>JAILWY010000006.1:0-9217500 GCA_022113835.1 Atopsyche davidsoni | reverse complement strand
GGCAGCCTGTAACGGCAAGTTCATTCTAATATTTACAAACATCAATATCAGTATTTCTCGATTGGCAGCCATGCAGGCAGCCAGCTTCAAGACATTTTCGCGTATATGCAATACGCGAAAATGGCAGTTCCTTTTATGAATTGGAAACTTTTGTATGGGATTTTTCTTAATTGAATAAACCAAATTTGATAATCAATTTTTATAATTTTAGTGGTCTAGATTACTCTCGGTATTTTTGGCTTTCAAATAAACACGGTGTGGTGCTCGTCGGTCGTACGGTTTCAAAGCCTATAGCGGACTAACAAACATTTTTAGTGTTTTATATATATAGATAAATATATATGTGTATATATATATATATATATATATATATACTCGTATATATATATATATAAAATATAAATATATAAAAATAAAAAAATATATATATATAATATAATATATATATATATATATATATATATATATAAATATATATAAATATATATATATATATATATATATATATATATATATATATATATATATTTATAAATATGTATATTTATATATATATATTTTTAAATATATATATATATATATATATATATATATACATATTTATAAATATATATATATATATATATATATATATATATATATATATATATATGTATATATAGATATAAAATATAAATATATATGTGTATATATATATATATATATATATACTCGTATATATATATATAAAATATAAATATATAAAAATATTTATATAAATATATGTGTATATATAAATATATATGTGTATATATATATATTAAAAAAAAATATAAATATATATATATATATATATATATAGCATTAGATTAAATCAATTATCTTTGAACATTATATTTATCGTCTGAAAAAATTGTTTTAGAGATTACTTATAAATATATCCCTAAGTTGGTGTGTATTTTTATTTTAGTTCAGTGATTTAAAATTACCGATTCGGTAGACATTTGTGTCCTTTTTGAAATAAATATATTAAATAGGACGTTCGTACATTTTGTTTGTTTACTTCCGACGTCGACATGACAACTGTATCTTATTAGGCTTGACGGCGAGTTGTGTCTGTAACGATTTTAAATTCCTGTTTATCGAGTTGGCGCGGAGCTGGTGGGCAGTTAAAAGTGAGGCTTTGAATAAATGCAAAGCCTCTGGAGTCAGCCAGTTATAAAGCGGTTTTAAAACCCCTTGCTGCCACTACCCTCCGACAAAAAAATGAATGAAGTTGACCTGTGCTACGCAGTCATTTGTTTAACAATGCATACGTCATAGTCTGGTCATATTTAACTTTTCATTTTGATGGTTTTATCAGTTATCAAAATGAGGATGTAAAAAGTTTTTATGAATTTTAATTAGTAGTAATATTTTTTAATGATGAGCTGATGCATTTTATATTTTTAACAAAATGTGATACTTTTGTATTTTTATTTATAAATATAAACTATGAATCAAATGTCACATAAAAAGTCCAAATCCTTTCAAATAAAATAAAAAATACAAATATTAGTATACATTAAACCGATTCGTTGTGGCATTTTACCTTTATTTAAATTTTACTTTTACTACAGATTTTTGTAAATTTTATATATGGCCTAAGTATTATGAGCACGAATGATATGAGTTTTAAATTAATCAAATATCACGTAACTTTCTTAGAAAGATTTGATTATTTTTTTACGAAGATTCAAGTGACTGTATAATTTTTTCAGACTTGAAGTTTTAATGTTTATTGGTGTTACTATTAAGTTATATAGATACGTCCAAACTATATTTATTTAGACAACATCTATCCAATGTTGTAACAACGGAAATTGATTTGAATATAATAACTATGAAAGTTAAAAGTAATTCTGCTGTTTAAATATCCACAAAACTCATAATTATCGATAATGATAGTATAATTCATGAGCGCAAAACTAAACTTTATTATTCAACAATTTATTCTTTGATAATGCCTTATAAGTGGCCTATTTAATTTAGTTATAACCCTTTGCTGACTTGGTTCTCGTGATGTTAACACCGCTAGCCAGTTTCTTAACCCCTGAAATGTCAAAGCTGTTTCCAGACAACGCGCAAAATTTTGTTAAATTGCTCGAACGCATTGTGAAAAGGTCAGAATGTTTAATGTGATATGTGTTCTGGGAAAGTGCTTAGCAGGTGAATGTTGGGAATAAGCTGCTAATGTAGCTGACTGCGATATATCAGTTATTCCTCCATTAAAAAAAAAAAATTTTTGGTTACATATACTTTTAACGACACTAGTGAAGTTATTTATGTTTTTTGGCAAATTTTGTAGTTTGTTTTGATACAAATATATTATATGGTATATATATATATATATATATATACATATATATATATAATTATTTTTTTAAAAATTTATTATATAATATGAATATACTAAATTGAGATATCTTTAACAAAGCCTTTGGTAGAAATATGCAACGAGATTTATTCTTCTATACAGATTGTAACTTTTTAAGACTATACGTTAAATAAATAATATATAGATCGATACACCAGGCGTAGAAATTTACTATATAACATCGTACAAAACATATTTTTATTTGACTGCATGACTAAACTTAAAATATACTGTGCACTTCTGAATGTCACTGATTTCTTTATATAGAACAATTATTGTACATTAAATAAATCGTCACAATGTCGTGAGTATTTTTGTCAACACATGCGGACCTTAATTCTACATTTTTCTTCAGTAATAACAATTACGTTTGGGGAAAGAAAACAATTACAATTCCTCAAGAAAATTTCACGTCCTCACCACGACAAAAACCTTTTGCTGCAAAGTAAATACCCGGCGAGCAATTCCTGAAAGAACTCAAATTCATTTCTTTGTGTACAAACTTTAAGTTATGTTGTTACTCTTGTTCGTGCACATTTACGCGGTTTTATTTTTAATTGGATTTTTAATTCACTTTTCATAGCTACTGCCTGGTTTAAATATTTTTTCGAACTGTAAAAAAAGTCGGAATTTGTGTCCGCATTCAATTAAAAGGTCACAATTATCATATATGTACAGTGAAAAATATTACTTATAATATTTCATATTTTCTAATTATATACATTGTGATATAATAATCAACTTTAATTTCATCGTAAATTTTCACATATTAAATAAATTCACCCTTTGTTTTATTCATTCACGGATTCATTGTTATTAGTTATTTTCACACTGTAACATAACTGACAACTTAGTAACTTGCCAATAGCACCTTTTTATTTAAGTATTTTTTTATAGTTTTTCTTATCGCGAGAAAGTAAAAAGTATACAGCAATAAAACAAATCTTGATGTTCTATGTTTATTTTTAAGTAACCTTGGATAGTATAAACATAATGCCGTTATTATTAACGGCATTATTAGTTCTCATCTAGACTTAATTTTTGTTGATATATCAGGTGATTAAAAGAAAACGTGATTCAATTGATTTTACTGTATCGGTACTGAAGATGTTTCAACATTTAATTAGACATATGATTTCTGCATTTTGACATTATCATTATTTTATAACTAAGTTGTTTTTTTAAATTTACCAAAACCATTATGTTGAAACAAAAAAGGTAACCAGATTTCAGTTTGAATATAAGCATTAGAAATGATTACGAGCATACCTGCGGTATTGTATCGGTATACAGGTGTTATTACGTATTGGGTTTAATGCTTACCTTCAAGCAAGAAGACTTTAATTAACTTAAGGCAGTAATTATTCACAGCAATTATAAAGGTGTGGGATTATGAATGCTAATAGGTACATATCAAATGATCAGATTATCTTTCACGGTAGGTGTTTCATATCCGGTCAAAGTGTTTAAAAATGAAAAGGCTTTTAATGCCAGAGGGTCGTGATCGTGCAAATACCGAAATATAAATAATATTGCATGTACGAATGCAGCGCGATGTAAAAAAATAATAATATATTTGATATTTTAATATGAGTTTAAAACTAAACACATTTAAAAAATATTTTTTTTCATAGTGGAGGCAAAATTTAAAAATGAATTTGCGCTTATCGTGAAGTATGAAAAAACCTGAAAAAGACTCTTTATAAATTTTGAAAATTTCTTTATTTCAACTTGTTTGATTTGAAGTCGACTCTTTTTATTATTTTTGTGTTTTTTTTTGGTATCTTTACATTCTTATAAGATTAAATATATTAAATTAAATTTGAACACATATAAAACTTTTGTGCCACATAGGGTTTTATTGTCTGAAATTTCGTGTTTCAAAGTGTTAAAAGGCAAGCTCAAGAGCCTCTGGGGCGGGGGGTGCGTTTTCTGGCAACACTGGCCGGTAATCTGAAAGCGCACTTCCGGATGCAGCGGCTCCTGCAATTATGCTAAGTATCATGTAATTGCACATTGCAATATAATAACGAAACTTTTTTTGCAATTTTGCATCGACAAGCCTTTGTTAGAAAAAAATCCTCCTTGTTACTATATAATACCAACAATATCTTTGTAATAAAATTGCATGCATAATAGTTATTTTATTTTAAATATTTGTAAATCAAAAAGCTTTTAAAATTAATATAATTATGAATAATTGAACATTGTATTATCATAAATTTCAATGCCATTTTTTTACCATTCAAAAAGTAAAGTATTTACTATGATAAATTTTAAGACAATCTTGTGAATTTATTAATCTTTATTTATCAATTAATGGTAGATTTTATTATATATATATATATATATATACACACACTTCTACTTCTTATATAGTCAACAATTAAAAAACCCATGGTTTGCATGTTTCATGTAATGAATCAATACTTGCCGTTTTACCATACTGTACAAATGTATTAAAATAACTTGGTTGTATGTAAAAAAGTATTTTTAAGTTGCTCACTCCTTTTCTACTACCGTAAAGAAAGGTTTTAAATAAATTACCTTTACGTAAAAGTAGCAGCTTTTTTCCACATTTATAGTAATTTAACTGTTTACATGAATCGTTATTAGTAATTAAGTAGAAAACGTAGCATCAAAATTAAATTAAGGCGTTTATTTAAAACACATGGCATCATCAATTTAACAAGTTTGTCATTCTAAGCAAAGAATTAATTGACTGTAAGTTTGTATCACTACAAAAGGTTTAAAAAATTTAATTTTAGTTTAGTATTAATTTTCTCGTAGATATTTAAAATTGTTAGTACAATTCGGTGGTCTCAAACCATATCTGTAAAAAAAAGAAGCCTGTACGAATAACCAGGCAGTGCAAGTCATCTGTATTACAAACAAAGTTTCAACAGGGAAACTTCATGGTTATGAAGTGTAAAATAGTGAAAACAAGTAAATAAAGAGCCTTATATTGAAAAAAAAATATTTTTAGTGAGTCCTTTAATGTTTCAGATGACAGGGTGCCCTGAAGGGGCGCGACTGGGCGCAGAAGCGTGTCATGGTGTAACGCTCCATATTGTAAATATTGGCAAATATTTCAGTGTTTCATAAGACAGGCCGGCGTATTTAGTTGTTTGTTTTTCAAAACTAATTGTCTGCTGACATGATGCCTTAAAATAAACCGTTGCGTGATCGTAGAACTTGTGTTTTAATTTGTGAGTTATTTTCAATATCCCAGCTTTGCGATAAAAGTTATAGCAAAGCCACTTCCTCCGGAAGTTTTAACAAGAAGATTTATAGATATAGTTTCAGTATCGTTATCTGAGTTGAGATACATGAAATAAATATAGATACACCAATAAGAAACCTGTATTGAATTTTTTAGTAAAGTATTTTTTAGAGGCCTTATATCTTTTTACATGTACGAGTATAATACCCAGAAAAAAATGGATACACAATATACCTGTTTGGGTGAGAAAACATGCAATAATATAAAATATTTATTTAATGGAACTATAATAATGTGATTCTAATGATAATTCTATTGTATTGGATTTTATTAGTGATATCAAGATTAAAAGTCTCAAATGGACATTAAAAATTATAATAATGTATTTACAAGTTTTTATTCAACGAATAAACAGACTTTCATGGTAGAGCGCTTTTGATAAAAAAAACGCATTAATTTATAAAAGCTTCCATGAAATAATTTTTTCAAGAATCAAAATACATATCTTAATCTGTAAAGCTGTCTATTACCGCCACCGTCGGCCGCAGTAGCCAATTATAACCAACAATGTGCCCCCGAGTAAGATTTCGAGGGTAGCGTTTTAGACCCCGTTCTCAAAACACGAATCGTACAATAGTTTATTATTCAAATTGTCCCAGGCCTAGCCCAGGGGAGATAGGATCGCCCAATGAGAACCTTCGGGCCACTTCCTGCGGCCCCGGCCAGGAAGCTCCATCAGGATAATGGACGATGGGGTCCGGTGAATCACCGAAACGCGCTGTTTGATTGAAGTGCATGATAGTCTGCCGTGTATTGTCTATAGAAAAAGGGAGGGACTCTATTGATTGGCTGGACTCTCTTGCGAGTGGGTTTACTGGCGTGGTTACTTAACTTTTTAATTTAATTTAAATTATAGTCTTAAAAATATGCATAAAACCGGTTAAACACGCTACGATACACTAGCCAATATGATCCCTTTATTTTGGGTGTTTTTAATGGTTTAAGTATCATAATTGTAATTGGAGTTGTAGATATTTCTAATATGATCACCATAAACGACAGAAGCAATATTATATTCAAACAATTATTTACAATCAACGATTTCACAGTTATATATTTTCATGTTGGGCAATAAAAACGATAAAATGCAGCCATAAATTTAAAGGGAATCTAAAGAGTTATTGCCGCTTAAAATTGTCACATTATAAAGGCATTATCAGTGCAATTTATAGTTCATAATTTATAGTTGAAATGTATGGATAAGTAAAGCCCATTAAAAGTCATTAAAAATATTAAGCTCTAGTGTTATAAAATATTATGTTCAATTTTATTGTACTTTTGCAATATAAAAGGTAGCGCACGTTGCAGTGCCGGTTCGTCAAGTTTTTTTTTTAAATTGGGTCAATCACCACAAAACTGTGGTTTTTAATTTATTTTGAAAAAATAAATAAATACTACATATATAAAAGAGATAATGAAAACGGTTTTTTGGGTTTTTGTCGACGTACAATTCGAGATCCAGGACTCTGAAATATTTAACATCTTTTAACCATTTGAAATCTATTATTGAATGTTATTAAGTTTAATTAAATTTGATTCACTCATAAATGTTCCCTTGTATTAATATGATGCATTACTCAAAAAAATTAACAAAAAAATATTTAATCAATTTAAATCAATACTTGAAAATACTAGATGTTAGCTTTAACAGCGAATTTTTTTTAATAGCGTTTTATGTAAAATATAAAAAATCTATAAAATTAAAAATTTAATAAAATTTCAGTTCACATCAAACATTGGCTGGTTACAGCTTTAAGAAGTGTTATAAGAGTAGAATTATTTAAAAAAAAATAGTATGTTTCTATACGACGCCACTGGAAAAGCGTCGCTAAATTCAGCGGCCACAGGGAAGAGATCCTGAGCGGCGATAGGGCGACCCGCTGCACAGTGGCGGCGCGGGCTAGACACGCCCGCCGCGTTATGGTTTCTAAATAATACAAATAATGTGTGCGATTTGGACACACGACACGCCATTTTCATAACAATTATCTGCTGTGCATTGGCACTCAGTGGCGTACTTCAAGTACTGAAATTTATTAAAAAAAATATATATATATTGATATTTTATTCAATGATCAATAAAAACATCATTTAAGACGTAAAATATATATTTGTTATATTATAGAATGAATAGCTTTTAATTACGCATTTATTTTAAAATATAATGATTTACCAATTCCATATATAAAAAAACCATAACATGATTGGAATTTTAGTCTTCGACTTGTACATCAATGCATTGCATGAAAATAAAGAAAAATCAACAACACAAACATTTATAGTAATTAACATTAAAAATGCGATTTTCTTGTAAATATAATTTTTTTTATATTTTCGTCTATACGAAGCATCTATATGCTATCTTTTTCTGTATATGTTTGTTTTAAATTAGAGCAATTAAAAGCAAAGCACGTAATAAATAATAAATCGGAAGTTCGTTGACTGCACGCCCCTGGCCTCAGGGCGCCCGTCAAATGGATTGATAAGCAAACAAACACAATTATTATTTCCAAGATGCTTATCGCTAGAGAATTATCTACTTTTTTCCGGATATTGAACATCACAATATGGCCGAAGTGAACGGATATGCGGCAATTCCAATTGAAAACGGCAATTTCTATTAAATAATTGCGGCCAGCCAACATATAAGCATTTTTAATTTTTATATGATTAATAAAAAAATATCGTATTTTATATTTTATGTCTGAGTTCTTAAAGCACCGGAAAAATTATAAACACCTGTTCAAAATAACATTCATTTATAATGCTGCCTACACATGCTTCGACACAAGTGACAACCGAATGGTATCTTTCACAAAAAAAAACACAGAAACATTATTGGTTTGTTATAATTTGGCTGTTGCATGTGTAGGCAGCTTTGAGACTCGATTAGTCTTGCTTTGAAGCCGCTTCTCCGAAAATCTCTTTATTATTTAGATTGCGTATAATTTTACATTTAAATGATAAAAGTTATGCACAGTAATTAAAGATCTTACGCTTATTATTTTGTGAAAATATTTTAGCATTTATATGCAACGGTAAATTTTATATTAAATTATTGCCATAAACACAAAATTAATAAACATTTTTTTTATTCAAGAGGGTTAATTAGCACGTTTGAATTAAAAGCGCATAAATTAATTAAATAATGTCAGAAAATACCTTTTAATTAGGAAGCACCGCACCTTTATGCAGCCGAGTACTTGACTCGCCCGTTCTTGCACTTGCACTATCAGATAATAACAAGTAGGTCTTTTAGTATCACGAAAATTACTTCGTTTAACCAAAATAATTGTAACGCTGAGTCAATCAATTTTATCTGTCGAAAAAGCCAGTCATGAAAAAAAAACGTATCGATGTATTTTAAATTTTCTATTTCAAGCATATTAATTGTTTTTAAAGTTTTTGGGTCATTTACTTTATATTTGAGATAAGATGTTAACGAACATAATTTTGTAGGGTTTACGCTATGTAAGTGTTTGCTTGTTTAATACCCGAAGGTATTATAATACATTTAATTAGGTTAGTATATAATTGCTTGCATAAGTACACGTATGATGATACACTGGAGATCCACGAGTGCACATTTTCACCTTCCTAGTTAAAATAAACTCTTATTATTATTGAGACTAATTGCTCGTTCCGCCAAGCATTCACAATGCTTACGGGATTAGAGCAGGGTGACCATCCTTTGAAAATGACAAAATAAGCATTATGTCTATTTTTTGGATTGGACGTCAAATCAGATGCGTATTTATTACCCATTACGGGTTTATTTTATTATTACTAATATGATTAGGCACATAAGTTCATACATAGAAGATGATTTAAAGAAACTCTCAGAAAAATATCGTGTTTCGTGTTTTGTGTGGGATTTGGTGATATATTGGTTGGCCTGGGCACATTGGTACATATGTAGAGTATGATTGTTAAAAATTCTTGATAAACGGAAGTGATTCGTTAGTACAAGGGTTAGTAAACCGGCCATATAAGCCTGGGGATGTGGGTTCAAATCCCACACAAATCACGATGATATTTTTCTGAGTTTCTTTAAATCATCTTTGTATGAACTAATGTGCCTAATCATATTAGTAATAAAATACGCATTGCCACTGTAGACTTGCAATAGCTTGGTTTATAAACAATGAGATTCGATCCGAAGTATGATTGACAAACTGACAATATGCTGTGTAGTTTATATTTATAATAGTAAAATAGTTAGGCTTTCATAAGTGGTATGTCTTTACTGAACGCCACTGTACTCTGTTACAATGCTTTTCATTGTAAGCGATACAAAATATTTTTCGTTACTCCTAGCGATTAGGAAATTTATATAGTTTAGTTACGAAATACTACAAAGTTAACCATTATGATATCGCAAGCGGCTGCCAACAAACAAGACCACGGGGCAGTTTTGAAAATAAAATAAAAAACACATAAATAAACCCTGAAGGCTGTGTTTTGCTCCTGGCGACCCTAGCCCCGAATGAGCTTGAGCCTCTCACAGATGCTCTCCTGAACAGGTTTAGCGAATGCTTCACGAACCAGAGCGGCAACATGTGCACAGTGATCGGGACATTTATCAACCTGCACCCTTATCTAGACTCTGATATTTAAAAAATATGGACATACAAACTGGTTATTCAAAAATTAAACGTTAGCTTTAATTTTATTTTTGCAGTACCATTTTTCATTTGCGAGTATTGCAACTATACACCTGTAAAGTTGTTTTATTTGATATTAAAATATTCAACTTTTACCTGAAACTTGTTGCTGAAATAATTGTATCCCGGATGCCAGTGAAATGGATCCAGAAGTGTGCTCGAATTCAGTTAAATCTGTGAAGAAACGCAGAACAACATCTATGAACAAATAAATGGTCAACACTGTGACTTAAACAAATAAACATTTAATGTGAATAAAGCAATTTAATAAATATAAAAAAAAAATGTTAACTACCATATCGAAGGTAAGCAGCTTACACACATAGCCATATAAATACCAGGCGATTTGCACCTAATAAATAGTATTGCGTTATTTAATATGGATTGCCCTAAAGCAGGCTACACATTCTGCGGTACCTAGCCAATAGTAATAGTCCATATTATAGAATCGGTTGATACAGCGTGTGTAGCCAGCTTTGAGATAGCTACCAACACCACTAAACAAACCGACATCCAAATATAAATTAGCGAATAATATCCCTTTATTTTTAACGGTTTTGCTTATGCAAACAATGCAAAAGCGTCCAGTTATCGTTCTGTTGTCGGTTGTGTCGCAACGTGTTCAGACTGATTTATTTCTCAAGACCGATTATTTAGCAAAAAATAAAAAGAGATGCTCATTATTTGGGTACGGATAATTACCCTGGCTCTCTCACAAAGGGTATCATTAGTCATCGTTCTGCCCAGGCCGCTGAGTTTCCTCGGACGGCTCAGGAGGAGAGATAATTCGCTGAATGCGCCAGATTCTCCGGCGATAGCAAACCATGCCTGCCCATAGAGAGCAATGAAAATTTATGATCCTATGAATGCTGCACTCCAGTTGACACACAAAAGCAACGGAATTTCATTCAAGCTGCCTACTCACGCCGCGACACAATCGATAGCCAAATGGTGAACAGCACGGCGATGGCTTCACACGCTGCGATTCAGCTGACAACCAAACTGATTCTAGTAAATTAAATTCTACTTCGCATTGCTTAGTAGGTCGCTATAAAAAAAATTATGATACACTCGAGTTGATACACAAAATATAAATAATTTTATTGAAGCTGCCTGTATACATCGCGACAGAACCGATTCCCGAATGGTGAATAACCAATAGCGATCTCGAAAGCCGGCTATACACGAGGCGCTACAACTGACAACTGAATGGTAATTCGTATTAAAAATAAAGTATACCCAATAAGGTATTTTTTTTGAACAACAAGAGGACGCTATAAGCCAGTTTACAAGAATTTATTTAATTTTAATCTGTAATATGCCATTGAACTGTTACTACTAAGTACGTCGTATTTTGCATTTCTTAGACAACTCCCAAAACTAGAAATCGATACTTGTTAATCAACAGGTTTTCAGTTGTGTCGCAGCGTGTGTAGTCGGCTTGAGTTTGTATTAAATAAATAAATAAATATATCGCTCCTTTATCTCAATTTGACAACGATAAACCACTATATAAATATCTTACACTTAATATTCCAATAAACCAGTCCGGCGGCTGATTTGTGTCGAGCCTTTGTGCTTTGCCAACTTCTTAACAATCGAGTCCCCAATAAATATACCGACGGAGCCACAAAGTTATCTCCTGGTAATCGTACCCTTTATGACGAGGACGTGCAAATATTTATTTATTCCTTTGCAAATTTACAGCCTTTCATTACGCACCGCCATCCATAGTTATTCGAGAGTTATTCGCTAATTGTGGACATAACGAGAATTGGCCAATAAGAATATAACTTAATTTGGAAAAGGTTTTACTTGCCTTGGAGACAGCTGTGAGTGCACGTATTTTTTAATTGTTGTCATTATAAAAACTTGTATATTGTAAACTTTAAACGCGTTTAATGCTAAACCGTTGATTGACTTGTATTTTTTTGGAAACGATACTATGTGTATGTTTAAGTATTCAATATTAAGCAATTAATAATAAACACTTCACCAATTTTGTTTCCAAATAATGTATTGTATTTCATAATACGCTCACTGTCTTATTTAATGGTAATTTAAATATAAAATGCTATGCAGATAAATTTTAATGATATGCTTTTAATTTAACGATTATATAACCTTTGTGGTTTAGTTAATGGGTTAGTATATCTCAAATAAAGACAAGACAAATAAAATTATATATTTTATGTTTAATAACATGCAAATAAGGATGAGTAACATTTATATATGATAATTCTGTATACAATATTTTAATTTAAAAAAATATGCTTTCCGATACAAAGTAGTACCGATTGGAAGCTAGCAAAGAATAATCAATCATCGATAATATTTAGTGAAGATATGATAAAGGTTTTTAAATAACTTTGATGATACTTTCAAACAGTATTTTTATACAGCCCCTTTAATCGCAGCAATACAACAGATTTTCAATACGCAAATATCGTCTCACTAATAAGGGTATTTTTTATAATTAATGGTACTGGTATTTCTTTTGTAATACTTCATTTTATAATAATAAAATAAAACCATGTGGTTTTGGAGACTACGTTTATTTCACATGTAGCGAGAGCTCTTTCGCCGAACACGGCATCTTCAAAACTGAGTCTATACAAAAAAAAGCGAGCTTACTACAAGTGAAATAAACGTAGTCTCCAAAACCACATGGTTTTTTAAAATTATTATTATGGTATTTTTTATGGTTTTGCTTTATTAAAAAGCACAAAAGACAACGCTATTGGGTAGTTACTGATCGGTTGTCAGTTGTGTCGCCGGGTGTGTAGAAGCTTGAGGTGTGACTAATAAGTGACTACTAGAAGTTATTACGCACGAGGCAGGTTGCTCCGGTCCTCGCCACGAGGCGTCACTGGAAATACGGAGGAGGCCTGCAAATAATTTCTCGACTCGTCATAAATTAGATATTTCGGCTATCAAGCGCGCCGCTGGTTGCCTTATGCGCTGGCTCGGCGGTAAATATATCAAAAGCTCCTTACTCGAGACCAGGGGGCGCAAACTATAAATCCTTGCACTGAAATAAGTCATTACTTTTGTTTCCTTTATATTCTTTTTTCATTCGTGTTTATCATTCCTAATGTATGGAAAAAAATCAAGGAATAAGAGAGAAATGTTACATCGATGCGGAATTTGCGGCTGGAAGTCGGAAAGACAGGCCCGGGATGGAAAAATGTTATACAAGATAGTCAACAACTCCTTTGAAGAGTTGCATCTGATGGTGAAAATGAAAAAACTCATGTTAGTAATTCACTGGATTAAAATTATACGTTAACACACATCATGATTTTAAAAATACTTGCAGACAACAATCTTTCTGTTGTCTGCAATCTTTTATTATACGAATTTAGTGCTTACAATGTTTAAGTAAACTATTTACACACATAACGGAATTAATAAAACTCGTAATATTTATCGAGTAGTTGCATATAACGAGTCGAAGTCTTGCTCAGTTATGGAAGAACCGTTGTCTAATTGGACAACACTCGAACAAATCGGTTCGAGTAAAAGATTGAATTCAACCCAAAATTGCAAGATTTTTTTTGTCGATTCAATTGATTAAGATGATTGTTAAATTAAGGCATTTTTATGATGAATAAGGATAGGAGTTGGATGTTGGTAGGGCTGGTGGTCATGTGCGCCCCTGGACAACGCGCCCCGCGGACAGCGAGGGCAGACCCCGCTGGGGCAGACCAGTCAATCCGCAGCCCCGCCGAGGATATGGGGCTCAAGCCAGGGGCGCCTCGTCTGGGAACCTAAACGAAAATACAAAAAAAATTATATATATATAGTGAAACACGTAAAAGAGTTATATAGTGTTTTACGACCATCAAAATATTAATATTGAAATTTTAATAATATCAATTTTGAAGATCTGAAAAATAAAATAATATCACTGACGTGTAAGGAATAATTTATTTAAAAAAATAATTGACTTTTTTTTCTAAATATTGTATATATATATTTTTAAAAATACTGATAAATGACAGTGAAGGGATAAGCGCTTATAATCAATTATTATTTTATTAAAATTAATATATTTTCTTGTCGGTTAAGTCACGAGGCGCCCTTGGCTATTGAATAAATACGAATAAGTCGAAAAATAAACACACACAAAGTATTAAATTATAATCGGCGCTGCATCGAACCTCCGCAACAGGGACGCCAACAAAGGATTTGTGATTTTGCGTGTCGGAGCATGAGCACTACATGCCGCCAAAGCAGCCCCAACAGTGCCTACACACGCTGCGACACAACCGACAACCGAACGGTGATACACCAACAGTGCCTTCTTTTAGGATAACTTTTTGGCAAAACTAAAAAACCCAAAAAAATGACGCTTTTGGCTAATTACTGTGTCGGTCATGTTGTTTTATGTATTTAGAAAATCAATATGTATATGTAATGTAGAATTTTTCCTCATAATTTTAACTCAAAAATATAATTAACAAATTTTTATTTTATTTTATTTTACCAACAGAACTGATTGCTTTAAAAAAAAATATGTGTATTACAATATTCATTTTATAATATAATATTATAAAATAATTTAATCAAGCACTCATTGTAATGACTATACGTATTTGAATATGAGAGAATAGAATTGACACAGTTTAATTATCTCAATGACTTACTTTTTTTCTCTTCGTTTCACGTGCGTGTCCTGTTCTCGAAACATATCAATTCACACACATGCATGTTTCATGCTGTTTCGATGAATATTCAATGATTAACACGTAACTTAATTATTACAATTTTAACAGTTAGCGCAAAAATGAGTAATTTGTTTCAAGCGTTTCAAAGTGTGTCCGATATTGTTGCGGATACTGTGTCAGTAAGGCAATTGGATAGTCTCAACGACGCATTTTTTTAATGTCCACTTTTTGAGGCAAAATTTTATTTTTTTCACGGTAAAAACGCATAAAATCACCGTTGAAATTATTCGATGAATGCATGTAATACTATTGATATAATTTATTTATTTTTTGCTTATAACGTATTTATGCTTGTGGAAAATATTATAGTTTATTCAAAGCACTTCGATATTTGTTTTTGTTTAAAAAGAAATTAATGTCATTTTAATAATATTTTTAATACATATGTCGATTTTTTTATTAAACGCCAATCAAATGCGTATTTATTACCCATTACGGGTTTATTATATTATTACTAATATGATTAGGCACATTAGTTCATACATAGAAGATGATTTAAAGAAACTCTCAGAAAAATATCATCGTGATTTGTGTGATTTGTGATCCCACACAAATCACGATGATATTTTTCTGAGAGTTTCTTTAAATCATCTTCTATGTATGAACTAATGTGCCTAATCATATTAGTAATAATATTTTTAATAACAATATTTATTCCACCCTGTAAAAATAGTCATGCTGTTTTATATCACTCATATATGTGAAGTAAAAGTAGACCGATTCAATGAGTAATATTCGATATTTTAACAAAAAAAGGAATAGCCATAAAGCTAGATAACTAAATTTTTTTGTTTATAAGTTTTTCGATTTTCGAGGGTTCAAAAGTCTGAAGATGCCTTCGCAAAGCGACAGTTATCAAATTTGCTGTATTGATACTTGGTAAGTTGTCCATGTCAAGGTCGTGTGATTTCGACCATTAAAATTTCTCCAGAGCGGGTTTTGGACCTCGAAGTGTGCTCAAGAGGTCTAAGCCAAGGTCGCTGGAGGGGTGAAGGCCAGGGGCGGCGGTAACACTACCCGGCAGACGAGGATTAGCGAGGAGTTTATGGACGCGCGGGGAGGCTGGGAGGTCCCGCTTCGTCAGCCTCGTAACAAGATAAGACGCTTAGCATGCAGGCCCGGACTGGGGGTGATTGAATTACATAATAATTTCAAGATTCATTATTTTACATTAGGTAAGCTAACAATAGTTATTAATCATAAAAAAACCTATAATTAAAGGACGCCATTGGCTGACTGCAAATCGGTCCCAAATTGTATCGCTGCGTGAAAAAATTTAATTTCAAGATTTATTATTCATTAGGTAAGTTTACAGTAGTTTTTATGGTAAAGGATCCCCTGATCCTGACCCCTGATCCTGCTCGCAGGTTGTGGGGCTTGCAATGTATGACTTACTTGGTAGTAGCGTACTTACATGTATTTCTTTGTTAACATTAGTGTGTTATGTATGTGACAAATATGTGAAAAAAACCCTTTTCAAATAAATAGCTGAGTCACAACTATACGTTAATTTTTCAGTGATTGAATTAAAAAACCACACACCAAATATCTAAGGTGATGGTCCTGCAATAGTACATTTAATTTATATTACTTCATAGATCTCTCGTATCACTGAAAACTAGGGATTTATAGAATGAATTAATATGTTTTTAGTTGAAACCCTTAAAAGCTTCTACGTAAATATATAAGCTGTACAACGCAGAACTCTTGTATTCTTATTTAAAAATCTATATTTTACATACATAAAAACATTAAAATTTTATCAATACTGATAACACAATGTAAATTTTTCAGCTGCATATATTCTAGTAAATTTTATTTTTTTGATAATTTTTTTTTAATATAAAAATAATGATTATGAAAATATTTAATGAGAATGAAAAAAATGGTGATCCAGGTCTGTGCAAAGATGATACTCGGAGTAGTCTGTTTGCTGGCGCAATACGTCCTGGGCGCGTCTGATGAAGAGCGGATTCCTCGGACGCCGACACCAAACACCTTCGGGCCCTCCACCCCCTTCCTGGCCCCCTCTGACATCGATTTTATTACATTTAAATATAATAATTGCCTCTTAACCCAATTGAAATGATTTTGAATTCAATTTTAATAGCAAAAAGATTTAGGCTGAAAGGAATGATATAAAATTTTAATATGCAGAGAGTAAATTGATGATAAATTGTGTTTTTGAACATATACGATAAGTGCCTATTCATGAGTTGTAATATATAGTTTTTTTTTAAATTATGTATTGCTGAATTATATATCATTTAAAATAAATGATAAGATACATAGGTTTTTTATATAAAATATTGTCTTGTGAAAATATATTATTACTAAAGACAAGATGCATCATTATTTTTTAAAAGCTAAGATATTTGCCTCTTCGTCTAGTTAAAATGATAATGCATTATATTTTAATAAAAAAATGATGCGATGCATCATTTTTGCATCATCTGGTAAATATGATAAGATGCAACATTTGATTTCAAAATAATAATAACTGCCTCTTCATTTTGTTGGAATAATATTAAAAAAAGATTTTATATATGTTTTATGCAACTGCTGTTTATTAATAATGAAACCTCGGGTTCATGCAGCCTATACAAGCTGCAATACAACCGACAACAAAATGGTAATAACCCAATAGTATCCTAAGGTTTGGATGTTTTTTTATGGTTTGGCTTAAGTGAACAGCGCATTTGATGCTGTTGGCTAGTTACTGTTAGATAGTCGGGTGTTTCACAACGCGTGTAGGCTGCTTAAGGCTCGCTTTCGCCCGCCTAAGTGAGTCCTCAAGCGAGCACCTTTCAAACAGGTATTTCGATTTTGAACGATCCGCGTTTATTTCGCCGACCGGCGCATCACCCGCCGGGGTTTTAATTGCCTCGACCGTTTAAATTGGCGGACCTGTAATTATCCAAGGGTTTAAATAAACGCCAGCTAAGTGAATTGATGTCACGACGTCCGATGTGAATTATAATCGATACGAGATAAGCGATGCCATTTGCTATATTTTGAACTGGTTTTTGTTAATTCAAATGGAAATGAATGAATCATGAATAATTTAAATTAAAAAATATGCGATTGCATTAATTTATTTATTCGAATATATTATCTTTGGTGTTTTTTTTAAATTATTTTTAAAAAGTCGACTTAGATAATCTTAATTTAGTAGACAAGCAAGCTGAGTCAGGTTTAATACGTTTCTAACTAGATATAGCTTTAAAAAGTTTTCCCTTTCCTTTAAACCTTATTCATGGTCAACAAACTTAGTAACTACAAAAAAAACGGCTGTCAGTTGTGTTGCAACGTGTGTGGGGTGCTTTTTTAATACAGTTACTTTTAGTTAATCTGCATATACACTTAGCAATATAAGAGATAACAGAACGTTAACTCCCTTGCGTTGTTTTCTTTCTCCTTACAAATAAGACAACGCTATGGGCTAATTACTTTTCGGTTGTCGGTTTTGTTGAAGCGTGTGTAAGTTGCTTTTCAAGTTCTTTGTTCAGATTATCTGTTTTTGAATATTTATTGCTAAAAAAGGTTAGACCTTTGAATAAGAAGTTGGGTCAATGTCACTTGATTCGGGTGATCGCAGTTTGTATAGAAATCGCATGTTTTGATTAAGAGTATTTTAGTTATTGGCACTGGTACTTGTTTGCTTATTTGGGTGTAAGGAGGTAGAGTTGGTAGTGGTGGGATAGCAGGCAGTGCAGATGCAAGGGAGGCGCGTGGCGGGGTCAGGTGCAGTTCCCAATTTGTCCCACGTGGAAGAATGCTGTGCACCAAACCGGTCATTCAGGGTTGCACCTGATGAGAGCCAGGCCGGTTGCACAAATGGGATGTGATTTGACAAAAATTATGAAATAATTAAACATGTGATAGTGCGTATTCAATATAATTTGTTTTCTACTTCGGGTGTCTCTCCTCTGAGAAGGTTGGCGACCTTCTCATTGAGCATATATTCATGGCTTTCTTAGTAAGAATAGTGTAGTCCTCGGATCCTTCTACACCAGTAGCTCTCAAAGTATTTTGGCTCACGGGCCCCCTTTCATGGTCAAAACTTGGCCATGGACCCCCTTTCATAGTTAAAACTTGCCTACTGACCCTGGGTGAAAAACTACATAAGTTCATATTATAGACTAGTTGGTGCAAGTATCGACTCTATTGCGTTCCTGTATTAACCTGCCTGACTCACCGCGATGCTTGTTATTACTTGTATTTTATGCACCTGTCTAAATTTATATTTTACTTAGGACGTAAAAATCGCTAATAATGTATTCATCGTTATTTATTTTAACTTCCATATTAATAAAAATGAGTCACAATTTTGCGCGGACCCCCCCTGACGTTGTTCAGGGACCCCCAAATCGAATTTAATTTTCTAAGGACCCCCTGGATGATCCCATGGACCCCCTGAGGTCCGTAGGGACCACTTTGAGAAGCACTGTTCTACACCGTAGTTTTATGCTGCTGCCCAATAGCATAATAATATATTTTTTATACAATGGAATACAAATGTTGATTTTTGTGAATACAAGTTTTTTCTAGGAACAATTACAAGTCAAATTCTCGCTTAAGATAACTTTTTGTTTTAAATGCGTTTAAAATATTAGTTCTCTCAGGTTTTTTTGTTTTAAAAAAATAATGAAAAATATGCAAATAGCCTGTTTATTCATGTTTTAGAATACTTGTAGAGTAGAATTTTTTTATTTTTTTTTTGTGAATAATTTTTTTTGCCTACTCCACCCCTGACCATCGCCATCCCTGGCACACTTTATTAGCATGAGCAGCCCCCACGCGGCTCACCTGCTGACGGCTTCGAACCTCATTCTGCTGGCAGACTATCCATCGTCAACCTACTTGCTGCCCAATAAAACCACTCATCATCAAGACTAATTACAATTTAAAACTATTAACGCCATTATAATTACATCAGTTTATATACACGATCCGTTTTTAGCTTCATAAATAAATAAATAAATAAAATCTCAATTTGTTTTTAAGGCACATCTTCATTGTTAACGCGAACAGGTATTGAATCCAATTCAACCACAATGATTCATTAATTGAACAAAAAATTGAATGCTAATGAAAATACAGGACCGACATCCTAAATACGTATGTGTGACTCGCAAGTATTTTTTCAAATATTATTATCACTTAATATTAAATTGTTTTCAAGAAAAAAAACCAAAATTTAAAAAAATATTTTTATAGTTAAAAGAATTTAAAAAAATCTTTGATTTAGTTTAAATATCTTGTATGCGATGTTTTAAGTAAAATGAGTTTTTTTACTGAAAACAAGCAAAGTGAAAATAATATAGAAAAATTAAGAATATTCATCTGAAAGTGTTTTTATTTATTTTTTGCTATATTAAGGTTAGATAAGGTTTTATATCAATTATTTGAAAATGATAAAAAATAACCGGTACTTAGCTGCATTTGTGATGTGTTTACTGTTACTAAACCTTCGAGGCTTCTAGTAATTAATTTTTATAATTATGTTATTGAGTTTAGAATACTCATAAAAAAACTTGTTATTATCTAGATGTTATCAGCTAATCAATATAATATATATAAAACCATTCTTCTATGTAAAGCATTAAAAGATTAACTTGAGATAGCTTCACTTTAAAAATTAACAGAGATTTTTTTCTATTAGGTTTTAATTAATAAGGGATTTTTTCAAGCAGTTGTTGTTAAATAAAAATTAACTGGATTTATGATAATCATATATATATATATATATGATTATGATGAGAAAGGGAAAAAGAATGGGGCCTGTACGTAATGTATGAGTCTTTGTTATTATGAAGAACCGGATTTTTATGCAAATTGCGTCATTAAGAGTCGATGGGTACAGGCTTATCTGTTTATCTTAACAAAAACATCGCCATTGTGTTCACTTTACTATTTTTATACAAAAATATTACAATTATGCTGATTACGTCAAAAACTGTTGGGAAATCGATGGCTTTATCGATAAACAGAAGAATTATATTAATATTATCAACCTGTCGGATTAAGGTAGTTTTTATTTTAATAAAATTTAAAAATAAAATGGTGAAGTCAATAAATATATGTCATTACTGCGTTATGCATTTTCATGCATTTGTTCAACGGTTGCGTCATATAAATTATAGAATGCGTGTGAATGCGCCGATGAACAATAAACGTCGTGCGCTGAAAGTGAAATGTAAAATTATATGCACGCGGCAAGTATTATCATTATGGGTCACAATAAAGGTTTACTTACGAATTAATACAAAAATTTCTTTTATAGTTTATGATGTTTTTATTTTCTATATATTTGTGACAGGGTGAAAATTGGACCAAATTAAATAATGCGTATTAAACAAATAATGCGTAGACATTTGTCTATTGTATATATAATAATGGCAAAAGGTTTGTTCGTTGGTGTTGGTAGATGATTTTGAGATTTTTTGGGTGTTGTGCCGCCTCGATAACTATGCAAATCGGTTGCAAGTTGTGTCGCTGCGTGTATGGCCGGATTTAGTGTTTTGCTAGGTAAACAACATGAAAGGGGATGCTACTGGCTAATTACCATTCGGTTGTATTGTACCTTGTATAGAGAGGTTTTAAGCCGGCTACACACGCTTCACGTCATCGAAAGACTATACCAGTCCATACGGAAATCCAACAATCTCCTTTTCAAGAGAATTGGAGACGACAATCCAGACTCATTGGCTTTTGACTACAGACATACTCCATCCCTAGATCTGAAATACAATACGTGTTGTAAAGCATATTTAAGACAGCTACTTTTTTATATTAATAGGATGTTTGCATTATATAAACCCGTTTGTTTTCTGTTTTGTTTTAAATGTATATCTTTATTATTTAATTAATTTATTCATCAACTCATGCAGAAAAATAGTTTTTTTACATATTTACCCTACACAACTCAATATTGAAAATAAAGAAATACATGTACGCCATCACCTCTAAGCCACACCTCGTGAGTCCCACAACCTGCGCGCAGGATCAGGGGATAGCCACACACCATGCTACAACCATAACCATAAGAACTATTGTACATTTACCAAAATAATCGAAATATTTACGTTGCGATATAAATATCACCCGTTTTGCTTTTGGTTACTATTTAGTTGTCAGTTGTGTCGCAGCGTGTGTAGCAAACTCTGGTGCTTGGGACGGTTTAACGTCGTGGTTTGCAGCAGTTGAATGGTCCCCTGGTTCCGGCAGAGCGTGGAGCGGCTGTCCCCGGGGCCACGGGATTTCCCCACCATATATCAACGTCAAATTACCAGAATTGATTAAGTGGTGCGGCGCGCGCTTGAAGATTTATGGCCTGGCGGACGCGGCGCGGCGGTCCCGGCCGCAGCCTCCTGCCGGCTCCGGAGACTGTCTGATGGAGACTGGCTGATGGAGACTGGCTGATGGAGACTGGCTGATGAAGACTGGCTGATGGAGTATTTAATATTTAAAAGAAGTCATCCAATACACATATACGCAACCAGCTAAGCCACACCTAGTAAGCCCCACAACCTGCGCGCAGCCACATACCGTATTATAACCATAACCATAAGAACTATTGTACATTTACTAAAAGCAAAATAATGAAATTTAATTAATTTATTTTTTCTGTTTATATGGGTCTAGTTGCTTAATTGATAGAGACTGAACTGTGTTTTGTATTTTGTGGAGTTACACGCTGTTTATAAGATACCGGCTACTGCTGGGTTTTTAGGTCCTAGTTGATAAGTTTGTACTTGAATTAAATAATATAAGGAGACCCACTACACTACTTTCCCTTATAAAACCATGAATACTGGCTCAGAATGAGTATGTGCTCAGTGAAATGGTCGCCAACCTCCTCTGAGGAGACGCACTTGATGAAGAAGTTGTCACTATTTATACTGTTTTATTTTCCACGAGCTTCTAGGCTTTTGGTTGATAGACACTGAAGCTCGATCTAGGTAGAACTGTATAACAAATAATTCATCTTTTAGGCTCCTGATCAATTGATATTGAATTGTATTTCGGCGAAATGGCTGAATGAATGATGCAGTTATGACATAATTACTTTATAAAATAACTTGTTTAAATTGTTTACTATAATTGTCTCGCGTATAATGATTACTAAGCACACGTATTAAATAACGTCAGGTCATTTTTTCCATTAAATAGTTTAAAAAAAATTTAAAACGATAAAAATATAAATGACTTTTGACGTCATATAAGCAAAGCTGCATAGATCTGCTGTTGCTAATGACGTAAATAATTCTATAATGCCTTTGGTGATTGTACAATGCTTCCCATTGCTTTCACTCTGGTCGGGAGCGGGGCGGCGCGCTTTTGATGTGACGTCCCGTGCCTCTGTGTGGTCAGCAATTATCAATTACTCCATCATCAGCGCGCCACACCATCGTCGCCAGGCCTGTCCGAGGGAGACAGATGCTCTGGAAGACTTCATCCTAATCAATATTTATTCTCCGTTCATCTGATTTTGAACCGCAGCGGCCATTCATCAAACTCTCTAAAATCTCTCATTTCAACATACCTACATTGTTTGCAGTGGCGTGCCATGAATTTCAAATAAATTTGATACAATTTTTAAAAAAAATAGCAAATTGGCAACACATAAAATTAAAGTAAAGTACAAGTACAAGTAAATCTTGTTGTATACAAAATTTCGTTCTATGATTTTTAGTGTTTTTTTGCAGTTTTGTCTAAGTAACAATCGACATGTTACCATTCGGTCGTGTCGCAACGTGTATAGGCAGCTTTACAAGAGCATAACAAATAAAGGACCTAAAAGAACATGCAAAAAAAATAATTCAAAAACAACTTTTAAATACTCGAATAACAACAAAAAATGCTTCTCTACCCTGCGCTCGCTGTCCCTCTCTTCCCGGGCGGCGCTCGCGGGAGTGAGGGAGACGCCGCCACTTCTGAGGTGCCGCCGGCGGTGCGGCTTAATTACAGGGGCTGCTTTTGCATATTGTGAGGAGCAGTGACATCTATGGACCCTTAAATAGCAGCTTTTTTCATATTTTTATTTTTATACGTTTATTTATAATAACCACGAAGCGGCATAATTAGCAGTTTCGTCATTTGACACACCGGCTTGGCATGATGGTTCACATAGTCAATTTGTGATCAAAAAGTCCCAGGTTTGATTCCCGTCCTGGCAGGTGAATCGCAAACTGATTCAGTTAGGCTCACGCCTGTTTAGAAGATTTTTATTGAAATTGCATGTCTCGATTCAAACTGTTCAAAACAGCAGAATTATTGAAAGCATTTTGACGTAATGTTGGTAATAGAACTTTGCTTCATAGACGATTAAAAATAAATTGTTTTCAAGTACATACTACGATTCTTCAAAATAAATTTGCCTGAATTATTACTTTTAAATATTGAAAATTGTTTGTAATGTTAAATTATATATGTTGTTGAGGAACAAGGCATTTGCATGGTGAAGATCCATTAATATAATGAAATAAGTAACTTTTTATTTATATCTTCACATTGAGTTTATTTTATTATTTGCATTACTAGTTTCGACCTTATAACCGGGTCATCATCAGATGCACGACTTAAACTGTTTAAGTCGTGCATCTGATGATGACCCGGTTATAAGGTCGAAACTAGTAATGCAAATAATAAAATAAACTCAATGTGAAGATATAAATAAAAAGTTACTTATTTCATTATATTAAATTATATATTTAATTTTAAAAAAAAATTGGAGAGCAAAATGTTAAAAATATCTATATTTGATATTATATAAGACCGAGGGGGGAACCAACAGGATTCAAATAAATTTAAAAAAGTCTTAAAAACGATTTTTTTGTTCTTGAAATGACAATTATTGTTATTTTTTTATTGAACTGAAATAGGGATAAACTCAAACACACCTATAAGGTATTTATTTTTACATATACATCGACAGTTCAAGAAGTCAACCGCAATTAGATAAAGCTAGATTAAATAAGTAGCAATAGGCAAAAATATTTAAAATATTTCATGCACATCATTTTCAGATTTACAGAAATAAAATCTAATCTTCCAATAGACAGCTCTAACCACTAATCCAACAAGTCAAAATCAATTAGACAAGAGCTTGATTTGTTAGAAGTAATTTGAAGCTAGACATAGTAAGAAGCAACATTTAGAATGTTGAGTAAATATAATATTCGGATTATTTACCTGTCGAGATAAAAATCGAGCATATGAATCGACAGCTCTAACCACTAAACTAACAAGCAAAGTGTAATTAGACAAAGGTAGATTAAGTTAGAAGCAATTACCAAAATATTTATTCCCAGGGTCTGGGAAAATTTGTTCCCACCGTCGTGGGAGAGGCGGTTCAAATATTTCTTGATCTCCATGCTTCCAATGGACGGGAACAGGGCATGCCAATTGAAATAGACATGCATGGCATTATTGGATAATTCGGCGAGGACTTCGAGCGAGAGGACATGTGGGGCAAACAACCGGTCACACGTCGCCGCAGGAGGCGTATAGCGCAAAGCCGCCTACACGCGTTGCGACACAACCGACAACAGATTGGAACTTAGGTAGATTTTCATTTCAGGTGTTCAAGTTGCCACTAGCGGTTTGGTTGTTGGTTATGTCGCCAAAATGCGTACGCAACGTTGATATTTTTACAATATAATATTTCATAGTATATTTTATTACTACTTTAAATAATACATGCGGTTATCTAAATGAAAAATATTAACTGTTGATATTGAATCTTATTTCATATTATAATAATCAAATCATCATAAATTTTAATAGTCTGCTTTAATTTTTTTTATTTTTATGAATAACATATCAGCTATAAAACAGGATTACTAAGCCTATGTACACCCGTGTGGCGGGTTTCCCTATGCACTTGGCGATAGAGCGCATTTCGGCCTGGCAGCTCAGAAGCCCCGCCCACTCCAGCCGACCAACGGAGGCCCCGCCCCCCGAGAATGCCGCCACGCGATTGGCTGCCGTGTTTGATTTTGCAACATTTTTACACCCCAGGGTTGTCCCATTGGAAAATTAGTTTTCGTATTATAAAAAATATATCTTCCACCTTTCATGTAGATTAACATTTTTTAAAAATCATTTTTGAATAATTTTCAATAAATTTATTTGAAATGTGTAAGGTTAATTCATAAGATGGGTGTATGTATAATTTGGTTTAACCCGTACAAATATTACAAAAGTATTTTTATAGGCATATCGTTTTTAAGATGAAAAATATGAAGCACGAAAACTATTAACATTAAATATCATGATGATGCTCAGTGCTTATTTCCGGTTAGAAGAAATCAATTTATATCAATACTGAGTGCGTATTGTGGACGCTATATCTACATACACGAGTTTCACGATCGCGTGTTTGGGCCACTATCATATAAAAATATAGTTTTGACAGTATATGTATTTTTATTAATATGATTTATTTTAATATAATATTTGCATATACCTAGAAATCAGTAGCGTACGGTCCATACAAGCAATCAAGCATTAATATGAATAAAAGTAATTATAATTTCCAACTGCGGCATGTTTAAATTTTGTTCAGTTTAAAACATTTAAAAAATATAATTTGATTACTTTATAATGATTTTATTACAGATTAAATATAAACGTAATACTGACCCAATAAAATCCAATAAAGAACCGTATGTTACTTTTCAACTTGTTACAATTATGATGAATATTCTGATATGTAGTAGAAAATGATGTATTTGTAAATCAAATACAAAAAATTATATATAATCCAAATACTCAAATCATTAGTAAAAAAAATATTTTTCTTTATATTTAGTAATATGTTCTGTTGAAACACACATAATGCTAGCCGAAGAAGTACGTTCGAATATTTATGTACTTTCTTGTAAAAACCTCATATATTTAAAAAAAAAAACTACGTAGTGCTGGCTTTGCGCAATTAAGGGACAATTTCCTTTGTAACAGTATATAATTACTGCAATTATTGCCGGGCATTTATATGAGTCAGTGATATGAAATTATCACCCCTCGTGGCAATAGCAAAGATGCAATATAATAACTAGTTTTTAATGCTGTTAAATATTCTTCGTATTTTTTCAATTAAATTAGCACATGGACAAATAAAATTTATAACAGCGATTTGTATGCTATATATATATTATTATAAAATGATATACCGGAACACTTTAAGCTTACTCAAGGAACCATATTGGTCTGGGAGTCATAATAAATAAAAAATGTTAATTGAGTAACATCAATTTAATTGCCTTATAAAAAAGGTATCTTTTATTATAGTATAATTATCCCAAAAACGATTTTATTAATATATATATTTATATATAAATATATTTTAGAGCAATCAAGGCTTTATCCTTTGTATGAAACACATGACACTGTGTATACTCAAAAATATTTTTTTCCTTAGATTAAATAAAATACAAAAAAAAATTTATCACATTTTTGGATTCAATATAATTAAAGGTATTTTCTTGTGCGTTCTTATGAATTAATATATCAGTGTAAACGAGATAATTGAATTATTCTTGCATGGACGGGAGTTCTGTGCGCAAACTGCTCATTCATTTCAGTGTTGGCGAATTCCTTTTGACCATTAATCTCAATTACCGCATGAAGCGTTTGAGTCGAGGTATGCGCGTTCACTGAGTAAATACGA
This sequence comes from Atopsyche davidsoni, assembly GCA_022113835.1. Classification (NCBI taxonomy): domain Eukaryota; kingdom Metazoa; phylum Arthropoda; class Insecta; order Trichoptera; family Hydrobiosidae; genus Atopsyche; species Atopsyche davidsoni. Next base: position 9,189,752 of record JAILWY010000006.1, on the reverse strand, counting down.
GAGCATTTAATAAGTAAATTTAATATAATTTATATACAGAGTGTTCTCAAACATACCGCTGAAAATTATACAAACTCATTTTTGCCTATAATTGGCGTAACCGACTATAAAGTAATAAACAAGACTTCTGCGTGATATCAGAAAATACATACTTTGATGCTGAAAGAACATATTGTGGATTTGTGTCAATGCATTATACGATTTTTTAATTGTATTTTTTTAAATATTTATATTTGTAATTGAATTGTAAATTGATCTTCTTATAGACTATCCATATACTTTGAGGGACAAGTAACAATTAAGCTGTGATTAATCAAAATTCTCTCTTTGGCGTTGTTTATTTGGCCAAATCAATAATAGAAACAATCAAAATTAAGGTGTCTATACATTTTGCTACACAACTGACAATCTATCTGTAATAACCAAGGATCGCTTTTCCTATTTTTTAGTAGAATGTATAAAAATAACAATAATAAAAAGGCACTGTTGGCTCATTACCGTTTCGTCTTTGATTGTTTTCAACGAATGGGGGTTGCTTTACTTTGGAAAATAACACATTTTTATTTAATTTTAAAGGAAGTATCAAAGCATGAAAGTAATTTGTGGACAAAAAAATAATACTTTATGTTGTAATAAGGTAAATAGTATATATATATTGAGTGAAGTTCATTTATATGTTCCGCGGCGCGCTCGCAGTAACCGCCTGAGACTACACGGTTGGTTTCATAAATGTGATTTTTCAATCACCAGTCAGTAAATCATCTCTCTGTGTTATTTAAATTGCAGAATTTCCCAGGTATGTAGGCGCTTCTTTATCTCGAGCAATTATTGCCATTAACAGATCGCGATGAATAGGTAGTGAATCTACACATTTACTTATTTTATGTCTAAAGCCGGCTACACACGCAGCGATACAACTTGCGACCGATTTGCAATTAACCCATAGCCTTTTGTTTTGGATGTTTTTTTTATGGCTTATTGTTCACCGAATTTAATCAAGCACGGAAGTTACTTATTATATACTTAATTTTACTATTCTATTATTTTTATGTACCTTCAAAGTTTTCGTCGGCCATTTTGGATCCTGGCTAGCTTCCACAGTGAGTTTTGGATAATTGACCTGATAATATATTCTTGGAAACGATTTCAATGAGATCAAAATATGATTACACCACTGGCTTTATTTTACCCTGGCAGAAAACATGCATGGGTGTAGTCGTGGACTTACATGAAAATATTATTTTAAAAATACTATTATTATTATGATCATATAAAAAAAAAAAGATTACTAATTTTTTGGAACTAAGCGAATATACACTTTGAAAAGTTTGGCCTGTAATTATGCATTGGCCACATCATGCATTATATTTAAAGTATTTATTGTTGCTTATATATATATTAAATTAAAATAATCTATTATTGTTGTTTAATTCTTAAAAACATTGATTGAATAAACTATTATATACGTTTTTCAACAGAGAAAAAGTCGCTGAATCAATAAAACCTTAATTATTTATGAGTAATAAATAAAAAATATATTATAACTTATTTATAAAACTTACTTTATTTTCAATGCATATTTTTTTACTTGTCAAAAAAGAAAACAATGCTATGATGAACATAGTTTTTTTTAAATTTAAACTGAAATAAATACTATTTAAAAAAAAATATTGTTCACGTGTTTTTCTCATTTAATTAATTTACATAAAAATGGACAGGATTTCTTAAATTGTAATTTTTTTATATACGTAACAAATAGAGACACATGTTATAATTTTTTTATAAAAAAAAAACACCCTAAGATAGCCATATTAATGTTTTAAACAAATCACCAAACTGTGTATTTATGAAAAATTATTCTGACTTCCCTGATTAAAATCTGTGAGTATAATTTATTTATCATGGAATATTTTCATGTTATTTTATGGAATATTTTAACCATGATTCCACCACTTGTAGCCCATAGGATAAACTCCCCCTGGGCACACAAGAGCGGGCTGTCGGATCCTCTCAGTTATTTTCACTGAAAATCGATGGAACAAATTAGGTTTTTTCAGGGAAGTAGAAATGCTCTAAGTTCTGTGTCTGAAATATTAGGCTATGAAAATTATTTTAGTGTAGATTTTAACATTTATCATAATAAAACATCTGCAAATTTTTTGTATTTTCAAATAGAATTTGGCTAAACTAAAGTTGTATGATTATAAAATTATTATTAAAATTATTATAGATTGAACAAAAAGTGAGTACTGAGTAAAATAGTAATATTAAAATAATTTTTTTTATATATTTATTAACTATTGTAAAAAATGGGCACCAATCTACTATAATAATAGCCATTGTGTGTTTGTATGTTTGTATGTATGTATGTATGTTTCATTTTTCCGTTCTGTATAGAATATCTTAAAAGATACAACGACCAATGAGTAGATAATACGAAAAAAAGATGTTGGGAAACATGTTTTCTAAGCTGCAGTCATGACTTCACCGTCATTATTTCCATTTATACAGGTGCTCATGCATATCGTATGGTACCTATTTATATTACTAAAAATTGCCCTACATTTTCTTATATATAATATATTTTATAATTTTATTAATTTTTATAATTTTACTAATTTTGGTAAATTTACAATAGTTCTAATGGCTATGGTTATAATTCGGTATGTGGTTATGCGCTGATATGCCTTGATTTTGCGCGCAGCTTGTGGGGCTTACAAGGTGTGGCTTAGGTGGTAGCGCATACGTATTTCTTTGTATACTTATTGAGTTATGTAGAAAAAATATGTGTTAAAAATATTTCTACAGTGTGGTTATTATATTGATGTACACCGAAACCACCACTGCCGGATACAATCGATTTCCACAAACGAGTCTTCAAGACATGAATTATTTGCTAACATTCTGTTCACATTAATGTAAGCAAATATGTCGTTTCACTAACATAATTGTATTTTTTTTTCTTCTTCATCAAGTGCCTCTCCTCAGAGGAGGTTGGCGACCATTTCACTGAGCATATACACATGCTGAGTCAGTGTTTTCTAAGTGTAGTGGGTCTCCGAGTCCTTCTACACTTTTTTTATTTAACAGATTTTATTATTACTAATATGATTAGGCACATTAGTTCACACATAGAAGATGATTAAAAAAATTCTCAGAAAAATATCATTGTGATTTGTGTGGGATTTGAACCCACATCCCAGGCTTACATGGCCGGTATACTGACCCTTTGTACTAACGAATCACCTCCATTAATCGAGAATTTTTAATAATCATACTCTACATATGAACCAATGTGCCCAGACCAACCAATATTTAGTGATTTGCAAGCACTGGACTCATTAAACAAAGTAACAAGTGATGCGATTTCAATCCCATCTGGATATTATTTTTAAAATCTATTAATTTAGCCAAGACGTGCACCATCATATACATATATCTATTTTTTGGATAGAACGTCAATCAGATGCTTATTTATTACCCATTACGGGTTTATTATATTATTACTGATATGATAATAGTTGACACATAGAAGATGATTAAAGAATTTTTCAAAAAAATATGTGTATTGACCCAAAGGTCAGTACACCGGCCTAATCATATTAATAATAATATAATAAACCCGTAATGGGTAATAAATACGCATCTGATTGACGTTCAATCCAAAAAATAGACATAACAGATTTTAAGTAAATATAAAACTTATATATTTTAAAAAGTGTGTTATTTTTATATGCACCGAAAGTCAGTTCACTCGGCCGGATAAAATCGATGTTTTCAAAAAAAAAAAAAATTTTTATGTCAATATAAAACTTGTATTTTTTAAAAGGTGTGATGTTCTGATATGCACCAAAGGTCCGTTCATACTGGCCGGATAAAATCGATGTTCTCAAAAAAAAAAAATTTTTATGTTAATATAAAACTTGTATTTTTTAAAAGGTGGGTGATGTTTTGATATGCACCGAAGGTCCGTCCATCTCGGCCGGATGAAATCGATTTCCTCGGACGGGTCCTTTGAGGGTCCGGGGGCCTCGTGGAGTCCGCACTTAGCCTGTCAGCTCATCCGATGGTCTGGCGCCGAGTGAGCGCAGCCCGGCCTCGACCCGGGGACCTGTCAGTCTCCGGGGAATATGGTTATTAGGGGATCAATGGGGGAGGCCCGAGTCTTTGGCCTTTTGATCTCCTCCACGGCGGCATATTTAGGCAATTATTTACAATTTTTTTTGAAGATAATTTCGTTTGATTGTTTTCGCTCTGATATTGGCCTAAGCGTTTCCGAGATATTGGTTTAATTGATATAATAGGAGGACGCTTGTAGCGGGTGAAATTTGAAGAAATTAGTCATAATTTTGTTTGTTTTTTTTTTCTTCTAATACAGGCAGATAAGTATAGGTAACCTACTTAAATATTTTAAGGTATCTTCGATTATTTTATTTGATAGAAATAAAGAAATGTTATTCAAGCATTGGAATAACGCATACACAAGTAATACGTAAGTGAGACAAAGAGATTTTTCAAAGAATTTGTTACGAGTAGCCTGAAAAGTTGATTAATATTTAAAAAAATAAACGGTCCCATCTTTTTTACAATATCTCACGTTTTTATACAATATTTATAATTTATATTCAATCGTTTCATGTATTCATTTTTCATGTTACTTAATTAATAGCAAAAGCATAAAAAAGAGATATGCTGAATAATTCTTTTGTGTCCCAAATTTTCTGCTCGATTCGCTACAAAATGAATTAGAAATTCATATCAGATGAAATGAAGGCGCCTAGACCTTCCGTGGCGTGAGTAATTTGGGGATGAAATTATTTTTTTTCTCAATTATTTAAATCGTTCCTCATGTGTTCGAGTAATTTCAAAAATGGAATTTGAATTTAAATAATGGTTCTGAATTTAAATTCAAATTTGGAGGCATTTGAAAGAGCGTGGCGTGTCTCCCGTCCGGGGAGGCTCGCACTGCACTCACTATTCTATAAGAGTACATTAGCGGATTAAATCTAATTATACCTTTTTGAAATGATTTTTGTGGAGTTTTTTTTTTATGCAAAGGATCAATTATTTAGAGGAAAAAGGCATAAAGATGACATTTACAGAACAAGTTAGAACAGTTATACAGTATTATCAGTAACAAAATAAACAAAGAAAAAACAAATAACAAGATAAAATCGTATTTTAAACGATTAGTGTCAATAGATTTTATGAGTAAATAAAACATAGATTCAACTTAAAATTAATAGTTTGTTGATATTCACAAATAGATTATATAAATATAAAAATATGTTAAAATAAAATTATGGCATTTACAACAGTAAACGTTATCACAGGATTTGTGAATTAAAGCCGATTTAAATATATATATATATATTTATCAGGTTAATAAAAACTCATTCAGGTAAAATAAATAAAGAATTTTATTTAATAAAATAAAAATATTCTATCGGAAACTTTTTTCTACTTTTTAATACAAAGTACACATTTTAGTACAATTATACCTTTTATACAAAAATTTTTGACTGTATAAAGAATTCATATAAATATTTCTATTTTATAATGATAAAATCTAAAAGTTAAAAAAAAATATTCGTCATATTTATAATTCAAATCAATAAGCTATAGTCAGCAGATATTTGATGCAAGTGATGGCATTTGTAAAGCGAAAGAGTTCTCATTAATAAAGATGAGTAATTTCTCAAACTAACTGCTTTTTAATTACAATTGTCATGAAAGATACGTAAAGCGATTACCTAGCACAAATTATAATATCTGGTAGATAATATCAGCGAATTTTCTTTGAAAATTATGTGCCTTCCATCAGATCTAAATTAACGTTAAAACTAGACTAATTCTATGAAATATTATTTAAACCAATATCATGTAAGTATTGCTCTATTGAACAAAAATAATGTTATATAACATAATATGCACTATACTATATATTTGATAATTCTAGTTTCTGAATATTATTTTTATAATATATTTGATATGAGACAGCGTTATAATTTTTATTACTTATCTAGAACAAATATGTATATTTATTGATTTAAATTAAAATATTTTTTATGTACTCTGTTTTATTATATTTCATCGGTTATTAAATGCAAATCAAATTTAAATATTTTAGAACTTATTACTGAAATAATTGTCATATCATTATAATAATACACATATCAACTATTGATAAAAAAATATTATATTTGCAAAGTAAAAGTAGTTTATCCAGTATTTGATTATTGGGAGGTTATTTCATATTATAAGCGTTAAATTTTGAAGCTAATTTTACACGAGAGTGCCAACCACAATTCTCAGACTTGCTTGACGATGCCTCTGATAACGGCAGATAAAAAGAGCTCTCCCTGTCTTAATGACAATTTTAAGCTGTTTTGTAACAATCTAGTTAAATGCCTGAATACTGTGAAAAGGTATTTAAACATGTAGGCTTTCGTTTCAATAGGAGTGTAAAAATATTGTTCGTGTATGTAGTAACATAATTATCACTGTAGTATTTCAAACGGTAATATTAAAGCTGCCTACACTCGTAGTTATTCTAAATAACGGTAATTAATTAAAAGTGACTTATTGGAGTAAATGACGTTAAAGATGAAGCTATTGTCTTGATATTGGGTGTTGTTTGTGTTGCATAGTGTGCTAGCTGCTTTTACTATAGATACTATGAATTCATTAGTTTGTGATTTTGTTTACCGCACAGTAAAATGGCGTGCAGCCAGACTGGGTCTTTCTCCTGTCAAACCTGATACGATCCAAAGCATCGTAAATATTCATATGAGATAATCTCTAATTATATATGAAGCTGCAGTTTTTGCTCTTTGATGAACCTACATACTTACACACACGGAACGACCAAAAAACATTTGCATTCAGATTTATTTTTATGGCAAACAAGTTATTGTTTTTCCTTTGACCTAAGTAATGTAATACTCTTTTTTTTTGGTAACCGTACAATAGCAAAGAGGATGCTGTTGGTTGTTGGTTGTGTTGGAAGTCGTGTAGGCTGCTTAAATGTATTGTGTACTACTCCAAATGCGAGTCTCAAGCAGTCACCATCACTTATAAATATTATAGTAAAATAAAAGGTATTTTTATAAAATTTGCTTGGATAAATTAAATTTAAAGATTGTGATGTTGGACATTGGAGGTAAAAATGACGTGCAAAGATCTTTACTTACAGGTTTATTCACTAAATATAAAAATGCCCAATAATTTATTTTGCAAAAAAACTGATATATATGGTTTCATTTACGTTTTATTTAAATATCATCTTAAGTAAATTGGATCGATTTATACCAAAATCTACATTATAATAAATAAAAAACTTTTAAAACGTTGATTATAGATTTATATAAATTTAAAATAAATATATTCTTTAAAAAAAAATTATTAAAAAAACCTACCATAAAACATCAATTAATATATCATTTTATATACAATGTTTTTTTTTTTAACTTACAATTACAATTACAAAAATAAATTGTATTGAAATATCCAGTAAAAACAAAACTTCGTTTGCTAAGTTACTTTTATAAAAATAGAGCTTGGATTGGGTTAAGTATAACATTAAAACATTTCGCGAAAACATTATTCAAATGTAGACTTTAACACAAAATATCTCGAATAGTTCAGTTTTACTAAAAAATAGCACAAGCCTGGTTCTGTGGTTATAATTATTCAACTAATTTACATTTGTGTATGCATAAGTCTGAACACTTTTATTCATGATTGTTTTTGTGCTTCTGTACACAGTGTTTGTTAAACTACACTACTTACCTTAAATTATAATTGAAATAACTTTTGAAATCTCGCTTCGTGGCTCAGCGGTTAGCACGCTGGCTTGCTTTTTAGCGTTTTGAAAAAATCTATTTGTATAGTCTTTTTAATGATAATAGAACAAACGTTATTAAATTGATATATATTTCAATCGTAAGTCCATCACGGAAAAGCAATTTAATTTTAAATCCGACGATTAAGTATTTTAGCTGCTATATTGTATTAAACATTTTTTATGGCAGTTAAGCTTCATTGCAGGTATCTCGTCTCATTCTCACCTGATAGCTATGGAGCGCAAGTTTCATTTGCATGCCTTGAATGTATAAATGTACAGGTTTATCAAGTACGTCTACAGCTGAAACCTGAAAAATATACTTTGAAAACCACTGTGGGTTGAATTGCAAATGTTCCCAATCAACGTAAGTAAAGTGGTTAGTATTGCGTGTTGTATAATAAAATTTTTCGAATCTCGGTTTTATGTTACCAAGTATGAAGTCAAGCAAGCAAGCAACCGTTTTTATTTTATTTACTAAAAAATAAGCCTTTACATTTATTTATACTTATATTTTAAACAAATCAAATTTTATCTTTTATAAAATACATATAAAGCTATTACTTGTTAGATAAGTATGTTTTTATCAGTGTAGTATAAATTTGATATTATACTCCAGGCATAAAATTTTCATTACTCTTTCGTATTCTAACAAATATGACAATTCCTAATAAGCTCTATTTGCCCTAGATAGGCGAGAAGAGTAATGAGTAGTTATAAAATTCTATCCACCGAGTCAACGAGTTAAGAAATCACTTATTTTTTTTATTATACGAACAACACTTTGCTGATATTCATGTCCTCGTTTATGTTTTTAAATATTATTTACTTATATAATTTTGTTTAATGAAAATAATGTTTTGAATAAGTTAATAGTTTTGGTTATTTCTATTATAAGAAATTTATATTTATTTAATATAACTTATGTACAAACAAGACTATACTTAAGTCTATCGAATAAATTTGTAAATACCGTATACATTACTATTTTGGATAAAAAATTAAATGAACATAAGTTAGGGCTTTTATTGGAGGGTGTTATCTTTAAGACGTCATCCATTGTTATTCCATCAACAATTATTTTATAAATGGATAAATTAAATGAATTTCAATAAATTCTATTGTTATCACAAAAAGAAGCGTTGCCATTGTTTACTAATTGGAAGTATTTCCATAATTATTATTCATTACAATGAGACTTAAAATGTTTGTTTTTTTAAATGCAAAAACACTCGTTGTCTTCAAATAAAAACTATTTTTGTGATTATGACTAGTTTCGCCAACTTCAATCATAGAAAATCACTATAAAGATTTTTATTTTAAAATATCAAGAGGAAATTACACCGAGTACTATCAAAGTGTAGGAAATTTTATTGAATTTTTAATTACACAAGAAAAGTCGGAATAAACAGTGTTTCCGTTACTAAGTGAGAATATAAATGAATTATCGATCATTACTAAACGATAATTTTACAATGCTAAAGGCTTATTTTGGTCTTTAATGATATTGTAAAAAAATTGTTTAATTTATGTACAAGTAAATAAAATATGTGTGGTTGGCCAGCAATTGACATATTATTCAAAATCCATTGTTACAAATAATAATATTACTTTGATTTAATTTTGATGGAATCAAAATTATAATACGTTTATTGAATGCTTAGATTATACAAATGTTTTTTTTTTAAAAATATTCCTAGTGTACGAAGGCCAAGGAAAATATATTGTGGATTATCAATATGTGATTTCAACATGTAGCAAGAAACGATGTATAAACGATTTGCCAGCACAGGTAGTGAGTGAGCAGACGCCACACACACGAGGCTGTGGCGCACGCACACACACACGCACACACACAGGTGTGTAGAGGGGCTCAGGTGTGTCAGGTGTGTCAGGTGTGTGAGGTCGCCAGCAGGTGTCCGAGCCTTCCATTGTTTCACGAGCTGTGCGCGCCCGTCGCTAGATGGCGACGCTTGTTCTTAAGGGATGATCGAGGGTTGATTGTAGTTTAACCTGTAATAGGACATAATGAAATAACCATTGAATAAATGTATACCTAAATACAGTAATGCTCAATTTTTTTTATTTTGACTCTACAAATGCACAGCTCGCTGCGTAAGATCATTTAATTTAAACTTTAATATTTTGAAAATGATTTGAGATTTATTTAAATAATTGTATTACATAAACTATTAAAAGGTCTCACAGAATTTTTTGAAAATTGAAAAAATTACTAACATAATTAAAAACCTCAGTCTGCTAGAAGATAAATGGAATCACTTGAAGTATTTTGATAAAAAATATATATATAATAAAATTTTACCAAAGAATTTGTGTAAAAATAAAAATAAAAACATGTTTTTACCATTAGATAACGTTAGAGATTTTTATCTCGTGAGGGATTCTTGTAATTTTCAACAAAAACTGTATAATGGAAATGGCTGCCTACTCTAGGGTATACATTGAACATTAAATAATGTTACAAAAGTTTTATTTAATTCGTATTTATTGCATTCTTCTACATACGCTGTTGTTGGTGGTCCAATTGTATCATATTTTGTATTGCTTACTTAGGTATAACTATATAAAGTCATTCAAAATAAAATAACGCCATTAACTAATGACCGTTCAGTCGTCGGTTGTCTGGCGACGTGTCCTAAGTAAATAATTGTAACTTAAAAAATTACAAAATAAATCATAAACATTATATTCAATTTTTAGTCTGGGGCCTGTTGCCATGCAATAAAAAAATAGTTTAATTTCCTAGATTATCAAATAAAAACTTTGCAACTATGAAACAAGTTTTGAGTATGATTTTTCAATTGCTAAGGCTTATTGGCTTCTAAAGGAAAGTTATCCCAAGACCACGTGCGCGGCTAGCTGAAATAATAGTATGCACGTGAGGAGAGTGCGTGAGTCTTCATTGCCAGCATTGTAATCAAAATACACAATGTCTACACACGTTGCTATATAACCTACAGCAGAACGCTAATAAGCTTATAACGTCTTTTTATTGTGGGTATTTTTATAGTTTTGTTAAAAAAATTATTTACCAGCTTTAGCTTACTTGTTCATTGGTTTGCAGAGTGTGTCTTATAGTCGCAGTAGGTCAACACTTTGCGACACAACTGACAATCGAATTCGTGTCATTATTTTCTTTAAGGATCTGCCCATGTAAACAACGTAAAAGAGGACGTTATTTGTAACTTACTACTCGGTTGTCAGTTGTATCGCAGCGTGTGTAGCCTGCTGATAATGTCTTATTAGAGCCAACGTTAATTTTTCGGTTTTTATATAATATTTACATATTAATAAAGTTAACTTTTTGGTGTCTTCTTTGAGTTTTATTGGAATTCTTAGTAAATTTAAGATTTTAAAATTGTGATATTAGGTCGCATTTTACATAAAAAAAAGGTTGTTTACAACCTGCAAAAAGAATTTATGCATAATATACCACGTATGAAACAATTTGTCATGAATACGTGCATAAATCATTGGAATAAATATAGCACAAATTTTAATTCTGATGTAAACCTAATTAATCAAAATAAAACATCTTACAAATACTCTGAATGTTTAAGGCAGGCAATAAAAAATAATTTGTTTTAATTGTAAGTGTAATCGTTCAGGCTAAAATCACATAACTTAAAATAACATTTTAGGTAAATTTTGTTGGTAATGTGTATATCAGAGGCACACAAGAAATAAATCATTAAACGTATAACGTTAATTTAATTCAGTATATATAATGCGTAAAAAATGTTGTTGCAACAAAAAAAACCATAGGCTCGGTATTCGCTACAAATATTATTTTATAAAAAATCTTGTATGTTCGTTTTTACTTGTGACCGGTTTGTCACGTTGGCCAAACCGGTCACAAACAAAAACAAGTATTTTATTCAAAAAAATATTACAACGGAATTCCACTCTGTCAAAAATATTGAATTTCTCACAAAAAAATATCCGCTAAATAAGAGTTGTATTTCTCATTGTTTCCGATGTAACGAAATACGACAAAAACCACAATATTCTTGTGAAAGAAACGCGTTGTGTGTTTTGAAAGTTTATTCAATGTAATATTAATCAAACGGTTTATTTTTGGAAGGTGTATACGGTTGATGCGAACACAGCATTGAAGGTTTCCTTCTCAATGCGGTGAAAAGCGTCTTACCCCCGCGGCGCGCTCCCCGGCAGTGGCGCTCCCCCCTCCCAGGCCCCCCCCCCTCCCCGGCAGCGCCCCGCTAGGCCGCCATGTTGGCAGGTGAGGCGCGCGCTGATTGGGCGGCGCGCGGGGGGCGTGGCCTCGGGGCGCGGGGGGTGGGGGGCGCCGCACTCCGGGGCTCAGTCGCGCCGCGTCAACACGCCGGTCACCAGCATCGAGCGGGCCCCACACACTGAAACCTCCACACGCGCTGACTAATCAATGTGGAACGCATGCAAAGCAAAAAATAAAAAAAAAAACAATTAATATAAAATACAGCCATACAAAAGCGCGTGAGATTTAATAATAATTATTAAAAAAAATAAGTAAAAAAAAAAAAAACATTTATTTTCATAGTGATATCTCGCCTGTGTCCGAGTGTGTGCAATGACAGTTCTGTGGGGCAGTTTTTCCAGTGACTTATTTGTTTTTGGCTATGCGGAGTCCGCGCCGATCCGCGTAATGCGAGCCTCCTCCCGCGGCGTAGTGCAGCCTGTGAAATCAGTGTTACAGCTTATTTACAAATATCGATTTTGTTTTCTTCGCAACGCGCCCTCCGAGCGTAGCCTCCCAGCGAAGGCTTGCAATGAAAACAACTGAAAAACAACACGTGCTGAGGAAAAATTATAATGCGAAAACGAGAAAACACAGAAAATAGTAGTGTCGACGTGAACTTGTGACTGTTTAGATAAAACTCAAGTGTTAAATATATATGACAGCAAGGTTGACTTTTTACTGAAGAAAGAAACGGGGTGGTTTTGTACATGCTTCCAGTTTATCAGTAACAGTAGCATATTTGATAAAAAATTAAGAAGCAACAATATTGCACCAAACAATAGCCTAGAAATTATATTCTTATATTATTGTGGGCGATACGTCGATTGTGTCTTTGCTCAGTGCTGAGAATATGGTTAGTTGAACACAAGTGTAAAATATGGTGAAAAAAAAATAAAATAAAGTAACTAGGTAAAATTTTATACCAAGTCAATGCTAGCAGTATCTAAATATAAAAGAAGTACCTGATGTAGAATAGTGTAAATATATTTATTGCATTAAAAACGGTAGAATACGACATCAAGCACAGAAGTAAAAATATGCTAGCAGCTTTTTAAGATTTCCACGTGCTTTGAGCTTTGTACAGGCAGGCGATACCCAAGCACTGAAAGCTGCTTGCTGAGTTATACGGTGCTCCTGAAATAAGTCAAACAGTTAATGCGCTAATGTTTTATATTTACCAATTTAAAAACAAAAAAAGTTGATCTCAGATTGTTGTCAATAAGAAGACAGTAGCGGATGGAAGCCAGTCATAAACCGTTCATCCTCGATGGTTTTACATTTGACAAGTGCATGAACGAGATTGCATGTGACATTGGAGAGTTTTTTTTTTAAGTGAACAGTAAGAAGTTGTCAAGCCTGCATAAGGGTGAGGAGCTGTGTTCGAGCGAGTCGCGAGTGGGAGCGTTGGTGGGAGGGTTGATCTGCGTCGAGCCTCCGCAGCCTCATGCCCGTGACGGAGCGGAGCGAGGGGTCGTGAGCGGTCGTGAGCGTGCGTGAGCGTGCGCGGGGCGGCGTGAGGCGGCGTGAGGAGTGCAGGAGCAGTGGCGGCGCCGGCGCAGGCGGGGGCGGGCAGGGCGGGGCCCCCTCCCCCCGCGCCCCTCTCGGCCGCCGCGCTCACCCAGCTGGGCACAGTCTATGCCACCAAGCGCAGGAGGCGCAATGGAAAAAGGTGAGCCACCCACCCAGTCACCCCATCACCCAGTCACCCGAGCCACCCGAGCCACCGGCAATACCTAAACATCCACACACAGTGATCAATCCAATCCAACAGGGAAGTGTCACTTTTACAAAAAAGGCAATGTCTCACAAAACAAGCTTAAGGTCATGTATGCTGTATCTTCAAAAATCAAAATAAATCCTGTGATGGATAAGTCATAATGCGGCATTAAGCATTTCAATAAATAAATATATAAAAAAGCGTCCAGTTTACAGCAGTATTTTTAAAAAAATAAATTTATTAGGAGTCATTAGGCACCGTCACCCAGTCACCCTTGCCACCGGGAATACCTAAACATCCACACACAGATATGCAATCCAACCAGGAAGTGTCCCACAAAATACGCTTAAGGTCAAGTTTGCTGTAAGTATCTTCACAAATCAAAATAAACCCTGTGATGGATAAGAAATGGGTCATAATGCTGCACTAAGCATTTCAATAAATAAATTTATATAAGCGTCCAGTTAACAGCAGTATATTTACTAAAAAATCTTATTAGGAGTCATTAGGTATCGTCACCCCGTCACCCAGTCACCCTTGCCACCGGCAATACCTAAACATCCACACACAGTGATGCAATCCGACCAGGAAGTGTCACTTATACAACAACAAAAAAATTCACAAAACACGCTTAAGGTCGTGTTTGCTGTATCTTCAAAAATCAAAATAAATCCTGTGGGTGGATAAGTCATAATGCGGCATTAAGCATTTCAATAATATATATATATATATATATAAGCGTCCAGTTTACAGCAGTATTTTTGTTCATATATCTTATTAGGAGGCATTAGGTATTAATAGTATATGTCCTCATAAAACTATGAAATGTCAACTTGTCAGTCTATCCTGGAAAATGGATGGCTCAAAATGTGCCAAAAAGCATTCAATTAGATTTATTGAATCAGTTAGTTTACAAACATGTAAAATTTGAGCGATTTCAGGGTTTTTTTAGCATAAAATCCTGGTATTCGTTGACTAACCATTTCAGCTGCTACAACAGGCCATATATATATATATATATATATATATATATATATATATATATATATAAATAAATTCATATATAATAAGCTTACTTTTAACCAACTCCAAAAGCTTAAAAAAACAGTACTGAAATGTCATTTCTTAAATAGCAGCCTACTAAAATGCATAAAGAGCATTTTTTTAAAATTTAAATTCCCAGTAAAGAATGAATTAAACTAAAACAACAAATGGCAATGTAATAAAATATAGTCTTTTATTGATATTCTTTTGCATTGGTGCTTAGCTACAATTAAATATTTTAACACAAAAATGAAAATAGTTTTTGCAAATATTGTTCGGATAGACTAAAAATTTTACAATAACCGTATGAATATGTTGCATAGTTTATATTTTATATTAATTACTTATTTGTTTTCTGGATAAGAGCACTAGGTACAGAGCTCGAATACCTCTCGAGCCTATCGTATTTCAGTAGCTTTCATCACCATTGAGCAATCATTCCTGAAACGTTTTTAATAATTAAAAAAAAACAATCGACCTTATTAATACCTATTAACAAGTAGGTATTTAAAAATTAAAATGTCTTTTCTGCATTAAATATAAATAAAATGCATATTTAATATATTGATATTGACGGTAGATTTGAATATAATTTCATGGTCGATAAACTGACTTCATAAATTTCTTAGAAATGTGACAGAACAAAGTAAACTCGATGCTATAATTTATTTTTGCCACAGCTACAATTTCAAGTCTTGTTATTTGTGAGTTAACGCAAACAAAACGTTACCTAAATATTATTTTTAGCGCAAATAAACAACATGGACGGTATATTTTAGTATCAAACTGTCCGAGTTAAATTCTTAAATCTCTCGTATTTATTAAAATTGTCTCAATATAGGTTTCCTGTTAATTTCATAAAAAACAACAAGGCAAATGCCAGAGACTTACCACGCCTTGTACAGTCACACCTGTCTCTGCTTGCTTAACATCCATTTTTTTCCGTAAATTATGAGTTTAGGTGTATCTCGTTCGCAAAAAAAAAGATGTATTTATTCTAATTCTCTGAGGATCATTTTCTTTTTTTCGTTGATATCAATGAAATCTAGTACAGATTTTTTTACTGATTATTGAACCGAAAAAGGTTTTTTTTATATTTCAAGCTTTGAATACACTTCTACTCTCTCTTTTCTAAATGACGTATAACTAATAATATAGCAATTTATCAGTGGTGTTTATTTGTGTTGCAGATATACATATTATACATACTGAGTGAATAAGTTATTTAGGTAAATACAGGTAACAAAGGTATTCGCTATCATTATGTAGTTCCGAAGTTAAAGAGCACACACACAGGAGATGTGATGGAATTTTTAAAAACCCAATGCGGATATCATTCAACTCGATTGCATACAGACAGTCGACCTGTGATTCGAGCCCCATAAAAAGTCACATCCTCCGCCATCACTAGACACATCAGTGTAATATCAGACATTGTTACGCGGGCAACTAACAGGCGTTCCCCTGTCGTGGATACACTCACAATTATTTTCAATCACAGCGTGAGAAAGTCCGAATGGCACAGAGCGACCAGGTCTCGAACCTGCATTCCCCATCGTGTATACGGCCCCGTGGTTTAGTGGCAGGCACACTTGCATGCCGGCCGCCGGGTTGTTTCAAATTTTATTGAATTTGTGTGAATCTCTTCTCTATTGCATGTTGCAATTATCAGTTTATGATTTCATATGTGCCTTTTACTATTTGAGAGTAAATTGGTTTATAGATTACTTAAGATTTAATGATACCATCAAAATTGCTAATAGAAGTTTGCATCGGCAACTGAAAAGTGAGAAAAATCAAACTTTATATATTGTAAGAGTGAAATATTGATCGTGGGCAGCTAATTTATACAATTAAACCAATGTAAATTTTATTCAGTATAAAAAGTTTAATCCAAAATATGTATTCAATATATCTGCTAAATATTTGATGCAATTTGAGTTATATAAATATTTATAAACACTGTAGTAAGACCTTTGTTACTTATAAAATGATACCCATTCAAATATAGTAGTATTAAATATTGAAAAAATAAATATGTTTTTTACTTACAAATTAAAAAAAAATCATCTTACAAAAAAAAGAGATCATAAAAAGATATTTTATCATTGCAAAGGCATACAAACTAGTAAATATTTTGTACGTATAAATAAATTGTATGATGCTAATAAATTATTAAAATCTATTGACAGATTCACAAAGTTAGAAGATGATACTAAAATATCATAAATTAGTTAACTGTAACAATAAAACATTAGCTGTTTTTATATGACTCACAGATCATAAAACAATAAATTGACACGCAATATTTTATTACCTACATTTATTAAAGTGTGATTTTTAATGCCTTTACAAACAATATACCTAAAGCCGCACACCTCATAAATATATTATTCACGAATGATCATTGATAAACCATTTCAAAATCATTTTCAACCAATAATATACGATGCTTTAGATTTCAATTGATCGATATCATTTATTTTATTTTATTATGCACTTTGAGAAAATCAATGAAATGAATGTTATCCTAGTAATTTTCACTGCAAAATTTCACTGAGAAATTGAAGTGTTGATTTAGTTTTTATCAATTGAAAATATTGTTTAATATTCGATTGTGTGTTTGCTGCAGAGATTTTTTAGCAGTTTTTACTGTTGTAATTTAAAATTAATAGTTAGTGGTAAACGAAATAATTTAAGTCCTGGTTTAGCAGAGTTCACATTGAGAAGCACGTGAGAATGTCCGAGCGATTCGTGAGGCCCAGTATGTCAATCTTAGATATTTTTTACCTGCCAAGGTGTGCTTCCACCACACCTGTCACCTGTCGCATGCCCTTTTTACGATGCCCGAGTATCATTTAATTGGCGGTATGAATATTTTGAGGGTTGTGATGATATGACGAGCCGCGTTATAAATAACAAGGCAGACGTTTTGTCTCCGTTGTCATATTTATGTATTTCGGCGGCATTGAATTTTTATAATTTGTACATTTGTCTTTTATATTATCGTTTATTTTAAAAGTATGAATACCATTAACCTTTAGTGATTCTTATAGGTTAATTATAATTTATGTATCCTCAGAGTAAAATTTAAACGAAATATGTACACAAATATATTTGAATTAAAATAATGAAAATATGTTTTATCTGTTGTATAAGTTTTACGATTAATAGATATTTTAAATGTATGTTTATACGCGCTAATATCTCATTACAGGAAATTCGTTGAAATATGAAATTAATTTAAAAAGTTCAAAAAATATATATCTCCAGCCATTCAAAACAAACAATCAAATCGCAAATCGAAATAATCAATAACTTTTACGAGCTTCTCGAGATTGCACCTGATTACACAGAGTAATAACAAATAATCCATAAACATTTAATTTTAATGCAGTCGTCTGTATAGCCGCTCGACGGGCGCAATCTGAAATAAGAAATCTGCAGCCGGCCCCCGCGCAGGGCCGGACTTTTAATTAAAGATAAATAATTAATTCGTCCGCCGCCGCCACGGGCCCGCCCTGCCCGCATCCAGTGCAGTGCATCAAATTATTAAATATTAAATGAAATAAATTTTTAAAAATAAAACCATTTATATGAAAAAAAAATTATTTTGTATATATTTTATTCAATAATAAAAAAAATAATAATCCTTAAAGTTTTATTAATCTCAGCATTTACTTAATACATTTTCTAAATAAAAATATGTAACATGGAGTTTGATATAATATTAAAAAAATCATAACATTGTTTATTCCTTTTTACGTGGCTTTTCAAACATATTTATTTTTAGAAATTTTTATGTAAAAAATATGTGTTTTGAAATCAACATGTTAAGTCAAAGCATAGAAAATTTTATATATCTTTTAATTTATTAAAATGTTAAAAACTTAAATGGCGATAAATTCTCTTTAAACGACATTCTAAAATATTTTGTTTAAATAATACAAATTAACTTGTTTTACCATAAATGTTTATCTTGGAATAATTTCATTAGTGGTAAAATACACATGTCTATTTTTTAAGAATATTTTACATGAATATATATAATGTTCTTGACATAAAGTACTGTTATAATAATTGTATAAAAAAAGCTTCAAATAAAAACATGTTGAAATAGTAATAAAAATTCTTTAATAAAATAATAAATCAAACATACATCGTTATTTTTAAAGTTATGAAATGTTTTTGTGTATTCCGCGATAAAATCTACGCCCCTGCGTATCTACCAGAGAAATAAAGGAACTGACCCATATACCCGCGTGGTTTACACCTCGGCGATGTTTGCATCGCGAGGCACCTGGGCCTTAATTAAGAACTAAAAATTAGATTCTGAATTGCAGGTAAACATTATGTAACCCACATCTAACGAATCTACGTTTGACAATTAACGCCAAACCAAACAAATTAAATTAAACACGTAGAAAAATCAATTGCATGTTATACAGGGTGTCCAAACAAAGCATCGGGTATTTGTTGGTTGAGTAAAACAAAAACTACTTGTAATCAAGTATTTTTTTTAATTGTTGATTATAAGAATACAAAATGGAAAATTATTTCAAATATATAATGTTATCAAAATGGTGACCGTTACGCTGCTGGCACTCTTCTAATCTGAAACAAAGATTACTGATAACACGTTGACTCATAGCCCTCGATATTGCTGCCATTTCTGACCTGATGTTTTGATTATTCTCATAAACCCTACTTCTAAGGTATCCCCATACGAAATAGTCAAGAGGGCTAAGGTCGGGGCTTCTGGGAGGTCAGTTGATGTTACCTCTACGTGAAATGACCTTATTAGGGAATAATTCGTTAACAGCTTCAATTGATTGATTGGATGTTGGAACCACGTTTTTGAGTTGAAACCTTGAGACTCCCGCAACTCGCAAAATTTTCGCAGCATATCGCAATAACGGTCCCGATTGCAATAACCCGATACTCTTTTTGGACACATAGGTATGTGATTTATTGATATTGTTTAAGACGACGCGTGCTGTTTATTAAGATACGTATATTTATATAAAAAACATTCCTTATAGAAACGCAATTTTATTTAATGTGGATATTTCTACATTGGCGCAAGTTACGAAATGGTACGAATTGCAAAGCAAGTATCGCGCGGACGCATGTGGAAACGTTAGAGTTCGCTACTCGATACATTACCCCGCGTTAACGTCGCCGGGAGAACTATCAGCCGGCGAGGTAATGAATGGCGTCGATATAATCCTACTGATTCAGCGCAATCGTTGCCTGGCAAGGGTGATAATCGCGCGATAGCCACCCCCACGGGGGAGAAGCGCCCTTCAGCTCGGCTACCTTGCGAACGAAACATTTCATAAAATTTTCTAAAGCCTGAATTTGCTGAATTTCATGTAACTATTTCTATATTATTGATTTTTGTGAAGACCGTCTCACAGGAAGTGCAATTTTGCCTATACAGGTTTTATTGATTGATAATGATTAAGTACATTTTTCAAATATTGAGAATTGATTAAAGAAACTCTTATAAAAATATCATCGTGATTTGTGTGGGATTTGAACCCACATCCCCAAGCTCCGGTGCATTACCAATTATACCAACGAATCACTGGTACTAAGCAAGAATTTTTAACAATCAAATCCTATAAATGAAACAACGTACTTATTATGCCAACAAAAATCAATAATATATTTAACAAGTTATGTATTGGCTTAATTAAATAGACTTTAAAAACAATAATATCCAGATCGGATTTAAATGCTTCACTCAGTACTTTGTGTTAAAAGTCTAATATTGCAAGTCACACAATATGTAATTGGCATAATAAGTACATTGTTTCATTTATAGGATATGATTGGTATAAATTCTTGCTCAGTACCAGTGATTCGTTGGTATAATTGGTAATGCACCGGAGCTTGGGGATGTGGGTTCAAATCTCACACAAATCACGGTGATATTTTTCTAAGAGTTTCTTTAATCAATTTTCAATATTTGAAAAAATGTACTTAATCATTATCAATGAACTATTTCTTTTGCGTATAATTTTTTTTATTTTTGAATCAACGAAATTCTTTTGGTGGTACTGTAATATTGTTATTTTAACATTTTTTTGTCAAAATAGTATGACGTCACAACGGTGACTCAATAGGTTATACAGTAGATTTTGACTTCCGTCAATGACTTATTTGAAATAAATAAATAATTCCCCTTTACATTAATGTACCCCAATTGCTTCCATTCTAAACGATTACGCCTGCAAAAGCAACAGTACGGCGTGTGTCTCGTGGAAATGGACCAGGCAATCTGGTACATTTGGCACGGGGGAGAGTGGGGTGTATTGCGGCAATACGCAGTCAATGATCTGTAATAAACAAGTAAAGCTATTTTAACAATTCTTTTAGCGCTGGATAACTTTGTGTTATCTATTTTTATGAAGAAGTTAAAAATTTGTTTATTAAAGTAATATTAAGAAATTATACTTAATGTTTATTTCGTGGGATAAGCAATACTCATATATAAAAAAAAACTGGTTTAAAATAAGTAATTGATATTAGATATAAATAATAATATTTTGCATTTTCAATTTGAATTAAATCTGGAGCTATTAAGGTTGCATTGTGTGTACAATAGTGGACCTGCCCCTCGTGCAAGGCCTCAATTGTACTCCCCCGGGATGTTTAAGTAATGATCTTCCTGTATATTGTATTGACATTATTTATTTTCTACAAAAGGATGCACTTTTGTTGTGGCTCATTGAAAAGCTTTTAAAATTTGCGAGGGTGATTTAACATTCACCATTCAAATTGCTTCTAGTACCAACTAATATTATATATATATTTAAAATATTCTCATTTTTAATTTATTTAGTTTCTTCATGTCACTTAGCTTTTTCTCCTGAACAAGTTTTTTTTTAAAATAATAAATTTCATTATTTAAGCTATTATTGCGTATTTTGAATTTGAAAAAATGATTTATAACTTTTATTGTTTTCCTTGGCAGATAATTTCTTAATAAGAAAATTGTATCTCTTTTTGTTTTTCAGGCTTTGCGCCTTAGTAGAGCCTCGCTAAATATCAGCCTTATCTGATTAATTAAATCACCATTGTTTCAGAAGACATTTCCAACTAATATTTACGATTTTTATAAGTTCTTACCCAGACAGTTTTATTAACCCGCAAAGCACTTCTTCGTATCTGAATACGACGAGACTTTATAAAATTATGTAAATTTTCTATTTTATCGGAAGAATATTTCTTTATTCTGTATTTTAATATCCGACGCATTAGAAACGCAAACCGAAGATAAAAAAAACCGTACCAATTGGGTATATATTTAAGATTTTTAAAATTATTTTTACATCTATTATGCTAATTATATAATATTTTTTATTTTATTTATTATAAGGCAAAACTATACTACATTCAAAATTAGAGGACGCTGTTGATTAATATAAATAGTCTATAAGGTGAGGTGTTTTGTTTGTGGACTGCTTTAGTAACGTTTTTTTTTTTTTTGTTTACATTTGTTAACAAATCGTTCATCTCGAAATTCGGTATGTCGAATCCAGTTCAGTATGTTAAATTGTTAACAATTTCCATTAACAGTATATGATGCCATCAACTGTGCGATTAACCCAGCACAAGCTGCACACTGCGACTCGGTTTATTTGCGCCTTAGATTTATGGTGAGGCACAGCGCTGAAAGTTTCCCCATGAAAAATGGAATGCTCGCCATAAATCCCCGAAACGTCTGCGCAAAAGACAAGACGTGAAGATATTTTTATTTGTTTATGGCTTTTACGATATTGATCAAACATTCTGGCGGGGGTAGCGCCTTCACGCGCCGGCCCTGCCCAGGACCGCAGAACAAAAGAAACCCACCCCGTAGCTCGTAAAGCTGCCTGCACGCGCTGCGACACAACCGACCACCGAACTATGACTGGCTGATAGCGTCATTAAAAATATATTTTTATTTATCCGTTGCTGTTCGATGATTTTGTTGTTTCTTGTTGAGGTGCTTCCCACGTTAGAGAACCGAGAAACCGAGAAACTGCAGAAGCATTTAACTCTTTGAAACAATAAAAAAATACGCCTAATAAGTAAATCTCAAAAGCTTATTTTTGTTCGGTTGTTAGTTGTTCTACAGCTTGTGTGGGCAGCTTAATTATGGTGGATATTCCAGAAGAACTGAACCATTTTTATCTTTGAGAATGAGTATTGAAATTTTGGGCTAGAGTACATTGATCATTAAATAAATTTTCTTAATAGTTTTGCGTGTTATTGTTAGCAGTCAATGTTGACGAGAATAGAAAATATATAATTAAGTATTTTCAATTATGTTTGTCTTTAAGTTGACGTTGAATGATGTATCTGAAATCAATGTATTTATTTAACGTATACATCAAACTAACAGGGAGACATTATTATTATTATTTTAGATTAATTATTAGTTAAAAACGTGCCTCAATAGAGTTTCAGCATTCATAAAAACGCGCCAAGTGTTACAGATTATAAATAAACACTCACCCCTGCAAGCAGCGTGTGGTGAGTTAAGAAATAATTAAAAACGAGTTTAGGCTTGAGTTACACCGCGCGTTTACGAATAGCGAGCAGAACAGGTATTTTAACACTTTGTTGAACAAACCGGAAATGGAATATTACAAGAGGAGTTCGGCCGCCGTTAGTTGACTTAATACGACTTGTAAAATTATTTATTAGATGCCTGGCTATCAAGGCAGTTACATCGAGGCGCTTTCAGGTGGAGTGATAAGGAATGCGTTGCGGCAGGTGGGGGTTCATACATCTTTGATAATGTCCTTTAGTGAACAAGAATACATACAGTTCGGCATAATTGACTATACACGCTGCGACGCAACTGACAACCGAATTGAAACTTGCTTATAGCGTCTTCTTTTGCATTGTTAACCAAGGCAAAACTATAAAAGAACACCTGGAGTAAGAGAAACAAATGTCGGTTGTATCGAAGCGTATATGTATAAACAGCTTAAAAATAATAAAGGGAGGCTGTTGGTTAATTACAAATAGGTTTTTTTTTTTTTGTCGCAGTGTGTGTAGTCAGTTGTATTCACGCTATTAGTTAATTTCAAATCAGTTGCAATCACTCTGTACAGCCGGCTTCAGTGAAGTGTAAACGTAGAAAAAAGTATCTAAACTTCATATCTATTGCCTGTAAGTTTATTTTATAGATATATATTTTTAACAAAATAATAGGCAGTTTTCAAGGGCTCAAAATTTAAAAATGAATTATTCATACCAAATGGTTTGATTGAAAAACTGAAACGGTTTTGCAAATAATTCCGCAGAGAGAATGTTAGAATTGCATTTATAAATTATTAATAGTCTCGTTTCATTTATAAATAATTAATAGATATTCAGTTTTAAAATGATAAAAAAATATAAAAGCAATATATTTATTTTTAATTACATAAATATTACACTGCGAACATTTTTAGTATTTCAATCGATTTGATTATTTTGTTGTAAAATATCATAATTTTTTATTAAATAAAAATTAATAGTATATTTACAATTAATTGTAGGTTTTGGCAATCGTTGCTATTAATTTTATTTTTCATAATTATAGTACATTAATTTTTAGATTTCATCTTAGGCCAACTTCGTTTTCAATATGAATGACTTTCACGAGAAAGTTGACAAAGCTTAAGAGTTTTATTAATATTTATGCATATGCTATCAGAACCGAATTATTAAACCAATTACAAAGGTAAAAATTGATACGAACAACTAAGCATAATTTCAAAACAGTATAAAATAATATAGATATTTCATCAGATAATAATTGGCTCAATACCGTGACCAATAAAAATATTATTTATTAACTAGTTAAGCACCATTTGGTTTAAAAACATTTTTTTATTATGTTGATTACTGCATAGTATTCTGGTGTTTGTTATAATAACGGTTGCCGATAGCATAAAAATTAATATTAATATTCAAAAGATGGGTTAGTTAGTGTGTTTTCTTTTTTCGTGTTTCTTTATGCATATACGAATATGATTAAGATTTGTGGCCGATTAATTATTGAGATATGATAACAAGTCATAAAATCTCATATAATATTAAATATTGATTTATAGATAAAAGAGTCACATCGAGTAAAATCATAACACTTTCTATTCATCGGTTCAGTGTTTTAAGTAAATGTATAACCAAAGCATGTATTTTCATAAATATTTGATAATTTAAAAATATTTTAGGCTTTGCAAGGTAAAAATGCAGTTTTTGATCTTGTAAGAATGTGTATATAAACTAGCAAAGACGTACACCGATTGAAGCATAATATATACATTTTTAATTAGTGATTTTTCCCCTAACAGTTTTACTCTATTTACAATATGAACTATTTCAATATTGTAGCGATAATAAACTTTTATGGCTAAAAAATGCGGATGTATTGAATATTTATAAGTAGATTGTAATATAAAAAAAATATATAAGAGTAACACAGTAATAGCACATTGTTTCTTTTAAGCGCATATTTTATATGGTTGATTGTTTTTTCGCCGTTGTTAATCGAATCGTAAAGGGCGAGCAATACAGTCGATATTTACATTTTATGCAAACTAATGTAAAAACAATACATCTCGCGTAAAAACCACATGCATCCGATCGCATTAGAGGTAGAAATCTCAGTAGGAAATCCAGGTCAACGATCTCGAGGTGCAAAAAAATTCTCACCTGCCGGAGCCCCGGGGGGGAAAAACTGCAGAGAAAGAAATGCTAAGTGAAACGTGGATTTTATATGGAAACGGTATTCACCTGAGTGGCTACTCCGTCATGAGCTGATGGTCCTCGCCGAGCTTCGGAAGTAAAAAGATGTTACGTCTTCAATACCCACTCACTACATAATACTTTTCCTCTACTCTCGTGCAAAAAAATATACGTTTACAGCTCGATTTCTCCGCGGCGATACCTCGCTTGATTATTTTATATAAAAATTACACAGTTTATTGTTAACAAACATTTCTGTACTTTTTTAAGAATATTGAATGAATCCGCATTTTGCACCTATGTATATATTCGTATACAAAACTTCGAAAAATACTACATAAAGCATTTGAAGCCACGTTTTCCAGCATTAGTACTTTAATATAACCCAAAACACTAGCGAGTCAAAATATTCATTAAGCAATTTTATACTTGAAGTTGAAGTTATACATTTGATTTTTGAATCGATTATTTTAAACCTCAGTAATTGCTAAAAAAATATATATTTACCGTTCAGTTGAGCCGTGTCGCAGCATGTATAGGCTGCGTTAAATTTGTCAAAAAAAAAGTACTTTTTTAAGAATATTGAATAAATCCGCATTTTGCACCTATGTATATATTATATATCAATCGATTCGTACACAAAACTTCGAGAAATATTGCATAAAGCATTTGAAGCCACGTCTCCCAGCATTAGTACTTTAATATAACCCAAAACACTAGCGAGTCAAAATATTCATTAAGCAATTTTATACTTGAAGTTGAAGTTATACATTTGATTTTTGAATTGATTATTTTAAACCTCAGTTATTGCTAAAAAAATATTTACCGTTCAGTTGAGCTGTGTCGCAGCATGTGTAGGCTGCGTAAAATTTGTCAAAAAAAGTACTTTTTTAAGAATATTGAATAAATCCGCATTTTGCACCTATGTATATAATATATATCAATCGATTCGTACACAAAACTTCGAGAAATATTGCATAAAGCATTTGAAGCCACGTCCCCCAGCATTAGTACTTTAATATAACCCAAAACACTAGCGGGCCAAAATATTTATTAAGCAATTTTATACTTGAAGTTGAAGTTATACATTTGATTTTTGAATCGATTATTTTAAACCTAAGTAATTGCTAAACAATTGAGCTGTGTCGCAGCATGTATAGGCTGCGTTAAATTTGTCAAATTTTTTAAAATTAATTGGGTGGTTACCGTCCGGTTGTCGGTTGTGTTGCAGCGTGCGTAGGCAGCTTTAGCGGGCAGGTGGGCAGCCAGGGGTGTAGCGGCGCGGCGTGCGTGCCGCGAGTGCTCGGCCGGCCTTCAATTGAAAACAAAGCGAGTCCGCCCTGCCCAGCCTCCTGCGGCACGCCGCGGCTGCTGATTTGTGTTATTACGAGCCCATTCGCACCATGGCTGTTAGGGTTCAATCAGCTGTTCTCCGACATCTCAGTCTGAGGTTAAATGCCAGTGGCTTACTTGTGATTGGAACTAAGCTTATACTGGTGACACATTTGATGAATAAATATAAGAAATTCAATATTTTTGACAGAGAGTACTTGGTGGAATTCCATTTTAATATTTTTGAGTAAAATACTTGAGTGATTTTCGACATGTTCGTTTTTATTAGTGACCGGTTTCGTCAAGCTTTCACGTTGGCATTATCTTATTATTATATATGTTTTTATTATATTATAATTATAATTATATAATTATATATGTTTGATAATGCCAACGTGAAAGGTTGGCGAAACCGGTTACTAATAAAAACGAACATGTGGAAAATCACTCAAGTATTTTATTCAAAAATATTAGAATAATTATAATACAACATTCCAAATAATGCGCACTTGTGATTGTTATTAACTATACATTGAATAAATCGATAGATAAACATTTTATAAAACGCATTCACTTATATTTAATTACCAAAGTAATGCTTAAAAATATGTATACAGTTGCTCACTAATGTGCTATAAGTATAATATTGAAATATCTATTTTCATATGTTGAAATAATATTGCAGGACTCATGAATGTTTATATTATTTTATCTAAGTAAAAAAATCAAGTGTAATACAATAGAAATTCTCATTCACTGTTTTTTTAACAGTAAATAACAAAAATTAAGTTGTTACCTCATTTCAGGTGATACCACAAAATTTGAGAACATAATTACAAGTAAATTTGCATTGTTTGTTGACTCGTCAGCTGAGGGCTCGAGAGGTCCATAGGACGTGAGTGCGAGAGGTCCGGCGAGCAGTCCTACGCTAATGGCCATAAATCTGCTCCGATGTCGGCGCCTCATAATTTCTAATTTAAGCATGGCCAGTGGAGGCTCGTAACTCCGATTCGATATTTTAATTATCTCCGCTGGAAGGTGATAACGTTACCGACACACGGGCGTTTAGACCCGCCCGGCCAGGGCCCCGGAAATACTACTCTTACCGAGGTTACCAAATATATAAAAAAAAACTAGGATATAGGAGGTTTCGGACTGATGTAATGATTTTTATTAAAAAAAAAATATATCACTTTAAGTTGAACATCAGAGGATGTACACCAATTTACGTTTAATAGTACTTTTTTTAATTTTTAAATCATTTAATTACAACTTTTGATAAAACGTCATTACGTTTTTATGAAAGGTGTCAATTTTATATTACCAATTATCAATACAAATATTTGTGCTGTACATTATTATTATTTTTTTAATATTAAAATAACCATTTTAATTATTTTTCCCACTGTGCATCGATTCCACTCCACAACGTTAATTATATTTTTTTTAACTACACCTTTATAGTAATTTTTATACTCTGATCGATATGAATTGAATTTATCACCCATACGGGTTTATTGTGTATAAAATATATTTTAGGATTCACACATGTATTTATACAAAATTTTAACACTTAATTATTGTCAAATATATTGTCAAGTATGTGTCAAGACACATATATTTATCAGGATATATCAATATCTTACTTGCATACAATGATTCCAATTCTCACTTAGCAACACTCTGATGCGTCGCGATAGTCGCAAAAATGGGCTCAAACCCCACCAGTGTCACCAGTTTTTTTTTTAAAATATTTTTCTCGTCGTTTCGTGAGTGAATATAGTATGATTGGTAAATCGGGCCCTGTCTCCCGAGCTGCTTTACCAATAAGGCGTTACATCGCCGAAAGCCCTCTTTAATGGGGCGCTCTATCTCTTTATCATTTTAATTGTGACCCTTGATTATAAAGCGCCTAAGAAGCTGTTATTTACACTCTTTGTTCCGAAGGCTTTACGCGCGCCGGGCGGGTGTTTAAATTATTTGAGTAGTCATTATAGACTGGTAAAACAAACAGATATAAAGCGCCGTTATGTTAATCAATGTAAAGTTTATAG
Organism: Atopsyche davidsoni; assembly: GCA_022113835.1. Taxonomy (NCBI): domain Eukaryota; kingdom Metazoa; phylum Arthropoda; class Insecta; order Trichoptera; family Hydrobiosidae; genus Atopsyche; species Atopsyche davidsoni. The sequence goes on along the minus strand of JAILWY010000006.1, from coordinate 9,160,770 downwards.
TTAAGCCCGCGGAATAACTTTCTTGTGCCGGGTATTAAATTAAACATAGAGATGTAATATTTTTGTTACTGTGTTAACCATCGGAGTGTCTGATTTATTATTATGGCCAGCTCTGTTCTCGGCTCGAGCAGATTCTATGAAGTTGTTATTTGTGTTGTACTCTTTAACCTGTTTCAAATCAACAAATATGAATGAATAGCTTGGATATTACAAATATTTATTTTTGAGAACGCTCTTGCTTTTTTTTTTTTAGAAGAACCTCCTGAAAGATATTAACGCTCACAATTAAAAACCAAAATATCACAATCCAAATAAAGTATTACATATTTACCAAGTCTGTTATGGGTTAACGAAATAAGTTTATAGTAACCTTGTTTTCTTTATACACTTTTTCAAGCAAAAAGGACAGCAGGTGATTTTAATAAGAACCTTTCATATTAAATCAATTTATTTTAATAAAATGAAGTACGAAAACGGTTTTTTTTTAAATAATAATGTACGTTGCGTTAAAAATGTTTTATTTTAATAAAATATACAAATATTTGTATAAATTTCATATATATTCCGTGGTAAAGCGTAAAATATGAAAAATGGAGGTTTCGCATTTGAGCCTGCCATACTATAAAAACTCACCGGTGTTTCTGTTTATTTTTCACGAAAAAGCATTTGCGGTCAAGGGTTGATGGTTCAGCATTAGGACCTCCCATATCCTATTAATTTACCATAACAAAATAAGGCTTTCTTTAAAATGGGTGTCTTTGTGTAGTTTTCAGGCAGCGGTTGAGTATGAGGTGCTCGCCTTGGATTGATGTGACAGTGATATGGCGAGCGTTTATTATTCCCCGGCGTTCTCTCTAAAACAATGATTACAAAAAACAGGCATTAGTTCCGACGTAAACCATCCCAGATATCAACATAATTACAGGTTGGTAATGTAAGAAAGGCCGCGAGACCTCGGCGGCTGACGTCTCCCATACATTTTGTATGTACCCGCTGACATTTGGAATGAAAGGAAGGATTCTTTGGGACTACCTCTGACGCTAATAGAAGCGGCTACGATATTCATAGTTTCTACTTCTCATATCTGCTATTATGTAACATTTTTTTAGTTGTAAGGTTATAATGAAATTAAAGCGACGCATACACGTAGCGACACAACCGACAGCCGAACTGTTTTTCACGTCGTTTACTAAGCTAAAAAATACTTAGAATAAAAGACAGCTTTTGGTTAATTACCATTCTTTCAGGCAACTTTATTTTAAGTGTTTTATTTTAACTCTCAGTTTAGTGGTCAGTTATTTTACAACTTTTGCGCTCATAGTTGGTGGTCTTTTTACGCTTATATGTGCTTGATAGTGAAGACAGGTTCTAGGTGCAAGGGTGTAACATTTTTTTAATAGTTTGCTCTTGTGTCTTATAAGGGCTATTAAAAATGAACATTTATTTTTAAATATGGGTGGTACAAATAAAAGCCATAGAGGTGGGTATAAATTCCGTGGGTCGTTTCTCGTCTAAATATTGTATACAAAAAAAAAACCTGCTTGTATTAAAAATGCGGATTTATTTCAAATAATTATCAATGATCTTCATAACTTGTTATTCAGATTATATGTACTAGTACTAGGATATCTCAAACTTAAAATTCTTCTAAAAAATATATTAAAAATTTAATAAATATACAGTGTGTTTCATTGCAGTTTTTACTTGCATTGTAATAAATAACGTGTCACTTTCTGCCGCGTTACACTCCCCCAGTCGCCTCGTCTGCTTCCATACAAATGCCTATGATTTGGCGCATAATTGGGGAGCCGCTCCGTGGCCCAGTGGGGCCGACTCGCTCTCGGGCGGAGGGCAGCGGGTTCTAATGCCGGAGCGGCAATTAAAATTCAATCAAGCGGCCAGTCCGGAGGACCCCGGGCCCGGCTTTCTTACCTCTGACGCAGGTGAGTCGCAGACGGACGGCGGGCAGGGCGGGCTCACGAGAACACCACCACAGTGCAACATCCAGATAAACCTCGACTCACACGCGAAACGACGAGACAAATCTTTTGTATGTCTATTTTTTGGATTGAACGTCAATCGAGTGCGTATTTATTACCTATTACAGGTTTATATTATTTAGTTCACACATAGATGATGGTTAAAGAAATTCTCAGAAAAAAATCATCGTGATTTGAACCCACATCCCCAGGCTCACATGGACAGTGTACTATCAGGGATGTGATGGGATATTTTTCTGAAAATTTATTTTATCATCTTCTAATCATATTAGTATTACAAATCTTTTTGTTTGCGCGACCTCACCTTCACGCCCGGTCTTGCTATCCAAAACCAATTTACCTTTACTGCTATTTGACACATGAAAATGACAATGTTTACAAAACCAGCTATGCAATTTATTCAGATAAAAATATTAGTGTAAATATATATTTTTTTCTTCAATGATAAAATTTTGATTCTTGCGTTTATCGCCCGGTCAGTCTCATGAAATACAAAGCGTAATTTGTTAGGTAAGAAAAATGTATAACAGAGGGAGAAACTGATACTAAAAAAAGTTTGTAACGAAGGCAACCCTACAACATGATAGAGAAAACACCTGAAATATACGAAGGACGTGTCGCCGCAGGCTCTATGTGAGTGGATGCCTCTGTGTCAGACACCGCCTGCTATCTTCCATATTAATCTGGACTAAGAAATAATTGTCATAATTAGAACATTACGTTATATTTCACATGTCAAAACATACATAGCAGATTTTACTGTACTTATAAATCATACACTATGAGTTTATACAGTAAATATGAAACATCTTATAAATGTCGAGTGGTATATCAAAAGCTACTAAAATTACCATCGCGAGTAGATGGCGTACATTTTTCGTGTATTTTTATAAAATGCCATAAAACTTATTTTTGTGTTATGTTTGTTTGTGAAATATATTTTAAGACTTGTGTTTTATTGGTCGAATGTGAAAACATGCACATGGAGTTTGTTCGTAGAGTATAAGGAATATTTTAATACGTGAGAGTTTTTACAGAGGTATTGAAAAAATATGAATCTATTTATATTTACATTTATGTAATCACCAAACAATCTTTGTGTTTAATTAAAAAATACTGTTTTTATTAGTAAATAGTAATTTTTAGAAACTCCCTCTTTGATTTTATGTGCACCCTTAAGCCGAAATATTTTTCAGCCTGTCTACCATAATCATTTTCTTATCGATTATTAAATAACTGATGATGATATGATTAAACTATGTTGGGACTTAATGGGCTCTTAATCTTGCGAGAGTTTAGGTGATCGGTGAACATTTTTAGTTCTATGAGAACTTTGTTTCAGTACTGTTACATATACAATATGTCAAAACAGAGCCTATCTTTGATCCAACGAGATTTCAATTTATTTTTTATTTAAACATGAAGGCGAAAATTCATATTTCAGTAACGGATAAACGAATTAATAATTTTAATTATGTTTTTGTCATAAAATAATAAATCCATAAAACCAACATCAAAGCTTACACAATCAAGTATAAATTGTTAAACAATTAAAAAACTATTTTCTAATCGTGAGCGATTCCACCTTGAGACCTTGAAAGACAAATATGTTTTAAATTTGTATTTATGAGATATATAAATCAAAGCAATCGTGAATATATAAGTAAATTTTTAGAAATTTTCTACCAATACATTAAAATATGTACTCAGTAAGGCTCGACCTGACGCGATGTATAATAGAACCTAATTTGCTGTAGTTACTATAAAACAGATGTGTCCATGTTTGTTTAATCGAATTTAATTAACTATGTTTACCATTCTGGAGTATCTTTCATAAATAATAAAACCCTTACATTTAATCTTGATGATAAAACAATAGAACATGCGCAAATGGAGCTATTTTGATATAGTTGAAACGAAAGCTTCTGTTCAGTTTGTTGCTGAGTATTTTGGCGAATGATGTTGGCCGTTTAGGAGTAGGCTTTTATAAGTTTTTTTTTTCATATAAGTAATTTGGAATGGTCCAAACAAAGCGTCCGGATTCGTTTCGCCGTGTTTAGGGCGCAGCGGCCGAAGAATGCCGAGTCCAGCGGCGGCGGTGACGGGCGCTCCGCCGGCACTGGCCGCCCTAATGCGTTTTTAAATATTACTGTGATATGTTAGACTATAATATTTTTTGTTAGCATTTTTAAGAAATAGCTATATCGTTTTGTTTTTTTCGTTTTCCAAGTGTTGATTTCGTGGGCCAGCCGCGGAGTTTAAAGATCAGCCGGTGGGAAGATGGTATTAGAATATACAGTTATTTAAATTGTTTATTATTTTATAATGTATTGCAAGTCGCCTATAACCATCTCGATAAAAAACGCTTAGATTGAGAAATACATTAACTGTATATTAAATAGAAATATTATTTTTGAAGATACTTGACCTTCTTATAAATTGTATTAAAAAAAAAAACACATAGCGGTAGAAGTTCATTTCATCGTTGGTGGTCTGTCTGGAAATGAAAAGTATTTCCAAATAGTCATCATAAAAGATAAGATTTGGCTTTACCTGAAATCATTTCAAGTGATATATTTAAAACATTGTTTTTAAGAGGATAAAGCAATTATATTTGCGTGAAACCTCTTCAAACCATGTTAAAACAGAAACCGTGGTGAAATCATATATTTTTTTGTTTTATGTGATTTTAAATTATTATCTTGAAGTCCTCTGAATGTTTGCAATATTATAAAGGTGCTCGTAATATTTATTATTAAAATTTGTATGTACACCTGGGTATTTTTTATATTTTTTCATTCGCTTTAATCCTCAAACTGGAGTGTTTCGGCCAAAGATTATGGGCAGGTGTGTTACTTACCAGAACGTCAGTTAAATTCTCATTGCTTCAGCATTTATTAATATTGTTAAACACTGAAAAAAATGGAGTATAAAAATGCGAAATGAATTCATTAAATATATTTTCTTCATTTGCTGCTGTAAAACTGGAATTTTATATGAAGTAATAAAAATTAGAGTTCATAATTGTATGATACTTTTGATGAAAAATATAAAAAGTTTTATTAAAACTTGTTATTGTTAAATCAAAATTAAATTAAATTATGTATATAAAAATCAGTATTAATATTTCGTATAAACTAATAGGCACCATGAAAATATCTTCTAGTGAAAATAATTGTTTTTCTTTACTAGCTATTTATTTTAATATATTTAAAATATTTAAGTACAGTTATTTTAAAATTGAAAACGTATTTTTGTTATTCACTTGATACATTATTAATAACTGGAAAGGAACTTAAGTCTGTCTCTCTTTCCAGCGTCGATTTATGAAATTAACAGGAATCATTTTAATATATGTATGTAGCATCTTTTTTGTGATCACTGATATACATTTTTTTATACCATCAATCAATGTATGAAGCCTTTCGACCGTTAAAAAAATATTTCTCATTCCATAAGCCTTACTTAGATATTACCAGCATCATATCAACTACTCGGTTAGTATATTATAATGCACCTACTAGTGGTTTTAAAATCTGCATCTAATTTATGATAAAAATAAATACATATTTTCAAGTTAAAGGATTGTGACATTACATGAATACTGCTTCTTTTTTTCAGGTATGAAATAAATAAAAATAAAAATGTTTTGGAAATTAAATCCGTATGCAACAAATATTATATAATCTCACAAGTTCTCACATGATGCAACAATTATTTGTATCTATTTTTTGAATCATTGAGTTGCAAAACCCACCCTGTATTTATTCATAAATGACTTTTGTAAATAAGAATTTAAAACTCAGCTTGTTTGCCAAATTCTAAATAAGATTTATCGATGCACTCAAAAGAATGCAGTTTTTCTGAGAGGGTTATGCAACTGCATGACTCCTTAATATTCTGTACGAAATGTTGGATATATGATCATATCATATATTTGAAAAAAAGGGAAAAGTACTCGTTGGTTTTAATTTTTAATAAGTTTATAAGTAATTGCATATATTTTAATTGAAAGGGTAGAAATTAATTTTATACAGATAAGATAAAACTATTTGTTTAGTCGATTTGCAGTAATTTGCTGAAACATCAACGCGGTCTTTAACTTTTATCACAAAATCATTGTTTGAAGCGCTCAATTTACGACATTTTTATACGGTGGTATAAAAATGTTATTGTATATTTTATTACCATGATCATTAAAACTATTAAAAATATTATTTTCAACGAGCGAGGTGATTAATTGTTATTACTATACTTTTTTAATAAACAGAACAGTCTTAAAAATATTGTCATGTAATATTTCAAGATTATTTTTCGCCTCTATTCTGAAATTAATGGAAATGACATAACAGTATAGTTTTTTTTGAATTCAATATATTTTTAAAGTATACAAATGTCGTGTGCATTTTTAATATGTCAATTTAAAACATATAAACACAATTAGCTGTTGATTCTCAGGTAGTCTAAAAAAAATAACAGAACTTCGAAATCCCAAAGGAACCACACGACTCGTGCAAGCAAAAAACACAGGAGGTCAGTTACCTCGTCCGCTTTTTGGGTGGATAAGTTTTTTTAGTTTTTATATAGGAGCTGTCGGAAACGTATGAGATACAACTAGCCGAGGAAGAAAACGATAAATTGTGCGTTGTTTGCTAAGAAAATAATTATGTTTGCGAGAGAATTTGTTTCGCTACTGACAGCTCGGGGAGAGCGCCGAGGGAGGCGCGTGGTCGCGATCCCATAGAAACCATGGGATTCTTCCACCACTTTAAATAATCAAAAGTATCAATTTATGTATTATTATACGGAGTGATACATCTGCATTTTTAAATTCGTAGATGTATCAATTGATATCTTAAATCAGTTAAAATTAAATTATGTTCGGAGATACTACTGAAGTAATACTTCTGCAAGTTTTGTAAAAAGTGATATTTCTAAATATTTTATTTTAACCCTTTAAAATATGTATATTATTTGAGAACTTATAAAATATGTTTTATATAATTAAAATAAGCTTAATATACTTCCAATATTGACGCTTTGTCAAGATTACGTCAGCAAGCATATAATACAAAAAATATATACTTATAATAAAGCATTAATTTTTGCATATGGTATTTTAGCTCAGGCAAGTTTGTTTCTAGAATAAACTAATAAATAAAATTATTTAAAAAATATGGTGAAAGGTTTACCATCCCTGGGCGTGCTAAATTATTACCTCGCCTTATTTCTCGGACTCACAACTTATAACTTAACACCTTAAAAATATAGAGCATGCTTTATTTCTGTACCAGCAAAACGAAGTAAACGGTTAGCATAACCCACAGTGTCGTATCTAATGTTTGCACTGGGTTATATTTAATAATTTAAATGACTTTAATTCAAAAATTGTTTTGGTGAAAATCCGTGGATAAATATTTACTTATGATATATTTGCTATCACAAATATACCAAGATTTTATATGATAAATCTTAAATTACTGTAAAATAGAAATCACTGCTGAATTTTTACTGCTTATCAAATTTTAATGAGGACATATCAAGTTTGCTTCGATCGGCATAGTTGATTGAACCTTTGCTAACATGCCAATGACATTTTTATTAAATTTAAAAATTAACAAGTTACAATTTTAGTACATTCATCGTGTATTTTTATCGTTAAATTTATTGACTGTGATAATGTATTCTTAAAAAAGCCCATAATAAAAAAAAAATAAAAAAACAGTATACCGGATAAATAACGTTTAATGATTTATGTGATCTATTTTTATGGAATGTATTATTATATATGTTATACCTAATAACGTGTTTATAAAATAAGTTACGGTTTTTTAATTTTTTGATATAACTTTAACCGTTGTTTATAGTTTTGCACTCTCCAAAGAAGTTTTATTTACAAATTTTATAAACATGACTACTATTCAAACAGATTGTAGCACTGTCAATTCCACTGTGGTCCTGTTAAAAACAACTTTATTTGGAAAATTATCTATTTGTGCTTATTTATCATTCCTGAAACCAACCATTATATTCCAGACCGTCACTTAATCATTAGTTTAACTTTGATTACATGAAAAACTCTTTTTATTAATGTTGCATATCCCATTCCGTCCAAGACTAATTAGATAAAAATACACCTTGAAAGATGTGATGCGATTTATAACTTATAATAATTACACGAAACATGAGCACATCTATGATTTGGAATAAACCTTACCTGAATTAAAAGGAGATTAATGCCAAATGTAATTGAGACCTTTCAAACGTTATATTCTGCTTATTGCAATAAAAAATAGGCATGTATTTATTTAATTTCTGATTGATAATTTTTTAAAATATATTTATATTTTGTTTATAAATATATATATAGGTCATTGCATAAATACGGTAACACTATTTCAAGTTTGTTATTTCTAACTTTATCCAAGATTTACCATAAAGAAGTTGACTTCCTTTAGCATGTCAAGAAACAATGTAATATATAAGCCCTATTATCGCATTCTTTGTAGTCGCATTACAAGGTAAAGTAACATATATAGAAGAAAATACGATTATACAAGTCTTGGCTTACAGGTTAATCGGTTATATTTATTCAAGATTATAAAAGTATTCTCGAGATATTATATGATATTAAAAAATTGATAATCCTTGTGAAAGTTTTTATCGCTTAACTAAGACAAATTACTGATTATGATTATAACTAATATGAGAATTCTGCAAAAAAACAATTTTCTAACGATGACGGTTTTTGTAACCCTGTAAAAGTAGTGAAATAATTTCATAAAGAATATCCACTTTTTTTGTTATAATATATAATCGACCCAGTATAGTTTCATCAGTGATATTTTTTTGATGTAATGTATAGTGTTTTTTTTTTAAACTATTTTGTTGTGAGGGTATCGTATACCTCTGCGGCTAAGTCAGTTTGTAGTAGATTGCATACAGCCTGATCGCACCTGTAATAAGACTCCAGGTACATACGATAAAGCCCTGTCGTATGGGAGCCCCAACCCGCGGGCCAATCGGCCGCGTATAAAGTATTCACTGCACCCGCAAGGAAACCGAACACTGTGGATTTTCTGAAAAACAAACAAAAGCTTGTAATCGATTTCATGTAAAAGCTCAGCCGTACAAGTGTAGCACTTTGAAATCGTAAACCTTGGGTTTGACCATCACGCCATGGCATTTTTGGCTGAGCTTCGAGGGGAGGAATTGAATGATAATTGAAAGAAGGGTGGCTTTATATACGCGGGACTTGCAACTTTGTTTTTTCGGTCATATATTTAACTATTAACAATTTAAACAAGAAAACGTTAAAATATGCAAATTTATATTTCCCAAAAAAAAATACAATGCATCCGGTAGGATTCAATGATCCGAAGAATGTATCTGTTCTCTAGAATTCGGGTTCGGAGCCCCCAATTTTGACCATTGAACCACCTGAGATTTCAGGTTTTATTCCAAAAAACATAAAAGCAAAATAATAAATTATATTATAACAATACCATTCTCTCGCAAACTCGATTTAATAATACAATGCACGCAAAATTTTAGTGCGTTTATAGATCCACAAGCAGCTTACACACTTTTTATCCGAACGGTGATTAGTCAAAATCATCCTGTTATTTTGTGTGCTTTGTATAGTTTTGACTAAATTAATAACTTTAAGCTATTAGCTAGTTTCCTTTGGGTTGCATAATAAGTTGTATCGCGGCGTGTGTAGGCAGCTTTTAATATAGGAGCAGCCTCTATAGCGAGCGAGTGAATTTCCTCTGCGATAGTGTTGCACTCGAGTGCTTCGCTTTATTGATATCGAATTGCCTGCAGTCTGCGGTTTTGATTGAAAGTCATTTTTATTTGATTTTTATACCTGTGGGGAAATTTTTTTGAGAAAGACTGAAATGCTGTTCCTAGACACTAATTTAAATAGTATACTTTGTATGTATTTAAAAGCTTTAAAAGGAGTCATTTTTATTTTTTACCAATATGCTTGGAAGAAGAATAAAATGTAGACAATAAAAACGTCTAATACATTTACAAAAAAATTGTGTTAAATTTAAAAATAGACTAATAAGGGGATGCTTTATAAATGAATATTTATTTAAAAATATATAAATATTGCAGCTCAAGAATTCTGTAAAAATAAACAAAAAAAGAAAATCGAGAAAAACCAGGAGTTGAATCCGCATATTGAGTCAGCGCAAATCACTGTATTTACATCAGATTTTATAATATTTTTGATGAGCCAAAATAATACGGTCGACTAATTTAATTTATTTTCGATGCTCGCATCAGTTTTTGTTTCAAAAAAAAAAAAAAACAAAGGGTTGGAATATGCAAATTCCCCGTACAAACGGCAGAGCCCAGCGCACATTCAATCTTATGTAGTAAAATTTGCATCCTCGGGTACTAATCTGCGGTTAAGTGACGGTTGCACCAACCGAATCAAAATACAGTGGCTAAATCATGGGACTTGCATAATAATTGCTACCACGCTCTGACTGTGCTACCTGCGTTAGTCTGTTCCATAATACACGGAGAGCTTCTCGCAGATATTTAACAATGGCATGCAATGCGTTGAAAACCTCAGTTAACAGTTTTATTTACTTTTTTAATTTGATTTTTACGACACATGCTTATGAGTATAGGTTTAACCCAACTCTTTTGTTGCAACTGGTAACTAGCTCATAGCGTCCTGATTTGGTATGTTTACATAATCAACCCATGAAAAAACACTTTAAGCAAAGGGACGTTATTGGTTAATAGCAAATTGGCTGCAGGTTGTGTTAGGTTAAAGTTAAAGCAAGTAGAATTGGCCAGTCCAGGGTGATGTGTCGAGGTGAATGTACTTGAATACTAGAGCTGTGTTCGGGTATCGATTCGGGGTCGATCAGTCGAGCCGCCTCGTGGGGTATCGGCAGTAAACAGGCATTTAAAGAAAATTACACACGGCTGTATGGCGAATCTATAATCAGCCGCTTTTTATTTCTGTATCAATTCATTTTTGGGTTCAGATTGTTGTTAAAAGATTAGTCGAATAAAAAGTTGGCGTTGTTTTGGGTTTGTCTAAAATGTTTGTGGCAGACGGAGAGTTAAAAAAATGGTTTTGCTTGCTCAATGCAAATGAGCATAATAAATCACAGAAATGACTTATTTTATAAACATTTTTATATAAATATCACTACTAGCTAGTTTTTTTATCATTTAATCGTAAGTTTATATAATGCTTAAGTTTTATGTCAATATATCAAATTGGACTTGCAAAAATTAGCAGTATTTAATGTTGAGCTTATTAATTCATACTAGAAGTGACAAGGAAAATATAAATTGTTTTTTGAAACTCACGTGGGATTTAAATCCACACCCTTGCACCATTATACTGTAATCAAATGATATTATATGTATCCGATGTTAAAATGTTATAGATAAATAATTGTTGACTATTTAAAAATAACAAGTGCGTATAATAAAACTTTATAGGTTAAAAGTACAGATTTATTAAATACATAATAATATCATAAATATGTAGAGAGGAAAATGAATTTTAAATTGCAGTAAATACGCATATAAAGATATTAATTTGCACGATTGTTGGACGACTTTAACATGATAATTATTAGCGGGTAATATATTGGCAATATGATGCCCATAAAAAGATTTTATTGCATTTTTTCAGTATGGGTTTTAGTGTGCGTTTGGGGTCATTAAATTTAGTCCTCGGGCTGGGCTCATTAGCGGGGGTGATTGCTGATGGGGTCGTCTCGAACTCTGGCCATGTTTTATCATCCCTGCCATATAAATGCAGATAATAACTGCAAAACGGTTGTTAAAGATCTCAAAAACTTTATGAACCCATTTGTAATATATTTAATTATCGCAATCCTTGGAAATATCACCGCACGGATCATCGTTGATTATATTCTCAAAAGATTTAAACCAGCTACACACGTTGCGACATAAACGATGATTGAATGGTAATTAACAAATTATTTTGGTTGTTTTTTTTATGCAAAAGTTTTATACAGAGTGTGTAGAATATTGATTTATATTCGTGATAGTCAAAACTACACTCAGATAAATAGGAATAAACCATTTTGATGGTTCACGCAGCTTTTGGTGTTGATTTTCTTCAAGTTAATAGATTTGTTATTTATTTTAAACATATAACCAGATATTCCATGATTTTTTGGCTTATTTAAACTTTGATTTTATATCACTACATTGGATTTGGAAAAAAATTGTTTTTCTTTGAGTATTGCTACAGGTTACGTTATAAGTAGTTTATTATTAATTCGTAAAACACTAAAATTTAACTAAAAGCGTACATGGATGCGTAAAACTTTAAAATCACAATGATTATTTATTAGCAATAATTATATTGAACAGAAGTTAAACCGTTCTTTGCAGCCAATGAAAGTATCCGCCAGGGTTGTGACTCGCTCATGTTGCAGGGTTGCCACCAAATATTAGCACGTATTTTATAGAATTAGCAGGGTCCACAGAAAGCTCTTTCACCTATGAAGGCGTAATATGCTTGGATCCACAAATACTACTAACTCAAACTAGACAAGAGATCACCCCGCTGGTGTAAAATCACTACGCAAACAAGTTTTAACATAATATTACATTTGGTTATATTGCATAGAAGTGAATAAAAATGATTCTTTTGGGCAGCAGCAATACGCAAATTTTTCTATCCCGGGGAGCCACTACACTATTTTCCCCTTAGAAAACCATGAACACTGGCTCAGCATGAGTATATATGCTCAGGGGAATGGTGGCTTACGTAGCCTAAGAAAGAATGCGCCAGGGTTGCGACTCGCTTACTTTGCAGGGTTGCCACCTAGAATCAGTAAGCAGCGTCCACAGGAAGCTCTGTCACCTATGAAGGCGTAATGCACTTGTATCCACAAATAGCACTAATTCCACAAACAAGACAAGAGATCACCCTGCTGGTGTGAAAACCTTACGCAAACATGTTTTATAATAATATAACATTTAATTATATTGAATAGAAGTTAATAAAAATGATGCTATTGGGCAGCAGAAATACGCAGACTAACCCACTACACTTTTTTCCCATTAAAAAACCATGAACACTAGCTCAGCATGAGTATATGCTCAGTGAAATGGTCGCCAACCTCTTCTAAGAAGAGGCGCTTGATGAAGGAGAATAGAAGTTTAATCGTTCTTCCACAGTCAAAGAAAAAATGCGTCAGGGCTGCGACTCGCTTTTGTTGCAGGGTTGCCACCTAGAATCAGTTATCAGTGTCCACAGAAAGCTCTTTCACCTATGAAGGCGTAATGCGCTCGGATCCACAAATACGACTAATTCCACAAACTAGACAAGAGATCGCCCCGCTGGTGTGAAAGCACCACTCAAACGAGGTTTTAATTGCAGGCGCGCGATTGTTGACAGCCGGTCGTCATTTCCCTCGGTCTTAATTTAAATTAGACGAATGAATTAATTTGTACGACTCCCCGCGCGCCCCGGCCCCCGCGCCGATCATTACCGAGCGATTATACTATTAGAACACAAAGGAGAGCCGCTGGCTTCTCCGAAGCGCCCGGCGCGAGCGTTATCTCCGCTCGAATTAGCGGACGGACTATCAAATTTGTAAGATGACAAGTCCTTTGTCCAATCAGACAAGCGCTTCATGCTCGGCTGTAAACACAGGGCGAATTATCTGATTTACAGAAAATATCTTCATACTTTACAATATTGATTACGATTGAAGATTCGTACTAGTTTTAATCATCCCCACTTGATCGCAATGAACTATCAAATTTATAAGATGTCTAGTTTTATATAGAGAAAATTATCGAATTTTATCGATCTACAGAGAATATCATTAGATAATAATATTTTCAGCTGAAGTTACAATATTGATTACGATCGGAGATTTGTACTAGTTTTAATCATCCCCACTTGATCGCAGTGAACTATCAAATTTATAAAACGTCTAGTATTTATATGGAGGAAATGATCGGATATTATCGATCTACAGAAAATATCTTTAGACAATAATATTTTCAGCTGAAGTTACAGTATTGATTACGATCAAAGATTTGTACTATTTTCAATCATCTCCGCTTGATCTCAATGAACTATCAAATTTATAAGATGTCTAGTTTTATATAGAGAAAATTATCGGATTTTATCGATCTACAGAAAATATCATTTGACAAAAATATTTTGATGATTTGTACTATTTTTAATCAACTACGCTTGAATGCAATGAACTATCAAATTTATAAGATGTCTAGTATTTATTTGTAAATACAGATAAAATTATCAAATTTTACAGATCTACAGAAAATATCATTAGATAATAATAATTTTACATCAAGTATAAATATTTATACAGTATTGATTATTTTAGTGAATTAATACTTTATTTAAACGTAAGAGAACTGTTTATCTCTTCTTGGTAGCAATGGACCATACAGTTTATGTGATATCCAATAAGCAAGTTATTTATTTTATGTTGTAAATAGAGAGCATATTACCCGATTTTAAGTATTAATATTTATACAGTATTAATTGAGTAATTATACTATTCTTAAGCAAAAGAGCGCCGTCTTTTTCTAGGTTGCAATGATCTATCAAATTTATAAGATGTCTAATATTTTGAGAAATAAACAGGTAATACATGTTTGGTTGTAAATAAAAAAACAAATTATCCGATTTTATAGATCGACTTACCTTTTAATAAAGTAGTTATAATAATACAGAATTAATTATTATCAAAAATTTTTATTCTTGTTAAGCAAAAAAAAAAAAACCAGCCACTGGTTTCACCGAAGAGCGCGTGCGTTATCTTCGATCCAATTGGCAGATGGAGTATATAATTTGGAAGATGACCCTTTATCCAACAAGACAAGTGTTGGTTGTAAATACTGTGTTACTTATGGTGATTAATGGTGTAAGTTTTCTAAAGCAGTCTTTAATTCAATAGAAAGTCATCGTGTCCGTAGTATCGCTTAGAATTAATCAATGCTGAGTGAATATATCAAAACCCAAAAACCAAGATCAAAGTTTTCATTTTTATCACGTTAAACTACAGAAAAATCATATTTTAATAAAAGTACTCTATTATTCTCAAGTGGTTCTCAAAAAATATTTTATGGGAATATCAAGATCAACACTACTACTCTGATATATAATATTAGCAAATTTCATTCAACATGCACTTTGTAAATTTACTATAGTGGACACCATACATTTGCGCAAAATCGATCACACGGTTACTATATATAAACTATATAGTTATATAAAGCTGTGAATCATCTTATGAATGCTTATGAATCATAAGCTGATAAGGAAAATTTTAAACATCAATATAAAAAAATATTGGCACTGTCAGGGGTATTACAGAGACATATTTTGCCTGCCTGATCAGAGCCTGAATGGTGTTGAAGTGGCAGGTAGTCATGGCCCAGGGTGCTGATGTGTTTAGGGTCGCCTCATTTGTCAGATTCCAGAGGGACGGCGAGTGCGGACCTGGTCAGGTGGCCAGGTCAGCCAGCCTCTATTAAAAAGCGATAAGCCTTGCGCAATAGATCGGAACCGACTCCAGAGCGCCAGGTAGAAACGATTCCCTTTCCTGTAGTTTGTTTTGAGATTTGACTAATACGTGAGTATATTGTTCATTGTACTTATAAACGTAAGTACATTATTCATTTCATTAAAGTTATTTATCGATATTAATTATTTATAGCCTTAGTGAAAAGCCGTGCTTCGCAGGCGGGAGCTCGGCTAGTGATGATTCCCACAAGAAACACAGGTAGCCTGATTGCACAGCTGACGGCGCGGCCAGGTGTGACAGTCTGCCAGAAGAGAGTTTCTTGGAACAGAAGTCGGCCGGCGAGCGAGCCGCGCCGCGGGGAGTTTTTTCTGAGGTTTTTTCGCTGAGTTTCTGCAACGTTTGGTGCCCGCACTCCCGCGGGATGTAGGCTGTGAAATCTACCAATGATTATTAATTATTATTTAAAAATCCGAAAAATTTACTAAAACATGATTTAGATAATCGATTCGCACGAGAAACCACAAAAAAAAAATCGATAATCAGGGAATACTTAATCAAGAAGAAGTATAGCCACTTGGCCATTAAGTCCAGAAAATGATTTCATATTACAAGTACTAAGTAAATAATGTTTATTTCACATATAATTTACATTTTATTACTTTAATCGAATCAAGTAGTGATCAGACAGTATCATGGAGCCGCTGGCCTCCATGAGGGGAGCGCGAGGATCTAGGAGCTACCGATGTGGAATAATGAGGTTTGGGAAACAAGATAAAAGACAATCTGTAAAGCGTGAAGGTTACAGACAATCCAGGCCAGTGAAGCGTAACCTTTTATTTAACACGGGTCGTGCCAACACACCTGAATTGGATCGTGTTTAGTCAAATAACGTGAGATATTAACATACGTGGAAAAATAATTTGGACTCATTAGTAAAGGCGTAAGACATCTAGCCACTTGCCTTAAAGATAATGAATATGCTGTTAATATGTAGCATACAGCCAATAGCGTTCTCGTCTAAGTTGCTGAAGCCGGCTAGACATGCAGCCACACAAAATGCAACCGTTTTGTAATTAGCCAAAAGCTTCTATTTATTTTGGGTGTTTTTAAAAAAAATTCCCGAGCATATCTCTATTCTAATCCGGCCGGACTTCCGATCTCCAGCCACTGGCGCAAAATCCGCATTCACGTGAACTTCCTATGCACCTTTTCCCTTCGATTTTTTTCTTGGACAATCCGCTGGAGGATGCCATACTTATTGTTACAAAGTATGTGACCAAAATAGGAGACCTTCCGGTTCTTTACCGACGTCAAGAGTTCGCTTTCGTTTGTGACGCGAGGATTCTCCTATACTGCCATATTTCAAACGTCTCAATTCTTCGCATAGTAACTGTTTTGAGTGCCAAAGCTTCGACTCCATAAAGGAGAACTGAGACGATTTTATATTTGGTGAATCTTTGGTTATATCTCTTGAGCATAGTACTTTCCTCAAATTATTAAGCGTACTGCGTTCTGTTTTCCAAGTCAGGATCCCCGTTCTCATTCAACCAGTGCGCCAAGCGGATTTTCGTAAAATGTCCTAAAATTGTTTTCACGTTTTTAGGTTTAATTTAATATAATGAGCCGAAATACAATTATTTAATTTGTTTTTAAACATTTTTGAGGTGATTTATTGGTATTTACAAGTATGTCGTGTCGGCCACCGGTGGCCGACGCGGCCCAATTGCAATACCTCAGTGTCGGCCACCGGTGGCTGACAAGGCAGTCGACGTGTTAAATACCTGAATCTTTTAACTCTCTCTTATTTTGAAACAATATAAAACTAAGAAAACACTGCACATCAATAAAGCGAATGCCTGGAATGGTGCGATGACTCGTCCCCAGGGCGAGAAGCGTCAAGCCGATGGGGCCGCCGATAGCCCGCCGCAGCGCGCCACCTGAATTACGCGATAAGATGACGCGGGGGATAAGTGCGCCGGCCCGGGTTGCCCGCCCCCGCTTCAGCCCCCAGTCCTGGTTCTTGCCCCCGCCCCCGCCCCAGGCCTGGTCATGGCCCCAGTCCTCACCCTTGCCCCAGCCTTGCCCCAGCCCCCGCCCCTCTGCCCGTTTTCGCTCGAAAGCGGCCGGCGGCGAGCCCCGCACAAAGAGTAATTAACAACCGGCGAAATTTTTTCCCCCACAATGGCGGGAAGTATTTTTTTGCGCCTCTCTTTGTGTAATTAAAATTTATCGACATCGTAATAAATCGCACTCTTTTACTTGTTTTGAATAAAATCGTAAATTTATTGTCAATTGAATTTCTTACTAGCCATCAGTTTAGTAACGGTGTCTACACACGCTGCGACACATCTGACGTAAATAGCCAATAGCGCTCCTTTGGCGCTTTTTTACAGGCAGGCTGTGTCGCTGCGTGTGTAGCCTGCTTATATTATTAAAGTAACAAATATTTATCTTGCATTCCAACCTTTAGATATGATTTCATTATAAATGCAAGAAGGCGAGTAATAACGTTTACAAAGCATGTATAGACTATGTACCGCGACGTCTGCTCGAATGAAAAAGGAGTAAAGAAGCATGCGGCTTAACACCCAATGAAAATATTTAATTGAAGTGGTGTACCGGCGAGCTGCGCTCACAGATCGCCTGCTGGATAAGGGCGCGCGATCGCCGGGCCAGATACGCCCGCCGCTCTGCGCGCTTAATTATTTTCAGAAAGGGAGCGTCACGTGACCGCGGATGCGCGGGCGTGAAGATGATGACTATCGAACCTCTTCACGGCCCTAATCGAAGGGCGAATCGCGCAAACGGAGTCCGCCAGAGATTTCTCTGGCATTAAAATACTTTCAGCGAATCTCGATGGTATCCGATTTCATACATCTTTTCTAAACAGCGTGCAGATTTAAAAATGAAAGATATACATGGCCTGCAGTGGCGTGGAGTCGACTGAATTTTTTCTACATACACGCAAGCATTAGCAAATTTAAACTGAAGGCATAATTAAAAGGTCCAATGCAATGTCAACATAAGTCATTATAAACCAAACTAAACCAGGCATAAACCTGCATTAGTTTGTGATTCACCTGTCGGGAAGGGCATCGAACCGGGGATCCCTGAATCAAGAGTCAACACATATTTTTTTTTATTAGTATCCTTTAGTTAAATATATCCAAATATGATGTGCCATTAAGGCTGTCCAATTATCACAACCGAGATTTTATGCAAAGCACTATCAAAAGAATTATCATATTTACTTGTTGACACATCCAAATCCAATCTGTAAATTCCCTAAGAGTTCGAAGCTTCCACGATTCTCATCCATCGCATCTGATTCTTATCTAACGTGACATTTAGGCTGTAGTTGTGAGCTTCGGTGGTTTTTGTTACAAGGATCACCCGAGAGAGTCATCCCGGCCCCAGGCGCGCCCGCGTGGCGGCCGATGACGCGTCGCCGTGTGTTTTCCGGGCCAGTGCGCCGAGGTGCGTGCGACACGCGAGCGCGCGGACACATGCTCCGCCATGGGCCCAGCTTCAGTTTCGGGATGGCCAAGCGTGAATTTTTGACTTTTCGGCGGCGCTCAAATTCAGTTTTTCAGTTTTTTCAGTTTTCAAAATTACAAATTGTCTTTTTATATTTTTTTGCACCAACACGATCTCTTAAAGAACAAATAGACTATCGTTTTTTTATTGACTTAAATAATTCCTTACATTGTTTAAAACGAAATATAATTTTACATCATTGTAGGGATGATATTATTTTCACCATCAACGCGAATTCACATTCTTAAAATTATTTTAGTAAATATTACGAATTTATTGCGCATAATAATTTCGGCACAATCAAAAGATTGCATTTTAATTCTAAGAACCGCAGTGCATTTAAATGGCCGCAGATTGCGGGCCGTGGGTTTACAGCCCCTCGTGTTTGCAAAATCATATCATAATAAATGCATAAAACTCATACCGAGCCCCGAGTTTCTAATATAAGATCATGTTCTCATTTTTTATCTTATCGATGGATAATTTTTTATTTTTTATATTTAATTATGACTAAGGTATTTATGAATATGTACGTAATTATTTTTGACGCAATCGGATCAAATCATATTTTTAAAGAGATTTTATTGTATGCAATATTACTTCAATATGAAATGTAGATAAGAATTATAGACGGTTGTGTGAAATAAATTTATATTCAGGTGAGTCAGGTGAGCACCCGAACAGTTCCAACCTGAAAATTGAAACAAATTATGATATAATTCCACATAAAGCAAGACAGATCGGAGTCATTATC
The DNA here is from genome assembly GCA_022113835.1 of Atopsyche davidsoni. Lineage (NCBI taxonomy): Eukaryota > Metazoa > Arthropoda > Insecta > Trichoptera > Hydrobiosidae > Atopsyche > Atopsyche davidsoni. The sequence continues at coordinate 9,140,950 of JAILWY010000006.1, read as the reverse complement.
CTCGAGCGAGATGCCAGCATTAAGGGGCACGCCCTGCCAGCGCCCTGGGGTATCGGCAAGAAAAATTGACGGTTGCCACTTAACCTTCTGGGGCATGGCGATTTGTGTGTATTATTTTTAAGCTGCGCATTGTTAACAGAATGTAAAGCAATTCCTAACTTTACATCGCGAATGAGTAGAAAAATTGGTTGGTTAATAAATGAATCGCCTGAATAAATGAACGATTTAATTTGCTCTGAAGAATTCAGTTATGTAAACCGACCACAAATACGCGAAGAGCAAAAACGACATTTCATACAAAAATGCAAAACCATTAAGTGCTGTACACACTAAAGGCGGGGCGGGTATTGGTACCCGTTCTGCGGACTACTGCCTGAAGCCGGGGCGCATATAAATACGTTTTTGAATGTGTTTACTCTAAAAGCGGCAGAAGGTCATATTATTCTTTAGGTTTACAGCTCGAAGTGTTTGTTTAGGACAGTGATTCTGAGCAAAGTGACAATGAAGAAGTGGAGTGGTCAGAGAATGATAATTCTCCAATTATTGAACAATTTTTAGGACAAAGTGGTGTTGTTGTGATGCCAAGTAATCCGCAAAGTGTGTATGAAGTGGTTCAACTTTTTATAGGAAATGATTTATTTGACTACTTGCAAATCAAAGAGTGTATAGACTAGATTTCACACGTGCAATTTTACGCGAATTTTGCCCGCTACGCACATCAGTTTAGTCAATTTGGTACCCGCATAAAGTGTGTTAAGAATGATACTCATATTTAAAATGCTGCTAATTAATTAAAATTAAAAAAAAAAACTATGTTTTGATTTCAAATCGCCCCAATAGCGTTATAAATACTAATCGCCACTCAAACACGTGGAAGTCGGATATTCAAAGCGAACTCGCGAAACGAGCAGAGGTCGCCAACAAGTGGGCGAGCATCACAATAAGCCTGATTTGAGCGAGTGACGTCACGCGGGCGGGCAGCGATCGCAAACCGGAGGTCGCGTGCGGGCCGCGGGCCTCAAGACTAAATTATGAAAAAAAACTCATTACCATACCTAAATTTAAACATAAAATATTGTAAAATTAGTCTTATAGGGATAAACGGGTTAATGTGTTATTCAATAAAAAAAAAACTATTTTGTCGTCCGGTTTCTCAAAGACTGATCAATGATACGAATACTTAACTGGCTGTCCACCACTTATCTCACTTCATTTTATTTATTAATAAAATTTTATTTATTATTCAAGTCCCAGTATGATATCGTCGTATAGTATTATACAAAAAGTCTTCCAAGATGGTGATAGATCTAGATTTAGGTGTTACGAAGTTTGATTAAATATATTTTATACCTATACATCTAGAATAGAAAACACTTTTATAATTAAATCAACGGTTAATTTGAAATACAAACCGTGTGCACTGTAATCTGTAGTTATAACTATCGTACATACATTTTAAATATAGTAAATTAAAAGCAAATTTGTTTGTATAATAAGCTTTCATTTTGTGAACGTAGTTGGCTTCATAACGATCGTTGAAAAACTTTGATTTATCTATTTGATCTTTGAACCTTGGTTTTCATTTACTCCTCATTTTTTGTTCTTGTTAGTTAAAATAAATTCTGACATCTATTAAACGAAGAAATTCCAATTTAAAAACGATATTTCCGCCGTTGGAAAGTTCAAAAGCTAACAAGAAATAAACATATTTTAGTAAAAAAAATGAAAAAATTGTATTTTTTAGTAATGAGCTGATTAATCGTAAATAAGTAACAAAACCGTTTTCCAGTTTTTTTGCATATTTATAAATATCAATATTCGATATATAATATATACATAATATATAGTTTTAAACTTCCATGATAGTGGCAGTGGTTTCCTACCCTTGCATTATTATAATTGAATCACCTCCATAAATGATAAAACCAAATCATTTTACGATCACTAATCGGCTGTTTAGAAACACAAAAAATGGCAGGTACGTCGCGGCACCGTATGCTAAACTAAAAATGAAATTATATGTACGACGAATGCATTTGCTGTATGTTTATTTACAAAAACAAAAAAATATATATACAAAATTAAATGGTCCGATTGTTTGGTCTCTCCTGTGGTTAAAATGTCTTGTCAAGAAGTAGGAGAGGCTGCCCAATATTAGATTCAAAAACATAATTTTTTTTTCACCTACTATTAAAAAATACACATTAAACCTTCATAATTTACAATCATTTTGTTGGAATTGTTTATTTAACGGTTTTGCGCAAAATTACTTGATATTTAAAAATACACAAAACAAACATAATTATTTAAAATAAAAAAAAAATACATAGACCCAAAATTATCGTGATAGTATTTAAAGTCAATAAACATCCAAACATATCGTTTAATAACTTAATTAGGTCATGCCACCGTGGGGTTTATAGATTAAACTTGCTAATTTGAATGTTTCGTTACAAAGTTATCGTTCAGTTTTATCAACTTATTTATAATTTCAGTATGGGGTCAATTTGAGAATTGGATATGCACGGAAACGAAATGCGCGAATCAAATGTCTCATAAGGATTAAATGCACTTTAAATGGTCAAATAATAAACCAACATTTTTAATAAGTCCGATTTCATTCAGCATCAAACTTAACCCACGCTCGTAAGCTGTAATCTTTTTTTAAGGTTTTTAGCCTGCATAAAGGCACTATGAACAAATTTGCATAATTCCGACTCTTTCCGTGGCTAATATCACGTTTGGAATCCGCAGATCCGCCCTTAAGCGCAACTCGGGGCATAGACAACGGGCTTAGCCAAAAAGGATACTCCACTCTATGGTTAGTACCTAATGGCGGACAACGTGTAATTTGATTGATTATTCTATTAAATTGCCCGCTTACACTGGCGAAAGATGCAACGAAACAAGTCTGTAATTTTGGACGACTACAACATAGCACTTCATAAATTTTTAGTTAAAATATTCAGATGTCTAGACATTCAATATGGTAGCCTAAAACGCAAAAACCAAACCGATTAAAATTATATTTCAGTACGATCACAAGGCAAGTAATATAAGTTGGAATAAAAAACAAACATTGTAAACACTGTAAGACTTTTTGTTTCATACCACATTCATCAAAATAAACTTTTGAAATATTTGTAAAACATATGAACGATCGCAATTAAAGTTTCAACCGAGAAAGCATGCAATTAGAAATAAATATTATTTTAGTGAAACGTTTGATATTGCGGAAGGACATCACCGAGTAAAAGAATTTTGGAGAAACACGAAAATAGAAATTAATTTACAGACATATAAAAATAAAAAAAACGAAACATTCCCTACAGAAAACACTAATCTAATATAAATTTTAATTATAATATACTGTACAATTTACGGAACGCGGCAATTAAAAAGGCATCAAGCGTACGGGGGCAATTATATTGTCAAACGATTCCGAAATGAGATAGTCTCCATTCGTGAATGCTGGAAATTGTGAGGAATTAAAGCGCCGAGAACGGAGGAAACTTCCCTTATTAGGGATGATTTAGAGGAGTTTCGGTATGGCAACACCGGCGCTTTATGTGTTCTTCGGATCGACCTAGGAACAAAAGTAACCCCAGAGCCTCCGGGGGTGCCTCGGGGGTGCCTCGGGGTCGCCTCCCCGAAACTTTACTCGAATTACAAACCATAAAAACGGCCGAAAGTTTACTGCGGCAGCCTGTATCCACCCTAATGCCTCGGGGTAGCGAGCCTGTTTCACCCTTAAATAATTAACAAATAAATACCAGCGTAATCTAATTAATTATTATTTTACATTAAGCGGAAGCACTACTGTGCTATCTATTTCAAAGTATTCACTGTGCTGCAGCATTACGCAGTAGTTTTCTTAGTAACGTTGAAATAAATTGTGTTTTTATGTCGCTCTGGTTTTTGTGTTGTTAATAACGTGAACAAAATAGATGTAGGATATACTATACAGGATATAATATATATTATTTTATTTTACGTAAACCTTGTTGAATGAACGACTGCGTATGGCAGTTAGCAATCTAATACGAGCACTCTAAGCTCGAAACACTTACTATACAACTGGAAATAAGAATATATATAAAGCAAATTTACATGTGTTGTGTTTTCACATGCTACCTTATTTACAAGAGGTAATGGATTTCTTTTTCTATCTCCAATCCGTTAGACGTTCCGTATGTTTGTACCCGGCGTATTTATTTTGATTTGATTATTAATATGTTAGTTTCTGTCATATAAAATTGTATAAAGTCAGCCGAAATAATCAAATTATGTTGATTTCCATCGTTATATCAAGCCCGACAGAATTATATGGACGATAAAAGACAATCTAATGTCTATCAATTTGCGTTTTATATCAAATATTTTATTAGAGCAGTTTCAAATGTTGATTTATTAGCTACAAAGAGAAAATAAAACGGTTTATTGGATATTGATTGGATATAATTTCGGTACTACGACAACTCGCCGAGCAGAAAAAAACATCATCTTGCAATTCTTATCAACAAAATGAATACTGTTTTAGACCCTTAAAATTATACATATAAATTGTTTATAAATTTATTAACAAACATTTATAAAATTAATTCAATATAAGTGTTAATAGCATTATGATTAAATCTGCCTTCAATCAAATTTTGATATATTACGCATTATTTTTTTGGTTAAATCAGAGGCAAAATCATTTGTTCATATCAATGCATAAAAATATTTTATTGTGTCTTTTAAAAAAAAAATATATATCAACAATTAAGAGCCTCTGTAGTAAAGAATTGAACGCAAGAAAAACAATAAAATTAAACTTATATTGAAGTGCAAAATTATTTTTGAATTATGACCAACTCGAAAATAATTTCACAATTCGTATTTCAGTTTTAATTGGCATAATTCGCATTGAAAGAAATTTAGTACTGCTATTGCTATTAAAATGTTTCGACAGTCGTTGTTCGTAAAACGAAAAGCAAACATAAAAGTTTAATAGAAAATTTATTATATGCAATAAAACAATGTTGAGAAAATATTATTTCGCCGTTCATTGCAGTCTGCTCTGTTCATGGCCGTAGTTCTGTAATCGTGAAACACAAAGGTCATCGACAGATAGAAAACTACCCTCTGAAGCAAAGCGGCCTTACAGGGCTCACTCGCGGGTGAATATTAATACTTTTAAGAGACCCACCCTTTACTTGCTCCCTTGGTATCTCACCCCTTGAGCTAAGCGACGTTAATGGTACGCGTTCAATGTATAACCACGTACATATTAATTAGTAAATACGTATCTTAAATATCATGAGTTCAGGAAGGCTAATATTTCTAAGCCGTTGGTACGTCTGTACCGTAGATCGTCTAATGATGAGTCGTTCACTTGAAATAATTTTAGATAAAAAGTATAGCCTTATAAGTAAGTCATAGTGCATAGTAGCTTGATAGTTGCTGAAAGTTATTAATGTATATCTATTTTATTAGAAATACAAAATAAGACTAAATCGTAGTTGAACGAATATTTTAAATACGTAAACACAAATATTTGTTGTGTCTTAGGAATAATAAAATATAATTACACCTGAAAGTTGGCTATTTAAGCTGCCTTAACATGGTGGATTAGCTTACAGCACTTTTTTACGTTGTTTGTGTTGGAAAAATAATAAAACATCCAATAGGTTGGGTTGCAGCGTGTATAGGTAACTTTATATAAAATCTATTGTATAATAGAAAAATTTAACTGTCGTTAAAATGTGAAGCTGACTACAAACGCTTAGATACATCCAATAACTGGCCAATATCGCATCATTGTAGAATGTCGCATCTTGTGTATAAAACCGGCTACACTGCTTTGATAACCGAATGATAATTGGTCAATACGAGTAGTGTATCATCTTTTCGTTGCTTACTCAGTATTAAAAGTACTGGGACGTTATTACTTGTCAGCTGTGTCGCAGCGTGTGTAGCCGGCCTAAATCTGCACGTGAGCTATACACAGTAGTCTGCTGCCTTGTGGAAGTATGAAACACAATAAGGGTTGTATTCAGATAGACAAACAGTCGTCAGGGGAGTCGAGTGCGCCAGGGAGAGCGGGCAGCCAATGTCTGCGCCGCCTCGGAATTCGGCGGTCGATAGCGCGCCGCCCTGTGCGGTGGCCCCAGGGGGTGCCCGGGGAGGGAGGCAGGGGGGGGGAGGAGCAGGGGGGGCAGGAGGGGGGGGGCAAGGGGGGGGGGGCGGCCGGGGTCGGGCGCCATTTTGAGAATGCCTTTTCGGGGGTTGTTTGGGCGCCTCTGTGGATTTTTTATGGGACTGTGGAGCTTTGCGCCGTTCACTGCGAAAGAAAATTTGAAAAAAAAATTCAGTTGCATTTTTTTATTATTAACTAGCGTATACTCAACGCGTGCTACAACGCTAAATAAAGTACTTTTTTTATCTTAATGCTAGCGGATGTATTGAGTTTTTTCTGTAGGTGTGTAAACAACATAACAGGATTTTCTAAGTTCAAACCAGCAACACTCAGCGATTGGCCTTGAGCCTTGTTGATGGTTACGGCAAAAGCTGGACCCATTGGAAACTGTAGTCCCTTGAAATCGAAGGGCGATAAGATCTGGTCGCAAATGAATGACAGTTCATTGTTGTTTTTTTTGTTGTTGCTGTGGCAGCCTGCATTATACAACGGCAACGTCATACTTATCTTAACAAACATCAAGACTTTTGTTTTTTTGTTGGCAGCCTGCATTATCCGCAAACATGACAGTTCTTTATTTAAAATGTATTCGCGATCCCATTAATTTAAGTGGCCTAAAACCACCTCAGTATTATTGGCTTTCAAATGAAACCGGTTTGGGGCACATCGGTTTGATGGTTCTAAAGCTTAGCGCAGCCAGATCCACGCTGGTTTTTGAGTTTGTGTTTTATATATATAGACTAGAAATGTAGCCCGTCACAGAATGACGTATTCGATGAACGATGCAATAGTGTTTGGCTGAATACTCGAATAGCTGGGTACTCGAATTTTAAGAAGATTCTGCATACGTTTTCCTTCCAATTGTGTCATGATGCTTGACATTTGTGTCACATTTCGTGTCACAAACAACGCATCACTTTCACTGCACTGTTAATTATTTGAAAATATCTAAATTTGAAATTCTCGCAGTGAACAACAGAATCCTATAATTCGTACATATTGAAACTCGCTAAAGCATATTTGATAATTTTATTCAATTAGTTTATTAATGAAAATATTATCATATCGTCTTGAAATTCGGCATATAACTGCGGAAAAACTTACTGAACTTACAAGCAAAAAAATTGTATCTTTTAAGATATTCTATAGAGAACCATAAAATGACACACACAATGGATATTATTATTATAGATTTTATTATTAATTATTAATGATTTGAAATAAAATATTTCAAATCATTAATAAAAAATGGGTCTTCACCAAACGAATGCCTTGTCCCCCAACAAGCCTTTTTATTAATTATCGTATTTTATATTGTTTCAGGTATGAGATTTTATTTAACACCGAAGCATGTTAATTTATCGTCAGTCATTATGTAAGTACTTTTACTTATATTTATATCTTTAAGAAATTTTGTAAGTAGGAATAAAATAAACGGAATACAAAAAATGTATAATTTAAATATTTGCTAAAATGGTTTTGAATATCCTTCTTCTTCATCAAGTGCCTCTCCATTTCACTGAGCATATACTCACGCTGAACCAGTGTTCATGGTTTTCTAAAGGGAAAATAGTGTAGTGTAGTGGGTCTGATATTCTGTTTAAAGAATATCAAAACTGCTAAAAATTAATCAAATTTAAGATTCAGTATTTTTATCATCATAAGAATAAAATAATTGCTTGCACTGCGCCGAAACACACCGCACGCCACCGGTGATTACATAGGTTGGAAGAAACGTCTGTTTTGTTCCGTTTACGCTATATTAAGGACGACCTCACTGAGGGACAATAGAGGGAAACAAAGAAAGAGGGGATTCCCGGGAGGAGTATTGTGTGGAGGAAAATTTGTTTACCTAGATAGATGTTTGTGTTGGCTTTGTGTTTTACAGTCGTTTAGAGTGTCTTTGAAGAAAATTGATGAACGCCCTGAATAATGGGGAGGCTATAGTGCCTTTGTGTTTTATTTTATTTGATGTACGAGATCGAAGGCTCTGTGTGCTTTAATAATAGAAAACACGATGAAAAGAAAATTTGTGGCAAATATTTATCTGTTTATTTTTAATATTTTTTTAAACACTCAATCAACAGATATTAATTAATAATGCTACTTAAACATGCTAGAAATTTGGAAAGATAAGTTTTAAAATACACTCATCCTAATTATTTAAAAATGTAGTATATGTTTTGATGAAGTGCTCGATGATGAATATTTATAATAGTTTTAAAGTAATTTACTTTAAAAAATCGATTAATATTTTAAGTATTCAAACATTAAATTTGATTTAAAATATTTCATGTTAGGAAATACTATGAAATCAATGACATACCTGTAACTGTAATTAAATGTTTACATCTTTTATTTACAGTGCTTTTACATCCAGGATTAATGGTTATTAACAGTAATAGTATAAAAAGAGCATTACGATTAAAAACGACGCTATTTATTAATTTATTTATAATCATATTTGTTGATGAGACTGATAATCACTTTGCAATCATGAAAGTAACTAATCCTTTCATTACTCCATGATACTTCATCGATGGCACGGGCGCCAGGCCTCCCTGGGTATTATTTATTTACACAAAATCAATCAAATAGATGGGCGTCTATCCGTTTGTGAAATTACAAACCGTAAATGGCATCACCGAGGCAGACAGCCGACCGGAAATGACGTCTGCTTCACTTTTCTGTCTTTCGAAGTTTCCTGTTAGATATGAGTGATATGTATCGACGGAAAAGGCAAATTGGCCCAACTACCCAATAGTAGATCTAAACTTACAGCATTTAAATGAGTTTTAAATTTACGATTTAAAAAAAAAACACTCTGGATATATAAAATAATTAATTTTTATTTATTAGTATTGAGATTTAAGAAGGCTACACACGCAGCAACACAGCATGCAACCAGTCAATAGAATCCTTTTATTTAGGGTGTTTTGTAAAGTAAAGACAAATAATTTTTAATAAATAGTAGTTTTTATTTAAAAAAATACTGAATTGATGTTTTTTCTAGCTTAAAATTATTTAAAAAAGAGTGTTTTATTTTTTAACGCAATGCATTAGGTTTTTAATAGAAGCACTAAAGGACAAGAAGCTTTTAAATGTTTTTCAATAAAATTGCAAGAACAGACGTAAACATTACGTGTAGATACTGTTGATTTTTATTTGTGTTATGTATCAAATAAATAAACATTAATATTAAAATTCAGTACGTGTTTTGCATTAGTTTAATACTAATGCATGTTTGGGTATAAAAACACCTAAAAGTTGTTAATAAACAGGTTGTTGAGTTGAGTACTGCTCTGGTATTCTTACTGCTCTCGGCATTCTTCGTAATCTTGTTCCCATTATTCAGTACATTTCAATATATATTTAATAAGCTAATAAAATAAAACAAATATTACATGTGCTTGAAGAAAGTAAGTAGCATAATGTTTAAACATACGCATTCAGGGGAATTCAAAGAACAAGCAGGTTAACAAGATGCAATTGCAAGTATTCTAACTGCTTAACAAACAATGGACAAAAAGTTGAGTGAAATCCTATCCAAGGTAACACTCAATTGAGCGTAATGTGCATGTGCAAGCTTCATGACTTCATAACCATCGTTTGCAATGACTGATAACTGCATTAATGCATTGCAAAGCGAGGAACACTTGATATTTGGACATTTTAAGCCGATTGTAACGGTTTATAAAACATGACTATTAAGTTAAACCGAAGTGTTGCACCAGCTATGCTTTTTAATGGTCACAAAAATTATACATACAATATTATGTTTCCCCACAAGAGACTTAAATATATGAAAATTTAACAATAGCTAATGGTTGAATAAAAAGTATTTGCCCGAATCAGAAGTATTCAGCACCAATAAAAAATACCCCTTCATCTTATTCATCGTAAAACGAGAAGTACTTATATAAGAATTAATTAAAAATTTGTTGCTTGCAGCATCGATTTAATCTTTAATGATATTTCAAAAATTTTGTTATTTTATTGAAGCATACCGCGAAGCGAAATTTCACTTGCAAAAGTTGTGTAGGAATTTTTGTATGTGTTTATATACAACGTATTAATTCTGATATTCCCATCGGTTTTGATTGATTTTCAAAGGTAGATACATGACTCAGATCATCTATAAATGCCTGCCTTGTCTTTGGATTGTTGGAATCGTAAAAAAGTTAAATTGTGAAAGAAAAGTCTTTAGTATTGTGTCAAGGCGTCAGCGGAACATTCTGCCGAGGTTAGAAAACCTCATATGTTCTCATATTATTTTCTATTCCCCAACAAAAACGCTCTGCCAGCCATAATGAGCACTGTGCAGCGAAGTGTGCAACCAATGCTGCAGTAGCGTAGAAAAAATGCAATATCAAAGATCGCTGATTTTAAGATCAATATTTTGTATAATTTTTGATCACGCGATGACCTAATAACTTTTAGATTTATTCTGCACAGCGAAAACAATAATAACGATGGAAAACATCGCAAGATAAGACGTGGTCCCAAAGCCAGCTATACACGTAGCAACACAACTTGCGACCGATTTGCATTTATCCAATAGCGTGTGTTTGTTTTGGGTGTTTTTTTTATGGTTTAGCTTTAGTTAAAAACGCAAAAAAGTTGAATTGCCGAACCTCATTTAAAAAAAAAAAGCATTTGGCGTATTTTAGCTCTCCACTCTAGATAATAGTGTCTTCTTTTGCGTTATGTACTTGGTCTAAATAATAATAAAAAAAACATCCAATATAAGCGTTTGATTGCAAATTGCATTGTTGCGTGTATATCCGACTTTATTATTGTGGATACTGACTTCAAATTTTTTTTTTTATAATAAAAATAAAACAGATTTCCAATTAAGTCAATCGAATGCCTTCACACCTACTCATCTGATTGCAGAGAGCACAGAACGACGCTAATTAATAGATTCAACGCCCGCTATTGGCTCAGCGGTATTTTTTGAAAAAAAATGATCGGAAACCAAGATGGCGGCGAGGGAAATGCCTACATAGCCGTTCGAGCGCGACGGAGTAATATTTAAGGTCGTTTTGGCGAGCCCGCAACGCAGCGGAAAATTCGCCGCTCGCAAATGCGCAGTATGGAGTTTTTTTACACATTGTTATTTCAAAAATGAAAATAACACATTATTGTTCAATGCACATATATTATTATGGCGGCATCGAAGGCCGATTGTGACTGCACAGAACGCTAACAATAAGCTATTGGATATACTGTAATCATAGATTTCATATTTTTTATGTATGTTTTTCTCTGGTGTACTGAATGGGTCAAGGAGATGTGTATAGATATTGTGCCGCTTACTTGTTCCTTCCTTCTGTTTTTTTTAAACTAATATTTTTATTATTAAATCCCAATTTTTTTTTCATGGTTTTCGATACAAACCAACACCATAACCGCTCATACAGTTGTTCGTATAGATGCGCTTTTTTACATATATCAAACAAACTGTATCTCACATATATGTGATGATACTCATATAAATAAAATTATTAAACTACTTACATGCATTTCTTAAAGATGCTGTAAGCGGCTTGGACATGCTGCGATATAACCGATAAATGAACGATGATGATCCAATAGCTTCTCTCTTTAGCAAAAATAAAATCATCAACTGCATATTTAAAGTTTGTCGGTTGTAATGGGTTGTATTTGAAGGGATAGTTTTATTTTCTTGTCCCCTTGTTTTGCGGAATCGGTGGCATAGAAAAATAAAGGCATTTGTCGTGAATAAAATAAAAGTGATATATTTCATGTGAATAAGTTTTAAAACTGCGAATTAAATATCACTCTACTTATTCCGCTCGGTTGCCCACCCTGCGGTGTCTGCACATGTTGTTATGATTGTTGGCTACTTACTGTTTCTATATTATTATTTGCTGATATTGCAATACTGTAAAATTTTACTCATCACCATGCAGCCAAGACTGCCAATTTACTAAAAATATATGTAAAATATTAACATTATTAGACGAGAACGTTTATATAGCCGAGTCTTTCAAAAGTTTTTTTAGCGATCATGATGAAAATTAACCGAACCAAAAAAAAGTTTTGACAGATAATGTTGGAATGATTTTGGATTATATTATAATTTAACTTGACAGGAAATTTTAATGACCACCTTATACGGAATCGAAACGTCAGAAAGGGTGGGATAGAAATAACGCTGCATTATACTCATAAAACCTTAGTTCATAGGCCACAAAAACTTATTAAAATATTCATATATGTTTTATTCGAAGGCACTAATATATTCCCTTTTAAAAACATGAAAAATTTTTTTTTTATGTGATCACGATAAATGATAACATTAATTGAAAATTCTCTAGCTATTTAATGAATGCATATTTTTATCTAGTATGAACGCAGTTCTGGCTTGTGTATTTTCTACTTTTATTATGAGTACCTAAGTCGTATGCATTATTCAGATTTACATGAAGAATTTGCATTTTTATTGCCTTATCTTTGTGAACAATCTTATTATTGACTATCATTATAGTGCAAAGTATTAAATATTTCTCTATATCAAACAGAGCTTAGTCGGTTAAGGAGTTAATGGGTTTTAATGCAAAACAACTCCCGATACCTGTAAATCAACTATACAGGTGAATCGCGTAAGCCAATAAATATTTAAAGTTGGTATAACTATATATTATATAAGTTTTTAACCAGTTTTAATTAAAGTGTAACAACTTATGTAATTTAAGAAGCTATTTGCAATTTTTAAATTTGTTTATATACTATAAATCAGTACATTGACAGTTATTTAATTTCTTTCAAAACAACCCCCAGTTGTCTTTTTAAACAAGTAAATATAAAAAAAATGTTATAGACGTGTACATTCTCAAAAATCTCTAACACGTGGATCAAAGCCGTCAGTCAAATAGCATACATTCAAAACAACCCCTGATGGATTTACTTCCAGAAATCGTATGCATTCCGCCAATGCTTCTGATAAAAAAATGTCAAAAGACATTCTATTATATACTTTTTGAACATAAATTTTTAGAAAAAAATACAGTGTGTATTCATCATCATATATCATCATATATATCGTGTTATACTCATCATATAACACGTCTAAAGATATACTGTGTTCTTGGTTATACAGCGACTTGCGACCGATTTGTAAGCAGCCAATATCATTTCGGGTTTTTTTTTTATCGTTTCGCCTGAATAAAAATCACAAAGTAGGACGCTATTGACTAGCTGCAAGTCGGTTGCAAGTTGTGTAGAGAGTAGATCTGAGCGCTTTTTTATGACAGGTTGCTAACTTCAGAGATTTATTCCAGTATCGAAACCAAAGGATAAAAAATTTCAACAGTATACGCCCTCAATACAAATAAAAAAAAAACAATATGACTATGGCTATAATACGTTACGTGGCTATTCCTTGATCCTGCGCGCAGGTTGTGGGGCTTGCAAGGTGTGGCTTAGGTGGTAGCGTACATGTATTTCTATATATAGTTATGTATAAAAAACCCTTTTTCTGCATGAGTTCATGAATAAATTTAAAAAAAAAGTGAGTTTATATAATGCAAACATCCTATTATTATAAAGGAACAGTAGCTGTCTTAAGTTTGCTCTACAACTCATATTGTATTTTGGTGTTTATATATTTCAGATCTAGGTGTTGAGGGAGCTTAGCGTTTCTTCTTGTATAGAGCGCTAGATTTTCACCGCGTAGGATGTATCAATATCAATATTTCTTACATACAACCTGCGAGTAATAAACCTCGCGTAGTTTTTGAAAAATACGCCCGCCCAAGCCGGTCGATCGAACAACGGGTCAAGCTGAGTATTTCCATAATACCCCGCGGCGGGCTGATAGCATCTCCCCCGCGGCTGACGTCTAATGATCACCGGTAATTAAATATTGAAAATGTCATAATACGCGCACGGGGGCTCGGCAAAGGCCAACTGGCGAGGCAGCTGGCGCGTCCCGCTCCGGCGGCCACGCCGAGGCCCGACAGAGCCGCCGCAGTCACAACCTGACCCCAACTCCACCGTGCATCAAACACAAACAGCCAATCGCCTAAGACAGTGGCTCTCAAACTCTTTTGGCCCAAGGACCCCCTTTCATAGTCAAAACTTGCCCATGGACCCCTTTCATAGTCAAAACTTGTCCACGGACCCCAAATTCATAGTCAAAACTTGCCTACGGACCCTGGGTGAAAAACTACATAAATTCATATTATAGACTAGTTGGTGCAAGTATCGACTCCATTGCGTTTCTGTATTAACGTACCTGCCTCACTGCGATGCCTGTTATTACTTATATTTTATGCACCTGTCTATATTTATATTTTACTTAGGACGTAAAAATCGCTAATAATGTATTCATTGTTATTTATTTTAACTTCCATATTAATAAAAATGAGTCACAATTTTGCGCGGACCCCCCCTGACGTTGTTCAGGGACCCCCAAATCGATTTAAATTTTCTAAGGATCCCCTGAATGATCCCAGGGTCCGTAGGGACCACTTTGAGAAGCACTGGCCTAGAGATAACAAATTTTTATATCTTTGTCTGCTTTCGTTTCTCAAAGTCTTCATTAGAGCTTTGAATAAAAATTTCATATTCAAAATCAGCTACTATGCGAAGAATTGAGGCGGCAGAAATGTGGCTCTATAACAGAATCCTTAATGGGTGAAAGAGACATATAGAAAGGTAACTCTTGTCGTAGGTGAAGAAACGGAAGGTTTTTTTATTTAGGCCACATTTTTTGTAACAATTAATACAGCTTCACACAGCTGATTGTCTAAGAAAAACAGGAACATTGGAAGGAGGAGGTTTATGTGGCTGGAATTGGTGAAACTGGCCCCGGATAAGGATATGCATGATGAAATCGCCACCAAACTCTTATGGGGAGAGGCATCAGAAGAAATTTATATGAATAATCTAATAATTGTTCATATAAAAAAATACAATTCTATGCTGCGAGGATTTGGATCTGAAGATGTTTTCATTACTGGGGCCGAATATTTGGAAGACACAAACATTTTATAACAACGGTTTTTAAAACCTACGAACCTTTTCAAGAGAGTACTAGTATAATATATTTTAAAATTGTAATTTATATAATTAGGTGAACTTTTCAAGTTCTATTGTTACATTTGCAAAGTTCCCTTAATTGGACTAAAACACCCTTCGTTGTAGCAGGCCAGGTAAGTATCTGACCACAGCGCCATATGGTCTGGGTTTATTACCCTTATTTTAAACAAATGTTTCTAACGATTTTTTTACGGCCATTCTGTGTTATATTAATACTGTGCTAGATTCAGAACCAAAAAAGCTCGGGAGGGTTATGAACGGTCTAATGAATTCATTTTAACACAGTATTAAATATTATAGCAATATTTTATTAAACTATTTTCTATTTTAATATGAAATTCAAACTCACACTTTCTAAAAAACATATAACGTTGTTCTTAAAAATAAGTATATTTTGATAATTGAATACATATTTATAGTTTTTAAATAAATAGATCTATTGATTTGGCTACAGTCAAAGTTTTTTTTACGAACTCCATTATGCTTTCACACTAAACTTATTTTGTATAAAGCATTATTATTTTTATTTTGATGTACGTTTTGTAATCACTGTTAACTCGAGTTAAAAAATGTTTTAACGTATGACATAAAACTTTAAAATAAAACATCACGTCTTTGGGGTGAGGTTTTAATTTTGACAGATTACAACGTAAACGAAATATGGTTCTTTAATATAATTTTCATAATTCGTTATACAAGCAAAATCGGCGTGATCATTAATGCCATATAATTAATGGGTTTTTCGTATCGGGGGTGGAGGGTGGTGGGAGGCGGGCAGCTTACGCAATGGAAGCTTATCGGAGCTTTCTCGTCCGAACCACCCTGTAATTCATCATCCTGAGTCAACACAGAGATTGATGATAATTTACTTGACGGCTTCCAAGGAAAGTCCAAGAATTTTTCTGAAAACGTCGAGGAAATATCTATAATTTTCGGTTTTTGTGATTCTCTTCTAAGCCGCCTCAAAAATACAGTAATCATATCATAAAATCATAAAAAATTAAGTTGTTAAAAAAATTATAAACGTTTCTTTATAAATCAAATTTAAAATAGATAAAAATAAAAGTAAAAAAAAAAATTAAGCAATCGCAGATATGCAAACATATTACTTTCACTCCTAGTACATGCAGTATATATATATATTTTTTAATAAAAGGACGCTATTTCACTATTGAAAATCGGTTGTTTGCAGTGTCAGCGTGTGTGGGCAGCTTTAAAATATTAAATGCAGTAGAACAAGCCATAAAACTTACGCATAAGTTGAATCGTAATTACTAAGATTGTCTTTGTCGATTCCGCTGCTTTCGCAGCAGTATGAGTTCTTATGCTACCATTTAATTTTTTTAATATTGTCAAATACATGAAATTAGGGCTGCTAAAATTAAGATATATCATACCTGCATGGTCTGACGGGGGGTTTTAATTAGCCCGAGGAGACCAGTTTTCAGAAGTTTGCTTGACAGGGCCCGACAGGTGCGGCGCCGGGAGCTCTCGACCGCGAATCGCAAACCAGTTTCGGATTAAACTGCCCATTTCATTATGTTGCACACTTATGCGAGTGGTAATAATATGAGTGTACTAAGTTACTAATGCTTTATTCGATTGCTTTGGTTATTCCATAACGTAAGACATTGTCAAAGGCATTGATTGTAACTGATTAAAGCCACCTCCAACTATATATATAATTATCATTTGTGGATTCATATAACAGTGGAATGCGACTTTTTAGAGTATGCCCAGAAATTACTTTAGACATATTCTATTAATACAAGTTATTCATTCCGCTTAGTCATAAAAATCAAACCAAAAGTATTAAAGTATACCTTAGATCAGTGCTTCTCAATGTGGTCCCTACGGACCCCAGGGGGTCCCTGGGATCCTTAGAAAATTAAAATTGATTTGGGGGCCCCTGAACAACGTCAGGGGGTCCGCGCAAGGTTTATTAATATGGAAGTTAAAATAAATAACAATGAATACATTATTAGCGATTTTTACGTCCTAAGTAAAATATAAATATAGACAGGTGCATAAAATATAAGTAATAACTGGCATCGCGGTGAGTCAGGTAAGTTAATACAGGAACGCAATAGAGTCGATACTTGCACCAACTAGTCTATAATATGAATTTATGTAGTTTTTCACCCAGGATCCGAAACGAAAGGAGGTCCTTGGGCCAAAAGAGTTTGAGAGCCACTGCCTTAGATGAAGAAGTGTTTTATTATTTAGATTTATAATACAATACAGTCGTTGTGCTTATCAAAGCATTGTGTTGTATAAATAAAATCTTCTTCTCAACGCTGTATAAGATATGTTTAAATGTTTTATGTCAAAAAAAGCTGTTACTCCAATAATCCAAGTCTGTCTTTTGCTTGAGACTGGTTTTAAGAATGCATGTTCAGAAAGGCTCTTCGATGCAATGTATTATAAAATAAACCAGTCTGCCGTGGAGAGATATTAGCACTGAGCCTTCAGAGCTCGCAAGAGGCCGTTGCATTGTTGGGGGAGGAATCGCCTGTCTTTGGGGAGGATCGGGCCGGAGGGTCGCATCAATGTGAGTAATGCTTGTGTTCAAACACTGGGGAACATGCCAGCGATAGCATCGGTGATTAGCAGTAGCATGTACTACGATGCGAAATGTACACCGAGGTGGTCTGAACTTCCGGCTGAAATATATGTACTCGAATGCTGTACACACATATTTATTATTAAATAAAAAAAACTTAAATCATTGTTAAAATTCGGAAATTATTTTTACCTTTTCGTGGATATTTTTATCAATACATCAATTCTAGGCAGCAAATAAACTTCTACACGTAAAAAGTCGATAACGTATCAAAATTTATAGATGTGGTTTTCTTTTCGCTGTAATCTCAAAGGGATTGAATGTTCAAGTAGTATACACGAGAAAAGCTTTATATTATATACGTAAGCCTTCGTATACAACCCAATGTACTAAGCTTAGACTTGACAGAACTATATAGAGTGAGGACAAAAATATACAAGTGAGAAATCTCTAAAACATATTGAAATGGATCGTGATGCAACAATACTTTTTCAAAATGTTATTTATATACGCACTAGTTTTACATTATTATCATTTCAAGAAACGCAAACTAATTATTAAACATGTTTTATACACATTCAAGTTGTAATATTCTTGGAGTACAAGAGCTTTTTCTTAATAAATAATCGTAAAGTTATTCGTATTTAATTATTCGGGATTTTACAATCAATTTAAACTTTAAATGCACGCATCCTGTATTTAGTATTGTGAATTGAAAAAATTGCTTTTACTAAAGCAGAATTTTCTAGCAAGTGAAATTGCACCCTAACCCGGCAGAGCAACTCACTGAGGGGTCGTAGTCATATATCCTGTACGTCTAGTACCTAAAGCTTACAGTGC
Source organism: Atopsyche davidsoni (assembly GCA_022113835.1). Taxonomy (NCBI): domain Eukaryota; kingdom Metazoa; phylum Arthropoda; class Insecta; order Trichoptera; family Hydrobiosidae; genus Atopsyche; species Atopsyche davidsoni. The sequence goes on along the minus strand of JAILWY010000006.1, from coordinate 9,122,297 downwards.
AGCTCCCTTAAGGCTCACCGGAAGTAGTCCAGGCCCCAGGAGCACTTCCTGTGTGCGGGAAATACAGCCTTTTAGTATCGACTGTTAGCGCTAAGTTACGTTCCTGCGGCAGGTTCCGCGGGCCAATCGTAAAGACTTATATTTATGGACGAGGCCTGGTCGATTAGGCTCTGAGCCGTTTCAGGAGAAAGACCACAAATCTTAGGGCATATTTACGGGTAGGATACCGTTTCGGGGGTGGAATTAAGTATCGTTTATGCCTTTAAAAATATCGCAGGATTACTGGTTGTAACATAATGCTGTATATAATGGCTGGGCGCCCCCCCGCTCTTGATGTTGTGATTTAATGAAATAGTTTTTATGACTTTGTTAATGTATTATTCATGTTGCTTGACACTTTATTAGTTGGACTTAAAATATAAAACCGATGAAAAATATTCAAAATATTAATGAAAGTATGCAAAACCTTTTTTTGAAAATAGGTTATTTTAAAAAAGAAACTAATCAAGAGTTTATTTTTCTTAGTAAAGATACAGGAAACACTGTGTGTGTAAATTTCAGTTTACCATATTAAAATGATGATTTTTTCTTTCACCTACTGAAATTGTTATTTTTTTGGTAGCATTCCATTATTTGGCGTTGACGCTGGCATAAGATCATTTATATTCCCGCATCGAAGTAATAATACTATTTTTATAATATTATAAAATTTAAATTTAAGTATGACATAAAAATACAGTTAGATAATATTTCTATTCAGCTGTAACGATTAATAACATGAATTATTTTTTTGAATACAATAGGTAGGTATTTTTCATTGCACATAAATATTGGGTATATGTTTTTTTTATATAAAATGAATAATGTTTATTGTAATTGTTATGATTGTTTAATAAATGAATGAATATTCATTATTTGCATCGCTTGGAATCATAAGTTGTATCTTGACAAAACTTATCAGTCGTAAGTTCTTTTAATAAACGAATATTCAAAATAATATTTACCATATGCATAATTTAAATGTTATTTTTATAAAAAATTCAAAGAAAATTTTAAGCAAGTGTTTAAAAAGTTATTATAAAAAAACGATCATTATATAAACCGTTTAAACCAGTCTATAAAAAAAAAAAACAGGTGATGGCACGAAACTAGAAATATTTTATAATGCATGCTTCCGTTAGTTATACATAATCATAAGTTTTGATGAAAGGTAATTAATTATATCACCTGAAAATCACTCGAAGGCAGTACTGAAGTGCGCTACCGGGTGTGTAGAAAAGTACTTCCAATCGCGCTAGACATCGCTAAAGTACATTTATCTCTCGATTTCTTGAAGATGATTTGCAGTTTAATGGGTTGCAGTTTCTAAGCGAAATAAATGCACTTTTCTGTATTTATTGCGCTCTGTTTTCCGCTAAATGCATCCAACCTCCGGAGGCACTGCACCTTCTGCAGCTCTGAATTAAAATGCATTTAATTCGATGCACTTTGTTATAACCTGTCCGTATTTACATAATAATTTCCCGAGATAATGACACAGGATAAACCAACGATCAACTAACTGTGTCCATAAATATTTATTTAAAAACTTCTTACCGCTTATTTGATAGTACAAAATCCACTCGGAAATAATTTTTCTAAAATCAATACTATTTTAAAAATTTTGCGACCGTAAAGCAAAGATGATAACATCAAAAGCATACTAATTTTTAAGGTTTTGATTTCAAATGCACACCATAAAGTAAAAATTCAGCAAAAATGCAAGGCGGTGTTAAAATTATATATAAAATACGAGTTGAACCTAAAAAAAAACAGTTTCTCGCGAATTTAAATTTCATAATAGATTATTGTAAATGCCTTCAGTGGCGTAGTTAATTAAGCGACGTTCAAATTATCACATTTATATAATTGTATAAAATTACAATCATAATGCGTGCAAAAGTAAGCAATTACCCTTAATGCTGCCTTAATAAGTGACCACGCAATAACTTATACGCCAATCAAAATACTACATATTCTTCAGACTACCTAAATAATCATCCCATATAAATTGCATTCGATTTTAAAACGACTATTTGATCGACTTTGATTCTCAGACTTTTATTAGACTCGTTAAAAGCCTGAAAACTGAAAAAAAGCATACTACACAGTGGTACTATAATTTCTCAGTCATGAAGAGATTGATTTATACGCAAGTGTAAAATAAACATATCGTTTAATGTAAACACAAAGTATATCCAATCTAGCATATTTTTGTTTCATATATTGCGTATAATCTTGATTGTGTTAATTTATCTTGAAATCTGATTTCACACGTTAATTTGATAGCGTAAAATTTAATTTCAAACAAAACTGCTGAAGTAATTAACAGGCGGGCGGCGCCGACAGACGTGCCCGCAATATATTTTAGTGAAGAATGCGTTCTTGATAATTGGGAAGAGGCAATTTGTAGTTCGGCTCGTTACCTGCCGGCTCATGAGAATAAATCTCGGGTGTAACAATTAGTGTCGAAATCCGTGTCGCTAATTATATGAACAATTCACATTGAAATTACGTGCTATAAGTAATTCAAATAATTTTTATGAAATGCTTACTATTGTACTGCGAGTTTTAACTCGAGTTGTTCTGTAGTCTTAAAACCAGGTTTATGAATTTTCTCAGCACCCTGACCGAAACGTCGGAAAACAGAAAACATGATGCAGATTTTCCTGTTGGTGTTGAGATTAGATGATCGTTATGTTCGAATGGTGTTATTTACTATTACTTACAGCTTTGTAAGTGTTATTATAGTATTTTTACATTTTATTCAATACGGTGTATCTCAGAGTATTATGAAATAATCGTTTGTCATTGAATATAATCTGCGAATGGCACACAAAGCATTGAATAATTATTTTTTTGATTCTTGAATAATACAAAGAATTTATAATAATCAACACTTATTAACAATTATGACAATCCAGTAATGTGCGGCAGATGAACAAAAAAATATCACTGATTTCGCATAAGTAGTAATATATATATTATCAAACTCATCAACATTAAAATGCTCCGAGAGAGCATCTCAAATAGAAAAATGGACTTTCAGAAATGATCTAGTACCAAATTATGATGTTTTAATTGATGGTTTGTGATTTTTTCATAGATCTCGCAAAGCAGTAACAGACTATTAAACTCATAAATTATGTTTGAGTACGATTTATCAAATAAATAATATTTTATTTACATTGATGAACATCATTATTTATAATAAAAAAAACATTTTGTATTGTCCCCATAAATATGTAGAAATATATTGTATAATTATTTACAGATATGAAAAATTTAAATAGATCTTACAAACATTATGTTACCATAGATTTCGAAGCTATCTTTTATTAACCTATACATAAGATTGAATATGAAGATACGTTTAATGTTTATTTCAAGTTTAAGTTAATGGATACAATTAATTCATATTTTTAAAATATTCATGTCTCGATAAGTATGTTGAAGAACATCAAATAATTATTCATTGATGTTATATTGAAAAGTTCTTTAGTTTTTACTGGCAAGTGATACATTGTTTGAATATATACATATAAAAAAGTTCAATATGAAGATATGTACAGTGTTTATCTCAGATCAAAATTAATAGGAAACACATTCTAATGTGGAGTTAATTAATTCATATTTAAAAATTATCCACCGTGAAGAATATAATGTTGACTTTAAACATGTTAGCGTTATCATATTTTCAGAGATAATATCAAATTTCCAAAGGTGTGTGTAGGAATACATTAAATACCATGTTTTCGAGCAATTATCGCCGGCTGGCTCCCCGCGCGGCGCAATCGGATTTGGACATAATTTGCAGTCGCCAGTATCAGAAGTGCATCTCTCATCGCGCATGCAACGATTATGCATGCAAATCAAAGAGCAGCCTGCACCCGCCGCTGTCGTCTGGGAATATTAGACGCTCATAATTGCGCCGGCGGAGGTGTTCGGAGTTAAATGATCTCCCTAACCGCGATGTCTCGCATGCCAGATCTTATTTAGATTGGGCGATCGCCGTCGAGAGACTGTCGATGCACTGATGGATGAAGGCCTCTCGGGTTTACAAAGATGCGGATGTTCTTTTGTTTTCATTGCGCTTGTGTATTGTTGTATGCATTTTGCGGTAGTGTGGTATTAATTGCACGGCGGTACAGTTATTGACCTTAGACTTTTAAAGCATTGTACGTGATGGGTGAGTCATTTTGATTGAAAGGAAGTGAAAAATTTGAAAATAATAATCAATCAAACGATCTTTCAGGGATTGGTAGAAAATTTAAACGATTTTCTCATATATTATTGATTTTTGTGAAGACCGTCTCACAGGAAGTACGATTTTGCCTATACAGGTTTGATTGATTGATTGAACATCGCAGACTTCAGCATATTACCTTAATCTGCAACAATTGAGCGTTTGAATTTGAAAACCACCCGATTGTGTTTATTTTCTATGTATATTGTAAAGAGGTCAAAAAAAAAATTATTATTGATAATTATTAAGTACATTTTTTCAAATATTGAAAATTGATTAAAGAAACTCTTTAAAATTAGTCACACAATATTTATTTGGCATAATAAGAATGTTGTTTCATTTATAGGATATGATTGTTAAAAATTCTTGCCTAGTACTAGTGATTCGTAGGCATAATTGGTAATGCACCGGCCACGTAAGCTTGAGGATGTGGGTTCAAATCCCACACAAATCACGATGATATTTTTCTGAGAGTTTCTTTAATCAATTTTTAATATTTGAAAAAATGTACTTAATCATTATCGATTTTCTCATAGTTTTATGTACGAACAGATTACATACATATATACTGTTGATCTTTTTACAATTGTTCTATTGATGTGATAGGGTTGAAAGTGTGGTTTCCAGTGCGAGTCTGATTTCAGACGCACTCTCGGGGAGGTCTGCTTCTTCATGTCTAGCGGCCGGCGAACAGCTGACTGGCCGGGCACGCAGTGGGTCAGGGCGCGCGTGCGTGCCGCTGTCGGGCAAACAAGCACCAGTCACGTGACCACGTGTTCTCAGCCGGACCTCCCCGATAATTCAAGGATACTTTACGTATACAGGATTAGGATGCTCGATTCACAAACAAAATGAAACCTACGCCTCCGCGGCTATCGCACGATGAACTTTCTCTTGTATCGATATCTCATCATTCCCTGCAAGACAAAAATATTTTCAAAACTTCCCGACATCTTTACGCAATAAAATATGCACAATAGATGACGAAACTGTGCGAATATAATACTGAAGATTATAAAATAAAAAATAAATAATACTCAACGCGATACATTTGCATACAATTCGATAATCAAGCCAACGATGGTCAAGCACAGAAAAAAAATTTAAGTTCCCCAATCTGGCTACAAAAATCGTACCCAACGGCGAGGTGTTAACGGGCGTTTCAGGCAGGCGCCCGTTCACGTAATTCGGAGCAAGTATAACACTTGACATGAAACCGCTTGGCACATATTGTTTACCGTTCATCACGTAATCGAGACATGATTCTCGTCTAGAGGCAGGTTAGTTCCGGCCGGTCCGAGCGAGGCCGCACGCGAACACGCGCGGGCCCGCACGAATATGACAGCGCGGCCTGATAGGACTTGTTGAATACGCCACTTGTTTCGGGAGGATCGACTCCGTGACATGCGAATGCTCGTCTTCATTATAACTGTTTAAATCTGTAAATCACACGAACAGATCTGTGTTTATTGCCGGAATCACGCCGGCGAGTGCTTCGTGAATGGTTCATTCATCAACCCCTGCCCAATCTCAATACATTTGTTTGTTTACGTGTTCATCTTTTTATGCTTGTAACCCAGTGCGGTTACGTAGTCTCTGAAGAGCTAAAGAGCACAACAAGACACCGTGTTTATGATTTTCAGCGCATCACGGAGACGTTGTCTCCATAGATGGATAAAGACAAATGTCAGAGATGAATAGAAGGGAAAAGAGGCACACTGGTAAATAGCGAAAAGTGCGCTCGCTTTGAAACTCCCCTTCACAGATAAATGAATTGACTTTGTATTTATTTATAAAAATTAAAGTCCACAGCAATGCACTGCATAATTCTAATCTTTATTAGATCTGTTTAAATTTGTAAATCATACCAACAGATCTGTGTTTATTGCCGGAATCACGCCGGCGAGTGCTTCGTGAATGGTTCATTCATCAACCCCTGCACAATCTCAATACATTTGTTTGTGTACGTGTTCATCTTTTTAAGCTTGTAAGGCAGTGCGGTTACGTAGTCACAGGAGAGCTGAAGAACATAACGAGACACCGTTTTTTATGCTTTTCAGCGCATCACGGAGACGCTGTCTCCATAGATGGATAAGGACGAATGTCAGAGATGAATATAAGGGAAGGGAGGCACACTGGGAAATAGCAAAAAGTGCGCTCCCTTTGAAACTCCTTTTCACGAATGAATGAATTGACTTTATATTATACTGGGATCGACAGTAAAAAATGCGGTTAGATTTACAAATTCTCATCTCTATTAGATCCGTTTAAATTTATAAATCACACGCACAGATCTGTGTAATAAACACAAGCAATAAGCTGGAATCACGCTGGCGAACTACGTGAATGGCTGCCGTTCATTCATCGTTTTATTTTATTTCTGCATATGTTTGGATGAATTTTTGGGTCAGTGGTTAGAGCACTAAGTACAATGTGTCTTTCGAATGAAAATTTAATTCATAAAAAAAAAAAATTCAGAGAGCTAAATTTGTGATATTTTCAGCATTTGCTGAAAAAAATCTGATTTTAATCAAAATACTGTTTGATATCATATTTATCGTAGATAAGTCGACTTTTGAATAAATAAATATGAATAAATGTATTTAAAAATTTTATTATATTTTTTAGCGTTGATCATTGAGTTAAATATTTTTCACTGTCATTTCTTTTAGTCACAATTTGTAGAACTTTGGTAGAATATTTTTTGATTATATACTTTTTTTTAAATTTAACATAAATCAACCTAATCAAGAAATCTAACATGCAATATTATTTTTACCATGGCGACGTTTCAACCGAGCAGGAATTTGGCTTGTCGTATGCAAGTGTGGAGCTTATTAATATTTTTCCCAAATAGATAGATTTTTTTAGTCGTTTCATACGTGAATCGACTACTTGAATATTACAGTAAGCCTGCACGGGTGAAATGCAGATTATATCGGCTGGTCTTTTGTATTCAGATTATCTGCGTTTGGGTGTCTTGGAGTGTCGTAGCAAGTGGGTTACAAGTGCATCAGCGGCGCTGCCCTTGGCGTGCAGTCCGCGCGGGTCGCCGTGCGTGCCTTACGCCAGTGGCGGCGGGGGCGGGAGGGGCGGGAGGGGGCGCGCCGAGGATGACGCGGCTTGCGGCACGCCACGCTGCGTGCGGGGGAGGGCCCGGGGAGCACGCACCTGCCCGAGCAGATCACCTGGCGGAGTGATCTCTCGCACACCGACCGGCTCATTCATGTGATGCAGAATTGTCATGGCCGAGTCTCGTCGAAAAAAAAAAAAACAATTTTTTTTTATTTCCAATAGTGTGGCTCAATAGTAGGCAATGAAATTTTTCAGGGGGATAGCGATTAGGGATGTATGTAATCTTTTTCATCATGTGTATCAACTCAGAGGAGGTTGGCGACCATTTCAGCGAGCCAGTGAAAATAGTGAAGTAGATCCTCGGGTCCTTCTACACCGCAGTTTTATATTGGAAAAAAAGTCTGCGTATTGCTGCTGTCCTGCATGTAAATAAAGGGGATCCTCCTGATATTGTTTCTGTAGCTTGCTGCAGAAGGAGTATCAGATCAAACGCAAAAGCATTGTATATAAATGGTGATATAATAATGCTATTGGGGAGCAGTAATTCGCAGGTTTTTCATTCCAATATAAAACTGCGGTGTACAAGTAACCTTGCACACTGGAACAGTATGAGTATATGCTGAGTGAAATGGTCGCTAAACTTGATGGAGATGAAGACAAGATGTTCTAGCATTAAGTAATAAAGTTTCGCTACTCGGACTGAAAATCTCAATTTTAACACGTTGACTGTTGTGTCAGCCACCGGTGGCCGACACGACATACATCTCAAAACAAATGAAATAATTGTATTCGGCCCATTATATTAAATTTAACCTAAAAACGTGAAAACATTTTTTGGATATTTTACGAAAATCCGCTTGGCAGTCAACGTGTTATTGAACAGCCTCCTAGCCACTTGGCTATTCGGATTCGTTGCGTTTTGAAATCTGGCGAAGGCGGGTTTCTTTCACTTTCCGCCGAGGAAGCCCGGGAGTCTTCGACCTGGTGAATGGAGGCGGGAGGCGCCCGCAGCCACAAGTGGAGTGCTCATCGCATGACTCGGGCCGGTATGGGCGGCGCGCACGCGACTCGGACGTGACGCGCCCCGCCGGGCCCGGGCACGCCTCGCGCCCATCGGACACCCCCCCACTGTACATTCCCAAACCCTGCATCGAAATTAATATTACACGCAACTTGCGTACTTTCTAATTTGACGGGATTTATCTATACTTTGCGTAGCTACTGAATTTAAAAAAAAAATTGCAAATCGCGCCTCCCCGGCCCGGGCCTCGGGCCCCACGGAGACCCCCCCACTGTACATTTTTAAACCCTGCATCGAAATTAATATATCTTTACTTAACGTAGCTTCTGTAAAAAAAAAAAATAGCAAATCGAGCAGGTTAAATAAATATTGTTTGGGTATTGTCTCGGACCCGGTGTCGGGGCAATCTTAAGATATTTTTTAGATTATATATTATAGACCTCTCTAGTACTCTCTTCGGTCCAGGCCTCGAGCCTAACGAGACCCCTCCACTGTACATTCCCAAGCCCTGCATCGAAATAAATTTCAAAAGCGACATACACACTTTAAAATTTAACGAGACTTACTTTTACTTTGCGTAGCTTCTGTATTAAAAACAAAAATAAGCAAATCGAGCAGGTTAAGTAAATATTGTTTAGGTATTGTCTTTGATCTGATTCAGGGGCAATCTTAAGATATTTTTTTAGATTATATATTATAGACCTCTCTTTGGCCCAAGCCTCGAGCCCAACGAGACCCCCCTACTGTACATTCACAAGACCTGTATAATTTCTAATTTAACGAGGTTTATTTTTACATTGCTTGGCTTCTGTATTAAAAAAAAATTAGCAAATCGAGCAGGTTAAATAAATATTGTTTGGGTATTGTCTCGGATCCGATTCAGGGGCAATCTTAAGAGATTTTTTAGATTATATATTATAGACCTCCCTAGTAGTGATATCACTCATTAACACGTCGCAACACTCAGTAATATAATTAATCTATTATAATAACGCCACCAAACCTACAAAAAAGCAATGTAATATTTTTTTTATGAAAGCTTTTCAAGTCGTAGTTGAATATTATGACTTTTTATTATTGTTTTGGTATTGATAGTTGTGCAATATTCATAACTTTATATATAAAAAAAAAATTATACTTTCCAATACATATGGAATAAACGAGCAAATTAAGCACGTCGTACTATAATATATAATAATTAAGACAATTTATTGACTCATTAATTATAATAATGGAGTTTTGATCGGAAATTCACCGGTCAAACCAAAAGCTGTATCATTTGAATCTCATACTAAATCTTTCTTCTTAGTCAAAAGTGGCTTGCATCAGCGGCCTATACTGATTTTATTTATCGCAGGATACTTGCAGGCTGTTCTGGATAGGCTTTGCGTCGTGAAACCTTTTTAATTCGAGTTCATTAGCTCGGGGAGGATTTGTTGGTAACCCGGAACAGTTGAATAATCCTTACGGAATAAGCTCCGGTCTATGACCTCATTACGGCCTCCTACAAATCCAATTAATTGGCTGTAAATTGCATTAAACGCATTACCCGTAAGTGCAGCTGGTGCAAAAAATCCGTGCATTTTCATTAGGGGTTTATGGCTATACGAACCGTTACTCCAGACCGATGCACTTGGAGTGGCTTTGTATTCAATTGTGAGTTTACATTGATTTTAATTAATATAATTGCATGTTTTATTGAAAACAATTGGTGAGGTTAATGTAGCACGTTTATAGCAAAATGTGCTCTTTTTGAGATGTTTGTGAATTAGAAATATTTTTGAATAATAATTAAAAATAATATATATATAAAAAATACGAACGATTCGTTTTATTTTTTGTTACTTCATTATAATAATCAATAACTTCAAATGATTAAGGTATTATTTGGTTTGTTGGAAAAAGTGGATTTCTTTAATTTATAAACAGTGTTAGAACTTAATATAATATGGATTTTAGTTTAATATAAAACCTCTTTCTCACTAGAACTGTTAGTCTTTTATTTTTTGTGACATTTTTTATTTAAATAAAATAAATATTAATTAAGATTTTCTACACTGTCTTGTTGTTTGTGCCAAAGTATTATGGAAGGTATAGACATATTTTATTTGCAATATTGTAAATGAACAGCTTTGGAAATCAGTAAGTGTACTACAGGGTGTCAGCAAGGTAGCTTGTCCCTGTGTGGCTTGTAGGTTAAGTAGACTTCTTGTGACAGTTGCGATTACAGGAACACCGAGTGTTCCAGCTCGGTATTAATGACCGAGGTACTAAGCCGAGTAATTAGTACTGCGGCCAGGTAAATGCACTCAGGTAGGCTGCAACGCACTATCAGTGCAGCGGCCGATAAGCCGCTGCATTCAAAGCCTGGTATTAAGGACTATGGGGTTGCCGATTTTAATCCCTTAACAGGGATTCCAAACTCTTATTAGCAAAGTATTTTTTTTTATAAATTAAAAAAAAATATTTTTTTCAATTTTTTTGGCATTTATTTGTGTATGATTCTGAGAGTCATTTTTAATACTAAATGTTATTTCGTTAATAAAATATAATAAAAAAATAAATAAATATAGGGTTTAAAAAGAAAAACTCAATATTTTGCAGATTTTGATACAGATTTGTTAAATATAAGAGTGGCTGTGGTTTATAAAAATATTTAAAAAAAATTGGCACACATTTTCTTCATATTATTTTTCATGTTTAAAGCTTTTTATAAAAATTTCATTTTAATTGAAAATAAATAATATTTTTTAAATACAGGTCTTGTTAAACAACATCAAACTTCACCGAAAGAATTTAATTAAGAAGTATCATTTTGGTTTTCAAAAGAGATTTGTATAGTTTTCACAAGTTTTTGACATCTAATGATAAATCTGTGTTATAAGTACACCAAGTAGACTATACAAATAAAAAAATATTAATAAATAATGTGTTTTAAGTACGGTTTAAATATTTTTAAATGCTCGTTCACCGTTCTGGAGATTTCAATGCGCATCGACATGTTCGAGAAGGTTACTTTGTAGCAGCCAAGGCGTGGCCTGAAGTGTTAATCCAATTGTATCACCACCATTGGTGCAAAAAAAGCAAATCTGGTATTAACTGCAGCCAGTGGAAACCCGGAAAACCCGGAAACCCCTGCGCGGATTACACAAATGCACCAATCACAAAACAAACCAACAAAAAACTCAAAAAAATTTAGATTCAAAACACGAACGCAAAAAACGCGAATATATTAAAAAACAATTATTTAAAAAATATATATATGTTTGAATTATTAAAGTCGGTGTGGTTTTCAGGCGATGGTAGCAAGGCCTTACACAATCCCTGAAACTGGCCAAAGATTAACCCATCCCCTAACCGCAAGGGAGGCCTAATCTATCGGCCGACATTGACACCGCGTGCGTGACGAGCTCCACTTGTGTTTACGTAATTGTTCATAAATACTACAAGTACTGTGGAATATCCGTGAATGGATCATTTTACTATTGACAAACGCTTTGGGGAACGAACTTGTTTGTACTTGTAATTTTTATTGGATATATTGTAGCTTGCCTTTGTATAATATGTAAAATCAGTAAAGAGTAATTATGGTTAGCTTTAAATGGCACTGTGTATATTTGTATATGTTACAGTAAGAAAAAAAATTAAATGTGTCATTTGAATACCTTGTCATATTTTTTATGGACTACTTCAATGTAGAGAAACAATTCACATCTGTAATTTTAATGGTTAACACCTCGTAGAGTTGCTGAAAGTTAATGAGCTCTTAGGTCCATGTCCGTGAGAATTAGTTTGATTTTTTTCATTAAAATAAAAAGCTTTAAATTTTTTTCAGACCTCTAAAAAAACCCTTCATTTAATTACCATTGATTGATTTATTAGGTGTTATAAGAATGATGCAGCCAAAGTTGTTACTTATTGCTCGCTGATGTTCATGTGATTCTCTGATTACGTAAGTTTTTTTTAGCATAGTATTTAATTCATTTTATTTTTAGGGCTCACACCTACAAACTACAAATTTAACAGTACATTGAAGACTCATGTTATAATATAAGACGTAAGAAAAATACTTTAAAAATCTATTGAATCTTTTCATTCAATAAAAATTATCCACACAATTCTGACTTAATTAGTGGTATGCTATAGTTTCTCATGTAATTTATGAAACAGTTTTAAAAAAGTAACTGTGTTCAATCGTTTTAACCATAATCCATTTTCCAGGTTAGTTTCAACAAACCACAGAGTCTCTTGTGTCGCTCGACATTAAGTTCCCACGAAGGGTGACAACCGTAATACCTGCAAATACAGAATAACGTGTCTCTGACGAAACACCTACCAGAACACTACCAGTCAGGCACATTCACATTCACACCAGAGCACTTACATATAGAAATAAATATAATTTAAATATTCTAGTTTTAAGTTTTCTATACAAATTTGTCAATTCACCAAAAGGCAAAAAAGGACGCTTATCACCATTTGGTTATCAAATGTTTCGCAGCGTGTATAGGCAGTCTTTATGTTTGTATTTTAAAACTAGTGAAGTCAAATCACCATATCAATAAGAATAATTGAAACGAAAGCAAATAAATATACAATTCGAGTGTTTTACTTGCTATTTTAAACATTTTTTCAATTTGCTGAAACAACTCCTCATATTTAATAATTAATAATTATAAATTGAAATTATTAACATAAACACTTCGCATACATATAATTACTATAAATTTTTAAACAGAAACAAAGCTTTTAAATTAGTGAATATTATAAGGGTTGACACCACGTGGTTTAAAAGGCTATAAATAACCAAAATTGAAAACCCGTGTAAAATCCTGAAGCATCAAGGCTTAAATCACCTCCTCGCTGGGGCAGCTCACACGACACGTTTTTCTTCCGTTCCGTCCAATACACATTATCTGTATATCTGGCTTATTGCGAACGATTTTTCCGGGAGTTGCGTGTCGACGGAGCCTTACCTGTGCGGAGTAATTCCTATAGCAGTTAAACACTTATAAAATACACATTTACGCAAATTTACAGAATTGCCCGTGTACCGGCGGCCAGGCCCGGACTGGGCTGTCGCCAATACCAAGAACGCCTTGTCTTATTTGGTTAATGTCACAACGTTTCGGGTTGAATACTGTTGTCATTTTAATAAATAAATTAAACATAAAAAATGTGGTTATCCAGAGTTGGGTGCACCACTTCAATAAATAGTTTATCCCACGTATGAGGACGAGATGCAACCTCACTGTAAGATGTTCTTTAATTCTGTTACGAAGCTAATACCTGCGGGATTAGCTTTGAATCAACCCAGCTCCTAACGGGTCATGGAGTGATGAGAAGTTATCTCCGCAGGTTCCACCTGACACATGCCCTTGTGATGATATTACTCCACAAACAGTGATCCACCTTGTGGGTTCATGCCCCATCTTTGGCCTTCAGAGACACCAACTGGAGAGCCAATGCCGACAGGAGGGCCTGAAGTCAGTGGCGAGACACCCACAGATGATGAAGTCACTGGATGGCATCCTGAAGCGTGTCATCGGAACCATAAAGAAGATAAACCAGGGGGTGTAGCTTCAGTTATTCCCATATATAGCACAATTTTGATTGACTATTTTGGAAAGTTTCCCCAAATTGTGATGACAAACCTTGTACATAACAAGCAAGGCACCAAACCTATTAAAAAAAAGAAAAAAAAGAAGAAAGAAAAGAACCTATTAATTGAAAATTATTTATTTATAAATTATTTACTGTATAAATTTTATAGAAAAACTTATTTTATTTTATGTATTTTTTATCATCAAGAAGTTGAAAAACGAAGTCTTGCTTATGTTTCTGAAACCAAATTTTTCAATCAGATTTATTTGAAATAAATATGTATATTTATTTTAGATCTAAAATAAAGTTTAAACGTTAAAAAAATAGTAGTGTTAGTTTTTTTATTATAGTCTTAGGGTCTTAGGGGGCTTCTCGCTTCCTTGTCCGGCCCTGCAGAAGGGTTGATACCGGCGCCCGCGCAGCCCCGATGCTAATCTTAAATGTTTGAATTGCCCGAGGTAAATTGTTTTGTGATAAATGCAGGCTTTTCGGTTTCATGACAAAGAATTGTGAATTTTGATGGAGCAATTATGAAGAAGCGAGTTTTTTGGTAATTGGTAAAACTAGCTCCGTGCTTGATGTGGAGCTGTCACGGTACGGACTTCTTCATGCCTTGTTTTGAGGCTGTATGCATATAACATACTAACATCTGACTAACAACTTCTTGGTGAATTATAAAATATTATCTTCATATATTTAAATTGATTTACTACATTTATTTCTGCAAGTTGATTAACAAAACATAATACATTTTAACTCATGCCTTCTGTACGAGTATATGCCACGACGCAATAAGTGCTTTATTTTGGGTGTTTTTTTATCTTTTGCCCTTACAATAACTTAAAAGGCTAGTTACTGTCCGGTTGTCTGTTGTGTCGAAGCGTGTGTAGCTGCCTTTACTGAATTGAATTTTATTTTTTGTGTTTTCTCGAAATTTTTTTGATGACGGATCAATAAGGTTGAACTAACCATCCAATTTTGAGAGTAGCTTGATTTGATATCAAAGTATTTTAAGTGTTTATTAAATTATTATTTATAAATTTGCATTATGTACTGTTAGTAACTTTAAATGAAAATTATTTCGTATGTTTTACGACATTACATATATAATTATTAATCATTTTCGTAGTATCAATTTTATACTCGTGTCTAAATACAAAAATATTGAATATACTGATTAGATAAGTACTGCCTTAAATTTTTTTTCCATATCGTTAAACACTAGTCAAGTAATTGTATTATTTTTTTAATTGAATGAACTTTCAAATATTGCAAGAAATAAATATTATTACGCCCAAAAAATTATGTAACGGATGTCGCATAAATAAAAGCCGTAAAAATTATGCAAAAAAAATCTTTTATAAAAAAGATAAACACCTCCAATTACCATCACTCAATCTCATGGCTGCAACCAAAAACCATGAAAAAATTGCACTTAATTAAACACCGTGGGTAGTATTGGTGAAAAACTCGTTATTATTGTATTTAAGGTTCGCCGTGTGAACTGCAGCAGTAATTGGCCTGCACACTGCAATTATTATGCACCCGCGCTTCCAGATAATGCATAATTACCGCCATACAATTTTTCATACCAACTCTTAATTAATTAGTGTATGCAGCGCAATATATTAAAACAGGATGTTTGAAAATTCAGACAGGCTCTATTTAGTAAGCAATTAATTTAATTTGTAATTATTATCATCCTTTGGGAATTTAATATCAATGAAAGTTATTACTTAGATGTTTTCACTTTATTAGAATATTCTGAAAAACTTGAAAACAGCGAATCAGTAATTGATTATTTTTGTACGTATGTGCTTTCGCTCTTTAAAGACTAAAAATCTAGCTAATCTATCTAAGTTTTAGGTGGATTAAAAGCACGGTTCCGCCCCTGTGTTTAACGATTCTAATTAATATCAAGTTAAAGAGCCATTGTACTTCAGTTGGACAGAGAACTGAGCCGTGATCGCCGCGAAGAGTAGGTCTGAATCTCTACGGTGGCGTGCAAAAATAATTCGTGGATTTTTCTCGTCGTTTTATGCGTGAATCATTATATTTCCAATTAGTTATAAAAGCTTCTGAATTGATTATACGGGAGTCATTATAACATTCAGGCATACATTTCGTCCGATTCGGCGGGCGCGGGCGAGGCGAGGGCCGCGGCGGGAGCGCGATGGCCGATAGGGCGTGTCACGACCCGCGGGGATTTATTGTCGCGCCGCGGCGTGGGCCGCAAGGAATGCGTGGTGGCAGCTTCCGTCGGCCGCTGCGCGAGGCCTGCACACCGAGCGACAAGACAGACAGCCAAAAAATGAACAGTCAGCGCAGGGAGCGTGTGGTTAGAGGCAGCTTCCGTCGGCTGCTGCGCGAGGCCTGCACATCGGGCGACATGACCGGCAACCAGCAAATGAACAGTCAGCGCGGGAACGTGTGAGTAGAGGCAGCTCTTTATGGCTGCTGCGCGAGGCCTGCACACCAGGTGACACGACAGACAGCCAAAAAATGAACGTGTGATTAGAGGCAGCTTCCGTCGGCTGCTGCGCTGCACTTTGGTCGACACGACCGACAGCCGGCAAATGAACAGTCAGCGCGAGGAGCGTGTGATTAAAGGCAGCTTCCGTCGACTGCTGCGCGAGGCCTGCACATCGGGAGACATGACCGACAGCCGACAAATGAACAGTCGGGAGCGTGACCGACAACTAGGAAATAACAATCGATGCGGGAAGCGTATGGGTAGAGGCAGCTTCTGTCGGCTGCTGCGCGAGGCCTGGACACCGGGCGATATGAACGACAGCTGGCAAATGAACAGTCGGGACGGGGAGCGTGTGAGTAGAGGCAGCTTTCGTTGGTTGCTGCGCTGCCCACTGGACGACACGACCGACAACCAGCAAATGAATGTTTGTGAGTAGAAACAGCTTTCGTCGGCTGCTGCGCTGCACAGGTCGACACGACCAAAAACCAGCAAATAAACAGTCGGCGCGGGGAGTTTGTGAGTAGAGGCAGCTTTCGTCGGCTGCTGCGCGAGGTCTGCACACTTGTCGACACGACCGACAACCAGGATATAACAGTCGACGCGGGGAGTGTGTGAGTAGAGGCAGCTTCTTACGGCTGTAAGCTCTGCATACCGAGCGACACGACTGACAGCCGGCAAATAAGCAACGTGCAATAGTTTGTTAGCAGTAGCAGCTTCCGTTGGATGCTGCGTAAAGCCTGCACACCAGGCGACACGACCGACGGCCGGTAAATAAGCAAGGTACTATCAGCATGGAGAGTTTGTGAGTAGAGGCAGCTTCCGTCGGCTGCGCGAGGCTTGCACACCGAGAGACACGACCGACAGTCGGCAAATAAACATTCCGGGCGGTGAGCGTGTGCATAGTGGAAGCTTCCGTCAGCTACTATACGAATACACGAAACGGCATACAACACGACCGACAGCCGACCGATGCCAATTTCGTCCTATTTTGCATGTTTTTTTTGGCGAAAAATTTATAATCCCCCAAAACCGCACTGCCGACTTGCGATACCGCCAAAATCGTCATTTTCTGCGTTATTTTTTGTACAAAACTGTTAATAAACTCACGGTATTACACAAACGGCCATCGACCGATATCGAACGCTTTCCGAACGATCGTTCAGAATTTTGTGAAAAAAGCTAAAATTCTGTGGTGTGTCTTTATTAATGTAAGTAAAAATTGGTAGCGAATATTCAAATTTATACTTATTGGCAGCAACATTAAATACTTTACCCTAAATAGCACATATTTAAGAGTACACCAAATATTGACACTGTAAACTAACGCGTGGTCACACTGTGCCCCGAGGCTGTCTCGCGGGCCGCACCGTGGGTCATTAGGCGCTAACCTCACCTCACCTGAACTGTCATGCTTTACACAACCATGCAGAATACATAACTTTCATTGAATATTTACAAGTTCCAACACATGTGTATTCAGTATTAAAAAATTCAAAAAAATAAGCATTTACAAGGAAATAATATTTTTAACAGAAATAATGCACCAGAAAAAAAAGTATGTGTTAAGCGAGGTAATATAAAATATGATTTAAATAATTGAGAAATGGGTGTGTCCATCATATTATATAAACAGATGTCAACTTTAACAAATTGTTAAAACGTTATGCAAATCATTGGACCTTTATAATTTGATAAGCCGTGATTTTTATCTCAATAAAAATAACCGATTTTTTTTTCAATGCATCTTTGCATTACATAAAACAAACAATCATGTTTTTAGATAATTATGTTTATATTCGCTTCACGCAGACAGAAAATAATACCACTGTTACAATAAATATCATAAAAGTGTAAAATAAATTATGAATCATTTGTAATAATTTGTGAACTCATGACAAATTTACTGCAATCTATCGAATTTTTAAAAGTAATTTACTTCTGAATTAAATTATATATTTTATGTAAATATTGTAACGATTTTTTTTAATAATTACCAACAATAATGATGTTATCAATATATTGCGCTCGTAGCCACAATAAAAAATACAGTAATTACATTTTGCTGTACGGGAAATTGCCTTCATTAAAACAAATTTTCTGGATAATTTGTACCTACAAACAAGCCCAACTGGGAAAATTAAACAAGGAAAACTACAGCATTGTTCACCGGAATTAATTAGTTTTGATAAAACATAATTTTCAGATTATAATGCACAATACGTCTTATTAGCAATAAAAAAAATACAGACTGCATTATCAGTACTACGTTTTTGGGGGTTTTGTTATTCCGATGCTTCGGTCCCGGTACTAGGAACATTTTCAGGAGTTTCAGCGGTACCGAGACCGAAGCGTTATATCGATTAAAAAAATGATTCGATATTTTGTATTTGATCAAAAAATTATTAGCTCAATACGCAGTGCACTTAGTTTATTTCATTTTGTTAATATATCGTCGTTTGAAGAGTATATCAATATTCAATATAACAGCGCCTGGAGGTTGTTCGGCATTGAATGCATTACAGCCGCGGATAAAGGGTTAATACGTGTTGAACATCACTGCCGTGTTGAGGTGTCAGTATTGTATAAAGTTAATGGTATACCGACTGACTCGGAGATACCGGCTGAATTAAACAGAAGCTGTAAGTGTATGCAGGGCGGACATCTTCATCAAGAGACACGGGCCGTATCACGGGACATTCTTCATTGGTCCGGAAAAGGAGAAAAAAGAAAGCAATGAGGAATGCTTCTTTTTGAGTCTTAAATTATGCGTTAAGTCTCCACTGAAAGTTCAATGACAGAAAGAAAAAATTATGTTTTTTTTTTTTTCATCGTTTCATGTATGCATCTTATACCTCAATCGTTATTGCACTACAAGGACAGGGTAGAAAGTAATTATAATTTAATTAAATATATCATTTAAATGCTGTAAAGAAGTTCAGAGCCTTAAAACTTATTTGTATCAAATTTTTTTGAAACCTTTTTATAGTTAACCTAACCTAACCTAACCTAACCTGATCTGAACTGTGTTGTTTCCATTTATCCGGGCAGAAATAAATTGTGGACTTTGTTCTTTTACTATATACCAATAAATATTATTTTTTTACATTGTAATGATTCAAATGATGAGATTACTGAAATAAAAATAATACTTCGTGAAATTTAATTTGTTTTAATATTTTATACAGCACAACCACTTTCACTATACGATAATACAAAACAAGTTTAAGAATATTTATTTACCTTGACATATAGTTATTTATCACTTTATATTTTTTGTTTATATATGTTCACTGTTCCACTACACTTTTTTACGATTCACATTTCAAAAACATTGACATGTTTTAAAATCAATAATTATATATCTTACAAAAAAATAATTGTAAAAAAAAAAATGTTTATTCTTTTAATTTATAATACAATAAGCTTTTTTTTATATAAATATAATTGTTATTTATTGTTTCAAATATGATTTATTCTATTTAATTGGCAGACAATCAAATGGTTAATTAGACTGCTAGGCACTACAGTGACAGTCATCGGCAACCATGCCTATCAGAAGTAAGTATCGCGATATGTCAGGTGCGAGCTGCTCCACCCGGGGCGCTCAGGGGTGGGTCAATTAAAAATATACCTGCTAAAAATCATTCACCTTGATTTTCATATCATTTTTAAAATAAACATAGCCTTCATACCGGAAATATAATCCGATTCGCAGAAATCTGAACTACTTTTTTGTTATTATCAACCGATAAGTGGTTTATGTCTTACTTTAGCTGCAAAACACCTTAAATTATTTTCGTTTAATTTATTTTATAAATCATGGGATTTTTGCATAAAATTTCCAGTATTTATATTAACTGATTTGATTTGCTTAGATTCTTAAAACGGCAATGGCGATTTTTTTGCCTTCAAAAGATTTTTTCTCTTCTAGCTATAAAGCCGTACATTTTTGTTATTAAAATATGAAATAAAACAAATTAAAGCAATCTGTCGTGGTCGTTATCAAGTCAAGAAAAATAAAAGCCTTTTTTCGTGTGAGACCCCTGCGCAGACGGTAGCTCCTCGGTCGAGCACTTATCCATTAGCCTGATCGCGCCCATATAAATCTCCAGCAGAGCGGCTCTGGACAACCCTAAAGCGGCCTACACACGCTGCGACACAACCGACAACCGAACGGTAATTAGCCAATGGCTTCCTCGTAATTTAAGAGTATTTGTTCTAGTAAACAACGCAAAATGAGACGCCTTTGGGTAATTACCGTTTGGTTGTCAGTTTTGACACAGCGTGTTTATGCAATTTAAATTACTTGAAATACTACATTAATATTCAAATAATAATTAATCAATAGTTTTACTTTATTTTGAATTTTTTTTAGGTTCTGCATTTATAAACAAAACAAAATACGCTATTGGTTAGTTACTGTTTAACAGTTTATAGTGTCGCAGTGTGTGTAGGCTGCTTAATTTACTTGCTTGATACATTGTAGCTTTCCTTGGATATGGATGGAGCTAGCTAAGGCGTTTTACTTCATCAGTATTCCACCGTCTCATACATATGATATTATTTGTTTCTTTAAAATAGGTAAATACATATAATTCACATTTCACAATGCTAGTTCAAAAATTTATACAATTGATTTTTTTCTAAAAAATATAATATTACACAAGACCCGATGTTAATACAATATTAAATTGATACTATGACTAATGTCAAATACCATTTTAAAAATAATCGCTTTCAAGCTAAAATCATCTTTAGGTAGATTTTCGCAGAAAAATTAGCTGCTACCGAAAAACTGTAAAAACTTGTTTTAGATGATTTTTATTAGTAAAATTATATTTAACAAGTAATTTTGCAAAAAATTGTTTATTGTCAATTATTAACTAAATTCGTTCAATACACCCCAGCTTCTCCAAAGAGGACGAGGCTGTGTCCGGTCTCTTCCTCCCCGCTCTCCCCTGGCGTATCTGATCCGCTCGACACCTCCGAGCGTCACATTCTGAGCGGGCGCAGTATAGCGGCCGCCACGAGGAGCGCGCTTGGAATGTGACGCGACAGCACTCAGTGTGTTCAGCCGCTGTTTTACAGGCGTGAAAGAACTTATTTGCAGCCGATTTGATGCCTAATAATATCATTAAAAATTTAAATGCAATATTTTATCAATAAGAGGATGCTATTATCAAGCGATGAAGTTACATTTGATAGTGATTGAATCACACATAGTATTAGAGGTCAAAGCCCGGCCCGGGCGCCTCGACTGTCCGATCCATCACAATTTCCCAAAGGCCGCCGGTGTCCGAAATCACCGTATAACAGATCCGATAAAAAGATTCAATCGCCCAAGAACATCGGCCAATTATAATCAAATCTTTATACGATTTGGTATTTTACCGCGGGCCGCGATAAAAAAAACACCCCGGCGGTATTATCTCCGGTTAATTATCGGAGTTGGCGGAGGCTCCGGCGGTGGAGGAGCCGCGGTGTCCAGCGGCCGGGCACCGTCATTAGGGGGCGGCGGGGCCCCTCATGGGGCCAGGGGTGCTCAACCTCGGCCCCCGCGCCACAAGGTGGAACCACCCCTGTCAGATGTGCTGTCTGCAACGCTCCGTATTGATACATAATACATATGGCGAGGAATTCTTCAGCTTTTAAAATGCTCGTAATCTTCAAGCCGTATGTCTATTTTTTTGGATTGAACGCCAATCAGATGCGTATTTATTACCCATTTATTATATTATTACTAATATCACGTATATGATGGTGCGCGTCTTGGCTAAATTAATAGATTTTAAAAATAATATGCAGATGTGATTAAAATAGCTTCACTTGTTACTTTGTTAAAAAAGTCCAGTGCTTGCAAATTGCAATTCGTTGGTCTGGGCATATTGGTTCATATGTAGAGTATGATTGTTTAAAGTTCTCGATTAATGGATGTGATTTGTTAGTACAAGGGTTAGTACACCGGCCATGTAAGCCAGGGGATGTGAGTTCAAATCCCACACAAATCACAATGATATTTTTCTGAGAATTTATTTAATCATCTTCTATGTGTGAACTTATATGCCTAATCATATTAGTAATATTCATTTTTATTCATCATGCTTATTTGATATCCTCTATAAAAATGACTCTATTAATAGTTGGGTGATAACAATTAATTAATTATTTTCTTTTTAAAGGTTTTTCCGACTTCAGTTGTACTGTCTAGAATCACACAAATAAAAATGTTCGCAATCTTCTAGCTAGCCATATTTGCTATGGAATTATCGTTGAAAAGTGATAATTAATAATATGTGTGTCTATTTTTGGATTGAACGTCAATCAAATGCGTATTTATTACCTATTGCAGGTTTATATTATTTACTAATATACTTAGGCACATTAGTTCACTTATAGAAGATGATTTAAAGAAATTCTCAGAAAAATATCATCGTGATTTGTGTGGGATTTGAACCCACATCCCCAGGCTTATATGGCCGGTGTACTGACCCTTGTACTAACGAACCACATCCATTAACCTAGTGCCTAATTATATTAGTAATAATTAATAAATATAATCTTTGTTGGGAGCATTTTCACCATACAAGGAGTTCTTTAGACTTAATACGAAAACAAGAAAAGTAAGTCGTATTTGTAAGGGAATCATTTTCACCAGATATTCGCGAAAAAAATTAGGATATAACAATGGTTTATGCTTGTGAGCGCTATCGCCCTCAAAGACTAAAAATAACAATTGTTCTTTTGGTTTAGTTTATTGAAGTTAATAAACATGCGACCGCCCGTTGAAAATTCTGACCAGGCCTGCTTTATCAAATGAGACTAGAAAAAACTTTTATTCATGTAATAAGTATGATATGATTCTGTGCGTACGTACCTCAAATTCTGGGCACAGACGAGAGTTTTTACAAGTGTTGTTGTTCCAGTAATGAGGTAGTAGAACAGAAACTAATATGGCTCATACAAAATGATGCCCAAGCGCAATTACTAAAAATACTTCAAAATATTATCTATATGCGTTATTTGATTTAATTTAGGAAAACAGCTGAACAAATGCAGCTTTAAAACCACACAAAACCGTATAGATTTTTTATAAAAATATATTAAAATGATTGATAAAAAATATATTGATAGGATTATACTTCGATGTTTATTATTGACGTTGTTTTATGTAATATACATAGAAATTCCACCACACATTTAATATCAAAATAATGAATGTCTTTAGTCTTTTACAGTAAATTTTCAGCATTTTATTAGAGTTTTAATGAAGTAAAATTAGTGGGTTAAACAGATATATACAAAAACTGTATTAAAAAAATGAGGCTACACATCACGGAAACCTGCCTGTTATTATCTAAATCTAAATTGGTTTCGTTTAAATCAAAAATTACATTAATATAAAATACAGCAACATAAGTCCATAAATTACCAGTGAACTTTGTTATATAATGATTGCACTAAAACGCATATTTCAAATGCAGTTCCCAGAAAAACAGTTTAATTCATTTGTATTTAACTGATGAACGAATCAAGCTCATAGCATAATTAGATCTATAAATTGCATCCAACAAAAAAAAACGAGTATTAAATGCAAAAATGAGTCATCGCACAAAACAAAACTACAATGAACAAAAAACAACAACCAGTCGTTTACCTCCAATCAATCGTCCGGGGCATGCGATGTCTATTGTGACGTTTCCATAAATTGTTTTTGGTTTTTTTTCCTCCCTCGGATGCGAGGGGATGCTACCCTCCACGGGTATACCAATCATCCCCGCAGGAGCTCATTGTCCCTCGGCCCAGGTGGTGGATGTTAACTCTCTCCTCTGCGTGAGTAATGCGTTACGAATTGAGATGGCAAATTCGTTTTATCCCACCGGGGACTGGTTTATTGGAGTTAATGATTTGATATTACTGCGTTTTGTGGTAGGGAGAGCCTTGTCGTACTGTTGCGTGTTATTTTTTTTTCATATGAACTTGTCTACATAGGTGATTGCTCAAATAATAAACAATGCATAAAATTGCGTCCTATATTTTGTAATTTATGGTATGTGATATTCTATTATCATTTAATCGCATAGAATCCATGAGTTTACTCACTCGCGTATTTGCAAAAGGTTTCGATATGCTTATATATTCAGGTATTTATATTATTTAACTGTCTATAATGAGCGTGGCTGTGCCTGCTTCTCGCTTCAGGTAGATGGTTAAGGGATGAATGTATGTTTTACATGTAAATTTATAAATAACAAGATAACTTGCCACATTGCTCTCTTTCCGCCAAAGGGTTTCTCTGTAACGTGCGCCGATTTCTGTAGTTAATTTGATCAAAATTTTATATTATCTGAACTTTAATATATACAAGTTATAATGGATACTTTTAGCTTACTCTACATTTCATATTTCGAGGCACAGGGTGAGCATCCCCACTGTGGACTAGAGGGAAGACTTGCGTGTCGAGCCCTCGAGTGCGGTTTGCTCGGGATGGGTCTTGCTCGCTCTCTCTACTAATTCCCAATGTTTTCTATTTTATAAACTTAGTTTCCTGTTTGTTATATGTGCGTAGAGGTAAGTGACTCGGTGACGTAGTGGTTAAATTGCGGAACTGCTAATTAATTGAAGGGGTACCAGAATATATTACATATAAAATTAACCACTTTACTAATGATTTTAATTTTCAGATATCATATCTATAAAATCCAGTACAGACAAATTTCAGGGAAAGAAGTGATCTTTGTTTTATACTGTTATATATTGGCTTTACGTTGGTATAAGCTGTTATAAGACAAAATTGATACAGTGTTTGAAGAAGGCTCGTGTCACCATATATTTGTAGATTGAACAAAGTGCATTAATGGCTCCTTGATGTTGGTGTATTTATTATAAAAAATGTTACAATTGGTTGGGTGCATTTTTATTGCCCTTCTCTAAAAATAAAAAGACACTTTTGTCTGTTGTATCGCATCCTGTGTTATCGGGTTTATAATCCGCTATTTTATGGTTTGCTACTAGTTGCTTTTTTTCATAATTTTTATAGGTTTGTTTGAATAAAATATTTTGCTTTTTCGGGGTTGTTTAGTGCTTGAATGTACACTTTACTTATGCTGGGGGTGTTTTGCGTTTCAGCCTGAAGCCCCCGCCCAAGGACGGAGTGACAAAGAGCAACCCCAGCAAGCGCCACCGCGAGCGCCTCAACGCCGAGCTGGACACCCTGGCTTCTCTGCTACCCTTCGAGCAGAACATCCTCAGCAAGCTCGACCGCCTCTCCATCCTGCGGCTCTCCGTCTCCTACCTGCGCACCAAGAGCTACTTCCAAGGTAGGCTAAGGGTCGAGGTCCCGTAATCGAGTTTTTTTTTAATCATTTTCTAGTCCGTTTTGCGAAAAATCGACTGCACCAATCAAAAAAACTTAAATGCAAAAACTTTGATATATCTCTTTTTCCGATTAAAATATATATTTTTTTCTTATAAATTTACTATTAATATGAAAAATATGTGTTTTTCCGATTGAAGTGTAGGAATTAGGAGATTCGTCATGTCCCTTTTCCAAGAGCCCTAAACATTCAAAAATCTTTTTTTAAATTGGAATTAAAAGATTAAATATAAACCCTGTGCGATTTATTATTTTAAAAATTAAAAAAAATAAAATCTTTAACAAACTTTGTTTTTGAAAAGTTGTCATTTTATCCAATTTTTCAACATCTTCAAGATTTTATTTTACCCTGAAAATGGAAGTTATTTAAATAATAAAAATTAGATAAATATAACTTATAGTTTTCTCAATACCCTGTTAAAAAATTTCGACATAAAATAAAATGACAATTAAATTAATTAAATGACACGATTTCCCCAGGTAATGGACTGCCATTACCAATTTAAAGGCAATTTAAAGGCTGGTAGCAACTGCCTTAAAAAAAAAATCTATCCCAACAATGAATCCGAATAATTGTATGTAGATAAAAATGCACGTTCTTGACCTCATTAAAAAATAAAATAAAATTATTCGAGAATTGATTTTCTCCTGCGTTAATTATTTCTGAATAATCCACAGTTGAAATAAAAATTATTTTGAATTAAATGATAATACTAACAGGTTGAATGAAGTATAATTTATTCAGTATTATTCCGTGGTTTGTACAGATAACGACTATGTCGATAATTAGACGTCTAATATTATAATACGTACTATTATCATTGCTAATTATCTATCATCGAAGCGTTTGTTAATAGAACAATGATTAAAAGAAATCTGCCGAGGCCTTGGGTTCGATGTTGTAAATTGCGGATATTTAATGAATACAGACATTTTATTGAACACAGACGTGAAGGCAAAACAGTAGCGGATAGCTTTAAACAATAAATATGAAAAACATCGTTTTCAGTTGACTGGCGGTAAGTAGGCTCCTTCCCAGGTATTACAGTAAGTGGTTGCCTTGAAATAAATAAATAATAATGACATGCATTGTAACGTACAAGCCCTCCTGCTATCAATAGCAAATATCTACACATTCTGTGTTCTTTCCCAATAAATGCACAAAATATGTGATTATCTCACATGACTAGTATTTATATTTCAATGTGTACAGTGCCTTACAGTAATAAATTTTGTATGTTGTAATCGGATATTTTAGCTTTTAAAAATGGTATTTTAATTAAAAATATATAATATTTTTTTAAATAAACAATGGGTTGCGTTAGGTTACGTATATATATTTTTTATAAATTCATATACTTAATGCAATTTGCTGAAATAACCTTCATTGAACTTGAAAGTCGGTGTTCCTAAAATACATATTATACAATTTTTTTATTTTTTTATACGTTGGTTATATAAAAACCATTACTTTCTCGTATATTTAATCTTTCATATAAATCCAATTTCAAGAACATGTTCATGACATGTGTTCTGCCTGGCATACGAACACGTCAATTACTCACATCTGCGTAGATTTTCCCAAGCCATTACGTAAATTACACGAAATTAACCGTGTTTTCATTTTCTTCGATAAATATGTAGATAATTACTTCCGAATAAGAATGGGCCTGTACTAGGCACAGAAATCTCTTAATATAAGTTATAACAAGACTTAAAATAATCATGATTACATTTGGAAATAATATATATAAAACGTAGGATTTGTTTACAGACATGTCATGGGTGTTCAGGCTCGTTTGTTAATGTCTTATTCATAGTTGTATTCAAGCTACGCATACACGTTGTTTTAATATTTATCTATAAAGCTATTACTAATAATTACCAATCGAGTTACTTAATCAGTGTTTTTACTTGTTAAAACTAAACCTTTGCGTAATTCAACTCATAACTACGTAAAAATCTCAAATAATTATTACCATCATCGCATTGTTATAAAAATTCAGTAAAATGATTGGTTAGATGATATTGGATTGATTATGCTGGATAGCTGTTTGTATTTTTCAACGTTTCTATCCCTGTATTGATACCATTTTCAAGTTTCTTAGGTAATAAACATTATCCAATATAACACCTACGAAATCCCAGAATCATCTAATAAAAATAGCTACTTAAATCTACAAACAAATTTATATTATGATTTACATATTTATGTTATTTGTTTTTGATATAAGATGCTTCATCAAACCGAGCTTCAAAATGATTTGAAAAATATGTTTAATTTTTTGATAAACTTTTATGAAACGTGAATTTTCCTTTTGAGTAATGTTGGGCCCGGACAAGTCCATTATTTATAATTCCAAGATGTCTAATTTTTTTGCAATGCGTGAATAATAAATTACACTTAACTTTTGACAAATTAAGTAAACTTTTCCATTATTAATCATCGGTCTGGAGAAACGTATTAACGGAAATGATTTATTTACAAATTTCAAGAAAGTTTTATTCGCCGCCGGTTTCTTGTTTATTTTAATTTTTCAGGAATGAGAATGACTTTTATCCATTTATATTAATTAGCTTGTCAAATATTTTATTCATATTGATATTTTAAAAATAAAATACGTTATTTCAGATTATTTTATACGGACTCAAAAACATTACACAAATTATGTGTATGTATTATTTTTGATTATTAAAAAGAAAATAGGTACAAAATCGGAGATGAAACGTTAGACAAAAAAACGCATTTTGACGCGGTTTTATATATATATAGTGAGATTATCAATAGCTATACTTCATTTCAATACTTATTAATAGTTTCTTGTATACACTAGTTACAAGAAAAAATAGATATAAATTTTCATGTGCTTATACTATTTTGGGGGATTTTTATATCATAGTCGGCTACACATGTTGCGACACAACTGATAACCGAATGGTACTTAACCTATTTTTATAAGTTGTTATTTACAGTTTTGTCTAAGTAAACAACTCAAAAAGAACGTTACTGATTTTGTACTATCCATTCTGTTGTCAGTTTTGTCGCAGCGTGTGTAGCCGGCTTAAAGAATGTTCGCGGGGACCTCCCCGGCAGGTAATGTGGTAAACAGCGGCCACTCGGTGAAGTACAGGTAGCTTCACATAATTCGTGTCATTACTCCATTCCGTAGTCATTGTTGATTGTGTATTCATAAAAAAAATTACGACCTCTCTAGAACTAACCTGGCTGTCCGCTCGGACTCGATTCTGGATGTAAAAACGAAGTCGAATTGAGGAGAATTCAATTTGATAAATAAAAATAATTTCACATTGAACATTAGACCTAGAAATAACCATAAATTGTAAACCACGTAGGATACCAGTTTTCTTTGTCTATATTTTACATCATACATGTCTAAGAGTAACATATGTTCTAAAAGAGAAGAGTTCTCTTTGAGAAGTTTTTATTCGGGTTTTTGGTCATCATTCTGTATACGATGTTGTGAATTCCGAAGGCCTCAAACAGGAAACTGTCGCAATCATCTCAAATCATTACAAAATGGTTCGAGACTCTGAAATACTAAAGTATATACCAACCTCATTCAGATGTCTCAAGTTCGTAGAGTCTTCTTAGCATCCTAATTCGTCAAGCGATGATAAGCATTCATTAAAAATGATTGAAAACTACAGCCAAGTAACTAAATATGCTGCGACAAAACTAAACCATACGGCAAAACAACAAAAATGAAGGGAAACCTGCAAATTGGTTGCAAGTTGTGTAGTTGCGTGTGTAGACGGCTTTAGGCTGATCCTTATAAAATACTCAAAATAAACAGATGCAATTGGTTAATTGCAAGCTGCGTCTTTTCGTGAGTAGCCGGCTTGAACTAGCCTACATGTTTTTTTTATTTTATAAAATGTGTGTATAAGAAGCAGGTTCTTGTAGCACATTATTGGGTTAGCAGTTTGGAATATATAGCTAGGGAAAAAAGGAGGGGGTTGCTGAGGCCGTATCGCTCAGGTGCGACTTGTACTCACCTCACAGTAAACATTTTATTCTCTAATAAACCAGGCGGCGTATAAACCTCTTTATTCAACCCGACATACAAATTCAACTGAAATTCCTTATTTTTTTCATGAAACAATGTTATTGTAACTCGTTTTCCCTGGTCACTTTCCACGTCGGGCAATAAACAAGCTAACTTATGTTTATTGCGCAGAGTCTATAAACGTTTAATCCCATTTTTTATACAGAATAAAAAGAAAACTTCGTATTTTTCCAGTTTATCACATAAAGCGCTCGTTAATCTGATAGGGAATTCGCGCTAACTATTTTCCTCGGAGTATCGGCAGGAAATGCCACGGGAAAAACAGAACTGAAGAAAATTCCTGAAATACCGGCGGTGGTCTGTGCTTTATGTTTGATGAAACGAAAAATAACAGAGGATAAATCCAGGGATAGTGCCCACAAATAAATATAAATATAATATAACTGATTAATTTTATGAAAAAAAAATATATTGAAAATTTATTATCAACCTTCGGTTGTATCGAAAAATATATTTATTTAAAGATAACGCAAGATTTTGATATTTTTTGCTATTTTGTCTTAAAAAGTTTCATTTCTGAAACTGCTGAAACTTTAAAAATAATATATTTATTACATTTTTATTTTAATAAAAAATAGCTCTGGAAATTTTATATGTAATAGTAAACTGTGTGATGAAAAAACGTAACCCTTATCAGCTGTTCATAGCACCAAAAACGAAAGGTCCACTGAAGTTTGCCCTCTGCTCAGAGGTTTAGCATTATAAACGACGTCATAAAAGCGTCCCTCGGAAAATATTTCGGGGTTTTTTTATTAACTACCCCCCACCCCCAGGACTCGGAGGAAGGTTGTAAGTGACACTTGTATGGGGGCAGTTAGGACCTTGTGCTTCCACCGCGCGCCCGCCCAAGTCTGTGAAATGCATAGCTCGGGTTGATAGGTGAGTCCTCCCTTGGTTGGCCTGTCTATTCTACTCTACAGCATGCTTATCACGAAAAAGTACTCGACCATGACATATATTTTAGTTTTGGATGTTTGCAATAATAAAATAATAATAATTTACTTGATAGCCACATATCTTGTATTGATTTTTGACGTGAGTTTGATTAAAAATGTATAGGGAAAAAAATGTTAATGATAAGCTTACGTGTAATATGAACTGCATATTTACATAATAAAAAAAAAAATTCTAAATCTTTTGCTGAGTTGTATTGGCGTCCCAGTATCAAGACCGAAACATCGATATACAAAAATATCAACGCAGCACAACACTCGATAAAGAGGATCACCCAAAAGCAACGCCTTTCAAAATCTATGTTGATAAATGAAAAAATACATTGATAATGATTAAGTACATTTTTTCAAATACTGAAAAATGATTAAAGGAACTCTCAGAAAAATATCATCGTGACTTGTGCGGGATTTGAATCCACAAATTCTTGCTAAGTACCAGTTATTCGTTGGTATAATTGGTAATGCACCGGCCATGTAAGCTTGAGGATGTGGGTTCAAATCCAACACAAATCACGATGAAATTTTTCTGAGAGTTTCTTTAATCAATTTTTAATATTTGAAAAAATGTACTATCAATCAATAAAACCTGTATAGGCAAAATCGTACTTCCTGTGAGACGGTCTTCACAAAAATCAATAATATATGTATTTTATAATTTATCAACATAGATTTTGGCAGCCGTTGCTTTTGGGTGATTCTTTTCATCGAGTGTTGTGCTGCGTTGATATTTTTGTCTATCGATGTTTCGGTTCTGATACTGGGACCCTAAAACGCTCCACACACGTAGCAACAAATTGCCTTCTCGTTCAACAAATTGAACAATGGTGTGCCTATATATCAATGAATATCGGCAAAATCACACAAAAATTTTCTGAGAGATACTTTAATCAATTTTCAATATTTGAAAAATGTACTTAATCATTATTAATTAATTAAATTATCGCAGTACAGTAATTTAATTAACGCAGTAAAGTTTTGGAAACACAAAAATGGAGCGTTACACGATAGAACAACGTGTCATCATTATTGAACAATATTTCAAAAATAACGAAAGCTTGGCAGCCTTTTAAAACTTCACTGCAAAAATGGCGACAAATTCAAATCTTGCGTTAATTGGCGTGACGACAGTATCAAATAATCAAAGAAATAATTATTTTATGGGAAAATACATATTAAAAGGATTTAAAAGACTAATTTAGTTTTATTTAAAAATCTGAGATTAATAAGATTTTCAATAAATTAAAAGACTAAAATACTGCAATCGGCCATTTTGACTGAAACACCAATGACAGCGCATGACGTCACGCCTCAATATACAACTCAAATTGTAAACAAACTTCGATGCAAACACATGCATGACAGTTGAGATGAGGCGTGACGTCAAAGCGGACGCCATGACACCTGCGAGCTTTTTCGCGCGCTATTGAAAAAATATTATAAAAATGGCTTTAAACTTCGTTAAACTCTAGTTTATTACCGAAATAAAGTTTTTTTTCGTAAATAGTAAACGTGCACCCTCATTACGGAAGAGGATTTCAAAATCTTTCGTCATGCCAATTTTGGGGACACTTTTTATATTTTTAATTAATTTTTATGAAATGACAGTGAGTGTCTTTTGGGGGTGCGTTGCCTGTACGGGGAGCAGTACCGGTGGCAGAGGCGAGCCCGCTCATACGAATTTTAATGGTCGCCTCGCGTGACTCCATTGGGGCTGCCGGGCGGGGAGGGGGAGGGTTCAAATTCAATTGTGGATGTATCACCGCTGCAGCCCTCGGATGGGTCTGGGGGTGCCGGTCCTGCGTATCTTCCACCCCGAGCTTTGTTGTACAATCGCAAACTGTATATAAGATGATATATATTAGTTTTTATTGCCGCTTGTGTATGTGTGGGTGATATTGCTCCTGCTTGCTGATATTACCTACGACTTTGTTTTGAAAAAAATGATACTTAAACTACGTGTTTTATACATGCTTAAACTTGTGTGTAAAACCCTGCAGCATAAAACAATAGTTTTCGCAAAACCATAGTTTAGCGCACACTGTATAAAATATGATATATATTAGTTTTTATTGCTGGTTGTATATGTGTGGGTAATATTGATATTACCTACGACTTTGTTTTATAAAAAAAAGTTATACTTAAACTCCGTGTTTTATACATGCTTAAACTTGTGTGTAAAACCTTGCAGCATAAAACAATAGTTTTCGCAAAACCATAGTTTAGCGCACACTGTATAAAAGATGATATATATTAGTTTTTATTGCTGCTTGTATATGTGTGGGTAATATTGCTCCTGCTTGCTGATATTACCTACGACTTTGTTTAAAAAAAAGTTATACTTAAACTCCGTGTTTTATACATGCTTAAATTTGTGTGTAAAACCTTGCAGCATAAAACAATAGTTCTCGCAAAACCATAGTTTAGCGCACACTGTATAAAATATCACATATATTGTTTTTTTTTATTGGCGCTTATATATACGTGAGTAATATAACTCGCGTTGCGTTTGTGATTACATACAATATAGTCTTACATCAGCAAGTTTTTACATAGTTTGCAAGTTTTTAAAAGAATTGTAGATAAAAACTTGCAGTACAAAATAATAGTTCTTGCTTTCAATAGATTGCAGGTTTCAATTAAACGGTCTTTAAAAACACATCACAAGGCGCATCGGTTTAGTTTCTTATAGCAACATGGTTTAAAGATCACAATAAAAAAAATAGCAGCTTTTAAAGACGCGACCAGAAATTCTGATATAGTCAGAAAAAAATGCATTAATAAGTAAATGTGCTCAAGGCCAATAGGGTCCTTTCGTAATCTTCTAGCAATCCGACTTAGTTCTACCTTAAATAAATATATGCCGGCGTTTTCTAAAAATAGCCCCCTTTTAGTCAAAGAAGGTATATACAAAAGTATAGGTCAAAGGTGTACTATTCTATGTTGGTTTATATATATTTTTATTCAGCGGAGAATGTTGTAAAGAAAATCTTATTACGAGGAAAATGGTAAAATTATGGTTTCAGAATCTTTACATATTCGATACAGCCTTCAAGTTAGTAACGGGAAAGGGTCGGTTTATTGTGAGGGATTGAATTTATTTTGGTTTCAGAATATTCAATATGCGATATTGGGTGTAGATATGCAAATTGGTTTATGCGCATAGAAATATATTATACCGCCATGTGGGGTTGATTGTTCCAGTTTGGATGTTATTTCGGTTTATATAAATTACCCGCCTTCATTTTAAAGGTAAATATTTAAATGAAAACTCGATAAATAAACATTCTACAATAGTATCTAGCAGGTGATTTTTTTTATCGGGGGAGTTAAAGCTAAAATACGAGTTTAATGATTTCTTGCGTAAGTTCATATTTTAATGTTTTTCATGATATAAAAAAACCTGTAGATATCTGGAAACCGTCACTTGATAACACATATTTTTTGCATTTAAAGAAATATGGACTGCAAAACATATAATTTTTATTTTTTGAAAACTACTGAAATATATTATTTAATGAAAATTGTATAAAATAACTGAAGTAGTAGGACGATGAAACTAAGTAAATATAACAAAATTCGAGAAATAATCACACCTTTGCAATTATATTTTTGTGAACAAAAAAAAAACTTCGGGAAATAAAAGATAATACAACCTGAAAGGAGCGCGATCGTACACCCCTTGCTCGCACACAAAGGGTAAGAAAAGCCAGTGGCGTAGGCGGGCCCTCCCACTTTCTTTGTCTTCCAAGGGAGCGCGGGAGGGGTGAGTTACTAAGGGCCGCTGTAACAACAGCCTGGGTTGCCAGTCGCTTCCACCCACCGACGTACTATAATATTTTACGAGCTCTTTGTTCCCTTGCATTCTGGCAACATTTTTGTTTTTTTATTTTTATTTGCATTTAGATGTAAAAAAAGCTACTCATGGCTCATAGTTGCCGTGTAGTATTTATTTATTATATGAACACAACAATAATAAAATAATTTATTACTACATATAAAAAAATCAATAGAAAATAATTCAACAGCAAGTCAGTTAAAAAAGACCCAAAAGTTTTTGCATATGAAATTTCAAAATACTACAGCATTATATCCAAATCTCAAAGAATGGATTTATTAACTTTGTTTTTTTTCACTTAATGAATCAATAACATACAAATAACAGTAATTTTTAAATAAATATTTTATTATTGAGTAATTTTTATCAAATAATCAAGTATTTTTTACTAATTAAATATTATAATATTGAACATAGAGCAGAGAAATAGTAAAGAAGGTAGACTGTACACATTGAAAAACTTTTGATCTAAAATCTATAAATATAAACAATTAACTAGATATGGAACAAATGCTTCGTTATCAGTTAATTAAAGATTAATTAACTATTTAGCTATTTAAAGAACTAATTAAACTATCTACACAATCAATCTCTTAAAAACTTTGTTTAAGATTTTAGGTCGAATTAAGGTAAGGATACGTTATTTTAACGACGAGTTAATTGTAGTGTAATGTTTGTTAGATTATTGGTTAGAGTATTGAATCTTCATTTTTAATTCTTCTACTATTAGTTTTATTTTGTTTGAAGTTAATTTGTTTAGCAAATAAAAAAAACATGATAAAATCACGCATTATCGTTGACGGTTTTATAAAATAAATTAGTAGTTTTTTTATCTTTTTTTTTTTTAAATACGTTTGTATGTTATTTCATGAATATTTTTTGCTCGTACTAAAAATTAATTTGTGTACTTATGATGATGATGATTTGTAATTTTTAAAATGTTTAAATAATGTTACTATGTGTTTTATACACGAGGCAATTTCTAAGATTGTTATACATTGAATAATCGGCTTTGGTGCTGGAGAAGCACGTCTCTTGTAATATTAACCGAAGACGAATATAAAAAGTTTTGTAATAAATGTTTAGATTTGTTAAAATATAATGGCAACCATTTTAAGTTGGCAGATTTACCGGGGGTTGTGTTTTATTGTGTTCGATTTACATTATAAACGCTTATTTCAATTTCCCCCGTAGATTTGGATTTAGAACCGGAAACAGCCCTCAGAACGCAATTAATTGTTTATGCGAGTTTCTAGCCTGGGAGGGGGGAGTTCGGAGTTTGTTATTTTACTTCTTTCTGGCAACTCTATTTTTAGAATTCAACTCTAAACTCTAAACGTTTTTTATTCGCCTGCATTGCAGGAAGGTGGCCAGCAATTTTCCACTCTCTACAGGGGCTTCCGGAAGTCACTAAACACAGTAAATTATTTTTAATATTGTAAAAACAATTATTGTGATAAAATTTACTATAACACTATTTATTATATATAACACGCACCCACAATATTGACTGAAAGACAAAATTAAATTAAAATTCTACATAGTATAAAACTTTATTATATATGTATTAGAAAAATACTAGTGCTTTTTTATATGATGATTAGTCAATTTATGAAATATAATTATGCCATTGATTTTAAATTCAAACACAGTGGTTTTTGTTTATAATAAATTGCTTGCCTGCTAAAAACTTTTTTGGAGTTGAAAGCTCATATTTTTGAAAATCAATGAAAAAATACTTGACTGAATATTTAGATTAATTATTTAAATTTATTGAATACAAAACACATATAAACTTCAAGCAATATGACCAACAGAAACACAATGAAATTAAATAATGATGGTTTTACTTTTCACCATTGTTTTGACTGGCTGGTAGTTTAAATAGTGTCCCTTTGTATTTAATATCTGAATAGTTGTATGGTTACCCTGTAATATCGCGTATTATCAGGGATCAACTCGCCCTGTATATTTTATCGATATGAACGTACAAAATGTTCTTTTTGATTCACCACTTTATTCAAAGCTAAAAGCCGCGGTCTGCAGATAGCATCGAAATGGGTTTGTTTTTGTAGTTGCAGAATTTTTATATAAACTAGAAAATGCAGGCTTGCTCGTACCTAATGTTCTCCTATAAGCGACGTCGATTTTTTATCTCTTTTAGTTTACCTGACAGATATTAATGGAGTCATTAAAATATCAGTAACATTGTTTGTACCTACCGTAAACTGGGCTACTTACCTAGAACGTACTGATGTATACTGCTAATGGTACATTGCAAGATAATGACCCCTCTGAAACATTATGCTTAGTTTTTATAAAAAATATATAATTCAAGTGAAAACGTTTGTCTTTGTGCAGATTGCAAGAAAAGAAAACCGGTGAGACGGCACCCGAATTGTAAACTCGATCAAAAGTTAACCCTTTATTTAGTTACTACTAACATCTAACTACCCTGATATCCTTATAAAAATTAGGCAGCCTACACACGTGCAAAGAGTTAACGCCTCAAAGATAGATAATAACACATTTTATATTGCAAAATCCTAACTCAGATACTCTCATGTCAGACAATTTAAAGTCAATGGCATAGGGGGAAAAAAGACATTGATTTTGTTAAAAGAGGTTATGAATCATACTATTTAGAATATGAATCATACTATTTAGAATATGAATAAAAAAAACTTATTTCAATGATGTTGCTATATATATTATTAAAATAATAAAAACAAACATAAACCTCTGTATCTGGAATAGATCTCAAGATTACACGGTCAGTTAACTACTATTTTAACCACTAGACCACGAGACGACTATAAATAATAAGATTTTCCCGAGAATATAAAAGCCTTAGTTATTTATACTACTGTATAAAAATACAACCCGATTTGTATAATAAGTATGGCTTGATTACGCATATTAGTGTTTATAATACGAGATTTTCGTTGTAAGGTTAATAAACTTTCAGCATACATTGAGTTATTTGAAACATACTCATTTAGATTCTGTATGTGAAATCCGAATACAAAGTAAATAAAAAAAATATCACTTTGATTTAATCCATGCAATTATTTTACAATGGAACCTTCAAAAACATATTATAATAGATTTGAGTCAGATCAGAAAAGTCGAGTTTCTGGCATTTTTTAAATCATTATTTTTCAGTATGATATTTATAAAAACTGTATATTTGCTACTTAATAGTTTTAGTAAAATATAACCTCCCCCTTGATTTTATTATTTAATGATTATCTTCACCTATATATTCTAAAATGAGCTATTTCTTATATTTCCAAACTTTGGAAAATATACTTGTCACAAACACTCACTAGATATGCTTTCACACGGAACGTTTGCTGATATTATTTATTACAGTTTCTTCTTGATCCCAAAATAGTTTTAAAATCATGTGTTCTCTTGCATCATGGGAATTTATATAACGGGTATAAGTCTCAATTTTATATTTAAATAAAGGGATAAAGGCCTTTGTGGAATTTTTTATGATTATGCGAATTTTTTATGATTGTGTTTTCAGTCAAATCGAATTCTTTTGATGGTCTGATCCAATATTTTTTTGGTTTGTTTGGATTGTGTAGTAGTGACTGTAAGTTAATGCAGAATAAAAAGAGGTTCAGTGAACAATCAATTGTTTTAGCGTCCAGCTGTGATTAAAGCCTCGATTAATGGGGTAGATTACAGGGGTTCTCATTGATAGTCCGCAATACGTTTATGTCGTTAAATAGAACTGCGGTGCTACTGTTGCCCCCATCCACTATAATGGCTCGTACACGTTATATTTTCACTATTGTGTTTTTTTGAACGAGCAGAGCATATTGTTAGTATGTTTTTAAATAAATTCATATATTTGAAAACACGAAGAAAGCGAAATTTATTTGTTTTTAAGTTTAAAAGGGTAATACTGAAAAATGTGATACAAAAATGTTTCCAAATTTTGAAGGCGTTTTCGCTAAAAAATGACAATTATTATCTTTTTGATTTGCACTTCTGAAACTAAAAACTATGCTTATTTTTTAGTTTGAAACACGCCATTTTGTAACAAAAGACCATTATTTTTGTAACTGAAGAAATAGTTAGTAAAATAGTATTGACTGTATAGTTACATAATTAATCATTGTATTTTTATTGTATCCATACACATATGTCATTATAAACCTTTTTCGGCAAACTCAAAAAGGCTCGATTCAGTCCTGCTCGAAACGTGAATAAAACTGGAGATCTCAAGAGTTTCATGTCTAACCACTGAGCAACCAAACTAAAAAAAACGTTTTTTTTCAGCAAAAATTTCAGTTATTACCATTTTGAATTGCACCCTCTGATAAAAATTACAGATCAAAATAAACAAGTCGTAGAAAGTTTACTTATCAGGAGTTGTTATTGTAATAAATGTTTATTCCTGAATTTGAATATGTTTTCAGAAAATATTCCCGTTGTTTCCATTTAGCATCCTGTGTTAAAAACTTCGACCAGAATAAAAAAAAATGGTTTGATAAATAAATAAATAAACAGGTGAAAGAGGGTTGACCTTGTAAACGTAAACATCAATACTCAATACAAATTAGACAGGTACACAGTGCTAGAAACGAAGTCGAGGGTGTATCAATGGGTGACTCGTACGTCACGCACGCCGCGGTGATTATTGGTTCCGCTCACCTGCGGTTGTCACCTCAGGTGAGACTGGCAACCTAGTAGGGATGGCTGTAATCGAACATGCTTAACCGAATAATCAATCGATCGTAGTTATGAGATCATTCATTCTCAACCGAATGAATGAATTATTCTTGTCGAGGGACAAGGCATTTGATTGGTGAAGATCCATTATTATGATGACCTAGTCTATTCGGTCGAAACTAGTCATGCAAAAAATATAATAAACTCAAAGTGAAGACAAAATACAAAGTTACTTTTATCATTATGAGAATGAATTATTATCTAAGGTGAGATACATTGCCTAGCAATGACGAGAACAATCAAATGAGTTATATTTCTTTTAAACGTCGGCTTATTTGTAAATACAAAATTAAGGTATTGATGAATCAATAAATTGAAAGCACAGTAGAAATATTGTATTCTACAAAAAACAAGCCATCTAAATATTTTTGACAGAGACTACTCGGCGAAATTTCATTTTAATATTTTAAATAAATAAAATACTTGAGTGATTTTTCCACGTGTTAATTTTGATTGGTGACCGGTTGTCTGAGTCCTTGTGGCATTATCACAAACTCAGTTTGATAATGCTAAAGGTTGGTGAAACCAGTCACTAATAAAAATTTACATATGGAAAAATTACTCGATTATTTTATTTTATTTACAATGTTAAAATAAAACGTTTTACAATATAACATGACTTTAATGCTTAGACTATTTTTTTAGAATAATTCGAGTAAGTCGATAGTTATTCGATAGTTCCCAGCACTAGGCGAGAGTCCTCCATGACACCCGGTGACGTGCCGACCGAGTATTTGGGCTTATTTTTGGTCAATTCCATCCAATTACTGACATGATTCGGTCAAACGTGTCAATACAAACCGATAATTATCTTGGTGAGAGGCGCTTTGTAACGCATTACGACTTCTAGTGTGATTTATTGGAGAGAGTTAGACAATTCAATAGCTTAGAGCTGTATTTAAGTACGAACAATCGAATTTACGTATTTTTTTAGAATTTTTTAATATCAATACAAATCGTCTTCAATTAAATTGAAACAGGTGTGAGCCGAATAACATCAGTTAAGGGTGTATCTTTCAAGATGAAAATTACACTGCCGACATATTGATCAAAAGTCTTAAACATTGAGCCGACAAGCCAACCAAATATATTTATTTATACCTTTTGGTAGTTTTCCATTTTATAAATATTTACTATAATTTATTTTAATTTAGACACTCCTGTGTCATTTATAATGATAATTAAAGTTTTTTCAAAAGATCTTTTTATAAGTATGTAAGCTTGTTATTTGAAAAAAAAAAAAAAGGTAGTTTTTCGTCACGTGAAACCTGGCATTAGCCCCATGCCCATATCAAGCCGTTTATTAAAAACACTCACAAAAATACGTTCAACGTTTCTTTAATTACAATATTTCTATCAAAAGCCTGAAAATTTACGTCACACATCACTCAAAGCACACCACTGACTCGGCGAAAACTAAAAGCAAACCTCTGTAAGTCCTCCCAGAGGCTTGACACGCCGCGGGGCATTACGGGGACCTCGCGCGGGCCAGGTGACCAGGTGACCAGGTGACCAGGTGTTTTTACGGAGCTAGATCGGAGCCGATATGAAACGCATGAATATAAAACAGGTAGACGTTGACGCGCTGGGTGGCTTAAAATCATTTAAAGCGAGTAAATATTTTAGGGTATTTTTATTTTTATAACGGAAAGTAGAATTACATGTTTTTATACTACTACAAGGCGCTGTGGTGTATGGACTGTTTTTTTTAGAAGTAACTTCTTTGGTTCAGAGAAATCGCTTAATATAATCTACCAATGAAGTATAGCAGTGGCGCACTGTATGCAAAAGCAACACAGTATCGCTTGGCGATTACTCACAGAAAAATGTAATTGATGTGATAAACGGCATACAGATATATACTACTTATACATAGCGTACTAACAGATTTTGCGAAAAAGGTTTGCATAATAGTCATACAGACTGACAAGTAGACATACATATACTTATACAAATGTATAGATATATAGGTAGAAAGACAGTAAAACCTCGCATCTTGAGTTAAGCACTGTAATTGATGTACTTGAAAAATGTATGAATTTTAATTAAAATTCACAGATGCGTAGCAAGGAGTTCATATGCATCCCGTACTTAAGTAAAAAATACACGTTGCAGCATAACAGACAGTAATTAATCAAAAGCGTCCTGTTGCTCTGGGTGTTTATTTTTTATAAAAAAAAAGATGTCTATTTTTTGGATTGAACGTCAATCAGATGCGTATTTATTACCCATTACGGGTTTATTTTATGATTACTAATATGATTAGGCAAATTAGTTCACACATAGAAGATGATTAAAGAAATTCTCAGAAAAATATCATCGTGATTTGTGTGGGATTTGAACCCACATCCCCTGGCTTACATGGCCGGTGTACTGACCCTTGTACTAACGAATCACATCCATTAATCGAGAATTTTTAACAATCATTGTCTACATATGAACCAATGTGCCCAGGCCAACCAATATCTATGTGTGAACTAATGTGCCTAATCATATTAGTAAAAAAAAGATGCTTAAGAGGACGCTATTGGCAATTTACAGTTTAGTTGTCTGTTATATCAGGCAGCTCAAGAAATTTTTGCAACAGAACAGTAACTAACCCATAGCGACATTTCAATTGCTATGCCTAAATCATCAACGCTACTGGCTTGTTACTGTTCGGTTGTAGGCTGTGTCGCAGCGCGCGCAGGCCGCTCTTCTCACCAAAGGGAGTTGAACCAAAAATCAGCGTTACAAATCAATGAAAAGCAATAAGAGGAGATTCCGACACTGCCGCCGCTGCTCAATTAATTACTTGACCCTTTCTGCCCCGCACGGTTTTGTCAATTAGAGGAGCGCCGCGCGGAGCGGGTCTTGTCCGCCCGCATTTGCATACTCGGAGATGGCTTAATCAGCCGCTCAACCCGCTCTGCTCTGCGATTCATTTTTTTAATATTTCACATCCACGTAGCACAAGTTTTAAAACCTACTTTTCAACGTGAAATTACGCTCAGGCTTACTTATGCAAAAAAATATTTTTTCCACATATTTTTCCCTACACAAACTCAATAACGAAAATAGAGAAATCTGTGTACGCCCTACAAGGGATAGTACATACTGTATTGTAAACATTGCCCAAACAACTATTATAAATCAACATAAAGAAAATAAAAAGTATTGAATAATAATGGGTGTCCAAATCCAAGTATCGGGTATTTGTAAGTTCAGTAAAACAAAAACTACTAGTGATCAAGTATTGTTGGATGGTCGAAGATTGCTGATAACACGCTGACACATAGCCCTTGATATTGCTGCCATTTCTGACCTGATGTTTAGGTTCGTTGGATTATTCTCATATACCCTACTTTTAAGATATCCCCATACAAAATAGTCAAGAGGGCTGAAACCTTGAAACTGCTGCATCTCTGGGCCCAAAATATTTCGCAGCACATCGATATAACGGTCACTATTCACATTCATCCGATACTCTTTTTGGACACTGAATGCATTTTTACACGAAGAAGTCATTCGTATTTAGTTTTAGGCTTTGAATGAATGCACTTCGTATCGAACTTTTCGGTTTCAGTTCAAGGCCAGTGACATCGGAAGACACAAACCAACAAACACAAACTATCAACAACGCCTGCTAAAACCTTCGATTACATTTATCGACCGTCTGACTAGGATTTTTTAAAAAAATGGTTTTGATCTGAATAGTTTTTCAGTGGTACAAATAAAAAGGCTTTGCCCCGGG
The DNA here is from genome assembly GCA_022113835.1 of Atopsyche davidsoni. Lineage (NCBI taxonomy): Eukaryota > Metazoa > Arthropoda > Insecta > Trichoptera > Hydrobiosidae > Atopsyche > Atopsyche davidsoni. The sequence continues at coordinate 9,079,108 of JAILWY010000006.1, read as the reverse complement.
CCGCAGGGGTTGGGGACTGCGTGTAGAGCGCGGGAGCCGATTCGCCGGAGTGTTCGGTTTGATATCTCCATTCACAATTAACATTTGTTTTGTTTACATTTGTGACGCCCCTGGACATATTTCACTTACTTTTTAATCTCTTTGAGTGCCAATAAAGCTTTCATTAAAGATATTTCATCGATAGCAATTGTTTATTAAACCTATACTCTATATTGAAGGTCAGAGGAATGCGAGACGTTTATTAGTAATCCAGTACAAAAGTATTATTTGCATCTATGCTTGGACTGCAGCCCTTTCTCACTCCTTGGTCATAACATTTGTGTGGTGCATTTTAATGTCACATTTTTATATAAACAAATCAAGTTAACACATTTTTAAAATTAAACTCCGTACAAGCAGCATCCTCTCCCATTCTGTGTGTAGCAAAATTTGTACGAAACTATTTTTCAGCATTTGAAAAATTTTATTAGTTATTATTAGTTATTCATCTGATGATGACCCAGTGAATTGGGTCGAAACTAGTAATGCAAATAATTTTAATAAACTCAAAGTGAAGACAAAATACAAAGGTACTTTTATCATTATAATAATGGATCTTCACGAATCAAATGCCTTGTCCCTCATCATGATGAAATATTTTGTTATTCATCTTTTCGTTACATGAATTTAACATTGGCTATAGTGTTTCTGAAGCCCCGGTGGTTTGGTATAAACAAATCTAATAAATACGTTCATATAATTAGGCTTCGAGTAAAGAGTATCCTCTCCCACTTATTGTATAGCAAAATATGTACGAAGCAGTTTATTTTGAATTTTTGGATTTTCTGCTTTTCGTTACACGAAGATAACGCTGTGGTATTCCTAAAGCCACGGTTGTTTGTGTATGAGTTTCTAAAATACACCCAATCTAATTAAGACATTAACGTCAGGTGCGTAATTAAGCTCCGCGCAGGTATCTCCAGAGACAAGGAAGACTGATGCCCGAGAGCGCGCATCCTTTATACAGAAAAAGTCAAGAGGTGTCGAAAAAGCCATTTGATATTCAAGAGATAAGGAGGCGGAGTTAGGACACTAGAACCGAGAAAAGCTTTTACCGTGATTCTTTAGTGTTGGACTCACTGAATATTAACACACTGGGGTAATTCATCACGCTGGAATATAACTGTTTAGTAATAGGGCTTTTAGTGAATATATGTGGGTAGTAGCTACACACGAGGCGACACAACTGACGACCAAATTGTAACTACCCAATAGCGTCTTCGTTTACGTTATTTACTTAGACAAAACTATAAAAATATCTTAAAAAACGATATGGATGTCAATTATGTCACAGCGAGTAAAGCAAAGTAATATACCATTAAATTTAAAAAATGATTAAAAAAATCAATTGTAGTTGATTCTGAAGTGTAAGATAAAAATAAATATGTTATATTCATAATATATTTTCATTTTTCATATACTAAATACAGATCAGAAACATTGTTGTATATTCACGACCATGCAGTAGATTTTCTCAGTATAGTCAAGTCTTCTTAATACTGCCCCTTAAATGCTTTTGCAACCAATTTATATTGGATTCATATACATAAATTTAATCAGAAGAATATTGCGTTGAATATATTATATATATTTAAATTATTGAATGGTTAAAGATGTATTTTGATTTCGCTTCCGCCCTTTACGGTGCCGTTTGATGCAACAACCTCTCTGTAGCATATCACGACACGGCCCTGAAAATAATGCATTGAATCATAAAAATAACATTAAGGGTTTTTTTTATTATTAAAGTTTAAAAATACTACAAATGCTCATATTAAAGAAGAAGTTTGACGATTGATGGCCGCTGTAGGTAATACGTTTGGTGTATTTTGTATGCACTGGAATGCCATGTCCATCATTTGAGTCCTAGCACGCCAAGGCTTGTCACTTATATTGCTTTCAGTATAAAAGCACAAGGCAAAATGTTGTGAAAATTTATTTTAAATTCTAGACTGAATATTTTATGACATAAAGTGCATTTTTAAATTAATTTATGATCCCGTTCTCTACAATTTAAAGGAAAATAAACACGATGGCAATCAAGACTACATTTTTTTAATGGTTGGGTAAAGATATTTTATAAAAAAATTACTTATTTAGAAAGAAGGGTTAAAATGAGATATCGACTTGCAAAAGACTGGCAAGAGATTTGGTATTTTTTGCAAACTTTAGTAATTAATTGTCTGACGTAAAAACTAGTTTGTCTTAAATATAAATTTTATTGTATGTTGAATTAAAGTGTTTTTTTTTTTAATAACATCAAGCTTTTTTGTACATGTCGTTAATTTTTAGTTTTTTTTTATTAGATGTGCTTTTAATAAAAAAGAGAAGTACGTAAAACTGAAAATTGACTTGTAAATTATTGTAAAAATAATAATCCCCATTACACTATCAGAGCTACGAAGTAGAGCTATCGCCTCAATTATAAATCAAAAATGTAATTGCCTTCGCGGGGGGTAGGCAGAATTTAATATCCATCGTAAAATAAATAAAAAAATACTTTTACGACAGACATTAACGGCGGCCTATGAGAAAAACTATGCTCTGAAAAATGAACTTGTGATATTCTTTATAAAGGAAAATAATAGAACGTTGTTAGAGAAACTATTAAAAGGTTACGACAGAGACAGGTTTTATGGCGCAGAGGTGATAAGGTAACATTTAAAAAGCGGCCCAAACACGTCGCAACACAACCGACAACCGAACGGTAATTAGCAAATACCGTCCATCTGTTTTGAGTGTTTTTTTTTTAAGTTTTGCGACCGCTCTGTAGTCGGTTGTTTTTAAATATTAATATAATATAAATATAACAAATAAAATGTATAAATTCTATTGCCTGGAGCTCGACTGTAAATTTTTGCATTTTAACTTAAAACACATCACGGAATAACTGACGTCTATTCAAAAGATATACCCGAAATTAATAATGCTATTATAATTAATTGGAAAAGTAAAATTGACAATAAAAATCGTAATTATGGGTATTAATTAAGATCTGAAATATGACAAAATATTCGACCCCCCATATAAGTGAGTGACGCCTGGACTTTTGTTCGAACAGTGGCAGTGCCTGGGACCAATTATGGAGATATGAAGTCGTGGCATATCAGATATTTCCATCTTAATTATTTTCATTATAAATGTTCGTGTTTATTGAAGAGGAGTGTTCGGAGCCGACTGTCTCATTCCCTCCACGACGACTAGAATGATATTTGCTCTTCATCTAGGAAAAAGAATACGTACTTGCAACTATTCAATTTATTAATATTGATCGACACAAATACTTGTTGAAAATCAATGAAAATTTATTTCATATAAAGCGTATAATGTTCTATAATAATGGCGTGTGATTAAGGCATGCAGTGTGTCAAATATTGTATACTTATATACCTACTCTATGTCTTAAACAAGAATAAAAAGTACCAATCCTAGTTTCAAAAATTAGACTCTTTCTCACTCAGATTTGTACACCACTACTGTATTTACAATATTTGCTACAATATAATCATTAATTCAATAGATGAAAGATCATTTAACACTTTTATATACACCTAATGCATACTTATTAAAATTGGGCAACCAAATGTATACACAAAAGTATATACTTGAATAGTGAATAAATTAAAAGCTTTAAAATTCGTTGAATTTAGTTCTAGGGTTTATGATATCCCAATACGTACATTATTCATTTCGTCTTCGATTTACTAAGAGATCGCATATGCTGTTTTAATGTAGTAAGCATATAAATGCAATAAGAATCTTGTACAGTTTAGATCATCTTATAAATCTTATTAAGTTATCACGAAATGTGTCAGTTTCTACCGACAGCCTTAAAAGCTCATTAAAATTCAAAACCCGTGTTAAGTGTGCAGCATTCTTCTGGAAAAATCAATAACAATAAATTCAAGGCGACTAAAACAGCGAGGCTCCTGCTAATTTAGCGACAGATATTTCAATCTCAAAATAGCTAATAAAATTAAGTCAATTGAAAATATTAGCATTCAGCTTGTTGTGGCAATAAGATCCTTCAGCCATTTCTTTTTGTATCGGTCAACAACAAGCTTTGTTTTTCAGTTTTTTAGATATAAGCCAATTTGTTAACAGACATTTTTATTGCATACTTGCTAAAAGTTTATATCACGAGTATTAGAAATTGCTTATCATTATGATATCCTTTCAGTTTTCAAAAAATTTTAAATAGTTTTATTAGCCTCCGTTTTTTTTTAGTATGTACTCATCAAACGCTTGGTTTCACAAAATGGATAATAATATGTTTAAATATTAGCATTTCGCTTGTCGTTCCGATAGACACGCGTTATGCAGATCCTTTGGACCGTTTTGTTGGCAGCGAAGTACGGTTCGCTTTGCTTGTTAGCCTCTGTTTTTGTTTGTCCCTAACAAGGCTGAGGCGGTCGTGGTTTATTTTGAAGTAGCCGTCCCGCGGAGCGTGGCCGACTGAGAGATCAGATAATCGAGCAGCCAGAAATGCAGACAGAAGCTCCCAGTGGCTCTTGGCAGGTGACAGGTCGAAAAGGTTAATCGGGGACCGTTATTAATGGCCGTAGAATTTTCAAGAGAAATATAAATAATACTATTAATGATTTTTCAAATACATAAAATTAAACATTTACTTAATGAAAAATGTGTGAAAAACAGACCAAAAAACTTGAATTCTATATACGTACTTTATACAGTAATAATATTTTAAAATATGTCCATAAAGCTCAGTGTTAAAAGCAGCAGGGAATTAACCCAATGGTCGTGGGTTTAAATCTTGCATTCCCGAAAAAATTCCAGCGTTAATTTGTGTTACTTGCATGATGCTGTGAGTGGTTTTATTTCAAAACTTAAATGGTTTTTTTTTCTGTCAAATGGTGTGCGACAAATTTCTAAATGGTGACGAATAAAATTTATAGTCAATTATTTATTAATCACATGCAAATGCGTAACCTTTCAAAGACCGGTAGCAAATGACAATTTTTATCAGTAGAGATTTATTCGACTCCATTATAAAACATCTGTTATCCCAGCTCGCGATGAAAACCTGACTTGTTGTCTTCATTCACTAAAAAACAGCGTGGGTGTTGTCACCTCTATTTATAGGAAATTTCATGTTTGTAAATTAATTATTTAGATATAATGTGACGTTCATTCATGAATGGAATCACGCTTTGTCGAAAAATTTTTTTCCTTCTTGTGCCTCTCTTCATACGAGGTTGGTGACCATTTCAAAGAATATACTCTTATCTCGAGTTGGTTTCACTGATTCGGCCTAAAGCAATTAATAACGAAAAAAATTGAGTTTTGATAATTTAATATAAAAATATGTACATTTGCTAGAATTTGGTCTACGGAAGAGTATTTTTAAGAGTATTAATGTTATATTTGATTTATAATGTTTGAAAGGATATTTTTTGATATTATATTGTATTATATTTGCAAAATATGAGTGAAACCTCATTAAAAACAAATTTGACAGTAAAATATAAATCTTGTCAGAAAAATCGCAATTTTTTACACGCTAATAGTTTTCTTAAAAAATCTAGCAAAAGATCATGTCAAGTATTATAAAAATACTTGGAATAGTATAAAAAAAATTGTTTAATGGTTTAAGAGGACGCTATTGACTAGTTACCTCGTTGGCTAAAAATAATTTAATTTAATTTTTTACCTTTTCAAACATCCATAGGAATTTCAAAAACAATATCAAAGTAGATCCAGTATCGATCCACTGTAAAATAAATCACATCGCAATGCGCACTATTCTCAAATAACAACGCTAACTCGGCATTACACGCGTCATAAACAGCGAGAGCGTATATCACGCCTCCATCTGCAGCAGTCCCAATTACATGCGATCCTATCGGCGCAGCATCCGCGGGGACCTCCATCCAGCAGCGGCCATAAATCCGCGGGGCCCGACCCCGCGGGGCAATTAAAGCCGATGCGCCCGACGATAGGCGCTACAGGCCGCGGGCGGGGGCTAATTAGGCCGGGGGTGTGAAATACCCCAGCCATGGTGAAAGTGCCCGGGCGAAAACCCCATAGCCATCGCGAAATCATCTCTAGAAACGATTCTGAACGAATTTAAAAAAAAAAATTATTTTGTAATAATTATTTTGATATATAAACCAAGCAGGTTCTAATTTTACGTAAAAACCTAATCGTACTTTTTGTACATGCATACATCATAATAAAATATTTTTTTATTGAATCAATTATTTATTTTACTCATCCGTTTCCAGTGTTTCGATTTCTGTACGTGTAAAATCTTATTGATATATTAAATGCAGTTAGCTTGAATCTTTTCAAAAACTTTGAGCAGAGCCAAACTTAAAAATACACTACGCCAAAGTCCGCGGACATTAACAGTGCTTTATCGTGATTAACACAAAACCAAAACTATGAAAAATTATCTCGGCTAGGTTTAATTGATTAAAAAATAAATATGTTTTAAATTAATGAGTTTTATCGGTTGCGTATTTATTTTGTCAAAAATAAATGAGATTTATTTATTCTCCCGTTTATACCCTCCCTTCGTGTCCGCCTAACCCTTTAACAATTATCCCGTTCTTAGTTTGCCCCGGTCACGCTCCCGCCCTGCGAATTACCTTCCCGGCAATATATCCTGATCCCGCGTTTGATATTATTTCTTTATATGGCAGAGAACCGAACAATGAAAGTGAATATATTTTAATTCTGATTTATTTTATATTAAGCTTTGAATATTGCAGAATTTTAATAATCAAATCGAGTTTAAAAATCTGGTTTCGTAATTTTTTTTAATCAGTATGTGTACACTCTTAACTCAGGGTCTTGTTTAAACCATATTAACTTAATTTTACTTATTGTCTTTTACAGTTAAAAAACAAACTTAAAAAATGGTTAGTAATCAGTACTTTTAACAAAACAATTTATCATTGAAAAGTTGAATCCAAGTTCAAAGTTTTTGGGCAATTTGCTGACTATAAGATCTTATGACAATTATGAATATTGCTATATATATTTGTTATCAGGCATTAAATAAAACAAGGTAAATTTATGAATATCTATATAGAGTTCGCATTTTCAGTAAAACCAATAAATCAAAAGGAGAATTCATATGGCAAACTGTCAGCGTAACTTTGCTGAAATTATCATTTAGCAAGTTCTGAAAATTCCGAACAAAGGCCGGGGCTTCAGCTGAACTAAATTTACACGACCCGAAGCTCGAATAAATCATCCCCGGAGATATCCCTCGCAGCCCTTCTTCCTTGTATTAGCCTGAAGTTGGCTCACAGAATAAACATGAGCTTTGAAATAATTAGCCGGGGTTGAGTTGATGGCGCAGGCATTGTAATTTCTATTAGTTGTTTCTGTCCGGTTTTCTAAGGTATTTTATGGAGCTGTAGTTGGTATTGTTTATTGATGTAGTTTATAAATCATTTTGACTTCATGAATATTATTTTAAGTTCTAAAAGTATGTTAAATATGTGAGGTTATAATGTTTATATGTTAAATCCACAGAAGGCATATTTTTGAAATATTTTAGTATTATGAATTATGGCTATATAGAAAATATATTATGTACATTATTACCGCACTTATTTTATTTAAATTGTAAAATTCATTATAATTTTCTTCCTATATACAATATATATTTATCAATTTATTGATGTTTTGATATATACTATAAGACTTAATACAAATACAAATCCTATAATTTTGATTGTTTCTTCTTTAAATCAGCTAGTTTCCAAGGTAATGGATTTTATTGACGACGGCGACGTTTAGATATTAGTTTTGTAGAATCCACACAGTTAAAGGGTTAATAACTGTCTAGCGGTTGCAGTTAAAAGTTATTACTTTCCCAGTTAATTCCCGGCTTAGTTGAGCTTAGTATTATGGTGTGCACAAGCTTTATACTTGGAGTTCGCCACAAAATTATTAGGGCTGAGTTTATCCTGTCGCAATGGCTACTGTTTATAAACCTGAGAATATTTCAGTTAAAAATACTATTATCTCATAGAAAAAACTAGGTATTTGTAATGTGTTGCAGTAGGTATATTTATTTATTTCCAAAAATTGATTAGTAAAACTAAGATTAGCCTATTATAGCTTATTTTGATGATGCTGATGTTTTGTATTTTTTCTTTCTATAAACTAAAATATATTTTTTTTTTACACATTAACAAGAACTGCAATATGCACGATCTGCAAAAGTCGTGATACAAAATCACAATAGTATTTAGTAAAGTGTGAGTTTAATACAATATATATTTTAAAAATGCACTAAAAAGATATAAACAATTTGTAAAAAAAATCAGCTTTATTGAAATGAACCAATAAAAAAAATCATCGCTTACTACCTGCGCATAAGTTTTATTCACTAGACCACTTGTTACTATTACCACATTTGATGAACACGAAAGCTTGATTTGTTCTAAACAAATAGTGATTATCACAAAGTTCTCAATGGTTGTTTTGTGTTAAGGTTATGGTGTCACTTGGGCAGTGTTTTGCCTGTGTAAAGTATGGAGTGCCTTCTAAGGCTGTGTCTGCAGTCAGGCTGTATCAGGAGCCGCTGGCTGGCCTTCAGGAATGCGGAGTGTAGGGTTGCAGGAGGAGGCAGTTCCGCGAACCTGCCCGGGCGGCGCGTAAGGCGGGAGCGGTGTCGGGTTGCAGCCGATGTCAAGCAGCCTACACACGCAGCAACACAGCCGACAACCGAAATGTACTTATTCAATGACGTCCTCTAGTTTTTTGTACTACTATAAAAACAGCGCTCAAAATATACTACTGAGCAGATACTGTTTAGTTGTCGGTTATGTCGCAGCGTGTTTAGACAGTCTTTTAAAGCGCTGCCATGCATACAAACTCTGTAAATCGCAAAAAAACCTGAAAGAAGTTATAGCCGTTTTTATAAAATTAATTTAGTACTGTGCTGATATTACTACGTTTCAGTACCGGTACTGATGCCATAGCCTCTGAAGATAGCCCTCGTACCGGGATCGAAACGTCAAAAGATTTTAATTACAACGCAACACAGCACCCGAGAGCAAAGTATATTAAATTCAATATTTTTGACAGAGAGTACTTGGTGGAATTCCATTTTAATATTTTGAATAAAAATACTTGAGTGATTTTCCACATTTTTTTTTTATTAGTTTTTATTTGTTTTTATTAGTTATTAGTTATTTTGTTTTTATTTCACTCTGTTTGATAATGCCAACGTGAAAGGTTGGCGAAACCGGTCACTAATAAAAACAAAAATGTGGAAAATCACTCAAGTATTTTTATTCAAAATATCAAAGTATATTACTTAATATTTTTAATCAATCCGCATTTTTCACCCTAACAGATTTACCGTTTATAAATTGTATTTGTGTAATCGCAATATTATAAACCCATCAAATCATATGACAAATGACGTATATAAAATATTTTTATTTAATACGTTTGTTACGCATGAAATATTTTAGATATCGATTGGCTGATAAAACGACAAGAAAATATATTGCTTGAAAAAATCAGCGATATTTGAATATAAATGTATATTTTATTATAAATCAAATTTAGTTTTTTTTCTGTGTATTGTTATAAATACTGTTCATTCTCGGTATATATTAAATTTATTATTCCAAATAACGGATGATATATACAAATAGGCAGGTACTTAAAGCACCCGAAGTTGAGACTTCAATCGCCATAAAAAGACAACGAACAACTTTCGATTGACAAATCAAACTCGCAAGCGTGTCGACCTTGCGTTTGTCAATTGTCAACAGCCTGCAATAAATTATTATGAACATTTAATAGACCCTTATGTACAGCACGTGGTGCCTCCGAGACAGTATTGCGGGATCAGAGCTTTCGGTCTGGGGCAGTGATCGTGAACTCAAGACACGCGTGCCACAACGACGTTTTGATTTCAACCCAGTAACGGGACCGAAACCTTAGTTGAGCGATAATAAATTATCGCTTGACTAAACTACAAATATTGTAAAATGATTGAGATTTTTAATTTGTTGAATCTGAGTTCAAAAGGTTTGCTACCCCTGTCCAGGGGTGTGCAGCGAGGGTTGTTCCCAATCGGCGGCGGTCACGCCAGGGCGTTTCTCGCGAGGTTGAACTGCTTGTATTTTTAGTTATTTTCAATATTTATGATGCATTTGAATGATAACGTGAAGCAGGACAAGAACGAATAGAAATAAATAACATATAATGAACATTATTTATTTTCATCGATATATTAATGTTTCAGTCTGGGTACTGAAGCCATCTTTTAGGAACACATTATTAATGATAATACCAATATCAAATATAATTGTCGGAAATTTAAAAATATAACGCAGTATTAAGGGTGTTTAGACTTTTGATCGGTCCATTTTCGAGTTTTATGATAATTTAATTTTTAAAACTTTCTCTAATGAAAGTTGTTTTTTTAACTGTAGTATATAATAAAAATATTAAGAATTTTATTTATCTATTTTTTATCATATAATTCAAGTTCTCTTTAAAGGTCAAATATGATCTTGTAGATGTTGAAAAAATTGATAAAATGACGACTTTTAAAAACCAAGGTTTATATGTAATCTTTTAATTTCAATTAAAAAAAGACACTTAAATGCTTAGGGTTCTAGATCAGTCAGTCATAATAATCTCCAAATGCAAAAGCTTCAATCGGGAAAACACATATTTATCATATAAGAAATAAATCTTATCTGTAGAAAAAGGAATCTTACTTTAGGCATTTAATTTTTATTGCAAAATATTTTCTAAAATTATCAAATACTCAGAAATGACCCTTCAAAGGTGTCAGCCAAAATTTACCGGAAATATTAATTTGTACTTTTGTACTAATTGGTTGGATGCGAAATAGTTATTAAACAGTATTGTCTTATCAAGATAGAAGATGAGTATCTTGTATACCAGAACCGAAATCACAACCAAAGCCTACGAACACGTCAATAAAAAAAAAGCATAACAAATCCGTGTAAAGGCGTGTGGCGCTGAAACTGTTCGTGCCGCGAGGAGTCGGGGCTGACCAGCGGACGTTGCGTGCGGCGGAGGGCTTCCTTCTTCGTGACCTTCACGGCGCTCCAGTGCCCGCAGAGTGGAAGGAGTGCATCATCGCTGAACTTGGGCGCCGCCAGTCATGATGGCGGCGCACGAAGACTCCGCCACAAGTGGTCGCCCCGAGTCGATTCACTCAAATGCTTAAATACCAGTGGCGTGCAGTTCGTGCGACCTGTTAGTCCACTGCGTGCCTTGAAGTGGGCTGAAAGAAAATTATTAGATGCTTTTGCAGTATTGTTAAGGGTACGTTGATATAGGTGCGAATTCCCAAGCTCCCATGAAAACGGTTTCGCAGTTTAGATTATTGGATCATTCTTGCGGTACAAAAAATAGACCATTTGAATCAAAATTTTTAAATTTTATCCAACTTACCTTTTTATTATATTACTAGAAATGTAGCCCGTCACAGAATGACGCGCATTCGATGAACAATGCTTACAATAATAAGATGAATAATGCTTTAATTTTGTACCATCAGTTGGATGAAGGTGCGAAGTTCTGTGATATACCTTGGCCTTGAACTTTGAAGCAGAGTGGCCCACTGTTAATTTAGCTCCCATTGATGCAGAAGATATACTGTTATTGTATGATCTTATTTTTCTCTTGAAATTTACATTATAAATATCCTTTAAATATACTGGGGAAATAGGCCTTGCTGGTAGTTTCACTTTATCTTTGTGCACTTGAACTGTTGAACTTTCCATCTGATGGGTTTTCTGCTTGATAATGTAAAGCATTGCAGAATCGACAGGTCACACTAATTAATCCGAAGACAAACGCAGCGTTCGCTGTGCATCAGTTTCTTTTTGTCTTGAGGTCGATGCGCGTACTCGAATTTTAAGAAGACGCTGCTCACGTTTTCCTTCCAACTCATTGCTTGACATTTATGTCACATTTCGTGTCACAAACAACGCATCACTTTTCACTGCACTGTTCTTTATTTGATGCAGTCTTTATCACGTTCAATTGTGCAATTCTTTTTTAATTACGTTTTCTGTGCGTAGAAGGTGTTATTTTGAGTTATTAATGATGTGATTAATAATTTCTAATGCAATTTCGATAAAAAAATGGAGATGGCGTTTGTGTCAAACTGACATAAGCTGGAAATTTCTTAGAAGCATCTAAAATTTGTTTTTTTTGTAAAAGTTCTAAATTTGAAATTCTCACGGCGAAGAAGTGAATCATATAATTCGTACATATTGAAATTCGCTAAAGCATATTTTAAAGTTTATGAATGAAAATATTATCCTATCGTCTTGAAATTCGGCACATAGCTGCGGAAAAATTTACTTAACTTATGTGCAAAAAATCAGCGTTGTATCTTTTAAGATATTCTATACAGAACGGAAAAACGAAACATACATACAAACATACACACAATGGCTATTATTATAGTAGATTGATTTTGTGAAAACCGTCTCACAGGAAGAACGATTTTGCCTATACAGGTTTGATTGATTGATAATGATTAAGTACTTTTTTTCAAATATTGAAAATTGATTAAAGAAACTCTCATTTCGAGTCGATTTATTCAAATGCTTAAATACCAGTGGCGTGCAGTTTGTGCGACCTGTTAGTCCACTGCGTGCCTTGAAGTGGGTTGAAAGAAAATTATTAGATGCTTTTGCAGTATTGTTAAGGGTACGTTGATATAGCTGCGAATTCCCAAACTCCCGTGAAAACGGTTTTGCAGTTTAGATTATTGGATCATTCTTGCGGTACAAAAAATAGAGCAATTGGATCAAAATTTTTAAATTTTATCCAACTTACCTTTTTATTATATTATTGATTTTGTGAAGACCGTCTCACAGGAAGTACGATTTTGCTTACACAGGTTTGATTGATTGATAATGATTAAGTACATTAAAGAAACTCTTAGAAAAATATCATCGTGATTTGTGTGGGATTCGAACCCGAATCCCCATGGCAGGTGCATTCCCAATTATGCTAACGAATCACTAGTACTAGGCAAGAATTTTTTAACAATTATATACTATAAATGAAACAACGTACTTATTATGCCATGTAAATATTGTGTGACTTGCAATACTAGACTTTTAACACAAGCATAGTGAAGCATTTTTAAATCCGATCAGGATATGATTATTTTTAAAGTCTATTTAATTAAGCCAATATACGCACTTGTTACCTTTTTATTACTAAACATTTTTATACTATACGATAAATAATCTATAAGTGAATCTTGCCACTTTAAAAGCAATACCAGTTATATTATTTTTAATCAACGCTTTTTCAAATTACCACAAGTATCCTTATTTTTTCATAATTTTTGAACTTTTTTTAAAGATTTTTTATTTAGTTATAAATTATAAAAATATTTTTTGGTAACAGGTCAAGTTTAAAAAAATATTACAATTTACAAATAAATACAGCAAAATCAACTCTTATTTTTTGCCAAATTTTTAAAAACTTTTCACACATGCCATTGGCAAGTGTTTCGATCAAACAAATAGTGCCTGCAATCCAAGCTGTTGTATCGTATCGCGTCTCGCAGATGGCACGTTCATCCCCGCAACAGTCGCTCCCCGGGCTGGCGTGCTGCCCGACTCTCAGCCAGGCCGAAGCGTTCGTGATTTAGGGGCGTTATGGGGAAAGCACTCCAAACACCATGATAACGTGTTCCGATGGTGTTTGCGCGGCGCGACAGCCTGCATGTGAGGACTGGAAGCTCTCCGCGGACTTTCTAATCTCATAACACCTGTGGAAGCTTTATTTATGTTGCATTCTTCGACTCGAGTGAGACTCGCGAGCTTTTTGATAACGTGTACCCGAAACAATGCCACCTAAACGACTTGATTTGCGAAATGACATTCATTGAAAGGTAAAGTTTTTTTTTTCTCATATCATCTGCAAATATTTTTCTGTTGAATTCTTCTTATTTTATGAAGATTGCAGGATTATTGATTGCTCACAGATCCTACAAAAAATATAATTAAAATGACTCACATACACGCCAAATAATACATAAAAGTTGTGAAAGCGCAAAAATATTGAATCCTTCAGATAAAACAAGGTTGTTTTAGATAGCTCATGAAAGGCTGTTTATTTTGATAACAAGCCCTAAACATTACAACCAACATGAGTTAATCTCAAAAAAGAAAAAAAAGCTACAGGAAAACAATCTTTTTATCATAAATATTCCCCACAAGTATTTTGATTGGTATCATATATATATGGTATATAGTAATACCCCGCTTTACGCGACCCCGCTATGCGCGGTTTCGTTATAACGCGAATTTCAAATTTCGCGTAAAAATGCATTTCTTATTTAAGAATGCGTACGAACATAATGTAGTCATTGACTTCTCTTAAAAATTAAAAACAGCGTTGGGTGTTATGAACGTATTTTACAAGAACGTAAAAAAAACGCTACCCAAAAGACAATAGATGTATTTTTCTGTAAAAATAGCTTATAATACTGCATAAAGTGTTCTTAGAATTAAAGCGATTGGTTCAAATGATTCGCATTTTTTTGTAATAAGTTTTGACTATGTATGTACGAGTATGTTTAATCGTAAACCCCGAAATACGCGAATTTCACTTAACGCGATTTTTTCTGGAACGTATCCTCGGAACCTCGCGCAAATCGAGGTATAACTGTACTAATAAATAACCTTTAAGAGATCAAAAAAATTATAAGTTTATTATTATTTTAATCATAGATATTCATAGGCCAAGTCGAGAGAGGTACCACGAGCAAATAAGAAAACTGCCAACGTATGAGGAATTTCATTTCAATGATTGATTAACGAGATGCCCGTGTGTCCGCGTACCGAGCCCAGAGACGCATTAGCTGCATCGCTGCTCGCTGAAGCGTTTCCGAAATCTCTACTTAATGACTTTTAATTAGCAAATAGCATCCAACGGCCATAACTCACCTGCGAGCGCGCTCGGGAGTATGCAATCATTATCATCTAGGTATTCCTTGTAATTGCGAATTTTTCATATGTGGGACCGGAGTACTAGATAAGAGCGACCCGTATAAGGTAAATTGATGTTATTACAATAGGAAACTGTATGTAATGTTGAATTACACGTAATTGGACTCGTTTTTTGTGGCATAGCGTAGTAATGGCCGGTAACGCGGCCTCTTATATCGTTTTTACTGTTTTATGTCGTCTATACTTTAGTGTATTGAAATTGAAATAAAAACGTTCATACAGAAATAAATCCCGCTGAGTGGTTTTTACTTTTTAATACTAAGTATGTAAATGACCACTGAAAAATTGTGCTTGTTTATTGTTAATCTATAGATTAATAGCTTATCTTCAAATCGTATTGCAACCGTCATTTAGTTTTTTCGTACAAATATTTCTAAATATTTTACTGCTGATCCATTAGTACAATTTAAATATTTTTATATGTTATCAACGTAAATGTATGCTTATTTTATTTTTTGACAATAAAGCATAAGAACGCAAGTCACATCAAAAATAGATAATAATATATGATCATTATCACAACCACAAAAATATATAACAAGTAATTATAAATTATGTTTGAATATCGTGTTTAAAAGTTTACATCAAAGAGTAAATGATGAAATATATAATTATTGACTCGATTGTCATGGTAAGAATGAATCCAGCAATCGAATAGAAAATATAATACATTACTCGAAACGAAGTTTTATTGGTTGAGGAGTCGTCATGAATCACTTGAATCTGATATCGAGTCGAATCTCAAGTTTAAACCGTCAAAATGGCGATTCGTGCTCAGCGGCTCTTATCGCCGGAGCTGATACTAAACATTCAAACAACTCGTATCTTATTATAAAAACGGATAGCAAATATATGTGTTAAAATATCTAAGTTGTTTCGTGGTTTAACTCTCTCTATTTTATTTAAAACTTGCGGTCTTCGACTCATGAGTAGCAATCCGAAAAAAAATCACTTCGATGTTAAAAGAGCATTTTATATATGCAAAATAATTTTAGCTACTTTTTTGATTTTCGGATAAATATTCTGTTGTATCAAACTGGCATTTTTGGGTTGTTTACGTGTGCTACGTGTGCAAGCATCTTTGCGCACGTCGTGCATATCGGCACGGTACGTAATTAAATATGTTGTATAAATATTTGAATTATTTTCGCCATTTTTTAACGTCGCTAATTGCTCAGATAAACACATAGCACGACTGTTGAAATACTCTCGTGACGAGCGTCGCGGGGTAGAGAAACTACCTTAATTACGATATGATCATTATTCAACCATTTTACAATTTAGATAGAAATTCGCTTCTGGTCGCCGGCGAGATGCCTAGGGTTCCGATATGGTCAGCGGGTTTTGTATATTTTCAGAAAGTCAGCTTTCCCCATTCGCAATTTTTTTCTTGAAAGTGTACATTTTTTCGCTATTCAGACTATTTGCAGCAGCTTTCTATAGAAAATTGTTCTGAAATTCATTGAGCTACTCATTAAAGACATCCACGCTCAGATAGTTAAATCATATGAAATATTGTATGGCAAGTAATGCAATTAGCCAATAGTCCTTTGATTTTGGGTGTTTTTTGCGGTTTATCCTAAAGCTCAAAAGCGTACGCTATTCGATAGTTATTTTTCGGTTGTCACTTGTGTTGCAGCACGTGTAGACGTCTATAATGAAAATACACACCCTAACCATAAAAATATCAACTTTTTGCAGTTAACCGATGACACATACATTGTTATCTTTAATATTCATTCTATTCACTTTTCTAATATGAGTATGCTTACAAATGGCTTAATTTGGGCAGATAGCCATACGGCACCCTCGGCGGCCTGGCTGGCTAATTATGGCTGTATACCGCTCAGTACTCCGAGCCACGGGAGGTAACAGCTGTCTGGCGGGTAGACACACACACACAGCCTTACACGCGATGGTAAACAAAAATAATAACAAAACCGAGTAGACGATTTTGCCATATACATATTTTTTTAATTTGAAATTTAAATAAACACTGCAACCGCAAAAGTTTGATGTATTCGCGAGTAAAGGTTTCAATTCAATATTTCTCATTTATTATTTTGAATATTACATCTGAACGGAGTGGACATATAAAATTTTTTAAAAAATGCGTTAACACGTGTGTTAATAAATGATCAAAGAATAGTAAAAATATATTGCAATATATTTAAAAAAAAGTTTCTTTACGTTTTTTTTGTCTGGAGCAAGTATACTTTGGCTTATCGACATTTTTTTATTTTAAAAAAGGCGTTATTGAGTTTTGAATGGTGTTTCACAAAATTCTGGAATAGCCTTATAGCAAATTTACATTTTTTTTCTGGAATTATAAGGCTGCAGGGGTGGTGGACACTGCCTCCCCTGCGGCGCCGATAGCATCAGCGATGGGCAGATAGCCGCCCGCTGGACTCATAAAACACACAGAAACAGCCCCGCCGAGTAATTCCCGACTCAAATTAATAAAGTGTATTTGAATATGTGCGGCGGCGCGGGTAGCCGGGGCGCTAGGCGGCAACGTAATTATTTATTAGTCTATTTTTATAAAAACACCGCGATTCTATCGCTGGAATCAACAGTAACGTAAGGTCTTACAAAAGATAGTATTTTTTGAAAAAACTTTTTTTTTTTTATAGGCATAATATTTTTTAAATATTCTTAATTGAATTTGGTTATTAATATTTATTTTGGTGTATACTCGTCATATTTCAATTAAAACAATATTTGTACGTAATAAAAAAAGGCATAATATTTTTAAAATATTCAATTTTGCTTTTTCAAAATGTGTTGATAATTCTCAATTGAATTAATTATAAATTTTTATTTTGGGTTTTTTTATTATATTTAAACGATATTGTATACTCGTCATATTTCAATTAAAACAATGTTTGTACGTAATAAAAAAAATCATATTTTTAAATATTTTTATATAGGCATAATTTTTTTTAAATATTCAATATTGCTTTTTCAAAATGTGTTGATAATTCTTAATTGAATTTGATTATTAATATTAATGGTTTTGTTTTGTTATATTTAAACTTTGTTGTATACTCGTCATATTTCAATTAAAACAATATTTGTACGTAAAAAAAAAAAACATATTTTTTAATATATTAGGCATAATATTGTTAAAATATTCAATTTTTTTTACTTTTTCAAAATGTATTGATAATTCTTATTTGAATTTATTATTAATATTTATTTAGGGTTTTTGTTATATTTAAACGATATTGTATCCTCGTCATATTAAAATTAAAACAATATTTGTATGTATAAATAAATTTTTGATTCAAGGAATTTTATTACTGGTTCAAAGATAGTACTTATATTATTTAATGATAAAAAGACGAATGAATATATCATTAATCAGCATAAAAGCCCCTTTATAAAAAAACACGTTATAACTTCATATTGCTTAATTTCAATAAATTAACTTGAAACTAGATAAGTATCGCTATCTACCACCGCGGTTATAGTTCACGTTACGATAAACCACCCTTCAGACTGTTGGTTACAAAAAAAAAGAATTTGCAGCAAAACCATATGGCTCGGACAAGGGTGCGACTCTTTGTGAAATGTGCATATGCATCATATGAATATGCATGAATAACGGACGACAGGAATTGATGTAACCTCTAATGGAATCTGTACGACCAGTGTTATGGGCGGGGAGATAGCACCATAATTATGTGTACTTTAATAATTATTACAAAAACGTATTTTCAATCTAAAAATACTCCGAGGGTGAGTAGCATCACTTCGAGCTTCTGTATAAAATAAAATTAAATAATGTTTATTCAAACAAAATATTTGATTCACTTATAAAGCGGGGAAAAAACTTTGGAATATTTTCAGATATGTAGTGTCAAAATTAACACCCCTCCTTCAACCCCCATAGCTTTGAGCATGGTGAGTAAAAAATTGGGTGGGGCTTAGTAGACTTATCATTTGTACTATCTGTGCTTTGTGATCTTCTGAAATGATGAACTAGAGATATTGTGTCAATGTCACAACTGTTTAAATAAAACTATAATAATAATGTGTTTGATAACTAAAAATATTAAACATGTCGAAAAATCACTTATAAATAAAATATTGAACGAAAGTATAATTTCAGCTAATCACATAACGTGAAATCAGTTTTACACAAGGTTTTTTTTATTTTCTCTAATGTTTGTGTTTGACAGGTTTTTATATATAAATTAGTTTAATCGCTGCGTAAACTCCATATATTTGTCAACATATAAATTAACACCTAAAAAAACAAAGCGACATCCAAAATCTTTATCAACAGAAAAAAACCCATAACTCTTTAGAGGCGTAATTTATTTTTTCAAGATAGAAAATTTTGCCCCTAAAAGGGAAGTCGCGCTGAAAAATCACATTTTCTCTTATCGTGTTTAATAATATTATTAAATGATTTCTGATTATGGTCAGTTTGACCTCTGAACGTCCAGGGGGTGACATTATCTCGACTCTGAATTACTACTTGTCAAAGATATTTCTAAGGTTTTTGGTAATCTGATACAACCCTCGGTGGTTTGCGAGGAGGTGACGTTTGCTTAACTATTATTAGGATTTATAAACCAAATACACTACTAGATACATTCTTGAATTTAAAAAATAACTTGTAAGATGTGAAGTTGAACCTGGCAACGCTAAGGCTTAATGCTGATATATTATTCTATTTGTTGTTAAATAACTGTTCTTAATTAACAAAAAAGATAAAACTGTGTTAAAATGCGTTTCATATTATTATATATTGGCTTAGTTTAAAAATTAAAACTTTAATGTTATTCAGTTTCATGCAATTTCCTTCTTGTTTTTTTTTGGGGTGCTTTTTATTTATTCATATTAGATTCAGTCTCGTATTTATTCCGAAAATAATTATGTAACGCAAGAGACATGTAGAAAAATGATACAATTATAATGTTGATTACAGAGTCCTGAGAAATATAAATAATACCAAAATAAAGGACGATAACACGGCGGCGCTCATAACTCACCCTTATTATTAGCATTACGTATAGGGGTGGGGGAATAATTCAGGCCTGAAAGTATAACGTATGATAAAACAATGTGGTATTAAAAGCCACCCGAGTGTGCGGCGCTCTGCACCAGAATCGTTTTTATTTTTTATTAATAAAAAAAGCCGCGTTATCGGGGGATTATAAAAAATGTGCGTAAAATCGTAAGTCATATTTCTCGGGTTTTTATATCTCGACAGGGCGGGTGAAAATCCAAAGGTTGCGTGATGTTGTGCTCAGGGTGACTAAGTTTTGTTATATTTCGGTGCAAGTGGGAAAAAAGAGGCTGACGGATATTTGGCCTAAGGATTAGAAAATATTTTTACGCCAATGCTAAAATCACTAATAACAATGAGCGTGAAATGTTCTTACATTGTACAACATGATTAAAAAAAATAATTAAATAATGGTGAACAGAAAGAGAACTCAATAGAAAAAGGAAAAATTTTGCCTAAAGAATAATACACAATACTTTACAATAATCGCTAAATCCTTCAATAGGTGAAGGCATACTTGCTTGGGTGTATTATGTATAAGTCTCAAATACACACTCAAGTTTTCAGTTTCTTGGTTCTGTTAAATTGACGCGAAGTTCAAAGATATCAAAAGCTTTTTAAAAAACACTGTTTTCTGCAGGTATTTTTGTGATATGTCTTGTACACATCAACCTAAATGCCAGATACTTATCATACCATACATAGATGCCGAAAATTTCATATGCTTACTTACACAGTATTGTAACGTATTGTATTAAAGAATTATAGGTTTTCAGATTTCATATCCGTATAATAAAAAACAATCACCTTAATTCAATTGTACAGATACGCGTGATACTCTAGCAAAGGCGTGAATATATAATATATCTATAAAATAAAAATTGTCAAAGCTTTTGTAAGTTCCGAAATGAAAGCTTGAAATGGTTGTCGCCCTAGTGTTAAACAATGAATGAAGCAAAATAGCCTCTCAGTATATCCGAAAGTCGCTATTGTGCGCAGTTAAAGTCTATTTAAACTGATTTATTAAGTAAGCTTTTATTAGTCAAGCTAAATATTAAATGATTTAATTTATTCTTATCTTCTGTGACTAGACTGTACTCAGTCCCGTAGCCATGGAACTTTACTAACAAAAAAGCTCTATATGGCACAGCGAGCTTAAAAGAGAAATAAAAAAGAGATATTTGTTTTGGATTGGATAGAGCAATAAAAAGCTACATTAACGTAAATCGTTTGTTCTTAACTATTTTATAAAAATAGAAATTTATAAAAACACATTTAAAAGCAATGATAAATATTATAATAATACGTAAACTTTTAAGAAATATGACTTGACAATGCTTAAACTTTTTTTACTCATAAAATGGTTTCAAGTGCAATAATTTTTATAGGCGATTTGCTACGGTTTTCTTATTTTTACAATAAGAATTTGTTTTTTATTTACAATGTTTAGAAAATCAATTTATACGATTTATATTCACTCTCAAGGTTCACTTATTAAAATCCACTTCACTCTAGCCGATTGATACTTCAATATTGTATGGATGATAAATGCAAATATAAAAAATAATGATATGTTTTATTATTACTTAAAATAGGTTTAAAATGATATATTTGATATTAAAGAAAACGAAAGTAGTGTTTTTAGGATTTATCACAATATTTTTGATATGCAAAATACGCGTATGTATAACGAAGGGTAGAATTCTCGAGCTTGGTGTATCCGTGTAGGGCGGCGGGTGCTTTACTTTGTATGCGAGTACCTGCGGGGGAGCTTGTGTGGACATTACGTAGTTTTGGTTCGGTAATACTAATCGATTCCAGAAACTTCGAAAGTAGTTGTGCCTGAAGGAAGTCTACAGGGGAGGGCAGAAGGAGAATTGACAAAACGACGAGGAGGTAATACACAGGGCCGGGCTCTGTGGGTTGTTTTCAGCATCAGGGCCGGGAAATAACTGGAAAACACCCTTTCTTGAGCACAATGGAATTTTTTTAACAAATTATAAGAAAAGTTTTATTTTAAAATAAGCAAAGATTGCTTTAAGTTTAATAACACAGCATAATTAAATTGAAAACGAATTGGTAAGTTTCTAAAAGGAAGACAGAAAATAATTTTTTTAAAGTCTCAAAAATAGTGATGTTAAATAAGTAATGTGTTACACATTCAGTTAAAGGATTTTTTTAGCGATTTCGGTTGTGTCCTTAATTTTTGATGAAAAATAGCAGTAAACCTAGATACATTTTTTATATAGTTTTTCTTTCATTTGAATTGAGAGACTGTTTTTAAATTAAATAGCGCGAGAAAACGTTATTGTCTTGTTGTGATTCAAATCCGAATCTTAGTCAATAAACTGATTTGTTAACGTAGAGTTACATACAAATGATGATAATATATATATTTTTATTTAAATGAATTCAAAATCATAAATATACATGTGTTTACAAGCTAAATACTAAAATATAAAATCAATCACAGACTTAAAAACCTTTTCCAAACACATTTTGCTTCAAGCCTAGCTATGCGCTAGCTTGTGGCTGCCTTTTCGTATTTAATATTAGGTCATATTAAGCAAAGTTACACGGAAATTTTTCTCCAAGCACTGGAACTAAAAACGTAATATTTAAATTGCTTATCAGGTAAGGTTAGGTTATGTCATAAAATATTGCAAAACTTTGAAATTCCATCATTGACATACGGAGCGACGTTTTCAAAGGCATTCCATTTAGGAAGGAGGTTCCTGCGACCGGCCGACGGCGCACGCGATACTCTCGGGACCACTGCATTAGCCCATTCGAAATCAATACACTCCGCCCTCTGCCCTCTGCCCTCTGCCCTCTACCCTCTACCCTCTACCCTCTACCCTCCAAGCTCTGCGCTGAGGAGCCGCCCAGCACTGTGCCCACACCACCTGCAGCACCAAGCCTAACAGATAACCTGCGAAGTCACATGATTCGCCGAAAATCCTAAGACAGACAATAGCGATCTTAGTAATCATTCCATGTCGCAAGTTCTTAAATATCTGAATTCAATGACGATTTATCCTGTTTATATAAAAAAATGAGAGATACAATATATAAAACCTGCAGAAAAAATATTTTAAGTCATACAGTTTCGTACAAGTTTTTCTCCTTAAAAATTCCTTGGCTTGAAAAAGCGATCTCTAATATAAAATTTACCAGAAAAGCTAAACTGGATTTAATAAAATACCCTTTTGCGGTAATTCAATATAAAGTAGTCAAAGTTACAATGTTATATTTGAATCTGTTTTAATTTTTTGACTAAAACAAAATACTGCAATTCTCCAAATAATATTTTAATTGGTGTTTTGAAATTTTCTGTACAAAGTCAAAATTCTATATAGTGTTATTTAATCATATTTTCTGCTAAAAAGCCTATTTGTGAAAACAGATATCATTACTAATATGATTAGGCACATTAGTTCATATATAGATGATTTAAAGAAACTCTCAAAAAAATATCATCGTGATTTCTGTGGGATGATATTTTTCTGAGAGTTTCTTTAAATCATCTTCTATATATGAACTAATTAATGTGCCTAATCATATTAGTAATAATATAATAAAGCCGTAATGGGTAATAAATACGCATCTGATTGACGTTTAATCAAAAAATCGACAAAACAGATATCCAACAAATTTTTTAGAAGATGGAAAAAAGTAGTTTTTATTAAATTTTAATACTATTGCGCAAGTAAATTGAATTTGAAATCTTAGAGTATATTACTAATAAATAGATTTGACAGTTGGTAATATTGAATTGAAAAGTACCGTGAATTCCCGAGAGTCCCCGGAAATGTGGTTTTCTGAGCAATGTTTATTTATTAGCCTTTGACTGCAGGTTTTTCCCGGTGTTGTATCAGAAATGGAATTCTATTTCCATGTTCCCAATAAGCGGGTATTTGTGGATTTCCAGCGCCGCGCTGTCTGTGGACTTGCCGCAGCCCCGCGGAGCATAAATCAGGCTCTAGTTTCATTTTCAAATAAATGATGACTAATTTGAATTGTTTGAATACGAAAATTTGAATTTTATATCAAGGAAAAGGTTTTTCGAGACTCGGAATAGATTTGACTTTGAATAACTACATTTGAATTTTAACGACATGTCATAATAACCTGAAAGTTGACTACGTACATAAAAATAAAACTTATTAATGCAAACACACCGGGAAAGCAAATAACTCAGTGAAAACGATAAGTTTATCAAGGATAAGGCTCAGTAAGGAAACTTGATTCAAAATTGTAAACACGACGGCGAAAAAGCATTAAAAATTGCATTTTTTAAAAAAGCTTTTGAGATGCAAAAAAAACGTATTATTTTTTTATTTATTCTAATATAATTTTTTAATAATAACTAATTATAAAATATATACAAATAATGCAAATAGCCTTATTATATATGAGTTTTTTGACACAGCATATTAAAAATATACAGTCATGGAAATTGAGTCGTTTTTTATATTTACACATGTTGTTTATAGATACAAGAGATATTATTAATTCAAATATTTACTCGTGCTTTCAAACAAAAAAAGCCATGATGTCATTGCATGTCATAAATTATTAAGGAACAAGGTCATCAAAGTTACATAATTTACATGATTAATAGCTTCTTTTCTGAATATTGTAATAAATTAATAATCGTACACAAGTATAAAACCTGAAAATAACGATCTCATTTTGAAACAACCATTAGATAGATGGTGGAAAAAAAAATAGCTGGATAATTACATAAAAAAATGTAAAGTATTTTTAGCATATAAAGGTCTTATATTTCTATAAACCGTTTATTATTCTCGTTGCATTATTCTATCTTATGCATTTATTCATCATATTTTCAAACAATTACTGAAAATATATTGGTAATAATCATAAATACAACTCGATACATTAAAAACGTGGAATTAAAAATGCAAGATGCTTCTTATTATGTTTATAGTGATTTATAGCGTCCTAATCTATTGAAAAAAAAATTATATTCCTATTTTTTGAGGTGTAATGCACCAGCAAATAAGGCAGCTTTCAATAATTTCAGGATCGATCATTATATAATATTCGAAGTAATCAATAATAATTTACATTTATTTATTTTTTTACCACTGAAGAACATAAATTATACAATTGTTATAAACCATGTTTAATGTTTATGTAAATATGCGATTTTAATTTCAAATGCAAATCATAATTTAAATATATTAATAAAAACAAGATATAAATAAAATATTTCATAAAAAAATAAACATGGAAATGCAAAATGATTATCCGATATTTTGAACCCACAGCTACCAGATGATTTATTAGGTCTCAATGATATAAACACCTGATCCCCACATATATTATAATTTAAAAAAAAAACCGTTAAGAAAACACGAAAACATAAATATATCTATGATTAATATTCAAATAAAATACATTAAAGTTTTGAAATACGTTTAAATGATTGGTGGCGGTTATCGCAGGTGATTACCTGTTGTCCGCGGTTCCCACGCCGGCGGGAGCTTCGCAGGTAATTCGATAAAACACAGAAGAGAGCGTGACGATACCCACTGTTCGTTAATTCCTTACTATATCTTCATATTCATTTTTTTTAACGCGCCTCCCATGGACGTGCATGTTGGCAGACAACTTGACGCCATATCGATTATAATCATTTAACGACTCTTGTTTTTAGCCAATGTCGAAAATTCAATGGGAGAATATATCACCGTGTGATTTGTGCAGCTTTGTGAATATGTGTCGAAAATGAACATTATGGATATATAAAATGTATAAATAATGATTTATTTCAAATTTTAAAATATATAAAATACTAGTGTTGTATCAATATTTTTAATGATATGTGTTATACGATGTATACAAAATATGTTGATATCGTATCATATACAGTCTTACGTTGGCTGGCAAGATATATTAAATGTATTTTTTATAAATTGTATTCATATTTGAATATTGCAGGTATTTGGATCAAAACAAAAAAAAAATATCGCAATGTAACTCCAATCAAATGATAAAAGGCATTAACTACCTATGATAAACACGAACAAAAAAATATATCTTTAGTCTCACACTCAGTATTTTTTATATATTATATTATTGATTGTCTGTTCGTTTTTTAATAAATATCATGGTTTATTATAAAAAATAAAAAATGCGTATTAATATCCAATATGTTAAATATGCTGCAAGGCTGTGTATTGGATATAAAATATGGATAATTTTGACACTTCCCCACGTCTCTGATATCATAATACGCCACCAAAAACTACTAGAGTCCTACTTTGTATTAAAATAATAAAATTCATATTTTATTGAAATGTGTTTAAAATTTTATAGACCCATTAATAATAATAAAATCCATATAAACACGTAAAAGCAGGCTTTTATAAAAATATATTACACATGCTTAGATACCCAAATTTCACATATGGACATATAATTTATAAATATGCTAATGCAGAGCGAGTCGATGTTAAAGATCGCTAAGACGTGTTTATTACTGCAGTAGTCCGCTTGTATAACGATGGTATTATTCACAGACATCTGAGCCAGTTTTCATGGACGTAATTGATTTTAAGCTGATTGTTGGTATTTATGTAATGGGATTAACTTCCATGGCTCAAAGGAAAGCTTCTCAACTATTTTTTTCCAGGTTAATAATATTTTTATGGGACCGCCAGCCACTGCTTCCCTTTATTTTATATGATTGCAAATCAGCAACAAATAACTTTAGAATTATCCGAACCTTGTGCAGCATTAATTGTATCTTTAAACCTTATGGTTTATATTAAAAAAATAGTTATTACTTTCTGACGGGTGATTTTATATTTGGGTAATGCATAATAATGCTTGAACTGTTATTTACTTACTTTTATTCTCAAATAGTAGCTATAAAATAAAGTCTATAAAAAGCATGGATCGGTCATTAATGTTATAAAGTTGATGATGTCTTTATAAAGAAAAAGAGCTCTTCTTGTCTAAGTGATACATGCTAGTATTAATGAACACCATTATTTTCAATTTATATTACACGCACTGAAAGTTTTGATATAAAAATTAAATAGAACTGAAAAATCACAGTTAAATTATAATTTTGATATGATTATATTTTGTATTTTTTGTATAAATTAAATACTATTTTTAAATGAAGGTAAAATTTTCTTTTGCAGTTGCTTCTCCTCAAAAGAGGTTAGCGACCATTTTACTGAACATTTATTTATGCTGACTTCATGGTTTTTTTTAAGGGAATAGTATAGTCCTTCTGCAACGCAGTTTTAGAATTAATAGATCTGATAAACAATATCAGAAACCCCCCCCCCCTCCCCCCACGTACTTTCAGAGCACATCTCTTCACAATCATTCCAAGTCCACTACTCCATTACCGATCCTTTACACACGCTCAGAGTACAGAATGGCAGTCGTGCATAAGCAATATAATGGGAAGAGCGGGGGGTTGAAGTAAAAAAGTATCAATAGTTGTATCTGTAGTGTAGATATTTGAAGTGAATTCGGTTGGTTCCTCGCGGCCCAGCATTGCAGGGGCTCTGGTCTAATGAATCGGAGCGCAGTTTGTGTACGGGCGAGAGATCATAAATAAAGTTGATATTTCAATTCCGACCGACGCGTAAATCAGTCAGGGCCGCGGGCCGTGCCTTGGAACCGGAGAGGCGCCGCTCGCACTGCCTGACCAGGCACCTATACCCAAGATGCAACAACATCAGTACACACAAAATTACAGGGTGGCTCCTAACTGACTGAACCATTGATGTATTAAAAAAAAAAAAAATTATCATATTATCCGCTCCTTCCAGGATAAAACTCATATGAGGTCATTTGTCAAAACTGTGAGATCATGATTGTGGCTGGCGACTAGCTGTGTTAGTTGAAACTATGCACACGTTTTAACGATTTTCACGGTTAAAATAAATAATTTAAATTACAGTTGTGCTATTTTATAAATTAATTTTCATCGGTTGTAATATATTCCAATCAAATGAAGTAATTCCCGTGGCGGCGTGGTAACGAGGGGTAGACGCCGTCCATTGACAATGCGGCCATGCTTGATATTTATCGTTTATTATTGTTTATAGCAACACCGCCGCCATCTTGAGTCGCAGCCGAGGTCACGTGCCGGCTAACAAGCAACCTGCCGCAATAAACTATTTATATTTTAATTATTTTATGCTCTCCATAAAGCAACTACGAATTCGACTTTAACGTGTTTATTTTTAATTTTGGTCCGTTGCCAATTATTTTTATAGATGTATTGTTTATTTAGTAAATTTAATTAATATATATGTGTTACACATAACTACATAATGATAGCACACTAACCTTTTATTGAAATGCTATTATTTATAATATAAAAATAATAAAAGTACACAAAATAATTATACTAGTGTATTCAACATGAATTTAATTAATGTTTTTGCTTTATCAAGTAGCAGCTAATTTTGCGTTCCTTTTTTGGGTTAACATATAAATAAAATAAAACATATTTAATTTTCTCCACAGTTCTAAAACTAGAGCAAAGTAACATTAGAAATGATTATAAAAATAACTCTGTCTAGCAACAAATTGAATTAAAAAATATAATAATAAATTATACTTTGTAAACAAAAATATTTTTCTGAATAAAGTTGCAGCTTCATTAAACTGCTATATGAAGCAGTTATATTAAACAATAATTTAATAAATACTAGTATAAAACGAAAAAAAGCTAGTTTAGAATTTTTGTCAAGAAAATAGCAGCTTCTTAAAATGCTTCTGTTTTTTTATACAATGACGCAGATAGTTATTTGTAATTAATTAAGTCCGTGCTGGCTGCAGTCGGGCGCTGATGATGTGTTCATTAGCACGACTGAGAAATCAACCCAAATAAAAGCGACCGGACGTAATAAAAAATATTAAAATTAATCGCTACAAATTTTATTCGTATCAATTGTGCATAAACAGTGGCACAGGTACATTCGCTGCTGGATAAAGAACTCGCATTCATCTCAGCGGCTCATAAGAAAATTGATCGTTTCATTGAACCGCCAACCAAAAAAGCCTCTGGATATTTAGATAGAGATTTTAACTAAATTTGCACAGACATGTTGCTACACAACTAAAGCGTCTTGCTCATGGTTACTTACCATTGATTGTCATTTGTATGGCAGCTTGTTAGCAATACCCAAAATAAAAAGAGACCTTTCACAAATTGTTTATCAGTTGTGTTGCAGCGTGTGTAGGTAGAAAACATAAAAAAAAGGCTTTCCTCGTCGCTTTATAAAACTGACACAAATTGTAGCTGATTTGCAGCGTCTTTTATTTTAGGTATTTTTATAGTAAATAACGCAGTTTGCTAGTTACCATTCTGTTGTCAGTTGAGTGGCAGCATTAGTAGAGGTTTAGGGGATTGTTATAACTATTTTGACAGGATCGCCTAATGACAATCCTATACGAGTCAATTACCGGCCGCGGAGGGACAGCACTATTCTACATTCGATGCGCGCATTTTCGTATTAAAGCGAACATCCCTACTTTCGAGCACCCCATTAATGTTAAGGGTTAAAAAAAATACGATCAGAGGCGTGTGGTCCATGCTTGCACTTTCGTAATGAGATATAGTTTTTATTTCGTTTAAATTTATATGGACCGCACGCCAGCTGTGTAATACGTTAGGTTATGTTGATAATATGAATGAATGAAAATTATTAGTTTAATAAAAAATTATAATTATATCAGTATATCTATAATTGAACAAAAAAACTGATCGATATGAAGCCGATGGCGGTTTTTTTTATTATTTTTAGGATGTTATTGGATATCCAAATAAGCCGTCTATAATACAATAATGCAAATAAATACATGTATAACACTACCACCTAAGTCACACACCATATACCCATAAGAACTACAGTAGTACTTCGCTTTACGCGACCCCGTTATGCGCGGTTTCACTATAACGCGAATTTCAAATTTCGCGTTAAAATGCCTCGCACTTCGCACCTCGCGAATTTCTTATTTAAGAATGCGTATGAACATAATGTAGTCATTGATTTCTCTTAACAATTAAAAATAGTGTTGGGTGTTGTGAACGTATTTTACAAGAACGTAAAAGAGTCACTACCCAAAAGACAATAGATGTATTTTTCAGTAAAAATAACATGTAATACTGCATTAAGTGTTCTTAGAATTAAAGTGAATGATTCAAATGATTCGTATTTTTTTGTATAAAGTTTTGACTATGTATGTATGTTTAATCGTTAACCCCGATATACGCGAATTTCACTTAACGCAATTTTTTCCGGAACGTATTCCTCGCGTAATGCGGGGTATTACTGTATTATAAACTTACCTAATGAATAATAAAATTATATTGAAAATTAATTTCATTTCATTTTTTCACGCAGAGATTGGGATTTGCAGTCAGCCAATAGCGTCCTTGTAATATGGGTATTTTTTATGATTTAGTCTAAAGTGCTCTACACACGTACCAACAAATTGCACAAGGGTGTAGCCATAACCAGTAGTTTTTGTGAGATGTCGCCGATATTCACTGGTATATGGCTACACCATTGTGCAATTTGTTGGTACGTGTGTAGGGCGCTTAAGGGTCTAAGTCCCACACTCGAGTTTTTTTTATTATTTTCTGGTCCGATTTGCGACAAATCGACTAAACCAATCAAAAAAATTTAAATGCAAAAAGTTAGATACATCCCTACTTTCAAACAGAATATTTTTAATTTCTAGTAAATTTACATTTAATATGATAAATATGTGTTATTCCGATTGAAGTGTAGGAATTTGGAGATTCGTCATGTGCCTGTTCTAAGAGTCCTAAACATTTCAAAGTCTTTTTTTCAATTGGAATTTAAAGATTAAGATTACCCTGTACGATATACTCGTATTATTAAAAAAATAAAAAATCTTTAACAAACTTTGGTTTTGAAAGTCGTCATTTTATCCAATTTTTTAACATCGTCAAGATTTTATTTAACCCTGAAAATGGACGTTAATTAAATAATAAAAAATAGGTAAATATAATTAATAGTTTTTTTAATACTTTATAAAAAAATCAACTTTCGACATAGAAACATAAAGTCACAATTAAATTAATTAAATGGCACGATTTCGCCGGGTAAAACGGTCCTTTTTGTGGCAGACGGGGATGGACATCAAGCAAGGTTAGGTAGCAAGACCCTTAATATTACTATCTATATTAATTTATTTATTTTACACACGGTAAAATAAATAAATTTGATGTATAATTTTATATTTGAATTCATCACAGAGTGATTTTATTCGTTATACACTATATTAACAACAATATAATTTATGCTTTTACGTAAAGGCGATTTTATCAATCAAACAACAAGCTTATGTTAATTCGACCTAAATGGATATGAGGCTGAATATTTTTTGTTATAAAAGTTTGTCAGTCCAAGGGAAAGCGTTTACTACTACACGAAAAGCACACGCTTTTGTCCAACATAAGTAAAACTTTATCAACACTTATATGACGCAATGTTTTAAAGTATATGTATTTTACTATTAACACGAAAATTTTATTATGTTATTTTTTATATGCAGTGATGTCAAAACTTCGTAACGGATTGCAAGGTAGCAAGACTCTTCAGTAAACAACGCAAAGTAAAATGATGCTATTGGTTGAGCGCAAGTTGTGTATGTATTATCAAATTTGAATAAAAAAATAACGGGTTGCCGGTTGTGTCGCAGCGTGCGCAGGCAGCTCGGGGGAGTCAGCCGTGGGGAGGGAGGGGAGAGAGGGGTCGTGAGCCACCCCCGGCCCGTGCTGTCCAGGGCGCGCAGTGTCCCCGGGGCGCGCGTCATCTCGTCCAATCTGCGCGGGCCACGCCCCCATGGGGTTGCCATGGCGACGCGCCGGCCGCCTCGTAAGGATTCCCCCTGCCCTGATCTGACCCCCGCGTGCCTGTGAACTTGTCTCAATTATATTATCGTTTGATCGAACGTACGCATTAAATAGAGCGTACATGCGTATATGCTGGTGATGGGCTCGGTCGATTCACTTTGCCCATCGACTTTATTCGAATCAATCAATCAAGTCACACAATACACCTGTGATGCTGAATTTATAAAAACTTTCAGATAAAATTATTGAAACTTGGTGTTTGATATATAGAGAAATGAATTATTTATTACTGAGTAGGTAAAATACAGAGTAAGTTTTACAAACTAGCCTGCAACCAATTTGTGTTTGCAGCTGGTACATTAATAGCAAACGGAGTTTCGCCGCTTTCAGGTTAAGCGTAATTAATCCAAAGTTAGTTGTGAGCCTGTCTGGTAAATACACCTCTCGGAGTTTAGACGCCCTCAAGGAAACAGGGTTAATTTAGTTGGACTGAGTGAATTCCGAAGTGGAGCGGATGTCGACGACTGCTGCGTTCCGTACGCGAGGGGCTAAGAGTTTCCTGCTGAATGTTCTGGAAGTTTCAGCAAACTTCGTAACTACCATGCGTCAAGGGGAAGTAGAGCCTGCTATCTACCGGGCGCTGCAACGTGCAGAAATTAAATGAATATTATACGCGTAGTTAAATCATACAATCGATGATTTATCTGCGTACATCACATCGAATAGTTTTATTATATCCTTGAAGAAAAAAAAAAGGAATTTTTGTACGTCTACAGGTCATTGGTTGCTTTATTTAGATATGTATTGGCATAATTGAAATAGCTATTAACACACTGAAGGCGGGACGGATACTAGTACCCGTTTCGCGGACTGCTGTCTAAACGCGGGGCGCGTATTAATACCTTTTTGAATGTGTTTACTCTAAAAGCGGCAGAAGGTCATTTTACTCTAGGTTTACAGCTCGTAATGTTTGTTTAAACTTGTCAACGTAACTTCTAACAATACTGTCCAGTGATTCTGAACAAAGGGACAATGAAGAGAGTGGTCAGAGAATGATAATACTCCAATTATCGAACAATTTTTAGGAAAAAGTGGTGTTGCTGTGATGCCAAGTAATCCGCAAAGTGTGTATGAAGTGGTTCAACTTTTTATAGGAAACGATTTATTTGACTACATGCAAATCAAAGAGTGTATAGACACATACGCAATTTTTCACGAATTTTGCTCGCTACGCACATCAGTTAAGTCAATTTGGATACCCGCATAAAATATAAATATAATATTAGCTATTGTGTAACAATAACATTAAATTTACTAACAAAAATCTCATAATCAACTCGGAGTTGCTAAACGGAAGAAAAAAAATATCAAAAAGTGCAAATCAAAGAGTGTACAGACTAGATTTCACACGCGCAATTTTGCACATCAGTTTAGTCAATTTGGTTACCCGCTTAAAGTGTGTTAATTATGCATTGGAATTATTAATATTTTGTGGTGGTTTTAATGGTTAATATGGCAACGAGTCTCGGTTTTGGCCACCCCTGGTGGCGTGCGTGTAAAGCGTGCTCCGTGCAAGCTCGCCCCCTCCCCCCCTCCCGCCCCCCACGCCGCCCTCTAAACGGAGTTAACTGATTCTGCCCAGCCAGCCTAGCGCCGTGCATCAATTATGGCAGCAGAATGTGTGCCAGAGCCGCGGAGTACTGATGAGGTTCTGGAAGAACCGACCTGCACACCAATTAGGATAGCACATGAAACTAAACTTAAGAGAGCTTGTACACCATATTCTCCCCCCATGAGGCTTGCAATATTTAGGCATCGGTTTACACATGAAACAACAAACTTTGCCGTGAGGGCGTTTTCTTATTGATATCGTTTTACGTGATATCTATTCCCAATATATTTTGGTTCAGCATCTTAAAATCGTAATTAACAAAACCGATCATTCTTGATAGCAGATCGAAAAGCGTCTCTTTTACATCAAAGTATTATGACGCTATTGGTTAAATATCGTTGGTTTGTTGGTTGTGTTGCAGCGAGTGTAGGCTGGATAACTTCAACCACGGCGCCGCCAGGTAATTGAAATTTATCGACCGGCGGGATGGACTCGAACACCAAACCCTTCCTCCTATAGGCGTCTTCGGACATAACCACGACACTCTTCCTATCAGCGGCGCGAGCTAGAGGTAATTGCGCTCGTAAATCTAGCGAGAGATCTGGTTATTCAACGATTATCTAATCAATAAGATAAACGAACATCGGCTGCCACGACGCGGTACTTCTGTGTAATAATTAATTTATTATTTTATTCATGATAAACTGGTTAAACTTGTAGTAGTTTATATTTAAACAACAAACATGATAACCAAATGAGTTTGTGAGCACTTTCGCTTTTTAAAGATATCCGAAAAAGTAGTTAAACGGTGAAAACTCTCAGAAATAAATAATATCGTATTTTTGGGATATTAAGCTTTATGAAAGTGTTGAGAGTGTTTTTAATAAAAATCATTGCCATTAATCTAAACAAACCAGCCTTTTCCCAATCAAAAGTTGCGGCTTCAAAAAGAGCCACGATGTTTTTAAAAATAAAATATAACTGCACAAAAATATAGTACACATTAGTATGAATTCAAATAAAAGCAGTTTTTAATAAATTATCTCAAAGTAAGAAAAAAAATCTTTAAAAAATATATTGTACTGCAAGGAATTCAAATAATTTCAATTCAAATCATGAAAATATATTATATAAAAAGTTTAAGGATATGTGAATAATATTCATTTTTTTAATAATATTTACTATCGAAAAAAGTCTACGGTTTCTTTTTATTAAAGTACGATTTATAATATAATTCTAAATCATTTGTTTCGGAAGTTTTAATTAAAATTTTAATTCACACACTTATACCCCATGGGGCGTTTAATAAGTATAAAGCCCTGAGAAGCGCTGTAAGCCATACGAAGTTAATTGATGGTTTCCCTTATTAATATCAACACAATATTTACAACAACTTCTGACCTCTATCACCTTTACTAATTTAAGTGTTGTTTTCTTCAAACTCTCCGTGAGGTGTTTACACTGACATAACAAACAAAACACACAAAAGCAATTAAAAACGCGTGTTTTTTTTTAACAATATTTCGTAGCACGATTACTTTCCTAGATGACAGAATATTTGCTGTTAATTCGTAAAATGATATTTGTTGAAGTTAAAATATGTTTACTAGAAATACCGGAAAGCTACACTTTTTTTAAGACTTACGGGTGTTTATTTACAATAGAAGCAGTCACATGAATCTTAATCAAGTCTCCATTCAGTGAATGTCCTTATATTAGCTTCGTTTTTAAAACACTCACATTAGCCAGGAGCGCAAAATACGTGAAAACGACTGATCGTATTTGCCGCCGACTTCCCTTTTATGCATATTTCGCGATGTGTGATTACTCGAAAACAAGTTTTATACAACCGGGATAATGACAAAATGGCCCATAATTGCCATAATCATCTGAGACCGTCGACGCCAATTTGATTTTCTAACATTCCCTCCAGTGACGTACCGCCGCGGGGGTTTTTCTGTGCGCGTCTCGTCATTCAATATAAGTTTAATTATTTCTGAGTATGGATGCCACCTGAAACGAATGTTTTGAATACGTAAAACGATGGTTAACTAAACCTAAATTTAAAGTACAAAAAAAATAATCTAATTAAACAATAGTAAAAGTAACAAGTAGAATGAAAGCAATAAATACGAGAAATTATTTTTCTTTTTTAGTACTCACATATGCATAAACCCATAATCACCGATTTAAGCATTTACAAAATCACATAAACGGAGAAATCGGCAATAATAATTATTTCTAGAGTCGTTAAAATTTATGGTAGACGTAATCCGTTTCAGGACTGAAAGCTCGGCTCGATCCACTTTGTACGTTTTAAAACACAGAGTGTTGCCTCCGCCGCCCTTCTCCTCCCCCACTTAATGACGGCCAATTATACTTACAACCCACCGGCAACCCCTAGAAACCACCCCTAAACCACCCCTGCACCCCGTCCTC
The DNA here is from genome assembly GCA_022113835.1 of Atopsyche davidsoni. Classification (NCBI taxonomy): domain Eukaryota; kingdom Metazoa; phylum Arthropoda; class Insecta; order Trichoptera; family Hydrobiosidae; genus Atopsyche; species Atopsyche davidsoni. Next base: position 9,043,088 of record JAILWY010000006.1, on the reverse strand, counting down.
GGTAATCTCTCGGCGGAAGCTCGAGTAAATCTGACGATAGTAAGGCTTGCTACATCCCCCTACGAGAGTACAAGAAAAGTAGTTTCTTTTTAAAAATATTTCAGTGCTGTTGTTTTCTAATGAGAATATGCTTTTCGTGATGTACAGAGGTAATTGTTGAACCTTTGTTTAATGACGTCATTGTAGATACTATTCATCTCATGATTATGCAACCTTTGTGCCTTAATACCCATATAACTAATGTTACAATGGTGCCAATAAGCTATTGTTTGAGTATACTTGGTTGAGTGTGTAACTAATAATATATGTTATTTTTGTAAGAATAATTTGTCTTTTTTATTTTAACTGAGTAAGCATCCGCATTCTGCAAAATTAATATTAATTCAGGAAAAAAAATCAAGTAAATATAATCTTTTAGATTACTAAATGAGTGTAAAGATATTTTGATGTATTATATATCATATATAACGCAACCCGTAGCTACTTTTTTACTTTAAAACTGCGTTTTGTGAAGCCTTATAATAAACCCATCATTTGTTTAAGCCTTTTAAAACGTTTCCTATTACTATATACTAGAAATGTAGCCCGTTAAAGAATGACGGATTCGATGAACGATGCAATAGTGTTTGAACATATGTTTGCCTGACAATAAGATTAATCTTTCGTTTTGTACCATCAGTTGGATGAAGGTGTGAAGTTCTGTGATATATTTGGCCTTGAACTTTGAAGCAGAGTGACCCTGATTCTGCCACTGGACCTGTTAATTTAGCTCCCATTGATGCAAAAGATATACTGTTATTGTATGATCTTATTTTTCTTTTGAAATTTCCATTATAAATATTTTTTGGATTTGACATACTTTAAATATACTGGGAAAATAGGCCTTGCTGGTAGTTTCACTTTACCTTTGTGACAGCAATCGTTGAACTTTCCATCTGATGGTATTTCTGCTTGAAAATTTAAAGCATTGCAAAATCGACAGGTCACGTTCATTAATCCACAATTGTGTGCAGTAATATTTTCTGGGATAGCGAGCGCTATCAAACGCTCCTGTGTGAGTTGTCTTATTGTTTCTTCTGTTTCTGTTTGTCTCGATGTGGATACACACACTCGTTTTGAGGACATACGCTGCGCTCGCTGTGTATCTGTTTCTTTTTGTCTCGTTATCGATGCACGCACTCTCATCGAAGACAAACGCAGCGTTCGCTGTGCATCAGTTTCTTTTTGTCTTGAGGTCGATGCACATACTCGAATTTTAAGAAGATGCTGCTCGCGTTTTCCTTCCCTTCCGCTTAACATCGACGTCACATTTCGTGTCACAAACAACGCATCACTTTTACTGCACCGGTCTTTATTTGATGGAGTCTTTATCACGTTCAATTGTGCAATTCTTTTTGAATTACGTTTGCTGTGCGTAGACGGTGTTATTTTTTAAGGAGGCATTTTGAGTTATTAATGATGTGATTAATAATTTCTAATGCAATTTCGATGAAAAAATAAAGATGGTACTTGTGTCAAACTGACATAAACTGAAAAATTCTAAGAAGCATCAAAATTTGTTTTTTTGTAAAAGTTCTAAATTTGAAATTCTCGCGGTGAACAACAAAATCCTATAATTCGTACATATTGAAACTCGCTAAAGCATATTTTATAGACTTATTAAATTAGTTTTTAAATTAAAATATTATCCTATCGTCTTGAAATTCGGCACATAGCTGCGGAAAAATTTACTAAACTTACGTGCAAAAAATCAGCGCTGTATCTTTTAAGATATTCTATAGAGAAGCAATAGATGAAACATACATACACACAATGGCTATTATATATATTAGATGATATTCATTATCCGTTTTCACTTTCGTTACAGCCTTTCGCCTTTCAATTTTATTCATAACAAACTGATATTGTCTCTACAGAAAACAGTATATGTATTTTGTGAGATTTGTCATGCTTATTTTAATATTCATCATAATTAAGTTTAAATTATTTAAAATGTGGTTCCGCAAAGGTTTTTTTTGCAGCCTTTGGTTGATTTCAATACGTTTCAGGATACACTGATATCGTCTTCGTACGTCAAAAAAATTCTTGTAAAAGTGATATGTATTTTTTGATATTGGTTTTGTTGTATTTAATATTCATCATTACGCTAGTTATCCAATCTTCTTTGCTTGCTCGTATTTCCAGTACATTCCATTGTTCCCCTCGGCTACTTTCATTATGCATACTAACATTCCCTCCCCCGGAGGGGCGGAGGTCCAATTAACTGTGACGTCACCGGCCGGTACAGTCCGCCGCGAGAGACAACGTTCTGGGAAATTAAATTAATTTGATAGAGCCATAAACAGCGCTATTTCGGTACCGCGTTCATAAAAAGGTTGGATTACGAACGTAAATTGAAGCCGGGTCGGTATTGTATTAACTACTGTGTATTACGTAAATATTGAACAAGGGATGTTTTATTGCTGGTGGGATCTTTGTTCATGTATCGAAAGCATTCCAAAGTATATATTATTATGTTAATTAAAGAAAATATTACTAAAATCTAATATAACAATTTCTGAATACTCTTGTTTAAATCAAAGTGAAAAATGCACATTGCATCGATGTGATTACGTAAATATTGAATAAGGGATGTTTTATTGCTGGTGGATTCTTTGTTCATGAATCTAAAGCATTCCAAAGTATATATTATTATGTTTATCAAAGAAAATATTACTAAAATCTAATATAAAAATTTCTGAATACTCTTGTTTAAATCAAAGTGAAAAATGCACATTACATTGATGTGGCAAGTTGTCAAATTATATTTACCCAGCTTTTAATAAATATACATGTATTAACTACTGTGTTACGTAAATATTGAATAAGGGATGTTTTATTGCTGGTGGAATCTTTGTTCATGTATCGAAAGCATTTCAAAGTATATTATTATGTTAATTAATGAAAATAATACAATAATCTAACATAATAATTTCTGAATGCTCTTATTTTAATCAGTTACTTAACACTCAACACATTACTTTAATGTGGTAAGTTGTCAAATCATATATACCCAGTTTTTCTTAAATATACAATGATATAATAGAAAATATGTTCTTAATAAATTTCAATAAAATAAATAATTATTTCATTTTGTTAATAAACATATTTAAATTTGTCTCAAAATTAAAAAAAATATACATATATTTTTCATCTTGTACGAATTTCGAAAACATAGAATACACTTTTGTAAAAAATAAATTATAGAATAAAATGTATCAAATGTAACATTTTACTCATATCTTATTATACATGAGTTTTACGACATTGTGTATTAACAAGGCCGTGTATCCAATACACATCCCTTTCAAAAAAATATTTTTTTATTACAGTTAATTGGAGAAGACATTTAGGAAACTTTTCAAGTTACACGGAAAAAAATTAAACTGAAACATCACGGAAAAGATATCAAAATTGATAATAATGACTATTTATTCATGCGCCAGCCTAATTAACACCATAACAACACCCATACGTTTCGCAACCGCTACACGTTCCCGGTCACCACCCATCGATTACGCCGCGGCGGTTGATTTAATTGGCCGGCGGTGGCGAGGAAGGTTTGCTCGCGGCGTGTTCAGGCTCTTAATAGAAATATGTCACGTGATTATTAAGCACGTAAATCCGGCGCTTTTCCCCGTTAAATGGCGGACAATTACACCGCGGGCTTAAGGAGATGTACCCCCTTGCCCGATACACGCCGCGAATCTACACTCCATCTAATGCTTACAAATTTGCTTAAGTTTTACAACACTTGTATTCATGGCTTTATTTAAAACGCGGTTTATCGTGTGCACTGTGGTACACACTGCCATAGCAGTAGAATAGGTTTGGATGTTAGAAAAATAATATATAGTAACCTTAAGTGATTGTTTCCCCATAAGAGGATATTTACAAAATATCAAATAATCTCAATTATTAAAACAGCCCATAAAGGCCCTTTACCCTTAACTGCATATAATGACAGATCGGTAACAAACCATAAAACCTTTTTTTTTTAACCCCATAAAAACTTATAGGATTACCAACCGTTTCGTTTTGTGACCGTTATGTTGGACCTGTCTATCAACTTTTTAACACTAACAGTTCTAGAATAGACACAAACCGTATGAGAAGATGACATTCGCCTAATTTTGACAAATGAGCGAAAACGTAATAAGTTATTTGCATAATCAATTAAAATTATGTAGTATTTTTTTATGAGATATGAATATTTTCAGAATTTTTTTTACGTATGTCTATTTTTTGGATTGGACGTCAATCAGATGCGTATTTATTACTCATTACGGGTTTATCATATTATTACTAATATGATTAGGCACATTAGTTCATACATAGAAGATGATTTAAAGAAACTCTCAGAAAAATATCATCGTGATTTGTGTGGGATTTGAACCCACATCCCCTGGTTTACATGACCGGTGTACTAACCCTTGTACTAAATATGATGAACCCACATCCCCAGGCTTACATGGCCGGTATACTAACCCTTGTAATAACGAATCACAATTTTTCTGAGAGTTTCTTTAAATCATCTTCTATGTATGAACTAATGTGCCTAATCATATTAGTATTGATATTTTTTTTACTCAGATTTTTCCTATAAAACAGATGAAAAATATACAAAATATTTTTTTCATTATTTTTTATTAAATTAACACACAATTCCCTTACTCGATTTTTTTCACGGAGAAATAAAAAAAACCATGCGGTTAAGTGTTAAAGCAGACAACACAACTGATAATCGATTTGTAACCAGCCTGTCCTCGACGCTATCGGAAAAATACCTTTCGGTTGTCGGTAGTGTCGCAACGTGAGGTGGCAGCTTTACGAGAGCGTATCGCAAATTTTTACCCCGAGTTTGCTTTGGCGTTGATTCATCTCGGCAATATGTTTTACGATATGATATTAGTCCGTCCAATACGGCAGCCGGCGATGGGGGAAGTCGCGGTAATTGGCCCGGCGGGCATGGGTATCACCTGGCCCCTCACCCCAGCCCACTCTACCCTCCGGTTACTGCAGCCCCTGCCTTCTCCATTATACCTTGGCTGAAGCATTATATCCGAGAAATCAGGGATTTGTGATATATGAAGCGTAATATATCATTTTATAGACTGTAATTAAATATACGTTTTGATTACCTTTTTTAGGTGCAATGTATAAAAGGTGTCAATTTATAGTTGAATAAAGAGTAATTATATTATAATTATAAGTGTAGTTATTAATTTTGTAGCAGTCCATTCAATGGCATCTGTTTCTTACATGGAAAATTTATATAATATTTATAATATATTGATTAGTTTTTTAGATTGCTAAAAAACACAGCATTGCTTGCTAAATACATTTATAAAGTTGGAATTTTGTGGTATTATTGATTTTAATATTTTTGAGTAAAATACTTGAGTGATTTTCCACGTGTTCGTTTTTATTTGTGTTCGTTTTCACTTTCACATTGGCATTATCAAACATAGTTTGATACTCTTGAACTCTGTTTGATAATGCCAACGTGAAAGGTTGGCGAAACTGGTCACAAATAAAAACGAACATGTGGAAAATCACTCAAGTATTTTACTCAAAAATATTAAAATGGAATTTCGCCAAGTACTCTCTGTCAAAAATATTGAATTTTTTACTATTAATTTCTAAACCATCATTCACCATGCATCATTTACACAAGGATGCGAAAACTAAATTACAAAAATGTAAAAAGAATAACAAGGTTTATTTACACTGAATACATGGCGGATTGTATAGATTTTATAAAAATATACATCTCAATCAAAATATTAAATAATTGTTATATATTTAAATAAATCACATGAAATAGAAGCAGTACTTTTTGGTTGAAGTCTATGGTGATACTATGATTCAAGTTTAAGTACTACTTCTATATTTTCAGGCTGCTACCGTTGAGCCACATATTACCATAAACTATTTTAAATTGGTGTTTCAGAAACATATTTTGACCAAAAAAAGCGGAAACTGTTCACGCCCAAATACTGTCCGGGAAGCGATGCATCAGGGAAACTCCAATCCCTCACCCCAAGTCGGGCCCATGAAAGCATTTGGGCAATTTTGAAACCTATTAGTAAAGTATTTCCCTGAAATATAAAATAATAAAATTAATATGGGAATACCTTTCATTCATACAACAAAAAAAAAACACAATTAGCACCAGTTCTAAAATATAACTTTAGGAGTTAAGTTGTATTCTGATTTCCTCTATATATCTCAAATCTTTATAAAACCATCAATCATTAACAGTGGTCGCCAAAATCTATAAATATCCCTTAGTACCTTAAAAATGTTACATTTATATTTTTTGCCTTTATCTCTGAGCGCAAAAAAATGTAGATATCTTGTTTCGATATCAGAGGTCACAAGTAGTGAGTATTATATTCGCTACCAGTATCTGGGAGCGTTTGTACATGCCTGGGGTGTAATTAACCCGGCCTCTCGTAAATCTTTTCAGGCTGAAAGGCGACGGCGGGGTTAATCGGTCTTACTGAATTTAAAATCAACGCCCGATACGACAGTTTATTTTTTTGTTTTTGGGGTAGATTTAGTGCCGTTGAAGGGTTATTACTGGAATTAAATTCAACCCCTAATGTTCATTTCTTCTTTTTATGACGCTGAAAAGTAACCGTATACGCTTAATAATACACTCATGTGCTTGAACGTTGAAAAAATAACACTCATCCAGCCGATGGCTTCAAACGAACACGTTTTGATTAAAATGCATTTTATAGGTTTATTATTAAAAAAAAAATTAAATAAACAAATATAATCGCGATAAACATCGACACGTCAATAGTTAAAAATGTAACAATCGAAGTTTCATACCACCAAATTGATATTTACCCAGTAGATAAAATCATCCCTCCCTGGCCGCGCGGTGTTTGCATAATCATTCTAATAACCGTATTAATTGATTAACCCCGAGCCACCCCCGGCGGTTCCTTCTTTATTTGGCTAACGGAGCCTTAATTGACCTCTTTGTGCGCGTGCGTGTATTGACGTCGGTAATGCAGCCGCGGCAGAAGCGCCGAGTCATGGCGGCCAGCCGAAGGGAATCACTTTGCACTGAAAGCAGATGTTTAGTTGGCGGTCATTGATTTACCGATTAGTTTTTAAATGACCCCCGGCTCCCCCGAGCTCCCCTCGGGCTGTCTGCTGGATTCGCCACCCCTCGCTCTAAACTTTGGGGTGTCTTGAATATTAATGCTACGTGCATAATGATTCAGTTTTATGACCGATTTTTTGTGTTTTATTTTTAAATAAAAATTGCTTTGAATATTATTATTTTTTTGAAACGTCAAAAGTACCTGGAATATTTTGTTTCAGTTTGAAGAAATATTTGTTTTAATATTTTTGAGTAAAATACTTGAGAAATTCAATATTTTTGACAGAGAGTACTTGGTGGAATTCCATTTTAATATTTTTGAATAAAATACTTGAGTGATTTTCCACATTTTCGTTTTTATTAGTGACCGGTTACTCTGTTTGATAATGCCGACGTGAAAGGTTGGCGAAACCGGTCACTAATAAAAACGAAAATGTGGAAAATCACTCAAGTATTTTATTCAAAAATATTAAAATACTTGAGTGATTTTCCACATGTTCGTTTTTATTTGTGACCGGTTTCGCCAACCTTTCACGTTGGCATTATCAAACAGAGTATTTGTTCTGTACTCTCAAGTACTCTGTGTCAAAAATATTGAATTTCTTAAATATTTATTTCTTATATTATTGATTTTTGTGAAGACCGTCTCACAGGAAGTACGATTTTGCCTATACAGGTTTTTCTGAGAGTTTCTTTAATCATTTTTCAATATTTGAAAAAATGTACTGTATGTATCATTATCAATCAATTTATTTCTTCTTTTAAAATTAATATTATTTTGACAGAGATGCATTAAATTATTCTTAAATTCCTCAGAGGAGGTTGGCGACCATTTCACTCACGCTGAGCCAGTGTTCATGGTTTTCTAAGGGTAAAATAGTGTAGTGGGTCCTTCTACATGGGTCCTTCTATGGATTTCCAAAATAGAAATATTTGATCACCTGAGTTGTATTTAATATTATTATATCTGTCACTCTTTGGATATAGTTATCACTGTGTCAGTCTGCATTAGTTCCACAAAGCGAGAAGTCATTAAAACCCTATCTTTCAGTATTTAAAATTCCCCGCATGAACCTGCTTGTGGTTTGTGGCTTTGCATGCCATTTAAAACTTATATTTATTCATATCATATTTAACAGCGCCTTAGCTGAAAACACCGCGAGGGGATGCAAATTTCAGTAGACTTAACCTGAAAAAAAAAAAACGAAATGAATACAAAAGAGACTCATTACGACAATCAAAGTTTTTAGATTTCTCCTTTTTACCAACAGTCATAGAGTAATTGTGACTTCCTGTAGCTTTGGTCTAATTATTTCTTTCTAGATTGTACACAAAACGAGCGAACGTATCCACAAGTCGGAATAATATAGCGTAAATGCTGTATTTTGACTTGGTTCTTTGTTACAAGAATTAGTGATATCGTTGCATGCTTTTGGAGTTATTAATATAAAACGTTATTAGCAATAAATTAAGGTATTTACAATTTACAGTTCTCGGCGCTGTTAACTGTTTCATGTTACTGCAACATCAAAGTTGAACGCTTGTTCCCTGAAAACTGAAAAAAAAAAAAAAACGCTTTGAATGGCTCGGGTATTCAAGAGTATTATTAAAAAATAAGAATCTGATGCACCGCAGAGGTGTTGAATATTTAATATTTATATAAGTCTAGTATTTATAACACTTTTTCTTTATAACAAATTGTACACTAATGTACTTCTTTAGTTTCTCTGTACTGTCTTTTAATCCTACAATTGAACGTAATTTAATAATATAAAGTATAAATTGTTAACTTTTAACGTTATCACGATACAATAGACACTTTTTGGGGATTTCAATATAAGCATTTAAATATCTGTACAATTAATTTCAAACGTTACATTAGCCGAGCCATTTTTTATGGGCATGCAAAAGCAGATATCAAGTTTATTATAAAAAAATACACAGTGATTATATATAAAAATAGTAAAATGTTGAGGTGTTTATGGGAAAACAGGTGGGCTAAATAAAAAAAATAAAGATTAATAAAAAAAAACTTTTCTCGCATCGTATTCGAACACAGGCCAGGAATAAAATCACTGAATAATGCGACTGATTTACTGCGTTTAATTACGATCCGAGCCAAGATAAATTATAACAAACAACCCGTACAAAATACTTTCTATAAATTAATAAATATCAAGTATTAAAGATGAATAATGATTTCTTCGCATTTCTCGTTCCTGTAAGGCTTTAATAGTTTTTGATAACATTAGATCGGTCGACTTAAATGTTATTAGGGCTGAAACTGAAACAATATTCATTAGATTTATGAGAAATTACAACCCCCGTTCGTAATTTACGACGTGGGGTAGTTTCAGGTGAAGTTATATTTATTGCTGTATGTTTTTAACAGCTGTTGTCAAGTGTTGAAACTGATTATATGTATTATACTGACGTAGAAAATTAATACTCACCTTTGAGCATGTTTCGTGAAATACATATTAAAATTGAATAAAGTTGACGTTTTTCAATGACTCCTGAAAATTATTTAAAAAAAGTTTGTGTCGTTCTCATGAGATAAAAAAATATTTATTTTATCTAGTGTTTTGAGTTTACTCTTATTATTAAAAAAAAGACTTTTTTTTAATACGTTGAGAATTTTTACATTATTTTAAATATTAGGTTAGGTCACGTTGAATATAGGCTAAAAATATTGTCAGTGTGTTTACCTTACATAATCCGATAGCTATACAATATCTGCCAGGTATATTCACCTGTGTATCATACCCGCGGTGATTCACTCCCCTTTCTCCCCACGGCGCAACTTTACTTGCCCCGGAGGGACGATCACCCCTCTCTCCCCCGCTTCTCAATGCCGCAAACCAAATGCGTGACAGGGTGAGCAGCTTGTCCGAGTAATCAATAGCATTCCCAAGTTTATGTGCAAGCATATGACGAATGTTCGCATAAAACAATAGACCTGCTTGGAATATTTCGGCTGCCAAATTTTGAAACAAAATCAAGCTTAAAAATGATTTGCTTATTCACTTGCTGCCTTTTTTTTTTCTTCTCTCAAACCGGTTTTTTTAAACGGTCATTACATGACGAAAATATTTTTTAGATTTTCGATTTGTTATGAGTATTTGAGTCAGTCTTAATGCATGATTATTATACGATATACAAATATTTTTTTTTAATATATAAGTGACGTAATAGAGCATGGTTACCCTACTCGTCGTCCCCATACAGTATCGATCAAATATTTTGGTCAATGCGCTTAAATTTATGACTCCATTCACTTTTATGAGTGCACTTTATTTGAAACCAATACCGGGACTAGCACGCGCGACATGTACCCGCGCCCGCCCGCTGCAGGAGAGAGGTCTTCCATTGTGGCGGCGCTTCTGCTGTTCGCATTGTGCATTTGTGCATTGTGCCTCCGCACTCTGTCCTGCGCCAACAGCCGCATTGTTGCACACTTGGGGGCGAAGGCACTTATAACTAAATTAATTATTTAATGGATTGGATTTCAGATTTGTTGCCAAAATATTAAGGGCTTAAGTCCCATACTCGAGTTTTTTTGATCATTTTCTGGTCCGTTTTGCGAAAAATTGACTGCAGCAATCAAAAAAATTTAAATGCAAAAAGTTAGATACATTCCTTCTTCCGAACAGAATATTTTTTTATTCCTTGTGAATTTACTTTTAATATGATAAATATGTATTTTTCCGATTGAAGTGTAGGAATTTGGAGATTCGTCTTGTCCCTGTTCTAAGAGTCCTAAACATTTAAAAGTCTTTTTTCAATGGGAATTAAAAGATTAAATATAAACCATGTGCGACTTATTAATTTAAAAAAAAAAAATCTTTAACAAACTTTGGTTTTGAAAAGTCGTCATTTTATCCAATTTTTCAACAACTTCAAGATTTTATTTTACCCTGAAAATGGACGTTAATTAAATAATAAAAAATTTGTAATTATAATTTATAGTTTTTCAATACTCTATAAAAAATCAACATTCGACATAGAAAAATAAAGTGACAGTTAAATTAATTAAATGACACGATTTCGCCAGGTAAAACGGTCCTTTTTTTGTGGCAGACGGGGGATGGACACCAAGCAAGGTTGGGTAGCAAGACCCTTAAGGGTAGACTGAAACACTTATTGACTGAAGTACATATTCATTTATTATGACGCATTGATGGTTATAAGCGGGTTAAAAAACTCTCATTATTTTTAATATATGTGGTTTATGGACTTAATCCGTCGCATAAAGATTTTTTTATTTGGTTCAGTTCAGGCTAGGCGCTAGGGGAAGTAATTTTTTTTTTTACTTGTGGTTGTTTTGTTTTTGGTGATTAAAAGTAACCTTTATTTGTTTCAGTGGTGATGCACAAAGACAAAGAGGATGGGCTCATACCGCACGAGCCGAGCTTCCGGGGGAGGGAGATGACTGCATACGACCATACCCCCTTAGACGGCGACATGTTCCTACAGGTAACAACCTAATATTTCTATAATCAGTATGATATTAAATATGACCACATAAACCAAGCCAATAAACTCGTTATTTCTTTCGTTATACTATAATATTTAAACTGATTAATATTTTTTTATGCAATGGTGTTTCTTCGGATATAAGTGTGCAGGTGTGAAATCGACTATAATACCAGCAATGAATAAGTATATAAAAGTGAAGATCTACATACAAGATAGGTTGGGTAAGGATCTCTGTGTTCCGATCTGAAATCGACAACCGTACAAGCACTTTTGTATAAAATTACACAAATATCTATATAAAAGTTAATTTGAGTGAGGTTAGGCGAGTTTCAATTCAAAACCAACCACTGTATATTAAAATGGGGTTAGGTCAGATGAGTTCATATGTGAAATCGACAACTGTACAAGTACAATTTTGTACAAAATTATACAAATACTGTATAAAAGTTGGATTGGGTGAGGATAGGTGAATTTCAATTCAAAATCAACCACTGTATATTAAAAATGAAAATCTGGATATAATTTAAGTTGGGTTAGGTTAGATGAGTTTATATGTGAAATCGACAATTGTACAAGTACAATTTTGTATAAAATTATGCAAATACTGTATAAAAGTTGGATTGGGTGAGGTTAGACGAGTTTCAATTCAAAACCAACCACTGTATATTAAAAATTAAAATCTGGATAAAATTTAAGTTGGGTTAGGTTAAATGAGTTCATATGTGAAATAGACAACTGTGCAGGAACAATTTTGTATAAAATTATACAAATACTGTATAAAAGTTGGATTGGGTGAGGTTAGGTGTGTTTCGTATATTAAAAATGAAAATCCGGATAAAATTTAAGTTGTGTTAGGTTAGATGAGTTCATATGCGAAATCGACAATCATACCAACAATGAATAAGTATATAAAAATGAAAATCTGTATAAAAGTTGGGTTGAGTTATGGGGCCGGTGCCCACGGTGCACCGCGAGAAAGAAACGCATAAATTGTTGATTTATCCAAATACCAAATTAGCCGGAATCGCGAGCGCACCTCTCCGAGGAGCCCCCCGCCCGCGGACAGCGGCGCTGGCGCGTTATTTATGGAGCAAAAGGACGCGCGCCACAATAAAAGCCTCGCGAGGATATGCCCAGGGGGGGGGGGGGGACCCAGGGGCGGCGCAGCCTTAAGAGTCCTAAAGCCAGCGAAAAATTATCCTTTGATTATTAAAATATTTAATTATAATCATCGGTAAAACTAGAAGCCACTCAGTAGTTTTATATTTAAAAATAAATTTTCATATTCGTCCATTGGTCGAGATCGTCGAGCGGTAGCAATGAATATCGATGCTGTATTTTAAAAAAAAAATTACTCTTAGTCTAGGGGATGTTGGTAGTTAATTATGTTTTACAGCTCTCAGAAAATTATCGAGGCAAAAGGATTTAAACATGTTACAAATCGGATCCAAACAATGCATATTTACGATTAAAACTTCTTTCATAAAATTTCACAGTAATTATTTAATATATGAATAAATTTAAATGTAAGCTAAAATATTATTTTATTCGTGGAATTTCACTAACTAGAACAAGAGGTTCTTATGAGTTAGAGGTCGATGCCCCCAATTCTTACAACTGAACTATCGTGTACAGTAATACCCCGTTTTACGCGAGGGAGACGTTCCGGAAAAAATCGCGATATGTGAAATTTGCGTATATCGGGGTTTACCATTAAACATACATATATAATCAAAATTTAATACAAAAAATACGAATCATTTGAATCAATCACTTTAATTCTAAGAACACTTTATGCAGTATTACATGTTATTTTTACTGAAAATACATCTATTGTCTTTTGGGTAGCGTTTCTTTTACGTTCTTGTAAAATACGTTCATAACACCCAACGCTGTTTTTAATTGTTAAGAGAAGTCAATGACTACATTATATTCATACACATTCTAAAATAAGAAGTTCGCGTAATGCGAGGCATTTTAACGCGAAATTTTAGATTGAAACCGCGCATAACGGGGTCGCGTAAAGCGGGGTATTACTGTATCTACATTTTTTCCTTTTAAACCATGAATAAAATTACTGCCATAATACGCAGTGTCGATACTTTGCGATCTACATGCATATCTAAAATAAAAAAATTAGTAACTTTGTACTTTTGTGTTCACTTTGAGTTTATTATATTTTTTTACATTGCTAGTTTTGACCAAATAGACTAGGTCATCGTCATATGCATAACTAATCTTATGCATGAAAAAAATTTAAAGTTACTTTTATCATTATAATAATGGATCTTCACCAATCAAATGCCTTGTCCCTCAACAAGAAAAAAAATTAGCTTCATAGTATTACTTGTTTGAATTGAAATTATTCGATATTTCATCAAAGTTGATTATACCCAAGGAAAAAGGTATATATAGACAAAAAGACACTATTTTCAAGCGTGATACCTGATCTCGTGGAAGTGAGTCCCAGCACGGGCGCCCCTGGCTGGCGCCGCGGGTCGCCGGCCCATATTATTTATCGGGGCCCCAAGGACTCCGGTTCGGGGGCGCGCCGCTGCGAGGGACCAGCCAGGCGGGGACTACTGTACTACTGAACTACGTGAATGGGATCCACTGGCCGAGGCGGTCACACCGGCGTGTCTACTCCTCATTGATAAGTCCACTGAGAGGAATTTTACTTAGGTAAAGAATACCGCTCAAAAGCTCGAGTTTCAGGAGATAATGCCTAATCGAAGTTTTTTTATACATTCGACTGTTGCACGAGCTCGTACTTTAAAAAAAAAATTATATAATATATGCATTGTAAAGTTTTCAATATTTTAAAATAAGTGGAATGGAGCCGAGGCGGTCATACCGGTGTGTCTACTCCTCATTGATAAGTAATTTTACTTAGGTAAAGAATACCGCTCAAAAGCTCGAGTCTCAGGAGAAAATGCCTAATCGAAGTTTTTTATACATTCGACTGTTGCACGAACTCGTACTTTAAAAAAAAAATGATATAATATATGCATTGTAAATTTTTAAATATTTTAAAATAAGTGGAATGGGGCCGAGGCGGTCACACCGGTGTGTCTACTTCTCGTTGATAAGTCCATTGAGAGTAATTTTACTTAGGTAAAGAATACCGCTCAAAAGCTCGAGTCTCAGGAGAAAATGCCTAATCGAAGTTTTTTATACATTCGAGTGTTGCACGAACTCGTACTTTAAAAAAAAAAAGATATAATATATGCATTGTAAAGTTTTCAATATTTTAAAAGAAGTGGAATGGAGCCGAGGCGGTCACACCGGTGTGTCTACTCCTCATTGATAAGTCCACTGAGAGCACTTTTACCCAGGAAAGCAGGAGATTATGTCATATCTTTTTTTTTTTTATACATTCGACTATTGCACTATTACTCAAACCATTAACTATCAAATTGATTAAAATAAAAAATGCATTGTAAAGTTTTCATTATTTTAGTAAAAATGTGAAACTCATGAAATAAGTCGAATGGGGCCGAGTGGCCGAGGCGGTCACACCGGTGTGTCTACTTCTCATTGATAAGTCCATTGAGAGTAATTTTACTTAGGTAAAGCATCCCGCTCGAAAGCACGAGTTACAGGAGATTATGTCATAACGAAGTTTTTTATGCATTCGACTATTGCACTTTTACTTTTACTCATCACTATCAAACGCGTACTTAAAAAAAATAATTATGATATATGTATTGTAATGTTTTCATTATTTTAGTAAAAATGTGAAACTCATAAAATAAGTTTTTTTTAGATTTTTAATCACAGTTCTTGACATAAGTAATTTAATTTAAAAAAAAATACTTTCTCTGTATGTTTACTTTGTCCTTTGTACGTTTTGTTCCCATTTCTTCAAACTCAATTTTCTGATCCTATTTTTATAGAGTTGTAGCATATCGCAACAAATCTGCGTACTGATAGAATTAATACGAGAAATAAATTAACCAATAAGAAGTGTAAGTAAATATAAAAACAGGCTTTAAGTTGCGATATCGTTCGCACAACTATTTAATTTTCTATTATTTTGTTGTTGGTACTGCCAAGATGCATATATGTACAATATTATCTCAATTTTATAATCAAACTAGATTGATTATTATTACCCCGAGCGTTTGGCACTTTTATGTGTATTTTCTTTCGTACAATCGGTGTTACGTTGTCAAGATCCTTCGAATTATTCCCGCGCACGAGACCGGCGTAAAGAAATCAACGTTTCCGCTTGATTTACAGCCGAAATTCGCGTTCACCCTCTGCTCCGGCGCCGGAAATGCGTTCTTCAGCCAATAAAACCGAGTTAAAGATAAACTTTCTCTAATTTATAATTAAAAATAGGTGCTAATCGCGGTCGGGGAGAAATGGCGGTCGTGACAATATCGCGGCCCTGGGTGGGCTTTTACTTCACGCGTACGCAATTGAAAATTTTCATGTCGATCAAGATTGTGTATTTGTACAAAAAGTCGCGGCCGCGGGGCTTTTTTTGATTTATGGCTGTGTTTCTGCGCCGCGTAACGGGCATGAACCGAAAATGTTATCAACACGCCCGAAACTAAAAGGACATTAAATGTTTAGTGAGATTTGTAGATCGCGGTGCGTTTGTGATTTTATAATAAATAAAAATTCTAATAAAATTTGAGCTTTTGTACGGTGAATGAAACTTTGTTTTGGAGTTTCATTTCTTTTGACGTGCTTTGTGCAGTATTTTGCAGTTAATATAGCAAAATCTCATACGCATTTTAATACACTAAAGGCGGGGTTGATACTAGTACCCGTTTTGCGGACTACTGCCTGAAGCGGGGCGCATATTAATACGTTTTTGAATGTGTTTAATCTAAAAGAAGGTCATTTTATTCTTTAGATTTACAGCTCGAAATGTTTGTTTAGGACTCGTCAACGTTACTTATACCAATACGTCTAGTGATTCTGAACAGAGTGACAATGAAGAAGTGGAGTGGTCAGAGAATGATAATCCTCTAATTATTGAACAATTTTTAGGACAAAGTGGTGTTGTTGTGATGCCAAGTAATCCGCAAAGTGTGTATGAAGTGGTTCAACTTTTTATAGGAAACGATTTATTTGACTAAATGCAAATCAAAGAGTGTATAGACTAGATTTCACACGCGTAATTTTACGCGAATTTTGCCCACTACTCACATCAGTTTAGTCAATTTGGTACCCACCTAAAGTGTGTATATTATTTTATACGCCAGAGCTCTGTAAAGAAAGGATTACGCAGAATTTTCTTTCCAATATAAAACTGCGGTGAAGAAAGACCCGGAGACCGACTACACTATTTTCCCCTTAGAAAACCATGAACACATGTTCATCATGAGTATATGCTCAGTGAAATGGTCGCCAACCTCCTCTGAGGAGAGGCACTTGATGAAGAAGATTCGCATACGTATTTTGATTGTTTGAATTGTGAGCTTTTAAGTTGTTTCCGAAACACTATTTTGGCGTGAATTTAAAATTATTTTTTACTATGATATACAGTTTTTTGATTAAAAAACATGTGAAATCATAATTTTTAAATAAAAAAATATATTGAAAATAAAGCTGGTAAGCTTGTTTTATTGTCGTTATGTCATAAATTACTGAATAATAAATAAAAATACACACTACTTGATTATGGTGCTACTGACACCATAAGCGTTGATAGAAATTTTTTCATAGTATGTGCTACCGCTTTTTGTTGTAGGGTGACAATGCTTTCCAACATATGGTTAAACACAAACCGTGAATAACTTTTACCTTAGTTATATAAAAAATACCTAGAAATTTCTCTTCAGAGATTTTTCTGTTTTGCTTATTTTATTCGAGAAATGAATCAATCACATTGTATACTTGTTTTTTTATATTATATATTAAACATGTTTTTCTTTTAGGTCTTTGCACGCCATTACAAAATAAATAAGCGTAATCTGTAACAATCGAATATTCCGAATTAAATAACGTATTGACAAAATACGTATCGGTTCTTTTCAGCTAGCAGCATATAAACATTGCAGACATGAGCATATTACCTCAATCTGCAACAATTGAGCGTTTTAATTTAAAAACCACCTGATTGTGTTTATTTTCTATGTATATTGTAAAGAGGTCAAAATTTTTTTTATTGATAATGATTAAGTACATTAATTGATTAAAGAAACTCTCAGAAAAATATCATCGTAATTTGTGTGGGATTTGAACCCACACCCCCAAGCTTACATGGCCGGTGCATTACCAATTATACCAACGAATCACTGGTACTAAACAAGAATTTTTAACAATCATATCTTATAAGTGAAAAACAACGTACTTATTATGCCAATTAAATATTGAAAAGTACTTGAGTACTTGGTGGAATTCCATTTTAATATTTTTGAGTAAAATACTTGATTATACTTGGTTGATTTTTCACATGTTCGTTTTTATTAGTGACCGGAATCTCACTCTAGAATCTAGAATCTCACTCTGTTTGATAATGCCAACGTGAAAGGTTGGCGAAACCGGTCACTAATAAAAACGAACATGTGGAAAATCATTAATTAAATATTGTGTGACTTTTTCTAAGAGTATCTTTAATCAATTTTCAATATTTGAAAACATGTACTTAATCATTATCAATCAATAAAACCTGTATGGGCAAAATCGTACTTCCTGTGAGACGGTCTTCACAAAAATCAATATTATAATGTTTTTTGGTAAATTTTTAATATTTTTTATCCTCTATAAGCGGTAGCGGTAGCGGTTAGCGGTAGTAAGTGGATATCCCCTGATTCTGCGCGCAGGCTGCGGGGCTTACGTGGTGTGGCTTAGGTGGTAGCCTAGGTAGGTGTGGCCGGTCTTAATTAACCGCATTCCATACTTGGACACGAGAGGAAGGCTGAATCCGTAACAATCGAAGGCTGTAGGTCCTGAACCGCCCGCGCGTATTTATTCCCTCGGGTAAGTCGGTAACATGTGTACGGGAGTAATAATTCGCTCCCTACACGGGTCCGGTGTGGCCAGTCCTAAATAATTTTATTCCCGGCATGGATATGACCGTGCGGGGATAAATTTATTTATTTTTTACCTTCGATCCCCGCTGCGACGCGTTAATGCGCGGTCAACATTGGTTTATTGGTGCCGCTCGGTTGTTTATGGAAGTTCTATCATCGCATATTTGCCCTGGTAAAACACATTAAGTTTAGTGGTTGATTTAGTGCGGCGGGCCCTCGTATTTGTACGATTTTAAATTATAATCAGCGGGGAAATGTGTTCAAGACGCGGCTAGGATAATGAGATAATTATGAATAGGGTTTTGTATGTAAATAAAATATAGACTCCCTCCGCTAACTGTTATTTATCTTTGAGAGATATAATAATATCTTGATTATAAATCGAATATTTGTGATTAATGTCGACCTTTTTTTATTTGTTTTATTTATCGTAGTTTTTTTTAAAAATATATTACATTGGAAGCTAGTGAACCTTCAATGAAGTCTGCTTACACCGCTAGTAAAGATTTTAAGTATTTTGTATCGAAACATTCAAAATAATGATTGTTATCTGTTTGATGTACATTGATGTATTTTCGTCGGCAGTTTTCTTTAAATCTTTTTAGTAAATGAAAGATAAGAACATTTAGCGTTTCCATGTGTCCGTAGCGGTGCAGGGCCTCTCTGTAATGTTTGTAATTTGTCAATAACAATCAGGCATTAGGCATAGATGTAGTTTTAAGTGTGATATGGCCTGAGCTGCTGCTAATGTCCGGTGTCGTTATATCGGCAGAGTCTCTCACGCGCCCGAGAGCACATCCGGGTTGTTTTTTATACAGATCATTGTGATACGAGATGTATCTTGGACCATGATTGCATAGTTGCCGTTATAAATCAATGGAATTTAAGAATTGAACGCTTCGTGTACAGTAGAAAATAAATACGGCCTACTAAATTCACCCTCGAGTGATCTTACTTGTACTTCATCTCAATTACCAATTGAGATGAAATACAAGTAAAATAATTGTATGAGGCTATATTTTACTCAGCTGGAGTCCAAAAAGACGTATATTACTTAAAATAATCATATCATCAAATTACCAAACATTTTTTTTTGTAGACTATGTAGAAAGGCTATTTCTAATAAATATTAAAATTTAATATGCTCAAATAAAGTTAAACATTCAATATTGATTAGTGAGATTAGTTAGAAGTGATATCCGGAAGAAAAAAATTACCAATTTTATTTTAAAGTTAGCACATGTGATATCGATTAATTATATTTTTAGATCAATTATAAACTAATTTTTGAACACAATTGAAATTTTCGTCGGGGAAATAATTGCTTAAATTTGATATAGGAAGATTTATTATATTTCATACTCTCTTCAGTAATAAAAAATAGGATACAAAATATTTTTTTTCTTTCGTTCATTAAAATAAGGGTTTTTTTTTTAAACTTTTGTAATCAATTTTAAAAATATATGATTTTGAATACAACTTATGAAATGAACAGATTTCATATGCTAATACAATCTGGGTCATAAGGTTAAACGTTAAAATGAAATAATGGTTGAATTGAATTATTTTAAACGAAGTTTGTGTTTAGCGGCTGCTTACAGAAAGCAACAACGATAAAAGCATTTCAGAGATTTTATCGTTTATGTAAATTTAAGCTGTTATTGAAATATATTTATTTTTTTACATTTTAAGTTGCGTTTTTTTTAATATATGGTAATGTGAAATTTTATTAAATGTGCTACCCTGCATAATTTATTAATATGTAATAATACTTACCAGTAACTTCGCAGAATACAATGGAAGATTTTATTAATTCGATTAGAAGACATATGCGTGTATCCATTACCGATTTTAGAAATGCTCGATTTCATAATCATCTAATCTAATTATAGATTCTAATAGTAATATTGGATATGTGTGTACTGTTTTTAACAAAAAAAGTTAATAGCTTGCATGTGAGAAATATCATCTCAATTTCAATCACAACGCCTCCATATTCCTCATGTTCGCATATATCAGTTATATGATGATTTTAACCAGCGTGGGCCAGTTTAGAAGTTAAAAGTTATTTATGGAGCTGGTGATTTCCCTATCTTCAGACAATACAGCTGTAATTAAGCGTGAGCACGGCATAGACTAACACAATTAAAGCCTGGCAACACGAAAAATGCCGCACTCGGTCTACCGCCAGCCGGGCAGGAATTATTATTGGTGTAATTTATGGTAGTCTGCCATACTATTAGACAAGCCTAGAATATGCTTGTGGTTTTATGTTAACGGCGTAAATTATATTAATGCTTTGATATTATAATTATTTACGCTTTCAAGTTTTATCGAAGAGGTGAAAATATCAACAAAAGATTCGTAGAGGTTGTAATGTTATTTTGCTGACAGTTTTTTTTTTTTCTAAAAAAACTAAGCCCTATGATTGACGTAAGGATTTTTTTCAGTGAAAAGAAAGAAAATGAAAATATGATTCACTTGGTTTTTTTTTATTTCAGTTGCTTAAAATATTTTATTTATACCAATAAGGGTTAAATCCTTCCAGTGCTATGGCTTGATTGATGGCACTGAAAATTTTACTGTTTTATTTATTTATTATTAAATAATTGCAAGGTGCTTAATATTTAATTTTTATTATGAGTAGCATATAAAACATTACTTAAATCCAAAATAACAATTAATTATCACAAGATTTTTGCAAAAAAAAATTTTCACGCGCAATCAATTCAGAATGCGTTTATGGTATTAAAAAAATGTTGATATTTTTCTGTTCACTCTCAGTGTTTACAGAAGAGACTCACATTAATTGTCATAATTAAAATATTGCACAATTTAATAGTACGTATATGGAAGTCTTAAGGAATTCCACGTGCAAGTGGGATTGATTCATTTAACATGCCATCAGGCCGTTTAATACGGCACGGTCTTGTAATTTACACGGTTTACCTATTCAAATAAAATGATCGTAAAATCGTAACGCTTGTATGTAAAAGAGATCATAAACATTTATAATGCTCTTTATTTAGATGTAAGGCCGCGGCAGAGAACCGGTCGGCGCCGATAATTACTCTCGTCCGAGGGACAGGGCCGCTTTGAATCAATGATCCCCTCATAAATCAACATTCAGCTGTGCTAGCTTATTGGAAATAATAATGATTTTAACTCGTGGATCGTATTTGGTACCTGCATTACACCCTTAAAAGAGAACTGACGAACGATAAGACCGGCTACAACGCAGCGACACAACTAACAACCGAAATGTAACTTGCTGAAAGCATCCTAATATGCATTGTGTAAAAAGACCCAGTAACCCACACTAGTGACCCCAAAAAACCATGAATAGACAAATATGTTTAATAAGATGATCAGCAGCTAACCCAAAAAAATCACAGTTTAGATAAATTTTGTTCAGGACACCGTACAAAAATACCAAAAAATTATTTCATATAAATAATTAAGCAAAAACTGTCAACCATTCGTATAGCTTTTATGTAAAGAATATTAAATTTCTGATTAATTTGGTCCATTTCTTAGTTTGTATAATTTTAATCAATCTTAAAATTCTAGCTTCGTAAAGTACTCGAGGTACTATGATTAAAAATGTACGAATTTTCATTGCATAATAAAAGACTCAAATAAAAGTTTACATATAATAAATTATTCTCAATAGACCCACCTTTATAAAAGTAATATACTTGTTATTTTCATATTAATTAAATAATAAAAAAATAGACGTTACTTTTATTGTCACGTATGTGCATAAAAATAGCCGTAAGAGACTTTGGGGAAAGTACAAATGGCGTCATTGACTAAAAGCCTTATGACGCATATCGGGTGACATTTATGACGGGTGCAACATAATTAAAGCTTCAGCTCATATTATTTTTTTAAATATAAGCTCCACTAGCTGAACAAATTTTAGCACAGATATTATAAATATACTAACAGTTTTGAAACGTTCTGTGTAAATTACACGTAGTCAATAAAATTATATTTTGCAGCAGCAAATATCAGGCATATTTTATAATTAGATTTTTAATTACGGAATAATAATGGTGTGGGTTATTATATTTCGTCTTCATAAACTGGGGAGCATAAAATGGCTTACTCGAAAGCTCGTTAACAATATTGCCTCGAGTAGGCAACAAACCTCGTATCCGGCCATCTCGAGAGCCTTTCCCTCTAGGCCACGGCTGATGTCTTCATTCCGTCGTGGGGCGGTCGTAAACTTTACGGATTTCATGAAGCTTGTGCAGAGCTTTAGCTTATCGCGCGAAGAAGCTCTCAACAGTTTTGATTTATTATGCCTTAAAAATCACATTTTATAAATAATAAATATACTTAAATTCGTCGTGTTTGTTATCGGGATATTATTGATTTACGAATCAATAGTATAAAAAAATGCTTTTGACATGCACATTGTTTAATATTTTATAATATTTTTGAATAAAATACTTGAGTGATTTTCCACATTTTCGTTTTTTTTAGTGACCAGTTTCGCCAACCTTTCACGTTGGCATTATCAAACAGAGATTATCACTCTGTTTTTTCAAGCATTTTATTTAAAAATCACTAATATGATTTGACACATTAGTTCATACATAGAAGATGATTTAAAGAAACTCTCAGAAAAATATCATCGTGATTTGTGTGGGATTTGAACCCACATCCCCTGGCTTACATGACCGGTGTACTAACCCTTGTACTAACGAATCACTTCCGTTTATCGAGACTTTTTAACAATCATACTCTACATATGAACCAATGTACCCAGGCCAACCAATATTTAGTGATTTGGAAGCACTGGACTTTTTTAACAATGTAACAATCGTTAATCGTTACGTTAATCAAAAAGTCGACATATTATTCAAAAATCTTAAAATTTGTAATCAAATGTTGTGCTGTTATACGCACTCATGCAGTTAGCTTTTATCACTGTAAATTTTTGAACGTATACGTTTATAGGTTCAGTGCGCATAGAACTCGTATTTCAACCAATACGAAACACACAAAGCCTACCTGCCTCGTATTAAATATCGAAAGACTCTCGCTTTGAAAGAAAATCCAAGTTACGCAAACAATGACGGGCCAATAATGGAAGCTCCGGTGGTTTCAGCATAATGTGATTCCTTCACATATTTTCTTTTGTGACTCGGTGCCTTTGTCCATTTACCGTTATCACAAAAAAAAAACCCAGCGGAACCTTGGCATATTATTACAGTTAGTCCGCCTACATTTGTTTTAATGCCCGGCGGGTGATATATGGACGAGGTCCTCGGAGCGGCGTGAAGCCACCGCTCCCAGGAAAACCGGCCGCCCGATAACTCAGCGAGCTTTTGCGGGAAATATTTTTATGGAGGGCGTGGGGAAACGGCCGCCAGCCGAGTTTCGTAGTTTATGGACACTTGTAGCGAATAAATTATCCGGAAAAAAAATATTTCCAGCCGGCAACACCCAGAGCTAAATAAAACCGAAAAAATAACGCTTTTATCGCTTCATACCGCTGTGCGTCAGGACGATTTTTTTTAAGTAGGTGTCACAAAAAGCGGAGTGGTGTTTTATTCGCTTGATTATTATGATTAATCGTGGCGCGTTCTCTGCCCGGACGACTGAAATAATTTGTGACACAAATAGACGTAATTATGTTTTATGTAAAGTTTGCTGTTGAATCTGTGCGAACTCCGACGCCATGATTTATCGCTCCAAAAGTTATGTGTTTCCAGCGAGATACGCGGCAAGGAGGGGTTGCATTCGTATTTACACAAACAAAACACTCAACCCCGAAAACCGTCGCAGACCTTTTTTTTTATTAACACGCCGAAATATTCCGACATTTCACACCTTAAAATTCGTAATGGCGGTTTCTTTCTGGCAATCTGGTAATATACTTATATAGAATCCGCAGATCGTATCGCGGGAGGCTTTGTTGCTAGGAAGGCGTATTTTCGCATGCGGAAACGCCGGAGACTCGCGAGCCTCCGCCTCGGTAAAGCCCGCGCCGGGAAGCCGATATAATATTCGCGATAAAAAAATATAAGGAACCAATCGGAAAATATAAGAAATAATTTGTTGGGTATAAAAAATGGCGACGTTAAGTTTTTATCGTTTAATAATTAAACGCCGGGGTAAGGCCAAACATTCGGAGTATCTGCGGCATCCATCTCGGCCATTACGAGGCATTAAACCACGGTATTTTCTTGTTCGACTTTTTATTACGGCCCGCCATTTTCCCAGGGAAAACAAAACGACGCGTGGATGTACAATTTTTGGCCATTTTGTTGTGAAATACAGAAAGGGGATTTAGATGTAATCCCCCAGATTGCGGGGGATATTTGAATTTCGCCTTTGGGCTTATTTACGAACTGGAAAACGTGTTCCCTTTCATATATTTTTCATACCCGGCCTTATCTAGCTATTACTGAATAAAATATTACGTATTTTCTTTGGGATTTCCCGACCAAACTTGAGTACGTTCACCGAAAGAAACGTTAATATTATTTATACGCAGTATAACATCGTATAAAAACGAATAAATTTACTGAAATACAATCTATAAATAAGGGCTCAAAGTTAAAAACGATTTCCTGGCGATATCGGCTGACGTAGGTTCTGGATTCACTGAAGGCTTGTGTTTAATATTTCATATTTATACAGTAACACTTGAAAGATTGAAATTAATATTAAAAGGCTCCACGGATTAATTAAATCAAAAATAGTTTTTTTCTAATAAGTCTTATTATTATTAACTAATGATAAATATAACAGATTTATTAACAAACTAATAAATAATTTGTATTTGTAATTTAATAAAAAGTGCACGTTAATTAATTTTTTATTTTTTTATTTCAATATGTAATAAAGTGTCACATGAAGTTTTTGACTGAAATTTTGCTGAACCGAAGAAGAGAGCGCTTCATTATTTGCTCTCTAATGTGTTTTATTATATTTGATAGGTTTTTTATTCGCTTTTTCGAGTAATTACTTCCAAATTAAAAGCATCATGTCATCGAACCCCAGTAAGCAGGTTTAGTTAGTTAATAGAAAATGCGATCAGTCTCACTCAGAAGCCAGAGCACAGCCTTGTGCCGAGTGTAGGAACATAGGAAATTTTCACCAGTAATAAATATGATTGCCTGTGATGTGTGATAAGCATGTTTATTGTTCGAAGGTAATAAAAACTAAGCTACAATTATTGTTCAACTTAATGTGAGAATTGCCCAAGTGCTTCGAAATGCTTTTAAATTGTATACTTTGAGCGCGGTGCCATAATAATTTTCCTTTCAGATCTGACATCATTTTTATTTATTTTTGTGCAATTATCCACGGGAGACTTTTGCTTATGAAATATGTCGCATAAAATAAAATAATAAATTGATAAATAATAATGGAGTCGTGGATTTTGAAATGTGAGCATGGCAGATAAAAAAATGTATTTTCATAATTTTTCAACGGAAACATCAAATATTGCGAAGCAAAACATAATGTGTGATGTGAAAATCATAAAATAATACATGCATTCTAAGAACAATTCGCGTAGTTAAAAACATATTCTTTGAATGCACTTGCAATTTATGATATTTCAATTAAAAATTAAACCCTTAAAAAAAATATTCATTCACACAGTCTACAGATATTTTCCATTTTAATTTTTATTAAATATTGCTTATTTGAGTATTGGTTGAATCTTTTTTCTCATAAAAGATATGGTTGTTAACGATTTTTCGAAGAGATTGATGGATATCTCTTGCATATAAAAAACAACATATAATAACATAAATCTTCTTTAGTGAACAGCTGCAAATAAGGTAGCGAAAAATAGTAGTTGTTTGCACAGTGAAAAAATACTTGTTATAAAGATTTGGTTCTTTTAAAGGTTTTATTTATTGATATTCCTATTTAATTTTCAGGCACTCAATGGTTTCCTGATGATTCTCACCTGCGAAGGAGAGGTGTTCTTCGCCACCCACAGTATAGAGAGCTACCTAGGCTTCCACCAAGTGAGTACTTTACATATAATTTAATGTAATGATTAAAAAAATAAAGCTTATTTAGCTTGTACATATTGTACAAAACACAAATGCTTCAAATACGAAATTATAATTTGATTTATTAAAAAAAATATTTTCAGATATGTTTACTTTGTAACTGCGTATAAATATTATCTTAAAGTCTTGCTGAAGGATATTCCACGTAAATGTGAATAAATTTATCTAGTTTAATTTTATTAATAGCAACAATAAATAATTATTTTTAACCGTGAGATAAGATGGATATAAAAGAATAAGACCGCTGAAATTAGTCTTACAATGAGTTTTGCTATTCTGGTGTATGTTGTTTTGATATTTTTTTGTATATTATATGAGTAATATAGGACTGTACAACTTTTAATACTAACTGAAATTGATACTGCTATTGTGTTTATTCTATTAAATGACAATAGATTACAGCGAAAGTCTGTTATTATTTATTTTTGATACGTTTTTGGTGTAATAGGTGCCTTTGTGTCCCTAATAATCATTAGCAAGTGAAAGGATTTATTGGGTAATTTCAGACAAAATCAAATTTGTTACACATAATTTTATTTTTAAATTTATAAGCATATAATTTCGTTTAAAAGTACGGTTTACGAGCACGGTATCGTTAAAATAAAATTATACATTTGTAATATTTTGATTCATTGATAACAAGGTTATAATATTGCGGGCTTACAAAAATACTTTACACTTTCACTAAAAAGTCTACCAGGGAGCGGACTGCATGCAATTCAAACATTACGTAATAAAATTGTATGTTTTCAAATTGTAAACTTAAGGTTTTTCGATTCGATAAAAATATCGGTTGTTTTTTTTTATACAAGGAATAACAAAAACCGTTTGATTACTCCCGCTTTATGGTGTAATTAAATATTATCAAGTAAAAATATTAATTATAGAGGTATTTGATAACTGGTTTTTAATTATATACATATAAACATTTATTTTGACTTTGCACAGCAATACAACTCTCACTTTATTAATATTCTTTAAAATAAATAATTTCATAGGTTAGTAGCCGTTATTATTAAAAGGCACTACTCCGAGATCCACCATGCTCGTAACGCAGCAATAATATATTATTTTGTAGTATGTCAGTAATTTCTTTGTGTTTTATTTACGAATCATTAGCATATATCATGTATACGTTATTATTAAACTAACTTGGCGAGGTATAATTCTTTAATCATTACTTAATAAACTCTCCGAGGTATTCAGAAAACTGTAATATATTATTTTGAAAGAGATGTGTTGCTGTGTGCAGACCTGATCAAGTTCCCTCGGTATCTTTAGCTGCCTGAGCTGAAACCTTCAGGAAAAGAGCCAAACTGTAAATTAATTAATGTTTAATTTTTATTATAAAATTTAATTTTCAGTAATACATAAAAAAAACTATCGTTAATCTATGTTAATTATTTTTATTTTAAAAAAGCATAAATCCATAATTAACTCACCATTTATTTAATTACATACATTTTGCTTAAAGTAATTATAGTAACTCGGTGACAATATTTCAAAATAATATTTATTTATATTTTAAATTATGTGATATATAATTCCTTAAATTCTCTGCTCTTAAAATTAGTGACGTCGGATGTTCTGAACCTTTCAAAATAATTAAGCAGATGTTTCAAAACATTTTAAAAATATTTTTTTGGCAACCTACACGCGATCCACTAAAAATTATTTTAATACCTCACAATTCAAATATTAAAAAGTTAATTAAGAAATAAAATTTCTTCTCAAGCGCACGTTAAATTTCCCGGAGGCTTTCACCCAGACAAAACAACAACAACAACAACAAAAAAAAATCCCCACAGATCACCAGAGCCGGCGCATCGGCTCGGGGCCCGGGGCGGCGGGCATAAAGTCCGCCCCTGCGCCCGTAAATAAACAAAACTCGAAAAACAAACAAAAGAATGCGGCCACATATCTCCGGTGATTTAGTCATCCAGCGGGGAATCGATGATTGGTTCAGATTTACGACCGTGGATGCGGCGGCGGGCCGCAAGTCGCGGGTCGGCCGGGCCCGCACCCGCTGGGTGATACTCGACTAACACCTTGTTCATGGATCGACTTAATCGTGCTCCTTCATGAGGCTTTACAATCGTTTTGATTTCGGTGATGGGTTTTTTTGTGCGCGATTGGAATCTCGACCAGGACTACCGATCGAGTAACGGACGGGAAGAGCCAAATGGATAGGATTACTACACGCGTCGCGACACAGCTTGAAAACGACTTGCCAATCAGATATCTATCCGATTAGCTAATGCCGTTATACTCTGTGTTGTATAATTAGGCAAAACCATAAAAAAAAACACCCAAAATAATGGGGAATGTGTAGAATTCCGATCACGATACTGAGGGGCATCCTTGTGGATATCTGATTTTGTGATTCTTGTCTAGTCTTTAAAAAATTCGACGTTGCTGAAGCCTTCTTGCCAACTGTGTGAAACTGGATATTCGTGATTTGGATTAATCATCCTCCTTCATGAGGCTTTACAATCATTTTGATTCGGTGATGGGTTTTTTTGTGCACGATTGGAATCTCGACCAGGACTACCGATCGAGTAACGGACGGGAAGAGCCAAATGGATAGGATTACTACACGCGTCGCGAAGAGCCAAGTGCATAGTAAAGTATGAAAACTTTACACGCGTCGCGACACAGTTTATAACCGTCTTGCCAATCAGACATCTAACCGAAAAGCCAATAGCATTCTATTTGCTTTGCAAAACTACAAAAAAACACATTAAAAAAGGGACGTGTGTTGAATTGCGGTCACCATACTGAGGGGCATCCTCATGGATATCTGATTTTGTGATTCTTGTCTAGCCTTTAAAAGTTCGACGTTGCTGAAGCCGTCTTCTTAATTGTGCGAAACTTGATACTCGCGTATCGGCTAAAGCTCCTTCATGAGGCTTTACAATCGTTTTGATTCGGTGATGGGTTTTTTTGTGCGCGATTGGAATCTCGACCAGGACTACCGATCGAGTAACGGACGGGAAGAGCCAATGGATAGGATTACACGAGTTGCGACACAGCTTGAAAACGACTTGCCAATTAGATATATATCCGATTAGTAAATACCGCTATACTTTGTGTTCTTTAATTAGGCAAAACCACAAAAAAAATACAACCAAAATAAAGGGACGTGTGTTGAATTGCGGTCACCATACTGAGAGGCATCCTTATGGATATCTGATTTTGTGATACTTGTCTAGCCTTTAAAAATTTCGACGTTGCTTAAGCCGTCTTCCCAACTGTGTGAAACTTGATATTCGTGATTTGGATTAATTGTACTCCTACATGAGGCTTTACAATCGTTTTGATTTCGGTGATGGGTTTTTATTATGCGCGATTGGAATCTCAACCAGGACTACCGATCGAGTAATGGACGGGAAGAACAAACGGATAGGAGAGTATGAAAACTTTACACGCGTAGCGACACAGCTTGTAAGTGACTTGCCAATCAAAAATCTATCCGATTAGCTAATAAAAATTTATTTGCGTTGTTTAATTAGGCAAAACCATAAAAAAAACACCCAAATAAAAGGGACACTATTTGGCGATCGCAAGTCGGGTTACGACGTGCGTAAGATTGCGGTCATAATTCTGGAGGCATCCTTATGTATATCTAATATTTGTGATACTTGACTAGCACCTTTTTTTTAAAGTCCCGACGCTTCGGTTTCGGTACTGAGACCGTCTTCAAAGATGTACCAACAGTGTGAAACTTGATTACGCCTAGTTCATGAGTTGGCTTAATCGTGTTCCTTCATGAGACTTAACGATTGTCGTGTATCCGGCGAAGGATAAATGGATAATATTGATGTATAATTTAATTACAAACGTAAATAGAAAAGAGAGAAACAAAAATATGAATATTTTTAGAAATTTCTAGTTCTTGGGTGTTATGCCGTATTTCGGTATTTTAGAAACGTATTTTAAAAACGTACCGCAAGCTTCTTTCCGGTGGTTAACAAATAAAGTATAAATATGCGTGATTATTTTTTTAATATTTTTTACAAATACCCAAGATTTATCTGAGTATTAAATAAATAAATACCTGAATTTTTAAATGCTCAGATTAATATTGAATAATATAGCGTCGGGGAGTTGATTTATATTTTTATGTTGGTATTCAGGTAGGTAATTAAAAGTTGTTACCAATTGGGCAGTTTCGCCGAAAGCATTTCAAAATGGAGTTATCAAACTTTTAACACTTTTATCTGGAGTTTACATTTCCTACTTAAAAAACTTATCACGCACATTACACAATTAAGAAAATATTCTGGTATTTCACAAACAGCACGACCCTTTGGAAGTTTACATTACAATTAAGTTTCGTTTACAATCATACGCATTTTCAACCTGTTCGTGGAAACTTATGAATCACATTCAAGAAGAAAAAAAACAGTAATAAAAAATATGAATATTTGTTTGAATTTGTTATATAATATTTTGAGGGTTTTTAATTAAATTTGTTTGCCCAAAAGTGCTCTATCAGTAGTAGCATCTAATACTTGCGTACAAAGTATACGTACTTTTATTTAAATAAAATTATAAATACGCAGATTTTATTTTTTTTATAAAAAAAACACATAGATGGCGTATTAATTATGAGACCTCAACATTTCTTAAACGCCAATTCTTCATATTAAAAATCTTCCCCACATATGGTGTTTATGAAGATTTGTATGGGCGCCTATGCGGAGGTCGGCTCCTTTTGAAGGGCCAGACTTATGGCTCAGCAGCTGCAGCTACACGCCAGACACGGCTCCCTCAGACGGATCCCCCCCCCATAGGGGTCCAGGGGGGTCCAGGGGGTCGCAGGGGGGCGCAAGCCCACGCACGCCACTGCACTGCCAATCGAAAATTCCAGTACTTCTTAATAACACCATTTGTCTTGTGCAACGTCATGTGCTTAGTCAGACTTAGGCAATGCTTGATATTTTGAACTAAATAAATTAAATCAATTAAGGCCTAAAAGCTCCATAATTTATACTTATATTTATCGCATAAAAACTTCTTAGCCAACTTCATTTATAAAACAGTAATACCACGCTTTACGCGTGGGATACGTTCCGGAAAAAATCGCGTTAAGTGAAATTCGTGTATATCGGGGTTTACGATTAAACATACATACATAGTCAAAACTTAATACAAAAAAATACGAATCATTTAAATCAATCACTTTAATTCTAAGAACACTTTATGCAGTATTACATGTTATTTTTACTGAAAAATACATCGATTGTCTTTTGGGTAGCGTTTCTTTTACGTTCTTGTTAAATACTACATTATGTTCATACATATTCTTAAAATAAGAAATTCGCTTAGTGCGAGGCATTTTAACGCGAAATTCGGAATTCGCGTTATAGTGAAATGGGGTCGCGTAAAGCGGGGTATTACTGTACAACAATTCACTAAAAGTTTACGTGCATATATTTATCGTAAAATTTTAAGCTCCAAGCGCAGTCCATAAAAAATATGATATTCCCATTCTGAGCACTTAAAATGCCCATAGTTGACAACAATGACAGGGGGTGTAATTAGATGAATAATGTTTGATCCGAGGGGTAAATAACAGTATCAGGTCTATGCAAAACGTAGGGGTTGTTCTGACAATGACGGTGCGGCGGGGGTGGAAGGCTCCCCTGATGACAGCCGCCGCGCCACGCGCCCCGACTTCCGTCCGCGTCCTGCTTGCTTGAAAGCAATCAAATTGGGAATTACCCGCCGAAGAAGGAGACGGGAAACCCCGTCTGACAACTTTCACTGTATACTCTGAATAAATAATACGTTTATAGCACAAGCGCATACACCAGTGGTCCCCAACCCTATGGCCGCGGGCACCATGACCGTTTTACGTATGCCCGCCGCTGTGCGACCACGATAAAAAATATTAAAGCTTACAATCAAATGTTATGAAAAATATTCATATTTAGCAATTAAACAGAGATATAAAGCGAGAATTAAATATTTTTTGTGCATTATATGTATTATTGACTATGTCCAACTATAAATATACTTTGAAAAAATAAATGGTGCCCACCGCTTGACCGGCATTCTAGAATGTGCTCTTGGGTGCAAAAAGGTTGGGGACCCCTGGCTTCAGGTGCACTGTGATACCTAAGGTTCTAACTGATAGTTAATTACTATACAACCGTTGAGTTATTTTTGATAGTGTTACTTGTATCAAACCAAAGCTGAGAAATTAAAAAAATATATACTATAATTTGAATATTAAAAATTATAAAATAGATCTATATGAATGAAAGCATACTTTTAGCATCTTATAAGTGCTCCAACAAGTTGACGTCTCGTTCAACAAATTGAACAATGGTGTGGCCATATACCAGTGAATATCGGCGAAATCTCACAAAAACTACTGGTTATGGCTACACCATTGTTTAATTTGTTGAACGAGACGTCAATTTGTTACTATGTGTGTGGAGCGCTATAGATACAGTGGGCCAAAGAATGCAATATATGTTTTTAGAGATTGTCTAACTGTATTATAAACTAAAAAATATCTACTTTTTTTAAATAAAAACGTAACAATGTTAATTAGTTATAATCATATGCAAGAGTATAAATAAATTATTTCAAAGCAAACATATCCTTCAAAAAAAATCTGATGTATATGCAATTATGCGTAACAAGTAACAATATAGTTGATCATACAAATAATACAAAAATATATATTTATGAATAATATATATTTAATAAAATAGACTAATTTTATGTGAAAATGAAACTTACTTGTATATTCCAAGTAAATTCATTACCGGTCACAAATCTCCCGTAATTTCACCACAGCCGTAGCTCTGCGAGGCTCGCAACCCTCGCTAGAAAATTTCAACCCTTACGGACAAACTAACCCCACACGGCCTGTTCCGGTCCGCTGGAGCCACTTCCCCTGTTTATAATGCGGTATCCAGGCTAATAAACACAAGGCTAAATGTGTGTATTTCTATTTTTTATAATCTAAAATTGATCGCCAAATCCTAACGTGTTTAAAACAACAAAAAAAATTCATAAGTGGCTCTTTTCGTTTATTTATTTTTGACCTATTCCAAGTAATTTACTGAAAACACAAATTATGTCGGATCTTAATGAGTTTTATCCACCGGCTTAAGAGACGACCAACCGCTGATAAAACTAATGTGTGTTCTAGGAATATGTTGCTTTCTGATCGATTTATGCTGGAAAATATACAATTTTATTGGTTAGATTATGTTGGAGAACATTGAACCCTTACTAGATATAAAATAAAATATTTATACTTTAATAAATGTAGTCACCTAATATGGCACAGGTTAAAACCCACACGTACCGGCACTGTAGTTTTTATAACGTAATTCCGGCTTATAAAATTATCCTGAAAAAAATCTTCTATTTTAAAAACTGTCGTTTACCTCCCTGAAATGAGTAAGCAGTTTTACGCTGTACATTATTGTTTTTTTTTTTTTTCAGAATATTTTATATGGAAATATTTACATGTTTATAGAAGTGAGCTTTTAAAAAGCACGTGAATTATATCAAACGTATTTACCTTTAATCCTTTATGGAAATACATTTTTACGCAGTATTTTGGTTGGGTTTATTTTTTATAAATTGTGTTGTTGAATGAATAATATAAATAGCACAATAAATATTATTTTAAAAGTGTTTTTTTAGTATCACACTTGGTGTAAGTGTTTTGCTTTTCAAGGGTTCGTCAAAATTCTAAAATATCATCATAAAAGTTGTAATTTAAATTTAAAAAAATAGGTTTTAAGGGTAAGTAAGATTTTTTGCACAAAAATCGACTCTTATATATTATAACTAGAAACTATAAAGTCGGCGATTAAAAAATCTGGGATACAAAAAAAAACATAAATTTAACACACGCGTGTAAAAAAGGCGTTATTTATGTATCAAATAAAATCGTAATAACCATTAAATTAGCACAAGGAATATATGGAAAATCGACATTAATTTATTAAGTTACTTTTTAAATACACAATTCTTATGTTTCACCTATACCTAATCGTATGTAAAAAAATTAAAATACTAAAAATCTAAATAAACGTCAAATTTGTGGATTGTTTTAATTACTTATTGATTTTAAATACGAGTACATAAGTTTTTAAATTGATTCAAGGGATATATGAAAATCGAAAAATGAAGGTACAACTTGTATGTGTCTTAGAAATATTATTTTCATAAAATCTTAATAAGTATTAAATCACCATATTATATATATATATATATATATCAAATATTGACCCGATGGCTTCAACACAATAAATATTAATGAAAGAAGTATTTTTTACGTGCCATTTAAAAACATATAAAAAAGTAATTATAAACGATGAGCCCTTTATATAAGCAAACATAAATTAAACATGTACCGTTCTTAGCTACTTGTCGTTCATGTCACCGCAAGTGAGGGAAATAAAAATATTAATGGCAAACAATAAAGGCAATATGTCGGGTTAATGATCTGTAAATTAAGTCACTTGGATCACTGTCATTTTCGACTGAAAAAAATATATGGAAAAGTTGTAATTTTCAATTTAGTTCCTAAAAGCTCTCATAGAAAAGCTTTGGACAACGCACGCACGCCTCGCAGGGCTGCCAGCCCCGCCAGCTGGACACTTCAACCCCATTTTATATTTATTGACGATGAATTTTGTCCTCTACACTAGTTGATAACACAACTGGCACAGTAGCAAGCCAATAGCGTCATATTTTGCGTTATTTACTTAACCTAAACCATAAAAAATACCCAAAGCAAAGAAACGTTTCAGGCTGATTTCAAATCGGTTGCAAGTTGTATCGCTGCGCGTGTAACCGGCTTTACTTTCTGAAAGCTAAAGTATAAATAAAAAAAGACACCATCATGTATCGACCACAAACATGTCGCTATTAATATGAACGTTTTTAGAAATATAAATTCTCAATTGCATAAATGATTTAATAACACCAAAATAACCACTTTTTGATCAATATTTTTAAAACTTACTCTAATCAAATAATAGAGTAGCCAAAAAATAAATATAAAACAAGTAGCTTTCTTATATGATTTTTAAATCTTGTACTTTGTTTAATATGTTAAAATAATTATATCACAAACTAAAGATTACGTGATAAACTATACGCATACAATAGTATAATGAACAAGTGTTCATCCGTAAAGATGTCATACCATTTGATTTTATTATACTTTTAAGGGTGAATACGATTTGATTATGTAATGTATTTTCGTATCAAATATAAAGATTCGAACAAACAAAATATTTAATTAAAATGTTAAATATGCAGTACTTTATAAAAATAAGTAAAATAATGTGATTCCAAGCTTTGACCGATTGACTATTATCCGAGAAATATTGAGCTGACCGATTTCTCGCGGCAGCCCTGGCCGGACCAACAGGTACTATTAAGCAGGAGCAGTATTTGAAATAATCGCGTGCCATATTAGGCTCAGTAAACAGTTAACACGAGACCTGGTAATCGAAAGCGAGCTTCCATCATTCTTCGTCAGCGGGCCGCAGTCAATCTTTGTGAAGTCGGGGCGCAGGGCCGCCACAAATGCAAGCCTTCCGAAATGCAACAAACATTTTATTTAGGGTTAAAAAAGACAAGGGTTAAAAGATACGAGGTTAAAAAAAAATCCTGCAGTTATTTTTTGATTCCATTATATTCTGAAGTCTGCGGAGACATGCCCAATGAAACAGGTGATCCTGATGAAGAGAAGTCAATAAGCAAAAGCCATTCTTGAAGAACTCGAGTTGGGGCGAAAATTGGGTAAACGCTTAACTCGATACGAGGTCTGTAAAGATGTAACCAAAAACCAAACCAAATTGGTTCTAATTCATCTAACAAGTACTATTGAGAGACTAATGTGGCATGAAACCAATAAAGAAGACAATATTAATAGTCTACGAAAGTGATAGCAGTGTAGCGGTCAGTGCAAATACACCGCTACTTTATTTGACTTGTTAAGCTCCGCCCCTACCGCAGGTAGAGACTTTCTAATTTTACAACAACCCTACAACCACACAGAGAGACGCAGACACTCGACCAGTAACCACGTATTATTCTGTCTTGTCCATCATCTTAATAAACGAATACGCAAACATTTCGCCAGCCTTTTGATCTACATCCATAATCAACAAGCAACATAACATCAACGGCGAAAGCAGTAATACATTTTTT
The DNA here is from genome assembly GCA_022113835.1 of Atopsyche davidsoni. Taxonomy (NCBI): domain Eukaryota; kingdom Metazoa; phylum Arthropoda; class Insecta; order Trichoptera; family Hydrobiosidae; genus Atopsyche; species Atopsyche davidsoni. The sequence goes on along the minus strand of JAILWY010000006.1, from coordinate 9,006,207 downwards.
GGTTGGCGATCGTTTCACTGAGCATATACTCATGCTGAGCCAGTGTTCATGGTTTTCTAAGGGGAAAATAGTGTAGTGGCTCCCCGGGTCCTTCTACACCATACTTCTTCCCATTCTGTTGCTTGTGCATGGCTGCCATTCTGTACAGTAGTGGACACGGAATGATTCTGGAGGAATGTGCTCTGAAAGTACCTTGTAGATGTGTACGAATTTGCACGAAAATCTACGGTTTCGATTTACACGGTTTTCTATGGATTTTTCAGCGTAAATCGGGGGATAGGTGTATAGATCGTATCTCATCGAATATAAGGAGTATAAATAGCGTTTCTGTTGGGGCCCCGAGAGTCCGGCGGGGCTCGGAGGGCAATCGGAGGTCTGTCAGTTCGGTGACCGCCGATTGCGCCGATTACGCCGCTCGGGGGTGATAAGGAGCCCCGGGGGGGTGTCCAGGCCGGGGGAGGTGTCCAGCCCGGGGGAGGTGTCCAGCCCGGGGGTGGGACGCCGCGCCGTGTTCTCGGCTTGTGAGCTTGCATGTTTTTTTTTTTGCCGTGGAATGTAATACATGCGTTCCTGTTACTGCGGTCAAGATAACGTGAAATATGGTAAATCGGTTGCCATATCTTGGAAATAGAAATTAAGCTTTATTTATTTATTTATAGAGTGACTGGCACTACGGTGGATAATATCGACGCCGAATGACTTTCACGATTAATTATGCAACAGAATTTATAAAGCTGGCAGACTAATTCTATTACAGAGCTTTGTACTCAATATCCAAAGTAGAGAAATTCATGTAAGCTACCACCTAAGAATCACAACCTGCGCGCAGCATCAGGGGATAGCACATACCGTATTGTAAGGCATATCCTTAAGGCAGTTGCTCCCAGGCTTTTAATTAACTCTGGTGTCCAACCGGACACCAGAGGCAGTCCATTACCTGGCGAAATCGTGTCATTTAATAAATTTAATTGTCACTTTATTTTTCTATATCGAAAGTTGATTTTTTTTACAGAGTATTGAAAAAATTATAAATTATATATATCTATTTTTTATTATTTAATTAACGTCCATTTTCAGTAAAATAAAATCTTGAAGATGTTGAAAAATTAGATAAAATGACGACTTTTCAAAACCAAAGTTTGTTAAAGATTTTTTTTTTAAATTAATAAGACGCACATGGTTTATATTAAATCTTTTAATTCCAATTGAAAACAAGACTTTTAAATGTTAAGGATTCTTGGAAAATGTACCGGTCGAATCTCCATATTCCTACACTTCAATCGGAAAAACACATATTAATAGTAAATTTATAAGAAAAAAAATTATATTGTGTTCGGAAGAAGGGATGTATCAAACTTTTTGCATTTAAATATTTTTGATTGGTGCAGTCGATTTTTCGCAAAACGGACTAGAAAATTATCAAAAAAACTCGATTATGGGACCTATATAAAATAAATTGAACATTCTTTTTGGCCAAATTAATGGGTTAGAAAATTTTTGTTAAGTGAGAAGAAAGTGTTCTCGCCGAAGGTTTTAGTTGGCAAGGATGTGATGAATGTAGATCAAAAGGCTGGCGAAATATTTGCGTATTCGTTATTTATTGTTTACATTTGACAAGACAAAATTACGCGTGGTTACTGGTTGGGTGTCGCAGTTTCTCTGGGGCGCGTGATGCGCTGGGGGTTGTAAATTAGAAAGTTCCCCCGCTCGGACAAGTCCGAACTTGTCGAAGAGCTGTAGCTCGGTGCATGTGCACCGACCGCTACAGTGTGAAGAAAATGTTGAAATACAAAACTTACGAAATCAAATCCGCTAATCGAGTGTTATTGCGTTCCAGTCTGACATCGTGCACCAGTCGGTGTATGAGCTGGTGCACTCGGAGGACCGCGAGGAGCTGCAGCGGCAGCTGATGTGGAACTCGTTCCTGCCCGCGGAGCGCCAGGGGGCCACCCTCGCCGAGGCGCTCCGCCCCGACTGCTGCCAGCTCATGGAGCGGTCCTTCACGGTGCGCTTCCGCTGTCTGCTCGACAACACCTCCGGCTTCCTGGTGGGTCCCCTTGTCTGTCTCACACCGCACCATGTTCCAGTGCTCACAACACTTGCTTGCCGACTATAAGATTCAACAAATTAAAAAAAAATTTCTATAATACAGTTTTTTATGTTTGTCCTGTAAACTTGCCTAACGATTCCTTTCCCAGCCAATATAATTAATAGACTAATTTTGAGAACTAAGCAATAAATGAAGTATGTATCTCTGAATCCCATACAACGTAACCACCGATGACAGCATATCGTGCCCAGACATAGTTGCAATCCATCTTTATGATTCTACTTACCAAATTCAGCGTAGACTTAGTCTTGTTGACCCATAATTATGGCAAAATATCATAGGAAATCTCATGAATTAAAGCCTTTGTTTAAATTAAACCACTGTAAAAACTTTGGTGTTAGTATACATGTATATAATTTTTAAATGAAAACTTTCCAGCGACTTGATATTCGGGGGCGTGTGAAGGTACTCCACGGGCAGAATCGCAAGACAGAAGAACCCCCGCTGGCGCTGTTTGCCATCTGCACTCCCTTTGGCCCGCCTTCCCTCCTGGAGATCCCTCAGAAAGAAGTCATGTTCAAGAGCAAGCACAAGCTAGACCTGGCGCTGGTGTCCATGGACCAGAGGTTAGTGTGAAGGCGTGCTTCCCTTCTCTTTAAATGTGTTTTTATTTATTAAAAAGAAAAAATTTAACATATTAGATTTCTTGAAGATATTGAATCTTCAAAACTCTGAAATGATGATAAGAGTATTTACTCGATACATAAAGTGTCTTCTTATGTTTCAGAGGGAAGTTGCTTCTTGGGTATTCAGACTCTGAGCTAGCAAACCTCGGTGGATATGATTTGGTGCACTACGATGACTTGGCTTACGTTGCAAGCGCACATCAAGAATGTAAGCCAGATATAAATAAATATTCATATCTTCGTCTTTAATTGCCTCTTCTTAGAATATATTGGTGACCATCTCACTGAATATATATCCATTCATGTAAACTTTATTCTTCCATTGCATATTTTTACCTAGCTGCATGTTGATATACAAATTAAATAATAACAACCAGTTATGTGAAATTAATAAGTAACCTCCAGTGGTTCAAAGTTTTATGATATTTTCCAAGAACACAGCTTATGGAATTTTGTATGTACAAGCAAACTAAATATAAGTATTAACAAATGTGTTAAAAAATTTTATATTCTGTTTCAGTGTTAAAAACTGGTGCTTCCGGCATGATAGCATATCGCTTCCAAACCAAAGAAGGGCAGTGGCAGTGGCTGCAAACTTCCTCCCGACTCGTATATAAGAACTCCAAACCTGATTTTGTAATCAGCACCCATCGCCCACTTATGTGAGTTTTCTAATATTCTGCTACCTCCATATTCCTTTGTATTTGTCACAAAATATCAAAATTCTTAATGATGATGTAACTTTAAGAATTGAAATAATTTGTAACAGAAAATCTACAAGTCAAAAATCAAATATTGTATAATAGTATAAGCTAATGCTATGCTTCAACATCCATGAAATATCAATAAAAAATTATCATCATCTCATAGTTAACTTAAAATTTACTTTTATTCAAGAATAATTTCCTATTTGGTTTTGAGTGTTTTTATGTAAGATAGAAATAGAATAGATAATGATTTGATGATTTTGCTTAATAATTTTCAGGGAAGAAGAAGGGCGTGACTTATTAGGTAAAAGAACAATGGATTTCAAAGTGAGCTACCTCGATGCCGGGCTATCAAATTCCTATTTCACCGATGCTGATCAGCTTGTCAGCAGCGGTCCTCTTGGATCTGGTCCAGGCACGTCTCCTAGCGGAGCTCCACCTCAAAGAGTCAACCGAAGATACAAAACACAATTGAGAGACTTTCTTTCAACGTGCAGAACAAAACGTAAACTGGCTCCCGTTCCAACACCTCCTGTAGCCCCACCGAGTCTCAACCCGATGGGAGCTAGTGAGTACATGTGCCCGGACTCCTCCAGTGCAGCGGCTGCGGTGGCTACGGCATACTCCAACTTAAACATCATGTACCCGACTCCATACGCCACTCCAGCTGTTCCAGGACCCACTGACAATGGATTGTCATACATGGGTCATACGACTAACTTCCAACATTCACTGTATCCATCTGCAACAATAGATAATCGCTTCCTGACAACAGATAACCTCTTTCACCAGTATCGCCCTCTTGGAACGTACTACCCTGAATATCATACGGCCGCCACATCACCATACGTCTCCAATGGATTCCTGGACATGTCCCCGAGGGGAACTACCTGTTCTCTCCCGACATACGAAACGGGCGGGACGACTGCCCACCATGGATACCCTATAGCCAGCAAGCCCTCCTCTATGCAAATGGAAGACAAAATATACTCCTGCCAACAAATAGTCGATCCGTCATCTCCGGGGAAATATCCAACATATGTCGACAGTTCGAGAGGATATGTAGTGTCGAACGTAGCCGTCACTTCTCCATACTCAGTCAGCCCCGGATCAGGAGTGACGCATCCTACTCAGCCCATGACTCCTAATTCACAAATCGGCGACATGACAGTTCCACTGAAGATGCAAAAAAACAACAAGCATTCACCACACAACGATGGGATCTCGTCCAACTCGGAAGGACCGAGTCCAGTAAACATGAACGGAGAGATGGTGACGCCCAAGATGGAAGAATTGAAGGGGGAGGGGCGCGAAGGGGGCGAAGCGCCGCGCCAAACGGTGCTCATGTGGGCGCGCTCCCCCGCCAGCCCCGCGCCGCCCGCGCCCGAGCCGGAGGTATGGCCCCCCCCGCATCACCAGTATTACCACCCATACCACCACACTGCCTCCCAGTGAGTCACACAACACTATTGTTTTCTGTTTGTTATGTTTTTTGTCTGAGGCTATGGTTCCATTAGCAAGGCATTGTAAAAAAATATTAATAATAACTTTCCATTTAAAGTACGAAAGTAATTTTCTTTCAAAGCGTTATTTACAGGTATTCATAGAATACGATTATAAAGTGTTACTAAATTAACTTATAACTTCTGCATATATAGTGCAAAAATGAAAGTACATGTTTTAAAATAAATTATGCCAAATACCTATTATTTGATGAAGATACACGTTTAGCGATTTTGCAAAAGCCATTGAGATCATTCCACGTAAAAAAAATATTTTTTATAAAAAATGCACAATACACATATATCTTGCTCTTTCAAGCATAGCCACTGACTTGATTTACTAAAAGTATTGTAGGCTTTCTATTGAGGTATTTATATGTACTGATTTTTTTAAACACCACAATCACAAATTTTTTTACTATTTAATAAATAATATAGATGCCTCAATCATTTGTACAACTAAAAGTGTAATTCCAACATTTGGAAATAAAATGAGAAATTGAGATTTATGTGAATATGTCGTTACATTAAATGTTTCAATGTTTGTAAAAATATTGTTACCATAAAATAACATTAGAATATTTCTTTTCCAAAACTGAATTTCTGTTTTACTTCATGTTGTGAAATACAATGAAAGGCTTTAATTATTATACTGGGTATCATAATATATTACAAACATAATTGATCGATTAATCTACAATTTTATATTTTGAGAATTGCGTCAATGTGAGACTTTGTTGATGATATTTCGTCATATATCAATGTTGCAAAAAATAAGTTTTCTTTATATTCATTTAACTTATACTGCTACTGTGAGTTTAAGAAAAGTACTGTCTTAAACAAACAATGAGCTGCTTGCTACTATATCCAACTGGTTGGATATCCAAGATATACACGTTCGTGCTTATCAAAAATACTGATTAACATTAAATAAAGCAAAATAAGCTACTCATGGCATTTCACATTATTTTTGTCACAGAAAAATCGTTGTTGCTCAGCACATGCTCAGCATAATAATTAATCATTGAACTTTTTAAAATTTATAATTGCACATTTTGTACTACTATGTATAATTAAAGCATGACTAAACTAACAACATTATGAAAATATATGCATGCAGATTTATTTAATTTATTGATTAAGTAAAAATATTATTTAACCAGGTATGACATGATTCAAGCCCAGTTTCTGAAAGCTGACTTATGAAAATAATAATTTAAATACTTCACACAAGCTGTTCAAAGGGCTTTTTCAGAGCGTTGATTTTAATCTAAATAGCAAAATCTGAAATGAATTTATGGAAGAAAAAAAATATTTTCACTAATGATCCTTTCAGAAACCAGGGTCTAGTCATATTTTTGTATATAATACATATTGTAGAAAAATATCAACGGGTCAGAGACCAGCCAATGTAAATAAATTTTTAATACTTTTCCCAAATTAGACTAATTGCAAACAACTATTTTGTTAACTTAAAATATATTCTTTTTATTCAACAATCGATATTAATATTATCATTCATGAAATTTCTTTGGGAATTTTGTAAAAAAATATTTTAATGGTTGAATATAAATATCTAATTTTGATAATTGTACTAACATTTGAGTTGCTAAAAATTTGGATTTTTCAAAGAAGTCTTTATGATTCTCATGACAATATAATATCAGATTGTTGTAATAATTTACGAATGTTACAGTAATGATCAATATATGTTTTCATGGTAGCCAACGTTGTTGATTGACATTAGATATTGGTACAATATACTAATTGTTGGTTTTGTTTGGGTACAAACTTGAAGGTGAAATAATACAATTGCTTGGCTTGCGGTCCACTGATTGCAGTACTGCGGGCAGCGGCTCCAGTCACACGACGATCGGCCGGACCGGAGTCCTCTGCTGTCCATCTCTGAGGTAACCAACACGCTCCTCAACCAATAGCGATGTGCCCCAGTCTTCAGGTAACTAGCAAAGCATTCCATTGCATTTTCATTTTTACAGCTGTGTTTATACTCACCGTACAATTTTATTTGTTACACGGCACTTCATTGTTCAAAGCTTATTAGCAATGATATATATTTTTATTTAATATTGAAAATATAAAATTAAATGAACGATTTTCAATTGTATTAAAACTTAATAAATATATATGTATCCCTTCATTGAATTTAATAAAGAAATGTTGAACAAGGTAATTTATTTTTAACAAGATTTTATTTTATAACAAGAGGTTGAATTATATTCACAAAAATCCTGTGTGTAGATTATATACATAATTATAATTCATTGTTTTGATTGTAAAATTGTCATTGAATATTTGACGATATTATGTTTTTTGTTGCAGAATGTATGTAGCCCGCAGTTGACCACATCGACCAGAAGCTCTAAATGGCAGAAGTGAAAACTGCAATATTCCTAATATAAAATGTATTGAAATAAAATCCTTTCCAAAATTTAATAGTGAATAATATTTAAGATAAACACAACAGTTGAACATTATTTTATAATATCGTATTGTAAGAAACTTGTAAAAAGTAAGTTATATTAGATTTTATAAAAAAATATACATATCACCAAAAAAATATAAAATTGGCAAGTAGCAGCCTGTACCCTTCTGGATTTCCCCCTCGATGGGGCTAAAACAGAATAAAAAAAAAATACCTTGAACGATCTTCATACTCGAATAAACACCCTTCCATATCACTTTATAAAATATAGCATGTAGAGTAGTTAAAGGAATTATATTTTTGATGAAGCAATTCATTATTGAGTATAGTAGTTTTTATGATTATTTATTTTGAACTAAATTAATTAAAACAGAATAAGAATTAACAATATTAGTAATTTATTACGAGCAGATGATTTGGAGGTGCTACCATTACTGTAAATTTATGCAATGACGCATTTATTGTACTGAACGGGCATTAAACATTCAGAAAAGTTTATTTTATTTTCACCGTCCAAAACATTATCCAATATGTCCTATTAATGTTTTGTTTCAAATGCAATAATGACACCATTTTCAATAATAAAAAACAAAAATTATCTCATAGTTAATTTATAGTTATAATGTATTGTAATTGTGTTATTGTTAGTGTAAGTTTTTAAATTAACGCCTTGATTATGTTTTAATGTGTGTTTGTGTGTACATTTCCATTTTGTTTCTTGTTATTTCTTTTGTAAGATAGATTTTCTTTTTTATGAAGTGCAAGATCTTTGTTATGTTTCTGTGATATGTGCTGTTAAAAATAACAATAAACAACGGAACTTAATGATGTAAAAACAGACTCAGGTAGATTCATTTAATATAATAAATATACCTAATCTTAATTATACACATATTGTAAAAAACACTTCCCACTTTTTCATTTTATATATGAATTATAAGAACTGTTCTAGTCCAAAGAAGAAATGTATTAGTTTGTTTTACATATTAAATACATATATTTGCCCATCAAGTCACAGCTTCCTGTCTCTAGGATAGCACACCGACATTTTATTATATCAACAAAATATTAGTACCAATTACTTTCTAAAAGTAGTTGCTAAATTGTCTTAAAGATAGGGCGCTAGACTTTTTGGGTCAATTATTCCTCAATCTAAAATATTTTGTATCATATTATAAAAATAAAATTGTAAATTTAAGTAATATAATAATACTTTAACATTCTGTCAATGAATTCATATATTGCTGTCTTGCTTTGACATGATGATTTGCTATGACATACATCAAATTAATCTATGAATAAATATAATTATTATTCTGCAAATGTTTTTCCTTCCTACAAAATATCTTTGCGAATGTTGCAGGTCATACACGTTAAAAATCTTAGCAAATTAAAGAAATTATAAAAAAAAATGAGTACAATTTATTAATGATATGGGATCTAGGTACAACCAAACACAAAACTTGAGCAATCAAATAAAATTATCAGAAAAAATAAGCGACAAAATAAATAAAAACTATCAATGAAAACAAAAGCTGTCAATGAATAAAGACACAGAGAAGAGGAAAATCTTTGAGAAGTAATAGGTACAAAAAATAAAATCATAAATATAAATGATGATCAATCAATATTCTTGAGAATTCAAGTTTATCCTATAAATGAAAGTTTTAAGACTAAGGTATTGTGACAAATACATATGAGAGTGATGCATTTACAATGGCTTCTGGAAAGGGTAAACATTGGTGAGAATGACGACCATTTAGATAATTATTGAACATTATTTATATTTAACAGTTAATCTTCATTAAACACATTAAAATTTTTGTAGTCACGTCATATTTTCACACCAAGACTTTATATGAACAATGCCCGTCAAATCAACGCGGCAGATATTGCGATCACGTGATGCACTATGGTTATAAGGACCACTTACACACAAAATACTTTATGATAGCCGGCATCACCAAAAAAAAAAAATAGACGGTTTACGTACTAAAATATTTATTAAGTAGACTTTAAATATTCATATAAAATAAATATTGGTGTTGACTTTAAAAATTGTTGGATTTATTGCATATAAAAATTTCTGGTCCCTAATAATAATATTTTTTTAAGTTACTTCTATAATTAAATGATGAAAACGTATTTTAATAAAATAATGATAATAAATCATCAATAAATACATAAAGCTGGCTACATTTAAATTAAAGTCTTTCCGCTGCTAAATTATAATTTTGAGTATCTTAAAATTAGTTAGCCTTATATTATTGTTTATGGTAAAAAGGAAACATGACAGAAAGGAAAATGTCAAAAAATTGTCTACCATTGAAATATTTTTATTAGCTTTTACTAATGTTTTGCCGTCCACTTTAATTTAGTCATCGTAATTTATTCTTTATTAAGTGCTTTAAAAACAAAACATGAAACTATGTTTCTCTTGAGTGTTCAAAAATAACTTATTTCCTGTATTATGGAATCAAAAACTAATATTTATCATCTTTGGATACAGTATACAACTCAGGTGAGAAATCAGCTGTAATGGTGGTGTCAAATTATGACAAATGATTAATAAAATTTGATATGTCTGGGTGCTATCATATTTTTTTTACATGTGTATTTGCCAGCTGCATAATAACCATTGCATTCTTTCATTACCTGGTGTGGAAGTACATTTGAAGTGATGATGTTATTTATATTGTAAATAATTTGAGATGTTTCACAGGCACTATATCAAATGACACGGATATTTGATTTAATTCAGATTATGTTGTGAAGAAAAAAAACTACCAAAAAATATTATTTTTGTGTAACCACAATCTTTTATTAGGCTCTGTATGACTCATTGCACATTCACCACAACAATTTTAATGATATTCAGGACCAATACCGTTTAAAATAATACGCTTTTCTCTAAGGAAATATGAGTGTAAATTTGAATTTTTTCTAAGTGAACTTTATTTATACAAAAAAAATAATTGTACAACTATTTCTAAGATTGTTCCGACCAAAGTAATTTGTTAAAAACCACAAAGCTAATTTCATTAATCTGTACGCAATCGTAAAATTAGTAATGTAAATTCATACAATTTATTTTAAAATATTTTATTCAACAAATATTGTTGAATAAAAAATCAAACAAATTTTTTTTCCCAAAAAAAAATTATATTTCACTTAAGTAACTATTCAGCTACTAGGGTGTATTGCTGACTGTTTGTCTTCATAATTCATGCTCTCAAATTATATTATTAATTAATGAAACATTCTTGATCTATTGAGTATTCTTAAAACTTTTTTTGGTAAAGTTTTATTTACTATACATTTAATTTTAGACCTACAATGAAGTAAGACTTTTATTGTCTTAACAGTAGTCTTTTTTTTTGGTTTGTAATTGTTACCGATTTTGTATGCAGTGGGTTAAGTTTAGTTTCATAAAGATTTTACTACTGGTGTGATAGTTGAATATCATGACGAATAAATGGATTTTAATATCACTAAATCATATTTTACTTTCATAAACTCTTATTTCGCATATTGCAAACTCTCAATGCATGCTGATGGTTTTGGGAATCGAGTTCTATGTTGATTAATGTCTTTAATGATTTCAGAACGATGAGAAGTATTTCTGGCAGTTTATATCCGGATTTGTGGACATCTGGGAGTCGCAAGCAGGGTTGGACTTTAATTCCATACCGCTGTGGTCGGACATCAAGCCAGACAGTGTGCCGTCTCTGGCCAAACTGCCTGATGAGCTGCTTGCTGCTATTGGAAAATTTCTATTTATATCAAAGGAAACGGTGCAAAGAGTAAATAATATATTTTCAATGGAGTGTATCTCATAAAAGTGCTAATGTCTACTTTATAATGTCAATAATTGTGACTAATACTGGTTATTATGGTTATAGTTATATTTGCTGAAGTAGAAAATATCTTTGCTTGTGAAGGTCGATTCTAAGTTTTGTATATTACTATTTCTTCAATGATAAACTACCAAAGTGTAAAAAATCATAATTTTTTTACTATCTATAATTTTTGGGGTCTTTGGAAAGTAACACCGCATTGTTATTGTTTTTATTTTCTCAGATTTTCGACCTTCTTTGCAGCAACTATTATAAGAATCTGAGTGATTCACTTAAATTTTCATGATGACTCCTGCAAATGGAGTCAAACTTATATTACAGCATAAAAGAATATAAAAAATGAAACCAATGTGGTATGATATCTCGAAAATCTATATAAAAATAAAAACGGCCATGAAAATCTACACAAGTATATAATTGGATAATCATACAATTTTGATAATTGGTATTGAAATTGGTCTCATCCTTATATGATGCATAATTCCCTTTTGAATAACAAGTACTTATATGCTATTTTAGATGATTGAATGTAATTTTGTTTTAGTGCAACCTCTTTTCATAATACATTTAGTATTCAAGCACTCACAGTTAAACTCTAAAAGAGAGATTTAGACCCCCGCCGTCTTAGATGATTGAAATATTTAATTATTTAATCTTATATAATTAATTTTTTTTGAGTTCGTTTTTATTTATTAACAAAATAACCTATACCTGTTATCCAGTGATTTAGTCAAATTAAGTATTTTTTACCACAAGGATTTTTATATGAATTTTAAAATCTGATAAAGAATTTTTGTATTTCAGGAAACCTCCATATGTCCCCAAGACCTGGAAGAAGTGGGTCTCTTACTCCGATGTCTTCTCATTATCTGCCGTAACTTTGACAACATTCCTTTTATAGCTTCCTGTGATTATGTGAGCCTCTCCGCACCCATCGCATCAAAATATATAGACCGGGTAAATATCAACACTTTTTACAAATATTGATCATAAATGTTTTTCTGCATGTGTCGATATACATAAGCTTAGAATGATGTAAATGGGGTAAATATATTCTCCCGTCTGCTCTTATTCAAGCAGTAGTAGACCATTACTGTATTTTGTGTTAAGTGATTACTACAATACTCATAATTCCAAGTTTTCACAAATATTTAAATCTGTTGTCGCTTATACCTATCTCTTTACACTTTGTAGTTAAATGATTTATGGTAACGTAATAAGGTGTATTTATATTTTTGCAGCTCTTGGATGATAGTGAGAAATCAGAAACAGATATTGAGGGTGTTCATTCTATAGTGACGTCTTTTTGTCACTTCCTGGAGTGCTTGTACGATCCATATCTGACATGGAGAAATCACTTGATGAACCACACGGCGGATTTTACAAAATTAATATTTAAGCCTGCTTTACTGCATGTCGAAGTTGTTCCATTTGTTTACGGTTAGTTAAATGATTATATAGTAATGAATACAATATCTTCTTGTGGTAAAAACTCTTGAATACTGTAATCTGATAAGCCAAAATTTTTCATTCACGATAATTTGAACCAAAAGATCTCATCATCGAATTCCCATTGAATTGACTATTTGATTTTTAGTAGCAGGGAATAAAGTGAGCGAATGGTTAAATACAAATAAAACCATTCATTAAATATGTATTGTAATTCACTAAGCATAGAAAAAAAAAACAATACATATCATCATGATGCTTGTTATCAATTAGTTAGTGGAGTGATTTCCGATTCTGGAATTTCTGGTTTTATTAGTATTCAATCATTTATATTATTCATATTTTTGATTTTATATAAATAATACTCCACAACGTTACTGACAACTTCTTATTGAATATACCTTCATATTGAAGCCTTGCAATTGTGGTATTTTTTCAGATTGTTTTCAGTCCAACCTGATAAGAAAGTATCCGTCTCTGTGTGTCGAGCTATTAAATGTGTTGGGAGCCACTATATCAGGTGCCCAGGTATGTATAATTATTTATATCAACAAAATATTAAGCCTTTTAAAAAAGATACATTAAAAAGCTTCCAAATAAGTTATACAGAATTCAATATTTTTAAATATTTAATTACGATGCTTGGCCTGTTAGTATTTGCTGCGTCATAAAATCTCAGATGCTGGCTATTATTTTTGCTCATAATAAAATAGCTGAATTAAGATTTTTCAAAACATAATGCTTATTATAAATTGATTATCTTCATGTGCTATATAATTAGATCTGCTGTCATTAAATATATTTGAATTTTTTTTATCTTAATCGCTACATTGAAATAAGCAGCAATCAATGTATAAATTTATCAGCTATTTATTCCCAGAATTTCTCACAATCTTAACATTGTACTCATGTGCATATTTTTTAACATACCTAACTTTTATAAGGTGTCATGTTTTTGTATCAAATCACGAGTAGACTCTCATTATACTAGAGAGTCAAATCTAATCTATTTTATCGAATTTATCATTCTTTTATAAATAGAATAGATTTGGTAATTTTGATAAAACAGACAATGACTTTTTATACACAAAAAATGTATGAAAATTCTTAGATACTTATTTGTAACAAAATTAGTTTTTATATTTTGATCCAACAAAAAGAACAATAATTGTATTGTTACTTTACATTGATCATATTTATTTATAATATGATATTTGATAAAACTTTTCATCTATAGAGAGTCTAATGTGTTTTAAAAAGTATAATGAAACTGTATAAACAATATATAATAAAACCTACCTAATATTGACAAATGTATAAAAATATAATACTTGGTTGTGGTTACTGTACTAATATACAAGGCTTAGTAAAGCAGATACTAAAATGTGAGCTAACCTACGCCTTGTCTAGCCACTAACGGTACTTGGGCTGTCCTTTCAGAGTATATTGTCAATGACAAATAGTTCGGTTAGCGTGGTTGATGGTAGCCATTCGAGGGATCATGGCCAAGGGAATGGGGTGAGTTTGTGGGCGAGCATCCAAAAGCTGCCGTAACAATAATAATACGATTGTTTTGCTTTGTATTAATACCCTGTAGTGGTGGATTGCCTGAGGATGATATGTGTTCTTTGTGCATTGAAGAATAACCGTTTTATTGTTGAATATGATTACTATTGTGCCACCCCCTACACATCTATTTATTTGGGTGGAATTTGTAGTAGCGTTGGTGATTTTTAGTGAGCTAGTGAAATTTTCACAATTAATTGCAATTGCACGTGGAAATTTTGATAATTAGCTGACTATTATAAAGATTAACAATTTACCAGTAGAGACTCATTTCAAGTTAATAATACAGCAGAACATATCTTACAAAAAAACATAAGAGGGAATCATATTTTGATACTAGAAGCTGAAATCAGCACATTGACAAAAGTAATTTTGTATCACTTTTTGAGCATATCATAAAGAATATTTGACTACCCTCATTTCTCCAACACAATAAAAATAATCTAAATATCACATTTTTGGCTCATATTGAAAAAAAACAATTCAGCACTAAAACGGTTACATTTGTTTGAAAGCAAAAATCTCCAAAGTGAATTCCGGCAGTTATTTAGACTCGAATCTGCTAGGGTAACCACAAGCAGGAGAACTATCAGATAGTGGTTGTATCGGAGGATATTTCTCTTCTCTCTACTTTGTAAACAAAACTGCGTCACTGTCGAGGTATTTATTTTCAAGTGAATTTAGAACGCAATGTAAAATAAGTCAGGTTGTTTATAAATAAAAATTTTGGTTTGTTAATAAGCACTGCCTGTAAAAGTGCTTCAGAAAATTTGATTGTACTCTTGTTTCTATTAATGCTTGTAGCTAATTTTTCCTCAAATCTGAATAACCTATTATATCATTATTTTAATTCCATTTGATATGAAGAATCAATCCTTAAACATACATTAACAACAACTAAATACCCTATATTGAGTGCTGTTTGATTTCTAACAAAATTTAGTTGTACTTATTTATTGTATGAGTTGGCAAATAAGGTGCTAATGCTTGGCATGTGGTAAATTATTTCTGATGTTTGAATAAATGAATTATATTTGTTATTTAATATAATTTATAAAAATAAATGCTAATTCATGAGTATCGTAATATTCATGACTGTGTTGCCATTTATCTAATTTACAAAATGGTATTGGGGTAGTCTGCTTTTGTTAATCCATTATTATTTAAGCACTAACGTGCAGTGAGTGCATGCTGTCTAAGACTAACTAAGCCTAACTAATAATAACGTTTGCTTTTCCAAATATTTTACACATTTAGAGGTCTTCATTGCTGAAATTGTAAAACGTGATATATCATCAATCAAAGAACTCATATGCTTCTGTTTTAGTCGCGACATCCCCTTTTAAAATTTCCACACTTTTGACAGCTTTTCTGATGCTTAAAAGAGTTGAAATGTATGTTTTATGAATTTCGTATAGAGAAGTAGCACTGCCATATAAAATTTACAAAGGATTTTTTATCTGAACTTAATATCTAGCTAATTTATGTTGAATATATTTTAAATTTACATGATCTAAAGAAAATGATTTGTGCAACATAATATTAATCAATCGGAACGATATGATTTGATTTGATTCTTGTTCAAGATAAATGTACACAAGCTTGCATAATGTTCGACCATCATTAACATCAGGCCTTTTTTAAATGGAAGCCTTGTTGTTTCTAAATTGTGACTTTTGATATTGCATTTGTCTTTTATTTTATCATATTACGATTTCATGTTATCACAACTAGAATATGGAAAATATTAGTAAGTGGGCAAGATGGATTTTTTTTAGATATTGTGTAATATTCATCTTACAATCATTTATCTAGCCTTGTAAAAGCAAACATTATTTTCAGTCAGTCTTTAGTGCATGTCTTCACCATACGTTATTCTATTTTAGTGATAATTATGACAATAGATTGGATCTTAAAAAAACCAGCAAATGTACTTATATTTACACTCTTTACCAGTACGTTACATTCAATATTTTATTAGAGGGTGTGAAATGGTTTTGTTGCAGTTTTTAATTTGTTTTGATAGTTTTTGAGTGACTTCTAACTGGTGAATATCTCTGGTAATACTAATGATCATGAACAATATTTCAGCACAACGCCCTTCGGTCCGTTTGTCCTGCAACCGTGTGCTTGGTTATAAGAATTATATCAACTTGTGGAATTGATAAGACTGTACGCCAGATCGCACTGAACTGTTTTGTTGTGATGGTACAAGTCTTGCATAAATCTACTCCCGAACAGGTAACTATTGATTTGAAAACATTTTAACTAGCTACAGTTTTTGTTTTAATATTTTTCAATATCTCAAATTTAAACTGTTAATTGCATTTTTTAAAATAATTTTTTTTATTTTCACCAATCAAATAATATTTTTTTAAATTTATTTTCAGCGTCAAATTGAATTATCATTAATCCTTGAAATGTACACGGACACTATAAAAAAAGCAATTTCATGGACTCCAGTCAAAAGTGATATTAGTATTAAGTTAGAGGACGATAGTGTAAAAATTCCCACTAGTGATAGAAAGGATGACAAAATTAATGAAGAGAAGAAGAATGAACCCGACGGAGGCGAAGACGTGAACCAAGATGAGATTTCATACATGTTGTGCTCTGCCTTAGTCACCATTAGGAAATTGTTAGAGGATTTTGAAGAAAGTAGACCAGCAATATGTCAACTCATGGTTAACCTAAATTATGTTAATATTTTGGTTTCGCTACCTGATAATGCATCTGTAAGTATAATATATATTTAATTATACATCATAATATAATGGATAGGGTGTTTGTTTTTTTGTCTCAGTTATCTTAAAATTGAGTAAATTTTATTTTGGGGTTTTTCAGGTGTTACATTTAGATAACCAATCACTAGGAATAGAATGTGTAAAAACAATTACGAGGCTCCTATCATATTCGAGAAATGCAAAAAAGAAGATATCAACCAAATGTCAGTACGATACCATCGTCAGCAAGTGGATTAGTCTCGGGAAGCCTTCCAGGGACCTGCTGCAGGAGATGGTCCTCATGGCTGTGGACGGCAAGAGAGACAGCGAGGATGACGTGAGTCTCTGTAACCCTGAGGTGGTGATAGTTCTGATCAAGAGTCTTTATCTAATGTATGAAGAAGACCAGACATGGATGGCACATAAATTGTCATGGTTATGCACAAAAGATTTAAGAAGGTTTGTTAAAATTATACTTAGTTATCAGCTTAAATAATAAATAAAGTAAATACTATTTATGTATGGATACAAGGAAATCTATTATTTCCTACACAATATAATATTTTAATACATTATATTCAGATACTAAGGACTCTTCATCTCTAAAGTAATAAAAATTGTTTTTAAGTAGAATTTTCTTTATTGTTTTATGTGTGTTGAATTATACTTCAACTCTATCTGTCTATTCCTTTCATTTCTCTATATAGTTGTACAGTGATAATTATTTTTAACTTTTCTTATACTTGGGGCTAAATCAAAATTTCAATGTAATGTATCTAATAACCTGTTTGATGTTTGTTATGAATTCAAATTTTATATGTGACTGGATTATATATTTTTTCTTAAATGAGTGCAATAAAAAAGTCTTTTTTTGTTGATATATTGTTATTTTTATATTCTTTAATATAACGACAACAAAAATATATTGTGAGATGCATTCAAAAGCCAGTTGTGTCTGAAAATGGATTTGTTTGATTGTTTTTTTACTAGGTTTATGATATAGGCAATTTTTTAAAACATCCGTAATTTTTTTTACAGCAAATGGTTGGCATGTCAAAATGGTGCTATTTTAGCAATTTGCAATATTCTTTCTAATTACGACAAGACTGTTGTTAAGCCAATGGTTACACTTATTAACTTAATGGACAACCTGGCTTGCACTTCAATTACTGCAGCAGAACTAAAAGAGGTAATCACTCACAAAATATACAATAAATAATTAACTAAAAAAATAAGTCCATATAAATTTATTGAAAAACTGTTTATTTGTTTTTCGTGTGTTTTAGATAATTTTATTACTGAGACCTGAGAAAGAGTTTACTCATAAGATAGCATTGCTTCATACTCTATGCAATATTACAAGGAAAGGAGACTTTGTCTGTAAAGGCTTTCTAGACATACAATCAGAAACTGATGGGATTATTGTTCCCAACATCAACAAGTGGACGAACACTTCCTACGGCTTCAGCTTTCACTGTTGGGTCTGCCTCGATAAACTCCATGAGTCACACGAGAGCTTCGGAAAACAGAGACAATTGATAAAGTAAGATATACAATACAGCCTAGTTTTTGTTGAATATAAACACATATATAATAATTTTTATGCGTTTGATTAATTTGAAAATGTAAAATATTTCAGTCTTCTTACTCAGTCTGGCCAAGGCTTAGAGATATCCATAGACCAAGTGGGAGCTCTAGTCATCAACATTTTGAAGAAAAACTCTATAATGTCATCGTCAGTGCCTTCAGCTGGACTCGACGACAATCGGTGGCACTGCATATCTCTGTGCTTGTCGTACGCCCGCAGAGCACTTTCTCACAATCAAATTAGTGTGTTTATAGATGGAACACAGAGGATGGCTGCCAGCATGAAGTTTCCATCATTTGATGATGTAAGTATCTTTTCACTAGATTAATGGTTAGTACAATTGTTTAGTGGCCATTGTAAAAATTGATTCGCTCTTTGAGTTTATTTCTGTTTATATAGACACCAATGCAAAAAAAAATTGGTCAGTTACATAATTTTTTTTATTTTAGGTCTTCATGCATTGTTCTATTGGAGCTCCAGTTGCTCAAGAAGCCCGCCAGACTTACAAAAAGCCCGAAGTTGAAAAAGAAAGCTTTCATGGAACATTAGTCAAGAGTATTTTTAACAATCAATTCTTACCTTCGTTAGTTCTACAGGTGAATAACTTGATTGTTTAAAAACTATTCTTTTCACATCTTAATAAAATTATGATTAGTGTATATGTATGATTAATACATTTATGAATGAGGTTATCATTTAAAAAAAAAAAAAATTTCAGGCGCCATCGTATTTATCATTTGGCACGATGGGTTCTAAGTCTAGTCAAGTAAACCCGTTAGACCAATCTCAAGTTTCTCAGAACCAAGTTCCTCTTCATGGTCACATAGCGCACGCCTCTTTGTTCAATGACACCTTCACGCTGAGTGCAGCTCGGTGGCTCTATGAAGCTGGAGCCGACTGCCATAATATTCTCTGCTCGGAGGAAGGTCCCGACAGTCAGGAGATGTTCAGCCGACTGGTGTTTTGCTACAGTGCCCTCGCCACATGGGACGGGACTTGCTTGAACTTGGCTTCATCAGGGAATTATAACGGCAGTACTTCAGCTTTGAGGGTTTATACCACTAATGTTAAGGTACGGAAACAAAAATATTTCAGAACTGTAATATATAGATTTATTTTTTAAAAACAAATAATCTTCATTTGCTCTGGTTCTATAATATTTGAGGCGGTAACATCAGTTAAATATTATTAAGTAGCTTAATTTGTAATTAATTGTATTTTAGGAGGTGATTAACGCCATATCAAATGTCCACGTGTACTTCCCTTTACTGGAAGATGTCAGTGTTTGTGACGAGACTGAAACGGACCTCGAGGTCTTCAAAACTCCAACACCCTTAACAGAGACCCTCAATCAACAGTTGCCTGACTGGGAAGTCCTACCAACTGATTCATATGCGGGTAAATATCAAAATTAGTTTTCAAACTGATTTCATAAGCTTTTACATTTATTTCAGTGTTTTAAAAGATTGCCTTAAGTGTGATGTATATGCTAGATTCAATTATATATTTTTATTTATTTACAGAGTGGAAATTAGATCAAAGACCCTTAACAGAGAGCCTCAGCAAACAGTTGCCTGACTGGGAAGTCCTACCAACTAATTCATACACGGGTAAATATCAAAAATAGTTGGCTCGTTGGTTATGTTGATAGAGTTTGCTAGTTCAATTTAAAACTGATGTCATAAGCTTTACATTTATTTCAGTGTTTTCAGTACATGTTAGATTTAATTATATATTTTGATTTATTTACAGAGTGGAAATTAGAT
The DNA here is from genome assembly GCA_022113835.1 of Atopsyche davidsoni. Lineage (NCBI taxonomy): Eukaryota > Metazoa > Arthropoda > Insecta > Trichoptera > Hydrobiosidae > Atopsyche > Atopsyche davidsoni. The sequence continues at coordinate 8,985,870 of JAILWY010000006.1, read as the reverse complement.
CAAAATCCTGTTTCAATGTTTCTAACGCTATTAAAAAACAGCATTATCGGAAATGCTCTGAATCAAGAAGAACTTGTTAAAAACGAAGGCGTTGTCACCTTAGGAAGTTTACTTTGTCAGGTATAAATACAATAATAATTATCTAATTACTGATTTCAATTAAATATAAAGAATTTTTATTATTTGTGTTTTTTTTATTCTAGTGTAAACCTTCGATGATAGATGTCAATGTCCTGATGGCGGCCCAGTTGTTGGTAGAGACTGTTCGCGACATTCCTAATCCTGTATTGCTGAAGGCTCTTTATCAAAATATCCTCTTTAACTTTCAAATATGGTCAAGGAGTCCATTCCACATACGGATCGGTCACATCCAGTATATTTCCAATTTAGTTAAGCAAGACAGGAATTATTTCCGAAAAAACTTTGGTGTGCAGTACATCTTCGACGTCATTAGAACTTACTATTCCAACTCTGAAAACCTAAATGTCGATGATGCGAAGACGATACGACTCGCTTTATTAGGGATTGTGAAGTATATGATTAGCAAAGACTTGAACATCCAGGAGGTGATGCATATTCTTGGGTTTTTGGAGTCGGTCAAAGAAGAGATACTGCTTATAGAGACGCTGGAGATGTTAATATCACAAATGGAGACCAAGAATTGCAGAGATCAAATATTTTTATTGCTGCATGAAAAGGATACCGGAGAAACTCTATATGTTTTGTTATTGAATAGATCTTTTGGTGTTAAATTGAAAGAAATATTAATTAAGGTAAATTGAAATATATTATAACATAACATCTACATCACAGTAAATCGCTCCTTAATTTTGATTGAGAGAAATGTCAATTAAATGCATATTTCCCGATGTTTTTAAACATCATAATTATTTTGAACGATTTATTGCAGTTCTTAATCGTGGTGCTGAGAACTGACAGAGTACATTCTAGAAACAAGGCAACTATGCAGCTGCAAGATGGGGGTGTTAGCATGTATCCCGGACTAATCGGGTTTATGGATCCCAAATCATTTACGTTAGAGTTGGCATCCGGTCTTTTTGATCTTATGTGCATTGGAGGTGAGTGTGATAAAGTATAAATTTTAAACATTATTTATCACGTTTTATATTTTATTTGCGCTTAGTAATGAACTAATATTATTAATACTCATACCAAATTTACTTCTTTTATAATTATATAGATGAAGAAGTATTAAACTGATTGAATTGTGTGATTTTACTTGAGATGTCACACTACAAAATGGTGAATATTTATTAAAAAAAACATTATCTTTATATAAAATATTATATAAAGATTATTTTTTTATATAAAATTATTGTAGTGTAAATATCTTCTTGAAGATAGTTCTGATTAAATTTGTCTGAATATTTTATCAATTGTGAATAATATTTTCTTGTTTTAGAAACTAGAGGAGGTTACGCAGGTGTATTAGCTTTAATACATTGCCTAACATTTGAAGATATTGACATCAAACTGGAGCTTGCAAAGAAATTATTAACAGCCACATTTGTAAACCTTAATTCTCCTTTTGTAATCGCCAAACAGGTATATAATATTTTTAAACTGAACCACCAATATTTTTGTCTCTATCTCATATTTTACCTCTGACTTCTTTAAATAAATGTCTTCTGCTTATGTAGTTAACATAAAAAATACAGTCTCAACAATTTTTGCAAAGTTGTTACAAAATTAATAATTTTTAGGTGGGATGGCAAGAATGCATAGCACGCCTGCTTGTTAAAAGATGTATCAGCGAGTCGTCTTTTATAGAGGAGGCCATAGATTTGATGACATTTGACGAAGAATCCCTAAAGTTGGAGCCGGACTCATCATTTTCTCATCACGCCCACCTGCACTCACTGAGTGAAGCGGCTAATGTTATTGAACATGAAATTAAAGGTTCGCTACTAAGTTACTTAACATAGTCTAGAAAAATATTATACTTGATTATACTATTATATAAATGAGGAAGTGTTAGAGAGAGAGGCAATGATTTTCAGAAGTAACATAAATGGTCAATGAGTCGATTGCTTTTTTGTAAATAGTCCACAAAAGATCATTAGTTGCTCTCCTTGAAGATGCAAATATGTCGAAACTAGTCAAAAATAATAAGTGGGAACAACACTAAATATATCTCTTAGATAAAAATTGAATTCCACCAACTACTTTCTGTCAAAAATATTTAATATTTATACAATTATTTTTCTAGAAATTGCTGGTTCAGTGTCAGATGCAGTTACCGACAATTTACAGTATGCAGCTGATAATTTACACACCGCGGTTGCTTCGGTTTGCTCTGTAATAAGGCAGAAAACCGTTGATATCCAGGAGAGTCTCGGAGAGCTGGGCCATATCAGCAGACCACGCTTACCAGTAAGCTAAGCTATACACTAGAAACTTATATTAAATAATACTTCTCTTAGAAAGATGGTAGTGATGTCATTATACCCTGACTTATGTAGACATGGTTTAGTAAATGACTGCATAATACAGTATGTATTTGGCTGATATAGTTTTTTTGATAGTAGGTTTTTGTGCCCTTTACTAGTTCAAGGTCTTTTGGTTTATTTGCAGACATTCTCTGAAAACGATGTAGTGGAGTTCAACGCAGATAATGATTCTGTCGCCATATCACACAGTTCTATGTCCACTTCTAGTTTCGACGATGATCGAATTTCTGAATCTGCTGACATCAAATCAACCGGAAACAGAGCAGCTGAAGCGGTATAACTCTATATTTGTAAAAATAAAGAAATAATAAAAAAATTAATAATGGATTATTTTTGATGATTATTTTATCATTTCAGCATCCAGCTTTACTGACAGATTTAGATTTGGGCGATAAATACGTGGACAAGGAAGAAAACCTCAGTTTTCTCGTAGCCAACATTCTTTTTACTATACTCTGGAGAGGAGTCGAAGGATTTTCAAAAGAATCATGGAAGGTAATTAAAAAAGACATTTTTTTAATTGGTATTAGTTACTTTTTGACACTTCCAACACGATGTTATAGCTGTTATCAGAAGTATATTTTTAATTTTATGTAAATGAAAATGATTCATTGACAAATTATTGTGTATTTATGTATTTTATTTATTGTTTAGGAGCGTGGACAAGTAATAGCTTGTATAAATCTTCTTGCTTTGAACAATGAGCTATATTGCTCTCATTTGCAACTAAGGTATGTATTTGTATTTGAAATGCTCATATAAATGATCATAGAGTCGTCTTTATTTATTGATGTATTTTTCAGGCTTCGTCTTCTCGAAATGGGGGTTCAAGCAGCTGTCATAGACCTGAAAGACACCGGCATATTGACTCTCAGCTCCAAAGCTAATGCTCTTCATCTGATGCGACTAATCTATGATCTGGTGGTGCTGGACCCCAACAAGGATGAAACTAAGAAGTGCTCTTCAAAACTGCTAGATGGTGTTTTAGCACTCTTAGGTGATGATTCCTATATTCTCATATTAGGTTATTTCAATACCTGTAGGTAGACTGAAATTTTGGTCACTAAGCTGTGCTGAATAGGACTTCAATATGCTATGTGCAGTTATCTAGAGATGTTAGATCTCCAATAAGATTCAGAGAGAGTTGAAGACTAGAATCGTAGATGTATGTGTGATTTGTTTATTTTCCAGATGCACTGCGAGTTTTTCGTGTTACTGATGAGGAACAAGACACAGTGCGGCGCGAATTGGCGCGCCTGGGCTTGGGTGTGCTAGTGTCATGCCTAGGAAGCTCTCCCGAGAGTCCCGTGGGGTCTGCAGGGAGTGTGGGCTCGCAGGGGGCTGTACGTGCGGCGCGCGCATTGGCAGCCCCGGCGTGTGCGCTGCTGCACTCACTGCTGCGCTCTCCGGGTCCTGGCGCAACAGCTGACTCCCCGGAAGAAGCTGGTCATTTAGTGTGTGCTGTGAGTGCTGCCATGCTGCAAGCCACTAAAGGTATCTTTTTTTTTTAAAATAAAAATTTAGGACCATAGCAATGTCTATTTTCTTTCTCAGCCATGTTTCCTAGTTTAATTTGAGATGTCCAGAAATAATTCTCGATTAATAATACCTGAGATGATACTTCGAGATACCTGTATATGTGACCAAATATATATTTTGTTTGTTAAGTTTTGTTTAACCTATTTTTTTTCTCCCTTAGTTGGTAACACTGACCAGTATGCGTTCCTGATTCCTGTGATGAAGGCTCTTTTGGAAAAGGTCTACATGACCATGGATCTAGGGAAATACCTTCCGGACCTACCCAAGACTTCCGCGGGCCCGGCTTTCTTCAGTAGTTTTGAGGTCTTCATCCAAGGAGAGCAATGGAGTCACTTCATTGAATATAAGGTAGGAAACAAATCCCCATACAATTTAAAATGGTTAATGTTTGACTTTGAGGCTGTTAGCTATGTAGTCAAGCTATGCATCTATGTATGATGGTTTCTACTGAGGGTTGATCATTGGAATTCCCATCATGACCAACGTGTCCCAAATTGTTACTATTACTATTAGCTTATTTCAGTTTGGTCAAAGATGATTTGTTTCAGCAAATATTTTGAATTTCAATAAAAAAATTTCATTTCTTTTTTATTTTGTCAATATAAAAATACAAGATTATTTAATAATAACATAGTTGGCTTTGCTTTTATAGCAAATTTGAAACTTAATCCTATTAGAAATAAATTAATTTCATTGTTATATTACATAATAGTACCATTTTAGGATTGAAAAATTCCCATATTCTGTTAAACTATTGCACTTCACAGTCTTACACATTTATTTTTAATACATTAAAAAAATCATGTTAACTTATAAAAGAATAATAAATTATTTTATTCTTTAATATTTGGTCAATTAATTTCAGCAAGTATGAAATATTGTCCTTTCGAAGTAATAAATAAAATTTTCTCCCTTTAGATTTCACATTGAAAAATAGTTTTTCAATATTAAATTGAAATAAATAGTAGACATACAATTGCGTTTTTAGAAACTAAATGTAAAGCATGTAATAAGAATATAAATGTAAAGCGGTCTGATCAATACCAATCATGCCTATTTAGAGCTGGCAACATAAAAAAATTAAATAAAGTTGTATTACTTTATGTCTTGAGTTATATAATATTGAAATCTAAGTAAGCACTTTCAATTAAATTAACTGATTACCGTACAGATTAAATATACATGTATATTATTTCATGCCCCCTTTTAAAAACCACAAAACCATTTTTAACGACAAGGAAACTGTAGGTTAAAACCCATCTTCGGAGAATGGCGCACTATAGATTAATATATATTTAATTAAACCCACTTTTGACAAGTGATTGTCTTTGAACTATCTCATTTAACACTTATGATGTGCGGTGATTGCGAATTTTCGTATCATAAGGTGATGGCTTGAATTCTTTCATAGACTTCGCTGCGGATTCTTCCTTGGCCCGTTTGATGTCAAATGCGGTTATATCGTGAAATTGCTTGGACGTTTTCTCTGATACCTTGACTCCAATGTCGGGCAAATTGATAAAGTAATTTGGAGATAACTTTAGATTATCTTCAGTGTTTCCGGCCGGTGAACGTGTCGAGGAGTAGAACGGGTCGGGTGCCGTACCCGCATAGTAACTGTGGGAGATTGATTTGCTGAATGTGACTTCGCTGGCCGGTCTGATATTATCAGCTCTAGAGTGTTCCAGAGTCTTGGCTATTACGCTGTTGATCTCGCTTTGCTCGCCGTTTCTTTCTATTTCGTACTCTTCGCCTGTGTTTCTTTTGTTCGCTGTGAATACGTCATTGACGTTTTGCGGGCTGAACGCCATGTTGCTGCTTTTGTAGTTGCTGTATTGGCCATCGACCGGAGCCAGGCTGAAGGGGCTGTTCTGGGAGGATGCTGCGTACGCATCGAAAGAATCAAACGTCTCGAAGTTGCCGGATGGTTCAAAGTTTCTCGTCGGTGGTTCTGCGTAGTTTCCTGCTGCGTTGACGTTCATCTGCGATCCAGGCGCATATTTTGTTGCTTGTTGCTTCTTGTTTTGTTGTCTAGGCTTGTTAACTTTAACTGAAGGCTTTGTAGCGGATTTTCTAGGTCTCTTTTTCAAGACTATGACGTTATCTGAGTTTGGAGAGACTCTCACTGGTTTTCTACTGGAGTACGCTGATGATGGATCGCTGTAGCTACTGTGTCCACCGCTGAATGAATCGTAGTTTTGACTTCCACCACCACTTCCGTACGAAGTTGGAGCTCCGAAGTAGTCTGAGGGAGGAATCGACTGGTCTGGATAGCTTGAATGGGATTCGTAACTGGAAGAAGTGTCGTAGGAACCGCTGTAGCTTTCTGCCGGGGATTCGTAATGGGACTTGTAGTTCCTTGGGGGTGGTGCACTGTAACTTGCCTTAAAAGGTTTATGCGAATGTGGTTTTTTTGGCCTGTTAGATCGTGGTGGTGGTTCATAGCTTGAAGAGGAATCGTAGTGAGATGAAGGACTTCCATAATCATCAGATTCATCATGGCCATCGTCATAACTCATATTGTAGTCATCTTCAGCAGAGTTGTATTGCTCGTACGACGATTTCGGCGGTCTCCCGTAGGTCTTTTTTGGAGATCCGTAAGTCGCAGCTGGTTCTGGTGATCCGTACGAGGAAGAGGGCGCGCCGTAGCTCGAAGACGGCGCTCCGTAACTGGAGGATGGTGCTCCATAACTGGAGGACGGTGCTCCATAACTGGAGGACGGCGCTCCGTAACTGGAAGACGGGGATCCGTAGCTCGACGAAGGTGGCTCTCCGTAAGATGAAGACGGTGGAGCAGCATATCCAGGAGAAATTGGCGCATCGTAACTTGATATCGGTGGTTCACCGTAGCTCTCCGATGGCGGGGATCCATAATGAGAGGAAGGTTCAGAATAACTGTGCGACGGGGCGCCGTACATAGATGACGGTGGTTCACCATAGCTGGATGATGGTGGTTCACCGTATCCGGATGACGGAGGTTCACCGTATCCAGGAGAAGGAGGTCCGTATTCCATGGGAGGTGGTCCGTACATAGACTTTGGTGGACCGTACGAATGCTTAGGTGGTCCGTATTCTGATTTAGGAGGTCCGTAAGATTGTTTCGGTGGTCCATATGAAGATTTTGGTGGACCGTGTTTCATAGGGGGACCGTATTTCGTTTTGGGTGGACCGTACATCGGTTTGGGTGGTCCATATTTCGGTTTCGGAGGTCCGTATGAAGGCTTAGGAGGTCCATACGACGACTTTGGAGGTCCGTGCTTGGATTTGGGAGGACCGTACTTGGACCTGGGTGGACCGTGGGGTTTGGGGCGTCTCTTGGAGTGGCTGGGTACGTGGATAATGATGGGAGGCTCCCGTTTGACTCTGGTCAATGCAGTCAGACCGTTTTCCGGCTCATCACTAGTCGCTTCGCTCGATATGAAGAGCGCCACAACCTGAAAGGAGATAACGGAATCAGAAATGCTGTGTTCGGTAACTACATACATAAGGATGTGTTAGTTTATTTTTTTGTGATGGGCAATATCATTTTTATTCTTGAGATAATAATGTTCAAAAATGATTTTTAATTTTATCTTGAACTTTACTTATAATTTAAATATCTGATTATTCTGTACGCAATCATTTTCAACGACTTGTCTTAGTCGAATATCTCAGGATCTCACAGTCGACAAGCGAGCGATTTATTCATTAAACCAACGATTTACATATGCGATATCTTTTAATAAAAAAAAAACCAAAGGAATATTAAACATAAACCCTCTCTCTACATATGCTGCGACACAGCTGATATCCGCAAGGTATACCCAATAGCGTCCTCTTCTGCGTTGCTTACCCAGACTAAACTATAAAAGGACGCTATTGGGTAATTGCAAGTCGGTTGCAAGTTGTGTCGCTGCGTGTGCAGGCTGCTTCATCTGTAGAAAGCTTTGCTTTCGCTGGGTCCCACAGGCGGCTCCTAGGCCGTGTTTCTGCATACATTAGCTGGGTAACGCGGCTACACCGCGGCTACACCGCGCCTAACCCCGATGGCCAGGCATCCGTTGCGATTTCTCCTCGCCCGGGAGAGACTCGCGCGTAGCGACGGGCACTTGAATACGAAACGGAAGCAGCTATTTTTAACTGCTGCAAAGGCAAACAACAGGTAAATTTTTTTCGGTGAATTCGACTATCCGAACTATCTAATATTTTTTAAAAATAAATAATTCGATCATCCGAACTATTTTTTTTTGTTTATCCTAGAATTCAGATAATACCTTTATCATTCGAGCTCGACGCACAACCTTCCATTTATTTGCAAAATGTTTTTAAATTATCCAAACTATTTTTCTGAATTATTGAAGTATATATATAATTTATTTAAAATAACAGCTTAGTTTTATTGTTTTATTCAGTAACGCTAGTTTTTTTCTTCTGCGAAAAATATTCGATCACCAGAACTCAACTTACCAAGGATGAAATGTATGATACAAAACTTAATAACTAATGAAATATACGCATAAAAAACCGTTTTTAGATTTTAGTAGCCTTTGTTAATAATTTTTATTTATTTATAGGTGTTTTGTAGCGCTATATTTTGAATCTCCCGACGTTTCAGTCCCGGTACCGGGTACACCTTCAAATCCCCGAAGATGATCCTAGTACCAAAATCAAATTTTCGGAAGGTCGTTTTATAACGCAACACAACACCCCAAAAAAAATTAAATACAAAACTATTGCTTTTATTTGTTCAAGTGCTTCATCTATTTCCGTAAGCTCTTTATGTAAAGAAGCAGTTTTTTTAAACTGCTTCTGTTTCTTTCGTGCATCGCTACCCTGAGAAGTTCTGTGTCGCAGGCTCATCACGCGCTGGATTTTACTTCGCCAGATGCGTTTCTATTGAGAATCACTTCCGAGACTATACGAGATTTCGATTTCCCCCAATGATCAGGCGGTAATTATTTAAATAAGCACTATTATCCATGCACATTGTTTGTTTTACGACTTTTGTTTAATTTGAACGCCTTTTTCGACCAATTTTCATTTCACTAACCAATTTTTATCGCAAAGATTTTAAATAGTAAAAGATGTAAATGGTATTTTAAGCGATCGACTTTGTTTCTTGCCGTCGATGTTAATTAAGACTCATGGCAAAGCTGGTTCTATCATTTTTATTTAAACGGAATTCATCCAAATGTTTAAAAAGTATTTTAACTTAAAATCAAAACCCCCTGAATAATAAGGCAGGAAGTATTTATTACAATGCGCATAACTTTAAAAAATCATTAGCAAAGTATTTATACTCTGCCCCGTACATGGTGTCACTTGAAAAGGGGATACTTGGTATTGCCTTTTGATTATGAGTTTTTTTATAGTATTTTAAAAATATTGATAAAAAATCTAGTTACATCAAAATTACACTTTACTACCAACGTTTTGTTGATTTCATATGTAACTGTCTACAGCGACCAATGTGTTCGCTTGATATCTATATCAAGCGACCACATTGGTATTGAATACTTCGAATGATGTTATCAAAAATAATGTTCTTTAAAAAGAAAGTATATTTATGCATATATTATCTTCAACGTTGTCCGTATTCAGAAACACTTAATCTCACTCAGTTGCTAAATGAGCTGCACTTTTATTTGCACGCATCCGCCACGCCCGCGTGTAATGCAAGAGAAAACAATTAAAACACAGTTTCCCGAGCGATGCCCGCCTATCATGGGCGATCTTCCCAATACATAATTAATTAGAGATTAATCACTGATCGTGCGTTTGTTGCAATGACAGGCCTCGTGCGAGATTAACGCAGTTGCAGTTTCTTGCATGATATCAGAATATTTCTCATATTCACAGCCCGTTCGTTTACCTAGGAAGAAAACGATTCGCTTTCCACAATAGTTTTGTAAGTACACTCTTCCGTTTGCGTTTCGTAGTAAGTATTTATATATATAGTTTTATGATTAGTTTCACGTCCAAACATTTATTAATGATATTTGAATCTTTCTGTCCATTTACTGAAAGCTATGTTTTTTTTAAGCATTAAAAAACCATACCGAACTTATTAATTATTCTTCTACGGGTTGGCGGAGGTTGGCGACCATCTCACTGAGCATACATTTATGCTGAATCAGTGTTCATGGTTCCCGGGTCCTTCTACAATTATTAATTGACTATGGTACAAAAATACAGTCTTCATTTTCAGTTTCACTGGATGAAACATGAAAATAATAAAACCAGCTTTAGCTGAATTTGCGAATGGGAAAGGCGTGATATTGTTGTTATATTATTGACAATTTCTTTGTACTCCCAACAGAAGCAAGCATTTCTATAAATTAATTATTTTTCATTTTCGATGTGGCCCACATCCGAAACTAAGTTCGCACGTCACATTACAATGCAAAGAGTCTGATTTGCGGTGGGATTGAGATAATTATTTTTAATTCTCTGTCATATCCATTGTATCAAAAAATGCGATGCGACGACGCGAATATAAGAAAAAAACAATACCAATGAAAATGTAATAATTAAATAAATCTCTAGAGATAGTATTGCCATTTTAGTTTTTAATGAGATAGATTTTTTTTTAATGAAGGCTGTTTTTCTTCATACAATTAGAGCAGTGGCAGACACGTCGTGACACCAACCGAATATTATTTTAAATGAGGATACTTTATGAGTTTATATTATTTGAGTTAGGATGTCTACTACCAGGCTACGAGGTGGATATGCTATAATTTTGCTGAAATTTAAAAAAAAAAAACTTAACGTTGCAGGTAAAAATATTATCCAAATCAGTTTACGAATGATAACAGGTTAAAGTTATCTTGTCTTCAGAGTATTTTATTTATTTATGTATCGTTTGGAATTTTTTTAATGTTGAACAGATTCGGTCGATATCTTTTTTGGCGTGTCAATGTGACTTGACCGACTTCGCAATTAGGCTGCGTCATATTTAGTTGGCGTCCACATATCGATACTCATCTCTCACAACCGGTTTTAGATGATTTGTGTTTGTAGGAAGATGTAAGATAAGTGTGTTTGTTTTTAACCTGTTACTTTATTGATTTGATTGTTTTTCAATTTTTAACACTGTGTTCTTAAATAAGGTTATTATTATTTTCACCGATGCTTGAAATTTACTAAAATAATTTTTCTAAATTAAAATCTCAAATCAAACAAATATACGTAACTGTAAAACAGAATACCGCATGTATGTTTGATTTTTATTTACGAAAATATTAAAATTATCGTGTGTGACTATTTTATAAAAAAAGCTCGATTTCTAAACAGGAAATTTAAAACTTAATTTTTAGCCCGAAAAAGAAGATTTGTTATATTTCCTGGGCAAAAAATTAAAATAAACTAACTTTTATATTTAAAACATTACATTCAATGGTTATCCTTTATAAAATAATGTATTTCTTCAGTTGTATTATTTTAATAACAATATCTAAGGTTATGTGATATATTTAAGATGTACTGTCAATAGAAAATTACTATATCTTGTTTAATTTGATTACTTAACTATTTTTTAAAGCAAACAATGCTTTAATGTTTAAACGGGCCGTTTACAGTGGTTATATAATTCATTAATAACTATATAATTGCATCCACGCAGAAGGGTGATAAAGTGTCGATTTTCAGGGATTGGGTTTGTTTCAGTAATTTCACGGTTTCTCTCCGATGTAATTTATATTCGGTTGTTCATCGGCCGAGGCGTCGATGACTTTCCCACCTTGTAATGATTGCGCATAACACTCATGCTCTTTCCGGGGAATTACCTCCGCCAGATCGTTCGGAGTCGATTTTTTCGTGCTGTAATCTTATGCACTTGCGGGGAAATTTGAAATTTAAACATTTGGTTTTTCGGTGAATTATGGGGAAAGAAAGTTTGATGCGTGTCCGCTTGGGAGGTTTTTCACGCGAATCGCTCTTTAAATTTAATATTTTTTATGGGCAGTTCGCTGTATCGTTTAACTACCTTTATGTTGCATACGAATATAACGCTAATATGTATTTGAGTTTCAAAGAAATTGCATAAATTATTTTTGTTGATCTAACAGACTAGATTCTGGGAGTTAAAGCCGGCTACACACGCAGCGACACAACATGCAACCGATTTGCAATTGGAGCTACTGATTGACGAGGTTTACTGAGACCTCTCCTAACGTGCTTTTTACTGCTAATTACTAAATGCCCCCACGGATTCGAATATTGAGTCTAATGAAGTATTTTGATGAAACGACCAATCTGGGCTACAAGGTGAAAAGCATCTATATAAAAATTTCAAATGAAGTTGCAACGAGAATAATACCACTTAAATGTTAAAGCGAAACTTTTTATGGACACCAAATTTATCGATATGTGATTTGTGTAAATACGCTAAGTTCTCAACAGATTCAACGCAAATGAGTCGATTAATCCAATTATAAGAAATTTCAGTAAGACAAGTAGATCTCTCGGGGTTGTACGGCCAACTGCCAATTGTGATTTTAATCACTAACCGGTTTTGCTACAGTAGCTCTGTGTGCAAACAGCCATATTGTACTTGAGTTCAGGAGGATGAGAACGACAACTTTCGCTCGTTGATTTATAAAAAATTACAGTCGGTATTTTGAATAAGACGTTAATTTATAATTAACGCCGTTATTTGGCCGGATGTGTTTTGCTAGTGGCGGTATGCTGAACAAGGTCAAGATGTCGGACACTTTCCACGCGGCTGTTAGCGGGTCGGTCATAACTCGCGGCCGGAACAGGCTCAAGGATGGAGGTGGTCACATCTTCGCGAATCACCGTATTTGCTTGGGGTCTAGTCAATGTAGACTTCGAGACGTATTAGGTGACACGATGGTCTGTAATAATTTGGATTTTTGGTGTAACTAAATATTTTATACCCGAAACCGCAAAACTAAATGTTGTTAACTTAAGCATGGATGCGATGTAAGAAACAGTTGATATAAATGTTGACTATCACAGATACTATATTTTGAATAAAAAACCCTTTTATTTTATACGCGTAACGACGAATAAAAAAAATATTTATTTTCATCGTTTCATGCGTAAATGCGTTTATTAAAAATGCAATTTTCAAAATGTTTTTAAATAAATCCGTATTTTTTTCTATTACATAGAACTCGATAGGCGTTTTTCAAACGAGAAAAAATACTTCGTCGTATTTCTATAAAAAAAATGCAATTGATTAACATTGTAACTAAAAGTTTTCGAACATTTCGTAGACAAACAATTTCTAAAAAATAAATATATTTTGTATGCATTTCGTGAGTTTATAAAATGAGTAGTACTTAATTAAAAACTACAACAATTGTAAATGTTTTATTAATAATTCTACTGAAATCCGTTTTAAGTAATGTAAGATATTTTACGAGTCACTTATATAAGAGAGATTTTGTTTAATAATTTAATCCGCTATAATGAGCATATTCCTTTTATACACTGTAAGAATATATACTCGTAGATCACGCTCGATGGCTCGTACTCTAGCCGCTTTTACTTGCATTTGGCCGCGTTGCTTGTGAGTGAAATTTTAATCGGTCGATTAAGTATTATTATAACACGCTTGTAAGATTTAAATATTTGATAAATCTTGGTATGATTATTTCTATTTATAAAAAAATTAATGTGCCTACGCTTCAAAGACTGCCTCTTTTTAAATAACCAGTTATTTAGTTATTGTTCGCCGATTTTTATTTACTCAAAAAAGTTAACTCTTCGGGGCTTGGCGGACTTAAAAATGTTTCACAGTTTTCTTGGTTAAATATGCACAAACGGATATTTTTAATATTATCTTAATAAATTACCACTGCTACTAGAAAGGTTCAATCTTATTTTTGTATAGCATTTCACGTAAGAAGCACAAGAAGCAATGCGTCAAAATGTCTACTTGAATATTTTACTTGTAAATGATCTGCGCTATACATATTTGTAAAAATATAGTAATATCAATAATTTATTAATATAAATTTTCTATGCAACATGGGTTTTTTACTGACCAATGTTTCATGCTTCAGAGTGTTAATCAAAGATATTTAGTTAATGCATTAATCAATGTTTATATATTTGTTTTACTGAATATATAATTAAGTTGTGTTGACATATGAAACAATCCACAGAAATCTATTATTTTTTAAATATATTAGTATTTTTATACTATAAAATATTTTCTAAGACATGTTGATTTATTTTTAATGTTTATATATTTTTATTTCTTAAAAAATAACTGTTGAGCTATGTACTATAATTTTTTTGTTGTTGTTCATTAACATTATTTTAGTGCGAGTGTCTTTCAGCTTTTATATAGTAATAGTTTTCAAACGTATCTTATATAGCACGTTTAAATGCAATTGAAGTTTATACGTGACTATGATAGTCTCATCTACCACAACCATCCGTAGCCACAGTGCGCCATTATATGTTAAGAGTGAAAACAGAAACCTACTTTATAAAATACAAAGGGCAATATGTTCGCTTATATCGTATCAAACTAATATTAGTAATAGCTTTAAGAAAGTTTGTCCAAAGCTAAGCTTACAACGTGAACACGTAGTATTTCGAATACCGTTTTATTTTTCAATGAGCATCTAGCTGTAGATTTATCATTAGTCAATTGAACATTCCGCTGGGTCATAAAGTGCAAAGAGCTTTGGCCATGTATACTCAAATAAGGTCAAATGAAAAGAAGACTTCCTTTTGACATTTGTATTATATTCTAAAGTCCGATTTCTCAAAAGTTGATCAACAAAAGCAACAGTTGCCAGGCTTGATAAAACGTCACACGTGCATTAAGTGCTATTTATTTTATTGGATGTTTGCAACTTGGATAAAATATAATTAAAGTAATAAAAAAATAAATAAAAAAACTAGTTGGCGCACTACATTTTTTTTGCGTTATTTGTGCAACGTATTTGACAGCTTGTTAATCATTTATTGATTGATCTTGTCGAAACCGCGTTTGGATGTCTTAAACATGCTTTATAAAAGATTTTTCAATAAAAATGCAATTGGGACGACAAAAATTGATAACAATTCGTTTTATCTTTCGGCTAGAAAACTATTAAAAAAAATAATAGACAGTTTATCTTGTATTTTTGAAGGTATTTTATGGCAATAAAGAACAATTATCAATGGAACTAATCAATGTAAAAATCCCACGATTTTCAATGATAAAGTCTAAATAAACGCTATTCTTTTTATTTCAATTATTCCATTTTGATTGATTTCAATTGTTGAAAATATTCTTATTTTATATACAATAGAAACTCAATCGTTGAATAAAGAAAGCCATGTAATTTTTACAAGTTTTATGCGAAATAAACATATATCAAATACATTTTTTTTCTAGTAGTTTTTGGCGCTTGTTCCGCACACAATCTGATATTTGACCGTTGAAAATATTTAAAAAATACACATTCATATAACAAAGTATATATTAATACCTTTTTGTCACTATCAATTTATTTCATTCAAAATCTTGAATGGATTCAAAGACCCTGAACAAGGCTACAGTAGCGGGATCAAAACGTCGGGAGGGTCCGCTAAATAATTTTTTTTGTATTATTTTTTTGGAAATTTGATACAGTTCCGATGTGGCGTATAAAATACAAACAAGTTGATACACGGTAGCGGCGGATAATGGCGCAATCACACGGCGTGTACTGAACGCGATCGCTACTTGCGGGCGGGAAGATTCTCCCGCGGAGCGTGTAATCGCCGCCGCCGGGGGCGCACGAGATGATCGGTGTAAACAAGCCCGGCTTCACATCTTAATAGCCGGAGAAATTGTTGGAAAAGAGATACACCTGGGTTCTTAAAAAAAAAAAACACCAAAGCTTATCACTGGACACTTAAAATATCTACGCTGAATCTATAATTTCTCTATGAGTGTTCTAAACGAACGGGGAGTGGTTGTTTGCAAGTTTAATGGTCACTGTTTGTTTGTCTAAATCTAATGTATAATTGTTATAATTTCACAAGCAAAAAATGTTCAAGCTCTTGTAGGGACCTGATATGCACCGAAAACGGCTTTGTATTTTTTTTTTTGAACCTGAAATAAATGTTACCAGTTAAAATTTGAACCCACGATGATAAGCTAGTAAGCGTGATTACAGCTGAATTAATAATTTCTCTTGTTGAGGAACAAGGCATTTGATTCGTGAAGATCCATTATTATAATGATAAAAGTACCTTTGTATTTTGTCTTCACTTTGAGTTTGATAAAATTATTTGCATTACTAGTTTCGACCCAATACACTGGGTCATCATCAGATGCTTAACTGAACTGTTTAGTTAAGCATCTGATGATGACCCAGTGTATTGGGTCGAAACTTGTAATGCAAATAATTTTAATAAAATCAAAGTGAAGACAAAATACAAAGGTACTTTTATCATTATAATAATTTCTCGCTATATAAAGGTTGTAGGTAATATTTTTTTCACGTAACCACGCAATTACGATTTGTTCCTTTGAATTTCAGGGAACATGTAGATACATTATCAGATATATATATATGTTTTAGAACTGTCTTAATCTTAATAATAATGGAATATTAAAAGTAAAAAAAAAGATGGTTGCTACTTCAGTAAGGTGAGTTAAATGTACCGTTTAAAAACGCAATTTATAAACAAACGCTATTCGATAATTAATCAAAATATCTTACAGCCATTAATCAATTTGCTAAATATTTGTTTTGTTTTATATGTGTTTATTTCGCGTTGTTTTAATTATCATACTTGCACGATTCTCAATTAATTTTTCAACACCTCGTTTCGAAAATATCTTTACACCTTCTCTTGAGATACTTACTCTGTTTGATTAATCGTTACATTTTTTGTTGTTGAATTTTTTTAGTTATTAAACTATTAGTTTTTACACATGCATTGCAAATTTTTGGTGTTATCTGTGTTGAATTACAGTTTTGGATTAAGGAAATTTAATCGTAGGTTTTTTATTTAAACACATTTAGAAATTCTCCATTTTCTTATGTTTTTCAGTAACTTATAATTTAGAATTAAAAATAATTGGTTTTGAATTCTTTGTCAAAACAACTTTCATTTATAGCTTTATAAAAAAATGATTACACTATATGAATCGATACTGCATAGGATTTATCCCTTGTTTTTAATATTGATATTTTTAAAATGATTTTTTTATAAGGAAAGTGTTTTAAGAAAATTGTTGGTGTTTCATCTGCTTTTATATTTTATTTTTAAAAATCTTCAAAGTAAAATATGCAAGCGAAAATATTCGACGTAGCTTTATAAAAAAATGATTACACTATATGAATCGATACTGCATAGGATTTATCCCTTGTTTTTAATATTTATATTTTTAAAATGATTTTTTTATAAGGAAAGTGTTTTAAGAAAATTGTTGGTGTTTCATCTGCTTTTATATTTTATTTTTAAAAATCTCAAAATCTTCAAAGTAAAATATGCAAGCGAAAATATTCGACGTACTTACTTTTTTTAAACGTTAATAATTCTTCCAATAAAGATGTTAACTCATACATTAACAGGTAACTGTAATTAACCTGTTTTAAAATTGGAGGCATCATGCCATATGGGGAGAAATCAGATGAAATGTAAGCTTCCGGACTAGGCGCCAGCCTTGGCCTATGAATGCGTGAGCCATACAAGCAGTTTTCATGCGTTGATGCGATTCTGATTCGATTTTTATTAGCGAGAACAATCGATTAGGAAGGTTTAGTTATTTTTGGAACTTAAAAAGTATTTCATATGATGAGGGAGAGTTTTTTTATTTTAATTATTTTTTCACGGTTTAGTGCTTGCTCATGCGTTGATCTCGAATATTGTGTTTTGTTTTTGTACAGTAAAAATAATATTTAAATGATGTTTAATGATGCACTATATGCTAATGATATATTTAGAATTATTTAATGCATGTATATGCAATAATAATTTGTAATATGCTTTGAGCAGCATACAGCAACGCAATTGACTACTGAATTATGACTCGATAAATAGCGTTCTTTTTTGGGTGTTTAAGTAAGCAATGCAAAAGAGGATGCTATTGGATAGATACAGTTCGGTTACCGGTTGTGTCGCAGCGTGTGCAGCCAGCTATGCAAAAACCGTTTTATTTTTTAGGTATATTGTAAGATAAAAACAGGCGAAATGCTAGAAATATTTATAGTATTTTCCGTTAGAGCATCCTGTATTGTAAATATTAATATACCGCTAAAATCTTAAATTTAAAAAATATATATTTATTGCGTTATGTGAGTGCATACTCTTGGACAATTGTAGTAATAATAATAATAATAAAAATAACGTAACGTTTTTATTCTTGCTTATAGTTCTACGGCAGAAGCTGTATATTTAGAATAAAATCTTGTAATGTATATTTGCACATTAAAATTATTTTTTTAATATGTATAATTCCGTTTGAGTATTACTCATTGTAATTCATAAAATTAAAATATTACAAAGACGGGAATTTCTATTTAATTTTTTCGCAATGCAGCAGTGTAATATTTCAATTATGAAGAATGAGGTGGTTGTTGCACCGAGAGTCTCCGCCGGTCTGGTGGCGAGGAGTTATGGTAATTCGCAGCTGCAGTCGTGTCTCCAGCCGCTGCTGGATGCAGTGGCTTTGGAGACCTTCTGTGGCTCCCCTACCCCACTTACACACATCTCGCCAACTTTCTTCAATGGGTACTGAGCAGAATCCACTTAAGCACTTGCGACGCAGACAACTAGGTTTCGATATGTAAATTTATATACAACCTATAAAGGTTGTATACAAAATCAGTTATTAAAAAAATATTATTGAAAAATATATGATATATCTGTTGACCTATGCTTTATATATACGTACATTATTTTTAGAGCCTCAGACTATACTATATCACTAAAAAAGTTTACCCAAACGTATTCAAACCTAGTAACGATGTTATATTAAAAATGCATTCATATAAAAAAAATCGGTCAGTTTTATATTTTTTATTTGAATGACGTATTTTTGTTATATGATTCAATCGTTTTAATCATTGAAATTAACGAATTCGTTACAATTAATATTATACAATATGCGCTTTAATAAAAAAGTGAAAATATTACAGCGTCAGTTACTGATTGAAAAATATCATTGAATTAATACGTAGAGTTCTAAAATGTATTCAACAATAAAATTTCACTATCTGTAAATCAAATGCAATGGTAATTCAGTAAAATATGTTGGTTATATGTTTTTACGTGAAGTGTGTTTCAAAATTTTCGGTATAATCCAATCTTATGAAATTTGCTCTCATTTCTACCATTTTAAATTATAGTATTTAAAAATATTGCAACATGACTGCACAAAAAGTGCTGCTAATTTTCAAAATAATTTTTAATAAAGTATTATATAATTTTTGGAAATTATTTTTCATAACTTAGTTAATAAAAATTATAGCTTGAATTTAATAATTGATAAATGGTCGTGGTTTATCTTTACAAAACAACGTGTCTTTATAATACCGAAACGATTGTTAAATGGCAGTAATTTGTAGATATTCTTTTTTTGCTGAAAATACGTAGGAATTTATTTTTCTTTCTGTTCTATTCAACGCACAAGTATAATTTTTTAACTTACAAACAATATAATTAATAATATTTTCATCTGAAGAAATAATTTTTTAACCATAAATGGTTTCGATAAGTTGAACTTTATTATGTGAACGGTATTTTTTTTTTCTTTATTTGTTTGCTATTTTTATCATTGTATGTGAATGCTTAAGAAAGATAAAAGTAAATCCTGCATTAGAGTAAATTAATAAGAAAGTGCTAAAAGTAAGTCGCTAAAGTACTTAAATATACTTATGTCACTTTTCTATTTAATTTGCGCTCCCTACACTTTCTTTTGAGCTATGATAGCTGTCATTAGTTTTATTATCAAGTTATTAGCTTTTCTATAACAAGCCTATTTTGTTTCTTTTTACATAAATAATATCTTAATTTTGTTACGTCGTTAAACTAGTTACGATAGTTAAACTCATTTTTGATCAATCGATTAGGCTGTTCAGCTTTTTTAATAATAAAATAATCATTAAAGGCACTATTTAATTTATTGAATGAAATTAAAAAAATTGAAATTATATTCGTGTCAAAAAATACTAGTAATTTTTTTTTTATGTTTCAAATCAGCGCTTTTGATCAATTTAACCTGCTTGTATATTTCAGTGTAGAATATGGATAATAATTTTTTTTAAGCCGCAGGCAATAACATTATTTTAGAATCTTTTATTTTGCGTATACCATACCCCTAGAAATATTTCGAAAAATATATCGACAGCTTGCAAACTTTTTAAAAATATATTGGCTGTATAAAAGATACAATAGCACGTCTAATCTTATCGCCAATATAAACGAATTATTTTTTTTTATAGCTAGTTACTTACCAATAAGCTCCACAATGTTAACAACCTCACGTTCATGGCAACACTTGAACTTTAGCCACCACAGAAAGTTTCGAGGTCGAGGACGACCGGCCACTGGCAACTCCGCGCACTGACTGCCCGAGAATCCAATTTCTATCCAGCGATTCCGCCAAGAAACGCTCTCCCGATATCTTCTCCGCTCCGGCGGTATGAAAAGCGAACTCGCGCCAGCGCAACGTATCAAACAGCCATAAATCTACATCAAATAATACTCAAAGCAACCTTAAAAACGCATTACTAAATTTAACGTTTCAAAGAATCTAAATGCTTTAGAAAATTATTATTATACGCGTGTTTTCAGCTTCAGTCCGAATGGGGGACTTTCTCCGAGCACTGTGCAGGAAGGACTGACCCTCGGAGGCTTCTCGCGGTGCTTTATACGAGCGCTGCGTCCCCCGAATGGGAAGTGGCGAAGCTTTTTGTCGATCCTTTCGTGTGGCTGTCACAGGTGAAGAGCCACGCGAGTTGTTTCGTATTGACTCCTTTGTTTGCAGATCGCATTATTTTAAATTTAATTATGCGGATGTGGCTCTCATGCGACCGGATGTTAAATATTAAACGACATTTGAATATGAGGACTTATATTTTATTCAACGTTCAATCAGATAGTAATATTTCTAGATTCATTGCGAATCAAATGTCTTATAATACATTTATGCAATAAAGTAATATTTTGTTTAACAATATTATACTGTTTATATTTACACTAGTGTCTCTTCTATGTTTTGTGGTATACTTGCTCTTTCCTGACTTACTATAAAAAAATATGTTTCAATTAAAACCAAACAGATTTTGCCATTTCTATAAAAAAAAATTAAATTATAAGACGAATACAATGAACAGATAATGTGATTTTAAATTATTATTTTTTATTCATAACAAAATTAATAGTATTCTCTTCAGTCGTGATTTTTTATTCTCAACTTTTGAGTTCGTAAATAAAAAAAAAGATCTAAATAACTAACGACACTGCCTCTCAGCAGCGGCTCGGATATTATGCGTGACTCCATATGATTTTATTTCCGGTCTGCGTGAATGCAACGCGTGTATACATCGTGGCCATTACATTATATATAATGATAGCTCGAGATTGGTCGCTAGCCGTATTAGTGATTAATATAAACCAAACTATTTTTTTTATCGACAGTAATTTCCCATGAAATCTTCACGAAGTCCTTTTTTCAGCTTTTACAGTTTTTTTGTGTTTTTATTGATATTTAAATATTGTAATTATAATAAATAACATTGGCTAATTTGTGTGAAAAGGGCTCAGAAAAAAATTGTCGCTCATTATATTCGTAAACAAATTATTGCTATGTAAATCATACATATACGTTCTAAATAAACTTTGTTAAGTGGGTCGCTCAATTTCTGTATTGGTTGACATAAAATCGTTTGAACTTGGGACTGGGTACCTTTCTATGCATGGTATTTGTAAATACATTAGCATGGACAGGAAATGTGGTTGTAAAATATGATGTCTGTTAGCCTAATGTCTGTAACGGTAGATTTTCTGCTGCAGATAACAACTCAGACAAGGAACTCTCGCCGGCTTCAATTTCTCATCTGATAGGACGCACTTTTTATGTTCTTTGATTTTCCTCATTGACATGTCGCAAGAACAGTTCTAGATTAGAAGACTGCGATATTATTTACAGTCGGAGTGAAGGGTTTTTCTTATTATAATTTTTCTAGGGTAAAAATCTAAATCAATGTAGAAGTGTATGTTACTTGATACGATATGAAAAATATCCCTACTTTTTTCTGTCTTTTCTACATAGCTTAGTCATTTATACACAGAAAGGATATTAAAAATTTTGCAGTTCAGAAATTATGCCGTGTATTCTTCCTTACATGTGCTATTGTAGTTGTCAAGACAACTGCTTAACTGATATATATATATATATATAATAATAACTTTCTTTGGTAGTGTGCGTACCCCATAACTAAAAGGATTAAACTATTAATTTATAGACAGACAGAAACTCATCGTCAGGCATAATCACAAAGTTAACTGCAGGTGGTGTGTGATTATGTTATTTGTCTTATGAAAAAAAAACGCCGGCGTGTTTTTCATGAGATTAAGGCTTCCCTGTCAATCTAAAATGGAAAGTACACCGAGTGTTCATTGTTCGGCACTTTACTCGGGTACTTTTTACAATGTTCATACGAGTTGTTAACAATCGAATCGACTGCATATAATAACGAACGGTTCATTTGTGAGTTGCAGTTGAGCACCCATTGTTCACGTAAATTGGTGCTTGTGATATATTTATGTTTTCAGTTGATTTTCTAGGGTGCCAGTGCATTAGAAATTTTACTATTGAAGAATGCTCTTGGTGGCATTGAATTCAATTATATCGTATTGTATGAAGTCTTGTTTGCGATGTATCACTTTTTCAACTTCTTTTTATTTCTTTGTATTCTGATGCTCTTGTTTGTTGTGAAAAACACACTCACAGCTCACGTTGCGTTAATTTATTCAATAATCAAGTACAATACTAACAAATTTCAGTATTTAAGATGGTAGAGTATAATTGATGAACCAACATTAAAAATGAAGATAATTTCTAATGTCATCGATCTATAATATTTAAGATATAATGCAAGATATAAGAATAGTAATTTTCAATTAACATCAACTGATTTATTGGGTCTCTTAATTTCAATTTCATTATTTTGTCTCGGCGCAGTGCTTAGGAACTGCACTTTCGATTTTGTGTAAAATGCATTTGTGACATCCAGCAATCTGCATCAATCATATTTTCACCGCAGTCATTGCAATTTGAAGCCGAGATAAGCGCGTCCATCACGCGAGCCTCCGCGGTCTGGTGGATGAGGTCCTCTCTTTTAGGTCGTCCACAGTACAAAGTCGTAGTAACTGATTTTTTTTAATTCACATTTTCATACCTGCAGCTCTTGTTACATGATTTGTACTTAAATTGATTAATGAATAAAATAAATTTAATTTAAAAATATTAATAAGTTAATATTTTTAACATGGGAAAAGTTTTATAAAGGTTGGTAGATTTTGGCTTTATAACTTTACTTGGCTTTATAAACATCGGTCGATAATTAAACGCGCATTCATTAGCTGTTAAACCACACAAATATTCATAACATATATTTTTTATAGTGAAAACACATGTTTATGTTAAAACAAATCTCAATTTCTCTCTTTTTTAATGAAACGAAGTAATTTGTTTATTTTTGCTTATTTCAAAAATAAAGTTTTACATATTTTTTATGGTCCTATAAAAAAATTGCTTTTTATTAATTATCGCTTTATTATCTCCCAGAGAATATTTTTATTTTCTTTTTTTTAACGTACGATTTTTTTTTATTAGCTAGCTATGTAGGTATTTTACGGATATTATTTATAAAATCATTTTGATATGATCAATAAGAATGGTGTATTTTTTAAGAGTTTAGAAATTGTTAATTTACTAGTATTTAGATTTTCGTATAAGAGCAGAGATCACCATGTATACACAGTGATTCCAAACGCTTTACAGGCTTTTTTTCTTCCAAATACATTTTATCATCGCCATCGCTGAGAAATATTTTCCGAGAGTGTCATAGTGTTGTCATATTACAGAATGACAGTGAACAGCACAGACATTTATATAATTATTTGGATTTATTTATATAATTATTCATAATATTATTTATCAGTTGAAAGGTCTGTTACAAGCTTTAAAGCACCCTGTATAGATTATCGATTATTTTTTATAAATTTCTAATTAGTTATTTGAAGTTCATAAGTCTCGGTAAGTTCAAAAGTGAATTTAAAAAGAGAAACATAGTCGGTAAATATATGCCATTTAAGTTTCCCTATAATTGTTACGTGATCATTTGGCAGACACACGGAGGCTGTGTTTACCTGGTAGTTTTATTAATATTGCATATGTTTAATTGGGCACACGATTAAAACTACTGATTATTTCCTTACTATCAGAAAGAAAGTAAAAATTTGCTTACATAAGTTGTAGTACACGCTGAACAAAATCTATCGTTTATAAATTCAGAATATTAAACGTGTCTACACGGTATTCCATAAAACATGTCACCTGAAAAGACTGGGTGTCTCATCTTGTGATTTTGGATAGTTTTTTGTTGTTTACATTGGCTTTGGCGACCGTTATCAATATGATGATTTGCTTGGATGTAAAGTCACGTCAAATTTGGAGCCAATCTCAACTAAAGAAAAAATGTCACAGCCTCAGCATGGTGTTTTTAAATTCACAAATAATTAATTGCGAATGTCTTATTGTTGTGCATTTTTTGAAATTATCTTTCCCATAGACATGAATAAGCAGTATTGGATTCAATTAAACGTATTTTTTATCGCATAGCCGAGTGCGTACGGGAACAACAGGCCTGCACGTGCATTTGAATATCGGTATGCGTTATTGAAAACAAGCCTGCGAGTGTGCCTGGATATGATTCGAGATCATCCGTCTGTGAAATAAGGCTGTACTTTATATGAGAGAAATGAAAGAATAAATATAAATTTCTCACTCAGTGCATAACTGTCGTAAGTCTGATTAGAAATATAAAAAAGATACGCTTTCACGCAAAAAGCAAGCTACTTAAAATATTTGAGATTTAAGATCATTCTGTTTATACTAAAAGCAACTTCTTATATTTTTTGTACTAGAGGCTTATAAGCTAACATTGTTATTGCTTATACTAGAATTTTTTTTAAAAATCTTTTTCAAAGAATACTTAACAAGAAGATAACCAAGCGAGATAAAAATGGTATTTTTTTCTCATCACAAACATTTGAGAACATTCTCGTGTTGTTTTTTTCTGTTCGCGGTCACTGCGACCGGTCAGGTATTGACATTCAGTTGAAAGGTCGAGGGAGAAATTTCGCAATGTGTACAGGCAGCACGTGCGGGATACTGCCGAGGAAAGTGAATTGGTGTCTCTTTTTTCTATGAAAAGAAAGGTTCCCATATACATCGTAATGCATGCATTACAACTCGAGATAATTACAAGAGTGATATGATAACTGTGCAAAGGTTGTCGAGTTTTCTTCGCATAATTACGATCGATCATGGAAGACTACCTTACTTGTAATAACATGAAGAAAAAAAAAACGGACGTGCCATTGACAGTGATTCGTGAAACTGCGAGAATATTTTTGAAAGTTTGTATTTTTTTACTAGAATTTTTTATGCTTATATTAAATACCTTAAAAAACATTTTTTATACTTCAAGTAAATATCATCGTATGAGCTGTGAACGGCAGTAAAGCCACTCAAATACATGACTCGGAGCTTCATTATTGTTCTACTTTCATTTGATTTTTTTTATAGAAATAAAAAAAGTATCTTCGGGACATAAAATTATTATATTTTCACTTGAATGTTTATATAAAAAACCGATAACCAAACGGCATGATAGCTAATAGATTCTATTTATGTGTTGTGTTTTTAAAGGCAACACTATTATAAAAATAATCAAATCAAGAGGTCACCATTGAGTATTTACTATTCGGTTATCAATTTTAGGATAGGTAGGCAGTTTTAGGATAAGTGCATTTAAATACGTGTTAGTTAATTAAATAATATATATATGTAAAATTTACACTAAAAAGAAACGCCATCAACATAGCAAGTTAAATGAAAATTCTAATAGTTACAATTACATATTTTGAATTCATTACTTAAAAATTTCCTACAGTCAGCCAATTTACCTGTTTACCTGAATTTACCTGAATCAATATAGTCTCATATTTCACAGCTACCGCCAATTATGCAATTTTCTGCGAGTCTGTGTGCAGTAGCGCAAGTATACTAACTATGATCATTTGGTTTATACTCAATGGATTCGATCAAATTTTAAAAAAAATGAAGTATTATGTTACCCATCGAAAGTTTAGCCATTTAGAAAAGCGTTAGACGTACAATGTACCGCGAATGCTTTCCAATAAATGTAATCAGCATTAAAAAGTGCGTATTGTATCCGCCCGTGTGTGCGATGCTGTTCACACGCGTTGCGCCTTGGAAGACCTGCCATTCTAATCAATATTGGATGGGAAAAGCCTTGCGAATATTGAGACATCAAAGACTTTATAAAATTCCAATGAAATCTGTACTTTTCTTTGTATGTTATCTTGAGTGTTGTATGCTTGCATGCTGAAAGCGAGTCTAAAAAAATGTCGTTTGATAGAAAATACAACGGTACGAATGTGAATGTAAATATTTAATACGCATTTCAAGCATCTAAAGAATGGCTTGCACCCAGCATGTAAAAAAGGCTTTGTTTCGTTAAAAAGTAAACCGAGCTAAATATCTGATGATGGTTGAATATATAAAAATAATTTGGACGTTTACCTTACAAAATCAAAATATATCATTTTTAATTCTATACAAGTTAGAAACATTCAAACTTATATAATTTGAATGAGTATTAACTTTCATACTCATTTTAAGTAAAATATATTTTTATATTTCTTATATATTCTATTGTGTTCGGTATTCCTTATGCACTAACTTATATCAAAATTAATGGACCAATGAATTTAAAGCTTCGTGTTTTTTTAGGCCCATACTTTATTATAATAAGAAAGCATTATGTAAAATAGGTGTTAAATATTATAATTTATGATTATTATTTTCTATAAGTAAAAGTTATATTCGATACACTTGAAAGATTTCCAACCATCAGGTGTCCAATTTCATCAAACCATTGTCCCCTATTAAAAACCTTTAAATTGAACAAATCCTGTCGTTACCTTTATTGCCAAAAAAAAAAAAATTATCTGATTCTTTGCACTTCAGAAAATCTAAACGTTTTATCACTTTTAAAGTTTAAAGTTAACTATTTCAAATGTATTTTAACATATCGAATAAATTTAAATATGTTAAATTAAACTTCTTGATTTTTTTCCTGATATATCTTTTACTGATGCGTTGTATTTTAATGTTTATTTTGGCATGTTTATTTATTGAATAAAAAAAATTAAAAGTCTAGACTACAAACATTAATACTACACATGTATAATAATTAGTTTATTATGCTTGATTCTGTATACATACACAGGCTTAATAAGATCACACAATGGGGTTTAGTAACACTGAATTTTATAATAAATCTTAGCTTAACCAGTATAAAGATCGCAAACTTGATTGAAATTTACACTTGTGGGCTAATACAACGGAGCTTACCATGTTTTTGGATGTACAAAGAACTCGTCTATAGCGGATTTGGGTGTTTTATCTCCGCAGGTGAGAGTGCTGATTGCTGTGCACAAAACACTTATCTGTCAGTCAGAAACGTACATGCATAACCAAGCAGGAATATACCCGCAAAGCTAAAGCTACCTACACCCGCAGCGACACAACTTACATGCAAACGGTAACTAGCCAATAGCTTCCACTTTTGCATTTTTTTTTAAACTTAAATAAAACCTTGATAAAACCAAAATAAGAGATTGGTTTTCAGTCGTGTCGCAGCGTGTGTAGTGCGCTTGAAGGCTGTGTGCAACACTAGCTTTCGTGTCTAATATAGAGATATCTGCTATGAACCACCTAGCGGTCCAGTGAATTTCACGCCTGCTTGCCAACTAGACTCCACAGTTCACATCCATGTGAATCAATTAATTTAGATAAATTATTTTTATTAAGAAAACACTTAGACAATGGTCTTTATGTTGTCCAGGTTTTTTTTAAAAATTATTTTTAAGTGAATGTGTGAAAAATGCATTCTATTGATTTCTTACTTGTCTCTTCGCTTGCGTCCTACTATTTGGTATTGTTCAGCTCGTGGACTAATGCTTACTCTTAGAGAGCATTGAATTTTGTTGTAACATATATGTAAATAAAATTTTATGTATACATATAAATATACCTGAGATTTGTTGTGTTATATTTAAAATGTATTTAATCATATATATTTTCATTTGACCCAGGGGAAGTCATCAATCGTACCAATCCTCCATGAAGTCGACCACCACTGTGGGCTTGTAAAAATTTGAAGAATTTCAATGACTGTACTAATATATAGCTCGTGTTCTGAATATATACATGTAGCCGAACCGGCTGAACTCAGTCACCATGTCATCGTGACTTCATGTTCCGTTATACGTATTTCACGGTCATTTATATTTCGGATGAGTTATTGTTATTAAAACAAGGTTTGTTATACCCGAGTTTATTTAAACTATAAAGAAAATCATATTTTTCATAACTAATTTTAATATTTATTCGGTTCCGCATCTTGAAATGACATACTCGTATGTTCGAATATTGTTTTTACACATATGATGTTTGCGATGGGACGGATGGTTGTTATGGTATAAAATAAATCTCATAGAAATTATTATCTCATGACGTGTCTATCACTTCCTGGAGCTTCAACAGCGGCGTTTCTGCTATTGACGGATTGAAATTAAAAATAAATTGTATGCACTTTCAGTATTTAAAAATAATACCTATAAAATAATTACGATAGCTTTAAATTTATTTCCGCATGTTATTGATTTTTATAATTTGATAAAATTCACGTTTGAATGACTTATATTTTATTTGTTTAGATTTTTTACAGCACGTTCGTCGATTGGTTCATTGATAACTTAGTGTTTTTTTGATAAATACAACCACGTAATTACATCCTAAGACTAGCAATACGCAGATGTGTTTTTTTGGATGCAAAATTTCACAAAACGATGAGCGTCATATTAGCCTTTCTTATTGCTTACTTACGCGTCAATTTGTCTTAAGTATGATCACGTAAATTCAAAAACGTAATAAAAAACGCTTTAATTGGCAACTGGAAGGCCTGCTCGGACGGACGGCCATCACGATCCTTTGTTTGCGGAGAGAGTCGTCAGCGGCGACTTTCTTTGCGGGCGATCCTTATCCCGGGGGCTCCGGCGATACGATCTAGGAAGCCTCCGCGACGCACCAGGGCTGCCACATCCACCACACATCGAAGCCTTCCGATTCTGAGAACCATGGCAATTCGAAATAAAACCACCATGCTGAAATACGATCATTCCTTATTGGAATATTTTTCTCATTTATCCAAACAAATTTTATTTTTATATGACGTCAAAGTATGTACAGATGTTAGAGTATTCAGTTCAGAACCAATTTGCTGAGAGCTTGTCAATGTATACCCGGAGACCGGAACTTCTGGCAGCCCTGGCAGGGCGCCGCAGGTAGTTGCGCAAGCCCGCCAGGTGATTACACGGACTAATCGATTCATTCTTTCTTTCATTCGACTGCGACTTCCTTGGAGATATCTTTGGAATATTCCAGCGTTAATTTCCTAGAACGACGTGCGCGAATGTTATCTCGGTTTTGCGTTTGAGCTAATTATTATTGTCGTATAGTTGTTACATAAACACCCGTAATATTAAAAAACCTTAATATAAGTATGAAATTAGACAACTCACTGAAATTGTTTGGTATAATGTTGAAGTAAAATTGCCTCTTGACAAATATCAGTTTTCTTCTATTGCTTTTAACAAACACTTAAAAATGGCAAAAACTTTATACCATCTGAACTTACACTGTTAAATTATCATTATCATATGTTTGTGGATACGATAAGTGAAAAGGAATATCTTGGTATATATATTTATGGGAATATAAATATATACCAAGGCTGCTTACATTTATGTACATGTATTTTAACCCATAAATTAATGATCTTTTAAAGTAATTTCTGTACCAACGTGACCTCTTTTAAATAATATTTTAAAACACTGAACACATTTACATAACTAGAATTTTTTTACTGATTTATTTGTAAAGAAATGTTTTTTTTTTTTTTTTTTTTAATCTAATGTAAGCTTAATGTAATGCTTACGATAATAAAATCAAGATAAGCAATCGGTTTATTAATAAATCTTCAATGCTGTCGCAAAATATGCTTACGTAATTAACGTTTTAATTGGTTATTTTTTTGATGCAATGTTAATCCGTCAATTTTCAATGAGAGCCCACTAAAAGTCTTATTAACAATCGTAAGAGAAATTATAACGCAATAGAAGAATCCACGCGTAACATTCGAGACCATCAAGCCGGTTGAAGTTTCAATAATAAAAAAAAGTTGGTTGAAGTTAATGGTACGAGGATAAATTTTCTGTGCAGTGTTACGCAATACTTGCAGCCATATCATTTAGGCAAATTGTATTTCCTAAACTCTCTCCTGTTCAACTGAGTGTCGAGGTATCTTAATCGGTCTCTTGTGTATGCAGGTAAACCGTTTATTTTCATTTGTTGATAATAACCGTAAGAAAACTCTGTGAGTAGCTCAGAACATTTATCTGACCCTAAATCCCTTTAATTGTCGTCGGCATAGGCTATTTTTTATGTATGAAAAATATATCAAAAAATTACACCATTAAATCATTCAACTATTTGATACAATTTTTTTATAAATACTTTTAAAACAATATTTTTGGTTAACTTGTTTTTATTTCAAAATCTAAATTCATTCTGAATAAATGATTCGGTTAATATATCGTTAATTTATTCATTCATTTATTTGAATTAGTTATTCATGACAAATAGTCTATTGGTCATTAACATGCACCTACACGTTTTTTTTCTTAATAACATTACTTGAAATTTTAATGATTTTATTACACGATATATAAGTATTTTTATGAAAAATATACTTTTTTATTTGTTTAATAAACATCAACTATAACTACTTAATATCTTTTACTAAATAAATATTTATATATATTTTTTCGCTTTTGAGTATATAAAATATATGTATGACTGTATTATTGACTATATGACTGACCCTATTTGATTTTTTATTGATTTATTTTACATCTTCATCTTTTTCATTGTTGTGTAAATGTTAATGATAAAATAACATTTTTCATAGATAAGTAGCTTTATCATGTTTTAACTTGCAAGTTATTTATTCCTTCAAAAATATTTTTTATCAATTCACTCGGAACACAACTCGAAACCCTATAATCACCCAGCAGCTGTGCTAACCACCAGATCACGAGGCCGCTATAGTAATTATAATTCAACATAAATTGAATGAAACCCATTTTTCACCAAGCGTGCTGGATCTTCGTGCAACAGGAGGTTGTGTATCTTTGCATTCTTAATTCGTTATCTAATTATTTTTTTTGCTTCCTGCTTATTGTCGGCTACTTCCGGTCCTTCCGGTGATGACTCAACGCGACCTGTCACGTAGCACAGCACATCACTTCCCCGGAATTGTTCCGTCGTTATCGTGAACGCTCTGCCGTTTCCGCCGTCTCGGGCATCACGCGGCGTCGCAGGCGGAGGATACCGGATATCGGATCATGTAAAGTCGGCCACACACGTAACGAGACCGTCGCATCTTTTTTGTCCAGAAGAGTAAAGCGTTCCAGATTGAAATTGTCACAATTTTGTTGTTCAGGCAAAAATTAATTATGTCTATTTTGTGGATTGAACGTCAATCAAGTGCGTTTTAATTACCTATACAGGTTTATACATTTTTATATATTACTTACTAATATGATTAAGAACAGTTTTTCACACATTGAAAATTATTTAAAGAAACTCTCACCAGCCATGTATGCTTGGAGATGTAGGTTCGCATCCTTCTCAAGTCACGATGATATTTTTCTGAGATTTCCTTTAAATCATTTTCAATGTGTGAAAAATTGTGCCTAATCATATTAGTATAAATTAATTATTTGAAATCTTACTGTCCAGATTTATCTACTTAGATAAATCTTTTTTGTCGATAAGCTTGACGTATTTAGGGGTAGAGCGCTATAGCTTTAAACGGTTGAAACTTATCTGTTCATATTGGTTTGACACATAAACTTTATTTTTATTCTGCGTCATGCAAGAATTGACCCTAATTACCTGAAGGGTAAACACGTATAAAAATATAATGATGATTTGAGAATTAGTATAAAAAGTATGAGTTAGCAATTCAAATCCATTTCTAGTAAGTAGTAAATAATGATCACCTATTCGTGTTAATAAACTTGAAAAATACGCATTATAAGTTGGACGCGTTTCTCTTTTTACTATCATATCTCGCACGTGTCGATAGTTAATGAATTTTCGAACGAAACATAATGATAATTATTATTCTCCCATATTTCAGTGGAAAAATAGTTTTATTCCGAAGCCTCCTCGATGATAGGGCCATAGTGAATATACCAGACTCCTCTTATGCTGGTTTGCCTTAAAGCAATGGTAGGTTTATGTTATAAGCAATTTATATGAATTCTATTCAAGTAAGCCTTATATTGCATATATTTTATAAGCGTACTCAATAATAAACTGGTATTATTACTGATACAGTGAAAGTTCTTGTTCTCTAGATAGGCGTTGCTTAATTTATGTTTAAAGATGCCTCTATATATTTTATTCCTATGCAATTTCTGCAAATAAACGTTTCAGTTGAGGATTTAGGTTTGAGTAGTTTGTTTTCGATCACTCCGGCCTGTTATGTAGGTGTTCTTATTATACGCAATATGTTTTTTAGTCGCTCGCTTTTACGACTAATTTAATGCGTGGTTAGCGTCGGTCACGTGTAATTGAAGTAAAATTGATATTTTTATGAGAATCGAGGATGATACTTAGGCGTGTCATTGGGGTATAATGTGTTCAAAAAAAAAAAAACTCACCCGTGACTACCAAATTTTACTCAGGTGATATTAAAAATTTATGTTCCTTGTAATATCTCAGTTTCAGGTATGCGATCGGCTTAGAATATCACGAATTAGCTTAGTATTTAAAGCGTGTATATATTTTTTATGGACTTGTTCAATAACAAAAAATATACAAACGTCAAACGAAAAAAGTCCGTAAATAATGAATCTTTTATTTATTTTTCTTTTTGAAAAATAGATTATTTTAACGCTATTTCATATTTCGCTGTCATATTGAAATAGTGTAGTTTTTGAAATATCATGTCGAAAACATGGCGTCGCTTTGCCTGGAAAATAATTAAACCGCGAGGCTGGGCGTTGCCAACTCTTCCGAAACGCTCGTCTGCGGTAACTTGGAGATGGTAGCGAGTCATGTACTCCTTCTTTTGGAAGCTGCAAGTGGATGGGATGACAGCTTTCAGTAGATCAGATTAGCCACCCTGAAAAGCAACAAGAAAAAAAAGATAATTAATTAATAGTAATTTTAATACAGCAAAAAATAATTATTTTGTTTATTTATTTTATTTGTATATAATGAAAAAAATCGACTAAACGTATAGACTACTAACGTAAACTAAACTATATAAAATTTCAATTTAATAAATTACAACGTAAAGGTTTTGCAGTTGCTGACTCGAATTCTGCTTTTACTGCCAAAATAAAATCTTTTTTGCTATATATTTTAATGTTTTATTTGTAAGTCGAAATAAGTTTCATTAATAATACTAAAATAACAATAGACTACAGTCTTAAAACACTAAATCAATTGTTGTTAAATGATCTTTAAATTTCTTAGGTGTTATACTATACCGACACCGAAACATCAGAAGACAAAACTACGAGCACTACAATACCCATGAAACCTTGTGTGTGATCATGGATGGATTAAATATATAATTTAGTAGATAATTAACACACGATCAGTGTTAAGATTCGAGTTACATATTTTGACTTGATCGTTCACCTGCTTCGATCTATAACTTAGCAAGAGTTTTAACCACCAATTCACGTGTGAAAACAATATAGTGTACGATAATAATGCAGATCTATTAAGAACGGTAAACGTCAGATTTTCAGGTTTAAAACAATATGCGCCATGTATGCATGGGGTATTTGGTGACGGTGAAATTTTTCCTAACTAAATTATGTTTTCACGACATACAGAAGTAGTTGCCTGTGCTGGGCTCACGATTCTAACCTGATTTACTTTGTTACGTTGCTCATACACTGCACCGAATCCCATTTGATAAATGTCTGTACGTATATACTTCTGCTTATGCTTTATGCAATGACTTTCATGCTCATTAACTTAGAAATTAAGAAACCTGCTATATAAAACAAATAATGAACCATCACAAAGTGACAAGACTAATCCTGAAAACTGACACCTTAAAAAAAGTTTACATCTGTAATTGTTTATTTTTAAATACTGACTTAAATATGTATTGGTTTGCTGTGTGCACGTTTGGTGGTTTAAATATGATCTAGATCCCATAATCGAGTTTTTTTGATCATTTTCTAGTCCGTTTTGCGAAAAATCGACTGCACCAATCAAAACTATTTAAATGCAAAAAGTTTGATACATCCCTTCTTCTGAACACAGTATATTTTTATTTCTTATAAATTTACTATTAATATGATAAATATGTGTTTTTCCGATTGAAGTGTAGGAATGTGGAGATTCGTCCGGTACATTTTCCAAGAATCCTAAACATTTAAAAGTCTTTTTTTCAATTGGAATTAAAATATTAAATATAAACCATGTGCGTCTTATTAATTTAAAAATTAAAAAAAAAAAATCTTTAACAAACTTTGGTTTTGAAAAGTCGTCATTTTAGTGACAATTAAATTAATTAAATGACACGATTTCTCCAGGTAATGGCCTGCTTCTGGTGTCCGGTTGGACACCAGAGGCAATTAAAAGGCTGGGAGCAACTGCCTTAAGGCAAGCCAAAGTTTTGAACTCGTATGCTGTATTGTTACTGACACTTCTATTGGCCTTGAAGTGTGGCCTAGTGCTATACTTTAGTTGGGATTATTCTCACGTCGAGTCTTTTGCTCCAGGCGCGCCCGCTCAGCATCGCTTACGACAGGGAGAGCAACACCCTCGTGGGGGAGCCCCTCAACACCTTCTGGGCGGAGTGCTACGAGGCGTGCAAGGCCAGCGCGCAGGCGAGGGCGCGGGACCAGCTGGTCGCCAAGGAGCACTTCCAGGTTTGCATCTGATCACCTTTCTAAAGAAACTAATTCCAATAATAACGGATAAAATATAACCGAGCGCTTTGGATTACTGAGCCAGATCAATAAAAAGATCCGGTTTCTTAAATTAAGACATTATTGTCGTTGGGTTAGGTTACTCTTTTACGATTCTAACCTGATTTATGTTGATACGTTGCTCACATAGTGTGTACGTAAATGCTTATATTTAAATTTTTTACCTTACTTGTATATATACCTAAGAAACGTGCTTTATAAAAATATCAGCAATCTATACAAATAAAGGTATATATAAAATTATAATGATAAAAGTACCTTTGTATTTTGTCTTCACTTGCATAACTAAACGTTAGAACTTAACTAAGTTTAGTTATGCATCTGATGATGACCCAGTGTATTGGGTCGAAACTAGTAATGCAAGTAATTTTAATAAACTCAAAGTGAAGATAAAATACAAAGGTACTTTTATCATTATAATACTGGATCTTCACGAATCAAATGCCTTGTCCCTCGACAAGTATATATAAAAAATAATAAAAGTTAGGGGGGTGTTACTTGATTCTTGATTGATGATTCTGAACGATTCACGTCATAATTATAATAATTGTGAATGTTTCAATATTTCACATAGCATATACTCATGCTGAGTCAGTGTTCGTGGTTTTCTAAGGGGAAAATAGTGTAGTGGATCACCGGGTCATTCTACATCGCAGTTTTATATTGGAAAGAAAAGCCTGCGTATTGCTGCTGCCGTTTAGATCTGATACTCCTTCTGCAGCATGCTACAATCATTCCAAGTCCACTACTCCATTACCATGCAACCATGCACAAGCAACAGAATGGGGAGAGCTACTTATTATATAAAAACCATTGTTTACTTCGGATAATCAGTACAAACCTTACAGTAGATTTTCATGGGATTAGCGCATTATTACTCCAACGCTTCTAAGACATACTATACGAGGGCGGTCCGATAAGTACTTAGCTTCACCGCCCGATGGTTAGGAGGAAGTCGAATTAGGAGGTCATCGCCACCACGGAGGCCTACTTTGCAGACCTCGAGAAAACGTATTTTTCAGATAGGTTCAAGAAGTCGGAGCGTCGCTGGGTCAAGTGTATCGAGCTAAAAGAAGACTATTTTGAGAAATAAATCGCCGCTTTTCTAAAATTTTCGTGTTTCTTTTGTAGGCGGGATAAGTACTTATCCCGTACATCAGTTATGTGTAAGGGTTAATTTTATACTATTAGTAAATATTTGAATGTATTTTTTAATGTTTGTCTGGTCTCGCAGCGCCAGGTGATCCAAGGGTTCCGCGTGTGGCAGGAGGACGCTCACCGCTTCAGCGCCAGCCAGGCCCAGCTGAAGGGGAGGGCGGCGCGCGCGGCCGGCGCCTGGCGGGGGAGGCGCTCCTTCCTGCGGGGGCCTCGAGGCGCCTGGGCCACCACGGGGTGAGTCTGTCCCACCACCCCACCATCCCACCACCCCCCACCCCACCCCAACCTAACCTGTTTTTCATTTTTGAATTCTTTCCACCGGACCTGGGTGCGACACTCCGGGTTACGGGGGCGTCTCTTTTATTCGCCTACTTGCAGCCACATCGAATTAAAAAATATGGAAAAAACAAACATGCTCCGCCGTTTCTTGCGGGAAGGGTTTTTCGTCCCCGCCGCGTGTCTTCTTCGTCTGGTCTTCATGGTTTCCTGCCGCGGGGAGTAGGTACAGAATTCTATGCCTGTGTTGCACGTCAGAGCCCAACGATTTGCATCGCTGGGAGGCTCCCTGTCGCGGAGGCGTTTTGGATGGAGAACCCGGTTGCGGCTCTCCTAGCAGGGCTAGGTTTGCAACAGCCAAGCAGGTTAGTCGTCGCTCTTCTGGCAAGGCCAGCTGAGAGACGACCGTTCCGCCCGACTGCTCCCAGGGTGCACCACGGGGAGGTTTGAGTCCGGTTACGCACCCAAAACAACCTAACCTAACCCACTCCGATATCGGAGCCACCTGATATAAAAATTATACCTTATGATATAATTTTTAATAAAATATATATATTTTTTTTAAACTTGTGTCGATTGGTTTCATAGAACTGTAACGTGGAGGTTTATGCACGTTACAGTCCTACAAGTAACATTTTTTTATTATACATTGTATAATTATTTTTGTCTCGTGTGCCGCGCTACGATTTGTGCATCATGAGAAAATGTGTTTATTATTTTAAGGTAAGTAAAAATTGTTTTAATTTTTACCTTCTGAATAAATGCAAATGTACTTATGGTTATTTTGTATTTTGGAATATTTATGCGGGAAAATATTTTCTTGTAAATAAAATAATTTTCCGTGATTTGTATTATACTGCCATCTATATTTCTTCACGCATACCTGTTTTTGCCTCGAAGAGTTACTGTAAAACCAACTTTATGGTAAACTTAATATATATACTTTATATTGCGCAGCTTAGTATTGCTGAATATGTGTTAGTGGTTTAAGTCAGTAAATTACATCAGTCCAAATGAGCAATCGAGATCATTAATGTCTCGCGATAATGTGACTCGTTTCATTGAACCGCCTCCAGAGCCGGACTGGGACGAGCCGACGAGAAGTGCACAGTTGCCAAAAGTCACTCAATTTATGCTGATAGTTGTAAAAGTTTCATATCCTTACTGGTAATAACTCTTTTGGCGACGAATTTGAAAACTTGAAAATATTTTTTTACTCTTTTTTCTCATTAGTGTATTTATTCTTCCATACTATAAACAGTATAATTTTGGATACTTATTGATTTTTTTTATAAACACTGAATTTTATAAAATAAAACAGTATATTTTCTTATGTATGATAATATACTTTTGACATCTGCCTTTTTTATTGCAAGGTTTTTCATTAATAATTTTTTTTTTAAATTATCTCAGTTTGGACTTCATGATTGCGATAAAAAAATCAGAGAGTAAATGCTTGCATGGTGGTTTAAGTTCTGGATTAGTTATGATAGGTTTCAATAAATTATGAGTTTAAAATTTAATTATACACGATGGTTCGTTTTCGTCCCCACGCCTGCTCTGGGTTTGTGAAGAGATTCTCCTGTTGCCGTTCACTTATATTATACAATATGATAATCCTGCATGGAATCACCTTCGATGGTCCGCTGAAGATGCTCTGGTGAAGGTAGTCTGCCGCGGGATGTGGCAAGCGGATCTCGTCATCGTCACAAGAAAACGGACCCTCAGTTCGGACGTGATTTGATGAGCGCATAGTATTTTAATGTGATATTTTTTTTATATGCGCCGAAGCAGTCACATTAGATTTGAGTGTAGTGCAAAGTGATAACACATTAGAGTTTTAGAAATATTTGTATGTACATGTTTGAATTTAAAAAAAAAATGCATTCAATTATCTATGATGCAATTTTAAGGTCAACTGTGTTTCAAAAGTGTATTGTGAAAATAAATATTTGATTTTTAAAAATCACAAAATGAAATTCGTGCTATCTAACAAAGGTCCGTACATCATACAATTTTGTATATAATTTTAATGAAATGGCGGGTAAGTCAAAGTTATTTTTAAGTGTGTTTAACAAATCCTCAGTGATTATTTAAAAAAAATGAATCGTTGATTAGTTATGATTTTTTTTTCGCGATAATTGAGATTTTATTTTTATACATTTCTATAAATTGTTACACATATTTTCTTATAAATCGTGATATGTTACTAAAGTATAATGGTATTAAACTTTAATAATAAAGTAGAAAATATTATTTACTGGTTTTTATAAATTTACTATAAAACACTTAGCACTTTATATTGTATGAATTCCGACTATAGTTTACCAGTCTAATATATTCCCAGCTTGCGCTGGATATTGTTTGAATTCTTTGGCCATATCCATAAGCCATATGTGCAGACAAGTACAACATGTCGCATGCGAGGCTAATGCGAATACGTTAACGGGGTCCTGTCTCCGAAGCTTGCTTCTATTAAATTTCATAGCCATTAAATAATGTACACTGCAATTTTATGCAATGAGAGCACCTTGCATAATGCACTTATTCAACCTGTGATCCCGAGAGAACGACTATGACACCATAAAAATACTAAAATATTTAAATTACACGTTGTACAATTTTCATTTTAAAAATCATTGACTGTATTTATGAAATAAATTAACTGTAGTTACTTCAAAAAACGTATGATAGTTCAAAAATTTGAACTTGATACAACAAAAAAAATATCACCGTACCGTATTAAGACAGTAGTTTGATACTACTTGATATTTTATTCATTTCAAAGTAAAGAAGTGATAAATTTTTATTCATAGTTGTAGAGTGATTAAATAATATAAAAATGTACTTATAAAACACTCTTAATCTCGGTTTAATACAACCCCCACATTCGACTCAATCAACTTGATTTCGATCATATTGGTAGCTTAATAACACCGTTTTACCGTGTTTATACAGGTTTGCAATTAAATCAATCAGTGTAGGCGACAGATAATTGGAAACTTAATTTCCAGGTGCTAGGATCCACACAGCCACTATTCACAATATGTGACCCATTGACGAGCTGCTTGCCTTGGTGTCTGACACCGCAGTCATACCTTTCTACCGTCTTCTTATGGCGCCATACCTGGTTTATAATATAGCTTTTTTTTGTTGTTGATAATACACCTGCGTAAAGGTTTTCTATTTTGCAATTTATTAGGTTTTAGTTGAAACTGTGAACGTGTGTGTGTTTATTTTTTCGATTTCCACCTCTAGATGCTTAGAGTTCGAACTCATTCAATCACCTAGAGATGGAATTCGATTTTTTTCGTGTTTGTTACTTATATGACTTTTTTCTAGATAAAACGCTTTATATGTAATATTAATATGATTAGCCACATTTTTTCACACATTGAAAATGATTAAAGAAACGCTCAGAAAAATATCATCGTGACTTGTGTGAGATCTCACACAAGTCAAGATAATATTTTTCTGAGCGTTTTTTTAATTAATGTGAAAAAATGTGCCTAATCATATTAATATTAATATATACCTGTATAGGTAAATAAATACGCACTTGATTGACGTTCAATACACAAAATAGGCATATTTATTATATATAAAGTAATGCTCACCAGCGAGTATATCTAATGTTTGCTATTACTAGCAAATAATAGTAAACACTATTTATTTTATGTCAAACTCATATATAAATATTATTATTTGAATAATAATCCTATGTATTTTTTTACTTAAATTATTAGTTTCTTCAAGTTTTTAATTTAGTAGTTACAATATTAGTTATTTTTGTATTGCTGCTATTTACTTAGTTTTTAATAATTATTTTAAATAATATTAAACTAAAGTACCCATTTAAAGGTATACAGTACATAATAAAAAAAATTAACAATGTCACTTTTGTAGCCAGTACGGTGCTGTGATTTTCATATTTTTTTAAGTATTAAAGCAATAGTATAGGATAGTTTGAGTCAAAGGTTTTAAAAAGACTAGCTAGTAAAAATTTGTTTTTTTCTGAAACGTTACTTAACTTCATGCATAAATCGCAGGCAGATTATAGGAAAAAAAACCCAACCTTATTTTCAAATAATCAATGAAACAAGATATTAGCTTGAGCATTGCGTATTAAATCATGTTTATTTATACACGCGGTTGTAACAATACATTATTAAACATACGAGTCTTGCTTAGTCTACAGTATACATAATGGGGGAAGGTACAAGTCATGTCAAGTGGGGTCTGGAGCCAGATCCGCCCTGAGGCTGGATTAGTCGATGGGGTAGTATGGCTTCGTCTGTTTCTCAACCCTTCTAGAATATTCTCGAAAGCGTCAATCGTACGAAAAAAAAATGATTCACCGCTTTTAACCATCGGATCAAATAAATACATTTTTCGGTGCTTACACCTGAAGATCCCATGAAAAAGTGTGAAGGTTTAGGATGATCGAAATCAATGCTTGTTTTCTGGATATTTCAAAACATTCAAAATAATAAAGAGAAACGAGCGAATGCTTATAGCGAGACAACATGCTATCGATTTCGTCCTATCGACTTGCAGAAATAAAGAGTGCGTATTTAGTTGACTTGAGTATTACAAGTCTTTCAGCTCAATTGATCGCAATTTTAAATTGTATGCTTTTGTGTTTCTCGAATGAAACTAGAAGGCGTCGAAACAGACAGGTTTTTTTTTTGGGATGTTTGCAAGTTTTAACCCAGGTAGTGTCCGCCCAGGGGGTAGGCGGCGGGGGCGGCGTATCCGTGGGCGGCGTAGCCCAAGCCGACGGGGTAGGCGGCCTTGGCCACGGGGAATGCGGCCTTGGCCACGACGGCCTTGGCGACGACGGCGGGCTCACGGTGCACGACGGCGTTGAAGCCGTTGACGGGGTCGGCGGTGTACTCGACGGTGCGGCGGTTACCGTCGGGCTCGATCAGCGTGTAGGATCCCTGGACCACGTCTCCGCTGCGACTCTCCTGCTGGCCCTTGCTGTCGCCCGTCAGAGCGTCCTGCCATGGAGAAGCAAAGTCATGTCACGTTCGAGTCAAACTCAAATTCCGCAAACAATCTTTAATCACGCTCAAGCAGTAAAACAACAAATTTGAATATCCAAATGCCCAGGAGATTGCGAGCCTATTGATAAAGTCCATGTTAGCAAAGAGCGCTCATAATTTTTTTTTTAAAATACATTCTGTTCTTTATTAATACGTATGTTCACTTGTCATGTCTAAAAAGTGCTTACATTAAAAAAATATATTCGTAATCTCCTATGGTTATCGTATTTATTTGCAATTATCTAAGGCTGTACTAAAAATTGTGATAGCAATAAACATAATATGTGTTTTCAGTTCTAATGCACTGAAAATATATTATCCCCAATGGTCAAAGAAAAGCGTTCACCATAATAAACATTTTTTTTAAATTTATAATGTCAGCCTCGGGCAGCGCTGCGGCACTACTTCCAAGCGTCGATAAGTGGTCTTTAATTTAAATATATATAAATATAATTCGCAGTTTTCGCTGTTCCCCAGCTTGACTCTCTTTTCGGTTTATCTCTGATTTTCGTCCCTGACTATTTGTCACACCCTAGCCGCTTGGCCAGGGGACTGACGATCGATAATAGTGAAATTCAATTACAAAAAGTATTTTTTTTTCTAGTTTCTGTTTTTTAGCCAACACTATACAGTGACCGTATAATTAATATATTCTTTAATTTAAATATATATATATATATATAAATATAATTTCGCAGTTTTCGCTGTTCCCCAGGCTGACTCTTCACTTCGGTTTATCTCTGATTTTCGTCACTCACTATTTGTCACACCCTAGTCGCTTGGCTAGGGGTCTGCTGACGGCGTACCTGGATGTCGTAACTGAAGCTGTACTGGGGGTTGGGGTCGTAGTCGGCGGCCACGGCCACCTTGGCCACGGCGGGGGCGGCGTACCCCAGTGCGTGGGGGGCGTATCCCACGGCGGGCGCGGCGTAGCCCACCGCGTGGCCCAGCCCCCCGTAAGGCGCGGCGATCACGGCCGCCTGCGCGCTCGCCGCCAGCGCCAAGAGGATTACTACCTGTGGATTTTCACCAAAAATCACCAAGGCAGTTGCTTCCAGCCTTTCAATTGCCTCTGGTGTCCAACCGGACACCAGAGGCAGTCCATTACCTGGCGAAATCGTGTCATTTAATTAATTCAATTGTCACTTTATTTTTCTATGTCGAAAGTTGATTTTTTTACAGAGTATTGAAGAAACTATAAATTACATTTATCTATTTTTTATTATTAAATTAACGTTCATTTTCAGGGTAAAGTAAAATCTTGAAGATGTTGAAAAATTGGATAAAATGACGACTTTTCCAAACCAATGTTTGTTAAAGTTTTTTTTTTTTAATTTTTTAAATAATATATCGCACAGGGTTTATATTTAATATTTTAATTCCAATTTAAAAAAAAACTTTTAAATGTTTAGGACTCTTGGAAACGGGACATGACGAATCTCCGAATTCCTACACTTCAATCGGAAAAAACACATATTTATCATATTAATAGTAAATTTATAAGAAATAAAAATATATTCTGTTCGAAAGAAGGGATACATCGGGTTAGATACACCCCTTCTTCCGAACAGAATTTATTTTATATTAGAATTGTTTTAGAAATTTTCATTTCTTGTAAATTTACTTTTAATATGATAAATATGTGTTTTTCCGATTGAAATGTAGGAATTTGGAGATTCGTCATGTCCCTAGTTCTAAGAGTTCTAAACATTTAAAAGTCTTTTTTTCAATTGGAATTAAATGATTAAATATAAACCCTGTGCGATTTATTATTTGAAAAATTTAACAAAAATATCTTTAACGAACTTTGGATTAGAAAAGTCGTAATTTTATCTAATTTTTCAACATCTTCAAGATTTTATTTTAACCTGAAAGTGGACGTTAATTAAATAATAAAAAATAGATAAATATAATTTGTAGTTTTCTCAATACTCTATAAAAATATTAACTTTCGACATAAAAAAATAAAGTGACAATTAAATTAATTAAATGACACGATTTCGCCAGGTAAAACGGTCCTTTTTTTGTGGCAGACGGGGGATGGACACAAGCAAGGTTAGGTAGCAAGACCCTACTATCTTATAACAAACACACTGTAAAATAAATAAATTTGATGTATAATTTTATATTTGAGTTCATCACAGAGTGATTTTATTCGTTTAACATACTAACTACAATATAATTTATGCTTTTACGTAAAGGCGATTTTATCAATCAAACAACAAGCTTATGTCAATTCGACCTAAATGGATATGAGACTGAATATTTTTTGTTTAAAAAGTCAGTCCAAGGGAAAGCGTTTACTATTACAGTATTAAAAA
Organism: Atopsyche davidsoni; assembly: GCA_022113835.1. Classification (NCBI taxonomy): domain Eukaryota; kingdom Metazoa; phylum Arthropoda; class Insecta; order Trichoptera; family Hydrobiosidae; genus Atopsyche; species Atopsyche davidsoni. The sequence goes on along the minus strand of JAILWY010000006.1, from coordinate 8,941,701 downwards.
TCTATATTTCATGGAAAAGCACACGTTTTTGTCCAACATAAGTAAAACTTTATCAACACTTATTGGAAAATTAATATGACGCAATGTTTTAAATTATATATATTTTACTATAAACACAAAATTTTTATTATGTTATTTTTTATATGCAGTTATGTCAAAACTTAAAAGACGTAACGGAAAACTATTATGCGTATCAATTTATTCACAAGTTTTTGTTATTAAAATCATATCAAATATTTTGTTTCTAGCTTTTCTCCTTATTTTCTACTTCAAAAGTGTTAAATAGAATTTAGATTTATAAGTATTTTCACTGTATTATTTTATTCTTTAAAAAAGAAAAAAATACATTGTTGCACTAATATCGTCTGCTATGATTATATATCTCTAAAATAATTTTTTTTCAATCACATGAAATACAACGTTCGCGCTTTTATTATATTCAATTCAAACGGGTTAGCTGTAGTGAGGGATGTCGAGTGACTTACTTTGAAGGCCATGGTGTGCTGTGCTCGCTGCAGACGCTGAGTGGCTGATGCTGCAGACCGGGAGGTGTCCCCTTATATACAGCCTGCTGGCCACCCCCATGGCTGCGCCGCGCCGCGCTGGCACAGTGGACCGCCCGATCCATGGCAGCCTGTATCCATACACCATCGATAGTAATAAAGTGAAATTATTTGCGGCGAAACACAATATGCATTAATTTTTTAGGATTTTTTCGTGAAATTGGAGCTTTATTATAAAAAATTGGTTCAATATATTATATTCAAAGTATCGTCACTAGCCACTACTTCTTCACATCTTTCGGGCAAATTATGGATTCCATCCCAAAAGAACTGTTCGTCTTTTGAAGCCAAGAAAGAATCAAGGCAATTTTTGATACCCTGTTTAGAAGTGAAGCGTATTCCAAAAAGGGCATACTGTATCGATCGAAACAAGTGGTAGTCGGAAGGAGCAAGGTCTGGGATATAAGGCGGGTGAGGCAGAACTTCACATCCACTGTTTTCTAAATATGTTTTAATCGGTTCAGCAACATGTGGCCGAGCATTGTCATGATGGAAAATTACAGACTCGTGCCTGGTTGCATATTCTGGCCGTTTTTCTGCCAATGCTCGCTTCAAACGCATCAATTGTTGTCTGTAGAACTTGCCCGTGACAGTTTGGCCTGGTTTCAGCAGCTCACAGTAGATAACACCCTTCTGTTCCCACCAACTTTACAGCATTACCTTGGCACCATGAATATTTGGGTTGGCCGGCGATGTTGATGCATGTCCGGGCTTACCCCATGATTTTTTACGCTTCGGGTTATATAAGACGAACAGCAAGTAATTTAAGCTCGAAGGTTGTATAACTGTCATTATTGAAATATAGATTTTGATTCACTTAGAATCACGGCGGATATGGCAATTTACCAGCAGTGGATTCTTTGTTTAATTATTTTTTTTCATTGTAACGTCCCGTTCAGATTTCAGTCGTATTTTTGAATATAAATAAAAAAATACAATATTGTACTGTTTTTCAGTTTTCAGTGTGTTTTTTCATAAAATTAAAAACTTTAAAATCTTATACAAATATAGGCGAAAGCTTCGATTTCCATACTCATAAAGTATGATATTTATATAAAAACATATAGAATATAATTTTTTTTAATATTCAGCACGCAGTAAAATGGCGTAACCGTACCTGCGACATGTCTGCGTCCATTTTTTCGCCCGAGTGTGTGTCCTGTTTCTAACCGACCCGTGCCTGAAGTGTTGGGTAACTCATTCGATAACTGTCGGGTAGGTGCCGTGCTAGACGCGCTGACCCCGCCCAACGCTCCGGGGTAGCTTGCCCACCTGCTGCGTTGTACAATACCTGATTGTTTTTCATTAAAACCGAACATTCGACCTCGATTACTTTACCTGAAATAGAAATACGCCTAGTAAAATTTCTCGTAGCCGGCAGGCAGGGCTCATGTGTGAACTGCGTCGTATTAACTTGATATGTAGGTTTTTTGAATTTAAAAAAAAAAAAAAATTATATATATACTATAACGGAATTTTTTTGGATGCATGTATTACGATAAAACATTTAGTCGATTTTGGTGTGTCTTTGATATTGTGGTGTGCAGTGGTTTGTGTCTTCTGACGTTTCAGGAATTCATCTTCTGAAATTCCTGAAAATGTTTCCGGTGCCTGGTCTGAATCGTCTGAATAACAATGAGGCATAATTGTATTTTAAAATTGGTTTTGAAAAGATATTGGCTGTTATGTAAGGTGTTGCACGCGGGTCCCTAGCCTGCTATGATTCTGTCACTGCGGCGCGGAGGGGGTTGACGTATTATCTCGATAGAGACGCAAGTTCAAAAACCAAACGCCTAGTTTGTATCCCTTTCACTAGGCCACGCACTGCGAAAAGGCTCTCAACACATTTATTAAAAAAAAAAAAAATATATACATTATTATTATTCGACCTTTACATATTTACAAACCAATGCATTTGATTTATACGCGAGATTATTTCAGGTCTTACCAAAACTAGGTATAAATTATATTTACAATATTATTATTTAATATAACGACATTGAATTAAAGATATGAAATAAATATTAAATTAAACACATGAACGTGCATTCTACCAATTTATAAGTGTAAAAAATCATTAAATTCTAATGAATGTTTGTCTTACAAGATTACAAAAGAAATTAAACTGTGGTGTAGAAGAACACGGGACCTATCGTTAACGAGCGACTCGTCATCTAACCCAACTATATTTTTTTGACGAGCGGATCTTAAATTATCGAGATGTTATATAAAACGTAAATATATTTGTGTAACTATGTGTTATTACTAATTTATTATTAATAGTGTTATGTGGCGGGGAGGCAGAGAGCCTGCAGGCTCTGCAGGCGCCGCGCCCGCGCCCCGAGCGCTGCACCATGTGGATGCATATTTTGTTGCACCACACTACCTCATGCTTGCACTGTTGTCATTCAGGGTGATCCCATTCCACAAACAATAAGCTAATATCGTAATTAACTTATTATTATTATAATTGAGCTGAAACTTTGCTTTTACGCATGTATTTGTATGTAGCTGCACCTCCAATTTCTGCAGGCAGAAAATTTTTATTTTCCATCTGTTCTCTTAAAATATTTGGTTTTGCTTATATAAGACGTACAAAATAAACACTCTTAAAAAAATATATTTATATAAATATATAATTTTTTTTTTTTTAATACAAATATATTATTGATTTTTTGTGAAGACCGTCTCACAGGAAGTACGATTTTGCCTGTACAGGTTTTATTGATTGTGCAAGCTTGTAAGCGTGGGAATGTGGGTTCAAATCCCACACAAATCACGATGATATTTTTCTGAGAGTTTCTTTAATCAATTTTCAATATTTGGAAAAATGTACTCAATCATTATCGAATATAAATATCATTATGTGCTACATTTGTGCGAAAATAATTAAGAACAAACTAATGTACATTGTACAGATATCGTATGCGTATGAAAGTTTGAGCCAAAAATAATTGTACAAATTACGGTTTTAATTTAAATGTTTTTATTCTTTCGTCTCGTTGAAAATATTAATTATTTTTTGCTGAAACTTTGGTCAGCCCTCGTGCCGCACTCTCGATTCTGAGTAATGCATATTTTCAGGTGAACAAAAAGCCATGCCCACTGCACTCCACACACTGCACTCCACACACTGCACTCCACCCGAGGCTGTCGGCTTATCTCACATGACATATAAACCAGTTTTATTAGGCTGTAAATGTAACTAGTTTAATTTCAATTTTAATACAAATCTGGATTACTTTACTGTGCAAACTTTAGTTCTCTTTGAAATACCATGACACCTTAATTAATATTCTTGTACGTTGAAATTGTAATGTCAATTATTGAACCTTCGTTCATATTGAAACATTATAACGTCTTTTCTGAATTCTGTACAATACAATCTAACCTATCTATGTCTATAATTTTAATTATTTTCACGATTTTGTTGGATGGATTAGGAAAAATGATGATACATGAAAAAAATAATTATTATAAAACATATGCGGAGAAAATTCCTATATTTTTTAACTATCATAATGGTTACATAACAACGTATACACATTCATATTAAAATAAACTTTCTTTTTATTGATTTTGAATACTTACGTGTTGAAAAAATGTTTAAATCGTTTTTAACCAATTTTTTTGAAATATTGAAATTACTCTTAAACATAGATTTCTATCCTATACCTTTGATATTTTTACTTTCAATATGTTTTATCTCGTATTTGGAGATTATTGATGATTGTTTTATTTCGGAAATATACATTTACAGTAGCGTCCATCTATTGACATAATCCAACACTTTTTGATCGAATTGAACAGAGCTCCTTCCGTTTCTCACCCTCCCTCTATTTTTTATTAACATTTATGCTAAATATTTGACATTTATAATAATATTAAAAGGAGAATTTTTTAACTATTTATATTAATAATATATTTTTTAAACTCACTTAAAAATTGTTTTATAAAACTCAAACTTGTTTTTTTTTTTTAATTATTTTTCAATATAGCACCCACAGCTCGGCGCATAGTTCTGTCGCATACAATGAGTCTAATTTTCCATTTACGACCACGGCGTACAATTATTTTCAATTATGTTTTCCGAAGGCGATGCTTAGCCGAGACGCGAACCCTTTTTTTTTTAGTGTCGGCAAATGTCACCAGAGTGATGTAGGCGCCTCTGGCGACGATAAAAACCCCTATAAATGCCTCACTTAAGGAGATTTATGTTTATCATAATGCCAGGACCGAGACGCTTGCTCTGGTGCCGTGACGCCCATCGTGACTCGCCCATTACGAAGATTCATTGACACCAGCGAGAGTAGACTGGTTTATTTAAAGCCAGTTCATAGGTTGGTTTGTATGTTTTGACAGCTGTTAGTTGATCCGTTTTCTTGGGAGTTCAACTATTCGAGGTTTTCATAACATTCATGACAGCCTAAGTATGAAACCTGCTTGGAGAGGTGCGCACGTTCACTGGTACGAACTTAGTGCATTTCAAAGCCGCAATATCCCTGAGAAATACAAGCCACTTCCGGTTATTCAAAATAGAATCCTCCGCTGGGCATTGAACGCCCCTTGGTTCATCCAAAATGCACGATACACCAACCTACAAGCAATCCATGAAGTCGTCATCGAACTGGCAGAATCCTTTCGTAATTCTAAAGTCTTAGTACCAAACCCCTCTATACCAAAATCCATACCATAATAATCTAGTAAATAGAAGGCGTTAAAGTAGGCACACTCTCCTGTTCCGCTGATAAAGCCCAACAAGAAGAAGAAAGCTGCAATCCGAACAGTCGGAGGAATGAAAACCTCAAATATCTCAACATCCATGAAACCGTATCAATTATCTTTTTTCACATTAAAAACTGTCGCTGGTGTATTTGATGGATGCATGAAGACTACTTTGTTTCGATTCATAAGAAAAATTATTTTTTGTGCGGTTTTCTTGGAGTTCAAGAATTATAACATTTGCGTTATTTGTCAACAAAATAAACTGTAGGCTGCATGAGGAAATCTTAAAAAAAATTGTACGTTAATGACTCTATTCGACGACATGTTTAATATCGCAAGCTAGTTCAGAGGAATTCGTTCAAGTTGTCTTATATGGATTAGTGCCGGTTACCCACTGACACCGCACCTGCCTCTTGCGTTGCCTGGTTTTTTTAAAACTTTTTCCTGCGTCACAGGTGGAAAACGAGAGTGAGCATTGTAATTGTCGGCCAGGACTGCCCGGCATTTGTCGCAGTGAGAGTGAACGCTTCCAGCTATTTTAATACGGTGAAAAGTCTGCCACTTCATGCGCATATTCTAGATGCTTCACTCGGCCGTTGTAATGGAAGTAAAGGAATTCAGACATACAATGTTGCCCTCGCATCGGGCATTTGAAGTATTTGTTTGCTAATGCTATTCCGGTATGTATATTGAATGTATTGTACATTCAAAGTGCATACTTGTTTGTCGTCTTAAAATAGTCAATATATTTTTGAAACGCGTTTTTCAATTATTCAAAAAATATTTACATACAAAAACTTCAAAGCAAGAAACGATACACATTTTTTAAATATTGGCTTTCGCCCATAAACTTGACGTACATCTTAGGGATGAATTTGTTTTTAAACAAATGTTATAATTAGAGATTGATTTGTATTTAAACCAATTTATAATTAAACGTCAGTTTTATTATATCTGCATTAGGACACTTGGCGAGTATTCGATTGAAATATTTTTCTAAGAATTATCCTTTGAGTATAATTTAAAACACAACTAAAATAATTTTTACAACCATGCACGCATGTATATTAGCGTGATTATTTAAAATAATTAGTATATGTCTATTTATAAATATTTGTTTTAATAACTTCAAAAAAGAATAATTTAAATCGTGAATTTATGAATATCTATATATAAAGTGCTTAACTAAAATGTAGCCAAAACGAACAATAATTTAGCAAACCAAGGTTTAAATATTCCCTAAAGTTTTTGTCTTTTTTGAAGCGACATTTTCAAACTCAAATTTGAAAACTATTTTAATAACAAAACTAAAAAGTTCATTTTCCATTAATGTACACATTAACCATAACCGTAACCTTGTTGATGACGAGTAAACTGGTCTATTGTATACAGCCGACAAAACTCGATAGTTAGATGTACCATGACGATTTGTGGATCTAGGGATGAAAACAGTGATTAGAAACTTAATAAAAAAAATCGTCCAGGCATTCAATGTGTTGATACAGTTTACTGAGCATGGAGTAATACAGAATAATCGCGGATCCCTTCAGGTCCCGGTGTGGCGCAAGGCCCGCGCTGCAGTCCGCGCACGCTCGATCAACTTTCCTCGCCGCTCGTGAGACACTTCGGACAGGGATGACGCATGGCCCCAGAGCCACTCCGGCGCATACCGATGGCCCTGCTGCTGCTGCTGCTGCGGCTGCTTCGGGACCTGCTTCTTGTACGCCTCCACTTTACAGCGCAAAACATTTGATTACAGCCACCGAAGATACAGTTTTCAATCGAAATCGAATGAGGGCCTTTCAGCAGTCTCACCGCCGAGTCTGTAGTATATTTGTAACCGAGCCTAATTCTGTCGCGCCGCCGACCTTCAGGATGACTCAACACTCCTGAAAAGTGGAGCACTCTTTCTGCAGCGCTCCTCTAACTCTCTCCGCGTTGTTGCACTAATTGTAAGAACGTGCGCTTCGTACTAAGCATTCGCATACGAACCGGCTGACAGGCTTTGTGTCAAGGTTTTTTAATGTATTATTACTTCTCTTACTGAAGTAATAAGGGATGTAATTTTTTAATACCACGCAGCCAATAAGTATCATTGGGAAACTGATTTCATTGATTTTAACAATACATCTTGTTGGATTATTTTGAAGTATAGTATCCGCATCGATTCACATACCTTATATCCCACAAAAAGTACGATAATTCATTCTGTTTTACATACGTGCCGTGTACTTCAAATTCAATCTGCATCCCAGACAGAACAGTGATCCACCTTGTGGGTTCATGCCCCATCTTTGGTCTTCAGAGACACCAACTGGAGAGCCAATGCCGACAGGAGGGCCTGAAGTCAGTTGATGAAGTCACTGGATGGCTTCTTGAAGCGTGTCATCGGAACCATAAAGAAGATAAACCAGGGAGTGTAGCTTCAGTCACTCCCATATATAGCACAATTTCGATCGACTAGTTTGGAAAGTTTCCCCAAATTGTGATGACAAACCTTGTACATAACAAGCAAGGTACCAAACCTATATAATAAAAAAAAATCTTCATCCCAAAAAAATGATTTATCGTTTAGTACTACTTCGCACTCGAGTTTCATACGCATACCGCGTAATTCAAATCCCATACGTGCACTTTGATTCGTTGTCGCTTAGTTTTATGCGTATACGTCAAATCCCATAGCGGAATGTCCTGTAATTTCATATGTGCACCGTGTGTCTAAGATCGATTTTTAATATATCAATTAAGGCATGTTCGTCCCCGCTCCGCCGCCGCGGCACTCAGTATTCCTCGTCGCGTCCGGCAGATTCGGTTTCATATTCACTTCGCGGCCGCGCGGTAATTATTTGGGTAGCGCTTTCTAGAAGCGGCCGGGCGCTCGGCGGGGCGACCCACCGGCCATACCGAATGATGGAAATTTAAGATGGAGATCGCAGATCTTGGCCTACTTCATGATGCTGAAACTGAACTGTTCACTCATCTTTTCCACGCATGAAATTCGCCCGAGGAAGGTCGTGCGTTCTTGTGGTAGTAAATAATAAATGCGTTTTATATACAAAAAAAATCGTATGAGGAAATGAAGATTGCTGAGTCTAGTCTACTTTTTTGTAATAATGGAGTCGATTTTGAGGAATCTGCAGGTGTTTGTGACAATGACAACTTGCTCGGTGAATTTGAATTTGAATCTAAACATTGACATTTATGAATTTTGCAAAAAAAAAATTGACACAGTAACACTCATCTCTGGCTTCTTCGAATCGCTTGATTTCCTGTCTTATCTGATTGGATTCTCGTACATAAAAAGCATGGTTCATATGACAAGAATTAGAGAAAAACAAATTAAAAAAATTGATGACGTACCCATCGATATACGTTGATCGTGAAAAGCCGCACACGTGGCATTAAAAATATGAATAGTTTCGAGCTAAGTCATGCTAAATCCCAATAACTGGTATGCTCATAATCTGTCTTTGATTTTCACACACTCATATTAAAAGTATCCACTTCCGATACGATCAAGTCAAACTAGGTTATTTCGCTGCCAAGAGGCATCGTTCTAGGCAGGTTGTATAGACGTTCTGGTGGTTTCTTGTAAAATGATCAGGAATTCACAGCTTCACAATTCAGAGCTCACTTTAGTTGAAATAAAATGACGTATTAATATTTATAGAGAACTACACAATTCCACTCACATATGCAAATGTACAAAAACGTAGCAGAAGATTTTAATGAAATTACTTATATATATATATATATATCAAATGTCTCTTTACCCAGGCCGTGGGTTCGTAGGACAGTACAGCTACTGTATTTTTATATTTGATATTCGTTTTGATATTTCCTTGTAATAGTAAATTACAAAGAAATAGATTTATCATTTTCATCGAGACGAAGATATGCATTGATGACAGAATCGTTGTTTTAAAGACGATCCATTATATTAGCAGCATCTCGACACCTGATATTAGATATGAATGTACGCAATTACTTTTTTAATAAAATTGGTTAGAATTTTTATTATTTAGAGAATTACGCATTCGTCGAGCATTCTGTCGATCTGCATACTTCAATCAAACGTCTCGTGAGGTGTCGCTCATGGCGGGCGCGTGGGCCGCGGACCTCCTGCGCTGCTTTGTATTCCTGACTCGTCCTGGACTCATCGCCGCTTCATTTCTTTCTTCAGCGACATCACAGTGTTCGGTAATCGCCAGTAATTTCACTATAAAAGCATTACGACTCGGTGTTACACTTCATACTAGCTTCCGTGCTTTCCCAGTGAACAACTATCCTCCCCAAGCAAAGCAACATGTCTTTCAAGGTAAGCTAACCACGGGTACTTTGAAATATTTAACTATATGATACATCTAGGTGCTTTGGAATCTAAGATTGTTAAGTGGTCAATGCTGTCGGCTAAGTGAAATATAGTCTGTGTCGTGCTTAAATTCTTTCATATAATAGTGATAATACATAAGATTTTGATTAGTCGCACGATCTGAAGATGTGTAACTGTATCTCACGTGCTATATTGGTCAGTTGCCTTGGATGTTTAATGTGGTTTATATATCAAGTGTAATGTTTGTGCTCTGCTTGTACAGGTAGCATCCGTTTTGGCAGTGGTCGCCATTGTTGGCTTGGTGGAATGCGGCGTCGTGCCGGTGGCGCACAACTTCCTGGGCCCGGCCGCCGTGCCGGTGGCTCTGAACACGCAGTTCGACCCCCTGCCCCAGTACGCCTTCGCCTACAACGTCCACGACTCCCTCACCGGGGACCAGAAGAGCCAGGAGGAGGTCAGGAACGGGGACGTCGTCAAGGGGTCCTACAGCCTTGTGGAGCCCGACGGTGTGATCAGGACGGTCATCTACACCGCTGACTCCGTCAACGGGTTCAACGCCGTCGTCCAGCGGGGGCCAGTGGTCCACGCCAGGGCTGTCGTCCCGGCGGCCCTGCCCGCCCCCGTGGTGGCCCCCGTGCCCGCCGCCCTTCCCCTCGGAGTCAAGTACTTCGGATAAGCCGCGAACGACCACAGCTCATGCCTTCCAACGGATCATGCCCTAAAAGACTGTAGTACTAAATTATAGTTGTCACTTTCTTTTCTTATTCTTTTTCTCTACTTAAGACTTTTATTCTTGCCTTGTTATTGTAGTTTTTTAGTCGCTTGTTTCTTATAAAATATCTTCAATTTGTTATTTCATTTCGCCACTTGCTCCCTTCTTTACTGTCTGTTATTTTCTATTCTAACGCAACATATTCTTGAAACAATTGCTTCAATCTAGCATCTGCATATTTTCAATGTTTTCCTACTTTTGTTAATTTTCATCTGCTCTATTTTCTTCTCTTCCTAATTTTAATTTTATAAACATCAATTTTTAATATCTTTGTAAAACGTCACTCTAGGTGTTTTATTATATAAGATATACCAATTTATGTGATAAGTTGCCCATTATAAATATATTACTTGTTATGCAAAGTGAAGTTTTTTTTATTTAAAATTTTTAGTTTATCACCCAGCATATATAAATCCTGATTTCAAAACTACATATTTCGACCTACATTCTACAGACTTGATCCTTTTCACTCAAACGATTTCTTTGCATTTAGATCAAGCAATCTGTTAGTGATCATTTTTTAATGACTAGGTACTGAAATATAAAACCTATTGAATAGCAAGCTCATTTTTAAAATTTATTTAAATTGCATCGGAACTTAAATTACTCGTTCACTATATAATGTGTTCTCAACCTAGAATCAAAATTTTTCAGTCATTTAAGATTTAATTGGGGCGCATAAATGCATGCTATCCACAAATTAGTTAAATTCTGTAAATAATACTTAAAAATCCTAATTTAATCAAATTTCTTTTGTTGAGTCTATTACTGTGTATAAACATCATAACAAAATTAGCCAGTGAGATAATTTTTTCTACCTATAACTTCACACCTGAAGGCGAGAAATAATAACCTATGTGAAAGCAGTATTATATAATCAATATTAATCATAGGAAACAGGGATATCCGTTTTATTGTAGAAATAAAATGTATTATTTGTCCGTTGTGCTCGATGTAGGTTATTGACTGCAACCATTTCAGTCTGATAAGTTTCAATTATTTTTCTCATTCAAATTATATCTAATGCGCTTTTAATTCCTTAATGAATGCTTCTAGTTATTATTATAAGACGAGAAGTACTCATTAGTAGTTTTTTTGCTGTTTTTTTTTTCCTGTCTTGTAAGATCAATTATTAGTCAATAATTTTTTATATCGCAGTGTTTGTAAGAACCACAGACTCCCAAAGTGAGTGTTAATGCTTACTAGAGGGGAGAAAGTGGGTTTAGAATTATTTAAGTGTTGTTCATAAGATTTAAGGGTTGGAGGCTTCTTATAGAAGCAATTAATCGTTGTACTTATTATGCGTATTAATTCATCTGTTGCTCGTCGTACGTGATCGTATTAAATTGTCTTGAAATGTGGGTTGATCCAGTTTCTTGGGTGTTATGCTGCTTGGGGTTTCGGCTCCCGTGCCATGATCGTCTTCGGGAATTTCGATGATCCTAGCATGGGAATCGAGACTTCGGGGGAATATACATACTAGGCTTCATAACACTCAAGTAACCAGGCTATATCATAACACGAACGCACCTTCTGAAATCTAGTCGGTGGTCCTGAAAAGTTTGGGAACCTGTGGTGTGTCTGATGAAGCCATCCGTGCGCCTCGCAGAGCTCTCGCATGGTTGGCACGTCCTGCTATTATTTTTTAAGGTTTATTACTGAGCGACGTTTTAAAATAAAATCGAGCGAATCTATTGATAACTTATTACGCTTTAAATTTTACAACTATTACGTCTTACACCATTGCAACGGTCTTTGGTGGGCCTGCTGTAAATTTTAATTAAGTTTGAATTGTGTTACCGATCTAAAATATTAGTGGATTAACGATGTGCGGGCTATTTTGTAAATGAATGTAAACTTTTGACTTCCAATATAATTTGAGACTCTTCGCGTTAAAATATTTTTTTAAAGTATTTTTTATAATCTTTTAAATTGGTTATAATGAAAATTATTTAGAGTGTTCATAAAGTTTTCATTATATGCGTATGTTTTATATTTATGTATTTTAAAAATAAAAGTAAATAATTTTTAGATATTATATAAATAAAAGAAAATACGCGATTTATCACGAGTTTAATTAATAAAAAAATATGTTGAAGGTTCATCTTTCCAAAAAATGAGGAATTTTTTTTGTAGGGTATTAATTATTTGACTCTTACGTGGTTTTCTTATAAAAAGTTGCTTACAAAATGTATTATTTTATATTGATATTTATTTAAAAAATATTTTAATTTCGCACAAGAAAGAAATTCGAAAACGTAAATTATCAACAGCTGCTGAGATGATGATTATTTTTCCTATTATTATTCAATACAAAAGCATTAATGTTTTGACATTTCTCAGGTATATATAAACAGCATAAATTTTATTCGAAAATGTATATTTAACAAGATCATAAAATCATAATAAAAAGGTATATAAATCAACGTATTTACACAACTCCGAGTTATAAAATTATGGAAATCGACTTCAAAATCCGTCCCAGTTCCCAGGCCATCGTTTCTTGCCTTACGTTTGCGTGTTCTTATGAACCGGTCATCTGCAACTTCATTCATGGAATCGGCACGTCTTCATTCATGGAGTCAATATTTTTTACAGAAAGTACTTGGTGGAATACCGTTTTAACATTTTATTTAAAATAATTAAGTATTTAACGACTAACTTATTTTTAAAATGTCCCTGTTTTTATTTCCTAAGTATCATTTACTGATTATCTACAAGTTTTGTTTTGGTATATATTTTTTATTGAAACTTATTTCACTTTTGTTCCTTACGATTCTTTTATTCGTATTCGTCAGTTGGTGATAAAATATCTTATATTTTATAAGTTAGGTTTGGTTAAATTTTAATATCTTCAGACATAAAATCCAATAAAGCCAAAAGTAAGCGTTTTCGGCTATTAGCATAAACATAAATAAAATTTTAAAAATAAAACGAAGAAAGAGTTAGTTATTCACTCTTGACATGTCGGACCAAAATGTATGTTTATTATTTCTTCAATAAATATACATTTTTTGCATAACTTTTCTTCTTGTCGATGAAGTCGTTAATTCTTCGATATAGTTACATTTATTGCTTGACGCGGTCCAATAAACGAGTGATAATTTTTTCATGATAAAAAAACCTTAAATTACTTTATATACAGCCTAATAATCTAAAAATGTAGATTTAAGGACATGCTATGCAGTAAAACAACTGTTCTACCAGACTTAGGTTTATATAGTTGTTATTTCCCGAAATATTGTATTATTATGTGACGATAGCATATTTGTTGAATGTCAGTGTGGTGATTTATTTTGTACATGTTTTTGGTATAAAAGTCGAATATATTCATTAATTCCACCATTGCCCTATTTTATATGATTATTTCACCTACAGCGACAACATTTATTAATTATATATTTCACAAAATTTATTCAACATAATTACGGTTGTATTTTAAAATTCATTACAACTTGTTGACAGCAGTTTATTCACTAGTAATTATATTCATTAATGACTAAATAAATACGAAAATACTTATGTAATTAACTTTTGTTTATTTCATATTAATATTGAAAAAAATATATATGAAATTTATTGAATTCCATAAAAAGATTTCAACGCGTGTCAACACAGAAACCTGCGCCTTTAATATTCAGATCACGGTTTCTGTAGCAGTATTTCTAAACGTACGTATTTATCTTAAGTTTTACACTTCTTACGATTAAATGCTTCTTATAACTGTAATAATAAATTATATTTTAAGATTAGACGCTAAAAACAATAATTTAAAAAATTATAGATAAAACGAATTCGTTATTATATTATGACAATTATTTTTTTGTATAATTGAGCGCCTATTTTCTGAATCTTTTAAAATATCACAAATAAAAGCGTTCACGAATGTTAATCTTTTGGTGTCCGATTGAAGATATGCGGCATTAAGACGAAACCGATTTTTATTTTGTTTTGCATATCACCATACATTATCCATGTATCAGTATATACAATCAAAATACGTTTTCCACTACAAATTACTTCTAATATTTTTTTACTCTGGCGTATGTATATCCTAACATGTATTTCTATTTATGTCACAGCGCCGATCATTAGCGATTAAAAAAAAAAAACTAGAGCGCTGTGGTTTCAGTGAGTCCTTAAGTTTGCTAGATCGGAAAAAGGCAGCTGCGGTTGTCCTGCGCGGGGTTCGAGCGGCCGTCGGGCCGTTAATGGTCTCCGAATTGAAATGTGCGCGCGCGGCCGTTATTCTCCTCTCGCTCTCTCCCGCCGCGGCCAAATGCGTGCGAGTGAAAGGTCGCAGGGAGGAATCCGGACGAGATATGCCACGGCAGTCGTATCAAATAGTGACTTATGGGTCCGAAGCGCTGCAGGGCTTCTCAACGAAAAATATTTTAAATTAAAATATTGTTAAGTAGTCGATATTTTTGACAGAGCGTACTTGGTGGAATTCCATTTTAATATTTTAAATATAATACTTGAGTGATTTTTCCGCATGTTAACTTTTATTGGTGTAACAATAAAGGTTGGCGAGACCGGTCAACAAGTGGAAAATTCACTCGAGTATTTTGTTTAAAATATTAAAATATTTTTTCACTATCATCGTGATTTGTCACTCAATCTTACTTCTTGATCAATCAATAAAACTTGTGTAGGCAAAATCGTACTTCATGTGAGACGGTCTTCACATAAATCAATAATATATTGTAATATTGTTACAATTTTGCTGAATATGAAGTAGAAGTTTTTTTTTGTTGAAATTAAATATTTTAAGCTTGAGATGATTCGCTTGTACAGCCGCTGTGCAAATATTTTATAGTAAAGTATCAAGCTTTAGCAGATGTTAAAATAATAATTTTTTAATTAATATGGAAAGCATTTTTAACTGGTTATGCCAATTTTTTAGTTTATGTATGTCTATTTTTGGATTGAACGTCAATCAAATGCGTATTTATTACCTATTACAGGTTTATATTATTTACTAATATAATTAGCCACATCGTGATTTGTGTGGGTGGGTTCAAATCACACACAAATCACGATGATATTTTTCTGAGAATTTCTTTAAATCATCTTCTATGTGTGAACTAATGTGCCTAATTATACAAGGAGAGTTTCTCAAATAAATTTTATTTTCTATATCGTAGTGTGTTTTTCGCTCAACGGCAAGTCGATCCCGTGCTAGACAACATACTATTGGCTTTCATTTATTCTCTCGTGTTTTCACAAGTACAGTTCATGTACAGCTTGTCGGTTGGTAGTCAGTTGTGGCCTCCGTTAGGGCGCCCCTGCCTCCGGAGATAGGCCGGCCATCTCGCGCGCGTTGCGGAATCCTCGCGCCCGCCGGGCCGCGGTCCTTTATAAGCCCCGCGCAGCCTCCCAACCGCATCAGTCTACTGCGTTTCGGACGGTCGGGACATCCGCTCACCACTCGCCATGATCGCCAAGGTAGCCCACGCCCCCCTAGCCCCCACCTAACCTAACCTAACATTATTATTTGATAATCCCCCGGAACTGGGAAACCGTCAGGTAGTTGTCCATTTCCGTTTGCGATCTCTTTATTTAAAAACTCCAAAGACATGTAAGATAAAAAACCTGTGTTTAAAAATATTGATATTATAATATATATAACCCAGCATCTGTAATTGTAATATGTTCGAAGTCTATTTAGTCATTACTCGTGGTATTAGAAAAGGAAGCATGGGCTCACTGGTATCCGCAGGTGTTTTCATTTTAGATTGCATGCGATGTTTTCATATTTAATAATAGCAGATCACTAGGAAAAATATTATTAAGTGTATGGAGTTGCAAACCTTGTACAAATTGAAATTGTTTGTTTTTAAATAAATTAGTTGAAAAATTCTATATATTTTTTCCGGGTTACATTGAGTGTTCAATCGCCATGTTTGAACGAGATCGTATATACAGAAATATAGTTTTTCTATTGTATGCTAACGATTTTAAGAAAAATAGAATCTTTGATACCCAGATTAGTTGATGTCGGTCCTTTGAACTTGTAGGTATTCGCCCTGTTGCTGGCAGCAGCGTCCGCCGCCCCGGTTGTTTATAATGACTACGGTCACTCCGCCCCCGCTGCCGCCGTCAGCTTCAGCGTAGCCCCCAAGGTTCTGGCGCAGCCCGTCTACGCCAAGGCCGTCGCCCCGGCCTACACCCAAGTCATCCACTCCGCTCCCGTCGTCCAAAAAGCTGTCTCGTACCAACCGCAGTACGTCCACTCCGCTCCGCAATACGTCCACGCCGCGCCGCAAGTTGTTCACGCTGCCCCACAATACGTCCACTCTGCCCCGCAAGTTGTACACGCCGCCCCCCAATACGTCCACTCTGCCCCGCAAGTTGTCCACGCTGCCCCCCAATACGTCCACTCTGCCCCGCAAGTAGTCCATGCTGCCCCCCAATACGTCCATTCCGCTCCGCAAGTTGTCCACGCTGCCCCGCAATATGTCCACTCCGCTCCGCAAGTCGTCCACGCCGCTCCGCAAATCGTCCATGCCGCCCCTCAAGTCGTCCACGCTGCTCCCCAATACGTCCACGCCGCTCCGCAAGTCGTCCACGCCGCCCCCCAGTACGTGTCCGCTCCGGTAGTCCACAAGCAACTCGTCGCTAAAGTCCACGTACCTGAACCGATCGACCCCAACCCCAAGTACAGCTTCGCCTACGGAGTCACCGATCCCCATACGGGGGATTCCAAAACTGCCGAGGAGCACCTCGAGAATGGGATCGTCCACGGAAGCTACAGCTTGGTGGAGCCCGATGGCCACGTGCGCAAGGTGACGTACACAGCTGACCACGTGAACGGGTTCAACGCCGTGGTGGAGAGATCGGGAGGCCATGCCGTGGCCGCCGCGCCCGTGACCAAAGTCATCGCTGCCCCCGCCCACCCCTGGTAGAGCCTCCCGCGCCCCTCGCAACCACGATCGGTTCCATTTCTCCGATTATGTAAAGTCTGAAATGCAGCGACGAGTAGTTGAAGTATTGTAAAGTTTGTGCTATATTAAGGTAAGGTTTGGTAAGTGGAGGTCGTTGAATTATCGCCTCAAGCATCATCATCATCATCTTCATTATATGTATTCGTTCTTCTCTTTGATGTTTTTGTTAGTTTTTTGTTTGTGTTCATAAGTATAAGTGTTATGCTTTTCTTCTTTCTCACTGCGCCCTCGCGTCTTCCCCCGCGATACTTCTCACTCAGCAGCCCCCAGATCAGAACCGCTCGTTGACTCCGCTCTCACACGGCTTACTCGCGTCATCTCACCCTTATGCGTAGACTTGCTGAAGTGTACGGATAATGATATTTATTACGATTGTATATAGTCATATTGTTAATTTAATGATTGCCTGTGCAGATATGTTTATATTGAGCGCAATAAAAACCTACCAAGGATGCAATTTTTATACGACTTTTATTTTAACAGCAAAATAAAAAATATTTCGATGAACCTTTACTTACTGACTAAAAAAAAAAAAATTATTTTACTTGGCTTTATTTGTAAATTGTATATTTATACATCAGTGACCTACTCGAAAATCGTTTGATTTTTTTTTCTGGAAATAGATATTTTTTTTTTATAAACATCACGAAAAGTAGTTAAATTAAATCACGTATTAAAAGGTATAAGTTGTAGGATTATTAATTATTTTTATATGATTCGTATTTAATAAGTTTGATTATAAGAATTCCTGGCATACAGATTATAACTGGTAATTATATATTTTCAGTTATTAAATAAGTATATTGAACTTTTCTTACATATAACATTTATTATATATGTTCGTATTACTTTACAAAAAAACACACTTGTTGGATTTCAAGAATCGTTATCAATGCAACCCTATCACAGTTTTTTCTGGTAAAATCGACTACTCGTACAAAAACGTTAATTAGCTTTCAGCTGCTATCAATGCTATACTTGAATTAAATTTCCACTCCTATAGTACAGCATTTTGGTATCGTAATATTTATTAAACTTTATATTGTATAACTTACTTCACAATAATTATTCTAGTAGTGTGCAATTTGTACGAACAACATATTTGAGTTGATTGACTATAATATATTATTTTTGTTTATGCTCAAATTCACAGTATTATCGATTCAAAATAATACTTGGCAGAACTGACTTGGTTAAATTGAATGAATGACTGAAATGTTATCGCACTTGTTTTCAAAAACAAGCTATTTTAATGTCACTAAGCTGTTTTATTTTACGATAGACTTGGTGTATCCCATTTGGCTGGTTCTAGAAAATTCCGATTGCGTAGTGACTCCAGATCCAGAGCATTGGTTCAGTGAATCACTGATTCGACCCGATGGTCGTTTTCTGAAAACGTACCTGAATATATATAATCGAATATATAAACGTCAGTATTTTAATTGCCTGTTGGAGCTACGACTGGAAACGATTTCATCTAATTAATGGGGTTATTACTCAAATCGTTGGTTAACTCGATAATATACATTTTACTGTATAAATTTGAATGATTTTTTATGACACGTCCTTAAGTTCTTCTGTGGTATAAAAAAATAGTTCATGTCGTAAAAATGGTTGTAAAAAAAATTACATTTTACATGTAACTGATTTATGGTGTTTTAAGTAATTTTCATGTTTTACTTAAATTTATGAAATATTTTATATTTATTCAAAAATAAAGTATATATATATATATATATATATATATATATAGACTTTTTCTTTATATATATTTTTTTTCTTTATATATATTTTTTTTCTTTACATTTTATTGGTTTAACAATTTGTTTATAACTAATGCAATATATATTTTTTTATTATATTGATACATGATTTATTTTTACCTTGAAATAAATGTCACGTAAGTTTAAAAATTAACTCATCAATCGGATTATTTTATATGCCTTCTCGGCTTCGATCTAGGGAAAGTGTAAAACTTACGTGACTAACATTTGAACTACCCTCTGATATATGTGCTGAAATCTGTTGAAATTATAAATTGCTTGAATTAAACATTTGCTTCATCGAATTTAGACTTGAAGCTTAAATATCCTCTCCGGGTCAAAGTCGCGATGCTAGAGGTCCATATTGTTGGTTTGCTAGTTAGTAAACCATATCGGGTTATTTCATGTGCCCTCTCGGCTTCGATCTGTCTTCTACTCCATGTTGGGAAGTGGACGAGTTCCAGCATGCATTGCAAAATCATCGAAGAAAACTGCAACGTGTTTTAATGGAATGTCGCCGAGTGTGTACTCCGGGCAGCTGCTTTTTACTATGATTGTTGAGTTTACACGTAAATAAATATTTTTACTGAAAATTATTTGCTTGAAGTTAAGAATCTATAGATTTTATTGGTTGAACCAAGACAAAATAAAGGAATTCAAAAGCAAATACAACTGCCGTTCAAAGTGTGACTTGTGATGGATTTTTTGCGTTTCCGGTAATCTTGTGGATTTATAACGCCTGAAAAATAGTCATTTCAACCCCGATTTGCGGGTTTCTTAAGTTTTTTTTTTTTAGTTTGAAGTTATGAATCTATAAGTTGAAAACTAGGCTAAATTTCAAATTACTTCAAATAAAAATAGGCTAAGTAACATTTACTGATTTATTTTTCGGTGAAACAAATATTTGCTGTTAATATTTAATTTTTAAATATAATAAAACAAACCCAAACCTTAAGCTAAATTTTTATAATTTATACACTTGGTATACTTTTTCAAATATATACCCTAGCAAGAGACATTATAAAATGTCCTTAGCTTATTAAGGACGTTTATATATCGATAGTTTTTTATTACATAATACAAAACTTTTATGTTAGTAAAATATATATATGTTTGATAATGATTAAGTACATTTTTTCAAATATTGAAAATAGATTTAAGAAACTTTCATAAAAATATCATCGTGATTTGTGGATTTAGGAAGCTTGGGGATGTGGGTTCAAATCCCACACAAATCACGATGATATTTTTATGAGAGTTTCTTTAATCAATTTTCAATATTTGAAAAAATGTACTTAATCATTATCAACCAATAAAACCTGCATAGGCAAAATCGTATTTCCTGTGAGAGTCTTCACAAAAAATCAATTATATATATTTATATTTATTATTTTGGAGTTTGTAGTATAAATATAATATACCACAAATCTCTTTCGTGAAATTTATAAAACATATTTAGTGCATTATTGTTATCATATGTCTCGTAAAATCAAATATTTTAAAGGTATATTTAATTGAATTTACAAATCCACACTTACGATGATTTAAATGCAACGCGTCGCCTACCGCGGCTGGGCATTCCAATAATGAGTTTATTTAGCGCACGACCCGGCCTTTTTATACTCTCCGACTGTGCGAGATAGCCAAATGGGGTGAACCATCGGCCCGCGAGCCCGGAACGGTCCCAGGGATTGTGATCGAGAACGAGAGGAGATTCGGGGGAAACGACTGACAACTGACCTACGAATTGCCGATGGTTATTTATAGTATTTTTGCGCACCTGTGTCATAAAAAAAACCCGACGACAATTTGTTGCTTTAAAAATGACTTATTTTCGTATAAAATTTAAAAAAAATGTTTATTCCAAGTACAGAATATAATAACGTATTTTTATAAAAAATATTTTTTTTCATAAAAAAATGTCGAATTAAGTATTTTTATTTTTATAATTAACATATACGTTTTGAAGTGAAGCTTTTTATGTTTATTTGCTTGAAGTATTCAAAATTTTTCTTACTCGAAAAAAAAGACTTTTCACTTGATACATTCAATAATAAAATAACCTCTATATAAAGATCGTTGACACTCGACTTTACCTGCAAATCACAATCCGACATATCAATAATACATTCACGCTTGATTCTCTTCGATCTGAGACTAATCATCACTAACGAATGCCATTCGATGCGAGATGATCGTATCGCCGTCTCAGAGTCAAAAGGTTCCTCACCCCTGCAGTGATGCATGCGCAAACGGCATCGACCGCCTTGGACCAGATTCTCCTGCCAAACGAGACGAATAATGCAAATGCACACATTCTGTGCAAAAATGCACAGAATGTTACCCGAGAGCTCGCGGGGCCTGACCGGCGCGTGCCTGGCTGCGAGGCGTGAGGCAATCGGCCTTATGCTGCTTTTTTTCCTTCTCCTATATCAATATGCCTTTTTTTAAAAAACTAGCTCCATATTAATGCAAGTAAAAGTTTTAAACATTTGATTTAATATATTTTCGATTGATTATTTTGATGATATTTTTCTGAGAGTTTCTTTAAAATCATCTTCTATGTATGAACTAATGTGCCTAATCATATTAGTAATAATGTAATAAACCCGTAATGGGTAATAAATACGCATCTGATTGACGTTAATCAAAAAATCGACATATGTATATGATGGTGCGCGTCTTGGCTAAATTAATAGATTTTAAAAATAATATCCAGATGGGACTAAAATCTCTTCACTTGTTACTTTGTTCAAAAAGTCCAGTGCTTGCAAATCACTAAATATTGGTTGACCTGGGCACATTGGTTCATATGTAGAGTATGATTGTTAAAAATTCTCGATAAACGGAAGTGATTCGTTAGTACAAGGGTTAGTACACCGGTCATGTAAACCAGGGGATGTGGGTTCATCAAATCCCACACAAATCACGATGATATTTTTCTGAGAGTTTCTTTAAAATCATCTTCTATGTATGAACTAATGTGCCTAATCATATTAGTAATAAGATTATTATTTATGTAGATATTTTATTTCAGTGCGAAGCATCTCAAGTAATCACTGGGCCAATTTACAAATTGATCTTGACTGCATTTTAAGTTATTTTCACTTTTCTCGGCCATGTCGTACTACCGTGCAGGACTCGCCAACTTTTAATATAAATTCAAATTATTTATAAAATACTTGGGATGTCGCATTTTTTGAGTAAATAATGACCTATTAATTTATTTTATTTCAGGACAGTTATAATAAAACTGGTCACTTCTTTTGGGATATTTTCACGTTTGTACTGTGTTACTAACTATTGACTGGTGAAAATAATGTAGTCTTGCCAGTTTATGAAGGACCTCAACTCCTCGACCCCGAATTTTGCCTGAAGACCGGCGCGACTTGGGAGCCTGCGGTCTAATGCATTATTTCCCTCGCGTGTGTCCGATCTTTGCGCAATTCCGGCTCGTTTAGATTCAGCGCTAAGCAGGCGACTCATTCGGATTCTCTGGGGTTCGATTCTCTGACGCAACTGTTTTGGCTGTATATTATTTGATTGCTACAATCCCGACGGCGACTCCGGCTAACGAAATATTAAGTAGCTACACAACTGATAAACACACGGAACGATCATATTTATGTACGGTGGATTTTTTTTTTGTTTTTCAGCTATATGTGGGTTCATAAATATGTAATAAATAATTAGGTGTATTGATAATTCCACACTAATACTTCGTTAAAAATTAATTAATACCACAGATTAAAACAATACATATTATATATTGCAGTAGCTTCTGATGGGTTGTGTAGTATGTCTGCTATTAGGAAACAATACGGTATTTCATATAAAATATTTTTTTAAGTAATCGATTCACACATTCAACGACGAGAGAAATCCTCTTTTAAAAGAAAGCAAACGAATACTGAATTGCACTGAAAAAAAGTGCATCCTCCTAGTGTTGCTTCAGTGTAGATTTCGCGATTTCGGCAAGGCTTCTTTCTGTGCTAAATGCTTGTGCCGAAGTTTGCGGGAGGTGGGGGCATTGTCACGAGGAGTCGATATGTCACCTGTTTACTGCCCGCACCAAGAACAATAGCCCGCCTATATAAAGTCAAGTGGCATCCTCGGTGGACATCACAGTTGTCTGTAGTCTCCTCAGCCGGCACCAACCCGACCAGCAATCACCAAGCTTAGCAATGGGCCTGATCGCAGTAAGTTGATTATCTTGCAAATCTTCCTTAAGCCTTAAATGGATTTCTAAAAAATATGAGATTCCTTGGAATCGTCATAATCGTTGGCTTGACAGTCAGACCGTGGACTTTTTATCTGTTAACCCAAACAGTACTTATTCAGTTTGGGTAAAAAAAATATCATATTGTATAGAATAATATCGAATTTGTGTTTTATACGAATACAGAGGTCGTTTTGTTAATTTTTTTTTTGTATGGTCGCGTTTGAAGGTAGTATCTTTCCTGGCGTGTGTGGCTTACGTCCACTGCGGGCTGATAGGCCCCGCCGCCTACACCGTCCCTGGAGCCTTCGCCGCACCGGCTCCCGTCTTCGCTCGTCATGCTGCACCGGTTCTGGCTCCCCGCCTCGCCCTGGATGACGCCTACCCTCAATACCAGTTCGGCTACAGCGTCCAGGACAGCATCACCGGCGACAACAAGGGCCAGGAGGAGACCAGGGACGGAGACGTCGTCCGCGGCTCCTACACCCTCATCGAGCCCGACGGTGTCAGGAGGACCGTCAACTACTACGCCGATCCTCTGAATGGATTCAACGCCATCGTCTCCAGGGATGCTCCCGTCATCGCCGCTGCACCAATCCTGCCCGCCAAAATCGTGGCCGTCTAAACCGCTTTCCCTGGACTCAAAACGCGAACTAGAGTAAAAAAACAAAAAACTTAACACTTATCCCCTTTTTTAGCTTCTTGTCTATTTTTCTTAAATCTTAACGAAACAAATCTTTTTCCACTAATTCTCCCTTCTTCGAACTTTTTACTTCTCGTGTTTCTTATACGCTTTTTAAATCAAAATCATTATTACTCCTTAGCCTATAAATCACTTTCAAAAATATTGCAATTTTACTTTAGTTTTGTGTACAACTACGGACTGAATAATTTGAATCTTACAAGCAATACGAAATTGTAAATACTTCAATTTGACATGTTTTCACGTCAAATCTCTACAACTATCTAACACTTAATATTTTTCTTACCTTTTTTAGTATTGTAGGCAAGATTCAAGTATCGACTAGTGCTCATATGCCATATTACACGCGTACCTTTATATCATGTTATTATTTTTGTAATTAAATATATATGAACCAAATCTGGAAAATGTATTAAAAAAATTATAAATAAATCAATTATTATCTCACGATTTTGTTATTTTTTACTATACAATAACACTTTACCAGCAATGGGCAAAGCATTTTTCTCGGCCACCACTGCTTATTATTTCTATTTTAATTATTTTATAATTACGTCGAATAGTAAGCTAGAAGTGAATTCTAGTAGTAATATACTACCTGTGTGTAATATTTGCGAAAAATAATTATATTCGTATTATTTTTAAACTATGTTGTCCTCTTAATATTTTTTATACAACGTATCACGAGAATTTCAGTATTTTCGCTGGGTTTCTAGTGTTTAGACATAGATTAGTAAATAAAGTAGGGTGTGTATAAGTAATAAGTATATAACATCTTTAGGAAAGTAGGACAAGTAATGTAATGAATTAAGAAATACTTTGGGTAATTCGTTTGTGTTATTTAATACGTTCGCCGATGTTTCGTCCTGACATTCGCATGCACACGTATACTATGTACAAATATACACTGTTTCAAAACACATGGTATCGTCAATATGTAAATCACTAAAGGTGTCGATGAAAAAGGTTGCGGTCTTTTATTTTGAGTTTTGGGAAAATATTACTATTTAATTTACGATATTTAAGGGTCACGTTTGACAATGCCTTTAAGGGGGGAAAGACCTCTAAGCTACGATAGTAAAATTAGTAAGCATTTGCTTGTATGTGAAAAATACGTTTATAAGCAATCAGTGTGCAAGTTTGGTTATCCGTTTTTTTTTCGTTTTATTTTGCGAAAAAAATGGATAAAGCATTCGAACTCTTTATGCATAGTAAAAGAAGCTGCTCTGTCTATTCAACAGAAGCGGCATAAAATAATTTGAATATCTTGACCCGCCAACTGCTCTTCCCTTGCGGCCTACTCTTTCAGTTGACAAGTGTGGAGATTTTTCACATTTTCAGACATATTATGTGGAGAATGTAAAAAATATATTTTATTTGAATATAACTAAAATGGAATTCCAGCAAGTGGTTTCTGTTGAAAATATTTTCTTTTTTTTTATGTATTTGAATGAGTTTAATTTGATTTTAAGTATTGGTGTGGTTTCTGGTGTTGCAGGGAGAGCCCCGCTCGTTTTTGGCGCCTGTCTCCCCATGAGAACCTGTCGCGGATGAGGCTCAAGGTGGACGCGGCCGGAAGACCAGCGGGGCACGCTGCAGCCGCCCGCCTGCGCGACAACCACAGTTTGGGGCGCAGCACCGCCGCAACCGCCCCAGCCCCCGCGCCCGCCCCCAAACCCGCCCCCGCCCGCGCCGACTCCGACGCCCCCCTGGAGGAGGAGCTGCGCCTGTCGCTGGAGCCGGAGTGAGTTCCGCGAGATGCAGTATTACATATTGTCTTCAAGTGCATAAGCTCAAAGACACCTCTACTTGAAAAAATTAAAAATAATAAAATTCCACTTTTTTCATACAACAAGTCTAAAGCGCTCCACACGCGATGCGATAAATCTGCGTCTCGTCCAACAAATTGTACAATAGTGTATCCATATACCAGTGAATATCGGCGAAATCTCACAAAAACTACTGGTTATAAAACTATTAAAAAACATGATAAGTAAAATAGTTAAAATATATTCATATCCATTTCAAGATGGATGTTTGTGTCATGATCTAATTGGGGATTTGTTATTTTCTATAGGATACAGCCGGTAGAGCTGGGGAAGGAGAAGACGGTTCTGTCGCAGGACTGCGAGCTGATCACCCTGATGACCAAGGTCAAGGGGAAGTTGGACGTCACCACGAGCTGCCTGTACTTCACCGACTTGAGTCCTGTTAAAGAAGACGTTGAACGGCAAGACTTTACGGTAAAATATGAATATGATGTGCACATGAAACGATTCTAAATTCGCTACACCCGAAACGTGTAAATGTATTCAAATGTGTTTTTGTTTTCAGCTGTCTTTATCCCAATTGCGTGAAATACACCTGAGAAGATACAACCTGCGGAGAAGTGCTCTGGAAATTTTCCTAATAGACCAAACAAACTACTTCTTGAATTTCACTACAAAAGTATGTATCTGAATTTATTTCTCACTTGTATCAAAACTGAAATTAAGAAGTGACTTAACTGTCATTTATTTTAAACGTTCTGAGAAAACCTTATAAAGGTAGAAACATTCTGATAAAATGAAAAACATATTTAAAATAGGATTATTTTAACATTTAGGTAGTGGACATTCACAAAATGGCATAACCTAACCTCAAAAATTTACAACAATAATTTTGATGTTGTCTTTTCAGACAAGAAATGGAGTATTCACAAGAATTCTAAGTCTGCAGCCACCGAATATACTGTACGGAAGTGGCCAGTCACCAGCTGAGCTCCTGAAAGCATCAGGCCTCACGCAAAAATGGGTGAATCGCGAAATTACAAACTTTGACTACCTCATGCATCTTAACACCATTGCCGGAAGAACGTATAATGATCTATCACAATATCCCGTGTACCCTTGGATCCTCGCCGATTATCACAGTGATCAATTGGATCTGAATAGTCCTGAAACATTCAGAGATCTAACAAAGCCCATAGGAGTCGTGAACCCCAAGAACGAGGCTGAGGTACGGGCTAAATATGACAATTTTGAAGATCCAACCGGAGTCATATCGAAGTTTCACTATGGAACACATTACTCCAACTCTGCCGGTGTTCTTCATTACCTTTTGAGAGTTGAACCGTTCACATCTCTGCACGTCGAGCTGCAGAGTGGAAGGTTCGACGTTGCTGACAGACAGTTCCATTCCATCGCACAGACTTGGAAGCTTTTAATGAACAATCCCAACGATGTGAAAGAGCTGACTCCTGAGTTTTTCTACTTTCCGGAGTTTCTGCAGAATATAAATGAGTGAGTAGATTTTTTGTTCCTGTACCAAAGCTAATTCTTAACATTGATTTTGGACGCTGCAAATTTTATTGTTTATTATTGAACGAAACATATTAAAATGATTTAACTAATATGCAATGTAATATTGTTGCAATGTATCCTTCAGTAGGGTTCAATTGAATTAGTCAGTTTTCAGTAACTGCACTAGATGGGTCAAGTAGTTGATTCTTAACAATGAACTTTTCATTTTACTTTATTTCACATTAGTGAGGCACTAATTATAGAGTAAATTAGTGAGGCATCAATTTTGTATTAAATACAATTTTCAGTGTTTATACGGCAAATATTTTCCAGGTTGGATCTAGGAATACTCCAGGGTACCAGCCACAGAGTTGGCGATGTCGCTCTTCCTCCGTGGGCAGATGAAAGTGCAGAGCATTTTATTTATCTTCATAGAAAAGCATTGGAATCTGACTACGTGTCAGAAAACCTCAACCACTGGATTGACTTAGTGTTTGGATACAAGCAGAGAGGACCTAGAGCTGTTGAAGCACTGAACGTCTTCTACTACTGCAGGTAATAATTTTAATAATACTATTGTTGCAATATCTGTGTGTTGATCTCGTTCACTCTCTTATATAACTGTGTCTCACTCATAATAACAGGTTTGTTTTTGAGTTTACAAGTTCTTCGTTATTGTTATTCTTCTTTACTACAGTGCATTTTATTTATTTATTTATATCCGTCTCCAGCTATGAAGGAGCAGTAGACCTGGACACCATAGCTGATCCCTCCGAACGAGTGGCTGTAGAGGGAATGATCGCTAACTTTGGGCAGACTCCTGCGCAGCTGCTGAGGACTGCACCACACCCAGTGAGGTTGACTTCGAGGAGAGTCGTGGCCAGAGCTTTGAAAGGAGAGGTTAAATTCCTTGACTGCCTGAAAGTTCTCGATTACTTATATACTGGCAGAGTACAGGTGATTGTTAAAACTTCTCTGTATACTAATCTTTTATTGAATTTATACAATTCATCATTCATTGATGAATGATGAATTGCCTTACAAAGGTGTATTTATTATGTAGTTATTTTTAGTTATAATTTAATTGTTAACGCCAAGGTTGACTGTGATCTGTGATGATTGTAGATCTCTCGTACGGATGAGCCTATAATTTGGTTGGGTGGACCATGCAGAGGCCGCGGCTTCCTGCAGGGAGGAGGGCGGTGGGTGGCAGCTCTGAGTAAGAGTGGGGTGTTGCACTCCCCCGCCTGGCAGCCGCAGTCCCTCACCAGTCTGCCATTGGAGCCAGAATCAAATAGTGGGACTCTCAAGTGAGGACATACGTGTTTAAATGAAGTCTAAATTTTGTAACAATAACTTAAATTTTTTATATATTTTGTATTTTCTCTTTTCAGGACTCGACGTCAGATATCTGTTATCGGTACAAAGGGAGCTGGGATTGACAATCGCGCTATTGCAATGTCGTCAGATGGAAAGCTTCTCTATACGGGAGGTCACTGGGATTGTACCATCAAGATCTTTGCCATATCTAGCAAGGTCAAACTGTTGAATACAGTGTCCAGACATTTTGGTGAGGATTTGGACATAAAATCAAAATTAATTGGCTGATGCCTGCCATACTCAGATACCTGCTGGAAGAAAACAATGCTAGATTTTTTTATAAAAAAATAATGCAAATTTTTACAAATAGGGAATCAATAAATTTATCAGATGAAAATAATATTTTTGAAAATAACTTTTTGTCCAAATGATCAGAGTGATGTCTTATTAGAAATATGTGTTCATAACGGGCTTTTTATTTTGTATTTTGTCACAATCACAAATTGTAAAATAGAGCATCTTCTCAGAATAATAACACAAATACATTTGAACAGTTTACTATTGTAACATATTATAATTATTTAACTCAAATAAGCGCATTGCTTAATGAATTCTACAAACATGCCTGAAGAAGATTTGTATGATAACAAACGTATTCTTCTGTAGGTCCCGTAACGTGCCTGGCCCTGGATGCATGCAGCGAGCACTGGCTGGTGAGCGGCTCGGTGGACAGCAGTGTGGCCGTGTGGGAGGTAGGCGGAGCAGGAAGTCCCTCTGGGGGAACTCCTGTGGCACGCCATTCTCTCTGCGGACACGATGCTCCTGTCACTTGTGTCGCAGTTATGGCTGAATTGGATGTCGTCGTCTCCGGTTCAATGGTAGTATTATATTACATACTTGCATAATTTAACGTAACATTCATAAGTTTAATGTGATCGCAGGCTTAGTGACGGCCATTGTTATTATAATTCCTAAAAATAGTCAAGGTGTTAAGCCGAAGAACCGAGTATTTAAAGTTTAAATGTAATTTTCCAGGACGGCACTGTAAATGTATACAGTCTAAAGAAAGGGGAATTCGTTCATACGCTCCAGCCAATGGGCTGCCAAGGAACCGATATCAATGTCAAGTATATCGTACTAACGCATCAAGGATACATTGGATTCATTGTCAACGATCAGGTATCTAATATTATTTAGGACATACAAATATTAATGCTTTATTTACAGATATTCAGTAAAAATCTATTTTCTTTATAGAACATTGAAGTCTTATCATTAAATGAACAATTTTATATTGGCATCAAAAACTCTTACTGATTTTTTATGTATTACTAATCTATAAATTTATTTTGCATTAATTAATTTCTATTCTTTTAACCTTAGTCCTATTTAATTATTATCAAAAGAGATTCTGTTACTTTTTAGATATACGACTCTGTGCACTTATTCAATGTAAACGCCATGTGGAAGGCCAGCAGAAACGTGTGCGGGCGAGTTACAGCTCTCAACAGTATCGGAGACTGTCTCCTCATCGCTGACGATGCAGGAGACATCACTATATCAAGCACACATGGGTAAGGAAACCGAGTATTATGAAAATTGATAGTTATGTATGAGCCTAATTAAATAAATTTAAGATTCATCTGCCATGACAAGGTAATATTTTATTGAGTCAACAATTAAACTTTGAATATTTTATATGATAAATATATTCAATACTAATGACAGATCATTTCGCTAATCAATTTTTTATTATTTTAGATTAAATCCGGTATTCGACGTCCCACTGCACGTCCCAATAGAGCACGTCTTGATTGCTCCTCACAATACTCACATCATGGCAGCTTTGAGAGACGGGAAGGTGGCCATCATCGGGCTTCCTCCTCCAAACAAGAATGCAGTGCCCATAGACACTATCTAACCACCGTGTCATGGATTCTATCAAACACCATGGAATTGGTACTACCTTGCAATTTTCGTTATCCGGTTTTTACCTGACATGGAAGTTTTCATACTGTCACCTGAAATATAAAAATGTCTCCAAAAAATTTTTAATTGGACAGAAAATAAGTAATAATGCATTTAAATTAGTTATAATTTTCACCATTTGTTCTGGTTGCCTCTAATTAATTTAATTTCATTAAAAAATCTGCCTGATTTTTATATATTTTTTAAAAGTTGTTTGTGAAATTTTTTCAGGGTCAGTATATCTCTTATCGGTAGTAAAAAGTATGAATTTTTTTTTATTAACTGACTTACATAATTTATCAATGCTCGTATACCAAAGTATCATAATTTGAGACTTTGATATATCTATCATTCTGTTTTTATTTTATTATTAAATAATTATTTTGATTAAAGAGTCTAATACTATAGTTACCCTAATTATTTGTATGTAAATGGAGGAAGATTTTGTAGATTTGCTAATGTTTCAATGTGTTCACATTGAAATTCATTACAGATAATATTTTAATACAAATACAGCACTTGAAATTAATAGATTAGAATACTCTACTATTTTATTGTCTTATAAGTTTATTTCCTATGTCACTTTGTGTGTTGTTTTGAACAATTGATTATATTCTTTATTTTGTCTTAAATTAATATATCTTTATTGCTATCGTGATATTTCCTATTTGTTTTTTTATATAATTTAATTCTTAATGTGTTGTACTTATCTTGCTCTGTAAAATTGTATTTTGTAATCAAATGTTTTCGAAAATTCGTCCTTTGTTGAGTAGAGAGATTTACTGCAATCTATTTAAAGAGATTAAATAAGATCTATTATTCCCAGTACAGTGATTAACATTTTTATACTTTTTCTAAAATTATGGAATATTAATCTTAAATATACAATCAACTGCCATGTACCTATTGATAAAATTGCTAAAAAACTTTTTATCGATATTTATATTCTGAAATTATTTTTTTTTGTTAATATAATCAATTTCTGTTTTTTTTAAACAAATGTAATTATATTTATAGTTATACAAAAATTATTTGGCAAACATTCTGAAAACTTCTACATTACCATTTTGTACGTATTTTTTTTCAGTGTTTTAAATTATTTAAGAATGGAAAGTTTGCTTTTATTTTATTAATATTATTTTCTTTTTTAGTTGTCTAACTGTGAGATATTTCACGATAAAAATAACTTTTACACCATTAACTGTCCCACTTGGAAGGGAAATTATTATAAAATCGATAATATTTTATTTTAAAAATTAGCATGTATAGAAATCCGATTATTTAACAAGTCAAGAATAATACCTAGTTATTTTTTTAGATCGTATGTAAGTTACATTTCGCACTCTATCTGTGTACCACAAGTCATTAAAGTTTTGCACTATGAATGTTGTAAAATTAGTATAAAAAATTAAATCATATAAATATAGAGTTAACTCAGAAAAAGAGCATAGTGTCATATTTAATTTCTAGAATAACAATATTGATACGTATGTTATATTTGAATAATATTTAAAAAAAACAAAAAAAAATTACCAACGCTAAGTAATACTAGCAACCCTTAGCATGCTGCTATCCAAATAGCGGAGTTCGTGTGCAAGGTTACGACATGACGGGGTAGTGTATTGGAAGACCTACTGTTGCAATTGATGATGATCATGAAGTGCTTTATAAAAGGCAATAATCACTTATATTTTCGTAGAAATGAATATTTTGTTAAACATCTGAAGTTAGCCAAAATCTTCCATACGTGGCAAATATCATTAGCTGTTATAACTGACGTGTAATCTTAAACAAAAAATATATCAAAAAATGTTACATAAATATGCATGGATTTATAAATATAAGTAATACTGAACGAAGAAAAATATTTTATTAATCTGTTTTCTGGGATGGATTTCGGAAAGAGTTCATTCTTCGTATTATTGACAATATTCATTTTATTTCTTGCAGTTTAATTGTTGTGCGTATAGCTGAAGATCATCGGTGTGTGGAAGAGATATATTTTATTAATTCGTCTGATTTCTATGACTTGGACGAGGAGACCATCTGTGTTGACTGAATCAAACGAATCTAAATTATAACACGAAAAAGCCTAAAAATAATAAGAGTGCCTAATCCTTTTATTTCATACGATTAATTGGCAATAAAGTAGATTTTCTTTGTGGAAGAGACGTCGGGTCAAATGACTTTGATAGCAATTTCGTGTACTTACAATTTAAAATAGCTACTAAGTTGTTTAAAATACACGTTATTACGAAGAAGCACCTAATGTTGAATAGTTGAAGTTACTCTTGATGTTGGTAGAGCGGTTTCGGTTCCTAGAGCCGTACAGTTGAAATGTAGAAATGTTAATATGGGGGACCGTGTACGTCCATCGCGTGTGAATAGAGTTGTGATATAGGAATTGAGCTTATGTGTAGAGTAAAATCATGTTATGAAATTATTTTATGTGTAAATTAAACAACATTTAGAACGATCTAGAATGAAGTCATTTACGGTGCTTGTAATTATGTAGCGAGTTATTGTTTACTTGTAGGTTCAGAGAATACTGGTATGTTCCAAAAGAAAATAGGCATATATACAAATTGTTAAAATTGATATCCCTTACGTAAGGGATATCAATACTTATACTTACGAGCAATCATTTGCAAGATTACAAGTGAACAACTAAATATGTTTAATTATAATTTTTATCTTTTTGAACAGACTTTTATCTTCAATTTAATCTGATTTATAAAAATAGATAGTTACTTAACAAGCCCGGTTTTTTAGAACAAATTTTACGTGTGCGGGTTGAAGTTTTTGTAACCTGTACTTTTTCATGAAAAATTACACTACGCTTAGATATTTTTTTGTATTTGTGGTTATAAAAATTACTGATTGTTGAAATAAATAAAATAATGAATTGCCGGTCTGTTATGTCTCAAAAAGGTTTACCTGAAAATTTGTGAAAGTCTGTTTCTGTAGATGAGTCATTATGTGAAGGGTTTATTCTAAAGACCTTGCAATTACTATATTTGTTTTGCTATTTTGTTGTCAAGATTTTTACCTTTCATACTATTTTATGATATTCGATTATTATTTAAAGCAAAAAGAGTGCATTGAAAATATATAATTTACAAACATACAATTATTTCAGTTAATTCCACTTTATAGTGTTAAAATATTGAAATAATTATGATTATATAAATGGGCTATGATTAAAGCAACAAAATATCAAAGTAGTTTTATAAGTAAAATTAATTACCGAAAGAAATGTGCAAACTCTCCAATATTTTCGTGAATTTCAATTTTATGTTTTGCTATAAATACCACTGCCAGGATGATAATGCAGAAAAAAAATTAATCAATCTTGAAAATTAGTAAATAAGTGTAAAGGAAAAATAAAATAACTTTCAATGGTAATGATATGATCTTGTAAATATGTAGTAGCAAGTTATTTACATATTTAAAAATAAAAGAAATCATGCTAAAGGTGTTCTACGGCAGTTCTCTTTGTTACTATGTTTTTTTTTTAATATGACCAAATTGATATTGAGATACAGCAATAAAATAGATTTATTAATATGTTTTCTAAAAAAGTGTATCTTGTATCAAAGAATTATCTTACGAACGTTGAAATAGAGAATTTACAAAACTGCAACACAATGAACACGACATGAAGCATTTTAAATATTTTTAATCAATCCAACGGAGATAATATTTAAAAATGATATATAAATCAACTCGGTTTCTCCCTTCCCAGTGTTGACGCTTACTTTTGATACCAACCAATTTTTTAATTGGTATTATTTTGTATTGTGTTTGAACAATCAGATTTGGCAGTGGTGCTTATGTGCATTCTTGAACTTGGCATCAATTTAACTTTCAATGATGGCGTATCCTTTGATTGACAATTATTTATATGTGATTTGCTAGGTAGTTGTTTTACAGTAGTGATGGGTTGTGAGATTTTATATGTTGTTTTCTTTTTCTATTATATTATTGAGTTTTCATTTCCAAATATCTCTTGGGCTCTTTTTATGAATGTACAATATCCATATAGTATTATTTTTTTAAAATATTTGTGTGTTATATTGGGGAGTTTTTTTATTTAAATATTATTCGTTATAAATATTCTAAGTCAATTAATAAGTATCGTAACAATTATTATCTTTATGTATAAAATCAAATTATTATATCTCGATCTTGTCTCATGCTGTGATTTGTATGAAATCTTAGTTTGTTATTTATGGGACATCGAAATAATATATATATAAAAATGCTTAATCAATTGGTGTTAATATAAACAAACTTTTTATATAAATGTAGGCTCAATATTATAGGCTTATGTATTAATTGTTTATTGGGTTTTTAACATTATTTATAATTTAAAAAAATAAAAAAATAACACAATATCTATTACTGTTTTATTGGGAAATAAGCAATAGCATTGTAGTACAATTTAATTATTACATATTATAATACTTACAAATACTTTACTTTACAATCATATATCTTTATAAACCTTCAACATTTTCTCATCATCAGTTCTATGTGTAATGTCATTTAGATACAAATTAACCAGATTAATTCATAATCTTCAAGAAATCACTGGGTTTATGAAAATTACAATACAAATTCAGGCGCAATGATAAATTTTGATTGTTTTTTACATTTTGGCCCAAATAAAGATTTTTAAGGCAAGCAAAAACAATTTCAACTGCGACCATTCACAGTGCTTTCTGACTATGGCGACAAGGCAAGTCCGTTGGCATTTTAAACAAATTATAACGTTAGAAATCATCACAATCCGTAGTAATTTGAAGCCACATTATATATAACCCACGAGGTATGAAAGGGTGAATTATTATGTTACTAAGGCTTCAGTGCTCTTGGTATTTATTTTTATTTATCAATCACTTTAGTATGGCGACAATTGTAAATAATACTCAATGCACATGCACATACAAAATTTTTAGTATTTTACAGCAACACTGTCTTTCTTATACTAACATTACAATAATAAATATGTAATCAAAACATTGATCAAGAGAGTATTAGATAATTTTCAATGCTTCGGGACTTGAAAACTTATTGCCTACGTATTGTTTTCAAATAAAACAATAATCAGTGAAAAAGAAACTCACCATCAATAAGATATTATATTATTGTATTGAGAATTACAATATTAAAAAAGTCTGTCTTTTTGTTATTAATAAATACACATATTTTTTTAACCTGAAACTTTACTACAGACTTTATATTTTCAATAAGAAATACGATTTCTGTATTATCGAAATTGTGAGAATGTATCTATTAAATAAAATAATGTGACAAAGTAATCAATAATAAATGTTCACATAACCAATTACTTGAAAATATTTTGGTATATGTTAAGTTTCACATTATCGGCGAAGCAATTTTGTATTGCTACATATTATTGAGGTAGTAAATAAATAATAGAATGTATTATATATAAGCAAGCTTTATTTAGAATGTGCAGAGGTGCAATATGATTTAATGTATATCACTGATATTATTAGACGTGTACCTATACAGTTTTAAGAATAACCGTTGCATAAGTACACTGAGTTCTTCATATTGCAATGCCAACTACACCACAATCTCTAAAGTATAAAATTGTTTAAATTTATAAAAAAAACACATCTTGACTTCCCTCTTAATCTTAAGTAGCATTCACAATTCAATAATCTCACACATAGTATTATAAGTATGGAATTCAACCGTACAACCTTTCTCTCATAAACACTGTGTAAAATTAAACTTTGCAGCTGCAGCCTGTTTCAAAACTATTTAGCAGCACTGAAGAGAGAATCTCAAAATTATAATTAAAAATATGAAAAAATACTTTATAGTGTTTTGCTTGGGAATCAAAAAGTAAACAAGCATTACTAAACAATTTTTAATAATACCAGAGTGAGTTGGTTTGATAGGTAACTTTGTTGTCGGTGCCAACAAATATAGTGGTTTAATGGTAATAATATTTATTGATTTTTATAATGTTCAGAAGTATATTTAAATGTATTTTTAATGATACCAGCATTACAGTTTGTTATAATATTACACAATATCAATGAGTTTGAGTGTTTGGGTATAATTCATAAGAGCTATTTTGGTTTCTAACCAATCACATAACAAAATAAAAATAATAATATAACACCCGCGAGTGTGTCTTTGTGCTGGTTCTAATAATTAAATAAAGCATTTCTCACTATAATCTACAGCAGCCAATTTCATAATACAACTAATAATTTCTGCGTACAGAAAAAAAATTATTTCCAATTTCCGCGACCATTCCCTCCAACCGTTTTTATCGTATTTTTGCCTTGTTTGGTAAAATATAAAAATTAGTGGTTCTTATACTAATTAATACTGTGTGTAATACTAATTAATATTTCTTAATTAAAATAATTTCAATGTTAAATAAATAAATAAAATGGAATAACGTTTAGATGCAATGTCTTATCATCGTAACTTTGATATATTTGGAACTATTAATTATGGAAACGACCACCTCATTTTAACAATACTTCATTCTAAATCACTCATTTTTTTCCTTTTATTATAAAATTTAGTGCTTCTCTTTATATCAAGAGTGTCTTTTCAATGTTGTTTTCATGATCTATCGTTTGATAAAAATTCATCGCCCCAAAATCACACGTCTGTTATGTAAGCTCAATTTTCTCTGAAGACTTGTATTTCTATAATTTTAACTATGTAAAATCATATTTAAATTTTCTCGACAAGTGATGTTAAACAATAGATTTAAAAAATTATAATAGACATTATAGAATATCCATCACTATAAAGTATCGAATGGGTACAAAATACTATAATACTAGAGCAGTGAATTTTATCCGATATAATAAAATCAAACCGAAATAAAAAATAAATAGAGACATGGAAACTTTCGCCTATTGTTCTGTGAGCTCATCAAAATATCTAATATTATTTGTCTTATCTTACTAGCTAGATTCATTTGTATATAAAATATATATCATCTCATTAAACTTATCTGCTATTTTGTATATTTAATCTTAGTTTTAACTTGTAAAAATATTCTTTTGTAGCCAGCCACGTCTTTTATTATGAATATCACATTACCAGATTGTTCTACGTATTCTGCTTAAAAAAATATTGGTTTTTCCACAGGAAAAGATAGGATTGAGATGGAAGGGGTGCTGTTAGAGTTTGGTGAGCTCGTTGGCTTCCAGCTTGACTGTCCATATGTTCGGTGCTCCGTTGTTGCCCTTGTCGACCACCTTCTCCTTGATGGGTGACATCAGCAACGTGAGGATGCCCGTGACACTTGTCATCACTCCGAAGAAAGTCAACGAGACTGCATCACCGTACATTGCCTGAAAAAATATGAAATTATTAAACTGAACATCATCCAATAGATGTGCTGTAGAAACTATGATGATGATTTTCAAAATTTTATACTCACAGTGAAACCAATCAGCGGAGCCGTTATGAATACAGTGCGGGCCATGCAAGTGGAACTAAAGATTATCCTCTTTTTATGTGGCAGCGGGATAAGCTCTGCTGTACAGTTGGTCAGCAGCCACAGGCAAATGCTGATGCCTATTTTATTTATCATTGCAATGCACATCAGGTCCACGATATTGTGACTTCCATCAGCTGAAACAAAACAATAATTATTAAATACCCTTCCTTAGCTCCAGAGGCTTTAAACTTGCTGTCTAACTACAACTTTATATTTCCATTTGCTAATGGGGGCTGTGTGTGATGTTGAGGTCATAAAAGACTCAATTTATAAGTCTTCAGCTGTAGGATGGAAGCTTTTTTACTGTCGGGCAATTACTGCATATCAGGGGGATTCCACGTTTGGCGACATTGCTCAATAGTTTTATGACGCAAGTCATTAAGTCTAATAAAGCAAGTGGCTAAGAAGACTAGGTATGCAATAAAATTAGGGCAAATGTCGAATGACAGCTGAACTTTTTGAAGTGTTTTCAATCAAGTCTTCAGTAGAACAATTCTGGATAAACCGTCTACTGAAATGATTTTATGATCAAATCATGTATTATAAAACCATCCTCTTCTTTGATATGTGAGAATACTGCAATAATAAAAGTAAAACCACTTATAAGACCGTCCGCATGCTATGTACAAGGATCTTGTTAACTTCAAATGATAATTAATAATAGTATGCATTTTTCAAGTGTTTTCAATCAATGTAGGACAATTCTAGACAAACCGTCTACTGAAATGACCCTATGATCATATCTTGTATTTTAAAAACCATTATTTTTCTTGTCCGCATGCTATATACGAGGATCTTGTTGACTACAAATGATAATCAATAATAGTATGTATTTTTTCATATTTTTATATTTTAATTATATTAATCTAAACTACCTGGATTCTATCTGTATATTTCGTTCATCACTAATTTGCTGCAATGGGCGTAGAGAAGAAAATCGGATGTATCAAAGTCTTTGTTTGTTACTTCTTCAACGTATTCTTTACAGTATGTATTTTTATAAAATACTTAAAAACAGAAACACTGAACACATTCATCAGAGGTGGTTAAAGTTAAATTGTAGATCGACTCCTTGTACATGACACAAACACGATGTTTTATTATAGATTGCAGATCCGATAAATTTCTTTATAGAATTGATGTTTCATACTGTTAAAATTCATTCAATTTACACTTAACATGATGTAGATTTAATTCCTCTACTAACCGTTAACAGGCATGAGCCAGATCACCGAGTTGACCAAGCCAGCGACGATGGTGATGCAGCCTATCCAGTTCCATTTATTTTTGCTTTTCATGATTATCAAAAACCCAATGAAACCTCCGATAATTTCACAGACACCTGAAAAGTAACACGTCATTAAGATCCTGAAAATATACAGCTGTTTTTGCAAATGTATAAAATTAAATTACATACAAAGCTTTCTATGAGATATACACCCAAAAAATAGGGTTAAATTATAATTTCACGAGTTTTAAAATTATATGTAGGTAGTACTGCGTATTTTCTAATTCATGGGAGTGTATAAAAGTATAATTTATTTTTTTAATATCTGATATATTGAATAGAAATATCCTTTGTATTAAATATATAAATAACCATAATCAGATATAAGGGAGAGACTTGAAAAATGAGTATGATTATCACCTGTGATGGCGGTGGTGTAGAAGAGATGTGCCCGGCCGAAGCTCCTGATGTTGAGCAGAGTCCCGTAGTAGCACGTGAAGATGAGACTCCATGCTGTCAGGATGATGATGACCTTCCATGGAGCCCCGGGCAGGGACAATAGCTGCCTCCATCCGATCTTCGAGTCCACAGACTTCTTTCTGAAAACAAATAAAAACTCGCGTCAAATCGAATGAAACACCCGGTGTCTAAGGCTTGTTATATAACCAATAAGTTTTTATAGTTTAAAAAATATTTTTTATATAACTTTACTTACCCTATCGCATTTAAAGCTTGTATTTTGAGTAATTCGTCTAGATTATCTGGTAGAGTCCTCTTTGTATTATTTACTATCACAGCTTGTTCTAATATTTTCCTAGCTTTTTCTACGTCACCCCTTTCAAGGTGCCATCTAGGAGAATCAGGCATCCAGCTGAAAAAAAGACGCGAGTTATAATTTCAAACAACAAACAAGATCTTGTAAGATTATAGCAATCAAATTATTACATCCTTGATTTACAATTTATGCTTATCTCATTGCTTAAAGCATACCATAATTTTTTTACGACTCGGTCGAAGCGGATTGTACTCACATCCAAAGGAACATGATGAGGATGGTCGGCACGCTGATGGTGATGTAGATCTCCGACCATGTCCTCGTTAGGTAACCGATCAGTGGTAACAGAATCACGCCGATCGACCAGAAGTGTTCAAAGTTTGCTCCTGCAATTGTTTTTTGACGTCCGCCCACTATGTCCCCCACTGTCAAATCAAAAATCGAAATTAATTTAAAATATTCAATATTTAATTTTATTATATCACTTAACGGTCTAAGTTCCATACTCGAGTTTTTTTGATAATTTTTAGGTTCGTTTTGCGAAAAATCGACTGCACCAATAAAAAAAATTTCAATGCAAAAAGTTAGATACATCCCTTCTTCCGAACAAAATATATTTTTATTTCTTGTAAATTTACTTTTAATATGATAAATATGTGTTTTTCCGATTGAAGTGTAGGAATTTGGAGATTCGTCATGTCCCTGTTCTAAGAGTCATAAACATTTAAAAGTCTTTTTTTATATTGGAATCAAAATATTATATATAAACCCTGTGCGATTTATTATTTTAAAAATTAAAAAATAAAAAATCTTTAACATACTTTGGTTTTGAAAAGTCGTCATTTTATCCAATTTTTCAACATCTTCAAGATTTTATTTTACCCTGAAAATGGACGTTAATTAAGTAATAAAAAATAGATAACTGCAATTTATAGTTTTTTTGATACTCTTTAAAAAAATCAACTTTCGACATAGAAAAATAAAGTGACAATTAAATTAATTAAATGACACGATTTCGCCAGGTAAAATGGTTTTTTGTGGCAGACGGGAGATGGACACCAAGCAAGGTTAGGTAGCAAGACCCTTAAGCTGTTTTATCATTTTTGTTTTTATTTTCTTTTTTGTTTGTTTTACCAAAACCCGGTTTTGAGGTGATACGTGAGATGCATGCACCGTGTAGGGTTGGAAAATGAACGGCCACCTTGGTTTACGATAGAGTGGGGTTGAAGCTTACGTATGGCGCCTCCAGGAGTGAAGGTGATGGCGCAGCAGGCTGCAGCGGCACACCTGAAGGCCACGTGGAGCCAGAACCAGGGCACGTAGCCAGTGGCCAGCCCGCACAGGATCTGCAGGATCATGCCCGCCATCATCACGCGCCGGGGACTGGAGCTGCGAAGTCAAAAACATCATCAGATATATGCTGATGATCGAGCTGTAGATGATGAAAATTTTGATATCATGGTGCAAAAAAATGTTTTAGAGATCATGATTATTCTTATTATTTATGCAGTGCAAGACAAGAATGGATACGTACTACTGCATTAGTTCAGTCGCGATGATCCCACCCAGGAGTACGCCGAACAGATGGAAACACTGGGTGATGGCCACGAGTATGGTCTTGGAGCACACCAGGTCAAACTGAAAAATAATACAACCTTTTAGGGCTAGTTTACGCGGGTTTCAGGATTAGGTTTTGGGGACTTTTGTTATGAGATTCGGTTTCTTGGGGGTTGCTTGGTGTTTTCAGTCCTCTATCGTTGCAGTCCCTGTGCTGGGGTTATTTTCAGAGACTTTTGTAATTATTCAGACAGAATTGTTGTTAACATCGAGATAGGCTGGGTGAGAGCCCACGTTGGTCTTGTTGGCAACAAGAAAGCTGACGAAAAGGCTAAAGAAGCCACCAAAAAGAAAATAAATTATGTATTTTCCGACTTTCCTCTGAGTTTCGCAAAAAATCTCCAGAGGAAAATTACAATGGACACATGGAACGTAACACAGATGTTCTTTGATTCTGTTACGGACGCCGCTGTATACAAGAATACCTGCGGGATTAGCTTTGAATCAATCCAGCTCCTAACGGGTCATGGAGTGATGAGAAGTTATCTCCGCAGGTTCCACTTGACACATGCCCTTGTGATGATATTACTCCACAAACAGTGATCCACCTTGTGGGTTCATGCTCCATCTTTGGCCTTCAGAGACACCAACTGGAGAGCCAATGCCGACAGGACGGTCTGAAGTCAGTGGCGAGACACCCACAGTTGATGAAGTCACTGGGATGGCTTCTTGAAGCGTGTCATCGGAACCATAATGAAGATAAATCAGGGGATGTAGCTTCAGTCACTCCCATATATAGCACAATTTTGATCGACTAGTTTGGAAATTTTCCCCAAATTGTGATGACAAACCTTGTACATAACGCAAGGTACCAAACCTATAATAAAAAAAAAATTGCAGTTTCTGTGCTGGGGGCATTTTGTAATGTTTTATTTTCAAAATACCTGAAGATGGTACCAGCATGCGGACCGAATCATTGGAGAACAGAGCAGCTCAACACCCAAGAATTGAAGTCATCGAATAACTTATTACTCACCCGAGTAATAAGTGTGGTAGCTCTGTCTATGTGGAAGTTGAAATTTTCACAGTGCGTCACAGAGTCCAAGGAGTCCTTGGTGGCGACCTTGGTGATCCAGGAGTCGCTCTCGTTCTGCTCCTTGACGGTGTCGTAGACG
The DNA here is from genome assembly GCA_022113835.1 of Atopsyche davidsoni. NCBI lineage: Eukaryota > Metazoa > Arthropoda > Insecta > Trichoptera > Hydrobiosidae > Atopsyche > Atopsyche davidsoni. The sequence goes on along the minus strand of JAILWY010000006.1, from coordinate 8,898,862 downwards.
TAGCAGTACTCGTACTGGTGTGAGCCGCTCGGCGTCAGCTTGGTGGGGTGGGTCTCGTTAAGGGAGGAGTTCACCCTGTCGGGGAAGTAGCTCAGGTCGCAGGTGTACTCCCCGTACCAGGGCAGAGGCGCCGTGAAGATGATGCAGGCCATGAACCAGGCCGCGGGGATCTTGGTGAGGTAGATGATGAGGGTGGCGCGCAGCTGCCACCAGCCCCAGTCGCCCATCAGGTCGGTGCAGATGTCCTTGCATGGCTGCGGGGTGATGGGCTCGACCTTGACCATCTCTTTTCTCTTTTCTTGACTTTCAGGCGGTCGGATTTCCGGTTGGAGCTGCTTTGAGCCCAAAAGAGGCTCCTGGGAAAAAAATAAATTTGAAATTAGCCAAATCCGAATTATTTAACAAAATACGCAGTGTTCACTACTAGTGCTTTTATTAAAATGTATATTTTATTTTATTTAAACGCAATTATTCAATCATATTATTGATATCGCATTGATTATATGATAATGAAAGAAATGCATAATAGCTTTTTAAAATTCATGTTATCACTTAAAATGTTGGAACGGCGTATTATAACTGGAAGACAGTAAAATTTTTACTATATCTAGTTTGATGAATTGTAAAAATATATTATACTTAAAAATATAAAGCGGAAAAAAATGGTGTGAGTATAAATCTAATGATATTTCACGTGGGTATAATTTTAAAATTTTTGATTAAAAAACAGTTTCAGTATTTTTTTTTCTTTTTGGTACGACAATTCCTTTGAAAGGTAAAAAGTGCGAATACAATACAAAATTTCAGAATTTACTTAATCTCGTCAATAATTTAATCAATTCGATAAGTAAATCTCAAAAAATATGGAAAATAATTTATTATATTTGAGTGCTACGACATACTGTTAGTTTTGGGAATTTGGGAAGCGTATATGGTTTATTTTCATTTTGAAAAAAAAATTGATAAAATATTTGTATTTTAATTGCAATATTATTTGCTATGTTTTGAAATACCTTGTATTTATTTTTACTTATTAATTTTAACATTGAATCAATTTCTAATTGCATATAATCTTTTGATTTTAATCCTCCTGAGATACTAAATTTAAAGATAATAAATTATCATTTTTAATTTTAAAAATAAAGAGATCTTTTATGATTTGGTTTTTGCTAATTTATTATGTTTCTTTTAAAATTTTATTTTGTTTTCAAGTGTTGTTTGAAAATTTGTCTAGTTATGATTTATTATACTGATAAACAATGGATTAGAGATAATAGAAACTAATCTCTGAGTGCTTCTTGTATGAATAGATGATGTTTTATGAATTAGAATGATAATTAAAAATGTTACATGGCTTATCTCTTCAAATACATGTGTACTTTATCATCAATTTTAGAATCATAAAATGTTAAAAGCAGTTGCAACAGCTGCTGATATTGATTTTGTGCTGCAATTTTCTATACCGATAACCAATATAACAATATTAACAATAAAAAATATACGATTTTATTCATCTAATATATGCAAAGACACCGTGGAAATCCGTGGAATGTGTGGAGTTCGTTCAAGTTTCATGAAAGATTATTAGAAAAAAGTGTAACAATATTTTTTCCACCTTGGATGTTTTCAGTATGAGGTTTATCAAATCTGGTATATTAAAGTGATTGGGGTGCATAAAGGGTGTATGTATTATATTATGTGTGACGTTTTGTAAAAATAAACTTTAAAATCTGGATACAAGGGTAAAAAAAGGTATACGTGAGGTGACTTGATGGCACTGAAAATAACTATGAAAAAATGGCGTTTAGTAATGGCTTTGATTGTTGAAAACGCTTTCGTATCACAGAGAATTTAATTTTTTTTTATCAAAGACTTTTAACAGCCTTTGAACTTTTTAGTGTAAGCATATGTATATTTTTTATATTATTATTAATTTAAGCACAGAACTCACGGCTTATAAGCAACTGAACTATCCACTCGATAGCGAAGCCATTAAATTCTAATCGAACACTTGACTTGATTTATCGATTGATACACTTTAATTTTAAATAGAATCAACGATTTCACTCAAATTCTAAGAATACATCTTATCGTATCACAAACGGCACTTTATCGATTGTTTCGCAATTTTTTAACTTGAAACAATACAATTATTTTAGTGAATATATTATACCTGTATTATTTAAAAGTCTTCGTGTTATTATTTAAATTATTCTCCCTGTTTACTTTTCCAGCTGTGGAGCTCGACTGACATGAGTGATGTCTTCGCACAATTATCTGCCTAATGCATTGAATATTCATTTCTGGGATAATGGTTCACTTAATTGACCGTGACGAGAACTATTAGAGATAAAACGATGCACGGAAGTATCCTGCTTGTATTTCTAAAGAGATCATAATTAAAAATTCCGAAGGCGCTATTATTGAAAGAACTTTTTACTCTTTTTCAATATGAATATAACACAGCACAAGAATCAATAATTCTACTCAAATTCTAAGAATCTTAACGTATCACAAACGGCACTTTTTCGATTCTTTCGCATTTTATAACTTGAAACAATGTAATTATTTTAATGAATATATTATACCTTTATTATTTAAAAGTCTGTATTGACTGGCAAAGAAGGCTACACGCGCTGTGACACAACTGACAACCGATTGGTAAGAGGCCTTTGCTTTAATTACTTAGAAAAAAATATAAAAATAACTCTGAAATCTTTGCGATTTGATAATTACAATATAAGTTGATTTTTATCACTCCAAAGCGAAAATAAGTATAATTAAAGTGCATTTTTCCGACGCCATATTCTCAAATTTATAAAGAACTCACCTGTCTTAAATTTACGACAGACAGAATATCTAAATATTTGTAATTTTCCATCTTATTAGTTATACATATTTGTTGTATAAATTTCATTAAATATAAAAACTGGCATGATTATACAAACTATCAGTTTTAATAGTGTTAAATTCCTGAAGATTTCCTTCACGTATAGACTCATGCCCAAATTTATTCACACGTGTGAATTGCATAATATAATTAATTTCTTACTTGTAGATACACTTAGAATGCTATAGGTTATATTAAAAATTATGAAAGGTTAATGTAAATGCGTAATTAGAATTTAAACGAAGCATCAATCAAAAACATTTGGTATAGGCGACATGGACATCAATAATGATATACCGCTATACGTTTCATTACAAAGATTTGTGAAAGGCAACGAATTCTTTAGTAAGAAAGTACCCGAGAGGCCTGAGGTCTTTTGTAATCACAGCTACATACTTATAGACCAGTGGCGTGCGGTCCATACATGCAAAAAATAGTGAATTCCATACAAAAGTTGATAAAATAATCCAATTATAGTTTTTTTGCGTTGAAGACTGCGATTATGAATTTTTTAAGTTTTAAATTTATTTTATAGTTTGATATGGTATTTTATATTTTTCTGCTTGTAAAGATCGCACGTCACTGTTATATACACTACATTAAATACAGAATTGCATTTGTAAGTGTATTATAAGTGAACGAGGTTTGTTAAATAACTGATATTAATATTATTTTTTTACTTTGTGATCTAAAATCTAAACGATATCTCATTATTTTGTTGAATATAAAATTAAAATATATTTAAACAAAATATTTTAATATTGGGGAAAAAATGTACTGCGCTTTTGTTAAGATTGTAAATACAAAGGTGTTCAAGAAATTATTATTAAAACTCTAATATATTCTTTTATATTTTGTCTTGTTCGACATTTTTTGATTGCTTCTATCGTTTTTTATTAAAAAAATAAACAGAACGCGTTTATAAGAAAACGAATAAGAAAATAATGATTTCGACCTAACCCGATTACGTATCAATAAAATATATTGAAACCTTTTAAGGTACAAGGCTATAGATAATAATTATAATGTATTATAACTTTTTCATCCCCATGCTAAAGCTTATTCTGACTCCGCATTTATTGAGAGGTTTTTTTCAGTTTAATACGTACATATGTACCTGCTTCCTTGTTAATGATTTTTTTATGCAATAATAATGGATCTTTCTATGACCTTCAATACAGAATAGTTGAGTATTTATTACATAATAATTGCTTTGAACTTCCGTATTTTTATCTCTATAACAACTACATAATGTACCCGCTATTGCGTAACAAATCCGAATAATGGACATATTTGAAAGCACCTCACAATTAGAAAATTTAATATTGTGCTAAGCATTAATATCACTGCTGTGTTTCATTTGTAACTGAATTAAAAATGGTCTTGTGTTGTTGCAAAATATATTATTAAAATCATATTAAATTGCCCAATCTTTAGTTATGCAATCCGTTTTTTTATAATTGATTCGATGCGAACAATTGCTTTTAACCGATTTTAATAGACCTGACTTATTTACTGTTATTATTAACATCTAGTCTACGACCAAACTGTAACAGACTCAAGCCTTATAACACCAGTTAAGAAACAAAGTTCCAGTGTTACTTTTGAATTGACATCAAAAAATTAATATTCATAGGATTCGTTTTATTTGTGCTCGAATTAGAGAGATTGCTGTTTTCAAAATTTAATATGATGCCATGACTTTCTGAGCACCGTGTATGATACAAAAATTGATAATCTGTACGAATAGTCAACACCGGTTACTCAATGCTTAGCGGCGCAGTGAAAATTATCTCATGGGCAAGTAAAAACTGCAATGGCAAGGTCCCAGAGATAAACGAGTGGCCTCAAGAGCCTGTAGTTTTTATAACCACAAATAATTATTAGATCATAGGGTTATTATGAAATATAAATCAATTTGGCTAATTCATACAACCAAAAATTATTTTTACGGGGTTATCCTTTTTTGGGTATCGTACTGCGTTGTAAATGAATAAAATGAAAAGTTGAAATAATAAGTAATCAAAATGAATGCGAACAAAAATTGATAGTATATACTAATAAGATTTAAAAAAAATATATATATATATATGTATATATAACAATAAACTGTACTCTATATTTCTTGTTTCGTTAAAGTACTCGTATATATACTTATTATCTAAATTATTGTATTCAAGCCACGGACACCAAACGAGAAAACAACTTCCTATAGTATTTATCCTTTTATCAAACAAGTTAATTATATATTTATATACTAGTTATTTAGCATGTTTAGCCAACGTCCATACGCCATAAGTATTAAACAATTTTTTTTAAAAAACAGTATAATTTATTATTAAGCTTCTCTTACGTGTAAATAAAAAAAAAACACTTGTGTAGAAATTTCAGGCCCTGCAAAATGGTTCATAAAATAAATAAATTTTATGTATAGTTAAAATAGAACTTAGTCATTCATTTTTAAAAAGCTTGCTGCATAAGTTTCTTGGTGGTTTTTCAGCATTCGGTATTTTATCAGTTTACAGTGTGTCCATGCAAAAAGTACGGACTAATGAGTTTTGAAATTCTTCCGTACAATACTCGCTAATGACAGCTCGTGTGGTGTGCGTGAAAGATTATACCTTATTTTGTTTGGATTTGACTGACGTGAAATGAATTGTACAAAAACACGAGGGGAATGCCGATTGAGCAGCACGAAAATAGACTTTGACAAAATACAGCCTGGGGGAAAATAATTTAAAAGTTTTTTTTTTTCAGGCACCGAACTGATATCTCTGTACTGTACGTAATAAGGCTTACTTGTTAAGCATAAAAATGACTAGAAACAGGAAAATATTTACAGCTATTAATATACTCTTTCTGGTTCACTATTTTTTACGTAAAACTTTATTTATGTAAGTTTTTAAATTTATCGATTCAAAATGGGTTATTATTTAAAATAGCATTTTGGGTATTATTTCGTCTCGCTTTGTTATGCTTGTCTAATCTTTAAGTATTTTTGATTATTTTTTTTAAAGTAAAATATTTATTAGATATGCTATTATATAAATAATATAATCATATGTATTTACGTGAATGAATAAAATTGAGAAATTGAGTCAGTGCAGGTAAATATGGATATCACCATTTTCGTCTTGTGTTGAATAAAATATTGCTCGAAACACGTCTCTTCGTGTTTTTGACTCGCTTATTATAATATTTTTCTTTAGTTTTAGACCTTAAACTATTTAACATTAAACTATAGCAAATTTATCCGTTTTGAAAAGTCAGAAAGTAAATCATGAATTCAATTAATATTTAACAAACGAAACATCAGTAATTTTTAATGGAATTTATAATTTGTAAAACTTAAAGTTAACTGCATAATTTCATAATTCAGCAATGGTTTTTAAACTAAGCCTCCCGTAAACAAACTTCAACTTCAGTTTTATAATTTTTTATTTTTTTTATTTTACTTATAAATTAATTGGTTCAACATACGTTTAGTAGTAACTAAATATAATAAACAAGATTCAGATTTACAAGATGGTAAAAGCGATATTTACACGCTGCTTATCTTTATATCCATAACATAAGCAATTAAACTAAGCAAACTACATAAACTATTTGAATATCAAAGACTTGCAAACATAAATATGTATTTAAAAGCCATAAAATGAGAGTAAATGCTGTAGTGGAATAGCACAACTGCATTGTCATAAATTTTGAGATAAGAGCTGCCTTAACATCCAACAACCTTAGTGACTATTTAACTGTGATTATTCAATCACGTCTTCTAATTTTATGTATTTATTTTATAGTTTGACAAAAAAAAATGCAAAAAAGGATGCTATTGGTTAATTATCGTTAGACTATCGACTGTGCCAAATTGAAGTGATTCAAAATTAATAATGATGCAATAATAAATAATCATGTCTTGTTAGTTATTTTATAGAGAATTTTACCTATTATCATAAATTTGTACTATATACGTTAACAATTTGGATTTTATTAGTTTAAGTCACGATTAGTATTTGAAGAAACTCCGACAAGCTAAAAATTATCTAGACTCGATTCATTAAGTTTTTTTAAGACCGAGTTATTCTTCATAATTTACCATGATAGAAGATATTTTTTGATTCACAAGTCAAAACATTTAAAATTTAAATGCTTATAATATAAAATGAATATCTGAAATTAATATTTTTTATAATATTTTAAATAAAATTAAAAACATCGTTTTCAAAGTATTTATGAACTGAATTTATAAACATACTATTTATTTACAAAGTTATTTTTTATATGAAATACGTTAATAGTACATACTATTTAATGGTTAAATTATTTTTTAAATATATGCATATAAGTTAATCTGAGAAATTTTATTTAATTTGAAATTACAATTTCATTTTATCATATCTATGAATCACACTTATCAAGTTACTATTAAATAAACACACGATAAAGATTCACATAAATGTATATTTATATAAAATACGAGTGTTCAGAAGCGTGAAAGTGTATAAGTACCTCATGAAATGAAATAATTTAACCTTATATATATTTATTCATTCATTTTGTACGTATACGGATATACTTTGGCAAAGTATTAATTTACAGTAGCCGAGCAAAAGCGAGATGTCTCAAACCACACGCGATATTCCTTATCTATTTTAAAACAAATAATAATAAATTAACATATTTCAGAAACACTTGTTGCCATGTTAAACACAATCAGCCTTTATCAAACAAATTAGCTGGGCCCGTGATATACGCGACACTCATTGAAACATATTCATGTTACAGAACTGTAATTAAAAACGTAAACAATAAATAAAAAAATTAATAAATATGCATATTTATTAATTTTTGTGAAAAACTATTTATTTTAAAATTATTATTTAAAAGTGTGCACGTACCTTTGTCAAATAAAATTAAACTCACATATTTCAAAACACGTAAAGTTCATAAAACAGCACTCGCAAAGTGTTTTATTTCGCGTATATTTTTTTGAAAATCTATCGCGGAATCCGCGTATCCCTGAAGATGTTGGCTGTCCGGTCCGCGAAACGTTACTGAGGCGCTGCTGGCCGAGTGATGGATAGTCGCCGGTACTTATCGCGTTTTGTGCAGCCGTTTGTATGGAAATTGCAAAAAAAAAAAGTAATTATTCCCGATTGCGATCTCCGCGACACGACTGGAAGCAACTCCGATCGGCAGACAAACGCAGAGCTTTAACGGACTATAGACGTAGGGTCTCTTGTAAATTACATTCTAATATCATTTCACGTATTGAAATTCGATCGACAGCTCCGTATTCGCGCAGATATCACTCATTATTTTATAAAAAAATATAGTTTCTACTGTACGAATGATTCACACTTCAATATCGCATAAAAAATACACACAAGCACATAACACAATATTTTCATAATTTATATACTCGTGCACTTATATTTATATAATAATAAAAATAAATACACTTGTACGAGTTTATAAATAGATGCATCTTAAATTTAATAAAAAAAAGGTTTTAAGCTGCTTTTACAAAAATACTAATTGAATTCGACTTGCTTGGGGGAGTTGTTTGATAAAAAATACACACAAGCACATAAAACAATATTTTCATAATTTGTATACTCGTGCACTTATATTTATATAATAATAAAAATAAATACACTTGTACATGTTTAAAAATAGATGCATCTCAATTTTAATTTAAAAAAAAGGTCTTTAGCTCCTTAAAAAAATACTAATTGAATTTGACTTGCTTGGGGGTGTTGGTTGAAAGATGACATACTAATTTCTATAATATTTATTGAAATAATTTGTCAAATATTATGTATAATTTAAATAAACATTTAATAAATTGAAATTGCACACCTGAACGTATCAAAACACAGATACTTGATAAATATACAGTGAAATTGTTACAAGCGGTTATAATAAATATAACGCTGAGTTTTTAATGTTCGAAATAATTATTTCTACGAATGTATTTTTTGTTCATCTCATTAATTACACTTTTTCGCAATGTAAGAAGAAAGCTAACTGTGTATTTCGTACAATTATAAATCACTCAGCGAATAATAATAAAGGCCAGCGTCCATTTTGTCAATACGCGTTGCAAATTGTAATTGACTTTACTTTACTTATTCACTCCTCTAATTATTCTGTCCCATGCGATCTGAATTTTAATTTAATTGAAATACAGGTTAGGTTTTGTAATAATGATCATATTGGATCCAAATTAAACTGGCCTACGTAGATTGTACTATTATCATATTATGTACCTGGATGTGTATAAAATGTCCAATCGGGCGATTGGCTGAAATTGCTTTTGTATTCTACAAATAATACGTAATACATTAAATGTCATTTGAGAGGCAGGTTGACAAGTGTTGCTCTTTGCAAACACACACAGAAAAAGTTTTAAAATATATATATATATATATATATATATATATATATATATATACATATAGAAGTACCTTTTTTTATAATATTATTGACATGATTATAGCAGTATTATTTTCTAAAAGAAGATATGTATTTCTAGTGTAACTATGTTTTTATCGGTATTCATGATATTTTCAGGATTGGTAAAGTATCAGTGTAGAGGGTTTCTTCCGGTGTTTTTTTTTATTTTAAATATTATGTGGTAATAAACATATTTAAAATAATATTTTCACATATAATGTTTACTTTTAATGCAGTTATTATGTGATGTTAATTTTTACAAACAAAAGTGTTTGAACAACTGTTCAAGCTGATATTTAATTTATGTAGGAATTTACACCTTGTTTTAAAAAATATTAAGTGGTATTCTTTCAATATATATTTATTTTATTAAAATATTATTATGGGATCTCACAAAATACTTTTTACTGTGTGATATTCAAAATCGTTTCCTCAAATTCATTTGAGAATGTCTAATATAAAAATTATTTTGAAAGTATAGTCTTAAATTAAAATATTTCATTACTCATGAAAACATCAGATTGTTGTTTTATCTGTGATTTGAAAAATATAAAACTTAATAAAAAAAAAATACGCGTTTACAAGCTGAGTCATAACCATGTTTAAAAAAACTTTGTAAAAAAAATATATTAATTTTTTGATTTAATAACGACTGAAGAAACAAAGTATTCATGCTTATAAAAGAAACTTGCGGTAAAAATTTAAGAACACATGATTTATCAAAACAAATTGAATAATGTATTGTATAAATTTACAAATGAATAAAATATTATGAGAACCAAATACGGTTCCTATTTTTCCTTGTGATAAAAAAAACTGTTATTAATACCAAAGCTTGCTTCTAAAATTATTTATATATTTTCGTTTACAAAAAACATTCCTTCGTTTTGAGATTTTGGATCACTGAGTTATTTTAATTTCATCAAAATATCATATTAATAAATATACACCAAATATTGTATTTTTGCCGTCTTATAATATAAAAATTAAAATCAATGTTACTTCGTGATAAAAAGAGCAGATAAAAAGTACGCAAAGATATCAATAAAATTTTTGGGCAAACAAGGATTACTTATATTGAGGTTAACTTACGTATTATTAGCATAAAATACGATTTTATGATAAGATAAGACCACAACATTCAGGTTATTGGCAGGAATTACGATAAAGACATAAATCCGGATTCAGTTTTATTTCCTAAGTCAATTATAAAGGAATAAAGTTTAGAAACGCCTCAAAGAAGTAAAGGCTCGCGGCTTTGCGATTATTAATGGCAAACAGCCTTAAAGAGACCCCAGTCTTCTCTAAGATGAGTCTCGGAGCTTATTTATAGACCCCAAGGTGTAATCTTCATTAGGACAGTTGAGCCCAGAGACTTAATGCTAAGAAAAAAAACATAAAATAAACGTTAAGATTGGCAAAATACGTATTTGTTTTGATAGGTCTGTTGCTTGTGGTTAATATTTTGTTTTAATCAGAGAGTGTATTTTTATGCAAATAACGCACAAGAGGTTGCTTCTGTGAAGAGGGTTTAAAGTGTTATTTTTTTAAAATGTATTTAATCAATTGCTGTAAGTGATTGATTGTCATTTGAGATGAAACCTCCGAATTCGCAAAACATTTTTAGATGTACTCGTAATGTTTGCTTATATTTTATATGTATAGACGTTAATGCCGGCTTACTGAGTTAATATTTAAAATCTTTAAGCAAATTTTTAAATTTTTAGTAAGTTTACCAGAAAAGTTTAAAATTAAGTTCAGCAGTTGTGACGATTTTATACAGTTAGGTGTGATTCGATATGATTCATCATGGACATAGTATATGTTTACGTTTGTACGTATCTAAAAAGTTTTTCAATAGAAGCATAATGATAATTAATTTAATAATACTTCATTTAAATCTCATTAATCCTTCGAGTGTCCGTGATTTTGAGTGCATGTCTCGTATAAAGTCAATTTTAAATCCCGTTATGAGTATTTTTGATATGACTTAGCAGAAAATGTAAGAACCATATATATTATGGATTTGATTCAGTACACGTGAATTTATTATATTATTAGAATGTATAAATAGCATATAAATTTTAAGATGTATAAATCTTTTAGAAGGAGTTATAATGCAAAAACAAATATTTGGTTAACATCGTATTTTATATAATACGTAAATTTTTTGCTTGTTTATTATTAAAAAGTCAAATAATCCTATTTAGATTAATTGTGCTTATAAGTTTTACATCAAAAAAAATAATTAATTTTATTTAACCTTTTTCGATTGCATAATGTATTATTAATGAAACACTTAGTACCTAGATTTTAATAAACAATTTAAAGTAAACTAAAGGTCAAATCAAAATGACATTTGTTTTTTCAAAATGTCTCTTACTGAATAAATATTTCACAAAAAAACGATTGAATTTTTTAAAATTAATTAAATTCGCTTTCAATATGTAAATGATAAATATATTCATACGAATTATAATACAGCTCTGCACCGAACAAAGAAATTGTTCCCAAATAAGTACATCGACGATTTCTAGTAGTTAAAAAAAACTCGCTTATCAAGTTTAGTTAAGTGAGTCAGCAGTTAGGGAACCTACCTAGATACGTAGATAACCCATTGAAAAGCAAATAAGAAATATACGATTAATTTAACTAATCTTAATATAACAATGACATTTCTCAAAAATATATACATTTTTAATTTTATAACTAAACTGATCAACTAAACTTATTTTATTCAGTTATTCACAAGACGTTTCTTCCCAAGGTATAAATAACAATATTTACAACTGACGAACATCTGCAAGTTCAAGGCTTAAGCTTATTTTAAATTCATCCGCGACCTGTCAACAAGAAATATTTTTAAGCTGTCTACACACGCTGCGACACAACAGACTGGTAACTGGTCAATATCGTGCTATTTTAAACTCAAATAAAGGTAATGTAGTCAGCTTTGGAGTGCCACTGGGATTTTAAACATTTTAATAAACTATGCTTTGAAAATCTGTTCAACACAACTGCAACCGTTATAATATAAAATATGAAAATCACTGTCCTACATACTTTTATAAACTTTCAAATGACAAGTTTTATCCTCAAAATACAGGTTATTTAAATAACAAAAAATAATCGTAACCTCATAGCCTTTTAACATTTATGTTTATTGGTTTTACTTGTGTAGCCCTTGGTTGAGTTTCTGGCATCTCTTTCAGTAAAAAATATTAGTGTTGTATTAAAGCTCATATTTGGATGCGAAAATGAAGTTAGAATAATGCTATGAGGATGTGGATCTCGTAGAAATTCCTAAAGAATATATTTAATATTTATAATGTATTTGAATTCTTTTTGTTTATAGCAATATATGATATATTCGCATAGGCGAAATCACCTGGGAAGCAAGGCTCTAGTGCGTGTGAAGTTATCTGAAATATTCACGTCCTGTGTTTCAGAGATTGTACTTCACGGAAACATAAACAAAAGGTAAATTATTACCTGTCATGTTAAAGAGGCCTACAGCTCGTGCGTATTATTTTTTATATTATCGCTTTGAGATGAGAAGTAAAAAAAACACCATGGGTTCTTTAGATGGCACCGTGTTCGAGCTGTTCGCTCATCATACTTGATTTTGCAGCAAAAAACGTAATTTATAGGTACCTGGCTACCTACCTTTTATTCGCGATTTTTTTGCCCGTGGAAATACGAATTTAATGAGATATAAACAACGTATGAACGAACTGCAGTGATTATTATTGCCGAGCATAAGACAATGCTTCTGGCCGAGCGGCAGACAGAATGCCGAAGTAATTGCGATGAAATACAGTTTTTTTATTTGTAACGTGTCTATTATTTGAAATTATATAATTGTGGGTAAAAAAAACGCGATAATCTTATACAATTGAAAATACTAAATATGAAAAATGTCTTTTCCACATTTGCTGCTGAGAAGTGTGCATCGGCATTTTAAAAATGTTATCAATCAAATACAGCTTATAATAAAACATGTTTTATGAAAAACGTTTTTATAGGCAAGACAGCCAAACAAAGTCTTAAACAAAGAAATTTAAGTATTTTAAGTATGGGTTGCATTAAAATATAGGTAATTGGTTAAGTAGACAATTATATTATATGCATGCATACTTCGCGGTCTTTCCAGAGTGTAAAAATGCTATAAATCTAAATGTTTTCATAGCACATAATAAATCAGCACGAAGTCAATCTTTTATGGTGTTTTTATGAGAAAAATGTTGGAACAGTTGCATTTAAAGAATTAAAATTATCTCAGATATTTTATCAATTTATTTTTACTAAAGCGTTAAAAATAGGAAAACTACGGAAGTCGTGATGGCTGATAAAATTTTCTTGATATCAATTTTCTGGTGATAATTCTATGAAACAATACATTTATCCCTCAAGTGGCATGGAATATAAATATTCGCAATTAATTTCATGGGGTTTGCGTTTGGTAACAATTAAAACGATTTTTTTTCTTCTGATTTCCTACTAATGTCACTTGACTAAGAAACATTATTTATTATTTAAATAAAGTACAAAATAAATAATGTCTATCGACTTGATGAGCCAAAAACTATTCAAAGAATATATATTTCATTTACATGCATTATACACCATAAGACACAATTATCTATAGAGGTAATTTAAAAAAAATATACTTGCATATATTTTTAAAAATTATGTTGTAAATAATAAACCCTAAAATATGTTGAAGTCATATAGATCCTGAAATTATTACTTGTTGCACATGGAAGAGACTAATAGAAGGAATGTAGAAAATTATCTCATTATGAGGGTTAAATATAAAACCTTTATTTTTATTTATCTTTGTTTATAAATGGCATGTTTTTGAAATATTTATATCTTGTCATGGGTAGTGAAATCTAGTATTTTTTATTGTTTTCAAATATTCAAACATAAATTATCATTGTTAGGATAAAGTAACAATACACGTTTTAAAAAAAACGCAGACAATACTTTAATATGCATAGAGTATATAAAAAACTGCGGAAGATGTTTGGTTTTCTTTATTTATTGCTTATTCGACAATATGTATTTTTTTTTTTTAGAATATAATTATTATAACTATCACAAGAATTATAAAAAAAGGGTCTTTTTTAAAAATTTTAGCTGAATTTTTTTTATAATAATGAATCAAAATATATTTATTATGTACATAAGCATAAATATTTAGGAAGATATAGGTATAGAGATAAAAAAATATTTTATGCTTAGGAAACCTATTCTTGTATTTTAAGATTGATTTTATAATACTGAATAAACAGAGATGGTTATTATTATTATTATAAGTAGTTTTGAAACCAATTCGTATTACCTTATTTATCAAAACGTAAGAAGTTATCTACTACTAACACTATATTTTTAAGAAAAAAATATTTCTTTGAATACAATTGTTCACCCTCTAAAATGAATAAAGGTTACTTATGGGGATACAACAATTTGTTAGTTTTAATAAATAAATAAAGAAAACACGAATTGAACTTGTTGTCAACATTGATTTATAAACGTTATTATAAAAAAAAAAAAATACTCTATACCTATCATAAAAATGTATCCAAATAAATAAATTGGATAAACAAAGCAAAATATTGATAATACAAATATTAAAATAAATTTTATACCAAACAGTATAATTTTCAGATATTTATATTAAAACGCAAGTCTCAAAAAGGGTTAGTATTTGATAAACGATGAATAAAGTAGAGACATAAATTATTAAAGCTTTTACGAAAAAAACAAACAATGACTTTGACCTTTCAGCGATTCCATTATATTATATAACCGAATGCCGCATTCTTTATAATTGTTACTAAATATTTAGTAGATTTCGGTTTTACTATTTTTATCTTCATGGTGTCAGTAATTATTAAATTTATATTTATTATTATCACTTGCAGAGCACCGTGTACCTTGGTACCAAGATCCTGAAGGTGAATCCGAAACGGTACCTTTTCTGAGACTAGGGTCGAGATACCAAAAAACAATTCGATCAGTAAAATCAGAAACCAAAAAAAACAGTAACTGGCATCTTCGGCCGTGAGAATCGAGTTATATCAATTATTTTTATATCGGATTTATTGGCAATCTGGGCTCGTCTTTTGCTTTAAATTATTCAGGTCGACTGTCCTGTTTTTCTTGGGAACTCGAGTTATCCGACAAGTTATGTTAGGTTTAGTTTTAGTAAACCTTCTCTTCAGATATCGTGCATTATTATCTCCACGTGTGTTGAAGGTCACAATTTTTTACAAAAATTCATTGAAGGTATTTTAATTTGTTTTTAATAGCAAAATAGCGACTTTATGAATTTCCAGAGATAACACGTGGAGAAATATTCGAGTCAGGGTGACGGAAGAATATATGTATATTAGATATAAGAAATAAGAATATATGTTAATAAACTTGTATTAGTAGTTTTAAAATGCAAAATGTCTGTGATAAACAAAGAGGTAAAGATACAAGGAATATAAAAATAAATGTTATTTAATGAATAGGTAATATTTGATAGTGAATCAAAAACTATGATTTCGAATGACGCTTCCGTCTACGAATAAAAAAATAGTACATTTGTCCTTTCTCTCGTGTATTATATTATATTACGTATGTTGGATAACACTTATTCATTTCCTACGGTGCTTTTTGCTTGTCCTTGTAGAAAATAATTCATTTACCCACTATAGATATCTCAATTTGCACGGTTAGTAATGACACAATGCATGATTGAGATTAATGTTTTGAAAACATCCATAAGAGAATATTCAAAACACGTTGAATTTTAAATTATATATACGTACTATGGGTTTTTAATATTTATTATCATTGAAAACCTCTTCAATGCATCATCGACAGTCCTAAGCTGTATTATTTAAAAAGATATATATTAACACGAGGCGTATTAATGATTCGGAAATCGTTAAAAAACTATTTTTATAAGTACATTTATATATATGTTATAAATACAATGAATTGATGAAGCGGTGTCTCTTAAGATGTATAAAATCAATATCGATACATATTTACTTTACTATAATTGATTATGCATTAAATTATTAGAACATAATTAACAAATTATACTATAAATAGTGCGGCATTGAAGAGGACAGAGAACTCATCGACGTAAGATGAGATGCTTAATTAATTTTATTATGTATATAAATAAAATTTATGCTAACAAAATTCTGATACATATACGTCTATTTTCGAAAGGTTCAGATTATGTATGAATGCATTTATTACCAAAATAGAGAAATTGATTTGCATAGAAGACACGAGGGTCACTAAATTCTTTTGTATTTAAAAACTGTGTTTATTGACCTCCCGTGAACTTTTTGTGCGTGTTTTTTTTGTAAATTTCAGTTAATATATACCTAATCTAGTTTTTGTCATTCTTGTGCAAATTGTATAGCGTGAAGATGACGAAAATAGAAATCAATGCCTGTTCAATGGAAAATTTGAACGAATACGATCAAGTATTGGAAATTGTATCTAGCTGAGAAATATTTAACCTTTAGCTGGCTTGACATGTAAATTCAATGGTTTGAACTTGATTAAATAAATACGCACAGAAAGTAAAGATGAAATAATTTAGAGTTGGCTTAGTTGTAGGAATCATCAGACTTGATAAAAAGTTCTCAAATCTATTTTAACACTAACTAAAAAGCTTGACCGCTGAATCATCATAAATATTTTGTAATTATGAGTTATATCTTGTAAATGTTCAAAACATGCATGCGATGCGATTTTGTGCATTAAGAGCTGATAAATTATAAAAAAATGAATTATATATAAAAAAAAAAAAAAACTTTTGTAATGCATTGTGTACTTATGCATGCCACTGATGTACATAGCAAGTGATTTTTTTTTATTGAGTGTCAAAGCTTCATTTGATTGAATGTTAATAAATAAAAAATAAAAACCTTTGATTAAATCACCACAGAATTTCTTCTTGTCCACAACTATAATATAAGAAACGCCAATTTAAATTAAATAAACACTAATAAATCAAACACATTTCAGCACTAATCAAACACACTATTTGGCATCGCTAAAATTAGACTTCATTCTAAAATCCCAAGTCAAACTTCGCGTGGCAGTTTTCATCAGCCAACATTGAACGCACTAAATGCCGGGTGCTTTTCACATCTCTGGCAGTCGATAACGAATGAATCGACAGATGGAATTTTTGACGGTCTTTCGGTTTTGGTGGCAATAAAATAAATTCTTTGTCGTTTCCATGCAGGGCCTGAAACCGAACCGAAACCGAAACCAACTCGCGCGTCCGCTCTGAACCGATTCGCCGATTTTCGACGGAAGATCGCAAAATCGATTTCTCTTTGTACATTCATAAAGCGAATTTCGCTAATCGGATTCGTCGTGGTAAAAAAATTGTGTGATCGATTATAACGTAGTTATGGGTTGATGCAACTTCCTAGTTTAAAAAAAAAAAAAAAAACAATTATATGTGTTACTTTTTCCCAATAGTGTATCCAAGAACTATAAACTTGTGGTATTAAGAGAAAATAAAACAAATGTGATGACAATATTTACATTAAAGGTTACATTATAAAGTTTACATTGAAGCATAATTTTGCATATTTTTCAACGATTGGGTAAAAATCGCTACTTTTTTCAATATCGCATTAACAATTTAATAGTTTTTTTTTAAAAAATTATAAAAGAATTTATAGTTTTATTCAAAAAAATATTAAAATAAATTGTTACTGTTCATACTTCACGTTAAATTTGGGATTTTTTATATTACCTTTGAGTATATGCTCAGTGAAATAGTCGCCAACCTCCTCTGAGGAGAGGCACTTGATGAAGAAGATATATAAATTTTTTTGGTAATTTATTTGTACCAAATTTTTATATTTGTTCAGGTCTATGATTGTAAAATGCAGTTAGTAAATTTAGATTATTTGCTATACTATTTAGAGGAGACGTTATAAATAATTATTATCCATATCCCGGTGCTAATGAAAAAATGTGTTCACAGTATATGCATTGCGTATTTCAAATCCCATAGAAAATATATAGTTTTATAACAATCGATTGATTTATTAGAAAAAATATACCTTGTTTGTTTTTTTTTTTTCACTAGCTTTGGTTATGAATAATCTTATATATGTATTAACAATATTTACAGTTCTTTCATAGTGATTGGTATTTTTTTTTTTTGCTTCATCAATCATTACAACCAAATGTGCCAACTAGCGATGTGCATTGGTGAATATTAAAAAAAACTTACATGATCATTATCTCATTTTAAAAATGAGTAGGATGAAGGGAATCCGTTGAATAATCCAAGATATTCTTAACATACAAATATTATTGTACTATTAGCTGTATTGAACTTTACAAAGTGACTGAAGACCGATAAATTCATATTTGAAATATAAAATATAGGAAATTAAGACATCGTTGCTGTAATATTTTTATAAATCTTATTTAGGTATAAGATATAAATCCATATAATAATTTCTAATGAAAATAGTATAAAATAATATATGGTCAATATTATAGGAAAACAACATATTGTCAAGTGTTTTATATTAAATTTACAATTTTTTTCCATATTACAATGGGGCAAAGAATGTATTTTCTATGTATATATCAAATCAAACAATTCTCATGTTATCATTTGTATGTAATTTTTAGAAATCGCAAATATATGTAGCATAATCGAGTATCACATCACTAGTGATAATTATACTCGGCATTAGTTTTTATTATAAATTCGATTATTGTCCAAAAACAACCTTGAAACTTTTTCAAAAGGTTTCTTAGAATATAATAAATATCAATTAACGTTATTACATGGCACCCAAAACCTGTATTTTTTATAAAACTAATTAGTTGATGAAACTTTCAAACAAGCCCTATGTTTCACTTTAATAATAATAAATAAAAAATTATACACTGTGCATTTTCTAAAAAATTGTATAGTAGTATTTAAGGCTAATACAATAATATATATTAAAAAATATTCACGATCAATAAATTTAACGATGGTTATAAAATAATTTGTATTCATTTACTAATGTATTTAAAAAGCCAGTTATAAAACTTTTATTTAAAATAAGTCGTTGAATAGTTGCTCATACGAATAAAAAAAACATTTAGCATTTGATGTGTTTTTGAATGATAGTGAATTAAAATTTTTGTGACAAAGATAATATAATTTATCTGCTATATAAAGTTTTGACTAGTGTTAAATAAAATGAAAGATTTTCTAATAATAAAATATAAATAATTTATTATAAAACATGATTAAACTGTTTTTAAAACCTATTGCGACGTAATAGCATCAGAATCGAGCATTCCGATGACTGAATTTTTTCTAGTTTATATAGTATACCATTTTTGGCAATTTTTATTTTAAATATCCTTATTTCTTTATATACATATTTTATATTTACACTTAAACAACTACAATATATATATTTTTCAGGTTGGTTAATGACGGGATAAATTAAATGCTGCAGACTACATAATTGCAAAACACAATTGTTCTTTGTTGTTAAAAGGGAAAACTCTTTTAATAAATATTTACCTGACATTATTTTAAGCATATTTTTTTAATTCTTACACGCAAATTTATTGTTATTTAAACTATACATTAATATTATTTATTTATGCATTGAAAACCAAAACAGGCTTGGCCCTATATTATCGATTTAAAATAAATTCAACATCATGAATATTGAGGCGATAAAGTACAAGAGAAAATTTAAACTAATTATATTTAAATTTTAACCATAATATATTTTTTAAATAATTAAGATTGATTTAAAAACAAACAAATTGTTTTTGTTTATTCTTAATCATTCACCGATTCATTTAATTCATTTTTTTTGGGAATTTCGAGATGTTTATTTATTTAAACAACGTATTTCATTTTCAGCACCTTATGAAATGTAAATACAAATTTCAGGCCCCTAAGTAGTAAATTAAATAAAAATACAACTTTTGTGACAGATATAAATGATGTTACTGAAATAATTATTAATTTATTTGTATATTTTTTTACAGCTTATGACTTGGTTTCTCAAAATATCTATCTCCCTTTAATAAAAAATCGGGTTGTATTAATTTTACGGTAAAGCTGATGCATATTGCCTTCGCTGTATATGACATTATTAATAAAGTATAATAAATAATATTTTTAATATAAGATCCATTTAAAGTTGCAATTCAGAAAAAAAATTATACTATAATTATTTCATGATCTGAAAATTTACAAAAAGACTATAAATAATTATTAAGTTTTATTAAAATGTAAATAATTGACACATACAAAAAAAAAATTCAACAAGATTTAATCCGTCGAAAGATCCCAATTGAATTTATTGAATGTGTTCAAGAAGTATTTAGCTTTAAATTTTAAAAAAGTATTTTATTTTATAGTAACATATAAAGTATACTCGGAATGAATGAGCTCAAAAAATAAGTCATTCTAAATAATGAGTTGACTTATTTATTATTAGTCATCTTTTCGCTCTTTAAAAATATAACATATTCAAGTGAGGATAACAATATTGAAATTTGTCGTAGGTAGAACAGATGTGCAAATTATCTTTAAGAATTTATTACTAAAGATTATTTATAACCGAATCAAAGTTTTAGTGATTATTTTTTTGCTTATTATGTATTGGAGTCTCAAAGTACATTGTAAATTACTACATTATCTATGTTTGATATTAAGCGATTTGTTGATTGAGATAAGATTAATGTACCACAACTGTTAAAAAAATATATATTGTATAATTAATGACGTAAGGAATATTAATTTTAAAGAAATTTCAAAAAATTGTAAAAGATAAAGAAATTCATTTGATTTTTACAATAGCTGACATCAATTAGTATTAACTAGAAATTTTATATTAATTTTAACTTTTCTTCAATCGTGTGCCTTAGATAAAAAGCAATTTATTTGTGCTTTTAATTATATCAAAATGAATGAATATTGATTTGATATTTATAAAAAAACACAATTTCAGATACGTGGAAATCTTTACTCTCTGATATGATACATATTGAAATATGACAACAAGAATAAATCGTATCAAATATTATGTAATTATTTTAAATATTTGTTTACTCATTATTTTTGTAGTTAATAAGAATACTTGAATTGAATGGAAAGTCTATGAAAAGTATTTTTTTTTAAAACGATTGCATAAAATTTATATATATTCAGATCAAAATGTTCAGTTGCGTTTTAGAAATTTGATTTATCTACGAAAAAATAATGTACACTTTTTTATTAAACTATTTTTTTTAAACTATAAGTATGCGTAGAATATTTTTAAAAAAAATTTGCAATAGTCGAGGCTCTCTCAAACATATATTATGAGTAAATATAAATTTTGCTTTTAAATTCGAAACCCCAAAGATGAGCAGACCCTGACCTAGAGGATGTGATAGTCCCCAAGTAGACAAGTTGTCTGCAAACACCAGAAGGCATAATGGATATATGAGCTCACCACCTGAATATTTGCATTCGAATCTTCCTTTATTCTGTATTTGCATTGTGATCATAAACATAAAATCGATGATTTATTTTTATAAATGCTTTTACCATATTTGGATACCTGAATACTTCAAATAACTTTCGCGTACAAACGCTATATATTTAAATTGAGTATTCATAAAAATATATAAATTTAATATTAACAGCATGATAAATTGTTGAATTCCTTATTGAATTTGTAGTTTCCATAAGAAATAAAATGGAGTTGCATGTTCTGTTGCAAAATAGACTGAACACCTGTGATACCTTCTTAACGCATGAGTTATTAATTTTATATCAAAAATTTAAATTGTAATACATTTTTGTGCGAAGTAAAACAGAAAACGTTATTGTTTACATTTTGATTAAAAATAAAAATAGGTACTGTTTAATGACATAATTTTTAATATAAAAAAAATATTACCTACATTTTATTATCCCTTGAGTTAAATGGACTTACTTTACCACTCGAAAGACAAATATTTTGTAGATATTTGTAAGTATTTATATTATAGAAAAAATAAATAATTCATATTCAGAGAGGTTGGTAGTTTAATAATAATAAATAAATAGAGTTTGATGCCATCTAACGTCCAATGAAGCTATTATTAACAGAAGATGTAAACTCACTAAACCAGCCTGAAACTTTTAAAACATCAATAAGACGACCAATAAAATACATTCTTGATGAACTGTTAACAGGTGTATAAAATAATGTCTGAGCAATTTTTTGAACTATCTCCAAGGAAACAACTGTTGCCAGAAGGTGATAAATGCCATCAATCATTTATGCCATTTCACCTCGCAGCAAAGTAGCAAATATTCGTTCAGTTATGTGAAAGTAAATATTTAAAGTTTGAGAATTGTCACTATGTGCATTCGTGGGACTATTTTAAGAGGTGTGAAATGTCGTAATTTTTATACACACTTATTCTGGGAGCAACGCTTTTTGGCACATTTGATTTGACATCAGTGAGAGAAAATAACGTATCATTAAAATATGCCGTGCGTGTGCCGTGACGTATATGGACGTCATTTATAATAGAAAAAACCACGTATGCCACAATCTATGCCACACCTTGTAAGCCTCACAGCTGGGCATAGGATCAGGCGACAATCTCATAACCAAAGTAAATTAAAAAATCTTAAAATTTAATTCATTTTTTAACATTCATTTTAAAGATGTTTTTTTTATTGTTTTAGAATTTTTCGTATTTTGATTTCGGGAGTAAAAATGAATGAAATTAATGAAAATTTTAATTCCTACAAATGAGGTCTTCTTCACCAAGTGCCTCTCCTCAAAAGACGTTGACGACCATTCACTGAGCATATATGCTGAGCCAGTGTTCATGGTTTTCTAAGGGGAAAATAGTGTAGTCCTCGGGTTCTTCTACACCTGAGGTATTGAGGTAATTATAGATAAGAAATTCAATATTTTTGACAGAAAGTACTTGATGGAATTCCATTTTAATATTTTTGAATAAAATACTTGAGTGATTTTCCACATTTTCGTTTTTATTAGTAACCGGTTTCGCCAACCTTTCACGTCGGCATTATCAAACAGCATGTTGGCGAAATCGGTCACTAATAAAAACGAAAATGTGGAAAACCACTCAAGTATTTTATTCAAAAATAGTAATTATAGATAATGACCCGATTAAAGCTACGTTTAAAATAATTTTAGTGTTGATAATTTACAATATATATTTTTTTAAATCATTGGGTTATCAACAGATGTCACTAATATATAAAAAAAATTAAACTATTTATCTAGTCAAAATATATAGATAAATACAAATTAACTGATACTTACACTACAATAAATGCTCTGCGAATATCTCGCATATTTATAAAGGCTCAGACTTTAAAGCATTGCTATCTTAATCCAGCGAGATTGAGAATTTTACTATTAAGCCATACAGATTATAAAAGAATTTTACTAAATCAGGCAATATAAACAGATGTTATCTTAAATCAGATGAGTTGACATCGGATAAAACTCACATTCGTCTTCATATAAGTGCATGGCAACGTGTGGCCCATTTTTTATCCGCTGCTAAAATGTTTGCACAAAAAATGAGCGACAACCTATGAATGATTTATTGTCTCAGTAAAATGATAAGTGCCAACAGTCTGCGACAGGGGTGCCAAGTTGGTATATTTAAATAATAATTAGCATGTTTTATTGTAATGCTTACGAATCGTGATGTTTTGATAAGATTAATATTTGAGGCAATTTTATCATCTTTCACCTTTTCCCCTATATATGCTAAAATATTTGTATTTAATCAAAACATCGCTGTATTTTTTTGGACAAAAAAGTCATATAAAACATTTTTGTATAACTGCAAATCCAGTGTTCTCATAAATTATTTTAAAAATATGTAAAAAGTAAATTAAATTATTTATTACAAACTATCAATTTTTTTTAAAAATTATTTTATTCATAGACGTTAAAAAATAAGCACTGATTGGAGTCAATATTAAAATAAAACATTTATAAATTATCATTTAAATTTCGGTCAATTTTATTAAATGAATAAATATTGATAGATAAACAAACGCCATCTGTGAACATAATCAAATATTTTTATCGGATAAACTTGAATTCAATTTTTGAAGCTCACAGTTGCGGTCGTCAAATTCAACATTTTCTAACTTGTTGTTTTACATAATATTTTAAATATATATTTTCTTAGTCTGGTTCAGTTGCTCCGTTTTATTTGATATATTTTGCCTTATTTGTTATAATTTGTGTAAAAAATATCTTTAGGTACTGTTGGATTTTTAAACCTGAAAAGTATTTTTTTTTATTTTACTGAAAATCAGTATATGATACGGTTAACATATTTATTATTGATCCGTTCCTAATATGTCTCAAAAAACGTGTATTTTAAATTAATCATAAATTTAATTAAATATATTTAAATTTATTTTTGGCAGCCCTGCTCACACTGAATGCTTGAAGAGCCTTGTATGGCTGAGGCAGTTCCTTCTTGTTTAAACAGCGGAATGATTTAGTTCAATAACAATTATTATTCTCGAGACGCGAGCCGCGGTATATCAATAAATTTAATGAATCAGGGTTGCTTATTATTTTTAATATATGGTGTATAATCAAAAAATAATCAAACAGTATCATTAAATAATACATTAATTGCATTTAAATCTCTAATAATAAATTATAATCTACTTGGTAACATGATTGGTTGTTGTAACACAGTTTTAATCATTTTTATACAAAAACCTTTGAAAAAATTAAAAATACAATTTTTGATCTTATAATTGCTTTCATATATTTATTTAAAGTATATGTATGAAATACAATAAGCGGTAATAAAATTAAGTTGCACAGTATTATAAAATACACTGTTCCAAGATAATTATTGAAATTGATTTTAAATTAGCAATATGTAAACTTAGGTCTTTGTACTATTTACGGCTTTATTAATTTTTTTTTCAATAGTATAACATGTAATGCATCAGCCCTGAGGCTTTTTAATTTAAGATCAATTGAACAAATCTAAATATAGGTTTCAATAAATGAATTCAAATAGCGCATTGAAATAAAACGAAGTACTTTTTCTACATAGACAAGCTTCAGTCAATGAAAATATTGAACTTGAAGAATCTGTTTTTATATTGTGCGCATATAATATATGCAAAAAAAAATGAAGCAACAAGCTGGCTTACACATACAAAATACCTATAATTAAAATAAATAATTTTATTAATTTGGGATAACAAGTTTTATTACCTGCTGACTTTGTTATATAATATATCAATATAATATTTATACGAAAAACCTTTTGTGAAAATGTTCTACTAATTATAAAACACGTCCTGATCGTTAAAATGAAGCGATTATTATATTATAAACGCATCACTTTAAAATTAAAGTATAAAATAATAATAAATAAATAATTTAATAATAATAATTTCGTAAAGGCAGTTGGTATTCGTGAAAAATATTTCATTTTGAAAATCTATATACATGTTCTATAAATGCGTTTATTACATTTACTAAACAAGTCTTCGATTCTTTGATGCCAATAATCTTTTAAACTTATTTTTCGTTTCTATTTTTAAACCTTTTTTTACATGACATAAGTGGGGTTCAAGTTAAAACTTGCACGGCTATTTATTTATAATGCAACTGCGCCGTTATAACTAAACGAGAATTCATGCCGTTGTATGCTGGTGTGTATTTTTCATATTTCTTGTCGATTCGTGTAAAAATATTAAATTTTTTCACTTAAAACAAATAGCTTACATTAGTAGATTTGTAAAATATGTATATTAATACTCATTGATCAGACGTTTTGTTACAAGAAACTTGATATAAATTATTCACTGTAGTACTAATTATAATGTCTGCTCGACGACCTGGCATTCATCAGTTGAAAATAATTATAATTATTAGAACTAATCAAACTCATAGACACTCTCTTTATTACGGCACTGCTGTAACTGGATAGTTCGTGCCAAACCAATTGATATCAATAAAAAGTCTGAAAAAATCCGGCAGCTCGGTGTTGCAAGGAATTAAATCAATAAGTAGGCGCAAAAAGTGCCAACGTCCAAAAAGTTTATTATAAAAATTGACGACATGGCGACCGCAATTAAAATGACATTTATTTTAATTAAAACCCACTGCGGTGGTTTTACAAAGAATATTACTCTAATCATTGCCATCAGCAAGCTTTTAATGATTTCATAATGATAACAGTTTGTCGCCGTGCTGACTCCGATGAGGATTATGAGAATACGTTTTTGTGACATCTTTTTTGAATGTCACATGTTTGACCTTTGATTACTCATTTTTTAAAGTTTCTATTAGAAACACGTGTCATAACTGGCGCTAAACAAGTGTTTTAATACCTTTCAATATTTCGTAAGAAATAAATTAAATAATAACATAAATTTGCTATGAAAGCGACACGAACAGAAAAGTCGCTTGGGTCGTAAGTGGCAACTATTTTACCCTAATCTATATAAGGGTAGGTGAATTTTGATTTACTTAAGCAGCAATTGTGCGACAAACCTAAAAAAAGCTGTGAAGGTTTTAAATTATATTAGAAAATTGAAAAAAATATATTTATGGTTTTTTTATACTTAAAAATATTGTAATGTACGATAGATGCACTAATTAATTAATTTTTGTGTATATATATAATTTTTTGTTTTCACATGAAATATATATAAATTATAACACAACATATTAAAAATATATTATTATTAGCTTCACGAGACAATGGTAAAAAAAATTAAAGATGCGATTGATTTTGATATCAGAGGAGATCGAACATTATTAGCCTCCGATCCAATATTCTAATATATTTCCAAAAATAATGTTATAGTAGCTTTACACATGCGAGATTTCCGCACAGCGGGTGCTTATCTGATGGCCCTCACGCACGTCGAATTACGCCTCGGAACTGTTCGGCTCAGCCTAATCAACGCCGACACTTTGGCTGGACTTTCAATTTGGCGCCGAAACTAATATAACATGACGCTAAAATGCGAAAAATTGTAACCAATCAAACGGTTGAATTATCCTAAATGCTCGTAATTCTGTATAATATAAAAGTTAAAAATAAATTGGTAGTGATTCTATAACTTTAAAAATTTATTGCCTACATTGATTCTTCCACTCAGTGTATAATAAATAAAAACTGTACAAACTGCGGGATCATTAGTATAATATTGGTTTAAGATGATTTTTTTAATTGAATATAAATTAGCGCAAAAGAAATTCATACTCATAGCATTGTTGCTGTTTGATAAATATTAAAAAGTTTAACATTATTATCTCACGAAGATTTGCTTTAAAATCTCTCGTATGGATATTGTACAATGTATAAACAGGTGTTCACATTTTGTGTAGAATGGCATGTAGTAATTAATCATTCAGTAATCCTGATTATAAACTTACACCAAAGACCAAAATAAATCTAAAATTATAAAAAAAAAAAAAAAATCTAAATGGCGAATAAACATACATTGAGCCTAATCTTTCCGACGCCACAAACATTTGCGGCAAAACCTTTCACGCGCCCAGGCCTCCGAGTTAACCGCATTATGGCACTTGCCGGCGAAGGCGAGGTTAGCCTTTCTTTGTGCAAAATGTTATATATATATATATTTTTTTTTTTATATATATATATACACAAGTTATTTGTTTACCCCGGCCTTATCGGGACCTCATGCAACTCCAGCGGGGTATCTCGATCCGGCGCCGGCCATCTTGCATTCGGTAATAAAAGTTAAACCCGCCGTGGATTTTGGTAACCTTTGATCGAGTAATGCTTGCTTACCATGAAATTACCATGCGGTAATGGTAAATGTGAACTCTTATATTCTTTTATGAAAAGTAATGCTATCCGATAAAACTTATTTTAGATTGTAGCTATTAACGTTCTACTTTTACAAATAGGCTTTTCAATTCACTTTTTTTGTTGTTGTGGGTTTTAGAGTTTAATTAAACGGTGAGAATTGAAAACACACGTTCACGGCACATTGTGAGATCGAATATCTAAAAACATATTAGTTATACAGTTGTTCTGTGTGTGTAAAAAATCGGATTAATGAAATATTTGATAGGATTTATCGACAAAATGAACAGGAGTTTGTAATAAAGATAAATTCGTACTTGCGTTTGTCAATCAATTACCTTATTAAGTGATTAGTAACAAAAAAATATGCAGACAACAGTTAGATAATTTAAGAACAAAAAAAATTATCGTAAACGCTTATGTATATTTTTGACACACCCAAAAAGGTCATGATTTTATATCAAATTATTACTATTGTTACTTATAATATACAAATTGTAATATATTATAAATCAAGATGCTCACAAACGGTGTAAGTATTTGCTAAATATATTATTGTGTGTTACTGTATGATATCTGATCTTACTAGGCCTTAATAAATTATATTATTTCTTTGCTTTATTAAAAAAAATGTGACATGATAAGTGGTCCTTACATCCAATAAATTAATTTAAAATATTTTTTTTCTTCGAAAACTTGTTTTGCTAATAATAATAATAATTTACAAACAACGTTTATAAATCACCGAGGATTTCAAATAATTACTTTTTTATTTAAATTAAATAGTCATGTAAAAAACAAAATCAACTAGAAGATTTTTGCTTAAAACCTGCAAATGCCGGAACAGATGAAATAAGAAAAAACATCGAGTAACATTGAAAGGTCTGAATTGATACAACTTCCTAGTAAAAAAATAACTGAAACTTAGAGGCTCGGCGCCCGTCAAACAGCTGATTACTGTAATAAAGTATGCACATAAAATCTTATGTTAAATGCTGTTACTTATCCGGGTTACACAGATTTGAAAACTGACCGGGTTTTTTTAATGTTATTTAAAAATATTTTACTATTTATTTTTAAAATGATTACAATTTGATGTTTCGCTGAGAATACTTTCTTGGTATTTTTTTCTGTGATAATTGAGATATACTCACATTCTTGTCCAAATAAATTAAATATAAAAAATGCTTCAAAATATCCTAAAGAAACACAATGAGTTTTCGTCATGTTCAATAGAAAGTTTTTTTTTTATTTGCTTCTTTGCGTTTTTACTGATTTTCGTATTTTACTTAACTCATCAAAAAATACTAGAATTGTGAAGAAAGCTTTGTAATTACATCTGATAGGTGAGGTTTTCAAATTCCTTGTCATGCTTATTCAGACTTTAATGTATTTTTATTGTTTTTAGATGAAGGCATATGTTATATACGAAAAAAAAAAAAAAATTAAATTTTGTATACATTAAAACATGGATATAAAGCCGATTTACAAAATAAAATAGTTTAAAAGTTGTCATAAAAACATTAGTTGTCATCAATAAGAAATTCTTGTTATCTACTAGAAAATTTCCTGTTCATATTTGTTACCTAAACACGGAGAATAAAAATTAATGTCGTGGAAAAAAAAAATATTTAGCAGATTCGTAGAGTTTTGTTAATAAATAATATTTTAAAACGTATGAACAGCTTTGCTCATCGTTGAAAATTATATTTAATTGATTACAAAATGTAATTTTTTTTCAGTAATTAATCATTGCACATATTTAGTTGCGTAAGCTTCTCTACGGCAACGATAATCAAAAAATCACTTGTTAATTAGCTCGGCAACAAAGTGGAGCGGGCGCTACATTCGCATGAGCCCAGAGACTAAAAAAAGCCTATTGGCGCTACTACCGTCCAATTTATGCAGAATGACTACATTCATCGCAGCCGGAATACTGGCTCTGAATAAGCAAACTTATATATCACGGTCATCAATCTTTCAAGCCAATCGAATACCACACCTCGCCATATCAAATGGCTCCATTCATAACTATGAGTGCAGGTGTTGATTTGAGTTTCGGCGATTCAGTTTCAGCGCTGAAACCGTTTTCAGGACATTATAATTTTTGTACTATCCGCTACAACTACAACTTAGCTTGTACAGCGATTCTTCGATACACCATCTATACATCTTACTTACACTCCAACGCCTTTCAGGATCTATACACAGTGATCTTTGCCTTTGCAAATATCTATAAAATACAGATGGTCCTGTTGCGTTGATTTCGCAATTTCCTGAAATAGTTTTGATTAATTATTTTTTTGGGTAAGTTAAAAGCATTGCGAGTGAATCAACTAATCGGGCATGCTTCGTGTGTATTCGTTGTTTATAACCAAACAAGCGCATTTGACCGGTGAAAATCTGAACAGTAGGCTACTCCGGCCGTCAAAATGACAGGCTTTTGTTGAGTTATTACCTTCGGAAGACCGAAATAATATCGCATGCCGTTGTGTAACGCTCTTCTCGCAGGTGTTTTCTCTCCAATCAGTTTTTCATGCAAATTCGGATTACTCCTTGTGCGGGGGTTTCCGATTATTTTGGGCGGCTTTCTTTCTTCGGCTCGAATCGATATTTTTACTCAGCACTTTCTTAAAATAACATTCATATATCAAGCCATGGTTTAGTTTTTTCACACTTAGTCGTGCTTTTTGAATCGACCGGGGACTTGTGCTGTATTTTATTTATTTATTAAAAAAAAAAAAACGTTTCATGCTTAGCTCAATTCGGAACGATATCAGATAGAAGATATTTGATATGCCGACTGCTATGAGGATAGATCTAACGGTAGATTACCTTGTTACGAGTAGTTTTTTTTTATGAGAATTTGGTATTATGTATTTACTTTTATTGTATAACATATTTGGTCAAAAATATCTACTACTCGGTTTGAACATTTAAAGAAAAAGACAGTACCGTCGATCTTTAACTTCAAGTTCAAAACTTTTATATTAAGATCCAACTGGTATATTTTAACCTCTTGTCGATGAGTTCAAACTTGTTTCGGTGTAAGATGATGCTAGTGTTGGGATTGCATACGTAAGTGAAAGTTGATATTATTAAATTTAGATGAAGTATAAAGCTGTTTACAGCTCGCCGTGGGAGTGAGTGAGAAGGCCTTACGAGGATGATGCACTCTCTCTTTCTTCGCCGAGCACTTGAACTAGTAACCCGTATAGAAGAAAGCCGCACCCGAACCCACCCAGTGGACTTATACGGCTAATGGGGAAATGTCAATGGATTAATGACTGAACGATGCTCTGCTGAACATCTACACATACACACACACACTGAAACACACACACAGACTCATATCTATACATATACATATATTTGTGTGTGTGTACACATAAACTGCATTTCTGCCCATGCAAAATATCATTTGTGTATGGCAGTCTAGATTCGACTTCGTGACAGATTTATATCAATAAGTTGTTGGCTGGTATTTTTCTTCCGGCTTTAAATATTGCTTATTATAGATTAAGATTAAAAATAGCATATATTACAGATTAAAAATACAGCAAATTATATAACAGCTATTCACAATACATAACGAAAACCTAAACCCAAATAAGATTTGAGTTTAAATAATTTAAATGTTTTGTAAATAAATTAAAACGTTGTTGAATATCATGTATCGGACTTTTTATTTAAACATTTTTTATAATATTATAATTAGCAAGAAATTAATTCAAACATATTATAACAGTGTTCAAAATGTATGATATGATTTATGACAATAATATTTTACGATATTAACATTTTAAGCGTTTTATTAATTAATCCGAATTTATTGGTTCATAAATTTGTTAATTAGCAAAAAATATTTTCAATATGTTATTATTTGGTCCAATAAAAAATAATCAGCCTAATCATTGCATTTAGCTATTTTATAAATTCTGATTATAAATTGGTATTAATTTGCATGAACTATTGCTGATAATATATGCTGATATGGAAAAAATCTTAATGTATGCAAAAACTGCAACTACTCAAAGGTTTCTTTTTAACACCGGACTTGCTGAAGCCATACATTTTATTCTCGAACATGCTATGCATAGGCATGGCCGTAGATTTATTTATATATTTATAATATTATAACAAGGTTCTATAGACTTGCATTTGCTTATCAACAATATTTATGATGTTTTATTTGTATTAAAATTGGTATGAAATGACGCAATAAAATTTATTTGAAAATTTAGATAATCTATGCAAATTAAACTGTCTTCTTGTTAACTTTTATATTTTATTAAATAAAGATTAAATATTCTATTTACTAAGCTAATTTATAATATTAAGGAACTAGCAATAAAACTAACTGTTTATCTGATCGAGTGGTATCGTAAAAGAAATCCTAGTGTTTAGTTTTTATTAAATATGCATAAACTTTACATTATTTCTCAATTAATGTTGTGTTTTGGTATTTTATAAAATAATTTATTTATTTTTTAAAATATCTATCGCTAAGAATAATCAATAAGAGGATAAAAGCCTTTTTCAATTATAATAGTATTACATGTCTAATATTAGTTGGGATTAGAAGTTATTGTCACTTTTTATATTTTACACGATTTTGTTATTCCAAATTATACTTAATTTAACTGTTTAATCGTATTATGATTCATTTGTCTCGACAACTGATAATGCCGAAATCAACTTCAATGACTGAAACGTACAAAAACGTCGACTTTGGCTGATTTCCACTTCCGCGAAAAATATCCACTTGCTGTGCAATATACTAATCAAGATCATTGACGTAAAGTAGGCGTCATTCCAGACAGGTTAGATTTTGAACACATTGGCTGAAGCAACAACGTAAATATCAATATTTTTTTATTAATTTATTGTCTAGATATCAATAAAATTTATTCATCAATTAAAAAAAGATTACTGAATCAACAAAAAAAAATTTGATTGTTAAAAATCACTCTCACTGGATCTGCATAGTTAGTCGAGTTAGTCGATGTGTTCGTAATTTACAAATGTCAAATTATATATGCATAGCTTTAAGTGCTGATACTGCATTACAAGCCCAAAAGTTCAACATACTTAACTACAAACAAAAGGTAAACTTATATATAATGCTAGCGTTAATACATCTAACATAGCATAATATATTTCAATCAATACAAATAGTTTGAAATTAAACAAAAAAAATGGTTAAGACTGTTTTCATTTTCAGTTTTCAGTCCCTGAAGATGGTCACAGGCTTGACCACTTAAAACAGCAATCATGCTAAAATCAAGGCGTTTAAAATGTGGCTTTAAAGGAGAATACTTAAATAGCAAGTTTTGAAAAAGAAAGAGAACTCCTGACGATTGATAAAAGCCTATTTTGTACATTTTTTCAGAAATGCCAACTATTGCTTTCTTTAAAATAATCCGATTGAAAAGAGATTTTTTCCCGTGGCTGAGAGTCGGGAGTACAGCTGAATTATTTAAACCAGCCTTGGATAAATAAATGTACAGTAAGATGGTCATCAACTTCTTCTGAAGAGAGGTTCTTTGAAAAAGAAGATGGTCAATAATACAGGCTTCTGCTTAAGGCAGTTGCTCCCAGCCCTTTAATTGCCTCTGGTGTCCAACCGGACACCAAAGTCAGTGCATTACCTGGCGAAATAGTGTCATTTAATTAATTTAATTGTCACTTTATTTTTCTATATCGAGAGTTGACTTTTTTCCAGAATATTGAAAAAAGTATGTATTATGTTTCTCTATTTTTAATTATTTAATTAACGTCCATTTTTAGGGTAAAATAAAATCTCGAAGATGTT
This sequence comes from Atopsyche davidsoni, assembly GCA_022113835.1. Taxonomy (NCBI): domain Eukaryota; kingdom Metazoa; phylum Arthropoda; class Insecta; order Trichoptera; family Hydrobiosidae; genus Atopsyche; species Atopsyche davidsoni. Next base: position 8,864,822 of record JAILWY010000006.1, on the reverse strand, counting down.
GAAAAATTGGATAAAATGTGCGACTTTTCAAAACCAAAGTTTGTTAAAGATTTTTTTTTTTTTAATTTTTAAATTAATAAGACGCACATGGTTTATATTTAATCTTATAACTTCAATTGAAAAAAAGACTTTTGAATGTTTAGGATTCTTGGAAAATGTACCAGACGAATCTCCAAATTCCTACACATCAATCGGAAAAACACATATTTATCATATTAATAGTAAATTTATAAGAAATAAAAATATATTGTGTTCGGAAAAAGGGATGTATCAAACTTTTTGCATTTAAATATTTTTGATTGGTGCAGTTGATTTTTCGCAAAACGGACTAGAAAATGTTCAAAAAAACTCTTAACTTAACGTTTTTTTTGTTGCCCGGAATGAAGGCAAAGAGACTTGCTCTTCTGTTGTTCCTTTTATTCTTTTACGAAAGAGTTGATCAGTACAGTGTTTGCAACTGGACAATGGTCTCTCTGTGCGTCTGCCACTCCTCTGCCTCGTGCCTTCCGGGATCACGTCCATGAAGTGTGGTTACATAACCGCTAGATTGCCGAGCTATTCATCGATTGATTTCAGTTTCGCCAAATCCACTGTGGTTGCAATTGTTGTGCCACCTTTATTGGAATCGAATGGAGCGATTACAATCGATAGGCAATCGAACCATTATCGGCGGTACATGCTTTTAATATGTTCTCATTGTCAAGTACACAAAACGCAGAATTTTTGTTCGGATAATTCGAACCCGTGGCATAATCCCAGATTACGGACGTCGTATCAAAATTGTATAAAGGCGATAAAAATTAATGCTTGGATTATGTTGTTGAATGTCTGGCAACAGAGATTTGCAAGGTTAGAAATTTAAGATTAATGAAAAATCTGTGGGATTTTTTTTTTGTTATGTAACTTTATTTTTTATCATATTTATAAGAATAAAAAAAATTGTTATTTCGAAACTCGCGGTATTATCTTTAATGTAAATACCGGTTTTTACCTCTAGACAACAAATTAATATTGAGTTTATAAAAAATAATTGTTTTTATTTTTTTAATATATGCAGCATTTTTATCATAAGGTCAAATACTTTTTTTTTTTATTTTTACAGTGTTGTTAACATCAAAATATAAACAGATTATACTTTAAATTACCGTTTGTAAAATTTGTACGTATTGAGCTCCACATAATGAATATAAAACGTTTGAAGACATTTTTAATCACTTTGTTGTCAAAGCTTGAAAGTTGTCGCAATTATGTATAAAATCTTATTTGTACAAAACAATGTGCATAGCTTAAAAAAAAACGAATGTATGCATATATATGTAACAATTATAACGTGTAGTCTAAAAGTTAAACCTGGTCTATACTTTGTAAATAAAAATATAGATTTTCAGTCTACCATCATGCTGACTCATAACATTAATGTGACATGCAAGGCTACTAATTTATATTTGTACAAAATTTAAAATAACTACGATTAAAAAATAACTCATAATTTTTTTTATACACATACACGATTCTCTGTAACTATAAATTAATCAATATTATAAAATGTGTAAAATGAAATTATCAACAAGTAATGATAACAATGTGATATATACTAAAAATACAAGTCATTTCTTGATTAAACAGAAAAAGGCGTAGTACTATATTTTTTTATCGAGGAATTAATTTTTTTTTAATGTCACTGAACTAAAAGGAAGGAAGAAACTACAATCTGGCTCATGTCAATGTCAGCACCACAATGCCTTTTTGCTATCGAGTATTTTGCATTACTTGACCGTGAAACGTTTTAGTACGTACTTTTATTTCAAATGAATATTCAACTCCTTTTCTAATCGACTATAAAAGGTTTGGCATACATTTTGGGAAAACCGTTCGTTTTTATTATTTTTCCATAATTGAGAATGCACGCTGTTTTCCACTTGTGGATGTCTCACTTGTACGATATTTCAGAGCAGTTGTACGTTGTTGCTAAATAAAAAAGCAAACATTTTGAGGGATATCTAAATTCTATTTACTCTCTTATCTATTCACGCAAGTAAAAACGAGAAAAATCCATATAATAGTTTTGTGGTGGTCAAAATCTTCAATACGGTGTTTCAAAACACTGAAAACTGGAATATGAATAAAACGTAGCATTTGATATTTCAAACGTTTTTTAACTAAATTGTTTGCAGCGCAAAGATAATATCAAATCTTCTTTATGATTTATGCAATCAGTTGCAAGACTCGGCAACTCACAAAAATGCAGCAAAGCCAATTATAAATTGTGAAAGTGCATTTGCATTTAACAAAAAATCACTAGCAAGTATAATCGTACCGTGATAGATTTTTTATTGCTTTTATTACTTGGTCTGTTTGGCGTAAATATTTACGTAATTGCAGTTTATTAAATATGCATCTGTCCATCGTCATATATACGTAAAATATATTATTGAAACTATAAATTAGAATTGGTTAAAATATTAAAATATTTTTTGAAATGTGTGTCTTTAATGAATTATTTTCTTTATCAACCCCTTAAAAAATATTTAGAAACATTATCTCTTTTCTGCTGCATATGTACTATTTATGATATGACGTAATAAAATAAGTAATTAAAATTGTTTAGTTTATAACGTTGAATTAAAACACGTGGGTTTGCAAGTATTTAATACAGCATTTTGATATGACAAGTATTTCAGAAGGGCTGTATTCATCAAGAAAATATTTATATTGGTGATGGGTCCGTGTAATCCAGCAAATAATATTATTTATTTTAGTATAATAAAGTATTTCTGTTATTCTTTTTAGTAACGTAAACGACAGTTGACAAGCTACTACGCAGATATTAACACAATATTGTGACTGTAAATGACAATAAATCCTTTGTCAAAAAACAAGCCAGAGTAATTGTTACACATATAAAGTAATATGATTTGTAAATTATGAGCTTTATACCCCGGAATGTAGGGTATATAATTCATTTCCAAAATGCAAGGTTCTTGTTTACAGGGATACTATGAAATGAGAAAACATTGCAAACCCAAAAAATCTGTTAACAAGTATAGAAGTATAGTTTTAGTTTTAAAGAGTATCTTTCTGGCAAAATTTATGAAAATGAATACATAGATGATTTTTCATAGCTGCAAGTTTAGTTAAAGCAAACAATTCAATGCAGGAAGTATCAATCTCTAACACAAAACGTCTGTTTTGTGTATAAGTATGATGATTGTAACTATCTTACTAAATATCTTACAGGTAAAATTTACAATTTGTAAGCAATGTTTTCAAATGAAATTTGAATAATCATGCTGAAATATTCAAAGCCTTTGTAAAATTGTAGAATGCAGGTATAATTGGACTACCCTTGGCAGACCGTCTTCACAGACGATTGCATCTAGCTGAAACCAAATGATTGTCAACTGCGAAGGCTCATAAAGCTGAATGAAGTGTTCCGGGCTTATTCAGCAAGTTGCCGGATGTACTGAGATGTGCCAAATGCAGGGCCTTTTCGGCTCAATTCGCTCTTCCGGAATGTCAAATTAGCTCTGATCAGAAAATTACGAAAATAATTTCGCATCAAACATTTCAAACTAGACCTCAATGAAAATTCATTCCTGTTACGCCTCCATGACAAGCTTTTTAAGCCTTTGTTCTGTTGCCAAAATATCTGCAGTTTCCAACGTAGTCAATATTAAAATAATTTGTATGTATTATTTCCTTGAGCTAATCAGAATTAAAGACACACAATACTAAACAAAGTTAAATATAGGTCTCATTTAAATATAATCTATTTACTTATTAAAAGTCTTGAGAAAAGAGAAATTTAGCCTATTAATTGTAATCTTCAGCATCGACACACAGTGAAATAGTAGTGTTTTTAAAATTCATTTAAAAATGCAAAAATAAAGTAGGTCAGCATTGATTCCAAAGGGAAGTCGCAGACTTTACTTAGTAGAGCGAGTCAAAATTTAAGGCAAAAAATCCAGCAACAAAGTGAAATACTATTGTCATATAAAATGTATTTAATAATTCTTTTATATAGTACTGCAGGATTAAAATTGAACAATACTGGTAATAAGATATCGAGACACAATAAATATTCTTGTTGAGCTGAGTATTTTTGACGACTCATTCAGCTGTGTCAAAATTTGGGACATCCAATATCATTAGAGAAATATTGGTGAATGCAAAAGTTATATATCGAGTCCTTGATTCTTCTTAGGGTATTACAGACTATGAACACCGGAAAGAGATTTGAAATACCATAGTAATGCAATACTCGAAAGCTATGTGTCAATGGTTTTGGGATATAAGTTGATGTGAGTTATAACTGGATATGTGCGACATGAGATTGATGTATTTCTGTGCAGTGACGTAGAGACTCCCGCAGTGGAGTCCGGCCGAGTATTTTAATTGGTTACGATAAAAGTATTAAGTAACAACCTTCTGCAGTGCCACTTGAGAATTTTGAACACTTCTTTTAGTGAGTCTTTTAGATGAGAGTGTGAGGGAGCCGCAGCGCTTGACCTTAGCGTTTAGTTTATTTTTAAGTGATGACTTCTGTATTTAAAGGTTCAGACTGCACATGGTGAAAATAGTGCTAGTTTCAATATGTTATAAATAAATTTAAAATTTGATAAGTCTTATTAAACTAATATGGATAGTCAAATGAATTGGGACCGGCGAATTTTTTGTACGCCAACAGTCAAAAATAATCCTTATCTTCTAGCTATTTAGTTATCCTTATCAATTATGAAATTGAACCAGTCAGTAAAATCAAAGATAGTTTTTGACAGTTTTGGTAAAAAAACAACAAAATCTCCAAAGTCATAACTTGTGTCTTTTTATGTTCAGACTTTACATGGTGAAAATAGTGTTAGTTTTAATATATTATAAATAAATTTAAATTTTGAGAAGCTTATTATATTTGTCGTGTCTTAAAGGGAATATAACAATGTAAAAGTTTTCAATTTTGATTGAAAGTAATGTAATACATTTAGGCTTTTTATACTTTGGACGCTGATTGTTAAAAACTCTACTTCTATTTCATTTAATAAAAATATTTTGTCGATAAAGAAAAAATAAAACAAATCATTATGATGTGATAGTAACCTCTTCGAGCTTGGCTAAGGTATTCCAAATTATAAATTTTGTTATCTCCTACCATTAGCATTATCTTATTAGTTTTATAAACATTGCATAAAGCGTCATAAGCTATGCTAACCTAATATTAAATATTTAAAAAAAAAAATTGTTGACCAAACTATTGGAAAACCGCATTATTCCGGTCTGTTTATAAATAGGTTTTTACCTAAGGTAGGGCCGAGTATTTCTATTAATAAATAATCCGTATAAATGAGATCCATTCTTTTGATAAAGGTAAAACACCTCATTTTTTAATACAATTAAAACTTCGTATGGAAATGAACAGTAAACTTAATACAGATTAAAATATTAAAGGTCGTATAAACCGATTTTAAAAGCGATAACTATGAAATATTACATATTTTGACGTTTAAGAAGATTTATGTGATTTTCTTTGTAAATGCTGTTTATTTATGGTATAATATTTCACAATTATACTAATATGTAACAGAAAAAAGGTTGTATTCTTGAACTTTAAATACTACAATAGTTTTTCGTGCATTCTTCTCTTTTTTTGTTAATTTGTGTCTTTGTAAAGTAGTTTCCGGTTATAACCTATTATTTTCTAGGTTAATACCTAGAAAATATTTTTTAGCAAGTAGTTAAATGCATCACGCGGCTGAATAAAGGGATTTTTATTCTGTAAAACCTATTTTTAATAAAAAAAAAAAAAAAAACTATTATGGATAGTCAAATGAGTTGTGAGAAAGCGCTCACTACAGTTAAAAATAATCCCAATCTACTGGTTATTTAATTATCCTTATCAATTTTGAAATTGAACCAGTCAAAGATAGTTAACAGAGAGAATTACGTTTTTGACAGTTTTGGTAAAAAAAACAACAAAATTTCCATTTATGTTAATCATTTAATTTAAAAGGTTTGCTTCAGATGCAAATATAATTATTCAAACGTTTAAATGCGAGCGTAAAAAGTATTAATAAATATAAATAAAAATGTTGTATTTCAATATAACAATTGAAATATAGTACAGAATCAATAATAAAAAAAAACTCTTCAACTTGCTGAAATTGCTGAGTAAATAAAATGGTGTTCACATTATTCCCATGGGATATTTATTTACAGCTATGATATAATTTGTCACGTTTCAGTTTCAGTTTTAATTACAAGTTTTATGTAGCAGTGCTAACACAGGTCTGTTTACAGGAATTCTGTAAAGAAACGTGCAATTTTATAAAAATATTATTAACATCTGTTAACGGTTTGTTACTTTATTGTTTCTTCTCTCGTAAGACATCGTAGATCAGAGAATCTAAGAAAGAAGACTGATACTATACTTTGCGTTGAAAACCGCAAGGAAAACGATAAGTAATCAAACAATAGGAGACATTCCATATCAGTTCCAACTGTGATTGGCTAAGTTTCCGGCATTTGCCTTGATGTATACAGGAATACCACAAATAATAACACAAGAGAGAGTTCTTGTTATAAATGTCTTTTTTGTAAGGCAGGAGACAAATATTTATTTCAACAGAGTTTGCATTTTCTGCCTAAAGATGAATCCGGGAATTCATTATAAATAAAAGTCTACAAAATAAGTATTCCTCAAATTGTGGTTTAAACACCGTTCACAAAGGTTTCATCTTTAAAAATAATTGTGATCAAATAAAAAAGGAAAACCTTTTTAAACTAAAATTTAAATAAAAAAAATTTCAGCGCAGACATTAAAAATCAAATGAAATTGATAAAAGCATTAGTCAAATAAGTTCTTGATATTATTATTGTTGTTTATTTCTTGCCAACAATAGACCTTTTCAGTAGCAATTAAAGTGATTCGAATCTTCATTCAAAGGTATATAATTACTAACAGTTCTTATATTACGTATATATAAAGGTACGACCGCTCAGAAAACTCATTCATCCGCTCGAATGTTTTCAAACAAGTAAAACCTGAATTTTCTTCCGTGAAGCTGTCAAGATTATTTTTCCCGGTAAGCCATGAATGCGATCAAAACACGTCTTTAAAAAATAACGCAAATGTTTAATTCAAAACCAGCAAATTTTGTGCTAACATTATACCAAAAAAAATTATCAAAACAAAAATACCAGAAGAATTCGACCGATAACGTGGGATTAATTTCAAAACAAACGTGTTATCTGCGAGTTACTCGAATCGACGATTGTTAATCTATTAAAGCCTATTATTTTAACAAAGGATCTGAGATGCAAAAAAATATATACACACGAGTAAATTTTCAATGCGATGTGCATGTATTTTTTGCTGCACATAATATTTTATTGCATGTACGCAATTCGACACATTCTTTGAGCGTCGCTCGTTCGCTTTTGCACACTGTTAGTAAAAAAAATATTACACAATACAACATATTCACATTTGTAACATTCGAAAGCGGCTGTCGAAAATTATTAATAAAAAAAAAAAAAAAAAAATTAAATTAAAAAAAAAAAAAAAAAAAAAAAAAAAAACGAAGTAAATCAAAAAAGCATCGCATGGGCCAACCTGCGTCTCTTCGTCCTCCTCATCTTGCAGCTCCTTGTCGGCCATGTCTGCTCGCGGCACTGTTCACTGGCGGCGCTCGGCGCGTGCGGAGACTCGCGACTGCGGCCGGGCCGGGCCAAGAGCCGCGCCGAGCCTCGCTCCTCGGGTCTCGGCTCTCGGGGCGCCTCCGTGACGTCACCGCCGCCATGCCAGCCCTGCACGTGCGGATAAACCCGCCCACAGCACTGTGGCAATGAACAAACTTGCGTAGAGCACTGGGTGACAAGCGCCACAGTCGGCTGTTTCATTTTTAACATCACTTCAATATTTGCGTTCTACTGAACGACACTGTGACGTCATCGTGACATGCAGCCCTGCATCATTTTTAGCATCGGTTCAATATTTGAACTCTACTTCTAAAGATGCTCAACACGAGGCTGTGACTTCATTACGATACACAGCCCTGAAAATATAGATAAACTTGCGTAGAACACTGCGATGCTCTGTACGACAAACGTCAAAATCAGCTGTTCCGTTTTGATCTCTTCAGTTTGATATTTCTAAAGATTCCCAAAATTCCACATACTGCGTGACAAGCGTCACAGTCAGCTGTTTCATGTTTAACATCACTTCAATATTTGTGTTCTACTTGTAACGTTCAAAACGACACTGTGACGTCATCATGACATGCAGCCCTGCACATACTGTGTGACAAGTGTCACAGTCAGCTGTTTCATTATAAGCATCACTTCAATATTTGAGTTCTACTTCTAGAGATTCACAAAACGACACTGTGACGTTGTAGCTCTGCAAAAAAAAAAATTAAAACGTGCGTAGAACACTGCGATGCTCTGTACGAAAAACGTCACAATCAGCTGTTCCGTTTTGAACTCATCAGTTTGATATTTCGGGTCTACTTCTAAAGATTCACAAAACGACACTGTGGCGTCATCATGACATACAGCCCTGCACATACAATGCCCTGTATGACAAACGTCACAGTCAGCTGTTTCATTATAAACATCACTTCAATATTAGAGTTCTGCTTCATAAGATTCACAAAACGACACAGTGACGTCATCATGATATACACCCCTGAAATGCTGCAATGCTCTGTATGACAAACGTCACAATCAGCTGTTTCGTTTTGAACTCATCAGTTTGATATTTCGGCTCTACTTCTAAAGATACCCAAAACTCCACCATGACGTCACCGTGGCACCATATAAATAAACTTACCTAGAACACTGCGACTTCTGTATGTCACAATCAAGATGTTACATGTGTCACTGCCATCCAATATTGCCCTAAAGCATCTATTTTAATATCATTTTTAAATAATTTTGTGATGTCACAAAACGTTACACAATACACAGTGTGACAAAATGTCAAAAATACTGGACATCACACTGTCCAACTTGCACCTCAGGTAAATAAGCTTGCGTAAAAGACTGCGACTTCCTGTATAACATACGTTACAATCACCAGTTCCGTTTTGAACTCGTCAGATAGATACTTGGGCCCAACTTCTAAATATACAAAAAAAATTCACCGTGACGTCATGATGAATATATATAGCAAGCCTTGCAAATAAACTCGTTTTAAACACAAGTGTGACAAACGTCACAATCAGCTGTTCCATTTTGAACTCACTAGTTTGACATTTGGGCAGAACTTCTTAATATACAAAAAATCACTGTGACGTCATTATGGATTTATATAGTATACCTTGCTATAGAACTAGTGCGACAAACGTCACAATCAGCTGTTCCGTATTAAAATTATCATCGTGATATTTCGGCTCTACTTCTATGATACCCAAGACTCCACCATGACGTCATTATGGATACGCAAATCTTGCAAGTTTTGCGTAAAACGCTGCGATGCTCAGTGTGACAAACGTCACAACCTGTTCCGTTTTAAACCCATTTGTTTGAGATTCGGGTTTTATTTCTGACGATACAAAATATGACGCTGTGGTGTCATTGTATACGATATAAATACACTTGCGTAGAGCAGTGAGACAAAACCTCATAATTAGCTACCCAAATCAGTTTTTCACATATTTGGGTTTCGCTAGAGACACAAAATATTGCAAACAGCTGTTTCAAACTAGTCAGTGTTTCTTAATATACATAAAAAGCTTCCGTGACTTCATTATGGACATACAAGCCCTGCACGTATAAATAGACTTGCGTAAAACAAAGTAACAAAATATCTCAATCGGCTGCTAAACGTAGTTTATCTTGTAGCATTTATTTGGATTACATTTGTGTAGAAAATACAAAACGTCAATGTGACGTCACTATAGTATAAAAAAAACCCTACCCGACGAAACTGGCGATAACAGGTGTAACAAGTGTTACTGTCAACCAACTTTGTCCTGATTTTTAAACGTACACAAAATAATTTTGTGACGTCACAAAACGCCGTACATTTGCGGTAAAATTAAATTTGCTCAAAACACTGCGATACAGTGTGACAAAATTAAAAAAATTCGGTCATCACACTGTCCAATTTGTATCTCATATATATTTGAAATATATTTTCAAACACGATACCACGAAATAAAAGATAATAATGTGCATATTTTTTTATTACTATATATTATATTTTATAAAATAAAAATATTTGAGAACTCTATAAAAAAAACATGAAATGTCTGTTGTTGAATATTTTGATGACACACATATTAAAGGAAACATTTTTTATTTGTACTCTATATAAGTATAGAAAAACAATCAGGCCAATTTTAAGTTATTTTTCAGCTTATTATAAACATTGGAATAATCAATGACAATATGAAAGTCAGTCGCGTACTTTGGCATGCAATTTAATGTTAATTTGACCTACAATGTAAATAAAATATTCATCCTACTTACGGTTAATATTAAAAAAGTACGTTGTTCTTATGTTCATTGCTTCTTTTGAGATTCATTAATAAATATAATATAATTTCCTCTATAAAATCAGAGAAATATTGTTTTGACTAAGTGTTTTGAAAAGTGGTTTATGTGTCAAACATCGTCTTGTTTGGCGGTTTATTTTTTTAGTAAATATGTTTTTGTACCTTATCTTACTAAAACTCTCCGGTTAGATTTATCGATATAGAAATATCAAAAAATGTAACACGATTCTTTTCATTGACTATCCTCAATAATGTTTACCGGTGGCAGGAAGTTTTATCGAACAATTATACTGTATATATGGTATATATAAAGAGTTGCAAGGATTGTCATATTCACAGGATGTGTGACATAAGCAGAAGAACAGATAAGCCACTGACTTCTCCGAAAATGACTGCTCAGAATATAAACTTCGGAATTCAGTAAAGGAATGTCTTAAAACATTAATGAAAATGTTACAAACTTTTGGTAACCTAAAATAAAATAATAAATTATTATATATTAGTCGATATATATATATAAATATATACTTAATTTTAAGAGACAAATTGAAACTGAGAAAGTCTTTCTTTTAGCAAAATTTACTACCATTTATGAAAATAAATTATATTCGACCTTTTCATAAATGGCTAATGTTTGCTCTTAAGGTAACAATGAAGGTATATTTATTTATAATTTTTCAGAGTTGTAAATGTAATAAATTTAAATATGCAGAATATATATCTATTCGTATTGCTATGGTTAAGAATCCTGTATTTTTTTTTACAAGATTCTTCTTCTTGATCGTGTTTCGTGTCTGTAAGTCGTGACTCTCTCGGTGCAGTTGGATAAATAGTATTGTGGCTTAAGTTTTTTTTATAAATCGGTCAGATGTCAGTTTAGACTTAAGCATCCCAATGACTTCATTTTACTTTCGTTTTAATGTATATTTCGCGATTTAAAAGTTAAAAATACTAATGAGATATAAATTAACGATTAAGATTTGACTGTTTTATTATATAACTAAAGAAAATTCCCAATTTATTTTTTAGTAAATATTATTAAGAGTAAATTGGTGTTTATATATTAAATACATAAATATAATTGTGATTAAATTAATTTATATTAAAATTGAATGTTTAAACCACTAAATAAATATCATTGATAATTATACGTTTTTCATTTTTTGACTTTACCATGACTTTTGAAGCATAATGTATTTGCAGAAGCATCACGTTAAAATCCCTGAAAATGGGTGAAAATCAACTTGTATACAGTGTTCTTACAGTTTTCAGGCTCTGGTAAACCAGACAAGGACGTTTCCGTTATTAGTTTACATTACTACTGAAAGAAAATGTGATTCGCATGTATGGCGTGCGAATTTCCGTCCGCCCCGCCGAGCCTTAATCGACCGTACGTTTTCTGTGCTCATTCTTGCGATTAGTTTACCATTCCTTCATCTAACATTTCCAAGAAACAACAATATCATTAAAATAATTATATCAATATGTAGATTCAATCAATCACATTCAGTGATCACAACCGTTTCTATGCGATTACTTTGCTCAGGCTGTTGATTCTATAAATGATCAGAAGTGATCTGAAGTGAAGAATGCTTGATGTGTCTCGTGAAACGTGTATTTGAATTGCTAATATGTTGTAACAACTCCTGTAAAACCTCAAGCTGACAAAGTTACCTTTATTTTTTATAAAAGATGTCGTCAAATGACAATATTTTAAAATAGCAAGTGGTTAAGTTAGAATTTTTAAATATTCAGCATGTTTATACACACAATTAAATATATACATAAAGATTGTTTAAAACATTTTTTTTAAGGAATCAAGATATTTATTTTCTTGCGTGGTTATTAGTTATTGCTCTTCCAATCTTTTTTACGAAATCTTGAGAAGGTGACTTAAGATTTAATACGTTTCCTATTACAGTATAAAAATGTCACTATATACGGAAAAAAATATACTATACAGGTGATCTCAAAAAATATTTGAAGCTTCTTATGAGATGAGAGAAACGCTCAGAATTATCTTTTAATATGAGGATACACTATACAAAATTTATATACTCAACCTGTATGGCAGAAAATTTATAATTTATTAAAAATAAAAAATACTTATATTTTCGTTTATTTTGTTTTAGTTTGATTAAATATACAACCATGTATAGAAATATAAAGTCACTTATACAGTTACCTAAATATATATTATCCATTATTTTTTTTAGTAGATAAAGTTTATATTTAAAGTCTATGGCAAATAAGGGTTAATTGCCTTGAAAATATTCCACGAAATCAAAAAGGTTTTCTTTACAAAAATCGTCTCATTGATTCAAAACCTGTGATAACAAAAGGCACATTTTAAATGATTTTTTTTTATTACTATCTTGTAATTCTTAGTAGCATTTAATTAATTATGAAATGATTTCAGCAGTTTAGATTTTTATGTAAAAGTCTAAATAGAACTTACGCCTTTAAAAACAGCTATTTTTTACATTTTGATTTATATGCTTATTCAATTTTTCTTCAAACTTATGCAAACAGAGGTTGATAGAATTGAAAGTAGACTAGGTTGCTTTATCACTTCCAAATTTCTTCCTATGACCTTAAAAACAATAATCACAATATAGTTTTATCTGATTACAAACAAACATAATATAATTTTTTTGACTTTTATTACTTTTGTTAAAACAATATCTTAGAACTACAAAGAAAAGCAATAAAGTTGTTAGTATTATTTGAAAACAGGATTAATAGTATAAAAAGTAATTAAAATATTATTTACATTAGCAATAATCACCCTGTATATACTTGTTTCTTGCTTTAATCAAAGTACACTTGACCATGCCCTTCTAGTTTAAGCGCTTCGTAGCATGTGTGTATAAATTAATACAAACATCAATAATATTTCACGTCACTATGGCGTGACCGCCTGCGAGCTGTTACATGCTATTTTGTAGAAAAAGCTGTTATTTCTTAAGCACAACCGACCCAGAATTCACCTCTAAACAGGGTTACATTATTACAGAAAAAATTAAATACCCCAAGCTATGTAAAAGTAAATGTAAACATCACCCTTAGTGGTGTCGAAGTGTGATTATATTGTATTACAATGCAATTTACAAAATGCTATACCGCGATATATGGCTCGAACCTTAAAGAATATATTAAAAAATAAAATGCTTTGTCATTCTACAAATGATACAGTGAGTTTTGAGATACGCTGTAGGCTGTGTGTGAGATAAGATAAAGTAGCACGAGTAACCCGAGAATTCTCTGTATATATTTACAAATTAGGGAAAACGCTTTTCATTAAGACTACTCGTTTTCATGGAATTTTACTGAGAAAATTCCAGACTAAAAGTCTAGTCAAATAACGTATTATATAAGTATATTTTTTAAATCATAATTTTAAAAAACTACTTTCTTAAGTGAGCATAAAATATCACTTAGTTTGTTTTATTTTAATAAAAACCATTATTGTTGACAGTAACAAATGGTTTCTTTTAATATCTTAACCAGCTAGAAGATCATTTTTTGTTTATTCTAGAACTTTAAAGACATACAACCTGTAATATTTTAAAAAGCAACATAGCTTAAAATTAGTTTCCTTTTAAACCGGAGTTCTTGAAGCTGACATTTCAACGTCGATACCGGAGTCATCTTCAAGAAAGATAATTATTTTATTATAGTAGCCTTGGTACTGGAGTTGAACTTTTGGTATTAAAATAAAAAAACTAAATTCATGACAGACCGGCTTAAGCAAGAAATATTAGTAGCCAAATGGCTAGGAGATTCAGGTTTTTTTTTATACATGACAAGTAAAAAAAATGTTCATAAAATCTTATTTATTTTATTGTTATTTTGTTGTAAAAATTAAAACTTGATTAACATCCAATATTCATGTATAATTTTCAAAAGCAACTAAAACCAATTGCATACTTTATTTAAACATCGGGATTTATTCTAGAATTTATAATTAACTTAAATATAAAAAATAGGTACATATTTATATCAACTTTTAAAGTATGCACTTTTCTTAATTTTTTATTTTACACAATTATAAACTGGCCAACAAACATTTAAAAATACAAAAATTTTCAATGATGTGACAATTTTTAAAATAATTTTTTGATGAACCATGAAAAAAATCATAAGACTTTGATATTAAGATCATCGTATGACGATTACAGTTTCTTGTTTATAAAAGTGCTGGTGTGTATTTTTCAGAACTTTTGTCGCCTTGTCTCAGAATTCCATATTATAAGTATATTTATAGCATTTAAAATTTCAGATAACTGGTGGTGACGCATTAACTAAGTGTCAATTTAGAATTTGACACCACAAATGCATGAGTAAAAGTTATTTATTCAAACTCTGCTGACCCATGTATGTTATCGACTCACATGATTGCGGATTTTTAACTACCGCTCATAATCAAGACAGGTCCATCACTTGTAAAAAAATAATTTAAACGTCAATATAGTAATAAATATGAACTAATAATGTAAGAAATAAGTTCGTTTTGTGACCAATTAAACGAAATTCTAATTAGTTATTTTATAAATTTCATGTTTGACTGTATTTTGACAAATTTTGAAGCCTTGTCATAACCCAATCAACAAAGACTCTAAATGCGTAATGATACTCGTATACACCCTAAAATATAATTAGTATGTATAATATATTTAGATAATGTCACTTAAGCAGAAACTCTTTTGGTTATGTGCAATAGTCTTTTTTCGAAAGAAATGATCAAGAAGCAAAATAGAAGAAAATACCAGTGAAATAAGAAAGTAACTTCTTCTTCAAGTGTCTCAGTTGATGTTAGTTTTCTCTTTTAAAATGCGTCTTTTCCGAATACGTATAAATATATTAAAATAATACAATTGGTGTCCATAAAAAATGCTACCAATTGATACATGGCTTATTTTTGCTAGAATTAATATGCAAAGGAACAAAGTACAAAAGCACTTAGTGCTGGCACTGGGACGGAAAATTTTGTTGAACAAACAAGGCACATTGATTGTCACCTCGGAATTGATAAACATTTCCATAGTAGATCATCTTTCAGAGCTCAGCTGTCACTCATGAGTCTAATTACGCGAGTTAAAAGTAGTTCTCTGAGAGTAGAAGAATGTCGGATCTTAAAGTTTTATGACAGGAATGATAAGATTATCATAATCTCAAATTTTTTTATGAATACAGTGAATAATCAGCATTTTAGACCTTGGAGCTATTTGAACGTCACTATGATGTCATCATAATATGTAATTGAAATATATAGCTTAAATATGCGATTATTCAAACATATATTACTTTATATTGAGATAGGTTAATTCTATATAGAAATAAGTATATTGTTGATAACGACAATTGCAATCAGTTCAGTTGTTATGTCGTATATAAAAATATTGTAAATAGTTTTAAAACAATAATTTTCTTATTGTATATTGATTGCTAAACCTTTAAAATGTCACGACAAATTATATACAACATGTATTTTTTGGTCTCGGTGATGTTTAAGTAATATAAGAAAATTCAAATTTATTAAGTGTGTCAATATTATTTTAAAAAAAAATTAGACCAAAGCACCGGAAGAATAAAATTACTTTATTTATATATTAATGAATAATTAAAAGCGAAAATAACGTTGAGAATAAAATGAATGATTTTTATACTTAATTAACTTACATACCCTTAGTTTTAGGTTTTAGTCATTGCTGGTTGTATAGGCTGTATTTCGTAAAACTGAGCTTGTATTTATTTCAAAATAGTCATTGACATGGTGAAAGAAAGTGACACTCTAGGTATCTGTTTTTATTTCATGTTTCCGGTGCACCTTGGAATGAATTTTAGGGTTAAAACCACCTCCAGTGGGACCCTTTAGGTACTCAATTTTTTTCTAATTAAAATATCACAAAACAAAAACGCAAACAATAAATAAATATGAATAAACAAATTTATTATTTTCCTCTTTTATACAAAACAGGTATAACAAAATAATAGTTAACATGTAGCTCACATCAAAATAATTTACGATTATTTTCATTTCTAATTTATTTGGAATCATTGATTGAGTACATCAACTATTTATTTATTTACTTAAAAAGATCTCTCACTTAAACTTAATAAATATATCTAATAACTACTCATATCATTCTAACAATAAATACGATCACAGAATTTTCCAATCACTGAAGAATTTTCTCAAACAATATATCAAGCTTCGATGATTCTCGAGACAGGCCATTTTTTTTTTAACTTTGGTGGATATTTAGTTGCTATGAAGAAAAAATTATCAATTTTTTATTTTCAATCGGTGCAAAGCTTGATTTAAGACTACTAGAGTTTATATGCAATTTTATAAATAATTTTTTTAAGAATGATCTATTGTCTCTCTGTTAAAGAAAGCACATAAGAAACTTATATTCTCAGGTAGTGTAGGTTGTACATTATTTAATTAATTTTATATATTTTTACTCAACGTTTTTCAGCATATTTTGTAAAGCAACAATAACATAGTTCTGATTATATCTTGTGAATTAATTGATTGCATTCTCTTTCTTACACAGTGGAATTCGTTTTAATTTTTTAATTATTCTTTATTGGACTAGAACAGCATTTGGATGGAGCACAATCGGGGCCATGTTGTCAACCTTCGCAAGGAGTGTATGCCTGCAAATAAAAAAACGTATTTAAATTTATTTACCATGGATATGCGAGAGTCAACATCTTAGAGAGATAATCCCCACAATGGCGCCTATTTGCGAATCAAGGCAAGCACAAAAGGTAAACTTACCCGAATTTGGATTCATACTTGCTAGGCACGAGATAAGCGTTGGATTCTTTGTAAATAGTCTTTCTTTTAGAGATCCACGGCCACTGCAGGCTCCAGTCTGAGTTCTGAAAAAATGAGATAATTCGAGATTAAGCCGGATATTGCTAACAAAAATCCATTCGAACTGAATTCAGCATCTCTGCTCAATACCGAAGAAAGTGTATCAGTAAAAAAACGTTTAGTGTTATTCCAACTTCTAAAGACTTTGAATCTTTATTAATGCTTAAAACTTGTCTAAAAGAAAAAAAAAACTTAAATATTACCTTAAATGCATATCGTTGACAAAACTCAAAACATTGTTTACTAAAATACTATAATAGATTTCCACAAAGTACTTCCGGTCAAACACACACGACAATTGCAAGGTTTTCTTGTTTTTAAGCTTAAAAATAAATTAATATATTAAGTTATATATATATATATATAGTTAAATTCGAAAACTAATACATTAAATAAAACGAAGAAAATTATTTATTTATGCTTTTAAGTACAAGGTTTCAAAGATTTGATGACTTTTGATCAAAAAATGTTTATTTACAGTAGTTTGATTAAAACAAACATCCAAGTGTGAATTAAAAAAAATAATTTAAGAGGATGTTTCTCGTGGTTTCTTTTGAGAATTCATTTCATATTACTATTAAAAATAATTATTTAAAATAGGTAAAAAAATCTTTTTTTGCAATTTCATGACAAATAAGCAGATTATTATTTATTGTCATTAATGAAAACAAAGGAATATAAAGGTTATCTTACCAAGTCGTCTGATGGTTGATTTAATCTAGTAATATGGAAGTCAATGAAAACGAAAGATCAAAACAGATCCGAGAAGATTAGCATTATCTGATTATTCACAATCAAATTCATTTAATAGTTTTTTGATTATGATCTGATAAAAATCAATCAATAAGACAATAACTATTATTCAATAAAAATGAGAGCATTGTCGAGTAATTTCAAAATTATTACTCAAAGCAGACAAGAATTTGTTGTTTTTATTTTTAATCATAGTTTTTGAATTATAATTTAAAGCGGTAAATAATTGAATATATATATTTTTAAAATATGATTATCATAAGGGATTTTTTTCAATTAGGGTGTGGGGGAAGGTATTAGAAAGCCTAATCTCTTTTATCAGATCTACCCATAATACCACTAATTTTAGTCTTCCTTGCAGTATATCTGAATGTGTTTCATATTATAATTAATCGTATTTATAATTTCATCGATTTCTAAAAGTAACTACAGTTATATTTTTATTCCATGTAGACTATTTAATATTTCAGTTTTCCTAAACGTATAGTGAGATTTAGATTTCTTTTACGATTGAAATCGCTAGTATTGTTTTTCGATATAAGATTCTGCTTTGCGATATAGCACAGCATATTTAATTTTGTTAGACTACTTATGAAATAATAGCATTTTATATTGGTACAAAAATAGCTATTGATGATAGTAAAATATTTAATATATCGGCATTTTTTAAGTAGTATTCATTCCATTGATTTTTTCATCAATTTTTAGGTAAATAAATTCATCTGAATCCCAAAAATAATTTTGCTTGGTTTCCGTGGTCTTATGCCTCAATTTAAAAATTTCTATTTATTGTAGGTGTTAATAGTTTATTTAAAACCTTAATTATTGATAATTTAAAAAAAATCATCAATCGTAATATGTATCGCTTGCCTACTAGAAACACTCGCCGCAAGCCACTACGGTTCGATAAATTCTTGGAAATACAATGACTATACCAGTAAAGTGAATTGGCATGCGTTAAGGTTAAGGAAGATTGCATCTCAATTACGTTGTTGCTACAGGAACTCAAGGTTTATATACTCTGCTGTGAGTATGTGCATTATTGCCAATCAGATCTTATTAAAATCAAACAATGTGATAGCCATATTGTAGGCGACTAACCGTTTTGCAAACAAATACTCGCTTCTTCTTTTCCTCTTCAAGTCGTCGTTTTTCAATTTCTTCAGGTGATTCCTAAAAGATAAATTATCAAAATATTCTTAATCATAAAATATATTTCATTCTTATAAATATTTAAAAATATTGAGATAAATTTTAAAGACAAAAAAACTAATGTTTCGTGTATATTTTTTAATATTTAAAGAGTTTTTAAAAACACTGGATTATCTGGAAAATCTGGTACAGAGTTCATCTTTGAACTCAGAAGGCGTCAGAATTTCAATGAATCAACATAATTCGTAAGAGTTTGTAAACAATCAAACATTTTAGTATTGATTCAGAGAATTGAGTCCTTGCGTGGTTTTCAGCTAACCAATTAATACGAGAAAGTGGTGCATTCGTGAAAAATAACAAGTTATTTTAAGCGTTACTTTCTACGGTAACAATAAATCAATAAAATATTTACCGCAGGATCTTCCCAGTAGCTATATGTGGTGTCGGTATCTTCAGGTCTGTAAACAAATATTATATTTTAGTCTCAATTTTAATTTTTTTTATTTAACCGGTACAGAAAGTGAAAGAAATGAATTGCTTAGTGTATAGAAACTGTATAAATTATTATACGTTACCAAAACTTATTTGCGTACAAAAATAGGTGGGCAGGTAGCTTATACGTCATGCCTTGTGTTTTTACTTTGCTTGTGAACTTATATTTCTTTAGAAAGGAATACACAAATAGAAATAACACAATTTTAGTACAAAGAAAATATATGTTTGGTCCGATTTGTATTTAAATTTTTTAATTTATTGAAATGATTATGAACTAGCCATTAATTTTTACATATTACATATCAATGCTGTTATACAGTGAAAATAAATTTTATTATAAAATAAAACGTGATTAAATTATTAACTTATTTTAATACTTAACAAAGATTAATGATACCTCATATTTCAAGATCTTTAGTACTCGAGAGAGATAAATTATTTCAGAGCAATAATGGAATTTAAGAATTCGTTGCAGTATATTTTTTCCTTCCATTGTACTAACTATTTCAGATCTTCAATAGGGGTTAGAAAATTTGGTCAGATCTGCGACTTATGGGAAGTAATTATGTATTATTATAATGTGATATAACTCACGCTGTGACGGACAGTAAAATATGGATTCCAGACTCAATGATGATATCGTGGGCTTCCTTCAGGGAGAGGGTTTCTGTGAGGATTTCGTTGATCTTTGTCAACTTGTCTCCAGCCCTGATGCCAGCTTTTTGCGCTCTGCTATCAGGCTTAACCTTATAAAAACACAAAAAATAAAAATTAGAATACTCAAATAACACTACGAACATCCAAGGTTTAAATCAACAACAAATTTCTATCTTTTGATGACACTATAAGAATTATCACCAAGACTACATGTTATTCTAGCGCCATCATTATTCAATTCTGTTTTTGGTATGGCAGAGTTTTTATGATAGTATTTAAAGCATTACACAAAAAAAAGGCTTTCACCAACTCCTACATAAACAAAGAAACAATGACGGCTAGATTTTACATTGTAAACACAAACAGTCAAACTTGAAGCGTGTGGTATGTTAAAATTTAATCCAAGGTTGAGTTCTAGAATATTGAATAAAATTAATTGGTCATACTGTATTTTAAAACATTTCATTTTTATCTTAGAGCTAAGTTAGAGAACACGTGATAATTGATTATTTTCACTGTTTATGTATGAATATATACGGTGTGTGCATTTATTTTTTCGGATTTTTTTCGTGAAATTGGAGCTTTATTATAAAAAATTGGTACAATATATTCTATTCAAAGTATTTTCCATCGCTAGCCACTACTTTTCCCATATTTCGGGCAAATTATGGATTCCATCCCAAAAGAACTGTTTGTCTTTTGAAGCCAAGAAAGAATCAAGTCAATTTTTGATACCCCGTTCAGAAGTGAAGCGTATTCCAGAAAGAGCATTCTGCATCGATTGAAACAAGCGGTAGTCGGAAGGGGCAAGGTCTGGGCTATAAGGCGGGTGAGGCAGAACTTCCCATCCACTGTTTTCCAAATAGGTTTTAACCGATTTAGCAACATGTGGCCGAAAATTACATTATTACTCGGTATTTGGTAATTCTGTGATGCGGCGCGCAAGTTGTAAGGCATACGTGGATTTCTGTTTTTTTTTTGTGAGTTTATCCAGGGAAAAATGTGTTAATTTTTTTATTTTGATCAGTCCTTTATATCACTTTGGTCAGTCAGTGTTTTGAGAGCGTAGGTGAGCGCACCACTCCGAGCACACGTGCTCTACAAATGCGCAGATGTATCATGCGTTATTATCGATTTAGCGAAAACGCTCTGGCTTTGCAGAATTCCATCGTTGCTTGGCCTTGCGTTGGCGGAATTTCACATACAGCACATTTTTAACCGTCGCATATAATCGCATTCTTTGGCGGTAGACCGGTAAAAACGCATGCTGTGGCAGCTCTCTCCGACAGGGCCGGATTAGACGCATCAGCTTAATAGTTAAAATGATTTTTTTCCGTAATTGAATGTTTGATGTATAACAAATTTTTCACAGTACATATTGTACCTTGGAATATGAACGGTTTATTTTTTTTAGATATACAGTAATACGCGACCCCGTTATGCGCGGTTTCACTATAACGCGAATTTCAAAAATCGCGTTAAAATGCCTCGCATTATGCGAATTTCTTATTTTAAGAATGTGTATGAACATAATGTAGACATTGAATTCTCTTAACAATTAAAAACAGCGTTGGGTGCTATGAACGTATTTTACAAGAACGTAAACGAAACGCTACCCAAAAGACAATAGATGTACTTTTCAGTAAAAATAATATGAAATACTTCATAAAGTGTTCTTAGCTTTAAAGTGATTGATTCAAATGATTCGTATTTTTTTGTATTAAGTTTTGACTATGTATTTATGTTTAATCGTAAATCCCGATATACGCGAATTTCACTTAACTTGCAAGTGATCACACCATCACACACTAAGCCTATTAACATTAATAAAAATTGAGATACTATAGATGTCATATTCAGCCTTCATATCATACTTTTAAAAAGCGACTATTTTATATAAATAGCGCGTAATTTAAACAGAAGTTTTGACTTATAAATAAAGTTACTGTATCTGGCTAATATTGGGATATCGACAGTTAAAAAAATAATAACTACACACGAACCCAATCTCTAAAATCATGAACATATTTTTTAATTATCACCTAAGATTAATTTATTCACGGCGTGATTAATAAACCACGCTGTATATTATTAACTATTCTTAGCCGTTTATAATTTATGTATTTCTAGGTGATATTTATAAATACGCCGAAATGCTTTTTTTTTTAATGCTGAACTCAGAACTTGACAACTTTCATTTGCTATTTTTTTATAATTTATTCGCCATGAATACATTACGCAGGTATTTGTGTTGGTAGAGTGTTACCAGTTTTTCTATATTTTTTTCCGCATGAAAACTACTATCGATCTAACACTTTATTTAAGAGTAACATTCACTACTTTACATACGAGTAAAGGCAATAATATTAAAGCTGTAGTTGGGCCATGATATCCAATAAATCGATGACTTGATTTGCATCTATCACCCTTGTCAATTTTTTGTTAACAATATGATTTTGATAAAAAATTTCTTGTATTCAGTAAATTTAATAAGTTACTAGTCGCTTTATAAACCATAACAAATGTGAATGTGATGTAGATGAGATAAAATGACCAATGCGCCAGACCGCAAAAAAAACACGAGGAAATGATTAGAATTCCACTTGTCTCGGACAAAATATCGACGATTTTTTAATTCGTTTAACTCGCGAATATATTAAATTAAGAAAAATAGCTTTACTGCACTGTTTATTGAAAATAATGACAGTAAAGTTTTTTAGATCTTTAAGTTTATTTTATGATTAGCAACATAATAAAAATAATTTTTAACTCATTTGGCGATTATGAAATTTTTCAATGCACTTAATCTTTGATAAAATTTATTACCACGCTTAGTATGTTACTTATGTATCAAAAAACCTATATTGTATTTTTTCATAAAGTAAATAAGGAATCATGCTTTATTATGGCTTTTACATGTGAAAATTGCTTTACTTACGTAATAAAAAGTACAGTGTTTTTCATGTGTAAAAATCTCTACTTTCATAGCTTATCTTTCTTACTTACGCTTATCTCTCTAATAGAAGCCTAAGAAAGTGTAAATAAAGAAGGTTTTTTTACCTTGGTAACCCTGAGTGGCGTGTTGTACTTCACGCCCCCGGCCAAATCGAAACCCCATATCGTGTCGTCGAAGTTCACCCTCTCTTGCACCCCCTCGTTGTCTGACTCCCAGTGAGCCTTCTCCAGGCGCGATGGGGGCAGCAACTTGGGGTCTACGGCAGCAATTTCAGTGCGCATTGTGGCTTCGTAGAGTTTAACCTATACAAAAAAAAAATTACAAAATCTTAAATAATTACTTGCTGATTATTTGTTCAACAAAAAACTCTCAAAAACTATCAAAAACTCCCACTACCCAAGACCGATGTTTATCAATGTAAAAGTGACAGCATAGAGATGTTGTTCAGTAGTCACGACCCTCAGCATTGATTATACTGATTCAAGAAGTTGTATTTTTTTTTATTAAAAAAAATGCTATCTTATCTATTAAAGCTGTCGACTGGTTCTTCTCCTCGCAATGTTCAAAACTCTATGAAATTTTTATTTTTCATTTGCTGTATTTATTTTCATTAATTTTGTACAAATATTATTTATTGTGTAAAAACGTGTTACAAACCAATATCAATATTTTTATACGCAAAAGCTCAGAGGGTGTATACGAAATTCGCAATTTTTTTTCGGTTTCACGCGAGCTAACTCGGTTACTTAACGCATTAATGTATTGATCCAACTATAATTTTAACCACTTGTTTATTAACGCAATTTGTTCACGCAATTTTCTAGAAACTTCAAACAAAAAAAAATTCATATCACATATGATTACGAAATGATTGTGCCCTTGCCTATCCAAAGAATATTTCCATTCGCTAAAAAATACAGACTGACGCAAGTTGAGAGTAGAAGACCGTTAAATATACGAAACTTCAGTCATTGGCTCACACTGATACATTTAAAACTATTTTTTTTAAATATTTTAAATAAAATACTTGAGTGATTTTTCCACTTGTTAATTTTTATTGGTGACCGGTTTCACCTTAAAACCTCACAACCGATTCCTTTCCCTTCAAAAATTGTTCACTTAATTGCTTGTTATTTTAAAACACTCACTCAGTTTGATAATTCAAAAATATAGATAACTATATAAGTATTTAAAAAAACCATATTTTATAACAGAGAGTACTTGGTGGAATTCCATTTTAAATTTTTTGAATAAAATAAAATACTTGAGTGATATTTTTAGTTAATATCTAACAACCTCTTCATTGAACAATTTTTTACCTAATTGCTTGTTATTATATAAATTCTCACTCTGTCTGCAATAAAAAATTAACACGAAGAAGAATCACTAAAGTATTTAATTTTATTTAAATATTATATTAGTATTTATTTTCATTCACAACCTTTGAATCACAATATTTGAGAAAAATATTTTTAAAATTTTTTATGTATTTTTAAAAAAAAAATTGTCAATTATTGATTATTGATTCACTGTTTTTTTTATAAAAATATTTGTATAAGTAGAGTATGAGGTTTTAAAAGTACCATAACAAAAAAAAACATTTTTATCAAGAAGTAGTAATTTTATCACAGCGAGATAATCGTTAACTAAATATGAAAAATATCCCACTGGCTTACTTTCTTATCACAAACAACACAACACCGCCACAAAAGCTGAATGAACGCGTTATCAATGCACTGATAGCCGATGCGATAGGAGATGACAGACTCGGGCCCAAGTTCACGGCGGGCTGTTCTCGGGGAGCGCGATTACCTGTCGATTCACGGCTCCCCTTGAGATATACTCCCGGCGGGTGTCGCCGGGCACATGACACGCCGTCACCGGGTGGGCGTGCCTTGGCTGATGGCGACATTTTTCATTGATGAAGGGACCGGATCGAACTGTGATTAATCAGGTGGACTGCGGGGAAGGCTATTTCAAGCTTGCTACCAGAATAGACCCAACGAAAGGCCCCTGCACACGCAGCAACAAACCGCGCCACCCACTTGCACCCAGCCCGCAGCACACTGCACTGCTTTGTTTACTTACCCAAAACTATAAAAAAAAAACACCCAATATATAACGCACGCTATCAGCTACACCACTGGTTAAAATAAAACATCGAGATTTAAAAATTTTGATACATTTTCACGCGAATCAACATCAACTATTAGGTATTGAAATAATCAAAAATTTTGACACACTCATGTCACTCTAGTATTTTATTTAAAATATTATTTAGTCTTGACCGTAATTATACCTTGTGACATCATATATAATTTAAAAAATCCGCTTTTTATCTTTGGGTATCCGGCCTAGATAAATATTGATTCAGTGTATGATAAATACGATAATTCGACCACTTATAAAGTCTTGTTTGAAGTGCTTCTACAATCTGGTATACTTGTGGATTGTACGGTGTATTGATAAGCTACCGACTGACGTATATTTGTTTGCTTAAACGTAGTAAAATTTATAGTAGAGTAGACAAATAAAGCCACTGTATCTAATGCAATCAGAAATGAAGTATGTATCATAAACATTTTTATTTATTCCTTAAAAATAACATGGGGCTCATGTATGTCTGATATATTTTTTTTATATATCACTGAAGATCGTAAAACATCAAACTTCTGCTAATGCAGCCTTCAATTGAAAATCAGAGGTTAAATAGCACACAATTAAGTTTTAAATCTTTCAGTAATTAGATCTCAAAGCAAAAATGCGCTGATTTTGTACAGTTATATACAAGATTACACGAATATAGTTTTATTCAAGATCGCTTATTCTAACTGAATTAATTATAACAAAAATTTCTAACTGTTTAACATTATTTGCTCAACAAAAGCCCACTAAGTAACAAGTGTTTATTTTGATTTTCAGCAAATTCATGTAATTTGTGATTGCCATATTAATATTTATTTATTTTTTGCAAAGTGTAAATATTACCACAAATTATTTGTCGATTGACTCTTCAGGAAACAGTTTGTGGATATTTGATTAACTGGTGTTTATTTCAAGTGATAAATATTTCCAAAGCAATTCGTTTACTTAAATATCTGAGTACGCATACAATGTGCGTAGGCTGCTTGCGTGTATTTGCTGTGCAATTACTTGAGAATTTGTTCAAATAAACATAAGTATTTAGTATGTGCAAACAGGACGAATAATAAAAGCTATTAGAACAGTAGTTTATTAGCTATTAGTTGTTCACATAAATTTTTAAGTATTTTTTCCGCCATTATTATAATAATGTAGTAATAACGTACTATTTTTAGACACTGAAAAACCTGATATAAAAACATGACACTAGTAAAATTTATTTACCAACGAAAAAAAAAATATATATATATATATAAAATGACAAGTAGCATAGATATATTCGTAG
Organism: Atopsyche davidsoni; assembly: GCA_022113835.1. Taxonomy (NCBI): domain Eukaryota; kingdom Metazoa; phylum Arthropoda; class Insecta; order Trichoptera; family Hydrobiosidae; genus Atopsyche; species Atopsyche davidsoni. The sequence continues at coordinate 8,838,000 of JAILWY010000006.1, read as the reverse complement.
GTTGTAGCAGCAGTTGTTATTTGATATTCATAATTCTTGGGTGTTGTGTTGCGTTGTAATTTTAATTTTTCAATGTATTATGACCATCTTCAGGAATTTCAGTACTGGGACTAAAACCCGGAAAGACACAAATTACAACACAGCAAGAAAAAGTTAACACCCAGCAACCTATTCGTCTTGCAATATAACCAAAAACCTAACAGTAGTTAGAGTATTTTTTAAATGGTTTTGCTTAAGTTAACAGCATAAAAGTTAAAACTCAGTAGGTTATTCTTCGATTGTCAGGGGTAGGTTTCATAAAAAAATAACAAAGAAAAAAGATCAATGAACGTTAATTTAAATCAAAATAAACCTTTTACACAATACGAACTTGAACTCTTGCGTAACATAATACTGGACATAATATTTCCTGATTCCATATAAAGCTGCAAGTGCTTATGTAATACAGTCTGCACTGTTCAAGGCTTCTAAATAATAACATGCAATTATGGGAATGATTTATCATATCCATTGTCGATAAGTGTACTTTAATTTTAGTCGAACATATTATTATAATCTAATACTTGATAGTTTTAATAAAAAAATGTGTCATTAAACTGCACGACGAATTATAAATGATTGTGGGATGTGGTTGGATTTCATGTCTTAATAATATTAAAACTTGATATTTTTTTGTCTATAATAATTATAAAATTTAATTTATTTAACGAATATCATATAACAGATGTACATGTATGTATTAAAACACTTATAAAGGTATTATGTTCGGTTCAGCTATTAACAAGCTTGCTTATTAGCCCTGGATTAAGCATTTGAACTAAGGTAATGTCTTCGGGTTCAAATATAAAGAATTACTCATTTATAATAACCTCTCGCTAGTTATAATTTCCATCTTTGCAGCATGGCACATATTTTAATATATATAATACTTTTCAGAAAAAAAAATGTAGAAAAGTATTGGAATTCTGTTAAACATAGACGATGTTTGATTAGCAAAGTATTTTTATCTACAGCTGTTTTTATTAGTTGTATTGCATTGTTAGTTTTTTGTCTCGAAATGTGGAGCTGGAAACTGTATAGGAATTAATGATATTGACAACATGTTAATATTTGCACATATTTTTTAAACTAAATTTAGACATTAAATAAAAATAAATCTCGCATAAAATACTTAGCACTATATATTGAAATTTTTTCTCTATTAAACGACTGAAACACGCATCAAAAAATTGTGGATTCTTTTTCAATATTTAATAAAGCATACAGGCTTATTGCGTAAACAATATCACATATGAAACGACGAGATTTTTATCGTTTTATCTACGCTATCATTTTGACGTATCGTCATTTCATATCAGCATTTCGGCGTGAAAATCAATAACATAAATATTGCATTGAATTTTACAAAATAAAATATTTTTCATAGTTCTAACTAGATTTTATACTTCAAATACAATTATTAACATATTGCGGCTAACAGATGCAATAAAAGCTGTTCCATTCCCATAACCTGTGTTTTCAGAGATTTAAGTTCGTATTATACATATAACATATATATTGATATGCGATAGTATTATATAGTGTTAAAAAATAAAGTGAGTATATTTTTTAAATTTTGCGATGAACCAAGGTTTTACACAGTTTTGATATTAAACTGGAAATACAATAATCTGCACATCAAAATGATATAATGTTTCAGGCATGGAGAAGTATGCCAATGTGCTTGGAAAACAGCGTGAAGTAACTACCTAAATATTTAATAAAACTTTGCTTTTTTTTTAAAGTATAACTATAAATAAAGGTACAAACATATCTGTATATGATATGGAAAAATATTTCTAGCTCGGAGGGGCACGCCAATGATGTTAGGAAACAAAACCCATAAAACACCGCTGACAGATTCCTGAGTGACGACCAACACTCGAGATACACTGGCAATGCATGCCACACATTCTGTTGCACTTAATGTTTAGGACAACTTGTTTGTGAATGAATCATATCATGAATCAAGAGACTTATATAAACCAATTAAATATCTTAATCTGCTTTTTGATTGATAGAATAATGAATTTTAATCCAGATTCAATTTGAGCCCATCAAAAAGATGACTAATGTTTCAATAACGTGTCTTTGCATCTGGAGTTGTTTTATATAAAATCATATCGAATGCTTTGTGGTTCAGTTGCTAGCACAGTTGCTTACAGACAGTTGAGTCCAATGCATAAATCAAACTGTAGAAATATGCTAATAAAATTATAGATTGCCTCGAGATAGTAAGAGAAAAAGTTAATCAGATTTTTTAGTGATTTCTGATTATTTGAGCGTGGGTACTTTGTTCGCGTTTAAGATATTATAATATAGTTTATAAATATCTTTTAGAATAGAGAGAACGATATCTTATTATTTATATATATATATTAACCCAGGAAAATATTTGTGAATCTCAATGTAATTATATTTTAAATAAGTCAAACATGCAACTCTCTTAAAACTGGTATTTTTAAAACTTGTTGAACTGTTTGCTCAAGTGTATTTAGAAATATAATGATGAACCAAAAATTTACTATAACTGTAGAAAAAATTTGTAGTTAATTTTCAACAGCTTTCTGAACTATAAAAAGGTGTTTCAGTATCAATGGCAATCGTACGTACTTTAACATAAAAATAATGAGAGTTAATTCACAATACCTACAATAAAAATTCAGTATATTTATACAATTATATTAATTTTTAAGGTAAGACTATTTATTAATGAAAAGTATATAAAAAATATATATAATACTTTAGGTAAACGTCACAGTGTTGTCATTGTTATATCATTTGATTGAATTTGGTTTTTAAGCTTATATTTAAAAATAATTAATACGCATCTCTTGCAACATAAAACTATTAAATATACAATACAAAGCATGCAATAATAATATTAAAACAATGTATTTAAAAACTTATCTCATTTATTTGGTCACGCTGTCAACAAATGCCCAGAATAATGGCAACTTTATACCAACCGAGGTCTCGGTTAGTTAATAAATTGAAGAAGACGTTTGCTTACTTTATAAACGCTAAAACAAATTGCGTTTATAAAACTTGATAAATGCTTTCCGTGTTTCGGATGGAAAAGTTTTTTTTTTTTTTTCAATTTGCGTGTTTTTTTGTATCGTGGTTGATTTCAAACAAATCGAAAAAACCGGTTCAATTTTTTTGATAGCAACAATGGGAAAAGTAGAACTATCAAGGTCACCGGACACACCTTTCATGTCTAATAATACAAATAGGCTATTAAATTTTCTGTTGATATGTAGCCGTTATTTATAAAATACAATACAAAATTATTGACACTCATTAAATAGTAATATATTCACATAAATATTTAATTTACTTGTCAATTAATATATTTGTTGTTGTTACTTCTTCTGAGGAAAGGCACCCGAAGAAGTTGTCATAAGCTTTACATGATAATTTATTGCTTTAACAATATTATTTTGTCTTCTATTTTTTTTTTTAAATAAATACAGCTTCTTAAAAAATATAAATAACCAATTGGCTATTCATATTTGCTAGTAAGTAAATTTGCATTCCATAGGCTTTTTTAGTCTAAAGAAGCCCTCAAAAGACATAAGTACTCACAAACAAAATTATTATATAGAATTATATAAATTGAACCAGTTTGTCGTTATATAGTTAGTGAATACGTTTTTGTTGAATATTAAAAAAATATCTATTATCTGATATTATTGAATTTCCTAGGGAATGCGTGTTTGAGTTATTTATCAGAGCCTTCCTTCCTGAAAATTACTTGACTTAAAATTGACTTCAAGGATACACACACACCTTCATAATATATATATATATATATATATATATATATATATATATATATATATATATATATATATATAAAATATAGTCTCCAAAATTTATAAAGTACAAAACAGATAAAACAACGTGTTTTTAATTAAAACTCATCGCTAGCTACACTATTTTCGTATTATTGTATCGAATATTGAATTTAAAAATAAATGCATACAAATAAATATGAGTTATTCTAGCTTATGAGAAATTTATTTTCAAGTTAAAAATAATATTGTTAATTTAACTATTTAACATTTTTGAGTAAAATTCTTGAGTGATTTTCCACATGTTCGTTTTTATTTGTGACCGGTTTCGCCAACCTTTCACGTTGGCATTATCAATCGAGCATGTGGAAAACTCAAGTATTTTACTCAAAAATATTAAAATGGAATTCCACCAAGTACTCTCTGTCAAAAATATTGAATTTGTTAATTTAACTGTTATCATTTTTAATTTTTATTTTACTGATTTCCTGATTCGTCTCTTCGTGTAGCTATCCGTGGCATTCTCCCTGTTGTGATGAGCCGTGGAAGCTGTCAGCACTCCTCCCCGGAGAGGACGGCCAACTCTCTACACACTTCATTTATTACAACTAATTATAGACAATAAATCATTCCATTAACAATATGACCAAGGACGCGGCGCGGTATCGATTATGCTCAAAATAAGGCCGCCCATACTCACTTCACTTCACTCAATCTCCCTCAAATTCTAAATTAATGTAAAAAGCTCCAAATTCATTTATTATAAAAACTCATTAATAATAAATATATAAAATTAATCATAATACACTTGAAAAACTTCATGCTTTATTTAGCCGTCGGAGTACCGAAAACCTGAGTAGCTTAATGGCCCAAGAATCTAAATCAACTCATAGTGTTTTTATTATTTAAAAAAAGACGACGAAAATATTTTGATGATGAAATTGTGAAATGATCTTAATTAATTTATTTTATAAAATTGAAAACAAGTCAAATATTATGAATAAATTTGTGGTTTTGCGGTTAGAATATGCCCTTGAAAGCCGAGAGTCTTTTTAATATATTTATCATCTTTGAAATCATTATCCGTAAACAAATAACGATACATTGGATTGCAAAAATTCCCAGAACTTAACAAACATTTAAATAATTTTTTTTTCCTATTATACTAATTATTTTTAATCCCCGATAAAAAAAATCATTTGTGATACTCCGCGTGCAAAGAGAAAAACAATCATTGCCAAAATTTTAAAATATTTCAAGTATTTATATTTATGAGCGCGTTTGACTTTCTAGGGCTTCGTCAAACTTAACAAATTAAATTTCCTAATTAATTAATTTCACTCCTTTGGATAATTTCACTTTTACTTTACGAGGAATAAAAAAACACATTTTATTTAATCAAATATTTTAAATCAATCAAATAATTTTCAGTTGAGATGATGCTCGACGTTGGATTTAAAAAATATATTGGCACCATTACTTGTTTACTGTAACGTAACAGTAGTTTATCGAAATCACTGAAAACCTGCATTGGAGAGTTATTTTTCTATTTAAACCAGAAAACAATGTTGAATACCATTTTAATCAATCTTACCTTAACTAATTATCAATCAAGTAACAATTAATCAAGCTCTAAGAAAACAACAAAAAACCTGCAATAGGAGGAGTTTTTTTTTGAAACGAAAACTGAAAAAGAAAGGACCTACAAACAATTTGTTTTGTTAACAAATTCGAATCTCTTTATATTAAATGTGTTTTAAAGAATATCATAAAATATGGTTTTACTTAATTTTGAACCTTATCTCATCTAATCTACAAAGTATTACATTCACATTTGAGAAAACACTCCATTTTAATCATTTGCTTGGTCATTTTATACGCAGTACAAAAAAACATTTAAATTTATATTATAATTAAAGCGAAATTTTTAGGTAACATGAACGTGTTAAATTTTGTACAGCGTACCCAGTTTAAGCTCAAACGAATATTATTTTTCGCGGTTTTATAAACTTTCCCCTAATGTTACTATGAAAATGTGCCATAAATCTTAGTATTTTCGATTAAACTTCCGAATTGCGTGACGAGTAGCAACATTATACGTGCGTATGAAAGCCTGGCTTATTGTTTCATAATAAAAATGAATGTGTCCGATATCACTACGTGTATGGCAGGGGTGCCAGATCAGTGGTTGTAGACTTCTTGATGGGTTACAACAACAATACAGACTTAATTCGCAAAGAAATTTAAAAAAAAATCACTAGAAGATCTCAAATTTACAAATTTTACCTTTCTTTTTAAACAAGTGTTTATACACATATAACTTTACATATGAATAAAAACAGTGGACGGTCCTTGTTTGAGATATTCTTATTAAGGTTTCTTAACACATAACAGGCAAATACTGAAAGCTACTTAGGGGCGTTGCCAAAAAAAGTCGATACCTATATACAAGAAACGATTAATAATTTGACGATAAGTGACAGTGCTATGGAAAGATTTTATAATCATCGTGTAATGCGATTTATCAAATGGTAACATACCAACTTTCAGACTGATTTATTAAATAGTTAATTCAGCGTTGATTTGACAAGCATGAGTAATATATTTAAGTTTAATATGTATTTCAGAATTTTGGATTGATTTTATTTCAGGAAATAAATATCGACGACCAAAACAGTACAAAAGTTTTTTTTTAGTAGTCAAATTTGATTATAAGTATCATCTAATGTTTTGTTTTTGTTGCATACAAATGTTAAAAATATATTTTACTATTCAATTTGATTTCTTTATTACATTTAAAATGAAAAATATACATGATCACAAAAATACAGTAACAAACTCGGCTGTATATATATATTTTTTTATTCTGTTTATTATGTTTTAATGTTTTGAACAGATAAAAAATACTCCAAATTGAGTACCCCTGATTTATACAATAATAACAAGAAACCTAGTAGAATATTGATTTTTACACTTTCCTGTTTTTCTATGGGTTCATACTTTAAAAATAATTTCAATTTTTTGTTGGTCGACTCATGGAATGAAAAGAGCCAAAAATAATTTACGACTTTAAAAAATATCAAAAGTTAATTTGATTTTGAAGACAACTGAAAAAGATTACCCATAAACATGAAGCTATTATTTTATGTTGAAGTGAGGTGAGGTTGCATTTTAAAATGTTAAGGTTAATTTAATTTGGAAGGAAGCTGAGAAACTTAACTCAGTTAGGGTAACTGATAGATTAAAAAAAACCAATTCTAAGTTCATTTTAAGTTATACAAGATTAAGTTAGGTTTTTAAAAAAAATATTAATTTTACATTATTTAAAGATGTCCTCGATCCGCACCCTGTGAATATTTTCTCAAGCATAAATTAAAATGCCACATACAAAGTTTGTTATAAAAATAATATTGATTGAAGCTTGAATGATCAAGCCATCTGAAGAATCCATTGAGTCAGCAATCATCAAAGACTCAATGCTCGGCTGACGAGTTATAATTACACCTGTGATTGACAATCTATTTGCGACTGAGTGGGCTCGGATGCAGTGTCACCACCACCGAATGCATAGCATGCACTAATACATGCAAGTTCCTTCATTCGAAGCTATTTCCTGTTTGTTTGTTTATCAAATATTCGGCATTGACATTGCCGGGGATATAACAATGAGCACCAAATCGAGCCAATTAAATTAATGATACGAAAAAAACACTACTTATGATAAAGACAAAAAATCCTTATTTTTCAACTGAGCATATTTATTGTTCATAAAATATTTAAAATAAATTGATTTACACATGATACGACGAGAATAATAAAATAGTCCCTTAAAAGGTTTTCGCAGCACTGGAACTAAAAGCGTAGCATAATACCCAACAACCGAATATTTAAAACTAATTATAACATAAGGCAAAGAACAAGACAGATATCGTGTTTCATTTAATGTATCTAAAATATATTCAAATTATTAAAAAAATGGCGTGTTTTATAGGCTTACGTGTGGGATATCCGGACTTGTGCTAACTTCGTGATAATTATACCATTTTTATTCCTGTTGCATATGATAGAGCTATAAACCTTATTTCTTTTTTATTATTAAATTTTAACATACTTTATGTTTAAAAAAATTATCTTGATTTGATTTACATGAAATGGCGTACTGAAAAAATCGATTTTGTTCATTTTAAGTTTATTTTTTAAAGCTATTTGTGGAAACTTTTTAATGTGAATGTGTAAGATTCTTCAAAATTCTGTAAAAATTATAAATTCTAATATTTACCTAGAAACTACGTACTTTGGTATTAAACATGCATATAACGATTCAAATTCTATTAAGGTAAGCTACATGTATTAATAGGAAGGATACGTTGGTTTAAATCCCTATTGTGTCTTAAAATCTTTGTTTCAATAAGTAATCTAATTAATTTATGAACCTGTTTATAACAAAGCATTTGCTTTAAAAATTGCTGACTTTCTTATTTACTTCAACATACTATTATAATTTTTTTTTTAATTATTAGAACGTCGCAATGATTTAACAAATAATACGTTTGTCACGAGTTAAAAGCATCAAATATAATATTTTCAACAACTTTTTCATTGTATTTTTTTCCTTCAGTGCGTAAAGCACACCTTCATAAATCATTGAAAATACATAGTGTATGTTATTACTCGAAAGTAGAATAAGTAGAAGAAAAAATACAATCAGGTCAGCTAATGTAGTACGGTGGTATTTATAGCCAAAGCGTCATTTTTTCTGGGTGATTCGAAGTTGAAGAATGGATCCGATGAGAAATCTTCAGGAGAAAATACCATTTTTTTTCAGTGGGTGTATCCTTCCCTGGAATATTTGACTAATTTTTAGATCATCAGTTTAAGAACGAGACTCGTCCGTAATCCACGCATAGTGAACAAACGAGAAATATGTGTTTTTTTAAACACTTCCTACTTTTAATTTATAGACAATTAAAATAATAGAACCTTAAAATCAACTCATGCATTGAATAATTTCTGTATGTTAAAAGTTATTGATTTCCTATTTTGGTAATTAAGTTCGTAAAAAAGTAATAAATATGTGCTAATATTTTTTGTAAAGATAAGCGTCATACGATTTTTTTAAGTATCTATTTTATTTTAGTGATCAGATAGGTAAGTAAGTGCCAAATATTTTTATCAAATAATTGTTTTTTATTATTAATTTATTTTATTAAAATGGCATTTCCACTTTTGTTAACAAAATTTTGTTTATATTCATTAAAATTTTAACACAAGTAAATCAGGCACTGATTATTAAAAATTACACTGTATTAGTAATACTGCTTCAATTTCGGACTTTTTATAGTTATAACTTTTTTAAACGAGCATCTATAATTATTTAAGCCTGATAACCCTCAATTATTTTAAAATAGCCTCGAAAATATTAAACGGTAGCAATTGGTATTATGAATATTTATAGGAAAATAATAATTACAAAATAAATATTGGTTTAAAAGTCATCAATCTTAGTAAACCTAAGACCGCTAATATTATTGTAAGGTTCAGCAATAATTTAAAATAATTCGTTCAATTATTTCTTAAAAATAACAAAGCCTCACTCAATATTAAATTAACGTTCTGGCGTGAAAATATTTATTACTAAGTATATTTCGATTCACTTATATAATTTTATATTTGGTATGTAAATCTGCGGTAATTTATATCTAAAAATATATTAGCACTTATAAAAAAAGGCTTTAGAACACGCCAGTAGCTGAACTAAAATTACCTTAATTTTCATAATATTGAAGGCATACCCGTTTTGTTACAAGTTTCTTTTAAATAATATGAAAAATCTGTGACGTCAATCGACGTATAAAGGCTTTTAGTATAACCCCTTTACTCAAAAGTAAAGCCTAGCTTTCATCGCCAAGTATACTAAGAGGGCAAAGTTAAGTTAAGGCTTTTTTTGTTTTCTAAATGAAAACAAGGTGTATTACAATTTTTATGAGAAACTAAATATTTTTTCTTTACAATAAAGAATTCAAGATTTTATTTTCACCAATATGCCTGCAATATCTTAGCATGTATTTAATATTATGCAAATTATATAAACTATCGTGGCGAAGTGCTCGAATTAATTAATGGGAAAAAATAGGATGAGTTCGTGAACCAAAATAATTTATACACAAAACTAATAATATAAATTGTTTTATTGGATATATAAATAATATAATCATTGTTCAATTTGATATGTTTTTGAGAACTTAGGCGTATCATACGTAAAAGGCAGTGTCGCAATTTACTATGCATTGTTAAAATATAAAACAGGAATTGCTTTTCGCATAATTGATCCAATGCATAAATTAATTTCGTATCTTCATTGATCTTTTAGATGATTTGAATAATTGCGATCATCCTGTGTGTTGCGTTTTATTTTTTACTGTTTTCATTGATAAGTGGCAATTTAACAAGAGGATGTGAACGATTGTCTGTCAGGTGTGTTGTGAAATAACTCAACAAGATTACTGAAGACATAAGAGTTTATTAAAAAAATAGCAGTTTCATTACATGAATGGATTTTATACACGATAAAAAATAGCTGCTAATTTACTTGTGATGAAATATAGTTCATGCAATTTATTCTCAGTTATTTATGAACCATTGTTTTATTACATATATTTTATAAAAATATATAAAGAGTCGTTGTATCGTTTTAATTTTTTATTACGATTTGTCGGTTATTTCGTCAGTTTCTTCTAAATTGTCGTGTTCTATGCTTTCCTCCAACGCTACACTTTCTTGAGCAACAGAATCTTCCAATGCTGACACCTCTTCTACATCTTCCCGCTCAGCACTTTCATCTAAAACAGAGGCATCTTCAATTGGGGCACTCTCTTCTGCAACAGAATCTTCCAATACTGACACCTCTTCTACATCATCCCGCTCAGCACTTTCATCTAAAACAGAAGCATCTTCAATTGGGGCACTCTCTTCTGCAACGGATGTTTCATCCATCGCAACACTTTCATCCAAAACAGAAGCATCTTCTAATTGGGCACTTTCTTCTAAAGCAGATGTTTCATCCATTGGAGCACTTTCTTCCAAGACAGAATCATCTTCAATTGGCGCACTTTCATCTACAACAGAATCATCTTCAATCGGTGCGCTTTCTTCCAACGCTGATATATCTTCATGTGTAACATTATCTTCTAAAACTGATACATCTTCTTCAGTGGTCATACCTTCAATAACCGAAGGCTCTTCTATTTCTTCTTGTTCGACATCTTCTTCCATAGCGCTTTCTTCTTCTACTGGTTCGCTCTCAGCTAAAATTGAAGTTTCTTCTTGCAAAGAAGTGTCTTCTAGAAGCGACGCTTCTTCAACGTCCGCATTTTCTTCGATAGGTGCACTTTCATCCAAAGTTGAAATATCATCTAATGTACTTGGCTCTTCGGTTTCTAAAGCAGACTCTTCAGTTATATTTTCTGGTGGCTTTGTTTCTGCTGCGACATCAGTTACTGGTGCATCGTTTGTTGCTTCAGGTGATTTGTCAGGCTTTTTGGTTTTGTCTTGTGATGGGGGTAGTCCGTTTGGTACAGGGCTACCTGGTGCTGATGATGCTGGAGTCGGGGATGGAGTAGGTCGATCTCTGTAAATAAACATATTTGAGTTTAGCGTATTTTTCGCTGCAACTTCTTATACTAGGCAACAGAAATTTGTAAACTCTATTTAATATTTATCATTTATGTGCCTAACCCAATTTTTTTAATAATAAAACATTGATTTAAATAATATGAAAAACTGTGGATTAATTAAAAAAAACCAATTAGTTCATAATCAAACAATAAAAATTTTAAATATTTAATGACTATTATTTTGATGCTTTAAAATTTATTTTATGATTGTCGATAAATAATAAATTGTTTTAAAATCTATAAGACAATAGAATAGCAAATCTATTTTCGGCGGTTTTTTCGGTCGAAATTGTCGTGTTTATATATATTATATATAAATATTGCATTTTTTATCAATGTATAACTGCAATCATTAAAGAAAACAATAGCTTTGTAAGTGGATTTTTTGTTACTGAATACATTATATTAAAATATCACAGATGTTATTAAGATAATTTTATCGAATATCTCTATGCATCTATTAGCGCAGTGATAATTAAAATAATTATTACCCGACAACTATGCGTTTATTATAAATATTTACATTGACTTGATTATAAAGATTGATCTATATATACTCGTAAGCAATTATTATAATAATCTATTGCCTTCCGTAAACGAATAAAGCTCTCATTTTAGATCAAAATCTAAAATCATAATTACAATTATACTTTTTATATATGTATACATTAAAAATGAAAGAAAACAAATATCTTTGAATGATGTCATTTACAGGTGTTATTCTTAGTTGAAGGTTTGGTTTCAGAATTCGTCGTTCCATTTACAGCTTAAACCAATGGCTGTGTATAATTATATTTGGCATTATTCAGGTAAAAATAATTTATGAATGTTAAGTGTCTCACAAATTTTTAATCTAGAACCAGAAAGACACCGAGCTTGTTCCTCCTGAATGTTTCTCACTTGAAACCTTCCATTCCCTTCGCGAATAGCCTTGGGTATGTTAAAATCAAATTCAACCCCTAAATATTATTTCAGTTACTTCCTGAAAATGTGTGCTTACTTGTGTTTCTCCTCGAAGACGCTGGGCACTAAAAAGCAGTTGGATTCCTTGTAGATGTACGTCTTCCTGGTCGTCCAGGGCCACATTGAGCTCCATTTTGAATTCTGCCAAGAAATGCATAGATTAAGAAATTAATTAATTAATTTGATTCCATAAAAAAAAAAAAAAAATTTACCAACCGTCTTACAAATGATTTGTCTTTTTCTCATTAGTGCTTCCAATCGCAATCTTTCCTCTTCTTCAGACCTCCATGTTTCCTGTAAAATGAAAACAAACGCATTGTCATAAATATCATGACATAATTATATTTATTTAAAAAAAATGCTTCTATGGATATTATAGAGGTAATGAGTTCGATTTAATTATATATTCATGAAAATAAATTACCTCTTCATCTTCCCAAGTGGTAAATGAGTCCTCTGTATCTTCAGGCCTGTTTATAAAAAAAACATACATAAATAATATTAAAGAACACAAGCAATTAAATTTAATTAAGTAAAGAGAATGCCAAATAACTTCTAGGTGTTTGCTTTTGCGTATATATAACTTGTATATTCATATTTGAGAAAATATACTGTAAAAATATCTATATATGATTAATATAAAATATTTTTGATAAATGCACTTTTTTAACCACGCAGGTTTTTTCTATATACAACATTTAGTCAATCAATTAGCTAAAAAATAATGCATACGATAAGTTGTTAATATAAATTGTGATTTTTATCTAGCAATTTACAAAAAAGCTGTTAAACTTTATTACTGGTACTTGGCATTTACCTGTGACATTTATTTTATTAACCTACAATTTTTTATGCAGATATACAAAAGTGAAACACCTTAAATAAAAAGTTATGAAATAATCCTTAGCTCTGCTCAAAATACTAGAAAAAAGCACAAGTAGCCACTGAAATTCATGCTGAGAAGGCGCTTGGATATTCTCGACAAGGTAGTACTGAAAAGAGCAAGATGAAGGAAAAAATAGTAAATATGCTCGAGGGATTACGCTGAGACTGCCAGCCTGATGTAAACTCCAGATTCCAGGATGATGTCGTGAGCCTGCTGAAGGGTGAGGGTTTCTGTCTGGATGTCATTGATCCTCTTCAACTTGTCTCCAGGCCTGATGCCAGCCTTGTCAGCCCTGCTGTCTTTCTTTACCTGAAATTTCAAAATGATCTTGATTGAAATATTCCTTGGGAGGTAAATAGAAAGCTTTAAATATTATTCAATGAGGTTATGAGATATTTATTTTTAAATATTGCTTACAAAATATTTATATGGACAGTCATTGCTTTAATGCTTCAAATAATCATAAATTGATAAATTGATTTTTTTGAAGTGATCTGGAATAAATCAGTATTTGATTTGGTTTGCAGTTAAGTTATAAAATTCATAACGATCCAAAAAAAAGTAGTTCTGGTTTTCTATATTTTTAGAGCTTATTTTTTAGTCGATAAGTCGCATCTTGATAAAGCTTTATTTGACAAGATATTATAAGTTTGATTTTGATATAGATAGTTACATATACTACTGAAAAACTGGCTGGTACAGTCACAACAAAATAAGATCAATATTCCGCGGTATCAAGTCATTGAACTTAAAAAAACTTTTGATTTACTTTCATGGCAGGAAAGATTCCCCCTTTAACCTTGCTTCACAACCAGTTATACTACACGCTATATACATAATTATTTCGGCTTTGAAACTTAATATTTGTTCTATCAATATAAAAAGTAAACACGCTGTATTTTTGAACCTCTATCTAGGAATTATTTGTTATGTAAAGTCTAAAGATTAAGAATTTTTTAAGTATCGAACTCTTGCATATATTTTACGAATGTAGAAAATTATTTATAATACGATTTATATATTTTATTTTCATCAGGTGATATAAAAAAAAGACAATATTATTACCAAATGATTGATAGGTTTTTAAGTTTTTTAAAAATAAGAAAAATTTAACAAAATACTTGTTAATAAAATAAGTTATATTGATTGTAAAATTTGTCTTAAAAAATAAGCAAATAAGATGAATAAAAGCTTAACTATCATTTTAAATTCAATAAATAATATATTAAATCGCTGAAAAGGTTCAGTTGCTACGATTTCAGTTGCCACAACAAATTTTCAAAAAAAATTGTCTAGGCGTGTTATAATTAAACTAAAAAGTATAGTTGAAAAATAATCACATTTTATTAAATATTTATACTTAAATACAAGCATGAACCACTTTTGTTTCTTATCAACAATATTTTCACCAACCTTATAATCTTACAAACATGCCACCATGGAAGCAAACATCTGCATTGCGGCTCAAAAGAAAACACAAGTAGGAGCTTTCGCACGTAATAAGGAGTACTCTTATTCCCATAGAGCTAATGAGATCTCAAAAATAATTTAAGACAAGTAAAATGTGAAGGTATGTTTACTTTTGAAATCATCTTCTTCAGGTGCATCTCTCCAAAGGAGGTTGATGACTATTATCATTCCAAGATCAGGTGATACAGTAAGATGTGAGCTAAAAATCCTTGAGTATATAGTGCAAATATATGATTTTGGTGTAGGGCAAGCTTTAGGATTAAAGCTTCTCATACGCAACAGGAATGTACAGTAGAAGCTTTTAATAAGTCTATGAAAAACACAGCTTTCACGTACGACTATAGTAGATTTCGAAATCAAAGGTAATCAGGCGCAAAAGTTGGTTAGTGTTATTCCAATGAAGGTCGAGCTTTTGAGGTTAAATCAGTAGGGTGTTGGCATAAAAAAAAGCTTGAGCTTTAATGCATCGGTGGAGCAAATGCACTTTGGTGTTTAAAGAGTAAATAAATTTGATAACCTTTGTGTAAAAATAAAACATATACTTCTGAAACACTTCAAGACAGATATTACGTTTTATGCAACCAACATTTGAATTTACGTTGCTATGTTAAATATATATTAGACAATTGTATGAAGACGACAAATTCATCTTAAATTGCAGTTTTTTGGAAGCATTATACTTAAACATAATATTACGTCTGTTTAATAAAAAAAATAATGATTATATATATTTTTTGAAGAAACAATCTCGCAGTCTGAGCTCTATTACATCGCATTATATGCATTCTGGCAAATCAATTTTGCAAATTACAAGATCGGTGGCAAATAATCGGTCTAACTTAATCGCCTAGAATTCGTTATTATTTGTTTAATGCTGATATCTTTAACAATTGCATTGTTTGCAGGCAGATGGGCAGAACAACATAAGACTAGTAAATTAGACGATGAGATCTAAGCTATTTTTTAAATTCTATAAAAATAAATTGGGGTATTACAAACAGTTGAGACGTTGTTAAAAAATTGATATCATTAATTGTAAAAACGATAAAATTGATATAATAAAAATATAATGCATTTTTAAGGATAAATTTTCATGTTTATGCAATGTAAGCAGTTTAATATTTTAATTTTTTTTTTTAAAAAGGAGGACATAACAACCGCTTTTACTTTGTAATAAAATAACACCAAAACTGTTTTGGGCGATGTTATGGTAATTACTTTTCCATAATAAAATTTAAATGGTTTTTTTTTGTGAATGATTTTTATTAATATGTGAAGTCAATAAATATGTTACTCAGGTTAAATATTATTATTTCATTTGGTTTATGATAATTATTTTGGGTTAGCTCACCTTGGTGACGCGGAGAGGTATTCCGTATCTGGAGCCTCCAGCGAGATCGAACCCCCAAATGGTGTCATCAAAGTTCACCCTCTCGTGCACCCCCTCGTTGCTGGACTCCCAATTAGCCCTCTCCAGGCGGTTATGGGGCAGCAGCTTGGGGTTGAATAATTTCGGATTCATTCTCGGATTTTGGGACGCCATCGTCTGTGGTGCGAAATCAGAAGTACCTGAAAAAAGAAGCAAAATAATAAGATAACCTGCGTTCCTTAAATGTTACATTGTTTTCATGTTTTCCTGAACCTGAAAAAACCTGTGCTGAAGGGTACATAAATGTTACTAAAACCAAAGTAAAATGTTAGAAAAACCCTTATATTGCTTACCACAGCGAGTCTTAAAAATCAAGATTTCAACACAATTTTTTTCTGATGAATTATTTAGTGAGTTTTAATTTAGAAATTCTTTGAACATAATGTATTGCGAGATGACAAGAAAAAAAAAACAGTAGCTTGTAAATTAATTTAAAAACATAGCTCATTCTAAGCACGTGGGATATATTCTGTCTAAATATATCATTAAGTTGAAAAATGTCGAGTACTTTGTTTCCGCATAATATATGCTAATGACTCAGAAAGAAAGTTCCAGAAACAATGATTAATATTATTAACATTTATAATTATATGTATAGTGTGGTGGATTCTAGACGTCGACCGATATTTATACTTCTCCACTTTCCACGAGACACTCCTTTGATTCCCACTGGTTGCATGTTCCATAGCACTCAGATATTTGACACAAATGTGAAGCCTAATACCACTCCTGCTAAACAGCGGTTCTCAAAATAGGGTACGCCGGGATTATTATAGTTTTGACTGATTTATTTCCTTGGGCGCTAAACTGTTTTTAGAAAAATTTAGCTCCCTGACAGCACCATCAGAGACACTAGAAGACACCAGAAGAGATTAGCACCAGGAAGCAGCAGGCAAGAAACCACAAAAAAAATCCCTGGAGACGATCCCAGCACGAAGACTAAAGCATCGGACCTACGAATAAACGTATTCTTTTTTATAATATGGATATAAAGACTCAGATAATACGAAAATGGGAAGATCTTACACTAAAATAATTTGTTTTATTTCAGGGGGGGGATGTGATTTTATTTCAAGGGGTGGGGCATGAAAAGTTTACAGACCACTGCCAAAACAAGCATTGCCGCTGTTCTTACTATATATAATATGGATTTGCATGTCTCGACTGGAACTAGAACAAATCTTGTGTGGGGCTTGGGATCTGCTATTTCATCATGGTTTAATTTTGTATTCTTTTGTGAAAATAAATGTCAACTATCTAGAATGAATCGTTTTTTGGCATTAGCGATTTAAAAACGATTATGACATTATTAACTTTATCGTGATGGGTATTTAATGCTAACTCAACTATTTGATGACGTTTATTTTTAGATAGCAAATAAAATCACTAAAGCAGTCAATTTTATAATGATAAGTTAGTTAGGATAGAAACCATTATTTACTCGTATGTTCACTGGTATCTCATATAATTACTATTTATCAGATCGCTAATTGGATATGCAACTGAGTTAACTATAAGACCACGAAACGGCTTAAGTCTATTTGACTATACGTATGATATATATGACATATTACTGTAAAGATATTGGCCCTAAAAAATCACAATAATTAGTAAGTGGCATGTTTCAGTCAAGCTAATCTTAACAATCATCCAGCAAGTGTCTTCTTGGCCTTGCCTCTGTGGATAATGACCACGAAGCGGCTAAAGTCTATTTGACTATACGTATGATATATATGACACATTATTTTAAAGATATTTCTCCTATAAAATCAAAATAATTAGTAAGTAGCACATTTCAGTCAAGCTAATATCAACCCTTTCTACTCCATTGGCGACAATGTGTCGACATGGTAAATTCCTTTGTAATTCCGTTGGCGACTATAGATCGTCATAGTGCAGTTTTTATTTTTTACCCTATAATAATAAGTCTAGGTGCGTATTAGAGCAGGTACAAACCCTTTTTGTCAGTTTTGCAAAGTAATTGCTGCCATTCAGACGTATTCACATTGTTAAATTTAAAAAAAACAAACAAAAAAAAGTCCGGAGCTCAAAGGGTTAACAATCATCCAGCAAGTGGTTTCTTGGCCTTGCTTCCGTGGGTAATGACCACGAAACGGCTAAAGTCTATTTGACTATACGTATGATATATAACTTTAAAGATATTTCCCCTAAGAAATCTAAATAATTAGTAAGTGGCATGTTTCAGTCAAACTAATACTAACAATCATCCAGCAAGTGTCTTCTTGGCCTTGCCTCCGTGGGTAATGACCACGAAACGGCTAAAGTCTATTTGATTATACGTATGTTATATATGACATATTAATTTAAAGATATTTCCCCTAAAAAATCACAATAATTAATAAGTGGCACGTTTCAGTCAAGCCAATATTAACAATCATCCAGCAAGTGTCTTCTTGGCCTTGCCTCCGTGGGTAATGACCGCGAGCCGGCTTGATGACCAGCTCGGCGAGCGGCTCGGTGACCAGCTCCTCGAGGAATGCCCTGCTGTCAGCATGCTGGGATTCTTCAGCCCAGAGACGCACCAGCAGGGATCCCGTGTCGAAACCCACGGACAGTATTAGCTCCGCGTCTTCGCTAATAGGTCAGAAGCCGTTGGGCAACGCCCGATGCTGACTGATCGTGACGAAACGAGAAATTGATTTATTTACCGTTCGCAACCATGCCTTCAAATAAAATGCCATCTTGTAACGAAGTGTTTCTTAATCTGACAGTGGCGTGCAGCTCCTGCGTTGCATGCCTTACAAGTGCAGCTAAAAACAATACTATTCACTCACACTGTTGTTAGATATATTTAAGAAAATGAAGCACACGTGAAATAATAAAAAAAACACTTCTGAATTTTACAGTACAGATGTGAGATTCGAACCCAATTTCGTGCTGAGAACTTTTCAGTGGAATTAACTTTCTTTGATATGTAAAATTGCGGATCTATCGAATGTGATTTCGTGTCATCCATATATTTGTTTTTTTAATATGCATTGAAGTGCCCACGAAGCCTTGCCATATTGTATATTTTTTCTACGTCACTGATATTAATTTATTAATGCAGACTAAATTCAACAAATTATGCAAACTTCAAAAATTACTCAGCGTCATTCATTAAGTAATTTAAAAGCACATTAATATTTTGCAATACGTTAATTTTGATACACACGTTCACTATTTATATAATACTTATGTGGATTTGTAAAAATAACTTTTAGAAAGGTTTTGCAATGAATCACTTTATTCCAAGCCCCACTGTTTGTAGTAAAATTCATGACACTCCAAAAAAACGCTACCTACTAATAAACATGCAATAAAACTTTGCAATAAACACATACGTTTTTTAACTAATCATTAGATAAATTAATCCATCATTCAAATACCAAGCGATTGACGTTAATAAATAAACATACTTGCGAATTGTCACTTTTTTTTCTTCCGATAATATCAGATAAATTTACACTATTTTAGAAAGTCGCTGCTTTTTTTATAGGAAGTATTTTTTGACGTGAATTTCCATGACAAACTGTCAATGTGATAAGAATAAGTCAGCACCACTTCACTCGCCAATTATCGTCAAAATAATGACCGCTAAATCAAAGTCGAAAGTGGATCATTGATCAATACAAACCACCAAGTGATTTAACAGCAAACAAAGGGGCGAACTATCATTATCAAAAAAAAAAAAATAATATAGAGCAATATTATTGAAAAACGAGCATGCAGTTTTATTCGTCTGTATTATGAAATATTGATATCTCTTTAAATTTATCGATTGCGTGCTATTTTAGGATGCAGGGGTTATTATAGTATAGCTTATTATTCAGACATGAATTTTGATTTAAAAAAATGCTATAAAATATGTATTATTAAATTGATTAAAATGTACGACAGTTGATCTTCAGAGCGATTGTTTGTTGATCTATATTTCAGTCCAGTGCGGCAAGCCAGGCTTTTTGGCTTGTACAGCATCAACTTTATAGGTTCACAGCGGTTTTGTTTTGTTACTTTAAGGCTTTATTTAGACCTTGAGATGATTTATAATGTAGAAGTGCATTAATTACATCCCTATTGTATTTTTGGCGTTGCAGTGAAGTGGCAAGTGGCCAGATTTCCTGGCGTGCCTCGCGTGCTGTCTGACCCATGCCCGTGCCCGTGCCCGTGCCCGTGCCCGTGCCCGTACCATACAAAGATGTGACGTAGCACCTGGATGGATGTTCAATAAATACATCTCTTCTACTTCCGCCTTGCTTCCGCGTTCAATGTAAAATAATTGAATACCTTTGGGAAATTCAATATTTTTGACCGAGAGTACTCGGTGGAATTCCATTTTATTATTTTTGAGTAAAATAATTAAGTGATTTTCCACATGTTATACAGATAATGCTAGGCCAGATAAGCTCTGTTTGATAATGCCAACGTGAAAGGTTGGCGAAACCGTTCACTAATAAAAATAAAAATGTGGAAAATCACTCAAGTATTTTATTAAAAAATATCAAGTATTTTACTCAAAAATATTTGAATACCTTTGGAGTAATTTTTTTTTTTCATTAAATCTAAAAACGTGTTTTTTAAAGTCTCTTCTTCTGTATCTCTTCTCTTCTTAGGAGGTTGGTGACAATTTCATTGAATATATTTTTATCCTGGGCCAGTTTCACTAATTCGGCCGTACTTCAAACTTCCAGCATCCACGTAAGTTTTCTCCTTCCAATGCCCCTTTTTCCTTCGATTTTGCCTTCGACAATCAACTGTAGGATGCTATATTTAATGTTTCGAAAAATGTGGCCAAAATAGGAGACCTTACGCTTTTTTATCATTGTCAGGAGTTCTCTTTTTATTTACTCTCTTCTATTTTTTCATTTTATCTCCTATAAAGCCACATTTTTACAGCCTCAATTCTTGTGTCCAGGCCTCAACTCCATAAATAAGAACTGAGACGACATAGCACTTGGTGAATCTCCAGCAAGTTTTCAATGAAAGTATGTTACAAAATAATATTAACTGTAGGATTTATATAATAATAATCCAGTTTACAGATATATTTATTGCGTTATATTAAAATACCTCTTATAATCTGTTTTTCGTATTTATGTATGTATTGATCAATAGTCTTATTAATCACCTGTAGAAATAGTTTTTTTATAGGTATTCACTATTTTTGTACATCGAAATCTAGTCCAATAATCAAAACTGAAACCACCAGAAGACAAAACTTAACGACACATTTATCAAATATTACAGAAAATACACTGAGAAGTGGACTATACAAAATGCCAGATTGAACCATTTTGTATATTTGAAATAAATAATAGAAATCAGCCTGGACTTGGTACTTTTACGTTTATGTTGAAACCATTAAAAAACCAATGAATAATGTAATTAATCATAACTAATATAAAAGGTAGAAATCGACCAAGAAACAAAAGTTTTTGCCAAAATATCCCAAAATATTATTTTATTTACCAAACATTTTATTCATTCAATATAAATGAGACATCTGTTGAAAAAATGACACAGGTTTTAAAAAATACAGCTATATCATAAACTTGTAACAATACTATTTAAGACAAAATTTTGAGACACTAAAAAAAATTCAGTTGTAAAACTTGAGTGCTGTTGATATGAAGTACTTTTTTTACTTACTGAGAACTTCTCTATGAGTGTTTTTTTTAAATTTAATGAATACAATACATTTTATTTCAAAATGTGAAATGCAGTGCAAGCTTCAAATAAATATCATATTTATTTTACACCTTTAAGCATGTTTAGTTAGTAATAATGCGTATTTCGGTCTAATAAGCAATGACACATGGTCAGTGTCCGTGACTTCATTTGACAGTGTTTTTTCATTGTTAAAGCCTAATTGGTAAACTGTATGGGGTATCAATGAAAGAATTGACTCTTCAGTTAAAAAAAATAATTAGATTGTCATACTTGTCATTCAATAATAATAACTACAATCCGGTGAAAATTGATATGGCCTCTAAAATAAAGTATAATGGTTTTGCAAAGCTGGAGTGTTTCTTCAGGGGCGGTCGAAATATATGTGCTTGCAGAATTTTACTCAGGAACTGTGACAAGTAAGTAATGTTGCTTATTTATATTAAAATAAAATGGATTCTTGGCATTTGACTATCATTAGTGTGTCAGCAAGACAACATTTCTGAATGAATGACGTGTCAATGTTGGCAAGATATCATTCAAGCTCCATTGACAATCAGTATATTTATAAACAAATATGTTCATGTAACTATGAAATATATAGTGACAATTATCGATAAACGGTATCAACATTGTGATCATCTACAATAAATGACACTAGACAGGTAATTATAATATAATTGAAAATAAAATCAAGTACAAAAGTAGGGCCTCTATCAGATTTGGTACATAGTGTAAATAAGATGTTGGAGATTTTCTTTTGTAACTTTTTCCTCTGGTGCCTTTCCTCAGTGTAGGTTGGTGACCATTTCACTGAGCATATACTTATTCTGAGCTAACGTTCATGGTTTTCTTAGTGTAGTGGGTCCCCAGGTCCTTCTACACTTTCTTTTGTATAAGGATCATCAAAATAGGGTTACATGCTTTTCAAGTGCGCATGTCTTTACCTACTAGGTACTTTGTGAATTACTATATTTGAGCCATCCACTCACTTGATTCTCGGTATTGTTTTAAAGCTATCGCATGTTTCCTCAATTCACTCACAGGATTTCTTATAGTGAAGCTTTGAATGTATGGACTAATATTATAACTATCACAAATTTAATCCCTAACTCACAGGGTGATATCAGCAGGTAATTTTAATGTTCGTAGATTTTGGCAGCCATTTGGTCTTTGAATGGTCCCAACATAGGGACGGAGTGAAAACTTCAAGCAGCTCAACACGCAATCAACTCAAAAAATGTATACATTTGTGTAATGAAAACGAGGTCTTGTTATACTGTTGAATTATTTATTCATATTATTTCAACTGTAACATCTTAAAAAAGGTTTCTGTGAGCACATATCTCATTTTAATACAATTACTATTTTCATACATCGTAACCTAGTCCAATAACTTGTGTTTTGTATAAAAATTGCATCCATCAGAGTACAAAACCTAACAACACATTCTATCAATTATTACAGAAAAAACACCGAGAAGTGGACCATACGAAATGCCAGATTAAACCATTTTGTATATTTGAAATGAATAATATATCTCCAACTACTCAGAAATCAGTCTTAACATGGTACCTTCCGTTTATTCCTACGATTTGTGCAAATATCTTATATTTTTCATATTCAAATAAGCAAGTATGATTTAATGATGTTAGGAGGCAATATCATACAGTCAATATTATCAAAACAATCAAATATATAAAAACCATATAAGAAACATTGAATAAAGTAATTATTCGTAACTAAATAAAGAGGTAGTAATCGAACAGTAAACAAAACTATTTGCCGAAATATCCTAAAATATTATTCAGTATTAATAACAAAAACTTTATACAAGATTGAAATCAAAATATAAGTAGTTAAGATTGATTTTCTAACATGCTAACCATTAATATCAGATAGATACTCACTCCTGAACAAAAGTAAACATTACAGACTATATTAGTAAATAGTATGTTTTATAAATAGTTTATGCTCGCAAATGTTTTCATTTATTTATAAATTAATTAATAGATTAGTAAAAACATTAAGTACAATGTCAAAATATGTTACATTCAGTGGATATTATTTATATTTAAAATATATCCATTATCTTTTAGATATTTTGCTGATCCCCATAAAGTTGTGAATATGTTTCAGATATCATGCTTAGGCTTGGATGGTTTTATTTTGTATTCAGTAGATTAGCCTTTAAAGGAAATCCGTATTGTAAAGTATTAGGTTAATATTAAACTAGCAGCAGCAAATATTCATTTTGATTTAATCATTCAATACATTTTAGCAATATCCCGTGTATAAATAGTACACTTCAAAAATTTCTAGATTCTCCAAAACATCAACCACTAACGGGTTATTGTAAAATACAAATTCAACACTTTTTACATCATGCTTAACATGCGAAACTCGAATTTCACACGATTTCCATTTACGATACTCGTTACAAACTCGTCTATATACAATGTAACAATATCAAGCGGATAATGTTAAATACATAACAAAATATACAAATATACAAAATGACAAATTTATTTAACAATTTAAAACAACATTTTAAAAGTACACCGATATTATTTAGTTTTTACAAATGAATTGACACACAATAAAAAAGAATTAAACGAGTGAATTAAATACAACTGGACAGGATAAATACATTTGGCTGGAAATATGTTCATTAACCATCCTTTTGTTTTAATAAATTAACATATTTTCATTCAATTTGTAGTGAGGGTAAAATATTTTCAACAAAAATTTTGATTTTATCATACCAGTTTCAGTGACGATGTTCGATCTGTATTATGACATTATTTTAATATGTTAAATTTTATTAACGATTTATAAAAATGTAACATACATCTAGAAACCATATAGCTAACTAGTCACAACAGGAAGTTACGAACACTAGAAACTCGATTATCACAACAGAAACTAAATATTCCATTAAAATTTATTAAACCACCATCCCAAACAGCAAAGTGAAATTATTTTTCACATGTGATAAAAGTGTTTTATATCTACCTTTTATATTTCAACAAAATTCATGATTTGTTGGCTTGTTTGCTCAGTCATTAGACTATGGACTCTTGATCGAGGGGTCTCCGGTTCGATCTCCATCCTGACTCCAAGCTGAATTTATTGGGTCGGTTTCAGTTTTGTTGAATATGATTTGTATTAGCATTTCATGTGTCGATGATACAAATTGTTAATTAAATTAGAAAAGTAGAGCGATTTCTTGAATTTAAGATAACACATAATTTTCAATTACTTTTTCGGATAATCGAGATTCAAATGTGTTTCAATTATCATTGTTGAAAAAAAAATTAGTTGTGGAGGTAAAAGACATCAACGATGTACTAGGTAAACAAAATAATTGTGAACTTTCACGTTCATTAAAACAGAAAGAATGTACAATACACTAATCAGTCTTTTTACATAGATGAAGACAACATCTTCACAATCTCTTTATTGTGG
Source organism: Atopsyche davidsoni (assembly GCA_022113835.1). Taxonomy (NCBI): domain Eukaryota; kingdom Metazoa; phylum Arthropoda; class Insecta; order Trichoptera; family Hydrobiosidae; genus Atopsyche; species Atopsyche davidsoni. Next base: position 8,812,608 of record JAILWY010000006.1, on the reverse strand, counting down.
TATAAGAATATATACAAAATTACGATTAATTATGGTTATTATTTGAGATGCTAATTTATTTTTACTAACTCTTGACTAATTCAAAACGTATTATGGTAATCTACTTTTACCGACCACACCTGACAATGTTAGCTTATGAAATCCAATAATCAAAATCAAAATATATATTTATTTATTTAATTTAATTAAGAGAAATGGAGAAAATTTTATACTGCTGTAAAGAATACTAAATATTTTTAATTTAATGAATTAAATTGAATATAACCTAACTTGTTCAGGAGGGTGGGATTCAGCTAAAGTTACATATAAACTGTGCCTTTTGTGCAAGTATAAATGGAGCTACTTTTTTATTTATAAATTTTAGTCTAAGTATAAAATTCCATGCACAATAGTTGCTGTTAATTATAAGAGACATGTAAATGTTAATATACATTATAAACTTTTACTATATGTATACTTTTAATATTGTCATAGAATCTTTCTAAGGTAAAAACATCCAAAAGCGATATGACATTTCTGACGGTGATATACATAGATATGATAAGAGATGATTTTGCGATATAATGAGACTTATCATAATAAATACAACTATTTGGATTATTGTTGTTCTTTAAAGTTACTGTACATAATAATAATATATTTGCGCCTCGCAAGAAAACTAGGAACAAAACAATAGAAAATTTGCTAACTTGCTCACAGTTTCATTTTAATACAGTTGTCGTTTAACTGTTTGTGGACTAAAATTAAGGAAATTACGTTAAACCTCAACCAAACATTTATTATGTTTTTGATGTGATTTGTGCATTGATGATATTTGCTCATGATGGTTGGTCATTCGTATTAGTCAATACTTTAAGTCTTTAATTTTCAAAAGGCAAAGTTATGAACAGTGAGGACATCAACTAACACTTAGACAGTTAACTACGTTAACATTTATATACTGGCATACACTAAATATCCAAGTCAAATATTTTAAGTTTTACATCTGTTGCAATACATTGTTCATTACTGTGTTCTAAATATTATCAAAGTAAAACTTATTTTTCATATTTGCATGAAATCATTATGGTCTCAATAGGTTTGAAGGTTTTAGGATATTATATGGGTATTTTAATGCTTCTAACTTTAGTGCGTCACTGAGTAAATTGTCCTCTAACATTATGATAATATGTAATACCCTTTGTGAGTTTATATTATTATGTGTAAGTGTTTTTAGTTAGCAATTTTACTACTGTTAAAGAAAGCGAAATTGTCTTAAGTATAGAATAGACTTAACACTACTCAAATTGATATTCATATGTCCTCTAAATATAACTGTTTTATATAAAAGTTCAATACCACGTAAAATAAATTACATATTCAAATGTAAGAAGATATGATATCCATGATACTTTTAGAGTGGTGTATATTTATATAGCTTTTACCGTAGCTAGATTTTAGATGTAAATTTTGTAGAAAAATAACATAGAAAGTCATATGTATTGATATAACAGATTACATTATCGGTTCGATCAGTTAAACCTGTATTATTTGATACGTAGTAAAAATTATTGTAGCATAATCATCAAAATGAGTTATAAAATTACAAAATTTACTACAAAGACTCTGGACCAATTTGACTTTATCGATATCATTTTCCTTGTTTTTTTTTAAATGAATACATGAAAAAATTATCACAAATAATTATAACCTATCATAATATTTACCATTCCTAATAACTTACAAGAAACGAGATCAATATACTGTCTGTAGAATTAATTGCATACTTATTTACAAAATGCTTACGGTAACACTGCTTTTATAATTCACTTCACGCTCTGTTCACGTTGATATACATATTATTATCAGAATCACCACTTGATGCCATCGAAAAGTTGGCAGAGTCTCTCTCAACATCGTGCATTTGGTTTTGATGTATTCCGTAATTATTGGTAGGCTGTATAAGATGGACAGGAAACGAATGGTGAGCTCCGGCTGCTCTTGGACGAACGGGAGCTCTGCGGATAGCGGGTGGCACAGCCCCCACCAGTCGCAGACCTCCTTGATGATTTGGAAGAGTACAGTGTGGCCGCGAAAAGGACTGGCAACTAGAACCGGATGCCATCGGAGGTGGAATCATAACTCCCCTAGCTTCCAAGGCCAATGGCATAGTTGAACAGTGCGGCGTTCCTGAGTCAACAGGCTGTGTAGGATAGTGAGGAAGAGTCGCTGAAGATGCGACAATACTTCTCAAAGACTCCTTGCTATTCGTAAAAGTGGTCATCTTCATATTTGTGGAACGTCCAAATGGTTCCTCACTTATAGCTGGCTGGGGAATAATTGCTTTGACCTTTGGTTGCATGCTCTTTCGCCTGATGATTACTGTATTGTCATTAGGATTTTCTATTATTGTGGTAGGGATTCCACTGTCTGAAGATACATGTCCATTTACAATGGGATGTTGTAATGTTGTGTAGTGAATCCCCGAGAAACCGTAGACAGGTTGAGATCCATCTACGGCGGTTGTCGTGAATATGGGAGGTAGAACGCCTCGTTGCAGTGAAAAGCTCTTCATTTTGGCTTCATCTCGTGTTGGCTGGTGGTCAAGGACAAAATCATCGAGACTATTGGCACGAGGGCGATGGTTGGGCAAACTTGCTGCCGAGTGGACTCCCGAAGAAGATTCACTAGTTGAAGAGCCGGGAGGGTCTGGAGGATCGGGAGGAGAAGAACCGCTACTGCCGGAACCGGAGCGCTGCTGTTCTTCTACAGGTACACCTGAATCTGCACGGCGGAGGCATCGCGGTGTTAGTCCGCTCCCAGACTGAAAAGTAATTCATATTATTGTAAAAAATTAAACGAGACATTATAGTCTTTCACTAAATAAATAAGTAAATATCTACATATACAGAGTGAATCAAAGCTGTTAATTTATGTTTGAGGTGAGCAATGTCAGTAATTTATATTCTATATTTTTAAATTCAATAATATTTATTTTGAATTGTGGTTTGGATTATTAGAGTAATTACAATTTAATACCAAAAAACAATTTTTTGTAAGAATGTTTGATTCACTCTATATAAATAAAAAGCTTTTTAAAGCAGCAATATAAATATTAATTCATGGTCACAGAAATATTTTTTGTAAAATTTTAGTTTATAAAACCCAAAGAAGCAAATATTTTTTAAATATAAATTATGGAATTTTTTACCATTTGGTAAAAATAATGATAATTATTTAATTCTTATAAATCATCTAGAAGTTGTGACTTACTTTTGTAATATTTCTATTTTATTATAAATGTTTCATTTGAATGAAAATTGAAAGAGCCCATATAAAACATATTTGCAACAGAACACTAAAAAAATTATTACCTGCTTGTAAAGCTAAATTATGATAGAAGCATGAAAAAAAACATATTTAATGCCAAAAATTTATTAATAAACCAATGAAACATCGTAACATAAATCTAATACAGAGAACAAAATGATAGTATTACTATTAGTTATCAGTACATTCACACCGAGAAATAACAGTATTGAAAATTAAGATTATAATAAACTGAATCACAGATTTTACTGAACAGAAGTTTTCTACATAAGACCGAAACTCCTTTCAATAATTTAAAAGAAACAATTTAAAATGTATAAAATTTGTTATATCATGTACTGATAACGTCACATAGCATAAAATCAATGTTGAAATCACAGCTGACCTGGCATTCGCTAGAATGGACAGTGACAGCAGATGAGGTTGCGATGGGAGACATTTGTGAGTTCTGTTCAGAGGGCGGATCCGGCAGCAGCTCCGGAGTCAGCAGCGGACTCGGGTCCTCATAGTCCAGTGGTGGGACGAGATCCCGGTTAGTGCACGCGTAAGTCACGCTGTCATCTCGCACACAAGCCAACAGCTGTGCGTGTGAGTTGTGGTTAGTCATGTTAATTACTGACTACAGTGTGTTATAAAATAGTTAAACCTAAATTCATATTCTGAATTAAAAGAAAAAAGTTTGGGAATGAAGAATATAATATTGATGCGTTGCCTAAAAGAACCAAGTAAATAAAATAATTTTGTATTTGTAACAATATTTTTTTAGTATATACTAGATATCTTAGAAGAAAGCTGTTCCAGTATCTTCAATGATATAGTTTAATGATTCTTCCAGCAAGCATACAATATTAGAAGTTAATGAACAGACGATTCCATGAAATAAGTTTTTACAAGTATACAATCCCTTCTTTGAATTTTCACGAAAATAGTATAATCTATAGAAAGATTACAAAAATATGTATTTAGAAGAAAATACTGCACACGTATAATGATCCTACATACCGGGTTTTATCTACAGAACTTGCTATGATGCAAACGAAATGCAAAATAGCACACATAATTTTATTGTATAGGGGATTTAATTAATGATTTTTGATATAGGATTGTAAATCTGTTAAAACTATTATAAAAAACCAGGGAAAATTTGACGACAGAATTTATGTCAAGCTGAATTTTTTTAAACATTATTTTATGATTTAAGTTGAGCGTGGATTGATTAATTAATCATTTTGATATTTTGGTAATACTATTTTAAGGTTGAGACATATAAGTAATTACCCTTTATAACTTTTGAACATATAATTATTATTCATCATTATTCCCCCCGTTGTTCACATACATATGGATAATTAATGTGGAATAGGTGATGTTAAAACAGTATGAAGAGATTGCTTAGTGAATAGAAATAAGATGTATTAATAGATACAAGGGCACATATAGTGTAATGGTATATGAGTTTTGTTACCTTTCCCTCCTCCGAAGTATCATCCCCGGGGTCCATGAGCCCCGAGCCTCCCAGCGGCAGCTCCCTTAAGGTGGCGTAGTCGCCGTCATCTGTCTCACCGATACGTAGCGTGGCTCCACGCTCCTTATTACTGAAATCACCAATAACTTTGTTACAAAAATAATAACCTCATAACCAACCTTTTAAATGTATCCTAGACTAAAAGAATCATAAGAAGGAAAATGTAGAGATAGTTAAGACAAATCAGTAAATGGACGAATTTTAACCTGATTCAAATTTATTGGAGATTGATTTTAATATTTCTAATGAATAAGTGGTAATAGTAGATAAATTCCATGACAACGACAACTATTTCTAAATATAGTTTTTGATAAAAAATGTGTACAAACGTTGGGTTTATTTTGAAAAAGAGTGGTTACGATTTGTTTAACTTTATTTTGTTACAATATATTTTGGATGTTGTATGGAGTTTGTTACAACAATGACTTTAAAATAACGAATGCATAGAATATGTTAATAAAGCAGGGATGAATTTGTTTGATATTGATTATTTCATTTTACAAAATTATTTTATGCGTTGTTTTTAATACAGACATGCAAGAAACATCTATTTAAACATACATTTAATTAAAATTCTAAGCATTTGGCTTAACACACTAAGTAAAAGAAAATAAAATAATTTAACAATTGTAACTGAAATCATAAATGAACAACAAACGTGCAACATAAAATGTGATATTATTTACAAAGTGGTTTTTATAAAATTTAAGAGTAAGACAGTAAGTAATAAGAAAACATCAATATAAAACATGAAATAATAAATATTTTAAGAGTAAACAATTTTGTCTGAAACTACAAAAAAATGTGTTTGTGTTTATTTTCAAGCGTCTAAAAATATTGTTTACTCCTAAAGCATTTATGATGATAATGAAAGCAATGAAATCAACTGAAAAATATGTTTATATTTCCAAAAAAATTGTATTGAATGATATTATCTTCATATGAAGGTATTTCAGTACAAGAGTCATGAGTTTATTGAAATTGTTTAGTGACTTTATTGCTTAGATTTAGATTCCAAACTACTATCGCACACATCAACATGGCAGGCAAGACAGAGACAGGAGAGTCACTTGTAACACGACAGCCAGTATGAAGTGTGACTAGTTACCGTGAGTTGGACGTACAAGGAACATCGTTAAAGGTCACTTTCTGTCCCGCTTTCCCAGTGGAAGTATTATTGGCAGTCAGTTTCTTGTTGAACCAGGCCAGCTTATCGTTTGAATCGGACGGATTGATAGAAACCGTCTTCGGGCGCAGCCAGTATATTTGTTCCTCTCCATCTCCATCAGACATATCACTGGCAATACTTCCAGAGGCTTTGGATTTCTTATCCATGACAGATTTTTGAATGACAGTCATAATAGCTTTCTTGGGAGAGTTGTCTGCAACCGTATATGTTCTTCCATTTCCGACGACCAGTAGAGGTTGTTGGGTGAGGTCATCTTCTCGATGCGATGCAATCAAATCTACATCGGTCACAAGCTTTACGGATCTGGCAGACCGCACTGAAGCGCGACCGATTGTAACTCGAATCTTGAAGATCCACTTTTGCTTGATGGTCAGGAAGAGCCACACGAGAACCCACAAGAAAAGATGAAGGATGGTGGAGATGATGCAAGCGAGTACGGAGGCATCCAGGCTTCCTCGGTAAATGACAGTGTAATCGTGAAGAAGAGGAGCACAGCAGACGGCAATGGCTAGGAGGACGCAAAGAGCGGCACAGTGGGTGAAGTAACCCCAACCACTGGAGGCTCCTCCCTCTCGTACCATGATCACTCGCTTCTCTCGCTCAGTGTTCAGGAAAGCGTTGAATCTGAAAAAAAAAAAAAATTGACATTAAAAGCCTGTATGAAATAAAGTGGATCTGTTTAATATTTGATGACCATCTATTTCTGAGATAAAAATGCAGAATGTGAGTGACGATTTATAGGGGATGACCTACCTGCCATATCCGTAAAGGTACAGCACTAAGCTTGAAGACAGAACTAACAATCCTGACAGTGCAAACAATGCCAGGGTCACATGAGGATTCAGCAAAAACGGAGATTCGCCTCCAAGCAGATTGATCCCAGTGCGGTGTCTCAGGAACGGAAGGGCCTTGTCAGCTCCTACAACTTGCACTTTGTAGAGGACAGACATTCCGGCGAAGGATATGAGACTCTGCACTCCGTTCACGAGCAGTTGGAAGGAGAATATGAGCCCGAAGCACTTATTGGTGCTCCAGAAAACCGCTGGGTAGCGAACTGCGTAGACTAGAAGAGCTATTGCGTAGTTTAGAAATTCTAGTGAAACTGGTCCACCCCAGCCATTGTGCGGCTCTGAAATCAGAATGCAAATATTAATTAGTACATATTTAAAAAATATACTACATTATCTATCTTAATTACTGTCAAGTGAAAATACCAAAATATTTTTATTTTTGTATTATTAAATTGAAAAATATATAAAAAGATTGTGACCAACCCCTCGGATTCCATGGCTCAACTCCGAGCAAATCAATCAGAGTTTTCTCAACGTTGAACGGAAGATTAGTTTCCTCCACCTTCGTATAGTTACTCTGGTTATTGACCGGCAAATCTTCGTAAGGTAGCATCGTCGTCGTCAAGGGAACTGTCAGCGTAGTTCGGATTCTCGTGGACCTGTGATGGTTCGGTCCTTTCTTGGAGACGGTATTCGAGCGTTGTGGGTTCGACTTGATGGTGTCGGGAGCTTTGAACATGGTCGTCGGCGGCATGGTCGTGAACATCTCCGTCGTCGTGGTGGCAATGGTGGTAACGGTCGTGGACACCGTCGACTGCCGAGGCTTGGCGGTCGCCGAAGTCAGCATCGGCAGCGGGGTGGGGAGGGCTGAGCCGTTGTTGGGTGACGCCATGAAGTTGAGGACCACGAGACGGTCTCTGTTGATCACCAAAAAGTCAAGATCGGTCTTCCAGATCGCTTCTGCAATGAAAACCAAACAATGGGTTATCAATATTGCGAAAAAAAAATGTTAAAAAATAAATAATGATTGAGTACATTTTTTCAAATATTGAAAATTTATTTTAAAAAACTCTGGGGATGTGGGTTCAAATCCCACACAAATCACGATGATATTTTTCTAAGAGTTTCTTTAATCAATTTTCAATACCTGAAAAAATGTACATAATCATTATTAATCAATAATACCTGTATATGCAAAATCGTACTTCCTGTGAGACTGTCTACACAAAAATTAATAATATATGTTAAAAAATTACTTGGTGTAAAAAAAAATTAAATACTGATGAGTACTTTTTTATGCTTGTGTGATAATATTCAGTTAATTTTTTTTTAATATGTGTAAACATATTTACAGACTGCTCAGTTAAAGTCACGCGTAGCATTAAAAAACTAAAGTATAACTCATGCGATAAGATTTACTTCAGATGACTAGTCTTTTTATTAAAATTACACGAATGGCTTAATTTTTTTGTGTAATACTTTGCACGTATTTTAAGGAATATAATTTACAATATGAAATATTATCAAGCAGCCAAAATAAAATATATGACTGTGGAGACTGTGTTTATTAATAGGACACCATTACAGGTAATCGGCGTGTGTCTATATGTGGCTCGACTGTTTAACCTTTCCCCGTGATATTGAAAAGCTCCAAGGAAATTCTTTCAAGTTCCCCAGTGCGGCAATGTCAGGCCCAAGGCAGTCACGCGATCTCAAGTATTTTTACTGTGTCGATTGTCCATTTATATTCCAGGCCGGCTTCTTGGAAATAATCGATTCCCGATTAAACTTACACAGTGAATAAATAATGAAGTACGTCCGTTACCTTGTCCAACTTTCAAGCAAGTAGACGGAATTTTGTCCCACATAGCTTATTCAAATAGAAAGCTTTTCGGAAACAGTTTGCGGAGCGTTTGTTTTAAATGTCAATTTAATATACATTTTTACATTAATTTCTATAACATATACAGAATTAAACAACACAGCGCTGAAAAATTATGAAATATTGAATATGCATTTTAAACTATTTATCAGAACATTTTTATGTTGTTTATAAAATTCCATCTAATACAAAGCTTGCTTTATATTTATTTTTAATAGGCATCGATCGTTTTTAGTTCAATTATCGGATAGCGGAGACTTTTGCCTTATATTGATGAGTATAATTATAAAACTTGATAAAACGTGGCATAAATATAACTAATTACATAAAACCTACTTAATGTATAATGAAAAATATTCTGGGAAAATTGTCAGTAGTACTAATTTATACAACCAAGGTATGAATACATGTTTGAATAATTATTTTAGATTCAATATATTCAAATTTTATCACCGATCTCATTATACACTAAAGAACATGCATATTTATAGTTGAATAAGTTGCGGTTTTCGTTCACTACCATTTTTCAGTTTATATAAAAAGGTTTTATGCATATAGGAAAATTTTTAGGATTTAAATAATTAACATAATAAAAAAATAATAACTTTTTTAATTTAACGAAGTATCTGAAAAGTAACGGGCCAGTGTCATTTTTGATGTCTTTTGTCTGGTGGTGTTTTCAAAGGTTTTTATTATATATACTACTGTATGAATTGATTGTAAAGGTTTTAACAAAAAAAAAATATAAAATAGATCAAAAAATATATTTTTGAAATGATCGGAATAATACTGAAACATTGGGTAAAAATCCATAATAACACGTCTCTACTAATACATAATATGATTGATTGACATTCTGACAAAAGTGTATCGAAATATAATATCAACCCTCGCATATTAGGGCAAGCATAAGAGCCTCATTACGAAGAGTGCGGAGGAAGCCGGCAAAGCCTCTCGGGGTGTGTTGTGGAGTGGTCGCAAGCGATCTGGAGTGTTGGCATTAGGTCACGTGACTTGAAAAGCCTTCCGCCTCCTTGCGCGGGCTCGATGGGCCGGAAACACTCTGCCCGAGGACGGCCGGAAGTGTATCCTATTATTTGAAAATAGCTCTGACAATATCTCCCAAAGAAACTGTTTTTATTAAGATTTACCTATAATGATTTTGACTAACGTTTTATGCCATATTATAGAGTTGTGTTTGTGCATAATGTCGACACGATAAACATCTTTCAGGTTGGCGAAACCGGTCACCGATAAAAATATACACGTGGAAAAATCACTAAAGTTTTTATTAAAAAAATTAAAATGGAATTCCAGCAAGTACTCTCTGTCGATAATAGTGATTCCTTAAATATCTTACAGTTACTTTATTTTATTATTTTCATGAGGGAGGACCATGTTTAATTTGAATTGTTTAAATCATGGGTGGCCAACCTTTATCAGCAGCCGGGCCGGATTACGTACAATAAAATTTCATTCAATATACATGCAAGCAAGAAATATAGTGTTTTTGAAGAAGATACGACAAAAATGTGAATCAAACATATTTATTAGATTAGAGTTAGGCAATACAAAAAATAATAATATAAAATAAACAAAATATCAAAAAAATTTGTGAGACGTCTGATTTTTTCTGTCAGAAATAAGTGCATCAATGTTGATAACGATTGATCAACAGTTTTTCAAATGCTCATCAGTAATATGAAATTAAATATGCTTCATTTGAGTAAAAAGCTGTTCACACGTATAAGTGTTTCCAAATAGCGAAATCATCGATACAGCATGTTTGTATAATCATCTTGTCCAAATATGTTTTGTAAAACACACGAATATACATATTTTGCATATGCTCCGCGGGCCAAAAGTAAACACCCATGGTTTAAATTCAAAACAGATTATCTTTATAATAGTAATCAAAAAGGAGCTTTTCAGAGCTTCTGAAGATCTGTGCATATGCATACTTATTGATGCATCGAAAAGGATCGGCTGAAACGCAGGCGGTACGTTAAAAAGTTAACCCCCCGGCGCTACGTAGATAGAGCCTCGAGCGTAACCGTGAACTCTGCGGGGTCGTCCTACGCCACGTAGAGGGATCGATACGAGCCTCCACGAGCTTCTACGAGCCTCTACGAGCTTCTACGAGCCTCTACGAGCCACCACGAGCCTGCTACGGCACTACGGCCTAGTACTACGGGGTTGAATGGCGGCTGCTCTATTATGTATGCATTGACGCTGAAAGTTATTTCAGCGCTGTGAATATAAATTTCGCTTTATTTTATGCTTAGATTCGGATACGCCGAGGTTGATCTCAATGTATTTTGAATATTTGCATAGATACGCTTTGTTTGTTATTATTTTACGTGGGTTTATTTATTGCAGGTGAAATTTATTCAGAAGGTTCAAATGCTTTTTTTTTTTATTATTAAAAAAAGCTTTCATAACAGCCGGTACTATATAAAATATACAAAAATTAATTTAAAAAAAAAGTTGGATACATAACCCTAGTTGTATTCGAGACAAGATCAGAATCCATATTGCTGTCTAGTGCTTCAATCGTTTTTATGCTTTCAACTTATAATTTTAACATGTATACTGTGACGTAGAAGGAAACAGCTTGAAATTTTCGTTAGTTTTTTTTCGATATTTTGACAAAACAAAGTTAAGAAGTCGGTAATCGAATGCGAAAAGATTACGAAGTATATGGCATTTACAAAACACCACGTGTGACCGAAATGCTTAGTAATGATAAGAATAAATAAGTTTCAATATTTAAGTATATTTTCGTTATTATTCAGGCAGACTTTGTAACTCGTTCAAAGTTTTTCCGCTTATTTCGTAAACAAGATAAGTTTTTACATTGTTTTTGTAAAAACATGCACGTATTTTCAGCTTGAGAAATAAAGTTCAACTTGTAAATATTTTAACAAGAAAATATAAATATGCAATTTTAATATACATGTGAAACATTACCAAATAACTGAATTATTCATAGTTAAATTTAAAAAAAAAAGCAGCTCGTGGGTAGTTTTTGGATCATTTGAGTAATAAAGCAATGTTAAAATATGATCTATTAAATAGTTATGCACTAATTATCTGCAGTAAGATGTTAGATCTGCATTTTTTATTAATAACAAATGAGAAAAAACTAGTATACCGGTATCTCACTTACATTCCTTTTTTCCAGGTGCCTCTTCTCAGAAGAAATTGGAGAAAATTTCACTAAATATTCTTTCTTGGTTATGTCTTATTAGTTCAGCTGTACTTTCGACTTATATACCAACAAAAAAAAAGCTGTTTTTCCACGGTTTTAGTCATTATATTGAATTTCTACGTTTTGAAAATTAAAATATTTTATCACAACAAAAAAAATGTTGATATTGTTTTCTCTTCAACATAAACATATCAATCTTTGTCTTAAAGCAAATTTCCCGAGGATGTTAAATTTTGAAAGGGCATTAGTTACCCGAAAGCGTAGTATATATAAATCGTGTCTAATATGACTAAGTCATAATAGTCGTTTTACTCAAGCACGGTATGGTAATTGACAGAGTGCCCAGGGCAACAGGACACGTGCCACAGCATGCGGACTGTGCTCGCGGTTGTTTGCGAATCGGGGTGGTAATGAATTAGGCTGGGAGGGTTTATTTGAATTTGATTGTTTAAAACCGTGGATTTTGTTTAATTACAGATAAGCCTGTGAATAAATCAATTGTGTGATAAAATTTACAGCGCTGTTATAATTTTGATAAATTAACCATACAATTAAAGCAGAGAGTTTGAGTCCGAAATCCATAATTTTATAATGATTCAAAACATAACTCTATATATTATATTTTACTCATCTCAAATTACTCACGCTGGGTGTGATTTTATTTGAGTTTAAATTATTGTATGTCTATTTTTGGATTGAACGTCAATCAGATGCGTATTTATTACCTATTAGGTTATATTATTTACTAATATAATTAGGCACATTAGTTCATATCGTGATTTGTGTGGGATTTGAACTTTGATATTTTTCTGAGAATTTATTTAAATCATCTTCTATGTGTGAACTAATATGCCTAATTATATTAGTTTAAGATATTGATAAGGTATGAAATTATACACAATAAATAGTTTCAAATACCACAATAGATAAATTCTATTTTTTTTTTACTAGCAAGATGTTTTATTTGTAATTTAATAAATTTCATCGACGTAACACTGAAGTGAGAACTGAAAACTTGAAGTAGCAAAAAAATAAAACTTTTTGTTGAATGGTTTGATGTGACTTTAAGTGTACGTAGTATATATATAATATATAGCATGTGATCGTTCTGATGTCTGACTGCACCAGCGTCATGTTTGTATGGAGTTCCAACTTCCGCCAGCATCCACAAGCATATCTGAGAAGTTATGTTCGTATCAATTTGAAGCCAGCCATAGCGTACAATCACATAATAGGAATAGTTTTGAATAGACTCAAATACTAACTGCCTACTGCCGCCTGGGGGTCTAGTAGCTAACACAGTTGCTTGCCTAACATGAAGCTCTCTGTTCGTCATTTGGACTATTCAACCACCTGAGAATTATATTTGAACTATTTAAATTAACCAAGAATAATACAAAATATCACTTTATTATTCATAATTTGTATATTTTGCCGCATGTTTGTGAAAAAAATATTTTTAGAGTTGTCTTGTAAGAAACAGTAATTTTGGGCTTAAATTCAGATTTGATATTTCATAATTATATTAAAAAAATATATATAAATTCTTTCATGTTTTAGGCAGTGCTAAAAAGCTTTTATTTAGGATGTATTATTATAATAACTTATTTTACAAATGTTCTTATGTAATATTTTTTAATAAAATATAAGCTTATGTACTACCGATTCAATTATAATTTGTTTAATATTGTTTTTATTAAAATAAAAAAATAACGAATAGAAAATGAGACGAATATTATAATACTTGAAATATAATGAGCATTTTCAAGTGCAAAAAAAGATTTGATTTCTTGTATTAAATGCTATAATCGTATATGTTTATTATTATTTATTAAAAAAAGAAAGCATTAATACTTTCGATTAAATTATTATTTGCTTAAGATTGTTTTTTTTTTTTTTAAAAAAAAATTATGAATAGGAAATGAGACGAATTATACTTGAAATATAATGAGCATTTTCAAGTACAAAAGAAGATTTGATTTCTTGTTGTAAATCGATGAATAGCATTTCATCGTATATTTATATTATTATTTAATAATAAATGATAATAAAATGATTCCCATGGATTTCGCTGTGTCCTCGTACAATAAGCATTGACTGAAGTCCATTGGAATCGAGTTGCGTATAATCTCGCCATTCAAGGGAACCACGAGCCGCTTGCCCGAGGACATCGCCTTATTGGAGGAAATAAAGGAATCCAACCACTTAGCAGGATTGATTTTGAGGATGCGCTGTCCAAACGTATCGCCATTTTATAAAATACAAAATACAAATAACAAAAAAAGTTAAAATATTGGTAACTTTAAGTAATTTTTAATTCATGCTAGGTTACATCTTCAAGCCAGACGAAACGTCGCGTCAATAAATAAAAAGTGGAAACAACAATAAAAATATTAAAATGGGATTCTGGCACATTTTTTTTATATCAAAAATATTCAATAAAATCATAAACGTTTAACTCTAAGATCATTTCGTCAAACTCATTGAAAACTCAAATGTTTCTATTGTCATTTATAAAACACTGTTGTGTTTAGAGTTATAATATATTTTAAAGCACATTGTTTGTGGAAGAGCATATAAAAAGTTACGTGATCCAGAATAAATATTTTGAAACAGTACAATTCACATTCGTCGGTAAGCTAAGAGCCTGTGTCGCTGCGATTGGTTTTGATTTATGGTCGCCGTAACTAAAAAAAGCTCGGCGCTTTCATTTCAGCGAAAGCTCGCAAGATAAATGATCCTGAAACGTCCTTCAAAAAAGTTCAATAAAACGCGGATATCCAATAAAGCCCCGAAGGAACATATTAATTAATATTTCCGTTAAAAAGTTCAATAGAAACTTTGGCCAACAATGCATTACTGAAAAATTCAACATATTCGTATTAATCGTGATGAATTTGAAACGTTTTCATTCAACGTTAAATACATGCATTTTATATATTTTTCTTTTTAAAAAAGACGTATTGTTTCAAATTATTTATTTTTATTGAATAACGTAAAATAAATATAACGTATTGGTATAATTCAATATTATGTTTGAAATAAGATGAATTCAAACATGTACGCAGTGAATTGAAACGACATAAAGCGAGTCGTGCAATATTGTATCGAAAAATTCTGGAATATTCTTCCTTGATTTTTACCTCCTTTATCTCCCGTGAAGGGGATGTTTCATATTCTGGTGAGTGAATACTTGCTGTATTCACAATCTCATTCACGCTAAAGTAATTTCTCTGGAATATCGCTATAGAATATCAGAAGAAATTCAATAGAAAAGATTCACGAGCTTCGCATTAAATTATTAAGAATTTCCCCATTTATTATGCTACCAACTTGTTATTTAATTGACTTAATGGAGGTTTATTTTATCTGAAATAAATCTTCATAATTTGTTTTGTCTGCCTTGTGTTGAAAAAAAAGCTAAGGGTGGCATCAAGAACGAAAAAAATGAATTTCTTATTATTTATTGCAAATGTGTTCACAACATTTACGATTATGCAATTGGATTTACGAAATATAGATTTACAACTTTGCTGTATACAATTGCTTAGCGAATGTAGTTTTGTGTCAAAATACAGATATTTTTATATTTAATATAGATTTATGTGTTTAGGTTTATTTTAGAGTAAGCAATGCTTTATTGCTTGTTTGAACCGCATCCCAATAATTTTTTAATATAAAGCAGATCGATGTCTCGTATTTTGGATTAAGCATAACTTTTTATGATTCCTCAAGGTTGTTTAATTTTTTTATTGTAAAAGCAGTGAAACTTAATTGAATGGTAGACTTGTGTGGTATTGTTGTATGGATTCATAATATTAGGGATCTCGTGAAAGATTTATTAGAGATCGCAGTCTTGGAAGTCAGTACTTGCAGCTCGGGCGAGCAGTTTATCACGTTATATGGTATAAACCTCTCAAAGGCGCCAACGTGGAAACTACAATGCGTAGATTTCTATCAGAAGTTTTATTGTCTGTTTATTTTATTTTCTTCGTTTTTCATTCGAGCGATCCGTGGTGAAGATGTTCAAATAAATAAGGGCGGATTTATATATACTTTAGAAATTAAACTGTACCATTATATGGAAAGGCCTGCTGTGTAAAAACCGAGATAAGAAGATTTATTTTATACTAAAGATGCCTATCTTGGGAATTATTTTACGTATAAAATATAAACGAAATAGATTTTTCATGTAATAAAGGTAAAATAACTAATCGTATTAAAAGGAATAAAATTTAAAAAAAAACATTTATTTAAGTTGTTTTCACTTATGAAATTGGATTTATATTTATATAAATACACGTAAACTAACTTAGTCATTTAATTTCTTCATACAAGAGCATTAAATAAAAATTATTATCTGTATAATAATATTAATAAATTAAGTTAACAAAATAAATTTAATTAAAACCTGAAATAATGTTTTCATAGAATTTTCGGTAAACGACTCAAAACTTTATATACAGTAATTGCATATCAAAACACTTATTAGATATATGCAAAATTACCATAAAAATAAATAATCTGAAGCTTCTGATGTACAATCTCATTTTTCAAAATAAAG
This sequence comes from Atopsyche davidsoni, assembly GCA_022113835.1. Lineage (NCBI taxonomy): Eukaryota > Metazoa > Arthropoda > Insecta > Trichoptera > Hydrobiosidae > Atopsyche > Atopsyche davidsoni. The sequence goes on along the minus strand of JAILWY010000006.1, from coordinate 8,796,137 downwards.
AGTGCCCTCAGTAATAGCCAGTCAAAATGATAAAGTACTTAATAAAGCAGAGCCATCACCTTAAGAATGTACCCGCAAAGAAGTTTTATTGTTAAGGAAATTTCTAGAACTGGAGGCAGATATATCTCCTGAAGGGAGCCGCCATGTCTCCTGCAAGTTATTAAGTGCAAAGTCTCCGACAGGCCGCCATTGTGACGTCACTGCTAACGCCTCGCTATCTGCTTTATTTCCGAAATATAACCTCGGCTGACTCCTAATAAAAGACACAAATCTTGATTATGAATACAGCATTGGACCTATAGACCAGTGGTTTTCAAAAAAAAAAAAAAACACGATTCCGGTCAAGATTACTAACGAAGCGAAAAAAATTAAATGACTGAAAAATGGTTTGTTTTGGAGTTTTACTGGATTTCGCTTATATTTCAAAGAATATTTAAAAAAATATTCATCAAACTAAATATATTTTTTTTGTGATATACGTATGCCTTCCTGAAAATTTCTCGATCTTCTCTTGAAGGGATGCGGCGGTGGATGTGTTGGGAAACACTGTCGGTGCAGATCAGGCTACTCTGGGCACCCCCGGGGCCGCGAGAACTTTAATTAAAAATCCTGAACTACGACTCGGAGCCTTCAATGTCGTAGAAATAACTCATCTCCCTTGGAAATGCGAAAGGAAGATACTCAAAAGTTCTTTCATTAAACGCAGCTTTGTGGCAGTATTGAATTAGGTCCGATAAACTGAAAACGACAATAAAGTGCTTCTTACTTAAAATACACGAATTTTTTTTTTCTATTCTTAATTTCACTGTTTTTGTAGAAGTTTTACTGATTTTTCTTGAACTTCAGGTTCAGTTATAATTAACATATTAAGACTTTGAAATAAAGCTGCGAACAAATATTAAGAACAATGAAAGTAAGACCGCTTCAGATAAATTATTAAAACTTTTATTAAATTCATACTAAGAGTGAGTCTACGCTAAGTAAATATGAAATATATTATACTTTTGCTTAAAACCTAGCTTTATATCGCATTTATCAATTTAAACCTTAAAGCGATAGGTGTTTCTCCATTTTACATAAATTTGATACCCAATCTTAAACTTGTTTTCTTATACTCAAGAGTATTTCGGATTCAATATGTTTTGAGAAAGTTTATCATAATTTTTTTTTCTTTTAACTTGAGTAGTCACGACATATACGAACCTTTTTTACACTATTTATAAGAAGTCGCCATACTGCGAATTATTTGGCAGGGTAGACTCTTTCTTAACAACAAAACGTGAACTCGATCGCAATTGATCACAGAATAAAAACGACAGTTTGTTCTTTCGCGAGGCTGGGGATCGAGTTAAGGGTCTATTGGGAGCTTTCAGTGTTTTTTTATGGGTCGAGAGAGCGGAAATGGTGTCACGTGACAGGTGAGTAACGTCGCTTCTCGACGACACGACACGATTCGGCGCAGCCGATCTGGCGCGGAGAGTTTGACCTGGTTGATAAGGCGGCGAATGATGTAAGCTATAAATTTTACCAACAGGTTACCTCTCGAGGTTCACATTGTTAATAATACGCTCGAATTTTGTCGATAGTAAAAGCAGCCTTGTTGCTAAGCAGCTAGCGCATTTGGTTGCAAATCAAGGGATTCTAGCTTCAAAACTGGGTAAAACAAGTTTACAGTTTTTTTTGATAATTTCTATTTGAATTACAAATAATTTCAAAGTTCAAAGGTGACGAAACCTGTTTATGAAAAAAAAATCAATCTTGATGCAGGTTTTTTAAAATAATATATCAAAGGTGATCAAATGTCTTTAACGTGTAGTGGAGTCCTTTATTTTTCGATTATCTGAGTTTGAATACTTTCCGCTTTCGGAATGTAAATTGGAATGGATAATGGAAAATCCGCCTACATTTAGTTTCCAGTTTCGTGAATGAAAATATTATACTATATAATACTGTTTTACTCTCTCAGTATGTTATACTAGCGTCACTGGAGACCGCAGTTGCTAACTAAAACTTATAATATCTATTTATGGATTGGTCAATCAGATGCGTATTTATTACCCATTACGGGTTTATTATATCATTACTAATATGATTAGGCACATTAGTTCATATATAGAAGATGATTTAAAGAAACTCTCAGAAAAATATCATCGTGATTTGTGTGGGATTTGAACCCACATCTCCAGGTTTACATGACCGGTGTACTAACCCTAAATCAATAGATTTTAAAAATAATGTCCAGATGGGACTAAAATCGCTTCACTTGTTACTTTGTTCAAAAAGTCCAGTGCTTGCAAATCACTAAATATTGATTGGCCTGGGCACATTGATTCATATGTAGAGTATGATTGTTAAAAATTCTCGATAAACGGAAGTGATTCGTTAGTACAAGGGTTAGTATGTAAGGGTTCAAATCACACACAAATCACGATGATATTTTTCTGAGTTTCTTTAAATCATCTTCTATATATTAACTAATGTGCCTCATCATATTAGTAATAAAACTTATAAACCAATTAATACAAATTAAAGTATTGTTTTATTAAAATAACTTCATTATCGATTGCATTTCAAAAAATGCATTTTTTTTATAGAAGATACCGTTTTAATTGTTAAAAATGAAATATATATTTTTATACCAAAAAAGCATTTTATATTTTATCAAAAGATTCAGTTTAACATTTGAATAGTTCAAATAGTTAAAATTAACTAGTACAAAAAAGGCTGATGCGGGAACTACCCGCGCAGTAAAGCCTGTGGAATGGGAAGGTGCTCGGATGTGACGTCGACGTTTTTTGACAGGCATTTGTTTCCAGGCTTTCGCGGCAAGTGGAGGTTTTTTTCAGGGCCTGCTTTTTTATGAATACCTCTTTGATCGTGATTTTTTTCGGCGTATCCTTGCGTTATGTTTTTTTTATGAGTGAGTATTTGGAGCGACATGCTGTTCCAAAGTTATTTTTGGTACATTCAAACAAAATGTTTTGGGTTTTATTCTGCTTACTTTTGAATTTATTTCTAGATATTGAATCACATAAAAAAATGATACAATATTTAGTCACGTCAATTTATAAATATTTTTTCTGCGTATCAATTTAATGATACGCAGAAATTCTGATATCAATTTAAAATAATTTATAACGGTGCTTGCTTTTATGATATTTTTTTTAATACAATACTTGAAAGCTAACGAATACAATGGGTTTAAATGGATATTAAGTTTTCAATAAAAAAAAAACCTTAAGGGCTTTATTAGATGCTCTGGTGATTTTTTTTTAATATGAACATAAAATGCGAATAACTCTTGAATAATTTTATAACAATTTAGACATTTTCAATATACGCTCATTTAATCAAGAAAAAGCAGCTTTGAAAGAGGTATCTAAAGCTTAATGAAATTACGTTTTTGGCTATCTACCTTCGACTCAATCTATTTTGAACGTATAAAGTGTACAATCGGGCGCACGACAGTTTCCAATCTATTTCCCAACACAGCCTTCCGCAAATTCAATCTATCTCTAATCAGACCGGTTTCGTCTAATTTGGCTGCGACCAAAGTGCATCCTCGGCCGGTGCGACGCTAAACGCACTCGTGATGCAGATTTGCAGTTAAGCCCTCGAGAGATACCAATACCCAAAATAAATAACCACTCCGGCGACGGGGATTTCACGCTGGTCGAGCTTTGCGATTGTAGTTTTCGAGGAGTGCGGAATAATCAGCTTTGTATACACAATATTGGTGCGTCAAAGTGAAAAATAAAAAATACATTGAAATTATTTTAGAGGTTGTCTTGTGAAACCAAAACTTTTGGCCGCGTTTAAATTAATTAACTAATCGCTAAAATACGTAAAAAATACATTAAAAGCAAAAAAAATCGATAGTTTAATTAGTGTCAATGTTTCACAATATAACAGTACATAAAATAAGAATTTTTAATTATGTCATGTATTTTTTTTTTTTTAAATAATATATAGCTTATGTGAGGGCTTTACGATGCCCTGCAATATATATTGTGATTATATCTTTATTTTAAATTTTTCAGATAGTTCACATATATAGATTTTTCTCATTTAAAAAAGAAATTCAATATTTTAGACAGAGAGTACTTGGTGCAATTCCATTTTAACATTTTTGAGTAAAATACTTGAGTGATTTTCCACATGTTCGTTTTTATTTGTGACCGGTTTCGCCAACCTTTCACGTTGGCATTATCAAACAGAGCATATCTGGCCTAGCATTATCTGTTTGATAATGTCAACGTGTATTCAAAAAAATCTTATATTAATATCAACAAAAGGATAGTCGAAAAAAATTTAGTAAGCATTTCAAGAGGTATGCTTGGTTTTGAATGAATACATCTGCAAACTTTTATTTATCCCAGTATATTTGGCTGAAATTTGTGAGACATGAAATCTCATTATACAGAGCTGTATTTGTGCCTCTAACTATTTTTTAACGTCATTGTATTCGCTTTTTCAGCCCTCTGCCCGCCATTATGTCCCTTTCTGCGCCGACTTCAGCGGGACAGGGTGCACTTAGACGAAATACTACGCGTTATCGCAAATCATCGTCCCCCACCCTGTACGAGGGTTGTTTTATGCTTCACGATTTATCGAGATATCACGGAAGAAAAAAACTAAGTAAAAAAAAAATTTTTTTTTTATAATTACCTTCTTCTCAGTTATTTTATTTATAAAAATATAAAGTATCCACTCGGTTGTGACTCTCGTTTTTTGTTTTTTTTTATGCTTATGAACTCTGAATACACCAAAGAATTCAACCTGAAAATGGTATTACAAAAATTATGTTGAAGAAAAATTCTTAAGATTTATTGAGCCTTTCAAAACAAAGCACTTAAATACTTATAAATATTTTTTAAACATATTATTACCAATAAAAATTCTCATTGTGTTTTATTTATAAATTATCTAGTTATCAACGATCGCATATATTTCAAAAGTACAAATTTTATATCCAATCCAAATCAGTTAGAAATCAGCCGAAAAAGCTGTCTACAGCTCGCTTATCGCTTATATCCTGAAAAAGTCAATGATGTTCCATCAGGGGTGGAATTCTAAAGCCATTATCATTTTCCTGGAAAAACTTTGGGCAGAGAGGGGTGCTGAATGTCTGGTCGTCAGGTGGAGATGAAATGGAAAGAGAAATTGAAAATATTTGGCAAGGTTCAAGAAGTGGTTTTTCGTCTTACTCCCAAAAATACAGATTAAATTTATTGGGATATATTTTAAAAGTGAAATTGGTTATTTTAATACCTAAGTGAGCAAATATATATTCAAAAACCACAGTAAACCAAATATATATTTATACATAAAATTAAAAAGTTTTTTTATGTGTATTTTTTGGTTACATTTAAGATGTATTTAAATACTAATAGTGGGATGATTCAAAACATTGAAACTTTCAAGATCCAGTTTAAAAAATACTTGAATACAAATTTAGGATGGAATATTTCACTTTCACTAAATAACAAATGTGAATTATTAAACGGTTAGTTTTGTCACTTTTCAAGGACTTCTTTAGATTGAAAGCACTCATAAAAAAACATTATTGTATGATTTTTTTAGCCTTTAAACTTTTACTGTGGATTAAGGTTATTTATTCATTATTAACGTTAAACAAGGACGTAAAATCAAAAATCTACAATATTCACGAATAATTTATGTTTTTAACAATAAATTTTTTATAAGTTAAAATAAACGCCTCGGCTTTGTTAAAAAAAACTCCCGCAGAGTCAAGTACTCGCACAATCTCCAGGGACATTAAAAGACGGATGTATTTTTTCAACGCAAAAAGTTTCAAGTCTTTGTAGAAATCCGCGTGCATATATAGGGAGTGCATATATTTAAGCTCAATTCTGACCACCGTCCTGGCTTGAATTCCGTCTCATTGTTTCCAGCTGGTGAATAGCGAAGTGATAAAAACAATAGGAGCTCTGTGGGGAAGGGCTTATTGGGAGGGGTATAATTGAACCCACCCCCGAGGGTGTCCGACGGGGCTGGGGGGAGGGGGTGAAAGGAATTTTCGCGAGTTTTCAGTTTGTATTAAAAAAGCAGCGCCTTGTGGCGGGGGAGGGAGGAGCAGGATGTGACGTCACTGCTATGTGATAATGAGAAATAGAGTATAGCCGCTTTCGGGCACACTGAAAAACGTATAATATAACATAAAAAATAAACGATATTTCCTTGGTGTAGGTAAGAAAATTAATGGAACCTCAAAACGTATTATAAAATTTGTGAAAATAGTTGTGATAAATACTCTTTATTTGCAATATTAATGCAAAAGTATTTGTATTTTATCAGTGAACCTTTCGTATTCTCAGAATAAGAAGATGTCCACTTGACTCAATATGCTACCGATCGTTTTGAGACCCGACCATAATTTAGGAATACAGACGGTCCAGCTGCAAGCTCTCCACAGTTCGCTGACCTTCCATTGATTGTCTCCTCCAGACATCTCGATTTTACGACAATTTCATTTATCACAGCACAATCAGATGAGTGAAGAACGTGATACATATAAACTTTTAATGGAAAATCACGAACTAGAGAAAATCTTACTACTCACGCAAGTAATATTAGTTGATTTAATTTTGGTGTTGAGCTGCTACCATCTTCAGAAATTTTCAGAATCTCCGAAGATGAAGATAACTGACATGGACCGAAATTTCGCAGTGTCGCTGAAAACCCAAGAATCAAACTTTTCGGAAATTTATCTCATCATCCATTATTGATTTACACTGAAGGAATCAAATCAATATTTCATCGAAAAAAAACGTTTTATGCCATATCTATTATTTTTATTTAAGTATATATTTTTTTCATCTATCAACTTCTTTGAAATATTTATATGTGTATGTATATAAATATAAAGTAGAAGCGTAAATTCAATACCCCTTTATCTCTAGAGAGAGCAGAGGGTTGTCTTGTATCAGATTGTAGCTGCATTCTTCTTTTTGTCACAAAATGGCAGTTTGTTGCGACAAAAAAGAAGCGAAATGACACTGCGTTTACAGAAAACGTAAGAGGGGCGGATTTATTATTGCTGCAGATTCAATTTCGTTGTGTTGCAAAAAGTACATTAAAAAGTCATTAACAAGATCTTTAAGGCTTATTCGCTACTTGCGAAAATAAGGGAACTGCCACACGTAATATTTTTCATTAAACGCGACGCTTATATAAAAAAACTTTAATATTTAAAAAATGTATTCATTTTATTGATAAAGTTTTTATGGTGCGTTTTTAAATGTAAAACGTGTTCAATTGATTATTAAAAAGCAAAAAAAAAAAATTGGGATTTAAAGTATTACCACCCAAAAAAAACTATTTTTATCAAAATAAATAACCTTGAAAAACAGCTTGTTTAAAATAATGATCTTTATATGTGAGTTTTAGCCATGTTGTATTTTCTTGTTAAAAATAGGTCAAAGAGTTTATTAGTAATTGGGAATCTGATTAATAAAAGAGTTTTGCTTTCTAATTATCTTCCTTTTTATTTATTTAATCATTTTTTTGTAGCTTTTTATCAAAATACAAAGATAATTAATAGCAGTAAATTGATACGCAAGGTGTATCATTAAAGCATTATTTTATAAAAAAAATAAAGATAATACATATTGTATTTCAAAGAGCTTAACAAGAAAAGGAAAGTGCTTTTGTCGATAGAATTTTAAGAAAATTATGTTTATTTTTTTTTAAATTCTGAAGAAAGTAATTTGCTAACTGTTGAAATACTTTTCAATAAATTTCTTTGATTTTTGTAAGAATGTGTTTTATTTTATATTTTTTACAAATTATTTTAGATACGTAACAATTTTAGGTTTTTCTTTGTGTTTACTGAAAAGAATACAAATATTTCAGTTTTTAACAAACACATGTATTACCATAACGTTCTGATTTAAATAAAATAATATATGATATAAATTTAATAACGTTTAAATCGCGTCAAAATCTATTTATCTTAATCGGTAACGTATGAAGTTATCAAACATTTGCAATGTTAAAATACACATGGTTCAAGTCAAAACAAATTTGTACAAAAATTAATAAAGCGGGTAAAGCTATTTAAAAAAAATATCATAATTTTAGTAACCAATATTGTGATATTTGATACTCTTTTACCACAGCCTACAATTATTAAAAAATCCAGCAAAAAAATTGACTAAAATATCAAATATACAAGAATATTAAAAGCTCCAACACTTCATATTGTTTATATGCATTTATCGATTGTATATGCAGGAATGTTGTTTTGGTTCATAGAAATAAAATAATATTGATTCAATATTATATTTTACTCAACCCCACCTCACAATTGGTCTTAGAGTATATTTTTTTACAGTATCTTGTAGCGAGTATGGCGCGGCTCGTGTGCACAGTGCAAGCACTCGAGTCGGTCCCCGATAAACAGTGCTGGTAAGGGAAATTAAAGTACTGCGTCGGGAGCAAGATGGATGGCCAAGATGGCGCCTCCTCAAGACTCACCCTGGGGAGGGCTCTGAACTGCCCTTAAGTAAATAAGGGTATCATAATTGATTGCGGCCATGATTGCATCCAATCCTTATTACATTTATGGCTAGTATTACAGGTCCCACTCGTGGGAGTTGGGATGACTATATATATATATATATATATATATATATATATATATATATATATATATATATATATATATATATATATATATATATATATATATATATACATATCACATATTAAAATCAAATAAATTGATATAAATTTAATAATGCTGCTACTCGTATTGAAAAGTTTTCTAGACTATAGTAGAAGGTCTGTAAAATTTGAGTTATGTGTGTTACGATATTTGACTTTATCGCAAAAGACATATAAAACATGTACTTAGGTTCTATGAAAAGTTTATTTTACTACGAGTAACATTTCAGATAGAATATCTCAGAATTTCCCAGCTATATTATTGCTCTATATATATATAATCATTTTTGATAAAGCAATAGTTATATTCAAAGCAAGCAGTTTGATCAAATCACAACCACATTTTCAACTCTAGTAAATTGATTTAAATTTAATAATGCTGCTATCAAAAAGTTTTTTTAGACTATAATAGAAGGTCTGTAAAATTTGAGCTATGTGTGTTACGATATTTGACCATATCGCAAAAGACATATAAAACATGTACTTAGGTTCTATGAAAAGTTTATTTTACTACGAGTAACATTTCAGATAGAATATCTCAGAATTTCCCAGCTTTATTATTGCTCTTCGATAAAATCACGCCTTTGACGGCGCATTAATCTTATCTTAGATGCTGGGGGGGGTGCGAGCTTCCCCGGCAAGCCAACGCAGCCTGCAGCCGCACCCTCAACCCTCAGGTGTCAGGGGGTTTGAGGTTGTCAGTATAACGCCCTCCCGATTGACTGACTGTCATATTAGGGACTGCAGTGAATTTAGAGTAATGACGTGATAGTGAATTTACGACGAAGGACGTGATGGTTTGTAAACGACTGTTTCATTTCGGTTTACGATGTCAAACTACTAGAATTTATTTCCACGGTTAACAACATAGTATTTCTCAAATATACGATATGCTGAACTTACCAAAAACGTTTTAAGTTTACAGAATTTGTAACGGATATTAGTTTTTAGGGTATATCAAATATATAGTATGACATTTTATTATATGGTCAAAAGGGTTGAGGTAGGGCTGAGTGCTTTTGAGCGTTTGGTGAAATATTCACGGGGTGCCTTCGTTCTGCCTGAAGGGCAGTGTATTTGTGCCATTTGTACTACCTGCTATGACCTACGGCCGTGAAACATGAATCCTCACTTTGCTCCGTACCCCGGGGACTGCGGTTTACGACTTGGAGAACGGATATAGCATTTAAGAATGCTGCCTATGAATTCGCAGAACCGGACGGGATCATCAGACAGGTGTGCTCCGAAAAATGAGACCTTAGGTCGATGAAACCTCACATTTGAATATTGAAATGTTTTATTAAATACTTTTGATAGAAAGTTCTTATTCAATGAAATACTTAGCGATATTTCCACTTTAAATCTATTGCCAATCTAGAATGTTGACGAAATTATTATAATGACCCGTTTATGAGTTTTAAACTTTTTTGATGCGGTAATTCATCAGTCCATTTTTCATAGAACATTAGTGTCTTGTCGTGATTTTACTCAGATAATATTGGACTTTATATTTGCTTTTAAAATATATTTATATTATGATTAAATTTTAGTTCATTGATTCCAATTACAAGTACTCATTCATCAATGAAAGTATTTTTTTTAAATGAATAATTAATATAATAAATATTTATTCCTTATCAGTTTCTGTGCTATAGTCATGACATCAATTCATCTTCCTATCGTAGGTAATCCCATCCCCCGACATCCCTGTGGGATGCTGTAAAACACCCTTTTGGTTGGCTCCAGTTCGCTCATGCAGTGTAAATTACCCGATGTACTAATTTTCTAATTTATATATTATAAATAAACCTTGTATCCACGACCATCATATAATTATTCGAACATAATTTTTTTTTAAGAATTCACTGTTTTTGAGTATTAAAGAAATATCAAATTATTATTTATAAATAAGGCAGCGACTTATGTGATCAATAAAATAAGACAGATGATTGGCAGTTGCTTATAAAAACATAAAAATTATTTTTATTATGAATTTGCCAGGTTTCTCGTATTAACATGTATTGGATCTAAGAAAAAAACTTCTGAAAAATTGACATGGCAAAATTAGAGTAATTTTATGAATGTAATTTATTTAATCAACATTGAGTAGTTTATATTTCCAATTTTAATAACATTGACTATCTTATCTTATTACTTATATAATAAGATAAGAAAAATAAATTATAATAGATTTTACACTTTGTAATATTTTATCAGAAACCATAACTTCTTAGTTCGGTACTGTTTATATTTTTACCTGTGTAAATACAAAAAGGTTATTTGAGAGGCTACAAAGGGGCCCAAGATAAAGCAAAGCTTACATCACTTGACATATTTGCAATTTAAATATATGTTTTTTAATGAAAACACATCCACCATAAAATGGCATACAAACCATATTTGTATAAGTATATTTTCATTAAAAAAAATTACTCATGAGCATAATTTTTTTTAATACTTTATTTCTCAATAGAAACATTCAAGTTAAGACCATTTTAGAATCATAGGATATAATCACACTACGCTAAAAAGTACAAGGGACAAGATTTTGTCTATTGTTATATTATTTTGCGAAAAACACTCCTAATTAGGTCCGATCACAAAATGCGTTTTATTACTGAAATCGAACTGAACAAATAAATGGAATACAGATAATGTAATCCGACGTGAACAAAAAGGATTTGTGAGAAACGATGTAGTGACATTGCATTCCAAATTGTGTTGTGTTAAAACTTCAATGAAAAACGGTTTAAGGGTTGAAAATACGTAGTTCATAAGGGTTTTATATATTCACTGACTCATGGAAGGTAGTAGTGAAGTATGGATATATTAACATCGGCAATAGTAATAGGTAGTATATTAATGTCGGGCGATCCATCTCTTCGAAGACAGTCTACTTTACCCTTATGCTTCTGCTGTAAGAGGTTACTTGATATCTTACGGTCGATCTGGGATTTACTTTCAATATGCCTCTTGATTTATACCGAAAAGCCTCAAGCAAGACCAGGCCGACGTGGCGCTTAGGGTGGTTCTATGGGGTAAAATCTTCCCTATCGAGGCTTAAAGCTAATCAACAAATTCAACCATTTGGCCTTATAATGTAAATACAGTATCATAATCTTAGTATAAAACGACGATTTTTTTTCGAAATACAGATGAGATTCGAACCCACGTTTATTGTTGATTGCAATTGTAAAATGTAAATTCTTCGCAGTTGTTTGTGTTTTATTACAGGAGTTATCTTTTAGCCTGCTGGATGAATGGCTGTTGTCTGAGGTAGCGGCCGCGACCATTTATTATGGAGATGAGGCATCCCTAATTTAAATGAGCGATTGTTGCCATCAGCATAAAATAACGCCTAATTCGGGAAAATTAAATTAATGACATCGGAATAATTAATCCCGGCGTGAGAAAATGAAGCGCGATTTTTAATCCGTTTCCAACTTTTGTTTTAAAAAACATCGACGATATTTTTTGTACATATTTACTAACGAAGTTTAGAGTTGGGCCGACGTCCCTGGTGGTTGGCGGGTTTTATTTATTACCGGCTAAATAATCTAGACGGTGTTATTTTAATTAGGTTTTCTCATGTTTTTACTCTGTTTACCACATTTTGATCATTACAACTTTACAAACGTATAAAATATAAAATAATTTTAACAAAACATTTATCTTTAGTGTATCAATAGATATAATAAAATACAAGGTTTTTTACCTTTTAAGTCACCTGGTTTATGTAAATTTTGAATGCATTGAATATTAAAAAATAAACAAACAAATCTAAATCTCATAGAATATTTGTGAAGATTGATGGATCCATTTGAAGCAAATACAAAAATTTATAGACACCAACGCTTACAACAAAAATATTAATATCGAGTGTTATGAAATAAGTGCATTTAAAAATAATATATCCATAACAACTAAAATAGTTGTATAAACTGATGTTTTGTGATATCTTTTTTTACAGGTTTTTGCAAAAAAAGTCACTTAAAGGTGTTGTATCAAATATGAATTAAATGAAAATATGTTTTTCTCTCAAATCACTGATATTTTTGATAGATACTATAATGTGAACATAAATTACTAGTAGTTAGTTTTTTTACGAATCTGAAAAATGTATATAATTATAATTCGTGTTATCACTTCAGACGAGTCCTGAAAATAAATAAAAAGCTTTACTCACCCTGAGGTAGGAATCCTGATTCAATGAGCCTGGCTTCCATGAGCAGCCGCGGGAGTAGTAGACAAAAAGCCGTGACCAAGTGCAGGAAAGGTGCTGTAGGCCCTCCATGCTGCCAGAGGCTTCTCAGCACTCCTGCAAAAGCAATAAATATCAAACTTCACTAAAATAACTAAACAAAATTGGCAAAAACATTGGCAGTTTCAGGAAGGGGATACCAAATTATCAAATACGACCCTCTGTAGATTTTAGCACGTTCTGATAAAGGAACCAGCTAATTTATAAAAAATTAAATAATTCACGCACACTGCAGGATTTACTTTAAAAAATAAGGAGAAAAAGTCCCAAAAATGAATTGAATCTACGACGAAACGTTCCCGGGGTCATGAGGTCATTTGTCTTCTGAGGGATTACCACTGGAGCCGGCGGCGGCGGAAGTTGCGAAAAAGTAGAAAACAATCTCAGAAAGGCTTAGAGCATCCCCCGTTGCTGTCAGCCAGGGGAATTATAAATCATGGTGACATCATAAAACACATCGGGGTGGATATTGAGCTCCTCTTTGTGATTAACTTGGCTTCTGACGGTTTAATGGAAAGCGTGATGACGTGACTTCTATTATACCTGCAGCGGGTGTCAGAAGTAAAAAATCGATTCATTTATACATGTTAAGTTGTTTCTAAATTAGTGTGTCCGCAATTACACAATCTAAAGGTAGTTTTGAGAAAGCATAAAATAGGTTATATAAATATTTGTATAATCAAGGATAAAAACTAAAAGTCGAGTAATGAAAAAATGATAAAAGTTATTATAGCCGATTGAGTAAAATTCTAGAAAGAGATTTCAAAAACCTCGTAATGGGTTTTAAGCATTAATCAATCTTTTTTTCTATGAGAATTCTTTAAAAAAACAGAGCACAATAATTACAACCCTTAAAAGTTCATTAAAAAGCAAGTCGGGAACTTTTGAGAACAAGCCAGATGAAACGAAGGCATTTAACGGGAGTGTTGTACTCACCGAGAAAGGGGTTTGAAAACATCTCACCCTAAGTACGAACGGGGTGATAGCTTATAGCTCGCTCTGTTTCCGTAATTGAGGAAAAGAAATGCCCGGCTGCCAACTGGCGCACCCGCAGGCCCGGGGAGGCTCTACTCATAAATATTATGAAGCAAGTAAAGGTTTACGATGATAAACGACTTTCCACCCGCGGAGTAAAATGCACTTTGGTGCAGAGTTCTGAGAAGTTTGGGGGCGCGTTCATCGCCGATGGAAGAGAGACTGAAAATACAGAACTATTATCAAAATATGGATACAAATATTTACAGGCTTTAGAGTCAATAAATAATGGCACGTGGGACTTTAAAACTTTTATAAAAAGTAAGTATTTGAAAACAAACCTTCATTAATCAATAATAATAATCATTTTTTCAACACAACAACTTACATCACTTATAAATATTTTCATTGATTATATAAAATAAATTTATATTTTTTCTAGTATACCACACAGTTATGAAAGTTCAACTTAATGTCAAATAGAATTCTGAAAAATTGCACTGAATATTTTGACATATAGCCTGTTATAGAAATGTGTTTATTTTATTGATTACCGACAAAATAAAATTAAATACAACTTACTCTTTTATGGTCACTTTAAAATATCTTGTGAAAGTCCCTAAGAAAATTGTGAAAGTGTACTGAACTGAGTAAGGCTTGCATTGGATCTGTGACATTTGTTTGGGGGTGAGATATTAAACTTCAGTAAGGAAAATATTTTACTAAGAAGTTATGAGAAATTTAAGATGAATTTTTGTAAATCTCAAAAGGGTGCCGAGGAAAATAGAATATTTAATTTATGGGATTTTGTTGAATTTTCGATGCAAAACAACCGTTAAGAAAGGCTGTGGGAGAAAATACGTTTTTTTAATAACAAGTGTTTTAATATTCATTCATTTTTAGCGAGTAGATTTATGTTTTTCACATAGAATTTAAGAAATACAGTTTTTCGAAGAAAAATAAAAATGCTGAGACCTTTTCTGATAAAATTTTAAGTTGCTGAAAAATCAACAGCTATATAAAGAGAGTTCTAGATTATCCGATAGAAAATTAACAGTTTTGTATTTTTACTAATATGGTTAGGCACATTAGTTCATACATAGAAGATGATTTAAAGAAACTCTCAAAAATACAGAAATATCATCGTGATTTGTGTGGGATTTGAAACCACAAATCCCACACAAATCACGATGATATTTCTGTATTTTTGAGAGTTTCTTTGAATCAACTTTAATGTATGAAATAATGTGCCTAATCATATTAGTAATAATATAATGAACCCGTAATGGGTAATAAATACGCATCTGATTGACGTTTAATAAAGAAATCGACATAGTTTTATATTTATCATTGAAATATTTCATATAGAACATCTCATAAGTAGAATAATTATATTATACGCAATGCTTATCGGAAGTATTTTGTTACTTCATATTCATTATATAATCGGCACTGCTATCGGAAAGATTAATATTTTTTCTCTTTTTTCATATACTCTTTTTAAATATTTAACATTAAATTTATCTTACTTTCTTGTAAAAAAATTCAGATATTATATATTTTGTGTTGATTTAAGTGTCTAGTCTTATTAACCTACTTTTCAGGATAAGTTATACGTTTTTCATATTTGCATCATAAAATATTTTGTTTCCTCCATTTGTCATTTTTTTTTTCTGGAGCTATCAACACAACCCTTAAACAAGCGGCGCATAAAGTATATCCATTATTAAGCATGCATCTCAAAAATATTTAGAAAATACGAAAAATGTGATGTGGGGTACACGAGCTTCGTCATCTATCACTGTACAAGGAGAAAATCCACACGGCCAGGCTGGTAATAAAGGCAGATCGTAAGGGCGGCGACACCGCGGAGTGAAGTGTCTGTTCACCCCGACCGACAAAAACTTCGGGGTGTTTTCTTCATGTTTATGTATAAAAAATGATCGAAGAGCTTTCCTGGTGGATATGTACTCAACCGAGAAAATAGGCTCTAAGAAAATGATAGTGAATTTGCGTTAAGGCAATTGCTTCCAGCATTTTAATTGCCTCTGGTTTCCAACCATTCCATTACCTGGCGAAATCGTGTCATTTAATTAATTTCATTGTCACTTTATTTTTCTATGTTGAAAATTATTTTTTTTAACATAGTATAGAAAAATCTATAAATTATATTAATCTATTTTTTATTATTTAATTAACGTCCATTTTCAGGGTAAAATAAAATCTTGAAGATGTTAAAAAATTGGATAAAATGATGACTTTTCAAAACCAATGATTGTTAAAGATTTTTTTTTTAAATTAATTTTCTAGAGGGTATATAATTAATTTTTTAATTCCAGTTACAAAAAGGACTCTTAAATGTTTAAGATTCTTGGAACAGGTACATTGTTTTTCAATCGGAAAAACACATTTTAATCATATTAAAAGTAAATTTATAAGAAATAAAAAAATCTTCGTTTTGGAAGAAGAGATATATCTAACTTTTTGCATTTAATTTTTTTTATTGGTGCGGTCAATATTTTGCAACAGGTACGAGAAAATGATCAAAAAACTCGATTATGGGACCTAGAACCTTAAGAGCTGAACGTAGACTCAGCGGCTTAAACCTAAGGTGTAAGGGAGGTGATTGAAATTCTCTAGCTCTTTGACAGCATCAACAGAGATAACGACGTAAGGTTGAAGACCTTGTGTACATCTGGATATTTTTTGTAATAGATCTGTCTCAATTTCGTGACAGATCTGTGTGTGAAAAATAAGTAAAACAGATTTAATTAAAAGTCTTTATCTTACCGGTATTCTTATATTTCTGATGCCCCAGAGACGAGGGGGGCACGCGGCTGCAGGTGGAGAGCCTCGCTCCGAGCTTGAACCCGTCGTTGGGCAGATTCCCAGCCCTCAGCAGGGCTGCAAGCAGGAAGGGTGGAAGCAGCAGGGCGGCAGCCCCCAGCAGTACGAGCCCACCCCCCAACTCCAGAGGCGGACCGCCTGACCAATCTAGAAGAGAGTAACCTAGAAAAAAATAGAATTTATCTTTAGATATCAGGAGCCTTAACATCGTAATATTTTATTTTTATGTTTAAATAACTTATAATAATAATAATAAAATGTTCAAAGTTATACAGGGTGCCCAAAAAGAGTATCGGGTATTTTTTAGTTCAGTAATAGAAAAACTACTAGTAATCAAGTATTTTTTTTATTGTTGATTATAAGAATACAAAATGAAAAATTATTTCAAAAAGATGATGTTATCCAGATGGTGACCGTTACGCTGCTGGCACTCTTCTAATCTGGAACGAACATTGCTGATAACACGCTGACACATAGCCCTTGATATTGCTGCCATTTCGCCAGGTTCGTCGGATTATTCTCACAAACCCCTTCTTTTAAAGTATCCCCATGCGAAATAGTCAAGAGGGCTAAGGTCGGGGCTTCTGGGAGGCCAGTTGATGTTACCTCTACGTGAAATGACCTTATTAGGAAATAATTCGTTAACAGCTTCAATTGATTGATTGGATGTAAGGCAAGTGGCTTCGTCTTATTGGAACCACGTTCTTGAGTTGAAACCTTGAAACTCCCGCAACTCTGGGCCCAAAAATTTTCGCAGCATATCGCAATAACGGTCACTATTCACATTCACCCGATACTCTTTTTGGACACCCTGTATAACTTAACATAAACTACTAAAATTATAACTATACTAAAATTAATAAAAATATATCCTGTATTCATAGTTTTTACTAAAAAAATATATTAAATTGAATTTATAAGTAAAATTGATGTTTTTTTAAAAACAAAGCCCAAACGCTTTGAACAAACAAAGGGAACATTTTGGGGCATTCGGGATCCGCATTTGATTATTATAAATATTTCGTCTAATTAATACGAACGATTCGCAATATGGCGGTAATTCCACGAGGCAAAACAAAAGTTATGGTAACTTTCTTAAGCCGGTCTGACAGTAATCCTCGCCAGAACAATTAATTAGCCTGACGGGCCGCTTTAGCCGAATCTCACCTCAACCACTTGCACGGCCACTCACTCACGTCAGGGGTGTTGATGAGCAAACCACTGGAAGAGTGTTCTACTCCCAATTTAACTACAAACAATTTTAAATTAATTTTAAAACTAATGTATGACCGTCAGATCCTAATCAAGAGGTCCAAAAATTTATATTAATGAGCTAACGCTTGTTTCAGTTTTGTCGAAGATGATTTGTAATGTCATTCTCAACTACTTGCGCAGACGCTGAAACAAATATTCTTGGATCGATTTTAGTGCAAACAATTATAAATAATTTTTAATACGAATGTTAACATATATAGTTGACTTATTGGCTGAGTTATTATAATAGATAAGAGGTCCCCCGAATCTATCTACGACTTGACCTATTACCTCTATTTCAATATGATGTCGAGGTCGAAGATGATTTGATTTGATGATATTTGAGTGACTATTAAATAAACCAGTTATTTATTTAAATAATTTTTGGAACTCTAGTTCTGAACGTAAAAAGATGTTACATGTACTCAATTTTTTGTACTAGTAAGGAAAAATCGTTAGTATATTTTACAGGTAAATATTATTTACAGGTATAAACTTGTTAGTGAAATATTACGATATCACTATAAACAAACACGTAGTTTTTACTAATTTGTTAGTACAAACCATGTTATTAATATAATAAACACTGTGTTTAATAATGACATCGCACGCGAAGTACCCGCGATTCTAAAACGCCCCTTTCATTATTCACCAAAAAAACAATACATTTGAAATAAAATAGAAAATAATCACTTTCTGACGAAATACAAATAAAAACCGAGCCAATTAAATAACCCAACCTTATTTGTGTCAAGGTTTTTTTGTCAAACTTTTTCATGTAGAATAAAAACAAATGTCGACAAAGTTCCCCCACACGTGCTCGTGAAAATAAACGACTGAAAAAAACAGGCTTCGTTTTCCCGGGTGGAAATGATTTTTTACTGCATTTCATGGGTGAATTCTAATTTGATTTTAAATGAAAATATTAAAAACTTAACGAATATAATTTTCGTTCAAAAATTAGAAATTTTAATAAAACTTTTATTTTTGTGTAATAAAACTTATGGGATAATATGTTTTCCTCTACGTCCCATAAATATCATATATTTATGATTGTCATTAGACGAGAGCTTTTTTATAGCCTCAAGTGTTTTTTCATTCTTCCTTTGAAGGCAAATTGAAAACAATGACGGCAAAAGAAGAAATCCATTTCGAGATGAGTAATTATTAAGGAATTGAATGAAATTAATCGCGGTCTTAAATTCAGAATGGCGGAATTTCCAGAACAATGATCGTAATGGGAACAAGCATCCAAAAAGAATCTTTAACTGAAACGAGACCCCGCATTCGGAGATTTATATTGCTTCGTAAATAATGGATTGAAGATTCTTGTATTAACTGTCTTTTATTGTACGTAACGTTATTGTTGTGTTTTTTATTGCGTTTTAAGCCCACATTGTGTATCTTTGAAGTAAATTAAACAATGGTAATCTTGAACAAATTTATAAAATCAGATCTCGACCTTTTGTGAAACGTGAATTCACATCGAGAGATATTTTTATTTAATAATTACATAGAAAAGTATGTTTATTGAAAAGTCATTTTACTATAGTTTTCATATGGGATAAGGTAGTTTCCATGTTGAGTTATCGAAATTTTAGAACACTCATACGAGGGCGGTCCGATAAGTACTTAGCCTACAAAAGTAAAACTAAAATTTTGGAAAAGTGGCGATTAATTTCTCAAAATAGTCTCCTTTTAGCTCGATAAACTTGACCCAGCGATGCTCCAACTTCTTTAACCCATTTGAAAAATACGTTTTTTCGAGGTCTGCAAAGTAGGCCTTCGTGGCGGCGATGACCTCCTCATTCGACTTAAATTTCTTTGACTTTCTGTGACTTTTTCAAGTTTGGAAACAAAAATAAAATCTCATGGGGCCAAATATGGAGAATACGGTAAATGGGGGAGCATTTCGTAATGCAATTTGACCAATTTGGCCGTGGCGACGGCGGAGGTGTGAGCCGGTGCGTTGTCACGGTGGAAGAGGACTTTTTTGTTCGCCAAATGGGGCCGTTTTTTCTGCAATTCAGCGTCGAATCGGCCCAATAATTCGGCATAGTAGAGCCCTGTGACCGTTTTGCCCTTTTACAGGTAGTCAATGTAGATCACACCTTGTGAATCCCAGAAAATGGTGGCCATCACCTTTCTGGCCGATAGGATAGTCATCGCCTTCTTCGGAGCACGTTCGCCGGGTGAAGTCCACTGTTTCGACTATTCTTTGGTCTCTGGTGTGTACCAGTGGATCCATGTTTCGTCGGCGGTCACGAAACGACGCAGAAACTCCTTCGAACAGCGTCAAACACTGCTCCGAAGTGGTCTCACAGTGGACAGCTTTCTCATGCCCAAAACTTCTCGCAAGATATGACCCACGCGGTCTTTTGAGATGCCTACTGTTTCAGCTATCTCGCGCACCTTTAATTTGCGGTCTGCTAATACGAGATCGTGCATTTTTGTCACGTTATCCTCCGTGGTAGCCATTTTCGAGGCACCTGGGTGTGGCTCATCAAAAACCGACGTGCGACCACAATTTCCCCTCCAAAAACAAGAATCGAATCACCAAACGATATTGCTCTTTTTCCATTTTTCTAAAATACGCGTACACGTCCGGTTCCACACGCGGTCAAAACAAAACTACGAGTCCGATTTGGCTGAAATTTTGACAGTAGCCGTCTACAAGAATGTACTACACGATAGTAAATCTCTCTTGCGATACTAGCACCATCGGGCGGACCGCCCTCGTATACTGTGTATGGATATATTGATCAGGTTACTCACCCAAAAACTTCCTCGTGCACTGCACCAGTATGTACCCCTGGCCGCAAGTCGCCAACAGCCCGTACCAGAGCGACCACAGGGAGTTCAGGTGCCTTTTTCCGCAGCAGCCTTTCTTCTGGGCCCCATGGCTTCCCCTTCCGGTCTGGGTGGAGACGGCCACCAGCGGCTGCTTGCTGCCGACGCCCTGCACCACGGTCGTGTTCTTCTTCAGGCTGGACACCATCTTCTCCTGGGAGTTGTTCATCAGGTCGTTGTTGTTGTCGTACGTCATCAGACTGCCCGACAGAGACATAGCGATGTCGAATCGAAGACGATATGTTGAGAATGGTTATTCGGGTTCGTGCATTTTTTTAATGGTGGATTCGATGGATTTTGATGCCATTTCTATGTGGTTCAATGTATCTGTAACAAAAAATAAATAAATATAAAAAAAATTGGCCAGTAATAAACATTTTACAAATAATTCGAATTCTTGCATATTTGGTTTTATGTTGACGTAAAATATTAGCAAGATCTTGGTATAAATCAAATTCAATATAAGAAATGAAGATTCCGTGTAATTTTTTTGGATAATATAGACACAAAAAATTTCATTAGTAACGACATACTGTTAAAAATATATATTCAACATATTCTTTCAAAGATATTTTGAAAGCTTTTTATTAAAATATCTAGACAAATGAAAGAACAGTAATTCCTGGTACAAATATTTTTAATAGTCATATTTTAGGGGAAAATCTTAAAAAAATTGTTTAAGTAAAGAAAAATTGTTTAATAATTTAGTGATCAGTGATTTTCAGAAATTGAAGAGAAATATGCTTAAAAAACGAAGATATTTTAACGTTAATTAATCTTGAAATTTAATATAATGAGATTTAGGAATGATCTTAATATTCCAACATAATTCACAGTGTTTTTTGATACGACAACTGTTTACGTATATCTGAAGCATTTAATTTAAACTGATGTCTTGGACCATGGTATTGTAACCCTGAGGGGTATACAAAGGGTTATTTTTTATAGAACGGATACGAAATGAGGCCTTAAGGAATGAGACCATCAGCTTATTAGCTACCGATATTAGCTTTTTTTACAAAATAATTTTGAATTATAAATTTAATAATGAATAAAACTTTAAAAGATATCTATAAAAAGTCTACAAGTAGATGTCTTAACTTAAAATAAATGTAAAACACACCAAATACCGTGTAGCGTACACCACAAAGTACTCACAGGTAAAACATCCGATTTATGTTCTAACAAAATGAGTGTATTATGTTACACGGATAATGGTAAATTGGGGTAATACAGAACACGTGTTGCTTCCCTGCGTCTCATATTTTATTATTCCAGTCAGAGGAGGGCTGCTCCTGTAATATCCAGACCTGATAACAGATTCCTTTCGCTACCTTATCATATCGAAACATTAACGTGATTTAGTACCAGGAGTATCCTTTCTTGTTTTACTTTATTATATTTTCCCTGTCATTTATCAAAATGCTTCTCACACTGAACCAGAACAAACATTTCATATCGTATTCAAAATTAAAGCTCAAACCTATTGTTAAAATATTTGTTAAACAAGGCACATCCACATAATATTTTATTTGTTTTGTATTAAATTATAAAGTTAATCTCGAAATAATTTTAACGTAAATTGAAAATATCGGTTATATAATTTATAATATTTTTGCTTTCGACAATACTTTAACAGCAACTTACGAAATATATAAATAAATATTTGAACTTTTGAAAATTAATAAAATATAAATAATAATGATATTTTAGCGTCTTATACACATTTGTGTATCTTTTTTTCGTTGATTAATAAAGCATTATCCAAAGCAAAATACATTAATATTTTTTAGGTTGTTTTTTGACGAAAATAGTTTCTCAAATATGCTATAATAACTTTAATATTTGGCAGCGTTTCCAATCACCCGTCATTTGTTCCTGTGATGTTAATTGTTTACGAAGCCTCAAAAGCCTTAACACATTTTCAAGAAAACAAAATTTTAATGACATTTTTAAGCGATACTAAAGGCACAGCAACTAAGGCAACCTCGTTTATAAAATTATTTATTATAATAGTATTTAATTTGTATTTAATTTGTATATATATATATATATTACTCAAAAAATATTATTTTTTTGAGTTTTTAGCTTTTGACTGAAAACTGAATGCAGCTTCTCACCCTCGTAGAGCAGATCAGTATTTATTGATTTCGAAACTAAGCTGAAATAATAATGCAGTGCTTTGTGTGGGAGGTGTGGGGTTGTATGGCTGAGTGGTGAATGCATCTGTTAGGCTGTCAAGTGCACCCCGATGCATCTGTAATGTGATTAATGCATGTAAAAATGATCTGCCCGGTCCTACATAGTGCACTGGTGACAAATTAGATTATATATTCAAATATATTTCATTGATCCCGGTCGTCGCATTGTTGTTTGTCCAAATTGAATATCAAACATGGCTCAGACGTTTTAGGGATTGATGTTACAGTATGTGGTACATATTTTTTAAATGTATGATTTCGTATTGAAAACATATGTAAATACTAGCAACATAGTTTATAATTATTCATTACTGTACAAATGTGACATATAAAGCAAGAATCATTCACTGAAAAATTTAAACATGTAAGTAGACTATGGTCTGTCATAGTGTATTTTATGATTTAATTTAATTTGGTTTCTTGGATAGTGAGCTGTTTAATATTTTAACCATACTGGAACCTACATACTAGAATACTGGTACTGGAACCATCTTCAGAAACCATTGAAAGCACAGGAAGCGAAACGTCAAAGTACTGAAAACTTTAAGGAGCAAAATCACACCTGCAAAATAACATATTTAGTTAAAAGGTTTTAAATTATAAAAAGTTTACTACAAAAAAATTCATTCACAGTAAATTTGTTCAATTCATAGAGTGTGTATAATAATTTTTGATGTTTGGAAAAAACTAATGTTGTTTGTACTTTTTGTATCAGCTCATGTTTGTTTTTCATATTTGTGATTGTGAAACGGTGGATATTAATTTATGCACAGTAATTGCATTTCAATGCATCATGTTACTCGTAAAGTTATTGTTTGCGTAACGCGTGTTTTATTCGGGTTATTCTAAAAACACACAAAGCTTCAGATGAATATCAAACGAGCATGATAGAGCATACATTTTAATTGAAATAATACATATTGGTTATTAAATCCGCTCTACTGAATTATTTGTTTTCTTTTTCGGATAGTAAAATTGTCAGCAAATATTGGAAAATCAGTAATCCCGAACGAAATGTGATAAAACCTATATATAAATCAAATATCTACAGGGGGTAACAAACTGCCAATTAAAATATTTTTAAAATTAAATCAAATACTGGTTTTCGTCTACTTGAACTTTATATTATATTATAGACTACACTACCAAGATGTATAAAATATAATTATAAAATATAAAAATTATTGTTTACATTTTAATGTAATTCAAATAATAAGTAGTAAATAATAGCATAAAAATTTTGGTAATTAGGTCGAATTGGGGTAAAAATGCAACGAATTATTATTTTTAATAACAAGTTTGAAATGTACATCTATAGCTGAAAATTGCAAACAGGTAAGAAAACGAAAAATATCAGTTAGGTTCCAGGCTAAGTTTATTAAGATTTTAATATTATATTTAATTAAATTTTAATGTCTTTATTGGCTGATTTTTAAAATCATCAATATGTTCATCTGTAAGTCAAGATCTGTACTTTGATTTTATATTTATTGTCAAAAGCAATGATTCACAGAACCGAAAAACGATTCAATTTTGTATGCTGCTCTTTTCAAGAATGGAAATTTGTTTATGTGAATTATATTTCAGAAGTCTTCATCTGATACATTGGATTTAAGAATTATTATTTGGAGAGTTATAACGATATAATAATTTTCGCTTATATTTTGCTGTCTAATTATCATCCAATCGCAAAAATATCAGATACACTTTCATATAGCTTTCTCCTCACTTTTAACAACGCAAAAATATCAGATAGACTTTCATATAGCTTTCACTTCATTTTTATCATGAAAAAATATCAGAGACACTTTTACATAGCTTTCTCCTCACTTTTACTATCGCAAAAATATCAGACAGACTTTCACATAGCTTTCTTTTACTAAGATTACATTTATTCTAAACAAGTTTACTTTTTAATAAATGTGATAAATCACTTTGATATATTCTTTAAATCTTTTATTTTAAATAATATAAATGCATTGCAATTTAGTACAAAATAAGGTACAATTCATTTTGTATATATATTGTCCCAAAACTTTTTCAATCGTAAATTTCAAGATATAAAAGATTCGTTTTTTTTCATTTGCGCTGTACCTCCATTTACATTTACACTTCGACACGGCCTCGCTTGAACTGACAGACCCCCACTGCGATAGAATAAAAGGTTTTTGTATCTACTTGTCCATCAAACGTTCCGATGTACGAAAAAAACAATATGTATCGCAATAAAAAAAGCTCCCCTGATGTGTTAAATTTGTGAAAAAAGGAATGCAGAATGCAAATTTTACCCCGATTCGGATTTTTGACTTTAAAAAACACCAGCAGCAAATTTGATCCGTAAAAAATGCGACTGACCAAAAAATATTAAACATACGTAGATTTGAAGAGAAAGGTTTATAAGAGCAACGCGTGTTTAACCACTAGATATTTTTATAAATGAAAAAAAATGCTCTGTTTTTCAACTCTAGAATAAATAACATGTTAATGTATTCAAAGTAAGTAAATCTGTTGTTTTATTAAACGCTATTTTCGTATTCAAATATTATCACATCAAAGACTGTTGCGTATAAGAATTTAAATTAATAATTCATATAAGGCTTCAAAGGTATATCCGACAGCATATGTTTTCGTTTCTGTGAATTCATTAAATATTCGCGATATTAAAATAGATTCGTGGCTGTATGCTAGGGGTAGGTTGGAACCGAAATAGATTTACAATTGCCCGCCCCAGACGGCGTCCCGCCCCCGCCACCCACTCCAGAACATTTCAAGTGGCAAGAATTAATTATTCGGGGTAGTTCCGGTGGCGCTATTCGGGGTAGTGGCGTTATTTTCAGCGAGTCCCTCAAAACGCTAACCAAACAGAATCGCTCCTGTGGGCGCGGGCATAATTCAACCTAATGTTGCACTAAAGCACGGGGAATATGAAGCTAATGTCTGCATTGTTTGGGATATTAAATTTACGGAATGCGGGCGTGCATTCTGGGTTTATTATATTGCTGTTATGTGTCGACTTTATCTTGTAACTAATTAAAACGAACCTCCCTGATTTAGAGAGAAAACATGTTCAAAAAAAAATATTTTGACATCTCAAAAAATCATTCAGACTGAAACCACTTTACATGATAAATTTTATAAAGTTTCGTATTATACTTTATACTATGCTCAAACACTGAAATCACGCTGGAAATTCACCAAGTGTTATGTCGACTCAGTGTTTTCATTTATGGAGTTGAAGCTAAGACACTCAAAACAGCTACTATGCAAAGAGTTGAGGCAGCAACGTGTGGCTTAATATGAAAATCCTTAAAATATCATGGGATGATCGAGTCACAAATGAGAGAGTCTTGCACAGAATGCGCCAAAGAACAAAAACTTCTGACGTTGGTAAAAAAGCGCATTTTTTCGTTAAAAAAATATAGCAACCTTCAACTGATTGTCCAAGGAAAAATCTATGGAAAATGGTGCAACGGAAGGAGAGGAAGTTTACGTGAATGCGGATTTTTTTTATTACAAAGCCTTGGTAACTAGATCTTATATTCTTTCTGCAGCAGGTACTTTGGAGATTAAAGCTCTGTGAGAGAATCAGTAGGGTATATCGGTCTTTGGTGTTTAATGAGTTGATAACCTTTTTAATACACTTAAAAGCCACAGACCATATAATATGTTTTAAAAATAAAATATCACTATCATGGAGTTACATCAAAGTAAATCCGTAGTTTTGAATGGAAACTTGGAATATATAGTTCTGCGTTCATTACCGGTCTTTACGTCACGAAGGCAGTCATACTTGACGACCGCGCCGAGGAGTCATTACTGATTTAGAGGACCCGACGTCCAGGAATAGAAGCGGAGATGCCGTCTCCGTGCCTCGGGCCTCGGGAACGTGTCGAGCCGAGGACCCTCACAGAACTGAAGAGGAAATTAAACGTTCAATATATCGACTGCTCTTGCCGGAAACTTGTGACGTCACATTTTATGTTTGACGCAAATACACTCGATTTCGACATTTTCATTTAAGCTTTGATACAACACAAATGTAGTAAATTCATGTTAAATGTGTTTGTAGGTATTGGTAGTCGTTATTGGACAATGCATAATAGATCTCAAAATGGTATATTTAAATCAATACCATAACCACTATACTATGAGATGACATTTATGTCAAAAATTTAATCTGAAACACAAGAAAATTATAAATACCAGAATAACTGCACAAATAAATAATAATCGCTTTTATTCCTCTGTACAACACCGATATATCACAAAGTGCACAAGATCAGAATAAGTGCTTTTCCAGATGCTCTCGCCTTTGGTTTTATTCTCGCCTGTCTCCACCCCCTGATTCACCCTCGTCTACCCTCATTCCTAGTGTTATAGAGCACGTAAAACTTCGCTGCAGTAACAAAATGAAATAAAAAAAAAAACACCCGACACTGAAAGGCCGCATCGCGTACCTGGCTTCTAAATCAAGATGGGCAGATTCTTGGAGTCACTCGGAGAAAATAATAATTAATGAATGCTTTGATATTATCAAAGTAAAAATAAATGAATTAAAGGTATACCTTAGATGAGATATCAAATAAATTGAAATCAGTTTTTTTATGAATTAAATTCGAAATAGTAATTTTTGGTTCTTAACAACTTTTATTTCTATTCTACTTGCACATGCAATAAAATAAAACCAAAATTTGCTTTTATAATTTTAAACATAAATCACTTTTATTTTATTATAAAACAAAATATATTTGAGTAAAATAAAACAAATTTAAAAATACGCGTATGCTTTGTTAAGTATACAAGTAACGTAAGAATTTGTGTAAATTTTTATTACAATAGTACTTACGTAATATATTCCAGCCCCATAGAAATATGCACCGAGCACACAGTAAAAGCAAATCGGCTTTTACGGTATATTAAACCGTATGAAAAGTTTCCACTGGGAGATTAAATATATTGCATATTCCTGAAGGGACATAAATCTGCATGCAGTATTTACTCCCAGCATGCACTTCTCGAGTATGTGAAAACTTGGAGTCTGGCGGCGGAGGCTGACTCATCAAGCGAGGGTAATTAAAACAAGGCCGAAATAACAACTCTGAAGGGTGGAGACGGGGCTTAAAATTTTGATGAACTTTGAAGATGGCGTAATTAAGACGGTAAATAAGAAATATATGGTTACTCCTATACTGCTGACTATAATAGTGCAACAAATGTAGCTTCTTGCGCTATCGTTGGTGTTTCTGTTCTTTGCTCTCTTTAGTTTACTGTATCAGCTGAAATCCCACAAATATTTTTTATTGATAATTGGAAAATTTATAATAATAATAATTAAAGGTATACCATCAATTCCAAGGCCTCAAAATGAACCATTCGCGGTTTGATACATTTACAATAATTGATTTTCAAACTGACAAATTACTTACAGATATTTTTCCTGAACTTGTAACTTTATTAAACATTAATTGTACTTTTGTTCTACTCATATTTGAACTAATCAGATAACTTTACTTGTACCATATCTATTGCAAGTATATATAAACTACATACTCTATGTAAGCAATCAAACTCTTTTTTTGTCTCTTGTGTACTTATAAAAGTCCTAATATGATATAAATATATTTATGTGTGTCCAAAAAGAGTATCGGGTATTTTTTAGTTCAGTTAAACTAAAACTACTAGTAATCGAGTATTTTTTTATTGTCGATTATAAGAATACAAAATAGAAAATTATTCCGAAAAAATGATGTTATCCAAATGGTGACCGTTTCGCTGTTGGCACTCTTCTAATCTGGAACGAAGATTGCTGATAACACTCTGACACATAGCCCTCGATATTGCTGCCATTATTGACCTTATGTTTTGTTTCAATTCCATTAGTTTTGTCGGATTACTCTCATAAACTTTACTTTTAAGGTATCCCCATACGAAACAGTCAAGAGGGCTAAGGTCGGGGCTTCTGGGAGGCCAGTTGGTGTTACCTCTACGTGAAATGACCTTATTATGGAATAATTCGTTACAAGCTTCAATTGATTGATTGGATGTATGGCAAGTGACCAAACCACGTTTTTGAGTTGAAACCTTGAAACTCCTGCAACTCTGGGCTCAAAAATTTTCGCAGTATATCACAATAACGGTCACAATTCATATTTACCCGATACTTTTTTTAGACACCCTGTATAAGCAGTTATTTTTATTTAAATATGTTATTAATACAGTACTTATAAATAATATAAATAGACGGTTAAGTATGATAACACTCAACACAGTAATCGAGCAAGTAATTTTTTTTCCAAAGTACTCGTTGATATCATGTTATAGACGTAACAAGGGAACATACAATGTATTAAGTAATGATATACAATTATATCAGATGACTCCAAGTCGTGATTCCCTCCAGCTCACGTCCTTCGAGGGTGTCCAGATGGAGGTATTGTAAAAATTAACTTTAATAGAGAGACGTGGGCTTTTCAGCGTATATCCTAGACCTAGACAGTCCTGCCATTGAAAATGTAGAATAGAAATAAATAAATTTCAAGTGTCACGTATCCACTTACGACTTATACATTTCATGCTCCAGTAAAGGTGGTATAAATATTAAGCTCCGCTTAGGAGCGGGCTGGCCGGGCGAACGAGACGGATCGGGCAATTCGACTGCGGGCAGGGAGAAGGCAGTGGAGTGCATTTTCCCGGGGGTGGGTTTTTCTGCCGTCTGGCCGATAAACAGCCCTCCCGGCCGTCCGTTTCCAACCCCTCGCCCGCAGGTAGTCGGCGAAACAATGTTTTTTTCAACAGCAGCTCTCTGCCCTGTTATAAGGTGAGTGTATCGAGAGTGCTGTTGACATTTTGTGTTATTCCCGTGGATTTTTGCATCGTTTTTTTATACGTGCTATAACAGGGTAATAACATTTCGTACACAGACAGTTGATAGATGCACAGAGTGGAGAATATTTTCAAAAGGCTATTTAATGTTATGATAGCGATGTTGAACTTTTATACAGTTGTATTTGTATTTTTATAAACCACAAAATGTTTTATGAGTGTAAAATATCGGAAAAGTATTTGGCTTACATTTTTGAAGTACCACTGAAACCATTATTATGAAAAACGTACAAGTTGTGTTCGAATCTAAGTGGTTTGTATTACTGTTAGTTAAAATAAATCACTTTGAAAAGTACATAAAATATCTTAGACATATTTTTTATTTACAAGTTACCTAATAAAAATTTATTTACTATAAAACCGAAGCGTTATTTATGAAAGTTTATAAAAATATACTTTCATAAATAATGTTTCATAATAACTACACAAGTAATGAGCCTTAAAAGTTATATTATAGAAATACTTATATTTTCATTCAAAGTGAGTAAATGATCTGCGAAAATAAGATTGAATACATTACAATCTCAGAGATTCTGATGTCTAAAGTGGTGAGAGGGAGTTATCATAACAGGGGAGGCTTTCAAGCAGCAAAAAAAATACTGATCATTATTAGTAAATATCTGATATGCCTTAATGGGACAAATTTGGGTTCGTAAAATAAAAACAGCTTTTTTTCAGGAATAGCTGCTTTAGCTTAGCTTAGACTATCGCTGCAGAAAGTTCTCATTTTATATTTATGGATACTCGGGTACTAAGTTACTCTGAAAAAAGATAAGTGGATTTGTCAGGGAAATACAAAAAGAGTCCCTGAGGGGGTAAGAGGATATTGCTGGAAGAATAGATTCTATGCCGGCGACCTCTAATTGTCGCGGGAGGGATTTTCTTAAGAGGCAGGATTATTGGTCCTTAGGCTCCAAGGAGTCCCTCCCGAAGAAGTAATCCTGTGAAAGGATTTCACGTTTTTAAATAGACTTAAGGGTTTACTTGATACGCGATTCCATTTGTAATGTTTTATGTTTCTTCTTGTGTTTTGTAACATCCAAATTATTTTATAGATTAATTAATATTGATGAATGTGGCTTTGTCTATAATTATTTATATTTTGATAACGAAAGGTTGAGACCAATGTAATGGATTCATTTTCAAAATTTTCATAATAAAAGACATAAAATAGGATTATTTTAACCATATAAGTTAATACAATGAAAATAAATGTCAACTCACGTCAAAATTGATAAATATACATCAATGGTTTTATTAGGTATTCAGAAAATTTCAAGTGCTTTTGTTACTTATATAAAAAAATATTATTATCTTTTCAGCTTCATTTAAAACGTCTAACATAGAAAATAAATGGTAAAAAAAAAGAATGATCGTAAACTTTAAGATTATAAAATATTTTATCATTGAAGTAGCTGGAAGAAAATTACACGGATTGTTAGAGTTTGTGATGTAACACTGAAAGGGTAGCTTTTTATATAAAAGCCTAATTATTAAAAAATATTTTTTTACTAAAGCCAGCTTTTATGCCTTACTATAAAATGTATTTAACGTTCTCCCTGTAATTAAATTTTTCCATTCCTTGGAAATGTAATCAAAGTGAAAACTCACTTCTTTGTATACGTAAGTAATTATTTTCACATTTTACTTTCGACAGATTGGCTTTGAAAATGTTTTTCTCAATTTTGGAAGAATTTAAAAAAAACCATTGTTAAAATTATACAGTGTTTTCAAAAATCCTCATTTTTTGTAATGCAAGGAATACTCTCTGGAGAAATTTTTTCGGCTACATATATAGAATAGTAAAATCGATGTTTGCAAGTATCTTTAAAAAAACAAGTTGACGTTATCATTTTTAATTCAGTGATTTCATGTATTACTATTAAATTTATATAGTAATATTTAACTTAATAGCTTGACTTTCCAGTCCCAGGCGCATATCCGGGTTGAGCTATGTGCATTTAAAATTCAGATAGAATTATATACTATCTCGATTTTACATACAAAATAATACGTTTAGCGAAAAATACCTTTATCGTGCAGGTTTTATGTTAGTTTCTTGTACACATAGAGGCCTATGACGCAAATGCCTCTAAATACTTCCTACTGCTAACCCACGTATCTTTGAACTTTGTGGCCTCCTTCTTATACCGAGAGTTGTTTTCATAAACATTGAGCTTTAGGGTAAAGAGCGTATAATAACTCGTTCATTCACCAAAAAATTTAACCTGAAAAAGCTTCAGTATTAGAGTTTAACTTATTTTTGTTTGCGGCAAATACTAGCTGGAAGTGTGTGGCTTTAAATAGATCTTAATCCTCTACTTGTGAGAAGATATTCAACTTCTGACTTTGTTCTTTGAAGGCAAGCAAGCCGAGTCCCAGATTCCGATTGTTATGTGCTTTTAGAGTTTGCGTTAAGTATTTTGTCAGTTCAAGATCTACTCCGCAGTCTTAATATTTTAATATAAAGATTATCAGGTCAGAATATCTCTATCAGATGCAAGAACAAAAAAACGCTTTGTAAGTATATAAGTAAAGATAGTGTTCAGTCAAAATTAATTGTGGAATAATTCACTTGCACATAAAAAAATCATAAATGAATAAGAATGCACAATTGTGCTTTTGATAGTATATTTTATAATTTTTTTATTTTTAAAATAATTAATTAATTATCGTGTTTTACAGGTGGGGTGTCTCTTGGGGGTAGCCGCACCTCCCTTGGCATGACGTATTTTCACCGCACGTTTGATCCCTTAGATCCAGGTTTATCCTTTCACCCTTTCTGGACGCGTAAATCTTGGATGACCCATCATATAAAGGGAACGGATGACCAGCTAAGGCCATTTATCATTTTTTGAATGGGCTGGACGCGACCGAGCGGAAGTATTGTGATTTAATAAACTCCAGCGAGTGCGGGTGTGCCGGGGTTTAATGAAAAGAAGATATTTTGCGATAACTTGGCCTTTGTTGGGTCGATCGTTAAGGCACTCGGAATGCATAATGGCTCCATAAAGACCTTCATTAAAATGTTTTATGGTTTTAACAAATAAATCACAGCCATTTCTTCTTAATATATGACGTCATCACATTTTAACTGTGATGTTAATTTTATCACAGATTCTGTTTTACTTATTAAAAACTGCTATTCTATTATATAAATAAAGACACTATTTTATATTTTGACAACTTAATCTTTTTTCTCATTATAATTATCGTGAGCATTGAATTGTGTAAAAGCAATCTGAGGTAAAGAATTTATTCGTTTGGTTCGAAGATTCGCAATTTGGATTCCCGATGGTATATCACGCTGATGATATATTTTAAAGATTTTTTATGTACACACAAACAGAGCGACAGTAAAATTCTTGATTTTTTTCGACGTCGTCTACCTTGCAGATATCGCAAAATTGTTTAACTGTAGTACGTGTGACATTGTCAAATGTTTATTTAACAACAGATACTATACATTTTGCTTGTTTTTATTATATGTGCAATGCTGCTGAAAAACATGAAAATATAAATTTAATTACTCAGATCAAAATTCGATTTGTTTTACATATCGACCCCCTGGAATTCAATAGTTCCGATTCCCGGTGAATCCTCTTTTATCCCGGGTATAATTCCCGATCTAATCTTGGAATTAGCATCCCGGCTTAGGTTAGGCCGGCGGGACGGGGACTCGGGGCGCGTCATTTCACGGCACGGTGGACATTGATTGCTCTCGGCGTCCCCGTGCTGGTGCAGATAGCTGCATCACATGTTACCAGAAAAGCAAATTGGATTCCACCGAACCGTCGACTGAGATTAAAAAAAATATTTAATAATATCAAATTTCACTGTATACGAAAAACGTGAATTAAGTCAGACAGCGTTACCGGTTTTTAACATCTCTAAAAGTCGCGAGTTAAATACACGTATTTCTTGAAGCAATACGCAATATTCTTTATAAAATGACTTTTACTAAATGTAACATTAAAAACGTATGTATATACATGGTAAAATATAGCACAAAAGAACGTTTAGTTGATGTAAAAGAAAACAACCTTGTTTTTTTATACTTTGGAGACTGATCCCTCTGATGGGTCCATTTTCGAGTTTTTTGATATTTTTAGAAAATATTTTGCGAAAAATCTACTGCACCAATAGAAAACATTTAAATCCCAAAAGTTAGATTCATTCACTTTTTTATAGATAAGATTTTTTTCATATAAAAATACTTTAAATATGATAAACATGTGTTTTCCCGATTGAAGTTTAAGAATTTGGAGATCATTATGACCGACGGATCTAAAACCCTAGGAATTTAGGTGTCCTTTTTTTAAATTGGAATTAAAAGATTATATATAAATCTATAGTAAGGGATTAGTTTGATATTTAAAAAAGAAAAATACTTTAACAAACATAGGTTTTGAAAAGTCGTCATTTTATCAAATTTTTCCACATTTTTCAAGACTGTATTTGACCTTGAAAAAGAACTGTAATTAAATAATAAAAAAAATTATTGGGCATTTGAAAATTCTGTATGCTTTCGATTTCAAAATATGTTTTATGTATTAACGCAAACAAATAAAATATTTGTGTGACACATGAACATGAATTTACTCTTTTGCATTAATTGCTGGAAAAACTTTCATGGCGCATTCAATCAATCCAGGAAAACAATACTGATAAGTATACCGAGAGGGATATCCTCGTGAGTTTCATTAGCCCGGGGATATTTTACCAATTAAATTCTCGTGTCACGTGACGGGTGACGTCACCGGGTAGATTGAACACGTGACGCGGTATTGCCGGCAGCAATAACCAAATAACCGTTTCCGTGATTTAATTATAACCAGCCGATGCGGCGGGCCGGGCTCCTCCACGGGTAGGCTGTACTAACGAACCCCATTTTGGCCAGCCATAACTTAGTTATAAATATTTTGCACCCAGCACTAAAAGCCTGCTTTAAAGACCTGCACTTGTATGTACTTTGATTTATCAGATATTTTTTTACCTATATGCTGAAAACGCTTTTACTGTGTGAAGTTTTCAACTAGTCAATCCTGGAATTTTATACACTAATTGATTTTGCGATTTTTTAGATAATACAGAATTTGAATTACAAGAAAAATAAATTACATTAATAAAGCAAAAGTGTACTTATACGTAAATAAGAGTCCGGGAGTTGAAAGTCATCGAAAATTAATGAAATTGGTTTTATAAACGCAAAGACGAAATGCCTGCGAGTAATGTGGATTTACCTGCATATTAGAAGCAGTCCTAGTAGTAGGGAAAGCCCTAGCAGTTCTGTGCATCTGGATGATTATAATGACGGCAGTAATTACAACTGAAGCAGGAATCTGCAGGGAATATTTTTTTACGCAGAGGCCATAAAAAACGCTGGTAATCAGCGGCCTGAAAGGAACTCCAGGCTCGCGAAACTACGAAAAAATCTACGCTTGCGGTAAAAACTATTGAAATGTTAATATAGAGTGTATAACGGTGCGTTAAAGTAATGAGGATTTTTAATTATTTAATTAATTTATAATAAAATTGTCGCATAATCAATGAAATGTAAAAATGCACTGGCAACTTTTTGAACTTCTGGATGTTCGCCATTTATCAAGAATTCAGCAGAATTGAACGTTTTGGTACTTGTTTTTTATCCGACCACCAAAAAACTTGTACCTAACCTTTTTTTTTTAACCTAACCTAACCTAACCCAACGAATCGAGCGGTCATGGAAATCTGCAATTAACGAAAAAAACGCCACAACGGGACTCATCGTCATATGATAGATTCTTATCTCTGCGAGTACATGTACATTAAAAAAATTTGGTGGTCGGATAAAAAACAAGTACCCATTTTTGAAGAGCGATTGAAAATTAACTAATTTATGATAAAAATAAATAATTTCTCAAACAAAACAATGAAATATATTTTGGTTTACAATAATAAATATGCTTTATCATTTATTTAAATCGTGGACCAAAAAAAATCATTCCGGCTTCAATACGCAATCCGCCAAGAAAGACGCGTCAAAAGGCAGCGGATATTTAAAATTACCCGAGCAGCCTTTTGCAAAGTAACGTGTTCGCAATGGCGGGGTACTTTTGAAATGATTTCTGACCGCGACTGTGGGAAAATGTCGGACTTGTTGTCCGCAAAAAGCGTAAAGCCTCGCCGCCGTGAAGTATTGCGCAATTAATTCCCGGGACCGGCCCGAGTCGGGAATTCCCGGAGGCCGCGCCGTGTTTCTGACGTTAATGTGCTTTTGTCTCCTCCCGAGATGATGAATGAACTTTCGGAATCTTTCTGATGGGCAAATTTGCAAGATTTTTATTTACATTTTTTTTCGGTAATTATCGTTTTTTTTTTAAATTCATTTTGCATAAATAATACTAGGATAGGATCAAAAGTTTACATACATATAAAAGCAAAACCTTCAACTTTGCTTTAAATCATAGGTGGCCAACCCATGTTACCCATATTATTTATTTTCTGTTTTTGGCCCGCGGAGCATATGCAAACATTTTTTTTTTAATTGTATATAAAACCACCAATAGAATATTCCATTGAGAGTAGTTCGTATCATATCATATATATGGAAGTAGCCCAGTCTCATCTCAATCTATCTCACAGTCAGTCTCATTTCATTAATTTGTCCCGACAGCTGAAAAAGGTTGGCCACCCATGCTTTTAATGATATTGTCAAAGTGTCTGATTGATTTACCTAATGCTATGTCGTTTCAGTTGTCTTTTATGCAGTTGAGGTTTGGACACTCAAGACCGCTACTATGCGAATAATTGAGGCGATTGAAATGTGGCTGTATAGGAGAATCCTTAAAATACCATGGGTTGACTGAGTTACAAACGAAATAGTCTTGCACAGAATGAGCAAATAAAGGGAAAGTTATCATAGTCTTCTATTTTATCCATATTGTTTGCAACAATAAGTATGGTATCCTCCAGCTGATTGTCCAAGGAAAAGTCGAAAGAAGAAGGAAGTTCACGTGCTGGGGATCGAAAAACTGGCCCTATGAAGAGAGGCAACAGGAGAAAAAGAATAGATTACCTCACAGTAAAGTTAACGTCTATTCAAATAATGATTTGCCTTAATGATAATATAGTGAAGTGTAAATTTGATAAAGCATAGAATATAAGCGAAAAAGGCTAGGTAAGCCACAGGTGCCTTTATCAGCTTTAAATTGGTTGTTAACTTGCCTTTTACATGGTTATAGTAAAACTTGACTTAATTGCTCTTCATTTAAATATTTATTTAATTAATATAACATTCACAAACTGTATCAGTTTTTAAAAACACAGAAAAATAAAATTTATCTTTATTAATATAAAATAACTAATTGATATTATACAGCGGGTGTTAAGTGCAAGTTAGAAAGTACAAAATAAAATCGAATGGAGCCAACATAAGTGGCTACATCGCCGTTTTCAAAATTGTTTTTTTTTTTTCAATTTGCTTTAAATTTTAAAGAGAGGTAAATTTATTTTGGAGCGCGCCGTAATGGCCGTTTCCACAAAAAAAACAGATTTTCCACGAAAGCTGTTTGTTTTTATGGCACATTTATTTTTAACATAACGGCACTTACGTTAAGGCAAGCGATCGATTTTCATTTATTGCGAATCACCGAACATTAGCAAAAGGTAGTAAAGTCGTACGCATTACCGCGACATGACATGTTCATTATGTCATCAAATATACATTATTAGACTCAAAATAAAAAAAGAGATCTTCGAAAGATGCGCTTAAATACAAAAATAGCAGATTATTTACCCCACAACAAATTTTATTGAAGTGACATTAAAAAAAAAGTTGTTTGAGTATTATGTTTGAATAATTAACAGCATATATTTCTTAGCTGTTTTAGTCATTTGCAAATGATCAATAATATTTATAATTATATTCGATTATGTTTTGTATGCAATAGAGTCTATAATTATTCTCAGGTATGTCGCCGATTTAATTTCATAAAGGGGAACCCAAGACTCGTGTCCGATTAAGTCTGTTAATTGACCCCTATTAACCTGTCGTGTCTCACCGCCAGACCAGCAGAAGTTAGTCACATCCTGTGTCGGCGGAAATCCAAAGTTTTATAAGTTGAGCAAAGGTGCAAAGGGCCTCAAGTGGTCGCATAGAGGCAAACTACGATAGTCAAAGCAACCCACAAATTTAAGTGAAATTATAACGAGCCACCTCCTATAATTTATGTGTAGTAAAACCGTTTTCTCCTTATCCCAGTCGAGACTTCATCTATAACCTTTTACTGTAGCTTGTGATACATATCCACCAGTTCATCAGTTGTCAGCTACTAATTGACTTCATACTCTTAGTATAGTCTTTATTCATTCAGTCCACAGTTTTCATGAAGCAGAATTCTCTTGGTGATACCATTCCAGGTTTCATTTATATTGCTCGTCATATATTCAGTTTCACTCAACTGTAAAAAATCTTGTCTAGCGAAACACCTGCAAAAATTTTGGTTGGTCTTTTTATGTATAATATTGACTTACGTGACTTTTTATGATAATAAGTCTTGACAGATAAATTTTATTCAGTGAATATCTTATCAACATGACAGAATATATATTTATTTTTGTGATATATAAGAAGATACTGAATTCGTTTTCATCGCTCGTATCGTGTAAAATTACTTACAATAAAGTATCTCTATTACGATAATATTTAAATTGAGCAAAGAAAGTACTTATATATATTTATAGTATTTTCTTGATAAACTCTAACAATATTATAATTCTTCAAATATAAAAGCTCTTTCTTATTCAATTCGTTTTTTTGCGTCTCAGGAAACTTTAACATTTTTTTAAAGAATAAATCTGGCATTCTTCATGAATTTTAATGCTTGTTAATTTTATCGTTCGAAAAGGTTTTGCTTTATTGATTGAAGTACAAAATATATTTTTTTAACTTTCATGATTTATAAATATATTTATTGAGGAATGTGGAACAGTTATTACCGCAAGTGCTATATTCGTGACCTGCTTTCTGACATTCGTGTGGGAGTGTCTTAAGTTAATTAATCACGAATGTGTTAGACGATTGTACGAATATTTGTTTAAAATAGTATTCAGTACTTAACAAGTCTACCGATTAAAAATATTGAGTACATTTCTAATATTCAACAAAATCCGTATCGATGTAAATAACAGATGAATAATCTAAAAGTCTATATATAAAAATCATAAATTAGTTATTTCAGAAAATCAATAAGTTTGTTCTGTTCAAATTAATTACAACTATTTAATTTTTTTGTTCATTCTTTCTGAATGATATAAAATAAAAACAACTATATTTATTTATTTTGAAAAGCCTTTTTGCGCATAGCTTAAAGTTTTCAATACAAAGTAAATTTATTATTGATTGCAAATGTAATATTCGATATAAATGTACACATAGATATTTATTTAAATAGTTTTTTAAAATGCGTTAATTTGAATATACAACCAATAAAGCAATATTTTTCTACATCAATAAATTAATGCTAACTTAAACAAATAACGAAAAATTGATAAAAAAAAAAACCTACCAAAAGATGTTGTAGATAAATATTTGAATACTCAGTGTAGTTTCCAATAAACACGTAACTCATAATATGTAATTATTATTGATTGATTATCATCGTAATCCATTAAATACAAGAATAAGTAATTATTATCGGGCCAATTATTTAAACAATGCTTATTTATAATAATACCACGAAGCTACTTACAATCTATTTATATAAATACGTAGAGCTGAGCATCTGCACTGAAAGGGGAATTATTGAGATATTTTAATACGTAAACATCGAATTTCTATAACTTGCCTTTGTCCTTAATTATTTCCAGAGATACTTCATTTCTGAAACAAAGGTAACATGATGTCTTACATGTACAAAATGTAAATACGGATACGGATATGTGAAAAAGCCGCCTGGTTTCAGCCGCGGGCGTATTTCTTGTTTTGGCTCCCTCCGTTTCCTATTTTCAAGTTCTATAAATATTAAGTTGCGTGGATTTTTTTTACAACGCATGTGCTTTGTTTACTCAGAATATTTTGGTAAAACAACAATTAAGAGAAAGAATAAGAAGCCTATAAAGCAGTATATTTAACTGAGTCTGTAAATAAAATAAAAATTATTGAACAAGTAAAAACTATGTGTTTTGATAAAGCTACGTATCAACTTGCTTGCAGGCAAAATAAATAAACACAACAGGTTTTTTATTAGTTTTTTTTAATGGTTTTACGTGATTATTATTTCCCCAAAAACATGATGTTTAGAAATTAAATTGTAGCATATATGATAATGTGTTTCCTGAAGAGTTTGTTATGAATAATTTATTGTTGCAT
This sequence comes from Atopsyche davidsoni, assembly GCA_022113835.1. Lineage (NCBI taxonomy): Eukaryota > Metazoa > Arthropoda > Insecta > Trichoptera > Hydrobiosidae > Atopsyche > Atopsyche davidsoni. The sequence continues at coordinate 8,755,828 of JAILWY010000006.1, read as the reverse complement.
AAAAATGTATGAGGACATGTATGAGCACTTTCAGCAGCAGTGTCAGCGAAATATGTATTGTATATCAATGTTTCATGCATGCAGAGGTTGCTACAGTATTTATTCTCGTAAAAATATCGTAAATCTGACCATCCCCTCTGTGATGGCTCGCGAGCCAACAATCAATATATATTATTCAAGCCCGGCACGGTCGAGCTGGTTGATCGAGCAAATCCACTATTTATTGATCGCATTGGCGTTGCTTCATCGGCTAATTGGATGCGTCCGTCATGACAGCAAACTACGAGGGTTCCCAATTCACCAGGGAATATATAAATATATACACCCAATCCAAGTAAAGAGACGTCAGAAAGTTAACATGGATGCAAAACGGAATCACAGCCGAGAAAGACTGGTCTAAGATAAAGATATGCTCAGTGAGATGATCACACACCTCATCTGAGAAAAGGCACACGAATAAGTCAAATACAGCAAATTAAGCTTGTGAATAATAGAAATACTTTATTAAGTGCTTGTACTAAAATAATAATAAAAAATTATTCAGAGGGTTTGTTTCTATGTCCGTGTAAAATATCAGTAATGTTTACATATTGAGAGCCATCGGCTGGCAGGTGGGGTAGTTTGTCTGCGGCAGGCTGGGTAATGTTCTCTGAAAGGGGAAACTAAAAGTGTGGTCGGATTGAATGTATTTTCCCATTAATCTTTATTCTCCCCTAATTCGTAGAGCGCGGCTAAACGCCACGTTATTTTTCATCATTTTTTCTAATTACCAACTTTCAAGTGTTATTGCGGTGGTTCATCTGATTTTGTTGAAATTCTTGTCGTGTATAATTTGAAAATAAACTGACGTACTTACATAATCTTGTTTGATTGATTTTATGAAGGGAATTATTTTTGTGTTGATCTATTGTAAGAAGCATTAATCCCTGGGAGCGCAAATACTTGTGGGACTCCTATTTTCAATTTACTGTATACTTGCTAACTTTAAGTCAATAAACTTCACGGTCAGATATTATCAAATAATCAGATCTGTTATGCTTCCAGGGCTCGATATGATAAAGCAGTAAAATATACGTGTATACGGATTGTTGAATTATTCACGATTTTAAAATATGCTGAAATCTGAATTCCGAGCTGCAATGCATACGCCAATAAAACGCAGATAAAGCGAACGCAACGTTATTTCACGATTGGCTTCTGTATTTTTACGTTCAATTCCTAGACTATTTCATTTGCAGTTTGACGACACTTTTCCATTTTCTAGGCAATTTCACATACATTATTCCTATTGCAAGTCGTACAGGGCACCTGCTATACTGCATGCCAGAGGTTCTCAGTTTTATATAAAAACGTACCCCATCTAGAGAATTCACAGAACTAATTGCTGTTCAAGTAAATTTTTCAAGAAATTTAATGTAAATATACTACCAATTCATAATATTATTTTTTTTTTAAATATAAAATCTAAGGGATTTTTTCGCTGAACTGGTTTGTATAGAAAATCGCAGTGTTACGTGAGGAATAGGAAATCACGAATTGAACGAAAAATTTATTCAATAATAATTATCATAATGTATACATATGGAGAATTTAAAAAAACTTTTACATAGACAAATAAATAACTGAAAGGGAGTTGCCAATCTTGTTTAGATTTTTGTATTAGTTTGTCAGTTTAGTATAAACAGATAAGTATTAATTTAAAAAAAATCTTTGTAGGAGTATTTGAATGGTTTTGTTGCCTTCTAAAAGAAGGCTTATTCATTAAAGCAAATGTATTAGCAAGATAATAAAAATATATACACTGAGCCTGTAAAATGGCAGGAAAGAAAAATATAACTCTGAGTAATTTTAGGACGAGTCCATGTACTCGCATTCATGGTATTCTATAGATCTATGTAGATGCTTCACAAAGCATCAATTGAGAACCGCAGTGGTGAGTTAAGAAGGGCTCGTTGTCAAGGATTTGTGGAGGGTGCGTTATGGGGGTGAGCTCTGATGCTTCTTTGATGAGAGGGGATGCTCGGTCGTGCACATGCATGAAAAGTTAGAATCAGTTAAGAATTTCGATAAATTTTCCACCTTAGATTTATGAACGAGCCCCGCGACAGAATTAGAAGTTTTTGCATAAATTCGACATACATTAAAAGCGGCGTTCATAAATTGGTATAGAAAATAGGCTTTAAGTGCCGTGAAATTAAGATGGATAGAAGCTATAAAACATGAAATACGATCATAAATCATTTTTATTCGTACGAACGTAATGATTTTTTTTTCACATGGAAGTTTTTGTGGGACATTATTAACTGTTCAATAAATTTCTATTTACCACCGAATAATTGTATAACGATTACAGTATGTATTTTCGTAGTCTTAAACATATAATACATAACTAATATGTTTAAATCATTTCGAAATAAACACTATATTTTGATTCATTTTGAATTCTAAAAATACTCAAGTTATACCAATATATTGCTGAAAAGTATAACACCCTTATTTTTATGACGTTTTACAATTTTACAACTACTTTGTCATTAAAAAAATATATTTATTTGTGTGGTAAAAAAAGACCATGTGACTAGAAAATTTTCAATTATAACTATTTAGATGTTAAATATATATGCTTATTTATGCCTTTGCTTAATATATAATAACGTCTCTATTATAAAAAATTACAATACCAAGAAGTTTCTTAGTATTACAAAGTTTTTACTAATTAGTAAGAAAACTTTTAAAACAACCGCAAACTCTTTAGGAAAGTCTAAGCCTATAAGTACTGCGAACTACCTTTATAAGCTTGATTAAGTATGGGAAAAACTATCCCTTGCCCTGTAAAGTATGGGAGGGGTTGTTAAAGGGGGTTGTGGGGAAATATTGAAAAACTTCAGGCAATATGCGGATTGGGAGGCTGCCAGGGAAACTATCAGTGGTTCATATGAAGTGCAATAACCGTTAACACGTACCGGAAATTTATCATTCTAAATTATTACAGGGTTAAAGAACGAAACGAATTATAAATAATAGTTTTAAATTTTGTGAGCTTCTTTTGCCTTATAACACATCTTATTATTATTATATTTCTTTAAAATATTAAATTCAAAATAACGATATTACCAACTCACCCGTACAGATAGTTGTCGGGCCTTATTAGAAATTTTTAATGCAAGGTGCGTAGTATTTTACAGGATAATTTCTGTAGCACTTGATTGATAAGTTGATAAAATTTAGATTAATTTTTTTTTAACACTTAAGTCCTTTTGGTGTATAATGTATAATATATTTTAAACTAGCAATTGTCGTGGTGCTAACCGACTAAGGAATTGGCGATGTGCTCAGCTGATAAGGTATTCCTTGGCGCTCTGCCCAAAGCATTATTTTAACTGCACAACTTTCCATTTCTTGTCTGAAATGAGAAATATGCACGCTATCTGGACAGTAACAAAATGATGCCGACTGAAAAATGTGGCCTTCTGTACTGAATTTGTTCTGTAATAGGCCACTTAGGGCTTTCTAAAGGCCTGACGTTTCACTTATAGTTTCTTTTGTGCAAATAAATTTGAATGAACCCTTATTTTAAGACCGCCCATTTGTTTGAAAACTAAAATATTTGTACTGAACACGATTCACAGTACTTGCGAGGACACATAGTTTGTAATGTGAGCACTCCTTGTAATATTAATATAAAACATGTAAAATAATTACAATATATATTTAAGCCAGATAAAAAACCATGTGATTGATCACGTAAAACTAGACAAGTGTGGTTGCAATATAATATGTTTGAGGTTAATAATATTTTCAAGGGACAGGAGTAAAAAAATGGAGATTCTTCGGTGTGAATTGATTAACCTTGACAGAAAAATTTGTGTGAGTTTTAGTTTGTTATATTATTTAATTAATTAGAATTCTATCTTTTATAATGTCTTAAAGTTCACAATAAACAGATCAGACGATAAATAAGAATTCATAAATAGACTTCGTAACTGAAAAATAACAAAGGTCCTGCTATTTCAATTTGTATTATTTGTTTAGTTGAAAGTTTTTCCTTGTATAAATTTTTGATTGTAATATTTTACAGAGTAAAAAACAACAAAACTACTTTTAAAGCCGTTAAATGCAGAGTATTTTAATTTTAAAATTTTACCTTTTTATGAGATATCTCCACAAAAGTCTGTTCTGAAACAATAAAAAATAAGCACATTAATATTCATCAATATAAAATTAAGATTATCTATAGGAAATATATATTTAAGCTACGTACTGCTTAAGTTGAAAAACTGTAGAATAAATTAATAAATGTATTAAATTGAAGTAATATATTAAATATGCCTGTGAGCTCTGCTATTATTTAAATATATATTTTTATACCTTAGCACTTCAAGCACTAAAAACGATTATTCTTTAAAAATATTATAACTTTTATCATCGTCGTAAAGAATTTTAATTACTTTTAATTAAGACCCCTCATAGTTTGTAAAGGGTATTAAATAGAGTACCAACCCCCAGTACAGAGTTATTTAAACTCCACATAAACACCGTAACCCTATCAAAGCCATACGTTTCCTACTAATTATTTTTAACTACCCTTACACTTAGGCATTCGTCTAGCCTTTAAATTTTGAAACTACCAACGCCAGTTGAAGTATTATTAATCACAGAAAAGCCTTGCAATAAAGCTATATAAATTCAGAAGACACTGTAACATTTGTTGACAACAGTCTGTTATTAAATAAATATAAAAAATAATACAAATTTTCGATTTGCATGTTTCGAATTAATCCCTAAAGTTGATTAAAAAAAAACTCGGTAAATCAGGGTTCACAAAATTTTGAAACAAACCTACGAAGAAATTTTACTATTTGGTATTAATTACAACATTGTTTATTTTTTTAATATCACGTATCATCTTTCGGTGTATTTTCAGTGACCACTAATGGCTTGAGAAAAGCTCCCTTGGGGTCGGGAAAAAGTTTCCATTTTGTTTTTGTGTAGTCGGCAAACAATCTGAAGCATGCAGTGGAAGGAGCTTCCTGAAGAGCATTTGATAAGTTTGTTTTGTATTAACTTTCACAATCTTATCCGCGTTAGAAAGTACTTGATTATTTTACATGATAAATAATCGTTTAAAACAAGGCTTCATCAGACTATCAACGATCATTTTCTCCTAAAAATTTGATTATTATTATCAATGCATTATACATTAAATTAGCTTGTCGTAAATATAATAATTGTGTATAACAACTATACGATATGCTATAAATTATAATATAGTTATTTATAACTTAACCCAGGCATTTCGATGTTATTATTTTAGATGTACGCAAACGTGGTTATGCTTTCTTATACACAGTAATAAGCAATAAAATAGTCAAATTTAGATATGGATTTCTTATATTAATCGTTTAGTTTGAATCTAAAAGGGTGGATGGAAGGGATGACTCATTAATGGCAGCCATTGGAGTTCCTGACTTAGTGGTCGTCCAACTTCCTCAGTGCACGACAGTGAGCTATCGGTAATGTCCGAAGGGTGGGAGATGAGGGGTGAGGCACGAGGGGTTATGGGAGATAAAACGATTTTGCAAGCAGTTACTGCAGAATCCACCACAGATTCTTAACCCAGACTGATACACAAAGAAAATTTTAAGAAAATACATTTTTTTTCGATTTGACATGAATAACGTTTGATGACGTTTGATATTTTTATGGCATTAGAATATTTACAAATCGTTTATCACTACAATAAATATTCAATGACATATACGTTGATCAATATTTTATGTATTCATTTGAATATTTGATAATTTGACCGTGCCTTTATTTATTTTTTTGTACATTATGTCTATTTCCTGTATGATTGGTCAACACTTCACAAATTACATTACGAAAATACCTGTACACCATGGAGTTAGGATAACAAAAGCACATACCATCAATCATCAGAACATGAAACAAACTGCCCATTGGGGAACTACTGAATATTCGTCTGGTCGGCAGGGTTGTCCATATCGGGGGTCGTAACGAGCATCCCCTATGTTAATGGCGCTGCCAGTATGTGCACAGGATCCAGGATCTTAGCTGGCGATTATCAACGAAGAGGCCTCAGCAAATTGAGCAGTTAAGAACCCTGAGAGTGTGATTCATGAACGTTTAATTGACTCTTTGGGTGGACACCCCTGCTTGTATTATGTTTAGCGCTCAATATTAACAAGATAACGTTCTGCATAATACACGATTACTTAATTGTTTATCTGCATAAACTTGTTTACATATATTCTGCTTAAAATATTTATAACAGTTTATCAGTTAAGTAATGCAAAAATTTCGTCACCAAGGAATTCTCAAACTACACTTGAAAGCTATTTAGCACCCAAAGCTATTAAACATAAAAAAATCCTACTTTATCATTACAGAAGATAAACATTGTTTTTTTTTTTTAGTAATCTTAGTTCAACACAGATACGTATAGTCGAAATAAATAAATATGTTTTATGACATATTCGCTATAAATTTGTATAAATTATCAGTATATAAGAAAAATATACTCAAGACCATGTTTATTATCATTTTCAGCAAGTTTAATGCCAGCTTTCATTCTACACACAAGTCACCGATATTACCTCATTTTTCTCTATTCTATCCTGATACCCATTATAATCTCGGATATTTTTAATCAACCCAGCCCCTGGCCACAAGCGAAGGGATATTTTTGGGCGATCAGGGCATTAGGGGGTAGACTGGAGGGGGTGGGGGCGAGGGTGGAGAGGGGAGGCCACGTGACTCACCGTCTGGCCCGCGAGGGTGGATGGGACTTCCCCGACGCCACTGGGCCCGTGCACCTAATTTATCGATATCTTTTTTCGGAACGCATTTCGTGGATATGTGTAAATCGCTCTTGCGTGGGTTTTTATTGGAAACGAGGTATTTTTTTCGGTGTAATTGCTGCTTTTGGGTTTTTATTACGCCTGTTTATTTTTATTCGAAAAGTTTATTGTAAAATACTGTAATAAATGAAATTTACTACTTGATTGAGGTATTTGATAAATTAAATAGTGACTGTAGAAAGTCCAACAAGAATAATTAAAACTATTATTTATTTAAAAACTCTCTTTTAATTTTACAAAGTAACCCTCAGTCCCACATAGAAAATTACTTCGAAAACCTTTTAAGCTATTGTTGATGTAAAATCAATATATAAATATTTTTTTAACATTTAGGTAAATTAAATATTATGATTACCAAATAAACAATCAATTAGTTTTTTTTCTGTAGAAAAACGAGTACATTAAATAAAATTACAACTTCTTACATTTTAGTTGAAAACTACCTGTAAATATATAGTTTTTATCTTCGCGAAAAAAACGCTTGCATCTTTTGAAAAAATGATTACAATTATTTTCGAACATAAAAATGAGGAAGTGCTTAGCCGTAAAAAATAATAAACCTTCTATACTTATTCCCTTTACATTTAACCAGTATTTTTGTTTGTAGATTTGGGTAGCCATTGTTAATAAATGATCTCGGGATGTTTCTGCTTTCCGTCGTTTCGGTCTCGGTACTGGGACCACTTCGAGATACATCACACCGGCATGGCGAGTTCCAAGAATTTTTATTTGTTCAGGAACTGAAATCGCTCACAAATTTCAATTTATCTTTCGGCACACGTTATGTCTTGAAATTTTCAACGCTGTGAAAATTTGCAGTTATTAACTCTATACATAAATAAGCGCAAATTTCACTTTTCGTACTAAATATTCCGAACAGTTGTCACACAAGTCTCTCGGGTGAAATTCGTCCCGGACATTATGGTTATTGATTATATTATCTAGGAATGAATACATTATCAGCACAGAGCACAGTCAAGCGCTTCTGGGTTGGTAATTTTCAGTATTTCCAATACGAACTGTAGTCGGAGAGCTCGCCGAGGCTCTAGGGAATCAGCGATTGTACCCACACTGTACTTAGCCATGTGGGGGTGGCCAATAGTACGGAAATTTGTTATTTTATGAGATGGAAATGAAAGATATGTGTTTATTTCCTGTGTATTGTTAAGAGACTATTATGATCCTTTCAAATCCATTTTTACGACCCGTGCCTTTGATTTTATGTATTTTATTTTTAAAACCCTAAAAGCCTTTTTAAAAGTCTGTACTGTGATGAATTCAGCATCTGATTATATACTTTTATAAATTTGATATTAAGTAACAATCATATTAATAACTTAATATATACGGCAAAAGAAATGAATCTTTCACTGTCATTGAATAAAGTATCTATAAAGTAAAGTTTGTTTATAAGTGTTTTTAGGGAATCTTATCTATTCATTTTTTGTTATTACCAATAACTTTTACGGAACGTCTATTAACATAGCAAAAACTTTTATGCAGAGAAAAAAATATAAGCACAATTGAAATCTGAATTTCAGTTTGAAAGTCCTTCTTCTGTACAGTGCTTCCAGGCTGACTAACGGTCCCCTGCAATTTGGCAAACTGCTAACCTGGGACCGGGGAGGAGGACGAGGCGGGGGCATCCCCGAAAGCCTTCCAGGACGTGATCTCCAGCGAGACTAAGCGGGGGTGAAGAGGACTTGTGTACCGTGAAACTCCGGATTCAAAACACTGAAGCGCTCTAGACGATTCCACTATGAGTAGGAAAGATTATTATTCGTCGACTCTTTTCGTACTATGCAGACACGTTTACTAAACGTAAAACCGTGGTTCGTTGACATCGAATTTTTTCGAATTAAAATGACGTAGACTCAATTTTTTATATACCGGAACATGTACATGTACATGAACATTTTTGTAATCATTATCAGCGCATCTTAGATTTATAGTATATGTTAAATTCATAACAAGCTGTTAAAAAATGTATTATCATTTATTAGATGTACTCATGTTTTAATAAAAATATCTTAATAAGCCAATAAAAATTGACATAACTTTACTTTTGTTTCTGTCATATTTGACCTTTTCTCTATTTGACGCGATTATTTGTAAGTCAAAAGGTAGCGTATACGCTATGAAGCATTGAATTATTTCAAGCCATAAAATAAAATAAAAGGCAATCTACGGTCCCTGGCAGCTGTCAGAGTTAAGCTCATGCCAATAATACGATATAAGTTTTACGACTCATCAAAGAGAAAATACTTTTGTGTCCGAACAGTCAGATGGGTAATATATCTGGAGAAAGTAATGACAGATGCCTCTTGTGTTCCGAAGCAACTTATGCCACACCGTCTCATGGAAAGTCCAATATCGTATATGAAGCTATTAAAAAAAGCTCTTGTTATTTTTAATCATAGAAGAATTGTGTATGAGAGAAATTTTGTTTGGGCAAAAATATAAACTAACACTCAAAGTCAGATTCACTGAACAAAGAATCCAGCACACATATTTCTATAAGAGAGAAAGCAAGTAATTTTTCGATTCGTAACAATCAATCATATCAAAATTAAAATACAGTTATTAAACTTTACGTTGTTCGTCAAAAAGATATATTAAGATTATTGCATTTTAAATTGTGACTTTTTGTTGATTATGAGAATTCGGTATTATACAACTAAGCTTATTGTTGTAAGCATCGGTGCTTTGAACTCACTATTTTGATATATTGAAAGTATATTTATTTATTTTTTTTAAATGGGTTCTACTAAATAATTTCAATTGAATAATTAAATATTTTTTTAAATGGTAATATAATTTTATTTACAACCGCACAAATGCAACGCATCTGAAATCAGCTTATCCCGGTTTCCTTATACATTACGCTAGACAAATTTATCGAAGCTAGGGTTGGAAATATTTTACTTCCGGCAAACAAATCAAGCCTCCCCGTTGCGGGAGGCTATGCAGGCGGGCATTAAGGGAAGAGAAAGAAACGCAAGGAGGGAGGGGAACCAAGACGTGTTACTAGCTCGCCATCTCGGCCATTGTGTTATTATGATTGGGGTGTTTTTTTTTTATGCAGCATTTAAATATAAAGTGTTTATTCAAAATGTGACACCTGAAATACGATACTTCAATTTCATTTCATCTAATTGTGTTAGTAAATATACTAATATGATTAGACATATTTTTTCACATATTGAAAATGATTCAAAGAAACTCTCAGAAAAATATCATCGTGTCACGAGTCTCATGTCACGATGATATTTTTCTGAGAGTTTCTTTGAATCATTTTCAATATGTGACAAAATATGCCTAATCATATTAGTAAATAATATAGGCCTCTAAAGGTAATTAAAACGCACTTGATTAACGTTCAATCCACAAAATAGACATATATTAATAAATATACGTAACTCCTATCAACAATTTAGAAAATGACGTCAGCGATCGAACACCTGTGTTAATTATTTTTATCCAAAATGAGTATTTGTATATTTGTTGGCCGAAAGCATTGCATGTCTTCTTTTTTAAATTTCGATGTGTGTTTTGTACTTTTCTTTCATGAAAAATAGCGAAGGAGGTATTTTAAGCTACAATTGGGTGGTATGTGGGTTTAAGATTTCATCGCAGTGGCGATTCAATGTAGCTAAGTAGAAGGCATTTCGTCGAAACTATGCGTATAATGTAGTCATTAATGATCTTGATGATTACACATGAATGTTGAAAAAGATACAAATTATGTCTTTGATAGTTTTCCAGTAAAATTTCACATTTTTACCTTTTGTGATATTGAAGTGAACAATTTCAGCAATCTTTGCCTTTGCTGCGAAAGAGGTCCCTTTTGGGGTGTTTCTACTCTGTTATGTGTTCTTGTTGGCACAGGAGGTGTTACTGGATTAGCCCAGAGAATAAGGGAGGAATGATTGAAGTACTGGAAACAAGGGATGGGGGGCTGTTTGGCCAAGACGATTGGGGTGAGAAGTCGAGGGAAAATGTCTTGTGGAGCGAATGCAATTTCGTATAACACCATTACTTGATGTGATGAAGTTATTCTTTATATTAGAAAAACGAAAACAATCAGAATAAATTTACAAAATTATGTAATGCTGTTATCATATATATATATGTACACACAAACACATTTTTGAATTATTCAAAATATTATCACATTTGACTAAAATCTAACAGTATATATATTGAGCCTATTTACTGTAGCGGCATAACTTTTAAATTTGTCTAAATTGAAATTGAACTTCAACTGTGGATAATTTCTCTGTTGATAAGCATTATGAGAAGACAAAAAAATTAAACGCAATAGCACAGTAAATATAATTCAATTCAAATTACCCCCAAGTCTTGCGCAACGGCGCCATTATGTTTGCAAGAAAAATCCTGTCATTCAAATCACCAGCAGATATTCTTAAATACTTCCCGTCTATCCAGGGGTTTTTTGTTCGTACCGCCCATTAGTTCAGTGATATAATGGGGGCCAGTCCATTGTATGGCTGAAAGGACGAAGGGTTTTTTCATGCAACTCGGTAGCCGCTGGTCGCGTGAGAGAATCGAATCCATTGAGACCAGAATGTTGTAATGGAATAATTCCTGGCGAGATACGATCGCGCGGAGTAAATCTGGCGACATATTCCTATCGCATATGAAATATCAATGTTTTTTTTGTTTGTTCACACCCCGTGCTGTAAATAAAGTATATTTCAAGGGAGCATTACTATCAATCACTTAAGTATCTACGAAAGTATTTAACGTGATTTATTGGATGTGGGCTCAATAAAAAACGCAATAATTTAACCACGGGGGGTGTACTTATACTTTTTGAATCGTTTATAAATATAGTGGTTTGGTTTTACTTTGTAAGGTTGCTGATTAAAAAAAATAAGAGAATGCCTTGCTTATACAGATTTTTAATGATTTTGATACACAATAAAATAAACTTAGAAGTAAAATGAGGTATCTCTCACTCATGGAAAAAAATAGATATAAAAATAATAGTGTAGATCAAATTGTAGAGAATAGTAATTTATTTACTGTATAAGTGTTATTGGAAGGTGTGTGTATATATTGGGTTTAGTTAATTTATTTATTTAATACGATTACCTCCAATATATATAAATACAAAGCCTAAAATATTTACTCAATGCAATTATAAATCGGTAGAGCGTTAACAAACAATTAACAACATACCGTGGCACAGATTCACAAATACACTGTGTATGCTGGCGAAAATTTCAAAGTTGTTAGGTAAACTATTTAAAGCAACAACAATTTAACTGAGGATCAACGATAGTATAAAAAATATAAAACTTAGACCACTTTCTCTCGAATCTACTACTTCAACGTAAAGTACAGTTGTTAGCAATTCCCGAAGTATCCAAAGGTCTGTCGTATTATGACGTCACATATTTTTCTCATTACGTTGAAAGTCGGTAGACAACTGATGTTCGAGTTGTCAAAAGTCAGGCCTAAATTATGCATACGATTTGTTTCCGTCAACGGGACCGCGAGGCTCTAATATTCATTACGTGAGTCAGGAACATACGGAGATATAAGCGATCATTCATCTGTCCATACATGCGAGGGGCTGAGTAGAGTGGAAGCAAGACTTCTGAGGGGGGTATTCAATAATTTTTAATTATCAGCTTTTTAAAATATTTAATATAAAATAATATCTTGTTGAGGGACAAGGCATTCGATTGGTGAAGATCCATTATTATAATGATAAAAGTAACTTTGTATTTTGTCTTCACTTTGAGTTTATTATATTTTTTTGCGTGACTAGTTTCGATCAAATAGACTAGGTCATCATCAGATGCACAACTAAACAGTTTAGTTATGCATCTGATGATTACCTTGTCTATTTGGTCGAAACTAGTCGTGCAGAAAAAAAATATAAAAAACTCAAAGTGAAGACAAAATACAAAGTTACTTTTATCATTATATATATTAACCGTTGACGTTGAAAATTATTTTTTTGTTCACTTTATGTAACTGCTGATATTTTTCAATACTGACATTTGGATAGGATTCAAATCCCTTTTGGAGCTCGAAAGATATTTTTTAGTTTTTTTCATTGCATGTGAAAATATTGTGATAAAAAAGCGTAGTATATACACAATAAACGTGCATAGGTTATGGGATATTTTAAACATTAGAAGTACCGTTATTTTTTTCTAATTCATAAAAAAAAATCATATTTCTTTAATTATAAAAAAGTAATCTATAATTAACGCCAATTGCAGAAAACAAACGAATAGAGGCAAAAACAGCTGATCAGCAGAAAGCAAAACGCGGTGACGTCATCATAGGTTTAATACCGCCCTGCTTTTACAGGGGTGCAGCCGCAAGCATCCCCCATGCCAGGCATTTCTTTATTAGCCCACCAGGGGTGTAACGGAAACTTGCACATTTCTATCTTGAAAATCTAGAAGTGCCTAAGCTAAATTTTAATTAAAATTTGAAGTTCGTCAGAAAGCTTGTGTGTTTAAGAATGTACTCATCATATACAAAACTCATAATATACTTTGAAATGTATAAACTCAATGCTCTGTCAATACGTAAAGTTAAAAATTTTTTACGTTTTTTTAACATAATATTTTAGATAATATATATATGGAACTTTACTAATTGGCAAAGGCACTTAGGTGTAACAAATAGTAACAAATGTGAAGTAAAGAATGTGGCGACCGTCTGAAATTCCTTATGATATCGGTGAGTGTATTTTTTTTTCTTTAAAAGTATCGTTAATTAAATTAATAAACAATTTTATAGGACTTTTTCCGTAGATTTTTTTAAAATTTAATTTAACACAATTAGATGTTACTGTTAAACTATTACCAAAGACTATTACTAAAAGCTCTTAAGTTCTTACAAAAGACTATATTTTGATTTACGTATGTTCAAAACTTTGAGATAACTTGATTTATTTAATATATGCAAAGTTAACAATCGCAAAAATTGTTTGTAAATATACTTAAAAATAAGCTTTTTTAATGTGATTTTAAGTTTTGCTATAATAAGACTGCCGTATTAGTTACCGTGAGGGAGAGAGGGGGAGACGAAAAGTTTTCAGCGAGAAAGTGAGGGGTACGTGAGGATGAGAAATGTTAGTAATTAGAAGATTTGTTGCTTGTCTTTAATTGAATAAATAAAAGAAAATTACATTATTAAAGTACGTGGAATTTTGTCCCCTACTTATGGAAGAAAGATTGCCTCAATTTACCACTCGAGAGTGACGTGGGGGTAATCTTCCTGAAATATTACACGATGTTTTGTCCCATTATTAACAACGAATAAAAATACTAGATGACTTTTAATGGGGCAAAAAACTCCCCCCTTTTATACAACACAAACATTTTCAAAATATATTTTTGACACACAGAGAAGTTCTGAATATGAAGATGATAGATTAACGAAATTTTAAAAATATTTTTTAGATTTTAACTAAAAATTTGGCGCACTTAAAAATAAGCTAATTTTTCATACAAGATATTGTTATTAAAATGAAACCAGTGTCCCTATATTTTGTATGTCTAAGATAATATCGCAAAAGAGGACGCTATTGGCTTGTTACCATTTGGTTGTCAGATATATCGCAACATGCGTGGAGGACTTTATATATAAAAATAATACATAGTGCAGGGGTCCCCAACCTTTTTGTACCTAAGATCACATTTCAGAATACCGGGCGGATGGCGCCAAAAAAAAATATTTTTATTTATTACTAAATTACCGTTCTTTTTTATGGTCAAATAAAGTCTTAAAGATGTTGAAAATTTTTATAAAATTACAACTTTTCAAAACCAAAGATTGTTAAAAAAAAATTGTTTTCAATTTTTTACCATAGGTTTATTTCTAATCTTTTATTTCCAATTTAAAAAAAGACACCTAAATGCCAAACGTTCCAGATACATCGGTTATAATAATCTCCAAATTCCTAAACATTAATCGGAAAAACACATATTTATCATACTAAAAGTAAATCCACAAGAGATAAAAAAATATAATCCTTCGGCGAAGGAACGTATCTAACTTTTAGCATTAAAATTTTTTCTATTGTTGAAGTAGATTTTACGCAAAAAAATTATCAAAAAACTCGAAAATTGTAAGATACTATTTCAACAGACTTTTATATGATTTCCTGTAACGAATTATAATTTTGAAAATTATAACGATATAATTATTTTCGCTTACATTTCCATGTTTACTTACTATTTTTTTTAACTTAATATTTTTTTTATTGTAGCGCCCGCGGGCACAGTGTTGGGGACCACCGACATAGTGCTTATGAGTCGGTATATAATAATATGGAATATATATTTTTATCATACAGTTTGGATATTTCAAAGAAATATTTGGAGGCTTTTGAAGTACGGGTATCTCCACAGAATCACGTACTGACGAGTAGTTAAGCCTCGGGGCCCTCAGACGTGATTGACGGTTACCTTAACGTGCCAGCGGTGCGTATTATTGGAATAATCGCCGTCTGCTCCGCGGCATTCTTCGCACCATATATTGGGTTTCATCCAACTTGTTATTTCTAATACCCCAGTCACGCCTGGATTTGAAGATCTCTCGTTACACTTGCGTATTGGATTATAATAATTTAAAATATAACAGTCGTGCCGTGAGCACTGACAGCCACGCTAACTTTATGTGAGTAGGGTACTTTAAATATTCATTCCGCGAGCTGAACATCCGAGCTCTAATTATTTGAGAATAATGATTTTAAAACGTATTGCTCGTAACATGCGGAAAATATTTAGAGCTGCGGCTTTAAGGATTGATACGTCTCTGGTATTTATTTTCCTAGTAAACAACAGGAGATGTTTTTGATTCGAATCGAAATTTACAAAAGCCACATTTTCCTGATAGGATATGATAACGGGATTCAATATTTTGCAAACAAGCCTGCCAATTAAAAGATTGTTACTAACAAATAAACAATTTTTTTTAGTCTATTTTGTAGTATTGTATAAAAATGGTTTTTTTCAGACCTAACCTAACCTAACCTAACCCAAAAACATACATATGATGAATTAATAATACAATATGAATATTTGAACAAACATACAGAAAAAAGCTGTATTAATATCAAATAACTTAATAAGTTTTTCAAAGCCTTGATTATCAAAACTAATATATTTTAATTTAATTTAATTTAATTTAATATGTTTCAAACTAACAATGGTGTTGTTATAGTTTATTACATTTATGCTCCTTAATACTTATTATAGGCTTCGTGAGTGAGTTTAAATACCTTTTTGATGAAATAGCTCTGCTTTGGTTGTCCTTCGATTAATCTGGAACAATTGAAAATGAATTTATAATTTTTGAGTAATTTTACTCAAAAACAATGCACAACAATGTATATATTTAAATTTGTTATCTACTGTGTATGATCTTTGAGTAGCCAAGAATTCGATTTGAAAACCAAAAAAACTATTGAATATCAACAAACTTACCATACTCCCAAATGAATTGTAATTAAAAAAATAAGAAAAATCACTTTTTTTACAAAATAAAGAAAAGCAGAATTTCTCGGATTTTATAATTGTATTTCAATTGTTGTATTCTACAAAAAAGCGAGATGTGCGATATTCGTAGCAACAGTATTTTCGTATACGCTCGAAGACGACTCAACAGTGAAGTAACATACAAAGTAGAGTCACATTAACGAGACTTTGTAAGTTTAACTGTTGAAGTAGTACGGGAAGTACCAGCAAATGCAAGGGGTAGTTGCCAGGCATGCGGTAATATTGAGGGTTGCTCCCAGAAAGCCACTCGGAATAATGCTGTTTACTAACATTCAAAGAAACATTTAGTTTTAAATTGGTCTCGGGAATGTAGCATTGTAGTGGTATAAGCCTTACTACTTGAGCTTGACAAAATCCAGATGAACGCTACGAGAGCCACAATAAATCCCTGAAGTTATTTTTTTTTTAAAAAGTTACAAAACATATAATTAACAGAAATAATGAAAGTAACGTAGTAACACAATTTTATGAAAACAACAGTTTGATATAAAACCAATACTAGAAGATTTATTTAGCATCAAAAAATATTTTTTGTTTTACGCATTTTGTGAATGATATTAATATGAAGAATATTACATTTAAGTCTTTTGGACGAGGACTTAAATCTAAAATAAAAATATAAAATCATAATTAATGATTGTTTCATGGAAACTTTGATATAATTAAGCGCAGGAGGCTGCTGTAATGGGAATAGTTCAGAGGACTTATTTCTATACGACTATCTGCTATAAGTAGCTTCACACATGAGGCCTCTAATGGAGGAGGACCAAAACAGGCAATTTATAGCGTATTACGTTTCTAGGGATAATGGTGGTCTTGAATAACTGATGGGGGTGCGAAATGTCCTGAAAAAAGTGGCCTTAAAGGCGTGAGAACTCAAGGTTATTAAGTGAAAAATTATCAGGGTTTTTAACACCCCGACACCTTAAAGAGCTTTCGTATATTTTTTTATAAAGCAAATCCTACTAGCATTGTTTTGATAAATCATGACATAACAGCTAACGTTTTTATTATTTTTTTATTGAAACATACTATCAATGATATATGTTAACAAATTTGATTTATATGCGATTGTTTCCAATTATTTAGAAATATCACATGTATACAAAAGCAGTTTTACGAAACTGATACTATTAAATATGGTAACATTTTTAGTTTTGCTAATAAAGTAGAAAACGCTTTTTTCGCCATCGCTGATAAAGAGACAAATCAATAACAAAACTATCGCTTTTCAGTTAATCGCATGACTTTTATTACAAAAATTATAATTTTTTCATTATTTTTACTGTGTCAAACACACAAATATTATTTAAACTATATTTTATTATGAAGTTTTTAAATCAAATGCCCTCTCGCTGCGGCCGTAACGTGTCAAGCAGGGGAATGGCTCAAAAGCTGCGATTTGCATAACACGTAAAGGGATTTCCCCGCAATTTATTTTGTATACAATCCGAAACAAAAAGAGTTCCAAGAGCGTCCCCAGATAAGGAAGCGTCCTCCTGAAAAGTTCAAAACAGATAAAACGAAATAAATTCGGTTTTTCCCCTTCATAAACAGAGAGTTGTACTTTCATGCAAAACGGAATTTTTCGAATTAAAATTCTAAATTAAATAAATAAACAAGTCATGATTATAAATAAATATATTCTTATCTAAAATAGCTATGATCCTGAAAGGTAGTACATAAATGACCATAAAAAATAATTTCGTGAATTTCACTTGTGCTTTATATGCCGCATGCTACAAAAATTACGGGAAGCTTTCTTAAAGGTGTTTTATTTTAGTGACGTCATAGGGTGATTTTTATTTCAGTTTTACACAATAAGGTGTGATTATCTAGTAGCACAGTATACGTAGTCTATAGTCGAGTTATCCATTATCGGTCATAGATAGAAAGCGGTTGTGGGCGGGAGTGGCCGCAGGAGATAAGCCTTAGGCGGCCGCGTGGGCGGAAGTCCCGAGCTTTTGAATGGAGCTTCCTGTGGCCCATGTAATGTCACGTGAAAAAGAGCCCGTAATGCTACGTGTACGATGTAGCAAATACAGCGGCTAATGGATGTGGGAACAATACGACAATGTGAAAAATGTGGAGTTTTTTTTTGTGAAAGGTTTTGAATATATAAAGGAACTTTTAATTTTTTTAGTTTCTACATTTTTTAAACATAAAATTTATTGTAATGTTACCTTTTATCGAAAGCACTAAGCACGATTAAATATATTTTTACTGGACAGTTTTTCAGTATTTTGTTATAGTAAATACATCAAATTTTCTTTGATGTTAAGTGTTTGATTTTCGTATTTGTGCTTTCAAATGGAAAAATCTTATAATCAATGATTTTTTTAATTTAAAAAATACACATACATATAAAATTATGATAGTATTAAACCTTTTATTAAATGATCGGACTTGTATTCTTATCAATCACCACTTTTATGTAAATCCATATGTTGCTGAAATCGTTCCGACTATTAAATTAAAAATAAGTCAATTTTGAAAGTAACGCTTTAATAAATATATATTTATATAAGAGAGTGTGACATATTGATCTGGTTTGTATTAAAAGCTTTTTGGAAACTACTGTTCGATAAAAGCTTCCTTATGAGGAGTGTGTAACCCTTTCACGTAGCATCATAATATTTCTGATAGTATAGAAGCTTTTCTCCGCAGGGCCTTAAGAGTTGCAATTGTAGATTTACGCCATTCGCTAGAAAAGGTTGTGAGATATGAAACGTTTCAAATAAGTTTATGTGCGAAAATATATATTTTCTTCAGGCCTGTAAAAGATCACATTTTTTTCAATGCTACCTTCTTTTGTTTATTTACTCAATATTGTACTAATTCAATAAAAAAAAAACACTAATTTCTACAAAAAAACATTAAAGACTGCAATAAAATATGTGTTTGGTTTGGTATAGATAAGATCAGTATTTTAATGAGTGAAATTTATTGCTGTATAAATATTTTTTGTGCCAAATTGTATTTATGTGAATGCCACAAAGAATCATTATAAATTATTAAATGAGCATGGCTTTTAATAAAAATATGCAAAGGTTACTAGCCGAAATAATAAAGACTCCCCACTCCTACCCTTCAGGTAATGTCTATACTACATCTCTACAGCCATAAGACTCGTTACAGGGGTAGTTGTATTTCTTGAGGAATGGGCGAGTTCGTGAGAGGGTGTGGAAGAAGACTCGATCGATACCGGAAGTGACGGCCGGAAGTGGCTCTAGCCGGAAGCTGTTAAACTTTTACTCGAACGCGTGGCTTACTTCTCACCAATCAGAAGAATTATACGCTCGTTCATTCCGAATTTATTTAGTCGTCCCGGTTTTATATTTTATATGGAGTTTCTAACGGCTTCATTGATTGCTTCAGAAAATTTACTGCTGATATGGTGCTTTTTTGTTTCTGATATAAATATAGTTGAACTAAAAACTACTTGTATTATACTTGATAGAATATATGAGACACGTGTTTTTTTATATAATATCATAAAATATTTTACCTGTGACAGTGTGAAAAAAATATTCTATATAATCAATGTGAAATCCGGCAAGAAAATAAAGTTTTTTTGTATGTGTATAGATCTGTTTAAATTACATATTATCTTGAAAAGGGAACCAGTAGAAAAATACTATCTATGATTTCACTTTTTGCAGGGATAAGTTACATTTAAATTAGTATCAAATTATTATCACTCTTATTATATACAGAATATCATAATTTTGATTATCATAGTGTTTTATAAATTTTTAATTGTTTTACCATGATTTATTAATTTTATTAAACGAAAATTGTTAAATGAATAAAAAATACAAATAACAAAAGCATTGTACTTTAATATAAATATTTGACCGTGTAATTCTCAAATATTATATACGAATGTATATATTTGGGATACTTGATCTGATTTATTAACGGGAAAGAGTTTGCAGGTTCGACGGTTTACATTTTCCTTTTCCAGATTCGTTTGTCAAATAAATATAGATGATCGAATCTCGACCTAAATATATTTTATTATGAAAGGGTTCACAGATTATATCTGACCGTAAACTGATGAAAAGCTGAAAAAAACCAAGTGGGTGTACTTCCGCCATACTTTGGAGCTTTCAAAATGAAATTGATTTCCAGCTGCACAAAAAAATATAACTGATAAGCTTCCAAATAAATAATAGACTTTATATTATTAAGAACCCACTGTATTATTATTGATTCATTTAAAAATAATTCGTAAATGACACAGTAAAAAATATATATTTGCTTGTGTAAGCATCATGTGGTGCAATCTAATATTTTTTTTTTGTAATAATTGCTCATGAGTAAACAGGTAGTTTTTTTTATTGAATTTTTTACTATGATCAACAAGAAATAATCCCGTAATAATATATTCTTACAGAATGAAGGATGGTGGTCTTATTTGGTCGCGGTTCGTTTCCCTGGAGGTCTCGACTGCACAAAGATCTCATTAGTAAGCAAACACAGTACAGTTCTTGCTGGAGGAACACGGCGCGGCGTCAAAGGGACCTCCGCGATGCACTGCTGGATACAATACCTCCATCTGGACACCCTGGAAGGACGTGAGCTGGAGGGAATCACGACTTGGAGTCATCTGATATAATTGTATATCATTACTTAATACATTGTATGTTCCCTTGTTACGTCTATAACATGATATCAACGAGTACTTTGGAAAAAAAATTACTTGCTCGATTACTGTGTTGAGTGTTATCATACTTAACCGTATATTTATATTATTTATAAGTACTGTATTAATAACATATTGATAAATAACTGCTTATACAGGATGTCCAAAAAGAGTATCGGGTGAATGTGAATAGTGACCGTTATTGCGATATGCTGCGAAAATTTTTGGGCTCAGAGTTGCAGGAATTTCAAGGTTTCAACTCAAGAACGTGGTTCCAATAAGACGAAGCCACTTGCCATACATCCAATCAATCAATTGAAGCTTGTAACGAATTATTCTCTAATAAGGTCATTTCACGTAGAGGTAACATCTACTGGCCTTCCAGAAGCCCCGACCTTAGCCTTCTTGACTATTTCGTATGGGGATACCTTAAAAATAGGGTATGTGAGAATAATCCGACGAACCTAACTGATTTCTAGCATCAGGTCAGAAATGGCAGCAATATCAAGGGCTATGTGTCAGAGTGTTATCAGCAATCTTCGTTCTAGATTAAAAGAGTGCCAGCAGCGTAACGATCACCATTTGGATAACATCATCTTTTCGAAATAATTTTCCATTTATATATAATCAACAATTTAAAAAAATACTTGATTACTAGTAGTTTTTGTTTTACTGTCATATAAAAGATACCTATCAAAGCTTTTTATATATATATGAAAAATATTTTATTACTTAATATACTAAGAAATTCAAATAAATAATTATTTTTTAAGCATGTATGGGTTACCTTTAAAACGATATTGGTTTGACAATACCTTTGTACAGTGAGTGGAATCTTATAATCCTATTAAGAATTGATAATGCTTTGCTTTTATTTATGTTAACAATTAACAATACTTGAGATCTGTCATGAATTATTCAAATGAAAAAGTTAAAATTTAAATTCAGATTCAATAGACCAATTTATATCATTTTAACTGCAAATAGTTTCATATAAAAATTAGTCGCTGCTATTACTTCTTTGCTATCGTGTTGATTAACTCTAATGAAAAAGTTATTTAAGATTTATGAAAAATTATAGGAGTTAAATTAAATATTGGTGTTAGAGTACTCCATATATATTTAAAATTAAAAATTTAAAGATTTTACAACTGTCTTGTTTCTAAATAGCCAAATTAGACCGCAAAGTAATTTGATAAACATTTTTAACATTTTACTAAGACGAAGGGTTAATTTTAAAAAGAGTAAATTTTAAATAAAGCCTCTGGTACTTCCTATGTGATGAAAAGCAGCATTTATAGGCTTGAAACCCCGAAAAACAATTTAAATATCATGTAAATTCCTGGGGCTAGAAGGGTATTTCTTTTGATATGAGACGTGTTTAAAAATCCCGAAAAATGCAAATGACACCCGCGGTTAGGCCTCTTTACCATCCTTTAAATTTACATGGGAGAGTACTGCGAGGGCGGGTCGTCTGTCGAGGGTTGGAAGTTTAGAGACAGAAAAGAATTATTCGCCTCTCAGGTACTGAATGTAATGAGAGACACGGTAATTATGGGGGGAGATTTTCTTAAAAACAGGACTTATTTCTTGCAGGCGGTCTTGTACTTGAGAGAATGAACATAAATACAATATAGCAGAATGTTACGGTAGAGACCAAAGTTGCGTACTTCAAATTTAAATAAACTTGAATTTATATGTGAAACAGTTAATTTAACTGCAGAAAAAATTGTTACTTACGTGCGAAGGCACGCTTTATATTTTTTCGCAAATATTTAGTCAAATACTTGATATAAAAATTAAGCATCATTGAAACAAATCACAAGAAATGTTTTTTTTCCTAAACACGCATTTGATGTGTTTTCAGTTTTTAAAACATAATTATTACAATTTCAATGTTGAATAAAACACTTTTATGATG
This sequence comes from Atopsyche davidsoni, assembly GCA_022113835.1. NCBI lineage: Eukaryota > Metazoa > Arthropoda > Insecta > Trichoptera > Hydrobiosidae > Atopsyche > Atopsyche davidsoni. Next base: position 8,732,824 of record JAILWY010000006.1, on the reverse strand, counting down.
CAAATAACTAATATTTGCTGAATTCAAGAAAATATAGAATTCTAAGGATATTTAGAATTTTTTGTCATTCGATGTTTTTTTTTACTCCGACTATATAAAGCGTATGTTTAAGATTTATATGAGTTTTGGCTATTTGTTGCAAACTAATTAAATTATTGTATTCACATAAATATCTAAAAACTCCTATCATGGATTAAAAAATATAAAATTTTGACAAATGTAGCGAAAGTAGTGATAAACGAATAACGTTAAAGAGACAAGACTTAAAAATATATTGTAATTGAGAAAGAAAGCTTTTATTATTTTTTAAATTATTTTTTATCATTGACAATAGATCATAAAGTAGCATCGTTAAATTTCTTCAAGCGTAAATATGCTAACCTATGAAGATTTTTACTTTTTAGATTACAACATTCAATACATGCACTAACCATAAATATTGAACGTAATTCAAAGATTGTATTATAGATAGCTTTTACGTAGTATTCTGGGTAAAACTTTTCAGTATTTTACCTTGTTTGGCTTTGGATTTGGTAAAGTCTACAGGACTATAAAAGTTTATACTTTTCCTGAATCTGTCCGCAGGGATAAAGTTGAAATATAAAACCATAAAGGATTTTTAATATCGGAAGTGAACGCACAGTAGGGGGCTTTTAAAAAGTGTTACTTTGCGTAGTGCATGAGATTTTTTTTTCATGAAACAAATATACCGTTTGGAACTTTTCTGTAAGGGGGTGTTTTCTATGCTTATTTTCTAGTGTTTAGATTATTGCGAATAAATTTAAATTCAAATAAACACGCAGGATAAGAATAAATTTGACTTGGAAATCTAAGCACAGAAAGTCTTTTAAAAAGATGAAATTTTTATTGTTGAGTATATAACTGCTTTTATTTGGGTGTGTTGTATGTTAAATTAAAGTCTTATACTTTGTTTTTTTTTTATTGGTACTATTAAACACATAAATATATTCGAAAAAAAAAACAGACTTTTTAGTTGATTTAAAATGAGGCAGTGTGTAAAAATTTCAGAAGGCATCAATAACACTATAACATTATTTTTGAAATCAATCACCAAAGCAGCGTAAAATTATACATATTTAATTTTATTAGCTTACTTTGAATATGAAGGATAAACATATTTAACTTTAAGTAATATATATGAAATTTTTTTATTAATTAATGATAAAGTTTCAAACTGCATACAACGTCATAAAATGTATAAATTTATTGATCGGATGTTCCAAAAAATCTAAAATTAGTTTCTTTGGAAAAGTTTTATTTTGTATTTGAACCTGGAGAAGCTGTTAATTATTTGTACAGAATCTAAAAGATAATTCTTGAAACCGGGTTTAAACCCAAGACCGCACAATTGATAAAGAAGAGTGATAACAACTGGACAGTCATTTTTACTCCATTATCACGAGTGCATCAATTTGATGAACAGATATTTTCGCTGTTATTAAATATTTAAAAAAAAAATATATATATATATAATTTACACACAAAGCAAACAAAACGTATAAACTAGAGCAATTTGCCACGGCAACTATCTAAACAGGAGTTTCTGTTTTCTAAAACGGGTAAGTTTGAACAAGTCTGGGGTGGGCAGGGCTTGTCATTAGAGGGGCGGGTTTCAGGTGGTGACTAATTAGAGCAGGGTTACAGTCATTGTCCACCTAATTGGACGGCCGTCCTGATTTATTGTAATTTGTGCAAATGTCCGCCGAGTCGAGCAATATGGACCAACCTGAAATATGGACTAATTAATTGCGGCGCGACAGAATTAATATGAATATCAGCGCTCCCGATGCATTGTGACAAATTTTCATGTGCATATCTCTTCTGAAAATGAATAAATTACTGTGGTTATGAAAGGATCTATGTGCAAAATTTTCACATCGACATCATATATTTGTGGTTCATTAAAATTCTGATAATCAACTGCTTGCATTTTTAACAATTAATTACAATAAACAGCGTTGCTTTGAATTTTCATATTATTTCATTTGAGATTTTTCTATTTCATGTTTAAAAAATAAGTTAAATGAGTTATTTAATGTGAAATTATATTTTACTATTCAAATTACTAATTGTACGTTGTATTGTTATTTTATGAATATCCATCAAATACTTTATAATAAAAACATTGTAATTTTACAATTTAATTTCTCACGCTAGCTGGAGTTATTAAGAACGTAGTATCATGTTTTTATATCATGATACCATATTTATTACACAAACCAGCAAAGGTATTTTTTTTTTGTTTTTAATACAATATTATATTTTTTTATGTTTTCCATAAAAGCGAATAAAAATTTGCATTTTTTAATTTTTGCTATTGCCAGCTTTATATTATAATATTCTCTGTTATGTTTTTTTTTGCTTAATTAATCTGTTTCTAAAATAGAGGTTTTTCTAATCGTTTTGAGTGTGAATTTTTTACATAAATATTTTAAATAAAATTAACTTATTATTTATAAGGGATGAATTTGAATTTATTAAAATAATTAATGAAAGTCATTAGTTACACCAATCGTCATATAACAAAACTAGTGTAGAAATATCAGCATATATTTTCGATTAGATATATTAATTAGGTCTATATTTGAATGAAGTAATTTTTTTTATTTTTCGGTGCTAACAGCGCTCTTCGTTATTACAAATCCATTAATTGAAATTTGATATTGAACGCAAATACCAACACAAAGGTATTAATTAACTTGCTCAGAGCGACTGAATGAAACAAAATCAGTAAATCAAGTAATTCGTTTCGAATAACAACATCCAGAAATCGTCTGCTTTTGAAACGCTATTATAAACATTCACAATCAAAATTTACAAACACACTACAAACTAAAGACTCTCTAATGCCTTGTATGACGTCACTGAGGGCTGTTATTTCTCCAGCCCTCACACACGGAGGGAGGAGGTCTAAGGACCCTGAAGAACAATTAAGGCGCTTTGTGGAAGCGTACCTGTTGCCAGAGTGTTCTGAAAACTGTATTAAGTGAGGGAAGATATCAGAACTTGGGGTTTGACGTGTGTGATAAAGTGCAATAGGTTTTGGTGTTTGTAGAGCTGTAGAGCCTTAAGCTGAACTGTGTGTGGCAGTTAAGAACTTAATATTTCCAGCATTAAAATAATCCATTTCATAAATATTCACTGTAGCTCAGAATAATTACAAGTGTTATTAAAACGTATATGAATTGAAAGAGATCAAATTGGACATGTGCTTCAATATGCGAAATAAAATTGTTAAATTCTATCATTTAGTTAATTAATACAATTTTCAGCACATATACTTTAACTTTCTTTTCAAAATAATAACAATAGTAATTTTTTTAAAGAACTCAAAGAAACTAATCATGATATTTTAAACATGTTGATAAAAACGTGAGAGACATACATGTAACTTAGAGTAAAATATATTTAAACCTTAAATATGTACATTCAAATCTCAAAATAAAAACGTGTAAATATAATGAAAACCACTATAAATATTTAAATTCACATATTTTTAGGTAATTATATAAAAATAACAATACTTATAGATAAGGGTATTGCATATATATTAAAATAAATACAATAATTTATTAAGATATTTCTATATTATTAATTTTTGTGAAGACCGTCTCACAGGAAGTACGATTTTGCCTATACAGGTTTGATTGATTGATAGTGATTAAGTACATTTTTTTAAATATTGAAAATTGATTAAAGAAACTCTTAGAAAAATATCATCGTGATTTGTGTCATCCCACACAAATCACGATGATATTTTTCTAAGAGTTTCTTTAATCAATTATCAATATTCGAAAAAATGTACTTAATCATTATCAAGATATTTCTATTCTGAAGTTGCGCCTAAATATAACATGTAAGACTAAATAATTTTCAGATCTGAAAACATAAACAAAGACTATCATCATTTGACATATTTTCAGTATATTATATGAAAGAATAGAAAGAACATCCCGAGGGTTCTCCAGCAGCAGCGACTCCGCGTCCTGACGTCAACAAGAGACTTGAAGCCTTCTCAACGATTCTATTTCCCCGGTAGCAGAGCCTACATTAGTCCGTGTCAAGCGCGGCTGCCTCCACTGCTGGGAAGAGTTGTTGACCCCAACAGCGGAAGCAAAAGTGACCCTTCGTGACGTATAAACACACTGCAGTTTTTTTTTGATGCAGGTATGTCTAGATTAATATTATATTTTGTACTAATTTAAAATTTTGATTAATGTTTTAAAGCAAGTGTTTTTCTTCGACAGAAGAAATCGTATCAGATTGTTATAAACCTTGCATTTATGAACAAGATAGGATGGAGTAACAATTGGATGGATGCTTCTTATTAGGGTGAGTTTAATCTATGGCTTGATTGGAGCTCCTCTGCATTTGCTTTGAGTTGTCAAAGGAACCATAGAAACCTTGTTTCTATGGTTCTATTGCCAATTCAATTCCGGCACCTTAGTCGGACCTCACGCTTGCCGATGTCGTTATTCGAGGATTCTGAGTGAGGATTCTTCCGATATGCTCATCGTCATTCGTCATTTCTAATTTTATATTATCATACTTGCCATTCACACTCCCAGATTGATCGCTTTATTTTACGTGTTAAAACTAGAGGAGCTATCCAACAGAAAAATATATATATGAGATATTGCAAAACCCAAATACGTTAACTGTTTAAAACAGTAATAATATTCTTCCATTTTGGCCATTTACTTATAAATGTAATTCCGACTGCACACTTTTTATTATTATATTGAAATATTTTTTTTTATAAATATCAATAGAATAACATGTATTGTCTCTATACCTTTGTTAAAATTTACGTTGAAAAGTCATTACCGCAGTATTAATCGTTCCTCCATAAACTCATTTAAACTCACGTACGAACAATTCAAACATTCCTCCCGAAGCCTTCCCGGCAGAGGTCCTCTCCGCGAGTGTCCTCCACAATGATTCATTATAACTGTGAGTCTCCAATGAATTTGAAAGCCTGTACTTGAGAGGATTTAAAAGTCTACGAGAATTGTTCAAATTGCTGCTGGAACTTTTCACATCGAATATTCATTAATATCAGACTTCAGCAGATTTGCATCCTGTCCTCGGCTACGTTTTATCAGATACTATAAAATGATTTTTTTTTAAAAATAAATATTCAATTGGTGTTCTGATATTTCAATTTCAGTACTGTGATCGAGAAATTCTTCTTCAAGAAATTGAAATATTTGTGAGAAGAGTTGTTGAGGGTAAAGTCCACAACCAAGAAGTTTTCAGCCTGTAGCGCATATTTTTCATGACCCAAAGTAAATATATAAATAATAAAAAGTAATTCGTTTCTTTCAGGGCTTTATCACTACTGAAGTAGTTCAAACCATAAATTGTGCGTCTCTCCGCGAGGCTTTCATCGCTGGCTGAAATAAGAGGCTTCAAGGGCACCGGCGATAACTCACTTTGAGCTACTTTTATTATTAGTTAGTTAATTAAACCCGAGTCCATAACGCTCGGAAGCCTTTCTTCAATTAGTCAGGAATATTAAATTAACGAACATGTCTTATGTAATTACTTCTTATTCAAATATTCAGTTTCGTTTTGAATATTTATTATTCATTGAGTTTGTAATTTGACGCACGTTTGAATTGTAATATGTTTATTTGTATAACTAATGCGGTAATTATATTTTAAAAAGGAAATTTTATTAGATAGTTTTATTAGAAATGTTTTAAGGGTTTAAAAAAATGTATATTACGAAACGTTTTAAATTTAGTCGTGAATACAAAGAAAATATTTTATCATTTATGTTTTGCTTGTGTTTCGATAAATATTTATCTTCTAACGTCGATCAATACCGAAAACGCAAAAAAACGTCAATTAAGCACCTTAGAGGGTACTTTTTATAGCCATCCGTAAACATCCCTCAGAGTGGCCATATTGGCGACCTTTTTGACTGAAAATGGAGGGGGTGAGCTTAACATCCGGAGGGCTGCATTTTAAAACTTAATTTCGTCACCCTCTTCAAAAAGCATGGTAAACAGAGGAAAGCTTTCAATTCGTGATAGGTTTGAAAACTAACGATGATTGCAAAGTGTAAGGCTGTTATTTTATTTTTAAAATACAATTTTTGAGATAACTTTTATATTATTTTTGCATAAAGATACAACTTTTTTATATTGAAAGAATATATTTTATACCATTTACTTGAAATAAAAAAAACAAAAAAATTATTTGACGTGCTATATAGAAGTGTTCATTTTTTTGACAGTGAACTATTTTTTTAATATTTTAAAATTAAATTTGCTGTAATAGTTCAATGGCAATAAAACGAGCCCCAAGAAATAGAGCGTCTTCTGTAAACACAGCAAGGGTAGTAACAGCAAGCGTACGTATAAAGTGTTTTGAAAAATTCCCTTTGCTAGTCTGCACATCCGCCAACACAGTCGCTTCATGTTTTTCACACTCGGGTCAGAGACTTTTCCATCCCCTTAGAAGCTTTCGCACGAGTTAACAGGGGTAATATCGAATTCACTGGAGCTAGTTAAGGCTAGGTACGCGACAAACACACCCCTAGCGATCTAGGTTGTAATTTAAGGTCGCCCAAATGAAAAAAAAGCCTCCTAGTTGGGGCAGGTGCGAAAAAAACATCTTTGAACGAAGATCATTTTTAGACCAAAAGAAAATGTAATTAGATATACTAAAAGCAAATATTTTATATAATAATACTTTGAACTCGCGTTTTACTTTCAGTGAAAAAAAACTGAAACAATAAAATGTCAATGAAAAACGACGGGAATAATTAATAAGTTAAAACCGATGAAATATGAAACATTTATTTTCATTATAAACTTTATAGATCCCCCCCCCCCCTCCCCCCAGAAAAGTAAAACTTTCTCGATTCATTGTAATTTTATAAATTAAATTAGCATAAAAACAGCCACCATCAGAATAATACGATAACAAATCCAAAATTAGTTATTATAATTTTAAAAGTTTATAATTCATTATAATTAACAGTTCAAAGTTTTTGAAAAAAAATCTTTTGATATTTAAGATATTTTATAATATACATACAATACAAAAAATCAAAAAGTAAACATTAATTCTTATAATGTTATTTTTATTTGCTTTTAATTAACAAAGAGCTCTATAATGTAAAAAAATTATGTTTATCTTACGAGCTTAGACAATGCATTCTTTTGATGTAACATTGTAAAAATATATTTTATGGCCGTTATAAAACATGAGTTTACAAATAAAATTTACAGCTCCCGGGGTGTGCAATGGAGGGTTGTCTCTGCTGGAGTCCCATCAACCCCATGTGCAGGGATACATCCACCATATTGACGGTCATAAACAATGTGTGATTCATAGCAGCCTTTACATTGTGATTAATGATCAGTTGAAGATCATATAAGTAATATTTGAATATTAGTTATGTCAGCTGTTGCAAGTCCCATGTCATTTTTACATTTATTATTCAACGTTGCTATGGATAGAGAAAATATTAATATTACTCCTGCTTTGGAGTTGAAGTAGATCAGGTACGGAGTGATGATACAAGGTATCATTTACTTGAGCTGAAGTGAGATTGAGAGTAGTAAGATTAATAGATTTAACTAATGGCATAAACATATTTAAAAAAACTGTGATTTTAACAATCCATAAAATACCCACTAACGGAAACATAAAATTTTCAGTAAACTTAAAAATATATTTCAAATATAATTTTCAAAATTACTAAATAGTTGAGCAAGTTATATTAATTGGTGGGCTATCAGCTCCGTGTATTCAATATTTCGGGATAGAATGTATAAGTGCGGAAGCGAGAGTGTGATATATGTGTACCGGGGAACAATAGGAATCGCACAATAAGCTGGGAAACAGGCGGAGGAAATAGCGCAATATATTAGAATTTCATACCACACTGTATGAATATAGTTCCGCGGCGGAGGTTGGTGATTTGGGGTGCTCCCTGTATGTACGAATTCATAGATACTCAATATTTACCAGGAAGCGTCTACTTGTTAGAAAATTAGGATATACAGAGTGCGCCATATTTTATATCGGTGTGTGAATAATAAATAACATTATAAAAAAGTAACTGATTTCTATATATAAGATATTTTTATTTAATATGGCCCTTTACAATTTATTTGAACTAGTTTAATATGCATTTTTTTGGATTTATGAATGGCTATTTCCATTGCCTCCTACACACGCTGCAGTACATCTGATATACGATAACCGGCCAAAAGCATCTTCTTTTGCGTTACTTTAGCAAAACCATAAAAAAATACTTAAAATAAAGGAACGCTATTGGTTTAGTGAAAATCGATTGTAAATTGCATAGCTGAGTGTATAACCAGCTTAAAAATATTCATTCAAATAAAAAAAAAGCTTAATAAATATTGAATATAAACTTCATACTACTGGAACGAATAAGTTCTCGTTGATTCGCATTGAGAAGGAGTACTTGAAATAAATGAATTTCAGACAAATTGAAATACACAATAAAAAGCAAAACTTTTATATAGGTAGCGAAAACAATTTTTACCTGGGGCACCCGAGCAAGGTGCAGTCCGCTTCCCACAATACTCGCGGAATGATTAAATTATATTGGCTGAAAGGAGAAGAACCCCATTAACGAGATTGGAAACAGACGTGCAATAACGAGGAACTGAACGCCGAGTATTCAATATAAAACGTACGGAAACATATCACGGAATTGGTTTTGTCAGGTTAGAACTTCATACTGAAAAATATAATTAAACTTTGGGTTTAAAATGTACAGTAGAATGAAATACTTACATAAATAAATATCTAGATTAAATATTATCTAAAGCAAGGGGTGGTCTATTTAAAAGAGTTGCTAAGGCATTGTCTTGTTGAAGAAATATCTGCTGTTCCTTGTTAGTGTTATTTATTTGTGTCCAGTATTATTTATAATGCGTTAATGAATAATAAAGCTGTACTGTGACTCAATTTACATGTTCTAATAACTCAAATGTTTCTTAATTTTGATGGCTATATTTTTAAACACTGTGTTTAATTTGCTGAAAGTGCTAATTTATTTTATGAATAAAACATTTACATTTCGGTCTATTATACGGTAATTTAACGCTTTTCTAATAAGAAAAAAATCAATATAGGGGTGAGAATGGTTCTCGTTTCAACCCCTCAATGCGATCTAATATAGCGGTACTGCAAGACGGGCCTCTTCACACTCGAGCTCTTTTTAATCAACATCCATAAATATTCTGACGGCAGGAGCTTCAGTGGGGCTGTATGGCTCGAGAAGCGAGACCAAGTATTTATAGGATATTGCATATAAGAAAACACTTAAAAGAAACAGGGATACATTTCATATTTTAGACAGTAAAATATTTTTAGTGTTAACGCTTTTTATCATACTTACTCGAGCTTGATTGCCGTTCCGTTTCTGTGAACCACCTTTAAAGATTTTTTCACTAGATAGTTATAATTTTTACATTTTTTTTAGAAGTCTCCTAGTTATTTAGTTATTCACTTTTATTGATCTGCAATAATACGAAAGCGTTCAGAAAAAAATACGTAGAAGCATTTCTTAATATTTTTTTAATTTAAAATATTTTTCTGGAACCCTAGCAAGTACTTTTAGTCACAATTTTTTTTTTTTTAATAATTTTGAATGATTTATTTTTGCTTTTAAGGCAGCTCCGGGGTGTTTCACTCCGTGGCCGAGAGCAAAGCCATCTGGCTAGAGCGGTCGAGTCCTCGGAGTTGCGGTGTGCAGTATCGGCGGTTGAATAATGGCGAGCGACTGGAATTTACTACCTGCGGTCGAGCGTCTGCTCTATGAACCAAACAAATGTATAATTCATCATCCAGACTATTGTTGGAAAGACGGCTCCTTATTCGTAACGTCTAGTCAATCTGCCCTACAAAAAATAAATTGAATCGATGCTATTCGAGACTTCTTTTGAATTGTAATATAGTATGTATGCGCTAGTATATCAGTATCTACTATAATAATAGCCATTGTGTGTTTATTTGTATGTTTGTATGTATGTTTCATTTTTCCGTTCTGTATAGAATATCTTAAAAGATACAACGCTGATTTTTTGCACATAAGTTAAGTAAATTTTTCCGCAGCTATGTGCCGAATTTCAAGACGATAGGATAATATTTTCATTCATAAACTTTAAAATATGCTTTAGCTAAACTTTAATTATATAATTCACTTCTTCGCCGCGAGATGTCGTTAACCGCGAGAATTTAGGGTACTTATGTATACACAATAAATTAAATATTTTTATTCATAATGATTAAGTATAATTATACCAACGAATCACTGGTACTTAGCAAGAATTTTTAACAATCATATCCTATAAATGAAACAACGTACTTATTATGCCAATTAAATATTGTGTGACTTCCAATACTAGACTTTTAACACAACGTACTGAGTGAAGCATTTAATTGGTAATGCACCGGCCATGTAAGCTTGGGGATGTGGGTTCAAATCCCACACAAATCACGATGATATTTTACTAAGAGTTTCTTTAATCAATTTTCTGTATAGGCAAAATCGTACTTCCTGTGAGACGGTCTTCACAAAAATCAATAATATATATATTTTTAATGCATTTAATCTAAAAAAAAAACACCTTGCTCCGTTTTACTGCTATTACTATTTGAAGCACTTGCAATTGATTATATAAGAGCACAAAGGATTTTATAACAGGCTTTGGAAACAATGAGCATTTCCACTGTAAAAATCAACTGAAACAGACATAATCCGTCATTTCCAGCGTGTTTCTTGTTCATGTAATATTTTTTTTAGTAAAAAAAATTCTGTGCCATTTTATTCTCGGTGCAAGGCCCGTCCCGGCAATCTGCAGATCTGCACCGAAGGAAAATACATCTCAAGCGCTAGAGGGGTTGGGAGGCATTGTGCCATTGTGGGGGCTGGAGAATGTGGGAAATAAAAGGCCGCAGCGCCTTCAACAAAAGGCACGAGGGGGTGGGTTTTTTAATAAGCCACCCCGCAGCAAGGGCGATGTGTTAGTGGCAAAGTTTCAAAATATTTTCGGTTGGCCGGTTGAAATGTTCGGCTGTGATGAAGGCGAAAGTTTTCCGGTATTTTTTTTCCACAACGGTCTGCTGTTATATCTGCCCGTGGATTTTGCTTGTAATAGAAAAGTTATTTTTGTAAAGGTTTTATGTGAAATTTTATAATAAAATACAATCGTTCAATGAACAGTTTATAGAACAAATTTGATTTAAGTTTATTTTCATAACTTCTTACTAAATATTCCAGAAATTCATCAGTATCATCTTTTATAGAATTATTTTGTTTATATCAAAATAAAGCACAATATTTAAGCTTGCTTCCTATAAGCCGCTTTAGTCATACAAGTGTGGGTAAAAATTCCACCTGCAGCTACTAAATAATTTAAATGATTTTTTTCGCCATTACGCGTACGTTTTTATTTAAATTATAATATTGGAAGATATCTTTTTTGAATAGAAGTCATTCACTATTAAAAAAATTGCGTCGATAACGAATATTAAATACTAATGAAATCGTGGTTTATCCTATACAGGTGTATAGTGTATACAATATTTGGGTGGTTCTTGTCGAATTCGTAATATTGTATAATAAATCAGATGATCATATATTCAGTTATAACTCAATGGTATTTCCAGCACCCTTAAAGCTTAATCCTTCAGAAATCAAGATAACACAAATCCTTTCAAATTAGTTCGATACAAACAATAATCCCGTCTGACTTTCAACTCCGTTTAACTTCAATTAGAGGCGGCACTTTATAATGTCATTCAAGATCGTGGCCTCTAAGTGAAGCTGGGGAAAGGGTAGTCTAACCCCATGAAATTCAATAAGGCAATATTCCCGTTTTATTAGCATCCCGACTCGATTATAATTAAGGAGGGAAGGTGCGCCTTACTTCAGAGTCGCTGCGCTGTTCGGTCTTATTGGTTTTGAAAGTTGATTGATTGGTTTCATGATCGGATGTGATGACGTAAATTGATAAGTATATCATTAAACTCAAATCGAGTAGTAGAGAATATATTAAAAATTATTCTATGAAAATACCAGAATATGAGGGTGGCACAAAAATAAGTGACCTTTTTTAGTCTTTGGATTAAAATAGGTAAAAAATACAATATATTTGTTTTTGTAATTATAATTGTAAATTTTTATTTTGATTTTATTACAATATTAATATTGACTGTTTTTAAAGCTTTTTATATTTAATTAACTACACATATTATTCACTAATGTTTAAATTTATTTCTTACTCATTATTTTGAGTATCAATAAATCTTAAGTATTTACAAAATAGGAGAAAGTTATTTTGATGATAATTCTATAGTGTGCACTTAAATTACTTGTATTTTAATAATATTATCTTTTTACATTAGTAAGCAAGTAATTATAAGTATTTCCTGAGCAAAATTAAAAGGCTAGTGTTCAATATATTCCTCCCTAATTTCAAGTATAAATTTCTTAATGCAAATTGTCTATTTGAAGCTCACTGAGGCGCTAACGATTCTTAGAGCGGAATAAAGATCAGCGAAGTTCAGTTCTACCTTTACTCACTACCCCTAGACTTAGTATGTAAGGGCGGTAGAGGGTGGAACTTGGGACGTACCCCCAAGGTGTAATCTTACATCCCCCATAGAACCCCGGGCGTAAGTAGGAAATAAGAGCTGATAAAAGTGTTATTTATACTCTAAATTTAGATGTACCTATTGATATACTAAGTTTAACTTGAAAGGTTAGAAGGGTTAACAAGTATAAAAAGGTGCGTACTTTACCTAAGCTAAATTTTGTTAAGAAGTATCTAGAATTAACTTCTATTTAATTCTTAATTCTTTAAAGTTTTTTTTACGTATCATTGATATTTTTAAAAATAAAAATTATAGAGACACGTCCGATAAATCTGTGTTTATAATATTGGTATATGCAGCAAATAAAAAAGTGGTAGTAGTGTGAACCAGGCAATGCCAACTAGAACTTATAGAGAACATGAGACTAAACAGTATTGATATTAAATATCAAATAGCAATATTTTTTTTGGTAACTTCTATTTGTTAGTTATAATGAAGTTTTTTTTGTACGAAATGTATAAATTACTAATGTGATTAGGCACATTAGTTCACACATAGAAGTTGATGAAAGAAATTCTCAGAATAATATCATCGTGATTGGTGTGGGATTTGAACTCACATCCCCAGGCTTACATGGCCGGTGTACTGACCCTTGTACTAACGAATCACATCTATTAATCGAGAATTTTTAACAATCATATTCTACATATGAACCAATGTGCCCAGGCCAACCTAACTTGTAATTAGTAATAATATAATAAACCCGTAATGGGTAATAAATACGCATTTGATTGACGTTCAATCCAAAAAATAGACATAAATGTATAAATATCAAAACATGAAAATTACCTAAAATGGTTGAGCTTTGTCTAATTTTTCGTAAATGAGATTATTGTGAAATTATTATTTTATGTAAATGTGTAAAAGATACAGATATTACTAAGCTTTTATAATGGTTTTTTTTTTATATTAGTCATTGTAAATTTCAAAGGCAGACTAACGAAACGTTAGTACTCAATGCTAGAAATGTTCCATGTAAATATTGTGAACTTCGCTTCTTGCGCCTTGCGAGGGCGTAAAGTGTTCCCTACTAGACGAAGAAAAACAAACTTAAGGAAAACAGGGAAAACGCCTCTAGCGAGCGGGGGAGTTCGCCTTATTAAGAATCAACATAAAATGAAGGCAAAAGTACCCTCATGCTAAGGGTGACATTTAGAGGTTCCAGAAAATGCCAGGCAGTTTATATTTCTGCCAGGAATTGATGTTAATGTTTTATAACATGATATGTTTTACTAAGAGCGAAAGATTTATTTTTGAATTTAAATAAATGTTTTTAAATAGCTTAACACAAAAAAATAATATTTTCAATCAATAAAGCACTTTTTTTTAGGATAGAAAGATATACAATTTCAGTTACCTGAAAATGAGAAATTTATAACAATTGTACTCTCATAGAGTGAGAAAGAGATAAAAGAGCCCCAGCATATGAGGTAGAATTTTTTTTTTAAAACACGTTTGGTATCGAAAAGAAGTATTAGACACGATGAAACAACACGTATAAAAATAACAGAAAATAAATAAACACAACCTTTTTCGCGCGCTCGTGAAACATATATATTTTTACTTTTGAAGCAATTGCACAGACAGAATTTTATTATAATTCCACCGGCAAACTAGTCGGGAGGGATGAATCTCGCAGTTTAATCAGCTGTTCACTTTTTCAGGAGCGCCAGACTAAATACGCTGCCAGGTATAATATATCAGATAGCAAAGGTTTTCGCGCTGAAATTTCAGGCGCGCTCTTACAGGGGACTCAAAACTAATTTACACCCGCGGGGCAGCCTCAAAGAAGGCAGTCACCTTTGATTCTGCATTCTATAAATGGCTTAAAGGCAAACAGAATAAAACTAATGGAGCGGTGAAAGTAATTTCCTTTGTCCTCTCGTCCTTTCGAAATCATAACATTTTTCTTTTTCTATTTTAAGCTGTGCACAAATGTCATTATCAGTAGTAAATAAGCTTTGCGTTCTCGCTGCGCTGTAAATGAGTGCTTTCTTTTGATGTAATTTAAAACATACAAATATACTTTTGTATTACTGAATAAGTCTTTTTACATTACAAATAGAACTCTAACTTTAATTTAAGTTAACATTTTTTCTCTGAAAAAAAAAATATTTTGTATAAAAAAGGTATGAACATTTTTACTTTTTTTTGATCAAATTTACCGCAGTCCCTTATGATTGCTAATAATTGATTTAAAATTAGGAAATGTCTCGTAATACTCAATTTTGTGAAACCTTTATATAAATATTCTTAAAAGTTTAGTTTTAGCAAATATTATTTTACCCATTTTTATAAGGAGATGTTCATGACAAATATCTTCTACATTTTATAAAAAACGTTTTCAGCAAGTATAAATATATTTTTGGTAGAATATTAAATTTTCATTCATTTCAAATGTAATCAAGTAATTTATAGTGTTGATATTATATATTTTTTACTGAATTGGTCCAGTG
Organism: Atopsyche davidsoni; assembly: GCA_022113835.1. Lineage (NCBI taxonomy): Eukaryota > Metazoa > Arthropoda > Insecta > Trichoptera > Hydrobiosidae > Atopsyche > Atopsyche davidsoni. The sequence continues at coordinate 8,717,693 of JAILWY010000006.1, read as the reverse complement.
AAACGTTTAGGCTAAATGTATGCAAGTAAAATTATAGAAACTTCGGCTTCCGCCTCTATTAATGGTTTATCTTTACAACCGCGGGGACATAATGAATTTATTCGAGCATGCAATAAACATGCCAGTAAATTTATTCGAATTTACTACACGACCTTAAATAAGCCTACGAGCAACTAAAAGACTTGCTGAATATTATTTAGTTGAATTTGGATTAAAACAAAGATTTCCTTTCAAAATAGTTAATCGGTAATAAGTCTACAAATAACATTTATCTTGGAGTATTTAATTATATTAAATAAAAATGTTTGTTAAGTAGATGCCTAATAACTTTATTTATTTCGAGGAAAAAAACTAGTCATTTTGGATATAGTTATAAATGTTAATTTAAAAAAAAATTTGGGAAATGTATTTATAACAGATTAGGCGATAATATTTTATATTTCCGTTTATGTATTAGATTAAATTTAAAAAAAATTCCCATTCAGAAATATACTTTATTACTATTTCGAAAGAAACAGCGATTAATGGTAAAGATTTGAATAAATATATGTACAGCTGTATTTTTAATTTATTCACACAATCAATCAATAGAATTTTAAGAAGCCACTGTACCATTTGATTTATATATTATTTTAACATTTAAAAGAAAAAAATGTTGTTGTTTACAGAAGAAATTTAAACATCAAAGTTAACAAATATTATAGGCGGTTAAGGAGATAAAAATTAGTCAAGCAAATGTTTTTGAAACTCAAATCAATTTTTTGTGAACAAGGTACTTCATGTTTCTTTAAATATCATACTATAAACACGTTTAATATAAATTTTTAAGATTCCTCGGGCATAAATCACAGAAGTACGTGTTAAAAATCCAATATATATTCACGCTATCTGCGAGATCCCCGAACAAATTCTTTTACAGCTCTGGCAAGTAAAATAGTTCCGATTTATTCGTTTTATTTTCGTTCGTCCAACAAAAGAACCGGCACATAGAGCATTATGTATCAACGTACCCGCGAGTACAGCATCGGCCAGTGACTTACTTACTTTTATTTATTGAATACCTACATCGCCATTTTGAATTTTAAATTTTAAATTTTTTGATAAGCATACCAACCGAAAAAAACTTGATGGTATTTCAAGCGAGATCGAGTGACCTATTTACTATGCATGAGAGGTTGGTCGTTATATTAAAGTCATGTAAAAACATTATATTTTTATTATATTATTTGGATTACTTACTTATTTAACACAATTTTACGTTACAATGAAGCGAATATTAACAGCTTTATAAGAATATCGTTAACCTAATCGTAATCTCATTGATCTTTAAAATACACAAATTCCAACATAGTATAATAAAACAATAATAACAAGTGTATAGCATCTGTAGATATAAGCATAACAGGTCCTTATTTATAATTAAACTGATATTTTGATAAATTTATCGTTGAATAAATTGTTTCACGCTTGTATAAATTCTAATACATACAATTTACAGTGGCATTTGTATAATGAGAAGATTTGTACAAACTTTGATATGTAATGATTCGCGTTAAAAATAAACATATCTTAGTACTTATAATTTAAATAAATTATATTAATTTGATACTCGCAGATTCTGACATCTGAATAGTTTTATATTGCGTTATTTACTATAGAAAAACACTATTAATAAAGAAACGCTATTAGATAATTGGAAATCGGCTTTAAGTTGTGTCGCTGCGTGCGTGGTCAGCTTTATCAGTTGTGTAGCAGCGTACAAGGCCAGCTTTACTATTTAAATAAATATCATTAAAATATTTGTGTAGTACAGTTTAGAAAGCACTGGCAGGGGGTATATAAAATAGTTCGATAGATAGGGAAGGGACCTACTTCGGCACACCGGGACGCCTCAAGAATTTCTAGATTGAGTTCGGTAGTAGCTGGCGTCCGGGACGTCGGCCCGGAATACTAATTGCAATTTTGTTCGAGGATTTGTACATTAAAGGCTGTCAATGGATCTAATGGGCCGTCCGAGGTACAATGGCGGCGAGGCTTCTCTCTCGTTTGCTCCGACAGCTGTTATTAAACGATCGATGGAGGGACACGGGGGAACTCGTGAAAACACCACACAACCACAGGCGAAACTAAACTGACTGCAATCAAATAAAGAAAATGTGTCTATTGCGTCTTGTTGTATGGACTAAAGCCGGTTACACACGCAGCGATACAACTTGCGACCGTTTTGCAATTACACAATATAACCCTGAGCAAAGAAAGTCAAATTGCAGGGTCTGTAGTTTAATTTTCGGAATTAAACCAAATATATACGATCAGTGTAAAAGTATGTGATTGAAATTTTTTATTAATTTCGGAATGAGTAGTGAAAAGTACAAACATCTTTAAAAAAAAAAACCAAGATATCTAAAGCTAATTTAAATGCAAAAAAATATTATAAAAGCGCTCCGCCTTCAAGACCCGTTTCATAAAATAATCGTTCTGCCAAGACCACAGACATTTGCGAAATGCGCTCGAGCCCGAGCCTCACTCCATGGACAGGGTCGATGGGGCTTCTCTATGGTCATACCATATTTATTATGGGCCATTCATGCCCGCGGGCGGGGGGCGCGGGGGGCACCCAGGGGGGATAATTTAAAACCCATTAATGGGTATTGAAATACGCTAGATGGTAGAATCGGATAAAATAATGAACCCGGAACTTGGAAAAAGTACTCGACGTTTACGTCTTACGTGATTGTAAAATAATTTTAATGTTTCAAATATTTTCGTATTACCTCATAATCAATTTTATATAAGTTTAATCAAACGTTTATTCGGTATATAATACGGTCTACGATCATGTTAATGTATTTTTTGTGCTTATAGTATATAATATATTTTACCTTTAGGGTGTCTTTTCTCCGCTGAAGCCGTTCTTCTTTTTTCTGAAACAATAAAAAATATATATAATTTATATTTATAATAAATAATAATAAACAGAGACACATAATATTCAAAAAAAGACGACCTTAGTAAAAAAAAAATATTTTAGTTACTTTACTTTTTTGACTAATTGAATCATTATTGAGTAATATTTATCACTTTTTGTTCCACGTATCAAAGAATACGGATAAACGTCTATAGTAAAAATATATTTTACTATACAAATATTAATTACTGAAAACACAAAATATCTGCAGGTGTTAAGGTGGGTTATGAAATGTTGAACATCTTTACTGTAAACGCATAGACTTCCTTCGGGATAATATTTTACAACCATCATTTGCGTACGTAAAGAACGCAAACTAAATAGCCCGGAGCAAGCTGGCAAGGTGTTCCAAAAAAGTGAATAAAATTATCCGAACCGTGGGAACGTCAACATCCAGTGCACCTGTTATTTTGCAAGCGGTACCATGCATTGGCGTACATATATAATACACACACGATCATGTCCAACATACCTTCATACATATACATCAGCCAGACAACACGTATTGCTGTAACGACATAAAAAGTTTTAACCTAACCTCAAATAAATATTTTCAATTATATTATTTTGTATACAATGGTATTATGGTGTGATTGGTTAAATTTATTTCATTTTGACTTTTTCAATATTTTTTTGATCAAAGATTAATCTCGTCATTGAGTAATAGTTTATCAGTTAAATAACAAAAAATACAAATGTGATCGTAGGTTTTGGGGGCCGTTGCCATGAGCTGTACAACTGTTAATATTAATGCGTGACTGTACTCAATACAAGGCGAGTCGCTTCCTTTGTGAGGCAGAAAAAGGCAGCAAGGGGCAGCGAGAGGCAGAAAGAGCACCGCAACGGATACCGGGACGAGAATAAACAAAGCAGATTGCGCAATACGAACGGGCTCGTACAGTCGGTCCGGATGAACTTGGCGGTTTGTGCAGGTAAATGAGGGGTTAATGCGCCCCTCGGGTAACAGTACAATTTTTTTTTTTTTTTCATATAATATTGTTCGGTTTTTATTCTACAATGCGACGGTACACGCAGACTAATAAAATATTTTTTTTTTGTTTTTTTTTTTTTTTACGCAAGTGGTACTACTGAATATATAATCAATTAATTATATAGACAAAGTAAACATTTTCGGTCCTTTACAATAAATATAAAAATATATTATGTATTTAAATTTAGTAACTTCTAATTGTGCATTATTTTTTTAATTTACCTCATACAATTATTTTTTACGCTTACATAATAATAATATTTTTTTTATTAGTATAAAATATAAAACTATTTTAAAATACTGCATATATATTATTTTATCACTATACATATTTAAAGATAAGATAACACGGTTAACGACCTTGAAATTATATTCAATGGCAACAAAACTACTATTCCGTTTAATTTATTTCTAATTCAGAGGTGTATAGGTTCAACGCCCTCAGCTAATAAAAAAAAAAAGTCGTTTAAAAATAATATACTCAATAGATAAAATACCTTTTATCTTCATACAAGTTTCGTATTTATAATATTTTTTTTGTTTTATTAATTTTTATTGCTAAATTATAAATTGTCAATAATAAAATGTGATCGTATAGGTTCTATACACTCAGTTAATAATAAAAAAAAGATAAAAAAAGTCTGTCAGATGTGGGGTTCGAACCCACGCTCCCTTTCGGGAACCAGAGCTTAAATCTGGCGCCTTAGACCACTCGGCCAATCTGACGCTGCGGCAAAGTGCCAGTTTTAGCGTACTGCTTCTATTATGGAAACACTATGCAAATAAGGATATAACATATCATTCAACAGAAAATTAAATCTGTTATCAATCACTTTACTAGAAACGTATTAAATATTTATTGCGTCATGAGACTAAGCTAGTGTATTTATTTACACAGTTGAGTCACACAGTTATTTCCACATTCACATATACTATATAATCAGTCACTATACATCAAAACATTTTTTTTAAATTTAAAATAAACATTTCAACATAATTTTTTTTTTTATTATTATATTCAATTTTTTTTTTTAAATATTCTAAAAGCAGATATTTTATTTACAAATTTTTTTTTTTCAAGTGCATGATTCTTGTTACTAAGCTACTATTTTTTTTTTAAACTATTTCACTTTAATATATGTGTTTACATTTATGAGTAAATCTTGCTTTAATATTTACGAGTATATTAACATTTTGCTACAATATTATTCAACTGTGTGATCGATCTGTAATCATTAATCAATACAAAAATAATCATTTTCAAAACTCAATAACTTGTAAACGCGGGGGTTGCAAAGGTTCAGGTCAAAGCCTGCAGCTTGTCCGAGGGTTAAATTCTCCCTAACCATAAAGATGCAAGATATACGGATCAAGGGGTGTCGGATATTTCATACCCCATGGATACCACCCCATGCATAAAGAGTGGGATCTATTCCTGGACGAATGTGTCAATATCAAACGTCTTTTGGGGCCCACCGTGTATGGGATTGGTCCTGTAGCAATATATTAAATTTTCTTTTGATTTTAGGCGTACTTGGAAATATCAGTTGACTTACTTTTAAAAGCGCAAAATTTTTACAATTAATGTTGAATTATGCAATTTTCTTTCGACTTATCTAAAATATTCACCAAAAACGTTTTGAAAAAGACTTTTTTCTAAAATACGACGTATTACTGAAAAATATATACCTTCATCTGATATTTTTAATGATAGGTATAGGGATGAAGATAATTGATGCGATCAAATGTATTTTTATTGATTCATGTCAAAAACTATATTATAGTAAATTCAGTGCAATTGTTTAATATGGCAAACGACAGTACGTGTTTCTTTGTGAACAGGTTGCCATATTTCAAAAAGGTCTAATAAGTTTGTGTTATGGATAATACGTTCTTGGTTCCTGTTTCGTTTGCAACTTTGAGTTATATCCCTACAATAATTTGATTTCCACAAACCCTCCTGCCTTTGAATATACTTAACATTGATAAAAAAAATTTCATCTCGATCTTTTGAAAATAACGTAACAATGACTATGTGAGCTTCTGTGATAATGTTTATATGAAATATATAAAAATAAAAATGTCGTCACATATTCGCGACAGAATAAACTATTACAAAAAAAACCTAGATGCTATATTGCGCATAAAATTAATTCATTTAAAAGAAATTGAAATGGCCAGCAATCGTCTTTTATATTTAAAAAAAAAAAAAAAAAACGTTATATGTATTGAGTCAAGTGTTTTTATATAAATACTTTATAAGCACATAAAGATACATTTTGATACTGCAAATAATTTATTACAAATTACATTAACACAAAATTTTTCTCTTGATTTTTCAATATCATATTCACATCTTATAGAAGCCACAAACGCATTTTCTTTGAAATCGGGCGTGTGCAAATTTTTCAGGATTCATTCGCCATTATTTTTAGCTGCTGAAACCAAAGGTGGTCTTTTCTAACGGTGCACATCTATTTTAAGATTGTCCTCCTGATAAAAATAGCGGGATAAACGTTATTTACGTCCAATATGTCCCAAGATGCCCCTAAGACTCCTCCCCTCCACGAAAATATATATTCGCGGATACACCCCTTCTTAGCGGAGAAACCTGTTTTCTCAATCCAGACACGTAAGGCACTTTCTGAAAAAAACCTCTAAGTAAATATTTTGTATAGATTTTGAATTTTGAGACCATTGCGATCACGCAAGTAGTCATTTATAAAAGAAAAGCATGCAGTTTATAGATAGCGTGTAGAATATATCTTAAGTGTTTGCAATGACATCGTGGTGGAAATTCTATGAGAATGGCTGCATTTATTAAAATACCAGAGTTCATGTCTCATGTATTTTATAAAAAATATTTTTATATTTTCGGAGACACCTGTAACCCTGTAAGCCAATTGAGTATTCAACCCTTAAAGACTTGCCTGATGAAATAAACAGGTTTTTGCAGACAATTTTGATTAAAAATATATCTTGAAATCATTTACAATTATACAGATAATATATCTGGTTTATTTGATTATAATTTAAAATCGAATTTAGAAAATATCGTTGGCACAATATATACCCATGTACATTTTAAATACATGTATGAAGTATTGTATTTGATATATTCAACCGGTAAAGGCATGGTTTAATTCAGACTATCGATTTCAATTTGATGTAAGATTATTACTGTAATCAGAAATACGATACACCTTCAAAGCTACTACTTATAACAAACATTATCTCCTATATATTTGTGATCCACAAATTATAGTAAATGACGTAAAATAATGAAAGTAGTAACTACTAAATACACTTTGTACTATCACGCTTTTTTTCCAAGCAGAGGCTCAAGATCTACTTTGCTCGATGCAGGCACGTTTCGGAGTCACGAAAAGACACTAGGTAAATATTTTTGTAGCACATATTGAATATTTCGTTTTCATTTAGTAGGAACATGTGTGAGTCGTTGTGGCACGTACCCTCCGATGAAAGGACAACACTCTAACGGATCGTCGGCATGTTCGGGTGTAAAGTTTGTATGGGGAGGGCAGATATGAAAAATTAAATTGGGGAAGATTTGCGATAGCCGCGTGCTCTGGGCGGAGTGAGATTATGCGACTGAAAGCCTTGTTTTTTTATTTATCTGTGACGTCATTGAGAGATATGACACGTTTCGTTAACAATAATGCATTTCGATGATACGGTTATATTTATAAATTTAATGCAGTTAATAATAAGCACACTGAGTGTATGAACACTGATATGTAAAGCTTAATTAATATCCCAATATGTGAACACATGATAACTAATAAATGCCTGAGAATTGATAAATGATTTTTGCATCGACGTTGTTTACTGATTTTTGATTTTCAAATATAATACAACATGTTTAATATTTTGACGCAAAAATCATATAACACAAGTACATTACATCATTTGAATTATTTAGATTGTAACAGCATGTTACAAGTACTTTTTTTACAATAAATAATAAAGTATAAAATTTTAATATCTTGATACGTATTTTTAGGCATTTCTCAAAGCAAGTCTTAATCACTGACGAATATTTAATTAAATTTGAAAATAAATAAAATATTTCGTAACCGGAAGTCGACAAATGGCGTCCAAAAGCCGATTCATAAATCTGGAGAGTGCACCCGAACCATAAATATAAACAGGGAGCCGCTGCGGCGTCGAGTGGTCATTTGTGAGGAGGACCACTCCGAAAATGGGATCCCCGGATAACAAAAACGAGAGTATTGCGCTTGTTTAAATATCTCTATTGAGTTTTTAAGTATTGTTTTATAATTGAATTTTAAAATACTAAATATAATTGCCACTGAGACTTATATTGATGGCGCGAGAGTCAGTCACTTTCAGTCAAAGAGTCAATAAAACTTGTAAAGAAAGAAAATATGTTGGAATGCAAAAAAGTGGCATTAAACATAATTCAATATATACGTTTGATATTTAGTGAATAGGTGAGTTTTTTTCTATTGAAATATAAAGGAATTCAAGAAATTTTCACAGTGCAAAGATCAAATATTTGCAAACGATGCAGGTACGTCAGAGCTTGTCTGATCGTTCAGAATTCCCTCTAGTCCGATATGCATAGAGTGAGCGCGTGGTGCATCTATAAATTGCTTCCAAATAGTAGATCTATTCCAATACCAAATTTAATGATGTTCTGGACAAAACATGCTAAAAAATTAGTTGATAAAACAATTAAAAAATATGATGAAATATGTGAAGAGGTGAAGTTGTAACATGTCCAAAATATATCTTTAAAAATATACAGTATGGATGATATAGATATGTGCTACACATTTCTCTTAAATTTATATAATATTCAACTAAAAATTAATTTATATCCACAAGTAATACAATATTCTACGGTTAAAAATAATTCTACATAAACTGTACCAAATACTTTTATAATCGATTCAGGACTCACTGATAGTATTTGTTTTATAGATCAGATATTTTAAAATGCTATAACAGATACTAGCAATAAGTTTCTACCTCAATTATATATTGGTACCTATTGAATAAAAAAATATATTTAATATCGTATCCAGCGTTTGGTTGCATGTAGTATGCGGCGCAATCACACAGCTATGGTGCAAGCGGCTCTATCGATCGGGACTGTCTGTTGGTAGCGACAAGTCTACCCATATAGGCAATAGGTACAACGTACACACAGGTAGCTGCGCATGGAGGTGTACATATCGTATGCAGTGTGCCCTATACACCGTGCACCGAATTCAGTGCTAATTTGAGATTAATTTTATTATTTTATATTAAAAAAACACACGGATTACAGATGCGTATTTAAAAAAATCGATTATTGAAAAAATCAAAATGAAGAATTCATGAGATTTTAGTATAAGCACACAATTGTTTTTTTCATTAAATTATTTAATAAATAACTATATAAATAAAATAAAGCAAAATTTCAAATATTGTATCAAAATGTAGCTACTTGGTTTAGTATTAAACAGCCTTGCTTTTGACTTGAATCCGGGCTCAGTAAAAACATTTTCCAGTTTTTAGATTTGTTTATACAATATATTATTGATTTTTTGTGAAGACCGTCTCACAGGAAGTACGATTTTGCCTATACAGGTTTGATTGATTAATATTGATTAAGTACATGTTTTCAAATATTGAAAATTGATTAAAGCAACTCTTAGAAAAATATCATCGTGATTTGTGTGGGAATTATTAAATTATTGCCTAGTACTAGTGATTCGTTGATGTAATTGGCAATGCACCGGCCATGTAAGCTTGGGGATGTGGGTTCATATTCCTTTCCAAGAGTTTCTTTAATCAATTTTTAATATTTGAAAAAATGTACTTAATCATTATCAATTGTTCATACAAGTTTCCAAAATACAAAAAAAATAGTATCTTTAATGAGTATATAAATAAATAACAAAGGGAATAAAATTTGAAAAATTGTTTTTGTTAAAATGGTATGATTCAAATTATGATGAAAATTTAGTTTATACCAAGTTTAAAATATACTTTCATATATTTTTTTAATTCAGCTAGTACGTGAGTCCCAGAGCACCCTATACATCGCACAGAGGTCACATTACTTAATGCTGTGAGTGTGCGTGCATGTGGTACAACGTGGCCGCGCTCGGTCGGTGCGGTAAACATTTTGAGAATAACCCGGAAAATTGTGCATCGGTTTTAAACGACACAGCTCCCATCGGAAATGCCTATTGACGCTGTGGTCAGAAGTAAAATGGCTGAACAGGTTGTCTGTATATACAATCGATAAATTTTTAAAAAATTTCAATGACCAGTAAGTACTCAAGAAGATAATAAAAAATCCGTAGCTTCGCTCCTAAGCAAAAATAATTGAAATAAATTATGAAGTATTTTACCTGAGAACAAAAAATCTATTACTGCTTATTTGCAAGGATATGAAGAAGAAAGAAATAAAAGAGCATAATCAAAAATAAATACAATTAATTTTAATTTATATATTTTGGAATATTTCAAACATAAAACCAAAAAAAAATAGTTTTATTTTCTATTTTATAAATAAATATTCTTTGAATACGACAGCTGTGGTGTTTCGGAAATACCACTAAGTGTACAAACTGGCAGTATTATCACACCCCCCGCGAGCACGCAAGGTGAATAACAATAAAACTGACAAACTTCATGGGATATTAATAAACCCCCAGCCGCCCCATCCGCTGGTTTCAAACAAAAGGAATTAATATTTTCTACACTGGCAACACATCCCTAATTCTCTTTAATTAAATGCTCACCAAAACCGAGATAACTCGCGGAAAGGAGAGAGATCGAACGACTCCTCTATGCCTCGTGTCCGTACACAATTTATTAACAGTAATTTACAACTAAAACTAATTGAACGTTTTATTTTATTTTTACATTTAATTTAAATACAATTTTACGGATAAAACTTCGTAAGATTTATAACTAAATATATTGTGCAAGTACTGAATTCATTTAAATGCGAAATAATTAAATTATGGTTAATTCGTTTGTCTTTCAGTGCAACCTCAGTTTGTTTAAAGCGAACAATTCTCTCTCCCTTTCTGTGTTCACGTACATAAGTTAGCCACGGGGTGTTAGCAGTTGACTAATTTACTTTGCCGATTTTGTCACAGGTAGATTGGATTTGCAACGCAGGTGCAACTGCAGAATTAAGACAAGTGTATCTAATTTAATATATATAATAAATATCATTTTAATTGAATTTCGGCGAGAGAATCCAAATTCAGAAAGACACTCTGATTATAAGTTAACAAGTGGTTAGAAGCGATGATATATAAATCAACACTTTATTTCTCCAGTATTACTTTGATATTCATAAGTTCAATAACAGCTCTAATCATAATTCCAATAAAACGATTATAAAATCGATTAGACTTATATAATTTATAAGAAAGTATCGACATCCCGTAGAATTCTTCACATTTTACACGAAATTACATTAATTTCCAACAATTATTTGAGCTTTATCAGTTGTACGAACCTTTTGACTTTGGCTCGTATTTCATACAGAATTTCAGTTCAGAAACAATTTCAATTATTGACGACTCGCTGATTCTCAAACTCACAAGCCCAACCTGCTGCGATTGTTCCGGATAAAGTCGCCTGTGCTGATGAGAGAAGGTAGAACAAAAAAACCAAACTACCCCATGAACTTTCCATGAAATTATTTAAATAGCTGGTAAAGTTGTGACGACTAAAAGAAGAAGTTAACGAATTTATTATTGTATTGAGAGCACTCGTTTTTAATATCGACGACTGAATTGTTCTAGAAATAGATTCTGATTATATAATATATAGAATATAAAAAAAATATATCTGATATACATATCGCAAACAATAAAGCAGAAGTTTTATTATATATTTAATACCTTTTATACATATTTTGAAAGTTTTTGTAAATAAATATAATTTTTTTATTGCTTAGAAGCCTCATTTATGGTGATGGTTTTTCAGATCTATTGTGGTAGGAGCTCTACGTGATCTATTTTTAAATTGAGTTTTGCTCCTCGGTTTATGGGGCTTTTATAACCCTGTCGAATCAGGGTTCATTGTCCAAATATTTACCATGCTGTTTATACCAAACCTTATTGTCCACCATACACGAGGTCTGCTACAAGGCCATAACTCATGTGCAATTAAGCTCATGGATGATCTGACATCCTGAACGAGATATATATATATTTCAGTATGAAAAAAATCTTTTCAAAATTTTCAGGTTTTTAAAAATTCTGAAAATTGAGCCACCACCGTGAAGGCCAAGTATAGCGCAAATTACAGCGTTCCTCATTCCGAAGATTGAATGGAGATATCTCAAGAATGCGGCCGCCTCGGTCTAAACGCAATTGCTTCCTCAAAGGAAGGCCGAATCACTCTGGAGGAGTCTTCAGTCAACCGCCCACCCTTCAGCCCCCTATCGATTGCTGAATGTATAACCAAGACAGTGGAAGAGATTTGATTCTCTCGCGTATTCCGAGCGAAATGTCTTACCTTAGAAAGATGATTTCCCGTTGATTGTGATGAGCTTCAAAAGATCTGAAAAAAAAATGAAAAAAAATTCTAGAATATGTGCATATACATTTATTCAAATATGTTTGTGAAGATTAATGATAAACTAATAATTTAACTGAATATCAAGTCTTGAAACGAATACATTGCATATGCATGTATTTAAGCAAACAGATTATATATTTATAAAAAAGATTGTTATTAATGTAAATTGTATACCCTAAAACAATATATAATATTCTGTACGTATCAAAATACAAATAGTAACAATGTCTCCTGATGGTTGTCTTTTTTATTTATTTACCGTGGTTCTATTTCAAGTATTTGTTATTGTTATGCAAATCTTACATAATAATTATATTTGTTGATATATGATGTGAAGGGTTCGGTAAAGTTTAATTTAATTTATTTTAAGAGCATCTAACTTTCACTTAACATTGTAGATTAATTACATTTTGAACTCTTCTGTCGTTAAAAAAATATCAAGGTATACTGTAAAAGATATTCCTACCCCTTTGCTGGAGGTGCAACTTATGGGCGTGTAAAAAACGACAAAACACATCAAGTGAGTTACTGACACCCCGTGAGAGGTTTCTCATATATATCTACCGCTGCATAATATCCTGGGCTTCTCTAATGCAAACACCTTTCAGGGGGTGTCAGACACACAACCCTTAGCCTCTGACACTCCCAGCAGCCAAGGGGATGCGCCGTGACGTCACAAAGGTACCTCTCCCCCGCCAGACCTCCTTTGAATTTCCGCCCAGTTTATTTCGTACCATTAAGTTGTCTTTTCTTCTCGGAAGTTGTACCAGTCTAGTGCAGAGCCAAACTGGTTCCAGGAAAACTAGGGTAGTCGTCTAAGCCGCGGATTATCGCAGGTTCTATTTTTTACTAAGAGTTTCATAATTTTGAAATCTTTGCATTGAACAACTTTACATTATCATATAAAATTAAAATCACACTGTGGAGGCTTATCGTAAACGTTGAGGGTCAGTAAAAAAGGCAAGTAAAAACAGAGACACTCTTTTCTAAGGACATGCTTGATGGATACTTCAGACAATTTTGATGGACACACTTTTGCGTGTGGGCGTTGGACTTAAACACAAAATGCAGAAAAGAAAACCCCAAGTCAATAGGATAGTAAATAATCAACATAAACATCGTTTTTTTTCCAATAGAGACGTAATGTTTTTAAAAAAAATTATAAATCAAACCATGTTTCTCACGGAGAGAAATAAAATTAGGTGAGGTTATTTTTATACAATTAATAATAATATCGATTATTTGCAAGGGATTTGTGTGTTTATTTGTTTATGGGTCTTAAATCTTCCACTCCGACTCTGTTCTATAGATGAAGTACCAACGCAGGTGTGAAGCGAGTGCAAGTAGGTGAATGTTTATGCAAGAATAATTCTGTGTTCTAAACTCATTTAGTCTCTCAGATAAATACTAGAGTACGTGCAGGCTGCTGGATCCAGAGTGAAGCGGTAATGAGACGAAGGCAGGGATTATCCACCATGTAAATATTTTTTTAATGATGTAAATTTATTAAGATCATACATGTTTTGGTTTATTTCAAATCCAGGCAGTATTATGTCTCAATTAGAAAATGGATAAAAGACGGTAATTTCTTAAAATAAATTTCAAGGCAAATGTAAATGAGGTGTTAATTTGACAAGCAAAAATAATATATTGAAATTGAAAAAAAAATCATAATTTCCTGTTAACGATTCTAAAGTATTTCAGAATATTAAATTTATCAGTTTCAAAATTTTATCTGCATGTTTAATAACGGCATATCGCACACGATGAAAATATGAAACAATAACTTTTTTGCTGAATCTAGGGTTGAATTATCACTTAATTACGGTTGTAATCTAATGAAATATCTAATAAAATCTCCCCTCGAATGGAAGGGTCATCGGCGACCTTTTTCGGTACCCCGAGAGGAATTACATCTTCACACCCTTGTGCAGCCCTTGGGCAAATATTATTTAGTTCGATAATTTGAGGTGTGAATCGACGAAACACCGAATGGATCCTGTAGCCGAGCCTTTTCAGGTGCTTTGCAAGTAATTATGTACTCATTATTCGAAATACGCGAATTAAATTTTAATTAATTTGATGAACTGAATTAATCCCTCCATTGTAATTAACTACACTGAAAAGGTTTTCAAATAAATCCCCTCCCCTTTCATGAAATATTCTATGTCGATGTATACAACAAAATATTTGTATGGGTTTAATGTATATTGAATTTTGATTTATTATTTATGCGTACATTTAGCGAGTTGGATGTTAATATAGATTTTTAAAACACACGTGCAGTCTTTTTGATTTATTGATTATTACGATATATAGTATTACAATTGTATTAGATATTATTATTGGATAGTCGATTAGGGTAGATTTAAAAAGTAACTAAGATATCCGAATTAAATTGCCACACTTTCGTACGATGCGATTTGTAAACATAGATCTTAGTTTCATTGTAACCGCGATCACTCGCTAATGTAATACTGCGGTTAGTTTATGTTATAAATAAAATATTAAATTATATGTTTACGGTGGTTGATTTTCAAAATAGCGACTTTATGCAGATTTTATTAACAACGTAATATAATATGTTTGTTTGAAAATACGCTTATTTCGAATTTTGTGCCTCTTGTGACCGCAATTTCTCGCCAAGTAGAATGCTGTGGTTATAAATAAAACGGTAAATTAATATATGCACGGCGGTGGATTGTCATTTTTCGCATAAGCAGATGTAGATCGATTCCAGATTAGCAACCCACGCGATCCAGGCTTCCTTTAATCAGCACTGGAGGAGTAAAAACCCTGCGTATGACAGCCCAATTAGTTGGCAAGAGCAAGCAGGCAATATCTATGGAGGGAGAAGGCTAATGCAAACCAACCCCCGCGCACAGTGGAAACACCCTCTAAAAATAATCCAGAATTTATTGTTGGAGATTCGTTTAAACGTTCAAAACCTCTCAGTGCTTTTTGTAAGAAATATTTTACCAGCAAGTGTATTCAAAACGATATTTTTAATTCTCGTGTATGATTAAGTGCTATCTTTGAAAGTCTTCACCTTGGATTTGTATATCATACAATATCTAATTAATAATACGAACATACCCACACACACGTTTTAAGTAATATTTATTTTCAATTTTGTATTAAATGTGAGTTTTATGTTCTCTTAAAATTGAATCTAATGTTTATGCATATTTTGTCAATTTAGAAAAAATCATATTTAATGTGTAAATAAAATCTTTGGTCAAAACCTCGTCGATTAATTTATCCAGATTTTATATAGTATTTTCAATATCGCAACGAATATTTTAAAATTATATCAATAAAGCTTGGAAGGTTTTGTTATAGTTCACACTAATATACCGCAAAATTGAATTGAATAATTCACAATGGTTGTTGAAAGAGCATACAATTTATTTTAAAGTTTAGTTCATTTTAAGCAACGCAAATATAAATTTTACGGTCAATCATAAATAAATTATTGGGTTTGAAATCCCATCAAAATACCTCGGGCGCTGTATTAGCATACGCAAATAACAAAATTGCCAATCAAAACATCCACCCAGACAATGCATAAGCCTCAGCTCGCACAGCCTACATTATAGTACCCTAAAACAATAGGTAACAAGTGAAGCCTTCTGGACAATGGGGTCGGATCGGTACTGAAAGTTGTACTTAACTAAGCGAATGAAGCAAGAATGGGGTGGATTGTTTAAGGGTTAGCCATTGAAGGTGCATCAAACGCAGCCTCAAAACAAGAGGGTGGTTGTGGTCAAGTTTAACTTCCTACTTCAAAAACAAAGTGGTTAAAAACGTATAAAGAGTGCCCATTATATATATAAGCACACTATGTTCTTTTCGATATAAGGTTATATATTTTAGTAATGAAACTTGTTACATATGTGCAGACATTGATTTCTCAGTAATGAAAGACAAAAAGAAACCTTAACTTATTTCAATATAAATAAATCTTTTTAAAATGTATTTAAGTCTCAACGCAAAATATTTTGAAATGAGTCCATTTTATTTTTAAAACGTTTCCAATATTTTCAACGTTTTAATAAATAAACTCGCATTCCACTCTGCAAATTAATCATTCTGACCCTTATACTTTACAATTGGAAAGCGGCAGTTACTATTTTTCAGCCAAACCAAACCCATTTTTTAAGCCTACCATTGTAGGTCTGCCCATAGGAACCTAGAACCTTATACGCATTCAAAACCCAATTCATTGAACCATATTAATTTCTCTAGAGCATTTACTTTAAGCCCAAAGTTAAAATTTATTTTACAGCTAGTGAATAATATACGAATTAAATGAGTTTCAACTATTTGGATTTAGACCTCCTGATAATAGGTTATTTGGAACTATGAAAACAAGATAGCGGATTCTAAATAGGCCATATTAGCATTTGAGGTTTATTCACGGCATATCCGTTCATATTGTATATTTGATTTAATAATATTTACTAAATGTTATCATTCTCTAACTGTGCAATTATTCTGCAAACAATAATGTTCATTTTCTAGGCTGCGGTTATTGAAATATTATTATTAAATTTTGTATTTAAAACTAGCTGGTGCGATTTTGGCTGAACATACTTTAAAAAAATATAAATAATTTTTTTTTGGATTCGTGAAATTGTTTTATTCAACTTATGACGCAGCTGTTTCTTTTTTAATTAAGATTATATTATAAGTGAAAGTATGTGAAAATATGTTTAATTGATGGATGGAATACATTCATTCACACCATAAGTGGAGCTACTAGAAAATAAGCACGGTTCCATGTAGAGGCAGTCAAATGCATAAATTACTAAACGAAAAACCAATTTATAAGTATGAGGCCCTCGAGTATTTTTTATTTTATTTTAAGGAAATATTAATGTATTTTTTCACAAAATAAAAAGTCTCATAACAAAAAATATACTTTCATCTTACTTATAACAACCCAAAAGTATCGGATAAACTTTCAAATAGTTTTTCCTTACATACTTTCAGACATTTATATCAGAAAGCCTTTCACGTAGCTTTTACTTAACGTATGTCAATCAAAAAATATAAGACAGACTTTCATCTTATATACTAGATATATATCTAAAAATATCAAATAAATTTATTATTGGTTTTTTGTGAAGACCATCTCACAGGAAGTACGATTTTACCTATACAGGTTTAATTGATTGATAATGATTAAGAACATTTTTTTAAATATTGAAAATTGATTAAAGAAACTCTTAGAAAAATATATCCCGCACAAATCACGTTGATATATTTTTCTAAGAGTTTCTTTAATCAATTTTCAATATTTAAAAAAAATGTTCTTAATCATTATCTATCAAATAAACTTTTGCATTTTATTTAACTGATGTGAACTAAAAATTATCATAACACCTTTCTCTGAAATTCATCTGAAATACTTTTGCTTTAATATCAGAAAAACTTTCAAGTAGCTTATATCTCAAGAATATTAAATAGATTTCCACAAGGCTTTTAACAGGTTTATATTTACTCAAAAACACTTTTCGTAGAGCTATCACCTCACTTATACAAAGCCTAGTAGATTTTCACATAACTTTAACTCATATTAATTAAATTATTTTAGATAGACTTTCACGTAGCATTCGCTTAACTTTTATCAACAAAATAATATCAAATAGATTTTGACAATACATCAGCTTGACTTAACAATCAATCTATTAATATTTGAGAGACATATAGCAATATGTTTATTTAAAATTAATTTGAGTTCACCTATTGGTTTTGAGCGAATGTGTTACCTGTATTCTCCGATAGACTGACTAATGCGCCTCGTTGGGAATCTATCTCTTCGCCAAGCAGAAGCAGGGTTAGGTTAATTGAGCTGCCAATCGCAAAATTGCCATGCATTAAGCAAGAGCTCGCTGACTCGGAATGCTTAGTAAGCATTTTCGTCGCCAGGCAGCCGTATGGTTTGCGTCTTCGCTAATTCGACGTAATGGCGTTTTTGCAGGAAGACATACCAGTGCATTATTTCTTCAACTATTAAAATAAACAAAACAATTTATAAAAAATATATGTATAAAAAAAAGCACACGATTTAATTTAAAGAGCGATACGTAAAAATATATATAAAATTAAACGCCTATGAATTAAAAAAAGACAAGACATAAACAGCAAAAACTTATTTCATCATATTGGGCATTCAATGCTAGACAATACAGCTTCAAATTAAAGTATTATATTTAATCGATTGTTTAATGTAATCAATAACGTTGTATTGTATTTGTACATTACATATGTTATTTATCAAAAAAAAAAAAATTGTTGTTTTAAAATTTAATCAAGTTGAAATAAATTTAACCTAATGCACTGCGCTATAAATAAATTATTTTTTATACAAATTATTGATTATTTCATAATAATTAGGAAAATATTTATATGCGACTTATCTTCAGTGGATTTTAGACTAGAATTAATATTGCAACAGAAAGGTTTCCATGCTTGTATATTATAAATTTTGTTCGACATAGAGTCACGGTGTCTCGTGTGCAGATACTGGCATTAACTATTAATGTGCTAAAATCTACTTTACGCTAGGGGATGTGCAACGAAAAGGTTTTAAGCAGTTGTGCATATTTTAAAGATAAAATATTCTTAATAAAACCTTTCGATAAAAAGCGTACAGCCTTTAGAACCTGCAAGTTTCGAGTGAATCATTTATAAACCTCTGAATAAGCATTAAATACGGTTATTAGAATTAAGTGTATTTAATACCAAAACACAATGCAGATTGCTTCTACATATATTTTAATAAACTGTCTGAAGATGCCAACCTAGCGCGTAGGCGAAACTAGTTACGACAAAAAATATATATTAAACAACACTAAGAATTTTTTTTAATAAAAATATTATGATGTAATTCCACCAAGTCAAAAATATGATATTTACAAATATGATATAAATATTAAAATTTACTTCCGCTAGTATTTTTTTAATGGTTTCTTTTAATCATAAGTATAGACAAACATGTATCCGATCACTTGACCAGCGAATATTAATCCTACAATATTCATTACTTTTTTATGCACAATACAAAGAGCTGTTAGTAAATTAAACGTTTATTTATTCATTCGACATTTTTTGATGGAATATTTATTTTTTGGTGGGATTCCATTTGAATATTTTTGTAATTTTTCCATGTTGCCTGTTTTTAAGCCGAGCTTTTTATTATCGTTACAAAAATGAAATAAATATTCAGAAATGCTTACTGACTCATTCAAAATTACACGTGTCAGCTAACGTTCTTCGTCACAATGCGAAATCAAGGCGCTTCGTCTTAGAAAACCGAACCGAGATTGAAAAAATTGAAAAAAATACCTAAACACTCGTCGCTTCGGAGATTCCTCCGGGAAATTGTAAGGAGTGCACTGAAATGGGAAAATTCGCAAATGACTTCGTTCCGATGTTTGCTTGTCGTATTTTCAATACGGGCACAATTTTCGATCTGAATAAAGAAAGTAAAGAAATCGTAATCTGAGTGAATATGACGTATTTTAAATTTAATTAACATCCACATGCGTTTGGTGTATTTACAATTTATTTAAATGAATCATTGTTTATTTTAATTATAACCGATCATGAAAAAAAAAAAATAAGATGACTCATATAAACAATACCACACGAGAAAACGTATTGTCGCTTTCAACTGAAAAAATATGAACAGAATAATATGTAGTTTAATAGGTTAAATCACTGTGCAGCATTACACCCATAAATCCCAAGAACATCTAATTTTTAATAAATTTATCAAATATCGTGACATGGACTTCCCGTTTTTAAGTCTCACAAAGGCTCGTCTCCAGCCGAAGAGCAAACACCCTTCCTGCTAATAAACCGGTGTTTGAATATCGTAATCCCGTCTCAGACTTGCGACGAGCTCTGAAAGTTCCTCTGTGGCCTAATTGTATGCGCTGTCTGCAATGGCGATGGGCATTTCAAAGCAGCTACAAGCTTTTCAACCTGCTATCGTTAATAAAATATCAAATTAACAGAAGAAAAGCTTATTGTTTAATAATCCGAACTAGATCCGAAGAAGATAAAATGTTTGATTATTTTTCAAATATTCAAACTCAATAGGCCGTGATCCAACTTGCACGGTAATATTATATATTATATAAAATAAGTCGTATAGTTTTATTGTATTTAGTAGCTTCTTTACCTGCGTTTTCTCCACCTGGCCCATCACTAGTCCACAGGTAGGCGCACGGGAGACAATCTCCTGGGTAAGCGGGCCGATTGTCTCTCTAAGTACAATCACTCAGCGGGCTGGGCCGCGAAATAGGCCACCTGAGATAGGCTAACGTAAGGATTAGCCTCTTGCCAACTGTACAAAAGACATTTCCTTTTAAATTAAGGTTTAGCAGCCTCTCGGCGTAAATATAAGGTAAACGAATTGTTTACAGCAGCTACTGATCTTATCACAAACGGAAAAAGTCTTTAACGTCATCGTTATACTTTTATAACCACTCACTTTAAAAATCACTTAACACGAACCTAACCTAACTTGGAACATGCTTTTAGTTTTCTTTGATGTATGAACGATTATTTAAATTTAAAAATCAAATGATAACACGAGCAATCAATACTATTTTTAATTATTCTCATTAACTTTAAATTAATGTCATAAAAGTTCCTAAGAGTAATAAATTATCTTGAGTTTAAAACTAAAATATAAAAACTACATCCTTATCTGAAATATTGCGTTATCAATTAATCACAATCTCAAGCGTAGTTAAGTCATTACGAACCGACAGTTTATCGTTGCGGGATAGGAAAAAAACTTTTCCTTATTAATTAAACTTCAGCAAGAAGTGGAAGCAAAAAGCCTCGATTCTTCAGCAGACGGTCAAGTTGGCGGCGAGGCAACTTCCTCAGTGGGATGCTTCGGTCAGTGCAGGACAGGACGAAGGGGCAGAAGGACATAACCAGGACTCATTTCTTGTTTAGAAGCAAGAATCAGTACGCCAGCCACTTTGCAAAGTAGCAAGTGTAGTGCAATGATACAAAAAAACCTTAAATTTGTGTATTCAAATATATTTTTAGGCAAGCTATGAAACATTGATTGCGAGAACGCTTAAAATTAAATTTAAACAGTCCATCTGATTAAAACAAAATTTAAGTTTTAAAAGCTTGCGGTGGCCACGGAGTATTAATTTATTAAAATTACTTAATACCCAGAACAAAAAGCTTTAAAACTCCGCTCAATAAAATCACTTACAAGTGAACGGAAATACAAAAGGCCCCCAACAAACGCACTCATTATGTCAAGTTAAGAGATTAAATTCCCTCCGATGATTCCAATTTTATCTTTTTTCCGAATTCGTCCCGGGACGTTCGTACTTTTCTTTCTGCACTCCACGCTTGACACTGGCTCGGGGATGGAAAAATTTTCCACGACGAGAGAAAAGTTCCGCAGGCAGAGAGAGGATGTATCTACAAGAGGAGAGATTAAAGTCGAACAATTTTATTGAAAGCTTTCTAGACTTATCGAACAATGGGGGCACGGGGAGCTGCTCGTGTTCCAAATACACTCGCGACATCCTTTTGTGCTTTATTCTGTTCGACTTCTTGTTTGAGATGTGTCGTTATATTCTTTGTCACAACCTGATTTGTTTTCGTGCATGCTTGTAACATGTGATAGTTTCAGGCAAGGATATAATACATTTGAATATCAAAGCTCTATACGCTGTGACACAATATGCTAAACCATAAAAACACCTAAATTAAATAGACGCTTTTAGCCATTTGCAAATCGGTTACAAATTGTATCACCATATGTGTAGATAGTATTTTATTTTATCATATAAACAAGCTTATACGCAAAGTAACATAACTGATAACTGATTTCAAATTAACTAATATTATTCCTATACTTACTTGAGTAAAAAACTTCAATTTACCTAATGCATTATTTTTCTATACGTGCTATATATTTTCTTTGATAGCCACAACACGTTTAACCCGTCATACCACTTAAGTGAGTACAAAAATACATTACATTACATTCAATTATTATTTCTCAATACGTGAATATAGCATATCAAGCAATCTCATAAATAAGTTAACAGTTCAGTAATCGATTTACACATAATAAAAATAAAGTAACGATAATCGAAAAGTTCAAGACGTCAGGCTGTAATAGCCACAAGGTACAAGTTCAAGTCAAGTCAAGTTTGCTTTAGGATATGAATTTGGTACATTTTCAATCGAAATTTTGCCTCGATGAAGCATACGTTTATTAAATTTTTTTAAGAGCTTGAATTTTTTAAATTTTTGAACAGTTTAACGCTTTTTTTAGACACAAAATACATCTAACGGACAGCCGACACGAGCGGGACGCAACAGCTGCGACGGATTCCTCGTAGAGTGTCCGATGTGTTTTTTTTTTCCTCGACCATTACTTCTATTATCTGTCCGGGCAGACATGCAACAGCTGTTGGGCTCGCGGAAGGGTTGGAGGCCAGAGGAGCCTTGATTAATGGCCGAATAAACTCGCCATTGTAAAACTGAATATTCAACTAATGGAGAATAGTAAAAACTAGCCACGCAACTAAACCGGGCTTATCTGGAATCTTTGCTTTTTTTTGTAGACTTAAAACCAGAGGTTCCCAAAGTGGTCAATATCGACCCCCAGGAGTCGATTTCGCCCCGCAAGGGGTCGATGACAGCGAAAAATAAAATTGGGGGTCCATGAACTGTAAATGGAGGTCTACGAGAGTGGATCCCACTTAAGCAGGTCATCACCAAAATTTAGACATTTTGTAAATGTCATAATGCACCGAACACAGATTGTACCGATGTACTTTGTGACGAATCGAAGCCCTGAAGCGTAGAAGTAATTTGTGTGTTTTTAATTTATATATTTTATTCTATTTAAGATATTAAAATGGAATTCCACCATGTATTCTCTGTCAATTAAATTTATTTTCTGAATGTTACTATACTTGCATTTTGTGTGTTTTTAATTAATAAAGGTATAATTAACTTAACATGTATTTTAACTTTTTTCATTTTTAAACCCACTGTACAGTAAAGTGAGTTGTTCTACATAAGATATCAAAAATATGTTTGAAGCTAATGAATTTGTAAAAATTCAATAGTCGACGAAAAACAGGAAAACTAGACAAGGGGTCGATGAGACAAAGTAGTTTGAGAAACTATGCTTTAAACGCACTCTGTCACGTGGTAATACAGTTTTTTTTAATTACAAATTTAAATTTTGTTATAAAGGGTTGTTGTCATTTTTGTAGCAACATTGTAAATTAAACAAAACGCAAGTCTACTAATTCCATATAAGCCACTCGCTTAACTCGCTAAGTTAAACTATAAAAATTACTTATACAATAAATTTAAAATATAATTTAGGAACCTGATGTGTGCACACATATTTTTTATAACAGCAATTTATATAAATTTAAATTTTTTTTGTAAAGCGTTTACATCAACTCTTGTTGAAGCCAATAAGTACTCGTGGACTATAAACACAATATTTATGTTTACTACAAGTAAGCGTGAGTTTTTGCAATTGAAACATAATTTATTGGACAGTTTTGTAAATTTTATGAAGCCTTAGCAAAAAAAGTCTACTAAATAAAAATGTTTGTTACCGCCTTGCCGTTTAGTTTTCCCTTTTCTTGACCTTTCTACGTCTTTATTCAAACAAGATATTTTATCGAGTAACATATTCGATAAATGTTCCGATTGGTTATTTTGTAGAAGAAAAAAAGAAAGGTACAATTAGAATAAATACTTTTTTGCTGGTTAGAAAAATCTGTAGTGATTTTTAAAAGTATTTAAGGGAGTTTTTCTTTCAATTGTGCGTAATACAATTAAAATACAAAATCCGTTTAGCGTCTTATCTGTTATGCTAACGATCTGATTACAAATGGTTTTATAAAATAATTACAACAAGAAAATTATAGCTGATATAGTACACGATATTTATCGATACAATTCAAAGTAAAATGTTAAAAATTTTATATCTGGATAAAAATAGGATATAAAAGCAACAAGTACAGGAAATTCTTTTATAGGTCAAATACGTTTCGTTTTATTCGGATAATTTGGGAGCTCAGCTTTTATTTTTGGCTCACAGCCTTGTGCAGAATTATTTGACAGCTAGAACCCACGCCAAGTGTTAAGTAGTCCGTATAGGGCAATAACAGAATGCGATACTAGAGGTTCTATCTTTTCTACCTATCTATTCTAGGCAGAGTTTGAATTCCCATAAGCTTCAGTGAATGCATTACGAATTCCAATATACTCTTAGATAAATGTTTATTGATCCAATGATTCAATGAACGTAACAATAATCTTTTTCTCACATGGTAGTAGATTCAAGAAAATGATGATTGAAAAATAAGTAACGCCTGTAACATCCAGTTAAGACATTTGATAAAAAAACAGCCCTGAAGTGTGCTTTTTTTCGTTGAAAAACTAGTGTACTAATGATATAAAATGAACGGATTTAAATTGATATGAAAAATAAAAAATATGTATATCAGCTAGAAATCCTTTGAAATTAAACATTTTATTTAATTTTAATGCATGAGAAATCAATTTAGTTGACGATCCCTGTAATTGGAAATCAATAGTATGAAATCATTACCAAATGTTAATCTCTAGAGCCTGTCATAAGATGTCGTCTCGTATTTTCAGATGATATTTTAAATTTAACTATCATTATGTGTTTTTACGCAATTTTTTACGTTTGAGCAGAAAATAATGCTTTTATTTAAAAATAATAAATAATATTTTGACATCAATTAAAATTTTTAATTTATTTCTCATACGTTGTTAAAAAATAATGTTTATTGTTTAGAAAATTTTGATAAGTAGAGGGAGGTATCAAATTTTATATTTCTAAAATAGGTTCGCGATGTTTAGGGTCTAAAAAGTCTCAATACAAAGCGTTATCTAAAAATACCCGTACAAATCAACCAGAAACACGGAAAATGGTTTAAGTGCTGCCATAAGGATTTTATTGGCTATAATAAAGACATAAAAATTATATCACCACGAAGGACTACGAACCTTCAGCGACGGTAAATGCTGCTAGGAACCAAGGGGTAGGTAAATGCTGGTGGGACTGAGGGTCTATCGTAGGTATTCTTAAGGGGAAAAGAAAGTTAAAATTAAAGAAAATATACTACTCGAGTAAAAAAAGTGATATATCGATATTATAAAAAATACAGATATCTAATAAAACAGCCAAACGTCATAAAATAGACTCAATTGTAACAATTCCAAAAAAAATATTAGTTTGAATTATACTTATGACTTGATAAACTGTGTTTCTATATATTCTTATGTATGAAGAATCCAGTAAGGCGAAAGTAATTTCGAGAGTTTTTCTCCTTGTTTCATGTATGTGTCTTAATATAGAATTGTTGTTTTTTTTTGTCAGCTTTTCTGTGGAAGTGCTTTCGTTCTAAACGTGAAAAATAGGTGAGATGATAAGCGTAGGGGTGAAATTTTTTTACTTCTGTACGGGTGTCGGTTACACCATTGCAGGCTGTACATACGGCAAGGGAGGTTATCGACCTATTTATGCTCGTCCAGGGGATGGCGCTCAAAGTGAAATACGGAATGCTGCGCTACACGTACCAGGCTTTTATTTCATTAAGGAAAATATTAGCGAGGTATTAAATTTACGGCGTGTTATTTTTGTGTATGATGAAAATTAGATTGGAATTTATTCGCGCTTTTCCTTTTAAAAAAATACGTTAAATTTTGGATTTTTTTAATTGTATTTTTTTCCCCTTAAACGAGTTTTTTTTGATGTATAAAAAGCGTTATTTAGTACTGCTTATAATTTATAAGTGACTGTAGTGATATTTTTATTCAATTAAATTTGTGATGACTACGTAAATAGCAAATCTGTAATAATAAATAAAGTTTCAACTATTCAACAACAATTATAAAAATATAAGTTTTAGTATGTATATAATAATATTTTTTAAGACTTTATTTTTTATGAATATCATGCAAATAAATGCAGAGATATACACAATTTTTTTTAGGAGTAAGCTTTTATATCTGTAATATTCTATTGAATTTTTTCATTTCCATGATTCAAATTGTTTTTTTTTTTTTTGTGATTTAAGTTTATTTACAAGATAAATAAAATACAAACGAAGAAAGTAACTAATTTATTTGAATAAAAAATTGTATAAATTCAGAAGATTTTCGCTCAGTAATGCGTCCAAAAGTTTTTTGAGAAAGACGTTACTCTAACTATAACGACGTTACTGCAGGTACAATATGATAAAAAGCCTTTCTACGGATTTCTGAACATTCTCAAAGCAATACCCCTAATGGGAACATCTGATCTCAAACAACATTTCTTTCAGCTTATACAAACATATTCGATACTCGAGACTATATATTTGCAAGCTTCTCTTTTGGAAGCATGTGGCGAAAAAATTTAGAGTGCATTTTGCTTTTATAAAGGAAAATCCGCGGCTTTCTTACACACACATTGACCCCGCTAGTCTCCCAGCACAGCTCATGTCTGGAAAGCCTACTTATAAATTTATATTTAAAATCCTGGTTTGTCTGAAGGAGCCTGAAAACCTCCAGGGCTGGGGTTGCCGGTTGTTGAAATTGAGCTTTCTTGTTGTTTGGATGACTTTTTGGGGGTATCAAGTCGTATTGGTTATTCCATGTTTTTATTTCTCTTTGTATTCGTAAGTCTCAGTTTTATTTCATTCAGAGGTTAAAAATGATTAAATCTATAATAGTTATTTTAATAACTTCATTAACAGTGTTTTAGAACGCTTGATTGCATAAAACATTTACTATCTACATGTTTCATGGTAATAAATAGTAGTAAAGGAAAAAAACACTCTAATCAGAATATTTTATATATCATGCTTATAATTTATTCATTATAACTTCCCAACATCAAATATATTTTAATTTCATTGTGAAAAATGTACTTATATCTCCATATATGTGTTACTTAAATTTAGCTGATTTGATTAAGAATTTAAAATATAATCAAAAAAACTTTAGAAATTCAATATTTTTGACAGAGAGTACTTGATGGAATTCCATTTTAAATAATAAGTAAAACACTTGAGTGATTTTTCCACGTATAGATTTTTATTGGTGACCGGTTTTATATTCTGACTCTGTTTAATAATACCAATGTGAAAGGTTGGCGAAACCGGTCATCAATAAAAATCTATATGTGGAAAAATCACTCAAGTATGTTACTTATTATTTATGTTATGTATTTTTCCTGCTTGTTTATAATCCTACTCTCTCGGAAATATTGTAATACTGTGTACTTACCGATCGACTTAAGTCTTATGATTTTATTGCATTAAGGAACACCTTTGCAGACAGAAAGTATTTACGACACCTTCCTGGAAAGGTTCGGGAAATATATCCATTTAAATTTCCATCTGGTATTCTATTGTATATTCATGTTGCTAATCCTTTTGGCAATTTCTTATGATTTCTTATGACATTCCTACCAAATGTAACCGTTTATCTTTTCTTAATAAAAACTGACCCTTGGACGTCATTTATTTGTTTGAAATTGAGTTTGTAGATATTCACTACACATAAACACATGTAAATAAAGGGTTTTTCCCACTCATTTTCCCTGCCTAACAAAATATCACAACCATAGTAAATCAAGTCACACATTGAAAGCTCCGAAATCTTTGTGCAGGGCGGGAATAGCACTCCACCAAAACATTAGTTATAAGATCTTTTGTAATACACTTAATGAAAAATAAAAGAATTTTGAAGAGGAGCGAGCTATGCTCTCGGGATGGATCATCTATTGTAACTAATTCCACCATCGGCTGTTCGCCGATGGATATACATGTAAATGTATATTAAATAAACTTCATAATCAAGTATCGAAAGTGTTATTACTCAAACGTTCGAGAGAAGTCCTCCCAGTGTGCATCCGCGGAGTCACATGTCAAGCTAGTGGCATTCCGAGACGGGCACATAACATTTAAAATATCAAAAAAACTTTGATAATATTTACGAAATAAATATTAAAGCCCGACATCAGAGTTTAAATATTTCCATAAAATAATCTGAAAAGTACGAATAACAAGCAAGTGAGCCGCGCCAGACAAGGGAAGTTTTCAGACGCCACCCTGTGAGAAGCCACCCTGTGCATGTGCGTCACCCTCGCCGGGTTATCGCGGAGGCTGCGGCGGAGCAAAGTTGCGGTCTCCGCGGAGAAAAAGCTCGCGGCTCCGAGAGGCTTCCGAGGACTTTAGTCTGCTTGAATTTTGCATGTTTTAAAGGTTTTTACATACATTTTTACCATGTTTTTTTTTTCACAAAAAATATTGATAATGTACTTTACTGTCATATCAGTTTTGATATATATCTCACAGGGTTAGGCTACAAGGTTTTTTTTATTTTATTTGCATCATATTTAACTAATATTTTTGAATAAAATACTTGAGTGATTTGAAACCGGTTTTGTCAACCTTTCACAAATAAAAACGAACATGTGGAAAATCACTCAAGTATTTTATTCAAAAATATTAAAATGGAATTCCACCAAGTACTCTCTGTCAAAAATATTGAATTTCTTCATATTTAACTCTTGAAAGTTTTTAACTCTGTAATTTGAAAAATTAGTACATAAGCTATTTTTACACAAATTTATATTTGTATTAAGTTTAAATCAGTAGGTTTTAATTTGATGAGTTTGAAAAGTTGATTAGGTTTGTTAATACGAATTGATTAGGAGTTTCTCCTATATCAATAATTGATTGTATGTGTGGTTTATACATGACAAATAAGTTCTATAGTAAACGTGGGTTACGCACTCATATCTCCTGTACTTGAATGGGTATATAATTCAGTCATCCCATAAAGCGTCGTGTCTTCTATGTTGGCGTCGGAGCCCGAAGTACAATACCTCTAATGAAACGTTAATAATTTAAACTATTCTGCCTGCCAGGCTCAATCAATTTACATGTCACGTACGAAAGGGATTATCGTGTGCCATGTACTTCGTCCTGTGTGCTGTGTTCCTTGTACACGGCATATCCTGTAAGTGATGCTATAGGTACATATACTTTACTAAATATAATGAATTGGTGTCACGTTTTACATAGTCACAGGTGAAACGTATAAAGTAGGATCTAATAAATAAATATGTATTGAGCTATAAGCTATCCATCGGAGAGTAATTTATGTCTATTCAACAAAAAAATTATACACATAAAGAAATTATTAATATTAGATAATTTAAAAAATCAATTATACAAGTAGCGGAAAAATTGACCGACAGGTGATTTTATGGTTATAATAATTTTTTTTTTAAATCTTGGTAATCTCGTGTATGTATTGCAAAAATATAAATATTTTTTATATAAATTGATTATATTATGATGATAAAGAAATAGAAAACAAAAAAATATTTTTAAGTTATGTAAAATAATGCAATTGGTTTATATTACATTTTTGTAAGCCAATTATCAAAAGTATAAAGTCGAATATTGTTTTCTGTTATCTGTTCAAGTCAACTAAGCCTTCAGTATTATCATAGCTTTGTACATAAAACCAATTTATCATAGCGTATCACAATGTTTTTGCAAAAGGTTGATTAATGATTGTTAAAATATCATATTTATTTTATAAATATTTTTTATTTATTAATATTATAATATAAACATGGAAACGTAATTAAAATTGGTTGATAAAATAATTGGATATTTAAATCAAAAACATTTAGATTGAAAACGTAAAAATTTCTGTGCAACAGAAGGGAAGTAATAAGAATCACAATATGTTGAAATTATTCGTTTGAGGAAGGCTCACAATAGCGTGTGCCTGTACGCGTGGCGGATGTTCAGACCGTGGCACTGCTTGGTGTCGTATTCCGAATGAAAATGACGTTTCATTAGAAATTTAAATTTCCACAGCGGCGGCGATGTCACTTCCTGAAAAACAAGGCTTTGCTGGCAACGGCGGAAGTGGAAAGTGCCGAGGAGGCTTGAAAAATTCATAATCAAGCCTGCATTGGTTGCAACCATTTTATGGTTATTCAAAAAAAAAAAATTATATCTATGTTGCATTTTATAAGTTAACAAAAAAATCAATTTAAAATATAATAATATGTAAACAATTGCGGTTTGTGTATACACAGAGGATATTTTTGCAACGACGTTGTCTTATTGTTAAAAAAAACGGCTGTATCTTCCATACAGCTTATAACTAATATATCTTATTTATACAGCCATGAATATTTTATTCTTCAATAACTGACAGAAAGCTATAAATTTTAATATATAGATAGAGAAAAAGATTGTAAAGGTCAAAAATTATAATTTTAATTTTCAATAAACGATATTTAGTTTCTATGGATAAAAAAATATAAATTCAGCTAAAAATTTGTTCGAGCTTTGAAAAAAAAGTGCTTGCTTCTTGCTGTAACGAGAAGAAATAAATCAAACGTTTTACTTCCATCTTTTAAGTTCACACTTCAAATGCGGCTTCTTGATTTCGGCGAAAAAAAAACATTTTCGCGGAAAAAAAACTATCTTCATATTTTCAGTGAAGTTTTCATCGCAGAATTCAATTCTGCGAGCTCGCTCAAACATTTTATTTCAGAAAATGAGTTCGCCTCATTTCACGGTACGACTCCGAATTGGTCTCAGCCTGTGGCAGGTTTTAGAAACTGTTATTGAAAACAGAATATTTCTTTTTGGATTTCATTTCGCCTCTTCCAGTATTGGTCATACGCCAGATGAAAAATCGATCTTGCACGACGGTACATTTTCATTAACAAAGGAAATAAATGTACGTTTGTAATGTATATCTGTAGGAAATGTGTTAAAAAAGTTAATTGTACGTTATTAGTAGAATTATGTAAATTGTGATAATAAAATAAAACCAAATGGTTTTGGAGACTACGTTAATTTTACTTGTAGCAGTAATCATCACAAACTAGTTTATTTAAGTACTTAGTATTAAAATTATTGCTGTTAATATCATTTTAATGGGGTTTCACAGCAATTAGTATAATCTATGATTCATGTATTTCTGTTGAATTTGTTATGTATAAGCTCGCTTTTTTCTGTAAAGACTCAGTCTTGAAGATGCCTCGCTACAAGTGAAATTAACGTAGTCTCCAAAACCATTTGGTTTTATTTTATTATAAAATAGAGTATTACAAAATAAATACCAGTTCCATTAATTGTAAATTATGATATTTTAAATTTTAAGATTCACTATATCACCTATAGGATATTTATATATATATGTCAATTTAGGAAACAGGATAATAAATTGGAAAGAATTTTCTCTCTTTGATATATATTTTTTTTGTTAACATAGATCTGTTTCATTTAACGACTCTACATAAGACAATAGAATTGTAAATAAACATCCTTTAAGCTCAGGAAAGCAAGTTTAGTAATTTCAAACAGTTGAAAAAATATATTTGTACGTGATCTTTGTAGTTCTTTTTTATTTAAGTATAATAAAACCCAAGGTTGAAAGAGATTACACGTACTTTTAAGTCGAAAACAGCACTTTCAACTGATTTAGTTGTATGTAAAAAAAAAGATGTTGAAGCTCCCCAAAGCCTCATTATATATTTCACAGCTTACAAATAGGTATAGAGAATACTATTGAAATATACTTATTGATTATATCATTAATAGTACTAATACTAGATTTCGGTACTTCGACGCTTTAATTCCCGTGCAAGTATTATCTGAAAATAGACCCAGCAGAATGAGCAAAAACTTGAAATGTCCAGAAGCTCAAAGCTCGTTTTTGAGTTTTATCTGCTCTTTATAGTCAGCATTAATTTGCTCATTTAGGAACAGCGCAAAAAACCCATAAAGCGATGCTTACTTTGCTCTAACGACAGAATAATATCAGAGCGATCGTCTCGCCATGGAGGAGAGGCGGATACTGTAACGCCAAGTTACTGAGGCCAATTATTGCTTCCTGGATACATTAACTTCCGGACAGCGGAATCGGAACAAACGACTCGGCACGACGAAGTCGGCCATTTTCCTGGCCTTAACCGTATTATGTAGCCGTTAAACTAGATCGGTAATGTTCCATACAAACTCTACTATCTCCAGTTAGAACAATGTCTTATGATCGCATGATACTTGTTGTTATTGAAACGCCGTCAGTCCGAAGTGATTTTCAAGTTATCAAGGGGGCTATTAAATAAAATTTATCGGTTCATTCAAGAAAGACTGGGTCAATCTATAATACTTTATATAAAAATAATAAATATGAATATTACTATGAACAATATGTACTATACACAATGTGTAATGAACGGTTGAATACTTCATGTTATTAAAACATGTTGTTATAATTTTAAGGCTTCGGCTTTATGAGCAAAATATAAGTAAACGTATTTTGATACATCCCTTCTTCCGAACAGAATATTCTTTAATTTTTATAAATTTACTATTAATATGATAAATTTTTCCGATTGAAGTGTAGGAATTTGGAGATTCGTCATGTCCCTTTTCCAAGAGTCCTAAACATTTAAAAGTCTTTTTTTCAATTGGAAATTAAAGATTAAATATAAACCCTGTGGGATATATTATTGTCAAAATTTAAAAAAAAAAAATCTTTAACAAACTTTGGTTTTGAAAAGTCGTCATTTTATCCAATTTTTCAACATCTTCAAGATTTTACCCTTAAAATGGACGTTAATTAAATAATAAAAAATAGATAAATATAATTTATAGTTTTCAATACTCAGTAAAAAAATCAACTTTCGACATAGAAAAATACAGTGACAATTAAATTAATTAAATGACACGATTTCGCCAGGTAATGGACTGCCTCTGGTGTCCAGTTGGACACCAGAGGCAATTAAAAGGCTGGAAGCAACTGCCTTAAGTGTTGGTATTGTTTTTATTCCAGACTGCATCCAAAAAATTCAATTATTAAAAAAACGAGATAAATAAATATTTTTCATTTATTAGTTAATAGGGATTTATATGAATGACTTCACTGCCAAAGTATCTTAAAAGCAATCGAAAAAATCTATTCAAAACCCCATGCTTATATAATTTATATCCGTCTGGCACGTGTGGGTATAAGGAGTGTTTATTTGTTCAGACTGAGGATGGCTGGGCAAGAATACGAAATTAGTCCTACCCGGCGGGCGTTTGGGCATTCATAGTTCCCCAGCCACAACTTGTTGAGCGACGGATCGCTCGCTCACAAAAAATCGGAGCCCGAAACGAATTTCAAATATGAGGGATGTCGAGTGCCAATGGGATTATACCCCCTGAAGCATGCGGTTGTTAAGCCTCTGTAGTTTAAAATAAATAACAGAATCTTTACAAAAGCACGCCTAAGTATAAATAATCCCTTATGCAAGTCTGACGCAGGAAGATATTTTTAGAGCGTAAAGAATATCTACACATTAGTTAGGAACAAACAGAATAAAAGGAATTGAACTGTTGCATACAAAATACTAACAGAGATAATTTTTACTTTACCTAGATAGTATTTATAATATTAATAATAGAATTTATAAAATAAAACAAACATACTGCTTAATCCGAATACGAATCTATGATTATATGGTTGGCAAGCAATTATGCTAAATATATAAGTAATATACAAATGTATAATTTACGAAGAAACACACTTTCCGATATTTTTCTGGCGTTTTATAAATATATTTTATATATTACTTTAGATTGCAATGCCTTTAGGTGTTACTGCTACTAAATGATGAATATATAAAAAAGCCTGTATAAAAAAATATGAAAACATTAGTATCTTCGTAGTCTGTTATGTTTTTTTTAATTATAGAAATATGTAACACAAAAACTCAGAAGTGATGTATTATTTATTTATTATACTACAAAATATACTTTAATAATATAATACGTTTGCCTTTCCAATTCAAACACAAGCACGTATAATGTTTCATTGTTATTTTTAAAAAAATGCGAGGAGTGTTATTCGTCTGCTTGTTAAGACTTATCATTTGAAAATAAATTTATGTTTAAACATTTATATCTAGATACGAGTGTCACAGATATCCCACGTGTCGCTTTAAGCAAACATCTCATACCCACTTAGTCATTTCGAAGATTGATTTATTGAAAAAGTATGGTACAAGGGTGGAGACACACTTATGCCAACGGATAGCCAGATGGGGGTGCAGTATTTGAAGCGAGCGATTAAATGTGACAGGTATGTTTGATTATTTAAATTGGTATTTTGAATAAGTGTATTTATATTTGAGCCAGGTGGAGCGACTGCGTGGCAGATGATATATAACCTAGATTGGTAAGTGTTTGTTTTTGATTAGGGATGCGAGAATCTGATAGGGTACAAATTCTTCAATCATCGAAACAAACACTCAAGTGCAAACATACTGATATAAACAACACCGAAAACATATTGGTTTTTTACAAAATCCTTGTAAAATAATAGATAGAAAAATGTGAAGTAATATTTGCAGAAAAAAAATTTTTGCTACCCACGATAGGATACCAGCAGATTTAAATAGTCAAATGTGATCATTTTTGTCTTAAGAAATAAATGCCTTTGGTTAAATGATTTATGCTGCTTTGTGATGCTCCTTTTCTCGACTGATACTGTAACTTTTATGATTGCGACGTCACAATTCTGATGTGAGATTAAACGGAGTATGCCAAGTTTGAATACATCACAAAACAATATTAATATTCCGACTTTGCACATAAGCACTTTCAGTTTACAAAATTTAATGAATTAAATTTATAGAAACAACCTTTCTCGAGCAACCGAACAGCGATGACTTATCTGAAATTCAGAGTTTCAGTTTAGTTCCCGTTCGGAATAATGTAGCGCAAAACACTACATCAAGAGTTTATCGCCCGAATATTAAAGATCTTCTCATACAAAGTCTTTCAGTTCCATCAGAACGACGGGCGCTTTAAGTGTCATCAATTTCAGTACATTGTATTCTGTTCGTCTGCCATTACTCCCTAAGAGCTTTTCATCAGGTTTATTTGCCATTTGGAGGAAAAAAATATACAGTATACATCCAACCGTCAACTAAAAGCTGATAGTGGAGTTATTTATGAAAACTCACCCACTACTTATGACGGATACTTCAATACTCTACAAGTCTAGAGGCCTTTTTCATATCTAATGAAATAAAATTATATTTATTAAATTAGATTTATCTGATGATTGTTTTGAAAAATTATTCAATAAATAAAAAAAAATTATACAAATTTGAACAACTATTTAAAAAATCTCATTGATGTAAATACTACTTTAACAATCCACTTCTCTTAATTAGTTTTAAAGAAGAAAAAAAATATCTTTTTGCGTTCTGATATGATATTTTCATAAAATAAAGAGCCTTATAAATTATTCAGTAGACGAATGATAGTTTTTTATTACAAAGACAAATCTTAAAGAAGAGATAACGAATAATTAATAAATTATGTTTTTGGAAACTGGAGATATAATATTGGTTCTATATATTTCTTCTCTCACAGAGATTAAGCCTAAGTGATCTCTTGAATCTTCACTATGTGAATTTCTGGTTTCTGTATTGGTCTCTTATTAAATTAAACACACAGTAACTTACTTATCTGCTCCTGGAAGCGATTATCGTTACCGCTTTTGTGACTAAATTCCTTTGTTACTATGTAGCAATAATATATTGAAAACCGATAATTTTAGGCACCTTTGTTTGCCGAGAAATGGGCCTTGAAGAATAAGGAATATAAGTTATATATAATAATAGTATTACAGAAAAGACGTTTATTATAGAAAATTAAGGTTTCTTTTATATTAATATCAAATTAACATTACATATATGATACAATCAGAAAAGAAAAAGAAAATTGTAAAAAATATGTAGACACAAAAGTTAATATGTTTTCTTCTGTAAAAAATGATCTTCGTGCGATTTACGTTTTTAGACATAATTAAATGAATAAATATAAAAAAATACAAGCATCCCAGTGAGGTTAAGAAAAATGCATATTTAATAATAATATATGTCTGTGAATTCAAAAAAAAGGTAGTTGAGATACGGCAGAGAATTGATTCATCGGTGTAGCCGTTGGATTTTTTGTACAAAAACAATACTTATGCATAAAAGATCCCTCCTCGAATATTTATTTCGGTGACTCAAAAGTTTACCCCTCGCAGACTCAGATATCTAAATCTGCCACCCCGAGATGTGAATCGATATTCCATGAGTCACAGGCAGTCTGCGAGATCAGCTGATATGCATCGTATTACTTCTGCACTTTGCGACCAGAGAGCTTCTCATATCCAAGTACCTATATAAGTTATACCGCACCAGAATGCCACGTTTGGGGAATGATATTGGCATTAAGACATTTTATTCCCATTTTCCAAACAAATATCCCATATACCACTTCCCAGATATCTACAAAAAATTGATAACAGTCTTTTAAAGAAGTGTATGATATATTGAGCTACGAGTATTAAACAAAAGTGACTTCTGTATTAAAATTTAAAAAAAAAGTATATTTGTGTAACAGCACTAATAGTACGAGTATCTAACAAGTAATTTACGCTTGTAACCACCATACAAGACATAATCTGTTTTGAAGAGATATTAATACAACACCATATGTCACATGGCAAAAAAAGCATCCAGCGGGTCCATCGGGAACATATATCTTGAAATAATAGCATTTAAAAAAAAAATTGCTGATCACTTGCTTAAAATTAAACTCAACGATTTTAAATTTCATTGGTATCAATTTCGTGCCAAATCATTTTATATTCTTTTCAGTTACACAAAAAAGGTACAAATAATGTTAAATACCAATAAGTTTCAATACACCGTGTTTTCACCCTATCGTATGTTTCATGCAAATAAAGTTGAAAAGGATAGGCTAGTATTATTTTGAATATTTTAACAGGATAGGTTTTTTGAATACAGAGCAAGGATACAGATTTTTCGTGACTTCAAATATAACAGAATATTTACCGGTTAAAATATATAAAATGAAAGTTCAAATTTGAATAAATAAATATCCAAACGCTCTTAAAGAACATTCAAAGTGAATAAAGGTAATAAAACATTTAGGTTTATTTTTAAGAATAAATTTACTTGAGGTTCGCCTAACACACCTGCCAACCAATCAAGGTGACATTATAAGAGTGAGATAAGATAACAATAAGTAAAAACTTCGTTCACTTAAATTTTACTCTAAACAAAAAACTCTGATTATCACAAAATAATCTGTATGATCAAGCAAGCTCAGGAATAGCATCGTTATATATCAATTTATCATCTTTAACAGGAAGAAATTACAAAAGTTTAGGACGAAATTGAAAATTATTGTATTTCTTAACGTTTTATCGATAAAAGTGCGTGGTGGGATTAACTTCATACAAAAAGCACAAAAGGGTCTTTAATTAATTTTCAGAGCCAGCCCATAAAACAACAAACGAGAAAAAATAAAAATGCCATTAAAAACTAAACAAATTTTCAGAAAGAAAGGGGTTGAATATCCTATTAACTGTGAAATTAGTTTACAGATTTTACGATGCCACCTTCAAGTGCAGGGCAAACAAAGCCCATTGTTTTTTTGTAAGGGAGGATGCATTAAATATAATATTTTTACAGAAACGAACTTATAATTTCTATTCCAACCCAGTGATTTAGACTAAATATTTATTCGAAATTTGATGTCCTGTGTTATAATGAAGTTTATAATTCAATTTGTTGTGTATTAATTATTAAATTTATATAAGTTGTTTCATGAGGCTGCATTTAAAAGATAAACATATACAAAAAATAACCCTTATACTTTAGCACCTATATTTTACTAAAAGATTTATTTATCAAGACGGATTTTTATTCTGCATCATTTCATATTCTTATGTGGAATAGCTTTTCCCTTTTATCATACACTCTCGGTTTATTTACATAAATTTCAATACGAAATAAAATCAGTAGCTCATTTAAAAAAATATGTATGAATACTTTATCATAAACGATATATGTAGGCCTTGTGGTTGTGTGGGCAAGGCAACTAATTGAACACTTTTAAATAAATAAAATAATTATTTATTGGCCAAATTATCTCGGTCCGACTATAGCTGCTCTGAAAAATGAATCGAATAATCGAAAAGCGGCACTTCGAAAGGACGAATGTAAATTAGAAAACCGCTCCCCGGTCACGTTTCGCTCGAGTTATAATTGTTCAAATATTTTATAGCTTTTAAGTGCCCAACGATTCCAGAACGCATGTTGTTTGAGCAAATTTTTGATTTGATGAGCTTTGAAATCTGAAAAGCAATTCAAATTTTAATTGACAATCTGAGTTAAAGGCGTAAAATAAATATTTATTATTTGGTTATTACAAAGATTCAAATAGAAAAAAAAAAAAAAAGAAGTGTTTATATTGATTAGCAGTGGCGATTGAATTTAAGGTCATTTTACTCTGGAAAAAAACACTATTTTAAAAGTAATAATTCAGTTTTAATAAACTCTATTGA
Organism: Atopsyche davidsoni; assembly: GCA_022113835.1. NCBI lineage: Eukaryota > Metazoa > Arthropoda > Insecta > Trichoptera > Hydrobiosidae > Atopsyche > Atopsyche davidsoni. The sequence continues at coordinate 8,678,640 of JAILWY010000006.1, read as the reverse complement.
TTGATGAGTAGTGATAGATAACAAAGACTTGAATAGTTCACCATAAGAATAACGAGCCTAATCGAATTAAGCTTTTCAAGCAAGAAATTGGGGCAACAGCCAATTTATAACTTCCATATATCACTTTGTATTACTAAGACCTATTTAACGAATAACTGAAATAAGAACGATCCCTGAAAAAGATGAAAGGCTTCCATGAAAAATATTACAGTTGGTTTAGTATATAGTATATTATAAATACATTTTTTTTATTTTATAAAGTAAACTTGACTGGTCAACAAAACAAAACCTATAACATATGATTTACGTAAGCTTTTTAAATAACTTCACATAAAATTGATGTGGGTAAACAATTCAACAAATATTATATAACTTTAATAAAATGTTTCAGCAGTTGTTTTCAGGCTGTTTGCTTGCTGTTCCCCTTATAAGTTTTCTGTTCAACTCGATTCCATAGGTAATAGATACGTCAATGAAATAAACAAACTGAAACAGTAAATTGCACATTCGTTTTCGCACTTAAGTTATCCAATCAAACTTTCCAGACCAGCCGCCAGAGTCAATTTCAACTGGCGTTATTTGAATTCGAAAAGCTCTCCGGAAACGGACATGGAGCACTCGTGTAATCCTTTAATGAATATTTAAATACATTTTAATTCTAACGCTGATTTGTTAATTAAGGAGGCTTTTCAGTAAAAGGTTTAAAAGACTGATTGCATTCAATTCTGATTACCCAGCTGATATAGATTGCGTACAACCTGACAGTTATATGAGAGGTTAATTTAATGAACTACTTGCCAACTGGATATACTTCACCTCATATTTTTATATAATTAAATTATAAACTGGCCCAAATACAAAAATAATGCTATAAAATATATCAAGTCGAACGTATCAAGCCACGATTGAATGCTTTCTTCTGTTTGCTTTCCTTGCAGTCTGCTTATTCTGCATATATTTTGAATATCTAAGCTTTTTTCTCCACCCAGTGGAATCGAAATAAAGTAGAAAGATTCGATTAATACCTGCTTTGTTTTCTCGCTGGAAAAATGTTGAATCAGTAAATCATATTACAAATAAATATGCAATATTAACAGCTGAGCAGTATTGTTGAAATCTGAGATAAATTCTCTTTAGCGATTATTGATTGTACGTTAGGATTATATGAAAGGTGCTACGAGAGAATAAAAGAGACGGGATATTTAACATATTAAACCTTCTTTGTGAATATTTGTTACTTCATAATATCTAAATAATTTGAACAAAAAAAAAACTTTATCACTTATTTTAAAGGCAAAGATATTTATTTATCTTTCATATTGAAACGCAGGTTGGATTGTTAGCTCAAGGAGCTGGTATAACTTATTAAAATGCAATGTTCTCTCCAGTCTAGCCTAAATACTTGCGCTCGCCATCGCTGCATAACTCGGGAATGTTCGGAGCTGAATAAATAAAATCTGAATTTACGGAGGGCGGAGGGTAGGGGCGGGTCTGTCTGCAACCTTTCTGGATATATTTCACTTTGCGGGGGTTGTTCGCTCTAAGTTGTGACGAGTGGGACGCCCTAAAAAGTTTGGCGCCGTTTCTACAATTTCGGTTTTAATTTTTGATATTACCGAAAGAGAAGAAATTCAGAATTGTTTTTGAGATTTGAACGCTTGAGATTTCAGGTAAAAATATATTATTTTCAGGACAATGCTGTTAAACTTTTCTATTTAAAATGCATCTGCGAAAACACGTTGAATGTTTTAATTTTGTTGGTGCTTAAAAGAAGAACAGTTTCAAGTTATTTCATTATAAATTAATCACGAATTCCTGAAGAATCTATGGAAACAACATCTGGTTTCCAACACTCCTTTGCACACAATTCCAAGTTTTAAGCTAATTAGTAGAAGAAAGTGACACCAGCAGCAGTTACGGTACTCCTGGAAGCGGATACATTCTTTTTTTCAGGAGATCAAAGAATATCTTTAGACACAAAGTAAAATTAAACAACTACAACTATTTTTTAAAGTTATTTTTAGTGTGTTTAATTACCTGCATGCATGCTTTTAGTTATACGCTAAATTTTGTATTTTTATAATGTGTTTAAAATATAATCAAGTAATGTTATATTCAAATAAATTAACGCTGAATTATATCCAGAAAATGGCATTAAAAAGGTTGTTTGTTATCTGTTAATATTTGCTTTTGACTTTTATGAATCTCCACGAGCAAGAGGAATTTTATTTCCAAATACCTGCATACATTTCTGAGAGAGTTTTTTTAATACAGATAAATCGGACGTAAAGCATTAAGATGTGGTTGCAGCTGGCTTAATTGAAAACAACAAAATTGATAGCTATACATTGAATGACAAGTAGCGTTTTGTAGAAATAGTAAGGATTTATTTTTTTAGTACAAAAAAAACAGCTTTACTACGGTGAAATTTGTATTCAATATTCAACGTTTCAATTTTAAAATAATTAAAAAAATATCGACACGTTTTGAGGAAATATCGTACAAAAGCTGTAACTATGAATACGAACGGCACGTGGAAATGCATTGCTATCTGCTACCTGGGCAGGTATCACTTTCAGGGCATGCAGGTTTGCTAGCATAGAGCCTCCACAGCCGGTCGGGGAGGCTGCGAGTTCAAAGGCTAACCCTCGCGGTTTCTATCGCAGGAGTATGATAAACGCTCTTGTGTGCATGTACCGCCATTTCATATTTCGCTTGATTTATGTTATGCGCGCAGATTCTACACGATGATAAATTTTTTTAAGAATTTTATTTTTAATTAATTTTTTTTACTTAAACCAATACCTGGTCTAGATGTTTTTTTTCTGTTCTTAAAAAAATCTTTAGAATCAAATAGCTTCTAAGCAAAGTAGAAGCAAAGCTTAAAGATATTTTAATCAATGAATTTTATTAAATTTCAATATTATTTTTAAAAAATACCCATCGCTGGTATTTTAGATCGTAATTCTCTATTTAACGTAAGTCTCATTATTTTGAAAAAAAATTTATATAAGTCACATAAGTTTTATGCGACTTTCTTACCTGAATCACATACTTGTATACATATTTTTTCTGTTAATTATTTAATTTTGTTATTTTGAATTTTCAACATGTGTAAATATTTACTCTTTTCTATAAAAGCACATAGGCAATAATAAGAAATATAATATATACAATAAAAATTATTAACAGTGAAAACATGATTAACTGTAAAATTATTAACAAAATTTCAGTACCATCAGAAAATATCGACTTGGGGTATATTATATAAAACTTATTTTTTGTTTCATGTTATATATTATCAAAATAAACATCATTTAAGCGGGTATGTCGCATTAAAATTTCACATAATTTTATGAATTGGAATCTCGTTTTCCTTCATCGCAAATTACCCCAAAGCAAAAAACTACATTTTTTCTCTTACTTTTCCCTTATTTAATATTGAAGTTAGTATTTCTAAGATTAACATATTTTTAAAAATGCCTGAAATTTAGCTTTGATAATCTGGTTCATATATCGTCAAAAAATAACACAGTTTGCATTAGTAGAAACGAGACTTTAGCGTGTTGATTTTGTTCAGAAATAGAAATCTTCACCTGTGATCGTAGATATATGAAATGTTTACATAAAGTGATCATAAATCATGTTGATATTATTTACGAGGGGAAACTTATGCATTTATTTATACTGTAGTCCTGCATGCATTATAATATCTCGATCTTGTACAACAACCTCTCTTTTCGTGTAAGCTGTATGGTACTATTATGTTTATATTTATTATCGTTGAAGAAGATATTTAAATCAATATGTTATGGGATTACTTGTATCTGCATATGAAGATAAGCATTCTACAGTCCGTTTCTCGGCAGCAAATATATACCCGAAGTAAACACACTGTTAAAGCAAATATATCAAACAAACGTATAAATATTTGATTTGAGAGTTTGGGTAGGACAATAGGACAATCAAATACGCAACTAATATTGGAAAAATAAAACAATGACAATGATAACTTGATTACGGAAAAAAGCTGTGAAGGCTTTAATATACCAGTTTATGGAGTCAATGTCAATCAAACGTACTTTTTAAAAAGTGTGTTACTACCACACAATGAGAATTTTATTATATTTTTTGTACCACAATGATAATCATTCGATTCAAATATAATTTCTTAAATCCGATATATAATGCTTACACATAAATAAAAGACAAAAATGATAGACATTTGCTTTACAAGTCGGCATAGCAAAGTGTTTTTGAAGCAAGTATTTTTAAAAAGTGTAGATTCTTTTAATATTAAAAATAACAACTAGTAACACGTAGTATTTTTTAATTGCTTTAGTAACCCTTGTTACATAAAAATTGCATACTTTTGATGTTTCGTAGAAATATTAAATTGCAAAAAACTTTTAAAAATATGATTGCTTTATAAACATATTTTTGTTATGTAAGATTTATAATTAAAATTACAATATCAAATAATTTGGTCGGTTGTTTGTATTACCCCAACTTTTGCAAAACCCCATCCCGGAGCAAAACTCAGAACCAGAAAGATTACAAAGTTGCTAAATATTTAAAATGAAAATAAATCTCCATAACTTTGAATAAAAAAATCAGAAGTAATTACAATATTTATGATTGCTCCAGCCCCCCCGGAAAGGGGTGCAGTCCCATAAATTATATTGGATAAAGCGAAAGGATTTATCGCGGAACTTTAGGATTAAGAGTCTTGCTCCGGGATGAACTGGGATGTAGAGCTTTTGCGAGTCACATATAAACAAAAAAAAAACTGTTCCCACGAACCTGCTTCTGTTCTTCGGAATAATACAAGCCCGAGAATATAAAACGCTCCTCCCATCCCCGAGGAATTAAAACGCACGGGAAAAAATCTAATTTAAAACTTGTCGTATTGAAAATGGATTTATGGTGCTTGCTCCTTGAACTGCAGTGTTTTTAAAGCTGTCATTTTGCTTTTACCTTGATTTTTTTCACAAGCTTTTAAAAAAGAAGACCCCTGAAGCTTTTTTGTCCTCCAAGACATTCTTTAAAATACAAATGTATTTTATATTCAAAAATATGCATACAACAATTGTATAGTTAAATTAAATTAATTCAAAAATTTCAAAGCACAACTACAACGTACAACTACAGTAAAATACAAAAAAAAGTTTAAATGCCTACTAATTGGTAAACAAATTATTAATTAAATATATCAGGTAATACTTAATTGTAAACTGTCTAGATATGTAGAATGTTGATGATAATATTCCTAACTGTTTCCAGTACATGTCGTGTTTTGTGAGTTTCACCGTTCTCGCTATCTAAACTTAGACAATTTAAAATTAAAACAGGGCTAACGAATAACTTTAAGAATGTGCTGAAACTGGTAGATTATAAATATCAACTCATTGATGAAAATTAACAGGAGTTCTTATTAAAAGAATTACGAAACAGGCTAAGTTATAAAATAATGGTTTCTGTGAATTTTTCACCTGGATAATCTTAGAATTGAAAATTAAAATTGAAAATGTTTTATTCTTTAAAGTATTTTGAATATATTATGTGATTACCTGTAATAAAAAAATTATAAAATCCGTGGGATTCTCTGCATAATTGCTAATTATATATTTATAATATTTTCACAAAAACGAAAAATATAAAGCATTTAACATAATCAAATAAATTATATACAAGTTTGTTCATTGCCCCAATTGTATATAAAAAATCTAGTTTTAACTTTATTCATCTTTAAATAAATCACATTCTTACAATTTATTTCAACAAATATTTTATCAGTAAATTAAATATTCATAAGAATAAGTGTAGTTAATTTTCAACGTGAAAAGATTTTGTGTTTATGTAAAAATTCAATAAAAAAAAAATGTCATCGATTTTCTATAATTTTGATACATATAAGAAATGGGTGTATATAATATATTTTGAAGTGAATACATGGTGTTTCATGATTTAGATATTTTTGAATCCCATCATTTTGCGGTGCACCCTTTTCACCCCAAAGGGGCAGAAGTTCGTCTGAAACTTTTTCCATCAATTCACTTACTTGCATACGAACAAAAAAGCGACTTATAATCTTCGTGACGGGGTTTGTATTTTAGCTGACTAAAAACTAACACAATCTGATGAGCTTGGATATTTTAAGGCCGTTTCTTGTATCTAAGCACATTTATTTTTTGATCCGGGTATATTATTTTGTATTTTAATTTACGTTGGTAATGTTACACTTTGTGTAAAAAAGTTTTTCTGAAGAAAGTATTTAAAAAAAATAAAAGCATTCGATTTCATATCTCTTCTTGTGTGCAGCCACAAAAGCACAGCTTGGCTTTCTCAAATTTAAATGTATAGTATTAATTTTATAAAAATCTATTCCAATCACATCAAATACCGTCAGCATAATAACTCGGAATTGAGTTGCTTAGTCATAGCAATTAAAATTTGAAAAACCTTTTTTTAAATCAAAATGGATGGCAAAAAATAACTGACTTTCTACGTTGCCATTAATGAGAGTTCAAATAAAAATTTCAGTTTTAATTGACACCGGAATAAAATATTTTCGTCTCATTATAAGGGAAGATTTCTTCAGAAACGCAGCTCAATTAGATCCATTGACTGCAGCAACAGCCTTTAAATCAGAAGATAATGGAATAGAAGAATGAGGACAATTACAACCACAGGCCTCGGGGTACAGTCATTAGGGAGGTTTCAGATTTTATAGTGTGTTTCAGTCTTTTGTGGGGGGTGCAGACGAAAGTAACCTGTTTAATTATCAAATATATAATTTTATTTCTAATTTTTATGCACATTTTTGCAATCTAAACTTTATATATTTTAAAAAGACTTAAGTAATTAAAAATAATATATTTTTTGCATTTTCAAATAGGGTCTTTGAGTTATAGTGGCGGTTGAAAGAAGTTTTTATTTTAACTACGTCAAAATTACATACCTTGAAAACTTTTGGGATACTAAGCAAACAATAATGGCAAAAAATGTGAGATTTAAAGAATTATTTTTATTTCGATAAAAACAAAAATATTTTTTATTTGAAACATTGAAACCACGATTTTATTAAAAATGTGACTTAAGTTATATTTGGGAAATTTTCTGTAAATAGTCAAATGTTTCAGTATTCATATCAATCAGGGCCTAAGAAATTGAATTAACGGTAGTAAGTTCAAATGCAAACACAATCAATAATGCAAAATACTGCAGTGCAACTCAATGGAGAATAGAACTCCCGTCGGCCTTCTCACATAATTGAGAATAGAGTCATTTGCATTTCAAGAGAAGGGGGAGGTTGGGAATAAATATTTAAACTGAAAGACTTGTACTTGTGCTGGAATTTATGAACTGACTACACATGGCCGCCAAGAGGTCTAATGGTGAACATACACTCTAACCAACCATAAATAGGGTTCCGTTGCAATCAATTAACAACAATAAAATGCTAACTGCTGAATTCGTTTGACTGTACTAAAATTTCAGATTAAATTCTAAAAAAAAATCAGTTTTGTTGTATAATATTTGGAATAACTTGACAATGCAAAAATATGTTTAAAATGCAGACAAATTATTTAGATTGCAAAATAACTGGCTTATAAAATACTGTCAAAATTTACTTTAAATAATTTGTATCTACAATAATCACGTTATATGCAACAATTAAAATTTATACCAAAGTATATCTTAAAGAAATTTGAAATTATTTCTGATGTTGATAACTATTTTTTTAAGAATCTTAATGGAATTTCGTCTCGAAATTCTGATAATGCAGTTGAAAACTGGTATTTTCCGGAGACGCTCGTGAAAGATAAAAAACTTTGGATGCAGCCAATATCCACCTAGGAATGTAGCGTTAATAATTATTTTAATTGAGGGTAAATTTCTTATTTTACAAAATAGTCTCTTTATATAAATTTTGAATTAAAACTAAAAATAGAATAGTTCTTACAAGAAATGCAAGAACTCACACAAACATAAATAGGCGTAAGGTTACAGCCATTCGGCCATTAATATTAGTTGTTTAGTTATACTAAGATTTTATTTATTAATTAGACACCATGGATAATTTATATTTGGGTAAAATTATTTATAAAAAAATGATGGTACCCTTTTGCTACATGAACAACTTTGAAAGACATGCTGTAATCAAATAAAATAGATAATCAATGTATAATATTATGGTTTAAAAAAAATACTTTTTATTTATTGTTACACTTCTGGTTGATATCATTCTGATATGAGTTTAATTCTTATATAAAATTTATTTTATAATAATGCTTTGTTTGTATATTTTTTAATACTCGAACATCGGGCACAGTATGATATAATATTGATCACTTTTACTAAACGAAAGCAGTCAAAAATGTTGAATAAAATTTCTTACATAAATATTCACGGGTATTTTATCAGAAAATATTCAACACTGTGAAACTTTAAATAGTCAATAATATTATATATCTTCAACCAGTTAAGCCGGAATCGCATTTTAAAAGCCTACGTGCTTTGAGGCAATCTAGATCCCTTCCACCAGCAGGCCGCTTACTATGTTACCTAGCGTATAATCCATCTCTATACAGAGAGGGGGTGGTTTTGCCGACGCACCCCGCGGCAAGGGCCACCCCTAGATGTTCAAATGAAATTATTACGACAAAGCGCAACGCCGGGGTGGAGCTAGCTCAGTAAATTATTGAAAAGCAAAATCTTCTTTGAAATAAAAACGCACGGGACAGACGCGCTCTTTGGGCGATTTGGTAAAGGACAATTAAATTGGGTTTATTTGTTTTTGTTTTTTTTTATTTTTTATTTGAAATTTAATTTGGGCTTCAATGATACACAACAGTATGCCTTGCTTCAATTTCCATAAATGCCGCAGCGATACGTTTTATCAATTATCACGGTACCCATCACCACAATTGGGTCAGATAAAAATGATATCTTTTTATTAGAGTTAAAACAACGAATACTTTCATTTTGTGTTAGCTGAAAAAAATACATTTTACTAGCGTGCGTTTATTGATTTAAAAAAAATAATTAAATTCCTTATATAAATTATTTTTATAGTTGATTTCTCAAGCCAACTGTAAACCTTTACTTAATTTTGTATTAATAAGTATCAACTGACAATTTGTAATCTGTAACAAATTATTATGTATTTATAACATAAAGCTTGCTGTTCTCGGCCGAAAATTGAAATTCAATATTGAATAGAATAGCAAATCCTTGCTCAATATGAGTTTAAGTCTCTGAATATTTTGAAATGTTGTATCAAAAGGTCACCGCTAACTAACAAATAAAAGAGACCATTTCAAAAAACATGTACAAATAATTTTAAATATTAATCAAATAAGGCAAAAATTGATTATATTGGACTGTAAATATTTCATGCTATAACATATTCTTTGTAAGATATTAACGTACAAAGTACTCAATAATTTGATGTCTGTTACAGTTAAAGTAATTGATGCTTAAATCCTGAACAATTACTGCGATTAAGAGATGTGTCACGCATCATAAAACAACCCTTTCAAAACGCTAAGTCTTCAAATCTCACCCTTAAGCCGATTTTATAATTCTGCATTATTTCTACTCAGTTAGATGGTATTCAGCGCAAACAGAGTCAGTAGACGGAGATGTCTGAATCAAGGATGGCTGAATTAAAAGCCTTATGAATGGGAGAAGGATGGTGGGTGGGAGGTTCACGTTTACTGTAGTTGTACCTATTGTCCCTGAAGTGACGCGTTCCTGATAAAGCTTCTAATATGAATCAACTACGTTTAAACATTACAGGGTTCGCTTAATACATATAATCAGAAAGTTGATTTAAAAAAAAACACTGTGAAACTTATACGCACAGGAAGATCATCAAAAATCCATCTTACTCGATTAATATTTAGTAGGATGTAGAATGACTCATGGACCCGCTACATTATTTCCCCATTAGAAAATCATGAGTACCAGCCAGTGAAATTGTCGCCAACCTCATCTGAGGAAAAGCACTTGATAAAGAAGGTAAAAATTATTGCGAGTGCTTAATTTTATTTTCAAATGTCAAATTACCCCGGAAATAGTTATAAAGGACTTGCATGAAAGCACGCGGACGCAGCCTTTGTTTTTCGCTCCGTTTGCATTGGAAATGTTTTCTTCCGATTGAGTAGCGTTTAATTCATGCACATCGGACCATTTAAATGCAGCACAGCCGATCGAAAAGCTCTGGAGGCTGCATCGAAAAAAAGGGAGAGAAAAATACAGAGACACGTCCGCCAGGGGCTGCACGTGTTCCATTTGTAAGAGACGTCGCGGTTTCAGCTATCGAATATTCAATGTACACCTGAAGCTGTTCGTAAAAGGTAAAAGCTACCTGCAAGGTATCGTCCTTTTGAAGGCAACAAAAAACATTGCAAAAAAAGTGCAGGTGATAGACGTATTAAGCTTTAGTTAAAATGTTGATAGTATGCTATAGGTATAAAGTGCTTGTCGAATTGAAATTGAAAATCGATTTTATTATTATGGAGATCACAAAGGCGATTAATTCAAATAAGATTTTCATTTTTCAAATTGTAAAATCAAAAAGTTGAAATATATATAAGTAGATGTCACCATTTATATATATATGAGTTACACTATATAGTTAATTTACGTGTTTTGTGTTCTAAAAGTTTCAGGCTTAAAAACTATTGGTGATTCCTGTTTTAAGGGTTAAAAAAATAAAAGGGATTTTTAGATACATAAAAAGGTTTTTAAACTGTGGATGTGTACTGCTTAAGCTGAATTTTTTGCAGCTGGTTCTCTTCGTTGGTATTATTTTCTTTTTGAATATTTTATATTAAATATTTTTGAATAAAATACTTGAGTGATTTTCCACATGTTCGTTTTTATGTGTGACCGGTTTCGTCAACCTTTCACGTTGGCATTATCAAACAGAGTGATATTTTATATATTAATAAGCAATTAGGTAAACAATTGTTAGAGGGAGAGGTTGTTGGAACGAGAGAGAGTGATTGTCAAAAATATTAAAATGGAATTCCACCAAATACTCTCTGTCAAAAATATTGAATTTATATTAAATATTTGTCACAGGCCAATTAGTTTTAACTATACATATTATTTTATCAATATTGCGACTGTACTTTTGTCTCTAGATAGTTAATTCAACTGGAGCATATCCGCTGCAGATAAGCCAGGGTAAATATGTATGACAGTAAAATACGAAACATTGAAATTCTGCAAGAACCTGATACGTATTGTGTTATATTCATGAGATACGTCACGTGGAATAAGCCTACATGCGAATCTAATCTCCCATATATATTCCGGGCTCAACTTCTGAAATACATAACCTAAGTCCTCGATGGCTGCCTTGCACCGTCAACTCACGACTGTCTGTCTATAGATTACCAAAGCTGCACCCATTCAAAAAGCCATAAGCGACGCCATCATAATATACTATATCATAAAAATATTGAACAAACCATTTCCACTAACATTTTTAATTTTACAATGTTAATTATTCAATTGATATTAGTGATATCATAAAATATATAGAAAGTAAATAGCTTGTATACGTTTTGATTCTAACGTCAATCATGTTAATTCGAGGTCGGTTAAAATCCTACAAAAATGCGTTTATTATCAGATTGCAAATTAAGCTAATAAAAACACAATTGTCTACGCCTACCCCTGAAAATTATTTAACTCAAAAACCCCAAAATATATTTTTTTTAACCAGTTTCAATCTTGTAAGGTGTTTTCTCCGGACACTTAAAGCCATCGAGCTTTGAAACGATAATCCTTCAAACATTCTCGGCTAGAGCCTCGACGTCTATCTATTTTGTAAATCGCCATGCTGCCTCTATTAAGACAGATTTCTCTAATTTTATAGGAGTTTTTAAATTGGATATAAGATAATGTGTATTTATAAGGACGAAGAGATTGCAGTAGATTAAATCGTATTTTTGCATTAGCCGTAAAAGCTACTTTAAATTCCCTGCAGTGTCTACGGGTCCTTTTAAGTGCGCTTTCTACTCCGAAAGGTCCTCCCTTGTATAGATATAAGCAGTAATATTGCTTAGCAAAGTAGAGCAAGAGCTGATTCTTTTTCTTAGTGCACTAATGTGGTAAGATTTTAATAGCATACTTATAAATACGATTTAAAAACGTATATTATCACTAAGAGTACATAACAAACAGCATAAACGAATAGCATTTTTCATTTGTACCAAGTCTGAAATAGTAAAAAAATCTTTCAATAAATTATTAACTGTGGTGGTGTTTGATATATATTATTTATGATAAAAATACTTAGATAAAACGAGAGCTTCTACCAAAATTAAATAGTGAATATTTTATAATAATAAATCGATGTTACAAAATATATACTTCAAGAAATAATCTTATGCTTGAATTGATTTAATATAACAAATACTACTCGACACTGTAATCGCAGAAACTTAATTTATCAAATGCCTTTACGATGAATGTAGAGATAAACTTATTTTAAGTTATGACCTTTTTTATATTGTGATTTTTATGAAGTCATTAAATGTCTAATAAGGCTCCCAGTTAAAAAATACAAAAAGTAAAACCAAAACAATTAAGTACGAGTACTTTGTTTTGCAGTAGCTCGAGTTATTTAATTTCAAGAATTCGTTCATGAGCCAGCCAAAACTTTTGCAAATAAAATTTATTCGTACACGAACAAAAAGTAAATTCAACAACAATGTAACTGAATAACAATCGAAATCCCACATGCTCTCCACGTGCCTCGTGTACTCCAGAAGGGTTGCAAAAAGGGGAGGAAAATTTAGGGATTGATGCGAAGAATGAGGGGTGGCTCGGGGGACGCGAGGCGGACTGGGGAGGTTTCGTTTCCGCTAATTATGACACATTCTCTATGACTCATCTATCTCGCTGTCTATGGGTTACGTGATTTATTATTTTCCATATTAAAATTTTTGTCGCGTCGCTGCAAGCTCCTGAAATATGACCGCTACGTGGCGGCGCTGGTCGTCAACATTTATCGCCCATGAGGGCCGCCATTTTGAGGCTTTGATATCTTTCAGGCTGTAACGCCACTCCCGAGTGGGGGTTGGTTTAATTGGATGTAAATTTTGCACACCTTTACTGTATCGTGTGGAAAATTGGTGAAATATGCATCGCAATTGGATATTTACGCATTGACTTTGAACAACACCTCAAAGCTACCGTTTTATACAAACCATGAAATCATAATAACAATACTTAAAAAAAATATTGTAAGTTGCGATATTTTATACAACATAAATAAAAATATCAATAATCCCATTTTTCAGAATGAAAATGAGTTGTGCTTCAAATTTTAACAAGAACATTAATGACGAATATTTCGCATAAGTTTTTACTCAACAATATTCAATATTTTTCACATAGAGTACACGATGGAATTCCATTTTAATATTTTAATTAAGTAAACTTATAATGTTTGAAAATGTTTCTTATACTCAGTTTGATAATGCCAACGCAAAATGTTGGCGAAATCGGTCGCCAATAAAAATTTATGTGTGGAAAAATCACTCAAGTATTTTATTTATTTAAAATATCAACAATATATAATTGATTATAAAATAAAACGAAGTATTATAAGTCCTTATAAATCCATATATAATGGAGTGATACAATATAAATATATGAAAATTGAGTTTGACTTCAATTGTGCGTTTTTCAAAATTTAAAATTATATCTTAGTGAACACAATAACAAACTTTATGTTTTAATTAAAAATATATTTGTCTATTTTTTGATTGAACGTCAATCAGGTGCGTATTTATTACCCATTACGGGTTTATTATATTATTACTAATAACATCTGATTGACGTTCAATAAAAAAATAGACATACGTAAATGATGGTGCGCGTCTTGGCTAAATTAATAGATTTTGAAAATAATATCCAGATGGGACTAAAAACGCTTCACTTGTTACTTTGTTCAAAAAGTCCAGTGCTTGCAAATCACTAAATATTGGTTGGCTTGGGCACATTGGATCATATGTAGAGTATGATTGTTAAAAATTATCGATAAACGGAAGTGATTCGTTAGAACAAGGGTTAGTACACCGGTCATGTAAGCCAGGGGATGTGAGTTCAAATCCCATACAAATCACGATGATATTTTTCTGAGAGTTTCTTTAAATCATCTTCTATGTATGAACTAGTGTGCCTAATCATATTAGTAATAAAAATATATTATAATATAATATTTACGCGAGCTGAAAATTTGCTTTCGCAAATGAGTTAATCCTAGAAAATGGAATAAGTCTGTATATCCCTCGTGCGACTGTCAGGTCGTTAGAGACGGGATTCCCGTCCACCTGTCTTTGTGTGTAGTTGCAGGTCACAGGTGACGGATTAGCAGGTGCGTTGGCATTTTGACCTCTGGGAGCGCCAATGACAATGCGGGCAGATTCTTTGAAATGCGATACTGCAGGTGGACGAGGGACTGTTTCTATTGTGGGCAATGCTTAAATAAACATTTACTTTGTTGTTAGCTTTATTGTATTTTAGGGTATTACTTTCATGTTTTTTTTTCTATAAATCTTTTGATTGACGTCGAAAACCACGATTAATTTTGTTAATTAAATGTATACACGCAACTTGTATGTAGTATATATTTGCGGTATTATATGTTGTGCTATCTTTGTTAAACAAAAATTTCATATAACTAGTAAATATATAGTCATAAAATATAAGAAGCAAAAGGTGCTTATTATACATAAAGCGAGAGATTTCGCATTGTTTATAGGCGTAAAATTAAAATAAATTAAATTATAACCAATCCAAAATATTACCGGTATACTCGTTATAACAATGGTTTATTTCATGCAAACATATTTTATTTTTCTCCTAATATATATACTTTTATTTGAAGCCTGTTTTAACTTTAATACGGCTTATAAATATGTATATAGCCCGTATAAATATATATTTTTTTCAAATATAGGTAATTATGAACAACAAAACCCTTCAGTTACCTAAATTCATATACGTATTGTCTTGATAAAAGTTTTCGTGAATATAGCTTTACAGTAGTTTTTTTTTTAACTGTTCTGATTCCATCTACTGATGAGTTTTCCGTGAAATATACTTACATAATTCCATTTCAATCAAATTGGTGACTTTAAAGAAAAGAAACGTCGTCGTAAGCAATTTAACTCCAGTAAGATTTTATTCGAGCAGAGAGATAATTACTTACTTACAATTTATACAAAAGTTAACATATCGTTTTTTATTGAATCATTTAATAACTAATAACTAGAATCGTTAATTAAAACAGTTATTTATTCAACGTAAGCATACTTCTCTCTCCGATATAAAAACTTCCTTCGGTGCATGCAATCCCGAGCGAGTCTTGCAGCAACTCTGTTACCACCAACTATTTCCATAGCCAGTAATAACCAGCAACATTTTAATGCCATCCCCGGCGGTGGCGATTTATGCCTCAGAAGTTACTCCGCGGCGCCCCCCCTTCCGTATTATTAGTCCCGAGGAACTTCGGAAAAGTACTTTATGGTAATTGGTCCACGAATAAAAAGAGTAAACTTAAAAATATGGGAAGTTTAAGCGCCCGTCGGAGCTTAAGGCTCCGAGCCGGGGTGAGAGATTTCGCAGGGACAGTGCCGGTTGAATTTACGAGAATGCCCGGGGGTGTAAAAAACTTTCACAACCCCCCCGGGACGAAAGCCTTTTTTTGCCGATTTACTACCGGAAGCAGCGCGGTGTGCAAAAAGATTGATTTATTGTAAATAAAACGCAGTTGATTTATTGATAGTTTGGTTTTGAAAGTGATTAATGGGTACTTTATTACATTGCACGATCTGTTACGTGTTTACTAAACTAGCAACATACTTGCACATGTCCTTTTTATATAGAAAATCAATGAGTGAAAAATATTAATAGGAGTTATGAATGTTTATCTAATGAATACCAAAAAATCTCACATGATTTTTTTCCGTCTTTGAACTCAAGTTTTTTCATGAAAAAAATTGTCATTTTTGCCAGAACACCATGCATTTATAATCTGTTATAAACTCTTGCTTAAATGTTTTAACTTTGTTATTATTTTTTAATGTGTAGATATTCTTGCATCAAGCATCGTGACACATAACTCAGTTTGTTAAGCAATGAAAATTTAAACAACATTAATGCATTGAATGGTCTTGACAATACATACTAACAACTAGCAGGGAATGTGGTGTCGAAATCATCGTCGATCACCCGAAAACTACACCCAAAGATATCATTACCTCAAATGCCTGTCTAATAGACGGAAGCGATATCTTTTTAGACAGAAGCAACTATAATGGGTAGAGTTACAATGAAATTAATATTACGTGTTTGGTATCCCAATTTAGATACAATCAGTAACGATATCGATTACTCTTTACAACGGGTCAATGAAAAAAAAATATATATATGAATATACAACGCGATAATATTATTCAATATTTCTATGCAAATTATTATTTATGCGGTTCAAAATGCTTCAGTTAAATTTAATATTCTGAAGAGTATATAAGAGTGATCGGTTTTTGTGATTTACAACTCAAAATCATTTTGACCAACGGATCTTGAACCCCAAGCATTTAGATATATTTTTAAATTGGAATTAAAAGATTACATATAAACCCACGACAAGAAATTGTTTGAAAATTAAAAAATATAAAAACATTAATTAACTTTGGTTTTGAAAAGTCGTCATTTTATCAAATGTTTCAACATCTTCACGACTTTATTTGACTTTGAAAAAGAACGGTAATTAAACTATATAAACAAAATTTAAAACTTTTTTAATACTGTGTAATAAAACCAATTTTATAAATGAGATGACACGATTCGCAAAAAAGTGACTAGTAAACTAAATGTAACTCGGAAATCGAAATCGTGTCATTTTTAATTTTTTTATATTACATTTTTTATCTCCAAATTTCAATACTTTAATCGGAAAAACACATATTTATGAAAATAAAAAAAAACTTCTCTAGAAAAAGAAATGTATCTAACTTTTGGCATTCAATTTTTTTCTTTTGGTGCAGTAGATTTATCGCTAAAAATTATCAAAAAACTCAAAAATGGACCCATCACAGGGATCAGCCTCCTTAATAAACATAGTCAAGCGCGTCTATCAATAATTCCGATTCAACAAATAAGCATTTAATTAAACTTCCAGCTACTGACAGTTCAAAGGTGAGCACACGAACAGCCTGTATACAAATATGTATTCGATTGGCTATTACGGCGCCGATTCCATCAAAACAGCAAATAGAAAGCAGAAAGGTACATTAAGTCCATACAATGGCATTCAATCATACCTCGCAGGCACCGAAGCCTGAAACGCGGCCAGTGTGTGAGTTATGCGGAGCAAAATATACACGGGGGTAGAAACGCGAATGTACTGAAGGGGTAGCTTCCGAATACGCTGTTTATCAAAAACGTTTTCCAGCAGTGGTCACAAATCAACAAAAAACTCCCCCTTTCGTCCTGCCTGTCCATGAATGCATAACAAATTGCATCAGATGGGGCAGTAACTCACTGCGTAAATACGTTTTATTACTGATTAACGCCAATTGGTTTCAATTATAAAATTAATGTAATAATACGTGACGGGCGTGCATTATTTCCCTTGATAGTGCTATTAATTTTATTTAACGCCACTGGTGATAATCAATAATTTATTGATAGTAATAAATACACCCTGAAATGTGTGTTTGTTTTATCCAGTGAACAAGATAAATTGGTATATCAGTAAGAATCCTTTTTTATAAAAATAACAGGTTTTTTTAAAAAAATAAACGAGAATGGGTTAGCAGAGTGTTTCCGGGTACTGATATGGCAATAAATTGAATTTCAATATTCTCTCTACAGATCCAGAGATAATCCTTGATCTCCGTTGGCGCATACACGAGAGGCATAAATAATTCATGGGCGTTGCACGTAACTCTAGGTGCATTTCAGATGTCACATTATGCATTCAAATTACTGCCTTTGCGAGTGAAGGGTGGCCAGGCACAATTACCGCACAACAAGAGACCCTGATTGCCAAAGGTGCTACACACCTGGAGTTTCGAAAGGGTTATGCGTCGGCCGTTATGAGACATTATGTAAAGTGCGATATTTATAATCATCCAACTTTAGCTCATCAATTCAAGCTATTAAAACGGTATAGCTTTATGTCATAAAGTTGAGTAAAGGTTTTTTTTTAAATGAGGGTTGTCATAATAAACTATATATATAAATTTATATACCAACTCTGGTGTATTTCGTTACCTATATGTAACAACAAACAATCCACATTTTTTGCTGTCTAGTGCCGATATGAAAAAATATATATAATGTTTGACTTAATTACAGAATTAAAATGGCATTAAATATTAATTATTTAATAATAAAAAAAGCTCGCATGAAAATGTAACTTATAGGAAGAATATCTGGGATGTGTTTTGTGTCTTTCTTTTTCCGTGAAAAATGCATGGAATGATTAATGTATCGAATCCCCAAAAAACTGCAACCAACAAAACAAAAACGTGTAGTTTTTTAGAGCTGACAGACATTGATGTATTACTATCATGTACCTGAAGACAAACTATTTCAGATTCTAATAAAAAGAAGCCTTGGGCATTGTGTAAACATTACCTGAAATAAAGTGGTTCGTACATAAAGCATGACAACGTTATATACCTTTTAAATATCTCGGGAAGTATTATAATAAATTACATGTCATAGTTTTTTTTTTAAAGAATTTAGGTCAATTTTCATAAACGTTAACTATCCGTGTATTTATTTTATTAAATCCAAATTACAGAGACTTAACCGGCTACACACGCAGGGAAACAATTTGCAATTAACTAATACTTTTTCATTATTTTAGGTGTTTTTTCATGGTTTAGTCTGTTAACATTGTGATTTCGGCTGTGTCGCAGCTTTTAATGTCAAAATATATAAATTTTATTTAATAGAACATGAAAATTTGATCATCCAGCTTATATCATCTCACATCTTTTGAAATACAATGTACGATTACATTCTATAAAAGATCATAACTATTTTTTTAAGTGAAAAATAAAACGTTTTTATATAATACTTGGAGTCAGTATTAGTATAATATATTTATAATTGAATTATATATTTTTTAATTCCTGTAATAATATATATTTGTGTTTATGTTTCTTACTCTAGAAAATGTTCACCATCCATGATTGCTTCAATTAAAAGCTAAACTTCAAAGTTTGTTTTACGGCTTTCCTAATTTTTCTTTTTTGTTTAATTCTTTAACAGATCTTCAAAGTCACTAAGTAATGTTTCAACCGAGAATTTAAATTGAAGTGAAATTAAAAACTTTTTAGGTAGAAATTATTCAAACTTACCCACTCAGCAAAGCCACTTATATTTGCCTTATAATCGAGCGACCTGAAAATAAAAATATAATTAATAATATATAATATAGGTATAATAAAAATATTACAGCAACACTCAGAATTTCTAAGAATAAGATGATAAATTTAACAGTTATGAAATATGGGATTTTTATGCAATAATGGTGCTAAGATAATTTTTTTTTTTCATTAAGGTGGTGAATTTATCTAACGCATTTAACCAGTCGGATCCGGATATATTACAGAAGTTACTACGTTGCATGGGATATTTTAATTATTGCGTACATCTGACCGCAAGTTTCCGATACAAACTTCCAAAGTTAGACCATAATACAATACAAAGGGTCTTTACATAAAAGTTAATTGTTTGATAGTTAAACTTACTATTTTGTGCTAACGGTGGGGTCAGAAACCCAAGTAACTCAATTGCAAACAGTTTGCGGTGAAGTATATGAAGTTTGATTGGGTAACTTAGAAATAATTGCAATTCACCGCCGGGTGTTATATTAGGTGTCATGATATTGAATAATTATACCATTATAGATTAGATTTAATTTTGTTAGTAGGTTTTGGCAGTCATTGTTACTAGTTGAATATTATTCCTGGGAGTTGATCTGTTTCAAATTTGAAGCACTCCGACGATTTGGTCCCAGTTCTGGGACCATCTACACTTTAAATTATTGATGATTCTAGCACGAGGTTGGAGTACCGAAGATTTTATGCAGCCACTATTGGGCGAAATCTGAGAACAAATTGTCGATAGTAAGAAGCATATACCCATTTTATTATTTATAATGAAATAAAGTATTACTTTTTTTTTTAATTTTCACTAAATGTAGTTTTATCGGCTTTATTTCTACTTGTTGATTTTATTTCAATTTTAAGGCGATAGTTGAATATCATTTTATAAAGAAAACTGATTGCCGATAACTTTAAAATTTCAATTCATTTCGCAAATGCAGAACATCGAAATATTAAGGTATAATTTTATAAAAATAAAAATAGTTATTTTTTTAAAAGTATATGAATAAAAACAGAACATTAAACATGATTAATAACTGACTAGAGTAGGCAGCATGAATGGTTCTTTTATTGGACAGTCAATATCTTTGTTCAATCAACTCGAGAACCGTTACTTAATACTTTGCGTTTGTAATTGAGCTTGTAAGGCTAAAAATGCGGATCTATTTAATATTGTTGCTTTAAACTTTATTTTTGAAATTGTTTTATTAACACAGTTAGAGGTGGGCGTAATAATATTATCAGCATAACCAAGTGGGTAGAATGTAACCATCACGTAGTTCGCGGCGGCTCTGGCGGTAAATTAATATCCGGGCGGCCGTCTGCTTTCCAGACCGCAGGCTGTGTATGGAGGCTCTATGGGGCCCCGAAGCCTACTTCCGGGAGGATCTGCCGCCCCATCGAGTGAGAAGATTCCCTACTTAAGGTGATAGCCGCAACGGCTCCACTGGAGGGAGAAAATGTATGTGTAAACCTAGCATGACAATGTGCGATACTCTGTTAAGGGTCTAGGTCTCATAATCGAGTTTTTTTTATCATTTTCTAGTCCGTTTTGCGAAAAATCGACTGCACCAATCAAAAATATTTAAATGCAAAAAGTTTGATACATCCCTTCTTCCGAATACAGTATATTTTTATTTACGTTAAATTTTTACGATTGAAGTGTAGGAATTTGGAGATTCGTCCGGTACATTTTCCAAGAATCCTAAACATTTAAAAGTCTTTTTTTCAAATAAAATTGAAAGATTAAATATAAACCATGTGCGTCTTATAAATTTAAAAATTTAAAAAAAAAGTCTTTAACAAACTTTGGTTTTGAAAAGTCGTCATTTTATCCAATTTTTCAACATCTTCAAGATTTTATTTTATCCTAAAAATGGACGTAAATTAAATGATAAAAAATTGGTAAATATAATTTATAGTTTTTTCAATACTCTGTAAAAAAATCAATTTTCGACATAGAAAAATAATGAGACAATTGAATTAATTAAATGACACGATTTCGCCAGGTTCATTTCCAACCGGACACCAGAGGCAATTAAAAGGCTTGAAGCAACTGCCTTAATAGTTTAATTATAAGTACAAGTACAGAAAATCATTTTAATACATAACATATATTACTTGTGAATTTTTTTTCAAAATTTTATCCGTGAACTATTTTTAAGTACGTTTCTCAATTTTTTTATAAATACATGGTGATCACTGTACTATTAAGCATAATAATAATCAAAACCTTTCAAAGTATACAACCTCTATTAGTATGATGAAAGCTATAATGATTTTTTGAAGTTTATTTAAGAACCCATAGACCGCTTTTATTAGTTTATTTAAATCCATATCGATAAACTAATTCCATATATTAATAAAGAATATTAAAAGCATTCACTGATTAAATAAAAATAATATTTTTTTACAGTGAAACGCGTTGATTTGCCGTTTTACTGAAGAAAAATAAAACAATTCTTTAATTTACAAGTTTAAAACAAAAAACTTTTCGACAGATATTACTTAATAATCACTTTTAATAAGTTTCATCCAAGGGTTTACTGAAACAAATTATTTAATTTATTTAAAATTCACCAAGAACCAGCGTACCCACCTTAATCAAAGTACGGAGCTTTATTAACCCACAAACTTTACTTGTTACTTTGAAACACTTTTTGTATACACAAGCTAATTTATTGAATTTTTTTAACAATAAAACTTTTTATTTATTTTGCACATAAGTAACGAATTTATCATATGTCACAGTTAGATATGATATACAATAAAAATGCTTGCATAAAGCATAAAGGACTGTTCAAAGGGAGAAATGTGACTTTAAAATATTGCGCAATAATATGAAGTGACTCTCTTGCTGAATGGGAAAGAGTCTCTGACATGGGGGACGAAAAAGAAAGAACGGCTGAGATGGTTTATTTTTAAATTTTAACGGGAAAATAAAACTGGAGAGAATACTCTTTCTACAAGAAATTACTCAGGCTTTGGAATATAGTAACAAAATGAAAATCTACATAAATATGTGGTTTTAAATCACGAGGAAAATTTTCCGGAACACAACATAAAAATAGCACTGGTATTTTGAGGACACATTTTAAAAATGGATGTGCGCACATAACTACACAAAAGATATACGTCAAAAGCGAGGAAAAGAGGAGGAAATGGTTTATTTTTAAAATTTATAGGAAAATAAAAGAGATTACTCTTCATACCACAAATTACTCAGGTTTTACATTGTAATAATTGATACAGAGGAAATATATAAAAATTCGCGGTTTTTCAGTAAAGTAAAATTTTCCACAGCACAAACACAGTTCATGTGTTTTAGAGACTCAATTTATTTTTTAAAACCGTGTATAAAACGATATAAAAGTTACATTAAATGTGAAGCATAAAATACAAATGAGTTGGATTTTATTTTAATATAACTTCTTTTACTGTAAAACAATTATAATCATTTTATTGGTGTTTCGAAAAGTATTATTAAATTATTATCTTTAGTGTTAAAAAAAAAGGTTTATAGGCTCAACACAGAAACTGATATATTCAAGCGCAAGTTTTTGTACAGAAGAGAGTATATACAAAGGCGGTTGATACGAGTAAAATCTATTCATTATGTATTACATTTTTTTATCTATTCAAATATGTAAAATAAAACTATTTTTACTTATAATTAAACAACATCAATATATCATATATCAAGCAATAATGTTTTTATGTCCATAAAGTTTATGGAATGTTAAGATCCGTCATAAATTTCCCCCGTGTTGTATTGTCCAATATGTTTTCAAATTAGGGGCACCTCTTCAGAAATATGGGCTGTTGCGTAAGTGCCACGAGGGTGGAAGATTCAGGCTTCAAAATTGCAAGGGATGGTCGGGAAGCTTTTTTTAGAAACGGGTGGCTCTTGAAAATTTAAGTACCGACAACGACATGGAAAAGTTCAAGGTTAATTTTTATTAAAATCACTTTTATTATATTAAAAGTCAAATACAAAATTATTCAAAAACAAATACAATGTATTTTTGGTTATTTATTTTTTCAGAAAAACACGTTTATATTTATTCCATTTTACTCAGTTTTTCAGCAGTTACAGCGTAGCTCGGGCCGATTAGCTGAAATTTACTAATTTTGAAACTGGCTTTGTGTTTATGATTTTTTTAATACTGTAATAAACCCCGCGTATTCACAGATTTTGAATGAACTACTGTTTTCTTTTTTCCCATTAAACCCGAAACAACACCGCGGAATGGACGTTTTTTTTTGTTTCTCAGTAAACGCAAAAGTCGTTAAACTCCATGTTCAATTATAGCAGCGGCCACTTAACGCGACTCTAAAGACATTCATTACAGGAACAGTAAAAATTCCTTTTATTGCCAGGAAATGTAATGGCCACGGTAGAACAACACCGTTAACATTCCGCTGCATATTTTTATTGTTATATATGTATATTACATCCTCTTCAGGAGCCTCTCCTCAGAGATGATTACTAGACATTTAACTGAACATGTCGATTAAATATTCTAGTGGTCCTTGAGATCTGCACAATCCATTCCATTAATATTTATATAACAGCTTAACTTTATTCTGAACAAATCATGCATAGTGGCATCACCATTAATCATATATGAAAGCACTGTCAAATTGCTTTAAGAATTAGTATAGATAATTTAGGCTTGTAAAGTAGGTAAAGTTAGACTAGGTGCAATGTAGCCATAATTTAACGACATGCATTTCCCAAAACGAAAGTTATGTATATTTTATATTTTTAAAATCACGTTGTTTTTACAACAAATGCTATAGGTATAACTATTTATCTTTACAAACTGAAAAATATTAGGGTTTTCAGATAGTATGAGAGGTCTTTTTTATGAGAAAATGATCGTCGTGCATGATTTATAATAAATTCATAATCTTGTAAGTGACATTCTAGCAAAGTAGGCAGAGGAAAAATATGAAATACACCGTAAAATTAAATTATAACGATAATGCATCCAGTGTATCATATTGCCTTTGTTACTGCGAGGGGATGAGAGGTTCTAAGAAATGCAATTTCCTCGTGAAGCCATTTATGACACTCCATGTATTTCTACCCTAGAAAAAGAAATGTTGTTTCACAAATATGATCCTCGATAATAAGGGTGGTGTCATCCAACCCCCGGCCATCACTCGAGGGGCAGTTTGACACATTTCTAAAGGGAATGAAAGGGAAGCAAATTCTTTGAAATAAAATTGGGCTTTTCTAAAATAGACAGGCTTGGAACTTTTATTCGGATTGATTTATTGCAGTATTTTAAAACGTGCTTTTATTTAAAAGCTTTGTACTCTCCCCTCACGATTCAAGTTTCTACCGTTTTAATTGATTTGATGCAATTAAATTTAAAGGATTGATTATGATTCACCTTACATACCAAGTAGGATCATATTTAAAGTTATCTTTCTAAAACTAACGTAAAATGTTTTTTTTTTTAAAATAGAAAAGTAAAAGAAAAGAGAATTCTCCTTCATCTTACCACTAAAACAAATTAATCGGTTTTCATATATTTTAGTAAAATTCTATGTTTAATATGGGGTAGTTCATGTTTTTATTAAATTTTGTACATTTATAAATCATAAAAAAATAATGATTCCAATAAAATGAATTTTATTAAAATATTATTATTAGATGCCGGCAGGTATGACATATTCTAATAAACCAAATATCAATATTGAAAATGACACTATCAGAAAAAATATTAGAAGCACTTATTACAATATAGAATTTGCAAGCAAATAAATAAAGCGGAATAAATTTGGGGATATCTGATATATTGAACTTCTTCACATTTAAAGAGCAATTAGTCTTAGTGATAAGTCGCTGTTGTTTCTTAAACTATTTATTGCTCTTTATATTTTTATAACTTTATTAAAAACACTTCTACGTGTTAAATTGCATCCTAAATATTGCAAGAAAATAACATTAATCACATTTTCATCCAATTTCTGACTGTAATGCGTGAATAAAAAAAAATAAACTGCTTCATACTACAGATTTATTGCGATACAAAATTCAGTAAATCGTAAAATACTAATTTATTCAGATTTCGTAGTCTGTGATGTGATGGTTTCTCAGTGCGCACCCTTCAAATTATGAAGGCTCGATTTATTTCAGAGGGTATTCTAGAAAGGCTTCACTTCCCGCAGTTTCCGGACCCAAGAGCTGGTCGACATTGTCAGTTTATAAGATAGCCAAAAATTCAAACTCACAGATGCCTGTATATAAATCTTGAAAATTAATAATACACTATAATACAAAAAAAAATTACATGTTAATGAAGTAAGAGTGCTTGCTTAAATGTTATTCGATTATAAAAAATAAAATGTCACTTGCGTGATTCACGTACCATTTCTACCCTATGAAGTTAATTCCCTATTACTAATCGATTCACCTTTTAAAAACATTTGACTTAGTTGTGAATTTATATCTTAATTCCAAAAATGTGTACGTCAGACAATTTAACAACTTCAGGCGATGAAGTTTTCATTTTTAAAATATTTTTACCAACATACTTTATTTGTATCAATACTTTGTTTATAAGCAAACAATTCGTACACCTAACAAAGAGAAAAAAAAATGATATTATTTCGACACATATGTGATAAATTATTTTTTAATATTATTGATTTTTGTGAAGACCGTCTTACAGGAAGTACGGTTTTGCCTATACATGTTTTATTGATTGATAATGATTAAGTACATTTATTCAAATATTGAAAATTGATTATAGAAACTCTCAGAAAAATATCATCGTGATTTGTATACAAATTTTTAATCAAAATAAATAATCTTTTTGGGGATTATTCGTATTATTTCTAGGTTCTAGCTTCAATCTACCCTCGATATCCTGTCTTGCTCGGTGTTTGTGAGGGCGTCAGGTTCTGACTCCAGCCATCAGCCCGAGCACCGCGAATCTGTCTGCAGCTGTCGCCTCGGGTTTTATTGAAAACCGCAACCCCCACTAAGGGATGAAACTTTAAAACTAAGGGTGGCTGTTAAGGCGGTTAACTCATATTTTGGTTTGTTATGCTTTATATGCGATTTCTTACAGGAGATTCTAAAGTTTTCGCATGTCAACTTTGTTATAATATTTTCAGAAGCACTACGTACTTTGTAATATTTTACATACAAGTTTCAATTGCTTATGATTTGATTGAAATAATATAGTATATTCATAGTATGAATTTAAATTTCTTTCCAGGATCCATACAGATATTACATATCTTTTGCAGCTAAAAAAATATATATTTACCCTATTCTTTTTATTGATAAGTATGTCTATTTTATTGATTGAACTCATTCAAGTACGTATTTGTTAAAAATTCTCGATTCTTGAGTATGTGGGTTTAAATCCTACACAAATCACGATGATATTTTTCTGAGAGTTTCATTAGTTATCTTGAATGTGTGAAATAATGTGTCTTATCATATTTATTGTATAAGTGAAAATATTCTCCTGATTTTTTTTATTGATCCCGATCCCCACGACCTGCGCGCAGGATCAGGTGATAGACACTTCGCGTTTTGAAAGCACAGCTCTAAGAACCATTAAAAGTATAATAATTTAATATAAAAAATATATGTGGATATTATATATTATATACACATTTCAAAGCGGGTGAATTATCGCTGGTTTCGCACACGTGTAACGTGTGTGCGAGGTTGCGAGCGGGTGAGGATTCCCACTTCAGTGCAGGGGAAACTGATTAATTAGGCGGATAACACCGAGCCACCTACCCGAGCCGTCTGGGTGCAGGCTCACTACAAGACGTGTCACACGCCCGCGCCGGGTCTGCCTCCGGCTCGGGGTGGTGGCGGTTGGGGGTGGGTGGTAAGGGTGGCAGGGTCTACTCGACTGTAACGAGAGCAGATGGAAATGGCCGATGCGCGCTCAGTGAGATAAGTTTACTGGAAGATGTGTTTTCAGATTGTGTTAACAGACTGTAAACTTTGCAACGTGTTTATTTTGAAGGAGAAACATGAAACATACCATGCACTGCAGATGAATTTACTATACCAGGTATACCTATGTTGTAATTTATTGATGTCATAGCCTTTTCAAAACTTTACTTTACGGGCGGTCAGATAAGTACTTAGCGTACAAAGGGAAAACGAAAATTTTGGAAAAGTGGCGATTTATTTCTCAAAATAGTCTCCTTTTAGCTCGTTACACTTGACCCAGCGATGCTCCAACTTCTTTAACCCATCTGAAAAATACGATTCCTCCGTCTCCGTGGCGGCGATCACCTCCATTTTCCATTTTTCTAAAATACGCTTACACGTCCGCTTCAAAACAAAACTACGAGTCCGATTCGGCTGAACTTTTGACAGTAGCCGTCTACGAGAATGTACAACACGATAGTAAATCTCTCTTGCGATACTAGCACCATCGGGCGGTGAGGCTAAGTACTTATCGGACCGCCCTCGTATAATCGTAATGTCTAAGACCTGTGCATAGTATATACGAATAAATATCAGAACCACCGCATTATTATTAATAAATATTTTTATTCTGGTATGAAATCTTGCACAATACCTAAAATTAATAGCGAAGTATTTTTTTATGCACGATGCATAAATTGATATTACAATTGAAAAGTGTATCGTAAAAAAATCATAAGAATTTAATGTAGCCCAAAGCATTAAAACCAAATAAATCCCTTGTCGTCTAGATGTCAATGAAGTTGTTCAAACACATCAACTATTCAAAGAGCAAACAATAAAACTTGGATACGTCTATAGAGAGTCCACACACAAGTGAAGCAGTCAAACAAAACAATAACTGATTTACCGACGGTGTTCAGTCCGCCGGGAAATCAGCCTCTGGTTTAAAATGCAACAAACTTCGGCCAAGTCAGTTAAATAAAGGCTGACACATACAAGGAGACTTATCTTTTACAGTCAAAAGTCCAATAATATAAAACTATCGAGTTTCTATACAAATAATATGCCAGGAATGAATATGACAATGAATGAAATTTATCGACTAAAGAAAATATGTACTTACATAAAACTAAGCAAAACCTAAAGTCGCAACTATTTAAATATCAATAGCGATGTCGCAGGTTATAATATGAATTTTTTTTTTAAATATTCCGGACTTGTACAGTTATTTTAAGCAGTATGCTAATATCTGTGATTAAATGTCACCCTAGCTTCTAGCTTACTCCGTGTACGAGGGTTCAAATCCGAGCAGAGCTATTAGCTATTCAGTGATTAGCTGACATACATATGACTTCAGAGGGATAATATGTAATATTATGAGAAGATTATAATTATCTAACGTATGTGAAATTAGAATGTTATAAATGGAATCTGTATAGAAATTAGAACTGGTGTGTATAGACATATAAGTAAAAAATTTATAATTATAACCTATTTGTAAAATCCACAACTGCAGAATGTCTTAAAATTTAAATGATTTCTAATAAAAATAATAAGCATTTATAAGAGTATACATTTGTTTTGTTTGTATAAACTGCTCGCCTCCGTAATGTTTCATATATATATACAGTAATATCGAAAATCTGATTTCAGATGTGTAAAATCAATCATTCAAAATAAATTACCAGTAGCTATCTTCCTCTTTGGTAAACAGTAATAAATTAACGTTTCACAGTTTCAACCCTCATAGATAAAAGTATCAATTTAAACCTTTTTATAATGTGCAAGCAATCTCTGTACACAAGTCCGAGAAAAATATACGAGGGTAGGTTTAGATAACAACGAGAGGAGGGGGTGTGTGTGTTGAACAAACAGAGTAAAATAAATAAACAGGCGAGCTAGGAGGCAAAGTTGCTTGCACTGGCGAAATAGGAAAAAAAGATACGATAGGCTGGTTGAAGTTTGGGGATTTTTTTTTAAATTCAGCCCAGAGGTAAAAAAAATTTTGTAAATTAAATATGTGTTTTAATTTCAGAAACATGTTTGAACATACAAAAACCAATTCCGGTTAAAATGGTTTTGCTATTGTAAAAATGGTGTCAATTATTCTTATAAATAATTTGAAAAATCATTGAATACTAATAACTTCAGCACCCAATCATCAAAAAAATAATTTTGAATTTATTACATGGAACACTGATTAATTCGAATGGGAACATTAGGGGGTTGTTTTCAAATTTGAATATGCCACCCTCGGACAGTGTAAGCCTTCGTAAGCCGACTGCCGCTTGCAATAAAATACACCCTTACTTTTATACTGTTTTGTCAAAAACAAAACCGTTCTAAATATTGCTGACTGATATTCAATAAATCGCATATTATTAAAATAGAATAACTTAATAAAAAAAATTTAAATCTTGAATAATTTAAATATATCGATTAACAAGGTTGATTTGTAGGTGATAAAAATAAAATACGTAAATGTAGAGGCGGTAAAAACAAACATGACCGAAGTATATTTATAAGAACTTGAGTTACAAAAAGCACTTCCAAATTGGTAAAACTTTGAATAAACGAATGAATGGAAGCATAAATAAAAAATATTTTTGGATAAAATAAGTATTTTATGTGAAAAAACGTAAAGGTTTTAATAACAAACGCGTTTCCGTATTGCGTAAAATACAAGTCGCCATTAATGCGCGAAAAATAAAAAAACACAAAAATTGAAAAAGTTTGTCGTATAAAATCGAGACCCTCAAATGACCAGCTGAAAAAACTTTTGATTTAGCTTCTGGCGTGGGTCTCGGGTTCCCCCGCTTGGGACAGCTGGTGTGGTTGCCATGGCGACCCCTGCCCATGGCGACCCCTGCCCATGGGGGTGGGTGATACGGCGCGGCACAGCTCCCCCTGAAGGCTCGAACTTTCACAGGGTTTATACTAGTATATAAACTGAGTGATTAAAAAAACTATAATAACTCTTGGCTCTCATAAAACTAGAACTAAATCACTTCCAACCCTCGCTGGAGTGTTTTCTATTCTTTTCAAACAGAAATCTCACAACAATATATACAAACTATAATACTCATATAATTTATCTATTTAATACATGTAAACCAAAACCATAATTAGGTAATATTTTGTGAATAAATTTACAATCTAAGTGTGATAAATGATATTCTTGTTTGTTTGATGAAAATGATATTGAAAAAAAATAAAAAGGTATTTTATTATATATTTAGTTTATGACTTTGAAGTAAATTTATATATATATATATATTGATTTTTTTGTGAAGACCGTCACAAGTAAGTACGATTTTTGCCTATACAGGTTTTATTTTTGATTGAGTACAAAATGAAAAATGATTAAAGAAACTTTCAGAAAAATATCATCGTGACATCGTATCGTAGAGTTTCTTTAATCATTTTTCAATATTTGAAAAATTGTATTACATTTTTATATTCAATTGTATTTAGGACAAATAATATAAGGATATTGAGTTTACTGTACACTCACTTTGAGGTTTGGTTGGAATTTGTAACCCCATGGTCAAATGATGGGGTACGCGGTACCCCGCTGGGTTGCCACGCGTACTATCTAGGGTTGCTCACATAATCATACTAATAAAATTAATGTACACCATTTACTAAGAAATTTATTATTAAAAAAGATTAATCCATTATATATTCATTAAGGTAATAGTTAAATAGCATTATTATTTTTCATTTCGTTTTTGTAGCATATTGGCAGAACTGGCTTTATAGGCATGAATTTTTTTAAACTTTATATAAGTCCTGAATACGCAACATTAAAATAAATCTGAGATAAAAATTGTACAAAACAATTCACGACCAACCCTTAAAAAAAATCAACGCTAAAAATAATATTTTAATGTCAAATAATAATAATAATCTTTTGTAATTCACTTTTTTCTGTTACTTTACTATGCCTTTATTTTTTCGACTAAAATCTAAAAAAAGATATATTTTTACTATCGGCCGATCTGCTATCTAAAGACTTATGGTACTAAAAGAAGTTTGCTCGTTCATAGAAACCTGTCTTGTTCAAACTTAGATATATGTGCTAAACCTTGACTATAAAGAAATTTCATTCAGTTACTCTTTACGAGAAGATAGGCTAAAAATACATTGAAACAGTAAATATTAATATTTCATTATCACGCCTGTTTGTTTCAGTTATACAAATATAACTTTGTTTATAACTGTCATAAAAATATACATAGTCTTTCCTTGACAACTCTTCTCGAGAAAGTTCTTTGAAAAGTGTTGTCCCTTTCTGTATAAGCCTGTTTGAACTAAACAGACAAGCTACCGATCAAAAAACTTTTTGTGATTCAGTCAGTCATAGCGAGAAATTTTATTTCCAAGTTTTTCTGCGAACACATAATTTCAGAGAAATATCGTTGCGAAATAAACATTTTCGGCTTGCGAGGAAATCATTTATTCAATATCAGTTTGTTAAGAAAAACAATTTTTTTGTAATCATAAAATAAAGAAGCGGTTTATCAGGACTAAAAGTGCTTATGAAATAAACATTAAACTTTTATACGAATATTGATTTATATTGGTGAGTATTTTGTATACATGTTATTTTTTCAAATAATGTAAATGTTGTTTATTTTATTATCTTTCAAAGATATACGTAAACACGGTTTATAAAGTGAATTGTTTAGCTTCATATGTTATTTCAGGCGCATTGTAATATATCTTTTGTGATTTTTACAGCTTTATCTCTGATTTTCTATCTACGCTCTGTATATCTCACTCTCGCCTGCATTTTATTCCCCAGGCGATAAGGGACAATCCTTTTAGTAGTCAACAGGTGAGTTCCTTCCGTTCTCGAATTCCCCTCCCAGCTTCCGGAACGGAATCGAAAGAACCTGAGGCTGTGATCGGGTTACACGATTCAGGATTCATTAGGGACTTAAACCCCAAACACTACAGCATTGGGTCACGTACAAAAGGGATGAAGGCATCTAACTTTGCATTTTTAGCAATTTAAATTTAAATAGAAAGGATTTTTATCGATTATTACGTTTCGAATACCCGATTTACGAAACCACATTCCCTACCATGATACAAAAATTAAAACGCAAGTAATTAAAACATATCATCGTATTCAATAAAAATATAAGTAATAGGTTTAGATTGTGTTTGATAGTTTAAAAAAAGACTTTTTTCTTTAACACGTGAAGCTCAATAAAATGATTATTTTTTCAATTGTGTGTAATCACGAATAAGCAATTCATCGTTATTTTCTGTTACACCTGAATTTAATTTCTGAGCACAAGTAATTTGCGGTGCTTTCGATCGATAATTAAGTTCGGGATATTCATAAAAATATCATGGAAATTTGGGCGAAAATGGGTCGCGAATGGAATGATAACTTCTTTATGCCTGTGATGTTGGCTTCTTTATACGGACTGGACTGGTACATGGGGAGTACTTTTGTAGCATTTGCCAGTTGTCTCTGCTGCTACACCAAATGTCTCATAATGTCTCTATACTACTACAAAGTCATCCCAGCGTTAAGCAGCTTGTATGACAATATTGGACTTTTAGGTGCACCTGTTTTAATTTTGTCGAATTTTTGGGTAAGTGTCGTATCTTTGTTAATAAAATTTTAGTGTGTTTTTTGCAAATTTATTTGTGTAGCAATTCATCGTTATTTTCTCGGAAGATTTTCATGATTCAGAGTCGTAATTGGAATGAAAACGAAATGATTCTCGTGATGCTGTACGGGCTGGACTTGTACCTTTGTAACATTCGCAAGTTGCTCTGCTGTTTCAGTAAATACCTCATATAGGCTCTATTTTACTACTAAAAGTGTACCAGTGTAGAATAGTTAATACGACAGTGTACACATTTCCTATTTTGTCAAACTTTCGGGGAGGGTCAACGCAGAATTTAAGTCCAAAAAAGGGGTTTTTCAAACTTGTATGAAAAAGTCCTAAAAATACAAAAGTGCTTATAAATAAAATAAAATAAAAAAAACACCATAGCCATCTGACTATCTCTATATATTTTGATTTAATATGCAAAATAAAAAAAATAATCATGTAGACATTTCATCACACTTGTTAAAATAATAAATATCTAAAATCTAAAAAAAAAACAACAGTCAGTGTTGCTATTCCGTGTAAATACATTTTTAAAATAATTGTAATAGGTTTAATTTTTTTAAATAAATTTGAATCTGGACTTTTCAGTAACACCTGAACTACGATTTCATTTGTCATCACAAATAATTTGCGGTGCTTTCGATCAATAATTTAGTTGGGGATATTCTTTGTTTGTTTTTTTATTCGTAACGCGAAAATGGGTCGCGAATGGAATGATAACTTTTTTATCCCTATGATGGTAGTTTCATTATACGGGCTGGACTGGTACATGGGGAGTACTTTTTTAACGTTTGCCCGTTGTCTCTGCTGCTATACAAAATGTCTCATAACGTCTTTTTTCTACTACAAAGTCATTCCAGCGTTTAGCAGCCCGATCGGCAATATCGGACTTTTAAGTGCAACGCTTATAATATTATCAAATTTTTGGGTAAGTTCTATGACGTATCTTTGCAAAAAAACCGAAGCAAATGTCTTTATTTCAAATCGTTCATGCAAAAATGATGGATTTATATAAGTGATCTTGTTACTATATAAAATCAAGGTGAGTATGCGACAACGTTTGTATACAAATCTTTTATGTTGTTTGTGATTTATGACAAGATAATTTAACTGTTTATTGGGAGATGAGTTTTTTTGTAGGACTCGTTATAAAATTAGTCAAGTTACCATCATGTTTACGAGAATAATAGGTAGTAAAAGCATTTATTCATGCTTAAAAATCTTATTCTATGACAAATAAAATGCAATATGTTTAACATAAAAATTGCACGGTACACATTGAATTTATTCCTTAGAAGCTTTATTACTATTTTTTTTAAATATTTAATAAGATGTCAGTCAATGTATTAAATAGCAAAAAGAACAATTTTTTGTTATGAGTTTCTACCGAAAATAGCATTAAGTAATTTGCAACAATGGGTAAAATTTTTCATTATATATTATTTCATTTATTAACAGCTCTTAAGAAATCTAATGAAACGAGTGACCTCTGTAGAAGACACAATAGGAACGGTTGTCAATAAATCTTTAAATAACGTGAGTGATTTGTTTTTTTAACTTAAATGACATATTAGAGTTGAGTTTTTCTGAAGTTATTTTTCTATCAGATGGAAAAAATACTGCGAAATATTGTTAACGAAAATTTTCGATCGATCAAGGAGCGAATATCGACCAAGGGATTGAATGAAATCTTGGCGCAGCACGAGGCTAATTTGACGATGGTACCGAACCCAAACAAGACAACCTGCGAGAACAGAAAGGTATCCATTCTGAAATAAGGCACGATGGTATCGCATTGTTTTTTTTAAACGGCTTGCGTTTACAACCATTTTAATGTTTAGTCGATCTACTTGGCATTAATATTTCTCATCAATATGGTGTATTTAAGTAATTTATTTAAAACTAACTTTATATAAATATATTTAATTTTCTTTCTAGCACTCGGTACATTTTAAAACTCCATTAGTAGAATCGCTTATAATTAGGCCTGATAAAATTGACTACGATTTTGAGCGTCAAGAATATCTAAATTTGGTGGCACAAGAAGATCCTGTCGAACGATTGGTGCGTATGTTTATTTTTACAACTCATAAAAAATACAGTTCTCAAGGGCTTTGCAAAACCAGATCTATAATTATGGTTTAATTAAAATTTCTTTTGACCATGTACTGTAGTACTGCCAACAAACTTTTTTCAAGTGTTTTGTCGAAATAATAATTCCCCTTGTAGGCATTATTTGCTGATTTGACGATTGTGTTGAAATAACTGTCGGTACCTTAAATTATTTCAGGGTTTTTTTTATTATATTGTGAGTATGCAACCTAAATGTATGAGGAACTATAAAAACGTGGGCTATACACAACGACGAAGCAATAACACCATTGTTTACGTAAAGTAGATTTCAAAATGTGTACTGCGCAAACCATCAGGATCTATAATTCATTATTAAGTTTTAACCTTTTTCCTTGCGCCGTTTGGTCATAACATTACTGAATGGATCATTCAAATATGTTATCAATTCTATTATTTACCTTTTTTCTCTACTGTACTCAAAATTTATTTCAAAGGTTTGATACAAATCAGCTCGACGATGTCTGTATGGGATTAGTGTTTTGACTCTCCAAGTAAAACTCGCATGTCTCGTTAATCATTTTCTATTGTTTGTATTGTTTAAACGCAGTACTGATAAATGAATCACTAAACAAATTTTATCTACAGTCTGATCTGAAAAGAAATATGAAGTCCAGCCTGAACCTTCGCGTAAATTTCGACGAGGAATATCAAGAACGTGTAAGCGACTGTGTGATTCCGGACTCCGACGAAAGTTCTGATGTCGAATCGGTGAGGAAAAAAAATCCCATTATTTACATCAAGTAATTGTACTTTGTTTTCGGTGATATCTATATGTAGCAAGTTTTCTATTTGAGACGATGGCTAAGCTTTTTTAGTTAACAAGCAAAGTTGAATAATTTTATTTGTTGTATATTGAGTATTATTTGTAGTCACTAATATTTTTCAAGAGAAGTTATTCAGTTTTTTTTTATTACTGATTTTTTTTCTTTTAGCCTCGCTCCTTAACTGACATCATCGAAGAAAGCTCGTTATTCAGTAACGATGCTCAATCTGGAGATAAGTAATAGATTTTGCAGTGAATTTCTGTTTGAAATTGAATATTACATACATTTTTTTATAACTATGTCCTTTTGAATGTATTTGTAAATATGTTTTTTTGTTTATTCATGTATGCAATTTTTACTTGTTTATTATATAGTAATATTTTTGATCGAGATTGGGTTTTTTTTTAACATAAATACTAATTTAGTTTCCCTTGCAATTAAATATCAGATTACGAGTGTATATAACGCCAACAGCATAAATTAAAAATGACACTAAAAGCTTTGATAATTTCCGCTTCTTAAATTGGATTCGTTTTTATGCACTATTCTTTGGTTTTTACGATGGACAAATTTCTCATTACTTTTTTACGCTGGCATAAAAAAATGTCAAAATAAATTCTGCTTTTTTGCATTTAAGTAAATTTTAAATATTTTTAAATACCGAAATTTTAAGAGTAAAATAAATATGCTGTGAAAAAAGTAATGTTGTAAAAAGCGTTGACTCTTTGATCAACTCTTTGTATTATAAATATAACAAATTATTTATTTTTTGGAGCTTACATATGTAGTTTAGAATATGGGAAATATCAGAAAAAAAATCGACATCTTTGTATGCTGGGATAAAAATGCATATGTCTGGCTTAGAATGAGTAAAATGGAATACGTGCCGTGTATGTAGAAATCAGAGTAAAATTTATAAATTCACAAATAAAGAAGAAACATAAAACGAAATAACACCTTCTGAAAAACAGAGTAAAGTTGGGAATCGCGGTTCGTTTAGGCGTTTAGGGTATACGTGCCTCGCATGCGTGGTCATTACTAAGGGGATGACAGTTTCATCCCTGTTCCCCTAATTTACAGTTGACCAACCCCCTGCACTCTTGAGACCTCATTTGTTTGAACTCGGCTTTGGTCATCCCTTATTATTTGGAACTGCAATACAGTCTCCCATAAGTAAATATTATAAATTTTGATTAAATTTGCATGTTTAAGTGTTAAATTAAACCGCAGTGATTTGCATAAGTGATAGTAAAATATTTCTACATATTAATTAAATTGTTTATTTTTATAAAAATTTCAACTTTACAGCTTTAACTTGTATAGTTTATATGTGATATATTAACTTTTCTATATAATTTTTTTGCTCTTTATTTAACCTCTGGTCGTTTTTAATTGTTTGTCTATTTTCTTGATCCGCTTGTTGTCGTTTTTAATAAATTTATTTTAGACTCTTTGATAGGATCGTTGCAGCTTGAACGAATTCAGCTCGTGGAGTAAATGATAAATAGTATAATATTTTCAAGTTGCATTAATTTTAATATTTATCATCACGTTTGACGCCACCACTGTTAAGCCCGAAGTAGTGGCGCATTGTAATTATCTGGACATTTTAATCCAATAATGGGTTAAACGGTGGCAACCAAAGCGGCACCTGAGCGACCATGCGGACTCTCGACTAAGCCCACTTTTATTCAGGATTTTCAGGGATTAGTGCATTGGCCCGGGGCAGGCGAGAGTCAGTGCGAGAAATCAACATGCAGAGATACACTGGTAATAGTGATGCGAATTGAACCTAGAATAAAAGCATTGTACAACAGCGGGAGTGCTTTGATTTTTAAAAGGTCAAATATAGTTACAGTGTGAGTTTTACGGTTGTAAATAAAAATAACAGCGGAGCTAACTATTACAGTAGCAATCATGTTATACCAAACAAATTAATGGTATAATTTATGTATCATTGGGTGACTTGTTGGGAGACCTATTACTTTGTAAAAAAAGTCTACGGTTAGATATGCACTGAATAAACTTTTTTATTGTATTCACGCTAGTTACAAAAAATACAAAGTGTATTAGATACATTTTTTTTTTCATTTGTAGTAAAATATACTTCTACGGTGCCTATCAATATTTTAAGCTACACCCTCTTTTTAGTGTAGCTTCAAAGTAATTTCACACTATTTTTTTTGCTCGAAGATGCCAACCTAGGATGTTGACAAATCAAGTCACGTCAGCCAATAATTTTAAAAAAAACTATTTATTTCAAATGTAATATCACTGTAGTTACTTAACACTAACACTAGATTGCCCAAGGAAGTCATTTTAACACAATTTCATAGAATTTTGTGACTTTTTGTACAACATATAAATACGTTTATTGATAAATGTAGTGACCTCCCCGTCCTTCATTTCCGGTATATTATATATATATATATATATATATATATATATATATATATATATATATATATATATATATATATATATGTGTGTGTGTGTGTGTGTGTTATACCTATATTGCACGTAAAAACAAGTAATTTTGACTGCTAAACCTTGGGATATCTAATGTTAAATTATCGCAAGTACACCACACAGTGACTCATTTACTAAATACAAACGGCTTCGTCAAGCCCTGTCTCGCGGGACTCGTCCCTTATTGACCCAAGGGCCGATATCTATTTGGTGTCTGATTGCCGGCGGATATGACATGGTGCGGTCTTCTGCGTAGGGAATTAGGAAAGCTGAGTTATAAATCTGCGGCCTAGCAACAGGCGAGTTTGTCCAGGCCAAACTGTTTGTGGCCGGCAAACATCAACCCGCCTCGCTCGCGAATGAGATTTGAACCGAGGATTCCTTTGAAGATATTTGCACGCTCACTACATCTTACTCTGAATAATTAATTGAAGATTATAAGTACATCAATATCGAAACGAAGTTAGAGTAAGATTAATACTTGGTCCAATCAATATCATTGAAGTTGTTTAGGAAGGTTTACGTGGTGTATGTATGTGTGAAACATTACCGGGAAGATCTATGCGGTACTCTCAATACTGATTTTTCACATGGCTTCAGTGCCGAACCCGAAACATTTGTTTAGGCAAGGACTCTGTTTCGTCAAATATGTATAAAGATATTTTTTTTATATTCTTTCAAGTATCTTTTCACATATTCTAAATAGTTTTCAAGTTTGTTATGTTTGTTTTTGGGACTAGA
This sequence comes from Atopsyche davidsoni, assembly GCA_022113835.1. Classification (NCBI taxonomy): domain Eukaryota; kingdom Metazoa; phylum Arthropoda; class Insecta; order Trichoptera; family Hydrobiosidae; genus Atopsyche; species Atopsyche davidsoni. The sequence goes on along the minus strand of JAILWY010000006.1, from coordinate 8,639,534 downwards.
AAATAATACATAATGAATTATTTAAATGTGCAATAGTAACATAATAGTTGGTTTTATCGTAGGGGTGGGCAACATATTTTATAAATGCACTAAATAAATATTAATTCTTGTGTAAAATTAAAAAAAACGGCAAACTTATTTTACTCTCAAAATTTTAATCAATTAGTTATTAAATATAGAATAAACAAATTCCTCAGCAGCCTCGAACATAACATGAAAAATTAAGTATTGCAATCGTATATATGATTAATTCCCACTAAACACGTTTTTAAGTTCAGACACCATTAAGTTAATTAAACATAAATTATCTGCTAACACGAAATCAAGTGGAACGGAAGGCTTTACAGGAGGCTTTTCAGCGAATACAGCGGTCTGCCTGTCGACTTATTTTTTCATTAATTTCCGCGACTTTTCAGTCGACACGCAAGGGAAACCCTGCGAAATCACGTATATATGCTGCAAATTAGTTTGTTTTTGTTAATTGTCCTCGGGTTTATTTATCCAGCCCATCGGAATTAAATAAAATAAATTATTTTTCACTGTATTCACACCTTTTAAATTTATATTCGTGACTGTACGGAATTGATGGACAAAATGAAACGAGGTCAGTGTTGTCACGTTTATGTTCTTGAGGTAATGTAATAATAATACAGTATCCGGAACATCACACGAAAAGCGTATTCTTTTATGTTTACAAAGCTTTATACGAAAGTAGCATACTTGTCAAATAATATTATATACAAGTACAGCACAATGTTTTCACTAACAACGTGTATTCTACATAAATTATAATATATACATATAATTTCAAGATAACCCTGTAGAATATATTTGTTTACCCTACTGTCTCAAATTTTATGGAACCAATGACTCTGAGCATGATAAGAGATCTACAATAAAGATGAAATCGTGTTAATGAAAAAAGTGCTTCAAAATAATATAACACTTATAAATCATAACAAAAAATGTAGATAATGCATCTATGATTGATTTATTGTTATACGATAAGGTTTCTAAAATTTATTTGAAAAACAATGTACGCGTGTATACATTTCTAAATAGATTATACGTTATCAATCATTCCTTCTCTGTTATACTCGTATGTACTTATAAAATAATTCTTCAGTTTACATTATCGGTCACTCCCAAACAGACTTTACTACCCTCTGAACACTCACAAAAACGTGACTGTAAAGCAAAGCCTTAAACCTATTCTCCCAGCTAGAATGAAACACCTACACAAATCATAAAATGTAAACTTTAATAATTGTCTTATTTATTTTAAAATATATTCAAACAAACACTTTCTGCAAATTTTGTTTTATACAGTTGGATGTGTTTAATATATGTACTCAGTATTTTTTAGAATAAAAAACGAAACATACAATTTGTATTATATTTCAACCCAGGCGTTGGAATAAACACGACGTAAGTACAATTAAAAAGAAGTGATGAAAAGAATATTCGTTTCTTTCATGCAATGTAAAATTTATTGCACTGCAGTTAAGACACGCGCTTGAGCCTTGCGCGTCTCGCAGACCGTGAATTTCAAATATAATTTATCACATGGCAGATTCGCGAGCCGATTAAAAAGGAGGCCCTGCAAAGCCGCGTTCACATGGTTCCGGTGCAGTAATTACAAAAAACGCTGAAAAATAAGGGCCCGGCCACACGCCAGCGGCGAGGGGAGCCTAGGGCGGCTGGCAAATGGCTAACCATTAAAAAACGTAGCGAAACTGAAAAACTGAAATACCTACATCGCCAAATTGCACACGGCTACATTGCAAAGCCTTCACAAGACTGTGTACATTTTATATTAATTTAAAACGAATCAATTTTACTTGGTTTTTTTTATGTTTGCTTTATGAATTGGTTTTATAAGGGTTGAGCTGCTTGAAGTTTTCAGTCCTCCCACGTTTCAGTCCCAGTTTCAGCCTTCAGGGATTTCCGGAAACCAATAATACCGATCATGATAATAGATTGAATTCAAGCTTCGTTGCATAATATAACTTAAAACTCCTACCATTTATGTAATAAATATTATAGAGAGTGAAATTTTCAATGAATTGAGACTTATTTGTTATTAAATTCCAAGAAGTAACAAACCAGCAACAATGTCAATGCAAATCATCTTAACCCAAACTTAACACGTGTGAGCTTATTAAAAACTTTAAAAATTCATAGATTTTAAAATGCAATCTCGCTATTTACATTTTTATTCATCAAAATAATTAGCCAACAAGTTTATTGAGCAAAAGATTGATGACTAAGACAGAGTATTATTTACTCAAGAAAACTCAAAATTATTATTTTTTTAAAAGATACATATTAAAAGAAAGACTTCAAATATGAATTTAAAAAAAATAATCAAATATATTCAAATTGGAAGATAAGATCTAAAGATCAAAATAATATCACATATTTCCAATGTTTTATTTGAGTTATAATGTTATTTTGTTGATAGTGCGCTAATTTAATGTAAATAATTACTTAAATCACCTTCTGTTTACTAAACTGCTTACTGTGGCTGTAAATGGCATCAGGGTGGTAAAACTAGTGTTTTCGATTTGGGGAGGGTGGATAAGGGATGTTATCCAACTTTTAGTGAGAAATTACGTGCCAACTCTAATGAGGCTTTGTAGGAAGACTGCAAGGGGTGCCCTTAACTACTTCTGAGAAGGATTAATCTAACATTCTGGTACGTAAATGCACTGCACGGAGCAAAGCAATTTTAGTTACAAAAAGTAAATTTATTCAGAAGACAGTGGATAAATCTATCTTTTTTTCTGAAAATGAGTAAAATACACTGATAATTCTATAATTGTACGAAAAAAAAAAATAGACTGTTAATACTTCTATGTCTATTTTTGGATTAAACGTCAATCAAATGCGTATTTATTACCTATTACAGGTTTATATTATTTACTAATATAATATTGGTTGGCTTGGGCACATTGGTTCATATGTAGAGTATGATTGTTAAAAATTCTCGATTAATGGATGTGGTTCGTTAGTACACTGGCCATGTAAGCTTGGGGATGTGGGTTCAAATCCCACACAAATCACGATGATATTTTTCTGAGAATTTCTTTAAATCATCTTCTATGTGTGAACTAACGTGCCTAATTATATTAGTATTAATATGTAGTTCAACACAAATTCGACATTTTCTTTCAGTCGCGTTTAAAGCAGTCACGCGTTTTGTGTCACAACATTTTTTGAACATTTAAAAGCTCGACATATCTAAATACATATTCACGTGGAATATTTCACATTTCATGATATATATATATATCACTTTTTTATGTCATTTAAAACGTGTCGAAAATTTTAATCTGACAGCGTTCAGGCGTCAATCTTCACGTGTGGCTGCATTCCCTCGCGCGGCAGGTGCGGAGACTCGGGGGGCGCGGCTGAAAAACTGAAAACCGACTGCAGGACCCGCGAAGCCTGAGGGAGGGGGTGGAAGGGGGAGGGGAGGGAAAGGAGGTGCCACGTGACGCTCATTTAAAGCGCCGCGGGGATGTGGGTCACACATGTAGACACTTTTTTTCGGAATTTTCTGAAGATGAATATTTGTATACGGTGTCGTTTTGGGTGCAGGGATTATTTTTTATCCAACAGGTTGTTCAAAAAGCTAGCTTGTATTTTTTAAAATATTTTTTAACTTAAGTAACAGGTATTATAATGATAATGGTAGCTTTGTATTATTTCTTCACTTCGAGTTTATTATATTTTTTGCATGACTAGTTTCGACCAAGGTCATCATCAGATGCATAAATAATCTAGCAAAATATACAAATAACATATGCTTAAATACAACTAACAGGATACTAGTAACAATAAAAAAAATTGAGTTATCATTATAATAATGTATCATCACCGATCAAATGCCTTGTCCCTCAACATTAATAAGTAACAAGTATTTAACATGACCATTAGTGAAATACTGCTGTTTTATAATGTTTTAGCTTTGATTTATCCAATTTTACCCTCCCCCCCCATTCAACTTATTGTGTAGCAAATATTTTTTTTCGTGTAAAAACTAAATTTTCAGAAGGTCGCCGATTTTTTTGTAACTTAATCAAGTAGTTTTTTTGTCATTTGTGAACTAAATAACAAAAAAAATCACAGAAAAATTAATTATATTTGTATAGAGCAGTGCTTCTCAAAGTGGTCCCTGGGATCATTCAGGGGGTCCTTAGAAAATTAAAATTGATTTGGGGGTCCCTGAACGACGTCAAGGGGTCCGTGCAAGGTTTAATATAAAATAAAAAAATTGTGACACATTTTTATTAATATGGAAATCGATTTTTACGTCTTAAGTAAAATATAAATATAGACAGGTGCATAAAATACAAGTAATAACAGGCATCTCGGTGAGTCAGGCAGGTTAATACAGGAACGCAATAGAGTCGATACTTGCACCCAGGGTCCGTAGGCAAGATTTGACTATGAAAAAGGGTCCGTGGGCCAAAAGAGTTTGAGAGCCACTGGCTTAGAGCAATAGATCTTTTTGTGTCAACATAGTAAACGCAAAAAAACCTGCTGTCTTTTTCGCAGTACTTTCTTCATTTTGCATTTGAAGATAATTTATATTTTAAAAAAATTGAAAAAACTTGAATCATCCAACCCGTTTTTGTTTACCCTGTTATCGCATAAATATAAGACGGGCACGCTTCGGTTATTTGAAGGTTTACATTCACAATGGCGGCCGTAAAGGGAGGAGCAGGGTGGTGGATGTCGCGGTACGTGCCTGCACGGGGAACCCTGGCGCATTGCTGAAAGACAGGCCATCGTGCTGCAAGGTGCTGTATAAATAATTCATGTCATAAAAAGGTGACAAAAATATCATGAAAATTTTATGACAACGAGATAACACGTGGGACAACCCATTAACGCACGGCTGCCCACCTTAGAGACTGCGCATACAAATAATATTATACTTTTGGTTATTTTATAAACAGGCAAAAAAAATACGATTTTATTCGATCATAGTTTGCTATTCATTAATAAAATATTTAAGAAGTCCGCATTAGTTAAAATCAATTTTTTTTTTAAATACAAGGTGTCCAAAGAGAGCATCGGGTATTTGTTAGTTCAGTAAAACAAAAACTACTAGTAATCAAGTATTTTTTTTTATTGTTGATTATAAGAATACAAAATGGAAAATTATTTCAAAAAGATGATGTTATACAAATGGTGACCGTTACGCTGCTGGCACTCTTCTAATCTGGAATAACACGCTGATACAAAGCCCTCGATATTGCTGCCATTTCTGACCTGATGTTTTGTTTCAATTATGTTAGGTTCGTCGGATTATTCTCATAAACCCTACTTTTAAGGTATCCCCATACGAAATAGTCAAGAGGGCTAAGGTCGGGGCTTCTGGGAGGCCAGTTGATGTTACAGCTACGTGAAATGACCTTATTAGGGAATAATTCGTTAACAGCTTGTATTGATTGATCGGATGTATGGCAAGTGGCCTCGTCTTGTTGGAACCACATTCTTGAGTTAAAACCTTGAGACTCCTGCAACTCTGGGCCCAAAAATTTTCGCAGCATATCGCAATAACCATCACTATTCACATTCATCCGACACTCTTTTTGAACACCCTGTATTTAGTATATCAAACATAGGTGCAACGGCTTACAATATTCATGCAGCGATTCAAATTACCGCAGAGTTGCGGAGTAAAAGTATGGCCCTTTAATCCGAAGATGTGGTCTTTTAACTGTACTAATATAAATATATTCGCATCTTTAAATTTTTACGGAGTTTTCCTTAAAATTTATTTAAACAAAATAAACGCCTTAAAATGCAGTGGATTTAAAAGCTGGGGTCGTAGTTTTCATATTTGATAATAATCCACTTATAAGTTTTTTTTACAATTTTAAGTACAATCTGTCAATATCAGACTGTTAGATAAATACCGCAATATAATCTTAAATTATCTATTTATATTATAATGTTACACCTAGTTAAAATTTGTTTATAATAATAACAAGCTTTAAATAAACTTAATTGAGTTCTAGATAAACAGGTGTCGATTCAATATCTGAGACTTTATTGCAAATGAAATGGTCGGGTCTTATTGTTTACAATTCTGACCTTTCCATTGTATTTAGATATTGTCGATATTAGAATCTCGATGAAATATGAAACCAATTTAAAATAAACCGCATGAAGAGCCCATCTATTTAATTTAGAAGTAATATATATATATAAATATATACTGTTAAATTAATGTTATTTATGATAAAAAACAAATAAAATATATTTTATTGGCGTGTATACGTTTAAGGGTTAAAATACAACTCTGAAAAGTATTGAATAATCATTGAGCAAAACAATTTTGTATAATATTATTAAAGACGACTAGATTTATATTTTAGAATATGTATTTAATTTTAAAACATTTGTAACTCCTCGTGGAACAACCGCTGGGCCATATCAAACAACGTGAGATCCGCTTTTGCGTCTCCACAAGAGCTTATATTTTTCATATAGCCCGGGCGTCTCGACTTCTTTTGAAGCCGGATTATCATAAGCGACGTTTGATGCCGAACCAGCCACCGGCAAATATTGTTTGATACAACGTATACCAACTGGGCCTAAGTCAAGTACTTACTGTACCTTCCCAAACTAAAAGAATCACTAGGGCTGTATACACACGCCTGCCTGTACCTTAAAAACACTGTATTAAAAATGAAACAATCATTTCACCGGATGAAGTTAATAAGTCAAATAAATTTAAATATTTTATGCATTCACTGAAAAATTATCTACGTGGACTCGTAAGTATCAACCCTAACGTCGGTTTCTCTGAAATGCCAATAGTAAACTAAAGCTCCATTGCATAACCTAGCCCAAAACTTCTATAAAGGAAAACATATATCAGGACCCGATCCCAACCCCAGTACAAGCTCGCTTAAATTTTGAAACAATAAATTATCAAATAATTTCACCGGGAGAGGTCTAGTCACAAGAGAAACTCTCATTTCATTTAAAACTGTAAGATTATATGCTCAAAGGTTGAAACTGTCCAAGATTTGTCATGTTCAATTCTGACGGATTTTGTGCATAGCAAGCAATTTCAGATAAATATTTCTGAACAGAACTTTTTCTCAAAATGTTGATGCGAATAAACATTCAGAAAATTTCGGATATTAACGATAGATTTTTGTGAGCAAAAATATTCAAAGATTTATTTTTGTTTTCCGCACGTTTAAGTATTTAAATGAAGATCAATATTAGTGATATGGAGCATATGCTTGGTACTGATAATACACATAAACTGCTCTTCAAACCTGACAGCATCACTAAATCACATTCAGAGTGAATTTCTCAATAATCGTGACATTAAAGGGGGTATGATATATAGCGAGTAGTTTACGTGATATATATTTGACAGGGTAGGGTACCGCGTGCCATGAAATTCCCATCGGGAGCTGCCCGGGCCCGCGCGGCAGATATTGGATAAATGCTAAAGATATGACAATGTCCCCTTATGTTGATGCCGAGAGGCTGGGAGGGAGAGCCAGGTTTATAAAGATGTAAGATTCAAAGCCTTTGACCTATGATTTTGTTAAGCACAATTTATATTTATTGATGAAACCGCTATCGGAAGGCTGAAAAAATAGCTATAATGTAAATACAATTTCGGCTGTGCTGTAATACACGCATGCATTTCTTTATTTCAGGCCACGTTTACGATATTTTATCTAAAAGTATCCGCGAAAAATTAGATGATGTGGAAAAGGGCCAAAAGTGTTTTTTAAGGCTTATTTTATTTAGTTTTGACATTTTTAATGAATGGAGTTTTCTGAACCGGGTATTTTCCATGAAAACATATTTCATGGACATGAGATATTTTTTGATTAAGTTTTGTTTTATTGAATTCTATATTTTTATTATTATTTTACCTGCGTAAAACATACAAATAATTGTGTGATTCTCATATTTATAACAAATTACAAGGATGTTTAAAAATCATTAAAAAAAGTATGCTTACGCACAATCAAAACAACTCTAGATACTATATATCATATTCAGATTTAGACTTCGAGTCAAAAATATATTTTTTTTGTGAAAATTAACTTAACCTGTTTGGGTTCAATACTTGACTTTATTTAATATAATATTGATTGTAAATAATTAACATAAATTTATTCGACCTGTCGGTTTAGTAGTTAGAATCTCTCTTCTTTCGTTGGCTCTCTTGAACTTGTCTCTATCTTGGGCCAGTCAGCAGTCTATTCCAGTAGTTAGACTGTTCAACTAAATTGCATTGTAAAAAAAATGAAATGTTGACCCACGACTTATAATGCTTTTAAAAAATATTCCCAGATATTTATATTTGTAAAGGAGCAACGTGCATGCAAATACATACACACTGATTACACCTGTTATTTATTTGTTCCGTGCGCTTGTTCATATTTACAGTGATGGTCCAAGTAAACGCACTCCAGAAATAACATTATTCGACCGGGAATGTTGGTAGCCATGTGGCTATTTGAATTGCAGATGTTCCGCCATGCGCCAGGCTGGCCAATAAAAAAAACGACCGTTTAGGTTTTGATTTACGACGCCGTCTCTCGGAAAGGTCAGCTCATCGCGTCTGTCATGTTGGCTATCTTTTTACATCTGACTGTTTGTTTTGTACACAAGCTCTTCGCAGCGACCTTTTGGTATAAAGATCCGTTCTTCAAATATATAAATAATCCGTGTTACTAAACAATATTTGTTCTGATGCCATAGCGCAGGGGTCCCCAACCTTTTTGCACCCAAGAGCACATTTTAGAATGCCGGTCAGGCGGTGGGCACCATTAATTTTTTTAAAAGAAATATTATGTTGAATAAATATAAATTTCTGAAAAGAGTTATTATCTGGAAAATTACGACGGTATAATTATTTTCGCTTATGTCGCATAACGGCGGGCACACATAAAACGGTCGGCGGGCGCCATGGTGCCCGCGGACATAGGATTGGGGACCACTGCCATAGCGTAAGTAAGTTTTGAGAATCGTTTGAAAAGGCTGAGGAATTTTTAAGGGTTGAGTAAAACAGAAAGGCTCGAGACTAAAATAAATAAACAAATTTAAAAAAAATCGCAAGGAAAAGTCTAGATATTTTTTTAATAGACGTTTGTTGTCGGTGTCTAATCATGATTTACTATGATACTATTACTCAAGTTACTTTAATGAATCAAATGATAAGGTCATAATTATAATGTATATTAGTAATACATATAGCATTTTTTTTATTTAAAATTTCATATGACAATTTTAAATGCATATATATATTGGGTGGTTTTATGGAGATCCATAAAATTCTCCACAATTGCTTAATAGCTTAACTTTACCACCGTATTGTCAATTACGGAAAAATATTCGATATAAATGTTCATGTTCGTCATTGGTCTTTATATTACATGCTATTTAAAGTATTTTTTTTTTAAATGGCAGAGTTAAATATAGTGTCATAATGGTTATTGCTAAAACAGTTAACTTCAGAATTCATTAGATTTCTCCATTTTTAATATGGATTTTATGGGAAATGTATTATCCATCTGAATCGTATTCTACATTAACGATCGAAAATGCAGTCATAAAGTTCAGTTAAAGCTCAATAAAAGTTTTATGTTCTACATCCTCTGGATACGTTAACGCCCGGCTCCCCGCTAACTTCGCAGCATAACTACACATGTTCCCATTCGATTACCGTCACTTGGATATAACGACTTACTGCCCCATTTGTGGGCAATACAATCATCAGGTATATAAAAAAAAACACTTATTTATCTGTGGACTAAACTATCAACACGCTGAGATAGTCATTTATTGAAAAATTTAATAGCAATCACTTATCCATCCATACTTAAGAAAAATGTTATAATTTCTTAGTGATTAGTCTTATTGATTTTTTTAATTAATCATCGCAACTTCATAATATATTACTTTTATACGAATAAAATGTATGTAATAATGCGAGTAAAATCATTATACATTAAACTTCAATATAATCAACATAGCATACACGCTACCATGTAAAATTATCTATATTGCTAAATTATACAAACTAATTTTGTCGTATCGTAAATATAAAATAAATTTTACCTATAAAGCAAATTTATAGCTTTATGAACTTAAGCCTTTGACTTAGGTATATTAGTACATTATTTATGGTGTAAATATATATTAAAATTCACATCATTCATCCAGTGAATATTTGTTAGGGATTATTAGACAGTGTTAGACCTTTTTTTGTGTACAGTAATCTTATTTTGAATTACTCTATATATTTAATACAAAATTTAAAATTGACTCTATTAACTGTGAATCCCTTAGCTACTAAACATCACTCTCAATTTTATATTAAAATTACCAACTCAACAATTCGATACATTAATGCGGTCGGGACATCACAGAGACTCTTCGTATTGTATACGCAGTCTCTGGCTTGAGTGGCATTTTTAAAAGCATTCCTTGTGGACGGCTTACATGAATATTTCATGAGATATGGTCCGTGGTGTAACGCCTCCTAAAGTACACCATAATATAGGATATAGGTATCTACCTTCCTGGGAAGGGATCGTAAGTTTTATTAGATTTATGTTTGGGTAGTATGATGACTTACTTGGCTACTGTATTACACCTGAATATTAAAACCTTTTTAATACGTATTTGCTCAGCCACTATAATATATAAACATCAGTGATAAATCAATTAAAATATTTACGATTTTCAAAAGACAAGGTAAATTCAATAAATAATATAATATTATTTTTATCTGTTATAGAGTATTTTCTTTAGTGGTTATAAAATTTTTATAAAAAATACAAAAAGTTAAGTTAAAGTTAACTCTTATCAAGACAGGTGAAGGCGCAGTTGTCTGAATGTAGAATAGAGTGGTTTATATCATAATCTAAATTCTCCAACACGTGGAGTTGGTATAACAAATTTTATATTTCTCAGAAAACCACATTTTCGAAATTTTTCAGGTATGTGGAATTATTACACACACAGAGCCTCTTTTAAAACGATACTAAAAAAGTGAATATCTCTTGACTCAAAATAGTCAGCACTTCGTGTCATGAATACACTAGCATGGAATATTATATCCAGTACATTCATAATATTTATGAAGGAAGCATAGCAAGTTCCTACTTTATAGTCTATCTACAGAAACATCTCACGGTTTTACGACTTGTGCTGAAAGGTTAGGCAAACTTCAAACCTCAACGTTCCTGATCGGAAATTAATATATATTTTTTTTACCGAGTATTTGCTTTTATGATTTCTATCATGCCTCAAATCGGACGTAGAATAAAACATCCATTAATGGTCATGGATTGAAGATTTTTTGATTATCTATTGTTGTTGGTTTTTTTTGTTGTTGTAGAGAATTCGATTTTCGCCTTTTGATGTTATCATATTGCGCATCTAAGATAGTGGCATACTTGTGATATAAAAATATATTTTTATTTTAGCTTTGTGTAATTTGGAAAACGCCAACGCCTTCACACATATAACATAAAAATCAATATGAAATATCAACGAATGCTTCATTTTTCTCACAAGTCACAATTTCTGTTTCGTATTGATATCACAAAAATATATGTGCAAACGGAATAAAAAATTAGGTGTCTGTTGGTTGAATCAGCAAAAAAGGTACGACTGAAACGAAAATTGAAATACTCGTGAGTACTTTTCACCGTCGCTGACATTTCAAGTGATCAGTTTTAGAATTTAACGATATTTGTGGTTCGTTGGTAATACTATTACTATTAAGTATTCCAACTACGCACTCGGTACGTGAGAGAACTGTTACAGAACTACCGAGGGACAGGAAGCGTCGCCCGATCCTTAAGCATCGTCTTCCGCAGTATCTGTCACGACTGATTGACAAATATCCATAACTTATCGCATGATTTGTTCAAAAATTTATTAAATTTATCAAGTAAGGATCGACGTCTTCCAATGCCGATAAACACTATCGCTATTATATTTAAATTAAAAAAAATTTCTGCACTACCAACGATTACTATTTACTTGACAAACTTGCATGTGCTTTGTGTTACTATGTTGACAAATAAGTATCGGCATAAAAATATCTAAGGAATATTAATTATTTCGATTTCCATTTTAAGCAAACTTTGAATTGTCAATAGTCTATTATGCAGCGTTGTCATTTAAAATTAAACTTCACAACCTTTGTGATTCATTTTGAATGAAATGGGAGACAACCTTTCTTGAACTTCTATAAGAAGTACAAAAAAATCTCAGAGCTTTTGTTGAGAGTAAAATGCTTCGAAACTTCTGAAGTATGTAAAATTTTATCAGAATACTCTGTGAGTTTATTGTGTAATGCTTTCAAATAATCTGAAATATTTTAATAAATTGGTACTTAGTAATTAATTTGTACAAATATTGTTAATTATAAATGAAGAAAAATTAAACCAAGGAACTGAATTAGATCGATGTGAGTTTTTTCTTTTGTTCGGTTAATAAATTTTTGTGAGAAATATCTTTTATTTCAAGCATCTAGGTTAAGCCAAAATTAACATATTTCTAACTGAATATTATCAATAGTCTATCCGCAGTATTTTTAAGTATTTATAGAAAAAAATTTAATACATTCCAGTTCTGAAAAATACATTAAAATGGGTTGTGCGCTAAAATGCTTTGTCAAAATATCAATTATCGGTTTTCTATAATCATGAAAAATATATATACGGGAGATATCATTTCTTAGAAAGATTGACTTTCATATAGATTTCTGATTATATGCACTCTGATAAACACGAATGCTTTCTTTGGATTATCTATTTGAATTATTTGTTGTTATTTTATATTCTGGTTATTTCCGCATTGAATACAAAACTTATCCCCGCATAATCTTTATTACACTGGAGTTTTTTTTTCTATGGTGAACTATTTGTTAATTAGTGTTTTAATTACAAAAAATATAATTTATGGTTTGTTTTAAAAGTTATTTTAAATAATTACAATAGTAATAGAAGTTAATCGTGTATATATGAGCAAAAAAGAAAGGTTGATAAAGCTGTGCCTTGAGGCATACCTTAATCGATGTATCCATATAAACAAACGTTATTTACTTTAGGATTATTTATTGTTATTATTATTCAAATGTAGCATATGTAGATATCTTTCAAGTACATTTAAAGTATTTTTTATACAAGTATAGGAAAACAGTTGAGAAATTCCGTCATGCCTGACATTTTTATTATAATACCCACAGCATCAGATCTCGATTGCTTTCAGAGAGTACGTTCTTTGTTGTTCATACACACGTGATATTTCAAAAGACGTATCCCCAGCAGTGGACAGCCTTTGTCATGAGTCTACAGGTATCGTCCCACCTGTCTGTCAAGCTAAATGATTTATTTATTGATTACTTGGTGTAATGGATTCCGAATAGGTTTAAATTGACCTGTCAATGCGTTGACATGCAGGACGTGAAGCAACTCAAAAGTGTAGGTTCGGTTATACAAAAATTCAATTTGGTGCTGGAAAACTATTAATTTACAACGTAAAAGGAAACAACAAAATAATCTTTTTTCGACTCGTTATTGGTTAGTTATATTCAAGCTGCAAATACATATATTAAGAATTATATAAAATAGCAATTATATAAAATAGGCAGTTATTAATGCAAGAAAATATGACGCGCTTTCATTAAAAGTTAAATCTGATAAAAAGTGCTTACCAGTTTTACATTTAATTTTTAATAAAGACCAAGGACAAAAGTGAATACCTCAGAGACCGGAATATCTTTTTTTAAATATAAATTGTGGTTATTATAAACTTCTTCCTTGATTAAAGATAGTGAAAAAAATACTTATACAGGTTTTATGATATTTCTCTTTATAAAGCAACGCATCCCAGAAAGATTACAATCATTTTAAAAACCGCTCGCTCGTCTGCATATTTATTTTGCTTGCAATGAGTTATATTAATCTTTGATTGTATTATATGTATATGTTATATTAAATTGGCATACATTACTAATAAAAATAAAGAGTGATTGTTTACAAAAAACGTTTAAAAAATATATAGAAGCTTATGGACTTTGACTTTTGTGTGAGGGTGTTGTTTTCTGTGGTAAAAAGCGTTCAACCTTAAAATTATTTTTTTCATGATATCTACATAAATCTCTTCACAAAAACACTTTTTCAGGCACAAGGTCACCTTGACTAAGCCACTTCTCTTGTAAGCAAATAAAACCTGCGCAGAAGTGCCTTTGACCCGAGCCGTTAAACGGAGCGGTCGTTAACTATAAAGAAAGGGTTTCAGTCTGTCAATTATTTCCAACCTATTCACCCCCACGTCTCAGGGAACATTAAAAGATCATTCCATTAATGACACAATTCGAGGTCTTTATTATTAAAGCGTGATTTTGTACGCACGAAAATAAAAATGAACCTTGAAAACCGGAAGGTTTGTCCACAATTATTGCCCCAGACATAATAAAATATTTTTAATGTTTGATATGCTCAGAACGCAAGTTTGTATATCTAATTTGCAAAATATATCAAAAGCTTATCAAATGAAATAGTCAGTAATATATTCTCATTTATGTTTTCAGATAATCGACATGAATCGGCGAAAAAATCTTCAAAAAAAGCTTTTCACGACACTTAGTTTATATCTTGCCCCAAGGCATTTCGGGGGCATCTGAAGATGGGAACCAAAACGTCGGTGTAAAATTAATATATCCTACTAATACTTATAGCTATACTAAGACTTTTAACAGTTATTATAGCGCATTGTTATATTTTAAAATAAAATATATTTTTGTGATTTATTTCGCGTCCTGGTTTCGCTAGCTTATATGTACTGTTAAACATGCCATTATAAGTTAGTGAGTACTGTGTTAAAAATATTTTGTAGCGCAGTATCTCAAGGACAAGATTCTGTTTTTGCTAATGGTTTTAAAGAAAATAGTAAAGCGTTTTCAGCTTGAAAGCTTGAAGGTAAATTTAAAGAATGCTCCGTGGTGCAATTCGACAAGCAATTCGCTAATATGCAATGTACCCACAGCACCGGCATTCCGAGGCGCGTGTGGAGTTCAGCCACCCAAAAGTGCACCGCCAACTTCCAAAGTCCGGTCGAAAGCAATCTCGGTGGTGTACGCGCTCCGGCACCGCTGTAGTGGTGTACCGCGAGCCAAAAAGGTAAAAAAAAACACTCGGGCGGCAGGTGCGAGGGGCCGGCTCGCCCGGGGCCGAGTACTTACCGGAGAGCTCCCCACCACGAGACGCCTTCGGAGAGATCTATCTGCAACCAAAACAATATCAAGTCAGATTTCATATTCATACGATAACTGAGTACTTATTATTTTTTTTATTTCTTCAAGCAATTTTTTAATCTAAAATCAAGGCATGTATCTTCTTCATCGAGCGATTTTCTCAGAAGAGGTTGGCGACTATTTCACTCATGCTGTGAGTCAACGTTCATAGTTTTCTAAGAGGAAGTAATGTAGTGTATTAAGGCATGTATAATATAATAAATATTACTCATAAAACACAGATTGTGTCATCATATATCTTTGAACGCTTAAATTTGTATGATTAAGTATGATTAGAGCAAGCAATGATTTATTGCATCTATGAACTGCACGCAATTATTTTGAGGTAATAAATTGAAATTTAGCGTTTTTCTCTCGTAATTAATTGATCGGTAGATTGAAACAATGCAACAGATTTTACTTATACAAAAACAAAAATATATTGCACAATTGAAATGTATCCAATACAATATATATGTAAATAAATCAATAAAAACTCTGTTTTGTATTTTAGGCTATCAAATGTAAAATGCGCGTTTACCTTAACTCTATTGAAGTTTGTGAAAATATTTTTTTTTTTTTTTACTATAGTATAACGAACGTAGACGGCGGTCATAAAATATGTAAAGTATGCTTTGTTTGCAACCAAAAAATAATATCTATAAAATATATTTTTTTAAAAACGTCGAGAGGTTAGTTTTTATACAGGCTGCAAAATTTTAATAAGCTATCTAGCTAAAAGCGCAAGACTTATCCAGCGATATGAATGCACCGTGTAATATTGCCCTCCCAGGCCAGGTGGTTTTACTCCACACTACCCTGCCATACTAATGGAAGCACTTAACACAGTTATCATTTAATCAAAGTTCATTTCTGAATTGTGACAATATAAAAAATAAAACTTTATGTCACCCTAAATAAGTATTTATTGTAATATACAAAAACAATTAAATCGATTTTAAAACATTTTCAATTTCTCATTGAGAGATTTTTTTGCACTAAGAACCAATCGGCGAAATTCATTTTTTGTTATTTATAATTACAGTAGCAAAAAATGTGTTAAGTGTCTTAAAACATCTCACTGTATAACTGAAAAAAATTTGTAGTCTCTTAAATCAATTGTATGTTTTTGTAGTATACTTATATGGCAGTGAACGGTGGAGTAACAGGTACGACCGTTTACATTGTATTTAATCTGTAAAAACGTAGTCGGGGACTCCACAATCTCAGAAGTTTTTTGTACACCGGGGTAAGGACGTTGAAAGGTTTACGAGGTTTATATTAATAATAATTAGCCAATTTATATGATACAGTCGCGTATTTCAGTCGATAATAACTTAAATACAGGACAGCTTTCGTAATACGGTAGCGACTTGATTTGGTCCTATTAAAAGTGTCCTAGATCTCCAGATAGAAACCCTTGAATGTTGCACCTGTCCTATTCGTTACATGTATTATATTCCCAAATAATAATTACAAGGCATTAATATTTAATAGGACTGCCTCTGAAATATATTTATCTTTACTCAAGTCGTAATACGTAAATAATGGTCGGGTTTATTGCTCATTAACAGGTGTTATACAATACCTTATATTTCAATAGCAAACCTTTTAACTGCTTGCTAATTGCTGTGGAGTTGCTAAGGATAAAATAATTATTCGAACTAACCGACGTACACTGCATATAATTTTAATCAATAAACTAGAAGGGATGTATTAAAATTTGTATATACTTAGTAATTGTTTATAAATATCACGATACTTCAATTAATTTTAGTTTTATTGATATAGATGTATCTTATTTGTTTCTCTTGCTAGTAAAAATATTTTTTTAATAAAACGTGTCTCAAAATGAACTTAATGATTTTTGTATAACTACAAATCCTGAGCAAACGTACTTATGTAAGTACAAACGGATTATTCTACTGTGCTCGTTGGTAATATTTTCTAAAACAAATATATAGTAATTTAAAAGATTTACATTGATTTATATTCGTGGCATAACTGTGTATTTGACTTATTATTATTTAATTACGTTTAGCCCCGGGCCCTTGCTGTGGTCGAAAGATTGTTTACCTGTCCGAATCGGCAGGTGTAAGTCTCCGCAGTCGTGACACAGATTTGGTGTCCGGCGTTACCTGCGCCTCCGAGGTTGTATCGAGAGGCCAGGTGCAAAAACCCAAAACCACTACCTACCACTGCGGCAGGGGCGGATGGGTTATTTATACAGGAATGAATGCCATAAATCTACCTGCGTGTAAATTTTGAATTTCTATATTTGCGATAAAAAAACAATTATTTTCTTATCAATATGTAAGTAGATTATAAAATATCTGATCACATTCTGTCATACTTCATATCTGAAAGTTGTGGTTGAAATTATTAAATATTTTTTAACTTCATTTCGTTTTATACAAACGCTTTATTGTTAATTGTATTTGTGGGATAAAATAAATATGTAAATGTGTTTCGAATACAGGATATATTTAATTTATGCTCGGTGTCTTGAAGCAGGCTCTACTCTGTACGTGGTTTTAATAGATTGTACTCGGAGATAAAGGCACACCGACTTTTGCAGAGTCTCTCATTACAGAGAGTATACGATGAGAATTGTCGAATGACGTCACAGTCTACTGTTTATTTTTAAAATTTCACAGCCTTTACGCTTGAAAAAACGTACGACCAACGCGGACTGAAAGAAAAAAATGACGTTATCAAATCATCATTACTTTATTTATTAACGATTCTACATAAGAAAAGTTCTTTGACTGCTTTTTTAAAAAATAAATCTTTTTTAGCAGAATTTAACTTCAAGAGAAAAATTTAGTCATGTGGAAAAATATCAATATTCAGTTATACAAAAACAAAGTTTTATAAAAATATTTTTGAATAGTGAATTATTTTAAAATATAATGTGTGTTTTATTAATTAAATGGTGTATACGTGTGTATGAGTATGCTTCATCACCGTTCGATAAATACCACGAGTCAGGCTCCACGCTGTATGTGGTTTGGTAGATGGTACTGGGAGATAACAACGTACTGATAAGCCGCTGGTTTATAAACAACAAGCTTCCTATTTCAAAGCGCTTTTCAATGCTTTCAAACATGATAAAACTAATACCTTTCAAATACGAAACCACCTTTTCATTTAGTTTGTATTGAAAATTGCACACAAGATGAAATGAGATTTTTATAGATCCATTAAATAATGAAGTTCCTGGAAAAGCTTAGATCAAAGTAAAGCTTGTAAATAAAACAGTAACTGAGAATAATAATATGTATTCAAACGCAAATCAAACATCAGTAGACATATCTTATATAGTTCAACGAATAAATCACATGTTTTATTTAAACGAGAAAACATACAAAAACGTATAAATTATTTAGGTCCAAAATTTTTTTTTGCTTTCTTACGAAATTAATCAAATAATTACTGTATAAAAGTCTTACAGGCAATTGATTTTTAATAAGCTTAAAATAAGAAACGCATTTCCTTGAACTTAAAAAAAAATTGCGTAAGTAAATTAGCCTGAAAATAATCAATACACGTCTTTCTTACTGTCGTAAAATTCACAGCTCGTGTTAAATAAACACAACCCTAGGAATCGTTTAGTGCATTGTGTATAATTAAAACCACACGACAGCTGTCGACAGAAACGAAGCAGTAATATTAATTATCGGGTAGCACTGCATAGCACGACCGCGTGCACGGCAAGGGGAGGACTTTATCCAGGCTGACTCGCCTTCTGTTCCAATTAAAGTGACTTGCCTAATCAGGCTCGGGCTCGTTTCAGGAATGAGAACTAACCGCGATCACTTAAGCTTATTAGTACAGATTTTTCTATGGGGAGCTTTCGGGGTGCTCTGCTGTATGCCTAGGGGATTCCGCATTATTTGGGGGTTTTTATTTAAAACTGAATTGGGTTAATAAAGGATTTCGGCCTAATTGGATGCCATCGATCTTTGACTTGTATGCGTGTAATCTTATTTTTGCTGTTTCGTATAAAATGAATATTTTTTTAAATCTCACAATCAAAATTATAAAACGTATTTTTAATCTATAGAATCAGTAAAGGCAGTAACTTTTTTTGAGATAATTTAGATTCTTGAGTTTGGCTGCGTACAATTTTTGGTACTCCAACGTATGCTTGGACTTCAGGGACTACAAAATCTTTGAAGATGTTCCAAGAAAGGTGACTAAAATATTGGAGTATCGTATGAGTTAAAATCAAGTCAGTCATGATTTGAGCACATTTGCCGGTAGAAATCATTCTTCATTGTTTGGATATTATTAATTGTTTAAATAGATACGTGTGAGTCGAAGATGTTACTTATGAAGTGTTCTTGAGAGTAAAGTTGTTTTTATTTTGTATCAGTAGTTATGCCTTCAAAGCAGTGAGTTAGATTAAGAATGTTAATTGCTTCACAATCCTAATAAATTCCTCTTGCATTTCTAAGGATATTGCTGGCAATTCCTGCAGGGATGAAAAAACACGGTGTGGTGCAAGGGGGTTGAGTTCACGGACCTCCCTTAGCAAAGGAGGGCGGGCGCTCTGGGTACAGCTAATAAGTGTACGGACTGTAATGAGAGAAATAATGAAAACTCGCCTCCCTGTAAACGTAATACGGTCTAGGTAGAAGTAGTTTGTGGTTTTTGCAAACAAAAAGTTTTGTAATTGAAAACGTATTCTAGATATATCCAAAGCGTTTTATTTTTATTTTGTAAGAATACTAAGCACTTGATTTATATGTCAGAATCGTTTTTGATATTAAATAAAAAAAATGTGTCTAGGAGAAACGATCATGTAAGATTACACGCTTTCACCACCAATAAATCATTGATAAATGTTTTGGGGGTTTTATAAACGTTGTATACTAATTTCTCTATAGATGAAAAAAAAACAATTTAGCTGAAATCGCAAAAGGTACATAAGTATTAGAGAATAACAAAGCCATTAGGTAATAGCAACTCAAGCAGAAAATTTCATACTAAATCAGTACACTTCGCAAAATACACATTTTTATTTAATTACATCAATCTCAGCTAATTTCACGGTAGAAATACCGCCTTTATTATGCAGCGAACGCATCAATTTCGTTATCTCTATCATCCCCAAAACGAGCGCAAAGGTTTCTCTCCAACCCCACGAGCAATCAGCTGGAATGATTGTTCCTCAGAAGCCCATGGGGAACCAGCAGGTACCTGCCAGCAGCCTCCGTAAAAGCCTTCCACCTGCCGTGTGCATCCAAATATGAAATAACGTTGAACTTGTAACAAAAACTCGTGAGTTTCTTTTAGGCTGTACTTGCATACTGAAATTATGTAGATTTCTCTTTTTTTAATCAAAGCATTAAGAGGCGTGGTTAAAAAAAATAGAGAAAAAGAGACATACAAAATTTAAAAATGGTGTCTAGTTATTTTTACGTCGATTCAAATTTAAAGCAATTAAAATTTTATATATTTTATTTGATTGTTATTGATGAATTAGTTTATATATTTTTTTAATGAAAACGTATTTATACTATTTGTCATATTTGTGACACAAGTGTTTTATAAAAAGAGAATGGATGTACGAAAAAGCAGGAGTCTATTTAAAATTTTATATAAATTTTTTTAAATAATGAAACCATAATAATTTTTAAAAAATAATATGGACTTGAAAACACCATTTAATAAAATATACGTTCTGGCTGTGTATGTTGCAAAGAAGAGTATAATTAAAAAAAATATGTTTGCGTATTTTAGAGTAAAATACTCGAGTGATTTTCCACATGTTCGTTTTTATTTGTGACCGGTTTTGCCAACCTTTCACGTTGGCATTATCAAACATGTTTTCATATGAAACAAATATGTTTTCACCATTAAAAGTATACGTTAATATTTTTATTTATTTATAACTGCCAGGTAATGATTTGAACGTACAATCAGGTAAATAAATGATCGATACCTTTGGTAGTTGTTGGCTGCGGTCAGTGTCACGCGCCCTTGGGGAGACCGCAAAGTCATTTTACATCGCACTTACATCGACTTTGTTTTAATTTATGCCTAATCTCACAACAGGTGTTTTGCCGGTATAAAACCAACGTTTAAAAAGTATTAGACTTAGTTAATAAATAAATACTATTTCTTCTTCGATCTTGTTTTGAAAAATGGACCAAGTCTCATTCTGCACTCATTCTCAATCTTCACGGATTTTTTCGTTTTTTTCACAATTTTAATTTAGTATCATTTTACATGTGATTGTAAAATTAAGAGCTGACTTTTATTTATTGATAACGATAAAAATATTTATTTGTAAAAATAAAAGAAACTTGTGGAAAAAATCGATTGCTTGAAGATTGCTGTTTTTTTGCTTTAATCAATAAATAAATAAATTATTTTGAATATATGCTAATAATTTATTCTAGACACTGAAAATATCTTGACGTTTTTTTCCAAAAAATGAATAAAGACGAAGAGCGGGTGGGATATAAAAACCAATCGGAGTGATTGCGGTCTTTTAGCAGAATGCATACAGCCTTTGTAAATATCACCCAATCAATAGCTGCGGGCCATTCTCATCAGTCAAGTCCCATATTGTGATGGATTACCACCCCCAGCGATCATACCGGAGGGTTGAAACCAAAATGAACCCGGAATTTAATTTTAAAGCAACCCCAAAGGGGATAAACCCGCGACATTCGCCTGACATGGCAAATGCTTCAAGTAAGCCACATTCATGACTCAAAATTAATTAGGGGAAGACGCGTGATAATCAATACATATATTTTTTATTAACAAAATTATTTTTCAATCATTTCACATTCCTCAAAATAATGCAAGCATTTATTTTTTATAAATAATTTTTTTCAAAATTTTTAAAATTAATCAATACCACTGTGCCCCCTTTTTAAATCAAATGAATATATTTTTATATGGTCAGTATTGGGTGTGCTGGAATTCGCAGACATAAATGTCACTCACAGGTTTAAAACGTACCCAATGCTTAGCATATCCCATTTCCCCAGTCATTCCGGTCTGTGATATGGCTTATACAAACCACGTATAACTAATGTGGAAACCACACTCCGTACGTGTTTAGCAGAGTTAGCTGTGTCCGTCCAGTGACGTATAAAACCACAAAGGATCTCCCAGCCCGGCTCCAAACCCACTTAGATTTCAGCAAAGTACATTCCCATGTATATTGAGAGACTAATAATTTTCAGCATATGTAAAAGCGACTCGAATTCAGTGGTAAGCGAGCCTGCTTACCAATCATGAGGTTCTAGATGCGAATATTTTTTTATTCTGTAAAATTTAAACTAAATCGACGAGTTCAAAATAAAATAAACCAACTTTAATAAATACCCTAAAAGACACTGCTTCAACAGTTTCTAATATGGCTCAAAGAATATAGTGGTCAAAAACTTTAAGCTAATTTTCCTGTGCTTGTTTGTGTCTATATCATAAAATATACATAAGAAACTGCCTCCGTTGCAGTATGCTCAATTTAAGAAATATTTTGTTAGTAATCATATTTAATTTCATGTAATAAACTTGTCAAATAACCATGAAATTCAAAGTAAAAGCAAAGTGCTACCTGAGTCACAAATTAATATATTATGCATGCAGCCCTTTGAACACTCGAGAAGTACCTTCAACCAACCCCAATATAACCCAAAGCTCTGGGTAGGTTTTCGAGATCTTATCTCTATGCAATGTTTATTAATTAGGAAAGAAAACCACCTCGCGTTACCAAGGGAGACACAAGGGTTCTTTCAACCCTTGACTGTTTGAAACTAAGTCACTGGGCGATCGTTCCGATGTAATTACGATCAATTATGCAAGTGGAATACAAAAGTCGTGACTGCACTGGCCTATTGGGACGCATTCTGTTTCAGCTGCATTTTTGATGTATTACGGTTGTTCTTTGGATGTCATTATATCATAAAATTTAAAACTTTTATATACATTCAAAATATAATAACATTTTGTAATGACAAGTGCACTGTTTGTATATAATATTATTTCGATCAGGTAATTTTGTTCATATATTTATATTGTCAATTAAAGTTTGAAGCGTCCGTCCCAAGAGCCGCGGGTAGTCCCTCTAAATGCAGACATGGCGGAAATTTTTTATTTAGCGAAAATAAACGTTAATTAAATATTAAATCTCATATTTCCTAAGGGAGAGAGGAAGAGAGCACCATTGTCTTGCATAATAAACCGAAGAGCAGCAATAAAGGCGTAGAACAAAACGTATATAAAAAAACCTAGACATGAAAATTCCATTGAATTTTTTTTTTAATATAAACTATTTAGTTGATTTCTTAGTACGCATATAATAGAGAAGTGTTATTTATTAATATCATTAAAATTTGATAGAGTTAAATATTATAAATGCATTGCATACAATACATTGATATTATTATTTATATTTTAAAAAGCTTGTTGTAAATATGGTACATCATAAATCAAATAATAAAATTTATTATAATGATAAAAGTACGCATCAGATGCTTAATTAAAGTTTAGTTAAGCATCTGATGATGATCCAGTGTATCGGGTCGAAACTAGTAATGCAAATAATTTAAATAAACTCAATGTGAAGACAAAATACAAAGTTACTTTTATCATTATAATAATGGATCTTCACGAATCAAATGCCTTGTCCCTCAACAAGAATAAAATTTAATTGAATGAGAGAAAATAGCATTTTGTTTTCAATTGCTTGAGGAAAATATTTATTTCATATTAAAAAAAGTGCACTGGAAAGTTTATAAGAATCGTTATATTAACTGTCTTTCAAACCCAATTGCAAGTGCTGCAAAAGATCAAATATGTGATGTTTCTTAACATACACCTGGGAAGATGACGAAGTTTTACTAAATATAAAATTTTAATGACCACGCTACTTATGATCCATTCAATTTTACATATCATATTTTATAAAGGTTTATTATTTTGTATCACATTTTTCAATGCTTCTATTTCTCTGCCATAAAAAATCTAGGCATAAAACGCTCCGTTTACGACGTGAAACTGTGAAATATGATTGGGGATATTAGGCAATTTCTTTGACGAATTAAACTCACTGGGGGTGGGAAAATTTGCATAAAAAATGCGAAAATCATCGCAGGATTAAATTGGACTTAGTGCGCGCGGGGGTGTAATGGCTCGTGTCCCGAAGATTGCGAAGACAAACAATCTTCAGGGATGGAAACTGAAAGCGGAGGCGCAGCAGAGATAAAAATACAAACGAATCGCTCAATCTTTTATCAGCTTCGGAGGATCGCTTTTCAATTATTTGGACTCGTGATCAAATTATCAAGGCTTTTGTCTCCGCTCCTCAAGGTCAAGTTTAAATGAAATGATAAGAATCGCCGCTCACTGGTAAGCTGTTACTTAGTAATCGACTGAAAACAAGGAAGCCTTCTGAGTTACGAATAATAAATTTTGATTTTTAATCCTATTAAAAAATATATTTATTATATGAACTTCAGAACATTGTTAGCTTGTATAAAATAGACTTGAATTTCAAACAGTTTAAAAATTAATTTTTGATAAAAAGTACACGTTGGAATTCCAATATAATATTTTTATGTATACGGTGTGTGCATTAATTTTTTCGGATTTTTTATTATTTATATATTCTATTCAAAGTATTGTCCATCGCTAGCCACTACTTTTCCCATCTTTCGGGCAAATTATGGATTCCATCCCAAAAGAACTGTTCGTCTTTTGAAGCCAAGAAAGAATCAAACCAATTTTTGATACCCTGTTCAGAATTCATCGATTGAAACAAGTGGTAGTCGGAAGGGGCAAGGTCTGGGCTATAAGGCGGGTGAGGCAGAACTTCCCATCCACTGTTTTCCAAATAGGTTTTGACCGATTTAGCAACATGTGGCCGAGCATTGTCATGATGGAAAATTATAGACTCGTGCCTGGTCGCATATTCTGGCTGTTTTTCTGCCAATGCTCGCTTCAAACGCATCAATTGTTGTATGTAGAATACAATATTTTGTGTTGATTTCACATTGTATATTTTTATATGCCTTTGCTCGACGATGCCAAACTAGTATTTTAGCATTTGGAAAAAAATACGGGTATAACTAAAAATATTATTTGAATACGAATATTATAGTTTCTATAGCCTACGAACACGTCCTAACACTGACACATCGCACAATACAGATATTATGATAATACAACCTCTCTGAGCCTGCTTGCGACTTGTCGTTCCCGTTGCTCCCCGAGGCTCCGAGCATTTGAGACAGCCGTCTCTGCACGGAGCATTGTGGAAGAGTACAATGGACCGGCGGACAACGGGGGCAGCGAGCCGTGGGCAGAGAGGACAATATTGGGAAGAAGTGGATCCTTTGTTGTCGCATAGACACACGATATCAGTAACGCAACAAGATTATTGTTAGGCCTCGTTTTGGTTACGACGTGTTCTCTTACTGTGTTTTTAAAATTACTAAAACACACTACAGTATTTATCTCTAAGAAAACCATGAAGCGTGCGTATATGCCCAGTGAAATAGTCGCCAACCTCCTCTTACGAAAGGCACTTGATGAAGAAGAAAACACACTTTACCGTGCAAGTGAAACTGAGGTCTATAATTTATAATAAATGATTAATATAGCTCATGTTGATCCTTTGTAGCCGTATAGGCATACGATATCAGTAACGCAACAAGATTATTGTTAAGCCCCGTTTAGGTTACGACGTGTTCTCTTACTGTGTTTTTAATATTACTTAAACACACTTCAGTATTTACCTCTTAGAAAACCACGAAGCGTGCGTATATGCTCAGTGAAATAGTCGCCGACCTCCTCTTAGGAGAGGCACTTGATGAAGAAGAAAACACACTTTACCGCGCAAGTAAAACTGAGGTTTGTCCATTATAATAAATAATTCATTTAGCTCATAGGCAAAGAGAAGAGTGTTAGAGCGAAGTTGATCCTTTGTAGTCGTATAGACATACGATATCAGTGACGCAACAAGATTATTGTTAGGTCTAGTTTTGGTTACGACGTGTGCTCTCACTGTATTTTTGATATCATTTAAACAAACTTTACGGCGCATGTGAAACTGTGGTTTGTTATAGAGTTCGACTTTTATATATAATAAAAAATATTAATAAAGTTATCTCATAAGCAACACGAGGCCCCTGTTTGTATTATGCGAAATTATCTACTTTTCGGGAGGTCGCCAAGGACGATTCTGGCATTGCTCCCATATAAGCCAGTTTCTGGTATGCAGCGGAGACCATCACAGAGCAACTTCCTTCTCACGTAGTGTCAGGCTCGTATAATAAATTTAACGGGCGAAACAAACGTAGCACCCGTACTAGGACCGCGGCTTATCTAGCCATTTTCAGAGTTATATTTTAATTCTAAAAAACCTGGATGTGCTTTTAACATAATACATGTTATGTATTTTTTCTATCTTCAAAAAAAAAATTGTCTTTTGAAATCGCTTTTTTTCTGTAAACATTTTATTTCGTTTTAATATTTTAAAATGTACCAATAAATGCAACGCTTCAATTTCAATCAACATAAATTACGAGCGTCAACAGTAAATATTAATAACCCAAAATTAAAAAAAATAGGGTGCAAATGAAATTAGAAGATGTCCACGGGAGGTGCCATGAATCCATTAGGGGATAATTAAAGACAACCCTCCTCCAGTGACACTTCCTCCCATTATTACTTATCGGGGTGCAGAACGAAGCCTCCCACCCGAAGCGTTTGGAGGTCTGCACAGGAACTTTCAAGACTCAAAGATAAAAGTTTTCAGAGTGTCGATTCCTAGTATTTTACCACGAATCAGCCCTTTGAGATGCAGAAACTTTGGAAATTCCTGCAATTTTAATCAAGTTCTGAAAGATGGATTCATTCGGTGTTAAGTTTGTTATGTATTTCGTGGGAATCGATAACATTTCATCAACTTGAAGAAGAAATACAATTAGTTTTTTTAGAATTTATATTGTATTTGACTTCTTTCAGAAATAGTACATCTCGTTTTATTATTTTTATGTATAAATTATTTAAAAATTGAAACAATAATGTTATTAATATTCACGTGTTAGCTATGTAATGTCATTTGAAATTAAGTAATTAACAATTAGATAGTGATTATATATTAACTAGTAATGTAGCCCGTCACAAAATGACGAATTTGATGAACGATGCGTCTAAATTCTCGCGGTGAACGACATCTCGCGGCGAAGAAGTGAATTATATAATTAAAGTTTAGCTAAAGCATATTTTAAAGTTTATGAATGAAAATATTATCCTATCGTCTTGAAATTCGGCACATAGCTGCGGAAAAATTTACTTAACTTATGTGCAAAAAATCAGCGTTGTATCTTTTAAGATATTCTATACAGAACGGAAAAATGAAACATACATACAAACATACAAATAAACACACAATGGCTATTATTATAGTAGATTTAGAGAGACATCCATATATCTATACAATTCAAATTTGATTTGATGAAATATTAATAAATTTATTGAAGAACAGGTTATATTTATAATACTTGTTTATGAAGTATTCTATCAAACAATTTATCGTTGTTATTGATATTTTTATTTTCATATTACTATAACATTTTGTTACAATTTTTTTTTGTTTATATTAAATATCAAAATAAATTATTACTTAAATATTTGAAGACGTAGTCAAATCAAGAGTTATCTTGTTATTTTAATTAAAACCAGGTGCATAGAGATCGCCTTCCTCGCCATAGCCAGAATACCTGTCTGCAGCGTCAGACTATTCCCTGGTACTCCTCGGCATCCGACACCAGGAGTCCGAACAAGAATTCCAGTGTAAATTACTTCGCCATCTGCCCATACTGGCTTTCTGCAATGCGAATGCATCCCTTAAATACCTAGACTTCTTTTGAGAGTGACTACAAGTGGTAGACAAATTAATTCGAATAATTCAAGATGCATAAACGATTAAAAGCAATCAGCCACCTTGGTTTTAAACAATGTATAATATTTATTATCTAACCTGATTTTTTTATTCCAGACGATTCACCGAACTAGATTTACGACATGTATAGCATTCTAATAAATTACCAGATTGATTATGATCAACATGATTTTATACGGTTTTATCCGTACTCAATGATTTGCGGTGGCTCGTTATTATGAAAATATATTTAAATAAATATTTGATTGTCTGAAAACAACTTCAGAGGCTTTTATAATGCAAATAATAAACGGATCGAATGTCAAAAAATTAACATACTGGAATTCGATTCCATTTATTAAATATATAAAATTTATATCTTGTAAAATTCTCTAATTATTCCTTGAATAGATTATTCAATTTATAGAAATTAATAATTCATTAATATATAATCAGTTATTAATATATGCATATTTTATAATATCAAACATAAGAATACATATATAATATTTGGTAACTTTTAAAACTGATTTCAGTCAATTAACTAACATTTGATTTAAACTGTAAAGTTATTTACTATTATATGTGTCATTACCTAATTTTATACGCTTATAAATAACCTGAACTTACAAGAAGAAAAAACATTTTTCAGCTTCAAAAATTTCAAGTCGTGAAATTCTTCACGGCTATTAAAACTTATTTTTGGTGAAATATTTCTAAAAAAGCAGATATGTTTTGATTTAAATTAAACCAAAATATTACATTATAAATAATTTATACAAAGCGATGTGTGAAAGCTTTCTTTCAAATCACAAAACTTAAAATTTTATAGACATAAAATATGTTCCAAAAAACTTCATTAATTTATATGCCGAAAGCAGCAAAAATTTTATTATTACAAAAATACTCAACATTTTCAATTCATTATTGCTTTCAAACGTTTCAAATATTTCTCGAAAAAAAAAAAAAAAAAAACTTCAGGACTTCACAATAAGTATAATAACATCGTTAAAAATACGAACAAAAGTATTTTTCAATAAAAAAACTTTTTCATTCAGCCCAAGGCTACAAGTGAGATATTAAGATCTTACACAACCGGGTCTTGCATTATTTAGTACCTCCATGCGATGGGAAAAAAATCGCCTTCCGAGACGACGGAGAGTCGCGCCGACAGCTGCTGGCCAAATGCCTAATTCGTATTCCCCCGAGGACTTCGTCGAGGCTTCGGAGACTCCTGGCCATGACAACACTCGGACAAAAAGCCCACCGGAGTTAATTACCATTTAATTTAATAATACGCTTTAAAAATACACCCATACCTCGCTTAACGGCCCACGAAACTTGGCCGCTAAGCGAAAAGCCGTACAACAAATCAATTATTCTAATACAAATTCATACAAATTCAATGGGATCGGTTCCAAATTTGTTAAATATGTAACACTTTTTACACATTCTGGCCATATTTTTTTCCAAACATGGTTCATTGTTGTTAATTTTAATTCTTTCCATGATTCTCTGATGCTGTCAACAGCATCCTTGATGTTATAGTTTTTCCAAAATGTTTTAATTGAAGCTTTACCATCGGTTTCCCTTATAAGTTGTCGGAAGGTTTGGCGTAGGTAATATGCCTTAAAAGTGGCTATTGCACCCTGATCCATTGGTTGGATCAGAGCTGTTGTATTTTTCGGAAGGTACTCAATCATGACATCTTCAGATAGCTCGGATAAATTAGTAAGATGCCCTGGTGCATTATCCAAAATTAGCAAAGCCTTGTTGGTTAAGTTATTGTCTCGTAAATATTTTTTCACTTCTGTACAAAAGTGATTTTTGAACCAATCCTCAAAAGTAGTTTAAGTCATCCTAGCTTTCTTGTTGGATTTCCATATGACGGGTAATTGATTTTTATTTAGTCCTTTAAGAGGCCTTGGATTTTCGGACAAATATATTAAAAGTGGTTTTAGCTTAAAATCACCCGCGGCATTTGCACCAAGCAGCAAAGTTAATCGTTCTTTAGAAACCTTATAACCAGGCGCAGATTTTTCGGTTTTCGGTATAGCGAGGTATGGGTGTATAAGAGATTGGGTATAAGAGATTTGTTACCATTTCATCGAACTTCCAGCTTCCACTGTATGTTTCCTACATCCAATGTCACTTTTTTCTTTCGATTTTTTTGGACAATCAGATGTAAGATGTGACCAAAATTTTACGCTTTTTTTACCATCGTCAGGAGTATTCTTTCTTTGCGCATTCAATGCAAAATCCGTGGTGTTTATAGGATTCTCGTATAAAGTCACATTTCTGCAGCCTCAATTTTATGCATCGTAGCTCTCTTAATTGTCGAGGCTTCAATTCCAAAAAATAAAAAGTGATTATTCAATGTTATGACTCTTGAACAAAAAACAATTTATGAAGTTGAACATCAGACAGTTTATATTTTTAGATATGAATAAATCCAAAAGATAACTGAACTTGACGAATTTCAACGTCCGGTTAAAATTATCTATCAATATGCATATTAAGAGAATTAAAAATGTACGCATAATAAAGTAGTTTAAGCACTATTGAATTTTTTTGTTAAGTTTATGAAAAATCTTTCACTTTGTTGCAATTAAAGAGTTTAATTATGCTTCTTTAGAGCGAAAGACTTATCTTTGTCTTAAAGTAAAAGAACATTAATCTCATAAACCGCTTGAGTTTATGTATACTTAAAACAACTAATATTATTTTAATGCTTCGTTATTTTATATAAAATACAGTAAAATTAAATGAATTTAGTTTTTGTTAAATGCTAAAATGTATATTACACTCGACGTGAATATTTTCTGAATGCGATTAATCATTCTAAATACAGCACAAAATTCTTAAATTACAGTTGCTCTTGTTTAAAAGTCGTGCCAATTTGAAAGGTGTGAAAGAATTGATATGGATTGTATAACTACACATTACCATATCAAATTAAGCAGAAAACCCAAATTATCAGAGCCAATTTTGGCGCCTGTCAGGGGTCGTTAACGCGCCACCGATTTCGCAGCCTGCATCCTCTCTGAAATCCTGAATTGATTTCTTTATACACGTAAACATCCGATCATTTACCGACAGGTGTTGACCAAGTACGAGTAATTCGCTGGCAATTTGTTTGGACATGAATCACCATGTTGCTATGCACGTAAAAATAAATATACTTAATAAAAACATGCGTAGTGATCATCTATAGAACGAAGTTTATTTATAGTAATAAATATAGCGGTGTTCGTGACAGATTGCCGTTTCTGGTCGATTTGCTGTGTTTGGCAAAAAAGTTCGCATCCTGCCGAGGAAGTAAAATAAACTCTCATCCAAAGTGCGCCTTTCGTGTTAATAATTCGATTGCACTGTAATCTGACCGACCTGCATGCAGTTGAGAATCACCTGGCCCGTTTGGCGAAGTCAGTTATTTTTAATTTGCAAGGAAAATTGGCACGGGACACGAGCGCCGTCAGGATGTCGAATATTAATCTGAAAATTATTCAGGATCCGTAATCGGGAGCGGAAAAAAAATTAAATGCTGAAATCCCGGTAATATCGAGCGGCGATACATCTGCCCGATGCTGTTAATGTTAATATACCGGCATGGGCGGTATTAACTTCGTTTTTGTTTTCAAATTAAATTGCATGAATATTAGTGATGTTTGCACAGGAGCAGCCGATGTTACCAGGAAGGACCAGGTGGAAAAATTTATTGGGCCTAATCTGATCTTAATTGAATTTTAAGCTCGATAGAAAAGAAAATTAATTTCAGGACCTGTGCGATAAATTTCATAAATATGAAAATATTGTTTTATGGGTACAAAAATATAACGGATGCTTTTGTATTCAAGACTTATAACTATTGCAACCCTAGTATGGCATATAAAATATAATTTAAAAAAAAAAATTGCATACATGTTTTGTGTGAGCTTATTTATTTTAAAATTACACAATTTATAAAAGTAACAGAAAATAAATCTTTTTTTTTTTTTTAATATCTCTGCGCCTAATTCCGGTATTGCAATGTGAAAAATGTGGAATAAAATTAACACCCGGATAGTGTGGAGAGGGTGAGGAATTTTAATATCTGTCAGCATTTTCCGCAGCCCTAATTTCCCTCACAAACGGTTTATAAATGCCTAACAAATGTAATTAGGGGTGGGCTGCCCTCTACTATACCCACCCTCATCCGCAAATGCGAAACAAATCAGTCATTGGTAACATTTTATAAATAAAATATTTTTTTTAACCATGGTTTATTGAATCCAAATGACCGATCTAAATTTGTGAAAATCTTAAACAATTTAGTTTTTATTATTGACTGTAAATTCATGAAGGCAAAATAATTGTTAAAAGTATTACAATATATTTATATATATATGATTAAATATGAAACATTAAAAAAAATATTATGATTTATTTTATAAAGTTTATAATGACAGTTGAAGTTTTTTTATGTATTAAAAAATTCTTATCTGTATAAAAGTTTTAACGATGTCTCTCTCGGGCTAATGAGCATTCACAGCCTTGTTCAAATAAAATCATTTTTATATTATCATTGTAAAAATGGATGTAACTCAACTAAATTAACATTCCAAGCACTTATAAATATTTTATTTGTAACAAAATAAATAAAAAATTCACGAACTTTAAATTAATCGGTCATTGTTTAGCACCCCTGCTACTTGAGAAGTTCTTACGCCAGGGCAGTAATCAGGAATGACGTCCCCGCGTGTAAAATGCAAAAAGGGCCTGCAAATTGCGTTGTCAATTTTATTTCGAAGCTAAAATCAATAGCCAAATATACATTATGTATTTTTGTGCCAGCCTAAAAGCCACTTCAGAACTGAAAAGTATTTTATATAAGCCGGGGAGGAATCTCTGTTTTAAGCTTTTATCTTCGAATTTAAAATTTTAATCAATAAAACATTTTACAGCTGAATAAACAGGCGTGAATAAATGAAATTTTTCAATTTGCAACGCATAATATATTTGCACGTTTAATTGGTAGACATGAGAATTACTTTTTAGTACTTGTTGATTTAATAATGATAAAAGTTATAAGTGAAATCAAAAGTATCGTTTTTATATAAATTAATTACTAATTTAAAGCTCATCAAACCAATAATGCATCAATATTTCGTGGCAGGTGTTAGAAAATGGATTCTTTCGTTATTTGCGGCCTCACACTCATAAAGAGTGGAATGGTCATGGACATTGCATTCTAAATTATCTGAGCTTATGTGTAAAAAATAGATATACTTTTAAATTTGGGATTTCAAAATATTTCCTATCTAGACAAGATAATTTTGAAGTGTTTCTCAATTATAATTACTAATTTCATATTTTGAGAATTTTACAAATAAAATCGAAAAACTCTTCTTAAAGCACTAAATATGGTAACTTGAGTATTCACAGATATAAAAAAAGCGTTTTCGATATATCTCTTTCATAAAGCCCATACAATATAAGCGGCCCCTTTATGGCACTATTTTTGCTGCAGACTGGCGATAAGGCCTTCTTGAGATTGTGAAGCCTTCGAAAGGTTTTATCTCCCGGGGTGTCGGGGGGAGAGAGGCGAGAGTGAAAGGAGGGGGTTGGGGGATGATATCATTATTTGATGTTATCTTTATTACCAGGGCGAAATTAGCGAGCAAACTTGCAAGCCAGGAAAGACACTTTGTATAATAATGATAATTCAATTGGCGCGCTTGTATCCGTGCCTCCGTGAATATTGAAAGTAATTTTGTTTCCTTTGGTATTCAAGCGATCCTTGGGCGGGAGCTCGAAGTTTCTTTGAGATTATAAAGGCGATATGTTGAATAAGTTTTAAAGTAATTATTGTGTGGGGAAAATTATTACTTTTATTAAATGGCTACTTGCCGAGAAGGCGGCTGAAAAGACCGGAGCAAACTTTATACTACGAAAATGAATAAAACATATCTTAAGCTTTAAACCGAGAGTATTGTAATATTAAGGATGTTGTTTATATTATATATTTTAAATCATTAAACTAGATGAAATGTTTTTGATGAAACCGTCTACTTTAATATAAACCATAGGTTTCCAAAGTGGTCAATATCGACCCCCAGATGTCGATTCCGCCCTGCAAGGGGTCGATGACAGCGAAAAATTAAATTGGGGGTTTATGAACTGTAAATGGGGGTCTACGAGAGTGGATCCCATTGAAGCAGGTCATCACCAAAATACCACAGTGGATTATCAATCCATTTAAGGTTAAATCTGACGTAATTGAAGCCAAATATTGAAAATCTGCTATCAAAACATCAGATCTATCCCTTCCATTAAAAGTATAGATTTTTTTTATCGAATGTTACTATATTTGCATTTTGTGTATTTTTATTAACAAAGATATACAGTAAAACCTCGATATAACGGACCCCTGTTTAACGGATTTCGGATCCGGTCAAATGTAAAAAATCAATATTAGCAATGCAGGGAGTCTACGAAAAACAGGAAAACTCAACAGGAGGTCGACGAGACAAAAAGTTTGGGAACCTCTGATATACACCAATAATAAAAGTAAAAAAATAACCTGCTTTTAACGTTTAAAATATTAGATAGTACCACGAGATAACTGATGGATATCGTAGCATTAATTTCTATGTAATATACGTCGCGACAGACTGATTTAACGACTTGTCGAAAAAAATCATCCACACGCGTGTCTTAAAATAAACTAATACCATAATTAAAATTCTGCGAGAGAGGTATTCACAAGGGTAGGACACGAGGCTCGGGAAGTGAATTTAAAAAAAACCCCCCAGCAAACCCCCGTGTCATGCCCCATCTGCGGTCCAGGATTCCTCGAGAAACCCTTCAAGAGCCTCGCAGGTACCAGGGGTATAAAATGTCCGCTCGGTTTTCGCATCATTTACCAGAAGTATTTTTAAATTGGCCTGAGATTTTTTTCACGCACCATCTGCCTTTGTTTCTATAATATAACATCTTGTGGGGCATATGGCGATGTGCAGCTTATGGTTGTATTTTTTGCTCTGCTTGTAGTCCGGGGTCGGATGTGCCCGGCTTAGCAGGTAGTTTCTGGTTTGGGTTCGCATAGACTCCGGTTTATGAATAGATGTTATAGAAAACGGTTATAATGATCTTATTTTGAAATCTGTATATGAATACAACATCTGTTTTACCTGGCATTTGAAAGTAAATATATACATAAAATTAATTTATTTCAAATGACTATTGCTACCTAAGCTCGTCTTATTTTTTAACAAATATAAACGGTGTATTACAAAGTAATGTACATTAATGTTCAAATTTTATTTATTAACAAAATGAAGTTCAAATATTAAGATTTATTTAACTTTTACTCAAAACGTATACGACGTTTACACAACCTAGCTTATAAAATATATAATATATACAATCGTACACTAACTCAGTGCTTTTAAAAGTAGTCAAAGACACATTATTAATTGAACTGGATTCAAGATACTTAAAATATTTTATCTTGTTGAGGGACAAGGCATTTGAATGGTGAAGATCCATTATTATAATTATATAAAGTAACTTTGTATTTTTGTCTTCACTTTTGAGTTTATTGAAATTATTTGCATAACTAGTTTCGACCCAATGACCGGATCATTCATCAATCATCAGATGCATGACTAAAACTCATCTTGCATACATAAGTGACATAAACTATTTTTTAAATTTATAATAAACAACTGCAACAACCGTAAGTTTAAAAAAATTATAAAATTACAAATCAAGCGATTTACTTTAAGCTTTGTGATTTATACACATTTAGATTGGTTTTAAAAACAGCCTGAAACTTTTTTCCATGAGTTTTATGATTTATTCAAAAACTTCGCACACTATTTGATATATATTAAAGTACATTCGACGCCGACTCATCCCTTTTCTTTTTATCGTGCGAAAGAGTGCACAAGTCGCAGCCCTCTCGGAGAACCATAGAAAAGAAACAAAACACTTCGAAGCCTTCGCGAGCCTTCCGGGCGGGATATTAAAATTGTGATTTATGAAAATACATACGAGTGCCGTAATGGCTATATCCCGAGCCTGTCTTGTCGACTGTTTTTACTCCTGAAGTAATCCATTCAAAGTAAAATATTGCAGGGAATATGAGACGTTTTGCGTAATGGTTTCATTTGGATGTACAGAAAAAAATACTCACGCAAACGATATGCAGTATATCGTACCTTATTTTAATCAAACTGTCTCTTATGTCTCTCCAAACTCAGTTGCCAAATGTAAGTACCATTCACATTTGGCTACTATTATTAAACAAGATATTTTTTTGCATGTAACTCAAATATAGTCATATCGTGATTAGGCAAATAAAGTACGAATTCCTTAAAAACTCTGAAGTATACTTATTCTCTTTTAATTGCCATTGAATTAAATGTATTAAGCCATCATATTATTTTGTAGTTTTATCATAAAGCGGTTCTTATAAATACCAAACATGAAACATGGAAATTGCTCTATTTTTTAAGAACTAGACTTAAGGTACTTAGAAAATACTAAATAGCTTTAAAGAATATACTGAATAAAATAATAAAATTGTACTAAGAATTCTGAATTTATCGTTTACCGTATGTGATATTATATATATGGAACTTACAGAAGCTCTCTTAAAAATCTAATATTTGAAGTGAATGCTCATATACTCGTACATATATATAATCAAAAAAATTAATCAGCGACATATCTATTTATAACTGCTGACAGTGTATGCACAGTAAATAGAAAATAATAACTCAATAACCCTAACAATGCGTCTATTCAATCAAAAACGATTTCAGTGAAACTATTGTTCTTGAAGACTGAATGGTCATATCTGATAACAAAAATAAGTAGTAAAAACCAATAATAACGTCTATAATTCATGGCAGATAATGCTTTCAATTTATAAATGCCGTTCGGCGTTGCGAAGGCTCGTCTCTGGTGGGGGCTGGTTCTAACCCTGCGATATCATGCCGGGCCGGAATTAGAGACTTGGGGGTTGCACGGAGACACGCGAGGCGGTATTTAGGGGAGGCGGACAGGGTGCTCTGTTTACTGAATGTCTCCGGCGATTCTTACTGACTGGATAAATATTATTAGAAATAAACGGACGTGGCTATTTATATAATGCTACGTTTTCTGTCCGAGGTGCGATATTTGATGATAACCGTTTAAATATTATATTATTGATTTTTGTGAAGACCGTCTCACAGGAACCACGAATTGCCTATACAGTTTTTTTATTGATTGATAATGATTAAGTACATTCTTTCAAATATTGAAAAATGATTGAAGAAACTCTCAGAAAAATATCATCGTTATTTGTGTGGGATTTGAACCCACATCCCCAAGCTTACATGGCCGGTGTTTTACCAATTATACCAACGAATCACCAGTACTTGACAATAATTTTTAACAATCATATCCTATATGTGAAACAACGTCACTCATTCACTCACTTATCCCTTTCATCACTTTCCTTATTACGTTTTCGGATAATTAAATTTCGTGTGTAAGTCATAAAAGTTCAAAAGATTAGTTATTTTTGATAAAGATCGCGACTGCATGTCAATTAACCGAGCCGTTAAATTTGAATTAAAAAAACTTTTTACACCTTGCTCAGCAGCCGTGTTAACGGTAACTTACAAAGTGTATGCACCGCATTACTAAAAAAATTCATTCAATTTCAGATTAAATTTATAATATGTGCAGAATATTTTTTTTTAATTGAAATGCTATTTTGTGTACAATGTTTAAATTTAAATATTACAACGTCGTTTACTTGATTCGGAATATTGAAAAGGGGATATTTTATTTTTTGCATTTGGCCATCGTTTTGTTTGAACTTTTAATCATTTTTTGACAATAATTATAATTTAATGGCTGTTTTATGAATAACACGTTTTACTAGATTTTTCATGTCTTGAAATATCCGAGAACTATTAGCGATTGTCCAAAAACTTTCTCGCTCGCTCTACGTGCCATAAAAGTAATAAATCAATTTTTACTTTTAGGCTTTGTACTATGATAATCTATATAATGCCATTGTTAAATATACTTATGAGTCGAATTTTTATCCAACTTATACATCGGAATGGTACAAGTCATTACCATAATTCATTCAATAGTTGTAGTATAAAACTACGAACTACTTAGTTTGTGTATGATACAATTGGATTAAATCGATTATGGCTCAAATTTTTAAACTAAAATTATACTGAATACATAAATTGAAATTGAACAATATTTATAAGGTTTTCCGTTTGTCTTGTCGAATCTGTGAAAGAACGTAATCCTCTTTCCGCAGAAATGCATTTCTCTAACAAATTAGGATTCACAGCACGCTAAGCACTGTTTGTTCAGAGCGATGCAATTTTTGCATTTACATTTTCAGCAGACGCTTGCAAAAGCTTGTTGTATGAATTAAAAAAAAAACTTCCGACGTTGTTTTGAAATTCAAATTTAAATACGATAGATATTTCAGTGAAGACAAAGATCCAATTGTGCAGACAATTATAAAAAAAATAAAACTTTTGTATATTTTAAAAATAATAAAGAAGCTCAGCACTATCCACTTTTTTCGTTGATTTTACATAAATATTGAATTTGTATAGTTGTTTATGTAGTATGGAAATACAATTTCATTTTATGATATGGAGTATTAATGAGAAGCACGTTATAAGCAAAAGCAGAAAATTATACTCTCTTTCAATTTAATTTAGTTCTATATATACACAAGTAAAGCAAAATTAATTATATATATGAAATAATCACATTCGTGGGGTTGACTTCAAATGACATACAAACCCACAAATAAGATTCATTCCGTTCAATTCATTAGAAGCAACTCAAGTGAAAGTTGCAGAGATATAACCGCCGTGCCTGTGTTTCGGGGGTTCGATCCCCCTTTTGCATGAAGCGGTTCAACTCCACCGTTTCAGCACCATTGTTCAGAACCACACATACCAGCATCAGACCAGTGAGGCACTGAACCCGAAGACT
The DNA here is from genome assembly GCA_022113835.1 of Atopsyche davidsoni. NCBI lineage: Eukaryota > Metazoa > Arthropoda > Insecta > Trichoptera > Hydrobiosidae > Atopsyche > Atopsyche davidsoni. Next base: position 8,600,295 of record JAILWY010000006.1, on the reverse strand, counting down.
TAATTTTTTTATAACTTGACCCCACAAAAACCTCGTACACTACACTCGTTTAAATATGTTTAATAAGAGTTTGAAACAACGAGTGGTCTCAGTGCATTCTGAAGGGATGAATCCAACCGGCTATCGAACAAGTAGCACTGAATCGGTGGCACTGTACTTCAACCCTTTCACCCCTAAATATAGTCGAGACAACTTGTAATCGCGTTGCGGCGTCTCAGCTCCTCGAACTGTTCGAGTGTCGTAATTGAGTTCGGCCGAACTTCGTCTGAGAGAAACACTCGAAAATATATGTGAAGCAGAAAGGAGCACTGTTCGTCAGGTGAATTTTCGCATAACGACATTACGAATCTCCGGCAGTGGGTGGCGGTATGAAATGTTGTAACTAATTGCCTTATATAACACAACAGGCCTGTTTAAATTTAACCGTTGCTTTATACAAATTTCCTCCCCCTAAAGTTGCCTGAAAGCTGCTTGACAATTTTCTTGCCAGAAGCTTCAAAACCGTCTGAATGATTAAAAAAGAATAAGTGATTAATTGTATATTCTGACTTACAATTATAAAGCAGGCTTTCATTTAAACACTATTGTTACACTATATTAATATAAAGTATAATAATATTAGTTTAAGCTTGGTTAAAAAACAATTCCCCCCGATTCTTCTAGGGTAGAATATTTAGATTTCACATACAGTTAATCTTGCCAAGAGTATTTTACACGAACACGAAAATATACAGCGCATACAAATAAATTATACTTTAAATTTCCGTTGATGAAAATATGTGCAAATTATTCTGAAGATTTACGACTGCCACATTAGACCGGAAGTCCAAATTGTATGTGCAGCCAAGGCTAAAGTCCTGTCCAATTCTTCGCTTGTATTATCCATCGTAATCATAATTAGGAGAGCCGTGGGAAGGGTTGGAGTGTTTTTAATTTTACGCGACTGGGCCAAGTATGACCGCGACGGTCAAATTACCGCGCCTTGTACTAAAGCCGGCTGCACACGCCGCGACACAACAGACAACCGAATGGTAATTAACCAGTAGCGTCCCTTTATGTTGGGTGTAAACAACACAAAAGAGCACGCTCATCGTCCAGTTGAACAATTCGGTCGTCAGTTCTGTCGCAGCGTGTGTAACCGGCTTCTGCGGCGGTTGCTTTGAAGATTATATAGAAATTTTGCTGCTGTCACATCATTTATATTAAACTTAAATTAAAGTGTTAATTGTGTCGGGTTGGAGTCACCGTTTTGTAAATGCTAAGCTTACAATTGCTAGCTAATTTTTTTTTATATTAAACATTTATTTTGAGGTGAGAAGAAAATTTTGCTTATGCTCAATTCAACGTCTAGAAATTGTACATAATTTTTTTGACTCATCGATATTATAGTGCGTAAATTTTAAAGGATTTTTCAGAGTGTCCTGGAATGTATTCCAAGTGTTCATGGGCCGATATAATTTCATACACGCACACTAAAACCGCAGTGTCAACACACCCCAGCCTCCCTAATCCCGGCAGACGGGGTGGCCTCAGGCCGCGGGCGCCCGGAGTTTTCCTCAAAGACAAAGCGAAGGGTCCAATTTACATAGTCTATTTATGACGCGACGGAGGATCGGCCGACGAGTGTTCGGCAAACACGCGGCTTCAATCATATCCGCACCACCTGCGATGTGAGCCAAAGCCTCGTGACGACATCGTCAATGAGCACCAGCTTGAATATATACACTGGGCCTTAAATTCCATATAATAATACCCCCTAGTAACATACGTCGCCAAGCCATTGAAGCCAAAGGCGTTGAAGGAGGACTTTCTCCTGTTCCGCCGCCAACACCGAAGCTAAGTATATAATCGACCCCCTCAACCCTAATAAAACTATGTAATTGATTTAAAATACTACGTATTTAATTTTCATTCTATTGAGACCTATATTGATTAAAAATTAAGTATGCTGTGTTTTGCAAGTAATAACTTTGCCGCGGGGGAGGCGTGGAAGGCGACCAACAAACAATTGTCTTTTTTTCAATTGACAGAGAGTACTTGGTGGAATTCCATTTTAATACTCAAGTATTTTACTCAAAAATATTAATTGTCTTTTTCTTATATCGAGATCCCTCTGGAGTCGCGACCCACAGGTTGAAAAACACTGCTTTAAAAGAGCGAGCGTATATAATCAAAACGCACGTGTGCTCTGGTCGTAATTTGGGTGCCGATTGCAGTTATGAAACGGCGGGTTATATTTGCATACATTAAAAATATGTAAAAAAATTAAAATACAGTATATACCATTTATATTAACTAATTATATTTTATATGCTATATTTTTTATAGAAATTACCACATTAAAATGGTATAACATCAGACAAAAATACTAATAAATATGCAAACATTCTGCAAAAATACTTTAATAACAATTTTCTACGCGCGCTCAAGCGAAAAAGTAAATCTAAATTTCAATTTTTTTATTAACGATTTGAAATAACTTTTTTTAATTTCTTCACGTTGAGTATATTTTAACATTTATGCATGACTAGTTTCAACCAAAAGACTTCGTCATCATCAGATGCAGAACAAAACTAACTAATGATGATTATGACCAAATCTTTTGGTTGAAACTAGTCACGCATAAATATTAAAATAAACTCAACGAGAAAATAATTATTAAAAGTTATTCAAATCATTAATAAAAAAAAATGGATCTTCACCAAACAAATCCCTCAACAAGATCAATTTCAAAGTAGCCTCGTAAAATTTCAAGGTCATTAGCATTGCGAAACTATTTGCTCCTACTGTTAGGCCTTTATCTTTGGGTGGCGTTGATCGTACCCAGTCCCGTTTTACAATATGGGCCGGGGACAATCTGCGCGCACCTCCCTGGGGCTCCAAGGGTTAAACCCGAAATCTATTATCGTCGACATATTAGATGCGTTCCTTTGGAATTATCTAAAGGGTGTATCGACATGCGAACGCCAAAATTTTGTTAAGTTTCAACATTTAAAACAAATTTATGTTTAATAAAAATTATTTATTTTTACACTTGTATATGACTGTTTGAATTCTCGCTTAATTTTAAAGACATATCAGTAAATTCAGTTAGAACACTGGACAGTAACAGAAGTGGAAGTGTGGGTTCTAATCTCACTTGTCTCCCTAAAAAATTGTTAGTCGATTACTCAAAACATACTCAAACACTAAATCAGTCTAATAGTATTTTTTTTTAATTTGAAGTGACTCAATAGTTTAACATTTGACTCTTAATCGAAAAATACACTGTTATATTCCCAAGCTGATGTTATTGGACTCACGTCTGTTTCAGTTTTGTCGAATATGTTTGTATTGGCATTGCACGTATCGATGCAATATTTTTAAAATGAAAATTCACTATCTTTTTATTTATGGCGTAAATAATAATATTTTCTCTCATATTCCATAGCAAACGAGTTTTTTTTTCTTCTACAAGCTTGCCAAGCCAGGGAATTATGACTGCACCTCGCGGTTATCAGCAGGCCAGAGTGCAGCCAACGTTGCAACATGAGTGCACTTTCTTTATTTATGTGCATAGTAAAGCTACGGTCGTTTAAACAGCATTTAATGTAGTAATGGTTTTTCATACCTGAACAAAAATATATATCCAATATCAAATATATAAACAAATATTCAAACGTCTTTGATAAAATACATGCTATCATCAATCAAACTATTTTTTTTTTTCATTACTTAATACCAATAAATATTGTGTATAAATATACGCAAGACAAGCGTCTTGATTTAATACAATTGCTGGAGAAAAAATTAGAAATCTCGATTACATAATAAAAACAAATTAATATTGGATTTCCAATGTATAAAATGTTTTTGGTAAAATTCAAAACAAACGCCTTTTTATGAAGATTTTAAATGAGTTTTAATTTAATGTGAAATTAAGTGTACTCTTTGTTCAAAACACGACGATTGCATTATAGTTTATTGTATTAAATCCTCGCTTATCTTTATTCTTAGAATATCATTTTACAGGATATGTAAAAATATTTTTATTTATCACGAAGATAAAAATACAATGGCACAATGTTCTGCTTGGACACTTCCGGAGATATTTTAAAAACACGCATTTCCGTTGCTAGCACAATGAGTTATTCTTGTGCGACGCCACAAGTAAGTATTAAATTTCAATTTTCTCGGACAAAACAGAAAGGATAACTTGATAACTACTTCTTGGTCAGAAAGTCAAATTTCATTATTATATTATTTTGCATAGCAACAATCGGCTGATTTAGATATGTCTAAAGGTGTTGGGATCTTTTAAACACGTACAGTGTATAGTCTTCTCTATTGTGATTACCGGCAAAAAGGTTTAAAAAATTGCAAAAAAATAGACTACAGTACTACAAACGATACAACCTGTTGGCCCAATGATGTTATTGATGATGTCATTAGAAATCGAAAAACAATCTTTGAATAAAAAAATTAATCTGTCGCAGTCTTCAAGAAGGTATTTTTTCTTCCTTTTAAATAAACAAATATACTTTTAAAAAAACTATATTCGTCAAGTTGACAAGCTGTTACAAGTCGGAATTTCTTTCTCAAATTTGCCAGGTTGGCAAGCATGCCGCTTAATTACTGAAACATGAGTTCCATTATCTGCGAATCAAATTAGCATACAATTACGTCGACCTGATTTCACATTATAAAGCAATTTCACAGGCCGTAATAATAACTTTGAATTACCAAAATTCGTGTAAAGATAAATAGTAACAGACTTTCTGAAGACGTGAGAGTAAGACGATGGGGCGTGATAGTTTTTTTAAATCTTAATATTATAATATATATATATAAAGCAATTTTGGTTTGTCGAGGAGGTTAGTGGCCTCATTTTTTCTTAAATGGCTTGCTTTGATAACTGGGCTGTGCAGATCAAGCTGGCATTAAAAGAGTGTAAATGTAACATTTAAGCACTTCCTGATGGTTGCAATGAATTTTACGATTGACTTGTTATTAATAAACAAAATTATGCACTAATAACAACAACAAAAAAATAATCACTCAATATCATCAAGCATAGATCCAATTGATATTTTTAAGACATACTCATAGATTTAGTACGCCTTAAGACTCGTACTCGCGTTATTTTAAACTAAAATTTACTTTATTTCTACCCGTGGGGAGCAGAGCTCGTGTAGCAATAAGTTTTATTTTAATCTTGCAAAAAAAAGCCTACTTGATATTAATTTAAAAAATAAAATAAAATTCTACTTTTTCGAATTTATCTGTACATCTAATTTGTTGCTAATCTGTTTGCAAGTTTTATATAAATTTTGATGCCTCGTGTCTCTGAAGTAAACATTGATGATTGTGGTGAATATAAATAATATAAATTACCAAACGATAACAGAATACAGCTTAAATCTTTTATATATCCAAGCATTTATCTAACAATCGAGGATAGTATCTTATGAGTCCAACAGTTCAGTGGTCACAAATCAGTCGCCCCTCTATTCTAGGCTGTGGGTAAAAGACTCGCATGAAAAATTCATTCCGACGATCTTGCGTCTGGCTGCGCTGCTTAAGGGATGCGGGGGGTAAATAAGTAAATAGAAATGTTGCAAGGGCGACAGCCTCATCAATCTACAAGCAAGGGACTCGGAGAGCTTGTATTAGGACCTATCCTGAAAAATGATCCCGAAATCGAGCTTAACGACTAAGTAAATTGTAGTAAAAGGGACTATTAATAACGCACTTATACTGAGTGTGTGGATTTTACTGGACCATTGTTTTTAATTAACCTAACGTACATGTCTGATAATTTCTTTATATATCTGCTTTATGGAGTGGAAATTATAATTATTTTTCACGTTTGATCATAAAAAGTATATAATGTAAACGTTTTGTTTACTTTTATCACATAAAGAAGGCATCATATTCATTTATTACTTAGATATTATCAAAACATTTTTTTTTTAAATACTCTTTGTTTTATGTTTATATAGAACCATAAATATAAGATTATTTTTACGCTGTTGTGAATGAAATGTTTGAAAATTTTTTTCAACTGTTTAAATTGTTTTTTAATACATTTCATTCGTGTTTATTTTAACCTTCGTAGCCTTATAAATTTTGATAATTTAAACAAATAATATAAAAAGTTGACGCTAAAATCCTAACTAGATCAACGCGAAACTTTCTGATTGAAGAGTTTAAATTACACGGACGCCCATCTATGAGATATAAAACAAAAAAAATGTTACAAGTAAAGTAACTTTTCATCAAGCCATCTGCTATTAAAAATACGATTTAGATTGTAGGACATAGATAAAACTGAGCACATATGTATTCAATTATAAAAGCCATAAACATAATAAGGATTTTTTATACAGCTTACTGTAATATAAATTGGATTTGACAATCTTCCATATCAATCATATTTAACGCACACTATAAATAAACAACTTGTTCACATTAATAAAACTTGATCGATTGTAAGACTGGTCATAATCAGACCCGCAAGTAGTTTTCAAGTAATTTTAAATATTAATATTTAAAAAAAAAACAAACAGTTGTAATCAGTAATTTTATCAACAAGGACCTTTTTTGATTATAATTCACTTGAAGTGTCGAGTAATGAGTTTTAATATGTATATATAATTTAAAATCATTAGAAACAAAGCGTAGCGTAGTTATGCGTAGCAATAAAAAGATATCACGGTCTGAGTATACGCACGGCTTACTCTTTTACAGCTGCAGTATCAATAAACGCAAATGTTCCTAAATACAAAGTTAAAACTGTATTGTCACTGAAACTACTGTTCTTACCCCCAGACTAATTCTTAAAGGGAGGGTCGCAGGATCCCGAGGAGAAGTTTCCGAGGCGTGAGTCACAAGTGACCCTGGAGAGTGGGGTTGGGATGGCGTCCCTAATGAAGAAAACTACCAGCAAGTTGATAGTAACTATCAAGATTGTCAACTCAGTGAGTTTGTAAATGTACTCTGTTTACGTAAGTCCTCGATGAGATACACGGAGGCATCGCGGCTAATGGGTTTAACACAGCATAAAGGTACTTTACTAGTTATATTATAGATACTGTGTACTTACTAATAATCCACCTTAGATAGTGAATTATCTAGGTATACTATAAATATTGTAAACCGGTTCAATGAATCATCTTAGATACTAAACAAATTTATAGAAGAGGGATGTACAACACTTTAATATTAATACGTCTGTTATCAATAACACAATTGTAATATTAAGAAATCAGATAATGGTTGTAAAAAGTTATATACATACATATTATTTTTGAGTGATGAAAATATTGATTCGGCGAATTTCTCAAAAAGTTTTTTACAAAACATAACCAAAAGTATTTTGCATCCAATTTAGTGCCTCGTCTTATGTGTTAAATCAATAATACTTTTTAATATATGAGGTATTAAATGAATGAACTATTCAGGGATATTCCTTCACACAATAAGAAAAATGCCTGAAATGTAAAAAAAATAATAATTTGCATACTGCACTGTATGGTTATTTATTTACTAACTGTGCTTATCCAAAATCAGATACTTATTTAAAAATAAACATGAAATCCAATGCTACCAACTGAAAATGATTATCAAAACATCTTAATTACAAGTTAATATTGTTTACTTGAGTATGGTTCCGAAGTCAATTCCATGGAGTTATCATTTTGTCCCTACGAGGTTACCGATCTATCAAAATTACAGAGTGTCAAAATAGTATGACAGATTAATCACTGTATCATCATCATGAGCCGCACCAGGCCCGCTGCTTCAGCTGCTTTGTCTGGAGATGTTCACAGGGTTGGAAGGCTCCGGGGGTGATTAGAGAAATTAGCTCGCAAAGCATCATTAGGTGCAGACCTGAGAAAGCCTTCCAAAGAAATGAGCTGGAATTAGGTCGGGAGAAAATGGGTGAGTAAGCTTTTGCCCTGATGCTTTTCAGCATACCGCAGGAAACAATATTAACTTTATACTTTTTTATATAAACAATAAGCAGCTCTTTCATTTTTCAGGGGTTTCTCACAAGATTTTTCTTTAGACTACATTAAGATAGAAATAAATGAACTTTCAAACTGACAAGCAGCAAGCACGTTGCTGAAACTATTTACGTCAATAACCCAACAAGTAAATATTAGTGGGTAGTCAGATATACAACAGATTTTTTTTTTATTATACATATGATGGCACAGTCCAAATGAACGCTGTTTTAACACCACAGTCATAACAAACAGACATATTAACACCAATCCATCATGTAAACGTCATGAGTCACATTTTTATCAGCGTCTCTCACTTTTATCTCGTTCCCTCCCTTAGACGAGACGCGTCAAAGCGAATACGATGTCTGTCAAAATTCACGACCCAAACAAAGCAAGCGAGTTTTTACAGACGTGCTTCTTCTCATATTTCCTTGCCCCTAATCTTTCAGGGCGGAATAAGCGACGGGGTGAATATTCGCACATAATGAAAGCCTTTCAGGTATATGTATTAAAATGCATTAAAACCACAAAATTATATTTTCATAGTTTCGGTGCTTATTATAAAAAAATATTTAATCACACTCAGTCCATGTTTAACATATCTGACTAAAATATTGTTTTTGTATGATTTAAATAATTTACTGAAACCCAAAATAAATCATCTAAAATTGACATATAATCATTACCTAACTTGAATTATAAAAACAAAACTTAGTTCAATAAATATGGTTCTATATTCTGAAATTTTCTGGTTAAAGTTCTTTTAAAGTATTCCACAGTTATCAGAGTTTTTATTTTATAAACTAAAAGGACTTTATAACGAATATAACAATGGACCACATTTCCCTGAAAATGCGAGGTTAAATCGCTTGAAGCATTTATTTATTTGAATTACACAAGTAAATAAAGTTTCAGCCTTATATAAGGAATAAAAGGGCTAGAACAAAATTCTCCCTGAATTTCCTAATAATTTCATGACCTCTAGCCGTCTGGCCGTTGAGTGTTTGACCGCTAAACCTTCTGAGGCCGTATTAAAACTAGTAATAATCCACTTTGCTTATGAATATAATTTTTCTCCTGTCAAAAAAGTCATTAGAATACTTACTACTATAACTGTGGGATAACTACTTCAAGTTTTATTTAGATCTTATTATAGTGATCACAAAAAGTTACTAAAAGCTACAAATGAAAGTATAAAATAATATTGTGAAAAAAAAATGTTTTTAATGTTAAAATGAGTCTAGACGAAATTAAAATAGCATATGACTTATTGGAGTTCTTTTTATCATAAATTATTAATTGTCTCCGGGTTTGTGAAGAAACTATTGCAAGTCTTTTATGATTATTTTTGTGCAATAACGCAAATGCCGGAGATGTACTAAGCCGAATACAATTGCAATCATATCAGATTGCTTAAAGCCGCAAGATTAAACATACAAGTGTTTTTTTTAATGGCATTTAGTAAAGTAAAAAAAAAGAAAGTGATTTTTGATCTATGATCTGTTCGCAAAAATATTCAGTTAGCGTTGCTAAAACTCATTATCTAAGCTTTGACGTCACCGTGTTGCAAACAAAGTCGCTGAACTTTGATTTTTAATAAGTTTAAAAAAAACTGCACCCGCGTTGGCCAAGTTCTAGAAAAGCGAACTTTAAAAATGAGGGGCAAGGAAAGCGAGCAATATTTTCATTACCCGCCTAATACTATCGTAAAAAGCAACCGGGGTATTTATCCCCGGCGGGGTAAAGGTTAAGGCAATATCACACCGCAATATTTCGACACGACCCAGTTGAAGGGACTCGGATACAACAGTAATCTCTTAAGCCGGCACTTACCCAGCAAGGCCGGCTGTAAAATGGCGGAAGCGAAACTGTGAAAATTTATCGCCAGCCATGTTTGCTCTACAATATTTTATATCCGCGGCTTTGGATAAGGAAGCTAATTCAATAGTTATTCCTGAAATATCAAACGTTTTCATAATTTATTTCACTGAAAATATAGCGAGTATATGAGTTTTTATTTACGCACGTGCAAGTGTGGCCTAATTGAAAATACATTCTCAAAAACCCAGCGTCATAAAAGTTAAGTCACAGTGGTTGCATAAAATGCTAGTAAGCGATAAAAAACTCTGAAATTCTTGGTCTTCAGGAATGATTAATTCGGCCAATTTTCATAGTATTGAAAATTACCGAAATGTAAATAAATAGTTGTACTTTCGGTATTGTTTTTATTGGCTGTTATGAGTTAACAATATGCCATAATATCGGGTACAAGCCCACTAAGGTTGTCCGGGGACTCTATAATGTCAAAGCGTATTGTATGGCGACTTTTTGAACAAAGAGAATAATATTATGGTAATTCAATACGAGAGGTAGACTCACTGCGGGCTCTATAAATAAAATAACAAGTACGCGACATGGAAATATTCTATTTATAGTTTATTCTGTACGATATTAGAGATTGTTTAAAACTGAAATGTTTGCTAGAGTAAATATTTACAATAAAAAGCATCCTACATTGTTTTATAAATAGGATCCATGTGTATTATAATAAATGTTACTAACATTTTTTATATCAAAAAATCATTAATGTACTTCGAAAAGCACTCGATGTTTGTTTTTTGGTAATTTTTCTGCGAATCTCAAGGCACATTTAATATACACATCCGGATTATTAAACTATATATCTCAACAATTATTATGTTTGCGTTTTCTGTACTGCCTTAATGCGCGACAGAGACTTCTCAAATCCATAGTACTCGTAAAACGAATGAAAATAATATAATCCACCAAGTTTAAGCTTATAAATGCTTAAACGAACATTTCTCATAGAATTAACACAAAAAACGCTTCAAAATATGCTATTTTTGTGTAAACATTTTTTTAAAAGTTTAATGGTAATATCAATTATTGAAAAAATCTACTGACGTAAAAACCTACTCACAATATATTATCATTAAATATCACATATAAGTCATACTAATATAAACAGAACTCATTACTGAAATATTAAAATAAAACAGTTTTATTGCTTTTAAAGTGAACTTTTGCGTGACTGTCCGTGAATTACGTACTTTACAACGTAATATCAAATATACCATAGTCAATGTTTAATAAAATCTAGTAACTTACGTAACAACGCTTAAAACATCGACTCAAGTCTTCAGGTACGTCATAAATCATCCTTTATTACGATTCACCTTTTATATCTCCGATAAACAAGCTTTAAGCTATTTCGAAACACAGAAAGCTCTGTTCTAAAGTTCATAACTAAAGTTTCAGTTGTCAGTTAAAAGTTTCGGCTGAAATCGAAGCCTGTACACGTGTAGAGTGTGTCTATTCGTCATGCTGTCGAAATAGGTGTATCGATGCACCCAAGAACACATCCCGTCCCTTTGAACTCCAAGGGGAAATTCAAACCGTGTCAGTCCAAGTCATAAATTGTAAATATGACAAGATACATTTGCTGCCCTAATGGTTTTCTTATAATATATTTGACTTGTTGGAGCTATTAAAGGTGGATATAGATCGAGAAAAACGATTAAAAATTATAGGAAATTCAATAAATATTCATAATATATTCCAGGTTTTATTTTTAATGTGACTCGTTTTATTAACCTATACTGCTGGCATTAACATTAATGTAATCAGTATATGTTGGTGAGACTTATCATATTAAAATTGAAACTTGGATATAATATCAAAATCAATTTCCACCGAGGACTTTCTGTCAAAAATATTGATGGTTTATTTTTGTTGAAAATTTTTAATAATTTGTAATCAGTCAACTTAAGTACCTTATAGAAGAAAATATATGCATATTTTATCTCTGATAAACATAGCAAATTAATGATGTGAATACGTTATTTAAATAATTTATCAAAAATGTGGCAATTTCAAAGAAATATGTAAAAAAACCTTAACACATATTTTATAATTGGCATTTATTTTTCTTCAAGAATAAAGGTTCAACGCTTTTTTTTTAAACAAAGTTTTATTGCATTTCAATTTTCTAGTAATTTTTAGATAACATCAAAGTAAAGTATACATGCTAAAACTGTTCCAGACATTTTTTTATGTATATAACAAATATGAATACGCAAATATTAGGAGATTACAGGACTTCCTTAGATTGTCTGTCTGAAGAAGTCGTTGGAAGGTTAGCAACAAAAATATCGTACACTCGCGTACAACACTTTTTAAGCGGTGGTCTCTTCGCCAATTAGAGATAATGATACAGAATCCATTAACGAGACAGAGCCACACCAGACACACGAAGCTTGATGCACATTACATGTGATGATGCAAGCGACGCGGTCCAGAATAGACGATGTGCCGCATCCGGCATTCCAGTCGGAATTAACGCCCGCGAACGAATATTTCATTCACTTGGCCGACCTAGCAACAAAAACAACACCATCAAGTTCATTACCAGAACATGTTCTTCCATTGAGGCTATCGATATTTTTGGTGATAGTTTTCATCTACTTTCATTAAATACCATATCTGGAACGATTTAGCCGAGGCAACTATCTGCGGCAGTAGTATTCCTGAAATGTATTTCAGGAATATGCAACCGAAATTCAATATTTTTGACAGAGGGTACTTGGTGGAATTCCATTTTAATATTTTTGAGTAAAATACTTGAGTGATTTTCCACATGTTCGTTTTTATTTGTGACCTGTTTCGCCAATCTTTCACGTTGCCTCAAGTATTTTACTCAAAAATATGAATATGCAACCGTCATCGTAAAGCAAAAATATTTATTTGAATGAGTACTTACATTATCAAAGACGCCAAGCCAAAAAATGATGTAAAAAGGTTGATCACTCACCTGGAAATAAATAAATACATTTTTATTAGTTTGGTAAGAAAAATAACAAACTGATTTTAGATGTGTATATATTTTATAAATTGATAAATATTCAATAAAGTTCGATTTAGTCGTTTGATATCGTGATCTCTATAAGAATATGTGCGACGAAAATAACAAAGGTAATCATTTAATGATAATAATCATACATGGCCGAAAAAAACAGTAATTGTGTTAATAATTTTAAATGATTGAATGTTCATGTTTTAGCCTCAACCCAGACTTATAAGAAAAAAGGCATTTTTGAATTTGCGTGATGTATTTAACAGTGAGTTAAATTCTAATTGCATTTTGCAGTACTTAAGAATTAATTGGCCTTATCAATTAGTTGTTTTCTTGAGAATTTACACATTCATAAAGGTCAATAATAGCAATGGAATTGATATTAACACGCACATCAGACATATACTTAATCCATTTATTCGTAAAGATACAAGCCTCGGCATCCAATAGCAAATTCCAAATCATTTGCTTATACTTCTAGAAGTAATCGAAAAAGTATAAGCATACTAAAGAAATAATAAGCTTAGAAATAAAAATTTCAAGCCATCCTGTATAAGAATTTGTTTTCTATGAAGAAGTGTCAAAGCCAAATGGATACTTGATTGATTAGTAATATATACATATTTCTTTTAAAAATTTAATTATAAAACAGTAATACTATTTTACAATACCTTGTAATATATTTGACAAGAAAATAAGCGAAGTCTGAAAGACTGTTCAAATAAATAGAGAATTTATGCAAACGTGAAAATGAGATGAAAGCACAAATTGAGACATCACTCAACCATAATGTATACTTGCTAATTATGATAGAGGAATATCAAAAGATACATCTACACTTGTAAACAAAATTAGTTTGAAAATGTCTTCAGACTATAACGAATATAAATTAAGTTATTGAAGATTTATAAAACATTTCTCTGTGATGTACACATCGTTTTAATTCTAGTCGATATATAGTTTTAAGCAATTGAGAAACTATTTTACATAAAACACTTATCACATCGGTATGAAGACTACAGGCCTCTTAAATTTTATGAGGTCACTTCAATGATAGATTCAATTTTTTTTCACAACAAGGTCAAATATAACATTAGCAAAACAATGAATTGATACGACTTGGGCATTTTTGGGCGATTAGAATTAACATTCAATCTACTCATTCTTCAGTTTACAAGTGCCGAGTGTATCTTGCTAGGCGTTTCAGTGAGGATCGTGCCGAGGAACGGTCTTCATTGGAGTCAGAATGTAAATAGAACTGGGCGATTGATGGAAACTTCTGGAAGTGTAAACTCCGCTCTGCTGGCAGAGCTTTACAGAGATGCAACGAATCGTGATGCTGGAATATTTCAGTGTATTTTCCCATCTCGTGAATCGGCTGAAATTGTGAAGTGTTGATCGTTTGAAGGGAGCTATTTAAACGGATTCTGCTTCGAGTTCAAGTTGAAACAACTCGGTTCTCCGGTTTGTACAATGTCGCGTCTTGTATTGCAGATAATTAAAGAAACTTCCTTAGATCAAGAGGAAGTTATTAGGCTGTTCAAATAATTTATCTAGATACTTGCGCTTAAAAGTACAGCTGAATTTTAGCTTAAAGCTTTAGATGTAAAAAACACTCTTAAAAAACAATGAATAGAATATCTTGAGAATATATATGTAACACGAACAAACAGTAAATTTCATTGGTTTCAAATCTTATGTAAAAACTGAAAAATAAATATTATTTTTAGAATTTTTTTTGTACGTACGTCTTTTATAAAAAGGCTTTATTGTTTACACAAAAAATACACTGTGTAAATCTGAAAATACCTTGCAACATTGCCATGCACTTACTCAAAACATAAAGCATGATGTATACCAGATCTTTATTTGCGGCGTCAGGGCGAACAAAGCGTCGAGAGTTGGCAGAGAGTCCAGATGTATAATATATATATATATATATATATATATATATATATATATATATATATATATATATATATATATATATATATATATATATGCATTATATTTTTACAAAAACACATCGTGTCTGCTTTAAACACGCAGCAACAAATAGCAACAACAAATTTTGTCACAGCCTATTTTGAGCTCATTTACTAGTTTATATTTTACTGAAAAAAAAATTCCGATAACAGTTTGATGGTCTATAAAATTATCGTGTCGTATTAAAAGTGGCTGAAAATGGCTAGTGAAAATTTGTTGGTTGTATTGCAGCGTGTCTGAAGTTTATAAACAGTGTGAAGTCAATGATCGTCCTGATGATTCACAAGAAAACTATTGGTCGGGTTATTCTGTGAATTAGTCCATCAGGAAAATAACTGGAAGAGTCTAAGCATCGGGTTCTCGTGAAGTGATTTATTGTGAAAATACGTTGCATAATTCCGCAGTGTATAGATACAATCTACATACTTTTTCTGTCACGCAATCCCTCGACAAATGCAACTTTGAATAAATACAAAAATCAATTTAACTTTACGCTATACAGTTTAATTTCAAATTGGTAAATTGATTTTTAGCTTTTTAGTATTGAACTGAACAAGCAAAAACGAAGTAAAATGTATGTATAAACATAATTAATATTTTTGACAGAAAGTACTTTGAATAATCCCGCCATAAAATTTTAGTAAAAAATTAGTGTTTTTCCATATTGCTTTTATCTTTATTGCTTTATTGGCATATTCAAGCTGAAAGGGTTTTATAGATTATTTACAATGAGTCGAATACAAAGTATTAGAAATTAAATAAACTAGTAGGTTTGTTTTTTACTAATCACAGATTCCGAGCAATTATCAAGTTGTATGATATAGTCCTTAAAATTATTTCCGTTGAAAATTATGACCGGATTCATTGGTATGTAGAAAGACAGAGAATTTGTGGCGCCTCGTTATTTTGATTCCATGGTAGATATAATATGTGGACTCAATAAACTAAGTTTAATCAGGGGTAGCATACATTTACCTCAAACGGAGCATATGCAAGTTAGCATATGTCGTTGCATGAGCGCAACTTTGCTGCATAGAGTCCTTGATTAGACGATGCATTATCTGCAGTCATAAGTTTCGCATACAAGCATTATGGTGCCTTTCTCACCCTTATTTATGGCATCCACTGTCGTGCCACCCCATAATCTTACCACACGCGACCAGAACAAGGGAAGGAAAACCGATTTGAGGGTTGCTCCCTCCATTCAAGGAGGGCTTCTTAATCAACAAGTAAAATGGGAATTCTTTTTAGATCACGGAATTTTATAATATTTTGCGAATAATGGTTTTTTGCATGAAATTCAGTTGAGATTCTAAAAAAAATTAATATAACATTAAATATAACTTTAAATATAATTTTTTTTTTTAAATTGATACAACCGACTGGATTTATTATCACATTTCGATTTGAGAGATTGGAAAAGTAAATTGAGCCAATTATTATGAAAAATCATTTCTCTATCAGTACACATTCAAATCGTATTAATTTCACTTCAAGTTTGTACATAAAAAAAATATATATTATAGCTAGTGTGATGGCTTTGGAAAACCACCCAAACAAATAATAATTACTAATAGGAATATAACTGTTGATAGTACCAAGCAAAGTGAATAATTGGTTAAATAATTATACTCTCATATTGAAAAACAAGAATTAACAGCCTATTAATATAGAAAAGCATACAATATCATATACAAAGTAAAATATTTATTAATAATCAACCTGGATTCAAAGGTTTGTTTTTATATTTCCCAAAAGATGGATCAGTTGATAAATATCTGTTTAAAAAGCAATGAATACAATGCTATTAATAAATGTCTGATATTCTCCTTGTCATTCTCTTATGATATAATTTATTACATTACTGATGGACGGAAAGTACAAAAAATTAATAACTCTGAGCACCATCGCATGCTTAGTAGGAATATAATTAAAGCTTACGATAGGCCGTTTGAAAATAAATCTCTATTCAGCATTATAGCGAATATAAGTGATTGATAATAATTACATTGATTACTAAATTATTATGTTTCATAACACGATGACTATAGTAATAATGATATGATAATTAATGTTACAATAGAATAAACTATAAACAAATTAACATCGTGTAAAAAATATGTGTTGTGTATAAGTTTAATAGGATATTAAGATGCATCAAAGTTTTAATGAAATTTTAATGAAAAAAATACAAGCCTTATTTAAAAAATAAATAAAATATGATGTAACTATATTTAAATTATATTGTAAACCTAGTGGTAAATAATATAAAATAACAATATTTACATTTCAGGGAATACATTAGCAACTAAAATGTGCTGTGGATTTAATGATGAATATAAATTTGCACAAAGTAATTATTTTCGATGTTTATGTTTCATCACTATAAGCATGTCGTTAAGATCTAGAATGTTCCATAAACACAGCCTGATCTTTACTTAGATTTCCTGAAACAAGCCTAGTGCTGAAACGATGGCCTTGAAATCTGCTAACTCAAAATTAACCAATATTAGTCTTCAAAGTACAATATACATTCACATCGTGTTTTTGCTGACAAACATTTGATTCACCAAAGCCTTTATTAGTGAATATATGTAAATACATATATATATATATTTTTTTTAAAAGTAATTTATAAAGCATCGATACAATCTCACCACATCCACGCCAGGTTTTCTCGTTTTCTCGTTAAACATCCCCGCACTTTTCAATCCTTTTAATTCAGTTCAACCCCAGGAGTAATCAATATAAAAGCAACAAACCCAGCTGAAAATTTCACGGCTTTTACAGCCACTCTAGAGTTAATTTGACATCCAAAATAATCAACAGGCCTTTATCAAAACACCCCCGGTGGCCGTGTAGAGATAACGCAATAAACTGGCATCTTGGAACCAAGACTCGAGCTGCTGTGACTTGTCTCTTGGAAATATCAGACATGCTGTCCTGCTTGTTCTACTGGTTGATTTGGCCAATCGCGTTGACAAGGCTTGACGTACAAGACCTATTCATTAAAGCCTTATTTGCATGATTATTAGGTACAGCAGTGACGATGCCTAGAGCTTGTAAAGTTTTTACTGCATGTGAGCGAGCAGATCTGTGATCTCATTCAAAACGAATATTTATAATATACGCAATATATATGTCAATTTGTGTATTTTATTATTTGATTAAATTTATTTATTAAAACTGAAGTATTGTGCTGTACTTAAATTGTGGTTTTAGTCAAATAACATTAATTTAAATATTTAGATATTCTTTGAATATTCATAGCATTAAATTTTGGTACTAAGTCTTAATTGAAACATAAAAAATAATCTTAGCGTATAATATATTATTATTGTAATTTCTGCGTAAGTAGAAACCAAAATACTGGAGGCGTAGAAAACCACATATATATCTGATTCTCTAGATCCTCTTAAATGTTATTAACTTAGATCACTTGAAATAAAATGTACTCAAGTAGAAATCTTCTTCTTCACGTGCCTCTCCTCAGAGAAGATTCGCGACCATCTCACTGAACATATAATATATCTATCATGGGCTAGACTTATTGGTTTGGCTTTACTCCTGACTTCCAGCCATTGTCGCAACCACATCCATGATTGATTGCATAAAAATTGTTATCAAAAAAATAAGATGATATTTTTTATTAATAAAAAATATGTATATATTTCTTTGTTGGTGTGATTGATGAAAAAACAAGAACATTTATATGTGGCGACAGTCCAAGCCACTGCGAGTCATGTTTACGGCTCCGGACGCACTCCGGGACGGTGTAATATGATTACTTTGGGTGGAGGCAGTGCAAATGAACAGCCTCTTACGGGCCCTTTGAATCTCAAATAAATTCAGATTATGAAAATGGAGAGTCCATCTAGCCATAAAGGCTCCTGCGCCGGCTAATTTGAATGTTACGCCAGAGGCCAATTACGCACTAAACTCTGAGAGCTTTGGCTTATTGTCAAAGCGTAAACCTTACATCGTCCAATTCTACCTTTTTTATATATTTTGTACACAAAATTCATTTCATAAATTTTAGAAAATTAAGACATCAATGATACGATAACGTGTGAATATCTTGTGCACATAAAAGCCTTATTACAGACGCTAGAACACAACTGACAACCGTTTATTTTGTAGCAAGTCCTGTTCAAGTAAGTCAAAATAAATATCAGCTGCACAAAAGCTATGCGTAAATTTTAAAAATTATCCCACGTGCATCCAACGAGAAAAATCTACAAGAGTGTATCGTATTTTTATAAAACTTTTATTATATGTCTATATAATAAAAAAAATATAAGTACAGTCATCAAAGAGTGCATCAAATACATAGATAGATTTTTAAAAATGCTAAAAATAATTTGTATCAATTTAACTTATTAAATATACTGTGCACAATTTTCTCTGCTCAGCTGTAATTTTGATAGTATTTTTAAAAATATAATAATAAAGCAGTTTATAATTTGTACGTAGTACGTATTTTATAATGGGCTTTTACAAAAAAATATAGTAAAATTCACCGAAAATTGGCGAGACGCCAGTAAATGTCTGATTTCCTTTAAAAGCATATCATTGCTTATTTATTTTGTTTTTTTGCTTAAATACTTCAGTTTTGAATCATTTCTCTCGGTAAAAACAATTTAAACGCTAAAAAGATCAAATTTAGCTTCAAATCAAGTGTGATTCAATATCAAGAATTTTATTTTTCCCACTGCCATTGGATTCCTAACTAATGATCCCGACTGCTAAATTTAAATATTCATAATTCCCGAAGAATGGATGATATTATTTCATTTCTCGAAACTCTTCCATAACTCAAAAGCTTATCAGAAAGAATGCAGATCGAAATATGTATTTTTTAACAGCGGAATAGTATAAAAATATTTTTAAAAAATAACTTGATATATTGTAATGCTATATATGCCAGAAAGCTGATAGGTTATCTGTTATATTTTTATTTCTCCATGGTTATCCTATCGCAGGGCAAGTGTTGGAGAAGTTAAATTTTATGACAACTATAGTCCCATTTTTGACTCTATACGAGCGCATACATAAAACACATATCTTAATATAATAAAAATTAACTATCTTTCTCATCCCACAGACATAGAGGCTTCTGTTTTACTGATAATGTCATACACGTGACAAAACTTTGAGAACCAAAAAAGTTACAAGATGTTAATGAGAAGCTTTACGACTGTATCTTTATAACATTAGACGAAGATATTTTATATATTTGGATTATTTCTAGTAACATATTTTTTTATGATATTTAAAACTGACTAATGTTTCAATTGATTAACTTAAAAACTGTATGCATTTACAACTACTTGAATTATCAAAGGCTCTTCAAGGTTAAAAGTTTATCTGAAGAAATATTTATTTTTCATTGAATCTTTTTATCAATGGGTCATTAATTTTGAGTGCAATTATAAATGTTAACTACAAATGCAGCCGCGTTTTAATTTTATTACATGATTCAGAGAATATGAAGTGGCCAGGACACATTGAAGTAGATGTGATTCTGATAATAGTTCTGATTTATTGTAAGTGTTCGACTTTAATATCAATAGAGTGTTTGCATCGTACATTACAAGAGGGTACTTTGGGGAATTAACATTACTGAAGTGGTTTAGAAAGGCAGAACTAACTATCAGCTCGTTCAACCCTTTCAGCAAAATAAATGATTCACACCCATCCTGGTGTTCTTTTGGGCGAGCATACGCCATTGCATCCCTTAGATATCAAAATATTCCCCCATCGCTAACTCGTTCCGCGATTATCGACCTTATTTAGAGTATTTTATTACGTCTCTTGGGAAATTATATAGTATGTAAAAGGTTTATATAACCGTTTATATATAAATAAAATATTATTTTAAAATTTCAGTATAATACTAGCTAACTATAACATGAATCATTTTAAAGTTAACTATCAAATGTTTATTTATAAAAAAATATATTTACATGTTATTGATTTTTTGTGAAGACCGTCTCACAGGAAGTACGATTTTTCCTATACAGGTTTTATTGATTGATAATGATTAAGTACACTTTTTCAAATATTAAAAATTGATTAAAGAAACTCTTAGAAAAATATCATGATTTGTGTGGGATTTAAATCCACATCCCCAAGCTTACATGGCCTGTGCATTACCAATTATACCAACGAATTACATGTACTTAGCAATAATTTTTAACAATCATATCCTATAAGTGAAACAACGTACTTATTATGCCAATAAAATATATTATAAATATATTTACATGGTTTTGAGATAAATTGTCTAAAATATATTTATAAAAAGATGATATCAATTATTTGAAAGCGGTTTTATGCAATTTATAAAATAGAATAAATCGGATGTTCACTTGAGCTATTGAAATTTGATGGGGTTGCAATAAAAAGATATAACTTCCCTCAGAGGCACAGATCATTCACCCCTGTAAAACAGCGGGCTAGAACTGCGCAGAGCGATCATAAAACTTCACCTAATTCAATCGTCGCCATTTTAATTGAAAACGTGCTTCGGATGACGTCACACGGACCGGCTAGTCGTGGTAGGAGCTTTAAAACAAATACAACCGAAGCGCGTTGAGGTGTGCCGGTCTATGAGTCAATTTACATGCTGTATATTGCATTTCACATACTATAAAAATATACAGTATGAAAGTATTTACCATTATAAATTATTACTAA
This sequence comes from Atopsyche davidsoni, assembly GCA_022113835.1. NCBI lineage: Eukaryota > Metazoa > Arthropoda > Insecta > Trichoptera > Hydrobiosidae > Atopsyche > Atopsyche davidsoni. Next base: position 8,578,746 of record JAILWY010000006.1, on the reverse strand, counting down.
TATGATAAGGCACATTAGTTCATACATAGAAGATGATTTAAAGAAACTCTCAGAAAAATATCATCGTGATTTGTGTGGGATTTGAGCCCACATCTCCTGGTTTACATGACCGGTGTACTAACCCTTGTACTAACGAATCACTTCCGTTTATCGAGAATTTTTAACAATCATACTCTACATATGAACCAATGTGCCCAGGTCAACCAATATTTAGTGATTTGCAAGCACTGGACTTTTTGAACAAAGTAACAAGTGAAGAGATTTTAGTCCCATCTGGATATTATTTTTAAAATCTATTAATTTAGCCAAGACGCGCACCATCATATACATATGTCGATTTTTTGATTAACGTCAATCAGATGCGTATTTATTACCCATTACGGGTTTATTACATTATTACTAATATGATTAGGCACATTAGTTCATACATAGAAGATGATTTTAAAGAAACTCTCGGAAAAATATAATCGTGTTCTTTGTGTGAACTAATGTGCCTAATAATATTAGTAATAATATAATAAACCCGTAATGGGTAATAAATACGCATCTGATTGACGTTATTCAAAAAATAGACATGTGGTTATAAATTATACTAAGAAAAATAAATATATTTTTATCACGGTCTCATACTGTACACTCAGATTATTTAAGTTTCAAAATGATGTTTTTTGTATCGAAATGTAAGTAAGATATTTATGCCATATTTGGTTATATGACTTATGATCATTATATATATATATATATATATATATATATATATATACAGGGTGTCCCAAAATTAACGCAAGATTTTAATTAAATAGAAAACGCAGTCTTTAGTCTTTTGATTGTTATTTTTTAAATTAATCATAAAGTCAATACAATAGGGTAACCCTTGACTGTCAGCTGTCAAATTGTTTTTTTTTTTTAAGTGTTCCCAAAACTTTACTGCAAAAATGGCGACAAATTCAATACGACAACATATATATATATATATATATATATATATATATATATATATATATATATATATATATATATATATCAATACCCACTGTCAACCGCAAGGCATCCTCATGCTTCGTTTATATTTACCCATGGCCAGGCTCAACTGCAAAGGCCACTCACCCAGTGTTATTGTTGCACGGACGTTTCTGGCTATTCAGACGCACCCATTTTTTCATCCCCATAATTTTGGAATGAGAACTTTTGCCAGGGGTGAGTCCGGAGGGTGAGTCCGGAGTTGATTTATCGATTCGAACCGCCTTGGCACACTTGGGACGTCCCTGGTGCATGTTGTGTTATTATGAAAATCGAAGAGCGACCTACAGGTAGTTGTATAACACCATTATTTTTAAATGCATTATTGTTTTTTTTATTTCAATATACGATAAATCCTTTGGTATATTTTATGAATAATATTATAACCACGTTCATGAAAGGTATTGCATTTAAATGCACAGTAAATGCGTTTCATGATAGTAAATTAAATATTTATCTCTTACACTGATGTTTGGTTTTCAATCAAATGTATAAAATCAAGGCTGATTTTGATTTTTTTACACTTAGTTAAACTAATTTATAATGAAAATTGACTGTTTTTAATTAAGCTTGAAAGCAGCCACGAACACTTTCTTTGTTAGATAGCCAAAACAAAAACACCCCAGGTCTTTCATTCAATTCAGGTATTTGTATGTATAGAACACTATAGAAGTATCTCAGGAAAAAGAAAAAATAATTAAATTCCTCTGCTCCTTCAAGAACTTAAAAGAAAAAAACTCCTTTCTAGATTTCGACTTTACGTTAGCTTCTCGTCTTGTAAGCTATTTTCAAAAAATAATTATACATATTTTTTTTTATTGCATTTCAACCCTTACGTTAATTTAGAATAAATAATTTTAAAAGTAAAGAATAAAATAATTTCAGACTAATTTTTTTAAAATGCCTTTGAAGTGGAAAAACAAGAAATGCTTTATGATAAACTTTGCGGTTTAAATTTACTTACAGGGTATTTTATAGTTATACAATAAAAAATATATTTCATAAAATATTTTTGATTGATTATAGGTAATATCAATGAAATTTATTAATAAATATAGTATACATGACATAAATCAAAAGATTGTATGAGTGATATAGATTGCTTGTAACACATGCACTATTTAATATATTCTGTATTGTATATTTTATTTCATTGTTTTTTTTATACGTGTCATAATATTTTTCAATATAGCTTTATTTCAGATGAAATCTTTCAATTATAGGAATTATCCTTTTTTTTTTTAAATATTTTTTTTATTATTATTAGCCTTAATAAAATGGTTTTCACATTAATACCGGTGGAGTGCTTCGGTCCAATTGTTGAATGCTCTGTATCTCAGCCCATTGTTTTCACAGTAACCGATTCAAATTGTTATCGTTGGTACGAATTCAAACATTTCCAAGTCTAACAAGACAGACTGTTTCGTTTCGATCATCCGGACTTCATCTCCCCGGACGGATGTTACAGGCAGAGACAAATATTTATACGAGCACAGACAATAAATGAGATCCAAAATTAGAATTGCTGCGAGCGGCGCGATCAATTGTTTCGCTGAAACAAAACAAGCCTTTTTATCCTGAAAAAAATCGTAAGGGCAAACGAGTCAAATTCTACTAAATACACTGTGTATCTGAAACCTCGTGGGTTGAAAAAAAACATTTTTTTATAGTTTATATATTAATTTGTTCTAAAAAATATTTATTACTGTTAATTTAATGGTTGATGAAAAAATAACAATGCGGAGACAATAAGTTCGGTTATAATTGAATAGTCCTGAGTAAGCAGTAATGCTTTGACAGTTTATGGGAACAATGAGGCTTTGGAATGACCGATACAGATGTCTGTGTCCTGCTAGGAGTGTGACAATGGCTTTGGAAATAACGTACAAATTGTTAACTCAAATACTCGCTCATGAAGGATTTAAAGGTAGGCTCTATGCCGTTTGGGTTGTTTGCTTTAGAGGCAAACTGTCCAACTTGTGATTTGTATCGCGAGTTCTATTTCTGTTTGAGATATCAAAATCCGGTATTCCAGATAATTATGACGGGTCGGAAATTTCAGTATTTTGATTTGCAGTATTTCAATAACGTACTTTACAAGGATATATGTACAAAACTACTTTATAACACGATTTTTTCACGTATACCTGTAAACATATTTTAAGCTTTTCTTTGTTGTGATACAAATAGCAATTGGGCATAAATAGTAGTTTATTATTAGAATCGTCAATTTACAGAAACATAGTACGACGAAAGCAGGTATAATTCAGACAATGTTTTCTATTATGTTTATAAATACAATAAAAGAGTGGTGAACTATAAAACTTCCGGTCCTAATTTCTAACTATAATGAATAAAACAAAAGCGTGACATCATGCAATACGTCACGGTTTATTGAAATATACCGAGCCAAAATGTGATAGATTGCTTAATATGGCGGATTAACATGGATGGATTTTATATTTCCCTAATGCAATCATAAATATGCGACAGCCACGTGTACTCACGTGTGCTGTTGAACTAAAACGAGTCAATGAACTCTAAATAGTCGAAAAATACAAATAGAGACATAGTAGCAAGAATTATCTAGTAATTTCGATGAATTATACTAATATATTTTTTTGTTGATTAAACTGAACTTTTTGACAGCTATTTGTATTAATGACAACTCTAGATTCATATGTCGATTTTTTTATTAAACGTCAATCAGATGCGTATTTATTACCCATTGCGGGTTTATTATATTATTACTAATATGATTAGGCACATTAGTTCATATATAGAAGATGATTTTAAAGAAACTCTCAGAAAAATATCATCGTGATCCCACACAAATCACGATGATATTTTTCTGAGAGTTTCTTTAAAATCATCTTCTAAATATGAACAAATGTGCCTAATCATATTAGTAATAACTCTAGATTCATTTACTTTTGAAGGTTCAGCAATATTTTTAAATAAAACGCTGAAAGTACATGAAAATTGTTCTCCACCCGTGCGATAAGCATTTCTGATTCAAAGTTAACATCGATTCTAACAGCGTCCACGATGCTCATTGCACAGTAAATGAAAACGAATTACAACAGTTTTGAGTTACGTTAAAATTCATTATGCATTTCTTGGGTCGCAAGTCATAAACTGGGAAATTCATTAAAAATACAATTAGGTATTCACATAACACGCAACGTACGCGTCTCCGGCGCAGTTAAAGTCGCCGAGGGTTCGTGTCCCAAGTGTTTTGGGCTGGACATAAAATGGGCGTAAAACGTCACTTGTCCCAATGCATGAATTACTTTATTGTTAAGTGAATGTTTTGTCTCTGACGAGGCCAGGAGTTCACGTCCACCGCCGAAGGGACCTGGTCCTGAATGCAAGCCAGTCAACCGGAGTTTTATTACTCACTTAAATGTGTGAAGTCTTAGATCTGGACTGAAACAAACGACCGCCATTTTCTAATAGAGTTTCATGGTCCTGAAAGTATCATAACTTTCCATTGACTAAACGTCAAAACAAGTTTATGAGGCATGACTAGTTTTATTTCTATGGTTCTTTGGAATTCGTTAATACTTCTTTGTATAGACATAACACACTGAAACCATATACGTTTACTGATACACTCTTTAGATAATATGTATATATAATATAAATTTATGTTACGCACACCTAGATAATCAAAAACACCATTAACTTATATTATTTTTTGGTTATAATTATCATATAAGATTTTCAAAAATGACGCCTACACCTCACTTATGTTTTTAATTATATTCAATAATGTTTCGTGTTCTTTGAACCCTTGATTTTTGTATGGGGCGTACGAAGAAACCGATTCTCTTTAATGTTCATGTTCAAAATATTAACCAAAACCAACTTGTGTCGAAAATTGTGATTTTCCTTTGAGTTGTAGTATTAAATCCGGATATAAATCTCCCCGTCGTGATTCTATGGTTTCTGATTATGTATTAATGTATCATTTGATATTTTCTCAATATAATAGGCAAGACGTTATTTCAGAAAATCAATTGGCTGCGAGCGACAGAGGAAATTCGGAAAACAATTTATTGAAAATATAATCTACAGCGTTTCATAATTCAGTGTATAAGCCTTCGGGAAGTCCCCATTCTAAATGTTATGTATATTCTGAATATATCTACTCATCATCCTAAATTCAAGAAAATATTTAAAAACGGAGATAAATATATATAAAATCCAATGAGACTTCATAGTTGCGTACAGCACGTTTCTCTAAAGCAAATTCTGAAAAATTTTAAGTACTTAATATTACGTGTAATTGAATACAGATAGGTACAAATAAATTCTTATTATACGTTTGATTAATATTATGATTCAGAATCTTACGATCGTATAAAATAAATAATTTTCCGTGATGATTTACGACTCATAGTAAACCAAAAGAACCTCATGCATATGAACTGATGGTAAAATATTCACGCCTCAGAGCTGCTCTATTCTTTTTGCAAAGCAATCCGATCCTTTTAAAAGATATGAGTTGTAGGCGAGAAGGATTTGCAGTATGCAAGCGAAGGTAGGGTTACCATATAAAAGAAACGGCCAATAAAAACATATTTACATAACAGGAAATCCAATAAAAATACACATAAAATTATTAGCTCCATTAGTACAATATAAATTATAATTTAATTTTTTTACCTGCTTGTTTAAATATATCTTCTTACTTCCCTGTACTCCACTATGAACTGGATAATAAAAAATCCCTTATAGCAAAGTAAAGCTTGTTTCTAAAAACCGAAAAATTTAAAGTTTTTTTAGCTACGAACAAATCTCCATGAAAATTCCATGAATCGAAATCGCGTGGTCACCCTGTACGCGGAGGAGATCAAGGAGCGGATACTGATGGAAGATAAACTTTTATTGAATTTATTTCTTACCCAATCGTTTTTCCGGTGGGTCGGAGGGTAGATTGGGGCGGAGAAAAAATGATGTCCGACGGTCAGAAGGCCTTTTCGGGTACCGGGAAATGTAAAGTTTTTCTACGGAGGGCGGGATCCGAGATATAAGGACATTCGTTGTTGGATTTTTTGTCCTCTACTTCCGACATTCGATGGGACGTCTATAAAAAAAAACCTGTATAAGATGTTACGTTAGTAAAAGCGAACGTTTCGTTTGGACTTTTTATTTGTACGTACAGAACGTAAAATGTAATTTGTATCGACAGAAGGAAATGGTTTTCAACAAAAGGTTTGATGCGCGTCTTTAGTGTTAACAAAGCAAACTCAATAAAAATCATCGGAAATATATTATATTGTGGATTTGGTTTGTGTGGCATGGTTTGAGTATTCTCGTATAAAAAAACATTTCAAACGCCAAATTATCAACAAAAAAAATCTTAATAAAAAGAGGCGTTGAATGGAGAAAGTTAACGTACTCGTAGATGCGGAATTTGCACCTGTAGCTGGAAATCGGGAGTACAGTGAAATGCTCAGGAAAACCACTGGAAGAAGATCAGGTATTTATGATATGATAATATAAAAATCTGTACTCGGATTATTGTAGCCTCGTTGTTGGCAAGTGTTTGTTTTTGTTAGCCGGAGACAAATGGCTTCGGATCGTCGCATGCCTGGTTTGCTTTACATGAACGAGTAATCGTCGTCGCGTGACCCGGGTAATATTTATTTTGAAGACACGTTACCATCGTGGGTATAATTCTGTGCTGTGTTGCGATTCGGGATCGTTCGTAAATTACCGATCGTATCGCAGGAAGCAGAATGTAATTAAAGATACCTGAGACACGGTCGTCTCCCGACCTGAAGGATTACCAAAAGCGGTCTCGACTGTCAAATAAGTTGCTGAGCAGGGTTCGACTCCGGCACGAAATCCTTTTAATAATTGAGAAGCTTTACGTATAACGTGACTTTCGACTCATGACCTATCGGCTGAACCTTACTTTGAAATTATCTTCAATACTTTACTGAGGAAGCTTAGTATTAATACATAAATTAAATGCATATAATAAAGAGCATGATTTTTTAATTAAAACAGCCACTTACTTTCCAGAAATACACATAAGCAGTAGTTAACATTCACTTTTATTTGATTGTATGTAGATAACATGCAATGGATTAAACCAGTTTTATCCACTATTTGGCGATGAGATAATATTTCTTATTAGTAAATAAGTCTTTGTTTGTTTTCTATATTTTAATAGGATAAATATTACTTTTAGAATATCCAGTATCGCTGAAATGCTTTCAAATAACACATTTTAATACATTACTTTCCCTGATTCCAAACGATACCACTTATAACTTGATATAACCCCCATAGCCTATGCGCACGAGCAAAGAGTAATTAAAAGCTACATAAATCTATATTTGTGCCAATAAAAAAAACCGTATTAATTTATTTTTACGACATTAGTAACGGATCGATAATCAATGCTCAACGCATTTCAACACCCGAGAAAATAAGTCCATATAATTACATGCCACTTGCCAAATATTTTTTTGTATTTTTAAATGTATGTAGGTTTTAAAAAAAATATTTTTAATAGTAGCTATTTTGGTAACGCCAAAAGATTTGTCACGCCGTGGTCAACCATACAAATCCGTGCTGCGATATAAAAAATAACAATGCGCTAAAGCGGTCATGGCGTGCTGTTTAGAGTTCCATACAACCACAAAGTTCCACCAATGCACTGGGTTTTATGCCCAGGAATTGAAAATGAACCACTTCAAGCATTCTTCCATGACCTCAGATTGCGTAATACCACCAACAATAATGGTACATGCTCTTTTAGTATGTAAATGTGATATTCTGCGACCGACTCCTGCGAGAGTACCACAGTAGTAAATTCTGTATCACGGGGACATCTAGTTGTGCGATGAATTGAGCACAAAACCGTCTTGTAATCCAATGGTAAACATGCCTACTTGCCGACCATGGGAACCGGGTTCGAATACGAATAGATATATAAGTTTCAATGGGAATAAAACTATGTTTGTCATCGTTTGCACGTCATCATAATCAGACTAAGATTTCTCCTGCTCATAGAAGAAATGACATCGATATGCTGAAAATGAAATACTCACTAACAATGGGGTTTGATGCATTGTCAATATTCGGCTTTTGTGTAGCTTAAAAGGATCGCACAATACAGCGCCTTTGGGTTTGCTGGAATTTAAATTTTATTGTGGTGATACCTTATGTGTTTTGCATGAATAATTAAATTAAAAATAATAATTATTCATTACGAGACATGCATCACCCCGCTGCAACTTTGGTCGCGATAAGAATGACCTTCGACTATAGAATTGTAGTGTTCTGACAAAAAAAAAGTAAGAAATAGTTATTATTGCAAAAAATACTTCAACGGATGATTATCCATTATTTATGTATTTATGTTGTCGAAACGAAAAAGAAGTAAAACCTGTTTGTTTTTCATTCAAACAAACCTAGTTTGAATACAAAATAAATTCAAATATATAAAAACATGTATAAACAATTTGGGTCAGTCACATGTTTGTAAATCAAACAACGCAGCTTTTTAATATACGATATATATATTTTTGCACAAGTGATAAGGAAAATGTTTTATTTTCCAACATTTTCTGATAAAGCAAGCCAAGGCAAACAACACTATATGCACAGGCTTATAAGGTAGTCGGTATCAAAGATAAGGTGAGACGTCTCCGGTTTATCAATTAAAAAGGGTAATGCTGCTCAAGAAAATAAAACGGAGCTTATGAAACTGCTGGACAATATATTTGCATTCTTTTCATAATACAAATAAATAATGAGAGGCAAGAAATTTCGTTCATAGTTATAATTTTTTTTTTTTTAACATAAGTAATTAAAAATGATTTGACAAGTAATCTTCATATATATAGATTTTCATTTACTTAATAATGAATTCTTTATTATAAATAGTCCCTTGGGTTTATTTTGAAGTGCTTCATATTCGAGACGACATATAAATGCTCAAATTTCAACAAAGTAACCTAATTCTTTAAATGGCGAAATCACTACTATTGGACAAAAACAAATTGACGTTTCTTGACAAGCTTATTTATATTAATTAGCAGTCTTTGTAGCTAATAAGGTGTTGTTTTAAATAAAATTAGTGCCTAATACTTAATTAAATGTTAATTTTTCATTGGAGACTGATTTCGCCTATCTTTCACTTTGACATTACACAACTCAGTGAGAATTTCAGCAGTGATAAAAAATCACTCTAAAATGAAATTCCCCCCAGTACTCTCTGTCAATTGTGCAATAGTTTATAAGTGATATATTATACAATAACAAACTCACGTCTTCAGCAGCTTCGAGTGCGAAAACACCAGCGAAGCGCACCAACAAAGTTTACAAACCAAACTGCACTCAAGTTCAAACAAGAGCCGCAAAATCGCAGCAGTACATTTGACACTTCACAACAACAGAACAACGCACATATCCTCAAAAATATATATTATATATATATATATATATATTTTAAAAAGTACAAAAAAACACAATATACTAGCTTATACTGACCAATGTTATTATTATGTGTGGGATAATGGATACACGCGCGAGTTCGCCGGCGGGAGGAGCTCTCGCTTGGCGGGGACGCGCGCTGGCGGACTAGCGGCGAGTGAGCCGGGGGGCTGCAGGCCGGGGGGTGCAGGGGGTGCTTGGTTAGAGGGGGGCAGGGGGGGCAGGGGGGGCAGGGGGAGGGGGGGGGCTATTTCCGGCGGCAAAAATAAACGACGCCAGCGCGATCTGCCCGCGAGAGCCGCAACTTTTGCTCGTTTATTGTTGTTGATTTTTTGCTCGCGGCCGCTTTGAAGCCGTGTGGACGATTCTGCGCTCTCGAGTGACCGAGATTTTTTCGTATTTCTTAATTATTTATAACAGTCTGCGACGGCTGCCGGGGCACAATCATATCTAGGGGTATTATAATAAAAATTAAACCGAGTGGTTTTCAACACGGCATCTTCAAAACTGAGTCTATACAGAAAAAAGCGAGCTTATACAATGCATGAATCGTAGATTATACTACAGTACAAATGTATGTGTGTTCGGCGAAAGAGCTCTCGCTACAAGTGAAATTAACGTAGTCTCCAAAACCACTTGGTTTTATTTTATTATAATAAAATTGAGTATTAGAAAATAAATACCAGTTCCATTAATTATATCTAGGGGTGATTATTGTACCCTCGTGTTTTGATCTTGTTACATAAACTCATGCAAAAAAAGGTTTTTTTTATAGCTATTTTCCCTGCATAACACAATAACGTAAGTCACACTTCAGTCACACATTGCAAGCAGGATGAGGGGATACCACACACTATATTAAAACCCTAGCCATAAGAACTATTGTAAATTTACCTAATTTACCTTGTGCACGGCTGCCATTCTGTACCCTGAGTAGTAAGTAGACTTGGAATGATTGTGGAAAGATGTGCTTCTGCTATTGTTTCTGTAGCTTGCTGCAGAAGAAGTATCAGGAATGATTAAAAAATAATGCTTTAGGGCAACAGCAATACGTAGACTTTTCCTTCCAATATATAACTGTGGGGTAAAAGAATCCGGGGATACACTGTTTCCCTTTAGAAAGCCATGAAGACTAGCTCATGAATAATATGCTCAGTGAAATTATCGCCAACCTCTCCTGAGAGGCATTTGATGAAAACAAAGGACTTTTATAAGCACACTACATTTCAAAAATGTTTCATTACAAATTAAAAAAATTCAAATTAGCAGCAAATCACAACTAGTCAAAGCGTTATCTAAACAATAATAAAAATCAACACATAACGTCGGAAGTACAGCCGAATTAGTAAGCGTGGCCCAAAATAAATATGTATTCAATGAAATGGTCAGGAGGAGAGACATCCGAAAAAAAAAATTCATTCAACATTACAAAAAAATATAATTAAATTTATTGATGAGACGTTTTTCATAACAACTAAAAAAAAAACTACAATTGAAATCCATCGTGACCGCGCTGACAACGCGACAATAGAAAACACAAATAAAATAACGCAAATGCAATTTGTATCTGCAGAAATGGTCGATGGACAATTTTTTGCTGCTCCAAGTGCATTTCTGAACAGTAATAGCTTTAAAATTTGGGCTGTAAATCAAGCAAACGGTGATTCAGGACGCTCTTCAGGCTCTGCACAATGGGCAGAGCATTTACGAGCAGCGGTGTACTCTGACAATACGATAAATCTCTAGTAACATTAGACGCGGGGCCACGGACATTTTATGAATACACCGATAGCCCGACACTTGTATAAAAAAGGCTTTCATTATTATAAATGGCACCCTGGCAACACTGGAACGTGTCAAAACGGGAAGCCGGTTTGAATGGGTTTTTTTTTTTTTTTTTTTCATAATCACTTCATGTAGTCGGTGGAGGTACCTGGCTATAGTATAATGCTACCGTAGTATTGCAAAAGTTATAATGAAGTATTTGATTATATATATATAAAAAATAAGTGTTTTTTTTTTAATAACATTTGTGTTTTATTAGACGGACAATTAAATTATAAACGCATCATAAAAACACGTCTGGTTATGGTCAATTTCCGATGATGGCATTTTCACACAGAGAAATTATTTTTATATAAAAAATCGTTCAAATGAAATTCCACTTAGTACTTCGTGTCGAAAATATTGGATATATGTGTAATCTTTCAAATTCAAGGCGTAATCGATGCGTAACTCGCAAAACCCAGGTCAGCCAGTTTTCTCTATAGCGTACATATTTGCGATTTCACATCAGCAGTTTACTTACATCACAGGAAGTTAATAATCGCTAATCATCGTTACAACTTAACGAACCGCCATGAGCACTCACAATACAAAATCATATTTTTTTCTCTGCGGTCACCATCTGGCATTTCGTTCAAAAACACGAAACAATACAGCGTGTAAACTTACTAAGATCGTTAAATCTCGCAGAAGGCAGATGGTCAAAGCTAACCGCAGTAAACTGACCGATTAAATTTCCTACCATTATGTTACATATCACAACTTTGTAATCTATCTCCGTGTTGGTCGAAAGTGTGCAAACGATCCACGCTAGCTGCAATGCATAGGATTGAACTGCATCAGAGTACAGAAAATACCAAACAAATCTGAGCATTGTTTTTTTTTTTAATTAATTAATAATAATTAAGTTAACATCTCAGGTAAATAAAAGCAGTCAGAAATAAAAAAAATCTCACCTACCTGTCTTTTTTAGTTTGTACAGTATACAGCACATGCGAATCATATATCATATAATTATGTGGTGCAATACTACGATTAAAAAAATATTATAAGATATAAAACTTTTCAACGCACAGTTGTCTCGTTTGATTATTTCAAAGCTCGACCCTTATCAGAGGCTTGCCGCAATATCTAATACTTTTATTTTAAATCTCGCACGAGGGCAGATGGTAACATAATGCCCGGGGAATGAACTCAGCAGATTGGGGTTCGATCATTTTGTATTTATATCGTGAATCTATAATTGCTGCAGCTCTATATGGCGATACTCCGATACTCCGAGCCCTGCCAGCCTAGCGAGCGAAGCACTCAGGTAGGGCAGATCTGCTCGCATCCTCGTGGCAGCGGATCATTTATTTAATAATATTTTTTTATTTTTTACTAGTAATTCAGAATCATACTTGCTTCCACAAATGAACTGTATCGAGCCAAATAAGCTGTAGCCTAAAGCTTGATGATATACAAAAGTACTTTATTCACATCAAGATGTTTTAACTGACGAACGATCTCCGGCTGCGACTTTTCAGCCAAATATAAAGCAATCAAACTATTACGTTTGAATTCCATCGTTTATAACTTTTTTTTGCGTTGACTTGTAGCAAAATGGTTTTGTACACTTGTAAACAATACTATTTACTGTCATCACACAAATTTTCTGGTAGCTATCAAAAACAGTTTCACAGGACTATAAGTCTGAAGTTGATTACACTTCGTCTGGGTAACCTGTATACACATATTTTTAGTCACTTATAGTATAATAATTCATAGTGAATTAGATCTTTCCAAAATTAAAAAATTATTCATAAAAAATATTTTTTAACATATTTTAGATAAAATACCTCTGTATTGCGCACTTCAATGTGTCCACTTGCTTTTTTATATATTCAAATTTCAAGTGTTTTTATATTTAAATGTTATTTTTACGCACAATACAATAATATCTAAAATTTTAACAAACAATGGTAAATAGTGTTTCATTGATATTTAAAAAGCGTGTATACTATCTACACGTCGCGACACAGCTGAAAACAGACCAACAATTTGCCAATACACATTTAAAAAAAGACACCTATTGGGGATTATTTACTGTGCCGTTTTTGAGCGATGGTCTATTTATAGTACAAACAATGCTAAATAGTGTTTCAGTGATATTAAGTTGTATCTACACGTCGCAACACAACTGAAAACAAACTTACAATCTGCCAATACGCATTAAAAAAAAACATTAGGGGTTTATATACTGTGCCGATTTTGAGCGATGGTGTATTTATAGTAAATTTGTTATGGCGTGTGTTAAGCAAAACAATGGTAAATAGTGCTTCAGTGATATAAAGCATTCTGCACACAACTCAAAACAGGCCTACAATTTGCCAATACGAATTTAAAAAAAAAATACTTATTGAGGTTAACTTTCAGCTGGCCAATACCGTTCTATTTTTTGTGTTTTTTTTTTATGGTTTTGACTAAAATGTAGGACGCTATTTGGTAGCTGCAAGTTGGCGGCACGATTTGCTGCTACGTGGGCTTGACTGTAACAATTTGCTTGGGCTACTAGCTGCTCGTGTGGATTTGTGTGGATTTGTGTGGATGTGTGGCTCCTGCCACGATGTTGGTAGCGGAGTATGGCTCCTTCCGTAGTCTGGTCGGTGGTCGCATCCAGCGACAGCTGCAGCGCGTCCCAAATCTTGACTTGCATTCCCGACCAGCACATGCGTCAGCTTGCATTTTCAAACGCGGGTTTTTTTTTTTTTGTTGTAAATTGCTTAAACTGATTTAAATTTCAAATAAGATTCAACTCTGCTGTGGCTGCTAAACGTTGTATATATGCATGGTCTATTGGAAATAAAATATTGATGCGTGTCGGTTTGTGCTATAAAACCAACATATTAAAGAAAAAAAAAAAATTATAAATATTTTTACAACAGAATATTTTCAAATATTTTAATAAAATATTTCATGTAAATCGCGTTTCTAATTCGCTTTCAGCTATTAAATAATGGCCCGGGAGAAGTTTCGCAGACCTAGCAGAAATTACGAAATAAATCCTTTATTTCCCGGCAAGAAACATTCGCCTTCCGTTTTTATACAAATTAATATTAATGGCTTATAAACAAAAAGTTTCGGCGCACAATTCTGATACCAGAAATCTGTGGTATACACGAGGCGGCTTGCTCCAGCATGGGCGCCTCGTGGGTCTTGCATTTATTTAATTGCTTATTTATTTTTTATAAGTATTTCGCAATAAAAAAATATGATGAGTATTCTGTAATAAAAATAATATTTTTTTGTGAATAGTAAAGGAAATTCTATTTTACCGCCATCTTTGAACGAATGCAATATTTATTTAAAACTTGTCTTGAAAAAGGTTTCAATCCGAAAAAAAACCGCTTATTTAATAATAAAAAAAACCATGTTTTTTATTATAGTGAAATCACACTTTTATATTTCGTATTTGTTTATTCAAATTAATTGAAAATCGAAATTATTATAGCAGCGCCGAAAATGTCTGTATGCGTTGATACCAACAATTATAAAGCATATTATTAGCACATTCAATATATTGGTTAGTGGTTTCATATTTTTTCTAGAAGACTATGTAATTGGTTTACAATATTTTAGTCTTAAAATATTACATATTTTTTTATTGAAATAATTAAAATACTGTATCGTGCAAACCTGTTCCCGCCGCCCATGAGAAAAGAGGCGCCAATCGCGTCTTTCCCCCAAAACTGTTGCTACAAATGGCCGGGGAGGGGGAGAGGAGGGGAAGGGAGGCTGTGGACGGCAGGTGTAGTCTCCCACCTCTCACCCCCTCACCCCTGAACACCCCTACCCCTCCAGCAGACATCTCCACGGAAACCCCCCGCCAGCCTCCATCGGCGGTGGCAGCAGTCATTTGAGCTCTGTGTATTAATTATTGTGAATATTATCCACGCTTTATCCAATGATAAAACTGATTTGTTCATTATTTAAGGCTTTTATTTTTAGACAAAAATAATTATATTTTAGAGGTATTCGACCCCTATTGGACTTTTCAACCTATTTGAGATTGGTTCAATTTTTTTTATTATTATTATTATCATATTTTTTAATAATTATATATCCTGCTTTTACAACAGGTTTAAAATGTATAAAAAATCTATTTCAGCTTTTGAAGTTATTTTTTCATAAAATATGCTTGAAGGTTTGTGAACCCTGAATACCAAAGGATGTTATGCAGTTTGCAAAAAACCGGTTCTCTCATTATCTATAAGTGATCATTTAATGGTATGCAACGCGTCCTTTTGTCCATGTGACCTTATTTTTATGCAGAAACAGTTAGCTGAAGGTTCAAGGTATCGTATCCCGTTTGTTTGCAAATTTTACTTGAATTCATTTCAATTGAGAAACTTCTTTGTCTGATACTTGGACGGTCTCACAAAAAATAATATTCGATTGCAAAATTACCCATTTCTGTTTGTTTTTACAACAATGCTTGGATTGCTCAGGCTTTTGTGCTGTAGTTAAATTAGACTTGGCGTCGATTTAACAGTTTAATTTTTTTTATAGAAATTTTAGTTTAATTTTAGTGTATCCTGTGCCAGTCTTTTTGGTTTGGCCGCACTCCTAATTTCTAGACAATTCCGCATCCACGTAAGTTTCCTCCTTCCAATGTTCCTTTTTTCCTTCGAACAATAAGCTGCGTAGGCTTTATTTATTGATATGACCAAAATATGAGATCTTACGCTTTTTTATCAGCGTCCGGAGTTTTTTTTCTTTGGGCATTCTGTGAAAGACTCTTTTAATTTATTAGTCAGGATTTCAGTTCCTGTTCAGCCAGCTGCCCAAATATTTAATCTTTGAGAAATAAAAAAAAAAATCAAAAAAGTAAACCAAAACGGTTATTACGAAATTAAAATCAAAGTAGTAATTATAGTTCTTAAAAAAAATGTTTTTTTACAATTGTGAAGGGTTTCATTTATTTTTCGCATTTTTTTCAATATTTAATAAATTAATTTAACAATTTATTTGTTTGTGTAAGTGTACCTTTATAAAATGTGCGCCTGGTCGAACGGCGATCTCATTTAGTAGCCATAAAAAATAGACAACTCAAGTGACAGATGACAGCAAATGCAGTAAACGTAAAACTAAAATCAACTGACAGTCCACAGTTCACTGTACCGAGTCCTTAACTAGTATCGATTACCTTGTAATTGATAACTTCAAACTGTGAGTGAACTTAATATATTACCCACGAATAAAACACGGTAAATAATTCAAATTGCAAAAATTTCAATGCTACTTTAATTCAGTATAGTCTCGAATTTAAGCTAGCACTTTATTTAAAACCGTTACGAAAAATTGGCAGGAGTTTAAATGCTACCGCTAAACCATTGTTACTGAATATATATTATACCTTGGTGCTATTTGTGCTTCTGACCTTCGTCAATCAACACGCAATATGAACGTGTGCGCTCTCATAATGTTTCCATCATGTTCTGTCGCAAGTTTTATTACATAAATTATTGTTTAATTGTGAAATTTATTTCCTGTGAGTATAACATATTGGGATTGCCCGCTTGCCTGAAATAGATCGCTCGAACGACTTCTAGGCTCAGTTTAAAAACATCTTTGTTACCAGTCACCCGACAACTACTTGCAGATGACCAAATACTTGTGTGATTATTTTAGTTTATTTATAATTTGTTGGACTATACATTTTCCCGCTTAATAAGTGATATTTTAATTTTATCTCATAGTGCGCTTTTATCAAATGACCTGTGAAGTAAATGATATTGTTTTTTTAAAATAATTTTTAAATATAATCTCCGAGTGGTTAATGCTACGTTGATATGTAACATTCATGCTGTTTAATCAGTTATTTTATTTTAGAAAATGAATTTATAAAATATCACATACATGACGATGGATGAAAACCTTAAGTTATCTTTCAACATGGACGACAATAGCGATGAGAGTGTTGTCTTCCAACAGCCAGATCTATTTTCCACGGGATTCCCCGTAATGGATGAAATAAGACGCCAAGGAAAATTATGTGATGTTATCTTAAAAGTAAGTTTATTTTATTCTTAGTTATGAGTGCTTCTACTTGGTACACATGCATATACAGAATTCCAAGTACATAAAAATAATCGTAAAGTATGTTAAAACTTTCACAATCTATTAAAGCCTTTGTCTCCATTTATTATTTATGAAAATGAAAATTTATAAAATTAAAATTGAAATAGAGTTGACTTATTTAAAGTGTATTTTTTTTATACAAATAACTAGTAAACCAATAGTTACCCTTTATGAAAAACATAACCAAAAAATTCACAAAAAATTGTGACAAAATATTTTCTTGCTTGTGTGAATAATTATTATTATGAAATATTGCAAGTATAATAAATTTTCCTTATACTATACATGTACACCCAAAATCCTTAAAACACAATAAATTACAATGTTTTTACATTTCGACATAAAATTATTGGTGTGCATCAAAACAATGCCTTTTTTATTGTAATTTATGTTTCAGGATAATGTCCTTTATTTTTTAACATACTTGTCCAAAATTGAATTGAAAAATTGGATAGATATGAAATAATCTCAACTTTTTCCTCAGACTCTTGCAGGTCCTAACAAGATCTATGACTCATCATTCTTGAGAAAGCCTTAACTATAAGCCTTGTTCGTCGGCCCACAATTTACAGTTATCATATTTCATCCTGATCCTGTACGGACAAGTTGTTTATTCTGTCAAGCATATAATATTTTATATTTATTTTTTATCATGTTTTTGTACCTTATGGAATTCGAGTCTTCGGTTGTATGTTTTTAGCGATTCCCAAATAGATTAGTATTAAAAAAAATGTACAGCGATCTTAACAGTTATATTTGTTTTAGGTTGGGGATAATCTGATATCTGGGCACCGAATAGTATTAGCATCTACAATACCATATTTTTATGGAATGTTTACAAATGACATGGTAGAGAGTACTTTAAAAGAAATTACTATTAAAGAAATTGATCCACTGTAAGTATTTAGATTTTAGTACTTTAAAAGAAATTACTATTAAAGAAATTGATCCACTGTAAGTATTTAGATTTTATTTATTTATTTTTTAAACAAAGTGTTTACATGCCAACATCTCAATTTAAACACGCATTTATTTAATCGGTAGTCATTATTTATTGAATATATTTTTTTAGAGCGTTAGATAACTTGATTAATTTTGCCTATACCGGTAGAATAAAGATTAATCTATCCAATGTTCAATCATTGATGGTCGGATCATCATATCTGCAACTCAATCAAGTGAGGGACGCCTGTGCTGATTTTTTAAAACACAGGTGAGTTTTTAACTATTTGTTCATTTTAATCATTTTCTGTGATTGGATGTGATGCATTATTTTTTTTTCTTTATCCAAACATTTCATCATATTACTTTTTTATTTTATCCTCAAGTATTTTTAATTAAGATGCTGAAGCCATTTTCTAAATATTTTCCTTGATAGTGGCGTCAAAATTGATCAGTTGAAAAAATAAAATCATACAATTGAGACAAATCCCAATAAATCTTCAGACCATCTACTCTCCTGCAAAGCTTTGCTATCATTTTAATTTATGTTTTGAATAGTTCATTGGTTATGTATAATTTGATAATCGTAATATCTATAGCCATATTTATGATTGAAATATAAATATCTTTAAAAAAACTTGTAACGTAACCAGTTATTTCACGATGGCAAGTTCAATCTTGTTGCCTGTCGATATTCAATTTGGCAGTGAATTGCTACTTATTCCATATCTCTACCTACAGCAAAGTCGTGAATAATAATTTATTTGATTTACAAATGGACCTTTGGAGTTGATAATGAAAATAGCCTTGGCGCATTGTAATTAATGAATACACACATTTGTTTCTTTTGTTACAGGTTCCATCCGCACATAGTCATCGGAATCCGACAATTTGCTGATACGCTAGGCTGCACAGCTCTCGTGGATGCCTGTGATAAATTTATTGATTGTAATTTTTCTGAAGTCTCCTGTTCAGATGAATATCTTAGTATTAATTCTGAAGAACTCATTCAAATTATCAAAAGAGACGAATTACATGTGCCAAGGTAACGTCTCTTTATATTTTTGCTTTTATATTGTTCCCTTGGAATTTTATCTTACCTTGAGTGTTAAATTTAAATTGGTATAAATAGCACAAGCAAGTATTGGAAGATAATGGCATTGGACCTCAGATAAATAAAACCATAAAAGCTATCATTGGAATGTAAAAATAAATCTCCACAATCTTTGTAAATGGCTTCCTGGCTTGCATACCGTTTACTTTTTGATAAAGAGTCTTTGTACGCTTCGATTATCTTATAAAGTAAAGTAAACTAGCTTTATAAAAATAAAGAACAAATACAGTAACACAGTATCTTTTTAAGGAAATTAAATTCATGAATATCCTTTATATTCTGTGCTATTAATAGAGCAGCTATTCCACGGAAAAGTTACGAAATTTATCTATTTTTAATTCCTATAAAATATATATATATATTTTTTTTTTTTGTGAAGCTTCATGAATTACAAACGAGCAAATAACAAATTGTTAGAGATAGAGAGAGTAATTTAAATGTTCAATGAGTTTAATGTTTCTGACTAATCTGGGATTGGATGGGAATCTCGGATGAGAAAGGAGATTTGATACAATTGCTATTTTGAACGATTCTATATTATTAATTGATTTCAGTGAAGAATTAGTATTTGAAGCTGTGATGCGGTGGGTGAGACAGGACTCGGAGACCCGTGCCCTGAGTTTGCCCAGGCTGCTGTCTCGCGTGCGTCTTCCTCTGCTTACTCCGCATTACCTGGCTGATCGAGTAGCCACCGAAGATCTGATTCGCAGCTCACATCAATGCAGGTAAATAAGATTTTTTTAAATAAAAATTTAGTATTTTATTTTATTATTATGTGTTACTGCTCAATTTTATTTAGTTTTAAAGATAATCTCAAATGTTTTCTTAAGGTAAAGTAAAAGGATTAAATGACAATGGCTTTGAAGACCTGTTATTATGGGTTTGATAGTTCATTGTTGTTACTTGAGTCCCTTAAATCATAAAGCAAAAATAAATATAAGAGTACTGCCGTCACACCCAAGCCCACCTTGTTAAGAAATTTTCATAATGTTCGTCAGTTTCAAGCTGACAGCTTTTTTATATTACGGCTAATGATTTGAACGCTAATGGCTAGTTTTAAAATTATCTTTGCCCTTGTGTAAGAGTTATTATTATAGATGCGTGTCGGTTTCTTATTAACAAAAAAAAAATATTTCAAAGGAATATAAACTTAACTCTGAGGGCTACTTATATTTTCCACATCTGAAGTTTGTGGTTTGCGTCTGTGAATATATTACAGATAAAAATTATTGCCTTAATTAATTCTGACGCAATCATATTAATATTGAAAAGAAACTAAAATTAAGAATGAAATAAATGAATATGTGTGTAATCACAGTGTTGATTTACACATTTATCGTATTTAGGTTAATAGAAACAGCAGAAAGTGACCTGGAAATTCTGTTATTTAATAGAAGTTTATAACATATTTGTTTTTGAGTATCACCTAGTGACAGTGTTGGATGTTTGTGTAACATTGGCCGTTATGAAAATGATACGGTCTGGTGATTATAACTTCAAGTGGTGATTAAATATTTATACACTATTAGTATTACCAATAAAGTGTTTCAGAATAATGTAGGTGGAGTTTTTATCTGCAATATCAGGTCATTAATTATATCATGAGAAACCAAGTATTACGATTCTGGATGCTTGCATGTTGAATAATTAAATAAATATTTGCAGCTTTATTGGAGTCGTTCCTTATAAGTTTTCATTAGTAACTTATTCAGATCCCACCTGAATCTCAAAAATAAAACAAATCCATTATGTGCATATTTGGGAAAGAATGAGGAACGTCTGTAATTTTTTAGACATTTAAGGTAAAATATGATTGTTTACAGAGATTTGTTGGATGAAGCGAGAGACTACCACCTCATGCCCGAGAGACAACTGCTCATCCAAGGGAATAGAACAAAACCTAGAACCTTAGAATGCGTAGCTGGTATTATTTATGCGGTCGGTGGATTGACGAAGAGTGGTAAGTAAAAATGTATACATATTCATGGTTGCGATGTCGAATCTCAGAACTTGATAACAACTTATAGCTCTGATAATAAAATAGTATTCACACACGTAATGTCATACAAATCGTCTACAGTTAAATTTAAACAGGCTTGAGCTTTGGGATTCCTCTATTAGGAAAATAAAAATATTGCTAATTATTTCAGGTGATTCTCTCTCTACTGTGGAAGCGTACTCTCCCGCCCTGGGTGCCTGGCAGCCTGCCGAAGCCATGTACACCCTGAGATCACGGGTCGGAGTCGCTGCTCTGAGAGGAAGACTATTTGCCCTTGGTGGATACAATGGAGCGGAGCGGCTGGCTACTGTAGAAGCTTATGATCCTCAGGCTGGAAAATGGGCTCGAGTGGCACCCATGAGCTGTAAAAGAAGGTTAGCCATATTTATAATTACTTGTTAATTCACCATTTTTTTTGGAGTCACGCCAACCTTTAATATATGAGTTGGTTTGTAACTAAGCTCGGATTACTTTATGTTGAAATCTTGTGATGTTGGTCTATTAGTGACAAGTTAAGATCAGCAAACATTTTGTTGTAATCTTGAATTTCATCTATGCTTTAAATATATTTTCGCTACAATACTTCACACTTTTTTAAATGGATCATTTTTATTATTAGTGCGGTTGGAGCTTGTGCTTTAGGGAACCACGTCTATGTATGTGGAGGTTACGATGGATTTACCTCCTTAAATACAGTGGGTAAGTGTTCTTAACAGTTATTATCATTTAGATTTTCTTTGTACGATGCTATAAATTTTTTAAGTTCGGTTATATTTTATTGGATTATGTTTTCAATAATTTACTTCTCAATTCTCGCTTACAGAAAGATATTCCCCTCTTAATGATACGTGGGAAGTGGCAGCTCCGATGAATCGTTTCCGTTCTGCTGGAGGTGTGGCAGCAATGAGCGGATGCGTATGGGCCCTTGGTGGTCATGACGGGCTCTCCATCTTTGATTCGGTGGAACGCTGTGATCCAAGAGCTCCACATTGGGCTAAACAAAAGTCCATGCTTACCAGAAGGTTAAAAATATTGATTTTTGTATACAGATTTTGTTTGAATTTGCAAATCAAATGAAAGTGTTGACTTTATAAAGCTTGCAGCTTACTATTAAAATTTAACTTTCATTCAAATTTTATTGAAATTTCCTTAGGTGCCGTTTAGGAGTCGCTACATTAAACGGCAAGCTGTATGTGTGCGGGGGCTATGACGGTACCACATTCCTGCAGTCGGTCGAGGAGTACGATCCTGTGAATAACCAGTGGCGATATCTCACTCCTATGAATCTTATGAGGTCAAGAGTCGCTTTAGTGGCCAACATGGGAAAACTTTGGGCTATCGGAGGTTAGTCAACTGGTTATTTATTATGTTAATTAAAAAGTATTTGCTTCCATTGCTTAACATTAAAAATAACATTAAAATATATTTAAAAAATGACAATCTTCCTTTAGGCTACAATGGAGAGACAAACCTCAGCACAGTGGAAGTCTACGATCCAATAGTAGACACGTGGTCTTTTGTGGCTCCGATGTGCGCTCACGAAGGTGGAGTGGGAGTCGGCGTGCTTCCTGCAGTCTGAGAAACCTAACACCAAAAACTATGAGATTACTAGCTGTGAAAAATACTTATAAATCCTCGGTGCCTGTTATTGGATGTAAATCATTATAGAATTATCGTAATCCACTCGTCTACCTTTATTTGATAAGTGCGACAATTTTGATTCCTACCAAATGATTGAAACTTGTAAATTATATAATAAACCAACTGATTGAACACTTCTAAAAAAATATTTTTAATGATATTGTATTAAAGCACTGACAATGCTAATGCTGCATAAGAGTTTAGTAATATGCTAATCTTAATATAATTTAATTCTCTAATGCAAAATTTATCATACGACTGTTGAGTAGTTGAGTAGATACACAAGATATACGGTGCAGCCACGTTCAAAACTCATGTAACGTGTAATCGTGGACGCCGCACAGTTATCTTAGTTTGTCAGTGTCGTCAGTTGGTTTGTTATTTAGTTGAGTGATTCATAGAAATCCTACCAATACTAGACGCATGCATCGTGTATGTTATAGTATATTGTTTAAAAAATGTTTATTTGCTTTTTAAAATACACATGTGATAATGAAATTTAATATAGGAACTAGCTTGATATTGCAAATGAATCAAACATATTATTGGATGATCAAGGGTTTTTTTTTCAGTTTTATTTTGAAAAACTGTAACATTTATATTTAATATATCAATTATACATGTCAGTGATGCACAGGCTTGTTGATGAAAAGAGAAAAAAAAACACATATATTTATTTAGTTATCCAAACAAAAATTTTTATTGTTACAATAACTCGATTTATGGCAGTGGTCGCCAAAAAATCTTTAGGGAGTGCATTTCTAATTGCAGGTATTGAGGTATCGGTAGTATTTTTTCATATAAATGAATAATAAAATATCTACACAAACTTTCTTGATCATCTGATTTATTTTTGATATTCTAGAAATATTGTATAAAGCCAAATAAATTAGATAGGTAGCTTTTTAAGTAAAAAAACTAGACTCGCTCAACATTTTTTTACCCAATTACTTGTAAATTTGAACATTATAAATCAGGAAACTGATAGTTTCAACACAATGCTTATTTTTATACCTGTATTGCATTTTTAAATTATATTAATAGAAATGCAGCCATGTTTAATACACACCTACATAAAATCTTTCATTTGTCGTTTATCCATTATATTACAGTAAAATAATTCAAGTAATGCTCAAAACTTTGTAGTGTATAAAATTATATTTTAACGTACTTAAAAAATATATTTATATTTCAGTTACAGGCATGTCAAGGTTTACAAACATTCACATAGCACTACTAATATTTATCACTTAAATAGTCAGTAACAATGTAATATTTTTAATAAGTACTCGGGTAATTCCTTTACATATTCATTAGTGTTTATAAATGTTGTGCTACCTGATATAAAAATAATACAAGAATGTTGTATTTTTATATAACAGATAGATGATGGCTTTTATAAGGGTTTCATTTCTTTTATTATTAAAATTGTCTCTTAGTGGAATTTTTTTGTAAACCAAGAGAAGCCTGTATTTATTTTAATTTTTCTCTATATTTGACTGTTGATTACTTCTTATTTATTAAATGCGTTTTAATTTGCATTTTTACGTAAAATTTTTATTAATTTCAATTAACCCAATAAACATTGTAACTTAAATTTTTTCAATGCAAGCAATCACCCGAATTAATAAATAAAATTTTCCTTCACTATTTTTTATACAGAAGTTCATGAAGTTTTGTTTGCAAAAGCCAGGGTGTTTTTTTGATGTTTTAAAATGACTATTAATATTTGTATTTTTGTGACGTATTATTATAATACTACTAAGGCTAATGAGCTATAAATCAAAATTATATTTGTTACTTTTACGTCAGAAACCTACATGCGTGTTTGCAGGTTTGGCGGCTTTTGTTAAGTTTTTAGATATTAAGTTGCATCCTAGTTGATATTTTCGGTTTTCGATGTTTTAGATTTGGTGCAGTTGTTGTCGTCTAGGAATTTGAACCACTCCTTGAAGATGATTCTTTGGAATCAAAATGTCGCAAACTGAGGACAGCAACTGTTACACAACCTAATACTAAGAATCTCATTCCAGCTCTCATGTATTCAATTACATCAAAGCCTTTAAAAATAAACAGGAGCACTCGTCGAAAAAGTTTATTTTGAAATATATCTCTTTTATGCAATAGTCATCATCATATGGTTTCAAATCCGATATAGGCAATAACCCCAGAAGTGATAAGCTTCATGACACTCTAGTCCATATTTTTTTAAAATAAGTGATTTATGAGGTCGATAACACTTTATTTGCTTAGGCTACAAATGTAACTGCTGCGTAATACTAACAAACAAATTTGCTAAAGCAGTCTATACACGGGACAACACAACTGGCAATAGAATTATAAGTTAGCTAATAGTGTCATATATTATGACAAAACACAAAAAAGAGGATGCTATTGGCTCAATTATCGGTCGGTTGTGTTGTCATGTCTAGACCGCTTGGTTATAGTTTTAAAGACAACTGAATTAAATTGTAGGCTATATGATTCGGCTATCATATTTATTTTGTGTAGTGTCTCAATATTTTTTAACATAATGTTTAAAAAAAAAATTTTTGAGTTTATATACACTGTGAATATTATTTATACTAATCACATTTCTGTATTTTTATTTATGCTCCTCCGAAGTTTACCTATGAGAATTTGAATTCTCGCTGATGTTTTTGAATACATAGAAGTATTTGATTTTACTATATTTCTATTTAATTAAATAAATATTTCTTTTTTTTAAATAAATATTTTTTTTTTTTGTTCATGTGTGATATTACGAATATCAAAAATATCGAGATGAACTAAAATATAAATGCATTCTGTCAGTAACAGTCTGAATTTCAGATATTAACTAATTTACCTTGTATACATTTTTAAGTGCATTCTATCCATTGCTTTAAACCTTTTATTATAAATAAAAAAAATAGCAGCGTTTCATATTGATTTAAAAGCATAAATTTTGTCGAATAGATTTTAAACCATATATGGACTTATGATTTGTTTTATATGTAATTATTCAACAAGACATTCTGTGGTTTCTAAGTCATTTATATAATTTTGGTTAATTTTATGATCTTTTTATAAATTAAAACAATTTTAAAAACAGTGTTTTTTTTTTATTGTTACAAGTCGGTTTGTTTCTCTAATAAAATTGGTTTGTCTCTCTGATAAGGTTTTTAAAATTATATTTCCTTCATAGATGGCAGTATACCTGTAATTTTAAAATATTATCCCTTAAACTCTCATTACCGGTTTCACCCGATAATGTATATATCATTTCAGAAAACAAGATTTTTAATTAATAAATAATATTAATCCCAACAATTACTATAAAATTTTTAATAAATTCACATTTACTAACCTTTACCTGCTAAAAAAATATAAAAGCCACGCCGAGACATACTTTTGGTCGGTTTATGTGTGGATAAATAAATATAAAATATATATATTAATATTATTTATTGTTAGCTTTCAATTGTGGCTATCCTTTTTTAGTTTTATTTGTCAAAATATTGTCTTTATTTACGTCGTTCACAAAAAAAAATATTATCTCTGATATATAATTGACTTCTTTGACACGTGAAATACAACTGCTGTTATCTGATTCATATCAACAAGTAAAATATTGATTTTTGTGTTTTTAGGGCATAGTTTCGTAATGACACACGCCCATATCTCAAATCGGTATTTGAATATAATAATGATAAAATAAAATTCTGAAATTCTTTAAAATTCTTTTTACAGTCTAGTAAGCTAGAAATCAGAAATTTAAGGTTGGCTGTATGGTTAGAAGTTTTGATCAGTTAGGTGGCACGCCAAGCATGTATATCAAAAATAATTTGCTCATTGTACAAATATATAGCTTCGTCTTTCCTGTTCCAACCAAACGGATTTATTCACGCGATCTTTCGCTCTGGAAATGGCGTCAGGGCAAAAGTGCACTATGTGGAGTGGCCTGAGTGCTCTGGCGGTGTTTGCCGTGGAGGTATGCGAGGTGAAAGGATCGGTGCGAGCGGACTTGATATGCTAATCTGAAGCCACTGCAGTTTGGGGTTAACTTGCCATCGACCGCGTTGGCGTTCAACTTTTGTATTTATAATCGACCCCTACACGACCAGGGTCGAGTTTCAGGATTCAGTAAATACCATGCCATTGAAAGTTATCGCAATTTCAGGGCTCCGTGTGATCGACAGGGTCGCCGTTCAACTTCTGTTTTTATAACGATCGTTACACGACCAGGGATTTCGCGATTTCAGGCTGCCGTGTGATCGACAGAAGTTTTGTATTTATGACGACCCCTACACGACCAGGGAAGAGTTTCAGGATTCGTTTATTAATACATGCCATCGAAAGCTATCGCGATTTCACCGTTTGACTTTTGTATATATAACGATCCCTACACGACCAGGGACGAGTTTCAGGATTTAGTAAATGCCATGCAATTGAAAGCTACCGCGATTTCAGGCCGCCGTGTGATCGACAGAAGTTTTGTATTTATAACGACCCCTACACGACCAGGGACGAGTTTCAGGATTCGTATATTAATACATACCATCAAAAACTATCACGATTTCAGGTCGCCGTTTGACTATTGTATTTATAATCGACCCTTAGACGACCAGGGACGAGTTTCAGGACTCAATAAATAGCATCCCATTGAAAGTAACCGTAATTGATCGACAGGTTCATCTTTTGTATTTATAACGATACTTATACGACTATGGAAGAATTTCAAGAGTCGGTTTTTTTAATAGAAATTATTACGCTTAAGTCATAGATATAATATTGATCAAATATTTTTCAGAGAAATTTTAGGGGTGTACCTGAAGTCACAATAATAAATCGCACAAATCCAAACACGAGATTTTTGCTATTTATGTTAAATTATATGCAAATAACGTATTTAATCTATTAACGGTGTAGCACAGCATAATTAAGAGGAATGATTTCGTGTTTCAGTAAGTTATACATGTTCGATAAAAAAACAAGAATCTTAATTAAACTTTTACGTATTCAGCTATACAAGCTTTGTGTGATTGAAAGTTCCATATGAGTTTATTGAATTACAAATATATAAATCAGAAATTCGTGTTTGATAGATAGCTGTTATTTAATTTAGTTGATAAGTCTGTCAGAAGTTGGGAATAAATCACAGGCTAGTCGTGCAAGCTATTAATTTTTTCTAACCTCGAGAATTCGAGCCCAAGGCCCATAACTTGAAAAGGATAAATTCCATTTGGCGTAGTATCCAAAATCGTTACAATTTTGTGACACGTTAATCTGTTGCCATCGGCTGTAAGTAATTTGCGTTCCAGTGCACTCAGGGGGAGATTATAGTATGCGGGTAAGCACGTACTTATGTAATCGATAGAAGGGGAACCACCTCGGTTGGAGCGAAATATAAGGCCTAACTTGTGACGTCACAATCGCCTCCAAATACTTCAGCCGGCTACACTCGTTGTGACACAACCTGCTACCGATTTGAAATGAGCCAATAGCGTCCCTTTATTATGGGGTGTTTTATCCAAAAATATTTTTTTTTTCTTCGCG
The DNA here is from genome assembly GCA_022113835.1 of Atopsyche davidsoni. Classification (NCBI taxonomy): domain Eukaryota; kingdom Metazoa; phylum Arthropoda; class Insecta; order Trichoptera; family Hydrobiosidae; genus Atopsyche; species Atopsyche davidsoni. Next base: position 8,550,130 of record JAILWY010000006.1, on the reverse strand, counting down.
TTCTTTTACTAGAAACTTCATGAATAATTTTGTAATCTTCTATATATATATAAAACACAAACTCAAAACCCGGCGGTTATTTGGCTGCGCTAAGCTTTAAAACCATCGAACCGATGTGCTCCAAACCGGTATCATTTGAAAGCCAATAATACTGAGGTGGTTTTAGGCCACTTAAATAAAACAATTAATAATCAAATTCGGATTATTAATTAAGTAGATTTTCGACATTTTCCATACAAAAGTTTCAACATTTTCCGGTCGCGAATACTTATCAAAAAGAGAACAGTGTCATGTTAGCGGATAATGCAGGCTGCCAACAAAAAAACACTGATCTTGATGTTTGTTAAGATTAATATGACGTTGCCGTTGCATAATGCAGGCAGCCATAACAACTACAAAATCATTTGCGACTAGATATTTTCATCACATTTACGTATAATCCCGCTTGGCCGGAAATCAAAGATTTGCTATCGCTTGGTCAGTCATCGCACCACAGACATGATCTGACAGCTAGAGTTTTCAAACAAAAACTCGTGGATCTCACGATAAAAATCATATATACGGCGAAGTGCAATGCTAGATGTATTCGATTGAGTGGCAAAAACAGGGTTTACCGCACGCTCATAGTCTAATTTGGCTGATAGAATAAATTATTCCAACTCAAATCGTTATATCTGCTGAACTACCGAATCAACACGAAGATCCGATACTTTTTAACGTTGTTAATAAGAACATAATTCACGGCTCATGCGGAGCATTGAAGTCGGCAAATGTACGAAAAGATATCCACGCGATTTGATTAATGAAACTCAAACTGGTGAGAATGGATATCCGAAATACAGATGACGAAAACCTAAAGATGGGGGATCACCACCACCACCATTAAATTAAAAACGTTGATATTGACATTGAACAGATGGATTGTTCCATACTGTCAAAAACATTTTAAACATATATCAATGTGGAATACTGCAACTCCGTGAAATCTATTAAGTACATATGCAAATATGTTAACAAAGGCAGTGATATAATAGTGTTCAAGCTTTCAAATCAAAACGATGAAATCACTCAATTTCAGAAGGGTCAGAACGCCGAAAAATCTTTATGCTTACACACCTACCGAAATAACTCACTTTATTGTTTATCCGCTAGTATTAAGATAAAAAAAAGTTAATAATTAAATAAAATATCCTTTCTTTTTTTTTCGAACAAATAAAAAAAGTATTTTATTTCTTTATTTTATTTCTTCTTTATCCGCTAGTATATTATGTAATATAAAATCGGCTGCAGCTGTGAGGCCTCGTGCTCGAGGTGGTGGAGCTCCGCCGGAAAATATCTCACATATCGTCAGGCAACCGAAACCCAGCCTGCTAGATAATATCGCCGAATAAATTAAGTACAGCCAAATAAACATAAATTATAACAGCAATAATGTCGGCTGATTACTTCTCACCTGAATCTGTAGAACGCCTAATACCTCGACAGGTTTGGCTGTGGATTTTGGCGATAAGAATTTCGATAAGCGACCGATTTTCACGCTCGAAATTAGCTGTATAGATTCATTTCTAAATGTTTAAATGTATATTTATTATTAAAAAAATTACAAGTATACGCTATTTAACCAATTTAACGGGAGCTTGAAAATGTAAAATTTATCCCAACAAGACAATCATCAAATATATAATACACATGGCTAACGTTTATAATACAGTTTTTACTTATATTAACTTATAATATGTAGAATATATTGTATTATGCACTATGCATATTTATCTAGCAAAAAAGAGGTATATCGAATAAATATATATTTACACTAAGGTAGATAAATCTCTTGTGCCGCAGATAAAACCCTGTATGTAGTAAACAATCCAAGTTATTTCAAATGTTCACTTAACTGTTGTTAAATAAGCCTTCTCACATATGATGAGAGTTATTGCAGTATAAAGTGGAATTTTACGTCCTATTTTCTCGTAAACAGCAATACGTGCTGAAGCATATACTAAGAAGTTGCCTTTCCCTTTGGCACACTTTAAAAAGCAACCCTTCGGTTTTATGGTGAGGTCTTTATGGTTTCTGTGTACTCACATTTTTGTTTATTCTCACCATGAAATGTCTTTAATGCAGGATGATCAACTGAGAGGCCGAACCAATTTTATTTTTAATGTAAATATTTCCCAAAAGACCCAGATATAACAATAAAAGTATTATACTTTGGAAAAGACTAAAAAACGACAAGAAATATTCATGATGAATTTTATGGGGAACCCAAGACTATTGTGACTTAAATTTTTTGACCATTGTGATCTTATATCTTATGTAGATGTGTATAAATGGTGTAGTGGCGTAAATTAAATACTTGATGATTGTCTTTCTCAGATATACTTGGTACTTTAAAAAAGTTGATAAAATAATAGAATATTGTCATTTTAGTTGCAAACATATATTTTTCTTAAATATCGACAATACTCAACAGAATTTCTATAGAATTGTGATCTATTCGCAAAGCATCACTGAAACTTATTACTTAAAGCTACTTTTTGCTTGAACTTCAGGGAGTCTCGTAAGCTTCTTAGAAATTGACTTCTTTGTAGCTAAACGTGTTAATTAATTTAAAGAACATAAAGTTGGAAATAGGGGAGCAAAAACTTATGTTTGAAGTCGCTGAAAAAATATTCACGGAGTGAAATTACGAGAACAATATAAATTTTAATTACTTTAACCATGGTAAAAATAACTTTAAAAAAAAATTACCAATAAAAATCGTGACAAGTTAAATTGAACCGTTCAGAGGTTCTCACCAATTTTTAAGTATAGTAATGAAACCTGTTGCTTCGCCAGTTTTGAACCCTACACTAGCCACTGGATCAGGAGACGGTTTGATAATAAATCAATCTGACGGTACTTTCTGACGAGTAACAGGTAAATCCTCAATGATTTCACTTACCTGGCAATTAGCAGGTGGTTTTCCTCGGCAGATAGTCCGGCTGGGCTGGCGTGGGTCGGATTGCATCACATTCTTCCATTAAGGCACTCCAGCCGTAGGAAATGGAATGCCAAACACTTGATAACGATTGCCCGATTCGCGGTACTCTCATTATCACCAGATGAACGCAATTATTTGCAATTGATAAATAAAATTCTCTCTGGAAACTTCTACCCCAACAAATATTTTTTTTTTCAGCATTTCAATAGTGTTGTTGTCGCTTGAAGATAATTTAAAAAATATAAGTTCAACTTGTTCAAGCGATATTGGACCCAATAAACAAGTTATAAAAATGTATATAATTGGTTTTTTATTTGTTCAAATGTAATACTTCAGATATACAAAATACAGATACCGGCTAATAATAAAGTCTATTCTTCTCTCGTAGTCTAGTCTTCTCTTCTCTATGTAGTCTAGGGATAGAATATCACGTGTTTTGAAACATGGTATTTAATACAATTTAAAATGATTGCATGCTTTCACAAACGCTTAGATATATTTTCTTACGTGTTAAAAAACGATTGCATTATTGTTTTACTCAGTGAAATAAAAACACAATCGCAGGCATTATTGAAGAGGAGGGCAATAAACAGTAGAAAAATATTAAAGAAAATTACTTATTCTTAAGGATTTACTTATTATTTACGCAATCAGCAAACGACAAACGATCACAGCCTCTCTCTGCAAACTAATGTTTAATTGAGTTTTTTCAAAGGCTTCAGTTCAAAACCCAGACAGGTGCCTTAGTTCAACAAACGAGTCGGGGTAATTAAATTAATAACAGAAAAAAAGTTGGGTAATTTAAAAACACCCATTGTTATATCGATATCAAAAACATGAAAGCAGTGAGCAGATACGTATACATTACATCTACGTAACTTACTAAAAAATGTACTGCCTATATTTTTTCGTTCATCACGTTAATTAGTATACCTCTTGGATCATAATGCAGTCTTGGGGTTTCAGCGCTTTCAAAGTTGTTGTCAACCATCTGCGGAGTCGAATACAACCCTTAGAAACCAAAAAAAAATTAATACGAATAACAGGTTATTGCCTTTACCCTCCCTTAGAATTATCCTATAACTACAACACGGTGTTCATTATGAATACAGTGTGCGAGATGCTCAGTATATAAATTACCAAGAGAATCAATGCAAATAAATCGCTGATTAGAGGTTTGATAAGAGTTTCATGTTAACATGGGGTAGGAATTGTCGACACACTGAATATGATTGATTGCAGAAATTTATTAAATGCATAAATAATCCCGTGTACATTACCTGTATGTGCTTTTGATATTGGTAAAATATATATCATTTTTCTAATAATCACACTTATGGGCGGATCTACGATTTCATATTATATTAAAGTAATAAAAAAAATATATACATTGTTATATTTTTAACATTAATTTCGATAAACCAAATGAGTGAGCTTTATAAAAGTAGCTTCTAGAATGAGCTTAACAAGTGTGCGTTAGTTTTAGCGGTCGTTGTTATTTTACTATAAATAATAGTTTATTAGGTGTTACGTCGTTTTTCTTATTAAGTGTTCAAAAAATTGTATAAATGCTTATTTAGAAATATACATCCGTGTCAAATAAGTACAATGGTTTAATAAATAGTAAACATTGTTTTGATTTTGAAAATAAGTTTAGTTTATATATATTGATGTGACAATTATTTCTTGTTAACCCTTAACTGCATGATTTTTTATTTTTCCGTGAAAAAAATCGTAGAGTTTGGAAATGATGTGTTATTTCAGGGAAAAATAATTAAAAAAATATTTTGTTTATTTTTCATATGTTTTATAAGAAAAAAACAGAGTGCTACATATTGGTCACATTATGTAGTGGTATATACATTCCTTTTAGAAATACAACGTAGCAATTGACTAAGGAAAGAATTTTTTTTAAACGAAATAAAAGAGTGGTAGGTCTTAAATAGATCTTTATTGTATCAGTGGCAAAAATTACTTACAAATTCACAAAAATAATTCATTAATTGATTTATTTGAATACCTCCTAAAAGAGGTACTCTCGATAAAAATTAAATTAAATTAAGGAATAAAAAATTAAGATAAAGTGGTAGTCAATTGTTCAGAATGCAAATAAGGACATACAGTGCAAGGATGACTTAAAATACGATACAATTATTCGTGGAATTTTATGAAGCAGTTATTCTTATTTGTCAGAGGTGCTCTCTGCTCTACCATAACTGCACTTAATACGAGATACACCGGTGCACTTTGGATATTTGCACCTCTGTCTGATCTCATGTATTGGCCAATGGGCGAACTCATCAGTCCTGATGTGAAGGGGCGGTGGCACATATTTGTTTGTCAACTAATAAATTTGGTTCTTTGGGAATGTTTGAAAATTTATAGGTCTCGATTATAGGTCTAATTTTGTGTAATTTGTCGTATTTATCATGATCTTTATCAACAATAGCAAAATTATCATTGAAATGGATAGTTGATTTTATTAATTTAAATTTGTTAATAGACATGGCCGAGATTATGTTTTCTACACCGATATCAGGCCGCCAGTATGATCTCGTATAAGGCAATGGTACCACCGCCATGTATTGCAAAATTCCCAGGAATTTTCTGATATAAGTATTCGTTTTGTTTGTTAATGTTCCATATAAATTAGTTTTTTCGCATATAAAGGAAATGAGATCTTCATCGATAAAATACTAGAAGAAATCCAATGGAGCCGTCGTTTTGATTATTTCATCTGCCAATTTTGAAATCCTTTGAAATTCATCGAATCTTCATCAAATTTTATATTCTTTTTTGCCCATAAAATCCTGTTGTTACTTATCTCTTTAGAATGAAATTTCAATGCTGGTTCAGGTTTTGGTTCAGGTTCTGGTTAAGGTTTAGAGCTTTGAATGATAGAACCCTCTTCATCATCAAAACTGTAGTCACTATCATCCCAATTTTCCATGATTTCCAATATTTCCTTCTCGGAAAATCGTTGATTTTTTTTATTCATTCGAAAAATATACGATAAAAATATAAAACAATTTCAATGGAACGTATAAACTGTCAAAAGTAGTAATTCAGTCACGCTTTATAAATAATATATTAGGTACCACACAAACATAACGTGACCAATTTGTTACATAAAGAAAAATAACCATATCTCATAAAATACAAAAAAAAAACTAAATAGTAATAATGGATTATGAAAATAACTTACTTTGAAATGTTCAAATATTTTTTTCAAGTAGAAAAAAGATCTCCAATAATGTGTATCACTAGTTTATAAATCGCGTTTTCACTCAACCGCCAAAAATTGGCAAATGGCTTCTTGTAATATGGATTGTGTCTATTCTAGTGCTGTTAGTGGAAAAAAGTTCAACTAAATTACTTCGACAGGTACAAATTAATGGTTAAAAAATTAAATGGTTGATATCATGAGTTTTTATGGGGCTTTAAAAAAAGGTTTTACGGTTTGTGACCGTTCTGTTGTGAGATGCAGTTAAGGGTTAAGTGAGTCTCTTCTTCCATTAATTATTATAATAGTAAGTAAATTATTTATTCGATTGATGTTATAAATTTTCATTAAGAGCGATTTCGCCAGGTATTGGACTGCCTCTGGTGTGCCAACCAGATACCAGAGGCAGTCCAATCGTGTCATTTAATTAATTTAATTTGATTTTTTTACAGAGTATTGAGAAAACTATAAATTATATTCACCTATTTTTTATTATTTATTTAACGTCCATTTTCAGGGTAAAATAAAATCTTGAAGATGTTGAAAAATTGGATAAAATGACGACTTTCAAAACCAAAGTTTAATAAAGATTTTTTTTTTTAAATTTTCAAACTAATCTTAACAGGAGTGTTTATAATTGATCTTTTAATTCCAATTGAAAAAAAGAGTCATAAATGATTAGGATTCTTGGAACAGGAACATCGCGAAACTCCAATCCCGAAACTTCAATCGGAAAAAACATATTTATCATATTAAAAGTAAATTATAAGAAATAAAAAAAAATTGTAGTAGAAAAAAGGATGTATCTAACTTTCTGCATTTAATTTTTTTTGATTGGTGCAGTCGATTTTTCGCAATAGGTACAAGCAAATGGTCAAAAAACTCGAATTTGGTATCACGGCTCTTAACTATAAAAAATATTTTTTTTGGTCACATAAATTTATGGAAATAAATAACGATAAGTGTATTTTGGGGTTGATGCATTTATTTAATATTGATGTATTAGATTTCCTTCAGTGTTTTTTCAGTCGTTTTGAAAACGCAAGACGCCGAAGGCTCGCGGGGTTGGGTGGGCTGGGGAAGGCTGTAGCTTTGAGCGGAAGTAATCCCCCACCGCCCTCAGTCAAATTACATTACGTTTATTCCCATCCTGAGAGTCGCCGGACTGAAGCTGAAAACTGAAACCGTAATCGATTTTCAAAACCTAATTTCAAATGTTGTTTTTTTGCATCGAGAAATGCTTTCATGGCGAATTTTAAACTGAAAATATAAATGAATCATAAAAATATTGAGATGGATATGACTCGCTTTGGGGTTATCGATTTACTTCAACAAAATCAATGTTGTTATTTGTTACGTTGTTACTTTATTTGCAATGCGAGTAATCTTGAGGAAACATTAATTAAGAGTTTAGAAAAATATACATTTTTCTTATTTCTTAAACTTCATCACGCAACGGAAAATTCAATTCTCATTTAGAAATATCATCGCTGCGAATTTTTTTCATACACTTTTCCATGAAATAATTTTCGCACAAAACCTTTCATGGCTTGTAGACTCACGCTTTTTATTAAGTACCGTAAAAAGTCACGTGTATTATATTCTTTATTTTTCAGGGAAACATCTCCTCTTTTCATCTCGCTTATGTTCGTGCGTGAAAAATGCAAGGTATTGAATTGATATTCATATATATATGAGCGCTCAAAATGAAAAATTATAAATTCAATGTACATATACAATATTAAGGTCAATTAATGATCGTAGTATTTCATTAAACTGCAGTGTTAATAATTGAAATTTGAATTGCCAATTTTTCAATAATTTATTCAGTAATATCAAGTGAGTTAACCAGAGATATCTGTGCATATATACTTGTAAAACACACCATTTAAGTTGTCTCATGATGATTGCAAGTACATCCATTATATGTCCTCATACCTGTAAATTTGGATGTGACAAACAGTCTCTTTTAATGTATATAAGCAAAACGTTGCAATACCTAGAAGGAATATGTTTAAAGTCATAACTGTGTGACCGTACGACCGATTAATTTAATAGCTTAATATCTATAAGGATTCGATATGTTTTGATTGAAAGTGAAATCTTTGCTCCCTACCCCTTCAGTTTATTATGAATTCATTTAATTTTTTTTTTTCATATATTTAAAAAAATATATACTTTTGTTTAACCACGTGGTAGTTAGGTTTAGTGTGTGGATACTTTATTACAGAAGAGTTCACGGTTAGGGGTTAGAGTCCCGTTATACATCCACGCTGTCTGGCACACCCTTTGACCAATTTTTTCCAGTTGGGTGGGTAGAAAACCCTTCTGGTGTTAATGCAGCCAACTCCGCTATAGATTATTGAGGTAGATAAGGATATTATCGATATTTTCGTGTTGTGTTAAGTTTTTAATTTATGTAAAATTCTAAACGTGCAATTTGGTACCAAGCGTATTTTTAAGAAATAAATTTAATTTATTTTACCATTTACAATAATTCTTCCATTTGGTGTAATTTGAACATACTGTTTCTTTATTGAACCGACAAAAATGCGTCAGTGCATCTTTTAAACACATCAAACATCGACAATTTCGTTGGCGTTCTAGTTCCCGTGGCATTTTGGTATTACACCTGGTAATCCAGGTGTTTCCATAAACGTACTTATGAATCACGGTCTTAGTTGATTTGAGGTGAAAAAGAATACTGTTTTTGACTATTTAAATTCAAATCTATGAATTGTATAAAATGATCTGATTCATTTTATCATTTAAAGTAGCTTATGTTTAAAAATTGAGACCAGCTTAAAAGTTAGCTTGCACTACAAAAATACTTTTGTATTAATATTTCAAGGAGGATTTTGCTCAGTTTTATGAATTTGACTGATTGTTTCTTATCTGTTTATAAACTTTTATGCATTTTTGTAAAAATATTTGATTGATTTAAATTAAAATAATTTAATAAATCTTTCAAAGGAGGTTGGCGACCATTTCACTGAGCATATACTCATGCTGATTCAGTGTTCACGGTTTTCTATAGGGAATATGGTGTAGTGGGTCCCCGGGTCCTTCTACAATATAATAAATACCTTATTAAAATAAATTTTCAGCGGAATCAGTCGAACGCTTAAACATCTCAATTTTAATGCTGAAAATATATCACTGTCACACTTCAGTACTGTGAATAGGCGACATGACACGACGAGCCTCCCCTCACAATCAAGGCTGCTTATCGAGATAATCACCTGTGGCGCCAACGACAGCTGTTCCTAATTGTCCCATTCCAGGAACCGCGAATTCCTTTTCCAACAATGATAAATACAATCCGTGAAAATTAATCGATACCTCTAATTTACTGTGCGGTCTCGTTTTGTACGGTGCAGACGCTTTTTGAAAAAGCGCACAGTAAAAAAAAATGCATTCTAAAACCTTTCATAATTATAAAAAAGCACAAAAGCGATCTATAATTTTTTCGACTGGTATAAAAATAAAACAGCGAGTTAAAATAAATTCGCCTGCAAACGCTCTCAAGTGTGTGTGTAGTATATTATAGCTGCACACATATGGTTATTCCAAACATACGTATTGTTGCAAGACCGACAGATTGAAAGCTCTTCCAGGCTGTATTGTTATTTCTGATTCGTATATTCCGAAAAATATTTACACAACACAAGCGTGAGAATTTGTTTTTCTTGAATATCGTTAAAGCCACCCACCCTCTATAAAAGAGAATCCCACCTTTTCAGTAAGCAGATATGTATAAATATATATATTATTCTATGTATTCAGATCAAACTTTGTGGAAGCGTGAAAAAATATGATAACTTTTTTTTTGTTCGTAAAGAGAGTAGGAAGTTGTATCAATAACTATTTTATTTTAATCTACAGGGTTTTATGATGTAATAACATATTTTTTCATGAATTCAGAATTCAGACAATGTAATATATATATAAATAAAATTTATGTAAACTCCATTTAGTTGTACAAACATGACAGTCATTAGCAAGTATAAGATAAGAAAGACGTTAAAAAATAAGTCCGGAATGTCTATTTTATTGTTTTCTACGTTTGAAAACAAAATTAGATTTTTAATTGATTGAAGTAAATGTAAATCCTATTATATTTTCATTTTTTTACTATTTACGCATTATTTTATCATTTATTCTCTTATCAGGCATATCAACGAACGTCACACAATGATTGCACGGTTCCAACTAAAAATGTATTACTACGTCATAGGTTTTATTCACAAAACCAGAAAAATCTAAAAACAAAGCCGATGAAAAATAAATACACTTGCTTCATATAATTAAGTAGAGATAATGAAAAAGCTTGGTGGTTTTCCGTTTGAGGAAATATTTTCATGTACGAAAATAATTATCGTTGCTATCGTAAGACTTCCTGAGAAATGTGTTCGTAGTTTTTCCGCAATTAAGTTGAACCTTTGAATAAAGCTAAGAGTATTGTATTAGTTTTAGAAATAGCTCGAGAAAGTCTCAATTCAGGAATCTCACGAATGAAACGTACTTAGAACTAATTTTAAGAATTTATAAAAAATGTTGATTTGTCGTAATTTATTCTTGAGTTTGCAGTATTAAAAATTAAACATCGCATAGTATTTTATATTTTGGTTATCCAATGATTTTTTTATAATTAGCACAAAAAATCAATGCACAGTGAAACATTGTAAATAATAAATTTGAATAAACAGCTTGATTGAAATTTGTTGCTTAGTATAAAAAAATATATATAAAAGATTAATTTTCATAATTTTGTAGAGATATATAATATTAAATATAATCGTTGAAATATTAGTCGTTTTATTGATTTATCGTGCAATATATGATAGTGTAAGATTTAATGTTATAAAAAAAGTATCATATTTGAATGAACTGCCCAAAAAAAAAATATTTTGTATACATTTGAGTTATTGCACGGAAAGCCTTGTCGTTCGTTGCCTGGCGTTTTTGTACGAGTTTTCCATTTAAAAAACGGTCCGGGAAATCAAACGGACGCAAAACGAACGAATGGCGGTGACAATGTATTCGACTTGCTTGTTATAAAGTTGCCTGAAAACGTATAAATGTTAAACTTTTCAGTTCAAAACGAAACGTTGAAAAAATTAGCCTTCTGTTACGCAGCATTGAAGAATTTTTTTCAGGTCAAAAAATAAAATTTTATTTGCCTGGTTCATGTTGTGTTTCTTGATACACTAACAGAACCAAGCAATTTTTTTTCTTAGAATTACAAAGTTGTACGTGTATCAATACTCTTCAACATTTTTTATAAATTTAGCAAAAAAATATTTTACTATATATAATATGTCTTCATATTAAAATGAATGCAATGATTTTCAATGTTGGGTTGGCTAAATGTACTGTTAGAGATATACTAAGAACTAAGCTACCACGAGTCTATGACTCATGTCAGGCTCATCGTGAAACCTGTAGATCGGTGTTTTAAAACGAGTAGAGGCCAGAGCTTGTAACATTCAAAGCCTTTTTGAATGTGCAATCTTCACATTACTACAGAAGTGAAAACACTCCATGAACTTTGATGGAAATCCACGAGCGCCTACTTAAATTATAAAAATGTGTATATAAACTGGAGCCCGATATAAAAACCTAATTGATTATTAATAAAAATTAATCTAGATATTATTTATATTGAATATGTATCAACTGGATGTTTTTTTTAACCATTTTGTGATTATTTTTTTTAAACAATGCGAAAGTACGACATAAAATTTATAGTGTGTTTTCTTGTTGTAAAAATTAAAAATGTAATTTCATAACGCAAGCTCTGTTGGTGTTTGTAAAAATAAAAAAAATGATTTTAGGTAGAATTTAAAAAAAAAAAAGGCTAATGTCTTATGAAGGTAAAACACCACAATCCTTTATAAACGCTTATCAGTCTACACGTATGAGTACGTTTCTAAATAAAGTACTTTTGTTTTACAGGCAAAATGTTAGAAACGTTTCGCTTAAATAGCTACATAGTAGCAAAAACAACACTGAGTATCCTTTCACTAGTGTTTTCCAGAATCTGCGCGTATAAAAATAAAAAATAGCCAAAAAAGTACTATGCAAAACATTACCAATAAAAATTGTTATACATGATATCTTTTGCTAATATTTTTTTAAAATTTAACTTGCAAAAAATATTTTATAAATTTTAGTAGTAATGAAAAATGAAAGGTTTGCAATCTAATAAATATCAATTAAAATGTTAAACAAAATACTATTGATAGTAGATTTTCATCTAAATAAAACCGATTCCAGAATATATACGCCTATCTTTCAAACCGCTTTACTTTTTACGCAGAAATTGTAGTTTATACAATCTATATCGAAAAGCCTTAAACAAAAAAAAATCTTTCGCATATTTTTTGGAGTACTCGGTTATGCAATCGACTACTTCCATTTTTCAGCAAAAATTCTAAGACCTTTTTACTGGGAAATATTTATCATCACAAATATTTTACATATAAAAAAAAGTTAAAATATTTTACAATATTACTATTTTTGTTTCATTCTATTATAAAAATATAAAGATAAATATAATGTATGATAATTTAGCCTACATAAACTAAAGGTCAATGTTATTATACTGTGGTATATTTTTTTTAGGTTTATACATATTTTTACAGAGGGTCATACTTATTCTTGGACATGGTTACGTTGGCCGATGGGTATCAAATATTTTCTATGCAAAATGCAATCGGGAAAATATAAAACTGATCGGGGGTGTTTTGTAGGGTAAGCGCAGTAGTTTGGCAGATGTCATTTTCCTATTGAGGGCAATTATTTAAATCTTGCATTTGCATAATCCAAACACGGTCTGAAATAGAATGTGTGCTGATTGAAAGTGGTATCTGTAAAATGCAGCAGGAACATGCATGTAGGCTGTTGTTTCATATAAAATTCCATACTCACAAATAAAAATATTGAATAAATGATACACAATGCTTAGAGATTACGAAAAAAAATATTTTTCAGTATTTTCGCCTTTAAAGACTCTGTTAGATAATATACACACTTTTGAAAAGTTCTAAGTTTTAATTTTTAAATATAATCTATGAGACTTTGACAGTAAGGGCGAATAAAAACATATCCGCAATCTTCTAGCTATTTGGCTATTCATACTTGTTATTTTTGAGTATGTGAGTATGTGGTTAAATATGATACGGCTACCAGATATAATATGATTTGGACGAAGTGATATCTTTCTGCTCTTAATATAGGAAACTTTATCTATATTTTACAAATTCGGTTTTTTGTTGTGTTTTATTCGTAGTATTAAAAGTATAGTAGAGACGTTATGGGGTTTTTAAGTAAAGCACACACAGAAGTAGAAACAAGGCACAAAAGGAATTCATGGTAATATTTTGCACTTTGTAACAACCCCATGTTAATCAAGTTGTTTCAAATTTGATTGCTTTAGTAAAGAATCAATTATATTATTTTGTATAAATTTCTACTTATGCAAAAAAATGGTTCTAACATTATTTTTCTTAAACAAATTTTTATACGAATATGCATGTATTGTTATTAGTTTTATCATATATATCCTAAATCTTGTAGTTAACATTTTTTTTTATATCATTTTTATATATTTTTTTTACTTGTTAAATATATACATATATCTACATTACAATGTTAAAAAAAAACTTACGTCTATTTTTTGGATTGGACGTCAATCGGATGCGTATTTATTACCCATTACGGGTTTTATTATATTATTACTAATATGATTAGGCACATTAGTTCATACATAGAAGATGATTAAAAGAAACTCTCAAATTTTTTTAATAATCACACTCTACATATGAACCAATGTGCCCAGGCCAACCAATAAACGGTAAACGATGAACGGAAGTGATTCGTTAGTACAAGGGCTAGTACACCGGCCATGTAAGCCAGGGGATGTGGGTTCAAATCCCACACAAATCACGATGATATTTTTCTGAGAGTTTATTTAAATCATCTTCTATGTATGAATTAATGTGCCTAATCATATTAGTAATAAAAAAAAACTTGTCATAAAATCAATGTAAAACGAGCTTTTATCAACTTATTTGTTAATACTTAAAAATATTGTTAGATAAATACATAGAATATCAACGTAAACTTTTGTTTCAGGTCATTGTATAATGCTTAAGAATCCTATGTAAAAAAAAAAATATTAGTGTAATTAGTAATTCGCAGTTGGCAAACACGAATTCAACATTACATTACATTGTTATCTATCACAATCGGAGGCATATCTACATCAGCCAGAGCCGTGAGTCTAGCGGTCTCCGGAAGAATGAAGAGCTACCACTCCGCGATTGGTCGCTTTGCCGTGACGTCACAGCCAGCGGCGCCGCGATTGGCCGGGCTAGAAGGTAAAAGCTCTCGCGAAAGCCCGCTCCACGCAGTTTGAACGCGGCAGCTTTCCAGTGACCACAGACCGTACCATCACCGGCGCCACAACTGAGCCGGAGCTTTTGCCTGCAACCGGACGCACGGCGGTTCATCAGGAGCTTTTATTTTTGGGATTTTTTTTTGAGTTACCGAAGCTCCGTGCATCTCCCGCGTTGAAGACCGCTCGAAGCCGCAAAGTAAGTCGAAATTTTTAAATAAATTTTAACGATCAATCAGACACTTCAGTTTTATACTTATTAGTAAGATTGAGTAAGTGTTTGTTACGCTGTTTCGAAAAAAAAAAATATTTGTAACAAATATATTGTTATGTGATTAAGCATATTTTTTCACACATTGAAAATGATTAAAGAAAACTCTCAGAAAATATCATCGTGACTTGTGAGGGATTCGAACCCACATCCCCAAGCTTTCATGGCCGGTGCATTTATCCAACTATGCTAACGAGCCACTGCAATTTAGTGAGAATTTTTTTAATAATCATATTCTACATATGAACTAATATGCTCGGGCTAATCAATCATATTAGTTCATATGTAGAATATGATTATTAAAAAAATTCTCACTAAATTGCAGTGGCTCGTTAGCATAGTTGGATAAATGCACCGGCCATGAAAGCTTGGGGATGTGGGTTCGAATCCCTCACAAGTCACGATGATATTTTCTGAGAGTTTTCTTTAATCATTTTCAATGTGTGAAAAAATATGCTTAATCACATAAACATACTAATACCTGCATGGGTAAATAAATACGCATCCTGATTAACATTAATCTAAAATTAATATAAATATATTGTTCATGATATGTAAACCTATACGGCACATTGTTTTGAAATGCTTACAACGTTTTATGAAAAACTTGGATTTGCTGCTGAAAACGGAAAAAAAAATTATTCATAGTCATATTGGACAAGTTGATATAAAAAATATGATAATCATCAGTATTATAAAAATACCTGTATTTTTGGTTATCAATTTCTCTGTTAATGCGTCGTAAAACATGTCATAAAAAATTTTATAAAATAATTTTTTTCACTGAAAGTCGTGTCCATTTTATAAAAAGTATATAAATCCTTTAATATTCAATGACATGTAAATATTTCGCATAAACTTATGTTCGTCGACTTTTCTAGGTAATTCATATTTTATGCGTTCTTACAATTACAAGAACGTAATTGCGTATATTTATAAATATACATTTATTAATAATGTAACACTATTAATTATCAAAAAAAAGATTTATTAAATATGTATAGAGATGAAATTTTGAATATATATTTTTTTTATATCATTGTATTGATAACAATACTTAATTACTCACTATTAACTAGTTTCAAAAGATTCAATTATCTCTTAACATTGGGATTGAATTCACTCTATACACGCAGCTTACTCATCAATTCCCATACAGCCTTTATGCGTACTAATAAACCCGACTATTACAAAACTACGTTTGAACCGTCAACTAGTGGTTGGGGGTAGAGTAAAAGTGAATTTTTTAACCGGAAACAGCGAGTGGAAGAGTCTCTTCTCCAGCGGCCGACGGAGACCGCGTAAGCCGAGCACCGGATATCCGTTTTATTAAGCCTTTTAAAACTTCCCAATTTCAGGAATCCCTTCTGCAAAGTAATCGTGCAATACCTCAGATCAAATGACGGGCTTTCATCTGATTTGACTGGAAATGAACGTGAATCTCGAGTAAATGAATTCCTTAATTTTGATTTGTTATCTTTCAAACGCGACTAATCTTATAATTTTACAAGTAAAAGCATGCCTATCTTGAGCTTAATTTTTTAATTAATAAAACAAGTATTTTTTGAAATACTACGTACAACTAATTACGTAATTAAATGTTGTTTTATGAGACAAACAACATTTATCATTGAAATAATTACAGCTTCTTTCTCGTCAGCAGTTACAGTTAGATTTTCATTTAAATTTAGTTTTAAATCAAACTATATGAACTTCTTCAGGTTAAAAACCCAGACGTTTCTATTTTTTCACTAAGATATATTAAGTAATTGCTTTGGAATCAGGAGTTTTGAAATATTGAATATTTATAATGATTCAATAATAAATACAAAATAAATCATCTGCCCTCATTAGTTTGAATATATTTATAGGGAGAAAATGCTTTATCTACCTGTTCGAAAGGTTACAGTTCAGTTTTATAACATTTAAAAAAAGTAATTTTGTACTATTGAAAAAAAATGTTATTCTCTAAATTCACTTCGAGATTTATTTTGTCATATTTATAACAATGAAACTCGTTTAAACAAGATGTTAATATAATTTTTGTCACGTTTTGTGAATTCAAATTCAGATGAAGGAAACACAAAAAGAAATATTCTAAAGCCAATATGCGTGCTCAATGTTGAGAGCAATAATTTAAAATTCTCACAATATACATGGGGTTTGTAAACGGTTGTATCACTTAAATATTAAAAATTGTGAACAATGAATGGCAAAAAAATTGTGTATTTGTTTGATTAATATATATTTTTTTTATATTTATAATTATTTATTGGAAATGAACAGAACTGAAAAACATTTTATATTAACCATTATTTAATAATGTTCGATGAATTTTTGATAAATTATGAATTCAATAGTCACAAAAAGTACTTTTCAATCAACAGGCAATTTGCATATAAACTGGGCTCCATTCGCAGTGTAACAGATAATTGAGTTTTGGTCAGGAAAATTGAAATTTTATTAGAAAAAAAGACACAAATTAAATTACAAGCCGACCTCATTTGTGGTACCGTTAAAAATCTATATATTTGTTTATTTTATAATATATTATTAAAATAATGATCTGTGGCTTATAATACAAAAATCAAGTTTTTAAACATATGTTTAAATTGTAGTTAAAACTAAATAGTAGATTTATAATATTTTATTTTAAAAGTAATGTAATTAACAGGCTAGAATATATTTTGCCCCTGATGTAAACTCAGTCACTGCAGCTTATCTCATCGGGAAATTACCACAAATCGTATTTACCCATATCTCATCACGAGATAATGTAAACCCCCTTTTATTCATGTTTGCTCTGTATGATAATTAGATAATGCATTGATCTACCTGTGCAAATATTACTATCTTAACATGTAATATATAAATAATTTGTAAATATTTATAATATCTTTTTGATGTAAAGACATGGAAAATAAAACTGCATGCATCTTATTTGGGATAGTTACAATCAAACACCCATGAAACTGCAAAATCACTTTATAAAAACTGCTGTATAATATTTATCTTATGATCTCCCGATTTGATTTAATATTAAATTTTGATAATAATTTAATCAATATATAAAACTGGTTTACATGTCAATCAAATACAATCGCGGCTTATAAATTGTTGAATAACCGCACTCACTACTAACAAGTTTACTGACTGATTTGTTGGATTAAAGGTTGATATTATTGACTCTGAGATTAATTATAGATGGGAATCCCCGTCTTAATAAGATAATCTGAAACTGATACAATTAAACCCACGTTCGGTTAGTTCGGGAATCTCTATATATATATTCAATTTGTATGCGCAATATCAGCATTTAAAACAAGAGATTTAACATTGTTATCAACTATTCAACAACATTAAACAATTTTCATTAAAATAGTGGTCAAATGTTTGTCTCAATCGCAAAGCAAACACTTTGAAAAGTTACGAAAATATTTTTTTATAAACACAATCAAAAGATTTGCTTTATAGTTTTAAAACGAAGTCATTTAATATATTATAAACGTATATATCTTAATTGAAAAATTAGAAAATGCTGTAAAAAAATCATTTTTTATTTAGTACGCGCTTTACTAGTCTTTTGATATTCGACCGAATTCATGACTTTATATTTTAAATACTGATGTTATAGACTCGATTTAATAAATATTTTGGAGATGGCCTGTTTTATCGTTTGTTTATTATATTTCAGTAGAAAAACAATAAATATGTTAGCATCTAATAGACACAAATTGTTTTCGACCAAAGACTTCATGGAATATTTTAACTAAAGTAGTACTTTGAAGTTTTCCTGGGTGTCTTATCTTAGTAAAATTACCACTGAGCAATCATGAATACAAAGTATTTTACATAAATTTTGGTTATATAACCAAAGCACATCTCATTAATAAACATTACAGTTCCATTATATTTACAACACTAATATTGAGCAAAGAACATTTCATTGTAACTAGAGCACAAAAATACTTCTGTTATTTCATTCATGATTTTGGTTTTCGATGAATTTCAGCTCCCACCCCTTTCAGGGCAACAAGGCTTTAGAGGTCCGCCTCTGCTCGGTTACTTACACTGACTTAATTGATCTTCCCTAGACATATACTACTATCTTCGAATTTACACAGGATCATACAAATTTTCATGATTTCACAGTCATCTTTAAAAATTCATATAGTTCACACTTGGACGAATTTTTGATCGAAATGTATTAGAAAAAAAATCTTTATTAGTCAATTTTAGTTACATGCTCACTTGATTAAATAAAAATTGTAATATTTAACTGTCAGTGGCATATTACTAAAAAAATTCAATGAAAATAGAGTTAAATCAGTAAGTAATGCTTCAATCAACACAATTGATGGTTACACGTCTTTGGTGGTATAAATCATATGGAAGAAGATGTACAGAAAACATTAGTTGTACATTTTTCTTTTTAGGAATCCTTTTTTGATCGGAAAGTGTTATAAATTTTATTCTGCGAATACAAAAAATTATCTCTGACATTGTTTATGCTCTTTGCACATTGTTATAGCAATATTATCCTAAACAAACAGGTGTCAAGCCAAACCCGAGTAAGTATTATTTACTTTGCCCTTCGATTCCCCTGCGGAATTTGTAGACAAGGATCAATAAGATATTCCTGCGTTTCACTTTATGTGAAAAGTAACTGTACTTTTATGAATAATTGGATTGTTATAAATAAAAACTAATATTTGCTATTTCAGTAAGTTTGTAAACTATTTTATATTATGAGTGTAGAAGCAAGAGAAATACTTTATTTATGATTTACAAATAATAAATAAATATGCTTAAAGTAATTTTTTGCTGTAACTATATTAAGAGGTGATTTGACAAAATAATAAAAAATAATATTCTAAAAGCAATTACACGGTAAATATTTTGTAAAAGTTCAAATTAGTTTTAATCAGTTATAAACTAACCGTTAATAGAAAAAAACATTTATGTTAGAAGAGTTGTAGAAGAAATATTATGTTACGTACAGTATAATTCTGATTTTTAGCGAAGTACCGAATTCAATTAACGTGTCACTGAAAGAACATCTATCCTGAAAAGTTTGGTACTATGGTAAAGTATTTCATAAAAACTATTTCAGTTTTTTAAAGGCTTTTCTTTAATTTCTGACAGCGTCGGTTTGACGACCTTTGAATAGAGACCGAATTTTAGAAAAAAATCTTGGTTATAATTGCACTACACAATTAAAAAGTTGGACGCTTTCCGCTTGCTGCAATAATTTTCCAGACTTTAATAAACGACAGTTTATACAAAAGATATTTTAGAATAAGTTGGTTATTTTGCTGTATCTAGTAGTTTAATAATTAATTTTGTACATTTTTTAATGACTTTTTTTGAAAAGTGTATTGAAGTTCAGGTAAAATTTCCGTGCTTTATATGTAACTGTAAAATAAAAAAACTCACCGTATTGTTCAATTTGAATATGGTTTAAAAGTTCATATTTATTATTAAAATTTATAACGTTTGTACATAAAATATATTTTTTAAATAAGGCCACGTAGGCAGATATAATAAATGAACAGTAATTATCAAGCAGAATTGAAATAAGATATAGGGAAAACTCTAAGCAAAGCGAAGCTTTTATTTTTAAATTGGTTTATATTTTTAAGCTACGAAGATAATGAGTCTTGCTTTTTACATTAAAATGATTTTAAAGACGTTTGCTCAATATTCAGGCTTCAAATTTTATTTCACAAAACGACTTAACGCAATAAAAAAATATTGAAAATGAAAATAAAATATCTGACTTTGATGCAGTATGGTCGGAAAAATTATTTTAACAATTAAGTAATTGAAACCTTTTGTTTAATTTAGTAATATTTTTTCAAAAGTTAATTGCATAAAACGCTATTGTGTTATCAGTTTATAAAACAATTATAACAATATTAATTAAATAAAACAGTATTATGTTTACATATTCGTTCATTGATAACAATTATTGTTTTGATAACGTAGGAAATTCAATATTTACATTCACTACTTCGACTGAAAACATGCCATTTTAAATAAACAATCTATTTGTCTATCAAAATATGTTAAAATCTAATACATCCAGTAAATTAATAAAAAGTAATCTTAGTATGAGCTTAAATTACATTAGTAACTATATTTTATATATGAAAAAATACATACTAAATAATTGACTACTGCTATACTTATGTCATAAAATCGGTTTAATTTTGTATATTTTTTGTAATATAGAAAAATTAACAACATATTGATTGTTTTCATTTTTTTTAATAAGTGAAGTTTTTGGGTAATGTACTTGATACTACAAAAAATATTTTGCTATCGTCTAAAATGAAAAATTGGGAATAACACTTTTAATTATATATATATTTTTGTAATACTGTGTTTAAACGAATATATAAAACTTATAATGCATAAATGAAAAGCATATGCTTAAGAAAGTTCGCAATGTAATAAATCATAATATAATTCAATTTCGATTTGCATTAATTGCCTTGACTAAGTATATTATTATGCAAAAGCTTTCTAAATGCAGGTGAGCTTTTTAATCCAATAAAACTTGTTCCGAGCTTAAGTTAAAAGCCTCAGTGAATATTCCAAACTCGGAGGCTTTGCTTCGAAACAAACGGTTTGCTTTGCGGGCGATGTGTCTCACGCAGATCTGCCTAGGAAAAGCAAGTTCTCAAATGGTTTCAACGGCAAAAGGAATGCTTAATACACCCAGTAGAACGATGAATAAGCAAACTTCGACGTATAATCGTTCATTCGCTACGTCGGATATACTTTCTAATTCAGAATAAACATTAAAGAATCATAAAAGCCTTTTTGCAATCGTTTTTGAGATGTAAATTATTTATGCATGAGCATATCGTATTTTGCGAACGAGATACGTACGAGCATAAAAATGTAAATGTTTTCATTATCTACGTTCGCCTAAAATAACTGGAGATATGTTTATGTAAAATAATTTGGCCAGATTTTCCCCTAAAATTTTCCAGTTGAACGTTCGTGATATGAAAGAAGTTCAATTTACAGTTTAGATTGTATGTTTTATCAATATTTTCTACGTATTTATTTTCTTTTTCTCGTATATCTCGTTTCTGAGAAATGTGATCTGCAATGATGTTTTATAAAATATTTGAGACATGTAGCTTTTTAATGGTATGAATTTATTTATAAGAGATCAACCGCATATTGACATAATTGGGATAAACCTGAACATAAAAAAACCTATTTATGTTCGGATAAGAGTTCTGCCAAGAATTGTAATGTTATGAGTTGTGATTCGGTTTTGCTATATTTTAAGAAATAAAAAATTCTTGGTAGTAAACCGAAGCGGTTGTAATGAAATTAAAATCAAAGCACTGTTATAAACGAGGTAATTATAGCTCTAAAAAAACGTTTCTGCAACCGTGTAATAAAATTAAAGTTCAGAAACTCCCACAGAATGCGAGCCTTACAAAATCGTGTTTAAAATAATGGCGCAAAGTACTCGGCTTCATTTTATCAGGAATAACTTTTTAAATGTTTTTTTTCCTCCGCTGGCGATGGGAAAGCACTAAGTTTTTCTGGAAGTAAAATTAATTACCGGAATGAGGCGAAAAAAAATTAAAACACCCGCTTTATTGTGAAACTATCTAATTTAATTGAAATTCTTCAGGTATTTCTGTTAACAATTTGTATTAGGTTCTCTTAAATATTTTATGTCAAACAGGTGCGATTTTCACATAAAATGTATATATATATATCAGTGGCGTGCGATTGTTGCATGCAATTTTTGCAAGGCTAGACGGGAATTTAAGTTTAAGATTTAAAACAAGGTTAAAACAAGATTAAAAACAAAACTAAACCCAATCAATATATAGATGTATGATTCAATGATCTTGTGTAAATAAATGTTAAGCCACATTAATTTTTAAGAATTTTTATTACGTTTAGGTTCCAAGACCGGAGTCGTTTTCAAAGTGTGAATGACTTAAATTTGCTATATTTAAAATATTTCTTGAAAAATGGCTCCATTACATGGGATTAATCAAAGCTTGACGAAGCTTAATATGTTAGAAAATAAGCTCATGTTTCATCTTATAACAACGCTTGGGCTAAATATATCATGTTATTTATTTAATATTTTTATCAAAAAATTATAAAACATAATAATAAAATCAGTTTTTACGTATTTTAGTAAGTTAATTTTTTATTTGCATTGCTTTCTAGAATTTACCAACTTTTTAGCAATAACTAAGCTCTCGGCAAATTTACACGACTTTATTAATTATTAACAATTTCTGGGAGCAAAATCTCTCCTAAGCTAGGGTGGATTTTTCATCAAAATAACTTTCAGCGAGTAGCCATAATTGAATTAAACCTTTTAACGATCAAAGCTCTGATTTATAATTTATTTATGAAATAAAATCGAAATTACTCTTTAGCGAAGTACTGGCCCATTTCGGAACTAATTAAAATCGCCTGTCGATTAATCTTCATTTTCGTACACAAGCATCCCCACCTTCGTCATTGTCTCATCTTTGTGAATTAGTGTTCTTATCACCAACACTACACATACTCAGCTGCTTTGCTGCAAAATTTTGTCCTCAACTATGCTTTTAAGATAATGTACTGTATTCGTTAAATACTGAATGAACAGATTAAGTATAAATGAGTGTAAAAAAAAAAACTAGCCATCAGCGTCTCTTTATTTTTGGTGTTTTTAATGGTTAAGGCCATGTCAATAATTCACAAGGCTATATTTATATATATATATATATATAAACCTATATATTTATAACTTAGCCTTAATTATGCTAGTAGCTGATGCTCAGACCAGTTGAAATATTTCAATGGTTTAGTGGATTTATTATGAGTACATTTACTAAGGGCTGTGGCTCTTCTTCTAGCGGAAGATGAGATTAGTTCGTATGTTAGCAATTCATGAAGCATACATTACTACAAGTTTATTGATACGCACATCTTCAGGAAAGTTTCAGTATGCTTTCGAAGAAGATAGTTACGAATCAGCCTGATTGAGGGGGCGCACTCAGTTTATCTGACTTAATAATTTGTTTTACCGCATACTTTGAATGCTGGTTTAACTTTCTCCAGGTAGTATCAAACTGTATGAGAAAATTAGTGTTTGTATTCAACTTATTCTCATTGAATTGAATGATCTTAAAGTATGAAGCGTTAAGGTGGTATGTTTCTTGCAAAATTAAAAAAAGACTCGGATAAGTGTGATATAGCAGTCAAATTAATGGTGGGTTACATTGTATACATACTGTATCAAATGGCTTATCGTGTTAGATATATACAAAGGGAGTAAACTTAAGTGTTTTTGTCTTGTATTTTTCTTGAAGAGCAGGAATAAAATGCTGATTCTATCATCGTGTTTAATTTTATATATATTTGAGGTCTCTATAGGCAGTCACGTATTCTATCGAGCTCAATAATCTCATTATCCAGCGAAGCCTCACTTCTCGACTTTTCGTTAATTCAACTCCCCCTCCGGTTGAGTTAAGTTAGAAGCAACTACTAAGAACAATGCCAACCGATCCGAAACCGATTCCAATTTACGTATTTTAACGGAGTAATAAATACTTGAAGTTTTAACATAGTAGTAAATTTTGCACTCTGTTTCATATACCAGAAACTATAAAATATTATGAAAACTAATGAGATTAAATAAATAAATCGGCACGCAAATTCTTTTGCTATATTTAATAAAAATATATTTTATTTATTGTACTTTAATCAACAGTAATAAAATCTTATCGCAAAATGACTTTGTTCGTGCTAGAACAGATCAAATTCTTTTGAATGGGTGTAACATTTGAACATTTCATTTACTTCTTCTAGATGTGCAGGTAAAAGGTATCACATAATCAAAAAACGCACGTTTTGGAGTTCAACATTCAGCTCAGGCTTTGAATTCAATTTCGTACGCATCCACCTGCGTATTTTGAGAGATTTCTAAATAAACAGAGTCAATGTAAATGGTCGTGAAAGCCACTCCTAGTTAAGACGTTTCCAGAAAAACATTGATACTCTTTCAACCCTTTCCCTCATATTTTCTGCTGTAAAAAAAACTTAGGCTAAGGGTAAGACAAAGTAAACCCTAAGCCTGTTTAAGTAATATTTAGAGCAGTGTATAGTTTTATTTCCAGAATAAGTATTCACCCAAAATAAATTGAAATATTACTGTTATAAATGAGTATAAGATTTTAATTAACCCTATATGAGACTGAAAGCTGATTAAACTGAAAACTGTTTTTATGGTTGTGTTCTTCGATCCTTTTATAGGTTAAAGTGGTGTTTGATAAAAGCTTCGGCTCTACTGAACAGCGTTGCGGATATCTTCAAAGCCCTTTGTATACACGATCGCACCCTCTTTTGCCTCCCTTATACTCGGTGTGTTTTGAATACTGTTTAAAAAAAGGCTTAGGATTTTGCAGTTTTGCCCTCAAGCAAAATGGATCTCAAAGTAGTGCATTTTAATTCTTATGGCATTTCATTTATTATTTTTTTATGCTACCATTTCGTACAAAAGCTCTGAGGCCGGGTCCAAAACGCATTTATACCCAAAAACTGCCACAAAGACTCCAAAGCCTGCTAATATGATTAATGATTCGTTAACAATGCATTTACGTCGATTGTAACCATTTGAACTAAAGTTAGTAAGTACCTATATCTGATAACTTGGGTGATGTAGGGTTGTTATCTTAAACTCTCGCACAAATTCATGTATTCAATGTTTACTATATTATTTCCTGGTTGAGATTTCGAGATTTACCAAATTTTCTAGCCATTTATGTTAACATATGACTAATAAATGTCTGTAGTATGCAAAAAATATTGATATACTACAAACAAAATACTACAAACTATTAAAAGAAATTAATTTCGCCAATTAGGTAAACTTGCTAATCTAAGCTCGGAAGTCAGTAAATATTTTTCTAATGGTAAGATCTGTAAATGTATTCAACACGAAAAATAGCACAAATTTTTAATAATAAAGCAAAGATTGCTCTACAAAGAACTTTGTGTTCTCAAGTTAACTTATTTTCGTCTTTGTAAGAGGATTCTGCCTTAATATGAAACATGAGTTTTCTCTCTTAGAGGCAAGAATGTGTAGTTAAAAGCCACTTAAAAAACCATATCTTTTTATGAAAATAATGGTAGAAAGATTGTTAATTTATTTTAACCTAAAATGGTTTCATAGTTACATTATAATATTAAAGATTAAATATAGTAATTTAAATCTTATTTGATATTCATTTAAATTCATTGGCTAAGGCTTTTGTTTAATATTAAAAAGATGCCTTTTTTGTCATATTAGTATGTAAATTTAAATTCCATAACCTTTCGTAGATTATACATATTTTATCTAAAAATTGGGTTATATTATATTTAACTTAAAAAACAGTTAACTTAGACTTTTTATCAGTTTTATTTATATTTGCCTGAAATGTCCTAACATATTGCCCAATCGATTACTTCGATACCTTTAAAGTCATAATTATTTACAAATATATATTTATATTTTAACAAGAAATAAGATTACCAGTCTCCTTGATCGAAGATCCCTAAAAAGACAAATCTGGACAAGACCAGAACGAATAATTCTTTAGAATTTTTTTTCAGTTTGATACAATTTATAAACTTTATTTCTGTGTTTTCTATTTGTACGAGAAAAAAGGTTTTTATGTAAAACATACAATATTGAAATGACTCAGGTTCTGTCTCATACAGTCGGTTATAAACAAGAATATTTGCAAATAAAGTGACTCAGGACGTATAAATCTTTATGTGTTTTTTAGTATTTAAAAGTTAATTACAAATCATTTAATTGGGCTACGGATTGTTTATACGTGTTTCTTTATGGATAATAAAGGAAATGCTTAATCAAGAGACTCTGGTTCTGTCTCATACAGTCATTTCCAAACTGGAATATCTGCGGATAAAGTGTTTATTGTTCAAGCGTTGTTTGTCGGTAGGTAATTCAATTTGTGATTTCCACAGGGACTATTTGATTAGAGCACTAAGCACTGGGGATATAAATAATTTCCCACAGAAGTTCATACATATCTGGCCCTCCACTCAACCACTCTCTTAATTGCCGGCAGAGTAAATATTAATTAGCAAAATAAACGCACCGCCCTGCAAAGTTATGAGTTTGTACAAACACTCAAATAAGATTCAATACATTCGTTACAATGGGAGACTAGAAATTACTGACATACTTTACTATTCAAAATAATTATTGTTTCAAAACGATTGCACCAATAGATGCAATTCTGTTACAAATAAATCATATCTAATTAGACTAAAAAATAAAAATAAAAATCGGATTCCTATAAACCCCTAAATATTTCCAGTTATTAATATTATTTTTTTTTCTCCCAAGAATAATGATTTTTTTATTATGAATTTTAAAAGAATGCGTTACATGCGAATCATCAATCACTGGTTTCCTCTCGTTTATTTTCATAAAAACTGTTAAAGGCTACACCTGGTTCTTACTGAAAAAATAAAAAATATACATCTTCTATTATATATTCAATCTTTATCTGTTGATCTAAGTCTGTGTATCTTCGAATGCACAAATTCGAATAACTAATTGTCTTAGAGATTACTAACAATTTTGTTTGTGAGTGCTTACACTTTTCTTTTCTTTTTTTTCTGTGAAAAAAATAATCTGTGTAATAAATGAAAAAATCCTTTTTTTCATTTAATCAAGCAGTGATTCAAGATGCAACTGATTTGCAATTAACTAAAAGCATTTTTTTATGGTTTTTAGACTAAACAATAATGCAAGTGTGGACGCTCTTGGCTTAGGTGTAATGAATGTTATTTTGCATACAAATTTACACCGTATATTAAATTAACTTGGAATTAGATATTGAAATTCTATACGTAGCTATTATAAAATGTTTGCATACTTGAAACTTTGCTTTTAGATTTATAGGAAAATACAGGATTCTTAGTATTAAATGTGATTTTTTTTAGAAAGGCTTCTTAAAGTTTTCATCGTAATTGCGGTGTAAGCAATGGTGGTTCTGAGAAAATTTGCCCTGTAATATGCATTAATTAATCGAACAATTTTCTTTGCGTGCTCGTTCATGTCACCAGGTTAAGGATATCACTCGACACGCAAGAGCCTGCATTTAATTAGAGCAAATTTAATAACATTCTCACCATAAAAATCAATTCCTTACAACCCCTGTTCTTGCAAACTATTTGCACCCATATATATTAACTAAATAATTTTATGTAATCGATTTATACAAAAAACGATGAGAAAAATTATCAAAGAGTCTTTTCACGTCACTGATGCGATTAAAGATTGCCAAACGAAAAATGTGTCTTAAAGATTTAAGCATTGGATTTGTGTATAAAATTTATTAAAATTATCAAAGTTTACAACATTTGATGCCTTGAAAATATAATTAGCAAAAAAGTTATTTAATGTTTACGTTCTCGGATTTTGTAACTTATACATAATTTTTAACGAGTCAAACTTAAAAGCATCCGAACGATGAATTATTCATAAAATGTAGAGTTAACATTCGGCATCCTTCCTGTAAAACTGTTGAACTATTTAGCACCGTACAACTTTCTATAATTTTACAATTATTCTTCTTTTTCCTGCAAACTGCCAGGACAGGAAAATTTCAAAATGGACGCCAGCATGGCGACGATTGCTCGGAGGGAGCTTTGTTTCACAAGTTCTCGGAGCTTTTCTCCTTCTTTAGCCCGGCGTTGAATAAACGAATTACCGGACGCGCAAAAAACATCTCGTTTTCCTGGAAATCATCCTCGGGAAATTGCATCGTCGGACATTTGTTTTGAGCTTGCAACACTGATAACTTTTAAGATAAATAAAAAGTTTCAATGGTAAATATTCTTTATAAACTCAATAATTTTTTTTAAGCTTTTTGGTAAATCCGAATAAATTTCTTTTCGGTTCTTGTTACTACAAAAAACAACATTTATGGCTCGTAATAAATATAACTTAAAATATTTATCTTAGAATTATTTCATTAACTTGTTTTCTAACTTAACTGTTTTATTGATTTCTAAATGAGTTTTTTAAATAAGCTATTTAAATTTCTTTGTTAGTGTAATATATTTTAATTAGAGAAATTATCGAAAACCAATTACATAGGGTTAATTTGAAATTCATCCATCTCTAAAGGGAAAAAATACGAGCAATAGAGCTGAAAAAGGATTCTAGTAACTAGCAGACCAGGATGAGTTGCTAAACTTCACTAAGAATTATTTGGAAAGCTCTTAAATTCACATTGAATTCCACTATTTGTGGTTTTTTTAAATGATTTTTAACAAACTGATAAATTAAAAAATAGCTTCAAATTTAAACCAAAAATGCGAGGCCCACTCTAGGTTTTTATTATAAAAATATTCCGTTATATATATCACGATGATATTTTTCTGAGAGTTTCTTTAAGTCATCTTCTATATATGAACTAATGTGCCTAATCCTATTAGTAATAATATAATAAACCCGTAATGGGTAATAAATACGCATCTGATTGACCGATCCGTAATAGACATAAAAATATTCCGCGCATTTCACATTGCGTTTAAGCAAGAAGTCTCTTGAATTTAATCATTTTTTCAATTAAAAGCCATGTTTTATAATTTATAAATAGGCCGAGTCAATAAATAAATACTCAAAGTATGGTTCGTTTTAATTATGTAAAAATTTATTGAATTGCATTCATTATAAAAATTTAGTAACTTAGTAAAGAAGTCCATCAATAATGGTTGATAAAATTTTGCAAACAATCCAAAAACAAGAGCAAATTTATATCTCAATGACTGTTTTTTTATAAATCAGAGGGACAAAAAAAGTTTATTTAAGATAAAATACCATTTAAATGATAAAAATGAATTTTGTAGCTTAAATTACTAAACTTTTCATGCCTGTAATAGACTGGAGTGATATTCTGCGAAATGTAGAGTTTCATTGAATTGAAGGATATTTTGTTTAAGTTGTAAGTTGCTTTCATTGTCGACTCGGCTGCCATTTTGTAGTGTTGCTACTAAAGCAGCTTTCAGAGAGGCATTATAAGGCTCTCGCGGCCAGGCATCGCTAACTTTTGCGACAATTGTTTCCCCGCAAGCATCCATCCGAGGAAAAAATAACCTGAAAGTCAACGCGACTTTGTGATGAGTAATACTTTTAAACTTCCAGAACCAGGGCCTTTTAAAAATCTTTCTTCTTATACAACAATTTAAATGCCTATGTTTTTATTATAATAAATACAGCTTTCTAATTTTACTGAAAGCTTTATTGAAGGGTCTTTAGTGAGTGTTAAAATGTTTTTAATATAAAGTTGACAATGACATCTTCATCTTTTATATTTTATAAAAGCCTTGCGTGCAATCCTTTTCCAATAATATTTATATTCCCCTTCAATATTTTAATAGTTTCAAACAGTGATCTACATCATAATAAATTTTAAGATATAGTTTTCAACTTTCTAAAAGAATCTTCACCTAGATCTGTGGATTTTTGATTTATTTTATTGATATAGCAACAACACTTAAATTAGATTATTGCTACAGTAAAGATCAAAACAAATAAGCCTTTAAAGATAACGTATTTAAGTGTTATTTTTATTATGAGCTGGAGTGTCATAAAGCTTATCATGTTTTTTGTCATTGACTTCTAAAAATGGAAAATTTCAAAAGATATTTTAGTGTCTGATTTAGAAATTTCATTTTATGTACCATTTTGTAATTTTTTTATAATTAATCTGTACTTTTTTATAACAAGCATATCAACCATATTTTGTTTTGGGTATATGACATGTTTAAAATACGACTAGATTTCATGCATATTAATTAAAATACATGTGCCCCATGGCACAAATTATTGTAGCCCTCAAAAAAATTCGTCCTTTGATCTTTCACAAAATTGTCAGGTTTCATCGTAAATGTATGAATATATCATATTGCATAAAGTACTCTAAAAATGTTGACATCGTTGTATGAAAAAATACTAAAAGTGTTTTTGACATGCATATGGGGCTTTAAGCATTATAAATGAATCTGCCCATGGGTTAATATGAGAAAACATTTCAGTAATCAAATTGTGGCTTTTATGGTAAATTGCCAAATCTAAAAATAAATACGTAAAAAATGGTTTTAGTACTGAATTAAATAAATTATATCCACCTACAAAATCTCTCCTGTTTTATATGTATAGTCATTTCACATAAAAGATCCATAAATACATTTTGTATTTGTACCTTTCCCATGACAGTCATTACCGTTATACTACAATGTTATCAAATTTGTACGTCATTTAGTTGGTATTCATTACACCTGAAGATGACAGCTTAGCGAAAGCGATCGTTTCGTAATTAAATTAGGTAGGAATATAACAGACAGGAATATTAATAAATTTTATAAAAAAATATCAGCTGTATTATTTAAAAATAATTTTTAAAAAATTAATTTAAAAAATTAACCCAATTGATAAATTTGAGATTTAAGTTAAATACAGCAGAAATTTTTTTTTTAATATGAAATACTGACATCTTTAATAAAAATTAAACATTTAATGATTATTATAAATAATTTTTTACCCACACAGGTATATGTAATATCCCAAAGTTTAATAACAATGCAATTTATACAAAGTTTTTATTTTGTAGTTATGTGCAAAAGTACAAAAGCTTTCTAAGAACGCAGTGAGATGCAAGCGAGCTTTTTACTTTGAAGTGCGATAAACGATTTTGCAGCATGGAACAAACGGAAGAAGTTTAATCTGCCAGGGATTTTGTGGAAATTGTTACGACGTTAAATGTTTATCACGGAACGTTACTAAGATAGTCATTTTCACCGTGGCTTGAAATGAATAAATGCTACTAAAGACGAGAGCTTTTTAAATATTTTGTTATAAAATATTATTTCAATTTCCTAAAGACAATAGTAAACAGCGCATGGTGTAAATGTGTACAACTTTCTACGTTTGTTTAGACAGATAAGAGTGTGGTTTATTTGTGGCATGGAATTACAGATAGTCGATCAATAATTATTAAAGAAAGTTTCAATCAAATTTAAATGTTTAATTAATTTTATGATAAAAATATGAATTGATGGTTGATAGTTTAAAATCCCATAACATGAATGGTGTTATCCTCAGGTAATGTCCCGCGTAATCGCTGCGTAAAAATCTGTTCATCCGTATGATTTTTATCAGAACCACTGAATTTAGTTCCATAAAATTAAATCTTCTCAATTCAAGCCTAAATATTTTGAATATCAAGATTTAGTTGAAATAAAGCAATGGATTTAATGCTTTTTTGATAATCAAAACTTACCGTTAGAAGTTATACGATTTGGTTAAAATATCTTTGAATTCTTTATTATTTATTTTATACGTATATTGAAGGTATTCATGAAAATGTGAATACTAACATATATACATATGCACAATAAATCTATCTACTTTGTGATCGAGGTTAAGCAAATGAAATTGCGTGCTTTGTCATCACATCAGTCCTCTCAAAGGACATATAAAATAAATTTTGCTCTCAAACCCAAACGTAATTGGATGGCACCTGGAATTTAAAGCCTCTAAGTCACTGTAGTTAATCGCAAAGACCCACACTAACTCTATTACCGTTATTGCAAACATCGCGACGAGTCTTTTGTCTTACTGTAGCTCAAAAAGCACAGTGATTCCTTCAGGATGATTTACAGAAAAGTTACAGGTTTGTAAATATGTTCATTGATTTTGATTTGATTCCCTGAAAATGAAACCGGAAACAACGGCGAGCACAACACTCAAGAACAAAGAAGTTCATACATATTTCATGTTGTTTGGAGACTTGTTGATTTTTATTCTATCAATTATTTAATCGTGATCATAGTTTTTTTTAGAGTTGATAATAATACCAATATTATAATAAAAATAAATAAATATTTGTATTTTACTTTTTCTTCGATCTTTTAATTTTGCTTATTTATTATTCTATCATACATTTTTATATAAAAATGTATTAAAAAAATTGAGATGCTAGAGTAAGTTTACAAGAATTTTATAATATAATAATATACGCATACATTTTAAGCCTTCTTATAATAGAAATAATATTACAATAAAATAAAAATCTTTACTCTTTTTTATTTTGATATTTTCACAATTTAGAATGAAAAATATCTCCATAGGAAAAATCAAGCAAAAATAATAAATGTTATATTCGTTCCATTTACGCTTAATATGTTAATTGAAACAAACCAAAATATTTTTGTTAAAGAAAAGAGACTTGTTATTGTATATTTTTATTAAACCAATGAACATCTTTTTTGAAGCGAGCTTTATTTTTTTTACATGAATAAATCACAATTCGTAATTACTAAACCAAGCATCAGTGAAAAGCTACGATCGTTAAAATCACACCGGAAAAAATATCTACAGGGTGATACCAAACTTGTCTTGGCCTTTACACCTGTCAATTATATTGATACGTAAACATAAATCAGTTTTTGATTAAAAAATAATATCCGTTAATGTTCTTAATAATTTTTGACCATTCCATTGAAATAATCATGTACGTCTGTACGTACACAATCAACTATATGACGTCACAAAATCACAGCTGCTTCCCAGCGATTGCGGTGGTGTTATTGAAACTATGCACCAGGATTTTAGAAATTTGAAAATATATATATATGAATTGGAATATAATATTTTAATCCCAAGAGCTAGTTTGTAAAATCACTCTGTAGATGACTTTTATATTTTCAACAGTTGATTGTCACGAGTGTCTGAAGTAAGAAAGAGCGAAAAAGCTTTGCAGTCAACCGAGAAGTAAAAGTTTTTACAATACAGGTGGAATCAGGCGGAAAGAAATTTCGTGAACGCAAAGAAATTTGCCACCGTGATGTTTTATTAGATGTTTCCAGAGTTAAATATAACGGAAAATACTTGCTTGACTTTGGAAATTGCTATTTAAGGTTGTTACTTTTTCACTCCAAAATTTTATGAAAAATCAATGTTAGATGCAATTTTAATGTATTGATTTAAGCTAAACAAATATATATTGAAAAATAATAATTTTGATTTTAATTGACATTTATCTGTTAATTTAAACATTAAATTATAATAAACATTATTTTATTTTTTTAGTTTTTTGTCTTTAACTTGTTGTTTCTGTGTCTTATTTGTTGTTTTTCTGGAATTCGCAATGCTGAAAATGCGTAATATCAGTTTAAACCAGCTTTAAAAAGTCTCGTTTAAAGCTCTATTAGTTAACCTGAATATAGTGTTAGAACCTTTAAAAAATAATGATAATTTCTTTTTTCTTTGCTGTTCTTAGATATTATTTCAAATGAAAAATACGTTTTTTTAATTACTGTGTAAATAAATAATAAATTAGAGCACACGTTAAAATATATTTTTATTGAAAAATTTCATTGTTATTTTGTGTTGTAGATAAAAGAAGAAATAGCCACTAAGCAATATATTTTATTCAAAGCAATAAAAATTAGTTAATATTATTTTAAACGGTTCAAAAGTTTTAACAAAAAGCCATTTGAGTTTTAATTTCAATGCACCGTACCTCGTAGCAATAGCAATAAGTTGGTACTTCAACATAACACGTTTCATTTGAAACACTTATCTCAGAACTACGCGTTTAGTTTTATTATCTTGTTTTAAATATTCCGTACCAAAACCGAAAAATACACAATGAAAAGCTTCCCGCAAAATACGCGACAGAGAACCTAATTGATTATGCAATACTAAAAAAAGTGCACACATGCTTCTGAAAACACTGAAAAAGGCTTTCGTAAAAAATACATCTATCAAAAAGTTGGGGGCGCTATTTCTGAAAGCTGACGTCATGGTGGTGGAAGCACAAAGGCTCACAGCCGCTTCCGGTGCGGCCTGAAGCCTATTCTCCCGCAAGTACCTGCAGATAAGCCTGTCACGGATTCACTATTTAGAAACATTGAACGGTTGTTTTATGATTGTCAGAAAATAATATTTATGCTGTGGTGTTAGATATTTATAGAATTCAGTTTGTAAGTATTTATAAAGCAATTCAATATTTTTTACAGAGAGTGCTAGGTGAAATTAAAAAAAATATCAGACAGAGGGCTCTGCTTGATAATGCCAACGTGAAAGGTTGGCGAAACCGGTCACAAATAAAAACGAACATGTGGAAAATCACTCAAGTATTTTACTCAAAAATATTATTCATAAAGCCTTAAAAAAACTCAGTGAATAATGTTGTTAATTTAGTTCTTAATAAACAACTTACATATTGTGCAAAAGATTTATTTTTATTTAGAAAACGAAAATTTGGATTAAACGGCTTTTTTGTTAGTTTCGAAATAACTATAAATCTTAATATCAGGCTTGTAATTTTATCGTAGATAAAAATGATAAAAAGTTACGTCTAATTTTAACAAATAATACGTACAAAAATGTATTTTTTTTGTCAATTATTTATAGTTCTCTTCTCTTCAAATTTGTATCAAAAATATCAGTAAAATATGAAAATCAACAAAACCAAAAAAAAAACAAAAATATATATATATTTAGAAATAATTGTTTTCTAGCATTTTAGTAGGCAGGTTAATTACTAATAAAAATAGGTTGGCAATCTCGCAATCAAAAAAATTAATTCAGTTGACTTTACTTAAGGACAATTAATTAGAAGAGTTAATAAGAAGCTAACATTATTTAAAATTCAGGACAGTCAACCCTCGACGACTATTGGTACAAGAAAAGTTAAAGGGGGAAGTTTGTCAAGTTGAGATGTTTCACGATACAAACGAAATAAAAAGAATAATTAACTTAGGCGATGAGGCTTCAGATCGCGACCCTAGCCGAGGCACCTGAAGAGAAAATAATGTCAACAATTTGTTGTTACTTAAAGTTATCTGTACCTACTAGAAACATTTACAGTATCATGAAAAATAATCAAATTTCAGAAGAATATTTGATTGGAGTTAGCTTGAAATACAGTTTGCTGTGACTATTAAACATTTTTATTTTATTTTGATAAGCAAATGTGCAAATCGTTGGTAACAGTTTGTAATGTAATATTTAATAATTTTTTTTTTTTATTTTCTTCAATAATTAACTGGTTTTAGATGAACGCTAATCACAAAACGACAAAAAATTGAGTACGTTTAAGTAATTTTGTATCGGTAAAAATTGCAAATCTATTGAATACGTTATCTTTGATCAATAAGTTAATTAAAAGCATCTAATCGAAATCGTACACAGAGCAAAGGAAATGTATTCGGAAGTTTGTTAATTCTCTGGATTCTCATGCGAGATGCATTGATTACCTATTACTAGAAACGGGCTTGGTAATTAAAGGAAATTAAGATTTTAGATGTCCTCGTGTGTGACTTGACTCTTTGCCTACGTATTGTTATGACTGTGCAACATGATTATATCACTTGCTAGACTATGGGTTGATTTAATTTTGTAAAAATTATAAAGTAAAAAATATAAATAGCAGTTATGTCTATTTTAAAACTTATTACTTAGTAGGCAACTTACTGGTTTAACAGCACTAAGATAAATAATATCTCAACGTTTTATATCAAAAAAAATATTTGTTGCTACGTTTGTGAATCACTTGCTGAAAAATATACATTTTAGATAGTTTTTAGTTAGTAATGTAATGAGAGTAGGTCCGTCGGTGTTCATGGACCCGTGGAATATAAATCCACGTGTAAAATCTGTGTTACGTGTTTAGTCAACGAGGATGGGTCCGAGGGGAAATCAACCATTTCATTTGTCATTCTCACTCGCGTATTAACCACATTCAAAATGTGCACCAAAATACCTACCCAGCTGAAACCGGAAAGGCTGTACGTTATTTACGAACATTATCACTATT
The DNA here is from genome assembly GCA_022113835.1 of Atopsyche davidsoni. Classification (NCBI taxonomy): domain Eukaryota; kingdom Metazoa; phylum Arthropoda; class Insecta; order Trichoptera; family Hydrobiosidae; genus Atopsyche; species Atopsyche davidsoni. Next base: position 8,513,359 of record JAILWY010000006.1, on the reverse strand, counting down.
ATCAACAAAAAAAAAACATTGGAATCATACAGAGAACTTGTTAAAAGTAATGCAATATAAATAGTTTCAGACGGAAATGGTCACTGACTTTGTCATCCATCTTACCTTGTGTAGTTTTCATCGGTTTAACATTTTTCTTCTTCACAATGATGGATCCCCGACAGACAAAATCAAATTCGATATCCGGGTCCGATATGATAGGAGTAAAAAAGCTTTATGCACGGTAAAATTATGTATTAAAGATAAAAAAAAATATTTGAAACAAAGACTGTATAATAAATTTGTGAGATTTTCCTCTCGTCTATGATTTTTACCGTTTTAGTATAAAGTAAGTTTTTTCCTTCATGAATAATATAATTCGAACTCAAAATTTTGTACTCCAAAATAAAAGACAGATCAGGTCTTTTTTGGAGTATCTAGAAATTTTCTCATATTTTAGTCTGAAATGATTGGCCATCAAAAATTTACGCAAGAATTCTGACGATAATCGGAATTTTTAAGCGAAAGAGATCACTGAAATTTTATGAATTAATAATAGTCACTTTGGATAATTTACAATATAGCCTTCTTTAATGATGCTATTAATTTGCATTCATTTTTCTTTTGCAGATTGTGAACATAAATTTATCGTAAAATTCTTTGATCTTCCCCGTGCATAACAAAGAACCGCCTGAATAAATAATAAAAATATTAATCCGGTTCTTTAGTTCTTTACTGTTTATTATAAGGCTTGTTCAAGTATTGAAAATAATAAAAAGATGATTGGCAGAAGATCTAATTACGTCAAGTGGAAAACTAAAGTGCAATCAAGAATATATCTGTGAAACGAGTAAAAATAATGTATTTTTCTAGTGGTTTCATTTTTTTTCATGATTCATAAAGTATAACTAAAAATGAATTGTTACCCGATAATCAATGCTGTAAAATTTGACATTATTTTAATAAATGTGTCAAAATTAGCTGATATATTGACTGCGGTCTATCTGTGTGATTTTTCGGAACGAAAATTTAGTTAAATGATAAGAAATCGGTTACTTTTTAGGATTAAAAATATAAGAATTCATACCGTGGAAAATATTAAGAATCTATTATTTTTATTGTATTCATCCAAGTGGCTTTTCTATATTAAAGACAGGGTTACAAAGCACATACGTTTTTCAAAATGTTTAATAATATAATATAAATATGTGTTGCAAAAAATAAACAATTTCTCTTATCTTTGACTAAAATAATAAATGTTAAATAAGTAAAAATTTTGCAGTATTTTATTCAATAAATTTTTTAGATAATTTTTTCATCCCTTCGGGATCGATAAGGTTGATTTTTTTTTGCTGTATAATTTAGATTTGTTTCAGTCAGCCGAGTGTGTAACCGTTCTATTATTATTATAAGCAAGACACTTAGCGGATAAATTGAAATCGCTAGTTTTTCCCATGCAACATCCGTTCCTCCGTTATGAATAATTCCCGCCCCTGCGGAGTTTCCTGGAGAATCTAAATAACGCCTCGGCCTGCGGTTCTTAAGTCGCTCTCGATTATTTGCATGGTAATAGATAATTTCGCGAGATGGTGCTAGCATCGCCTGCGCGATTGAGGCGGGAAATTAATTAACCGTATGCTTTGGAAAAGCCGCTAAAATCTAATTACATGCCGGGTATTACGAATATACGTCGCTACGTTGCTGTGCTGAGTATTTACAGTGTGCCTTTTTTCATGAAACACATTCAGTTCACTGAAAATTTTAAGGGATGCTTGTGCTCATGCGAATATCGTATCAATATTTGAGATTGAAATTAATCTTAAGAACGATGTTAGACAAACAAAAAAATAATAAAGGAGAGGGGTTTCATATCATTTATTCGTTCTTAAAAAAGTGCTATCAAATTATCATTTGTAAGATTTAATAAATCACAACAGCTACTGAGGGGATTCAAAAATACTCTAACGCCTTCACACATCTTGTCCAAGGTGAATCTGCTTTTGAGGTGTTCCCACAAAACATGATTTATGATCCACCTGTACGTCGGCCCTTTGTCGTTCTTGAATATTGAACCTAAGATCTGAATACGATAATCTTCAAATACGCGAATACAGGCACTTACATCAAATAACATTTAGAAACGTTTCACACCACAATATCGGTGAAATCGTAATGTTATATTAATATTGTATTTCAAATGTGTTGTTAATAGCGGATTAGTATGTATGCTGGAGTAGAGCATATGGTTTCAATATATATGTACATTCGAATATTTCAATAAAATATCACTTTGCTTACAAAAAAAAAATTCAAGCACTGAGTTTTCCCAATATATATTATATTTATATTTTATAAAAGTTAAACGAACAGGCGTACCAGAACTAATTCTAAAAAAAATTAAAAGCTGGTATGATCTCATAAAGTAAATGTATTGTTTTAGGAAAAAATATTTACAGACAGATTATTTATAAATCTAACTCATGTCCAGATATAAATAATTTTACAAATGATTAAAAAGGAAATATTGTTATATATATGGTGGCTTGAAAATAAATAGCGTCGTTATTTAATACAGGATATTGATATTTTTCAGTGCAGTTTTTTCAGAATTTTTACAACACCCATGATGTACGAATACAATAGAGTTTTTACAAAAACATATATTTAATACATAAGGCTGCATTTATGATCATAAATCTCATTCTTATACAAAAACTTCTTATTTAAAATATAATTAAAAAATCTTTCTTCCTAAAGCATATATGAAATATCAAACAAGCTTAGTTAGTACTTAAAACTCAAACTGAAGAGAATCATAGCATATTAAACCACACTGTATCGTTATACATGATGTACTCCAACTGCTTAAGATCTTAAAAACAAGAAGACGCAAAGTTTCTTATCACTTAGGCAGGAAGATAAAAAACCCGCTTTTCACCTACTTACTTTTAATAAAAGCAGAATAATAAATCAAAGCTAAAAGTGTACGCGCTTATATTATTTATTTTACCGTGGAAAATTTAAACACCTAAATATTAATGAAAAATCAACAATTCTGATAGCGTATGTGTATAGTTATAAAATATATAACATATTTAGAATATATTTTCTTTGACTTATTACCATATTTTTAAGGATTGTTTCATTTCAGTTGTTAAGACAATTCAAATATAAAAAATGATTCATAGCTTCAAACTACAGCTATCATAAAGCATAGCCAGGGACAAGTTATTACCTAGGAAAATAAAGGATTGTTGTCGTTAAGAGTCCTTTCGCGTATCTTGAAGCTTTTTCAAGCCAGGAAGTTATTCGTGGTTTTATTCGTGATGTTTTATTTGCAGTAATTACTCGTATGGTGCTTCACATAAAGGGTAGCTCCTTTTAGTGCTGATAAGTAAGATTTTTTTTTACTCGTGAATGTTTCAGTTGTTTTATATTCGCTCTAAGCGCGGAGGAAATGGGTTCTCTGAAAGCACTTGTGGCTGGACAAGTTGTTTGCTTTCTTATATTCTATTCACAAATACAATTTAATGACATTAAATAATTTATATTAATAAAACGATCACTCTAAAAATGCTGTGGATGCGTCGGCTATCTTACGAATAAATTTAGAAAGTTGACTAAGAAATAAGAATTATTGAAATAATTGTAATTAAAAAAAACTATAATTTATTATTATATTATTTTAATATTTTTACAAGTAAAAGTAAAATATATAATTTATGAAATTATATCTGATATTATTAGGTTTAACGAAGTGAAATCAATATGATAAGCAAAACTATACTTATGCATTGGTATATGCAAGGTGAAAGTTTTGAGTAAGTCTCTCTGATATTTTTATGTTGGTAAAAACAATGTGAATGTCTCTTTTATATTTTTGCGTAGAAAAAAGTGTTGTGACAGCTAAAAGAAAGTCTTTTTGATATTTTTGCGTTGGTAAAAGTGAAGAGAAAGCTGTGAGAAAGTATATTTGATATTTTTGGCCTGGAGAAAGTGTAGCGAATGTAGAAATGAAAAAAATATAAGTAAGAGAAAGCTACGTGAAAGTCGTTTTGATATTTTTACGTTGGTAAAAGTGAAGAGAAAGCTGTGAGAAAGTATATTTGATATTTTTGGCCTGGAAAAAGTGAAGGGAAAGCAGAAGGGAAATAATATAAGTGAGAGAAAGCTACGAGAAAGTCGTTTTGATATTTTTACGTTGGTAAAAGTGGAGAGAAAGCTGTGAGAAAGTATATTTGAAATTTTTGGCCTGGAAAAAGTGAAGGGAAAGCAGAAGGGAAATAATATAAGTGAAAGAAAGCTACGAGAAAGTCGTTTTGATATTTTTGCTTTAGTAAAAGTAATGAGAAAGCTGTGAGAAAGTATATATGATACTTTTGTCCTGGAAAAAGTGAAGAGAAAGTAGAAATGAAAAAAATATGAGTGAGAGAAAGCTACGTGAAAGTCGTTTTGATGTTTTTGCGTTGGTAAAAGTGAAGAGAAAGCTGTGAGAAAGTATATTTGATATTTTTGGCCTGGAGAAAGTAAAGCGAATGTAGAAATGAAAAAATATAATTGATAGAAAGCTATGTGAAAGTCGTTTTGATATTTTTGCGTTGGTAAAAGTGAAGAGAAAGCTGTAAGAAAGTATATTTGATATTTTTGGCCTGGAAAAAGTGAAGGGAAAGCAGAAGTGAAAAAATATAAGTGAGAGAAAGCTACGTGAAATTCGTTTTGATATTTTTGCTTTAGTTAAAGTTAAGAGAAAGCTGTGAGAAAGTATATTTGATATTTTAGGCTTAGAAAAAGTGAAGCGAAAGTAGAAATGAAAAAAATATGAGTGAGAGAAAGCTACGTGAAAGTCATTTTGATATTTTTGCCTTGCAAAAAGTGAAGTAAAAGCAATGTGAAATTGATTTATATTTTTTTACTAAGTAAAATGGATCGATAAACAATTTGAAAGTCGATTTGAATTTTTGCGTTAGTTTAAATAAGGTGAAACGTTTGTGAAGGTTCATCTCATATTATTGGGTTGATGTAAAAAGGACGAAAGTCATGTGAAAATTTATGTTTATAAATAAAATTCTTTGATATTTACAAACCACACAAATATACTTTTAGTTAAAGCATTCTTCATTTTCTTATTTTATTAAATATATAGGTGTTTCAATGTTCAGTAAGCATGGTTTATGTTGGTGTCGAGAAAAAAAATTAAACCGTTAAAAATTAATTTTAATTGCTTAATTAATAGACTACGTGTAGAATAGCATTATTAACATTAACCTCCAGGGGTTCAGAGTTGTATGAAATTAGCAAAAATAATCCTGTATTCTGGTCTACCGGGTTAAGCAAGTAAAGGGTGCGAGCTTTTCATGCTTTGTGGAATTCAGCTTGCTTTTCGATTAGATGGATTCTTGTGAAGTGCTTTCAGTTTATAAAATAATACATTTATTGAGAATAAATTAAAAAATATATGATTTATATAAAATAAATATTTGTACTAGGTTGATTGACATTTTTTACAGACATGTTTATTTGATAAGTAGTGACGATTAAAAAAATATATTTTAGTAAGAAATGATAATCCTTTTTTACTTGCAAACATGAATTTATTTTACATCCTAGAAGATGGCCGTAATTCATCGGAAACTCCAATTTAAATTCGGTAAAATTCTTAAGAATCCAGAAATTCTATTTACGTTTGGAATTTCAAAATATTACATACCCTCTGAAAGGTTTGAGATCTAAACTTTTACCACGTAGATGTAAATTTAAATAAATTCACAAATTACATTTCATCATATTCAGAAAGGTTGGCATTGAAAATTTCAAGGGTGTAAATTAGCTTTAAGGGTGGGAGAACTAACCTCAAAACTTCGTAACATAATTACCCCCCATGGCCTCACGTAACCCAGACAAACCGACTGACCAAGACAGCGAAAATTCGAATTTTCTCCCTAAAAATTCAGTACTAGGCATCACGAGTTTCATGATAATAAAATTAATTAAATAATCCATGAAAATATAATTTTTTTAATTTTATAAAAAAATAAATATATAAAAAATCACATATCTTACATGTTGTATTTTAAAATTGAACATATTAAGGCACAAAAGTTTTTCCGTAGTTGTCATTAAGTATATTCAAATTATAAAGACATTAAACACAACAAATTTTTTTATCTTCACTTGTAAATAAAATAACGAAGTTCCTTAATTTTCTTTAAGATATAATAATGTACTTTCTTTCTTGAGTTTAAAAGGACTGATCAAGTTAATCATGATTAGTAAGTAGTTTCTATAAGTAATAAACATTGTGTTAAAGAATATTACTTCATAAAAAGTTTTATTGACAAGTGAAAATATTATCATTTTGATAGGTATTAATCATAAAAATCTGTTTGGTGTATTTAATTGTTCTGTAATAATATTTCAATTTCAACCCAAGCGTTTTGTATAGTATCTTGTTGTTTATCATTAATCTAAGTATTTCAGATGGTTTAAAAATATAGTGGAGTAAATTTACACATTGAAACTAAAAGCTGCGTTCGAGAGGCCTCAAAGTCAGTTAAAAGCCTCTAAGGCCAAGGGATTTCACCCAACAATATAACAATGTCACAGTGTTTGCAGAGTTTTAATTAGTGCGAACGTTTGTGTGTTGAGTGATGTGTGCTCTATTCAGCGTACTAAATTTTGTGTTATTTAACATTAGCATAACAGTATTTATCGCAAATTCCACCCACAATTACATTAAATATGATAATTTAGTTCAAAACCATTAAATTGTTATACATTTTGATTTCTCTTGGTTTAGTTTCGTCTGAAACGGTTGCATTGTTTTAAATTTAACAAATTCATTCATGCAGATGGAAATACAAACAGATAATAATTAAATTCAATATTTAATAATTATTCACAGTCCACTTGCTTTAAACATATTTTCGTTTGAACTACAAAGGTTCGTTTATTTGATAATTTAGTCAAAATATTATTATTAAAAAGTTTTTAACGTATAAAACAAAGGTCTCCATTTCTTGGCTGCTTTATTTACAATACTTATTATATTTGTATGAATTAGTTTGTGTTATTTGACCCTAACGATAACCATATTTAATATTTTTTTAAATGATTGATTAAACTTAAATTAAATCAATTAATGTTTTGTTGTTGTTGTCATCGATGTCTTTATAGCTGTTCGGATTCCTATCTGCCTATAATAATATTTTTGAAAATATCTGCTCAAAATTTAAGAAAACTTCAAAAGTTAACAGGTGGGTTTAGTATTTTTTGATAAACATTTTTCATTAATTGATAAAATCTTGATTACTCTGAACACTTAGCCTCATCTGCTGAAAACTTTGGTCTAAGGGTACATAAACGTGGAAGGTCCCGTTTTTTTGCAAAGTGCTGGCGGTAAGAAAAAGTCTTAAGAATGGAGAGTATCCAGCCTTTCACAACTTTAAGTCAAATTAAAATTATTACTTGTAATTTAATACATTGTTCATAAAAAAAAAAATTTATATGTAAAATCATTATAATTTTTTGGTGTTAATCACTTGTAAAATGAGGCCTTGTTCAGAGATTCATCAATGTTGCCAAAGTACTGGAACTGAAACTTCAAAACCTCTTACTGATACTGCAGTATTATATTTATGAACCCATTAACCCTAAAACAAAGCATTAAAATCGTACGAACACTTTAAAGTATTTAATGATATTTTTTTTTATAAATACTTCTTCCATATCCAAGCCATAGTATTATTTTTCTATATACTTAAGTTAATTACTGATTTGAGTTTGGGTCTCTTTTTAACAAATGAACAAAATTCACAATAAAAATTAATGTTAGGAAATGCCTTATATTTGGTCCAACACTGTCATATCGATGTTTTTCCAATAATTTAACTCTTTACAAATAAGAGTACTTTATCAATTCATTTAAAAATTGTTCCCCACATGGTGGAGCAATTTCAAGTGTACACAGAGACCAGTCCTTATTGCCAGATTGTGTTAAATATCTGACCAAGCGAAAAATTTTAGTTCATTGCTGTATCTGCACTTTAGTGCAGATACTTTTGTTGAATGATTTTCTACTAAGAATTTCTTAATTTTGAAAAATTACAAATTATTTATGTAACAGATTGGTTTCAAAAAAATCAAGTTAAATATATTAAATATAGCATACCTATAATTTTAAAGAGCAGATTGTTTTTTTGTATGGTACGTAATTTTGTACAAGGCACGCTATCACCATAAAAAATCAGACAAAAATAATCAACTCGTAATCAAAATTTGTATCATAGTCATGACCGGAAATGCTTAAAAAAAAAGTAATAAGGCAAGAATCTCACGCTCGTTTTCTCAGTCATAGCGGTTTTCAAAAGTTCCAACAATGCTCAAAATTCTGGTCACAGGAGGTACACCCTCTTTGAAACCACCCTTCCCCCTAAATCCTGGCGGTGATAAAACCTGAGTTTTGGGGTAGGAAGGTCCCACATTTATCACTGGAATAGGTTGTACTAACAGTGGTACTAAATATATTTGTCTTATACAGTCTAATTGATTTGTTTTATTTATAATATGCACATTGTGTAATTTTATTTATATAACATTTATTGATAACATTCAAAAATACCAGAGAAGCTGAAACTGTTTCTAAGAACATAAACACTTGTATTTTATCGTGGTATAGCAATGTTTATTAAAGTTTAGTTCTCTTTTAATTTATGATTATTTTTAAATAAATTTTTTTTTTGAACAATATTTTAGTTTATACGCTGTACAAATACGTTCATATTATTATTTTTTTAATATGCAAGATCACTACAGTTAGTTGAGAGCATATTTGCATAGACGATACACGACGATGTTTTGAATATTCTAATGATCACATATGACTTGGGGGGGTCTGGTTTCGTGCGCAGCAACGTTTGAGAAGTACTGAGACATAATATAGCGCCGTAGGAAATTTTCCCTCCAACGTCATTGTTATTGTAGGCCCTTCTCCTTAAATAGCAGAGGAAGAAGCGGTGATCTGTAGTGCCGGCTCGTTAGGGAAGGCCTCGGCAACAGGTGAGCTCGGCGTGGTGCGCTCGTCCTTTTATTCTCTCGTGTAATTGCTTTCATTAGGATTTTTTTTTCGTGTGGGCGTGTTTAACGTTTAGCCTTTGTGAGTGCAAAATGAATGATGCTGGCACAAAATTGTTATTACTTGCACACCTAATTTGGGTGCCCATAAAAGCTAAATATATATATTTGTGTTACAAAATTTTTTTTAGCAGCATAACATATGTACTTATTATTATTAATATTTTTATTAATGAAATAACTCAAATAAAATATTTATTAGACCTAATATGATCCGTTAATTTATTTTTTATAAAATAATGTTTAATTCAAAATAGACTGGTTAAACTTGTAATACTTCATATTCATATGATTTCGATAATTTTTATTTTTAAGTGTTTTCTAAGTTGTTTAATGAAGTCCGTAATTCATTAAACACTTTACTTTTTATATGTAACCAAAACACGAATAAAAACATAATTGAATAATCCTGTTTTATATATTGAACAAAGTCAAATTAAGTAAAAGAAAATTAATTAAAAACATTCACATATTTATATTAGGTCTTTTCGAAAAAAATCTGATGTTAGCTATAGTAGATCTTTGGTGTAACATTGTTTATTTTATCCAATCGAAAGACTAATTGAGTTTTGTTATTTTTTTCATCAATAAATTACGAGTGTTTGCGAAAAGAAAACCTTCGCAACCTGCAAAGGGTTTTTTTCAGGAGACTCAAAATAAATGAGCTGCCTCGTTTCATTCTCCTAGAGGGGTATCTTTTTTTAATTCTCTGTCCGTTTTTTGCGCCTCTCCTGAAGAGTTTTTCAGATTTGTTTGCTTATTTCTTTTGTGCTTGGTTTATCGAAATAATAATATGTTGGTTTATCAAAAAAACATTCGTTGATAATAAATAGAGAAAGTTATGCACACCTTTAATTTTTTACACACTACATTAGAAAACAACTCACTAAAACAGAAATCATGACAAATTCAATGAAATATATTTTCTTTAAAAACGTTTACTGTATAAAAATAAAAATATATTACTTGAATTGAAATCTTTAGAATTCTTACTTAAAATAAAAATAAAAATATACATTGACCACCAAATTCAATTTTGATATATATTTGCCATCCACGTGTGGCAACTAACCTCGAATAGCGAATTTCGTGCTTAAAGTTAATATTAATGCAAAAAGTTAGTATATTTGAAAACAAGATGAAGCAAGATTGAACTTTATCTTAACTTTTATATCTACGCCTGTCAATCAGTGGAATATATGGGGAAAACTTACTTTCCATGAATATTTTTAGACATTTTCAAATACAACACGCTCTTTGCTTATATGAACATAAATTACATGGAAGTTATATGACTTAAATATTCTATTACTGTAACCTTATTTCTTACATTAACCAAAAAAAATACAATAGGTCTTCGATCATAAAAACATTAAACAGAAACAATTCCTCTTTTACAAAAATTTTTGGGTAAAATAAAACAGTTTTTGCATTGCATTGCATAGCAGTGCATTTAATAATCAAGATATATGGACTGTTGTTGGTTTTTAAAAGGCACATACTTAGAAATTAAAAATATTAGATGAATATATTTTTATGTATTTGAATGTGTCTTTACGTAAAAAAAAAAATAATCAAATTTATTGATAACTGGTTTATTGATTAAGTGTATTTGATAGTATTTTTGTATTATTTTTCCTTTTAGATGATATATCAATAAGCATTGTTGTCTTAATGACCGATTCGAGGCAGTAGTATGTTAGTCAAGCCTCAATGAAAAATACTTTTGATATTGGGTTGGAGATATGAACACACAAGGAATTTTCTTTTCCGTTCTGGTCACATTACTTATCTCCGCTAGCAAAGGCAGTTTGCCATGACGTCATAACACAGAAATATGTGTAGTTTCTTTTATATAAAAAAATATATAATTTTATTCGCTTAAAATCAATAAAGAAAAAGCTAAAAATGCACGAAAGTTTTTCGCAGCGGTTCTATAAAATATTAAAGGGTTTTTATTATTATAAAATACTAACCAGTAACTACAGACACGTGATGATATCTTGAGGAACACGCATTATTTTTGGACGATCTAGAATACTCATCTCGTTTATTTTAAATGTGACAAGGCACCAAAGTCAAAGTTTTTTTTTCCGATTTCGGACACACCGCGTTAAAAAGGTTTGCAGCCACTGCTCGGGACTTAAGTTTCATGTCAGACAAACGGTGAATCTGCCAAGTTTTTTACAACAAGGCGTATGCTTCGGGGTCGGTTTGCCTTGCGCTCGCTACCAAGTGATATAAATAATAAATATCGCAGCACTGAGCACACAACGGCTTAATGGTGCCCTCGGGCGCAAGTCGCATGAAAATCACCCTTACAGGCCGCATCAATGCACAGAGAAAAAGGTGGTTTCGTTAAATAAAACGCTCCGTTTGTGAAGTCACGCCTTTTGTCATATTTTCTCCTGCGACTTTATATTGTAAAGTGTACGAGATAATAAAGTCATTAAGGCTTGTGAGCTATCCGTGTGATGTACAAAGTTCTTTGTAGAATTTTAAAACTTCTCTCAACTTTCAAAAATCCCAAGCGTTTTCTAGATTGCGATGTTATACAGTTATGTGGAAAAAAATACAGCGCATTATTTAAAAGCGCAAACTGAATCGCAGTAGCCACATATGTAAATATACAAGTAAACTTCAATGTCAATATTATTTTCATTTTCGTCCGGGTTTTAGTAATCCATTTTAATCATACCACTCTGGTGGATACGGAAAAATACATTTTATCGAATGCTTATATACAACATGGCTGAAAAGTCCTCGGCAGCGCATGTAGGTAACTCCAGCATCCCTTGGGTCTGGGGTAGCTGCCGCCGAGGTCTCCGGGGGTTGCGACGAGAAATCTCAACTCCACTACGGACTCGATATAAATGTAAATACCTTTGCTATCTTGCGGTATATTTTGATTATTGCTGATGTTATTATATAAGTTGCTATTTACATATCAACAATACATTTAGAGTTACTGACTTAAATATGTTTGTGACGTACTTGAATCTAATCTATGTAAATCTGTACCCAAAACCAGTCAATTGAAATAAACTTCTTATGAATTCGTATAACTGCGAACGGTATCTTAAGAAAGGATTGCTTTTGTTAAATTTTTTGTACGATACGTATTTTTAAAAGTAGCTTTAATCTTCTTTAATATCCTTTGAAAATCGACTGTAAAATAATAAAAAAAATGTTTTCAAAAGTGTATTACTAAAATAGCAACGGAATATTGTACTTAGGTACGTATAGTATAATTCACTTTAGAGAGGAGCTTTTAAGCACTTAGTAATGCAAGTGATTTATTATGAGCTTTTAAATCTCCTGTAAAGCGAACGTACACCCAAAGTTTACTTCCCTTGTGGGCAAGCGAGCAACAAAACCACAGCTGCTGATCGGAACTCTATTACCTAGATGTAATATAACCATAAAAGTTAGGATCACATTAGAAAAATAGAACCTCAGATTTAACATTAGTTTTAATAGAATTTGAATATTTTTTCGTATCATATAAATTTTATGTTTTTACAAAGTCTTGTAATGTTTTTGCAGTTTACAATAATACGATAACTGATGGTTTTGGAAGAACGTGTATCGAAAAATTGGTATTGGTTATTGCAATTTCAGGTAACCATGTTTCAGCACCTTCAAAGCACCTGCCATTTTTCAGCAAACGAAGCAGGTTACTTTCTAATTCATTTTAACAGCGACAAGAAACAAAAAATAAAAAGTAACTGCGGGTTAAAGCTGGAAGAAATGAGAAATAAAAAACGATTGGAGGTTGTTCAGTTCCACGGGCAACGAAAAATGTAGGAAACAATACTGCGGTAAAGAGTAAAATCCCGGCACGAAGCTTGACATTGTAATAGTAGTTAAAAGACACGACATTCTTGTATTATTTTATCCTATCACGTGAAAAAAAAATCAACTACCTTATAAGTACATAAATAAAATTTAATTCAAAAAATTCAATATGTATAAAAATATATAGATATAACATATAATAAATTTTATTTAATTTATTGATAATAACGTTGTGTTGACGTAACAAAGAGTGTGAAAATTTTTGTTGTTGTATTTTTTTATTTATTTAGTTTTAAATCAAATATTTAATTTTCTTTTGCTGAATAAAATATTTGGCTTGTTCCAGAAAAGTTGTACCTCTTTAGAATTTGATTAAGAACCAATAAACGTTATAAAAACCGCCTTTAACCCTGTTTTCTTTAAAAACAGCAATCTTTTTAAGCGAAGATAAATTTTTGAAAATATTGTTTTTCTTTTCAATAGATATTTCCATAAAGAGAGAAATTTCATTATTTTTGTTAAATGGCTTAGAGGACTTAATTATATAAAAGACTGGTTTTGACGAATTTTATATCATATTTGTAGAAAATAATACCGTAACATAAGGTTATCTAAATATTTTCATTTAAATATATATTTTAAAGAAGATCGTTAAAACATACATTTAAGTAATCTCATTAAAAATTGTTTTTTTTGGCAAATGTAATTGTACCTACTTTTTTACTTGCACAAACTGCTGTTTTTGATAATTTAAACGTTATTTTTTATGATCTATAACTTTATCAACTTATCGTCATCATAAGATACAAAACAAGCGCAGATTTTTTTATTGCTTAGCTTTTCATATATATGATTAATTTATAAAAAAAATAAGTCATAATTAATTTGATTTCAAAATAGTATCCACTGATTTTTCAATCATAATATTTCATAAATATATTCTTTTGAAATTGAATACCAAAAATATGATTATATGCATTGCTTATTTCGTATTGCAACTTACTGTACTGAAGTTGCAATTCCCAAAGCAAATACCTGTCGCACCACAGAACTGTGAGTCCTCTTGTATGAAACTATGTTTTCAACTAATTTGAATATTATTTTGTCTCCTAACCAATAAGTTAGCGGACGTTGAACATGCGGTCAATGTTGTCCGATTTACAAACTTCGATACATAGTATATCTGTGCTGGAATTACGCATCTGTGTTTCCCCTGTCTGATAAAAAATGTTGACTGAAACTAAAATTAGCAATACAAAAAATTATCTACAAGATCATATCTTGCGTAGCATCAAAATGTGAATTATTTTTGAGTTTATATTAAAAACTTGAATTATTATTTTAAATATGAAGGAACAGGTGAAAGAATATATAAATGTGCTCTGCGTATTTGTCGTGGAATGATGTACAATACGTCTCTGAGTGTTTGTTGTCTTTAAAGGTAGACCATAACAAATTTTAAATGTTCATTCCAGAGTAAAAGCTTGTTAGTAATAGGATTATTTATCAATCAACATGGGATGGACGGCAGTTACATAAAAACAAATAAAGCCTTAAGGTACCCATACCTAATTTATCCGAAAAACGTTTTCTGGGAAGGATGTCCGCATTGAAGTGGGTGGGGTGTGCAGTGAGAAGAGTGTAGAGGCAGATTGGGGTGAGGTCAGAGGGTGCAGTGGGTAGGGTGTGTGTTGGACTCGAGACAGGCTGGTGGCAGGCTGTGTGGTTGGTATTCCCTATCATCATGAATGAGTGGGGTTGATGAAGGAGTGGCTCAACAACGGCTGCTGTGGATAATGCGGAGATTCCTTCAAGACTAAACACGTAGTAATTTCCAGAAGATAATTAAGAGATCTAGATACTTAAAAAAAAAAAAAACTATGCAGTAACACAGTATTCTAACCATGGAATTATGAGTTAATTTATTCGCTTGGGTGTTAATTTTTTTTAAGAATTAGGTACTCTGAGAATTTGTCACCATGTTTTTACCATCTTCAGGGATTTTTTTGTGATGCATCAAACTACTAATCGGGAATGATCAAACTTTTCTAAGCGAGCGTAGCAAAAAAAAACACAAAAAATCATACATATAAAATTTTATTCTATAGTCCTGGCCACCACAGCTGAAAAGTGTGAGTTTAACTCCTTTTGGTTTCTTTTTCGTAGTTTCATGTAAATCTTATATCTCTGTATACACGTTTACTTCAGAAATCGACATAATTCGAAAGCGTACATTTCTAATTTAGCTTAAGCAAATAAAATCCGTTTTCACAATTTAAGCTTTCCATTTGTTTTAACCAATTCTACAATGATTAGATTTACAAATAGTTTCCGATACTATCTGGTTTGACAGTTCAACCCTTAATGGCACTTGGCGGAGCTTTTAATGAGTATGCACGTACATCGACAGGGCTGCCAAGGGCCGTGGCAAATTGGAGTTGCTTCAAGTAATTGTGTAATTAAAACGTTGTGTTAAATTGGTTCTCTGATGAAAATTGTATGGAGCCGCGGGCCGGAGGGATCGGCGCCTGACCTTCAGGCATGCTTTAGTATTTACAACAACATAACGTATGTACGGTGCAATATTTCGTGGTCTAGTGGCTAGCAGAAATGACAACCAACAATGAATTCCTAATTATATAAATATGAAATTTTCCTTGTGTGTTCATGCTGGAAAATTTTGTATACCACATAAAATAGGGCTATAGTTTTTTTTAAATGATCTTTGAATTATTTTAATGACTTAAAAAATTTAGTCAATCTTTTAACAATGAGCAGGTTTAGTGAACTTTAAGCTGATTTCTGTGAAATATACATAAAAGTTCACGATTGTTATTTTCAAACGACATATACCTAGGCATGTTTCTTTCAAATTAATCTCTAAATTTCAGACTAGACTATATTTAGATCCAGATATTTAACTTGAAATATTCTAAAATATGGATTCAAATTATTCATCAAAAACTTTAGAAAGTCGTTTGGGATTAATTACGTACCAATCTACGTGCTTCTTTAAAAGGTTCTTGTAACTTTCACAATTTTTCACTTCAGTAATAAAAAAACGCTTATCTATTTACATAACTTTCGAATAATAATAAGATTATATAGTGTTAAATTCTGAAAAGCATTGAGGTTCAATACATATTTTTAAAAAATAATTAAGGTTAATAAGAAACAAAATATTTTTTATTGAAGGTTTTAAAATGTGCTTAGTGCAGTGTTCCTGTTTGGGAGAGGTTTGCATTTGTTAATATTATATTAATTTAAATGATGATATTAAAAATAATAAACGAACAATATATCTATTAAAAATAATGTTGGAATAGAAGTATATTTTTGCTTCATGCTATTCAAAAAACCACAAAAGGCTTAATTATTTTTTTTTGCAACATGGTATTGAGACACTGCGTAGAAAATGAAAACGTTACACAAACAAATCATATTTTTTTTTCTGAAAAAGTTTCTCAAACAAATTTTTCTTTTAAATCGTTTTGTTCAACGCTTGTTGGGGTTTTTTATTTGGATTCTTTGCAATTTTTGTTTTAAAACACAATATACGGATATATAATAGAAGGATGTTTTTGGTTTTTACTGCCACGATGTTAATAATTATTTTGTCTTTGAGTCTATTTACAGTTTTTTTTTGCTGTTGAATTTATACTTAATTTATAGTATTGGGAAAACAAATAAAATATTGCATACTCTCATTCATATAATGCTCGTATAATCTCAATAAAATATTTTTTTGAATCTTCAGCTATACTTTTTTAATAATATGTAATTATTTCAAAACTTTCTACAGCTTCGTTCTTTGGAACCTGTCAAAGCAAGAATCTTAATGCTTTCAAGAGCTTTGTTTTTGGCTGTTTTCTATACATACTCTTGTTTGCTTAAAATATGAAATTTCAAGTGTTTAGAAGCAGCACTAGTTCTAATATCTCTGTAGCAAGTGAGACAACCACTCGTTGTTAATGTGATCGTATTGCCAGGCAAAATTAACATGGATTGTTGGAGAGCGACAAGTCGCTTTGGCATTATACGAGTAATGTGATATTTTAGTATATCTAGACTTGAGTACAATATCGCATATCAATATGGTGAAGATCAGCATAGAGATCACATATTTCCGTCTGAAATCAACCCCACAATGAACTCAACTTTCATGTATGCTAGAATAATAAATTTTGTGTTCTTTATTACTCGCAATACTTAAGTCTTTGGTATTATTTTAATAGTGCGCGTCATTGAGGCGTGGTAAAATATATAGTCCTTAAATAGTGAAAATAATTTAAATTTTATGGTATGACCACCTTCAAAATGTGTATATTAATACACTTTAGGCGGGTACCAAATTGACTAAACTGATGTGCTAAGCGGACGAAATTCGCGTAAAATTGCAAGTGTGAAATCTAGTCTACACACTATTTGATTTTCAAGTAGTCAAATAAATCGTTTCCTATAAAAAGTTGAACCACTTCATACACACTTTGCGGATTACTTGGCATCACAACACCACTTTGTCCTAAAAATTGTTCAATAATTGGAGGATTATCATTCTCTGACCACTCCACTTCTTCATTGTCACTTTGTTCAGAATCACTGGACAGTATTGGTAGAAGTAACGTTGACGAGTCCTAAACAAACATTTCGAGCTGTAAACCTAATGAATAAAATGAGCTTCTGCCGCTTTTAGAGTAAACACATTCAAAAACGTATTAATATGCGCCCCGCCTTCAGGCAGTAGTCCGTGAAACGGGTACTAGTACCCGCCTCGCCTTTAGTGTGTTAATTATTTATATTTAGGTGTAGACATACAGCTAGAAATACTTCGTTTATTATCATACATTGCAACATTCCTGTGTGTCTATCTTACCTGATCTAAAATTCACCTCTAATCATTCTCGGCAACGTAAGAGCGACCAGGAAGTCGGGGTAGACCCGAAACGTCTTGTGAGTACTACTAATTTTACGTTTCGTCACGTTCTTACCCTCACGCTGAACCCGGCCTACCCTCTGAACCGGATGTGCGGCTACTTGGGGTCCACCACAGCCGCGAAGCCTGAAGACCTCCGCTATTTCTGGGTAAAAGATCTGCAAAGGCGTTCTCGTTTCCTCCCCTGGCATTTTAAACATTGTTTATATGAGTTTTTATTCCTTAATGCTGACTGAAGAAGTGCAAATTAAAATATGTGGGTTTTCCTTTTGTAAAATCTTGTTGAAGTTTGTTTGTAAATTTTAATCTCCTTTTTTTGCGAAACGGTTGTGCAAAAGTTACTTTTAAACTTTTGAATTTCTATTGACAAAGTGGCTGTTAATAAAAACGCAATGAATTTTTTTTTTTGTTAATTATTTTTATAAGTTCAAAAGATTATATAAATACTGAATAGTAATCACTTACCATGCCATATAAGTTAGTTTTGAGACTGAATTCGTTTAAAAAATACGATTAGAGAGGATTAGAAGACTAAATTAAGATGTTTTATTACAAATAAATATAAGTTTTTCATAATCATGACTTTTTGATCAATAATTTTCAATTTCAAAAGGTATTTTATTCAAATTATAAAAGTCTTGTTTTTTTTATATACTCGTATCGCTTAGAATATTATATTACAGATATCATAAAAAATTCAATACATTGAGTTTATTTAAAATACATTTAGGCCTTTTTTCAAAGTGAGTGAATATACTGGAGAGTCAAATTTCAAATGTTGTCAGTGACCTAAATTGTTTGCAACCTTATATTCACAGTTTTACTTCTATTTTACTATATGTATCTTCAAAACATATGTCGACCAAACGTTTATACGTTACTCATACTTTTTCGATAAAACATTGGTTTTAATTTTCATTTAAAATTAATAAAAATCTGTTATTTTCATTAAATATCATTTGATTCTAGAAAAATAAGAACTTAACATAAAAAAAAATATTTTTGACATAAATGCAGATATTCACTACTAAGATAATGTAACTAGATATAATGGAGACTGTCAACATTGAAGTGATGATTTTTGAACGCATGATGTTTTATATATTATATAAAGGTACATTAATTATAGGTAAATTTTTTTATCGGTTTTTATCCAACAAAAAACATTAAATTTATATAAAGCAAAACAACATAATAGAAAGTATTAGTATTATTGAATACAGATTTGTTTTTCACATTTATTTGAAGGTCCCTCGGTTTGTGATTGAATAAAATATTTTATTTATCGTTTTTATTTCTATGATCCCTTATTGCGGTATAACACGTTATGTTTTATTTGCAGTAAATCCTTTTACAGTAAAGTGTCACCCTGGATCGTGTCGATATATAATAGACAACCCCATAGACGAATCTTTAAGTTTATGATGGGGCGAGAATCAAATAACACATTCATATCAAAAATATCCAAATACTCTGAATTTTAAAATATCAGTTAATTTTTATGTTTGATTAGATTTTAGGAAATGTGTCTGAGCGTAGAAGCAATATTTTAAATATGACGAAATAAAAACTTTATCAACCTACTTGTATGGCAATAATAAGTCATATGAAGCATCAATTTTCTCTCAATGACTCTAAAAAATAAATATATATATATTTTTAATTATTAACAGATAAGGCGTGATTAGGCGGTCATTTATTTTTAACCATTCCGCTGATCTGAAAAGAAAGCCTTGAAGCTTCTACGAGAATACTTTCCGTTACATCGGCTTTTTTATTTAAGTATTTAATCCAAAAGGAACAATAACAGTGATATTTCATTACGAAATAATATTTTTTTACGAATTTTAGACGAAAAAAATATGAATATATGATTATTGATAATAAATATTAATGTGCTTTCAGTGTAATGTTGTATCTAAAACCTGTGAGTACTAATATGTATTTAAATAATAAACATTGTAGTAATGTTATAATAGCACACTAAATTACATGTTTTTTAACGTTTTAACGTAAGTACGTCATAGTTAAATATTTAATTATCTTTGAAAACTTCCGGTATCGTTTTTTCAACGCAGACACAACACAACCGGTTTTTTTTGTTGTTGAGCTATCTGACGTTTTCTTATCTTCATATTCATGCTGCTAAGAAACACAACAAAAAAATCTTATCACAAATGATGTTGGCATCATTCGTCTTTTCCATCCAACCACCTTTTTTCATTACATTTCCGATTAATTTGCCACAATTTCTCTCACGCTACGTGCTTCATCTTTATTGCGAATTCCTAGAGGCCTGCTAATTTGGTAGTTTATTTGATAGGATAAACAATTTTTTTTACTGTTACATTATGCCATGATATTCAACTTTTGTTTTAGAGTTTATAGGCGTACGAAGATACTTTGTGAATATACTTTATGCTTCATATGAAAACAAAATGACATTAGATTATAATAATGTGCTATTACGTGTGTGCGTAAATATTTTATTACTCACTATTAACGTCGGATTTAAACCTTATTTATAACTCATTATGTTAGAATCAATGTTTTTTTATGTTAACTTGTATTAAACTGTGAATTCAAGATTTGTATTGTAACGTTTTATTAGTAAATAATGCATTTATTTTTGTCAACGAGTTGTTAATAGGGAAAAAAAATGTTAATACAGCTGGGTGAGTTTTAATTCGAATTATTTTAACTACAAGCAATTTTAATATGCATACATAAACAAGTAGCTATTATTGATTTTACATGTTTCATTCAAAATAGTATCAGCATATAATGATATCAAACCCGCTATGCTTCATAAAAAGCACAGCAAGTAAATTTTAAAGATAATTAAATATAACTTCAAAATAATAAATATCTTTCATAAATTCAGATCTATCTATAGTATACTTATACTTATTTTTACACAATATTATTTGAGTATAAAAAATATATAATACCTGGCGTTATTTTTCCGTAGATATCATACATTATAATTGCAATGGTATTTCAGTAAAACTCAATATTGTAGAGCTATGACGGGAACAGATATTTTGTAAATATATTTGTGGATATTTTTAAGCAATAAAGCGTTGCTAGTTCAAAATTATATTTAAGCATGCAATAAGAATGAAGTTATTATAGAATAATGTAAAAATTTTGGGGGTGATATTTTATATGAAATTCATAATATTCTAAACAATTTTCAGCATTTTCCTAGAACCTTTTCCTAAACATAATATCTTGTAAAATGTTGCAAACTTTTTTGTTTAATATCTATCCGCCTATTATCTCGTCTACGGGGGTGTAAAAATAAACCGTTCCGGCTAATCACAAAGGGGTATTAGCGAGGCCCGGTCGGCTGCAAAAGTTTCGCTCGCCGCCGCGTCGTCTCGCGAGACGAGCGTCGGCGAAACTTGGATCCGCAATTAGCGAGCCCGCGCGACGCGAGCCGCCGACGAAAGCTTAGCCTCCCGTGAGAGGGACCAATTATTTAAGGTTTAGTAGGCGAAGGGGCGGGGGGGGGGAGGGGGGGAGGGAGGGGGGAGGGGCGCGGCGTCGACAACTACCTTCCACAGTTTTGAGGCTTGCGTAATGCGAGCCGGAATGTAGGCTCGAGCGGAACTGCGCGGCGGATGAGTGACACGCGGTTTTTCAAAGGAGGCTTGTGATGCGTCTTTAAATGGACTTTTTTCATCTATTATATAAAGATCGTCAATGGAACTGGTATTTATTTGGTAATACTCCATTTTATTACAATAAAATAGAACCAAATGGTTTTGGAGACTACGTTAATTTCACCATCAGCGAGAGCTCTTTCGCCGAACACGTCATCTTCAAGACTCACTTCAAAGTAGTCTCCAAAACCATTTGGTTTTATTTTATTGTAATAAAGATCGTTTCTTGAGTCATTTTACCGCTCGTTTAAAAATCAAATATATTGTTTTTTTCTTCTTCGGGTGCCCCACTTAAAAATCTGACCGTCTCTCTGAGCATATACTATGCTGAGCTAGTGTTCATGGTTTTCTTGGGGAAAATCCTCGGGTCCTTTTACACCGCAGTTTTATATTCAACGGAAAAATCTGCGTATTGCTCCTGCTCAATAGCATTATTATATAATCCCAATACGCCTTCTTTATTTATATATATATTTATATTTAAATTCTCTTCATCAATGCCTGGCGATCATTTCACTGAGCATATATATATATATATATATATACTCATGCTGTTCATGGTTTTCTAAGGGGAAAATTGTGTAGTAGGTACCCGGGTCCTTCGACACCGCAGTTCTATATTGGAAGAAAAAATCTGGGTATTGCTGCTGCCCAATCGCATTATTATATTTGCGTTTAGATCTGAAATTCCTCGACAAGGTACTTTCAGAGCACATCCCTCCACAATCATTCCAAGTACACTTCTCCATTACCGATCCTTTACAGACTGGCAGCCATGCACGAGCAACAGAAAGGGAGAGCGGGAGGGATTAAATATTTAAATAAACATTGTTTAATTTGTTTCGTACTTTTCAATAAATTAGGTTTTTAATTAGAAGAGGTGAGTTTTGTACAGGTATACAAAACTCAGGTACACAGAACGGTAGTTCAGCCTAATTATCGAACAAACCACAGTGCCCTTATTCATGTCACGCACTAGTGGGGATCGAAATAAGTTACACGGGGTATTCGGGTATTTGGGGTAGTGTAATAGGATCTCACCTGCAGGCACTGAAGGGTATCTAAGGCTTAAAAACAGAAGCTGACAACCCGAGGAAATTCAGTTAACGACGGATAGCCAACTAAATAAATTGAAAAAAAATCCACGAACAAATTTTTATTAAAAATAATAAAGATTTTGTAAATTATTTAAAAAAACATATGCTTTGCCTCTCATTTAGGCAAAACTAGTCGCGTTAATAAATATATACTTTAAAAAAAAAGTAACACCAAAATGTTGTTTATTTAAAAGATTAAATTATTTTTTGTTAGTTTCAGCTATTTTGAGATATTATCATCTTAACCTGAAAAATATTATTATTTTACTAAGATTTGATAACTCACATATTTTTACAGTAGGAATAAATGAATCGGTGCAGATTCCAGATTAGATTATGTTCTCCATGGGTTTGAGCGAGGCACTAAAAATACTGGAATGCTTTCATTCCTACAGGAGCAATACAAACATAACAAAAACCGAACAGCCACAAACCATTCGCATATAAATGGAGGATTTATTTGGAAATCGTTTCCAAAGAAAATGATTCCCTTATTCCAAATTCCCATTTACATTTGACATCACGCGGGGAAGATATATTCAGGAACGCAAAACATGCAAGCCGTTCGGGGAGATTTTTTATCTTTACCCTTGCTTGGACTATACTACCTGTTGATAGCCACTGTGATAATTCCACGAGCATGAGACATTAAAATCAAAACAATTTAAATGAAGACCATGTATTTTTTTCAACAAATGTAAAGTAAAAATGTAAATTTCACAAGTGATTCTATTATCTTTCATCGATCCAAAAAAACCTTTTATTTATTATTTCAGATTTTTAAATATAAACATTGATATCTTGTATTTGTTAATACCTGATCATTAGGGTGTCCCTTAAAATTCAAGTTCAATATTTTTTTACGCGTACCTTCTCAAAAGTTTAGTAATAATCCTATATTGTCTAGAAAAAAATATTAGTTCGATTTATAAACGGTAACCCGTGCCGACTTGCGATTTTAACTTGTCCATACAAGTTGCGTAAGTACTGCGCTGTGACTTGTAACTGCATGTTTTATTTGTCATTTCATACGTGATTTTTGAGATTAGTAGTGCTCCATTGTTTAGTGCGTTAACATGTCGGTGGAATTACGGAGTGATAAACAAAATAATTTCCTTATCGGTTTGCCTAGATATCAAATAAATGGTGCAAAATTACCATCTAATCGACAAATTCCCTCGGTCCTATTTTACAATATTCGCGAGGTTAAACTGATTGTTAGTGAAAGTGCAAATCTTGTGATTAGGGAGTGCATCATATATTGGGAAAAAGCAAGAATTCCAACAAGGGCATATCCTAACTGCGTGAAGAAACTTGTTGATTTATATCATGTTTGGAGAGAGTTGCAAAAAAAATTGTAAGAAAACTCAGGTTACGTTCAAGAGCCGTGAGAACAATTTCAAAATTGATCTTGATAATTTGTTTGATATTGCACATGCTGATGCTTTTGAGAGAATGAAAATAGAGTAAGATAAATTATTTTTAATGAAACAGAGAGAGCCAGATCGACCAGGATGCTTAGGTGGTGTTGATAAAAAATTGTCGGAAAAAGAAGATAGATCTAAACAACGACGATTGGAAGAAGAGGAAAGGGTTGTAAGACAAAGATAACCACTAGCTGCTGAAACTAGAAAATCAAGGGCAGAAGCAATAAAATCTGACTTCTTTGGAAGTAATGTACCCGACGTAGTCACAGTCCATTGGGATGGAAAACTATTACCCGGGCTAGATGTACGAAGTTCTAAAGAAGAACGCTTGCCAGTTATTGCTTCGTTTGACGATAAGGAACAGCTTCTTGCAGTGCCAAAACTAGAACATTCTTCTGAAAAACATCAAGCTAAGGCTGTCTCAACAGCTCTCTTTGACTGGAACCTTCACGATAAAGTACAAATAATGTGCTGCGACACAACAGCTTCCAATACTGGCCGTTTCAATGGAGCTTGTGCTATTTTGGAGCAAACTTTAGGAAGAGAATTGCTGCTTTTCGCCTGTCGTCATCATGTTTATGAATTGGTCCTAAAAGCTGTCTTTGAAAGCAAAATTAAGCAAATTACTAGTAGCCCAGATATTCCAATGCTTGAAAAGTTCAGAGAAAATTGGAAAAACATCGACGCTAGTAACATTGAACCATCTCTTAATTTCGTAAAACAACGTGTTGCCGAGACAGACATTCAAGCTTTGTTAATATTTTATAAGGCAGAATTAGACAAAGGTTATGTAAGAGATGACTACCGCGAATTGGTCGAACTGTGCGTAATATTTTTGGGAGGAGACACAGAGGAAAAATTAAAACTAAGGCCCCCCGGAGCAATGCATCAGGCTCGCTGGATGGCGAGAGCAATCTATTCTTTAAAAATATGTTCACTTCAGTCACAATGCAGAATAACTGCGAAGGACAAAAAGGCTCTACAAGATGTTTGCTTATTTGTCGTGGTGTTGTATGGTAAACCTTGGCTCGAATGTACAGTGGCGATCAAAGCACCTAACCAAGATTTGCGCTTCTTGAAGATGTTAAAAGAGTACGAAAAAGTTGACGCAACAATTTCTAATGCTTCTATAAGCAAGTTTAGCCATCACTTGTGGTATTTATGTGAAGAGACAGTTATTCTATCACTGTTTGATGATGAAGTTGATAACCAAACTAAAAAGAAAATGATTGCCAACTTCAACCGGGACAAAACCTCAGATTTTAGCAAACGCTATGACCCGTCAAAGGAAGAACTGCCCCAAAGGTTGTTTGGTAAGTTTAATTGACTTTTTGTGATATATTTAAATTGTTGTAGATTTATTTGTTATTTATCTTATTTTCCTTTTTTTTCCAGGCAAAACACTGGATAATTTCGTATCGGAAAAGAGCAAACAATTTTTATCACGACTGCAGATCGACGACAGTTTTCTAAAGGAAGATGTATCTTCCTGGAATAATAATGCTGCTTTTCTGGAAGCTAAAAGAAAAATAAGTTATTTGAGAGTTGTGAATGATACTGCTGAAAGGGCTGTTAAAATGATGCAAGATTTTAACGGACTTATCACGGCTGAAGAAGAACAAAAACAGTTCTTGCTGCGCTGTGTCCAGGAACATAGAAAATTGTATCCGGACTGTAAAAAACAACTCTAAAAAAAAGTTACCCTGGCTGATTGTTATTACTTTATGTTTTTGATTAAAGATTAATGTTCATCTAATTGAATTTTTACTATTATTTACTTAATTTATTGCATTTATAATGATTTTATACCAGACCGAAATATCAAGACAAAACACGTTTTTTACTAAACTTTGAAGCTCGGTCGGCACTGGTTGCAATTATGCTAGAAAGATGAAATTTTATATTTAAGACTCTTATAGCATTACTAAAAAAAGTAGAGGGTACCCATTTCGAAATTTGAAAAAAAAAATTTTTTGGTCATATAAGGGACACCCTACTGATCATGGTCATAAAAAAAAAAAAATTAATGATGAATAAAAAGATAATATTATAAATTAAAAAGTGTTTTCGGATTTTCTTCAGCATAAATGAAACTAATTTTTTTAATTACTATATCAAAAAGGATATCCTTGTTGTAAGAAAAGTTTGCTTTTATCATGAAATTTAAACCAAAATACTCGTGTTCTCACGATTAAAATTATTTTCATGGTAAATTTTCCCAGATAATTTTCACATTTCAGATCATAACATTAAGAACCTTTTACCTGAACACGTTCTTTTATATCCCTAAAAAGGTCCCAAGTGTGAGTATACTATCCAAAATATTGACAGTATATTAATATTCAGCAAAATCCCATTTCAACTTGTAAAAATATCCTAGAAATACACTTTAAGACTGATAGCGAATTTTCAAAGCCTAATAAAACAGATTTTCATAGAAAAAAAGTAATAAGATTTAAACGACAATATTGGCAAAGAACAGCTCTTTGCTTTTTTATTTAATTTATAATATCGACAGACCGACTGACAAATAAAGGGTTTCCGAGGATTTCGGGAGTTTTATTCAATAAAAATTAATTATTATTTTCTGTACGTTTGACAAGTCTGGTGCTATTTTTTTAATTATCTCAAAAAACTATTAGTAGTTTATATTTAAATGTAGTTATTGTTGGGTTTCCAATACAATTATACTTTCTAGATAAATAAATCGTTTCACAGAACAACATGTAATATTCTACAGGAAAGTCCCAAAGGATTTACAGTAAGACTATAATCCGATATTTATTGAAGGTTACTTTAATACGTATTTACAAATCGAATTAAGGTATGTTTATATATTTTAACTCTTTGAAGGATACTAGAGTTTATTATTTAAAAAACTGCTACTAATTTTATGATGATTTTTCTTATAGCCACACATATAATAATAGTTATTATATCACCGGGTATTATATTGTAGTAAGACTATAGTTTATTTGAAAGAATTTTAAGTTTTTTAATGACTTAAATACAAAATGTAATACACATTTTCATTGCTTCAAAAATGAAACAGTTTGAAAATATTTAAGTTTTTTTTGAAATCCCTAATAATTTATTTTTTTAAGTCTGAGGTAATTATTCTACCTTCAATGTTACTTCAAATATAAAGCGATTTAAAACCTAGGGAAGGGATAAATTCGATTGAGCAGAATTTGTAAGAGGGTGGGTACTTATTTCTTCACGATATGCGGTTTTATGAAGCCATCTACATGTATGAAACCACCGCGAAATAGCGTCAATGCTTTTTACATATTGTGGTGATTCCACCCCCTGCCTAAGCTAAAAATTCTAGATATAATAAACTTAATTAAATTAGACGCGAACGTTATAAAATTCCTAGTAATAATTTTCCTGAAAACTTTTAAAACAAAAATTAACTTAAAACTAGTGGTTCAGAATTGTTTGATTGAGGTAAATCTTTTTTCGCGATATTGGCCACCTTTGAGAACTGCAGCTCTCATTCCATCCCCAAGTTCAGGTATCTTAAGTGCTTCGTATTGTGTACAACACGTACAAGCAACCAAGACAGTGACTGCCAACCCAACGCTCCCTAATTTTTTCGACAATCTAATTCCGCGTACTCTTTATGACACGGGCGAGTCCTCTGTCCAACATTTAACGGTATAAACGAACACGAATCTACTCTGAATTCAACCAATCAAATCTGAACGAGAGCCAAAGAAACGAAATCCGTCAATACAGAAACATTTTCTGCTGCAATTTTGTTAGGACTTGCAATCCGTCTCGAACTGAAGAGAACTCCTTGTGTTTATTTTTAAAGTTGCGGGCCGCCAAAGGCAGGACACCGGATGATCTGGGACGTTGGACGACGGTGTCGCCGAGTAATTTATATGTTCTGGAACAAGGGAAATTAGCCCTTTCTGCGTAGTTAGAGATATGACGAGATTGTTTCTGTATTGTAGACTCAATTCCTCAGCCCTCAATGCAACTAATTTACTCTCTACAGTTAGTACAAAATTTGGTACGGTCGACTCGGACGCTCCCGTTTTCTCCGAAGATCAATTATTGTTCCACAACGGCCGTTAGAACCCTATACACCCTAATCTGAACTGGAGGCTTTCACTCCGATTGTCGCCTGATATCAGGTTCACTCAGTGATTGTGAGTTTCAGATCAGCGTTACAGGATGACGGCCGTTCCAGTAGAACGCGATCTAGCGGCTTAATTCGAATTCGGCGGAACCCGCGAGTGTCCAAATTGTGGTAATATTATGTGTCAGGAGATTATTTGAGCGGCTACGCTCTAATACATACAGGGTACTAAATTTAATACTAAACACGGTAGAAAATTCCCCTTCGGCAATCCTAGCATCGAAGACTTATTAACTAATTTCTTAAAATTATTACATATAAAAATATCATTGATAATACACGCTCCCTAACTTGGCCAATCTAAAATAAACCGCACGCTCTCTTCCGTTCAACGCGCGAACAGACGCTAACGTTAATGTCGGTAAGTACCGCCCCAACCTTCCCGGCAATGCAACCGCAGACGCTCACAAAATGGCGTCCCAACCCTGCCGTAACGCAACAAGCCCGCGGAAAAATATATATACTACCCGAATACTCAAAATAAAATACGCCTAAATATCTAACATATAAAATATTCCTTAATACCAATAGACGCCCGATAATAATCCGAAACCCAAGTCCGCCGCAACCGTATAGCGTGAGTATAAAATCCTTTAAACGCTTCCGTACGCAGGTCCCCTCCCCCCGGCTAGAAGAAACGTAAGCCACTCGGTTACACGATCGCGTATTTCTCCAGGTAAAATACAGAGCATATAAAATAATATAAGGGTAATTGAATGATCCCAGGTGGTCCGTGAACAGCGATCGAAAGCCCCTAATGAGATTTGCTGTAAGAAAAGTACATCCTAAACATTTAAAATTAACATAAACTCAAATTAAATATACCATAAAATTACGCAATACGATCTAATTTAGACGCCTATCATATGACCGTAGAGTTAAATAATAATAACGTAAATTATAAATCTACCCTGGATTAAGACGCCGCGGACGAACTCAATACAGTTAAAATTAACCTATAACCTTACTTAACAATACTACATTAATCGAATATCGAAGCTGGAAGAAATAACACATAATAACACGCACGTCGGCCCCTTCGCGTTCATAAAAATCAGCGTATAAAATAAATTGAAACTCATCCGTCTGCTTCGATGTTCCAGCTCCCCGATCGGCAGCATCCCTTGACCACTGAATCTACATTTAATTAAAGATTCGAAGTAATATCTAATTATTTGGTATTTAAAAGAGACGCGTTCATCCGGGACGTGACTGCTCGCCTTTGTCCTCTGCACCAGAAGGACCCGTCTGCTCCGGCGATGACGATTGAATGCCCATTTTTGCGCGTCGGACGCTCTCGAGCCGCTGACTTTCTACCTGCGAAGGGACCCTACATTCCAGAAATAATGTCAACCATGTGTGGCGCACTTGACATGGCCTCTCTCCTGCGAAAGACTCCAGCCCCTAAAGCCCCTCGGTTTTTTTTTTGCCCGCGAGGTTTGAAATAGCGCCCCGCAAGATAACTTCGAATAATCTCATAGTTCATTATTTGCGACGCTTCGAATTTACGAATCGTCACAGCCCTCCCCCTGATATACGAAATTTTTTCCTTTCTAAGGACAGAAATATTGTGTATCACAACATTCAACCAGCCCGCAGATTAACGTCAATCTATCTCCCTCCGCTCTCAAGTGGTAAGTCTTAATTCCCTCCGTATTCAGTAAATCTGCATGGACCTCCAGCCTCCCAGCCTTCGGTATCGTACACATTGTTAAATCTCAAAAAAAAATCTTAAATTACAATGCAACAAAACCTTCATTGACGCTACGATCATCAGGACTTGAACCTAACGAATACCTCAACCGCTGCCCGCTTCCCTAAAATTACGTTACATCCCAAGGAAAATTTCATAAAATGTTCGAAGGCTGTCTCCCGTCTACGTATAACATAAGATATCGTGTCGATATGGACGTACGTCATTAAAATAATAACACCTCTGCAAACAAAACCACCTTTATTCAAGCAACAAATACGCGTCCCAACCTCAAATTTTATTTACCCTTATCGTTAAACTTCATCCGGGAGTCGAACTCGGATTAAAATTTACCGATTATTATTACTCTTTATTAAAAAATTATTATTATTATTATTTTATTTTTTTTATAACATCCACCTAAACAGGCTACCTCCCCCCGCGTGGTAGAGTATTATTGGCTCTCCTAATTGTCATCTATTATGATTATAACCCCATACCTTAGCAAATCCTTATCACGCCGCACATATTGTCCTACTGCTAATTCAGACACCTGTGTCCGTTCGGGCGTCACGCTTCAATATCCGCTAGTTTCCATAAATTTTATAAATACTACTTTAATGTATAAATAATTTTTCTCCTTTCCCTTTAGCGAATTTATCCCTAAAGTCATAACGTAACTCGTCTCACCAGAATATCTTTTCGACAAGATGTACCATCATTGGGATTTGAACCCAACGTCATTTAAAACCGCCCTCCGTCAAAATCTCAATTATCCCAAACGTACCTGACCTAGCTTCACTCGAACATAAATTTATAAATCCGCCTAACATCGTGTCGCACCTGCATACAAGTTAACCGTAAAGTTTTATAAGATCGGTCACTAATTTGATTTAAACCACGTGAAACCCCTAAAGTATTTCTGTTTTAATTATCTGACTATCACCCTTCTGAAAACTCCTGCTTTAGCTTATGAAATTCTTCTTAGCAAAATATTTTTTTTTTCGATGGCGCACATATACCTCCCCCGCTCCCTTACAAGCATCGAATTACGTGTCGCTATTTATATACCTGGCGAACTCGCGTTCCTCTATCTATATCACAAAATTACATTATGTTCGCTACCAAGTAAATTTTAATTATACTATATTTAGAATGCCTAGTACCGCAAAAAAATTTTTCTCTCTATCGTGACCCGCCCTAAAAGATCAAACATCACTAATCTAACAGTTCGAACTGTCGTCAAGTTACGGCACAGCTGATTTGCACGGCGACCTCTTACAATGTTATTATTGATTTCTAGCTTAAATTATCCGGTTCGGCCGCAAAATAAACGCCATAATTTCATTAAGGAATATACTTCTTATAATTTATAAAACCCAGGATACCGTAGGAGATTACCCTTAAATTTGTTAAGCTTATAATTATGTATTTGCGCAATCTTAATTTAGTTCTCATCGCCATCCGAGTACCTGACCGTTGTGTGTTCATTTTTTTTTTCTCTTTATTTCTTTGGGACTTCCGGAACAAATATTCAAATATACCCATAAAAATAACCAACGACTACCAATATTTTGAAAATTAATCCGTACATAACGTATGCCTCTCTCCTCTCAACTCCAAACTCCAATCAACAACATTTTATCACCGCGTCGTCGCGTTTTTTCGTACTATCAACCGATTATTTGACACAACCATAAAACCCTTATTAAGCTACAACCAGATAAACCTTATTAAATAAAAATCTTATAATTATCTTAGAATTAGAATAATTTTAACTTCACGCCTAGCTATTCGAACACCTTTTTTTTTCTTAAATTACCATGGCCAATTTCGTCTAGAACCCTTGTTGTGTGTGTGGTAACCCTTTGAGTTCTTACGGAGTGAAACTTTATAAAATTATAAGGTTTGCTTTGACAAGCTCCGTCTTCTGCGTCACTGGCACCATCTGTGGTGATTCCACCCCCTGCCTAAGCTAAAAATTCTAGATATAATAAACTTAATTAAATTAGACGCGAACGTTATAAAATTCCTAGTAATAATTTTCCTGAAAACTTTTAAAACAAAAATTAACTTAAAACTAGTGGTTCAGAATTGTTTGATTGAGGTAAATCTTTTTTCGCGATATTGGCCACCTTTGAGAACTGCAGCTCTCATTCCATCCCCAAGTTCAGGTATCTTAAGTGCTTCGTATTGTGTACAACACGTACAAGCAACCAAGACAGTGACTGCCAACCCAACGCTCCCTAATTTTTTCGACAATCTAATTCCGCGTACTCTTTATGACACGGGCGAGTCCTCTGTCCAACATTTAACGGTATAAACGAACACGAATCTACTCTGAATTCAACCAATCAAATCTGAACGAGAGCCAAAGAAACGAAATCCGTCAATACAGAAACATTTTCTGCTGCAATTTTGTTAGGACTTGCAATCCGTCTCGAACTGAAGAGAACTCCTTGTGTTTATTTTTAAAGTTGCGGGCCGCCAAAGGCAGGACACCGGATGATCTGGGACGTTGGACGACGGTGTCGCCGAGTAATTTATATGTTCTGGAACAAGGGAAATTAGCCCTTTCTGCGTAGTTAGAGATATGACGAGATTGTTTCTGTATTGTAGACTCAATTCCTCAGCCCTCAATGCAACTAATTTACTCTCTACAGTTAGTACAAAATTTGGTACGGTCGACTCGGACGCTCCCGTTTTCTCCGAAGATCAATTATTGTTCCACAACGGCCGTTAGAACCCTATACACCCTAATCTGAACTGGAGGCTTTCACTCCGATTGTCGCCTGATATCAGGTTCACTCAGTGATTGTGAGTTTCAGATCAGCGTTACAGGATGACGGCCGTTCCAGTAGAACGCGATCTAGCGGCTTAATTCGAATTCGGCGGAACCCGCGAGTGTCCAAATTGTGGTAATATTATGTGTCAGGAGATTATTTGAGCGGCTACGCTCTAATACATACAGGGTACTAAATTTAATACTAAACACGGTAGAAAATTCCCCTTCGGCAATCCTAGCATCGAAGACTTATTAACTAATTTCTTAAAATTATTACATATAAAAATATCATTGATAATACACGCTCCCTAACTTGGCCAATCTAAAATAAACCGCACGCTCTCTTCCGTTCAACGCGCGAACAGACGCTAACGTTAATGTCGGTAAGTACCGCCCCAACCTTCCCGGCAATGCAACCGCAGACGCTCACAAAATGGCGTCCCAACCCTGCCGTAA
The DNA here is from genome assembly GCA_022113835.1 of Atopsyche davidsoni. NCBI lineage: Eukaryota > Metazoa > Arthropoda > Insecta > Trichoptera > Hydrobiosidae > Atopsyche > Atopsyche davidsoni. Next base: position 8,480,244 of record JAILWY010000006.1, on the reverse strand, counting down.
CGCAACAAGCCCGCGGAAAAATATATATACTACCCGAATACTCAAAATAAAATACGCCTAAATATCTAACATATAAAATATTCCTTAATACCAATAGACGCCCGATAATAATCCGAAACCCAAGTCCGCCGCAACCGTATAGCGTGAGTATAAAATCCTTTAAACGCTTCCGTACGCAGGTCCCCTCCCCCCGGCTAGAAGAAACGTAAGCCACTCGGTTACACGATCGCGTATTTCTCCAGGTAAAATACAGAGCATATAAAATAATATAAGGGTAATTGAATGATCCCAGGTGGTCCGTGAACAGCGATCGAAAGCCCCTAATGAGATTTGCTGTAAGAAAAGTACATCCTAAACATTTAAAATTAACATAAACTCAAATTAAATATACCATAAAATTACGCAATACGATCTAATTTAGACGCCTATCATATGACCGTAGAGTTAAATAATAATAACGTAAATTATAAATCTACCCTGGATTAAGACGCCGCGGACGAACTCAATACAGTTAAAATTAACCTATAACCTTACTTAACAATACTACATTAATCGAATATCGAAGCTGGAAGAAATAACACATAATAACACGCACGTCGGCCCCTTCGCGTTCATAAAAATCAGCGTATAAAATAAATTGAAACTCATCCGTCTGCTTCGATGTTCCAGCTCCCCGATCGGCAGCATCCCTTGACCACTGAATCTACATTTAATTAAAGATTCGAAGTAATATCTAATTATTTGGTATTTAAAAGAGACGCGTTCATCCGGGACGTGACTGCTCGCCTTTGTCCTCTGCACCAGAAGGACCCGTCTGCTCCGGCGATGACGATTGAATGCCCATTTTTGCGCGTCGGACGCTCTCGAGCCGCTGACTTTCTACCTGCGAAGGGACCCTACATTCCAGAAATAATGTCAACCATGTGTGGCGCACTTGACATGGCCTCTCTCCTGCGAAAGACTCCAGCCCCTAAAGCCCCTCGGTTTTTTTTTTGCCCGCGAGGTTTGAAATAGCGCCCCGCAAGATAACTTCGAATAATCTCATAGTTCATTATTTGCGACGCTTCGAATTTACGAATCGTCACAATATGTTATGATTTACTGAACAAGAAATAAGAACAAGTCTTTAATACTAATGTTTTCACAACCCAAGATGGTGTTTTGAGAAAACGTTTATATTTTTAATCAATTTTGAACGACTGTTATTCCTGGAACAGGCAATAAAATAACGTTTCTCGATAACGTATTGCAAAGTTTTCAGGAATTATGTTTTACAGTTATTCTTCAATAGAAATATACGAATTTTTCCACTATTCTATCTTTAGTAAATGCTGAAGTTTTAGAAAAAATATGAAAAACATAATTTTTTTTTTGTGAGCGCTTTTGCGTTGCCAGTGATTTTTCTGACTTATGCTTACAAATTTATTTATAATAAGTAGAAAAATGATTTTGGCGTTGTGTAAAATTTATTTATGGACAGAGTTCACATCATTATGACCAAAAGTACGTTACTTCATCCATTCATAATTTAATAACTTTTCACCATTATGTTACTAATAGAGTCATTATTGCTCATTTATGGCATGAAATCCCGAAGTACACAACTTTTAAACCTATCACCTTAATCATTAAATCTTCTAGATACAAGATCCGCGTAAAAAAAGTCGTGTTAAGCGAGAACCATGGCAGAAAGCCATGGCATAGATTCTGTTTTTTTTAAATTAAATATGCAATTATTTCTTATGGAATTTGAAACAAATAGAAGTTGATTTGTGGACGTTTGGGTATGTCAAAAATAATTTTTTTTTATAAGAAATTTTTGTATAAATTTGTATTGATACACGGATTGTTAATTCAAATAGTCTTCAATTAAATTGAAAATATACTAATTGGAAAAAATAAGTTCTTGAAGCGCTATCAACTGTGAGATGGAATTTAATGAAGTCATTATATTATTATAATATAGACTAAAAAAAATGATACTCATTGGAACAAAAAATCTAACCACGACAACACTGTACAGTATTACACTAAAATATATTTTTTAAATAAAAAAGCAATATTTATTTAAAAAGAAACATGCTACCAATTAAAACATAAATATACAAAAAACTGGGAATTTTTTAATGATTATCTTATTTTAGTAACAAAGTATAATTCAATCAAAAAAATATTACAATAGAATTTCGTAACTCATTTTCATACACTGTTGTTTTTTTATTTTTATCAAGGTTTGATATGTTTTTGACTGAAAGCCCTACACGGAATCCTGAAAAAGGTTGACATTTACCGGCAGAATCTTTCATCTTGTTTTCATAATATGTCAACTTAGTCATGTATCATAACCGGTCATTCAAAAATATTAAGGATATCGCTAAATAAATTTTACATTAAAGCTTTACCTTTATTTAAACATGTGATAAATACCCTCACACCCACTTAAATATATAAATATAATTTTATTATGTATTAAAAATTGATTTACGCTTGAAACGACAAGATATATTTTTCTTCCAAGTCACGGGTGATTTGTACCTGGCTTTTACGCCCTGGCGTCGAGAATTTTTTTTATGGTATTGCAATACCAAACACGTGGTTTACATATAATAAACTTCTATGAGTTTTAATAATAAAATTATGTAATATTAAAAAATAATAAAATCTTTCAATTTTCATGAAAATACTTACATTGCAATCCTGTAGCGGTCGACCTTATTTTTCAATAAAAGCTTCGCGTTTTGTAATCCTATTACTGAGATGTCTTTTCGAAAGAGCTTTTCGCATCCGTGACGTCACAACATATCAAGCAGACCTCGCACAGGAGACAGAAGACGTTTGAGAAACAGCATTATTAGTTCCTGTCTGGTTATGTGGCCAGTTCTAGCAGAAAAAGGATCTCCGACAGGCAAAAGTCTCGATTGGAACAAGCCTTGAGGTCGATTGGAACTCAACAGCATACTTTTTTATTTCACTACGACTACTCAGCTTATCCTGTTGAAATATTTATTCCTTTATTAGACACCTTATAGAAAGCGACTTTCCGTCTAACTTAAGCGAGATATTCGGGTATTTATTTAGTCTTAAAGTCTTAATCAAACAATCACGTTTTGAATTAGATAATATATATATGACATCAATCATCTCAAGATAGTATAATTCAGCTTTTACAATACTGAATCAGCAATAAAAGAAGTATGTATATTGTAGTGGTTACATTACGCGTCTGTTTCGCCGCGATATCTGTGATATTAAAAATCCGGGTACATACATAAATCACGACCATAATTTACAATTTTGCATAAATTGTTTCACAAAGAAAACAAACAACTGTAGTCGGGACAGGTGGGTCCTCGCAGAGCCACGGCAGTGAATTTATCACTTAGAGTCCCCTCGACCGTACAACCCAGACATGACTTCTACATTTACCTCAAAACGGAAACGCATCTTCCACTAACCACTAAATTATAACTTTAATAATTATTTCTCAACCTGGTACTGAGATTTCAAATGGGAACTATAAATTCACAGTATGAAAATTTACAACAGCAAGTGTTTTTCATAAATGACGAAACGGACTTTTTTGTACAATATAACTTTATACCGTCTTATTGTGAAACCACTGTGAAAATAATAAGATTCTAAACTGAGTATTGATTAAAATATTTTTCGTATCAGTTTTCCCTAAAATTTACGTTTTCTTACTTAAACAAAAGCATTTTAACCTCTGTATTTTAATTAACGTCAAGTTTTTTAAAACTACTTATTAAATTGATCATTACTTAAGGTTTGTTTAAAAATATTTTTTCGTTCGATTAAAATGAAAATACGTGCTTTAACAAAAGTTATGGAAATTATTCGCGATGAAAGTTATTAATTATGTTTCTGCATATTTAATTATAAATTTTAAAAACTTATTTTAGTTTTTAAGAACGGAAAACATAAAAAAATTATGAATTAAATTTGAGAACAATTTATAAAATTTTAAGTAAGTATAACAATTTCTCTAATAGTTTAATATTTTTTCTAAGTGGCTAATTAATAGTATTTTAAATAATGAAAAACACAATATTTACTTTATTTTTTTCACGAATATACTCATGCTTGCAATAACTTAAATATTTTAAACCATGCATTGATTGACGATAATACTCGTAATATATATTTTTTTCAATAATTATTCATCAGATTAAGCAAGGTTTAATACATAATGCAAAATTCATTTCTCAGATAATGTTTAAAATTTTATGTTAGTTTATAATAGAAAAATAGACTTGCTTTCACACAACTCAAAAATATCCTAAAATATTATTCATTAGCTAACGTAAAATTCAAATTTATTGTTTATTCATATAATATATGTTAAGCAAAGTAAACACATAATTATGCAGAAAAAGCTGAACACAAATATTCGGTTGTAATGTTTTGAGAGAACAGTTATACTCTCATTCAAAATACTTGCTATTTCATAAAAAAAAAACAACCCTTTGAATGTTTGCCTAAAGAAAGGCTTTTCGTTTCTGCTGGAGCATCCCTGAAATATTTTATAAGCTAAACAAAGGTGAGCGAATATCGCTTGGAAATTTCAGTACCTATAAATTCATGTTAAGTAAATAAGACATTAAAAATTAAAACGATACATTGGTGCTTAAACAAACAAAGGTTATCAAATGGAAAATGAAAATTTTATTATGCCTACAAATATTGTTTGTTTTTATACTATAAAGGTTGTATGATTGACTGATATAAAGGTTGTTTATTCTATAATATATAGTATATAATTGAACGTTACGATTTAAATTGCTTTGTAGAGTTATTTCCGCGTATTTTTAATCTCATATATGTTTATTTTAATAAACTATCAAATAAAACATATTATCATATATTTGTGACTGCTTTAATATTAAATATTTACTTTGCATCACATATTGAGTTTTTAGCTGAATCGAGATATGATTATATTCATACCTTTTTTATTTTATGAATTTGGATCAAATGAGAGCTGTAAAATATTTTTTTATTCTTATCTTCATTGAATATAAATGAAAATACGTTTTATATGTACATTTTTATTTTTAAGATATATCACACTGTTCGTTTTTATATACATATGTCTATTCCTCTGAGATCTTTAAACGAATAACAGATGTATAAAATATGCAGATCAGTTTCATGCAACCCAAAAGTTTATCTTGCCTCGACAGAATCTCATCTTGCAGGTACACAATTTGGGTAAAAGTTTAAAGGAGTTTTCGTCTATCGGCGAATAGACAAATATGCACGTACCTTCAAAAGTTGTTTCCGTACATAAAACAAATACATCTAAAAGCTCTATTTGATTTAATCATGAAATGAGTTGCTCTTCGTTCATTAGCAAAAATTCTTTTAATTTTACTGTACACTTTGAATTCCTATAAAATTGGCTAAATATACTCGTAATTAAGAAAACGTTGAAACTGCTTTCTGTTTATTCTGTACCTGCATCGTTAGTACGATGTGAGCGAATTTCATTGCAAGGGATAATTATTCTAGATACTCCTTCCTGCAGTTCGCTTTGGAGGAAGAACAAATTAGAGATCTGAGAATAGCTCTGTTATTTGAGTACTTGCATGTCATGTAATTGATGTCTTGCAATATATCCTAATTCGAGTCAGAATATTAGAGTTGAAGATATAACAATGTAAATGAATATACCATATTACAATTATTATTATTATTGTGTATATCAAATATAAATTATTTATATTTGTTTAAGTATTTATATATTTACGGAATTTTATGATACCACCTAAAAAAATACAATATGATGGTATTAATATAATTATAATTTTTATTAATTGTTAAATGGTTTCAAGTTTTAATAAATTAAAGCTTTATTGAATAATAAACAGCGAGCAATTATAATGTTTCTACATTAAAATTTTCTGCAAAATTATTTTCAGATACGTTACATACTCAAATGTTTTCGTTTAATCAGGCAAACAATTACGTTTCTGAAAAGTCGAGCGTCTAACTAAAGTAATAGCGGAAAATAATTAAGAGAAAGCCAATGCGTTCTTTGAACGTAAGTGCTTCCATAACAATGGATATTCATTATTTTATATTAGAATTCCAATAAATATTCCGTGGCCTGGTTTTATTGATAAGCTAATTATTTCTCTAAAAATTGAAGAATACTTTCAAGTGCGCTTTGTGCAAGAGACCAATGCTCCTTTTACATAACGCCTAGTATAAAAGCATATTAAAACTTTGAAAGAATTTGCAAACAAATTGTTGATTGAGTTCGTGAGTTCTCGGGAATTTCACTTTTGACTGCTCGGGTGCATGTGAAGCCTAAGAAATAATTTCAATTATTCATTCATGTTATTGAGTTCAATTATACAATATAAAATGGAGTTTCTCATTGATGAAAACTCATTTCCTACATTGAATTCAACTCTGGATTTTTTTGTTAAAAATGTTTTATTAAAATTATTTTACTGAGAAGTTAGCAGTAACTCTATTGTCTTTGCAAAAATTAACAGCAAAATTAAAAATATGTTTAAACGGTTGATAAAACAGTGAAGATTATAAATAATATAACCAGATAAAGAAATAAGGGTAGTTACTTTTAGTTAATAGTCTCTAAAAATAAAGGTTGTAAATAATACTTCCACAAGTAATTGCGATAGAAGTGTTTGATTTGTTAATTTACTTTTGGTTTTTTTTATTTATATCAATGTTTCGATGTTAATAGCATTACAGTATATAGTACAAACATTTGATGTGATTCAATTACCCAATCTATTATATAAAAAAAATATTAATCGGTTGTTATTAATTAGATATAGCCGTAATTAATCGTTACAATCTTCACTGGTCCGTCTCAAGTACCAAACACGCTTAATTTAGTTTCTTCTCGGCAACTTTCGCATTTTTCTGAGATAAACCTTATGAAGAATACATGAAATATTAGTTCCAGAAAAATATATATTTATTTCTTTATTCCATAAATATTGTTGTTTCCAACAAACAAATTTGTAACTCGAAAGTCCTATCACACCAAAAATAATCAAGTTATTGAATTTTGATTGTATATCTTAATGGCGACAGGGAGAAGGCGAAACCGAAGACAAAAGCTCTTTTTAATGGAAATCATGTTACAAACGAGACAATACAGAGGCTTAGAATTTCATTTTATCTATTGATGTTTAGAATCCATGGATTAAAGTTTTGCTTCGCTTTTAATATTATTTCATCAAGGTGCGAATAAGCTCAAATCATACACGTGCCGCATTTATATATGTATCAAGCGTTATTATATTTGTTTCAAATATTTACTGAGCTTAAAAACGTATTGTAAAATATTATACTTTTTGAAAGTTCAAGATGGGATTCTAGATTTTATAATGTGAGAATAACTTACGAAATACAATTCAGCACAAATAATATTTTTTTCACGTGACTCGTGTTTTCCGCGAATTAAATCGCATTCCGTTCATTTCGATTCACTCTCATAAGGGGTAATAGTATTTTCTCGAAAAGCTTGCAAAAAAGAGAAATGCTTCCCGTTGGAAGCGACCAGCTCCCCTGGGACGAGGAATACCCCTGGCAGTGGAGATAACGGACGCACTCTATACATTACCTTTGCAGGGGGAAACTCACCTCAGTGCTGGCGACTTGTTAAAGGTCCGACGCTTTCTGAAGACTACCCCTTTAGTTATTATAAAATAAATAAACACCCTGCAAGCTAATCATAGACACAAATATACGATGTAATAAAATATACACGTGCCATTTCATCAAACAAAATCTTAAGTTAAGTCCCATAATCGAGTTTTTTTTTATCATTTTCTAGTCCGTTTTGCGAAAAATCGACTGCACCAATCAAAAATATTAAAATGCAAAAAGTTTGATACACCCTTTCTTCCGAATACATTATATTTTTATTTCTTATAAATTTACTATTAATATGATAAATATGTGTTTTTCCGATTGAAGTGTAGGAATTTGGAGATTTGTCTGGTACATTTTCCAAGAATCCCAAACATTTAAATGTCTTTTTTTTAATTGGAAATTAAATGATAAATATAAACCATGTGCGTCTTATAAATTTAAATATTAAAAAAAAAAAAATCTTTAACAATTTTTGGTTTTGAAAAGTCGCCATTTTATCCAATTTTATAAAATCTTCAAGATTTTATTTTACCCTGAAAATGGACATTAATTAAATAATAAAAAATAAATAAAAATAATTTATAGTTTTTTCAATACTCTTTAAAAAAATCAACTTTAGATATAGAAAAATAAAGTGACAATTAAATTAATTAAATGACACGATTTCGCCAGGTAATGCACTGACTGTGGTGTCCGGTTGGACACCAGAGGCAATTAAATGGCTGGGAGCAACTGCCTTAAGAGTATATTTTGAAACAGTTATCTACACTGAGCACGATAGGAAACTAAGTTATCATGAGCTAAAATTTATTAAATTAATTACAAATATTTTTTTAGCATTATTTTATGAGACCAAGGATTAGGTAATCATGGAACTAATAATCGTATATAAAAATCACTTGTTTATTTGTATTTAGTGTACGAAATCTCACTCTACTTGAAAACGAAACGTTGGCGTAACTAGTTGCTTTAAAATATAATCTATTAATACACCAAAAATAATATAAATATGTACTTGCTTTTTATTTCACGATTTTTTGGAAAAATTTCAGAGATATTCTCATTTTTTCGTATTACCTGTAATTGGGTACAATTATTTTTATATAACAATTCTGAATAATTAAAGTAACAATTCTACTAATTCAAATAACAATTCTGGTGTTATTAGCATTAAAATTTTATTTTAAAAGAGCAATTTATTATAATCAATCATAATTAAAGTTTATAGTTGATTTAAATTTTCAATGATAGCACCTTTTCTCAATATCAAAAAAAATGTTGTTAAATGATTATGAACGTTAAATAAAGGGTTATTTTTGATCTTCCCTTTAAACAGTGTTTACGATGCAATTTCCTGGATTTGTTTATGCAGCAACCTTTATAAGGAAATCATTACACCGTCCATGTCATATCCGTTTTTATATTCCACATAAAAAACAAAGGTAAAATATACAAACAGCAAATAACACAAGATATGATGAATGTCACGAAGCCCCGAGGGCTTTCATCCTGTCCCTAATAATATCCTGAAAATACGACATTAAAAGATACCAGAAAACTAAATTAAAGAAATCTTTCAGAGTTACGTTCAAAGTTTCAGACACAATTCATTCGGAACTCGCGCCTGATGTCCAAATGATAACAGGAAATAATGACGAAGAATTGTTTAACTTCAGTTATACGACACGTACATTTTGCGAGTTGAGAAATTATTATAGTATCTTGTTTTTAAGTAATATTTAGCTTTGTATCGAATTACAAAACATTTTGCAATTAACACAATAAGAGGAAAATGTATTTGATACAGCTGAAAATGTTATATTTTCAAACTGAAAGGTTTGCTTTCAATTCGCTTTGAGTGTTATCTTGAAATTTTGCAGTAATTTAAAATAATGATGAGAATAAATTTTCAATAATTGGTTTCAATAAATTAAAACGAGGAGTTTATAAAATACACGGTGCCTTGAAATTTATGCGTTTTCTGTAAATTTTCTTTTAAAAAAGGTATATGGGACCTTACATAATATTTTAATACAAAAATTAAGACTAAATAAAATGTTCTATTTTATTACAATTTTTTCTTCTATTTTAAAGGATTTCAATAAATAAAATATAGTTATTCCACTGATGTTTAGATGTGTGGTCTCGTGGTAATCCATTTATTGGGCAATTAATGTATCAAGAAAGTAATAAATGTTATGATACGACTGCTTTTATATATTGTATTGGTTTTGTTTTCAGAGTTGCCTGTGAGTGGGCTTGAACAACTTATTACTACTGTTTTATATTTTATTTCAATTCGTAATCTTCAACATTATACATATTTGTATTCAGAAGTTCTCTGCGTTTTTTTATTTATAAAAATAAATATTGTGGGTCAATAAAGCAACAGCCATAGTACTCGTACAATTTTTATACCTTTGATGTTGTAACACAAGGACTTCATTCAATTTGCTTACAAGTAGAAACACATACTTGTATGTTAGCTTGAAACTAGAACTCCCAAATATATATAGTTATTTATAGCTTTCTATTCTTCGCCTTTTTGAGTGTTCTAATAACGATTAATAACCAAACGAAAAAAATATTAAAAAATAAACTAACCTTTTTCGTTCTACATCTACTTGTTTTCGTTTTGTGACGTATAGATACACAACTTTATTACACATAATATTTTACCAATATGTAGTTAACACTGCAAATATGACCTATGATAGCTCGTTTGCTTGAAACTTGTCTAAAATTAAAGTTAATCAATGTTTCACGAACCAACTACAGTAATCACGCTGCACTGATTGCTGTATTATAAGGCTTTATTTTACAGAGCTCATTTCCATGCACCATCTATAATGAGAACTAGTGATATCGATGTTGGATGTATGCACAATGGAGAAATAAATTGCTCACTCTGTCAGTGCTGGGGTATTTCGGTATTGCCAGTGTTGAGATAATTTACATGATAACTAAAAAGTTTTCAATCAAAATCAAAACTTAACGCTACTATTAAAAGTTTTGTTTGAAAATGATTTATTTTGTTTTTCAATTGGCTGTGATAAATTCAGGTAGTCGTAGCAATCCCGAAGTATTGATTGTAAATTACCAACATGGCTGCAATTAAAAAGAACACAACACTCAGCAATGTTTTTTTTTTAACAACTGCTGAAGTAAGAATAAATGTTCCGACTTTATTTCAAGAGGAGATTTTTTAATTTTTAAAAAAAATGTGAGTTACCCCAAGGCTAAAACAAAAAATATATATCCGAAAAATAACTCTATTATATACAGACTTTCTGTCATTTCCTATTATACTTGCAAATGTCCTAGACATAGTATAATAAAAACATATATAATTTCAATTTATTATCAACGTCTACCTTTTATTAATTTTATACTAGCTCCATTATTTTTTTATGAATGTAGTTCACATGCATAATTCTCAAATATTTTATAAAAAATAAACATGACAAAATTATTTAGAATGTCACCGTTGAGATAATATTTAATTAATAATAAAAAAACGTGTAGTTTTTAAAGCAAGTCATTTTCAATTTAGCAGGGTTTGGATACATTATTCATGGCCTTATATACTTTAAGGGTTTTAGGAATTGGCGGACTAGCCATAGGAATAACAAGTCAACCTTTCTATGCGACCGAAACCAAACTCTCGGCTAGAAAGTTGTTTCAATAAATAGATTAGAGGAATGGTTAGAGCTTACTAATTTCAGGTTGCCAGTAATTGAAAAAATAGATACAGACGCGCCCCTATAAAAGTTTATTTGTATCCCTTGGAGCTGATGAAATTATTTGTAGATATAATTTAGTTGTTTTATGTGATTAGCACTTCGACAGGTTTTCTTAAATATAAATTTTGGAGTTGAATAAAGTGAAACGTATTCATTCTTGATAATTACGAATACACTACTCACTAGGCTTTCGTATAAAACATACATTTATACAAAGGAGGGAAACTGATATAGTATCATCAAAAGTAACTGAATGAAATAATAAAATATGATACTTGATAAAAATATTTCTATGGTATTTTAAAAATCAACGATATTCAAGAAAATTATGTCCTTTCGTTTCTAAAGCAAACAATCTGTGTTGAGGTTTACGTGCTATAAATTATGGGTTATACAACATTGGTATATTTAGTTTTAGTAATGTTGTTTTAGACAGACCTATATATATATTATATTTTAAGTCTTTGGATAAACAATTCCATATTTAGAAGCTTAGTATACCAATAATCTTGCAATGTTATTACCAAGGTAATTGTAGCATATGTATCAGTATAATCGCTTTATTGCTTAGACCGTAGGTTTCAAGCATAGCTAATTTTCTCAACGCCTACCCAAGGAAATAATGAGAAATTTGTTTTGACAGTATTGTGAATAATATGTGAACACTGAAACCATAACATGTTAATAAATATATATATTTGAATTAATACAATTAATATTTGCATATAAATATATCAAACATTTTCCATCACAATTAAAGTGGTTGTAAAAATATTGGCTGTTAGTTCACTAAAGATATTACATATTTAACTGTGGGGTGTCGTAGGGTTTGTTTAGTGCCATCCTAAGTAAACAGGTCCTAACCAAACATTCATGTATCTGACGGAAGTAAAATTTCTATTCAACCTTGCGGTGGGTTAATTGAGTGGAAAGGAATAACTTAACTATTAAATTGGGAGCGATGAAGACGCTTTTTTCTCTTCTGAGAGCAAATAACTTTTGATTATATTCTTTCACAAATTTTAATTTACAGTTTAAAGCTCGTAGAAAGCAGGCATTTTTACATGAAAAGTCAACTCTCTAAGAATATTTACTTACCTTGCGTATTAAGATGTTTTGCAACAATAATTATTATCGTGATTATGATTATATATTTTTATTGAATAAATTTATATAATTGGATCAATACAATAACTGTTATTATTTTAGCAAATATCATAATAATCATAAACATTAATTGCTATATAAATTGTACACATGAATAATTTCATTATATGCTGTGGCGTTATCATTAAGGAAAAAACCGTTATACATAGAGTTATTTGTTTCACAAATATCAACGCAAGTTTTAAATTTAATAGAATGTTTACACTGTCAATTTCGGCATTAAGAAAACAGCCTCTAGTTAGTTCTTTAATAAAGATAAATTTGTCACCAGCCTAAACGACTTTAGACACTCGGTTGAGTTTGGTAAATAAAGCCTTCATCGGATGTCTTTTCAGTACTGATTAATAATTCAGGATCCTCTCATGTTTCCTCCCCATGCATAATTGAGATACTCGTGGCGTGACATAACCCATGCTTGGTCTAAGAGCTGCAAAATTAATACTAATGCTAAGCATGCTTAGTAAATGTAAACAACGCAATAACTACATAACACGATTTAAAAGAATAGCTTTATGTAGTTTTATACGTAGTTTTAAAAAATGAAAGAAAATTTCATCATATTTAACACCTGCCAAAACCAAATTAACAGTTTACGTATTTTTAATGTTTAAAGGTTATATTGAAATATATTTGATGATTTTCGAAGCATTTCTTTTAACTAAGAACTCATTAAAAATTGAAATTAAATGTAAATATATAACAATCAATCAATGTGCTAATTCTACAATCAAAATATATATGTATAATGTGCAGACATTATGCACATGAATGTTATAAACGAACACATGAAATAACTCGATTTTTACCATAAAAAAAAGCTTTAGAAGAATTTTAAGTCATTGTTAAGTTCTCTCATTAACCTGCTGTAGAAAAGGATACCACTAAAACATTAACGAGAGGAGTTTATACATTAGTTAAAAATTAAAAAGAGAGTAAATAGGGTTTGAGTCGAGTTAAACTGAAAACTCAGTTATAATGTGGGGACTTGCAGTAAAAAATTTTTTTTCAAGTCGTAACATTTTTACGTCATATATTTTGATATTCATTTTGTACGCTTTGCATTCTCGAAGAAGAAGGATTCTCCCAAGGCAGACATATAAGCGTTAAGGTGGGAACCTCTTCTCCGTTCAAATAACAACCCCAATCAACTTTATTAGTAACAAGGGTGTAAGACTAGGGAAGCTCTGCAATAACCTTTATGTGATACTGTGACTATAAATTTTATAGATTTTATACTTGCGTTTCATACGCAGTAACGATTACATTGTGTTTTATTGCGTGTTTGAGCATAGTGATTTTTATCGTTAAATCTGCTTGATATGAATTATTAAATCAATTTGAATTTTTAAGCTTGTTTGTATGTTGGCAGCATGAAAATTCATGTAAAATAGTAAAATTAATTATCTACCATTTTTATGCGCGCTCGCAGAGATGCAAGGTTGCATTTTAGAAAATTCCACTATTTACAGTATAATAAAAACACTCAAAAAAACTAAAAGACGTTTTCATAATCATAAAAAAAATTGTTCAGCTATCAAAAACCACAAATTATTATAAAATTTTAATATTTTAATTCAACGTATAGAAAAATTGCTCTTACTTTAATACTTATAAATTTTGTAGTTTCGTACTTTTTTATAATGGAAAACTACGAATAAAATTTCTCAACCTAAAATCAAACTTAAATATTTGAAAAATAATAAATTGTATATTTTTACACTTTGATAAAACATTAAATTTATATTGTATTTCTTATAAAGTTTTAAATCAATTTGTAGAGAAAAGTAATTTATTTGGCATTTGATAACTGTATTTGTATCATAAGGTTTTTCAAGATTCATATTACATCGTGATTGAGAGGACAAACTTTTTGTAAAGTATTGCGGTTTTTAAATGAATTTATTTATTCAAGTAAATTGAATGTACATAGTTGAGATTAGGTTTTACTGATAGTATTGGTATACTCTTGAAGTATTTCAGGAATCATATTACACCCCCGGGGAGAAAATGAACCACTTACAAAGTAATAAACTCCTGAAGAGCATCGTGATGGTGCAATTTTCCAACATTTACGAGTGGTGCAGCAATATATAAATAAACGGAAAAATATAAAATCAAACCCATTGTAGAACGAGCACTTTATGTAATAAAATCAAAGGGGGTGATTTTTATAACTTTTATTTTAAATATATTTTCAATCATACTTTTTCAGAAAATGTATTATTTAAACCTTCAAATTCAATGGATTGCTATTTTCATTGTATAATATAATAATATAATAATTAATAAATTTAATATTTTTGACGGAGAGTACTTGGTGGAATTCCATTTTAATATTTTTGAATAAAATACTTGAGTGATTTTCCACATTTTTGTTTTATTAGTGACCGGTTTTGCCAACCTTTCTTTTATAGTGCCAACGTGAAAGGTTGGCGAAACCGGTCACTAATAAAAACAAAAATGTGGAAAATCACTCAAGTATTTTATTCAAAAATATTTAAACCTCTCATTTCTGATAAAAATGATAAACACTTTTTAACAAAATGTTTCAATATAAATTTTATGTGTATAGAAATTACCTAATGAATTTATAATGTACATTTTATTTTGATTGACTTTTGTTAATTCAAAATTGAAACGTGTTTCTATAGTTTTGGTCAACAATACCATTTACTAAAGGAAAAACTGTGATAAATAAAAAAACGTTTTTATATATAAATAATTATACATTGTTTTATATAAAGTTATCTTTTTTGGTTCTAAACCTTGTTAACATATAGTTTATAATCAAACGTAAATTTCAAAGTAATTTACAGATTAATGAAAAGTCACTTAGTTTGGTACTAAGCCCAAAAATAATATCATTCGTAGTAATGTGTTATTCTTCTCCACTCCGCATTAGAGACCTTTCAGGTTGCACCTTTAGGGGTTGCCGGGGAGCAAACTCGTAAGTAGCGCCTCCGAAGCGGCGAAACCTCCGCGCTGGGAAAACATATGGCCTTACAGAAAGTGAAAAGTTTTATGACAACTGTATATTAGAAGCTACCGTTACTTCAGTGCCATGCCGTATGAATTTCAGTAATGAAAATAACACATAAATTGTGAAAATAATTATGACGATAAAGTTTTATTTTTGTTATTTTTTTTAAAGTTAAACCAGTGCTTCTCAAAGTGGTCCCTACGGACCCCAGGATCATTCAGGGGGTCCTTAGAAAATTAAAATCGATTTGGGGGTCCCTGAACAACGACTATGAAAGGGGGACCGTGGGCAAGTTTTGACTATGAAAGGGGGTCCGTGGGCAAGTTTTGACCATGAAAAGGGGTCCGTGGGCCAAAAGAGTTTGAGAGCCACTGTTTTAAACGATAAATACCATCAAAGTATTGATTAATTAGGATCCTTAAAAGGAGTTTAAAAAATACAGAAGAAAGTTAAAAAAAAATCTATCACAGAATTTTTTGTGAACTATGCTGACAATACATTTAAACTTTACTTAATGTATACAAATTTTTTTTTTTTAATTTTTATGATCACTGAAAATTGAGTAAAACTTATCAACGTTAATTAAAAAAAATAAAATTCCTGAAAAAAATTAAATATTTAAAAAAAATTGAGAGCGATAAAATGAAACTAAAAATGGTGTGATTTAATGAAAATATAGAACTATTTATGTGTGAGTGTACATATATATATATATGTATATAAATGAGTTTTTATCTTCTTTGCTAGTGTTGTTGTTTTAATAAAGTTATTGTTTTTTATGGAAAGGATCATTGTATTTTAAAACCATTCTACAATGTTTTTGAATAAATTCTTTATTGACCCTTTCAAAACCAAGTACTAAGCCAAATTTAGGAATTTCAGTATCCCACCTGGCCCGAGGGAGACCTCTGGATATAAATGCTAAGATAGCTCGTTCAACATCACTCACTGAAGTGCCTAAAGTGGTAGAAAGTACATTGTGCATATATTTATGTTATGAATATTTTTAACTGCTTGGACAATAATTTGCTTACTATTCAAAAAAATTCAGCATACTTAAAGAGAAAAATATCAAAATATATAACTGTAAAGTAATAAATAATATCTGTCTTAAATTTGTGTAGAACGTAGTATATTTATTTATATTTTATTGTTTTTTTTATTACTTCTAACAAACACACTACAGAATTCAACCATTATCTTTTATGGATGCTATTATGCTATGTTTATGTAAATGCATTTTAAAACACATCCAATAACTTTTAAGCATGTAGCTTACTATTCTTTGCAATATTCGATTATTTGTAGGATGCCCATGTAAATCAGCTTTTGCGTTCTCACAAGAAACCAGATTTCCAATCTCATTGCAAGTACTTCGCTCAATCAACTATTGTTTACAAAAAATATATATTATAACTTACTAACTACGTAAATATATAGTGCAAGTACAAGAACATCAAATATTTATCAGATTTTCATACAAATAAGACATGAAGAGTAATAAATATTTGAAAAAAAGTGTCATGGGTTACCCTTGTCACAAAAACACCACCAATAAAAGTGTTTTATATTAATGCTTATCGAAATTCTCTGAAGGTGTACATGTAATATTTTATTGCTCTACCTTCCAAAGATATTAAGTACTATTACTTGAAAATAATGTTCAACCAACTTTTTAGTTGGTTAAATATTAATTGGAAAATCCGGTCGAGTTAGATAGTTGTATTGTTTGTGAGTTAGAAAGAGGTACTTAACTTAATCAACGTTACTTCATATCAATATAAGCACTTTTAACAACTCGTGTGACGAATTTAATTCTTTCTTTTCATTAAGATCCCTAGCAGGTTTGTCAAAGCAAAACCCTAAATTTTCAATCTCTACCATTTTCAAAGTCAATCACTTAGTTTTACTTAGATTCTTTCATTTAACAACTGACAGCATCTCTCTCGTCACATTAAATGTGACGTATAGATTGTGCAGAAACCAAAAAATATTTTATTTCTAAATATATAACATAGAAATACAAAGCCTTATACGTGTGTATTTTGGATTAAATATATACGGATTTTATTAAACAAAGGAAGTTGTGATCATAAATATAATAGATATTATATATTTTCTTTCGTTTATTTTCTTGTCACATTATGCATATGATGAGTAAAAGGCATAATATGATATATTTTTCAACTGTCAAGCTAAGCAGTACAAAACTGTAATAACGTACCAAAGGTAGAAAAGTCTCAATTCTAAATAAGTAAGTCAATTACACGTATGTTAAATTATTATATTCAGATTGTAAAAAAATATATATAAACTAATGAAAAATCATCAGAATCTTTCTGCTTTGAACATTATTCATTTAATTCTTTGAATCATTTTCATTTTTTTATAAAACACTCTACATGTTAAAATTTCAGAGAAATAAAATAATGTTTTATTTCCAAGTATATATAGAGGAGTGAACACAAATTGGATCAAATGGATAAATAGGAAGTTCAGATGGTAAAATATAAACAATTATTTATTTCCAAATAAATAGCTATGGATGATGGATCGAGTAAAGTCTTTAGTTGAGCCTATTGGGGAATCATCGGGAGAATCGATGTTTTCAGACATTTTTTGATTTTCTATTGGCATTAAATATAATGTATAAAAAAAGTATTTTTTCAAATAAATGAGTAAAAGGTATAATACCATTTTTGTGTATGTTGGATTGAGGGTCCCTGGATTCCATAAGGTGTATAGAAATTGTTAAGGATCATCAAGGGAATCGGAACTCTGAACGATGTCTTTTATGTGAGCTACTAGGAACTATCGACGTGGCATTTATTCCTTATGTTAGAAACACCTGCGTTCGCTCCCATTGCCTTTTTACTTTTTACCTTCCAATGATTCCAAAAGAAATAATAAAAACAACGTAAACAAAAATGCTAATTCTGTTTTACGTCGTATTTTCGATAGAAGTTAACGTCTCTGTGGGATGTTTCTATTTTTTGCAATAGGAGATTTTTTTTGGGAAATGAATACATTTGCGTCATATTTTATGAAAAATAAAATAGCAATATTTACAATTTTAAATTATGGATAAATGACTGATTATTTTATTTTGTCCTTCGTAGAATTAGAGGGATAGCACATATAATATGTAATTTGAGGAAACGGTGTACGCTAGCTTTTCCCTATCAATTAGGTTTCCTGCTGTTAAATTTTAAACAGTTACAAGTATTTAGTCTAAATTTAGACAAATTGCGGCTTAAAATAATACAAGTGAATAATTAAACGCGATAGATAATCTGTGAATTTCGTTTTATTTATGTTTTTAAACGCGTTTAATAAGTAACAATTATTTTAATTAGAAGTAGTTCAACACGCTTTTTCATTAAAATATACAATCCAATTTTTTGATGACTTCGATAGTTATTAACAGATAATGTAGAATATCGTGCCTTTTTGAGAGAAAACTAGGCAACTATGCTAATGGAAGCGATCCTTACTGAGGAACTTTCAAGAATCCTTTGGGAATAATTTCAATGGGAAGAGATGAAGTAAACTTCACTTTTTACTCTCTATTCTCGCTAGTCTGACATGAAAAGGTGAACTCGGGATTCAGCTCGTATTACCTTATTTTTATCTGGCGAGTCACTATATTTACTTGCATTTGCCAATACCAAATAAATATTTTTTTTATAAACCGACACACAATAAATTTCATTTAAATATTAAAATATTAACGGCTACGAATGTACACCAGAAGTTTTTAAAAATTTCATGATTATTTTTTCAGATTAAGGTTGCATCACTGTTAATGTATACTGTACAAATGAACTGTATTACAAATTCTGTTCTACAAATGAGTCATCCGTTGTATTTCTTTTTACAGCATCTTCTTTTAACAGGGCCTTTCTTTTTACACAAGACAATGGGCTCAGGCGACACACTTCAGTAAAAAAGAGACAGCTTGTAGACAGAATGCTCAAAGCGTGACGCAATCTCTAAGGAAACACAATACGTCTCCTTAAAGAAAAAAAACATTTTATTTCATTTGTAGAGATTCCATTTCAATTCCCAAACCAAAAGAAAAATGCAAAAGTGCAAGTTTTGAATTCATCTATTTTTTCTCGTGCTTGAAATGAGATACTTTTTTTCTGTTCTGCATGTTAAAAGAAATTACAAATTTATAACTATGCAGATGCTACCGTAAACTTTAAAATACCTGGTACTGTCACAGGTCTAAATTGAAATACTTTAAAAGTACATTTTATTAAATAAAATTTCTTCAAAACTTTTTACAATCGAACCATGTGCATTTAATTTAATGAAATTCTTTGCGCTGAAAAATATTTCCCAAAAGAATTTGCTCATTTTTAGTGTTTATATTTGTAAAAGTAATAGTTTTTTTAATTAAAAAAATCCCAAATTTTATTATAACTTTTGGGTCATGAGTAATATTTTAGTTCTATTTAATAGACCAAACTTATTTACATTCATAAAAATTATGTATGTTTTTATTTAGAAAATTTAAGTAACCTGAAATGAATAAGTAAGGTTTTTATCCGTCGAAAATAATTGCAATTAATGTTCATTTTCTATGTACTCAAAATGCATTGTAAACTAGAATTGAAGTAACAAGAACAAAATAAATACGATGTTAAACAATTACTATATTTGTTTGTAAAAGTATCCCTTTGCATTGAATAATAAGTCTAACAAGAAACACACACGCGTATATAAAAAAATCAATAGTAGTAGATGCCCTCTTTCTTAACACGAAACACGTACTTTAGTCTAATCTGTTTTTAATAGCATGTTATAACATTTTTTAACAACATGTTAGCTGATGTTATAGCACGGACCTTTAAAATTTTGTATAAGAAAAAACGTACATGATTATTATTTATAGCCCGTAATATTTTGTATGACAAAGTAGAGTCTAAGAATACGTTTCTTTGATTCCAGCCTTTCACAGTAGAATGGATTTTCAACAATACTAATTTCTATGTTGCATTGTTTTGCAGTCTTTTATTTGAGAACGAAGCGATATTCATGCAGCTGCATTAAGGCACACAATGCATTTTTTTGAATTGCATGCTGCTTTTCCAAGCTTCAGTTTTTAACTGCAATTACTTTAAAAGGTTTTTTGAAAAAGTGATGAAAATTTCAGAATAGCAAACGTTTATTGTTTAAAAACTTTTTTTAAACAAAATGATAAATACAATTGTAAAATAGCATGGTTACAAGTGTTATTTTTTTTAAAATTTATTTAATATTATTTGTAGTAAGTTTTGCGTTTATTTCCCCGACTTATCAACATAAGTGCAACCGGCGAAAAAGAGTACAAAATGCATACTGAATGGCTTTCTATTCGACTTGTTAAAAGTTTGTCGAAGTTATGGTATTGAATCGTATTTTCCATACGTGACTCATACCTTAATGTACTTTTCCTGTTCTGCGATATACTCGCATATTTTAAAATTAACTGATATTATAATTCATCAGATTGAATTCTGAATTGAGTTGAGAAAAAATGCTTGAGTTGTAATAAATTGCAAAAAAGACTAAATATAACATAAATAAGGCATTTGCTCGTATGGCTTCAAGATAGGACAGATCAAATAAAAATGAATATATATATATATATATATATATATATATATATATATATATATATATATATATATATATATATTCATCTTTTACCTGCCTAGGCGACAAAAGGTCCAATAATAACAGTCAATTAAGATTACCATACAAATTTGTAGATAATGAGGTTTACTTATTCCTTGAAGTTAATTTACATACTGAAAACAATGGTCAACACAGCACTAATGGATGTGATTAAATTTGCAATCTCGTAGTCTAGTGGTTAACAAGCTTGCTTGTTGAAGCAATCTTTTAGAAGCAAAAGAAAAAAAATAGAAATCAATACTCTAATGTTAAAAGATTTTCACAGTTAATAATTCAATATTCAATATATCTTTAACGATCACCTAGTTAATTTGTAAACCAATCGACTTTTTTACTGCATATAAAAAATAAAACCACGATAAAATAAATCGTTTGGAAGTAAAATGTATTTTTGACTTGTGCCATATTTTAAAATAGAATTCAACTAAGTTTTTTCTGCCTAAAATACTAAACAGGTGTATTAAAAACACATTTACTATTTCTATCAAGACGAGTATTCGATATTAATCTATAGAGCTGGCTTAAAGGCATTAGCTTAAAAGACGTGGCCTAAAATCCAGCATAAAACATATTTCTTAGAGCTTGCTATGAAAAATTACACTCAGAGATATATGAAGGAATATTTAAATTTATTTTACTTAAAATTTTTGATGTAATTTTTACGTATTTGTCATATATTGAACCAAAAGTAACTTAAAGTATTTTCAATAAGTAAATAGTCTAACAAAATGAAACTTTTCAGGTCACAGATAAGATTCTAATCCACTCTCTTAGCTTTCGCGATCTTGTGTTTTAAATCCACCAACTTCGTGGCTTTGTAACTTTACAAGATTTTGAATTATATATATTTTATTTGATTTTTTGATTTCCCAATATAACTTTAAGTCTTATGATTAATATTTACATGTAAAGTCACAGATGTATGCATAATAAGCTTGAAAACGGCGTTGAGGAGCGAAAACCTTAGAAAAATGTGTTCACAGATAAGGGCTCTCCACCGGCTGAGCCCAGCTCTGAGAACCATTTTAATGAGGGGCACGTCGCTTGCGAGATTTTAAGGGTGAATCTTGAAAATTCCTTCCGGATCTTAATACGGCTTTTTTGTTTGTTCTAGAATGTTCGTATCGCGGGTATGGCTCACGATCTGCGTGGCTGCACTGGCCGCGCTGGTGCGCTCCGACGAGCCCATCAAGAGGCTTCCTTCCGGTTTCCAAGGAATGAGAGGCAAGAAGAGCATCGACTACTCTGGCCTCGATGACAACCTGATGCTCCAAAACGACATCGACAAGATCCCTTACTACTCCTTGCCCAACTTAAGAGAGAACTCCAAGTATTTCGGAGACGTAGATCCGTACATGTACGTCAGGGCCCAAGCCGCACAGCTGAACGGGTATCCCGACCATATTCAGTCCTTGAAGAGGGCTCCGATGGGCTTTCAAGGGATGAGGGGAAAGAAGAATCTGATCGATACTGGACCGCTGTACAGAGGCTATGATGCTTTCGACTTTGATGGAGAGTATATGGAGAAAAGAGGCCCTATGGGGTTCCAGGGGATGCGTGGAAAGCGCCAGTTTGAATACCCCAGCTATGCTTACACTGACAAGCGAGCACCTGTCGGTTTTCAGGGAATGCGCGGTAAGAAAAGCTCTTTAAGCGATGCATACCTTCAGACGTTCGATGGCGCAAACCAGCAGCTAGAAATAGACTCCAATAAGCAAGTGCAGACTACAAACAATCCGAACATCAATAACGAGCTGCCCGCCAATTCTGATAATCTTGGAAATTCTTTCGAGGGCTTGGATAACGGGTTGGGAATGACTATTGGAAACAAGGAAAGACGATCTCCTAGCTACGGATTTCTGGGAGTCCGCGGAAAGAAGATGCCGTCCGCGTCTACGTTCTTCGGCATGAGAGGCAAGAAGGGTCCCGACTATCCTTTCAAGGGAAAGTTCGTCGGAGTCAGGGGCAGGAGGACTTACCAGGAGAAGCCTGATGACATGCAGCAGATGGAGGAGAGGCTGGGGTGGAACGCGGATAGCTTTGAAAAGCGAAGAGGCCCTAGTGGATTTCTCGGAATGAGGGGAAAGAAGTGGGTGCTTCCAGGTAAACGAAATATACATTATTTGATTATTTTTACGAAACGTTTTAATTAATCTATTTTACACTTATTTGTTTTGGCCTTTTTCTTAAATACTTAAGGTATAATGCGAGGTAGTCCTTTAAATATTAAAAATCTACTTTAGGTTCAGAGGCAAAGATATAAAACTTAAAATTAAAAAAAAAATGTAAGATGGGTACATCCTATTTTGTTTTATGTACAGTGATACAAATACCAGTTGGATAGTGCGTCAAATTCGTATTTGTTTGTCTCAAATGCTTCAATTGATTTGTTTCTTGCATATTTTCCAGTCTTTGAATAATTGTTCAGTAATCCGAGTTCTCTAGAATAATAGCATTTTTAGCACAAAGCAGATAGTCATATTCATTAATGTTTCAAACTGAATGCTTTAGTAAACTTCAGGCGTGTCAAATAAAAACACCTCCGACGCAAATGTAAAATAACTATTAAAGAAGAAAATGTATTTCTCTGAGTCAAATCATAAGGCCGTTCTCAAATTAATTGTTCACCTGAGTTTTCTCTTCGGCCACAAATTACCTTTTCATTTCAACAAGAAGTTTTTATCCGTCCATTTGTAAATTGTGGTGTTATATATAATGAAAAATGGAGGGGCAGTCGGCTGACAGAGTCCCCGCTCCCCGGGGAATCTCGTGTTTCCACTAGTTGCCCACGAAGGTATTCAAACAAAAGAAAACGGAAAAATAAATCTCCTGAAACTAATTTCGGAATTAACCTTGTCACTGTTTTGAAATTGAATCCGTCTTAGTCTAATTTTTGAAATCACTTTTTTTTATGAAAGAAAAAAAAACAATTAGTTAAATTTTGTACTAAGGGATGTTTTTTTGCTCTTTTACTTAAGCGAAGAATGAAATGAAACTAACGTTTTAATTTATTTGTTAAAGTTAACTAAGTACTATCAAACCTTAGAGCTATGCGTCAGATCAGATATTATATAATACCAGTCAAGATTTGAAAGTCAAAAGCCATAATGTATGTATAATATCAGAATATATCAAAGGTCAGAAAACGTGAATGAATAATTTCCATAACAAAGTTCATAGTCTAGGATCTGCATCAAGAATAGTTTTCTCTCCTTTGAGTCTGAAATAAAGTTCTAGTGCCTTATAAAAATAACTCTGAATTCAATGGCAAGACTAAACCATCAAAAAATATACATTTATTCAAAATTTTACAATAAACTAAAAACGGGTTTTTTTTATAATTATTTCATGTTTGATTTCATAAATAAAACAATGTACGCAAAAAAATGGTAAATTGTAATCAGAAAGCGGATTTTCAGAGTAATTTTTTATAATTATGTCAGTCGGGCCACTTATCGCGTATCGCAATGTCGAGTTTTTAAACCTGCGTATGACACGCTTCAAGCTGCCTACACGTGTCGCAACACAACAGACAACCGATTGGAAATTGGCTAATAGAGTTATCTTTTAAAAAAAAGGTTAAAATAAAGCTTTTGGTTAGTATTACCGTTCAGTTGTCGGTTGTGTTGCAGCGTACGAAGGCAGCTTAAAGCGCCCTACACAAAGAGCTTGCATTTTGTCATAAAACCAGTTGTTTTTACGACAAAATTTTAAAATAAAATAATTTAAAAGGGTCGCTATTGAATAGTACTACAATCGGGTGGTCGGTTGTGCTGCAGCGTGTGTAGGCCGCTTATCAGTCGCAGTCGAGTCTTTGCCTCGTCGACAAACAGAAAAACCCGGCGCTATTTTTAATCCAATCTGCTCAACCCAAGCGACATTGTCAATACGGGCTCGATCACAGTTTTTATTTTTTATTTTAATTCTATTATTCTTTGGCAAACAAAAAATATTATCACAGTGAATGTCGTGTTTATTTGTGAACTGCTTTTTTATTTACTATCTTCGTTGTTATTTTTTTTGTTTGATTTATAATTTATTTTGAATTAAATTTTGTATTTGTGAAGTACGATTTTAACTTCGATTACTTTTGCTTTAGTGTGTTTTTGTATTGATATGAAACAAAAAATAATTGCCTGAGGACTATGTTTCCCTCATTTTTCAGACCAAGTCTGAAAATTTCAGGAAAGACTATAGTGCTTATAGATATATCGTAATCTCTAAGTGATATTTCCCCCTTTTTTACTCGCCCAGCTTACTGGGCTTGTACAAAAGGTAGAGGTGTTGTCAAATTTTAATAATATTGTAATTTTTTTTCAGAATCTGACCTCACAGCGGCTTCTTCCGGCCACGCCGCAGAAAACTAAAGGATATCGAATGAAAATATTGACAGAATACAAGTAACGAACGACAGAAACCCAACGTATGATTTGTTTGAAGTTTTTCTCATTTAATTAATGACTAGAGATTAAAACGTTAAATGGAAACAGTATCTACATTAAGTTTATTTCAATATCTAACTATATCTAGTTATAGCTGCAAATGTGTGTACTTGAATAAATAAACATCATAGGATTATTATTATCTTAACAATTACTATACTAGTTGTGAGCAATGTTACTTTTTATTCCATCAGAATTTTTGGTAGATTTTAAATATATTTTATACTAATTAAATGTAATGTAGAAAAAAATTACTGTAGTTTACCATCATATCAACAAACTATTTATATTTTTTTCAATTATTTCAAAAAAGCAAACTACCGCATGAATTTGTGGTAATATCATTAAGATTAAATAAATATATATCAATTGAATACGTAAATCTATAGTTATTTTGGGAATTGTTTAACAATTATTTAAATATAAATGTAACAAGTTATTATTGAATTTACCTGTCATCAAAATATAGTGTGAACCTAAAGCAATGTTTATTTTCATATAAGTCATATTATAAGAAGCTTCTGTATATTTTGTTAAAAAGAAAGCAAATCGTTTTAAAAACAATATCGAGTCCTTCCGCGTTATTTTATTTTTAATGCTATTCTGTGTAAAATTAAGGATTTATTAAAAATGCAAATATTATTGAATATTGCATTGTTAATAAAATTATAAACATATTGTTGTGGCTGGCGAAATGTTTGTAATAAATTATTGAAGTTTCCAACTTTCTATCGAATACCTTACAATATATTTCCAGTGTATTATAAAATGTACCTTTGTTAAACTGTAATATAATGTTTATTAAAAATATCAATAAATACTAAAGTATATATGAGGCAATACCCCAATCATGTTTTCGTTTGATTTCGAACCCTTAATTAATATTTAGTCCCTGAAATTCTAAACATATATCAAAATGCAGTGAGTCGAAGCAAAAGGTAAGGCGTACTTTTCAATAAAAAAACCTATCTTAAGAACGGAAAAAAATACTTTTTCCACTTAACCACGATAACGTTACTGTTTATAATCTACATAAACTGAATTCCAATTACAGATCAAAAATGGTCAACCCACAAAAAATACTATTATGAAAAATAATGAGAAAAAAGCTTTGGTATTATTGATAGGTACGTCAGAATTTTTATAAGAAGTTTTGGACTACAAGTCATATATTTCAATTAGGAGTCTGAAATACCAACCAATTTTTAATTATTCAAGAAAAGATACCAGTTTATAATATTTTTAGTAAATAATTAATTAACTTTTATAATATCACAAATAAAATAACAAGACCACAGATCAGGCTATATAATATTTAGACGGTAGATAAGCTTCAAAAACACTGTTTTTTTAAAAATAAATTTATCCCCGGTGATACTTTAAAATATTTTTTTATATTTGTCAATGTCTCGAGATTTATTAAGAATTGGTTTTTTCTTATTTGATTCACGAAATAAACATTTATGTATATAAACATAAAATAATATATATTGAGTGTTTATCGATTCAAGAATGATTACTATTCTTTTCTCGGTAAAGCAAAACGATCTATAAAAAGAAATACGACGTACACTTTCGAAATGGATGAACTGGATGGAGTCTTTGACTCAACTCCGAAGTACTCCACATAGATCTAGTTGGATTGCTGCCATTGTTAAGTCCAAGAGAGTGGTGCTGCAGATGAGGGATACAATGGAAGTTTTTTCGATTTTGCTCTAGCAAAAACTACCCCCTGTCTTCCCTAAAATCTTCAAAAATTAAATTTAGTTTTCGTTAAACACTTTCATTTCTTGAGTATACTAAAAAAATTTGAAACTTTTTTATTTTTGTTTCTTTGGTGAATTTTAATGTTTTTTTTATATTCTTACTAATCATCTATGTAAATTGGAATTTACAATATCTTTCATTTGAATTAAAAAATTATCAAAAAAAAATGTCTTGTTTTTAGTTCCTGATAAAATCCTTATTAAAATTTCTTGTCTTTTAATTTTGAATAAAACGCTCAAATTGATATTTAAAAAAAAAAATTAAGAAATATTTTCAAATAAAAAATATTTGAAGTTGATTATTACATACAACGGAAATTGTTATTATAGCAGAAATTATAAAAAAAATAAAAAATTATTCAAATTTTTAACATATTGTTTACCCTTTTATTTATTTTATTATTTGTTACATTAATCACATTCAACGACCTTTTTATTAAATAAAGTAATTTAAACAATTTCACGAATTGACTTGTCAAAAGGAAATAGATGAGAAACCTACTACAAATTCATGACTTTCATGAATCTTATTTATATAATATAAAACATATAATCTTTTTTAATAAAATTGGGAATCAAGCTCATAAAAAAACTTTTAATATTGACAAATAAATATTTATGCCAGGTAAATAATCCGGATACAGGCGTCAAACGTGAACAAAAATCTTATTTTTAGCATTAATTAAGGACAATACAATACAACCAAAAGCAACCCTTAAATTTAAATGTAAAACTCGATTTAATAGCAATTTAAACAAAAACATAAAACGGTGACAAACGCGTTTGTCAACTTGACATTCAATCATTTAAAACATGCCATTCATATTTGTTGTACTTCAAACCACGCAATGGTCGAGTCACTTTTTCAGTTGCCTGAATAATTGTATAAACGGATTAATTAATATATACAAAAAAAAAATAAAACGTTTTTAATAACTGCTCATCCGTATATATAAAACTTAAAATAGGGTTTATACTATTTTTGTGGTTTTTATTGTACATAAAAGTGAATATATAAAAATACAATAAATTAACTTTATAAAAGCAATAGTCAAAAGTAATGGTATGAGTTATATAATCATAAATTAAAACCAGTTTAAAGTAAATATTAAATTGTATAAACTTTTATTGCAGCCTCCGCAATAAAAATATTGAATAATAATTAAATGCTAGTCAATAATAATTGAAATATTTAAATTCTTATGTCTTATTTTTATGTGATTAAGCACATTTTTTCATACATTGAAAACGATTAAAGAAAACTCTCAGAAAATATCATCGTGACTTGTGAGGGATTCGAACCCACATCCCCAAGCTTTCATGGCCGGTGCATTTATCCAACTATGCTAACGAGCCACTGCAATTTAGTGAGAATTTTTTTTAAAAAACGCATTCAGATTGACATTAATCTAAAATTAATATAATTGAATGGTGCGCGTCTCGGCTAAACATCAATAGATTTTAAAAATAATAATAACCAGACTTGGATATAAAAATGCTTCACTTGTTACTTTAATTAAAAAGTCCAGTGCTTGCAAATCATTAAATATTGATTAGCCCGAGCATATTAGTTCATATGTAGATTATGATTATTAAAAATTCTCACTAAATTGCAGTGGCTCGTTAGCATAGTTGGATAAATGCACCGGCCATGAAAGCTTGGGGATGTGGGTTCGAATCCCTCACAAGTCACGATGATATTTTCTGAGAGTTTTCTTTAATCGTTTTCAATGTATGAAAAAATGTGCTTAATCACATAAACATACTAATACCTGCATGGGTAAATAAAAACGCATTCAGATTGACATTAATCTTATTTTTAGTGTAAAAATTTAAATTTCAAAATAAAGGATGTTTTTTACAAAGTTAGATTTAGAAAGATTTTATTAGAAATTAATTACATTTCTGTCTCTGTGGGGTATAATTTAAACGGTAGTCAAATATTTATTGTAAACGCAAACATTGGAGTTTAAAATGTAATCATACCATATTTTCACAAAACAGCATCATGTCAGAAATATTAATCTAAATATAATAAAATTAATTACATTCATTCAAATTAATTATCGTAATGTAAATTTTCACTTTACCTGTAATAATTCAAAAGGCACAGAAATCAACTGTCATTAATATTTAAAGTTACTCTTTATGAGAAAATGCCTGATTTACATGATAAAAGGTTTAAATTTTCTTTACACGAATTTCACTGAAAAGATAGGCAATATTCATTCTGAATTCTGAGCAGGTACTGATTTTTAAAATCTATAATAACTGAAATATTACGCAAAGTTCTCTCTAGGCATTTCAAATGTTTACTTTCACAATATAAAATATTTTCACGTAGATGAACTATCAAAAATATAAAACTATTGGAAAACTTAAACGCTTTTTTCTTATAAGTTATAAGTTTTCCTAATATTTTGAATAAAATATGTTTATGCCTACTTTTTTAAAAAACCCTAATAAAATAATTATATTCTGAAATACTGTTTTGTGTCGTAACAAGAAAATTATATAAATTCAATTATAAAATACTTAAAAAATATTTCATATTATAAGAAGATTGTATATAAACACACATACGAAATTTACGAGGTAACTTTTTATATGCTTAGGAATTTATGTAATATCACCATCAAAAGCACTTTGTCTTGCGGGCACGCGAGGCTTTCAAACGAAGATATTTTATTTATACAGTGTTTCATGACTCATGGTATTCTTATAAAAATGACAAAACATAGTATATACATATCTCGGTTAAAAGGTAATAACAGTTCAACTTCAATTCAAATGATTGGGCGATTTCGATTAATTTTGTTTGCAAAATCCTTCGGTCATTAAATTTTAATAGAAAACTTAAATATAGAGTATTATAAATTAAAGAGTATCCGATGATTTATCTTGTACTGGGACATCTTCAGGGATCCCGAAAAATTCCGAAACGTCTTAGGACTTGAAACTTCAAGCAGCTTAACACCTAAGAATCCAAAGCATCAAACAGTTTATATTTTTTCAGCATTGCCGTGAGTATTCAAGCACAACATGCATAAGAGTTTGATCCTTTCAGGGGCGTCATTATGATGCTAAGTAAGCCCCTTCAGCTACTAAGGGAGGGGGATGAAAGGGTGCATATTCTGCAAGCTGCTTAAGAGACGTTTCATTGAATACAAGATCCTCATCACGGTTTGCATTCAAGAAATACGCTTGAGTTATGAGAGTATGCAAGTAAATCATACTTAAATTATCTTAAAGATATAACGCGTTTATTTTATACTAAAACGAAGTATTTACTATTTTGAATGTTGTTTGAATCCAAATAAAAGTTGCAACTCTAAAAAATCTAATTAAAACCAGCGTTAAATATTGATTTTTATTTTTAACGTATACCATAAAAAATGTAACTTAAATTCTTAAAAATATTAAAGCACTTTTTAATATTTTAATATATATTTTTTTATTGATTTTGTTCTATTGTTAGACTTACAAGGCTGTAGTATTTCTTAAGTATATTTAATTTACTATTACTAAATAAATATTTTAAAAAATAAAGGCTTAAAAATCTTACTAATAGTTGAAGATAAAATAAAATAATACTATTAAGTAATTTACGTTGGTAGGTACATTCTAGTTAATATAATTTATTATCACAAACAATGGTAACTTTGGTTCTTCGAACCGGTATATCAGGATTTTTCACATCAGAAAACCATGCAACGGTTAAAGGATCTGATTTTTTTGATATATTTAATTTTAATGTACGTTTAATTATTGTGTGGATTTATTTGACACAAGCAATAGACCTTTTGCAATTGCATTGATCCTTCGAACCGGAAATAAACGCTTACCAGTTTTCACACATCAGTCACGAGAAACAAAGTCGGTCTAAGGATGTGATCTTTTAATTATAATTATTCAGTTTATATTGGTTTGAATAAAAAATTATATTTGTTATATAACGCCCATCAC
The DNA here is from genome assembly GCA_022113835.1 of Atopsyche davidsoni. Classification (NCBI taxonomy): domain Eukaryota; kingdom Metazoa; phylum Arthropoda; class Insecta; order Trichoptera; family Hydrobiosidae; genus Atopsyche; species Atopsyche davidsoni. Next base: position 8,448,842 of record JAILWY010000006.1, on the reverse strand, counting down.
TGCCTAAGAGTAATTATCATCCAAAATAAAAACATAAATAAATGAATAATTTATTCTTAGTGTTACCGCTAATTTAAAAAAATACGAAATGTGTCCGTCTTAAACGAGTTATTTAAGATTAAAATAAATTTTAACACAGACACATTTATTTTCGGTCGTCGTCTTATATTATTTTGGTAATTTAAAATTAGACCACCAAAATGTTTGAAGAAAACACGAAATTATGCATTTTTAGTGGATCATTAAAATTAATTAGCAAATACGATAAAAATATCTAAGAGTCATTACGAAAGAAGTTATAAATATCCAGGTAGAAAAATTATTTTGGAGTAAGCCATAAAAGGGTTGAAGGGGTGAAATAAGCCCTTGAAACTTTAGTAATTATAAAATGAAACTGCGTCGTATTTAAAATTCTGCGAAAAACACATTAAAAAGCTCGGATAAAGATTGAAAACCAATTCTTGAGACTGATGACTCCAATATTTGTTGCTGTTTATTACAAATATGATTAGTTTTTAATATGACATTTGGCTAAATATATTTGTTTAACCAGTTTAAATGTGATTATTTCAATATTATGAATCAATTTCAATGAACATAAAATTAATGTGTTTTTTTTACCTACAATAAATATTATGAATAAACAATTTTTTGGATTCTCCGTTATTTGGATTTACCCGAAATTTATTATAATTTGCCTTGTAATTAAAAGTCTAAGATATTCCAATTATAACTTTCGTGCTGGAGTATGACTTTATGCAGGGGGGTATGCTTTTGGGGTTGTTGGCTATAAATAAGTAGGGTGCGCCAGTTCACACGAAGATTTCATCTGAAATACGTCGTTATGAAATAAAACAATATCCGTGTCTTCATATTGTTATGTGGTATGCCTTCATAAACGACTAATTATTTAATCAAACTTAATTCATTTTGGTCTTTTTTTAAAATAAAATTTAGAGGTATTTATCTACGAATCTCAAAAGACAAGCGATTGTTTAAAGCAGAGGTTCCCAAAGTGGTCAATATTGACTCCCAGGGGTCGATTTCGCCCTGCAAGGGGTCGATGACATCGAAAAATAAAATTGGGGGTCCATGAACTGTAAATGGGGTCTGCGAGAGTGGATCCCATTTAAGCAGATCATCACCAAAATTTAGACATTTCGTAAATGTCATAATGCACCGAACACAGATTGTACCGATGTATGTAACGAATCGAAGCCCTGAAGCGTAGAAGTATTTTGTATGTTTTTAATCAATGTATTTTATTCTATTTAAGATATTAAAATGGAATTCCACCAAGTATTCTCTGTCAAAAATATTGATTTTCTGAATGTTAATATATTTGCATTTTGTGTGTTTTTAATTAATAAAGGTATAATTAACTTTACATGTATTTTAACTTTTTCATTTTTAAACCCACTGTACAGTAAACCCTATGAAAGTGAGTTGTTCTATATAAGATATCAAAAATATGTGTGAAGTTGATGAATTTGTAAAAATTCAATTGCAAGGCAGGGGGTCGACGAAAAACCGCAAAACCCGACAAGGGGTCGACGGGACAAAATAGTTTGGGAAACTATGGTTTAAGATACAGATATATAATATAGATACAAGTAGCAATTCTTATTTCATGGTGATACCAACAATAATGTATATAACAGTGCTTATAATACACATTTTTAAATGACAGTAATATTATTACAAATATTTGTATTTTTTTTTATATTATACAATATTATTTTGATAATTAAATTAATTTCGAACTGTTTCACTCAAAAATCAAAAAAATATATCAGTTCATTGATATCCATCGTTCACTGATTGATTGAATTGTGAGGCTATAAATTTTTATTTTTTAATTAGAATGAATCGATTATTCGACTATGCCACTTGGTTGTGCCCTTAATACAACCTTAAAAGCTCTGCAGATTAATTCAGTTCAACATACCATATTATTCTGTCCTGCGGTTTTGAGCGGAGTTCCATTTGATGGATTCTGCGTGTATGTACTAACAACCCTCTCAAGTACACGGAATCATATAGAAATTTAAGGGTGGGAAACGGGAATCATCATCAAGGCTGTTATACTATCACTTGTTAATCATTACGTGAAGACACTTTTACACGTATATAATGATAACCATCTAATTATTTGGTTATGCAAATATATAATGCTCAACATTATTCACATACTAAAATAAAACATGAAATTAAAATTTTTACAGTATTAGTATTTTTTTTTAAAAACACTGTGTTTTTGTAAATAATAATATTTCGTATTATAATAATATTAATATTAAATACTGTTATTTATTATTTTGACACAAATCAGGTGGTCTTCAAATACAATATTCATAAGTAATTCCAATATCGTAAAATATTTCCACTGATAAATAAAACCAGTTATTTATAAAAGAAATTTAATATTTTTGACAGAAAGTACTTGGTGGAACTCCATTTTAATATTTTAATAAAAAATATTAGTTATTTATTTCACGGTCGTATTTTTTTCAAACTTAAAATAATCAAGAAAAATATATATAAATTTATCGTTCTGTCTAAATTTATCTTGTATCGACTGCACTAAAATTAAATTTTTTTTTTAAATATATTATTGTGAGCTTTATACGCCCATTCTGAAAATATTAATTACACGATTCAAAGCTTACATTTCAGTTGTCGTGAAACGAAATTTGACTAAAAAATTTTGATCTCACTCGAAAACTTCAAAATAGTTATCAGTGTTTTTTTTTTATCGTTGCATTTTCACTGAAAAATATTCATGATTTCCCTGCTCGTGAATGCGATCTACATCTGCAACGATTGCATGAAGTCCAGCGTGAAGAGTCCGCCGGGGTGTACACAACTCCTCCTCGGGGGGTGTATCCGCCCTGCGCATTTACTCGGGCACACTCCGATGTTTTCGACTTCCGGTTCACAGCGCGCGGAAGCAAAATTCACAAGAGCGTCACAGGAAATTCTATTCTTCAAAATCGCATTTTCGCCAGCGGCTCGCTGCTTTGATAATTCAGAAACCCTAGCAAAGGAAATTGATGAATTTTTTTTTTATCAAAATGTCTTGCGAAACCAGACTGAACTTTGATTAAATTTACTTTATTAAACTTTGTTGTTTTGGATTCATTGAAAAGGATCTGTTGTTTGACGTTGTTACAGAAGTGACCCCGACATTAAACAATGCTGTGAAACAATACAGGCTGTGTTATATTTTACACTCCATACATTAGAAACCGTGAAACACACTAGATCGGTTTTACCCCCAAACACGCTTTATTCCATAGCTTGGGAAATGATTGAAAATCAAATAAATGGGGGACAATCCAAATGGAGGACCTTTGTGGCCCTGGTATGCTGCAGCACTCTGCAGCATTACCATTGCAAATGTGTACTCAGAAGTATTTGCGCTGCCGGGAAGTTTCGTCATAAATAAGCTGACGGATGCTCCTCTCCTAATGAAGCGCAAACAACCGATTCGTTAGTTAATTCATTTACACGTTATCAACAGGTTTGTAAATGCGATAAAACTCTGATATAAAATGTATTGAAAATAAAAAAAAATGGTTACTAACAAATATTATAAATAAGTGTTATGACAATTATTTGTTTAATTAAATTATCTTATCCATCTACTTGCTACCATGGCTTCAGCCATAAAATCCAAAATCTCATTTTGTTTTATTAAAATATTATTTATTTTTGAAACTGTTTTAAATATTCTTTAAATAATATAAAATAAATGTTATGTGTTAAAATAATGGGTCAGATATTGTGGGTTGGATTAAATAGATACCCTTATAGTATCAAAATATATCAATTTCGGAGTCTGTGTACTTGAAGTAAGTCAATATTGATGAGGCAAAGAGATAATCGGTTTAAAAGTTTATTAAGATTTCCGAAAGTGGTGTCGCTAAATTGTTAAAGCTTAAAATAGTTATGTTATGAAGAATTTAAAGTTGAATTACTTATTTTAGATAAATCTTTTTGAAGGATTTACAAGTATTAAAATTATAATATTTCAGAGAAAATGTGTAAACAATTTTCAGGAAATCGATTATTGGTTATTAAGCAGTGTCAAATTTATCATCATGGGGTTTTGTATTTTTACTTTGGCCGGTTATTAAGAACCATCTCCTTATAGTTTTCAGAACAACAGCGTAATGTAGACTTAGCTGATACGGAGCACGCATTCCAATTCCAACCCTAAATACACCCTTAAACGTAAGTCTATACGCTAACCTAGCCAAAATGTTAATATAAACCCATGAAGTTTACTGACCATATTCATTTTATTTTTGAAAAATTTAAATAAGTTTTAAATCTCATCCCCGTTATTGATTTCCCGAAAAAAAATTGTGTACCTTAGTTTATATTGAACTACCAATAGTGATTTTTTTTTATTCTAAATATTTTGTTACAATTTATTTCATAGATCAGAGCATATACTCGAGGGTACGATTTTTTAAACATGAAAATATGATGTTATATTACCTCTTGTAAAATTTTTACGAAAATTATCAGCAATTTTAATTATTTTTCGAGAAACTGCTTTCAAGTTTTAAAATATATTTTCAAACAAAAGCTGCCGAGTATTCATTAAACCTTTCATACAATTTTCAAAGAGGTAAAAGATAAACGGTGAGAATTTTCATATTGTATAATATGTCATTACAACGCAAATTACTTGCTCAAGATACTCCCGAGTATAATAATGTGTGACTTGAGAAGAAAGTCTTCAAATCTGTAAATTTGTTTTCTCAAACAACTAACTTTTATTTGTTCCGCATTAGTACAAAACACCGCTTATTTTTAAAACTTAAATAATTATTAATTAATAAAGAGTTTAAAAATTGTGTAACGTCTTATATGAGAATCAGGTACAGTAATATATATAAATAACTGCAGTATAATCTTTTTTGTGAATATACCAGGTATTTTGTAGTTGAACAAGTTTGGGCGTGGGAAATATTCTAGGTGTTAGGATACTTAACCGATATATTTTGACTATTAATTTGGTATATGTAACATGACTCGTATACATGGGAATTTAAAAGAAAAAATAAAATTTGAAATGATATTTAATTTTATATAAATGATTTCATTTTGAAATGGTACCAGATCGGGTGCGGAGTTTTAATTTAATTTTAAGCACCAAAGTTCATACATATTGAAATTAAACGCTTAAATAACTTGTAGCTAGGCAATCTTTACTAGATATGCGAAATAACTTAACTTCGAAACGTCAACAATTTTATAGTAATATGTGATATTTTATTAATTCTTTATCACACAATCGTTACAAAACGCAGTCAATGTTCAATCAATCGATTTTTTAATATTTTGTACGTTATTGGGTATAAATACAAAACACGTATTTGTTATCAAATTAATTACCTCTTGATAAAAATTGTCTTATATTTGAGGAAAATATAAGAAAGTCAGCCAGAACCTGAAGTTTTCTCTCAAAAGTGACGCCTTAAAAAACAGCGACAAAGAAAATCACTAAGAACCTGTATGTAAATTAAGTTACTAGTAAGGTAAGGGTTGTTAATACATAAAGAACAGCACAGCTCTGCCAAAATATTAATAAAAAAAAACTGTTTTGTGAAAGGTGAAAGAAAAGAGAAATACGAGAGAGAAAATTTTAAATAAATATAGTACAGTGGCAACGAAAAACTTATGTCCATATTTACAATAAAACAATGGATTTTTTCAAACAAATATTCAATGTCACGATATTAGACTTTTATTTTATTTTTTTATAAATATTTAGGCCTAAGTTAATGCAGCACGCAGTAACGAATGTGAGGATATGCATAACAGATATGCAGTCAGACATACCTAGTACAGACTTACAAATAATCAGGCAAGCAAACAGATTGACAGAGTTATTCTGACAAATAAAAAAAAACAGATTGGCGGAAAGCCTTGCTATTGAAAAACTGAATCGACCCAAAGTCTAATTAAATATTAAAATAAATAATCGTTCACAGTTCCCTTTTAACTCACTTTAAGTCTCAGAAATGTTTTCTTCTGTAGTGTTTTTAGAATGATCGTAAAATGTCGATGTCATGTACATATTCATGAAGTCCATGACATACTTCCTGGAACTAATTAATCACCCGCGGCACACGAGGTCCTACCTGTTGCCAAAACTACCCCCAAGCCGCCTGAATTATGAAACAGACCTTCCCTACCTCTTAGTTAATCAACCCCCTACCTCTATATCTCAGCCACGATCTCATCGTATCAGCGCCATGAAAGTGTAAAGAACCCGTCCTACCGGAGCCTATTTTTATGGTGTTATTAATATATTTGCAATATTACAAAAATAGCGACTCGAGGTCCAATGGCTAAAAAAAGTCGCTTTGTAGTCATAATTGAAATAATAATTAAAAATGTTCGTGAAACATTTTCTCATTCAAACAATAAAATGGCGGTTTGTACATTTTCCCTTTCCAGTGCTAATAATTACAAAAGTTTTATTCAATTATATTTAAATAGAAGAGTGGGCTTCGTTAACAATAGTGTTAATATTAAAATCGCAAATTTTTATTAATGCCTTAGTTTATGTTTTCTGTAATATCTATTTATATGGGCTTTACAGGATTGCATAAACTTTCCTATTACCTGGAAAAAATATTATTTTTATGATAATTTATTAAACACTAAGTTTCATCACATGATGCAGAGGTATATTTAATTTAAAATAGGCCTAGTAAAATACGTAAACAACCAAATATACAAAAAAAATCGTGTGAAATATAAGTACGCGTATATAATGTATCCTTGTAAAAAAGTAATGAAAAATGTATCTTTTAATTAATTGAAAGGTATTTTGTGGCAAGCAATATTTTATTGATTGTATAGACCGCACGCCACTGGAATGTAGAGATTGCTTGATTTTCCTACCTGTAGCACATTCCCCGGTTCTTACAACCTGTCTTTATCACGAAAGTCCAGTGATTTGCAGAGCTATTTTCTATTGTTCTCGCTGCTGAATGGATTCTAGTTCTTTTGGATCAATACAACACACGCCTTCGTATTACTACGTGAACTATAGGCAATATGCTTTAATTTTTTTGAACCATGGTGAAGTCAAATGTGCCCAATATTTTTGATGGCCACCATGAAAAATTACTATCACAACTAAAACAATAGAATTCCTCCCCTTTTATGTACCTATGCATAGCATTTCACTAAAAACAAGAAACAGAATCAAAATACTTGTGGTATGTATATATAGGTAAAAATAATCCAAGCTTTATAAAATGTCTTTGCAATGTGCATTTTTTATTGCCTAAAGTTCCGAGCCTCGGAAAAACGAAAAAAAGCCTTGAAAAGATTCTGTCGCAGGTGGCATGATCCCACCTGGTCATTTTATGAAAAAAATCACTTTTGTGAGTTACGGTTTTTGTTTTTTCACGAGCATTATTCTTTCATCGTGTCGTGACATTATCCATAATATGCGTGCATGCGCTATGGATGATGTTCAACATGCCAATATTACGTATCACCGAATACTTCAGAACATTAGATTAAAAATGCATATGTGTTTTGTTATTTTTAAGAAGTTACATTTTGCAAGTTGAAAAATAAATAAATTTGCTAAGAACATTATTTTAATTTAATGAGGATAAATATTTTTTTTTTGTGTATGAAAACCGTCGCTTCCGGTTTATATTATTAATTTTATATTCAACCAAAATGCACCACACCGTATATTTTTATGTAAATACAGCGTTTTTATTAAATGAATGCTATTATTGTTGTAATTTTCATCACCCGTGGCCGAGTTTTAGGAAGTTGTTATATTTTCTTATAGACTTTGAACTACTGCTTGAATATCTAACAGAAAACGAAGAGGGGTACAAAAATACTGTATTTTAATATGGTAAAACAATTTTATTTCTTCATGATTATTTAATATCAGACATCACACCTCTTTCAAATAAATTCTATATAAATCAAAACATACGCTGAAGTAAAAAATATATATTAACAACCCTAAACGAATAACACCTAAAGCATTTCAGATTTCCATTAGTAATTTTTTAAATAATACTATTTTTTTTAAATTTTAAATCATGCATATTGCATATTTATAAGAAGTCAGAAACATTAATCTGAAATGTCCCAAACGTGAAGGCAGTGGAAGTGATTATTTTATTTTAATCCCAAACGCTACAAACTTAATCCTATTTTTGGATGGCACCACTAGAGAAGTAACACAATATGCGACAAGAATTCAATCAAAAGTATACTTAATATCGTGATGTAAATTTTATGGTGACTAAAAAACACTTACTCTGATAAATTAGCTGCAGTAACTTAAAAGTTTGAAGTACAAAAAAAATATCTCAATTAAATATTTTAATGTTACTGACTTAATTACGCCGTAATAAATGAATATTAGTAAAACATATTAATATTCTCTTTGAATAGATATAAATTTAGACACAAATATAATTTTTATAATGTAAATAGCTTACACGTGTTAATAAGCTATAATGATATTATTTGATATTGAATAGATAATTTATATAGCGTAAAAAATTATCGAAACTATCCTAGATACTAGATATATTTTAATTGTAAAGTCATTTTAGTGATTCATAATTTCTCACTATAAAATAAAAATATATAAATTACTAGTGACATGTACTGTTTTTTTTAACTCTAATATAGGTTTAATGGGGAAAAGGTGATAGTGTATATAGTATTTATAAACTCATTTTATTTAATTTTGAGTTTTACTATGGCAATTAAATGATCTTGATATTTTTGGGTGTTATACTGTACAGTGGTTTTTGGTTTCCATCTTTTTCTTTTTTTGATTTCCCAGTTCCGGGATCGAAACTTTCGAGGATAATGCCAAAATACAATAAACGATCATCCAAGAATAACGACTGCCTAAACTTACAAAAATAAGATTTATATCAAATCACTCGTTGCACTGTTGATATATATTGTGTGATTTTTTGACTACAAGCTTATGTGTGGTTCCACAAATCCGACGTACGCAAGTTCTGCAAACTCTAGCCGATACTAATGTAAAACTTTGTTAGCTGTAGGCACTTATTTCTTAAATATTTTGGAAAGCAGAGTTTATTTTACCTTAGGTCCATTCAAATGATTCTTCCTAATAACAATAAATTAAAATCAAAACCAACAACAGCTTACGATTATTTCGATTGAAACTCGTATTTCATTTAATTTCAAATAATACCGAAAACGACATACAATAAAAACCAAATCAAATTCACCTTAAATATCAATGAAGCGAGATTTAAATTAAAAATGAATACATATCTTTTCTCGGAAGTTTATTTTTCAAGATACGGGATTGTGTCAAAATAGCAATGACCTGTTAAATATTTCTTAAAATATATATTTAAAAAATCTATACATAGTAAAAACACCGATAAATACCATCACTTTTTAAGATCACAATTATTTGAAAATATCATTGGCATTCTTCAGATAGTTCACATCACAGTATAGATCAGAACACAGCTCCGATATGCTTTGTAGAGGATCCGTAATCAAGTTAGATTTGTCCTTCAATAGACTGGTACACTTGTTGATGATATGTTTGACATCGGCACACTGCTTTTGGTCGGCCATCACCTCCAATGAGGAAAGTGTCTTCAAAAAACTATTGTTTGATGGACTAGTATTGGAGAGATCCTGGAACTTTTGAAGCTGCGACAGAGTCAAGCAGAGAGCAAATCTTGTTATTACTCTGAACCTTAAATAAAAATTAGATAAATAAAATTATATAAATGTCTATTGATGTAAATATTTTAAATTTTATTTTGTAGTTTTTATAAAATTTAAAAATCTTAATGTTGTACCCGGCCTCGAGATCAGGCAAGCTTACGAACCATTGGACTTTGAGCCAATTTTAACATATAATATTGTTGTTATAATACCTGTATGTTGGTGTCGTATTTTGGACAAGTCTGATCGCTTTAAATAGTCCCCAAGATGGTTCTTGAGACCACTTCTCCAAAATAGCTGCTATATGGTTCAGGGCGGTCAGTCGGTTTGGTACATCCAAGGCGGTATCCTCGATCAATGAAATCATATAGCACACCCAAAGACTAGATTGTTTTTCACAGGAGCATCTTAAGACAAAGAAACACCAATTATATATGCATGCATTAACACAGTCTACTAAATCACAGAATAACACACTGATACCTTCACAATAACACATACTGTGGTTCAGTCACACTAGCTCACAATCATTAGTCAAATAGAAAATTGATAAATTTAATAGATAATACTACAAATCATTACAGCCTATGCGAGTGATTGTTGCATGGCATTATTCCTCAACCGTCTTCTGTTTTCAATCTTTCCCAGTATTGAATCAATCTATGCTGATTTATTATTTATGTTCCGGAGATCGGACAACATTTATATAAAAATCATTATTTTATTATTTAGAAGAAATAAAAAAATACAAGACAGCTCAGAACTGTCAAAAAATGTCCAAGTAAGAGATTAAAGTAACTTACACAGGTTCAAAACAATGAAGAGTTTGTAAAATATCCTTGTCGAGCTGTTGAAATACGCTCCCTTGATACCTGTCCTTGTCTATTGACTTGTAAGTTGCCACAGCAGTTAGGAGAGCTGAATTTGTGATTAAGTATTCAACAGGTACAATACAGTTGTTTTTCCAAGTGTTAAATATATAGCTCCATTCACCTAAAACCATAATATTCAGTAGAAACATATTTTTTGTATGTTTTCTGGAACATAAGGTAATTTATTTACTATCAAAAATTACTCACCTTCGTGCTTGAAAAATACAAGAACTGACTGTTCAGCGAGACTGGCAAAGGCGTCTCTTTGTGTAACTTGCAACAGACATCCAATTAGAGAAGTGATACACAATTTGCTGGTTGTATTGATCCAGCCTATCCATTCCTGTGAAAAATATTTAAAAAGGTTGACCACAATCTGTCTTCCTAATAAACTCTTCAGATATACTAAGCATGCTCAATTTTAGTTGATTATGAGTTGACAGATCAAAAATGCAAATTGACCATGTCAAGAATAAATAAACTGTAACTTAGATTTATAAGTACAACTGAATAATGAGAACAGTAGCACCCCCGTTTAGATTGTTTTGTGCTCTATATCAATGATAATAAATTTATAAAATACGAGTATCTTACCTGCTGCGCAGTTTCAAGTGATGTCATACTGAGCATTGATATAGCACCACTCAGCAGAAAAGAGCACTCCATTATCTTCTGCATATCAGACGCACCGACTTTAAAGATAAAATTACAATTGCATTATGTTTTTGCGCTAGGATATTCTCATATCATATTTTTTAAGGCTGCTTCTGCTCATTTGTAAATATAATTAAATGTTTAAAAAATATCAAACAGGTTGGTCTATTGTGGACCCAAATAGTAACTCTTTTACCAAGCATAATATATAAAGACCTAAAATAATTGGTAAGACACTACGCTAATTCTTTTAGGATTTGGGTATATAGTCAAATGATTACCAGACAAGAATGCTCGACAAAAAAAAATATGTTGACCAGAAAGTAGAGGGTTAAATTACTGTGGATAGCTCGTAGGAAAACTGAAAATTATTTTAGAATGCAAGGGATTAAAATCATTTAGCAAGTATACTTATAATTTAGAGAATATTACATTACCTAAAGACATGACTGTAGATTCGATTTTCAGTAGAAGGTTAGCGATACTAGCGGAGATATCTTTGTCCAGTCCGTTCTTCTTGTCGGTATCTGCCTTGCCCTGGGAGAGGGATGATATGGCACTGACCCAACCCTTCACGAGGCAAGCTCTCTTACTCTGCCAGTCTGGGCTGCTTTCGCTGCCTATCGTAAGACCACCCGCTGCACATATTAACCTAAAACGAACATGAAATCATTTAATTATTTAATTTTATAATTTTTAGTATTCAGCAACAAGAATTAACTATTTAAAAGATAAATACTTTATTATTTCAAAATAAAACATATCTATATAGAATGAATATTTAGTGTTGCTCCCACTTTTTATATTTTAACCTTACATGTTGGCGAAACTAGTTGCGCAAGTGGGAATATAAATAAATAAAAATATTATTATGGAATTCCACCAAGAACTTTTTGTCAAAACAAAAGCAACAAGTGATGTCTCGAATCTATAAAATAAAAATATATACCCTACTATACAATGAAAATTGGTGACAATAAACCTTTCAAGATATATATTCATGTACATTTTAATAGTGACTTTTTTTTGAAATGAATTACTTTTATTTCATCCTTCAACAATTTTTCTATGTCTAATTAATTTTCTGATTCAATAGTATATATTATTCACTTTGACTATAATTATTGTTTTAAATTTAGTGTTTTTTGTAGAAATATCAAAATAATTAATAAATAAATAATGCTTACGGTACGAGTTTGCTGTTATGAAACGGAAGAATTGAGGTATTGAACGATGCCATAAAATAATTGATGATTTCTTCATAAGGCTCAATCTTTAATAATTCCCAAGGGAGTAATAGAGCATCATCTAACACCTAGAAGTAAATAAATAAGTAAAATAAAACAAACAGTAACATAAGAAGTTGGGTGAAGTCAGAAGTGACCTTGAAAGCATCTGTCCTATCGGACAACAATTTTTATGTTACTATTGAAAAAAGCTCTTACCTGTTGTTCAGGGCATAACTTGAAAAGTATATGAAATATAAAATTCAAAGCTTGAGGCCTCAGCGGTTCAGGGACTGTAGTCAGCCAAGATTGCCACTTTCTGGATCCGAGGCATTTCAATGTAAACTCGTGACATATCATCAAATTTATATCGGCAACCTTTGACATAAAAAGTCATGATTATTGATATTGTTATCACAGGGGAAAAAAGTTGCAACACATACAAAGTTCTGCACTTCATAGTGTGCAAATATTTCTAACTTAAAATCACTGGATATCTAATTTAAATCTATATAAAAAATTTAAATAACAAAAGCACCTTTGCAACAGTAGGCAGATCAATAAACGTTAGCCAATGCTGAGGATCAGCAGACCAGGGCAGCTTTAATAGAGCTTTGTGGACTCGTATTAGCACATGTGAAGCAACGGCCACGTGGGCAAAGTTCCTGACGTACCACTGCCAAGTCAAACTCAGCAGATCGTTGGTACTACCTGAAATTGAAAATAATCATTTAACATTAAGCTTGTCGATCTCTACTCAGCGAGTTGAGTTTATTTGAATGATACTCCTAACAAATTTTCGTTATAAATTCAAATTGCCAAAAGCAATGAACATATGGGAATTTTATGTAGATTTATTGAATTTTTAATGAATAGCAAGCTGTGATTGTATCTCACCAGGTAATGTTCTGGAGCAGTATGTCAGAGTTTCGACCATGGCGTCGAGCATGATGTCGGGGGTGGTAGAGTCATCAGGGGCCCACGGCATGAGGGCTGGGCCGCGTGCTAGATCTGCTACCCATGCGGCTGCCTGGGCTCCTCCTCCCCACCAAGGGGCCACCCACACATTCCAGAATGCACGCATTGCGTCAAACACCACCGAGCAAACTGCAACATACCCACATAATTCAAATTTAACCTCGACATATGTACTAACCTACTATCTATTATTAGTTTGAAGTAAGGACAGTTAGAAAAACTTTGATTGATTTAGATTAATTCTCACCAATTTTTTTAAGCATTTTACTTTTCAATTAGATTTATAAATCTAAACCTAAATATGGCATTATTTAAATCACTGTAAATTCGCAATGTGCACAAAAAGAAAGAGGGTAAGATTAAGGGAATGGAAATAATCAAAGACATTAACTGTCGCTTACTTTGATGTGTAAGCAGTGGGGGTTGATGCAACATGGCTGTGGAGAGGGTGGTGGAAGCCAACAGAGCCCCAAGCCGCCCCATGGGGGGGCAGTACAGTCCGTAGCGAGCGGCTAGGCCATTAGGACCCCAAGTCCCGCGTCGCTGCCACCACTGCTGAGCGATCAACTCCATATTCTCACAGGCCTGAAATGACCAAGAGTAGAAGATATTGTATGGAGACCTTGGTGCAATAATGAGTTATACTACTGGAAACGTGTGTACTCATCTAAGTTTTTCTTGACTAAGGTTGTATAAAATGAAGGCAGGTCTGATTGAACGAAGGAAAAAAAAATAAAACCCACCTTTATTTTTAGTTAAATTATTAGCTCAGTTAATAGGAAAATTTCTTATCAAAATCATTGTGAAAACACAAATTTTATTAAATTACTAATTTTACTAACATATGGATTTTTTTAGTTTTTGATGTTAGAGACTAACCTGTTGGCAGGAGAGCAGGTGGGGATAGGTCTCGATGACAGTGATGCAGTGCTGCCAAGTATCAGGCGGCAGCTTCTTCTCTAGAGAGAGGGAGCACAGGGTGGATAGCACGTGAGACAGGTGGAGCGGGAACTCCCACGCAAGGACCCGGCTAAGGTGGACACACATCAGCTATGAACAAAAATGTTTCATATAAAATCAGAGAATACCAATACTGTACCTCGTCCCTGACTAAATTTAATCATGAAAACATCCACAGGGTGTATTGATGTTTTGAATTTTGCTTAAAGAGCATATAAGGACAATATTATTTCATATAACCATGCCAATATGGTTTGATATTTAATATGTAATGATTTGGTACAGTTACAAACCTCGTGAAGCATAAGCCTCTCATCGGAGGGCTCGCAGCCGGCTGCTCCGAGTGCATTGCACACCAGAGATATGAACTTGTTCCGGTCAACTGGCCCGGGTCGCACCTCGTGAAGCCAGGCTGATATGTGAAACTGCAAGGAAGTTTGTAACAACTTTCATGAAAATGATGTTTGGGATGAGATTATTTAACAAAATACAAGATATGAGAAATTACTGAATAGTTTGGTGCTTTAATATATTATAAATTTTTATATTAATTTAGGAAAGAGGTAAAAAAATATCTCATTACACACAAAGTCAGCTACATGAAAAATAGGCATAGATCCATAATAACTAAAAATATATAGAAATAATTGATCCGAACCTTTGATAGGAAGCTGAAGGCCATGTGAGTGTCGGTTACGTTCATACTGATGGAGGTATACACATCCAGCATCTCGCTGGTTGACAGTTGCGATGGACGAAGTAAACTTCCCATAAGTCCTATGAAATTTGATCCTTTCAGTCGGTTCACCAAATTCACACACTGCGCTCCACTTGAAGAAATAAATTTCTGAAACAATAACCATATATAAATACAATCCATATAGGGTTGTAGCACCAAGATGGTGATGATGTAATACACATATGTATTACCTGGGAGAGCAATGAATAAAATTGAGCTCTAAATTGTCACCCTTACTGTAGGTAGGTTAAGCAATGTCAGCAAAATGAAAACAACTCAGAATAAGATTCATTCAAGAACAAATTAGGCCTATTTGGGACTGATGAAATAAAAGTTGATCTAATTATGTTACCTCTCCGAGCTGGGTGGCAACAGTGGTTAGAACTTGATTTGCAGGCGGGAATTGCATAATATCTTCCTTCAAAGCGTTTAAGACTATATTGAATAATGTAACTCCACCGTTATTTATATTTTTGATTGTTCCACTACAAGCCAACCTACAAAAATAAGGAAAAATAATAAAACACAACTAATTCACTACTTATAAAAACTACAGGAAGAACAGGCCAAAGGTACCATAATAGAAACTATGCTAAGCTGCTTGGTCAGTTTTAACCACCTAGTGGTTCTTAGAACCGCCTCATGGTCTGATTGACAGACTTGCTTGCTGACCTGGATTGTCTTGGATTAGAAGCCACTTTGGGTTTAAAAAAATTGAAAAAGTGAAAATATTTATAAATATGTAGAAGACACTTACTGGCCCAATTTGCTAATTATTGCTGTGTGGATAGCTAAATCGTCATAAGGTTCCATGGCTTTATCCAAGACGGTCTGGTGATTATTTCTATTACAACTCATTTCACAGTTGATTTCTTCCTTTAATTTAGATTCATGTACCTACAAAATACAAATGAAAGCAATATGTGAGGTTAGAAATAAAAAAAACATCTGTTGAGAATTTTTTTCCAAAAATAAACATTAATCTCATCTCTATAGTTTATGATAGACAAATACCCCAACTGATAATCAGATAAAAATATTATGAAGATGGTGATTTCATTCTTTGAAAGAGTCAGAGTTGCATCGTCTTATAAATCTGATTGTATAGAACAAACAAGACAGAGAAATGGGAGCAACAATTGGGTAAAAAGGCTATAAGTCCTGAACTCCACTTGTCCACAAAATTTATACGACTCCATCATAGGTATTCATGGCAGCAAAGTTTTTAACCTCTTGTCTTTCTAGTACGATTTCATTGATTGGTATTAAAATCAGATCAAGTCAGATCTCAGAATCAATTGTAGATAACTTAAAGTTAATGTTTACCTCAATTACAAACGAAGCACTTCCTTGACAGTTTGGCCCGCAGCTTTTTACAATATTTTTACAATATTCCCGTTTCTCGTATAACTTTGGAACAAGGTCATACATGTTCCCATCTATTGAGCTTATAATATTACATGTGCATTCGTATTTTCTGAAAGAAAACATTATTAAGAAATATTGTTCTACTTTTTAATGTATTTGATTTTAAAACATAGTGAAACTGGTAGACTTATCTTTGACCTTCGTCTAGAAATCTATTGTAATATTCAATTTTTCCTATTTAATTTCATATTTAATTAATAAATTTATTTTTGCTTTATCAAAGTAAAAATGAAGCGAAAGTATTCATTTATTCACCAACCATTGGCCACAAATTTGGGCCCAAAAATCCTTAACAATACAAGTGTTTTCATACTAACCAAAACTAACGATAACGTGAACAAAATATTTTTATAGCTTACTTGGCACACTTTCCTAACTCTTTCAAATGAATATGCATCAGTTCAAATACTCTATTAAAGTCTCGTGCCACAGTTGGATCAATCACAGGTTCGATTTCACTTATCATGGCTAGTTCTTTAGACTCCATGATCGGTTTTTCATAAGTTCTCAGTCTTGACAGTATTCTCTCTGTGGGGGAAGTTTCTGGAGTCTTACTCCTCGATATCTGCTTAGAAGCCAGAGTGTAGTGACTCCCCTGCCGTGATCCATCTTGTAAGATGGCCACTGGCCAATGTGATGGTTGAAATTTGCTTATTTCTACATTATCAATTGTTTCAATCCAGATCGACTGAAAAAAAAAAATACAGATATAAGTAAACTTTTACGAATGACAATATTGATTTATTTAAGAGAGGGTACGTTACGTTTTGTCCAGATATGAGCTGATGTAGCTTTTGAATGAAAGGTTGGGAAAAAGTTTTTGGATCGTTGAAATTTATTGTTATATCAAAGTCCAACCAAGAATGATAAGCATTCATCAAGCTGAAAACAAAAAAAAAATATTAATAAAGAAAACACAAAAATGTTTGTTTTCTATTATAATAATTTGAGAGCGTACTGGGCCTGTTGTAAATGAAATGCCTTTTGGTGCTCTGTCTCAGCATTTGTGGATATTCCCTTATTACTGAACTCCTTGGCTTTTTCTTCGTGGTAAGTTCTGGCCTCTATGAGTCTAGCTCTAGCCTTGCCCAAAAGCCTGGAGTTTACCACCCCCTGGAAGAACAGAGGTCCGACTAGTTTACGCTGAGCCACATTTCCACTGAAATTTAAAATTAAAAACTTTCATACAACATACACAGAGCAGAGAAAGTATATATTTTTTAATAGATAAAAAATACTCACGTTAAGAAGCTTATATCAAAGTATATATAGAAAAATAATTGCCATATAAGGGAATATATAGGGTGTCCCAAAGACATACTCGTAGCATATTGTACAGAACGGTACAAAACTAGGCTACCAGAATTATCGCTTCCTCCAACACTCTAAAAAAAATAGCATACATAAAATTATTAGTTTGTGTGAACTGCCTTACGTTTATCATTTCACGAAAGTGTGCAGATTCAAGACTTAGCAGTCCATCTGTTGAAGCTTACCTTTAAAGTTTTGTCAATGTTGACTTTGTTTCCTTCTTTATGGCAAGTCAGCTTCTCCACCAGTCTTTGCCACAGTCCGGAGGACCTTTCGATAGCCCCGTGCTCCATCCATAAAGTGGCATGCCAAACATAGGGAGCTTCAATGTTACACTGTACTAGGCCTTTGAAGGAGGAGTTGCTGTTCCACAGCCAGCTGAATCCTGATGAAGTTGGAGATTTCGCTTGCGAAGATGTCTAAAGTAATATTACGTAAAGTTATTTATCAGGTAGACATTGACAATGAGATCTTATTTTCGAATATTTTAAGATATCAGTAATATATATAGTTCCTAAGCAACAAAATTTTATCAATTCGTTAGTGAAATTTCACATTAGTGAAATTTCACATTAGTGAAACCTTGTAAATTTTATTAAAGTAAATACCTGAACGAAGCTCGAAAACAAATTAGCAGCTTCAGTCATAGCGTCGTGATGGGAGAAGCAGCAGCCCAGGGCAACATCCAGGATGTGAACGGCTATCCAGTCAGTTTGCCAATTTTCTATAGAGGTCAGCCAGTACACCCAAACCATGAGGAGGGTGCGAGGAGACTGGAGGGAAAAACTGAAGAAATTTTACATAAAATTAATGAATATTTGAATCACTCAAAACAGTAAATAAACTGCTACCATAGCTGCTGTGACAAAAAGTTTATGAAAGATAAACTTACTAGTCATAGTATTTCAGTTGTGCTTGAATCATGTTCACAAGCATTTTGATGATCGGTCCGGGAAAGTCGCTCATAACAAGTCTCGTTGCCATTTTCGTGTAGGTTTTTTCAGTGCGCATCAGTATTGTCAGCAAATCTTTAAAACTAAGAAGTATTCTATGTAATCTTATTCTTAATTATGGGTGTTCAGTTCAATTATGAGCTTTTTCCATACTTACTTTTTACACTGAGCAATGGAATCGGGACAATCTCCCAAAATAGGCACGATATAGTACAGAGCGTGCACTACTTCAGCAAACCTTCCACTGTTAGCAAGCTTCAGCAAAAGCGGTGCAGAGTTCTGGAAGACCAGTGGAACGGAATATCCCCAGGTTGTTGTGAGCATTGTCAGAACACTGCTGACGTGGCATTTTCCAGTGACATCCAAGCCTTGGATGGTTTGCGGATCGGGAGTGGACCGGGAGTCGACTTTCCAATCGTAGCAGTGGATTTTGAGGATGAGTAAGCATTCCCAGATCCATTCAGGCGGTTGTGTTTTGGGAACCGTCATCTGCTGAGCCATGGCTGATAGAAAGAGTGCGACGCTTTTTTGTGTGTGAAAATCTATTCCACTGTAAAATAATACAAGAATTTATATACAGCTGATATGCCTAGCTTGTCATTTAATTTTACACTCATTTAAATTTATTGAAAATACCACGTGGATTGAAAATTTTTATGTAGATTGTTCGAAATAAGTTTCTCATAAACTCAGGTTTGTGTTTTTCCTTATAATGGCTTTCTTTAAAACATATATTACAAATCCTATTAATTGAGTATTAAAAATTAAATAAACATGTTGCATTTTAATTCCTGTTACTTCCAGTCCTTTATACCTTTTACAGCTCCAGTCCATTCCTTTCAACAAATGCGGTATCAGTTCAGGACAGCTATCCTTCCAAGTGCTGATAAGATTTAAAATTTCCCCAGTTTGTGGATGCCACATCTGAAGAGGAAGCACTTCCAGCCACTGACCCTCGGCCTTGTGGGAAGTCTCCAGAAGCACCGGGCCGATTAGGTGAGGAGAACGATACAAAGCGGACCCGGACAGAGTGCGAGCCCATTCACCACATCCAAGTTCCGAAAAATCTGATGAAAATCCAATCTGAAACAATTATAAACCATTTTTAGGGACCCAGATAAACTAGTAGCAATGAAAGAAAATCAGTATATCAGTATATAGGAGATTGAATAATGAAGAGGTATATTTAAAAAAAGGACTAACTAAAGCTTAACTCAGGATTTGGTAAGGAAGTAAGCTAACTGCCGGATCATTAGGGGGTTAATGAATCTGACACTGAATTATATACAACCTTATAGATAAATTTGATGATTTTTATAATAAAATCTTCTTCTTCTCTTGCAATGGCCATATTTGATATTCCCACTAGTGTGTAGTAGCACCAAATACTGTCGGACACTGAAATCAAAAATGGTTTAAGTTATTAGATATTGTCATAAATGCATGTTCGTCTTACTTGCTCAGTAGCGCACAAAAATTATACAGAGCAAAGAAAGTCAGAGGTAAGAGGTAACTACGTTAATCAACGTACGTAATCAATCAATCACCACACTTAAATCAATGATTTTAATTGTACTGGTTATTGGATTTATATTGGGGATAGGATATCGTCGAGTTATATATGAAAAGCCTTAGAAATTTTAAATTATACATATATGTACCTATGAGATTATCTGCCATCTTTTTATATAATGTATTGATTGAATCGATCCATATCAGTTTAAAGGGGACTTCAGAGAGAAACAGTGTCGATATATCCCTTGAACCAGCGCACTCCAGCGTAGACCAAGTAGCCAAGAATACAGAATTGTATTCAGACGAAAGTCTCTCGTAAAGATTTGCTTCACAGTTTTTACTGAAAATAGGTAAAAAAACTAAATAATATATTACTAAAATTAAACTAACAAAAATCATTCAGAGTATTCACAAGTCTTTTTTTTTAAGAGTTATAGAATGACAAAAATATTATTTTTCTTTGACAAAATATTACAACGATGGGAATATTAATAATTTGACTTTTCGTGATGAAAATAGTGTGAATAAACCTCACTCTGCTTAAAAATCCCAACATAGGAAGTTGGCAAAACTAATCTTGTAAAACAAAATAAAAATGTGGAAATTTCCACAAAATATTTCTTATGTGATTAAGCATATTTTTTCACACATTGAAAACGATTAAAGAAAACTCTCAGAAAATATCATCGTGACTTGTGAGGGATTCGAACCCACATCCCCAAGCTTTCATGGCCGGTGCATTTATCCAACTATGCTAACGAGCCACTGCAATTTAGTGAGAATTTTTAATAATCATAATCTACATATGAACCAATATGCCCAGGCTAATCAATATTTAATGATTTGCAAACACTGGACTTAATTAAAGTAACAAGTGAAGCATTTTTATATCCAAATATGGTTATTATTATTTTTAAAATCTATTGATGTTTAGCCGAGACGCGCACCATTCTATTTATATTAAATTGGATTAATGTTAATCAGATGCGTATTTATTTACCCATGCAGGTATTAGTATGTTTATGTGATTAAGCATATTTTTTCACACATTGAAAACGATTAAAGAAAACTCTCAGAAAATATCATCGTGACAAGTCACGATGATATTTTCTGAGAGTTTTCTTTAATCGTTTTCAATGTGTGAAAAAATATGCTTAATCACATAAACATACTAATACCTGCATGGGTAAATAAATACGCATCTGATTAACATTAATCCAATTTAATATAAATATTTCTTACTAAAATATCATAATGAAATTCCACCAAGTACTTTTTATCAAAATATTGAATACATTCAGTCATTTCCTTGATAAAAATTCAAATTATTATGAAAATATATTATCATTTCTTGGTGTTATCAAAGCGCTTTTACCTCGCGATCTCCCACAGGTCTGTACAGTACATCACAGAGTGCAGGGCAAGTCTGCAGAGTTCTCTGGTTAGCTCTTGGTAGTTTTTATAGGAGAGTAAACCGGTCCGTATTATGTTCAAAAACATTCTGATGGATGCAAACACTCGCAGTGTCGAACCGCCTCCAAGGTTAGCCCCGCAAAATACCATCTGAAAATAAAACATTAAATATAATAAAATTATGTTACGATTATTTAAAAGACATTAAATTTACACAAAACATAGCCAAAATCAGTTTATTCTGTATAAATTGTGAGATATTCAATTGTCATGAGATATTTTCAAATCTAGTTTTGAGTATGAATTAAGAGGTCACGGTTTACAATCCAATATTACCTCATTCCCATTATTTCTAACGACCATTAACTCCTTGAATATACTTTCAAAGGGAATCTGTCGAATCAGGTTGACTATATCATCTTCTCTTAGGGTTCCACCAGTATGTGTTCCTGTCACTTCAATCTCAGCCCCTTCTCCGTCCGAGTCCACAACAGTCCACAGACTATCATCGATTGCCTCGGCTGCGATGGGCACCTCAACAAAGTCTGCAATATTCGAATACACAAATGTTATATGATAATGAAATAGGCCCAAAAAATGAGTTTATTTTTTTATTGAAGAGCTAAAATGGTTTGGCAAATAATCACAATATGATATGGATTTAACCCTTAAAAAAATTAACCAACAACTGACATAATCTGCAACCATTTCCTATGCCCACATAAATGTAAAAATATCTTAGTTCATTGGTCTTAATTACTCACCACTTTCCTGACCATCCGTAATTTTTCTGATCCGTGTTTGCCTTTCTTCCGGGCCTGCCGAAGCTCCCATAGAGCGGAACAATATTGCCTCGAGTAAACACAACGCCTTACATATGTCACTGGTTTTAGTGATTTTGCAATCAATCAAATGTATTGCCCACCCAATGTTTTGAGTTACTCTAGAAGTAATTTACATAAGTTAGTTTTAAATTATTAAAGAGAGGCTAGAGTGGTAAATAAAAAAGTCTATGGAAATGTGAGATCAGATGCACTCAATTCACTGTAAAAGCAACATTTTGAATTAAAAAAAAAAAACAATTATTTTTAATATTAATAAACATCAATGTATCAAAACAAACATGATACATTTTTAATTGCTTTAAATTTGACATAAATATGAAACTACCTTCATATTAGTACAGGTTTGAGTGTGTTAAGAGTTAATAAATTAATTTTTGTTTTATGATTTTGGGAGTTTTGATGCTTAGATCAGTTTAAATTATGATATTGATCTTAAAATAAGATCCTTGTGATGATGATGAACACGTGGATCTAATTTTCAAGATCCACAAATTTACTGCGCTCAATGCTAAAAAATCAAAGAGAAACTAAAAAAGGTCATTACATTATTTTAATTTCATTTAAATAAATTTTGGAATTGAAAAACAAAATAATTGTTGGAAAAGGTCAATTTCTCACAGTAATTTTGCTGATTTCCATTAATGATTAAAACCTCTCTCGTTTTATGTTCATGTGAATAGATTAACCTTGAGAATAACGCTATGTCGTATGTTTTAAATAGATATTGGAAGCAAGTAGTAGTTCCAATACAAAATCAATCAACAAGAAATATATTTAACTTTATTATAAAACAAACACTTTTACATCATCAGACAACGGACCCATCTATAGATATATTTATTTATGCAAATGACATGTTTCAGTCTATCTAAACTTTTTGCAGCAGAAAACAAATCATAAAACTAATAATATTAAGTGCTCTGCTCTTGATGAATAAGCTATAATTAAGATTAAAAAAGTTACAACATTTTCTATCGATTTATTTATAATGAAATTCCTTATCAGGTTTGATATAAATAAAGTGCTTGGACATGTACTCATGTAGTCATAACTACATACACAACGTGCCAAAACATTGCTACACAATACAGCCGAAAGCCAATTACAAAAACAATAAACATTTACACTCAGCAGCCGCGCTAACAATGGATCAAATGACACCATGTAACTAAAACATTTTGCAAGGTGTGAAAATTGAGTTTCTGTTTGATTTAAATATCACTATAATTGCCGAGTTGGTAACAGAGTGTAAAAACTAATTTGAAGATGTAATATTGTCTTACAGTAATAATAATAAATCTCATTTAAATAAATACCATTAACTAACCTTAATATATGGTGGAGCAGAAATAGCATATTAGGTGAGGAGTCATCTTTCTTTAATAGAGCTTTCGCAAGAGAACAACACCAGAACCTCAACTGCTTTCTTAATTCTTTGTCGTAGCCCCAACCAGATGTGCGAAGAACCCAAAATAAGATCCTCAAAGAGTCTTTCATTGATTCCAGTTCAGATACCATGGATAACCAGACAATCTCATCAATCTGTACAAGCATAAAATATTTAAAATTAATGTTTATAACTATAGGTACTTATCTCAGGATGAGTAAATGCTTTAGAATATCAACAGGAAATATGATATCTAAAGTGTCAATAGAAGTCCATATTATGCTGGCACTAATAAATACTATGGGAATGATACTCTGCACTTTACGAAAAACATTGATTATAATACACAAATATGACTCATTATCTGAATGGTCAGCAAATTTAAATTGATAATTATGAGCTGAAAATAGATGTATAGGTTTCAAATTCCATACATGCACATACTATCCTTATGAAAAGATCTTGCAAAACAAAGAGAGTAGTTAACTTAGTGAGAGTTGGAAAAGATTTATGATGATATTCTTTCTGGTGTTAAAGCTAATGATGCTAAACTATTTTTTAAAAATTTAAAGTATCTGCATGATATCAGCAAAAGTATAACCATGGGAGGTTGAATGAAATATGAAAAAAATATGAAGATAACATACAGCTTATAATTATACAATATTAAATTTAAAATACAAAAAAAAAATACCTGTATTTTTAGAAGACGCTGAGCATGAGAATGTTGGGAATGAGCTTCGGTTGCTTTTTCTCGCAACAAACTGAGGCCTCTCTTATATTCAGTAAGAATGCCCGATCTGAGAGTGGCATCCAAGTAATTAAATTTGCAATCGAAGTATAATCCATCAGCACATCTATCCCCAACGGTTTTGGAACGATTATTGACATACCAAATAGTACCCAATTTGTCAGTACACTCCCTACTTAGGGTTTTCACTTCTCGTTCATTGAGAATGAGTTGAGATCTTGCTTGCTGATACTCGGTGAGTGCTTCGTACAATGGATGAGTGGGTACTGGCGCTTGCATTTCATACTTTTCAAATTCAATTACATACGACCGCGCTGCCGTGATTTCTTTCATGCCAAAAATATTTTCAATTTCTCCAAATGTAAATGGCACTACTTGCGGTTGCATAACTTTTGGAGTGTTTTTAACTTTATTTGCACTAGCATCTGATAATTTTAGTTTGTTAATAACTGAAGATAGTTCTATATAACTTGGTGCTGAAGTTTTGACACCGTTTATGTTTTCAACTGCATCAGATTTACTCGTAGCTTGCTCTAGGGGTGGTAAAACCTGTTGCAGATTTTTGGCAGCTTCGGCAAGATCTTTACATTGTTCAGTAGCCTTTTTCAGAGCTTCTGTATTAACACAAATATTAAGAACTTCTTCACTTTGTATTTTTTCATGATCTTCGTTTATTTTTTTTGTAATTGTATCTATTTCTGGTAAAACATTTTCAGTTTGAGAGCATATAGGCGCGTCATTTAGTTTACAGGATTCATCAGTCTTTGAAAGAGTTTCTTCTAGTTCATTAGTCTCTTCCACTATGTCAGGTGTGATTTGAATGTCCTCAATAGTTTCATCTTCTAATTTATACCTAGTCTTCTTTTTTTTCTAAATAAATAAATATAACAATGAAAGTTAATTTCCAATTAATGTTACAAAAAAAGCACACAGAACAAAGGATCCAGCTTAAATATAAACCGTCATTTACAATTGAATAAACATATTACAAGATTAGGTATAAAGGTATCTACTACTGATAATTTCAATAAAAAAATAGTAAAAACATAATCATATTTTAAATTAAAGCCGCACGAAAAAAACATTACTAATGTTTTGTTAGTAAGATATAAGGACTCTTTGAAAATATTTCATGATTACATTATCAAAACCACGGTTCTAGCAAAATTTAACTTTTGTTGTCATGCGTCGTAGTAAAAACATAAAAATGTAAACATTAGAATCCATTGTTATTAAATTTGATTTTAATATATAATACAACGAATTTTCAGTTACCTGTTTCAGTTTTGGTTTCTCCATTGTAGCCATTCTGGATTAGATAATTCTTAACCAGCAGAATATTATGAAATCACAACGCAATATTATTTACAGTGAACTTCACACAACCTCACGACTGTCTCGGCTGTCAATGAATGCACAATCTTGTTTTGTCTATTGTTGTCTGTCACATTACCACGTGACGTCAGATATACTTTTTAACTATAAATTAAGCTAGTTAATACAAATTGAAAAGACTGTAGAAAAATAAAACGAAACTTTTAAAATGAAAAAAGTATTTTTATATTTATTATTATTTATTTTCAATATTTTTTTATAGCATGTTTAAATTTCTAGAAATTATTATTATAAAAAGCAATATATATTTTTTTCCTCTATGGTGCTTCAGCTGTCAATTGACAGATTTGAGGCTTTGTTTTAAAATAATATATTTTTATTAAACGAAACGTTTAATATCTAAATAAAAAATTCTGTTTTATTGCAGCATGTATAAATTGCTGGATTATAAATAATGAAAAGCAATTTAGATTTTGCTTTTCATCTATGGTGCTACAGCTGTCAGTTGTCAAATGACATTTGCGGTTTTGTTTTGTTTTCTACAATGCAAGTGTAAAAATTTTTCAAGATTGATAAATGTATTGTAAAGTAAGGCGGTCCATTTTTTACGTGTAAGTATCTAATCTTTCCTTCTTTTAGTGATATGTAGTTAATGTAATTTAAACATTCGATGTGTATGTTTTACCAATGTGTATTCCTATGAGAGTTAAAAAATTTAAGGGGCAACAAATAAAAATTCAGTTTTTATTCAATTGACACATTTTAATATTGTATATGCATGTTTCTTTATAATTAAAACAGCCATTTTATGCCTAATATTTTAATATATCATAATTAACATAGTTCTTCTGTAGTAATTGAATATTTTATCGTAATGTTTTTGGAGAACCAGCCATTTCCTCCAAAAACATTACAATCACCCTGACATCTTACAAAAATAAATAAACGAATTTATGGATAATTGAGTAATTTTACCAGCTCACAGAGGTATGGCCCTAGTGAACAAGTCATGATGTCGATTTCGTATTTATTTGCCTCCCCAAGCGTTAAAATTTCGCTTGAATCCTTTAGCTGTGTTGTAATCATAATTTTTCATTGGGGTTCTCTTACCACCCCAAGCATTGAAAGCTCTGGTCACAAACGCACGCTTGCCACCCCAAGCGTTAAAGTTCCGTTTAGATTCTGATCCAGCCTCTGGATATTCCAGACCTTCTGGAGCGAATCTCTTTCCCCCCCAAGAGTTGAATTTTGGTCTCTTACTTTTGAAAGAATCAATTCCCATGCCTGAATCTTGGTTGTTATTGATATGTGGTTCAGGCTCATTTAGTATGGCTTCAAATGGATACATCTCAAAATCTAAGTCTGTATTTTTTTCTTGAACATTTCTTTTTCCTCCCCAGCTGTGAAACTTATTTGTTTTCTTGTTTTTCAGTCTTTTCTGATTGATCCGTGCATTGTTCTCGTCTTGAAAAAGATTAGCTAAGTTATCTAGTAATCTATTATCAGGAATAGAAAACCCAGGATACTCAACAGTTTCGGGATTCCTTTTCCCACCCCATGATCGAAACGGTTGACTTTTTGGCTTAGGAGTATCAATAGTATCACGTTTACCTCCCCAAGCTCTAAAGGGTAATCTACTAGCAGCAGAATCATCAACATCATTACGTTTCCCACCCCATGCACTAAATGTAGGTTGGTTCTGAACATCTGCATTCCAATTATTCTCTTGAAAGAGATTCTGTAAAAACTCCATGCACGTTTCGATGATATCGCTATGAGATGGTAGTTCTGAATCGAGTCTTTTGCCTCCCCAGGGCTTGAAGATCTTCTGTGCCTTTGCTTCAGGAAGGCAGTTGTCAATCACAAAATTTATCATTGCATCTTTGATTGGGGTGTCTTCAAAGCTGTCTCCATTCCAAGCTCTTGCTGCTTCTGCTATATCGTTTTCAGTGTACACTTTATGATCAGGAATAACATTTGATAAGAATTCATCTCTTTCATTGAGCCTTTTATCGCTGATGCTATTTAATACATCTAAAGTCGTATGTTTGTTTTCTCTGTTGTTAATATCTTCTGGATTTTTTATCTTGATGTTATTTTCAGTTTCTGGTAGCGCAGGTTTAATGTTTGGATCTTGTTGATTTAAATAATCCCACAAATTTTCTTCTAGTCCAAATTTGGTGATGTCATCGCCTGAGGGGAAGTTTATTTCTTGTTTTGAATCAACTTTCTTTTCATTCGGGTTTATTGTAAAACCATTACTGATATTCTGGTCTAATGAAACTTCTGAATTTTCCGTTTTTGCTATGGTGATGGCTCGGTACCACACAACCAACAATAATATCCATAGCCGCGGCATCCTGGAAGCTGAAATTAAAAAAAATTATTCAAGCATAAGAGAGTATGAGTGGAATCAAAAATATTACAAACTCACATACAAGTTTAATGTTGTACATTGCAAAATATTTTTATAAGCATTTATTGTTTTATTGCGAGTAATTTATGAAGCCTTTTAGATTGGAAGGCTTAATTTATTACATGAAATTATCTGATACTGAGCAAATAGACCGTGGGTGTGTGTATCAAACATGATGTACCTAATTATTCATTCTTTTTATCAGTGAATGGTAACGACCTTTAACCAATACATCACAACATCAAAAAGAACAATTCATTTTTTTTTGTCATTATTTCATACAAATAGAATCTATTTTTGCCAACTTTACTTAGATAGAAATTTATTTTAAATTATTTTATTTTATAATATTAATGTTATTATACAATTGCTTAAAGTTACAAATATATAATAAGCCATGTCCACTTCAATTAGTAATAGCTATTAGAAAAATAGACACCAAGTAAAATAATAGATATTAGAAAATTTGCTTTTATAATTTTTTTCTTCAAAAAATAGGATTTTTTCTCAAAGGTGTGTCCTTCCCTTTGAACATAATTGAAACCGCGAAAATGATAACCATATGATGGTTAGGTTTGACGGTGTCTCGAGTTTTCTACTATATTGTCAAATTAGAAAAAAAATGGAATCTTGTAATAAAGCTAGTAAAATGAAATTTATTATATTGTAAAATTCCTGCTTATGGGCTATTCTATAATCATATATATCAGCAGGGGTTTATAAAAATGGTTTCGCGCGAGGGCACCTTGCATTTCAGCGTCAGCCCTGATTTTATTCTACCTTCAACTCTGAAACTACACCTTGAATCAACACGGAAGAATAGCATCAGCAGTTCCTAGGAACGTCGATTCCTCTTTTCAATACGTTGTTTAATATTCAGGGGATAATCCGCATCATGGCCTGGCCTCCCGAGACGCAGCTATGAAATATTGTTTTCCCTCTATTTCCACGCGATGTTTGCGAAAAGTCTTGTGGCCATCTCCGGGGAGGCTTTTTTTCTTATTTCATTTCGATACTTTGCTTTTTGCATTCATATATTTTAGATTCGATACATTCTATTCGCAGTGAAATTTACAGAATTCGAAACATATTTTGGGTGACATTGATGTATAAAGGTTATAACAACCTTAAATATATGCCTGGTAAAAAAATGGATATGATGCATGTAGACGTATTTTATTTTAGCACGTACTTATCATCCTGTCCTGTTTTATGTAATAATGTGTTTTGAACAATATGTGTACTATAGATTTTCGCTATGTTAAATTTTATGAATATTTGTTAAACCGCTAGCTTTTATGGTATGGCTTCAATATGTTTGCACTAGGAAGTTATTTAAATTACTATATGACCTGAGCTGACTTTAACGGCCCATTCAAAGACCACATAAAAGCGCGTAAAACTCTAACTCCGGACTAAATAATAATTCCGAAGTTTGCATTGGTAAACCTAGGATTAAAAAATATAAATTTACATTCGTAAATTAGATTCCTTGCAGTGTGCGCGGGTCTTATGGCGATGTTTACATTAATTTTCATTAACGTTTTCGCGATGACTTTACGGGGCGAGTAATGTCTCCAGACATTTTGCAATTAAAGCGTATGTTGTTATAAATTATCGCGAGTGTAAAAGAGAAGTTAATGTATCATATAATTTAAATGTATGAATTTCCAGGTGCTTTACTTGTTACCAACTCTGGCGTCATTGTTTTTGCTGTAAATCAATTCGCTGTCGATTACGAAAGTTAAATAATATTTTTGTATATTCAAATAATGCTACAACCAAAACCGTTTTCCGCCGTTCAAGTGTTGAATTCTCTTTAAATAATACTCGAGCCTTTTTTTCGCTGCATCTCAATTAATCTGTAATATTATTAAGTTTTAATATTTAGACTATTTTAGGCCTGTGGAAGACTCTTGAATTCACCACAGTACATATTATCCATTTAAAAAAATGTAAAATATTCCGCTAACACTGTCAAAGCGAATCCGTTTCGAAAGCTCGTTTTTATGCGCGTGGCCAATAAATCAGGGTTTTATTCGAAAAATCCGCCCACAGGGGGGGGTGGCTGGCTTGATGGAGAGCACCGCTGAAGAAACGAAACGAAAGCTCGCCCCCAAAATTGAAATGTGTGATCCCAAGTGTCACGCGTGTCGATCACACGCGAATACAGCTTTTAACACACGCGGGACGGTAAGGGAAACCTCTCTCGAAATTATGGACCACAGGTGGGCTTCGAACCCTCGACCCCGGCTATCGCTGCCTGATGACTTAATCCCACCCCCAACCACAGTGCCTCCATCACCAGACGAATATATTGACCGTTATTAACACGAATGATATGAAAACTGTTTGGAATATGCTTCGAGTGTTTTGTGTATCGTGCTTAGTATACATTTTTGAATCATATACTAACACAAAAATATATTTTTATAATTAAATATATAGTTTATTGTTGGATGCGTACACGTGTATAATGATGTCGTTTACATAAAATATATAAATATTTAGATAATTACGTTTTTTTTTTTTAATTATTTACAACAGTTAATTGTGTTATGTAAACGCGTAATGTTATAATCTCTCAGTAAATTATTTACATTTTATATAACTTTATCTAAAAATCGTTTTTTTTTTGATGTGATTATCAAGTGTATCTATAATATACTAAACATGCTTACAGATTTTTTTATATTAAAATATGTAAATTATCAAAAATATTAAAATTAATGATTTTCAATTATTGTATTGTAATTATTATTGCATTATCAATATTAAAAAAAATTTAACTTACTCTTCATTAATAATATTAAATATGTATTTATTAAATGGATGATTTGTAGGTATTTATTGAAAAAAAAATTTAATAGTATTTAATAGTTTTTTTTAATAATAGTGATTGAAACAAATCGATGATTTTTTTAATAATTAATTATCTGATTTGAAATTTAAAAAAAAATAATTTCATAATCAACCGTACCTCAGTCTTTTTGGCGATTTGTAACAGCAAATAATATTTGAAAATTGGACGTATTTCATAATTTATATTTTTTCAGAATTACTCTTGAAAGGACTATGATTTTAGTTTACGACTAGTCTCTAGTTATCATATGTTATATTAAATATTTGATTTTATCGTATGGTCGTCACCGGAGGCTTCTATATAGACGAGTTATCATTGACATAAAGTATATTTTTTCAATAAATGATCATAGTACCAATTTTATATGATATCTTATTGATTAATGATATAAATGTTACAGGCGGCTTCTATGGTATTTTTTCCTGAAAAAAATCACTTTTCTAACCTTATTGAGTAATCCAGTAACGCTGCACCCGAATCCCAACCCCTCCGACGTTGTATGCGGGAGGGCAGCGTGTTGTTTTCTGCAGGTAGCGGTGCTGGGGCTTCACCCCTCTGGTCACCTGTTGATCGGCGACTGTGCCGAGAGGGTGGCCGCTCGCCCTTATATACCCCCCGGGCCAGCCTCCGCAGCCTCCGCCCTCCGCCTGGACTCGGTCTAGTGTTGCCATTTGATAATCATTATTATTGCACAGCTGCACTTATGAATTATGCTATACCCTCTTGTCGAGGGACAAGGCATTTGATTGGTGAAGATCCATTAATGTAATGATAAAAGTACCTTTGTATTTTGTCTTCACTTTGAGTTTATTAAAATTATTTGCATATTGTTATCCCGTCCTCATCACCTTTATTAAACATGTTTCCACTATAATTTATTTACTTCTATTATTATTACTATTATTATTATTATTATTATAAAAACAAAAAAAAATTTAGTCCATAATCTTAACTAATTAATTTGTCAAATTTTTTATTGTTACCAGTATCCCCTGTTATTTGTATTTAAGCATATGTTATTTTTATATTATGCATCTGATGATGACCCAGTGTTTTAGGTCGAAACTAGTAAAGAAAATAATTTCAATAAACTCAAAGTGAAGACAAAATACAAAGGTTCTTTTATCATTATAATGCTATACCCTATTACGGGGAAACAAAAATAATTTAAATGCTAAAAATATTTTAAAAATTACCAGCGTATGTACAAAAAATTTCAGTAGTATACGAGGGCGGTCCGATAAGTACTTAGCCTACAAAAGAAAAACGAAAATTTTGAAAAAGTGGCGATCTATTGATATCTTATCGATGGCCTCCTCGTTCGACTTAAATTTCTTACTTATCGGACCGCCCTCGTGTATATTTTCAATTTTTAAACATTTTACAAATAACGTTAAAATAATCTACAAATTGTCTGTCTGCACATAATTTAAAAAAAAAAATTACCAACAAGCTACTAACTTATATAATTCATTCATAAAATGCATTCACTATTCAATTCATACAGAGGGCTTAGTATGATAAAAACAATACGCAGTTAATTTATTTGGTGTATATGAATTGCAATTAAAAATAATCAGTTTATCGGTTTAAACTTTTACAATGCACGGAGGCAAATTTTAATATGAATTTTTTTTATGTTCGATCTTTTTTTATTCATTTTTGCTTTCTGTATCAATATTGATAGTAATTTATTATTATCATTTTATTTCTAGATTATATGGTGGGTTTTGGAGTTCCATATTACTTTCATGAAATAATATCTAAAAATAGTAAAAACAGTCTTACAGACAAGCCAAACGAAAACAAAGAGTAAAAATGTTCAAAAAATTTTTTTTTTAAATAATGCCATAATTTAAACCGATTTTTTTTTAAAAAACAACTTATGCAATGTAAATATACATATCGTCTGCGACCAAAATAAAACAGGAGTAAACCCAATTAAACTATAGTATATCTGGCTGGAATTCACCTGCATTAACAGGGATTATTTTTAAAAAATACTCACTCCTTAAAAATAAAAAGTTATTATTTTATCTGCTCTTTTTAAATTGTCATTTTTTGTTTGTAATATATTACTACGTTTCTATCATTCGACTACGAAGCAGTTATATTATATTTCATGAAATGTGACTGGAAACATTGAGAAATGCGTATTTGGAATTGAAAAAGAGTTTGATGATTGCAATTATCATAATTCTACTGCTTATCAATCATCTTGTCTATATTTCATCACCTGCGTGCGAGCACTGGCCAGGTGGGGAGAGAGAAATCAATTGGTATTTTTTTTACAATATCACACATTGCCACAATAACATATTCTCATCATTTTATTAAAAAAAAAAAAAAAAACCTTTTTAATTGCAACCGATTTTCAATTTTTCGCATAATTTTTCCTAAGTAAAGAAATACGCAAAAGAGGAATCCGATTCGGTTGTCAGTTGTGTCGCAGTTTTTGTATAAGACTTAAAATTGATTTGTATAATAAAATCTACTGTAGACAAATAATCACGTAATCAAAATAAAATTCAATAGTTTATTTTGTATGCACTCTACTCGTAAAGATTTGTCGGTTTTCGAGATCCGAAAAGTTCTTGTATGCATGATTTTTCACTTCGGGTATTATCTTTTCGAGTACGGCGATATCTTTTACTCGTGGGGTGAAAATAGAAATAGGTAAAAGGTGTATGATTTTTCCTTATCACGGGTCGGCTACGATATCAAAATTGTTTCTCTTTATTACGCAAACTTCCCGCGACGACACCCCCTTTTATTTTCTTTCAATTAAAATTGATGCTCAGAAAGCCGGTTTATTATTTCAGCAAACTTGACTGATTCCGAAGGCGGTTCAGGTTTAGTGTCGCCCTCAAGGACGTCCGACACCACGGTAAGACTAATTATATATTTTGATAAAATTAATTTAAATACGTGCTTAAATTATTTTTACCGATGATGCCTGTAATATTATCTGCCCCCGCGAGCATTGTTTCGGTGTAGATATTTAAACTTGTTATTTTATAATTAGTTTGTTGTGAGTTCTATCAACTACGTGGACAATTTTTTTTTTTTAAGGTTTTTGTGTATCCACCCAGATATCTCTTGGATTCAGCTTAGAAGATCCCTCATTAGAATATCGCTGAGTTATAGCTCGTTATAACTGTAAATAATAATTGACAAAGTAGTCAATGCTTTTACAATTCTCGATCAAGTTTTGTCAGTCACTTTTATTTAATTCAGTATATTCGTATCGGATTTCAAAAATAGTTCAAAGATTGCTTTGATTTGTATTAATTTTTAAAATTGTTGACATCACTAGCTGTCAAAATATTTGATCGCTTAAATTACTATTGGTAACGTTAGTTTAGCTTGATTAAAAAATATCAGTTATATCTTCGACTCTTATTTTAGTTTAAAGAGAACTGCTGTTATTGTGTGCAACAATTTATAGTATTGTTCAAGGTCATATGTGTGTAGATTATGATTAAATAAACGCCATTAGATTTGTTTAGTAAACGGTGTTGATTTTTTGTGGAAACATTATTAAAGATATCATTTTTAAAGCGTAATATTTTTTTATTGCCTCAACGTTCATTTCAATCGATAATTTGTTTATTTCTAAATATCAACAATTTTTTAGCCATGCCACGCGGGTTGCGAGCACACTAGACGCTTACGGATAATTTTGAAATAAAATAGTATATGGACCCCATTATTTTTAGAGTTGCAAGTTTCGGCTCTAGAACTAAAACCATTTTCAAGGAAAAGTGAATGCGCCATATATCGTATCGTATAGGCCATTCTTTGAACAATTAATACTTTAGGGGTGGACTCGTGACTCTTCGTTGCTTGAATACCTCCACCCCTCATTTACCAATCCCTTTATATATTTTTTTAACGAAAATATAACCTTTGATATTCTCAGTACTGTAAACCCAAATATTATTGACGAATGTCGCCACTTTTCATATAAATTAAATACTAAAATATGATCACTTTATTAATCAGTGAATATTTTGATTACATTTATATAATTTCGTGTTCTCTTGAAATTTTTATTCTTATGAGAAAGATTTATTTTTTAAATACTAATTTTTTTAATACTCGATAAATCAAACTTTTTAATTTTAACTGATAATTTCAGAACTGTGTTAATTTAATTCAAACTAGTGTACACCTCAAAAATTATATTTGTAAGAGATGTAATGAATTTTTCAAATATTATCTAAAAGCTATATTTATAAATATTTCAGACTAGCAATTTTCTTTTTTTTATAGTATGTACTTTAAGCCTGAATTCTACCCAAAAACAAAATCCTTATTAGTAAGGGTGACTATTAATAATAAAATGATCCACAAAATTAAAAAATGAGGTTTTGGCAATGAAAATAATTTTTAATATATTTCTGAACAAATTGCTCATAAAAATTATGAAGTAAATTATGATTAAATGATATGTTATTCAATATGTATTTTTATATAAAATAACCTTATGAATTATTTCAATGTATTGACAATAATTGATCACTTATTTATTTTTTGAATTTAGGAAATTTTCAGATAATGATTTGTGTGTTGTATTATTTTTTTTAAAATAAATACACATGACGTAATCAATATTTTTGACCAAAAATGCTTTGTGGAATTCCGTCTTGATATTTTAAAAATATTTTTTTTGTGATATCTTCCACGTTTTTTTAATGACTAGTTTCATGACAAATGACTTATGACAACTTATCTCGTTAGTGCTTATAAACGAAGTTCAATCTATTTATAAAAAAACTCTTAAATAAATCAATTCCTACAATGTTATGGATACATAGCGTCTTAGAATAATTACCCGTGTTCCCCAGGTGATATTTTAACCTTTTTAATATTTTTTAGCGGATTTCACAAAATCACACAAAGCTTTAATGCAGTCAATATTAAAAAAAAAAAACTAACTATTTTCGTAACTCTTTCTGGGTGCTTTACTTCTATTCAATATAATCTAATTGAGATGCTTTTCGCGAAAAAAAAATTATAATTCAAAACTATTTCATGAAACTTTGAAATCATGAAAATACGATAGGCAATATCATATTTTCATTTTACAGCAATTGAATAATTTCCACCCCTGACGTCATTGTGAAAAGTTGTAACATTTAAATCTATTCGTAAAATGTTGGGGTGGCTGTTACTTGATACTTCACGGCTCATTTGATAATGACGTGTGTTGTTTTATGCTTTTTTTATATTTCATGAACAAATATAGAAAAAAATAATGCAATAATGTTTGTAAATAGACTATAGTTTCAGGAGAAAATAATTTATTTTGTTTAATGCACGAGTAATGTGTATTTTATGCAATTTAAACGTTATAATGATTATTGTTTTATATTTTATCGCATTATGTTCAATTTTTAATAGACCAATCAACAGTTTAACAGTTTATCATATCATATCAGTTTATTATATAAAAAGTGCTATTTTATGTTGTAATCGGTTGTTTTTATCTAGACAGCAGTTAACTAATAAAAGAAACAGCAACAATAAACATAGAAACGAACAGCAAGTATGCAACTTGTACGATGCATTTCACACCTTGTTATTTACTTTATTCTTTAACTATTTTATTTTCTATATGGTTTTGTTTGTATTATAAAGAATCTATAACTATAACTATCTTTTTCTCGTTGTTTATGTGATGACTTTCATATCATAAGTTCCTTCATAGACATCTCGATTTACTGTTTTTAAAAAGTGTCATAGCGATTCTCGATTTTGCTTGATTAGGAATTTTCGCGATTCGGCTTTTTTGCTCTACCACGTATTTGTGTTTACTCAACTCCCACGTCCGTAATACACGTGCACGTTAATCTGCACACGCGTTCACCCACACACGCCAGGTCACAGACGTCAGTAATTATATTACTTTTTGTGAAGCATTAGGCCGCGACACATCGGCGTTACTTCCAGCCGATATGTCCCGAGCGCTCGCTCAGCCCTCCACTCTTTTCCACGGTCGGGTGAATAATTCCTATGGACACATTTGCATATATTGCAATTCCCATAAAGCCTGCAGACATTGTGCCCCTGATGAACACCCTCATTTGGCATTTACCTGCCGCTTGAAAATGTAACGTTCGCAATTCAGTTACTACCATAGTTATCACTACTTTTTCTATGAACACTTTGAAGTATTGATTCAACACCGTTGTACTATACCAACAATATTTTTACATATATTCCAATACAAGTCAATTTTATACATATACTAATCCCCATAGAGATTTACTGTGCATACAAAAAGTTTTTAGTAATCAACGAATAAAACAATTGGCTGTACTATAATGAGCTCACTTGTATGTTAGTACTCAAGCTCAAAACATGAGAAATATGATAAAAGGAGTAGGAATCCAAAAAGTTTCGTTGCCACTGAAGAACCTCTCAGGCCCAGGCGAGTCCGCAGTCCTTCTGTGAAATCCTTTTACTGGACTAATGCCATCGTCGGACTCCTCGCGTTTCGCACACCCTTACGAAGCGATGTGTTCCCGCAGAGAAATGGGGGTGTGTCTTGTCCTGTTGCTGGACAAAATGACACTTCAATAAATCGTGTAAATTTAATCTACAATACTTTTTAACTGATCTTTTGACTCCACTGTCGAAGACCATTCAAGCTCAGAATTTCTGAAAAAGAAAAAAGTGTAGTAGCTTGCAAGGAATGAAGTTGATTGA
This sequence comes from Atopsyche davidsoni, assembly GCA_022113835.1. Lineage (NCBI taxonomy): Eukaryota > Metazoa > Arthropoda > Insecta > Trichoptera > Hydrobiosidae > Atopsyche > Atopsyche davidsoni. Next base: position 8,410,744 of record JAILWY010000006.1, on the reverse strand, counting down.
CAACCAATAATAAGCAAGAAATTTGAAAGCAAACGTGCTAACCCCTGGACAAAGTGATAGTTATTTTTTTATGATTAACCGATAACATCACACTAATACTGTTACCGCTGAATGCTGTGACCTTAACAAATATATATATATATATATAATTTCTTTACATATAATATCACTATAGTCTATTTTTGAAATAATCCTATCACTCCATTAAAACAGACTACAATGCCACATTTTCTCGTTGCCTATTTATATCTAAACAGTACATAAAACACTTCAAAGAACCCTCAGCCAGCGAGAGGGGCTTGGAAACGCCGACTCCGCTGCGCCCCCACGTTTTGAAAGCAGTGCACTCAGTAGATTAGTATAAATATTAATGGGGTAGTGTGTCTCATTGTCCGGCTTCAAAGAGAGGGGAGTGTGGGTGGTTTCGGGCAAAAAGCAACATTATCCTCCATAAGCAGTTTTTCTGGAATCCCCTTTTGCCGTGGGCTCCTCCGAATGGTAAACAGGCGGCGGTGGAGATTTTCAAATTGTGGCTTAGCTATTTTTACTTTGTGCCCGGCCACACGCGCGTCCAAAATCTGGATAGTGTGTTTACTCCGAGACGTGATCTATTTTTCTAAGGTCGCGTTCCCGGTAACTGTTGAAGGTGAAAATATCACCTTACCTGAGAAAAAAAATGTTGCAAATGTTAATTTTTGCGCCGTTGTTGTCGTGTCTCACTTTTTGGCGGAGCCTTCTCTTACTGAAGTGAGTGGTTTTGGTAAAGCGTATTTTAATAAAATATTACTAAAATCATAGTCTCTGCCAATTATTCGATGATTTCAGTCCGTCGACTTTTTTTTGTTGTTATATTTATTGTTTATCAAAGTTCAATAGTATATCGACACTTGAATAAATTTGCGGGTATTATCTTCTTTGAGTGTCTCTCCTCCGAGGGGGTTGGTGATCATCTCAACTTATATTTATTCTAGCACACCCACTGAGGCAAATTCCGCATGCACGTCAGTTTTCTCCTTCCAATGCCTCTTTTACCTTGGATTTTCCCTGGACAATCAACTGCAGTAGGCTCAGATAATATACAAGATAATTGATTCTATACGTGTCAAAGGCTCTTCAATCTTTGTATTTATTTATTTTTATAATATATATATCTTGAAATCCATTGAATTTACGGTTGCCCTAGAGTACGAAAATTAAGCTCTTTGCGCAAAGTTTCAACAATTACTGCCGCAATCGTCGGCAAGTACTTTGCCAGATCGTGACGTCATAGTGCTGGAGTATCTGGGGATGGAAGTTTGCAGCACGGAGTTCATATTTATTTTATTAGAGTGACCACAATTTAATTGAATTTTGGGATAACTATTTATTATCAATAAGATGTGTTTGAATTTTTTTTTTCACGTTTAATATTTTAATAGAGTAGACTTATGCTTACCTACATCAGAAAATTGTGAAAATTATTTGGAAATACATGTATACTGTGCACTGTGAATTCAACGTATAATGTTATATTATTATTAATAGCTAGGGTTGGTACTTCATTTGGGGAAAAACACCATTTTTTGTAAGCCTTTTAAGCTTATTAAAATGTAAATATACTTCAGGTTGAAAAACGAAAATATTTAGTAATTATATTGCAACATATAAGGAAATTATGGTGACTGAATTATAGAAATATTTTGTATATATATTTATATATACTTGTAAATTTTCAGGGCTAATTAACCTGGAACTTGGTGCACAACAACATCGCCATTCCCCATTAAAACGGCGCAACCCAGTGCTTAGTATTATTAGTCAAGTGTGTGTGCTAATTGTTCCTCTAATTCTTCCAGAACCTCACTAAAGTCTTGTAGTAGTTGGTTATGTCTAATTTGGTTGTGGTTAAAACCCTTGGTCGCGACATTTACAGTGCGGAAAAAATTTTGGTGAATAGAAGAAATATGTATTCGCATAGCATTATTGTTCAAAATATTTGAGATTTTTTTTGATTAGTTTATTTTTACAATAGAGAAAATTCATCGGAAAGTCTTTTTAATCAACGAGATCACACTTGCTGCCTTTTTTTTCAAATTGGTCCTTTTGTTTTGTTTCAGGCATACTTTCTGCAATTGGAGTCCGGAATCTATGAATAAAGGAAGAATAATCTTACATAATGGTAATTTTTACTTAATATTGTAATTGATTCTCATATTATTATTATTTTATAAAATATAAGTTAAAGCACATTACACCTTCTTTGAATGTATTATTTTTCTGTTATTTATTCTGGGTGAATCTATGGTGGATACATATAAAATTCCTAGCAAATATATTTACATTTATACTGATAATATTGGTGTTTTAAATTCTTACTTTGATTAAAACAGTATTTAATGCATTGTTTCTTTTTAAATTCATTATTGAACTTTAAAGAGGCTTAAATGCTTTGGTGACCTTGAAAGCCCAGAATGGGTGCTGGCGGGTCTGTACTCCGTGCGTCAGCTGACTGCTCCACGTGCCAAACTCCTCTGTTCTGCGGTGGCTGAACATCTCACCGGAGAACCCCTGCAGGTAATTATATAAACATTATATACCATATATCAATAAATTTATTTATTTATATGTATATTTTTACCTCTGTATTGTGATATACATGAAGATCATATTTTATGAGTATTTAACAATTTAAATAAAAATTTGAAGGCAGAGAAAAATAACAAGGGCTTATTCACAGTCAACTTACTACTTGTGGTCCTTTATAGAGTCTATGCAGCTTTTAAAAATAAAAATAATTATGAATTGGCATATCCGACATTGGCAGAAAAAGCGAGAGATTTTCTCTCAAGATGGGGAAAAAGAAAGAAAGATCTAATGTGACTGAACTAAAAACAAAATAAATTTTTTTTTTTTTACTATTTCAGGAGGAAAAAATCAAAAGCATTCTGTCTGATGTGAAACTTGGTAAGAAAATATATTTTCAACTACTCATCTCTATTCCTGATATTTTTCTTCTTTTTATATAAACTTAACATTGATCAGAGAGCCTCAAAAGTATGAGAATCTTGGGAGAACGGTAAAAAAAGTTCAACAATATATAAGTACTCTCTGGAAGTCTTGTATTGGCATAGGTACTAAAACTTTATTGTATTTTTCAGACACAGATTCAGACATGAAGTTGGCGATAGCTTCCCTGATGTTCTGCCTGACCATGACTGCGCGCTGGGGAGGAGACGGAGCGCTCCTGGACACCGGGCTGCGCAACATCGGTATCGCCTGGGAGTTGACGCGTGCTCTGAGAGTGGCTTTCGATCAGCACGGAGCGGAAATAGGTGCTACCATGCGTAGAAAAACGCTCACTTGTAAGTTGTATACAAGAAGTTGTATATTTATAATCTAATACAAAATCTGAACTAAAATATAACTTGCATTCGACAAGACGAATCAGAGTAATCCTGGTCAACTAAAACCTAAAATTTCTGCTGTCCATAGCGGACCCTGTCACACTAACAAGTTATTATTCAAAACTAAAACATATATACCATATGTGATGGGGTCAATCATTGCAAAAATAAATTTTAAAAACACATAATACAATTCTCATTTAACGTTTCTGTTTGAAAATTTTTAAACTTGGATATCTCTCGCTTGTGGAACTAACCTAATAAAACCTATTATCAAAATGTGTATATTTTTGCATTCCAGTAACTAAACTTGACGAAGTTTCAACGGGAGCAGCGCCAGACGGCGCCATCGACTGTGTGGAGCTAAATATGGCATTCACAGACATCAATCAAAAGAAAATAGAAGATCATTCCATATTGATTCAACAGACAGATTTAGGAGAGTTGATCGAAGAGTTAAAGAAAGCTAGAAGGTTGATGGAATAAATATTTATTTATATGTTCAAAAATATAAACAAATTAATTAAAATCAGACTAGGTTTAATAGTTATGCTTGGTTTTGGTTAATTTCTACTTTATTTACATTAATTTTTAATTTAATATATAACTTTGGCATAAAACATTTGTTTGTCAGTGAGATATTAAAAAATACATACAGGATTTGAACATTCATAAAAAATATATTTTTTTGTGATATTTTTAACTGCCATAAAAATAAAGAACAGCTTTAGAAATAAATTTTATCAACAGAGTTTAAATTATTCATATAAAGTTGTTTAAAATTTCTGGTATTTTGTTTTCACCATAGCAAGAAAAATATCTGAAAATCTAAAAATTTAAAAAGTATTTCACAGTATTTAGAAGGCTGAAAAAGTCGTCGAAATGGAATGATTCAACGTCAAAGTTTGCTAAGAACTTCAAAAATTCTTCCAAACTAGGATATGACCTATCGAATAACACAATCCTGACGGGAGCGATCAGCTCGGACTCCCAGATGGTGTGTCCCACCTCGTAGGCAGTGATGATTGCCATCTTCTTGACAAGATTTATTCTTGAGTCTTTGAGAAAAGTTAATATTTGTTGATCTTTAGCTTTTTTAGATATGTCTTTTTGCTCTTGGGAGGCTTCCGAGACATTTATTTCTTGACTTTTTGACGCAGATTCATCGATATCTGTTGACAGGTCTTCGTTTGAATCTGCGTTTGAATCTGCGAATTCTTCACTCGATGTTTCCTGCTTTAAAAGTGGAATATGTGAAAAGTCCTTTAAGAATCTTTCATAGTCCGTAAGTAAGTTATAGTAATCAAGATATTTATCAATAATCAATTCATTTAAATAAGCGTTGTTGTCTATTTTGAGCTGATTATTTTGAGCAGAGTTGTTTTCGGTGACTTCTATGCTCTCGGTCAGTTCTTCATCCGAGTCAGAACCCGATTTATTTTCTTTTGTATCTATCTCATGTGAAAATAAGTCTATCTCATCAGAACCACTCCCATAAAGATCTTCCACTTCAAAATCTCCCTCTTCAAGATCATCACCATCAAATGGCGGATTATTGTATTTTTCACTCAGCCAATCGATAAAATTATTCCAGTTATTTTTTGAATGATACGTCTCTCCACCTACCAACCATGTGTAATAAAGTTTATATAAATAATTATTCCATTGATTTAAATTTGATATATCTTCATTTTTATGATCCAACGTTTCTCCAGGATATTCTTGGGATGATTGTGGTTCATATATCTCGAGTGGTTGCGAGCGCTGCTCTGTTGATGTAAATATTGCTTTAGAACTTATTTATATATAAACTAAAATTATTTTAATTCAATATTTATTAAATAATATCGATTGAGTATATAATATACCTTGCTTTTTATGTTGGTTTGTATATACAATTATGCTGAAGAGTTTTCTAAAATCATTAACATTTTTTTCAGAGCTCGCCCCATTTTTTTGTATTAAAAATACAATGGCAAATAAAAGTATTAGGCTATTTTTGTACATCTATAAAAAATACAATTAGGTCAATAGTTTTAATAACGATGGCACAGATTTGTTAACTTTCCACTAGTCACAGGTTATGTAATAAAGTCTTCAGGAAAAATATTGATTCAGGCTTCCCGCGTTGTCCCTGTATATAGCTGCAATTGTTTTTGAGTAATTTCAACCTTTGTCCCCCTTGGCATCCAGCTTTAACCGAAACTAATTTTCTAATTAAAAGTAATGAAGTTTCCAAAATAAAGGAAACTTCAATAACCATGAAAATTAGAAAGTTTCTTACCGTCAATAAAATGGACGAAAAAAATCACTAAATTGGGTTATGATAAATATATAAATAACTAATCTAAAAAAAAATTAGTTGAACACCTTCCAACGGTACATATAAATATGCAACTACATAATCATAAAAAATAAGCTCTTTATACAATACACATGATACATGAACTAACCAGGTAAATCATATTACAGATTTTTTTTCATGATAACGAGACATCCAAGCTCAAATAATCTCAAATCGTTGAATTTATAACCACACCAAACACAGTGACACTGCTGACCCTATCCACCATTAGTGTTTCCTTAATCTCTTCCTGCGTCTCTACAGGATCATTTTATTATATTTATAACAAACACCACTTACCTCGGCCAATGATTTTACCCAAAAAAAGATTTGGTTTAGGTATACCCGAGGTAAATATTTTTTTAACCATGCACATATATAATTTTTTTAAACATTCACTAGCATTCACTATTTTTTTTAACATTTTCTAGCACACAGCTATTTTTGATTTGATTAAGTAATTTTACTTATGACTCAAAACCAAAGAAATCGGTAGTTTTAGAACACCATCTCGAATAATAGTTTTTTGATTCATTGCCACGCAGTTAAAAATGCCACTCGTTGACTTAAAACTGGTGGCTTCAACCTTTGAGATAGTTTATATTATTTATTACAGTATACATATTGCGAAGCAAGAGCATATCACAACGCTCTTTGTGACATTCTTCCGTAAAGTTTCTACGATTCTGTTGTCAATTCTACGATAATAAATAAAATCATTCAGGCCAAGCAAATAATTATTTTCCAGATCTATTTAATTTTTCTTAAATGACCTTTGTGCGTATCACGCAAGCTTACTTCTATTTTAACAAGTTATTTATTGTCGTACAGCACATGAAATTTTCATACAACCATATCGGCTGTCAAGAATGTGTTTGTTTATTGTAAGTTCGCAAGTGACATCGACGGAAGAAATCTTGACACACTGTTACCAGGTGACGTTAAGATTATATAACAGGTTTGCATTATCATATTTCCATCATGATTATCAGCTAAACAGGATATTTTTGCTCGTAATGCTAGTAGATCTGGTGTATTTTAGTATTAGAAAGTGTTAAACATAGTATACGTTTTTTGATATACCTGGTTATATTCAGGGTTATGATACATTGTGAATTATGAAATGGTAATTTCATCGTAATTGCATTCTATAAGGAATGCTTAAATAATCTCAGTTGGTAACAAAGCTTATGATTTGATAAGCATTCAATTCAAAAGTAGATTATCAGAATACAAGCTTATTAAACTAAGTGTATTGTTTGGAATTATAAGTGATAATGAGTGTGTCCAAATTGTGGTACAATCCGAAAAAGTCAGACTTAATATTACTGGAAAATAATTATATCGCTCTCAATTTTCACCTTTCCAAATATTATTAAGAATTGTTTTTAAACATTATTTATAATCAAAGTTTTCCTAAAACTAATCGTATTACATTAACAGATCACAGCAACTTTTTTTGTGCAGTGAAATAATAAATAGTAAGGTTTTTTATTGTTTAGGAAAACGATGGTAAGGGCTTATCCGCCATGGTTTCTACCATCACCCTGTTTATTTATTTTTTTCTCCGCGTGATAATTGTTCTGGTTTTTTAATTTTTAATTATTGTTTTATTTATTATTATTTGTCTGGGTTATATAGACTCCATAGCTAGATTTTACCTTGTGATGGTATATCAACATTGTCATTACAAATGCTCGAAATAAAAAAAATACTGAAAATCTATCACCATAAATGAAAGACATGCATGTGGAATCCCGTTCATAACAATGAGTGTATCCCATTATCATTTTATTAATCAAAACATGAATAAGTTTCTATGGGACATAAGAAGATGGTGCTATCGACGAGTAGATGATGCTATTGATTGACATTCAACAATCACAGATGTCAGCAAGTATAAAAATACCATTCATATCTCTTCGTTTCAATTTTATAAGGAGCGATTTCATGGTTGTTTGCAAATGAAAAAAATCCATTTAAATTTAAAATGTTTTATTATTATTGATAGCATACATTTATATTCATAAATACTATAAAAACGGTGTACATTTTTCAAAGGCAGTGACATCTATTGTTCAAAAGCCCAACTTTAGATCTCTATTTGAATAAATCGGTTATTTATTTTCATGACCTTACGATACATTATTAATTTGGTCCTGAAGCAGCTTTTGATTTGTGATTTGAAGGATTTGGTAATTTTCGACCTCCCACCTGTCATTTTTTACTTGCGTCCTCCGTTGTGCTTAATTTTTATTTGATCCTTTTCCACTTCCTGTTGTTTCTAGCTGAATCGCATGAGTGTAAGTAGTCTCATTCTTATCATTCCCTGCCACACTCGAATCCACGTGGTATTCCAATTCATCGTAATAGAGATCATTTTTAGTTTCATCGTATAAATAAAATTGCTGCTTAAATACACTATTGTGGTTTTGAGATTTGTCATTCTTTGCGCGCACTTTTTCCATTTTTTCTTCCGGTTAAAACCAAATAACCGCGAATCTCTTATATGGGATTGCATTTTTTAGAGTAAAAACTGGATTTCGGGTTCCCAACCCCAGAGGATTACAACCATCAAAGTTATTATTCTTTCCTGTCGACGCGTGTTTTTCATGTGCATTCGCACCATATTCATTTTGCCTATCATTGAAATTCCAACCATCTTCATAACCATTAGTCTTATCATCCTCCCATTCCCTATCCTCGTGTGAAAAGACACCTCCATTGTATTCATTTTCAAATAAATTCAAATATTTTTTATATGTTTCATATTCATAATATTTTGCTTTGTCGTTAATTTCAAAATCATTATAATCCTTCAGTAATTTTAGATAGGCTTCAATTAATAAAGAATTTAATTCGCTGGTTAAATATTCATAACTATTCGATTTATTAATTTGAGATGGCTTATTTTTATGTTTCAGGAAATCATATTGGTCTCTATTATAATAAGTTACATAACTTTTTGGTCTCGATTCTTCATAACTTTCAAAACTATATGAATTATTTTCATATTTCAGGACATCTTCGATGTTATTCAATTCAACTGAATTAATATAATCTGAATTTTTATCAGATTTTAATGAACCCTTATAGTTTCCCCCTTCATTACTTTCATAACTATTTGAATTCTTTTCATATTTCAGGACATCTTCAATGCTATCCAATTCATCTGAATTTACATCACCTGAATTTTTATCAGGTTTTAAAGTACCTTTATTGTTTCCTCCTTCATTGCTTTCAAAACTATTTGAATTCTTTTCATATTTCAGGACATCTTCAATGCTATCCAATTCAACTGAATTAATATAACCATTATATTTTCCCCATTCGTTACTTTCATAACTATTTGAATTCTTTTCATATTTCAGGACATCTTCAATGCTATCCAATTCAACTGAATTAATATAACCATTATATTTTCCCCATTCGTTACTTTCATAACTATTTGAATTCTTTTCATATTTCCGGACATCTTCAATGCTATCCAATTCAACTGAATTAATATAACCATTATATTTTCCCCATTCGTTACTTTCAAAACTATTTGAATTCTTTTCATATTTCAGGACATCTTCGATGCTATCCGATTCAACTGAATTAATATAACCATTATAATTTCCCCCTTCATTACTTTCATAACTATTTGAATTCTTTTCATATTTCAGGACATCTTTGTTGGTTTCTGATTCACCTGAATTTTTATCAGGTTTTAAAGTACCCTTATTGTTTCCTCCTTCATTGCTTTCAAAACTATTTGAATTCTTTTCATATTTTAGGACATCTTTGTTGGTTTCCAATTCAACTGAATTTACATCACCTGAATTTTTATCAAGTTTTAAAGCACCCTTATTGTTTCCTCCTTCATTGCTTTCAAAACTATTTGAATTTTTTTCATATTTTAGGACATCTTTGTTGGTTTCCAATTCAACTGAATTTACATCACCTGAATTTTTATCAGGTTTTAAAGTACCCTTATTGTTTCCTCCCTCATTGCTTTCAAAACTATTTGAATTCTTTTCATATTTCAGGACATCTTTGTTGGTTTCCAATTCAACTGAATTGATATCAGGTCTTAAAGTACCCTTATGGTTTTTCCCTTCTTGGCTTTCAAAACTATTTTTCACCGTACCATATATGTAGTTTTTAAATTCAGTTGATGTCTTGTAATCTTTGTCAATTTTATTTTCATTTTTATTTGATTCTAGATCATTTACATCTTGTTTCAGATATTTTTCTTCCGATAAAACATTTTTTGACTCTATTTGGCCGTTGGAGTCCTTGTCGTCACCATGTTTAGTATCCTCAAGTTTCAGTGCTTGTTCGATTGCTTTTGGGTTAGTGTCTTTCAGATATATGTTCAGACTTATCTTTTTTTTAAAATCTGATTTTGATTCTTGAGATCCTGATACTTCGTAGTTGCATATCAAAAACGCAATCGAAACTAAAACTATTATTCTTGTCATCTGCAAACAATAAAAACAAAGCGAAAGTTATAAAATTGGTAAATTAACGGATCCTAACGAAAATAATAACATTCAAATTATGCTGTAACATCACCTGAAAGGTTATTAAATTTATTTATACGTACGTTAGACTCAATATAGATTTTTGTATTTAATTTTCATTACCTACTTATTTGATATTTCCGTTTGTAATAAACAACAAACGTGATTAGTCAAATGGCAAAAAGAACTAGATCATTTGTAAAGTAAGATCTTACTCTTATCAAAGGACTTGTCAGCAAATTAAGTGAAAAATTTCGACAGCTATGCTAGCGATATTAAGAAATAAATAATATAACTTTAATAAAATCTGATCATATACAAAATATTTATATTAAATAAAAACACTTACATTTGATTAATAATGAATACACTACGACTTGTAAATGATCAAGAGGATCTGCACTGTAAGCCGGTGAATATCGATGGCCGGCCATTTAAAAGCAAAATGCGGCAGCTAGGTCTAACAGGATATGTCAGATTCGCACATGTAGAATTAATTTCGCAAACACCTAATATTAAATTAAGTAAACAACCATAAGTGTATAATTTATCCTTCTACTGTATTTTCATCAAAAAAAGTGTTAAAATGCTTTATTTTGTATCTTTAAATATGTTTCAGTAGAAGTTAAACATGCTTTCAATGCAGAATTTTTTTTTTAGATATAACTGGTTTATTATTGCATTTTTTTAATTTCATGTTAATTTCATAGTAGTCGTTAAAAATATCTTTATAGCTTTTTTAATTCCAAACAATATTACTGAAATTAAAATGGCAGTAAATTAAATCAGTTGCTGGGCAAATTGCATATTTGTTTTAGAGGCGGTGTTATGAAGTTCATAACAATCGCTTTTGACAGTCTCACAACTGGAGTGAGTGTGTATAGAAGTCTCAAAAACGATTTTTTTATTCGTCGTCTCAACTATGCATCAATTACTTAGCATATACGGTGTATTATAGGTAGTTATGTAGCAAATGTTATTATAAAAATAACTGTGGAATATTTCGATTCCCTTTATAATGTTGCTCATTTATAAAAAAACTAAAAATACAACTCTGTTTTGTTTGACTTCTTCAAATATAACAGCTTTTGTTGTGACTGTTGTTTGAAAACAATTTCAGCAGTAATGGAGGCTAGATGGCTTTGTAATATTTTTGGAGCAGCTATGCTTTATTTCCTCAGCAGATACTTAAACTGATTTTATAGTAGCTGTTGTTTGATAAACGCAGGTAATCATAGTAAGTTATTAATGGGATAATTATCGCAGATAGCACAGGTGGAGTAAAATACGTTTATATTTCTTTGATAAAGGCAGGTTGATAACATCTTCGATTCCCTTCTGATATCCAAAATTACTAGTATGATGAACTAGTTATAGTTCCAATAAAAAAATTTCTAAACACGCTGCGACACAGTTGACAATTAACCAATAGCATTTACTTATTTTTTGTAGTTTTGCCAAAGTATCCAGAAAAGAAAACTATCGGCCAATTCGGTTGTCGGTTATATCCCAACATGTATAGACACCTTATCACTCATGGTGTATTTATAATTCCCTTGGAGAGGAAAGATATAACCGCTTTATTTTTATTGCACCTTTAAATGTAGCCTTCACATTTATTATTACATATGATATTGACAGACCGTCTCACAGGAAGTACGATTTTGCCTATATAGGTTTTATTGATTGATAATGATTAAGTACATTTTTTCAAATATTGAAAATTGATTAAAGAAACTCTCAGAAAAATATCATCGTGATTTGTGTGGGATTATTATTACATTTATCCAACTTTTTTATATCCTTTCGAGTAAAGGCACTATTGAGCAGTTACCGTTTGGTTGTCAGTCGCATCGCAGCGTGTGTAGGGGGCTTCGGGGCAGGCATTGAGAAAAGGCAGAATCCGTCTTTGATTCCCGGGCAGAGGCTCGCCCACATAAATAAAACATGAACTTTTGCCAACATAATGAAAGTTGCTTCATTAGCGTACCTAATTAGCGACGAGCGCCGCGTGTGTGTAATTTCGCTGCTCAATGATTTTCGATTAAGCGTATTACACCTAAAACTCGGATTAAGCCCGGGCCGGGGCACATCCTAATTGCGTTTTGATACCCAATCAACAGTGCGAATGTATTGTTGGTCCGCGCTCGCCCCGTAAGCTGAATATAAAGCAGTCCCATACATAATATATGATTCGCATTTATTTTATAAAGCAGCGCGCCCGCTCTGGCTGACTGCTGTTTAATGACACTTCTGCTCTGCGCCGGCCGCCACGCCAGGGGCGCCTGCCTGCTAAAGCTGCTACAAAGAAGCAGGACTTCCATGGATTCTTTTCAACGTTTTATGAGTACCAAATTCAATATTAAATACTTCAACCACATGAAATTATTATTTTTGACGCACTAAACCCGCTCTTCGCGATCAGTAGTGGACTCGGAACGATTGCGGAGGGATGTGCTCTGGGAGTACCTTGTCGAGATGTGGAGGGAATTTTGCTTCCAATATAGAACTTGGAGACCCACTACACTATTAGAAAACCATGATTACTGGCTCAGCATGAGTATATGCTCAATGAAATGATCGCCAACCTCCTCTGAGGAAAGACACTTCTTGATGAAAAATACCCATTGATAAATTTTACTAAGACATTCTGGCGCGTTGCGCGTTGGCAACCACTTCATATCCCATCCCCTAGCTTGCACTCACCATAATCTATATGAAGTATGTGGCAGGCGTGTTTCCTGCTTCTATAATAACACTGTAATACCGTATGTATTATCCGGTGGGTGGCGGTGGCGACGTGCTATAAAAAACTCATTATCGTCAATATCGCGTGCACGTGTCATCTCGGGTATTCCCCGGCGGAAAGTTGGGCAACTTGGTCATTCCGGAGTTGCCGGCGCCGGAAGTTTTTGCGGTTGGCGGCTTGCTGGACAGCCGGAAACCGGCGCCGCCAACTTCACGGCGCTGAAACTGTATAAAACCCGCCATTACACACACTCGCTAAAGGGTCAGCAAAGTTATGCTCTGTGAATGATTATGCTTTTATAGTCTGCTAGGATTAATCTGCTAGGGTAATCAGATAATCATCTTGCGGATTATCAGTGGAAAGTTTAGGCGAAATAGTCCACGTAGGTGAACACTGCCGTAGCAGCTTAATTACAAACTGTATAATTGATATGGCGAGCGGTTATAAAGTTTGAGTGTGATAAACGATTTGAAGCCAGAGTGATGATTCAGTTATTTTTAATTTTTTTACTGGCCCTGCACACCTGAAACTGCAACACACAACAAAGTTTTTTTTTTTTTTTAATAATCACGTTGATCGAATAAAAATGTTTGTTTCTGCTCTTTTATAGTGTTTTGGTATGCCTCACAAATTATATCAAGTAGTTTTTTTCTGTCATTATTCGTTTATTACAATACTTGGAACTTGTTATTTCGATATTGAATTTTTGTTTTTTTAAACAAAAATTATATTATAATTTAGTAGTTTTAAATTATAATAATCTTATAATTTATTAAAAAAAAAATTGTTATATGGGATAGCGTTCTCTTGACGTAATAAATAATTCATATTAATATAATTTTACGTTTGAAGGTAAAACAATAATACAGTTACATTTTGTCACGGTTCTTTTCAAAGTCAAAGCAGCAAATCCGACAAATAAAAGTATAACCAAGACAAAAAAAATAAAAACAACCCCAAAAATCACAAGTTTATCGCAAGTTTTCCTATTGAAAATACAGCATGAATAATTTATATTCATAGTAGCGGATCAAAATATATTTCCAGTCGACCTATCAAACGTCCTTTATCCGCGGAATTCGATTACGTCTTTCTCCCGGGAGAATAAACACATGAGATGGAGCAATTGGGATACATCTCTGCGGCTATATTCCAGCATTTCCAAAAATCACGCTCGTATTGGAATACTGGGAATCCTCGTACTCTCAACCAAAGAGCTTCAAGTCCATGGAGTAAACATAACAAAGCCGAAATATACATGAATACTAATTTATTATATTTAAAAGTCACAGGGAATATACTATATGTTAGAGTTGAAAAAATTTGCTTCTAGTGAATCACGCAATAATATCAAATGCTAATCGAAGATGAGTTTATTTTGGACAGTAAAATTTAGGATCATATTTTTTTCGTTCAAATGTGTTGATCTTTACTAAATCTTCAGTAACATTAACTTGTATATTTAACACTACGGGATCGTAGATTTGAATTTATCAAATTATTCAAATGATTGCTCAAACGATTATCAAAATTATACAATTTCACAAATAGGTAATCTTACATTACCAACATATTTAATCTTAATATAATCATAACATCATTATGTCGCTATTATTGCATATTTAATAGATAAGCGTTAATAATTTTAACACAGTGGACCTGAAGGTGTTATATTTGTCTAACATCGATTTGTTTGCATATTGGCTATTTTAAATTCACTCTTATAATTAAATAAATTTCAAAAACAATTTATTAAAAAAAAAATAATATTTGCAAGTTTTCTAATATTTGATAAACGTAGATGCATCAGTTGTAAGTTATTTAAATGATAAATAAAAATATATTTAACAAATCCAATGGGTATTAAGAAATAGGACGTTATGTGTTATATTACACATTTTTTATTTAAAATTCCAGAGCAAATATAAAAATATATTTCATAAATAATTACGACTCATAGTAAATAAAAATATCAATACGGGCTTTTCTTGTTTCCAGAGTACGCAAGATTGTAATGTGATCGAAAGCTTAAAATTTTTTTCTTGTTATTTTGATTGATAAAATCAATATTTAAAACACGGAAACGGAAATAAAGCCTTGGGCAATAATACCGTCGATGAATCCTGATTGATGGCAGAGATGGAACCGGACTCGATTCGCTTCGGGATTGAACCCTCAAATTGTTATTTTGGTGTAACGCCGCCCGCACTGTTATTATGTGAAATAAACCAATGGACGGCGCGGGGGATGAGAGTACTGATTTCTGTTTTATCTTCTTTATCCCCTTCTGTTTTCAAATTCAATTTTTCCGATCATCCGCGGGAATCCCCTGCGGCCAGCGGGGCTTTGTGTATTGAAATTCGCATCGAATATCAATCGGACCAGAGTGGACTGAAATACAGTAGTAACCAAAAAAAAAAAAACCAATTATATTTTTACTATTTTAAATTAAGTTACAATTATTTCTTTCAGTTATTTTCAGATAACGAACCCACACTTTCCAACGTGTCTAATTCGATCAATATAACACTGTTGCTAAGCGAGACTATGAATGATTATTAACAACTGAAAAACCTATTGCACTAATTTACCTAGACCTAGAAGTAGTGCGAATCGATAATTTAAAAATACGTGTATGATTGAAATAAAATAAAAACTAGTATTTATTGTTTTAGAAAATATTTTTTTAACATTTTATGAGCATGCGATTTTTTTTTTGAAATTAGTATTTGGGATCCGATCAATATTTTCTTTTACCAAATAAATTTTTAAATTGTGAAAGTATGCATTGAAAAGCGCGCTTTTAGCAAAATTTTAGAATGACTGCCGAAATATTCTGATCCAACGAGCGAGCTTTTACTGGAATAAACTTTTATGAACATGCGAGTTTTTTTGATTTTTAGATGTATTACAACTTTTTTTTAAAATTAGTATTTGTGATCTGATCAATATTTTATTTTAGCACATACATTTTTAAATTGTGAAAGTATGCATTGAAAAGCGCGTTTTTAGCAACATTTTAGAATGACTGCTGGATCCAAGGAGCGAGCTTTTACTGGAATAAAAATTTATAAACATGCGAGTTTTTTGGATTTTTATATGTATTAAATTTTTTTTTAAAATTGGTATATGGGATCTGATCAATATTTTATTATACCAAATAAATTTTTAAATTGTAATTGTATGCATTCAAAAGCGCGTTTTTAGCAACATTTTAGAATGACTGCCGAAATATTCTGATCCGACGAGCGAACTTTTACTGGAATAAACATTTATGAACATGCCAGTTTTTCGGATTTTTATATGTATTAAAACTTTTTTTTAAATTGGTATTTGCATCTGATCAATATTTTATTTTACCACATATATTGAATCGATAATTCAAAAGTACATGTATGATTAAAAAATAGTATTTATTGTTTTAGAAAATATTTTTTTAACATCTTATAAGCATACGATTTTTTTGGATTTTTAGATATATAAATACTATTTTTAAAATTGGTATTTGGGATCCGATCAATATTTTCTTTTAGCACATAAATTTTTGAATTGTGAAATGAAATTGTAATTGATCCAACGAGCGAGCTTTTACTGGAATAGTCATTGGTTCAGTAAAAGCGGTACACGGTACACAGGCAGCGAGGAACGCATTTATGCGTCTCCCGATCACAATGTGTTAAAATCATGCATAAGTCAATAATATATTTTTTTTATTAATTCACAAGTGTACGGCGTTTTTGCAGTCCACTGTCGCGGGGCAGTTCGTAAGCGGCTGGGAGTGGGGGGGAGGGGGGGGGGGGGAAGCGCGCGCGGCGTTAGCGGTCACTTTGTAAATCTTTCACAGTTGGCTAAAGTTATCGGGGCATCAAAACATTCTCCGGGACGTGCCCGCCGGCCCGGGCGGGGGAGTTCCCCGGTTATTCCTTTGTTTATCTGCCTTATTCATTTCCTGCGTCCCGCCGCCATCTCGGGGAATTAGAGCGAGGCCTCCGCCGCTGATTGAAACAGGGCTATGAAAATAAAAGCGTTGCTTTGGAATCAACTGTGTTGTTTTTTTTTTTTTTTTTGGTGACCAATCAGCTGAGTAAATAGCGCCGCGGTTATGGTAATGCTTTTTTTTTTTTTTTTGGGGTGGAATATCTCTGTTTGTATCCCGCAACGGAGCGAGTAGCTCTATTCAAGTATACAAGTGAAAGTAAATTAATTTAAATAAAATTAGGGTAGTTATATTTTGGTCACATGTAGAAGTGTGTTATACTGAAAATTATGACAAATCTATGCATAGTAATTATAAAAATGCTGTTTTTTTGGTGTTTCGTTTTGTTCGGTGTTGGTACTGGGGCCGTCTTTAGAGATTTGCTAAGAATAAAAATCTCTGAAGATGGAAGAAGAACACAGCATTTTATATAGCAGCGGCCACCGAAACTGATAACTGATTTTATAATAATTATTTTGATTACAAAACAAATATTTTTTTATGCCGGATTGAGTATTGAATGCAATTGATTATTTAAAAATGTATCCCCTTTCCCAACATATTCCGTGGAGCCCGCGTCTCGCGCCCCCGCCGCCTCGGGGGTAGTTCCCGGGGGTAGTTCCCGCGGGGTTGTACGAACGGGCCAAGTATGCGGCATCTATACGTTTTATTTGGAAACAAATCAGTAAAATATTCCGGCCAAGAAGCACACAGAAGATGCCGGCAACACCTGGCACCCGCAGAGGAACCCGGAACCGTTGGCTGCGGAAAGATCTTTCTAGTTTCCGAAACCTTCGACAGCATTCTAGAAGTCGTTATATCTAGATACGTGTTCATTTGAAGTGTAAATATTATTTTACTTGTATAATTTCCATCACGGTAATTTTTATTAGTTTATTTAATTTCGTTTTAAATGTACCGAAAGCGGAAAGCTTATTTAAGTTTCCAAAACCTTCAAAGGCTTGTTACTGTATATGGATATAAGGTCGTTTCAATTATGGTATTGATAAAAGCTACAGTATGATTCCATTTATTTGTTTTTTCATATTTATCTGTATTATCAGTTATAAATTTGAATATGATTTGAACAAATTGAAATAATAATATATTAAAGTTATTTAAAAAAAAAAACTTTTTTTTATTAAATAAATCGATTGATACAACTACAGCAATTATAAGATAATGCGATATTCGATGCGAAGAAACGAAAAACCAATCTTATTTTTTATGTGTAAATATTTTCGATAAAAATATTCTCAACACCGCAAACGGCATCAAAAGAGAAAAGAAAATGGCATAACGTGTCCAGGGAAATATATTCTTCTTTTGTGTATATATACATCGATGGTCAAGCAATTTCAATTCTGAAACATGAAATAATGTATTCCCCCCTCCGCCTCGGGACAGTTGGCGTTCGTAAAGTTTCCCATTTGCGTCTTCCATCCAGATTGCGTTATTCTCCATGACCCTGCCTTGAATGCATTATATGCCCCGTGTAGACGCTCTCCTAGAAAGCTGCGAGGCGCATCGTGCAACATTGTCGCTGATTCTTTTAGGTCGCATCGTGCGACACAGCGCCGTTTGGATTTTGGAAATCTTTGCGCCTCGGGATGGGGGAAACTTTATCCCGATGGATGCGATGAACTGAAAATTAAAATTTAAAATTAAACTTACTAAGAAAAAGTATGAGCGAATGTAGTTTTATTATTATGTTTTCATATTATTCTCGCAGTACCATATAGCTGGAGGAAGTGTAGTAAACAGTTTATTTAGGCTGCGCGTATTACTTTTCATTAGCCCGGCGGCAAAAACATCCCCGAGTGAAAAAATCTAGTCAAATCTCGCGAAAAGCTTCATAGATTTAAATAAAAAGGCGGTTTTCCCCACTAAAAGGCTCTCGGCACATCGAATAATAGAAAAATACCATTATTCTTGGTTTTGGGGTTTGGCGCTCGGAGGAGCTCTCGTAACTCTGAATTAAAACGCCAAAGTGGCGGGGAAAAGGTTTGACAAAAAACAAAAGATTGAAACAAAAGAAGACATAAACTGTAAATCCTTTTAATGGCAGACGCGGGTGTTGCCAGGGCGCTGAGAGTTTTTTCCTCTTCCCGAGTACGGCGATAATTGACTGAAATTTATAGGCTGGTCATTTTCTTGTCGCATATTGTTAGGTTAGCGAATAAAGTGGGCCCGTCTGAGGGAGTCGGCCCCAGAGCCAGGGTCGAACCGAAATCGACCGAGCCATCCAGAAGCACGAGTGTACTTAACCACCATTAATTGCTACTAATTACTTAAAAATTACATATTTTAATTATAATTATTTCTTCAGTATAAAAATTCATTTTAACCTAAATCCTTACCAGATACAAAGCTGAACCATTTTTCAGTGTGATGACTGATGAATAAATGCTTTTACTATTTTTTTGTTTTGTTGATATTTTCAACACATTGATCAGTAACACTGTGTATTGATATTTATGTTATTATGTATTCGTAGGTCTATTACTTATTGAAGACGTTGAGAAATATGTTACGACTTGGCTAGCGCTTATATTGCAAGTGTTTTGTGTATGCGAGTTACCATTTACCTATTGTACCATAAACCTGGCCCTAATTTGCCTTTCTACGATGATTTCATGGTAGTTTTTCGTGTATTCAGCTGCCACTAATGGTGTGGAGGAGTTTAAGTTATATTAATCTCTTTTGCTCACAAAAGTGCATGAATTTTTTAAGCACCTAAACATGAGAACATTAGACATAGTTGATCAATAACATAATTATCATTGTATTATTTTATAAGTGTTAAAATAAAATACTATAAAGAGTTTTCATGTTAAAAAGGAGACAATTCGAAAAATATATATGATTTGAATTAATGGTTAAAAGTGTTTCAAACAAATAATTTTAGCTATGAAACAGTATGTTTTATAAGTACGTCATATAGTACTAATCCCAAGGATGGACGGGCTCACATCCAGCAGCTGAGAATTAAATCCAATCGAGACGCCAACAAAAGCGACATAAACACTTGACAAAAAATCTACAACAGTTATTTTGATGGCAATAGTTAACTAAAATAAATGCTGCAAAAACCGCAATAAGCATGTAATACAAATTCCCAGCAGATGCCTCTGGCCCCAGCGCCACCCCCCCCGCCCCCGCCCCGCCCCGCCCCGCCCCCCCCAGCCTCCGCCCCCGCCTCCGCCCACTTAATGTGTCACTTAAAACACTTTGTTATCAGCGCCCCCGGAGCACCCCTCCCGCGGCCCGCCGCCCCACGCAGAATGGACTGTTCAGGGCACAGTCCAAGCAAGGGATGAACCGAGACGAACGAGACACGTTCGAGAACGGAGCACACCAAAATTATGCCTAAACGCTCTGCGACTCAATTTTTAAAAAAATTTATGAACAGGGTAGGATGGATGCTTCTAACTAGGATGAGTTTCATCTAAGACATGGGTGGCCATACATTATACAAACATGCTCTATCGATGATTTCGCTATTTGGAGACTCTTACTCGAATGAAGCATATTAAATCTCATCTGAGAACACGAATTACTGATGAACATTTGGGAAACTGTGTGCGTGTAGCAACAACATCAATCGTTATCAACATTGATGCACTTATTTCTGACAAAAAAATCAGACGTCTCTTATCTTGTTTGATTCACATTATTGTTATATCTTCTTCAAAAACACTATATTTCTTGCTTGCTTTGTATATTAAATGAAATTTCTTTGTACGACCCGGTAGGATATCTCATTTCCTTAATCAGGCCCGGCTGCTGAAAAAGGTTGGCCACGATCTAACAGGAGTTGGCGGGATGTTTGGCTATTGTAGGTCCTCTGCATTGTTTTGTATTGGCAAGGGAACCATAGAAACCTTGTCGGAGGAGTCGGACCTCACCCTTGTCGTTATACTCATCGTCATTCGGAATTTCTAATTTTATCTTATCATACTTGCCTTTCACACTGCCTGATCAACTGTGGGTGCTGCGCTATTGCATTCAGGTCGTCTAGGCATAGGCTCTCCAGCTGGAGTCTGTGGAAGCTGTAATGGGGCATGAAACGAGGAGATAGATCACTGTTTGGTTCCCAGATCGCTTCTCAGGTGGAACCTGTGAAGGTAGCATCTCATCACCCCGTATCCCGCGAAGAACTGCATTTACATACATTTGATATGCTATTGGCTAGTAACTGCTAGATTTTCGGTTGTGTTGTAACGTCTATAGGTAGTTTTACAAATGGACACATAGGATTATCGAGATACTGAAAATAGAATAATCTTCAAGACGTAAGGGTTTCCCTGATGAAACACGTACATTTTTTTATATTTATTATTTATAAAACTATTAATATACCTGTTTTTATCGCTGGTTATTTACACAGCACTTAAATCTGAGGTATATTAATATCGAATAATTTTTTATGCTGAAATGCACTGAATTAGCTTAAATTGTATTAGCTGCGCCTTCTAACTTCACCATAACGTAAATTAAGTAAAAAAATATTTTTTATCGCAGATTTAATAGTGAAGATGTATTATTTGATATATTGAAGGTTTTTCCTGAAAACGCACGGAGTCATCCCTCTCGGAGACTGTACCCGAGAGCATTCGGCCAACTAGCTCCTTCGCGACGCACTAAGTGAGACAAACGGCCACTCCGGCAACTAACCGCAGCCCCCTCCCCGCGGATAAACAAAAACAGGGGAATCCGCACCCTCGTTACTACTACGGGGGTCTTTCTTCTAATGACGCTTAAATCATTACGAAAGTTTGCGCCACTCACTTAGCCCCTGAAAGGGTGGCGGCGCCGTGGCCTAAGGGAGGAATGCGTGGACTTGACAATACATAAAAACAAGCCATCAATTATCATCAGTATATTTTGTGATCAATATTTCATTTCAAAATTAAACTGAAATTGAGTTCAGTCACTTATTTAGTGTGCACAAATATAAGGCAATCATTTGATATTTGAAAAAAAAAAAAAAAAAAAAACGTAAAATACAATTTTATTTAAAGATATATATAAATTACTGCAAAAGTTCCACAGTAAAAGTTTTTTTATGTAATCGATGCAGTTTATCGCGGATTAAAGCATATATTTTTACAAATGTGTCTAGAGCCCGATTTCCATATCAAAACAGTAAATATATTGACGTCAACAATTTATTTTTTAATTTTTTTAATATATAAATAAATTATGGCTTTTTATGTTTCAACCATTTGAATGAAGTTGTAAAATTGTATCAGTTTCTAACAATACTTTTGTTGAAATATTATTATAATATAAGACAAAATCATCGATAGCAAAAAAAATGCAGTAACGTTCGTTTCAATTTATTTGTGAAATGATAATATTTAATAAATAATTACAAAAAGAAAAAACGCACTTAAGCGCCTTTGTTTTATTTTTTGTTATAGATATAAATGAGACATCTAAAATTAGGCAATCAAAATAATACACTTTATTAAAATGAAACCCCAAGAAAAAATATTGAGTATATATTTAATTATTATATAATATTATATTATTATTATAATTATTATATAGTCTTCAACAAAAATCTTTTTTTCGGACTCGATTTACATCTATCCTGAAAAAAATTCTCAGTCAAATGTCATTTTCACTTTAAGATGCAGTCTTTGAATATTAACCAAAGCTTTGCAGATCATTTTATAATATAATATCTTATACTCTTGAAGATGCAACAAAGACAGTTTTTTCATACTCAACTTTAATTCATCCTGAAAACATTTCTCTGTCAAAAATCATTTATACTCCATGGTGTGGTCTTTATATATTTAACAATATATAACTATGATTTTTAAACTAAATAATGAATGTTGTAATACTTTAATTAATTAAATCCAAGTGACTAGCTGGGATATTCAGTCCGTTTGATTAATGGGCAGGAATATCTTTCTCTGTATTAATTCACAAATAAGGACATGTCTGTTGTACGTAAGCTGGGCAGTTATAACCCAGTAGCTGAGTGATGTATACTTTATAATAAATTCACGTAAACATATTACTACATCTTAAATTACTAGCCATCCCTGCATTAATGTAAATGTACCAAAATAGGCAATTTTAGCACAGCCAATGTTATTCTTTAGAATAACCAGAATATGTATTAATTCACGGATATCATACATAATAAAGAAAGAAAATGAGATATTCGTAGTTCTTCAATGGAGTAAAGAAACACCATTTTTATTTTTAAATCAAATCTTAGAATATATAATCAGCTGAAAGTCCTGTAACTTGTATAACAATGCATTAAAAAGGCGAAAGTAGTCATAAATTAAAATGGTCGTTATCTCATATTATAAACGCACCGAGTATTACAAATTTTACCAGTCTGTCTTGGATATAATCAAATAATAGTTATATATTTTGTGTTGTAATAGAGAGAACTTACTAAAATCTCCAAATACCTGCAAATGAATCTAATAAATAAAAAACAATTTAAAAAGCTTATAAACAGTGTGGAAGCACTATTACTAAAGCCTACCTTTATGTTTTAGAAACTACCTATAAATATATTTTATGAACATCTTGTTAATGTGCAAACTCAGTATCAATATATTTCTTTAAATTACATACAAATTACGTTTATTTATGATGTTTCTAATGCTATCTACATTCTGTGCTGTTATAAAAGTAGATTTACAATTCATTTGGCTAGAATAACAAGACACGTAATTGCCTGTATTAAGATATAAATTTCCAGGGATTGATAAACTACAGAAGATCCAGTATATTTTGTCTATGAAGCCTGATTTTTGCTAGATATTTGCCCGCCAATAAAAACTTCTTTATCGTTCACGTAGACATCATACTGGAGAGACATGTCAAAGCATACAAAAAAACACCACTTTACTCCAATATTTTTTTAACATTATATATTTAAACAGATTTTGTAGAAAACACATCTTACAGAGTAATATTTCAGTGAATGAATATTTCGCATTTAAATGACTTAAAGTATAATAAAATTAATAATTTTTAATAACATCTGTGTATGTATGTCTATTTTCTGGATTGAACGTCAATCAAGTGCATATTTATTTCCTATTACAGGCTTATATTATTTACTTAATATGATTAGGCACATTAGTTCACACATAGAAGATGATTAAAGAAATTCTCAGAAAAATATCATCGTGATTTGTGTGGAATTTGAACCCACATCCCCAGGCTTACATGGCCGGTGTACTAACCATTATACTAACGAACCACATCGATAAATCGAATATTGGTTGGCCTAGGCACATTGGTTCGTATGTAGAGTATGATTATTAAAAATTCTGGATTAATGGATGTGGTTCGTCAGTACAATGGTTAGTACACTGCTTACGTACGTAGCTTGGGGATGCGGTTTTAAATTCCACACAAATCACGATGATATTTTTCTGAGAATTTCTTTAATCATCTTCTATGTGTGAAGAAATTCAATATTTTTGACAGAGAGTACTTGGTGGAATTCCATTTTAATATTTTTGAGTGAAATACTTGAGTGATTTTTCACGTGTTCAACCTTTCGAGGTTGGCGAAACCGGTCACAAATAAAAACGAACATGTGGAAAATCACTCAAGTATTTTACTCAAAAATATTATATGTGTGAACTAATGTGCCTAATCATGATATCTGTGTATAGTAAAAAATTCTAGAAACGTACTGAGCATAGATTTTCTAAACTTGGGACCGTCTAGCGGTGGTTTTAGTATGGAGTAGACGCCTTGGATCAATTCGAAGCGATAGGTTTCGGCTTTGGGGCGTCTGGTGTTACTCAAAAGCACAGAATAACATTGGAAGTCCCCGGTTTTGGATGTGTGAACTAATGTGCCTAATCATAATATCTGTGTACAGTGAAAAATTCTAGAAACGTACTGCGGATAGATCTTCTAAGCTTGGGACCGTCTAGCGATGATTTTAGTATGGAGTAGACGCCTTGGATCAATTTGAAGCGGTAAGTTTTGGCTTTGGGGCGTCTGGTGTTACTCAAAAGCACAGAATAACATTGGAAGTCCCCGGTTTTGGATGTGTGAACTAATGTGCCTTATCATATCTGTGTACAGTGAAAAATTCTAGAAACGTACTGCGTATAGATCTTCTAAGCTTGGGACCGTCTAGCGGTGGTTTTAGTATGGAGTAGACGCCTTGGATCAATTCGAAGCGGTATGTTTCGGCTTTGGGGCGTCTGGTGTTACTCAAAAGCACAGAATAACATTGGAAGTCCCCGGTTTTGGATGTGACGCGTCGTAAATCTGGGCGCGAGTAAACATGCTCCGCGTTCTTCCTTCTCCCCGCGCGGTCAGGCTCGGCGCTCGCCGGCCGCAATAAATTTTATATCAACAGATATACTGACGGCCGCCATAAATCCAAACAAATGGACGAGAAACGAGAATACACGGCTGATGGAAAATATTCTGGCTTCCAAGATTATCTCTAATAATGGATGGCGAATAATTTCGTGCAAATCGTATAACTTTAATGCTTATGGTTTATCAATATCGGTTGACCCACAGCTCTCGCGGACGAGCCGAGATAAGTCCGGCTGCAGATTTATCGTAAGAACTGCCTGCGAAGACCTGATATTTATAGCTGTATTATTGTTGGAGGTTATAATTTATTATAATGTTTTTTAATGGCGAAACTCATCGTTGAAGTAGTCTATCTATAGTTATAATATAATATTTATATATATATATATATTCTGTAGCTGATTGTACAGCGAAAATCCAATGAAAAAAACGCACACGAAGAGTTTGCACCATCGACTGAAAGTCGGGAGTGCAGCCGAATCAACAAGATTAATACAAATAAATAAATATATTATATATCATATAATCCTTTCCTTCTTAGACTTTTCCTTCCAATACAAAACACTATTTTCCCCTTATAAAACCATGAACACTGACTCAGCATGAGTATATGCTTGGTGAAATGGTCGCCAGCCTCCTCTGTATATATATATAAGATGACATGAATAAGATATTAGGAATTCATAATTTAACAGAACAGTAATAAAAATAGTTGTATTTAAAGCTTAAAAATATTATAAATAATGAAACCAAACTTATTAAATATCTTGAATGGCTTAAACACGAGACAATTTAACCGTCCGATGATTTTTCAATTTCGTCCTGTTAGTGTTTATTTTTTTTATTTATATTTTTGTAACAACGCTAATGATGACGCTATTTGCTATATCACCTTTCAATCAACTGATCCCATATTTTCATATTATATGTTATTTTCTCGACTTGACTTATTACCTACTTTGCGTTGTGTAACAACTTGTATAGGCTGTAGTTACATTAGTATTTTGAATTTAAAAATGTACTTTAATAACGAAAAGGGAAGAGGATGATCGAGATATTCAAACCCCGTGTAATAACGTACATTTTACAGCTCTGTTTTTCCCATAGCTGATGTATTCACAACAGATAATTTAAACTGCTCCAAAGCGTGACGCCGCTTTTTACTCGCGTATGATATTCACCATTCACCGCCGTAAACTCGGTTCAGATAAGCGCGGCCTGTAAAACACAACAGGATTACATTTATAGCCTATGACGTCATTAAGATAAAGTTAAGCGGCCGTCCTATTGTTGGGGGGTGTTTTATAGTGCGTTTAAAATATTAATTCGTGCATTTTGCATGTAATTCAAACGCGGAGGAAATTTGAATCACCCACCCCTAAATAAGGGATGGGAGGTTTACGCGTTTGAATGGCGTGTGACCGCCGCTCGGGGAGACGCCGCGAAATGAAAGATTTATTTTAATACATGCGAACAAGTAATTTCATTTAAATTTAATAATATTTTTATTATTATTATTTCCTATTTTTTATGATTTTTTTGATGATGTGTCACAATTAGACCAGAAAAGGGTTTTTAGTATTTTATTACATTTTTACAAAGAATATCTTTGTTGTATTGTTAAAATGTAGTAAATGTTTTTTGATTCAATAGACAATATTTATAAAAAGTTCATGTAGGATGATTCAAGCACAACATATTTTGATTAGTGTAGTGGTACGATAATATTTAATGTGGTATTATAATTCTATAGTTTGTTGGTGCTATAAAATAAAATTGATTAATGGATTGCATAATCCTTTAATCCAAACAAAGATTTCAAAGGGTGATAGTGTAACTCTTGAAAAGCTTAATTCGTAACTGGCCAGAGCTTTTTCTTTTGCATTGTTTACTCAGGCAAAGACGTAAAAATACCCAAAATTAATACACGTTTAGGCTAATTACCGTTTGGTTGTCAGCCGTGCCGCAGTGTGTGTAGACGGCTTTGTGCATCGTTCAAACAATGCCTTGTAAAATGAAACGTCACCGCTCGAGTTTAGTTGTGCTATCGTGGATAGATCTGCTTGTCAAAACACTGCCCTTACGAGCGTGTCGAGCGTGGCGGCGCGTGGCGACGCGTGGCGACGCGTGCCGGGCGCGTGGCCGGGATCGCGGGCCCCACCGACCGCGTAATATGATAACAATCGTAATCACCAAAGCAAACAACAAGTGAGGGTAAATATAGACAAGATGCGGTGTAATTTTGGATTGACTGGTATACTTTATTTATCGTAAAATACGAAATAATATATTGATAATGATTAAGTACATTTTTTCAAATATTGAAAATTGATTAAAGAAACTCATAGAAAAATATCATCGTGATTTGTGTGGGATTCGAACCCACATCCCCAAGCTTACATGGCAGGTGCATTACCAACGAATCACTAGTACTAGGCAAGAATATTTAACAATCATATGCTATAAATAAAACCACGTACTTATTATGCCAATTAAATATTGTGTGACTTGCAATACTAGACTTTTTACACAAAGTACTGAGTAAAGAAAGCATTTAAATCCGATCTGGAAATTATTATTTTTTTTTTTTTTAAGTCTATTTAATTAAGCCAATACACTCACTTGTTAAATATATTATTTATTTTTCTAAGAGTTTCTTTAATCAATTTTCAATATTTGAAAAAATGTACTTAATCATTATCAATCAATCAAACCTGTATAGGCAAAATCGTACATCATGTGAGACGGTCTTCACAAAAAATCAATAATATACGAAATAATATTTTTAATTGAGAATCATTATTGAAATTAATTTTGATCTGATTTTGAGAAGTGCTCTTGCTGCATCTTGGAGAGATGCGCTCAAATACAGGTAAGCATCAAGAACACTCAAATAATACCATGAAGGTGTTCCAATACGAGGACCGAAACTTCAGAGTATCAAATACACCTAATAAACCAAATCAACCTATAATTACAGCTGCCAAAATCTGCAAATATACCCAATGATACTACTGGTGTTTATAAAGGTTCTAAGTATATGCATAGTTAGATATAGTTTTGCCTATCGCAAATTTAATTATATTTCTGTTATAAAAAAACTTAAAATTTTGAATTTTATTGAATTATTATAATATTATTTGTACATGTGGTGTTTCTTAAAAATATCAAAAAGCTGATATATATACAATGCACTTACCAAAACCTGGTATTCCTCAAAGAAAACGGCAGATATTTTTATTTTTAATAAATTAAATAACTTATTGATTTCAATATTTTCATGTCTCAGAAATTGAGTCAAATAATTCTGACATTTTATTTAAGATTTATTGTATTGTATTAAACCGTTTTTGAGTACTTAACTGTTTTTATTTTAATTCACTTTTACATCAAAACATATTTTTTAGAAAAACAATAACTGGACAAAGTAAAGATTAAAAATAATGTATTACATGAAATGCAAAATTTTTATTTAATTTAAGTTATTTACCAATTTTTAAATATTATTTGAAATCTATAATTTGCTAGGGTAAATAAATTATTTTTAATTCATTAAAATACTGCTAGAAAAAAGTAAAGGCTTATAATTACACTTTTTCTTTTTACACATTTCAAGTGTATTTAATTTCTCTAAAAAAAAAAAATCTCGACTCTTCCAGACAAAACAGAACCTAACAAGCGAATAATAAAATAATACGATTACTTAAATTCTTTCCTTCAGTCTTAATTAATAATTAATATAACAATTCAAACATCAAAGGCAGCCTAAATGGATATAAACTCCAATAACTCCGCAGCGAGGTCCAATCAATTACCAATATCTTAGTGAGTCTCAATAATTCCGATGGACCATTCATTTTTCACCCAAACGCTCACTATTTTTCATTCTCTGACACTTTCCAAGAAATTACTCCCGATAACAGAATCAGTTCCAAATGAGGCCGAATGATCGTCGCCTCCATTACAATAAGCCGGCCCATTAATCATTTATACAAACTTTACTTCTGCTGAAACATAATTGAATTATGAAGGATTTTTTAAAGTCATTCTTTATTTTCCAATCTCTCTCTCTCTTTGGCTGATGAAAATGTTTTCTCGCCAGAACCGCCCTAGAAAATTTAAATAAACTTAAATTACTTTATAGTTTAAAGTCTGCGAAATTTCAGATTATTGTGCGAATAATTAATAAAAACTTTTATGCGATCTTTCTTTTTGACTACGTTCATTTAAAACGGTCGGGTGTTGAAACTTTTCAATTTATCCAAACAAATTATTTATCGTATTGCGAGAATAAATTTTGATTAAAATTAAAAAAAAACCTATAACTAAAATATGTAATAAAAACTCATTGCTTAATTTTATTTGATAGTATTATGAAACAATAAACATACTACAACACTTTAATAACCATCAAATTATTCATTATCAGCAATCCGTCACAGTTTGAAAATATTTATATAACTCATTGTGATAAGAAAAGTATAGGCGCAATATGGGTGAGAACATAATGAAATAGACTTTTTATATATAAAAAGTTAGTTACTAGTAATTACTTAGGCAATTTCATAAAAAATACAATTGTTTTTAAACACTTGAGAATTATTGACAACAGCCTTCAGTTATTAAAACTTGCTGAATGTGGTGTTTAATATGAGATACCTTATTTAAAACAGCACATGTTTTTAGAGTTAACATGCTTTTATCAAAACCTATTAAAAAACTGTAAAACAGACACAAATAAAACATTAAAAAAACATCATAGCATGATACTGAAATTGCTAAGTTTTTACAAAAACGCGTGAAGAGAAAGAGGCTTATTCAATAATTTACATGCATTTTCAGCAGCTCTGATTCGTTCCACAAATAATCGATGTATTTTTTTCGTCCTGGAGTACGTACTGAATCACCCCTCTCTCCCCTAGGCCGCGGCATCTCCCGCACTAGTTCTAATCGAACTTGGCAAATACATCACGCCACGGCTGGACCACAGGAACCATATAATACCTAGCAACTTGCACAATTTTTTAATTTTTATAATTTGTTAGCATGTATATACATTTTCAGGTGAAATTTTAAAAAAATACACGTAAGTTTCAAATAGTTTAGAGTAATATCTTTTGATAAAAGAAAGTTTCGTATATTTTTTATAAAATGTATTTGTATTACGTAACTATTGTGTAGTCTATTTGGCAAACAACAGTGCTAATCAATCTTAATTAATATTTAAAAAATATTATTAGTTTTTTCCAGGTAAGTAGTCTCGCTGATTTGATGCTGATTAATTTAAAATAACATAACTTAGAACCGATTAAATATACGCTATTTAATTATCTTTGAAACTATTTTTCTTTTAGTAAACCATTAAAATCACCAAAAAAAGTACGCTATATATGTACTATTCAACGTTTGCTTGTCGATTGTGTTGCAGCGTGTGTGGACAGCTTAATTTTTACTATTAATAGAATAAAAACGTATGAGTGATAAAATGTTAAAGTATCAAAAAACCTTGTCAATGTTTCATAGAAATGATTTATAAAATCAAAAAATTTCAATTTATTTTCAAAGTGATTTTGTCATCGTTTGAGGTAGCTGCCTTTGTAATTTAATAAATTTATTAAAATGGCTTCCAAAAAGCAATTTCGCTGTTAGATTCATTAGTCATTCAAAATGTCATTTTTTTAATATCGAACAATGTTGCATTTTAATTTACCTGCAATTTATCGAAAAGTTCTGCACTTGCGACCCTTGCCAGAGGCAAGAAAGTCGGCGCACTGAGGGAGGGAAGACATTCTTAATTATTTTATTAAATAACCTTTTTTTAATACAAGCTCCATTTATTATTTAAATATTAAATGCATCTGCTGCAAAATAAACATTACTTCTAAAAGAACATATATGTATTTTAATATTTTGTTATTCTGAAATTCGATGTATAATAATTTTATATACATTTAACAAGCGTGCAATGCTTTGTTAAATTGTACAATTTAACAGCGTGCAATGCTTTTTCCTTATATATATATAGTTTACAAAAATTATTGCATTTTATTAATTAAAAATAAAACTCCACGCAAAAGCTGTTTAAGCATATTTTGTATATATTTTAGATATCATTAATAATTTAAATGTTCTGATGAATCAACTTGGTGGGCACAAAATTGATTCAGTGTTTAAATTTAATTATCAAACTTATGCATCGCTTCACTGTAGTGTTTTTAAATGGCTTAATATACAGATGTATTATGTTATAAATATAACGTTAAACAAAGTAAATGGCGTATTTTTTGCAAGTGTTTATTAGAAAGCCACCCCCGCCCTCGAGGGTGTATGGGGCTGGCGACACGTGTTCCGCAGTCGCCCACCGACTATAGCAGCGAAATGTCTTACGATTGGTTCTCCTAATTTATATCCAATAACGAAATGAAACGAAGGAAACTTGGCATTTTATTTTAGGGAAATATTATTGCTTAGGTATGATCGACTTATATAATGCGCGGGGACAGTCGACCCAATTGAGAGCGCGGAGCACCCCGGAGAATATTTAACATAATGGTTATATTACTAACAGATCAAATATTAAATACACTTACGAGTATATTGGTAAATAAAAAATATTTTTAAATAAATTTATTATTAATTTTTATTTATTAATTTTTTTTATAAATTTTACCTTTTTAAATCATTCGTAGCGAAAATGTACGAAACTTCTTTAATCACACTTTGTTGGTATCATAAAGAATCTAATTCTAGTAATATATATATTTTTTATTGTTAGAACATCTATGTTTACTACTCGATACATTAAAATAAGGAGTAAGCCTTCAATAATAATCCATTTAAATAATTAGTTTAATTGCTGCAGCATACTTTTTATTTGAAATAAACAAATAAAATATTTTTATGAATCCGAAATACTTAACATGGAATTAAAACGCGATTACATGTGAAGATTACATATTTAATAAATAAATATAAATAATTGAATGGTTCGTGCGAGCTGCGTTCCGTCACTCCCAGTTCGCAGTGATTTCGCTCGAGTTCTCCGATCCGACCGATTCGATGCCCGATTAATAAAAACTGTGATTTTATTGGAGAGCACTTTGTAATTTTATTAAGTTTGGGGGGAGACCTGCACCCCCGGAATGACTTGCATATTGTTTTTTCGGACTTGATTTATTAATGCGATCGTTATGCGAACATTAGCGAACGGTTTTTTTAATTAAGTTTTGAGAATTATTATTTTTGAAGGCGGATCGGCCGTGATACACAGGCGTCCAGTAATAGTGTCGTACCGAGCCCTGAAACAGTCGAACAATTTTATCAATATATACTTATTTTGACTTTTTCAATTGTATATATGTATTGTCGTTGGTATTTTTATAAATGATAAATTTGCGGTACAATACTGTATTCGTATTTAATTCATGTATTTAATTCATATATTTAAGTCACATATGACATGTTGATGGGTTAATAATTCATATTAATAACCCATCATTATAAAATAATGATGGGTTATATATAAAAAGTTACTAAGACACGCAATGACATCTTCAAAGTCTTCGACAAAATCTTTTTTTCTCTCTTCTCTTCATGCTTCGCAACTAAAAAAATATTAAACGTGCATTGCTTAAATTGACAATATTAACATATTTATAAAATATTAGCCATATTGAAAATACCAAAATTAAAACAATGTAAAGTATCTAAAGACACAAAATACTATTAAAAAAAAAAAATAATATTATTTAAAACTTAATATTTGAATCTTTTCACGTATTTTTCTTGTCAAAAATCAAAAATATTTAAGATAATACACGAAAATAAAACCCTTCTCATTATCTAAAATAAATATTATTATTATTCTAAAAAAGCATGATTAGTCAAACAACGAGAAGTTATCTATATATTTTGAACTGTTTTTGGTTTTCAAGAATTTTGTTAGGTTTTAAAAAATAATCTAATATTTTTAAAATTATTTTAAGGAAATACAGTTGCATTGCAAAGTAAATAGTGAATTGAATGTATGCTACTACAAAGTGTACAGTCGCTCCAAGGCCCGCGAGAAGTAGATTACGCTTCGCGGACTGTACGCTCAGTTATTAGTATTACTGTAGTGAGTTTCAATAACGTGAAATGTGTTTCGGGCGATAAATTTTAAAACAGCATTTTCATTTTGGATAATTCTTCTTTGTTTTCTTCTCGCTTCCTTAAGAACACCTCGGGGAAGCTGGGGTAGATTTGCACA
This sequence comes from Atopsyche davidsoni, assembly GCA_022113835.1. Taxonomy (NCBI): domain Eukaryota; kingdom Metazoa; phylum Arthropoda; class Insecta; order Trichoptera; family Hydrobiosidae; genus Atopsyche; species Atopsyche davidsoni. The sequence goes on along the minus strand of JAILWY010000006.1, from coordinate 8,377,202 downwards.
CATTTATAAAAATATATATATTATTTTTTTATAATATATTACAATCGGCTACAAAAACAAAAATATTTTATTATCTAGCTTTTTATGGTACAATATTTTTATTTTTTGATATTGAATTTCTTTATGTATAATTTTAAAAAATACCCATACATAATTGTTTAAAAATATGAAGCAGTTTCTCTAAGATGTAAAATATAGAAGATATATTAATTAAAATCTAACAATTAATAAAATGATGGTCTATGCATTACTTGTCTGGTTTCATTATGGCTGTAATTAAACTAGTAAAGTTTCGGTTTTAGTTAAAGAATTCAAACAAATAAACTTTATTTTTACAAAATTTAAAAACAAATTACAAATATAATTTTATTTAATTCAGTAACGCAATAGTAAAATGCGTTATTTCGGGAATAGTTTATTTAAACATTTGTAAAATTTCTGATATTTTATAGTATTTTAGTTTAATAATTGATTATATTAGAAAAGTGTATTTTTCAGGCATAAATTTGTATAAATAATACTTAAATATAGATTTATTTCCGACATTGATCGGATGTTTTAACTAAATATTCAATATAATTTGAAATTGTATGGATAAATTTAATAAAAATAGAAAAAATCATATATATATATATATATATATATATATATACATAAAACAATTATTTGATTGACATCTAAACATATCGTGATAGAGTTGTATAAATTTGAATATTGTTTAAAATATTTTTTTAAACAAAAAAAAAAAAAACAATATAAGGAATAACTAATTTTTTGAAATTATTTATATTTCGGAGTTACGTGACTTTTGTGACCATTAAATCAACTTGTAGAAAATATTTATATAATTTGCATTCAAAATTAACAATAGTTAAACAGTGCATGAAGAAAAACATCTTTAATTTTAATTACAGTTACAGTAAAATTAAAACAAGCCATTAATTGTAAATTCATAGAGTCAAAACGATGTCTATAAAATCAGAAATATTTCCAGGTATATCAGTTTAATGCAGCAGTATCGCATTTATAAGCAGTAATCTGTTTTACTGCCACTGCATCCTCGGCTATAATACATTCAATAAAAATTGATATCAGAAATGTACAGGGGCAACGCCACCCAGGCTCCCCTCGTCCTTTTATTGTAAAGGCTAATGTACATACTTCTTCCATAACAGTTGTTCTGCGCTCGGCGTAGCAACATAAACTTACAAATAAGCCCATTTTTTCAATATCAATACAGCTTCTTTGTAATTTGCAGGCAGGAATAGCGCTCTGAATTATTTTTCTAGTTATATCACTTGAGAGTAAATATGTTAAGATGCGCCTTAACGCTGGAATTTATCCATGTTTTTTTAATATATTTATTTCACAAGTGAGATTCATCTCACCTCACATATTTAGGGAACAAGAAGTCTACAAATCATAATACAAGAGGCAGGCAGATTATTTTTTCTCAAGTATTCAAAATGTGACTTACGTGAATAAAAACGAAATACACTTGTACAAATATATTTTAAATAAATTAATCTTTTTTTTTTGTGCTTCTCCTCAGAGGAGTTGGGTGACTTTTTCACTGAGAAAGTCTGTTCATAGATTCGTTCTACACTACAGTATTATTTTTAAAGAAAAGGTCTGCGTTTTGCTGCTGCCAAAAAGTATAACAAAGCTCTGGCACTTAGATTTGACATTTCATGATCATTTCTAGTCCAATACTCCGTTACTGATCCTCAAGGCACGCCATTCTGTGCCTTGAGCTATGAACAAGCAACAAAATAGAGAAAGTAGAAGAGAATTAATAAATAAAATATTCAAATAATTATCTAGATAAATTAGCATTTATCAATCAACATTAAAGTGATTTCATTAAAAAAAACTTATATAGCACTTGCTGACTTATAATTTTAACCCTCTGAGAACTACGTGAATTATTAAATTAATTTTAATTAAATTAACAATTTTTTTGTGTATTTATAGTACACATCAGCATAGATTTACGAATTTCACATTACACAGTCAATTTTTTGATGTTTCTTCGCGCCCGAATGTAGCGGCGATATACAAAACTACACCGATAAATTTAGAATTTTCGATTCGCATTCGATATTAAGAAATTCGAGAATTGCGCTTCTGGTAAGGACACAAAGTTAGGATTGCGCAAGTTTTTTTTTTCAATTAGCAAAATAGGCGCCGAGATCGTGATTTATATTTTATCGTTTTTATTTTTTCCGGAGATTCAATTAAGGGAGTGCATTTAATTTTTAACCCCTTGGTTTGTTTCAGAACAGATGACAAAGCGTGTTTTTAATTTTTTAATGTGCTTGTTTTTAATTAAGATAAATTAAAATTGTAAATTTATAATTCGATAAGATAACTTGGTTTTCAAAAAATATATTTTCTCTGAGAGTTTGTTTGACTTATAAGTGCTGCTTATGTTTATAAAATGAAATATGCATTTATGATTTTTCTAAAATTTGTGACCGGCTATATAACCGGGGAGGCTGTGTGGCGATAGTATATTTTCCAGGTGGAGCGCAGGTGAGCGAAGTACAGTAGCCGTATCCATCTTACGACATTCTTCATATATGTGACATAAAGAGCCGTAAAAGCCTCCACCAGGGCATGTTTTTGTGGTCATACGATATTTTTTTACGATTCCAAACCTTCGACTGTTTTATTGCCCCGAACCTTGGCCCTATGATTCCGAGATCCTTCCGAGGTAAATAAAACATTTTACAATACCTCTGAGAGAGACGCGCTGGAACTGATTGTAATAAAACTATAAAATGTGTAATGCATGCAGTACTTACCTGGTTTACAGTGTAAAGCTTCTTACCGACTGCCCAAGCAAAACAGACACCGACATGCAATACATAGTATTGTATTATAATTTATAAATTTGAAAAGCAACAAACAATTGATAAATAAATCTTTGTTCATGTGACTTGTATTCGAAGGCTCTATTTTGTTTAAACTGCATGTTAAACATATGTTTGCGATTTTGGTGACTTTCCAGCAAGATTTATTTCATTGGGTGTCGAGCCGCTATTAAATTGTAAGTTTAAATACTTTCTTATTTACAAATCTACATATATTTACATGTACATGTATTTTGCTTTAAATTATACATCAAATTTAAAATAAAAATTATTTTAACATATTTTTAAGTTAAGAACACTGCACAGTTTTTTTCAAGACCTTATTGAATATATTTTGCATTTATCTTAATAAAACTGTGATATGATAATAAGATATAGGAATTATTTATGAATAAGCAATTTTACTGTATTATTGTAGCCATGTGTATAAAAATATTATTTTATCTTAGAAACAATGAATATATGCTTTAAAATGGAGGTTCTTTTATAAGGTAATATAGTATTTTGATAAAACGATAAAAAAATAATGATTGAACAGGTATTTTCAGCCACAGTGTATACCAAAAGTATTTAAAAATGCACAGCCAAATAGAGCCTGCATCGGAATGTTTTGTTAAGTGTTGGCTGCTCAGGATGCATCGACTGTTTATTGTAAATATGATTTATGATATTTCGGACGGATGTTAGTTCGATTTGAAACGACTTATTTAATATATGGTGGGTGTCTCGACCGACGCCTGTCAAAAACTAAAACCTAATGGAAGCCATTTGCCCAAACCGTTTTATAGAGTTCAACCAGCAGGACGGTGAAAGGAGCGGATGCTCGATACAAATATGCAATTAATGATTTCCTAATTCTTCATGGCTGTTACCTAATCCGCCTGGATAAATAATAAATAATATTTTTTTTACACCGGAAAGAGTATATACGTTTACTTATACAAAATAATATACATTATTTATTGTAGTCTAATTGTCGTTAATCGCTTCTTGTATTTTTGACAGTAGCGTCCGGCGGGGACATGAATTAATTGAATAAAGGCTATATGTATAATTATTTTTTTATTTTTATACCAAAATTTGTGAGTAGACGTGACTAGTTTCGTCAATATGCCAAGTTGGCATCTTCAAGCTTGAACTATGCTCCCAGATATCTAGAATGCTTTCAAAGCTAGTTGCGGTAATAACTGATCAGTGGAAACATCACTAAATATATCTGTGAAATTAAAATATTATAACGGAATTACAACAGGCACTTAATGTATTTTTTTTATATGTATATATTTTTTAGTTATTATTATAAATCAATCAATTATGTATGTTTTGCATTATGTGATGACCAGCACTACTGAATCAAACTATAATGGTTGGATTATCTGCAAATTTAAGAATGACATGAAAAGAAAACGTTTTTCGATTAAGTAAGAATGTGTTAATAAATAAGGTAGATAACTTTTTTAATTGCAGTGATTTTCATGCTAGATAACAAGAAAATACACTTCAATAGGCAACTTTTTAAGATATAAAGAAGTAGAAAAAACAATTTAATTGAAAATTTGTATTTAGTGATGACGTTTAACTAAGCTCATTGAAAATAAAAAAAAATTATCAAATATTCCTGAAAGAAAGTACTTGTGGAAATTCCATTTCAATTTTTGGATATTAAATAATATGATAATTAACAAAATATTATTTTAAAATAAATCTTTTTATGATTTTCTACGTTTTTATTTTTATTGTGGCTAGTTTTTCCACCTCATCTCATTGGAATTTTAAAACAAAAAGCATAAAAATCACAAATATATATTTTATTTAATTATCTATTCAACGTAATAAAATAAACATAATGCCTAAAACCTATATTGCATAGATATACAACAATTATACTTTTCGATAGAAAAATTAAATGTCCTCATTCGATAAATGATGTGCACATAAAAATAAAATTAAAAAAATATTCTTACTTTTGTGTGCCGAGGAATAAATTCGATTGTTTCTCCCGTCGTTTCACGGGTTAAGTAAAATGTTCCCACAGTAAAACATTATAAACGATTAGCTATATTTTTTTTATTTCGTCAAGTTTTACTGACAACATTTGATGTGGCCAATGAAAACATGGAAACCATAAAAATATAATTAATCGACATAGAGATATTATTATAATGCCGTTATAATCATTAAGGATGTAACGTCCTATTTAATGTTAAAAATAAATTTTTTTAATTATTAAATAAATCACGGTACATAAAGATACTTAAGGTACTTCCACAAAAAAGATATCTATATAAAAAATAATTTAATATCTATATAATATATTCTTACATATAATAATAATATTTATATATAATTTATGCATTGTCAAAATGCGTCTTCTGTTTGCACTTACAGATTATGAAATTCTCATCCGTGTCAATGTTGATAGAGATGATTTTAAAGACTGAGCAACTTGCTATATTATTTTAATAAATATGCCTTATAAATCAAGCAAACACCGAATTTCATTCAATAAAATTATTATTCAGATTATATAATATATCAAAGTTTATGTTATGCAAAAATAATGTTTTATTATTTGCGTGAAATGCACGCCATTTATAGATAGAAAAAGTAATTGCAGATCATATATGATCATTTTAGAAAAATAAGGTAAAATAGATAAATTGTAATTGAGTGATAAAGTGAAAATCAAAATCAGCGAATTGACTTGCAAGTATGTGATTATAAAAAAAAACATACTGCTTCAATAAAAAACCCATAAGTAAAAATATTTATTCTATAATCGTTTCGTTCAGAATCCAGAAGCATTGGAGTCAGAAAAATAAATACAGAGGTAATAAGCACGAGGCAAGGGATGACTGGTCTCGCCATTAGGAGGGGTTGGGGTGCGACATTTCATTTGGGGACATTTGCTTTTTTTACCCGCCGATCTCCAATACATGGCATAATATTTGCGTCCCGCACTAAAGCCACCTGCCGCAGGTGAGCCAGCTATAAACTTTTATTCCTTTCATTTGTTTTAATGCTCATGTCTTTGGAATGTATGTATTCAAATTTCTTCAAGCCTCCTCCCTTAGGCGGTGCTTCCTCTCGAAAATCAAATGTAAAACAAAAGAATCCCGTGGTTTATTGCCAGGGAGGCTTTGTTGGAAAATTTTATGATTGTTTCTTTTATTTATAATTCTGTTTATATATTATAACAATTTTTTATGATTGAATTTGATCATTTTTCCTATGCAATCTCTATTGAGAAATTCAATATTTTTGACAGAGAGTACTTGGTGGAATTCCATTTTAATATTTTTGAGTAAAATACTTGAGTGAACCTTTCATTTTCTGTTTGACAATGCCAACGTGAAAGGTTGGCAAAACCGGTCATAAATAAAAACGAAAATCACTCAAGTATTTTACTCAAAAATATCAATCTCTTTTGCTCGTGATCTATAGATATCTTATTGGTGTCATTATTATATCACACACTACTATTTTTTTTAAAATTTAATTATATTTGATGTACAGAAGGTATTGTCTTAAAATAATAAATACAGCAATGTACCGTGGTATTCTTTATTCATAGCCTAGCTTATCAAATGACTATATGTAGCAAGGTTCCTTGTACAATTTAATTATAATATGTATTTAATACTTTAAAATAATACTTAAAAAATAAATAAAAAATAGCAGATTTGATGTACTTATTTTATTAATTAAATCTAAATTTATTTATAAATATTGAGCAAATAATACAATTATCGTTTATGCTTCAGAATCACTATCACTTCATAGCGTCAATATTTTTAAATTGATGTTAATTTTTTTGAAGACTAATGTATTAAATCTTCCACGAAATAAAGCATGCATCGAAAATTTCATTAGTAAACATTTAAAATAAAACCCTAGCATTTAACACTATAGAAGATTGCCAAATGATTCCACACGCGACATTAACTCAATAACCGAGCTGATACCCATAAGTGCAGAGTTCAGTGACAGATTCGTACTGAGCGTCCCGAACAACCCCTCTTTGTTGCGAAGGGGTGGAATCCCTTTATACAAATTTAATATTGTAAATATACAAAGTTAAATAGGGGGAAATAATTCGATTTGTTCGGTAGCTGCGAGCACTCCGGCTAAACTGGATCCCCTTAAAGCCTTGACTTTGTATGGATTAGATGTAACCAGTTTAGGTTTTTTGCATTACGCATTGGGCTTAAGGGATTTTATAGGAAAGAGGGTAAGTTTCGCCAGAGGTTCGTTGGGGCTATTTCAGAGATGATTCTCATTTTTGGAAGCTGACTAATTCGGTCGACGAAAGGTTATCTATTTTTAGCATTTATCCTTTCGGGTAACATTATATCCGTTTAAGTTCTGATCTGAATGAAAATACACGTGTTTATATGATTGAGTCGAAACATTTCACTATTTCAAATAAATATTTAATATTACTTGAATCTCCATGCATATTATTATAATATATACATAAATACTTAAAGTACTATTGGTTTCAAGATTCTATTCCTGGAACGGCAAAATATTTTTTAGAATCTATCTCATTTTGGATATCCAAGATCTTTTATTTCAATTTGGATTCATACTCAGTTTTTTATTAACATCATATGATAATTTATCTTACATTCACTTGATCCCAGAATTTATTTTATAGGTTTAATGCATTATCGTCAAAATTTAAATAACTTTAAATGTGAAATTTTCCCGTGTTAATTTTTTTTAAATATTTATTAAATACGCGACTAATGTAAAAAACAAATGTTATTAAATATACACCTAAATAATTTTATTTGTATTAAAGATAGTTTTTCATAATCACATTAAAACAAAAAAATAAATTTTATTTGAAGGTGGATACAAAATAGAAAAGTCATAGTAATTTCGTTAAATAAAAGTTGATGGTACTATTGCACGGTACTTAAAACCCCATTAGGAATCCATGAGGGGGTGGTATTGTCACAACCCTTTTCAGGGCTCCATATCAGAGTAATTACCGACAGAAGATTCGCCAGATTCATTAACTTTTCAAAGCCTATATTTATGTCGTATTTATAATTTTTTTTATCAAAAACATATAAAAATAGCTATCAACTCAATAATTTAATCAAAGGTAATATAACATGAATAGTATCAAATTAAAATAAATTATAATTAAAAAAAATATCTAGTCCAATTAACACTGAATGTTTATTGTTATAGATTTTATTAAAAATATATATAATATATTTATGGTTCAAACATTTTTGGGATGATTTTATACAACATTCTTTATATCTACAAAAATACGTAATCTAGTAAAAATCCTTTTATTGAAACTACAGAAAAAGAGTCTAACTTGATAACTAGTAAAATTCTAGTAAGAATTTGCTAACGTTAACACTATTGTCAAGATATTTTTTTTTAAATACATCTAATTAGTAATTTTTCAGTGGGATATTATTTGTTTAAAAAAAAATAGTTTTGTATTATAGAAAGCATTAAGGAAACGACTATGTATTTTTTTTTTAATTGGAAGCTTGATGACCTTTAAATATATTTTTTACTATGTAACAAATATGTTATATAAAATTTGATTGTTAATATTTTTTTCAATATTTCAAAACTTATTATTACATAAATAAAATTAAAAAAATAAATAAGCGTATACTCATAGAAGTATTTATAATCATAAATAAAACATCCTATAGCTGTGCAATAATTCATCGAGAACTCCAAGTCCTAATGAATTCATTTGAAAACATCCAAAGCGAGCGGCCGTAAGATCGAGTCGGCACGTCCAGGCAGCGGCGCGCCTCGAGACTCACTGAAAGCGTCTCCTTCCTTTTTCAAAAGCCGTCCACGTGGCGGGGAGGGGCGGGGTGGGGGTGGCGCGGGGAGGCCGCCCATTGGCCCGGCCCCCGGCCGAGGGGCCAATCAACAGGGCTCCATTTTTAAATCCATCCAATCAAAATCGCATCAATCTCGCGGGGAGCGCGCACGGAGCGTCGCCGGCGAGCTCTCTCGCCCGGTTTTTGTTGGAAATTTTAATGGAACTTTTGTTGAGGAGTGAAAAAAAAATGATGACGAAAGGTGAGATTACTTTATAATGGAATTATACGGAGTTCAGTTTGCTCGGTGTGCTTATTGGGCACTTTCGTGACAGGCGTTTTAAATTAATTTTTAAAATTAACGCTACCTGCTACCTGCTACATGCCGAGTTATCAGATATTTTTTTTTTGTGCTTTATCGTCACTTTGAAAAAAAATCAATTGATTTTTTTTTTTATATCGAATCTTATGTGTGCCTCAGATTTATTTGAATTCACCAAGACATCAATCAAATATAAATAATGCCTGATTGACATGAGTTCACCATAGTGTCAATTAATATCGCAAATCAATACCAAATTGGTAACAAGTTAAATCTGCATATGAATATTTTATTTATTTGTTTATAATTTTACTTAAACTATAAGAAATATGTACATACATAAAAAGTTTACGAATAATCATATATTAGAATAATGCATACATGTCATATAAATCACTATTAGAAATGTCATTTAATGAAAGCGATAATATTATTTTTTTAATGCATAAATAAATATATTTTTTATAAATCAATAAAAAACACAATATTTGCTGTAATATAAAACTCATATCTATCAATTTTATTGTGTCATAAATTTTAATAAAATAGTACAGACTTGAAGCTGCATCTCTCCCCTGAAGATAATACAATATTCTGTTTCATATTTACCGTATGCGAAATTTGATTGCAGCACTTTATAAGGGTGTAGCCATTAAGGGATGAAAGATAATGGGGTGAAACGTGCGTCCAGTCCTACCCATGGGGACCATCTATTAATTTATTTCTAATATTTTTGATTGTCTAGTTTTAAAATTTATATTTGGGGTGCATTGAAATATTAAATGCATATTCAATTTTGTAATTTCAGTAAATCGTTTTTGGTATTTATCTTTAAAACAGTAATATAAGTGATTTTAATCTAAACAGATAAATAATACAAATAGATGTCGTTATTCAAAATAAAACCGCTAAAATATAATTTATTCAATAAACGGTATTTTTTATGTATTATCATTAATTAAATTTATTCGTAAAAACAAAGTTTTGAATAATAAACTGTTTTAATAAATAAAATCAGAATCACTGAAAAATGTTTGTGTACTATCCTTATAACCGTCAAACCATCTCGTTGGCATTTAAAAATGCTAACGAAATAAGTTAATAAAATAAAAACATATTCGTGAAAAAATCACAAGAAGAATTTTTATATAAAAATTGGATTCCACAAAGTAATATTAAATGCATTAACTACCACTCATATTTTATAGATAATTGTATATTTGATACTCACCAATCCAAAATTATTGATAAAAGTGACAATCACTCTAAAAATTGCACCAAAATATTTATATAAAAATTATAAATAGATGTATATTTTATAAAAAAATAAATTATTCACAATTGGATTTAATAAAGTATAATATTGAAGCGATTGTTGTGATGATGGCCAGCTCGAGTCTGTGTATGTGAAATAATTAATTTCCGTGCAACGTTATTTCACTGCAGTATTAAAGCGAGCCAGGGGAGTGCAAGTGCGGCCCGCGAGCATTATTAATGAGAGCGGATTGAGTGCAGTAGAATAGAGTGCCAGACCGGAGCCCGCTGTTTCATTGCCCTGTATGCTATTGCGTTTGTGACCACTGCCTGCCTTGTATCTACCCTGTACAGGGGTCGGAAATGAAACTGTAATTGCTTCAAAATAATTGACATATTTTTATACAACATATAATTCAGCAATAATTGCTTAGTACGTATGAAGATTCCTGAGCAAACTATTTTAAATCAGAAACTAAAATACAAGTAATGGAAAAAATGTTTGCACTTTCAGACTGCATCTATACACACTCAATTATATTTTTACTAAATAAGCATATTGCCATGTAAACGATACATTTTCAAAATATTATGAAATCATGTTTATCTACAAAAAAATAATATATATTTTAAAGCTTCTCGCCTTGAAAACTTGTTCTCACTCTCATCAAGAAAAGAAAACACAACTCGTGAAAATTAATTAAATACTTTTTATATGCAATTTTTTTATTTATTTTTTATACGAAAGTGTTAAACTCGTTGCAGCTGGCATGGATTTGTATGGAAAATGCGCCTGTGACGGAAGGTTCTGTTTGCTTGACTGTACGGCCTACTTCACGCCGAATATCCGGTAGGGACCCTTCTTATGTACCGCACCTATTTATAAGGGATGAGACTAGGATTTGCATATAAAAAGTACACCGTAATATTTTGACAAAAGTACTACATAAAATGACACAAGTACTTTATTCATATTAATTGAACAAATTTAACTACATAAAATATTTTTAATTAAATAAAATTTTGATTGAATTAAAATTTAAAGCAATAATATAATTTGTATTTTACCTAATTTATATAAATATTTTAAATTAAATCAATCAGAATGCTTGCACATGTAAATCATTCCTCATAATTTGTAATATGAAATTGTCGTAAGTATGTGGAAAGACGAAGTAGTTTAAATTGTAAAGTTTAAAGAGGTCAACGACACAAAGTCAACGGAAAAATATTTCTCCACCAAAAATAACATCGAAAACGTGTATACGTACACATTTAACACAAAAATAAAAACAAACATGAAAAAGAATGAGTCGCCATAAAATTAAGCTCTCGCCAAAGAGGCGAAAAGTTTCATAGAAACTCCCGCATCAGACCACATGAGCACACTCGCTCCTAACACATTGTGGTTATTTATTATTCAACAACAATGTACTTAAAAAAAGAAGTTAACTTAATTATATATAACCCGGCGATAAAAAGCGCTAGTCGGGCTCGTAAACTACGAGCCGGGGCCGCGCCGGGTCGCCGCGGCCGTCTCGCTCTGTCTCGGCGCGCGGCCGTGCGTGCGAGCGAGAAGGCGGCCCCGGCGAGACGCCCCGGCGGAGCGGCTTGCAGACCACTCCCCTTCGCCGATAATGATAGGAAGGGGACGGGAGAGGCGGTGCCCCGCTCAGTTTACACCTTTACTCGAGTCGGATGGACTGCGGAGGCTGGAGAGTGTAGAACAACACTGGCCCTGCCCGCCGCCTGATGCGTCACCCAGGAGGCCGACCGCCGACCATTCCGACACTGACCGCTGGCGAGAGTGGTCTTTTTCCCGACGCTCCCCTGCGAAGGCCCCCGACTCCCGCCGAGTAGTATTACACGGTGTTTGTGTTTTTTCGCTGCTGTGTTATTTTGTGCTTCGCTGTGTTGTGCCCGTGTGACGTTTCGAGCAAAACTACCGCTCGTTTTGCCGAAAGCTCGACGAGGAACTGATATCGAGTGATGATTTAAAAATTCTCAAATAAATCTATTTGATTAAACACTTGACTGTATTTATAATTAAAATTACTAACATTTACTACCGTAAATAAAAAAATGTTATTATGAACTGAACTCTAAAAAAAGATAGTGATATATGTGACTTGACTTGTGTGATATTGAAGGCACTCTTGAAGCTAAATAAATACAAGCGTTAGTGAAATTTTATTCATTTAAGACATTCGGATTGACATTTGTTCTGTGTATAATTAATAGCGAGTGACAGTACCTGCAAAAAAAATTGAAAGAACGTAACTCGAATACAAGGACTATCGTCACATTCGGCGTTAGGTCAAGCTGATAGCGATCGGGGGTTCGAGTCGAGGGGCGAGGTTCCTCCATCGCCACGCTGATCTATTATGCGGACCAGCCGGGTGGCGCGGAGCTAAGGCAAGACTTCAAGATATCCGAGGAACGGGAGCCGGAGGGGGGGCCCGTGTCGGGGGGCTGGATGTGCAGTGAGGCTCTGCTGGGCTGGCGCGGCGCTCCCTCGGCGGGCGCCGCGCCGCGGGCCTGGCGCCTCCCCGAGAGCTCCGAGGGCTCGCCCAGCCCGCCGCCCGCGGCCCCCGGCCACCCTCACCAGCACCTCGGCCTCAACTTCCTGCCTCCCGGACCCCCCCTTGCCGCGCTGCACTCCATGACGGAGATGAGGAGCTCCAGCCCCCCCGTGTCCCAGCACCACGCCGCCCCGAGTCCGAACAACCCCCACGGCATCGACACCATCCTGTCTCGGCCGGCGCTCGGCCCCCGGGGGCTGAGCCTCGCCGCCGCCGCTGCCAACGTGGCGCAGTACTTCCAGCATCAGGCCAAGCAGGGGCAGATGGACGCGCTGGCGCAGCGAGGCCTCTACTGGCCCGGCTTCCAGGGACTCCTGACCAACCCGCTGGCGTGGCGCGACCGCCTTAGCACAAGTTAGTCTTCCTCAAACCATACCTAAACTAATCAAAAAATGATTGCAATTTGCCACCAGAATTTCAAATGAAACTTGTAACTGCTTTTCTCAAAGCCACAGTATCTTAAATCACATTTTTAAACTAAGCCACAATACATCATAGGAATGTATTACAATTTGTGAAGGCACTTTAAAAAAGCGCATTTAAATAAACTCCCCGTTATTATTATTCATTTGATCGCATTGCATATATATAATAGTATGCCGAATATTGATATACATACCAACATATATCAACTAGCATTGATTTTAATATTATATTATCAAAAATATTCAAGTATGGACAGTTTACATACCTAACAATATACAAGTGAACCTTCTTGAATTTTGGTGTTTTTAATGAAGTGTAAACATTTTAAACAATTGGAGGTGTGAGTAAAAGGTAATAAATTATATTGTTACCGTACATCTAGTACAAGAGTCTCCTCGTGTGGTTCTGAAAAATCCATTGTGAAGTTTCAAAGAAGTGCTTTACAACTGCCGTCTTTACAGATTTTTTCACAATATACCCGTTACTCATTTTTTCTGTGGCACAGAAATATTTTGTCCATTCATGGAGGCAGTTGACGAAAAAAAATGAAATATCAATGAGCGGATGGAGTGTTTATGTTTTTTGCTATTAACGATATTTTGTTAAAATCTTGACTCATAATACATACTTACCTATTTGTCATAATAAAAATAAATTGAAAGCTTATTTGATAAATAACTAACTATTTTAACTCTATTGGAAGTTATAGGTATTTTTTTTAATAAGTAAGTAGGTATTCAAAAATACCTTAATACTTTTTTATGAGAGCTTATTTGAACGACAAAATGTTTTTAATTTATAGTAGATTTTGCTGGACTGAAATGTAAACTTACTGGTTGGTTTACTTTTTGCCGACGGCACGCCACTAACCTTGTCATATTTAATTGGTCAAAATTATTAATGATACATTTTTTTTTTACTACTAACATTTATTTTATTTTTAATAACGAAAGCACTAATTTTAAAAATGTAATAATAAATTATTTCTTTTAGTATATTATAATTATACCTAAGTATACCCAATAAGGTTTGGATTGAAATTTTTGAAACGCTATATTAAGTTTAAAACTACATTAATTTAATTTATTTTGTCAAAATAAATACAATTTCATAAATAAAAAATATAAATTTTCTGTGTACTTTTTCATACATCTTAAAAAGATTAGAGGCATGGGATGTTTGTTACTTATATTAACACAAAATTATTGAAATAATACTTATTTATATGTATAAATGCACTGCTTGAGATTTTACGTTAATTATCATATTAAATCACTTAACTTTTTTTAAAATATAGCATTAAAGGTATTAATGTATGAAAAGTATTCAAGTGATGATCAATTATTAAAATGTTTCTCTCACCGGTAAAATACATTGAAAGTTTGTAGTGAACCATTATAAAATTATGTTTGTTATTAAATGCAGATATTTTCAGCATATACTTGAGTTATATCTAATACATATTATTTATAATATACCTACCGTATTGTGCAAATTTCATTTATTCGTGATTGTATTTAATTTAAAATTTGATGAAATTAACTGAACTTAAATTTAAAGTTCACTGTACGAAACTGGGACCGCATTTGAAAAAAAGCTTAAAAAAAAAAACAGAAATAATTTTTTTTTTTATAGTTTCCTTTAAAAAACGAGACACTAATAGGATTCACATCCACAGCTCGCAGCAATTATGTCTTGGACCCAAATCCAAAAACACCGTGACTCTATTACTGACCGAAAATTTAAATCGTTAGATACACGCGTGAAACAAATTTAAATTGTAATATTTTTTTGGTGCAAAAGTGGAAATAGTGCAATCCACCCAGCTCTTTTTGACCAAATATTACATATTGATTTGTGATTGGAAAGCATTTTTAATTTTATTAAATATTTTCAAAGTCGAATTAAATTCGAATAAGCGATCTATACGGCTGACAAAAAATCCGACCGATAAGTGAGGCAATAACGCTTTTTTTTTTTTTTAACATACGAGGTGGTCCTAGACGCAATCTGGCTTACCGTCGGTCATATTGTTGAGTGTGTAGACAGCTTAATAAATATTTAATAATAATCATCGACACATAGGTGGGCCCGCGTCTCCCGGCCGGAGGGTTGGGGCGAAGGGCGGGGGCGGGGGTGGGGGTCAGTAATTGTGTCGACATCTGGTCGTGGCGTTATTAACTTGCCAAATCAAACAAAACACTGCCAGGCAATGCGCCGCCGACTCGGGCGAGCGCATGTGACGCCTCATAAATTAATCTGATCCGCCAAAATCAATCCGAGGCTGTAAAAACTGCGCCCATTCGACTCGAAACGTTATATGTTCATCAGTAAAAAAATTAGAAATCAATACACACGAAACGATGATGAAAATCACAGGTCGTATGAACTGAAATTTTACCTTAATAGTGTAAAAAAAATTTCGCAAATTTTTATATATAACGATTCAAATTATCGCTCAGGCAATCATCATTGTACAAAAAAAATTGTCTATAATAATAAATGTTACATCAATGAATAACTCATTTTTACTAGTATTCATCAATTACACGTATAATGTTCGTATTGCTAGTTATTTTTAATACAAATACACTTTACTTTTAGGTAACATTGTATTCCTTGTAAACTCAGTTTTGTTATGCATCTGATGATGACCAAGTCTGTTGGTTGAAACTAGTCATGCAAAAATATATAATAAACTCAAAGTGAAGAAAGAATACAAAGTAACCTTTATCATTATAAAAAAATGGATCTTCACCAATCAAATGACAAGATTACTTTTTATTATACAGTAGCCAAAACTAATATTGGCCCTTTTTTTTTGCACTTACTTCATTTTTAAATACCTGAAATATTACAAGTATTTTTGTATAGAATTTTCCATACTTATCATTGATATTCTAAAAAAGTTACAAACCTAAAAACCGTTCATCATTGCGATCCCTCAATCAAACGTACAAGATTATCATCAGGTAAACATTCCCGACCCAATCAACTGCTGGACACGTGGCGTCCAGAATAAACCATCTTAATCATGTAGCGAAATGAAACACGCCGGAGAGGCTGGGAGGCTGTGAGGCTCGGGGCAAGTCGTCTCCTCGGGCCACCTGGCGCGGTGCACCTTACTGCCCAAGTCTATAATATAACGCATGGGTGTATAAATGAAAGGATTTGCGGATTTTTATGCTGCTATTGATCCTTTTGCACGATATTGAATGTTTTCGGTCTCGTAAATTATTTTTATTGTCAGCAGAATAAGTATTCGGCCAAAAGTACTGTTATTAAGGGTTCGATTCTGTACCAAAGCATATTGATACATTTTTTACCTCATATGCGATTTTCAATACTCAGCAATATTTTTTTTTTATAAAAATCTTTTTTTATCACATATGATATTTTTAATACAAAAAAACTACCATTCTGCTATAGTGAAACGATCAAAACATACATTTATTTTTAATTATAATAATAAAATAGTCTATTTTTTGGATTGAACGTCAATCAGATGCATATTTATAACCCGTTACGGGTTTAATTATATTATTACTAATATGATTAGGCACATTAGTTCACACATAGAAGATGATTAAAGAAATTCTCATAAAATATCATCGTGATTTGTGTTGGATTTGAACCCACATCCCCAGGCTTACATGACCGGTGTACTGACCGTTGTACTAACGAATAACATCCATTAATCGAGAATTATTGGTTGGCCTGGGCACATTGGTTCATATATAGAGTATAATTGATAAAAATTCATAGATAGTCAGTAGAAATGATGGAATCGAAAATTCGACGATGAATGTCGTATCAAAAAAAAAAAACCAGCATATTTCACAATCTTAAATTCGTAATAACGCATTGATATTTAATGCCCCCAATAAGCATATTCATATCTCCCAAATATCAAATTAATCACAAGTACAAAGGAATGCTCACATATTAATCGCAAATAAAGATAAACCGGGCGAGCAATTTTCTGGAGGGCAACATCGGTCACGAAATTCGAACTTAGCCCGTCAAATACAGCCTGAGAATCCCCCTTTTTAAACGCCATAACGCGGCCATAATCTGCCGTCTGTCCATGTTTAATTATTGGTACCTGCACGATCATTAGCCGCAGGTTATCGCGTCACGTGGGGTGCGTGGAATGCTTATCGGGTTAATAATAGCTACAATATCATATAGGGTATAATTAGGAGCTTATGTTATGATTAAGCCCCTTATCGACGCTTTACTCGTGTTCTTCATTCAGGATATTATCAATTATGTAGAAAACATTTCAGCCACAAGGTAATAAATATAATTTTGATATCATAAACATGTATTCAATATTTTAATAATAAAAAAACTTGTTGAGGGACAAGGCATTTGATTTGTGAAGATCCATTGTTATAGTGATAAAAGTACCTTTGTACTTTGTCTAAAAGTTGAGTTTAGTTAAGCATCTGATGATGACACTGTGTATTGGATCGAAACTAGTAATGCAAATAATTTTAATAAACTCAAAGTGAAGACAAAATACAAAGGTACTTGGTGCACATTCAATTATAAAGAAATATCATATTTTTTATGATTTACCACAAAATTTATATTAACGTTTTCTATATTTAATTTAAAAATAAACACAGTATTAACTAGCATGCTTAAAGCAAGAAACGACGAGGAAAATAAGCAGAAATGTGCAATAGGATACAGGTAGAATTATTTCAGATGCAATTCTAAGTTATAATATACGGCTATACGATATCACATGACGTTAGTTGATTGCTAATGATTATAAGTTGTTATATTCGCGATGAAAGCTTTACTGTGTCTCTGATATTGTATCAATTTAAAATTATCTATTCGTTTATTAGACGAGGCATGTGATATTAGCGAATCAATAATAATTAATACTCATTTCCAGCTCGCATGTGGCCGGAGTCTCCGCCGCAATTGAGATAAGGACATTATATTAAAACACCACACTATAAACCTCATCCAACACATCGTAACAAGTTGATTACGGCAGGTACACTGCTGATACACCAATTATAGCATATGGCGTTATTTACAGGTGAGTGTACAATCGTACCTGCCGCAGATAAGCCATGAAAATGTCGATCATAAAAATTCGGATTTGACTTTGAATATGTCAAGTATTATATCTTTTAATAACTATTGAACTACTTGCGTTTCGTATATATGATTCATTATTATAAATGAATTAAATTAAATTTCAAATATTTTTTTCAAGTAATTTATTATTACTATCACATACGTGTAAATGTTTAAATCGTTATCTAACAAAGCTTTAATATAAATTTATAGCTATAATAAAGTCCAGTATTGTAAAAAAAACAGAATGATCATAAAGTCTTATCAAGTCATAATTTTTCAACATAAATTAATCATTTTTTCCAATAAAATTGCTTTCTCATGTAAAATCTTTAGACTCATACTTTACTAACGTTTGGTAATGCAATGATTTAGCCGGAATAAATTGAGTATCTATAATTTTATTAATTATATCGATAGTGGTGAGCTTATCGAAGGCTGGGGATTAGAAGTGCTTCAGTCGACGTGAACATGTGTGCGTGTCAAATATTGTACGTCACACTTCAATAAACCACTCATTTATCCAACTCGCGCAATATTTGCACACGATATTGACAGTTGTTAAAGTGATTTATTAAATTTTAAAGGATTAGTCTTATCGACGCTGAAAAATTAACTATACTGCCATTTGATTTAATCAACTTCTGAAAAATATGTAAAAATTTATCAAGTAATATATTATTCGTTATTACCATTTTTCGTTTAAATGCACAGTAAAAATTATATATTTAAAATGTTCATTTATATCTTCTTCTTTCGTTGCCTGTCCTCATAAGAGGTTGGTGACCATTTCCTTGAACGTGTCTCCATCTTGGGACAGTCTTACCAGTCCGGCTACACTTTCGATCTCCAGCCACTGTCGCAAATTCCGCATCCACGTGAACTTCCATCTTCCAATGCCCCTTTTTTCCTTCGATTTTTCCCTGGACAATCAGCTGAAGGATGCCATACTTATTGTTGCGAAAATTATTTCATTATAAAAAAAGTTACAAATAGAGATTTTATTCAAGATTAGATAGATTTTCTGATTAAATTATTTAATATAATAGAGGATATTTCTAAATCATCCCTTAAAGCGCGTTACCTTACGCCCTCCTATCGCGTCTTCCCTCTGCTCGATCGCACCCTCCAACATGTGTAACGCACGCAGGGGGTGGAAGGCTGTAGCGCTGTTTACATATGTAGCTAAGGCGTGACGTACGCACACAAGAAGGGAGAATACTGATAATCAAATCTCACAGACGGGAAATTAACCAATAAGTATTTTAAAATCTTAAAAAATATTAACATTAATACTTTGTATATATGTATAATACGTATATTTATTACTGTGCAGGGACAAGGGCATTTGATTGGTGAATATCCATTATGATAATGATAAAAGTACCTTTGTATTTTGTCTTATTAATTTTTTTGCATTACTAGTTTCGACCAAATAGACTAGGTCATCATCAGATGCATAACTAAACTGAGTTTAGTTATGCATCTGAGGTACAAATGTACTTTTATCATTATAATACGTATATTTATTTTTTAACCTTATTTAAGTGCAACAAACAAGAAGTTATCGAATGCGTAATTTACGAATCAAGATAGTACGTGGATTTCAGAATCATGGATGCAACAAATATTTAAACTTTTTGTGTATTAAATATTAACTTTTTTGATAATGATTAAGTAATTTTTTTCAAATATTGAAAATTGATAATTGGTTTGTGTGGGATGGTGATATTTTTCTAAGAGTTTCTTCAATCAATTTTCAATATTTGAAAAAATGTACTTAATCATTATCAAACCTGTATATGCAAAATCGTACTTCCTGTGAGACGGTCTTCACAAAAATCAATAATATAATAACTTTTTTATTTTTAAAAATGTTTAAATACAAAAAAATCCTAAAAGGGGCTTTTATTTATTTCAAAGCAATGCATATAGATATGATAATATAACGTACATGTATACGACCATGTTTTAAGGGGTAGAGGATCCACCGCCACCCTCACCCCATGTCTCCGACGCGTGATAATGCCACCTGACTATCAGAGCAGCGATAATCGCGCAGACCATTACAAGGAAGACAAGGAAGACAAGGAAGGCAAGGAAGAAGCGAAGGCTTCAATATGATGTCTAGGCGAGCACTTACATGAATATTTAATTTTCAACATACAATCCGCTCTGATTTTATGGAAAAAATTTCAATTTTAATTTTTTTAAGTGTTTGTCACCCTTTGCAGTATCACTATCACTAACGATATATATTATTAATAAATATTTAAAATTCACATAATGTGGAGCTTTTTAAACATTACGTCATATATGAAGCACGCACCCATGCGCCATGTCAGGAGAAAGTGTTATTTGAATGTTAAGGGGTTTAAATGTGCAGTTACGAACATTGAAACAGCCTTCCGAGGCGTTTAAGGGTATTATGCTGTATTAAATTGTTGGAGCGTGTTATGCGTAGTTTATAAGAAATTCTGTGTTTTTTTCTACGTACATTGAAATATTTTAAGGTTATTTTTATCTGCGTCTTTTATTAATGTTATTAATATATACGATATTGTATAAAATGAGTTATGTTTTTTTGGTTTTATATTTAAATATCAGCAGATACTTTTGACATTTATAATATGTAAAAACAACTTTAACCATATTTGACAAAAAGCGGAATGATATCTGTATGACGTTGCCTAGTTTATTTTAATTCTTTTTTTAATATAACATCATAAGTTATATTTATTATTATTTGAAGTAATGTGGAATCAATGAGCATATTTATTTGCCCAAATTCATATAAATGAAAAAAATCTGCTAAGACGTTTCCAAATATTATTAATCGTGAGTTGAAGCGCCAGCATAACTATCGAGTTATGATTATGAATAACACAAATTAAGTCATTCGGGGTATCATATATTTTCAGTGCACAGTATTATTTTATCTATATCAAGATTAACAATCAATTTGACAAGAAAACAATCGCAATAAAAACTACCCAACTTAATTACCTGGCTGTAAATCCTGGTGAAACACACCGGAGACAGCGGCGGGGCCTCCATAAACGTTGACCTTCCCGCGCCGCCCCTGCCGCCCACTTCACGCGCCGTTTACGACGCAGAGCCCGTTAGCCCGTTACGACCGACTACCGACGAAAGCAACGGTCGTTATATAAATTACAGACTCCTGTAAGAGAACTGCGTAGGTGTGATTCTTCCGGTTTTCGTTACTAAAAATTGAGTCAATAATTGCATACTAAAATTTTGTAAGGAACAATTTTTTTAACCTCCTTAATATTGTCGATTTTTTTATTAAACGTCAATCAGATGCGTATGTATTACCCATTACGGGTTTATTATATTATTACTAATATGATTAGGCACATTGGTTCATATGTAGAGAATGATTGTTAAAAATTATCGATAAACGGAAGTGATTCGTTAGTACAAGGGTTAGTACACCGGCCATGTAAGCCAGGGGATGTGGGTTTCAAATCCCACACAAATCACGATGATATTTTTCTGAGAGTTTCTTTAAATCATCTTCTATATATGCCTAATCATATTAGTAACTCCTTAATATTCATAATCTCTAGAACTAAAACCGTCTGCATTTCAAGTTTCACACTCAAAAATTTTTTTTTTTAAATTATTATTTTTCCTATTGCTTATTTTGTTTTTGGATCAAAAGTTGCTTTAAGATTATGTTCTCACATATTGCAACTAGGTTAATTTTACGAATGACTTTATAATAATTAAATATTTTTGAGTAAAATACTTGAGTGATTTTCCACATGTTCGTTTTTATTTGTGACCGGTTTCGCCAACCTTTCACGTTGGCATTATCGAACAGAGTCTTTGTTTGATTTCTGTTTGACTCTGTTTGATAATGCCAACGTGAAAGGTTGGCGAAAGCGAAACCACAAATAAAAACGAACATGTGGAAAATCACTCAAGTATTTTACTCAAAAATATTAAAATGGAATTCCACCAAGTACTCTCTGTCAAAAATATTGAATTTCTTAATAATTAAAATCAAATTTTTGAATGATTGATGATTATTATTGCATTTGCAGTGCAAACTGAATAAAAAAAAACAATGAAGTACCGTACACTTTAATTCACGCAAATTCCCTCAGATATGAATGAAACGATGTTGAAAGAAATCACTATTAATGTTCCATGAATACAAATTGAACATTTCCTCGACTAAATGCTACGGAATGAATATCAACCCGTAGCTAATATCATTAAAACGATCGCAAACACGCCAGTTAATACATTATCAAAACATTTTCTTGTTTATTATAATTTTAATCCTTCCATTTTACACGGATAAATCACTTTAATTCGCGCGGAGCGGAGCGCCTCTTGTGCGGGGGAAAAGCCCGATTCGCGGAATAAACCGTCTCCATTATAAAACAGAAACATTCTTTGCATGTTTAATTGTCTGCCGTCCGTTTAATTTTATGTGTAAAATTAACAAAATAAGCGCTCTTTGTAATTAGCACCGGTCGCTCGAGGGTACACAGTGAGAGGATCCTTCCTATTGAGGGCGTTCTTTGTACAACAATTTGTTAATTTTATCTAAAATAAAATAAATATCGTATCTTTTTACATATAATTTTTAACAATAGTTTGTTTAAATTATGTGTAGGTCGATTAAAAATTTGCACACACGAATATTAAATATATACTGAAATCAACACTTCATTGCATTCGGTCTTAACAAGAATTAATTTTAGCGAGCTTTTAGTCAATGATCGATGATTTTTGACTCTAATAAGTATTTTTATTATAAATATGAAAAAAGGTTGAGTAAATATTTTTTTAACCAAAAATACTTTGTTATTTGTAATAATGGTATTTGAATTAGATTATACGGTTAATATTTGGTTGCATGTTGACTTTAACAGCTGTTAAAATGTAAAATTTAGTAAATACACAATTTGTATAAAATATGCATGTTTCTAAACTGAATAATTAGTAAACAGGTCTTATCAACGTTAGCATATTATAAGCTCTTTATTTTTCATACGATAATTTGTATTTTTATTGTTATTGCATAAAATAACGTCAGGCATGTATGAAGGTAGTACTCGTGTAAACAAAAGCTCCATCCATTTATGCAGATTGCGCGGAATATTTGTTTGACAATCTACAATCCTCTTGGCCGGAAACCACAAATATTCAGCATCTGTACAATACCTCCCCGTCCCATCCCTTAATACAGACAACCCATTAAACTCCACCCCCGAAACACAAAGTTCTTAATGAAAACCAATGAAATTTTCACTACCGACTGTACGCTCAGTAATTATATCCCATCCCGGCAGCTATCTACATGCTCTTTATTATGTTTCTCAAACATAAATTAACTTCGTGTGTTTACCTATTATTAATCGACTTTTATAAGTCAAACTTCATAAAAATGCTGGAACGATTTTATATTATTCAGAACTCAAAAACGTTGATTTCCATAATCGTCGGAACTCACAAAGGGGTGTGATTTTTACGTATTTATTTAAAAATTCGCTACTTTTACTTGATTGAAACATTTTATATTTCAGCTTAGAAAAATATAACATTTATTGTACCATACAAAAGCGGGTATTCATTGTCGACTATATATAGAAATATTATAAGTTATCGATAAAATTTTAATTCACGTTTCATTTGTGATGTGATTGTCTAAACCAAGTTTAACTGGGGGGTCATGAAATATTTAATAGCAGTCATTGATTACACTGCATGTGCATGCGCCCCACATGTTGAGAAGCCCGGCTTGCCCACACGGCGAGCTCTCTGGTAGTTTAACGTTGGTTTTATATGCTGTTGCACATAATGGTATTAGGTAGTCGGTATAGCCTGTTTAGATGTGGGTACAGCTCGACTCGCTAGACACAACTTTGTGCTGGTGTACTTATTTTAATGATTCTGGGACATTTCGTTGTTCGGCTCGACGTGAAGTTTCAAATAGTGAATTTTATTATTAAATATAAATTTTTAATAAAACATTGATTTTATAGAATTTGCAATAATGTTCCTTTCATTATCAATACTGGTGATGACACACTATAAAACAGAATTCAACCTACACCCTTTGTACTTTTCAGTCGCATGATTTTTTTAAAATTTATTTTACACAATTGTTTTCAATACGAAAAATCATAAACCTTTAGGGTCAAAAATAAATGGTAAAATCGCTGATTCCATCACGTCTACTCTTTTACGGAACTTTCAATAATAATAATAACCCAATCAGCATATAAATTGTTCAAGTGATATATTTTCGTTCAAAAAACATTTTTTACGTTATCAGAACGCGAGCCACTACCTAATAGTGAGATCCGTTTTACAATGCTTTTATATCCTGTTACCTATTGAAGTACGTATAGTGTGTTTCACTTTACATATGGGTACATTCTCTTATTTACATGAACATAATAATGTAATGGATTATCTACTATAATAATAGCCATTGTGTGTTTATTTGTATGTTTGTATGTATGTTTCATTTTTCCGTTCTGTATAGAATATCTTAAAAGATACAACGCTGATTTTTTGCACATAAGTTAAGTAAATTTTTCCGCAGCTATGTGCCGAATTTCAAGACGATAGGATAATATTTTCATTCATAAACTTTAAAATATGCTTTAGCTAAACTTTAATTATATAATTCACTTCTTCGCCGCGAGATGTCGTTCACCATCAAATTCGTCATTTTGTGACGGGCTACATTACTAGTATTCAAATAATACCTAGCCAATGTTTTCACATCAAATTCAATAAATATCTCGTAAAGGAGTATGACAATACTTGTATTAAAAAAATGTTAATTCAAGTATGTATACATATAAATAATTATGAAAATAATTACAGAAAACATAATATAAATTAAATTTTAGAATTTCAACATATCACTGCGATCGTTTAAAATTGTACAAACCCTTCACTTGTAAAGGGTAAAACCTTCCTATAAGCTGGATCATGCAACTTTTGTACCTTTGTATAATTAAATCTTTGAGCATAAATGCTTTTAACTTTATTGTATGAGGGGCAAACGTTTCCATCTGCTGAAATAGGGTAGTAAACACTGCATGGTTGTAGAGATAACTGTTGAGCCTGTGGCGTAGGGGTAAGAATACAAAATACCCTCAGCCTCATCCCCTATACGCGTATACACACTCATATCTTGTATTTTCTAAATCTGTTTCTGTATTACTCAATAAAGTAATCCTGCTGTGTTCTTAGTTTTCCAACTAATAATTTACTTCGTCTTCATTCAAATAACAAAAGTTAATATTTCGTTTAATAATTTTTTGAAAAATGCAAATTTACCAAAATTAATTTTGAATTAAAGCTGTCAATTTAGTTTATTGAAAAGATATGCAAGAATCCTGAAAAATAATACAACAAAGAAGGACGCATTGCTATTTTAAGAATAGTTAAATAACTTATAAGGTTATTTTTTTCTAATAATTGCAACAAACTCATATTTTTAAAAGTAAAATGTAAGTATTATAGTTTATTAGTTTTAAAATGTGTTTCTTAAAAAAATCACAGTAAAATAAGTTTGGTTTCTATCAAAAATTAGACCTTGTTTATATTTTAATGTTTATACAAATATTTAAGATTAAATTAACAAAATCTTATAAATTTTGTATAAATCAGCTGTTTCTCATTGCCAGACGCTGAAGCTCAATTTATTCTATCGTTGAACAATATTATTGCCTAATACTAGCGAAATAATGTACCCAATTTATCAGGCTTGCTAATATTTACAACAAACAGGAACAGAGATGCCTGGATAAATACGGAGCATTATTATGTAATGGCGCTTCATTGGGTGGGATTTAATTTTCAGGGGAGTTTTCCGGAAATGGGACGGAGCCTCCCCAAGTCGGATATGGTATTTGACTGGAAGGAGCAAAGGGATAAAGCAACGATTTTGATGTTTAAGATTATATTTATTCATCTCAGTTAATTTTTTGATGCCTTATTTTATTTCTATAACAACACCTACGATATTAACGCTATATTAATTTTATGATTTTATTAAACGTTTGAAAATGCTGCCTTAGACTAAAAAATACCTTCGTTATATAAAAGTAGTATATTTTGTAATACTTTATATTTATAACAACTATTATAAGCCTATGGTTAGAAAATAGCTGTTATTATTTTATTTGACACTCTTTAAAATAATTATTTAGATATATCTTAAGGTTTAAAAATATTATACTTTGTAATGTTTCTAAGATTTTCGTTAATTCATAAATTTTTATTATAAAATAAAATCAAGTAAAATTTAGTAAAAATTATCTTTTGTCTTTTTAAACATTTATAAAATAACAAATATGACATCTTTTTAATGTCATGTTAAATTTTTTGTCCTAACTTTGTGCCTTGCTATTTATTTTTTTTTAAATAAAAGACAAAGAATAAACGTTAACGATTAAAACAATTAGCTATTATATAATATGTTTGAAAATATTTCAATCTACAGAGTACGCCTGCACCTACATTAGGGTTAAACTACAAGTCTCCTGGCAGTCATTTTTCAGGCTGTAGCCATGGATATGAATCGTAGAAGCAAAATAATAAAGCCTCCGTAAATTCTGTCATTACTTTTAATGCAGTGTGTGCTACAGAAAGCGCCATGATTAAGTTGTATTGTCAAAGTTTTTCAAACGAGGCTTGTTATTTCACTCGATGTGCTTTGGAATGATACGAAACAAGCGAGCTTTTCGTCCCGCTCGGGTACGAAAGCTATTTTGGTCGGATACTGCCTTAAGTTTGATCGTCACATTGATATACAAGTAAAGTTTCGGCAGGTCATAGAAAATATTGTTTAACCTCAGAGAATTGCTTATATCGCGAATAAAGTAAAACAGAGCTTTCAATGGCCGCTGAGCTTTTGATATATCAAAGAAGAGAATGTATGAATTTGGGGTAATGTGAAGATTGGCATTGCCAGCTTGTTCGTTGAAGCTCTTATACAACAAACGTTTATTCAGGTAAACGTATACCAAAAATTTATTTCTACAACTTTTGGGATAATTTAAAATAATCCCAGAAAGTTATACAACAATATATATGAAAAATTAAGATAACATATATGTACATTTATATAATAAATTGTCATTAAAAGTACCGAAAATAATTAATTATGAAAAATAGTGGTTAAAATATATTCGTTACGTTTGACCGCATAAAAAAATATTTCGCAAATATATATACTAATTAGAAATGCTATACAGAGTATAAACCAGACTATTCGTTTTCAGTGCAGTAAGGCACGTTTTGATTATTTATGAAACGTACATCCGTTTTGTAATATTACGTTCTATACACCGTAGCCATTGAATCCAAAACTCGCAAGTATTCATAAAGAAGAGAGTGGTCGTTTCCAGAGCGGGGTGGCTGTACGGATATGGGGGAGTATTTATCCTGAAGGGGTGTATTTATGAAGGTGGCCCCACAGACAATGTCCAATAATCGCATACAAAAGTGGACTACAAACCCGCCTGCAGTTTGTACCATTTTAAACGGTGAATATTCTCAATATAGTCCGTTCAGATAACATTAATTTAAATTAAATTTCCCTAATTAGTATTTTAGAGAATTCCTGCACCCATTGCTAAGAATACATTTTGAAAATCAATATCTAAAAATAATCATTAGTTTTCATGTGGGATATTTCAGTTGTGGGTGTAAATTAATATGTAATTGAATGGAGTACACGGGGAATTAATATTGTACCCCCATGTATTCTATTTCAGTGTTATTCCAATATTGGGTCTAGAAAGTTGTTTGGTGCGAGTCCTTTATCTGACTGCAAGCTCGAGTGTACGCACTGTTTACCTCCGGTTTATCTCATTACATTATTCTGTACTGGCTTGATAGTGTCACGGGATTATTTGATCTGGCTTAACAAATGCTTCACAATATTAATTAAAACGAAATTCCTATATACCAGAAACAGGATTTTCATATAAAAGATTGGATATGAAAAATGATGATATCGACACGTGTAACAAAATAAATCGTATTGAGGGACAAGGCATTTGATTGGTGAAGATCCATTATTATAATGATAAAAGTAACTTTGTATTCTGTCTTTACTCAGTTTAGTTATGCGTCTGATAATGATGACCTATGCAAGACAGAATACAAAGTTTTTTTTATCATTATAATAATATAAAATAAATCGTTTTTAATCAAACTGTAACAGTCATGAGTTCAATCACATCTGTTAAAGATTTTAATGCGGGGATCTAACCCGAGGACTTGCTTAGAAGTCAACATACTATCGACTGAGCCAACTTAAAAACTATTCTTTGAGTAAAGTGACCTCAAACAAAAAGTTTCGAAGACTACTACAGATAATTTATTATAAATATTATGTTTCGAATAGATTGTGTACTTAAAAAACTGATTTTCATTTTTTCTGTAAAATACGTGTAAATCTGTTAGTTAATGAAATTTGTATTTTTTTTTTAAGTAAACACGTCAATCGGTTGATATTGTAATAAACACGGGTTTTTCTTCTAACAAAAGCATTTATTTGAAATCAAAATACAGCATCTGAAGTCGGGCATGGCGAGGCCGGCTCCTCCCGGCGAGCGCGTTATTGAATTCTCTGACCACGATCCCCACTCGATATTGATTCAGTCCCCCGGCAGTCCATGAGCGCAAGCCTCCGCGAGGCCGCGGCCCAGAACAGCCCCCGCCCCACGGGGTCCTGCGGGACATGGGCCGTTTCGGATCTGGGGCCCCGCGGCGGATGCGACGTTCTGGCAGGGGAGAGTTTCCAATGTTTTGATAGCTAACTGTGGCGGATAGTGAATATCTTCCCCGAGGGGGTGGTAAAGAGAACGCAGCGGCGACCGGTGATATAAATATTTATTTATTATATTACACGTATCTTTTTATTTTTAACATCACAGAATACTGGTTTATAAATATATTCAATATTTTTGACACAGAGTACTTGGTGGAATTCCATTTTAATATTTTTAATTAATGAGTAAAATATATGAGTGATTTTCGCATATACATTTTGTTGTTTTTTGAGTTGGCATTTGATATTGCCAACGTGAAAAATTGGCGAAACCGGTCACCAATAAAAATCTATATCACTCAAGTATTTTACTCATTTTCGTATCTTCGAAAAAACACTGAATAATTTCAAAAAAAATTTTTTTAAAACCATAATAGGTTGAATTATTTTTGATCCTTACATTGGCGGGCGAATCCCGAGCTGATTTTTTATTTATAATTATTACTTTATGCTTAAAGTGCAAAGCGTAAAAATAAGGAAATAGTTTATGTTTGTTGCTGTAACCAACCAAAAGCGTTGTTACACGGAAAAAATGCTTTAGTAAGTAAAGATTAAAATTATAAAAAAATAAATAGAGAGAAAGTATTTTTACCTCCCACGAGACGCCCGTGTGGCCGGGACGCCGCACTACTCGCAAGGATGCAGAGGAAAATGTGTGAACGTAGGAGAATTTTCTTCAACTTTTATAGAGATATGAAAAATGTGTTCGGAAACTTTATGAAGCTTCGGAACTCATTTCTGCGCCGGGCGCATCATTATGGAATCAGACGGGGCGGGGGCGAGGCGCTCCACCCCCCAGGCCCCCCCCGCCGGAGATATTATTAGAACAATCAAACAGGCACATGGATCTAAAAATAACACAGGTTTTATTTTTAGGAAATACAGCATATACGACAATAATTTTTCCAGAAAGAATTATTGAATGTAGCGATGATAACATATTACAAAGGATATTTTTCTTATTATAAATATTGTTTTTGCCGCTTCACTTAGTTTTTCAAAGAATCGCTTAATATATATATTATATAAAAAAAAAACATTTTTTGACGTATTCGAAAAGGCGTAAGTTTAATAGTAATCAAATAGTAAAATTGAACGTAAATTTTTTGTGTACAGCTCATTAGCATTAATATGAATTTTCTTACTTTTATTTATCATAACTATTTTTGGCATAACAAAAGTT
The DNA here is from genome assembly GCA_022113835.1 of Atopsyche davidsoni. Taxonomy (NCBI): domain Eukaryota; kingdom Metazoa; phylum Arthropoda; class Insecta; order Trichoptera; family Hydrobiosidae; genus Atopsyche; species Atopsyche davidsoni. The sequence continues at coordinate 8,346,803 of JAILWY010000006.1, read as the reverse complement.
TATTTAAAATGTTTCTTATTTTATAAAATTCAGCATTGTTCCGTTATCAATATAAATAACACAAAATTTTATACGATTGCACAAAAATAAAAATACAATCATATGAACGCAAGCAAACAAAGGATAAACTCGCAGACTCCTACATACATTTCCCAGAGAAACATCGACTGTAATATGATACAATAAAAATTGTTCCCGCCATTTTATAGCGGCCATGATTATTCTGTTCCCGGAAGGAGCCAATAATGCAGGAACAGGGTGTTTCCGGCTCTAGTCGGAGTTCGTACATCCGGCCCCTTCCGGCCACACCTGAATCCATCCCTTATTATTCCCCACTCCGGAGTTACCTGACTTATGAATACTTTTATATCCTTCCCGATTCCACCCTTACAATAATATCATGGTTTTTATTATTGCACCCTTTTGCCTTGATGGCTTGTAACGCATCAGATTTTTTTCTTTAAGTACTAGATAAATTTATTATATAAAATAACTGCTTTAAAAAATATGACTTTCGTTTTTAACTTGCTTGAACAATAAAAATAAACTTTTTTATTTATGAAGTCAATACTTGATTGTGCATATGAATAAATATTTCTAATAATTGATATTCAATTAATCTTATGACTACGTTGCATATATATATGTTAAAAAAAAAACTTCGTCTAATCTTAAACAAAAAAATTAAGTTGTTTAATTTTTTTATGAGTTTTTTTACAAAGGCATAATTATTTGTAAAATAACACTTAATATAAATGAGGACGCTATTGGTTAGTAACTACTTTGTTGTTGGATGTGTTGCAACGTGTGTAGGCTGCTTCGTGTTTTTTAATTATTTTAAATTGAGCAGCATTACAAAATTTATTTTATGATACGTGCATATATTTTAAAACCTGAGAGGTTGACATATTATCTGATTACATAATGAAAACCGGGGCTAGTGATTTATTACAATGCTTAAGAAGATGATTTATTAATATTCTTACATATAAAACAATAAAAAAAAACGTAGTTAATAAGCTTCAATCAGCGTTTTCCAGCGTATAAAACCCTCTGCCTCCGTAGAGGAGTCGCACACAAGTACAATTTTACGAACATCATATCCTGTGAACATCTATAAATTCTACTTTATATAAAAAGTATATTCGCTTCCCGCACGTCCTACGGAAGCAGACCCGGTGTATGAAGCAGAAAAGTTACACCTTGTTTCAGGGTGTTGGAACGATTTCAGAACTCCATCACTACTATACAATGTATACGAGTGCTTTGACATTGAAGGGGATGATCATAATGAAATTTTAATATTTTGAAAGTAACTACTGACCATTAGAAAGAGGCAAGAAGCTATAGTTCTGATACAAGTAGGTATCAATATTCCAAAGATTTCACTAAAACAGCACAACTTATAAAAATGTAAAAGATCAATAATACTTTCGTAGAAGTTATTAAAAAAATATTTGAAGAATATCTTGAAGTTTTCCGAACACCTAGTGGGTTTTAATACAACGGCAGACGTGGTGGAAAGAGGGTGGAATACGTAGGGTACTCACCGTAGATAGAAGCCTGGAGGGGTGGCAAGGAAGTCGCCTATGATTGGTCAGCTTATAACATAACCATTTCGCTGCCGGCAGTCTTCGACTACGTTTTATGTCCGCCAGCTCCGGCATTATCTTACCTGGATTTTGTTTCAATACGTTTCGCAGTGAATAGCAAGAATTTTTATACCATTGCTTATTTATTAGGGCTGACTTTTGATATTCATACACTGTGGTTGGCTTTAATCATTATTCACGTACTGCAACATAAATCATTGTATTTCATATGTAGAGTATGATTGTTAGAAATTCTCGATTAATGGATGTGGTTCGTTAGTACAATAGTCAGTACACCGACCATGTAAGCCTGGGGGTGTGGGTTCAAATCCCACAAAAATCACGATGATATTTTTCTGAGAATTTCTTTAATCATTTTCTATGTGTGAACTACTGTGCCTAATCATATTAGTAATAATCTAATAAACCTGTAATGGGTAATAAATACACACTTGATTGACGTTCAATCCAAAAAATAGACATGTTTTACATTACCTATATAATACCGTTTCACGTGTTTTTTTTTTTAATAAATTTTTATGTAATGCATTAATTGAAAACACAAAGCATACGACGAGAACATCGATATATTAATTTATGTTCATCGATATATTAAGGGTTCAAATCCCACACCAATCACGATGATATTTTTCTGAGAATTTCTTTAATCATCTTCTATGTGTGAACTACTGTGCCTAATCATATTAGTAATAATCTAATAAACCTGTAATGGGTAATAAATACACACTTGATTGACGTTCAATCCAAAAAATAGACATGTTTTACATTACCTATATAATACCGTTTCACGTGTTTTTTTTTTTAAATAAATTTTTATGTAATGCATTAATTGAAAACACAAAGCATACGATGAGAACATCGATATATTAATTTAAGTTCATCGATATATTAAGGGTTCAAATCCCACACCAATCACGATGATATTTTTCTGAGAATTTCTTTAATCATCTTCTATGTGTGAACTACTGTGCCTAATCATATTAGTAATAATCTAATAAACCTGTAATGGGTAATAAATACACACTTGATTGACGTTCAATCCAAAAAAATAGACATGTTTTACATTACCTATATAATATCATTTCACGTGTTTTTTTTTCTTTAAATTTTTATGTAATGCATTAATTGAAAACACAAAGCATACGACGAGAACATCGATATATTAATTTAAGTTCATCGATATATTAAGGGATCAAATCCCACACAAATCACGATGATATTTTTTTGATAATTTCTTTAATCATCTTCTATGTGTGAACTACTGTGTCTAATCATATTAGTAATAATCTAATAAACCTGTAATGGGTAATAAATACACACTTGATTGACGTTCAATCCAAAAAATAGACATGTTTTACATTACCTATATAATACCGTTTCACGTGTTTTATTTTTAATAATTTTTTATGTAATGCATTAATTGAAAACACAAAGCATACGACGAGAACGTCGATATATTAATTTAAGTTCTCGGACATAATAGTCAAACAGTGCCACATTCTCGCGCCCCCTAAGGCCCCGGCACATTGTCGCGCTGCAAAGTGGCCGATAACCGGAAGTAGTCGCCCGACGCTGATGATGGAGCGGGGCAGCGAGGCTCATCTGGCTGCGGGGCACGTCCTCCATCAGCGAGCTGGTGCCGAGCAGTTTATGAAATTGGATATCGGGCTCATCGACATGCCCGGCTACTCCGCTCCGGTGTATCGATTGACAATGTCTTGTATTGTTATCTACTGGGATAGCACTTGTTTTATTGAAAGTTTTTCTGTATTCTTTCTTTCTATAATACAGAAGCTTTCTGTTTAATTTAACCCTTTATACGTTGACCAATGAGATAAACTACTATCAATTTTGATTTAGTCAAAATTGAACAATAAAAAAAATATTATATGCATATTTCAAGCTCAATTGTAGTTTAAATAACGATTTTTTGTGAGCAAACTAAATTCAGTTAGCGAATTTATTTATTTTTTAGTTTTTAATAATAGTAAAGTCGTGAATGGTGCCAAAGCGCATTGTGTAAGTCATGTTCGCATGCAGTTGATTATATGGAGTTTTATCATAACTAAGAGCCTATTCACACGGAGCATCGGAGGTGTTGCGACGGTCATTAAGGTGCCAGTTTGTCAATAAGTCATGCACTTTGGTCTATTACCATACCTTGACATATTAATTTACTAACTTTGAATCTTGGTAATAACACAACCCGCCAAAAGACGTATTTTTTCTGGTGCCTATGAAATGAACGCATCAAACCAGATCAACGTGGATAAATATTAGATAGATACAGTAACATAACAAAACATACTTTGTAAAATCATTTTAAAAACGCATACTGCCTATATGAGTCGATTTCGATCAAATTAAAACAGGTGTTAGTCCAATTACATCATTTTGGAGTTCGGTTGCCAAACTTCTTATTGAAGATGTCTTTTATAATTCTTATAATTTTTCATTTCCCAATGAACTTCACAGGTATTAGGAGCAATCAAAATATTACTTGATACGAACCGCGTTAAAAAATTAATAAGACGCGGTACATGCGGTACGTTGTAGAGTCAATTAATACTAAATGAATAGAGTCTGTGACCCGAGTCAGCCTGCGTGGATTAAGGTCCGACAATGAGGAGTCGTGCCGTGCGCAGGGAGCCGCGGATTAGAGCCTCTCCCGCGCATCCACAGGCGGAGGCTTTCCGGGGGCTCCAGGTCGGCTGCAGGCTCCACCGTTCTACGTTTACAATTGGATCATTAGGGTGAGGTGTTGTTGAATCCTCGAATGGGTGTTGTAAAGTGATTTCGGTAAAATGAACGTTCACAAAAAAGACGCCTTTCAGGACCATGGGAAAAATAACTCAAACTTAAACCATAAACTACGCATAAGGTTTAAACAATGCTTTTGCTTTATAACGTATAACTCTGTAACAAATAAAGTGTTTTCAAAGAGCTACATTTAATATTATACCAATAAAACTAAAATAGCAGAATAAATGAATATCATTTCAATGTTTCACCGTACCCCTTGAATAAAATAAGTTTTTGTGCTTTTATTTTCATACATTTCATGCGCTCTTCTCAAATTACCGACATTTGTTCCTGAGGTTATATGAGTTTGATTTTTTTATTGTATAAATCAAATATATTTTCAATTATTAATAATTTGTGCTCATTTTAGATACGGCATGTTTTCAGAGTCGTTTTACGCATATAACGATTTGTAAAGATCTCGAAATTTTAACTGCAAAGTAAAAACATATTTCAGATTTTGAGGTTTTGCGAGGAGACTTTTGCTGTCTTTAAAAATATTTATGTGTTTTTTTTTGTACGTTTTCCAATTGAATTGACATCAGTGAGTAATTACACAATTTTCAGTAGCGCACAAGTAATAATTTACAGTTGCTACATTCCAGGCTTTTAGAGGCTCTGTTAGCAGTATGCCTGGCGTGTTACGCCTCGTCGGCGCAGACGGACGTACAATCCGACGTACAATCGCATTTTCAATATCATTAACGCAATCTTTAAGTCATTACCAGGCCCGGCCGAGGCTGCGGCGGGGCGGGTGGGCATTTAGGGCCCTGATTAACATATCCTCCTGGCCAGAGCCGGAGCTGGGACACACCAACTCGGCATTTGCATATGCCGTTGAGGAGAATTATAATACTTCAAGCACATTCAACAAAACAATCTGTATGTTATTGATTTTTTGTGAAGACCGTCTCACAGGAAGTACGATTTTGCCTATACAGGTTTTATTGATTGATAATGATTAAGTACATTTTTTCAAATATTGAAAAATGATTAAAGTAACTCTCAGAAAAATATTGTCGTGATTTGTGTGGTCACATCCCCAAGCTTTCATGGCAGGTGCATTACCAATCTGTTTTCATTGCAAAACCAAAAATTATAGAGAAGTAAATACATAAGTATATGATATACACGTCTTCATAAAAGCGCATTGCAATAAGCTATAGTAAAACAATTAATAATCAATTCACCTGATTTCTAAGACATTAAATAAATTAACTCTCTATTGAGTTAGACTTACAGTAATTATCGGTATTTACAAACAACGTTTTGTAATAAAATTGGTTGCTTCAATAACTGTGAGTAATTATTTTTTAAGATATTGAGTAGTAATTATTTTCTTATGTGATCTTGTAATAGTTTACATATTTTCATGCTTTTCTACTCACATTGCAGGTGAATTAATATTTGGTGAGTTTTTTTTGGGGAAAAACGTAATAACAAAAATTTAAGAATACATTGTGTCAGACTCTATATTCGACATTCATATAAAAAAAACAGTATAAATATAAATGTTTTTCATTTATTTGTTTAATAAAGAGTTACTTGGCGAGTGTCTTTTGTTCGTTTGATCTTTGGCATAATCAAAAAGCAAACCATCAAATTTGTCATCATGTGGGAGAACAAGATTTGTTTTTATATAATGGAATAATAAAGTAAAACCACCTATTAAATATAAATGTTAACGATTCGAGCAATTAAATGCTGAGAGCCACTAACGTGTTTTATTGATAAATAAAAAACTACTCAGAATTAACAATAATAAATAATAAAATTTCACAATGCCTCGATATTCTTTTGAATTGAAATATCACACAAAAAACGTGCAATTTGTCATAAACATAAAAGCAAAGTGATTTCATCAAATTTAAACGCAATTACGAATGAAAATAAAGAAACTATTTATGTAGAGTATCTGTAAGAAACCCGGGCGATGTGATGACTATCGATCCGCTTAATTCTGACTAATGACGATAAATTGGCTTCAAATGACTACACAGTTTCTGGCAACAGACCCTCGCGTAGTCTGGTGTCATCATCACAACGGAGAACCTTGCCAAGTGTTGAAGAAAATATTATATTATACTACATTGTAAACTAAAATCTGTTCAAACCAATGAGGTGTATTTGAAAGACAGGATATTAATTATCACAAGTGTTTCATAAATGGATTTTAAGATCATGAAATCCTTTGTTACTTAACTTGTCAGCTTGTGTGTCACATCTCTCCGAGAAGAATTGATGTACTCAATATCGTAATGCTTCTAACGAAATGTAACGGTTTTTATAAGTAGGGGAAATCCAAAGAAGTTCAATAAACGCGCTGATTACAGAATCCACCAATCCGAATCGTTCAAAATTCAACGCGATGATCCCGCTCAAAAAAAAAAAAAAAAGCGATCACAAAACCGGCGGCTTATCTCCTCTTATTTTGCAAAATTAATTTAGATATACTACGTTGTAAACTAAAATCTGTTCAAACCAATGAGGTGTATTTGAAAGACAGGATATTAATTATCACAAGTGTTTCATAAATGGATTTTAAGATCACGAAATACTTTGTTACTACATTTGTCAGCTTGTGTATCACATCTTTCCGAGAAGAATTGATGTACTCAATATTGTAATAGTAACGGTTTTTATAAGTAGAGGAATCCCAAAGCAGTTCAATAAACGCGCTGATTACAAAATCCACCAATCCGAATCGTTCAAAATTTAAAGCGATGATCCCGTTAAAAAAAAAAAAAGCGATCACAAAACCGGCGGCTTATCTCCTCTTATTTTGCAAAATTAATTTAGATATACTACGTTGTAAACTATAATATGTCCAGATCAATGACGTGTATTTGAAAGACAGGATATTTATTATCACAAGTGTTTCATAAATGGATTTTGAGATCACGAAATCCATTGTTACTATATCGTAATGCTTCTTACGAATAGTAACGGTTTTCATAAGTAGAAGAATCCCAAAGAAGTTCAATAAACGCGCTGATTACAAAATCCACCAATCCGAATCGTTCAAAATTCAACGCGATGATCCCGCTCAAAAAAAAAAAAAAAAAAGTGATCACAAAACCGGCAGCTTATCTCCTCTCATTTTGCAAAATTGATTAAGATATCATACATTGTAGACTAAAATCTGTTCAGATCAATGACGTGTATTTGAAAGACAGGATATTTATTACCACAAGTGTTTCATAAATGGATTTTAAGATCATGAAATCCTTTGTTACTTAACTTGTCAGCATGTGTGTCACATCTTTCTCAATATCGTAATGCTTCTAACGAATAGTGACGCTTTTTATAAGTAGAGGAATCCCAAAGAAGTTCAATAAACGCGCTGATTACAAAATCCACCAATACGAATCGTTCAAAATTCAACGCGATGATCCCGCTCAAAAAAAAAAAAAAAAGCGATCACAAAACCGGCGGCTTATCTCCTCTCATTTTGCAAAATTTTAAACAGCCAATTCGGAATAACATAATGAAAGGCACGCGAGCTTATCGGGCAGGGAGGGCCCATTATTTCACGCGGGCAAAAGCAAAAACACGAGTCCAATCGCCGGATATTTATCCGGCCTCGCCCCGCGCTGCCTGGCATACTTCATCAGCGGTGTTAGCGGTAATCCGGCGGGGGAGAGGATAAAAACCCTTGATGTATGGCCACCCCCGCGTAAGGGATGACGCAGCCTACATTAATGACACTTTTATATATTTTTATTTGTAATTTTTTTTATAATTTTCTACATATTCAATCGCTTGGCTGAAGCGTACTGTGCAATCATAAATACGTTTTTTTTTTATTTCGCTACAACTGCACACACGATTATTCATAAAAATAATTACGTTATAATATAAAATATTTTTTTTTTATTTTGTATTACTCTTAGAAATATAACGTTTTTTTTCTGTATAAAATAGAAAAGGCTGTATTTGGGGCAGATTGCTCGCATTCTCCTAATGATTATGTGAGTCTGCTCGCTATCAAGTGCGAAGGTAACATAAAAGGGAATGTTCTTCGCCCCTTGTTTGTTTGAGAAGGCTTTCTTTGGGGTGGCGTGGAAACGCCTCGCCCCCTTCCCTCCCCCTCCCTCACCGCAAACTACAACCTTCTCAGATCCGGGCATCTCGCGGAGCTCACTAACTGTGCAATAAAATTAATATTATTTCACGAACAACACTTTTCAAACTCGTTTTGGCGTTTAACATCGTTTTACTTGCAAAAACTTATTGAAAATTCAATCAAACGGAAAAATATTATTTTTAAAAATGTAATTTAAATATAACACTTATAAACTGTTTTCAATGAATAAATATAACTATATCTACATATAAATAACCATTTTCATGATATTTAATATTATTTAGCTACTTTGTATTACTGAGGTCGTAAGTACGGCGGAATCAATTATTGAAATATGTTCGATACCTCCTATGAGGAGAGGCATCAGAAGAAGAGTAATAAGAGTAATATTTTATCAGTTTGCTAGTTAAAATAATTTTAAAAGAAAATATGTCTTTAAAAAATACGTACGTTTTAAATGACGCACCATCAAAGCCACGCACGCAGTCGGTTCTGAATAACGAGGACGCGACGTGTCGAAATTTGGTTACAGCTCTCACGCCGCTTATCCTCCGGCGGATCTGCGAATGAGTGACAGCCTCCCTGCGCTGGTGATAGATTGCGGATTGTTATAATCTTTTTTTTCACCGACTTGGATACGAGTGTCCCACTTTGTACGGCCGTTTTTTGCTAGGGGATCGAGGGTTGTGATCTGCCCCGCTTTTCGTTAAAGATCATTCCGTTGTTTACAAGAATATTCAAACACAAATGCATGTAATTTCTAAGATAAAATGTAATAAATATAAACATAAAAGCCGTGGTATAAAAGTACGAATGAACCCAATACACTATTATCCGTAAGAAAACCATGTACATTGTATCAGTATGCATATTTGTTCAGTTAGATGGTCGCCAACCTCCTCTGAGGAGAGGAGGTTGAAGGTTGAAAAGAAGAGAATGATAGTTGATGTGGATATTTTTGTCTTTTTCAGTGTCAGCAAACGCGCTTGGGGTGTCACAGCACTCGGACAAGGACGGCAAGAAGAAGCACACCCGCCCCACCTTCAGTGGCCAGCAGATATTCGCGCTGGAGAAGACCTTCGAGCAGACCAAGTACCTGGCGGGGCCTGAGCGGGCCAAGTTGGCGTATGCACTGGGCATGACGGAATCGCAGGTCAAGGTACGTCGACACCTCCTCAATTTTTATAATAAAACCCATGGTAATATTTTAGTGATTTTTCGTGGCACAGTGGTCTAGAAAAATAGTAAAAACTAGAAAAAAATCATCCCAACACAAGTATATTTGGTAATAAAAAAGATAATACTGGAGACATAATAAGCTCTTGATGCACTCTGTTACTTCCGTCTTTCATTGAAAGAACGCATTACTTAATTGAATCCTAGAAAAGGTACGAAATATTATATTATATTTATGGATGCATAAGTGTGTCGCCTGGAGCTTGCGTATTGAGTAGGTGGTGGTTTTAACTAATAAAGGGGAATTATCGCTTCGAACAACTCAATTAAACTAATAGATCTGCAAGGGACGAGAGGAAGTTTTGTTCCAATTGTCACGTTCTATTGAACAAGGAATAAATACAAGTCAAGCGCTCTGTAGTGAAAGCTCAAGTATCAATATGACTTAGCTTCACCCCTGCTATATTGGGGCAGGGCTGTCAATGCATAATATTATATTGACTTGTAATATAATATATTATTATTTAAAACTTATTGAATACTGCATCACATTTTGTTTAAAAATATTTCAACCGTATCTCAACAATGCGTACAGAAACAAAAACAGTTTTGTATTATTATTAAAATGATTTTTTACATTTTATTGGAAAGCAACCGCTTTATTCAACGTATTGATATTATTATTATTAAATAATATATTTATGCAGTTGTAAGATATATGCCCTAAACGGTGCAATACACTTGTTCTGCTCATGTAACTCTGCACCTGTAATATATTTCTGTATGGAACGGAAAGCAATTACTTTTTGTAATAATATATATTGTATGTTTTTAAATGTTTCAACTAGTTAAAGTAAAAATACGCTCCAGTCTGGTCGCACATTGACAACATAAACCATTTATCAGAGCCTTCGTTCTTGGAAGCTAGATATAAGGCAATTTTCTGTACTAACCTGAGAGACACGTACAGTAACCATTTTACAGAATATATATTTTAGACTTCCGGTTTAAATGACTTACGCATGTAGGTTTATAAATTTTGATGGTACTTTTTAGAATTTGATTTCATATCATTTTATCATATGTGTATACAAATGAGTTCCCTATGAGTGGTATTTATTCGTGACATCATCAGAAAAGCCAATCCATCGCCGAGTCAGTTGGGCACATCCCTACGCAGACGTCAATATCAAAAAGCGAAAAACGCGCCGACATTAATCGCCGGCGGGGCCATAACCCATAACGCATCCGAGCGATGTTATTTATAACAATAAAGCTTTCACTGTAATGAGACCCTAACCCAATCAGCCTGTTTCATACGGAGGGGACTTTACACCCCCGAGGCAGACGAGCTCGCCCGAGGCCCAAACTTGTCCGAAAGCTCGCGGAAAAGTCACAAACAAAGATGTCTAATATTTATTTCACTATTGTATTTTTCTTGTTATGTAGTCATTCATATATTTTAGAATCATATATTGAAATATAATAAATTTTATTATCCGATTACGAGTATAGACAAACACTCAAGTGAATAAAACACCTGATTGTTCAACAAAAATATAGATTGCAGTTAAACTGTCTACACGTGTTGTGACCCAACCGAATACTAAATCATTAATATTGTCATATTATTTTTCGAGTTATTCGTAGTTTTGCTCAAATTGTGTTTTGTTATTTTATCATTCCTGTTTTAGTACTGAAGCTATATTTCGAGAAACGATCAATTCCTTTACAAAACCTGTGATATGTTCTATGATAAAAAAAAGCTACAGTACATTTTTGTTAAAAAAATTAATATTAAAATCTTTAGAGCCTCTCTTCTCTTTTAATACTCAGTTAGTACTAATGGAAAAAATCAGTTGTGCAACGTGTCGCTATATGTCACTGATTAATTACTTCTGTGTCCGGAATTTGAACGCGATGACGTGTCTGAATTGTGCGCTGACGTATATAAAATATTGATGGCGGAAAGCGGCTTCTGTGCTGGGGATTACATTCCGTTGTGATATTTTGTAAACGTGTGGCGTTATTTCATATATTAATGTATAATTAATAACGCTTAAATATAACGGATGGAGTATTCATTTTATAATGAATTAATCACAACTGCGAGACTTCATAATTGTCTCTGAAATTCTGCGTTCGCCAGAACGCCCGTAACTCACGCTCTGCAAGTGACAGTTATTGGCAATAATTAGACATAATTGGTACGACAAATTTATTTGGAGTTATAATTTATTATCGTATCTTGGACGAAATACTTAAAATTTAATGGGAGAGAGTTCTCAATTTATTTGATGAAAAATTTTTCAAGCATATTTCTGAATGATATAAGCGGGATTCGTATAACAAAACTGTATAATTTGATTTTTTTTAAATTTATTTTTTTATAAAAATGAGTGCGGCCTATATAGGCAGAAAACAAGGAATTATCTTATAAAATTTGTACATTTATAAAATGAAGATTTAAATGTAAAAATTGGCATTAAAAACTATCAAGTAATCTTACATTTATCATATTGGAGTTAAATTAATTTCTCTCTGTCGCAGAGTCAATATTGATCCATATAAGTTTATACAAAGAAGTTAGGATTATGAAGTGATGAAATTCCTATCATTTACTTCTATCGCTATCTATGATCAAATATCGTAGCAAACGCGAAGCATTTAAAGCGAAGAAGAAAGTTAAGATGACTAATTTCGTTATTTTTCTTCTTATAATTTCTCGGATGAGCTTGTAATAATTTGAATTAACGCTCTTTGGATGTAATTAAATGTAATAAATGTGTTGAAAGTTCGCGTCTACTAATCATTAAATATTGATGTGCAAATGGCCGCTCGCGCCAGTAAACAATCTGATGAAATTAATTGAAATGTTCTTAATCGAATAATAAAAATAAATCAAGCTTTATTAAACGATCTCCTGATTTCACTGATTACAATTTACTCTGCGCCGCCATAGGCGGAGTGGGCGCAGTGGTTCTCAACACGTGGCCCGGACATATTACAAGAAACCCAAAACACTTAAGCTTCACATATACACCTCTGTATGGTTTATAAACACATTTAAATTTTCTAGGTGCTTTTGACTAACATAAATTATTTTTATTTTTATTCACAGTTAATAAATTTATTCTCCCATATTAACCAATGGCAATCGTATTATATAAAAAAAAATTTACTGTTTATTTTATAAAAGTCTGAAAAAGAACACTGTATATAATTATAAAAAAACTATTTTTTTTTTTGAGTTTTATTAGTCATACTAGCCTTAAAACTTGTGAATATTTATTAATTATTTTTGCTTATAAATTAAAACGTACTTTGAATCAAATAGTACTACTATGACTACATTGGAAATGGTATTTTATGTATATTTATTAGGTAGTAGATTACTTAGAAATATGAATAAATCGATAAAATTGTGCGTTAAATGAAATAATGCCAAATTTATAAACAATGGAAAATCAGTAAGGCAAGCTTAGTTTATGTAATTTTATTTTATATAATCGATTTTACAAATAAATATTTTAAAAACTATGTGGATGAGTTGTTGAATCAAAGCGTTAGGAATCACTGCACTAATTGACGATAATGAAACTTCTCGTCATACAAACTGCGTTAGTTTCAAATAACGCCATCCTATAACTTAATTACGCCCCTTAGCCACCAAGTATATGACTTTTTAATCTAATCAGTCCAAATGATATCAAATCTAATGGAACCGAGTTACTATAATAGCCGGATTCCATTACCGTATTTATGCGCCTGTTAAGAGCGAGGAGAGCGGACACATTGGCCCTCCCTCGGGGGAGAGCGAGACGGACGACCCCTTCTGGAAAAATGATCCGGATTTCTAGAACATTCGACGCGCCCAGAAGGAGGGTTGCGTGTGAAATGCGCTTTATTGAAATAAATTGATATTATGCCTGCGATAAGTAAGTGTGCAGCGAAACGATAAATGTGATGTATCCCGTTTTAAATGCGCGCCGATGGAGCTCACGCATGATTGCGAATTTCGTAATATTCAAAGTACATTAAGTAATGACTTTTAAAAATTGCCACTCTAAAATATGACTGCGAATCACGCCACGCCATCAATGATTAATCCCAAAATTAAATGTAATCTTTAATAATTTTTCGTCGAGTTTTTTTTTTTAAGAAACACTGGATATAAATAAGCAGTGGCGGTTCTTGCTTCTATTACAATTCAGTAATCTATTAAATGTGGAACATAAATAATTGATATCACAGGATAATATTAATTTATTGCGATTTTCTTAATAAAGTCGTCAAACTTATGAAGAACATAATAAATAAATAATATTGTGAGTGATTGCTTCGAAAAACCTCTATTATTGCAGATGTTATTTTTATATTTATATTATACAAAATTGCGGTTATAGCTTTCGAAATCTGATAAATATATTTATTAACCGTTTTTTTGATAACATGAATTTTATTAGCTAAGAGAACTTCATACAAAATTTAACGAAACGTTTATTGTAAAATTGTATGTGACAAAATTTAAAAACCAAAATTTTGCAGTATTTCATACAAGCTCAAAAATAAGGTCTTATATGCACGCATAAGGATTTTTTACAAGCTTTTGTTATATTTCATTTGTCAAAGGTCCTTTTTAAAGGAGATTTTTTCTCAAATAAACTTTTATCATTAAATCATAGTATGAATGCACATGTATCCAAAAAGGAGTACCTACCTGGGCACAATAAATATCAATACATCTAAACACCACACAAATCATCATGAAGGCATAAATACGCAAAAAAACCTTGCAATATCATCAATAGATATATTCGTGTTGAAATTACCATCTCCTCCAAGGGGAGACTGGGGCAGTGCCGGATAAATTGAATCGAATCACCCTCGAGGGGCTCGACAACAAATGAAATACGTCTTCAGGCGCGCACCGGGGAGACTGTTGACTGCCTACCCTTGTACCGGATAGCTAAACGTGCACTTTCACCACTATCAACAACTGAAACGTTGTTTGCATAAATATTTCAACTCTAAAAATGTGTATTTGGTTTAGTTATTTTACATTATAAGAGGTTATTCCGTCTCTTAAGTATATCAAAAAAAAAAACAAAAAATATTGAATTTTAATTTTAATAAAAATGTACGGTTTGCTAATAGCATCAAATACTTTATAAGGTGCATTCTGATAATAATATATATTTTAAGTGTGCATAAAAAGTTCAAACCCCAGCTTTATATATTTATTTCCGTTTTTCATACAGCAAATTCACAATAAAAAAGTGGTTCTACTTAAGTCGAAGATTTATATGTATATATATATCGAAAATGATTAAGTACATTTATTCTCATATTGAAAATTTGATTAAAGAAACACTTTAACAATTTGAAACCCACATCCCCAAGCTTACATGGCCGGTGCATTACCAATTATACCAACGAATTGGCATAATAAGTACGTTGTTTCATTTATAGGATATGATTGTTTAAAATTCTTGACTAGTACTAGTAATTCGTACTAGGCAAGAATTTGGGGATGTGAGTTCAAATCCCACTCAAATCACGATGATATTTTACTAAGAGTTTCTTTAATCAACTTTCAATATTTGAAATAATGTACTAAATCATTATCAATCAATCAAACCTGTATAGGCAAAATCGTACTTCCTGTGAGACGGTCTTCACAAAAATCAATAATGCATATATATATCTTTCATAAAATCCGTCTGATAATTTTATATACCAATGAACGAATCATTAGATTTTATTTAACGGAATCGCACAATATTTCGTGTTAAATCATCACATCATCCACAAATCGTAAAGCTCCCGAATCGCGTAAAATTATACATCGGGACATAGCGCAGTTAACAATGCGCTAACTGTAACACCGCATTTGTAACAATCTGTCTGAATTAGCCGAGGGGCGAGCACCCGGAGCACCCCTTGCACCCCGAGCACCCCTATGGGCGTTCCCTTCCACCCTGCACTCTAACCGCAGCCTACAGGGGAATGTCGCCCTTACACCGGGAGGCCCTTGTCACTAGAGTCGCATCAATCATCCCTCGCCTTTGTTGAACGTATGAAGATTATATGCGTGGCGTTTTAATAATAATTGGAGGGGGTTGGGATTTTGAGTTGTTGCAACCCTCTTTTTGGCTCATGAAGTTGCGTTGTTGTTTTGTTATGGCAGAGATCTCTTAACTTTTTATTATGTATATCTATTGAAAGTGATACACATAAAACATCAATTTAAGGCACAATTTATCGTTTTCTTCGAAATAGAAACGATCCATACAATAGAACAAAATAAATCGTTTATAGTTTTTATTATAGTTTATAAGTCATACATATTTATAAACATAATATAATGAAAGCTTCATGTCTTAATTTTTTACTGTTTTTGGTTCAAAAATATTTGATATTATTTGTTGAATATCGATATGACGTAAAGGTTGCCCATTTCTGTCCGTGTGAGTGAATATTAAACCGCGTTATTAAAAACGGTTCATGATGTCAGATGTCGGAACGCATTGGTCTCGGTGCAGTGTGAGCTCTCTATTTTTTGTGCATTCACTTTTAATAAATGATACTGCAGTTACTGCAATATGTGCACAGTTCGGAGCAGGAGATTAAAAGTGTGACTCTATCGCTCCAAACAAAACAAAAATTAGAATAATAAAAAATATTTTTGGATAGGCGTTGTAATATAATTATTAAAAATTATACTAACAACGATTTTTACAAATAAATATTTTGAAAACAAAATTTTAGTAGAGGTTCTTTTCTTTGAAGAAATTCTGATATCATAAAAAAATAATTTCAAATTGAGCCTCGCGCGATGCGTCCCAGAGCGCAGCATATTGTAAAGCAATAAAATAATTTAAAAAATGCGGCGAGCGGTTTGAGTCCCATCATTTTAAAAGCAGATTATATCTCATCATATCATTACAGAAATAAGCGTCACTAAACACAACAATGGGGGCAAACAATAGAAAAGCCGACCCCCATCCGGTGAACTGACTCCGGCGGAATACATTAAGCCCCATAGAGCGGCGCGGAATATTAAAAACGAAAATGAAGTACCGAAAAAAAAGCAGGGGAAATTAATGAAAGTTTAGTAGAAGCCGCCCTGTTGCGGAGCCTGTGTGTGGGGTTCGCGTCTCGGCTAACCGCGGCGCCGCCTTTTTTTGACAAAAGCGCCCCTGTCGGCGGTGCGGTCAAACTAGTTCGATCAGAATCAAAAAGTCGTTTCTCAATAATGGCGGCCCTCTGCATTATGCTCCGCGATAAGGCCTTCATAATGTGTACGCGGCGGCTGTACTCCATTGTGTGGTTGAGATTGATTCCCAAAGTCGTTGAGTGGTTTTTGATGATTTTTTTTGGGCGTCTATATATACCCGCTCAACTATAACTATGGGAATATCTGCAGTTTTTCAGTGCAAATTATTATATACTAGAAATGTAGCCCGTCATAAAATGACGTATTCGATGAACGATGCAATAGTGTTTGGCTGACAATTAGATGAACATTTTGTACACATATATTTTGAATAACCGGATATTAATTTCGAAAGCAAAGCCATTCTAGGAAATATCACATTTCGTGTCACAAACAACGAATCACTTTCACTGCACTCTTCTTTATTAGATGCAGTTTTTATCACGTTCAATTGAGCCATTCTTGTTTAATTACGTTTGCTGTGCTTAGACGGTGTTATTTTTTTAGGAGGCATTTTAAGTTATTAATGACGTGATTAATAATTTCTAACGCAACTAAAAAATAAAATTGGTACTTGTGTCAAGCTGACATAAACTGGAAATTTCTTAGAAGCATCATATTTTGTTTCAACAATAGAATCATGTAATTCGTACATAAAGCATATTTGATAGTTTTATTTAATTAGTTTATGAATGAAAATATTATCCTGAAATTCGGCACATAACGGCGGAAAAACTTACTAAACTTACGTGCAAAAAATCAGCGTTGAATCTTTTAAGATATTCTATAGAGAACCAAAAAATGAAACATACACACACACAATGGCTATTATTATAGTAGATTATGGTATCATAAATTGTGAATACAATGTACGCATCTATATAGTAGTTATTTTTATTATGGTATTACGATTTCATGGGCGTATTCTCACGTTTCGGTTCCTGTACTCAGACCATTTTACTAAACAGCATAGCAACCAAAATATACTTAGATCATCTTATAACAACGGTTTTTAACACATTTATTTCATTGATAATGATTAAGTACATTTTTTCAAATATTGAAAAATATCATCGTGATTTGTGTGGGATTTGAGAACCCACATCCCTAATCTTACATGGCCGGTGCATTACCAATTATACCAACGAATCACTAGTACTAGGCAAGAATTCTTAACAATCATATCGTATAAATGAAACAACGTACTTATTCTGCAAATTAAATATTGTTTTCTAAGAGTTTCTTTAGTCAATTTTCAATATTTAAAAAAATGTACTTAATCATTATCAATCAATCAAACCTGTATAGGCAAAATCATACTTCCTGTGAGACGGTCTTCACAAAAATCAACAATATATTTATTTCAGTCGTTTTATTTTTCAATTTCACGCCAAACACTCAGCTTGCTTTTAAGTTCTGCATAGGAATATATATTACACCAATCGGGAAACTCCCGGCAAAGAGTCGACATCCCTTATGATCCACGATTAAAAGTTATTCATTGATATATATAATGATAAAAGTACTTTTGTATTTTGTCTTCACTTGGAGTTTATTAAAATTATTTGCATTACTAGTTATGCATCTGATGATGACCCAGTGTTTTGGGTCGAAACTAATGCAAACAAAAATAATATCCCAATTTTGACAAAATAGAAAATACACTCAAAATTGTATAAACATTAAGTTTCCTGCTTTAGTATTGAATACTTATTTTAAAAACTGTTTTTAGCTATGCATCTGATGATGACCTAGTCTATTTGGTCGAAACTAGTAATGGAAGTAATTTTAATAAACTCCAAGTGAAGACAAAATACAAAGGTACTTTTATCATTGTAATAAAGGATCTTCACGAATCAAATGCCTTGTCCCTCAACATGATTATTCATTGATAGTTTAAATTCTTTAAAATTCTCTTAAAACTATGCTCACATATTTTATAATTTTTTTTAATGCAATAGAAGCTCCCGCGCGGGGCGGCAGAGTTTCATCAAATAACAATAGGACATCACCCCCGGCGTAACATGTTTCAATAAGCGATCAACGCTCATTTATTCCGCAATCCCGGATGTGCCTTACCCGCGCGGCAGGCATCTGCATTACCGACCCGCGCCAACTCGCGCGCAGGCTGTAGCGGAGACATCTGTCGTTATAATTGAAGGATTACCTAGGTAATTGAATGGAGCCGCGGCCCGGGAGGGAGCGAGAGGGACGCCGCCAGGCGCGCCCCGCGGGCCAGAGGGAGAGGGCACGCGTGTCAATTCTGAATTTCAGAGGGGAGACAGCAGTACATGAATGGTTCTATCATCGTTCCGCTCGCAGCGAAGACGCGAACCATTTACATCTCGGCGGGGATTTGGGAGGTTTTTGTTTTGTAAATAAAATAATTGTTTTCGCGGTATTGAAATGCGGGGTTTTCTATTGCGTTGTTTTTTTTTCGCGAATCTAGACTACTGCAAACGCGGAAAACCCACCGGGCGTTTCTTTTGCTGTAAAACAAAACTGATTTCACGCAATGACCTATTGCTTGATTGTTGAATTTATTTATTTATTTGCACCATAGTTAACTTTTCACTTGAATGAAACCTACACGCAGTAGATTTTATTGAATAACGTAAAACAGTGTTGGTGCAGAATCTCTAATAAATTTATATTTATAATCAACGGAATTTTTTTTAAGGGCAAAAGACTACATTTTTAGTAATTATTTTTATTCCGTTTATTCTTTCAGGCATATGAGTTTATCCACAAATCCAGAGTATCGTGGTATTTAAAACACGTGTAACCCTCCGCTCCCTGTATGAGCGTGGTTTATTGTGAGCGTGGCGGAATATGACGTACCTCGTAATGGCCCCCCCTTGTCGGCAGCCTATTTACATTTTTATTGAATATCGCGATAAGGGATGATCGGCTAAGCCTCCGGGCGGGGGCGGAGAGGGTGTTTACTGTATAATTCCGAAAGCCGCATTTAGAATGTGGAATGCGTTTTTGAAAGGCGCAATCTCTTAATCACTGTCGATTCGAATTGCCCATTTTATTACGTGTTGTTATATTTATGATTAAAATCTATCACTAGCGTAATTTTGGAATATTCAAAGTGTGAATTTATTGATGAATTAAGTTGTGGTTCACATTTTTTTAATTCATAGATACATAAAGTAAATATTCCTTTTTTTGTTGTAGATATTTATTTTACTCCGAATAATGCTTAAAGATTAAAAAATATATATTTGAAAAATATATTATAAAAAAAATCTGAGTCAACGATGATTTAGTAACGTTATATTTATATAAATAATAAACCCTACGCTTTCAAGTTTTTCAAGTTAAAAATATTTGTTGAATTTTTATAGAGTTCAAAATTATTTTATAATAATAGTTTCATTAATTGAATTCATACATTACTTTCCACTATGTCATTAAAATACAAAGCAATATTTGAAACTAGAAGATCGGCTATTTAATATATTTCACGAAGCATAGCATTGATATTTGATATTACAATGAGGACGAAATTCGAAATGATCCATAAAGGTGAACGGTTCGTAAATAATGAGTCATTTGCTACGGACCTCATTCTTACTCCACTGATCCAATCAAAAGAACTACCGGTTACACGCATCTTATACCTTTTTTATAATAAACTCTTATTAAGTCCAGAATGATTGACATTTCATATTATGCCCTGAATAAACATTCGAATCGATCAAATGACACAAAAACTCGGGTCCGGCTCGGAAAAAACTCGATTCATTCAGCTCCATATATATTAAAATTTATTTGAGGACTTCGTTTAATCGAATAATCTCTCGAGCGTGGTGGTCGATTGGAATACATTAGGGTCTCAGCAGATGTCTTTTTAGAATTCAATATATTAAAATTTATAAGATAATATAAAATCTAAATTTGTGATCTGAGATAAAATCGTATTTGGGTCAGGATTAACAAATAAATTCTTACGTGAATATTAACCAACGGCACTCAGTTTCATATAATTCATATTAAAACACAAATTTGCTCATTCCAGTACCTGATCAGAAAAAGAACAATAACATATATCATTTAAACAGATATATTTTTAATAAATCTTATTTACGTAGAAATATAATAATTTTTCATTTTGAGTAAAACGTAATGTGAAAAAATATTTTATAAAAATGTTTTTTTTTTCCATAATTTTATAAAAATGTCAACACGTTCGACGTCCCTGCTACCAAAATGTAATATATGATACATCTAATCTCAGGTAATTATCAAAATTGTCCACTTGTCAATCAAAGGCGATTATCCCGTGCGCGACAATACGGCTCCCTGTTCCATTCTGGTTTTACTAGTCGAATTTGTAGAAGCCATACTAGCCTTACGGTCATGTGTGAGCTTAATTTAATAAAAAAAGCTGACTCTGATTAATTATTTTGGTCTAGGTGGCGCACAGTAGTGGCACGTCATTTACAACCTTTTTTTTGTTTTCCACAATTATTTTTTATGAATTATTTGACTGCCATAATCGTCCTTTTCAAAAAAGATTTTTCCAATAACATTGATATCCAATAACTTTTAAGTAAAACAATTTATTTATCAAAGCATTTTAACATGATAATAATATATTTGAAACATTGACTTAAATATTTTTTTTTATTGATTATTAGTCAAATAAAGTTGATTAAGAGCGGTACACGAGTAAAGTTTTCCAAAGTGAATGTTTTGTTTACAAACAAGCCCCCATCTCACGGAGCGCCCCTGGGCCGTGAGCCATGAAATATCTATTTATTCCAGTGCAGTCCAGTGCTTTTGTCAGGTGATTGGCAGCGATCGCCGTGACATCTGGCGCGACACCCGCCGCATTGAGCATTTAAAACCTGCAGCCGCTTTGTACCTCGCCCCGAGCCGCCACTGGCCCCTCGTGAAACTTCATTAATATATCGAAAAATCACAGACCCCCGATAACTACCAAATCCAAAATTATTGTAAAAGTATCCTGTAAACTATTAAATCATTATTTAAACTATATTCATTTTAAAAGCCATTGTCTTGCTTTAAAAAAAAGTAGATGATTTATTATTCGTATGTCTAT
This sequence comes from Atopsyche davidsoni, assembly GCA_022113835.1. Classification (NCBI taxonomy): domain Eukaryota; kingdom Metazoa; phylum Arthropoda; class Insecta; order Trichoptera; family Hydrobiosidae; genus Atopsyche; species Atopsyche davidsoni. The sequence goes on along the minus strand of JAILWY010000006.1, from coordinate 8,324,832 downwards.
TTTTGGATTGAACGTCATTACCTACGTTATTACCTATTACAGGTTTATATTATTTACTAATTTAATTAGGCACATTAGTTCACACATAGAAGATGATTTAAAGAAATTCTGTTTGGTGTCCAAAAAGTCCAGTGCTTGCAAATCAATGAATATTGGTTGGCCTGGGCACATTGGTTCATATGTAGAGTATGATTGTTAAAAACGCTCGATTAACGGATGTGGTTCGTTAGTACAATGGTCAGTACACCGGCCATGTAAGCCTGGGGATGTGGGTTCTCAAATCCCACACAAATCACGATGATATTTTTCTGAGAATTTCTTTAAATCATCTTCTAAGTGTGAACTAATCTGCCTAATTATATTTGTATAAAAGATTTATTGTTTATTAATTTAATAAAAACATAAAATCTGAAAGTCCAATTTTATTTATATTTTTATTGATATTTTCAAATTCCCATCTTTAAGTTCGTTTAATTTTTTAGTAAATTTTTTTAACATGGCTTAAACTTGCCTATTTCTTTAATTATACCGAGTGTCTCAGAATATTTTATTATTCTTTCGCTGTTCAATATTTGTTTTATATCTTGTCTTTTTACTTCGCTAATTAATTCTGACAAATTATTTAACGCTTAAATGAACAATCGAATGCATTACACCCGTCGCCACTGAACAATCTCTAAAAACTAATAAGATTGTTTTAATGTTTTGATTTGTTTTGATCTCTGAGTTGATTGTTATGAACTACTGTATGAAAATACATCCCAAGCAAGTCGTGCAAAATTAAATATATCTTTGATACAAAAGTTATAAAAAGCAGTGAATTATTTATTTTATAAATGTATATATTTTTGGGTGTTTTCATTTTTTGGAATTATTTTTTTTTTATGGTTTTGATAGATTTGAATTGAGCGGATATAATCCATTGAAAACAACCTTTTTGAACTTTTTTACATCAGTGCACATATATTAAATATTTTACATAAACTTTGCATATATCGAAAACCATTTCATGCAATTTATATTCACAGAGACTTGTTAAAGCTAGATAATGTTTTATTACATTTTTATATCGATTGATTTTAAATAACAGATGGGTTACATCATTCATTTGCGTTGTTTTCCATCGATGGCTATAATTATTATTTACAAAATATATCAATAAATTTAAAAAAATCTAATATGATTGCGTTGTTGTGATTGAATAGTACACTAACAAAAATAAAATAAAAATAAATAAATAAATTTAAAATTACATTTAAACACGTGCCGCAACTGATTTCTCGTGAAAGTTAATTAATAAAATTGAAAAGTTTATAACGCCAGAGAGATCATTCTCATTTAAATAAGTACCCCGTCCTAGTGTGGCTGTGAATGCTTTGAACTTTTGAATCCCATTACTACGCATTAGTAGGTTTTTTTGTTGTCTCATTATGCGATTTTGTAAGTGGGTTAAATAGGCCCGCATTCACATTAAGAAATCCCGTGCAAACAGTTGTACAATTAAAGAAATTAATATTACACATATAAAAATTATACTCTTTTCGATGTAATCACTAGAGATTGATTTCAACATTGTGAATATATTAAATTCGTAGAACCTGATTTTGTTGTAACAAGTAAATCACAATCCCTAATATTACATGACTTCGAGACTTTCATGTTTCAAAAACACCTGTCTTAGATAATATTTTAAAATAAAACGATAATTAAATGATGCCATATCAGCATGTGATTTAAAACTAACTATTTCCACATAATTTTTTCTCAATATAAGCATAAGAAGTTTTATTGCATTGCATTTTATTGAAAATGCATCTATAATATTAAAAAGGCATTTAAAGCATGTTGTATTATTTATTTAATATTTTAAGCGAAAGCTCAAATACGTCACATTAAATTGTGGATAAGTATCAAAAGCAGCTGGATATATTAAACAAGTAAAATAAAATAAAATCAATGGCTTTTTAACACTATATTCATGAAAGATGAACAACAAATGGGAATTGCCAAATGGCTTGAAAATTACGATTATTGTTTGTCAGCGTTAACTTGAAAATACTAACAAAAATTGTCGCTTTTTTTGTTTATTGCGTATTTTATATGAAGATAGTTGTTATGATAAATATTTTTATTTTTAAAAATATCCCAACCATCATCGCATCTTCTAGCTAGCGCATACCAATCTCCTAGCCGTTTGGCCATTTACGTTTATAACTTATTTCAATATGAATAATACTATCTACAAGTCAGAAAGAGATACTCGTAATATTAAATCTATTTATTTTAGAAATATCCCAGACATCAGCGCAACAGAGAGCCGCCGAGATCTCCCCCAAATAGGCAATGATATATATTTCTTGCAAAAAAGTTATTCCCGCATAGTGTGTGCAAAAATAATAATAAAAACGTGCGTTCAGGGCGCGTCTTGCTGAATATATATGGCGAATTACGATTGTCGCTGAGCATCGATGGGACGGCTCGCGCCATGGCAGGGCGGCGACTGTTGATAAAGGGCGAATGGGCGCCTCGGGTGACTGCTCATAAACAGGGGATATTATATTCAATATTTCTGACAGAAAGTACACGGTGAAATTCCATCTACTTGAAGTGATCCTTGCCTTTTTCAACGACAAGTTTCGCCAACACGATGAGTCTACATCTGCTTGAAAACATTTCTAAAATGTCTCTTACAATAAAAATATATAATTTTTAACACAGTGCATCATTGTTTATTTTCCTCAATATCACTTAAATGAAGAAAGATGTAAGCCTTTTAAGATGATCAGCTATGTTTTCGAAAACAGTTTTTAAGCTCTTATCTGAATAATGAGCTTTTCAATCCGAAAGAATTTAAGCATAAGTATTATACAGTATTTTAAAAATTAATTTATAGTATATTACTTGTTCTTCGTTGTGACATTTCAAATAAATTATTATTATGAATAAATAAATAGTTCTTTGTTCGCGTTTGTCTCTCTTCAACCCCGCACATAATAAAAAAAAAACCATCCTAGGCGAGGAGGGGGTGCGGAGAGAATATAAGTGTAAGCAAATTTGAACGAAGGCTGTATGCGGCCGTGCTAGGGTAGAAATCATCGATTTTCCGCCGATTCTGCCATTTCCGAATACTTTTATATGTTTCAATAGTTTTATGGGCAAGTATTACTGGTGTGTGCTCGGGTGGATTTCATTGTTTTCCATATATTGCGATGACTTGGTTCAAAATACTAAACATGTTTGTGATGTGAGAGATTTATGCGTGATTCTCTTTTATGTCGCGTCTATAGCTGCGGGCTATTTAGCAAAGAACATTAATATTATTGAGCTCGATACATTGACGTTTTCTTATAAAACTATATACTAACATAGTCAGATTTATATCCTCTACTGCCAGGAGGCCTTTCTCCAACCTGTTTAACTAAACATCAAACACAAAATACTTTCTTCGTAAAAAAAAACCTATTCTATATCCTGATCATTTCAACAATACACTGTTTTTTTCCTAATCTAGTATTTTGTAATAAACTTACGTAATATAATTGCTACAATAATATGTAGACGTTTTTTAGGAAATAAATTTAGTGCTGACAAAACGCAAGCATATTATTAGTTGAATCTATGCTATTTTTACATTTAATGTTACTGTTTTATTTACTTAAAAATATTTCATATTTTTTATTCACACAATCATTTCTAACCCAAAAAAAAACAGACGGCTGATAATCTGTAGACTACAGAATCGTATGAGAATATAAAAAAATATTTTTTATTATAAAACTATTTCAATTGCTCAGATACACGATACGAGATTTCTTTCACAAGGGGTAGAGTTAAATAATAACGCCCGAGACAAGCTTTATGGGCAGAAATATATTTGTTATGATAAAGCACTCGGTTTATATTTATTGTTAGGATTGTTTTATTTATCAATATATAAAATACGCGCCATGATTGCTAGACACTATCTTAAAGCAGAAAAGCAACAAACAAGGCCGGTAACAGATGAAAAATACAAAAGTATGAGTTGGTCACGTTCTACATACATATGCCACTCGCAGCGTTCTCTCATCTGTTGAGTCCAACCTTTATATTTAAGAGAAGAAATGTTTACAAATTATAATAAATAAATAACTCAGTATTGCAGATAATATATTATCTTATTAACTTGATTGCCTTAGTAGTGATTTTGTAGGCGATTCCGATAAATCTGGCCGCTCGCTTGTGTAGCGTTTCATAGATAGTACAAGCATTGCAGCCAGCTTGCCCGAGAAACATGCTTAATTTATTAATACTTATTTAACAAATTATTTTTAATAGTGATTTTTTTTAAATTTAAATAAAGGCGGGCTATTTTTATTTATTAAATATCTTTGAGCCACCATTTCAAGTCCGCTCCTCCTTACACCACTCTGCCTCCTCCCGCTGCCATCGGAGGGAGAGGAGATCCAATATCTTTGAAATATGGACATTGAAAACCGCGGTTCAGTATTTATGGCTTATTCCTTGGAGATTGAAAGTCGTATTATTATTTACTTGCATGCGCTTGTTCCCGCACAAGAGAGCGCCTGCTTTTTATTTGGAGGCGAGGCGTCATATGCTGCGATGCTTATTCGGGATATTTGTTACTTGATTATGTTATATTGAATCTAAACCACCTCAAAATTTAGTACCTTCAGATATAAAGCTCGTTATTTGAGAATCCGATGTTTTATAAAATTATAAAAAAGTTTCCAGCAAAATTGAGATAATGTGATAAACAAGAAAAATACTACTTTTCAATTTCAACGAGAAGACAATATTTAAAAATTTGCATAAAAATTCATGTAGAAAAACAATTTGTATTTTTTTAAATACAAAATTTCACTTGGTTCATTTATTCATATTTTCTTAGGCTTTTCCTATTGTATTAAGCCCATTTGACTGACGGTCAGCAATGTACAGCAACATTAGTTAGTATATGTTTATACTACAACTGGTGAGGTAAAAGTTACTATCTTATAATAAAATCTCCTAAAAATATGCGAAAATAACAAAACATATACATCCACTACAAAATATACAATTTTTTTTGTTTTGGTAAAGTTTGCAGATATATTTTTCAAATGCACAATCGTAACTCAACTCAAAAAATAGGGTAGAAGCGCATCGTGTGTTTTTTTTTTTTTGCATCGGCACAAACAAGTAGAAAATAACATATAAATCAAAAAAAATCCGCCACTGTATCTCAGCCAGACACAGACCCATCTAATTGTAACGAAAGCCAGTCGTGACGTCACACAATCAATCACTGCAGCGAAATAATTGATCGTTGCAACGGAACCGCCGCAATCCGTTATCGCGAGCGGCCGTTACTGCCGCCGATACTGAAAGGGTGTCCGCTTTTTGGGAGGCACCATCGCTTGTGGCGAGCTTTCAGCACAAAAATATGTGAACTTAATATTTTTTACAAAATTGTACCTTCGCAGTTGATCACTCATTCGAGAAACGAGTATTTTTTTATATAAATTATTATTTCCAAGAAATGTGATGACCAAAATTATGGTGAACAAAAATAATATCCCAATTATGACAAAATAGAAAATACACTCAAATTGTATAAACATTAAAATTCCTGCTTTAGTATTGAATACTTATACTAAAAACTGTTTTTAGTTATGCATCTGATGATGACCTACCTCCTCTATTTGGTCGAAACTAGTAATGCAAAAATATAATAAACTCAAAGTGAAAACAAAATACAAAGTTACTTTTATCATTATAATAATGTATCTTCACCAATCAAATGCTTTGTCCCTCAACAAGATTAAATACTTATAATTTTTTCCAAAACCAAGTAAGCATCTACATATTAAAAGTTAAATATTCTTACATCATGTTCAATCGATATCGCGCATTGTTTGAGTATTGTCTTAGTTTATCGATTATAAATAATTCAGGGTTTTTGTATGCAGTTGTGTACTTATACTCAAAATTATTAATAATTCATAATATTAAGGCGTGTTTTGCAGAGTTTATTTGTATGTGATATATATATATATAACCCTTCGTTTGCTTTCAATACAAGTTCAGCTCCGCAATCTGGAACAAGAGACCGCGTCGCATTAAGATACGAGAACCGCTAGTGATACAATAATCCGCGCGGAATAAATGGTTCTGCTTCAAATGCAGTTTATCGGGGTAACCCATCAGTAGGGTACAAGTTTAAATCAAATAACATTTTATAAACACAAAGGGTGTTGCTTTTTTAAATTGGAAAACATACATGTAATACTCGCTTGTATCTTGAAACTCGATAAAAGCATTCTTTGAAAATCCTACTCTGCAAGTAAAAGAAATATAATTTCGTTCTGATCAAAACATTTTTATTTAATATGAAGAGAATATGTTTTAATGAAATTTTATAAATTATATTATTAATGACCTTTTTTGTGAATTATCACTTTTGATGTATTCGTGTTTTTGATAAAAAAAATTTTGGACACATGACTGATTCCCGAGATAAAAATAACATCAATGCTTCATAATTTTTTATGTTTTTAAACCTTGCATACAAGGAAATGCGATACTATTTATAAAACAAAAAATCGCTCAGTGTTTTGAATAAATACGCAATAAAAAAAATGTATCTAGACGCCATTTGAATATCACAATCGAGAATCGGGAGTCTTCCCCGTGAGCCTCGCCGCAGGAAAATCGATCACAGCGAGAACGAACGCCGAAGATCCTTCCACTCAATATAGCGACGCCTATAGACTGCCTCGCGCGCGGGGGAGGCGGCATTAAAAAAACCCGAAAAGGAAAGGAAAGATAGGATCAGTTCAAATTATACGGGGAGAAAGAGAGGCGAAGTAAATGTAGCGGAGCCTGATAAAGGCGAACGTCTCCGTGTAAACAAGAGCCTCGGAAAGCATCAACAGAGCCATTCTCCTTTTGGAATTTTTATCAGCGCCGATTTATGGGGCTCGTTTCAAATTTGGGACACGCGTCTCTCGCCCCCCTTTTAAATTTCCGCGCTAAGTGAGAGGGTGGACCGGATCTTCGGTGCTGCGGATGCGGTGGACGTTAAATACGAAATTCCGGAAATGCCACGTTCATTTGTGCTCCGAGTGTATTGGCTACTTTGATTTTCATGCTATTGGCATTTTACACCAAAATCACATCGATAAGTAATCATTGTTACAAAATCGTTTGTATATTATTTGTGACATCAACAGCTGCGATGTTGTCTAAAATTATTTATAATTTTACTTTCGTTAATTTAATAAATTTGATTCTTCAGCATGATGAATGCAGTCATAAAATGTAATTTCATTCTAGCTGGAATTGCGTAGTTAATATTAGTTTAGTGGCAGTTTTCAGTCATCATCGCATTACATAATAGTATACTACATTTAAACCAAAGTGTCCATAATTCAGGGGAATCCACAGAGGAAATGTCTCTAAAAACGGAAACGACAAAATGGCGCAGAGAGCCGGGAGCGGTTTTCAAAGGAGGAGGCACAAATTACACTCTGCAAGAGGTATCTCCGCGTATAGACTTATTTGTATGGAGTGAAATTGCTTTTGCCATTTTAAAACGCTGTTTCTAAATCTCGTCGCGAGGGGCTGGCGGTCCTGCGCGCTGATTGGTCGCTCCGGAGCCTCTGCAGCCTTCCTCGGGGGGTTGGATTTATACGGTGATAGCTTATATTTTTAAGAAGCTACTGGGAATCGTGTGAATTTTACTTTAGCTACTTAAATCATATCGGTATACCGTTGTATATTTTAAGCTACTCGAATGAATAGTTTTTAACGACCTAAGATTTTTTACCTGAATACAACCTCGCTCATAAGTTAAAAAATTTTTTTTTTTATATAAACGTCTAATAAATTATAAAAATGTGCATTTTAAAATTATTCTAATATTGAAATGCATGAAAACATTAATTGATATTCCTAAAAATAAAATAAAAAACTCATACATGTGCTTTGCTGACATTGTAAAGCGTGTTTTTGTATATGACAAGCTAATTTTTATAATTACACGAATATACAAACGCTTAATGAATTCGTGATTACCCTTGATAATATTAATAAGTATGTAAAAATAACCATTATCTTTCTAAGGCGATTTTCAAAGAAATGAGAGTCCTTTTATAAAAATGAAAAAGTATAAATTATATATTTTTACATTCAAAAAAGAAAAGATACCCTGCCGCCCTGTAGATGTATAATAATACCTTAATTTAAAGATATTCAGGAGGTAATAGTAAAAGTTTGATTTTGAAAGTAAGCCAGTAAAAAGAGCTTCGGTTACGTTATTGGAGGGAAAAGTTTTCAATAGATATTCAGTTCCATTTTTACAGTAATTCGATTCCTGAAGGAACAAAGAATTTCCTGAAAACCCTCCCCAATAATATCAAATGGTGTAATCCCAACTAGGGAGACTCTCAGATAATGCCCCTAGCGTTTAATATCGAAATTTTTCAAATAAAAATCGACGATAAAAGATCTTTCAAGTATTGAGAATCCTTCTGTTTAGATAATGGTTCAAAATAATTTCAATTCGGGATTTTATATCAGAGCTCCGCGGTGCTTACATTTTATTTTATTGTTATTGGACATGGCTTTTATTTTACTTTGCAAATATTTTAATTCCGATGGTAAAGTTATAGACGTTGTACAAAGAAAAACATTGATTTACCCCATTAAAAAATTACTATTATTTTTCTGTTTATGAGATCACTAAATAACAATTGAATTAATTTTTTAGTTTTTTTTTTTTTTTTCTTTTTGTACATTTGAGTGTTTTTTATTTTAAATTGCTTAGTAATTTTTAATAAAATATAATTTTAAATATATATTTTTTTATTATACGATTCATTGAATTGAAAAATATTTGAAACTGAAATGTTTGATAGCGGTCAAAAATCTGGGCGCTACCCTAGTAGAGAGCTCGGAGGCTGCGCGGCTCAGCTAGCGCCATCCCCCTCACTCGGGGGCGCATCCCCTTCTATTGTTATTTGTGTGAAATGTGGCGGTGAATGGCTCCGCACTCACCGGACCTTTGTTGCGAGACTCCACGACTGCGGCGAGCTTTCCTCTTGGTATTACAACTGAGATTGCAGGTTTACTATACCCGCTTTGAGTTTGGATTTTCACGATAATAACAATAAGTAAATCAATAGATATAAGATAAATATGGATGCAAAACTTGTAGTGTTTCAATTGATAAATTACTATCATAAAGCTTACAGATATTGAAGAACAGCCTAACGAACAAAACGGACCATAAATAATATTGCAAGTAAACAAATCATTATCTGAAAACTTTGAGATTACAAAAGCCTTGATTATTCTATAATACCTATTTATAGGAACCGTCGGAGTTGAAACTAGTTAAAAATGTATGCATTTGTGTGTGATCACTTTGCTTACCTTACCTTCTTAACCATTTATCGAATGGGTTTTTTTACTACTACTGTGAGGAGGAACAAATAGTGAGTATTTTTTGTCAATAATTCAAAAAGGAAATGGTCCGCAATATATAATACAAAAAAAAAAAAAAGCTAGTATTACAAAGTAATTGTAAGAAACAAACATAATAATTAATACAAGATTCAGAGAGAGAAACAAAACGACCAACTCAGAGTTCATATTTTTACTTAACAGCTTTGTCATTTTTCATGGCAGGTAAGGGAGACTTCTCACTAATTGCATCCCTCCCCAGGCCTTAATTAAAATTAAAACTTATCCCGAAGAATCCTCCGTGTCATCCCGGAGGATAAAAAATAAATGAAACAGCAACACGAAAAATTAAAATTTAATTACTCCTTTGTCTTTGCATATTATTAATATAAAAAAACGCCCCCTCCGCCCGGGGGAGAATTTAAAAAAAGCCCTAAAAAATGTTTAATATTAAGAAATTACGCTGTAATTAGTTTAAACTTAATTATACGAGATATCACTGCCCGCTAAGACAGCTCTTTCTCTTTGCATCTCTTTCTTTCTCACGTGCTATTTGCGTACATTTTCATTCTGTCTCTTTCGCTCTTCCTGGATCTCTTTATTGTATTGGCGTAAAAAATCTCCCGTGTTTTCTTTTCCCGAAAATGTTTGGGGGGAAAGTTGCCCTTAATAAAAATGCAAATGTGCCGGTTTAAAAATGATCTAAGATATTGGTTAATTGTACGGGGGTTGGAGGTACGGCCTGTCTTGCAGGGATGGGATGTTTTGCAACGCTTAAAGAATATAAAGTCTGTTTATCGATCGAGTATAATAAGGTAGGTAAATGAAATATTTTTAAATATGAGATATTATGTAAAACACCACAATACTTAGAAGTACAAACACTACAGTACTTTTAAAAAAAGGTTTTAATATTACTTCTTAATATGACAATCTATAAGCTTCAATTAGTTATTAATTCAAAGAACTATCAAATTTATTTAAATACCTTTTTTTTAAATTATTTATTATTATGAATAACGTTAAGAATTTTTACAACAACTTTCAAAGCGTTATTTTCTTTTTGAATAAAAATTAATCGTTCCCTCAAAAAGAAGATTCATTATTTATATAAAATAATTTAAAAACATAATTTTGATGTAGGTCATATTTTTGTACATTTTTTTAATATGTATATATCATCTCTATTATGACTATTTTTCCAAAGTATAAGCTAAAAGCTTAAACCTACATTTAAACAACCTAACAAATAACACTGTAAAATTCCATTACCAGAAATGCAAAAAAGGGAGCAAGTATAAATAAAGCCCACATCCACACTTATCAATTTTTATTTCCGGTCATTTGAGGCTGTGTGGAGCTTAAAGCTCGCGGAAAGCTTTCAGAGCCGCCGTCCCTTTCCTTCCGCCGCTGACTAATGTCCTCTCGTTGGTAACCGCCATTTTTAAAGCACTTTGCTTCCGGGGAAGCTTTTTTTATTTTAGTTCATCGCGGAGCTTCCGCGCCTTTTTATCGAGCTTTTATTAATACAGGGTGCCCGCGATATATTGTTCCACTCTGCGGCTTGGTGAAATACGACCGACGACTTCTGGTCGGCCCTGTGTGGATTGTGAAGTGCGAGGATAAGATTTATTTTCTCGTGTTAATGAATTTGAATTAGCGGTTACGTACCCTTTCTCACTCGGCCACTTAAGCTATTAGCACATCCGTACATTTTATGAATATCTTTGTTATTTATTGCCGGTGTACGGGTTCATTGATGTATTATATATATATAGTAAAATACACTTTTATTTTTTAAATTTAAGTGTGCATTATTCATCACTATTTATTTCGAAAATTATAATCCTTTTCTATGAAATTGAGGTTATACCTGCTTATATCTTAAAATATTTTTTTAACTAATAAAGCAAATGTATACACTAATCAAAAGTATTTGCAATCAATTATATAAGCCTCACAGAAAAATACATACAGAAAAATTTCTAATCAATGTTAAGAGAAAAGAGTATAAAAGAGACACAGTTTAGGTTTATGTTAATTTTGATAATTTTTTTCTGTATTGTTATATATATATTTTTTTATACCTGTATTTCATACAAGTTTTTTTTTAATGTATAAAAAACAGTCGACTGTGAAACTTTAAAAAACATTCCCAACATATTTTACTCAACATGAAAAAATATTTAAAAAACAATGATAACTACAAGAAATGCCTTGAAGTCAAGTATATGCATAATACATTATTATATTTTTACAGCATGTCGCGGTTCTCACTAGTAGCCGTGCATTTTTATAACCGATAAAAAACACGAAACATTAAAACACAAATAGAAATAATCGTGAAAATTAAAAGCGGCAAATAACAATAAACACAGTGGCGGCGCGGAGCCACCCTGTGTTCAAATCCCTCCCGCCTCTATTTATATTTTGCGTTTTAACATTTTTATAAAATGCATACCTTGGGAATAATTAAATTTTGCGAGATTCTGCCCCCACCCCCCGGCCGTGCCCCCCTCCCCCTCCCCCCACCCCCATCCCTACCCCCTCGGCAGAGATACATCTCGCGTTATTTAATACTGACTGCCTACGCCTCTGCTCACCAGGGGCCGAACCTAACACTTTATTTGCTTTATTTTTAATTATTTTTTAATTTTAAAAACACCGACACTTCCACTGTGTACTTTTAAGTTTAATTTATTACTATCACTGCAACTGATTTTTGAGTGATATTTTATTACTCTTACGGCAAAGCATTGGTGCATGCGATATTTATTGGTATTGATTACTTCAAAGTAACTAAGATTGATTAACCGGTTATGATCACCCACTTTAGAAGTGTTTTTGTCGTTTGAACGTTTGTGTGTCAAAATTTAGTTACTTACCTTAATTACACAAGGGTTTGATGTTAGAACCACACAGTCGTTAGTGTTATTATTATTCTAATTAATAAATTAAAAATGATTGCCGAATATGTCCCCGGGCAGCCCTGTGCGCATTTTACAGCCGTAGCCGTCCCGCGATGACGCTCAATTTTAATCAACTTTTTTGTCGACCGCGAATTAAATAGATACGTTTTTATGGCCACAGTCCCGGCGTTACCTGCTTCGTTATTTTTTAAGGGCTGGAAGTGTCTACCCTCGGTACCCACACCTAGGGGTGGCTGTATACAGCACCTATTTAAAACTCCTAAATTAGACAAAAATCTTATTTTATCGCTTTTTGATTTCTATTGAAATTATTTTTGATATTTGTGTTTTACCAAAACAGGCTACTATCAGATTATTTTTTTTTTTGAAAATTGTATTTCCCAATAATGATCTGTCTAATAAGATCAAATATAATGTTAAATCAATTATGGAGAATAGATTGATGTGTATTTTTAATCAATCAATTTTTTATGTAGTTTCACATAAAAATTTACTTATATAAATTTATTTTTTTCAACTTTAATTAGTATCTTATTTTTAGTAAAATACACATTAATATTCTGAAATGTATAAATAAAACAGTTTTTTTTCACCGATACATACCGACTCTATATTTCATTAATAAGTTCTATTCGAGAGATATTGTAACAAAACATTTGGAGTTTTTTTATAACTTGATATACTTTTTAAATTAGTAGTAAGATAATAAATATACTTTATAGACATTCCGTGCATTTCAATATAACAAACTAAATATATTTCCTACCCCTATACAACGCAGCTCAGTGCTGAAAACCCATCAGTCAACAGACAATTTATTTGATGAAAACCACGCATAGTCCGTTTAGTCATAGTTCATAGTAAATTACTAAATTGAAATTGGTGATTGACCTGAAACCTGATGAAGTGTTACTTCAAATGCTGATTTAGAACGACTTTCAGGAAGCAGTTGCTATATCAGTACACACACTTTCTAATAAAATCATTCCCCTTTATATTAAGATATCTTTTTGGGAGTCATAAAGTTATATTCAATTTTTCTTTGATGAACATAATTTACTTTACTTAAATTCAAATCTATATAAAAATATTGTAAGCCAAATATTTTCTGATGATATTTCTTTTATAAAATAGTATTTTATAAGACAGCCAAGCAATAACTGTAAATATCCATATTCTCGTATATATTAATGTAAGTAGAAAATAAACCAATCTTAATACACAGCATGATAAAATAATACAATATTATTTATCATGCACAATCAAATCTTTACCATACATTTTCCGGATTGACTAAAATACATGTTTCGGAACATCTTCGGAGTTATGTCACAATTGAGACCAAAAAAAGGCAACAGAGAAAACAACAAGTCATTCCGTCGTATCTTTCTCAGTTAGGATCTGCTACATTAGCATGCCGGATCTCCTATTTCATTTCGGTCCAGATAGGCAAGCATCATCCTACGGTCCATAGAATATCAGACGATCAGCTGTATTTTCGCACGGAAAGCTTATTTTTACGATTTCCCTCACACAGGGTTGCCTTCTAGACTAAAGAAAAATGAATGATTTCTGTTAACGTTGCCTAAAATGGAGGACATTAAAGGTTTTCTGTTTTTATTCTTATTCGTTAAATCTTTAGAATTTATTACAAATTTGAAGCACTTGTAATGCGCATATTAATAATGTATATATATTTTTAGAACTTTTTTATTATATGTGAATATGACAATCAATCTCTTTAGAGAATATTGTACTGACAATACTTTCATAGAATTTGGACTGTATTATGTATGTTGTCAAATTTATAATATCATATTTCGTAAAATGATTTTTTTTCAAACAATATTCATACTGCATATAATTATGTTTTTCGTGAGCTTATGCTTAGTTCACAACGTGGATAAATCAGGTTTTACTTATATGTCACACATTTACACGGCACACAGAAAAACACAAAAGACGATACCACAAATGAAATGAATTGTAAATTTTCATATTTCGGGGGGACAAAGGGCCCAAGGGGGACAGTCCTCCATCGGCTGCCACCAGAGGCAACCCTAAACCGCCGCAATCGGCTGCCGATCCGTATTAATATATGCACTCCGTATCCGCGGAATTTCGTTATGAATATAACATTTTAAATTATTCACCGACTGCGTACGCTCGTTACGATCGGAATAATTTTCGGACGCTATAAAAGCGGAAAAAACACGTAAAAAATGGATGGATTTATCTGTTTTATCGCTGATCCCTGCCCTCGAATTTTTGACATATTTATTGTTCGGGGTGTTCCGCGGATGAACCTGGCAGCGGTAATCCGTTGGAAAATAAATTCCAATTTTTTTCCGGCTCACGATATTGTGGTATCAAACGTGGTGCAGTCGGAGGCGTGTATGCTTTATCGTCTGTGTTACTAATGAAACTTGGACGTACTCTGTGTTCATTGATACGGCACTGTGAGCTTAAAATCCGATTCAGTGGTTTTGTTCATTGAATATAAAATTACGAATCATTATAAATATAATCAGCTGTATATTGTTCATCATTATTGCGTTAGTTTCGTTGCAATACGCATAAATGCCTCGCAAAGTGACACGCGTGAGAAGTTGATAAACCTTATGCGGTGTGAGTGATTTTATATTAACACACCCTCTGACTATTTTTCTTTCTAGTTCTATTCCTTATCATTATTTTTTGTGCAAGTTTTTTTTATTTTTTGATACTCTTAAATAAAATTGAGACATCTTTAATTATTCACATAAAATTTGAGTCTATCTGTAGGTCAAATATTAGTTGCTTTTTTATGATATTACTGATGTAATAGAAGTCAAATATTTGGAACAAAATTCAATACAGTATATTTCATTAGACTTGTATCATTTGTAGAACTCTATACCAAATATATATATATAAATAGCTACTATTTTTTGTGAGTACTTACGCCTTTCAGTGACTTTTTCTGGCTTTGAAGAAACCATTGAAAACCGAAATGTCTGTAGTATCGTAGCCTAATGGCGATTTGTATTTGTTGTTAACAATAGCAGATATTGTGAGAGACAGTTAAATCTGATTGTGATTCATGGGAATACAATAATTTTATGGCGCCGTTAATTCGTGCCATTAAATCGGAACAAAAGTTTTCCGATAAAACGTCGAACGATCCGCCGATCATTTTTTCCCCGTCAGTCCGTTTATCCTCGTTTCGTTTTTAATTTTCCCTTTACGGCCTTTACTCCTGCCCGTCGCGTCCTCTGGATCTCCGTGCTTTGGATCGGGCACATCGCTTTAACTCGGATCCCCGCTCGCTTTTATGGGTGGTTTACGATATCAATTTGATAAAATATCCATCATCTTTGCTTTTATTCGACAACAAGTATTGGCGCGATGTATTGGCTCGGGGTGCATTGGTTCGGCTTTATAGATACGGGGATTTGCTCTAAAGATGATTGGGCGTGAGTTAGTTGACTAACAACCAAAATATTTCTTAAAAAATACACGAAAATAATATTTCATCAATTAAATATGCCATAAAGCATACTATCACAGTATCAGTATGTCGTTTTTGCTATTGTGATATCGCAAGATTATACGCGCCTCGCGGCCGTGTTGGCAGATGTAGATCATCGATCATTCAAAGTCAGTGCATATATTTAACAATTCAACAATAAAAATGATTTTAAAAATAAAATAAACTTTAATCCGTTATCATTTATAATTATTTTACTCTTTCGTTTTATGTGAAAACACAGCGCCGAATCGTCGACGCCGTAACGACCGCGGCGGGGTTGACGAGCAGCATCGTCCCGGCGCGACGTCAGATGTAGCCTGTAGGGGATGAAAACAAACGTTGACAAGTTTATACAAAGTTATTGCAGCACTTAGCTAATTGGATCATCGGAAAAGAAACAGGCGACCCGCGGGGGACTGACGGCAGTCGCGATAAAATGTTACGGAATATGCAAATGATCGTGAAGCACGAATCTTCGTACTGCCGTCGCGTTTTTAGTTGATCTTTGGTAGCGACTGCTTTTTTATGTTTTTTTATTACTATTTTTAATACATTGTAAAAAAAAAAATGCTCCAGAAGATTCGCAGCGTTCTAAAAGCATTGGATTTTGTAATAAACATTTATAGTTAAGCTTATAAAATAACCTATTCGAGAATTAGCTGGAGCTTTGATCGCTTTAACAAACACTTTAACAATCGCCAAAATTTACTCAGTTAAAATTATATATAAATAATCAAATTTGTAAACAATTTTTTTTTTTATTTTCCTCATAGATGCAAATCATTTTACCAATGAATTTAATCAACATCGGAATTTATACATATGTAGGTAAATCCTCACATTTAACATATCCCTCCGTCTCTCTCTGCAAGTTCACGTCCACCGCCTTCGCATCAAAAGCATCGTTCCGGCATTCTTTTATTTGTCCGCTATTTGATTTCATTGGTCGTTCACTTCCGTTATGCGAGGGTGGGGGGAAGGGGGAGGGGGAGGGCGCCGTGGAGGGGAGCCGCCTCATAAATACACGAGGGGAGAGCGCGCGCATGAAAACAGACTAAAAGCCCGAATTGACTGCCATAAGCGCTGCTCTTTGTCTGGGAAATGTGCAATATTAAGTCATGATTTTAGCACAGATATTTTTATTATCAAATATACTACTTACTTTTTAACTTAAACATATATTTAATTTTATTACTAAAAACATACATCACACAAAATACTATCTGTCTCCAATGATACACAAAAATCGCGTTGATTTGGTGTTATACACGTCAGGCGCAATAAAATAATAAATTTAATTAATAACAAGCAGAAAGGTCACACCGCAAAAGCAATCAAATCACAAATGAAACAAAAGCCAGAAAACAAAAAAACAGGATCATAATGCTATCACGTCACGTCACATTTGGCAGTGACGTCACGCCTCGCGTCCTCTCTCTCTCCCCCCAAGGCGTTATACCGCCGCTACGCTGGTATTAATTCACGGACCGCTGCCTTATTCATAGTGATGTGTCTCACTTGTTGTGGGATTGTTCCGACGGACCACTCAACGTAATGCGGCTTTGATGTGCGACGGAATTACATGGATTTTTTTTTTATATCTTAGTTTTTTTTTCTTTCTTTTGGCGAATTATGAATAGGCTAAATATTTTTTTGCACTTTCATACTGTACGAAACCTCCATTCTATAAACGTTATTCAGTTTTTTTATATAATATATAAACGAAAATAGTAATGATTTTATACAGTTTTTGAATCAATAAAATAAAACACTGAATTTTCTAACATTCTAACTAAAATTTTATAGCATAATACTTACAAAAAATATATTAAATAAAAATGCCCTAAAATGCTACAAACAATTAAAATAAAGGAAAACCTCTCCGGAAATCACAACCCCTATTCAAATCCTCACACCCAATACGGTCCAATAATTAAGAGACACCCTCCGCCCTCCAAAGGCGGCCCTGGCGCCCGTAATTAGCGTCCTCCATTAGTTACATGTGTAGAGGACAGGGAGGGATGGGGGCTGAATGTAAATTCACCCGAGGGGCCCTCATCCAGTGGGGGACTCGGTCAGGCAGATGCGAGGAATTGTCCTGCGTTATTAAATCTACATAAGTAGCCGTCCTTTTTATTACCCGAAGAAGCGCGTATTGCAAATTTTTTGGGGTAAGGGTTGGACAGTTTTCTTAAAATTGCATTTCGGGGTGGTTATTCTGATTCTCCCTTTGACAGGTTAATTAAATAAACAAAGCTTATCAATCATAAAACTTCAAAAGATATATCATTATTTGGTATTTGTACAACTTGAAAAATACGTGATATACCAATGGTTTGATTACAAACAATGAATCTGGACGAAACCACTCAACTTTACGTCAGTAAAGTTAATTTGAATAATAAAGAAAGAAATCTTCTAAACCTTTTGAACTCATATTTATTTGTGAAAAAAGTTGTATTATCAGTAATTGAAATACGAGTATAACAAAATCTGGCTGACGTTTTTGTAAAAAAATGTTATTTCTCTATTTTTTTAGTATTACTTTTTAGCAAACATTTTGTCATCTAGATATGACTTTTGTGATTTAGCAGACATTAAATTATTTTGTAAAAAACAGATATACCTATATCTCATTTTTTTCTTAATTTTTTTCATATTTAAGTGACATTTTTTAATAACCGTAATTTTATGCATACATTTATTTAATCATTGTACCAATACGGAATGTGCACGAAAACTGGAGCACCTACTTAAATTAAATGACCCAATAAAAAAAATCAAAAGCAATTCAAACAAGTAACCCTCGCTCAATAACGTATGGCAACATTTTACACAGTCTTAATTATTCGGGGCGTCCCTAATTCGGCAACACTCGATCCACCAGTCGCTTCCGCCCCCGCCCGCCCCCGCCCGCACCCGCTCACCCCCGCTTGCCCTCACTCGCCCCCGCCCGCCCCCGCCGATATGGGGGCTTAATTACACTGCAAATTACAGAGGGCGATCCTCGCCAAGGAGCGTCACACTAAAAACTCCTTCGCAAATGTGACCAGATAGGACGTAGATTTTTTTATTGATACCTCCGTATTGATTGAAGATAATATTATTTCTTTGTTATTTGTGGAATGTGCGACTTGCGCGTTACTAGCAGTGTGCTTTCTAAAAAACTTTGCATCCCCTTATACATCTATAAATGCAATGCATTTTTGTTTCTTTTAAGCTTAAACCAATAATAATTTGTTTTATACGTTGTTACTTAAAAATTGAATTTACTTTGGATTTAAATATATAAAAGACATGCTTTCATCAAAGAATTTCTTTTCGACTTTGCCAAAATGTGTTCCAGCAAATTTTGGTAAAGTAAAATATTTTTTTGGGTACATCCGAGTTTTTTTAGATGTTCTTTATGTCGCTTACATTTTTAAGGCTTCTTTTTATTTTAGAAAAAACCTTAATATCATCATATATTCCGTATATGAATCTAACGAGGCGAGAAAGTACTTGTGTAGCTGCATTTTCGTTGCGATATTTCATCCAATCCATACTTTTGCCTGTTTCTGTAGCCTGCAATATCAGCTGTACTATATAAAATAAATAAAAACAAAATGAAGCAGATTTTTAAAAAATTGCATCAAAAAATGAAAAAATTTGCAAGCCTAAAAATTTATATATAACTGAATAGTTTTTATAATGTTTGGTTAATATGCTGCCCTTAAAATGTAATAAGCATTTCTTTTAATCAAAAACTATTATACTTTCATAAACTCTACTGTCTAAAAATTGTCGATACAAAACTGTATTATTATTAAATGCATTATTACTCATTTTAAAAACAGTTATTGATGAGGATAATATCAGCGTGCTTACGAATAAACTTTTACAGCATGTACAATCAAAAGTAAACAATGGAAAAAAAAAACATTTTTATTATTATATAATATCATTCAAGAAATTAACAATACGGTGCCTTTTATTTGCAAGATCACTATCGAAAGATAGTTTAATAAATTAACTTTGACATTATAACTTACCAATACATTTAGGTATATATATATATATATATATATATATTCATACGCTTTGATAATCATAAAATATTTAGGTCAAATAATAATTTGTGGAAATGAATGAATATTGGAGAATTAACATAAAATCAGATAACATTCGCAGAATATCAAAACATAATAACCTGAATCGATATAACAAGCTGAGAGTCAGCCCAGCAATTAAACATCGTTCTCCAAGATACGTCCTAATGTTTAAGTACCCCTAGCGATATTAGTGTGCTTTGATAGCGAGAATAATGCGTCCTAACAGGGTTTAATGACCACCCAGCGCCATTCCAGTGTGCCAACCCTAATGGCAAGAAAATGGCGCCGGCATACATATATCTCCATTATTACAGACTTTACAAACAGGGTTATGCTAAACGCTCCGCATTGATCATTAATAAGTGTTTAATTTTGGATTTCAGATTTAAATGATACCGGAACGTTTAATGATTCGGACGGAATAAAAAGGTTGAGAAAAAATGTAATTTGTTTTGGATGTGCCGAATATTGTAATGATGATTGGGAAATAATTTTATTTGACCGTGCCGCATTGTTAATAAACGGAAGAAAATTAATATAATTAAACGGCAATAAACTGACTTTTGTGTTTTTTTTTTGGAATGAAGTTCCTAGTATGGTACAATTAAAGTATGGTTAATGATATCAACTTTTGTGGATACTCATGCGATGAATTTGATTTTGCACGCTTTAATTGAGAGCATCGTTTAATTATTTTTTAATATTTAGTTTCAAACATTAATTTTACGAAACACTAAGGAGGTATGGTTATATGTGCTAAACGAGATTCTGATACTGACACATTAGTTAATATTAAATACTTACAATTGTTCCATATAAGCTGGGATCTATTTTTTTATTAAGAGCAACTAATACAAACAATAACTGTAAATGAAATATAAAATTATTTGTTTTCGTTTGTATTAACCTCTACCACAAAAGTATATTTGAAAACGAAAAACTTCTGGCAAGTTATCAAAACCGTGTAAAAGATAACACTAACTCCGTATTAAACAAATATTCAACCACATTTTCAGTGAATAATCCACATTTCGCACTTGAGTCGTAGTGGTTCAATTGGAAAAGATTACCGGGTCTCAATATATGTCTCTATAAAAATTAAAGGAGATTTCTCATACCATAATTTCAACCATTGACTTTACCAAGCAACTAAATAAATTATAAAATTTATTTTAATACACAACAATTTTTTCATTGTTAAGACGTCATTGTACTTACATTATTTTTAAATCTATAATTTAATCAATAAAAAAATTACAAGCATAATTTGTTACGTACATTTTACATCGGAATTTAAAATCATCTTTTATATCCGCTACTTATTATTTATTTATTAATAGCCGCGGAGCATGACCCGTATTATCGTGTAATTGGATAATAAAGTAAAGAATATTTTATCGAAAATAAACGCAGGTGGGTCACGACTGGTTCGCTGTCTGAATATAATCATTAATTAATAATCAATTAATTTTCAATTTTGCCCCGTTTAAGCGGAGTTTAAACTCCCATCAATTAATAAAGTCTAATCTAACCGAAAGTATTGTACTTGGGAATTAATAATTGGCTTTAGACACTGCTCCCAATATAGTGTAGATTAAAATGCGTATTTTTTCATGCTTATTTGATGAATATATGTTTTTTTAAATAAATATTCCGTCACTTTAGTTATATAAAAAATATTTTCATGACGATCAGTTATAAATAAAAAAACCGGTTTAAATCTGTATTAATATATTTTTAAAATCTGGCAGGTTTTCAGCATTACAATTAGTACAAGTACTTGGCCATATATTTTGTTAAAACTTGTGTACTGAAGTTTTATATACAGAAGTCATTAGTTTTAAAAAAATATACGTTCATTGTTGACAAAGAATGTCTAATATATTTGGTTAATACCTAAAAGAATAGTAGGGATAGTATGTCTGATATCGCAAAGTCTAGGCTAAGGCGAGCCTTCTGTAGGCATAATTAATTAAAAATTAACCCTGTGTATAAGCCATCTATTAATTAGCATTATTTTCATCCACACGCCTCGATAATAAATTTACTTTAAACCCAAACTTTGTTAACTGAAAGATTCAGCCGCTCTGAAAGCCAGGGCTTCAGGACCCACCCCAGAACTTGTAACTCGGGATAAATACACAGCCTCTCTTTTAAATTGAGTGGACGAAAGTTTTTGTAATCATACTAATTAATTAACAAAGTTTTGTATTATCCATTTTTTTAATGGATTAAAATTTTGTTTTGTTTATTCACCAATTTATTTCAAGACAATAATATGGTCAGAAATCAAACATAAAATGATTGCGGATGTTCAATAAATATTGGATATTGCTGTTGACTTATAACTATTTAATACTAAAATATTTATATAAAATAAAATATACATTTGATTAAATTAATGTGTATTTAATCGTGTTGCAATAAGCATAATATATAAGAAAAATATGTAAAAGTTTACAAAATTTATTAATTACAAAATCATTTTAAAATATTTAACCAATAGCCTGTTTTTTTTATTTACCATTTGAAATATGAATTGGCATATATTTGTGTCAAAACATTTAATATATTCTTTTAATACAAGGCAGAGATATGACAGCGATGTATATGTAGGGTGTATCGATGTATGAAGAATACAAGCATCATGTTTGTTATCAAACCTTCTAGACAAGTAAGAAGTATCAACTAATGCCACCTAAAACTTCTCAAAACAAACTTTTCCAAAACAATAAAGTGAGGGGTTTATATTTACAAACAGTTTGAGAGCTCCTGCCTCCAGTAGACTGAGCTCATTGTTTTAATATGACCGAATAACCGACGAGCAAGCGGGACGCTAACACTGGAATAAAACACTCCGGCAGTGCGTCAGAGAGGGACGCCAGACTTCCTTGTTTTCGTCTGAGAGTACAGATGTTTGGGGTAGTCTTACAAGGCGGTGTTGGTGAATGCCGACGTCTCTCTCTCGCACACCTGCGCATCTAGCGCGAGAAGAGAGAGAGTAATCAGGGGGTAATTATGCATTGTATTTGCAAATTACACGGTACTTAGCCGGCCATATAATGTTCATTAATCATGGCCTCCCCACACCCCCTCCCCCGCTGTATAAATATAGAGGAAAATATGAAGCCTTCCTGTAACTTGGTGAAAATATTATACTTCCCGTAAAATGAAAATTTATGGTAATTCCAAAGAGACTTTTAGTTTACGTGCTTGTTTTCATAACCTCAATTATTAACATAAACTCCGTTTCCTGATTCCGCTTTGGGTCATCAAATGTAAGTTTTAACTTGCTTAAAATATTTTTTAATACATTTCATTCCGTCATGACTTTATTAAGTTTGAAAAACCAACCATTAATATCAATTGAATGTTGAATTATTTTGTTGAATTTTTTTTTAAAGAAAAATCGTTTAGACCTTTTTTGCTTTTAAATAGATTTGTAAAGAAGTTGTCAAAACACCAGATTCCCTCTTTGTATATATTGATATTCATTTTTATGTTTTTCGTAAAACATAGGCTTAAATGTTTCGATGTTACAGTAAAAAATAATTTTAAAAATGTTGATTTTTTGAAGTCAAAAAATCAATGTTAAAATGATTGCTAGTCTCCCCTTTTCTGATGAAGTCACAATTATTTTTAAGCGAACATGGTTAAATTGAAATCATCGATTACTGAGGCACTCACTAAAAGCAAGCACCCAACTATTGCTTACTGATAACCACGATGGAGTAATTACGATAACTAGCTATGAATAATAACAAGTTTCAATCTAAATTCATGGCAATAAAACTTGCGATATTACCTAGTAACAGAATTTACGACGCCGAGTATAATGTTATTCACGAGGTGTAGTACAAATTATAAAATGTAATTGGTCCTTAATGCGGGAATCTTCAGTCATCTGGCCTGTAATTAATCCCCCCGCCGATACACGGGTGTTTCATCAAAGCAGAGACAGCCAGTTTTCAGGAGATATTACATGTACTTCATCATACCCCCGGGTAGGGGTGCTATAATTGCTTTATATATTAGTTAAGCGTTTAAGGCTTTGATGCTTATTTTATTTTGGTAATTAATGCAATAATATCTCTTCATTATTTTTTTTAACTAAGCATTGTGTTGTTTGTAAGTCTATGAAAAGTGAACGCACAAACAAGTGCATTTTATATTTGGATACTTATTCTGGCCATTACAAACGAAACGTAAACGATAAACCAGTAAAGATTTCCTATATGTGGAAACAAAAATTTAAAAATGCTCTTAAATTGTTGTGTAATTAATAAAGGATGGGTTATGGACTCAATAGTTATGCGTTTAATTTTTGGCCGAATAGTACACGGTTAAATTATTACCTAAATAAATAACACCCCAGCAATTAAGCATTGCTTTATGAAACATAAATATGTACATTATTCGCTACTTACTAGTCACAAATCATAATATTTTATCAGCCAATTATGTACTGTAAAAATATATGCGCATATAAAATTTAAATAGCTTTTTAAAGTTAATAAAATTTAAAAAAACATGGGGGAAAAGGCATCTTAAAAATTCACTGTATATCACGAATATGTGATTTATTTATTTTACAGTGAATGCGAAAGCAGTAAAATCTCGATATAACGGACCGCTATTTAAAAATAGGCTTAAAATAAATTATATATTTTTTTGAAAATACACTGTATTTAGATATAAATAATAAATACAAAAACACAAACAAAATTGTATTTAATTTTCTTCGGACACTCGTCGTGAAATGTCGTTACTGTTTGATGTTAACTTTTAGTAAATATTGTAAAGAAAAAACATTTTTTTTTACATTTGACCGAATTTTTTGTCCGCTATATCCGAAGTCCGTTATATCGAGATTTCACTGTAACTCTCCTTTCAGGCAAGCTCGGCGAGAATGAAAGACGTCACGTCGCGGCTGGAGTGTTCCGACAGATAAAAACTCAAACTTAAAAATCTTAATTAACAATAATCCCGGGCGAAAACATCCCCTAAGTCCGCAAGGCAATCGTAAAGCTTTCTCGGCGATTCGAATTCTAAATTAATTATCTAGTCGTGTTTAAGATTTAATACGCAATTAAGTCAAAAGCGTTCGGAGAGGCGGCGGCGGTTCAACAAACTAAATCCGAGCGAAATTAATTTGCAGCGACTCGCTCCGCCAACCCCTCCGCGAATAATAAGGGCTCTAGCACTCATCCGACACGGCAACTTTGTTTAATTGAGTTTTATAGCGACATCGGTTGATGTCGTCGCGACATTACGTAGCCATTTACGTAGATTCCAGATGTTATTGCTTCTGGATACATAAAAAAAAATTAACACTCCGTTTTTCAATACGCTGTATCGATCGCGTCATTGATTCATATCCGCATTTGATTTGATACAAAATATTGAAAGAATCGTCTGTATATGTATTTTTTTATTATAGCGACGTAAAGTAGAAATGATTATATAACTACAATAAAAAACTGCGGTTTATAAGGACCCGAGGACCCACTACACTATTTTCCTCATAGAAAACCGTGATCACTGGCTCTGCAATATTGAATATTGATTCATATCTGCATTTGCTTCTGTATGGAAGACATTGGATGATATATTTATAATCGTGAAAAATAAATCTAATAATGATTTTATTAATAACACGTATTCTTCGAGTGACACTGAACACATGTAAATTGGCAGTACTCCCGATTTCCCGAATTTCGCATCTACGATACCCCCTTTTTATACACGTAATCATCGTAAAAAAATTGGTTCTAATGGAAAATAAATACGAGTAGTATAAACTACAATCAGTCGAGTATTAATTCGGCTATTCGTATTTGCCGAAGGTTTTTATTGTCTGCTGAAAACATGTTTGTCCTGAGCCAGTCTTAGTAATTTGGCGGTGCTCTCGACTTCTAGTCACTGCCGTCATTTCCGCATCTATGTTTCCCCCTTTTTATACGATTTGGTATAAACCACAAGCATTCAAGTATCAGCTCGGCCGTTCGTATTTGCTGAAGGTTTTTATTGTCTGCTGAAAACACGTTAGTCCTGAGCCAGTCTTAGTAATTTGGCGGTGCTCCCGACTTCTAGTCACTGCCGTCACTACCGCATCTACGATGCCCCCTTTTTATACGATTTGGTATAAACCACAAGCAGTCAAGTATCAGCTCGGCTATTCGTATTTGCTGAAGGTTTTTATTGTCTGCTGAAAATATGTTTGTCCTAAGCCAGTCTTAGTAATTCGACGAAGCTCCCGACTTCTAGTCACTGCCGTCAATTCCGCATCTACGATGCCCCCTTTTTATACGATTTGGTATAAACCACAAGCAGTCAAGTATCAGCTCGGCTGTTTGTATTTGCCGAAGGTTTTTATTGTCTACCGAAAACATTTTTGTCCTTCTAGTCACTGCCGTCAATTCCGCATCTACGATGCCCCCTTCTTATACGATTTGGAATAAACCACAGGCAGTCAAGTATCAACTCGGCTGTTCGTATTTACCGATGGTTTTAATCGGGTCTGTTGTCTTTCAGGTGTGGTTCCAGAACCGGCGGACCAAGTGGCGCAAGAAGCACGCGGCGGAGATGGCTACGGCCAAGCGCAAGCAGGAGGAGCTGGGCGAGGAGTGCGACGAGCCGCCCATGGACGACGACGACTGCCGCAGCGAGCCCGAGGAAGACAATGCTGCTAAGCGCCTGCGCCGCGAGCTGCAGCACCACCGCCAATAGCCGCCAACAGCCGGAAGCGCGCCACTTGGGACTCTCCGACTCGGAATCCCAAATTAGCACGCGGGATTCGGTATTCAGACTTTTTATTTTTGACTGTAACTATTTAAATTTACTGTTGATTTCTAGAGCCCGAGTGCTCGCATAGTGACCCGCCAAAGTAACAGCACGACGAGCAGACCGCGACAGCGCCGACATATGAAATAAACAAAAAAGTAGCCGAGAATTATTTATGAAGTTGGATCAAAATGCCGAGGTTTGTTCGGTTGTTGAAATAATTTGTAATAGCAAAGACAGTGATAATTTTAAACTCGTAACGTTATGTTTATTTATTTTGTATCCTTTCGTAAAATTATTCCAGTGATTGGGAATACCTACCCTCTAATCAACCACCCCCAGACGCGATGTCTTTTATTGTATATATATTGTCTATTTAGATTAAGACTGGTTATTTTGTTATTATTAATAAATGTGTTTGTATAAATACTACTAAATATTAATTAAAATTTTAAGACGCTAAGGATTTTAAAGAGGTAAAATTAGTGATATAAAATATACCTACCTGTATTATTTACATAATATAAATTTTATTCATCACAGTAAGAGTAGATATAAAATTACTATTAAATTAAAGTTAACACTTTTTTTGTTAAAACAATCAACAATCAGTTAGACTTAAAATATTACCAACACAGCAAGTATTGACATTAATAGACTGCATTTTACTTTTATTTAATATTTTTTGGTTCATAGTCTTAAATTTATCATCCAACAAAAAAATCTGTCTAAAAAATAAAAAAATATATTTAAACACCACTTGGTTTATCCGACTTTTTTTATTCTTTGATACTGTAAACTGCATTTAATTTTATGTTTACAGATATATTTGAGAAATTTGTGTCAAAGTGTAACTATCCTTAATTTTTGATAGGATAATCGTTTGTCTCTACTCACTCTTAAAAAGCTTCGATGTTTGATGTTGTACAGCCATAGAAGTAAGCGATTATATTTAAAAATATAATTTAATATATTGTATCAAAATAATCCAAAAACATTTATAAGTTAATCAAAACCAACAATAATTAATTGCCAGCATTTTGCTGT
The DNA here is from genome assembly GCA_022113835.1 of Atopsyche davidsoni. Taxonomy (NCBI): domain Eukaryota; kingdom Metazoa; phylum Arthropoda; class Insecta; order Trichoptera; family Hydrobiosidae; genus Atopsyche; species Atopsyche davidsoni. Next base: position 8,297,023 of record JAILWY010000006.1, on the reverse strand, counting down.
TTGAAAAAGAATATGTTAACGCCAACTTAATATTATATTTTTATTGTAAATAATATTGTCCAGTGCAATCATAGTTATAAAAAAAACTATTTAAATTATAATTTGGTAATTAAAAATAACAAACATTAGGTATTCATGATGTCGACATTTCTTATCGTTGTCTAAAACTTGTAAAAAAATTATATACATATATATATATTAGAACTACATCATCTTTTCATGACTATTTACCACATACACCATAGACTCATGATTTGAATACTAACAAATACATGTTTATATTATATTCAATAAAAAAAATTGTTTTTATCTACTTACAACGATAAATTAAATTCTCATTGTTAATAACTTATTTTATTTTGTATGTGTGCAGATGGATTTTCAATTCTTTAAAAAAGTTACACTTTATTAAATTACACAAAGAAGCGATGATTATTTCAATGCTTTCTAAGCTAAAATAATTTTACATAAAAAAATATTTGTACTAATCTAATAAAAAACTGTATTATTTTGAATTTAAATGTATAGGAGCATCTGGTTTTTTTCTGTAATGTTTTGTCGTGAAATCAGTCAAATACATGTGACAATGTTAAAAAAATTATTTAAAAAGGTATTGATTAGCGATTTAAAAACTACACTTTTGCACAAGATAATTCAATCACACGTGCGTTAAATTTAAAAAAAATTAAACTCATTTAAATTTAATTAATTCAAAATTTAATTATTTTTCGAAACCAATATTTCAAAGATAAATCCAAAAGTTTTAAAATATTTGTACATTGAACCAAAAAAATATTTTATATTTTTCTGCATGGGATACTGTATTCGTGCAAATTTTTTAATTAAGTTTAATCATCTGAGTGTTAAAAATCATCGCTTTCAGTTATTTGTTCGAACCACTTGTATAAATGTACTTAATGACTGGAAACTTTATATAAACTTGCTTGCAACGCTTATGCAGACGCGTTTTTCTCTATTGTTACTAGCTGTCCTGTATTCGACTTACAACTATGACTAAACCTAATTATACACGCATAAGTAAGTAAATAATATTTGTAAAATAATAAACACTATGAAAAGTATGTTCCAAGATATGTCTCGTTTTATTATGTTTATAAAACATTTAATATGCTTCCCTTACATATAAAAAAAACCTACACTATTCCCCAACAAACCCATCATTTCTCTTGTCCAAGTCATTCATTGAAATGCCTAAATATTTTATGTTTTTGTTATAAATAAAGTTAATTGATGTATGTTTATAAGATTTTGCAAATAAAAATATGAAAGATATATAATATAAATTAAAAAATAGTATATCAAATATAGAAAAACCTTTCACATTAATAGCATTACTATTTTCACAGTTTCAACAAACATCTAATGGTGATTTATTTTTCTAGCCAAAAATTTACGTCAGTTCGGTTTAAAAACTTAATAATACGAAAATTATATTCATTAATTTCTTGTTGATTAAAATAGGTATGTTTTAAAATTAATGGTATCTTCTTTAAAAATACCTTTGTTCATCCTTGGTAAAAATAAGAGTGCAGGTTTTCACCATTTCCCGGTTGACGTACATCCCTGGAAAGGCTTTGGGGGAAGCCATGACAGTCGTTATCACGTGATCCGGGGAGCAGGAGAAGGGTGGAGGGAGGAGGGTGTCCTATGGAGCCTCCGGCGTCGCCATGGCAACCGCTTCGCTCGATCCGCTCGCCCTCTTCCCGGCGAAAGAGTCGCAAGTCGTCCGCTCCTGCCGCGCGGAATGAACCCTTAATGATGAGGCCTCAAGGCGCAGTTTGGCTTGATGAAGTCCTCGCGGAGCGGGGGATGTAGTTATAAATGTAAAACATGGATTGTCGGTGAGAGAACAGCCCGGGGGGTGAGCGAGAGGGGGCGGCTAGAGAGGGATGAAAGCGGAAATCTCCGGGGGTTGGAAAGTCGTGCAAGATTTGCAAATCCGTATGCTGTAAGTGTCAGTTTATTTGCACTGAGGAGGGAATTGTGCATCCCACTGGTTGAAATCATTTCCTCAAAATTTTACACGAGCTTTAATAAGATTTCGTGGATAAATATATAATATATATAAAAAATATAACAATTCAAAAATACATATCGGAAATATATTTCCTTAAAGATTTTTGAATAAACCAACCAAGAAATGTTTTATTTATTATTACATATATGTATTTTATTATAGTAAGCTAATCTTTTTATTGTTTGCACTTCACTTTCAAGTCACAAAGCATCTGTAAGAGAAAATATTAAAACATTTCGCTGTACTATGATTCTAGATATAATGAGTTCGAATCCAGTCTGTCTTTAGTGAAACCATTTTCTCGATAATTTATTTAACGAGACGTTTTAATTTAATTGCTATTTATTTAATTACGGATTTAATTTTTTTTTAAATAAGGGATAGAAAGACTGAGTACTTGACTCGAGAACATTAACAAATTAAAGCAATTTACGTAAACAAAATCATAAATTTGTTGTAGGTATATGTAAATTTATAATTTTAATCGAATATTTAATAAAATTTTCCTTTGATCATATTTAAATAAAAGTCATTTATAAAATATACCATAATTTAATACCACCCTGGGTTTACAATGACCTTTAAAAATATTTTTTTTGGATTGATCACTGAAACAGGTGGCCAGATACTTAGCGTTAATTAAAAGAGAGAATTACTTTAAGTACTACATTGAGTATAAAGCGAGATGATAAGCCAAACATTAATAAAATTCTACCTGCCACCTATTTTAATTTTTTTCGAGTGAATAATTAAACTCATCAACGCTAATGATGGCAATCGTTAAAAAAAACCTAATCATTATTTTTTTATATAATTTATAATGAAATCGAGCAGAGGCTTTCAATAATTACTAACCAAACGCCATCTTCTTTCTCTTCACCGCGTAAGAAATATTCCTGTCTTTTATAACTACTCTGTACCGTTTATGACGTCATGGTGTGGTCTTTGTGAATAAAATTGGCGGCGCTCAGCGTGTTGATAAATCAACTTGATTATTTACCTGAACTTGTTATATTTGCTTCGCTTATCACTTTCGTTTTTATTGATATATCTTTGCCAATGCTGAATGTCCAATCCACTCTTTATTGTGCTTTATTAAAAACTATTAATTTAAACTTAGTAAAAAAAAAAAACTAAATATTTAAATCATAAAATAATGTAATATATCACATAGACTGTCTGTTTTTATTTGTACCTCTTATTAAGGACCGGATATCTATATAAACATTATCATTCTCAAAGTTTGTGAAAACATGTATATTTGAATCTATTAGGATAAATAATATAATGGTTAAAATACACTAATTTAATTTATTTGATTTATCTTTATGAAATTACCTAGACAGTGGTCTATAAACTTCACTGGTAACAAAAAATGAGTTTAATATCTGTGCAAGCAAATTAATTAGCAAATACATAAAGGACGAATAAATTTTAATAAACAAACCTATTTTAAAACTTAATTAGATAAATTAAAAAAGGGATATGTTTGGTTAGATTACAAAAAATGTATATTACGTTTGTGATTTGGTTTCTTGGATGCTGAGCTGCTTAAAATTTTCAGTTTTCTAGCTTTTCGACTCCGATGCTGGGACTCTCATCATACAACATAAATAATCCAATAATCTTATAATCCTGAAATCTATTGACATGCAATGTAATTATAAAATCTATAGAAATGAAATCCAAAACATTATTTCAACCTCGAAGTTGCAGCTTCTACGACTCTTACTTCTTATATATGGATTCACAAAACCACGATGCTGAAGCCTGGTGTAGTGTAGTTAACATGGTTGCAATGCAATGCATGCAGGTCGGCTGCAACGATGGTTTAAAGCCAATAATGATGCACCACGTTCCGTGATTGTGCCACGAGTCACATCAACAGAAGCTAATTTAAATTAAACGCCCGATTTGATAATTCCCGTATTATAATGTCAGCGGCCATCGCCCCACACACTTTATTAGGACGCACTAAATACTGTCTGCCTGGGGTGACCACACGTGCACAAATAGTCATGATTATTTGTGGATACGATCTACTGATCTTCTCAACTGCTTGGAGTCTTAAATATACAAATATCATACCTTGTCAGGTATGGTCTCGTACTTCCAAGCTACTTTCAAGCACTTGATTACGTATTTGATTGTTACGCTTATCCTAGTTCACATAGAGATTTATGAGTATTGATATTTAAAGGTAAAAGGGGCATTGGATGGAGAAAATTTACGTGGATGCGGAACTTGTGCCAGTGGATGGAGATCGGAAGTACGGCCTAATTGGTAAGGCATATGATAGAAATATGTTCGATGAAATGGTAACCGACCTCCTATGAAAAAAACCATCAGAAGAAGAAGATGATTTATGATTGTATACTTAAATATTCTAAATAAAGTTGTACGGGTTGAATTATTACCACAACAAAAAAATATGAACAACGTAACCTCACCAAATTAAATTGTCTCGTAGTTAATGACAACGAGTTACTTAGTTTATATCGAGAGACGCTGAATTTAAATTATAGTTTTCTGATATATACTGATCAGTTATGGGCGTTTTAACATAAGAAATATATAAAATTTAATTAAATCGAAAAAATATATCTTTTTTGATTTTAATGAAACTTTAAATATGCTATGGTCACCGTAGAAATAGTCCGTTCGTATGGTTCACTAATAACAATTTATATAAAAACATCACGTCCTGCAGGGTTTCTAAACTAGCAACTAAATATGTGTTGACAAAAATCTTAAACATTTAAAAATAATTTTGTCACATATTTAATGACGAAAGTGTCTTTCCTTGAAAAAAAAAAGCCTGGGTAAGAAATGATGGTTTATTAAATATTCAATAATATCCTTTGGTGAAAATAATTTTAATAATGATATTCTGACGGTTATTTGTAATAAATTTATAAGGAAATTTAAAATAATTTAAATAATAAGTTTTTATAAAAAAAATATGTTCACACGATATTGTGTGATAATTTATTTTATAAATATTTTGTGGGTTATAACAACTATCCAATACAAAGATTATTTACTTATTTTGTAATTTTGATTAAACGCATATATTCAAGAACTGCTGTGTCCAATAAATTCCTCTACGAATCAATGAATAAAAATTTGATTTTTATTCCTTCATTATCAAATAACAGAGTACGCAGCTTAAATTTCTATTTCTATGAAAATTTTAGCTGATGAGCTACTATGACATAAAAAGAACATTTTAAATAGTATTTATTGAATTAATAAGAATAGATTTAATTCAATTTTGTTAAATTTTTAAAACTAAAAATTAATAAATAAATGTTGGGCATCCCTTCAGCCCCCTAATAACATGCACCGGTAATAAGGTGAGGGGTATAAATTAAGATACACTTAAATTTTAAAGCCCGCTTCAGAAACTTAAATTTATAATCTCACCAACACACACACACACACACACACACTGGACTTTGGGACATCCCTACACATACACACACCCCGCGTATTTATCTTACAAAATAAACATGCCACCAAACTTGACTTACCGTTAAAAATATTCCTGATTGAACTCAAATTAATTAAGTACTCACTACAAGTAAAACAGATTTTTGAGCAAGCAATTTTTTTTTAAATTTTTACCATTGATGAAAATTCAATGTTACTTGTAATAGATTATAGAAATAATAGGCCTTCACGTATTCTCAAATAATAATTATAGAAATGTTTTAGCATGATCTGATTGCACTTTTTATTAAATAAATATAATGGATGATGCCTCAAGTGATATCGTTTTTCATTTGAACCGATTCTTTATAAAACAAATAATATTATTTATAAAATTGATATTTTTTAACATACCAACTCAAGACAGTTCTACAATCTATATATAAAATTAAGAGGCAAATAAATCAATTGAAAACGTATTGAAAAATTAAAAAATCATTTATTTATTAAAAAAAACTTGTTGGTGAGTAGACTTATCCCGCGAAATGAATTCTATTAAAATTTATGTAATATTTAAAAATAATACAAGTCAAAATATTTTTATATAAAAACTTTCATGGTTTAATTTAAAATCACTGTACTCTTACTTAAAATATCAAACATAACGAATTATTTAAAATATTATAAAATTTACATACTTGTTATAGCGGAAATCAGACATTGTGTTTTTTATCGACATCTAAATGCCTACACGCAATTAATAAAACTGCATGACTTGTCAATAATTCAGCAGCACGTCGGTAATGTCTGATACATGAAAAGGTAATTTAACAATAATCTGACTTCTTTGTTTATTAAAAAAGGAACTTTAATGTCTTGCCAGGTGCAAAAATACAAAAACAATTAAATAAAAAAATCATTTTCCTTCCGAGAATCACAAACTAAAAGCAAGATTCACCGTACAAAGGTGTAGCCATACTAATACAATCTCGCACCCATTCACACAAACCTTCATCCTTTTATAAGGTGATAAATCTTATGGTAACACCTAATTGCTAAGCAACTAATATTATAAACCGACATTCCAATGGTTGTTAATATATATTTTAAAGGTTTTATTACACAGCTTTTTTCAGAGCGTCATTGTCGTTGTTGCTTACCATTTGATATTTATAATTTTGCTAGGTGCGCAAGTCTCCCGACGAACCGAATCACTGCCCAAACCAACTCACCATTGTAATTGAATATAAATTATTTTAACGTTTTAATATTAGTAACCCTCTTTAATAAGCCTTATACAACTATTTTCCGCTTAGAAAACCATGAACACTGGTTTAGCATATGCTCAGTTAAATGGTTGACAAACCTCCTCCGAGGAGAAGAACTTGATGAAGAATTGATATAAAAATAATTTCATATGTACATCACAAACTTATATTTTAGGTTCAGTGCAAAAATGTCTAAAGGAGTCAATATTTCATTGGCATGATAAATACGTTGTTTCACTTATAGGATATGATTGTTAAAAATTCTTACCAAGTAATAGTGATTCGTTGGCATAATTGGTAATGCACCGGCCATGTAAGCTTGGGGCTGTGGGTTTCGAATCCCACACAAATCACTATGATATTTTTCTGAGAGTTTCTTTAATCATTTTTCAATATTTGAAAAAATGTACTTAATCATAATCCGTCTAAAGGAGATTGACCAATTGAAAGGGCCGTTTTAGTTTATGGTCCATTCTAAATTCGTCATTATCTCTGGCAACACTGTGGATCAAACAGCGTCATCCGTTAGTTAAAATGTAAATTTCCGCCATAATAATAATTGGCATCGCAAAAAGCACTGGATGCTCCGCAGAATGTCATTTGGCCGATGCGCTCCGAGGCCCGATCGTTATCTGCGAATGAATATTTTGCATTTTTTCCCAATTTTTTGATACGGTCACGCGCTCAAAAGTGATTTATATCTGAAACGTTGTCGTTCTATTTACTTCGGAATTTCAATATTGAACGATGCGGCAAAATGGCGGCGATCTATCTCTTTGTGCAGCGGTCATTTTTTTTTTTTTTTTTGATCAACGAGTCAAAGTTTTCGTTCAATTTGCGGCCGCTGCGTGATAGTTGAAATTGTTTGTGTGGCCGCAATTTTTGTGCTCAAAGATTTATGATCTTCGAATAATAAATTATGGATCGTATTACTTGGCTTGCGTTGAAAATTATACATGAATAATATCAGTGTGCCTTAATTTAAGTACTGTACACACAGACTACTCAAATTTGAATCCATTCAACAAAAATAAATGGCTTAAGATCTTCTTTATGTCCCAGATGATTTTCTATTCATATTTTTTTTATTTTAGTTGAAATAAAATATTTTGATTATGCTGGCATTATTCACGCGATTCAAGCATAAAAATCAGTTTATATTGATTTGGCTATTTGAGTAGTCGACTTGTGTAATCAGTAAATTAGTAAAACTGACACAGGATAAATATACGTTTACTGAGATTTTCACTTATATTTTTTGAGGGGAAGCACTTGAAGAAGAATGAAATTATTTCTTTAAAAGTATAAATCCGAGAAGGCTCTAGTAAAACGGACTGGGGGCGCACACCGAATTGATTCTCGGGAACGTAATTTCTATTAGCGTCCAATAGAACCAGAAGTAATTGATAATCGGCCATAAAGCTGAGTGATTCCTCCGGAGGTTGTTTATATTAACGACGCATCATATTGACAGGCCGCCGCCCAGTGCCGCTCGACACATAAAGAGGCTTTACTGCGCGACAAATAAAACCGGACTGTATCATTTATGTGGTTTGGACTCCTAAAAAACCCAGCTTTTGCTTTTATTTATACGCTGACATAAAAATTGTTCAGTTCTCCATTATTTCCTTTGCATTCCGTTTGAAATTATTTTTTTACGACAATTTTTTTATGCCCCTGATATTAAATACGGCCGTGGGCAGCAGTAAAACGCCAATAAAAGATATTTAATTTGTATTGATTCGAAGGATGTATTTATGAAGCCACTTATAACGCTTCGGACCCGGAGAAACGTTTATAACTTAATTTATTTTATTCGGTCCGCAATTAAGCTAACCACACTTTCATTGAGAGAATCGATTACCAATGCAATTTCTTTCCCATTGTTTATATTAAATAAAAACAAATAAGCATTAAAACTGATCAAATACTTAACATCATCAAAACCATGCAATATTTAGTTAATCCTCATTTATTCTCGAAAAGGTTTTTTTTGACACGTGTAGGATTCTTAACCGCGCTGCTGCTGTAACAGAGAATATATTTTATCTCATATGCAAGTACAAAATCGATTTACCGAGGTTGCCAGATAAATATTTAATGACTGGCAATCATTTATGGCGAATACTTGTTGGGACCTATTTATATTTATAAAATCTATTCGAAAATGAAAACCAATGTTTCACTAATCAAAAAACTTGCATTTTAGTGGAATATAATAATGTATAATAGTAACGTTAATTCTATTATTTTTTTTCGTGGAGAATTTTATTTGCCAAGATTTTTTGTCTTTGCATATATTTGGATACAGAGATATTATATACGAGTACATACTAAGTATAAAAAAAACCGCGTGGTCACCGCATCTTCGCCACGATGGAATCTCGTTTGTAGCTTTCTGGAATTGTGTGTGAATCCGAGACACGACACATTAATCAATATAAAATTTTGAAAGATTTTATTGAATATTTTGATTTTACGGTTTAATCTTGGGATGACGTATGCTCGCCATTAAAATGACACAGCATTTGATATGCCCATAACTGTGCGCGCACAATAGAGAGTGTCGAAATAGCATTTTCACAATATTCAAATTCATTTTCGTCGGCTTGGATTTCTTTGTTTGATCTTTTTATTATTAAACGTATTAAATCCGGAAACGGAAAGAAATGTGTGAAATGCACGACGCTAAAAGATATTAAAAACCAACAATTTCGTAAGTTAAATAAAAATGATAAATAGATTGAATAGATAATATCCGTGTATTTCACGAATACCATGCATTAAAAACCGCACGTGTTTTATATTCTTCTGTATATTTTGATTTCAATTTTCTAAAGCCCTTATAGTTTGACTTTAATGATTTTTTGATTTCTTGTGTGTTAAGCTGCTTGATGCTTTCTGTCCAAAAACGTTTCGGTCTCCACTATAAAAGACGGTTCCAACGGAACAAGGATACAAATATGAATTCTATTTTGAGAGCAGCTTAAAGAGAAACCTTGTTTTTAAAAAATAATACTTACATACATTTAAATTGTACACAGGCTTTATGGCATAGCACATGAATCAGCAAAGCATACGATTTAAAAATTATCCTATACGAGGAGTCTGAAACATCCACTATTGTCAATAAAAGCATAATATGATAACGAAATTGAGAACTGATATTTTAACTATCTCTATCCAATTATTTAAGTAACCTGCTAATTTTCGATCAAATTTTTGCATCACTTTATTCAAACAAAAATATCAATCGTTAAATTTCTATCAAACATATATTATTAATTATTATTGAGTATAATTAAGCTTTATTACTATTGCCGATATCAGTCTTGTTACGGTTGGGTTCAAAGCTCTCATAAAAATCTAATAAAAAATATATACACCAATGTTCAAAATACAAAGTTTGCAAATCATTTTCAAGTGACAGAATTCACTCCAAGGCGCATTGTTATATATTTTTTTAAATTCATTAAAATAAATTTAAAATTAAAAACGAAATTTAGTTTTAAGCTACTATAAATCTTCTGGTGTTTAATAAACTTCGAATGGTTCATGGCCACGTGGTAAGAAAACGTGTGAAAAAAATCATGAATGACTCGATTTTGGTCAATCGGTTGTTAGAAGGAACCGCCTTTTCTAGCTAAGCTCTATACCTGCTTTAGAATTGAAAAAAAGCTACAATTGTAAAAAAAATGCGTCCTGGTTCATTTCCGCAAGGATGCCGGAATGGTTACATTGAAACTATATATAAATCTTGCTCTACTAGTTCATTATTTGATATCCATACAAATATAAATATTTTATTTTCACATAGTAGATTTCAAAAAATGTCGTAAATATTGTCTTTCCTCCCCTCCAGTTATTTTTTGCATTGTTTTCTTAGGCTTTTAAAAATAGTTATAACTAATAATAGTTCTTCAATTTACATAATTTATATTATGTTAGTCAAATAAAAAATATTTTCATACCTAACCTAATGTTTTCATTAGTGAATGCTTATATAATGGCTCCATAAAGACAGGGCTTGTTTTTAATGCACAAAATGTCTTGGCATCAATTATTGGCAATTCATTTTATGTACAACATGACATGAATTTTTAATTCACATCTTGATTCTACTTAACTAGTCGCGTAATAAAAAGTGAAATCTTTACCAAAAATAGTATTTTATCTAAAAGAAAAAACTAAATACACATTTACCTATATTTAAGTCTGGATACTCTTCACAGTGCGTTGCCTGTAGTAGTTTCTACTTTCAAACCAAACAACAGCATCTAAAGCCACCTATGGAGAATGCATGGATATCTTTAAACGTCTGCTATGTATACAAATACAAAATTCAAATAGATTAGCGGATATGGATACACATGACTCTTATTCACGCCAAGCTCTTTCAAGTCGCATTACCGTGAATTGTTCCGACTTTACTATGAAGCCTCCACTATGAGCCCCAGTCCATTTGTGAATCTGTGACAATGCCTTGCGGAAAGGTGGTGGGGACGAGGGGCATGAATGAAATTACTTTTCAGCTTTTTGACTTTATGCAGTGCTTTTAGATGTGCTTTTGACGAGCTTTCACATCTCGGAAGCTTTGTCACACTTAGCCGATTACAGCTATTTGTAATTTGAATGGATTGACAAGGTTTATTGATGCATTTTGTCAAAGAATGATACATTACAAGATTACTTTTAACAATCACAAAGAGTGTACATTTAATGTCCTATTGAACTATATACCATATTTAAATAAGCTTTTGACTGTATTTTTAACATATAGCGAATATACTGAATAAGATTATTTTTATATATTTATATTCTTTTAAAATTACGTACTTTTTCGTAAATTTGGTATTCTCGTGTAAATCCAGAATAAACCTGAATATGGCTTCGATTTATTGTTTGAACAACTGGTACATAAAAATGTGGTCAGGAGGCCAGAAGTTGACTGGACACGCAGCCAGTATATCAACCCCCTGGTGGTAAATCTTTCTGAAGCTTTATTGACTGGTCCGGTAAGAACTGGCATTTTTAACGATAGTATTTTATCACCGACTTCTGGAGAATGTGGCTCAGCAGTCAGGCTTCCCATCTTACAGACCGATTTTTGAGATTCTATTAAAAAATAATCAAACGCTGATTAAGACTGGTGATGTACAGAATCACAATAATTGAAATTACAAATTAATTTTAAAATAAGTCCCTGAAGACTATTTCATGAAAATACTATCTACTGTTTGCTTACCTGCTACACAGTGCAATTATAGACTATTTTTCATGACTGTCTCTTGTCAGCAGATTTACGGAAACAATATTAATGTGAGTGCTTGTTTCTATCGAGGCCTATTCAGAAATAAATAATATTTCTTCTAAAATACACTACGGTGGTATCTTTTTTCAGTAGTGTGATCATTGAAAAAATAACGCCATATATATTTTTTTAAAGTTTTGAATACAGTTAGATAGTTTAAAGAAAAAAATATTTAAGAATCAGAAGAAAAAAAAAAGGCAAAAACTTACCAGTCAGTTAGCAGAAAAAACTGATACGTGTCCCAAAAAGAAAAAAAGGCCGGGTAGATTCCTTGGGGTGCCATAAAGAGCCTCTCGGCGTCCCGCAGTCTGCCGGCGATGCATGTTGTTTCTGCGCACCCGGGCCGAGGAAGTCTGCGCACTCCGCGAGGCAGTGACGTCACCGCATCCGGTACTCAGCCGTGGAACAACACTGCCTTCGGTGGGTAAACAATGTGAACGTGATGATTTTCAGCGCTCGCTGAAACTGTGTCGTCAGATTGCTCGTGTTAATATTTTTCATATAATTGAAGAAATCGTTCTGAGCTAAAAAAATTGCTAAAGCAAACTATTGATCTTTGACGTCGTCGTGACTTTGTTTTTTTCTGCTTTTTATTTTACTGTATTGTTGAGCTGTATGCGTTGTATAATCATGTAAAGAAATATATTGAGGTTATACTGCGTTTTTATGCGTTTATCTTTAAAATGAATTCTCATTGAACTAAAAAAATCTTACTGACATCGAATCTATTTTGGGCAGCAGCTGATTGTTTAGAGAAAACTTCATAGAGAAGGAGAAAATTAACGTCGTTGCAGAAGTGCCCCATGATAATTATACGTTCATTTAGAATGCACTTTTTTTGAGGAAAGGCACTTGAAGAGATGCTTGATTCAATAAACTTACTAGGCATGCCTCGTTGCCGGCAGTACTTTAATTATCTTAACGAGTATAACACTCGTCCAACCATTAAAATAATTTGTTTATTTTTAAGGGTAGCTGTCGGAATGTGTCCCACCATGTGTTTTGTAACATTGCGGTAAGAGAAACAACCCGAAGACACGTCGTGTCACTGACGCAAGCGCTGAAAAAACATCCTAGAAGATGCATTTTACATCGCGCGGTCCGTGACGTGTCAAAATATCCCTGAAATAAAAATATGTATCACGTGATTTATATTGTAACCGCATATATTGGATGTTTTTTCAAACCACCATGGGTCAATATTTTTTCCGGTAAACGGAAGTTTTTATTTATGTGTTTGCCGGTGTCTGCTTTAAGAGGCGTCATATGGATAGTAATAATATCAGCATTTCCGGATACGATTTATAATATTTTTAAACATACACGAAATTAATTTATTGTTTAAATTTTAAGTAGTATCACCGCATTTGCTTATCTAGGGCATCGTCTTATTTTAATCAAATCAGTTGTTTATTGCGTTGGTCTATTTTGAATGTAAACATCTCCTTACATTGATTAATGAAATATTTTTGTTACAACATCCTTGTACAAAGTGATTCGATCAAAGGTAATATCATCATGTCTAAGAGGCAGCAGCACCTCTATTATACAGTGACGAACATTATACACAAAAAATAAATACTACATATGATATACATAATATGAAAGTACACCTAGAAAGTATGTTTTAATGAAAAAAAGTATGTGTGTATTGACGAATTAAACGGAATTTTTTTATATTATTTGTCAGTTTTAGAATTTTTTTTTAATACATGCATTGATTTTTTTTCTCTTTTAAACAATGCAAAATGAGCACTTGACGTGTATTGTGAGTACTTATGTAGGTATTCCAAGTATGGTTTCCTATTCTTCTGGTATTCCACGAGGCAGCTCGCATTCCTGTGTTCGGTCAGAGAGCCTGGTGCCAGAGTGTCTGGCAGGACCGCAGTGTGTCCTCTTCTGGCATGCAGGGGTGGTCATCCCTCTCTGTCACCTGGCTAGCCTTGCACTAAAGTGCAGCGTGGGATCAAAACCAATCATGCCAACTAACCACCCTTAATTTTTTTTGTGTAAATTCTTTAAAATTTCAAGTATTCACCGTAACCTAATGATTTTAGGCTTGCTGTTGATAACTAGCATAAATATCAAAAAAATCATGTTTTTATAAATTTTTACTTTCGTAAAACTCAACGTTAATTTATTAAATATTAAATTAAATAGAAAATTTTTATTGTTTCTATAAAATTCGTTTCATTATTAATGATGATACATTTTATCAAACTATACTATTTATAATCAAGTAAATAAAGAAGCAAAGCAAAGACTTTTTACTCATTCACTAACTGGCTAAACTCATTGTTTTTTCTTATTACTTAAATCGAGAAATGCGATGAAAAATTCCAAAGATATATTTTATTTGTGTATATATAAGAACAGTTATATTCTGAACCAAAAGTTGTCGTTCTCGTTGATAGAGACTAATTTAAAATGTTTAGGTAATCGATTCATCAATGAAACACTGAGAAGAATCAATGTTTGGCCTGCATGTGTTGTAATATTATTTGCTAGTAGTTTCTATTTGTTTAAGTAGATATTTCAAGCAAAAATATAATTTAATGATTTACAATTAATAATTAAGAGATGTCTCTAGAGAAATGAGATTTCATAAGTTTGATCTTAAAAATATTTTGGTATTCTTTACAAATTTTAATCCTGAGTAGCTTGTTTATTACAATAAGATGTATTGACTCGCACAGGTAAAGGAAGCCATAAAAATACTTTGTAGAAATCTCACAATGGCGAGAAGGAAGAGGGCATTAGCTGGACTCGTCCTGGCCGGTCTACAGGGGAACCAAAAACTACATATGCAAATAACCTACATCTAACAAAAAAATAACAACCTGTTCGTATATTTACTTTGCAAATCCACACATCATAATAACTTTAAACAATTTCAAGTTTTATTTAAATAAAAAATATGTTTTTCAGGTAATCAATTCACTGAATAAAATATTATAAAAATACATGTTTATACGTGTACCAAGTTTTTGTTAGATAAATAAGAATATATGTACATAAACATAAAACAACAGGAGAAATAAAATATTAAAATATAGTGTGTGTTTGAATCCCACTTTAAAAAAAATCGTTTCTTGCGTGAAATTATAATGTAAACACTAGATTCACAATCAACCTGTACGAGTCAAAAGTGTGAACTTATTCGAAATTCCATTATAATAATGGAGATTTTCAAACAGTTTTGATTATGTAGGTATTAGATACCTCACTTAATATGTAGTACGGAGACATTAAAATCTCGACCAATAAACGGGCGGCTACCTGTACAGGTACACCCTGTCGCCTCATTATTCAACTTAACACTTGGGGCAATTAAACCGTCCGGCTGAGCTGGAGCTGCGCCCCCCCCCCCTCCACCACCCCCCACCCCACCCCCCTCCACCCCTGCCGGTCGAGCCTTTGTGCGTGCAAGACGCGGGCTACTCAACAACCACGATGGGCTAGGGGTGGGCCGTGGGCAAACGTTCACGATGAATCAACCAAATTGCAAATCTATGTTATTATGAATTATATTTGTTATACCTTTTTGTCAGAGTCAATAACTCTGTTTGATAATGCCAACGTTAAAGGTTGGCGAAACCGGTCACAAATAAAAACGAACATGTGGAAAATCACTCAAGTATTTTACTCAAAAATATTAAAATGAAATTCCACCAAGTACTATCTGTCAAAAATATTAAATCTCTTTATTATTAATTATGACAGTAATACTCTTCAATGCCATCGAAACTCATCCAACTATAATTTCTAAGCTTTTAAAAAGCTTTCAATTTCTATAATGAAAATATATTGCACAGTTTTAAAATGAAATCACCACATATTTTTAAAAATACTCATTTATAAACGAGACGTATTTATCAATACATTTGTTTCCATTTGTATTTTGCTTAATTCACTATAGTATAGCTCTATAAATATCTTAGAACTGTCCACTGCGGTGATGAATGATAGATAGCAAAAACTTGGCTCGATTACATAATTTAGAAGTTTTTACAGATATATCTTAAAAAAGTAATATTTTTAATATGACTATAAGCAAGCAAAACTCATGTATTTTATAGATTCTCCGTGAATTTTCTTCGTTTGTGTTTGTTTAGCGTTTATGTACACTCTTCATTCCATAAGTATTAATATTTTAATACCTTAAACGTACAATGTATGTGACAACACGTGAACATTATATAACCAATTAATACTCATATTCACGTGCTTTTTTATCATAATTGAATGATAGGTAATAACGAAGCAAGTTTGATATAATATTTATTACAATCGTGAATAGTTATCGTGTCACGACAGCACTCGCCACCTCTATCACATTAGACCCACGTACGAGGAAAGGCTACCTCGGATGAATGACTTAGTCCTACCTGGCCGAGATCCCGTGGAGGAGCCAGGAGTCCACGGAATGAGGTCCACTTCCGTTCCATTGTGGGTCGAGTCAGATGAATAACCCGCCGAGCAAGCGCACTTGCTGCTCATTCACGACCCGGTGATTTATCATCAGCTCGGATATCATATTTTATGTAAATTGTAATGAACATTCCTTTATCTAAGTGTCTATGACTATCGCACCTCTCAGCTAATGCTCTTTGTGCCATCGACTTCTAAACTATAGCAATGGATTTCTTGAAAATAATTGTATTTCTCTGGCGTCATAGACGAAACTTGAAAAAGTGTGAAAACGATTTTTGTGATATACATATTAATATTTTAAGATTGCACTAGAATTGAAACCAGAATGAGTAAAAAAACATGATCGCCAAGATAGGCCAAAATAAATTATGAAAATCATTCAATTTTGATCATAAACATTTCTGTGTAATTGTAAACGTCTAAATTTACGTTGAAAATTTACCAAACTAGTGTAAAATGTGATATTGATTTTTCCAAAAAAATAATTTTGCATTAGCAACAGAATGTTAGAATTCAGATCAAGCAGCTATGTTTATTGAATTCAAAAACAGTCTCATAAATAACGTTTTTACATGTTTTATAATAAAAAAAACCTCGAGCAAATAAATAAATAAAAAATGTAACTTTGCATGTCACTTATAAATTTGACATATTCTAGTCTTTTTATGTACAGGAAATACCAACAAACTTGATTTGATGTCTTAGCTTTTATATATTGATTATTTTATCAAAAATTTAGCTAGCGATCCCTTCATCGAAAATTTATAAAAATCGCAGAATAATATGTCCGCCGTATTATAAATTATCCACAAAACTACTTTACATCGAGAAACCTACGAGCAGACATTCTTTTCTGAAGCTGTGACGTCTCTTCAGTGGCACTTTGTGTTCTGATGGTAATCTGCATTGCTTTTGCCGCCCTCCCCTTTGTCAATTCACTTTTTTTCCCCCAAATACTAACGCATAGAAATTATAGAAGCGCACTCGATCCAGTGACACAGATCTGTTGAGGCGTCTCCAACCCAATTTAGATAGAATGACAGTAATGCTCCCAAAGCCGAGTGACTCATTTTTTTTCACAATATACCCGAGCTGTGTTTTTGTCCCGATGAGGCTTCAAAGCCTACTGGGCGACTTTGGGTCACAGTTGTATATCAGATAAACCACGTTTAACGATCTCAAATCTTCACTTTTTTTCTATGACAGCTTTTTATTGATAAACCTTATAAATGCAACCAATTAAAAACTGGATTTACTACGAACTCGCTAACGAACTATTTAATCCTTTAAAGCTTAGTTTATATAAAAAAAATACATAAGAAATTAAATTTTCAAATGCTTAATATATCCTATGCTGTCAAGAAATTATAAATAAATGTTTATTTTTATTTTGGTTCATTAATCATTTTTTGATGCATCGCCACCATAATAAATGATTGCCCGGTTGCTTGTATGTATTCAATATAATATAATGCTCAGGAGATTTCAACATCATTAAAGTTTAAGTCGTGAGGGCTTACATGCACTCGACTTAAAAGGGTCAGGTGCAATTTTAAATGCAAAACATAGATACCAACTACATAATATAAATATAAATAAATACAAATAGTTTATAAACTACATATTTTTTACTCAGGCTATTTTGCTAAGTATGCAGTTAAGGATTAAAGTTTTATCAAACTCCATGAGGGAACTCAAGATTTACAGTCCAAATAAAACCATTTGTTTTTTTTTATATTTATATTTAAAAGTTTGAATATTTCACACCCATGCATGCAGTTTTAATAAAAAATTATAAGCAAGGCCGAATCGTTTATTTTTCAACTCGATTTCACTTCCCTAAATTTCTCGAAAATTTCGATTCGGCCATAAAATAGTAAAAGTAATAATATTATAATAGTAAAAAGCTCATAAAAATTAAAGTATGTTTATTCAATGCAACAAAGTGAGATTAACTTCTTAAAGAAGCAATCAGAATAAAATCCGAAGTCGTAAATAAATATTTATTTCGAATAATATTTTTAACACTTTAAATACAAGTTACTGCCTCACAAGGCACACAAGCCACAGTAATTATGACGATAAGTATGAAAGAGACTCTTGGGTGGGGATAGAAATACTAAAGAATATCTTAAGCCCGGTTAATGTGTTCTCGTATTGTGTGCTGGTATTTAATGTACCTGAAGAAATCATAGAAAATGACTATCACCCGTTAATACTGCGACCACTTCCATACATATTTAAGGTCATATAGCTTCTGGTTTTGAATCGTTTGAATAGTCGATACCTTGCAACATTATAGGATTGTAATAAAGAATAAAACGTGTGAGTAATCAAAATATATAACTGCTATAACAGATAATTTCTTTACAAATCATTAATTATACATTAGCATGATTAAGGTAGGTAATTTTGTTACGAAGACTTGTTGATTAAATAACCTAAAAGTGATTTATACTAAATGGCGAATGAATATTATACCTGTACTTTTATGTTAAATATTAATTGAAATAATCATAGTATAATAATAATCTTTAAAGAACACATGTTATATCTATACTGTAGGTTATCCTCGGTTGATATATTTGATTTACACTAAATACCTTTTAGGATAAACTATAATGACTAATTTTTAATTTAATTTTTTTTTTGTTTTTTTTCTCTTTAAATCAATTACTTGAATTAATGAAATAACTATGAAAATAAATAATAATAAAATATGTATATTATAAAATACAAAATATTGTATTTATAAGCACGAAAAGGTTAATCATACAATTAAACAGTACTCGATATTACAAGAAGAAAAAAAATCTGTAAGATTTGCATTAAAATATTCAAAACATTTGAAAATTCACATAAGTAAATCAGAGCTTATTTTATACACAACATTGATCACTATATTATTATACTACAGAATATATTTTAATATTCAGATTATATTCTCAAATCATATTTAAGTGCACAAAAATTTATGAGGATATTACTCCTTTAATTCCTCGCCCAATCCCCCCAAAATATCCGCAAGGTCAGAGGACTCCGTGAAATAATAAAACAAAACCTCTGCTAATCTCGACTTGATAAATACGGACGGACGACCAATACAGGTGTATTGTGAGGAAAAAAGAAGAACGGCTCCATCTTTTTTCGATGCCTTCTGTATTCGGCGTAAGCGAGGAGCGGACTCGGTAGCCGCTCGCGCCATTGTGGGCAGCCGATAAACATACGGCAAGCTGACCTCCTGGGGTGACCATCATTCTGTCCTGAATGGAACTATAAAAATTTATTTTTAACCCCATCTTCAAATTTAAAGCTAATCGAAGTGAAATTTACGCAGAGAAATATATACATATATAAAAACACGTTTTCGTACTATGCTCATTATAAATCTAACCTCAGACTACAGACAATCTTACTCCTTGGAAAATAATTCATATTAAATCAAATAAATATAATATTATACAAAATTGCATATTCGAATGTTACTTTTATTCATTATAAATGTACTAAATCAAAGATAAATTATTGAAAATATATTTTTTAATTATGCCTTAATATACCAATGAATATTGAATAAAAACAATTTTGTGAATAAACTCTAGAGAAGCTGTATATCACATTGGATTTGCCATTTTAAATTACTCTAAAAAGTATCTGAATATATATTTAAAGACTCTTCAGACATTTTTTTTCAGAGTAGGTTTGTGATCTTCTCACTGAACATATCTCTATCCTGGGCTTCCGACATCCAATCACTGGCGTTTATTTTCTATTTCCAATGTCTATTTTGCCTTTCAAAACAACTATTGTATATGCATTAAACAATTCTCATAATTATTATGCTTGGCGTGGTCACCCTATCGTAATATAATTTCAAGTCATTATATACATATGAGCAGCATCTTCGAATCCCATTTATTCAGGCGCGTGTTTGTGTATGTGTTTGTACGCGCGTGTGTGTGGAATCCCTGAAATATTGTATGCCGAGATAAATAATCATTACAGCCATACGGGATGATCAGAAGTCATAAACGGATGTATTCATAAATATTAAATTATCGCATTTACCTTCAAAAGTAATAAAATATTTATTGTAATTATTTTTTCTTACAGTTTTTCGTAGATAATCCGAAACCTCTGAGGACGTTTTTCAATCAGTTATACTAGTAGAAGGCTTTCAGTAGTAAAAATCCACTATTTTTGCTATGGCATATGTTTGTTAGAATTTTTTTTTAAAATTAATTAATGAAAGTGCTATCATGTAGGATTAGGGACGATGGTGGTTTTCAGCTGGTTTTATTATTATTATTTGGAACTTTCGCTCATGCTGTCGATCCTTTCAGGTCGTGAACATTGGCTTGATTCCGGTGGCTGCGCCCGCCGGCTCCCGTGTTACTCTGCGGGTCCAATGAAGAATCAAACTGATAGAAGTTGCCAGCAAACTGAACGCAAATCACTTTTCAATAATATCAAACGTGTACACTATTAATAAAGTATTATTATTAAAAGCCTTTCCCGAAATGTTTACTTTCCCATTGTAATTTGGTCGAAAGTATGCCTGACTGAAAATATATTTAAAGCAATTACGAAAAGAAAAGCAGTGATTTATTTTTTTTATTTTATATACGAATAATGTATACGTTCAATTAATATTTAATATATGAAACTGGTTGTTCAGATTGTGAAATACTATACGCTACATATGTAATAATCATTTACTTATTGGTTTTTTGTTTAAACCGATCATGTGCAGAGTCATGTGTACGAAAAAAATATCAGCAAGATATGGCTCAATACCAAAGAAATTAAATTTATTAAAACACCCTTTAATACTAGTAAATATTTTAAAAAAAAAAATTTGCTGATGGTGAGATTGAAATTTGTATCGAATCTCCAAAAATACATTTAATCAAATACAAATTCTTTAAATAAACAAATTTATCATTCGTCTTTTTTTTAATGAGCTGAACAGTATTTTTCTTCATTATTATTCATTTATGCGTTTTTATTAATATATTTTAAAGTCTATTATAACTTAATATAATATTATGTTTTCAACAATAATTCAAATTTTATTTAAATGTTACACAATTATAATGTTATCGGATTTATCTCATTAGTCAAACATAAAAACCAGTTAATAATTAACGCGTAAGAAAAATATTCTAATGAATGGTATCATAAGCCTTAACGTAAATTTAATACGTAAGGTATATTAATTTAAGGATTAACTGGAATCGATTAAGTAGGGTGACAGCTCAGCTACCGGAA
This sequence comes from Atopsyche davidsoni, assembly GCA_022113835.1. Taxonomy (NCBI): domain Eukaryota; kingdom Metazoa; phylum Arthropoda; class Insecta; order Trichoptera; family Hydrobiosidae; genus Atopsyche; species Atopsyche davidsoni. The sequence goes on along the minus strand of JAILWY010000006.1, from coordinate 8,275,269 downwards.
TTGCTTCTACTAATAATATATATATGCATATAGGTATGTGATGATATTATATAAAAAGATTTATCGCAACTTTAATACAGGAATACCTCAACGATGTTTACTTGGTGAATGAATATTATAATTTATTGTATGCCGTAATGCAATGTTATGTGTGATAACTTCAGGATCCTTTTAATACATCTCGTTTATCTACTCGGTGACGGGATTTTTGTATCAAGCCTTTATTTACAAGAATATATTTATTGGTTTAATAAAATAAACGTATAGTAATAAAATTTACATAGTTTACTAGTGAAAACCATGAAAAGTTATTGCTTTGTTTTTGTTTTTTAAATTTTTTTGAAACAACAAAAAGCAGAGCTTTTGTTGTATTATAAGCTTTAGTCTTAAGGGTCCAGGTCCCATAATCGAGTTTTTTTTATCATTTTCTAGTCCGTTTTGCGAAAAATCGACTCCACCAATCAAAAAAATACATACATTCCTTCTTCCGAACAGCATATTTTTTATTTCTTATAAATTTACTTTTAATATGATAAATATGTGTTTTTTTCTGATTGAAGTGTAGGAATTCGGTGATTCGTCATGTCCCTGTTCCAAGAGACCTAAACATTTGAAAGTCTTTTTTTCAATTGTAATTAAAAAAATTTAATATAAACCCTGTGTGATATATTACTTTGAAAATTAAAAAAAAAAATCTTTAACAAACTTTGGTTTTGAAAAGTCGTCATTTTATACAATTTTTTAATACCTTCAAGATTTTATTTTACCCTGAAAATGGACGGAACAGGGATTCTCCAGCCCTTGCAACGCGAATCGATACAAACAAAAATATTCGTGATCTCTTAGCCATTCGGTTATTCAAATACATAAGCGTTACAAATCGAATATAAAATCATATAAGTCTATCTTTTATATTGACAAAGGAAGACTATTGTTATATCAAAGCCCAGGTATGAAATACTACCAATTAAACCTGAATAAAAACGACCGAGAAAACAACGCGATACCAAATCTGCTACCACGTGCAGTCATAATAATCTCATTAGTCATCGTTACTGGGTTTTCACCGCGCGTAGCACACGCATACTAGCAACAGCCACCTTATATTATTCATAAAACCCGGATGGTCTTTGTGCGTCTTTTTTCAGACGGTCCTACCGTTACCGCCTTTTAAGTAATACGGTCCGGAGGTAACTCACGGGGTTACAGTCGTGTGGTTAATAATGATTCTTAATAACCGGGGCGTTTTGTGTTTGAGCTTGGCTCTGAGATTAGAGCAGGGAGGAGAAACCTTTGTGCCTTTTGCTTTGTGACTCGAAAAATAGATCATAATGGAGCCTTGAATCTACTGTGGCAGGCCTCAAGCAAATATGATTAGCCTAGTCGCTCATTATTTAAGGGTTCCGACAAACTGACAAAAAGGGAAGTTCTCATAATTTTATTGATATTACCATATAAAATTTTGTTTTATTGTTTATCAAAGTACATTAACATGTATTTTTTTTATATGAAGTAAATAATACTTTTAAGGGAACTGTTGCAAGGTCGTATATTACGCATAGTCTACGATTTCAATCATTTTCATTTTCAAAACTGCAATATTCATGCTATTTAGTGATTTTGACAGAACAATTTTACTTATTATTCAATCAATCCCAATAACACCAAACTATGAAAAATCTGCAAATTTTATACATTTCGCTATTTTTAACTATCAACAAAAAAGCTTGAAAACAGTATTCCTGTGAATTCGTATTAAAATTAATTATAGTTTGCGACACCTGAGCTTAATTATATAAATGCAATATAAAGACCATGAAATATGATTTCGGTAATAATTTAAACTTGAGAGAAATAAGCCCAGCTCTGTATAACAAAATGGAGAAACAAAACAATTAAGTCGAATTTATTAGTCTTCGGCCCACAATCACTGAAATGACTGTCCGAAATGAACAATTCTTTACGGCGGAGCGTCGTCGCTCAAAATATAATTTAAAAAATTATTTATGTCCTTACAGCTTTGTAAATAAAGCTGTTCGTGTGTATTTACTTTCCTCATAAGACAAGCGAGGTCTGATTTTATTTATATATTATTCTTAAAAAAATTATATCATACAAACAAACAAAATCGTATCACACAAAAAAGTTGTCCGATCCTATATAATTTTATTTTTAAACTACATACATATATAATATGGAATGATGATATCGTTCAACTGCACAAGAAATCCAGTATTACTAAGATATTAAAACAAGTTCAGAGTAATTGTATATTTGTTAGTGTGTAATCTAATGGAGGGCATTCCTGGCATACCTGGTGTAAAATCAGCCGTTCGATACAGTATTAATTATCATTAAGTACGTATAATGGCGAGGTACGTGTACGTCAATTTAGCGAGGGCCGCATTGGCCGACATTATTCTAATTTATGCATCATCATTAACTATCTACTATTTGAGCTTAAATGCGGCCCATCGGGGATTAGAAGCAGGGGCGTGGGGTGGGGGAGGGGCTGAAATGTCTAGATAAGTGACTGTTTTTATTTATTTTTATTCATCATAACAATTAGAATTTTATTTCAAATTTTTTAAAGTTTTCCATTAATTTTTAACAAATGTTGAAAAGCACAATATAAAAATGAATAAAACATATTTGTAACTAGACAAATAAAATGACAAAGTATTGTTTTATCAATCTGGGCTATAATTTAATTATATGATTAATGATTTTAATGAATTGTTTATTGCCTCGATTTTTTATACTTTTTCTAGCAACTGTGAAAGTAAGATCAGCTTATAAAATATATTATTCTAAATAAATTTTGATTCATGTAGTTTTAGCGTTATTAAAAAATTTACTTTTAGGATCACGAATTATTATCACATATAAAATTACAACTGAATGAAACAAGGCAATATATATGTTTATATATATTAACTGATATAAGTAATAGATAACATACTAAAATAAAAACTAAATATTTTTAAGGTTAAATTTTAAACTGATTACAAAAAATAAATTTAGATATCAATTAGTTTATTTGGTTTTTAATATTTTATATTTAATAGTAAAATTTGCTTAATTTAAGATGTTGGGATATTACCTTTATTTTTTTAATCGAACCTATTTTTATATTTTCTCGCGCCGCCCATGGCGCAGGCTTGTACATCAAGCCGCCGGATTAACTGCGCTGTTGTTAATTTGATCAGAGGCGTAGATACTGATCCTAAATCAACCCGTATCGGCCCAGCACAGTGGTGGAACCGGTAGCAAAGTGCGATCACTGGCTGCCACACACCCTGACGGACGCCATTGCACTTCCAAGCATATAAAGTAAATAAAAAGTTCTTATAAACCTCCATATATTTTACTTTTAATATTTAATTTGTTTACACATATATCACATGAACTAAATTAATAATTTTTGCTAACAAATATTTTTTCTTAAAATTATTTGACAGCATTAAAATTCATTTTATTTCAAGATATTTATTTAATTTACTATATTAATCGAATAATACGTCAGACCAAATCATTCTAATTCTTTTTGTTTTTATTAAATGCAAACGTTCACAATTTATATAGCTATTTAATTTTTAAAGAAATACTGCTTTAGATAAAATATTAAAAATATCTTGTTAAGGGACAAGGCATTTGATTCGTGAAGATCCATTATTATAATGATAAAAATACCTTTGTATTTTGTCTTCACTTTGAGTTTATTAATATTATTTGCATTACTAGTTTCGACCCAATACACTGAGTCATCATCAGATGCATAACTAAAGTGACATAACAGTTTAGTTATGCATGTGATGATGACCCTGTGTATTGGGTCGAAACTAGTAATGCAAATAATTTTAATAAACTCAAAGTGAAGACAAAATACAAAGGTACTATTATCATTATATTATTATAGTTAAAATATTTTTTTATGAATAACGGTTTTAGTTTGATTTTATTTAGTCAATAAGTCACCATTACAAAACTGAAAGATAGCTGTGTCAATATAAGTCTCAAGTTCCGAAAACGATTACTAGAGTCATTGTGTAAATTGATAAGGGTCACATATACAATAACTAACCTACAAGAAAATATATAAGAATAATATGAGCCAACCATGTTTTAAAAGCAAAGTCAAAGCGGCCTACACACGCTGTAACACAGTTGACAATCAAACTGTAACTATCCGATATCGTCATATTTGGCGATTAGTATAAGTTGGTTAAAAACACACACAAAATTAGAGCACGCGATATGATCGTTCGGGAGACATCCAAACTCAGATAATCCGAAAATCTTGCAACTAAGTATATCGGTCATAATTACACAAATACGTTTAAATTCCCGTTCAGTAACAAGGCTATGATGGTCAAAAGAGTAACAGCATCTGACTGCATTCAAATGAAATGAATTTATATGTTTTTTTTTTAAATCAAATGTTACAGTGTGTTTGAAACACGTTTCAAGTATAAATAAATAACCAAAGAATACTGAAAAATGTACGAAGGAATAATACGTAATTTTTTTGTTTTTAGATACATATTATCAATAGAGCATTTCTTGTCCAAAAATATACATATTTAAGCTTATTATAAAATTTACATATAATACACTCATTTTTATACTTCATTATGATTAGGCTTATATATTAAGTGAACAATTCTGCTAGCCTTGATTTTAGACTCATCACACGCCAGTGCAGAAACTATATAGAAACGATATCCAAAGCAATAATTCAGTTAATATTCAACAAGGCAACGGCATTTCAAAGCGGTTCAGAAAAGATATCACAGCCCATTTTAAACGATGCTACAAATGGTAAAACGGGATTCCCCTCAAATTAGCGGCAAACAAGGTGTCACCTACAAAGGCCGCACCTGGACGGCGTCTCCATTCACGCGAGAGCAATCTTCTCCTCGGCTGGATCCTGGGCCCTCGGACTCCGGCTGCCTCCAGCTCGCCCAGTGGACCGGAAAATACCCAATGGGTCGGAAGGATCCGGATCGACTACCCCGGGGGATGAATGGCGGCGAGGTGTCACAGTTGATCTTTTGGCCGAGGTTTGAATGCCTGTGTGACGTGATTTTTTTGCTTTTGTAGACGCAACTTTGATTTCATAGACACTAAGTTGAATTTTGTAGCAGAACTGTGAACGAACCTTTGAGTTAATTGATTTTTGGGGATTTTAAATGTGTATTTTATTTAATAATTTTTTTTGAACATTTAGAGCACTGTACACACTGTGAATTTCAATGAATATTTACAAACTTGTTCATTATGATGAAACGATATAATATTGATTAATATTATAATACATTAAAATAGAAAATTAGTATTTTTTTTATAATTCAACGTCAAAAATAAAATTCACAAAAGGATTTCAAGGAAGATGTTATATTTGATAATTTATATATATATTTTTGATGAATACAAATTTAATTAAATTTTCCAATAGATCAAACCAAATATATATGAATTAATATTAATCATGCTTAAAAGGACGATATGATTTTCTTTTATTTTAATTGTTTGTATTTTTAATTTTTTTTGGATACATCGCCGTTCAATTTTTATCATTACAGGTAAGACTTTTAAGCGAATTTCAGGTGGATTTATTAGTCGATACATTTTAATATTAATAATATAAACTTTATTAAAAAAACAATATATACTATAAATGTTACTTTTTAGCAGATTAAAAAAACTACAAATCTCACTGTATTTCTGATACTTCTGATTTTTATTATAAGGTATATATATATTTTGTATAAAGGCTAAATAATGAATAATATTGTTTTTTTAATATAAAATATTACACCATGCCATATTTTTATCACAAAATCTCTTTATTAAAAATATTTGTATAATAATAAAAATTGAATATCCAGACAAACACAAATACAAGAGATAGCATAGTTGATAAAGCACGTACTATATTTATAAGATAATCCCATAAATCAGAAGAGAGTAAATAAAAATAAAAAAATCTATCAAACCATGACAAATGAAAATGATACAATGTATTAAAAGCTATACGTAGGAGAATAAAACTACGACCGCAGAATACGAAAAAAATTCCGATAACTATGATTTATATTTATGATCTGAGAATACAACAGAATTGAAAAAAAGTAAACATTGCCGTCGGCCCGTTTACCCTTTTGTCTCTCCGTCCAATCTTTTTCCAAGACGAATAAGCGGGGGTGCTTTCCACCCCTTTGGCAAAACCTATTGGTCAAGTGAAAGCCTCACGAGCCCTCATATCGTTGGTCAACCGCTTCAGATTTATTTCAAAGGGTGCAGTGTTTTTTTTTATTTCACAGAACGAAAGCGATTGATTTCGGGCGATGCTTCAGAGTTGAAGTGTGACTCTTACTCATAGGGGTTGAATAAAATTTATATATATATATATATATGTATATATACTACAAGCGTGAGCTTAAACTCTATTTTCTACAACTAATGAAGCTCAACACTTTAGTTATGCAATAAACATTTGATCATAAAATAAACTTTTATACACGATTTGTTTTCTAAATGTTGGCGACTCCTGCAGTCAATATCTCCCCCTCCCCCCGCGCCCCCGGGCTGTCCCATTTATTTATTGGTTCCACAAGAAATCTGTGACTTTATAATCTTTGTGAAATATATCCGGAGTTCCAAAATAACAATCGTACAGGCATTCCCCGGACTAAACGCTCGTGAGTGATGTATGAGCGTGCGACAGGGACGCAAGATGCGGCGGCACGCGAGTGCGAGCGAGAGGGGACGTGTTTGCTGACAAGTAATTCGGATGGGAGTTTATGATTGGATGTACAATAAAGAGCGCGGTAATCTAATGCTTTGTAGCTGATTTTATTTTCAGGATATAGCCGCTTTTTTGCGATGAAATATAATGCCGTAACGATCGTTCATTGCGTAAGAATAGATATTTTATTTAGTCAAAAGGTTCCCTTCGAACCGTGTACCAAAAAAAGCCTCGCTTGTTTTGTGTGTATGTCTTAAAATGTATGCGAAATCAGTATATGTTTAATTAACACATTTAAAAATTGCTCTTGTTAACCAAAAATAGAGAGGCATTGTGTTTTAAAATAAAATATTAATATCGATATGAAGCCGCGTTGCAAACGTTATTTGTTTAATGTCACTACAGTTTAATCCGATTAGCGGGCCGTTTCAGCCGTTATTAGTTTTGGCCATATCAGTTGCTTTAGTACAATAGCATAAACTGCTTTTCGGCTTAGCTGTCGGCCAATTTAATAGCTGTCACAAAGCCTTAGGGGTTGCATTTTTTTGTAAATAAGCCGGATTTGAAATAAATGGTTATAGTATTTTAGCTACTTATTGTTTTTATGTATTTTTTTTTGAATTTTTGTTAATTTTTAATAAAAATAAAATAAAATGAGCTTAAACGGACACATCGAAGTATTCACTTTGGTTTATTTTAACAGCGCAGTGTGACTCTTGGAGATGCACCATAAATCGCGAATCGTAATACATTAAGCATTGTGATGCATAGACGCAGTGCAGCCGACTCGGTTGTGAAGAGTGCAGCATTTTTATGTGATGTTGACGATGTTATTAGGCTTATTATGGCACGGACGGCATAATGCTCGGGGTGACGAGGGTGGCTCCTGCTACCCCCGGGCCTGAATGGCGACACGCACCGGCCAGGGTGCAGGCCCGAACCCCAAGGCATCGTCGAAATATCCAAATATCCAAACAAAACATATTTTATTTAACATTGAAACGAAATTTTTATAAAAAACATCAGTGGCGTGCCGCGATTCTAACACCAAAACAAGCAGCGAAAATAAATCACGCAAATTACTTGTTACAGTGTACATTATTTTGGCACAAAAAATTATCTGATTGATGCAATGTTTCTCATTGCATACACATTTAATATGCACAGTACTGTAGACTTACAAGGCAACAGTGATACTTCTAAAGCAGTGGCTCTCAAACTCTTTTGGCCCACGGACCCCCTTTCATAGTCAAAACTTGCCTACGGACCCTGGGTGAAAAACTACATAAATTCATATTATAGACTAGTTGGTGCAAGTATCGACTCTATTGCTTACCTGACTCACCGCGATGCCTGTTATTATATTTATATATTACTTAGGACGTAAAAATCGCTAATAATGTATTCATTGTTACTTATTTTAACTTCCATATTAATAAAAATGTGTCATAATTTTTTTATTTTATAATAAACCTTGCGCGGACCCCTTGACGTTGTTCAGGGACCCCTAAAAAGATATTAATTCTCTAAGGACCCCCTGAATGATCCCAGGGACCCCCTGGAGTCCGTAGGGACTACTTTGAGAAGCACTGTTCTAAAGTTATTAAAAAAATATTAATTTCGCCAGACTTCAAGGGGTACTTGAAATTTTATTTCAAATTCACAATCCACCCCTGTACCGTTTAGCGCTGCCTCACAAAGAAGTTCCCCAGCCAACAAATTACAATGGCTAATTGTGCGGGCCGTCACCTTTCAGCCCTTACAGGGAAGTGGGGGTAGAGTCATTCAGTGTCGCCCTATCGGTCTTTCAGGCATTCCCTCATAGGAATTGGCATCGTTTTAATAGCTTCACACGTGGATCTTTGATTTCAAAACTTCAACCGATCGCGTTTAACTGGCACATTGATCAAAAAATGGTTAAAACCGATACTTTTCTTGCTGAGACAAAGTAATTCTTATGAAGGGTAAGTTAAGTGGCAATTCTGTTATCATTTATAATTTGAAAAAAACACTGTAAAAAAATCAAAAATAACTGAAAAAAAATATTCAAGCTTTAAAATAATCAAGCTTTTAATAAATGGCGTTTTGAATGGAAAGTGTTAAAAGAAATATAAATTAGTTTTTTTATAGAAAAAATATCAATTACACACTAAAAAAATGTTTTTTAATACTGAAAAGTATATGGCTTGCTCCCTTTATGGTTATCATGAGTTTTTAAAACGCGAATGTTGTTCGTATAACTCTATAGAAAAATCTTTATTGAAGGTATAAGGGTTAAAACATCAATCAAAATATAATAATTGGTGGTACCCACCCTTATATTTTATTAGGGCCAATTATTACCCCATGATATATTTTATAGCATATTTTTTATAAATTCCTTTTAGAGTATTGCTATAGCAAACAATATTTTATGACTGCCTGTCTCAAATAGAAATATTTAAAATAATATTAACACAAAAAAATATACCTGTCATTCGTTTAAAATCATTTCTAACTTGATGATAAATGATGATAAATCATGTGAATTAAGTTTTTTGGTAGGACCGGAAACCAAACCTGCACCCTTTTTTAGTTGTCATTTTTTTCATTTGCTTTTAAGGGATTTGTTACTATTAAAATTATAAGACCAAATCAAAAACCTATAATATATATTTAGTTTATTTTAAAATTTGCCTGCATCCGGCTAACGTTTCATTCATATGAATAAAATGATATTTTAATACAATATGAAGTAAAAGTAAAAAATATCGCTTTTCTCTTTTCAGTGTATCGGCACGAATGAGAAAAATATAGTTTCCTGAGGAAGATTCGGAGGTATTTTGTTCGGTGTGGGCTTAAATCCGTAACGGACGGCCACCTTTGTGGGTAAAGTAGGTTTTAATCGGCCGAGGACACAATCGGTGTCCTTAAAAGGAAGGCTGGGGCATTCCTGAAAATCGGATATTTATTGAAAAGAATTATCTCCGAATTTAAAAGATCGTAAATGTACGATAATCGACTTTTACTGCTTAAAAGTTGGCCTTTTGTATAAAAAGGGGTTCTGCTTTTTTAAAGTAGCACGATGATGATGATATTCTTAAAGTTTTAAATAAATTATTTCAAAATTTTGTTTCAGTATTTCATAATCATACAACATTTTTAATAATAATAAATTTAAATAATTTTTAGGATTTAATTCAACTGAAAAATTAACTCGCACATTTATAAGTTATTTTTTTATTTTATTTTTTTTCAGTAAATATATTATCATAATGTGTTATTATGACTTTTTTACAATATGAATATAAAATGCACATTTTTTAGATATCCAAGTGCATATGTAAATTCACAACACGTTCTTCATTCTTCTTCTTTTGTTGCCTCTCATATGAGGTTGGCGATCATTTCCTCGAACATGTCTCTACCCTGGGCCAGTCTCACTTCTGACCTCCAGTGATTCTTCGTTATCATATAACATATCAATAATAAATATATAATATTTTTTATATATATATAAATATATTAACTTTCAATAATCTTCATAAAACAACGAATCCTCCGGGCGAGACGCAAGTGTGTGTTATTTTGCCCAGCCAGGGCGAATGACTGAGCACACAAAATAAAACAAATCATAGCATTATATTATATGTGGGTCATTTAATAGGATATTTTTGACACAGCTGGGACCCGAACCTCATTAGTTGGGAAAGGCTGACTCTCACATAATCCTGTCGATACGCCGGCGACTAGGGGCGACATCTGTTAAGGGATATTGAAATTATTTGGAATTAATTTCTGCGCGCTGGGAAACAGCGCCCTTAAAAAAAATGCTTTCACTTACTTATATTCATATTATTTATAAAAACCCGTATATATTTTATTTCGGTATGCTGAAAATATTGGGAATCACAAATCGATAATATATATTTTTAAAAAAAATAGTGTACACTGTTTTCATTTTCAGAGTTCATTATTGAATAAGTATTTGGTGTGCTTTTTTAGGCACAGAATGATCATGCTACTATGTCAAGCCGTGGAACTATAAATCATTATGCCTTAATATGTAGATCTCAATAAAATGTACAAGCAATGAATAATGAAATAATATAAGCAATAAAAAAATATGTGATAAAGAAACGTTGCTTCAATGGTTTGGTTAAAAGTTCAAGTGACTTTTATGTTATATTATAATTGCGTTTTATAGCATCAAAACGTTGGATTTTGTTACATTGTTACTGATAGAATATTTGATCGCAATTTGATGATGATAAAAAAAAGTTTTGATTTGGTTTTTTTATTCCCTCGATGTCTGTAGATATTAGTTGATGTATAAAGCATAATAATAAATAATACGTGTGGGCTGCACCAGTCCACCCCTGCGGCGTATCGTGCCGCATTACCCGGAGTGTAAATCTTGCTAAGTCATTTCTTTTATTAATATATTTCTTGATACTTCTCGGCGCCACTGTGCATTGCACAAACACAAACTGTGCGCCGAGGTACAGTAATGTGCTCATTACGGGCTCTGTGCGCCTCGTGGCTGTGTCCGTGTCTGTGATGCAGGGTCAGAGACAACGAAACACTCACTCACTTTAAAATAAATTTAAAAATATACAAACACAACCGATGAACCAATTAAAAACAATAATTTCGCTCAATATGCAACAGCAATTAAAAATATACCAAGTTTAAGCTGAGTTTCAAGTTTATCACTGTAAAACCTCGAAACCTCAAACATGTATAAATATTTGATTTTATATATAATCAAAACAATATTTCAAACTGATTCTTGCATAATCCCGATTCAAAAAGGCAATTTATAAATATAATCATCATCGCAAAGGTAAATACTTAATTAATTTTCAAATAGCTTAGAGCGATCAAATTTATTTAAATTGAACATCAGTAGTTGCTGATTTATATAAAATTTAATATTTAAAACAATTAATTTCACGAACACAAAAAGCAGACGAAAACAAAAACAAACTGGGAATCCCCAATCAATCACAGGCAGATTCCAATGGATAAAGTCTTGATTAATTCTCCAAATCTCTTCAATTGCTCTCCTTCCAGATATTGCTGTAAATTTCTGCAAACACAAAAATAATAACATAAGAAGGTGGCCGGGGGGTGGGCTGGGTGGGGGTTGTTCGATACGCCCCGGGGGTGGGGGTGGGTGGCCAGGGGTGGCGGGTGGTTCAGATTAATCGAGGCGCATTTGTCAGCCAGTTAGCTGTTTTTCCAAGCCATTCGGTACAAGAGTGAGCGCGGGAAGCGTGTCTGCAAGAAATTATGATTTTCAAGAAATGCAGCATTTTTAAACTGAAAATTTTATTTAATAAATACTAAAAATACACAATTTAAATTTAATTTTTAATAATATATTATTTCTTCTTTATAAAGTGCCTCTACTCAGAGGAGGTTGGCGAACATTTCACTGAGCATATACTCGTGCTGAGCTAGTGTTCATGATATTCTAAGAGGAAAATAGTGTACATAGTATATTATTTAATCTTGTTGAGGGACAAGGCATTTGATTCGTGAAGATCCATTATTATAATGATAAAAGTACCTTTGTATTTTGTCTTCACTTTGAGTTTATTAAAATTATTTGCATTACTAGCTTTGACCCGGTGTTTTGGGTCGAAACTAGTAATGCAAATAATTTTAATAAACTCAAAGTGAAGACACAATACAAAGGTACTTTTATCATTATAGTATATTATTTAAATATTTATTTTTATTATTCAATAAAATCAAATATATTTAATATCTTCTTATGTGTGAGTACAATTTCAGCTAAATCCGCATTTATAACCCAAACAAGTTTGTTCAAATGAAATATTTCAATACCTATTTTTGTGCTATTATAAATTTATAACTGTTGATATTTCAGTTCAGTATTTAAGAACTCAAAAATTTTGCTGTGATCGTATTCAATTTTTTTTTGTATATAAGGTTGTATTTGCAATTGCTTTCAAATAATATATATTTCTGTTGTGGTGTGTATATATTTAATCATCAAGAAATATTAAATTCATTTTTATGTTTTCCTCGTCGGGTGACTGTCTCCCTATTAAAAGTGACGGGAGAATAAAATATTAGGAAAGCTTTTCTCGTGAATATAAAAATAAGGAGTTACACGCGCCAAGTCGTCGATGGGGGGAGGAAAAGCGGGACAGGGGGTGCCGGGATGAAAGGAGGGGGATGTTTAAATTCAAAATTCCGAAAGGATCGTCATCAAGTGCTCGAGAAGGAATAAATAAAATGTGTAAATATAGCAACTTAAAATATTTATTTTATTTGTAAATATTTCAAATTATATATTATTATGATTTTTAAATAATGCTCAATAAGCTCAGTTTAAAATGATAACTTGTATTTTCAGATTTTCTATGGAGTTGTATAAATTCATCCCATATGAAACATTCAGACCTCTGCTATCCTTTTCTAAGCTTTAGTAACAATTTAATTGTAATTGTTTTACGTATTATGATAAATAAATAAAAAAATTGTAGTCATGTCGCATCTTCTTTTTCAGCATCGCTGTTGAGGTATATTTGCGGTGTAATATATTCAATCCAATATATTTTACGTAACCGCGCTCGAAAACAGGATAAGCAGCATTTTCAATTCCATCGCGTAAAACCTAACAAAGTGGTGCAATCAAAACAATGTATTTGGCGGAGATGAATATTTTTTAAGTCACACTGAAAAGTGTCTGATATATCCTGAAAGATGATTCATTTCAGTCACGGCTGAAGCCCAGCCTGGATGGCTGGAAACGACTGAAAACGTCTCCATTTGCACACGCTCCTGAACGCCAAACCACTGTAGCGCAGCTTTTCCTGAAACTATATTTTAATATGTGTTTTGAAATATCTACATTTTTAGGCGAGGCTTAACACACTTATAGCACTAGTGCTCTTAAAACTTATAATAGCTGCGAAAGCTAATCATATTTAAAAAATGCATATTTTTAAAGCAGTCTTTTTAGTCAGTTGTTGTTGTAATAGCTTATTTTTCGTACTAAACAGGAAATGCTTTAAATGAAAGATTCAAACAAAAATTGACAAATAATTTATTTTATATGTCATGTACTATGTACTATTGTGCCTTAAGTGATTTTTGTAAGTAACTGATTAATTTTATTTGTAAATATTTAATATTAACAGCTTTTAAAGAAGGATTCATTGCACTATTGAAAAAAGTTGTGACAGGCGCACTGTACAAGTAAAATCATTGAGATCGGTCTTACCAATGGTGGGTTTATACTTTCGGTGTGTATTGAAGTGTTTTCTTGTAGATGGGATGAATTATCGACACGTGTGCAGATGCTGCGTTGTGTGTTGCCAGTGGCGGCGCGGCTCCCCGTAAGAAGTAGGGGGGCCGCCTAATGCGAATTATTTGTCACCCGCGGGAACATCTGGCCGCGCAGGCCGGGGCGGGGGCGAGGGAGGATATCCGGCCAGCGAGGCAGCTGATAATAGCGAACAACCTAACGAACCAATAATGCACACGTATCTACCACCAAAAACAAATCAATAATTTATACAAAAAAAAATTAAATGTATGCGACTTGTATCACCAACTTCAGGCCAGGTTCGTGAACTATGACGAATTTTCAGAGTCAACGATTGTTAGAGATATATGTATGTCTTTTTTTGGATTGAACGTCAATCAAATGCGTATTTATTACCTATTACAGGCTTATATTATTTACTTAATATGATTAGGCACATTAGTTCACACATAGAAGATGCCGATTTACTGACCATTGTACTAACGAACCACATCCATTATCGAGAATATTGATTGGCCTGGGCATATTGGTTCATATGTAGAGTATGATTGTTAAAAATTCTCGATGTGGTTTGTTAGTACAATGGTCAGTACACCGGCCACGTAAGCCTAAATTCCACACAAATCACGATGATATTTTTCTGAGATTTTCTTTAAATCATCTTCTATGTGTGAACTTATGTGCCTTATTATATTGTTAGAGATATAGTTATTTTTAAACCCTCTTTATCAAGGGGAGGTTGAGCCATGTTCGTGGTTTTCTATTGGGAAAATAGTATAATGGGTTCCTGCGACCTTCTTCAACGCAGTTTTACATTGCTGCTGCCCAATAGCATTCGTATATAATCCTTTCCTTACAAATCTCCTTCCCCAGGGTCACAAAGTCCACTTCTCCAATACCGGACCTTTACACACGCTTAGGGTACATAATCGCAGCCATGCACTAAAAAATATCAAAATAAAAGTTCGCCCATGTACTTTTTTTCAATATTAATCTATTCTTCAGGTATGATTGTCAGTAAAAATATTTTATTTTAATTATTCAACATACCCAATTGTTATATAAAAATACGCTTTATATGAGCATATACCAGCATTGTTTCATGGGGTAGTTTTTATTCAGAACAGCAGCCGGACCAATTACGGATATGAGTATGCGGCGTCTAATGGCCGCGGCGTTCCACCTGTCATTTTTCAGCTCCTTTCAGCGGCGAGATTTCCACGTCATCATCATCCCAGTCATTCCGCCGCGGCGCTCGTTACGGTCATAATCCCGCCGTCACTCGGCCGTCATTTTTCCGCGTCATTGTTCCCTTCGCCTCGCGTCGCGGCTGCGAGAAAAACCCGCCGCCGGACGCAAAGCCGAGAGATTTAAATAAGGAAATGCTCAAAATAAACGATACCGGCGGACTGGCAAAAAAATAACTACGTAAATAAAGCATCAGCGGCGCACTGTGCTCGAATTTACAAAATTTAATCGATAAATTGTGTTAACTATCAGGGATATTTAAACGTGAATTTTTTTAAACAAATTAACTGAAAAATATTTTTTTGTCGAAAGCAATGCTTAGTTAAAGCGCGTATAATTCAATTTGCTCTGTTAATTTGATCATTTTTGATAGGACATAATCATGAGGGAGCCCTGGGCCGGCCTCGTTAGGGAGCCAGGGGCGGCGCTTTGTCAGGGGATTTAAGAAATACAATATCAGTCAGATACGATTTGTTCTGAACTAACACAAGCCCTCCGAGAAAATTCACTTTTTCAACGTATTATGAAATCTTAAAATTAATCTAAAGATTTTCTAGATAATGCGACCATTTGTTTTTCTTGATATTTGCATAATATTTTCTAAGCAGCGTTGTCGCGTTAAAAATAAAATTTACATATTGAAATAGTTTTCAGGATAATCTCAATATACGCTTTTTTGCATAAAGCTTTAAAGCATACTGCTCAGGTATATTGCTCTAAAAATGACAGAATACCATAAAAATCACTAATTAATTAGAGAATAAAAAAATCATACTATCTCACGTATTGGATAATGAAATGTTTAAGTATGAAAATAAGTTGCCAATAAAAAAATAATTTTGAGAGACTATTGAATAATAAAAAACGCAATAAACTGCGTCATCATATTTCACCCTAGCCATAAAATTCTAAAAAATAAATAGCAAACAAATATCGCCCAAATAAACAGAAAATTCACACCGACACAAAGCGTCAGATTCGCGCGACACATTACGGCTCCAAAATTATTTCCCGATTGTAAACTATCGAGAGCTTTCAGAGGGAACTTTGAAAGCTCGGCAGTACATAATGTAATAGACGATAATTTTGACAGATAATACTGTTGGTCCTTTCAGCCTCGGATCGGGTCTGTAACGGCACAGAAATGTGCGAACAAATTAACTGGACCGTGAAATAAGCGATCGATGTATTAGATACTGCCATTGTTAACACATTTGCCAGTAATATGCCACTTTTTGTACGAGTATTTGGATTAATGATTTGCATTTGTATTACTAGGGTTACCATACGATTTTTTATAAAACCACGAAATCGTGATAGGTAAATTATCGATTCGGTAATTTGTTTAATATATATTTGCTAATATGGGCGGTTCATCTAAAATTGCTTTGAAATAATACTAATATTAATTATATGAGAGAATATATATTTTTTATTTAACTGAGTAGCTATTCATTTTAATACAACTCTAGATTTTGGAGACGTGAGTTTAATTCTTTGCAGGTTTTTTTAATGTGTACACTGAATGCCATATATTCTGTGATTTATCGTTTTAAAATATATATATAAATTTAAATAAATCTAGTACATATATTAAAATGTAATGATGGTTGCCCTAAACATTACTGACATGTGTGATTATGGTTTTCGGATTTTATGTATTGAAAGTAGTGTGACTATAAAAAGCATCGATTCATTGGACGCTACTTTATGTTTTTTTTTTTTTTTTTTTATTTTTTAATAATTTAGATTAAATGTATTGAATACAGTGCCCCCTTATATCAAAAAACATATTGATGTATTAACATAAAAGCTTATTATAAAATAAAATATTTTAAATATAAAATGAATTCACTGTATTAATTATTGAAACAAAAAAGGTTTATTTTATACTGTATTCATACAATATCACCTAATATGTAGAATATCATGAGTATATATCAACGCTATAATAATTGAAAAAAAATAAACTCAAAGCATTACATGAATAGTAATTAATATTTTGTTTCATTTGTATTTTTTAAATTGTTTATTTGGTAATCCAATATTGATGTTTAGCAAACAATATATATATATGAAAATTAAATAAAATAATATATATCAGATAACCTGATAATTGAAATTTCAATATTTAAAATAGAATAAAATACTTAAGTGATTTTTCCACGTGTAATTTTTTATTGGTGACCGGTTTCGCCAACCTTTCAAACGGAATTCAACTAAGTACTCTCTGTCAAAAATATTCATTATTTAATTGAAATTTCGACGAGAGAATGATTGCAGCCTTATATAGCTTGCTGGGCTGTAAATAGCATTTTTTTTTCAGATGCTGGAGAGTAGTATACATATTGCATTAAGAACACTCCATTGGTTGCGCTTTTTGTGAGTTGCGTTGTACGCGTGCTGCATGTGGCAGCTGCATTCAGTGGCAGTACAAAAGCTCTCTGTTTGCTCTGCATGCACCCCATTGTTGGGGTGGCAGACTGGGTGCATCTCTCACCTAGCCAGCCTCCACAGCTGACTGCCAGAAGAACCCAACTACCGATTTATGCAACTACCTTAAGGAACATTTCGGGCCACGAATCCGTGAAAAAAAATCCGAGCAGCTTAAACACTTTGCAACACTTTTGACAACCTATAATTATTATAAGAGTATTGTTAACATTTTATTGAAAAAATTATGTTTAAAAACGCTTCTACTGTAGCTAGCTTGTAATTGTTGAATTTCATGAGCAATAAATCTGTATTGCATATCCTGATTTGTAATACAGATTCATCGCTAACTTTTTATTTATGCCTATCTTAATGATTATTTAATTGACCGGCAATATTAATAATAAATTGGGGCAAAAACCAATTTTAATCAATTGATATCTAAACAGATTTTTTAGTGTAATATATTATTAAAATCATTGAAAAAAATCAAACTTGGAAAGCGATGTTTTTAACCATGCTTAAAATAAATATTGTTTGGAAATAATAGACGATATCGAATTGATTTTACATGAATAAATGCATGGTTATAATTCTGGAAAATTACATGCGCCGACTGTACTCTCTTCGACTCACTGTACGAGTTATTATTCGGTGTGATTTATTGCATTTTTATTAACGTTATTATGCATTTTGTTATTGCTTTTATTTAATTTGTTCTCATTCTTCATGGTGCATTGGGGGTCGCACTAATCGCCCTTTGTCGAGAATATGTCTCTTTATTTACTCCAATTAACATTTACATAATCAGCTTAATAGCCGTTAAACTTATCATAAAGGATATAAATAGTGCGGATTATTGTTTTTTATTGCAGTCGATTTTTATCAATACAAGTCCTGTCAGTGATTATAAAATATATTTAAGCAATCAATTTCATTTGAGCGTTTTATTTATTTAAACATATATGGGTTTTCTTTACCAAACAAAATCAAGGGGGAAAATTGAATTTTCTTGCTGCGAAATTAAGATGATTAGATGATAAAAAGGACTTTATGTGTTAATCTGAAATCTATAAGGAAACTTTATTTTAGTTGTTAATGTAACCGAACTGCTATATTTTATAACACGGGTTTTTTGTTAATTTAATATTCATATTAGTTTATGTTGAAATAGCATAAAAATATATTTTTTTTAAAAATTAAATATGCTTAAATTTTTTTAATAAAGAGGCTTTGTCTGCCATCTATGTATGAGTAGTAATACTAATACACTTTTATTTCAGTTTTGGAGTGTGGCCTTGCTAGGACCTTACCTAGGACTTAAGTTTATCTACCAAGTCACAGATGACTCTATCAGAAGTAATATAGTCCAGTTGTTTAATTGTTGTATAATATATTTACAACTTTTAGTTCTTAAAAAAAAATCAAGGATTTAAATGATTCATTTGTTTGTTTTTTATTTAGTTTTAGGTTAGAAAAAATAAATAAAACAATTATTGCACCTCCCCAGCAATTTATTATGTAAATAACATTTTTCAATAACCTTATCAAGCCGTGTCGTTGTTGAAGAGATTAAATAATATATTTATGTAAATCGGAACATAGTATTTTATTTTCTATGGTGTTTTCGGGACCCCCTTGCTGTTACTGCCATCTATCGTCGTCCTGTGTAGATTGGCACGGGGTTGGTTTCAGTGTCTTCCGCTTGGAGAACCCTCATCATGGTCCTGGACTCGCAAGCAACAAGTTGCCGAAGCTCGTCCTGTTGAATTAAAATATGAAGATTAATTATTATAATAAACTATCAACACTTTTGGGACGAAGAATATTCATTAAATATGAAGAAAAAAAAATCTATTTGTACCTGGCATGAGATTTTTGTATTGAAGTGTTTTACTAACCACACCAGTTATTTTTTTGGGATACTTATAAAAAAGCATCCAAATAAGAGAATGGTATTGGTTATAACCGAGTTGTCTTACAACATGTACAGGCAGCTTTACTCTTTGAAAGAGAAACACTCATAAAAATACATTTAAGGACCTGCTTGTGAGAGTACGCGATTTCGACGCAATCAAAAGCGATTCTTGTGTTCGGCATGTTACGTATCCGGAATTCGCCTTGATATTAAAAAAAATCATTAAATGTCCAGGATATGCTGGATCGAAAGCACCATCTGCACATAAAAAAAAAAAATAACCCACCAGCAGCATATGGCAGACAGTGGCCGCAGACTTGGCCGTCGTGCTGCAGTCTGCGGGGAGCTCGGCTCCTCCCCTCTTGCCAGGGTTCCAGTCACGGCTGAAGGTCACCTGGGCGGAGCTCAAGGTCACCATCGCCAGCCACATCAGCATCAGCGGCGCCAGAGCTCTGCGGCTGAAGTCAAGGGGAAAAATTAATACATTCCCATGCTTCTCACGATGCTGCTGCTTTTGACTATTCTTCTAGATTTTTTCTTTTGCTGCTCAAACTTAATACATACAGCAAATAAAAAATAAAAAAATTATTTATTTTTAAAATGGATTATTTAAGCCATGAGCTAATTTTTTTACATCAAAAATGAAAAAAGCTTTTGATAAATTAATAAAAATAGCACGCTGATATCAAAGGTTTTTTGTGTATAAAATTAAATATAGCTACACAATCAAAATATATTAAGATAATCAAATCGAAGAAGCATATACAGAAATTTCATAAAATTTGGAAAAAAGCGATCTGCTTCAAGTCTTTAAACATTTTTGCTATGTTTGTCACATTTCAGGGAATTGCAAAAGATCTAAGACTATATTTTATGGTTACGCGATTCTGGATATGCAAAAAAATTATATGTATATTACCTATAGTGAATATTAAAAGATGGCTGCTTATTGGATTGTGCAAGTGTCATAATTTTCAGCAGAACATTCAGCTCATGAATTTGACCAAAAATAACGATGTTTCCTGACAAAAAAGTATTTCTTATCATTTTACGTGCTCTATTTTACGACTTTTGTGATACAAAGGACTATTTTTTTATTCATACAAGCTTTTGTGCCATAATTTATTGATTATTACCAACAAATCTTCACACTTGTACAAAATTTTTTGCACATATTGTAAGGTACTATTTTTACATGTTGAATATACGTAAAAGATTATAATATATTATTAAAAATTTAGATAATATTACAATGAATTTCCTCAAAACTAGATAAACCAATTAGACTGAATACTATTTTTTAAAAAAACAATACATAGAAATATTTTTCTGTTATTAGATTTGGAAACAAGTATGCGTTACTTTTATTATAAATAAATCCGATGAAGAAGTTATAAAAATGATAAGTTTTTCATACAAAATTAATTTTTTTCGTGACTTTCGCGGCAAGGAAATGTCTTTTTATTCAATTTAATTTACTTGTCTTATTGATACTATAATTTTATAAAAATACTTGTGTACAAATAATAAAATTCCATACTTACCAAAAGAAACCCATTTTCACAGATATGCTTCGAATTTAACAAGGTGCAATAAAGTCAAAATAATCAACTGCTCGGGTGATTGATAATCAGTGATTTTCAGGTGATGTTTCAGCGGTAGAAGCTCAGGTCTCGGCGCCTTGTACAGCTTGACTTGTGACCGCAACTCGGGGGTAGGCGCTTTTATACCCGAGGGGTGGATAAACCACCCCCGCAGATGTGTTGGCTGTTTAGAGTATCGTGCGGCCTTTGGACTGCACTGGATATTTAATCTGAGAGTGAGGGATGCGTAACACAGGAAAAATGGCTATCGTTTCAAAAACATATCAAAATAAATAATTTATTAACGGTTGAAAATGAGATTTTAGTAGTACACGAACTGAAGTAAAATTTCTTTAAAATTATCATGACTTCAGGTTAAATTTGAAGGGTTACTAATTTAAATATCCAGGTAATGCATTCAGGCCGCAACTGTCGCTTTGAATGCTCCTTACAAGTAACAACTTTCCAAGTCATTACAAAATCGAACAAAGGACATCCCCAGCTGTCTAGCCTTCATCAAACAGACGTGACATTTTCCGGATAAACATGTACAGTACTTCTTACGAAGATCTTACTCTCAACCCCTCCATCGACTAGAAATAAGTAGTGGGTATCAAGCCTTGTTGATCATTTTTCAAGTGTTTAAAAATATATCCATGCTTTTAATGTTCAACATTAGATCCGGTGAATATTGTTTTACATTAACTTAGACCTGTATTAAGTCATTTCAAAGCTTTACTGTTTTTACAGAATATCGTTTTATAACTACACTTAGACAATTGATCAATGAAAGCAACACATAGCGTTAAAAAACATTTATAAATTTATTTAAGAGCACGTCTTATCTACTTGTTACTTTCAACCCCCAAACAATGCAAACTAAGCAAAAAAAAAAAATATTTATATCCAAGTGTGTCATCAATGAATTTATTGTTACTTGCAAAAGTAGTCAACTCAATTAAGTAGCTTGATTGTATAAAATTTAGGATCGAATAAACATTGAATAGTGGTTTCGCAACTTGGAAGCAGTTTATTTAGTATTCAGTTGTATTGCTTGTACTCAAGTAAGGCAAAAAATAACAAATTGGGAGAAATGGTAGATGACACCATCTCTCGTTACACGAACCCATTCCAGAGGAGTCACACAGAGATAATGGAGCACTTCTGACATTGCATCGAGTGACGAATGTTCGTCTCCCAATTACTTTGGTATTAGTTCTCGCGTCATCCTCCTTGATCAGACGGCGAGCCAACATTCGCCAGGAGCTCCCAGCATCGCGAGGTACGCTGTGCTAATTTACCTACTAAATATTTGCATTTTTCTATATTTATATATACCAAGAGATCAAATATGATACAGAGTGATTCAAAAAAATTAATAATATTAAAAAAAAAATTTTTTTTAGCTATGACGAAACTTGTGATATTCATCGTTTCACTCGTAAATTCAATATTTAATAATATTATATTTAAAGTAAATAAATTTGCATGAGTAAGAATACGAATTTATTTAGTATTGATATCGCATATTTCAATAAATCCATGTTGCCGTTTGTATGCATTTTTAGAGGGTAATTAATCTTTCCCTTAAATTAATCTTTCAGACAAAAGTAACCTAATATCTATGTATTTAAACGTAAACAGATCAACAAAAATAATAAAATAACATAGAATTTTAATACAACAAAAAACCATAATAATTGTATCTCTTGATGAAAAAATATATTTTTAAGTTCATTGCATATTAACCTCTCTGTGTTTGTAAACCAAAGCTTAAAAAATAATATCAAACAACTCTTTCGGTATAATCTTCAAAGAAATTTTAATATTTGGCTTCTCCTACGTGTAGCAGCATATCACTTTAAAAATAATTTTATTTTTAAAAGTCTGTTTTCACTCATGTTTTCTTAACTGCTCAAACATTAAAATACCTCAAAATAGCATGTTTATCAAACAAACGTGGAAAAAAATTGGAGGTATATCAAAACTCTGTATAGAAAAACATAAAATATTATTGTTGTCAATTATAATAATAGTTAAACTAAGTACGAAGACAATTTCCGAATTAATACCACAGCAACAAATCTAAAAGGAAAATCGTTTTATTCAGTAAACCCTAGAAATATAAAAACTTTATATTAAAATTCACTATAGAAAAACGATGGGCGATGTATTAAAATGTTCTCATTCAGTTAATTTGTAGGGTTAGTGCAATTTATTACTAAACAAATAAATAAAAGTATTTATAAATTAAATGTAATGGTTCAATGAAGAGCTAATTAAAATAAAAAATTAAATACCTCATGTTTGTATTGATAATCTCAAAATGCGTATTGTTTTCATATTCAATAAAAATAATTTGTAAAACATCATATCTATAGCTATACGCAGGTTTAATTATAATTCTTAGCAGGTAGTGTCTTAAGTGAATTGTAATAATAATCGATTCATTAATTTTTTTTTAAATTACAAACAAATAAATAAATGCTTTTGATGCAGAAATGCGATTCATTTCGTATCTGCTTGTATCGAAATCAAAGATACAAAATACATATTCATCACAAAACTTTTCGCATCTTGATTAAAGTCCATGTTTTATCACGCTTGGGAGTTATTCTGAGTTTCCTATCGAATTGGAAATCATTGATATTTATATTATTAGTATCTGTTAAAAATAAACCTATTCGAGTAGTTATAATTAAATGTTATTATAAACAAATATAAACGGCCGTTTAGAATAGTTGCAGATAAAAGCGATGTGACGTATTGAATAATTTAGGGTGAGGGAGTTATTGAAGTATATACTGAGGATATTCTGATCGCCAATAGAAAAGGATACTGTACCCTGTAAGATAGTAAACTGTAAAAAAGGATATATGATATATATACTACCGAGAATAGTCGAGACAAATTTAAAAAAAATCGATTGTCTTAGAGCAGTGTTTTTTCAACCCCCCAGGGAGGTCGCAAGTAAAAGAAATAGACAATTGTTTGTAAGTCCTACACTAAAATAAATAAATATTTTTATTAAAGGCCTAGGGGGTCGCCAGAATTTTTTAACGTATAAAGGACTCGCTTATTTAAAATAGTTAAAAAAAAACTGTCTATTGATAGAACTAACCTATTTAGCAAATAAAAATGTTGCGATATTTTCACATTTAGTCTGGCAGTGAATGGTGGACAGCATTTATATTTCCTTACTTTGAACAGATTCTAGGAGTTATTAAATTTTAAACGAAGTAAAAACATTACGCAGGGAAAAATGCGTTCGTCTGAGAGGTCAGAATAGGCTCTCGGGGTAAGCGCATCACTGCCATGTTCATAATCGCGCTGAAATGTGGAGAGGAGATTAGTTACAAAGAAGAATTTTCTTCACAACAATGGACATAGAACTGACTGCCAAATGCAAATAAGAGCAACATTCTGGTTAAATTTGTGATACTCCATTTTATAATTTTTGTATGCATAAATCATTCTGATATCATAAAGTGATTTTTCTCTGATAGACAACCTGGAAATAAGATAAAAGTGAAAATGTATAAAACCGTTAATAAGTTGTTACACACTGTAGTGTAAGAATTATTACATTATTATATATATGGTTTTAGTTTTAAGGGATTGTAATTTTTTTTAATATGTCAACAATCCTTCGAATCTATATACGGCTTCACTTCTTTTATAAAGATTATAACAATTGTATTAAAAAATATATTATCCAAATGCTAATTATTGATTGTCGTGAATTTTTAAAATAAAAATATTTTTTAGATATTTTTTATTGACTGCCATCTAGGAATATTTTTGCAAACTAATTTTTATAAATTAAATTAAATTAGTTTCTATGAAACAAGCTTCTACTATTCATCGACAGATGGCAATGCAAACAATAATAAACATTTAATTAAAATTGCATGACGTCATTGAGGACTACAATAACTTTTTTTTAGATAATACCAAAATTTAATAACAGCTATTTCTTTTAATTCTAAGAGGCTTCATTATATATTGTTATTGACCATTCTGTCCCAAAATATAATAGGGCTTATTTTGTACATATATATATACATGTAACAAATTTTACATGCATAGAAAAATTTGGAATGTTTAAAAATAATATATATGTCTATAAATATGAAATTTTTTCAAATATTCCTATTTTTTTAATAAATAGACACCAAATATATGTATGTATACTTTTTTTTTTATACCTTACCTATGAGTATATCTTAGACCAGGGGTGCCCAACTCGCGGCCCGCCATGAAAATTTTTCCGGCCTGCGAGTTTCATCACACTTTGACAAAATATATTTATTTTATAAAGGCCAAAGTTTAAAAAATATACACTATTTGTGCATCCATATATTCAAAAATGAACTGTCGAAATTATGTTTAGTATCATTATTATTATATAATCTATGTTTACATGTAATAATAATAGATAAAAATTAAGCGGGAGCAAAGCCGGAGCGGAGCCGGAGATACGAAATTCTTAAAAAATTTTAAAATCCCTAAAAATAGTCCAATTAGGGACAGAAATAAGTAATGCGTTACAGACGAAAACTGACGCAAAAATCATTAAATATAATAAGACACACAAAGACTTAAAAACAAAATTAAATAATTATATGTTCCGAGTAGATATTTCATAGTCATTGTTTGGTAGTGAAGGTATTTTTTTAAAAGGGTGCATATTAGTTGCATTCTTGCAGGCTTCAGCTCTTCAGTGTGACAAACTGCGTACTCGGTGCCACAAACACTCCCAAAACAACCCTTAAATATACGGATAATTTTAGAGACTGCCTTCTTTGTACGCTTTGTAAGGAACACTCTCTAATCATTGCGTAATTAACGAATTAAACATATTTATATATATATTTTAGCATATTCTATATTTTTGACAGAAAATACTTTGCAGAGATTCATTAAATTCATTCATAAATTCGTTTAGTATAGAATCCCCGACTAATCAGGAAAATTTAAATATATCCTGAAAAATATTATCTCACTCTCAAACAAAGTATTATTAGCTCATTCGTAGATAGTTTAAGAAATTTCCCTCTGCATGAAAATATAAAAAAATATTTAATATTTATATTTTCAAATAAAAATATATAATCAGCGAAGCGTTGCATAAACCGGCAAATCTTGCATACGTAATATACAGCGTGGGTGATACCGAGACACCCAATTTGCGTGTACGGTCAAGTCAAGCAATGCATCATGATTTGCCCGCACTCGAGTGCAGTCCAGGCCGGTTAATCTTGTAGCAGGCAATTAGCATCACCGGGAGGAATTGATTATCCCATCCTGGACAATGCGACGGCTCCAATATCCCAGAAGCCGCCGTGACGGACGGGAGGCCCTGGCAGCTGCGTAAAGAGGATTTGCATGTACACTCCTGGATTTCGCATCTCTCATGTATATGGAGGCTTGCACTCAGGTGGAAATCTCTGATGTCCCAATTATTCAAAACGGTGCTTAAATTACAGAGATAAATAATTTATCTTCATTCCGAAATACAAAGATACGACAATATGACGAAAAGTTTAAATTTTTAAACTGCATTGCCATACAGTCTCCCAAGTCATTTACCAAAAATACCCATTGTGAAAAAGTTAATAAAAAAAACTGTCAACTACCTATCAATTTAATATATTATTTAACAGCTTTCATATAAATATGCTTAAAATATATTATCAATACCTGTAAAGGCAATTTTTATTACTCCAAAGGTTTTTCGTATATAAATAATATTGGTGGGATATACTTGGTTGAATCCAATTTTAATATTTTAAATATAATAAAATACGTTGGCATTAAAAGTAGGCGAAACCGGTCACCAATAAAAAATTACACGTTGAAAAATCACTCAAGTATTTTATTATATTTAAAACATTTTACTATACTTAATATTTACCTGAAAAAATATCACCTAAAAATAAAATGCAAATTTTTAGGTTAGGAGGAAAAAATTGTAGGTGTTATTTAATAAAAATATACAGGTCACTTTTATAATAAATCTTTAATTTTCTGTATCATCTTTATCTTCATCTTTACAACTTATTTAAATACTTAGATAACCAAGCTATCGAAACTAAAAGATCAAATGCAACTAGAATTTAGGTTGTACAAAAAGAGATTTTGAAAAATAATTTCTGTTTATGTAATCAACGTGAAACAATTTTTTTTTTGAGTACATTGAAAAATATCTATGTTCATTTTTAAATTCGATAGCCATGTTACCGCCAACTATTTTTCTATATTTTCTAAAGCTAGTTTATTATAAGTAATCTTATTTAACAGTCGAATTGTCTTCGAAATGATTGAAAACATTGAAATTTAAATAAAATACACTAATTACATATAATTTTAAATATAGGACGGTACCTACGTCTATTATAACACAATAAAATAAAATATTTTACATAACATTTTTTTGGTAGTTTTTTTTTGCTTTTGAGAAGAAATAAATAAACTAATTTTAATATTGCAGGCGTTTTATGAAACTTTATACAGTCTAAGGGGATACCTAAAATTATAAACTGTTAAATAAAATTTATTAAACAATCGAATCATTCAATACAATATATTATGAAATAATACATAATAGGTTAATTATTATTCATACGGAACAGAATGTACGTATAATATAAATTTAGTACATTGAACTTCTAAAATATATATTTTAAGCTGGTACTTTCAACATGTAACACAAATATAATAATTAATAAAAATTCAATGCTCGGTTTCTAAAAACTTGATAAATAATAAAATTGGCATAACTTGTGATAACTAAATTGCAGACAAAATAATGCTTGTTTAATATTTTTATCGAGCCTTTGAAAAAACAATGAGCGGGATATTATCTTATGTAGAGTAAAATATTCACAACAATGAAAATACTTGTAAGCTATTATTTAAGTTTTCAATACCGTTTTAAAAGAAATATGTAAAAAAAATACACACGATAAAAAAAATTGACGAGATTCTTACTTTATCACTACAGTAACAGGCACAATTTTCGAGAACTAATATTAAAGAACGACTTATACGAATCTACATCCACGCCTAAAGTATAGTTCCTAAGGGAAATGGCACTTTTTACAGTCACATCAAATAAAATATCCGCCTCTTGCATTCAACCCCAGCTTACATACCACACATAACACAATCAATCCAAAACAAACCGTCATTACGTACAATATCGAATAAAATCTATTTATAAATTATTAACTAACACGTAAAAAGTCAGATAAAACAGGAAGTAACTTACAGTGGATTTTTAAAACCAAGCATACACTCCGTTGCTCTAAATGCAAAATATTAATAACAAATCATAAAAAAATTTAAATATTAACTAAACATGTAAAAAATATCTGAATTTTTAGTGCATATTGTTTTTGATTGCACTTTATAATTTTATGCCAATTAAAATAATATATATATATATATATATATATACAAGAGCTGAAGGAATTGCACGCCACTGGCTAAAAGGTTCTCCATAGATAAAAGTATCACTCGATAGGCATTATTTCAATGATTCAATATACTTTTTAACGCGGCATTGAGTCATTTTAAAACATACAAATTATAATTCATATAAACTTCATCTCCAATGAAAAGTATTTATTAAATTTCGAGTGATACTTTAAGCTTTCAAAAAATCCACACACACATATATAATATATTTATATTTATTTTTATACATGTGTGTGTGTGTGTGTGATTTTACTTTGAAATCAAAGTAGCAATAGGATTTTTTTAAATGTGCGTTTTCATAATATCTAGAGTGAATTTGATATAAATAATAAATTATAAGTTAAATATGAGAATCATCCAAGTCCTGCGTGTAATAAATGAGACGCATAGTAATAAATGAGAAAAAATGAAATGACAGCGTATACCTTTATATTTTTGTTGACTTTCTCAGAAAGCAAACCCTGTGAGTGGGCATTTTTGAACATTTCAGTAACTAAAAAAATACTCTATATAATAAAAAATACAAGTGTTCACAAAAAAGAGTACATACATATTCCAGAAAATACCCTTTTGATTGAACGTAGCATATTTATTCTCTGTATCACAATCAACTAAAATAAAAGCACAGTTTTACAAATGAAATCAAGACACAAACACTTTTCCTACAACACAAATATTTCCTTTATTTTTTTTGAATAGTTTCCTTTTTATGACAAAACTTTCAAATGTGAAAGTTAACTATTATTTGGTGTTTACTGGATTAATATGAAATTGTTATAAGTAACAGATTTAAAAGTTTATAAAGTATACATTCATGTGCAATTTTCTATTAATCTAGTTGAAATCATGAGATTTTTAGAAGAATGATATAAAGTCATAAAAAGAAAAAATATACATATAATATTAAAAATGAACTTGACAATTCAGACGGATGAAAAAATCTGTATTTGTTGACCGACGACTCTACCAGAGTAATTCTGTAAGAGTTTGTGAATTTATGCAAACTTGTGATATTTTTCATGTAATTTGCAAGTTTGATCGCATTTTTTAATTCGTGAAAGCAGACACAAACAAAGACACGAACAAAAGCTGTGGGATCTAATGAAAACGACGTTAAAAATACAATTAACACGAAACAAGACAATATATTTTTCTCACGGCTGACCATCTCGTTCGCGGGTAGTTTTGAGATGAACAGATTTTGTCATTAAACCTGACGACTTATCCACAACCCAAAATAACACTATCACATTCCAAAAAATAAGCAATACGGTTTATTTAATAATCACGAGTGACGACTGCGGCAGGAGGGCTGGCGGATTGCTCGTCGTTCATATCAACATATCCTCCCATCTCCAGGGCCCCTCGACTGTCCAGATTGACTTGCACGGCGATACGTCGCTCACTGTCCTGATGCAGACCAATGGGAGAAACTGGCAGCTTATTGGAAATCTTAGTGATGGATATTTTGCTCTCTATATCGTGCTCGCTGCCCTGCAGCTGGTCCATGAGCACAGTGGGGGCGTTGGTCTTCTTCGTCATGTCCAGGATGCTCGTTTTGGCAGGGTAGTGCTTGGGCATGGGCAGGTTGGGCTTCGGAGTCTTCGGCGTGAGCAGGACGGCCTTCTCAGGCTTCTTGGTGGTCATGTCGACGATCGCCAGGTCCGGAGTGGACGCGGCTGAGGTGTGACTCTCCGGTTTCCCCTCCGACTTGTCGTCTCCCTTGAGCGTCGTCTTGTGCTCCGCGGCCTCGGCGTTGGTGATGTTGTCCTGCTTCTTCCACTTGGTGCGACGGTTCTGGAACCAGATCTTCACCTGCAACATGACAAAAAAAAACATATAACATCTTTGCTGCGTTAAACTGAGTTAAACTCAATTCAAAATTCATATTCGACGAGGATTTTCAATTTTATGAAAAAAAGTAATGAGTGTCTTCTTTGCGGCAAAATGGTACTTTCTAGAATACGTATAAACTATATTGATTTGAATATGTTGCAAAACTTTTACGACCAAGCAGTTAATTATGACATTAGCGAGTATGTGTTAAAAACGTTATATTCCAGTGCGGCCGTTTCTACTGTATTTATGTATTTATGAGTAAATAAGTTTCATACAATTGTTCTCTGAAGCTCTCAAGCAACTACTAACAACAATGATTTATTTGAATCGGTTAAAATACAAAGGCAATGTAATAAACCAAATGAAACTTTTATGGGCAACCTTAAAAGGTCTAAAATTAATTTCAACGGCACGACCGCGTCATTTGCAGGGTTGCTTTCGCAAAAAACATCGATAAACAGCATTCGCTCATTTACGAGCCATCGCGGCCGTAAAACCATCGGGACATTATCGCGTCGGCGTAATCCGCAGACAATTTAACGGGAAACTCTATATTAGCGGAGCAACTCCGCCACGGGGGGTTTCAATTAACATTCGTGATACCACCCAGAGGCCCCCGCCTGAGGACAAACTGATCGGGCGAAACAGCGATTCGGCGCTGAAACTGATTCGGCACCGGCGATGTTACTCGCCGGGTAGTGCAAGGGTGGTTTTAAAAGTTATTCATAAATATTAGATGCTCAACTAAATTGTAAATATTTGGTCTTCCGGAGCGATCTTTGTCCTCAGTTTTAACCAATATCACAGGTAACTTTCGGTGGTTCATGTTTCTCATTCTCAAGCAAACGACGTGCTTCAGCTGCATTTTTTTTTTCTTCAAGTTAAAGCATAAAAGCAAAGCTGTTTTTTCGGCACAAAACTCGACATCTTCATTGTTAGAAAAAATATTATTGCATTGCGATATGTGTTGGTATTATGACTGCTATTTGTTGATATATATCTAAGCTATTAAAAAAAACACATGTTTAGAGATGTATATCGAATGTCAGCACCATTGTATAATTTTGTTCTGACTGCTCAGTTAAAACTTGAACCTAATCTGGTACGCGTAAGCTTAAGCACTTTTTGATAATGTTGTAACTACTACACAAAGAAAAGGCTTAATTTTAGTCGGTAATCTTGCAAGACACCGTTTCAATTTCATTGAGTTAAATTTATGATCGATATTAAATAACAATATAAATAAGTAAGAAAAAAATAGATTTTCTACCTTGTAAAAAAAATTATTAAAAATCTAATTTGATCCTGTATAAAATGCTCAACCAAAATTTTAGTATTCATTGGGTTTATATTATGTTTTGTTGGAATTTTTAGAGGGATTCGAACCTTCACCTCTTTGGCTATCGCTGTGCGGTGCTATTGTGCTGCTCAATTGGAAAAATCACTAAACCGCAATTAAACTTTGGATTCGATTCAATTATTTAAAAAAGTATTATATAAAATAACGTTGCTTCCAATGCAAATATTTTTGAGTTAATTAGTTTAACAGTAAAAGTTATTTCTAGTTTGAAAATTAAAATGCACAAAGGACGGCTTTAATGTCAAAATTAATTTATATGAAAAAAGCCTTTCTGCTTTAGTTATCACACGTCATATTATCTATAGAATGAAATGTGCTATATATATATTTATTATATTATACAGTCACGGAAAGTACATTATTTAATTTTTCAATTCAAAAGTGCCGGACGCGACTTGCGTCTTTTTTCGATAGACGAAAAGAGAAACTCTTAAAATAAATATAAAATTCTTTGTGTGGAATGTTTGATATAATGGGCTAGTGGAAATGCGCCGCGCCAGCCATGGCCCGAGGCTTGGGCGAGATTCCCGGCTTACATGTAATGCAAATGGCGACAGGGCAAGCGCGCGAACTTCACAGTTCTCGGGGTGTTTATGGCGCGAAATGGCTACAGTGATTTCCGCTCTGTAACGGAGGCTGCGCTGCAAGATGCCCGCTCTGGTAATGCACCCCGCGAAAATGTTTCAGGCTGTGAAGTACGATTCAAAATCAGCGTTAGTCGTTTTACATACTATAATTTGCGGGATTATTTTTTTAATAATTCTTTAATAATTTTTTTTTTATTTTTTATAAATGAAGTCCTTTCATTGCTTTTGCATACGTCTAATATATTTTTTTTATAATTAACATACTTTAGTCGGGTACCAAATTGACTAAACTGATGTGCGTAGCGGGCAAAATTCGCGTAAAATTGCACGTGTGAAATCTAGTCTATACACTCTTTGATTTGCATGTAGTCAAATAAATAGTTTCCTATAAAAAGTTGAACCACTTCAAACACACTTTGCGGATTACTTGGCATCACAACAACACCACTTTGTCCTAAAAATTGTTCCATAATTGGAGGATTATCATTCCACTTCTTCGTTGTCACTTTGTTCAGAAACACTGGACAGTATTGGTGACGAGTCCTAAACAAACATTTCGAGCTGTAAACCTAAAGAATAAAATGACCTTAAGCCACTTTTAGAATGAACACATTCAAAAAAGTACTAATACGCGCCTCGCTTTTAGACAGCAGTCCGCGAAACGGGTACTAGTACCCGCCCAGCCTTTAGTGTGTTAACTTATATAAATAAAAAAAACTTATAATCATGAAAATTAATTCGATTATTTTTATACGATTCTCAATAACGATGAATAAAATAGATGACACTTAAAGCGCTTACGTTTGGAAATATCATGTATTAATATAAAATAGAGAATAATTTTTATTAAAAATGTATCTCTTTGTGGATATAAGGAGCGCCACTGTTAAGTTTGAGCGCGCAAGTCGTCTAATTGAAAATCAATAATCAGCAGAGCAAGCTCGCGCGCCCGGAGTAGGAATAACTCACGCTAATTGGTCGTGTCGCTGTCCGAGAGCAGTGGCGGCGCTCAGGGGGGGGTGTTTTATTATTTATTTATTTTTTTTGCTTTGTTTGAGTACACTCATAGTGATCTATTACATACGAAATAATACATCTAAATATTATTTCAAACTTATTTTTTTCCTTACATATTGTAAACGATGCGATGGCGTAATTAAAAAAAATATATAATAAATTCTAGCCTGATACATTATCTAATAGAAAATGGCGTTTTTATTTTATAACGTTGACACTAACACCGCTCTAATTTGATTGGCCGCACACACGTACACCTACTCGGGTTGACAAACTATACTCCGTTCCACTGCAGGTAGTCCGTTGTTTTTTTTTTTTTTTTTTTTTTTTTTTTTTTTTCTCCTCGTGTCGCGGTGCTTTACTGGTCATTTAAGTCGAGCGGACAGGGGACTGAATAAAACATGGAAAAGCTATTAGCTACCGCTGCAGCGTGGACCACTCCTGATGATGTAGGACTCGGCGAGGTTCTCAATTTTACTCAATGTACTCTAACTCACGACATTAAAGGAAACTCACGATACTTATTTTTAAATAGAATATAATTATATTAGTGTGATTTATAGTTTAATTGATTTTTAACGAAATCGTTTCCAGTCACCGTTACCAATAAATTTTCGTCTGTTCGTTCATATATATATATATTATTTTAGAGACTTAAAAGTGCAAAAATCTAATATAGCAAAAGATAAAAAGTTAAAAATCCATGATATGTTTTAATATATTTAATACATATAACCGTATATATTTTTTTATCTTTTGAACTATGTGTGTAATATAAGGCATTATGCTTGTATAAAAAATAGCTTTCGTTATTTTCTCAAATGTTGGGAGCCACTGGACAGCACTGAAAGTCAATAAGTATTTTCGGATGATGTTTTATTATTTAAGGAGGCCGAGTGACAGAAGCTGGGAGTCTCTTTGTTTTATGGTTTCTCTCTCGGCAGCTAATACGGGGGACGATAAAGTCCAGATTATTTTTAGTTAAACACAATTTAATGATCTACGTCAAACGGATGGAACGGCTTGAAACCACGGCGGCCTATAGAAACTTCCAGAATTATAAAACATTCATACATTCTAGTTCAGAATTTCCAACCTAACCTGACTAATGATAAAATAAATCCAATTGACATATAATCGCACATAACGTCAGAAAATTTAAACTCAGTTTCCTTGTATAAAATTTACGCTTAGTGCAGTCTATATTTTTTAATACCAGATTATGCTCTTACAATGAAATTTTCTTGATATTTTATCATTGATGAATTCTGACTCGTCAAATGTAGAAATATATTATTTTTTTCCAATGCTGATATACATAAGTGAATAATAATAAATAATTGTGGTACTCTAATCTTTATCATATAAGAGTAACGAAATATGATTCGGTTAAATTAATTTATCCACAAAAAAATATTGTTATCTCCTACAAACAACAAAACCTAATTCAAATCGATATTTTAGAAACTTTTCATGATCACCTGTTGAGTACTTTAAGCTTAGTTTCTTGGTTAATTAATGCAAACCTCCCATTTAAGATAAAACCTTGTATCCATTCTCAAGCAGTAAGGATGTGTAGCGCTGCAGGGAATCCAGACTTCACACATTGCTATTGAAATTAAGGACGAAGGAATTTTAATGAGTTGGGAATCCTCGGCCACGCCGACTACAATATACAGCATATTTGGCTGAGAATTTACACTGTGGATCGCAAAATAAAAATAAATAACACTTAAACACGGGAAAAGTTATTTTTAAAAATCAGATCATGCGTTAATAAGGATCCAATGATTATTTCTATGTACAATAATACGAGTTAAATTTTCATGGAGCTTGAAGTTTAACTTCACAAAAGAATAATATATGTAAAAGTATTTATTTGCAAACTTTATATAATAACTCTCGTTATATACTGAATGACAAACTAAAGTGTTAAACTAAATTGAAAAGTAAGTATTATATATTTTTATTATCATTACTTCTATCATCAACATTTACATTTAAAAATGCACTTCAAGTCGAATGAATAAGTATCGGTTCATGAAGCCGAGCTATCGATAGTTTGATAGTCAATTATAGCCCATCACTAGTTGGAGCTCGGTGGGGTGCTTAACGATGCTCAATGGCTATATCAGCCTCATAAAACACTGGCGTAAGCAGATGCGATGACTTTATACCGCCGGTAAGTGATTGTTAGTTACTTTGTTTTAAAAAGTAGTGATGTGTAAAGTCGAATCACATTAAACGAATAAAATCAAATTTTAAAAAAATATTTAAATTCGGATTTTTTTAAAATAAAAACATTAACGTTTGCATAACTGAATGACTATTTTTTTATAATACAATTTAAAATTATTTTGTATACGCGTACACACATATATACTATATATATATATATATATATATATATATATATAAATAATTTCGACTTTTTCGATTGCATATATAGTACATGTACTATATATACTCGATATTGCCCATCACTAGTATATATGGTAACGTTTGGAGTGCAAGCACACAGGCATTAACACGCGATGGATGTATTTTTAATTCGATTCAGTCGTGATTCCGGCCGCCGCCCCTGGCCGCTCGTAAAGACACTAAACAACGTGCTGGGATCAAGAAATAAACGTTCATATCATTGCCCGCACCGACAAACATCAATCTCGACGTACAGTATCAAATTGATTTAAATTAAACATAGTTCTCCTTGTATAGGGTCTTGCAAAGCTTTTTCGATCACTTTATTCTTGAAAATATTCAAATGGGCTTTGTAAGGGTCTTCAAGTCTTGCCTTGCTCCAAACTCTGATATGTAACTCAAAATACGCGTTCTCTGCCCGCCTCAATGTTGCCGACTAGCGACCATACAAAAGTTATTTTTTTTACATTTTTAAAATATTCAATGTTATGGGAAGCGGCGGCTTACTGTCTGTGTTAAAGGTTCTATTGACTATACGGGATTTAAAACCAATTAAAAAAATATTTTAGATGTGTTCAAATAACTGAATATTGGAAATAAAGTACAGGCAAATAATATTTTTTTTCTAAACTAACGCAGAAATTCGCTTGTTGAATACTCAAACTGACATGTGGATTTATACTTATTTGAGAACAGTTAAAACAAGTATTTGAAATAACCTAAAACAGTTTGTTTTAGGTAAAGAAGTTACTACGTAAAACACATATTTCTGGAACGTATAAAATTTCCAACCACTAACTTTCCCAAAGCGAGGAGTCTGTGGAAACCCGAGTCAGATTTTGATTTCTACTATATAAAATTTTAAAATATTTTATCAATTTCTACTTTTTATACGATAAATATATCGACTAGCAGATGGGTATATATTTTAAATTCATGGATGCAAGAAACTCTTGAATTGAATTCTCGCGTTCTTTCCGATCCACTGAAGTGACCCTTTCGACTAGAAAAGCTCCTTGCGAGAAGTTAG
This sequence comes from Atopsyche davidsoni, assembly GCA_022113835.1. Lineage (NCBI taxonomy): Eukaryota > Metazoa > Arthropoda > Insecta > Trichoptera > Hydrobiosidae > Atopsyche > Atopsyche davidsoni. The sequence goes on along the minus strand of JAILWY010000006.1, from coordinate 8,238,315 downwards.
ACGTTCTGAAAGCCACGATACCGAGCCTTATTCGACGTGTAACAATATTAGCTCGCGTGTATTGGCTCATGCGACCTGCGCCAGAATGGGCGCAAAGATGGCGGCAGCTGGTGGATATTAAATCACACCACCACAACTTTAGAGTGAAATAGTTTGCATTGGCCGAGCTGCGGTAGGTTCTAATTAAAAAAACAACAAAGAAAAAACATTTTTCATCTGTGGTATGAGAAATAACATTTAAATATATGAGTACTCTCAAATTATTATGAGAGTACTCATATATTTAAATGTTAAGTCTGAAGCCCTTGAAAGACTAAACGGCTACCCAAACTTTTAAGTGTCCCTATAATATAGTTCCCTCGTGGTCAATAAGTAAGTTAGTTTATCATCGGTAAAGTGCGGGGAAGTCATGCAATGTACATAAATCTGTTTATTTATTGGGTTTAGTTTTGATGTTACGACCTAGAGACCCTTTCCTATGTCCAAAAAAGAAAAAAAACTGAGTCATGTCTCTTAGTTTCAGAAATCAATCACATTGCATGCACTCACCGCACACCACTGCTGACCTTTCAATCACGACGCGGTATAGATTATTATATTCAATATATTCATACTAATAAAGCTTACAGCAGTACAATATGTTCTTCTATAAATAAATCATAGATCCACGATCATGAATCGCAGATATTTGCACTCATTAGTCAGGAACAGCTCGAGATGCTATCTACTCGCTGAGTGCATTGCCTACGCCGGTAACATAATGGGCATTAGACTTTCTCCGTTGACAAGCGAGAGTCGCGTGGAGCTGTCCACTTGAAAATTGCATTTCTTCGGCTATTCAGGATCTACTCTCCCGAGATCTGATCGTGGCCTGCGTCCTGCGTGGCGTGCCAATCACCCTGGACGGCGATCGGGCCGTACCGATGCGAGTTCTTTGGCGATCTCCATTAACGCGGTGACGGTGCAACTTTATATTGTTAACCATGAATCCACACGAGGCGAGCGAGAGGTCAGCGAGGTTCCAGTGATTTTAAACAAAGTGTTTTAGACGCAGGGGCGGACTGCTGGACAGATATCTCAATATTGTTATTATACAAAATCAGTATTCTTACCGTAAACAATGGCTAAGGCGTGCTTTCATAATCATAAAGCATAGTTCAAAACAGATTTTTTCAGTATATTTTCAGAGAATACGCTGAAAATATGTACGTTTATTTTTATCCGTAAAAAAGTAAACGGATAATTACATATAACAAAGCCAATTTACGGCAAAATAAGATTATATATTTTCTATACGATAAGTCGACTTTTCCCAAGTGTGTCGAAATAAGTGTCATACGAAGAAATTCTCTCCTTTGAGCTTTATTACTTTGAAATATAATCAGACAACAGCTATTTCTTTATTATAAGAAATATCCTATTCTTTCAAGTCGAAAAAGCTTTATCGTTTATTTTTAGAAAATAAATTACAGGATATCTAAAATAGAGAAAACTGTATGGTTAGAGACTTTACACACAAAAATATGTATCTTAGTAAAAATTAAGTGTCTAATTTGTATTTTTCCACGTTAAAAAACAGATGTGTTTTTTTGTCTTTCAAGGATCTGAAAAATCCTTAAATATGCGGAATATTTTTTGATATTGAGTATTAAAAAGTGTCTTGCATAAATGTATTCTTGAATCAGTCATTAATATTATAATAAAGGCTTAGCGGCGGGCCTGGAGACGCGAGCGGGTACATTGTTCCAAGGGCTCTTGTGCTTTGTACCGGTGATTCTGAGAAGACAAAGTGAACGTACCGAGAGACATGTGAGTGTTCGGCGTTTGATTGAATCTAATACAAGACCTGCTTTGATGTCATGATTATCCCACAGGGCCGGGGCGACGAGCTCTCGGATTACACCTGAGGTAAATATAAGCCCGCCGAGCCCGGTGGGGCAATGCGTAGTCGAACTGCCGCACTGTCGGCCTTCTTGAATAAGACAAAATAGCAACATAATTCGTAAATATACTTAAACTACTAATACATAAAAAAATAAAATAATTATGACGTATGTGAATACCAAGATCACACCGAAGGAAAATAGAAATTCGCTAGGCTAGACATTGGCAAAGTGGTTCTATTGCACTGTCAGCCTTCGTTGAATTGGGCGCAATAGCAACACAAATCATACCATAATTTGTAAATACACTTAAACTTCTGATACGTAATTTAAAAATATATATATATGACGTTTGTGAATACCAAGATCACACCGAAGGAAAATAGAAACTCGCTAGGCTAGACAGGGGCAAAGTCGGGTCTATTGCACTGTCAGCCTTCCTTGAACTGAACAAATCAAACCATAATTTACAAATACACTTAAAATACTACTTTAAAATCATACACTAACTGAAATACTTTATTTAATGCGTTTGTGAATTTCACTTTAACGGTTAGTTTTTTATAGAGAGAGCGGAGTTGAAATCGTGTTGTTAACAATGCAATGATTGTAGTTAATATGTTTTGGTTAATACTTAAAAGAGAAGAAATTGTACTGTAAATACATTAGCCTTGAGATATATTATTCAATACAAGAGAAATTACGGATTCCACGGCACACATCATTAAATAATTAAAGATTTTCTAATGTAAATGTGGAATAAATCAATTAATGTTATTTTAATATTTTAAAGCAATTTATAGCGTTTTTGAAAGGTTATTAATTAAGATTAGCTTAAAAGGACTTTTAAATAAAATATAGGTAAACTAACAGTAAATGCCCAGTTCTATTTCTCACAGTTAAAACTGCCTTTCCATTGTATTTTATAAAGCTATTCTCTTTTTTATCAATCAAAAAAATTAATACTAAAGCAATACACTTATATTATTGCACTTTAAAAAAACTAAGCACGTATATATTTGGCCAGCAGTGTTCAAAATAAACATATCATATTTTAATTTCAAAAAACAACACGTTTATTATTTGTGAAATATGAAACACAAAAAGTTATACCGATAAAATATTCCGTAGCTAATCAAATATATATCCCAAAATAACATACGTGATAATAAATATTAGTTCGCTTTAAGTATCATGTTTGCTGTTGATCTATTCATTCAAATAGCAGAGAGACGTTGATCAAATTCACATTTCCCAAAAATATACCCTAAATTAATAATCGAAATATCCTGTTAAGCAGATAATGGGTTTTCCGAGAAGCGTCGCCGTGAATAGCGACCGAATAACATCAATACATTCAGGAATTTCTAGGTACCTGTAGGTTCGGTAGTTAACAGTCGCCTATAATTTGATCCATTAATGTCAGCAATTTTCCTAGAAATACCTGTTAATAATTTTCGTCAAATAGTCAGGTATTTAGTTTATCGTAGACACAGATAGAACAGTCAATAGTGCGGTATATTGCCAAGAGATGCTAAACATGACGGTTCATTTATATTCAACCTTTATTAATATTACATACTAATTTATTCACTCTTTGCCATATTTAGGCATCGTATTTATAGTAACGCGATTTAATTTATTGGAGGGTTATATTTCATTATATAAATATAAATAAAACTAAAATAATTTAGTACATATAAATATACCAAGAACTTACAATGCCTGTGAATTTATCTCACATGATCTACCTGCAGCTCAAGTCTAGAAGCTTAGTTTAATAAATATAGTAGAATAATAAAAATATATAAATTGCTTATTATCAATGCTTTTAAGTAGTAGATTATTTGGATATTTGATACTGTTGGTTTTGAATACCTTTTATCACGTTGGAGCTCTTTTTGATGCAGAATAACAGCGAACGCAGCCGCATTTCCAAATGAAATTAATCATTTAATTATCACAACGGAGTTGCATGTTCATTGCTGTTTGCCAACTGCATAAAACCAAATAAACTGCTAAACTGTGATTCGAAGCAGCGAAGACAAAACTGGGGCACGCGGGACCAAACTGCACTGTGTTATATGAGAAAAATTGCAAAACCCGCTCCTTGAAATATTTCTTGTGATTGAGTAAGCCAAAAGAAATTTTCTAAATTTTTATTTCGAATAACTTTAAGAAAATTTAATTTCTATAGAGAAAAAGATTTATCAATAATATTTAATAAGTAAATTTTTAGTGATAGATAGGAGCATTTCATTCGTTACATTCGACTAAAGGATGCGATAGTACAATTTTATAAATGATAACTGTTCAGCAATCAAACGAAATAAATAAGTTTATTTATGCAGAACAAAATTAAAAAATAACGTATTTTTTAAATAATTGATCAGGTTTTTGAATACACAAAAATGTACGACGATTTATTTGCGTTATTTACGGATATTCAAATATGAAGTTAAAAACTTTAGTGTGGTAAATATTTTTATGTCATCCTGAGAAATAGTTTAATTTTTTTCTAGAATAGCGCTTAAATGAACTGGCTTTTTCAGCTTCGATTATCAATAGATTTTTCTTTATTTGTTTATAAATTTTAAAGTATACAATATAATAATCATTTGTTGAGGGTTGAGGGTTGTGGAGGCGGTGGCCGAGCGTGCCTCCGGCCACCAGAATGTTAATAAATAGGAATGATCCGATGTGGCCGAGCGCACTGAGGGAATTATGGAAGCGCCGCTACCGGTTCGATGCTCATCTATGTACAACCAAGCTGAAATTATAATTCAACTGTGAAATATTTTTAACAGCCGCAAAATAATTATTTTATTTTCATTACGAACTATAGACAGCTTTGCACATTGTTGAATTTTCACTTTTTTTAAACCTCGTGAAGCACTAAATGTATGAAGCATTATTTGTGTATAAACAAAGCTCATTTCAAGTTTGAGTTGAATATACGTTTATTTTTAAAAAGTGTTTTTAACTTGCTGTATATACATAAAATAAACATATATTTCTTTTTGAGTCGGCTTCTATCAAAAGTTGGCAACCACCGTGCTATACTTTTTCCGAGCCAGCGCGATTTATAAAATGGACATCAGATATTTCAAACCTTTTTTCTTGCGGTATCTTATTTTTGACAAAAACGTACAAAAATATATACAAGAAAATAATTTTATAAAATATAGATATTGGACAGTGGATATGTATGAAAATTGTAGATGTACAGTATATTTAAAAAAATATACCAAAACGTTTGAACTGCAGTTTTCCGCAAATGGGTAGAAAGCCTCTGGCGTTTGAATTATACCAAAAGCTTCAGTGGCGCAGTCGAATACAAAATAAAAAAAATATCAAGGAATAAAAATAAGATCTACACTGTGAATCGGGATCAAACTCGAGCCTCTGGATTTCGCGTCGTTTTGTGGATTAATTTATCGAAGCGTTTTTCTTGTTGAGAACTGCAATGATTTTTTAAACAATTAGTTGAAACTTTAAAAAAAATTATAAATTTTTTTCAAGTACAGGCGGAAGGATAACCCTATGAAAAAAATTATCATTGGTGCACACTGTCTGTGAGTTTCTGGTGTAAAATAAGGCAAATATCACATACGGGTCAAGCCTTTCACATATCATTCCTATTAACCTCTTACGGAGTAAATTTATGATATTCAGAAAGTATGGTGGCCAAAATTTACTAATATAAACTAAAAACTTTTTTTTGAAGCTATATAAAATTAATGAAAGTACGTTTTCTCAAGATATTTTTATTTACGCACGCTTTCTTCTATTGCTGCGATTTTGATGGATTTTTTATATTTTTTTATTATGCAATTTTTAATTAAAAATATATTGTGTTTAGTGCACGATACATCACTGACTTAGATACATTTGAACTTTTTTTGAAGCTTTAACAAATTTTTGACAGTACTTTTTCTCAAGATATTTTTTTATACACACGCTTTCTTCTGTTGCTGCGACTTTGATGGAATTTTTATATTTTTTATTATGCAATTTTTAATTTAAAATATATTGTATTTAATGCACGATACATCACTGACTTGGATACATTTGAACTTTTTTTGAAGCTTTAACAAATTTTTGAAAGTACGTTTTCTCAAGATATTTTTTTATACGCACGCTTTCTTCTATTGCTGCGACTTTGATGGAATTTTTATACTTTTTTATTATGTAATTTTTAATTTAAAATATATTGTGTTGAGTGCACGATACGTCACTGACCTGGATACAATTGAATGCACTTTCGCGCACACATGCAGCCGGCATCAAAAATCGATAATGCATCGCAGTCCGTCGGCTCGGTCGGGTGATTTATGCAGCCGGTCCTCGAGATTTTGTCTCGGCGTCGCAGCAGACGAGATAGCGTGACGTCACGGCGCTCGAGTGACGGCTGCGAGCAATGTCTGCCGCCACGCCGTGCGTGGGCGCCGCTGATGATGATGCGAGATAATGCACCTAGCGCACCCTGTATATGATTAATACCGTCCGCTTTAATGGATTTTTGACAAATGCGCAGGCTTGTACTACAGGGTGTCTAAAAAAGAGTATCGGTTGAATGTGAACCGTTATTGCGATATGGTGCGAAAATTTTTGGGCCCTGAGTTGCAGGAGTTTCAAGGTTTCACGTGGTTCCAACAAGACACTTGCCATACATCTATGGTAATCAATCAATTGAAGCTGTTAACGAATTATTATAGGTAACATCAACTGGCCTCCCAGAAGCCCCGACCTTAGCCCTCTTGATCATTTCGTATGGGGATACCTTAAAAGTAGGGTTTATGAGAATAATCCGATGAACCTAACGGAATTGAAACAAAACATCAGGTCAGAAATGGCAGCAATATCGAGGGCTTTGTGTCAGCGTGTTATCAGCAATCTTCGTTCCAGATTAGAAGAGTGCCAGCAGCGTAACGGTCACCATTTGGATAACATCATCTTTTTAAAAGAATTTTCCATTTTGTATTCTTATAATCAACAATAAAAAAAAATACTTGATTACTAGTAGTTTTTGTTTTACTGAACTAAAAAATACCCGATACTCTCTTTGGACACCATGTGTATCGAGATAAAGACGAGCTTATAGTAATGATTGGCGAATATATATATATATTTATTTAGTTGCTTGTGCATGGCTGCCATTCTGTACCCTGAGCGTGTGTAAAGGATCGGTAATGGACTTGGAATGATTGTGAAGGGATATGCTCTGGAAGTACCTTGCCGAGGTGGGAGGGCTCCTGCTATTGTTTCTGTAACTTGCTGCATAAGGCGTATCAGATCTTAATGCCAGAGCTTTCTAGGGAAAATATTATATTATAATGCTATGGGGCAGCAGCAATATAAAACTGAAACCCGGGGACCCACTGCACTATTTTCCACATAGAAAACCATGAGTATATGCTTAGTGAAAAGGTCGCTAACCTCCTATGCGGAGAGGCACTTGATGAGGTAGATTCTCTATATTTTATCAAAATATTTTAAAAGCCAAAACTTGAACGCTAAAGCAAATACACTCAAAAATGTTTGTAGTCCCACAGCAAAAATTCATTTATAACTTTACCTTGAAGTATAAGACGGTCTGAAGAGATGAGGCCGTGTAGTATGCGGACACGTTAAAATATAGCCTTTCATAAAAACCTTAGCAGGCATTTGCCGTCTCCGTCGATTATTTCGCTTACGAGACGCTTGTGGGAGAAACCGCCTTAGCTGGCAATTGTTGTGACAAATCCACACCCGGTCACATTCTAAGTGCGCCGGCAGCCGCGGCGCCTGCGACTCGCTTCTTCGAGTAAGCAGTCTGGCGTTGGGACTGCGATTCTCAGCAGATACCAGACTCTTCAGAAAAGCACCTTTCAAACCTTTTCAACCACATTGAAATTTTATTATATTTAAAAAAAAAAAAAAAACAGTTTTGTGTAGTACTTATTAAGCAACCCTCGCTTGGCTGTGTGAAACGCATTTTTAGCTGCGCATTAATATTCATTTCGTTATTTCAAAAGTATGCATAACTTAAGAATGAACTTTGCCCTTTAAGGTTTTTTAAAGATTGTCACAATTTTGGAAACATTCTGAGCAGATTTGTAAGTCACAAATCCTTGTAAATAGATTTGTATTTATTATCTACACAAGTTTGTTAATGCATAGGCAAAATACAATTAAAAAAATATGGTGTATTTATATCCGTTACACATACTCGTAAGTCCTCGGTGGTAAAAAAAAATACTTTGGCGATATCTCACGATAACCTTAAAACAAAGTGATCATATGTTTAAATTCAAGGTATGTATATATGAAACAACTAGAAACAGCCGTTTAAATATTAATTCAATTTCCGTCGCCTCAACGTCTAAGTGGTTTAGTGTAATTGTCACGAAGCGTCGCGGCCCGAGGTTTGAGAAGCGGCCCCTAGAGCCTTCTTACACTCGACTTCCGGCCTGTCTATGACAAAACGCTCAAAGACAATTCTTTTATTGATCGTATGTTTTTCCGGTGTCTCGGGTGTATACTCGTCTGTGTGTAGGATTCTTATTGAGAAAATGTCACGTTTATCGTATAAAGGGATCATTTATGAATATCGGAGGCAATTCTTTGTGTGCTAGGTCAGAAGTGATACATATTTCATATTTTTTTAGTCTTTGATGTTATATTTAATACAATCCATATCTATTGTTTGTTAGTTACCATTTGAATGTGACAAATATATTTATTACTTTGTACTAAATCATATGTAGCTGATAGGAGTGTAATAAAATGTGAGAGAAAAACACAAAAAGTAATGCTGTAAGCAATTTGACAATTTGGATATAATTTTTTTTATTTTCCGCTATCATTACTAAGGTAGTAATTGTATGGTACATTAAAAGATTATTGACATTATTTACTGAAACAAAAAAATCTTTTGACCAACAAATTCATCGTAAAAAATAGTAGGCATTCGCCACCGAAGGGCAAAGAAGCTTTTACAGGTTAACTGATTTTTTTTTTAAAACAGTTCTGTTTCGTATATATTTACAGATATGCGATCAGTTTTTTTTTTACCAAATAAGATGATTTTTGATTTTGATATTTTAATAATGTGTCCTCCACACCTCTCGGGCCGGGAATGCAGGTCCATTCCGCGGATGCCGAGTCGCACTTGCTGGCGAGTGCATTCTGTTCCGGGCGCCGCGCAGCTGGGCGCATATTGAAAAGTGCAGTGATTTATACGCAAGCCTGCATCTTGACAGCCAATACTTCTGGATATCTTCTGGACTATCAGAAATTTCTTAGAAACAATAAAAAAAAAAAAAAAAACAACCTAAAAATATGATTAAAGGGACTATCTCCAAAATCAATGTTTTTTGAAAAACCTACAAAAAATCTACTTAGGTAATCAAATAATTTTTTTTTTATAAACTTACTTTTAATTTGTAATGTATGTTTTCCTGAACTCTACGCATTTAAGAGTCCTTTTTTAAATTTGAATTAAAAGACTGCATATAAATCTATCGCATAGAATGAGTTTAAAAATAAAAATCTTTAACTAACCTCGGTTTTGAAAAGTCATCATTTTACCAAAATTTTCAACATCTACAAGACTTTATTTTACATTGAAAAAAGACGTTAATCAAATAACAAAAAATATTTACATATAATTTATATATATTTTTTTAATAATATGTTAAAAAAAATAATTTCAATATATAATAATAAAGTGACAGTTAAATAAATTAAAAGACACGATTTCGCAAAAAAGTGACAAAACCTTTTTTGGTCAGTACGGAGCTGACTCGGAAATCAAAAGCGAAGCGAATCGCATTTATAAAAAAAAATTGATTGGTGCAGTAGACTTATCCCAACATATTTTAAAAAAACATCGATCTTGGAAATAACCCGTTTAAATATAAAAAAATAAACATCTTTACAGGTATATTGTGTATCGATTCACATGACTCTCAACACCGTCGTGGAGTGTCTGATCAAATCCCGCCAGCGTCGTGAAAAGCAGTCGACACTCAAATATGAATAAGCGCCGACTTTCGACAGCAATGGTGCACTTTTCGTTCGGCTACAAAATCTTTCGTGTGTAGGATATCATAGCATCGGTTTATGGATCAATTTATCACGGAGTCGCCGACCGCATAGTTGACACTTGAAAATAAATAAAATAAATTTCAATAAGGTAAATGGGTGATACGCCGCGCACGCCACGCACGCTATGCAGGCCACAGATGTATGCGCGCTAAGTGAGGCCAGATTCGCCGACAATTTATCGCCTGTCCATAGTAATATGATCAACGATTTCGCGTCGCCTGCGCTGTATCTGCGGCCCCGTGGCCTGCACTAGGGGTGGGAGTCATCAACGATGACAAGCGATGAATTTAAATCTGAGCATGCAGTTTCAGTTTCAAAAATTTTATAATGATATTTGATTATGAGTTTTATAAGAGTCAATAACATAGTCACGGTAGACAAAGGATCAACACATCGAGCAAGCTCCACATGTTAAAAAAACAATAACTAGGATAGAAAAATTAAAAAAATATTTTACTAAATCAAATCAATTCATTGATTTTTTTAATAATCAAAGAGCATTTTTGTTGTTTTTTTATATATAAAAATATATATTCAATATTTTTGACAGAGAGTACTTGGTGGAATTCCATTTTAATATTTTGAATAAAAATACTTGAGTGATTTTCCACATTTTTGTTTTTATTAGTGACCGGTTTCGCCAACCTTTCACGTTGGCATTATCAAACAGAGTTTGTTTGATAATGCCAACGTGAAAGGTTGGCGAAACCGGTCACTAATAAAAACAAAAATGTGGAAAATCACTCAAGTATTTTTATTCAAAATATTAAAAATATATATACTGGTGATCGGTTTCGCTAACCTTTCACGTTAGAATTATCAAACTGAGTAAAGATTTAAAACAATTGTTGAGGGGAGACGTATAAGATATTTAAAAAAGAGAGGTGTAATGATTGTCAGGTGGTAAAGGATAATTTAAGTGTAATATGAGTTTAATGTACCTGAAAAATTAAGGATTCTATATAATTGCTATCTTTATGAACGATTCTATATAAAAACAAATGCTTTTATAATTGTGAAAGTGATTAATTTAAGTGTAAGTTGGGGTGCTTTATTTGAGGGTAGCTTTATTCTCAATATTAAAATATGTCAAAAATATTGAATACAAACATTAGTACTCGATTTTTCGACTAGTACTTCATTTTCATGACTTATTCGAATGAATTTATAAGTACGTAATCGATTTTCCCCATCACTAGCTTGCACCGTGTACACTATACCCTGAGTACAACGCAGGGCCTTATTTACGACTATTGCCATTTGCAGGTAATTCATGTTAATTTGCGCAGTTGTAAATGCTGTATCTGAGTAGACAGTGGCCGTAATTTAATATTATTAGTTTATATTAAATACTAATTAATAATCTTAATTGGCGTTGAGAGAACACTTCAACGTATAATCGCAAAAACAATATTTAATAAAACTGAGAACTGGCTGTATTATAGGAATACAGTCAACCCTACTATAACGCGATACTCATATAACACTGTTTACGTTCAATAAAATTCCATCAGCGTAGTTGATTTAAAAATAATTTATAAAACCTATTTAAGAAAAACAATTTTTTTTCACATTATTTAATTAAAAAAAAAATTAATAAACCTAATTTATTATATCGCGGTCACTATAAAACACGATGCGAATTAATCGCGTTAATGAATGGTTGACGGTTTAGTAAAAAATGAATTAATATACATAGAAGATGAATAGATTTACGCAATTTTAATAAATTACTCTTTAATAATTGTTTCATACAAATTTGACCATGTTTATAATGTATACTGTATATGAGACGAGGTTGTTTGCATATATGAAACAACTTGAATTGAAACACGCCTTTACCTAGTTTACCTTTAGTTAGTTTCAAAACCAGACACGTACAACTCTCTGTATTAGAATATAAATACAGTTTATAAGTTTGAATATTCTCATGGTTGTTATACCCCAATAACAAATAAGCAACTAATGGTCTATAAACCTTAAATTTTAACCGTCATCGGTTACAACACGGTTTTAAGTTATTGACCTGTATAGAAAAACTTGCTGATTTATTGAATATTTAATAAACGTTCAAATTAAAAGTTATTCCTGGCCTATGTTAAAATTTGATATTCAGATGGCGAACAAAGAGTTCGAACTATAAGCACGCCACCTAGTCTGTTCATTTTATATATTATGTTTTATTAAGATCTTATATCACTATATCAGTCTTCTTAGCAATTTTAATTAAATTGGCTGTTTTTGGTATGACAATAGCATAAAAACCTATTAAAAGCAAAAACGTTTACTAGCATAGTGTTTTCAAAATCTCTTGGTTTTTTGGCTTTCAAATGTATTATAAACGTAGAGCTACGTGTGCTTATCATTCGTATATATTCTTCGATGCATTGATTACTCTCCTGGTAAAACGAATAATGAACAACAATGTCAAAAACGCATTTTCAGAATTACAAAACATGTTTTCGATGCTTTCTTGATTAGACACACTCATGCGAGTATTACTGCGATAAGAGCCGCCAATTTTCGCGCAAAGCATCAGGGTTTAGAGCCACTCCGCCATCGGGCTAATGATTTCACATTTCGTAGCATTGTATCAAAGAAATCCTTTAATTCTGTGCTCAGGGCACTTGACACACAAAGTTACTTAAACTGCGGGGAAAATGAAATCCATCGCGACATCAAAGAGCGCCCTCGGCGACGACCCATTGTGCCCCCGAGAGGTCCGCGCCGGGCTCGAGTCGGGGGCAATTGTATCCACTTCGGAGGTCGTTCTGCTTTCGTATAAAATATTTTACTTCGACAATGGGGCCCCATGAGTCGGGCTACACTCCACCGTGTGCACAGCCCCAAAACTGCAAAAATTAAAAGTTAAACGGGGAAAATACACCTGGCGCCGAAATGATAACTACTTACTTCGAGAGTTGGAGTATTCGAGTTATAACATATATGCGAAAAAATATAATAGAGTTTCTTTGAAATTTTAATATTGTACTACTAGAATGGATGCTTATTAGTTTTGGTAGAATTTTCCGTGTACACTGCCCCAAAAACGCATGAATTATTATATGTGGAAGGCTGTATGAATGAATTGTTCATTGGTATGATAACAAACTCATCATTGAACCAATGAATTATTTTTTTACATTATGTATTGTCATAAATATTTACGATGATTCATTATTTTCTACAAATTTAATATATAGCAAAAAATATATATTCTTTAATAATAGATTTTCTTCGCCTGAGTTTTCAATTAAGACATACTTAAACTATCAGTTGATGAAGATGAAGTTGTATGCTAGTTGAACCAAAGATTAATCACAGTATATTTGTAAGCTTGTGCGTGCATCGCCTTGTGCAGACTTCTTCACAATATGGAGTCCAGCAGCGGCTGCCGGAGCTGCCTCCTCCCATTAGTCCCAAGGACCTGATGATGGAGAGCACCAATCTCCAGAGCAGAGCGGCCGCGAGAATCAGCGGATTGATATTTATGAGTCTGCATGATCACCAGGTTAGCAACTCTTGAATAATGGACGCTTGCTTTGTTCTCAATTATTCATTACACTTGGTATATTTAAGAAGATTTATGTATTTATAAACGTATTCAATGCATCTCTTTCCTTTAATAAAAACATTATGTAGCTTCTAAATATCATATAAGCAATTGCTGGCATTGACAGTTATAGACATATGAATAAAAATATTTTTAAAAAACATACAGCTTTTCAAAAAATTATTACTGTTCATTTATAAAAATATTTTTGTATTATTTACGACAGAATAAAAATAGTTGTCCTGAAAAGAAAAGCTGTTCTTGTAAACAAAAAGCATGATAAAAAGTGTTTTTAATATCCCCAGCTTTCTATACTGAACTAATAAAATTCTTTAGACTCAGTAAAAACAAGTCGCTCAAGAAATTCCATAAGTGTGTCTATTTCAAATATATTTTTTTTATTGATTATATCATGCGAAGCTCGAGGTATAAGATCTAAGACTCGTTGCTGCGGCCAAGTGTAATATATAAAAGAAGAGAGGACTTTCAGTGGAATACTCAATACGTATTAAGTTAAGGTAGAGATAATACAGTACGAAATTTTATTTTGATCTGTTGGTAATAAAATGATTTAAAAAGTTAATTTTTCTATTATATAAATAATTACATTATTGAATAATTCTTATCAGATAAATGCCGGAAATAGGCCATTAGAATATATTATTATTGAGTTCGAAATATTGATGAGTGGTTTCTTGAGCTGCCTATATGGTACACACACTGCAACTCAACTATAAACCGTATTTTTAATAATTATTTTTCAGCCCAAGCTCATCATCAACTAAGAATAAGATAAACTTATTTTATGAAACAATATTTAATTTTTAAAGTTAAGTTAAACGCTTGTTGGTTAATTGCACATCGGTTGTGTTGCAGTAAAATTAAGAGGGTGAAATTGAGGGTGACATAGTAGTCGTATTGGCTACATGTGTACTTTGCTTTACTAAAGCATGTTATTCCCCACAATCTGGCGTGTGCCAGTTCGGGTGGTTTACTGCCGCCTACCAGCTAAGTCGCAGTTTAAGGGCAGACTAGTTTATAAGATGAGATCATAATTATCGTGAAAGTGAAGGCGGAGGCTTAGGCGCCGGGCGCTAATCGTCTCGGGTCACGGCTCTGGGGGTGTAAATCTCCGTGGCCGCAGCCTCGCTGCAAGGGCGGATCGGAAGTGACGTCCGCGCGTCAACATTAGGCTTAGTCCTTGAATAATGCGGCAGTTAGGCCCGCGGGGAGGGCTTAATCCCCGCCCTCCCAGGGGCGTGCTCGGCGAGTTATCGATGCACCGGAAATAGTTTTTTTTGGGACACTAGAAATCAACGTTTGGTACTGAGTATTTTACAGCATATTTTTATTGTTAAAAAAAAAAAAAAAAATTTTACTTTTGGCTTAAGCGTTTTACACTGTTTTTTTACAATATTTATTTTCTGTAAATTTTTTTTTTTTTGTTTTAAAATAAGCCTTAGGCGCTTGTCTTGTCTGAGAATTATACAAATTAATCTACGAAACATAGAGCAAAAATATGTGGGTTTAACATTTGAATATTTTTGAGTAAAATACTTGAGTGATTTTCCACATGTTCGTTTTTATTTGTGACCGGTTTTGCCAACCTTTCACGTTGGCAAAACGTTGTTAAAAAGTATTTTATTCAAAAATATTAAAATGGAATTCCACCAAGTACTCTCTGTCAAAAATATTGAATTTTTTAACATTTGACCCAATAAAACGTGTAACTACGGCAAATTGGTTAAATGTGTAACTCTCCGTGGTATATGAATAGCCGAATAGCTGGAAGATTGAGAAGATTTCTAAGCATACGATTTTATGAAACACTTTATTTCATAAAATCATATGAAATAAAGTTCCCAAATTTGTTCGTGAAGCACAGTACGCATAGATATTTTTTTTTTGATAAATATTTTTAGATAATATAAATAATAATGAATTTTGTTTTAATTTTATTTTTTTAGGATAAATGACTTATAAAAAAAGAAGTGTGTTTTGACGAGTCACCACTGCATAAAGAGTGGAGACTTATCTCAAAGGCAGGGGCGGCTCGGATAAGGCACGCGCCCAACTAACGCCGGCCCTGGTAACCCTCAAAGCGCCAACTATTGGATTTTCCCGTTTGATTGTGAGAAAAACAAGTCACGAAATATCAGGCTCTCACAGACATACAGGGAGTTTAAATATATTTTATTTCCCGTCAAACATAAATAAAAATAATAAAAAATAACATATAAAAAAATCACAACAGTTGATGAGTTATTTAAAAATAAAATAACAATAAATATTCAAATATCAGTAGCATAACACAATCTTTCTAAACCTCCATAAATACATTAATAATCAATATGTACTCAAACTTATTAGCGCACGAATAGTTTTATCAAATTTTATAAATAATATTCTGTACAATTTAAAAAAAAATTGTTTCGTCTTTTATTATTTTTTATAAAATTATTATTATTTTAAAAAAATATTCAATAAATAACAGTTAAGTTGAAAAGACTATGTCGCCTCAAAAAGTTGTACTAAAGATAATTTGATTTAAAAAAAAATTACCGTAAAAATATCACACACTTGAGCTAACAATTGTTGAAATGGCATCAAATTTATATTTGGCGTTTTTAATTATTATAATTTTTTTCATTTGAAAGCATAAATGTTATGAAAATATATTTGACATTTATGCGTGTCCTCAGTGAAGTACACCCTGTGTTGGAATGGAGGGAGGGAGAGACAAGTGAAGTGATATTAATATCGGATTTTGCCAATACTGGGAGGGGTATCTTCTGAATTTCGTACGTGTTTTTGGCTGTTTTGATTTCTTTGTTTCTAGGATTCGATATTTTCTAGAAAAAGGTATTATTTCAGTGATTTACTACCGATATCGTAATACCATAACTTGCTATTTTTCCTAATGTATTCTACACTGAATACACTCATTACATTTGTAAATAAACTTGAAAATTTTGTATTAATACATTCAATGATTGCAATTTAAATTAAATAGATTAATTTTATAAAAAATACCAAGGAGGATTTTATAAATTTTTCACTAATATATAAACCACACACGGAATCTCAAAAAGGGGTTGCTTTCAAATAAGCTATTTATCAAAAAATAGCTCGCATATATCTTATAGTGTTTTACAAGTGATAGTAGATATATGCATATATTTTTTAAAGGTCAGTATAAAGTTTCAATAGATTCTGTGCATAAAAATCAAATTATAAAATTAAATAATATATATTGTAGAGTAATATACGAGCAAAGACTTGTTCAATAAACGTAATTTATAATTTCATTTAATGCATGTAAAAATATCAATTTTAATAATGAAACATAGCCGGCAACAATTAACACGAAATGCATAAAACGGACTCACCGCTATAAAACTACCAATTAAACGCTTATAAAAAGCAATAAGGCAATGACTCGCTACCGTTTTATATCCAAATAAAAGCATTCAAATGTCGGGACGTAAAAAATATGAATTATAATTTATTAGTGATGGTTAATTGACGGCCCGGGGACTGGATGAAGCCGTTGACCCCACTCGGGCCGAGGCAGCAAGAGGCACAACATTTTATAGTCAGTGCTCAGCCCTGGCTATAAAATTTATTCAAACAACAATTAACCACTTTTATTGATTCGAGTCCGCCACTGGATCTGGGCGCCGAGCGCAAAGGCGACTCGAGGCGAAAACAATACTTTATTTCATATAAGACACCCGCTTGTACAATATGTATTTGAATTTTATTATTTTTTCTTTGGATATTTCTAAATTGATAATATGAAAGAAAAAAACCTACAAAATTTTTATCATCTTGAGACTGGAAATTGTGTATTTTTTTCCAGCTTATCGCGTCCCCTTTCCAAGAGTCCTAAATATTTAAAAGTCTTTTAAAACGTGTGTGCCAACCAGACACCAGAGGCAGTCCATTACCTGGCGAAATCATTTAATTAATTTAATTAATGCTATGTTGATTTTTTTTACAGAGTATTGAGAAAACTATGAATTATATATATATATCTGTTTTTTTATTATTTAATTAACGTCCATTTACAGGGTAAAATAAAATCTTGAAGATGTTGAAAAATTGGATAAAATGACGACTTGAAATAATATATCGCACAGGCTTTATATTTAATCTTTTAATTCCAATTTAAAAAAAGACTTTTAAATGTTTAGGACACTTGTAAAAGGGACATGACGAATCTCCAAATTCCTAAACTTCAATCGGAAAAACACATATTTATCATATTAATAGTAAATTTATGAGAAATAAAAATATATTCTGTTCGGAAGGGGGGATGTATCAAACTTTTTGCATTTAATTTTTTTTGATTGCGGCAGTCAATTTTTCGCAAAACGGACTAGAAAATTATCAATAGACTCGATTTTGGGACCTAGACCCTTAACTTATATCAGTGTATTACATCTTTTGAATTTCATGACAGTTATAAAATTTTTGATTTCAATTATATTTAATTATTGATTTGTTATCTCTTCTTTCTCTCTTACATCTTCTGCAATGGAATGTAACCAAACATATTCGTGTATTTTTATTGTTTACCAAAAGCCAAGTATGAAGCACCAAACTGCATGTTTTTCGATGAGATCTCTTAAAACCTCGATATTAACTACCTTTGGTTTTACATTTAGCAATATTGCAATACATAAAAATATAATCATTTATACAGTTTTTAAAAACTTACGATTATTTTTTTTATAAAAAACTAGAAAATTTTGTATAAAAATAGCTCTTGAGTAAAGTTTGTATTTAAATGCACAACTGTGTTTATTTCTGAATACGTCCTAAAAATAAACATGAACTTATATAAAACTGTATGCAAATAATACATTATTTAAAGCTAATTTGATTGATTACTTTTAGCTTTGGTTAATTAGTTTAAGAGTATTTTACAGACGCTGTGGCTATTATGGCGACCTGCCACGGTTTGGTAGATTTATTCTGTCGTTTGTGGGTTGGTTCCTCAATTCTTGTGACTTTCTCCACGGTCGCTGACAGCCGGCTGGTGTCGCACACAAATGCGCCGTCAGCAGGCGTGCCAAGTATCCATATCGACGAGGAAAGTATCAACAACGGACATGTTATAATAACATACTTGTCAGTTGTACCACTTAACGTAACACATTCTCAAGCTATTAATTACTCATTTCAACTTCACGACAACAACTATTTTATTATCTTTATCCCACGTGAAGTAGACACCCGACCTCAGATAACCTAAAACAATGAGTATGACAAATAATTTCAGAGTGTCGAATGTTAGGAAACAGTGTGCAACTTGATACGACTTCGACATTTGTCCTGTTTTTTGGATTTTTATTACAGGGCTTATTCTCTCTAAACCCAAGACTATTGATGATTTAAACAATGTTAAAAAGAAAAACTGAAAAAACTAATTGTATCTCTCAGATTCATACCTGGGATCTCGTGGCCATGCTAACCTCTTATAACAAGAAGCTTTATCTTTAAACATAGCTTTCAGTTCGAAATCATATGTAAGTTATCTACAGCTGAGAATCCTGAGAAAATAATATATATTTAATTACATTAAAATAAATGGCTTTTATACTTTTATACCATATAAAAGCTCACTTTTACTATACAACACAAAAAAAATACTTAAGGTTGTACTTTTGTCACGGCTTTGAGTTAAAGCTCTTAAGATTGCGATTTATTTTTATTTGTGACATCGAAAAAAAATATTTAGAGTTTTTGGGATTCGACTAAAAACTAAATAACCTAAACCTAACTATCACTAACTCAGACTAGTTTTACTTGATATGCCGATTCTTCGTAATTTATTTAGGCTTGTTAAATACGATTGATATTTCTATTTTCTGAAAGCCTATCGTTTCAACAAGCAAAATTAATTATTTAACTTGAAGAAAATTCGGTTGAACTCCATTTTCAATGTAAAAAAGATACTTGTACTTATTTATCCAATTTATTTCTTTTATTAACAGAAAAAGGAAATTTCTGTGTAAATGAAATCCCATTTAACATTTTTTTTATACAGTGTGATAAAAATAACATTGTGTCTAAATACGCCAATATTTTTTTATGTCATCTGTCCAGACCAAACATGCTCATTTAGTAAAGACAGTTTTTTTATTATATATTTAATAATCAGTATATGTATTATACAAATATTTAAATGAGTCAATTATATATAAATAAAAAAATGCAGAAGCTACCTTCACGCTAAAATCAACTAATTGATGGGAATAGTATAAAATAACGTTTGCACTACTACGAAGTGGTTAGTAGTTTTTTTTTTAAATAGAACTACAAATAAAGATATTAATTTCTAAAAATTAATATATAGAGTTGGACGTTGCTCGGTTTTAAGTTCGTGAACAATGCGGATGACCTTGAAACAATTTTCGGGAACAACAACAAAGGCAATAGAAGTTTGTTGTTGTTATGGAGGAACAAAGGATACATTTTGAAGGGGATTGTTATTTTAAGCCTTGGTTTATTGACAACATACTGTTTGTGATATTGATATCAAGTTGTTCTCCAAGTCACAAAATTTCTCAAAATTCACACGCCTGATACATTTTATATAGCAAATAATCATTACATCAAAAATTAAATAATTTTTTTCTAATGTAATGAGGCTTTTAACTGTTGGGGTTTTGCTTGAATCAATGACACTCAATATATTATCAAAACTAAAAATCTTAAAGGAATCTACACAGGATACCAAATTTACTCCAAGAAGTAAAATATTTTTTTTGGTATATAGATTTATAGATGAACCCACCCCTAGCCCCGGTACTGGAGTTAAGGGCTGCGCTCGCGGCGGCCGGAGAGCAGTTCATCCCTTGACTCCGATGAGGCATGCGGAGGATTCAGCCCGTATTGATTCCCGGGGCAGCTAAACACAAATTAGACAACTCCTTTGATTCCGTGCCGAGTGAATGAGTCGACATTGTGGATTGTGCGCTCCCGTCCGCGGTCTGCTCCGCCCCGGCAGTGAAGGGTTATTTTAGCTCTGTGTGTGAGTAGCGGCTACCGGAATCCAGTGGCGTAGTGGTATTTAATTAAACTTACACTCAATAAAAAAAACTAAAAAAAAAATAATTCTAGAACAACAACGCATTGTAATCGAGTGTATAGTAAATTTTCTTATCTAAATTTGTTTCAAGACCTGAAAAAATAATATCATTTTTATTTCTATTGAAATTATCTTTATTATATTTAAACGAAAACTATTTCAAAAATATGATACGTTATTTATAAATAACATTAATACGTTTAGCAAATACTGAACTGTGATGAAAAGGTTAGTTTCAAAGTAAAAACGAATGGATCGTCTATTCGAGGATTGTATGTAATATTTGGTTGGTGGTATCTGCACAAGTGTAAAATTGTACATCCAATAAATGTTTTTAAACAATATAGTAAGAGCATAATTAATGACCAACCACAACACTAATTAATCATGGATCAGATAAACAACCATTTGGAAAATAATATTATTTATGAATATAAATATAAAACTACCGAAATTTGTTTTTATCTACATTGAGTTTTATTTGATTACTCCTTTCTGTTATTCACAATTAAACGCATCTATATTTCCAATTGACAAAAAATACATGGCTTCAAACTCACTCACGTAAAAAATAATAACGAGTGTCCAACAGCCAATAGAGAGAGAGGGAGAGGGAGGTAGAGCCTAACCAACAAGCAGTGAATGTACAGTGTGGCGTCGGTTCGTGTTTGCATTCGGAGCCGTACGATGGTACCTATACAGGGCTGATAGTGGTCTGTTCAATTAGTGAGTTTAACGTGTTACCTATCATAACACACGCTATGTAGTGATAGATACACTAGAAATACAGAGCTTCCTAAAACATTCGGATATTATTTAATTATTTAAAAAAAATTGTTTTTGATATTCTAATACCTAATATTATTATTTGGCACAGTGAGAGTATATTCGAGTCAGACTTAACATGAAAAAATAATTATTAATATAATAATTTTTTTTTTCCAAAAAAAGACTATTTCCAAAGTAATTATATAATTATTCTACTATTTTTTTGTGTAGACTCGTTTGTAAAAAGTAAATAATATTTTATCATAAAAAATTTTGAAAAATATCAATTTCAAATCAAAAAGCATAAGTTACAAATGAAATTTTTAAATAGCAAGTGATTTACAAAAACATAGACTTTGATTATACTACAAAAAATAAACAATAATATTTACATTATTGATTTTTGTGAGGACCGTCTCACAGGAAGTACGATTTTGCCTATACAGGTTTGATTGATTGATAATGATTAAGCTCATTTTTTCAAATATTTAAAATTGATTAAAGAATATTTAATTGGTACAATAAGTACGTTGTTTTGTTTATAGGATATGATTGTTAAAAATTATTGCTTAGTACCAGTGATTCGTTGGTATAATTGATAATGCACCGGCCAAGTAAGTTTGGGGATGTGGGTTCAAATCCCACAAAAATCACGATGATATGAGAGATTCTTTAATCAATTTTGAATATTTGAAGAAATGTACTTAATCATTATCAATAATATTTACAGTTTTAGAACCAGTGTATGCGGTGGCTGCGCTCACTCTGAGAGTGATTTACGATATCGCGGCTCACAGTTTGAGAACATGCGCTCGCTGGGGAATCGAATTCGGAAAATGATAATATAATGGAAAGCAATGGGTGACTCACAGCCGTTTCCAAAATTCGTTGGTCGTTGCTCGATATTTTAAAATATAAATGGATACAAAATTGAGGAAACATTTACAATGACAGATCACATCCGAAAATAATTTTTGGGTCTTTTGGACGTGAATATGATTTTTAATATTTAGAACTCCGGATTCACAACTCAATTTAGCAATTTAAAATCATACATAAAACAAGACAACAAAGCATATTTTTAATATTATTTATTTTTTTAAATGTCACTAAAATTTCGGGAAAGCATGCTAAAGGTCGTTTTGATATATTTTTGAGTGTTATGCTGCCTAATGGTTTTTTTTTTTCAGCTATTCAGTCTCAGTACACTTTAAAAGTCCTTAGATTATCGAATCTCTTAAATTGTCGAAGAGTTACATTGCTAATACTAAGGTTATTAAGAAGAAATATTATAGACGCATTGTTCAAGGTTTTCAATAAAAAATATAAATTACTTTTGATGTTTTGAATAAAATGAAAATTATCATCGCAGTTAAACCATACTTAATATTAGTGTTAATTTTGTTTCAGAAAACTTATCAAATCCATATAAATTAAAGTTAAGTATTTCACATAAATACAAAGAGATCCATACGTCCAATTGCGTAGTACGATTTTGAAATAAATTGCTTTTTTCAGGCATGCCTGAAAAAAGCATGGTCTCACTAGTTTTTCAGCCAATCTCGTGAACTACAATTAAATATAATAATCATAGAAATAATGATTTCTATAATTCACTGAATTCAGTCCTATGGTATTACATCATACAAACATGTCCGCGACAGGCCCGGCTTTATTGGGCTACAAATCACGTGCTAAATATGCAATCAGGAATGACCTCTATGGCAGAGGGGCGATGGCGCACAGTCGCGCCGCAGGATAATAATTAAACAGTGATATTTAGTTTTAAGTATGCATTCATAATTCCAAAGCTTATTGCGAATTTGTGAAACGGGTTGATGGGGATTAAAAATGATAATTCTCTCCGGGCGGAAAATTGCACAGCGACGTAAATATATTTAAAACGAATATTGAAAATTTAAACAGTGTTTATTCACGTGACTGAATGAATTTTTAATTGAAGGCTTCCGCGGAGCTTAACAAATATAACTAAAAAAATATTTTTCAGCTTGGGCCTTTTGAAGCCCTTATGTGGTATGTATTTATAATAATACAACAGCTGGTTATCAAATTGTATAATTCTGTACGTAGGTTTTTGTTACTGGCTGACCGTCAGCCGCGGCAGAGGCTTTCTTCAGCATGCCCAAAGTATTCTTGTTCAACAAAACAACATGTTCATCTTTATTGTACTACGCCAACAAATTTTCTGCGCAGCGCGATAAAAAGATATTTAGAGACAAAAAAATATTTTGAAATCATTGAAGCGTCGTGTTTCGGGATAGCTGTCACAAATAAAAGGATTTTTTGAAAATATGTGTTATTATACAAGCATTTATTTGGACAGGACATGCCGATCGACATATTTGAGCAAGTGGGGGCGATAAATCGCTGGTGCGGTTTTCGTCCCGGATTCCTGATCTCTCGCAGCGGTGCAGCAGGGATTTGTCAAACCATAAACGTCATTTGATGCCAGAGTCCAACGGATTCAGCACTGGTAAGGGAATAGATTATTTAAAATTCTATCAAATATTAATTTTAGTATAAAGAATTATACTTAAAACTACTGACGATCGTAAAAAAGCGTAGGGTTTTTTTAGCCATATTTTTCGAAACAAAAAATATGGCCTACTACAGCTGATAGTCCAAAAAACTCGAAAGAAAAAAGAGCATTAGATGGAGGAAACTCACATAGATGCGGAATTTACGCCAGTGATAAAAAATTGGAAGTACAGCCTAATAGGATAAATATGTATTCAGTGAAATGCTTACCAACCTCCTAGGAGTAGAAGCACTTGAAGAATAAGATAATTAATAAAACTATTAAATAAATAAATTTTAATGGGTTTGACTCGGAAATGCTGGCTAATCCTAATTGGTACTTAAATAAATAGTTTAAAATTATAAATCGAGTAATCGATTGATATGTATGAGCAGCCTGCAACAATAAGTGAATCACAACCGACCGGTAATTACCATAAAGGTAGCTTGGTTAAAAAGAAAACAGATAACTCTTATTGGTTAGCTAATCGCATGTAGACGGCTCAAGAATTGTATATAGATGATACAAAAACAAACCCCACCCTGTAAGAAAGAAAAATAAATAATCTTAAAATATTTTTTTTTTTATGACCAATTTCCCACCGAGTAAAAATAAAAAAAATATCACAAGCTAAACTGATCAGTCATCAATGCAGAACAGTTCACACAAAAGTAACTCTCGTCCCTGTCCGTTATGTTTCACTCTCCAACAGCCCCCAGAGCGGGGGAGGCGTCCGATCAATTTGCGATCGCTCCCCCACACCCTCCCCGGTGCATCCCGATCCCTTTATTTCGCTGCAAAAAATAAACGTTAGGTGCGCTTCGCAAATATACCCAATATCCTGCCGGCTAAATTGTTACATAATTGAAATTTCAATATTTCAGCTGTGAGGGTGCAGGGGGAAGGAAGCTACGATTATGGGGTGCGAGTTTCATTTTTAAAAAGTGACGAGTTTCATTTTCGCTTATTGAATGCGTTACATCAAAAATATTTGCAAAAAAACAATTTACGGTATCGACGGAGGCTGTTTCTTGGCAGTGTTTTCTTTTTATTTTTACGCCACATATTATTACGATCGGATGTATATTGTGAACACACAATATTAAAAACCACTGGAAAACATTTCGCGGAAAATCCTGGCTGTTGAGTATTGAGTATACACGAGCAACAATAGCCCTTAATACACGCAACAATCACAGAACAAAATGCACTTTTATAGCGGCGCATTACAGCTCACTTTCGTCTGACGTTCGCACCCTCTTGGGCCTTTGCAGCCGTGGCCGCGCGGCGCGAGCTCACGGGATAATAGTCCGTAATTACCTGTTTCATGGCAGTGCAATTTGTACGGTCGACGTCGCGAGCATTAAGGATCAGTGCTTCGCGAGGGATCAGCTGACGCTTGGGGCGTTGTGCCTTTTTTGTGTGCGAATTGGAATTCGCGTGTCCCACTGGGTATGTCGGCAAACATGTCGGATGAAATTCACCGTCAGCGGTTCCAAATTCTAAGAAATTTTTCGGTGTTATGTATGATAGGTATGTCATAATTTAATAATAAATAAATGTGATAATTTTCAATGGGCAGAATGCGTTAATAAATATATATTTTTTTTTATATTTAGTTTTAGAATAATTTTCAATAAAATGTTGACGATCCGCGCGCGCTGAGTACTTGACCAAACATCCCCAATGAAAGCGCGTAATGGATTGCTATTGTTTGATTACCCCTGCGGCATGCAGGAACAGCGCTGAACCCGGTTTTAATTCTGACCCGGCCGCGAAAAAGCCGGGCCTAGAGCTTTTAAAGGCTTTTGGGCGGAAAGCGCTTTTTGCACAGTCCCGCGGTTTCGATTCACAAGCGTGGCGTCGTTTTTACTGCGTAGCTTATTAAAATTATATTGCCGCTGCTTTTGGGCTAATTTGTCGTAATTTTAAAAATTCACATTACAAACGCCGGCTATTTTGATATTGAATCCGGAATTGTGGAATTTGAATTAACATTGCGGAACAATGAAATGTAGCTAATTTGAATGTTTATTTTCTAAATTAAGCTGCAAATAAATAGCTGTTTACGCGGCTCGTCTGCTAATCGGTGTGTGCTTTGTGTTTATAATCTTTGATTATTTGTGGGTAATTTTGTGACAGAATACAAATGCTACATAATACATGCTCTATGTATTAAAAGAGTCATTTGTCGATTATACTTTTTAAACTAAATTTGTATATGGCACTAAGTACATAAAATATTTTATATGAAAAAAATATTTCTTAAAAAAAAATTCCAAGCCAACATCTAAATCTTACAAAAATATTGACGTTAGAAAAATTGTAGAGTAAATTTATTTGTAGAGTAGTATATTAAAAATATTTACACGTTGACAAATAATGATTTTCGACTTTTTAATATTTATATCATTGATACAATGATTATTTTTACATATTCAAGAAATTCCCATTTTTAGCATATACAGATTTGTTGTGTATAAAATTTTATATAAATATGTTTTATTTTTATTCGATAATGGCAAAACCAGGTTTATCGTTTCTGCACTTATCGCTCAGTTGAATAGCCATAGTAGATCAATTTGTAAGAACAATGGGTTATAATGGCTACTGAGGGTTTGACTACTGAGTACAAAAACCACCCCTAAAACAAAATATATGAAAATTTATTTGTTTGTTTCATGTGTAAACACATTACTTACAAAAATGTTGTATTATCGTAGTATCATGTTTGTGTGTTGGAATCTATATGGACCAATAGCCCCGGGGCAGCAAAATCGAATAATTATAGTAGTTGTAGTATTGTTTATCAACTGAGTAATTTGGGCGAGATTTTTCTTGTCGTTTCATGTGTGATTGGATTAGAAATATAAACTAAAAATCTATGGGTGTATTTATCCTTACTTTGAAAATGGGTGATTAAATCACTGGGTGGTAATATAAAATGGATCTATATGCAGTGGCGTAGATAGGCCAATAGGCCCGGGGCAGTGATGCCTACTAATTAGTTGTAGAATTCATTACCGCCGTGCCGCCCAGCTGAGCAACTCGGATTCGCGTGCAAATGTTGTCGAGAGCAGAGTCGGACTTTAAATAAATCGCCGCTGGTCGAAATTTCATTAATACGCCATTGTCATCGGAACGAACAACGGGAATACAATTTGGCGGATTGCGGATTGTTGCGTTTGGAACAATAACATCGGCAACTACCTACAGAGGACGGATGCAGTCTTCCTAAGTAGGAAATCGTGGCAACTGAGCGTGTTTGCAATTTCGTGGATGCAGTTAAGCATAGCACTAAAAATACTTGAGAATATATAAAAACGAGATTCGACTGATTTGCTTGCTAACATTGCACAAAAAAATCTTTAAAATAATTAAATTTAATATCAGTGTGAGGTCGGTGATAAACTGATAAATTTTGAAAGCACTCTATAATGTTTATGTCTTATTCAGCAATATATCTTCTAAAAAATAAAGGTGTATCACACAAAGTATTATTAGTAGTTTTACTGACAGGTTTATCCCCTTGAAACGTAGATTAATAAACTCGCTCCCACCAATAAAGTGATCTCGAGTCTCGGTTCTCCGATGTCGGACTATTAAAGCAAGGAATTCGGAACGCGCAATTATCCATGCAGGCATAAAGTCGTCCCGTCGTGGAAGTAAATTTAACTGCTTTGTTGTGCTTGTAGACATAACAAGTACTGTTTAAATTCTACCTCGTTTTCGGCGACGACACATCGACTGATCCTCCGGCATTTGGAGGTGCCGTTAAATATAAATTAACGCTTAAATCACACACGCAAAAGACCGACAGCAAAAATTGTTACATTAATGTGTATTTATTTATAAAAACCTATTCGTACTTGACTTTTAGACTCATACATGCAATAATCCAAAAAACAATAATTACTCATTCTGTAATACTCATCCGTAATTTTTTTTAATAAATTGTTCCGTATTTCACCTTCATTTAATATCTGGTCGCGATAGCTGTAGAGGTGTATTTTAGATGTAATCTCGAACATATTATAAAGAAAAATTGGATATCAATAAATTTATCGGGTTTTAAAATAAAATGTATGATTAGTGAAAATATAAAAAGTCTTAATAAAAATATTATTAAATTTCGTCGAGTTATGAAAATTTTTTGTGAACTTATTTGAATCATATATTATTGAGATCAAACAAAAAATATATATATTAAATCAGTAAATATATATTTTTTACACAAATTTAATCTTGGATTGCTAGAATTCATGTCTAAATCACATCTAAATATTTCGCCAAAATGCGTATAGTTGAAATTAGTTTTCTAAAAAATATCTATTTTTAGTTAGCTGTAAGAATCCTTTCCTCCCCGCTCTCCCCATTCTGATGCTTGGGCATGGCTGCCATACTGTACCCTGAGCGTGTGTAAAGGATCGGTAATGAAGTAGTGGACTTAGAATGACTGTGGAGGGATGTGCTCTGGAAGTACGTGGAGAGGCTCCAGCTATTGTTTCTGTATCAGAACTAATCGCCAGAGCTTTGTAAGGAAAGAATTATATAATTATGTTATTGGGCAGCAGCAATACGCGTTTAACTATAAAACTGCGGTGTAAAAGGACACGGGGACCCACTATGTTATTATATTTTCCCCTTAGAAAACCTAGCATGAGTATATGCTCAGTGAAATGGTCGCCAACCTCCTCTGAGGAGAGGCAATTAATGAAGATGAAGTAAGAAAACCATGAACATGTCCAATATTTAATTGGCATAAAAAGTACGTTGTTTCACTTATAGGATATGATTGTTAAAAATTCTTGCTAAGTACCAGTGATTCGTTGGTATAATTGGTAATGCATCGACCAAGAATGCTTGGGGATGTGGGTTCAATTCCCATACAAATCACGATGATATGAGAGTTTCATTAATCAATTTTCAATATTTGAAAAAATGTACTTAATCATTACGAGGATTCCATGCAATTTATCAACAATTTCTGGCGTGATGACCTCTTTTGGGCGACCTGAACGTTTGGCGTCAATTGTGCTGGTACGACCACAAAGAAACTCAGAAAACCACTTCTTAACCATTGGAATTGATGGAGCAGAGTCCCCATAGTATTTATCAAGCTTTAACTTGGTTTCGGTGATGGTTTTTTTACGCAAAAAATAATGCTTAATCGACACACGAAATTTACTTTTTTTTTTTTTCCATTTTTGTTAATATGTACGAGGTTGTCTGCTTTCTCTAGCTGTAAAACAAAAATTAAATGGCGTAGCTTGCCCAAAATTGTACAGTAGTCTATTAACACACTAAAGGCGGGGCGGGTACTAGTACCCGTTCCTGGACTACTGCCTGAAGGCGGGGTGCATATTAATACGTTTTTGAATGTGTTTACTCTAAAAGCGGCAGAAGGTCATTTTATTCTTTAGGTTTACAGCTCAAAATGTTTGATTAGGACTCGTTAACGCTACTTTTACTAATACTGTCCAGTGAGTCTGATCAAAGTGACAATGAAGAAGTGGAGTGGTCAGAGAATGATAATCCTCCAATTATTGAACAATTTTTAGGACAAAGTGGTGTTGTTGTGATGCCAAGTAATCCGCAAAGTGTGTTTGAAGTGGTTCAACTTTTTATAGGAAACTATTTATTTGACTACATGCAAATCAAAGAGTGTATGGACTAGATTTCACACGTGCAATTTAACGCGAATTTTGTCGGCTTCGCACACCAGTTTAGTAAATCTGGTTACCCGCTTAAAATATAAATATAATATAAGCTATTATGTAACAATAACATTTAATTTACTAACAAAAATCTCATAATTAACTCGTAGTTGATAAACAGAAGAAAAAAAATTAAAAAGTGCAAATCAAAGAGTGTATAGACTAGATTTTACGCGAATTTGCACATCAGTTTAGTCAATTTGGTACCCGCCGAAAGTGTGTTAATAGATGGTAGTTGACGGGAACAGTGCTGCATTTAGAGTTACTGACTTATCAAACCACCCTCGTATCAATGAACATGTCAATGAGATTGTCACCGAATTCCTTTGAGGAGAGGCGGCTGGACACACCAGAAACGTGCGTACGCGTTTAGAATAAACACTATTTTTAATCACACCCAATGAAACAAGTTCGTGCCTAATTTCGCGTAAAAAGATTTAGAGCACGATCCGACTCGACCTGGCCGGGATTTAACCTAATAAAGCGCCGGCCCGTCGATCCGTCGCTG
Organism: Atopsyche davidsoni; assembly: GCA_022113835.1. Lineage (NCBI taxonomy): Eukaryota > Metazoa > Arthropoda > Insecta > Trichoptera > Hydrobiosidae > Atopsyche > Atopsyche davidsoni. The sequence goes on along the minus strand of JAILWY010000006.1, from coordinate 8,208,157 downwards.
ATTCGGCCATTACGGGAGCCGCCGCGCACCGGCGGGAGGACGCGAGCAGCTAATGCCCCGCTTTATGTGCCGTGAAACGCGCGCGTTAACTTTATGGCGCCGCCGGTGAACGGCGCGGGCCCCGGACCCTCTGGCCCTCCACCGAGCCGACTCGGGGGCCTACATGTCGCATGTTAGACGCTTTTTGCTATAATATACATCAGGGGTGGCCAACTTTTGTGTGCGTAAGATCTACTTTTAAAAATGTGTCACAGGCGTAGTATGAAATGCACTCTGCTTCTATGGTATACACAGTGTTTCAGTACGAGGTGCACTCTCGTGAGCTATGGGTAAACAAGAAAAATATAATTAATGGAACTGGTATTTATTTTGTAATACTCCATTTTATTACAATAAAATAAAACCAAATTAACGTGTGATGACTGTAAAGCTATGTACATTGGTCAAACAGGTCGTAGTTTTGCAACTAGATACAAAGAGCACCTGGCATCCTTTAGAAATAATAAACTAGACTCACAATTTGCATTACATCTCAATGAAAATAATCATAATGTAATAAGCCAAGTCTCCTTCATTTTTCTAATAAAGGATATAGACTTAATATTTTGGAGCAATTATAAATAATTAAGCACCAAAATTTAGAATTCCCTCTGATCAACGAACAATTGAATAACCATAATTCTCCCCTTTTTAATATTTTTAAAAATACACTTTGATTCTGCATTGAAACTAATTGCTTTCAGGTGGCGGCCAGGACAGCCAGGAATCGTCACAAACTAGTTTATTTAAGTACTTAGTATTAAAATTATTGCTGTTAATATCATTTTAATGTGGTTTCACAGCACCCAATAGAAGCATTTTTCTACATCAATTTGTAATGACTCATTTGAATTTCTGTTGAATTTGTTATGTATAATCTCGTTTTTTTCTGTATAGACGCAGTCTTGAAGATGCCGTGTTCGGCGAAAGGGCTCTCGCTAATAGTGAAATTAACGTAGTCTCCAAAACCATTTGGTTTTATTTTATTGTAAGAAAAATATATGTTCTAATATACGTGAAAAACAACTTTTTACTTTCAACGTTTACTTTCACACAGGTACATAGATCCAAAACGAGAATAAATTGATTCTAAGTTAGTGCTCTATTTTAAATGTAGTCTAATTCCGCGATCGACTTGTTGATCACCCCTGATATACAGGATTCTCGAAATAGATTAAATACGAGTAATAGCAATGTATACCTTTTTATATTAAACCGCATGAGGTTTTTCGTTCCGTTCTGGTTTTGGGTCAGGTTTTAACGGGATTTCTTAAATGTTAACGAATCTTTAAGATGAAAAATGGACTTGCAAGCTGTGATCATAAGTCGATATCCATCACTTTTATGAAAAACCGATATTGCTCAAAATTTATGTGGCCCACCCAAGCGTAAAAAACAGTGACTTTTTTTACAACCACAAATTTTTTTTTTTGTTATTTTTTGTAAATTGTTAAATCAAATAAATATTTCAGCTGTGACTTTTCATAGCATTTTAATTATTATTTAATTTAATTTATAAATTTAATGTTAGGGCGGCCCGCCACTGATTGATACAGTGTTATTCTTTTAATTACTAAACCGTGGATAGTACTAGAACATGTACATGTATTTAGCCCACGCAAAAGATATTTATGAGGTAAATACACTGAAATGTTAATATTGTGTACTAATGTATAATACAAAGAATAAACACGGAAAACTACAGGCCAGCGCAATAACGTTGCCACAAAGAAAAACAATAACGGCCGTTTCCGTTAATTAGCACCCCCGAGGTATATATTATATTTTCTGGTTTCGCCGGCGTTCTCCCATTATTTTTCTTTCATAATCTGATAATTTCGAGATCAGGGTCATTACGAACACATTTATTTTTCGTTTTCATTAAACCGAGCATTAAACCACCGGAGTGAATTTCTCGGATAATACATATTTTATAAATATTAATACATGTATACTTAAGGCGCTTTCAGGCAAAGTTAAACGTTTTATTCGGAAACCACTTTGGGCACAGTGATATTGATAATATAATAACTCTAGAATGTAGAGTATCAGAATTAATTCAGAATAAAAATATTCTTACGTTAAATATTTTATATGATTAATTTTGATATATAAAATGTTGTTTGAATTTAAAAGCCATCCCTAGTCGCTAAAGAGACAGTCGACAACTTTCATTGTAGTCCGCTTCCTCCTCGGCTCGCCCACCGGACACGGCAAACCGCAAATCTTGCGTGTGCCACCGATATATATTACCAGAGAAAGGCTCTAAACTTATTCGCAAAGTTCAACTGAATACTATTTACAGTGATTTAATACGAAAATTATTTTCGGAATGCGTTGGAAATGAGACATAATTCCAGAATCTCATTTACTGCGCAAATTTGAGATATATTATTCGTACAGTAAATATTTTTTTGACTAGAAAAGTAAAAGGGTTTTTCAGAACTTCAAATAATTAAAAAAATATGTATAAAACTTACTAAATTATCGTAAAGAAATACGAATGTATGAAATAATGCTTTATATTGAAAATATTATAATGAATAATACATTAAAGTTACAAAACCTCGAAACAATGTATTCATGATAAACAAGCACACTTCTCACATATTAATTCATGTTATTTTATTAATTAATAAGTGGGCATACTCCTTGATATATTATTCATACACATCTGAGATAAAATTTTGATATTAAAATATAAACTATATAAATATAACCCTTAATTTTTTTTTTAAACATCGATAGCAATATTATTTTCAAGAGTCAATATTTATCAGTAACGAATTTCTATTATATAATATGTACAAAAATATAAGGTCTATTTTAACTGGGCATATCCCGGTTGTTTTAATAGCGCATGATCAAAGGGTACTTCTGTCATCCAGGGGACCGGGATTTGTGTAAATAGCTCTTTATATTCCCAAGAAAAAAAAACACAGCGTGATTTATGGCGATTTGATTGGCGGGAAAGACTGAGGATTTATTTTTTATTTCCTCAAGTAAATGGACCATTTCTTGTGTTGTGATTTTCCCGAGTGTTATTTTCAAAAGGTAGGCTATTTCTGAGATTACGTTTTGCCGTGTTTCTCTTATTTTATATATATTTTTTTAATTTCTCTAAAATATACCCGAAGCTATTTTTTCCTGTGAATTTATATTCAAGTGGATCACGACGACATTACCTGAAAAATATCAAGTGTTGAGTCGTGATTGTTATAAACTTTCTCATCTTTTAGTAGAACAGAATATCACTAGAATGTGGCATTGATATGTTTAGTTATAATTCGCTTTTTTGATAACAGCCAATATCAAATTTAAGTACTGAATATGCGAACATAATTTTCAAATTAGTTTTCTAAATCAATAGATGCAATATAATCCTAATATTAGTTTGTTAAATTAATTTTATGATAACCGGAGTAATTATTCATGAGTTTGCTTGTCATCCCTCTACATCCACGCCCAAACTCCCAATCCTGGGAATGCATATCCGATATCCGGTGACCGTGAAGTGACCTGAACATGCTACCCTCTGATATATGCGCAATGTATTCTACCAAAGTGCATTGTAGTGGATACATTCTCTACTTGCCGGGTACATCAGATTTACTTCGAATCTAGGCTTCTTGCTTTTCATCAATACCAAAAAAGAATAACAATACTCTTAAAGGGTTAAAAATTTTAAGCAATGCATTTATAAAACTAAGCAAATATCAATACAAAGGCGCTTTGTTTGATTTCACAATCATTTTATAGATTTTTAGACAAAGACGTTTATTTAAAAATTAGGTATCATCCTTTTATGATGGTCTAAAGATTTCATGCCATAGAAAAGCTGCTAATGCCCCCAAGGATAGAAAGCATCAGAAGTATGTAAAAAAAATAGTAAATTAAATATATTACATCACAACCCTTATTTCTTTTGTCCTTTGTGGCAGAAACCCTGTTCAAGTTTCAAGACTTTATGAATCAAACAACTTCTCAGAGATCTGCCAGGCTATTCGGGGTTATCCCTTAGAACTGACACTTACCCCTACCGCCCGGTTATATTTAAGAGATGAATCTAAATAAATCAAAGGGTAGGAATATTTTGCACGCAATACACTAAGCAGACAAAAGAATATTTTCAATACAACTTGTTTCTAGAAATACTCCGTTTGTTGTTATATCGGGTAGGCGAGTAATTGTTGATTTATGCCTGGCTTATTTATTTTTTTCCGACGAGAGTTACGCTGATGTGAAAATTGATGGAGCGCGCTCATCATGAAAGAAACTCACGAAAACACATCCAACACGATCTGTTCACCAGAACTCTGTGCTAACGTTTGAAATAAAGTGCTATTAAAAATAGTCCAGTGAGGTGTGCACTGGCAGGGTATTCGGTGCACATGACAAAAAATATTACAAAAATTTTAACAAAAAAAATATTGTGTTTTTTCTGCCAATAATGCTTTTTGACTTTTGTGGTAGTATACGAGATCGCTCTGATCTTTTTGATATTGGAAAGTTTTCATTAGTATGAATTTTGTCTAAAAAAATACCTAGTATGAATAATAAAGCCTTCCCGTTTTTTGTGCACGGCTGCTATTCTGTACCCTGAGCGTGTGTAGAGGATCTGTAATGGAGTAGTGGACTTGGAATAATTATGTAGGTATGTGCTCTGGAAGTACCTTGTCGAGGTGAAGGGGGTCTTGCTATTGTTTCTGTAGATTGCTGCAAAAAGAGTATCAGATCTAAAAGGATTATATAATAATGCTATTGGACAGCAGCAATTCGCAGATTTTTATATAAAATATAAAACTGCGGTGTAGAAAGACACAGGGAATACACTATTTTCTTCTAAAAAAAAAACATGAACACTGGCACAGCATGATATGCTCAGTGAAATGGTCGCCAGCCTTCTCTGTGGAGAGGCAAGTGATGAAGATAAATATATAGTAAATAGTGTTAATATATTTTTGAAAAAAGTCATATACTCCCTGGCCAGAGCCCTGTCGCGTCAAATCAGACATAAGATTGGAAAACAAACAGAAGTAGGGGGCGTGCGGCCAATTAGCCGCCAGGCCGTGTCCGCGCGTTTGTTTCACGCTGTATATTTGTAAGGCCGTCATATCGGCCGTGAGTATTTTTAGCAGAACTGCTAACCGTCAGGCGACAGCGCAGCGTTTGTATGAAACTTCAGCGTTTAATAGGCCGCCTACGCAACATGAGCGAGTCAGAACCGAATCCGGAACAATGGTGTGACAAGAGTTTATGAAAACTCACAATTGAACTCCCATGAAAATCAATCCACGAATACACAACAGCTGATAAATTACAGATAAGTTCAATACATTATTTTAGTGCAAATTGTTAGCCATTGGCTTTTTCGGCCTCAAATAATGTTTCGTCGAAATTATTTTTCACGTTTTAATCTACTACTAAGGCAATCTAAATAAAATACTAAAAGAACTTGAACCTATCTATTCGTATTGAAGTACTCATTAAATATATTTTTAAATTAAAGAATTATAGCCTGCGATGTGCCTTTATGAAATTGACACCACTTGCAAATATTCCAATCAACAGCCACGTTGTTGTATCAATAATTAAAACACTGTAAGAAAAAATGTTTAAATTATATCTCTAGCATAATAAGTCCGTAGCGTAGTAAGTCCAAAGTCAAGACATAAAATAATATTTATTAAGTATTGATATCGTGCAAAATATTACTACGAGAGAATTATATTTTATTTAATGTATAATTATATATATTGTTATTGATACTACTATCGCAAACTATGCTTGGTTGGCATTCTCAGACTGAAATCAGTAGCATCAAATAAAAGCAAGCTGGAATAACACTAAATTTTTCTATTAAAATATTTTAATGTATGTAAATTTATATGCAACATTAGTATAAAAATTATGTTAAAATATTTAAAGGTGAGCTAAGCTTTATTGCTTATATAGACCGCACGCCACTCATCTTTATTTTGAGGGTATAGATATTGACTGCCACAACTAGGAGGTTATGTTTTTTACTGGTTTGTATAAATAAGACGGTATTGAAAAAAAATATTAAAAACAGAAATAGCACAATATACATGTGAGGGTGTTTTAACTACCCTCTTGGAAATGAGAGTATGAAAAACAAATTATTGTGTTCCGAGAACAGCTGATTTCGGGAACCATTATCAACCTATCCAGGCGTTTCTTCGGAAATGTTTTTTGATGGCGGCGTCAGTGTTGACAGCGAGTCACTCGATTTTATTTGAGGGTATAGATATTGACTGCCACACCTGGGAGGTTATGTTTTTCACTGGTTTGTATAAATAAGACGATATTGAAAATAAAAATTAAAAACAGAAATAGAACAATGTGAGGGTGTTTTAACTACCCTCTTGAAAACGAGAGTTTGAAAAACCGTTTATTGTGTTCCGAGAACAGCTGATTTCGGGAACCATTATCAACCTATCCAGGTGTTTTTTCGGAAATGTTTTTTAATGGCGGTGTCGGTGTTGCCAGCTAGTCACAGCCGAGGGGACCTTCCCCGGCCGGCCCAGCCAGGACATTCCTGGCGGGAGTGACGCGGAGAGGCGTTCCTCATCTTTGTGACAATTTATAATGTTTAAGGCGACAACTGGACGCGGGCCGAGCTGATGCGGGATTAGGACGAGTGGAGCCGAGATAATGTACAGTGTGGGCTGAGGTCCTTTCTCACTCGGTCTTAATAAAAAAAGGATAAAAAACATAGTAATCTTATTATTGAGCATTTGATAAATCCGCATTTCTCACGTATACGTGTATATTGTGTATGAATCACAAATGTATGACGGGTCATCTCGCTAGGCTATAGCGACGATTACCTTAATGGTTCAGGTTCGACTACCACTGGTATCGTTAATATAATTTTTTTTCGTTGTTTCATGTGTGACTTATTTTATGTACAATTTTAATGTAGACAAGTTTAAAATAAATTAAATTAAAATAACGATAATGGTTTATCCACGACAGATTAGTTTGATTTTAATAACAAATATGAATAGGTAGTGGATTGATAAAATTATATATTTAAATTATATATAAAATTATATATAATGGAAATGTAGCTCTCAAACAAGCTGAAACATCAGCGAAAATAATAAAAATATCAACCATGAATCACAATTTGTTAAGTCTTATTTTCACAAAGTGATTTTCTCCACTTAAAAAAAGTATCCAAACCGAAATCATCAAAAGCCGCTGTCATATCTGTTGAAAGTTATTTTGAAGTCGTATTAACGCATTGAGCGCCGGTAGAGATTCTTCAAAATATTCCCAGTAATATATACACGACTGACAACCGACCAACAAATCGCCAATGGGATTTATTTATGATGCTTCAACTTGAAACTGATTTGCAATTGGCTAATTGTGAGTCGGTTTCAAGTTGTGACACATGTGCAGGCATAAAAGCCTTTACACTTTCAAGCGTTAAACAACAAATCTTCATTTCAATTTTTTGTCAAAATGATGGGACACTATTGGTATTGGCTTCATGGTGGTGGCACGATTTGGTCTAATACGTACTTTGCTTAAAAAAATGGCACATATACATTGCTATCGCGGTTTTTTGCTGCGTGTGTAGACCGCTGTAGTACATGTGAGTCCTCTACACTACTAAAAAATCACTACTTGTCATTTTTTGATTCATCGGGTTCAATCTTTGTGGCGTTTTTAATGCGATTCGTTGTCGCGATCTGTTGCTTGTTCTATCATTAGGGTCGAGGGCAGATCCAGGCAGGGCGCACAGTGTTGCTTCAGTGTGTTGTTCTTGGCAGGACAGAGGCAGAGCTCTCGGCACTTCAGTCTGCCCACGGAGCGACGATGGCCCGCCGTGTATTTTCGCTGCCAGGAAGCGATCGCTTTCTCGGCTCGGGAATTTTAATTTTTGAGTTATGAGCGATGTTCGCCCGACGGCTTATTCATAGGGCACGAATTATTGGCGACAGCAGAATTGCTTTTTTATTATTTATATGGGCTCTTAATTTTTTTGAAGCGCACTAAACACGTGGAAGCGCAACTGATAGCCAACCTGCGAATCGGTATTTTAACAGTGGGTAGTAGTGTGCTTTGCATTAAGATAAATACAAAAGAAACAAAAAGCGCTTGTAGTTTTAAAAAAACCTACATACTTACTGTGTTCAATAAAAAAAGCAATACAAACATTTGTAAAGAGCAGTAAGGTTCCGATTTATAAACATTTTCAATCATTGTATAATATTTGCCAGTATGCGATAATGCGGACAAGTCATAAATAAAATTTTATTTTATTTTATAATATTTTGTGATTTCGAAAGAATATATATCGCTTCCTAATAATATATTCTTTCTTGGTTAAAAAAAAAATATTTTCAAATATGGTATTATCAAAAAAAAAAAAAAAACAGACTGAACCAATGCCTATTGTCGTTTTAAGATTGTAGACTTGTTGCTCATTAATAAATTAGATGCTAAACTGTGTATTTCAAGTGAAGTATTTTACTAATCAATGCTAATGATTTTGCAATTAAGTTAAACACATCCAATTAAAAGGCCAAAAATTAAAGACCGAATACAATGATTGTATAAGTAAGCAATGTCATTGGTCTTGAAGTGTCCGCTTCGAGTCCAAGCTATTGCAATAATGGATCTAATTGCATTGATACAATGGGGGGTAATTTTAGTAGCAGACAGACAAATCGACCTCTCCAGATCGAGTGTCCAAAAGGAGCAGCAAGAGCATTTGTTCAGGCGAAGCGTCTTGTCCCCGCAGCGAGACTAAACAATGATCTCAGAATGCACCGTCTTTGAATACAGATATGCGTGGTGATCAATTAGAAACCTACCAGCAGCCAGGGGTAGCAAACTATGAAATAATAAATATATTAAAATAAATCATACAGAGATGAATGATTTGTATCAAAGCAGTGTTTGAAATAACAACATCCAAACTAATAATATTACTTTGTTAGGACGTGAGTTTTGAGTTATATTTATATATGGCCAGATAAAGCAATGTAATAGATAAAATTAAACGTGTTAAAATATTATTATTTTTTCATACTTTTTATTGATAGTTGAAAAAATTGAACCCTGACTAACTCTGGACCGTTTGAGGCTAGGAATAGCAGTCGGCGCCTTAGCGTATGATTGGTATTCCACCTCATCAGAGCCTGGCCGGAGGCCATCCATCATCTGGATCCTGAAAGATAGTCTACTCACCATCACTGTTGATCCTTCAGCGAACACCATGGAAATATATTTTGAATTATTTGCCCATATGTTTTATGCTCGTGGCGTTTATTTCTTGCTTGTGCGGCTCAACACGGGTAGCAGCTTTTTTTTAAATTGACCTCGAGTCACATGTAGCGAGTAAATCAAAAGTAGAGCAAGATATGTACCTTATAAAATAACAATGGATTAATATATAAAACAAAAATTCTTCATGTGTTTAAATATAAGAAATTAATGAATGTATCCGGAAAAAAAATAACAACAGTTGGTCACCCGCGGTCCGCAGGATCTGCCCTGTCACGAGAATATTATTATATCCTCTATAATTCAGCTGATGCCATAAACTTGGTGGAGCCATTATATTTTGTTTATTTGATGTAGTGGCCTAAATGGTATATTCGGGTGCATTATTTCTCGAAGCTTTTAAGGCTCAGACAACCACTTAGGGAAGTTTTATTGTTATTTATTAAGTGTTACCGATATTTCCACTTATCTCTGTAGATTGAAGTTATATCGAGGGGATTTCGATTAAAACGGACCCTTGAAAATATCAGACGATATTTTTAAGAGCAATGCTTTACAGGCGTAATAAAAATTAAATTCCTTCTTCAATATATACAAGTTTTTTTTTATGAAGCGATGGGCATAAAAAATGCTAACACTAATTAATAATAAATTTAAAAGGTATCTCTTGGGGACAGATAGAAAGTTGTTAAACGTTTGTAACCGTAATAAGAATTAATCAATTGTGTAGGCATCGTGGACGCAGTCAGTTCTAAATTGAGCAATAAAAATAAATAATGCGCAATTAGTTGAAAATAAAAAAGCGTTGAATTGATAGCCGCCATCTTCAATTTTTAACTTTGAAACGCACGCAGTTTGACCAATGAGAGAAAATAAAAGCAATTTGAAATTCAAACGGGAATAAAAACGCTTTGCTTAATCGCAATTACACTGACAAGGCTGCGTCCACGCCAGAAGCTTTATATTGAAAATACCTGCAAATACGAAATTGTTTAGCGTCCTTTTTTATTTTAGTAAGTCGGAATGGGACGGATGTATCTCTGTCGCTTTGGGCCTTGAAGATACTCTGTGTCCGCTCCGTTGCTCTCGGCCGGATGATTGTGTGTGGTAGGATTCTAGAATAAATTACCAGTCGAGTGTAGGCAGCCAATACGGGAGGTTGTTTCAAGAGATTACCATAAAACACCTCAAGGCAGGGGTAATTAAGAAAACACAGAGGCCGGTCCGGCTTGCATACAGAGATATAAGGACTGAAGGTAATACAGGTAGAGGTGACAAATCAGAGCTCCCGTTATAACGATCTGCCAACGCTATAAACATGGTAAATTGATACTTCATTAATTATAATCAATTTTTATTAAATTTATACTAAATTATAATTTTAAAAAAAAAGGAATTTTTTTTACTAACAGTCAAAATTGAATCATAGTACCTACGACGCGTAGTGCCTGGTTCACAGTCGCGCAGGTTGTATTTAGAGAATACAGCAGCATTTGATTCACTACATCGATAGAATAGCTCGTTTCATAGTCAGCTCGTTAATTTGAGAAGTGAAGAGAGTGCAGCCAGGAGACGATCCTGGCTCTGATGTGATCTCCCCTCGGCGGGTGGGCGGCGCATTCCGCCGGCAGATGCGCCCGCCGCTATCGGCGCCGGATCTAAGGACCCCGGCCTAATTGCCGATGAGACCTCAGACCCGTAACAGACGAGAACGCCTTCCATGCGATCGTAATTAAAAAAATTCAACCAAAAAATCGCAATAAGACGTTGGCAGTCCCTCAGAAAAAATCTTACATAAATGTGCTCCAACAAAAGCACCAAAAGTTGGAAATTTGCGTATTTTTTTTAAGAACCTAAATAGATCTAATTTTAAATAAAATTGTAAAAAATAAAAACAAAAAAACGCAGTAAGGCTTTGGCAGCATATATGTTTAAAAAAAACGATCCATTAATGATCTGTTGAATTCACAAATGTAATATCAATAGGCTCTGTTCCCGCAGGAAAGTCCCGAATAACAGTGAGTCCAGTAGGTCAGTAAACAAATGTGTTTGGCACTATCAGCAGAACTTTTCAATCCGATTGAATATTTAAAAATTGATTTAGATCAGCGTTATATTAAATATAAATATTCACTGAAAAGAAAAAATATCGGCGAAATCTGTTGTCAGTTGTGCTGCTACGTATGCAATATGAAATTGCAGTATACCTAAAAAGTTATAAATATATATTTTTTTAAATATATAACGAGCATGTGTAACTGCTTTCAGCTCACACGATAGCCCGGAGGTGTTCGGAAAAGGCTACTGAATTGACCAATAAAAAATCAATCGGGCCTTAATGATCGGCGCTGATAGCGTCGGCGGCGCGCCCCGCCGGCCCCTTTGTGGCCGACCTCGTTAATGAGCTCCTGTTTGGGATCATTTAAAAGTGTTTTAATGGATTTGACGATCTGGAACCGCTTCTTGTTTATGGTGATCGAATTTTTTCTCCCCGCCGTGCCATCTGGTGTTTGCTCTTTTTGCCAGGCGCCGCGATCCGATGAGAACGAATTGCGGTTTAAAGCGCACTGCACGCGCAGCAACACAATTGACCACCGACCGACAAGCTGCATCTACCGACAAATTGATATGGGCTATTTTATATCGCGATTTTGCCGATGAAAATCGCCGAAAAAATACCCGATAGTAATTAGTACAAATAGAGGTTAATGCAGTTTGATCGTCAGTTGTGTTTCCACTATAACATGCGCTTGTTGATGATAATCGATATTTCGTTGAGGAGAAATATATAGTTTCTAGATGTTTTTTTTTTTTTTCAAACATAATAAATTACAGTTGCGAGTGCTTAGCATTCAGCTAGAAAATAATATTACGATGATTACTTTTCGGATTCGGACATCTCACGACATCACTAGATGAATGCCCTAATAAGCGCACAAGTAATATATGAAGCATCGTGGCTGACATACCTGGCCGAATAATCAACCGAAAATACCCGGTGACCTTTAGGGGGTTAATATCCACAACGCTTCGCGTTATTTGTAGGAACTTAATTTTAATTGGTGTTCAACCATAATGCGATTTCCTTAATCCGTCTATATGTTTATAATCGCCTGCCTACAGACGGCCCCAGCATCAAAGGTAATGGCGGGGCGTCCCGCAGGCGGGGGCAGCTATCGCGCTCTAATTGAGTTATCTTGGACCCGAGCCCGTTTAAGGGTACGGAATAATTAATAAAACAAACAGATATACCTGTGACAATTCATTATTTTCGTTAGCTATGTAAAGAGCTGAAATAAAATATAAAAAATATGTTATTGATAACTGAACGCGCTGAGGCATTGTAAGATTGGACTAGGTTGCTTGTAATGCAATAATTTGATCAACATAAATAAACAATACGGTTATCTAATAAAAAAATAAATCACTTACTTAATCAATGTCGTGGGGGTTTTAATACAACTGTAAACGTGTTGAATTATGCATCTCACCTGTAAAAAAAATATATACCATATATTAATTTAAGAATACAAATTGAAATTAGTAAAGAGTTATATAGGAATCAGACACTTTATTTAAGGCTAAACGTGCGGTCTATACAAAAAACATAACACTGAATACTTTTGTACGTTTTTATTTTAAATTCAACAAGTCTGAGAAAGGCTTCTGTCAAAATGATTGGAGATGATATACCCATACAAATAATCAAAATAATAATTTTATTATGAAATTACTGAATACCCTGTGTGTATGACAAAACACGTGATCGTAAAATGTGATTTCAAGGATATCTTGTAATCGTAAGGCTTCAAAGGACAAAGGATTGTCGAGCGGTAAAGGGTGCCTCAAACGGTTACGTAAGCTGTATAAAGGACACGCGTTCACACCACCGCGTCGCAAAAACGGGGCGCCGGCTTGGGGTGGGATATAAAATTTATTGATATTGCCCAGCCGAGAGACGTACAAGGGAGGCTGGATTATTGTTTGATTTGAATGACAGAAAATACACATGAAACAATTCATTGTTATAGCTCCAAAAACTTACTATCCTTAATAAATAAAAATTATAAAATTGGTTTACACTAGAAGTGATCGCACCCAGAAGCTTCATTTTGCAATAAGCATTGCTGTTAAGTATTTATATGTAAATGAAAAAAACTTTTGATGAATTGATTTAGATTCTTGGGGATTGAGGTTTCAGGTTTTCGGTCCCCGTGGTGGAATCATCTTCGGGGATCGAAAATCCCTGAAGAAAGTACCAATACCGAAACTTTTAAGCAGCCCATCACCCAATAATCTGACTCAACTCATAACAACGCCTGCCAAAACTCACGAACAAAGCTATTAATTTATGTTAATTTGAATATAAATTTTTATTTTTGTGCTTTGAATGTGTAACTATTAAGAAAGAGTATATTTTATAATAAAATTCCATATAAGAGACTTATTGTGCATAATAAAACTATAACTCTTATTTTTAGATCATCAATAAAATCTAATTATTTTTTCTTTTTTTTTATCAAACTAATCGATAAAAAATAACCGTGATCTATTAAAATTATACTTTTAATATCTGAATACGTAATAACATTTGTATTTGATTACCATCGCTTTTATGGTAAGATAAATAATCACCTGCTGTTAAAAGTTACGACAAAAAATCTTAGCAGTCAATCTTTGAAACAGCCGACAATAAATTGAATAATATTTTTTTGTTCTCAATTATCGTTATCAGATATTTTTTACAGCAGAACTTAAAGAAAGTCTCAAATATTGATTTAGATTTCTCAAAACCAGTCCAAGATCGCAAGGTCGCCGTCGCATGATTTATGCGGGGATAAACATATAAAATCAGATGAAATAAATGCATTTTGTTTTTACAGCAAAAGATAACACACTAGATACCTGACCTAGAATAAATATAATTTATGAGTATCATTTGATTACAACCTGTTGTTTTTTTTTTTTTAAATGTATTTGGCCATCGATCAGCAGTATGATATCTAAAGACGGCTACACACGCAGTGGCACAACTTGCAACCGATTTGTAATTAATAAATAGCGTCACTTCATTTTGGGTATTTTTTTATACTGTAAAAAACGTTCAAGGTGCTGATGATAAGTGTGTGGAATAAAAAAAATAATTGTATAAAAAAAACTTTGTAAATGTGGTACTTGATACAGTCATCACATCTTTCTTCATATGCGGGTAGGTGTAATATCTATCTATATCACTTCGTGAAATTCACGGGCTATCTAAATGACGCCACGTGCAAAACAATCGAATATCACGCATGACACAATTTAACCCGGATTTTATTAATAATAGACACAAAGCGTTAAACCATTCAAAAATACCCGAGCCTGTGTCCGTTGCGGAGATGGCGTCAAGCGATCCGGACACATTTCACGCCCTGCGATTGTCGTATACCTCCCAAGTCCAAAGCAAAACACTTCTAATTTCAGAGGGCATATGAACCAGTGAACATTCGGTTATGCGGGGATGAAACCCTTAAGCAAAATAACGAATAATGGTTACGGAAGTAACTTAAATATACACGGATCGTACAAGGCAAATTAATGAATTCAACACTCCACAAAATATCGGCAAAAGCAAAAACGGCCGGAAATTTGTTGAGAATTGAATGCAGTTGATTGCTTAAAAATGATAACGAAATATAAATATAACAATAATTATTTCAATAAAAAATAAAAATTCAATAAACAAAGCTAGAAAATATTTTATTTTCGTTGCATTAAATATGCAAACGTATAATTTTAGTACAATTTTTAAAATGTAATCATACCACAGAATGATAAAAATCATTATTAAAAACACGTGCAGAAAAAAAAAATAATTTTCCTGAAAATTTTACAATGAAATAAATTATTTTCCAGATGTGTTCAAAACCATATTTGTACAGAAACATGGCAGCCGTGCATTTAACACTTATTTACTGTGAATAATAGACTTAATCAATAATATGTAGTAAAAGCATGCTTAATATAATATTCATTTTTTTAGACATAGCCATAAAATATATAAACAAGATTTAGGTTGAAAAAAGATTTATTAGAAACGAAACAAAAATTACACAAAATGCCTCGCCCCATAAAACATCAAACATAGCAAACACGGCCAAAAACATTGTAATAATTAACGTGAAAACTTCAGAAACTAAAAATAATTAAATACTGAACCTAAATACTTGGAAAAAAATAAGCACAGGATATCACTAGTACTAAATTTATTATTTGTACGGTAATAAAACATACCTACAGGGGAGGAAAGGAAGGAATTTATTGAAGCTTCCACAACACTTATGATATTATATTTGATATTTGCAGATTTTATTCTTAAATGCTAGAAGACAGTCCAACACACAATCGTTTTGCCTAGTTAATGAATATTTATAATGTCCTAGCTGATGAGTCCAGGTAATCGGATTAAACAAAAATTTCTTTCAATATTTATTCTAACTTTTCTAGAATATATATACATATTGTCAGAATATATATACATATTTTCTAGAATATATATACATTTGTGTAGTAACATATAAATCATATTATAATAAATCAAATATAATCATATTGTCGAACTCAATTATTAGGATATACGACGTGGATTCGTCAGTCAATTTTATTCATTCAATATTTTTTGTTTTTATGTTATATATTTTTTTTTATCACCTAATTTTTTCAATAGAAAAATACCAGATGATTAAATTTGAATTAAAATTAGAAAGCATAAAAATTAAAAAATATATATATATAATGCTGAAAATACCATAAATTATAGTTTTCATTCACTAAAAACGTATTATGGGAGATAGTCGGACTAAATATTAACGCGTATAAAATGAACAATAAATCTTCACTAACAATAAATGAACAAGATATACTTATAATACCAGCCTAAGTAAAATAGATTTTTATCTTCGTAAATTCTAATCACTTCAGCGATTAAATAAGACATTGATTTAGCATAGAATAAAACCCTGAAAGAATTTTAATAATTAAAATTAATTGTTTCAAAATTGTTAAAAAAGGCTTCCGGCACAAAAAATCCCTCCAGACAAAAAAGCATTGAATATTTTTTCCTTGAACACAATGCCACGTCCGGGGGTTGAAAAGTATGAATAAAGGCCTTCTTGCGCTCCAGATCACTTGTTAGTCATTTTACCACTGCTAGGATTCGAAGGAGCAACCCTTGTCAGGACGATAGCATCCTCAGAGATTACGCCCCCGACGGTAAATCGATAAAGCCACTGCTGTGCCGAGAGTTAAGGTTCCGACATCGTTTACAAAGGAAAATTCATAATACATCTCATAACATTATACGTCATAAATTAAATATATATTCTCGTAGAGTATATAAACAAAAATATATAAGTTTTATGTGATATATTATAAAACTATTTTTAATTAATAGAGCTGGTAAAATCATTATCATCGTTCCGAGATCAATAGTTTTTTTAACAAATAAAATGTTAATTTAACTTTTATATATTTATGAATTAGCTATGGCAAATAGAAAAACCTTTTATTGAAACACCATTGGAATGTTTGAGTGAGGTTTGGTGAATACCAAAACCGAGCACCCAATTATATACACTGATTGTACTAATTAACTACGTAGTTTCTCTTATGCGAAAATCAGTATATATCAGTATATATTTAATTATCAGTCACATATTTTTTTAAAGGTTATTTCACAGAAAAAATACTCTAAGGCATGCATAAATGAAAAAAAGATATTTTCTTGCTGTACGTACTGCAAGAAATTAAATAAATTAAAATGGTTACTAAAAAAAAATTATTTTTTTTCAATTTACCAAAAAATATTTTCTTGTTAATTAGAATACTCATCAAACTAATAATGGGACTTTTACAGAATAAGCTCTTCTTTTTCGTTGAAAAGTTGTAATTGTGCAAAATGCAAGTGAATCCAGTGAAAGGTCTGATTCTATCAAAATATTTTTTTATCGAATATCTATGCTTTATTGATGGTTATAATATGGAGTCCCCAGCCCTCCGCTTTGTAAGCAGACCAGATATCCCATAGGGCTCGACTACCCTCCATAATATCACCCACAGTACGCAAAGCATCATGGCGATATAGAAGCTGCCAGGCTTATAGGGTTTGCTAAAGCTACCCAAATTCAAGATGGGTGTCAGTTTAAGTACGCCGTATTTCTATATTAGGATAAAACTTTAAAATACATTTTAAAAATAGGCACATTATATATATAACATAAACCATTTAGTTACGGACTTTATTAAAACCAAAAATATATATATATTAAAACTGACACTCGATGCATTAATTTTTGTCTGAATCGAATTATATTTAGCAACAGATATCGTTTTATGTGTTTTTTTCATTTTTAATGCTATTTCTATAATATATATGAAAAAAAAATTGCCATAAATTGTATGACACCGGTTAGATATTTCCAGTACACCTTGCAGCTGACACGCGGATGAATAGCAGAGTACAGGGTGACCAGAATATTTGCGTCCCCAAACGATGCATTTATGTCGAACTCATTGTTTCAGTCATAAAACATGTTTTTACTGAAAATACCTACCAGTTTAAAAATAAACGAGCCTTTTTATAACCTTATACAATCAGATCCGTGTACACTTTCTAAATAATTCTTTGGAAATACTATCGTAATCCAATTTTTTTCTCATACTTTTTCCCGGCAAATGTTTCGGAAATGCCCGCTGTAAAATTAATCGTCTGAAATTTTTGAACACAAATCCACTGATAACAGATTCATATCATTGAATACTTCATCTGCTGATAAAAAAAATAATTAAAGCCCAATTTCCTGCTCTCGTTAGTTTCCTGTTCACACAGATCAATACCCGTCCCTACCGGGCGGGAGCGCGAGCTGAGGGTAATTAGTATTGGAATTGAAAGCCTACTTGACTAGATTCGAAAAACAATTACGTGCAAAATATTCTGACAAAGCGATGCAATTTTGTGTGCACAGACACAGTATATTGTAAAAATGTTTTTACAAAATTTTAATAGCATAAAAAAATTTCGGCCTTCGACGAATAATTTATTTTCGAAATACCAAGTACTCTATAATTGGTTAAGATTATATGAAATATTTTGTTATGTAAAATTTGTTATAAAATTTTATGGCAAATAAATAACTTTTTCTGAAACTGTTTCAGGTCATAACAGGTAATTATAAGATGAACATTTTTGTTTGGTTTATTATTAAAATACTATAATGATTTGTGATACGGGTCTTTTTGTCTTGCACATATCCTAATGTTTTATAGCAGGTAATAATATGACCACTATTTAAATTCTTTGCGACTTATTTATCACATTGTATTTTAAAGCTCATTGCCGTCTAAATGAACGAGACAAACTCACCCAGCTGTGATATAATGGGTTTGAAACACCGCTAATAGGCTATAACAGCCTCCGTCAATAACGAGAGAAATTCATTAAAGGTTTTTATCGTCATCATCACAGATAAGACCCATTAAATACTTTACACGGTCATCCGTCTTCTCAAGATAAAGCGGTTTCCTACCTGAAGTAAGAAGTCAAGATGGCGCAGTAGCGCACGTTCCTACTTACTTTAGTTTGAGTACATTCCTATACTATAGAGTTACATTATTAAAGTGGATGATTGGCTACTGCTGATTATCTCCTGGCTAAACTTGACACAGCGACACTGGTCCCACATAAAAGATAAAAACAGAAAATCAAAGAAACAGTTTTTATTTTTAAGAAAAAAGATACCGCAAGCTTTAAGAAATTTCAAGTATGATAACTAGTCAATAGCGTCCTTTCTAGGGTCATTTACCATTTTAAAAAAAACATTCAAAATCGTATGACGGTATTCGCATAAATAAAATCAGTTACTTGTGTCGCTGCGTGTGTAGCTTAAGGGTCTAATTCCCATACTCGAATTTTTTTGATCATTTTCTGGTCCGTTTTACGAAAAATCGACTGCACCAATCAAAAAAAATTAAATGCAAAAAGTTAGATTCATGCCTTCTTCAGAACAGAATATATTTTTATTTCTTGTAAATTTACTTTTAATATGATAAATATGTTTTTTTCCGATTGAAGTGAAGGAATTTGGAGATTCGTCATGTCCCTGTTCTAAGAGTCCTAAACATTTAAAAATCTTTTTTTCAATTGGAATAAAAAGATTACATATAAACCCAGTGCGATTTATTATTTTAAAAATTAAAAAAAAAAAAAATCTTTAACACACCTTGGTATTGAAAAGTCGTCATTTTATCCAATTTTTCAACATCTTCAAGATTTTATTCTACCCTGAAAATGGACGTTAATTTAATAATAAAAATTATTTTCAATACTCTATAAAAAAATCAACTTTCGATATAGAAAAATAAAGTACAATTAAATTAATAAAATGACACGATTTCGCCAGGTAAAACGTTCCTTTTTTTGTGGCAGACGGGGGATGGACACCAAGCAAGGTTAGGTAGCAAGACCCTTAAGCGCTCCATACAAACATTTTACTCTGCAATTTTATCGTCAAAATCAAAAAACGGCTAAAAACACTCCTAGTGGCGATTCGTTGTTGCGATTTGTTGGTCGTGATCGAGTATCGAGTCGCCGGCACTGGCGCGGCGCGGGCGGGCCGTAATTAGACGCCGCTGATCCCCCGATTTGTGTTTTATGGGATTTTTTATTCGCGCAGGGATCCCGCGGCAATTAAGGAGATCACCTTCGGAACCTACAATCATCGTCGCCGGAATTTACTTCTTAATCAACAAGACATTGCGAGATAAAAATGAGGCTGTGGGAGATCGCGTCGGAGATCGGATTAATTACTCATTTATGAAGAAGCCTCCTTAGCTGAGACATTACGCTTCAGTGCTAAATTATTTATTCAGCGGGAGTTATCCCGAATTTTGATTATTCAGGTATTGTGTTTTAGTACATCTTATTTCTAGTAATACTAAAATAATTAATGTTTACCTATAAATACTTACCTTCGGAGCATAGTATAATTAAATTAAATAAATTATAAACGCACCAAAAATTTAAACACATTTTTGTCTAACGTGAGATGAAGCCCTATAAAACTGAAAAACCTATCATTATTATATGCCTTTTTTTTATTTGTAAATCTTTGCTTTTAACTCAGTGGTTAAACGATGTTCTCTCATTTGAGAGGTTTCCAATTTGATCTCCGTCCTAGGAGATGAATACCAAGCCGACGATATGAGGGTGACTCTGTTTAAGTTTGGTCGATAATAATTTAATTTTTATATTTAAAAATAAATCTTTGTATCCCGTGTGAGCAATATTTATCCATGGAGTTACAAAAATTTGTAAAATAAAAAAGATAATAAAAATTAAATAAATCAGTTTTATTTCGAAATGAGCTATGTAGGCTAACTACAACTAAAATTAAACGCATGGAATTGGTACACTTAAAAAAAAACCAAAACGTATAAAAAGCATATCACAACATGAGCAGCAGCACTAAAAAAAATCTCATAAATTCAGTGAAATAACATACGGGAATATTTTTCAAATTTCGGCAGTAATTTACGGCCCAATAAAACAAAACAATCAAACTCATTTGGGCCCCCGAGAGCAGAAAGTATTTCTTCCTGAGTAAATAAAAAATCCTGAAATAGCTTTAGTGTTTTGTCAGCTGCGGCGCGACAACAGGCCTTTGCCCAATCCCATCCCCTCAGACACCACTTAGGGCAGCGGCTTCAAGCCTTTTTCCACTTTGGACCTCTAGAAGGTTATATTCAAAAATAACAGCCAAGTCAAAATTCAGTAACACTCAAAATCTAGACTCTGATAAATTATTCCTGTGTAACCAACAACTTTGAATAGCCGAATGGTAGTGATTTGCTTTTCAAAGGCTCTAATATTTTTATGATTCAATCAATACTGAATTTTAGAAAATTTGTACTGGATAAGGTATATGTTGATAGCTTTGATATGGTTTGTAAGCTTTCTAGAATCTAATATATAATTTGCTCTAGAACACATGTTGTAAATATTTGATGTAGAACTCAATGTAAAAGTTATAATTGTTTACTATGAGTAAAATTATGAAAAATATTGGGTCGCCAAGTAATCAAAAATGTAATAAAAAAAATAGAATTTTAAATGAGAAGTAAACTTTTTAGTATATAAAAAAAATATCGCAACGTAAATTGTTTGTACAACTACCTACGCATACAGAAGTTTTTTTTATTATTTTGATGCGCAGGCGAACCGAAGTTTGAGAGCCGGTGGCGTTGAGTATTCACAGAACATAAATAATATCAAAGGTGCGTTCACACCCGCCATACTGTCGAAGGAGTAAAAAAAACCGCGGATGGAACGTTTCGGCAGAAGCGGAACTATAAAAATTAATATAAAGTTGAATATTTATTGGTTTAGAGATTCTCGCATCCGCCTGCATGTTTGTTTATAACAGTAGACGTCGGACTGCTTCCGAGACGTTATTAAAAAAAATAAAAATGTTAGAAACAAACACGCAGTAAGATTAATTATGACCTCGTTTAATTTTTTTACTGTCTATAATTCTAAGCCCGTGGTTGAGAAAATATATAATTATTAAGACACAATTAATAAATTATATTATGCCTTTTACATATTTTTAAATTATGTTTACACATATTGATCATAAGAATTGTGTTTGATTAATCGTTTTTGGTATAAGCACACAAACCCACAGAGGCAGTCATTCAATTGCTATCATAAACTCACTAAAGCGATAATTTTTCTTTTAGTTTCCTTGTGATTATTTAGTCAACAAAATTTATTTTATAAATTTTAAATTATTTTCAGAACAAATGATTAATCAATTGCTTAATAAAATCAGATAATCTAAAAATAAATTTACCAGTGTAAAATAGGTACATATGATTTTTTGAAACAATACAATAAATATCTCGAGTGAAAACACAGATGTGCAATTTTTTTATATTTTTTATACGTATCTCTTTTTTTCGTTACAGGAACGTTCATGGTTATATCCATATATATTGCAGGTATAGTTATTTTCGAAGGCAGTACACACGGGCGCGGGGAGAGTGAGGTTAATATGGATTAGCAGCAAATAAAAATGAATGATCGCCAGCGCACGGCACAAGTCCCGACTCACGCGCCTAATTATCGCTGATAGAGATAAATGTTCAATCCACGCGGGGAGAGCGATATAAATTTAGACGCGCCCAAAAGGGCGAGCTCCGAATCGTTAGCCGCGACTCACCCCGGCCTCCCCTAATCGCAAAACAATGTTCTTCTGAGCGACTAATTAGTTAACGACGACCCTGTGCAGAGGCGAATGGGCGCAAGCGACGCCGCATAGAAGCGCGCCGAACTCGGCCTTATCGCCCGAGCTGCGATCTGCGAAGCTTCCCTCGGGGAGACAGGGGTGGCTTGACACGTGAAAGATTAAAAAATAATCATTAAGTATTTAAGAATTATAAAAACAAATCGTTTTTATCTATGTACATTGATCCAATCAAGAAAAAAAAATCGTTCATATAACAATGCTTACTTCTGTGATTTTTGAAGGCCATCAAAATTGTCTTCAAGCAGTATATATATATATATAATTTTTTTTTTAATTCAGGAATCTAAACTATATCCGATTTGCTCGGAAAGAATTCAAGATGACAGGATGTTGATGCATACTTTTCATCGGATTGTTGGTCGGTTCGTCGAAAAACCCACACGCGTTACACAATTACACAATAGTGGTTTACCAGGCGGGCCGGAACTACACTTTTATTGGATACAAACATTTGAAAAAGAAACGGCCGAGTGATTGGTCGATAATTAAGACAGATGCCGATCGGGCGAGCGGATTGGAGGATAAATAAAAACCGATGAATTATTCATTATTCAAATCGAATGTCAGTGGCTCGTTACGGGCAGGGCTCCCCACTTAACGTAGGGCGACCATGGGGCACGGATTAACGAAATATTTAATTTATTAACCAACAAAGTAATATAATGGATAATTCTATTTTTTTTTCAGTTTAATTCAAACTCAATTATATTTATTACTGATTTTTGTGAAGACCGTCTCACATGAAGTACGATTTTGCCTGTATACAGGTTTGATTGATTGATAATGATTAAGTACATTTTTTCAAATATTGAAAATTGAGTAAAGAAACTATTAGAAAAATATCATCGTGATTTGTGCTTAGTACCAGTGATTCGTTGGTATAATTGGGAATGCACCGGCCATGTACGCATGGAGATGTGGGTTCAAATCCCACACAAATCACGATGAAATTTTTTAATTTTCAATATTTGAAAAATTGTACTTAATCATTATCAATCAATTATATTTATATTATAAATGTTGGGTTTGGTCATTGTTAAATGCAATTGCTAAATATACTGCCCGATAAAAAATCAGGTTTTTTTTATGTTTTATAAATTCATAACACTTATAATTAAATATTTTCATACGAAAAAGATAGCAATTTTTTTTTATTGATAATCTATATTTAGGTACTTTTCCTTGTATTTGACTAAAACTATAAAAAAAGAATGCATATTAATATGTAATGCGGTATATTATCAATATGTACTGTACTTCTATTGTTGATAAAAAATATTACTTTTATAAGAATAAATATCACTGTTGCAGACCATCATATCAGAAAAAAAGGACTAGTTTTGAATAGGACCATCATAATATTCGATGTAACTTAAACTAAATTTTACTTTCATAATTGCACTAGTTCTGAACAGAAATTTATTTTAAAATACTGAAACATCATAAAATATGGTCACCCCTCTCATAAAGTGACTCGGAACAAGAGGTAATAATAGTTTGTAACGATCAATGAAGCTTTTCTAGAGTGGCCGGCGAGAGCGGGACGGCGCTATGCGGCCGCATTCTAGCCCAGGCAGTGCGAGAGGGACAGCGCATGAACAGATTTTCACAGAATTTAGTTGCAATAATAATGGGCCATTGGCTGACGCTACACGGGAGTGGGTAATCCGAAAACAATCACATCGAAGCGATTAATTTATATAAAGTTTATATTCAATCAAAAAAAACAATCATTTTTCTGTATATCGTAAAAAATATCGCCTAACAAAAAAATTGAAAGGGTGGTTTTTTTTTATTTTTATTTTATTCCAAAATGTGATAAAATAGCATTATTTGCTAGTGAAAATATTATGTTAATTCAAATATGATTGTATCATATTTATTAAAGGAAGTCATGTTGGTTTTTTGCACATATAAGTAGTTATTAATAAGCATGATATAATCATTGTACACATTCAAAAAAAATCACATAAATATATTATATTAAATGAGTATGATGAAACTGTTGCAGACCTAAATAGGTCTCATTGTACAAAAGCCACATAAAAATTTACCATGTAGGTCGTATTTAACTAAATACACGTTTTAATTATTTGAAATCGCATTAACAGGTTAATACGTATTTATCCGGCCTTCAGCATTCACAGCAGAGCTGTTTAAATTACGGGATTAATGCTAATTTGGTCATTACGAACTCGTCCCCGGGGCGCAGTCAGCAGCCGGCCGGGACTCGCAAACTATTTACAGGGTGGCACTAATATTCCGCCCGCCAAGAGGTGCGGTCACGAGCCTCCCCTGCCCCACCCCACCCCCACCCCCGCCAGGGAACTTGGATATGAGTTCGAAACACTGCATAAATAGATTATTTACCGGTTTCCATCCCCCGCCCCACCCTGTAATCGCCGAACGCGAGGAGCAAACGCTGCGAACTTTCAAGGCTGTTGATCTCCGCTGTCTCGGTTTTGTCTTTTGCAAGTGATCAAAACATCAGTACTATTATTTAAATATGAAAAAAATAAAAAAATACTTGTGAAATGTACCTAAGTAAACAAATTTATAAAACATATTACAAAATATTATAAAACCAAATATTAAAAATTTGTCTAAAATCCCAGAACACTCGTTTCAGGGTGCTGTTTTTTAATTCGTAAAGACAATTTGTAATAAAATCGGAAAAAACTTTTGCTGAATTCGAACCCTGTAATTTCATGCTGTGTAATTGTAGCTGAAGAAACTGTGCTTGGCACAAGAAAACGAGACTTGAAGATCTGTCAACTAATTTCGGAAAGTTACGACAGTTTTAAGGGTGGCTGTTTTCGCCCTGTGAAAATAGTCACTGAAAAATAATAAATTTAATACAATCGACAGCCTTTTAAATGCTAAAATGGAACGTTATTTACGAAATCTTTATAATTTTATAACTGCTAATATTTTCCCATGAATATAAAGTAAGATGAAAAAAGCTCTGATTTCTGTTAATTTTGGAAATATTTTCAGGAGTAAACATATTCATTCATTTACATTTAATATTTTTTAAATAGCAGGTTATTCTTTTCATCTGTAGATATAATGGAAGCAATGAAAGTGTATCGATCAATACATTGCTTTTAATATTAAAACATCTCTTAATCATAATATTTCAGCGCACACCTACAAGAAGGAAAGAGTTGCAAAATCTTATGAATATTACTTCTCATACATTTCCAAGGACTGCATATATTATTGAGTCTTTCTCTGCATCGTATTTTGAAGATTATAATATGGTATTAAAGCCACATATTGACTTGAGATATAAAAGTAAGTAACGACTCGAACTTCCTCATAATGCAGCTATACATGCAAGCATACAGAACTCGATTTTCACATTGCAGTATCACGTATAATACGAACGAGAAGTTTTGGTATGTGCACCAATAAGAACTATTGTCAGGGCGTATTAAATCCAAATTGTTTTCATTATTACTTATAACAATAAGATTTTTACGAAATTATCTTAAAACTTGTTTTGCTCCAGTATAAAAACTATATATATACTAATTTTTCAATAAAGAGATAGATGCACAAAAATTATGCCAACCTATTTATTTAGACTGCGACCAATAGATGTTATTTATCAAGTGATTAATTCGGTGTTTTTTTAATCTTCAATAAATCTTTAAATTTTCAATTAAAAATAAACAATCGCACATACACATAATGTTATATTTTTTTATGAGGTTAACAAGTGATGTGTTGATGCCTTTATTGAGTAATGTATTGATAGAAAATTATGTAGCAAAGACTTGTTATTTTTCTAAATAATTATTCCGACAAAATTTATTCTAGGAAAATCATTTAGAGATGATAAGAACATAAGCAAATAAACATAAAACGACAATAAAGTAAGATCAAATGATCAAAAATATCTAAACAGAGAAGAGAAAATGTAAACGATAATCTCAAAAAAGGTTCGACGATTATGCTTTGGTAAAAATCCAACAAGAAATAATTTAATATTGTACCGAGATACTCAAGCCGTGTCACGATAATTATTTCCTTATAATCCCATTCCGAAGTTATCAAACCTCCCATTCCGATCGCCCGCCTCCGCGCGTACATATTTCGAGGGTGGTCCTTAATTAGTCACATTCCAAAGTGGTTTCATTTGCATTTACAAGGTGACGGTAACATGCGAATGGGCTCACGGTATTAAATCGCAAATCAGTGAAAAAAATTATATCAGTGAATGATTTAATTCAGGAAATTGAATATTTAATTATTTATCTTTGAGCGTTCATTTTTATCAATCAATGGATAGTTTATTGCAAAGTAATTTACATATTATTATAAACTATAATTAATTATATATTTTTTTATAAATATTATTACACATACTATGCATTTAAAACGCCACTTACTCCTGTGCTAACACACATATTATATTGTCAAACTGTGACTATTTCGATTTTCAGTGTGTAGTGTGCAAAGGGTTCAAGTGATTTAATGAACATCTTGAACAGGCAATAAAATGAATTGAGAGTCCCACAGCTGGTGATAAAAGTGCTTCTTTCAAGTGAGAAAAAAAAATTCTAAGTGCATTACAATATTTGTAATATAAATGAGTGTTTTCATGATGAGTGGCACAGCATCTTATGGGGATTCAATGTAGACAGTAAAAATATGAGTGTCATCTGTTAAGGAGATAATGAAATGTTGACTGATGGACTAAACGTGCTCTTTGTGGTGTGACATTTATAAAATATCAAAGATAAACATTGTGGAAATAGTATAATATTAAATAAATGTTTGAATTTCAAAACAATAAACTGTGTCTACTATGTAAGCAAAAACATTTTTAGTATCTATATAGAATATTAGAATCAATTATAATTATGACTAAATATGGTTCCAATTTATATAAATGAGAAAATATGTATATGCACATATTTTTCTTTTGTAGCAAATACAACATGATGACGTCCATAAAATTATACAAAGAAAAAGTTTTTTACTACTTTACCCACCAGTCCTAACAAGTAGTTTTTTTTAAATTTTAAATAATAACTGGGAATAAAATTAGGATGAATAAATAAACAAATATTGATTATTAATATATGATATTCAGATAATGAACTTTCAAGTGTAAAAAAATAATAATCAAATAACGCATTTTTCAAAATAATAAAAAAAAATTGTTGAAGCATTGTTAAAAGTGAATCAATATAACGAATTATTTTAGCATATTAACAACAGATAAACAAATAATATACATAAAAGCATATTGATTGTATAATCTAGTAATGTATATGTTTCAGTGATAGCAAAACAAGTATTTTCGGAACCTGCATTCGCATAAAAAAAATATCTTAGTAAATTCCTGTATACTATACAGGATATTACTGAATTCAAATTATATGTAGGAAATAGGCGGTTGTAAAGAATTGTAAGTTCGACAAAATTCTTTTTTTTATAGAATGAAAAATAGCTCTGCCTAAAACTCGATTGCTAATATATTTTTTAATCTCCTAGAAAAACTCTTAAAAAACCAATCATTGTTGCATGTAAAGAAATCAAAGAAAAATTGCAGAAAAGAGCCTGTTTTCTGAGGAATCTAGATATAATTTAAAAAAAAAACCAATCTATCTTTGAACCAGAAATCTCATTAAACTGATTTTAGTAATAAATCAAAAAGGTTTAAATATAATATTGTCCGAAATACCTGAACAACTTTTAACCTATATGAACTTTCGAGTAACCACTTTGGGTCTGGATCCACCCGATCTGCCTCAGCAGTATCGCCAATATCAAAAGCAAGTCGCCCTCTCACAGGTGGCGGCAGATTATTCAAGAGCAGAATTAATTAATTTGCTTTTAATTGGAGTCCAGGTACGCGGTGCGGTGTTCGCTGGCCGCCCCTCCCCGCAGATTTATTGGCCCCCGAGTGCACCGCACATACCTGCTTTTGGCTACCGATTAAATTACCAGCTTAATCAACTCGCGTAATGAATAATCAACGATTTTTTTATAGGCCCCGCGGATCAAATACGCTGCGTTTGATTTTGCCGGCGTTCAAAGTTGGTTTTGTTAAACGGGTGCTGCTTTTTTAAGTAAAAGTATCCAACGCCGCCTGTTGCGTTTTTTTTTTAACGCTTTTAAACTGACTGAAAACAACTTGACAATATATTTATTTATTGATAATGATTAAGTACAGTTTTTCAAATATTGAAAGATGATGATGATGAAAGAAACTCTGACAGATATTTCACCCAAATATTGATATTTTTCTGAGAGTTTCTTTAATCAATTTTCAATATTTGAAAAAATGTACTTAATCATTATCAATCAATAAAACCTGTATAGGCAAAATCGTACTTCCTGTGAGACGGTCTTCACAAAAAATCAATAATATATATTTATTTAAATTATTAAATAACTAGTACACTGTATTTATTTAAATAAATATTATTTATATAAATAAAAAATACAAAATTCTATTTAATTGTATTCGGACACTCGTCTTTGCAGTTTGATATCGACGCCCTTGCTTTCGGTAATCCTACTAAAAAATAATTTGCACTTTTGAAGTTTGCTATTTTTTTTATAATCAACTCTCCAAAAATGCGAAAAACCATTTTTTACATTAAAAACGTTTTTATTTTTTTTACATTTGGCCGGATTTTTGTTCGTTATATCTGAAGTCCGTTATATCGAGGTTTTACTGTATTGTCATATTTTTCATAAAATAAAATGTTTGCGTATTACTTACTGTAACAAGTATGTGTATGAGACATGTCTGAAAACATAAAATCAAACTATCTACTAAGCAAAAAAATAATTTAAAATTTGTCACATTAGTAAAAGTATTTTAATTTGGTTCAATTTCTATTCACAAATTGCTGCGGACGTCATTAGACAGAGACGTATCGCTTTGTCCCTGTCTTGGGTGCTGTTCGTGTTCTCTCGAGTGACACCTCCCTGCAATATAACACGTGTTTGACATCTCATATCGTAAGAATTCCAGAAACTCTGTCAACCAGATTTTTTACGACCATCCTCCCGGACGGTTTTCAAAAAGATCCACTTAAGACAACACTTAATGCCTTGGATGTTTCAATAAGTTTTTGCGGCTCATTTGACAAAATTGTTTTGTAGAAGCGCGCTATGCATTTAAAATCGAAAACGAAATCGAATCACTCAATAAACAATCTGGAAAGTCCATTTGAAGATATTTCTAATCACACCGGAGTAATTCTTGTGTACACGGTAAGCTTCAACGTCACACAGTGATTAGCAATTTCAACTATTTAATTTATATGATGAGAAGTTTGAATAAATTAATTAAACACAAATCAGCAGTTAACATAATTGAACATGCGTAAACAAACAAAAAAACCGAAATGAGCTATTTATAGTATATATTAGTAAAAATTGTATTTTCCTCCTTTGACAAAAAAATTCAAAGTCACAACGAATCCCGTTTGTGTCTCGAAAAAATAACAATTTAAAGATTTTCCTCTTCATTTCTTGTGAACCTAAAAACATATTGTATGTTAATCTAAAACTACACGATAAATTATATGAAAACAACTAAGCTCACCTGTAGCTAGAAAAGAGTTATTCAAAGATTTGTCTGATAAAATCGACTAAAATATTTGTTATTCTCACCGCTTCATATATGACTCGATATTCTTTAGTAATATCGTATGTTTGACTTAAACTTCCTAATAAATACAATAAGAAGAACATTCCCCAGCAGGCAATCACGGCATTCGACTTCCAACACCAAACGGCCGACAAGCGCCTAATTACCGCCCCGCGGGACCCTAGACCAAGCGGAGCGTCTCGACCATCAACAAACCGTCAACAACTTTTAATAACCACCAGAGCAGGCTCCATCGATCAGGAGCCGAACCCTTTGATCCACAAGACAGAGCGGTCCCAATTTAGCGACTTAATTCGAATCACCCGCTCGTACAGGGAGTGGACTGCGCGATGTAAAGATAATGGCGATTCTTGATATGCGCTATAAAGGATTTTTTTACACATATTTTTCCCGAAACAAACTCAATAACGAAAATAGAAAAATCCATGTATGTATGCTATCGCCTAAGCCACATGTTGTAAGCCCCCAGCGCGCAGGATGAGGGGACAGCCACACTTCGTATTGTAAACATAGCCCTAACAACTATTGTAAAATAACTAAAAGAAAACAAAGAACCTTGAAATTATTTTTTTTGTTGTTGATATGTGCTATATAAGTATACATATATTATGTGATTAAGCACATTTTTTCATACATTGAAAACAATTAAAGAAAACTCTCAGAAAATATCATCGTGACTTGTGAGGGATTCGAACCCACATCCCCAAGCTTTCATGGCCGGTGCATTTATCCAACTATGCTAACGAGCCACTGCAATTTAGTGAGAATTTTTAATAATCATATTCTACATATGAACTAATATGCTCGGGCTAATCAATATTTAATGATTTGCAAACACTGGACTTTTTAATTAAAGTAACAAGTGAAGCATTTTTTAATATCCAAATCTGGTTTATTTATTATTTTTAAAATCTATTGATGTTTAGCCGAGACGCGCACCATTCAATTATATTAATTTTAGATTAATGTCAATCAGAATGCGTTTTTATTTACCCATGCAGGTATTAGTATATTTATGTGATTAAGCACATTTTTTCATACATTGAAAACAATTAAAGAAAACTCTCAGAAAATATCATCGTGACTTGTGACTCGTGATCTTGAAAATTAATATAATTGAATGGTGCGCGTCTCGGCTAAACATCAATAGATTTTAAAAATAATAAATAAACCAGATTTGGATATTAAAAAATGCTTCACTTGTTACTTTAATTAAAAAGTCCAGTGTTTGCAAATCATTAAATATTGATTAGCCCGAGCATATTAGTTCATATGTAGAATATGATTATTAAAAATTCTCACTAAATTGCAGTGGCTCGTTAGCATAGTTGGATAAATGCACCGGCCATGAAAGCTTGGGGATGTGGGTTCGAATCCCTCACAAGTCACGATGATATTTTCTGAGAGTTTTCTTTAATTGTTTTCAATGTATGAAAAAATGTGCTTAATCACATAAATATACTAATACCTGCATGGGTAAATAAAAACGCATTCTGATTGACATTAATCTAAAATTAATATATACATATATTACTGGGAATTATCATGACGAGCAATTAAAAGTTGGATGCATCTCAATTGAAACATAAAAAAATCAATACACAATTTCATGATATTATTAAAAATTTACTTGTTTTTTTAACGTTTTAAAAACGAGTAATTGATAATTAACGTCCATTAGTTTTATTTATATTTAATAAACTGTCAAGTATAAGCACATTCTATCAGATGCGTTAAAAATAGCTTTTTATTCCAATTTTTTTTATTCAATTGAATTAATGCTTGCTTTGTGCTGTTTGTAACCTGTATAACGTATTTGATATCTTATTTTTTAAATTCGTTGATATGCCTTAAATTATGTGTAATATACTAGGAATCCCAAAACGTATTACGAAAGACCCATGTGTGGTTATTTACTCCAAGCGATGACCGATTACATAGGATCATATAAACAATCAATATTCAATATTTTTAATTCAATTTAATTATGAACAACTATCGAATCCCAATAACACAATCCCAAAAATGCTGTGTTTTATTATTATTTTTTGACGAAAGGCCTGTGCGTGATTGCTTACTCTAAGCGGTTGATTTATTTCGCTGGGGCATGTGACTAACATAATCTACGGATATTTTAATTTAAAAATCCCAAAAAGGCGTATTTTTTTGACGAAAGGCCTATGCGCGGTTGTTTGCTCTAAGCGGTTGACTAATTTCGTAGGAGCATGTGACTAATATCATCTGTCGGCAAGCTTAATAATTGCTCCATTTGCCCACGACCGCCCCGACACTTAAACATTGAGCGTTTTTTTTTTTCCGCCTCTCAGAGCCGTTAATGGCGGCTGATTTTTTGTTCCCGGCTTTTTATCTATTTAAAGCTGCTCTCCTCCGGAGCTGCCTTTTAATTTGACGCGGGGATCGAACTCGGTGGTGTTTTTATTTTGTAGCGGGATGCGCGCTTCATTTTAAGTGCTCTAAGTAGCTTCTTGTTTGTGATTGAGAGGTTATTAGGAGCTTTTTATATTTGAATACGCCAGCCGGTTGTTTAAAATTTACGCAAAAATACTCTATGGTTTGTTGTATTTTATGATAACTTCATCTAACCAAATAAACTCTTAATCAAATCAAAACAATATCCAACTATATAGTATTGAAATTATCATTACATATTATCGATTGCATATTTTATTAATTCTCTGCTTTACATTTGCATAGTGATTTTTTATTACTAGTGATTAAAATAAAAATTATTTTAAGCACATAAACAAACATAATAAGTTAATCAGATTATCTACTCTATCTAAATTATGAAAATTAAAATTGAATCGTGATAATTTTTTAGACCTGAGAGGAGATGTATTCCGCGAAGCCATCGCAACACCTTCCACTCTAAGAACAATTAAGGTTTTGGTGCTATGAAGACATACAATTTTTTTAGATATGTTTGTACAAAGATGTAATAAATAGTAACATCAAGTAGACGCGCATACAAGTAAAGATAAATGACATAATTGAAAACAATAGGAACCGATTTGTAGGTAGGGCAATTACAATAACGTCAACAATTCAATTATTCCAATCACTTCGGTTGACTGTACGGCAGAGATGCCAGACGCACGGCACGTCATAAGCCGCACCAATAAAACTGTCAGCCCGAAAATAATTAATGGATGTCTTGTGTTTCGGGTCTTCCGTCTCGCTCACACCTGCTTGCCTGCCGTAGCCGCGAGCGAGGGAGACGGCGCCAGGACAAGAAATATTGTGTTCGCCGTAGGTGTCGGGCGATATTTATTTTGGTAATTATTATCATTGGCCACTTAAGCGTTTCCTCTAACATTTGCCTAAGATTAGTTTATATTGCTCGATGGTCATCAGTCATTCTGGGGGTATTTGTATCTGAGAGATGGGTAGGTCTCGATGCAATGAAACAAAAACGAACAATGATGTTGTGCATACATAAGCGCGATCTTTTCTAACGCGTTTATACAACAGTAACACAAAATTATTGTATTTTGAGTATGTTCGGTATAACGATAATATTAAACCGGAAAAGTTTGATCCGGAAAGCACGTAACTATTGAACAACTTATCGTAATTTTCCGCTTAGGTCGGATCAAACGATTGAAGAAATTTCCACATAATATCATCGCTAATTCAACTCTATTTCCGACCAAAACCTGAATGAAACAGATATGCCATTTATAAAGATCTGCCCGACAGATTTACACCTTGGAAAGGTACCAATTGGAGACAGATTCTTCGTCTCTCGGTGCGCGCAGTCAGGCTGATCAATATGAGAACTGACACGGGCAATTAAACTCCTCGCATAGGGGGTGTCGGGTTGCAGACTCTATTTCTGAAACGATCTAGGACATGACAAGTCTTGCAGCTAGGCAAATTAAGATCACAGTTGGAACTATATATAAGTGAACTCAACTGCGGTGCATGCTGCATTTTTAATGATCTGAATATTATAGAAAAAATGAGTAAAAAAATTGTTACCATGAATCCTATTGTGTACCCAGGAGAGTACTGACTATTTCTATACTGGTGATTTTGAAGCAGTTAACTCAGGACTCGTGATAAGTAACATAACTAAACAAGTTTATCTGATATACAGACTTTTAATTTTTATTCTTTGGATTCTAACAAAGGTCGATAATTAGAGTAATTTTGCATTCAATGCGAAATCTACATTCATAATTGGAAATTTAAAAAAATGGTAAATCCAAATTCTCGTAGTTTTACGATTTAAACTACAATATATTTATCAAATATACGACACAATAGTTTTTTTCAGATATTAAATATTATTTAATATACATAAAACGGCAAACATAATTAACCGATATATGGAAGTAAAAGCGGATTTATAAAATATTTCATAAAAATTATCGACACGTTACATGTTTAATCTTTAAACTGTTGTTTCATGTTTAGTAAAGGTACTTAAATGCTTTTTTAAATACAGCACTTAAAACGACGACATTAATAAATCGATAATTTGATTCTCCATTCTATCATCCACTATTAAGCGGACTCAAGAACTGCTCGAGCCTAGCGATTCAAAGCTGTTATCGAGTTACGGCGCAGCTTCGCCTCCCGGGCTGCCAAGTCGCAATTTTTTACCTGATACCAATTAATATGATTTAGTCCGGGGGACACTGGGTGGCGAGGCGACAGGTACAAATGGGATCGATTATTTCGGGGAGTCTTAGCGCCCGTATCTTTCCGACTCCGGCCAATTCTGGACGTGTTGAGCTATTCTCGTGCCTCTGGAGCTCTTTTGAGCTTAGCCCGCGCGGTTATGAGGGATTACTTGTGATCTGCTGGCGAAAGGCCTCCATGGAGAGGTTTTTGAAAAAATCTATTTTAATCATTAAATAAACAATATATATATTAAATGAATAGCATGATGACCTGGTGTGTTTTCGTTAGATGACTCGGTTTTTGAAATTTTTTTAGTACATCGACGTTTCACTTCTCATGGTGGAAGACTGAATATTTAAGCAGCTCAACACCCAAGAAACCAAATCATCAGAATTTCTAAAGCAGTCAAAGATGTATAGCAGTGTCTTCATAACATCATTCAAATTAGCATATGCTGACCTGCTTCTTTCACCATTTTTTTCAAACTACTAGTAATTTTTAACCTACTCGATTTTTCAGGTAATCGATTCACAGCAGTATCAACAAGAAATATCCTTTTCATGGACGCTTTATCATTTGAACCCACACCTTAGCCAGGTGCCTTCTACTCCCTAAAATATTTCGCAAAAGCAAAAGTATTTTTCAGGATTTACTCTGGTGCAGCCCTGATGGTGAGATCACTCCAGAATCCATCAATTGTCGCTGAGTAATGCTGCGGGTATTGGAATCAAAGCAACCCGCGATGGCGGCGGAAGACCCGGAGAATCTGTCTTCGCAGAATCATTAGTTAATTCGTAATATGTCATCAATCTACGCATGAAATTAATGACCGCTACCTACGTTGTTCTTTGAAAAATACCTGACCCACATATTTATTTCTGAGCGTTATGGATTTACTTTCAAATAAATGTCAAATATTTTTTTCATTTCGTTTTATTGTAAGCATCCGTTCGTCATTTCTATATTTCGCCTTGTGAATAATCATCCACGAGTTTAGCTCAAATCGTCCGTGAAACAAACAGATAGAATTGTATTTTGTATCATTTAACAAAATTTAAAATTTTATTTCAATACATTATTAAAAACACATTTGTCAATATTTGTGCGCATTTTACAACTTTTTTTTGGATTTGGCCTATAAGTGACATATATGAGTTTTCTTTATCTCGTC
The DNA here is from genome assembly GCA_022113835.1 of Atopsyche davidsoni. NCBI lineage: Eukaryota > Metazoa > Arthropoda > Insecta > Trichoptera > Hydrobiosidae > Atopsyche > Atopsyche davidsoni. The sequence continues at coordinate 8,172,045 of JAILWY010000006.1, read as the reverse complement.
TGAATTATAGGCGATTATATTGATCATGAAAACATCATCCCGACTTGGTCAGTTGAGGCGTGATAAAAACATATAATATTCCTAGAATTTAAACAAATACCATAAATCGTAAACAACCCAGATTATACATCTGTCATGGGAACGCAATATTTTAAATATTTTTTTCAGTCTTAAGTAGCAGTGGGGTACGAAAACAAAATAAAAATAAGACAGGGGTCTCAAAGCAGGCACCGGAAGCGCCTTATTAGCTGCGACACGACCCGCGGTTGGAGATAATTTTTTTTACAAAGAATCGTAATCCATTGGAGTCTCTGGCTGAGGGGGGCGAATGAATGAGTTGGAGCAGGAAATTAACGATGTTGAGTGGTTTGGTGTCAGCAGTAGCTGAAGCTGTTTTTTCTTCTTTTACGTGTTATAATTCTTAATTATGCGGACTCAGCATATACCTCACGGTAAAATGCACCGTATTCGAATCTGCATATTTCATTAACAATTATTTTCATACCTAACACACTTTAAGCGGGCAAAATTCGTGTAAAATTGCGCGTGTGAAATCTAGTCTATACACTATTTGTTTTGCACTTTTTGATTTTTTTCTTCCGTTTAGAAACTCCGAGTTAACTATGAGATTTTTGTTGATAAATTAAATGTTATTGTTACACAAATAGCTTATATTATATTTATATTTTAAGCGGGTAATCAAATTGACTTAACTGATGTGCAAAGCGGACAAAATTGTGTGTGAAATCTAGCCTATACACTCTTTGATTTGCATGTAGTCAAATAAATCGTTTCCTATAAAAAATTGAACCACTTCATACACACTTTGCGGATGACTTGGCATCACAACAACACCACTTTGTCCTAAAAATTATTCAATAATTGGAGGATTATCATTCTCTGACCACTCCACTTCTTCATTGTCACTTTGTTCAGAATCACTGGACAGTATTGGTAGAAGTAACGTTGACGAGTCTAAACAAACATTACGAGCTGTAAACCTAAAGAGTAAAATGACCTTCTGCCGCTTTTAGAGTAAACACATTCAAAAAGGTATTAATACGCGATCCGGTTTTAGACAGCAGTCCGCGAAACGGGTACTAGTACAGTCAGTAAAAGACAGTCAAAATATTTTTATAAAATATCACGTAGGTGTACCTAATACTTGTAAATGTACCTGCACGGTGTACTTGCATCGCAGTGAAGTGACGTGTGCGGTTTCTATGAAATCTCAGGATGGACAGGACCGCACGGGCGGCGCGTGCTGGCCGGCGGGGAGAGGCCCCGATGCTAATTACCGGGTGTCACTCGTCCAGCCCGCCGGCGCATTATTGCTGCGGCACGCCACTGACAGACTAACGCAGCCTGTCGATGTGACCAACCCTCTGCGCACGAGAAACATTCAACGCGACTTTCGCAAGTGAGTATCAAACGACTTCGATTTTCACTGTTTTGGGTGAAGCAACAAAACAAAAAAAATCTAAGTGAATTTTATAAGGTTTTTATGAATTTGACGAAAAAATTCTGAAACCTCCTCATACCTTCAAGTATTTCAGAATGATTAAGAATACAAATCTAATTGATTTGATTAACCACAATTAAGGCATGCACATAAAAAAACTATTTTTTTTTTAATTCAACAAGGACTGAATTCGTATACATAACACAGAGCCGGTTATAATACCCGTTGCTCTGTGATTATAAAATTAATGACCCAGTAACCACAGAGTGAACTCTGCATAGGGCCTAGGGGTGTTTTCCGTTTCAATGTATATTCAAAACCAACTTGCGGCAAAATCGCACAAGTTACAAGGGATTGTTTTAAAAGCACAAGGACCTCATTCAAGTACGAATTACATTACAAATGGCAGTTGGACACTTCAACTTAAATATTCAATAAAATCATTACAATTTTAATCAAATTTTATACTATCGAGTTAGACTGAATATTGTAAATTTGTTCACTCCTTTTGTTTACTATGTCATTAGAATTAACACTCGTTTTATACATCCAGTAATTTTATAACAAAATATTCATATTATTCAAATAATGATTATGCAGGTAGATATTATAAATTTTTAAAAATATTAATTTAAAAACTTGAATTACTAATGAATTAACAAAATGTTGACGGTATAAAGTTAATTAATGACAATCCATCAAAAAAGATTTAATTTAGAATTTTAAGTATATATAATTATTTAATTACTAATTAAATTATTTTGTCCAATTAATGTTTCAAAAATTTTCATTTCACGTGGGCACTGCTTGACCACAAGAAAAATGAATTCTTATACAAAATTTAAAAAAAGATTATTTCATAGGCAAGACCGTCGTTCCTGTGATAAAACTGAAATCGAAAAGGTTATAATTTTGATAACATGTGGTCAAGTTTAATATTTGATAAAAAAATAACGTTTTATTTTATTGCAAGAGATAGTAAATTATTGAAAAACAAATCATGGGTAAAAATAATTAAATCCTGGATTCGATTAAGATTTTTCATTTTACCCTGCAAGTGAAATTTAAGGTTTTGTATACACAATCAACCCTTCCCCACACATAAAGTGCACACCGCAAATAACCACATGACCCATACTGTTGATCGTATTATCACACCATGCCACCCATAAAAAGCGTTTACCAATAACTTAAGCTATTAAACAATTCGTGTAATTATTATAAGATACATCAGTGCCTTTAGAATCAAACAATCAAATTGATACAGACAAGTTACTGTACGGCTTATTTGCAAACAGATCCAGACGCTCCAACTGTGCAAACATCCTGTGACGTCATCACAATGCTTGTTTGGAAATTACGGACCGGCGAATATAATCGCAGGGGCGGTTGATCCATCCACCCCTGGGACATCAGGGGTGCATGAACAACTTCAGTAGTATTCCGAAAATACACGTGGCACTATAAAAATACAAAGCAATAACGATAAAACACCAAGCTGCTGTCCAAAATTATTTCATATTTTTGTATTACTATTTAAGGGTCTAGGTCCCATAATCGAGTTTTTTTGATCATTTTCTGGTCCGTTTTGCGAAAAATCGACTGCACCAATCAAAAATATTAAAATGCAAAAAGTTTGATACATCCCTTTTTCCGAACAGAATATATTTTTATTTCTTGTAAATTTACTTTTAATATGATAAATATGTGTTTTTCCGATTGAAGTGTAGGAATTTGGAGATTCGTCTGGTACATTTTCCAAGAATCCTAAGCATTTAAAAGTTTTTTTTTTAATTGGAAATAAAAGATTAAATATAAACCATGTGCGTCTTATTAATTTAAAAATTAAAAAAAAAAAATCTTTAAGAAACTTTGGTTTTGAAAAGTCGTCATTTTATCCAATTTTTCAACATCTACAATGTTTTATTTTACCCTGAAAATGGACGTTAATTAAATAATAAAAAATAGATAAATATAATTTATAGTTTTTTAAATACTCTGTAAAAAAAATTAACTTTCAATATTGAAAAATATAGTGACAATTAAATTAATTAAATGACACGATTTCGCCAGGTAATGGACTGCCTCTGATGTCCGGTTGGACACCAGATGCAATTAAAAGGCTGGGAGCAACTGCCTTAAGAAATAAGCAATGTCAGTCATTCAGTGATTTCGATTAGTATGCAATCCAGGATATATATAAGGAATAAATTGTTTTCCATGGGTGTGTACATATGAGAGATGACTATTAGAATGTTCCGAAATGGTCAAGGGATTCATTATGTGCTTTTGCGTGAATTGGTGTAGGTGATTAAAACAATGAATAAACACCAGAAGTGAGTTGTCCGGCAGACGTCTGCGGGGAGGCCGGCCGGACGATCATCGCAATGCGATGCCATTAATTGAGATTTATGCCGCAATTACCAGCCGGCCGTTGTTCCCGACAGCCCCGACAAATGTCCCGAGCCCCTTAACTACCCGCCGCTGCCGTACTAGTATAACACCCACCCATGCGCTCACTTAAGCGGTCTGTACGACCTACCAAAAAGCAGCCAAAATATTCCTTATTTCTTATGTTTTTTTTTATTTTTTTTACAGTTTTGTCGACAAATAACGTCAGCTGATGTTGCCGACAGCCCCGATGAATATTCCGAGACGCTTCCTTTCACCAGCCGGAAGCGGGCTGCGAACAGTTTCAGTATACCTGCCGGCTCCACTCCACGTGTTTAAAAATAACAAATTTACCGAGTAAATCACTGTTTTTATAAGATATTAGATTTTTTGTGTTTTTTCGCCAATTCGAACTGATGGCTGGTAAAGCAGTCTACACACGGGACAAAACATCCGACAGTCATACACTCATTGCTTAGGATATCTTATCAAGAGGATTCATTGAACGGGGGACGATGAACTTTTAGATTTTTCAATTTTAATAAGGAAGTCTTCAATAGAGCGAAAAAAGTGTTTGTCTTTTATAATAATAAGAATATTTAATAATAATAAAAAAATATCATTAATATTTTAGAATTATGTATTGACTGATTCTACAGTGATATCAAACTTCACAAAAAATATATATTTATTGAATTTAAGATGCAGCAAAGTCCAAAAATAAAATTTTATTATAACATAATGGAAGTAAAATATTAAAGGGGTGCGACATTTTTTTTTTTTTTTAATTTGACGTATGCGAAATCATGCCAAATCACTCAAAGTAATAGTTTTAGTTTGCGGGGGTAATGTATGGCGCACCACTTTGGCCCACCCTGTAGTCAGACTGCATGCTAATTGGATGGAATCTGATGATGGATCGGTGTGCGAGTTGTTGTGATCGTCATTATTATTACCGTGTCCGTGTATGAGTATTATTACCAGCTGGCCTACTGCAGACCATCTGCGCGCGAGCAATGGTCCATTTACAAGTGAGTCCGTTGAATCGTAATTTGGCTCTGGTCGATTGGCTTATTAAAACTTAAATCGGTGACACAACTTTTGCATGCTTGCTTATGCACGCCTGTCGTGCATTTCAATGTTCACAAATAACAATTATATTTTAAACTGAAATTTACAGTTTAAATGATGCATACTCACGAACGTAGAAAAATAGAGCTTATCTAAATTAGAGTAAAATATCACTGACCTGCGTCTCCGTTACGTTGAGCAGCTTCGCCATGTCCGTCCGCTCGCTCGAGGACAGGTACTTCTTCACCTCGAACAGCTTCTCCAGCTCAAAGATCTGCCTCCCCGTGAAGGTCGTCCTGGCCTTCTTCTTCTTCCGCTCCGCGTCCGCCTCCGAGGAGTCTCTGGATGCGTCCTCGGCCAGACAGGAGTCCGGCTGCACCAGCGAGGGCGTCAAGGATCGGATGCTGGTGGCGACCGGAATCTCCGTGGACTTTTTCCGCTTCACCGTCTTGGTGGGTTCTGAAACAAAAATATTTCAATATAAATTATAACTCATAACATTATTCCCTCAAATCAGTGTTTATAGTGAAAATAAACTGAAATTCTGTATCGGATCATCATGTTAGTAAATGTAGATATAATCCAAAGAAATTCAAACTCAGATGTTCTGAACATATTTACCAATTATAAGAAGCCACAAATTAATGACGAACAGGTAAACAAACAGCAAGAATAGAAAGCGACTGTAAATTAGTAATGTAATATTATTGAGTAAAATACTTGAGTGATTTTCCACGAGTTCGTTTTTATTTGTGACCGGCTTCGCCAACCTTTCACGTTGGCATTATAAAACATTATTTGTTTGATAATGCCAACGTGAAAGGTTGGCGAAACCGGTCACAAATAAAAACGAACATGTGGAAAATCGCTCAAGTATTTTACTCCAAAATATTAAAATGGAATTCCACTAAGTACTCTCTGTCAAAAATATTGTAATGTATTCAAAATTTTCATTGATGTACTTTGAGAAATTATAGAATAAATGAAAATGGCACCTAAAATAAAACCAGGAATTCTTGGTCGGAAAGCAAACTTACCGCTTGACCACGAAGCGGTCACAACGATATTCAACATAGTATTGGATACAAAAGTTCTGATTAATATTACTAGTGAGGTTAAGTCAAGTTGTGTCGCTGCGCGTGTAGCCAGCTTTGTCTTGTGTATGATAGTAAAAACGAAAATGAATTATTATTTTCCAAAATACGCTTATTACTTCATTAAACGCAAATAGATCGACTTATTTTAAAATGTCACGTCAAATTATAAAACGAAAACAAACTAAAGAGAGACGCTTTTTCAAAATGCTCACTTCCCAACATTTTTTACTGAAAGAATGTTGACTTGGAATTGACAGCCGCTAACTATGCCGAGTTATTCTAGTATTTTTTGATATGACAGTTATATTAGGTATGAAAATAATATTTCACTGAAAATAACACTAAAAAACGTAGACAGATTATCACCGCACACGAGCGGTATCTTTATATGATTAGTAAAATAATTATGTAAGTGGAGGTTAGAGATATGATTGTTATTGTGTGCGGTTACAAATTAAATTATAAATATGATTTTTAAGGCCATTTGTCCTTAAATATAAAACCGACGTACCATCAATTCGCATTATTCACAAATCATTTTAAATCTATATTTTTTTAAGTATTTGGTAATATACGATTAGAAAATTGCAGTTAAAGAATATCAAATAAATGGAATTACCTGATGTTAATGTTACATAGAAAAATTTAGTGAATGCATGGAATTGCAAAATTCCCGACATTTCGCAATTATGAATTTAAAAATTGTTTCAAAATATATTATAAATGAATCCGTATTTTTTAACAGTAAAAGTTTCATCCTCTGGTTAGAGCACCTGGTCGTAAGAAAACGTTTCGTGGATATTTCGTAAACCGATTGCTTGGCAAAGGATTAATATGTAGTAGAAGAGCATACAGGATACTTCGTTACTCGTTTAACAGGATAAGGTCGTCTTTTAAGATTTTATTTTGAAGCAAGTGTCTCTAGGTCCTACCAAAATTGACCACTTGAATGAGCAGAAAAAGGTCCCATGGTGCCGCAAGCTTACGGCCCGTGATTGATGGTGTTTGTTGCCGCGAGTCGGGAAATCATAATTTACTCAGCGTGCTTTGTGACATATTGTGACAAGGCTGTGAGAGTATGATCACCATATGTTTATTTGTCGGTTTTCTCCCGAGGCTTATTGATTTTCTAAAAATACCAGCGAGGAGACTTTTGCGTGAGAAAAGCTACGAAATCACATGAAGACAAAAATAAAATAAAGGTTGAAAAAAGAGCAGATACCAAGTAAATATATGAAATATTGTGACATCACTAATGTTGGTGATAAATTATATAACAACACTTATTGATACCAGCTGAAGGCCACAATAAAATTTATACGTTAGCACTATAAATTAACAGTTTTAGTTAAAATTGAAAAAAAAAAACAAAATAAAGGTTTCTTGCTTTGTTATATTTATAGTCTAATATTTTGTTTAATTTATGAAAATAAGAGCTCACTTCGTTGCTAACCACAATATGCGATGTGATAAATATAGTTAAGGATTCAGAACAATAGAAACCGCATGTTTCGATCGTACCTAAATAATTATTACTAAACACGCAAAGAGTATATATTTTTCGATTAAGCATTGAGGTGTCATGCAACCCTTTCCGGCAGCCGTTATCTGAAATCTGAAACGTGCAGCATCCGTAATCTTATGATAAATATTTAGGATTCTGGGTTTTAAGTTAACGCATCAGCAGATCCTGCACAATAATATTATCCTCGTCACCATTTTTTCCTTGGTCAAGAATTTTATGAATCTATTTCGTCTTAGGTTATGCGCTTTGGGTTACCAATATAAAACACCCGTCTTTCCCGGAAATTATGTTCCAAACAAAATCCATGTAAAGCAACAAGTTCTTTTTTAAATATTAATTGTTTCCGGATACCAATATAAGGAAGAAAATATATGTCGTATATTTTCTGTGATTTTATTTTTGAATACAAAAAACCAGAGAGATTGCTTTGAACTACTTGCTTACCCTTCTCATGCCATGTGGCCTCCTTCTCTCACAGACAAGTGTGTTGTTTATTGACTACTAGTTTAGATTATTTGAGGAATCTCTGTCTAGTGAAAAAAAAAACTAATAATAAGCAATATTTATAATTGTTATAAAAAATCGAGAAATTTACGTTATTTTATTTTTTAAACAAAGAGTGATTTGGAAAAGAAGGCGATAATAGATTATCTGTGATCCCGACCGCAAGCCGCATGAAAACAGGATTTCCTATATTCTCGCTGTCTTCTTTCCGCGGCTCAGATGTTTTTGAAAAGATTATTATTGCCATTGATAAACACCTTATCAATTTTTTTTTCATTTAACTCCAGCTTGATAAGGCAAGCGGTTAATGCAATGTGTTCTATTTTTCCGAAGCTAAACGGAGATAAAATTATCGCCAGTTATAAACAATGATTAGCATCTAATTGTTTATTGCAATTATTCGAAATCGATTTTAGGCGTTTTAGATAGTACGAGTATATCATCGAAGACATCGCATTTGTACAAATATGAGTTAAATAATCATATTTTCAATTGAGTTCAGTATTTTAAATGAGGGATAAATATTCATTCACATCCGATTTCTAAGCATTTTTCGTGAAAACTAAAAATATTTTTAAGCCCCTAAATATAAACGCATGATTAATCATCCGGTATTATTTTAAAATTTAAAAAATCAGCAGCGTCTGTCAAACGCTTCCGCTCTCCTACATTAACAATAATATTTCATTAGAGCGAAAATCAAAATACCGAAGCCCCGTTAAGCGACCGCCTGTACCATAAGTGTTCCTCCTTGGACTGAAATAAAGCCGGGCCCGGGCTACAGGGTGATCGCTTACTGACAGACGTTTTGGCAAATGAGGGGCCCAGCGACGCGTGAAGGAGATGCATGAGGGTCAGTCTACACGGGACATTAACCGGAGTGGTGTGAAATCGATACGCGAAAATTAACTGTCCGGTGTAAACTTCAAGCTGAAGTTATTGCGCGATTAGGTGTGTCTAACGTCGTTCAAAGCAAGCCTGAATTTATTACTCTATTTAAATATTTACATAAATATAACTAAATGACTATATTTGATTCCGAGTTTGCCTTGTTTTATACAAGAAAATTACAGAAAACCTGCATATGTGAAGGTTTTACTAATCATGAAACCTGGAGATCGTTTTCATGAATGTATAACATCACAAAACGTAAATGAACATTAAACAACGCAAACGACGTGTTGCTTATTTTATATCGCATTTTCAGAATTAATTAATGTTTATTTTATAATACATAAGTATATTATATGACGGATAATACTTGATGGAATTAGAGTATTGCAGTTTAATTGAAATAAATATTTTTATTTTGCTTTATATTTACGTGATCGTTATTGCGCGATTAGGTGTGTCTCACGTCGTTCAAAGCAAGCCTAAATTTATTACTCTATTTAAATATTTACTTAAATATAACTAAATGATATTCGATTTGGAGTTAGCCTTGTTTTATACAAGAAAATTACAGAAAACCTGCATATGTGAAGGTTTTACTAATCATGAAACCCGGAGATCATTTTCATGAATTTATAACATCACGAAACGTTAATGAACATTAAGCAACGCAAACGACATATTGCTTATTTTATATCGCATTTTCAGAATTAATTAATGTTTATTTTATAGTACATAAATATATTATATGACGGATAATACTTGGTGGAATTAGAGTATTGCAATTGAATTGAAATAAATATTTTTATTTTGCTTTATACTTACGTGATCGTTATTGCGCGATTAGGTGTGTCTAACATCGTTCAAAGCAACGCTGAAACTATTACTCTATTTAAATATGAACTTAAATATAACTAAATGATATTCGATTTGGAGTTTGCCTTGTTTTATACAAGAAAATTATAGAAAACCTGCATATGTGAAGGTTTTACTAATCATGGTACCTGGAGATCGTTTTCATGAATTAATAACATCACGAAACGTTAATGAACATTAAGCAACGCAAACGACATATTGCTTATTTTATATCGCATTTTCAGAATTAATAAATGTTTATTTTATAATACATAAATATATTTTATGATGGATAATACTTGGTGGAATTAGAGTATTGCAATTGAATTGAAATATTTTTTTTTTGTTTTGCTTTATATTTACGTGATCGTTCACTGTGTGTTATGCCATGGGCGGTGCACACAGACATGGCGGACAATAAGTCTGCACCTCCTCTAGCTTGTAAACTCGCAGAACCAACAGATATTCATACTAATAACATAAGAAGATTAGCCCGAGCTGAGTACTGCAGGCATTCACAAGACAATAACGGCCAACTGGGCCGGCGCTGAGCCTCCAGGCGCAAGTTGCTAGGGAGCCTCGGCTAACATCGACTTAAACTATTTGCCTGATATCACTAAGTCATGGCTTTCTTGGGTGACTGCCTTTACCTTGGTTCTACGCAAAAATAACAGCGAACTCCTGAAATCAACTATGAATTTAATTTATATTTTTACATGTTTTTAGAATAGCATTATTCAAATCTACACACGCTTGCTTGCTTGTTTATATTGAAAGTATCATGATGAAAATCTGAAATTGAAATTGATGAGTCATGTCCTCTCATTCTAGTAATTATGGTTAAATACAATAGTATTTTGTAGAGCCAATTAATATTCTACCTACCTGCATTTTGACGCTCTTCAGGGTCGCTGTACAACACAAGCTTTTATACGGTAATCCAGCAAGCGCAGTCTGATAATTTTAATTGAATTAAAACACAATCGCAGAGCTCAGCTGTTTATCGATTCTTTCAGGCATCGACTTTCATGTATGAAGGTGTCAAGGACTCTTTCTTCGTGAGTGAGCAATGGCGCAATCAAAATCTCAGACGGAAATTGTATTGATTGAATAACATTCATGCAAGCCAGAAAAATTATAGCTTTTTTAAAATCTAATTATTCATATTGGCTTTTGATACAGAAACGCATTGAAATCATGTCCAGAAGCTTGTGGTGGTTTATGCGTCACCACTCGAGAGTTGCATTCTAGGGTAAGTTCCAGCCTGTATTTATGGTCGTGTGGATTTGCTCCATCTCTGCGTATGACGTGACGGCCAAGCTCGACAAGTCGCTTCGGTGCAGAGCGCATCATCACATGAAATAATGGCCAATGGGGGCCGCAAATGGCGGGCAGTCGTGCGGGTGGCAACCCTGCTTGTAAACGATAATTGCATGGTGCAGTTGTCAGGCAATGAACTACCTAAGTGATATTATATATATATATATGAGGGCGGTCCGATAAGTACTTAGCCTCACCGCCTGATGGTGCTAGTATCGCAAGAGTCGACAGCCGAATCGGACTCGTAGTTTTGTTTTGACCGCGTGTGAAAGCGGACGTGTACGCGTATTTTAGAAAAATGGAAAAAGAGCAATAACGAACTGCTACCCCATCCACTGTATTCTCCAGATTTGGCCCCGTGCGATTTCTTTTGTTTCCAAACTTGAAAAAGTCACTCGCCGGGCAGAAATTTTAAGTCGAATGAGGAGGTCATCGCCGCCACGGAGACCTACTTTGCAGGTCTCGAGAAAACGTATTTTTCAGATGGGTTAAAGAAGTTGCAGTCAAGTGTATCGAGCTAAAAGGAGACTACTTTGAGAAATAAATCGCCACTTTACCAAAATTTTCGTTTTTATTTTGTAGGCTAAGTACTTATCGGACCGCCCTCGTATATATATAAATTATATAATAAAACAAAGAACAGGCTACTTCTTTAATTTAATAAAATGTGATAAATTTATTACGTGCAAATGTATCGGGTGCTTAATGCGGAAAGACTTTAGGATATTTATTTACACAGTTCCGGCTGATACAAAGTAATCTGAATCCCTTTAAACTGCAATCACCCCTAATGTGATCACATCCTGAGGGGTTGGGAATCAGCATACGGGGGGGTGGGTCGTTATCCAAGAAATCTGCTACTAGCACAGGCGGCCCCTCATCCATCCATCAAGGGTGGATTTTTTTCAACACCCTCCAAGGCCTTCACTGTGGAGTGAGAACATTAAGTTGACGGAGTGTGCTCAGTGTTTTAGTTGTTTTTTTTTATTGTATGAACATCAATACTCAAATAAACTTGTTAAAATTTATTAACATAATATTATTTTTTAACATACATTTAGATAAAAAAAACATTGAAGTTTGTGATTTTTATATAAAATCTAATAAACGCTCAAACTTTTTATGAAATCATATCTCTTACTACTGTATAAAGTATTTTTTGTAATAATACACAAATTTATATTCAATTTTTTGCACTTTAGAAATAATCAATGCAAGTATGTACTAAAAACAAAAATTATTTTATTATATATTTATTTTTCGATATTTATTTATACAGACTAATTGTATGCTTAAATCCGTCTTACAGATACATAATATTAATCTTAGAATAACGTGTTTAATATTCCAGGTGGAATGAATTTATAAGGATAGTGTCTTAAAAGAATGTCTTAGAGTTTATTAAAAATATTTAATATCTCGCCGGGTGGAATCGCTTTCTAATATAAAAATACCTGCTGTACGCTAACGTAAGCGGGAACAGTTTAATTTCGAGAGATTTACAAGCTGCTAGCATATTCATCTAAATAACATTTTAAATATTAACGCGATTACCCGAAAACATTAGTTCGTTTAAGTGTCTGCTGAGATATTTATTAGTTTTTACTGTTTTATTGCTTCTTTCTGTTGAAAGGTGTACAGATTGTGAATTCGTTTTAATCACATCCACCTAATAGAAACTGTTGAAAAAACCTGTGTGTCGTTTGAAAGATTTTTGTATACTTACTTAAATTAATTTATTGGCTACAAATTCATATGTCAAGGTTCGAAATAGATGAGAACCAAGTTGTCATTGAAAAATCGTTAAATTTATATCAATTATTAAAAATACGATGATCTGACTTGTAGGGAGCTATGAATACATACTGTATTAAAAGAAATCGTAAATTATTATATATATATAACACCCACTTATACTTACTTTCAACATGAACCGTGGTTCTTATAGTCAACAAATTGCAGAATTAACAATTGGATCTGCAGATTAAATTCATTTTATATTAGGGTGTTATTACTAGCTCTCATAATTACATACTAGCAGTTATTAAATCTTAGTATACTGTTCGATATTTTAGATCACAAATCCCTACAATTACGAGGGTACAGGTAATATTAATAGGCATCACGATTTTGCTGTTACACGAGAATTATATATCAAATTTCACTAGTGCGTTTCACGTGAAACGGATACACATTAATAAATAATAATTTCATAGGGTTGTAACAGTAAACCAGGTACTATGTATAATCATCCCTGCTATATTATAATAGTCATCTATCTACCCTGATACACAGCCAAACCAAAGGCAGCTTCTCCACCCGCGATAGGCTTTGAGTATTCGCGAATTAGCGTTTAAGGCTTTGATCACATTAAGCACTACCCCATGAAAAGGTTGTATCTGTGACGTATTACGGCAGCGAGGCTTCAACAGATATATTATGTTTTGTGTTAGAGCTTCTATGCATGTTGAAAGCACTGTTCATCTTTAAAGGGGAATTGATGCTCGTGGGTTAATTTAGTGGAAATAATGCAGCGTGCGTTATGGATGCAATTACTAATATGAACATTGAAAGTAATGAATGTTTCATAAAAACAGATTTCAATACTTTATATAAACAATAAATACACTTTTTTACATGAAATCAATCATTCATCAAAAAGTGGGTCCTTTTTGTCGTTTTCCTTTGCGTCAGTAAAAAATAAATTTTAAAAAAACCTTTAATAGGTACATGAATTTATTTATACGAAAACAAATATTCTTAAGTGGAGATTAAAAAAAAACAAACATTTTAAATTTAGTAAAAGCGACCTTTCAGTGATTTACTTTAGGGGAGGGTATAAGTGGATTACAAATAGCACACAAACCCTCCCCCCGGTGGTTTAAAGAAATGGAGAGACCCAACACTTCACATGACTGCGCGCATCTCACTTACCTGGACAAGGGCAACAAAGTATATCAATCAAATATTTGTGCTACCTGATCGTCCTGCGGGGGAGACCCGCTCAATCCACCCCGGACCGGTGGTCACCGGAACCCGTTCAATTTTCAGGGCATTTAAAATACTCTTTCAGAGAAAAATATAAATTTGAGTACCTACGACAGACATGTTCATGATTTTCATATTCATATAAATAAAAATAAGACAAATAGGAAAATAGCTAAAATCATAATAACTTAAGATTCTGACGAAGCCTTCAGCGCTTTCTATAAATAATATCACACATATCGCACATAGACCTAATTCTCAAGATTATGATATATAACTTATAATCATTATGTGTTGTGTTGCTAATTTATTATTTATGCTGTATATTTTATGAACTTAATTATTTCGAAGTATAATTATAATATTTTAAATATAATAAAACACATGAGTGATTTTTCCACATGTTAATTTGTATTGGTGACCGGTTTCGCCAACCTATCACGTTGGCATTATCAAACTGAGTCCGGAAGCCCACCAAGTACTTTCTGTTAAAATATTAATTATTTAAGTATAATTATGGTATATTATTAATTTTTATGAAGACCGTTTCACAGGAAGTACGATTTTGCCTATACAGGTTTTATTGATTGATAATGATTAAGTACATTTTTAAAATATTGAAAACTGATTAATGAAACTCTCAGAAAAATATCAATACAATATTTAATTGTTAAAAATGCTTACCAAGTACCAGTGATTCGTTGGTATAATTAGTAATGCACCGGCCATGTAAGCTTGGGGGTGTGGGTTCGATTCCCCACACAAATCACGATGATATTTTTCTGAGAGTTTCTTTAATCATTTTTCAATATTTGAAAAAATGTACTTAAGTACTTAATCTATAATTATGGTGGTTATGTTGGTGAATCCACCGTTGAATCAGGGGCAACAAAAATATTTGTATTGTATTTTTTTTAATTAAAGCTTTTCAAAATATGTTTCTTGCCATATGAATAAACTACAGCTAAAACTCAACAAAAAAAAAAGTTTTTTTACTTATATATAATATTTTTGGAAAAATCTAGAAATTAATTAGACTTTCAAAAATTAGAGCTGTGGTTTTGGAACAAAACATAAAAAATTATGATTAGCGAATTGCATAGCCACTAGGCGTTCAATGCTTCTCGTCAATCCGGCAAGTGCGTCGACCTAACCAACCCTGACACACGCCCGAGGTCCGCCCCGTGGAATCCTCGCTAAGTCCCGGATGAGAGTATTAGCCGGGCAGGGCCGGCTGCGTCTCCTTGTGCGCCCACCTGCGATAATCCAGGCCCGGATCCGGGACTGCGCCGTTTGAAGGCAGCCACGAGGCGTGATGTGCCGGGTTATGTTTAATTTGTTATTGGTTGCTTGCGTTTGATACTATTAGCGGTGCCATCCAGCGCTTCTCCAACTTTGTAAATCGTAAATAATATATATTATATTCGGTGTGAATATATTGCATACTGTAGTTTGTATAGGGTGTACCAAAATTAACGCAATATTTGAATTTGTCGCCATTGTTGGAGTAAAGTTTTGGGAACACTTGAAAAAATAATTTGACTGCTGACAGTTTAGGGTTAGTAAAAATGGAGTGTTTTACGATAGAACAACGTGTCTTCATTATTGAACAATATTTATAAAATAATGAAAGCTTGGCAGCCGAAGTTCGAAAAGTCTTAAATAGCTTGCCTAAGCTGTCAAATTGTTTTTTTTTTAAGTATTGGCGACAAATTCAAATCTTGCGTTAATTTTGGGTTAGGTTAGGTTAGTTTCGACCCAATACACTGGGTCATCCAGTGTATTGGGTCGAAACTAGTAATGCAAATAATTTTAATAAACTCAAAGTGAAGACAAAATTCAAAGGTGCTTTCATCACTATAATAACGGATCTTTACGAATTAAATGCCTTGTCCCTCAACAAGATTAACTCTTTTAAAATTTACTGCCTTGTTTTTTTATCATATTACAACTGTGCTATACTCACAGTTTGGTGAATCAGTTATGATAAACAACAAATGTGAATAGCCAAAAGTCTAGGAAAATACGCTCATACTATAGTCTAAAATAGCAGCTCTCGCAATTTTGCCACCAACCTGTTCAAAATCAATTTTTGGTAAAAAAACCAATCCCAGTTTTCATTTCATACAGCACAATAAAAATACTAAAAGCGAGCAGAAAAAACTACCATTCATTTTTATCATTATTTGAAACAAGTACTTTGTGTAATCAGAAGTATATGAATATAACGATTTTAATAGAAATATAAATTTCGTTATTTCCAGAATCAAATGACTTGAATCAGATTCTGAAACTGAAAATATATTTGTGGAATTGATACGAAGAAAATTTTTCTCAAAGTTTTCAACAGAGTTTCCTGGACTTCTACTCTGCCTCTTTGCTGGAAAAGTTTTTAAACTGTGGCGACTCTTATAACATTTCCCTGAAAAAGCCATACATATATGACACAATTGATTCAGATTTCTTCGTATTGGCATTGTACATTAAAATTGAAAAATTACAGCTGCTTTTGAAATTTTATTAAAAGCAATTAGTCAAAGTGTGAAAAGTTTTTTAATTATGTGTTTTAAATTCGTTTAGTACATTTAAATCACCGCGAATTTTACATTTTAAGTTTATTAAAATATAAATTGCTTTTTCCAGAACAGTTGTTTTATATGGTGATTTGGTAATATAGATAAGCCGCGGTCAAAGTGTAAAGGGTATGGAGTATTATGGAGTACTCTCTCGCGCAGTATTCACAATATGGCAGTCGATGTAATCTGGACTTAACCTCGTGTATTTAACGTACAACATCGTGCTTTATGAGGCGCTACACTCACTTTACACTGCCATTTCAAGAACAGGGTGATCAGGAGAGGAACAAAAAAGGAGAGGAATAAAAAAAAATAAAAAAAACCCATGAAACACTTTGTACGGGATTTTTTTTTTACATTTACATTAGGTTTTATTTTTTGTAATGTTTGGAATTTAAATGTACGCATTACCTTATTTATTTTCACGTTGATAGTTTCAATAATGACTAAATTTTTCTCCCGTCGATGGTCCGCATTTTATAGCCGCATTTTCACAACAAAAGTCTCCAATTTTATCTAAAAATACTTGTAGAATTATAATTTCTAAAGCTGACGTATAAAAATAAATAGTTAGCATGATAAATAATCAGTAATGAACATAAGAGAAAAATAACATATTTTATGTAAATTTTTATCATAAAAATTTGATGTTGATATTTTAATTTAATATACGTGTAATATCAAATTGAGGTCGGTTCTGTTCAGGGTGCGTGGTGTTAAAAAAGCAGCGTTTTCGACAGTTAATTGCTGATTGATAACATTTCGGGAAATTCCTTGGCGACGTGTAAGAGTTTTTAGGATCGTGTTACCATTATCGAGCCTCAGATCTGTAACTTAGTAAAGGTTAAAAATATCACTCGAACAAAACGAGAGCAACAATGGAAGTATATTAAAACAACAGCTAATCGATCACACACTTAGAAATATATGCGAAATAACAATTAGCATATTATATTTGTAATATTAATATAAAGCATGGTTGTGCTATTTTTTGGTACGTATTACTTTATACATAATCAATGTTTAAAAATAAACAAAGAAACATAACTTAAAGCTACTTTACGTTTGAACGTAGATAAGTGATACAAAATGCCTTCAATAATATGATATATACAGTTATTTTTTTACCAGACTAATTAATTAAGAGTCAATCTGTCCCGTGTTATATAAACATTTCAGAGTTTTGAAGCAAACATGAAATTTACAGCAATCAAACAAAGCGGTGGAAGTTTTTCAGAAGGGGCCGATCTATGATTTTTCTGAAGTTTCTTCCGTTTGATTTTTTGTCTGTGCAATTTAAACTAGAAAGCAGTGATGAAACTGCAATGAGTTGTTGCTCTCTCTAGACCGAGGGGCACAATTCCCTAAGGCACAGCAGATCGATACGTAGTCAACTAGTATTTGATTGGCCTAAAGTGAAGCCATTGATTAAGTAGCCGAGCTCAGGGGTCGAAAACATTTTTTTATTACTAATAATTATATTTTAAATATAATGTAAGATTAATTCACTTATTTTTTATACTTCAATCAGATAGCTCATAATCCGAAATCCGTGAATTATTTTTTTAATAACGCTTTGGTATTCGAAAACAATAATAATACGAAAATATATTTTAACCCCTAGTTTGGTTCTATTTTATTATTAACCATCGAATTTTTTAAAAACAATATCATATTTTTATGAACCCAAAAATTGAAAGTCTTAAATAATGATGTTATATTATACAACACGTTTTTTTTTCCTATAAATTTATACTTTTTAAGTAATTATAAAAATAATTCAGTGTCAACTTAGCGGTAGTTGAATTTTAATTTTACACACTTAAACACGATCAGAGCTAATTTTCTGTAGAAATATTGAATTATATAAAATCAATGTAAATTTTTAGTTATCAGCCTCTGCACTAGATTAACGTGCCTCCACGATGTGTAAACATTTAAGGGATGGGAGAAGAAGGAGAGGAGGGTGGGCCGGGAGGGTGAATAAGCCATTAGGGTAGCGAAGCTCACCCCTTCACCGACTTGCCTGCCGGATGTGATTACTTAACAACGAGCATTTACCGTTAAAAAACGTGACGCGTGTATGCGCGACGAGCGCTAGTGATATACGGCCTAATTGTTGGAATATGTAAATACGGAGCGTAAACTTTATATATCATAGGCGTTCTTTGTAACCAGCTAATTATGTATTTTCTTCAAGATGTATTATATTTAAAATTATCTTATACAATAATTAAATAATGTATTCATATACGAAGGAAAAAAAAGGCATCGGAGAGAGGAAACTTACGTGGATGCGCAATTTACGCGAGTGGCTGGAAGTTGAAAGTAAGCCTGAATTAATGAGACTGCCCCAGGATAGAAATATATCCAACGAAATTGTCACCAACCTCCTATGAGATTCACACACAAAACGAAGATAATTTTTTTTGGTTTACTGTCACTCTGAGTTTCATAATCAATTTGAACTGTTATTTTAATTCTAGATCAAAATAAATGATCAAAGTAATAAAGTATAGTTAATTTTCTTGGAGAACGTGTGGTGACCGTAGTTTTACAGAGCCTATCTACTATCAGGTCATGCGGCCACTCTGCCATCATTAGGTGGGTAGAGATACGCCGGGGATGGCGCTCGCCGTCTGGGAGGGTTGGGGAGATAAGAGAGCAGTGAAGCAGATTTGATTGGCGCTAACGGATAATCGCAGGCTGTTTGTGGACCAAGATCTAGTAGCGCCACCAGGGGATATCAGGCTTCGTTTGCAGAAGGGACAGGGAGAATGAAGACGTAACTAATTGCTATTTACAGCAAAGCTGTAATACAGAGTGTCAAGTCACACGTATGTATTTCAGGCGAGTAGATTGTGTGGATTGTAATCTTTTGTTCGTTGTTGGCAACATAGACTTTCTAAACACGCATTGACTATCAGCGTGCACTCATAAAATCAATCAAAACCGCATGAAAGATATTGCACCAACAAACACTAATTTTTTTATTTTAACAATTTTCAATACAGAAATTTTCAAGTTTTTTTCAATACTATACACTCAATTAAATCACTTATATATTTGCGACCTTTTAGAAATTTTCCAACCATTATTTATCATAATTATTTTTATCAAATGTGTGATTTGGATGGCTACTTGATTAAAAGCAGGTGTAAATATAAATAAACGGTCTTTATTAGAATCACCAGCAAGTGGGGTTCCAGATTTTTTAACGTGCTTGATAAACAGTTAACATGTTTATATAAAGCAAACAATTGTAAATTTTAAATTTAAAAAATATTTTATGAAAGCCCTGTCCATATATTTTCTAATGTAAACATGCCGTGAATTCCTGCAAATATTCACGTATATTTTGAGATTTTTTTTTGTAGATTTTTTAATATCATAAACAAATTTAAATTCAAATTTATGTAGTAAAAAAATATTTATAAATACGTATATATATGACTTGCTCTCCCCATGTCAAGGGGTACAATAACTGTAAATACTTTATGCAAAAACAAGGAATTTAACTCGTAATTTACAAGAAAAATAACGTTACGTTGATATGTAAGAACAGTTTACAAAAAAAAATTAAGTTACTTAAGTAAATATGCGAGCCAAACAAATAAGCTATTCATTTTATATATCAATTCACAACAAAGCATATAGATATAGCAAATAAGAAAATATAAATATTTATTCATTTTTAGAGTACTTGAGCTTGTTTTGAAACTTCTCAATAATAAATCGTTTCTATGAAATTGTGTCGCAGGCGAAGTAGCTTGATTCCACGAATGAATAACACAACCATCGTTATTTCCTGTAGCTTCCGGTTGAGCAAACTCACAGGGTGAATCAAAGCAACCCCATCCGTATAAACTACAATATACATAATTCATCAAACTTTACGTAATACTAGCTATTATTGCATGGACATCCTGTTGAACAAAATCAATTACCCAATGAGAATTTTAAGACGGTTTGTATGTATATTTTACAAAACTTCTATTATTTTTTTTAACATCATACGATATGAAAAAGCTAATTTGATTAAAAAACACTGTTACAAATATAAATTTTTAACATTTTGTTTATATTAAAATATATCTGCAAATAAAGTCACCACATGTTTTTTTTTATATTTTATGAATTAATAGTAAAGATATAATGACAAAATTAGTCGAACTCAAAAAAATATTTATAGGGGTGAGTTTCAGTTATTGATCAAACGAGAGATAAACCACAACTGTTTTGAGTTTGAGTTTTGAGGTGATAAATTATAATACTCGTAAGCAGGTGTGATTCACCCTGTGTAGGTTTGGTGAAGGTAATCCATATTGACGTGCAAAATAGCACCAGACGGTGTAGAATTTAATACAAGCTGATACGGAGCCACTTCACGCGTATTCCACTCGATATTCACGGTTATAATTGCGAGTTTCCAGGCGCGTACATTAGCTCCCACTTCATATCAAACACTAGAGGGGAAGCGCCCCGCTCTTTGTGAGATAAATAAGAGAGATAGAGCACCTTTGAAGTTATTTAAATTTAGTTTGAGGAATAGACGTTTTGGAGAGCTAATATCCCTTGCCCTGCGTCTGGAGGAACCATAGAGGTACTTATGCTGGGCTTTGAGGCGATGGGTTAAGGATTATAGTAATTTCTTAATGAAGCGTAAGCTTTGGTAAAAAATCGTTAAGACAGTTGCTCCCAGCCATTTAATTGCCTCTGTCAGTCCATTACCTGGCGAAATCGTGTCATTTAATTAATTTAATTGACACTTTATTTTTCTATATCGAGAGTTGATATTTTTACAGAGTATTGAGAAAACTATAAATTATATTTATCTATTTTTTATTATTTAATTAACGACCATTTTCAGGGTAAAATAAAACCTTGAAGATGTTGAAAAATTGGATAAAATGGCAACTTTTCAAAACCAAAGTTTATTAAAGATTTTTTTTTTAAATTTTTAAATTAATAAGACGCACATGGTTTATATTTAATCTTTTAATTCCAATTGAAAAAAAGACTTTTAAATGTTTAGGATTCTTGGAAAATGTACCAGACGAATCTCCAAATTCCTACACTTTAATCAGAAAAACACATATTTATCATACTAATAGTAAATTTATAAGAAATAAAAATATATTGTGTTCGGAAGAAGGGGTGTATCAATTTTTTTGCATTTAAATTTTTTTGATTGGTGCAGTCGATTTTTCGCAAAACGGACTAGAAAATGATCAAAAAAACTCGATTATGGGACTTAGACCCTTAAGGTAAACTATCGATACATAGCTTTTAGCATAAAAGTTAACACCTGTGCTGAAACATGTCATAAGTCGCGATACATCCAGAAAGAGAATATTGCCTGCTTTGTATCATTATTGTAGTCGTGTTTACACAAATTAAAAATATATATATTACATTAAATAAACTGAATTGAAAATCGATCTGCTTAAAGGCACAAATATTCAATAGTTTTTTTTTTTTTTTTGTAATTCAATATTTATGGCTTTGGCATGTTGGATGATACCTTAACATTAGTGATATGCAGAGCTCTAAAGCGATACGACACACCTACTACGTTATGCTCTTTAGCTGCCCTGCAGAGTATCTATAATGGTTCTGAAGGGTGGGATACCAGAAAACCCCGCCTTGATAAGAGACTGAGGAGCTAGGCTCGCAAATAGCCTTCAGTTCAAAGAGAAGTTAATACGAGTGTGTGATTCAAACTGCAGGTCTCCTTGCACTGCACATATAATATACCCGCGAGGTGAGGTGGTGCAGGTAGGTTAAGAGGAATATTTTAATAATCGATATTTTATATGTTATATAAAGGGTATTACTGCGTCCTGCTGTAATCATTTTGTTTTATTGGACTGTATAATAAAATTTAACTATTGCAAACTATTTTTATTTTACCGTTCTGAGTCATAGCATTTTTATTAAAATTTAAACGTGAAAGCCTTCTTAATGAAACATCAAAAAGTGGTGGTTTCCTTTAATTAGGCAGATTTCTGTGGTGTTGAGCTGCTTTAGGTTTTCAGTCTTTCAGAGTAAAATCTCTAATAATACTCGCACCCAAGAATCCTAAGTATGTATTTATTAAATATAAAAACTGTTTCATGGCCCAAATATGTAATAGTACTTAAAAGGTGACAAATTAA
This sequence comes from Atopsyche davidsoni, assembly GCA_022113835.1. Classification (NCBI taxonomy): domain Eukaryota; kingdom Metazoa; phylum Arthropoda; class Insecta; order Trichoptera; family Hydrobiosidae; genus Atopsyche; species Atopsyche davidsoni. Next base: position 8,149,207 of record JAILWY010000006.1, on the reverse strand, counting down.
ATTGCTTTTACGTATTAATATATAAAACTGGCGATTAAATACTGATCATGTCGTTGTAGAGTCAGACTATTATTCGTAGAGTCGTACTATTTTTTCAGGATGGTCAGTTATAATTTTTATATAAAAATAAATAACAAAGTGGAGAAGGAGAGTGATCTTAGTTTACCCCTACACAATAAAACGGTTCTCCTTTTGGCATTTATTTAAAAGGTAACATTCAATTTTGATTATTAATTAAGCATATGGGTTAAATTTAATGTATTGAAGAGAAATAATTAACTTTCGAGACTTTCAGAAATCTGTTTACAAGAACCCAATTTTTTTGGGCTATAATTGATGAATAAACATTATTTTACTACTTCAAGACTCATTATCGTTATATTATACGTTTACTTAGTTGCATTGATTTACGATTCATTCCTTGGTAATTCAACTTAATTGCACAATTAGCGCCAAATGATGAATCTCTCTTACTTTAATACAATCAAAGTGTAAAATAATTTAAAATGTGTTTTATGTGTGCGGTTATTAACTTGTGAATTTGTGCTTAACGGATCTGGGGAGTTATATAAATGATGTTTTCATTATTTGTAACGAAATGATCATTTGTTCTGAGTAATTCTGGAAACACTTTCAAGCTTACAGTTTATAATACGCGTGTATATAACGGAAATTTAGAAAAAAATATTCAAATTTAATTATAACAGTTTTACAACTTCATATCAAAAACCATTACAGATTTAATGCTTAAACAAGATTTTATGAGAAAATTATTACAATTATTACAACGAAGGTATTATGATAACTAGAATACTTAACTTATTTTACAGTACATATACGCTTTTCTCTTAAGTCTAACAAAGCCCTTGAAGTTTTGTTATACAAGTATGATAGGTTTTATAATAGAGATAAATAATGAAAATATTAATTATATTATATCAATAGATATATCAGGATTTCGTTGACTTTGTTTTTTCCGTTATTTTATAAAAAAAATATTTAATGGTTTAGTCTACGCATTGTGATTTTTATTAAATGCAAATGTGGATATAATAAATAATATATTTGGCATGTTTTCAATCGATAATGAAACAATATGAGCTGAAAATTATTTTTAAAAAAATAAGGCACTTAGATGAAACGTATGGATTAAATTATCAACCACATGCCTTCGATGAACACTTAGTTGAATCAGATTTCAGTTTTACCGCCCCTTGTGGCCGTCTTTATTTACTTCGACAAGGGAAGTAAAAAGTCTACTAGGGCAGGGGTGTACTATATTTAATCATGTAAATATAAGATAACTAGTTCTTTAATACTCGCATGTTTATAATTGACTTTGTTTAATTACAATTTGACCGGCCAAATAATGCGTATATTTAAGGTCATTCAGTGTGTATTTAATCATAATTATTGATAGACAATCAAAAACAGTATTATATAGTAAGCGAAGTGTTCAACTAACTCAATCAGCATTTTTTTTTATCTTCTTGACCAAGAAACGACTACAAATACACCGATACAAATATTCAACACTTTGCGATAATAAAACTTGATAAAATTCGTTTTAATTTCTGACTCGAGTATGCAATGTCAATATGAAAGTTATTAACCCCAAAATATAAACATATTTATGCATCACAATTGAAAAAAATATTTCATTAAATAAAAAATGAAATTATCTTTTTTTTTATTGAAAAAAAAAATGTATTAAAGTTAAGCATCAGCAGAGCTTGAAATTGAAAAAGGTATTAATTTTTAAATCAGCATATAGTAAACTAAAAAAAACGCAGGTGCATCACCATATCTATCAATTATTGTTTTACTTTTCCTCGCGTCTGAATATATAATAGTAAACGGAAATGAGTTTTTTTTCCATTAATAATATTTAATTGCACTATTATAACGGTAATATTATCTTTCACCGCTCCCTAATAAGAGCACCCACCCCTAGTGGAGGTAAGGTTGCCAACAGTAACGGCAACTTAATACAGCACCGGAATCATCCCTCCGCCGACTCTACCCCAATGCTTTACGTACTACAGCCTCTTGAGATAACTTTTATGTAATGTATTATATGAAACTCTATCGAAAAGGTGAACCGAGAGGTAAACACCGACCTATGCCAAAAATATAATTTAATACTTTTTTTCCTGCTATAGTGAACATTAATTAGGATTCTATAATCAATCAACGCATTATTTGAGTAAATAATTTTGTATCTATTTAGGAGAATCAGAGTATTGTATTATATTATGGTATTTTGATCACTTAAATTAATGCATTTGAATGAAAATATTAATCAATGTACTAAGTAAATTAATTTAGTTTAAATCAACAAAATCAGAAATTTTATAAATTCTTTCAAAATGTCTACTTGTAATTTAATCGTAAATATATATGTAAATTTAAAAAGTAATTTATTTCATAAATTGACATCAAGTTTTCAAAGAGCTCTCACTGTCCAGTAAAAAAAAAACTGCAGTCTTTTTAACCGATTAGTTTTATTTGTATTTATATATGATATCAACACTAGAAATATACTTTTATAGTAAATACCTATGATAAAGGTTATTAAAAAGAAAGAAAATATGCGGAATTACTTATGTAAATGCCAAGGGACAATATTCTTTGTTTCATCAAATTCGAGGCAACGAAACGAAGTAAGCCATGACCTCACTGAATACGGTGGGTACATTTTTTCTATAGACGATATTGTATTAATATCATGGTACACTTTAGATAAACTTTCTTTGGAAAAGGTTTTCCACTGCTGAAAGTCCTCTAACTTTCTTTTCTCTTTGATCTTGTTTACAAGGCACTTTTGTCGAGGGAAATTCTACGCCGGAGTTACGTATTCACTTCCAAGAGTTACTGTGTTTGACTTATATTGAGTTTTTTTTTTATTTGACTAAGAATGAACTAAGTGTTAAAACCTGTAAAAAACGGAGAATGTGAATATTGTAAAAACGATGAAGAATTATTAAATATAAGCTCGAAATTCAACACCCATATTTGTTTGTTGTGCTGAAAATATGTGTTGGGTCATGTAACAGCGAGGAAAAAAGCCTGATATTTTACAAGACAACGCTGAGATTTGAATTTACCAATTGTTGACTTTCATATCAGCACCATGTATCAAATAAATCTAGAGTAAAAAGATTTAACATTAAAAAAAAAACTAGTGATCGTTTACCATAGATGATGTTTTTTGAATTAGCGTAAGTACCATTGCAAATTGTACACCTGGCTATATCGGTTAAAACCATCTGAAAACGCTACCCACAACGTTTCCAACCACCCTTACTTTTATTAGCTGCTCAAGACTGCTGCTCTTTTTTCATAGGTTTGTTCTTCCATTTGAGAGCTTCTGAAAATTCACTCCCTCAAGTACTCATTTATATATATTTGTATAAATTTTGTAATGAAGGCATTGCTTGTGTAATTTTTTTATTTAAAAAAAAAAATTACTCCATCCATGATCGTATCTTGATATAAATATACAATTGCATATTTTTTTACAAAAATCACTTGAGATCACATTTCTGTTATTTTTGTCGCATTTAAAGCTACGAAATGTTCTGAGAAACCGTCAAGAGAGAGAAGGAGCATATTTAAAACGATTTCAGGTTTCCGGTTGAAGAGCTGCAGAAGTTCTACCGGAGATCTAAATAAACCATTTTGTTGACTGCTTCAAGAGTTTTTAATGCACGTTGTAAGATAAATCAACACTTGGGAAGTTTGACGTATTAACATCTTAAGATATTAAAAAATTAGCACTCTTAGCATGCTTTTAGATGTGCAGTTTTTTTTTTACATTTTTCGCAGGCTGATGCTTTTTAAATTTATAAGAGCAGTGTATTATAATGTTGTCGGTTGTTTTATGTAAATATTAAATGATTTATACGTATATTAGTTATATGTGTATGTTTCCTAGTATGAAATATTTTCACGTATAATATTATAAGTATACTTAGCAATAGTTTATATTTAATGTAACACTTCACTAATATTTATCTAAAGTGGTAATAGTTCATGTCAGAAGTGACATTTTGTTTTAGGCGCATACGGTGTATACGAATAAAACAAAAAAACATAAATCAGAAACGTCGATCGATTAGCAGGAGGTATTCAAATACACCCCTTGGTGATTTATTCTTTGGGGGAGAATATTTGCTACCACAGCACTCACGAAAAGATGTACGGGTGTGTTCGCTAAAAAAACAGACATCTGATTTGAGATTTTTTTAAAAATACAAACAATATTCGCAGTTTGCAGCAAAACAATTACGTTTTGCCGCAAGTGCGTTTCTCTGAAACAATTTAATGCGCACGTACATTATGGCGTGTCACACGATCCGCACTTTAAAAAATGCATCGCCAGACGTTTGCTGCATTGGCCAGACGATGCATTTTGTGGGTCCGAAATACGACCCGCCAACGCCAAACGCGGAACGGACGTGTCGACCTCTCAAACATTGTGAGCGACTTTATACATTCGTCGCTGTTTGATAAAAAGCAATCACACCACATTATAAACACTGCCGGCTACCCGACACTCGTGCAATGCATAGGCAGAATGCGAAAATAAATAGAGAATTAGCTCACAGAGGATTCTGAGAATGTCTTATCGGACAAAAGAATTTTATGGTCTAGAATTTTGAAACCGTTGTTTCGACTGGTATTATATTTTATATGCACACTCATAAGTGTAAATCGCACAGTGAAATGTTAGATTCGAGGTAATTCAACAATTTTACGGTCAAATTTTTTTTCAGTTTACTTACGTAATAATTACAAACATTTTTTCAACTGGAAAATTGAATTTCACAGTCATCATCTTCAATACGATTTTTTTCTAGTCAATAGATGAAAGTCAACTTAATACTAAAAGTGTGGCATTCAGATGATCTGAGCTCCAGAGGCTTTCGTTCGTGAAGCAAATATTAAAACAATATATACATACACACATTGTAAGATGTGAATTATATTATCAAATTCATCTAAATATTTTAATAACTAATTTTGAATAACGAGTAAAGATCAAACGATATCAAATGGCACCACCTCGCAAATGATCAGTTTACACCAATTGCCTTCAATTTAGAATTCTTCAACAAAAATATTATCATCTGGCTAACGCTTGTAATACTGCAGTACAGGGGTTGGGAGACTGAAACTCTAGATGGTGGCAGTGATAAGTGTTTTGGAGCAGAGTTAAAAATTTCAAAGATGACCCGCTGGGTGTGAATGCTTTGTCACCCGATACTCCGCCCGGTTCGCGAGAGGTATTTACTTTGAGCTTAGTACAAGAGTGTGGGCTGAAGAGACTATCCTACGGGGTCACCATACATTCTGAATCAATAATTATATTTTTTTAATATCGATATTTTTTTCCACTGATACAACGCTGATAATCGTAGTCATTAGCACAAAGGCAAAAAAATATATTATTGAAGACACCCATCATCATAATTTTTGCAATGATATAGATGTTAGCCATCATCAGCAGCAATCACTCAGTTGTACAAAAAATGACATATATAAAAAAAAAATATTTAACCAACTGTACAGTAAACTCCGCTTTACGCGAGGGATACGTTCCGGAAAAAATCACGTTAAGTGAAATTCGCGTATATCGGGGTTTACGATTAAACATACATACATACAAAAAAATACGAATCACTTTAATTCTAAGAACACTTTATGCAGTATTACATGTTATTTTTACTGAAAAATACATCTATTGTCTTTTGGGTAGCGTTTCTTTTACGTAAAAAATACATTCTTGACACCCAACGCTGTTTTTAATTGTTAAGAGAAGTCAATGATTACATTATGTTCATACACATTCTTAGATAAGAAATTCGCGTAATGCGAGGCATTTTAACGCGAAACTTGAAATTCTCGTTATAGTGAAACCGCGCATAACGGGGTCGCGTAAAGCTGGGTAAAACAAAACAATAATAATTTTAAAAAACAATTTTCTGGTCAGGGACGACGTGTAGTCACCCTACTGGTTGCCGACCATCGCTTAACTTGATCGAAAATACTTAGCAGGCCCTTAGTGAGCGGGGGCGGGACTCGCGCCGAGCTCAGTATTCTACCTACTGTACTCCGTCTGACTTCCTCCTCTAATTTGAAACGGTTCATAAATCTGTCGGCTGGACACAAACCCACAAACGCTGAAAGTCTATCACGGGTTATGAAACTGATATACATCGAGGTATTTACCGATATTGCGAATCAGTTCACATTTAAGTACAATTCACAGAATCAATGGTTTCAACAGACCTTGCACGGATAATATAATTATCTATTAAACTAGCAACCAATGTTTAATCGCAAATTCATTATAATAAAAAAAAATATTTTAAAAAATATAAAACTACAATTTCAACATATAAATCTCTATATTCTCTACATATAAATAAACACAATGAGTTCCTTTATATGAGTATAGATCGTATATAAAATTCCAAATAATTCAATTGGAATTACGATATTATTCATTGCGTTCGCCATGGATTGATCGACCCAAGGCTTTTACACACCTCCTGGGCAAATTTATAGGTTTTCACGCGAATAGAGTCATAAAAATAATGTTCTCAAATAGAATACGACATTTTCCATATCCAAACGAAAAATGGCGGACAAAGACACTTAAGACAGTATTTTTTTTAGTAGAACACCGACACGTGTGCGACCCGAAAAGAAAAAAATATAAGGATAATAGCTTGGTATTTCAGATACATCTCGTTTTTAGCAAAACGCAAACATTAATGTATTTGACAAACATTTAAATGGGTGTTTTTATTAGATTCGAGAAAATATCTTGTTTTGTACTAGTAATGAAGGTTAAATAAATAAATACATCAATAAAATCAATATCAACGTAGACACTATTAGAAATAACGACTTCGAAAAGGCGTAAATACATAATCACAACAATTACTTGATATAAACAACAACAAAAAAAACTATTTAAGCATGATAATATTTTAAAAGATGAAATCCCCAAATCAATATTAATTTTTCAACATCGATAATATAATTTGATAACTTAAACAATATAATTTTAAATTTATTGTGAATGTTAAAAATTGTCAATTTGGGTATAATATGAAATTTAGATGAATTACTAAGAAATAAGATGAATTCGCATTCTCACGAGATTTTCTAAATTGGGGTAGTGTGTTAAGTTTCACGATCCCTCTGTTTAAATTCTAGCAACAATAAACTAGTGTTAAGTTGTAACGACAGTCTTGAAGCATCATAAACACGCGGTAAATTCCCCGGCAAGCAAGCTGCCTCCTGGAGTGAGCTGATACACATTACTGAATCAATTTGAGCAAGTTAAACGGCCGAACATCAAGCTATTTGAAGTATTGATCAGCTTAGCTCTAGCAGTTCAGAGTTATTTCAGTATATAGCCGTATTGTATGGCATCAGGGGTGGCAGGCAATCTCTCAACAAATACAAATAGTTCAATAAGTTTTCAGACCGTTGGCTTACTTGATCTCTTTCGTGACATGTGAAATTTTATTTATTTGTTATTAATTTTGTATACTGTGCCATTTCATTGGGTGACAATAGAATAACAGTTTATTCCAATAAAACACTAAAAATCATAAAAACCTCAGAATTTATTTGGTTTTTGTTTATATCGAAATTTTACTGAATGAAATGTTGAAATATTTTCACAAATAGTAAAATATATTATTGTATTTTAATTAATTCAATTTTTGTAGCAGCCACCTTCCTTGACAAGCGTAATTTCTTCGATATAAACGGCAGACGTTGACTTATTGATCATTATTAGTATGCATATTATTTTAATGAAAAATGACTTTTATTATTAGGATGCCAAATTAGATTTGGAGGCACGTGCCGGGCATTTGGTAGCCCTGAAGAAGGCTGACGCGCCTTACCTACCATGTCTCCCTTGATACAAAGCCTCTTAGGCTAGAGCCACAACAAGCGAACAGATAGGGTGAGGACGATATAATAAATGTATTGGGTATCATACTTTATATTTATTTACTGTAAAATCACTGAGTGGTTATTTTAACTAATAAGGTACCCACTAATAATATATAAAATATATTTTTTTTTAAGGCCACTCAAATCAGTGTGCCTTTCCTTAAAAAATTCTAAAAGTGACGTAAGTATGTCAGTGGAAAAATTTAGACGATCCGTATAACTAAAACTTTTAACCACCGTATGGTTTGATAATCAATATCAAATCGGTTACTCATTAGAAACTTCGACTTTAAAGAACACGATGATTAATTATTTGACAAGTGTTTCTCAATTTTTTTTCAAAATTCTCCGAAAACTCATCAACGACTTTTAACAAAGTAGTTTCCTTATTGCACATGTGTTCATAAGAAGCCTAAATATACCACAAATAAAAAAAAAATACGTACTCAGTTAATTGACGAAGTGATTATGAGCAAAGCGACACTGGCCGATTTGAGACCGCACACGTGTTCGGCGTGTCGCCGTCGCACACAGTCACAGCTGACCATTCAACAAGATGGACACCGGGCCAGCACATGGACCGTGCCGTGCCGTGACCACATGGTGGAATCTGCACGATGATAAATGATGTACTTGTAATTAAGCTATGTTTAGTCCTACATGTGGGACATATTCAAATCATCTTCTGGTGCCTCTCCTCATATTGGTTGGTGACCATTTCATCGAACATATTTCTATCCTGGGCCAGTCTCACTAATTCAGTCGTACTTCCAACCACCGGACAAAATTCTGCATCCACGTTAATGCCCCTTTTTGTAGACAAAATAGAAGACTTCACGCTTCTTTACCATTGTCAGGATTCTTCTATATAGCCACGTTTTTAACTCCTAGATTTTTCGCATCGCAGCTGTCTCAAGCGTTCAGGCTTTAACACCATAAAGAAGAACTGAAAGTCGTAAGCGAAAAATAAAGGTTTCAACAGTGCAGTGTCTATGAATTGATCAAATCAAAACAGATGTGAACTTTTTTATATCTGTAAGGGATTCATATACCAGGACTGGGAGACTATTAAACAAAATCCAACTATGTAACCACTGTGATATGTGACAAATCATATATAATTTTTAATTCTATTGAATCAGATCTATACAAGAGTAGTATGCACATAAGTATTTAGTTGTATTGCTACACGTGTAGTAGGCTTAACATGATACAGAACAACCTCACTCGCAAATGGTTGGCTTATAACGCCTAATAGTCCGATATGCTGTATTCGAAAATGTTAGTATAGTTAGTAATTTTTAAAAAATGTTAATGTTTTGTGCGCGGAGCTCTGAAACACCCTGTACCCACCAGCTCCAAGAAGCCAAATGACATCATCTGAATCGTAATTTCAAATGTACTTAATATTAATTTAGTAGAATGCGACTGCCGCGGTGACAGTGCGTCTACAGTATTTGCATAGGAGGAATGCAGGGGGTACTGCTAGACGCCGAGTATTCAACAGACTGTAAAATCTTATAATCATATCAACAGTTTATTCAGTTTTATATCAATACTTCAATAACATACAAGTTAACAAAGTTAAACATGTTTCCTTTAATATTTCTCAATATTAAATTTGTTCAAAATATTTGTTATTCTTCAAACCGGGCACTAGAAATATCACAAAATTCTACACAATATTATCCCACTTTACATGCTTTGAGAAAGATCAAGTTTTCCTAATGATGTTGTTAGCGCACAAGTATCTTCTCCTTGTTAATAAGAGACTATTAATTTGAGTTCCACTAGTTTTCTATCGCGATCAAAGCGTTTATTCAAGTTCTCCTTTTATAACTACAAGCATGCCTTCATCTCAATAACTTGCCTATAATCCAACAATATTTTATACATTTTACATGCTTCACTAATAAAAATTCAAACTACACTTTCTGACATACGGAGTCAAATCTTGTGTCATTTTTGCTTCTTTGCCTATTATATTTAAAATGTTTTGAAATCAATTTTATCGTATTATTTACGGTTTTATTTAACTTAAAATCTATAAATCATTGAGTTAGTTATCCTTCGGTAATTTGAAAGTAAACAAGACTATCTGATTAAAATGACGAATAAAATATTTAACTATTGTACGATATTTATATTTTTTAATTAAATAATAAATTAAAATCATCATAATACTTTTCCGTTTTTATATTTTTTTTATTCTAAACCAATATATTTATTTTTTATGTGATTAAAATAAATTTATATTTAAAAAAAACTATATTAAAAATGCAAGCATATAAACATAATTTATCATATTAATTATGATTTAATAAATACCTTTTACTACCCCAAAATAAGCAATAACGGCATGTTCAAAACAGCCCCTCCACGTCATCCCCAAAGTTACTATGAATAATCACAACTCTGCAAGGGTTCCGTTACCCTTCCGCATAGTTGTGCGAGGTGCAGTATAAGAGGAAGCCGATCGTAAACCGCACGCTTCCTGGGCTCTAATACACACTGCCTGGACACAGACTGCTCCGCACTGTCGTATCGATTCCATTAATAAATTGCAGAACGGCCGACAACTAGCCGATCGAGTATAATTTAAACCATTTTATATTCATTATTTAACGACTTATACACGCTGCATTTTGCATCGGTGACCCATTTGTAAAACGCGAGTTTCAGCCTTTTCATAATTCAACGAGAAAAATGGATGCATGTGATAAGTTTGAAACATACTTTATACGAGTTATTATTACTTAGTATAAAGTAGAAAGGTATTCAAGAGTTTCAAATGCATCATTCACGAGTGGTCGAAAACGACTCTCAAAAATTCACTAAACGGGCGGTTGTTTTCAATTAAAACGGGTTAAAGCGACCCTGTATTAATTTGTAATATCAAACAACCCTTAGCGAATTATCGTCATGGACACCCCCCAGAAAGGCCGAGAGGATGCCCCGCTAGTCGACCTCCTTCAAAGCGATTTGCATCGAGTTCAGGGGCGGCGGGAAGTTGGCAGACACAAAGGCCATGCCCGGGGCGGCCCAAGTTTAATATTGTGCCCTCCCAGGCCTCGGGATGTTTGCGGCACTATCGGCAGAGGTGTAGTCGAGATATGCGTCGCTCGTCACCTAAACTCACCACTATTCATTTTCAGACCTAAACAGGTAGATTATGACTCAACTGTACATATATATACATACCTAGTACAAAAATTTCTTGCTACTTGTTGATTTTATATATCTATCGAAATTAGGCCAAGTTTGTTATCTTGAATCAGCAATAAATAATAGCATTGTCTGTCTGATATTTCTAATCGATCGATTCAACCGTTGAAATATTTTAAAATCACAAGTAAAATAAAAATATGTACATGTAAATAATTAGAAACCATGTGACGAGTCAGTGAAATAAATTCACTAGTATCAATTCGCATTAAAACTTTGAACAATATTTTATTTCTATATGAGATATTCACTAATATGTTTGGTGCATGGAATTCACATGAAACAAGAGGGAGAAGAATCTACAATTCCTAGTTATTGCAATCATCTGACTCATCGACCGAGTGATCCTATAACAACAGTATTAAACGTCAAAAATAAAATATATCACGTATATCTTTCAAAAGTCAATTTAAATATATTGTACCTTTCTTGAAAGCATCTTATAGAGACATTATTCTACCCTTATTATTTCAAATACGAAGTACCGTGATGCAGTAAGGTTGTATTAATCTTTAGGGGGTGATGTGCTACGGTAGCGTCACATAGACTTATTTTGCTAGTTACTTGAATAAAATACATTTATGGAATATTTTCTCGGAGCTTGGGGGGCGCAATGCAGGGATCAACAACAGGTTGTCGAATTTTTTGCTCTATATTTTTATTAAATAATTTTAAAAAATAAATATATTTTTACACTTAACATTGCAAATCACTTCACAAAAAAAATCAGATTTATTATTCAACAAGTTCAAAAGATAGGTGTATATGGAGATGATATCAGTGAAAATGTTTATTTTATAAGGTAAATAAAGGATAGTCTCATTTTAAATAATAAAAAGTACTCACATCTACTGCTTGCCGGAGGAAAAGGTTTATTTACAAACATATTATTTCCCGCAATACACATACATAATACAAATTTTATTATAAGTATAATGAAATTTCTTAGTATGGTTAATACTAGGAATTATATACAGGAAGAGAGTATTTTTTAAACAAACTATATTATGAAGTTAGTTACTTTATCATTTGATAACATCAATGCACAATTAAATTTATAATTACAGATGATTTATTCTTTTTATCAAACGATTTAGTTTAGATGATGTTCCATATTAAAAAGTAAAAACTAAAACATGACAAAATTCGACCGGCATGTCGTCACAACTCCTGCCGCCCCCACCCTTGCAAAATATACAGTCTCAGCTGGGGGATGATAGATTGTACCCCCCATGCTTCAGGCTCTACTACAGCATCAGCTCAGTCACCATGGAGTCACCTCGTTCCACCTCACCATATCCCCTCTACCCCACACCATTCAAGTCTAGTCCCCCCCTTGGTGTTTTCAATCATAACTCAGTTAATAAACCCAACAAACGGCGGGCTGTGGTTTATGAAAATTATATATTTACTATTTTTACTCAAATATGTAAACACACATCAATAATTATACGTTTAATTATTTATTAAATTCAAAAAAGTAATAAAAATAGTTTTGTTTTATTATAATGACAATATCGAAATCCAAAAGTACAGAATTCAACATCCAAATAGACTATATCAAATTTATGTCAAATTTTTAAATTATATAAAATATATGTGAGAAAGCAGTTTTATCTTTAGATTGCCTTACAGCACATGTTTCTTTGTAAGTAGTTTAATTATTATTTCAAAAGGAAACTGACACCCTACAAACGATGATTAAGCGAAATATTAATTAGTTACCACTGCAGTGAACGAAAAACAAAACATACCAGGCTTTTTGATTGAAATAAATTGTTTTGTGTTACTTTTTTTAAAAAATAATGTAACATTAAACACGCCACTGCAAAGCATCCCTAAAGTACTCAAAAATAAGAATTACAAATCATCCCCGGGACAAAAGGGAAGCATTTATCCCAGTCCGCCCGCAGGTCTCAAGGCGGGGTGAATAATTATACCTTATGAAATGGATGAATTCAATCAGATCTGATATGCCTATCGGGGGGCGAGCTTTCAGCTTAAGGGTTGTTGCCAGAACTATTAAGCCTAGCAGAAGGTAAAATGATAAATAAACTTATAAATCTGACAAGTTTAAAACAATATTATTGTAGTTTCGGGGTAGCTAGATTTCGATCCAAAAGAAATATGTTGGTCAATTATGTTTTGTCGGTTGATATGTCTAAGAACATTAATGATCATTATATATCAGACTATGTGTATGCGAATATTTTGTTATAAAGTTAACTTATATTGAAAGTTCTAATGTTTTATAATATAAAAAGTACACTTTGAAAGAATGACCAATGTATCAAAAATAATAGCACTCAGATGGAAACAGACAGCAAGTGCAAATCGTTAAATAAACAATACGGTTTTTAATAGAATAAATAAATAAACAAACAATATGTATACTTTCTTTTATCTTTTGTGATTTGGCAATATTGCATTGTTTTCATGGGGAAAATGAATGTATTCCGGAGAAATATATTTTTAGAATAAAGGGGTTACCGTAGACGGCATAAAATATAAAATGAACCCCTTTTGCGAGTCTTTGATCATGTAATGGATCTTTAATAAACACCATCCCTTAAGTGAAATATGATTTTGATCAAGTATACAAATTTACTCAAATGCTTGTGGTACTTTAAAACTGGTTATCGAAATAAGGGATATTTCTTGTTAAATATACATTTGAATAAACGATATCTACCTAAATGGGGACCAATAATGAATTAAAAACGGTGCAAACTTTTATCCAGCTCTTCCTGGCTCACTTGAGATAATGCTTCTACTGACTTAAGAAAGCAAGCAAATTCATATTTATTTTTTTATTACGTAGAAATTATTAATATACGTGTACAAATTTGAATAAATTTTAATAATATGTACCCAGCAACCTGTTACTTTGTTAACCTGTTAACCTGTGTACCCAGTTAAAATTTAAATGATGTGATCGTACCTGTAGTATTTTCAACATTATTGCTATTATGTCATAATGAAATTTTTCAGTGTAACTAAGATTTTATATAATTTCATTGAACATAGCAATACGGGCTTTATTTAAAACATTTATAGTGTATGATATATTAATCGCCGAGTGATTGCACTTAAATGAATTAATTGACTCAGTAGTGAGTGTTTCTTTGATTCTCAGTAATATCAATGTGTTCCAAGTGGTGGACTTCAGACGCTCAGATACTCGTTTGGCCTACTTTAAATCGCACTAATGTTTTGAATTTATCCTTGTTAATAGGCTCACTATTCGCGTAAATAGCTTACTTGACGACATTGACAATTTTGGCTAAAGCTACAATTTATTTGATAACTGTGCCATGCCCTGATTAAATAAAATGCATCGGTGTTAGTATGTAGATGTTGCAACATTTTTTTGATTGTTTTTTTTTTTTATTATATATCTTGGCTTGCATCGTGATAAATTGTATTTATTTTAAGAGAAACTAGAATATTCGTAGTCATGATTTCTAATTAATATATAACCTCAAGGTTTTGTTCCGTTATTCGCTGTATCGCCTGTATGGCAATGGATCTTTCTAGACGTAATGAACCATGAGGCGCTCGCGAATTTAAATGGAGGTTGCAAGCTGAGTGTGTCCCTCTCTAATCATATCGCTGACTGTGATCTGAAGCGTGACGCATCATTACTGACAAGACGCCTCTTGTCTACAGTTAATAACAGCATATTGCATCCAGGAAGGGATTGGCAACCTTTGACGGCCGGTCTAAGTCCCATCTAAATAAGCGCTAACGAGGCAGCCAGTGGAGAAAAACCACTTAAGTAAAAAAATATTTTTTATATTCACAACAAACTGGTTTTTCAAAAATAATTTTTGATAATATTTTTCGAAGTAACTGACATCGATTAGATACAACAATTACCTTCAGCACATCATTAATTCATTTAGAAATACCAATCCTTCTCATCGTGCTTTCATTAAAAAAATGAATAATATTTATTTTTATCGGAAATACTCGTTTTTTTTTTTAGTAAATGGCTCAATTAGGTCCAAGCAAAATTCAAAATAAAAACAAAAATTTATAATTATTCAAACAAATATTATCGGTGAAATTGCTGAGAAAGTAAGAAAACAATGTTGGTTGTTATCACTTCCGGCTTTTATTTGGACAACCTTATAATATTTTTAGGAAGATATACACTACCAACGTCATTGTTATTTGAAGTAAATAATAATTTAGAAACCTTTACAATTGAATTCTTAGATGTTAATATAAAAAAAAAATTATGGTTAATCTCAAGAACTAATCGCAGAACGATAACAAAAACTATGAAAATATCATTTGTAGTCTTTCTTGTATATTATATACGTTTTTATTACAAATAATTACAAATTAAATCAGTTCTTCGTGGGTAAACAAACAGTTTGCGACATCTGAAACATAGACCGGTACAATATCGATGTTTGAGCTCCCCGGGTATATTATACGTTATTATTCTCAATAATAAAATAATCTAAATATAACTTGTCATACAGGATTACGTCAGACCTGTAACAGGAGTGCATTGGGTAACAAAGTGCCGAGGAGGCTGCAGCGCATCAGAAAGGGAAAGAAAATAAACGAGTAAGCCAGATCACTCGGCGGGGGTTAATAATAATATTCATAACTAAGGAAATTAGATAGTAAAGATATTGAAAAAATAAGTATGCTAATTTTTTTATAAATTAATTGACATTTTCAAAAATTATTTTGATATAAATATCCAACTTTCGATAACACATCAACTGTTTTTTAAACTTTGAGAAATATATAAAATAAAACAGTTAATCATTTATTAATAAACAACAAAAAAAAGACTAGACAATATTAGTTCGGTCCATACACGTAATAAATACTTTAAAAATGTAAATGGACCGCACGCCACTGTTATATTCATATCAGCACCGCAGAATCAGGACTATTCTCCAATAATATTTAAATGATAATGAATACCCCAAAGATCCCTTTTTTATCACATTTACATTATTATTTATTACTGCAGTTTTTTTTTTTAAATAATTTACTTTTTTCTCAATAACATTACGCTAGTGAATAATATTTAAAATATCAAAAATAATGCTGAGATGAATGCCTCGTGAATACGAGAAATCGTAAAGGTACTTATTAAATAAGAGAGCATGTATATCAAAATTTAAAACTCTATTAAAAAATATATACATGTATTATTTTAATAAGATGCCAATCAGCCCAAGTGCAACCCTGAGAATGAATCGCAAGTTTTGAAATTGCAGTTTACTCTCGTACAAGCTTCTCAACAAATTGACATGAATAAAACAGCCTGCAGAATAATGCAATCAATCAAAACAATGCATATTTTTTGCAAGCGCTTTTTATACCGAGCCTTCACTTAACGATCAATTAAGCAAGCGAGCATAATCACATGATTATTTTATTTTATCCGGAAATTATTTTTTATTAGAAATATTATTACGTGATAAATATTAATAGTATACAGTACATGATTTTCGATCAATAATTCAGAATTAATTAGTTTTTCTATGCGGCGTCTTCCTTTTTGCGATAGTGTTATTTTCAATAGAGTACACAAAAAAACTCTTTATTTTATAAATACATTTTATGGGAGGAGTTTTAAAAAATATCGTGCAATGCAAATTATTGAATTTGCTTAAAAAATTAGGAAGCAATTTCAGTTACGAAAACGAAACTAGACGAGTCTATACCAGATGCTTGGTACGTCTGCCTACTGACGACGTTGAGGGTCATGTTTTCTACAAACACAAATTAATTATTTATTTACTTTGTTTTAAATTATAGACTGCAGCCCATGGCACAAAACGACCATACTAAGAAAATCTCAGGAGTCGATTTTACTATATCTGTATGACTCAAGATACCTTCGTGGTACGTTGAATCTGGCTATCAAGTACTAGTATAAAGGTGAGAATCACTCAAAGCGCCATAAATTAAATATTATTAAACTTAATAAAGATGTAAATGCATAGCAACTAATCAATATCAACCTTCGTATTATCCGTCGCATAATTGTTCGGCATATAATAATCTGGCTGCAGAAGTGTTTACTCCGGTAATCTGACCTGCATATGGACTGAGTGAAACGTGCCCGTAGATCAACCGGCGATTGCACTTGGGAGATTAATTGTACGGCAGCAATCAGCAGACCTCGCAATGATCGCGAATTTAAATATTATATATGCTAATGATATTTACATATTACAAGCAGTGAGAATTGGACCTTGCACTACGAGCAATGTGCATAATACAATGTTAAATTGGCGCTTCCTAAATCTAAGTGGAAATCCAACTTTTTATCTTTTGACGCCACTTGTTATGTCTACTTCAGTCTAAATATATTATGTAAATATAAATGCATCTCTTTATAAATTTTAAAGACTGTGATGATCTTATAAAGCAATACAAGCTACCGACAGTGGCCATTGGTTTCCATTTATTCTGGTCCTCGATGGTGACGTTACTAGTATTCAATCAATTATAAGCCAATCAAATAATGTCTTGAAAATAGAGACAAGGATACAATTATGTATTCTTTAATTATTTGAGTAGTAGATGTATTATTTGATAAGTATACAGCGTAATCGTCTTCGAATTGTCGATCAATACCATAAATATTGACAGTATAATGTATACTCCTTTTGTATTGACGTACTAAAACATCACATATTCTAAATATATAGGTAAACATGATTGATCATTTCAATGTGAAAGCTACGTATTTTAATACAATTACCTTTGTTGCACTAATGGATACGGTTGCGTTATCAAACGAAAAATGTTTTTGTCTACCAAGAGAAAACGACTGAATATTTAAAGAAATAAATAACACATTATATATTTCTTATAAAAATTATATGAACAAAGTTATTATCTTAAAAAAATATTTTCTGGTAAAAATGATTTTTTTTAAAATATTGATAAACTTTATTAAAATGTTTGTTGTAAATCCTCTTTGCCTTAGGTAGTGCATTGTTATATGATTATAAACGCATTCACGTAATAACTAATGGGTACGTTGATCAAACAATCAGGTGATTGAAAATGGATCACAGGTAAGTCTGTCATGGATGATTGAATTTCCATTTATAACATTATTTTTCCTTTATGAATAGCTGCGTTTTTATAGAATATAAATTGGTTTTTAAAAGCATACCGCATTTATGAATAGTAAATATAGAAACGTATTGTGTTAACAGACAAAATAAAAAAGGGGATTTTTCTTTATCTAAGAATATATAGTATGATTTTGGTCCATGGGTGTTGAGCTGCTTGATGTTTTCTATCCTCTGACGATCCGGTTCCCGTTTTAAAACCATCTTCAGAGGGTTTGCGCCGGAGGACAGAAAACTTCAAGCAGCTCAACACAAAAGAACCACAATCAACAGATTCCAAAATCTACAAAAATACTTTTCATATTGTATTATACAAACTAAATAAACATTTCTTTATATTCTGCAATATGCATTGAACTTAGATTGAATATAACCGTAACCTTTCTTATCGATAGTGTCGGTCAAAAATTTTACACCAGTACTAATTAAATGATCTGCTTACCATTCCTATGTAGTTTCTATTGATCCAAATTCTAAAATTAACATATTAAAATATGTCCAAAGATTCTCAAAAAAATATCACCGGATGTGGATAATTTTAAACAATGTATACAGCTATCAAAGTAGCAATCAATTCTACAGACTAAAATAACACAGTACTCAAAGCACCTGCCAATCAACATAGCGTACAATTAAACACTTGACAAATGGTACAAAATCAATTGATAAGAATTTATAATTGCGTTTCGATCAAAGTGTAACAAGTAGCTCGGCTTAATACTTTCAAACACATCGGGAAAAAAATATTTATAATTGAATTATAAGAAGCTCAATAGATTTGAAATTGTTCAACTAAGCACCGAACAAAAAGGCGCCTGTTGGGACTCTATTGTACAAATACTTTACAAAAAAAAATCCGATTATAATATTTTTTTCTCGTGGCAGCATTGAGGCGCTTGCGGCGGTCAGCGCCTCACAGAGTGCTTTCTTTCCACAAAGAGAAGTTTGTTAACAATGGGGGCGCGTGGGTGTAGGCATAATGGGGGATTAAGCCAATGAAGACGTACTTGCGACCGGTGGTATTATGCATTATGCGGCGGCGGAGTGACTCGTGGCTTTAACCGAAGGCCTCGTACAACGCGGGCCGGAGCAACGCGTATGAACTTTAAACTCGAAATTAGGATGTACCATATATACATATACACTTGTAATACATCCAGTAAAACATTACGCATAGTCAAGAGATAACATAATGTCTTTGATAAAGCCTTTACACTCATCGCGACACGACACGCGACCGATTTGCAATCGGCCAATAGCGTCCGTTTATTTTGGTTTTATTTTAATTTTTTTTTTATAGTTTTGACCTTTAAAGACCAATACCCAAAATAGCCTATTGCGTTGCTTACTTACATAAACAATGCAACTAATCCCTTACTAAGTTTATATGTAATCTTTAAATTCCAATTTCCCATGATTCCTAAACTTCAATCGGGAAAACACATATTTATCATAAAAAAAGTAAATTTATAAAAAATAAAAAATAAATTCTATTGGTGGTGTAGATTTTTCGTATAATATTTTTTAAAATTATCAAAAAACTCGAAAATTAACTCATCAGAGGGATCAATCCCCTTAATTTTAAGTCGGCCGCAAGTTGTGAAACGACGAGTGTAAGGGGCTTTGCGCGTGTCGTATCAACGTAAGAAACGAAAATTGTTATTATATATAAAATCCAAAATAACTATTTAATATTTAAATAAGTATAATTTATGAATTATGGTACAAAGATTCCAATCCAGATTTTTTCACTTAAGAAGGTATCAGATGTGAGATATCATAACTAGGTATGATTTGGCCCAGTATATTGAAAAGAATTAGATAAGACATATTTTAATTATGGTATTATATAATATATATTATAGGTACATAACAATTATAAAATAAATTGTGTTTATAAAATAGTTAATTAGTAATGACGTGACAACAAAAATTGTACTTATGTATGTGTGTGTGTGTACATTTGCAATTACGCAAGAATTTAAACAGAAATGAATAAAAATATGTAATAGTCAAGCAGATTAGTGAATAATAATTTAATTACACATGTGGACCACAAAGTCAATGTTTGTACTAGATAGTTAAAACACATGCTACGTATGAGTCAGTGGCGTAGAAAAAAAAATGACCACATAGTTGCACTGCAAATTCAAATGCTAATGTTTAATAATTATAAATAAATAATATTTTTAAAAATGTTAGAATACATAAACTCCTCTTCTGGTAATACAAAAACACATTATGTATTTATATGGAAGAAACCTTGGGACTTCTGCAAATATTTTTATTATTTAAATCGACAGTCGTAAGTGGCAGATGCTTACAAACAAAACAATAAAGACATATCGTTAATCACATTTTATAAATTAATAATTATAAAGAATTTAAAATCGAATGACATAAAAATATTTTCATAAACATTTATTTTTCTCTAGTCGTTAAAAGTGTTTTGCACTTCACTGGTAAGCATTAAAGTAATTATTACGTAAATGTCTTTGGTGGTTATAATGAATGAAGCAGGTAGATTGGTACGCAACAATACTTTAATTTATGTAGTTGGTACTTTCACATTAAGCAGCGTCTGGTGGGGACTGTGAGGAGTTCATTTCAATACTTGCTTACCTAATTGAATGGTAATCACAGAGGCGCATTAGCAATATATATATATATATACCAATTATTAAAAAAGCACTTAAAAAATTAAAACACAAAATTAAAATATTGAATCAGTCATAAAATTTACATTTTTTTAATAAAAAAAGGTTGTATGTTAACCTTTTCTAACATCCGTACAATTTTAGATTTATTACTACGTAATATTAAATAAAATAAAAATATTCAGTCCTGAGATTGCTGTGGTTAATTATTATCGCTATTTTGTGTTTATATACGGGTTCTTCAAATACTTACAGAGGGTAACATTGTTCTCAATGAACGAAAGCTCGAATAAATATCTCAAAATACTTGTTCTCTGACCGACTGGCGACCAGACGAGAGTTATTTTTTTGGCACAAATATTTTACAAATTTTACTATGTATTCAGTGCTATGTAATGCATAAGTTTACCGTCGCATAGAGTTTATATAATTATATTGATTGTATGAAATAAAAATGAAATATTTTTTTCTCCACTCCGGCCCTGCGCGCTTCGCTGCGGGCGTCTTCAGCCAAGCCAGTTAGTGCAAGTTGTTAATGCATTGTTAATACATATTGTTAATGCACAATGTTCATGCATTCTGTTTGGAGAGACGTGCAGCGCGGCCGCTTCGGGTTGCATTTCCGTAATGCAATACAAAGAAGGCCTGCGCTGCGCTGGGAACGGATCGCTCCGAGGATCGCATGCATCGGAGAGATTACGAGGGAACCCAACGAGCAAATATGATGCATCTAAGACGTGCAATATAAAAAAAAACTTAAATTAAAACAGTGCTGGATTTGATAAAACAATAAAAAATAGTATACAAGTACTAATTATGTTTAGGTTCACACGGTCATATTAAAAACTACCACAAATAATATTATCAAGATTTGATATAAATTTTGAAATTTAAAATATTTTTATTATTACGGCATTAAACTATACAAAAATAAATTGGTTTTTTTTTGCTCTATGACACATGGAGGAAAAGTCAACAAACCACTTTTCTCTAATAGAGTAGAAGGCCCCAAGCGAAAGTGACAGGTAAGTATGAAGAATCGAAACAGATAATTGCGATATTGTCGAGCCAGTTGTCTCCTGCTTTCTGTTTGATGTATACAAGCAAATCATAGAAAATCTGCTTTGGGTTTCCGTTTGCTTTTCGGCATAATAATAGTCATGCTACAATATGGCGTACGGAATGGCGTTGCAATACAAAAGAATAATTGAGAAATTCTGTTACCGCTTCTGTTTAGTTAATGGGTAAAATTGTAAGTGCCACGTGTTGAAAGCACTTTTAATTAAGGCTATAAAGAACAGTGCACCGGCACTTTCTATGGAAATAGTTCCATGTCATACACAACACCGTAAGGCACGTTCACTTAAGAGTTTGTTGAGGCACTTTTCAGAACACGTGACGCACAATGGTGCGAAGCCTGGCCAAGGAGTCCCCCTTGGCATTTGAGAAGTGAATGAGCAACGGCACACTGTGCACTGGCTTATGTAAAAGTACTTCTACAAGAGAAGCTTTCGTTGAATTTAATTAAACATTTGTTTGATTTCATATTAAATAACGAAACACTGCAAGTTCACTCTCACTTGAATAAAATTTATAGCTTTGTAGAGGAAAAGTTTATTTGCTGTATAAATTGTATTAAAAAATACATTTTACATACTGGTGATGCCCAGTCGTAGGAAAGTGCAATTACATAAAATAAAACAATGCTTTAACTTTCAAAGTGTGTGTTAATATTTAATCATTTCATCAAAATCTACGACGGTCATATATTATATAGAATATTAATGCAAGCACATTCAAAAACCGCGAATATAACTTATACGTGTTGTTCAAGCAAGGTGTATTTTAAATAAAACCAGGCTACCGTGGCTAAAACAATTCACATTGCCGAAGGTTTATTGATCCAATCAAAATGAAATGATGAATCCGATGACACATACAAACGTTTCGATAATATAAAATAACTGAATTTCATGAAAGTATTGGGATGCTAATTGAGTTATCGATGAGCGGGCAGGTAGGCAGGCTAACATGGCGATCGATTCGCCTTCCACTAAACGGGCGTTTTAACAAGAAACAACCGGTTTGCAGGTATTCCACGTCGAACGGCAGACCTCGCATAATGGCCCTTAATATTCGATGAACACGATACCGGGACCGAGCTCAACGGCTGCACATCGCTCTATTAGCCCACGCCGCTCGTGTCCATAAAAATAATTCATTCAAATATCATTTGATTTTAAATTATTTCATTTGCATGTTTAAAATATTCGTATGATCGCTGATAACTGATCTAACGACTATGAAAATGACTATGCAGCCATAGCTATGCAGTTGAGTTTGGGGTCGTGGAGTTTTAGCCAAGTCCACGAAGTATCGTTTATCAAGAAGACTAGTAACCTCATTTCTTAAGAGAATATCAAAGATTATCTAAATGGTCTGGTTGTGAAGAGCAGAAGAGCATTACGACTGTGAGGCTTGCAGTCTCTGTACTCTACTCGTCTCTGTATTCTACTCGTCTCAAAGTACCAATTCATAGGTTTCATGATGGGCTTGACTTTGGCCGAGATTTTGACAGACACGTCAAAGTTTGGTTAATATATAAATTTTAACTTAACAGTCAACTTGAAATAGGTTCCAGTACCAGAATTAATAATTTCAAAAGAAGTTCAGTTCAAATAAAGGTATTTAATAATTATAATATTTTTTTCAAGCGAACGATTTCGTCGAGTGGGTAAGTGTACACATTTTAAGGTATAGCAATTAAGGTTAGACACACCAATGATAGTAAATTAGTTTAATGGTTGGTTGTTTGAAAATAATGGTTCTTTAAACGAAAACAGTGATCATGTACAATGCTCGTGAGTTTAATGAATAAACATTATAATTATTTAAATGTCAGAAACCATTATTTCGCAATGTGCATAGTTGATGTTGACTTCAAATTCCCCGGTCCGGTCGAAAAATTTCAGTCTATAAAATAAAATAAAACAAGATATATGAATGAAAAACAAACAAGAAATTTAAACTTGTAAACTGTTTAAAAAAATATATTATTTGTAATATCAAATGCTATAGAAAGTGTGAACTTAAAAATAATAAAACAAGGCCAATAAATAAGTACAGAAAAGTAAGCTAATATATTGCTCAGTGACTGTAAACCAACATAATGAATGATATTTACAAGGCACGAGATTTTAAATAATCAGGAGTGGATTAACCTTTAGGCCGGCACTTGGTTATGCATATACCTCGAATAAGACGGTTTTTTACATCGGAATATAATTATAATAAAGTATAAGACTATGCGATATGGGAGTGGCTTCTGTATAAATACACGAGTATTAATTAATGGGATTTCGATAGGTTTATTGCCATAACAGGTTATAGGCGATTTGATTTTTTTTATTGATATTAAGTTGGTATAAAATAAACAATCATTGAGATAAATATGTATGCATAAAGCCTCATGCAGACATAACGAAATAGTCAAAATAATATTTATGTTTTGATAAATATGCCATAACTGTGTGCTAAAAAAAATTAATAAGCATTTTCGCTTTTCAAGAACATTAGAAAATAATCTTCAAAATGAATTATATTCCAGTCTTGGTAAATTTTGGGTGCAACAAACGGATTTTTTTAACAAACTATAGAAGTTTTTATATTTCATAAATAAAAAAATATATACTTAAAACTAATTTGTAAAATTTAAAAAATAACATCGTGAAAAATTCGTTCAAAACATATTATTTAAAATCAGTAATATTTAAATGATCCATTTTGAATGATATTTTACTTAAAATTCCCTCCTTTTCATGTGATGTAATAACAATTGAACACACTGTATATTTCTTCTATTATTTCTTCGATCAGTGTGATCGTAAATAATTAATATTAACAATAGTGTGAGAACGTTGGAAGCAACAAGCGATACGATCAGCGACCGACTTCCGTGTTTACCCGTTGTATTTCAAGCGACGTGATTTTCGTGGATTCCATCGCATGTTAGAAATATATACAGGGTGGGACAAAATGCTCGGCAATCAACATGCCGCGATATGCGGAATGCAAAAGAAAGACGGACGCAGCTATGTGGCTAATGCTGAAGATGTCGGAGAAGACTGATGGAAGTTACAGAACGTGGTCATTTAGATAACAAAGCGTGTTTGGAAAGTAAATAAACATCTAAACTTAAAAAGCTATTCGTCTTTCAGCAATGAAGCAATTTAAATGATATTTTTATATATTGTCAATTCACCATTGAAATGAGACATCTCTAGGTAGCCAATGCAAATATGACACAATAGTTCTAAAAATGTGATAGTTTTATCATAGGATTTGAAATAAAAAACCATCAAACATATTGCTTATGCAATAAACCTGTAAAGGCGAAAAAATCAAATATTTATTATTTATCTTTGATTAATTTTTAATAACCTGCTATTTTAAAGATATGTGTTTATGAGCCATCGTATATTTACGAATTGGTTATAAAAATTATTGGTTTCAAACGACTTAAGTAAAATTCCTGCGGTGAAAGCGCTTACTGCTAAAAATATTTTCGTCATCTGTGAACTATTAATTAGGCTTATTGTATTTGTAATTAATGTTGACTATGGCAAATCAGCCTAAAAATCTAATAACAATATTTTACTTGAATTTTTTTTCTATGTTCGATTTAAATAAATATTTGAGGCTTTCAAATAAATCAAACGATTATTATATACATCACAATTATAATAGTCTTTACAAATTGGAGAATTTTTCCACCCTCAGTATTCCCTTGAATGATTTTATCACACAAGTCGCAGGAGCCACCCCCTACCCTCTTACAAGCCACCCCTATTATAGCAGACAATTCGTCAGGTTTATTCTTGTCGGGGATTCACTTTTCATGAATTATTGTCGGGGAAATTTATGGCGGGGGATCCACCCTAAAAGAATCGCTCTCGATCAATATAAGGCAGTAAAAAGTGAAGGTAGACGGTGAATTTAATAAAGACCCGTGTACTTAACGTAACAGCCGCGTTTTATTTGACTACCTTTTCAGATAAGCCGTAACAGGAGGACATATACACATACATTCCAATATAACACTTGATGAGGATTTATTTGATTTGAGTTCTAGCACTGGTAAGTCATAATATCAGTTGGATTGTACTTTTCGGGAGAATTTTTATGGAGCTAAACAATAAAAAAATTCTACTTTACTCTTGTATTAAAATTACAGACAAAGAAAACACTTAAATATGAGAACTAGAAAACTTTATTATTTTCTAGTCATGAAAATAAATAATATTCAAAATGTTTTTACAGATTTTATAAATTTATATTTTGCACTCATGCTTAGTAAACGTTTCGTCTAAACAAGCGAATACCATACAGTAATCCTGCAAAATTTTATCAAAATGATACAATAATCAAATAATTTTTATACAGTAACACGTCATCCGAACCGTTTAAATCCAAAAGCCGCAAATGGCTTATATTTTTAAATTATTCTGTATTTTGAAGCGGAGTGAAAAATGCTTTCCTTGCAGCATTGCGATACACGAAATGCGGCAACGGGGATTACTAAGAATCTGCATCGAGTATTTGAAGACCGCAACGTCACCACAGATAAGAAAATAATAAGCATTACATTATTTATGAATCACCGCAGCATCGTGATATCATCCGAACTATACAAATTTCGAGGATATTTTAAAGAAACGTGCAGTTAATTCAAAATCTATCAGTTGTATGTGATGATTACGAGTACAGCTTAATTTACCCAGGTTATATGAAATATATCAATCAGATTGTGTTCGTTATCGTCTAGCTACATAATGTGTTGTTTTAATGTGGAGAATTAGAAATTAAACCAGTGCATCGTTAATCAAAAGCGTTTGTGTGTTTAAAAGCGCTTCTTTGAAAATATATTCTCGAATAAACTACAAACTTTTATGACGCAAATATATTTCC
This sequence comes from Atopsyche davidsoni, assembly GCA_022113835.1. Lineage (NCBI taxonomy): Eukaryota > Metazoa > Arthropoda > Insecta > Trichoptera > Hydrobiosidae > Atopsyche > Atopsyche davidsoni. Next base: position 8,122,251 of record JAILWY010000006.1, on the reverse strand, counting down.
AGTTGCAGAGGCTTCAGTTTTTTTCAGGAGTCGAATTAACATCGTGTACATCTTACATAAGCACGTACAACTGAATTATATGGGTATCACTGGAATAATATGTAGAATTCATAATAAATTTAAGTGCGTCATGCGAGCCATTTAAAACGCAGTTATTTCACTTGTCTTTTGCGTTATTTTTGTATTTCTTCATTTGTTAATATTAAGGCAGCCTATACACGTTGCTACAAAACTGGCCACCGAACGGTAAATAGCCATTAACGTCCTCATACTTTATGCACTTATTATAGTTTAGGATGTTATGAGCAGCAAAATAAATCTCAAAATGGCATGCTCAACTCTTACAAATATCAAATTCCTTAAGATACCTTAAGGACCGAAACGTCGTAAAAAAAAAATATGCAGGATATTACCCAAGAACAAAATATTATTTCTTAAATCTGCTGCTACACCTAGTTAAATGTGTTTTGTATAAGATAATGATATAGCCCGGTTACCGTTCGGTTGTCGGTTGTATGGCAGAGTGTGCAGGCAACTTTAAACGGTTCGGTTGCCCGAGAAGTCTAAAGAGCGATATGCGCTAATTGTGCGGCCATGTCGTTCAAATTGTAATGTTGTGGTTATCCGCTATCAGAAAATTATAAAATATGGCGGTGAGAATAGCTTTGATGTGTTACATTGTTTGATTGTCCACTGTTTAAAATAATTATGATTTAAAAACAAGCAATAGCTAATAGCGTAATTGCTAATTATAGAAACACTTATCGTTTAATATTTTTAATAGCTTTTATATAAAGTTATATTCGCTATAACCGCCTCGTGATCTAATAATGTGGGTAAAGTTGCTTACTGCTCATAAAAAGAATTATATCAAAAGGTGTACATTATTTTTTTTTAATGTAAAGAATATTTTCAATGAGTAAAAATTATACATAGAAAACCATGTTTCCGTTATTTCATTTTGTTGTGTTTTTTTTTTTTAAATTTATTTAAATAAGATGAATATTGTGTACCGTAATCTGCATGATGTTGATTTACTTGCTGTATTTAAATACGCATATGTTAAAATATTTTTGTTGAGAAAACATATATATTTTTTGGTAACATGGTACAACATGCGATAAAATATCGATATTTCACTTACCTTTCTTAACCGGCTTGGTAAGATCCTGTGGGATGCCAGCTGGCGGAACTCTTCCCCTCGCCACGCACAGGTCAAGCGGCTGGTCTCTCTCCGGCCCCCTGGCCACAATCCCGCCACCGTGCATGCCCCCGACAGGACTACAGGTCACAAAGTTCATCACCGCCCCCAGCGGGGAGCACCGCAGCCCCGGCCCCACCAGCGACTCCTTCGAAGCCTCCAAGCGCTGCATCAGCACCGAACCGTCCATCGCACTTTTCTTCACCTGAACATCACCGTCAGTCTTCACTTTGCCGATGTCCTTCCGGCGCACGTTCATCAGCTGGCTCAGGATGTGGGCTTTTGAGGTCTGCGACTCGGCGCTGACTTTGGTTTTTACGATTTGAGGAGAGACGACCCGCGGGGAGTATACCGGACTAGGAGTGCTGACCGCTCGCACGGGAGAAGGCACGTGCAACTTTGTCTGTTCGATCCCCCATCCCAGTATATCTACTATGGAGTGAGAAGTTGGCATTTTTGGAGGTCTCCCGTATACATGAGGATGCCAAGAAAATTCATACTTATCGTCTCCATTATGCTGCATGGTTGAATCGATTCTATCGTCGCCTTTATCGCGATCGATGTACAGCATTTGAGTATTAGCCGAGGGAGAAATCGATACTTCAATGTTTCTCGTCATATCGTCCGTTTGCGAGTTACTGATTCTCATGGAATTAATGAAATTATCTTGAAAAGTTGGTGATCTAATTTTGCAGTCTTCTGGTGAATCCTTCTTGGTGCTTTTTGATCCGTAAGGGTACTCGTCTAGCTCGCTATTCCGCCTCTTGTGCTTCCCGGCGTTGCTGTCGGAGTCGATATCGACGTCGGACAGGTCAATCTTCAGTCTGCTTTCGCCGTCGCTCTCGTTGCTGAACGGGGAAGCTTTGAACTGATAAACGGGGTCGCCGTGCTCGACAGTTTTACACGAAGGAGAAGAGCAACCGTAATTCTGCTCGGGGATGGATATTTCATATCGATCCAGCACGCCTTCTTCCACGGTCACCATCCCTTTGACTTTGTGAACCTGCGACACGTGAAAGGCGCTCTTCGACTCGTTCGATAGGTCCCCGACAAACGAGTGCGTAAACTCGGGGGATATAAAGTTATCCTTCATGTTGTGATCGGATTCGGTGAACTCCAGCGATAAGCTCCCCAGGTTCTTGCCGATGTCCCCCGGCCTGAGGAAGGCCGACGCGTGGACGGTGTTGTTATTCTCCGAGGCGCTTATCTTCCCGACCGCGGTGGGCATGTCGTGGGCCGGTTCGCTTGTCTCTGCGGAGTCCGCCTGGTGCATCTTGGCGCATGACTTGTGTTCTATGCCATCTGTCCGGCTCGGGAGGACGTCCAGCTCAAGCCTAGTGCTCCAGCAGCATCGCGCGTGACTCACTCCCTGGTGGGCGCCGCGCGTCGCCGGGGCGTCATGACTGAACACTATCCCGATGTGACCACGCCTGGAATAAACAAGTAGGAACTGATTAGTTACAAAGCAACAATCCGAATAACATCATATAACAAAAAGACATCCTTCAACAAAAAAAATATGTATGTATACATATATGTGTGTCACGTCTAAAATTTGCAGCCCGTCAAAAGAGGCGGCATATTTTCATTTTTGTGAAAATTAAAATAGTTTGAAAAGTGTAATACAAAAATCATAATTGTATAAAAATTTCGTTATAACTAAATACTTATGAAATTTAGCGTTTACAGTCACCCGGTGCCGAATGGTCGCACAATCGTAAACCCACTGTGCGCTGGTATTAATAAGTTGTTTATTGTTACGTCGGTAATTGGCCAGTGTTTAACTCGACTCATTCACTGCCGAGCAGTTCATTAAAGACTCGGACAAGCATCTGGTGGCTCCTAATGACTTCTGAATGATAATTGTATAATGCGAGCACCACGCCGTGGACATATGACTTATCGCCTAATGAGATAACTCACCGACGGCACAACACAAGATATGAGCCACTTAAAAATGAATTCAACACAATGGACCCAGATACCATTTAAGAACTTGTGTTAAAAAAAACTCGTTTGTTTTTTTGCTTACTTAGAATACGTAGAAATAATTGCAGAATAAATCCACAACCGCAAATTTTCCAGATATATGTATATTTAAACGTTTAAATTTTAATAAGAAAATCATGATTCATTCGTTTATTTCTAATATTTACCCAAAAGTCTATCGTCATTTATACGTACCATGGATCATAGTACTAATTAAATGTAATACTTTTACTCAAAAAATTACTACATCTAATAGTTAAACTTTCTTATGTGGGATAGATATTGGACTAAAAATGTTAATAAATATATATTATGTATATTGGAATAATGTCAAAAAATAAAAAAAAAAAACATGAAAGGATTCTTATCTTCAGCAATGAAATCATGATAAATGATTAAAAACATTTAAAATCTTTTTCTCTTCATATTATTGACTAAAACTAACCATTTAAACAATAAGATTAGTAGCATGCATCTTGAGTTAGAAGCTGGTCTAGTGCGTTTAAAGATAGTGGCATTTTTTCGGTATAGTACTTCATTATTAAAATATGAATGAAACCAGTTGATTTAATAAGAGTGATTAATTACAATTTAAAAATGATTGTCGTAATTGTTAAAAAAACATGTATCAATCATTCAGCTTGAAGACGTTAGATGAAAAATTTGATGTTTTCATATGATTTATTCATAACTTAATTGCGTGTAGCAAGTTTATTAGATTTTCCTCAATCGTTCACCCTTCTAATTGCCAACAAGCAGCTACAAGAATCAATAAAAACAGAACCTACTCACGTAATTTATTTATCACTAACTTGATCACAGGCGTATCTCAATCAGAAATCACAAACGAATCTCGAATGGGCTGCAGCCGGGGAGCGAGTGCAAGCCAACGACTCGGAAATTAAACAATTCGTTGCTGAACGACAGAGTTACGGCCTAGAACGGGCCGTTATGAGCCTAACGCCGTCGTTTAGCCCGTTTAGCGGATTCAGGGCATATGCGGGTTTTCGTCGTGCTACAGTACCCTGCCAAATCAGTGTGCAACCTCAAACGCACGAATGCCTTATGACTTGATTATGCGACATATTAACCCTTTGCACTTTGCAGGTGACTCTCGCTCACCGTACGATTTAAAGGTCGGATTCCGCACGATAAAGGCCTCGAGTGCAAAGGGTTATTTACAATCCTTACAACCCTTAACTTATGCGTCCTTTTATTTCGAATGGTTTTTTTTTACGATTTGCAATCGGCCAATTGAATTGCGCAAAGTTAGCAGAGTTACCACAACACCGCAAGCTGAATCAAGAGTGAGTTTGAAGGTTTATTTTACACAATTGTAATGCTCACACAACCTCTTCTTATCTGCTGTACGCAACTAGGTTTATAAGAAGGTGGCAGATATAATTTTTTTAACCCTTCAAGGAATAAGGTCGCTAGTCTGCTACTTAGCCTTATATACTTTTCTAAGCGCCAACCTCAAGTGTGATGCCTTCTTATCTCTAAAAAATCGATATAAGGATACCGGAGGTAGTGGCTTAATTAGACAGGGTATGGTAGCTTGTAGAGGCTGAGTCTCCGGCATTATAAGGTGACTTGAATTTGATGTTTATTACCTCGACAGCGTTTGTAATTTGATTGTCTGTTTTACGGCCTCCGTTATTACGGAGTAATTATCATAATCGATCTCTTAGGGAGACGATAAAACGGGGCGATACGAAATCGATAACAAGTCACCTGAATACAATTTACTGTGGCAATGAAACTCGAATAACGATAAAATAATAAATAATCTGAGGGAGCTTTAATAGATTTGTTGGTAAATGAAAAAAATTACTGCGTCTAGTTTTTAATATATATTTATATTTAGATATGAACAAAATATTATTTAAATAATAATAACTCACGTTGAACTGATTTGAATGCAGGATTTATTTTCAAACGTCCTATCGATATACAACAACAATGACGCGAGTTCGGAGAAGTGCGCTCGACACTTTGTAAACATTTTATATACTCGCACAATTAGCAAAGTATATTCATATTGTTTCAAATTCACACCTTATTAAATTACAAGATTATAAATGAAGACATTTTATCTCATAGCATCAGATACAAAGTGTTTAAAAATACATAAAGTTACTCTTGGAATCATGTTTAATAATTTAAAAATATTATACTCTCAAAGAAATATCTTAAAACAGATTTTTTTCTTTAGGACATAAATAGATACACAAAGTCTTTTATTTGCTAGTGTCGAATGAATTTTGACACATAAAGCATATTTTAACAGGTGTTTTCATAAATATTATATTTGCCTCTACTCTGTGACTGAATCATAGTAGTCGCATAGAAGTTATTGACGTTAGACTTAATGACCAATATCATTAACAGGTCTTGCCCCTTAAATAGTACTGTCAACAGCATCCGCTCTGGGAACGTGACAAAATCACGGAAATAAAAAAGTTTTAATGCCGGTGGGGTGAAAGAAAATTTGGCGTTTGGACGGCTCTTGAACAGAATGTTCGACAGAGAAATAAAATGCACAAAGTGAGGGAGTAGCTCTCCCTCTTTCTTTACAGAGTCATTATCTAATTTCTACAGACGGGGGGAAGAGAACTCGGAAAGGGAGGGTAGTCGCAAACCTTTGTACAGCCAAAACACATGGATAGACTCCGAATTCCTTACATTAAGTTTTTAAAAAAATGTACAATACTATGTGGTTCTTTCAAGTCTGTATAAAGGGTTGTCTTATTCCTGAATTCTAGATACAAAGGTTAGGATAAATTACTCAAACACGTGTTCCATAGTCGCCTCTTTGTTGCCGACTGGCGGCCAAACGCTATGGCTTATTTTAGCATAGATATTTAAGCAGACAATTTAGTAATATTATGTGAAGCAGCTATACACCAGGTCAACATAAACTAAGCTTTAAGCATTTACACCTGAGCCCCTATAAAACTAGCACTCAAAATAAAATGGACAGTATAACGTCAATAAACCACGGATTACATAGAGCCTGCTTAGTAAATAAATATATGGTATTTTTTTCAGTAATAAGCGCGAATTACGGTGAATTTCCAAAAGGCTGATCAATGAAAATAAAACTTAACAAGCTGTCAAATACGTTGCACGTGAAAAATTGAAACATGTATCAACTATTAGGAATAAAACAAAGGATGTTTAAATAAGATTTTATATCTTTTTATAATACAGAAATATATTTACATTAGTTTTTTTGGGGAGAAAAGGTGGATGCGTACATTAATAATGCAATTCTTTTAAAATACCTGATCCTTGTTTCTATGAATACTTGTCACAGAATACTTCCTGCTGTTTACATACCCGCCTCTTACCTTGCGGCTTCATTGTCTTATTCAGATTGTTTAAGCTTACATGTCTTCCACTTAAATAATAAATGATAAATAAATACGTATTATTAAAAATATTTATTATTTAGTTTATTGTCTATATCTTATGTAGCGTAAATTAAAATTTTATCGCGCCCTCTGCACTGCACACAATGTAAGGTTGTACGATTCAAAAAGTTAATGGGAGACTATAGCTGCACAAACAGGTGTTTCAATAGATTGCTCGAGGCCCTGAGACGTTTCGTTTCAATTACAGGTAATGCGGAAGTAATATGACCGGTTTGCATAGCGCATTAGTGCAATGAGCTAATGGCCCTCAAACGCAGGTACGCGAGCCCTCTGGCTCGACTCCAGCACTGTAGACAAATAATAGCACGACACGACTCAGCATCAAAGAAAGCAATTTCCGTAACACGCCAAAACCTGCAAATATAGCAGAAGCATTATATACCTTATCTACTCTAACAGCTCATAGTACCGATAGGCCACTCCTGCCCCGTAAAAAACCGGATTAAAACGATTAAAATTAATCAATTTCAAGCCATTGGCTCGGCTGCTACACGAGGACGCTAAATACGTAACTCTTCGTCGAATTGTTGAGTGAGACATTTGCTATACAAATTTTACAGTCTCGTCTCTGGAATATATTAAACAGAAGTGAAAAACTGGCGTGGGATCCGCAGGTCAGTGCAAATTGTCGAAATGCAAGATGACGTCAGAACTCGAATCTCCTTAGGCAATACGTGACTTTTTTTTGCTTGCAAAGGCCCTATATAGCTAATATTATATAATTTTTTGAGTACAGGGTACATTATTGCGAATACATTTATATCTAATATATCTAAATTACATAATGCGACATTCGGAATAGGTTCAATACTGAAGGCTGCTTTTTCACTATTCAGAGCGCCAAAGTAAAAATATTTATAAAAAAAAATAATATATACCTCCCTCCCCCGAAGCTCTCGGGATAGCAACTATCTATAATTCTGCTTTGCATAAAAATTTTATTGATAAAATAATTTTAAGAAATCCAATTTTTCCGTGACAACATAGTATGTTTTTACGTATTGATCGCATTTGGGAAGCACTGGTTTTGGGTAGTTTTAATTGTGCTAGTAAACAACAGGCAGTGAGGTCGTATACTCACTTGTGAGGGTGTTTGTGGATCTTCAGCCATTAGCACACGGTAAGTTTGGATGTCAGCGATCTAATGAGATTGCACTTTATTTAGTATCCGCGCCTGTTAAGCATATTAATTCAAAATGAATTAATTCAATTCTCAAAACAAGTCGTATGAATTCATAATTGTTAAGTGTATTTGTACAAATACGTAAAAATTATAATAATGCTCTGTTGAAATATTTATAAAATTATACGAACACTTATTTTGATGAGTAACAGAATATAAGGAAGGAAGAAAAAAATATGTATTTTTATATAAAAAAATATTATGATTATTACTACATATACATATAATATAAATCAATTTTTAAAAAAGGCGATTTGAGATTAAAAACATTTTTAATGAAAATTACTGCAAATTAACTTTAACTATAAGCGAAATGTCCCCGTCTTTATCCAACAAAGCTTAGCTTATCGATTCACTATGATTAACAATAGAACCTGCTAAGTATTAGAGCAGCGAATGTAATCAGAAAACCATTTCCGACATAGATTTTATGAAAAACACAGTCAACAAGTCTCTTGGAATGCAAGTTTTCTTTAATCTTAAAAGCCAAGCTATATTACACCACCGTAAATTAATTTAAAAAATCATTTATTTATTTATAAGAATTGAATGTAATAAACGAATGTTTATTAAAAATATTAAAATTCACGATCCCAAAATATTATAAATTCTACACATGCAAAAAAATATTTTATATATTTATTTTAAAGAATGCTTTTCTGGTTACATAGGCCGCACGTAACTGCTTGAAAAATATATAAAAATCACCATTCGATATTTTAATAAAAAAATCAGATCGTTTGCACGGATTAACGTATAATATCCACTTTAATTAATGTAAAGTCAAATCAAATTAAAAATTCTTAAACACAATTAACGCGTTATTAACCTTATTACTCTACACCTATTAAATTACCTGTAAATAGGTAATTTATGAGAATAGCCAATCTACCTGCTTAGTTTTAATAAGATTATCAGAAATGGTGTTAATACTTTGCATGAAGTGAGATTTTATTTTACAGGTACCAGGTAAGCCCGACTTATCAAATCAGAGAATTATTGTTTCCTTTAATGTAAATTATAAAGGTTGTAGATATAATTAACTACTTCGACGAAGCAAAGTTATACTAACGATAACTTCCCACTAAATACCAAAAATTAAATGATTAATTCTTATACACTGATGGCAGAATGACCAATAAAATATACCATTTGTGCAATAAAAATTAAATTAAATTGTTTTTGAACTTTCAGCGTACCCATATTCTACAAATCTATATTTACTTAATTACAAAGTTACAAATAGGTATCCACAATTTTTGAAACCTGTTTCAAAAACATTTACACCTGCTTAATAATTAATATTTTTTTAATAATAAAATGAGATATATCATATAAATTTATAAAAAGTTTTATTTTAAATGTTTTCTTTGTTTGCATTGTATTCAAAGGTATATTTTCTCCGAAATATATAAGATGAGTCGACGACCTTAAAAACCACGGGTATTTTTAAATGTTGGCTTGTTTATACAACATGACTATTATCCACCTGACTTTTACACAGTCCGAGTATTTATAAGACATTTTTGATTTTCCATATGTGATATTATAATGGAAACATAAAAACAAAAACGCGTTGAAATTTGATTTTAAAAACGGCAAAATTCATAAAAGCCTAATTAGCGTAATTTTTAATAATGCATTCAGATAACGGGGATAATTATTTACGATGTCAACACAGTTGCACAAAGCGAAAACCCAATTCCATATGTTGCTTAATTATTTTCACGAATTTGCCGTTTTTCGCTGGTCGACGCATTTTCAATGTAAAACTGAAAATATTAATTGATGCGATAAAGGGGAGCTACCGAGGGGGAGGCTTGGCCGAGGGAGGCTTTTTATATTTCATTAATAACAAATCAAACACGGCGTGATAATTAATGGTGGTCTCTTTGCAACCAACGGACCATGTTTCAAAATGTTTAATAATCATTTTGCTAAAAATAATTAAACCGTGCACAAAATTTCCTACCGCGCTCAAATTAAGCTAAATCACATTTTTACTATGAAACTATTACACATATTAATTTAAAAAATTACACGTATTTTTCGAATACACGATTTTACATACGTTGATAAAATGATAAACGGAAATCGTTTTAAAAAGCTTTATTTACAAGTATGTGTCACTCCAGATAGCTTTATAATGCCTCACAGAGCGCAATCTTTAAAAGTAATCTATTTTTATTACAAATTTGTCGCATTCCAAGAAAATTACTCCGATGAATACGTCTTTTGGCGGTTCGTCGTTAAAGTTACATTAGGTGCGAATATACAATTTGTTAAATATTTACTAATTAATACTATCTTTATAGATTTAATCAGCCAGCAACAAGGTTAAATCGTTTTCAGATAATAAAACAAATTTAACTTTCAGAAGTCAGCAGCCAAGTTTATTAAGTGCTCCGAAATGAAACACATACCTTCGGACTTATTTATGATCGTAATCAAAAACTGCATTTTCAATTGAATTGTAAGCCTTAAATAACAAATTTATATTATATAAACTAAAACTACAATGCAACTTAGATCTACTATCGTTAGAAAATACGAAATTGACATTTGTATTACTAGTAATCGCACCTAAGCCCTGGTATTGTGAGAAATAGTAGAAAACCGCAAATAAAGAAGCACGAAGCAAACAGTAAGAAGCATTCGACTTGCTCCGTCTCCGGCATTTACTTTGCCACAGAAAACTTGCATCTGAGTGCATGATTCATAAGCTCATGAGATGTTTTTAAATGACAAGGCATATTATGCGACGCATATGAATAAATTATTGTCACGCCTTCCTGATAAATATTAACACATGATTTTTTGCAATAATTGAGTTGATTTAACACTTATTAAAGTACAATTACATAATGGTTATTTATTTAACTCTGAAATAAATGTTTTTTCCCAAGAACAGACGACACAGCGGGGAATTGTAGATTTTGGGCAAGTATGAAAAAATATGCACTAAAACAGAATAATGGTATCAAATAACACAATAATGTTTGAAAAAACTTACTGTAATAACTAAAAATACTAAGAAGTTTTTAATAAAGACGTTAGCCCAATTACATCACTTTAAAATTCGCCTGTCCAAAACCAGATCAAACTGGCATACTCTCGATTTTTATCCACAGCTCCACGGTGTCAATAAATTTAATATGTGATCTATGAAATGACTGAAAATTGTTTGTGCGCCTATATATACTACACAATTTGTTTAAAAAAAAAACTACAAATTTTTATACATCAAAAATATTTTAAGTGTATAGAATAACTTGCTTCAAAAATTCATTGCTTCGTACTATGATTTTTTTTATAAAATTACAAAAGGTCTTCAGAATGCTTTCAATCGGTCAAATATAATATGTAAATAATAAAAAAAAGTTACTGTAGGTAACTTTTCAAGCATTATTCATAGTCTTCTATCTCTGCCAGGAATGCGAAACAGTTGTATGAATAATTTAATTACAACCGAAAAAAAACAGCAAGCGACATCCTCTTTGAAAATTGGCTAAAGCATTTCTTAAGAGCTCCGATAAATCTGAATTATATTAATGCCAACGTTTAATGGAGTCGCCTATGCGAGTGGTCCCGCTTTATGTGAGTCGACCGCTCGCGCATTCTCACATCAAAAGCAGCTTATTGGCCGAAAACACGCGTGACAATCTGTACCGGACATTTGAAATAAAGCTGTTAATTCATTTCAATTAACATTCTGATCCAAGGGAGTTTAAAAGTGTAGTTTTTATGTGGTAGTTAATAGTAAAGTTGTGTTTTGCCCGAAACGAGAAATGGTGGGCACATTGCTTTTCAAAAATATATACAATCGCCTGATTAAGTATGACGTTGATATTAACACAGCAATTCATGATACTGACATGTTTCATGTTTTTATATTTTCTTCTTAGCTTGCAGTTCTTTATTTTTCCTCGCTTTTTTATCTCTAAAATATGCATAACAGCACATTTTTTGCATTCACTCGAGGAGTGATTGTAAAAATCACAAATCTCACTTTTTTGACTTATTGTTGATCGTAATAAAGGTTTTTGAGAAACTTATCATCAAACCTATCATTTCATTTTTTTATTTACTCATTATTTGATTAATCGTTAAGTAATCAAAACAGTTTAATATCTGAATATCCATCACTGATAAATACAAAAAAATGGTTCGAATATTATAATTTATTTCAATACGATTTCCGTAGTTATTCAATTATAAATTCAACGCTCAATTTAAAATTTTATTAAAACAATAACATCTCAGAGGTTACATCATAAGTTGTACAATTTACGAGAGTGATTAATAGATTATCAATGTTCATAAGCACGAGATGTGCAGATCTATTGTCATCTCCATGACACTATACACTCGTAGCCTATCATTTGATCTTTAACAATGGTTAATGTCTCTTTTAGTTACAGTAGATAAAAACAAGTCACTGAAACCACACTCTGAAACACGAAAAAGGTACACATTGCAAAATTACGCCCTTTATTAGCATATTGCAAAAAAAACCTAACATGCCCCAAACATAAACAAGACCGAAAATACACAAAATAAAAACACACCCAACACTGATTCAATGTGAAGCAGAATATAAAAACGGCTGACAAATTTTATTAAACTTTCAGAAATTTTAGCCAAGACGAAGTAAAAAGAAATATCAACATTTCAGGTTAATTAAACATTCCGTTCTTAAGTTACTGGGAATGATTTATTATACTTCTAGACTTCTCTTTATCTGCTAATCTAATAGCAATCGGGGACTCGTGTTTGAGAAATGCCTATCTAATTTTTTTTACGCATCAAAGTTTATTTTTTGTAAGATGACAAAACATCGTGTATATTCTGACATACCAATTAGTTTCAGGTCAACTTCTGTCAGGCCAAGTTAAAATATACCTACCTACCATTTTTTAAAACAACACGACACAATAGCGAGCAAACTAACTCCTTATCTATTTCTAAAACTGTGTTTAAATAAATAAACGATGTAGTAGGCACTTTTGATCTCATTGAAAGTTTAATTATAATATGATATGACGTGATACTCGGTAAGAATAATAAATTGAAAGCATCCTCGTACCTTTCGGATCGTTCCCGTCGGAAGCTAACTTTTTTCACAAAACATCAGTTCAAAGATAATCCACAAGCAAAACTCAATTAGCGTGAATCGTTTGCTTAACTTTTTAAACAACAACAACAACAAAGAAAAACACATTCATATTAGTCGTCAATATCGTCAATATACACACGCATCTTGACAAGTTGTTATGTTTACACGGGAGACTGAAACGTCACGAAGTTCTGAGGTACTTGTGAAACAGTCACTCGGGGGCTGAAACAGTCACTCGGGGGCCTGAAACTGTGACAGCGCCTGAAAACAACAAAGGGCCACTCACACTGGCTCGCACTCACTCGCGGCGCTGGCCAGGCCCGGCTCGGCACGGTGCTGGCGCGGCGCTACTCGCAGTCGGACTAAACTCACATCCAAATCGCTTAATTTTATGAGTTGTTGCCTTCCCTACCCCTTGCGGCGTCCGGCGGTGGCCTTGCACGCGCGTCATCGCCGCCGAGCGCACGCTCACGTCCCATCACTCGCCGATACTCCCACCGAGTCACAATACACACACGACACGCACGAATGCATAAAAAAACCGATTTCTAATTATAAATACACAATTAACGTATATTTGTATCAATAATAATATTTTTGTATAAAAAAAATATATATGAAAAAATTCACTTGTCACATACGATGCACACATGAAAACCGACTCAATATCACATTCGAATAATATACGTATTTATCAAACTGAGTCAGTTTGGTAATGCTGGCGCGAAAGGTTTGCGAAACCGGTCATTTATATTACTGCTGTGTTTAAACTCAAAATCAAAACTGAATTTAACTCGTGACAAAGCAACAAATTTACTTGCAAACCATGCGTGCTAACATTTTGTAACCTGCGCGCAGAAGCGGGGGATAAACACAGCTTAGGTATAGTAACATGTCCAAAAGTAACTAGATGAAAAATGTATATATATTTTTTGTTTAATTATTATTATTTTTTTATTAAAATAAATATAAAGCGGCGTCACGGCGGGAGTGACGGCCGGGCAAGGCTGGCGGGGCCGGCGCAGTAGCGCTCGTAAAGCGGCCGTCACATCATTGCTTCGGGAATCACCTCAGCACTCCATTACGGGTAATTTATAGTCATTTTGTCACTTTGTTGGGGGCGCACCCGGAGAGCTTTTTACACATTCAACGGAGAACACTGGATTTCGGTCACTTTTCCTCACCATTGATTTGCATACGGAGCGCGAACGCACTTGCGACTTTGTTTTGCGAATTTTGTTCGCCCAACCTGTTCATGACGAATGATTGAAAATAACGTTCTGCTTAGGTATTCGTATAGTCGATTTACGTACATCAGAATACTCAATAGCAACATTTAATGTACGCCGCAAAAAAATATAATTCGTCATGTAAAAAAAAAAAATAAAAATATCACACTATAAAAGTTGCGCGAAAAATATTCCATGCAGAGTAAACGTGAAAATTATTGCATAGTAAATATCCTTCTGATCTAAATATGTATGCATGCATCCCATACTAGTCGCGAGAGGAAAGAGAGCAGAGCATCGCTGCATAGCCGCGTCCCTCTCTCCCGGCCAATCACAGTATCTTGCTTACTAAAGTTCCATTCAAATCGAATAAGGAACACGATTGAACTGTTCTATGATACAGGCGAAACGAAAGTCATACTTTTTATTATTATTTATTTATTTTTAAATATAAATGCACCATCATGTATACATAGCTAATAAATTGGTGTTATTGTATTAAATTATTTATGTTTTTATATATAATAAACATCTTGGGTGATGTTTTGTACGGAAAGAATTATTAAATGTAATAATGCTATTGGGCAGCAGGAGTACTGCTGACTTTTCATTTCAATATAAAACTACGGTGTAGAAGAACCCGGGGATTCACTACATTATTTTCTCCATTGAAAGCATGTGTATATGCTCAGTGAAATGGTCGCAAACCTCTTCTGCGGAAACTTATGAAGAAGAGTGATGTTGCCTTGGTGTGTATATATGTACTATATTTTAAAAACTTAAATAATTTTACACATGAACTTGACTGTCATATATACGTATAATACATATATAAATAAATGCCAATAATTAAATAACTATTATACATATATGGGTAACCTACAAAAGATTTAGGCCATGAGATTAATTATCTCTCGATTAAAAAAATGATCACTGTTTTTAGATCTGAATCTCAAACAAATAAATATTAATTCAGTTTTGTATATATATATATAATCTATATATGTAAAATTATTTATTTTTAAGTATAATAATGATATATTTAATTTCAATGTGAAATAGCGCGGTGCTTCCGGTCGCGCCGCGCTCACCTCGATTCTGAACAGCTGAGCACTTTGTGTGAGTTCAGAAATATTTGAAACGTCGGATGAATCTGTCAAACAAGGCTCGGGAGACGGAGGGTCTGTTTGGAAATCAACGTCCTCTGCACTGAGCATCGGGGGCTGCAATCAAAACAACCCTGACTACCCTTAAACGCTCAGGCTGATACGGCATGAAAACCAATTAGTATAATTGCAATATGAATACTTTTAATACAAGTCTTTTACCTAATTTTTTTAAAAGATTCATCTTATGCTTGACTGGTTTTTGTTAAAAAAATTCTTTGTCACAATTCACAAATAATTGTAACCAATTCAGAAGTATGCATCCGATCTATAATTTAAAAAAAATACGTATTTTTGATTGCCTTTAATATAAAATACAAAAAGTGCAAAAGGGCTTTGTTTCAAATACGATATTTATGTCAATTATATTCAAAAAGGTCGTTTAATTAAAGGATCAATCTACAAATTTCTGAAAAGTTTCCGAACTTCGAAGTGATTTAGCTAATTCCTTCGGTAAACATTTACTTTACATTTCAATGAATATCAAATCCTCCTTTCCGCTCAACCGCCGAGGGTTATTGTGATAAAGAAAGAGACACAGCTATCCTTCAGTGCCTTTATAGTTGTGGGTTTTATTGACTTGCGAATCTAATAAATTCGTATACACCAAACATATTTACTCACGGAAAGAGAATTCAGAATAATACGTGGAATTCTTGCAATCAAAAACCTGTAACCATTATAAATTGTAAATATATCTACTTAGTTCATAAAAATACTCATCATAGAATTAGATTATTATTGAAGAATTAAAAAACAAATTCAAAACGATGAGTTAATATAAAAATCTTTATGACTGTTAACCAGGTACATGAGAGCAGCGTCAGGTTGAGCAGTAGTCACAAATAATATTAGTATTATATTGGAAGTGAATTTTGTCTTGAAAAACTTGGTTGTATTTAATTTTTCCAATGTTTTTTAAAGGAAGAGAAAACTAAAAATAATAAAATAATGTTTCTTTTGGTATTTACTTTAATTTGTATGATAAATCAATTAAGGTGAATTGTTGATTTTATTAAATCTCGTTTAAAGTTATTACGTTTATTATCTCAAACGCAATCTTATGACAGGTAACAGGTCATTATTTTCAGATTTCATTCAGATCACTGAAATCTCATTTCCCATTTCCGAATCTCTATCTTTTATTAAAAAGGCTGTCGATAAATTAAATTAAGTGCCTGGAAAAACACTCTTTGTAAAATTCCCTATAAATTAATCAGTTTTCTTTTATGCGAGGTATTGAAAGTGAAAAATTATCCCTTGTACATAAATAAATCATTGTGACGGTTTATTATTTATTTATTTTAAACTATTTTTTTTCTCCTTGTTTATTTATTTTTTATTGGTAATAATATCACTTTCAATTTTTCTACGAATGTTCGTATGTTTTTTTATTGTTATTTTTTTCGTAATTACGTATTTTATTAATTTAAAATTTATTTGTGACTTGGCGCACAGTTCTATGTCAGCCATTGATTTATTTGTAGCAGCAGTCTTTGCTATATTATGATGACACTCGAATGTTTATCCTTGTCTTTTAGTGTCGTCCTGCTTGCTCACGTTTCTTCCTGTATGCCAGCGTCCCTGTCCCCCGCGGAGCATTTACTGTCTTGTGGGATGAAAGACAAAGACAGACTGCAATGCTTGTTCAGAGTTTGACATTTAGACAGTACAAGTGCCACCAATGTAACAAATTTCTTGGTAAGCAATTTAATTACCGGAATCTAATATAAATATTTGCGTTAAATCTCAAACTTTACGTAATATTACTGTATATATATATTTTTGGGATTGATGCGTATGTAAAATAAAGACAGACAAAAATCGCGCTCTCTCTCCACAGGTGGTCGAGACTCAGTCCAATTAAGCTGTCGATATACGGGGGTGGCTCGTACCCCTAAAGAGCTGCCTTACCCACCCCCATACACCCCGAACCCCTGTTTATTTAGTAAGCTTTTAACAGTCGAACTTACTGCATCAGGGCCGTAATGAATTATTTTTAACGCAACATAATATAACCAAATGAAGTTTTAATTTTTATTCATCTGTGACCACAGTATGTTTTCCAAAATTATTTTGATATTTTGGTGTATTTATAAAGTAATGTTTTTGCTTTCGTTAAAATGTTTATTTTTTTTATATAATTTACATATTTATAATATATTTTTTGCGTCGTCATTATTTTTTCTATTGTTGAAATGCTATGCCATCTCGCTGCTGGAGTCTCAGTAGGCGGCTTAAAAAAGTTTCTATCATTATTAAGACAAGTTTTTCGGATTATATTATGTTATGGTATTTTCATGGTGACCATGGGTTGTCAACTTATCGCCTGTGGAAGTTATTTTGAAGTACGGAGAGTTGCCTGGGCGCGGGTCTCCAGGCGCCCTGGCCGACCTTTATTGCTTTATCGGAAATTTATTTTTATTCCGGGTAATGATTTAATGTTGCCAGAATTTTATTGGGTGCAGACTGGGGAATGGCTGTTAACGAAATTCACCCGATTTAGTGCCGTTTTATTGTTTTTTTCAGTAACTGCTTTTAGATTGCCATGAATAACTTTATCTATCGAGAATATTTTGAAGGGTTCAAAAGTATATTTTACATAAAACTCCCTTCACTCATGCGACTGGACGTTGTTTGTTTTATCGATTTCATTTATACAATCTACAGTGAAAACGGTTTTTCGATATTTTTTTTTATTGTTTTAACACTTTTACTCATTATAAAGGTGTCCCAAAATTAACGCAAGATTTGAATTTGTCGCCATTTTTGCAGTGAAGTTTAGGGAACACCAGCTCATTGTTTGGGGTTAGTAAAAATGAAGCGTTACACGATAGAACAACGTGTCTTCATTATTGAACAATATTTCAAAAATAATGAAAGCTTGGCAGCCTTTTAAAACTTTACTTTTGGGACACCTATATATACAAATGTGCTAGTAACAATATAGAACAATTTTATGTGTTAAAAAAACTATTTTACTGAAAAAAAAAAGCTAAATTCCTAGTTGGAATAATAGTTAAATTTGGCAGCGGTAATAAAACGCAGAACCAACATTGCACATCATTCAGATTTGCATAATTCTACAGCCTTGTTCACAAAGCGATGACACCCTCTACCCCCCAGCTTCTACCCCCTACACCCTCCTCTCACCCTGTACCTTCGTTCTCCCCACAGATTATATAATTCGTCGCTGTAATTGCTATATTACGAATATAAAACAAAAGTCATTTGATCGCGTACAGTACGATAATTGACACACACAACCGACAGACTGCCACGAAATACCAACGAAAGAGAAACGCTTATTATAATCCATATTAAATATAATATGGCTCTCGTTTGTGGCAGGCTTTCTGTGTGGTGCTTGAAGTGGTATTCTGGCCGCCATTCTTGTAGCGCTTTCGCAATAAAAGATCCATTAAATGCTGCTACGTTGCTAGAGTAGGATGTTATTATAGGCACTTTAAGGTGGCGTAAATGTAACCACGTTTTTAGGGATTATAATTGGTCATAAAAATGCTTAATCTCATTATTATCATATAAAATTTATGGAGTCACTTGAGGATCAGAAACTACATTAAAAGTTATTTTAATAATGAGATTAATTATAACTTTATCTCTTCTAGAAAACGAAGACCTTACACACACACACACGCACACATCTCATATAAAAATGCACGAATAGCGAATGAATTACATAATTGATATTTAATAGCAAACGAATTACTAATTGTTTTGACGTTGAAAAAAATAAATTATCTCTATATATATGTGTAATATTTTTATTGAAACAAAGCATGCTCACTCTGGCTTTAAGCAAGCATAAACACAAGTGATTTAACACCGGAGTTACTTTGCACAATAAGCAAGATTCTTTCTCAAAACAAAACGTCACCCTGCCTGGGTGCTTGATACAGCCTCTCGTCTCCATGGCAACGCTCCCCCTCGCCACCCCTCCACGATGTTCCACTTAATCTATTGTTTCCCATTGCTCCACAGTTAAGGGTGAGTTTCAATTCACAGCCCGATTTATGATATCTTTGCCTATTCGATGCTGTTTTGGGTTTAATTTTGATATTGATACACGTTACTACTTGTTTCTAATTAATATCAATTTTTCTCTAAAATGATTTAAAAATTTCCACATAACAGGTTGGTGGAAATAAAGTTTCACAATTCAGTTATATACTCAATTAACCGAATATTATATACGACTGCATATTATACTCTAAATACTTTTGATGGTATGATTATACTTTTAAAATTGCACAGCAGCCCTGTTCAATATCACCGTCGTATTTTTGTATATAAGTGGCACTTACACATTCTACGTCATAGACGTTCTACCAGGGTAGCTTCATCCCCTAAAAATGTCGAAAGAGATGTAATTTAATTATATACTTCTCCACAAGAATTCACAATATCTGGAATCATTGCACATGTTATTTGGAAATATCCTAAGAATTCAGATACAAATACATCGGGTGTACTAAAATAATAAAAATAAAAATTTAAACAATAGTACGAAGATTTACATTTCAAGAATTATTCTTGTTAAGCATTAAGTTTAGAAAATGTATATTTTAAATTAAAAAAAATTACTATGTTGAAGTGAGTTTCCGCGTTGATTGTTAGCAGTTAACACAAAAATAAATTCTCGTGTATAATTATTCCTCCTTGCTTATTACATTCCATACGTCACGTCTTTCTCGGATCCCAGGTACAGAGGGTACGTTGGTACTATCAAATTCAAATTCTACTCAATTAATTACAACCTTAACCGTTTACTGAGCAGGCATCAGAAACGGTAAGGGTTGCTGCCGACCCCGAATATGAGAGCCCTGGCAAAAAATTCTACCCTGAGGCTGGGGCAGTATTATGTAATAGGATTAATTTGGGTTGACGTAGAAATTAGAAGGAATTCTACATTAATCTATCCAGAATAGCTCACACATTTTTATTATTTAAATTAATTAAAGGTTCTCAAATATTTTTTTAAAAATCCATATGCGGAGTTTCGTAAACGATTTTGCTTGTCTTTCTATTATTTTTGTGTGTGATTCAATCAATATTTTTGTATGGTAGATTTATTAAAAAAATATATGAAAATATTTCTAATTATATAATAAATATGAAAACATAAACCACAGGGAGTGTGCAAAGCGTTTTACTTTTAACATCCACTCTACAGTAATACTCTCACCCACCCTACCCTCACATTTTCTTGGAAATCCGTATCAATTTCAGACACAACATCATCTCCGATTCTAAGAAAGGGAAGACCGCTAAATATTCATACAGATGTATGGATTCCAAAAGCAATAGAACCTTATATGAGGAAAACACATTCCCGAAATACTAAAAATAGCTACAAGATATACAGTGTCTCATAACTCATAATATTATAGACAGAAAACCAAATACAAACAATCAGTCTCAAAGGGTCCATTTTCGATATCCCTTATGGATAGTTAATTTGTTTTACTCAGATATAGATATTATTTATTAAATTGTTGCGTTGGTGTAATAAATATAAAATATTAACTTATTAAAACAATTCACTCATTTTTATTTTGGTTACCAAAAATACTTACACTTAAGAGAATATCCACGTAGACCAACAAAAAAAAATTGCTTTCTTCAAGTGTATTTATTCCTTGTGGGAAGATATGATATCGAGATCGTGAAATCTCCTCGCAACGTGTGTCTCAGCATATTTTCCGCGTGCAATTGAATATATTTTGTTTTAAGGTTTGGATATAATTACACTGGTAATTAATTCGCCGAAGCTCGCATCGTACACCCCATCAGCACCAGCCATGGTTTTTGTCTGCATAATAAATAATATATGCAGCGATCTAGGGGGAGGCGGTATCAAACAGCCGCGGGTGGGGTGACCACACGCTACAATCTTTTATTAAAAAAAAAATTTTTTAAATTTGTTTCTGCATATGTAAAAAAGCACAAAATATATATTTTTTATATTCATTTAAATATTGTACCTTTATAGGGATTTTTTTTTTAGGTTAAATATGTATTACAACATTTTATGAAAAGAAGTACAAATAGTTTATAAAATATGAAAAGTATGCATTTTTGTAAAATGCAATACAATAATGTATGAAAATATATTTACCAATCTCTGATAGGGTTTTTTTTTTAACCGTGTATTTTTTCGTTTTAATTTTACTTACTGTGTTTTTATCAAATAAAGATATATCAACGACGCTTGTTTGTAGCTTTACGCAGTTTTATTTTTTTCTGTGACTGTGTCTCCTCTCGGTGGCTAGGATTAGGGGGCATTTCATCGAGTCAAGGTGTCCCTGTATTTGGCGGCGTGTGGTGACCCTGGAGCCGGGGCAAGTTACTTATTTAAACGGCCGGTGGGTGTCAGTGGCAGGGCCCGTAATGAAGATGCGCAAACTTGGGCATTTAGCGAGTCTACTGTGGCAACTGCTAATGTGAAATATGCGAATTGTTTGACAGAAAATTATCAACATCTGCGCTCAACTTGGGATATTAAACGGGCGCTTTATTCTCTAATTGCTGCCGGGAGAAGTCTGCTTGTTTATTGCACGTTTGTTTTATTGGTCTCGGATCTGGGTCACATCTGCAAGTATGTACTCGTTTTTTTTTTTTTTTTTTTGTAAGCATAATTTACTACCGACAGATCGTAACATCATGCAAATCCGTTTTTTATGCAATTTGTTGACTGCGCCACAAATATTAGATATTTTTTGTTATCTCACCTTTATATTTGAGAACCACATATAAATTCAATTTATTTTCTCTTTCATATAAAAAATATTGATTATTATAAAGTGACTCTTCTTGATAGTATTAACATCATATGCTTGATGTGTCTGGTTTAGTTAGGCATTGTAATTATAAATAATACATTCTTGAAGGTACAGAATGTTGTAACAAAAAAAAATGTAAGAAAGATTTGGAAAGTACGTAATATTTCACAGTATTCAGGAAATGGAATGGAAATGTTCTATCTTATTTGAGCAATCTCACATTAATTTTAACAAACATACAAAAATATTTGATTATTGAAGAAAAATTATGTATATTTTTCATTATTAATTTATAAATATTACAAATAACTATATACACACTAATTTCTGATATTAATATTTATATGCGATTTTTGTCATCTATTGACTAAAAGTAACACTTTTTTCAATCAACAGAGTTTCAAACCTATTTTAAAAAAATGTTTCATGGTGCACTCACAGATGTCGTTATAGCAATAAATAATATAGATTTTTTAGTGATTTGTTAGAATTATTTTTTGTTTTTTTGTTATTTGTCATAAAATTGGATATTTGAATAGTCTGATATTTAATGTATGAATATTATTTTAAGAACAAACTCAATCGGGCCTTGAATATTATTTTTTTAAATTTTACGTTATCCTTGTAAGAGACAGTTGTCAATTGGTCTAGCATTTTGGAAGAGTCACTGCTGTCAGGCCTTCAAGTAATCTTATCTCTTGCCTTCGCACGGTCAGCGACTTCAAGGATTTATGATTTAGATTATTGTGCCTGATTTAGTTTTGAAGACACATTAAATGTAAATTAAACACATATCAGGTATAAAGCTATATTATTCTGCTCATTTCATTGCTCACGTGGATGAAATTTTGTTCTATGCCTGAAAGTCGGGTACAAAATTTTCTTTAGAAAAGTTAAGGATATTACTTAAGAAATTATAAAACTTTTTATTTTAAGAAAATCGCGTATTCAATGTATGTCAAAAAAAAATTGTATGGGCAGGCAGGACACGCTCAAAAAAGTGCTTTATATTTTAATCGAGCAATGCAAAAAGTTTACTGTAAAATATTTGATAAGCTTCGTTGCCACTTACGAAATATCAAATAATTAATACTGTCAACAATTATCAGAAGAAAATTACGCATCAAAAAAAGGGAAGGGTTTCCATTCAAGGGACCGCGTGGAATGTAAAATCAAATATAAAGTAATAAAATATGCCACAAATATATTTAAAAATAGATACGCGCTGATAGTACTATATTGTCCATATTATTGCTATCATTTATCAAGAGAGCGGGTCCCTACTAGTTGCAGTCATCGAGCAAGGCGCTCGTATCACGTCAGTAGCGACTCGGCCTCTAGACCGAAATGTGTTCCGCTCCGGGAAGCAAAGCCTCTTTCAGGATCGAGGACCTCCTGAAGAAGAACCCCGGCAAGGACCACCACGTGCACAAGTCGGCCGACAAGCGGCACGTGGAGCTTTGCGACAGGGCCAGGGCCACTGGGAAAAAATGCGACCCCCTCAACACGAAGGCGACGTCGCATATTCTGCGGTCGAGTCTCACGTCGAACCATTGGCCCTTCGAGTCTCAGCAGGGCGGGGAGAGGGTCCACTCGGCTAATGCGAGGCTCGGTGCTTTTCACCATATCGGCGAGGAGTCCAGGAGGGCTGGCGCTGAGGAGCGGCTGCAGATCCTCGGCCACGTGGACAGGAGATCGGCGTTCGAGGGGGTGGACAGGACAGGGTATGGGGGGAATTTCCAGAGCTTCTCCCACAGCAGACCACCCCATGGAGCGACCCCCACATACTTGGAAGCGTTTACATCCGCATACGGCAACGGTGAGTTTGTATTTATTGACTTTACATCTAATTCATTCATCATTTTTTCTACTCATATTTGAATAGCAAGTGATATTAAACAATTACAATTTGCATAATAATTTTTTTAAAAAATCTGGTTCACATATGTTACTAAATTTAATATTTGCATAATATATATGCATACAAACATAATATTAAAAATATTCAAGAATAACTGGTAATATTACATTTCTTGTAATTTGCTGTGTTTACTGTATTGCACTATTTATAATCATTCAATAAACCCAATTCAATTCAATGAACACAAGTTTATTCACTTAGAGGTGGATATTATCAGACAATATTAATATTACAAAAGTGAAAAATAAATAAAGCTAGAACTAAGCATGGCTATTTATAGAAAATAGTTAATTTGGTGATCATATTATGCTTTGTATTGCTGGCTTGCACATAATTTATTCTATGAATAATTTTTAATACGTATAACTTATTAATATGTATTGAATAACGGAACTGACTGTTATCTACTACATTTATAAAAATAAAAGTACAGATAGAGTAGATTTATTTATTTATTATTTATCTCGGCCTTCATCTGCAAAATTCCCACGAGGTAATTCAATGATATAAGAATCTATCAATTTATAAAGACTTACCCGAGAGAGATATTTTTAATCATTTTTACTTTAATTCTTAATAATTTTGTTTTATATATGAGTACTTATGCCTTAACTGCGTAACGTGTCAATTCAATTACCTTTAATAATTATGCAATTCGTTATTAAACATGTTTAGCAATTAATACGCATATAACGGTGCTGTGCTAAGGTAACCGCATCCTTATCAGGATACCTATTTCTTATTCAAGTTTGATTTGCAAATTTTCCCCATAATATTGCCAATTGTGGTTTGAAATGTCAAAGATAGCTTTTATCAACAACTAAATGGAGAAAAACCCAAAAATGAAGTCGCTCGTGATACAAAATGCCTGCGAAAATATTTTTAACAAGTAAATTTGCTCAATAGTTCATTTAATCCTATTTTAAGAAGGCTTTTTTTAAATAAACAATTTCAATTTTCACGAAAAGTGTAGGATATAGAAGGAAAATGGTTCTTATAACTGTGATATTATCATTACTCATAGCATGCAGTATTTTTTAAAATACCATTGATTGTTCATAAATAAATGGTATGTATATAAAATTTTAATAACGCTTTTAATTTAAAACTATAATTGTATAATTTATGGTTTTTAAATAATGCATAAAATGATTTTTAATTTAGTATTCTAACGATAGCATTATCATTTTATTTGATGCCTTTTAATATGGGCTAAATGACGTCTTGCGGTTAAAAAACGCTATTTTTAAACACAACGATTGTGGAAAGTCACCATTTGAATTATTATAATAAATCATCTAAAAAAAATTGTTTGTCCGAAATTTAATTTGAATTATTTGTAAGGAAAAGAAAAATATTTTATATATATATAAAATATTTTTCTTCTAGGCTTTTTATATATATATATATATATAAAGCCTATAATTTAAATCTACACCTTAATCAAAATTTATTGCATTTCATTAAATTTAATTATTCTATAAAAATATGAATAAAATTACTCTCCGTATTCTGTCGCTTGGGCATGGCTGCTATTATGTACCTTGAGCGTGTGTGAAGGATCGGTAATGGAGTAGTGGACTTGGAACGACTGTGTAGCGATGTGCTCTGGAAGTCTGCTATTGTTCTGCAGCCTGCTGCAGAAGGAGTATCAGATCTAAATGCCAGAGCTGTGTAAGGAGTTATACACGCAGACCTAGTAGAAGACCCTTCTCTGTGCCTCAGAACTTGAAGAATAAGATATATTCTTCCTCTTCGGGTGCCTCCCCTCACAGGATATTGACGACCATCTCAATGAGCATACACTTATGATGAGCCAGTGTTACACCGCAGTTTTATATTCAAAAGAAAAGTCTGCGTATTGCTGCTGCCCAATAGCAAAGTCCCAAAATTAACGCAAGATTTGAATTAGTCGCCATTTTTGCAGTAAAGTTTTGGGAACACTTAAAAAAAAAAACAATTTGACAGCTGACAGTGAATTTGAATTATACAACAACGTGTCTTCATTATTGAACAATATTTCAAAAATAATGAAAGCTTGGCAGCCTTTCAAAACTTTACTAAACTTTAAAATAATATAATCCTTTCTTTACAAAGCTCTGGCGTTTAGATCTGATACTCCATTTGCAGCAAGCTACAGAAACAATATATAATATAATAATAAGCCCCCCCCACGTACTTCCAGAGCACATCCCTCTACAATCAGTCCATTACTGTATTGTATTGTCGATCCTTTATGCATGCTCAGGGTACAGAATGCACAAGCAATGAGGAGAGCTGGGAGGAGAAGATATACACCACGATGTACACCACCTGTGCTGATGAGATTTTTTGCCTGTACAAGAGTCGATTTCCTCATGGGTTAGGTTAGGTTAGAGTGCAGCGGGTGTGCCTTGATTTTGAAAGGCTGTAATGCTGAAAGTCACACTCTGAAGTGACTCGGGCTGTCTTTATCTGCAGCCACATCCTCCGCGGGGCTCCCCCGGCGACCGCTAATTGCAGGGACACGGCCATAAAGGACAGAGCGGAATAGAAGCCCTCCTTATCGCCATCCGAGTGTGATTGTTTGCGGTCTTGACACTCCAATTGGATATTTAGTGTATAACATTAATTTATTTCAATTTTATACCAGCATTCAGTAGGTCATCGTGCAATCCCAAAAGCATAGCCTGCCGTACTTCAAAACAAAAAAAACTGCGTTTCTCCAACTTGCTATTGATATTTTGCTTTTCACAATCTAACCGAAATCTTTGCTTGCCGTTATTTTAAATAAAAAAAATATTTGACGTATATATATATACGCTAAATAAAGAAATAAAATACTTTTTTCATTTGGAAAATGTTACTGTTTCTTTTTTGAAAAGTATTCGCTACCGCAAAATGTTGAAATTTTTGTATTGGAAATTTTGATAATCTATTTAATTAAATAAACAGAATTTAACTACAAATTGTTTAATTTAAGTAGCCTTAAACCACCTCAGTATTATTGGCTTTCAAATGAAACCGGTTTGGGGGACATCGGTTCGATGGTTTTAAAGCTTAGCGCAGCCAAATAACCGCCGGTTTTTGAATTTGTGTTTTATATATATATAGATATATATATAAATAATTTTACTTCTATTGCGACTAACAAAATGTTAAAATTACGATTTATATTTTTGATAAAAAAAATGACTTGTAATTCATTAGCATTAACGATACAATGTTTACAAATGTAAATATAATTATCGATTTAAAGTATTAATGTGATCAGCAATACATCATAATATTATTAAGTTCGGTTAATTATTCTTATAATCAATGCTCAAAAATAGACGCAAACAAGATTAAAAAATTTGATATCAAAGTCTATTTCTGTTCAAAACTAGATTTAGAAATATTTATTTATTTTTAATCATTTCAAAACTTATTATTCATGAATAACATGAAGCAAGAAATTGCTATGAAATTTCACCGTTGATCTTAAAAAAATATAAAATTAGTAAAAAAAATTTGTTGCATAAAAATCATATTTTAGTGTTTCCTGAAAAAATCTCTCACAGCGTTTCAGGATACAAAAGTGAAAATCGCAAATTTTTACACTTCTTTGTGTGCATAGGTCCGAGTGATTAAAAAAAATATTGTGAAATATTTTTTCTCGACTAATCTCCATTTCACACTTTGGTAATCTTAATAATGAGCCGAGTGAGTTGAGATTAGCGCTGCATTGAATTACGTTTATTTGATAATTATTTATCTTATCTTTACAATTATCTTGAGTTTTTCGCTAACAGCATCAATTATTTCCAAAAAACAACGATAAGCCGCGTTCGTACTAAGTACTTTACCGTCAACCCGTTTATATAAAAAAAACGCCTGATTTATATAAAAAAAAATATTTATACATTTTTGAGACGATCTGTTCTGAACTGAACTGAGTTGATGTGTATGAAGATAATAAATGTCCTCGAGATTATAAAAATCAAAATTATGAATCTAATCTATTATTATGAATTTTTTTAACCCTTGTGCACGAGGGGAGTGATATTCAGCACCTCAAAGTTACAACAGCCTATAGTTTCAGCCAAAAACTCAGCACTCCTTTCGGTTTCAGTGGGAACATCATATCGAAAAACATTCATATGATATTCTTCATGCAGAGCCTTAAACAAGTCTAGTGTTTAATTTTATGGCAATTGGAGGCTTTGGGCAAAATTAATTCCTGCTGTAAAGGCACCAAAGTTACAGGTTAAAGATATCAAACCACAATATACAGGAGTGTAGATTCGAATACCACCTGTGTATAACTATATTTTTCTGAATTATATAATTAATTATTCTCGAAAAAATATGTGAAGTATTACAAATCAAAGCAGTTAGCTGTGGTTAGTATAATCTAAGTAAAAATTGAGGTACTTTATTCATTAAACGTAGGCGTGTAGATTAAAGATATGGGATCTTATCTTGTAAACAGTGTAATCAAAATGATAGAAGATTCTCAGATTAAGTCACAAAAATAAGTCAAAGCGAATTCAATAATATATAATTATTTTTTATGAAATAAATGTGGGCATAAGTGGGTTAAATTATACATATTAATAATTAATACATCGAGATATAATTGTAAATCAATTATATGATAAGAAAATCCCATTTTCTAAAACGTATATTGAATGTTACTTATCCACGAAAATCTCTTATCACGATGACGGTCTAGAAATTTTTTCAAGGAAATACCGTATTTTATGCAGAAACTGATTTTCGCTATTCATATTATTTAAAAGTGTGGGTTTTTTAAAATTATTTTTAATCTAATAACATATGTAAGTTTTTTACGAATTCTTCGTCATATACGCTCAGTTAGATTTTCTGATATTTTATTATCTATTTTTTTAATATGTTTTTCATAGTTAGAGTTTGTTATTTTTCTTCTTCAAACATCAACCACTCTTCAATGTATTAAATAATATGTTTAACTCTCTTTTATTTTTAATATTTTTAATTTTTAAATAAGTGTAAAGTCTAACCCTTTACGTGGCGTCGTCAGTATCAAGGATACGCGGATGTTAAGCAAAATTTGTGTTTTACTATTAGTTATAACGGTTAAATCATAATTTACAAATTGAATCGTGGCATATTCAATATGAAAATCAAAGATTATTGAGAATTTAAAAAAAACATTGATTGATAAACCAAAGACAAGCCAATACATTGAATTACGTCAACACTTATCACATTTCACGGCTTTAATAATGTACTTGTAAATATTCCGATTAATCAGCTCTAGGCAATCAATCAGTATTCATCATTGCGTATTACTGATAACACCAAAGCCTCATGGCTATTTTTTACTGATTAGGTTAAGTTGATGATTAAAATTGCTTAGGGAACTAATACTGGTCGTAGAAAATCTAGATTATATGAAAAACATCATAGCGATCTAATACTGTTTAAAAGCTAAATAGATTACTTTGAATAAATCATTGGAAGTTATTATATCTTTAAGGAGGGTATGAATATTTTTATTTTGACAAATGTTAACTTTCTTTTGTTATAAAGAATATTTTTTTTAAAAATATATAAAACACATATATTGCTTTTAATAGCAGATAGCAATTACATCCTGTTTCGTGATTTAATTTATCAATCCATCATTCAAATGTGCAAGAGGCGATAATCTCTTCTGTCTGACATAACAAATTGAATAATTATTTTATTAGTAATCCTTTTGCATTATTATGACGACAATGAACACGTTGTTGACAATGAGTTGGAGATTTTATTATTATTTGAAATTGTAATGGTTTTATATATAGATTTAAAAAATGAGAGACTAAACCACAGAAAAAACTTTTTTTATATTTTGCTAAACTAAAATCTATCAAGTCATATACCCCATTTTTCCTTTATAAACATAAATATATATTTAATTTTTCTCTAATAAGTGGAGTAAAAATTCAACCCTATAAAACTCTAAAAAAAATATGTATATTAATAATAAATTTAAGTTTCAAATAGCTTGATTATGGCACAAATAATCTTTCGATAATTCAGTTTTATATTTTATTTTGTTTGTTTTGAAGAGATTTATAATATTACTCTTTTACGTCAATCAACAAATATACGACTTGAACAAGATTGGTTTATTACCTGTGTAATATTGATTATTTCAATTACCTTGTGATATTATAGCACACAAAAAAAACGAGAAAACTTTTCGAGATTAAAAATTCTTTAAATAAACCAATTATGACTTGATTGTAATTGCCTATTAGCACCAATAAGTAATGTTCTTCTGATAGCGCAAATCTCTTGCGTGTAATCCAGATTGTAGTCAGCTAATCTCTTTATTACTGATTTCTATTACTTTTGTTGACTTTGAACCACGTACGATTTTTTTAATGATGATATGGAGTTCTGTTTCACATGATCTTTGATATATTTTTTTAATATAGTAATTTTGTTCAGGCATGACACCCGCTGCAAGTTTAAATATATAAAAAAATAATATCCCGAAAAAATCATATGTTGATTGCTTACCTTCCTTACATACCAAATTTGCATTTTCTCGAACTCAAATTTTCCACCCCCACTTTGAGCTTTGGTGGATTATTTTTACCTAAAGAATACCTGAAAATATCTTACAAATTTATTTTATTGATCAACACTTGGGCCGTGTCTTTTTTTAGAGATGCTTTTTCAGGAATTAAGGTATGGATGCAAGCTTTGAAATGGATAGGAAACATCAACTGCAGAAAAAAAAAAAACTCCATAATAAATCATTTGACTCTATATATAGTATATCATAGGGAAAAATTTTAGTACTATTTCAGCCGTTTGATTTGATAAAGAATTATTATATTAAAATTAAATTATGCAATTCAATATTATCACAACTAAACAAACACTTGTGTATAAAATCAATATTTTCATATTTGATAAAAACAATTTTTTTTCCAAGAATATATTATTATATAGTCGTGAATATTTACGGAATGTTTTTTTAGCAGCCAATAGTGACCTCTCGAACTTTTGAGCTTTGGTGGTATTTTTTATTATTTATTTATATATTAATTTTTTTTTTTTTTTTGGTAAGTACGTGAAAGTAAAAAGTGCATTTTCTTTCAGTAGTCTCCCCGCACCACTGGGCCATGGCGGGGGTGCATCCCCCGTATGGGCTGGGCACCCCTTATGGCCCGGCGCTGTGTGTGCGCTCGCTGGGGGTGCCCATGGCCTTCAGCAAGCGCAAGGGTGGGCAGGTGCGCTTCACCCCTCAGCAGACGCAGGACCTGGAGAGGCGTTTCAACTCCCGGCGATACCTCAACCCCGAGGAGCGCCGCGTCCTGGCCACCCAGCTCAAGCTCAGCGACCGACAGGTGAGCACCTGCTGTCAACAAACTCTTTGGGGTGATGAGAAGGTACCTCCACAGGTTACACCTGACTCCACGTCACAAACAGTGACCCATCTCCTCGTTATACAGCTTCCACTGACACTAGCTGGAGAGCCTATGTCTACATCTAAACGACCCGAAGGCAATAGCGCAACACTTGACGCATGTTATAAAAACGATCAAAGCAATCAATCAGGGAGTGTAAATGGCAAGTATGACAAGATAAAATTAGAAAGATGAGCATATCGACATGGATGAGGTCCGACTCCTCCGACAAGGTTTCAATGGTTCCCTTGCCAATTCAAAACAAATGCAGAGGAGCTCCAATCAGGTCATAGACGAACATCCCGTCATCGTATATTTAACTCATCCTAGTTAGAAGCATCTATACAATTGTTACTCCATAATACTTTGTTCATAAATGCAAGGTCTCTAAATTAATTTAACTACTTCTACACCTAAATCAAGCCACAGAATAAACGATGTATTTATCAGACTTTTTCTTCGTGCAGGTAAAGACGTGGTTCCAAAACCGAAGAGCGAAAGCCCGGAGAGCCGTTGGACTTACGATCCAGGGAAGCGATTTGCACAGTGACTGGAGCGAAGAGCATTCCTCGGGAGCCTCCAAGGGGAGCCCTTCGAGGTATCGCAGTGCCCCTAACTCCCCCATATCGGTCGGGTGATGAGCGGACATCGTGGCTGTGCAAATATACCAGAGGGCACAAAACCAAACGAAAAGACTCAATGCCCAATACGATGCTTGATATATACTATGAAGTCTTGTTAAGGCCGTACACGTCGAAAGTTACCGACCGCGAAAGCGTGGAGGATATAAAACATCAAATGTTTATGGTCCAGGTGCGTTCGCGATGCAGATGACCTTGGCCATTTGCTTATCCACCATTGCGAGGAATTCTCACGTTTCCAGCGATTTTACTTTGTATTCTGAAACTATTGCCCTGGAGTCAAATAACGATACCGGAATTGTAAGGTTCTAGTAAAAGTACACAAGGATAAGTTCTCTTCCGCACAAGCACGAAGCGTTGAGCAAAATATGAGACACCCGTTAGCAAATATTAAAAACCTAAAGAAATTAATTATTATAGATAAATATTATTTAGTTTCGTAAGTCGTTCATGTATTTCATGCCAGGTCGTATATTAAAAAAAATCTATCCAAGTTCTTTACTAAGCAGTCGGTTATTTTTTTAAGATAAATCGATTTTTAATTTTATTAAATTTTAAGTCAAAGTATATCAAGATATAAATAATTTAATTGAAGGTTTTTCTCGAATGATATGTGTATTTATTAAAGTAAAAGTTTTATCTTTGGCTTTGTTCAATGAAAACTGAGATTATTTTTACTATTACAAATAATGCTTTCATTAATATATTTTTGTTATTTTATATTATTTATATGCGTGGTTTTAATTTTATTTAAAGTGAATATGAAATTATTAGTATTAAGTCCATGTGAATGTAATTCAAAAGCGTTACCTCATTAAAAGTACTTCTGTGTGTATATTGGTCTTTTCATTAGCTAACCGCTGAAATACTACAAAGGCTTGATTGAAGCCTTTTTAGTATTTCAGCGGTTATTGACGCACACTGAAGAGGATAATGGAATCTGTCAAAAGATTATTACTACTCCCCAAGTTTATTGTATTATGAGTGAATCGGCAAGTAAGACACTTGACGCTGTGGCATGCCAGGTTGGTGTTAATTTGGAGGCTTCAGTTTCGATGGGTTCTTGACAGTCGATAGAGGCAGTCACTCAACCTGTCAAGAAGACCCGAACTGGGACACCCTTTTAGTGCTATGTATAAACACAATATTATAAGTAAACAGTAGTAGCTGATAAAAAAATGTTGTACGATTTTTATCAATTCGCGTTTGATGTAACATCCATCAGGATAATATCAACTTACAAACAATTTTTAACGTCCCTTTATTTAGGTTTTGCCTAAGCAAACAATGCAAAAGAGGAAGATATTGGCTTAGTGGGCAGTTTTTCCTGAACAGGTTAAATTAATTTTAAGATATATATAAAGACAATTTAAAATACAGTAAATATTGTCAATAAATAAAAGTCCTTTTTGAGTGTTAAAACATAAATACATATATAGTAAATATTTTTTTTATTCTATTCTATTATCACAATATAATTTTGTAGTACAAATTATCTACGTGGAACAATTCATACTAATTCTAAGCTACCTGCGTTTTTTTTTAATATGAATAATTATTGTGTGGAATTGTTTAAAGTTTTGGTAGATTTTGCATTCAAGTGTTGGAAAAATTGACTACAGGCTTCGAAACGGAGTCTGCGAGGGTCCTGTAAAGCATTATTTAAACCTGAAGAAGCAGTGCCACTCCGGCGAGGGTCCACTTGGAGGGCTTATCCTTGGTCTTCAGGTTGAAGGTCCACACAAAGGTTGGCCCCCGGGTCCTGGTTTTGTACACGGGACACTCGAACATGTTACGCAAATCCTGCTTGTCCTGCGTAATAGCCTATATTAATAAAAAATATGAACATGAATAATTAAATTTTAAAAATATCACTATACGTTATTTTACAGTCGACGGTTGATGTTCATATTTTTTCAGGAAGAGTGAGGTTTTGTAATTTACATTTACGGTGCCAACCTAGTATGTTAGTACAAATAAGAATTGGAATAATACTAAAAACATATTTTACTGAAAAATATTATAACTGAATTCTACGAACCCTGAAAAATGTTATTGAAATGAATACGTTTTCATTTATATTATTTTATAGTCAAAATTTCGTGTCGTTTCCAGTGACATCTTTATAGAAAAAAAATGGTCACCTGTCATTAAATTTTATCATAAAATATATAAATTATTTTATTTTGTTAAACATACATTTTCAGGACTTGAAAAAAGAAACCAGCTCTGAAATGGATACGAAATATCAATATAAAAAAAACCTTCGCCACACGTGCATCTCATAATGCTTTAAATCAAAAATATTTATTATATGAATATTAATACTAATAAATAATTTGAATACATTAGTCACAAGTGAAAATATTTTTTTCGAAATAAATATGATATATTTTGAGACAATCTTTCTGAACCAAAATAATCCTTCTTGGGTGTTGTGGGTTTTGATTTGAATCTTCCGAAGTTTCGGTCTCGGTGCTAGCACCATCTTCAAGGACAGCCCCGAAACTGGTATTGGGGTTTTCACCATACCCTGATGTTGATGACGGGCATCTGCGGGAACAGCTCCTTGAGGCGAGAGTCCATGATGATGCCGGCCTGCGCGTCCCAACGGGCCCCCTCCATCATCAGGCCGTGCACGTACGCCCCATCCTTGGGGGCGGATCTGCGCAAACCCCAATTATTAGACATTTACCAACAATGTTTCCGGAGCTCTTCGGTTAATCAGCCTATTTTTTTCTTCTTTGATATCTCATAGTTGAAAATCTTGGAGCAGATTAGGTTAGGAAGACATAACACTTTATTTATGCTGTCGGTTCATATTGTTGGCAGTATTCCACCAAGGATTCTCTATGAGACCTGTGGGCTATCAATATAATAAATACGATTTGATGAAAAATGATTACGAGGTTAATAAAAAAAATATTTGGGAAAATACCTAAATTTGTTGTTTCACTAAGTATGAAAATTTAAATTTATAATGTGAATAATAATTACGTGAAATCTTCTTTATTTTTCTTGGTGACGTCACACTGGAGACACATTTTATCCAGTGGAAGCTCATTGCGCCTGGCTGTGCTCTGCATGATGGCCGTCAGGAGACTCTGGGGGTTAAAGAACCCCCCCAGCCACACCGAAGAAGGGAGCTGAAGACAATATATAATATTTTGAATAAAAATACTTGAGTGATTTACTTTTATTCAAAATATTAAAATGGAATTCCACCAAGTACTCTCTGTCAAAAATATTGAATTTCTTGACAATATATAACTTAAATATTGAAATCTATATGCGCTGTCATCTAAATTGCAAAGGGTCTATCCGAGCTGAGTGTTCTACAATGTCAATCTCAACTAAATCTTCAATTACTGTCGACGATCCCAGTGAAAAGGTCTACAATATCATCAGCATGTTGTCATATAAATTTATAAAATATATAGTATGGTTCGAGTGACGCACTTCACAATATCATTGTCAACATGCTGTCATTTAAATTCATCAATTATAAATGATAATCCGAGTGGAGTGCTCTACAATTTTAATGTCAACTAGCAGTCATCTAAATTCCTCAATTGCAATGGACGATCCATGTAGAGCGCTCTAAAAAATCTTTATACATTTGATAAGTAGGACTGTTGGTATATTTGTGTCTTTCAAAAGTAACAACATGGAGAAGCATCACTTTATATATTTAATTATTTAATATTAGCATACATAACTCAATTTAGAAAAACATGTCGTTTTGGGTATATTTAAAAATTTATCAACAGGAAATTTCTGAAGTTCAATATTTCAAAAATGAGATTCATGTTCATGCGATTGTATATTTCTAAGCAAGCTATTTGTAAATATTATTATGATGAATTTTATAGTTTGTTATATTATAATGAAGTTGTATTATTCCAAAATGACATACCACAAAATCTGTGGACCACGTCTCCAACTCTCGAAGCCTTAGAAGAAGATCAATAAACCAAGCCGTGAGTCCGTGCAAGGATGGATAGGCTCTGGATGACCATACTGGGGGCACCTAAAAGTAATTTTGCTCTATCTGAATAAGTTTTCAATCAAGCACGTCAATGTTACTGTCCAGATGAAACAGTGATTACCTGATCCAAAAAGAGAGCGTTCTCTAAATTTTCCATATCTGAAGTGATTGTAAGTTCACCCTGAAAGATGCAATATTATTAGAATTAACATTATCAATGATCTTAGACTGAGTCCAGGTATAATTAAGTGTCAACCTGGCTGTTGGTTTAATAATGAATTTTATTTAGTTAGGGTTTCATTTATGATAGGGTAATTACAATGATATAAAAAAACACAAGAATGATGAATTTTTATCTGTATAATGCTAACGTCCCTTGCTTTTTGCAGTATTTTTAAATTTGTCAGCACTGATCATGCAAAGATATATTTGTGCCAAATTTATAGTTATAGTTACAATTGTCATTTATAATAACAATAATTCATAAAAGTAAGTCAAATGCCTTTTTAAAATAATACTTGTAATTTTTATAAAACCTTTATAAAGTCATGACTCAAATTTATATGTGCACTAGGGTCTATTATATAAAGAATAAATATGTTTCAAGAGTACTTTTAATCCAAGATCCAGTTCCTTCAGAGATCTCTTCAGCTCTCCCGTGAGATAGTTCATGCGCTCACATTCTTGGAAGGCCACAATCACATATGGAGTCCTCTCTTCTACCTTCCCCGTAATCTCAGCCATGTTAAATTCTTCAGGAAGTTTGTCCATAATTTCATCTAACATTTGTTTGACCTGTAAAAAATATTTGTTTGTACTCACATTATTCGTATTTTGGTGGAATTCCAGCGTAAATTCATACTTTTTCTTATTAAGAAATAATAACATAGAGCCACAGTATATTTGTTTATTAATTTTTAAAAATCTAACTTTATCTTCTCGAGTGACTGTGGTCGCGCCAGAGGTTCCAGCATCTCGGGGTTGCATTTCAAACACGGTCCTGAATAAACTCTCACTGGTGGTGGTGAGGAAGCCTATTTCAGCATTTGGATGCAAGCCATATAGGTAAGGAGATTCAGGAGGCATGGCATCGTCTATGTAGCCATGGTAGCCGACGTAGTCTGTATTGGGAGGAGCAGGAAACCCGGGAGCCAACTGCAATTCTCCATCAACCTGAAAGTCAAATTTTTCAATCAGTATAAACTACTCTACTGAAATCAGTCAACACAGAGTTCCGGCTGTTGTGAGTTGAAAAAAATATTGATAAAAAATAAAGATAATATAGAAATTTTCAGATTTACATAAATTATTTTGACATGTACCACAAATAAAATATTTTTGACTAAAGGGGTTTTTTATAATTATTAAGGCTTTTACACTATTACCAAAAGTTCCTGATAATAAATTACGTGAGAGAAAATTCACCAGGTCAGGCTGCATGAGCTCTTCCAAATAGGATATGCATAATTTTCTATCCCAGTCATCTGTAATATGTCCTCCGTACATAATCTCTCCAAATAAGTATCGCAAGTCTTCCCAGGGCACTTTGGAGTTAGCCTCCAAGTAATTGTATAGCACAGAGACACTTATATTCAAATCACCTGAAATTAAATATAACGGCATTTTAACATATATATTTTTACAGTATACCAGTGAGCTTAAAATTTCTTACTGATTGTGATCCGTAAGAAATTTCAAACTGTTTATAATGTAACGGCTATATTTATAAATTGGTAGACATACCAACATTGAACGGGTAAACTTTGTTCCAACCCTGAGGTCCAAATTTTCTTCTTTCTGCAACTACAGCATGGAAATAGCAGAGAGAAAAGAGAATGACTTTAAACTCTGCCTCTTTGCCACACATTTCAAGAGTCTCTTGATTAAAATTATCCAATGCTTTATGGAGGTTAGCCTCAAAGATAAAAAAGAATAACAAATTATAATTTTATATATCACGTTGATAATTACATAAAAAAATGTTGGACTACTATAGATTTTATCACTTGTGCTTGTTCTAAAATATAATAAAATTCATCCAGTTTAATATTCTTCCCGAAATAATTGAGCAATTTAACTTGTATAAATATCATTTTATATAAAATCATACATGGAGTAGTTTCCTTTAATGTTTTGTTTCTTTTGCCAAGTATATGAGTTGGTATGTTATTGTTAACTTGAGAATCAGTTATATTTAGATCATACATTGCAAGAAGCAAACTGTAGAGTAAAAATAAAATAAGCTTATTCAGGTTGATTGTGGCTTTGAAATAATTGCGTACAATTGAGGCACATACTTGCATGCCAGTTGGGGGTTCATTAGTAATTTTGATGGAAGATTCAAGAATTCCTTGAGGGATAATATGAGCTGCAGCGGAGGCGGCCGGCTCAGCACTCATGAATACCCTGTAGTTGACATGAGAGCCAAAGGAGTACAGTTCAAGAGTCTTTTCCAGAGAAGGTAACCATTTTTTAACTAAATGGATATTCTGAAAGCGAGTAGCAATTTATAAATTATTCATCAGTTTAAATGAATTGTATACTCATGTGGTATTCATAAGCATGCCATTATAACATAAAAAAATAATCTCCCATTATAATCTTTTTTTAGGAAATGCATTGAATTTAAACTTGTCTTACTTGTAGTACAACCCAGTGCCCATTTTGAGCTGCAATGTCCATTGCTCTTTCTGCTACGACCTCCTGACCTTGACCCAGTGAAACATTGTGGAAGTTTTCACTGTCAGATGTAAAGCCCAGAGTTCTCCCTAGAGTTTCCACGTCTTTCAAAGGATTCACACCGGGAGATAAAATGAAAAAGATTGGGGTTGATGGACTGGTTTCTTCAAATGACTTGGCAAATTCCATTGTCCGGTTTTCAACATACTTAGCTCCCATTTTTTCTTCAATAAATGCTCTAAAATATTGTAATAAACAGCACTGATATATGTGGTTGTAACAATAATAAAATCATCACAAAATGTAGTATCTTACGCAACAGCATAGGTCATTCTATCGGGACGTAGAGCTCGCAACATGCATAGGCGTTGAATGGGAGTCTTATTTTTCCATTCCTACAATTAAGCGAGATGTACTGTTAGTAATGGGCGACTTTTGATAATAATAAAAAATATAACCAAAAATAAACCATTTGATACCTGTGGGAATTTTTCTTTTTCTGGACAATCCAGCTCTACTAATTTTTTCCACCTTTTTGAAGATGTTTCGATATCACGATCCAAATTTCTGTCCACAGAAAAAAATATTAATCAAAATAAACAAGTCAATGTAAATTGAATAAAATTAATAGGTTATTTTAGATTTTGCTGTGGTTTTGTTTAAATATATCATTGGTGAGTTAAGGAATTTAATACATGAGATAGCTCAGGTGATCTTTGTGATTTCTAAAGAGATGCATAATTCAAATGAATCCAACAACACAGTTGAATACACTTTGCCTGATCATAGATATGCTTTACCTAAACTCTTCTCTTCCTGATAGTGAACAAATTCCTCCCCAGCTTGTGTTAGTCAAGAAATCTACAGGGCTCGTGACGTGAGGCTTAAGCGGGAACCTCAAAAGGAAATCTAGCTCAGCAGATGAAATCTCTTCACTCATTAACAAAATCTGCAAAACCATGTCTTCATAGTAAAATGTTTGAATAGAGCTAAGCAGAACAGTAAAAGACGGGCTTAAGCACTATTAGGTATAGTATAGGTATTGTCAGCCGTTGTCATGAGTTGATTTGATTTATTGGATGTTAGCCTGCTTCAAGTTTTCTGTATTCCCACATTCGGTCCCCATTCTGAGACCGTCTTCGGAGATTTTATGATAAATCTCAGCAAGAGGACTGAAACGTCGGAAGATTGAAAACTTCTGGCAGATCAACACCCAAGAAACCAAATCATCTAAGTATAGTTTGGTGGTGTTAATTTCAACAATTCAATAGAGCTCAATACCTGGAATGTCATTTGTGAGGAGAATATAAGTTTATCACATTCAAATAAACCTCTTGTTGTATATTGAAATACTGAATAACTTATGCAATCAATCAAATTTTTTACTCTCGCTGCAACGTCATCAGCTGGCTCAGCTTTTGATATGGCCTTTTGGAAGACTACGCTGAACGCCTGAAAATATAATAGAAGATTTTTTTTTAGTAAGAAAGCAGTATTCATGATGGTATCTTGGTTTTCAACTTCTTACTATAAATTATAAGAATAAAGAATTTCAACCAAATATCTTCATATGGCCAATGTTTTCGCATTGCTTTTACATAGATCTTAAAAGTAATTTCACTCATTTATAAATAAATTTATTAATCTCACCTTGAGTGAAAATTGGTATATTGGATTGATTGTGTTGAGATCGTTGAGAATAAAGTATAAAAGACTGGCTCGTGCTGCTGCAGGTCGGTAAAATTCTCTGGCCTGGTCTATCTGATGAGAGGTTATCTTTGCTTCTGAAACCTACAAAATTATTTATATTTTAAGGTTTGTAACTAAGAAACGTGTACAAAATGAATATTGCAAAATAATATTTTACTCCAACATTCTTACTTTTCGTTCAATATCAGCAGCAGTTTTCTTTGTTGTTTCCAAATTCTCAACCAATGCAGTGTCACCAAGAATATTATCCCCAGCAGATGATAGACGTGATAGCAAATCGTCTTCAAGACTCTTTAACTGAATCTTAAACTGGTTTTGTTGCTTTGTCAATTCAGCCTACGGATAACAATGATAAAGATACTATTAAACAAGTGTTCATATTTAACACTAAGTCATTGTTTTCAAGCAAGTTTTTTTACAAATCTATTTTTATTTTTAATAATTTAGGACACGAGACAAAACTGAATTCATACAAATTGGAATGATCAAATCAACATTTTGTAGTAATAGTCTCTGTATATAAAAGACAGTATATTAGACAATTAAGGTTTGTAGTTTAAAATGGTAAACCTTCAGATCTTCAAGGTCAGGTCTCTCAGCCTTAACCACTTCTGCAAGGAGCTGATCCTCTAGGCCGTCCCGAGTCACGGTAAAGTTTACCAAAGTAGTCTGCGCCTGCATTTCAGGCTTGTAGTGGGGATTGGCAAGCTTTGTATGCAGAATAAGGCGAAACATTGGATTATATTCCACTTCTTTGTCTCCTATTTTTATTGCTCTGTAATAATTGTTATTATATTAATATCTCATAAATTTCTAAAGAGTATATGTAAACAGTGGCAGTTTCAAGTTATTCATATACAAAATATATAGTAACTATTATGATTAATTAATGGAACTGGTATTTA
Organism: Atopsyche davidsoni; assembly: GCA_022113835.1. Lineage (NCBI taxonomy): Eukaryota > Metazoa > Arthropoda > Insecta > Trichoptera > Hydrobiosidae > Atopsyche > Atopsyche davidsoni. The sequence continues at coordinate 8,080,868 of JAILWY010000006.1, read as the reverse complement.
TTTAGTAATACTCCATTTCACTAACTATTATGAGTAGGTACTTCATTAATTACGTGAAAAAAATTTACAAGTCGGCTCTTACTTTCCCTTTTTGATAAGATTTCTACCAAGAAGTGGGTCTAACACTGGGTCTACGTTCTCTCCTATATTTTCTACCAAAACATTTTCTCCTTTATTAAGGGCTTTTTCAATTGTATCCAAATATCCTTTCGAACCCAAACGAATCACTTGTAAATTATCGCCATATTTTTGTTTAATCCATTTGACACCTTGCAACTGAAAAATAAATAAATTCAGACAGTTTTTATTTATCCATAATAATATCGTTTAACAGACGATTATTCAGATAAACCAGGCAGTTTGTCTGATGGTTCATATTTTATAACATTTTTTATCAAAATATTATTATTGAATTGAATTGAATTCCACCAGTACTTTTTGCCAAAAATATTAAATATATAAGTTTAATAGTAGTGGGTCTTTGATAAATAGTAAACTAAATGTATAGGTGAATTACTTGCGGATCAATCATTAGAGGCCATCTCTCTGAGCTGGACAGGATTGTGGCATTTTCAGTACTCATTCTGTCGGAAGGAAGACCTTCGTTCTGCCACATTGCAATTTGTGTGTCGTCTGTCAAGAGACTAAGAGGATCCAGGCCCTCGGTCATGGGCACGGGAGGCTAAATAAGTACATTTAAACATTAAATAACAACCATACACTGTGTTTTATGTTTTTAAATATATTGTTGAAAAATTATGCTCCTACTTCGAGTGTCTTTGAATATATGAGCCACATTTTGTGAAGTAAATCAAGCCTGTACTGTTTAGTGAAGCATCCCACATATGATATAAATGCAGTCACAAGCAAGACATCCCCTGGTAGAGTTGTATTTTGCTGCATAAAACTGAAAACAAAATGTAGTTTAAAAAATATAATTATAAGTATCACTCAAGTTATGAATGACGTATTTATTTTTACTTAGCGACAGCTTCTGCCCAGCGCACATTTTCACTAGCAAGTCCACCCACTAATCTGTTAGCAAGTTGGATGGTGCAGTTAGTGGCATCGGCTTCTTTTTGGCACTTCAGCTTCTCCATCGTTGCTTTCTCAAAGTCTGCTGTCAATTGCGCCAATTGTTCTTCTAGTGACTACAAAAAAGCGATTGTCATGTCTTGTCATTGTCTCGTGAATCTACGAGATTAGGTAATTAATTTATCTATTTTTGATACTTACTCCAACTTTGGCCTTGATAACACTAAGTTTGTCTGTTGCAGCTGCCAATTCAGCATTAGCTTGGGCGAGGGCTTTCCTTTTGGGTTCCACATCACAAAATACTTCGTAGAACCTAATAATATTAATTACCCACGCACACAAACCTGCAGCAGCACCTGACTTAGACCTAATGAATTCTAAAACAATCCATTTTCACATAAATTGTAATATTTGCGAGCTTACAGTTGACGTTGAGTGTATCCTAGTAGATATAATAAATGATTTGAATTATGGCTTCATTTAATTTATTTGTTCAATTATTTAAAACTGATAAGGTAGTAAACATATGAATTGTCAGATTTGTTTACGTACCGGGTTCGAATTCAGCATCTTTCAAGTATGGCTGAATAGCTTTAATAACTTCAGGGTGGATGTTTTCCTTATCATAATTAATAAGAGCTTCCAAGAAGGTGTCAACTTTGGCCATTACAATCTGAAAGAATTAAATATCCTTGTATATATTGACAAATTCAAGTACAGAGTAAATGTACAAATATAATAACAAAATTAAGATATTGACTTTATATCTATTTATGGATTCGTCAATCAGATGCGTATTTATTACCCATTACGGGTTTATTATATTATTACTAATATGATTAGGCACATAAGTTCATATATAGAAGATGATTTAAAGAAACTCTAAGAAAAATATAGGCAGGAAAAAATAAGGGTTCGTACACCGGTCATGTAAACCAGAAGATGTGGGTTCAAGTTCCACACAAATCACGATGATATTTTTCTGAGAGTTTCTTTAAATCATCTTCTATATATGAACTAATGTGCCTAATCATCTTAGTAATAATATTGACTTTGTTGAAAATAGTAAGGTTAGGTCAGTCTGGGTTACATCTTGGAGAGGCTGGGGTATTGTTATAGCTAACCTTGGCAGCTTTCCAGCTTCTATCTTTTGGAATCTTTCCCCCAGGAGCCAAGAGTACCATGACAGCAGCCGTGACGTTGGTAACAGCACCGGGAGGGGAACCAAAAGACTTCAACTCAGTGAGATTGGCTTTGTTGAGAGTATTGAGGGCGTCCTGGGCAGCTTGTAAAGCTGGCTCTGCCTTTACGAGATCTTCCTCACAATCTTTCTGCTTCTTGGACACTTCCTCTGCAATCACACCCACTTTCTGCTCTTCTTCATCGGCTGAAACGAGAAATAGACATGTATCAAATGAACTTTATGTATAACTGTGATCTATGACCTATAGCGATGGTCTGTGGGCCAAGCCAATAGTCACTTGTTTCCTTGATTTTCTACAGATTGTAGTAATAAAATTATGTTATTAAGTACCTAGGGCTTTTTCATTTTGCACTTTTTCAGTTTCCACTCCTACAATCTCAATAAGAGCATCGGCAGCATCATTCTTTTGCTTTAATTCTATTTCTTGAACGGCAAGCTTTGCTTTTAAGTTTTCTACTTGATCTGCAGTACTTTTCAACTTTTCCAAACCATTCTCCAACCTACAGCAAGAGAATTAATTTTATTAATATATAATTTCATTTGTTTAAGGTATTATTTTTGCTGAAAGAAACTGACCTTGTAACTTTAGCTTGAAGTTCTACAGCCTGTTTCCGAAGTAGTTTTGAGTACAAACTGATTTGTTCAAGGTAACTTTTAGGAGTTGTGTAATTGTACCGTCTTTCATTAGAAAGGTATGCCTTGGACATTGTATTGACAGAAGTATGAACAAATGCCATGAATCGAGCCACAGAATCTCTGTAAGCTTCCTAGAAAAATAAGAGGCGCTAAATAGTATCAACAAAGTAAAGAGAATATTTATAGATCTATGGTATGATTTGAATACCGGTAAAACATCAACTTCTTGTAAAAATTTTACAGCAACAGAGACCAAAGCCTCCTGTGGCCATTCATGAAACCAGTTGATAGCTGTACTGTTGATAATAGCAGGAAACTTTCTGGAACGAACTCTCAACGTAGAGCCAACAGGAGAGAAACAAAGAACCACCTTTAACAGCTTACGCACACGGTCAATAAAGAACTTCCAACAGTTTTCTCTCGTATCCAGGATCCCAGCTCCTTTTACCTGAGAGCATTAAATTAAAAATGAATGAGATAAAAAAGAATCGACATATTTATTTCTTTTTATTTATGCTTAAATATTTTATTATACTACCGTAAAACAAAATTACCTCATTTCTTACTCCAGCTATGATATTTTCAACTTCATCGTCAGGGAACAAGTCAGCTACTTCTCCTGATGCAAGTAGATCATTAATCAACACCAAAAATTGTTCATTAGGAACCTGAGCATCTGTCATAAGAAACATGCTACCAACATTTTTGATTCCTGCTTTCATATATAGGCCCGACAATTCATTCTAGAATAAATGATAAATAAATAAACAATTGCTAATAATACATATTTACATGAATACTGTGGTGGCAATACACAGGGGGCGAGTCGCTCGGAGACGGTCTTGCACGACTCACGAGGGTTGCCAACACTTCGTAGCAAGAGAGCTTGTCACCGACGTTTCAGGGTACCTGCAACCCCAAGCATCGAGACATAAACCACAAGTACATTAGATATAATAAAAACCTTTAGATCAGTAACACCGTATCCTTTGCGAAGTTGAATTTGAAAGACTTCAAGACTAGATATGAATGCGGCCAGTCGAGATAAAGATTGCTTTCCAGAGCCTCCTACTCCAACAAGTAATGCACTTCCTCTTGGACTTTCCAGTATACGATTGATTCTGTCAAACAAATAAAATATGAAAAGCATGTTTGGAAGTTCAAGTCAATTATACAATTTTAGCAATTTTATTGATCCAGCTTTACATCAGAAAAAAATAATAATCGATAAGTGTGGTTAGTACTTTAAGATGTGCATTAAGGTAAATAGTTTAATACCTGCAAATGTGCATCATAGCATCTTCAAAAAGAACCAGGTTCATAGCAGCGACAAGGTCGTTATAGCTGACAAGTGCATCTTGAAGAAGGTTAATCAACATATCCCAATTGAGTATTGGCATGTATTTAGGCTCTCCAATACCACCAGCAAAATGACAATAGATATTAGGTTTTTCAAATACCACGGCTTCGTCTACCTCCTGAGAATTTAAAAATAAATATATTTAATGGCATCTGATATTATTGAGCAAATCTCTACAGCTCTGATAATATATTTTCTAACCTCAAAATTCTTTTTACAGATATCAATTTGTAGCTTGGCAAAAGCTTCAATATCTTTATCATCTGTTAACTTGTCTCCGTAAACTCTGTGAGTCTCATGTAACCAAATCCTGAGGAGATCACTTGGTGTACTGACAGATTCACTACTACTAAATAGCAAACCCTGAAACAATAAGTTAATATTATTTCTGAATAATCATTTATTAAAGCTCATAGAAAAAAATATTTACCTGAAAGACGTTGGATAAATCTCTAAGATTGAATATATAATGAGATTTGACAGCGGTAGGTAAAAATATTTGACTAGCTTTGTGATGTAGTGCGATTGTAGCAGCCACAACATTGCCTGTAAAATTTAAAAAATATAATTGATATGAAATAAATAAATAAAATAATATGAGTAAAGTCTATGTTTTTCTTACTTGCTAGTCTCGTTACAACGTGTGGAAACCGTAGTTCCAAGTTGGCGAAATGTTGACTCAATATGGAATAATAAATGCTTGTCAGAGCATCAGGTCCCGGAAAACTTACAGCGAATACGCAGAAGTGTCTTTGAAGCCTTGGATTGATGGTAAAACTTCCTGATGTGGGATTCATACATGAAATATATTGGCAGTTGTGAATGTCCTTGAGAGCCAGTTTTCCCCGGTCGTACCAATGACTGTAGTCTATGTGCTGTCTTATAATAGTGTGAGGCTGGACAGTTCCATATCCATCCACCTCTGGCATATTCATATCATCTATGAAGTATATGAGAGTCTTACTACCTGGTGGACCGTAGTTTCGACCAGCTTTCTTTTCTAGCGGTTTTTCTAGCATCTTTTGTAACATCTCTGATGTTGTGTAAAAATTAAAAGGAATATTGGCAATCGCATAATTCTCTGATAAACTGCAATAAAACATCAAAAACTGTTTATATTAAAATATTTCATTGATAAAATACAGAATTATGTAAAGAACTACCTTGCCATCTTTTCGTTTACTAAAACAGTTTTTCCACATCCTGCGTTACCAACCAACATAATAGGGTGTTTCTTTTCCATGAGCATATCCATGAAATACCTAATTCTAATAGACTCGGATGTCGGTACCAGTACCGCCTGAAATACCAAAAATAATCTTAAACTAATGAACAGATCAAAGAAGTGGTTATTACTCTATACAGCTTTTTATTCGCACCTGTAAGGGCATATCTGAATCTAACTCAAACTTAGGAAGACGTTCTGTCCATGGTAAAAACTGTTTGGTTTCAGTATCTATATAATAATCAAATACGGTACCACCTGCGGGAAATTTTACCGATTTAAACTCATTAATCCACCATTTCGTAAATTCTGAAACACATAAAAAATAGATAAGTAGTTTTATTTTTATTCTATTCAGATGAAACAATTTAATATATTAATTTACATTTTTTTAGAAATAACCCTTTGCTGGTTTCTTTCACCAAATCAAAAGCATACGTGCATAATCCTTAATTTTTTAAAATATATATTTGAAACAGTAGTTTATTTATTGTATTTATTATTTTGTGTTTAATCACTGTATTATATATAAATTACAGCAAAATACAATGTAAGCACATTTTTTTATAAAATAATGTGAACAAATATGCACTCTTGTAGAAAATACCATATATAGTTTGGAATAGAAAACTGACTGAGCAGTACATCCATTATTGCAAATAAATAAACCATTTGTACTGAATGCTCTGAACTGGGGTATATCTGAATATAAAAAAAATATTATTAAGATATTACCTGTGCGGTAGTCCACAGATTGGTCTTGGTACATTGCAGATCCAAAAGCCCAAACACAGGCAAAAACAAAGTATAAATCATGCCATTCCTTGGGACAGTCCGCTGGGGTGTGGGCCGGAATGAGAAGGCAGCCCAGTAGCTGACACAGCATAGCCACGTGCGCCATCTCTACTATGGGTGTGATCTTCTTGAAGCGGATTCGGACATTCTCAAGGCAAGGAGGTATGTACTTATCAAAAAGAATCACCAAACTTGATTTTTCAGATGGGATTGTGCGACGCTCTATCCAGCTTGTGACATAACTGTAAGAGAAAACATATTTAGTGACAATAAAATAACACACAACTTTGCTATTTTTATGCTACTTATTGACAACGGCCTCCAAAATCAGCAAATATATCTGTGGTATAGAGTAATAATGCTTGCTTTTAATATTTGGACTAGAATATGTACTCAATCAAAGAAAAAAAAATACAGCTATTATTTAACTACTTACGGATTCCAACCCAAATCCTGAGGATTTATATACAAGATTCCAGCTCTCGAGACAGTGGCAGGAGTAGCAGTTCGAAGATTAGATATTTCAAAGAGCAATCTCATAACTGGAGTTAATGCAATACGCTCATTACTAGCTAATGTCAATACTTTATTATCATCCATAACTGTATTTAGAGATTCAATCCACATGGGATCAATATCACCATCCAACACAATCCACTTTGGATTATCTCCGGGTAAATTAGCTTGATCTCTCATGATTACTGAAAATAGTCCATCCTTCCATTCTCGAGTTGCTGCGTTTATAATTCCGAACAGCTCATCATTAGTTACAGCTTTTGGATTCAAATCGTTGTATATCGGTTTCTTTTTGATATTTTGATATGTACGGAATAGTGTTTTCCAAACTTGTGTCTTTCCGGTTCCGGCATTGCCAACGATGAACACGGAATGTCGCACTTCTAGTAGCTCTTCAAGCTGGACAACCTTTAAAATGAAGTTATCCTCTGGTTGTAATGCCAAATCCAAAGCTGCCTGCTTTACAGTTCTTTCAAAATCTACATCACGTTTCCTAGGCACTTCAAGAGCAGGAAAGAGATCTCCAATTAGACCCATAAATATAGGCATATCATCTGTTACAATTTTGGGTATATTGAAATCACGAAGAGCTCTCATCAAAACTTCTTCTTCTGGTCTACCAGGATCACCACGCTAGAAAATATGGTTATTCAATTCATTCAACTACAACTAAATCAATTTTTACATCTATAAATTAATGTTTTAAATACCTTCAAGGAGCCAGCAACCACCAATACAGACTTTATAGCTCTCAACCCCCAATCATAATGATCTTGCTTGGACAAAAGCTCCTTACAAAGTGTGTAAAGAGTAATGAATTTTCGTGCCAAGACTCTGGCATCTTGAAAACCTTCTGCCACCAACATGATCTCACAAATCAATTCAAAATCTGGCACCACCATGGCGCATGGTCTGAAAAGGGCTTTTAAATTTTCAGGCAATTCAGTTCTTCCTGCGTATCCAGGATTCATTGTAATAAATATACCAACAGAAGGCACCATTGCTATGGGCTCTCCCATGAAGTTGAACTGACTCTTTTTATCTCTGTTGAAAATGGATTACATATTAAACCAAAAAGTATAAAAGAAACAGAAGATAACATTATAAAAGATATCATAATACCTTATAGCATCCTGAACAGATTTAACTTGTACGGCTACAACAGACAATACTTCTACAGAGATTCTGTTAAACTCATCAAAGCATCCCCAAGCGCCAGTTTGAGCAAGCCCTTTGTAAATGTTTCCACAAGACTAATTGAAATTAAACCAAAAAAAATATTACAACAATACTCTCAGATGTAAACTAAACACAGTATCTATAAAGTTTGACTTTTACCTTGTAATCCATTTGCTCAGAACAATTAAACACATACACCATTATACCAAGAGCTCTTCCGAGGTCTTTAGTAGTTTCGGTTTTGCCTGTGCCAGCAGGCCCTGCTGGACCTCCTCCCATTATCAAATGAAGAGACTATAATATCAAAACACATCTTTTTACACAAATATGATATTTTTGCATATTTCTTTAATAGTTTTATTTTTCAATTGAGCTTCACTGTAAATATTGATTCTAGTCAGAGATTTCTCTACGAGTCACTGCTTCCCATAATAGTATAAATAAATTCAGACCTGGTCACCAGTCGTCGATAGAGAGGCGACCAGGAACATGTATTTTAGATTTATTTATTTGAGTCTTTGTTCCTGTAAGTTAGGACTGAGCTCTGAACTCTGTGCGGACATGAAGGTCCCATACATTATATTTACATATATATTTGATTGTAATTCAAAAGATTTATTATAATATATATATATAGTGACATACTTGCGTGAGAGTAATGTAGCAACGATCAGTCAATGGTGTTATGACAAGTCGTGGGGTATTACCAAGATATTCATAGCTGTATCGAAATTGAGCATCGCAGATATTTGCAAAACAATCGCGTTCTTTTTCATCCCATCTACAAATATAATGGCGAAAACTCACAATTATAAGTTAAAAAATGCTTAGCTAGACAATTTAATACAAAAAAAATATTGCGTTACCAAAAAATTACTGACATCGAATGTTCAAATTCCAATTGAAAAAAAGTTTCCTTTTCATACCTGTGTCTGAGTTGTGATTGCCACTGAAAAGCAGAAGCACTTTCAATCTTAGTTTGTATCAATTTCATAACAACATCTCTCGAATGCACATCAATAGTACAGATTGTCATAATTTTTTGACGGTCTTGTTTGCTCAGCTCGCCAATCAGTAGAGAGATGAGTGTGCTCAGCTGAGCAACTTGCTTCTTGTAGTAATCCTTAAGAGCGTTGTCGTAACCCTCTTCTAGACGTGAGAATGCTATGTTCACTTCGGTAGTCCACCAGATTTGGGTACCGCAGAGAGAGACTTGCGCAGGGAAATCAAATAACCACTGCTCTCTCGGCTTATCTTCGTATGAAAGTGTACCATCAGCAAAGTATGTTCTTATACTCTCTCGCATTTCATCTTGAAGACGATTGAGCCATATTTCAACCTGAATAAAAATTAGATCATTATCATTTTAAAGAGAACAGAGATTAAATACACTGTGATTGTATTGTCTCAGAAATACTGCATAATTAAAATAGGTTATATTCGTTTTTGTAAATTAACACATGGGGGTATTTTAACTTATTACTAATTATTAAAAATGCTCTTAAGAGTATGGGAATTTCCATTTTTTCATAAAATAAAATTAGTAATATTGATGTCTGAAAACGATATTATAAGCTTTGTTCTAAGTAAGCCATGTCAGTAGGTAAGAGGTTTATTGTATCATTACTAACAGGTCCACTGCAATCACAATCCTTAAAGAATTTAACAAGTTCTCCATCTTTGGCAATCATTCCTTCTGCTGATTTCTCATTGTTAGGTCCTACTTCGTCTTTGAATTTCAGCTTTGCCATTGAATCAAACAATTTTGTTAGATGTCTGAAATAAGGAGCAAATATGGAAGTAGATATCGTGAATAAAATTTTGTTTAATTTGAACATATCAAATTAAAAAAATATATAAAGTTGGCACTTCAAGCTATCAAGAATCGAACAAATAAATAAAATAGTGACATAATTCAAAAATATTATATATATTATATAAATATGTTTTTTTTAGACCTGCAGACCATCTCAGGTTGATTTCCATTTGAAAGTACATCAAGAAGATCAGCAGACGACACAAAATAAAACCGAGGAAATGCTAAGCGTTTTGTTTCCAAATATTCCGCTAGGGCTTTTTCACATAATATTAAATCCTTTTGTAATTCATCAAGCAGCTGAACTAATCCTTCTTTATTCGTACCTTGAACCACATTTGGAGTTTTCGACATTTCTAAAGTCATTTCCTTAAAATCATACAAAAATTAACTATAAAATAAAAATTGAAATGAACAAGTATTTTGATATGAAATTATCAGGTGATACCTACTTTGAAGTCTTTGTCGATTCTGTCAAATCTGTCTGAATCTACGGGGAGTTTCTTTCTTATATCTTCAGAATACATGAAGATGCTTTCTAAATGAGTCCATGTCCTTTGTACTTCAAACCACACTGTTATAACCTGATCGGCAATGCATAGTTTGTTTTGCCACTCTGAAACTTCCGTCAGAAAATGGGCGATAAATTTTGAAGTTATTAAATTTTGCAATTGCACCTAAAAAACACACACATCCATAATTTTATGAAGTAATCCTCTAGTATAAGTTTTTATTATTTTTAACTTAAGTCACAAACACAATTTGCTCAGAATAACCTGATTTTCTTCTAGTGTTTCAATCAACTTTTCACTAGCTCGTAACAGATTGCATCCCGTTCTCGAATGCAGCTCTGACTCGAATTCCATATGACTCCAGGTTTGGTGCAAGTCCCTGAGTACCTTTTCCATTGACATTTCTTTCACCGCTTTATCCACAGTATTTTTTACCTCCTCTTCACATTCATGAAGATTCAATTCGAGTAAATCTGACAAGGTAGTACTCGTATCCATAACAATTCGTACCTTAAATATTCAATTGTTAAATTAAATGTTATGCTAGCCCGAAGAAGAGATTCAGTAAAATTTATGTACAATTCTCAGTTGGATATAATATAATAAACTAGTGCAGAGTTGTGTGGATACTTACAGTGAGTTCTGGTGGTAATTCTGCTAAACTCTGCGAAACAAAAACATAAGCAATGATTTATTTACATAAAACATTTTTGCATTCACAACGATAAAAATGATAATGAACACTTATGTCTAAATGATTATTTACAGATTACCACCAGAAAATGCCAAAAAACTCTATGTTATAGTTTGTATATAATTGTATTCATAACACATACATGAATGATTCCATATATAGTTCTGCGAATAAAACCTTAAGATGTTAGTTTTTATATTGAAACTGTATAATTAAATAAATTCAGCCACTAAAAGATGATTATTTCAACGCTGTGCTAAATTGTGAACAAGAACTTCTTTCTGCTCATTTCAAGCTAAGCATATTCATTCCCATGCTGCTAGGACAACAAAGTCACATTATAACCTCCTCTTACCATAACACGTATTTACAGCACATGCAAATACAATTTGTGTCATTAACATCCAGGCCTAAAAATGTAAGTGCTTAGTAAATTTACATCAAAAGAAAGAACAATGGTGGACCTAATTTAAGACTTAAGTCCCAGAAAATAACCTTTTATATTTATAATTCAAGCTTCTATAGTCCATTCAATATCTAACAGAGCAAGCCACGCAGTATCTTAAGAAAGAATTTATGTACAAAATTTCATAACATTTCAAGAATTTATGAGTTTCAAGAAAGTATTATCACCACTGTTCAGTTTAATTAAAGCCGGGTTGTTTTTGGCCCGGTTCATACCTTCGTACTCTTCATAAGTTGATCCCAATGACGTTCTCTGATGGCCGGGTTCTGCAACTCACCCACAGCCCGCAAAGACGTGAGCATATTCTTTACAGTGGATTCAAGATTGACGTATGCATCCCAACTAGTCAATTAATAAAAAATATCAAATGTTAAAATAACAATTGAATCTATTCGAACACATAAATAATTGGGATATGTGATACATTATACCTTCTCATTTCCTTATCAAGAGCTCTTATTTCTTTTGCAAATTTCTTACATTCAATATCCATATTCTCAACGTCAATCTTTCTCCAAGGAGTCGTCTTCCAATCTCCAATACTTGCTTGTACAATATGAGCATAATCCCATAATTGCTACATAACAAAATAAAAATCACTCGGTATTTTTAATAAATTCAATTCATATTATTTAGCAGAAATTTCTAACCTTTAATAGTCGCAGTTCTTTCCTACATTGTTTCAGCAACTTAAACTCTGGGACTAAAACCTCAAACAGAGATCCAGATTCTTGTATTCCGAACATTTCTACTTCACGTAGATAAATCTCTTTGTCGACTTTATCCATTACGAGATAAGGTCCTTCACAGTCATATTTGAAAAACTAAAAATAAAAAACACTATAAACCAGGGATCTCCAAACTTTTTGCACCCAAGAGCACACTTTAGAATGCCGGTCGGACGGAGGGTACAATTTATTTTTTCAAGGTATATTTATAGTCATAATACATATAATGCACAAAAAATATTAAATTCCAAATAAATAAATATAAAATAGAAAATTATTGTATGCAATAATTATTTTTAGTATATAAAAAAATATGCAACGAAATAATTATTTTTAATAGCAACTTTTGAATGTACATCAATAGATGTACATTCAATGTATTTTTCAACTTTTAGCAATAGCTAAAAGTTGAAAAATATCAGTTAGGGTTCGGACTAAGTTTATTAAGATTTTAATGCACCAACAATATTCAATTTAAATTTTAATGTTTTTATTGGCTGATTTTTAAAAAAATTGACCACTCAGAATTTCCCTAAATTGACCCTATTAAAAATATCAGAGACACTTTCACATAGCTTTTTCGTCACTTTTACAACCGCAAAAATAACTGATAGACTTTCACATAGCTCTCACCTCACTTTTATCAACGAAAAAATATCAGAGACACTTTTACCTCTTTTGTACTACCGCAAAAAAATCAGATTTATATTTATTCAGCAACTTTTCCATCAAGTATCTGAGACCATCAGTTATTACAGAGACAAAGACAAACCAAACTACACCCATAAAATGTTATTTCAACAGGCTTAATATGATTTTTTGGAATTAATTATTATTTTGAAAATTATAACGTAATAATTATTTTCACTCATATTTCTCTGTTTAATTTCTTAATATTAATATTTTCATAACATTTTATTGTAAACGTAAATAATTTTTTATCGTGGTCGCACAGCGACGGGCACACTTAAAACAGTTGGCGGGCGCCATGGTGCCTGTAGGCAAAGGTTTGGGGACCACTGCTCTTAACTATTAATAACTCCTATACCAGAAGTTAGAGCTATTGAAAATAAAATGTCCTTACATTGTATTTTTTGAAAACTTCTCTATAGAAATTTATATTAAAGTCAAAGTTTACTATTTTTTTTCTTATGCAAGTGACCTCACTGGCTTGCAATGGTGCGACTTGTTGCTTTACTGTTGAAGCTAACTTTTTAGTATTGATCCATTGCTCTGGAAGTTCCTGCAATCAACACAAATTCAACAATTAATGCCGCGGGAAAAGCATAAATAAATATTACATTCTCACTTACATAAGCTATCGTTTTACATCTTACCTGTAATAAAACATTAACTTCTTCCGGTATGTCCATATCATAAAATTTTAACAGTTCTATGGTTTCGGTTAGTGGTCCAAACATATCGTCAGTAGTAAGAGCTCGATCCTTAACATTCATGAGGTACGCCATTACGCTAACCAATACTTTGTAGTCTCCTTCAGCAATTACTTGAAGCAGTCCTTCATCTGCATCTCTGATAAAGGATGCCAAGTCTGAAAGGCTCGACGTCACATTTGATACAAGGTGGTTTTTATACATATTTCCCCATTTTCTAACGGTATTGAGAAGAGCTTGACGAAAAGGTCGAACATCAACCTACAACGTTTTTAACAAAAATTATTATTCTACTCAAACAATATATATTAAAGTCATAGAATTTTATTATGGTACCTGAAACCATGAATGGAATATTTGATACGAAGCCATGTTTTCTATTTCCATAAACAGGTTCTCATAATTATCAATTTGTTCTCGAAACGAATCCATGTTGGGATGACATTCTGGCGGTCCTAATGCTTCATCAACTGCCAAAGCATCAAGCTCATGATTAGTTAGCTGACGCCCATAAAAGAGAAACATTTCCATTATGACTTCACGATCTTCGAGCCACAAGTATGAATAGTTCTCAAAGCTTCCACAGAAATCTGTTGCGTCTTCGACCATCTATGAATGGAGAGTGAAACTATCAGACCTTGAAAACTTAAATATTTCAAAAGCAAAAAAAATTGCAGTATTCGGTGAGTACCTGATTCACATTCCCAAGTATTTCTTTAATCATATCTTGAATATCTCCATTCTCACTTACTTCTTCCTCGTATGATATTTCATTGCTCTGAGATATTCTTGTCATGAGCCCTGCCATATTCATAATATCGTTGATGAGATCTGTAAGTAAGCTGTTAAAACCTTTTGGATCATCCAGTTGTAGAGAAGGAACGTAAACCATTTCAGGTTCTCTTAGTTCGAGTTGAGCCTCAAACAAGGGTGGAAGATTGTTTTTAGAATCCATATGCTCAGTGAGATATCCTAAACTGGTGAAAGAAAATAACAATGCATTATAATAGTAGTATAAAATAGTAGTTACAAGACATATTTTTATTGGAGTACCTGCAGCCCACAGTTTTTAAAAGAGAATCTGATACAATCTCATCAATGAATGCGACATAATTTTCCCACATTTCAGAGTCTTGAGAATCTTGCATGTTAAAGAGATGCATGTTTTCATCAAGAAGCTTCTTTATAATCTCTGAAGCATTTTTGATATGATCATAGCGTTTTGTGACACGCTCTTGTCTTTCATCAATGCATAATGTAGTATCCTGTGATAAAAAAATTATAAAAAACTTGCATCAACATAAAATAATCCTATTTGCTTAATTTCAAAAATTTCTTTAAAAATATACTTACTACCCTACTTAAAAAAAAATGTTGCTTGTACTTTTGTTTGGAGCAATCATGAATTATTTAATTGTTTCTAAGTTGAAATATCCGTGTGTTTAAATGTGATAACTTTAAAGATCACAAGAAGAAAGACGAAATGACCGATAAATACCTTTATCCCTTCTTTTCTTTCAAAAATTGGTATTTTGCACCATTTCGACAATATAGTTTGAATGTCTCTGAAATTGTCTTGAGTTGTTTGCATTCTGCTCTGCAAGCTTCCTACCATTGCATGCAGATCTTGCAAATACTGCCATAGATCTAAAACAAAGATGTTATGTAAAGCTTGTTGATAAACACTAGCCGTGGGGCTATTCCACAAATGTTTTGCTGCATGGTTGTAGATATTATACAAAATTAAGATTTTCAATTGCAATTGGGAGAAGAATTGAGCAAGAAATAAATTGCAAGCAGAACTCATTCCAAAGAGACAAGATAAGCGCGACTCGTTGTCGAGCCGAGTCCCAGTTCACAGTTATAAATGTAAAGTATCACATTTATATCTAAAGAATATTTTTAATATATAGTATGTATGATAAATAATACAGAATATTAGTATATAATTTTGATTTTTCACCACAATGATTGAACTGGGTTAAATTTGTCCCGGTGGCGGTCCAAGCGGGGCTTAAAAACCCGTACAGTGTTAAAAATCAGTACTGTTATATAAATAATAGTAATGAAGATACCCTCAGAATTCCAGTTGAGAGTGGTTTGCCCCTTTTCAATTTGTTCATCAATAGTTTCTATTTCAATCCTGACTAGGTCGAACTCTACTTTTTGACTCCTCTTTCTAATTTGATTGTACCACTCAATGGTAATATTCAGATTTATACGGTATTGTCTGTAAGTGTCTTCTTTGTCATACAATTTCAGTGCTTCTTCAGGAATGAAAGGTAAAAGATCCTCATTCCTTTTTAAATAATGGACTTCTCGAAGAATCGAAACCAACTAAAAATGTAAATTCATTGCTTAATAAGGCAAATGTGTAATACATAATACTATGGACATAATGGTTTTACCCCTTTGTTGAAGTTAAGGATAAGTTCAGGACTATCAGGTTTTCTAACAAGAAGACTTTTCTTCAAATTCTTCTCCACAGTATCAGGAACGCTTTTTGTCCACTGCTCGAAATATGATTCTGAGAATTTTGTTAGTTCTTCCATCAGTTTGTCATACTTTTCCAAAATTTGTAAAGCATGAGCACACTGTGTTATGCTAAATAATAACCATTAGTAGAATTAGAAAAGTCATTATTGTTATCTTAAATAACTAACTATTAAAACTCAAAACTATAAACATATAAAATAATAAATTATGTCAATGTTACTTACGGATGCTGAAGAGCTCGGAAACTGATGACAGGAGCTGAAGCTCTTTCACGTATGGCATCAACGAATAGAAGACTTCCAGAAGTTGGTGGGAAGTATAATTCTAATTCTATGTGACCAAATTTATCAAGCCTATTAAGTTGTTCTTCAAAAATCAGCTGTATAATAGAAAAACCTTATAAGTATGGTAGTTTCAACAGCATATAAGGAAACATTAGAGTACTGAAAAACAGGTGATATGTTTATAGTTTGAGGTAAATTGTTCACTGTAGCAGTAAAATAAACATTGTGCTGTATTTGTGGTGTATTTTTATTGTTGTATTTTTTTTATATTTACTAACTTGTCTTACCTGACAATCATCAATTTCTTCTTCAAGCATTGATAGTATATCACTGTACTTAGCAGTGAATTCACTATTAATCAATGGTCTGTCGAGAACAGTTCCGACAATATCTATTAACTAAAAACATTTTCGATATTTTAAGTACTGAATTTTTATCAATTATGAATCTTATTGACTGCTTAATAATTTACCTTGAATATGGACTCCAAATTGGCGCAGTTATCAAAAGACTCACACAAAATCGTTGCTAGCTTCGTATCGAGAACTATAATCTCATCTTGGAAAAGCTGAAAGTCTTCAGTGAACGTTTCATCATCCGGATCCAGTACATCGTACGTCTTGGAAGCAAACGCTGCAAATAGAGTATTGAATTCCTGCGATACACCGGTTATTCTCCCACTTAGAACGCGTCCTTTTAGTCCTCCAATTTCAATCTTTTCAAGTTTCATGAATTCAAGCACAGTATGAAAGAACCACTGAAAAATAACACTCTTTAAACCACTTTGTTTAGACAAAACGACTTATTCAATTAAATATAATAATCAATAAACTATTATAAAAATTATTTACTGTTCAACAAAAAAAGGGCTTATAATTTGATTTCTTTTTCATATATTTGTATAATATCGCAATGTAATTTGCAACTGTTTTGTTTCAATGAAATGAATATTACCTGAATAGTAGTAAGTCTTTCTAAGAACTTATTCATTCTCTCAAATACTGAATTTGGATGAAAGGTCCAAAAAACTGGTTCCCGATCTTTAAAGAATGGTGCAAGATTGTCTTTGTAACTGTCGAACGTAGCCCTGAAGGCTTTCAGAATGCTGACGGTTTGGTTTATTCTCTGTTTGGCCTCATCTATATCACTATGAAATAGAGTGCTGGAGTCGAGAAATCGTTTTCCCTAAAATAAAGAACAAATATGTTTTTAAAGTAAGTAAGAAAGACTTTTAACATTGAAAATTCAATAACGCTGCAACCAAAGCATATTCTGCAGAAATGGCATTTATTAATATTTAAGGTTTACTGTATTTTGAATGCTGAGAAAAACACTTGAAAAAATCTACAGGGTAAAGGAAAAAAGCCTTAATAAAGTTGACAAGTTACCAAATAATTAAATGCAAATGAATTGGATATGCCATTAGATTGGAGAGTGTCTGAATGGCGATAATTTGTATTATATTCCACTTGTGTATATTGTTGAAGTCTCTTATTATTTTATATCAACATTTCAAGTGCCTAAAATTTTTTGCATAATGAGATAGAAGCGCAAAGTAACGTAGAAAGGACATTCACCTGGTATATGAGCAAATTGCAGAGTTCTCTTAGGATGACCATCAGCTTGGACGATTGACAGTAGTACTTGGACTCTCCCCAAATTAGACACAGTATGTGAAACATCGGTCGGAATAACGGGATCAATTCTGAAAACTCAGTCTCTTCCAAGGCTATAAAATGTTTTGCAATCCCTTTTAGATGCATATCGATATCTCTTGCTTCAGTGAGAGCTTCGTAAATGAAAATTATATACAAGTTGATTAATATTTGTATTTAAATAAATAACTTTATTAAGAGAATAAACGATTAGTATAATTTTCATGTTAAGTAAGATGCGAATGTATTAAAATAAAAAGGCAAAATAGATAGAAAGACCTATGCAAATTTAATTTTCAGAATTATTTTTTAAGTAAAGCCAACACTTTAAAATATAAAATTAATGTTATTAAGGACATAATAGTGAAAATTGACTCTTAATTTAACCATTAAAAGTTAGCTTTTGACAATATACCGATGGTATCATGCTATTATATACTGATGATCTTCAATGTAACAATTTAAAGAATATCAATAGTTTACCTCCAACGATGTTTCTAAATAGAGTTCTAAATCCAGGAAAATAAGCCGAGTCTGTCATTTCAAGAATAACTGCCATACAGCGGACTCGTTCACTTCTGAGTTGGTCATAGATATAAGTCAGATTACTGAGTCGGGATCTCCAGAACTCCAACTCTGTCAAACAGAAAATGACACAGTATGTTAGCAGTTTAAGAAATTAAATGAAACAATCTAATCCGAGAGGCAGTAAAAGGGCATTTATGTATTATATACATTAAACTGGAATTGAACTCACCGACACTAGGCGTTGGGTTGGCACCGTTGTTGAATGCGTGTGATGAATCTTCCTGCATGACGTCGTTGATCTGCGAAGCCCACTTGATGACCACCCCTTCCACTGCACTCTTCAGGTACAGGTCTGCTTCTTCTCCCCTGAGCAACGCCTTCTCCACTTCCCCAACTCGCTCCACTCCTACTGGCATCGGCAGCACCGTCTGTCCATTTACTTTACCCTTTACCTGAAAATGAATAACCAATTCTTATATAAATTGTTATTAGTAGTTTGTTTTGCATATGGAATATTGTTGTATTCTCGATTAGCTTCATAAGCAAACACATCAGCTGCCAAGAATGTGTAGTTGCATTTGTAATCATGCATGACAGCATCAGCTTTAGAGATGCATTGGTGAGTCAAGTACTGTATAAGCACAGTTATATATTATCATGTATATTGCCACAGGTCTAGAATTGTAACAACTGCTTACCATGCATCACGCTTCTTTTTAAAGAAAAGGGATTACATACAATAAAAACAGGCCTACAAAAGGGGTCTACCTCTTTATTTTACTTAGTAAAAGTAAGAAGATTTTATAATAAAGGGATCAGAAGCACGTGGGATGCAAACAAGATGGGATGGGGTCACGTAGGTAGGTACAAAAACAGAGCGCTACTCAAACTTAGTTATGTTATAAATTTAAAAAATCCACGAAAACTTCCTTCAAGTTCCAGTTTTGTATTCTGATCGTCGGCTGCATCCGAGGCTTCTTCTTGAGGCTTGCTGTGCTCGAAGGGCAAGGAAACACGGGAGCTCGGATGGAGTAAAACGGAAGTGCCCGAAAGCCGCGAGACAGAGACAGTAACTGCCAGAGAGAAACTGCCACGCCGCGCGTATTGTTACAACACTTCCGTCGAAAGGCGTGACAGTAACAATTTACAATAATTATTTTCAGATACAGGCAACATTTTAAGCTTGCCGACGCCGTATCGTACGCCCGAAATTGAGAAAATTATCTTCAAGAAGGCTTGTACTGCCTTTTGAATCACAAGGTTTTTTTTTTAAACATCAGGATTCGAGTCTGAGACTTCGTGGTTTGCAAGCAGTTGCCATTACGACCAAACTATTATTACTTATTTATTAAGTGTACCTGATAGACGGTGCTCTTAAGGCTGTGCACGTGTTTCTTGATGTCCTGTGCGACCACGGCGGGCCACGCAGTGTGGTTCAGAGGGTTGGAGAGTAAAGGGACGAAGATTTCATCGACCAGGGCGGCTAGCTGGTCGATTGTCTTTGGAGCTAGGTCCCCTGAAAAATACAAACAATTTCGTTTAATTTAAATTTTACTGTATTCTAAATAAATTTTTGCAAAAAATCGTTTGATTACCGATTTTAAATGTATAATTTTTTTGTAGTAGTTCAGAATTACTTTGACGACGCATAGCTTTTTCGGATCTTCTATCGAATTCGATGTTTCTTATTTTGTGCAAAAATATATGTTGCTAAAAAAATAACAAACCATTAAACTAAATTACATTCGTTTTTGAAGGCCAGGCCTATTGATTTTGCTTCGCATTTACAATTAAGTTAAAAGCCGATTTGCAACCAGACCGGAGTCGAATGATTGAGCGCGTGTCGGTGATTATAATGAAATCAAGCCTCTCGGTGTTCACTATCAAAGCAGCAATCAGCTTGATTGAAAGTTTAACAAGAAAGTCTGGAATTCCGCGACGCGTTCATTTTGTATTTTGCTCTCTAACTTCTCTATGATTAAAGCATATGCTTAATGAATTCAAATTCACACGATGAACAAAAAAAATCCTTTATTGTATGCCACGGTGAAAAAATACATATTTAATATTTTCAAAGTTTTGGCGAGTATTTTATTAAGATGGCTGATGCAACGTTTCGGCTTTGGTAATGAACGCATTTTCAAAGAAAATGCCGCTATCATGAGTCAGTAATCAAAAAATAACGCGACCCAAGAAAATAACTTCAGTAGATATGTGTATATCCATTTTCAGTCATTCCATACAATAACCATTGGTTTTCATAAATTTTTCAAAAATTATTTGAACTTTTCAGATATTCGGTGATACAATTTTAGAATATGAACAATTAAAAATTATTTGGGTTCACTTGGAAATTATAAATTTATACGTACATCTAAGTATCACGAATAAATAAACAAAAAAATAAGACCTCATGTCAAATGCAATTTTATTTTATTCAACGAAATAAATTATGAAAAATGCTTTTGTAGGCATCTCAAAACAATTAAAATAGGATTGAAAATTGTTGGGATGTTACAGGTTTTCTTACCTACAATGATCATTTCATTCACACCCTCCTTGGGCACGACTCCAGATTTCTTCTTGACAAAGTAGACTCCCTTAGTCTTGAGGGGACAGGGGAAGGAGTTGCAGGGGATGAGGTGCAGCGACGCCGTCAGGATCACGACGAGGGTCAGCGCGCCGGGCTTGTCCACGAAGTCCTTCAGGATGTTCCTGTACTCCTCCGTGGCCAGCACCCTGGTCCACTTCTCCGGCTTCAGCCTCAGGGACTTGGTGACGTAGCTGCCCAGGAAGTCCAGCCTCGGGTCCGGGGCGGGAGGCTCGGCGGTTTTCGCCATTTTTAATTATAAGTTATATCGGATGTCTGAACACAACATTTTCACATCACTGTTTGATAGAAGATGAAACTCATATTACATGTTAAAATTATAATTTTAAAAAGCCATCGAATTCAGTTTATTGTAGCTGCGATATCTACAAAGTTTTCCACCTGTAAAATTGATGATAATATGTTTGTTATTATATCATGAAAATTATTATTAACTCGATATGCCTGCCTTTGTGTTTAAAGCTTTATTTAAAAAAAAAAAATGCTGATGAATTTTAAACATAAATTAAATATAAAAAAAGAAACTTATAAAGCTTTTATTCCCGTTGCTGAAATCTATATATTTTTCAAATTAAACATTTGCATTTTTAACAGGTAGGTTAAATATAACGTAGGCTCATTTATTTTTGTCAATTCGCAAGTAAATATTTTCGTAAAGGTCATTTTAGGAATGCATGTTGGTTAACAGCGTAATTTATGTCTGTAAAGTTGGTCAGGTCATAAATTTAATTTAACAAGAGATTACAACAATGTTGGTTGAAGTTTATAGTCAGTCGCCGCGTACGTCAAATTTGTGGCTCGAAAACTTGTTTGCATTATGAAGATTTTATCACAAAACTTGAACAAATAGATCTTGCCACTCCCTCTCTTCATGCTGTAAATTAATTTTAATTAATTGTTACAAGGTGGTGCCATCAAATAAACTTTGTATCATTGTATTATTAATTAATTGAACAGCAAAAAGAGAAGTTCAATTCGCTTCACAAATGTTTCTATCGAATTTATTTGTGACGTGATTATTATATTATGAAAAAAAGAGCGAGTCTATTACGAGTATTAATGAAAAGGCTTGAATAAAATTTTATTAAAAAAAACTAGTTATTGGGTTAAAAATAAGTTATCTCTTATCTTTGACAAATCATATAAAATGTATTATTATAAAGATATGAGTTAAATAAACATATTTCAATAGTAGAAAAATTATAAAATATATACTTGGGCGTATAGTCTGATGTTTGTCAAATTTTGGTATAAATATTCGTTCAAATTAAAAAAAAAAATTAAGGCACGAAAATATAACTCATTATAATTATTGTATTTTTTTCTTTACTGCCATTAAATATTTATTTATAACTGAACTTTGCCGTTTTATAATGTTATGCGCACTTTGATTTGTTTAATGACCATGTCACTTTGTATTTGATATGATTTATAGGAAAAAAAAACACAAAATAAAATTTGAGGCAAATAAATAATATATTTAGTAATGAATATCATAATTTAATATGAAAATTAGTTAATAAAAAAAAAAAAAATAATTCTATGTTAGTTTGAAGATCGTAATGTGACCTACAAACGTTTATCCAACAATTCACGTTTATAACTGCATTTATTTCTATTCACTCACTGAGTTTTCTGAATACTGAAACTACACTGCAGCCTTTTTGTGAGGTTCGATTGATTTTAGGGACATTCTGTGGGGACAGAAGACAAAGAAAGACTATCTTGTCCCGGAGCCTTCGCGTGATTCCACCCCGGGAAATGGCAACGGAGAAATTTGTATCAGAATCTAATATGCTAAGCAAGCCGCGTTACAGGTCACGCGACTCGGAAGTGATTCAACGAACCTCCAACTTTCCTTTGCCTTTTCAGGCTTTGGTTATATTTTAATATAACAAAATATTAGAATACACCAACTTAAAAAAAATAAAACAATTCTCAAGTTGATTGAGTCCAAAGTCGAAAAAGATGTAGAAATTTAATCAATCGAGACTCAATATTTTCAAAAAAAATTTACTCAACAATATCGACGCGATAAAGGTTCAAAAATGGTGAAATAAAGTTACCATATATATTTGCTGATTAAATGAAAAATATATACAAAAATGTACCGACAAAACTATCTTTATATTAAGTTAGATTAATGTCAATCAGAATGCGTTTTTATTTACCCATGCAGGTATTAGTATGTTTATGTGATTAAGCACATTTTTTCACACATTGAAAACGATTAAAGAAAACTCTCAGAAAATATCATCGTGACTTGTGTGGGATTCGAACCCACATCACAATTTTATTTTAATCGTTTTCAATGTGTGAAAAAATGTGCTTAATCACATAAAAACTATCTTTGGTATATTTCCAAAATGAGACTGAATTTTTTGCTTGTATTTCTACAAATTTTTAAAGTCTTGCCGATTACAGTCAACCAAACTCACCCAATCATTGATTAAATTTTAATTTTATTTTAACACAAAAATCTTGGTGAGGAAAAATTTATATCGAGGTGAGCTTCTTGTGCTTTGTTTGAGAGAATGAAAAATGATACAATTTGTTTTAAAGTATTTTTTTCAGGGTTTCGGCCTGTGAAAAGTTTAGGGTATGTGCCTTAGCATGCGACAGTCGACCAGTAACTGTGATCAGCGCTATAGAAACATGCCCGAATCACGCAGGGCGCATCATTAGTACGTAACCAACAAAAAACTAAAAAAAACTTTAAACTTTTAAATTTATTATTGAATATTTTATTTTTAAAAATAACTCAAGCTGCCGCACGTTAATATCGACATAACCAAAATAGGGATGAAATTTATAATATCACGAGGTAGTTGGAGTTGTTAGCTCAGTTGGCACTACCAATTCTAGACTGAAAATTATAAAAAAATACACAATTCACAAATTACTTCAAAGCAGTCATTTCATTGAAGCTACGCAAGCATTGAGTTTATATATTTGCGGCAATATCTTTCTGTAATATTTTTATTTTATTATTACTCTGAAGCCTAAAATAGTCTGCACATAATATTACTAAAACGACAACGCTGAAAAATTGCTTCGAAAATACAACAAACCATAGAAAAATTAATTTTTAATATATATGAAAATAAATTTATTTATTTTTCATGAATCGAAGGCAGACATGGAAAATCCCATTAACGTTCTGAGTAATATCGCGGTTACCACAGTGACATATTTAGTTCCGTTTCATCGATTACTAAAGGAGAGTTCTCCGGGTCAGAGGAAAATCTAAAACAGCTTTGACTTCAGGTTTTCATGATATTCCTAGAGACCCGTCCATAGTTATCGAAATAGGCAGTTATATTTATAATATTATTAAAAACAGTTCCGTTTAAAATATCAACACAGTTTTGCTTGACTTTGTTGCAACTTGGATTAATAATTTGTGTGGATGGCCTTGACTGGTTTGCTTTATGGTTAATCTACGATATATTTTTGGAATTAGAAAAATAAAGAGTTAACACGATTTCAAAATATAAAGAAGTTTTTATAAAATTATAAATGTTAATAATATTCATTATTACTCTTGGGTTTCTAGAAGCATGGTAGTGTTGATAATGTACCATATTTACGATATAAATTTTATTTAAATACTTTTCAACTATTTTTTAGCTGTTGATCTGCCTAAAATAATCGTTAAGACTAATACCAAATCGATGCGTCTAATTAGAAATAATCAAAATAAAAAAAACTCTAAGGATATCCATAGATTAAAACAAAGTCTCGATTCTTCATGGAGTATAAACGGTTGTGCAATACATTTGATTTGAAACAATTATAAATATATATATATATATATTTAAATATATATATATATATATACATACATATATGTCCATACGTATTTGTATGTGTGTGTACATATATTTGATTTATGTGCAGAGACTTATTTAATATAGCCATAGCATTCAGAACAATTGTATAAAGAAAAAATATAATTTATTGATGTTTTTTTAGAAAATTTAAAACTTGAGCAAATATATTAAAGTGACGATCTGTGCGAGAAGGCAATTACAACTCTACCAGTTGTTTATTTGCATAATAGGAAAACACGAATGCGGTTACTAATGCTTTAATAATTATTAATTTACTATTTATTTTTGTAAATATTTATAAAATGCATTAGTGAAATAATTATAACAGTGACTTTATTCGGAAATTTTAATTTCTCTAGATTCTAGATTTTATTTTCTTGATAAATTTAGATTAAACACAAGACTTATTTTTTTATAAATATTTAAATACCAGTGGCGTAACGTAATACGTAACAATAGTTTATCTAGCTTGTTCTTATTCTATTCTATTTTTATTTGTTAATTTTAATGTTAACTAATTTCTATGTTTATAAACTGTAATATGCTGCCTGGAATAAATAAAGCAGCTAGTTTTTATATAAAATGAATCTCAGCTGTGCACATTTTATTGACTCATCTTTTATTGAATATTAACAAGTTATTTGAATCGCTTTTGTAATTCTCGGATAATAATTTTTATAATAACTGTGATGTGCAAAAAACCTTTTATGGAATTGTATCGTCGTTTCACCAGGTTTTTGGCATCCGCCACTGTATGAAAGTCATAAATAGTCATGTTAATATGAAGCATTCCCCTCATGATGAAGTTAATATAAATCATTAATTAAATAATGTGTTAAATTCCACAACTTGTGTACACTTATGAATAGAGAAATAATTGATCACAGCACATATTTTTTTGTTTTATTATTTGCGAGAATGAAGATTATTTTCTTGGGCCGTTCATAGTTAATTATGAAATAATCAAGATTATTATAAGTTTTTTGAAATTTTATTTGTATTGTATATCCCAAGCAATATTTTGGTTACACAGTTACTCTAAAAAACCAGATTTATTAAATTATTTAAATTTTGTTTATAGTTTTCTCATACATTATAAAAGTAGTATTTTTATGTATAAATTTACGATGCTCTAATTTTAGTTAAATTAAAAAAAAACAATTCATTTCTTGGAGTTATAACGTCCATAGCAACATAAGTACATCTCAGTGATAATTTTATTTTAATTTGAGAATTAGTTAAAATCTATCATGCAGAGAAAAATCTGAAAAAAACCTCGCCTGGTCCAGTCAACACGGCCGCTGGAGTGTGAACTGCCCTTTATTGATTCAATCTAATTGGATATAAAACACGGAGACATCAGAATCATAGTTAATTGTAGATTGGGAAATTAGCTACCAGGACAATACCTACGTACAAAATATAATATCAAAATGAAAAAGTTTACTTTAATCTGTATACTTGTGATTATCAGTACTGTAAGGGCAGCCCGATTACGTAAGAATTATTATTTTTATTAAAATATGATTTCTGTATATTCATTAGGTTAATTGTGTGATATCAATAAATCCAACACGTAAAAAAAAACTTCGTCTTTTGTGAGTCTATTTATCTTAGCGATGATTCAATATTTTTCGAGGATTTTTTTGGTTGTTTTGTGATTGAATCTATTGTAGTTGTATTTGATATTTTTATTTATTTTTTCTCTTAGATCTATTGATTCGTTTGATTAGTAAAGAAGCAAAGATCTTTAGACATTATTCGATATTATTAGATATTACTCAAATTGCACTGAAAACAGCCACTATTAACTTTTAAAATGTAAGGTTGTAAGGGATGCAGTTAAAGGGTTGATAGTGTTTTAGGACGTTTGTAATATTTTCACTGTAAATAATTTTAAATTCATAGTTAGGGTTGGTCTCTAAAAGTATTAATTGTATTTTCAGTGAATCAGTCCAAAAGATGCAAGGTGTCTACCGCTACTGATTTTCAGCAGAACACTTGCCTGATGAATGATGTGGAGACGGCCGTCGTATTTCTTTCCAAAAATAAAGACAAGACCCTGAATCTACCGGATCTGGACCCCATGGCTATTAATTCAATCAGTATGGGGCCAAAAGAATTCGGCTATGTATTGGGCACCAACACCACCATGAATAACATGTTACTCCACGGTCTCAGTAACTACAAGTCGATAAACTTCTAGTGAGTAACAATTGATTTTTACTCACTTTGAAAAAAAGTCCTCATTCGAAATTAACCGATAATTGAAATATTAGCATTTTTACATAAGAATACAATACACTCTTAAAACATCTAAATACAAATCTTATAATGCGTTATAAATCAGTGGCGTGGGATAAGGGCTGATAGTACAAATGCAATTTTTTCTGGTTTGACGGGACCAGACTAGACGTTTGTTTAGTTTTTTTTTTAAATAATTTAGTTTTTGGTACATTGGTTGTCCTGCCCCATATAGCTAGGAGGTTACATAATAATTTAGGGAATTGAACTTGTTGTTATTCGCCTATAAGAGCGTCGTCTTCAGACCTTGACCAAAGCCCTAGTAATAATATAAAAAAATAATCTTAAAAAAAAACCCAAGGATCTATTGCTTTTATTGATTAATTGTTAACGTTTATGTATAATTTATACTTTAACTCGAATATTAGGAAAATCTCGTCTGTCGGCCATTACTGAAGTATTTTATAGTTAGAAAGTAAAAACTTAGACGTGATAATAAAGAAAACGTAAATGTGGTGATAGGTGCAGAACTTGACGTTTATAGTAGAATGCATCAATGAATATTTGGAATAGTCTAGTTATAAAAAGAGAGGGGTTATTTATTGTAAAAAAATTATACTTTTTTTTTTCTTTGCAGTGGAAAGCTTTCTTCCCCAGTGAATTTCGAAGCTCACGTGATTGGAAGAATCAATCAAATGTACATCACCGGCGACTATGAGTACAGCGGAAAGATTTTTGATGTTGATGTTTCCGGTTCTGGGAAGTCCAACTCTACCCTGAGTGAGAAAACAATTGCCTACTTAATATAAATCAGAGCCTTTTCTTACTAGTTCAAAAAAAAAAACAAATATGTTCGATGAGGTCATGTAACCAAATTTACTCGTATTTTTGAGATATAAAAAATATATATGTGATATGTGAGTAATAATGATTAAGTCCTTACGAAAGTACGTCTTCTAAAAAGACGTTAAAAAACTTATACTTGAGACGTGTCAATAAAAAACTTATATACTTTCTTTATTAGAAAAAAATATTTTTGATACGAAGGATAAAATAAAAGTATATGATTATTACTTTACAATTTTCTTGGAGTGCATATTTTATATATATAAAATTAAATTTGAAATATAATAATTTTTAAATATACAGTTTTTATTTTTTTTAGATGGAGTTACTATACATGCTACCATATTTGGACAGCGAAAAATTATACGCAAGAAAGAGTATTTAGACATCGTGAATGTTAATCTGGATATAGGCATAGAGGGGTAAGTTTATCTATTTATGATTATTTCATAAATCTATCATTTTCGACCAACAAGCATATATTTGAAAAAAACATGTTTTGATTGACTTGAAATATTATAATTTTTTACATGTATCCAAGTCTAAACATTTATTTTTATTATTTTACAATAACTGTAATGTAATTCCACTAATTAATTTTTGTAAAAAAATATTCAATTTACTGTATTTTACGCATATTTTTTTAGTAACGCTTTGACTTTTTTTTGTCTTCTGCATACTTCTAAATATCAGCAAGTGAATTTTAATAATTTTTAGTGTCTTTAATAGTGTTATTTGCCTAATATTTTGTGATCGTTTCACAGGATGGCAATAAGTGCAGCAAATTTATTCGATGATAACGTAGCCTTTAGCGAAGCCGCGACCGCCCTCTTCAACCAGAACTCGGGGTTGATTTACGTGCTGATCAAACCCTTCTTCGAGGGTGCGATTGCCCCTAGCATTCAGAACTTTGTCAGCGTTATTATGGAGAGCGTCCCGTTCGATGATATCTTCCAAGTGACCAATAAAGTTACCGATAAGTGTGAAAGTAAAAACAATGATGACGACGATAAAAAAGACGACTGACTTATCTGACACTTGCTCAATTTATTTAATAAGAAATTTTTCCTATGAAAAATTTATTCTTGGACGCTTTCGCTGAAAAAAAAAAAAAAAAAATTTTAATGTTGTCGTTGAGTCATTTGCCAATTTAAGAGTCGATATGCATACATAAAATAAAAAAATATATATATTTGATGACTATATATGTGTATGTAAAATTTGTAAATTATCTGCCTACACTGTTTATTGAACACATTTTTTACAAACAAATAAATTTTTATTTAATTTTATGGGATTTTTTTTTTAAATTTAATATTTACGATAATATCTTTTTGAAACATATTTTAATAAAAATCAAAATAAAAAAAAACCATGTAAGCAAGCACGTAAAAACACATTAAACATACTTACTAGAATATTTTTTTAAGTTAAAAAATATATTTCTGAATCTTAAATATCTCTTGTGTTTGAATTGAAAAAAAAAAACGAAAATTAAGTCAAAATGATTGAAGGGTCTCTCCTCTCCCTTTCTAAGCGGCTTAACACTCAAAAAATATAATCCACATAGGTAAGAAGATCACGCATCACAAGTAGCTTGTTGTCGTGCATTCTTATGCACGTAACATAAGTCGAAAACTTTAGATATTTTTCCATATGTTATTTTTGTCAGAATTGTATATATTAAATCCCTTAAATATTTGTTTAATTTTTGATTTTTGAAAACATCTAAAAATTTTGGTTTTTCATTATATAACCGTTGACTTCATTGTACAAATGATTTATTTTATTAATACTTTCAAATGTAGTGTAATTATAAATATGAAAAATCTTCTTCAATTGTACATAAAGCAAAAATAAAGTCAAGTGTTCTCACAATAAAATAGTTGGAATACATGTCTTTAAAGAATATCATATTTTTCAGTTTTATTACAAACAGAAAACTTGTTCAAACATATATACAATAATTTTTTTTACAATAAGGAAATAAATCACATAACACAATGTCAGTTGTTATATAAACGATAATGATGATCTTTGAGGGCTATTCACAGCTTATAACATAACACAACAGGAATTGGTGCCAAACAAAGCAGAGTGTTGCGAATAATTTTAAATAAAACGGAAGGTTTCAATCATGTAATGCTATTGTAATTAATAATCCACATTGATTAAAAATATGTTCATTAAATTTATCATATATGCATAAAAAATAGCCGTGTCCGAATTTAAACGTAGGACTCTATTGCTCACAGTAGTTTTCTTTTTTATTAAAATAAATAAATAATCTCTTCATAAAAAAACTCTATTTGAAAAATGTATTAAACTCATGATGTGAACGCGCCTTGAAAAATATTATTACAGAAAATGTCACTTTACTCTGCAAACAATTCAAAATGATCAAAAGCATATAAAAAATGAATCTCACAAAAGCGAATTTAGTTGCGGATCAAAAAATACTCTTGAAACTCAATGCACAGTGTTTACAAAAATAACTATGTATTTAAAATTTATTTGGGTAGTTTTCATCATTCACACCGCTGAGGGGTTGATATTACGTATGTTTATGACAACCGTGACACAATTATTGATTATTGATTATTGATAATTTATAGGTATTAAATATTTGTGTGTTTTAGCGGCGCACTACAAGAGATGCAGGGTTTCACCCTTAACAGATAATCTGCCTAACCACTGCCTGGAGGATGCTGTGGAGAAGGCTGTCAGGTTTCTTTCCGTCAAAGGAGATCCTTATTTCGGAGCACCCAAGCTGGACCCATTGGTCGTCGGCGCCATCTCCATCGGAAAGGAAACTCCCCCTCACATACTAGATTCTAACATCGCCTATACTAAACTACATTTGTATGGGCTTAGCAACTATAAAATTAACCATTTTTAGTGAGTAGCTTTATTTATAAACATTGTGCAATTATATTTCTCAATGTAGCAATATTCACGGGAATACAAATGTGTTTTTTTACTAGTTCGGTGTTTTAAGTTTATGTCTATCTTCTTGTGCTTCTAGTGTTCATGGTTTTCTAAGGGGATAAAAGTGTAGTACTGTTCAATAGAATTATTATATAATCCTTTCCTTACAAAGCTCTGGCGTTTAGATCTGATACTCCTATATGTCTATAATACTATAAATATTAACATATTACATATTTTTTTGAGGTGAATGTTTTTGTTTACTATGATTTAATAGTAAAAATGTGAATTTGCATAGTTGATAGACAGTCTTGATATATATGAATTGCCTGAAATAAATAACTCCTTGTATTGCTTTGAGTAGTAAAAAATCGTTTTATTTAAATAAGACGTATTTATTATGAGAATAGTTTTTAAATTCTACAAATTTATATAAAACGCACTAAGTAAGTAATTAGTATTTTTCAAATAAATAGAGTCTAGGGTGTAATTAATTTATCTAATTTCATTCACATTCAAAACAACCATTATTTTCATTGCAGCGGAAGTCTATCATCCCCGAAAGGTTTCGTAGCCCACATGGGAGGGGAGGTTCCACAGATGTTCTTCACAGGTGTCTACAAAGTACATGGAACTATTTTACGTTCACCTGTTTTCGGTGACGGTCTTTGCAACACTACAGTAGGTAAGAAGATTTGTGATCGCTCTGAATCGGTTTGAATTTTTTTTTCAGTCCCTTCTAAGAGTTTAAGATAGTTTTTTTTTCTTTAAGGTGTAAATTTAAAATCAAAATATTATCAAATTAAAATTGTATTTAATTTTTAAAGCAATGTAGGAACAACAAATAAAATCATTTATTTGTTTTCAAAAATTAAATGATGGCTTGTGTGGTTTTTTTTAGAGGGAGTCCGTGCAAACGTTTCAATATATGGAGAACCTCAGTGGAAATTCGGCAAGGAGTACTTAAAAATAAAGAAATTAACTCTGAAAATAGACATGGACAAGTAAGTTTACTTATACAGATACACAATACACTCACAGAAGGGGAACAATGTACTTAATACAACTACACTGTTAGCTTTGCTAATTAAATTTAATAGTCCTTGAATATTTAAACTCAATAAAAACTAACATGAGTTGTAAATTTGACTCAACCGGAAAATGTACTGAAACAATTTTATTTTGCCAAAGTGTTAAAAAATATATTTAAATAAAATGCATAATATTTTACAGAATCAAAGAAAGTGCAGACAATTTATTCAATGGCAATAAAAAACTGGGCGAGAACATTCTCGGCCTCTTCAACAAAAATTGGTCCTTGGTTTACAAGCAGATTAATCATATCTTTGAAAATTCCATCGCTCCTGTCCTACAAAATTATGCGAAGCTTATATTGGAGAGCGTGCCTTTTGAGGACATATTCATAGTTGATAAGAAAATACAACGAAAACCACAGACACCAGATGTAGAAAAAATAAAAAAATAAAAACATTAATAGATTTGAATAATGTGTAAGAATAAAAATGTTTTTAATATCATACTGTCATATTGTTATATTTGTTAAACACTGGAGCAATCTCCAGGTATTAAAGTACACGGTATATATTAAACACACATATATATAAATAATATAAGGTGAATCTTCTTCTTCTTCGTGCCTCTCCTCATAGGAGGTTGGTGACCATTTCATCGAATATATTTCTATCTTCCATCTTCCAGCTATTGGCGTGATTTTCGCATCCACGTAAGTTTCCTCCTTCCGATACCCCTTTTTCCTTCAACTTTCCCTTGGACAATCAACTGAAGATCAAGAACTTCGACGACGTACGCTCCCGTATTATTTTAATAATTGAAACAAGCACTACCACAATACCATTCATCAGTGAATTTTAATATGCCTACAAATGTAATATTTAATATTAAAAAAAATATTTATAAAATATATAATATATATAAAATAAAAAAGTTTTGAATAATTTTACGCACTATCGTTTTATGAATTAAGGCTATACGTAATCATAATAATTATGAATGGCATGAAAACAGTTTGATTTTGTTATTGAATCTGATATATTTAGGATTTTTATACGATTAATTTAAATTAAAGTATATCTTTTCAGTCGTCTTTTACTTTGCAGAATATCAGTTAATAAAAAAATTAAGTATCATGGTCATCATTGTTAAATCATGATTTATAATGACTGGATATGTCTATAAATCAAGGTATATAAATACGCTTTTTGTAGTAATAATAAATAGTGATACTCAAATACGATTTCGCAAGCTTCTGAACGATAATATATTTTTTAATTACATTGAAAAAAAAATAATAAACACAAAGAGAACAGCTCTACTGGCCAATTGCTGTAAAATTTCAAGAAAGATGATGAGTTGGCATATTCTAAAAGCTGAGTATTCATCGAAAAGTCATCTTTAATTATATATTTATATCTATTGAAAAAAATGTTAAAAAAACACCTTACAATATATTAAGAAGCATTATTTAAAGGGTTGAAGGATATTGAAAGGTTGAGGGTTTCGTAACTGTCGTGAAAAACCTGTTTTTTTTTAATAAGGCAAACGTTGCATATTTATTGCGTATAAAATAAAAAATAAAAATTAGCTGCAGACTTTTTCAGTAAAATATATCATTTTTGTATCAAAACACTTAGTTTCATTATAAACTGAAAATCCACTCATTAAAAACTGCATGATTAATATTAAAAAATATTTTATGCGTTTTTTTTTATTTTACGGAAAAATTCTACAGATATCCGTACCTATTTAATCGGAATCCAAACACCCCACCTTAAAGAGTCGGAGGCCGCAAGTCAATAAGCATACTTTTAGAAAAATATCTGTCAATGTGACCTTCACAAAGTCATGTCTACTTTAAACATATTATCGCTGTAGATTTAGAAAAAATAAACAGAATATAGTATTGTATTTAATAAAAAAATAATTTTTAAACGCATTTGTATAGTTTAGTTTATATGTATTTTATTTATGAAATTATTGGTAGTTAATGATATTTACTTATCTGTGGTTAATCATAAAAAAGCAGTTTTATTACATTAGATTATTGAAGAGCTATTATTTAAATATTTGCATATTATTATCGTTATTCGTGTAATAAAACCAGTATCTGTAAGAAAATTTACCCCATAATCATTTGGTGTTTTATAACTTTGAAGCAATCTACAACAACAACAACAAAAAATACAAAAAATATCTCCTTAAGCTATGCGTTTAAAAAACTGTTTGTTGTTTCAAAAGACCCATTGGATTTTTTATTTAAAAAATACTTCAAGATCAATCAATATTAATCTAGTTTGTTTCGGTTCGATATCAATTTGCAATTTTTTTTTATTGCAATAATTAAATGTTCGAAAGGAAAGAAACTACAAGCTACATTATATTTTATTAATATAACAGTAGAAATAATGTTAAAAAACAATGATGCTTTCTTTTCCTTCTTCAGGTGTCTCTCCCCAGAGGATGTTGGTAGCTATCTCACTAAGAATATATTTATCCTGGGCGATATGATTAATATTTGTTGGTTAAAAATTATTTAAAATATTCCACAGCATCACAATCTGCTTCAAAATTATTTATATAAATCACATTCACTTGGAAGTTTTTTTCAATATGAGGACTGCTGTCGCAGGTTTCCTGACATTAGGAAGCTTATTAAATGTTTAAACAATACTTACTTCTTATCAAAGTACGAGCAGATACATCAAAGAATCGTCTATAAATAGTTAACGGAACAGCTGCTTAAACATGGTAATATTAATCAAAACACTGTAATATTTATCCGGAGTTTTTTTTACTAATTCGATATGTAGTCTTGCAAGTTTGACCAAAGCAATGAAATACCTTTTCTTTAAATGGTAATATATATATAAACATACACCTTATTTGCATATAAGTAATGACGTATGGCATAAAATATATCAAACAAACAAATGATCGGATTAACATATTGTTTCTTGACGTAATATGAATTCCACGAATAGGCTATCAAGTAACATGAGACTAAATGCAAAAGGTATAAATCCGTTAAGAGGTTCTTTCAGGTTATGATTGCAAAAGGCATTGAATATTAATGCGACGGATTTCTGAAAAAAAAAATGACGTCACGGACAAGACGAAAACAATACTTTTTGTATTTTGTCCAATGGTTGATTAATTCACACGTTTTAATTTAATTCTTGGCAGATTCGGAAAATCTTTTATTTTTTAGCATATATTATATTTTGACATTAAGTTTTATAAAAATAATACGATCTTTATACATTTATTACTACATCATAAATTAAAATATTTAATCATACTCGATAGTATAATGTTCACACACAGAATAAAAATACAAATGTCTGCTTATTTATACATTAATCTTGCACCCTTCATGTCATAGAAGTATGATGTTTAAATATATAAGTTCACTTAAACTAGAAATTCTGTACTTCACAAATACTTTAAAACTTTTTTATTGTCATCACCGATATTTAGTTAGAAGCCTACTTTTTAAGTCAATAACACAAAAATAGTTTTATTAAAGAAACTCTCATAAAAAAACATTTTTAAGCACACAACTTTAACCAAATGTATTTTAAGCATTGCGTTTTCAATAATATACTTTTAGAATAAATAGGTTTTTTTAAAATAATTGTTAATCAAAGATTTAAATCGGCCCATAGTAAGGCTTACTGTTTGCATGCTCGCGTCGATATTGACTGAATAGAAAATAAACACTTTCCTTATAATATACTGTCCCAGCTGACTCTTAAACATCTGAAGCCAAAAATACCTCAGATATTCTAGGCCAATGCTCCAATATCATTTATACATATTATCTTTATATGGACCCAATGTGAATGGTCATTGCAGTTGCTTGACGAAAATAACTTCTTATATAGAAATTACGTACACACACACACATACACACATATATAACATACACACACACACTCTTTCTCAATAACTCTTTTTATCAATAAAGTTACTTGTTATAGTTAGATTTCGCTTTTATAATTTTATTGGATAAATAGTGTTGTTTTATTATGTGTTAATTATACGAAGTAATATTTTTTAGTATAATAAGGTTTATTACATGGAATAATTATATCATTTATCTGATCTATCAGACTGTCATATGCTTTTATAATAGAGGAAAGAACACTCCGAGTGTAATTTGTCTTTCGTGAAAAAACGATAATTTACATGTTTATTTTAATTAGTTGATTACAATCACAAACACCATTGCTAATAATTTTATAATTACAATCTTAAATGCTTACTGATTTGAAGTCAATTGATTTGTTTTTTTTTTTTAGATAATAATGATTCTCGATGAAGTTTAAAGTTTAGCGGTAAAGTTAAAGTAAGTTAAGGTAAAGTAAAGTTAAGGTAAAGTATAAAAATAAGGATTATAAAAAAGGTTTAGCGGTAGATAATTTCTGTTAGATTTTGTTGGGGAACCAGTTTTTTTTTCAAAATGACAGCAACCATTCAACTTTCCGGCAAAAAAGTTCCATGCGAATATAAAAAAATAATTAATTAAATCAAACTTTATATTTCATATTAACAATGGCAAAAAAAAATTATCTGTTTAATCCAAACAAATAAATTATTATCATATAATTTTCCCAACCCACAAAAATAAACTATCATTGCGTATTTTCGGGAAAAGTATATCACGTCAAAATAATAACTAATTTTATAAATAATATTTTATATATTGCAAAACGTAAAACTAATTAAATAAAATCTTGTATTTTTAATTTAGTAAACTCTTTACATACAGGTTGCATTTTATTTATATAAAAAATTGAATGTTTCAAATATATATACAGATTATATATATATACAAATAAAAGTGATGATAAATTAATGTAATTTTTTTTTACGGTTGTGAATTCATAATCAATAAAATAAATTGATACGTTGGTAACACATTTTGTAACTGCCAATGTTTTTTTTTTTTTTTAACCTAAAATCATAGGTTTGAAGAAAAGCACAAAAAAATTACTTGTGGTATAAAGTACTACAAAAACATATTTGAAACTAGTTTTCGTATAAAAATCAGGTTAATACAGGTAAGTTGCAAGAACTAGGTGCTTGGCTGACATGCTATTGTGAGTATGTCGATATATACACCTACCCCTAAAGCAACCCTGGTGCATGGCACCGCAACTCTGTTATTCACAATAGAAAGGGTGGAAACGCTGTGATTCAACCATAAACATAATCAACTAACGACATTCAAATATGAATTAGTTATAAAATTATGTTTTTCACAACTTATTTAATATTTTTTTACTGAATTTATAAATATCTCAACGAATCAGGTTAACATTTTCAGGCCGAAAAATTACAAGGGAGTTTTTTGGAAGCCTGGTTGTATTTATAACGTATATATATTTTTTGTTATGATGCAATTCTTACATAACAAGTTAATACACTGCATAATTAATTTTTCTGGCAATAGATCATTCCCTTTTATTTAAAAACAAAATACTGCTTAAGATATATTATAAGATTAAATTTTCAATACAGCACACGTGACGACTGCTTTAGTGTAAAGTGGGTATAAATAAATTTGAATATTGCCAAATTTTTTAATAATAACTTTTGATCCGACTCTATTTATAAGTGACGTCAAAGCTATATTTAAAAAAAAATTATTAGAATTAAAGTTTGTGTTATTTTAGTGGTCATACTAAAAAAGTACATAAATTTATATACACCTAATTGAACGGATTATTTTCCATATTTTATTCTTCTGAAAAAATATTAACCTTAAATTTTCATTCTCTTGAAGTCATATAAAGAATTACATTTCATATAAATTTATGACTGTTGACTTGTTGTTTATAAAAATAGTGTAGTATATACAAAATATTTTTCTCGCAAACTTCTCTAAAATCAACTTTTATTTTTATATAATGAAAAATCCAAAATAAAAAAAGCTATGCATTCTAGATCGCATTTCAGCAACAAGGATCAAACTTGCCTTTTTTACGTACATTTGACATCTTTTATTTTGCCTTAGCCATATGCATTGAAACAATAAATGTTGTATTTCTACATTGACTTATTCAAGCTTTGTCAAACCAACCATAATTCAAAGACTAGTTATGTTATTATTAGCAGACAAATTCAACAATTTAAAAGCAATCATGAGCTGTACAATGGGTATAATTAGTTCCTGATTTTGTACATCAAAACTGACAGTAAAATGAAATCCAGCGACCGATGAAAACATTATCATTCGTATAAAAAAACAATTATATTATTAGATTTCGAAGGCTAAGTATATCATTTTTGAAGTAAAAAATATATAGACATACTGCTAGATATGGTAAACTATGTCCACCAACTTCCTATGGTGGTCAGGGGTATCCGATTTGTTCTTCTTATTAAGAATTCTTATACTATAAATATCTAATTAATAATATCTTTAATATAGACTCAACTTTGATATGCACATTTGATAATTGATATGATATGATTAATAGGTACACGCACAAAACATAAAAAAAACTGCTTCTATAATAAAAGGTTACATCAATCATTTTTCTCTAAATTAATAAAGTGTAACAGAGTAAATGCGAAAAAACGAATTTACGTTTTCGACATATCATAATATTTTTTACAAACAAAAGTAAAGAGAAATCATATGATAAAAAAATCTAATTTTTATTATAGTATAGTATACATAAGAAATAGGCATTTAATGTTGATGTTAGCCATAAGTTTTTAAATTGTAACCTTTATTGATATCGCAGACATTAAATTGGAATGCTTTGACTTGTCGTGATGAACACAGTTATATCTAAATAGGTAAAAGGCAATAGTTTAACACGCATTTCTATGGTTAAATAAATAATGGTTGACGTAATAGATTATTAACACGATAGAATCTAACTCGTGAACCTACACAAACTATATACGTTTTAACAAATCAAAGAAGACATTAATTTAGTTTTTATGAAAGTAGAATTTCCTACCGTTTATGAGAAATAAGTTTGCTTCAAAATTTTAAAAAAATTTCACATCAACTGATGAAAATATTAGATAGATGTAAACGAAATATTTAAAGTATATGTACCTAACTGTTTTCCTATACTTTGTATGAGTATATAATATAATTTATGGTTTTATTTGAATGTAAACATATAATTCACATCAATAAATCAGCCTTAAATCGTACTATACGAGTATACAAGCGTGAATATTAGTAAAATTTATATTTTGCGTTACAAAAATAAATTTAAATCCATAAAAATCTTTGATATTTCAAGGTAAATGGGTAATACAGCTATTTGATTTATTGTCTAATATCAATGATGCTTACAGCGAAATATAATGCAACAATGCTGAAAAAACTTGTACGTGTGAATGAAAACAAATATTATTTTAAACAATGGACGCTTATACAAGTTATGTGTCATTGATATCAAAAGCCTTATTTGTTTAAAAAAAAAAAACTTGTTTTTTGATGTCATTTGACACAACAGGAAAAAGTCCAAGAAGAAAGGGAAAATGTTTGTGTATTGAAAAAATTGTTTGTCAACTTAATATATAATTTATTCAAAATTGAGCTTAATATTTTAGGCAAGGTTAACCGAATGAATAATCCGAATTTAATTTAATTTTTTACAGCTTTTTACAGCTTCCCATCTCGCACACTGGAATGCAAATAAACATGATATGGAGAATCTACCTCAACAGAACTCATCTGCGACTAGTTTGTATTTTCCTTAACGATTTTGATATATGGGTAGGTAAATTAATTACTAACCAAAAAACTATAAATATGCGAACATATTTAAATTAAATCAAAAACATTTTCGTTCACACATTCTCGGTTAAAATGGAAGAAAACAACTTGCATTTTTTTTAAATTAACATATCTTGAAAACACATATGACTTTTGGTCATATAATACGTGTAGTATAAGTTTTATATTTTTCACAAATATTCAAAGAATTAAGGAAATTGTTTATATACATAAATTATTTTGTTTGGATGTTTGATGGATGACTATATATTATATATACAAATAAATATTTGTGAATATTTTTATAATGGTTAAATAAGTAAGTACTGCGACAATTATCCACTTTTTAAGACATTATTATTTCAAATTATTAAATATACATCAACATCTACTGTGAATGTAGTTTTTTTTGTATTCATCTTGAGAGTGAGGCTACCGAGAGGAGTAATTGTTTTAAATTGTATTTCTTAAGAACTATTCACACCCGCCACGAGAAAATCATTTAAATTAAATAAGGCGTTTGAACACATTCATATAACACATGATATTATTATAAAATTTATAACATTGAATCAATATTTATTTATTGTATTCTAATAATTAAACATGCTTTTTTTCGGATATTGTTCATGAAAACTTCACGCTGCTTGTTATTTAAATATTATGTAGATAATTTTGTAGATAACAGTATGAACGTTGCTTTATGAAAAATCTAAAATTATTGTTTATAAAACATGACAATTGCAGATTTTGTTTCAGTATTATTTTTGCTTAATAAATGTATTTGTCTTATTGTGGCATTTTTCAATCGTGATAGAAAAATGAAGTGTTTGATTTTGGTTAGCTGTGTTGCCATAATTAACTGTGCATATGGATTAAAGTTCCGTGAGTATTTTTTAATATTTGATTTATATGTATAAAATCTTAATTTTTTATTTTATTTACAATACATTTTTTAGGAAAAGAATTCCCTTATAGTGATAAATATCATAATTTTTATTTAAAAAAATTAAATGCGTTAACCTTTTGCGTTAAAATACATTGTTGACACAATAAGCCTGAGTATGATTAATATTGCGATTTTGTTTT
The DNA here is from genome assembly GCA_022113835.1 of Atopsyche davidsoni. Taxonomy (NCBI): domain Eukaryota; kingdom Metazoa; phylum Arthropoda; class Insecta; order Trichoptera; family Hydrobiosidae; genus Atopsyche; species Atopsyche davidsoni. Next base: position 8,040,006 of record JAILWY010000006.1, on the reverse strand, counting down.
AAATATTAAATTTCAATACATAATGATTATAATGAGTATAGATGCAATAAACCAATATTGTTTTAAGGGATAAATCCAATACCACGATTTTAAAACGAGTCAGTGTATATAAAATAAATTAATATTTCAGCCAAGCATTACAAAAGGTGTAAGGTGTCCGAGGCCATGGACAACATCAAGGACCCTTGCCTGCTGGAGGCTGCAGAAAAAGCCGTCCTTTTCCTGGCCGACAACGGGGATCCTTACATTGGAGCCCCTGACATCGACCCCCTGGCCATCAGCAAGATCTACATCGGGCAGGGGACCACATCGGGCCCAGTGTCTGTCAACCTCTCCTTCACCAACATGAGCTTGACCGGCTTCTCTAACTACAGCATTGACCATATTTAGTAAGTTTAAAAAAAAAAAAATTCGCTAGTTTAATAAATTTTTGATTTTTGTTACGACCGTCTCACAGGAAGTACGATTTTGCCTAAACAGGTTTTATTGAGTGATAAGTAAATTTTTTCAAATATTGAAAATTGATTACAGAAACTCTCGGAAAAATATCATCGTGATTTGTGTGGGATTTGACATTACCAATTATACCAACGAATCACTGGTACTAAGCAAGAATTTTTAACAATCTTATCCTATAAGTGAAACAACGTACTTATTATACCAATTGAATATAAATACGGATTTAAGAATGCTTCACTCAGTACTTTGGGTTAAAAGTCTAGTATTGCAAGTCACACAATATTTTGCTTAGTACAAGTGATTCGTTGGTATAATTGGTAATGCACCGGCTTTTTAAGCTTGGGGATGAGGGTTCAAATCCCTCACAAATCACGATATTTTTTTGGTTTCTTTAGTCAATTTTCAATATTTGAAAAAATGTACTTAATCATTATCAATCCCTTGTTTTAATTTGTTATATTTCCAGATTCATACGGCATTTACATATTTAATGAAACTGCAATTTAATTTGAAATTTACACACAAATTAACCGAAACAGTTCAAGAAGTTTGTGTCTACTGACGCATCCTATAACTAAATTTATAACAAACTGCCTAAGAGAAACTAATCCTCCGAGCCTTGACACGCAAAAGGCAAAATTTATATTTTTAATTAGCAAGTAGCCTGCGTCTTACCGAAAGCCATCCTGCTGGACAGTTTTTATTTAAATAGTCAATTAGAGACGTCACGAGCCGCTATGGAATATACTCGATCGTGCTTTGTGCTGATAAATAAAGCAGTATACACATGTTTCAACACAACCGACAAAAGGTTTGCAGTTTACGAAGAGCGTCCTCTTATTTTGAATGTTTATTTAAGTTTTGGCATAGCAAATAACTCAAAAGAAGACGCTGTTATAAATATTAACATTTGTTGCATAACTTCTCTAAATAAGGGATGAGTGTTTTTGACGGAAAAAAATTTGTGGAATTTCATTTGTGTGATTAAAAAATGTTTATTATTATTCCAAGTTGTTTTTATCTGAAGCAATTAGTTTTGCTTACACGACAGGATTTCCTACAATTCATCTTACGGCAGGGATGACTTTAAATACACTTTAATAGCTATATGCCATTTAAAGATAAAATGTGTACAATAAATGTTTAAAAAAAATATTCAAGGAATGACATTTTTTAATTGGTCCTTTTCAGTGGAAAGCTATCATCCCCGAAAGATTTCAAGCTTTATATGGGGGGGAATATCCCAAGAATGCTGTTCTCAGGAGACTATGCTATCGAAGGAAGAGTTCTACTGCTTCCAATTGTCGGAGCCGGGAAATGCCGCATATCTCTGAGTAAGACAACGTAAATCTCGTAAATAAAGTAAAAAACTATGGACTGATTTTATTCTTTTGTTTAAAAGCATTTTACCACCTCTGGTAAATATCCGTCTTCTTAAACCTATATTCATTTATGTAAACTCAGTGATTTTTTCCCTTTTATTTTGATCTCCTCTCGAAGAAAAAACTACATATTTTTACTAAAGTTTTTGAATGTGTAAATAATCTGGTTTTGTGGTATTATTTCGTGACGTGAATATGCATGATATTAAACCAAGGCTCCGAAAACTTCAGGTGTCAAGTCTATATAAGTCAATACTGTTTATTAGTTAAAGGATAATACTTTTCTAACCAGTACTTGAACAATTGGTCTGATATTAAGCTTAAATATCGTTCGGAATGTTCACCCGGAGAAGTTCTAGATGTGTTGTCTGTAGATCCTCTCACTAATGCTTGATATACGAACTTCATATTTTAAAATGATCTCACATTTGAAGTTGGATATTATAATATCCAAAGATCTTCCAAAGCGATAAGCTGGATTATACATTTACATACAAACACCTTTCAGTTTAGTAACGTCAATATTTGTACAAAGTTGTCTAAGGAAACAAATTTACATTTTTGAACTGAAAGTTGTTTGTATAGAAATACGGAATTTATAGATATCATTTATATATCAAATATATAAAAGTTTTAAAAAATAGTCAATACATTTTTGAACAATTAATGATACGACAAAAAAGAATTCCCAATATATATATATATATATATTTAATGATATTACCATAATATTTCCAGACAGGATTGTTTGGACCGTTTAGTAATTAATGCCTTTCAAAGGCATACATACGTTCAAAAGAGCGGTTTTGATTTTATCTTTGTAATTATTCTAAACTATTATTGGTTGTTTTATTATTTTCAGAGGGGGTCAGTTCGAATGGGACCATGTGGGGGCAACCTAGAATCACCCAGGACAAGGAATACCTGAAGATCACAAACACGTCTCTCGACATGAAGATGGCCAAGTGAGTTCAACAGAATATAATTTACTAAAACAGGTTTACTAATGTCCTTTTAACAACAAGCAATTTAGTCATAAAATCAAGTTTATTGTGTGTTTTTTATATCGTAATGGTTTATAAACAAGTTTCAATAAAATTATGGTTAACAGCTTTACGGCTAACTTGTAACAGTTATAATTAATATTTATACAAAAAAATAATGGAATTATTTAAGTTTGACCTCGTGACTCTAAAAATATTTTTTAATGGACAATCTATTATCATATATAAATAAATATACTATCAAAATATTTCACTCACGCATTCCTTTTAGGCGTATAAATATGGTATAATACATTTATCAAAAAAAAATTGTTTGTTGTTGTTTTGATCAATCCAAGAAAGCATGTAATTATGTTGTTCGTAAATTATTTTTTTTCAGGATCAGCATGCATTTTGATAATCTATTCAGTAATGATAAGGCTCTAAGCGACAATATGAATAAAATGTTGAATGAAAATTGGGCTGTCATATATGGGGAGCTTGGACCAGCAATAGAAGATGTAGTTGCTCTGGTATTCAAGAACTATGCCAAACTTATCATGGAAGCAGTTCCGTTTAATAAAATTTTTATACAAGAGTGATGAGGAACTCTGGACGTTTTGAAATTCTTGACTAAAGAGATGAATACACAAATGTTAAAAAATTAATATATATAAATATAAATATAATTGTTCATCAGATGTTGCAGGTGCTGTTTAAAATGGGTTTTTATTATGAATAGTGTTTTGCGATGTTATGTTGACTTAAGCTGCAAAAAAAAAATAACTTGATTCTATTAAACCTGAAAATGCCACAGGTGGAAATCGTGATCTTATTTAAAACATATATTAAAATTTTAACATACCACACACTACTGCAGTGTTTTTTCTTAATATGTATATGAGAATTCTCTTTACTCAAACAGAATCATATAATTTACGGAGTGGATCAGATTCTAAGATTTTCATTTCCTGTTCTTGTAGTGACCATAAAAACATGAATAATTTTGGCAATGATTATCTTCAAAAATATTATTCTTAATATATAAGATTCAGTTTTGAATATTTTACTTTATACTTTTTCAGTAAATATCTCGTCATAAATAGTTTATTTTGATAATCAGTAATATATCAGACGCTATGGTAACCAAGTAGAAATCAACTATTATAATTATTTAAAAAAAAAATTGTATTAATATATATGTTATATGTAATAAATAAATATTAAAATCGTATGTAAATATTGTTTTAAATAAAAAAAACTGCTTCAGTCCTATGTGAGTCTGATTAGAAATTATTATTGACCTGTCTTAAGGGTGACTTCTTCCACAATTTATCTTCCATATAAATTAATTAAGCTTTCATGCTTTGGCGATTACTGTAAATAAACTTTCGCGTTCATTTTATTGGAAACATTAAAAAAGGCTTCATCGTCGGAATTAAAACACATATCAAACCAGAGAGTGCTGAAATATTTTATTATATTGATTGTTATAATATTTCCTACCTACCTCTTCCCTTGCAACCTTTATTTTTATAGAGTAGTTTGGTTATACATTAATCGTTTTCAGGTTATTGCGAAACAGGTTTAAGTAATTTAAAATAAACTTTTTTTTTCACGAGAAGTTTTTATAATAAAAATACACATGTCGGTTTTCTTTAAAATTTAAATTATTCATACTAAAAAAAGACCTCATGAAAACTTATAAATACTAGTTAAGATAACAAAATAAATATAAAACATAAATTCACGACGAATACTTAATAACATTGGGTGCATGCAAATCAAGGACACTAACTTTGTTTGCTTTGAATAAGATATATATATATATATATATATATATATATATATATATATATATAATAATAATAAATATTACTCATAGACATAAACAGTAGAATATTTTCATGGAATCGGTAATCTATATACAACACTTTGTTGAACTAATTTAAACTATCCTACTAAATTAATTGAGAGACAAATTATTTAGGCAACCCAGAAAGATTATATTACTAATAAAATTACTAATAAAAACAAAAATGTGGAAAATCACTCATGTATTTTTATTCAAAATATTAAAATGGAATTCCACCAAGTACTCTCTGTCAAAAATATTGAATTTCTTACCAGAAAGATCATCTTAATAATTCAGAAATATTATATATTATTTAACCAAACTATTTTTTATTAGAAAAAGTGCGCAAGAACATTAGAATATTATAAATGGATAAGAGCCAATAATAAAAAGTGTGATTGTGACAAGCATTTTTGTCTCAATCTGCAGAGAATCTATATTTCTCATAGAATTTAAATAATGCATAGTGCTTCAACTAAAAAATTCCACTGCATTAGCATAAGCAAGATTCTAGCATTGATTTTATTGTGATTATATTTTCGTTAACCGTTTTTTTATTTAGTCAAAATGTCATTTCTTTTTCGTCATTTTATTATTTTTATATGCATGAATTTATTGATAAAAATAATGGAAACAAATCCTGATTTTTATGAAGTCTCCGTGGGTAGTTGGATGTCCTTGCAGTTGATATATCGAATCAATATTCCGTGTCAGAATTTAAGCTTTGAGTATAAAAACCAAGACTTGGCAGACAGGACCTCACATGCCCCACGTGCTTCGACTTGGAATCGTCTCTTCAGAAAAAAATATAATACTAGTGAAAAACAAATAAATAAAATAATGAAGTGGTATTTTATATCATCTGTAGTGCTGTGTTTGGTTTCGGATGTTATTTGTGGGGCGAAATTTCGTAAGTAAAATATACTAATGCGAATTTTTTATGCATTATATCCAATGATAATGAATGTATACAGTGATGAGATATAACTGTGATTAAGAGCTTTTACATTTTACGTTTGCTTATCATATAAGAACAACGTGAATAATAAATATCGAAATTTTATGTTGTTTGGATCGAAAAGTACTTTTAATATACTCACACAGTCTGATTCTTCTAGCTTAAGTATTAAGTAAAAAAATTAGGACACAATTACGGTTTGAACTAACAAGTCAAGGTGGTCAATCATATCTGACTACAGTGACTACGTAAATAATCGAATGATTGCATCGTTACATATTTGAAATTTACAAATATTTTAGACTTTAAAGTAAAAATGCGTCACTTGAATAAATAGAGAGTAGGAATATTTTTAATGTCTATTTAACTTAGCATAGAAGCGTACTATGTTTCCCACCCAATTATGGATATTAAATGTTTGATTAATACGCATATTTAACTGTACAGGTTTATTGTGTATACACCACAAATATTAAATGATAATCACAGGTAAGGTTTAAGTAAACAGCTCACCTGCGGCCTCCGGTGTGGGCTTACCAGCACGTGAATATTATTTAAGCGAACAGACCTATTAAATCAATAGGTCCTTTGAAATATCTAAACATCAAACAAACTTAATTTTTCTTACTCCGTGAATGAAATTTTAATTTAAAATATTTTGTTCACAATAAATACGCTGTTGGTTAAAATATTTTTTAATTTTATTTTTAAAATAAATTTTCAATAAAATTCTTTAATTCATCAAAGAGTTTAATAACTTATTATTTTTAAATCTTATAAACATTTAACCAGTGTTTTGCCAATTGGGCTACTGCGCCTGCTGCGAGTTCAAATCTGTTTCAGATGGTTATATTTAAATGTTAATTAATTTGCATTAAATGATAATGATTAAGTACATTTTTTTAAATATTGGAAATTGATTAAAGAAACTCTCAGAAAAATACCTTCGTGGTTTGTGTGGGATTTGAACCCACATCCCCAAGCTTACATGGCCGGTGCATTTCTCACGATATTTTTCTGAGTTTCTTTAATCAATTTCAATTTTTGAAAAAATTTAGATAATCATTATAAATCAATAAAAAAAACCTGTATAGGCAAAATCGTACTTCCTGTGAGACGGTCTTCACAAAAATCAATAATAAATTATTTGAATAAACATATGTCGCACAATTCATTAAAATAAATTTCGTTAATAGCTTATATTACAATTAATTAATAATCAAAAATATTTTTGATAGTTCTGATTTGCTAATGAATTCCTAACGGTTAATCAGTACCTTGTATGCCATGATTTTGCTGAATATTTTTTTTAACTGCTGCATATTTTATTTCCGGAAGTATTCAAATTTCAGATATAAAAGATTAAAAATTGTTTGTGTGAATTTAAATAAACATCATAATCAAAAACAATTTTGAAGGCTTACGATTCAAAAATTGTATAAAATTAGTTTTTCTTCAATTCATTGATAAATCGAATGTCACAATAAACATGAAATTCTTAGATTTTTAAAGAACTGTTTAACCATATACATGTGAGGTCTATCGCTTAGCATAAGTGCTTACATACCATGGGGTCTCGGATTATAATATAGGTGCAGATTTTTATAATCTTCCGCTTGCCGTCTCTTACACAATAAAGTGTTTAATGGACTCTCTATCAGTATGGGGAAGTATAATATTAAGATCACAAAAACTGTTCAAAAACGTAACACTGATTTTTTTTTTAATTTCGTACCATTTAAGTGGGTCCAGTCTATTCGTGTATTTAGTTTTAGCTGAGTAAGTACAAACTTAAATTATTTAATACTTTTTGCAGCTTCAACGTTCAAGCGGTGCAAAGTATCTCCGGAATTGGATAACAAGCCGAATGATTGCCTCAAAGAGAGTATCGGTGAAGCCATCAGGTCCTTGGGTGGAACCGGAAACAAGGAGCTGGGCGTTGTGGACATAGACCCCATGAGGGTCAGCAGCATCAAAATCGAGCAGGGAGAGTCCAGGCCCATCTCCATCAAGCTCCTCTACACCGACAATGATATTCTGGGGCTGAAAACATATGTCGTAGAGTCCGTCAAGTATGTTTACAAGTTGTTCAGATGATTTTCGAAAACTACTCAAACGTCAGACGACAAATTTGGATACCTCCTGGTTATCTACGTAACCGAATGAGAATTTGAACAATGTTTTTGTTTAATATGTCAGCACACTCAGACAGCTCTTAGTAAAAATAAGTTTAATTTAAGTCCTGAATATATAATGAAAGTGTGGGTTAATTTACAGTGGAAAGCTCTCAAGCCCTAAGGACTTTGAGATGGTCATAAAGGGCCAAGCAAAAAGCCTTCAGATGGTCGGGCCCTACAGTATCAGTGGCAGAATGCTCGTTCTTCCAATTCAGGGAGAGGGGCATAGCTTCATGGGCATGGGTAAGTAACTTCATTTAAAAAATACGAAACAAGTTTTAGCGAATAAAGCAGTCCGCATAAATGATTTTACGAATAATAAACATCATTCAATTAATCAATTGATCGAGGTAGTTGGGCATGACTGTTCCCAGCTGTTTCTTTGTAAAAGTTTGTGAGAATTTCAAAACATTATGTCCAACCTAGAAAAAAATGTAATGTTTTACCGAAAATAGTAAAAAAATGAAAGCGTGGATCTTTAGTAGTCGAGCTTTTATAGTAATAGCATATATGACTGAAAATTAATGTTGGTTTTTTGAAAAACTAAAAGCAATAATATTTATTACTGCTTTGCAGTTACCCTTATTTTATATGAACATTTTTTTTACAGAAAATATGAAATCAGTCATAACTATCAAGGGAGATTCGCACACAAAGAATGGAAAAGAATACTTGAAAATTAAGAGTTTGAAAATGACACTTAATACAACAATGTAAGTTAAATATATTGAGTTTATTTAATTATAAAGTTAATCGGAACACATTCACATTCTAGCGTAGCTAAGGGAAGAGACTGATATTTGATGAAATAATTTATTCTTAATTACATAAAAATAAACATTTTGTAATCAATGAATATTAACAATTTTTAAAACATACGTATTTTCAGTAATTATTAATATTATTATTTTGGAAAGGTGGAAATACATTTTGGTAGAATATAACTACAATACATTTATTTTTATTTTAAATCTTTAAAGGGTTATCATAAAAAGTGTTTAAAAGTAAAGTATTAAAGTCGTACGAATCTGGGTAAAACGTTGTAATATATTTTATAATTTCAATGTTATAAATTGTCTCAAACCTCAGAGCAATGATAAGCTTTTTATTTTATGATTATTATTAACTTTATGATATTTTTTACAGGCTGCAAATTAAAATGGAAAATCTCTTCAACGGCGACAAGGCCCTCGGAGACAACATGAATAGGTTCCTGAATGATAACTGGCAGGACATCTTCAATGAGCTGGGACCACCTTATGCAGAATCCTACAGTGCCGTCTTTCAAGAATACGCCAGGAGAATCTTTGATAGAGTACCGTTCAAGGATATCTTCCTTGTCAACTAGATCCGTTCAAATTTACTCTAAGAAATAAAAAAAATTGCCTTTTTTTGTAAGGGGCCAAAAATTTACACCATATCCGCACTGTGGGCCTCGAAACGCATTTTCTTGGTCAAAATTATATTAACATGTATGAATAACTAAAAGGATAGGCGATGGCGATCATGTTTGTTTATTAGCACCTTCGCCTTTTAAACAAGCCTAAAAAAACACTGAAAGACGAAAGAGCACGCAATTTAAAATGTCCTAATATTCAAGTTTTATCGATATCGATAAAACGAAAAGTACTGCAAATTTTCCCAGTTTTTTATGGATATACTGAATACTATTTTATAATATACATTTAATAGTAATAGAGTAAATCTAAAAAAATATTTTAAGGAAATAAATAGCCATACCCTAAAATGAAAAATATGTTTACATGTATTATTGAGATTAATAGATATTGTGAAATAAAATATTTATAGCAAAAAATATCTCCATTGATTTACTATTTTACTTACTAATGTTATTGTTTTTCTAAACAGATGAAATCACAATATGTTTGTATGCATTTAAAAAATATTATAAATCAACAGAGGCTTTTTATAAAACGATATCATTAATTTTTTTCAGTGTACTCATTCATATAAAAAGGGTTAATCATAAAACAGGGAAGTTCAAGACTATAAAATAGGATAACTTAAAATTACACAAGTTTGTATTATATGATTTTCAAAACACAAATATTAATATTAAGTTTATTTAAACAAAGCCTATGATCGTATTACTTCCATATATTTTCTAAGTGCAAAGTGTTTTATACAGTATGCATACTAAATCAGGATTAAATACACAATTATTATAAAAACACGTCATTTGTGTCATCACACATGGCTTTATTGTAGAATTTGATATATAACCTTGAAATCGAAATTCCAAGGTCACAAAGAGACTAAACTCTCATGCAGAATATTAATTTCTTATTTGTAAAAACATGACCATCAAAGATTCAATAACAATTATAATAAACTTTGGATTACTTCAAATTCATTTCATATAAAAAAAAAACTATAAATATTTACTCGCTTTGTTTATAGTTCAGTCAAAATCAATGTATTATATATAAACAGGTCAGGTCTTGCAGATGTAAGATAAAGAAGAACTGAAATACGATTTTCAGTTCTTCCGGCAACTGCGGACACTTCCGGTAAATGTCGTGATCCGCTCCGCCATGCAACGGCATCTTGCGATAGTCGTGACAACTCTTAGTAAACATTTGTCTAAATATAAAAACTGAAACACCGTGTGAAATAACTGAAAATTTAGTTTAAATTATGCATATGGTTTTAAGATTCTTCTAAATGAACCACAATTTTTTTTCAATGAATACTTCTTTTAAGAAAATCGATATTTTTTTTAGGTTCTTATTAAGTTACGTGTGGGGTTATTTTAAAAATTAAAGGAAATATTTAATTGCATATTTGTGTGAATTTCAATGGAGACGATCATTCTGGATAAAAAAATTTTTGGCCGACTTAGTAAGCTTGTCAACAACAACCGACGTTTATATATATATATATAGTTGCATATTGTGAATCTTATAAATTTTTAGAATATCTTAATTTAATAATAACTAATATACTCACAACAATTGCTAATTTTCGTTGAATTTGAAAATTTGATGATGTTTGTATTGAACTTAAAATAAAAGATATATAGAAATATGGAACTTTAAATATGTTGAGAATAACTTATACAGTAGCTTCTTTATACATTTGTTTTGAATTAATAAAAGAATTAAACTAAATTATGTTTCTACAAATTACCTATTTATAGAAACATGAAGCAACAAATTTGGAGAATTTTCGAAGTTAAGTTTTAAAGTAAGCAGCTTTTGATTTCATGGTATTTTTTTAAATATGATTTAAATGTATATGATTTATAAAAAATTCAAGGTATTATCAATTATGAATCGATTATTAATAAATAAAATATATACACGATTGCTGTTAGATATTTAATCTAAAATATTTTATGCCATTGAAAATAAATAAATATAATATTTTGAATACAAATTATGGGTTCACTACGTCACAAATTAGAGAGTCTTGCACATAATGCGTTAAGAAAGAAAATTCTCGATGATGCTAAACAAGCGAAGGATTATATCCTATTTTGGCCATATTTTTAGAAATAACACTTATAGCCTACTGTTGCTGATTGTCTAAGGATAAATCGATGGGGGAAAAAGGCACTGGAAAGAGGATACTTACATAGGAAGTCCGGAGAATAGCCAAATTAGTGATACTTGCTCAGGACAAGTATATGTTCAGTGAAATTATCACCATCCTTCTCTTGGAAAGATCATAATTAAAATATAATTAAAAGGTAGTAATAAAAATCTGCTCTTAAAAACAACCATTCCATTAAGTTGTCATAAGTAATTGGATATTTCTGCAGTCGATTTATTATATTCCATGCCAGAACTGTTGCCTCAATTATTACAGGTATATAAGCAAGTACACGCAAGGAAGGGCTCATATACTTAGCGGATCTCATCTCGGAGTTGTCTTTAAGTATATCAGAAGCTTATTACAAGTTGTTTTTAATTATTTTGAAGCTTAAGATATCTGTGAACGTTTAGCAATTAATAAAATGAAGTGTTATATTATATCGGCTGTGTTGATGTTTTTAGTTGTGAGTGTGACATTTGGAGCAAAGCTACGTAAGTAAAACTTTCGACTAATGGTTATTATTAATTACCTCGTAAAATTATTTGTTTTTAAGATAATCGATACTCTCATGAATATTAAAATTATTTAGAATATTAAACCATAAATGTTGCCCAATAAGCAAGAGTACTGGAACATGATAGTCGTGGGGTTGTAGGTTTTAATATAAACTCTCTCGGGAATTTCCAAGGATTCCTGAAAGTGTGAGTTCGAACCCCACTTGTCTCCAAATAAATATGATTCAAAAGCTTTCTCGTTTTTTGACATGTCTTTAATGGGTAATAATGACAAATCAATGAAGTGTTATTTGTGGAAAAAAAATAAACGAATACTTGTTACAGCCGCATTTTTCAAGCGATGCCACGTAAGTCCGGAGTTAGACAATATGCCAAACGAGTGCTTGAAGGGAAGTGCCGATGAGGCCATCAGGTCCTTGGCTGGGACCGGCAACAAGGAGCTGGGGGCAGTGGACCTTGACCCCATGAGGATCAACAGGATTAACATTGAGCAAGGGGAAGCCAGCCCCATTGCCATCAAGCTTGATTATACAGATAATAATTTTTACGGATTAGGGGATTTCACTGTCAACTCCGTCGAGTAAGTCAATAATATTATTAAAATACAACATGAAACATATTTAAAAAAATATATATTTAATATATATTATATTGATTACCTAATAAGTTTATAAGATACTGAATTCAAATAAACTTTATCACGCTATTACCATAGTTTTGGAATGCTTTTGTACGTCTATATTCAGTTATTAATCATAACTTTTCACTTTATTTAATAAATTTTAATTTTAGAAAATAGAAAAAACAATATTATACTGAGTTTTTATCTCAAAAATATTAAATATAACTTCAAATATCATTACGTGAACTCACATTGATTCAGTTAAAAAGTTTGGTGGTTAACTATTCTGAGGTTGTAGATTCATAAATTATAATCCTTTTGATAAAAAAACTGTTATGGTTATTTTAAATTTTATAGGGGAAAACTCTCCAGTCCCAAAGACTTTATGCTGGTATTAAATGGCCAAGTAGATCAACTAAAGTTGATAGGACCCTACAAAATCAGCGGCAAAGTCCTGATTCTTCCAATCCAAGGAGACGGAAAAAGCATCATGATTATGGGTGAGTCTGGCTATGCGTAGTATCTTGATAACAATAATTGTATAAATGTGTCAGTTGGTTTTAGCAGCACCTACTATAAAATTTGCTAGGTTATTGGATGATATCTTGCGTTTTTAGCTAGAGAATCCGACATTTTCACCCCCAGTTTAGCATCTTCAGGGTTTACGTAATTGAAGTCCCTGAAAATGAACTCAATACCGCAACAGATACGTAAAAAAAAATAACGAAAAACTCAGCATGACATTCGGCTTTCCAGCAATTCTTACAAAAATTATACTAATATAATGTGAAAATTGCAACTCTACTTTGGTAGTGAACACCTTCGAGTTTTTAGGGATACATCAGAAATGTAAAAAATAGCAACTTGGTTATTAATATTTTTAATGCAAGTTTAAATTTATTAATTCATAGTACCGTTTTTTTGTGGTTTAGATCAGAAGTGTTGCCATTTTCCTAGGATGATGGTAATACTACTCAGAGTATACATTTTTTTTAATTAAGTGATACCAATGAAGATGTGAGGTTTCTCACCTCTGTCTGCAAAAAATAATTCTACAGAACAGCAATACAAATATTTATTTAATTTTAATTTCTAGATAATGTGACTACCACCCTCACCATTAAGGCAGACTCACAGATGAAGAATGGAAAAGAGTACTTGAAGATTAGAAGTTTAACAATGTCGATCGATATCAAGAGGTCAGTACAACGCATCAAAAGAGCGCACATAAAATAAGTGGATTCAATACGTATCTTCATTTAAGAAACACAAAATATAAACGACAAATACTAAATACCACTAGATACATATACTATAAAAATATAATTTATATATAAATATGTACAAGAAACCATATAATTTTTTTGGCTGCAAAAACGACAATAGCTTCTCTAATTACATAATGATGTAAAACAAAATAAACATTTCTAAAGTAAATAATTAAATTTATATTAATCGCTTTTTAATCAATGCTTCTTTAGAATATTTTACACTTACTTTATAATTTAATTATTTTAGTTTTATAAATGTATTATATATATATATGTATTTTTTTTATAAACTTCTATTTTTTTGTAGACTACACACTCAAATGAACAATCTCTTCAACGGAGACAAGGCCCTTGGAGACAACATGAACAAGTTCTTGAACGACAATTGGCAGGACATTTACAATGAGCTGCGACCAGCCATTGAAGCTTCCTTCGGAGCCATCTTCCAGGAGTACACCAGGAGAATCATGGAAAGAATTCCTTTCAAGGATATCTTCCTTGTGGACTGAGGACATTTTGATACAGTAAATATGTATAAAAGAATATCAAAAAACGATCAAAGAATATAATCTACAGCTATATGGAGAACGGGTTTTAATATAAATGACTACGCATAAGTGCTTTTGAAAAAGTAATAATAAATATCAAAGTACTATGATTTGTCTTTTAATTTAATAAATTAAGTAGATTCAAAGATATATTTCCCCTCGTGTCATATCCAGAGATCCCTTGCCACATTAGACTTTTAAGTTTGCCTTATTAGACACATCCTTTTCCTCTTCCTTTAACTTCTTACTTATTATGACTCAAAGGTTTTACTGTGTCCGTTGAATTTTCAAAATTTCCATCTTTTAATAGTTGCACATTTGTTTCGGTCTAAAAAACGATGGCCTCAGAAAAATACCAATATCCTCATAATATATAAAGACACTATACATTACATACCATGAAAATTAATTCAGTGACTTCCAGGTCACATATATTGACATATAATATATTATAGTTTCATAGTACATATATAGATTTTTAGTATTTGTTGCATGTGAGTATATACAATGAATGCAGCATATATATTGATGGTTTGTTCGTTTTAGTAGCACTTTTTTAAATATCTAATCAACATATATTACTACAGCTAAAAACGCATAATTAACCAGTTAGCACGCCATTATGTTATTTCAGTGTTATTATTACGTTGCAATCAAAGACAGGTTAGTTTATCAGATGCAAATGTGTAATGTCAAGTACAAGGTAATAACTAGTTAACGAGAGATTAAGTAATCATTGTCATAATCATTTTTTGTTATCTCACAATGTTTTTCATTGACGCGAATTTCATCTTTCACTGGCACCAACGCTTGTTACAAAATATAAAATATTTTTTAGCACGATTCTGTTAAATTATAAAAAAACTAGTTTTAAAGAACAAAGAACCATCTCTTATATTTTTATAATTTTTTTAGATTCAATGCTCATCTAAGAAGTAAAGGTACATTTATCATCTACTGCGATAATTTTAAACGATAAATTGAAATAATAAAAAAAAACATTTATAACGGATCAAATCTTGGGTCTTGAAAGTATTGCAATAAACGTCTGTTTACTTGATCACAAGTTATAGTTGTTTCTTTAATAACATAAATAATAAAAATTACCCAGGAATATTGTTACAATGTTGCAGACTGCGTTTATTAAATCTCATTTGCACTAGCATGGAACTATTTAATTGCACTTTTAATGATAAAAGCACCAACGACATTGAAATTGATGTTTTATTAAATGACGAATTTACATTTCATATAAAATAGCGGTCGATATTTTAAGGTATTACGAATGACAAATGTATTATTGTATCATAGACGTTTTGTTATGTTTATAAAACTAGCCCTTAAATATTAAAATAAAGGAAAAGCATAAATTATGTGTTTTTCCATGAACCTCTAACACAGATCGATCGTTTGTGAAACCTGATTTATACATTATAAAATCATTTACAATTAACCGTATAAAATTATCTTCCTATTTTATTATTATTACACTCTTCACATCTGACAGTTTAATTACACTCATTCTTATTTACAAAAAATCCACACATATAATGAAATAACAAATATAAAATAACACGTGCATGAATCTCACGTAAACAATAAATAATTATAAAATGGATGGCTTTAAACATTGAAATGCTGCGGGTTACTTACCTATTTTCTATCAAATTTGCTGTTCGTAAGAGGCAAAAATTCTTAATGAATTGTAAGTGCTTACATGATAAAAAAATATATTTTATTATTTGTAATAAATTTTGCATTTGATTTATAGTTTAGTAAATATACGTTAAAATTTGAAATTGATGTTTTACAATAGGGGAATGTTTTAAGTAATTGATTATAGAAAATTTTTAAAAATCTTGCCAAGAAACACACAACGTAAAATACTGATTATAAAATTACATCATGAATTTCAGTGCAACAAAAACTCAAAAGTTTCAAAAGTAAGCAGGAGCAAAAAAAACATAGTAAAAGATTCAATAAATAGGTATGAAATAAAAAAAAAATACTAAAAAGACGATTTTAAACAAAAATTGAGTTAAAGTTTCAGGTTTCAGACTTCATTCCCAAAAGTGATTCAGATTCTGGTTCACTCAAATTGTGATGGTCGCTTCAAAACGGGTTTACATCTCTGATTCAAAAAAACTTGATTGACTTAATCAAATTGTATAAAGTGATACTGTCAGCAATTACTTTAATCAACTTAATTGGAGTTCACTACATGTTCAATTTACTGCAAATGAGACAAGAGTCCGTTTACAGACCTTCTGGCCAACTATAGTCTTGAGAATGTAGATCACTTTTTGCATGTACGCACAAAGGTGTCAAAATTGTATCAGTAATAAAAAAATAATATTTATTTCCAATACCAAATAGACCAACGTAAGTTTTCTTAAATACAATTGTATCAATACAACACAAAAGTACGGTAAATGTTAATTTTATGCAAATTTTTAGTTTATACAGAAACGTAAAAACAATTTCCATTGCACACACATGGGATTCTAACACACAAACAACCATTGCATAGTGGTGGTGATAAATATCAAATCCTCTTTAGATTTTTTGAAATATATATTTTACACCATTTCATCAACATTTTAAAGAAAATTAGAAGACTTCATGTAAAAAAGGCTTATATCTATAGAGTTTGTACCAGATAGATACAATGGAAACTGTTTTTTTTATTTTTTGTGTTTATTCTATGAGCGGGACACAATTTGAATGAAAACTGTGAATCAATTACAGGGAAGCGTGGTTTAAAGCCACGAGGAGCTGTTAAGGTTGAGTCCAGTTTGTTGTTTTGTCCTTATAATATAGAGTTATAAAACTTGTTTTTCTTCAGAGCAAAAGTACATCGTAGCTGCAATTCACCAACAGTATTTCATTTTAAGACGTCCCTGATTGCAAGATCTTCTTGATTTAAGCATCAAGTCGTATGAGGCATTGCAAATCTGCTCGCAAACGACCGCAGATATTATCAGTTCCTGTTTGCGACCTCGCTGGCTTGTGAACTTGGCTCGGAGCCCCATTCTGGAGACCTTCAGAGCTGGAGTCGAGCTCACCTGCAAATTAACAAGCCAGCTGACTGTCACATATTCACACCTGTCACTGATTCGACTGCTTGCTATGACAAAATTGATACAGTAGCATTCGAGATCTACTAGACAACTATTTTAATCGTAATGGCGAGATCGGTTTATAGGATTTGGTAACCGTTGTAATTTTAAATGCAATGTTTAAGCGCCTCTTTTTTATAATTCCGATAATAAGTCCTGGTTCATGGCCATCTTCAAAAGCTTAGAGACAAGTACACGAAGAAGGCTCCAGTACCGGGGCCGAATCGTCGGAATTCCATACCCAAGAAAAATGCGTTTTATAAATCTAATCCACTGTAGTTATTGAAGGTTTTTTATAGCTTTTCAAAAAAAAATCCAAGATAATCGCGTATACCTTGTCGCTGAAGTCAAAGTATTACCAAAGTCAAAAAAATGACGTAATAATCAATATTTTATATTAATATATTATAGGATAAATCGTCATAAAACCCATGCATACAAAGGCTTACCAAAGGACTTTGCTTTTTGATTTACGATTTTGAAAAATGGATGCAATTGATAAGATTCCCTGTAATCAGACAGACTTGTAAACTGGATGACCTACAGAAAACGATGCTAAGTGATCTGATATCAATTTAATTAACTTTATAATAAATATTCACTTAACATGCATATAATTAATGCACAATTATTTCTTAGTACGTGTTTATGCCGACTAAAAGAATATTTATTATTAGATCTTGCATCTTCTGAAGGCGAGAATTCAGAACGAACAATATAAAATTTTTGCTCAACTTTCTTGGCTTGAATGGAATTGTCCATCATTACCATTAAAATTATTATTTAACCTTTCTTTAAGTAAGACTGCAACATATAATATTTTTACTTAATATTATAACTTTTAACTCAAATGTAGCCAATATGCTTACTTGTAAAAAAATAGCTGTACCATAATTAAAAATATATGGCCAATTTTTATAAATTATAAAAAAAATAATAACATAAATACAATGATTAATTTTAAGTATTTTTTAATGTATTTAAAAGTATATTGCCATCTAGCGATAAACTTTAACGTTACCAGTGTAGTTTGACACAAAAAAAAACACACAGCATTTGAATGACAATTCAAAGAGAGCGCTAGCTTAGGTTTTATTTTTCAAAGAAAAGATTTATTTACAATAATTATATATATTTATAGAAGTAATTATGAGTTCTGTTTTTTTTTTGGCATAGTTTAATTTTAAGACTTATACTGAAATTACGATATATATATATAACTCCCTTATATTTGTAATAACAGCATATTGCTTTTACGTTACACACTTTGTTGATATATTATAAATATTCCTATGTTTTTGTAGAAGTAAATTATTGTGGGCAATAAAATGTGAAACTTTATTTTATAATATTTTAATACAGCAATCATCGCCTCATTCAAGAACACAGTCTAATATCATTTCACTTTGCAGCTTCAAATTTCACGGATAATAATATTGTGAGACTGTTTATTCATAAAATTAAATAAAATAAAAGTTTGAGTAATACCAACAACAAAACGTTTTTTTTAAAAGCTCTATTACTGGAATTAATAAATTTACATAATTCATAAGCTTCGCGTTTATAAATTGAGCACAAGGAACTTTAAATGAAAAAAAAAATAATTTAATCAACATGACACCCTAATTTTGTTAAAACATAGCAAAGCTCAAGGTCATTTTTATTATTAATTGTTTTATATGTGTCATGAATAAATTTAGCGTAGTTTAGGTTACTGCTCAGATTTTCATAGTTCAGAGTTAGTTTTTTTTATTATCAAATAGTGCCTATCAAAGTTATATTAATGAGTTAATTGAATATCTTCCTCATGTGTTTTTTAAAATGTCATTGAAGTACACGAAAAGGATGAATTGTTTAAAATACAGAGGTTAAAATAAGATGTATTAAATAGCAAAATATTTAGATAAAATTTAAATATTCGTAACAACTTTATTTCGTTTTAAATTTTTACCCTTGCTTTATAAAAAAAGCAATGTACCGTACATGGTCAAACTCAATAATGTATTTAATATAAATTTGATTACATTTTTTTAATAAAATCCTTGATTTTTCCATGCGAATGAAATAAATAATTCTAAAGCAAAATAATTTTGAGGTGAATGATATTATATTGGCTAGACTTTCACGCGGAGTTCAAGACAGTTCACTGCCGGCCATTTGTGTAAATTACTAAAAAATATAAAACCTTTTATGGCAGGAAAGTAGTTCAAGTACAATCTTCTCCAACCTTGAGCTTATTAACTCGGTTTGTTATGAAACTGTTTCAGTTTCTGGCACACTTTGCAGACAGCGACCCGCATGGCTCGCGGGTTTCCTTTCAAAGGACAATGGCGAAAGTGGCACACAGGTTTTTGGGAAATGCTGAGGAAAAAATGTCAATTTCCTTCAAAGGTGATTGGTCAGACTGAACATGGCTTTTATTTACTGTGCTTGCTTCTCTGGACACAAGGAGTACATAATGCTTCGTGAATATTTTAACCTAATGCGTTTTATATTTACATGTGTCAGTTACTCGGGGGCATTATTATTATGTTGTAGACGGTGAGGTCAGAAATGGTAATTTTGGTTGATAAATCTGTTCATAATTTTGACAGTAATTTAATATAATTTGTGAGTAAATATTAAATATTTTTCCATCACGAGAGAATCGTATTAATGATTTTACGTATTACTTGTACAAAAGAATATACTAGATATTTATACTACATAGTATCAAGTTCTTTTTTAAATTCAATTTTTGAATATGTAATATAATTTTAATTATAAATTAATGAAATAACACAATATAATAGTAAATTAAGTTTATTAAAGCAATCTCTTTAATGGTCGAAAAAGCTTTTTTTTCATAGTGAAACAGTTTATATGTGTTTATACCATTTGGTGTTATATTCATATAAAAACAACAACCATAAAAAGTAATGTGAAAATCACACAATGAACATCAACGTTAAAATCAATACACTACTTTAAATGGATATTGTATGTAATTTTTTTGATGACTGAGAAATATTACACAAATTCAAAGAAAATAGAATAAAATTATTAAGTTATAAAATGTAAACATAGAATTAATGAATAGGTTTTTTTTGTTTTCAAGTGCTCATTTTTATTGAAAAAGCTTTCTGAATTATTGATATTATTTGAAGTACAAAGTCTTTATAATTGTTTTTTTTTTGTATGAAATACTGTATTTTATTATTTAATGTGATATATTTATAATATTTGAAATGTTGCTTTTCTGATTTTCTGGAAAGTAAAATAAAAATTTATGGTATATATTGCCTTGAGATATAAGGCAAATATACTATTTTTTATTCTGTATTTTTTAATACAAAAAAAAAACTATTCCTTGGTAACATAATAAATAACCAAAACTTACTCGTAAGTATTATTTGATGGCCTTCATTGTTCAAATTCAAATACCATAATAATCTTATCTTCAAAAAATATAAATAAACTTTACTGGTCAGAAAAGGTAGTACGTTGTTTTAAGAAAAAAAAATAGTTTCTTTGAAATTG
Source organism: Atopsyche davidsoni (assembly GCA_022113835.1). Taxonomy (NCBI): domain Eukaryota; kingdom Metazoa; phylum Arthropoda; class Insecta; order Trichoptera; family Hydrobiosidae; genus Atopsyche; species Atopsyche davidsoni. Next base: position 8,019,040 of record JAILWY010000006.1, on the reverse strand, counting down.
AAATATTTACCTTTCTAGTGTTGCCCTACTTTCAATTTCGCTTCTGCTTTTACTAATAAATATTCCAGTTGGCTTCACCAATGGTCAAAAGTAGAACAACCCTTACCTACCCCAACGGATGCTTGGCCTACTTTCCAAATTGTTATTAATAATAAACGTCTCAGGGTAGGTCATTAAAAAGGCCATGTATTTATTCTGAATTATTTAAGCTATGGTTTAATGAAATAAAATATCGTTTAGCGAGTACGATTAACATTGGATTTGATTGGGAAAAACATGCTAATAAAATAACAGACTTACTCAGTTAATGTGCATTCTTAAACCAACAAGATTTATATACAATCACGAATAATATTTTTTTAAAAAACATGGTGTTTTTTTATATAAATGAATAATAATAAGTGCGTGTAAAGGTTTTGCAAAGAGTCGTTTTTACTCTTTGAATATCTTTAATGTATTAAACGTTATATCGTCTTCATTAGGACAGCCATCATTTCACCGATTTTTTAAAACGAAATCATAAATTTTCTAATGAGATTAAAATCATAGAAAATAGATACTGCAAAAATACATTAAAAACAAATTACATTTAATAATCAAATGTCCATGGAGTGAATGAATCATATTTTATTTGTCATAATAGTTCAGCGGTCTATTACTTTACATGGGTTCTTTGGCTATACCATATAAAAAACTAAGACCTTATATCTAGTAATACAATTGATCAAACTGTTATTTTCTGAAGTTGGTAACATTGCTGAAATATTTGTAATGAAGGCCTTCTTACGTTCACTACTAACTTTCAATCAGAAAAAGTTAGATATGAGCTGGATTTTCAAATAATTTAAATATAAAGCTCGTAAAATTGGATTAAACTTTTATTACAGGCACTATCAAAGACAGTGAATATATTTTATGGACTAGTCAATTATTAAATGCAATAAAATAATTCTATTTTATTTATTTTTTAAGAAACATAGATATAATTGAATCTGTACAGGAGTAGACTTGAATCCCATCAGTGTTGCGAATTTTTTTATTCAACTTTTCTCCTCGTTTCTCGTACGAATCGATAACCTATATATTGGTTTAGAACTATTTTAATATTTTATGGTTCCACAATAGCTTAAAATATATTTATATACAGGCGTATGTATACTTGCATAATATGTAAGCATATTTTCCTGTATATACATAATTCGGTATACCAAGGACTATTTTACTTGAAAATATGTGTACTTTTTTCATGGCCTATTTTTTCAAAGTATTCTTCATTAGCATACTATGAATAATATTTTTTTTCAATGCCAAATCCAAGGGACTGCGCAATGAAAAGGAAGGGGAATCTCATCTTTCGAAAAGGTTTTCTTATATTATTATTCCTTTAATTAGAATATTTCTAAGTTCATTTAAAACAATGTTGATTCCACTTTGTTTTACTTTGAAATTTGTCATTGATTTTTCAACACACGTACATTCTTAACGATTAAATATTTCTTGTGCCTATTTTTATTATAGTTTAATTATTATTAAGTAAAATTTATAAAATAAAGTCTCCTGAGCTATTGATTAACAGTTCCCTATAAGAGTCACCTACAAACCATTTCAAATTACATAAACACTTGAAATATAAGCGACAATAATTATGATTCCCTATATAATTGTTATGACCTTTAATAACCTATCGTTACTGCTGTATTTTGAAGCTACGTTGATAATTAATTTCAAGGAAGTAAGTGAGTGAATAATACATTATAATTAGTTACTAATGACTCATCTATCGGAATGTATTCACACAAAAGCAAAAGACCCAAATAAAACTCACTTACTTTTTTTGTTTCGGGCATAAAATAAATATAGATAATTGAAATATGAATAAATCTAACAAAGAGACGATTGTATACTATAAAAAAAAATTTTTGAACTGTAAATATGTCTTAAAAAACATGCTATTTAGAAAATAAATAAAATCTTGTGGTTAAAAAAGAGCAGCATTCCTACACGCGTATTTTTTCCCTTGATCAATTAAATTAGTGAATTTTATGATATATTTTATAAAAGTGCATGGATTTCGATTACACTCCGAATTAATAAAATATTTCAACGTTCATACAAAAAAATTATACTTCTTTTTAGGGACCAATCTCATAAAATAAACCTAAAGGCCTAGTTTTATAAACTTTGATGCATTTAGGTAATTCATCTCATACATAAATAGATTACCTACACCACACGCTAAGCTATTATGAGATTTATATCAGAAGTATTCATTAACTACCATCGTATATCCAATATTTTTGATCATAATCGACGTTAGTCGCTTCCTTCCGTGTCCAAATCCTTCCAGTCACGGTCAGTAATATGATTAATGTTTACGATACAAACTTTTTCCAATACAATTTGGTTCGATACTCTTTATATGCCGTTACAATGCGTCTTAGTAAAAAGAAACGTCGTTGGCGAATTGCATTACACAAGTTCAAACAAATTAAATAATAAAAACTCAACGATTAAAATTAAATACGTGCTATTAAGCCGACAGAGCAATTATCATTTCAAAACGGAGGTCCGGGATGTGGTATTTATTGCTAATGAAAGCATTTTTTCTGCAACTTTCACGCAATTCTAGAATAAGTAAAAGCGCCGCAATAAAATTTAATAAGAATGAAACAGTAAGTTTGGATGAAAGTAAAAATTACTCATAGGCGTGGAGGGTGTCTTATAATATATACTAGACATTTGGAATATCTATAAAAATGAACACCCACAAGTGTATTTCTGAATTAGAGACTAAAAATAAAAATTGATTTAATCGTTCATCTTAGTACAATCAGAAACAATTAAATCACCATATATATAAAATAAAATATTGAGTAAAACTTGGCGCTTGATTTTATTGGCTGTGATATTTTTTTCTTTAAAGTTTTCGACTTTTAAGAATACCTAATAGACCCAAATTAGTGGCACTTAATTTCATTGGTCAGGGCAGTGTTGGACTCATGAAGATGATGCATCTTCAACCTTGGTCTTGATTATACGGTATTTATCTTGAAATTACAAGTAATAAAGCAGAGGCTAACTCAATTTTCATAATAATTTAAAATGTCGCCTTGCCGGCCAATTACACCCTGGAATTATTGAAAAAAAAAAAAAACTCTATTTAATAAGTAAAAAAATTATGTGGTGTCACAAAACAACAAAATAATAATAAAGTACACAGCTTAATATGATGTTTCAGTTTCACATAGATTTAAAAAATATTTTCATCGAAGTCATTTAATCGTAAGAAGCTGGATCCTAGAGGAAAAAAATTTATATCAAAGAAAAATATTGCTAGTATAAGTTTACTGTTCTAAGTTATTTTTTATAAACTGCTAAGCTTTGTTTGGTTATTATATTGTGCGTAAGCAGGTAATCGCTTAGAAAATCACACTCAAAGGTCGTTTTCTACGGTTCTCTCCACGATAAGTCGAAATTGTAAGTGAATAAACCTAACATTTGGATATTGCGATAAAGGCTTGCCGAACAAAATTATTTTACGTTTGCGACCTTTGTTGTAAAAGTAGGTATAGATATTGATTTAACGTTAGTCACTGAAAAAAAAACAAATAAATATTCAGGTATTTGGCTTTTTCTTTGTATCTTTGCATTATAATAAATTATTTAATTTGATTAAAATTGCAAGGTTTTTAAAACTTTTTGCGTCTTGAGAGGTTATTGGAAATTTACTATTGAATCAAACTTTTATTTGGATTTACAGTTGAGTCATTAATTATTAAAGAGAAACCATATTGTTAATATTCTTTATGTAAATACATTATCATATACTAAATTGATGCTAGATCTAACCAATATTTTATACTGCTACAGTAAAAAAATATGAAATAATACATTTTAATATGGGTTCGACGGCTGTTATGCCGCGTCGTTTTTATGAATCCCAATACTGGAATCATTTTCAGGGAAAGCCACGTACATTCCTTGTTTTCAAGACCAAAACGTTGAAATTTCAATCAAAAAAAGAGGCTTAATCCCTAATAACTTACAGACAATAATGATGTCATTAAAGCAACACAAAGCTACTTTTAAGTTATAATGATAAAAGTACCTTTGTATTTTGTCTTCACTTTGAGTTTATTAAAATTATTTGCATTACATCTGATGATGACCCAGTGTATTGGGTCGAAACTAGTAATGCAAATAATTTTAATAAACTCAAAGTAAACTAATGCAAATAATTTTAATAAACACAAAGGTACTTGTATCATTATATATTTTATAACAAATCGATGTTACCCTATCGACAATTGTCATTACAAGAATGATGACCAAGAACTTCATGTTTGTATTTTTAAGGGACCATTGTAGACTTTTCCAAGGATCTAACTATATTTCTTAGTTGACGTTCTCCTTTTATATAGTTGTCTACTCGTTACTTGTTAAAGTACACATAATTTCTTTTGTAAAGCAAATTTGTTATAAAAATAGTTATATATAGTTGTTATAAAAATATAAATGAAGTTTAACATGTCTTCATTAAACATATCAATTAAATATGTAACGACATCCACATACGTACTCTTCACTAGAATAATTAAAATAGTGTCTACATTCCATGAATTATCTATCTTCATAAATAATTAATTGCTGAAGCTGGCTGTATGCAAGAGAATAACAGTAATCCACGACCGGTTAACTTTACTTGTATTATATATACTAAACTTGTAAAAATGTACTTAAGGGTCTAGGTCCCATAATCGAGTTTTTTTTATCGTTTTCTAGTCCGTTTTGGCAAAAATCGATTGCACCAATCAAAAATATTTAAATGCAAAAAGTTTTATACATCCCTTCTCCCGAACTGAATATATTTTCATTTCTTATAAATTTACTATTAATATGATGAATATGTGTTTTTCCGATTGAAGTGTAGGAATTTGAAGATTCGTCCGGTACATTTTCCAGGAATCCTAAACATTCAAAAGTCTTTTCTTCAATTGGAATTAAAAGATTAAACATAAACCATGTACGTCTTATTAATTTAAAAATTAAAAAAAAAAATTTTTAAACTTTGGTTTTGAAAAGTCGTCATTTTATCCAATTTTTCAACATCTTCAAGATTTTATTTTATCTTAAAAATGGACGTTAATTAAATAATAAAAAATAGATAAATATAATTTATAGTTTTTTCAATACACTGGAAAAAAATCAACTTTCGATATAGCAAAATAAAGTGACAATTAAATTAATTAATTGACACGATTTCGCCAGGTAATGGACTGCCTCTGGCAATTAAAAGGCTGAAAGCAACTGCCCTAATAAAGAATCTCACTGTCTATATTCATGGCAATTTTTATTTTTATAATTTTCAGTGGAATTGCTATTATTTTATTAATTATAATAATGGATCTTCACGTATCAAATGCCTTGTCCCCCAACAAGACTACATTTAAGAGTGTGAAGTAATATAAAAATTATAGAATAGCAGTCAATAGTAGTTTCATTAGTAAAAAACACTAATAAGTGATCATATCAATTTAAGTGCTGGCATCCAAAAATACCTTTGGAATACCTTCCGACCCCCGGCATTGAACTGCTCGACCTACTGAACCCGCCCTCGTCGCCAGCCGAGGATATTGCTCCACATTCCACGTGTGAAGCCTCCCCACGTGCCCTGCAGTCCGTCGATACCTTTCGAACCCATAATCTTGGCCATTGTCCATTTAATGATAGCGTCAACCCTTTACCTCGAAAGTCCAGTGAACGTAGATTTTATAAGGTCCCTTGCTGTCGATGACACTGTGGCATTGAAATATATTTATATATATATATTTTTTTTTTAAATTTATTTTAATGGTGTCTGATGATTGATGTCAGTTCTTTGTGCTATTTATTAAATGGAATTTAGAAAATTTAGTTGCTCTCATTAGTAAAATACCACAAGGATGTACATGAATAAAGCTTCACCGTTACTAAGAACGAATACTTAAATAGATTTATAACCTTATTCAATGGTGTTAATTTTTTTTAATAGAAGAAGTAATTTGGTTCAAATTTATCTATTTTCAAATACAGCATTTTAAAATTTTACTATATCAGTAATAAGTTTTTTTCAATTAAGCTATTAAAGACTACGCCAACCTTTTTTTTTATATAAAATATTTTAATTAATAAACTACTTGATGAACAAAAACGGAATATTGTGATATAAATGTATTATTATGTATCGCCATGTCCACAGATTCATTTATATTCTATCTCTCAGAAAAACAATAAAATTATGCTAACTAAAATAGAAATCAATTATTTTTTTTTAAAAGGAAGCATTTTTCCGTTCTTTTCGCCAAAGCCGATAAATTTTACTAATTCATCGCTAAAAAACACTAACAACGCATAAAATAAATAAAACATTAGGGCTATCACATTACTGTAATAATGTAGCTTTACCTATTTAGGTTAAGAGATTCGTGCACCCTTGGGAGCTATTCTTGTGAGTGCCGAATTAAAAAAAAATACAACCGTGTGTAAATTACACACTTATTTCACGCATATGTGCCGTATATTTTAACGACCTAGGGCCTGAAATACTTTACAAATATCCTGAAATTATTATAATTTTAATTTAAACAATAAGTTTAAAAATAAACGATTATCCAGCCACTGTGACTAACAGTCAGATCGCTTAGACGAGAATACATTTTTTGTTCCCAATAAGAATATGAAATATTTTTATGGTGCATCAAAATTATTTGATGTTTGGTTGTATTGTAAATTAAAGTATAAATTGAACAACAAGTACGATAATCTAAATTCTAGATTTTCTGAAATTTAGTTTGCATTAAATTTAAATCAAGAAATTGGGCATTGAAAGCAACGAAAGCAAAATATCAAAACAGAGCATTCCCAATTGATTGATGTTGGAGAAGGCTTTTATAAAAATATTTACTCAAAAATGTAAATTAAATGTACTACTTGTTGAGGGACAAGGCATTTGATTGGTGAAGATCCATTATTATAATGATAAAAGCAACTTGTATTCTGTCTTCACTTTGAGTTTATTATATTTTTTGCATGACAAGTTTCGACCAAATAGACTAGGTCATCATCAGATACATAACTTAAACTGATTTAGTTTTAGTTATGCATCTGATGATGACCTAGTCTATTTGGTCGAAAATAGTCATGCCAAAAAAAAAAAAAATATATATATATATATATAATAAACTCTAAGTAAAGACAGAATACAAAGTTACTTTTATCATTATATAAATGTACTTCGTTAGTTTCTAAAGTCAATCCCGAATCGCCATTTCGCAGTCGCCCATTCCAAGTCGCTTATTCCAAGTCGCCCTCTGACCCTCGCCCTGTGCGTGATCCGCGATGCTCCAGATCTCGGCTGGCTGAGGAGTCCATCTGGCCTAGACCCTAATTGATGGAAATTGGTCAACCCGAAGGTCCAAGACGCGGGCCTCGCGAGAAGAGGGCCTTGCGAGGGCGGCTGCGGAGGAGCAGCCTAAAAGTTACATGGTTTTTATCGCAGCTCGATAAAAAATAAAAAATAATAATCTACGATTTATTTTAATTAAATTATCAGACGATTAACAAATAATTTAATAGGTATTCAAACAAAAATAATAATCCTTTAAATGATATTATAGTAATTATTTTCAATATTTTAGTTATATGTACTGAAATATTGATGTTTGCGAAGAAGGTGTTAAACTGTTGCAACTTATGTTGATTGTAAAATTTAATGCCAATAATATGTAAGGCTTATAATATTAACTCAACAACTGTACTTGGTGCTTGTGCATGGCTGCCATTTTGTATCCTGAGCGTGTGTAAAGGATCGGTAATGGAGTAGTGGACTTGGAATGATTGTGGAGGGATGTGCTCTGGAAGTACGTGGGGGGGCTTCAGCTATTGTTTCTGTAGCTTGCTGCAAAAGGAGTTTCATAATTAATCACTTGAGCTCTGTAAGGAAAGGATTATATAATAATGCTATCGGGCAACAGCAATACGCAGACTTTTTCTTCTAATGAGGACTGCGGTGTATATAAAAAACCATGAACACTAGCTCAGTGAAATGATCGCCAGCACTTGATGAAGATAGAGAAGTTATAGTAGCAAGAATATATATTTTTTATATTAGCAGACGATGCTTCTGTGTTATTAAGAATAGTTTGTTTACCAAGCGAATAAAAAATCACCAAACAATTTAAAAAACTCTTTACATTTTAACCCTTTGAACTTCGGACTGTTTTTTTTAAATTTAACAATGTGAATACATCTGAATGGCAGCAATTACTTTTCAAAACGGACAAAAAGGGTTTATACCTGCTCTAATACGCACCCAGACTTCAAACAATAAAAGGTGCACTATGTTCGCCAACGGAGTTACAAAGGAATTTACCATGTCGACACATTGCCGCCAATGGAGTAGAAAGGGTTAAGAATTGATTGCAGTCGCTAACGAACTTTTATATTATTTTCAATAGAGACTTATCGGTCGCTCCGTTTTCAGCGGCGCGCCGGGCAATGGCGGCCGGAGCCTCGAGGCTTCAGTTCACTTCCGCCGGCCGGTCAGACCGGACGCCCCGAAACCTCACACGCGTCCCCGGGCGCACGGGGAGCACCTGAGCACCTGAGCACCCGACCACCTGACCCGAGCACCTGCGGGAACACGATCGATACACCATTACAGTGCAAGTCCCACAACAGTGCGACGAAACGGACAATAGAAGCGAAGCGACGCTCAAAACCCACCAAGAAAAAAAATATTCCCGATTGTGAAATTGTACAGCATTAACAAAAGTGATACAAAAAATATCTACTATTAAATAATTCACTTTAGATATTATTTTATATCAGTTGCGTTCTAGTTGCGCTGAAGCATTTTATTATAAATCCACCGTACAATTGACGTCAGCTCTTTGCGTATATTTTGTTTGTTATATATATACGCGCTCAAAGTGATTTGTATAAATTATTTCCGGTAGCAACAAGTGTTGTTTAAAAAAACGTCAGTGACCTAGAGATAGTTTTTTTTTATGCTTTGGACGAGTGAATTGAACGTTGAATGTTAAAACTTTGATCATCAAGATGAGGCAAGAAGAGATGGTGACCAGGGAGCACATGGAGTTCAGATCGGGGGGGTTGCTTTTGCCACCCGTGGGGTAAGAATTTCACGCTTTAAATATCACATGCTTAAAATTTAACTGCCACATAAGTATGATCACAGTTAATATTATTTATTGATTATTCGTCACAAAGTTTTGATAATTTGAATGTTATCAAATCGTGACGGCATTTTCCTCGAAGACTATACGAAATAAAATACAAGGATCGCTTTTTAATTCTATGTTAGTAACATGTACAATTAAAAATGACGTTAATCACATTTTAATCTGAAAAACTTGTTTTTAATTTATTAATATTATAACAGATAGTTATTGGATATGAAATCAAATTGTTTTATGTGTACTTTTTTAAATCCTAGTATTGTATTAACATGGCTTTTAATATAGCATTTCACATATTTAGTTTTATGTATATGACATGCATTTATTATATATACACGTTGTCTTTTCTTCATACTCTGCTGTTTTAATGCATTATCGGTGAACCAAATAATCTTTTTTTTCTCAGTGTAGTAATTAATAAATTGAACTTTATTGCAGCATTGTACTTACAGACCACTTCTTTCAAAAAGCACAGGCTCATTTTTTAAACAGCACAAATATTACCATATTTGGAAATTCGCCAATTTTACTGTGAGTGCTCTGAATATTCTAAATCGGATTTTAATTGTTGAATAGCGAGTGCCACGTTCATTAGTAGGAACATTAAAAAAGAGACAAATATGACCACTTTCACATTTTGACATCATTGCGTCACTTGACAAAAAATGTACTTTAGATATTATTTTGTTTTTATTAATATTTTATGAGGCTCTAAATTCAGTAGTCAATTTCATTTTATGACGTGTTTTAAAGAAGTGGACATTGGTCTGTGCACACACCCTTGTAGTTATAATGTATAGTAACATTCTCGAATATCACGCTGATCACCTCGGCGTAGAGGGGTGGTAGGAGGTACCTGGGGTGGTAGGAGGTACCTGGGGTGGTATGTAACTGTAATGTGTTGTTTGTATGGCCGAAGGGTCGTTACGTCGACGAGGGGTTCAACAGAACCCAAACGACCAGAAAGTACAAATGATTTATCTTGAAAAAAAGTGAAAAGTACGTTGAGTCATGTTTGACGCGGTTACTTTGAACTATTAGCTATTGATATCATCTAATGATTTTGTCAAACGTGACTCAAACATTACGTACCATTTGATAAGTTGTTAACATATAAACATATTTGATGTAGTCAAACAAAAAAACTGAATTCTCTTGAAGTCGATTGCATCGACGAAAATTGAGTTACAGTATTTTTTAATACTAGTCAATTGATTTTTTATAAACACATTGTATCCTATTATAATATATATCACATAAGGGAAATATGGCTTTAAATAATCAAAACAAGTTATCTTAACAAAAGTCAAGTGCATTTTCATACTTCATGGCGGTATTTTATTTTGGGATTTTTAACATCATTTTTAAAATGTTTCTAAGCGGTTTATACATAAAAATTCTACTGAATTCTCTTGAAGTCGATTGCATCGACAGGGAAAACGTACTAATATATTTATTTCGTTATAAAAATTGAGTTGTTACTGTATTTTTTAATACAAGCCAATTGATTTTTTATAAACACATTGTATCCTATTATAATATATATCACTTAAGGGAAATATGGCTTTAAATAATCAAAACAAGTTATCTTAACAAAATGGATATGTTTCAACATAAATATAGTCAAGTGCATTTTCATACTTCATGGCGGTATTATATTTTAGGGTTTTTAACATCATTTTTTAAATGTTTCTAAGCGGTTTATACATAAAAATAAATTTAAGTATTTTTTTTGTAGTTTTACCTTTTTTTGAGCGACAAAGGTAGTGTTTTGTTTGGTATAAAAATGTATTTAAAAATTAATTATGCTACCACAAATTTCTGACAAGTGCTTCCCTGCGTTGTTTCTCATGGTGAGTAATTAAGTTATACATGACAGTGGCTATGTTCATTATTTATGAAGAGTGTTGGAAGTCTAGATACTCATTCCTCGTTGGAAGTCTAGATACTCATTCCTGACCAGTGGCCGGTCGCCTGACTCATTGGTAACTCTCACTGAAGTACCAAGAAAATTACAAGTCCGTCACATTTCTTGCGTGTGACCCAATTTGTGAGCGATGCTGAACAAGGGAGCAGTATAAGTATAGAGGCATACGTCAAATGTTAGAGAAAATTTCTTAAAACTATGAGTTAGTTAGTAATTACGTATGCACAGAATACGAATTGACCACAATTGACCGATCACAATAATTTACAATACACACGCTAGTACGACAATTTTATAAATAAAATTAAAGCGATATTGTCATAAATTACCACAAAAAAAATCTTATGGAATTCAATTGCATTGAAAGGTGTAAGGTTGGCATTTTTAAGAAAAAGCTTCTTGACTAGCAAGTTGCAACTATTTTTTGTAGAAAAAGGCCGAAATGATATTACGTAATATTGAAATAATAATATTTATTTATACTGAATTTCGTTTGGTCAGTAACTGACTTTCGTGCGATGAATTGCGATAAATAAATTGCGATATATGGATTTTCCAGATCACCTGAGTTGTTATGCACGGCGTATTAAATGTGTATGGCCAATAACCCGAGCGTGTTTCTGGTGCAATCTGGGTTTCCCCATATAAAATTAAAAAAATAACATCATTGAGCAAACGAATGCGGGCAGTAGTGCAAACATTAACTAACCTGACCTACCCTCAGCATAAATAATATGTAATTTTCAAGAATCTACTGATAATATAACGTAGTTTATATATACTATATACTAAGTGGTGGTAATGAAAAAATAAATAAGTAATGACATAACAAGTTACTAATAGATTTGAATCTTTTAACCACAGTATTTTCTATTGATTGGAAAGAGCTATGTCATAATATGTTTTTTTAAAGAAATTGCCTATATTTTGATGTATTACTAATAAGTATCGATCTTAACCTTTTAATAGGCGAATATTTTAATTTATAATACTTACTGTTACAGACTTTTGTTTATAATAGATAAACATAAAAATGAAAGTGTGACAGTTGATATAAACATAGAAAAAACATCATAAAATTGTTATCAAAAGATCAATACTAAAGATTTTTTTAGAAATTATATGCCTCTTTTAACGACTTACAATACAACAAAACAAATTATTGATCACTATAAAAATGACTAAAGAGTTAAATTAAGTCGTTTATAACTCATTTGATTTAAAAAAAATTGGAGTCAATATATTTAAAATACATTGACTACTTACAACCTGGTTCAACAATTTTATAAATTCATGAGACGTGAATGGTATCTTTACAAAACTAATGTTGTTTTAATAATATCTTAGTTGAAATAACATTAGAAATTTTTGTATACGTCTTCTTTCAAATGGTTTTATTGAAATAAATTTTTTGTGGGCTAAAATTGCAAAAAAATCAATGCTCGTTTAAGTCTTAAGTCTAACGTAGTATTTGGTATTTTGTGGAAGTTGATTTCTATTTCAGTCTTCATCGATTTCCTTCCATATTATATTTATTAAAGATGTATCCATAGATTGCTTGAATTGTTTTAAACGCTAAGTATCATTAATTACTCAAATAGTAGATATTTAAATGAAATTACCAAGATAATGCCAGTTTTTTTATTCTTTGAAAAAAAAGTGAAGTTTGTTTGTTTTCTATGAATAATTGTTACTTTCCATTTCCCACGAATATCAAGATAAAAAATATGTATTTTCATTGTTTGAGTTTTTATCTTAAAACTCATATTTAAAACGTAAATGTTAAATCTTAAAATCCACACTTTTTTAATGCCATTTTTAACTTCATTAAGACTTTATCTTCTCACACTAAACTCATTTGTATTTTTTATTCATTATAAGTTTACATTTTTAAAAACTTAAAAGCTTGCACGATTGTTTAAGTAAATAGTTTTTAAGATCTGTTAACAATAGACCAATTCTAGCATTTTGAAATTACAAATTGGCATTATGAATCAAGTGTAAAATTAACCAAATAATTTATAAAAATATATAAATTAGAAACAACACATAATTATTTATTAGTGACATAACCTTTATCAAATCGATTTGACATAAAAGTTGTCCTGAAGAATATTTATCAATCTGAAAATAAGTCTTGAGTGATTGATTATTTTAATGAACTCTGTGTTTCATCATAAATATATGTATATTTAAAAATGTTGATTGACTTTGAATTATTATCATAGAATTTTATAGGTACTTTTATTTAATGCAAAAAAATTCTCCATAATTTGACCAATATCATGATGTTTTCGGTACTTCAACCTTCAGTGATATCTTATGGGGGAAGATCATGGATATTATTTCACAGGGAAGATAGCCCCGATCCCTTCAACTATGAATAAAAAACAATAGCTGAGAACATGGGTATGAATATTGTGGATACGATATACGAGGGCGGTCCGATAAGTACTTAGCCTCACCGCCCGATGGTGCTAGTATCGCAAGAGAGATTTACTATCGTGTATTACATTCTCGTAGACGGCTACTGTCAAAACTTCAGCCGAATCGGACTCGTAGTTTTATTTTGACCGCGTGTGGAAGCGGACGTGTACGCGTATTTTAGAAAAATGGGCAATATCGGTCGGTGATTCGATTCTTGTTTTTGGAAGAGAAATCGCGCAGCGAAATCAAAGAGCGCTTGGATGCTGTGTACGGTGACTCTTCTCCTTCGATGACGACCCTCAAAAGTTGGTTTAGCAGTTTGGCACATCGGTTTTTGATTTGACAGGTGCTCCGAAAATAGCTACCACAGAGGATCAGTAACAGTAGGCATCTCAAAAGACCGCGTGGGTTAATCCTGCATGAAATTTTAGGCACGAGAAGGCTGTCCCTCATCCACCGTATTCTCCAGATTTGGCCCCGTGCGATTTTTTTTTGTTTCCAAACATGAAAAAGTCACTCGCCGGGCAGAAATTTAAGTCAAATGAGGAGGTCATCGCCGCCACGGAGGCCTACTTTGCAGACCTCGAGAAAACGTATTTTTCAGATGTGTTCAAGAAGCTGGAGCATCGCTAGGTCAAGTGTATCAAGCTAAAAAGAGACTATTTTGAGAAATAAATCGCCACTTTTCCAAAATTTTCGTTTTTCTTTTGAAGGCTAAGTACTTATCGGACCGCTCTCGTACATAAAAAAAAACAACTGTAAAATATATATATATTATAAGTTAGCCTGAAACCTGTAGCAGTAAGAATGAAACACTTAAAAAAATCAAGTAGAACAACAATATAATTATCTTGACTCGGTGATCACGAACACTTGCGGGTCTAATGCAGGAAGTTTTTCTTTGTGGGGTCAATGCATCGCCCGAGCCTTGCGCTAATCGCCTGCGCCCCACGAGAGGCGGCCATTCCGTGTCGCCAGGGACCTATAAAAACATTTTTACTGAATTATTGCGTTATTTACAGAAATAGGTTTAAATATAAAAAAAAACTTTTATGATTTTTCCACATACTAAATTTTATTGGTGACCGGTTTCGCGCCAATCTTTCACGTTGGCATTATGAAAGTAACTTACTCTCTACTAATATTGAATACATACTCATCTGCTACTTCATTTACACTGTAAAACAGAAATAGGCATGTTAAAGTTTGCCGAATCTTATGCTATCACATAAACCATCGTAGGTGTTTGTATATTGTAGAAAACTAATGTATGTATATACGTCATATACAATTAAATGAAGGTGCTTATATAAATAAGAAAACCATGAATATTTTAACTGCGTTTTTGGTTCATGTTGTTCAGGTTGTTTTAAAGCCTACTATAAATTTATCCATTTATTAACAATTTAACATTAACAAACTTAATATGTGGATACAAGAATACTAGGACTAAATTAACCGGAGTCCTACTGAAATACCGTTTCAAATATCACAAAAGAATTTTCCTGAAAACACCATGCTGCCTTTATGGAAAAAAATAATCGGCTTATAATGCTTTCAGTAACTGAAACCCTGGCGCCCTACTCCAGATGGAATGCAAAGATTGTTCTTTTGAAATGTTTTATGAGAGAGGAAGTGTGTTTTCTAGACTGAGTATGTAAACTCGAGTAGGCTGCCCGGTGGTCACGTCCCATTTTCATTAAGTTACCAAAGGTAAATGCAGTAAATGGTAAGTAGGTAAAAGCTTAACACCACCATGGATCGTTCTAGTTATCAAATTACATATAAACTCATTTGACCAACATTATCCGATTGAATATATACAATTACTTGTGATTTTTAAACACATACACCTAAAGTGTAATAAATCTGCATCTTTTACGAAAAACAGATCAATCTTATATATAAAGTTTTAAAGTAACCGATTCACACATGAAACGATAAGAAACATCATCAGTTTTATGAATCACATGTGATATTTCAACCCAAACCTCCACCTCTATCTATAATTACTAGGGATCCTGTAACTGGGCAAAAAGCTACAACCTTAAATGCTAAAAAAACACGTGGGATACACATTTAGCATTAATGGCTGTAAAATGCGGTTTTATACTTTTTTATATTCATTGTTATATTAATATTTTTGAATAAAATACTTGAGTGATTTTCCACATTTTTATTTTTATTAGTGACCAGTAACAGATCTCTCTGTTTGGTAATGCCAACGTGAAAGGTTGGCGAAACCGGTCACTAATAAAAATAAAAATGTGAAAAATCACTCAAATATTTTATTCAAAAATATTAAAATGGAATTCCACCAAGTACTCTCTGTCAAAAATATTGAATTTCATTGATATATTAAGACCTTTTTTGGGGAATATTAAATTATACAATATTTTAAATTGTGGTGCTAACTACAATATTTAAAAGATATAAATATTTATTAAAATATTTTGCATTACAATATACGAGTATATATTTTTTATTAATATTTTGCATGTCCATCAAAAAAAACTTCATTCATATAGACACTTCTTAAAATTTGTTTATTTTAATATTTATTTTAACACTGATTGTGCGAAAAGGTATAACGTGTAACAATAATGTAATAAAACAAAATTCAAATTTAAATATGACATACATTCATGTGTATAATTAAAAAAATTTACGTAAAAATGAATCAACTACTTGTATATTTTAACAATATGGCAATGTCGCATTTTTTAAAATTAAACTAGAGAAAAACATTTAAAAATATTTTTCAGGTTTGCGTCTTCGCTAAAAGCTTTCACTAACTTTGCACAGATGGCAGTAGTATTATTAAATAAAAAAAAAAAATTGAACTTTTTCCTAAATTATTGCACAAATATACACGTAAGCCTAAAGCATTAAATTATTTAAATAAAAACATATTAAAAGATTTTAGCATATTCTTCACGTGTTCTGATCAATAAAGTTTTAGTTTGAATTACCATTTTAATGATATAATAGCATCTAATAGTTCCAAGTGATTTATTTCTATGATAGCATCTGGCCTTAAGCCATTAAGGCCAACATACTAACGCGATTTTCGTGAAGTTAGCTTGTGACGTCACGTTTTAAGATTACCATCAATGAAAGTGCCTCCAAAACTTTCAGGTGACCATTGCAAAGAATAAATAATACATCATCGTACAACGACTGTTTCACAAAATGAAAATGTGGCAAGTGTGCTTATCTTGAGAAATACAAAAGTTAATTGATTTTTTTCTAATTGGTTCACTTTTTTCCCCGACCGGACAGTCGAAACCCAAACGTACATAATAAGGCTAATGACTGTTTTAGTTTAATAAGACAGCGTTGTTTAATTAATTATTTTATTTTATATTTGAACAAGGGTTATTGAAAATTCAATCTGTACGTATATAGTATACATGGTTAGTTTTCTATAAAAGTCTCGATAATCCAGAAACTGAAAATTTAAATTTGACTTGTTAATTTTTACAATAAAAAAACAATAAAAACTCTCGAGTAAATATTATTGCATAGTATTTTCATACAATATTCGCTCAACACTCGCGATGTTTTTCAAGTATTTTAAATTAACATTCAACAAGCTACATATTCTTATTTATTCTCTATGAATCTACTGTGCTTGCGGCCCTACCTACACCTTTATGAATGGCATGTATAGATTTACTTATTATAAATTTAAAAAAAAAAAAAAAAAATCACAAAATAAACTGCGGTATCATTCCACTGAGCAAACATGTTCCTGGAGTTATTAATCAGAAGTTTTTAGAAACTGTTATTCTGCAATGTTGGGAATTGGTGCTTGGGGGTGTAAATTGCAGAGTATAGTCGGTAGGGGTTGATGTTCTGACCGCCACTGACCGCCAAGCGTTGGCGGTCGATAGTACGTAGAACCCAACACACACTGTATGTATGGTGTGCCACTGAAATTTTCGTTTAAAATATTTAAACCGATTATGTGACGGTAAAAATATAATAAAATAAAAAAACTGAATACATTATTAATAAGCCATTTTTTATTGAATATGAATTTGTGGATTTTGGCAGTTTTAGTAACAATCTGTATTTGAGTCAGCACTGTGGCCGAAACGCTAAATGTCCAATATATATATATATTAATTTAATATATTCTCGGAAATTTAACTATAGCGCCATATTTTACGATAAGACGATATTGGCTAAATTGATGCCAAGTCTCTTATTTTTGTGTTATGATTTGACAGACATATCCTTAAAAAGTCGCTTATGATCCATGGGCTAAAAAATTAAGTTCATATGGTATTCTTGCAATTATTATTCAGGATATAAAATGATGTAATTTTCTATAGTGTTTAAACGCTAAGAGTGTTATTAGAAAATAATAACATGATTCATTATTTTCCTGACAACTTAACTTCATTGATTCAACATATTTAAAATTATTAATCAATATAATCGTGATACAGATTAGTGAAACTTACTATTGTTTTCACTTTGGGCGTAAAGGGATTGTCTTGCGTTGGGGGACAATACTGAATATTGCTTTAAAACATTTAATATAATAACGTTATAAACTATTCAAGGAAGAGAGAATTAAGTAATCAGGGCACTTGCTTTGTCTGGCTTTGTCTCTTTAGTCACGTCTCTTTTGATTAAATATGCAAATGAGACAAATTGGAGATACGTGATGTACGCATCGCTTTATTGAAAAATATCTCCGACATTTTATATTGTAGCATTTAGTTTATGATACTAAATAACAGCCATAATAATCCAGCGTATAATTATCTATTCAAGTAATATATAAATGGATCGACATAAACCATAATTGCACAGAAATTTACAGAACCCATGATGTCTCAAATCTTTCAGTGTATTTTCAAAATGATACCTCTGAACCATGGAAATTGAAATCAAAATATTGTAAACATTAATGAACGTAATGAAACTTATACAATGAAATACTTTGTTCATAATGTTTTAATGTTATTTGTTAGAAATATAATATATTTTAAGCAAGAACCAAAAATTATTTGCTAGTCAGAATATTTAACTGTTGCCTCATTAAGGAAACGTGTTTTCTTTGGTCTTGGAAATTTTAATTAAAAGGACAAACACTTTTGATAAAAGCGAAAAATATAATTTCACGCTATAGTGCAAAATAACTGCACTTTGACAGAGTAGTGTAAAATAATATATATTTTATAAATATTGTATTGGATATAGATTATAAATATAAAAAGAAACTATATATTTTCTAACAAAAGGTATCTAAAAATAAAAATAAAAATTTTGTGCTTGGAAATAGTTGTTTTTTTTTTTTTTTTGATCAATGATATAACAATTATTTTAATTCGGACTTTTTTATTAAATTATTATGTAATCGTTATAATAGTGAGGTATTTTTTTTTTATATAATAATTATTCTTTGATTTAAAAATATTTTTTACGTATTATTTTTAAAAGTTAACCGTTGCCTATATATTAAGACTTAGTATTTTTTAAAATGTTATTGATGTTAAATATTTAGGTTTAAAGAGTTTAGTATTTAACTTAATACATAAAAAAAATTGTTTGCTTAGTATTAAAGAACTCTTTTTTGACTAAGACCAGTACATACTGGTGGTAAAATAACAAACGGCCTTCATTATTTACACTCATTAGTTGAAAGCTCAGAGGTTAAAGTATCGACTTACCTCAAAGAAAACTGCGGTTCATTCCAGGGGTTTTTGTTGATATTTTGCTCTTGTAGCAAAAAAAACACGACCCCATTTATCTCATGTAGTCATTTTTATAAATAAATAAACACTTTGAATTCAAAAAATGAGATAATTTATTTATACAAAGTTTTTGATTTTTAACTAGAACACAATTTTGCTGATTATTTTAAAAGTACGTACAAAGTAAATGAGAGCAAAACTTTTGAGCAATTTTCATTCCTTACACGACTTTAAGAAAAAGTTTTTTTTGCTGTTCGTAATCTTATGAGGTTTTTCTTTATTCGTACCAATTCCTTCCAGTCCACCCGCCAGGGGTAGTCAAACAAACGAGCGACACTTTTCATTCTGAATTTAAAAAATAATAATGCCTTGGCGCACGCCCCTGTCGGCTCCGCTCGCCATTGGCCGGCCTGGCTGCCCTCAGTAGCGTCCGAGCTCTCGTCCCGGTCGGTCGTCTGAGCCACGCATCCTCCTCCCCCCCCCCCCCTCACCACACGCCAGCCATGGGCCCTCCCAAGGACACGCAAGAAGCCCCCCCGGAAGCTGGGGCCCTGCAGCTGGAGTTCCAGCTGAGAGTTCCGCTGACCTTGGGGGCCGCGACTCCCTTCCATTCCTTGTGGGATCTGTCATGGTGAGTCCTGACAGACCATTAAGGGCCATTATTTTTTTTGATCATTTTCTGGTCCGTTTTGCGAAAAATCGACTGCACCAATAAAAAAAAATTTAATGCAAAAGGTTAGATACATCCCTTCTTCCGAACAGAATATTTTTTTATTTCTTGTAAATTTACTTTTAATATGATAAATATGTGTTTTTGGGGGCCGCGACTCCGTTCTATTCCTTGTGGGATCTGTCATGGTGAGTCCTGACAGACCGTTAAGGGCCATTATTTTTTATGTACATTTTCTGGTCCGTTTTGC
Source organism: Atopsyche davidsoni (assembly GCA_022113835.1). Lineage (NCBI taxonomy): Eukaryota > Metazoa > Arthropoda > Insecta > Trichoptera > Hydrobiosidae > Atopsyche > Atopsyche davidsoni. The sequence continues at coordinate 7,998,816 of JAILWY010000006.1, read as the reverse complement.
GAAAAATCGACGGCACCAATCAAAAAAAATTAAATGCAAAAGGTTAGATACATCTCTTCTTCCGAACAGAATATATTTTTATTTCTTGTAAATTTACTTTTAATATGATAAATATGTGTTTTTGGGGGCCGCGACTCCGTTCCATTCCTTGTGGGATCTGTCATGGTGAGTCCTGACAGACCGTTAAGGGCCCAAGTCCCATACTCGAGTTTTTTTTTATCATCTTCTTGTCCGTTTTGGGAAAAATTGACTGCACCAATCATAAAAAAATAAATGCAAAAAGTTAGATACATCCCTTCTTCCGAACATAATATATTTTTATTTCTTGTGAATTTACTTTTAATATGATAAATATGTGTTTTACCGATTGAAGTGTAGGAATATGGAGATTCGTCATGTCTCTGTTCTAAGAGTCCTAAACATTTAAATAGTCTTTTTTTCAATTGGAATTAAAAGATTAAATATAAACCCTGTGCGATTTATTATTTTAAAAATTGATAAAAAAAAATCTTTAACAAACTTTGGTTTTGAAAAGTCGTCATTTTATCCAATTTTTCAACATCTTCAAGATTTTATTTTACCCTGAAAGTGGACGTTAATTAAATAATAAAAAATAGATAAATATAATTCATAATTTCCTCAATAATCTGTAAAAAAATCAACTTGGCAGACGGGGGATGGACACCTAGCAAGGTTAGGTAGCAAGACCCTTAATCAGCTTTTATAGAACTATACATTTCCTAAGCATATCTTATGATTAAGAAGATTTAATACTACATTAACATTTATATATTTCTTAATGTACATGTATAACAAACCCAAATAAATTATGAGTATTTTTTATCGGGTGGTTTTTCAGTTTTCATTAAGAATCCTTTATAAAGATCAAATAAATTCATCTGAGAGAGGCAGCAAATGTTAATGCTCGAACAGAGCACAAAAAAGTATAATTTGTTGAATCTTCCCCGGCACCTCTATACCAGCCCGTCTGGCAAGCACAGTAGCTAATTGGCAACATCATTCATAACCCAGGGTACGTGGAAACCATAATCCATCAACATATTCTATTCGAGACTTTTTATTACTTTAATTTCTTTATTTTCAAGAAATAATGAAGGTGTTGTGAAACAATCATACAAGTATTATACTTCATTACGTTATTAGTTATTAAAAGAGGTCTTAGTAAACAATTTTTACCTTTTTAGTCCATTATTTTGTTGTATTGCGATTGTGAATACATATATATATATATATATATATATATATATATATATATATATATATATATATATATATAGTAGTTAAAAACTACGTTGAAATCTTAAAAAAATCCCTGCATAATTGCGATTCTTTCCTTAATTTATTTTGCAGCTAATATTTATTTAATGTATTAAATACATATTGGTTATGAATCATTTTAAACAACATTTTATTATAATTATTATTTATATATCAAGTAATTCTACATAAACAAAAAAAAGTCTCTTTAAAATATAAATATAAATTACAATGAACTCTTTGTGTTATAAATGAATATACCTCAGGAGATTATTTTTGAGATTAAAACAATAAAACTACCGATTTCAGAAAACTAAGTGAAATATTATATTTTTATATTTTCATTTCGATACCACAAGTCCTACGAAGTTTGTAATATTTGGCAATAAAATTTATACGACGCAGGATCAATTTTCGCAAAACCCCAATTAAACGCGGTGCTTTGTTCAAGCTATGCGACACGGCAATATGGAAACCATAACCCAAATGAATTATTTATACAACAAAGCATTTACTGATTTAGTTATGTGGTAATCAAAATACTGGCCACAATAAACGATTACTTAACTTTCTTACTACTGAAACCGTATTGCTATTCTTCTTTAGGTGCCGCTCAGAAGAGTTTGATGATCATCTCAATGAACAAGTCTGTTCATAGTTTTCTTAGGGTAAACAGTGAATGATGATTACGTATTGCTGCTGCTCAATAGTATTATTATACTAAACAATAATTTCTTAACAAATCTTCGATATTGTTATAGCAAGCGTTTATCATCATATAAACAATCGAAACAGTAATTAAATTGATATGTATTTAAGTTTGATGAATCTAATTTCGACGGTTATTCTTACATGAATATTTGAGACATTCTTCAGCTTATGTGAAAAAAATTCTAAAATTCTAAAAATTAACGAACATTTATTTAAACGGTACTTTTAAATTGATATTTCATTGGAAACAAATAATCGAAAGCGTTTACTGCATTTACTGTATAACAAAGTTTTTACTCGCCCGTTATAATTATGGAGGTAACCGTACACCTGATGGTGTCTACAACGGTGCATTATTAATTAATACTATTAGTTTTGTTTTATTTTTCACATCGCATGCTAAGTCTGATCACCTGCAAGCGCATTAAAATATTAAATACGATGTTATTACAAACACTCGAGGTTCAATCGAGTCCAAACTGACCATCGATCCGTATTACCACGAAGGTTATTATCAAAGCAAAAGGGTATATAGACACTCTGTGGATTGTGAATAAAAAATGACACGAATGATTCTGTTGAATTATAGATATACATCACGGAAACGAAACATCGCATTGAATCCATTTATAATGTTTGGAATGCAAATATACTGTTATTTGCTAAGCTAGATTTAAGTAAGCTATGGTTTTCCGACGTACTGACTTCAAAATACATCGCTTTTTATTTTACAGTCTTATAGTTGTTGAGGCGTGAAACTTGGGCACGATTTTGAAGATTTGATATGTACCAATAGAAAATATTTTATATCTTATTGGAGAAGAATACAGCAGTACTTAAGTTAAAAAAATAAAAACGAACAAAAATGCAGCTTCGACTTTACGCATTGTAAGTATACGTATTATATATTTCTTGTGTCACAATTAATACGAACGAATATATAAAATTCATCTCGTTAAGGGAGCTCGTCCCACCGACCCAGACACTTGTCCATTAAGCAATAAACTCACACGGGAACAAGTTAATCTTGTTGAGTTCAAAATTGGGTCAGTCCCGGATCTAAACCTTTTAAATTTTAATGCTTTTTCCGAATTTCAACACTTCCCTACTCGCGATTAATCACAATCACCGATATTTTTAAACCTGCTGATTAAGGACGTCCATCTGAAAGCATGTACTTATATGTATATTTTTGTCAACAAAAGTTGATAAAAAAAATACTTTAAACAAAGAATTGCGAGAGTTAAATAAAAAAACAATTTTAATTATTAAAAAACCGCAAAAACCTTTTTGCATATATAAATAAAATTTTATGTCTGGTAATATTGCCAGCTGGGACGTACAAAGGTAGTAATCAGTCAATTATTAGAGAGTTGAATCCACAGAGACAATCATCAGTGTCTTTTAAGTCAGTAAATATTCGATCTCATTAGTTACAATTTAATGACGTAATAGGATTGGGTATAGCACACTTCACTCTTCTATCCAGTAGACTCAAATTTCTTAAAAAACATCAGATCTTAATATTTTTAACATACGGTTATTAATTATCTTTCAGTTAAAAAAATATTTGTTTGGTAGATCTTGTGAAATAAAATATATAATAGTATTTATTTAGGCTAAACCTTTTAAATAAATCTTTAACGATATTTGAACATCAATGTTTATTAAATAGGTAAGTGTCCAATACACACCTTCATGATTAAGATCAATATGTGATAAATTTTTGATAAAAATTTAACAATTTTTTTTACTTTATTTTTTTTATGTTTGAAAATGGATTATTTTTTGCACAACTTCAACTCAATTTCAATTAAGATAAAACAAACTATAAATTAGATAAGTGGAAAGTTCTTACTTTTACCAACATAGATAGGTTTCATGAGAAGTCTGTTGTGACTACTTTTCTTTTCTGCTAGATTTAGAAGCTGCTGAAAAAAGATAAGCAAAAGAGCAATAAGATAGAATTGATAGGAATTAACTTTGATTCTCCAATTCGTAAGGAATTTTTTCTAGTAGCCTTGTTGTGTACAGAGAAAAAACATAAAATCTTTATCGGTTAGGGCTTTCTATCTGATCTTCTAAAGAATAAAAAAAAAAAAGGTTTTCAATTGCAACAATTGCCTCAAATCTTTTGAAAAACAGCTTTTTATCTACGTCACGTGTTACGTGAGGCAATTAATCTTTTTGGTACAAATCCGGAAACAATCATTTGAAAAGAAAAGTTCTGCCTTTTTTCTAAAAATACTGTGACACTAAAATACTCAAGGGGTAGGCACTTACCTATAAAAATATTGCCAAACTTGTTTGGCCATAATTGGTCCCCTTTCGCGGTTCGGAGTAGGGTTGACAAATAAAATAAGTCCGAAGATAAACAATTAAACAATCACTGATAACAAATGCTGTTAAACATGAGTTTTTTTTTATAAATTCCCAGCGTAGGCACGGGTCGATATATTTCAATCATATTAAATCTGCTCCAAAAAAAACTTTTCACAATCGATAATCAAGCATATGAATCACATATACAACAAAAAATTGATTGTTTTTAGATTCCGCAGTAAATGTTGACTGTCGTCCTTTCCAATACACAAGTTCATAACCAAATCGATACGTGGAAAAAAAGTAAATGATAATCTATTGTCATGAGCATATGCGTGGAGTAAGTATGATTCGCCACCCCTGGCGGAGAGGGTTGCGTGTCATGGACACTTTCACGTTACTCTCAATTTTCGGTTGGTTAGTATTTCAGCTCGGTTTACTTCCCTTACCCGCATTTCCCTCGCCGGCGCGTGGTTTCCGCCAGCCAAAAGCACTTCCTATTTACTGAAAGTGGGAACACAGAGGGGACGCGGGGTGATTAGGGTCACACAAGGAGGGTAACATGGACGAATTGGCTTTCACCGATAGCCTCGCGAATAAATACGCGATTATTGGAAATACACACTGTGCTGTATACCCGTACTTCGATATGAATAATAAAAGCGAAACAATATCTTTAAATTGATTCTAAGGCTGTCAGATTTCAACCATAGTATTGGACAAAATAACAAATAATTTTGATCTATTTTTTGTTGGAATTATTGTTTCTACATGTTACCAAAGTGTATTTTACCATTGTAGTAATCATTAGTAAAAAATCTAAAATCTAAACTATTTTTTTATGGAATTTTATATTGATTTATAGCTACCTCGTTGTAAAATTGTAAGATACATGTAGAAAATATCACAATAGTATTTTATTTAAATATCAAAAATATGTATTTGAGTCACACTGCCTGGTGAAGCATTAGGGAGGGAAAACTACCCTTTTGACTGGCATCCCTGATCCTACAAAGGTCTTGGCACGAGACACGCATATAATATGTGTTAAAACACGTAGGTAGTTTCCAGGGATGAACAGTTTCGTAACCTGAAATATTATTAAGTTACCGATAGTTTTGAGTACGACCGTGTAAAGCATGAGATAAATTGAACATTACTTAATATAAGAAATAATATTTTTATAAAAATGAAACCCGCCCGTGTTAGGGGATCTTTTTGGCGATGTTTCAGGTTTCAGTAGATGTGGGCTTGAATGAGATTCTGTTCGTCGTTTCACGTGCAAAATGATTACCTATAAAATACTGCGAAGAAACTCTCCAAACTTTCTAAGTCACGTAAGGAATTTTACCTCTGCGAAAAAGAAAACGCTCTGAATAATGCCTGATAGTATGTTTTTCTTCGCTCACGCAAGTCCAATGTAAGTTGGTCATCTATTGGATTTTTCTATTTCGTAGATTTTTTCTAAGATATATGTGAGAAATTAGCATTTCGCTTTAGCACGCAATCCCTAGTCGCTATTACTACTTACATATATTAAACCAACTCAATTATTTTTAACACGAAAAGTTGCTAAGCGTAAAATGTCGCTGAATTATATCTAAGGTCAGAAACAAGATTCAACGTGGTTTAAATATCTAGAAACATTTAAAAAAAGTTGACAACGAAATCATGCAAGTATTCGTGAAAACGTTAAAAAAATCAATGCTTAAAGACACTGATAATTTCACAATTGTGTATAAAAGTTTTTCAGTCTGGTTTTGGCAGAGCGTCACTGTTTTGATACAATATTGTATCAGAATATTTCAGACTTCAATATATAATAAAATATATAATATTATTAAGGAAAAATCAATGCATATAATAATTACAGTAATACATATAAAGAAAAAAATGTTCTTCATTTATTAAAATAAAAACAAATATCGGTTTGTCGTTATTTCTTAAAAAATAAACCAAGGTATTTCGCATTTCAAACAAAGTTGGGACGCACAACTCGAAATATTATAATTTCCCCCTTTTTTATAATTATGCCTGAAAATATAGTGTAACCACATTAAAATAAATACACCTTGGGAGTTTCTGAATCTAGCATCGTTTCTGTCTAGTTTTATTTTTATTACCCCACGAGTACATATCAATTCAAATGTATCTCTTGAAAAGGTGTCTTAATTGAGACAACTTTATTGAACGAGGAGTGCCTTGACTGTCTGCATTAGCGCCTTTACCTCAATATGAGTAACTTTTATTTTGAGTATAAAGCTGGAGCAATATAAAACTCATTAAGGTGAGAACGCCTCTACGTGTGTTTTGCTTCCCTCTGAAACTCGTAAGTGATTTATTTCAGGAGATCCTGAGTCAGCGGTTCCGTAATTGCGTTACACGGAAACAGATTTTTCTAAGCTATTTCCTTTAATATATATATATTTTTTTATTAAAATTAAATAAACACAAAAACAAGATTATATCATTTTAATTGCGTTGAATTCAAATATAATAAAAATAAATTAATTTCATATAAAATATTACTCTCGTGTGCGATAAAAAAAGCTGAAAAATATTTTTGTATTTTATTCAAGGGGTTGACTTTTTAAAAGTCAAAAATGGTATTCGTAATTGTAAATATATAAATTGAATTTATATATTGTTTGAGAGGAGATTTTTTCACGTCTGTGACGTATCTCCGTTAATATAAATACATGATATACACATTTATTATAATGTAACATAAAAATGTAAGAGAAAGCTTAAGGGTCGCTGCCCAAATGTATAGCTTGGGGTTGCAAGATTTATCCCAGAGGTCGTATAAATATTTGAGCAGCTGGGAAATAAACACGAGTTTTTTTCCTATGTTCATACTTAGCTTTATTGAACGTAGGGCAGATGGAATATACACAGAAAGTGGACATAAAACTTCATTTAAAATCTTATTATACTGCTTTAAAAACTGAATAATAAAACCAAGAATTCTTATACATTTATAAAGTTGAGTTAGAGATTTATTTGTACCCTTTAAAAACAATCTACCGCTTTTTTGATAAAACAAAAAACATATCCAGAAATATAAAATAACTGTCGAGTATGATATTTTTTTCCTATAAAAATTTAATACTTATCTTATTCAACAATTATTGTATAATAGTACAACCTGTTAACAATTAAATAAGTGGAACAAGTATAAATGAAAAGTTTTCATAAATTAGAAAATTACTTGTTATTTTCTTCCATTTGTCTATTTAAATCAATTATTATCCCAATGAAGCCAGCATTTATTTAATCAAAATTCATTAAAAAGCCAATTTATTAATAAAAGGTCTCGCATGGCCTTTTTGCTGACCACGTCACGTGGCCATTACTTTCAGGCAGTAAAAATTACTTTGCCAAACTGTTCTCGTTTTTACTACTGAAAAATATTCATACGATTTTTTCTTCATTTTATCATAACAAACAATCCGTTAAATTCTCATTCCAACATTTGCAATTATACTTAGATTTGCAAATTTACACAAGCGAACTAAAAGGGTACAAATTTATAACGCAAATTAATTCTTATTCTATTGTAGAAAGGAATTCTCATGCAGAACATGAAATGTATGAATTAATTTATTTCTTACTAGTTAAATTATGCGGTTATTGGTGGTATCTCTGTGTAATTGGTTCTCTATAAAATATCGAATAGCGAATTTGATAATCATAAACGCATTTGTATTTACGGTTTAATAAAAAAAACCAGTGAAATCATTTACAAAAACAAATACTATTATTTCCAGAACAATACTTTTAGAGTGCAAAATTTTCAGGTTTTCAGGATTCTGTTGTTGCATGTGTATTTTTCCGTGCAGCGAAACTTTTTTCAAGTCTAATCCGATTTGCTCAACGTTTCACCCCTCCGCCCTGTCAGCTACAATTAGTTCATCCCTTATTCTTATTCAACATGAGAACTATTGGCCGCACGTTTTCATCAAAATATTTAAAGAGTACCCCTGCTTAATTTTTCAAAATAAAGCATACAACGTGAATAAAGTATTTTATAAATAATTTTGAGAGCTTCGTTGAAGTGTGCCATACTTTGTTGAAACATCATCTGAAGTAATTGGAAATTAATACAATTAATAATGATTAAGTCCGAATTAATTTAAATAATAATAAAGAAAATCACAGCCTAGATGGAAATAAAATACGCAACATTTAATTATTGTAAATAATTATATAAGCGTCCGTTTATTAATACGACGTTAATTATGAATGAGAAGGTAATATTAATCGATCAGAAAATATCCGATTTTCTATTTAAGGCTTTAGTAGCTTACATTCTTGGGCAAAAATTTGAGCTTCATACTCAAACTATACGGGAAACGACTGCTAAAACTCTTCTAGCACTCGAGAATGCTCCCCGTGGACGTAATCGATAGACTTTCATCTATCCAGCTTGGGCGTCTGAAGAATAAAGTATATACGACTTAATGTACCACTTTTTTCAGAGAGTACAATAGAAAATACCTAAAATCGCAGTTACAAATTTTTCGATAACTATAAAAATGCTTAAATATCTAAATAAAAAAGTACCTCTCCCCAGAGGAGAGAACGTTGAATTTATTGAAGACCATATTTTTTTCGGTGAATTTTTTTGTTGATCAATAATTTTTTCGGAAAATTTTTGTTGTTGACTTATCATTTTTTCGGTGAATTTTTCCGTTGACCCATAATTTTTTCGGAGAATATTTTTTGACCAATTTTATGGCTGGTGAATTTTGGATGACAAAATTTTTTGCTGACCAATTATTTAATGACCAATCAATTTTTTCGACCAATTATTTATCGGTCAATTTTTTGTTTACCATATATTCATCGGCTAATTTTTGTGACCAAAGATTATCGGTCAATTTTTTTGTGCCCAATAAGTATCGGTCAATTTTTTTATGACCAATAATTATCGGTCAAATTTTTCGGACCAATAATTACATCGTTCAATTTTATTTGACCTATAATTTCCGGTAAATTTTTTTTGACCAATAATTATCGGTAATTTTTTTTTGTCCAATAATTATCGGTCATTTTATTGTGACCAGTGATTATCGGTCAATTTTTTTGACCAGGACTATAGGCCAATTTTTTTTTGACCAATAATTATCAGTCACCTTTTTTTGACCAATAATTATCGGTAAATTTATTTTTGACCTATAATAATTAATCAACTTTTTTGTGACCAATAATTATCGGTCAATTTTTTAACGACCAATTTTGTTGTCAGTGATTTTTTTGATGACAAATAATTTTTTCGGTAAATTTGTAGTAACCATTTTTATTTCTGGGAAATTTTGATGACCTATTTTTATTCTGTGAATTTTTTGATGGCCGAATTTTTTTTGTTAATAAATTTTAAATGACCTTTTTTTCGGTAAATTTTTAGATGATTAATTTTTTGTCGGTGAATTTTTTGATGACCGATATTTTTTATTTGTAAATTTTAAATATCAATTTATTTTCGCTTAATTTTTAGATGATCTATTTTTTGATGGCCTATGTTTTTTTCGTTGAATTTTTAGATGACCAATTTTTAGTCGGTGAATTTTTGATGATATAGTTTTTTTCGGTTAAATTTTTTGAAGGCAAATAATTTATTCAGTTAATTTTTTTGTGACCACTTTTTTTTTCGATGAATTTTGTTAACCGATAATATTGTCGTTTGAATTTTGATGACTGATTTTTTTCGGTGAATTTGTTGATAAAATTTTTTTTTTTGGAAAATTTGTTTTTGAACACTTTTTTTGGTGAATTTTATTTTTGACCAATCATATTTTCGTTGAATATTTTAAATGACCGAATTTTTTTGTTCAAAAAATTTTTTTAACCCATCATATTTTCGGAAAATTTTTCTAATGACCAATTTTTTTTTTGGTGTATTTTTGACGACCAATTTAGGTGAAATTTTTTGATGACTAATGTTTTTTTCGTTAAATCTTTTGTTGACCAATTTTATCGGTCAATTATTCAATTATTTTGTCTATTATTGTTTTGCTGACATAGCTGAATGAAAAAAAACTCTCGAAAGACTCCATAGATGATTCATTCAATTGTTCTATAACATAAATTAAATATATTGATTGCATTGTATACAATGAATTCATATTTTTTTCTTTTGAAAACGTAATTTTATACATGGCAATATAATTATAATAAAATATTTCATGCAATGAGGGATGCTCATGCCCAAAATCTCAGGGTTATTCCCTGATGGCTCATATATATTAAACAATTATTTATCAAGTAAAGAAAATCATATATCTTCCCAAATACCACGGAAAGAACAGAAAATTAATAAAATTGAAAAAAACAATTATACGCTAAGGAAAATACTTTCAGTGAATGCTGCCGTGTATAAATTAGCATTTTTCCCTATTGAAATGCGAGAATTATTTTTAATAGGCATTGCAGTAAGTTGAATAGGAGTATTCTTTGACTTTTGATTGGCTGGTATACTTTTTTATTTTTTAATGCGGTTATCTAAAAAAAATTTCACGTTATATGATGCTACACGTGTTACAACAATATTATATGATGACCACATTGCTAGTAGTGACGTGAAAAATAAATGTGTGCTCATAGTGGTATCTAAAATAAATATTTTATTTAAATTTTGTACCACTTTGTATTCAAAGAAATTATTGTATGCGGCCTTTGAAAGTTTATACCTTTTTAGCCTGTCGCTACCGGAACGAAATAAATCTTAGTGGGAGCCATTTTATGTAAATAAAGTAGAAAAACGTAGATTTTCCATTGTGCGCTCTCCGCCACTCCATCGTCCTTTTCGATGGAGTGGTCATCCGTCATAAGTAATTCTCCAGTCCGAGGCGGCTTTTCTATCGACCGTGGAGGTGAGCGACCTCGCTCCCACATGCCCCGACTGTACCCGGAGGTTAAAGACTCCGCTCGCCGCCGGAGTACAGTCCGCCAACATGTGAGGCACCTGCAGCCTCGGTACCGGTGCACTTTCTATCCTAGCATTCGAGAAACCGTTCCCCATACATGGTAATATAATCGATGGTGTACAATACAAAACTACTCAGGCATTATTGTTATCTTCGCTTCAAATCAAACTACACACGAAAACAATTGATTTTTAGTATTTCTACGTATATTTATAGTATATTACGTAATTCCTTATATTAGTAAAAGTTTACGGAATAATTTATTTCCATGTACGTACGTCAGCGTATAAAATCAATTCATGTAAAAATTTTCAAGCAATTGTTTTTCTTTATTATCAATGTGTTTTTATAAAATTACTTGTTCAATAAAAATTTTGAAAAATAATAGTCGCTGGAGTATTCATTAAAAATTACTTCGTATCAGTCGTTTTAAGGATCAATTTTAGGGTTTATTTTTTTATTACTATAAAAAAGGAATCTATTCAGTTCGCTTGTATATTAGTTATTTAAAGATTATCTTTCTATTCATATGTATTACTAACGACTAAGGATCTCAAGACTTTTGTTTATCAAAAAACCGGACATTTTTTGGTTTGTTTTTTTTTTAAATTTAACAATGTGAATATATCCGAATGCCAGTAATTACTTTGCAAAACTGACAAAAAGGGTTTATACCTGCTCTAATACGCACCTAGACTTCTTATAGGGTAAACAATAAAACGTGCACTATGACGACCTATAGTCGCCAACGGAATTACAAAGGAATTTACCATGTCGACACATTGTCGCCAACGGAGTAGAAAGGGTTAAGATAATTCAAAATACAAAAGTCGTCATATATATAATATAATATTAAACAGACTTTTATGTGCAGGTCATTGTCGCTGAAAGAAAAGCAATATCCCGTTTTCAGCAGCCAATGGTATTTCTAGTTTTACCACATAGTTTGTTACTCACCTTTTTTATATTATACATATAAAGTGTGAAGAATCAAACTGTACTCAATAATGCTACGACTAATTTCAAACTAACGTTAAAACGGACAAAAGCAAATAAATGCCTGCAATCATATATCTGGGCCATGAAAATCCATACGGACCGATTCGCCCGTCGCTGAATTTTGACAATATTGACCACCGCCGAGGCTCGGGCGGAGGGCCGGCGGTCTCCATGGCAACAGATCCACAACAAACTCCTCGCCTCCTTTGACAGCGAGTGGCCCTCGCGATTCGGGTGATTATTTTTTATATTTTCACACAACCCTGAAACGGGAGCCGAGGGGCGCTTTTCAGCCGCAGTCCGACCACTACTTCCGCCACTCGCAGCGGCGGGGGTCGTTTTTGCAGTAACGCGATTGCCTGATTGAATTAACACACTTTAAGCGGGTAACCAAATTGACTAAACTGATGTGCGTAGCGGGAAAATTTCGCGTAAAATTGCACGCGTGAAATCTAGTCTATACACTCTTTGATTTGCATGTGGTCAAATAAATCGTTTCATATAAAAAGTTGAACCACTTCGTACACACTTTGCGGATTACTTGGCATCACAACAACACCACTTTGTCCTAAAAATTGTTCAATAATTGGAGGATTGTCATTCTCTCACCACTCCACTTCTTCATTGTCACTTTGTTCAGAATCACTGGACAGTATTGGTAGAAGTAACGTTGACGAGACTAAACAAACATAACGAGCTGTAAACCTAAAGAGTAAAATGACCTTCTGCCGCTTTAAGAGTAAATACATTCAAAAAGGTATTAATACGCGCCCCGCTTTTAGACAGCAGTCCGCGAAACGGGTACTAGTACCCGCCGCGCCTTTAGTGTGTTAATATTTTTTACTATTCTTCTTTAGATGCCTCTCCTCAGAGGGGGTCGGTGATCATTTCACTGAACATGTCTCCATGTCTATTCGTGGTTTTCTTAAGAAGAATCTTCGCTAACCGCAGTTTTAGTATTTGCTGCATTTGCTGCTGCATTTCCTTACAAAACTCTGATATGTTTTCTAATAACATTAAATATTTTGACGTCATTTAAAAGCACCATGCTGATGGATACAGGCTTCGAGGTTGTCGTTTTAAATTTTCTTTAATGACTTTTGATCTGATATTGTGACGTTCTAACCTTGGGATAGGTCAGGTTAGACGAGACCCCTCCAAGGGAGTCGTCAGTTATTGTTTTACCCAAAGGGGTTTAGTCATTTAAGTTCCGGTAGAGTCCGAGTCATTTCTTAGCTTCACTAGGGAATCGACAAAGACTTGAGTGTGATCTCTAGTTTCTTAGGTCTAGGCCTTATAAGGTTGAGAACGTCACAGTATGTAATGGGTAAAACAATTTTCAAATCGCCAGTAAAGAGTGAACGTATTACTTAAAAAAAAAACCGTTTAAAAAGATGAAAAAAAAATCATTTTCAATATATATTTATTAGAATTGGTTAGTGATTGTATTATTATGAAGGGTGATATAACGAATACGAGAGAATGTCGTTAAGCGTGAAAGGCTCAGATTAGAGAAAAATGGTGATATATTTAGAAGCCTGTGGCTATAACGTTTTACGGAAGCACGTGCGACACAACGGCAATTTTCAGTACGTATAGTAAACGAGCACAACACCCCCTGAAGCCTCCTCTCAAATTTACATAAAAACAATAGTTTAGGGTCGGTTCATATTGATCTGTAGTAACTTGGTCTGATAAGTGCCTTCGTACGAGGCTTGACCGCGAATACATTATACGGTCAAAGGAAATCAAAAGGTCACGGGACTCCCGAAATAGAGCCTGTCTGCCGAGTCACGTGTGCCTCACTCTTACTAACTTGGCTGGTGGGCTTTATAGCTTCTTAAGTAATTAACTGGTATTTGAAATTTATTACCTGAAATGCAGGGAATAAATAAGAGCGAACCGATCTGGCTTGAGGTACTTCGATATGTCAATGTTGCGAAAACTTTATCAATCGTTCAATGTACAGTGGATATTACCTCTAAAAGTTTTTTTTAAGACTGATGAATCAATTAAGGATATTTGTCTAATTGATTTGGATAAAATTAATTTTGACAAAAACAACTAATTTAAACAAACTTTTTTTAACAAATTTAGACAAAAGCAGTCTACGCACTGTATCACAAAAGAAAATGCTATTGATGATATTGACCGTATGGTTGGAGAACATAAGGGTTGAGAATTGATTTTATTATATTGATTACGATATTAGGAATCATTTAATTTATTGTTGATTGAATGAGAGTGATTTTATCAACGATCTCATCAGTTTTTTTCTTAGAGGCAAGTGTACAGAATGCTTCAACTCAAAGCTTTGCCAAGTCTTAGATACCGCAAGAGGTTTTCCACCATAAAAATCAGACAACTATTATTTTATCGATGTGACACTTTCACGATTTACATGCAGAAATTGTAAATTTGATTTTACCGATACGAGGCTAGAGATTGACAAAAAAGTAGTATAGTACGACAAAACACACTTGAATGAACTAAAGTATTTTGGTAGAGCGTTGTGCTTGAATTAGACTCGCAAAATCAATGCTTTCAAGGGTTTCATTAAATATGCTATAGTATAAGTATACGCCACTTATACTGTAATAATTATTTAACAGAGAAATTATCAAACATATCCAGTTTTCAAAATTGATCTGAAGTATGTTTCAGCAACTCTTGGAGGTGATTTCCAAACAGCCCTTACTAAGGTGGTTCTTGCTTTGCAGCCCCACTCCGGGCCACGGGCTGCACCACATGGCGAGGATGATGGACTCGCTGATCCTGGACAACTTCCAGCCGTTCTCCTTCACGAAGATCACCACCACCCACCGAGGGCCGCGGGCCACGGCCAACAAGCGTTCCGGCACCGCCAGGCCCTCCCAGCAGCCTCCCCAGCAGCCGCCCAAGCAGCACCGCGTCTTCACCACCAAAGGTGCCCCGCGACCTCCTCCACGGTTTAATTTGTAATACTCCATAATAAACAACAAATACGAATAGCTAAACCTGTTTTTCAGTCGTGAAGAAACGCTCACATACGAAAATGTTTGTAATCACCTAGCCGTTTGACTATTCATATTTTTTGTTGAATATGTTCATTGGTTTTTGCGGGCGTTGTTATTATAAATAATGTGTTCTTGGATGTCATGGTGAGTTTTTTCTTTAGGGTTTCAGTGTTACGGTATGGATTCTTTGAGCATTAGAAAATCATTGTTTCAGAGTCTCGCCATGTAAAGGTAATTTTTTGTAACAATACACCATGGATCAATTTTTTCAATATTATTAAAATCACTACATCAATTCTATTAAAGAAAATCAACTAGCTGAATAAAATTTGCTATGATAACAACATTAAAAGACCAATGATTTTCACAAAATATTTTTAAGAAACCCGACCCCAGACCAATTTAATGTGTAATTACTTAGGTAAAAGGTAAAAAAAACTTTGAGGGATTATTGTGAATTAATTTGAAGGAATATCTAGAACTAAATTAAATAAACGAAAAATCTGACTTTCTGTATTGACAAACTAGTCATTATATTTAACAGTTTGCCTGATGCTATCATTTTTGATTATAGTTTTAACTTATTTATTAGAGTATGACCTTCCAGTAGTGTAATTATTTAAACTTTCATGTACATTAGAGCAAGTAAAACAATGAATGATTTTTGTTATTTACATTATAACAGAAACAAAACCAATGCCAATCCCAACTGAAGTCGACGCAGGCTTGAACAAGCCCGTGGTTACTCCTCAGACGGATGTGGCGACAGACAAGTGGATCGCTTCCCTTCGCAAGCGAGATCCGGAAATCCAACCCACCCTGCCATCCATAGTGCAAAGGGGTCGAACAAACTCCTCCAACCTATACCGCAAATCCAGATCGGTAGAACGCCTGGTGAAGCCATTCAAAGACCGTAAGATCGGAACTACCCTGCTTCCGATCAGACACGGAGTAAAGAAGTCCTCGTCCGGAGAGGACAACACCTCTGGAGGATCCGGCGTCGATGATACAATACCGGAGAATGAGAAAGAAGAGCGAGTCTTCAACCCCGCTGGGTTCGAAGCGCACCTGGTTGAAACACTCGAGAAGGAGATTCTTCAGAAAAACCCCAACATCCAGTGGAACGATGTCGCTGGCTTGAGCGAAGCTAAAGCCATTTTACAAGAAGCTATGGTCCTACCTACGATTATGCCCCACTTTTTCAAGGTAGAAAAACATTATATCCTAAAAACTTACAGATTCATAGGTACTTTTTAGTGATTTTCCACATTTTTATTTTGTCAAGTGTTTAATTTCACCAATTTTCTATGGTGGTATTTTCAAACAAAGTATATCTTGTTAAAAGTATTTGATGACTTCAACTAAAACAAATTCCATATAAGAGTTATTAATATTTATTTCATCAAATGAGTGTGTGAAATTTAATATTACCCACATAGCTGAAATTATATTATGTCACAATAATTTATAAGTTGACTCAAAATCTAATATTTTGATTTCCTTTTCAGGGTATAAGAAGACCGTGGAAAGGCGTTCTAATGGTAGGCCCACCAGGCACCGGCAAGACGATGCTTGCAAAAGCTGTCGCTACGGAATGCCGAACAACATTCTTCAATGTTTCCTCGAGCACACTTACTTCCAAGTACCGAGGAGAGTCTGAAAAACTAGTGAGATTGCTTTTCGAAATGGTGAGCACCAAACATAATACGTTCACCCAAATTACACTATTGCTGCGGTACCAACAAAACGAGCTCTGGTACTTTTGCTGGTCCATTGGTGTACTTATATAGTTGTGCTTCAGTGCAGTAATGACGTAATAATGTCAGTTTAATATCACAAAATGTATATTTAATGACAATGTGCATTTTTATTTTTTTCATAATAAAGGCTGATTATAATTTCAATACACCGTCTATCATAAAGAAAAATTTATGATTTAAAATATCTAATAGATTCATAAATGGTAAAACTACGTTTCTTATCAAATGAGCCAATTTAGCTTTAATTTTGTATATAAACTGGATCAAATGAAACATGAACCAATAAATACGGAAAATTATGACCATGCCTTGTCTGTCGTATAATTTAGCATTATATGACACAATTTGGAGTGGATAATATAAGCGGGTTGGTATTAAGATTGTGCTTTTACATGTGTTACATCACTACTGAAGTAAACAGATTTACTGAAATATTCAATGAATACAATTATTTGTTCAGACTTTAAGCTACCAACTTTAACAACCTATGATATTAAATATTCTGAAAGTGTATAAGTATATTATATAATTCGTACAAATATATATTTGTATAATTTCAGGCAAGGTTCTACGCACCCAGCACCATCTTCATAGACGAAGTGGACTCGCTGTGTGCAGCTCGAGGTACAGACACGGAACACGAGGCAAGTCGGAGGTTCAAGGCGGAGCTCCTCATCCAAATGGACGGGCTGGCTGCTTCCCTGTATGTTAATAAAATTAATACAACCAACAATAATAATAAATTTGCTGCTGAGAGGTTGCGTTATAACAAATAAGATCTTGCAAATATATGTTTATTCTTAGCCCAATCTAATAGTTTAGATATTTAGAAGCAAATTTATGTCCGAACATTACTTCCAATATAAAGGATATTTTAGCAAAATGTATATGCGTTCACTGCATAACTCAATGAAATTATATGAAAACGTATTACAGAATCTACATATTAGTAGTCCAAATTTTTATGTACATTGCAATTACTAAATCCTAACTGATTAATCTGTGCTTTTATGGCAGAAAATAAAATGATTACAATTAGACAATTAGAGGTAAATAACGTAAGAGGTAAATAATTATAACTGATGTAAAAAAATTTTTAATTGTAATATTATTATTGTTACAGAAATGATGAGAAAGTTATTATGGTGCTAGCAGCAACTAATCACCCATGGGATATAGATGATGCCTTCAGAAGAAGATTTGAAAAACGAGTGTTCCTCGGTCTCCCAGATGGTAAAACGTTATTTTGTAAATTTTCAATCATTGCAATAAAAAATTACAACACTTGAAATTCTTAGATAGGGAGTTTCATAAACTCATAGATAACAATCTAATATTCAGAAAATGCGAAGAGAAAAACATTCAAACTCACAGTAATATATTTGTGAATTAGCAGCAATGTGGTAGCTCTCATTGGTCGGAGTGAAAGTATTGCTGGCGGTAGATCAACAAAACAAACAGTTTGCCAAATACAAATATATATTACAGAATTCTTTATCATAACATTATAAAAATAATAGAAGCATGATGTCCTAAAAGGCATGGCATTATTCCAAAATAAGACACTTTGGATACTCTTTTTATGTAAATGAAAAATAAAAGCAAAGAATTCTACCAATTATCTATACCAAAACCATTAATTATGTAATTTGCTACCATTTTGTGTGCGATTTAAATTAAATTTGTTGAATATTTTTAGATGAAACACGGTCGGCTCTCCTCAAACTTTGTATGCAAGATGTGAGGATGGAATCAGGCCTGGATATGAAGCTATTAACTGAGAAATTAGTTGGGTACACTGGCTCCGATATCAGCAACGTTTGTAGGTAAGGAATAAAACCAAACATTTGGTCAATCAACTGTGTAAATATATTGTACACATTCAATCGACCAAACGTATGGTTTGGATAATGACCAAAAAGTGGCCTTGCAGTGTTTTGTATATTAGACTTGATAAATCTAAAATATGAATAAAAAAAATATTTTATCGTGTTATGCAAAATTATTTGTTTAAGTAGTAAATTTTATTTTATTTGATCGCCTGTAGTGGCTTTGTACCACTTCCTTACCTTAGCTTTAGAATCAAATTATATAAGCTGGAATACCTCTTGCCTGTGGAATCATAGGAAAAAAATAATATTAGAATCATTTAACATTTTTAGAGATGCAGCAATGATGGCGATGAGAAGAAAGATAACCGGAAGGACAGCCGAAGAAATAAAGAAAATCAAGATTGAAGAAATCGACCTTCCGGTCACCATGTTGGACTTCCAGGAAGCCATGGTGAAGTGCAAGAAGACGGTGACGGCGAGCGATGTCACCAAGTACAAGACTTGGATGGAAGACTTCGGGTCATCCTAGAAAGAAGCGCGTTTCCGGCAAAAAAATAACATCCTTAGATTAATATTGAACTTCCTAAAATAATGATTACCCTGATTTCTCTCATTCGCGTAAACCATGTACATATTTTTAATATCATATCTATACAAATTTATAATCGATAGATTCTTCAATAATATTAAAAGTTTTCCTTTGATAATGTTACAGTTTCGTAACAATACTCAGAGAAAACAAATGTCTTAATACTCTCTAAAGGAGGTTTTTAAAGTATTGCATCATCCAGATGCATATTACAATATTGTCACTTTTATATCTAGTACTATACTACTGCCGGAAGCGCTGCCATTCAACATAGTAATAATCCATGTGTAATTTTAAAAATATTAAATACAAATCATACTTAAGTGTTTTTTTGTAAGCAGTTATGTTAAAACTAGTATAGGTCTACGAAGTTTTGTGATACACAATTTAGATAACCAATCGTTGTTCTTTAAAACCACATTTATTTAAAATAAATAGTGATTTATAATATACCTGATCTTTCCTTATTTAATCCTATGGCATATAAATTAAATTAATAATATTAATGAACGTAAAAAGATTAACAGTACTGCAGTCAAATAATACAGGTGATGCAAAATAGGGTGATAATAATAAGAAAAACTTGTAGGGTTTATATAGTAACATTTAATGTCTTCATTCTAGATAAAAATACAGCAATTTTTCAGTGATAAATATAAGAACCACAATCATTATTACACGGTAGACAGAGGCACAACATCCATGTCAGGATCAACATCAGGTTACAGTGGGTCACGTAATTCTACTATTGAATCTTCACCGACCTTCGAGTAAGGCTAGCATGCATAATCTGAAGGTACACAAATTTACCCTTTGCCCATTCAGTTAGTTCTAAAAACTCTTTGAAAATCTTTCACAACCAATTATGCGTTAGAATATTCACATTTGTTTGATAAGTACTAGACCTATTTTTGAGTAGAGAAATTACTAAGATCTATTATTAATTTTACGTTGTATTATAGACACTGATAGCCCTTACTATGTACATTGAGCAAAGACAATTACAATCTAGAACCAAACTTAAAAGCGAGGCCCTAACGAGGATACACAGACGAGCATTAAGTTTTCTACGTTAACCCGAGTACATTCTATCACTCCCGAAGGCTACGAGGAGTAGGCCGCAATTAGCAATAACAAAATTCAATATAATAGGCTATACATATATAATATTAATTATCATAATTTTGGCTATTATTACAATAATTTCTCTACTCAATATAGCTAAAACAATGATATAACAATAGACAGATGTAGTTACTCCTATTCTTGACTAGTTGGAGGACACGAACCTAGTGTTTCTTCTACATTAATGCCAAATACATCTACTCACTATCCGATATTGACACAACATAGATACACGATAGAGCTAAGAAGTACAGACTATTATAGATCATGACTCCATACAATTGACTGGGTCGCATCACACTTTAGTATCAATTGTATGGCAGAGATGAAGAAATATAGATGCGCAAGAAAGAGAACCGACGATTTTGCGAATACGGTATTTTATACAGTCCGGTAACCGCAAAACGGGAGGGTTTTCTAAGACATGTGCCTACGAGCTTAACTACTTTCAACTGATTGTTTCAACAATTCTTGACAACGCACGGCATCGCCTTGTAACGAGAGAGAAGTAAGATAAGAGAAAGAAATCACAACAGCAAACATCTAAGTGGCAAAAATACATTTAGATTTTTATATTTTCCACAATGCAGAAGTTATTGCTAAGCTGATACATTATATGAAAGCAAACATCGTAATAAGTATGTAGACCTACTGAGAATAACACAGATATGAGAATAAAGAGTAATTCAAATGAATCCGGTACATGGACATAAGGAGACAGTGTAATGGTATGTACTTTTGCCACTATGAAATACATTTATTATAACTAGGTACTAGATAGGATTACAGGGAAGGAGCCTGGAGCTTTTCAGTTGGAGTGAGCTACGAGGGAAGTCCGAGTGACGTACTGTAGAGTCGATTCCATTAAACTGGAAATAATTAATGTTACGTCTTTCCGTAATTATATTGTATATGATCATAATACACACTAGCATTAAATCCAAAAAAGGCCAATGTGTTTAAAATTCATCCAAATTACAAATAAACAAGCTCCAGTAAGTACAAAATTAAATTCATATTTTAGTAAAAACATCAATAAATATTTTTTTTCATCTGTACAAAAGGGATCATGTATATATAAAATTACATATTTATGATAAAATAGCCAACGCAATGTTTCTTACATTACTTTAAATCTATTATGATATTCACAATTGGAAAAATTCTTTCCCCTTACACTTTAAGATCACTCAATGCAAAATTGATAATCACAAATCTTTGCACAAAGTTAGTAAGTCAACATGATAAAAAACGGTTCTTTCAATAAACTGCCGACGAATCCACGGATCAAACAAGAAGAGAATACACTAACCCTGAAGAGAGATTATTCAACCAAACACTCTAAAATTTAATAAAAATAATTTTTTTGTAAGGTTTCTATACATTGAGCACATAACAATCAAATTCAATATTTTCATAGTAATAAATTGCTGTCCTTACTAGTATGAACAAAAATATAACAGGATAGATAACAGACAACTCTTATAAGTAACTTTAATATTATTCAGAGGTTCTGAAACAAATTGTATACATATCAAAATTTTAGTCACAGTTACAATAAATATCTTTAATTTTATGTCATGCTTGCTACTTTGGGAAAAAGAAACATTAATACACCGACGTAAGTTCTTTAGTATGAAATAGAACATAAACGATGGGAACAAGTTGATAGAGAATAATTTAATATTAAATAGAATTTAGAGCAAACAGCTGATCTGCGTGAGACATTTTCCACCGCGTGTTGCAACTTATTGTCTTAACAGAATATACAAACATACTTCTAACGCTACAAAGAATATCAGTACGTTCATATTGTCTAAGTTATTTTTACAGTCCTTATTCGATGTGACGTGAAAGCGACAAAAGATAGTACATATGCGTTGAAATAAATCAAATATATGAGGTAGGATATCAAACATTAATTATTTGTGAAACTAACTGTGTTCAATGTTTGTTTTTTTTACCAAATAAATTCAAAATTCGTATCGACGTCACTTGGATAGTTTTGGACTGTAAGATAATTGACAATTTCAGATTAGAATCGTTTTGGTAAAAAACCTTTGATATAGATTTGTTTGATTATGTAAAGAGCGTAACTGAAAATAGTGAAGTAGGTCTCTTACTGTTTAAGTTTTTAGGATTCGCAATAAGCTCGAATGTGGTAAACAATTTAAAACTTAATAATAATTGGCGGTGTTGTCTACTGCATTTTCCTGAGGGCCCCTCTCGCTGCCCAGGCGTTCATCAGGTTCCAGGCAAAGTAAATAGAAAAGGCGTGTACTTGGGAGGCTAGCAGCACAAATCCAAACCAAAGGAGACCGTAGGGGTAGCCCTGAAATTTATACACCATTAAATAAATGT
Organism: Atopsyche davidsoni; assembly: GCA_022113835.1. Classification (NCBI taxonomy): domain Eukaryota; kingdom Metazoa; phylum Arthropoda; class Insecta; order Trichoptera; family Hydrobiosidae; genus Atopsyche; species Atopsyche davidsoni. The sequence continues at coordinate 7,975,914 of JAILWY010000006.1, read as the reverse complement.
ACTGACGAATATTCAACATTTCTTACTAGCTTTATAGACTTTCTGATTTTTTTACGATTAGTGAGTTTTAAATTAAACTATATTAGAATAAGTTAGCCTGAGCCCACAATCCTTTACATTATATAAACATGTGATATAACAAACTTTGTAGATTTTCAAAGTCAACCTTTGTTCTAGGATAAAAACACCACAGAATTTTATATTTATATCTAACCTTAAACTCAGTTATTGGAATAAAGTAGTAAAAATTGTAAAAGCAGACATATGTATGCAAAATGGCAGAAATTGATTTTTAATAATTTTTCTTAGAATAAATGCAGATGCAAGTATATGTCGTTACTAATATTAAATGTATTGATTTGTAACATTTGTCTAATATCAAGAGCATTATTTACTATAGTACTATTATTATTTGATTATAATATGACTGTCACGTAAATGACAAAATAGGAATGAAAATAATCAGAAGCATCAGGAAAGATTTTTTAATGCAGCCCCTGTGAAAATCCATTTCTTAACATTTCCGACAGGTCTATGTGTTGAATATTTATATTGGACTGGTACGGTCGTGGATGCTCAGACCTTCTCTAATATCGTTAATATGAATTAATATTTGAAATACAAACCTGCCACAAATGTATAGCGTTAGATTCCAAAGCTCCCTCATCGTCGTCATCGGATACCTCCACAATCTCCTCTTCCACATCTCCTGTAAGGTAGCGCCAACAATCGGAGAAGTAATAACACAAGCAGAACAGAAGCGGGAGGTAGCCGAGCACGACTATTCCCATAATGTATCTCTTCATCATGACCATCCGATTGCGCTTTATGGCAGCCAATCCCAGAAACGAGCAAAGTATGGACAAGCACCAAATGTACTCCCATAATAGAGGCTGAAAAAAAAATTGATGTGAGAAAATTTGAATACGTTATCAAATCTTTCGAGGGTTACAAATTAATACTTCAAGTAAGGCTCCACGCCGTAACTATTGCAAGAATTTTCTGTTTGGTTTTAGTCTAAAACAAGATAGATGTAACGTTTTTAAATAAATGGCTTGGAGAGCAGTAAGCACGGCATTGAAAAATCAAGAAATAGTTACAGCATTGATTTGAGAATTCATTACAAACTGTTGCCAAAAAATACACTTTGAAAATGAATAAAGTAAAGACAATGACTACCTAATTATATAAAAAGAAAAGAAAAAAAATGGAATACACTGAAAGCTATTTTTTTATATTTTCACTTGCTGTATTTATTTAGAATTCAATGAGTGCATAATAAATATTCAGGGCTGACTATAGAATGGTAAACAACCAGATATTCCATCGAAATCGGTTAATAATCGCATTTTTACATAGTAACTTAGCACATCAATTTTGCATAAAATAAAAATAATGATCAATCATTGAATGAGTTATTACAAAAGCATGTAATAAATTATATTTTCACATGTCCAGTCGCAAAATTAAAAATGTAATTAGATATATTTAATTAATGTTTTATGATGCAACTGATATTTGAAAATATAATTAATAAAATAGGCACACACCAAACTAACACAAAAACATGCATTAACAAACATTGATCCTAAGTTTATTTGTTAATTATCAAAGCAATAGCAAAAGCGGCTACCTATTTCAGGGTTCGGTTGATATATTCATGAAAAATCAGTATTTATTTGGAGATTCCTATTTTTTGCAAGCAGGAAGGTTTTATTAAAGCGACCGTGATAAATATACAAGAGTTAGCAATTATTAGGAAAAGTGGCTTATAAGACTGTCCCACGGATGAATAGTTAGATTTTAGAAATCCGGCCTACAGAACGCTCACAGCCACTACCATTAAAAAAAAAAACTTATTTTTTTACCTGGGGAACTTGCAGTTCTTCAATTTCTAACACAAATATATCTAATTTGTCTAGTATGTCAGCAGACAGTTTTGCAAGCATAGCAAAAAATAGAAGATGGTGATAAAATATACAATACTTCAGTCGGGATTTGTTGAGTGCACTGAAACAAGATTACATTAACACCATTACCGCACAAACGCATGGAGGTAGACATTTATAAGAACGATCGCCCACGGAGTGACTATGTGGCGAAAAGTAAAAAAAGATCGAAATCAAACGAGGCTACAGTAAAACAACTCGGGTACATACTACTGTGCGACGCGAAACGGTCTCGAGGGCGTCTTGTGTTCATGACAACTGTCAAACGCGTTAACAAAAATCCATATTTCATGTCTGGTGTCTGCGGCTGGCGGCGGCTCCTTACCTGGCCTGGTACTGCGCGGCCACCCTCTGGCGATGCTCGAAGTCCGCCCCGTCGGTGCCCAGCACCATGGGTCCGCCTCGTGTAGCCATTTCGAAGATATTTCAGTTATAATCCGCCTCCGTATGCACGCATTTGAAACTATTTTAAAACGCCAGCCCAGCTTCAGCTACATAATTATTGTTCAGCGACACCCTTCGCGGCGCGTGTTGCCAGCCGAGGCACTCTCGTGAAAAATATACTCTTCAGCAATCGATCATCTCGTTTTTTTCTGCGGTGTATTAAATATTTTTATGGCGCAGTATTTATATAATGTGCCGTAAAAAAATTAAATCGATAAAACTTGTCAATCAATCAAAAAAATATATATTTACTACAAACGTTTGATAGTGCCAACCGGTCACCAATAAAAATCTATATGTGGAAAAATCACAAAAATATTAAAATGTATTTCCATCAATTACTCTGTCAAAAATATTGAAATTCTATATATTTACTACCTTAAAAAGAATTCAATATTTTACTGTAATGTGTGAGCCCAGAAAATAAAAATCCAGAATTAATTTTTCATTTTTCAAGTTACGTCCATAAAATATTGCCTTATTTTTTAGATAGTATTTTATAAAATAATATGAAATGCAGTTTGATTTAAAAAAAAATCAAGATAAAAGTATAAAAAATATAATTTATTGTTTCTTCAATAAGTGCCTCTTCTCGGAGGAGGTTGGCAACCATTTCACTGAGCATATGCTCATGCTGAGCCAGTGGCCGTGGTTTTCTAAGGTGTAAATAGTGTAGTGGGTCACCGGGTTTTTCTACACTGCAGTTTTATATTGGAAGGAAAAGTCTGCATATTGCTGCTGCCCAATAACATTATTATATAATCTGATATTCCTTCTGCAGCGGGCTATATAAACAATAGCAGGAGCCGCCCCCTCCCCACCTCGACAAGGTACTTACAAAGCACATCCCTCCACCATCATTCCATGTCCACTACTCCCATTACCGATCTCTTACACACGCTCAGGGTGCAAAATGGCAGCTATGGCATTAATCAGGTTGATATATTGAACGTAGATTTCTTACTGAAACTTATGTGGACAAATATCTGTCTGTATAAGTGAATGCTGTTGTAGCGGTCGGTACACATGCTGTAAATAAGTATGTAAGTGTAGCAATCATATATATATATATATATATATATATATATATATATATATATATAAATTCTAAATAAGAAAAAGAAGTGAGTCCATCAAATTATATAATTATGTAAACCTATTTTTTTGATAGGTAATTCATTTGTTGGTATTTATTATGGTTGTGGCATTAGCATAAAAAAATAATAAAATGAGATGAAATGATTTTATTAAAACAAGTTTAAAAAGCAGTGCCGGTATAAGCAAGGTATTATAAATAAATAACAACATATATCAATAATATTTTACAATAAATATAATTACAGATTTGCAAATTAAGTCAAGAGAAATATATATTAATAGTGCTTAAGTAAATATAATGTATTAAACAACATATTTTTTTTACATTTGAATAATCTATAATATTATTATTAAAGGACAAAAATTGCAAATAAATAAACTCGGTTTTTATTTATTACTTATATTTACAAAGTATAACTTCTTGATAGTAAAATAGTGGCAGGTTTCAAGTGTTTTTAATTATTGGTCTACTTATTAGTAATATTAAATTGTAGTGTATCTATTCTAATATTACAAAATATGGGTTTTGATTATTCAATTAAAAGACAAATATTCAATGTAAGAAACTATCATAAATTTTAAAATGCATACATTACTTTTATATCTACGTCAGTTTAGTTCATAATTTTATTAAAATATAAATCAAAATAATCGTTGTACCAAGACCAAGTGAGAAAAGCTTATAAAATACATATGGAGTTGAGATCAGTTTAACAATTAATTAATATACTGAACAAAAGTTGTCAGATATATTTACTAAATATTGGTATGGAAAGTTGAGAGTATTATTTATAAAAGGTTATATTATCTATTTTATCTTAAACCATATAAAATAGATAATAAAACCTTAGAAGCAAGTCTGAAGGTACATTTTAAATAATTTTGTATTTTTACAGGAATGAAGTATATTAATAAATGAGAAAAATACACTTTTATTTTTTATGGAATGATTGCGAAATACAATCATCATCAAACACCATGTGGCATGTGGTCCATACAAGCAGAAATGCCATGAACACCCTGAAGAAATATTAAGTTAAAATCTAAAAAAATTAAATTTCATGCATATTTTAAAACATTATCATGATAGCGAGCTGTAATGACATGTTGATCCGGCACAACAGCTCAATTTCCATCTAATCACCCGAAGAACCAAATGCCATTAAGAGGCCAATATACGTTTGTATGGATCACATCCCACTAATGCATACAATTTTTATATTCAGACTTTATTACTAATTTGTGACTATCTACAGATAAATTATTCACAAGTATAAAATTAATAAACACAAATTATTACAGGAAGAATTGAAATGCGTAAAATTACATACAGCAAATGTGCAAATATAAGTTAAACATAATGAATAAATACATAATGGTTTACACTATTATTCCAATTCATTTCAGTGGGTTGGTACTACAATAACAATGCTACGTTAATTATTATTGATTAGACTAACTAAAGAGCATGTTTGGACAAGTACAGGGCTACAAGTCCCAGGAGAAGAGGTGATGCTTCACAAGCATATCGCGGACGCCGTCCTTCAAAGGCTGACTTTGGGTTTCCTTCTTGGCAGGAAGCTCCCAGTCAGGGTTCAGGTTGAAGGAAAACTGGGAGAGAATACGCAATTCGCATTTTATTTGCACCCATCCCGGGGAGTTTATGAAGGACCATGGATGATACCTGGTAAAAAAAACAGAAGAGCCTTAATTGCAGCTTAAATCAATTTGAATCAATCGATCGATTACTTCTCTACATATACAGATGTTGATGTATGTTTATTATAAAGAATGTAAGAGGTGAAGAGCCTAGCAGTTAATCAATTTTTTACAAAATTAATATCTATATAATAAAATAATCGAATATACCATTTCTGGACGGTCTCCACACAAGAGCAGAGGACTTCCAACCAAAGATGCAGGGCTTGTTCGTTGAGTCCCAAACAAACCAGAGATCTCAATTTCACATCCATCTGGGCGTGAGCATTGTCATGAGAGAGGTTGACAGCTTGCACACATCTATATAATAACTGAAGAAAATAAAAATAAACGTTAATAAAAATATGCTTGTAACATTCATGATAAGACAAAAACCAAAACCCACAATACTATTATTTAAAGGCTTAAAAATAACTTCTTCAGACTCAAAGTATTTTTAAGGATATTGTAGGACACAAGACTTTGCTACGCAGCTACAAGTGTTAAAATATTATTATATATTTACCAACCTCTTCAGGTGTCAAAACTTTTCCATCTTCGTCCAATCGATACGTTTTACAAAGAACCAATCTGCTATATACTGAATTGAAATCCTTCTCCACTTCTCGAGATGCAGCTTCCTCTATGAATAGCCATGGATGGCATGGTCCTCCTAAAAAAATATACGAAATAAAAATAAGAACCTTTCAATAATATAATAAAATCTCGAAACAATGTTTTAATGAAGTGACAAGCATACCTAAGAAGCTAGGTCTTCGTATGCCATGTGACAGAACTTTTCGAAAAGCTGGTGCCAAGCTCCCTCTGACGAGGTGCGTAACTCTTTGTGAGACAGCATCGTCTCCGGCTGAGCAATATCGTTTGCTTCGTTCGTCCAGCGGCTGCACGAAGCGAGCCGGAAACCAGCCTCGGAGGCCGTTGAGCTCTCCTACCCAGCAGTGTTCGTCTCGGTGCGAAACAATCGTTATCACATCATTCTTGCGAAAACCCAATTCATCGTCATCGTGACGCTCAAAATCTAAAAAAAAACAATTATTTAAAAATTTTAATTTATAAAATACACAATTTATTTTTTTAAACATCAATAGACAGCCATTTTGGCAGAACTTGATTAAATATAGTAAATACAAATATGTTTTTCAGCTGCTGTAAAAATATTGGTTCATCAAACAAGAAGTGTTTTGAGGACATAAATCGGCACATGTTTCCTATAGTAATATAGATTAAATAAAATTAATAGTTCAAATAGAAATGATGTGTCTTATTAACGAAAGACACCAATATCGGAATGTATGCATGTATTTTTATTCATATTGTGATTTATACGAAAAGATCCAATTTACGGTGATATTTTTCAAATATTGGTTAATAATTTTTTTAAAATCAAAATAAAAACTTGAGAATCTCAGACTACAGATTTGTATGTAATAAAAAATAAAATTTTAACTACTAGATATTTCTAATACTTTTGGATTTTATGGATATGTGTGACAATAATATATGGTGAAAATTTTATATATAGGGAAATATGGTGAGAAGAGAGGTGCAGAGTTTTTTTACAAGTTCATACTATCAAATAGCTTTAATAAATTCAATGTGATCATTTTAGAATTTTAAAAAGTAAAGTATAGTACTGAATATACCTAATAGTGCTTTAGCTCGTCTTTTCCTGTTACGAGACACGTTGATGAAATTGTCATGATCAGTTGTGTGACTTTGCATATTATAGTCGGCGACTAATGACACTTGGTTGGTCAGTTGCGGCTCCACAGTCAAGAAGTGCCGTGCAACCTGTAATATATTAAAAACATAATTAAACACAGGAAAATCCTTACTAAGTAACACTACTAAAATTATTATCTAAAATGTCTTATTTTTACATCTTTTTGTATAGTATACAAGTATCTTTTGTTAAAAATATTTTGATAAATACTAACATTCTGATTGATTGGTAGTATTTGTCAAATCGGTAGTAGAATGCTCAACAATTGGGTTTAAGAATTTGTGCTATATTGTGTTCCTCAGATTCTTTCAATCATTTTGAAGCTATTCTTAGATTGGCACACACCCAAGATGACATATTACAATGTCATTGTGCCGATTCTTATATATCAAAGTATTGATAGAGCTATTTAATGTGGCTACTCTTTTTAATGTTTTGATAAACGTGAAAATGCCTAATGGAAATATATAAAATAATAAGCACAACTATGGTTAACCTGCAATATGGCTTCTCGAAGATCCACAAGGACCTCAGTTTGTTTAACATTTTTACACTTGACATCTTCATCACTGGTTTCATCACCGAATAGCAGCATCTGAATCATGGATTTGGTTTTCTTAACTTGTCTCCTGAAATGTTAAACAGCAAAAGAAACTAATTATTTTTTTAATTCAAAGTAAATAAAAGTGTATTCGAAAATAAAACAAGCATATTATGTTTGGGTAATAAATTACTTAATTAAAAATACAAAATGGTAGTAAACATCAAATTTGTGATTCCTTTGAAATGGTCAAAATTTGCTCCTCGGGTTAAAATAAGTTTTAAGTAAATAAATAATAAAAAAACAGCTATCAAAACGTGTATTATAATTGGAGTACACGTATAATATAAATCTTATAAATTAATAATCAATTCTCAAAGTCCAGATTTCACTGTCTAATTTACCTTGCAAGTTGTTGTTTTGGTAGATTAGCTGCAGTTGAAGGGTCTCCGCCGAGAAGCGCTCCCTGATCCGCCATCAGATAGGCCAGATGTCTGCGACGTTGTGTCTCAATAAGAATTTGCGTGAGAGTTCCGCCTCCAGATTCTTCAGATGAAGCAATCAGCTGTTCCACATCGTCGAGGCGGCCAGGCAGATCTGATAATGCATTGAAGATTTGGGCGGAGTTGGATAGATCAACAAGATTCGGCTCCTGAAAAAAATGTTCATTGTATTATATATATACTAGAATATATGAAATTATTGTAACTTAAATTTTTTTTCTTCATACAAACAATGTTTCAGAAATTTAAGAGTTAAGATTAAATGTTGACACTGTCAGAAAAGAAGCTATATTTAGGACATGATGTTTACATTATGCTAGTAGGCAATGAAGTTAGTAGCAGGTTATTTCAGAATATTTCAAAATTAATCATGCAATTTTGTACCATTACTATATTTTAATTGATTTGGTCAGAAAAAACCTTACCTTTATTTTCAGCATAGCCAGTGTGATTTGAAACAACACAATCGACCCGTCCAAGAAGAACAGATCCCAAATCCTCAATAGTACTTTCATGTGGACAACATTGGCAAAGAGAGTGAGAAACCAATGCAGAGTGATAAGAGAGAGCTCGATGTCATGATTGCTGAGGACCTGGTCCACAGTCGGGAGGTAGCTTGTGATTAGAGAACGGAGAACTTTTTGATCGGCTTGTATACCTGAAATTTACAAGTATAACTACTATAAAGGGAAATCAATTTAATAATAGCCATGAACTAGATCTTTAGTATTCAGCAGTCATTATGATAGCCAGTGATCTGCCTGTAAGTCAGTTACCAAGTTGTGGAACATTTTAAAAAAATAGCTGTAACCCACACAAAGTTTGACGGGGTTAATTTTGAAATTGTACATGGCTTTCAAAAGATTTCACTTGGGCTCTTACATCAGTAATGAACCTGGTCTCTTAATGCAATTAGGAATGCTAGTCACCAAGATACATTTTCTATAAAGACTTTTGAAGACTATATTGAAGCTTGACACTACAAGAGATTTTCTATGGAATATTTAAAGTACTCTTAGAAAATGATACTCTTTTCACATTTTTAACTGCCAATTAACTAGTTTTTATGTTCTTTATGCATGCACGTATAATATAAAATTAATTTACCGATAAGAGTAGAGGAGTAGTAGGATGCTGGTAGTAGATCTTCTACGATTGTGGCCATCATCCAAAAGGCATCTTCTTCTTCCATAAGTAGAAGCAAGGAAGCAGCTATCATTCCGGTACCTTGGCAATACCTAAAAATGTGTATATTTCAAAGGATGTTTCGATACAAACATGATAAGAGATAATCTTTGACAATTCGAATATTTTACCCAATTTCTGGATAAAGCCACGCAAGGCCCCTCAGAACTCTGCGCAGCCTTGGCACACCCGTACTTGTGATGTGGGAAAAGCAAGCATTACTTGGCAATGTCCGCACAAGGTCTTTTTCAATATGCTTTGATGTCATGAGGCCATCATCACTTGAAGCCTTTTCTATGTCCTTATAAGTGACATCTGACTGATGCTTCTTTTGTAGGGCACCTATTGAATAGAAAAAAAATATTTGAATTGAAAACTGTAAAAGTTAGAAGAAAAATAAATAAATAATTTATAACACAAATATGTTAATACTATTTTAAAATACTACCAAAAATATATAATTTGTAAAGAAAACCTCAAAAAGAGTATGGTAATGGTATTGTCACAAATTATGAGTCATATTCAAAAACTACAAAAATAGTTTTTGGTTGTAAAGATTATGCAGGCATAGGCACCTGCAAGTCTCATCCATATTTGTGGACGCAGCGAATGCGGAATTCCCTGCTTCACCATACTTCTTAGTTTTTCTGTTCTTGGCAGTCGTCCGTCAGTATTTTCAGAGGAAATATCCATTTCTTTATTAGAAAACTCAATATGAGCTAACCATTGTAATCTGTAACATAAAATACAAACAATTATATTTAAAAAACATAAATGATTAATGATTCAGCTATTTATAAGCGGATATTTTACACATTTTTCATTGTAGGGTTCTATCTACTTTATTCTGCAAAAATAGCATAATTTTACAGTAAAAGGCGGTCAATAATGGCGTTGATGAACAACACCAAGGACCGAAATTGTAAATTAAAAAACCTTGAAGATTTCCCAACATATTAGGGTCATTTAAAAAAATAATATGAATGCACAAACCGATGTTGGTCATCTTCTTCAAAAGTGCCAGCCAAAAGTTTACTAGAACTCTGTTCAGGTCCATCTTCTTCTTCCACTCGAAAACCGAATTCATCAAACTGATAATCCGGCTGTTCACTTGCACCCTCTGACTGCATTTTGAAAAAAAAATTAGATATCAAAAAATAAAGTGCAAAATCATTATCGCAAAGTGATAAAGTACAATCAACTATGGACTTATAAATGAAATACATCCTGTTTTGATTATTAATTAACCAAGGTATAAAACATTACACAGGAAACGATCGAAATTCTTTTGATTATTTCAAAATATTTGATAATTATTATACAAGTGCCAATTTAACATAATATGAGCATTTATATGCGCTGATTCAAGCATAACGATACTGAATTCTATGGTTGTGCGTAAATACTTAAAAATAATATAAAATAATTTACCGATTACTGAAATAGTGGTATGAACTAAAATTGATGACATTGCAGAAGAAATACTTTTTTTTAGTAAATTCTCATTAATAATATTGATATTACACATGATATTTATTTTAGAACAGTTGGATAGAAAATAATATATTTACTTCAGGTTGACTAAGTTTGGCCAAAAGATTTTGTGGCCACATGCTGGGCGTCAAGGCAGAAAAAGGTCCCCCAGGAGCAGGTTGAACCTGCTCGGACAGCTGTAAGTTTTCCACCATGTCAGCGAAATCCTCAGGATCGTCTTCCGAGAGGGCCGCGTTGATCTTTCGCTGCAAATTGAAAAGAATGCAATAATCAATAACTCTATCAGCACGCGTTTTTAATTTGATCAAACAATTGAACAAATTTATTCAACTGTGTAGAAATTCAGGTCACTGAGAAGTCAATAAAAAAACAATAGCACAACACAAAACCATATTGTTTAACTCACATCATGATCCACTTTCCCGACGTACCCTTCATGATCCCTGGATGTAAAATAAGATCCTAAATCCATTTTGGACTTTAACAGTTATGTCATGTAACTGTATTAACACTTAATCCATCATAATTAAAAATATAAACAAATTAAGCACAGAGCGTGTGACAGATGTAAATTTTGACAGATATGGAGTACGTCGATTGCAGTGTTGCCAGAGTAATAATATTACTTTGCTGCTATTTCTAAATTACATTTCTAGCCAGTGTACATAACGTAAAATCAAATTATGTTTTTAATATTTTCTAAATGTTTATTCTGAATTTCCAATCAACAAGCTAAAAAATAAATCTAGTAAAAAAACACTTAAATTTAATGAACTGACAATGATTGAAAATGATAAAAGCTAGGCTAAAAAAATATCAAAACGACATACTAATATTAAAGTAAATATATATAAATTTAATTTAAATGTAAATTTATATTTCACAATCTTTAAAAATAAAGTATTAATACTTTTAGCATCAAATTAAGTCCTTTATTTAATTTATTGCTTAGTGTAAAAAAAAAAAAACGTGTCAACATTTTATTTGATTTGTATATTAATATTAAGTTGCCTTTAAATTAAAAATTATATTGATAGCACATCATTTGATATTATTTAGTAATAGTCAATAAATTGCACATTTTTGTTGATTTGCATTAGTGAATTTAATGTAACTTGCTTACTTTTTTATTTGTAGGTGACACTCTTATCAAGACTTGCAGTAGGAAGTTGACACGTTCTTGCACTTATCATGCTCCATTAAAAAATATTTGTATGGTATCAGCACTAAATATTTGTTAATAATGTACAAAAAATTAAATGCTCTGACATCTGAAGAAATTCTCATTTAATTAATTTATATTGAATACATATAATATTGAGGTGTGACAGGTAAATTATGACGCATCTTGGACAATATGCTCAGCATCCAATGACTGAGTATAAAAACAATTAGTGAAGATTGACTGTATCGGTCATTGATAAAATAAAATAACAACTAGATATTGACCAGTTTAGAAGATTATTATTTTAAACCCAGCAATTACATTTTTGAATTGTATAGGATTATTTGTCTTGATTAAATAAAATATATCGAATTTGAAAACATTGATAGTGTAATAATATTATAGTCATATCAAAATGACAATTATAGAAACGTTGATATAGTTTATCATTATCCTTGACCTACAAGACTATGAATATAATTATTAAGTATCAGACCACTTATTATCAGGTAAAATTATCTTTAATATACTTGAAAAAAATTATGCAGACTTTGGTACTGTGAAGGTATTTTTCCTTGTAAGAAAATAACCAGGAAATCAACTAAATTGTTAGAATTTTTTAAAAATAATTTTGAGAATCTTTAAAGTATGTAAGCATGTATATTTTAATTAAATTAACACATTAATTAAATTAAGTATTCATATTTCACTTAAAAAAACCAAGGATAAAGTCTACTTTTTATACATCCCCAGCCTGTAAGCAAAAAAATTGACACAATCATCCATCACTCAAAAATATATTACAATTGAAAGCAAAAGAACTAAAAGTCGTTGAGTAGGCGAATTGACACTTTATCGTCAAAAGATGGTACATGACATTTTTATACCAATTTATTTTTTAATAAAATTAAACGACGAAGCTATCATACTACAATAAATATTTTTTTAGTAAGTGTTTTACAAAGAGTATAGCAAATACAAATGATTGTTTTCTCAGTGTTTCAACAAATTGTTAAAAGAGTGCAGATTTGGCAGCAAAAATATATTAAAAATATATTGAAAATCGTCAAATTTTATAATAATTGATAAGGAAACGTGAAAGTGTCTAAATCTACCGAGCAAAAACATACTTGAATATGCATTTTATTAAATTTTAAAATCGATTTTTTTTTTGCTACGTACGATGCTTTGGGAGTGATCTGTGTACACAATAACATGTTTTTTGTTACGATTAATACAAAATTACCGTTTATTTCTGTGTCGTAAGACAAGCACCATAGTGCTGCCATAACCTGTTATGCGAACTTGAGTCAAGTGATCTGCACAAAGCATTGAGTAGTTCCATTGCGGACCATGACCGAATGAATAATTGAATGTCAATGAAAAAAAACAACCTGCCCTTGGTGCAATGTATACTTACACATTAGAATAATACAAAACTGCCAGACCGTTATTTTTTTATCGAAAGGTCAATAGATAATTCAAATATTTCATGGAGCATCGCGATTTCGCTCGCGTTGCGAATTTTCACGTCTATCGGCAAAATACACCTGTTATGTTTCAGGAATACGAATCACTGTAATTTTTCAGAATAATACAGGTAAGCTTATACATAAAGATTGTAAATCAGTTTGTAATCTTTCAGCCAATCATTTTTATTGATATGTTTAGCAAAAAAAAATAATAATAACATACACTTCCTCAGGATAAATTTGTGATCGTTTCAGTAAAAAATATGGCGTCTGTGCTGTGCGTTGTCGTGTCCTGATGTTCCAACACCATGACGTCACGACTTCACAAGATACTTCCGGGCGATTGCGGCGGTGATAGTTGAAAGCATAACAGTGGGGCTTAATTTTCGTTTCGTAGGGTAACCACGAAATAAATGGACTTTGAGAAAAGGCTGATTTTTTTTGATGAAAAAAAAGTTTTTGAATATTTTTTTGTACTGTACTGAATATTTTTAGAACCACGACGGCCGTCTCTCCAGTAAAATCTAAGTAATTTCACTCAACACATCGCTTACCTTATCTTCAAAAATACCCCAATAATAACAATGCTAGCAAACTTCAATTTTATTATTATTTGGCCTGAAGGATCTCAGTATCGAAGGATCCATATTAAACAATATTTTTATGTTGTACTTTTCTATTTATTTGAGCCTAGAACCGTCTAGTTGGTGAACATATCCACTTCCATTGCTCAGCACAACATTACCACATGATTAGCCTACCTACATAGTATAAATAAGACGTATTTTATAAACACGGCATTCATGAGAATTAATTAATTGGACTATATCAGAATTTTGGGAATTAGGCTTGGACGATAGGAACAAGTCTAATCACATTTCGGGTTAAATTATGTCAAAGTTGAGTTAACTATCAAATATGTTAGATAAATACTTATAAACATAAATTAATGATGCATAGTTACAAGTGTGTAGGGTGTAGGTATATTGAGACATGTACATCAGAAATATTACTGTATAAAGATGCTCTTTAAATTAATTCAATTGGTGTATAGAAAGATAATTCAAAAGGTTGTATTTTCGAACCTAATCAAAAAAAAATTCTTTGCTACATTATCGCTAGCTAAACAGTAAATACAATTTAAAAATGATCATTTTTGAGGTAGATTAGAAAGTAGAATTGTCATAACAAAAATGTAAAAATACGTGCCATGTATTCTAAATAACTGAGAACACTAACTAAATATGGTTGGTCCTATTTAACTCTATCTTTCAAGGTAACGGAAGGTTCAGATTCAGGCTATTTATTTAACTGAAAACGCATTGTGATTGTTACAAAAAACATGTACGAGTATAAACTATTATATCAATAATATTGTAAGTAGAATTATATAAGAGGTTAAGAACACAAAATGTACATTGGGAAAAAAAATTTATTAACAAAATAAATCATACAGTAAAAAAATGCAGTATACGTAAACAACAAATTTAGAATTTAAACAAGGATGTTGTAAGATAAGTGTGCAAATTATTGTGTGAAAGAATAGATAGTACTAAGAGATCATAGCAGGTCGTTTAATACAGTTGTATTTTGTGACGCTGTTGTACTAAGATAAAGCTTTTATGAAAGATTATTTTCTCTCCACGCAGCATCTGAGTCAGGTAGTATTTTTACATTTTTTTTAAAAGAAAAGCATCCAACTATAAAGTATATAGGGAAAGTGCTTGAAAGAGCAGATGTAATGGGAGAAGTGATGAAAAGCCTCGAATCCCGGATGGCAACAGCGACGCTGGAGTTCTGGCGGGGCAAGCTCGGGGCAGCTCAGACGTAGGAGTGGTTGGGGTTCTTCTCGTGGTAGCACTTGGCCATCTTCCAGGCGGAGTTGTAAGGCTTCTCTCCTCTCTCCCCCATGCAGGCGTCGATGGCCTTCTCGACCTCCTCCCTGTTGGCGTCCTCGGGCAGCTTGGACATGGCGACGTCCTTCTGGAAGACTCCGTCCTCGGTGATCAGGTCGCTCTTGCGGAACATGCAGAACACGTACTGCTGGAGGTCGTCGTCGTCGTTGGAGAAGTCTCCCTTCCTCAGCTTCTGCACCTTCTCGTCGGCCACTCCCGTCTCCGCCTGACACTCCTGGTTGTTTTTCCTGAGCTTTGCCTTTTGCTCGTCGCTGAGTCCTCCCTGCAGATATAAAAGCGCGATCTTCAATATTATAATAAAAAGCAACAATGGCAAGCATTCTCAGGAAAAAATTTAACTGAGACAGTATTAGATATGAACAAAATGTCTTTTTGTGAGAACTCTCTCTGAGATTTATTTGAAGGCACAGACGCAAAAATATAGCCGCACCAATTTGCATGCTCACACTTGCTGTTCACATGATTTGTTCAGATTTCTCTCTCGGATTATTTGAGCAAATTTTTCACTAAGATTACAAAATTAAGAATATATTATTATAGTTCCATTCTTACCGAAACAGCGGCGACCAGGACGGCGAAAGCGACGATTGCCAAGAAGGACTTCATTGTTGAGGATTGCTCAGTTTTCCAAATGCTAACTGACTGACGATCCTACACATTTTCATGCTTTTATACAAACATTCAAGCTTATTTTCAATATTTTTTTTAAAAACTATTAACAAGTTTTAACTGATATATGATAAGTATAATTGTATGTTACTTGTCAAGAACTAGGAATGCTGTTAAACTGTATGTCACGTCACATTTGTGGATGAGTAAGATAAAAACATTGGAAGCATAATTCGGTTTCTAATACAACTGTTGATTTTTAGCGTTTGTGCCATGAAAAATATAGAAGCACATCTAAACCATAAAATTTCTTTGATATTGTAGATTTTATTATTTCACTTATGTGAAATGTATAAATTAATATGAATAGACGATTCTCATAAGCACATGAAGGAATTATCGATTTTTTAATTTAATTTTTATTATATATTGAACGTTAAAGTTGTAAATGCGTATCCTTATCTAAAAAATGCATTCGCCATATTATACTAAAGTACTTATATGATTGCAAGGTTTTATAGAATAAAAATATAAAAGAACATCAATAAATATAAAATACGAGACGTTGCTTTATCATTGAAATTAATTAAAGTAACATTAATTCGAAATAATATATCTTTGAAAGTATGTTGATCGTCGTTGTATAACTAACTGTCATAAAATATATTAAATACAACTTATCAAATTCGAAAAGAAAATTTGTTAAGTGGAAATTATTTATTTAATAAAACTTTAACGTTAATATTATCTACCACTTATCATAAACCGACTATCAGTACATACCGAATGGTATATAGTTTACACATCTAACTTTTGACATTTGACTGGCAGTTAGACTTGTTACATTACATGTATTAAAACGTGTTTCTAATTTTTAAAAAACCTATAGATTAACTTGAATGTTTTGTATATAAGGATGAAAATGTGAAGGATCGTCAGTCAGTTAGCATTTGGAAAACTGAGCAATCCTCAACAATGAAGTCCTTCTTGGCAGTCGTCGCTTTCGCCGTCCTGGTCGCTGCTGTTTCGGTAAGAATGGAACTATAATAATATATTCTTAATTTTGTAATCTTGGAGAAAAATTTACTCAAATAATCCGAGAGAGAAATCTGAATAAAATCATGTGAACAGCAAGTGTGAGCATGCAAATTGGTGCGGCTATATTTTTGTGTCTGTGCCTTCAAAGAAATCTCAGAGAGAGTTCTCACAAAAAGACATTTTGTTCATATCTAATATTGTCTCAGTTAAACTTTTCAAATTTTTTACTATAATATGAAGATCGCGCTTTTATATCTACAGGGAGGACTCAGCGACGAGCAAAAGGCAAAGCTCAGGAAAAACAACCAGGAGTGTCAGGCGGAGACGGGAGTGGCCGACGAGAAGGTGCAGAAGCTGAGGAAGGGAGACTTCTCCAACGACGACGACGACCTCCAGCAGTACGTGTTCTGCATGTTCCGCAAGAGCGACCTGATCACCGAGGACGGAGTCTTCCAGAAGGACGTCGCCATGTCCAAGCTGCCCGAGGACGCCAACAGGGAGGAGGTCGAGAAGGCCATCGACGCCTGCATGGGGGAGAGAGGAGAGAAGCCTTACAACTCCGCCTGGAAGATGGCCAAGTGCTACCACGAGAAGAACCCCAACCACTCCTACGTCTGAGCTGCCCCGAGCTTGCCCCGCCAGAACTCCAGCGTCGCTGTTGCCATCCGGGATTCGAGGCTTTTCATCACTTCTCCCATTACATCTGCTCTTTCAAGCACTTTCTCTATATACTTTATAGGTGGATGCTTTTCTTAAAAACTGTATAAGTACTTCATTGCTTAGATGCTATGTGGAGAAATAAGAAAAGCTTTATCCCATAATGGCGTCACTGAGTCCACGTGTATGTAACGACCTGCCATGATCTTTCTGTACTATGTAACCAATCAAACCCTTACTACCCACTTAAACACGTCTTTTTTAATTCTAAATTAATTAGCATTATATGTATAAAGTTCGATTTTTATTTTTGTGAAATAGGTTCTTTACTATTAATTAAAGCTTTACCTTCCCATAATAATATGCGTTTTATTTATTACTCGTCTATTTTTTCAATAATATAACTTTCATTTCATTTATATTATACTTTAAATTATATATTTCTTCTTACACTGTAACTTTTTTGTACAAAATTATAAATACTTTTTTTAACTGAACGATCCTTTTGCATATGAAAAAAAATACATTAAAACATTTGTAATTTTTAATCACGTAAAAATATTTGAATAATTTAATGATAAAACATTATATTTTAAACAAAGATATACAATAGCAATGGTTATAAAACCAATACTATTGTGTAAATATATTCTAATTATCATATAAATTACTATAGGATATAAAGACAATATATATTTTTATATTTTGCATATCTTACAATTTATTTGTTTAGTGAAACTAATAAAAAATATTAGTGATAAAATAACAATAATAGGGATCGTAATAATGATAATTGTATAATAAAGTATTTGTTAATTAATTATATAAATAATTCACGTCTGATTGCTTACATATCCCTCCTTTGTACGATCGATTAAATATATAAATGTAACTTATATTTTCAAAACAATATTACCGAGTTATTGTTATACTAATGGGACGTTCAAGAGAACAAGCATATTTAAAATTAAACGTATCTATGAAATTGAATAGATTAAATTTTTATATTGTTAAAATAAAAAAAGTATAAAGGGTATCACACATTTATTATGATTGAATTTTATTTCATAAAACTCATCAAATTCTTAAAAAAAATTGTCAAAATTTAGAAATATATTTTTAATGCATCATTTATCATGTTTTGTCGAATTTAAGTTATTTTTAATGAATTGTATGAATTTTCATAGTAGGCAGACAAATAGGCGAGAAGACTGAAAACATACTTTCATTGATGTAGAAAGCTGTTAGTAGGCAGATAGACAAATAAAAATACATATTATAAAGAAAGAAGTAATTTATAGTTAATGATGAAAGTTCAGGAAAGTAGTTTCACTAGTAAATATAGAGTACTTTTATTTATAAATTAGGAATATAAATAAATTTATAATTGTATATAATCACGCAAATTGAACAACCTTCACAAACTGATTTAACAAAATAAATGCCGTAAGAACTTATTAGCACAAATAACTATATAAAAGGCGCCGATCAACTCAGAGTGACATTCAAATCATTTTTTTTGGATTAAGATCAAGTGATTTTACGCATAAATATACAAAAGCAATAATGAAGCTTTTGGCCATCTTTTTTGTTACTGCAGTGATTGCTCAGGTAAAATATATCAAAAATAATATTAACCAAAAGCTGAACCATGTAATGTAATTTAAATAACAAATTCTAGGTTGTGTCCGCAAATACAGCCCCTGAAGTTAAAATAGAAGAAAAAGTGCAACCTACAACATCTAATCCTGTAAGTCACTTTTAGTATATGTATTAATAAAAAAATTACTTTAATTATTTAGATATACATTTTATTAATAAATGTTGTTTTTAAGCTTAATGTGAATGTGTAAATTTGAGGCTTCGGACTCATATTATATAATTTAGAAGTCTGGTGTAAAACTTCTTTATAAAATCCAAAGGCTGCCTGCAGATAATATCTTGGCGGGCAAAAGGATTCAATAGTTTAGAGACAACTGAATATTTTAATCAGAGAGTTTCCTTTCCTTTGAATCTTGGGGATCATTTTGTGTTTCCAAACCAAACAATTGATTCCTCTCAGGGGGCTGAAATTTTGAAGGGTTGGTTGTTAACCGTAGACTTATCGTTAAGATCGCCAGAGGAGTTAGCATTGTAAGGTTTAATGATCTAAATAAAAAATGAAGACTTGATATTCACAGATTCAATAAAAAAAATTATCGATTCGACAATTTGGTTGTATCTTGTATAAGACTTTGATGGATAGCCTTCATATACACATGCATTAATTTAGGTATGTGTATATAAAGTATACACTTCATAATTTTTCCAGAGCCAGGGTACAAAGCCTGCTATGAAAAATTATTTACAACTCGTTAAAATCTGCGTGAACCAAAGTAGCATTACTCAAGAAAAACTGAAGAAGATCCAAAAGGGAGACTTCTCGTCACCGATGAAGGAGGAGAAGCGGTACATCGCCTGCATGCTCAAGAAGCTGGTGATCCAGTCAGACGACGATAACTTCTACAAGGCCGGAGTCAAGGCTGTGTCCGATGGGATCCTGACCCCGGAGATGGAGGTGGCCTTGGAGGACTGCTCGAAGAACGCCAGGACGTCCAGAACCACCGAGGAGAGGGCTTTCATATTTTCCAAGTGCTACAGTCAGGCTGTGCCCGGAGTGAAGATCATTTGATATTTGCAAGATTATCGACTAACCCAAGAATTTTTAATACTTATTCAACATATTATTGTATATTCGACAAATAAATAGTTAAGAGCAGTGTTTGTTTTTAAATAGCGGAAGTGAATTATGGGTATAGATTTTTCTAAGTAAACCGCAGTTCGATATTTTGTAAAATTACACTTATTAGGTAGTAAAAAATTAATGAGCAATATATTTAATTATTTTATTTTACACGTATGTTTTTAATAAAGATTACTTTTTGGTAGACTTGTACAAACAACAAAAAATTGTTACTGTTTTTTCTTGTCGATTATTTTGTGACATAAAATAATGCAACATAAATATATATGACAAAAAGGTTATAAATAATAAAAATTTAGTTTACATATAAATTTATTAAAAGCTAAAAATATTATTTGCGCTTCTACTAATAGTACAGGAACGTGACCGAAAACACGTGACTATTCTCTCGGCAAAGGTAAAATCATACGTCTATTGATTGAAATATACGTAGCTAATAGTAGTTATTTGTTATTACTTATCTAAAACGGAATGATTTGATTAGTATTACTCCATATTTGGAACGAGCGTATTGCATGATGCGTAAGATATCATAAGATACTGTTTTGTTATCTTATCATTGATATGACCTATAATTTAATTGGGAATAAAAATATTTTTTAATGAGTAGCAGACACCCTAATTCAGGTTAATTAAACGAGAAATCTACTTGAATGGCGGCTGCTATTTGGAACCAATCAGAAGTTATTGTGTCTGTGTTCGGTGCTGTTCAGTATTTTTTATACACAACGTATTCTAAAATATAAGGAAGTTCAAAGATCAACTAGACAAATATAGCATGTTGTATGAAGAAATTAATACAAAAATAATAATATTAATTAAATTCAATATATTTTATATTTATTTACAGATTAATAATTCCACGACAGAGACCATAACTGACAACAAGTCAAACGAAAACGTAAGTAAATTGTAAAAATTAAACTAAAAAAAATTGAAATTCGGTTTCACCCGTAAATTAATACTATTGCGTTAATTGAAATTTCAGAATATTGATGTAAAAAGTATGAATCATTCAAATTTTATAAAAACCTGCCAGCAACGCAGCCGAATTTCCGCTAAAAACCTCATCCAACTCCGAAGAGGGGAGGTGGTTAAACCGCATGGGGAACACTTGGTTTACGCCTCCTGCATGCTGAGGAAGATGAAAATCCTGACGGAGGATGAAAAATTTTCCAGTACTCAAATTCAACTGATGACCGATATTCCACTGAACATTAGGACCGAGAGTGTTTTCAAAGACTGCACGATACGTGCGGGTTTATCCAACGGTAAAGAAACTGAATCGTTTGATTTCGTCATGTGCTATTTGAAAGCCTTACCTGATGCAAATCTTGTTTAGAAAGTAGCGTTAATATATTTGGTAAATTCAACTGATGAACACTATACTACTTCAAAAAATACAGTAAGTGTTTACAAGGATTTTTCTGAAAAACCTGAAAGCGCTGAAGTCATGAAATTCATTATAACGGCCGTGCACAATAAAGCGATTTCAATGCACTCAATATATTTTAATTTATTCTCATGTAATAAAATTATCATGATATTATATAAATAAATTGATTTGAAAAGATGTAAGAATTTTTTATTGTGATTTCACAACCAGGAGATATTTTAGTGGAGATATGCTAATAATGTGAAGGCTTTGAACACATTTATGTATATGAAAAGGATGTCACAAGGTATGAATAAAATAATAAATATGCAGAAGCAATTTTTGTCCGTAATTTGTAATGTTTTATTCAAGGGAGACACAAAAAATTTGCACAAGGGAGGTTTTTTGCTAAAGTGTTTTATATTCTGAGAGTCTAGAGATATTTTTTTTAACGATGGTTGTATAAAATACGCAATAAATTAAATGAACTTTATGATTTTGAAATGTTATGAGATAGATCAAGACATGTTATTTAAACCTAAGGAGATATATTTGCTTGAAACCCTTAAATATAAATATAAACTTTACATTTTTTCATAGTTGAATCCAATTTTATGAATTATAATTTTTAATTCGACAGGGTCATTTGTTTGAGATTTTTATGTGCATTGTAATAAAGATAATAATATTAAACATAAATTCCCACGTAACGCAATGCATATTTGTACCGCGTGTGTTGGCAGTATTTTGTATACTTATTATAATATATTTAGTTAAATAAATAAACACTTTAGATTATTGTAATAACGTATTTTAATCATATAAAACCCGCAATCGGACGAAAGAACAGCTTTTTAACTTTGTGTCTTTAAAAATCTGAAATTATGAATTTCTTGTGCAAGTATTTAATTTTTATTGTGTTATATACTCAGGTAGTGTAACTTTAAAATAATATTTTATCAGTGTTGAGAATAAGGTTATATTTATATTAATCTCTCTGATATATTTGAGTTGATATTCGTTAAAGTGAAAGTCTTTCAGATACTTTTGGGTTGATCTACGTGGGGTGAAAGCTATTTGAAAGTCACTCTGATATTATTGAGTTCATATTCTTTAAGTCAAAACTATGTGAAAGTTTCTCTAATATATTTTGGTTAATGTACGTGAGGTGAAAGCTATTTGAAAGTCTCTCTAATATTTTTCCAGTTGATATATGTGAGGCGAAAGCTATGTTAAAGTATCTCTTATATTTTTCGGTTGATATACGTAAGGTGAATGCTTTGTGGAAATCACTTTGAAGATGTTGGTGAGGTGAAAGCTATGTAAAAGTTTTTTTTAATATAATTTACAGGATTCATCTGCAAACATAAGAACATCGTCCACGAGTAAGAAAATACACGGAGAATATTCAGTGGTATGAATTATTATAAACTGTGAACTAATGAAGTGTGAATATTTAAAAAAAATTATGTATGGACTTAAGTTTATATACTATCTTTTTGAAAATTATTTTAGAGTAAAGGTGTGAAATACAATAAAGAGATGACGTATTTTAACTACAGAAGAATCTGCACAACCGAGAGCAGAGTGAACCGCGCACAGAAAGCCAGGCTACAGGCAGGAGAGTTTCTTATGCCGACTGTTGAAGAGAAGTTGTACGTCGCCTGCATGCTGAGGAGTTATAACATCCTGTCAGCAAAAGGAGAACTGTTCCTTGGCGGAATCGAAAAGTTCACTTCTAAGCGTGATGCGATCGCAGCTATTACCTTTCATAGATGCGCAAAAGTTACTAACTGGTTCAAATCAGTGACTGAAATAGGATGGAATTTTTTGGTCTGCTACATGATGACAAACCCAGAGTCAATAATTATATAAAATTTCAATATTCTTCTTTTACCTCGGTTTTCCTCAGAGAACCTGTCCGAGGCAGTCTTACTAATACGGCTGTACTCCCAACTTCCTGCCACCGGCGTAAATTCCGCATCAACGACAGTTTTCTCCTTCCAATGCCTCTTTTTTTAATACTTTTTCTGTACAATCAGCAGCAGTATGTTATTTTTATTATTTCCAAAAATATGGCCAAAAACCTTACGCTTTTTTACCATAGCTAGAAGTTATCTTTCTTTGCGTATTCTGTACAAGACACTCCTATGAAACCACATTTCAAGCTTTATTACCCGACTCAAATATAAATAATAACATTCAAATATATACACTGTCCGGTCTGGCAGATAAGGATAAATGTCACTGTTGTTTTCAAGTGTTGCTCGAGGGATGCAATTTAGTCCAAGTTCTAAGGCGCTGAAGTCTGAGTGCGATGCAAGGGTTGATAAAAAATCATTGTAAAATAATGCATGTTAATATAGTATACTATATAAATGTGCAATTAATTATATATTATGATACAAGTTGTACTACTATTTGTGTTTTCCAACTACTATCTGAGTATTTGTAAAAAAACTTCATCAATCGGTATTCCAAAATGGTTACGTAGAATAAACAAAGCAAGACTTGATGGAAACACATATATAGTATACAGAATTTAAGAAAAGATTGTCTAAAAAGGTAAGTGAATTAAAAAATAAAAAAACATAATTAGTATACTTCCAGAGCTAAATATGTCTAGCTTTGGCATCTTAAAGTAAAAAGATAGTACATATTATGATGGTACGAATATTTTTGTAATAAATGTGAAAAATAACTGTGCATTTTTCTTATAGAAGACATTAAAAAAATAGTTTCATGCTTAGAATGTTAATTCTACGTTTTACACAAACATGGTTATTCGTTTTGTAAATTTTAATCAATAATAATAAATATACATATTTTTGATTTTTTGACCATACTTTTATCTGAAGAATTTCTAAATTACACTGAATCATTTTTCAAATAGCCAAATAGAAATTTAATAAAACGAAAAAAAAATTGTTTAAGAGTCGTGAAATGAAATTTTTTCCTTTTTTGGATCTTGTTATGAATTCAAACCAACGCATTACATTTAATAGTCAAAACTAAATATTATTGTTTAAAATTATTTTTGGCAGAGACGGATTTATGTTTTGAATATTGACATGCAATGTAAATCAATAACACTAAACATGGTACAATAAAGAGCCTCCTATATACAAATGGATGTTGAAGGTAATTTACGTATTTATTAAAACAAATTTTGTTATCAAAAATATAATCTACTGATTAAACAACATATTATTATCATATAAAATCAATGATCGGTTGAGAGGAGAGTCGTTTCTCCTTCAAGATTGCATGAATATATCGTCGATAGAGTTGAAACGATGAAATTATTGAACAAATGTTTAGTTATTATTTTATATATACAGGTAATGTAACGTCAAAATTATAAATCAAATATAGTTTCATACATATAAATATACATTGATAGATAATATTTTTTACAGATTACATCGGCAAATACAATTACATCCGCTCATAGAATGGAAGTACCCGGAGAGTATTCATATGTATGACTCATTAAATAAACACAATAGACATAGACACAATGAATTTGTGTTGGATATATTTGAAAGATTTATAAATTTCATTAATATTTAACACTTTTCCAGTATCATATTTTTGGTAAATGTATTAATTCATATTTTAGAGTTCTGGTAAGATATACGAAGAAGAGATGAGGTACTATAATTCCATAAAAATCTGCTCGGCCGAGAGCAGGGTGGGTAGCTTAAGGCTCGCCAGGCTGCAGGCAGGGATATTTCAAAATCCAACTGAAGAGGAGAAGCTGTACGTCACCTGCATGCTGAGGAATTGGAAGATCATAACAGAAGAAGGTGTGCTGTTGCCAGGGGGTATCGGGAGCGTAATCAATTTCCCCATGGATTCGATGACCAGCTACTTCATACTTGATTGCTCCAAAATGGCTCGCTGGTTCAGAACCGCTAAAGAGAGAGCATGGAACTTTTTATTGTGCTACAAATCGACAGACACCAAGTCAAAGATAATATAATCATCCAACATAACTACACTTAATTATCAATATATTATATTTAAACTTGAATATTTTAATGTGAAAAACTAATATTGATTAGGTATTCGGTGGTATTAGTATATATTATTTAACTGCCTAAAGATTTGAAAAATAATAACAATGTACAAATCAAATTATTATACAATGATTTTTAAAAATATATTTAATGAATAAAATATATTGGAATCTAAACTTGAACTGTATAATCTGCCTTAATAAAAATCCCATAAGAATTATCAGGAACATTTTTTTAATCAATGCTTTTCTAATTTTATTGTTAAATTCATATATTACGAAAATGATTGTACTTAATGCGGCGTTTATAAATATTAAAATAACAACAATTCCAGAGAAAATTATAAAAATACAAATTGCCATGAATATAGACGGTGCGATTCTTTATTAAGTACATTTTTACAAGTATAGTATATATAATACAAGTAAAGTTAACCGGTCGTGGATTACTGTTATTCTCTTGCATACACTATTTTAATTATTCTAGTGAAGAGTACGTATGTGATGTCGTTACATATTTAATTGATGAATCATTGATATGTTTAATGAAGACTTGTTAAACATTACATATATTTTTATAAAACAAATTTGCTTTACAAAATAAATTATGTGTACTATAACAAGTACCGAGTAAACAACTATATAAAAGAAGAACGTCAACCAAGAAATATAGTTAGATCCTTGGAAAGATCACACAAGTCCACGACAGTCCCTTAAAAATACAAACATGAAGTTCTTGGTCATCATTCTTGTAATGGCAATTGTCGACCAGGTAACATCGATTTGTTATAATATATATAATGATAAAAATACCTTTGTATTTTGTCTTCACTTTGAGTTTATTGAAATTATTTGCATTACTAGTTTCGACCCAATACACCGGGTCATCATCAGATGCTTAGCTAAACTTAGTTTCGATAATCGGTAATCGGTAATCGATTTGTTAATAAATAGTCAAATTAGTTTTATTATACCCAAATGTAGATACACGGGTATGAAAAATTTAATAATGACCATTGGTAATATTTATAGGGTTTTCCAGCAAGTGTGGCTGCCACCGAGTATAATGGAAAGCAACCAGATCAGCTAGCAGCATATTCGGCGGTAGGTGGATCGTTAAAATCAACGCACGTGTGTAACGATAATTTATTTTATTTTCTTGAAGCATTGAAACAATAAGTTTTAATGTACGAGAATATTGCATTGATAACAGTTTAAGTGAATGAAGTGTGTGGCATTGAATCAACTAGTTAAATTGGTATATGCGGTATGCGATTCAATAATCGACTAGTTTTTATGTATGAAGAATGTATCACTGAAATACATGGTTAATTCACCAGTTTCAATATATAAGATTATAGCAGATGTATATATATTTTAGTATATGCAATAAAATACGTGTTGAAATCAAGTGGCATTTTTAACCTATTTAAAAGCGTCAAAATAATAATCTTTTTGAGTAAAATACTTGAGTGATTTTCCACATGTTTGTTCTTATTTGTGACCGGTTTCGCCAACCTCTCACGTTGGCATTATCAAACTAAGTGATATTTTATATAATAATAAGCAATTGTTAGAGAGAGAGTGATTGTCAGGTGGTAAGGGGTAATGTGATTTTAATGCACCTGACAAGTGGAGGATTCTATTTGATTGCAAATTTTTGTGAACAATTGTTTTTAAAAAATGGGGTAATTGTCCAAAGTAGTGGCTTTGAGGTGTAGCAGCAGTTATCCTGTGTTGGGGTTTGTCCTGTAGTGTGTTTATCTGTAAATAGTAGGTTTTTGCGCAGTTAGTGGTTTTTTAAAGATGTGATTTAGCAATAGGGAATAATAGCGGAGACTTATTGAAAATAACCTGGTCATTAAGCTGGTGCTCCGGTGTGTTATCTTTTATGCGATTGATTTCTAAAATCTCTTGGCGATCGAGTTTTGTGCCTTTATGCAACATTTTGAGATTGGAGTTCTGGTTAAAGTCGTAGGTGGAGTATTTTACTAAGTATTTTACTTAAAAATATTAAAATGGAATTCCACCAAGTACTCTCTGTCAAAAATATTGAATTTCTTAAAATAATAATCATTAAATTTGATGACTTACTTTTAGATTAATCCCACCTATGATGAACTGAAGTATTCCAATTCGGTGAAAATTTGCAGCGTAGATAGCAGTATCACAATATACGGCCTGAAGAAGTGTCAGAGAGGAGATCTCGCCATCACGCAGAAAGCAGAGAAGATGTACGTCAAATGCATGCTAAAGAAACTGGGGGTCATGTCATGGGATGGCCAATTCTCCCTGAGTGGATTCCTGGCCCTCGTCAGTCAACCGTTGAACGCCAAGGCTGAGGAAGGCTTCAACAGGTGCTCGAGGATCACCGAATCGATCGATCCCACTATAAAGAGAGCGGTCATATTTGCAAACTGCCTCATGAAGGCTGTGCCTGAAGCCCAGATTACTTAGCCTTCGGACGTTGGAAGACTCCAAGACCCCCGACTTTGACTATTTTTTCAAGCTTTTTTTTTATGTATATAAATAATAAATTATAATTATATAAATAATCTATAAGTTCTTATCAATACAATTAAACTTGTATCAATTGTAATCGTGTGTGAGTTGTTCAATATTTTGTTTAAAAATAGTTTTGTAATTTTATTTGCACATTTTCTTTAAAAATAACTATTCAAAAAATGCTTTGTTATTTTCAACGATCTCTATTATTAATATTTATTTAAACATTTACTTGTCACCTATGAAACATTTATTATATAAACTATTTATAAATAATCCAATAAAAAAAACAATGACACCATTGTATGTAGGTAATGATATTAATCGTATATTAAAAAAAAAACAAATTCATCAGAATTGGCAGTTTGAAATCAGTGTTTTTTTTTTTTATTAAATCATAACTTTTTTAAAAATATAAATTATTTCGACGAATTAGTAAATGTGAACTTAAAACATTAAAAAAATTAACATGTAGCAGTAAATTTTAACATTGTGTAAAATTTTACAAATAACTGCTTTTTAAATAGAAAATAGTGTTCAATAAATATAACTTAAACCCGGTATAGACATAATTTAAGCTTTATTTGTTTCAATATTTACGAGATATTTTTATTTATAAATTAACAATAGCTCACCGAAATTAACAATATAATTAAAGAAGCAACCACCTCATCAATGATTCTTATAAGATATTTTTAGTAATCTGCATTTTTCACATTAATTAAAAAAACCCCTGATATTATGAAAAAATGTATCAAATATTTTTTACATCATTCATAATTATTAATTTGTATGGTTATTATAAATATTTTTTGGGTTAGTTTAATTTTATTTTCTCTGTATTTTAATTTTTTGTTGTTACACTTACTATATAATATATAAGTTTAATAAAACGACACGACTCTCCTATTTACTCGAGGTTAATTATACTAATTAACTTCCCAGTTTTCATCCGTAAGGTTTATTGTGTATGTGATATATTTTTAGGTAATAACCGTTTTCTACATAAAACGGTAGGGAAATACATTTATACTATCGAAATAGTGTACATATTTTATATTTTCGATATAGTTACAGAGCTCATAATAATTTAGAATAGATAAATATTAAAGAAAGTCAAATTACGTTAATTTATTAATTCACCTAGGTCTATTTGTTATAACGTATAATAAAAATATTTTAAAAAGTATAATTACAAAAAAATAGTCGTTTTATTACTTTAAAATTTAAAAACATGAAATTTATTTTGAGTTCTGTCGATTCTGATCGTTTGATGAAACCAGAAAAAAATCACCTGTTTTAGATGCTCAGAGGTATTTGTCGGAAGATAATGGTTCGAACGAATGGTACCATTATTTTGTATTATTATAATCACTTTTATTTTTATAAATAAACTCATTGCAATTTTTATATAACAAATATAATCATACAAAAGACACAAGCTAGGTCAAATTATAATTCAGTCTTTTAATGGAATCCGAGCAAGTCTTGCAATTTATAATTTGCCCCAAAAAACAATGAAAATCTTGTATATTCTCTTTTTTGTGGCTGCGGTAAATAATTTGGCGTAAATATATTTTTGTTATTTAAGAAGAAAGACTCCATATTTTTATGCATATTGAGTTAAATGTTATTTTTATAGGATTTGTCTGTATACGCCACTTCTTCTGATGCCAAAGCGAAAAATAAATTTATTTCACCGGTAAGTGATTTGCCTTGGATTGAACCTAACCTTTTCAGAAGGAGTCGCTATAATAATAATTACAACCTGTGAACTATTAACCCTGGAATACTAGAAAGAGCCATGATGATACCCATACGGTGTTTTCTGTTAACCAGGAAAACAATGGTTTGGCTAGTTATTTTCTAGCTGCTTATATTAGCATCAAATATCTAGTGCAATAACGTTTTCTATTTGTACAGTGTCTATTTGTGGTTTTTCCTCGAACTTTGATGGAGTAACAATTTTAAAAGTTTTATCAATTCTGCCAAGAAAAACTCTTTTCCAGTCACTCTGTATACAACAAGGCAGTGTAACTGGTGATATATAAATAAATTTTAAATATTACTTATTGCTTGCTTATATAATATGTCTTATCCCTTGCAAGTTTTTGGTCATATGGATGTGTGATGGTAATCGCTTCTGAGTCTATCGATAGGGAAAAATGACATATTTTTATTTTAACAGTACGATCTAACAAGAAATGACAGCAGCTTGGAATATAACATGGCTGTGGTTATTTGTAGCAAACAGAGCAAAATTTCGCTGGCAAATATTGAAATGATTCAGAGAGGCGAATTGACCAACATCAAACGCGAAGACATGACGTATATTTCCTGTATGCTGCAAAAACTGGGCATCATGTCGGACAACGCTGTGTTCTTCACAAATGGAATGAAGAATTCCATTTTAGCAGCCATGGGGAGCAAGTCGGAAAGCGTCTTTGAGAAATGTGCAAGGAATGCCAGCAAACTTGAAACTGTTCTAGCTGCAGCTGTGATTTTTGCCAGATGCTTTTGTAAGAATTTCCCTGGCGCAAAAATTTTCTAAACACAATAAATCCTTCAATATTACTTATAAAAATTAATATTTTAAGATATAACCATTTTAATATGATTATAGTTATTGTACAGAGTATTTGAAATATGTGCAAGTATTTTTTAAATGTAAAGACCCACTACACCATTTTCTCTAAGAAAACTATGAACAGATGTTCAGTGAAATGATCACCAACCACCTCTGAAAATAGGAGCACCTGAAGAAGGTGATTATATGTAATTATATCGATTGGTTTTTTTTATAATTAAACGATTTATTGTTTGTAATTTTTTTTTTTAATTTTACGATGTTTTAATAACAACAATTGTTCCAAAAATTCAATAAATCAAATACTCCAAAACGAAGAGGGGACATGCATATAAAAGACAAGAATTAATTCCGTAAATGCGGTATTTCGATTCAGAAAGAACCAATAAATAGTATAATACTACAATAATGAAGATCTTTGTTTTCATACTTTTTACTGTATGTTTGCTCAATCAGGTAACTATTTTGTTTATGCTTAAATTAATATATATATTTCATCACTGTATTAAAAATAAGCTAAATCGGCATGAACTAGGTTTTAATATATTGTATTTATAGGCTGTTTAAAAAACGTTGTTTCATAATGTACAGTATTATATTAGAATCTTATTTAATTTATTAATTTTATAAAGTTGACGGATAAAAAATCTACACAAGCGATTATTAATCTTTTATACGCTTGCATATTTCATTAAATTTAATATATTTTCAGATTAATTCCGTTAAGACCACGAAGAAAAAACTACGAAAAACAGTGGTAAGTGAATATCTCAATTTTTTTTCGATACACTCTACTAATATCAAATTTATAAAGAGGATTTAATTTACATAAAAACTATATAATTGTAAAACACGCTTTTGTATTTTATTTTTATTATTTCAGGATAATTCTACGAAAATTAATTACATGATAAAGTATGAAAATAACGTCGGTAGTTGCAGAAGCCTTAGCGGGATTCCTCTGAACACCCTCAAGAGGTTGCGGAAAGGAGACTATTCCGAGCCGAACCAGTTCAAGAAGGATTCTGTGAGATGCATGCTGAAAAGGGGAGACATCCTGTCGGACGAGGGAGGCTTCTACAAGGCAGGGATTTCGACTTTCTATGAAGCCTCGAGCCTGCGGGAGGACAAGGCCTTCGACGAATGCACGAAATTTGCAAACATGACCAACAATCTATACTACAAAGGGTGGAATTTCGTAACGCGCTATATGAAGGCCATTCCTGAAACAAGGATTATATAAATTTTGAAAATGCCTTTTTATAAAATCATTAAAATTTGTATTTAAACTAAACTGCCCTTTTTTAAATACTCTTATTATTTTTAAGTTCAAATAAGATTGTTTAGATGAAATAAAAACATGATTTAGTTATACAAAGCAATGTTTTTTTATGTACAATTATAAACATAACATTTTTATACATTGTATCAAAATAATGGTATTTTAGTTATTAACAGCCACCTTTTTTTAAAAATATGTATTAAATATTGATAATCATGATATTGGTTTGAAGATTAAAATTTAAAGTAAAGTAAATAATAACAATAAAATACAGATAAGATTTTAACAATTAACTTTTTTTAAAAACATATAAACGGAAACGCGAAACTAAGCTTATTTCTTAACGACATTATTATTATTATTTAAAAAAAACTAATTTATTTAGTGCTTTAAACAATACGCGATGCATTGTAGCTGGTATTTTATAGCTCAAGCAAATTTATAGGTATATATTACATAGGTATGCCAAGAAAACAAACTTGATTGTGTGTCCAAACAGAGTATCAGGTATTTGTTAGTTCAGTAAAACAAAAACTACTAATAATAATTTTATTTTTTTTAATTGTTGATTATAAGAATAAAAAATGTAAAATTATTTTGTAAAGATGATATCCAAATAATGACCATTACTCTGCTGGCACTCTTCAAAAAAAAAAATTGACGACTTATAAGTACATATTATTTGTTCGTTGATTGCTGTTATATAATCAAGAGAAAAATAACCCCGTGTCAATAATTTTTATAATAAACTATAAAGTATCAGAAATTCAACGATTTTAAAGAAAGATTTGCATTTAAAGCGTATACAATTCAATGAATGCAAGAATTTATGGATACGGACTACGCAAATCGCTTGAATTTTGAAATTACTATTTGAATAAGTCACTATTTGAATAAAATCATCTTTTTAAAATAATTTTCCATTTTGTATTCTTATAATCAACAATAAAAAAAAACTTGATTACTAGTAGTTTTTGTTTTACTGAACTAACAAATACCCGATGCCCTGTTTGGACAGCCTGTATATATATATAATAATATATATATATATATATATATATTTAGTAAATTTTATTTTATTTTTTGGTGATCGTGTAGGGTGCGATGGATCAAAACACGACAGCTATAAAAATAACAAATTCCAATGAGTCTTTTGTGTTCATTGGATCAGAGAACTAATTATAATATTATTTTGTTATTATATGGAAGTGTAATAGTGGTAAAACAAATCAGTGACGAATTCAGCGAAGTACTTGTTTTGACATACTAAACATCCTAACAATGTTTTTTAAACAACGTGTGTTTTACATAATATTTTTAGATGACCACAACCAAGCAACAAGCGGAAAAATATATAAAAGCCAATCTTCTATTGAATTAAGGTAGTTCACTTTTGTAAGTAAATCAGTTAAAGACGTGTGTTAAATAATACACCCTCAATACGATGAAGTTTTTTATTGTAGTTTTTGTTTCAGTTTTTATCATTCAGGTATACAATAATTGATTTGATTGACAACGCAATCGATGTAAATAAAAAAAAAGTATTTTATATTTTTCTATGATTTTGCAGGGAATGGCAGTAAACATTATGTTAAATACCAAACCAAAAGAAAATGATACATCTTCTGTGGTAAGTTGTCAGCCAGAATACTCAATTATTTAATAATTAAATATGAAATCATATAATATCTTATAACAGTTTATTGACATTTTTGGTCCTTTGTATACAACAAATATTATTCAAAGTGTTTGAATTAAAAAAAAAATTATGACTTATAAGTACATATTATTTGTTCGTTGACTGCTGTTATTTAATCAAGAGAAAAATAGCTCCATGTCAATTATTTTTGTAATAAACTATAAAATATTAGAATTTCATCGATTTTCAGAAGTTATTTTTATTAATAAAATTAATTGAAATTTTATTCATAAAAATGTTTATCAAATTTTTTTTAAAAAATATTCTTGTCGTCATAATAAATTATTTCTATTTTATTTTTTATAAGTATTAACGAAAATTGCAGGGAATTTCTACAACAAATCCTTTGGATAAGAAGCCCCAAGAATCAAACAAGAAACCAAGGGTATGTTATAGTTACCTATAGCATGAATTATATATATATATATATATATATATATATATATATATATATATATATATATATATATATATATATATTAGATACTTTTCAAGGTTTTTTTATTCCTAATGCTTAAAACAAAAATACCTTGTCAGAATAAAGTTACATGCTACCTTTTTATATAATAACTAGTTATTGGTTAGATATAATTCAAGAGCGTCGTATATGTTTCTTCTGTAAACAGCTTTAAATCTTGCCCAGTGGTTTAAAATATTTATTTAACTTTTATTATAGATTAAATATATATTTTACTGCAACAAGGAAACAGCAGTAAGTGAATAAATATCTTATGTTTAAACGTGATGTATTTAATACAACATCTACAGCGAAACAAATAAATTTAATCATAAAATATGTCAGGTTTTTATAAAAGATTATCAAATCAATTGTTTCATAATTATGAAACAATTGATTGATTGATTGATTTAGGTAATTACCTACAAATAATTTAAACGTTTTTTGCAGAGTGTATCATCAAGTATTTCATTGGGCATAAAACCACTTCCATCTCCAGAGGTAATCCCTGATTTGTTGCATTAATCAAATTGATTAAAAAAAAACCAACTGTACTTACGACCAACTTTTTAAAATTAATTTATGGTATAATATGATATATTTTCGAACTCCTGAATTTTGATGATGACCTGGCAAAATAGGTCTCGTAAGAGTAGATTTTCATTTGTGTCTCATGCCCCCTAATATTTTTTGCTGACATTGACAATTTAAAACCTAATTTTTACGGCACAAATCCCATTATTATTTATTTGTAACGGCGTAAGATGGGCTATAAATAATTTAACAGAAAATCTTAATAAAGTTCTTATAATTTTAGTAAGTAGAGACGTTTAAGTCTCGGTAATTATGGCAAATTTAGATAGATGAATGATAAAAAATAATTGTAGTTTTAAAAAATATTTTTAGTAAATAAAAAGATTGGCTTTCCCTAATTTGATAGTTTTTAAATACTTTTATGTAGCATGCGTAAACTTTAATAATAACAATATTAACAGGTTACCCTTATAAAAAAATCAACGCATATGATGCCAAAAGAATCAGAGTCCAAACCAGGGGTAAGTTATTGTTAGAATATATATTATTATTATTTTTACTTGTAATGAAGTGTAGCTTGCCTTCTATGGCAATATCTAATTATATAAAATCTCAAGGAAATTAACATATTGCTTAATTTTTTATAAAATTTACAGAAAACGTTCGCTAATAATAATACGGATCCACAAGGAACAGATATGGTTCCAAAGGTAATATTATGGATTTTTTTTAAACTTAAACAATTATTAACAGCATCCACTAAATCATTAACTATCTTAAGTTTTATTTTAACCTTAATATCATTTACAAGAAACATTCTCTCATAAAGCTCCAAATACAAAGCTACAATAATTTAAAAAATATTTAAAAAAATGTATATGCGTTAACAATTGAAAAATATATTTTTATAATTTATTTTTTAATAAAAAATGGTTAAATATAATGAACAGGAATCGTCCGCTCACACTGCTACAAATACAAATCCACAAGAAGCAGATCCGTCTCCAAAGGTAGGCACATTTGAAAGATTTTACAATTACGAATTACTTTTACGCATTAGTGAACATTTGTAAGAATATTTACAAAAAAAGTACTAATTTTTAACAAATTTATTATCATATAGGTTACGTCCACACATAATGCTACAAATACAAAGCAACAAGAAGCAGATCTGTCTAGAAAGGTAAGGATAATAAACAACTTCTTAAATCACCAATTATTTTTAAACCTCTGTAAAAATATGCAAGATTATTTATTAAAAAGTATTTTTTGACGAATTGAATACAATATTCATGATACGTCCGCTCCTACTGCTACAAATACATAGCTACAAAAGGTCGATACATCTCCAAAGGTAGGCACAATTACCAGTTTCTACAATTATAAACCACCTCTAAGCAATATAAATCATTAAATATGATTTATTTCTAAAAATATAATTTTTCACAATTTTTTCACCATCAGCTTAAGTTTTTTGTAATGTATTTTTACAAATAAGAGTTTTACAGTTTTTCAAAATAAAAAGTACGCTCCAAGCAATAAATACTCATGATTAATGAACTTTAATGTAAATTACAGGATTTGTCCAGTAACAAGTCTTCAAATACAAAGCCAAAAGAATCAGATATGATTCCAAAGGTAAAAAGTTTGATCATTTTTATTGGAGATTTATGAATATATTATATATTTTAAAAAGCTTCAGAGCGATAATTTTTTATAGTTTTCTGATATATTCATTAAATGTTTTAATAATCAAATATAATTTACAGGATACGTCTGCCCAGAAAAATAAAAATTCCGAATCACAAAAACCAGATACGCCTCTTGTAAGATCAAATACATTAAATTAACAGAATGATTTCATTCACAGTGCATCAAATATATAGCCATAAATATCAAATCATCTCAAAATAATTTTTTTAACATTTATCACGTTTGTATTATCACTAATAGGTGATGAAAAATATTTGCTACAAAATGTTGAATTTTTCACAGGGCACGTCTAATGTTTCGAATACAAAGCCACAAGGAGCAGATATTATACCAAAGGTAAAAAAGTACATTTGTACATTTGTAAATAACTATTAAGTAATTTTTTTTCACTTTAATATTTATTTTTAAAATATATTTTAACAAAAATATAATTTACAGGATTTTTCGTCTCAGAAAGCAACGGATACAAAGTCACAAGACTTAAACACACCTCAAAAGGTATATATTTTTTAAATGGAAATTATTAACATATTGTATACATACATGTATATACCAATTATTCATAGAAAATATATGCTAATTCAATTTTGTTAATTTAAATATAATTACCAGGATATGCCTGCTAACAATGTTTCTTATACAAAGCCGCAAGAACCAGATAAGCTTCCAACGGTAATTTATTCTTTATTATTATAAATACACTGCAAAAAAAAGTTAAAATTTGATAAATAATAAAAAAAATTCAACTCCAAAAATTCCAAGAGCAATATTAAATGAATAAGAAAAACGACAAAACCTATAGAGTTATTTTTAACCTTCAAAGCTTCACCTGAGTTTATCTACACTACCATTTCAATGCAAATATTTTTGGGATGAATTATTATTTTTTTCTTAACATAAATTGAATAAAGCTATTGCAAAAAGACGTCATATTAATTTTCAGTGATTTGAACACTATTAACCCACATACATTAATTTATTGAATGTTATAAAAAATATGCAACGTAAATACAAATCTTCTCTGACTTAACCGAAAAAGGTGTGAGTTAGATTAAATCAGTTTGGAATTCACATGTCAGAACTGGTTACGCACTCTATAAAAAGTTAGCGTTATTACCACTGAGCTAGCGAGCCAATAATTTATTCAAAATAATATGCAAATAAAACATTTTTGTTATTTCATATTCAGATCGCGTCTTCTAATGAAAATTTTAAATCAATGCACAGCAGCAGAGTAAAAAATTGCATTGACCAGACTGGAATTAGTGAAGAAGATGCCGACAAGCTTCGAGAGAGAGACTTCTCCGTGTCCGACACGGTCAAGAGGAATTACGTCCTCTGTATGCTGAAAATCAGTAAGATTCTATCGGGTGGCCAATTCATCTCAAGTGGACTCATAGACAACCCTAACTCACCCCTAAACGCCGACAAGTACTTCGCTTTCAGGGTTTGCATGAAGAACCTCGACGCTTTCAACATCGACGATCTTGCCGCATGGGACTTCGTCGTGTGCTACATGCGGGCTATCCCGAAAGCGGTGATCCTGTAAGCTTTCTACGTTCTTATAAACCAAGGCAACAAATATAAACAGCCAAGTGGTTAGGATAATGCATTAATATTGGCTTGTAATAAATCTCAAGTTGGCATACTGAAAATTTTACAAATACTATCCGTAGAATAAAACTGACTTTTTCTTTGGACGTGCTATAATGAATATCGTTTGTATGGTTTATTAATTTAGTAATTAATTATTTTTATTTTTATAGGACTGTTCTTATTAAAATTATATATATATGCAACAATAAAATTTTGGTAAAATAAATATGATCTTTCATTTGGTTGTTTGTGAAATGTCTCATAACCATACAATATAAATAAGATACAAAAGTATAAAAAATATTATCAATATCATGAGACACTCTTATTAATACATTATGGTAGTAACAAATAACTGTATCTAAATTGAACAGTTTCACAGATTTTGAACTTAAAGTATATAAACCTTTTTTTAATAAGTAATATGCAACGAGATATTTAAATGTGGTTAAAAAATAAGACATCTCTGTAACATATGTCTATTTTTTGATTAACGTCAATCAGATGCGTATTTATTACCCATTACGGGTTTATTATATTATTACTAATATGATTAGGCACATTAGTTCACACATAGAAGATGATTTAAAGAAACTCTCAGAAAAATATCATCGTGATTTGTGTGGGATCCCACACAAATCACGATGATATATTTTGCGATGCTTAACTAAACATTTTAGCTAACCATCTGATGATGACCCAGTGTATTTGGTCGAAACTAGTAATGCAAATAGTTTTAATAAACTCATAATGAAGACAAAATACGAAGGTACTTTTATCATTATAAGTTTTGTTATATTTATAAAGGTCTACTGAATTTATTGCATCGGATTGAAAATATTTTGTTCAATTTATTGTATGAATTGGTACAAATAATGTTTTACTCACAACATTATTGTTCCAAATGAATAAAGCATTTTCGAGGTGTTTTTGTAAGCAATTCAATTCCTTAAACAATGAGTGAACATTTATATATAAAGCAACGTTTTTTAATTTACACGGTAGTCACGGTGCAGACAGCCTGACAAATCATCTTAATTACTACAATAATGAATTTATTGATTGAACTTCTTGTTTTGGTAATATTTACATAAAATAAATAATATTTTTAAAACCATTTTGTTATACAAAAATACAACATTGTAGCTATTTTATATGATTATAAAATATTTACAGGGTGTGATTTCCAGCGTAGTTTCAAGCCACAAGTACACAGACATTGATCAAACGCATGATGTAAGTTCACCCCGAATTTCGGTATTAATTATTGTAGTATATATTTAAAATTTATTTTAATTTATGTAAATCTGTATTAGTCATATGTGTGGTCTATCAGCCAGGCCGATACTTGCTTGTCTATAACACAAGGCATATGGGAATATTTCCCACAAGGACTTGACGTCACAATATGCTATATATTGTTTGCATCAGAAATTTACTCATAAATACATTACAATTATTTTACTAAAAAAATTCTAAAATTAAATGCATTCATTCATCCCATTCTTTAATAAATTTTCTGTTGTTTAGCTCACTGATAGCCATGTCAAAAGTCAAAACGATCAAGTGCACAGCGAAATCCTCCGAAAATGCATCGAACACACCAACATCCCCTTACCCAATGTCAAGAAGCTGCAGACGGGAAACTTCTTCACCCCGGCAAAGGAAGAGAAGTTCTTCGTTTACTGTATGATGAGGAAGCTGGGGATCATGTCCAACGTGGGCCACTTCGTGAAGGCCAAATTCCAGAAAGCGACCAACAAGACCATGAATTACGGAATGCAAAAGGTCTTTGACGATTGCTCTCAAAAGGCCAGCATAGCCAGGGCCTCCGAAGAGCAAGCCTGGTTTTTCACCAGATGCTACATGAGAGTCATTCCTGATGCGCAAATTCTTTAACCTTTTAGCACAATATTTTTTTTGGATATCAGACCATAATGGCAGTCTTAGACTAAACTTTGATGTTAAAAATTAAACAATTGTAAAATGTAAGCAGCGCATATATTACTTAAAATATTAATTTAGAGAGCATGTAATGAAATTTTTGTAAAAGACGTTTTTATTACGAAATTGCAATATAATTGTGTTAGGTGTATTTTTAAGTTATATAATATAGAAATGATCATGATATTAAAATAGAACAGTGACTATGTTTTTTAGAATTATCGTATAGACAGAATTATCTGTCATCATTAAAAAATACAGTGTTATATTAATAATATTTACTTGGTTATAATAAATAAAATTCTCTATTTATAAAGTTATACATTTTTTATCAACCTGTCGAAATTAACTATCATTAATCAAAAAGATTAGAAAAATCTTTTACTTTTCAAGTGGAGGCAAAATTTGAGTGCATATCTTCACGGCTATTTATTTATCTAGAAAAAGAGAAACATCCGCTTCCCATAAATAACCACCTAAAATACTAATCAACTATAAAACCGATATGGAATTGTGGGTTTGAACCTCATCAACGTCTCAAAAATATTGTTTTATGGACATGTGTGTTTTATGAATTTTAAAAAAGCTAGATTGTCACTATTATCTTTGAGAAAAACGTCTACTTACATAAAATAAGAAGGTGTATTGGAAGTCTTCTAAATCAATATATCATTTCAGCGTTGACTCTGCATTCTTTGCAGATAAACACAACCTACATATATTGACCACAATATTTCACAATTGAATCCTTCACTGATTTTTTACAATGTGTATTTAATGTAGAACAGACAAGTAACACAGCGGATAATTTTCACTTGCTGCAACCAATTCCACTTTTTCTATGAAAAGTGTTTAAGTTCCATATTGAGTCCGATTGAGAACGTATTTTAATATTTGATATCATTAAAGATATTTATTTGATTACAAAAATAAAAAAAGCAATCATAGCCATTGCTACCATACATGCAAAATAGTATAAAAATGTACTTTTACACTTCAGCCGCATGATTACTTCCAAGAAGTTACACGGAGTTGTTCATGAAAAAAAAACATACTTGTTATAAGTAGTTTTGAAAAACAGTTTTTGTTTTTCAAAGCAAAATTCTTTGATTCAACAGAAAATCAACAAACCGTAGGTAATATATAAGGTTTTTTTTTTTTTAAGCGAGTGTATTGTGGATTGCATTCGAAGCAAGTTGACATTTTTCCAATTATGACGAAATTATCTTTACTAGTGGCAGTATCAATTATTATTGCGGTAAGATTTATGTAGCTTTTTTTACTAAATACATTCTCTGAAAAAATCTATATAATTTAGAAAAATCATATGTCAATTTCCTGCAGAGTATTATCAAATATTTTATAAATCCGTATGTCTCTTCAATACAGGTATATTGTGTATACAACATGTTTTTAAGTAATCGATTGACACAAGAAACAATAAAAGAATCTCAATATCAACTTATAAGAGTATCGTAGTTTCCTGCCGATTGTGAATTAACAAGAGTTTTGATTATAAGAGCTATATTCTAGCTTAAATAAAGTCAAGAATAATTGCAGATCACAGTTAGTTATCTTACTAATACTAAGTTCATCGGTTTCATATTAATTACGATTCAAATTCTATCTCAGTTACAGTGACTTTACAGCTCTATTCTCACTTTTTTTAACGTGTGAAAAAATTATCAATGAATTTTGTGGTTTTTATTTTCAGGCAGTTTCTGCCTCTGAAAAATATAACTACGATGAAAGCCTCAAGTTCTGCCAAATGGAGAGTCGATTGAACTCTGCCAATTTGAAAAGAACCCAAGTGCTCTTGGCTGCGAGGACAGTCCAAGTCAAGGAGTACGTCTTCTGCATGCTCAAAATGATATCCCTGATGACGTCGGATGGGTACTTCTTCAAAGTTCCCCTGATGAACCGAGACGGTGGATCACTGCCGGACAAATCGGAAAAAGTCATGGAGGGCTGTGTGGAGAGCGCCAATAGCATCAGAAGAACAAACAAAGACAGAGCCATGGTGTTCATAGAATGCTTCGTGCAAGTCTACCCGAACGTCAAAATTTTGTAATAAAATAAATAAAACACAAATTATATTCTAAATAACCAAAAAAAAATACATCATTTAACTTAAAAATGAAATTGTTCTTTCTTATCCGTGTATTAATTATTGCCAATTAAAAAAATCGTTTTAATTTCGTGCAATTTATTTTTATGCTCAAAAGTGTTTAAAACTGTTTTATAGCATTTTCAAAGGTGAAAATCTGTGCTCTTTCAGGGTGCAGAAAACAACTTTGTAATACATAATAATTATTACAAAAAAAAAACGTCATTAACATCTCAAAGCATACGTGAAAGAGGAAGAAGGACAAAACTGTGTTTTACATTTAAACTAAAAACAAATCAAGGTTATACGCAATGCGAACGGACTACAAATAAAAAATTAATATAATTATATTTTTCAACAGTTTAGCACTAAATCTTTTGTATACACAAATACAATCCATAAGATCGCTGAGATCGTCAGTTTCTGGAATGCTGGACTGTAACAATGACCCGATGAGCACAAAGACGTGCCATTTTGGATGCTAAGACCTGACTGCGGTGACATCGTGGCTGCTAATGATGTTGATGATGATGGAAGCTTCAATCAAAACGATCGCTTGTGCGATGCACTCGAGTGAATATGTTCTTCGAAATCACTTGCTATCTGATACGAAGCTACCGATCAATAAACCATTTGAGACATTTAACATGCAATAAATTTTTAACCATTGCTTTTCAAAAAATATTGGTGCAACTTATTTTAAAATAGTAAATTTTCTAGCATGATACTTCTGTGAAATAATAGCGGTAAATTTTTACGATTTTAACTTTGTTTACCTGACTTGTCAGTCCAACGACATGTTGAACGTTGCGAAATGTCGGCTCTACGTAAAAAACTAAAATTTACTCAATCTTTCATATGACCCATCGCATGACCGTATATTTCAACATGCTTCTGACATACTAGAT
This sequence comes from Atopsyche davidsoni, assembly GCA_022113835.1. NCBI lineage: Eukaryota > Metazoa > Arthropoda > Insecta > Trichoptera > Hydrobiosidae > Atopsyche > Atopsyche davidsoni. Next base: position 7,932,930 of record JAILWY010000006.1, on the reverse strand, counting down.
AACAAAATAATTAATAATACTATTTTATACAGCATGTATTTAATTTATACCAAGGTATACGTATTTAGCTGTATATATTAACATTTTTTTATTATTTGAAAACAGATTTTTAAGAAATTATACTCATCGAATCAAAACGCCTTTTCATCAACGAATCGTTATTTATATGTGGTATTACTGCTAATTGATAATTTTATTAATTATCACATAAAAAAATTAAAAAATGCATCATCTACAAAATAATAATAATATAAAATTAAAATTTCAGAACCCTTCATTAAAATAACTGTGTATTGGGTTATAATTGCAGCTGATTGTTCAGGGAAAAGCCCAAGAAAATTTGGGGAAGTGGTTATAAATCAGGAATACAGCCGAACCAATAAAACTGGCACCTGAAGAAAAAGTTTTGAGTTTCATCGTTTACTTGCAGTACTAGCAACTTATAATTTTTCACTCCTTGGAAACACGAATAAATATTTCACTATCAATATTTTTTTGCAGATAAATCATTTATTGTATCATGCTCTATATTGAGTTATGAGAATTAGAAAAATAACGAAATTGACCACTGCCGATTCACGCATGAGATGGTTATCTCCATGACGACGGTATAAAGCCAGGCTGATTCAGCTCCGGCCATAGTTGATCTTGTTGGGTCGCTGAGCATCCTTGTTCAAGATGAAGACTTTCTTCCTGGTTCTCGCCCTGGTGTGCGTGGCCGTTCAGGTAATAATAATTAATCAAATAATTCCGAAACAATTACTCGCGCATTCCGCTCGATAAATTATTTATATTCTTGGTAAAAATAAATGGAAAAAATACTTCTAATCTATAATAAGTTATTTTTATGTCTAAGAAAATCTCTTGTACCATCTCAACTTTTTCATGATATACGCATATCTTATTAATATTTTAAATAAACAATACTTGGTGGAATTGCATTATGATATAAAAAAAAAATTAATATAATATTTTTAGTGACTTAACAGAGAATTATTTTGAAACTAGTCGCTAAAACAAGTGTTAAAAAGTAGAGAATATCTATATATTTTTTTAATAAAATATTTTGCCTTAATATATATCTTCATAAAGGCTTCTAGTTTGTAGTTTATTAAAAATTCGTTTATGAATTATTAAATGATTATTAATTACAGGTTCAAAACGATTACAAACACGATTTTTTTTTCTGTTCGCAACTAGGAAAAGGAGCACAATCCTTGATTTTACTATTAGTATATTTTAAAGTAAATATATTATATAAATCAAAGTCTATTTTTTAACTGATTTACAGTGATAAGGTTTTTTATTTAATTATGATACACTAATATTTCATCTCAGCAAGCGAATTATTTTCATTTTCCGAAATAATTGTTTTTTTTTTTGTATTAGAACATGCAAAACACACCTAGAAGTCTTCGCTGATTTATTGATACTTTTATACATAAAACTGTATATTTAGTACAGTAGTTTAAATAATAAATAATCACGGGTTCAAGTATTAAAAAAAAAAATTGTGTTGGAACATATATTTTGTTTATGTTCAGTGAAAAATAAAGAATGTGCTGTTTTAGTTTATAGGTTATCAGTTATTACTAAATGTGCTATCTTAACACATTTTCTTCATTGCATAATGATGTTTACCGTAACGTTTATATTTTAAAATAATAGTTTACAACTTTTGTTTCTTATCTATATAGGAAGATGCTACTGAGGTCAATTATAATATCTTTAAGAATATTAGATTGGCGACGGTTGATGACACTGGATGTCGTTAATATATTGAATAAGAAAGTTACTATTTTTTCTTTTATCCTTTATATTTGTTAAAAATGAATATGATTTTTTTTAAACTGTACAATTTTGATTAAAGCTCAAATTTAATAATCACATTTAAAATTAAACGTACCTTTCTTTCCATTTTGTCTAAAAAAGATTAAGTATTATATGTATTTGCGCCGTTTGAATTCATTGATTTACATACGTTTATTTTATAGCATAAAAAAAAATTATTCATGACACGATAAATATTGAATAAAAAAGTCTATTGTTTTTTCGAAATAGTGCATCATGCATCATCAATGCATTATTTTGGAATTCTAAAAAAGATGATAAAGTTGATTATGCGTAATTTTTTTTTTTTTTTTAAATATATAAATGGGATATTAATCTTTCCCTAGGGCCTGACAGACGAGCAGAAAGAGAAGCTCAGAAACCACGCCAAGACCTGCGTCGGGGAGAGCGGAGTGGACAGCCAGCTGGTCGTGAACCTGAGGACCGGAGACTACAGCAACGATGACCCCAAGCTGCAGAAGTTCGCCTTCTGCATGCTCAACAAGATCGGCTTGATGAGCGAAGACGGCGTCTTCCACAGGGACATCGCCGTCGGGCACAACGAGCTGGAGAAGCAGGCCTCCGTCGGGAAGGCCATCGACGCCTGCCTGGACAAGAAGGGCAGCACCAACGAGGAGACAGCCTGGAAGTACATCAAGTGCTACCACGCCGAGAAGCCTGACCACGACATCTTCTAAGCCTCCAACCCTCAACAAGACATCTTCTTTCATACACCATTCATGCCTAATCTTACACAAAAAATGAATAAATATTTTTTTTAAAAAACATGTTTTTTTTTTACTGTCGCCCCCAGTTAGCGCTTTGGTACTACTTCCGGGTGCCAACAGCTGGTCTTTATTTTTTTATAAATAAATAACTCTATTATTCACAATTCATTCATTCGTGAGGAGGGGTTTTCTAGAGCGCGCACTTTTCGCTGTTCCCCAGTCTGCCTCACCTTCCTTTTATTCGTCTCTGGCATTCGTCCCTGATTATCTACGGAGACAGCGTCTCCGTTGAAAAAGATGAAAGCTGAAAAGCATGAAAAATGGTCTCCATCGTGGTCTTCAGTTCTTGATCCTCTTCAGCGCCGTTCTTGTCGCTCCTGAGCTCGTCCCTTCAGGTCATGGTCTTCTTGGCAAAGGACACGACTCCTTCCCAAGCTCACTGGTCCTTGAGCATGGACGGCACAAGCTCGTCCGTTGTACATGTGTTTGGTTTACTCTCTCTTTTTATCAGCCACGTGATTCCCACAAACCGAAGACTTCTCGATCAAAAATCGACAGTTTTACCTCTAACAAGTGAACTAACTTTAATTTATATGACAAAAAGTCACTGATACTCACATGCAACAGCGATTATACACTACCGTCCTCTTTTGTGTTATTCACTTAAGCAAATAATAATCAACACCCTTAATAAAATGAGTCTATAAGTTAACTACCAGTTGTTGGTCGTATTGTCGCGTGTGTATGCTGCTTTAGCATTTATAATACTTTGCTAATTATATGTTTAATGTTTTTCCAAGCATGCTAACCGCTAGTTTTATATCAGATCTACTGACTAAATAGTAAATTTACTTACTACCTTACAGGACATTTACGCTCTGTAAATCCGTACAATATTTATTTTGTTACAGGTATACATTTTGTTTTGAGAAATTTATGTCGTTTATTATAAATATAAAAAATAAAATGTGGTTTACGAGATAACCAATATTTATCAGTATGACAACGAGTTTTATTGCTCTATAGAAACATTGTAATCTAATGGCGTTGCTTTACTTGGGCGAAAGAATTTTTAACTTCATCAGCGATATATTTTAGTATTCTTGTAAACTCCTAAGGGACATTAAGATGTATATTTTTGAAAGTAATACAAAATAAGTACATTTTCAACTAAAAATAAAGTTAAACAACTGGGACTGGTTACAGGTAAAAAACCGTTTCAATAAAGTTATCCAATCAATAAATTAATAATATAATATAATGATTTTTTACATGACAATGGTTTGTTAAAAAGTGTGTTGATACATTTATGCTGTAAGTAAAGAAAATATTTAATGTTTAAAAAAAATCTCTTTATTTCGTTATTGAAATTAAATAATTCTGACGCGGGTATATATGGACTGATTTTTAAGGCTGCTAAGTCATTTTGAGGTGGTCGATTTTCAGATAACCATGAGTATATTGACAAAGATTTTAGTGTTAGTGATATTTTTGATATATTTGGTGAGAATAATCAATATTGCAATATTTTTTATTTATAAAATATGTTTCAAAATAAAATATTAAAATGTTTTTTGTTATGTCGTAAACTAAATTTGCACTATTAATGAGAATTTTTTTCTTAGATCGATCGCTTCTACTCTTGATTATTCAAGTACTCTTAAATATTTTACGTTGATCGTGTTTCGTTTTTTTTTTCAGGTGCTTTCAATTGAAGAAGTCGATTACAAAAAAGCTCACGGGAGCAACGTAAAAGCCTGCCAAAAAGAGTCCCAAATAAACTCCTTCAACCTGAGGAAAGCTCGGCAGTTGTTGGCTCCGAAAACCCTTCAGTATAATTTTTACATATTTTGCATGCTGAGAAAAGCCAAGCTGATGTCGCCTGATGGCAACTTCTACAACATTCCAATAATGGACATTAACGACAAGCTTTTACCTCAAGAGGCGTCACACGATCTCACCTTCTGCGTGATACTTACCAACTCGCTGAGAAGGACGTCTGAAATGAAAGCCTATTTTTTCGTGGAGTGCTTTTTGAGAAAGCAACCAGCTGCAAGGCTTCTGTGAAAAAATATTGTCGAATATAATAATTTGACTGTTTCATCAGCAAAACGAATGATCCATGTTTTATTTATCGAGCTGAATACTTAATGCAGACCATCTACTATTAAAGGCTTGCTGTGCATTTAAAAATTATGTGGTCATATTGATCGCCTTAATAAAAACATAATTTAAAGATGTGCAATGTAGTAAATATAGAGTCCTGGGGTCAACTACGACTTGCTAATGGTCAAGGCCTATTATAAATTGAATTGGGGTTGCACCCCGTTTGTAGCACCAGGTTTTTTTCTCTTATAAACATATTATAATTAATTGTGTACTGACTACATAATAATGGTTCAGATTTGAGTCTTGTAAACAAAAGTCGAAAAATAATTTGTAAATTAATATCATTTTTTCGTTGTTTTCTTAGACAAAACCATATAAAAACACCCAAAATAAGATAATGCTATTGTCTTATAAAAATATGCCATCAATTGTGTATAAATCGTATTTTATAAAAATATCAAAGGTTTTTTTCACAAAACCACAAAACTTTTTTTTTTGGTTACCTGGCTATACAAATACTATTTGCTTGACCGTTAAAAATATGGAAGCAGACACCTGCCAAGGTAGATAAAATTCGATTATGCCAATAAAGCCCTTATCGGAACAATTGCAAAATTCTGAGAACTCCCCCTTAGTTAATGGACTAGAGATGTATCTCTACCGAGTCGTAAATCACCTTTTTTTAAATAATGGCAGGTAACTCTGCTAATCTCTGCATTTTGATCTATACATAACAAACAAAACATGTTCTGCTGTTTTTTTTTTATATCTATATACCACCAGTGGATGATAAAATGATAAAATGGGAACGAAAAGTCTATAACCACACTATTCAGTGAAAGTAGGGATAAAGACTAAGCAAGCTGTATGTGATATCATTAATAGCGTTTATATATGGCTTGAAATGTTTCCGGCACATGGATTGTTGTGAACGTGTTTAATAGAATAGTTTGTCTAAAAAAGGTTTCTTTTCAGACTTTTCAGGCATTCAATGCTCATTTCTCAAAAAAATAAAAGCTGAAAACATTTATTACTCAACTCGGGTTCAAATCTGGGAGACCACTTATGGCACACTTAAAAATAGCTAAAAAAAAAGGATATTAAAATTATTTATGATATGATAATTCATTCCATGGATAACCTTTGTACGAATATAAAGCTGGAGTAAAATTATAATTGCTTCTTCTTCAAGGATCTGTTTACAGAGAAGGTTGTGGCCATTTCACTGAAAATATGTTGTCTTGAGCCAGTCTTACTAAAGAATTCCGCTTTTACGTTACTTTTTTTAACTTCTAATGCCTCTTCTTTAAATTTAATAAATATCTTAGCTCAGGTGATTATTTGAGGATAGTAATTGCTTAGTAATTTATATTACCTACGATGATCAGAATAAAATTTGTATAATTCTCAACACCATATTTAGTTGTTAAGATCAATAAGCAACTATATAAATCTAAGAGTCTTCAAGTCCGTATCTATATTGACATGGTAAATAGAATAGTTTGACATTGTACATGTATTAATCTTTACAATAGATATCGTCTGATGGAATAATTCCAATGTACACTACAATAAAAACTGGTATTCACTAATCGAGTAGTATTTTTAGATGTACTTATATAGTATCCTAGAAAAAAAAATAACAAGCACATACTAAAATTTAAATGAGACATACAAAACTATTGACAATTCCCAAAAACTTTTATTTGCACAGACTTATTTGGATTTTTTAAAAGTATAAATACTTCGCATGTTGTATTTTTTAATTATAATGTTTGGTTACAAAGTGTTACTTTTCTATAATGCAAAAACTGAAACAAAAAAAAAATATTGTGAATATTAGCCGCAGTTATAGTTATTATGGAAATCTATGAGGCAAATATAATTTTTTAAATATAATGGTAAATTATTACTATAAATATTAAAACAAGAGTAAGTGCAGTTGATTTGAATGAAAATTAATTTTATCAATTGTTTCGTCGTTAATAATTTTTAATAATATATTATAAATATGCATTCAGAAGTGCTGTTCCCAATTATGAAATTATATATTAAATTATCGAGTTTCTCTTTAAAACCGGTTTTTGATTTGACAACCTCGTGTTTGAGCTTTGTGATATTTAAATTTTATATATATTTTTTGTTTTTATAGAAAATAAATAAACATTGCATCAGTTATCTATGTCATGTTTAATGTTTTCATTATAATCAATCGTTACCAAACAGTCATATCATATGTGTGTGCGAACAGTCATGCAATGCGTATAAAACAAATACCAAACTTCTAAAATCTATGCAGTAAGACCTATAAAATAATTTATATTTAAGATTCTAGGGAAAATATTACATGTTGAGTAAATTTACACTCTTAAATTTCCCAAAACATGTTCAAATGGATAGCTAATCAAATACATATATTTTATAGAAAAATATTGTAAATTGGAACAGTATAATTAAAAAATATGTAGATAAAAACTCAGTATTGTTTTGCTAAGCGAATGTTTATCTGATCAAGGGTCATTATTATAAATTAAACCTACTGAAAAATATTCAATTGAATCAAGTAAATAATCGTTTCCTGTGTTTAAATGAGTCTGACTACACTCCCGAGAGGCCATTTTTCATTTTGTTTTGAAGCTCAGCTGTTTTTTTTCGATAGTCCTGTTTCACGCAAGGGCAGATGTTGTCTCTGTCTCGCGGGTATAAAGCCTCAGCGCCCCGTTCTTGGGGCACAGTTGACCTTGTCGACCCTGCAGAGACCCTCGCTCAAGATGAAGACGTTTTTCTTGGTGCTCGCTCTGGTGCTCGTGGCCGTTCAGGTAAGCAAATAAAAATTCTGATTAAAAAAAAAAATTAAAAATATCGACACTAAGATATGCGTACTAGTCGTATTTTTAATTTCTACATTCCATTACATATCCTCAAAAATATTTTTTTTGTTTCAAAAATATGTATACAATTTTTTTAATATCCACGTACAAATTATATTCAAAATTAAAATTTAACACTATATGAAAAAAAAAAAATTCAATGCATCAGGATTGTGTCGTATATTGTACTTGCCTATTGTATTTAATACTCAAATTTAACCTTGATATATTTGAGTATTTAATAAGCCTTGTTAAATATTTATAATCATACTCAAATTTTACAATATGACTGTAATAATAATTATATAAAAATTTAACTATATTCCAGAGCCGGAGTATAAAAAAAACTTCTTCCCATTTCTAAATGTATATGAAATTCTTAAATACACTATTTTAAAATTTTGATTGTTAAATGTTCAATGGTGAATAACATCTTTTGTATTTCATGATCTCAACATTTTAAGAGTTTCGCTAGGTGATATAACTGTGAAAATGCATTTTTTACATATCTGTCTTTTCCCCAGGGCCTGACAGACAAGCAGAGAGACCTGCTGAAGAAGCACGGGGGCGAGTGCGTGAAGGACACCGGGGTGGACAAAGAGCTGGTCAAGAACGTGAGGGCTGGAGACTACAGTAACGACGACGCCAAGCTCCAGAGCTTCGCCTTCTGCATGCTGAAGAAGACCGGACTGATGACAGACGACGGTGCCTTCCACAAGGACGTGGCCCTCGCCAAGACCGAGGAGGAGAAGCGCGAGAAGGTGGGCAAGGCCATCGACGCCTGCCTGGACAAGAAGGGCAGCACCAACGAGGAGACCGCCTGGCTGTACGTCAAGTGCTACCACAACGAGAAGCCCGATCATGAGATCTTTTAAGTGCCAGAATTTTTATCCATTCTATCGTGATACATGTTTTTTACCACTTTGTAACACATACAACAAAAAAAAAACTAAATTTTTAATCAAAATTCAATAAACAATATTTTAACAACACATGGATTTTATTTCACCACAAAAACATAAAAAAATATAATTAGAAGTATGCAATATGGTTTTTAGGTAATCGACTCACATAACCAACGAAAAAAGTCCATTAAATTTTTTTTGTAACTCACATGGGAATATTCCTCCACTCCTCTATGTTCTAACGTTTCGGCTCCGGCACTCGAGTATAGAACCTTAATATACAATGGCCATCAAAATATAACATGAGTTCATTGTGCATATAATTCAATAATACATTATAAATATACAGAACCCTAGCTTGTTTTACTAGTTGTATATTATTTATCATTCGATTTTTCAGAATAAAAAAAAAACAGTTTGTTAATGTAAATGTCGTATGTTTTAAATTATTGGCGGTTTGTTCAAATTTTAGGACTTAGCTTAGAGGTTTGATTCTCGTCTTGGCATTTTTTCTAGGTACCATTCCGTTCAGTTTCTTTCATGCCCTAAAAAAATCACATAAAGAAATTTGCGGTTGTAGTCACACAATATGTTACATGTCTTTACATACAAAAATGTGCCGCTTATTTGAGTAGCCATTTTGAACGTGTAGACTATTCGTTTTCAAAACGAAGTTACAACGATGAATTGTATTGAATACAGAAATTAAAATTTCATAATATTTCAAATTAAACGTATATATTTTTTTCTATCTAAGCAGTTTAAGGTTCTAGTAAAAAAAAGTGCTGAAAAACATTGCACTAAGTGAAATTCCAAGTACGTTATTTATATATCAATCGTATATGTAAATTCATTTTGACAAAATGACGTTCATCTTCAATAATAAACTGCAACAGGAAATCGAATAAAGTATCTAATTATATAACGGATGCGATATGTTAAAAATCATCATCGCATCAACGAGCATATATAAAAAAATTCTGTCTTCACTGCACTCATAAATTCAGATCAACCGTCTTGTCATGAGTACTTTCGACGGGTATAAATTAACCAAACGGTCAAATATATTAAATTTAATTTATCAATTTGCACATAAATAAAAAAAGTTAATGTCAAAATTTCCATATATTTTAATTTATATTGCATTTATTTATTCATTGCAAGAATATTCATAAAAAGTATGTTAAATTTATAATATAGCAGATTCGAGCTACTAAGCATCAATACAATCAGACAAACCATTTACCAAGACCAGAGAACTTCAAATACGTTGTTGAGAGGAACAATGAAAAATACAAGTTCATGAACTATATATTTATTTTTTATTAGATCAAACTGAAAGAAATGTGAAGAAAATCATACCTTCGTGAAAACTACCTTGTCGCGATGGAGATCGAATATCAACTATCTAAGCACTGAGTCATATAAAAAGACAGTATAAAAAAAATATTTTTAATACGTTTACCAAACAAATGTGACTGAAGAGTTTGTTGCTCTATTTGCAGAGACTTGTTGTTGTTAATTATGCGAGACGACGTTTACCATGACGTGTTTGGCGATATGCATTCCGTGGTTACTAAGTGCATAGTTACTGATTTTCTGTACGAACTTGTCATCAGTCATTAGGCCCCAGATGTTTATTTCCAATAGTTTCCGTTTCATTTGGGCGATGCTGCGTCTCGCTCGGCTCGGTATAAATTCAGGGTTTTCAGAATTATAAAATAGTTTCCCCGTGGGAGTGCTGAGTATAGAGTTCGAGATGAAGGCTTTCTTTTTGGTTTTCGCGCTGGCGTTTGTGGCCGTTCAGGTGAGCAACCAAGCGAAAATTTCATCAATTTGTTTTTAAGATGTTTTTATGACATTAAAACTGTCTCCTTTTTTACTAGTTAAGTTTCTAGATGTGATATAATATTATATTGAAAATTCAGCGATTTTTGAAGAATACGTTCTCAATATCTATTATATTTTAGGAACCCAGTAAATTCCCAAAGTATTTAAATTAAATTCCTAAATTCCCAAAGTATTTAAATTCACTAAATTCCCAAAGTATTTAAATCAAAACAATAACTTATATATACTTAAATAATACTATTTAAAATAAAATTTGTTTACATTTCTTACTTATGTTTTGTTTAAAACTTCAATGCTGACATCATTAATAATACCTCATTTGTATAGACAGTCTCAATGTTTCTATGACAAAGCTATTTGAAACTTAAGAAATTTTTAGAAACTGAAAATATATAATATAACTTGCACAATAAGTTTAAAAAGTTGTAAAAAAAAACCATTTATTGATGTATATCACGAAGGGTAGTTAGTTATACAACAATAAAATAAAATAAAAATATATATTTATTAAAAGGTGGATAAACCTTCATCTGCTTTTAAACATTATCATTGCCCATAAAACTTGAAGATAACACCGTTTTTTTTTTTAATTATTGTGCATATAAAATGTTATCAATTTGGTAAAAGTCAAAGAGGTTACCAAAAAATAACCTGATATATGCACAAATACTGATTATCACTTATAAATTGTAAAAAAATACAATTTAAAAATTTGGATGTGCAAGAAACACTTACTATGCGTCGCGATGAACAGGTTTAATTTGAAAAACTCTATAGATATTTTAAAAAATGATTGCTAATTTCAAAGAGGTTTATGAAAATAATATTATTATATCATCCTTTTGGGGGTTGCTTTGAACTGATTTTTAAATGATAATTAATCTAAGATTAACATGCCTATACTCGTTCTAAGATTTAATTATTAATGTTTTATGTGGGAACCCTTAAAAAGCATAAGCACTCAAAATATATTTATTTCAACAAATATCCTTGACATTATACTAAAATTATCAATGCAATTTTTTTGTCAACTTCGTAACAAGTCATAATAAAAATATTGCTTTGTTATAAAAGTGCTTTAAATTCGATATTTTATAATTGATAAATAGAAAGTTAAAAGTAAGCAAAGCATTTAATATTTTTACCCATCCCCAGGGCCTGACTGATGAGCAAAAGGAGACCCTCAGGAATCACGCCAGGACCTGCGTCACGGAGACCGGAGTGGAAAACGAGCTGGTCAAGAACATGAGAGGCGGAGACTACACCAACGAGGACCCCAAGCTGCAGAAGTTCGTCTTCTGCATGTTCAAGAGGATCGGCCTGATGACCGACGATGGGGTCTTCCACAAGGACGTCGCGCTCGCCAAGACCGAGGAGGAGAAGCGCGAGGCTGTTGGCAGGGCCATCGATGCCTGCATGGACAAGGTGGGCTCCAACAATGACGAGTCAGCCTGGCTGAGGGTGAAGTGCTACCACGCCGAGAAGCCTGACCACGACATCTTCTAATCCGCAAATCTTCCCAAGGAACTTCCAAGCAACTAAGTTCAACAACAGTCAATGTGCTCAGCAATAACCTGTTTCTCATTTCAAATTGAAATAAATAATTTCAGAAGAAAAAAAAATTATTTACTACCCCAAACCCATTCCATATATTTTGCGTCCAAGAACACATCGATACAAAATTCAACAAATAATTTTGTGTCACAAAAGCTGAAGTATGACGCATCGAAAAAAAATACCAGTGAAGATTTTTTTATACTAGTGATGCGTGTTGAAGGCTGAAATCCAAACAAAATGCGAGTCACAACTTTTTTAACATAACCGAACTCCGAATTGTAACATTTTTTTTCATTTTTTTAATATTTGCTTTTGTTCTGTGTGACACAAAGAAAAAAAAAAGAGTGAGTCATTTGTACTTATATCTTTCAAGATAATTTTTCAACTAAATAAAACACAAAAGTACCGTCGTTGCCAAGCATTTTGAATAGATAATTGCAACCTTGTTATTTTTAGTGTTTTTCAATCTGTTTATTATTTTAATAAGACTGCATTTTATTTTAATTATTATGTTGCATTTCACACGAGGTCAAAGGTAAGCATTATCATTTTAATTTGTGTGTATTGAAAACAAATACGTATTCACTTCTGATAATTAGTATCTATTGGTTATATTCTTAGAAAACAATAATATGACCTTTACTATCCGTTATATTGAATTTCTACAAATTGTTTGTGTAATGAAACAAAGTCAATCAAAGAATGTTATGACTATGTTTTTGTTAGTATTGTCTATTTTAATTTATTCAAAACAATATTCAAAGTCATTCACAAAAATTGATTATTGTGTCGTCATAATATTTTTCAAAAGCATTACAAGATTTCACAGTTAATACATAAATATGATTATTTTTCAAATCATCTTTCTTTCATAGTTCAACAGAAATAAATTTGATTTTAAATTATACTTTTTGAGACCGATTATAAAGAATATCAGAACAAAAAAAAAAAAAAAACACGACAATTATTTCTCATTGTGTAGCTCCTTTTCGGCGCTCACTCGTCTGTCATGCAAAGGTTCATAGGCACCAGAATAAAAATATAAAAAAACTACACACACGAGACCTCTTTCAAGGTCTTCGAACATAATGATAGCAATCCACAGCGTAAATCTATTGCAAAAAAATCTACAAAATTGAAGCAGCTAACGATTCGCGCGGTCTCCAAGAGATGAGGAACCAACCGGTCTGATGACGATAAGAAATGCTGTATCAACCAGCAGTGATCATTTTTATTATTTTTTTTAAATATATTGAATAAAAAATATTCACAAGTTGCTATACAAATTTATTTCAGTGTATTTTAAAAATATAAAAATATTACTGGTATATCAAAAATGCTTCAATGTTTTAATACTCGGTGAATTGGTTCTGCGACGTTTCGGTCCTTCAGGGATTTCGTTTGTATGACATTCATGAGAGGTGTCATATGAAATAGTGTGGATATAAAATATAATAGTGATAGTTGAGTATTTAAAAAAAATTGGCAATGATCATCACATCTGGCCGGTGTCTGTTGGCAGACGAAGTTTGCATTTCGATATCGCAGCAATGTCGATACTGCAGGTCACAGTATGGCGTGACAGAAAACCGATCCGAAAGGTTACATTCAGAAATATTGTTATTGCTGCCTGCACGAAGCCTTGGAAAATTTAAGTGTTGCCAGCAGATAAGAAGGTCTTTGCGGAGCGAACAACTTGAATTTTAATTGCACAATTTGAAGTGGAGTTTGAATACGAGCGCATCTTAAAAGCATCGAATTTTGACACCTTAAAACGCAGCTTGGTTGTTTGCATAAAAGTGCAATCAGAAATTTAATATTTAAAAAAACACCATATAAAAAAAACTGCCAGTTTTGGCGAGATTATTTCTCTCTTAAACCACGATATAAGCGAAGCCTTAATCAAGTGGTTTATATTTAAAAAAAAAATGCATTTTTATGTTTATGGATAATATTATAAGGTGCACCTGAGTAACGATTTGTAAGTTTTCAAATAAATTTAAATATAAAATAAAATGCCACTGGAGCATCATCGATTCACTTTCTATAAATTAAAATACTGCTAGCATAATTTAAATTTTAAATACTATGATTTAATTTTATACATTTCGCAGTCGACAGAAAAAATAAAAAAACGTTCCGCTGTTGGTCCCAATGACGTATTAATGATAAAAAAAAAAGTTTATCATAATTATTACTGTTGATTATCAAAGGATATGTTGTTAATAAAGACCATTACGTAATTATGTTGTATTAATAATAATACAAAATGATTTCCGCCAAGATCTGTCAATCAGTTTAAATGATTAATTGTTACTAAGATGCAATCAAAAATGTATGAAAATAAAAATTGTTACAAAAAGGGGTTATCCTTTGTATGTTTTTATTTGAACTTCAAAAACAAATGACGTAAAAGTATTACAAACAAAACACTTTTTATCATTATAAATCCAGTTGAGATAATGTAAACTTTATCTCCATATTAAAATATTTTCAGTCCTAAGGTATTTCCCAAACACCATAATATCTTTCAATAGTACACCATGCTAACGCAGATGTAGTAAGAGCATCTTGTTAATGGTTTCTAACCTTGTTGATACTACTGAATTACCTCATATATCTACCTGTGCTTTTCATAAGATATATGTACCCTACCCATTGACAATATAAAATTATAAAGAATCTATGATGATTTAATATCATCATTTTTGTCAATCGATCTTTTTAAAAAGGGCGTAAGTCTTACATATACATTTTATACTACTTTACGGGGCTTAATAATAATGCAACTTAAATCACGTATAAATCTTAAATGTGTGTAAAACTTTATAATTAAGATAATGCACAATTTTTTAAAACTTTATATATAAATTGTAACTCTTAAGTTTTAGATGAGTTATTGTATAATAAGAAAAAACAATTATTTACTGAATGACTGAATGAAATAATTTATTAAAAATAACATTATCACTTATAGTGAGCATTATTTTTAATAGGCTATTATAAACACGGATACGTGCGTTTCGATCACATTAAAAGCATTTTACTAAGTAAGAAAATTTTAATATTTTCCTTATTGTTTATACGTTGATTTTTCTAAAATAATACAGTCTCCTCAAATCAAACTTCAGGTGTAAAAAAAATATATAATATAAGTTTCCACGCCTCAAATGTTATGATTTGTCAAGTATTGTTACTATCACAAATTAAACCAGACTGACATAAATATTATAAATAAAATACTTGAGTGATTTTTCACATGTCTTCAAAAAGTTAAAAATCACTTCAATCAAGGATTTATAAAATGTTTAAATATTTTTATAATATGAGATTTGTAATATAAAGAATCCAAGATTTTTTAAAATTGTTTACTTGTATATTAATAACCTAACACGATATTAATATACAAGTAAACAATTTTGGTTCATTTCTACTATTCTAGTGGGTTTTAACATAGCATGGCGATACGCGGACATACATCATCAAAAATAATAACACACACAGAATTGGCATTGTAAAATATAAGTACCCGGCATAATCACCAAAGTTTCCTCTCGGGATATTAAAGTATCTCGTTTGTTAAACAATTGTGGTTTGTTGTTTTCATGATGCTAAGAAATTGCATGTTGACTCGTTGGCTGATGTTTGAAATCTGAAAATAATAGACAGTACGACACAGGCGATTTGCAGGTAGGATCTTAATTAGCATGATGATCTTCAGAGTACTGCAATGCAGAAGGCTAACGGCTTAACGGTTAGATATGAAGTGCTTATCCGGAAGATTCTGGACCAATGCTCTCGGTTCATTATAATGAAGCTTGTATGCAAAGAATGGGCCTTCGTGTGGTCAATGTTAGTAATAAGTAAACCACAGCTGGGATTAGAATATTTCCGAGGCGAATCTCTTTTGTACGCAATCACGTAGATAACTTATAACTTGAACTGTGTAGTTTAAAAAAACCATAACAAAGAATTCATCAGATGAAATTTTACCATGTGAATGATTTAAAATATATCAAAGCGATTTTACTTAATCCGGTGATGATGACAATTTATACGTACGCCAAATGGCTGAAATATCCAACATAATGCACTGTATATATTCCTCAAAAATATTTTGTAACTATAGAAGAAAATATCATGGCAATTGAGCGCATAATAACGATATAAAAAATACTATACTTTGAGTAACCGAGTTATATAATTCAGTGTGATAATTTGCATAAATTTATTTATAATTTCGTACATTTCGATGTTGACTGATAACGTTATAAATGCCAGCACGGGCAGATAAGTGTTGAGATTATGCTGAATTGATAATATTTTCAAAAGCCAAAATCAACAAGCTTAAAGGATGCGATATTTTAAATTTATTATTTTTTAAATTTTAGGTAAATTACCTTATTAATGTCGTTAAATTTCTAGTACATATGCCAAAAAAGGTTTGTAGTTTTGATGACTAGAACCTTCGTGAAAAATCTCTGACCTATTACACATTCATGTTAATGCAAAGTATAGTCATTCCCTTAAATAGAAAATTAAAAAAATATCCGATTGACTGTTTTTCTTGACTTCTAGCATACACGGAGCATTCACCTTAGACACTAGCCTCGAAGGCTTTATTATTCCGCTCTTGTTTATAATACCAATGTCTTGACTCCATTTAAAGAAGGGTCTTCCTGGACTCAGTAATTAAGCAACTTTTCCACTACAGTGACTTTATTTTTACATATATTGATCTTTAAAATAACACGACTACAACGTCACGTGATTGTATTTCGCAATGGAAGTGTCTGCGACGTCATACAGTAAAATACACAATATAGCAGGAACTAATTTTAATTTCATTATATTCAAAAGTAATTAATTTAAATAAATATTAAAATATACACAAAAGAGCACTCATTGGTCACGGGGTTTTTTTTTATTAAACAAAATTTGCATTTGCGTACGTACATAACTTTTTTCATTGCTCTTATTTTATTACGATAGAATAGCTAGACATACAATTGATGTTCTCATAATTACCTTTAGAGAGAAACACAAGTACGGAACATTGAAAAATAAATATTAAACTTTCAAGAGCATTAATTACAACATACTGTAAAATCAATCAGGGTTGTCCATGCTCACGATTTGATTTAATCAATACTGAAAACCGATTTGCACCAATGGAGTCTGTAGAAGCCTCCATAAAGCTAAAGTGCTTTTACCTGCAGGTAGTTTTTTGCCAAAACCGAAATATGAAATAATTAACAGGGATATGATTTGTATTTACTTAGTATCAAATCTAGCTTATTTTAATAATTAAAAGGTTACATTTAGTGCAAGTGGATTTATTCAGTCAGTGATCGTTACTAGTCTTAAATGAAAAATTATATTTTTAATGAGTGACACAGCTATTTTAATAAGTACTCAAATAATATGACTCGTGGTGATAAACTTCTTTAGAGCAGTATCAGCCATGATTGAGTTATTATTTCTTTAAGGCATGCAAGTGCAATTATAGAGGTAGCTTCACACCTGCAGACACCAAAAAGTGTCAGACAGTGTTTTGTCTGTCTGTTTACTATGCGAATCTACACCTCTGTATTTTGAAAATTTTTACTAGTAAGTTTCGCAGTTAGAGATATCCGGTGTTATGACATACAGCGAAATATTTTACTTACTTCGAGTGTTCGGTTCATGCTAACATTCTGTAATATAAAATGTTACTTTACGCCTTTTAACACGACACCATAAACAACGCCATGCATTATGTGGAAGAATACTGCCTTCTACAAATCGCATAAAAAACGCACGATGAATGAAGCCTTTACAGAAAAAAAATTACTACTGCCGATTTATTGTTGCAATTTGTTGGATAGTAATAATCTGTCTGCTAGTGTCTGAGATGATACGTATCTTGAACATTTACTGTCTGTAGATGTAAAGCGACCTTAAGGTGAAGGAAGAGCACCTTGACACTTGCTAATAATATTACACCCGAGCAGTTATGCTACTGGCTAGCAATGGATCGAGTACTCATTGGAAAATGCAATCGATTGCATGCCACTGAACTAGATACTTAACATTATGCCTTATAAATCCAGCCATGCCAAATCAGCCAGCCATATTAAATCAACATAATATATTGATTTAACATTACTGGATTGTGAGGGACATATATATAGAAGGAAGTAAGTCAAGTGACGATAGCCAAGATGGTTTTTTTTAAGAAAAAGCACCAAAGAATTAAATAGAAGCATCTGATTTATAAATGTGATATTCAGCAGTAAGTTCAACTGTAAAATAAAGGTCTAGGCTGTATTAAATCTACCAAGCTAGTAATGAAAATTTCGGCTCAATATAAATATATACTAAAGAAATAGAAATGTAAAATTTGTATGACTTACCGAAATGCCTTAAATAATAATATTTTTACTGTGCATGTACATAAAGGCATTTTAAACTATTTTAACCGGATATAATAATTATTTGCATTCCTTACCAACAAAATTATAATATTAATTATTAAGTATAAAATCATAAGTAAGAAAAATGCATTGCTCTGCCCGCTGCAATGTAACTTTTAAATTTAAACAGAAAATAAATATGAAAAAAAACAACGAGCTGGCAACCTTTGCCCGATGCAACCCTCCGCGGTGTACTCAGCCACTCGTTGTCCTCATCAGCTGTCTAGGTCAGAGGTATAAAAGGATTAGCAATGCAATGCTCAGGTATCAGTAACTACCTGTCGAGTCTCTAAACGCGTTTAGCCTAGTGAAACCTCTGCACCGCACCAAAATGAAGTTCATACTTTGTTTCCTAGTCCTATCTGTGATATTTACTGTTAATGTGAGTATTAATTAATTTAATATTTCATCTATTTAAATATTTTTCTATTTGTTTTAATTGCTCAAAGATGTATATTCTCAGAAGTATTTACGCTATTTATATTACAAAGCAAACTTTACTTATTAAATTGTTTTAAAATGTTCAGTGGAATTGAGTGGACTATTATAATTGTATTAATGACAAAACGAATGAATTTGAAATTATTATATTAATATGTTACTTAGTGACATAATTTAATTGGTTAAATATTTGTCTTAAAATTAATTATTTCAATCATGAACATTAAAATTACGAAATGAGTTACAGAGTTACACGTCAACACGAGCTTAAGAATTTCTATAAAAGAAAGTTTCTATATAGCTGATTTACTATGAAATTTAATTGATGTCTAGCTTGTATTATAAAATATATAGTTTTGCAATAATTTAACAAAATAAAAATATTACATTAAAATTTGTAATGCGGTAATTTTGAATTTGTATTATTGATTTCTCATATTTATGTTAAAACTAGTAAACAGTGACTCGTGAAATGTTTTTGTTTGTTATTAAGGTTTTGTTTTTCTTGTAAACTTATAAAAATAATTATCAATTATATTTTATAATTCAGTAATAAATCTAAGAGTGATCAGGTTTAAGTTTTTTTCATTTTTACTAAAAAGTAAACAAAAGCGAGATGTGAAAATACATGTGGGATAAGTTTATATGATTGATGTAATAAGTTTTTCAAGTCAGGCATGCAAACGCTTATCAGAACTTATTATCAATTAGAATTTAATGATTTAATCTAAATAAACTAATAGAATATCATATCAATATTGATTTTTCTGTAAATAAATCTTGGGAAATTGTTGATAGTTGGTTTGGAAATCCGAGGTTCTCGTCTGTAATTTTGTAAACGAAAAATATTATCAACACACTTAAAAATAATACATATCTAAAATATATTGCTTTAATATATATAAAAACAGTATTAATTAGTTAAAATTTATTTGAGATATATAAGAAAAATTAACATTTTTTAAAATATTTTCCTAAGCTAACAAAATTATGATGTACAATTTTGTATTTTATATCCTGCTGCAATATGAATAAACAATTTTTAACAAATATGTTACTTTTTGACAGGCACTTTCACTGTCTCCTGAACAAAAAGCTAAAGTCAAGCAATACCATGCAGCGTGCGTGGAAGAAACCAAAGTCAACCCCGATTTAGTCAAGAAAGCAAGAAAAGGAGACTTTGCAAACGACCCCGCCCTCAAGAAGTACGCTCTTTGCTTCCTCCTGAAGGCCAACCTCGTCGACGCTCAAGGAAAACTGAAGGAAGATGTTGTGATGGCAAAACTCCCCCCTGGCACCAACAAGCTCGCTGCCGGTGTGATCATGGAACTCTGCAAGAACCAACCCGGAACCGATGCCGCAGACAAAGCATTCAATATTTACAAGTGTTACTACGAAGCTACACCCAACCACGTTTCTCTTATATAAAAAGTTGTTAAATCCCAAGTGACTTTGAGTGCATTTTATTGAATTTACTGTAGCAGTGTTACTTGTACTTTTTTGTTTTGTTTGTTAATAAATATTTGATTTATCATTAAATTGAATCAGAAAATTTGAGTTTTAAATTTAAAGCTGTGTTTAAATTATCATGGTGTTGAGCAAAACTTTACAATGAAAAAAATATAGTCGTTTTGTACATTTTAGGAATTAGGTCCACGATGAGTAATTTTACTGATATTATTTTTGTTTACATCACAAATAAATTTACTAGTGAAATTTATATCCAATGAAAGCATGTTCATAGTGCTTGAAACTAGTATTTTGAAAGTTGTATTTGTTAATATTAAGTGTAAAATTTGACAATGCCTGAACTGGTATACTAATGCCTCACAAAGCATACATAATGGACAGTGAGGTGAAATAATATTTATCTATTTTGTAAGGAGTCTTCCATACCACGATACTGTCAGTTGGTCAATAGTTAGTTTGTCAATTATGTCACCGTAACTAACCAGTTTACGGAAGTCATACTTTACACACAGTATTAAAATTATTTTAAAATGTCAGCTATAATCAAGTTTAATACTGGACCCAATAGCTTAAGTCTCATCCATTTTCACATTATTTTAACAGACATTTTTGTATAATATTATATTTATCCATATATGAAATTTAAATGCTTAAATAGGGACGCAATACAAAGTTTTTCAATAAACTAGGGCCTTAGATGCAATGGTTTTCTGATAGCATCCACGATCCTCAGCACCACAGTTCAGACCTGAGTTTTTTTTATGGAGAAATACTTATGGCAATAAAATACAATAAAGCTAATTATAGCAACTGGTATCCGTTTAGAAACAGAGGAATATAATAAATTCTTTATTGCCTCACAATGAAAACATATCTATACAATAAGCAAGAGGTGAATAATTTTACTGTCCAGGATGTTTATCTCACTGAAATTTGCATAGCAACAAAGAAATTATGGCAATAAAACAATTATACGTAGTTGCTTATTATGTACATATTTTTATTTCTTTTAAATTGTTCAAAATAATGAATGCACACAATTAACATTTTTATTCTCAATAAATAATTCATAACAATTAATATCTCTGTAATAAAAGTGGCATTTTCAAAGAAACCAATGCTAACGATGATGACATAATGAATCTATAAGCAGATGTTAACCATACTTAAAAGGTATATTAGGACGGGTACATTAAATATTGTTTTATCAATATTATAATACATGTCAAATAGTCGATTGTGTGACAATAATTACCAAAACAATGACTTAAATTATATATCAATGCAGAGATAGTTCCAATCACATTAGAAAAAAGCATTTGATATTCGAAATGATGATCTTCTATATAAAGATTTATCTCAAACGCTATGAAATTTAATCTGCAGAGTTTACAACCTTTCGGTGTTTTCTTTATAGAATATATGATTAATATAATATAAACTGGTTATAGTGAAATAAATATTGTCGCATCAATATTATAGGTGTTTTTATGTTTTGTGTGGAGCTCGGTTGAGAAAGAATAGCTCCAATGATTTAAGAAACGAAATTTATGTTAGGGGTAGATGTATTTAGATACAAAAAAAAACATTTAGTTGGCATTTATGTATGACAATGTATTTCCGCTTTTTTGTGGCATTGTAATAACAATTAAATTATGTGGGTCATTGAAGTCTGTACAGAGGGCTGTCTTGTTCTTAATTTCCAAGAATTAAAGTCCGGATAAATGACTTCCACACATAGTTTCTGGCAGTCTCATTCTTGCCGAGCGTTTCTCATGGGAGTTTATGGGACATTACGGGAAGCAGTAGATAGTCGTCCCATACATAAACATTGTTTTAAGATGTTTTCAAAATGAAGGCAACCAACCAGACATGTTTGGTTGGTTCTTCATCGAATTTAATAAAATTTCTACACTCTTAAGTATGGTATAGTGTTATATGGTAATAGTTTATATTTCATTCCTCAGGTGTAAGCTTGTTCTTCAAGACTCGCAGTTGAGATATTGCTTTGCATGTGGCGTCGAGTTGACTTTGAATGTTGACACTTTCAATGATATGACTTAAAACATTTTTGCACATATTTTGGGCTCGATATAGATTTTGAGGCACTAACACTCCAAACCACCTGACAGGGTTAACATACTCCGAGTCTACTTCACTTTCCCTAATGTTAAGAGTCATACATTGAGAAGCTAGACTTGTTTCAGATTCTGTTTTGGTGACGGTTGAAAGAGCCGAGAAATCCGGTGTGTTTTCAGTAGGAAGTTGAACTTTAGACACACTCTGCTGTCCCATTATGTATCGAGATTTGGCAATATGTAAATTAATGCCACTGGAGGAATTTTCAATGTTGAGTTGACATTGAACTTTTTCTTCTATTAATTTGAGCATTTCCAAAGAAAGTTTATCAAGTAAGAGGCATACTTCGTGTCTCTCTGCCATATTTACTAGAAAGTAAGCGAAGCATACGACATTAATAATATAACCTTAAATACGAAATTCAGTAAAAATACCTAGATATAAAATACTTACTTGTATACTATATAAATCACCCGATGAATATTTATTTAAAGGAACTGAATAATCTAGTTTTAACTCACAAAGTATTGTTGGATTCAACCACAGCCGAAAATATGAAATCACCTGACAAATGTTGTGACATTTAATTTATTAGTATTGCCATAAATATATTTTTTCTAAATAATTATTGTAATATCGCGGATGTTTATATATATATAACTTTTTTTTTTAACTTTAAATAGATTTCATTAGCTGAGACAGGTTTTTCGCTAAAAAAATATTAGTGAAAGTATTATTTATTTTTTATTTTTACAGCGACATCTCTGAGTAAGTAGTTAAAACCCAAAACCTGAAAAATAGAAAAATATAGTAGTTAAGCGTAAAAACAACAGATGTCAGTACCAAGCATTAATCAAAATGAATACATTTTCCCTTTTATATTATTCTGAATAAATTGTAAACTCTTTTATGAAAGAAAATATAACCTTGATAAGGGCTATTCAATTTAAAAAATTCCCCGTTTTTAAAAAATAATTTAAAAAATCACCGTTGGCTGAATATTCAAATTTTTTTTTACTACCACATAAACTAATAAAAGTCTTCATACTTATGGAAGAAAGGTTTTTTTTTTTTTACACATATTTTTTTCCTATACGGAGAGATAACCATTTAACGTATTATAAGTATAGCTCTAAGAATTAGTGTAAATTAATAATATTAAAATTTAAAAATATATATTGAGGGATATTATAGTATGAAATCGTTTGTAGTTATCTTCTTTATTTTGAAACTGCTAAGTATAGCAAGTGACTCCAACTTAGTTAATAAATTATTTAAAATATGCCTAGGTGGCTGCATCGCGCTCTTGCCAAGATTTCTTAAGAACTAATTTGGTCAGCGGCCAAGAGGGACCTCAGGACCGCCATTCAGGTCCGCGTGTGCAAACAAAAAGTCTTTGTCCCTTAGAATTATTTTAAACCGCATCTTATGGTATTTCCTTAATGCTGGATTAGACTCAAAGGCTTTAAGTTTGGCTGAAATCGTTTATTTTAAAAATATTTATTATGTATTAGTTTTTTCAATGCTTTTGAAAGAAATTATTATTACGCTACTAGTTTTGTCAACCTAGGTTATTCAGATAAAAATATTGTAATTGTTTTTCTTTTTACATGTCCGATCTAATTGCGGTAGTAAATTTAAGAGCTGTTGTATGAAAATTAAAATATCTGAACTGTCAGACGATTTAATGATATTTTGATTATTTGATGATAAAAAATATGCCTCGACTATTTATTTAGAGGTTTCATCGAAGTCTATCGAAAGACAATGAAGGCAAAAAAAAATCATTTTACTGACAGTTTAGTAGATAAGACAACTTCAGTGATATATATTTGTTTATTTAATTTTTCGTTTATTAATAAAGTTGATTGATATTTCAATGATACATAAACATAAACCCAAGCTCTGAAAAACTGAATATATTTAAGATCACCTCTTGTTAAAAAAAATAAGTAATATGTCTGGGCTATTTATTTGATGTGTCAAAAAATTTGTAATCACTCCTCAGTTTATCCATTTTTTTTTAATGAGGCTTTAAGGCAGTTGCTTCCAGCCTTTTAATTGCCTCTGGTGTCCAACCGGACACCAGTGGCAATCCATAACCTGGTGAAATCGTGTCATTTAATTAATTTAATTGTCACTTTATTTTTCTATATCGATAGTTGAATTTTTACAGAGTATTGAGAAAACTATAAATTATATTTATCTATTTTTTATTATCTAATTAACGTCCATTTTCAGGGTAAAACAAAATCTTGATAAAATGACGACTTTTCAAAATTAAAGTTTGTTAAAGATTTTTTTTTTTTTAATTTTTAAAATAATATATCGCACAGGGTTAATATTTAATCTTTTAATTCCAATAAAAAAAAAAAGAGATTTGAATGTTTAGGACTCTTGAAAAAGGGACATGACGAATCTCCAAATTCCTACACTTTAATCGAAAAAACACATATTTATCATATTAATAGTAAATTTATAAGAAATAAAAAAATATTCTGTTCGGAAGAAGAGATGTATCAAACTTTTTGCATTTAAATTTTTTTGATTGGTGCAGTCGTCTTTTCGCAAAACGGACTAGAAAATGATCAAAAAAACTCGATTATGGGACCTAAACCCTTAAGTATTTCCGCTGTGCTTACAGTTGCTGATATTAACGGCTGGATTAGTTAATTTTGGATAAAATAAAAAACAAACGAGATAACAAAGTTACTACAATAAATTCATTGACAAACATGCGCAGGCATGTCGCTTGTCGCTTGTCGCTTGTCACGGGCAAGCACAAATTAGATTTGACGTCTATTTACAACAGGGGCGGGTCCTTTCTTCCCCGTGAATTGAAAGCTCCAACAAACTCGCCAATAATTTGTGTGGAGGCTGTAAGTTTTGAAAGGTTAAGCGTCAATATTTATCCGCAAGCTTTGTGCTCTGTATTTTTTATTTCGCAGGACGCGTCGGCTAATATCCTTTATCCTTTGTTATATCTCGTGTCAATATACCATTATCAGATACAAAAGAGTGGGTCGGCAGCGAGGACAGAGTCGCTGCTTCATTGTTCGAGGGCGCTTATTAACATGGCCCGAAGGATTTTGTCCGCTAAAAGGTTTATAAATAGACTGCCTGTGCTTGTGGAGCCTTTTCGAAATATCTAGTAAGTGCTAGACTAACCTAACCTTACTTTTAAAAGGTTCATGTATATATAAACTTACCGTCTTGAATAAAATGATAATGCAAGTAACGCCTGTGAAATTTATAATTTTTACCGCAGAAAGGAAATAGGCTTAGGAAAATAGATCCTTTTGATTATTTTATGTAATGTTCACAGATGAAACACGCCGGAGACTTCTTAATTAGTATGAGATATTAAAATTTTCGTACGTAGAAAGCACGTGATAGAAAACTTTTACTGTAAAATATGGGAGGAAAGTAAAATTAAAATTAAACGTGTTTATAAATGTAGTACGCGTGAGGCTCGTAATGAAAATAACAAATTAATTTTACAACCTATGAGGTTATAACTTAGTTTTGTAATGGTTTTAGTTTACCGTTTGCAAATTAATTTATTTAATAATGCATGTGAAATGTGTAAATTTAATTTTTTGTAGAAACCGCTAGTAATGCTTGCATCAGTTTTAATTGAAAATAATTATTCAAAAGTTATTTTCAGTAATTCAAGTGACTTGTCGTACAACTTCGCGTAAAAGAACAATTAGATATATTTATAATTAAATATTTTCATTAAAAATGTACGGTGCTCAGTGAAATACTTCTACGTCTGTGCAGGTAATTGTGTAAAACTTTTCAATTATTCCTTTAAATGAGTTAGTCGCTGTTAAAGGGTTAACGACACGTCTGAGTGCCTTTACTGCTTCGTTAAGGGCTGCGTGGCGCCAAAAGCTCTCCTGAATTCAAATTCAATTTCAGCATCATGCGACTGTCTGCGGACCTCCAGGGGTCTCAATCCCGTGGCCGCTTTCAGGTCGGGACCCTGCGGCAGTTATCCCGTCGAAAACAACCCGAAGAAATCACAGACAAACTACTTTTAATATCAAATTAACTAGTCGAGAATTAGCAATTCACCAAGTCGAGGGAATCCGCTCTGAGTGCTATTAACAACGTGGATAACAGAAATCCGATTGAACTCAATTTTGTGCTATGCATATTTTTATAATTCAAATAAAATGGTTGTATATGCCTTAAGTTAATATTACATAAAAATTTTATCGATAACATTGAATCAATGTCACGAGTCAATTGACAATTAATTTTTAATAATTCTTCTTCATCCTCAGAGGAGGTTGGTGACTATTTTACAGAACATACTGAGCCAGTGTTCATGGTTTTCTAAGGGGAAAATAGTGTAGTCTCCGGGTTCTTCTACACCGCAGTTTTTTTCCCTACAAATGAATAATTTTTTATAATTAAGCATTCAGTTTATTTTGTGTTTTCGTGATGAAAGTAATTTTTATAAATGTGTTTTATCGTGTTGAGGGACAACGCATTTGATTGGTGAAGATCCATTATTATAATGATAAAAAGTAACTTTGTATTTTTTGTCTTCACTCTGAGTTTATTAGAATTATTTGCATAACTAGTTTCGACCCTATACACCGGGTCATCAGATGCATGACTAAACTTTGTGTTTTATCAATATAGTATTTTACTCTAAACCTCTTCACTGTATTCGCAGGACCAATGTTGAATAAATCAACATTTAATCAACTTATTGATTATCGAGTGTTAATTGACTCTGGGAGACCGCTGGCTATCACGAACCACAGTTTAGTGTTGAATCATTTAGCTGAATGGGTAATTTGGTAGATCTGTGTACTCCCAGCCCGGGTTCGAGGCTCGGGTCCAGTCGCTGGGGACCCATGAGGGCCCTTGCGGGATGCAAAGGACCCATTAGGTTTGCAGAAGATGTTGGGGGTAATCTTATTATCTATGGAATAGCTGATAGACCCCCGCTATATACATTGTTTTGAATGTTGGATAGTAATTATAATGCAAATGCCTACATTGGTCTTCTGGTATACACTATGAGTCCAAACAAAATTGTGACGTATAAGATTTTAAGACATTGCTACATTTTATTTTTGCAATACCCAAAACCTATTTTTTTACGCTTCCCCTATAATTTCAGTTTTATATATACCTATTGTATTGTGGCTCAGTTAGAGTACTAAAATTTTTAAACATTTTATTATAAATATCGATTGTAGACGTCTTAAATAAGAGGCATCGTTTTGTTGAAAAAATATTGTAGCCCTTTAGGCTTTAGTTATTTGCTGTTCAAACGTGGAGTATTACAAATTAAGGCAAACATTGCTCACTTTTGCATATTTAAGAAGCGCAATACTCATTTGCAATAAAAAACTACCTTAATACAAGACAGTTATAAAAATGCCATAACACTAGGCACTAAGGGCTTATTATAACCCACTCCCCTGTCCTGGAAAAGGAAATGTGAAATATTTAAAATACGACTCCAGGGGTGGAAATATTTCTATAGTTATGGGGGTAGGTGTCATGAAATTACCTAATTATTAATTCAGTTTTCAGCCATTAAGTATTGTACCCTCTAGTAATGATATACAATTATTTTTGTTAGTAACTGGTTTTGCCTTTTAAGGAATTTAACATTTACTTTATAGTTAAGGTTATTTTTTAAAGTAAAATATTATTTTTTATTCTATATGGAGCATTTTTTAGTTTTTTATATAACCCAAAGCAATTTTTTATACAATCTTTTTATGTTACTGAACTTGACTTAACTATTGAATACGTTTTTACTGTAGGCGCTACCTTTTAGGTGGTTTGACTAATTTTTATTGGGCCACAAGCATTTAGCGAGTACGATTCCGGAGACACCCCTGTGCGATTTTTTATTCAAAACGCAAAGCGCCATGTTTGTTTTGTTTTTTTATAAGACGCCGAGGAACAAAAAATACTTTTGTCTCGTAAAACGAGATATCTGTGAGAAGACGGAGCTGCACAGTAGGTACAGATAAAATAATAAAGTGTACACCGAGGCAGGGTTAGCTTTGAAATGTTATCAACTTTAACTTTGTTTCAGTCCTCTTACGTATGGGTTTATTTTTTTATTCGCGTTTCAAACGAAGCGTCCGTCCCCAGCGACTCGGGGTGCCTACCCCCGTCTTTCGTAATATCTAGCCTCTACACGGCGTTTCAAAAGTAACGACGATATTCCGTATCATACTGTAGCGAATTTACCATGGCATCCGAGACATCTGTAACGACACTTCGTGAATCGTAAAATATAAATCAGATGAATCTGGAATGTCCTTTGGCGAAAAGCAGTGCATTTTAGATAAACCGAGAAACTCAGGCGACCCAAAACGACTACTTGCTGACGCTTGAAGGCAGACACTTGAATTTAGTGAATAGTTAAAAAGTTACTACCAGCATGTACACATAAGCATGAACATTACATTGAAATAAGCTTTGAGTTCAAAAATTTATTAAAACTTGAAGCCGATGAGCTATTACTACCTGCACATTCCGTTGGCTATAGAGCCTTTAAAGATCCGTCATATTTGTTAGTATCCACATAGTTGTGTTGGCAAATGGCCAATGTCGTTATAGTCTATATTTTGGGTGTTTTTTGTTGACAACGCAATTGGCCAGTTACCGTTTGATTGTCAGTTGTATCGCAGCGTGTATAGCCGCAATTGCTGAAAAGCCAGTATCACTAAATGTAATATAAATTGGGTGCAGACAGATTATTTGGGTGTGATGTCACAACACTTCCCCAGTTTCATTTTGTTGCAAACTCCCTGCTTTGTACCAAAGTGAAAAAAATTACTCGGAGTTACCGCCATTTCTATTTCTGGTAGGTTTCCTCGAATTTCGCAAAACAAATAGTAATAAAAGCTATTGCATTCTGCCATGAAGTCAGGTTTTATATTATAAGGATGTCATAATACTTGAATATTCTAAGTATATGCGTGGGCTGAGATGTCGTAGACTGCATAATAATACGAAGATTGGATTCTCTAAGCTGTTATTTGTGTCCATTGCTTGAAAAGAATTTTCAACATTTTTACGAGTAAGCTCAAAACCTAGCCTACCTTAAAAAAAAATATATATGTTACTTAGAATTATTTAAAATAGGGTTCAATAAATTAATGTAGAGATTTTTTAACAAATACAAGTAAAGGCATCAAATAAAGTAGTTCTCGTTGAAATAATGGTATAATGCCATCTCAAAATATTTGTTTTATTTTCAAGGCAATAAAATTTTAAAGCATTAACAAATATTTTATATTTTTATTAAAGATATTGCTAGGCAATGAATTTTAAATCATGATGCAATTTTTTTACTGTTGATAAATATAAACAAACACAAAGGAATGTAGTATATAGATATAGTATTTGTTCAATTCAATATTAAGGTTTATTCATAAAAGTAACCCATATGTTTATATATTATTTTTATTTTTAAAACCATTATTTTTTATTCTCCTGAAAAATTTCAGAGAACCAAAATATCATCTCGTTTGAGCTTTTAAATTGAATGCATTGACCTTCACCTTTTATTAAAATGAATACAGCTATTTTGAATGTTAAAGGTCACTTGGTAAATTGACTTGTAAATAAATTTATTTTTAGATTTTAAGGGGCTATTTCACAACATTGAAATTTTGATATCTCCTGACATTTTGGTTTATCAATGCTGCAAGTATGATTTAAATAAAACATGGTAATTTTTATTTTTGAAAATGAATAATGCATCGGTGGCTCAAAAGTCAAGGAGAGTAT
The DNA here is from genome assembly GCA_022113835.1 of Atopsyche davidsoni. Classification (NCBI taxonomy): domain Eukaryota; kingdom Metazoa; phylum Arthropoda; class Insecta; order Trichoptera; family Hydrobiosidae; genus Atopsyche; species Atopsyche davidsoni. The sequence goes on along the minus strand of JAILWY010000006.1, from coordinate 7,902,853 downwards.
AATATCTTAAAAAGTCTTGATAAAAAGTCTTCAAAACCTCAATAGGTTCCAGTAGTATAATAAACATTGAAACATTTTTTTTATACTTTGTTAGTACGTTTTTTTAAACAAAAGCCTATTATCATTAAATTATTCATACTAATAGTCAGAAATAGCACTCTCGTCTCTCGTCTTTAGAGCCATTTAATAAACAATTTATTAATCTGTGATAAGATTCACTTTTCTGGATTGCAAGGGCTGGAAACTCTTATGGCCTGCCCTGTTGGCTGAACTCCGCTGAAGCCTTATCGGATTATTGGTTTTCTATTTATTAATGTTTTTGTTGTATCGGAGAGGGAATTATAATGACCGAACAGGGCCCACTCCACTAGGGTGGCTATGTTTTAAAAAAAATGTTAATACTTATATATATATAAATAAAATGATGATAAAAATATAATTAATTATTTTTAACAAAATTTGGCTGTACCCCTAAATTCTATTAAAAACCTACCCTCATGGTACATTTTAGATTTCTGACAATAATAAAACTATATAATTTGCACTTAACGATAATATGAAAGGCATTATAAAGAGCCAAGACGTTGTTCAGATATTGTGCATGATGTTTTATTTTCATTTTGCATATCTTTCGTTATTATATTTATTTTATATGTACGTTTTATGTATAATTTTATTATAACTGTAAGTTTTCTTGCATCATGATATATTCCTTATTCACGATAGAAAATCATCAGCAAACTGTCAAATTTTGTATGTAAAGCTTTTGATCTGTCTACTATATTTTTAGATTATAATTGCTAACAAACAGGAGTCTGGCGTTGTTCGCTGCTGGATAAAAGCGTCTATCCCTAAATTCTAGTTATTTTTAGTAATTAACCGGTACAGTGCATGATATATTAGTTAAGTTGAATGGTTGGGGATCCTACGGGGGGTGGAAAGGCCAGAGGGTGGGGGTGGACGAATTAAGACGTAGCAAAAAGGTATTTTGTTTCGGCGATGCTGGCGCGGCGCTTTCTTCATTTATATCCGAAACCTTTGAAGAGATACGGCTAAAGGGTTCCTAATTCCAAAAAAACGAAGGAAAAATGGACGTGTGTAAGATTTGGCGATATGAGTGTTGAATTCTAAAAAAGTGTTTCGCCATCTTGTATTTATTGGACGTATCGAGCGTGAGAAGAAAAGGATTCGGGGAAAATTTAATTACCTTTTAAAGTAAGTGATAAAAAAACATTAATGCAAAAAATAATTTTTATCATTGAAATGTACATTAGTTGTGGATCTTCTGAATTTTCAGAATGATGTCTGAAGAAGGATCAGGAAAGTATATGATGTTATATTTTTCAAACAGAATAATAAAAATCGGCTTGTATAAGAATTGTTGTGCTTAAATAAATATAAGTGAAACTCTTCTTCTGATCCCAGACACCTGTACAAATAAATTCACCCTGTCTTCATCGTTCTCAGATAATATCATCGGATCAAACTGGAAATGAATAATAATTATATAAATCAAAGTAACAAGCAGATAATTAATGTGTACTTTGTTATTAATTCGGTCCAAAATGGGCGGAAATCTTTTGTGTTACTTCCGGTAGCAAACCGGAGGAAAAACGTAAGATTACCTGACGCGACAACAGGTGCGGCCGATAATTAATATCTCAGCTGGGCTTCCTTCCCCGCGCTCTCCCCCGCCATAACTCTCCACCCAGTGTAAGAGGGTTTACGATTACCAAATTTGCCATTTAACCCTTGCTCCTTTTTTAATGTGTGGATTTATGAAAATTCTGTATTCTGATGGCTTAATAATTTTATTTTCTATTTTAAATATGATTTTCTTGGCCTCTGGATTATTTGTCCAATCGAATGTGTGAAATATGAAATATGACATATTAAACTTGTCTATCATAATTATTAGTAACGTAATATTATTGATCTTGAATACTTAGGGTTTCGTAGCATTTTGTAATTTTATTGACTTTGTGAAGTTAATTTTTTTTTTTGCATGCGCAAATTATACAAATGGGAACACCTCAGGGACTTGGAATCTAACCAAAACATATTTATAGATAATTTTGGAATCTTATTAGGTATAAATATAAGTTTCTGTTGTCAAATAACTTGGACCTATTTGCACGTGTTTAGTATTTTTTACTCAAAAATTAATATTTTATACAACTGTCAACATTTTTATCTATTATCGTGCCTATTTGTATGAAAATTCCAGCCTAAAAAGTTGGCGAAAGTAGTCTCGTAAATAAATAAAATGTGAGAAATCACAATAAAAAATATTTTAAAATGAAAAATATATTATGAGAGAGTTCTTCCATCATGTACCAAAAACATTGAATATAATCACGAGTTTAACAGATTTAATCTGTCAAAGTCAGATAGTTGCTGTGCTAAAATATAATTTTTCTATTTAAATTTATTTTTTACAGAGGTTTAATAAAAAAGGATTATTTAAGCAATAGTAATTCGGTGGAGTTAGGTAGCTTATTACAGTTTTGCTAATTCGGCGAATTCTGAGCCAAGCGGCAGCAAAACATCCGCGGGTATCGGAATCTGTCCTGTTCTCTGCTAGCGAGATAAATTTCCACAGATTTGTCGGTACAGTTTGCATAAATTGGGTCTTATTTTCCGCAATTCCCCATTGGAAGTGCTTGCCAACAAGCGTGTCATTGGAAATGTGGAAACCCCAATCCAAACAAGGGTCCGTCCCTCTAATTTAATTATATAATATTATTTCGTAGTTATATTAATAAAAGCTTAAATGGCAAAGTTGGAAACTATTTCTACCGTTTTGTGGAATTAACTCAAAACGAGTGGAAAGCCATTTTGAACGCTTCAATTTGATTCAATAAGAACCGAATAATTTATTTTTTTAAAAGAAAGATACGTTTTAAGGCTGGCATATTTTTATTTCGGGTTTAAAGTCAAATGACATGATGGTATAATGTACGGATTGCTCAATCAGATTGGATTGGATGGGATTACCCATTACGGGTTTATTATATTATTACTAATATGATTAGGCACATTAGTTCATATATAGAAGATGACTTAAAGAAACTCTCAGAAAAATATCATCGTGAAGTGAAGTGATTCGTTAGTACAAGGGTTCGTACACCGGCCATGTAAGCCAGGAGATGTGGGTTCATATCCCACACAAATCACGATGATATTTTTCTGAGAGTTTCTTTAAGTCATCTTCTATATATGAACTAATGTGCCTAATCATATTAGTAATATGATGGTATAACTTGATAAATATAATAAGTGTATTGCTTATTATTTTTTTGAATTTGAATGCTAAGTAGCAAGTATGATTACTGAGCTAATATGGTTACTGAGAAAGTTAAAATTCCACTCCTGAATTTGTCGGTTAAGTTGCAAAGTTAATGTGAGCCTGCATTTTAACAGTTGTAAAATAAATATACAAGACACCCGCCGTCAGCACGGAATTATTTTCACGCATTAACGTGACACGTGCGTGATATCGTACACACGTTGTATAAAGCCTTACCACTCACTAGGAGGGTGACAACCGCCACGCGTAATATACGTGACACGTGGTACACATGCGGCGGCGTCACAGCCTGAAGCGTCATCCATTTTGTTTCCTTGCAGGCTGTACAATCTCGCGAGAATCCAACGACGCAATTTTAAAATACACCGGGCTGGGAAATAGAGATCTAGGTCATCGGTTAATCTGGAGTGCGAGTGCCTGGAGTGAGAATAAACGAAGTTCATAAGCACTTAATGTGTGAACTGAAGATTTATTAGGTAAATGTGTTTTAATATTGGCGTGTCCTCGTATATAAAAATTGATGTTTTTTTATGAGGAAGAATAAATTTATTATCATAAAATTAAACATGGTTTTCTAGGTGTGCTAGAAAAATAATACCTTTTAACCGAAGAAAGTATAACGTTTCGTTAAAACAATTCACTTGCAATTGCATTCGGCTTATAGAGAGTGTTAATATATTATTATTTAAATGTATCGAAAATCTGTATACAAAACTATTGTTTCAAAAACAGATCACCATATTATTTTACAATCTTGGGAAATAGAGATCTGGGTCATCGGTTAATCTGGAGTGCGAGTGCCTGGAGTGAGAATTAACGAAGTTCATAAGCACTTAATGTGTGAACTGACGATTTATTAGGTAAATGTGTTTTAATATTGGCGTGTCCTCGTATATTAAAATTTATGTTTTTTTTATGAGGAAGAATAAATTTATTATCATAAAATTAAATATGTTTTTCTAGGTGTGCTGGAAAAATAAGTATAACGTTTCGTTAAAACAATTCACTTGCAAGGTTCTTTAATACATTCTGCCTTATGTATTATTTTTAGAGAGTGTGTTAATATATTATTATTTAAATGTATCGAAAATCTGCATTCAAAACTATTGTTTCAAAAACAGATCACCATATTATTTTACATTCTTCAATGATTTTATGTTAAAGAAAATTTTCGGTTTATCTCATAACAAGACATATCAAAAAGGTTCGTGATACTAATTTAACAACAAGTGTTTATCTCAAAAAATATGCTCAAATTATGACGTATAAAATAAAATGTGTTTTAGGAGTGCATAATATTATTTTTAAATTAATAGCACAAATTAAAAATTCACACTACTTTTTCAAGATATTCATATGATATTATTAAAAAAAGTACTTTGCAAAACTAGATATGTTGAGACCGAACAAAAGATATATATTAAAATCGAGAGCGTGGTCTTATGAAGTAACAAATTGAAAACTCAGCCAGTTTTCTACGTGATGTAATTTTCAATCAACATTAATCTCAATGTTTTTTTTCCTAACCGCTGGGGGTAGATCGATGGCTATAAATATTTCACGTTGAAATTAGGGGCGCCCAGTGCTACCAGCACTACAAGAGCCGCTCACACCTCTCCGGCCATGTTAATCCTGGATTAATCGTATTCCGGATTAAATAAACACAAAACAATTTCTCAACCGAACAGGCATTTTATTTTAATTTTCAGTATTACGCGGTTTTTCAATACAGCGGCGTTTTACGGTTATGTAAATACACGGCTGTCTATTTTTTGGATCGAACGTCAACGTTTCGATTAATGGATGTGATTCGTTAGTACAAGGGTCAGTACACCGGCCATGTAAGCCTGGGGATGTGGGTTCAAATCTCACACAAATCGCGATGATATTTTTCTGAGAGTTTCTTTAATCATCTTCTATGTGTGAACTAATGTGCCTAATCATATTAGTAATAAATACGTAAAGTGTTGAATACTGCTTGAAAAAAATATTTATATCATTTTTTTAATACAAATGTCGAATAAAGGTGTTGATCGATATTAAAAACGAGCTCTGCTCATATTGATAACGCGAAAGACCTTATATAAATTATTATACCACCGACATATTAACATATAAACAATAAAATAAAAAAAATCTGATGAAAGGCAAAACTCGCGTTAGGTTAGAGGTTAGAGGAATATAAATAATTCAATATTGTTGAGGGACAAGGCATTTACTTGGTGAATATCCATATTATTAATGAATGAAAGGTATCTTTTTGTGAAGTATATAAAAAGATACCTTTCATTTATTAACAAATAATTCAGGTAATCAATACATTTATACGACATACAAAGTAAAAATCAATTACAATAGCTCACTGATATGTTCTTTGAAGAAGAAACATTTTCTAAATATTTACAAAAAAGTATGTAAATAAATTTTTAATTGTTTTAGACTTCAGATAGAAGATAAATATCGCTGCTATAGAACAAAATGGTATTTAGCCAATAGCGTCCTTTTATTTAACACCCAAAATAATGTTATGCTATTGACTAATTGCAAATCGGTTGCAGGTTATGTCCTGTGTGTGTAACCTGATAAAATTATATATATATATATATGTATGTATAAAACATACAATTTTTATACTGAATAATGTCAGCATGTTCAGCATAATGTTATGTTTTCAGGAGTTGCATTGTATGTCAGTCTGTTTTTTCATTTTCCGCCCCATAGCGAGGGCGAATTGTTATTGTGTTCTTCGTTTAGCATTGTTCGAGTAAAACGTTTCTGAATAATTCACACAACTGTTTTTTATAACGCTCATACAAGTTTCCAAAATACTAGAGCACTGGCCTGAACGTCGTATTTTTTTCGGATTCGAGTTTTTTTTATTATTTCTCCCAGCCGCTCCGTAGGAAAAAGATCTTTATATCAATGTAACACTTCATTTTGTTACAATATTATTTTTTGCGCAAAACACATATATTTGCGAAGGGAACATCTGTGGATATATGCGATAATTTTTTATGTCCCATAAAAGAACTTCGCTTTAACATATTAGGATCTACTTTAAAATATTTATTATTACTATTATCCGAATGAATTTTTATAAGTATATTGAAGTAAATAAATCTTCATGTCCCGATATTTACCATTTTTTTTGCTTTCTATTATTTTGAACTACAGACAGAACTTACTATTTTGTTTTTTTAAGAATCATGAGTTTAATTTTTATACTCAAATATATTAATTATTATATTTTTTAATTTCAAAATGATTAAAAAATATGTTACAAACGCGTTTTAGAAAATAATGAATGTATTTTCAAACAACAAACATAAATAGCAAAATTGTCGGAAGCATCGATCATTTTTGTTTGTAGGATTTTTTTCCTTTCTTCTCCGGTATTCCTCTTCCTTTTTTTTCTTTTCTTCTTCAGATACATAAGGCAAAAGTCTTAAGTAACAAAATGAAACGCAACCTTTAACCCATTCGGCTATTCATATTTGTTTTTTTTTATTTTTTATTTTAATATTATTTTTAATTAGACCAGTCTTTCGTGAAATGATTTTCTTCAAGTAAAATGTATTTTGAAAATAAAAGTATTAATTAAGGGCGTTGGAAGCCATGGATGGTACAGTTCTATTTTAATTATAAAGATTGCTTGCGACTTTCTATTTAAAGCAAACAAAGCAACGAACTATTGGATAAAGTATTCTCGTGTCCTGAATATGATAAATTGCGGGTTCATAAATATTGCAAGCGGAATATTTCATTTTCTAAAAGTACGTAATTCAGCGGAAAAGCTAAGTTTGCCAAAAAGGGAACCGAAGCCTCGGGTAGCCAGTAGCGGTACATTCGTTCTCCCGACAAGCTCCAGAGAAAAGAACGAAGCTACGCTTATGAAAAATAAAAAAAAATATATTAAAAGTTTCAGCTAGAACTGAATGTTTGTGTATAGTGTCCATTTTAAATAAAAAAGACAACCCTTAAATATAAAAAAAATGAAAAGAACGCTCTATGGTTTGGAAATCTGCGAGAAATATTGTTCGATACGCGTTATCAAAGTTTTAGATTATTAAAAATATTTTTTAAATACTTATTATGTATGTCTATTTTTTGGATTGAACGTCAATCGAGTGCGTATTTATTACCTATTACAGGTTTATATTATTACTTATATGATTGGTTGACTAGGCACATTGCTTCATATGTAGAGTATGATTGTTAAAAATTATCGATTAATGGATGTGGTTCGTTAGTACAATGGTCAAATCAATTCAAATCCCATACAAATCACGATGATATTTTTCTGAGAATTTCTTTAATCATCTTATATGTGTGAACTTATCATATAAGTAAATACATATGAGTAAATCATTAAATTATTATCTGTCAAAAATATTGACCACCACTACTTGATTATTTTAAGTTTACTCGAAACTGCGTTGCAAACGTCTTTGGTCTCCGAGGGCACTCTCAAGTCGTATGATGCCAGTTCAAACAGTTTTTACATCGCGTTACTAGTTGAGGGAAAGAAATAATAAATATGTAGAGAGAGTCTCTCCGGCGAGCGCACCCCTCCGAGTGAATATTTAACGTGCACACGTACGCACACATGCATAAGTCACGTGTCCTCGCAGAGTCGGGGGTTGCCGCCGCACTAGCCAGCCACTCATCATAATATTCATGGGGGTGGGGGTCACGTGCACGTGGGCAGACGTGCCGTGAACGCGGCGCGCACGTTCATCGTGCTCGTGTTTCATCGCGGAAACAACGAACTATGCAATTAGGCTTTTTCATTTGTGAAGCCTGAAACGTACGTTTCAGATTCATCGGCGTTTTCGAGGCAAAACACATTGATGAATGCAAAAACACAAACAGTGTTATGTCGTCTCGGTTCTTCTTTATGGTGTTCGGATACTGCAAACAGCAATTGTGTGAAACATCACGGCATCTGGCTTGAAATGGGGTTAAATAGGTGAATGGGTGTTGTCCATGTCACAAAAAGAGAGTCTTGATCATGATGCGCAAAGAAAGACAACTCATGAATCTCTAAAAACCAGGTGCCTCCGAGGAGAGGCACCAGGAGAGGAAGTATACACATAATTATCACGTGCATAGTACTAGTGAGTTATTAGGTGTCATTATATCATTGTTATTTCAATTATAATGAACTACGACTTGTAGACTTTGATAAAATAATGCGTACCTCTCAGAGCAAATCCTGGCTGTGTTATATTTTGAAAATGTTGCATCAAAGCATCGCATAGATGCAAAATATTCAAAACTGGTTTTAATCAATTTATTAATTTTATATATATATATAATATATATCTGAAAAAATACGTTATATCATATTTTTTTGTAGTTCTGTAAATAAGTTGAATTTATTGAAATGAAACGAAAATGGTAATACGATCCCCGATTGTGGGCTCGGCACACTCGCATTGTGTTTTTTTTTTCAAATACGTCGCGGCCTATGTATAAATTGTCGGGAATATCATTCCGTACAGAATGGCGACATCTGACATGGAAAAATGCGGTGAACGAGACTGATTCCAGCAGCAGACGAATATCTCTGACGAAAAGCCCGCTGCTGGGGAGCGAGAGAAGAACGCATTAAGTGTTAATGCGATGGCTACACACTAACACATATCATGTTGCTTCAAAGCGAGAATTGCGAATATTTTTTTTACGAATAAAAGTAAGTATTTTTTGAATACTTTGATTTTAATATTTATTAGGATTTTATTTTTAAAAAAAAATAATTGAAAACCTATATACCCTTAAAACACAGATGAAGCTTATAAAAACTTGATATGTCGGTTTTAGATTTGCATACAGTAATTAAAAAAATAAAAAATGTAATAGAACCACAGTAAACCAAAAAAATAAGGCCATGGGGTGCAATAGCTGGGGGATGTTTTTGGTCAACTGTCTATGAATATTTTTAAAGATCTTTTTTCGTCGTTTCATGTTAATATAGATTACAAAAAATATACATTTGATTGTTTTCAAATATACCATGACAAAAGGGCAAATGCGATGGATACATCCAAACATATTTCATGTTGCTTCAAAGCGAGCATTGCGAATATTTTTATTTACGAATAAAAGTACGTATTTTTTCAACACTTTGATTTTAATATTTAAGATTTTATTTAAAAAAATTTTTTTTTTGAAAACCTATATACGTTCAGAACACAGATGAAGCTTATAAGAACTTGATATGTCGGTTTTAGATTTGCATAAAAAAATATATGTAATAGAACCACAGTGGACCAAAAATATAAGGCCTAGGGGTGGAATAGCTGGGAGATATTTTTGGTCAACTATCTATGAATTTTTTTAAAGTTTTTTTTTCCTTCGTTTCATGTTTGTATAGATTACAAAAAAAGATACATTTGAGTGTTTTCAAATATATCATGACAAAGGGGTGTTGTTGATTTTTTTAATGATATAAAACATATGTCCATTCCAGTCGATTTGACTTGACATGTATAATCTATTCACAAATTACAACTTAAGTTAAAGTTAAACTAATTGTCGTTTTAAACTAAGTATTTTAAAAATAAAAATAAAGCTAAATCAGCTATTGTATATTTTTTTATATTACGTATATTTTTGGTGTGTGATTTTAGAGATTGAATGCTAAGCCTGTTTAAGGTTCTTTGGGTATTGGTTTGCTTATGTGCTTTGATGTATTATTAATAGTATACAAATATCAATTAAAGAGGTATTAATAAAGCAAGTCATTAAGAAGTAATTTCACGTCCAAAAGCAAATATGTTCCACACATTATGCAAGCAACCCCCAAGGTGGGCTGCAGTCCTCGGCAAGGAAAGGATGCAGTTCTTCTCAGGCTGGTTTCCGGTAGAATACTTCAGATGGGATTACGTGAACTGCATTCCTATTTAATAATACGGCACCACTGCTCAGCCACAACGTTCTACCTCCTCCAGACGTATGTCCAAGAGATTTTTTTAAATTAATTCATATATGTGTCTTATTTACTAACTATGATCATCATGTAATGCAAAAAAACGTTGTTTATTATTTTTAAATCTGACTATATTCATAGACAACAAAAACACAAGCAAAAAAATAGCAACAATCGATTATTTCTTTATTTCTAAAAATATTTTAAACCTTCTTGCTACAAAAAAATAATATAAATTCTATTCGATTATTATTATAAACGTATTGAAAATGAGTTTTTTTATTCCTTTCGTAAATATCTGAAATAAATGTCGAATACGCAAGTGTTTCGCCCGAGTGTCGTTATCGTCTCCTCCTCTAAACTCTCCTCAGATAAATTTCTCGAGTCCCAGTGGCGGCACGAACAAAAGTATTTCGACATTTGAAATTCACTTTCTCAGACCGCAATTTTCGACCTCATATCTCATGGAATATATTATATATTTATGAATACTGTAAGCCTTCTATCAAATAAAAAAAATCAAGAATCATCAGTTTGGTCTAACATCAAGTAGTGCTTACATCGATTCATTAACAATCTACTATTTTTTGGGTCATTTGAAAGAAAAAGTTGATATATTAGTTTTTAAGCACACGTGAGTGTAAATTTTTTGACACTGTAAAATATTATTATAAAGAGGAAAAGGCTTTAAAAACACATTGATTATGTTTTTAATTAATATTTATTATATAATATATTTTATGTAAGTATGAAATATATAAATAAATTTATTAACTGGTTTAAGTGATAAAAAATCATTTAATCGTATCTCAATTTTCCCATGCTTCTTTACAAATTAAGAATCTAGGCTAACTTCAATGAAAAAACGAGTGCTAATTGTCAAAGTAGATTAACATTTTTTGTCTAAATGCAAAACGTAAAAAAATTATTTCAAACATAAAACGTTATAAGGCTTTGTAATTTAAAGGGATAAATAATGTAAATTTGTGGATGGTAGATTGTGAGAGGTCTCGCCTTGAATGGGGTGTTATTTATCTGAACCTATCATTACCATGCTTGGTTAAATCTGTACGCGGATGTATAAAAAAAATTCTTGTGATGTTTCAAGAATTACAAAGGTAATGGCCTTGTTACTAAAGATGCAGATGCTGTCAATATTTTCTATTTAGGAGCTTTTACAACATTTCTTTCTGACTATAAACTTAATGCTATTGAAATATTTTTAAATTTGCGATGTATGAAAAAATAATTGTCTCAGACCAGAAACGGTGAAACATGGTTTTTAATTTATATAAAAAAGTTAAAATTCTTTAAATATGTAACAAAAGTATTTTATTTTATTTACTTATCACAACCGATAAAACTCGTGTTTTATGAGCATTCGTATATCACTTTATTAGATACATTTTTATCATTTGTTACAGTTATCTGATGTAAATTATAATACAGATTTTTTTTGGTTTATAGCAAAATAGTTTACCTCGTTTAAGACAATAACATCGCTTACTATGTATAATTGTTGGATATTATGACTGTAAACATATTCTACCTTATAAAATAAAAAAAGAAACAAGTGATCAATTTTGATACGACACCCCAATATTAGAACAAATATGCCTAATAAATCTTCAGTTCACATGTTAAGTGTGTGAAAGCTTTGTTTATACTTACTTCAGGCACTCCCACTAAAAGGTAACCGATGACCTAGATATATATATACAAAGCCTGATATATATTTTAAAATTGTTCAGCCTGGAATGAAATTGACGATGCTTCAGGCTATGACGTCACCATGAGTGTTCCACGTGGCACGTAGTTTACTCGTGGCGGATGTCATCCGCTCAGTGAGTGCTAAGGCTTTATACTATACAAAAATGCAAGCTTAAATGAATGTATAAGCTTCACAGATACACCATAGCAAAACTATGATTAATTGACTTTACGTTACATTACATTTTTTGATATACTGTATAGGTTAGAGAACATCTGCGCCTAGTTAATACTAAAGTGATTCTTTCGTGATATACTCATAGTACAGGGGCTTCATTTTAATGATTATTATTTGTAGTTATATTTAAAGCAAATAATGGTTATCATAAAAATCTTTTTTACTATCTCATGAATTCTAAAAGGCATCGATTTTTTCTTGAAAATATTGTGTTTCATATAACATATTACTTGGAAACGCAGCGCCTTTCTGGTAAAAAATGAGAGAGAGAGGAAACCTTCAGATCTGCAGGATCAGATTTTTTATTGAGCGTATTTATTTATATTCCTTTAATGCCACCATAAATCTATTCATCCCTTTATGCATCAGATATATTCAGTGGAAATGTATCGGGAACGCCTTTGTGAGCCTGGCAATACTCCGCCAAGGGGCAAAGCATGCTTAGTGGGAAATGTGTAACGAAATATACCACTTTGGATATTTATATAGATATGATTTTTATATTGCCAGATATTAATTTGAATATAACTATATATTTCGAGACTAATACAAATTAAGAGTGTTTATTGAAAACTTTGTTCTCAAATATTGATTCGTCTTTGCTTTCGAAAATAAATATCTGTAGTGTTTTTTAGTAAGATAATAGAGTATAATGAAATCATAAAACTTATAGAAAATCTCAAAATACAGCAGATTTTTTTTTGTTTTAAAGCTAAATAACAGTTTTTTTAAATTACCCAAATAATTTTTAAATCAAGATTTTAAACAATGCGTACTTTTTACTTTGCTCTAAAAAAGGATAGATTAGATTAAATTAGATTAGATTTTCGTTTTTATAACAGTATGTTCATGCGAAAATATTGTGATTTTATTAAAGACAGAGAACGCCTAAAACCATCACAATTCTAAAGACTCACAAAAAATTGGTGTTTAGGCTTAAAGTTATAAAAAAAAAGTAATTGGAATGTGACGTCACATCGCAAAGAGCTTTGCCATATTTTCCCAGAAAACATTGATTAGCCAATGACTATTCTATTTTTTTTGTTGTTTTAATAATAGTTTTTCATGCACTAACACCCCAAAAGAGAATATATTGGCTGGTTACCGTTAAGTTGTCGGTTGTGTTGTATAAAGTGTAGGTAGCTTAAAAAGAGCAGGTTTCCGCTTCACTTCATTCAATTAGTAATTAAGGTCACAGTGATCTGTTTATTAAACAGCAATTTTACGCAAGCCGTATTAAGAAATAAAATTTATCTTCAGATCGCAAAATTGCCGCAAGTATTTATTAATAATCTTGTAATAGAAGTTGAAGGATTAGAATATTAAAAAATCTATTAAGGAATGCAATTAAAAAGGTAAAAAGTACAGAGGAAACGAAACGTCGGAGTTCAAAAAATTTCATGCAACTAAGCACCAAATTTCCTAATTTTGTCGGTTTGATTATAAGGTTTTGTATTCACATTACATAACCTTACTTTTTTTTTAAATATGATGTAAATAATTTTATTATTATTAAAATAAAAAGTATGTAGAAAACTAGACTGTTATTTTATGCATGGAAGCTTTTCTTCGCATTTTTCTCTTTTTTTTCCAAAGAATACATCGATGGTTCCCCTTTAAGTACGGAAGATTCGAGCCGATCCTTCTGAGCGCACCGATCTCTCCTATACGTGTTTCCTGCGAACATAAATGTTTCGTTGAGAGGTCAGAGTTTTCTTTTTCTCCCGTGAAAAACAAAAAAGGAAAATTTTCACGAAGAGAAAGCGTATTGCGGGAACGGAGAGATTTAAATCAACTGCGAAGCAGTTTACATTTCAAAATTGAAAGAGTTTGAGGCTTACGTTTTGAATAATAAATTTTCTGCGCACATTTACGAAGAATACTCAAATTAATTAGCAATAAATTATTAACAGTATGTATTATTTTTCACAGGAAAATAAAAAATTTCTGATATTGAAAATATGAAAATACTGTACAAAATAAAGAAAATCTAAAATTGATATTGTATTGTATTGCAAAGCAATAAATAAGTAAATTATAATGTAATTTAATTTAAGGTCTGTTTTAATAATAGTTGAAAGAATATTGCACTCAAAATTTTTTCAGCTGTTTCATACAAACCTCTACAAAAGAGTAGAGCGTGTTTTTTTAAAATAAGTAAGGTTGAAATGTATTATAGATATAATTATGGTGCTCATAGACAAAATATGACTTAAAATATAATTTCAGTCTTCCAATTCTATTAAACATCTAAAACATTAATTCGTTATAAAACATGTATGCAAAAATAAAAAATATACGTAGATATCTGTATTTTTTCTATCGCTTTTTTTTCCCAGCCCGCAGGGAAAAGGAAGATCTCAGTTCACCTTTTAAGGGCAGGGTCGTGAATAATTCCGCAGGCCCTCCAAGCAAAAAGCCTTAATGGCCCTTGTATCAAACACCCTCGCGCCGAACCAACAGCCGCTCTGGATTTGAATTTATGATAACTGGTGACGGAGGACAAAGAACTGAGGGGGAAAAAAACACCCAGATAAGACCACTTACCTGAGATTCTGAAAAGATTAGGGAATTATTTATTGTGACAATACAAACAGAATGAAATCTCTAAAACACACACACACACACACACATATATATATATATATATATATAAACATAATGTACATATACCGGCGCCGCTTCGGCCTGGGCCGCTGCACTGCGAGGGCGTGCGATAAATTTCGGAAGGCAGTCATGCATTACGCGACCAGGGAATGCTTTTATTTTGACAGAGAATGGCCTGGACATTCTACTCTAAATACTCTTCCTGGTGCCTCTGGCCAAGAAAATGTCCGCCAGACGTATTAAAGTGGCCGCCCGGTGACGTCACGAGTACAAAGATATATTTTTCGAATTTCGTTATTTTGTACAACGGAAAAGATGGCTTACTGTTAAATTGATTTTGTTTTTATTGAAACCTCTATAAAAGTAATTTTTATTGCTAGGAATGACTGGATATTTTATTTTTTACTACTTTATTGTATAATAAATTAAAGTATATGCATATATTTTTACAATAATATTTCTTCAAATTAACTATCTCACGTGGATATCAAAACAACCATTTTTCAGGATTTAATTTTTTGCGTTGTTTATCAGACTAAAAAATATTCTTCACTATTTTAAAAATTTAACAATTTCATTTGAAAAGTCCCGGGGACTTTTTAACAAAAAAATATTATCCCGCCGTGATTTATTAATTTTACAAAGTATTTCAATACATACTCATTTAATAGAAAGTTTTAGAACGAGAAATATATTTAACCAAACCACACACACACACACACACACACACACACACACACACACACACACACACACATATATATATATATATATATATATATTTATATATATATATATATATATATATATATATATATATATATATATATATATATATATATATATATATATATATATATATATATATATATATATATATATATATATATATATATATATATATATATATATATATATATGTAATATTTTGTAGATGAACATTAGAAAATTTCCAAATAATAGAAAACTTATACAAATAATTGAAACTCGTTGAAAATTTTCTCAGAAAATCGTCTGTACGTCCACATATTGCAAAAAATAGAAATAAAATATGAATTTCTTTCATTTACTATTTATTTGTACAAATCACTTTGTTTTTAAAAATTAATTATTTAATTAATAGAATCACCCATTATTTTTTATTGTCGACGCAAATTTAAAATAAAGTCGAAGAATTATTTCTTGTCGAAGCAGTCAATATGTTATTTAGCTCAAACATACATATTTCCATGTACTCATGGGGAGGTCCACCATTAAAATGGGTCCAACGTGATTTTTGAAATACTGTAAAAGGATCTCAGGTGGATCGGTCGGGACCAGAAAACCCGAAGGAACTTTACTCTGATCAAACTCTATTGACTGTTTTAAATTTGGTTTTAAAGAAGTCAATAGAATTCCAGGATCTTTTTTCTGTAGAATATCGCTGCGAAAGCAAAAATAAAAGGAATTTGTATTTTCTAACTGCGCCTAAAAGCATTTGGTAGAGGGAACCCTTTTAAAAAATCTACTACGTAGATAATGGATTTTCGGATTTAGGTCAATTTATGTTTCGTCTGTTATATTAAGAGACCATTGGAAATAGATGTCGATACTTATGTTACAAAGCATACATTCTTTTTGTGAATCTCCACAAAAAAATGTACCACTGTAGATATCAGCTATATGAAACAAAAAAATTATCTTATAAATGTTTTAACCTGTTATTTATAATTACTTATTTATTTATAAAAATTAATTTTGGTAGTCGTCGCTTCTCTCTCTAAAATTTTGTCATTAACTCATCATGACACGTTACTTTGCTTGAAGGTACTAAATCTAGCATGCCGGCGAAACTTGTCGCTTTATTAAATAAAACATGTTGAGACAACACTTTTTAGTAAAAAAACATATTAGTTCTTATTAGAATACTTTGCAGCACATTATGCGCACCATCTCACGAGAAATCGTCACATATGAGAAAAGAAATATTCTAGGCTCGCGTCAGTATGAGACCATTAGCACGTGTTGCCGGGGCGGAATGTATGAGGGCAAACAATTACTCGAATATCACTCTCGGTGTGTATCTTTTTACTGCCTTTTGTTTTGCGCTTCTTTCAGACGACTATATGAGATTTTCAGCTCTCCCTTGTGCGATCACCGCCCCTAGCAAACATCATCTGCAGTAAGATTTTAATATGGCACATGCTGTTTGGTTATTTTCCCACCCGTGACGTTGAAATGGTTCATCAGAAATATTATTAAGTAATTTGATAGATACACGTATTTTGGCTTAAAAAACAATATATTATAATAAGAACGATAAGTTATAAATAATCTTATTTTTTACAATGCCTTTTAAGAATGGAAAAAAAAACTTATAACTCAATATTTTTGAGTAAAATACTCGAGTGATTTTCCGCATGTTCGTTTTTATTTGTGACCGGTTTCGCCAACCTTTTACGTTGGCATTATCAAACAGAGTTGACAAACTCTGTTTGATAAATATTAAAATATATTAAAATGGAATTCCACCAAGTACTCTCTGTCAAAATATTGAATTTCTTGACAATAAACTCATTGAACTGCAAGTTTAAATATTTTTTATACTAAAACTATAAAATTGATATATATAACTATAAAAATATAGTTATATATATCAATATAAACTAGACTCTTTTAAGTAGAAGTGCACAATTTTTTGGTAATTGCTGTGAAATAATCTAAATCTGCGCATAAGAAGTGGAGTTAAAAACCGCAGTATTTTCCTTCGTTTCAAATTAAATTAACCACAGCGGTTTTAAATAAAATGGTGGGTTGGACAGTGAAATTTTCAGTTCTCTGGAATAATAATCAAACAGAGGAAAGTTTGTGTCAGTCCGTCACTGCACCGCAACACATGCGGGCTCGGGGGCTTCATTTTCTATTTCAGGACCCAATCCGCTTCTGAATTCAGGCGGTCGCCTGACGTCATATTGTTGCTCCTGAAGAAAATACAGTCAATGGTGTATAAGAACTAAGGAAAAATAATAAAATACTTATTTTAATAACATGTGCATTTCAACTGTATTCAATTTTTGTATCATAGTGGCGTTCTGAAACAGCATCAAAATTAGCATTGATTCTGTTACGGATGCCGCTGTATACAGGAATACCTTTGGGATTAGCTTTGAATCAACCCAGCTCCTAACGAGTCATGGAGCGATGAGAAGTTATCTCCGCAGGTTCCACTTGACACATGCCCTTGTGATGATATTACTCCACAAACAGTGATCCACCTAGTGGGTTCATGCCCCATCTTTGGTCTTCAGAGACACCAACTGGAGAGCCAATGCCGACAGGAGGGCCTGAAGTCAGTTGATGAAGTCACTGGATGGCTTCTTGAAGCGTGTCATCGGAACCATAAAGAAGATAAACCAGGGGGTGTAGTTTCAGTCATTCCCATATATAGCACAATTTCGGTCGACTAGTGTGGAAAGTTTCCCCAAATTGTGATGACAAACCTTGTACATAACAAGCAAGGTACCAAACCTATATAAAAAAAAAAAAAATCAAAAATAGCTTTCTAAGCCATTGTTTTAAAATAGATTTAATAAGACACATAAAAGTTCAAAAGATTTCAATTAATATAAAGCATGAATTAAATATATTTATGGTTGGTTTATGTGCTGGATGCAAGTGTTTAAAAAAATATTTTTTTGCGTGCTTTTGTGTGTATGCAAAGAGTAGTGTTAAAGTAATAAATCTGTTTGATTATAAATATGCATTAATTAATTCATGTAGGATATTGTGATTGAATTTCATGAAATTTCAGGTGTACCGCTCGCTGTTGTTACCTCGTCGGCACCTGTCAGGGAGATAATTGTTTGAGCCCTCGCAGGTTGCGAGGATAATAGGGGCTCTCACGGAACGTAAATGCCGTACATTTTTACGTTTCCGGCGGGAGACAGTTTTTTTCGTTTAATATTTGGAGGGAATATCCTATTTCAGTAAATTAAAATTTGCGTTTTTCGAGCCGGGGGAGCGTCGCGGGGTAATGTGAGGTAAATCTACTTCTTATAATATTGCCGGGTGTGCCGGGTCTATTGCTTTTCGTATTTTCAAGAGAATTTTTTTATATTTGAAATTCTACTTGGCAACACCGTATAACGCTTTTTATGATATATTGGATTTTTTTTATACGAAATAAGGGAACTGAAACTCTTAGGTATAAAATGTTTTGTCTCATTATACCGATAAGCAAAAACACAAAAAGGTTATTATTAACAGTTTTGCAGAAATCTAAAGGGGAGCAATTTTTTTGTTTGCTTAGTTTTCACGACCTTTAATATCAAATATTTACACGAAACAGTAGTAAAATGCAAACATTATATATTTAATATGAATATAAATATATTTTCGGAATAATGATGTTGTTCTCAAATAATATTTTTTTCGTGAGCCGTATATAGTTGTATTGTATTTCTCAGACACGTGTAAGCAATTACACGTCATTTTCAGGAGAGCTGTCTTCTTTTATTGGCACTGAATGGCCACGTGTACTTGACAGTTTTACCAGGTTTACCGCATCTCCTTCAATAATATTCCTTGCTCAAAGGTTGTTGACGGTGACCTCACGGTGGGGGACGCGATTAGTTTGACAGGATAATAAAGATCTGAGATAATTGTCATATTCCCATTATCATAATACCATCTACTGTAGATGGAAGTTATAGAAGATGAATATTTTAATTTATAACTATCCGATTCATTTTTAGATGATTTTCTTGTTGATTTATTTCAAACCTCTTAGTTTATTAATGTTGGCTAAGATACGTTAAGAATAATTTAATTTTGTTTACACAGATTACAAAATGCTTTGAGTAAATTATGACATATAAATTTTAAACCAGGAATATTATAATAGACACTGGAAAATTTATAAACACCATATTTTTACACAGTTTTATTAAAAAAAATATATATTATTATTATAAACAAAATTTAATATTTTTGTCAAACATTTTTTAAAATTATTTTTTCTTGGGATTTGTGCTGCGTTATGATCTCATTCTTTTTATGGTTCCAGGAACGGGAATAAAACGTCGAAAGACACAAATCACATTATATATATATATTGGTTATTGGCACATTATATTATATATATATATATATATATATATATATATATATATATATATATATATATATATATATATATATATAAATACCAATTCAAAATATTTCAATATGAATGAAATATTTTCAGCTCGCTGAGTTTTTGCAGAATAGAGTGATCCAGGTCCCAGGCATGTGCTTTCGCAGTACTAGCGTTGATGCTCGCAAAGTCCACAGCAAATACAGCAGTAAAGTGTGCATGCCAAGGTAGATGATGCAGTTGCATAATTTAGGGTAAATATATGCAAGTCCTGTGCCATATCAGCTCGCTGTTTGTCCAAGAGTATAATGCGGGATCCAGAGCCGTTACTGTAGCGCCCGGTTCGGCGATCCGAGAGCCGTCGGTAAGGAATGGTTATTGCTGGTAATTGAACGAGTTATTGAAAGACATTGTCCCAATTTAGAGTCTGCCAAACGACTCTTGTGAGTCAATCGACAAATAAACTTATACGTGAATTTTTACGGAAATCTATTTGTATCACACAATTTTATCCACGGCAGACTGATTTAACATTAAAATGACAATTATGAATAGCAGAGTGGCTACGATGTTAAGAACATTTGTGGATGTGCTCTTCCGCCTTTCAAGGGTATTAAGAGTATCAAATTTCAGACTGATGCTTGAATGTGCATTTTTTCGTAAGTATATTTGAATAATAGATTGTAATCCACTATACACTGGTTTGATATATAAATATTATACACAAGGAAACATATGAAACGCAAAAAAGCTTACAAGCAAAAATGATTGCAATCAACCAGTCATTTGCTGTCACTCAATATTTTTTATTTATTTAAACTTTAGTTCGTGTGTATTTGCCAATTATTATTAATTTTCATCACTACTATTATATTTTGATATCCATGGCACTTAAGATAATAGTACATATATTCAAACACTAAACGTCAAGTATGTAAATGACACTTAGGGGTTTGGCAAATAAATAAAGTCTACACCGCAGCAGTGCCACGCCGAGAAATAATATTAAGCGGATTGCTTACATTAAATCTCCTAAAATACAAATATGATATTTCATTTCTGTAACAAATTTGTTTGAAAACATTTCCCATATTATTTTACGTATATTTAGTTTTTTGTGTATACAAGGGTAGTTCAAACATGTCCTGAGGGTTAAGCTTGACTTGTTTTAATGCACCGTTTTCTAAGTTTTGCGATGGGCCTGATTAAAGTTGAAGCTTTCCTTGGAAGTTTGATTCTTTATTATTTTTACCCACTCTTAGATTTCATCATCATTTTTACATCTTCATATAATGTATAGATAATCTTATAAACGAAGTTTAATTAATGTACAAATCTTTATATCGAACAAAGACATAATAAAAATCACATTTTTCATCAAAGCCACTTTCTTATTATACAAATCTTGAGTAAAATAAGATTATTGTCAATTTTCATAAAAGAGGGCACAAAATAGTGTATGTGAATAATTTTATAATAATTCTGTATATCAATTTTACTCCGTTAAGATGTAGTATCTCTTAAATATAAGGGGAAGTGTTTATTCCTTTAATTTGTGACGGATCCCGCTCGCCTTCCAATATGAATTATCGGATGTGATAAATGAGAGCTATTCGTCTTTCGTGTTCATTCAGGTGAAAATAAGGATGACAATAAATCTACGCTGAACGTGTCCTTCATGCTTAATTGCATAGTGTGCAATATTGAGATACTGAAAAAAGTAATCAATAACAAAAAAATATATATACTTAAGTTTGATGTTGAAAGTTTTCTAAAAGGTTATAACTTAATGCCTAGGAAATTATGTCAAACTTTGTTTGTGTGCTTCAAAATAACTTTTTCAGAGTAATGCGCTCAAAAACAGAAACTGCAATCTCCTAGTTGTTTGTTATTTAAGTACGCAGTATTAATAATTAAACCGGTTTTGATGTGAACATCGTATCAAACAATTTTCAATGTTTATTTACAAAAGTTCGTAGCCGCAATGAGAAACTTTTTTGAATATAAAAAATATCTCGCTAAGCACGCTCAGGTCCGAGGAAATGTTAGTTCGTAATTTTCCCCGAAAAACCGGAAGCTACAGCCGGTATACTTAAAACCCGAATATTCGCCTGGATCCGCGGCACATAATTGTCACGGTATATCAACCGCAGAGCTGCGGCAACAGATTGTGCTGGATATGACTCGGTAAGCTGAATTATATACCGAGGCTTCAGCAGCTAAGCCACGACCCCAGCCCTGGCCGAGGGTCCCACGATTGGGGTAGTTTTATTTTTAATTTTATATAAATAGCGTGAAAATCAGTAATACAGTGTTGTTGGATGTTGCGTGTGCCCGTGTATACTTTGAACGCACGAAAAGCTTTTTGTTGTGCTTTTGCTTCGGGATGATCTATAATATAAGCCAATCAATTAATCAACCAAGCGGCATTAGGCCAAAGACTTTTGTCTTCATTTATCTTATTGACTTGTTCTTGTCCCTCGATTGGGGTAGTTTTTTTTAAATTTTATATAAATAGCGTGAAAATCAGTAATACAGTGTTGTTGGATGTTGCGTGTGCCCGTGTATACTTTGAACGCACGAAAAGCTTTTTGTTGTGCTTTTGCGTCGGGATGATCTATAATATAAGCCAATCAATTAATCAACCAAGCGGCATTAGGCCAAAGACTTTTGTCTTCATTTATCTTATTGACTTGTTCTTGTCCCTCGATTGGGGTAGTTTTTTTTAAATTTTATATAAATAGCGTGAAAATCAGTAATACAGTGTTGTTGGATGTTGCGTGTGCCCGTGTATACTTTGAACGCACGAAAAGCTTTTTGTTGTGCCTTTGCGTCGGGATGATCTATAATATAAACCAATCAATTAATCAACCAAGCGGCATTAGGCCAAAGACTATTGTCTTCATTTATCTTATTGACTTGTTCTTGTATCGTGAGAAAATAATGAATTTACTGTCAGTTTTACCGACAAATCAGTTTTGTATATATGTAAATAATTTTAATACATTATATTACCATAGTGAAAGTGAAAACGTCTTGATGAACTCTTAAGGGTCTAGGTCCTATATTTCCGAGTTTTTTTGATCATTTTCTAGTCCGTTTTGCGAAAAATCGACTGCACCAATCAAAAAAAATTAAATGCAAAAAGTTAGATACTCCTCTTTTTCCGAATAAAAAATATTTTTATTTCTTGTAAATTTACTATTAATATGATAAATATGTGTTTTTCCGATTGAAGTGTAGGAATTTGGAAATTCGTCATGTCTCTTTTCCAAGAGTCCTAAACATTTAAAAGTCTTTTTTTTTAAATTGGAATTAAAAGATTAAGCATAAACCCTGTGCGATATATTATTTATTATTAAAAAAATCTTTAACAAACTTTGGTTTTGAAAAGTCGTCATTTTATCCAATTTTTCAACATCTTCAAGATTTTATTTTACCCTGAAAATGGACGTTAATTAAATAATAAAAAATAGATAAATATAATTTATAGTTTTCTCAATACTCTGTAAAAAATCAACTTTCGACATAGCAAAATAAAGTGACAATTGAATTGGTTAAATGACATGATTTCGCCAGGTAATGGACTGCCTCTGGTGTGCCTCTGGTGTCTGGTTGGCTCGATTATGTGACCTAGACCCTTAAGTGAATAGAAACCAAATACTAATCAATTTTTACTTTTACGTTAATAATAAAAAGAGCTTCGCAGGTTCATTCTATAATAAAATAATCTCAGACACGATTTGCAAACAACTTTCCCGGAAAGCCTTTTCATTTCCGAGCGCTCACTAGGCAGAACGTGAACTTCTGTTTTGCATAATTTGACCAAACTTGTTTGTCAATAACCTGTCCGTGCTCAGCTGACTCGCCCGGGGATTCCAACAAAAATGACTTCGGATTCCTTCGGGATGCGTAATTGAATCGGCCCGGACGAGCGGTTGAACTATTCGACAACTGGAGTAAAATGGGTATACGGAGCAAAGCGAAGCTGATGTCCATACTCAAATGCAAAGGAGTTCACAAAGAGGATTTGCAACGGATGTTATGGAACTCTTTCATTCAGGGTGATTTTTGATAGTATTTACTATTTTAACTTTTGTTCAAAATTCATTTATAAAATATCACAAAAATATAATAATGTTGAGTTAGGTTAGTTAAAACAATAAATAAAATACTTGTGTATACACAAGTAAAAACTATTGTAATATAATATATCTGCCTGATTACCTGCGTTACTTAACACGCAGGGATGATAATTAAGTATTTTAACAATGCCGGAAGGTAGCGGGAGTCGACTATGAAAACATCCAATATTCAGAGAGCAAAATAGGTCGGGGAGGATTAAAATGTGCGATACCGTCCCATCACACTATTTGCCTCGACCTTTGCCGGGAATGCCTACGGGAGAACCTGCGGGACTCTCGACTAACTGGGAACATTCAAATACAAACAACTTATGGGCCTTACAACTTTACCCGCTGCCTAATATTACGTATGCAAATTACCCTACTGTGCTCGCTTAGTAGAAACGTATAGAAAAATCCCGTGCTTTATAAAAAATTCTTTATAAAATATCGCATATTAAAAACATAAAATATTTAATATCCGAAAAATATACGCTAGTTTTGTTATTATTTTTTTTTTAATACAAAACGTAAAAATTGTGTTGATTCAGTTGAAATATTTGTTAAATTATGTGAATGCCCAACAAGAAGCCTGTGAGCAGACAGCAAACTTATATTGGGTGGGTGTATTATGTTGGCAGGGTATGGTATTTGGACTCAGAATTCGAAAAGTCAACAGAGCTTCAGTGGGACTGCTTTGTGATAGTTTATTGTGTGTGTTGATTGAGGATTTATCTACTTTATGGGATTTCCGCATAACTTGCCGGGATGGGCAAAATATTGTTTTCAACAAGCACTCCCCGCTTTCCACCCCTGAACCTTCTCCTGTTTAGGGTGTGCCTATGTGGCCTATAATGTTTGACTTACAATTGGTATTCAACTAATTTTACATAACCAAATATGTACTCAATATAACTTTGAAATTTTAATATTGATTTATATTTATTTTATAATATATTTTTGGCCGTGACTGAATATTAAGGTATTCAATTTCGCACAAAAACATATTTTTAACTGAAAAAACCTCTATCCGAACTTGTTGAAAATACCAAAAAAAAATTATAATAACTGAACATTATAGAACAAAATATTATTTTTAAAAATTTTAATATAATGTTTAGAAGTGAATTTAATAGCGTATGCGTGTTAATGTATCTAAGTATTTTGTATTAGAATTGATTGAAGAGGAATGTTTTTTCAAATATTATTTGACTTATTATAATACCTTAGCTGTAAACTTTCCGCAGTTGAATTTTCGATTAAAGAAACGATGTTTAACAGCGCAAAGATAGTAGCATTTATAATTTAAATAAGGTTTATTCCTGACGAAGTTCCGGAGCAAATAATAATTACAAGGAAAAACAGAATTATAACGAACCGACTCCCCTAGCACTCCAGGGGATGCAAGGTTCTTGCCCGTTAATTTCCGAGTTGTTATTGCAAAGGTGCCAAACCTTCTCAAGAGTGAAGTTAACATTTTTCAGGGTTTTTTAAAATTATTTTATAGCAATATAATAACTGCCTAAGCAGACAAACGCGCCCTGCACCCGTGGAAATACAACCGACAACCGATCAATGTTTTATACTTCTGCTTATGTTTTTATATACATGTGAAAAAGTGGTATACAAAAATAAAAGTAAAATTTTAAGTGATAATGATCATGATTAAACAGATAAATATAAAAGATTTGCAATATATGAAAATAAAGGTACACCTCTAACAGACAAGTTTTTGGTGTACTTTGAAAACGCCATTGAATAAAAACATCAAATTTGAATAAATAAGGACCTTCAACTGTGTTATTTCAAAACTAGACCCTTCCACTTGTCACGGTTGACAGCTATACGCACACTTAAGTGCATATTGCTTTTCATGAACTCCTTTATCTGGTCTATTCTTCGTGGCATTGTTCGACTTCTAGTTATTCTTGCTCAAACACCCCCGGTGACTTTACGTGGACTCCGCTCGAGGCTTTGTAGGCTGTTTTTTGGGGCAAACTTGCACAAAATATCCACAAAAACCTATTTCGTTCTTTCAGAGATTTGATACAAGCTTTCTAACACGAAAAATAACTACATATATGTTAAATATTTGAAAGATTAATTTTATTACTAGACTCATTCAAAAACGAATTGTAAGCATTTTTTTTTTACCCTTGTTGATATTTTAAATTCGTGTACTTCGAAGTTAAATCTTTTATTTAGTTTTTATTAAAGATTATCCTTTATAAAAGATGTGGTTATTGCATAGACTAATTAAATTAGCCCAATAAAAAAAGGCTCTACATAATCGCGGAATAACTTAAAAGTTTACTAATGTTAAAGCGCTGTCAAAAGGTATTGTTGTCAAGTATTCTGTAAGCGATGAATAAGTTAGAACCTTTTTTATATATTGTGTACATTTGGCTATATTGATAGTGAATCAAAATATCTGGCCCTATTGATATAATAGCATTTTATAATATCTTATGAATTAATTGTTAACATAAATTTTAATATAATTTTTTTTATTTATATATACATAATGAAGTGATAATTTTTGTTCATGCGTTCTTGTAATTTTCATCAAGAAGCATACTAATAAAAAAAAATTTCTTTTCATCTGATTGTTCTGGCAGTCCAGACTAGATTTTTTTTTTCCTGGATTTTCTATGAACTCATTTTTAAAATTTAAATATAATATTGGCTGTATTATAATTCTGGCCTCATAAGCAAAACATGAACAAAAAAATTTAGATAACCATTTTTTTAAAATTTGTCTATTGAAATAAACAACTTCGTAAACAAAAAAGGTAGCGACTTTCCTCTCATGCAAAACCGTTATTCATTTTGATATTTATTTATCGTAGGTATAATATTTTTAATATCAGCCTATTCTCTGTTTATGTTCCTGTGTGGAGCAATAAAAAATATAAAGTGTCGATTATTCTAGTTTTTATGCGCATACAAAGGAACGTTTGTTAAATATCAAAGCGGCCAATAAAAGTTAGATAAAACGACAATGAAGGACGATTTATAAGGTTCCTGTTGCGGATCAGAGATTAGAATCCAAGGGCTCGGGGAGGAATAATACAGAAAAAGAACAACAGGGATTATACAGTGCTAGGAAATGCTTATCATAAATTATGAAGAAAGGATAAAAGGAAGGAAGATTTAACGGTTCTACTTGCTTTACTTTTGTGATGACCTTTGTTGTTTTTGTGAAATATGAACATTGATCACATAAACATTTACAGTTACTTAACGCGTATTATATTAAAGAACTTGCATTGATTAATTAGTTATTTTTTTCAAGATTAATTTAAATACCTTGTGAAAAATTCAGAAAATTATATTGGTAGTAAATATTTCCTGAGTGTCAACATTTTGTTAACTTAAAATATTTATGTAGGGATGCGATAAATTGGATGCAAAGTTTTGAATTAGAGTTACTAAGCTATATAATAAGAGTAATGAAGTATCATGTATGCATAATAAATACATATTTTAATAAAATATAGAAACTCATAGTAGCTGATAAAAATGACGAATTATATTTTATAAAACCTTTTTTTTAAATCTAGATTAGAATTACCTTTAAATTTTATGGAAGAGTGAGAGTGAGCAAACATAAAAACAATTCCCAGATATCAGGTATTTTAATTGATATTTTGTAAATTGGATAAATTAATTTGATCAGTTGAATAAATATAGGGAGAAATAAATATAATAAAGGTATCTCGTTACTCAATATATATTTTTTTATTGATATCAACATTGCATGATTATATTTAAAGTGTTAAAAATATAATTTGATTTGAAAAATATCCTTTCACGGAATATAGCGATAAGCATTAAATTAACGACAGTTTCATTCGAAGGGAACTTTCAAAGACATCATTAGACCTCAGTTAAGGAGATTTTAAGATTTTTCCTCCGGCTACGTTTTTCAGGCGCTGAAATATCCCTCGTAAATCATGTTTTTCATTTAAATGTGCTAAATGCCGGACGGAGAAATTATTCGCGGAGAGGGCGGCTGAGTGCGCTGCAAGAAAAATGTATTGTGAGAGCAAGAGGGCTTATTATGCAGGTGACAGGCTAATTATCAGGGACGACCTTGCTTATGGACCCCAAGTAGCTACAAATTAAATTAATCACAGTGTACACCATTTAGGAAGGTCTCAGAAATAAAAAAAATGCAACACTAACGAACACGTATTTTACTATATTTTAAACAAGACAACGTATAAATATACTTCATGAAATATCGACAGATGATGTTTCAGGATGATATATTTTCAAATGGCGTATCGATCGACGTTTGTGAATGTTAAAAAAATAAAAATATCTGCTTCATGCTTATGAAATAGTTTTATCAAATTTCATTGTTAGCACTTGTTAGCGTTTTGAAGCCAACGAAAAATATTGAACAGTTGCCTTTATTTTCTTAAATATATTATTCAATTCATTGGTATTGTTCAATGACATACTTGTCGCAGGCAATTCGCAACAATGTATTTTCTTTAGTGGCAATTTAGATAGAGAGGTCTTCACTAAGCAATTTAGTAATAAAGCGCTCACACTGTGACGGCGAGCACGACGCAGCATCACAGTCAATTTGCAAAGTGCAATCTTTTAATTAAAATCTAGAGTAGTCCCTCCGTGTACAGGATCAAATCAGCTCCTTGTAATGCCAACAGGATGGCGATGCATTATAACACGTTGAAGTACATTGTCTACAAATTGTATCACGTGTTCTGATAATCTTAAACTCAATGGATAAATTTTATGTAGTTGGCCTATTCACTATTGCTATCTAGATTTTACGATGTTGTTACAACTCATTATAAATCCAACACCAAATGATTTTTTAGTTTATCGTGGTCCTTCAAAGTCGTGTTTTTATATTTTTTAATGGATTTGTAATAATAAAAGAAGCCTTGTGTGAGTTAACATGTCTTGAAAATGGTTGTATTTAACTCATTGGTTCAAATTAAGTAGTTAAAATAAAAAAAATAAGTCTTTGAAATAACACAAATACTTAGCAAGTTATAATAAGATGAAAAATAGCCAAAGCTGACTTTTATTATAAATGAATATACTATTTGTAAAGACACTCATATTTTTTTACTTCGTGCATTGCATATCAAAAAAATATAAACACTTTAAGATAAATTATAAAAAATTCATAAGACGAAAAATAAAATTCTTTTTTTCTCTATCTTTAAAAGCCAAAAAAGCAAACATTCGTAAAGAAATACATGATTTATTATCATCTGCTTTTCGTCCGTATTATATTCGTCGGCTGATGAAGGACCTCCGTTCCCCAGTCTTCTCGTATCCTTTTATCTGGCTCCCGCCGGATATAATAATTCCATCAATCTGCAGACCTGAGGTCGACCTTTGGGGTCTACTAACTAAAGTGAAGGGTCAGCTATTATTGTGAATTTTAGAGGCCGAATTTCGTTACAGTAATATTTCAAAATCCGCTTTACAATTTAGGTATGAAATGCTATATTTTTGTCAATTCGGAATATTTTTTGGGAAAGGTAATGAATTGACCCATGTCGCCATTATGCCCTACAGAATAATGAAGCTTAACCTTTGTGTAGTTCAATTGAATTTATTTATTGGGAATTTCGGATTTATTTTATTTCGCAGTATATTGGAGTGCTTTTTTGCTTAAATAATACTTTGTGATGAAATATATATTTATTAGTAAAGTAATACTAATACATTCATTTTAAGAGACAGGTAGACGACCGTTTCTTCGATAAATATTTTTTTTTCTTATACAGTCAAAACCTTATAAGAGTATATTTTTCAAATTTTTAATATTAAATAATTGAAACAGCATTAATTAATGTGCAAAATACATTTTAAAATAAATTAAATAGGACCTAACAAAAAAATACACATACACATTTCAAAATGGCTTCAGCTCACTTAATTTTTATTTGAATGATAACATCTTTTTTATTATTTTATTTTCTAGTTGAACAATGGCATTTTCATGCCATTACCATAATTTTTTTTGAAACATAAAACGTCATAAAAAATGCAATAGTAAAGACATGTATACACAATGAATAAATAAATAAATAACGACTGTACGTTGATTTTAAAAATATATATAAATTCGGTAGAAACAATCACTTTCAATAAAAGATGTTTCTATACTTCAGCCGCTAAATCAATTTTAAAATACCAATTTAATGGAGCGCATTTTAAAAGTGTGAATAATTTTTCCCGCTCACCCTTTCAGGTGCTAATTATTCAGCAGGGGCCATTTTGTATAATCATGTTACATTAGCAGTAATTTCGTGAGAAATTTTACACCCCGTCTGAATAATACATCGTGATCAAAATTCGTGAATCCGCAACAGCCGAAGTTACGACTAACTGTCAAGATTTAATATTGAATATTATTCAATTTTTTACTTTTAAAAGGCGTATTTATTTAGGGATCTTAGAGTCTTTAGGCTGATTTTAAAGGCGAAAGATTTAAGAGATCTTAGATATTTTATGAAGCAAATTATAAGCGTAATCGTTTTACGTAAGAGTCACGTAAATTTTCTGAGTGTTTTTAGTCTTCATAAACCAAAGTGTTTTCGTTTGAGATTTGTTAGTTTCAAGATTTTATTTATTATCATAATCCATTTTATTTAGTTGAGACAACTTGACAGTTTAAAAAATATCGTATTGAAATTGAAAATGAATATTTAAAACAAAGTTATTCAGCACAAATAAACTTTAAAAAGATAATTTTAATGGTAGGCGTATTCTTATAATACTTAAGACAGGCCATTGTGAGAAAAATCTTAGTTTCAGCCTATTGGTTATTTCTGAAATATTTTTTTCTGAATACGATACAATAGGTTTTTTTAAACACTTAACTACATTATAAATACATAAATATAAAATAAAGATGTGTATATAATATTCAAATATGTGTTTCGGTAATGAAAGATGTAATTAATACCTTAAAAGCTACTTAGGCAGCAGGGGTTGTCTAATGTAGCACAAACATTCATTGCCTAATTGCCGGATGTCAAACAAGTCAGATGCATAACCGAATTTCAACCGGATATGAAGTAATTTAGCTTTTAAGAGCTTTTTAAAACTCAGAGAACTAACATGACGACAAACGCTAATATATTTATTTCTAGTACGCTGCGTTAAGTGAATAATTTATATTTTTGACTTCATTACATTTTATTACAACAGATGATGGTCATGATTTTAACCGCTTAACATAAATGAATTCAAACAATAAAAATGATTTTTGAGTTTGTTTTATTAAAATTTCCTCCTTTATATTTTCAACACTATTTGAAAACAAATATTTTAATCATGATCATGCACCATTGAGGCTGAACAAGTTCCCAACAGAAAACTAATATGTGTCCCCAGTTGGATATCACCGATCACAGTCTTGGTTTTAATCTGGCACTCTAGAGTTTTGAATTGGTGAGTTGGGATAAATTAAAAGCCTTGGCTTATAAAAAAATAAAAGCCGGAAAGAACTGATATGAAAACAAAAAAAATTAAATTATTTTACTGGAGGAATATTTTTGATTTGAAATAGTTTTTTT
This sequence comes from Atopsyche davidsoni, assembly GCA_022113835.1. Taxonomy (NCBI): domain Eukaryota; kingdom Metazoa; phylum Arthropoda; class Insecta; order Trichoptera; family Hydrobiosidae; genus Atopsyche; species Atopsyche davidsoni. The sequence continues at coordinate 7,871,246 of JAILWY010000006.1, read as the reverse complement.
TGTCGAATAAAACTATTAAACTGATTGTACGTTGCGTAACATGATCGCATAGATTGTTTTATTATATCGAACAAGTAAACACAAATAGGTTCTAGTATAAAATTCATGAAATTTGGCATTATATTATTATAAAAAATGTATAATTATTATTCGTTTATTTTAATTACTTTTTTGGTTGGATTGTTTTTACAACATAATTTAATATATAGAACGACTAATAAATTAGGTTTACAGATGATTAAAAAAATAATTATACATTTTCGGATATAAAAGAATACTGTTTAAAAAAAAAATGGGTTTCACGTGAAAAGGTTTTATTATAAACAATAACTAAACAAAAAATATAAAATAGTTATATTTTTAAATAAATTTTATGAAAAAGAAAAATTATCGTAATATAACGCCGAGAACACAAGAAAACAAAAAAATACGAAAAAAGGACGCTTAGAAAAATCTTGCTTGAAATTTTCAAAAAATACAAGTTGATTGTATAATTTAAGAACGCTTTCACCGTTAAACTTTCCAGCTCTGAAAATTTGAGAATTAAATATTTAGCTGGCCCATTAAAGCGGGCCTGATTCGGCTGAAGGCTGGAGATTTCTTTGCAGGGAGCCCCGAGCAACGAATTTGCAGACACTCGATTATGTTTGTCACTTTATAACATACAGTAAAACTTATTATTATTTTCATAATTATTGATTATACACGTTTTCAAAAAACATTACATTTTATATAAATCTTTAAAAAAAAGTTAATTGAATTTTATCACATAGGTGATACTGTGGACATTTTTTAAAAACTGTTAAATGTATAAATTATTCATAGTTTTAAAGTCATGGAAGATTTATTGAAAAATATATCTATGTTTCAGGTTTTATTCGATGTATATGTGGTTCATATCAGAATGGATAGCAGCCGGAGCAAGTGATTTTTGTGGTTGCCTGCTTTTTTATTTGCGACCTCTTCCTCTCACAGGTACTAAGATTATCTTAGTTTTGATGTATGCTGTTTGTATAATAGTCATTATAACTTAAAACTAAAACCAGAAGTATGCTGTCAGAATATATTTTTTGAATGTTTTCAAAGATACGAGAAAATCTAAAAGCTATGCCTGCTTGTCGGGTGGTCGTATATTTGTATGTCTATAGCGTGTAGTGGTAGAGAGCAGCAGGTGTGCTGGGGCAAAGTAATTGGACGTCGGTATTCAGGCTATCGGCGGTGCAGAGTATGATAATATTCAGTAATATTAACAGCAAAGTTACCACAGGCCGTCATGCGAGGTGCCCTATCCGGTCATATGACTTTAACTGAGGCCTTCCAATATAATATGCTTGTTTGTACGGTACGGTGAGGTGGAATTTGCAGTGCAGTGTTCAGGATTTACTAGGCTTTGATGAAACATTGTTCACGACAGCGCTTCGTTATTCAATAAGTAAATTTAGCTGTGATTCAGAAGCAAATTTTAATCAAGATAATATGGGCTGAGTATATAAAAGTAGAATTTCCCATGTTTGATTAATTGCTGCAAACGCTGCAAAAACTTCAAGCAAAGGGAATAATGAATTGTGTGATACATTAAGCTTGTAAATTCAGTTTATAAAATAGCATCAAATTTATTATATTTTTATAAATGTTATATAAACTCAGTTATTTGGTGAGGTTTTGAACTGCATTACGTCAAAAATATTAAATGTAATATTAAATATGTTTTTGGGATGCAGACGAAAAAATACATCAGTTTGATCAAATAAAAAAAAGTAAAATGACAGTTAAAAATATATAAAGCATTGATTTAAATAAATATCTTTTGAAAAAAAAATCGATAAATTATTTAACGTTCAAATAATGTATCAATATTCTGTATTCTGAAAAAATCATAGACTATGGCCGCGTTAAAAAATACCTGCACATATTCACTAATTATATACTTATGTAAATATTCTCGTTTTATTTAAGACACAAAACTCTCGTTTATTATTGAAAAGTTTTGTAGTTTTCGAGACAGTTCGTGCTCGGGGGTATTTTTGCACTTTTAACTTTTGTAGGCATTTTATCAGGAGGCTATAACCCCAAGCTGAATATTTTTGTATCTGTTTTTGTAAGTTACTTTTTATATTTTCCCAGGGCATATTTACTCCCCAGAGGTTACGCCTTGCTTTTTACAAACAAAACTTCAAAGTAAACTTGTAAAGTTTTACTTCTATCAGAAATAAGGAAACATTTCAGGTGAATGCTATTTTAATTTCAATAATTTCGTTTTCGACTTAAATAAAACTAGAAATTTTTTTTTTCATGACTTAGATTGACATTAATAACTGAAAAATCAGTTATTTTCAGTAGACTTAACTCATAAAAAAATTTACCTTTTAAGAAAATAAGTTATCCATAAAAAAACAAGGAAACACGAAGTACAATGAAAGTTATTTTTTATTGCATATACAAGTCTTATAAAGACACATTCTGCATAAGTAAATTTATATTCAGTAACCACACAAATACCAGGTATTAAATTATCTTGTCTGATTTATTGACTTTGTGAAACATTACAAGTAATTTCAACAATCTGACTAGTCTTATAGTAATTCCATATAAACTCTACAAATATGAAAAGCCAAATGGCTACGAGACTACCTACAATCGTTATTTTTAGTGACAGTGCTGGATCCTCTCCAAAGGATGGAGTGATCGGTCGTCAGCTTCCCTCAGCCCCTCGATATGGTGGAAAAGGGGAACTCTTTCACATGGTCACATCATTCGATTCTATAATACGAACGCCGTCATAAATTTGCGGGGACCCCCACGCGAGAAGGGTGCGGTTCTGAAACGAAATTTATAGGTTTTATCTCCACTCCGTAATAATAATAACAAGCTTTACGAATTTAATTGAAAACCTTTTGTACACTCGCCTGGCCCTCGGGTGAGATTTTCCTATTTTGGGCTCTAACGGATCGCGGAAGGATCGACTCTCTTTTTGGGGTAGTTGACCCGCTATTAAAAGTAATGCGAGAAATATTTATTTGAAATTTATAATCGCAAGAGATTATGAAATAAGCCTTCGTTTTATATCCTTATTTTGAAGAATGCTATAAGAGCCTTTCGATTGGTTGCTGTATAATTTCTTAAAACAGAAAAAATTATCATTTTCATCAAAAATTGGTTATTAAAACAAAAAAATATATAAATAGGTTTATATGTTTTTTGTTTTAACAAAATTGTTATATATTTGCATTTCGCCATACAAAGAAAACTAACATCTGTTTAAATGACAAAAAGTTTTTTTTTTAATGAGTGTGCAATACTTGACAGAACATTTTATTTGATGGATAACCACCTTAATTTTCCATTATTGACATATTTTATTTATATTTTATATAAAATATTCTATTTAAAATAGTATCATGCATCTCATTTTATCGTTTTATCATTATGTTTATATTTAAATAATAACCTACGTAAGTAAGAGGATTAAACAATCATGTTTAATCCTCTTAACTCAGTGATGGTTAAGAGCTTTCTAGAGCCAATTTGTTCAATTAATAAACATTAATTTTCTTTAAATCTAGTCAATAGTAAACACTCAACGGTCTAAGCATGAAAGGCCATTGAAAATTTAATTAATCACCCATTGCAAACAAGTATGTTTCTTAAAGGAATACTTCCAAAGTTGATCGAGGTAGTATCGATTTAACAGATAATTTCTCTACCTAAATGATAGTACCGTCAGTATGAAAATATTAGTATATATATGTACTATTATACTCTGGAAAATTTGGAGAATAAAAATAAATAACTGGGTTGATGAGCAGCAGCAACACGAGTCAGTTTTCTATTACTTTTTAATGCAAATTTAATAAAATATACATTTGATTTTAAATTAAAGTTTACAAATAGCGTTTTGTTCAATTAGCAAGATTGGATAAAGATGAACAAAGACTTTTGTCTGATACAACGATATGTTAGAGGAGACATTATTCATAGGTAATCCCTCGCAGGGAACATGACTGGGCCGCGTTAGCCTACTGCGATAAGCGAGGCATTGACCTCTAAGGGTAGGCTTAGCAGATATAGAGGGATTACAGATAAACTGCCTTAAGCATAGAAACAATATGTGAGAAAAATCCCACTCTTTCTTATTAGCACTACATTTAGGGTAGGCTTTATTTCAGTCGTGTAGGTGTACATCCAATCTTGAAACTTATTTAAAATGATTCTCACATTTTCACCCATCACGAAAAACTCACAAACCACAAAAGTGGGTTAAAATATTTAATTAAAAGATTTCTCGATTGAAGTCTTTATAAAATAATGAATCGCACTTTTATGTTTTTAAAATGGAGTCTTTTGTACGTTATATTTTATATTTGTATATATAAGACAACATTTCATTTCAAGGAATAACAAAAATTTTACGACAATTTTCTAAGGCAAACAATACTTCGAGTTGTTGTGTTAAAAATCTCATAAAATTTTACATCTTATTTATGATTTCAAGTGACCATATCTCATAATCATAAAGTGAGATTAGGATTTGATTCTTCAAAGTTTCATGGTTCATAAAAAATCGTCTTAATTTGCCGCTTTATGATTCACATTTCCTTTAAATTAGCGTCATAAACGTGCCAAGAAGGAAGAAGCAAGTCATTCAATTACCACAAGACAAGTCATACTCCTGCAGATAAAAGTTTTTATTTACCTTATAATCCGAGTCTAACAGGGCATAAAGGCGAGAGGAACCGTTACTGCAAATTATTCTTCAACAGCCTAAGCGGCGACTGAGTTAGTAACTTCGGATTAGTTTTATCTGAGGAGTTCACTTTTATCTCAATATTAAAGTTTATGTCGCTGCGTACTTGTGCGTTTGACTTCTGATGTAAAGCAGGGATGGGCCCATCCAGAATAATCTGAAACTACTTCATTTTATTAGTTTTTCTACTTTTGACTATAACAAAGAAGCAGTTTTAATTTCAATGTAAAATATATATATACATGTAAGTCTGCTGAGTTAAAACGATTTATTTTTTTACAATATTTGATCATTATTTTCAACAGCTTGAATATATTTTCATCAAAGCTTTAACTATGCAGAGCTTATTGTTGATTGCCCAAAAAAATACCAGCTGTGTGAAAATTAATTAAACTTGTAAATCACTGATTTATTTTTTTCAAATTCAATAATCTGTTATTCAACAGTTTTTTCAAATACATGATATCAACTTATACGTTATAAAAAGCAGTATTTCCGTCATAAATCTATTATTTCTCGATTAATTATTTATTTAGCAGCTGTTGTAAATGATTTTCAGAGTAGAAGCCTATCTATGGTTCAAATATATATCATTATGTGATATTAAATAGTAAAATTTAATAAAGCAGTTTTGAAATTTTACCTCAAATGTAGCAGTTTATTTCCGTTTCCGCTTCTTTGACCCATCGCTACTTGAGGCGGTGTTATATAAGAAATGAACAGGTCTATACTATATACATATTATATACATTTAAAGTACCAAGTGGTTGATAATTGTACGCTCTTTAAAACGTTTATTAATTAAGCTGCTTTATCAGCATTTTGTATCTTTCACGATATAAGTTAGGCTTTCAGAGTATCGCGATGGAAATAAAACAACGGAATTTACATAAGTTTGCTGATAATTGATGATTGTTTATGACGTACAAGAGAAGAATAACTTACACGACATGTATAAATTATAGCATATATAAATTTGAAAACGATTGTTTTAAAAATATATGTATATATTCTTTTATGGTGTATTTATAATACTACGCTGAAATGTTAAGAATATGGAAGCTGTTAAAAGAACAAGTAATAACTTATTCTGCTTCTAGTGTTTTAAGTTCAAGAAGATTCAGTTATGTAAGGAAACTTCCTTATTCGATTGAAGCAATATTATATTGATACATAGAATATTGTTCTCATCCATCCAAGTTTGGTGCTCAATTCAATCAAGTTACTGTTATTTGTTGGATAATTTATTAGTCGATGCGTAGCCAGTGTGGAATTTCTAAATAGTTGAAAACTCGACGGAGAATGGTAACTTAAATTATTTTGCCGTATTGAATTGGAAACTTCACGCGTAATTGGAATACGTAATTTAACTTTATACGATATTTTAAAAATTACAAATTGTTTTACAAAGAAATTCAAATTGCTTTCAACGAATTTTCAATATGTTTAGTGTAACATCGAAACGCAATGAAACTCGTTTAAATGAATACAACAAAGACAATCTTGTAAATACGAATTATGATGACCTAGTTTAGCAAAAGACAGTGCAATTAAATTAACCACTTGCAGGGAGAGCTGGAGGAATTTGCAGTCACCAGCCCCCGAAACAGACGATGTTCCTACCCTTTAGCAGACCTGGGGTTGCAATAAAGCAGGGTTATTTCGACCACTAACGACCGAAGGCTTCTCCGAGCGCCGCACACGTCGGAGGCTGCGAACAGGCTCCGCTGCATCTGCAAGGGGTCTGTGCATCTGCAATCTGGGTCGCTTGTACCCACAAGTTTACGCTATTGTACTTCAGGTTTAATGAAGTTGCTGGCGGATGATTTAAATGCTTGGCGAGCAACAGGCGCAAAGTTTCGATCAGCTGTTCAGATAACACGAAATCAAAATTAAATTTATATATATATATACTAATATTAAAAATTTGCTAAGAACTATTATCTAAGGGAAGAACATGGGATTACAAAAAACAGTATAAATTTAAGAAATATTTTTGTGTCTATTGCGGATTGGTCAATCAGATGCGTATTTATTACCCAATACGGGTTTATAATATTATTACTAATATGATTAGGCACATTAGTTCATATATAGAAGATGACTTAAAGAAACTCTCAGAAAAATACTTTGTTCAAAAAGTCCAGTGCTTGCAAATCACCAAATATTGATTGGCCTGGGCACATTGATCCATATGTAGAGTATGACTGTTAAAAATTCTCGATAAACGGAAGTGATTCGTTAGTACAAGGGTTCGTACACCGGCCATGCAAGCCAGGAGATGTGGGTTCAAATCCCACACAAATCACGATGATATTTTTCTGAGAGTTTCTTTAAGTCATCTTCTTTATATGAACAAATGTGCCTAATCAGATTAGTAAAAATATTTTTGTGACGCCAAAATTTGATATTTTATATCAAATGGGTAGAAGTCAGTCGGACGAGTATTAATTTTATGTTTATGCGATGCCGAATATAAAACATAAAATAGTTTTCTTTTATATTTATACCTATTTTTTGAATAATTAAAAACGCCTATAGTATTTTTGACACTTGTGACAATATTAACTTTTATCATGTTGACTACAGTAAGAAATCTGTGATCAATATTGGTTATCTTCTGTAATAGATACATACTAAAAAAATACTTTATTTCAAAAGCAAATAGTATATAATTGCGATGCGAAAAGTTTGATAATAATTAATGTTAATACAAATAAAAATGTACTCCATTTTTAAGACTTTGGGTGTCACCTGAAAACAAAAAAAAAAAGGATTTATAAAATAATTTAAGCCTTTGCCTGAAACAACATCATCTGTAGAGCGCTTGAATATTCAACGCCGACCGGAAGGACTGCAGCGCCCCTGGCGGCGAGCGCCGTAAACAAGCGTCATGGCGGCTTAAATGCTCGGAACTGAGTCCTGACAAGAATACCGGAGCACTGCAAACATGCCGTGAAATTACCGGACCCATCGAATCGGCACCGAGGTCTTTGTTCCAGTCCCGTACTTTAACTAGCAGTTAAAAAAATATTTAAAAAAAAAAAAAATACTTGAGTTATTTTTCCACATGTTAATTTTTATTGGTGACCGGTTTCGCTAACCTTTTTACGGTGGCATTATCAAGCGGAGTTTCTCTCAATCTCAGAATCTCATTTTTCTCTTAATCCAACAAGTACTCACTGTCAAATATATTGATTTATTTTAGTTATCTCTATTCTATCGCAATTTGATAAATGCATACGCATATATTTTTTAAACAAATAATATTTTAGTGATTTTACAGTACAAGTTTTGCTAGCATAAAATGTTGGCAAAAATCAAAATAATATTATTTTTTTTTATACTAAAAAAAAATCATAATAGAATTCCGACTAGTACTTTTTATCAAAAATATTGAACACATATGCGAAACATAAAACTATAATTTTTTTTTTAATAAGATTTACTACTATTATAAAGGCAAGTTTTTCAAAAGTAAGCATTAAATTTTACGCATTTAAAAAAAAAACAAATACGACTTTATAATTCTTGTAACGTCACAATTTGATAAACTTATATTAGACATAAATTACAAGAGGTATTTTAGTTAATAAAGAATAAGTTGTCTATGTGAAATATATACTACTAGATTATATAAAAAAATATAAATCCAAAACAATACTTTTTATATGCCTAGTTAATAAAAATAATTTAAAACAATTAAAAAGACTGCATGTATTAATATATTTTTGGAAATCACTTATTCATTTACGCAGAGTAAGATTGTATTATAATTCTACAAGGATATAATATAATAGCTTGGGGAGTTTTCCGTTTATACTTTGTCAATTTTTCACTGAAATGGTACAATGTCACATTTTTTCGATACTAAATTATAAAAGCCATATAATACCATGAATAAATCTTTCGGAAACTACTTTGAGGGTGCTTTAAAAGGTTGCCATGGATATTATTTCCAATACTTATTGGGTTATTATGATAATTGAAAATAATATTTCTTACATTCATATCTATGGGAATTTCGATAGAAGAAACCAATTCTTAGTACGCGATTTGTACATGTTTTATAAATTCTCCGATATATTTTTATATTTGTTGATCCGCAATCTTAAAACATTTCTAATAATTAGTAATCGAAAAATGGGCTTTATTAAAATCCTTGCTGATATTGATAAGGCCATTATTTGCCATGATTTATTTTATGTTGAATTTTCGTATACTTTTTAGTATCACTTCTTCAGAAACACAATACACGGCAGATTTTAATAGCGGTCGAATCATTTATTAATAATAATCTTCAATATTTCAATTTCAACAAACTAATATGACAATTGATTTAAATTCTTACAAAGAAACATTCAATTGGTGTTAAATGTTTTTTACGCTACCAGTTCATTTATCCAAATTTTTGAAAATATTTTAATAGTTTAATTATCAAATCCCAACTTTTGATTGATAATTTTTTTTTTACGGAAAATTAATGATATATCGGGCTTTATTATTAATTTAAAAGTAGCACGGATTTCAATTGCATCAATTATAACAATTTCTTAAACTGTTTCTACTTTCTTTACACGCCAACTGCAGAAACCTTTTGGCCAGTTCTTTAAATGTTTCAATAAGCAATCAACCAAGAACTTCACTGTGAGGTAAACGTTGATTCAAAAACAAATTATATTAATTAAATATTTTTCACTGATTTTACACTTTTTTCTTCATTTTTTATATAAATAAACTAGCAATGTAAGTTTCGGCAGCTGTTTGTTTAAGAGATGCTTTTTTTGGATGCCGATACTATGTAGAGCAATATGCATCAGACTCCAGTTCTGGTACTTAAACGTCCAAAATTGTAGTAATTAACGATAGAGAAAAAACACAGTATTGTTTTATCGTAATATATAAAATAATTTACTAATAATTCACCTTTGTTTTAGCATTTAAAAATACTTTGCTTATATATATCACGTTTATAAGCATGCCATTTATTTAATGCTCTCAGCACTAAATAAGCCTTTGATTAAATCCAATGTATTGAAAAACCTTTGGTCGTGTAACTCTACCCCAGTCGTTTAAATTTCTTAAGGCCCATTCACACGTGTTATATATCGTCCTGGGCAGGTCCATAATCTGTCCATAAATTTGAATAAGGTGTCCTCTTTCACACATTATCCCGCGCGAAAGGGCCGGAGTGTCAGGCGATGATGTGCCACCATAGACAAAGGTGAAAAGTCGGGTGACCATTCATAATGGGAGCTTATAGGGGTTTGACCTTGCATTCGCGCTGAAACATGGAGATGAATAATGACGATTAATGACGAGAAATAAAAACTAAGCGGCACGAAATTCGAATCTAAATAAATCCAATAAATTAAATACTCCCAAGTAATTTAAAAAAAAAACATATATTTGCTCAGCTTGCATATAACGATTACAATACTATTTCAGCTACTGTATCATTGTAGACCAATTGGAAAGAGCACCGGTGCTGCAAAAGCCGTATATTGTAGGTGCAACACAGGTTGCAGAATATTTTTGATGTTGAAGATTTATAAAATAGTGTATTTACTAAAATAGGGAATATATATCAATGGTGAAAAATTAATCAAATTTAAAGTATTTTTATTTGATTGAAAACTCGATTTTTTATCATAATAAATTTACTATATATTTTATCAAAATATTGAATTATTTATATCAGTTATTTATAATCTCATATTATGCAATAACTGAAATTTTTATGTATTTAAAATTAATATTTTAAATAAAACACTTGAGCACTTTTTCCACATGTAATTTTTTTTGGCGATCGATTTCTCCAAACTTTCGCGTCTTCCAATAATAAATAAAATATTGAAAAATCACTTAAATTAAATTGAAATGGAATTCTACCAAGTAGTCTCTGTCAAAAATATTGATTACGTATAAAAATACACATTCACAGCAGTTACAAAAAAAAACTAGTTTTTATCGTAATACCGTAAGCTTATTGAGTTATATTTGATTCGGAGTAAACTTTCATACCGAATCCGGAGAGTAAATAAAAATTCGCTCTACGTAGGTAGCTCGGAGTTACATCGAGATTTAATTAATCTGAAGAGAAGGATAATATAAATTCCCGCAGTCCCGAGCAGCTCTGCTGAAATCCGCGCAGCACAATTACAATGCCACCGAGATTCGTTACTTACACGCTTTGTCTTCCGAATTAAGCAATATTCTAATTTATCCGCTCGCCATATTCTGTTAACACAATCCCCGGGACTTGCAGGCGGGACGGGAGAAAATGCCTGCCAACACATCAAAGCCCCTGTATTTACTGACACGACGATTTAAAATATTGAGAGAGAGACTGTAAAGAGGTCGATATTTCAATGGAAATAATCTAATCGATTAAATTCATTGTATCTTATTAGTTTATATTTATTACACATAAAAGCAATACTTCAACATTTTCAAAATTCACTATCATATTACTGGTTCAATATTCTTGTTATTAAGAAATTCAATATTTTTGACAGAGGATACTTGATGGAATTTCATTTTAATATTTTTGAGTAAAATACTTGAGTGATTTTCCACATGTTCGTTTTTATTTGTGACCGGTTTCGCCAACCTTTCACGTCGGCATTATCAAACAGAGTGATGATTTTTAAAATCATAAATAAAAACGAACATGTGGAAAATCACTCAAGTATTTTACTCAAAAATATTCTTATTATTGCCAATATACTTTAGTTGATTATTGGCATTTTTTTACTTCAAAATATTTGAGGTATAAATTTATTGATTTGTAGTATTTTTGGCATACTTTTAGAATAAGAAATAATGCAATAAATGAAATCGATTATATTCTTTTAATATACTCATTTGCTTTTGGCTGCAAGTTATTTGCTGATTTGACTAAGTTTGTACAGAGTAAATGTCAATGTACTATCTTTATATAAATTATAAATGCTTAGCTCCAATATATAATTATTTTTTAAATGTATGTGATATAAATTTAATTAATTCACTAACTGATTTTTTCGTGGCGTTTGTTTATTTATCGCAAGTGTGGCGTTAAGTAAAGAATTCGTTAGCACGAGACGGATGGTCCAACGATAAATCATTTTTCCACTTCTTATTGTTAGAGCTTTTCTTACCTTCTTATTGATTTTCATAAAGCTCCATTATTCCGATAACCTAATCATATTGAGTGCTCCGTTATCCGGTATTATAATGAATGAAGGCTGAGATACAGGTCGAATAATATTGACTTTGATTATTTGGGTTATAAACATACCTAAATTAATAACTTTTTCATCACGATTTACGAGGCAGCCGAACCTTAAATACCGGTAGACTGCTCGCTTACTTATTCTATCTTATTTTATTTAACTTTTTATTATTTACATCAGAAAAGTTCGGTATTTTTTACTTTTTCAAAAGATACAATAATGTATTTATATATATACTGTGATCAATGAAATTTATACAGGTGATTTACGTAAATTGACTTTTTGATTGTTACCATTGAAGAATAAGGGTTCAACATATTGTAGATTAGAAAAAAAATACTATGTGTTAACGTAATGATTATTATATTATTTAAATTTTTATACATCAATATACTTTGATTTTTACGTAAGTTAGCATTCAGCTCGTTTCAGGTACTATTGTAATATTCGTGTTCTAACGTATGAGAGAAAACGTTTGTATTCTATGTAGTTTTATATATTGAAAACATATCGGATAATTAGTGCGTCTTTAGTATACAGTTGACAATGATTGCGCCATTAATATAATTAAATCAGTTTTTGCAGGATAGTCATTGTTGAAAAATCTTTTCATAATATGACCACAGGTGAATAAAAATGGGTTTTGCAACATGAAATGTAAGTAACTTTTCTTTTATTAAGTAAAAACATGCACCCAAGAATTTTGGAATAACGTTTAAGTGCGAACGTTTTGGTTCAGGTGTTATTAACTAATTGGCCGAGTAAAACTATAAATATACAAAAAAACGCCAACAATTACGTTTATGTGACGAAAACATTTTTAATCGTCGTATAAGCCGACACGGAATTTGAAAAGGGTAAATACAGGAAAGGGGAGCGCGATAATTAGTGAGCACGCACGCTCTATGTGCCAGACAAATTGTGATAAGCAAATTAACCAATAAAAATGATTCTCCCCTAAATAAACCGTGTGTTTTAATTCAGCCATTTTGTGTAATTGGATGACTTGTATTTTGTGAGTAAAGAGCGGAGCGCCGAGGTGGGTAATTAAATGCGTCGTTCTTTTGTTTTTTTTCCTGAAAAATTAAATTTGAAAATTTGCTTGCGGGTCCAATCATGATTAAATTCTGAAAGCGATATTTTTTTTACAAATCTCCATTAATTGCGAATTCGCGATAAATTCTTTGTGTGTTTTTTTTTTAATTTGACAAATAGAAATGTTAATTGTCGGTTCACAAATACAGAGGTACGATCTTGTTTGTTTATTTTGGCAATTTGATAGAAATACACAAAAGAACCTCATATTTAGAATATCGTTAGACGTAATAAATGTAGATTTAGATTTATTCTCGAGTCAGCATCCTCTAGAGCTCTGGACTGGATTGTGACTCTTCTAAAAAGTCTTCTTAACGAGATGTTTCAGTGTTATCCACTTTGTGGGTAGTTCCTAATCTTGGTTTATTGTATTTTTAAGGTATTTTCATCGATTTGTCTCCAAGAAGTAAGTTCCTTATTTCAGATACATGATTAAATACATGTAATACACTGTAAAATTTGACATTTACTTTATGATATCAAAGTCCAAAAATTAAGTATTTAAAACCAAAATCAATCCAGTCCCAATAAATAAACTATTCGTTTATATTAATAATAGCACATAAAAATAAATATTCAATTTCATATATACACAATGTTTTATTGAACAAACATGACTCTTTAATACACAATACAATTATATCAAATAAATGCTCTCAATACAAAGCGGTGTGAATAACATTAACATTTATTTATTTATTACATGGTTTTATTCATAAGCAGATCAAACCTTTTAAATTGTAAAAATACAACTCTTAACGTCCAAATAAAAAACTTTTACCAACATATTTAAAATCTGGATATTACAGTATTTAAAGTACCCAGGATTTTTAATTGTTTCCACGAAAATAAGAAAAGTATCATCAGTAGAAGCTTAAATTATAAACAGAAGCGTTATTTTAATGCCAGCCTCTTTGATATATGTAAAATTATGGGTGGTCTCAATTGGGTGACTTTCATCTATAAAAGTCAATGTAGGTTTTCTGCTTTGTAATTCTGAAAATAATTCGTATCACTTTGGAGTTGCAGCTTTAAATGCTTATTTGTGATTTAATGCAATGCTTAAAAACAACTTATCAAGCAAATCCATATATTTTCAGTTAGCATTATAATTTAAATATTATTTCATAACTTTTTCAGAGCCTTTGAGCTGTATTTATACAAAATAACAGTGACATTCTTTGTAAAAATTAATATAACATACTGCATAGTTTTTTTTATAAAAAAATATACGATAGATAAAAATCAAATTTTTATCAAGACGAGTTTGCTTATTCTATTCGATATATTATATCTTATTGTACCTAAAATTGACGAGCAAGTTGACAATTACTCTGCAAATATTGAAAAAACCCTTAGTAGTATTCTTGCTTTTAATTTGTTGATACAATTTTTATTTAACTTACAGATTAAATTATGTGCGTCCTCGCTATATAAATTTATTTGACTTTTGATAGTTCTTTGGTAAATTTACATTTATACACTTTTTTACACTTTATTAAAAAGACAATAATTCTAAATTATTACTGATGTTATTTAACATTCCTTCAAGCTTTTGAGACATTAATAACTTTTAAATACCCTTCAAGCTGTAAGCAATGAGTGATAAAAAATACTTAAAATAAACGTAGAAAACTCACGCAAAGAGGCGCATTGCAAATGAGTCTAGGAATTTTTCATTTTAATCAAAACTTTATTTACTTCTGTTTGATAAACTTGCTTTGGGCACATTTTGCTTCATTGGGTATTTTTTGTGAAAATTTTTAGTTTTTTCTACGTTTATTCGTAGCGTTTAATTTATATTTGGTGGTAAAAAATCTCAATATTGTATTATTTATTGAAATAATAATCTTTGCAGACAGTAGATGGAAATCAAAAGAAGTGTTGCAGGTGACGTCATTTTATCTGAAATAAATTTAAAAATATATAAATTTACATTCACGTTTGTATACCGATATATTTTTTTTAATTTCTATCGTACAGACTCAAGAAGTAAAGTCAATTGAATACTCATGTGAAACGACATACGATGACATTTATGGCTCATAATTCCAAGTTCCATGTAATTCGGACTCCGAGATACTAGGTGGTAGAATTGTATGGGGATGGTGTTGCTTAACATACCTCCAGCACTAGGCCATTCCAGTTTCTGGTTATGGAGAGGAGGGGGTGCTGTCAGGGAGGCTGACTCCTCCACCTGCCTGGCAGTGGTGGGGACCCCTGGCAGCTCCGACAGACACTTGAGGGTGAGGACGAGGTTTCCGGCGTCGGTGGCCTTGAAGTGGCTCCTTGCCAGCGTCATCTGGACTCGAGCAGAGCTTGCGAAGAAAGGTCCGTCGGGTTCTATTAGAGTTGTGATGTGCTTTTTATCTACCTGGGGAAGAGTAAAATTTGTTTAAACAAATTACCACATAATAAGGCTTTCAAATATTTTTTTATAAATATATATATATTGGCGTACTGAGTTTCCGTTTATGAACAACGTGACGCTGGTTGGTGGGGCTGATGCTGAAGATCTACAAGATGTCTCCAATGTGTCTCCCACTGCATACCTGGTTCGCAAGCCTTCTATCTGAGGAACATCTAGTGGGATAGCTGCAACGAAGATAATTATAGATAAATGTAACAAATATAATTGTGACAAAAAACTACTAATTTATTTTAGTTGGCTTGTTGAGTAAGTGGTTAAATTATTCCTATATCGGTTCTTGCCCTGGCACAAATTTTTTAAGTTAATGTAATCGTCACTCTCTTATGCAATGGGGTCATTTAGCACTACAATATATATGCTAGGGATATGCTGATGTATAAAATAATATATTTAACTAAGACGTCATTAAAGTAAATGTTTATGCAACAGAATTATACGTATACTATTTATTTCCAAATCTTTATGCTGTTCTCAAAGATTTCGCTTTGTATGTGTGTGTAAATGTGTTTGCCCACACTTCGCCCATACTTTGCCCACAAGCGTTTTCTGAACAAGACAAAGTTCCAAGCCGTGACAAGTTCACGGTCAGCTCACTCCGGAGAGAACGTATTTGAGAGTCTGAATACAAAACACACGAAGTTGGAGCAGCCGCAGAAGAGGCAATTTGCATAATTCTGCTTCGCATTAGATGAAAAAGTTACATTTTTATGTTGATTTCTAGTTGAAAAAGTCACAGCTGAAATACAATGTGGCTGTCTTGCTTCAATGGGTATTTTATAAGCTCATATGGAATTTGCATTATTTTATATTACACGTTATATTCACGGTTAAATAGTTGCAAATTCACAGCGTAAAGAAATGGCAATTATTTAGGAAATAACAGTTTTTAATTTAAAAATTATGATTTTAATATTATTTTGATTTATTGCATCTGCAATATCAATACAATTTTAGAAATAAGTAAAATTGATTACAGCTTTTATTAATCTACTAATTGACTTTAACATTTTTGTTACAAATTTGAATAACAATGTGTATACAATTATTTTAACATTGTGGCAATTTATTAAGCGGGAGACATCCTGGTTAAGATATTCTGAGCTGAGATCACAACACAACTCGTTATGAGATAGAGCTTCAACCGGAAGCCCCAGGTTAGCAAGCAATTGCGTCTCTGTCTAGTTTGTTTCATTTCCGTTATCCGACTAGACCAAAAATTACTTGAAACTGTTAAAGGGAGTATATTCTTGAACGGGCTATATCTTAAATTAACCTGATTATATAAAAAAAATATATATATTGTTCTACCTAGAATTGATCCTTGTATTCTATGTTTGGAAGTATTCAAATTTATTATACGAGCTGAATACAACTGGTACACTAAACTAACAAAGGCGAGCAATATTTTTATCTCAGGTTCGATTCCAGGTTGCATAATGTGAATAATGACGTACCAGCTACAGTCATGTTGGTGGTCTCCATGACGGTCCGGAAGGTGGGCGCGTCCGTGGACACCTCACACGTGTAACTCCCCGAGGCCAGGGGGGTGAGTCGGTTGAGGGTGATCCTGCAGGACGTCCTGCCGCACATGGCATCGTCTGCCGTCACCGACACGCCGCCAGGCTGCTCGAACGCCAGGAAGCTGGGCTGCAGCACATCAACATTCAGTGGTGATCAGTTTCTCATCAGCGTCAGTAAAACAATGAGTATTATACTACATACGAGGGCGGTCCGATAAGTACTTAGCCTACAAAAGAAAAACAAAAAAATTGGAAAAGTGGCGATTTATTTCTCAAAATAGTCTCCTTTTAGCTGTCGCACGGGGCCAAATCTGGAGAATACGGTGGATGCGGGAGCAGTTCGTAGTGAAATTCGACCAATTCGGCCATGCCGACGGTGGAGGTGTGAGCCGGTGCGTTGTCATGGTGGAAGAGCACTTTTTTCTTCGCCAAATGGGGCCGTTTTTTCTGCAATTCGGCGTCCAATCGGCCCAATAATTCGGCATAGTAGAGCCCTGTAACCGTTTTGCTTTTCTTTAGGTAGTCGATGTAGATCACACCTTGTTAATCCCAGAAAACGGTGGCCATCACCTTTCCGGCCGATAGGACACTCTTCGCCTTCTTCGGAGCACGTTTGCCGGGTGAAGTCCACTGTTTCGACTGTTCCTTGATCTCCGGTGTATACCAATGGATCCATGTTTCGTTGACGGTCTCGAAACGACGCAGAAACTCCTTCGGATTGCGCTTAATCAGCGTCAAACACTGCTCCGAAGTGGTCTCATGGTTGCGCTTGTTGTCCGGAGTGAGCAAACGCGACACCCATCGCGCCGATAGCTTCCTCATGCCCAAAATTTCATACAGGATATATATTTGAGATGCCTACTGTTTCAGCTATCTCGCGCATCTTCAATCGGTGGTCTGCCAATACGAGATCGTGGATTTTTGTCACGTTATCCTCCGTGGTAGCCATTTTCAGGGCACCTGGGCGTGGTTTTTTAAAAACTGACGTGCGACCACGTTGAAACTCGTTAAACCAATTTTTGACGGTCGCCATCGAAGGAGGAGAGTCACCGTACACAGCATCCAAGCGTTCTTTGATTTTAAACAAGAATCAAATCACCGACCGATATTGCTCGATACTAGCACTATCGGGCGGTGAGGCTAAGTACTTATCGGACCGCCCTCGTACATGCAACAAAAGCGTATTTGGAATTAAAAAATATAAAAGTTTTTTTACCTCATGGCTCGGAGTATATCTGAAGAATTCAAGGTCATCTCTATACCATTTCACGGAGTACAGAGAATCGATACCCGTGTCGTAGGTGCAACCTAAAACTACCGGATGTCTGAGGTCCGCCAGCAGAGGCACATCCACGCCCACTATCTTTAAGCAAGAGGTACTCCCTGTAACAAGACGATATGTTTATAACTCATATTGTCTGTAAAGGTTGCAGAGACTTGAGATACTCAGAATTTAATTAGATCAATATCAAAATATCAAATATAACCAATGTCCATTGTTGCACAACAGTGCTTCATTTATTTACTGTGGTTTTATTATTTTTTACTTGGTTTGAAATATTTTCTTGTCCTGTGAGAGAGTACTCGCATGTTATTATACAACAACTACAATAACGTTATGTTTCTATGGAAGAGACGTTACGAGATAGCGAACGTTGTTCTGTCTCGGAAATGAGAAATGGGTAAAATGAATGTATAATACTATATATATACTGGGCATACAGGACATACATATTGAATGATATCAAAATATTTACGTGTTATTCTATAAGTCTATGTTTCATTTAATTTTGTTTCTGTAAAATATCAAAAGGATAAATAAAACCATTTATCAAATCATCTGATTGATAGCATTACTACATAAGTCACAAAATAGGTTTTTTAAACCACCAAAGTTTTATTACGTATCTTTAAAAACATGATAAAAATGAGACTTTTGGAAAATTCTTTGACACAGGCTATTATTCAAAACTGTATTAGTGTATTTATTTTCATCTTTGACTCCAAATGAAGAGTCTGGTTCGATTCCTGTATTGACAGATGATTCCCAAACAAATTTAATTAGACTTGTGCCTTTTTTCGGAAGGTCGACTAATATTGGAGTAGCTTGTAAAAACCATACATTATTTCAGATAATAAATAAACCATTTCTGATATTTGCACATTAAATGAAATATTTACTTTTCTCTAAGGCCTATAAATCTTTTCAGAGGCCTTATAAACGAAGAAAGGTTCCTTACCGAAGAGGATGACGAGCGAGTAGGCGGTGACTACGGCTCTTGATGACGTCACGGGGGCGCCCATGGTTCAACTGACCGAGTCTAACCCTACAGAGGTCATGCCGTACTAAGGGATGCTATGGAAACCACATATATGGTTTACCACGTATCATTGTTGTATTTCCTGTAACCAATAAACATATATTTTTAAATTTATGCATCATGTAATATGTTTTAAAATTAAACTGACAACGCTGAAAATGACGAGAATAATCAGAGTGTTTGGTACCATTGAACATTTTTTTTTTAAATCATTCATTATTTTTTACAGACAGAACCACTTATATATACAAATATAATTTGGAAAAACGATTTGTTTTTTTTTTTTTTAGTAAAAATATGAAAACTGATACTAAAGTATTTTTAAATCAGTAATACGCAAGAAAATTTCAGTGAAACTAATTTAAAATTATTACAATATTTTCAAACAGAAAGAATAAAAAAAATATATAATTCATATTGTTTGATGTATAACTACCTCTTAGTTAGCAAGGTAGTTTCTGCTGAATTTAATTCACGCAAAAAAGAATAAGATGAAATTTACAGCGGCAAAAAGGGTTCAAGGCAAAGCGATGCTATCTCTTTAAATAACTAACTTAACCGAGAGTTTTTTTTTGTCTTCTTTAAAGAGTAGAAGAAGAGGAAAAAAAGCTCTTTGACTGATACTGATTATTCTGAAAATAATTTATATACCCGCAAAGTTCCGCTCGGATTCAGTTTGAAGGCACAGTTTATTTTGTTGACTTACGATATTTTTTAGTTTGAAAAATGTTACAGTTTTTATTTATGAGAATTCGCCGTAACGCCTTTACATCAGAAAATATTTTCAAAGGGATTTTAAAAAGTATGTATTACGTTGTATAATATTATTCTACAAAGTTTTTGAGGCCAAATATAATTTTTTGTTAAGTGAAATAAATATTATGTTTATATAAAATATCCTTCTATGGGTATGTTGTGACAAAAATATAGTGAAGGTATTTATTTTATAAATAAAATCTAATCAGAAATATACGTTGAATTCAAAACTTTGTACAATATATTATTTGGATAGTAAAAAATATTTTTCTATTTATTTATAGTTAACAGTGATAAAAATGATGTAATTTTTTAATTAAATTTCTGCTTAAAAATTATATTTGAACTAATATTTAAAAAAATCTTTATTTTTCGATTGACAGATATTTTTTATAATAATGTTTAAAGTAAAATGTTATTTTTATTATTATAATACATTTGATGCGTTAAAACATTCAAGTTTTTTTTAGTTCGCACATAAATTTATAAAAACGAAGTTGTGCGAAATCGGTGGCTGAAAAAAATGTTTGTTCATATTTTGTTGGTAACATACGAAACTATGTTGGGTTTCCTCGTGGGGTTGCCATAAGTTTGGAACCACTGCGGCAGACAGAAGGCAGGTGGCCGTGATAAATTACGGCCTTTTTCCAAAAAATCAGGGCCGCACTCAGATAGCATGATGAATCCACTTGTAATAAATCATCCCCGTAAGGAATTACGTCGGATAACTTCGGCCACCCCTGCCTCATTGTTTCTCTAATTTAAATAATACGATATTTTTAACAGCTGTTGTGATGAGTTCGGATTTAATTAATAACTTAATGGATTTATCATCTATGTTGTTATTGCTCGATTGTAAACGCTATAAAATTACTTCCAACAAAACTGATCTGACTTTTCTTTGCAGAGTCGAAGAAACATGCTTCGTATATATAAGTCTTGTTTAATATTCCATTTTATTTACTTTTGCTGTATCAACCTAACAATTTTATGTAATTCTGCTGAATTTATAAATTATTCAATATTTATTGATTTATGTGAATTCAATATAGAAAAATCCTAATATTAAATATTTTTCGGGTTTATTTAAGCTGTTTAAATTAATGCCGGGGATAACTGAAAAAAATGTTTTTGAATTTTATTAAAAACCTTCATACAACATCTCGTTTCCTTTATGTTTATTTTGAAAAATGTAAATAATATTTGAAATCAATTTTGTAAAGAATATATGATTTAAATAAATAATAAAACAAACAAATAAATACCAAATATTTTTTTTCGCACAGTACGAAGCAAATCCGCTTTACGTAAACCGATCCAACTCAGATTGTATGAAGGCTTAAGCTTTTATGACCATAAGATTGGAGCAACTGGAGGGTTTTCAGTCTCACATTCATCAAATAATGAAAATATCTTCAACAACAGAACGTACTTTCAAAATATTTTATAAATATATCGATTCTTCAAATCAATGACTCTCAATGGAAACCTTTGTGACTTTTAGTGAAATGCATTATGCTCGTGTTATTTGAAAAAATATAATGTGTGAAAACCTCCTTGTATTAGCATTTTTATAAAATATTTTCTTGATTATAAAGTCATTCACTATTAAATATCTTTTGTTTTGTTATTCATATTTAATAAAACTATAAAGTCAGATCATCCATGATGATAATGTATGCCTCAAATAAACATCAGAACATCATGGCAAATTACGATTTCATCTTGTAGATGATCTTTAATTGTATAATTAATTGCTGATGGTACAAATTATATAAAGGAGCTATTTATTTTAGTTATGTTTATTTAATAAATTATCTTATATCTGGATTCGACAAAGATAATTTATTCAAAGCGATAACGCATATTTATTAATCCTTGTAAAGATGTAGACATGGTATTTTCTGGCTTTGTGATAAAATCGGTTTGCCTTTCTTGGAAAACAAGAATGAATTTATTCATTGTCACGGCGTGTATCCCGTAATGTTTCCTAAAGTATTAAATAAACATACAAGATAGTGTCTTCGAGCATTTTCAGAACCAAGATACATGGTGAACAAAGTAGATCGATTCTTAAAAGATAGCTATCTTTGCAGATTTATTTGTACACGTATCATTTGAATAATATATGCAGATAATAAATTATTTCTTCAAAGATGTATTTGTTTTTTGAAATATTTTTTATCACATCAATTTAACCTTTAATCATTTTATATGCTCTTAAATTCACAAGGTCCATATGCATATAGATGTATAGTTTGTTTTGGGTTGCTGTATGTACTGTTTGTTCGTCAAGTTTTTCTAATCGTTTTACAAAAATTGCATTCAATATGTTCTATTTGTAAGTTAACTTTAAAATAAAAAATATATGAACATTGTTCAAATTATTATAATTCACATTTATGTATTTTTTTAAACCAAAAATCTATATTTACTTGTACAAGCAAACAATTCTCTTAATAAAAAATGCTGGATATTTTGTGATTATATTCTGAATGTTATTTTATTTTTTTCAAGGTCACCTCTAAAAATCCCTTGTTGTTGGATAATTTCTAAGTGGTCGCTGAAAATAGCTTTTTAATTGTTTGAATTCGTAGTAAAATTCTCTTGAGATAATATTCCCAAAGAAGTACTTCACAATGAACCTACTTGTTATTTTAAATCGAAAATTTAAAAACAAACTGCTTTCATAGCAAAACGATTTGTTTTTCACTCGTATAATACGGTTGCCTCTTATAATAGTACTTTAATGCTTTAATGGTGTAACACTCGTCTTCACCGGGGGTCGTTTGCGTAGTGGTTGTGCAATAACTGGTTACCTAAAGAAAATTCGGTGCTATTCATGGTCTACCTAACTAAATAAGTTTGAATACTTGGCAGAAAACCGACGCTCGTTTTACGGAAATGCTTTAAATGAATAGGCACGGTTTTTGAAATATGGCCTTAAGCAAGGTGTTGTATCATTTTCAAACTAAAAATAAAATTATTAATTCTCGTGCTATGAGTTATCAAAAAACTCTCTTTGATACTTACGAAAAACGTGAACGTCTAATATAATATTCAATTATCAGTTCACTCATTAATGAGGCCTCATTGTCTTACGCTAGTTCAGGTTCCAGCCCAGAACCTGGTTTTTAAACAATAACCAGCCAACTGTCAGTGGAGAAGTTTGCCAATCATTAAACTTTCAGACAACCAGAAATATTACATTCAGACGTTTTTGATCAACGCAAAATCTCCACAGGAACAAAGACGTTTTGTTCTAACTGAAAGCTCTCGTTAGCAATGGCCTGAACCTGAAAAACCTGAAAAAATAATGAGCCCCACGACAAAAGGCTTGAATCAATTATTATTTAAATTAATTACTTTTCTCTGCATGGTATTTCGTGCGTTCCTTTTTAATTTCGTACTTTACTAAAGGGAGAAGGAGCAGACGCTGGCGCGGTTTACGCTTAATTAGTACAATTGGTGACACTTAACTCAATTAACAAATTTAAAACAGGCGGTCTTACTAATCGCTTGAGCTTACTTAACACGGCGTAAAAATGTTGACCTTTTGATCTTAAAATAACGCTTTTTAAATTCAAACAATATATTCATATACGGCTGCTTTTTAAATATTAAATAGTTTTTGTTTCAAATATTATAAAAATACACTAAATCAAAATTGAACATTTTAAACAGTCTATGTGAATTTTATAATATACGTAAAACCAAGTAATGAAGTTAAAAACATTTAAAAATCTTTTAATACCTCTAAAGAGGGCCCTCACAATTACGTGTAATTAATGGATTGTTAAAAAAAAATAAGCTTGTAACAAAAAGTGTAAATATATTACTTTAAAATTTCAAGCCGAACTGAGAGGTGATCCTTTAATAACTCAGGGTGAAGTTTGTTTACTACGGAGCGGATAAGGTAAAGCCTCAACTCCTGACCGGAACAGTTAACAACATTGGGGGTGCAGACTCCTGTTCCGCCCTTATATCGTTAGGATAATCTAAAAAGTCTAAAAATTAAAATTTGCTTATATTTAAAAATAGCACTTGATTGAGAATCACAAAATCACCCATAAAAAAAAATTCGGATGTTATTATTGAACAAAAAAAAAAACGTGTTTAGTAAGAATTTATTGGAGTTTTATCGACTTTTTAGAATTAGGGAGAAAAAGTTTTTTGATAATATTAATAAAATTTTAGACCTATCGAGTATTTATTCATGTTCCTAAAGTTATTTATAAAAATGAAAGTAACTTTATCTTGTAGTAGGACTTACATCTCTGGCCAATTTTATTTTAAATATTTTAAACGTTGCATGAATATGATTAATATATTAATTGCAGCTTGAGAACCGTTAATCCATCTAATAAATCTAAGCACGGTTAAAAATATTTTTTTCTTTCCCCAGTAGCTGTTAAATTGAATGTATGCATTTGTGTGTTTTTTTCGTAAAAAAAATATATCTAAAAATTGTAAACTCAATAGCCGTTCATCTATAAAAGAAAAAACTGTTTTATAATGTACAAGAATCACAAAATGCAACAATAATTTTCAGTCGTACCACACAATACTCTTTGAGATTTCATTTTAGAGCGGGGCGACAACATTGAGACATCTTGCGCCGCGACCGCCATTGTGTATCGATTATTAAACAGAGTGACGCAGTTTATTGATTAGAAAAGTTAAATAACTAATGATATTTGTATTGGTGACTGCTGAATAATTGCAAGATAGATTTATTGAATCGGATTTACGCGAAAACGTCGATATCAGTGCGTGTATACAAGTGAGAAATGGTATGTGAACATTTGTGAATAAGTCACCATATCAATTTTGTGTCGTATTCACGGGGTTATATTTATATCAGTGCGTGTTACTTGTAATATTTAGTAATGAGTATTTGTAAATAACATTAAAATGACTAATTGATAGTTGTATGGATTGATGGATACTGTCTTTTTAGACCCATCGAATTGGATTTGTTGTACGGGAAATATTGTTACTTTAGTTACTTTATTGTTAATTTAAGTGCATTGTTCTCAAATATCGCCGATGGCA
Organism: Atopsyche davidsoni; assembly: GCA_022113835.1. NCBI lineage: Eukaryota > Metazoa > Arthropoda > Insecta > Trichoptera > Hydrobiosidae > Atopsyche > Atopsyche davidsoni. The sequence continues at coordinate 7,846,107 of JAILWY010000006.1, read as the reverse complement.
TCGACGCTGGTGCAATATATAAGCTAGTAATATTAATTTGTAAATTTAACAATAGCTAATGATAAATGTATTGTGCTTTTGAATAATTGTATTTTTTATTTATAGTGGCATTCACGTGGAAATAAATACCTGTGCAGTGCTGGGCCTGCACATCAATATTGGCGGCTAGATTGAAACTGCATAAAGGTAAGTACAAATTATTTCATTTACATCGATAAGTCTTATGCACCATCAAGCCAAGTTTTTTAACTGTAAGTACTGCTCACAGCTTAATAATGTATATGTTGATTTTAAAGTATGTCTTGTCTTAAAAAATATACTTACTTGTCATAAATTTGATGTACAGTGGTTGAAACAATAATTATTATTCTTGTAACGTAAAAATAAAAGTTCTAAATAATATTAGACTAACGCAAAGAAAATAATTTTACGACTGATTTTTTCGACGCGTATGTTTCCTTGAACAAAAGTATTTTTTTATTTCTTTGAAAGAAAAAGCCATCCCCGTTTGATGACAAATTAATATAAAGCACACGGGATAGCATATTTTATATTAAAGCCTGAGGTAGATTTTTATCTTTTCGTAAAATAAATTTACTACAAATAAAATATAATCCAAATACTTATATTGCCACAGGCTATCTGTCATTCGGGTTGTGAAATGTCGAATGTTGATAAGATTTCTAAGGTTGCTCGCGATGTTTTGAATTTAATCAGAAAAATACGGCCATTGTTGTGACATACAACATAGTAATATATATTTGTCACAGTTGTTACAATGCTGAAAAAAATGTAACCAATAATTTAAAGATATTTTTATTGTCACAATATTTAGAGTAGTCAGAGAATGCATAAATGAGTATATTTGGTGGCTAAATTTAAAATATGCATACACATAACTATATTTTTGTTTTATCAATCTTGATCAGAGGTTACTTCAGGATGTATATATTTTACTGTGATGCTTTGGTAACCAGTATTTCCCCATTCGTTCAACACAACGTGTTATAAAACACGTTTATAAGATCAATTCTTGTGAACATAAAAGAATATTACAGAAATTTATTTCATAGGTTTTGACACAGTTGTCGTCTATTTTAATAAATACGTCAAATATCGCAGTATATTCATATTTTAGCACGTTGGCACCTTTCAAATAATGCTGCACAGGTATTGTGACGTGGAATTCTATATTTGTTTAGTGACAACACGTATTACTGTCATGCGCCTCTTCTCTGTGGAAATAAAATGGGATAAATTTACGATGTTACGTGAAAAGCTGCCCCAGACTTCCTGGAATTCATTCGCGAACACGTCCCAGATATTGAACAGTATCGTTTCACTTGTGTTCCTTTGGAAGAGCAAACGATTGATAGATTTACGATAGAATAGAATACAGAATTTCTGATATGTCTGTATTGTAATTTTCTACATTTTCAAAATAGAACCTAGATATTAGATTATCATGGGATTTCTTGGGTGTTATGCTTCGTTATAGGTGTAACGTAACACCTTTGTATCTTAATGCATCTAGATATATTAATTAATAATATTGTTAATAAGATTGTAATCCAACTAAGGATCGTAACTCTCTAAACAGTTGCGAAAAATATTCTAATAAAATTTAATCATATTAAAGTACATTGTGACGTTTTTGAGTAATAAATGTAAATAAATAATTAATAAAAGATTTTTTTATAAAAGGTAGGTTTATAATTTTTTACTATTTATGATTGATAACTATTTAAGAATTCAAATCGTGATTTAAAATCGATACAGGTGTATCTTGTGGGTGAGGTTAGAGTCGTCGGCTCCACACTTTCATTTTGAATTCTCTTTGAGTAAAAAGAAAATGACGCTATATATAAACTGTTCTTTGACATTTTGAGAATCATAAATATTTTTTATGGCACAGCAAGGCACTCAAATATAAAAAAATTGCAGTTTTAAAGTTTTTTGTATGTTTAAAATGTTGTATTTTAATATAATTTTTTTTTGTTTGACTCTTTGATTATTAACGTATATTTGTATTGAATTATATTTGTGAAGATATAGAAAAAAATAATTTAAAAAAATATAAATAATCTGTTTGATATTTCAATGTACCAGTTTGGTAATTAATTGCTGTACGCCTAGTAAAATATGTTGATAATCCTATAATTAAGAATGAATAAATTTTAGTATGATATTGATTTATGACACGTGCAACTTAGTCTCGAAATAAAATGTAATAAATATTTAATTCAAGACATCAATTTAAGGTACTCATTTCTCGAAATGTAAGATAGTTTATTTATAACATATGTAGTAGAACCTTTTTTAAACTTTTTTAATCAAGACAATAAAATACAATACAATTTATTTCTATACTATACAGTCGTTTGAAAAACTGCATAAAATAGGGTCATATGTTGTTGAAAGTTTTTCGTTTAACGCGTGGTAGTTTAATGGTACCCCTAGAAAGCTCACTACCCCTGTCCGTTCACAACTAGTATTAGGTTACCATGAATCAACCCAAACCATCTTACGATACCTTCGTCTATCAGGAGAAGGAGGAAGTAAACTTTTATCCTTCATTTGATTCGCGGTGTTTACGTGTATCGGAACAACAGACAAAACAAGGCCGCAGCGGATCCTACCCTTATATCGATTTATCTTTTACTATGTAGCATATATGATTCTTTAGAATATTTTTATATTCTTGTATGAAAAAAAACATTTACATGGAGAAAACTTGTAGCTTCTAAACTTTGTTATGAAAATATTAAAATACATTTTATACAATTTTCTTCTCAAATGATGCCCTTTGATATTTACTTTGTATGATTTCAAATTAAATTTTTTAAAGCATCATTGATCATTTGGTTTCATTTGTAAATTAAAATGTTTTTTTTTTAATTCAGACCAACGTTTCAGTGAATGGCAAAGTTCATTCAAAAGTACATGAAATATTACCGCGATCCCAGAAAGAGCCACAAAAGAGCTTACATATTATTCAGGGAAATGCGGAAATAATTATTTTCGAGCGAAATGCGTACTACGCTATAAAAACAGATAAATAAAAAATTGATTTTTTGATATTTCCTAATAAAATCCGTCGTCTTTCAAGATGTACATAATTGAATGAATTTATAAATCCGTTTCGTTATAAGATACTTTGACAGTTTCCGTTACGAGGATAATGTTGCGGCTTGCGTAAGCCCAGCGGATTTCCTGTCGAAAATATGATATTACAGATTCAAATTTACTTTCTAATATAATATTATTTGACAGTGAAAATAATTATTTTACATTGTTAATGTAACCAACGTCAAAGCAAATTAAGAAAAGATTTTTAGTTAAATATTCGATCGGACCTGAAACAGTTCTCGTGTCGCCGGTAGTTATAGTAAACGGACGTGAATTACCAAGCAGGGAAAATGGACAATGGAAGTGGTAATCGATCCGAATCGTCTACTTATTTGGAAAAACAATAGCTATTTTAGTTTATTTATGTTTTATTTGATATCACCGACTTTGTCGTTTTTCAAGAAATTCAATCAATCACTTCTTATCGTTTCATTGTTATTCTTGTCGTTATATATTCTGGTAAGATGGCAGAGATATTTTCCACATCGATTAAGAAATAATTCGGCTTATAATATTTTTATCATTTACCATTAAATATTTATAAAAAATAAAGTATAATTGAAAAAACGATTAAACTTAGCATGAATACTATGACTGGTTGCTTCAGTCTATATATAATATTGTACAGGTTTGTTATACTAGCAGAAACGGTTTAACGGATAAGATCAAACGGTTTGCTAATATTTTATTTATTCAATATTTTTAGATGAGCTATTAAGAAAATGATTTTTTTTAAATTAGTACTTAAAATAATAGGCGTGCTGTTGTAGTAATTGCAAAATAAAAAGCACAATAATACAGAGTTTTTGAATAAAACATTTAAAAGTCTCGTAAAAAACTATCCTAGCTAACCTGTGGGTGAATTACTGGCGTAGTTTATGAAGTGAGTGGATCATTTTAACCCTCAGGGGTAAGAAAACTCATAGTTTCATATTTTCAAAGCTAAAAATTGTATGCTAAGCGCTGGGGGATATAATACCTCTTTTGTATTTTAAAAGTTTTAGGTATATCGAATTATTTTTTTGGGTTTTATTTTTACGTGAATACAAATTATAATTATATATGCGTAAATAAATCCACTAAAAATTCAAAACAGGTTATTTTTCTTATATTCTAGCTTAACTTTAAAACCAAATATATTTGTAAACGACCGTTAGTTGTCTTTTATTGACAGGAGTGGTCAAGTTTCATGGTATGTTTATGCTATTAGGAGGTGTAAAAAATATGGCCATAGTCTATTTTGCCATACATCTAAGAAAGTAGCCATTCATGGTTCTTCAATAACAAAAAATATTTTACAGTTAGTTAAATATTAAATGTATATTTCTAGACATTTGCAATATATTGAATAAAAAATATATATTTGATGATGAAGATTTTTTGTGGATTTCCTGTATCCAATACAGTGAATTTCAAAGACGCATCGAGCTAAGTCTAAATGCTTCTTACCGCTTTCTTTTTCTGCCTCTTACTTTGAGGTCTCACATTCTGTCAGAGTTATGTCGTCTTAAGTTCTTTCTTGTTAGATTATCTGAGATTAAATGTTTCGTCCTCGTGGAAAAAATCAAAAGTAAAAAATTTGTTATTATTTTTAAATGGAAATCCACAATGATTTCAAACCGAATACAAAACGCAATTACACGAACTACGAATTAAATATGATACCGCATCAAATAACAAAGTCACCCCACCACGGCACTGGAGTTTGTAACTAAATCAGATTTGGCCGGAAGTGGCGCGTTGTCGACAAAAACTCCAAATTCAAATGACCCCAGAAACAATTGGTTTCCTGTTATTATTAGAGCGAGAGGAACAAACGGAACGGTAATAATTACTTCTGACTATCTAGCCAGCGCCGGACCTGTCAGGCAGTTCCTGAAGGATGATTATGAACACTTTATGTGTCGTTTGTGATAAAGCGATCAGTTGAAGGACCGGATAATTAATTAAGTCGTAAGATATTTCTTCTTGTTATTCTGTATTCACTGATTTCCGGTTAGCTGTGTAGCAAATAAGCATTCACATATTAAATGTGTAACGAATACAGTATTTTTATTATACAAATGGGCAATGCTACATCTACGCCATTATGTTAATAAATATTAATTATTATTTTATTAAATAAAAAATATATTTATTTTTCTTTTAAAAACTATCAACATCTAATACAATAATGTCATGTTGTCCAATTAAATAATTGGACAGCATGACATCTTGACTTTTCCATTATGTTTTATCACTTTTAATTCCAAAGTAAATTATAAAACTCGGCCTTTTCTTCTATACAAGTTTATGTTAGCCTCAAAATGGCTTTCCCCGTTGCTTCAAGTGGAAATATTTTATTTATAAAAATATTGAAAGATGTATTTATTAATATTGTTCTGATTGAATTTTTTACAAAAAAATGCTCGTATTCTCTGATGGAATAAATTTCATACGTGATCATTTTTCAGCGTGTTTCTTTTTGTATACAACACTCAGTTGGGAAATGACGAGAAGCGGGTTAGAGTGATATGATAATATTGTAGATGTTATTCCAACAGTTGTTGGTGTCCTCGAGCCGAATAGTGTCGTAAAAACGACTGCCATTTAAATAAAATATACCCGTAAAGGTAAAAAGTTAACATAAAAAGCATATTATTGCGAAGGAACTGCCAGTGTACTTACGGCAATAGCTCATATTTTGAAGGAAAAAACCAATGTTTTATGTGGTATTTATATAGAAATGAGAAGATGGCTTCTTATTTGATATAGAAAACACAAGGCAAAACTTATAAATATTTACATTCAAGAAACGGTTAAATAAACATATTTTGCTCATATTCACAGAAATATTAGAGCATTATTTAAAAATAATGAGGAAATAAAAAAAACAAATAATATGGAAATCTGTACAGTTAATCACATCATGTTTGATAATAACTATATGAATTCGTTGATGTAGTAAATAATTTGCTAAACAGGTCATTAAATGTTATTCGTTTGATGTTTAATATTAGAAACTGATATATTTTTACATGAGTCTTATTTTTATGGTCATAAAATAACAATAAAAATATCGGTGTCTAAAATCTTACTTGTGGATTGTAAGTATTGGTTAATTATTTTAATTTTATTATCACGTTTAATAAGAAGATATTATATTACTTGTTATTTAATTGGTTTGTTTTCATTTGAAAGAATTTATAAATATTTCAATTTTCATTATTATTATTATTCTATTATTTACTGAAAGTGTAACTGCGTTTATATTAAATTAATAAGATAAACGAAATAATATATAGATTATAACGAACACATGCATTGCATATAACGAAATACTAATAAATTTATATAGTTATTATATTAAAAAATGGTCATGAAACAGTTATACAATATCAATTTGTAAGGGTGTATTTTTATAAATTATAGAGTAGCATCGTATTAAAGCGAAAGCACAACTCTTTTGAAGGTTTGCGACCATTTCACTGACCATATACTCATACTGAGCCAGTGCTCATAGTTTTTTAAGACGAAAATAGTGAAGTGGGTTAGGTTAGGTTAAGTTAATAAGCGACACAACTCTTTGACAAGTTGGCGACCATTTCACTGAGCATATACTCATGCTGAGCCAGTATTCATAGTTTTCTAAGACGAAAATATCGAATTGGGTCTATATGGGTGTATATTATTAAAAAAAAAAAAAAAACAAACAAAACACACATATATTTACCTTCAGGACAAGAAGATAACAGCCAAAACAAACAAAAACAAAACGGAAAAAAAGTATAATTTATCCAATATCAATTTGTAAGGGTGTATTTTTATAAATTATAGAGTAGCATCGTATTAAAGCGAAAGCACAACTCTTTTGGAGGCTTGCGACCATTTCACTGAGCATATGCTCCTGCTGAGCCAGTGCTCATAGTTTTCTAAGACGAAAATAGTGAAGTGGGTCTTCACTTGCGTTGTATATTATTAAAAAAAAAAAAAAAAAAAAAAACACAAATATTTATAACATAATATTGTAATGATAAAAGTACCTTTGTATTCACTTTGAGTTTATTAAAATTATTTGCATTACTAGTTTCGACCCACGGGTCATCATCAGATGCATAAAGTGAAGACAAAATACTACAGTACTTTTATCATTATAATAATGTATCTTCACGAATCAAATACCATCTCCCTCAACAACACATATATTTACCTTCAGAACCAGAAGAGAACAACCACAACATACAAAAACAAACAACGTCACATAAACACACAAACGCTCATGTATCTCACTTTAGAAAATTTTCACAAAATCATCGGCTGTGAAATCGGCGCTGGGGGGGGACGATGATGATGATGATGACGGCACGGGCGACTCGTGGGTGTGGGGGCGCGAGGGGAGGCGCGGCAGGTCCTCGCAGCTGGGAGGACGCCGAAGCACTGACCCCGGGCGGCGCGGGCGCGTGCGCCGTCCCTGCACCGGAACGTCATTCATCCCGAGCGCTGATTGGCGCTGCAGACTCCTTTGATATAATGCTCCGACTCCGAGTGCCGCGTCCGTCGCCATTTTTTTTCCACGTGTAGCAGTAATGGCGTAAATGAAATTGAAAAAGCGCCAAAATCAAACCTTTGATAATGATATAGTTCATTTATACAAGTGCTTCTCAAAGTGGTCCCCACGGACCCCAGGGGGTCCCTGGGATCATTCAGGTGGTCCTTAGAAAATTAAATTCGATTTGGGGCTCTCGAACAACGTCAGGGGGTCCGCGCAAGGTTTAATATAAGAAATTCAATATTTTTGACAGAGAGTACTTGGTGGAATTCCATTTTAATAAAAATGTGTCACAATTTTTTTATTTTATACTTAACATTTTTGAATAAAATACTTGGGTGATTTTCCACATTTTCGTTTTTATTAGTGACCGGTTTCATCAACCTTTTTTTTTAAATGGAAGTTAAAATAAATAACTATGAATACATTATTAGCGATTTTTACGTCCTAAGTAAAATATACATATAGACAGGTGCATAAAATATAAGTAATAACAGGCATCGCGGTGAGTCAGGTAGGTTAATACAGGAACGCAATAGAGTCGATACTTGCACTAACTAGTATATAATATGAATTTATGTAGTTTCTCACCCAGGGTCCGTAGACAAGTTTTGACTATGAAAGGGGGTCCGTAGGCAAGTTGACTATGAAAAGGGATCCGTGGGCCAAAAGAGTTTGAGTGCCACTGATTTATGCCTATTATTGACAGCTTGAGGCCTTGATTTGCATTAATATTGAACAAGAATTTCAACGTACTTTAAGTAAATATAAATGTTCGTAAAACATTTAATAAAATAAATTTTAAATCTCTCTTGCATCTCTCAGGATGCTACTAATGTATGAAAAAAAAAAAGTACGAAGGCTTTGAATGTGAACTGCCTCGCACAGGATGTACTCTTACTCTCCTCGCCGCGCGGGGCCACGTATTAATTGGCTACAGGATCTCATCAGGTAATTTCGATGCCACAGTTGTTTATGTAAACATAAACGTGCATGCCAAGTACTATTAATTAACGAGGTACAATTAAGGAGATACAAAAAGATGAGACTTGTTTATTAATTTAATTAAAAAAATCACTGTGAAGTTTATTTATTGGGCTGAAAAAATCCACAAAAATCTTATCTAGCATTTAAGAGATCATGAAATAATTGGATTTCTTTTAAAACTGAATTTAAAGCTATTTAATATTATACTATTACGTTATTAATTCGTACATCCTGTTATTGCAGCTTGGCGTCATGGCATGACTCTGTAAATGACCAAAAACATGAATCGTTCTATATAGAGCGTTATGATTAACGAATATTCCTGACTAATATGTATATGTATATATATCACAGATTTGAGTTTAATGTAATAACAAATTGAATGGTTTTATTTTAAAAATATACACCAACCCTTAACGCAAACTAGGTCTTGTCAATATTTTTACCCTATTCAATTATTTTTAATAGCTTGTGATTTATTTACGTTCATGAAACTTAGCACAGTGATTTTTTGTATTTTTTTTATTATAATAAATACAGGATATTTATATTATTCACACCCTTAAAATAAATAAGAACGTATATTTAAATTGGATCATTCGATATCCTCCATTCTCCTGTCGCGAGTTTGGTTTGGGAATAATTTTTAAAGTTTTTTTTTGGCTGGCAGAGCAGGTTTTATCAATTCAAAATATATATGAAACCGGATTTCAAATGAATGAAATGAGATTTGGGAACGCAATGCGATTTTTACAGACAAACTTTGAAGTCAAGCTATTTAATTTAAAATTTACAAAACTCAAAGAGACTTTATTTATTTCAAATACAATTGCATGTGAATAAAGGTTTAAGGAATACTTTATATTCTTAAACATATTATATCAATCATGAAAAACAAGTCAAAAAGTACAATTATGAAAGTATTTTACGTTTTCTACAATTGACTAATATGCAGTAAAAAAATAGTTTTTTTTATTATGGTTTAGGATTTAATCCGATATTTTGATTAAAAAAATCTAATACTCATGTGCTGTTATAAAACTAAAGTTTGCTTCAAACTTGATACAGAATAAAATAAAATCATCTTAGTAAACTAAAAAAGGTGGAATAAAACTATTACAAATATTGAATTTTTGTAAATATTATATAGTAAAGAATTTTATTAGTATCGAAAAATCCCTTTTAGATTTTAACTGAAGTTAGGAATTAAAAATACTTATTTGGTTGAACCAATAAGTTTTATCAGATATTTTTATTTTTTTTAATATGAAATATCCGAAGAAGATGGATAAAATATATTCCATTTGAACTATATGTTATAGAAATTGGATGACATTTAATAAAATATATTTTTTGTATCATTCGCTCGAAAAAGATCTTGGGCTTCGAGCGAAATCAATTATAAAAATTATGTTAAAATTAATTAAGTGAATAAAAATGTGTGTTTCGTGCAGCATATTATATAAAATCGAGATTTTTTTTACTGATTAATTTTTAAATTGAATGTGCCTTTATATTTATCGTATTATTATTATTTTATTTCAACAAGAAAACAAAAAAAATAACAGACGCGGTCCCATTTGTGTCAGTCTTTTTTATCAGAAGAATCACGAAACCCTGAAATTTTGGTTCTTTTTAGCTCGATTCCGTGAATACATTTGTTTTCAGAATCGATTGTTAGTATTATCAACCATCTTGCCTGAATATAAAAAAATGTATTTATCAACGGAAACAAAGAAGAAATCCAACACTCTGCATAACAATGCTTATTAATAAAATATTGAAGCATTTCAGCATAATATTTTATTATCTATATTTTGGTTAACATTATACAGGGACTTTTAATTTTAATGATTTAGTTCTTATAAAATATTAAAAGGTATATATTACATTTTTAAATAGTTACTTTGATTGATAAAAAAATACTTAAATTTCGATGATTTGATAAATTTGCACTTATAATAAATTAACAAAGCTTTATCATAATAACGTTTTATAAGTATTTGATAAAAAAACTTATTTATGATAGTTTTATAATTCATAATATCATTCACTCGTAGTGATAAAATTACACGTTTTTTTAAACCTGTGATCCGAAAAGATAAATTTGGTTCAAAACATTGAGAACCCTTCGTTCTAAATATGTATGTATTTTTTTTGTAACATATCGAAGTATCCATTCCCTCTCTAAGTGTGTACAGACTCCATTCCAAGGACCTGAAATTCTATCTCGTTTGGACATGTTTCCCAAATATTTCACACACGCCGCACCTCTGATACAAGCTGAATGAAGAAATAACTCCGCAGCGTCGGATCCCCTACAAAACAGTTCCATTGGACGAGTGACAAAAGAACAAAACCCACGTCTGCCAGCAAGCCGGGGACTCTTCAATATAAACTTTTCATCACGATCTTCCGAGAAACAGCAGCGAGCAGCAACTTACATAAATTATGCTGATTGACTTGACTCACAGGCCGAATTAGGCAGACGTGTCTCATGGTGTAATTTAATTTATTGCTTTATCTAGTGGGTATGTTATTTCATTTGAAGGCAGTTATTTCTAATGAATCAATTTCAATTGAAAAAAATTTTCGCTAGATGAAAGACATTTGTTCCAAACGCTATGAATACTTAATCTAATGCACTATTACAAGTGCAAATACTCTTCTGTACATGTAGAGTGAATTCGTTTTAATACTTAACTATTTTTTAGTAACAATTTTTTAATAAAACGCTGTGACTGAGAAAGTAGAATTTTTTTGGCGGTATATTATTGAGACACTTGTATATTTGTATATTAGTGGGTATGTTATATCATTTGAAACCAGTTATTTCTAATGAATCAGTTTCAATTGAAAAAAAATTTGTTTGATGTAAAACACTTGTTCCAAAAGCTATGAATACTTAATCTAATGCACTATTACAAGCGCAAATACTCTTCCACATTTGTAGAGTGAATTTGTTTTATTATTTATTAATTATTAAGTAACAATTTTTTTTAAATAAAACACTATGACTAATAAAGTAGAATTTTTTTTGCGGTATATTATTGAGACATTTGTATATTTACTAGTTTATCTAGTGGGTATGTTTTTTTCATTTGAAGGCAGTTATTTCTAATGAATCACTTGTTCCAAATGATATTAATACTTGATCTTATGCAATGTTACAAGTGGAAATGCTCTTCGACACTTTTAGAGTGAATTTGTTTAAATATTTATTTATTGTTAAGTATCAATTTTTTTATTAAACACTATGACTGAGAAAGTAGAAAAAAAATTTGCTGTATATTATTGAGACATTTGTATATTTACAACGGAAATTTAAGAGCTGAAAAATTATTTTGCTAGATGAAAAACACTTGTTCCAAATGCTAGTGATACTTAATCTAATGCACTATTACAAGAAACAAATTTCAAACAAACAAGAAAAAAGTATTTGGCATAAAAACGAACATGTGGAAAATCACTCAAGTATTTTATTCAAAAATATTAAAATGGAATTCCACCAAGTACTCTCTGTCAAAAATATTGTATATTATTGACATATGTCTATTTTTTGATTAACGTATGCGTAACAGATGCGTATTTATTACCCATTAGGCACATTAGTTCATACATAGAAGATGATTTAAAGAAACTCTCAGAAAAATATCATCGTGATTTGTGTGGGATTTGAACCCATAGCCCCTGGTCATGTAAACCAGGGGATGCGGGTTCAAATCCCACACAAATCACGATGATATTTTTCTGAGAGTTTCTTTAAATGATCTTCTATGTATGAACTAATGTGCCTAATCATATTAGTAATAGAGTAATAGAAATCTTAGAGCTGTGTCGCAGCAGCTGTAACACAATTCGCAGAGTTTAGCTAACGCCATGTTGGTGTTTTCGGTTTCGTGGCGGTGGTATCTAATTGAGACATCCGTGGGTCGCGGCGATTATTCAATGTGTGCTCGGCGGCTCGACAACCATCGGGACCCGCTCCCAATTCATGAATGAATCACTCCGAAGGGGCGAAAAACTGAATTGGAATCCGTGGCCGTCAATTAGGACAGCTCACCCAGCCGGGATTGGAGCACTCGGCGAATCCCCGGACATGTTTTTGCGGGATTAAATAATCCGCCATTGAATACGTTTCTGTGAAAATATGCTGCGGATTCGGCGTTGTTACGACTGCATGTTCGGATTAAAAATTAATAACAGTGCTGGCGTAAGAACTAGATCGTATGTTTTATTGGGATGTGATCCGCTCGGCATTAGTTGCATTCCTGTAAACAAAACACAGTAGATTTTGAGTTTCGATCAAAATTAAGTAGAAATTAGCATGCTGGAATATGATAAAAGCTAAAAAGTATTATTTGTAATTTCGGCAGATATAATTTGCAATATAAAAGGAATTAAGCGTTCTATTATAACAATATGCAGCGGTCTCTGAATTACAGTGCTGAAATAACTACTACGAGGTCCATTATGTTTAAATGATATATTTAATATAGTAAAAATATTTTTTCGGGAATGCAGCAAATTGTTGTTACAATATACAGCTAAATTAACACGTTGGTTATGACCAAAAATTTTAATCAAGTTGAAATTTGTCATTTCACTGTGCGTTATTCTAATGCAAATTGTTAAAAAAATATTTTAAAATCAAAGCAGTGCATTTTAACATTTATTCAATTGTCTGTAAAACTCTTTTATATTAATATTATTGGTTTTTAAAACACTATGCAAACCACCTAATGTATTTTTTTATTTTTTATTATGTAAATACAGTTTGTTAATATCTTGTACAAATTCTGCGAAACGACATTGAGTTCTCTAAATCCAAAATTTATTAGTTAATTACTTCTTTGTCAGGCAGAATAATCACAAGTGAGCTTGTTAACAGCAAAATTAACGATTGATGGTGATGGCGGAACTAAATTTCTGTATAAAATGTTCTAACGTCCCGGGACAGATGCGGGGCGGGCGAACAAATCAAACACCGGGCGTTGCGTTTTACTGTAAATCCTGCAATATGTACTAAAAGGTAATCTCCGTGGACATGCATTTAAATTCAAACATGCATATTTACTGATAGAATGACTGCCAGCTGATTGGACATGTAAATCAAATTATATATTGTTATATTAATCAAGTGACTCTCCTCATGCTGAACCAGTGTTCATGGTATTCTAAAGGGAAAATAGTGTAGTAGGTCCCCGGGTCCTTCTACACAGCAGTTTTATATTGCTGCTTCCTAATAGCATTATTATATAATCCTTTCCTTATAAAGCTCTAGCGTCTAGCTCTAGCTCTAGCGTCGGGTACAGAATAGGAAGGGCGGGGAGTTCCGGTCAGGTTTAGTCAGATTGATTAATTGATAATGATTAAGTACATTTTTTCAAATATATTCAAAATTGATGAAAGAAACTCTTAGAAAAATATCATCGTGATTTGTGTGGGATTTGAACCCACATCCCCAAGATTACATGGCTGGTGCATTATCCCACACGATGATATTTTTCTAAGAATTTCTTTAATCAATTTTCAATTTTTGAAAAAATGTACTTAATCATTATGAATCAATAAAACATGTAACGGTCTTCACAAAAAATCAATAATATATTTAAGTGCGTGTATTGGCTTAATTAAATAGACTTTAAAAATAATAATATCCAGATCGGATTTAAATGCTTCACTCAGTACTTTGGGTTAAAAGTCTAGTATTGCAAGTCACACAATATTTTATTAGCATAATAAGTACGTTGTTTCACTTATAGGATACGATTGTTAAAAAATCATTCATAGACCATGTAAGCTTGGGGATGTGGAACTTAATCATGATCAATCAATAAAACCTGTATCTGTGAGACGGTCTTCACAAAAAAAAATCAATAACAGATTATTCATATTTTAACATACATAGTGTAAATATATGAAGTATGTTAAAAAAATATAACAGGAACAATAATAAACGATTGTAGAAGACGCAAGTACAGCTGTAAACATGTCTCGGGTCTACCGTTAAAACTTTTAATTCTGTCAGACAGAGTGCGGAGGCTGCGGCGAATACTTATCAGAATCGGTCTCCGCGGCTCGGCCAACTTCCGCCCCAGCGGTCTTCCGCGGCCGCCGCGGATGCGACAGCTGAGCCTGTCACGACCCCCGCCCCCTCCCCTCGTGTTTAGAGAGCCTCCAACTTGACAGGTCTATTACGCTTCGCGCTAGTCTTCGTGTTTTCCACTTCAACTTTTTTCATAACTACACCTACATACAGCCATTCTGTAAAATCGCGTTATTTTCGTAAATTTTGGCAGCCGCTTCAGCAGGACTCTAAGACTCACAGTCGCGTGTTAAAAATCATTCTAGATATTGGTAGTTTTGCACACACTCTGATAAATAATATTACCAACTATTGAATACCGAAATAATAAAAATCAACGTGGATTGACACTCAAAAAAAAAAAATATTTTAATTTACAATGTTTCTATATGTCCTGATAGTGTTTGCTTTTATTTTAACTTATTTTTTACAAACAGGCATTCTGTAAAACCATGCTATTTTTGCAAATTTAGGCAGATACTGCAGCGGGACTTATTTTAATTCTATGACTCAAAATCTTGTGTCAAAAATCATTCTTACGTTTTGCACGCACTCGGATAAATACTATCACCAATTTAAAAAAATATATATATGTAAAATCGGCAATGCCAAAACATAATAAAATTGCACGTGGCTTGTTGGCACTCGAGAAATTTTTATTATTTTTTATTTACAATGCTTTTATTTTGAAATAATATTATCATCTATGGAATGCCGAAACTATGTAATAATAATAAAAATAAACGTGGATTGACACTCAAGAAATATATATATTTTTTTAATTTACAATTCTTTTGTATGTCTTGATGGTGTTTGCTGTTATTTTAACTTATTTTTGACAAACAGGCATTCTGTAAAACCATGTTATTTTCGCAAATTTAGGCAGCTGAGTCTTGTGTCAAAAGTCATTCTTACGTTTTGCACGCACTCGGATAAATACTATTACCAATTAAAAAAAAAAATTATACATAAAACCGGCAATGCCAAAACATAATAAAAATATACGTGGCTTGTTGACACTCTAGAATTTTTTTTAAAATTATTTTCGATGCTTTTATTTTGACCCGAAAATTTATGGTGTGACTGTGGTGGCTGTGATTTTTACTTTTTCATCATCATCAGTTGGGTATTTTTATTTATTTAACAGTTAATATTTGGCTTAAATAAATAGAATATATATATATATATGTTTTAAGTATGGAATAACTAACCGCTTGAAATTAAGCTGCTGAGAAAAGCGAGTTACCAAGCATCGGTTCACTTTTGAACTTCGTTTCTCGTCTGAGTGCACGCCCCTGACAGTGCCCGCGTAGGTGCATTGTACAATATCGCGCTGCAGGTTTCTAAGTTGGAAATTGGAGGCGAGACGGCATCTTTGTTAACGACAGTTGAATGGGAGATGTGCTATCCACTCTGACTCTGGCTGAAGGTGTGTCCTCTTTAAATTTAATATATCTGGAACTTGGCATATCGGTTGGTGAACACCTGTGCTGCAGGGTGTCACCTGAAAACATACTCGAAGGACTACCTATCTTTTCTAAAAAAAAAATTCAGAAAACGTTTTTGACATACTACAATGATACTATCTATATAAAATATTTCTACATGCTATTAAAAAAACTAAACGCTAACATTTTTCCAGTTATTTTGTTGTCCTAATAACTTAGCTATGCAAAGTATTTTTAGTATACCAAAATATAATCTTAACTAATCTTAACTATTTATTTTGTAACGCTACTAGTTTCGCTAATACGCTAGGATATAATATAGTTGTCGCGAAGTGTTTCATATCAAAAAAAATAAATTAACTTTTGTGTTATGATTATGATACTGAGAAAAACAATTTATTTTCTTTGAATATGTAAATATTGTGTTGGTTTGTAGATAATTTGATTTAAGTTTCCAGAAATATTTGCTGTGTTAAGTATTAAGTTTTAAAAAATAAATAGAAAGTTCACGTAAACGATAGGAAAAATGAAGAATTTCAGAATCTTGTAATTTTATTTTGTAAATATTCCTGTTTTACCAGTCCAATAGATTACAATAAAATATAAAATGCATGAAACAATTTTTCTTACGATTTGTTTACACATGATATATTTTTATAAACAAGTAGCTGTTTAAACTGCAACCAAATATTTCCAAAACCAATAAAAAGCGTTAACGAAAACTTTTATCACAAAGTCATTTTCATTGTCCAATGAAACACCTGTAGTCAATAAATCCAAACAAAACTTCGGGGAACTGAAAACTCGAGATCCAGTGGTTTCAAAGTGCGCTGCCTGTTCCGCCTAACTTCAGGGGGAGGGAGGCTCAACAATGTTTATACCACTTTATGACTCCCGCTGACGTTGCCGTGGTTGCATTGTGTGCGACTGCCATTCCACACCTGGAATATAGAAAGCCAGGTAGCTCGTGGTTTCCCACTGAATCTCAAAATACAAGATTTTTTTTGACTTTCAACATTAAGATTTTTTAAAATTTATTTTACATAAGTATACATTTTGAACATTCATATAATACTTGTTGTCTGTATCAGACTCATTCAAAGGTTGTATTTATTTATAACACTATAATTTAGCACCATAAAAGATAACAAGTTACTGTGTTATTCAAAAGTTTTTCAAAAGCAATAGTGTTCTCTATTAAAAAATAGTTAGTTTATTTTGGCCATTAGGTTATTCGTATTTGTGAGTTTAAATTTGGTTTAGTACAGAATTTGAAACCAGTCTCGTAATAAACACATTTTAAATAAGTGAGTATATGAAATGTTTATTTATATTGTTTCGACCACATAGAAAATTATTGTAGTATTTAATAAAAAAACGTATTTTTTTTCATCTTTGTCCAAAATAATTAATATTATCGTCAAATTTTCATTCACAGATAAATTCATAAATAAATCATTATCTAGATTAAGTTTTAAGATTTATATAAAATGTAGTGGAGTGAAAATATATACTTTTTTTCGGTTTATGTATATAAGCTACTGTAACCTTTACCCATATAATATTAATGTTTTTGTTTCACAAAAGAATGCCGTAAACCCAAATGAACCAATGCACGGATGTGCGTGTTGGAAAACATTTAGTGTAATACGCAAAGGCCAAAATAAGTAAATTGTCCTATATGAGCTCGCATATAAAAGTACGGAGAGAAAAATAAATAGGGTGGAAATTGGTATTTTATGACACACACACTGTAAAGAGTAGTTAAAATCGCCAAGACGTGTATTTTTACTTTCTCGTCACGTAATTTTCATGTTTTCTACAATCATATTAAAAATTCCTGATATGAGACTCTTTTAGTAATAGTGAAAATTATCATACATACAGAGTAGTATTAAAAGCTAATTAGCCATCCTTAAAGTAACGGTAGTATCGATAAGTTTAAATATAATATTATGACAAAAATAAATCTCAATATGTGTTCAATGATTCTATAAAGTTTTTCATGCTTAATATGATAAAAAATATACACTTTTTAAGACGTGACAGTTTATAATTAAAAATAATTATATTTTGGCATAAAACTTTGAAATTTAAAACGTAGAAAATTAATCCTAAATTTTGATGTATTTTAGAATTCTCATTAACTTAGATAATCGCTAATTCAAAAAAAAAAATTTGAATAGTATATAAAAAGGCATTTTCGGGTATATAAGCGCGATGTCCCACAAGGGGGTGAACGACTGCACTCTTCGCACCCCCTCGAGTCCCCGGGAATCCCGGGATTAATCCAGGAGAACCGGTCCAAACCGCAGGCTGGCGTCTTTAGCATGAACCGGTTAAAATAATGCCGACTTAACAATTCAGTGGTTATAGAATTTCAATCCAATCCGTTCCTAGCTTTGTGATCGCAAGTTAAATTTTGAAAAAATATTAAAAATATAATATAGTGCCTGCGGTTATTTCTGTTTTCTAATATTTTTTATCAAACACGTTTCTTTAAAAATTATTTTTCGCAAATGTGTTTCTAGAGGTGTTTTGGTACGAAAATCCGCCATACTCTCCGCGTTAAGAGATTTTTTTTATACTCACCCACAGTTTGCGTCTAAGTATAAAATTCAACGAGCAAGTCTGTTACCTCATTGAGTATGCTAAATATATGAAAATTTAAAGTGTCAACGTTGAAAGTCATCGCTTTCCTCTTACACCCAGCACGTATATGTGAGTGAATGAGTACATAATGTATTTCTCCGGTATAATTATTCAGTGTGTTTGGAGTGTCCATAAATTATAGGAAGATTCCCGGCCATGTTTCGCTGAAGATAATTTTCCAAGGAACGTTTTATTTTAAGTGGATAATTTATTCAGTGCTAGCGCAAATGTTTTTATTCGAACGTTTAGAAATTTTCGTCGCGAATTTCACAATGATTTATACGTATTGTAAATACGCTCGAGTTATACGCACTGAATATCTGAATTCTTTTGGATTAAAGATTTTTTTCCCTTGAAATAAACCTTAAATTTTTCAAGTAAAAGAAGCGTTTAGAATTCAGATTTACGTAAATACAACTGTTATTTATCAAAATTCCAAGTGTAGTTATAAATTCAGCTTATAATGTTTGTTTTAATTAAAATGAACAACAACATGCTTTTTTTATATAATTTTAAAATAAATATATTAAAAGATATCTGATAAAATAAAAATATTTTTCTAAAATGCTACCTTAAATTAATATGTATGACTTTGAAATAATTTTTTTTTTATTAGCTTGCAAAATTATAATAATAATAAGTTACTTATTCGATGGCTGGAAAAATTTAATTGTTACATAAAAAAAACTGCTGCGTTAATATAATTTATATTAAATACGAATATTTTTACTACTTTTTTTACCAGTGCCGGCGCGTGGTGTGCGACAGGTCAGGTAAAGTCCCGTACCATGTCACCTGTAGTATCTGCACCGCCGCTCAGCCAGAAACTATATAAAGTGACATTTTCCATTACACCTTTCGTCAGGCTTTTGCTGCGCGCCACTGGAAAATCATCCTGCATGTGGCGGGGGTGAACGTACTACGAGATAAACTGTTAGTTAGATAATGTGCTTTATATAATATAATGCATCGATGCAATCATATTTAAATTTTATGCAACATTAACGTTCATTGTGTTTGATGTACTTTATTTATATTGTGGTTTGCGTGTTGTCACGATTTCAAATTTATCTATAAAAACGATTTGACTGAAAAGCGAATCAATAATCTGTAATAAAAAAAAGTATTTTTTGGATACGAGTGAGCTTAAAATCTTAGAAGGCTAATAAAATTTTAATATAGGATGATCACATGTTCTATAAATAATTTATTTAATTGAATACTTTTCTTAATATATAGATTCTTCATAATCCAGTTTTTATAATGGAAGGGTGTTGAACGGAAACATAGTTACAAGATAAGGCGCAACATGAGAGATAACAATGTATATCTCATCTTTTTTTTTTTTTTCCGATCGGTAGAAGGTTGCTGTGACATCATTAGGGTGTGCATGGACCTGGCTTAGTAGATTATAGTGCATAGTGCTATGTGATCACTATTCACCCAGCACCCCCACCGGCCGATGTGAGCCAGCCAGGTAATGTAAACAAACCGAGGCTTTTAACGCGCTTACAAAAATAATTACTAAAGGTGGGGCGCAACGACCGATGCACTGCCGTAATTACCTGCTGGTGGAGTAAAATTGTTTTTTTTATTTAAAAAAAAAATGGCTTTGGTGTATAAAAGACTTGTTATTTTTTAAATAAATATTAATCCAAAAAAAAAAATTATGTTCTTGTATGTGGTGATATATTGACGTTTCAAAGCAAACATAACGGACCACAATATCAATAACACACTATAAAAAAAATCGTTTTATAATAAACCAATGAGACGTATGATTTGTAAATTGCTTGGTATATATACTACAATCTAATTACTATTAAAAAAATAAAAAAATTGATAGACTGCATAACTTTTTCTCTTTCAAGTAAACAACAATCGATCATCTATATTCTCGTCTGATAAAAATAGAGTAAACGGAAAGTTCATATATGTTTACATAGCCTCTATGCATTTTTCAAAAAAATGATCACTTATTATTTGGTAGAGAGAACATAATTATATTGGAATCAAATACAAGTTGTAATAGGTTATTTAAGAATTGTATATATTGTTCAGCTAGTTGATTTTCCTTTGAGGTGACGCGAATGTATCCGGCTTATCCAGGGGATGTTCTCAGTATAATTTGCCACCTCACAAACCCTAGATTAACTAACTCGCAGTTAACCTGAAGTTATGCAAAGCAGAATTGAAGCTTTGAATGCAGACTATTAACTAAACTTTTCAGTACGATTACAAATTATACTTAAATTCTCTGATGCATAAAAAAATACAATTTTGTAAGAATTTTGACTGTCGAGAAACTTAACTGCTGAGAATTGGGAAATATAGCGTAATGTTTTTTTAAATAGATTTAACAAGAAGTATTATTTATACCGACAAATTGACTTGGTTGAATCATTATTTAATGTGTAAAATTTTTACTCTGTGTTTGCCATATTTTTTTCATTACAGAAAAAAAATATTTTTTGCTAAATATAATTATGTAATTTTTTCAACCATTAACCGTAGTAAATTTTGAAATACACTCCTAGGTATATATGACTTCCTAATATTACGCACTGTAGACCTACAATTAATTATAAATATACACGGTGCTGCCATTATTAATTATTCGGTTACTCCTGTAGGTTTGCATTTAACACAGTCATACAAGAACACGCCTCAGCCCACCGCCTTACATTTCAGGCAACATTTAATTTGTTTGCGAACAAACGCACCGAGCTCATTTGCAAACAGCTTGTAAAAGATATCCATACGAACATTTTAACACTCCTCTGTTTACTTTGCCTCGCGAAACTTCGCTCGTTTAGACGGGGAAGTTTGCAGCTAAAATTGAATATTAAAAAAATGAAACCAGACTCTAACGGCCTACGAGAAATTATTCTTTAAAACTTTGCGTAATTCGTATACAAAGGAAACATTTCCTCTGCAGTTTCAAGCCTGAAGTATGAATAAGAAAATAGCGAAAGTTTTTTTTAAACAATTCTGGCTGGTCATTAAACTCGATGCTTGCAGAGAATTGCACAGTTTTACTACCATATTGTATTATATTATAAGAAATTTATGGTTCAGTTGATCCTTAATACTCTTCAGAATGTAATCGTATAAAATCTTAATACTTTTAAGCTTTCTGCTTTTATGTGAAAATTTGTCGACCAACTTCTAAATTACTTAATATAATAATGCACAGAAACAAGGGGTTCCTTGTGTTTGTTTTAATAACCTTCCTTAGAATTACACATGTAGTACTTGCTATGCTCAAGTTTTACTACTTAACTAAGTAAAAAAGGTAATATTTTAAATTATGTATTTATATGAATCACAACAGTGAAAACCGCTTTGTTGCTTTTTATAATCACTCAGTTAAAATTTCATGAAAACTAAAAAAAGTTTTTTGACAGATTTGTTTAATAAATAAATAAGATTAACAACGTATTTTAACTTTGTATCATGAACACTCTCATTTACGAAGGAAACGAAGTACTTTAAGATACAATGCAAAATTCGTAAAGCCCAAGTCCCAGGCAAAAAGGTAAACACGGAATGAAACAGTTTGCAGGTGCTCCGAGGCCCTGACAAGGAGGATAGAAAAGTGATTAAGGAACTTCTGGAGTCTTAATGTTCTCTCTATTTGCTTTTAGAAACAGATTACCGTCTGGAATAGCAAGGAGTACTATGCGCCAAGTCATGATTTTACACTAAATGATGTTTTCCTAGATATTACAGATAGGAATTTATACCTGCATTATAATATGCACGGATGTATTGAAACTCATGGCGTAGCCAGTTTAATTAGTTTCCTCTTTTAATAAAAACAATTTTTGTTTTATCACTAGAAAAGTTACTTTTGTTCTTATTGCTGCAATCAAATTAACCCATTGAGAAAATTTAACGTAAACAAAGAAACATACAAATCGGTCTTCAATTAACAGTTAGAAATAAAATAGCGTTTTTTATGCAATACACGCAACGTATTAAATCGCCCATTTATTATCTTATTTATACAGATTTTCTGGAGATAAATCAGATTCCAAAAATGATATTAATATTTGTAAGAGTATGAAAAACAGATGAGAATATCGTTTGATTTTGTAATCAATCTCAATACTATTTTTATTAGAAAAGTTTTTTTTAAAATCATAACAGCTTCAATTTAAACTTACCTGTAAAATTCCACTCCTAGTATTGCTGCGCGTCTGGATAGATAAAATCCATAAGGCATTCCTTGTCTGCGAACTTGAGATTTGAGGATCGGAGAGGCTTACAGCCGCGACTTCAGGAGGTACAAGTATGTCACTCTTTGACGTTTTCATTTAGCGGAGTGCACGAGACGCCAGCCAACAGAAAGAAGAAACTCACCCCTCCTAGACTTGGTCTCTTGATAACGAACCGATATTTTTCGAAGAGGAGCTTTGACATAAATAGTTGGCTTCTGATTAAAAAACGCTACCTAGATGCAACAAAAATACTCCCAGCATTTAAAAGAGGCAATTTTTTTTACTCGTCTGAAAGAATAAGAAAATAATGTCCACAGTTTACTAATATTAAATGTATACACGATAATTAACTTTTTTCATAAAATGTGCTTGCAATGACAAATGTAAATTTTTTAATAATTTAATATTTTTTAGTAAATTTAGCTCTCTGAATAATATTAATATAATTCAAATCAGATAATTAAACATTTAACCAAATTAATTTTATTTATATATATATGTTATGGGGATGTTAAAATTTTATGCGGATTTATATATCATCCGATACTTTATTGCAGGGGTCCTTCAGTTTATATTCCATACATCATAAAGTTAAAGTTTTTATACGACAACGCTTGGCAAAATAAACAAGACGAAATACTTTTCCTTTAAATTGAAATCAATGACCCAACTGGGAAATAAGTCTTACGCTCTTGTGGCAACACCAACCCAGCGTGGTATGAGAATTAACACTAAAGATACACACTTCCACAGGCTTACTGCCGCTCTTACGCCAACTTAATTATAGTGTATTTTCTCTTTTGAACCATTCTTCGTATTTAATACTATGAATAATGTAGTATGTTTAGTATTTTATTAAAAACATGATTCATGCTATATACCTTAAAAAAATAATATGTATTTATTTTTGTTTACTTTACGAGCAACGATATTTGAGTAATAATTTCGTCATAAGTAATCTTAACGTATTTAGTAGATTATTTGATTAGAGTAGTATTTAAAGTTGTGGATTTTGAAAGAATATTCAGTGAGCTTCAAAAGTTCCAAATCATCAAATTGTATTAAAGTTTGTACTATTTGATGATTGTGATATTTGACTTTAATTAAATTGAAAAGTTTTCAAGATATTCATTATTTGAAATCATTAATGGATTTGTTTTGAGTGTTTTTTTTTATTTTGATTAGGATATTTATAGTTGTGGTTTTAATAAGAATATTCAACGAAATTATACGTGAATATTCAACATGAATTCAATTACAAACTTTTATTAACTATTGAAAACAACGTTGAATGGGCAAGTTTTTTTTGTGAAATTCAATAATTTTATTGTTTTCATCGAAGTGAACTCGATTTTTAATAATTTTGAATCATTTAATACAAAGAGATCAATTGTAAGGCAATTCGGATTGATATTGCTTTATGTTTAAATTTATAAAGTATTGACCAATTTCTGTGCTTTTTTTTATTGGTTATATGCACAAGTAGCACTTAGTTCTTTTAACCAAATGAAATTGATAAATTAATCAATGTGACATTTTCTTCATAATCTATGTTATATAAAGTACATAAATGTATATATAAAATTTCGATTTTTTGATACTTTATTCTCATATTATTCATATATTTAAATTGAAACAAAAGATTGCCTTTATAGCGTAGTTATTTTTATTACCTAAACCAGATTCTCGATACTCTTACATCTCTTATTATGTATAATAATATAAACTTTTTATTACACTCATCCCAAATAAACATCGCGCATTCAGTGAGACTGGTAATATTTGATTTTTTTTAAAATTGAGATCTTTTAAACATTACACTACAATATTCGTGTTCGATATTATAATTAACCCTAACGTTGATTTATATTTTACCTGTCCACATTCATAGAAATATATTTATGAAATTTAAATTATGACTGTTCCAACATACTCAATAAAAATATCTCTGCTTTAAACAAATAAAAATATTCTACCACAAACAAGAAAAACTGCCAATTCTAGCAAAATCGTACAAAAACAAGCATCAACATTGACTTTACAGCAAACACAGCTTGTTTTACTAATAAAAAGGATGAATGTTTACTTTTTCAACGACGCGGTAGAAATGCAATTTCATTGAGCTAACGGACGCACAGTCCGCATGGTTCACGTGTAGCATATAGTGTCGCAGTGTCAACACATAAATCCAGAGGGAATAATAGGGGAGGTTTGAAAGGGGTGCCTAATGGAGCGGGGGGTTGCGTTTTTAAAAGGCAGAGAGGCGCTTAACAGTTTTATGATAATGATCGGGATTCAAATCCCAGAGGAGTTCACTCCCAAACCTTCGTTTCGCGGAATGGAAATCCCGGAAAGGTTCAAATAACTCACCCCTAACGACTGAGATTCTGAAAACAGATTTGATCGAAATGCTACCCTTGCTTATTTATTGCTTTTGAATTTTGCGTCTGATTTTCACAATGAATTTTTTTGATACTCTGCGCTTCCGGAAATTTAATTTTGCTCCCTCTCTGACCCTCTTGATGTAGAGATTCAATTTATTTTTCAGGTATACCTGCCTATCTAGCTGGCTTCAAAATCAAGCGTACGCTTATGGGATCATATATAAATATTGTCTCTATTTCTTTTTAGCAAGATTTTGAAAAGCATAAATAAATCGGGAATTATTTATTTGTTTCCTATTTATAAGAAAAATTGTATTTAAAGAATTAATACGAACACTTTTAACAAAAAAAATAGCACCTATTTTATCATTAAAATCTAGTATATTGTCAGTAACAAAAATGGCATTTAACGTTAAACAACAATCATCATATTCATTCTTAAAACATTGAAAGAGTCATATAAGTTTTTGTAAACAATTTAAATACATATTTTATTTTAACAAACATAAGCAATTTTTAAATAAAATATTATTTTTATATACCCTCAAAGGTATACATCCAATATTCGTAAAGGGTTGAAATAACATCCATATTGATTATATTATTTCCATCAAAAAAATTCATTTTGCAATACCAGGCTGAATATTGGAAGCCACTATCTCCGGGGAGTCATGCTGGATATATTTTGAAAATATTTGTGATTTTTACAATGCGAGTCCCGGCGGCACCGCTGCAAAAAGGTGAGATTACTATACAGGAAGTTTATATAAATATATATCTCAAAATTAAACGGGTAAATATTCTGACTAGCCATTTGTTTTTTTAGTTATTTTTTTGGACCACAGAAAGCGTCGGTTCTTTTTTAGATCGAGGGTTTATCAAATAACGAAATGCAGGCTCTTATTGTATTACCAGACCGGCAGTGCAAGCTTGGCGAAAAAAATTGTAACAGGCGGCCACGCGACTAAAGTAAATAAATTACGGATTTGAATGTCAAAATTACAATCCCACTGTGGAGTCGTTTTCAATGCTGAACCTGAATAGACATTCGTGTTGATGAAAATCCGGTTCGATATGGAAAAAAAGTTTTTCGACTTATTTGCACACGGCTTAAAGGCGCGGCCGAATGTCAGATTATATATATTTTTTTCATTTCAAAGGGCGAGTCGCTGTTACGGTTAATGCAGCGTTTTTCAGATATTTTTTTTAGAATGTAAATATTATGATGAAAATGTCCTTTGGTGAGTTATTCAATTTTGGGTTTTGTCGATCTTTGCAAATAATAATTTGTCAAATGCCGTGTCAAATTACGAGGTCGCTTTTGTGACGTGAGCTTTTACTTTTGTATATTTTATAATATATAATGTTTCGATAAAATTCTTCGAAAGTAAATCGTTTACTCATTTTTTTTTTATTTAAAACGATTATTTGTTTAGATATTTTCAAAATATAATCTTTATAAACTTAAATCAAAACACGACCGATAAGCAAAAGATATTTTTAAATTTCTTTCAAAAATCTTGCAATCTTATCAAAACTAAATGTAATGCTTAACATTTTTTTTTTATTCGTCATTTTTTTAAACTTGAAAATATTCATTAAATAATGATACTATTTTATGACGAGGTATGCTTTAATTTTTAATAGTATTAATATAAATGTTCATTTATATTTGTTAAAACACGAAGTTAATATAATTTTTTTTATTTATAAACATTTAAATTTTTTATTCCAGTTAAGTTTTTAAATGAACCACTTAAGACGATTCTTTTGAAAGAAATGCAATTTCTTCAGCGATCATTATAACTTTTTTATTTGACTTATTTGTGCAAACCGAGTCCCACAAAGCGTATTTGGCTCGCGCTGGCTTCTTTTTTTCATAATCAAAGCCTTCGCGAGTACATGGTGGATTTTAAAGCACAATTGTCCGAGGAGACGGTCTCCATTCTTCACGGAAGTTTTAATAGCGAAACTTGTCTCCTATCCTATGTGAGGGGATCGTATAATTTTACGAATTCCTTCATCGTAAACTGCATGAGAGACGGAATTATTCTTTTATAGAGCATCCAAGCGTGGGCGCAGAATCTATTCTGTCACCGCTATAAATCCGGCCACTGTACATCTCGAGTGTTTGCTTTAGCACTTCCAAATATATTACTTGATATACTAATAAATAAATACGTAATAACACTAAAAAAAAAAAAAACACGAAGGCTTGTGGTGGGCGTTTAAATTTGTTTTAGAAAAATCAGAATCCATTAAATGTGCTTATTCGTAATGTTTTTGATAGATCACTTCCGTGTCTTTCGTTCGTCAAAAATATAAAGCCTTTAATTTTAATTAAAGAGAAGTTCAAACAATTATTTATATAATCAAAATCATATTAAAATATTAATTAATTAATTATAAATCTAAATAAAACAGATTCTGGTGTCTTACAAAGCTTTAAATCAATAAACACTTCACTAGAAGAAGCAGTAGTAGTTTAAATTTAGATTTTTTTGTTTTATCAAAAAAACTTTATTTTCCCTTTGGGATAACATTTTCATTGTTTTAAAAAGCTTTTAATCAGTTTATCTGAAAAACATAAAGTGATTAGGTCCTTTAACTTCAGCAAACATTAACTTTTCTCATAGATTACCGCTCCCGAAGTTCCTTCAGCCGGTCGCTTCATTTCCCTCGCCATCAGAGAGCACGGGACGGTCACGCCAGGCTGGCCCCAAGTCTAAGCAAATCCTTTGACATCCTCCCTCTGCGGATCCTTAAGAGTTCCCCAAGAGTTGGCGGAGATTTCCCAAATTCAATGTGCCGCGCTGCTCCGCTCCCCCCGAAACTTGGTTCGTTCGGATAGATAGGGGAAAAGAAATTGTCTCCTCGAATGAGAAACATTGAACGGCGCCTTTGATATGTAGGTGAACTCCGGAAGGAAATTCGCACAAGTGTACCTAGCGGGGGGGAACCTGAGAAACACGAACCTGAGATAAATTTATTGACAAGTGTTTTATATTTTTTTTCTACGCTCGCTACATGCTTCCATTCGAAAATGTAAGAAGTTATGTACTTGTAAAACAACCGAGAAAAATAACATTTTATATTCACAAGCAATTTCGATACCCAGGATGACCTGTCTATTGAGATATCTATTGAACAAATGATCTGAAGATAATTAAGTAGATATATTTGCGATCAAAAAAACAATTCAATTATAACGGATTTTTTTTAAATTTTACAAACTAAATATAACTTGTTATCTTAAAACTAGAGTTTAGATCTGCTCAAGTCAACATTTTGATGTGGCCACAGCTTTGTATCCCTGAATAAATCCCTTCAAGAATCTACCTGCTAATTTATTAAATTAATTATACAGTCTTTAATTCTTCAGCTCTTGAGTATATGATATGACAATTTTTTTTTTATAAATTAAGTTTGCAGATATAGAAAGTTCTTCTGATAACGACTATGACAATGTCAACGTCAAACATTGAAAATAATATAAAGAAATGAATTACATAAGATAAACATTAAAAAAACAGAATTAGAAATACCTGTTTGATTTTTGTTTACATGTTGCTTTTTTATGGCACTAACTTGATGTCTCAAAAGCAACACAGTCTTTATAGAGATCCGACTAAAATACCACCTGAATATCCATTCAATTCGATAAGTTTCACTAAAAATAACCGCTCTATTTCATTTGGAGTCTAACGCCAAAGACCGTGAGTTAGATTGGGAATAAAAAATGAAAAACCAACTTACTGCCCGCGGCCCCAGGCAAAAGGTCAGTGTGGCGACGTAAAAAAATAACGCCACTCAGTTGCCACAGCGTAAAACTTTTACGCTTCGCTTTACGATAATGGCAACATCTTCATTTAGAGCCACCAGAAGAGCTGCGGATAGACGACAACATATTGCTTATTCATGCAACTTTTTAGCGTAACACAATAAACTGGCTTAATCTGTGATACTCCATACTTTTACTGCTGCAGTATAAATTACCAAGTTGCCTATTAAAATGGTTTAAAACCATCAATATTAGATGATTTGGTTTCGTAGGTGTTAAGCTGCTTGAAGTGTTTTGTCCTCTGACGTTTATCTACAAAAAAAATTCTAAAAAATCCCCGGAGGACTTTGCATTAAATTTTATTAAAAATAAAATTAACTTGCAACCGTCGCATAATAGAAAAATATTAATTTCCAGTGAGTAAAAATGATATAAAAGTCTTCTATTGTTTTTAGTTTTCAAGATCCTGAAATCACATTTCGTTCTTGGTTCTTACTGGATCCGTTGCATGATTAGATTTTACCTTTGATTTGACCTAACGGAAAAGCAAAATGCTCACTATTGATCTGATTCCTATTCTTTTGACCAAAAGCCATCTACTCTTTTAAACTCTTATTTTTTAAATTATATCAGACCTACTGTTTTTAGTAAGAATTTTTAAAATAAATTTACATGATTTCTCTTCCTACCTGTAAAACTTGATCTTTTTGTTTTCAAAAAGGTCTAGATGTGATTAAAGCTTGGAAAAATATATTTAACATCGTGATAAAATATATTGATACATAATAAATTTATTAACGTGTGGCACTCTTAAAATTACGAATTTATAAATATCATTTTTTTTTTTTATTTAAGAATTTTTTTTTCTACTGCTCAATAATCAAGTATGAGTTTTCTAATTATGATAACATATGTTGAAAAAAAAACCCCCTATTCTTAACATAATAATGCAATCGATGGTAGAATTAGTATCATTTATTACTTCATTCCTAACCGACCGTCCTGGAGGCTTGTGAATAATTTTTTAATGTCGATTTGAGTTGGAACTCATTAAATTAAGTATGTTTTAATCACGCAAAGTTTGAATTAGTAATTAAATTAAAACACATGCCATATTTATAAAAAGAAAATGCTACATATGACACATGCGATTTGTCATATTTTTATTTATGGCAGTTTCCTTACCATACGATACAAAAATTAATTAGAGTACATTTTAATATGAATAGGGTACATAATGGGTCGATTTTATATGCCTGTGATCAAAATGGGGTGTTCATTATATTTCTATTTTATATATATATCTAATACAAAAAAAAATGTTCAGATTGCTCATTTGATTTTTTTTTAATGATAAATTCATATTTTTTAATTTATGTGTAAAAAATATTATTTAAATTGCGCCGTCAAATAAGTTCAATATGTAATCTAAATAATTTAGTTCAAATCATTCCATGATTAATAAATAAAAATATACTGTCTTCCCCACAATATTCCCTAAAAAACTGCAATACAAAAACAAACAAAATTAAAGGTTAACTTCCCCACAATGGCTGGCACTTAATAAATCAGAATTAGTATTCTGTTTTGCAAAAGTTTTCATAGATCAACAATAAAGTCTTTGGGAGGCAGCTTTTGTCTTCATATTAACTTCGAACACTCCTTGAGAATAAAGCTCTATGCGACTACAAGAAAAGCGTTGGTGCAACAGGAAACAGATTATTTTATTTTAAATGTACTTGAAAGTTAATATTTAAATAAATTGTTCATATAAATTTTTTACAGCAATATCTGAACTTAAAAGGATTCTGTATGAATTACGTAAGAATATTAAATCCATTGAAACAATTAAACAACTTTGACTCATAGTTTTTAACGTCAAAGTAAGTTTTCAATTATGCATAAGTTGGCGTAGTTAATATATTTTTTAAGTAACTGAAAATGCTAGTCAATTGAAACACCTGAAGAGCTAAATCGGTTTAGACTCGTATTCAAATATATATTTTTTAAATCTAAATTTTATTTCAACCTCTCTGGAACTGATTGCTCGATTGATATGCTATGCGGTAGGTTAGGTCGGGAATGTGCAAGAAGCTGCGATATCATCTAGAGGTCATTTGCATTGCAGTTGGCAGAGCCGCTGCAATTATTCGCCGCGCCATGTTGGCTATCTGTATTTATCCTTTCATGAAAGCCATCGTAACTTATGCAGCTTTACGTCTAGGCGGAAATAATTATGAGTTCCGTACAGTAATGCGGTGCCCCAGGCTGGAAGTTGCACTGCTACGTTGTTGTTGTAGAGCCTTACGATAATGGGGGCGTGATGCAATCGCCAGTAAAAATTGACCTGATTCACATGTCATCTTATCTCAACAACAAAGCGACGAAGAAAATAGTTTTAAACAACGTTTATGAGATTCTGTCTCAGAATTGATCGCAACCTCAGAGCTGCGCCACCGATTAAAGATAATGCATTTTAAGAGCACGGAGACGTCTCACTGTATATTCGAGATTTTATATTTCACGTCAGAATCCATTGAATTGAATTTCTTTATTGAGATAGAGATCATTTGCGGTGCACCATTTTATTATTTTTGAATGCTTGAGTTCAATACACGGACGGAAAGCCATTTTATATTTTATACCTGCATAGAAGTTGATAAAAGAAATATATATTTTTAATGGCATATAAATTGTACATAAAGATACAATTTAACTCCTAAATTTATATAATATGTTTATATTTATATAAAGTACAAAATAAGCTCGACGTTTAATATTTTCCCATATACACCAGCAGGGCTCAAAATATCTAAGGTCTAAAATAATTCAAACCTTACCGAGCAGCTAATCCTCTTTCAGGCAGTCCAATGTCAGCCCAAATTTGTACTGTAACTATATACTATAATAAAATAATTTTACGAGTCCCGTAGAAGCTCCAGTCCGCAGGCTGGGCCACTTCTCTCCGGATATAATAGTTGCGAACATACTTTTTTGGGTCAGACTTTGAAGCAGCCTGGATTATAGAGAATTCGTATTAATTAGCCGAAGCTAATGAGACGAAGTCCGTCCTAATCCTGGATTTACACCATCCAGGCAAATGAATAGAATCGCTTTTTTCAATCGTGTCCCTGTAATATGAAGTAGCAATAAAAATTGTGCTATGGACGTTTGAACGTTTTATCTGTATTTTTGACGAACTAGCCTGAAGTTTTTTTTTTACTTTATAAAAAAGGAGACATGAAAAGCTTAATATTAAAAATTATGTGAATATAAATTAACAATTTCAAATGGAAATAATTAAACGAAGAAATACGACTTTTCAAAATAACTCATAATTATGTAAATAGTTTAGGAAGTGGGTGTTTTCTTTTTTTTTCTGGCATTTTGCTTGAATCATGTTTAAAATTAAATTAATTGCTCAAATCATTTTTTATGTAATAAATATTTAATATTTATATATATATGCGCTTAAAGTAAATTACAAACTAACTAAAGAAAACCTATATTACTTATTGCCTCTCTTTTGTTCAAGCCCAAAACTAAAAATCAAGCTAATTATTTAATAAATAAATGTATTACACTGATCACAAACATTATACGCAAATAGTTTTTTGAACATTCGTTCTGCTGAAAAAGATACGCTAAGCACAAAACGTTTTAAATATCAAAAATTTACTTGCTTTAAGTAACAGTTTTTTTTTAAGTATTAGGACAAAGGTAAGAATTGAACCCAACTGCTCCTTTGGAAAATAATAATAAAATATTTTTCTCGTTTTTTCATTCATGAATCAATTCTTGTTAAATTACTATTTATGATGGTTAGTATTTTTTATTCATATTTTCGATTTTAAAATAAGTAAACATTTTAAAAAGTTTTTTGTAAAAAATACTCCGAAACTCCTATGTTGTTAAAATTTACAAAATACGGCTGCAGAATATTCCTTTTATTTTTACAATATCCACTCTGCTTTTGCCTCACAGAGTCAAAGAGCTAGATATGCTCTGTTAAGTAAAATAAATTCCCAAGAGTTCAACAGTAGATTTTTTGTTTCGACTATAAATTATATTTTCAAAAAATATACGAGAAAAAATATATTGTTAAGCTGTAATAAAATAAATTGTATCAGTATTTTTTTAATAATACAGGTTTTTACTTAGCTACAAATATAGCAAAAATGCATTTTTGCTTGACATGTAAACTTTTTTGTGATTTTGTATTTACACATGAATTCATTTCGAATATACATTTAACTGTATACAAGGGCATTTTCCTGTAATATATTTGTACCAGGGACCTCTTGACCACTTTGCCTAAAAGCCTAATTTTCCTATAAATTTATGAATAACTTTCAATTTTTTTTTTTATTTTCATTAATGCTATTATCATTTATAAAACTAGTATAATTTTGAGATAATTTTTAAAATCTAATCAATAATCAAAAAGTGAGAACATACTACAGTTGTTTTGAATTTTTAATAATTATCTAAAACATTCAAATACACATTGTAGATGGCTTTCAGCAATGATTGCTATCTTCGGCAGTACACTGTGGACCAACAACTGTTCCATCGTTGTGCTTTGAGTTCAGAACAACAAGGGAGGTTGTTGGAATTACACGGGGGTATTGTCCAGGGTGCCCTGTGGCCATTTTGTATGTCGCATGCTTTGTAGTTTTTGCAGTTATCTGACAACGCCGTTACTGTCGGTGACTTCCACTGCTTATTGTACGTTGAGTACTGAGTAAATGTTTAACCAGAGTTATGTTAGCACGAAGTAAACTCTGCAACACTTGAAATATTTCTTTCAAAGTTAAAAACCTCAAGATTTTTTATTACCAGAGTTGAAACAATCGAAAGAGCAGAAATATTACAAAGACTTTGTTTATCACCACGAATCAAACTTTATAAGTATTATTGAATTTTATTTATCTTGATTTCAACAAACTAAAACAAATATTGTTTTTATAATTGAAAACTAATCTACATTTATTGAATCAATCAGACGAATTATTTACTTGAACAACAATAAAATAATAAACACAAATACATTTATAATTTTCAACAAAATTCCAAAATAAAATTTAGTAAAAGCGATACTCGATCTCCATCTTTCGTGTGGTAAATACAATTTCTCATAACATAGCGTGCAAATTTATATCTGTTCCCAAAACTTATTACCATTTAGAACTTAGCGAAGCACTTACGTGTTTTTGATTCCTCTCGTTTATTTGCATTGCCAGATCGTTCGGAGCGATAATGTTGTCAAGACGACTGGAATAAGTAACACCGCCAGGTTTTCTTCAGCGAATGATTTATAGCGGCTCGCTACCCCAACTGCATTAACCCTTCAGCCACTAAGGATGACGCAGCGCTTGCTTTTTGCCGGAATAGGGGAGAATTTCTGATTGCATTTTTTTGCAAAACAGTTCCCGAAATAATCCCCCCTATCTCTGGTAGGTTTCGTGGGAGATCCGATCTCGCCCGAGCAGTGACGCAGTCCCGGACTCAGGTCGTTGGTTTCGCGTCTCCTCTTTGTTTTTGCGTGGTCCCGCGCGGCTCATCGAGGCGTCGTTGACTGAATGCGGCCCTGGCGAGGGCGAGGGCGAGGGCGAGGGCGACGGCGAGGGCGAGAGATATTAATTAAAAAATAAAATATGTGGTCGCTCTGCGCCAGGTGCGCACTGATTTTTATCAAACTGATATCAAACGTACAATTTTTGACAAAACTCATCTAAATTATATATATATATATATATTTTTTTAATTTTATTACTACTAATGATTAAGTACATATTTTCAAAAATTGAAAATTGATTAAAGAAACTCTTAGAAAAATATCATCGTGATTTGTGTGGGATTCGAACCCACATCCCTAAGCATTACCAATTATGCCAACATTAAAAATAATAATATCCAGATCGGATTTAAATGCTTCGCTCAGTACTTTGTGTTAAAAGTTAGTATTGCAAGTCACACAATATTTAATTGGCATAATAAGTACGTTGTTTCATTTATAGTAAGCTTAGGGATGTGGGTTCGAATCGATGATATTTTTCTAAGTTTCATTAATCAATTTTCAATATTTGAAAAAATGTACTGAATCATTATTAATCAAACCTGTATAGGCAAAATCGTACTTTCATGTGAGACGGTCTTCACAAAATCAATAATATATTTATTACTTCTATTTAAAATAACTGAATTCTATGATATGAAATATATTTTTTAAGTCTCTCAAATGCATAAAACTGTTCTGCTTCTGATCGCACACTTCAAAGATCTTTTATTTTTAATTTCAAATAAGTGCATTCAGTTTAGGTATCGACAAATTATTTAAAAGCAATAAGAAACAATGAGGTGCATTGAAGCTGGAGCTAAAGTTAGTAATTTCATAAAATCTAATGGTTCCCGTACATTTAAAGCTCGGAACTAATTCGACGACCTTCCGCGCACTCGCTGGGGAACAACCGATTAGATTGGATTTCACGACGAGATTATGGACGCGAATGCCTGGGAGCGCGGTGGCTGGGCTCCATCCCTACTATTGGATTACAATTAACTGAATTTTTAGCAAAGCTTAAAAACTGCAGTGCAAAGGAGATCGAGATTGCGCTCTGTTAGGTAGTTTTGGAGAAAGCTTCAAAATTTAATTTCACTGCATCCCCTATATTCGTATTTCCAGGAATATACAGTAATGTTTTTCACGGATGTCGTGTACTTTAAGTTAACGAGGAACGGATGTAATTATGAAAACCGCTTTCGAGAAGATTTGCCAGGCAAATGCAGCCGACTCGGAAAGTCTTCCAAGAAAACATATATATATATTAATATATATTTATATCAACGTAATTATGAATTGCACGTTGAAATCCAGACCACAATTCATGCCCAAATCATCCAAGGAATAACGTGGCGTTTAACTCGAGGTATAATTGCCTCGTGTCCAATTTGCAATAAAAATTTCTTCAAGTTTAAAATCGCTCTTTAGAATTGGAAAAGTTGCGAGCATTTTCATTACATTTTATGTTTAGACACGTCCTAGGAGCGGGGCGGTAAGGCGGGCGCTTCACGTGGAATTAAGAAACTTGGCCGGCGCATCCCCGGCCTTTATTAGCAATTCTCAAACTTTACAAATACTACACCGATAGTGTTCAGCATATCATATAATATACAAATTTATTATGCAATACTTTATTGTACAGATTGCTTGATAAATAAAAAAACATTATTCGTGTACTGATTGAAAACTTTTGGGTTAAAATAGTAGAGGCAGTTTTAAAAACAACATGCAGTACAAATAAATTTAACACGGTATTTGATTTTTACTTTTATTTTCTTGCGTATTATTAATTCACATTTTTACAGCTGTAGAAATTCTTTAGTAAAATAATTTTTTTTGAAATTTCAACTCGATCTAACTTGTAGGTTTTGGGTATTAAAAAAATTATATTTAATAGTATTTTTATATTTCCTGGAACATCTTCAAGTAGAAAACGTGCCATCCGATCTGTGCTTGTGTCACGAGACACGCAGGCAGACACCAGAGCCCTGGCATGCAGTTAGAAGCCTGTGCACCCCTGGGGCTGGAGACGGGCATGCGACCTCCTTGCTCCATATCGGTGACACGGAACCGAGGCAGCCTTCAGGGGAGGTCTTCTGTGAAGGCTGGTGCAGTCGTTGCCAATATGTGAACAGGGTCTTAAGCGCATTATATATCTTCTAAGTGCCTTGCTGCTTCACCAGAATATATTATATATAAAAATAAAAAAATTGGGGATTAATATATATTTATATAACATACTTTAATTTAATTTAATTTGTGCGGTTTCGTCGTAGAAGCATTGTTTGTTTTGTTTTCGCCGAGCATGCTAAGTTTGCTTCTTTTAACACAGTGCTTCTCAAAGTGGTCCCTACGGGCCCCATGGGGTCCCTGGGATCATTCAGGGGGTCTTAAGAAAATTAAAATCGATTTGGGGTCTCTGAACAACGTCAAGGGATCCGCGCAAGGTTTGATATAAAATAAAAAAATTGTGACACATTTTTATTAATATGGAAGTTAAAATAAATAACAATGAATACATTATTAGCGATTTTTATGTTGTAAGTAAAATATAAATATAGACAGGTGAATAAAATACAAGTAATAACAGGCATCGCGGTGAGTCAGGTATGTTAATACAGGAACGCAATAGAGTCGATACTTGCACCAACTAGTCTATAATATGAATTTATGTAGTTTTTCACCCAGGGTCCGTAGACAAGTTTGACTATGAAAGGGGGTCCATAAGCAAGTTTTGACTATGAAAGGGGGTCCGTGGGCCAAAATAGTTTGAGAGTTAAGAGTTGAGAGCCACTGTTTTAACACATACCGTTGATTTGTTAAACACACATTGTTTAATTTATTTTTTTTAATGTTAAAGATATTTGTTGATCATTATATTATAAAGAAACATTTCAACTAAACCAGTAGCAGAAAAGGAAGTAAGCACAACATCATGGCTTACCACCCACCGAATTTGACTCGCTCCCCCAACAATCAATACAATCCCTGTCGGGAATCAAACCCGGGGTAGGTTCGCCCCGACCAAGTTTATCGAGAACTTAATCCTATGAAACGTTTGTGTTGGGGAGGATTACCAACTTGGGCGGACTCCGTCTCACCTGAGAAGTGATGTCGTCTACCTGAACTACCAATTTCGGCGAGTCTTGTTTTATAGTTGTTCGGCGTTTTTGTTCAAACCTGGCAGGCTCTTTTCCGATAAGTTTTCAGATAAATGGGCCGGGGTTGGAATGAACGATGGACGCTGCGAATGCCTACTTAAGTTTTAAATAATGTTACGACGGATTCTCGTAAAAGATCAAAGATTAAATGGATTGGCTATCAATTTCGGAGGGTGACGATGTTTTAAAATCTTGATCGTGACACATTTATTTATTTTTTTCAATTTTTAAATGTATATTTACGATAGAATTGATTATTTTATAATTTCATATTTGTAAGATCTATTGGCCAACCGACAAAGATATCAAACAAATAATTTATTTAACTAAGATATAATTTTTTTTATTGATGGCGTTAAAATGACCACGTACTTATATATTTAAATTTAAAAAAATTAATGTCTCAAACAATATTTTATTCTGTTTTACATAGTCTCAAAATAATTTGAGTAATCTAGTTAATATTTTGAAGAGTTTCTTAAAAGAAGTTATTTAAAAAAAATATTTTTTTATTATTTCTGGTTAAGGGTCTAGGTCCCATAATCGAGTTTTTTTGATCATTTTCTAGTCCGTTTTGCGAAAAATCGATTGCACCAATCAAAAATATTTTAATGCAAAAAGTTTGATACATCTCTTATTCCGAACACAATATGTTATATGATAAATATGTGTTTTTCCGATTGAAGTGAAGGAATTTGGAGATTCGTCCGGAGAAGTCTTTTTTTCAATTGGATTTAAAAGATTAAATATAAACCATGTGCGTCTTATTAATTTAAAAATTTAAAAAAAAATCTTTAACAAACTTTGGTTTTGAAAAGTCGCTATTTTATCAAATTTTTCAACATCTTCAAGATTTTATTTTACCCTAAAAATGGCATTAATTAAATAATAATATATAGTTAAATATAATTTATAGTTTTTTCAATACTCTGTAAAAAAAATCAAATTTTGATATAGAAAAATAAAGTGACAATTAAATTAATTAAATGACACGATTTCGACCGGTAATGGACTGACTGTGGTGTCCAGTTGGACACCAGAGGCAATTAAATGGCTGGGAGCAACTGCCTTAATAATACAATTTCAATCACGAGGGCTTTAGTATATTATCTTAGGGGTGCAATCATTTTACGATTAAACAGTATACAATGAATCCTTTTTTGATCGTCATCTTTTCGTAAGTTTCACCTTTTTTGACCTTTTCTACAAACAAGGAGTAATGTTCATATATAAACAGCAAATTTGAATGAGACGATTATTTTTTATATAAATAATGCATGAATATCAATTTTTTTTCTTAGTTTTATTTTCCGCGATTAATCCTTTAGTTTATAATATAAACAGAAGTATAGGAAAAAAGCTTTGAAACAATTCTACTAATATATTGAATAGTATGCGTTGTTAAGCCAATTGTAAAATCTCACTTCGGCTTAATTGAGTGTATTAAGAATTTTATATTGTACAAGAATTATACAATATCTAGAACAATTTTATTTTGGCAATAAAAAGTGCTTTAAATGACGTAACGGTGTACATAAGAAAGCAATAACGAAGTCTATTTATAAAAATATCTTTATATCAAAAAATCATAAACTTTCTCAAAGTATTACATACGGTCTAACAACACCTTCTTAACTACACCGAGAATACATTTTTCATATAAATAAATCCTCTACGCACAAAAAA
The DNA here is from genome assembly GCA_022113835.1 of Atopsyche davidsoni. Lineage (NCBI taxonomy): Eukaryota > Metazoa > Arthropoda > Insecta > Trichoptera > Hydrobiosidae > Atopsyche > Atopsyche davidsoni. The sequence continues at coordinate 7,806,477 of JAILWY010000006.1, read as the reverse complement.
AGGGAAACTCCTTCGAAACAACACTTAAACTGGCACATAGCTGTCGCTTCTCTGCCGGTCAAACTCTAAGTTATTTTCTGGCTGCGAAAGGGGGTGCAAAAAATGGACAGGGTCCGTAAATAAATTCATATCAGGATGTATAAAAAGGGCTTCGTCTACGGTGTGAACAGATCACCTCTTCCGACAAAGTACGGGGCTTATCGGCGGTGAACGACCGATCTGCCGAGACGTGATTTCGACCCGAGCCTGAGCGAAATTGTATTGGAAAATTTAAGAGTTTTTTTTTGTGATAGATTGGGACTGCTGCAAGGGTAATAATCGCCCCCGGGGATGATTTTATTTTAGTTTAGTTGCACGTGAAAATTATTTTGATTTTAACATTTTTTTTTATAGGTATATGAAACTGAAACTTTATTATTATTAGAGTTTGAGACCGCTAGAAAATTTCGATTAAATTACATAAAAAACCCCACAAGTGAACTTGGGACTTAGTCGTCTATGAAGAGTTTTCAGGTACATAGCTTTTAAACACATGCAGTTGACGCACCTGTGCATGTAAATATTTAACGCAAATTACCGTGTGAACCGAATCCACTTCAAATATTTTTTTATAAAAAGCTAAAAATTCAGTTTTTTTGAGGGGCAAGGCACCTTTAGTATTTTGTCTTCACTTTGAGTTTATTAAAATTATTTGCATTACTAGTTTCGACCCAATACACTGGGTCATCATCAGATGCTTAACTAAACTAGCAAAATATAAAAATATTAACATATGCTTAAATACAACTAACAGGATACTGGTAACAATAATTTTTTTTACAAAATTAGATGAGGGTTGTACAATTAGTTAAGTATATGGACTATTTTTTTTTGTGATTATCGTTTAAATAAAAATAATAATAATATAAAGATTAAGATAATCAAAAATAATAAAATAATAACAATACTGATAAAATAATCATAATAATAGAAGTAAATAAATTATAGTGGTAACATGTGATGAGGACGGGAAAACAATATTATTAATTAATGTGTTATCATTTAAGTTAGATTGTTTACGAATCTCTAATATTTCTAGATTATTAAGTGTTACACCTCTCTGTGTACATCTGTGTAAAATGTCAAAACCATCACTATATGTATGGTTTGATTCAATTAGATGATTTGCAAATTCAGAGAAATTATCAGTTTTTAAACAGCTTAAATGTTATTTTTAACGAATCTTAAAATTACGTGCTGTTTGGCCTATATAAGACAAAGGACAATCATTACATCTAATTCTATAAATGCCGGATTGATTTTATCTTTATTTAAAATGAATTTACCTATATATTCTAAAAATTCAGACTAATTAAGTATTCAATTATCGTATGTCTATTTTTTGGATTGGACGTCAATCAGATGCGTTTTTATTACCCATTACGGGTTTATTATATTATTACTAATATGATTAGGCACATAAGTTCATACATAGAAGATGATTTAAAGAAACTCTCATAAAAATATCATTATGATTTGTGTGATTTGCTGTGGGCAGTGTACTAACCCTTGTACTAACAAATCACAATTTTTAACAATCATACTCTACATATGAACCAATGAGCCCTGGCCAAATCCCACACAAATCACGATGATATTTTTCTGAGAGTTTCTTCAAATCATCTTCTATGTATGGACTAATGTGCCTAATCATATTAATAATAATATTCAATTATCAATTGTAATAACTTAAGTGAGCGTTCCGTTTCGACAAAGAGAGAACAGAAAGGGCGCACATCACCGCGTGTCGCTCGGCGCATAATGCAGCCACTCGTCACAACAATGCTCCATGGCTGGTGCTTACCCGAAGAATACACTGCACTGCAATATGCTCTGCATACTAAAACAACACCTCCGGACTCCAAAGTATGAGGCGCAAAGTGCGGCCAATGTGCTAGTAGGGTGCATACTATGTGCGCCCCGTGCTTTGCTTTGCTTGTTAATAATAAAAAAACATCGCCGTACATAGTTTTCTTTTTATACTTCTTCGGGTGCCTCTCCCCAGAGGAAGTAGGCGACCGTCTCACTGAGCATAAATTTATGCTGAGCCGGTGTTTATGTGTAGTGGGTTTTCTATACCGCAATTTTACATTGGGAAGAAAAGTCTGCATATAACTTCTGCCCAATAGCAGGTAGTATTATATAATAATTTTGTTACAAAGCTATGGCGTTTAAATCTAAAACTCTTTCTGCAGCAAGTTATAGAAACAATAGCAGGTGACCCCCCACCTCAACAACGTACTTCCATAGCACATCCTTCCATAACCATTACAAGTCCACTACTCCATTACCGATCAGTAAATAAAAAAGAAAAATATATATTTATACTATGCGTTAAGTTAGTGAGGTGCGTATGGTTTTCACTCCTTCGATGTTTTAGTCTCCGTGCTGAGACAGTCTTCAGGAGTTTTTTGGGAAATCCCTGGAAATGGTCCTTGCAAGGGAAAACATCAGAGGAGTGAAAACTTCATGTAATCCAATACTCAAGAAATCAAATCAACTCACTATAACATCGACTAAAAGTTACAAACATATCGACTCATACTTTGCCTCAAAAAGTCGAGATGCTATAATATATGATGCTATTATACATAATATATGATGTAGATTTAAAGAACTCTTTTTGAAGATTTATTTTATTATTTTGATATCAACAAATTTATTTGGTTTTCTCAGATATTTATTGATTATACTCAATTATATTATAAATAGTTTCTTTGGTTGTCAATTTATATTTTTTAAAATTATTTATTTGCCAAAATTGTAGTGAAGTTTCAAAGCCACTGGTTTCGTGAGATGCGATGAATCAGAATTGTTATGCCGTGGCTGTCTTTGTGGTCTAGCGCAAAACACGTATGGATGCAATGCAGGAAGTGGATGGTTCAAATCCCTCGCGAGTTCAGGATCCGTGTTTCTCGAATGCATAAGTTGGTGAGTACTTGATCGCAGCTGGTCAGAGGCGTTATATCTCATGAGTAGCTCCCGAGGACGTGAGACGCAAGGAACTTTAATCCAAAACTATCCCTGTCCTATTCGGGTATATTCCATTGAGAAATTCGATTAGCTTAAGCAAGCAAACGACTTATATTGAATTTAGTATTTCTACTCACAACTTGTGAGTGCACATACTATACATAAAACGCATTATATTTATATATATATTTTTTTTATGTAATATTCAAAGTACTCGTGACGTGAAAATCTTCCTCAAAAATCTCTTACATGCAAAGACCTCTTATATCCTCATTGGATATTTTTAAGAAGTAAAGCCTTTACACATGATACAACATGTTAAGTAGAAGGTTAAGTGGTGACATATGTGGAGAAATATTAAAAATATGAGAGACCAATTAAACTAGCGTTCTTATAAAATGTTTTTTGCAGGTTTTGGCCAACATAGTTAATTTTATTTTGCTCTTGAGTATCATGGCACATAAATATCCCTTTGAAAGTTAACAAGAGGGAGAATATTTTTTTACGATGTAAGGAAACCGTTTCGTACTTAATTATCTTCAAATATCGTAATTAATTAATTAAGACTATATTCAACATAAAAAAACAATAAGACTATCTTAACGTTCAATTGAAATTTTAATAATTTTTTTAGCAAGATTGCATACCTAATATCAAGTAATTATTATTATTTTTCACTTTTATTATTCAATACTTTCCTGTGTTATTTTATGGATATTCATATTTATTCATGGCTTAGTACTTAAAATAATAAATATCACCCAAATCATATTTCAAAAGTGTTTTTTATAATGCGTAGTTACAAGTTTCAACAATTCTCACAACATCTTGAATTTAAAGTTCTAAGAAATCTGTTTTACAATTGAACTTTGACTTGTTGATTTATCTCTTCTTTAAGTGCTCAATCAATGATTATTGGTAAACTTGAGTAGTTAATTATATATAGTTGAAATAAAAAATTGAATATTGGTATCTCGTGCAAAATCATTGATAGAAGTTTTATAATTTTTTTATAGTATTTATTGTTATATTTTAAAAAGACCGGAAACGAAAATTTCACTACGCAATAATTTAAAAATAATTCTCAAATTTTATTTATTAATTAACATAAATATATTAATATGCATAATATTTCACCGAGTGTTTTAGTACGTTTGCGTATTTTGTGGTTCCAAGCAATTGCGCGCTTCCCCGCGCGCCCCGCTATGCATTTCAACAATGAACTGCATTTCGCTAAATTCGTGTTGCGCTTTATTGCATTTCCCGGCAAAAACTTTGTTGTCTGGCGATATTTATTGTATTAACGCAAGCGCCATTAAATGCAAATAGCCGAGCGCGTCTAATCGGGCGGGGTTTGACGCAATACGAAGGGGCTGGTTTATGTGCGGCCTGATGCACGAAACTGAAAAAATATATCACAAGCAGCAATATTGCATCAGCGATTATTATTATAATTCATCAATCACTATGATAAAGTACATTATATACTTTTAAAATACAATTCTTACTCAGATGTTGTGCTACGTTTCGGATCCAGCACTGAGGCCATCGTGAGAGATTTTAACACACTTTAAACGGGTAACCTAATTGACTAAACTGATGTGTTACTAATATGATTAGGCACATTAGTAATAATATAATAAATTTGCAATAATATAATAAATCCGTAATGGGTGATAAATACGCATCTGATTGACGTTCAATCCAAAAAATAGACATAAACTGATTTGCGTATCGGGCAAAATTCGCGTAAAATTGCGCGTGTGAAATCTAGTCTATACACTCATTGATTTTTTTCCTTCCGTTTAGCAACTCCGAGTTAATTATGAGATTTTTGTTATAAATTTTAATGTTATTGTTACACAATAGCTTATATTATATTTATATTTTAAGCGGGTAACCAAATTGACTAAACTGATGTCCGAAGTGGACAAAATTCGCGTAAAATTGCACGTGTGAAATCTAGTCTATACACTCTTTGATTTGCATGTAGTCAAATAAATCGTTTCGTATAAGAAGTTGAACCACTTCATACACACTTTGCGGATTACTCGGAATCACAACAACACCACTTTGTCCTAAAAATTGTTCAATAACTGGAGGATTATCATTCTCTGACCACTCCACTTTTTCATTGCCACTTTGTTCAGAATCACTGGACAGTATTGGTAGAAGTAACGTTGACGAGTCTATACAAACATTACGAGCTGTAAACCTAAAGAGTAAAATGATCTTCTGCCGCTTTTAGAGTAAACACATTAAAAAAGGTATTAATACGCGCCCCGCTTTTAGACAGCAGTCCGCGAAACGGGTACTAGTATCCGCCCCGCCTTTAGTGATATAAATTCCGAAAAATGATTTCAGTTTGCACAACGAAGAGTTTCTCTATACAATTCCGTATGAAACTAATTGATGCGAATAGTATTGTACGTATAATAGGCTGCTTTTAAAATAATATATTAAAGCCAAATCACATTATGTTTTAGATATTTGTAGATGACAAGTTAATTAAAAATATAATCTCTGTTAATATCCACGTGATTATACAGTGTTTTTTTTTATAACGAGCATTTTTTGAACACATGATCAAGTAATTAGATTTTTTGTTATTCAAACTGTTTTTGACATTAAATTGGATCTAAGTTTGGAGAATTTCTATACATAAATATTTATATAGTAATCTACTAAAGAGAAAAAAAATTAATTATTAAGTAAAACAAAATATTAACGTCCGATTTCAGATATTTGACAAATTTTCAGAGAAAACAAAATAAAAATATCTTACAGGTTGCACAGTCTTTTTATTCTCTAGTTGTTTTTTTTTGTAACTTTCGTAAATAAACCAGTATTAGTGGTAATCTTATTCACCAAATCGATAAATACTTTCCTGTAGAACTGTGGTACTCGAGATCTCTAATTTACATTAATTAAGATTTTAGGTACCGATTATAATTTTTTTTTTTTACTTTGTTAAAAAAATGGATTTAATTTTAAATGTTATGTAGCGCCAAAACTTTACTTGTATATACTTTATATGAAACCACAAACCAAATTTTAAGTAAGTCTTCTCATAAATTCATGATAAGTATAAAAGGGTAGGGGTTGGAGACTATTCACTGTCATAGGTACCTTTTATAAGACGGATAGTGGAATATTTAAGGTTTCATTAAGTTAATTAACTAGTCAAAACTTTAGTGCTTTTCATATTCCCACTTGAAGTTGAACCACGAACTGTGAAAGTTTGAAGAAAAACTTTTAAACTGTTGTGTTGAAATCACATTTGAGAGATTGCACCTTCTTAAATATAATAAGCAGAAAAAGCATTTATAAAAATAAAACACTTTTTATCTGAATTTTTTATTAAACAAAAAAAAATCTAAATATATTTTTCGAAAAGCATAAATAAAATCAATCGATTTTTTTAATGATACCTGAAGCAGAATATTTTTATAAAAATCACCTTTCAGAACCGTAGTTTTACTTATATATAAAATATTTACAGCAACAAAATTAAAAGATTGTGGTTTAAGAGTAAAATGTTTTTTTTTTATCATGTACCAATTTTATAAAATGGCGGTTGAAAATGACTAGCAAATAAAAGAAATGTTTTCTGTTGCCTGTAAATCCGCAATCTAAGGATCTGTCATGGCCAGTCGAGATATATTTTTTTGAACAATATTCATTCGAAGGCTTCGAATGCAGAGCCTCGGAGTTCGCGCGTCGTTACCCCGACCATAAATCCGCCGTGCAGCGGGGCGAGAGGAGATTTCGGATAAGTCGTGAGTGCAGCGGAGTTTTCAGTTTTGCTTTGAGTATAAGCATATTGCAGATATAAAGTAAATATTCGGAATCAAAAATTAGGATCAAACTGAAGAATCTTAAAAAGCAAAAAAAAAGTGAGCTTTTGAAATGAACTCGAATGTCTTACGATTTTGTAAATAATATATATTTTTTTGTCAAATTTTTAAAAACAACAAAACAAGATCTGATATGCTGCAATCAGAAATACAAAAACAAAGCTTTAAATTTAAAAAATGCTAAAATGCTTGTTTTTTTTGTAAATGGATAAATAAACAACTCCGCTTCTTAAAAAATAAAACATTTCCTGTCTGAAGTGAATTTTTTCAGCTATATATTCTTTGCAAAAATAGGACTTCGTTAATCAGAACAAAAGTAAGGAGGAAGAGAGAAATTTTAATTAAAATACTTGCTTAATCTATCGGCCTCCCTACTTTTTATCTTCCGGTTTAACCGAAACATTTTCTGCCTCTTAAATGCGTATTAAACTTCCCGAAACTACACGTTAATTGGTTTGTACCAAAACCTGCGTACAACAGAAGCAGCTGAAAAATAAAGTTAAAAAAAAACTAATTACTCCAAAGGAAAGATCCGCGCAGGAGTCGCATTAACGAGCGTGACAATAAATTTACATTTCACAATCCTGAAACTTTTAAAAGGTGTGTAAAACTTGGAATTTTTTGCGAGAATTTCACCCAAGGTTTTAAGCGACCCTTCCCTTATCTATTTAGACGTTTTGCGAGGAGGACAGGCGATGTTCTTAGCCCCCTTGCAAGGTGAATAATTTTCAACGCCTCCATTCATACGAAGCGTTTGTAAAAAGTTAGCTCGCGAGTATCTTTTAAAGAATTTTTGTACGCTACATTAATCGTTCCAAAAAAGTGTCTATTTTACCGTGTAGAAACATCTTAACTATAATATAAGGTTTTCATTAATGAAAAAACATTGTTCAGTTAACGAAAGATAAATTTCATTTTGAAGATGCGACCGATTTACAGCAGTTTTATATATTGAAATGCAGTACACAATAGTATTTCATTAAAAGCTGCCTGTTACTATAAACTTTGCGGTAAATTTTACTGCAGCATCAATACAATAAAAACACACACCAAACCCACAGAGATATTTATGGCAACAAACAATATGACGAGATGAACAAGGGCGATGCTGATTACTGCCGCCGCTCTCAGGCCGGGGGGCCAAACGATGTAACGGGGAAAATGTTTATGCTGAAATTTAAATGAAAAATCGGCTTTTGCACCATCATCGCCATTTGCTGCATACACGAGTAATACACAGAAATAACATTCAAACGATTTGTATTTATATTATTGATTTTTGCCGATACAGGTTTTATTGATTGATATTGAAAATTGTATAGGCACAATCGTACTTCCTGTGAGACGGTCTTCACAAAAATCAATAATATATTTAACAAGTGCGTGTATTGGCTTAATTAAATAGACTTTAAAAATAATAATATTTAAATGCTTCACTCAGTACTTTGTGTTAAAAGTCTAGTATTGCAAGTCACACAATATTTAATTGGCATAATAAGTACGTTGTTTCATTTATAGGATATGATTGTTAAAATTCTTGCTTAGTACCAGTGATTCGTTGGTATAATGGTATTGCACCGGCCATGTAAGCTTGTTTGTAATTGAGTTTCTTCAATCAATTTTCAATATTTAACAAAATGTGCTTAATCATTATCGAAATATTATTGTACAAACATCGAATCATATTTTTTTCATTACTAGTCCGATAAGTTAAACTAAAAAAATTACACTACTGTTATATATAATATTTTCTCAAAACATAATGAAATGAAAAAATAAATTTTTCATAGTTATATTCAACCCTCAAAATGTTGGTTCAATAGAAATACGTTTCAACGCATTTGCGAGCTATTCTTTCCATTGTTCAAATAAATCTATTCATGGGTCCTGAAAATTCAAAGGTGGCGTGCATTCACTGCGTTTCCTGAAACAATACACGTGTGCGTCGGTGTTTTATTTTTGAATTTGGCAACATCGGTCGCGGGGAAGTTCGTTCAACCGTCGTGGTTCCCGTCGCGGGGGGCTCCCTGAGACAATAATCCTTGTGGGCCGGGGCTCTATAACCGGATTATCTGATCCGGATCTGTCACGGGCGTGTGTGCGCCTCCACCCTCAGCATCCTCGCAGGGGGGGGGCGTGCATTATATGGAATATATTTATATAAGGCCGCTTAGCTCCTCGCGGAAGGCCCGCAGCGAGATAAACGCGGGAGTGAATGGAAAGGTTTCGGGAGTTTTGTATCTAAACAGTAAGCGTAGATTAGCTGGATGATTTATTTATGCACGTAGAATGCCTTCCTTTATGCCCTCGACGAGATATTGGCTGAAATAAAGTAGACTGCTCAATTACACTTTAAAATAATATTTTCTTCTGTGCAAAGTTACGAACCAAAGTCAAGATGCAATTTAGTCAAATTGAATATGCAATTATGGCATTATCAAATACCATTAACTATTTGTTACAGACAGAAAATTATTAATAGAATTACTTCCAAACGCGGAACTAGTTACTTCGTAGATCTATTTATACAAGTAAAAAGGAAATAGGTTTTCTAAAGGAATAAGCACAGAGCGGAACGAATATTTTATTTTTTTATATTTTAAAAAAAATTGAGTAAAAATAAAAAAAAACGATAATGATTTTAGTATTTACTTAAATTTTATTGTTCAGACCTAAAGTCTACCAAATTTTAGTAATATTTTTTTGATTCGTTACATTCGGGATATTTTTCTTTTGAAATCACGCCCCAGCAACTTTTTAACAAACCATAATTACCCCATCCATTCACGATCGCTTTTAACAATGGCCCACAGTGAATGTCTAAATTCCCTTAAGTTGAAGTCTAACATTCAAATTTTCCTGACAAATGACTGTATTAAACAAAAAAAAAACCTTTTCCCAGAGAAACTTTCGGGGGAAAACGGAAAAACAGTCTAACAAATTACGAACGAATATATTTTTTAAGTGCTAGCAGCAAGAGTGTAGCGAGTGGGAAGATGTCAACAGCAAGCGTCGAAAGGTCACAAATAATTTATATCAAACAAAATTGTCTCAGATTAATTGTTGTGTTAATTAAGTTAATCTGCGAAATCAAAACTTCATGTCAGGTCTGAAAGAACTTAAAGTTTTAGAGAGTTTATATTAATTTTATGAAAGCCTTATTTGTTTATTTTAAATTAATTTGTATTTGTACTCAGAGTATAACTTGATATGAAAACCTTGTAAATTACTAAGATTTTTTTCTAAATATATGATCTCAAAATATGGTATTTTGATGATTTCTTACCATTTATATAAAATAGTTGTTTTAATAATTGTATAACGTTTTGCAGCTAGAATAAATATAAATATTTAAAATAAGCTAACATATTGAGTCTACACGCGAGAAAACAGCAAGACAATATTTCATACATTTCATGAGTAGGAGTACTTACACTTGATGCCGGGGGCAGGAACTCAGCATCGGAAGCTGCGAGGCTCCCTTCTGCAGCACTGCACCAAAGCCTCCGGGAATCGTTCCATCGAGCCTGCCTGTTTGTCAATTTATCTGAGCCGGAATCCTTAGCGGGCATTCCCTTGCCGGGGCTTAGGCGGTCTTACTCCGATCGCGGGGGTCTCCAGCTCAGTGGCTCCAAATTAAATTTATACTTCATATTAAAATTATCATTTAATAGCAAACATTTTTAATCTCAAAGAACTGATTAAACTATAGGCTATCAATTCACACGCAAAACGAAGATAATTTTTTATAGTATATGCCGTCGTTGAGACATTGCGTTATTGATATTTTATGTCTTTGTTTCTTATTGTATTAATGCTAAAAATAACCAATAGATAAAAACGCATTGTATTGTTAAACGTCATATTGCAGAATTGTAATAATATTCGTCCTTGTTTTCGTTTATGAGAACAAACCTGCTTTTCATGATTTTCAGTGATTTTACGTTTATAATGAGCAAGTGCATGTTTAGCTACTTCGTGCCTCGTACTTTCGCAGACAGGCGTAGTTTTGGTGAACGTCTCTAGTTTATAGACCAAAACTGAAAAATATATAATATACCCGACGGATACTTCTCCTGAAAATGTTGCGAGACGCTCGTATGAAACCGAACGGCCCGCCAGATATATACGATCGGCTGAAAGCTCCAATTTGCTCCAGACTTCACTGCCGCGGAGCCGAGGATAATTTTAAAACATTTTGCGAGCTCTCCGCGGAGATTCAGTGGGGATTTGATAATGTTTGAGATGTGTGTCCACTTAAGGCGGATGGCATCATAATTGCCTTATTTTACCATACCTCTTAACCACCCTTCCCTATACATAGCAAAATTCTTACCCAACCTTACCCAACCGGTTTTTATAGAATACTAGTTTCCATGATTTTATTGCGAATCATAAAATAGACCGGTAAATGAGTTTGAAAAAAACTCTTTTTTAGTTGCTTTTAATTTTAATTATAGTTATGAAATAAAATTCCTTTTTTACGTTTGAAAAGTATAATTTGTATAGTATAAAAAAGCAGTTTTCAATTTAAACCAAAATTTTATTTGATTACTTTAATTTTTTAATGGATTATTACTTGAACGATATCAGTTAAAAATGTTAAAATATTCTGAAAACAGTGTTGAAAAATGAATTCATCCATTTTAATCAAATTTATATTTGAAGTGTATACAAAATGGTCCATCATAAAATACGCTTCAAAATATTCCGAATATTACAGCTTTAAAGTTATAATACATAGACGATTCACTGTTCAATTAAAATGAAGCAATTCAACGTTTTACATACAAAACAAAAGTCGAAAGCTAAGCGAAAACAATACATCAGTCCGGTGTTAGTTTAAAGTTTTATTTCTGAACTCAATAAGTCCGATCGCCTCGTGCTCGGCTCTCTCCGGGGCCATTATCCTGGACGACTTGATGCTGGAGAAGATTGATGTCCACTCCAGAGGGAACTCCTGGCGCCCTAATGGAGGAGCAGGCCGAGAGACGAATGACCCGGGCTTCTCGACACGCCGGAATTCATCTGTGGGCTTACGAGTGCTTTGCTTGTAATTGGTTTGCGATATCATATTACATTTAAGAAAATTTTCTTTGATGATTTTTTTTATACTATCGTATTATATAATCTGTTTTTTATCAATAACTATTTTGTTGTAAAATTTAATAATTCTTTGTGTAATATTTTTAACCATATTAACAACTCTTAAAATATCCCCATCTCTTAAAAAAAACTCTGTTTTCTATCTAAATAAATTATTTTATAATTCACCTTTAAATCTTAGAGAAACTACTTAAATTTCTTGTGTACAATATTTATCTCTTATTATTGAGTTAAGCCACGCTAAACCACCGCGATCTTTTTTCTCGTTTATGTTCCGAGTCCAAAGAAGCTTTCTTGTACTGTAAAGAAGAAAATATGACGTTATTTATTACGGCGCTTCAAGTAGGCAACAGATAAAAAATTGCCCGGTTTTTAAATTTCAGAAATATTAAAGCTCATAAAAGCTGCTTTGGTTTATCATCGAGATCTGGGGTGGTTTTTATTTCAATATTGATTATACCAAAATTGTACATTTTTTCATATACCATAAATAAATAAGTGGCTTTAGAGTATGCTACAGCTATTTAATGTGACTGGTAAATTTCTAATTCCCTTTTTTAGATTAAGCTTGCAAAAAATAAAATGTATTTTTGGAAGAAGTTTTTAGTAACCAAAGGTCTAAGGAACTATTTGAAAGTAATAATAAAGTAGATCTCTCCCGAGGCAAATTATGTAAAGAGCCGAATAATTCCACTGTAGAAGAGTTGCAAATCTAAATGATAATTTCAATTTCTTGGAATATTTTTGATGAAGTCTTGAGGTAAATTTTTGGTAATCCAAAGAAAAATTGAAACAATAAAACTCTCTGAGTTCAAGAAAATTTGCTTTCAATTTTTTTTCAATGGTCAGTGTTTTCTAAGCGTGTATTGAAAAGTTCTCGAAACAAAACCCATAATAGAGACGATATAAAAGATTTTTATTATTAATATGCCATTATCGAGACATTGGAAGGAAGTTTTGTGTTATAAACCAATAAATTGAAAAATGTCATCATTATTATGCTTTTACACTGGTTTAGGACTCGGTGTATGTGCCAAGTGATCTTACGTCCTATTTTGCAGTTAATATCTTTAACAAGCTAACCGGCATAAACGTATAGTAAATTCCATTAGAGAGTATAAACTGCTTCCGTGTATAACGTAGCTTTTCACTATGACCAGCTCAGATAAACAAAATAATTCCTTTTCCAAGATTATTATAAAATATTTTATGGAAAATAATATAGCAATGTATTTCAATAGAATAACATGGGCCAAATTGCTTGTTTAAACACTTCCATTAAACCCAAATATTATACTTCCCAAATAATACTTACATCAAAAATAAAATATATAACTTCAATTTTAACAACACTGTATCGTTTAAGTTTCTAAGCTTGCGGTATATTTGTGAAATTCCGTCTTCTTAAGTACGAATGAAGTTGCAAGTAGTTAGTTTAGGTAAGTAGTACGGGTAGAGGGGTTATTTTTCAACAATTCTTATTAGGTTTGGACTAACATATTTCATACACGCTCGTTTTTTGTTCGTGCTTAAATTCATCGTCATTAAAATTATATTCAAAGTTCTGAAATATCTTTTAGGTTAAATAAGGATGCTGTGTTAGTGCAGAATCTTTGTCGTGCCTATTGTGTAAGCCTGTTGCAAGACATGGGTGATTGTGTTATGTAGCTGGTTTATATAATGCATGACAATGGCGACCACAAGATGATCCCTTTACGTCAGCTCAACTATGTATTGCACGTATTGGCCTAAGCTCAATCACAGGGATGTCTGTAAGTCTAATATCGGTGATCTCATGAAATTTAAGCAAATATCGATAACAAGGAAATCATATATATACCAATATACCTATACGCCCTCGCGCAGCCGATTTTATCATCGGTCTAGGAGGATGTATTAAAAATTCACAAAAAATATCCGAAAGTAATAAGCTCCTAACGCCCAATGCACGATAGTGGCGAGCGCATAGATCTCAGCCCTTATTAAAGCAACCCGGCCGCCAGGGGTGTAATATTTAGTATTATTATACGAAAGGCTTCTCTGGCGAAGGGGATGATTTACGAGGCGGTATGATCCTCCCCTGCCCGCTCCCGGGGGTGGCACCTTCCAAGCAGCGGAGATTTATAAAACTTTGTGTTTTTTTAAGTTGCGACGTCGTAGTTATGATGGATAGGCTATTATTTTTGATGCTTGTTGTTTTGAATTCGCGTTTGATAAAAACGTGTTGGTTTTATTTATGATCAATTGATAACACTTTGATATCTCATATATTTGTTAAATCAGCATTTACTTTATGCATACCGGTGCCAAAATAATATTATAGCTGACTGATTTTGTGGACTGAGGTTTATATCGTAGCAATTACAAGTATTGGATTATTAAAGTTTATTCAATTAAATTTTACCCAAATGAAAAATGCGTATAAAAATATTTATATTTTTTTTACACTAGATATTTTTTAATTTATATGGTAAGGTTCGTTTTTGTTTAAATGTTTTGGCTTTGCGATGGTTGTAATATTATTGAAATCGCATAATATGAAAAGTGCAACTAACAGCATTTGTCCAAATTTATATCAACATGCAATTTATTAAAAATTATATTTTAATTTTTATTATAAACTCATACATTTGTAGGAATGAAAATTTCCACAGTATAATTATGACTGCTTACATGTTTCAAGTCACCGTGGAACGCGATGAAGCATCGAGCTCCGTAGAAGATCCTCTGGGATAAGAGTACCATATGGCTTGAGTTTCGATGAAATTTGTCACGTTGACAAGAAAAATTATTGGATTGCATCTCTGTGATGCATCTGCAACACAGCACATGCATTTCCCAATCTAATCGAATCCTTTCCATCTTCCTGCTATTCAGAAACGTTGCATTCGACTAATATAAAATTCCATCTGTTTTATTTTTACAGCATAACAACAAAACAAAACTAGAAAAATTGAGTAAATTATTTATTCAATGTGGAATTAAAACGCGTTTGATACGCTTGTAGTAAATATAATGTCGCCTTATTCTATAGCGCAATTTTAGTTTTTTTTTATTAAGACAACGTCGATCATCAAAGTTGTGTTTTAAAATTTAATGTATATCAAATTAATTGCTTCAAAATCATATTAGTTTCAATAGAA
The DNA here is from genome assembly GCA_022113835.1 of Atopsyche davidsoni. Lineage (NCBI taxonomy): Eukaryota > Metazoa > Arthropoda > Insecta > Trichoptera > Hydrobiosidae > Atopsyche > Atopsyche davidsoni. The sequence goes on along the minus strand of JAILWY010000006.1, from coordinate 7,791,359 downwards.
TATGAGTGATATTTACAAAAAAATATAATTATAATAATCAATATTTTTGACAGAGAGTCTTTGGTGGAATTTTATTTAAAAAATAATAAAATCACTCAAGTATTTTATTACATTTGAAATATGTCTATTTTTTTTATTGAACGTCAATCAAATGCGTATTTATTACCCATTACGGATTTATTATATTATTACTCATATGATTAGGCACATTAGTTCACACATAGAAGATGATTAAAGAAATTCTCAAAAAATATTATCGTGATTTGTGTGGGATTTGAACTCACATCCCCAGGCTTACATGGCCGGTGTACTGACCATTGTACTAACGAACCACATAGTCACATCATCTTCTATGTGTGAACTAATGTGCCTAATCATATTAGTAATATGTTTGAAATTATTATTTTAAGTTTCATACAAAATCATATAATGTTAAATAATTTATATCAACGGAAGCAGCTCAACATAATACAAACAGCTAGGGTAAAATATAAGCGTCTAATATGAATCTCCACGCAGTCGGGCCCACAGATAGTTTCACGTAGTATTAAGCATAATATCAACTGATGTACGAGCCGCTGGCTCGGGAGAGAAGTGTTTGCTCATCATAAGCTCCTCACCTCTAATTTTCCGTCGGCGGATAATTACTTTTGCCGGCAACTTTTTGCATTAATTACGTTTTCATAAACCGCGGCGTTTGACAAATTGCCGCAAGTTACGGCAAGTTTGCGGGGCCGGTCGTTGTGCCGCGGATGAGCCCCTTTGTATCCGCGGGGGTTCCACCCCTAATGAAGACCACCCAGCTTGCATCCTCCGGCAGAGCCTAACTCATCTTCGAGATGAGGTACAAATCCACCACGCTACAATAAAATAATAAAAAAAATTTAAATAAATAATTGAAACCCCCCTCCCCATCAAGCGCGGTGAGATTGAATCTCGCCTCGATCCTTCGGGAGGAACTTGTCCCGCGAAGTTTCGATATCCCCGCTATTTTGCTCGTGACGTGCTAATAGGTCGGAGTGATGCCCGCACTATCGTAATGAGGTAATTTATGGGGAAAGTTTGGCGACGCGAATCACGAGTTGGGATTATCCGCGAATATCTCAATATTGGGTGTGCTTATAGATTTTGCGACGCGTTCGAGCTAGTTGATTTGATATATATACTCAGCGGTAAGTAGATCTATTATTATATATTATATTTAAACTACTTGCTTTTTCAAATTTTTATTTTATACACGTCTAAAAATATTTTTGACTCTATACCATATGTGGTTATCTTTCAAACTCCTTCCCTTGAAACGAAAACCCCATTAAGATCCACACTTAATGATCCACAGTTAAAAAATCACTTTTTCATTCTTAAGATGCATTATTGATGAAATGACTAGATATTTTCATTTTTTTAAAGTAGATCAACCCGATGTTGTATCAGAGTCAACTCGATAGCGTTCAATATATATCATTGAATATTTTTTTCTTAGACGGGCTGTTTTCAATTGAGTTGCGGCAGGGCATTGTGCTCATCGTCATACTTTCGATACAATAATTAAACCATAAACTAATTCCAACTAACGCCGCGGTCCATAAAACCGAGTCCCAACACATTAGCGCCAGGACGCCTGCGAATTAATTACGCCGGCCGTTACCGAGCCGCCAAACGCTGCTTAATGAACCGGATCATAAGGTGTTAAGCGATACCTCTTACTAAGATTACATTGGAGAGTGTTCGGCTGAGCGCACGCGTCCTGAAATAATTTAACTCTCACTAGAAACCTTACACTTTAATTTATGACGTCATTATGACGTAAGAAGTACTGTCGCACCTCGAAATGACTATGAAGCTTTACACAAACTAAATGTTTGCGACATATATTATACACCATCTACTGGAAATTTTAGTGAATAATAGTTAATACGTGCATGTATACTCGCTTTTTGTTATACAGGTCACATTAAATATCAACCCCTTGGGGAAAATGTTCAAATTCTCGTGGCTTCATTAAAGATGTGAGTTTTAATCCCGCGCTCATCCGAGGGCGGAGTGCACGCCCTCCCGGGAGCGGTGCATCCTCCGCCTTCTGATTACCTTGGAAATTAAGCCATAACTCCTGAGGGAACAAGAGGCTAATACCGAGCTGGTCAGCTTATCTCCAGCAATGCGGATGCGGGAACATTGTCAGGAAATACACCCCGGAGCCCAGCCGGACTCGATATCGAGAAGATGTTTAATTAGATTGCATGGCGCTTTTAAATGAATTCAGTTTATTCCAGCAACTAAAAAATATATATTATTAAGTAATAAAATTTAAAAAAATATTCGGTCATTCATTAAGGCAGTTGCTCCCAGCCTTTTAATTGTCCATTACCTGGCGAAATCGTGTCATTTAATTAATTTAATTGTCACTTTATTTTTCTATATCGAATGTTGATTTTTATACAGAATATTGAAAAAACTATAAATTATATTTATCTATTTTTTATTATTTAATTAACGTCCATTTTCAGGGTAAAATAAAATCTTGAAGATGTTGAAAAATTGGATAAAATGACGACTTTTCAAAACCAAAGTTTGTTAAAGGTTTTTTTTTTTTTATTTTTAAATTAATAAGACGCACATGATTTATATTTAATCTTTTAATTACAATTGAAAAAAAGACTCTTAAATGTTTAGGATTCTTGGAAAATGTACCGGACGAATCTCCAAATTCCTACACTTCAATCGGAAAAACACATATTTATCATAATAATAGTAAATTTATAAGAAATTAAAATATATAGTGTTCAGAAGAAGGGATGTATCAAACTTTTTGCATTTAAATATTTTTGATTGGTGCAGTAGATTTTTCGTAAAACGGACTAGAAAATGATCAAAAAAACTCGATTATGAGACCTAGACCCTTAAGGGGTTCACATCTTTTACGTGTATAATATAATTTTAAATTTAAATTACCCTGTTTTCATCCGCATCCCGTAATTATTACATAAAAATCAAATACCTTTCACCCTTTGAGGTTTTATGACATTTTTGTAGGTGAAATCTCATCGGTATCTCTGAAGCCTTTGCCTGGGATGATGGAATCTCGACAAACAAGTTTTGCTGATTTTATTATTCAATCTAGAACATTGAACCTTAGCCTATCAAACAGGAAGTGTCACTAAAAGCTCACCATTGTACTTTATTCAACATAGCTCTATAGACTTGATGTAATGTAAGGATAATGGATTCTGCTTTGTGTATCATTACGTCTAAAATATTTCTGAATGTTTATTCAATCTGTAAGTAATATACTTATAAATATTGAATAATAATAACTATTTATAAATCTGTATTAAACATCAATAACACATAACGTTGACAATTTGTAAATGGAAAAAATACATTGAAAGAAGAAAGCCAGTGTCTGGAAGTTGGGAGAACAGCCGAATTAATAATTCTGGATTATAATAATAATTAAAGGTTAAATAAATTTTCAATGAGATGGTCACCAACCTCTTAAGGAGAGCCAACTGAAGAAAAAGATAAGATTAAAATTCAGTTTACTTTTCTTAATTAACAGTTCTACAATGCCAAAAGCACTTGACTTAGAAAGTTAACAAGTATCAAAATAACGTGTTAAGTATAAGTTGCAAATGTCAAAAGCACGTTAATTTGGCAGTTAATAAATGGCACCGGCACGTGAATTCTACAATATATTCCGTAAACGTCAACAGCACGTTATTTTGACAATTTATTTATATTTGTTTATGGTATTTCACTGAAAAAAAAATCAATGTTAATTTTCAAAAGTCTAATCGAATAAGTTTTGGTATTTCATTGAATCATCGAGTTAGGAATGATAGGCTATTATGCATAAAAGCATTTACTTTTACACCATTTAATGACGGTTCTTCTGGCAAATTGTTTTTGTTAAATTTAAGGTGTTATTTAAGTATATTTGAAACTCGTCTTGTGTTATAGTTTATTGTATTTGTTAATCATGATAAATAAACGAAACAATTTTATTTAAATACTGGGCATTAGAGCTTGACTTGGATCAAGCTTCTGCACGTGTTAAAAATATTTTTATCTATCGATCGTGTGTGTGTGTTTAATGTGTATTTTTGTATTACTTAATATTGACGTAATTAATACTTCGTTTAAGATTTTTTGTGTTAGCATTTGTCGGAAAGCGCGAGAGAGTTCTTCTATCTCTCCGGCCTATTTTTGCGAGACCGAAAAGGGTAAAGAGTCGAGTTAATTATTTTCCACACTACTTAACTAAATTAACGAGCCAAACATTCCTCAGTTAACTTGGAAACAAAAAAAAGCCCACGCAAATTGCTAAAATATATATTTCGGAACAATTATTCTTGGATGGAAATTACGTTATACATTTATTAAGATGAGATATTCTAATAACCTACTTGTATCAGTGAAAGGCATACTTTTTCTATTTTTACTGTTAGCTTTATGATAATGAAAATAAGATAAAACTCGATTTACAGCACAAAAAAAAATTACGTGATTTTGGTAGACAGACTAATGCGATTTTTATTTTGGACTTCAGAAGTTTATTTTATTCGACGAATTGTTTTTGTTTTATTGTTATTAGATTCGATGAATAATTTTACCTGATTAAATAGATCAAATATATGGATTTATTTACAGTTAAATATTATATTATGTCATTCGTTAAAATCAATAGATCTATTATATTGTAAATTGACCATTTTTGCTTATACTTAAAGCATTTGAATTTTTTTAATTTTTCTTTTAGAACAATTAAGGGCTTTTGTAGCGTCATTAAATTTAATTATTCATATTCATAAATGAATATGAAAGACTTATTTTATCAAGCATCAAAAAAATTGTACGTTTTTCATTTTGTATAGAGAGTGAAAGAACGGGCTTCCGAGTTGTTAGCCAAAATAAAAAAAATGTTAAATGAAATTCTTCAATGTTCCTTCTGTCGACTGAATATATGACCGGATGTATTTATCTACTGACTAAATGGGATCCTGAACTAAAAGCTTTTCATTCTATTATGCCTTTGCACATCCTGTTATCTGTTTTCGCCGAAATAAAACACGTCAAGTAATTTTGTGTGTGAAAATAACCGCTAAAATTAAACCTTTTTTCATGTTAACAATATATTTTTTTAAATATCATACATTTAAAAACATGATACAACCATTCAAAAGTTTGCGAAAACATCGTGCCAATTTATTTTATATTGTAGTATTTTTTAGTTAAAGAGTATTGACTGGTGGATGAAACTACATAAATGCTACTAAACATGAACTATTTTGATCCTAAGACTTACTGTTTGTTTCCTGACTTTCAGTAAAATTAAGCCCATTGACCATTTAAATAACTTCTGATAATCATTGCCTCTCGTCCGACACATTGTCGTATATTCATTTGTAAAAGTTTACAAAACCTCACATGGCTTGTCGGAGAAAATAGTCGCGTCAATAAAATATTATTTCACAATTTCTTTTTATCTCATAAATGCTAAATATATTTTTTTGAGTAAATATTATTAAAAAATTCAATATTTTTGACAGAGAGTACTTGGTGGAATTCCATTTTAATATTTTTGAGTAAAATACTTGAGTGATTTTTCACATGTTCGCTTTTATTTGTGACCGGTTTCGCCAACCTTTCACGTTTCACCTTTCCGTCAACATTTCACCTTTCAACGAACATGTGGAAAATCACTCAAGTATTTTACTCAAAAATATTAACATACTAAAGGTGGGGCAGGTACTAGTACCCATATCGCGGACTGCTGTCTAAAGGCGGGGCGCATATTAATACCTTTTTGAATGTGTTTACTCTAAAAGCGGCAGAAGGTCATTTTACTTTTTAGTTTTACAGTTCGTAATGTTTGTTTAGGACTCGTCAACGTTACTTCTACCAATACTGTCCAGTGTTTCTGAACAAAGTGACAATGAAGAAGTGGAGTGGTCAGAGAATGATAATCCTCCAATTATTGAACAATTTTTAGGACAAAGTGGTGTTGTTGTGATGCCAAGTAATCTGCAAAGTGTGAATGAAGTGGTTCAACTTTTTATAGGAAACGATTTATTTGACTACATGCAAATCAGAGAGTGATTCAGCCAACATGAAAAGGTTGGCGAAACCGATCACAAATAAAAACGAACATGTGAAAAATCACTGAAGTATTTCAAAGATTATTGTATGTGTGTATAAATTAACAAAATGACTTTATGCAAGGTAAACTACGAAAAAAAAAACTTGTGGCATAAAATAATACATTAGAAAAGAGTTGCGTCATTATAAGGAAGGTAAACTTGTCCCATTACCATTTCAGCACTTTAATATGCTCCCCAGGCCGCAGTCTGCACAGGCAGCATCGCACAGGCGCAGCGGGCTCGGGGGTTGCTTCATTCAATTTAAAAGTTCTTAATTACAATATTCATTTGTGCGATCGTTTTGTGGCTGAGTCGGGGTTGCGGGGTGATGCTGCAAACGGAATTACAGCCGGGGGTTGTGGGGAAAGGGGGCGGCTGTAAGCCAGGCCAGTGTACAGTCAACTTTGCTGCTCAAACACAAAAAAACCTTCGGATTAATCACTATCTAGATATAATATACCTGTGCCATACATACTCGTTTATTGTTAAATAATCAAAGTATGCAGGAGCTTAAAGTGGAATAAACAAATATAATGAATTCATTGCTTCCTTGACGATGTGTGGTTTCAGTGAATTTTCAGCATTTCATAAACAGACTGAGAGCTATAAATTAAAAAGACAATTAAAATTGACTATTTCTTATATATTTCCTAAACTGTGCATATTTTTATTATAATAAAAGTTTCGGGTACTTGTTTTTTATCCGACCACCAAAAAACTTGTACCTAACCATTTTTTTTTAACCTAACCTAACCCAACCCAACGAATCGAGCGGTCATGAAAATCTGCAATGAACGAAATAAACGCCACAACGGGACTCATCGTCATATGATAGATTCTTATCTCTGCGAGTACATATACATTAAAAAATTTTGGTGGTCGGATAAAAACAAGTACCAAATTTCATATAGTTATTCTACATACAGTAAAATAAATATAAAAATTTAATATTTTTAGCTGATGTAATTTTTAAAAATAATAATTGCATATTTACTAATATGACTTGGCACATTAGTTCTCACATAGAAGATGATTAAAGAAATTCTCAGAAAAATATCATCCTGGCTTGTGTGGGGTTTGAACCTACACTCCAGGCATACATGGCCGGTGTACTGACCATTGTACTAACGAATCACATCCATTAATCGATAATTTTTAACAATCATACTCTACATATGAACCAATGTGCCCAGGCCAACCAATATTTAGTGATTTGCAAGCACTGGACTTTTTACACAAACTAACAAGTGAAACGATTTTAATCCCATCTGGATATTATTTTTATAATCTATTAATTTAGCCAAGACGCGCACCATCATATACGTATGTCTATTTTTTGGATCGAACGTCAATCAGATGCGTATTTATTACCCATTACGGGTTTATTATATTATTACTCATATGATTAGGCACATTAGTTCACACATAGAAGATGATTATAGAAATTCTCAGGAAAATATCATCGTGATTTGTGTGGGATTTGAACCCACATCTCCTGACTTACATGGCACACAAATCACGATGATGTTTTTCTGAGAATTTCTTTAATATTTAATAATAAAAAATATATATTGTGTTTTTGTATGTTTGTGGAGTCACCTCTATATAACCTTCGTCAAAAACGTGGGTGTTTAGAGTCTCTGGTTAGCGACAAGGGGTAACAATGTGACAATACGAAAAGAGGCACAGCGGACGCCACTGCGTAATAGGTGCCATTGTGCGAGTAAAAAGTGCGTGGATGGGAAGGAAATAAGGTACTGCGAGGAGAGAGTGTTATTTTCATAGTTTTTTTTTATTATTATGCGCTTATCTCGGAGGATGTCCTTTGTGAATGTGACTATTGTGGACGATGGAATATTAAAATAGATGCTCCGGTTTGTATTTTTATTTTTGTGGAACCAGAACAACTGCAAAGACACCCCATGGAGATACTGCATATTTCACATTGTTGTAACAACTACAATGCATGTAAATTTTTATTTAAAGTTTTAAAACGTTTTATGAATATTACATGCAGTTGCGAGTGTAAATTCGATACAAAATTAAATAGGAATCGAATGTATTTTTATTATTCCAAACATAATCATTTTGCCTGTGTTCCCTTGCAATGTTGGATGTACGACTTCATTAGCGAATTTCTTATGTTTATATATTATATATGATTATCTTTTTCTTACAAGAAATTGCAATTTTATAAAGCGATATAAAAGTTAATTGAACAAAAATATAATAATAAGCACAGCATCACTTTTAAAATGATATTGACTGTCAATATTTATTTAGTCAGATTAAATGCTTATAATAATTATAAGCAAAATATAAGTTCAATGGTTCGTAGCTTATTCAAATTACGAGGCTTTTTTGTAAATTAATGAACAATAATATTTGCTATTCAAATTAAGTAGAGAAGTTTTCCACTCAAATAATGGTTATCTTACAAGCCTCAAATAACTCCCGAATGAAAGTTTTGGCCAAACAAAATTATTCAGACAATTTCATTTGTAATCAAAAGGGGGTTTATTTTATTATATACACTGGCAAATAGTGCCACTGTTGATTTCGTATAGTTATTTATAAATATTTAACTTATTGGTATAAAATAAAATATTTAAGATGTACTTTTTGAGTTTTGTAGTAATTATTATTAGCTTATGCACAAATCTGTAAATTTTAATCTCTTATCACGTGTTGATCTTTTCTGACCATTTTAATTAAAGATACTGACTTAGCTTTGTAATATATATAAGCTTATGTAAAAATATACATGTTATAACAGACGATGTTATAATTATAAATGAGCCTACAGGTCAGGGCGCATAACAAAATCATTAGAATTTTCAAAATACAATTTTCTGAAAGTAACAAATTTTAGTGGCGGAAATTGGTGCTGTTTTCCTTACTGGCTTTTCCTTAGGGAGGTTGTTTTTGTTTTCACCGCAGCAATATTACAAAGTGTAGTGATGAAAGTTTTTTTTTTATATTCAATCTTTCAGAGAAATGTGCGGCGTGCTTTATAGTTATGTAAAACTGATCTCAAGGAAATGCTGTAACGTTTTTGTGAGGATTTGATGTTCATATGTATTCTATGTTTGTATAGGCTTCAGGATCTTTGGCTATTTTTAGATGTGAAAAAGCATATTTTTGTATAAATTATTTGAAATATTACCACACACCTAATTTAATGATATAACCTATTTAATAATTAAAAAATATAAAAACTGGATACTTGAAAGTAATGCAAGCCTCTATATTATTATAACACGTTTTGGATCAATAAGTATCCGTGGGAAAAATATTATTTTTTCGATTGGTGGTAGTTTTGCTGATAAAAATCAAGTTGACAATACCATCGTATAAAACCATCTACTAAACGATGCCATTCCATACTTCAGACATATTCATAGCTTAATTACTCACATTCAAAATCCTCGCTGAAAAATAGCGTTACAAATTTTTGCCACACTAACAGATTCGCTATACATTGATTCTTTTATCTCAAATTAGAAAAAAAAATTGATGAATCAATGTAATTAACGCAAACGTGTAAACATATTGAAAAATATGTATATTCATTCTAATTTTTAACCATTTTATTTATTCTTGTATTGTTTTTAACATAACTTAATCAGGTTACTTGATTTTTTTTAAAACATCAAAAAATCGCTTGAAAATGTTAAGATATACTCAACGGAAGAAAAAACCATAATCAACTCTCAGCTTTAATGTTCTAAAGCAGTTTCCGAGTAATGGCAACAACAACGTCGCTAAAAACGCATTATCTGTCATAAGTCGAGCTTTATTCCGCGTCATTATTGCACGAGAGTAGGGCGGGTGGCGCAGTCGGACCGTTAGAGATTATTCCGCAGATAACTCCCGACCGGCGGAAGCCCGAGTGGGGGATGCTGGGATGCTGGGATGCTGGGATGCTGGGATGCTGGCAGGACGCCACCCCCACCCTTACCGCGCAAGGGACGATGACTGATCAAACTATTTTTTTCAGTAAATATGAAAGAGAATTCAAGTACATACGGTTCAAAACTAGTACCCATATAAAGATCAAGCGTTTTTTTTTTTAAATTTAAGTATCGATAAAATTATAAAAGCTTAGTTTTGTTTGTAGTTAAATTGTACTATTTTAATTATTTAAGATTTTCACATTTCGTTGCCACAAAACATTTGACTTAATTCCATCAATAAATACTTCATATTATTTTTTCAAACTTTTAATGATAAAAGATTTAATTCCCTACAGTTACTCAATATTTAATTTATACTTCTTACTCTATATTGTTGATGTCTCCGATTGTAGAAACACCGAGATTTTTTGCAATATTTTAACATAACACGAGTATTCTTTATTATTTTTAGGTTTTCATGTATTATTTCACAGAAAAATCACAGCGAGGTGTTATATAATCATATTATTTTCAAACAAGGTTTTTTTTACAAAATTATTGATTTAAATATTTTACAATACGAATAAAAGTCATTTTGAGGGGTTAGTTGTTGTGTTTTTTGTTAATTTGAAAGTATTATTAAATACTTGCCAAAACAGTTTATTCGTTTCGTGCCGCATGATACTTCATTATTTAATATTTTGTTCATTTTTAAAAATTATATATTGTTTGGTAAATATGTGTGCAACAATTTTAAAGTTTACGAAGAAATATATTTTTGCTAATGCTTATTCATTTTAATTTCAACATTTTTCTACGTAATTTGAACCTAAGATTCACATTTTCATAAATTTGGCAAGTTTCGTGATGAAAATTACCATTAGTTTGTAATTCTTGGAGCGAGAGTTCATTTTGAAGAAAATATTTATGAAAACACCTGCCTGCTCAACCCAGACAATAATAAAATCATTGTTTCTTTAGTAATATTAAAAATACCAATATGTTACATCAAAAAAACAATATTTTAAAGTACTATTTATTTTAGCCATTTGGTATAAATATATTGAAATGTATAACAAACTTAGTGTTTTTTATTATTTTTTTTAAATAATGTCCCAATTTTTTTTGTAAATTTACACACGTTGATTTTTCGCTCAACATTATTAAACATGAAATGAACGCCACGACAAAATATATTAAAATTGACATGATGCAATGTTTGCGCTCAAAACACAATATACGTTGATTACTTCTACAGTCAGTACCCCAACTAAAGCGCGGATTATAAAGTTTGACCTCCGATCTGGCGATTCTTGAATTACGGAGAAGTTCGAGGGAGGAATAAGCCGGGGGGTTGAATTCAGCGGTTGACAAATGTACTGTCGCGCCGTCTGTTTGGATGCCTCTCCGATATTAGAGGGCTGGGCTCCTATCGACTGCGAGGAGGGTCGGGCGCCCTGTTCAGTGGCTCGAACCTCGATTGGACTCCAAACAGCCCCCGGGCTTGGAGACAATATCTCACGTAGCGAATCCTGTGAAGTGAGCATTGTGATATACTAGATTAATCATACATTTCCAATAATTAACAAAAAAAAACTTTTTCCAGAAACAAGTAAAATTTTTGCACATTTCCGGAAGCGTCAAACTTCTATGGCATTCAAGATATTTTCACTCAAAAATATTGAATAGAATAATAATATATCCAAACTCTAAATCAATCAAAAATAAAATTTTATTTAATAACAAAATATTGAGAAATTCAATATTATTGACAGAGAGTACTTGGTGGAATTCCATTTTAATATTTTTGAATAAAATACTTGAGTGATTTTCCACATGTTCGTTTTTATTTGTGACCGGTTTCGCCAACCTTTCATGTTGGCATTATCAAACAGAGTCTGTTTGATAATGCCATCGTGAAAGGTTGGCGAAACCGGTCACAAATAAAAACGAACATGTGGAAAATCACTCAAGTATTTTACTCAAAAATATAAACAAAATATTGTTTCATCTTAATTATACTTTAAAGTAAAAAAGTGATCCATATTCTTATTATAGTTATGTCAACCCGAATAAGTTTTTTTGATAAATTTAAAACCGCATATTAAAAAATATTTCTCTTATTTAAACTGCCCAAAAAATTAATCACAATTTCGTATAAAAGGGATTAAATCTATCGTCAAACAAGTATTTAATAGAAGAAAATCACTTTGTGGTTCGATGGACGCGTTTTTAATTGATTTTACCACCAGCTAACGATAACTACACAATCAATCAAAATACACAGACGACTTTCATGAAAAATTGCATTTTTTTTCAATAAAATGATTTATTTGAAAATATTTGTTTGTATGTATGTACACTTTATAAAAAATATTCTTGGTAAACTTTCATTTTGTGTTGATAGCATAATTATTGATTATTTTATTGTATTTAAATGTTTCAAACTATACTCAAGTCGATAACATTTCAAAAATATATATTTTATAGATTCCATGCAATAATTTTAGGATATTTCAAAAAGTCATAATAATTAGATAAATTAAATTAAGCAGACCTTCACAATGTTGCGATTCTTAAATATCAACTTTTGTTATTTATTTTAGTATAATATGTTTCAAAGTATAGTTTAAAGTAGATATATGAATAAATCGCAAAAGCTTCTTTGGGCATTTGCATGTAAAACTGCAGAAGTCAAGCTTTCAGCCGCCTAGTGAGAGCCTCCGTAGAAAGCTCGGAGCATTCAGCGAGACTCACGTAAATATTTAAACAAGAACAATGAATATCCTATGTGAGGAGAGTTTTTTAAAACAAAATATGTTGGGCTATTATGCGCGAGTTTCCAGCTCTGAATCCAAACATAACTTGTCGACGGACCACACCTGGGATACGGGCAGTGGTGGGTTACTTTAGCAAAAAGGTTGTTTATTTGAACTTATTTTATTATATCAAAGATAAACTAGTCCCCAAAAACAAAATATTTCATAATCTTTTAAAGATTTTGGTATTCATGGTGGTTGTATAAATATGGAGAATAACTATTTAAACCAAAGTATAATTATCGAAGAATAAAAAATGTACGTTTGATTGTACAGTAGAAGAGATCATCGTATTTTAATATAAATTATTTATTAAAGGTCAATATCATTAGATCCATTTTTTTCCTTCATATTATGCATATACACATTTAAGTGATACGTGTTAATTGTGTGTACTATAAAACAAAAATCACTCTTTACTTTTTTTTGATGCAGTCCATAATAGTAAAAAGATTTTTGTTCTCGTTTTTTTAAGACAGATGTGGGATTTATTATCTCCATGCAACATCCACGATTTTATACCTAGCTCCGTTTTTGCTATCCTCTTTTTATTAAATAAATTTTAATAGCATTGAGTACAAAATCAGATATAAATAATACGTCAAAATATCCATTGTCATTGTGTTTTAAGTGATAAATGTTGGGGATTAGTTGCATAATAAACCTAAAATAAATCCCATTGAGGCACGCCACTGGCCAGCGGACCCGCAGCGAGCGGCTTACAGAAAAACTTTTTCAAAATCCTTACCGTGAAAGCAATACAAAACGCATTCAGAGAGAAGTAAAAAATATTTGAATTTTATTATATGCCGGAAGTTAGTTCTTGTTCTGAATGCCGGATTCGTATTAAATTTTTACTTCCCCGCAAACATTTTACTACCCACCTGAATTCATTTATACTTTGTTCTGTATGAATCATAAAAGAATTTTGTCATTCAACTTGTATAAACGAATTTACAAAAGTGAGTCAAGTATAAATTATTTTAAGCTATGGCCAATACAAATTTTTACTGTCTCCATTATTTTAAATAAACCATTTTAATGCTTGAGGAGATTGATCTGCGGTTAAAAAAATATCACACTAATATTTATAAATACTTTTAACTAAATAAACCTTAGAAATAAATTCTTTACTTATACATGAATATGCTTACATTGAAATGCAAGTTTTTTTTTTTTAGATTTTTTCCTATTACAAAGAAAATACTTCTAAATTAAGTTACGTCCAGGAGTAAGAACATTTAACGATGAATTATCAAGGACGCGCTGTGATTTGTAATTCCCGGTAATGTTTATTCACTTGGCGTGTGATGAAACACTTCAAACATATTTTTTTATTAAGTTATCTCATTTTCGTATCACGTTGCTTTTTCTTCATTATCACTTTATTTCCATATCACATTCCCGCGTCCCCGCTTCGCATTTCATATTCATCGCGCTTTTTCGACAAAATATTCTGCGAGGAACTTCATCGCGTCATTGGGACCGTCTCAGGGGACATAAATCAGGGCCCGCGGGTGTCACGGGACGCATTCCGCAGAATTGACAAGCCCTGTTATTTCGTGCGAAAGGAAATCTGAAGAACCAACCAATGCTAGATAAGGTGACTTGCTCATACATTTTTTTTTTGTAGGCACAGTGCGTGGTAATGAATTTGTAATGGAATAAATAAAATATTTGATGTGGAGTTTCTTATACCTTCGTATGTTTGTTTCTAACATACTTTGGGTATACTATCTTGTATAGAATATCAATGCTCTTCGTTGCTTTATTGAAAAGTAAAATCTAGTAAACAAATACTCGATAGAAATATATATATATTTTTTTATTTAATTATATCGACTGATACCATTATATGTCGATTTAAAAAGTATAAATCATTTTATAAAAAATATATTTAAAAAATTATTTTGTTATTATTCAAGCGTACTAAAAATGTGTTTGTAACAACAACAAATACTTGAAAATAAAAATAAAATATGATACTAACTTCCATGAAGTTTCAATTACAATAATTCAGCTTTGTGTGATTTCTTTGCATAATATTATTTAATATTTTTTTTAGTAGATGTATTTAAATAATGAATGTATGTATACGAATAAAAGTTCGCAAGCATGTCGCTATTTTTACTTGGAATGAAGATTACAGTCTTATAATTATGTATGTCATATTTTATAAATACCAGAAAAAATATGTAGTAAGAGAGCTTCCGCCCCATTAAAAAAACAAGTAAAATATTGTCATATCACCTTCTTTAAAAGTAATATTTTTAAATAAAATGTTTACTGATTATTTATCACTTGAAGCGCTCTAAATCTACATGTGTGAAATGACAAACTTCAAAACTAAGCAAGATATTAAAATGTACGTATTTTTTAAAATAATTGAGTAGTTTATAAAAACTAGATTATGGATTTAAAGTAGTTTAAAAAAACTCTACATATTGTTGCAACTGTTTTGTGTATTTGAAGAAAAATTTTGATCGCATGAAATAGCACATTTTTATAAATTAAAGCATCGTTAAATGATTATTAAATTAAATAAAAGCGCACAGTTAAATAAATTCAAATCAGAATCCTGAAATGAAAATAGCGTTATATGTCATATATTGATGTTTAATTTTAAGGTGATGCATTGAATTTTGAGAATTTCGAAATTATTTCTTCGTTAGTTGATTGTGCTGATTTAACTTCCCGAGCATGTGATATATTTGTAAATGTCTTACACTATTGCCAAAATGTTTTTTTTTTGGTTAAGTATAATTTAAATAAACGTTTTTAGATATTGAAGCTCCCTTCCTCACTGACCTAGTGCCTTCGTGGGAGGGTTGCGATTCAGGGGCTAGGGTCGCCACAGTATATTGCGCCCTCGGGGCGTCGAAGGTTTCCCTGCGATACTTTCCAAACCAAACACACAAAAATGTCTAAAGTCACATATACTATGGAGATGAATAGAACCGCGACGCTTTTAGATATCAGTTTATATTTAAAGCCTCGGAAGTTCCTTTTCGTTAAAGAAAGATGCTTGAATTTTGTTCACGTTTAATATTGCATTTTCTTGATATTGAGTTCCATCAATACTTAAAAAAATCAATGTTTGTCATTTTCAAATTAAACCAAGAAAATAAATAAAGCTTAACAAACTCATAATCTTAGCCATGTAAGAGTCAGTATCTAGAACACCTTAATGAAAACTTCAACACTTCGTTACTAATTAGCTCGTAGCACTATCATCAATTTCGAATACTTAGGATAAATCGGCCGCAATCTCTAATTGGCTGAATTGATTAAGGATAATTTAGTCATTATAAATCTATTACCCAAGAATCGGCGGGTCTATTGAAATCAATTCGCAGAAATTTGTGCTTAAATAACTACCGAGAATCCTAAGTATCTAAACTGCCTATCTTCTTAAACACCAGTAGTCTGTCTGTTTTCTGCTAATTACGTCAACGGATAATGCGATTCTAATTTGACAATCAATTCAATTCATTGACACTCAAAGTACTCGGTGGTGTTCTATTATAATATTTTTATTAAAATAAATATTTCGTAATGGCCTTACATTTTATTTATTGACACGAATATTTTCGCCAAGATACTGGGTTAATATTTTCATCTCTGCACTTACTGCTTTTCATTATAATCTAATATATTTTCGAAACTAATAACGCCGAGAAATAAAAATTGAGATCCTCACTAAACATTTTTTTTTAATAAAATTACTTAATATTTAGTTGATCTACTTGTTCTACCTGGTAATTCTCAAAGATTAAAAATAATCGAAATAATGTTCATCTGTAATTGATGTTATTGCGTCGCTAAAGTGATTAAATTAACAAAATAATTTAAAAACTCTGAATTACTTTAAAATGTAGAGAAAAATTAAAAAAATCAGGTATTGAAAATGAAATAAATTGCGTAATGATATATTATTGACAAGCGTTTTATAAGCAGAATTTCACTATAAATTCAACAAAGAATACTATCAATGACAAATAGAAATTTACGCCTGAAAACTCCATTAAAACAATGGGATATTAATAATATATTTTTATTTCTACCAACGCGTGAAGATGGGCAAGATAATTGAAAACGATAGCAATATTACTTAGATTGAATAATTAGTATTAAAACCTTTTAAACAATAATATACCTGAAAGACCTATTACTGTGCGTTGGAATCCGACATCAAACAAGTTATTATGTTAATATTGATGTATTCAAATTATCACCTGTTGTTGATAGTAATTATCATAATTATTGCTTTGGGAACTCAACGACGGGCGAGCTACTAATTCAACAAGACCGAAACTAATGAACGCGTTCATCCACGGCTCCCTGGATCATTAATTATATCGAATGATTTCTGATCATGCCTTCGTTCGAGTCATCAACTATGATGATTATGTATTCGGGATACGTTATAATTAATTCAAATTCATTTGAACATTACGCAATGAAATATTTTACTGTATGAATGTGTACTTCCGAAAGCAGTAATTCCATTTGATTAGTAGCTGTTTGGGGGTTCCGTTTAATTGTTATTCAGAAGTTAATTGTTAAAAAAATATTGCTACCATTTGACCCGCAGGTTTAAAATTAATGTATACATACTATGTTAATAATAATTATATTTTTAATTTATTTACAGTTATTTTATAAAACAAACATGACATATATATGGAGCGCTGAAAAAAGGTGCATAAAAATAAAACTTATCTTTCTATATCTTATTCATTTTTAATATATAAATTTAAAAACATCTGAGCAACAATATAAATAAGCAATATATTTTTTTACGAGTACAAACATTTGTCGTAAGGTTTAAATAATATATAACAATAATACGATTTATAAGAATTGATATCCAGCTTGTTTTTACCACATCCTTTACCGTTTAGATTTTATATTTTCACATATATCTTACGTAAACATAATAATTTTGTTATTTATTGAGTTCATTCATATTGTTTTAAGGAATGAAAAACACAAACATCATAACATTTGTTTATTGAGCTTGTTGACTTGGTTTATTTTAATGTATACATGCTTTATTTACACAATTTATTAAAATAAAATTACGGTATTACCCACAGGCTGTTATTTTTAAAATTAAAGCAGTTTCCTGGATATTAATTTATTAAAAAAAGTAAGTGATGCTCTGTATATTTATTTATTAAAATAATAATCTACCGACAGTTTTTTTTTCTATCGTAATTAAAGCTTATGGTTGCTTGTCACAATATTCGACTCGTTAATGTGTCTTGTAGCAAGATTGCGTGTTCTAGGAAATGAAAAAAACCCCTTTAAGAGCGGACATAGGCTTCGACATGACAACGTGCGTGACAAAATTTGGACCATGAAGCATTAAAGCCTCATTCTTTCAGCTTATATCTTGAGGTTTCCGTGAAGTCTTGTAAGTTTCGCTTAATAAATAACCATAAAATGAACACAGTAATAAAGGCTTTAATTATTTTCATCATGCTAACTTTTCTTTGTTCCTATTTAATTAATTAACGAAAAATTTCCGACAAAGTATTTCGCCAATGACGTAAGAGGTATTTTTTTTTTATTAAAATTTACATCTCACACGTATTTGCTTTAGTTATTCATTAAGTTTGTCAAAAGTAATAATTTCCACGGCAGAGTCTCATCAACCATTAAATAAAAATTTCTGAAAAGTGTTATTTATATCTATTAAAATCATAATAGATTTTTAAAAAATAACGAGAAAACTGAACTTTTTATTATATATAAATCTTCTTCATGGATCATCAAAATATGAATGTTCAAATAAAATAAGGGTTGTTTTGTTTGATATTTAGTGGGATCAGATTTTTCTGGATATCGTATCTAACTTTTGAAAATATATATAGGATTTATAAACAGTATCACATACCGCTTATTCAGTTAAGTGACCTCCAGATATGTGACCAGGGGCGGCCGCAGGCAGGACGGGGTTGGCGGGCGGCCAGAAAATGAAAAACCGATCCGCCCCTGCAGCTGGCCGGACGATGAGCCGCAACCAACAAACCTTAATATCGCAGCCAGCGATATTAAAATTGTAATAGCGCTTGTTGTTAACTGTTGGGGGCTGTAGCATAATCCATTTTAATAGTTTGATAAAATGAGATTTTTTTAGAAATCCTCTGAAGCTTTATTTCATTTTCAACAAGTCAACGCGAGATATAGCAATTATTTATTTAAACTAGTTTGCAATTTACGTTTTATATCACTTGTAAACAAGTGGGAATTCTAGCATGATTTCAGGAAATATAACAGTTTTAAATAAAAAAAATAGCTACTATAAGTGTTACAGCGTTTGTTTTTAATTGTAAGAAGTTTTAGCATAATCCATTTAATTAATTATATTTTATTAAAACACACTTTAAGCGGGTAAACTTCGCGTAAAATTGCGCGTGTGAAATCTAGTCTATACACTCTTTGATTTTTTTTTCTTCCGTTTAGCAACCCCGAGTTTTTTGTTAATAAATTTAATGTTATTGTTACACAATAGCTTATATTATATTTATATTTTAAGCGGGTAACCAAATTGACTAAACTAATGTGCGAAGCAGACAAAATTCGCGTAAAATTGCACGTGTGAAATCTAGTCTATACACTCTTTGATTTGCATGTAGTCAAATAAATCGTTTCCTTTAAAAAGTAGAACCATTTCATACACACTTTGCGGATTACTTGGCATCACAACAACACCACTATGTCCTAAAAATTGTTCAATAATTGGAGGATTATCATTCTCTGACCACTCCACTTCTTCATTGTCACTTTGTTCAGAATCACTGGACAGTATTGGTAAAAATAACGTTGACGAGTCCTTAACAAACATTAAGAGCTGTAAACCTAAAGAGTAAAATGACCTTCTGCCGCTTTTAGAGTAAACACATTCAAAAACGTAATCAATACGCGCCCCGCCTTTAGTGTGTTAATATATTATCTTAATCAAATTTTTATTTAATAATTTGAAATATACATATAAATATTCTAAACATTTTTTTCTCAAAACTTAAAAGCACACAAACTCAAACACCAACGTCTGTACACAAAAATAGTAACTTCTGAAAATTCCACTTCTTTCCGGTGTTATTAATTGCCGGGCGCGTCTTTCAGGCTCGGGCATAGCCTGAAATCTTCGCATTCTTCCGGTTTATGTATGTCCTTCCGACTTGCGGGACTTCCGCATAAACCTCCCCAGCAGCGGAGCAGAAGGCCCCAGCAGCCGCGGCCTGGGCCGGTATTCCGGCAGCGGGGGTCGTTTGTTCATGCAGGTATTCGGGGTTGATTTTACGTGGCTTCAGGTTCATTAGATGTAATTCCGTAGATAGTTTTAACATACTTATTACAAAGCTAGAACATAGTAAATTATAAGCGTAATAAATATATTTTTTGAAACAGGAGTTCAAATTTTATACATACAGCTTTTTTTCCAAAAAAATTTCAGTTTAAATCAAACTTTTATAATGTTCATTTATTTTTTAAAATTTTTTTTTACTGCTCGGTTAAAATACGTTTATTGAAATATTGAAGTTATAAGCACCATTAAATAACTTGAATTGATTTTGAGAAAACACATTTTTTCATATAAAACATCAATATTAGTTGCGTTGGATTGTTCATTAGATGTAATTCCGTAGATAGTTTTAACATACTTATTACAAAGCTAAAACATATTAAATTATAAGCGTATTAAATACATTTTTGAAACAGGAGTAAATGGGTTCAAATTTTATACGTATAGCTTTTTTTCAAAAAAAATTTCAGTTGAAATCAAACTTTTATAATGTTCGTTTTTTTTTTAAAAATATTTTTTCATTGTTCGGTTGAAAATACGTTTATTGAAATATTATAGTTATTAGCACCAATAAATAATTTTAATATTTTATACATACTTGTACATATTTTGAGAAAACACATTTTTTCATATAAAACATTAATTTAAGTTCCGTGGGATCATTTTTGTATCTAAGAAAACAACTAATATTGAAATGTATAATTTATTACTTAAAGTTTATTTTTATTATAAAAACCAAAATAAATATTATAAAGCTTGACATTAGCAGATGATTAAAATATTGTTTATAATATGAAAAATATAAGCAAAACCAATAAATTTTTTGACAGTCGATATTTCCTTTAATATTGAAAGCTTTAGTAATCGGTATTATATAAATGAAAACTTTTGAATGCCACCAATTGGCATCCTGCCCTTTTAAATTAATCCAAAACTGATAATTTAATATTCAAATCAAACGTTACAGTCTCGTAAATACTAAAATAAAACACATGACTAAAGTATAAATGTAGTAAAATATATTTTAAGACCTGTTATATTTAAGTAACTCATAGATATTATATATTATTGAGTGAAAGCTTTTTTGTATGGAAGTAATACTAATAATATATACTTTTATTTTTTCTTTGGAATTCTTGTTTCATATAACAATAGTTTTCATAACGAGACAATTCATGAAATATAACTGAAACGTACTTAAAAACAAAATTTGTGATCAATAGTTTCATTTCACACATACAAATAAATAAGCTCAAAGATCACATATTATATTTAAATTCATCAATGAATATCTTATTATAAATGTCTTAAGTTCATTATCATGGAATGATAGATTACAAGCGTTCCAGACATGGAATGTACAATTAGCCAACTTGTCTACAACTCCTCAATTCTGGGGACTTGTTTTGATAATTCGAACTACTGTCGAAACGTTTCCCAGCAGTTTCAGGTGGAATTTAATTGTCAAGTGCTGGATGGTATGGGAGAACAGGAATACTTGTGATTCACATTCGACGTACGTACAGGGTAGCTCACTGAATACTGAAAACATTATTATGAGTGTATCATTATTGAGGTAATGGAATTACACGAAAAAAATTATTCTCAACCTGCACAAGGAAAAAAAGTGTAAATTCAGTATTTTGCTGTATTAATTTAAATTATAGTTGCAGGTGATCTATGTAAAAAAAAAATGCCTAAAACAAATTGAAGCCATTAGCTAGTGACTATTCAGTTGTGAGTTGTGGTGCAACTTTTGAGCATTGCCTTATTGTTTTCAATCTTCAGAATATGTGATCGAGAGATGTGACGTCATCGCCGGGATGTTGAGAAAGGGGAAATTTGTTTTTCAATGTTTTGTGGTTGTTTGTAAGACTTAGATGGATCGTTGTTAGATTATAAAACTTTTGTTTTTGTTTGAAGGAGTTTTTAATACAAAAGTATATTTGAGCCGAAGCAAAATCTTACCTTGTATATTTCTACTGCATTATTTACTAAATTTAACAATTGAAAAAAAAAATCTTATTATTAGCTCAATAATTGTAATTGTAACACATAAAAATTATTTATTCATATTTCAGCACAAAACCCATATGTTTGATCATTTGATCCTAAAATAATGAATGCCAAAATGAATGAGTTATATATGCGTATATATTATTAAATTAATTTATATAATGAGGGCCTCTTCATAATTGTTTTCTTACAGTTAATAAATTGGGTATTATATTTTATGAAACATTTTTATATACATTTGTCAATTAGGTAAATCGAGCGTTAAATTTGATCGATATTATTTTCGGCGAGTTGATAAATTGGTTCTGATTGTATTTTAATGAAACAGTGCCCCAACTTTGTTGGATTCCTGATTATAATTTTGGAGAAAATGAATTCGCAGCTAATGAAAGTGACGCTCTAATAAACCTATTCAATTGACGCAAATTGAATTCGAACAAAATCATGTAAATGAAAATTTGCACAGATTTAGAAAACGGGTGATTGCTTGTATTATGAAAATCAACTGAAAGTAATCTGAAAATATAAGCGTGTTTATAATCAGAATCTGCTTCACAGAACATGTTTGTAATTTGTATTCACTCTTTGTTTAATATATGAGAAAAATCACGCTCGCTTTGTATATTGTAAATTAATATTCAACTCTATAAAATAGGGGTGTTTTGTAATCAATTTCAAATAAAGTAACATTCGTGATTCTAATCTTGAGTCATGTCAATTAACTAAAAGGTATAAAATATTAAGCTTTACGTCAGAGTTTTTTTTTAAACTAATGTAAAAAATTTAAAAACATTATTTTTACATGTTTGGTATCAATAAAGTTACTAAAATATCCGAGATGAGATATTATAATTACATAAATTGTACTAATTGTAAAATAATAATCAAAAACCTATTAAATTTATTTAAATCGTATATTTTTTAGAATGAATTCTTTTCATAAGATATATTCTTAAACAAATATTTGTTTGAGAATGGATAAAATTTGATTGGTAAATACAACATTAAAGTACATATTTTACTTATAAAAAATGTATTTATTTGTAAAAAATTCAATATTGTTTTTTCACAGTTTTTGATATCACAGTATCAAAAGTTCCATTCATTAAAACTTGATATTTTATTTTATTGATAAAAGTCACACTTTTTGAAATTGTAATACTTTATATTGAAACAACAAACATGAATATATTGATAGCTCGGAGATCACGAGCATGCTAAATTCTTTATTATTGCATCACAGTGTCGTGAGAAGCTTTTAAAAGAAATTAACTACAATTTCAATTTTGAACTTATAATAGATTATCTATCCAAATCGATCCATGCAAATATTCAGCTGAGGAATCAATTGGCAAGCTTCGATCTCCTATAAATTGTTGCGCGGCACATCGGTCCGCCACGTCTGTAAATCCACTATGATGTGAGTAATTGACATTGTCGAATTGTCTACTGAATATGCATGACGAATATTCCCGTCTAACTAAATCTATTATACCGGGCGGTATTATCTGATACCTGCAATCAATTATTCGAATGATTGGTAATGCATTTGGGAGCTTCAACTTAATTACCTTGATTTTGAACGGTAGGCTCTGACCGCGTACATATATTCAAGTAAATACATCGAGCAATATAAATACCAATTATATGTTTTTGGGTGTTGACCTGCTTGAAGTTTTCTCTAACGTTCCAACACCTTCAAAATTTTTTTGTCTGAAAACTTCTAGTAGCTCAACATCCAAGAAGCCGTACCAACTAATAACAACGCCTGCCAAAGCCTTCCTGACATAAACCATTGATTTATTTTAGACTAAGCTCATTGGTCGTTTATTTAGCCATTGCTCACGTCATGCACCCGACCACCCCACACGGTAACTATCCACATTATACGCACGCGAGTTTATCACCGGCACGGACAAGATTTGAATATCGTCCGGCATTAGGGGTGCGATTTTGACGCAGTGCCTTTTTACGAGGGTGGCAACGCACCACCCCACCTACCCGCTCACGGGGATGAATAAGACGCCAGTGGAGGCTACGCTTCTGCTACCTAAGATAGGCCCAAGCAGTGGCGTGGACTTTACGCATAAACAAAGTATTCCAATAAATAATTTGTTTTTATAAAAAATTTAATTCTGCGTTGTATTAAAATCGTGTTTACTTGTGATCAAAGTTTTTTGGTCAAGAATAAATTTGTACTCAGTTAGATGGCCATAAATATTTTTAGTACCGAAATTGCGCTGTATTTTCAATACTGAAACGTTGCATACAAACGTTGCAGGTACTATACTCAGGATAAGGACCATGGAATCTCGGGGCAGATAATATTTTTGTTGCTATGCAAGTCGCCCCGCCACGCGTGGTTCGGGGTCGCATGCAAACCGAGCATGATGGATGAGGCCTCGGCGCGTGGCAGTTTTTTTCCCTTTGAGAATTTCGAATGATGTTTTTTGGAAGTTCCCGAAGCACTCCCAGTTTCTTCTGCTTTTGTTTGATGCGCTCCGTTAATCTACTTTCATGTCATCGCCGAGTTTCAATTTTTTCGACGCGAAGGCTCCGGAACGCTCGCTCCCCCAGCGGGGGTCGAATAAGGGAGAAACGACGAGAATTACGAAAACCTAAAAACATTTTTGAAAAATCGTCAAAACAGTTAAAAAATTAAATCTTATTTGAGATCAATGCTTTTAATTTTATTTTATTTGCATTTTGTGCAAGACTCTTTCATCTGTGATGAGACTTTGAGGATCGTCTTATAATTGTTTCATACATTATAACTGTCGTCTTTTAACAAGTTAAATTCGAATAGAGCTATTTTTGAAAATAAAAAGGGCTTCAAATGAATCTCGTCATTTAAATTTTAAGCTAGCACTGTTACGAAAACGTCATAAGTCTTGTATAAATTCGTTTACATTATTTATTTGATAAAGGTGTCGCACTACAGCCTACCAGGAGCCTCTTTACCTGTTGGTGAATCAATTATCCTGTTTAATCAAATCACCTCGCTTGTCAGTGACGAGATTGTCCATGTGGATGACAATTAATTAATTTAGAACGAAAGGTATTCGACTAAATATAGTTTGGTTTATTTTCAATTACAAAGTGTAAATTATCAAAAAGTTTTCTATATCATTTCTTTCTTCTTATTTTCGTTGTTGATTTTTTCTAGCTATGTTCAATACATATTTCGGTTAATAATGCATACGGGTTTGTAAATACATGAATTCTCATAACAAAAATCATATGATTAAATTGAATAATATATGGAATAATTAAAAAGGGTCATTTTTATGAGAAGTATACACGTAAAGCTTTATTTAGTAATTGTAACTTTTATAAAATACAGTGATGAGATTTTGGAAATTAACCCATGGGTTAGGTTAGGTTCGTACATTTCTAAATGCATATTATGATAACAGTATCTCGTTTAAAGATTGAAAAAACGGTTAGTAAGGCAATAGATTTACATGTACATATTTCAAAATATTTTTATCGTTGCTTTATGAGTTAATAGACTGTCTAAAAACAGCTTCGATTCGATTCCTAATAAAAATGCAAGTTTTCAGATATGTAAATAATTTTTTTTAAATATTACTACGACTCGTGAATATTTTAAAACATCAAACTTAATACGTCTAATATATTTAAAAAATATTTTTTTTATATATATACTCGTATTATACTATTTCCTTCAACAGCTCACTCAGCTGTACTGAAAAAAAATACTCTGTCTTAATAATATCGCTGCAAGAAAAATTCTACTTAGCACAATAAGCCCTCCGCCATATTAATAAATCTCACAACGAGACGTCGTCGTTGTGGCATAGAAAAACGCCTCGCTGGTAACCACCAAAGACTTTTGTTAGAGATATAAGAAATCTTCTTTCCGCGGTACTCTGCGCTTTCAGAGTATTACCTAGTATGAAGCGCGTAGGGTTAATAAACCCTACGGGCAAAGATGCATCTTTTTCGTATTCTCAAGCGATAGGGTTGTTTTATTTGAATAAACACATTTATAATTTATATAATATAATTTTTTTATCAAATGAATGTTTTGCTACCAGCATAAATCAAAACATGAGTAAAAATAAAATAAAGTGTAAAAATAATTGGTATAACAATATAACCGCGCCGTTGAGCTCAAATACATAAAATTGCATTCCTATATTATTTTTACTGTTCATATTGATTTTGTGGATTGCTAAAATAAAACAATTAGTAAATATCATAACGTGGTAACCCTTAAAGTCGATATCTGTGACGTCACAGTGTTTGGGTTTTTATTCGTGGGTTGCCACATTGTAGCTGAGAGAATGTTCATACGACGTTCATAGTTTCAAACCTTCAAGTATGTTTTGATATGACAGTATTTTGCGTATATGTTATGTACATAATAAAGGTGAATTACTATGTTTAGTTAGAAACTGAAAATCGTTTAAGGCAACAGTATAATCATTTATATTCACGTGTAATCAAACTATAAAGTGCCATCAAATAATAAGTATTACTATTATTACTAATAGTAAAAATTTATTTATTTTATCATTCCATCCAATTAATATAAACGTTACATATCTTTAACAAAATAAGTAAGAGTCACTTTTAAGGTTTAACAAGCATAGTTGCAATACTTACTTTATTTGTATTTGTTTAATACAGTTCGTTTTATCAAACTTTAACTAAAAAGCAGTAAAACGTAGTTTAAAAGTAAATATAAATAAACCAAACTGTTTTAATAGTTCGGTTTAGTTCACTTGAAAGAATACTGGATTTATTTTATAAAACTGGTGCAAACTCTTTCACCATTTAATAATATAGTCAAGTTTTTCATTCAATCGGCGAATACTGAATGCACGATGTAGGTTTTGTGAAATTAAATGCACTTTTGCTTTGGTTAGACTTTTGCAATAAAAAAATAAAAACTCTCGTCAAAGTTACAAGTGATTTCATTAAAATATTTTCCTTTGGTGTGTGAATTGCATTTCAAATTGAATACCTTTTGAGCATATTATATTTTTTATAAATGATGCTTTTTTTTATTGGCATAAGTATCATTTTTAAGTAGCCTTTATTAAACGAGAGTTTGGTCTTATATTAAAATGAAAATCTTTTTTTTTTATGACAAAGTCAAACATGTCTTAACATTGACAAATAAGCTTTGACGCATAGTAAAAATCTAGAGTGTTTAAACATGTACATGTATGTAATAATGTACGACAGAATAAATTTATAATACGTTTTACCGAATACATTAAAAAAATATTGTGTTCACAATAAACCTGTACGAGTGAAAAATATGGGTTTATATAAATATTTTATTAATATTCATCGGCTACCAATTAGCTGTGGTTATTGAAATTGAACAAAAGACATGGCACATTCGCATGGATGGCGCAGTTTCTAATTATTTGACTTTGAATTATAAAATTAATCCACAAACGTCACATCTCGCTAATATATACAACTTGTCTTTGTCTGGAGCAGTGCAATTTAAATAATCACTCTTGTAGTCTGCACAGACAGAAGGCGAGCCTCAGTTAGACAGTTTTATAAAGATTACCACAACTTTATAAGCGTCGCAGAATTGCAAATTACCAGCACAAAAGGGCCCAGTCCTTGCCTCGCGACTCCGGCTCTTGAAAGTGATATTTCGGGGAATAAAGCAAACCGTCAAAAT
This sequence comes from Atopsyche davidsoni, assembly GCA_022113835.1. Taxonomy (NCBI): domain Eukaryota; kingdom Metazoa; phylum Arthropoda; class Insecta; order Trichoptera; family Hydrobiosidae; genus Atopsyche; species Atopsyche davidsoni. The sequence goes on along the minus strand of JAILWY010000006.1, from coordinate 7,763,499 downwards.
GGCAACACAATAGAGAATTTGTATTAAATGATTATGAAGACTTATCCACGCCGTACAAATAAAGCTAATTCTCTGTCTCATTGAGTAATGCCATTATAGATCTAGAAAATAATCTAAAAATTGCTCTCATGAAAGAATCTACTTGGCAATTTTTTGTGTCCTTTTATAATAAAGTTTTCTAGGTGTTATTTTTGCAGTGTTCACATTGAAAGTATCAACTGTAAGATTTTTTTATATTTGGCACATCCACGTAAATTATGTCTGTTGGCCAAATATTTTTAAAATTGAATAAATTATAAAACTCCATGTCAACATTAGTCATTTTGCTATGTATAACAAACAGCTTATAATATAATTGATTTGAAAATCACATAACGAATCTAGTCATATACATAAGTTCTATAACGATAGAATTTTTTTATTTATAGATTTATACTTCAGCCCTGTTTTAATAAATTTCAGCAATATTATTATCATATCAGTACAGTCTATCTGAAGCTATTATTTAAAAGTCATTGAAATTTCTTTGTGCCCTGTGGTAGCTTTTATTTTCCAAGCATATTCTATAGATAATGTTTTCTCTCTTTGATAGCGGGTCGGCACTTGTCCCAGGGTTATTGCGAACAGAATTGTTACGCTTCTGTATAACACAAGGTTTTTGTAGGCAATTTTACCAACCACTGGGAATTCTATGTGCTCAAATTTTTTCCACCTACTAAAATAAAAACGCCACATTTTTTTTACATAGCTTGACTATTAAAAATATAAAACAGTATTCTACTGAAGAGTTTGCCAAAGTATTAGCCTAAAATGTTTTTTTTTTTATTTATTACATAATCGTCGAGATTTAATTGAAAAACTATTTATTCTGTGCTATTAAGCTGTGTATTTACATATATTTTCAACTCAACACAATTTCGTTCCCTGCCAGTTTCCCTCAACTTGTTTTCCCTAAATATACCTATAGAGAGTAATTATTTTCTTTTAATTTAGTTCTTTCTTAATTTTGCACGAACCCATGGCACAAATGGTGATTAGAAAAGACTTAGAGGAGGCTTATGATAAGTGTGGCTTTTTGTGTGTGAACGGTCTGGATAGGTGGAAAATTTAAACTTTAAGCTTGTGTAGTCTTATAAAAAAATATATGAATGGGATATATATTTACGCCGGAGAATGAGTGTTAGTATTACGTCAACATTTATTTTTATAAATAAACGGAATATAAAATAATACAGTCAATTATCTGTATTACAATATAAACTCTCCAGTTCATAAACACTTGGACTTAAACCCGAAAGACCCACAGTCCAACGAATTCTTAAAGAAGGGACAAAAGTATCGTAATGAAATGTTTTACTTGCTTGACATTTTTTGTTGTAATTAATCAGACCGAGGACCGGGAGCCCCGAGTGTCGATGGTTAATGGTTCGAGATGATTCAGGGTGGGGGTGTCAGGGGGTTGGGGCGATTATCGGTGCGATCCACTCCGATCGGCTTGACTACCCTCTAGTAAGAGTCATTTGACGCGTAAAGATGAATGATTTTTTTTTCTGTCTTGCCTTCCAGCTGGAAGTCGATTGTGTCTAGTACTAAGTATGAGTATACTTACTTTGAAAAGCTTTGTTGATATTTTTATGATTATGAGTACATTATTGTATCTAAATACATAAAACTTTTTTTTTTTTTTTTAATTAACCAGAAGATGTTAATTATAAAGAGAAGGGTTTTATAACCTTACAAGTGTGAAAAATGTTCATAGCACGTATTTTTATAAATTCTATGCTAATCATATAAAATTTATTTGATCTGCATAACACTTCTATTCAGACTTATTTATGGTTGCAAATTAACAGTTCATATAAGAACCTATTATGTTAAATAAATACACTCATATTTCACCAATTTTAAGTAATCGATTCATACAAGAAACGATAAAACATTCAGTTGCATCAAAAAGATCAATATTCTCTTAGACTATTGTTTTGAATGTTTTGTTTAATAACTAACTGTTTATTATTTTATCTATAAGTAAAGATCAAAATTTATCATTTTTTTATTTTAAATATATAATATTCTCAACACTTATCTATTTCAATTTTAAAGTGCATGAAAAATCCATTACCTTAAATCATGTTATAAAAAATTTCTGTAAATTGTAATATTAAACAGATAAGGTTTATCACATGATTTATATATCATCGTATAGATGCCAGACAATGTTATAGTAAGCAAAAAATATGATTAATGTTAAAATATCAAAAAGAACACCTGTATTTATAATTTACGAGTTTGTTATATTATTTAATAAAATATATATTCTAAAATTGGAAAGCAATAAACATGCTTTAAAATATAAAACATTTACATCGTATTTTAAGGATCATATATGTATTCGAAAATTTCAAATACAGCAAAAAGATCAACAGCTTTATTTTATAATTTTAATTTCATTTAGATTGCCATTTTCAGGTATATACTTTATTTCTATTTTTTTTATTTATTTATAAATTTTTATTTTTTTACATTACTTAATATTATTTTACTCAACCCGTTTGACGTTTTTAACTACTACAAAGGATCTTTATATTTTTAATACCACATTTTTTAATCGTTAGAACTTCTATTGAAATAAATTCTATCTGTATATTTTGCTTTCTACCGCGACTGAAATGATATTGTAAGGGTCAATTAATTTTTATTTTTTATTTTATGAGACATCTTAATTGGCATGACTTTTACTCTCTGCAACTTTTCCTACTGCATTATAAGAAAGTAATTTCATTTCACCCTAATAAAAATAATAATCTTTTGAATAGAAAACCAATGCGGCAAATGCTATTATTCTCTGTGATCTAACAACCTTAAGTGTAAAACAGGTTTCACCATACATACATATTATGTTTACATAGTATGTTTACATAGTATATTTATAACAAAAGTATAGTAACTAAAATAAAAAATTACAAACGAATATATGAATTACCAAAACATCATAAACCTGATTTACTATAAATATGCTTTTTTTTCATACATATGTCATGGAATCACTTTGAATTGAGCAAATGTTACACAATCAAATAATTTTGCATGAAGAATTTAAATTTAATTAAATGAGTTACTTCAAGCTCCTAGTTTGGTTGATCCCAGCCTGGATGTCACCCACAAGTTAAAATAATACATTTTCTTAATTATTTTACTGTATTCATTGCTACATTTAAATTTATATTACTGAGTACTCTTATAGTACAGCACTCTTCAACTTTATACTAGGGTATAAATACGGAGATATACCCCATTAACTTCATAAACATTGCTCTCAAAGGCGCTCTCACAAAACGCTTCTGTCTCACAACAAGCTGAAGTGAAAAACTTTCTCTTTAGATTTTAATTATTTTTCTCTCGCAGCTCTGGCTTGCTTGAGCATTTTTTGTAAAACTTAGTCAGGTGTATTAACGGCGTTTTGCATAAAAATACAGCAATCTTAAAATAAGTAATGATAAATGAACTTTTTAACCTGGCGTTTTATTAACAATGTTTATTTTAACCGCGCCTTTTATGGTTTTTTTTAATTACAAAAATAAAGTTATTTTTATGATGCTTTATTGAGTTTTATCAAAAATGCACTATCGCTTCATAAATGGAGTTGTACTCGATTGTTTTTTAATGAAAAATTGAATATATTGAAATAAACAAAAATTAAACAACAATTTCTATTTCTAACATAAAATGTCACTTTAAAAGTTCTTGAAAACTTCTCTTGAGAAAAAAGGGAATATATATTTTTAATTTTTAATATAATAAATAATTTAAATTTTTGCTAATTAAAATAAAAAAAAATATATATTTATAAATATGTCAAAAATGAAAATGGTCCTATGTTTATCTTATACTGAAAAAATGAGTAGTTGAATTATTTAAAAAAATATATTTACTTGATTTTCTTTTTAGTTATCACTATTGCCTTAATCACATTTTAAAGATACATTTACAAACATACGTTTTTAATTACTCTTAGCGTTTATATTTTGTCTATAAAAACAAACAAGAATCTACATTTAAAAGTAATAGTGAAATATATATCTAACCAGCCATCAATATTAATTCTAAAACTAATGCTTGCTTATAATCAATCTATTAATTCAATTATTCAATAAAATATTTATTTTATATAAAAAGTACTTCGATTTTATGTAAAATTTACAAATATGTCTACTGTATTTATATTTACACAAATCTACTTAAATATCAACGTAATTCAAGGGATACTTGAATTGCAACAAAGCAATTTCATAATAATTTTTTAAAAAGATTTTATTAACAGTAAGAATTTTTTTATACTTTTTCAGTGTTAATTAAAACGAGGCTGAAATTTATAAGTAAAATATCACGCAAACATATATATCATTTGAGTACTGTGGAATAGTTTGATTTTATATAAGTTTGAGTTATTGAGGGTATCCTTAGTAATATCTCTCTTAGATGAGTGTTTTACAAACTCTCCGGAACCGTGTAAGCTGGGATATAAGTTTTATTCAAAATTGTTTTTCAAAAAAACGTAAATTTTTCCTGAGAGAATAACCCCTCCTTCTTAGCGAGGCGAGATAATAATTAAAATATATTGTTAACATGCTTCGTAGTAGAATTATTATAAACTGCCTCAGAGCTTTGCCATTTCTCTTCGCTTTAGTCGCCAGGAAGGGAAGCAAGTCTCTGTCTTTTGTGGAAACGGTAAACCTCATTTGGGGAATTAAATTCTGTTTTCAGTCCGCCAAGGGATGTTCGGCGGTTATTATTAACCAAGTTTTGGACCTAAGCGACCAACTTTAATTTAAAAAATTACTGTAATTCAATATCATATTAAAAATAACGCACAAAGTAATTTTAAATGTAAATCCAGGGTACTTTGAAAATTGTTTGAAAAACGTAAACTTTTAGTTTGTTCAAAAAAGTTGGTTGAAAATATACGTTATTATTCTTTTTAAAAAAAAGAATTAATAACTCGTTGTATAATAAAAAGCTTGGTCAATTTTAATTGATATTTTTTTTAATAACCTTAATTTTTTCGTTAAATCAAAGCTATAATGTTTATCTCCATTTAAATATTAAGACACATTTATCAACCTTAAAAGTAATGTTTAAATTTTTTTTTGACAACTATATCACACTATTGATTTTCTTTATTTTATATGAACTCTTATTTAAGGTATGAAATTTTAAATATAATATGAATATTAGTCGAAATATAATAATATATATTTTTAAATATCATATTTGTTATACTACCGCAAACACATAATTATATACTTGCAGCTTTTATGTAACTTCATAATAAAAATTCATAGTTTTTGTGTAATTTATAATAGTTCATTCGTTTATATATTAATAATTGATATTAACATGAAAATTGATTCAAAAGTAATAATAGATGCAAATTTATTTTAAAATATACACATTTACGAATTAATAATTTTATTTTGTGTTGTAAACGACCAATTTTTTAATGTTAATATGCAAATAATACCGACATCAGAAATATACGTATAATTTTATGTGTCACATCAAATACTGATTGAGAAGTTTTTAATTAGACGATATTTGAAATAGTGAAAGTTATTTTAGCTAGATTAATTTTTTTCAATAAGATAAATTGATATTGCACTCTAATTCTCGTCTAAATCTAGCAATTTTAGGCAAACAAAGATTTAAGTTTAGATTAGATAAGCTACTGCTGTTCTAAACAGATATATTAGACCCCTGTGCCGTGGCAGAAATATCGTTACTGAAGGGTTATCTTCTATTTAATTGTCATTAATATATTAAAAATAAACTTCCTTATCATCTTAACGCAAGTTTTTGAAAAGTGTATTAAATTAAATTTACATAAAAATTATGCAGGAAAATATATTTCATTTTTAAAAACAGTTTTTCTAACATTCATTGAAGCAAATAATAACTATAATAAAAACAGGACATTTAAACCTGAAATATCAGTAAAAATTATCGAGCAAAAACTACGCGTTTGTAAAATTTCAGTTAATGTTGGATCTACTGCTATCATTAAAAATATCATTTAAATGCCTCATTTTTCTTGAAGGGTTGAGCCTTTTAAAACAATGTTTCTAATAAAGAAAAAACAAATTTAATTTTATAATCCTGATATAACTAATAATAACAAAGCTAGCACAAAGTTCCTGTGATATGGGTCGAAGCCTTTTTCCAAGTCTCAGGCCGTACTATTCACCAGCCTTTGTTAAGATAATTAAATAATAATCCAGTCTATTTTTCTATTTGAAATATGTTTCAATTTTATTTTCACCCCATGAATTATGTTTTAGCAGATTAGTGCTTATTGTCTAGACTGGGTTTAAATTTACAACGAATTAATAAATTAGTTTAGTGGTAAATAATCGTTGCAAGTAACTTTTTATGATGAAGTTGAAATAAAATTTATTTGAGCCGTGCTAGATTAATATATAATTTATAAAACACGTCGTTAAATTTTAGAAATTGCTACCATTGTTATACTAGGTTTGACTTTATACACATTTAAATATCATTCAAGCTATAATATACGTGTGATATTAACTTTTTTTTATTTAGATAGGCTTTATTTCTGAAGCTTGAAAATAAATATTTAAAAGTATGTTTGATTTGTAAATATATTGCAAAAAAGTGGTTATTGTAAGGTTAGTAACGAAAATATTTTTTTCAATTACACATACAATATTGCAATAATGAAGCACAAGAGTAAATCTTATATTGATAACCTGTTTTTATATTTAAAAATATATTTTATGTATCAAAAAGTTAAGAATATAATATTATGCGTAATATGCACAAACGAACTATTTCTGGCAAATAATCAAAGAATGTAAATGAAAAAAAAATGCATACCGCCTTCAATTGGTTTCTATAAATAGAACCGAAATTTACAATTTAAAGATATTTTTCTAAATGTATTTATATAATGATATGTATGTTTTATCTGCATTAATTGCATGATTCTCTATTACTTAGAGTAAAAAATTAAATGTTTTTTTTTATTTTAGCTACAGATCGATAGAGGCCAAAATATGTTAGTAAATACTAAAAACCGCCCGTCGTGTAATTGAACGTCAAAAGTCAAAACTCAGAGACAGAATTTACATTAAAAATTCGGCATTTTTAAATTGAACAGAGCTTTAATTTTTAATGTCAGGTGTACTGGTTACTTTCTCGTGAATTTTGACAAATTTCGACGCAAAGACCCCAAATGAGGGAGGTTCATCGCATACACGATAAGTCCGGTGCGTCGATCTTCTCATTTCCGCAGTACGAACGTTTAACTCCTCCCTGGGGTATAGTATTTACAGAGATTTCTCCTAACTGATGTACCATTCATATTCACAATCATACACTGTTTCTTCATCAAAACCAAAAATTATCTCATTTTTTAAATTTATTTAAAATACTCCATCTTTTAACCTAAAAAAAATTATATAAAATACCACTTTGGGGTGGCATTTTCCGAGACTGAAATACTAATGATACTAATTTTAAATATAATAGTATTAAGGTTGTTTTTTTTTTTTTATAATACGTTGTGTTCATTTAAATATACCCTAATCCATGTTTAGTATTTTTCATACTTTATATTAATTTTTTTTTTAATTTTTATTTGTTGCTAATAATAAATAAGTAATTTTGTATGAATCCTCTGTTAATTTTTATGCATGAAAGCATGACAGATTTCATTTCATACAGACGGTTCGTTACTTACCGCCCTGTTGAATAATCAATATTCATCATTCTCTCACTTGGCAATTTAGCGTGAGTGCCGCGTAACACAATTTAAGCATCACTGGTGCCCGGACGGGACGATATAAGCCCCATGGGCGCGCGGGGATAATTGCTTTCACCACCTCCCACCCCCTGCCGACTCCGGCCCGCCCCTCCCCGGGTTATCTACGGTCCACCCTGGCCAAATAATCTGCTAATAAAGACCCCGCCACCACGTGACCGCTCTTACCAGCTGCCGCAGCTTTTTATACGTGAAATCAAGACATCACATGTAGATTAACTGCTCTTTTGATACCATGACAAGAAGTCGAATTTTGGGAGAGCTCGCTGGCTTGTCTTCCCGCTGAAATTGCGGCACGCTACTGTCATTGTATTTCAATTTCATGATCATATTAAAAAAAAAAAAAATTGTCCTACGAGGTAAAATAAACCATTAGTAATAAGTAACTGTTTCCTTGATAATTTAATTTAACCTGCAATGATATGTGACAAATTGTAATAGGTAACTAATATTTATTTTCAATATTTTTGGCAGATTTTGCTGTAACTTGTTTTGACAATATTTCTCGCTAGCAATTTAAATAAAAGTAAAAAAAATATTTATTTCCTCTTCCAAATGAAAAATAACACTTTGAAGTTCAAACGAGCTTTTAAAAAGTGTGAAACAATGTATATTCATTTTCAACCATTCAATAACTTATAAAAAAATGTATGTTCATCAATTAAAATAAATTTTTATACCATCAACATAACTGTGTATTGTCGTTTTTTTTGTAAAATATGTTTTCTTGCGTCGTTGTTTTATTTTAATATGTAATAGTTTAAATAAAACTGAGGCTAGCAGCGGTAAGTGTTCTTCCAGAACTAAAGTAGTCACATCGAGTTAAAGCCTCTTTCCAGAGCCTTAAAGACTTATCAGCTTAGCTAGGAGACTAGAGACGATAGTACTGAGGAGTTATGACTTGCTAAAGGTGTATTACGAGTAGGTTCTGAATCGTCCCCGTGCGACCGTGGAGTCTATAAACATACCTAATAATTAAACCTTATTCTAGAGTAATATATTTTACTGAATGCTAAAAGGAATTTTAAAAAATTAAAACCATTACACGAAACCCCTGTATTTAAGATAACTGTTAAAGTGAATTTTTGAGTAAATTATATTGTAGTAAAAATGAAATACAAAAGCAACAAAAAAATGTAAGATATTCTTATTCTCTTAATGTATTTATAAATATCAAATAGATTACAAAGTATGAAACTTTGTAATGCATTATAATGCCATTTAAAATCTAACATTAAGATCGTATGACACACAAAGGTCATATTTAAAATAAAAACTTTACAGAGTCTGATCTCAGATACATTTGGTAGTATTTACGATAAACTGTATCGAAATCACCGTTTGAAAGTTATAGAAACAAAATGAAGACTATGTACATAAAAAAGTATATATATATATATATATATATATATATATATATATATATATATATATATATATATATATATATATATATATATAAATATATAATCATAATGAACTAATTCTTAAATAATTAAAAAGGCAATATTGGGAGTGAAATTTACCTATGCGATAAAACATATTTTCTAAACGATATATGTGTAATAAAATATCACAGCACCCTTTCGATAATTTTTTTTAGTAATAAAAAACATATTTATAAATTTCGGTAGGTTTTATTTCTATCGAATCGTGAGTTGACAGTAATAATATTTAATCTCTAAACATGTTTTCCAAACCATAAATGTGCTAACAATGCCACTGTACATATCTTTTACTCCTATTTAATACCTTTATCTATATACTAATATGATAAGACGCATTTTTTCACACATTGAAAATGATTTCAAAGAAACTCTCAGAAAATATAATTGTGACTTGTGTAGGATTCGAACCTACATCCCCAAGCTTACATGGCTGGTGTACAAACCCTTGTGCTAACGAGTCACTCAATTAATCGATGATATTTTTCTGAGAGTTTCTTCAGAAATCATATTAGTAAGTAATATAAGCCTTTAAAGGAAATTAAAACGCACTTGATTGACGTTCAATCCACAAAATAGACATATTTAATTATATAGTCAAAAATATTTTTTATGACTTTTGATTTGTGTTGTAATTTAAGATATGAGAGATATTTAAAAAAATTAATATTTTTGACAGAGAGTACTTGGTGGAATTCCATTTTAATATTTTTGAATAAAATACTTGAGTGATTTTTCACATTTTCGTTTTTATTAGTGACCGGTTTCGCCAACCTTTCACGTTGGCATTATCAAACAGAGACTCTGACAGAGACTTGACTCACTAATAAAAACGAAAATGTGGAAAATCACTCAAGTATTTTATTCAAAAATATTAGATATTTAAATAGTTTAGAACCAAAAATATAAAAGCGTTATCGTTTCGTTCTCGCCCCCAGGACTGCACCCCTGCGAAGGGCGGGTCGCGAGGGGTGCGCGGGGCATTTTTCAGTTACAGCACCCGCGGGTCCGCGGTTCGTTTTTCAGCACTTTTTGGTCGCTTGTTACACCGCATTGTGTGCGCCAGCCCCGGCGCCTCGGAGCTCCGCTGTATTCAATTTTATTTTCAGCCACGTTGTTTCCACTCGGGGAGCGCTAGCTTTTCATTTGTGGGGTGAAAATTCCCTGTTCGCGCTTCAGGTGCTACCTCAGCCCTCCGTGTGTAATATTATCAATATTCGTAACACTGTAACAATTTACATGCAACTTAAAACCAATAGCATAAATCAAAAGCGATCTATAGATAAGATGCAATATGTAAACATTTTGAAAAAAAAAAAAAAACAAAAAAAATTAGACATTGGACATACGAGGGCGGTCCGATAAATAGTCTCCTTTTAGCTCGATACACTTGACCCAGAGATGCTCCAACTTCTTAACCCATCTGAAAAATACGTTTTCTCGAGGTCTGCAAGATAGACCTCCGTGGCAGCGATGACCTCCTCATTCGACTTAAATTTCTGCCCGGCAAGTGACTTTTTCAAGTTTAGAAACAAAAAAAAATCACACGGAGCCAAATCTGGAGAATACGATGGATGATGGAGCTGTTTATCGTGCATTTCGACTAATTTGCGACGACGACGATTGGCGACGGCGGAGGTGTGAGCCGGTGCGTTGTCATGGTAGAAGACCACTTTTTTCTTCGCCAAATGGGGCCGTTTATTCTGTAATTAGGCGTCGAATCGGCTCAATAATTCGGCATAATAGAGCCCTGTGACCGTTTTGCCCTTCTCTAGATAGTCAATGAAGATCACACCTTGTGAATCCCAGAAAACGGTGGCCATCGCCTTTCCGGCCAATAGGACAGTCTTTGCCTTTTTCGGAGCACGTTCGCCGGGTGAAGTCCACTGTTTCGACTATTCCTTGGTCTCTGGTGTGTACCAGTGGATCCATGTTTCATTTATTAATTGTCACGAAACGACGCAGAAACTCCTTTGGATTGCGCTTAAACAGCGTCAAACACTGCTCCGAAGAGGTCTCACGGTTGCGCTTGTTGACACCCATCGCGCCGACAGCTTTCTCATGCCCAAAATTTCATGCAGGATATGACCCACGCGGTTTTTTGAGATGCCTACTGATTCAGCTATCTCGCGCACCTTTAATCGGCGATCTGCTAATACGAGATCGTGGATTTTTGTCACGTTATCCTCCGTGGTAGCCATTTTCGGGGCACCTGGGAGTGGTTCATCAAAAACCGTTGAAACTCGTTAAACCAATTTTTGACGGTCGCCATTGAAGGAAAAGAGTCACTGTACACAGCATCCAAGCGCTCTTTGATTTCGCTGCCCGATTTTCCTTCCAAAAACAAGAATTGAATTACGGCGCGATTCGGCTGAAATTTTGACAGTAGCCGTCTACAAGAATGTACTATACGATAGTAAATCTCACTTGCGATACTAGCACCATCGGGCGGTGAGGCTAAGTACTTATCGGACCGCCCTCGTACATATGCGCAAATTCGTACCCGTCGTACGATACAACCACGCCTTATGCAAAGTGATTGAAACGTCAGATTCGCGACACCTCCAAACACCTAAAAAGAACCATTGAATCTCATTTTCATTATAATTTAGAGTCCTCAATTAATTAGCAGCGTATCGCGCTGAAGTATGAAAACACAACGAGCCCCTATCACGCTTTTTTTCGGAAGTTATTTACATCTATTCGGATCCAAGAGACACGGGGCATAGCAGCGACCCATCCATCTCAAGTCGCGTGCTCATAATTGAATGCTTTCCTTGAAACCAGTCCAATCTCAGCGATAAATCTGAACGCGTTTTTAGACGGGGAAACTTCAAATCGTATTTCTATTCACATTTCAAGGAGAATCTACTTCGAAAATGATAGAGGACACTTTAAAATACATTTCGGTTAAACTTGTTTTGAAACTGAAGTGTATTTGACAGAAATTGTTCATTGTGTTTGGTCGTCACAGGTTTGAAACACTTGTGTTTGGGAACACTTAAGCACTTTTCAATGGAAAGGTAGTGTAAGGGTAGCTAACGAAATGGAGTATGTTGGTTATTGTTCCTATTATAGTGCTATTCACACGTATTATATAATAGATGTGTCAACAAATCGGTTTTTAACACTATTTAAAGCCTTCCTCACGAGAGATTTTAGAGGTGTGTTATTACTTATTGTCTATATGTGTGATTTGTCGAATTATAAATGTACAATTACTTTTTACATATTGTATACAAATAAAAAAATGAATTGCCTAAAGTTTGCAATAGATAATTATAAACAACAAAAATAATACATTAATAATAAAGTTGGTTTTCAGTACTGACTATAGCAAAGATTTTTTCAGAACTCCATAAAATATTTTTTTTATAATTACAAAGAGGGTAAATGTCGACAGTTTTTTCAGGTTTAAATGTTTTTTTTCTTTTTACCTTTCAACATTTTAGGTAAAGATTTGTTTGACATACTATTCTTTAAAAAAAAATTAAAGACTATCATATAACCAAGCTACGCATACATTAATCTTGCCAGCCATTAAAACTTTGTTTAACTTTTAGAATTAAAAGAAAAATATCATAGTTAAAATGAACGACCTCAATATCTTTTGCAATAGATAGTATCTAATTGGATTTTTAATACTATCAATATCTCCCCATTCATCTTGCCCTTTATAATGACTCCAGAGTCCTCGAAAGTTGCTAATGTATTCCAGCAGTGGGTTTCTTAATAGAAGCTAAATCAACTGAGATACCATCGGTCATTAAACATGCCGGAACTGGCTTCTTTATGATTACCGCTTCCGGCTAAATGGCTGAGAAAGAAAACAGGAAGTACTCCGGACGGGAAGTCGATATCCCAAATTTGATTTCGGATTTCCAATCATTCGACGTGAATACTTCTTTACTGATTGCAGCTATTATGTGATTTTATAAATAACACAATGAAACAGTTTTTCGATTTATTATATTAAATTTGTTATACATATAGTTTTTCAGTTTTAGTTTGTACTTATTTCAATCACAAAAATAGTAAATTTTTATCATTGCGTACTGATAAGTAAAAATTGCTTCTCATAATTTTTTTATTTAAAATCAGCTAGAAAATTAAAAGCACATTAAAATCTTTATGAAACATGAAATAAAAACAAATATGGATATTAAAAATTCATGTTTTATTTTATAAAATATATTGAGATATTGATAATTAGTAATCAGCAAATAATATTTTTGATTTGATTTGATCAAAAATAGCCATTGAATGACAGAGACATTTTCACTTACACTGCTCAAAGTTATTTTAATTGTAATTGTTGTCTTTGCGAGTGTTTTTATTATATTCTATTCTTAAATTTTTTACCATATCATTGTTTCGCCTATTTCGAAATTTTTATCCCATAACGGAGTCATATATCACAAATAAACTACCACTAAAAGTGTTGGCCTACTAGGATTTGAGCACAACACTCCAAGGCCAAACATTCGGTTAAACACCAGGTAAGAAACAGTGTATAGCAAGGTGTGCTCGAATACAAGTAGTTGTCTCTATATATATAAACTATCAGAATGCATATAAGCCTCGATCGCTTGTTTATGTTTGCTATTCGTTGTGGCAAACAGTCTTTAAGGAACGACAGAACTGACAACCCAACCAATGTTTTCGACAGTTAATTTTACACACTTCACTAGGTTTATGTCAACAAAGTACTCTGCTACTGCTGAGTTTGCATAACACCTATGAATAATGATTGACTTGTCATGTTTAATATTTATTCCTGCATACAAGTGCATCAGCAATAAATCAATTTTCCAATCCACCCAGATCCGGCAGCAGCTCTTTGTCTTTTCCATCGAAAGCCCCGGGGATCGTGGACAAATATTTTATTATTCAATTCTGTCAAACGCAAGTTATGGGTCTCGTCCGATATAAAATGATACGCCCGCGGATATAAATCACGGAGCGGACAGTTATCAAATTAGTTCTGCGAGGAGTTGGAGCCCCGGCGGGCTCTGCCCTCTCTCGCTTGGGTTTCTTCCCCAAAAATGTGAACAATATTTAATAAATCAATCGAAATTTACGCACTCCGACCGATATCGTCCTGCGATGTGAACCGCAATTTATATCGAATCGGTTTCATCGGCTGAGCTCTCAACAACAGCCTCGCATCGAAACAAAACATTTATGCACGTTTGCTGAATTTGTTTTGAAGTACAAATATGATCAGGTGATATATCAAATATAACTAGGAGTCTTTGAAATATTTAAGAGTTTTTTTATAAATAATTTTTACAATTTTAAAAAATATGTGACATTTAAGTGCGTGTGGAGGAGCTCAACTAAGAATCCGCGTAACGCTCACCTCCAGGCTCTAAGGCTGTGTCGGGTTAAATCGCCGCTCCTAGGGACACCGCGAAGCCCGAAATCTGATGTAAGCCTTTTGGAAAACAAGGCTCGGATTTGGGCTTCGGCCCGCGCCCTCAGACAGAGGTCCGGACCTTAATCCGTCTGATTAAATCATTATTTATTCATACAAATCTTGGTAATTTGCTCCAGGATATAAGACAAAACTTTCCTCCGCGGTGAATGATGGAAGAACTTCTGTACTTTACATAATTGGGTATTAAAATATCCAGAAATATATATGTATACAGGGTTTGAATAAAATAGGACTAACACGACAAAATTCAAGGTTATATAATATACATAATTTTTTTTACAGTACAAATTTAACCCGCGTTAATAATTTAAAATTTCAAGATTATAATTAATAACCGTGAATTCATTTTTTTGAGGCTTTCGTGCAAACAATATAACTGTTAAAAAATATTTAATGACTACAGTTAAAGTGAAACAATAAGTTAAAAAATCTTTGATATTTTATTTGTGTTTAACGACTATTGAATCTTGTTATCGTACTTTAAATCGAAGCATCAGCTCTCTTAAGTTTAAAATAACAGATTAATAATATAGCATATAAGTACAGTTCTGATCAAACAGGTGGAAGACTCGTAGTTTGTCTTATATTATAAAAGGTATTTTAGTTTAAAGTATCTGGTATTCAGAGTTTTCAGGTACGTACATTTAAAAAAAACAATAAATGCTGTTTTTTATTATTAACATGTAGAAGTCTTGCAGTGAAAGTAATTCCCTATAATATTCAGTGGATTTTTAAAATTTCTGATTCACAATAGATACAAGTTTTAGCGCAAACAAAAAAAAAATTGTATGAGAACCTTTAATAAAAATTGACTCTGTGTGTAATTAAGACTCAAAATTCGTTGAAACATGCGTTCGCACTTAATAATATATTCATCTTACTCAACTAGCAGCAAGGGTGAAAATATGATTATAATGAATTCTTAGCGAAAACATAATTTCTAGATTAATCACTCGCTGAAACTGTAGGCGTGTCTCCTGAAAGAGGCAACTCGTTAAAATACTAACGAAATAACGAGCAGTCTAAGGAGTCGCGAGAACAATTGTATCTCTCACTTGAGAGCACAGCTCCTGTCTATCATCAAAGTCCTTTGAAACTTTGAAGCTCATTTCCATACGTCCTCCAACAGAAAACAGACGAATGTGTTTATGGATATTGAGTTACCTTTAATCCAAAAACGTCTCCAAATTTTCAACGAAACGAAACTTTTACATGCAATAACGCTATACTTAAAAATTCAACGAAGGCATTTATTATTTTTAATTTATTTAACGCATTATTACTTGGTAAAGGGTCTTGAGTTGTTTATACAAACAGCTACATAATTTTTTATTTAATTTTCATTAGGTCTAACTATGACAGATAATAAAGCACATTGAAGTGATTATACATACATGTATTAAATATTCGTATTGAACTGTTACAAAATCAAAATTTCTTTGAAATGACTATGTGTTATCCAGATATTTTTCATAGTATTACTAATTGATATTTTTTCAACGTATTTGACCCGACAAACTCACAATCTTATAAACTCACATCTTAGTTTGTCTCAATGGGTATATCTCTAGTTTGTGGTGTAGCAAAAAAGAGTATGCACAAACAGTAAGCTTTTGTACACGAAATCTGCTAGAAAGAACACTGAGGTGTGGTTAAGCAAGTTTCAGTAAACGACATACGTTGCAGGACTTCTTTCGTTAGCATTTGTAACGTGTAATTATGCACCGGCCCGGGGCTGCATCCCCTGAATGCAATTTCCCGCCACACTCCGCTCCGGTAAGGGAGTCCACTGAAATGCACCCCCACTCAGTTTCAGGCTTTTGTAGTGCTTAAGCTTTAAATGTGTTTAACGCGTATATGCTTATGATTTTTAAAATTTATTTGTTGCTGTTCAAGAATATTATTTTCAGTGAGAACCTGTTATTTTTAATGATTTTTTAGATCTATTATTTTTAAGAATTTTCAACGTACAACTTTCTGTTAAATACGCGTATATCACTAGTCGTTTCCCAATCCTTAATTACTTATTTTATATTTTTGAATAAAATACTTGAGTGATTTTCCACATTTTTATTTTTATTAGTGACATTTGGCATTATCAAACAGATAATTACCCCATTAATATAAAAACATTTGTTCACAAAAATTTCCAATTATATAGAATCCTCCACTTGTCAGGTACATTAAAATCACATTAGCCCTTACCACCTGACAATCATTCTCTCTCTTTCCAATAACCTCTCCCTCTAACAATTGTTTACCTAATTGATTATTATTATATAAAATCTCACTCTGTTTGATAATGCCAACGTGAAAGGTTGGCGAAACCGGTCACTAATAAAAATAAAAATGTAGAAAATCACTCAAGTATTTTATTCAAAAATATTAAAATGGAATTCCACCAAGTACTCTCTGTCAAAAGTATTGAATTACTTATTTTATACATAATCTACTAGCTTTGATTGTTTTTATATATTTTGTTGTATTTTACTCATTGAAATATTTAATGTAATATATTCAAAAGACTAAATATAGTTTCGTTTGTTGTGGTCATAATAGCTGAGAAGTATGTCACAATAGCCTGAAGGTAAAAAGTGTTTCAAGGGTTACCCAGAATTGGGGTATTTTTGTAAATATCCCAATAAACGATGCAATAAATATAAATCTGAATGCAATAAGCGTAAGTGTAAAATGCAGATTTATTCACGAAGCATTGCTTTCTGGGGCAATTCATCTAAATGTCTCTCGGATACCAACAGAGTAGTTTTCAGAAGTCAGACAAAGGGGTTGAACGCGTCGCTGCACTCTCGTGACTTAATGTTTCATTTCCTCGGGAATGCAGTTTAGGGGCGAGGGAGCGCATTAACATATCCAGTGCTAATCTGGGAGCTGACGCCCTCGCGGCCACTCTTGGGGTGTGGGCTGAAGGGTGTTGTGTTCAGAGGAGCTGTTTGTATCGCGGTGATCGATCAATCCGCCCACAGCTGTGACTGAAATGACTTGGGTGTGCTATGGCAAATATAATCAGCATTAAAAAAATTAAAAAAAATCATTTCAATCAAAATTTTAATTGAGATTAATGCACTCTGTTGGCAACCCGTTTAAATTAATTTTGTATTGGTAAGGAATTATATATTTTGCGAATCGGTGTCATGTTATTTGATGGATCCCCGTTCGTCGAATGGTGTGTATTGTGACATGTTTGTGGACCCTCATGGGCCAGTGTTCGATACGTCTTCAAGGGAAGACGATTCCAATGCATTTCAATCGAATAAAAACGTAAAGTGCGATCCTGTGTGAAATTGTTTTTCAAATTTATGATAAATAAGTGTCTTGTAAAATGATAAACGAGTATCTTATAAAAAGTTGATGAAATAAAATATTACACGAATTAAGTGTTTGATATTACCTACTATACCATACAGTCCACTTAGTATTTACGAACTTTGGCGAATTCGTGAAGTCACATCGATATATATATATATATATATATATATATATATATATATATATATATATATATATATATATATATATATATATATATATATATATATATATATATATATATAAATGTTATAAAGTATAAATAGCCATACGAGTAAAGTGTTTTAATAACAGTTACGCTTGCTTTCAAAGTAAAGTATATAAATGTAACTTTGAAGATATTTAGAAATGTTATAACAATATCCTGTAAAATTTATAGAGAAAGCTTAAAATAGAATACGTGTAATCACAAAAATGATATAATATTTGTATCAACGAAAACAACTGTAAAAATAAAGAACAATTTACTGTCACAACCTTAAGATAATATTAATATCCATTACAGTTTGGCTATCCCTGTTTCAGGAATAGCCAAGTTGTCTGGAATTTAGGGCTGGAATTCTCACAAGAACTCTGCTTGAAATTGTTTCGTCGGCTATCACGTACATAGATCTCAGGGTTAGGTGTGACGGATCAAAGGGGCGGGCCTGCCCGACGTCTGCTGTAGATATGAATGCGAGAACTGCAAACCTACCCTGAGCCGGCCTTAGGGGATGGTTTGACGGACACTTGGACGTCACATCAATGAGCAAATAGTAACATGTTGAAGATAAACGCACAACTCATAATAACAATAACTAGCGAAGTATTTATTTGATCTTGATTGATGTTTTAGAATTTACGATCTAAGTTATATAACGAACGCACGTTGTTTATTAAAAGTAAATATATACACCATTAATGTATAAATATACTTGCGGAAATTGAAATATAAGGTTTGAAACACCCCACGGTAATTGATAAAGTTTTTCAGTTGAGTTTGTATTTACAGTAAAAAGTTCTAATGTTCCGTTGGAAGTTTTTATTTTGTAGTTTTCGTTTCGCCGAACGGAAAAATGAAAATAACATAATTTGTAGAGAAAATACTTTGGAAGTGTTAGCTCCGGCGTGGAACTACAGGTGTCATGTTCCAACTTTAATGAGATTGAAATAATAATTAAGGATTTTAATGAAATTTGAAACTTTTACTGAATTTTATGCAAGTTTAATCGATTAAAATTAAAACAAAGAATAAATAACTTAAGGTTTTTAGAATATGTATATACCATTATTCTCGGTGAGAAAATAATTTTTTCTTTTTACATTTATATAATTATTAAAATTTAATTAATAGACTTATTTTTTGTAATATTAAAGTAAAATGTAACCGACATATGCTTTTAAGTCAAATCGACAATTGGTAAATATTAAAATTACAGAACATACGTTGCGTTAATAAGGAGTTTGTAAATGTCGTGTTTGTTTACTATTTTTTTAGTTCCTTGGTAACATGATGATAGCCAAACAAAAAAGTAGAGGTGAATGTATTATTAGCTCAAAGTTTACAAAAGTTTTTTTCAATCTCATTGAGTTGATTTGTAATAGTGGAAAAGATACACACGGATACTCGAGTGTATCTCCTCGTGTGATATGATGAAAGTAGAATAAGTTTCCAATCAACATTAAACATCAGATTCTTTCCAGAGGTATTTGTTATAGAATCGCCATTGTTTTGGGTTATATACTATATATCATGAGCAAACATTAAAGTCATGTTTCTAAAACCTGAAAGTATATTTTATGTTCTGAAAATATTGAACAATTCGACATAAACCAAAAAATATATTTACCAAACAAAGTAAAAAAAAAAATGCTAATACCTAAGTGCTTTTATTTCCTGGCTATTTTTTTCATTTATTTGATGATGTTCTTGCTGTATTCCTATCATAAATATTGCGTCAGGCATCCCTTACCTGCACCCTCGTCATATCCAAGGGGATGATAAACATTCAACCAAACGCTCTCCATCCATCATGGTAACGAATTTTCATAAATTGCTTAGGGGCTGTATGCATCGCCGCCACAGGTATGGCGTGTATCTACCTGATCCCCGAAACATAAATAAACCTAATACATTTTTCCCTTTATTTTTAGATCACAATTTGAACTCTAAACTCCACCCACACACAATCTAGTTACATACAATTTTCTATAAAATATTACTGGTCTGTGAAATAAATTCATAATGCTACATTTAATTTGCGATACCATTACTGTTTACATTCAAGTTATTTAAGTGTGACGGTTCTTCTTTTCATTTAATATTTTATGCATACTTTATTAATATTTTAACATAATATGATAAAATAGAAAATAATAAATCGACTTTTATAGTCAAAAATTACAAACTGTAACCTATAATCTATTGTATTTTTATAAAATATCTTTATGAATAAAAAAACATTTAATTTTATCATTATTAATAAATTCAAACCTTTACTTCAAATAATATACTTTTTTATAAAAAAAATCTGTTATACCCTACTTCAGATTTACAGAACTCGTTTTACACTTTTCTAAACCGCAAAACCTCAAATCATAAATATGTTGAAGCTCAAGGTGTATTATATTTCAGATTTCAATACTTATCGTTCTGTATGCATGCGGGGTGTTCGATAAGTGCATATATATATATGATGATATGTTCTGATGCAAGTTCCATGGATGTTGCAGTTTTACATAGTATGGTTGAAATTTTTCAACGGAATTCGTTTTGATACGTGTCATCAAGTTTTACTGCCGTAATATATTACCGTCTCGAGTTACAGCTCGAATACTGTATCTCTTCTTTATTTTACCTTTACGTACAAATATACACTTATTTTTTTTATATAATCAATTCAAAGATGTAACGAAGAGAAAAATTATTACAATTTATTGGTCGCTTTTCAGGTGGGATGCAAATCCTTGCCTCATCGATTTTTGTCAGGTAAAAATAAGGTCATCGGTTTTGTACTTGCATTAACATATAAAATTATCTTAAAGTCAAATAACTATGACCTATTATAATAAAATTTAATCTTAAAAATTTCTCTCCGCTATGTTACAATTTCTGTTTCGCATTAAATATATGAAAAATTTCACCAAAAACTGAACACTTTGATAAAAAGTTCTCTCGTAGGTTTTGCTCCGTAATATTCTCTTTTGTGTTTAAAGAAATCTGATATTCCACGTAATTGAGTTTTATTCAGGCTCTATTGTGAGCAATAAGAACAATTGGTTATATTAGAGTATCTCAGGATCTGTCTAATGACATCCGTGGGGAATTGTTATTTTTAAACGTAGCGATTATAATTATTTTGAAAACAAAGCGAAAATAATGATTACAGCTATGTACTCCCGTGTTTGATAATTTTTGCTTAGCAATTGCTCGGAGAGTGAGCGAATATTTTGTAAACAATAAGATATACAATACTTCAAGCAATTAAACCTTTTGAAATTGTTATACATTTTTTATTTAACTACAAAGATTGTACGTCGTTACAACTAGTTTCATTTTATTTTATTTTAACTCATTTCCAAGTCATAAAAGTAATTGTTATTAACGAATGCATATAATTTTGTGGATCTGTTGGGAACTTGTTGTCTTTTTTAAATTATTTTGTTCAAGTGTCGCCATCGCAATAATTAGTTTCTGGTCATAAATGAGAAAGTGTTTTTTTAAAATTGCCTTTGCCCAGTACATTATCTTGCAGAGATGCTGTTCATAATACAGACAAGTCATATAGAAGCGCCGCTAACATACGACAAGGCGCTGTATGGTCATAAAAACGGGGGGTGTACTGTGAAAAGGATACAGAGGATGTAGAGGCAAGTGTACCGGAACTGATCTGAAAGAGGACATTCTCTATCAAAGCCTTTGCGCACAGCACACAGGTCACATTTTACAAAAACATTTAATGAATATTAAAAAATATTATCATGAAAGAATATTCGTCACAAAAAATTCTACACCGTCTCTAAAAAATTCTGTGTAATTAAGGGATGAAAATAAGGAATATGATTTTTACACTTTTGATTAACAATGAAATCGGCTATTTTTTATCAACTGCAAAATAATGGTCTCCTGATGCTTTTAGTTAGTAAAATTAAGTGGTTTGTTTGAGTTAAATAATATTTTTTGTGACTATGCCTAATAGAATTTAGACATAAGCTTTTCAAAATTTGTTTTTATTTAAAACTTATTTGTCTCATTGGTGTGGTTGAACAAAAACATTTGAAGTATCCAAATTTACACAGCATATAATATTATCAAAATAACTAAGAAATATCGATTATTAAGTTTTAAAGCGGTTTTGATTTTCAGGAAACGAATTATAGATATGTGGAAATTTATCTCCAATATTTTGGTATTTATCAATGATGTTTAAAGAATGCTTAAATTGGTCGATGAAAGACTGTTATAATTTTTTTAAAATATATATTTTAACACAAATAAATTTTTTTAAACCCCATAGTGATTAATATAGATGTTTGAATACAAAAATTGCTCCTGGCGTGTTTTCACTTGCCTCCGGTTAACTTTGAGCCTTCTTTTAATTTGTTCCACTAAAATATTGACGCTCGGAATATCAAGGAAATTTATTAGTTTTTTATCACCCCCTCCGCTCCATCGATACTTCACTGGGAACTTTTATCTAAGAATCCCACCTTGTTAAGCCGTGATTTATTACGGGAAAACTTAGCGGGATATTTTCCTCCTGAAAACTTTTTTTCGTGTGAACAATGAAGTTATTAGCATTGTCAGAATTACATGGCGGGGACTTCGTTTATGGCTCTTCTCGTGAAGTTCACGGTCACCTTGCATATAATATTATTTATTTATACTATAATATAAATTGCCACTCAGAATTATTTCCTAGAATTTTAAATAAATATGACTTACTAGAATTTCTAAGCTTATTAGCTTTGTTATCAATTTTATTTGTTACGAAATTGGATTCAGCTACGCCTTGATCAATATTAAATATCCTGTGTTGGCGTTACTCACAGATGCTGAAAATGATTATTATTTTAAAAATACATTTGACTTTGAACTTATTAAATATTTAAGCAAAGCGTTTTTTTTACGTAAATATTATACCGTACATAAAAAATAAGCGTAGGCGTTAAAACATTAATTTAAGATAACACGCAAGCTAAGCCGTGTGAATCGAATTTCTTTTTGCAATGAACTTCTATGGAACATAAGTTCTATTTATTTATAAGGCGTTAATTTTTTCATTACAATAATTGGAAATTCCGTTTATATTTGATAGATTTTTATAAATTAAATAATGAGACTGATGTTTTTTAAATTTTCCTTTAAAGGTTTTTTGTAAGTTCTATGTCCAATAACCTTAAACAAAAATATCACACGGTTTGCTTTTACATCAATTGCCTGAAGAGGAGAGTGTGGCGCATCTGTATCTCTGCTTTATTTAATTACAAGTCAGTAAATAACGTCAGGACGGGGACGCAGGTGAAATTAGTACATTATTTAGCTGTAGCCTGCGCCACTTCTGTCACTCTGCCTTTCAGATTTTTGCATCGATTTCTATGCGAGTAGCTGGGTCCTCACAATGAATTTCTATGCAGTTGAAAAACCTTACCTTACCCTTTAAATAGCTTAAATTTTATTAATTTAAACGCGGTTACTTACATCAAACGATGTAATCTCCAAGGCATGACATGACATATTTTTGTCGTATTCCGTAATTTTGATGAAAGTCTACTTATATTTTTATATAAAATACAGCACAACTGAGGAAGAGCAACATAAATTAATATTGTTGTTTTTTTTATATGATAAACTTTGACTACTTTATTCTAGAGAGCATTTTATTGATTTTTTACAGCCAGGTGTAGAGATATATTTTTTTTAATAACTGTAAGAATCCAGATTTTAGTATAAGTAACTAAATAAAACATAAGAAATCTTTACCTTAAAAACTTCATCTGCTCGCTGTGGTTTTTTTTAATAGTTTTAAAGAATAGCATAGTTAAAAAAATTCCTACTGAAAGTTGTAAAGATTGGAATTCATTTTAGTCTATGCAGTATACATACAAAAGACTATGGTGCTCGCTAATTAAAAATATAAATCAACTACTTGTTGCTGTCTAGAGTTTAAGCAGTTATGTTTGCTAAGTTATTTTTAATTATTATAAAAAAATATGTATCGACAATGAGACAAAGAATAAGCATATTTTTTATCCACAACATATGAAGAAATATAGATGAAGATGGGAGAGGCCGCCCTACTCAGCATCTCTAACAAGCGTGGACCAGTGAGTGGACTTTTGTATTTTTGGGTGTTCGTTTATGCACGTGGGGTAGTCCTTACTTTTATACAAAGCAAAAAGGATCATCGAAAGTCAGGTAGCGAGATAATACTTGATCTATCTTACAAATAAGTGAATGAAATTCGTGATCCAGCGGTCGGTGCTTGAATTACAGTCAACTTAATTTTATTTCTTTTAGATCTAAAAAATATATATAAAAAATAATTCTACAATCGTCAAATTCATACATAAATGGATTCTTACATAACTATATTAATATGCTTTCTGCTTGGATTGTCTGAAGTTTTTTTCCGCTTCACCTAAACACATTAAAAACAGCGAACAATAGCCTTCACAAAAAAAAAAGAAACACGTTTAAAATACAGATAATGGCTTCTTGGAAACAAAGCTCATTTTATACAACACATCTATATCCACAAATATCTAAGAATTTTCGTATTCCAAACACATCGCGAAACAAAGGACAGTCCGGGGCGTCCCTCCCCCCCGGCCTGTCCTCCCTCTCCCCATAAGCTCCCGACTATTAATCACGTGGGCGCGCGGTTAATATAAAACAGTTGCGGCGGCGATGCCTCATGTAGGTCCTTGGGATTTTTCGGGGCCTTATGACGCAGTAAATCAAGCGGCAGGTGACGGAAACAACAGTCGCTGATTCGTCAGCGCCCGGAGCAGAGGCACTTGGACCCGCAGGGCTACCTCCGGACTTTATCAATCCGACTACTGGGCGGTCTAAAGGTCACGGCCGACCCTTAAGCTCAAGACGCTTTTAACATCAAAGGTCAAAAGGCGAATTGACATAATCAAAAAAAAAATCGAGATTAATTTATTTACAATAAATATTAAATCTGTTTGTGGGTTTTGGCAGCTCTGCTTTCATGATTTGTGATTAATTTCCTCCGGCGTTTCCGAGATCCCTGGAATCCGACGACTCAAAGCAGGATAACATCTGGTTGATATGAGTCGTTCCAATAAATTTGTGCCATGAAGAATTATTAAAAAATATATTTTTTTAAGTATATATTCTAGATCAATAAGACACTTTTAGTTGAACTTGTGGTTGTAACCGGGCGCAATAGTTCTGGGAACTTCGATGACGATTGATTGTGCGTCGGTTTTTTGTGTGCTACCGTAATCTGAGATGAAAAGTTGTCGCATTATTGTCGCTCGTATATCATACTCGGCGTGGATGCGACCGCTCTCACCCGGTAGGGAGGTGGAAAATTACGTTAAAAAAGTTTGGACTTACAGACGTAAAGGGGATAAGCGGAGTTGTCCTACTTCAGTGACCTATCACACTTTATCTCCGTGCCATCGGGAGTGCCTTAAATTGCTTTTGAAATATACTTAATATTTGTAGCAAAGTAAGAATCCTACTGCTTTTCGTGAGATAAAATAATGCATCCTGCTTGGACGAGGGCCAGCCGTAGTTACAGTTGTGACTTGTATGAAGTCTCGATTATTCTATCGTGTTCATTGTTTGTAATAAGTATTATATACACTTAGCGTTATAACGTTTCAAAACAGGCAACTATACATTTATTTTGAATTATTAAATAATCAATTAAAAAATATAATTTTTTAATGAAAATTCTTGTTCTCGGTGTTCTCATATTTTTATTATGTTTTTTTCCAATCTGAACTAATATATTTATTTTATCTATGTAGAAATTAGTCCATGCAGTTATTACTACAAAAAATAGCTGAAAAATATCTTAACTTAGCTATCCTGATCGTAATAGATATTAAACGATTGATAAAATGTATGCCAATTGTAAATTAAACTTGTTCAAATGCATATTGTCAACAAAACTAATGAAAAAAGCAATCCTACCTCGTTAGTCAAAAATAAGATATCAAGTTTCAATTAAATTAAAACCAACCATTTTTTTAAACATAAAATATCTATAACTGGCATCAAATAAATGTGAAGATATAATAGGACTAAATACATTTTTATAAAAGTGAGGGAAAACTTTTATAATGTATATAAATAGATAATATGAATATATTAAGAAGAAGGGTATACTTTTATTAATAAAGCATAAATTTAATATTTTTGCCTACGGTTTGGATTTCCATCCTTGATTACGGATGGATAACTGTACATTCAAGATGATATTACTTTCTCAAATATGACGAGATACCGTTCCGCTGTTAATGTTCAGAACAGCTAAATTCTAAGATATTGACAAAGTTAGCTCAAAAAGTACCAAAGTGCCCATAAAATTTTGTACAATTCGTGAAAGTTTGTTATTAGAATAATTATTTAATAGTCTTGTCAGCAAGTGCTTTAATTCCAAATTAGTCCTAAGACTTTGCAGAATGATTTTATATCTCAAGTTGATTTTATAATTTATCGCTCTGAAATTTATTTCAGGAATATCTTGAGAACCACTTATGAGATTCGTCGATTCCTTGAGATAATACTTTTGGAGATACTGAGATTTTGAGAACAGCTGATGGATTTTACTGTTTATTTTAATACTTATCAAGCCTATGATTTTTTCAAAATGTTTTCAGAAAGAATTAACTTACATCACAGCCCTCATATTTGTTGATATTAGAACTAGCTTATATTTTCATCATCCCACATTCAATTGGAAAATTATTATATTTTTTTTATTATTGTATGTAATCTATCACAATGTATATCATCAATATTAAAATAATTTCTAACACAACCTTGCTCATCCCTATGTATTCCTAACTACCCCATTTACATAAATCTTTATCAACAATTACCGGGATTAAAATTTGATCAGCTGTGCCAACATAAAACAGATCCAAGTTTAATGGCTTGGCTGTAATTGTTCCAACGAGTAATTTAATAAAGGTGTGTTGTGGGCGGCCATAGCACGTTGCTAATTCTGGATAATATTTTTGGTTTTTATCCTAGCAAATTTTATTAGTCTGATTACTTCAAATGATCAATTTTAGTTGAAAATATTGAAAATTTTGGTCAATTAATTTTTTCAACAACTAGATAGAAAACAACAGATTAAATTAAAATAACTTGAAAACCTAAATGTATTATAAATGAAAGATTGAATAAATACGTTTTTTTTTTGGTAATTATTTTAGAAATAGTCAATACTCTAAAATATCATATTATTAAAAAAAAACTCACATTGTACTCAATATTGTACTAAATAATATATCAATTTAAAAAAATCAAACTCGAAGAATATATTCTATGCTTTTTTTAACAATTATAAAAAAATCTTTGAATAGTTCGGGAAATCTCATTTGTATAAAATTGAAATGTGATATGTAAAAATATGCTTGTATTAAAGAAATTGTATCGTTAAATTTACAGAAAAATATTTCTGGAAAATATTATTCCGCAGAAAAATTCCATTGGAATGGATATTAAGAAAAAAACTCGATTAGATTTGAATGCTGAGTATTTGTTTATATTAAAATTGAATATCTTATTACAGATTCCGTTGAACAAAATTAAAAAAAATAATTACTTTTACAATATTTCAGTATTTGTTGTTTTCTTATTAAGAATTTATAACTCTTTAATACGAATAAAGATGCCAAGCTATATTTTTATGTGCTTGTAATATATTTTTAGTATTTTTTATGTTTTTTAATGGATTTTTCTTCGTTTTGTTTAAACAAATCCTAAATAAATAGGCTCTAAAGATTTGATTTTCCATCCATTTTGTTATAAGACACTTGATATAACTCGTTGATATAACATGATACAAAAAATATTTTTACAAATATGTCAACTTTGTTTGTTAGCCGTTTCAAAATTAATATATATTGATTAAGATAATTCGTGTTGGTTATTCGATGATTTTGTGGTTTCTTGGGTGTTGAGCCGCTTGGTGTTTTTGAAGTAGCAGTCCTTGTACTGGGACCACCTTCAAGTATGTTAATGGTCAATACTGCCAATTACTATTTTCAGTGTTTAAATTTTGTCTTGCTATTTTATCATACTAATAATTTGGCCATTTATATATTTGTTACTGTGTCTTTCATTGTTATATTAGTAACTTTTATTAAATTAAAAATATAACACGCTATGCACTATGGAAAGATATAACAATCCAAACGTTAATTCTGCTGGTACTTACTTCTTCTGAATTCAATATAATTCAATACATTTTACTTTTAAAGTTGAATGCACGAGTGGCTCGAACTGAACTGACAGGTGAAAATTTTATTATCCTATAAATTCTTCGTAAATCTACAATTGGATCTTCCGGAAGATAGAACCAACTTTATGCGCTGCACCCCGACGGATGCATCTGATTGCACCATATAAATGCACTCCTACAATGTCCTTAATCTCCTGTTTATTAAATAACAAGAGAGT
Source organism: Atopsyche davidsoni (assembly GCA_022113835.1). Lineage (NCBI taxonomy): Eukaryota > Metazoa > Arthropoda > Insecta > Trichoptera > Hydrobiosidae > Atopsyche > Atopsyche davidsoni. The sequence goes on along the minus strand of JAILWY010000006.1, from coordinate 7,734,796 downwards.
TTACGATGCACTTAACCAGTGTGTTGTAAAATAGCAGTGAGCGCAATCCATAAAACAGGCAATCCATCAGAGAATTGCATCATTCTTAGAGAATTAATACCTAAATATAAAATAGTTAATTAAATCAGTTTCATTGGTTTTATAAACGAACTATTTATTATTATTATTATTATGATTTGAATATGTTTTATTAATATGAATGCTTCCCCGCTCTCTAAGTTTTGTTGATTGTGCATGGCTGCCATTCTTTACCGTAGCCTAAACGTTTGTAAAGGATCTGTTATGGAATAGTGGACTTATAATTATTATAGAGGGATGTGTTCTGGAAGTACTGTGTAGAAGTGGGGAAGCTCCTGGTATTGTTTCTACAGTCTGCTGCAAAAGTAATATCAAATTTTTAATCCAGGCCTTTGTTAGGAAAGGATTGTATAATAATGCTATAGGGCAGCAGGAATGCGCAAACCTTTTCTTTGAATATAAAACTACAGTAAAGAAGGACCCGTAGAACCGTTATGCTATTTATCCTTAGAAAACAATGAACAGACAAACATATATTCAATGGAAACTAAACTTATTTTAGGAGAGGCACCTTGAGAAGAAGAATTCATAAATATATAATTATCTAATAACAATTATATATACCTCTTTTTGTTGAAAACACATATGCGAAATATTTCTGGTTATTAATTAAAATTTTCGATTTTAAAAAAGTTTAAACCTTTAAGGTACAAGGCTAAATAAATAAATATCCAATACTGTCTATTTTTTTGTTTATAATTAATTGACCTTTTAATTAGCTAAAATAGCGTTCAAATAATAATTTATTCTGTAATTATTACAAATCAAAACTTTGCTGTTGGTATTCAAAGATCTCGCGAAATTCTTTGAAATATCTATTCGGAGCAAAATTAGAATAACTCTTATTCCAGTTTTCTGCTATCGTTGTTAGTTTGCATTTGATAGTTTATCATAAAGTGGAGATGAAATAATTTTATCAAGTTTTTAGAAGTTCGTATCTCAAACAGATTGGAGAGAAAGCCTCCACTTATCATTTCCCTCTCAGGAATAATGGGAATGTCTTTGCGTTTAGAATTGTAAAATATACGGTGTAATACGCCGCGACCTTCAGCTGCCAGATGGGTTCAAATAAAAATCTTCATAAACCAACAAATTAGTACGCAGACTTAAAGACAAAAGCCTTCCATCCTTGGAAAGTCATAGCCTCGACGAACTTTTTTCCAGCCCTTGTTTAAACTTGCTCCCGAGAGTTCAAACTAATTGATTTATTGTCATTCTTTTGTATTATTAAATTAAAAAGCCATTCATGTTAAGCTTTCTAACGAACGATAGCTTTGTGAATTTGTTTAACTGAAAAACTTAATAAAAACTGTTTAATAATTTTAACCCTTGTTATATAATTGGTATGTTTTTATTATAAAATTAATTTTATATTAATTCATCAATACCTCGCAGTGACTCCAAGATCTGATAAATCTTATTAATCTCGTAAATTTTGAGAATTAATCTAGTCTAGTGTTTTTAATTTATATAAATAAAATGCGTCTTAATTGGCTTAGAGATTTAAATATCAAAATATAATTATTTTTAGTATCTTTTATGTCAGATTTAGGTACTATTAATACAATCATATTTAGGGTTGTTAAGCCGCGTGCTATTTTTATCTTCTGAATTTCACGTATTAATTATATACTGATACATATTGCAGAACAGATATTTATTTACAAAAAACTAAGAACTGAGCTAGATTTGAGGCCTTCGGACTAAATTTAGACATATATAAGATTTATAGAGCAGTGCTTTTATATGAGTAAAGTCCAGGAAATTTCAACCCCCAGGGCGTGTTCCAAGGGACCTTTTACACAGTCGTAACGCTCGCTCTACTTTCGTTTGTCTGCACAACGCAATCAGATTTAGTACGAGGCCGCAAGTGATCAAGGTCACTAGCTTCTTAAAGGAATAAATTTTCTAAATAAAAAGTATTCCGTGAAAAGTGTCAATTTAAAGTGAATCGAATAAATTATTGCAAAGAACATGACTTTTTTTGTACGTACATTTTTTCATCTTTCTCTCGTGCGCTGCCCGTGCCATGGTTTCTTTAAGGCATTGAAATATACTGTAACATTATTTGTAAAGTAAATGTTGGTAAACAGTCCTTAGCAGAGATCGGTTATTTTCAAAGTAAGGGAAAAATATGTGCTTGAAATGTCGCAGATCCGCCCCAGCAGTTAGAGGCAACCCCTCCCCCTGTGTCCCTGTCCAAAACAACCCCGCCTTCTTGTAAGCGGTAATAAATTTTATGTTTACTTTTGCTACCACAAAGTTGAGGCCGGAGACAAACTGAAAGATATTTGCTAAAAATATATTTAATCATTACCTGGTTGGAGCGTGTTTTATTTAAATTTTGGTTACATGTTATTATAAATTTAGAATTGGTAAAAAAAATTGTTTAAAAAAATTGATAAGTTGAGCTTAAGTTCAAGGCTAAATAAGTTCACAAATAGAAGTTTAAAGAAATTCTCAGAAAAACATCATCGTGATTTGTGTGGGATTTGAACCCACATCCCTAAGCTAGGGCCGGTGTACTGACCCTTGTACTAACGAATCACATCCATTAATCGAGAATTTTTAACAATCATACTCTACATATGAACCAATGTGTGTGAACTAATGTGCCTAATCATATTAGTAATAATACGCATCTGATTGACGTTCAATCCAAAAAATAGACATACGTGTATGATGGTGCGCGTCTTGGCTAAATTAATAGAAAATTAAAATCGCTTCACTTCTTCTTTGTTTAAAATGTCCAGTGCTTGCAAATCACTAAATATTGGTTGGCCTGGGCATATTGGTTCATGTGTAGAGTATGATTGTTAAAAATTATCGATTAATGGATGCGATTCGTTAGTACAAGGGTCAGTACACCGGCCATGTAAGCTTGGAGATTTGGGTTCAAATCAAACACAAATCACGATGATATTTTTCTGAGAATTTCTTAAATCATCTTCTATGTGTGAACTAATGTGCCTAATCATATTAGTTATAATGTAATAAACCCGTAATGGGTAATAAATACGCATTTGGTTGACGTTCAATCCAAAAAAATAGACATACGCGTATGAAAATAAAATATGCTTGAAACTATTTCTTAAAAATTTTGGATATTAGAAATATTTTTATCATGAAAGTGATGACGTGGTATCCAGTATGAGTGCATTCAGACTGAGGAATATTACTGGAACCTTGAAGTCCCTTCATCCGCAGATATGAGTATCTAGTCTATTCCAGGCTGTGCCTCCACCAACGCTCCCGGCTACAAATCAATGCATGCTCTTCGAATCGTAAATGTCGATAAATTACAGTGGAATGTGGCGAGACCTGCAGGATTTGCGATCGCTGCCATATTCCAAAGTCGTATATTTGAATACCCACTTTAAACTCACTGTTGTAATGTAATTATTTATTTTCTGCCATGTCAAAATGACTGGATATTTGTTATGAAAATATTCAAACTCGTAACAGGTGTATATCAGATCATAAATATTGTCAATATGTTGAACTGGCGTGCAATGAAGGTATGCAATGTACCAACATCTATATATTTATAAATAGGCAAGATATCCTTCCAAAATGAATTAAAGTGCAGCTAGTTTAAGAATACAAAATAATATGTGCCTAATAAATAATGAACACAATTTCATAGCTCACAGGGTCTTTCTTTTTACTTTTTCCAAATAAGAGGGCCATAATCTAATTTACGACTCATTTTATGCAGCCATCTGCTTAGTTTTATGAGTCCTGCGTGTGAGTGATATTCCCTAGAGATCTTAGGGATTCTCTTGAATATTGTGCAGACGATTTTCAACATAAGATTTGAAGGATTGGCTGGAGACATAAAGTCGACAATCTTGCTATTGTTTTCAATTCTTCGAAGTGAAAGATGTCGGTTTGTCTTGAGCATTCCATAGTGATCAAGACGTTTGCTCTTTCAGCACAAATCTACCTTTATGATTTCTGTATCAAAATAAAAAAGAAAATTCTTATCATAGATGTAAAATGCTAACAAAGTGATTTACCTATCAATTAATTATTCTGAAATTTAAAGATTTTTGTGGTAAAAGCATTTCCTGAATATTTTAACTATTTTTGAAAAAAATATCTCACCATGATGTATTTTTTTTTATTTTATAATATATTCTCAAAAACCTAAATAGTTTTTTTATATATTCAATCAATTTGCAATGTATTCTGTGCAAAAATATTTTATCTATTTAAGTTTTAAAATAAATGTTTAAAATGAGTGATTGATGATTTTTTAAAAATATAATATCTAATTTTTTCCATTTTTTTAAGCGAACTACAAATAACTTAAGGCTTTTTAAAGACGTTATCAGATTAAATAGACTGAAAACCAATAAACGCTTGTGCCGATTATGAATAGAGATCCTTTAAACCTAAAGACATTACAAGTATTTGCGGTACCTTTAAAATATTTATAAATAAGTTTTATTTTTTGTCTATTCCTGCCTTACTGAATTTTTTAACCGTTTTTATAAAATACTTGCTGAGGGAATATCGATGACATAAAACAAATATTATTTGATTATAAAAAAGTCAATTTAAAAAACCTTAATGGTATGAAACCCCTGAGAGGGAGTAAGGAAGAAAGGCAGAAGCCTCTTGTAGCCTCCCCGGGGAGTGAGATGTAATTACGGCGACTAATTCTGGCAGCACCAAAAGACAAGAGTAGCTTTTCCTGAAATGGTGAGAAAAATAATATTTAACCTTAAGATTCTAAAAATAGTTGTCATGTGTGATATTTATTATTTTTTGTCATACAATATTTATATTATCGATTAAGAGATGAAGCGACAAGAAAAACTGGCTATACCATATACTCGTATGTTATCTATAGCAGACTTTTAAAAATCCATATTAAATAATTAATGTGTTTGCAATATTCAATCCAATCAACCATGTGTGTTGGCTAAATATGTTCCCTTGATTTAATTAACAATAAATTGCGATCGCAAAAGGTTTTGATATTTATGTGCCGGGTCTTAATAAGTAAATTTTTAGGCCCAGTAAAAGATAAATCAACTGAAAAATATGATAACTACTGAATGGTACGTTTAAAATATTTTTGACAATTTTAATTGTACAATGTAGCAGTTTTGTAATAAAAACAGGTTTTACATTTTTTAAATTACCCTCCCCTTCAGTCAACCCCCGCCGCTATCAACTGCCATGTATGATGAATTGCGTTCATTTCATGTTGCAATATCAATGTTAGCTGTACGTAAAGCGCAATCCAATTGAAACATACATTATATTTTACATGGCCAAATCCGACCTGAGTTTTACACGCTTTTTTATACATGAAAATGTATAAAAAAATATTTTCATTAATCGATGTTTTTTAATTATGTTTTTATACTGTTAGTACAAAAATAATTTTGCTGACATATATTTGGTAGAAATAACTATTTATTACAAATTTATTTCATGCTTCTATTTTTAGATAAAATCGTTAAACTGAGGTTAATATAAAAAACGTTTCAATATTACAATCTCACCTTGTTAATTTATGAAAAACAAAATCATACAAGTAAAGTACGATATTTAATGAATATATGTACAGTAGTACAATTGGGCATATAATTATATTATTAATTTAACCTTTAACTGCATACCGTGCAGATAGGTTACAAACAATAAAACCTTATTTTTAAACCCCTTAAAAACTTATAAGATCAACCATTTTGTTTTTTGACCATTATGTTGGACCTGCCCATCTAATTAAAATCAATTTGTTACCACTAACAGCCCTAGAAGATGACATTTGCCAACTTTTGGCGATTGAGTGTAAACGTGATTTATGTATAAGATATTGGAACACATTATTGCAGATCTTTTTTCTTCATCAAAAATACATTTTAAATATCAAAGTTTTAGTCCTATAAAACATGAAAAATATACAAAGTATTTTTTTCATTATTTTTTCTTAAGAAATTCAATATTTTTGACTGAAAGTACTTGGTGGAATCACATTTTAATATTTTAAATAATAAGTTAAATACTTGAGTGATTTTTTTTACATATAGATTTTTTTAGGTGACTGTGACTCTGTTTGATAATGCCAACGTGAAAGGTTGGCGAAACCGGTCACCAATAAAAATCTATATGTAGAAAAATGACTGAAGTATTTTATTTATTATTTAAAATATTTTTCCTCGAATTATCACTCTTCGTTTTTTTTCACAGAAAATATCTATCAGTCAAATACACGAGCACGATATAAAAAATCTACTACGGCAGGTCAGTAGTTACAGATATTATTAGAAACGCATAAACTGTTGGCTCGGGAGCAGGTCTTACACACACACACACCCCGCGCAGCCTTATTTATAGGGATGGAGACCCACTTGGGTGGTGGTACGTAATTCTCAGCGTACATTTCGGGACCGAAATCTCCAATGCGCTGATTACCGGGCGTTCCTTCGTAGCTCGGTCGTAACTCTGGAGGGACGCGCCGCAGCGGCTACGAGCTTGCTACGAGCTTGCTACAAGCTTGCTACGAGCTTGCCACGAGCTACAGCGTGAGGCTCTGCGGCGAGGTAAAACAGATAATTTGCCTTTGGAAAACGCCGGCTCGTTTGAAATTGAGTCGCGGGTAAGTAGTTCAACGACAATTTGTTTAATTAAATGTTATTCTAGGGGCTCCTCGCTTACGTGATTACACTCTCAGAACGGAGATTTCGCCGACTTTATTCTCCGGAATTGCGGAACAACAGCGGGGATTCCGTTAATGTCGCATTTGTGGCTTTGTATGGTTATAACTAGGAGCACTAACCGAATAAACTTAATTCTTTTAAAGATCTCAGGTTTAATTTCTTCACTTCTTATATATATTCTTAAACATTATATTAAATTTTAATTGTAATGATGAAAAATATGCAAAACGGTTCAGAACAGTTTATACACAGCTAATTATTTAAATTTTAACATCTCCATATATATTGTTATTTTATCTCGCATTTATATTATAAAAAAATACTAATTGCTGTTACAAAAAAACTATTACTACAACAAAAAATATTTTTCATTGTGTATCGTTTGCCAATATTTTTTTCCAAATTACCCTTAAAAAAAACTTGAAAAAGAAAATATTCCAAGTAAATTATAAGTGTAAATTGTTTTCCTATTTTGTTATTAAATGCAGTTTAATTGAGTTAAATGCCAAGTTAAGTGTATTGGAGCACCTCTGGCAAAGTCTGACTTTTTTATTGCGCTATCCACAAGTTCTCAAAGTGCTGTTCTTTTATTGCCTGAGATTGAGCTACTTGTACTCTAAGCATCTTTATAGCGATAGTTACAACGGAAAAAAGTTAAATGTTTTGATTTTACCCCCTACAGAATATTTTATTTGGCTCACGACAAACTGGTTTCAAATCAAATTATGTATAAAAAAAATATTTTATAATGTTCAAGTTTTTAACAGGTTTTTTTAATTATTTTAGAGTTCAGGTCGATTCATTACGCTTACGATGCGTTATTAACTATTTGCACATATAATTGCTAGAGTAAAGTGAATGCCAAAAGTAGGCAAGTACAGCACCTAATAACGAGTTACCAATTGTTCGTTTTAGGCTTTAGAATCTGGGCTATTCCACCCTTATCCAGTGATCGGTTCGCCGGTCACCGGAAGGGAGGCCGACAAGGCGGATCGATGGGGTGGATATCTCAACCAGAATCTACTATGGGTAGTTTCTGTGCCAACATTGGAAGCCAATTGAATATATAATACTCACTCACTCTTTGTATGTAGCTAGAGCATCGATTTTCGCTGGACATTATAAATTTTATTAAAAATCAGAATGGTCAAATATTAACCATTTGGCGATTCAACAATGTGATTTCAGCAATAGTTGAAGTCACTTTTATTTTGTAAAAACTACTCATATATCAATTTATTTTTAAAAAATTACGAAAGATAACTATACGTTTACTTATTAAATAAAAAATACGATTTTTTTTAAATCAAGCATTTCATGTAGTGTATAAAATTTTCATTAGATTATTTGGCTGTATTTTTCAATTTCAAACCTGCTTTATTGTTAATTTATATGCAATAATCCAAGTAACACGCTTATATAATTGTATTAATATAAATAATTGGTGCCCACAACTTTTTGCATTGAGTTACTGCACAATGATCGCAAATCGAATAACTTTTTTGATCTAAACTTTTTGGAGCTGAAAAAATCATTTATGGAACAAATTCCAGTGATTTTCCAGTAGGAGTTATTTTTTATTTGCGCATTGAGAATATACAAAAGTCTGTTTTATTTTTTATAAAAAAGGTCACCTAGCCATTGTTTGAAATTTTAATTAGGTATTTCTGAATTGCTCCAATTACAAAAAGAAGGTTAAGATAAAATTTGATCCAGGATTAAAATTCCAATTTCTGATTGATTACATCTTATAATTGAAATTCTTTTCTTTCTAAATCTCGTCTTAAAAATCACATTTCAAATGCCAACCTTTTGTTGGGGAGGCTTCTCAAATGGGGAGGACTCAAATTGTAATTAAACTTCTGAATGAGTTTGAGGTGTTTAGATTAAAGGGCCTCTGTGTCTTGGTTTTCATTTTGCCTGAAGATGTATTGTAACTTGTGTTTATTTTAAATGCATTTATAGGCCACTGTGAATGATTGTTTTTCCCAAAAAACTAGCTACTGCATTCATGACAAACTGTTTTAACTTGTCGCAATCTATTTCAGCAAATATTTTAGAGTGGCGTTGATGCTATTAAAGACTAATAAAGATTAATAATTTTATTCTCATTCATCAGCAGTATTACCTTCAGTGTAAGCCACCACCGATCTGTTACTGGATAAACATTATCTTCTTCGTGTGCCTCTCCTCAGAGTAACCATCTCATTGATCAAATGTCAATCCTAGGCTAGTCTTATTGCTAAGGCTGTTCACTCAGCTTTCAATCACAGTAGCGAATTCCGCACACATGTTAAGTGTTACGAATATATCATCTGATTTCTATTTATTTTTATTTCTAGTAAACGTAGAATTTTTAAGGGTCTTTGCTCTAATTTATTTATGAAGAGCTTTAAAAAATAATTAATTTGTGGAAAAAATAAGACTGATTTAATTATATATTAAACAAGCATCCCGTTGAACCCTCCATTATTTAGGAAGAATTAATTCTTTTATTCATAGGAGTGTATTTATCAACAAAATAAATCACTAACCCTTATCTACGCAGTACACGACCCCGGGGCATTAATCCCTCGTTTCTTCCCTTGTGCGACTTTAAATAAAGCTTCCCTGGAATCCGTAATTAAAATCAAAAGCTTAAGAATAAATAGTTTTCAATACGCCCCAAAATTCAGCTTCCCTCACCCAAAACACAGCCTTTAATCCTGTATTGAATTTCAAGGTCGCTATTGTTTTTTTTATTTTGACCCTAGAAAGGTTAACGGGTGGGTGGAAGGCTCTGAAGGTAATGAATCGTCTAGACTGCGAACCCCTTTAGTTTTGATTTTGTAAAAGTGTCCCTGCCATTGAATCTGTTGAGAGGTGCTGGTGGTCTATTGTGAATCTGCATCTTTGTTGAAGTTAGGCGTCAAAAGAATTGATGAATTCAATTACAAACAATGCAACTCAGCTTCTAAATTAGAAACACTTGACACATTATGCAAATTCGGAACTCCATGAAAGCCTTTGGAGTGATGTTTACAAAAAACTTTTATAACTCGCTTTGTCTGGAATCTAGAGATATTTTTTGTACGTAAGCATTAAACAATCAATTAAAACCGCTTTGTTTAAAATAAAAGATTTTTATCGGGTTGTTCCAACCATATATATATATATATATAAATAGTTTTTATTTTAAAATTATTTTATACAGGATTTTTACACTATTTTTTTGTAAATTTTTAAAATATTATCTGAATTTTAAATAACTATAAAGTTCACGATTATTTTGAAAGCAATTTATAAATGTCTAAAATAACTTACATCACTAGAGTAATTAATTTGTTATAAACTATTTTTCATCATTAGTAAGACATTTATTTAAAGTATACTAATTTTTAATATTTTAAAAAGTAATTCTACGATAATGCCATGAAGCATCACAATTTATCTTTTAAAAAAAAAATGTAATAAATTTGTAATCTCTGAAATGGTAAGGGACTTTAAAATCCTTATCCTAATATCTAGACCTAGACGCATTCAAAAACCAAAACTTTTTACAAATGTAATAAATCGCATTGCGCTGGCGCACCTATAATTTTAGAAAATACTAAAGGATTAAGAAAATATATAAACCTTTGCAAACTTGCGAGTATAGCTTGAGAACTTTTTGAACTTCTTAAGCTCTTTCTTACTTTGAGAAATTAAATCATAATATATTGCTGTGTGGTTCCGAATCATCGTTATTAGATCTCAATTACATAAAAAGTAATTATTTAAGGTTATATATATTCTTAATCTTCAGGTGCCTCTTCTCAGTGGAGGTTGGTGACTATCTCACTAAACACATCACTATGTCTGTTCATGGTTTTCTTAGGGAGAATAGCGTAGAGCAGTGGTCCCCAACCCTACGCCCGTTGACAGTTTTACGTGTCCCCGCCGACGTGCAACCACGATAAAAAATTATCTTAGTTTACAATAAAATGTTACGAAAATAATCTAAAAATATATATATATATCGTTAGATTTTAAAAATAATAATTCATTCCAGAAAATATAATGGGTGTAGTTTGGTTTGTCTTTGTGATCGAAATGTTCCTGAATAAATATAAATCTGATATTTTTGCGTTGATTAAAGTGAGGAGAAAGATATGTAAAAGTGTCCCTGATATTTTTACGATAGGTCGATAATTAAATAGCGAAATATAAACGAAAATAATTATACTGTTATAATTTTCAAAATAATAATTCTTAAATATCTTATATTTTTGGGAATTAAATATTTTAAGAGCATTGTATGTATTATTGAATATGTCCAACTATAAATATACCTTGAAAAAATATATGGTGCCCGCCACCCTTTCGGCATTCTAGAATGTGCTCTTGGGTGCAAAAAGGTTGGGAACCCTTGGCAGAGAGTCCTTGGGTTTTTTACACCGCTTTCTCCATTTTGCTGTTGCCCGATAGCATTATTTAAAATCCTTTTCTTCTGTATTTTATATAAGTTTATATTAAGATCACCATATGTATTGCTGTCCTGACTGAATCACACTGCAGTTATTTGATTACACTGCAGTTTGAATTATTCAAAAATATTTATGCGTTTTGGATACAAATATGATTTCAAGTGAATATGATGAATATATTAATTGTGCTTATTAAATCTTACTGTTTAAACTACTTAAAAGCTCACGTGCAATGAACATTTTGATAAAAGCCTTAAATACTTAATAAAAAATAAATATCCATAAAATTAGCTATCGATTCGATTGAATTTTATTATTACCGAAATACATTTTTTTTAACAGCCTTAAATTATATGTTTCTGGATACTATAAACATCTATGATTTAAAACGCTTAGATATGACGAAAAAAAACACATCGTGTGCGATACATTTTTCAGGGTTTATCGTTTTGAATATCTTTGTATCGGCATTCCAGGGAACTCGGTTATGTTGATAGATATTTCAAGATAATCTAGAAAAACTCTGCCTGGCCATCAATCACTTTCCAAGAAGGTTTTATTTGCGGAAAAGACTCAGTAAGTTAGTTATACAGCCTGCCGAGAATCAGAGCGAGCGTTTGGTATGAATTTCTAAGGAACAGCCCGATCGGAGAAACTGCGCCGTCATGCAACCCCGAAGCGTTTAATTATATTTGAGAGAAAGCTCATCAACACCTGACGTCTAGTTCTGCAGCAAGGATCCTAAATTTCAATATTTACCACGACATCTTTCTTGTTTTGGGATTAAATAATATTTACATTTTATAATACCACTAATGGTAATTAAAAAAATTATCTAAATGAGAAATCTACAATGAAGCTTTCCTAACAATTTTTTTCACCATAGTTTGTTAATTAGATTTATTAAAACGTGTTATTATTTTTATGCGTTTCTTTTTATTTTTACGTATTGATTTATATTCATTCATTACTGAAAAATTTGCGGTTCACTCGGGATTAAAATATTTTTAATTCTTTTATTGTAAGATCAGTCGTTTTCTAATACTTCCTTAAGGCAGTTGCTTCCAGCTTTTTAATTGCCCCTGGTGTCCAACCGGACACCAGAGGCAGTCCATTACCTGGCGAAATCGTGTCATTTAATTAATTTAATTGTCACTTTATTTTTATGTATCGAAAGTTGATTTTTTACAGAGTATTAAAAGAACTATAAATTATATTTATCTATTTTTTATTATTTAATTAACGTCCATTTTTAAGGTAAAATAAAATCTTGAAGATGTTGAAAAATTGGATAAAATGACGACTTTTCAAAACCAAAGTTTGTTAAAGATTTTTTTTTTTAATTTTTAAATTAATAAGACACACATGGTTTATATGTAATCTTTCAATTCCAATTGAAAAGAAGACTTTTAAATGTTTAAGATTCTTGGAAAATGTACCGGGCGAATCTCCAAATTCCTACACTTAAATCGGAAAAACACATATTTATCATATTAATAGTAAATTTATAAGAAATAGAAATATATTTTATTCGGAAAAAGGGATGTATCAAACTTTTTGCATTTAAATATTTTTGATTGGTGCAGTAGATTTTTCGCAAAACGGACTAGAAAATGATCAAAAAAACTCGATTATGGGACTGAATAAAGTAATAAATAAGGTGTTTAAATTTTTTAGTACTAAATTTTACAAATTAAATATTTTAAAATAGTATAAAGAGGCAAGATATCATTAAATAACATGAATTATCTTTTACTTTAAAAAAAAACCAGTTAATTGGTAATAAAATATATAGGTAAATAAAATACGATTTATAAAATAAAATTTATAATTAATTTTAATACGTTTATAGGGATCTCAATATTTTATATTAAATCGTTATCTTAAATAAATAATGATTTGCATAATACTAAAGAGGGAATCGTATTTAGAATCAATTAATCGCAAGGGGAATTGGGAAGCTCTGCGGCGGAAGCGCGCCCCTATGTAATGCAGCGGTAATGGTTAAGCTAACTTGAGCTTTTAAGAAAATTGGCAATTTGAGCTTAATAAATGACCGCCAGCTTAGCCCGGGCGGGGAAATGTTCATAAAAAAACCATCCCTCACCGGGTAGAGCCTGGGGTGCTGTAAGCTCGCATTTTATGCGCTTTATTTCATTTGTACGTATTCTTCATTTTCACGACTCTTGTTTCGAGGACTAAATTTCTTATGATTTTAAAATAATATATTTATACTTGGATTTAAAAAGTCTTATTCGGATTTCCTTATTTCAGAATTCTTGTTTATTAAACAATATCAAAACAATATCATAACAATACATATATTGTAATCAACGTTATAATGTGTATCAGTTATTTATTTAAAAACTGTGTTTTAAACCAAATACACTATCGCGCTCAAAACAACATAATCATATCTTATTTTAAACACTATTAAATAAATTATGGTTTTTGTAAAAGAAACTCGTTTAAATGTAGAGTATTACAAAATAATGAAATATATTGTAGATGTACAAAAATTAAATAGGTTTTCTATAATGATGGTCGATTTTAATCAAATTCCTCTGCTCCATACAATAATCGTTGGATCTTTTGACCTTTCTAGTTTACGAGTGATTAAACAAACGTTTACCTGAACTATTCTTGAAGCTATTTGTATTTTCCAAACCAGATTTACAAAGGTAGTGCTATTCTATTTATTTAATGAATGCCTTATTGAGCATAAAATCCATTCTGCTGTTTATCTCAATAATAGGTTTACAATATTATAAGGTCATAATTGAAATAGTAAGACCCACAAATTCCAAGTATGTATATTTCTCGTCATTTCAACGAATTCATTTTATAATTTTTTATTGTTTTCTATTTATTATATTTATTTTTTATCAAAAAAAATTGCAAAATATATTTTATCAAAAAAATAGTATCCATAGCACCACAAGCATGAAATAATAATTGTTGCTTTTACTGAATTCTTTACTACTGTTATCTGGAAAGCGAGGCTTTGTGAAGATAATGATAACATTCCGTCAATATTTCTGGCACGTTGTAGCTATCCTTCGTCAGGACTTCGTGATTTTCCAACGTGCTCAAAATGTTGACACAAAATTAACATCACCAAACACGGGCCATAAAATAGTTATGTGTAGACTGCGTGATATATACTATATATAGTATATAATTAGCGTTTAGATTATATAAAAGTCACATGTATAATTTAACTCGAAGGGTTCACTGAGAAGCCTATTGAAAGCTAAGGTTCTTGAGGGGATCTTAAATTCAAATTCCCAGCTACTTCCGGCCACACTCTCCACCAAAAACCGCTTTATAAGATGACACTAAACTTATCAATAAAATAGAAAATGGCGACCCGTTCCCTTCAAATTACACTTTATGGGCGGGCAACCTTTTTGCGGCACTCGCGACTCTATTCGCGATATATTTCTCTCGCTTGCTATAATATTATATACGTGGTCAGTGGCGGGAATGGGGCGATCTACTTTATTTCTCCTACTCGTCTTTCACTATTCCAGGAAAATATGTCTTATTATATGGTGAATATTCGGTGATTTATGAAGTGACTCTTTGCTTACTTCTTATAGCTTTTCGTCTTTCTTTTGTTTTATTTTATCTTTCTTTCTCTTTAGTTATTTTATCGCATAATGGTCGATAAGTGAATACTGTATATTATCTGTCATGAGTAATATTATATTACCATAAAATATACCTATAAGCTAATCAACTTTAATACATGAAGTGAAAATTGTAAAAATTTATTTATGCATATAAGTTTGTACAATTTTCTCAAAATAATACAAGCTAATAATAACTGTATACACATTCAAAAAAATCGAAGGTTAGATAAAAAATTTTATACCTAGAGAAATATGACTTATTGAAAACTTACTGAGAGAAAAGAATAGAAAAACCTCCATTTGAATGATTGCTCACATCACTGAAGGGTACAGGAAACGATAATAGAATATGGGGCTTATCTAATGGAATCAATATCGTATGATATTACTCATTTTTGTATGTAAAAAGACACGAAAAATGGCGTGTTTGTCTGTTTTATAGGCTTTTATTCTCTTCTTCGAATCATTTGAGAGAAAAAAATTGATATTTGAAATAAACTCATAGTTTTGAAAAGCATTATTTTTTTAGGAGAAATCTATGAATTTGTAACGTGAACAAATTTATTTGTTTTTTGTTTTAAAAAATATATAGAAAAAGTTGCAAGGTTTTATGTAAAAACCAAGTTTTATATTTCCATATTTATACCATTTCTTAAAAAAAAAGGTACATACCTAATTTACTAGATAAAACCTGAATGAATTTTGTTTATTAGTTTTTTTAAAAGGCTTCATTATCATGTCAGTTTTTAGTAATAACTTTGAATAAGCGGACTGTAGATATTTTGAATAATAATAATAATTTAAAACTGTAAGCTTTTGTATTACTAATTGTATAAATTCAAGCAATAAATGTAAAGGACTTGTATTAACTTGCCCATTTGACTGCCCAAAACTGGCGCACAGGCACTCTAGTGGTGTCGGCGTAGCGTAATCGCATGTTCTAGGAATACGACTAACCGATCTACAAGCGAACTCGGAGAGGTACGCTGGATTTGATGCCATTGTATAGCTTATTTAAACTATATTAAGGCCCCTGGTGACACACGTCACCTAGCAAATATAAAGCGTTGAAGAAGGCATACTTTCTGGTTCCACTGAAAAATGCCAGCACAAAGAAAGCAAAACCATATTTAGTCTAATAAAGTAACACTCACCAAATAGCAATAAATATATCTTAACCTGTCTGTTTGAGTGTTGGTTGAATCAATTTTTCAAAATAATAATTGAAAGAAGGTGTAAATTATACAAAGGTTTAAAAAAAAAACTAATATTTTGATTTAAATAGAAACATATTGTGTATACAGTAAAAATTAAAGCAGTGATGGTAATGCGAATTGAGTAGAAAATTTATATTTTTATTAAAAGCCTTTTAAGCAGATTGAGATGAAAGTAAAAACTATCGTTTATTTGTATTCAGTTACAAATGTTTGCAGAGTTTTTTTTGTTTTAATTAATATTGTTTAAACAACTTGGTTTTATTGGTATATGTGTTTTTGATTACAAGTTGGGAAGATAAAAATTTTTGGAGATACAGTGTTTATTATGTTATAATTGAATTAAATATTTCAAAGGTTATGATAACCGTTTCTTTAGTTTGAGTCTCAATTACACAATTGACAAAAATGACAAATTCATTTTAAATGAAATGCTTGTTTTATAAAAAAACATATCAATATTTTTATTGCTTCTAAAATATTTAAACCAGCTTCATTTTTAAATCACAATATTATAAGTATTGAAATAAATTAATTTTAAATACAAATTCATTATTTATGGAAATTTAATTTTACGGACAAGAAAAAGGTTTCTCATAATGTTTTATGAATTATCGCTCTAAGAAAATACTTTTATAACGTATACGTTTAATACTTTACGTGATTTTTTTTGGTATAAGGTTATGTCAAATGTGTTGTAAATAAAGGTTTATCTATTATAATGTGGGGTGTTAAAAACTTTTAGACTTTTTGTTGAAAAATATTTGATTTTTTTGGATGGTGTCCATATTTTGTAAAACCTCCAAAGAAAAATGTAAATCTTGCTTTTAAATTTCTTTTCATCCCCAAATAATCATTCAACTTCTTATTGTTTGAGTCTTGATTACTCGCAAATAAAAAATAAAGTAAGCATTATGTAAAAAAATTCTTTGGCGCTTGAAAAGAATAAATTAGTCTCTTTCTTCGTTTTATAAATTATCCTATTTTTACAGAAAAAAACTACGTTAATATGGTAGAATTTAAATTACTACAATTACTTTGGTAAATTACTTTTATAATTCGGTTAATAATTTTTTAACCTTATTGTTGTGATGATTGAAAAATCAAATTTATGAAAAGATGGATTAATTTCTATTATTACAAATGTACTCCATATCTTTATTAAATTTTAAATAGCATGTTTAGTGTTACGTTTTGAAACGATATTGATTCAAAAATTTGGTAACAACTTGAAAAGTATGCAATAAAATATTTTTGGTAAATCCATATGATAATTTTTGCCATCTTTTTATTATTTATTGATATATGCCAAGAAGCTTACGTTAAAGCATAAAATTGACTCAACCAACATATATAGTATATATGGATTCTGAACTTGAGCGTTATTTTATATATATATGTGATTTAAAAAAATATCACTGAAATCCCTTTTTTTCCAAATAAATATAAACCATTAATTTTTAAATGTTCTCTACTGCCCAAGTATTTTTTTATTACCTTAAGGCTTGAGCGCAGGACACCAGTCACTGAGGAAAGTCATTTCAATTTTCTTTGTTATCATTCTTTCGCTTCCAAGTGTTTTGAGTAAACAATAAAAAGCATTTCTAGCGAATTCCGTTATTTGTTTATCATTTTATTTAGAAAACCATTGGGGAGGAAATGGGAAATACCTTTTTTTTTCATCTCCTGCTTCCTGATTAAAATCTGACTCTGAGGAGCATTGAAAATTTTCACATTTACAATAAAATAATTTCATCGGTAAGGTTAGGTAATAAATTTTAAAATACTCCTTCGCGTGTTTGCCGCGCAGGCAAAGGCTTGCGAAATACGTGGAATTCCACCAATTTGTTCTGAAGTCCACTTTGAATATTCCTGCTGTTGACATTAAATACACAGATTTTTCAGGAAGGGTCTATTTCTGAAGCAACTGAGATTTCTAATCGCATAATTTAAAAGACGGGCGAAAAACGAGCACATTTTTTAAATTATCAAACACGCTCTTTTTTAATAAGAATTTATTAACCTTGCTTTTGACTAATTTTTAAAAGAATTTAACTTATAATTTAAATAATGAGATGAAAGATCGTATAATATTAAGTAGATAAATATATTTTTTTAAATCTTGATTTCGTAATAACAATCAGCTAAATATATTATATTTACATATATATATATATATATATATATATATCAAATGATAATATTAGAACAGACAATATTGAAACAATCAAAATATGGCTTTTATTGAACTTATGTTAAAAATAACCTAAAACAAAACAGTTTTCGGTTAATATTAATAGAATTTCTTTATGTTGATACTTTTAATCAATTCCACATATTCAAATGAATAATTCAACTATTTTTCATTGTGAGATGTTCTTCATCTCTACAACACCATATACTGTATGGGCTCGTAGATCAATATGTGATGATGTGATTTTCCTAGCATATGTGCATTGAAATACTATGGAATAGACGGATTAGCTTTCAGTTTTAAAGTATTTAAATTTAAATACATTCCGTTTATATTTAAAAATGCTATCTTGACTAACTTAAGTGCTCCATTATTTATATTTATCTCCAATTCAAAGGCGTTGTTAATATATTTTGCTTTTAAGCATAAAACTTCAAACACCACAGACTATCTAAATTTATTCAAAAATGTATTTACATTTTTTTTATTTTTCATTCAGAGTCCATCGCATATTTACAATATTGAAAGGATGCGATAACTTATTCAACCGATAAAGCTCACTTTTATTACTGGGGCATTGAAATTCAAGGGCACGCCATTCACAAAACACCGAGGGAGCTGCCGCCACCCCTTAGCCCGAATCACTGTACAAACTGGCAAAAAAGCCTTACGTATTCATCCCCCTGTCGGGGATCCACTGTCCGGTCCAGGCGTTTCCGATGATTCCCGTTTTTCCATACAGTTAGCGCGGGCCGTCCGTAAATCCGTCGGAATTGGTATTTGATAACGGCATCATTTGGCTGGGAGCCATATTTCAAGCCCCCCTCCTTCGACCAGATTATTTCGTTATAATTTATGATCTATTCTCCGAATGGCTATCTCAATTAAAGGACGCCCCATGGAAATTTTATCTGAATATTTCGTAGGTTCCTTGTGATAAATTTAGAATTTAACTTTACAAATATCGTGCAAGTATCCTTTATATTGTAACCCTTCGTACTAAACTATAATTTTTAAACATAATCAACATATAAAGAATGACGTAAAAAGGCATAGATTATTTAAGGGTGTTTTACTATTTTTTAAATTTGTAGAAATTAGGTGGCTATGATATCTCGTATATATGGAGGATAGAAAGCTAAAAGGAGAATTGCCGCGCTCTGTGTGATATGAATTGGAAGATAGAAGCGGTGGACTGGAACCGTTGGAGCATTTTCTCGGAAGAGACCAGGGCCTGCCACGGATTATAGCAACGCAAATAATAAATACGAATTACTAAAAATTACCATTTAATTAAGTAAATATACTTAATATTATTACTAATATGATTAGGCACATTAGTTCATACATTGAAGATGATTTAAAGAAACTCTCAGAAAAATGAACTAATGTGCCTAATCATATTAGTAATAATATAATAAACCCGAAATGGGTAATAAATACGCATCTGATTGACGTTTAATCAAAAAATAGACAACTTAACTCAAATTAATTGTCAATTATAACCTGTAAAATGTTGCTAGGTCGGCATTGTGCGAATTACTTTAAATACTATATCTATAAATGTTGTGAGTTGACTTTGATTCCGAGAGTAACATTATTTCTACATTCAAATAAAAATATTCTGAGGTAAGATTTCTTCCGTACATCAAAGCAGCTATAAATAAAAAAAACGGATTCCATTCCGGCACACAACAGTATGAAATATTTTTTTATTTAAATTTATGTGTACTCCTTCATTATTGTTGCTGGAAAAAGGTATTTTATTAAAGTGTTTTGAAGGTGTATAAAATATTGTACATCTCAGATCAACAAGATAGCAAGGTGAAATTTTATAAATAATGCATGGAATTGGAATATAAAATGTTGGTATTTGGTTGCGGAGAGCCAGTCCTGGAGGCCACAGCAGGTGGCACAAAATCAGGGGTCGGGTCTCCAAAAATTTCTGGAACAAACATAAAACAGATTTATGACGTCATATAAATTTCCTACATATTAATGTGATGCTTTGTTGTCAATGGTGAAGTATACCAACAAGCGCGATGGATTTTCAGAAATACAAATCCATACGTTTATTTTTGTACTTTTGTCTAATCAATCATTTGCAATGTCACAACAGGTTTTCGATAAAAATTATCAATATGTGTCCAGGAGTAGCAATAATGCATTCTAGATAAAACACGATATGAGTTAAATCAATTGAAATGAAAATTCCGTACATAAAATTACTATTTAAAATTAAATATTATTTTTACTTTACTTGGTATAATTTATTGAAGCTTGAATCCGGATATTTGTTTCTTTGTTTTAGTTTACTTTATTCCACGGTTGTGAGACATTTTAATTTAGATACTCAAAACGAAGAATCTTGATCTATAAAAGTATGAGGCCTTGAAATACAGGGACTAGTAAGCAAAATAATTGAATTGATTAGGGAAAAAAATGCTGTAACGTTTTTTACGTTGAGCCTATTGTGTACATTGAAATAGCAAACAATATTCACCAGGAAGAGTTTTCTTTTTTCTTAGAAAATTGAGACAAATTATTATTTCTCAGAGACGAAAGAAAATAATTACCAGTGTTCGTACAAAGGACTTGATAGATGACAAAAAGCGTTTCAGTCACTAAAATTTCAGCTTCCACTTTATTTGACATGAAATGTATTTTAGAAACTGCTCGTTTTATTTCCTAAATTGTTTATTAATAAAAAAACGTAACGTGTATTTTTTCATATCTACAAAGGATTTATTTAAATTATACTCAAAATATAGAATTGTATTATGTACACGTGAACTTGTTTCGGTGCCAATGAAATTAACTATATTTAAGTACAATATTTTTTAACTACATTTGAAGTAAAAATGAGTGTAAAATGTCACACATTGGAAAAATTGGTGTCTGTCAATTATATTTATTACATTATTTTATTACATATAAATAAATAAATTTTTTGTTATAATGCATAGGCTATTTTCAAAGTAATTAACATAGTGAAAATGACACTAAAAATACATTTTCAGTGTTAAAATTTTTAAGCATTAAATTGAATCAACTTGATTAAACATTAAATCAATAAAAATAAAATATTACATTTTGATGCTTTATCGAAAAGACTAAAATTATCGTGATGCAAAAATTAATAAGTGACATGAAAAAAAAATCGAAAAATAAAACGTATACTTTATCTCATATTTAACATCACTTTTGAAACAGCTGTTCTCGCAATATTTTTCCTAAGACCCCGTTAATTGGTTGGAACCCCCTGGTGGGGTATTGAATATTATCAGAGTGCACCAAATACGGCATTTCGGTATTCGGGGAGGGTGGCATATGGGGCGAGCATCCCCAGTCTCCCCATAGCTGTGACGCTCTTTCCGTGTTGGATTTCAGATACATTTAAGGCGGAAAATAGCTTTTCGCTGCAACATTTATGATTTATTGTCATATGCAGTTTAACAGGTATTTCTTTTAATTCAACAACAACAAAAAAAATTGTAGTTGTACGAATCGTTTTGGTCGATATTGATACATACAGGCTTCAGCCCAATTAGATTTCACGTGCCAGTAAGAGGATTGAACCGAGGATTGAACCGGTATCTCTCGATTGATTTATGGCATAGTGAGTTTTATAAACATCTATAAATCAAAAATAATCTATCCTTGCAGGGTCTGTTAAAAGTTTATGTTCTCTTCTTACAATTCGATAAACTAATTATATGCATGAAAGTGAGTTTAAAAATACTATCATTTTATATATAGTTTGCATACATATTATTCCAAAAGCAAAGGGTATTAAGCCGCATAAAGTTTTAATTATAATTTTGCTCCTTGGCTAGCTTTATTTTCACGGAATTAATTAATATATATTTTCTATGAATTAAGATCTTTATATAGAAAAAAAATATTTTCAACCTAACCCGAATAGGGGCAACCACGACAACTTGGAATCGGATTTGCCTATCAGCACGACAAACCCTCGGTCAAGAGTTGGCAGTCCTAACCGCAGAGTCAACGAGCCTCCACAAATAGAATTTATAATTGAACCACGTACGAGTGTATTGACTTGGTAAATATTAATTTTATGCGTGGGTAATACTAGTAATTAGTATTTATTTAAACAGGTTAAAACGCAGTGATTATTCAATACGTACTTAGGTGGCAAATATGCGATAACTACGTGGAAAGGTTATGGGGTTTATGTTATGTGTTCATTGATGTATTTCTCAATGAGTTGAATTAGAAAAACATTATGTTATAATCTTTTATTTCCAAGCAGAGACTGTTTTTTTTTTAATATTATTTCATCTACGTTGACAAGTTAAATAAAAAGAAATGGCTAGTTTCCGTTCACAATTAAATCCGCACATCGGGGCTCGTTTTGCTACGAGAAAGCGAAAAAGCGTCCAGAAAAACCGGTAACAAAAGGCGAGCAAGTGTGGAATCTTTTGTTGTGCAAATTATGATAAATGACGCGAACACGGAAGGGTGAACCTCCAATTTGTACTCTTCATTGTAAATATTTGCAGCGTGAAGGACCAAGGAGAAATCTCATTTGGAATTCAAATTTCCTAGCGGATTATTCAGACTTATTCAAAATTTCATGTCGTAATTTTAATTTTAGAGCTGCCCGTACTACTATTTAAATAATTATTTTATTACGTTGATAATTGTGTTAACTTAAAAAAATATTTTAAATTTTGTTAAAATAAATTAAGCTCTACTCAATAAAAAACAAAAAACTCTAGAACCTGAAGTTATACCATATTTTTTTAATATAATAAATCTACCTTCAATTTTCGTGTTTTAAATTTATTCACGTTTAAAATTTATATTTTTATTTGGAATATTTGATTGCACACTTCTGAATATCAGGGATAATATAAATCGCAACTTTAACTATTAATAATGTTTATATAAAAGATCAACACATATTTTGATAATTAAGACTATATTGGGCTTACATCGCCTACTCATAAACATCTGGGTTTCATAAAGTGTTTTAAAAAGGGTCTAATATAAACAAATTAATACAAACCCCTACAGTTATTCAGAGATAGAAAAGGCTAAAATTCTTCTAAACCAGATTTCCCGAAACACTAAAATGTGTTTTGAAACAAAAATTATACTGTGTTGAGTTTCATAGAAGTATAATATTACCCTTCATATAAAAATATTTTTTAGCTCTTAATATTATGGTTCTTTTAATAAGCAAACATTTTTTATTCATTGTGATGTGTTCTCTCACGTGATTTTTGTACTTAAAAATGATTTAGTTTGATTATTCAGGGTTAATATAAGCAGTAAACACAATCTCATTCAGGTTAAGGGTTTCATAAAAAGCTTTTACCAGATTATCAATTCAATCATTTTAAAAATGCAAAGTGAGCCGGAGAGCTTCGGGGAGATGAAAAGCAATAAGAAGCGAAAAAACTCCGAGGAAAGCTCGATAATTCCAGGTGACATAAAATATCTCCTCCACTATTTCATGCTGCACAATGCTCTATGAAAATTTATCTTAGAAAGAGAGTATAAGGAAATTTCGAGGCTTAAAATTCCCCACAAATTCAAGGCAGAGCCAGTTCACGAGTATATTAAACTGGAGTGTATGCATATTGGCCTTAAATAATTTCGATGTGGAAATCTTCGAGATTCCTATTAATATTACTTCAAATCATTCATATATAATATTTTTATGGAATTTTTTAATCCTGGAAATTTATATATATTTGAGTTACTGTGCTATAAATGGTGCTAAGGAAGAACTGAAAACAATGTTTCAACACACTAATTTAAAACGTGTCATTAATAGTCAAAAGTACCAGATTACAATAGTTTTATATCCAAATAAAAAAAAGTGTTGTATCTTGTATCGTGTGCCTTAAACATAGATATCGACTACAAACTTTTATCGTGTTTATTGGTTGGTAGTTTGCAATATTGTGTGGACTGAACTCCACATATGCGTGATTATCTCAAAGCATTGAAAACAGTAGCCTCAGCAAATTTAAACATTATTGGTAACACAAAAATTAAATCAAAATTTAACGTCGCACTAATCAAAACTTCATATATATGTGAAGTTAATTTCGTCGTTTGTCAGGGTCGTACTCTAGACGCACAGATAAGCGCGCGTGCCAGTATATTTTATACGACAATCAAAATAATCAAACCGGGGAGGCTCTCTTGCATGCAGATCCCGCCTTTATCAGCCTGAAACACTTCGACGTAAAAATCTGCACGCCCATAAAGAAGAATAGTGAATTTCATTAGGCAGGCGAGATAAAGTGTGGCTTCTCGTAATGGCACAGGAGCGTGACTCGAGCCTTTCCTCCTCCCGTACTGGCGGTTTTCAGCAAGTACTGGAGATACTAGCTTTGAAAATGAAATTATTTGGTTTTATTATATTGTGAAGTTCAAAACTCCAAATGAAAAAACATAGATTATAAAAACATAATTTGTCATTTAAAAGTTCTCACCACGATGAATGCAAATCACAAGTATATTCACAGCCAGTAGGCAGGTATAGCGAGATGATTTTTTTTTTGTTTGCTATTGCAGTGATTGTGTTTTATAATTGCTTATGGTAATAATGAGGATCAAAAGTTTAAAACTTAAAATAGAATAGTGAATCTGGCACATAGCACAAGTAAACAGATTACTACTAGATTTAGGATAACACTAAAATATGAACATTTGCAAATAATAAAGTTTGCTTTGATTCTGAAATTCAGATTTTTTTATACGCTTTCAAATAATGTACATTGCCAAGGGTTATAGATATACATCTAATAATTCCGGAATTATTACGAGAAAGGTTTTTTTTTTATTTACAGAATGTTTTAATGTCATCGATTCACACGTGCTTATTCAAATTCTCGTTCAGTAACAGATCCACGGAAGTCAAAAGGATACCCCCTCAGGCTCTGATTGCCTGAAAATTTGAGCTGGAATTTCGTCTGGTTTAATACTTAAAGGGAATATTTTTCTTATCGTTTCGTGTGTAAATCGATTATCTGATTGAAAATATTGAATTGAGGATTTTGTTGTTTTTAAGAAATAAATTAAATTTCAGCAGTGCATGATTAAATTAAAATAGCAAACAATAAGCAAAAATTAATGCAGATAAAATTATAAATGTTTTATCTTGTGCGTATGTACATAGAAAATGTGTTTTTATATTTTTTGATAATGATTAAGTACATTTTTAAAATATTAAAAATATCATCGTGGTTTTTGTGAGATCAATAGAATCAATAAAACCTGTATAGGCAAAATCGTACTTCCTGTGAGACGGTCTTCACAAAAATAAATAAATATATATATAAATAGAAACCTCAGTATCCGAAAAAACATTAATTCATTTTTGGAGTTTTTTAACATGTTCACTTTTATTGCATTGATATTACTTTTTAAAGGTTGTGAGATCATTATTGCTCTGATTTGAATTCCATTATGAGACATATGCCACTAAAAATCAAGTAACCATAAAAAAAATTTTTTTCGTAATTCATAATCTATTTAAAGCAAATAATGATTTTTTTTTTTTTTGATACGGCTTCATAACAGCAGATATCAAAAGTTGTTGGGTATCTGAGCAAAAAATCGTTTCCCAAAACTTCTCGAAAACTCTCGGGTAGACATTACGCGGCGGCAGCGAAATTTCCATCGATTAAAAAAAAACCACGTCCGACTTTCATACCTTTTTAAAAATAATCCTTACTGTCGTCTATAAACCTTTTAACTTAGGGGCGAAACATTCATAAAATAATTTGCAAAAAAAAAAAAAAAACTTTTTGTTCATATTAACGTAGAAAAACGGCGGCGCTCCTGCGATATAATCACATCTCCCGTTTCTAGTTAGAGCCGAGTTCTAAGGGATGGGGTGGATTTCGGACAGAGGCTGCACGCAGGCGCGGGGGTTTCCCCGTCAGGCTCGGCAGTAGTCGCCGTGGCTTCGGCGAGGGAGCGCGTCTCTTGCGTGGCGGCCTTCACGCCCCCTTGACAGTTATTCCTTTCGTGATTTGTTGAGTTGACGTTAGTGAAGTAGGTATGCAACGGTGTGAGTGATTGCTATTTATTCAATTGGGTTTGCTGTCGTTTTGGTTGAGAATTGGATTTTTGGGGTAAGGAAAGAATTATTGTGAACATAATATTTATAATTTCCCATTGATGCACTAAGCGAACTATGATTTTAATTCCGAATGAATAATAAAATTGTATGCATTTTAAACATAAGATGTTTTAGATTAATATTAACAAATTTTAAAATTACCGTTTCCACAAGTAAAAAGACATACAAGCAATCATGAACCTTCAATTTAAGTTTAGGACTTCTCATGTTTGAATATTTATATCTATTTAAGTCGGGCAGCTACTTTTGCAAATACAAAAATAGTTTTACCCAACCAAAACTTTTTTTATTTTCAATTATGAAAACAATCAACTATCAATTGGCGTGCAATTCATAAAAATAAATTGAACTATCTTCTCAGCATCATTCAATTACACCCTTGATAAAAGTTTGCCATAAAATATATATGAGTAGTTAAAGGGAAGAAAAGTGCTCCCTTTGGTATAATTGGCAGGCGCAGGAGTTATGCGTTTCTTGCTAGGGGAGGGTGGCAGGGGTCGTTGCAACAAGTTACGTGCGTAATGCATCCCAGAAGCCTCCTCTCTAGACGTGCATGCGTGGGGCACCTTTGTTCCTAATGAAATAATATGTGAAAACCTAACATATGTGCTTTTTAAAATACGTTGATTTCAAAATCATTATTTTTCCTGTGATTTTTTTTTAACTTTACGATTAACATATAACAACTAAGAATAACCTGAAAACATGTCAGAAAATGCTTATTAATACATTATTTTATTGTGAGCTATATAGGTAGCACGAGCCACAATGCATTGTTTTGAATTGCGTTTAACAAAAAAAATCATCGTGGCTAAATGTGATTCGATTCTCAGCAGTGTCACGTAAAACAACGTGAACCAAAAAGTATATTGTATTAACACCCAGCCAATGTTCAGCCCCTGCAAAAGTTGGCGTCTCTCACGTAGGTAATAATCTTTGCGAATCACTTCAGCAACCCATCGAGTTTCAGCGCGTCGACTCGGAGCACTTGACACCCTGCAAAGTCTAGCTATTATAAACCCATTACAACTCCAATGCGATATTGATAACTCCCCGGCAGAAAACATCGTCCCGCTCGATCTGTGCGACTTGCGAAGTTTCCTCGGGTAATGGATTCCCAGACCACGTTGCAGTCTCGAAGTTCCCTGATAATTCGATTACTCGGCCGCCCTATGTTTCACTCGGGGGCGGCGGCACGCACTCCTGGATGCGAGCCTCCCCTGCTCGCTCTATTTATGCTTTTACGCCTCGGCTAAGTTTCCTAAGTGCTCGGTTTGGGTCGCTTTGTGCGCGACAATGGACGGCGCAAGGAAGCCGGCTATTCTTTGTCGTGTATGATTTATGAAATTTAATAATAATGTTCACCGCCTAGGTTGTTGGTGAATATTGCTTCCCGCCGTGTTTCAAACCTTGAATTTTCAATTTCCCCATAATATGATTATTCATGTATTCTCAGTACCTACTTTGACTGTCTTTGAAACATTATAATAAAAATTTACGAAATTACTAAAATGATATTGAATATTACACAACCATTTTTTACGCGACCCCGTTATGCGCGGTTTCACTATAACGCGAATTTAAAATTTCGCCTTGCATTACGAGAATTTCTTATTTAAGAATGTATATGAACATAATGTAGTCATTGACTTCTCTTAACGATTAACAACAGCGTTGGGTGTTATGAACGTATTTTACAAGAACGTAAAAAAAACGCTACCCAAAAGACAATAGATGTATTTTTCAGTAAAAATAACATGTAATAAAGTGTTCTTAAAATTAAAGTAATTGATTCAAATGATTCGTAATTTTTTTGTATTAAGTTTTGACTATGTATGTATGTTTAATCGTAAACCCTGATATACGCGAATTTCACTTAACGCGATTTTTCCGAAACGTAAAGCGGAGTATTACTGTATAAATTTATATATATATATATATATATATATATATATATATATATATATATATATATATATATATATATATATATATATAAATGATGTTCATTACTTATAATAAAAATATCTAATGTTTCGGTCAACCGCAAAGCGACCCTTTCCCGAAACATTTTTCTTCCAGCACACGTATTACTTACTAGTAATTAGCGTGTAACCCTCCACGTGGACAGATGCACGTGTCTCTCGGGATAATTAGGAGATTGCAGATGTTAGTTTTTCAGCTTCATTTATCTGCCTTAAGCGCAGAGCCTCATCTACCTACCCCATTCCCCCTACTTTAGGGGTGGAATTCACAGAGAGGATATAAACATATTTTTTTGCGGCTTGTTTATTTTTATTCCTTAACTAGTTTTATATTTATTCATTCGGAAAAACCATTTTTAACGTTAAAAACAATAAATAGTTTCAGCAGTTGTGTAATAAACTATTTTGTAGAGTTAAATTATATACGTAAATATTCGTAGATTTATTTTATTATTCACAAAAAATTCACAAGATTCTTAATATTTAAAATATACAGTATATTTTATATATATAAAGTATATTTTAGTTTTTACTACAACAAGCGTGGTATTTATTAATTTTACTCAACTTACTACTTTTATGGGATTTCTAGATCTCTCTTAATCTTAGTATTTGTGATTAAAAAAAAAGTAAGGCTTAATTAAAAATATGCATACTTCATTTTTACTGGTTGATTTTTTTTGAAAAATCCAACTCCTTTATAAAATTATTTAAAAGCTCCGTCCTGCAGCCGAATCGAATAAGTAGAAAAGTGAGAGATAGGCACTTTTCTAAATCCCTGAAGGGTAGAGTAATAGGATTAAATCATTATTAGCACAGAAGATACAACTTTCAATTCTTCAGCTCGAATTTCAGCTGATAAACTTTTTATGGATTAAACTCATCAGAATATTGAAATGCTTTGTATTTTCTACATCTGGAAAATTACTTAACAGGGGAGTAAAAGTTCATAAACCGTAGCTTGCATCTTGACTGAAAAAACATTAAACTAAGATATAATATTTTTTTTGTCATAATATTACAGTTTATTTAAAATACTGAATGATATCGTATCGTTGTTAAATGTAACTTAAACATATTGTTATGTTTTTTATTCCTTAAACAATAAAATTTATATACCCTGGAGAATAATCACACTGTATCAAAATGTTTGACAGTGCGCCCACACAGCAAAAAAGCTCCTTACCTCTCACTGTAAACACATTCAGAAGTGTCTTGGAACTTTTGATTATATTTATATTTATGTAATAAAGTTCCACGAAATTTAATACCGTTACAATAAAAAAAAATTTCCTTTAATATAAATCTTAAGTACTCACAACTTTGAAACAAGAATATTTCAATTCGAAGATTTTCTTTTTTAAGTTCTTCTCCTTAGAAAAGATTGGTGATCATCTCTCTGAACAAAATTTCTTCCTGGCCCTATCTTACTACTTTGGCTGTATTACAAATTTCTGATCAACCACTGGTGCGAATTCCGCATCCACGTTAGTTTTCTCCTTCCTTAAAAGTGGCATTACTTTTTCGTTTGATTTTTTCATTAAAAATCAGCTGCATTTGCATGTTTTTAAAATCCATCGTAGTAATCAAAAACACTTAATGAAATTGGGCTTGACGGATCAAAAATAAGCTTTACAACTTGTTTATGTAAAAAAAATCCTTGAATTTTTTTCAAATAATGTTATAAAGACTATATCCCCTGAAACACACATTTTGATACGACCGCTAAAAAAAAATACACGCAAGAACAAACTGTTAAAAGTTTTTGCTTCGGAGCCCATCGGTTCCCGTTCATTACGTTTCCAGTACACTGTGGAATCACATTTCCACCCTCGGGGCGGGGGTGGGACTACACGGAAACAAATCCAATAACACATGCCACCCTCACTGCCGCCGAGGTAAGTACAGCTAAGGGAAGATTGAGTGGCGCTTGGTTGGCCACACTCTGTCATGGAAAACGATTTGACGAGAGAATACCTCACCGGGGTTATTATAATCTTCGGCTATTGTTCATTTAACTTATACGCCTTCAAAATAAGTATCCAACGTGTTGATTGAATAAGAGCTTCGGAAAATAATAACAAAAATTCTTAAAATCAAAAAACATCATTTTTATGAAATCATTAACCTGAAATCAATGTATTTAAAAATTTGTTATAGGTTTTAAGACTTTGTCAGTCTAGGTCAGTGGCTCTCAAACTCTTTTGGCCCACGGATCCTCTTTCATAGTCAAAACTTGCCTACGGCCCTTGGTTGAAAAACTACATAAATTCAAATTAAAGACTAGTTGGTCCAAGTATCGACTCTATTGCGTTTCTGTATAAACCTACCTGACTCACTGCGATGCTTGTTATTACTTGTTTTTATGCACCTGTCTATATTTATATTTTGCTTAAGACGTAAAAATCGCTTATAATGTATTCATTGTTGGTTATTTTAACTTCCATATTAATAAAAATGTGTTACAATTTTTTTAATTTTATATTAAACCTTGCGCGGACCCCCTGACGTTGTTCAGGGACCCCCAAATCGACTTTAATTTTCTAAGGACCCCCTGAATGATTCCAGGGACCTCCCGGGGTCCGTAGGGACCACTTTGAGAAGCACTGGTATTAAGATTATGATCAACGTCTTCAGTTAAAAAATAATATTCATTGAAAACAAAACCTGCAGATGAATATTGTATTTTATCATGAGTGTTTATGTTTTACTTCCTATAAAAATGTTCTAACATAAAATAATGATTTTGAAATCCCATTGTTTTTCCAAGCGTGGTGACTCTCTAAAAAAAACGTCGAGAGTCATAGAGATAAGACTTTTTATAATTTATAAACGCAAAAGTTGTATTCTAGAGCTGAATATTCGTTTATAATTAGTAATGAATTTTTTTATTTTAATCGTTTTATATCCAATTATAATGTTTGTTTAAATTTTCAAAAACAAGTTTAAATTAGCAATAAGCTTGAAAAGTATTTGAAAGTTTTGCATGATCTTTAATAAATATATATAAATTAATATTAAGCTTAAATGTGCGTAAGTTCTTAAAATGTAATTAAAATTGCGTAAATCTCAGTCAGATTACTTTAAAATATAAAGCGATATTTAAAAGCTGTGCAGCTTATCCAAATCCTTGGAAGGATTATGAATTCTTAGTTCGGAAAGTAATATTGGATCGAATAACTTATCAATTATCTTTGTGACTAAAATATCTAAATTATTGAAAAATTTATATCTCAAGTGTGACAATTTATGACATTTACAACTAAGAAATTTTCATGATATAAATGGCGACATTATTATTAAACAAGTATTATTAAAAATTTTGAACAAATATTCATATTTACCCTCATCATAAAATATTAATTTTGATGTTAACTTATAAAACCATTTATTAACAATTTACATAAGAATACTGGCATGTATTACTATGAAACTATTTATAATACGAAAATATAATGCAAATATCCGCCACTGTGTATTGAGATAAATATGTTGGACTAAGGCTTCTTTGTGTAATATTCAATGGGTTGCCGTCATTCAATCAAAATAATGGCGGTTGTGGCATTCAGAGTTTCAAAACAAATTAATTGAAAAGCTTTTGGTCCATGTATGTTTTTAGTATATTAAATTAATAGTTTTTAATTATTTTGTAAAACAGATTATTCACAAAAATATGACGTTACATAAAGAAACTGAAATATAAAAGCTTTACTTTACTTTTTATCATTTTAACAAGCATATAATCCGACGAATAGCACATTTAATATATAAATAGTCAATGGCCCAAAATTGTACATTTTTTTAATTCTCAATTTGATGTGTTTTATCAAACATACATAAATATTTATCAGTACTTTGATGAAGACTTTCGAGTTTGTTTGTAATTTCACATAACATATATATTTTTCCTTTCTCTAAGATCGATAGTTATACTTACAACATTTCTTTTCAATCTGTAGCTTTTGAAAGCACAGTTTTGTGGTTTTCCATGCATCTTCTATTAATTAAAACTTTATCATTAAGCAATTATGATAACCACGAGGTCATACAATTTAAAAAATTTACTGGATTGTTAATAATTACCCAATTAATATCAATCCATTTCGACTGAACTGAAATTTGTATGAGTTAGTGATATAAATTAAAATCTACTTTTCACGGCGAATATGAAATGCGAAGTTCAATATTGAGGATTTGCGGATAAATTACTCACCATCTCACAAAGCATATTATGTAGAGACAGTGTTCATAGTATTCTAAGGAGAAAATAGTGCAGTGCTTCTCAAGGTGGTCCCTACAGACCCCAAGGGGTCCCTGGGTTCATTCAGGGGGTCCTTAGAAAATTAAAATCGATTTGAGGGTCCCTGAACAACGTCAGGGAGTCCGCGCAAGGTTTAATATAAAATAAAAAAATTTGTGACACATTTTTATTAATATGGAAGTTAAAATAAATAACAATGAATACAATATTAGGGATTTTTATGTCCTAAGTAAAATATAAATATAGACAGGTGCATAAAATACAAGCAGGTTAATACAGGAACGCAATAGAGTCGATACTTGCACCAACTAGTCTATAATATGAAATTATATATTTTTCACCCAGGGTCCGTAGGCAAGTTTTGACTATGAAAGGGGGTCTATGGGCAAGTTTTGACTATGAAAAGGGGTCCGTGGGCAAGTTTTGATTATGAAAAAAAAAAAAAAAGAGTTTGGGAGCCACTGGTGTAGTGGATCCCCGGGTTATTCTATACCGCAGTTTTATACTCGAAGGAAAGTCTGCGTATTGCTACTACCCAATAGCATTATTATCTAATCCTTTAGCAAGTTGCTGAAACAGTAGCAGGAGTACATATCAATCTATCCTGACAAAGTACTTGCAGACCACATCCCTTTACAATCTGTATAAACGCTCAGCGCATAAAATGCTAGAAAGCAACAGAATGGGAAGAGCGAGAAGGACTACTTTCTCATTCATATTTATATCATTAAAAATATTTAAAATAGTCAAAATGAAATTCTCATCTAGCATATAATGGTCTCCGCCGAGGGCACGTCCCAATAATCGCACTATAAATACTGCAGACCGTGCCACTGCACCGCAGCGTACTTTCCAGATGACGTCGCAGGGACTCGCGACATTAGTATTCTCCGCAGCGATGAATGCATTTTCTATGCGCAGGGGTACGTCGGAGACTTGCAGAAAATGCGAGAAATTTTATTACACGGTTAAGGACGGGACCATCGTCTACTTTACACCCTAGTATCATAAGAAATGCTGCTGAGGTATGGATCAAGCGTGTACGTTTTCAGTTAATTTTTTTCGCATCACTATAACAGCCGATATCTGCTAAAGATGAAATAATATTTTTGAGTAAAATACTTGAGTGATTTTTCACATGTTTTCACCAACAGAATGAGATTTTATATAATAATAATCAATTAGGTAAACAATTGTTACAGGGAGAGGTTGTTGAAAAGAGAGAGAGGGATTGTCAGGTGGTAAAGGCTAATGTGATTTTAATGCGCCTGACAAGTATAATTATATAATTGCAAATTTTTGTGGACAAATGTTTTTTTTATATTAATGGAGTAATTATCTCAAGTAGTGGCTTTGAGGTGTAGCAGCAGTTATCCTGTGTTGGGGTTTGTCCTGAAGTGTATTTTACTCAAAAATATTAAAATGGAATTCCACCAAGTACTCTCTGTCAAAAGTATTGAATTTCTTAACATGAAATATTTTGTATTTATTGTAAATATCAGCCTAATGTGTAACTGAGAAGTAAATAATACGTTTGATCTCTTTAAAGATAAATCCTTCAGAATATCACAATAAAGTAAAAAATGATATATTTAGCGAATCTGTGATACAGAATAAATGACAACGAATTCTCTGAATACAATCCGTTTCTTGGATTTTTTATAAATACATTTATGTTAAATCAATGTTCGGAATAAATAAAGCCAAAGAGGTATAAAACAACAAGCACAACATCTCAAGAAAGCAATTTATGATTTCATTGCGTTTATATCGTTTTTTCAACGACACAACACCACCTACACACTTTTTTTATATGCTAAAAATACCATACATGTTTCAACAACAAAAAAAAACTCCTGAATTTCAGATGCACATATTTTTATTTGCATCAAAATTCTCAACCGAAATAACACAAAAATCATAAAGTCTCACGTCGTAACGATTTCTTTAAAAAATTTACGGTCGGCTATTTCATACAAAAAACGGCGTCCGATCATAATAACGGAGGAGCGAAACCTCCCCATCCCCAAGTCCATCCACCCTACATCTTCAGTATGACGACTCGGTAGATACACGGCAGTGCTCTATGTGTACTTTCTCCCTTGCTTATAAGCTGTCCGTGAGTTATGTTTGGTTAATACCACCCTCGAGAACGTCAGGGGATTTCGAGGAAATATTTTCGTGGCGGCTCTATAAAAACCCACCCAGGGTAAAACTCGGCAGGCTGCATCCAGACTTAGGGGACGTTTTGCAACTCACGTGTCTTTGTGTTGAAAAGCTAACTTCTTCTGTAAACAAGCTACAGCGTTGGCAAATATTTTAAATTCAATCTCTTCATATCCGGAATATAATAGATTTTGGTTTGTCTATATATTTCCTTGCCATTGTATTGTTATTTGTAGAATCAAAGTATTTGATTTGTAAGAAATATTTTTAAAGTCTAACCCTTAAATAAACATATCAAGTTACATATTTTCTATTATAAAAAATGGCTATTGTATGTTTCATAAAAAAACATTATTCAAAATGTTTTCAACAAATTAAAATTTTAATCATATTTCCATTATGCACACAGTTTTTTAAGGCTTCTCAACCCGTTGTGTATAAGGCACTTAAAAAAATGCTGTAACATTTTAATTCATAAAATATATATAAAATTTTCACAAAAATAATACCATAACATTAATAAAAAGGTTTAGGTCTTACGAGGATCGAAAATTTTGGGGACAGAATTTGTATATTCTACTATCGAGATCGAATATTGAATAAAAGTTTAGAGCCCTCGATAAAATCTTATTTGGGCGAACGAAAACCGAGATATTACCCTCCTTGGTCACGGTGGTTTTTGAAGGGGATGTATATTGCAAGGCGACCATTTACATCGTATATAGGTTTATCCACCCCAATTAAAGTGACCCTTCTCTCAAGACCGACGGACGTAGAGCCTACTTAAAATAAGAATGAAGCTTTTGTGAATAATGAAAAGCAAATATTGTGAACTTATAAAAATATATTTTTGAAAAAGCTGATTTTCTTTAAATACATACTTTTATAACCCAGAAGCCTTCTTGAAAACATTTATTGCCATCAATTCATATAGTGATTATTTTTTTAGAAACTAATCAACTAACAGATCAAATACACATTTTAACTGTTATTTAAGAGGTTATTATTATCTTACTGATTTTTTTCATGTTTATTCACAATCGTCAACTTCAGTGGTAGAGTGTCCAACTTTAATGTTTCATCGATTTTTTAAGCTGAATAAACTGCTTTTAGTTTGTTTGCGGAGTTTTTTTTATTTCTCCCAGTGACATGCGCTTTGACAAACCTACTCAAACCATAAAAGTTTTATGGACAAAATGATCGACCACCATATATTATTTGAACTGTTTATTAAGGAGATAAAATCGTTTCATCACTTAGTCGCATGCGGATTTACCACCGCATAGGTTTTAAAGAAAAAACTCTGTTATTATGTTTATTATATCGAGTATTATATATTAATTTTCTAAAACTTTTATGTGAGCATAGAATGCAGATGACATTATAAATTCCTTTGTTATCACAATAGCAAAAACATTACTGCAAGAGAGTACTATTGTAGTATAGAAAAATGACGAGATTTTCAATCATTTTTATTTCTCAATGCAAACATTTTTATTTGATGTTTCTCTTTTTTACATATTTCAACATTTTTCATTTATGATGCTTAGCTTTAAGTACAAGTGATGAGTTTGTTATTTTCTCACTATCAAACACAGGTGGGGATTGAACCAACGGCTAATACCCGTTTTGTGCTTAAATCAACGCAAAGACTAATATGTTTTAAACACAAATATATTCTTTTATGTTTTAAATGATATTAATAAAATATTTTTTCATTATAAAAACATAACCAACCCTTTTAAATCCAATTACCATTAAAACGACGTCCAATTAGTAACCACAGTAATAAAAAAATTAAAACAGCCTAACATGTGAACCGTTAATAAAACAGTGCAATTCACAGACACGAACAAGTACAGTGTTTAAGGTTTCCAAAGTGATTTCATTTATATGACTGGAAGATCCAAACTGCCTGCCTGCACGCCAGCGCGTTATTAATGGACAATTACATCCCCTCGCAGCAGGGGTGGTGACGGAATAAGGGTGGCTCCGTGGACTCCTTCTGTTCTGACAGGGACGAGCACCATGTCTCCGAGCAGCCAGCTTAGTCACATAGTGTCTGTCTATACTGTCGTCGTTTTGTGTGGTGAGTAATATATTATCTTTATTTCATTTCCCATATTATTCAATTATATTTCCTATCCTTTACGTCAGTAAAATTTTTATGCATTAATGAAAAATACCGATTATTATTAATATAATTAAATATTCAATCTACAGAAAAAATATTTTACAACCAAAAAAAAAAAACCTTTTTGACAAAGCCATAAAAAAATTGATTTATTTTTAATGTTTTAATCTATTCATGACTATTTTATCTGAATATTATATACTTGAATTCATTTATTTTATGTTATTCTAATTTTTTTTCTGTTTATATTATGTTACATAAAAAGCTGAAAATTACTCTCGAAAAGAATTTCAAATTTAGCCAGTGATTTATTCATTACTTTTTTTGTCATTTTTAATCTAGTAAACAGCTTTTTCATAGCCATTTTTAAATCTTTAATACTTTAAGTATTGATTGTTGATGTCCAGCTTAAAACATCAACACTATTTAAAGCAATGGTTTATTTATTATTCTGTTAATGTTTCTACACACTTCATTCTTAAATACTTTTTGTCACGAATGGTACTTTTAACCCCTAAAAAAATAAAGTTCAAAAACTCCATCACTGCACAATTTTTTATTATCTCTTTTCTCCGTATAAATGCAAATGAGTTCTTAAGCCTCACTCCCTATGTTTTATTAACTTCATCAATTCAAATTCACTTTTACGACTTCCACCACTGCTCGATGTGCAAAGATGAATATATCCCAATCGCCACAACACATAAATAAAGCATGAAACATCTCAATACAATCTTAATCCTGAATCTCTTATGATATATAAGGCCCCGAGGGACCGCGGGTGCCTCACAGGGGCCCTGAAAAATCTTGTGAAGCAACTATTAAAATGTGCGAAGGCATACGTGAAAGCCTTTATGGCCACATCCATCAGGCGAGCGCTAATAAAAACGCAAAGAAGTTTTTACGTCGACGTTATAAAATTCAAATCTCAGGACTGCGCCCGCTCCCTTATTTTTTTTTGAACAGCTGAGAGTTTTTTTATTCGGATTGCGTGTAGTGCAAGCTTTATGATTAGTGCAGTCGTGTATTTTTGTATCTTTATATTCTTTGGGTTTTATTTTTCACAACATTTGTTTGTTTTTTTTTTGTTTGCATTGTAATAGTACTGCGATCCTGAATGTGCCGTGTTTTGAATCTAAAGAACTAAACTTGCAAAACTTGGTTAAACACAAAAATCGAATTTTATTATACTGATCTCAACGTATATATTATTTTTATAAGTAAAACGCAATACAGTATATATATTATAGCCATTGTATTGAATTATTGGTAGGAAAAATAATTAAATTCTTTAAGAACATAATGAAATCTTTAACTGCTGGTTAATAATATTTATAAAAATATACTTTAATGGTATCAAATAGGACTTAAAGACAATTGCTTCACAATTTATAAATTTACGTTCGATTGTGTAGTTTTTTCACCCATTTTTCATTCTCATAATTGAAATAAGAAACTTGTTTGTTCATTTTAATGTATTCAAAACAACAATAACTGAAATGTCAACAAGAGAAAATAAACCCTTAACTGCACGGTAGAAACTTTACGAGGGAAGAAAAAAGAAAACAAATACCCAGCTCGGAAAACTTTCATGAATACCTCCCCTAACTTTTCAATATCTTTTATAAATAACTCAAGCAGTATTCTCGAAAAAAAAATTATACTGAAATATAATCTATCATATAATTCATTTCATAACATAACGCAGAACTGTTACTGAATTTAAAAAAATATTGAAACATCAAATTACAATTTCAAACAAAAAAAAACATCTGTTTGACAAAAAAATTTATTAATATGTTATTATGATCAAAAACATTATTATTTTACTCGAGTTTATTTATGTTTTAAAAGAGAGGATATATTTTAAAAATATCAAATTTCAAATTTACACGCATTATTATCGCAGTTATTGTGTGACGTTGGTAAATGTATACAATTTATATTTATCTTTACTTTATAATATACTAATATTTTCAAAATAGTGTTGAATTCAACTTAGAGAAACAAATCATGATATTTATATATTTTTTACCCTTTCAAGTTCTTAAGTTATTAATTGTATTGAATCGTTGTCTGAATTTC
Source organism: Atopsyche davidsoni (assembly GCA_022113835.1). Taxonomy (NCBI): domain Eukaryota; kingdom Metazoa; phylum Arthropoda; class Insecta; order Trichoptera; family Hydrobiosidae; genus Atopsyche; species Atopsyche davidsoni. The sequence goes on along the minus strand of JAILWY010000006.1, from coordinate 7,695,791 downwards.
AATATAGCAATAATGTTTAATGGTAATGAAAATATAATCAAAGGACCAATCCATTTTAATATAACTATTACTGTATATACTGTCAAAGTTTCTTATAGCTTGTGAATGAAAATACAATCATTACAGTGGTGGATATTTAATTTTCAATACCCAGGATTCAGTTTGTTGATTAATGTGTTCTTTCATGTTTTTTTTTTCACAAAAAATATTTTTAACGTTGCTTTTAAAATATCTGGTTTTTTAAACCTGTTTGACGCATTTAATATTTAATAAAGAAATGTATCCTTCCTTTCACTGAAATAAGCCATGCTATTTTGAGGCTTGGTTTTAAAATAATACATAAATATTTCTATTGAACTGATAATTTAATAATACAAACTCATCTTAATGAGTGATATCAAACACAGTAATATCAATTTATAAATCTCTACACTGTTTTTATTTTAGTACTTAAAATAGATTCTGAGTGTATTTGCATGTTTTAAATAAGTAATAAAATCAACTTAACCCATTTTATATGATGATATTTTCAGAATCCATTAACTGTTGAATAAGTTTCAAATTTATGATTTCGTCTGACAATTGCTGACTTTATGCCATTTTTAGTATAAAAATATATTTTTCGGTGTGTACTTTCAACTCGATTTAACTTTAAAAAAAATTAAGTAAAAATATGCTTGCACTATCAATAATTAATTTTAATAATTCGTTAAAATAATTTGAAAAATGTGAACCTGTTTACTAAAAAAATCATGTTTGATTAGCTGTAATTTTTTTATGGTGAAAACATTATATTCAAATGTCTTAACAATAATAAAACTTTAATCATAATCTTGATTAAAAGCCTATTAATTGTTTTGTTCAATGGAAAAACTATCATTATATGGTTAAAAATATTATAAATAAATCATATTAATTATTACAAATTATTTAATAATGCGTTTTATTTTACTATTCAATATTTTGGACAGAATACTTGGCAGAATCTCATTTTAATATTTTATCATTTTATTTAAAATATTTATTTTATTCTCTACACAAACTGTAAAGTTAGTGCTTAAAATTATACCATAATGATATTTGTTAGTTTTATACAACTATTACTAAACGAACTAAATAACAGTGGTTTGTATGTATATCCAATACGAACAAAGCATCAAAACGCCAAACACCAACAGTATTAAATATAACATTGTTTTCCTGTTATTACGTAAACAGTGATCAAAATAGTTTATATATTTAATTATAATTTAAACTTTGTTACAATACCAAAAAGGTTTATTCTACATGGCTGCGAATAAATTATATTTCCCATGGAACAATATATATTTTAACATGGTTTTAACTGTTACGATTCTTGATAAATAAACCACGCAAATGGATCATTAATTTAAGCACTGCGGATATTTTTTATTAAATTTCAGCATGCCCAGTGAGCCAACTATTAAAATGGTAATTTAAAAATTGAACGAGTTTTGCGTCTCGCCATTGTTCACAGTGTGAAATTAAAACTTGTCTTCAATAAATTAATTTTACTTGGACACAAAAAAATATACGTTTATACGCAATTTTATAATAACGAACAAGATTTTAGATTATGTGATATTTTATCTTATTATTAAATGTTGTTTTTATCGTAGGAAAATTTGTATTCAATCACTTGAAGCTTATTCTAAGATAAAACGAATTTAGTATTTTAATATACTATACATAAATAAATAAGTTGTTTTTTGTCAATTGAGTCCAGGGTTTTTTTCGATACATTGGTTGTAAATAAAGTGATATATTGTATAAGAAAATGAAAAAAAATAATAAAAATCGGGACTGAAAAGTTGGAAATTAAAGAAAACGCGAATATGATGTGATGTTCTAGCGAATCTTTTATGCCACAGTTTATCAAATTATTATTTTTATCACGTATGCTTGATAGTCTTTTTCCTTGTAGAAGCATACTGAATTTATTTTTTTTCAGGAAGTGGTTCCTGCTTGAAGATTGTCGGTGTGGTCATCCCCTCCCTAGCTGATCTCCGCCAGCCAGTGTCCTTGGGCTGCTCCTATGATGCTGAGCAGGATGCTCTGTTCTCAGTCAAGTGGTACAAAGACGATCAGGAGTTCTACAGATACATGCCGACACACAAAGTAAGTACCTAATCACCTTAATAAAAAGTATTTATTTTTTCGAATATCACCAACCATAAAAAAAATCAATTTCAAATATTCAGTAAAGCTTAATTCATTCATTAAGAATATATATAGATTATGATAAATTAAGCATAATACAAAAGACAATACGATTTTACATGTAATGTCCACTTGTCGTTTAATAAAAAATTATGCATCTTCAGTTGATTGCTTTATTATCTTGTAATGCATTTTATTGGAGTACAAAAAATTTTAAATTTTTTTCCAATGTATTAGTAAATAAGTTTAATAATAAATATTTTTGTACGTGTTGTTAAGTACAATTTCCAATTGATATGTTTCAACAATAATAAATTCCACGAGCTTGAATATGGTATTTTTAATATTATTTTGCAGCCCAGCGTCATAACATTTCCCCTGACGGGAGCATTCCTGGAGCAAGGATCCACGAACGAGGACCTGGACTGCGACAGGAACCAGTGCAGCATCCGCCTGGTGCAGCTGACGTCTGCAGCCTCAGGAGCTTACACATGCGAGGTCTCCACGGAGGCTCCTACTTTCCGCACTGCCATCGAAACCAAAAACATGACTGTCATGGGTGAGAACCCAGATATTTGAACCCAAAATATATGCCTTTATTTTATATAATTTTAATAGATATTCATTATTTATTAGATCTGCTTTTTTATGTTTTGATTCTAGTCTTCTAACCCTAGAAAAATTAGGGGTATCTATGGGAAGAAACGTTTCTTAAACTATGTTTCAATATCGAGATAGCATTTTGGCATTACACAGTGCGTGTATTTAAAAACGCATTAAATTTTCAAGGGTTGAGCGGTATCGTGACAATATTTGTTTAAAAAAAAACAAGATATACAATTTATACTATACAAAAATACGGTTCATTCAATACACAATTCAGCTTTGGTAGCTTCAATGGAGACATTTATGAGAGAAGATCATATTTCAAGGATCCTTGAAGTTATCCATCATCAGCTAACTGTGGAGTGGACACATAGTAAATTGAGTATTCTCCAAGGTCTTCCATCGTGTATGTAGTAATTTACTGGACTTATACCCTCCCGATATATCTGGTGACAATTTGCGGTCTATAACAACCGTCACTGATTGGCTATTGTACCCTAAACTAACTGGATTTAGAGGAGCTTGCATGTACCAGCATGTTAACACGAACAAAATCAAACTTCACACCTTCATAAAATTTATCGAATCCGTGCCCGAATCAATTCAAAGATATTTTTTGCCATATTTAATTTGTTGTTTCATCATAGTAATTAATATTTTTTTTATATTTTCATTTGATGACAGCTGTAAAGATCACTTTTTTTTGCATGAAACTGAATTCTGAAAAAATTCAATTATTTTTGGTAATTACTTACTTCTGAAATTAGAGTAGTAGGTAAATTTAAAATAAACACATTTTTTATTAATAATAAAAGAACCATTTTCACAATTTCAATATACATATTTGTTATGTGTCGGGGAAGAAATCAGAAGCGGTGGGTACTGGTTAAGACACTTTTATTGTTCACTGGTATATTATAATGGTTACATTGTTAAGTTATTATTTCAAAGACAGGGAGACTACCGCTCCTTCGGTGGTCTGTCGTGATCTGTGCTGGGCGAGCTATCTTCGGAGCTCTGCAAGACCATGTGTGCAAGGGTCAGAGTATCGCACAGGATACGAGAACAATGGCGTTTCATCCCTTGTTCTAATTCTTAGAACTATAGTCGTAAGACAAATGGCAGTGTTCACTTAAACAACAAAAGTATCGCACAGGATACTAGAACAATGGCGTTTCGTCCCTTGCAATCATAAGAACTATTGTCATGAAACAATTGTGTGCGGGGCGGGCCATAACACCTCCCCATCGAAAAAAAAGATAGTACATCTAGATTTACTATCTTGTATTATTTTTTACAAGAAGAATATTTCATTTTAATTCTGTTGTATGTTCTATGAAATCCTGAATGTCCTGCTGTGGGACTATCGTGGTATTCTACTAAAATATCTTTAATTTGTTCCCTTGTTGGTCTTATTATTTTATTATTGCAAACTGTTACTTTTATATTATTATTCCGAAATATGAATTGAATTAATTGTCTTACTTTTTCCCATTTCAAATTGTCATTGACGCATCCTAATGTAGAGAATGATACTGAATTAATATTATCGTTTTCAAGTTTATTTTTTAAATTTCCTAATGCATAAAATAAATCTTTGTACGAAGTGTTGTCCCAATGATTTTGTTTAGTTACTAATTGATATATTTTATTATTGTTGTTGTTAATGCTAACTAAGATATCTCCAATATTATTTACTTTAGATTTGAGTTCTTCGTAATTGTTTATTATGTTTGTCATATTCGTTTCAGATAATTCATCGTTTTTTTCTAAGTCTGCTGATGTAGTAAAACAGATATTGTCTCGTCTAGTCAATAGATTATCATCTACTTCCTGATAGTCATAAATATTCGGCTCTAAATTGCTATTTGTAAATTTAAGAAAATCATCATATGTATCTTTATTTATATCGTTTAAATATAAAACTTTCGATTCTGGTATTCGTATCCGAGATAATCCATCTGCGTTAGATATCATTTTACCTGCTTTATATGTGATTTCGTAGTCGTATTCGTTTAGTTTTAATTTCCATCTTACTAATCTGGAACTAGGATCTTTTACGTTGAATAACCATTTTAATGGTTTGTGATCAGTTACAATTTTGAATTTTCTTCCGTAAAGATAAGGTCTATAATGTTTAACACCGTGTATTATCGCTAACAACTCTCGCTCCGTAGTCGAGTAATTTGATTCAGCTCTATTGAGAGTACGACTGCTGTAAGCTATAGGCAAATCATTACCATTCTTTTCTTGGCTAAGAATAGCACCGACAGCAAAATTGCTGCTATCTGTTGTCAAACAAAATGGTTGTGTAAAATCGGGATATTGTAAAATTGTTTTATCCGTTAATTTCTGTCTTAAAATATCAAAAGCTTCCTGTTGAGATTTCTCCCAATTAAAATATATTCCCTTTTTCAAAAGACTTGTTAAAGGTTTTGTGATGTTACTGAAATCCTTTATGAACTTTCTGTAATAACCGACCAATCCTAAAAATGATTGAATATCTTTTACACACGTTGGTCTTGGATAATTATCTATTACACTTATTTTTCCTGGGTCTGGTTTTACGCCATTTTCGGTGATTATATGACCTAAATATGTGACTTCTTGTCTTAAAAATTCGCATTTGTCGGGTTGTAGTTTTAGTTCATTTTCTCTGAGTAATTTAAAAATTTCATTAAGTCTTTGTTCATGTAATTCCAAGCTACTAGCATATATAACTAAATCATCTAGGTATACAAAACATTTGATTCCCTGCACTCCTGCCAATACGTTATTCATTAATCGTTGGAATGTCGCGGGTGCGTTTTTCAACCCAAATGGCATCCTAGTGTATTCATAATGACCTCTAGGTGTTGAGAAAGCTGTTTTTTTAGAGTCTTCTTCTTTCATCGCTATTTGATGGAAACCTGATGCAAGATCTAACGTTGTGAAATATTTTGAATGTCCTAGTTGATCGAGAATATCTGTAATATTGGGTAACGGGTACGCATCACCCACTGTTATGTCATTTACTTTTCTATAATCTATTACGATTCGATATTTTTTCTTTCCTGAAGCATCATCTTTCTTTGGAACTATCCACAAAGGGGATGACCATGCAGAATTAGAAGGTCTAATAATTCCCTGATCTAACATTTTCTGCATCTGAGTATTAACCTCTTCTTTGTGTACTTCTGGGTACCGATAAGTTTTTGTAAATATAGGTCCTTTATCGCTTGTATTTATTTCATGTTTTATCGAGTTAGTATACGTGAGTTGATCACCTATTAAATGAAATATGTCATTATAATTATAGCAAATATTTTTTACAGAGGATCGTTCCTCCGGATTTAAATGATCTAGTCTTAAATTTTCTTCTAATAACTTTAACCTTTTCGTAATATCTACCTTGTTTACGTTTAATACATTATATATTTTATTTTTTAATTTTCTTTTTTGAATATTGCCGTTTTCAAAATCATTATTTTTAATATCATTATTTTTTATCATTATCGCTTCATTTTCATTAAAATTTTCTAGAAACAAATCACATGCCGTTATATCAACAGGTTTTTCCAATGTATTTAACACTGTTGCAAAAGCCTTTCCATTTTCATCAACTTTACTAATGCATTTACTCAAATACACTCCTTGAATGATTTTCTTTTCAGGTATTATTCCTTCTCCTATTTCTGGATTCAATACATTTATTTTAATTATGGTTTCTGAACGCGCCTGTACTAACATAGGTGCACACTTCTTGACGATATTCTCATCTTTGAAATGAAGTGGCAAACCATTATTCCCTATCCAAAGCATATTATTCTCGTAATCTATTTTGGCATTAGCGTTTTTTAAGAATTCTGATCCCAACAGTCCGTCAAGCGGAACTTCCGTATTGCATGGCAATAAGTGCATCTGATGAGAGACAGATTCGTTGCCGACTCCAAAGGTCAATTCAACGACTCCTAATGTTTGCGCTGTTCCCGATGTAATACCTCTTAATAAGATTTTCTGTGAATCATTGACTATTGATTTTCCGCAAATAGATGATGGTTTAACTAAGCTTATATCTGCAGCAGTATCGATTAATAATTTTAAAGATTTTTTCTCGTGTTTACAATTTCTAATTTCTATTATTATAAATGCGGTAATTACTTTTAAGTTTAAAATTTGACTTCTTTTAACTCTGCCGTTATATTCTCGACCCTCTTCACCTCGGCAGTTGGTGAAGGGCGTTGAGAGTTTAAATTCTTGTATTTTTGGCAATAATGTTTCGTGTGCCCAGTTTCCTTACAAAAGTAGCAAACTAAAGTGTTTCTATCTCGTGACGTATTAGACACGCGATTTTCCGTAAATTTTTTTCTATTGCATTCGGCTGTATTATGGTTATTCATTTTGCAAAATGTGCAAAATTTATCATGAGTTCTTTTTGGGACTATGCTGGTTTGTAAAACACGCGGTTCTCGCTTTCTATTAAACTCGTAACATTCATTAATCGTGTGACCGTTTCTTTTACAATATGAGCAATTTTTATTCTGAGATTCTCTGGGATTATTTTGCCTAGTGTATAAAGGTTGAAACTTTTCTTCGTACGTTGCGAATTGCGAAGCTTCCTCGAATGTTTTAGGTTCTTTAGATCTCAAAATTAAACCGAATTGTGGTTGTACGCCTGTCATAAACGCGTGAAGTGCTATGTCTTTAATTACAGCACTCCGACCGATTAATTCCTGTTGATTGATTGTTTCGGCTTTAGCTGCTCTTGATAAGTCTGCGTAACATTTTTCTATTTTCTGAGTAAACTGTAAGATAGTTTCTCCCCTATTTTGCCTACAGTTTTTAATGTCATTTAACAACTGCATAAACGTTTGTGTCTTAGAAAAGTTTTCTATTAAAAATTCTTTGCAACCTTTCCAGTCATTTATTTGTCTACATGATAAGATAGCGTCTGCTTTTCCTGTGATTCTAGTCTGAATAAATTTATATAAAATATCTACCTGCCAATCACTAGCTAAGCTCATAGCATAGTCGCAATCTTTTACAAATTTATTTAACTGGTCCGGTTTTCCGTCAAACCCTGTTATAAATGTTGTTAAAAAGTTAATTGTAACTAAATCTTGATTGTTTGTTTTGCTTTTTGCCATGATTAGAATTTTTTAGTTGATTTTTAACAATGCAAAATATATATAATAGATAATTGTCACTGTGAGAAAAAAAAATATAAATTACAATACACTTACAAAAATATCTTGTCCAGTTCCGTGTTGCTTTGATTTTCTTTTTTCTTTCCCCAACTGTCTCCCGATGGCACTTGATTTCGGCGACGTTGTCTCTCCGATGTTGCGCCTATCGATGACTTGAGTTTCTTGAAGATCTCTTCCTTGTGCTAGCGACGTAGTCAGCTGAATTAGCACTGTGATGAGGTACTTGAAGATCTCTTCCTCGTACTAGCGACGTAGTCAGCTGAATTAGTACTGTGATGAGGTTCTTGAAGACGATTTAGCTGTTTCTTCTAGCGTTGCTTTGGGATATTTCAAGGATATCCCGCTTCCTTCTGACACCAATTTGTTATGTGTCGGGGAAGAAATCAGAAGCGGTGGGTACTGGTTAAGACACTTTTATTGTTCACTGGTATATTATAATGGTTACATTGTTAAGTTATTATTTCAAAGACAGGGAGACTACCGCTCCTTCGGTGGTCTGTCGTGATCTGTGCTGGGCGAGCTATCTTCGGAGCTCTGCAAGACCATGTGTGCAAGGGTCAGAGTATCGCACAGGATACGAGAACAATGGCGTTTCATCCCTTGTTCTAATTCTTAGAACTATAGTCGTAAGACAAATGGCAGTGTTCACTTAAACAACAAAAGTATCGCACAGGATACTAGAACAATGGCGTTTCGTCCCTTGCAATCATAAGAACTATTGTCATGAAACAATTGTGTGCGGGGCGGGCCATAACATATTCTTTCGCTCAAAGAGGTGCCTAACAATATGCCTAAATTAAATCATTTTAAAAATATATTTAAGATACCTATTGAATAAAATTAACTATAGATTTTGTAGTTAAACTATTCCGAGTTTTTTAATATAAAAATTAAAAGCTTTTACATATTTTTAATTTCAAATTCTTTGACCCATGCTAGCATAAAAGAAGTTTCACGCAAAAAAAATCCAACGTTTTACCTTAGTTTTTTTTTTAACAGCGCTTAAATATTTAAACTATATTTTCCACTGTGTTTAAATTATGGACGGAATTTGAATAAAATTATTTCTGAAAAGAAAACCAAACTTATGTTTTAGGAAATTTTACAGTTGTTATGGCCTTGATGTTTTTTTTTTTTATATATTGGTGTAATTTTAAAATATGAAAGTTAGATTTTATTAAAAGTTTTTTTTTTAATAATTTTTCAGTCTTGTAAATATGATACGGATTATATAAATTTTTTTTTAAAAATATTCAATTGAAAAATAATTATTTTGTTATTTACCAACTACCCTCGCAAAGAACTCTTATTGCTTCAGCTTTAACATTTATTTCGAAAAAAATATTTACTCTGCACGCTTTCTTTGAAACTGCTTACATATTCAAAATTGAAATGTTAATAGAAGCGCATTCACAGTTGAAACATTCGTGCGTATGAAATGTGCCTATTGTGCAAGACTTGTGTGGGAAATGTGAAAAAAAATCCCCACAACCGTCGCGGCCAATGTTCGTTCTGAAATATTTGTTTCGCGCTATTCCCATTTCCGCGTGTGGTTCTCACAATGAGAGTTCTCCTGAAAAGCAAAAAAACTCAATCGCATTTGCCACCCGCGCCGAAGGCCCTCAGCAAACATATTCCGAATACCGAAGAAAAAAATCGACATGCAAATGGACACATAAACAATACGATACAATGGAGTGCTTACGTTTTCTATTTTTACTGGTTGCACTTGCTCTGTTTGTCGATGGGCTGATTTTTCAGGAAACAAAAACAGTTAGCATGTTTTTATTATCAACTGAAAAAAAAAAACAATAATTGTTCACTGGTGTTGTGTTTAATACATAAAAGCACCCCTTAGTTTGACTGTCAGGTTTTATTATTATTTAATTTCTCAGCACCTTGTAGTCAAATATGAGCTGCGCTATTAATGTTTGCAATTAAATTAAATTTGAAAGGCAATTATTATGTGATTTTAAAAAGCTGAAAATACATAAATTCAGACATATAAGTAACTGACTTTAATTACCAATTAAATATCTGAGATTTAAAATCTCTTGTTTGTAGAAAGGTGTGTTTATTTTTTTTGATATTGTTAGTAAGCTATACTTATAAATCATTCAAAAAAACAATCAAATAAATTTTATTTTTATTTATTGCTATCATCTTTTTAATTTATTAATTTTATTTATAAAAAAATATTTTTTATTTATTGCTATAACCATATCTGAACACATCTATTTTAGATCATAGTACATAAATATTATCTATCGATAATATTTTATTAAATAAACATTGTAGACATTATCCCTTGAGTAGTTATTTAACTACTAAAAAGTCGAACTAAGTTTTTCTTCTATGAAATCAACAAGGTCATCCGCTGAAATGGAAAGTTGTTCTGCACAATCGTGTTGCGCAAGTTGTCGTCGGATACCCCATCAAAATAAGTTATTAATACTTTAAAATACTAAAAACTAGATATCAACTACGCATGTACGGTGCTTATAATAATACATTTAACTATAGTTGCGAATTCTATGACCTCCCTTTTATAATATTCAGTAACACGTACCTAAGTAGCCAAATAATAAGCTTATAATATAAAAACAGCCACTTAAGCACATGCAAGGTCGGTTGATGTGATGTTTTTTTGTATGTGGACTTTACTTATTACTGAAAGACAAATATCTTCTCTAAGGTTAGGTTTAGGTTAAGTTGGCTGTTTACAGCAGTAATGGTGTGACGTTTGCAGCACTTCCGGTGGAGAAGCCTCGTATAGAAGGTCTGAGGAGCACCTACACCCTGGGGGAGCAGCTGGACGTGCGCTGTCGCACCGCCCCCTCTGCACCCCCAGCTCTGCCCAGCTTCTCCATCAACAACATCGAAGTAAGTACAAAAAACAATCACTTGTTCAAAACTGCCTTCAAAGTATACGAGTATACATTGTTTTTGAACTTAATCTGACAAAAAACTTAATATCCAATTTTGTTTGTTAAAATCACATTTCCCATCATTCACCATACTAGAATTTTTTTTCCCGTCAACTTATATAATACACTTCTATTGCGTGTGTGTTAAATACCAGTTAAACCTTCTTTCAGGCACTTTATTATATCATTGTTTTATGCCAAACAAGTATTTCTCCGTCAGCAACGTTCCAACGTTGATTCTCTACAAAAATATTATTTCACACACAACCCGGCCATGTTTTTTATACGGTTAACATGACATTCGAATCTATTTTTATCACATGTTTTCTCGCAGTACGTTCAGATTGTATTTGTAAACCAAATATAATCTTTGTTCATAAATAAGACTTATCGATATTTCACATTGAATGTGACATGAATGCTTACGTTCAATGGCAATACGTGTTCATGTTGTTTAATATTTATTTTACTCGATTAACGGGTTTTATACTCAATGAATATATTTGCTTTAAATATTCTTAAAAGTAAAGTTATACATTTTTAACAATAACAAAATATTTTCTGCAATTTGAAGCGCATAAAAAATAAAAGAATAACTAAGAATGTGCTTAGTACTCTTATATGTATAAGAGTATTTTTTTAACAACTTCAATATTTAATACTTTGAAGTTAAGACTTTAAAAATAAATATGAACTTTTGAATGAAAGCAAAAATACCATTACATATCATTACAAAAATACCAATTTTATACCAAGAATTATTTATATAAAGCGAATGTAGTTTATTTATACCAAATAAATTAGCTTACTAATTGTTAATAAACATCTCAACTATTATTAAATTTGCACAACCCAATTGCTTTCATTTCATAGAACTGTGCCTGACCGTAAATTAATTTTCAATACATTTACTATAACAATGTAGTTTGCAAACCATGTTAACCACTAAGAGTACAAAAAGCCATTAGAATCCCATCAACTTGAGTGACCGCCAACTTTATAGTATTTTACCGCAAACCTACATGGTGAAACACTCTACGGTTATATATAAATATTTCCATGACCAAACTTAAATTTAAACCATAATAATTTAGCTGAATAATTTTAACTTGTTGAATGTTTAGATGTTTAATTGAAGGTAAGGTTCAATCATTTGATTACAAAGGTTACGAGGGTGAAAATAAATTGAAGTTGAGAATATTTGTAGTGCTCAAATAATGAAAATTGATTCCTATTAAAACTTCTCTAAGCCTAATTAATACGTCAGGTATATTGATAACATCAAAAAACAAACTATCAATTAAAACTATTGTTATTTTTGAGAACTAGTTATTGTTATTAATGTTTTTTTTTATTTTTCTTCACGAGATGCTTATGGTAGGAAAAAAAACTATCAACAACATTGCTCTCGAACAATCCATATAATTTAATCTAAATTATTATTAATAAATTGGAGTGCCACAGCACCTGTATAATTACCACCTGGAAAATAACTAAATTAAAGTACTCTACAACAGTTACTATTTGACTAAATAACAGATATGTATTGTTTCAACTACTAATTAAAAGAAACCTTTGTTGAAGCTTTAACAACGTATTTGTATGTTTTGTAAATTTTTATTTTTGTAGCTATTAAAAATAATATAAACACTCCCTTTAAGTAACGGTTATAAAGTGCTATGCAAAAAATGTAGCGTTGGCTTTTTCGTAAAGAAAAGTAATAAAAAAAGTGACGTGACATATCGGCCGTATCAAAATAAGGACGTACAATATTGAAAGGAGAAAGCAGTCTTTAGAGACAGAGGGAGGAAGCAGGGGAGGATTGACGACAGATGGGGAGGCGAAACAAATTTGAATTTCTCATGTTATTTAGGTTTATACATTTATATTATCAAATTTCCCTTATTTATTGTATGTCACGAGACAAAATGTTTTTATATCGTTCCAGGCAGGAAGATAATATTTTTTCAGAAAAATATATGAAAAGACTGTATTTTTAATTCAATATTGCGGTTTCCGCTGATGGGATGTATTTTTACATGTGAAAACTCCCATTTTACTTTTTGAAGAATATTTTTCTACACCGTCTAAAAACTCTTGTAATTCGGTGACACAGAATATTTACGAATATATATTTAACTTTGTACTATAATATTAGAAATTATAGTAAATAGAATTGGTGATACTGGCTTTGATTTTCAACAGCCTAAGCTCGTGGTTAAGCACGTATTTACAGGCTGTCGTTATTAAAATATCTTTATGCATTGTAGTATGACTACTTCATGACTTTACTACTTAAAAAAGGTAACGAAAATTTACACGATACATTGATTTTCATCGAATGTGGATTCAATTCCTAAGATATATAATGTGGAATACATCATTCGGTAATATCAGTGGGACAAAATCATCCGCCTTATCGTAAAATCGTAAATTATTAAATCACTACACTGTATTGTAATTTAACTTTTTTTATGTAAAATATATTTTAAAAATATCAAAATAAAATATATAATTCGTAATTTTTTAAGGTACTGGAAGATAAAAAAATATAAATTCCTTTCAAATTCTCACATTGAACACTTTCTGTATCCACTCTCTGCGGCTATTTTATTTAATAAGAATTATTGCTACATTCTGCGAAATACAATTTCTTGGAAAATTTTAATACCTTGCTTTAAATTTTCTGTTTGAAAAAATAAGGTACCCATCCATCTTATTTATTATTCCCTGTACCTACAAAACGAAACCTCCAGAGCCTCAAAATTAAGATTTTTTACAAAGTAATAAACTTTCTATGCGATGATATGTAATATTATAACTTGAAAGTTAAGAAAAAATGATTTGATTTCACGTTATTTGGTGTAATTTTATTAATATGCTAATTTTAAAACATTGAAATCATATTTATTTTATATGTATATTCCTCATTCTGAATCATTTGTATGTCGATGATGATTTTTGGTTAATTTGTTGTTATTAATTTAAACTCTACACCTATATTCCATTCATCGATAGTCACACTATAAAAATGCAACTGATATTTTTATATTTTCCATATTATTAAATAATGAAAAGTATCTTATTTAATACTTCATATGAGTATATTTATAATGATAAAAGTGACTTTGTATTCTGTCTTCACTATGAGTTTATTATATTTTTTTGTATGACTAGTTTCGACCAAATATACTAGATCATCATCAGATGCAAAACTAAACGTTTAGTTATGCATTTGATGATGACCTAGTCTATTAGGTCGAAACTAGTCATGCAAAAACAATATAATAAACTCAAAGTGAAGACAGAATACAAAGTTACTTTTATCATTATAATAATGGATCTTCACCAATCAAATGCCTTGTCCCTCAACAAGATATTTTATATACCTTGGAATTTTTTTTTTTGAATTGAATAAAAATGAACACATATAAAAGTCAAAAAACCACCGAATACATTAACACGTATAGCCTCCTATTTCGCAACCAAACATTACAAAATTAACTTTTCGAGGCCCCATTGGCGCAAGCTTGAAAAGACAACTATCGGAATAATGGTAACAAACGTATGTTGTTTGTATATTTTGTTAGTTTATTTTGCATTTGAAGATGACCAGGTTTATGGTTGAAACTAGTTATGCTAAAATAAATAAACTCATGTGAAGTATATAAAAATATACCTTTCATTCATTAATGCTATTTTTGGCATAATTTTATTCAGAGTAAATAAAAATATACTATAACGCAAAGGGATGGCATTTCGAAGCCTTGCATCATTCTGAAAAATATTTTTTTCTGCAGGCAGGCAGTTTGGATCTTCCAGTCATATAAATGAAATCACTTTGGAAACCTTAAACACTGTACTTGTTGTAATAGATTTTAAAGTGTTGTCTCTGTGGCCAGATGGAGGAGAAGTACGTCACGAGGACGATAGAGCCTTCCGCGGACGAGAAGGACACGTTCACGAGCGGCGCGCGTCTCCGTGTCGTGCTGTCGCGCGCGCACTTCGTGGGTAGTCTTCTGAGGGTGCGCTGCTCCGCCACTCTGGCCTCCATCCCCGCCACGGCACGTGCCGCTGACGTCACAGCCACCCTCGCTGCCCCGCAGCCTCTCCGCAACCAGAAACTCGAGTGGCCCAGCGCCGCAGGTAACTCCCAACCCAGCCTCTGAAAGCCTGATCACATTCAACACCAACGCCAAAATACACGATAGGTTCCAAGCAACAACTCGAGTGGTTTCAATTTAATCCCAGCCTAAGCTCCGATAGACAGATTGCATTATACTTGTACATTATTGCCAAGATACAGGTAACCCAGCGCCGCAGGTAACTCCCAACCCAGCCTCTGAAAGTCTGATCACATTCAACCTAAACGCTGAAATACACGAGAGTCTCCAATCAAAAGCTCAAGCGGCCCAACGCCGCTGGTAACTCCAGCTTAGGCTCTGAATGTCTGATCACATTGAACGTCAACGCCAAAATACACGTTAAGCTGCAAACACAAGTTCGAGTGGGCCAGCGCCCAATTGGTGCAGGTAACTCTGAAAGTCTGATCACGCGTCTGAAACGCTCCAATCAAAAGCTCGAGTGACCCAACGCCGCTGGTAGCTCTAAAAGGCTGATTGCATTGAAAATCAACGCTAAAATACACGATAGGCTCTAAACAAAAGCTTGAGTGGGTTAGCGCTTCAATTTAATCCCAGCCTAAGCTCCGATAGACAGATTGCATAAAACATCATTCCCAAAATACACGTTAAGCTCCAAACAATAGATCGAGTGGGCCAGCGCCGCAGGTAATTCCCAACCCAGTCTCTGAAAGTCTGATCACATTGAACATAAACGCCAAAATACACGAAAGGCTCCAATCAAAAACTCAAGAGGCCCAATGCCGCTGGTACCTCCAGTTTACGCTCTAAAAGACTGATCACATTGAACATCAACGCCAAAATACACGAGAGTCACCAATCAAAAGCTCTAGTGGCCCAACGCCGCTGGTAGCTCCAGCTTACGCTCTAATAGGCTGATTGCATTGAACATAAACGCCTAAATACACTATAGGGTCCAAGCAAATACTCGAGTAGCTTAGCGCTTCAATTTACTCCCAGCCTAAGCTCCGATAGACAGATTGCATTATACATTATTGCCAAAATACACGTTAAGCTCCAAACACAAGATCGAGTAGGCCAACGCCGCTGGTTACTTCCAACCAAGGCTCTGAAAGGCTGATTTCATTTAACATCATTGCCAAAATACACGATAGGCTCCAATCAAAAGCTTGAGGTTGAAGGTTGCCTGTATTTTGTCCTATAGTATACTTTTGCGATCAGATATTACAAATTAATAATATCAAACGGGACATACGAGTAGCCTAGCGCCGCAGGTAATCTAGGAAGGTTAGGCATTGATCACACATTATTACTATTATTGAAAGGTATTATAGATTGAAATAATGAGCTCGAGTTTATTTCCACTACAATAAAGATATAAAGTGCGTCAAATTTATTTTTAGATTTGAAAAAAATTCCGATACAATTATTCAATGGATTTTCTAAAAGTATAAAAGTAGTAAGAACTGTTCAATAAAAATCCAATTAAAACCCTTATAAACCCCGCAATATGAAATTGATCACGTAGCATCAACAACGTAGCAAAGCTTGAAATATATATTATTATATTTCGAAATCAAGTATCACATAGAGACAGCGTCTGTTCTGAACATTTTATTCCAGAAAATAAAATGTCTCTAAAAATGACCGGCAACGCTTCGTGAGCTGTATTTAAAAATAAAATACTCGATTTTCTCAAAAACCGTATGAAATATATACCCTTATATTATCTGCTTTATTTTCAAGAAAATAATATTTCGTCTGATAGAGAGCGATAAATTTATTTCTATTGCAAACATTCTATTGATTTTCAACTTAGGCCATCTGTTTGTTTGTAGATAAGTGATTGTTACTCCCCAGTAGAGGTAGAATTACTACATATCATAGAGAAGAGACCATTAGACTTTGACAGATCTCGCAAGCAATAATAACTCGATTCTATTGTGTAGACCTAATCCCATCTGACGGTAGGCCATTTAGGACCCCGGTCTATTGAATCCTTCCCCTTCTACACAAAGGCTTAAAATGTTTGAAATCAATCAGGTGGCCTAACCATAGGTTAATCTGACCCGCTCTTGGGCGATCTTAATTGGTGTACATCTAGTAATTATTTTGAATTCAACATCATTAAACAAGATATTTTTTGTTTATCAAACTCTATGCAATAATTGCTTATATACGCTAATCTATTTATTTTTGAATATGATCATATATACAAATCCATCATTTAAGTTAAATTGCATTTGAATTCAATGAACAAGTGAATGGTATCTTAGCAAAACAATTATTTGAGATTGAGTAAAACATTTCAATTAGAAGTAGAATATATCATCGTGATTACTTATATTATGATTATGTGATTAAGCACATTTTTTCACACATTGAAAACGATTAAAGAAAACTCTCAGAAAATATCATCGTGACTTGTGTGGGATTATCGCAATAATACTTAATGAAACTCCGTTCTCACTTTATATTAATATTTTTTACTTAATACTGTACAGTTAACTATAATCTAGAAAGGTTGGCATCTCCATCGCCAAGCTAGTATAGTGTCAATAAAGGAAAAGCTGGAATATTCGTAATTAATATCTCTAAAAATTAAAAATTAATTATTTGTAAAGTAGATGACTTGAATTATATTTATTGCTTATATATCCTTATTTTTACTTTCCAGGTCAGAGGCCACGCTCAAGCTTCGTGGTAATTGCGTTGACGTTTTTAATAATTGCGAGACTTTTATCACAACACTAAACTACATATGAATAATTAAGATAAAATACTTAGTATAAATATAGTATTGCAATAATCTATATCTAAATAAAATAATATGTATATCTTGTATAATTAAAATGAATAAGTTAATAAAACTATCATTATAATAGTTATAATTAACTGAGGTGGTATGCTCATTTTTATTGTGATGTGTTTTCGTGAAAACCTATTTCTAGTATATGCGATAAGTGAAAAGTATTATTTTATATATATATAAACAGTAAAAATGTAAATATATATTTATCAATACTTTATAAATGTCTAATGTGTGTGTGTGTGTTTTTTTTTTTGGAGTAATCTGTATTTTAAACGATAAATAAAAAGCAATGTCTTCTATTTACTTTCCTTAAGTTTTTCTTTTGGTATAATGGCTTTGAGATACTGCCAATATGTTTTTGTTATGTATTTTTTATATAATACACCAAGGACATTTTGTGAATCTAAAAGTCTGAAGATTAATTAATTTCAGAACAACTTTTTTGTATATGAAGGCAACGTTCAAACAAAATAAAATGTAAAAAATTAAAATTAAAATTAAAACCAATTTAAATATACAAATGTCAAAAAATCAATCACAAATTTCTTATGTGTATTTAAATGGCTTTTTATTATTTGTTTATGGTATACATTACTGTGCAAGATTCGTTTAAAGTTGTTAATTGTGTATATATTTATGTCATTTACTTTCAATACCCACATTTGCATACAATTATTGTGATCCAATAATGAAATGCTTCAATAATGATAACTAATTTCAATGCTGATTTAATTTAATAAATATCAATAAATGTTTTCTATAAAATGAAATTGTATTTATTTGTTAAATCCTTATACACGATACCAGTAAGATTTAACACATTTTAAAACCATTTTATAAATTAACTAATTAGAACTTATTTCATATTTAGGGTGTGACTGCTAAAAATTTCATGAATAATTTTGTTTACCAATCAGGAATTAAATCTCTATTCTGATAAGATTCTTTTCAAAGACTTCATCGAAACTTTTTGATGTATTAAAAAAAGGTTTCTTAAAAATATGTACAAAGCTCTATTTGAGATAAATCCCAAACTAATGTTATCAGGCTCACGAAATTGAATCATATCAGTACAAATTATTACTTATTATTACTTTTATAATATCGAGAATATCTTACTGTAGTATTTGAATGAATTTTTTAGTAAACACTGTTAAGGCATATAGGCGAATGCACACAATTTTACATCTCCAGCTAGTTAAGATATACGTATTCCTGTTATAAATGAGTCTAAGATCAAAACGATGAAATCTTTCTTTTTTTATAAAAAAAAAATATTTCAAAGGAAAGTTCAAGAAGATACTAACACAACATAAATTTCAATAAAAAAAAGTTGTTAAAAAATATATTAAATATAAATGTTGCTGTTGATAAAATCACCTTATTATCGCAGTTTCTTTTGCGTTGATTTTTCCATAGAGAACCCGCTTTTACGAAAATGAGGAGATATTTCTCTTCCCAAAGGAATTCTCTCCGTAGGGGTTTCATTGTCCGTCTCAGGATCAATAAGAATATGGAGTCTAGTAAGGGTGATTATGACCGGAAGTGGTTAGCCCGAGGGAAGCATCCCCTACCATTAGACTGACAATACGTAAAGATAATGATGATAATGATTAAAATAACGGCCGTACACTTGTTTAGTTACGGGATTTCAGAGATAACGACCTGGCTTGATGTATGAAGTGTAGTGTTCACTTAACTGCTGTGAGACACGGAGGATCCTTGTTCGTACAATTTTAGAGCAAATTAATTAATTTTAAAAAAACAGGCGTGCGGGTTTATTTTTCGGTTTTTATAGAGTACATGAAATACGTGAAAAAATAATAAAATTGTTCATAAATGTTATTGAATTTAAAAAGGTTTAAAAACTGCCCAAAGTAATATTATCTAATGAACATTGCCCAAACTGTACTTTTTACTCAGAGCTCATGAAGCGCAGAAATGAATAAACCACTAAATCAATATGCAACAATCCGGAGGCGGCTCACATTAATTAACACGTCATCGGCATCAAAGCCTGCGAGTGCCGTCACGCCGCCCGCACTCACGCTAACTCACGCCTACTCACGGCGTGAGGTGAGGGAGCGACGAACTCGAAAATTCACAAAGTTTATTCAGACATTTTGAACACGACATTATTTTTGATAATCGAAGGTGTGAATCAAATGACACGGTACAGGTGCATTTCGAACTCACACCTCCACGGCCACCAAAACCAGGTGTGGATCCGAATTGATTCTTGTCTCCATTACAAAATCGTCCACAAAAAGCACACCGTGTTTTTATTTTTTAATTGATTACATAAAAAAAATATTTTATACCCACTCTAAGAACGCTGATTTATCAAATAATTGTGGGATTTATTTGGTGATTTTCAGTATTACACAATTAAAGACACTCTGTCCCCAATTAGGTTTTATACCAATTCATATCACTATTACAACTATTATAATTTATAAGAACAACCAATTTATTAACTTTATAACTATAACCATACTACTTTTATTTTGCATTCTTAAGTGCGTTTGAAATTGATGTATATAACAGATCATATAATAAATTACAGTACTTACAAAAAAATTCATCGAGAAATCTGTCTTGAGAAATCCACTGAAAACAACAAAAAACGGTGGGGCTAGGTAGGCTTTATTCGCCCAGGAGAGGCTCGGGTGGTGTTGGGATCACTCTGGAGGCTTCACAGGAGCCGGGCTCAATTCACGCGGGTGCAGCCAAAATGATAGCTGGTGTGCAAGGGTGCACGGTCTTTATTTCAGGTCGGTCTGGAGTCACGCAAAACAGTGATAAATAAAATTCCACGCCGGGCCTGGTGAGGGTGAAATATCACCCTGGGGTAGATGGCGATGAGGCTTTATTCTCAGGGGGTGCTATGCATCATAAAAGGGTAAAGACTTTGTTATTCGAATAAATTGTATATGTTTTTAAATATATTTTTTTCAATATTGCTGTAGTGATACAGCAAAAATTTAATAAAAAACATTTATAAAAAAATCACCAACATGAAATTTTACATGGAAAATATAATAAATATAACACATATTTTATATTTTGTGCGTAAACAAATACATATTTTTAAATTACTCGAACACATTACTTTGAATTATGTTAATAATACAATTATCAATACTGTAATAATTATCATAGTATAATTTAACTATTTCATAATATCCCGTAACAATGTATATTTATCTCAATTTATTTTAACTTCCCGTATGTTTATTTCCTGTGGTATTTTTTTATTGTATATTCACAGTAAATATTTATAATAACTCGAGCAGCATAATGAAGTATTTTCAGTAGAATTTTAAATTCACAAATATTGATTCTCCCCATTCGCCGGAATATTTCACGTAGACTTCTCGCCCTCCAAGGGGAGTATTTTTCAGGAATGCCGCCCGGAATCTCGCAAAACTGGAGGACTGTTTAAATATTTTTACGTGATACAGCCTGATTTGTCAGAGTCGCTTCTCTGATTTCAGGTGAATTTTAATTTATATTTCTCAACATGGCTTTGGCCAACAAGTAGATAATTTAAAATTAAACAGCCTGAAATATTAAACTTGTGGAAAAAATTTACCGAAAATTTCTGTTATTTACATTCAGATATTTACCGATGTTCGCTCTTTGTATTGTAAAAAAATTCTAGATACATAGTAAAATTACGAAAGGACAAATAAAATTTAATGAATTGCAAGAACAAATCACTCAGACCAATAGTATTCACTAAAGATTTACCCAAGACTTTCGTTTTAAAAATCATTATTAATAATAGAATAAGGCATACTATCCTTAAATACTTCTTATATTAACTGATAAAGTATTATTTATTTTTCAGATTAAATATAGAAACAAAAAAAAAAACTAAAAGTAGTTTTTATTGTTTAGTAAATTTTGATCCTAAAGAATATGATTTCTTTAAAAAATTGTTTTTGATATGTAATTATTTATCAAGAAATCAAGATACGTCACATTCTTTTAATCTATTGATATATGAATAATTATAAATTGTAATAAATGTGACCTTAATTTCTACATTTCAGAAAAGTTTTAGTTAAAGTCTGAGTTATTCTACGTGTTTAGAAATATGAAATACCTGTGTAAAATTAATTTCTATAGCACACTATATTTTTTATAAAATTCATACCATTACTATTTATAAAACTTAGATATATATAACATTGAAAGTGATTTTTAAGATGCAAGTAAATATATTAAAAAATGGTTTAAAATTTCATCGTCACACCAGCGAAAGACGGTTTTTTGAGCTGATGCAGACGTGATTTCATATAAGCCACACTTCATTACAACATTAACGATCTACGCCACCTTATCAGACAGAAGCCAAGTTGCCTTCCATGTAAAACAGAATTCAACACGTTCTGAAGCATCGTGCTGAATCTCCATATGGGATCTACACTTCAGCGCGAGAGCCTGGCTTAGGGTAGGTTTTTTTACATGCATTTGAGCCCTGTATGAAATGTCCATAAAAACAAATTACTTTCACATGTGATAACTTCTGTACTTATGGAAGTCTAGTTATTCAAATCAATACATATTCAAGCACATTGTTTTATTTTATAAATACAACAGAATGAATAACTTGGAGCTAGATAAAATAACTATAAAACCTTTATTAAAATAAAACATTATTGCATGAGATACAGTAAAATTTTAACGTCAGTACACTATCAGCCAATAAACTTTTGAGCACTAAAACCATACCAGTCTTAAAATATTATTTGGTTATATGCTGCTGAATTATTTTTCATGTGTGATAAACCTAGTGAGGCTTTTATATTTATCCTACGTTTTAAATTTGATACCGAACTCATTTTCAAACCATCAATATATATTAAGAAAGTTTAAATTCATACTCCTTGATTAAATTGTTTTTAAACAGATAGTCGAATATAAATTAAATTTATTTTCAAACTATTTTTGTTTATAACTGTACTTATAAACCTTGAAACAATATTTTATAACAATTGATCTCAAAAAAAATAATGAAACTGGCAAACATTAAAACGACGTTGTGGTGTCATTTTTAATATTGTTATGAAATATATTTAGTTTTTTTCCGTTTTAGTAAATCAAATATTGGGTTATGTTTGTTTTCATGATCGATCGTTGTAATACAAATAAAAAAATTCTCCGTGAACTAAGAGATAAAGAAATAAAATTAATATTTTCCCTCAGATTGCTCACTTGGAGAAGGAAAAATTATCGCCTTGTGCCACTGAGCTATTATGCTTTGAAAATGTATTTTTTGACAATTTATACTCTTCAATCATGTCAACTTGTTACCTGTCAAATCCATACGGAAACATTACATAATATACAATGTTATAGCACCAAAGAAATAAATAAAAGTTAGAAGTTAGAATTTCTCTTGCCCAATAGAAAACCTTTGTTACATATTTCTTACATTAACACGCATGCTTTTGACACTTTCATGCAATGTTATTTTGACGCGAAATATCACCTTTATAAATTTACGCCTTTAGACAAAATATACGAAATTGCTGTCACATAACTAACATTTGTAGCGAATATTTTTTAATTTTTTTTATGTCTTGCGTATCTTTACAGAAACGACATTTTGTTGTCTTAAAACGAAAAAACTTTGTGTGATATTAACAATACATACATTTTGTTTCATACAAATTTCATTTATAATTTTTAAAATGGAACTTTTTACTGTAGCTTTTTTGGGTATATACCCATTTTCTTTGTTATTCTTAAAATAACCTTTTTATTAAATCAATGATCAAAAATAAGTTATATCGCTATTTGATGATTATTATTTTAATGATTTTTTGTGAAGACCGTCTCACAGGAAGTACGATTTTGCCTATACAGGTTTTATTGATTGATAATGATTAAGTACATTTTTTCAAATATTGAAAATTGATTAAAGAAACCCTTCTCCCCAAGGATACATGGCCGGTGCATTACCAATTATACCAACGAATCACTTGTACTTAGCAAGAATAAACAACAACGTTCTTATTATGCCAATTAAATATGATTATTCTTTTAACATTATGAATATTTAATATATATATATATAATATTATAATGATAAAAGTACCTTTGTAATCTGTCTTCACTTTGAGTTTATTAAATTTTTTGCATTACTAGTTTCGACCAAATAGACAAGGTCATCATCAGATGCATAACTAAACTGTTTTATGTTTAGTTATGCATCTGATGATGACCTTGTCTATTTGGTCGAAACTAGTAATGCAAATTTAATAAACTCATAGTGAAGACAAAATACAAAGGTACTTTTATCATCGTAATAATGGATCTTCACCAATCAAATGCCTTGTATACAAGATATTTTATATACCTTGGAATTTTTTTTTGAATTGAATAAAAATGAACACGCATTGAAAAAACAAGTTATACAAAAGTACAAAAACCACCGCATATTTCAAAACCAAACCCATTAACACGTATGGCCTCCTATTTCTCAATCAAACATTACAAAATTAACTTTTCAAGGTCGACGCCGCAAGCTTACATGGCCGGTGCATTACCAATTATACCAACGAATCACTTGTACAAGGCAAGAATTTTTAACAATCATATCCTATAAGTGAAACAACGTACTTATTATGCCAATTTAATATGATTATTCTTTTAACATGATAAATATAATTTTTTTTTGGAATTGAATAAAAATGAACACGCATTGAAAAAACAAATTATATAAAAGTCAAAAAAACCACCGAATCCATTAACACGTATGGCCTCCTATTTCACAACAAAACTATCCAAACATTACAAAATTAACATTTCAAGGCCGACGCCGCAAGCTTACATGGCCGGTGCATTACCAATCATACCAACGAATCACTTGTACTTAGCAAGAATTTTTAAACAATCATATCCTATATGTGAAACAACGTACTTATTATGCCAATTTAATATGATTATTCTTTTAACATGATAAATATAATTTTTTTTTGGAATTGAATAAAAATGAACACGCATTGAAAAAACAAATTATATAAAAGTCAAAAAAACCACCGAATCCATTAACACGTATGGCCTCCTATTTCACAACAAAACTATCCAAACATTACAAAATTAACATTTCAAGGCCGACGCCGCAAGCTTACATGGCCGGTGCATTACCAATCATACCAACGAATCACTTGTACTTAGCAAGAATTTTTAAACAATCATATCCTATATGTGAAACAACGTACTTATTATGCCAATTTAATATGATTATTCTTTTAACATGATAAATATTTTATATACCTTGGAATTGAATAAAAATGAACACGCATTGAAAAAACAAATTATAAAAAAGTCAAAAAACCACCGAATCCATTAACACGTATGGCCTCCTATTTCACAACCAAACTATCCAAACATTACAAAATTAACTTTTCGAAGCCCCATTGGCGCACGCTTGAAAAGCTCTCGGCTTTCAGCGCTATCGGCGTCGCTCGCTCGGCGCCGCTGGGGTTTTTACGCGAGCTTTCAGGAGCCCGTTAGGCTTGTATCGGGCCCGCTAAGACTCCCCCGGGCTGCCCTTTGTGGGGAGGTTTATGACGCGGGTGGATGGGACCGAACCCCATTTCGAAGGCTTCATGGCCGGCGATAGATCGACTGCGCTCCCGCCCGTGCGGACACGTAGGTAAAGTCATTTTGGGGATATTTTTATTCTGTACCAATATTTTTATTTTGGGTTCCCTTTTTTTTTTCTTCTATGAAATTTATACGTTTAAATATGTCTATGGTGATTAAGTACATTTTTTCAAATATTGAAAATTGATTAAAGAAACTCTTGGAAAAAAATATCATCGTGATTGTGTGGGATTTGAACCCACATCCCCTAGCTAACATGGCCGGTGCAATACCAATTTTTAACAATCATATCCTATAAATGAAACAACGTATTATTATGCCAATTAAATATTGTGGGACTTCTAATACTAGACTTTTTAACACAAAGTACTTATTTTTTTAAAAATATTTTTGAATAAAATACTTGAGTGATTTTCCACATTTTTTCTTTATTAGTGACCGGTTTCGCCAACCTTTCACGTTGGCATTATCAAACAGAGTTGTTTCGGGTCACTCTGTTTGATAATGCCAACGTGAAAGGTTGGCAAAACCGGTCACTAATAATAATAAAAATGTGGAAAATCACTCAAGTATTTTATTCAAAAATATTAAAATGGAATTCCACCAAGTACTCTCTGTCAAAAATATTGAATTTCTTCACAATGTGGGTTCAAATCCCACACAAATTACGATGATATTTTTTTCTAAGAGTTTCTTCAATCATTATCAATCAATAAAACCTGTATAGGCAAAATCGTACTTCCTGTGAGACGGTCTTCACAAAAAATCAATAATATATGTCTTTAGTTTTTTCTTTCTTATAAATGATCCGTTATCATTTGTAAACAAATAATGTTTCGTAGATAAAATACTAGTGTGAGAAATTTCAAGCTGTGATTAATATAAAGTGTGAGATTAAATTTGATTAAACCGGAAGTAGATTTTGCAAAAACAAAAACAAAGCTGCCGAGCACACTTTGTGAAAACTTTAATTTTAAATTTTCAAGGTTTATTGAAAGTACAAAAGCACCATCCTACTTTAGATACCAACATTTTGAATCTTTAGGAAATTAACTTTAAAGCAGTATTTCCGTATTGCTTTGAATGTCAATTACCTGTAAAAGTCTAGATTTATCTTGAATATGTCTTATAATATTGTTATGTGGAATTTCCGGCTTGTGAAAAACGACGGCGATACATCCGGTACCATATAAGAAAACAGAATTTCTTCTTGTGACTATGAAATTCAATTCTAAAATCGAGCCCTTGTATTGCTTACCAAATAAATATTTCTGTTATTTGTGTTATTATATAAAATATATATTACTTATTTATAAATGTATAAACACTTATAATCGTTGTAATATTACTTTTGCCAGTATGTTTATAGGTTGCTGTCTAACGAATATTGTATAACTGTTGCTTTGAAATCCATTCAATGTTTCCTCGTTAGTAATTGCCGATTTACCTGTGAGCAGTCCAGACTCCAGACTCAGGTGAGTATAGCCGATCCTCGCTGGCTCAGGTGGGCTGGAGGTAATTTGAATTCCACTAACAGCCTGAAACAGACGTTAGTGTGAATTTTGCATCGCTTTGCTTTGCGGTGCGTGGCAACACTGGGACATTAATACTCTTCAAGCTGTTTAATAAATAAATTTGCTACATCATTCACGCCAAGAATACCAACTTTACGATTAATGATAGTTTATTTTTAGATATATTTATTTTTAAAAAATGTTACCTCTGCGTCTAAAAATTTTCATTGAGTTATAAAAATTATAATACACAAAATAACAGCACATAAATACTAAGGTACACAATATAAATATTATTGTTACGAGTGTTAAAAATTAAAATAAAATTTATATATTTATTTACTTATACTGTTGAAAGTATTTTAAATATTTGTAATATATATTCAATTGACTGAAAAAAACCAATGTTTATCATTAAGCTTATTTTATATGTGGTTTTACTCATTCAAGATATATGAATCTCGCTTGCCAATTAAGATCAATTCACTGAAATTTATTTATAATGATAAATTGATGGAATATATTTCATGACTTTAGAACAGGTATTCTATTGGTGTATTTATTCATTTGACTTCCTTGGATTCTAAGCAGGGTGGAACTTTGATTGTTTATTTGACATTTCGGTTAAGGAGTGAAGAATAAGCACTGCTTCAACCTTTTTATTTTATATTTAGCGATAATTTACTTCTAAAATCTATACGTTGACTAATAAAATAGAGTCTGTTACACATACCTCATGTTTTTGGGCTATCGTTTCGCCATCAGAACTGTCTCCACCTGGAGAAATCAATGTCTCAGCAGGTCTCTTCAAAATTTTGGAATTCTGTATGAGATGGTCACCGGGCTGATCTCCTCCTTGAGCTCCTGGGTTGCTGATGAGTCGCCGAGTTTGTGTGAGTATGGCCATATTTGTTTGTGCAACACCGGAAGTGATTGTGGAGTTGTACTGGAGAGAATCCTCGAAAAGTCACCGAATTGAAATGTGTAACTTGCGTGATATTTAAGTTGCTTTCAAGTTCGGGGTCACCAATTTTGCCGATTTTTGTGGATGTCTTGGAGAAACCGTTGATGTGATGTATTGGTTGCAGGATTTAAAGGTCTGCAAAATGTTTTGCGCATTCAAGATATTTATTAACAACTTTGCAAGACGGAATTTACACGCGATCACTGTCACTGTGGTGTGTCGAAGTCTCTCTGACGCATGAAGCACTGGGAGCTCTTTATATAGTATTCGTATTGTTACAATGCTGAGTAGTTAGCTCGTATGGCACTGTCCGACGGATTGTATGACTCAAAGTGCCGACCTCTTTCAGTCAAAAATATTTAAAACCTTTTTGTAAAATATTTCAATCGCTGAATTTTTGTTACGAATTCAAAACTTTTATATTGTTTGACGCACACAAGCACGGCATTCAATGTTCTCTTAATTAGTTCGCCAGGATAATTTCAGCATCTTACAGCTTATCCAGACTCCCCCAGGGCGCCGTGCTTCTCGTACATCCGCCACCGATCCAGGTTGTTTGGCCGTAAGTTCTGTTTGACTCGGCCAGAACAATGCGCCTCACTGAAGACAGAACAAGCGCCTTTGTAAGGAAGGCGACGCATTGCAACCGAGACACCTCTACTAAACCTCTTAGACACTTGGACGTCGACCCGTTCACCCCTTGCAGAGAAATTATTTCAGAAAGATCCAACCAACTCGGCCATAACAATCAACGCATACGCATGATTTACACACTGAAAAGTGACCACTCTACTGTATTATACATATTAAATGCCGTAAGGACCATATTAATGCGTTTCATTTTTTGATCTCCAACGTTTCAGTACTCATCGATTTAAAATATCAAAACACTGAATATCAAATATGAAACGCATTATAACACACAATAACGTAGTACTTATAAAAATAAAGACCGCAAAAACACATCGACAAATTTTTTTTATAGTTTTCTGTATTTCCATTTCAGGACCAAAGTTCGAACCACTACAGTTAATATGAAATTTTGTGTAGCTTTTAATTATTTTTGCAATTATAATTTAAGGCAAAATAAAACTTTAATTTGTAATGCTCTGCTATGTAAAATTTACAGTTTTGACTATACAAAGTATCGCTACATCATAAATGGTATAAAATAAACTCATCGATTTATATACTATTGAATGTGAGTTGATATAAAAAATAGGACTATATGAAGTAAATCTATTTGAAACACAGTTTATTAGTCTCTAAGGTTTTGGATTATTCGCTAATATACTCCATGATGAAACATGTACTCACTACTAATTAGCATTGTCAACATCTCTGCCCAGGAGGGTGCACTGTTTGGCCGGCTATTATCTTCATATCCGTAATGGAGCTCCGGGGAAGCCCGCGAGGCTCCAAAGCTTCAGCCACACACCCCGACAAGACCGCAGGTGTAAGGGTTGGAGTGTATCAGCTGTACAACTGTTTAATATTTTAAATATAATTGGTAAGGCATATTTTCGAGAAGACTCGTTTGTAAAGTTGTTTTCGAGAGATATTTTACATACTTTACAAAAAGTATGTAGTGGAATTCCTTCATAATCGGTAAAAAAATGTTTTTTTCAGCGTTTCTATTTTGTAACGAGATTCACTCTGCTTGAAGATACCAATCAAGCATATTGGTGAAACTAGAAGTTCAATAAAAAAAATTGACTCTTACAAGACTAAAATTGGAAGATGTGGATGCAAATTTATTTTTGATAAAGTCTAAAACATGCTTTTTTATAATTCAAAGTTCACTCATGTATAAATTTTTATACTCTGGAGACATGGACCACTTGAAGCAGCGATAGTGTTTGATGGATGTACTCTTTATAGACGTCTGAAAACTTACGATCTCTCTTTTAAAAATATAAAAAAGTATGACTTACAAGTTTGCGTTTCTTCGAATTTCTATCGGCGTCTCTCCTGCCAATAATCGCAATACTAATTACGACGCACAAGTAAGTTAGTTACTTGCAAATAGAATTGGGCGTGCATACAAAGGCGCGTATGTTAGAAATGGATTGGGGACTTGGCTTCATTAAAACTTTTGCAGTATTGCTGTAGTCTGCTTTGGATCTCGTGTGCCATATGAGTTTTTGAAACCTTCTTCGTCTTAGGGTTCAGAGTTGAAACTTCGGGAGTCACGCGTTCTGTTTCTGCGAAACTGAAGTTTTCAGATTTCATGAGATTTAACAACCTCGCGAAGTGCGCCGGGCCATTAATAAAGTGAAATCTTTCTTGGCTTTTTATCTAAATACCTTGCGAAAATTCGCGTTATTTATGGATCTTTAGAACTTTTAATGAGCTAGCTTACTTACTAACCTTACCCTGATTTGAGGATTATGTCTGATTACTTACTTAAGAATGAAAAATAGGCTTTCATAGATTATTTTTGTTATAAAGTACAGGAAACAGTGTTATTTAAAATGGCCGTATTTTCAATAAATTAGAAATATTAAACACATTGGTGGTTAGGATTTTATTTCAATATCGAGTCTTATAAAAAATAATTATGAATATGTTTTAAAAAAAGTAATCTTTTCATACGCAAACGCGGAAAAAAATTCTTGAAGATTTTTACCTAAAAAAGATTAATTGGTTTTACACCTGCAAATAAATATTTTAAATTTATTTGTGTATATATTAATTATATATTGTATATATCTTAATTCTGCGTTCTATAATCACGATAAAAAAAATTATAAGTTATATTAATAAAAAAAATTCAAATATCTTTTATTCTGTTTTAAATTTTTTTTTAATAAATGTTACGTATATTATACTGCTTTTAACAACATATCCAAGGCTACTTAGAAAATGTTATTTAAAGTCCTTAGCAGGGTAAGGGGGCACGTCCACCGGCTGACAGAGTACCTCCCCCGTCCCCCGAAACGTATTTCACCTGCCCCAGGCGTCCTGGAAGGGTAGAGGCTTTCATTCCTGACCTTGGCGGTGGCGGTTGTGATAATGCATGTACTTATGTACAACACCACAGAATGTATCATGTACATAATGTAATATAAATTTCTACCACCGACACTCTAAATTGTATTGTAATACATTACTTACGCTGAACAGGATCAATTTCTGTAAGGAATCAAATTACACATTGAGTAATGTAAGGGCAAACTTTATGCTTTAATAATTTTATGAATTAAATATTGTGATTTATCTTTCATTCAGAGTTCTCCGAAAACGTTTTTACCTTTATATATACATACATACAATTTTAAAAAAAAATCGTTAAAAATTCCTAGAAAAATGTAATCGAAATTTTTTTTTCAGATATGTTTTCTTGAACCGTCACTTATTAAAAATATATTATAAGCTGGCACCTTAGGCATTCAGATAATTTTTATTATGCAAAAATATGACCGATTAAACGACTAGTCGCTTAATCGTTCATGACCTAGGTCATAGTTTTACAGGAATCTACCATTTAACTTTTGCTGCTCGTTTTGATCAGAATAAATTTACACCGAGCTGAGCAAAGAGCTCTGAAAATAACTACAGGTTTTGCATGAGCCACGGACGATTGATTGCCAGGGATAAACAACAATTGAAACACTTTTCACGGATGAATGTTTAATTTTTCGACTGAAATAAAATAATATATATTTGTTATGAATTTCACTGATCTCTCATCGACTGTCGCAGCATTGAGTGCGAATATCCACTGTTCAATAATAACACAATATATTTACGCAAGGCCACAGGGCGTATTATAAACACATGTTATCGCCTTTCAAAAACATCCGGTGAGAGCTACAACATTTCCATCTCCTCGGTTCCTCGTTGCAAATAAAATATATTATTATGTATATATTCAGAGATAACCTTGATAAAACCCAAACTGAAAAAATATATGTATAAATTAACATTTTTTATTGTTTTTCAAATAAAAAGTGATAAATTAAGCATATTTTGAGTTTCTCTATTTTAAAGATATTTTCACCCAGGTGGAAAAACTTTTTATAAACATATTTTACTTTTTTACACGTCACTTCTTTATCGAATAGAAACTCAAATTTATAAATAAATTACACAATGATATACGTTATCAAGACACCTTTAGCAAATAATTTTCAACATAAATGACCCTTTGTGAAACAAAGGTTATTTACACGGCGTGCGAACATATTATCTCTCAAACCGCAAAACTAGGGGTTGTTATTTCTAATCCTCCTCATGAGTGTCAAAAAATGTCAGACGCATAATTTTGTCTTCACTCGTTGGAGCAAACCAACCAAAAATTTTTTTTTTAATATGCCATTCAATTTAAGTACATTCATTATATTTATTATTGCACCTTGATGTCTGCGTACTTTTGACCGCAGTGACCTTGGGCAAGCAAAATAAAAAATACAACCACTGTGTTAATGGATGCATGATTGATATGCTATTGATTCACTGCAATCAAAGGCTATACTACCACAAAGCCCACATCCTCAAAATATTAAGGTTTTATAGTACAAAAATATAATTTATATGATGATATTGCACGCAAGCTTGATGCGGATATATTAAATATTTAACACTTGGTCCTGAAGTATTAAGTCATTTCGCTGAGCGACGACAGCACGCGAGTGGGCCCGTTATTGTTCCAGCGAAGGCTCTCATTTTTTATCCCTGCGCAGATGGTCATTAATCCTGGCGGAAGGCCCGGTGACACCCTGGCGACGAAAACGAAAATTAAACGTCACCGTCGGGAGCCGCGGATCCACTTCCGGTCGCCCGTCTGCTCTATTTACGAATTTGAATCCGGAAACTGACGCACGAGGATTTTCTGCGTTTCAAATAGTTCAGCGCTGAAAGCGAGCATCGGCTTTGTTTCACTTTAGAAACATCAATTTTAGTCGTATGAGAAAATATTTAGGATGATATATTACATAACCTATACGTTCTCTTCTAAATCTACTAATTCGATAAATTTAAGCTTTTATTTCAATTATTTAATATATGATGAAAAATCATGATTTTTTTTAATTTAAGTATTTTAAGAAGTCGCACAAGAAGGCATTTTACTATAGATACAAAATCACTGTATAGTGTCTATATAAAATAAACTTTATAAATAAAACAATGTAACAACGTATATCTTAACAGAAAACATTTATATTAATAGTGTCGATAAATTTATGCTTTTATTTCAATTATTTAATATATGATGAAAAATCATGATTTTTTTTTAATTTAAGTATTTTTAAGAAGTCGCACAAGAAGGCATTTTACTATAGATACAAAAACACTGTATAGTATATATATAAAATAAACTTTATGAATAAAACAATGTAACTACGTATATCTTAACAGAAAACATTTATATTAATAGTGTCGATAAATTAAAGCTTATATTTCAATTATTTAATATATGATGAAAAATCATGATTTTTTTAAATTTAAGTATTTTTAAGAAGCCGCACAAGAAGGCATTTTACTATAGAAACAGAGACACTGTGTAGTGTCTATATAAAATAAACTTTATAAATAAAACAAGAAAAGAACAACGTATATCTTAACAGAAATAAATTCTTCTAATAATGGTTTCCTGTTATTCTGAATGAAAGATCAATGATATAAAAGCGGTTCTTTTAATTTTAAGAGAGAAAAATGTCAAGTGATTCTGGTGATTGTTTGTGACTAATGAACACTAATTATAGAACTGAGGACGTAATTATATCCCCGGAGGAGTTATTATTTTATAAACAGGGAAATAAAATTAATTATGTATTAATTAAGCGTTTCTTCGCAATGGGATGAAAATGCGGTGATTTGTTAAAAATTCTTTAATTACATACAATTACTTTGATGAAAAAATAATTAGTGCTTAAATGGCCTGTGCAAAAAAAATAAAAAACTTTGATTGAATCCGGCAAATTTAATTAACATTTCCAATTAGTTAAAAAAATATTTTCTTTAGTGTAATTGACATAAAAATAATGACAGACTTATGGACGTTTCGTATTTCTCGTTTATAAAATTTTCATTTTAATATTTATGACTGTGATTTATGACTGTAAGGGTCAATATGCAAACAAAACCTTATTCAATATGGTGTGTTTATATATTCATAACCACATAAACTTGAATAAATATATATTTAATAAAAAAATTCCATTTTTTTTAATTAACATTTAAAAAACATGTATGCAATTATAGAATTAAAAATATTGTAACTATTCAGGTAGTTTAAAATTTTATCATTCTGTAGATATTGGTATTAATTAAAGAAACCACCTTAAATAAATATTGTACTAAAAAAAATATTGAAAATGTAACAAGTCACACACAGCCCACCTTCTACTACTGACGAATATTATGTCTATTACTAATTTGTTATTACATGAAACTAATAGATTTCTGTTATTAAAATTATTAAAGGAAATTGCTGTTTAAGTTTATTTGCTTGTTAAGTTTTAACAGATCATATTTTTTTTGCAAGTAAATCAGGATTTTTTCAAAGATTTCCCAAAATTAAATTCTATGAATTTTAAGTAAAACTTATCTTAAAACAAGAGACAAATTTATTTTGTTAGTACAAACAACAAATGTCAGTAAGACATGTTCTTGAGAGAATTTATTTGCAAATAATCTTTACTTTTTTGTAAAAAAAACTTATAGATTAATATCCAGGGCAATTTATTTGATAAGCAACTGGGGTTAAAAGTAGACCACGAGACAGATGATATATTTATGTTTATGAAAGAATATTTTTTTCTATTGTCTCAAAACACCCCTTGCGAAAAAAATAGCAATAGATTTTTTTTAAATTTTCAAATTAATATCAATTTTGTTAAATGAAAATGAATCCATAAAAATATTCCGCAGTCTTTGGATCGCGATGCTCTTATTTCTGTTCAGAAAACCTTCCATTCAAAGCAGCTTTATTTATTTTGGTAACGGACAAGTATATCGTTTGACGTTAATTCTTTTGCTTGAAAAAGCCTTACAAAAGGACAAGCAAAAATACTGATTAATTTACTTAAAAAAAAATTTTTTTCACTAAAAAATCCAATAATATTCTTAAAATTGTATTTTAGAAACGCGAAGATCTGACAATGCTTTTATCTCCCGTGAAAATAAATCAAATATAAAAATATATATTCTTAACAAATGGTTGTTTCGGTTAATACGCTAACCCGAAAACTGCCGTAATTATTTTTATTTACCTGAAAGATTTTTTTCTTTTCGAAGATAAGCAGCACACCTTTTTACAAAGTTTTAATAAAATCAGTGAATCTGAAATATGATTCTAGGAAACCTATTTCAATTCATTTATTATCAAACCATCTCACATTATTAATAAACTATTAATTAAATTTTTTTATGTAAATATTTATTTATATTATTTTATTGAATTTTATTTATTTCAGTTTACGTGAATTTGAAAAATATTGATTCCTGATAAAAACCTTTTTCATAAATTGAACGATTATATTTTGTATATTTTTTAGAGTTTGTATTTTATTTTTGATTGAAAGCATACTGTCATTTACTTCTGACAATTTTGTCTGGCATTCAAATTGATAACATTGGTTTTCTCAAATTTAAGATATCTCCTGGATTCTTTGTCGATAAAAAGAGGTTTTATATTTGTATATTTTTCTGCAACACATAAGAATCATTTTGAATTTTCGTGTTTTCCACAGGAGACAATCACTCTCTCGTGTATTGTTGTAGTTTTCTCGCATGTCGCAGTTTAGGGGATGAAGAAGCATTCTTCTTTCGGGACTCGATATAAAGCCTCCAACTCACCTGCAAGGAGTCTGCGGGGAGCGATTTTCAAAGTAGTCGTCCTCTCCCCGGAGATCCTTTGTGTTTTCAGTGGAACCTCGTGCCTAGTGAGAGGATATCACTCTGTATTGAGATGCTCTCCACAATCTAGAGAGGCTTCATAAACAACTCACTTTGTCGTCGAAGAAAGGCAAGAGTTGAATTAAGTGAAACTTTAATTAAATTTCACAACTACACGATCTTTTTAAAACTATTATTAAATTTATTATGCTTAAATCCTTTCAACCACCGTGGTATTATTACTAAGCGAGATTTCAAAAGGCGTATAAATAATGTTAACACCCCTGGCAATAACATGTAAACATTATTGCTGTTCCACGTTGTTGAATACGTAATAAATAAGATAATTTTTACTATTGGCCTTTACAACCAAATTGGGAAAAATCGCAAGAATGTGACACTACTGATACAATGCTCATTTTTTTAATATCATTTTTAAAAGCATTAGGTACTTGAAACAAGGAAATTCCCTTGAAACTTCGAAGCCCCCTTCAGAGCGCAAAGCTCATCGAAGTCCACCACAGTACTATCATGTTCAAATTGGACCTTTTTGAAGAGTAAGTAATCATGATACGTGGATTTTATTTCATCCGTGTAGACCATATGTTCCCTAACTATTTTATCCCGTCGACCCCTTGTCGAGTTTTCCTGTTTTTCGTAGACCCCTGCCTTTCTAATATTGAATTTTTGTAAATTCATCATTTTCAAACATATTTTTTGACATCTGATATACAGGGTGCGCCATATTTTATGTCGGTATGTAAGTAAACATTGAATAACTATTTCTTATTTTTGTAAAAAGGTTTACCACTGCATAACCCTTCTTCATGTGGTATGAAGATGGAAAAGCTATCAAAAACTATCTTGCAATAGTCCATAATGCAGGATTAACAGCATTATTATGTAAGTACATAGGTTCAATCTGTGTTCAATTGTGACATTTACGTAATGCCCAAATTTTGGTGATGACCTGTTTAAATGGGATCCACTCTCGTAGACCCCTATTTACAGTTCGTGGAACCCCAATTTAATTTTTCGCTATCATCGACCCCTGGGAGTCGATATTGACCACTTTCGGAACCAATGGTGTAGAATATTAAAAAGAGATCGCAAAACTATTAAAAAATATTATATAATTGAAACATTAAAAGCTCGACCCTTTATCGGTAAATTTTCTCAGCAGCCACACAGTAACGTCGCCTTAATTATTATGCACAGTGTGTGTGCTCGCATTGGGCTGTGCAAATAGCACCGCGAAACATTCAACTATTCAGCAATCACTTACAGCCGCGTCAACCTCCTGAAACCCCTCTGTATGCAAGCTCACGATGCCTGCATTCTGCCAACCCCCGCAGCCTGCCAGCCTTGCACCCCAAGCAGTTTGATTGATCACGGCTTTAGTTCCAACAAGACGCGGAGTTTCTCGCACTTAAGGCTCGTTTTCCGGGTTGTTTTCAGCTTAGACTCATAAATTCACCCCCCGCGTTTGCCACTAATTAGAAGCTCCTGCGCTTCCTGCGACTGTGCGGTTGGACAATCTGTTGCAACGTTTCCGTTTTAACTTGAATGCATCCTAGCCCTGGGACTGTGCTATTAAATACTTTATTTATTCGTGGCTCTGGAGACTCCAAACAAAGGCTTTCTATCGAAGGAATTGTTCAATATCCCTTACAGTGCTTCTGAATGAATTCATGCATAGTAATATATCGATGGTAAAATATTTACACTTTGTAAATGGAGTTTTATATTTATATTAACGGCTTTTGAATTTACTACAAAGTGGATTTTAAAGTGTTTTTGGAACCAAATATCAAGCACTTACACCTAAACCAAATTAAAAAAAACTAACGCTTATTTAAAATATATAAACAATAATTTATTTTTTTTAAATAAGATAAATAAAACATTGTTTTTAAATTCTTGTAATTACAAGTTAACAACACACGAAAAGCTTTATAAACAATATAAGTAATTGATATCTGTTTGTAAGTTAATGACATTAAAAATACTGTAATTTATTCACATAACCGTCCTTTCAGAACCCAGGTTCTATTAAAATTTAATTATATTTCTTATGTAAATTATCCAACGACTTTAATTCGAATGAAAAACATTAACGCTTTAAATGTCATCACATATTTTAAAAACAACGCATAAAACTTAGGACATAAAATTTATTTTAGAATTTTTATATCGTGAAGGGTATGGAAAATATCCATAACTCTCAGCAAAGGTTTCCCAACTACAAAAATAAACGTGTTTTAAAGAATGTTTTTTTTACAGAGCCACGTCCCTTATTCTTTGCACAATAGTAACTCTTAATAACTTATTTTCCCTTGGTAGGTAGTGCAATAAAAAGCAAAGAACAATCGCGTTTCTTTTCAGGTTTGCGTTTCAGAGGGAAGGAGGTTTGTATTTATGAAAGTGCTCGACTTTCAATATTGGTATTCAACTTCGCGAACTTCGCCTACACTGACTTTGTTTTCTCTGCAATTTCGTGTTTATGTTTAATGTTTTCACTTATAAGTTTTTACAACTCATTTCAATATGTTCAATATTCTCGATGCATGTTTTTAAAAAACTTCTTCAATCAAGATTTAAATAAAAATATTAATAGTTGTAATTTTACATTGGCATTGAAGAGGAAAATAGAAAAGGAGGCATTAAAAGGATAAAGCAAATGTAGATGCGGAATTTGCGCCAATAAGACTAGATCCTCTTGGGAAAGACGGACTTGAAGATGCTTTTATAAAATGAGTTACTCTTGTAAATAACAATCGGCTCAAAAATTTTTGTGAGTTCTTCAAATCAAACCAACGACATAGTTTCCTTTCGGAAATATACATGTATGTCCGGAGCCCTCAAAGCATAAAAGCTTTTGTAAGTAATGTAAAAATGTATTTACGATACATGAACGAATTAAATATTGCATCATAAAGTACAATGCATTTGTCTATTCCCTCCAAGTGCTCCGTAGAATGAACTATGCAGCATTTATGTGATATAGTTTCCCTACTTACGTGACTTTTGTACTTTATGAATTTTTTAAAATACTGCCAGTCGTATATATGTACTCCAAGACTATATAGGGGAGCAAAGTCGTCTTAAGATATCCGTTATTGAAGTCGAGAAGAATTTCAGAGTATGGTTACGTAAAAAAATATACAATAGAGCAGGGGTCCCCAACCTTTTTGTACCCAAGAACACAAATGGCGCCCGCCGGTCGGGCGTAAATAAACCAGCTTTCAGCCCAGTAAAGTGATAATTAAATAAATGAAATAATGAAACGATTTCGATTTCCGAGGTCCGTACTGACAAAAATGGGTGTATTTTTTTTCCCTGAAAGCTTTTGTCACTTTTTTGCGAAACGTGTCATCATATTTTTTTAACTGTCGATTTATTTTTCTTTGTTGAAAGTTGTTTTTTTTTTTACAGTATATTAATAAAGCTTTAAATTATATTTATATATTTTTTTTTATTAAATTACCGTTCTTTTAAGGTAAAATAAAGTCTTAAAAATGTTGAAAAATTAGATAAAATAACGACTTTTCAAAGCCAAAGTTTGTTAAAAAAAAATTGTTTTAATTTTTTAGCTAATCTTTTACAATTGTAATCTTTTATTTCCAATTTACAAAAAGACACCTAAAAGCTTAGGGTTCTAGATCCATCGGTTATAATAATCTCGAAATTCCTAAACTTTAATCGGGAAAATACATATCAATCATATTAAAAGTAATTTTAAAAGAGATAAAAATTCACGTTTTTAGAAGGAACGTATCTAACTTTTAGCATTAAAATTTTTTCTATTGATGCAGTAAATTTTTCGCAAAAAATTATCAAAAAACTCAAAAATTGACCCATCAAAGGGATCAGCCACCATAAGATACTATTTCAACAGACATTTTTATGATTTTCTGGAAAAAATTATTATTTTGAAAATTATAACGATTTACTTATTTTTGTTTACATTTATCATTTCAATTAGTAAAAAATATATATAAATATACATATATTTATTTTTTTAAATAATTTTTTTATTGTGGTCGGACAGGAAAATGGTCGGCGGGCACCATGGCGCTGACGACTGCGAGTCCCGAGGACTGAGCACTTTCATGTTAGAAATGATCGCTATACTCAAGGTATTTTTCAAGATATTTCGTTGCAATGAGATTAATTACAGATACTTTCAATGGTGTTTCAATCTTGATATGATAACCCAGTTTTTGTGCCTAAATTGCAAGATATGGATGTGGACAGCACAACAAAACAATTCAATTGCTTTCCATCCAAATTACTTCCTGCGTGAATTTTGGGACATCTCTACTTGCCTCAAGTCTTCTATGTTCCTACCCTTCCTAGCTAATCTTCGCCCAGGCAGGTTTTTCTTGATTTGTAAATGACCTCAATCAAACTCAAAATCTAGGACATGATTTTGAAATATTTTCAAACCATGATATTGTTACATTATGCTCACCTTTCAATTCACCATCAATCTAATTTCTCACCCTGACACATGCTACCCCTTTTATCCCATTTAATAACAATATTATTTTAACTTCCATATAACCAACTAAATAAGCTTTTTTGATAAGATCTCGTCATCTGTGGAGGTGTGAGCACCCGGAGAAATAGAATATCCAGCACTTAGAGCTGTCCAATGATAAAGGTCTAGCGGTGCAATCAATGCATCCTCTGCAATAGTTAACTCAGTGCAATTGGCTCGACCTCATGTTAACCATACAGTTGGGGAATTAGTGGAGACAGGTAGGAGGCAGCGACAGCAAGAAATTCTGTCAAAATACTTCTTTTTACGTTTATTTAAAGTATTCAAATAAAAAAAGTACTCCGATATTTATAAGTAACCAACCGGCACCCAGAGGTTTTTAAGGCAATGGGTTGACAGACTACGAATAGTACAAACGCTGGATTTTATCAATTGGTCCCCGACACATAGGGCAAGTGCTGATGGACAGGGTGCACTTGGCGCAAGTGAACACGTGACCGCACGGCATGATGCAGATGTTTCGCTCGCCCACGCAGCAGATCCCGCAGACCTTGAAGTCGTCGTTGCTGCGATCATTCTTCAGTGTGACGACCGTAGGCGCGGGTTTGGGAAGCGGAGAACTCTCGGCGCCCGACAGACGCTGCTTGACCTCGTAGACGTAGCGCTCGCTCTTGACAGCGAGCAAGTAGGGGCACAGCTCGAACCACATGGCGTGCTGCTCCCACGGCAGGTCTCCGTCCTCCCAATCCTTGAGGCCGCCGCCGCAGTAGAAGCAGATGGTATGGTCGCCCTGCCCGGTGTAGTAGAAGCCGGCGTCGGCCAGTTCGGCCGGCGTCTGACGCATGTGTGTCGGCCAGTTGGTGAAGGAAGCGAGGCGAGCGGC
This sequence comes from Atopsyche davidsoni, assembly GCA_022113835.1. Taxonomy (NCBI): domain Eukaryota; kingdom Metazoa; phylum Arthropoda; class Insecta; order Trichoptera; family Hydrobiosidae; genus Atopsyche; species Atopsyche davidsoni. The sequence continues at coordinate 7,654,646 of JAILWY010000006.1, read as the reverse complement.
CTCCGTCATGAAGGCGGGGTGAGAGGGACGGGGGCGGGTTTCGGAGGGCCCGCACTCGTCGCGGCCGGGATGGAGGGGCACGTTGCCCACCAGTCGGCGCTTCAGGAGCGGGCAGTTCTCGGACCACTTCTCGTGATCCACGAGCGGGTCGTCTTCGGAGAGCCAGGAATGGATCCCCACGTCGCAGAAGACACACTTGAGAAGGTCGTCGATGCCGGCGTAGTACAGGCCGCACTTGGCCGCCTTCTCGTAGTCCACCATGATGCGAGCCGGCCAGGTGCGCATAGTGCTCAGGCGGTGGTCCTCGCGGCGCAGATCCAGGCCGGGGATGTTGTGAGCGCGCGCCCGAGCACCCTCTCCGCTCTGATTCGAGTCGTTCCTGCCGTCCGTGAAGTCGGAGACGGGTCGCCGATAGCTCGTATATTTTCTAATAGGGGGAGTGTAGGGCTCCTCCACATGCATCCCCATGATGATGGACATCGGGCGGGGGTGGTCGGACGGGCGGAGAGCGCTGCGAAAAGAAGCGAAAAGTCAGACTCGGAATACGCGCGGAGGGTGGAGTGGACAGAGAGGCCCGGGGGAGACATCTTCCCTCTCGACGAGCCGGTCCGCGTTTTTGTTAGAAATTTAGAATTATATGTCTATTTTGTGGATTGAACGTCAATCGAGTGCGTTTTAATTGCCTTTACAGGCTTATATTACTTACTAATATGATTAGGCACATTTTTTCTAATTGAAAAAAATGAACGTCCCCGACGAGGTGGCCGCTTCGTTTGGATGGCGCGGACGGTTAATTTGTCAAATGCTGCAGCAGCCCATTTCGAGTGACGAGAGCTGAAGGGGGGGGGGGGAGGGGGTGTTTAAAATACAACTGTACAAAAATATATGAGCAGACTGCTCGACGAGCGGTCGATAATTTTTTTTATGTCTGATGGTTCATTCTAGACTGCTGCGTTTATCGGATTACAGACAAGCCTCAATTCTAAGATAAGATAAAATATACTAAGCGCACTTAATACTCGCTAAATGATAAAAAGTACACACAAAGACAAATACTCATGACATCACGTTGCAAATGGCTGCTAAGAATGGAGTAAATTAGGATGACCATCATGTGGTATTTTATTGTGACGCGCAGATTTAACTATCTAAAATTTTATTTATTTACTTTTTGGGGCCAAATTATTAAAATTTGATTAAAAAATATCACTGGAAATCTTATTTGTTAGGTTGGTAATGTTCAACTGACGTGGCAAATGTGAATGTGCTTATGTTAATTTACAATACTTACGGTTTTGAACTTGAACTTGGAACATCTTTGGTCGTTATTTGGTTTTTGCAGGAAGATTTATGCATAGTAGACTCCATTTTGCGTGAGGTGAAGATTAAATGCGACACAGTAACGTCATATGCAACATAAGATCGTTCTGACAAATTACACTACTTGCGACCAATTTGCAATCAGCCGATAGGGTCCCGTTATTTTTAATAAAATAATATTATTATTATGTAATTATTGATAACAATAATTACATTATAATAATATTAAATTATTTCAATACTATGATAATTATAATAATAAAATTATTATTATTAACGAGCCAATTTATAATAAAGTGACAATTTCTTAGTGATCATTTATATAAAGTTTTAATCGCAAACAAGATTATACTTATCTTATCAGATAGATTATCTAAGCTACGAAATCAGAAGGTAAGGAGTCCATATTTTTTAATGTATAAATATAATAAACAGATGACATCTAAGCTTAAAATAAAAATCTTAATCTACAAGAATATTAAAGTTAGTATCTAGTAGTTAAAAACAATTTATGCAAATTTCTAGCTCAATATAAAATATTAGCCAAAAATAATATATTTGCAATGGGTTGTCTGCATATTTTTTTAAAACCTGAAAACAATTGGGTTATCGTGGTCAGCATGAGCTGATTCCCACAGTTGAATGTTTTCATAAACGGTCAACGCGTTGTTAATAGAACCTTTTTTTTATTTCAGGAAAGAATCTTTGCAAGACATTATTTCAAAATCCGTTTTAGCCTTATACCTCACGAGCCCCGCCGCCCTCCGGGATAGAGCAGATGCTGGGTTTGTTTTACATGAAATTCTCATCTCACTATTGAGATAATGTTACTTTTGTATCTTTATAGAGCACTTTATTTTCAAAAATACATAAATTATGCTCGAGCATCCATTCGTACGGAGACAAGAAGCCGTGCAATTTTCTTGTAATATTTTTTCAGTGCTTGGCTCACAACGAGACGCTGCGTGGTTTCTTATGAATATTAGTTTAAATGAATTCTCTTCCCAGACTACCTCCCCGGTAAGATATGAAAATCCAATAAAGCCTCATGGAAAGCATAGTTTAGTAATTGGTATTGTTTATAATATAAACTTTAGTTTTAAAAAAAATATGTTTGATATTTTAGTTGACTTGGGAGTGCTTTTGTGAAATTTCTTCTTTAATAAATTAAGATGTTAATTATGAAAATAATAAAGATTTTATATTGCAGAAAAAAATATGGGGTTCCAACTCAATTCAACTGGATATTGCAGCTATAATCGTGTGTTATCAAGAATCTATATTTCAACTTTGTAAAAACAATCCTTTTTATATTCAAAATAATATTTTGATGAATATTTTAGCATGAGAATCTCATTTCAATGATATATTACTAATTAAAAATGTCGATAAGTAACAGGAAGTAAGAGCCAGGCTGCTTAATTACACTCAACAGAAAAAAACGGTTTTATCCAAAGACTGCCTCTAAATAATTTCAACTGTGCTGTTGGTATTTATTTTAGATTAATAACCTCACAGTAAAGCTACATAGAATCGACTGAAAATTAATTACTATGTAATTTTGAATAGCACGAACTTATTGGTTCTGTCTGTTATACCAAATTTAATACATGTTAGTAACGAAAATTAATCAATAGTTTCCGTTTGTTAGAAAATGATTACGAACAATACTACATCGTGGCGTTCGACCGACAATATATTACGGGGGAATTAAAATGATCGAATCTGCTTCAGACAGCCCCGCGATGGATGAGATATTAAAATTTCCTTTAATAACATTTTCAGTTTCATCATTTCATGAAAGACGGCGTGATTGGCATTTTCAATAAATGCGGATAATATTTCTGATGTTTCACCCGGACCAATCATTTTTCTTAATAATACCTAATCAAAAAATAACTTTGCGTTTTTATTTTTACTGTATCAAAATGAATCGTTCGTTCAACCTACAGGAGTTTTATTAGATTGTATAAACAATTTTAAATTTTATGAAATCAAATATATAACCAAAAAAAAAGCTTGAAGATTGTTACGGATAGCGAATCATGATCTGAGCTTTGATATATTTTTAAAAAACCACATTTCCATATATTTTTTTGGCCAAAATCAAAGTAATATTTATATAGGCGAGCGCTTTTTTATTGACGCATTTTATTACCAAATGTATCGTCCCTTCTTATAAAAATATGAAAATATTTGACCCAGGGCACTATATTTTATATCCATTCTAGGCATATTGTCGAATGAAAATGTGTGAATCTCAAATTGAGAAGAAAAATTGATAGCATAGTATCTAAAATGAAAAATGAATATAAAATAACGATATATATATAAATTTATGTTTTTCCTTACTGTAAAATTTTTGTATAATTAACAAAATATGACATGCTTCAATAATTTATGTTTTTTTGAAAATGTCCATTCTTAGTCTGTTTAATCGGTTTGTTGGTCACTTTTTATTATTTATATTACATAGATCTTCACATTTCATTTACATTTATTGTTTCAAAAAATGTCTTCAATGCACTTTCAGATTTATTGTAAACTAAAAAATATACTTCATATTCAATATTTGATAATGAACATAAATTTATAAAATATTTTTGACAGAAAATACTTGGTGGGGAATTCCCTCTTGAAATTTTTGAAATAATTTTTTTATTGTGATTTTTCCACGTTTTTATTTTTATTATAACTAATTTCGCCAACTTATCTCGTTGACATTTTCAAGCAAAGCTAGAATAGTTTGTAAATATCAAATATCAGGGTTTTTTATATTTCCTAATTCAGTAAGTATTAAAACTAGTGAAGCTTTATCATCTTGGTTTTGTGTGATTTTCAGCAATTTTACAAGAAAATTATTCCTTTCAGGTGCTGGAGACGAAAGCATTGGGTGTATTCTCTGTAAAGTGAGCTCTGAAAATCCTCGCTACGTTTCATGTGACATTAGTGACGTCACTTTGAAGTATTGCATATACGATTCAGGAGCTGTATTTTACGTAAGGTAATTTAAAAATCTAATCTAAATACATTCGTTGTTTTTTACGAGTACATAATATCAAAAAAATATTTTTAGTGAGTTTTTATAAGTTGAGTATGAGTTTCAAATAATAAGTTTCAAATTTGTAAAAAAAATGCACTAAAAATCTTGGTTCGCATCAGTCCGATACTTGTCTTATGTATGAACATTTATATTTCAACAACAATATAATACGAACAAACAAAATATAGAATTCAATTCTACGCCTTACTGCTTTCTACCAACATGGCGTTTCAATCAAGTAGTATTTTTGAAGAGTATGTTTGTATGGAAAAAATCTTATTTAAGGTTGGACGTACTATATAAGCAAACACTACCTCAATTTCTTAGCATGTAATATTAATATTTATTAAAGCAATACCCCGAGCTGCGCATATCTATTTTATCACTGCTTAAACCGAAGCACTTGCGATTACATTCACTGAGCCAACTCATCTTAAATCATTACCTATTGTTGTGGAATGACGTATCTCGAAGCAATTCATTAAAGGTGTAACCGGAGTCGGCGCGGGGCATACAGTGACACGTCACCCCGACCAGGTTACACCATAAACAATGTTCTTATCTGCGAAGCCTGTCAGGCCCCGCCACTCCATGGGGAAATGTCAATTCTACAATGCCGAGTTGCCTCAACTAACATTCTACGACAATAACTCCTCAAATTAGTTTCGACTGCTTCAGACTCATTGAGAAAACTACCCGAATGTCAAATTTAAACCACAGTAAACCGAAAACCTTGCACATGTAAGAATATATATAAGCTTAGGTAAATTAAATATTTATAGTACTTAATATACCAAGCATAATAGCCGAATGAGTACTTAAGCTGTTGTAGGTACTTTATACATAAATTGCAATCACTTGTCTGGTGTGTGTATTTTTTATTATTATTATATATCTATACGCTTACGTCTTAGCAAATAGTCAGAGATTTTTTCGCCATCCTGAAGAATCGAAGGTTCCAAGTGAAGGATATAAATATCTTTGATGAATACATTTGCAGTATAGAAAACTATCAGCGGTTAGATATTAATGTAATTTAACGTTCTTAACAGAAAATAACCAATTGAGAATAACATGTTTCAGATTCTGATCATACCGACTAAGCGATTTTATATCTCAATAACAGCCAGACATCGATTCGCAGTCACGATTCGGTTTATTGGATAGTACGTTACTAGGTAAAGTATCTTACCTGACGTATTTACAACTTTGCTTCCATTAAATACACGTAAACTATTTCCGAATTCGCGAATACATGAGGCCTTTAACTGCTCCATCTTCTGCGTTTATAGCTCAGCGTTACGCTCAAAGACGAACAGCCGAGCTACATGAATTATTAAAACATTACTATAATACGCTCCCGGCCCAAATGTTAAACACTGAAGATAATGGAGTACCAGACCTCCACGACAGCTTGGTCTGCGAGAGACTGGGCTCTAGATATCCCTGTAATGGCGGGGGCATTAGTGCCTCTCTAGTTCTGATGTCTTAATTTTATGTCCTATATAAATTATCAATATTTCCGCATATCGTTAAATATGCATAACATTTTTTGTTGAGGGACAAGGCAAGTTAGTTTGGTGAAGATCCATATTCATAATAAATAAGATAACTTTTTAAATACTTCACGTGAGTTTTGTTCGATTTATCGCATCACTAGTTTCGACCTGATCATCATCAGATGCAAAATTAAACTTACAATATATACAAACAACAAACATTTAAATACAACTAACACAGTAACGGTAACAATAAAAAGACGATATAATTAGATGAGGGTAACACAATTAGTTGGATCAGTACACATTATAAAGATGTGGAATATTTTTATTTTACGATCTAAATTAAAATATATAAGTTACAATGGAAACATGTTTAATAAAGGTGATGAGGACGGGAAAACCATATTATGAATTAACGAGCTTTTATTTAAATTAGATTGTTTACGAATCTCTAGAGTTTCTTAATTATTGAGTGTTACACCCCTCTGTGTACATATATGTCAAATATCATAACCACCGTTATATGTATGGTCCGTTTCAATCATAGTTTTAATTAACATAATATAATACGCATTAGTAAGTAAATTTCAGTAATGCTACTATATTACCTGACAACTTAAAAAGTCATTAATAAAAAAGCAGCAAAGACTACTTGCAAAAATACAAGCAAGTTTTTTATTGTGTAAAACAAATATTTTTATACTTTACACTTTACAGTATACTGACTTATTTTGCACATTTTTGTATTTTTTTTTTCAATGCGTATTTTTTTCCGAGATCGTTTAGTAGTAACTCGATAAATGCTAAAAATAATTTACTTGTATTCCGAAAACGTTGAAACTTAGCTAGTGCGGGGGGAGGGAGCAACGTATATTGAATATTTAATCACGAATCAATATCTTAAGAGTTGAACGAATAAAGATTGATGCAACCAGAGTGTCTTCCCGTCGTTCAGAGGCTCTCGCCTTTGACACGCCAACTTCCGGAATATTCTATTCATCAGGAAGTATCAGCGAGCCCGTGCAGGGGTGGCCAAGGAGCCAGCCTGGGCTTCCTCCGCGAAGTTCTCAGGGGTTGGATAATTTATGAGCTCGGTGAATCCATCAGAAGAGGCGACTGCGGGGTGGGCCGGAATTCTGCTAGCTGGAATTATTGATTCCCCGTTGGCACACATTATTGAAACTCCGACGTGACTGTTTGTTGTCTCTGTGAAGCGAATTTGATTGAAACCGATTGAAAACAGTCGCAGACTAGATTTTTATGCGGCTTCTTAAGTTCGCAGCATAACCTTAAAATTAAAATCAAGTGTTTGTATCAAAAGTAAAACATTCAGAATTAAAATATTTAACTATTCCGATGACAGTATATTCTCTAAGAGAGCATGTGTTAGCTGTGAATATCATCTTGGTTATCTCTTCACCCACTTTGTGTTATTTGCAAGGAATTTTAAGAAGACAAATCTTTCCACTGTATCAAACGCATAACTCGAGGAAACGGTTTTAACAAATACTTCGCAGAAGAAGCCTTCAGGTGTCTAAGAGTGAAACTTCTGGCTCGTTTACTGATAAATTGTTAAATATTTATAATACCACTCCACTATTGTGTAACCAGAGAGAATAATTCAAGTTTTCTGAGGCAACAAAAGGTACAAACAAATTTCTAGAATGCTTCGAGCTGGAATACTCTCGGATATCGGTGATTCTAGCAACACTTAAATAATTTTCTAACTCAAAGACGATCCCTAATTTACTTTGATTAGTCAAGTATTGATATTGAGAAAAGATTCTCCGTTTAGCAATGTTTTTGGGAAGTTGTTGGATATTTGTTTCAAAGGTAAATATACCCAAGAGACAAGTTCGACTCTATGGAAACGTATAGCTGTTCAAAAAGCCTAACAGATTTTATTTTACATCTACTTTTTTCTGTTTAAAAGAAGCCGTTCATATATATTATTTGATTTAAACTTTTACAATTAAGTAATGAACTTGTATTTGGCACTGGATATTTTATGAATTTATGTTTACAACATCTGTATATTATCAACAAAAAAATATAAGATTTTGACAATAATTGGCTCTTATCGTGACGTCAAGTTGAATCAATACCTTTCTGATAGTAGCTTTTTTTTTTTTTAGTTAAAAATATATACAATTTAGAGCTGTTTTTTAATTTAGTCTTTTTAGAAATTATACTGATATTCTCTCAATATAAATTAAGTAAAAATGTATTATACAAAAAACAAGTTCTTCGATGCAATACATTTCCGCACACACATCAAAACGTAACTAATTTCCAATCTCAAAAACCCATCCATTTATTACAAAAAACTAGCGCGTATCCAATAATAAATCAGAACAAAACCTTTGCTCCTTTCCCAGAGGGCACGATCAAACGGAGGCAGAGAACCGGAAAAAAAACTTATTCCTTCTCGGTGTTATTTCGTGTTTTTTTTTATTTTTTTTTAAGAAAACCGTCTCCGGGGAACGCACAATAAATGCGTTGACTGACGCAGGCGGTGTCGAGTGCGATCGCCGGACAATGCTGTGAAAGGAGATAAATTAGGCGAGGAAGCCCACAATAGCGCCATTAGCCGGCCGAGGCCATTGTCGACCCATCGGGACTTCTGCCGGCCCGTACATGAGTTGCAGGTCAAACTAAAATAATCCTCGGCGACGTCGCAATACACAACCTGGATACGTTATTTCTTCGGTCGTAATACCCTATCGGAAATGAAAAAATATATATATATATATCAGGAATATAATAGAGCCACATTCTTAATACGCTAAAAAAATCTATTAAATTAAATTATAAGATTCTTTAATGTAATTATAGTTAATTAAGAGCTATGCTTACAATACTGGGTGTGACTATCCCCTGAAACTGCGGGCAAGTTGTGGGGCTTACAACGTAGGGCTTAGGTGGTAGCGTATTCATTTCATATGAAAAATATGTTTATAACTACTATTTATTGGCTTTATTTATGTTATGGTTAAATAACAAGGCGTTGCTTACATAAGACAATCATAAATATTCATATTTATTTAAATTTTTAATTTAAAAAAATTATAAACGCAGGCAGCGTATTTCTTAGTTTAAGTGTAAAGGCGAAGATGATGAATCAGCAGCTTTAATATTACATATCTATATTTTATATCAATATATTTCAACTGAGATTATGGGTTGGTCGTTTAAAAGGAGTTAACCCTCAACAAATATTTTTGCTCTGGTGTCATAGTTTTATATTTTGAATTAAAATTTTTAAAAATCTTTTATACATCGTGCATATTTAAAATAATATTTGTTTTCAGTGTGCTCTGCTAAATTACTTAAAAAAATATTATTTAATTTTAACACTCCTTTTCCACGAGCCTCGTCGTAAACATAATAGGACGCGTTCAGAATATTCCATTACACTGATAGTTTAATTACAGTACATCTAATTTGATATAAGAGTACTGTTTAAATCTTCAGAGTGTAGGTCGTAAGGTTTTTATTGTAACTCGACTGAGAGGAGTACAGATACTGTCTCGTGGACGGCGCTAGACTGCCAGGGCGACAGAGCAATCTACCGTTTAAGTCTGTCGTTAACCATTCCCAGCAGTCAGGACGTGTCTTAATTCCTGTCGATGTGAACAAATAAATACAAACACTCCAGTCAGCGCCTCCGGGGAATGCTAAAAAGGAATTGAGTACAAAATGCCTTTATTTTTACTGTCTCGCCAGCTTCACACCGCACCGCTACACTTATTTTATTTCTAACTTAAATAGAATGCGATTTTTTTTACGGCATCAATTTTTTATACGTCTTCTAGTGTTTTCGATTCTATCAACTTTTCGACATAAATCATGTTAAAAAAACACGAGCAAAATCGTTGATTTTTTTGATTTCCACTGAGATCTGAACGCAAACACCTTAGCTGTAGCGACATTGTATTCCTGTTTATTCCAATATTTGTTAACACTAAAAGCATGTGTGGGTATAAAAATGCATCTATTGAGCATTAAAATTGTCAATAAGAAGATGCAATTTTTATATGAATAATATGGTTTCTACCTTGCACGATGCAGCAAAAACCTGAGTAAAAATATTTCAATAGAACATTTAAAAAAAATTATAACTCCATGAGAATGAAATGACTTCCAAGGTGCTTTAGATTTTTGTATGGATTCTGATAATGACTATTCTCAACCTGAACTAAGATAAAGTCATCAAACTAATTATTTCACGTGTGTTTGTAGGTTTTGGCAGCCGTTGTTGTACGATCTAGTCCCGATGCAATGACCATCTTAAGGGATTCCCCAGAAGATGGTGCAAGCACATGAAAACATTAGAAACCACAAAATCATCCTAATAAGACTTCATACAACACTTTTTATCGTATCTTGTCGGTTGTATAATTTAATAAAAACAATTTTTATATTTCACTAAATACTTCGTTTGGTAAATTTTAAGGTGCGTTAAAGTATTATATCAATTTTAAACATTCTCTTAAGTATAATTGATCGATCGTACGTTTTTCAACGTCAGAATATTTTATATATATATATTTTATGCCTTCAATATATCCAAATAATAAACAAAGCTCCCGGTAGGTATTCACATGCTTTATATCTATAATAACAAAATCAATAGCTAGCAGTTACAAATACCCAATTACTAATATGATTGGAGGACGTGAACTATTTTGATAAAGTGGAATAGGTAGTTTATTTTTATTAGTAATAAATTCCGGGATACTCGTGAAGGCTCTTTAGATAACAGCACGTGTCTCCTTATTAGACTCATACCAGGATATTGACCTGCCCGTCCCGGGGACGCGCCGGGTGTGTTTGTGACGATTATGATTCCTCTGCTCCTGTGACCTGACATGTGACTGACGGAGCAAACTCGTGTCGTGTCTCACACACGTTGTTTGGGAATAATACTCTATTTTTACACAGATAAAAATATGATTTATACTTATTCTCACACAAAATAATGAGAATTCACGAAGTTTCAATAATCATATATTTTATTTTCTAGTTAAATTGTTTCAGCGTGCATACATGTTCATTAGGCAATATGAGATTGATCGTAAATTATAAACAGTGTGTCCAAAGAGAGTATCGGGTATTTGTTAGTTCAGTTAAACAAAAACTACTTGTAATCAAGTATTTTTTTTTATTGTTGATTATAAGAATACAAAATGGAAAATCATTTCAAAAAGATGATTTTATCAAAATAGTGACCGTTACGCGCTGCTGGCACTCTTCTAATCTGGAACGAAGATTGCTCACATAGCCCTCGATATTACTGCCATTTCTGACCTGATGTTTTCGTCGGATTATTCTCATAAACCCTACTTTTAAGGTATCTCCATACGAAATAGTCAAGAGGGCTAAGGTCGGGGCTTCTGGGAGACCAGTTGATGTTACCTCCACGTGAAATGACCTTATTAGGGAATAATTAGTTAACAGCTTCAATTGATTGATGGAACCACGTTCTTGAGTTGAAACCTTGAAACTCCTGCAACTCTGGGCCCAAAAATTTTCGCAGCATATAGCAATAACGGTCACTAAAACAAATACCCGATACATTTTTTGGACACCCTATACAATAAGTTATTTTTAAGATGTATTAATATTCAATACGTTATTTTTTGTAGAAGCGATAAAAAGATCACAAAAATTTATTAAAATTAATTAGGTTTGTAAAATTCGCATTGCGAAAAGGTGCGTCACAAAAGCGTTTTCTTTGTTTTTATCAAAAAGAATTTCTGAGGTAAAAACAGTACCAAAATCCGGGTCTTATCCACGGACAGGGTAAGGCGTTCCGGCGCACGCTGCGAATTACATAATAACTCAAAAACGATGCTTTTTCTTTTAACATCTTTGAAAATTTCCTGAGTGAAATTATGATATTATTTAAATACCATTTTACTCGAAATTCATGAAGGTTTATTTTTATAACAATTAAAAAAGATATGAAATTTTTCTTGCGATTTCGAAAATATATCATTAATGTTGATGGTCAAGATTTCATGTGCATTTAACATTTATTGAATATATACCATCAGAGAACATTGCTCATATCGGGGGGCATTTTTGATTTAATTATTAGTTGATCACCGTGAAACATTTCCCAAATTTACTATGTCAGATAAAAAGCTAGAGTATAAATGTTTTATATTTCTTTCATATATATTTACACAATCATGTACAAAAAAAATAGCCTTAAAGCACAGAATGTCAATTCATTTGTACAAAAACTTCATATTTGTGAATCGTATGCAATGATTAAAATAAAATATGCAAGGTCATTAAGTAAAAATAACAGATTGTTAATGACATCCTAGAGATACTGCAATTAAACGGTGGTCATATTTAGTTTATAAAGTTTATAGATAAACTAAAATACACATGACCGCAAACCTTTTAATACTTTTTTTTTGTCAAATTAGTGATTTGCGTACATATAAATATGGCATGTTGAAAATTGCATCGAATATACATACAAAAACTAATTTTATTCTCAATATTTATAAATAATCATTTTTTTATTTGTTTCGATATAAAATAACAAAGTCATATGATTTACTTGGCAGTGTTTTTTTTTTCTTCGGTGAACTGTTGTAATCGAGCGCGCAAGGAGTAATGATGATATTCTCCTGAAAAAAATGGCAGGGAGAAATAGGAAAGCTAATAAACAATAAATTTTAGGGCAAGTGAACTCCTTTTCCAGAAACTCCCCTTCAAATTCTCATCACCATTCATTACGTCATTCTAATCAGAGCCTTCCTCGTTCCCTTGATAGAAGATTCATTTTTTATACACCGCCTCCATTTCTCTTTCCTTCTTTGCATCTATTATCAGCAGATTCCGGAATAATCTTAGGGCATTCTTGAAACATCTTTCCACTTTCTACAGTCGTACTGAAACTGCTACAATAACGCAAAAATTATTCTTTGGTTTAATTTGTAATCCTCCATATTAAAACAGCAAATGAGAATAGTCAATCGACTAGGAGATTGCGAACGTCTTTGTTTGCGAGTACTTTCGCCTTCTAAGGCTCGAGAAGCCCTTGAAAGGCGAGTATACTCACGAACGAAAATTTTCGCAATCTCAAAATTTGTTTACTTTGGTAAATTGGCGTAAGTTTGCGAAGAAAAATAATAGGTTGAAAAATAAATAAATTTCAATTACAAGTGAATACTATTCGACTTTTTTTTATGAAGAAACAATTTCGTTTTTTAATGAAAAGTAAATATGAAAAATATTACGGTAAATGCTTTGCTGTTATAGATTATAAGTTCTAATTTTTTATATCAACTTAAGAGATTATGAGGAATTGAGTAGGGTTGGTCATAATAATAACGAGTCGCTTAAATCAGTTTTTATTATTATAATAACATAAATTTGGAGAAAAACCTTGGGAAAATAAATCGGTATTATAAATTTAATATGCATTCAATACTATTTTCATTCATTTCATGCCCTTTGGAGGATTTCAATTTTAATCCTATATAAGATCACATACCCCCTTCACACTTTACGCGCATTTTACGATTCATCTAACATCACAGCTTCAAATGAACCACAAATAAAGTTACTGGTATCATAATTTCCCGATGTTCTCTTAAACCTTAAATTTTATTGAAAATGTTTAAATATACCTTTTCCACCAGCGCTCAGAGTAATTTAGTTTATAATTGCGAGATTACTAGAAAACACCTCTTTACTTACAAATGCGTTAGTCAATTAACACTACCACTAAAAAAACATATCTAAAAAAATAGAACAACAATATATATTTAAAAATTAATATAAATCCGGTGGGTTTGCCATTACAAGATATTCCAGTTAAATACGATACATAAAATTCAATGCTCAAATCAGAAAAAATATTTAGTTTATGTTATGAAATTTAAAACCTTAGTCCACATCAACACCATTAAAGGTTAATAAATAAAGGCAATTACAAAATATATTGAACTTCCTTATTTAATTTATTCTGCCCGTAATATTATTCCAAAGTCTTGAAAATAATTTATAACTAAGCTTGGGTATTGTTTGTGTTTATAATAAATAAGCTTACCACATTATTAACCTTCAGTTGCTTATTACCTGTTCTTCCAAGTTTATTAGAATATTGTCTTTAAAGGCGTTATTTACAAAATAAACAGACCGATTTAATTTAATATTACACAGCTAATGCGAAGAATTAATTCCTGCTTGATAGATTTATATGCTGGCATCGGTCAAATATTTCGAATACACCCTTTCGCATTACGCCAGAGCGTAATAAAATGATGGATCTCATTTCACTCGAAAGGGGAAGAAATATATTTCTATTTTACAAAAAAAAAAAAAAAAAAATGGAGAAATCAAATATTCCGTCTAGAAAGCAGAAAAATGAAAACAGGGTTGCCACACACACGACACGGGCGAGAGTGGTTTTCTCAGCACGCTCGCTCGTTTCCAAGACGAATATCCATTCATCGTGGTGATCATTCACACGGGAGACAACCGGTGCAGATACAGGCCCAAATCACCGGCTATTTTTCTGCCAGCCCTGTCGAAATAATAAAAGGCGATTTCCCCGGAAAGGGATTAGAGTGTACCGAGTTTAGCCGCCGCCACCCCCGCAGCGGGCCCCACGGACCGGGCAGTAAAATTATTTTAATTAAATGGTTCTAATATAATTTTTTCACTACCTGTGTGATATGTGAAAATGCAGTATTAGATGTGTTATATGGTAAGTTTTTACCAAGTGTTCACTATACAGTAATACCTAGCTTTACGCGAGGGATACGTTCCGGAAAAAATCGCGTAAAGTGAAATTCGCATATATCGGAGTTTACGATTAAACAAACATACATAGTCAAAACTTAATACAAAAAAATACGAATCTGAAATACTGAAAAATACATCTATTGTCTTATGGGTATTAGCGTTTATTTTACGTTCATGTAAAATACGTTCATAGCACCCAACGCTGTTTTTAATTATTAAGAGAAGTCAATGAATACAATATGTTCATACATATTCTTAAATAAGAAATTCGCGTAATGCAAGGCAATTTAACGCGAAATTTTAAATTCGCGTTATAGTGAAAACGCGCATAACGGGGTCGCGTAAAGCGGGGTATTACTATATAACCGATTCTCAATATAAAGCAATAAGCAAATCATATGAGTGACATGTCATATTTATAATATAATTTAAAGCGTCATTAGTTTAGATAATTGAATCAAAAATGTTGTTTCTGTGACTCATTCTAAGAAAATACGTTTTTACAAAAATTCTATATGAAATTTGCTTTAAATTAGCTGAATAACATTTCATTTCACTGAAAATGGTAAGACAAACACACCTGCGGTTATAATGCAGTGAAATTCCATATTGTATTTTTATACATACATATATCGTTATAAAAAATACCAAATAAAATTTCAGTATTTCAGTTTTGACGGGTGATAAAATTTTTTGCAATCGATTATCTTTTCAGAGAAACTTTGACAAAGTTTAATTCAAATTTACTTACGCAAATACAAACTTAGAAAACTTAGTTTTAAAATGATAATAAATTTAAAATTATCATAAAAGTATGAATTGTGGAGCACAGTATATTTAAATAATGTAATCTATAAATAATTTTTTTTGGGATTAATTTATTATTATATATATACTAGTGTTTTTTTCATTTGACTGTGGTTTTATGTCGTAAACTTTAATGTACATAAATGTTAATAAAAGAAGATATGATTGTAAAATGCATATCAAAAAAATTATTCACAATAAAATCTGTTATATCTTTCAATTATAACTGTTATAATACAATTTATTCTCACAATTTTCTATATTTAGTATATTATTTTCTAGGTTTTAGTCTTGGTGCTATTCATGTATGCTTAGGCTTTTTTGAGGGTGGTTTTGGTTTAGCTGGAAAGGTGCTTAGTTCCCGTGTATGTAGGATACTCAGAAATAGAAATGTATTGACCCAGTTCCCAGGTATGGGGAGGTGATTCTGTGTTATGATTTAATTTTGTAGTTGCCCTGGTAATAAAAACACACTAAAAAGTTGTGCCGTTTTTCCTGTTTGTTATTTACCAGTCTCCAGGATTTTATTGTTTTACTTCTTTTTTTTTATTTTTATGTTACTTATTATTTGAGTAAACGTTTTATTTTTTTGGGGAGGTTTTATATTTTAGTGGAATAATAAGATTGTACCATCTTCCGTGGAATTTTATACACATGAACATGTCTAAGTTATAAGAAAAATATTTTCTTCCTTCAAAATATTTTATTACAAAAATTGAGATAAACATAGTAATAATTGAACAATCGAACATACTATTTTGTTAGTTCAATTTGTATAACTTATTTCTTTTTATATTTAAAAAAAAAATTCTGAAATTAATCATTGACATAGCTCTATCAAATTTCATTATTACGTAATTTAAGCGCTTTATGAATAGAGACTTTAATTAAGCAAATAATCAATTATTTGTACTTATAATATATAGAGGCATAATAGTTAGAGAGACATATATTTTCAAATGCTTCTAAAATAATTATTTTTTAATAAACAAGTATTTAATTATTTACCTTAATACAAATATTGGTACTTGTTTTTTATCCGACCACAATTTTTTTTTAATATCATATGACGATGAGTCCCGTTGTGGCGTTTATTTCGTTCATTGCAGATTTCCATGACCGCTCGATTCGTTGGGTTAGGTTAGGTTAGGTTAAAAAAAAAAGGTTAGGTATAAGTTTTTTGGTGGTCGGATAAAAAACAAGTACCCAAATATTTCATCAGCCTCTGTGATTTAAATCGATCATAAAATTCAATAAATTAATCCCAGCACTATCTCAAATACACTTTAGCAAAATACTATTCAAGCATCAAACCACGAATATTCCAACAAGCAGTTACATAAAACCATATAATAGCAAAACTAATTAGCCCTGTATGCGACCACAGTGGGCCTGAATACCAAGTAGGTACGCAATCACCTGAAGCCTAGCGAAGGTTTGATAATACCACTTGGTCGTGAATTCTGTGAATTGCGTGAATTACTGACGGATCACTGATTTATCATACCTTCGTCAAACATCACAGATATGAATAATTGTCACAGTCGAGAGGTGAGTTCGGAATACATCGAGACGTTCTGTTGATTTTAAGGATAATTGGTAATATTGCTGTGCGGTGATGTAACTGCGGTGCTATACGTTGGTTTGTTTGCTGAGTCCCTCTACAAACAAGCGAGATAAAATTTATTGAAGCAAATCAGTGGATGGACAAGAGCTCGAGCATCGATCACACCTGTGACTTCAAAACAGAAACACACGAGTATTAAAATTATCACACATATTCAAAGTTCCAAGTTCTATGGAAATCCATCATTAAAAAATATAGTAACTTTTTACTAAAATTTGAATTTACAAAATAAAATTTTATGTTTTACAATACTCAATAGATCCGCTGTTATATCGATATTCCTAAATTTGTGTATGGACATTACAGATATGAAAAATGAGATATAAACTAAATTTGAAGGTATTTTTGAAGAACTTACACCTAATAGTTTTATCGTGACCAAATTATTGAAATTTGAAATGAGCATAAATTTTATGTTGCATGTGTTTTAGTAATAAAATTTATTTTGATAATATAAACAAAACCAAAAGTATGCTTTAAAATATTTAAAATTTAGTCATTTCCAAAAATATGTTTTTATTAATCAATCATTTCAAAATCAGATACCTCGCGGTTTATGGTTTAATTTATTCACCCACAAATCTATGCGAGAATATCTGCCGGGAACACGAATTGGATAGGGAATTGAGCATTTCAATCTCAATTTTCATCGTGAAACAAGCATTTTCATATATCCTGAAACTTTGCGGTCCCTGAAAAGTGCACTCTGAAGCAGAGTCGCATAATTTACTAACCCATTCTAGTAATCACTGAAATACTCAATCGGTTCCAATCTAATAAAAATATATTAATTGTTTAAATAGACATATTTCATTCCTATATTCATTAAGAAAAAAAACATCTATGAACAGATAATCTGAAGCAAATATGAAGGCAGTTAGGTTTACTGATTTTTCAAATTATAATTTATCTCGCTGGTATTAAAACATTAATCCATACGACCCTATAATATTCAAATGATGATGATTTACAATTTTCTTAATCATGTAACAATCCGCACTTTTAAAACGGCTCAATGATAAAGTGATAATTTGATATGTTTGATTTGTCTATTTAGTTTATAATATAATGAATAATTTATAAACTGTCAATAATAATATTCAAAATCTGTAATCAAAAGTAATTGATAAAATCATGGTAAACTAGTTTGTTATAATACTATATATATATTTTTTAATTATAACAATATAACACAGTGAAAACGGTAAGAATGTTATATTCGAAAATCCTTAGCAAGTTTCTACTGAATTTTCAACGAAACCTCACGTGACCGTTTGTGTTTTTTTGAAAACTTATTTAGTTTTATAAAATATAAATCTGGTGCAAAAGGCCACGCGACTTTTCCGAGCCGGTATAGAATTACTGCTGAATTACAAATATTTCTCTTTGGCTCTTTTCAGAGAAAGTTTTATTTTATTTCTAATACAGACTTGTTTTCGTCCCGTTTTTGCTAACGCCCTGGACGCAACTTTTTCCGTTTAGAAATAATTTTCAAAAACAAAAACCTCAACAAAATAAAATATCGATACCACCATTATTAAACAACAGTTAGAGATTTAAAAATAAATACTACGCACTTGAGTATATTATTTTTTGTTTAGTTTATTTATTGCAAGTATGCAGGTTAAGATAAGATGTCCTTCTTTCTTAGATATTGAGTCTTTCGACGTTTTGGTCCCCGGTATTGGGACCGTTTTCGTGGATTTTTGTAATGAGGTATTGTCTATAGTAAGTAATATATTAAAATTGTTTAACTAATTGAACTCGAAAAGAATTTATTATTTTCAGTTTTAAGATTTAAGTCTTACTGTTAACAATACAAGTTTGACTAAAAACAATTATTTGAATAAAAATTATCGTGAATTTAGAAGTATTTAATAGACTATACGCATTTTTTTAGTAAAAAGTTTGATCGCTCTCTGTCCAAAATGTTCCAGAATTTACAATAAATTCGTCAAAGTCCACAGCCACTTCACTTAACTGGTCTTATTTCACCCCTGAAAACTTTTGTTGGGGCGCACTTTGCTCGGACAATACTTGTCGTCTGAAATATCGAGGATTTTAAAATTTGTTGAGTCTAGTCTGTCTGTAAATACTATTAAATACTATGAAACTTGAAATCTGAGTGGGTATTCATTTATGGGGTAATTTTAATACAATATCCACTTTGGTAGAAGAGTTGATGCGTATAATTTTTTACTAGACAAACTCAAGAGCTTATAGAAAGCGTTAATTATAGTTATTATATTATAATTACTGTAATTTTCATTTAAAAATAATTTTATTGAAAAAACAGTTTGCCTTTACTGTGATATCTCTTTGTATATTTTTATCGAATTCCGATGAAAGAAATAATGTTTTTTTTTTAAAAACGGGAAACTCCCATCTTTAAACCGGAAATCCATTTTCATTTCAGTAGTTACAGAATATGTTTTAATGATATTCCATTTCCATGTGGTTTTTTGCAAGTTCTAGCCTTCGCGGCCTCGGGCAGCCGGACGGCCCATGAAAAGTCATAATTTACTGAGTAAATCCGTTGTGAAATGTGCATTTCACTCCGACAGGTTGTGTTTCGTACAATTTGCACTGGAAAGGGTATTTCCTGAATAATCCGACCGGAATACAATAGTATTCCAAGGGATTTATCTTGTATTGTTGCAATATTTCAAAATATACATATTGTGTTAATTTATATCTAGAACTAACTAGCTGATTTTATTCTGTATACTTAGAAAAAAGATATAGAATTTACCATAAAAAATACTCATTTATACCAAACCGATAAAAGTATACAATCTTGATAAGTATAGTAACATAATATTTTCCTTTAATTATCAGTACAATAAATCTGAAGCAGAAGTCGCAATGATATAAACTAAATACATATAAGTCAAGTTTTTAATCATAGCTTGATAAATTTTGAGATAAAAATATCTAAAATATAAAAAAAATTTAGGCTAAAGAAAATAATATGCATTTTATCTATGAACAAAATATTTTTTCACAATCCATAACATGAAGACATCTGAAGCGATCGTGATTTTCAGTCGATTCACTTTCTGTATCACTTCTCGCGGTAATTTTAGTAATGAACTTACCAGACTATAGTTTTCCGATACAGCCCTCGGCTTTGGAGGCTCTATAACCTTCAAGCGACCTTCAATGCCTTTTCAGAAGGACTTACGCTTGAAAGGACTAATACTGTTTACTGGGAATGATTGTGATTGGATGACGGCTTATCAGTTCACTCAGCGAGTGGAAGGTACAAGTTCGATTACTTATTGTAACATTATCAAATTCTATAAGGAAAGGCATTTGATGTACTCGTATTCAAGCGAACTCGATTTAATATTGTAAACTCATACCTATTTCAAGTATTTGACTACTGCGGCTATCATATTTATTTGGCAGATAAATATGTGTAGCTCTAGAAAGTTCAATATCATATTTTAAGAGTTTTTTTACAACAATAAATATATGATTGGAGGTGAAGTTTTTTAACAATTCAATATCATCTTTATATTTTCCTTAAAATATTTTTATTTTTTGTTGATTTCTATAATTATAAATTTAATAAACTATTATTTTGAAGAAGTCTTAAATAAACAAAGATAAAATAAAAAGGAATAAATTAGATGGGATTCAGTTTAAGACGGCAGAGTAGTTTGGAGATGGGACTTTATAAGCAAGGGGAGGTTTATAGAAGTTGACACATGTCCTCCCTCGCATCAAGAGATTTCTGACAAAGATGTTGTATTATTATAGGCTGTAATTTTACAACCAAAATGACAAAAAACTTTGCTGGTACGTTTATCTTGATATAATAAAACTATTAAAATAATTATTTCAAGTTGACCTAGGAGAAAAAGCTTTTGGGGAGAAACACTTCGATTTACTATATATACAATAATTAATATGTAGATATACATTATTGCCAAGTGTAAATTATTTTTAACTTATGTAAAAATAAATACTGTTTCTTAATAAAAAATTAAAAAAACAAAACAGATTTGAATCGTTCATTCTCAAGCAGAATTGTTTAATGTCTTGAAAAAGCAAGATTCATTTACTGGAACAGTTTGCAGTCTATTGATAGTTTATTTTAACAATGTAATGGACATATTACCAAAGTTGCATGAAGTAAGGAATTTTATTAATCAAATAGCTGCAATAAATAAATTTTTGATTTATATCTGAGTTATTTACCATTAGTTGTCACAAAGAAGCGCTTCGTATACAGCTTTAGTAACATACCTTACATGCTAGTTGATATATTGTTAATTTGGTTGGTAAATAACAAATTGACATGTTATATTTACCCACATACATCAGATTTTGTTTTGAAAATCTCTTATTAAAAAATCTAAGAGTGATTGCTCTATTTAAAATTATGTAAATTTATAAGAGTGTTAGGTATTCAAAAACGTTACATGATTTTTTGCCTTTTTTCAAGTCGCACTGAAGTCATGAAATTTTTTTGAAATATTTACATGGTGATATAAACAAAAAAATTGCCAGTAGATATAATGCATTTTTGAATCTGTGTCATGGTTTATTTTTTTATAATTTCATTGTTTAAAAGTCTAAAACTTTTTTTTATAAATCTGTATACCATGCCTTGTTTGATTTCTTAAAAATAAATGCGATTAAAAAAACCTCAGGGCTATTATCTCATAATACTCATAACAAGTAAAAAAAGTCTCCAATTTCAGAATAAAGGTCAAACCTTCAAGAGAAAACGTTTTCAGATGAAGGTTTTTTGAAGTTATCCAGTGGTAAGGAAATAACCGGAGATGTACCAAGTCGGAACGAAGCCACGATTGTTTCTAATTTCTAACAATTGCTCACTAACTTACTACTGTATTCTCCTACTCTTAATAGGCAACAGACTCCTCAGATATTTTAAGCAAAAATATCTCTCACTTCAATCCAACACTTTAAGATAATTCGTATTTTTAATAGAACTTGATATGTAGAGTATACTCATGTATTATTCTAATTAGCACTAACAGAATGTGCTTACTAAACAAAACCACTCAGCTTTCAAGTACTTGTAAATACTCTACATATTGAGTTTGCCTTTGTACCTGTGAAAATATTTCCAAACATGTTGAAAGCACGTGATCCTCTTTGACGTACAATTTCTTTTTTAATTTTCAGTGGCGGATTAAGCTCCGGTAAGTGCTTTAGATATTACTCAGCATGAGGCAATAATTGCCTCTCGAGACATCAATTGATGGAACTCCAATCTGAATAAGTACTGTACATCGTAGCGATGTCCAGACAAAATTCTTAAAAAACTCGAGAGGTTTTTATTTTCAAGGGTCAGTACTCTGACATCTAGACTTAAAGCTTGTATGTGTTTTCATACAAAAAAAAATATAAATGCCATTAATTTTAAATTAAGTATTTCTGATTGGCCAGTATTTTTAAAAAATAAAAATCTATAACTTGTACGATTACACAAACGATCTTCATGAAATAATAAAAAATAAAACCCTTTAGTATTTATTGTATTCATCAATGATAAATTAGTTCAATTTGTTATACAAATATTATCAAACAAATAGCTAGAATATTGTTGTTTTTTTTTTTAATTATTACAAAAACAATATCGAAACTAACAAGATGTATATTTTCAGAGAAAATATTCCAGTAAGAAAATCTACTAAGATTGAGCAATCTATTGATTAATAATTAACTTCCACTTAAGCGTCTATCCAAAGATGGTTACAAGAAAGTTAAGTCAACAATGAATTGATAAATTTAAACTCACCGTTCATATTATAAATGGTTCAAATATGTACATAATAGCTATGGGAAAAAACTATAGCAAATTATAAAGAATAACTTATTAAGTAGAGGTACTCGTCCACAGCAGCTTTCTCGCTGGTGTATTATTTTAAATGGTGGAGACATTTTTGGTTACAAGCCAAAAGAATGTATTAAATTTTGGTGTAAATTGAAATTCTGCATGGCACCAAAAATATCAATTTCATATCATATTCTTTTCACGAAAATAGCTTCAGTACTACTTTTTTTTTATGTTTGAGCTTTTACAGTTCGAAGCCTGTCTTATAAACATGTATGTACCCATACTAAACAACTCTAGAAAAATACTTGAAATAATATAGAAAATTCCTAGTATGTAGTAATCCAGTCATTTTCGATATTATTTTCAGGAAATTTATTGCGAGGGTGGGTGGGAAGTGGGCTTAACGGACGTTTATTAGGTTTTTTTTATATTAATACGAACGGAGGCTGTATTTATTGCTTCTATCACACGAGTTGTGAGGAAATTACAGGCGTTTTGTACGGATGAGGTCGCAAATTTTGGAAATTTTATCATAAAAGGTCACCCTCGGGCTTGCTTTTAATGTCCCCTGTGCTTTTCAGTAAATATATACATGCAAAGTTCCGTAACGTTTTTTTGCAATCGTTATTGTGTAATTTAAAGTACATTTTACTTAACTCCAAAATTATATTATATGATATTTTACATTATATTTGTGTGTGTATGTAAGTAATCTATTCCAATTTAAACCAGTTAGTTCGTCAATGCAGGCAATAAGAGCACCTGAATGCTTGTTTAATAAACACACCGTATTGGATCTGATCATAGTCCCAGTGCTCTAATAAAAAAACCCATTTCCGACGGAAACGCGCTCTGCAAATGGTTTTCAAAATTAATTGAAGGCTAAAGTGAAATCTGAATTACTCAGTATGAACTGTACCGCAATGTGATTGGTTCAGTTTAATTGATGATCAGTGCGGAAACTCACCGCGAAAGAGGCATCGAATAATTGACTTGGGGCAAGTGGACAAAACTACTCACTTATGTTATAAATAGTACAAATTTGTGCCTATGGGGTACCATACATTTTTAAATGTTATAAATTTTTGCCAGATTACAAAAACGAGTACTTTCTGCGTAGGCCTATTATACATTCAGAATAGTCTGATTTTTTCGTTTTGATAGATTATTTTTTTAGAAATTTATATGATAGCTCAGGAGTGTTCGCATGGCTACCCTTTTCTGAGTTTTCCCTAAAAATAATTTAATAGGAACAAAAATAAATAATCGTTTGCAGATAAACAAAAAATTATATTTTAATTTTTTTATTAGTGTGAACGGTACTGAATTATAAAAAAAATACAAAGCTCTATGGATCTCGTTATCGTGGGCGATGTAGCAGCGAAGTTAAGAGGAGGGCGCCTTTGAGGTAGAACAACCTAGTCAAAGGACTGACAGGTGCCAGGTCCACCTCATCCACAAGAGCAGCAGAAGAAATTCAGAGCTGGAGCTTTCTGGTCCTGATGTTTACGAAAACTATTTAAATTGCCATGGTCTCCAGGAAGCAGAGGCACATCAAAGTCAATACAGCCTAAAATTACAACCTTTTTTGTTGAATATTTTTTCTTTTATTTAATTGAAATAAACACCAAAAATAGAAATCTTCATCGAGCTATTTTGTTATTGATATAATAAAAAAATAATAGAGGTCACTTGATCGTGCAAACTAAGTCGAAAGGGTCTAGGTTCTCCGTGTATGTTTATCAAATATTTTAATTCATATTCATTCACTCTACCATGAAAGTCTTGACATAAAACAATCCGTGCTAGAATTTTATTATTATTTTTTGGTTTATATGAATGGTAGTAATTAATAACCCTACCTGGATGCAACCTACTCTGTTAGAGGCTGTGTTGTTTCCCAGGTGCCTTGTAGTACACGTGCCCCACTTGCTCGCCCAGACTAACTGCACTCTATAGTCTCGGAAGATCACTAACTAAGCTGTGTACGTTACTTATCGACATTAAATGAACTTCCAGTGACCACGAGGCACTATAATCAATTGATTTATTTATAATATAATTTTATTTTCAATATATATACTCACAGTAGTATTTATATTTGGCTCAGTTGGTACTTGATTGCCCACGGTTCGATCCTTGTTCTCAGAAATTTTTAGTCTTTAAAGCACTTAAAATTGTCCGAAAGTCTCTTTGAAATCTGATATTACTCCTGAAATGTTTATTTGTTTTTAAAAACGGTTTATTTCAAATATAAACATATATCATGTATATACAAATATTTCATATTGTTATTGAAATTTTTTTTTGGACGCACGATATTGGTTAAGGTCATGAAGCGATAGTAAAAATGATTTTAACGACAGTGTAGAGATTTTAAACACGAATATAGCGGTCTGGCACTCTAGCCAATTGAGCTACGGAGTCACTGTAGCTGAACACGAATTTAACTTGTTACATGACTGATATACGAGTATTTAGTTGAGAAGTTGACTCAGGTGTCTATTTTTTTTAACCGGACTTATCTCATCGTTTCTTGCTTAAATTGATTACATAAATGTAGTAGAGACGAGCAATTAAATAGCGATAAGAATTTTGGTTACAACTATATTTGATTCAAAACTGCATTAAAGCACTCAAAGGAATATATGAATAGAATAAAAGTAATATGTCATCAACTAGATTGTCCGCTCGGACGCGAGCGCGACGACTGAAAAGACTGCAAATATTCAAGCGCCGCAATTGAAACAAATTAAACAAACGTAATTTTCAGCGTGGAAAAAACAGAGACGTGGCATTGCAATGAGGCTTTCAATGAAAGCCTGGCTCTGGTGAAAGCCTTCTGAGGACATCGCTGTACCTTTATGACGCGCGTCCGCGAATTATCTTGATTAACACCGAATAAAAATTACGCGTTAATTTCAGGGACCCTCGTTACGGCGACTTGCTTGCTTTTGTATCATTTTTCTGGATTTCATAATTGTATGTGTTTGCGTTTTTTAATCCCCGAAAACAGATGTTTTATTTTCTTTGTGCTCTTGCGCCATTGTACAAGTATTTAATCCATTACATACTAAAACGCGTAGATATTCCGACGAGTAAAAATTTATTCTGCCCGCTTCGGTATTGTATTTTTTCATCTGAATGTAGGATTAGTGCCTCTGCCTTTGTTATAACGTTTTTTTTTGTATTTTTATTGCTGTAGGAGCATATTGAATTTGCTGCGGTAAATTTTGTTTCAAAGGTTTTTCTTTTTTTTTGTTTTATTGTGAAGTATATTCTTTTCACTTTACATTATTGCCAAAAGCGATTTCCTTTATCCCGTCTTGAGTGTATAGTGCCATTAAATTTAAGATTGTAATGAATTACTGACAATCTTTCAGGCGATGAGTTACAACCCTTACAGTTCAAATCCATGCAACCCTCCTTGTATTCATTCAATTTCTTCACAAAGTGTGAACCCAAATTTTTTAAAAGCTCATACTCATAATTATAAAATATCAAGATTGCCAAACAAATCATGTATGATTTACGAGAGGGTTAATATATTTAATAGCCTCAAGAGACTCGCAATTGTTATGCGGGTGTTGATTTCCTTTTGCCATTTCACGGTTGAAGACGGCATTACTCAGTTGGTTGGCAAGCAGAAGTAATAATTATCACCACCACGTCCGGCACTCCCTGACTTCCTCTTCCTCCATTTTGTCCAGCTCTGAATCCCGTTTTCTGACTTCCACCCCCTCAAATGCTTTAAAGTACCTCGGTTAGCTGTTAATTTCTAAAGCTTCGGTGTCTTCAGACGAATTCTTAAATCAATGGCATCGCAAGGAAAAAATAAACTACATAATTTAAATTCTATTATTTTAATAAAATAATCCGTTTGAATTTTCAGGGAGTTTCAAAACAATTAAAAAATTGTTAGAATTTTTGGATGTATGAAATATTTAAGCATGCATTTATATTATTCAAAAAAATCAGAATGATCACTTAGTTATTAATACATTTTTATTTAAATGTATTGCTATATTTATATGAAATATTCGATGATGTATAAAATACGTTGTAAAATTAGTCGATATAATTAAATTAGTAAAAAGTCTTTTGAAATGAATGCATTATTCATAAACTATCGACCAAAATAACACAAATATTCAACAGCCTATTACGCGGCTTCGGTATACCGGAATTCCCCCAATTAAATCATCCCTTTTCAGATTTCCGCGAGGGAGATTTGCACCCTTCCAGGTAGTTGGCTGAATAGGTACGGGGGACAGGTAAAGGGTTGTGCCCACCCCCGGAGAGTCACGAGGCGTGACACGACCCTCGTCACGACTCTACCGCCGAAGCCTCTAATTATTCAGTGTGACATGAAACATATTTTTCAGAGATTTTCACATTCTACCCTTGGGCTCGATGGGCGGATCGGAAAAAAAGCTCTGTTGAGACTCGAGTGATGAATGGGTATGATTTTGCTGAGGCTTTTGCGAGTAGGAAATGGCCAGGTGCCCCCGTAGCTATTTCTTTACGCAAATAAAAATTTAAAAAAAAAATTCATTTTTTACAAAATACTTGTTAAAAGTTTTCGGTCAAGTCACTCGCGTCATTTTCAAGTACCCTATTCTGTTTTGATTTCAGTAATTGACTTACAGGTGTCCAAACTGAACAGGCTCCCTGAAGACGACCGTGAGCAATCGCGACGAGCACATTCGTCATGATTATTCACAGTGATAATAGGCCGGAATATGTTACGCGGATAGCTCGGAATCGTTTCGCATTTAACTTGGATTGCACCCACCAGCCCCCCATAGCGTGCATTTGTGGACACCACCCGTAATAACCGCCTCTGCGGTCCCGATAATTGACACTCCGCGTATTCCGCTTCCAGGCTGCGCCAACAAACATTATTATTTGCGGCTTGGGAGCGCTCGGGCAGGCTGAATGTACGCAGCCTCTATGCACATCTGCAATTTCGAAATATATTGTTGAAATAACTTGACGTGCTACGGATTCATTGCATTCTAATATATATTTTAATAAAAAAATTATAAAAATAATTTTCCACTGTAATTTTATAAGTTGTTGAAATTCGACTAAACCTGTCAAACATCAACTTTCAAAATTTGAACCGGCTGTTTTCTTAGTAAGATTGTGTAAACTTGAAAGTATTATTTATATTTCCAAAATATTTCTAATCAAAAATAAATTGAATGTTATAATATTTAATTTTCTTAAGAGTGAATTTATCGCAACCAAGGTCTCCCCCAAACGAATAGCGCCCATTTAAAATCTACCACAAAAAAAAAACACTCCTCTTCACTATCCAACCGTGCTTTCTCTGAAAATTTTAATTATTTTTCATTTTCAGTTTCTTAATCTCTTAACACGGAATTAATCCTCTTAGCCATAAAAACTTAATTTCACTTACATTTAATTATTTTTCATTTTCTTATTCTGTAATCTTCTTAAATTTTATCTTGATTAATAATGTATAGCCATTTCCGAATTTTAATGGTTTCTTTTGAGGACATACATAAAATAATTCATTTATAACAAATATGAATAGGCTTGGAGATTGTAAACGTTTTTCTTTGTTAGTACTTTTGCTTTGTTTGTGGATTTTACAACTTGAATTACTTGGGACAATCATTGCTTGTCTCTCTAAACTATTTTTTAAATATGCAGTGTGTACGATACGGGGTAAGTAAGCAAATTATTAGGCAAACATGCGGAAGCTTTAAATAAGTATCTTATTAAATAATTAACAATATTGTCTGTGAGATTTTCTCATACTTTAAAGACAGGCTGAATAAATTATAATTAAAGTTTTAATTGGATATTTCTATCTTATCAAATCGTATTCCACGCCAATAAACCTTATTAAACTCATTCTTCCCGAGGTGCGTCATCAAAGGAGCCCCGCAGTCGCGGCTCCTCGTGGCACTTGCTAAGGAGCTATATTAAATCACCTTGGAACAATACGGAACTCCCTCCTAAAGGTAAATAAAAGTCTCAACAACTTCAGGACGCAGGAATTGTCTTACTGAAGTAATTAATTAAGAAGACACTCAACTTTTCGAAAATATTCATTCTTGAGTCGCCTAATTAGCGAGCAATAATCCATTTATTGAAAATAATAAAAAGTGTGAATTTTCAATTATACAAATGAAAATAAATGTAATGCGTAATGATTCATGTAAATTTATTTGATACCAAATAATAAGAGGCGTGTTTACTCCATTTGAGAGCATTGTCGGGTGCCTGGGGCGTCAACCGATGCTTCAGGTTAAGGGTATGTACATCCCTAACAATTTTCAGGTTATCCAACGTATAGTACGTTGGATTCAGTGTTACTAATATTGAGAAATTCAATATTTTTGACAGAGAGTACTCGGTGGAATTCCATTTTAATATTTTTGAGTAAAATACTTGAGTGATTTTCCTGTAAGATAAAATACTTAACAGATTTGACTCTGTTTGACGTGAACGTGAAAGGTTGGCGAAACCGGTCACAAATAAAAACGAACATGTGGAAAGTCACTCAAGTATTTTACTCAAAAATATTACTAATATTGAAAATAAACAAATTAAAAATGCAAAATTTATTTGTTAAACAAGTAGGGTGTGAGTTTTTAATGTTTCTGTGTACTTCAGAACTGACTGTATGCAGATTTCAGCGACATTGTTTCATGGGTGTTTTGCCGTGTTCTGTGATGATTTTTTATCCGACTTTCGGTCACTGGAATCATTATTAATTATAAAAGAAATTTTCTTTTTTTAGGCACCGGAACCGAGGCGTAAAAATAAAAGTAACAATCTGCCTTCAATATTTTGCATATTTAATTCAAACTCCGCTGAAATATGAAGGCTGATTCAATATAATCTCGGGTTGAATATAGTGCTAATTGGGCCATATTGTCATAAATAAATTATTCGATTTCCATATCTTAAATATTCAGAATATCTCAGCGGGGGGGGCTTGTCGCGCCTGGCGACCCGGCAATCCGCGAGGTAAATAAAAATAAGAGGACGAGCAACAAAGAGGAATAATTAACAATAGCTCCTCGACTAGAGCCTCCAACAAAAGGCTTTAATTAAATAAAATAATTAATATTCCAAAAAGCTACATCCCAGGACAAATAATGTAAATCGTCAGGGTTGTATTGATCGTATACGGTTGCGTAGATGCGCCTCCTTGGAGAAACGTGAAGTACTCGATATATCTTTTATAACATTGACTATCAATATTTCTAACTTGATCCGCTTACTAATAAAGTAAGTAAGATAAAGTAAGATCACACGCTGCGGTTTTATCGTTACATTTCTATACACCTGTCAGGGGTGGCACCGTTTCTTTCAGAGGAGCACGACGAGCCCCTATTTTATATGATCCGAGGGGGGTGGCCAATCGAGGGGGGGTGCTCGCGCGCCGGCACAATAAGGATGATGACAATTATTAATGCTTCCTGAAGAAAAATTCAACGCAGAAAAACATGAAATAGTGCCTAGAGGTGGTAATTATTTTCATTTAGAGATGTCTCCCCTCGGCCGGAGGGTGCGGGGGTCGCGGCGCTCCGGTATTAATGGCCCTCCGCAAATGATTACGTGGGACTTGAAAAATATCGCAATTATATTATTTTTAACGAGGATTTTGTCAGATTTAAAATAATAATGAGACGGCACCGCGTTTAGGTATTAATCATTATTTTCAAAGATGTATTAAAGTAATTTTTTTCAATTTATTTATATCTTCCACGAGCACGGCAATAAACACCGCGTGTATTATATTTTTCAAATTGTTGAATTTCTACGTGATACATTTATTTTTATTATAAATATATTATTGATATTAACTGTTCTATGGTATCACTAAATTCAGATGGAACACAAGTCATTAAATCTCACTTCTTTATAAGAGTAGGAAACTCTGTGCAAAAGAAATAGGTAAGCCAGTATTTGAGGGGTAATTATTACGATTCTTTCCAGCTTGTGGCGCATTCGGAATTTTTCTTTTTATACATTTCATAGAATTGGAAAAGCTTTATTGCACAAGCACATATTCAGTAAGCAACTGTGCTAAAAAAAATAACTACACATTGAAACCAATATTATATCATTATCTGGCTATGAGAAACGAAAGTAAATAGAAAAATAAAAATATTTTTTTTAGTATAAAAATTTAAATAAACAGCCGCTTTACTCAGTGGTTTATTTTGAAAAACTACTCCCCAAAAGGTAGAATCGCGATCCAAAAGTGAGAAACCGCCAAATATATAAAATTTTGCGGGTAGTCTTATAAATATTCAATGAGGTAAAATTTATTTTTGAATATATTTTCACACGTAAAAAAGGCATTACAGGCTGGAAAATCCTTCACTCGCATGCCGCGGCGCCGACAACTCTCAAAATTCAAATCCGCCGCCATTAAAATAGAAAAAAAAACATCAATCACAAAAGATTTCCCTTTGGAGCCGAGCAGGTAATTTCCCTTCAAAAGTGTCACCAGTACTTTCCGGCACAAAAAAATGTAAACATCACACTGACATGCCAACCCCCGCCACTCCTGATAAATACGCCACAGTTAGATTAATCTAAAAATCCTGTCACAGGAGACGAATCACATTAATCTTAATGTTTGCACTATCAGCCGGTGTGCGAAGCCTGGACATCATGCGAATTTTACATAAATCAACTTTATACTTTGCTTTTTATATTATACTCAGCTGGAAAGTGTCCTTTTATAGATTGATAGTGTGTCAACTGAAGAGTAACAGGCCAGATTAGAGATTGAATATACTGTAATAAATTAATCTTTTTTTCATAACTGAAATGATAATTATCATCGCGAATAATCAATAAAGCAGTTTTTGGTCGTGTCCATAGGTTTTGGCAGCTTTTTCAGGGATTTCCGTTGATTTTTTTCATTTCCACGAAAAATTGGTGAAAATAGTCTCAGTGCTTAAGGAATCTCAAGATCACTAATTATTCATAAAATATATTCGATCGAAGTCAATGATTGGTTTAATTATTGCAGGCGAAAATTTTATTATCAGAGCGCTATTGAGAACTTTGGAACGTATTAAGTATTTTAAGTATTCTATTATATTCCTCTTCCTCTATACGCCAGAAAACGTAAAACACTAATGATAATTGACAGTAGTACAAAGCTCAGGTCAGTTTTCATCTAACCGATTTTTGGCATTAGATACATGTTATTTATTTTTATATATTTAATATCGTTTATTAAAATAAATAGTTTGTATCTTACCATCTGTATAAAAAAATCATGTGCAAAAATCTAGAATTTTCCAAATCGTTTTGTGTCATGAAAGAAATATTATCAAAATCATAAATAGTAAAACTGGTTTGAAGTTTGATCTACAACATACAAGACTTGACCAAAAAGAGGCCTAAAAATTAACCCAAAATTAGTTCAAGAGGACAAAATTATGGCCCATAAAATATTTCATATTGAAATTCCTGAAAAGGGTCATGAAAAATTGTTTGCCCAAACTTTAAGTTTGTAAGTAAGTAATCAGAAAAATGCCTTATTTTGGTCCACCACTAAGCAGTTGAATTTGACACTTGCAAAAGACTTGGGTTGTATGAGTAGTTTATTTTAAAAATTTCTGTGTCTGTTAGCTTAGACCAAATAAGTGAAATTAAGGTTAAGCAATGATCTTATGTCACAAACCCTGGACTCCACTCGTCTCTCTTCAAAAGTCCCAATCTTTCAGAGTAACTCATATTGATGTTTTGATTAAAAATGTAAGTAATAAAATAGCAATTTAAAAAGTACATCTTTATTAACGCGTAATATATTTAAATATTTGACAAAAAAATATACTTAACAATAAGTACACAACGGTCCTAGGACTAGGAAGAATCAATCATAAATAAGGAATGTAACGAACATTCCCTGAAAATTATTAAATGCACTTACGAAGTTTGTTGTATATAAAAAATGTATTTATTTCATAAAAAATAAAACACTGTTGTTTGCTTAAAATTAACAATAATTCACTATTGAAAAAAAAAAAAAATAAAATAAAAACTGTAAACTATAAACCTAGAAATATGTCAGTCAATATAAAAGTATAAACGTAATATGTATGAAGAACCTCATTTCTTCATTATCAGTTTAGAATTTCAACAAATTTAATAAATATATCCATCTATTTTTTTTAATTATTCTCATTTACAAATTTAAAGAAAATTAACTTTAAAATAAAACGTCTGTCAGTTTTAAATCCATAATATCAGAAAAATTTATGAATAATATAATGATTTTTACTTTTAAGACGACTCTTTTCCAAAATTAAATTAATATGAGTTTATAATATTGCTTCAATCTTTTTAGCAGTAAAAAAAAAAAAACAATATTTGTACTTTGTCCAATATTTGATATGAAACAACCCAATGTAATTTAAAATATTACACGCATGTAAAAAATTATATTCACAACATGTTAGCTTATCTATTTCAAATACTCTTAATGTGATCAATATAAAAAGTGTAAAACCTATTTTAAATTGTAAAAATATAAATATTGAGGCAAGACAAGTAAATTACTCTTATTGTAAATGATACTGAAAAAAATACTTCAATCTAATTAAAAAAAAAAAATATTATGAAATATATCTCTACTTAGCTTGAGCAATAACTCAACATGCGCGATTTTTTTTTTACATATTAAAACAACTATCAATATTATCTTCGAATAACTCGTGTTTCGTTGCCATAATTCAATTTATTAACGTAACCTTAAATTGTTAATGAACAAAATAAAAATTTCCCCTTCTCAAACAATTAGGAATAAAGACTCAGGTATTTTTGTAAAAATAATTAATTCACAAATCCATCATTAAGATGATTGACAGAATCCTAAAATTAACTACGTTTTGTTAATAACTTTCTTCTACGTTGTCAAATACTTCCAACACTATAATTGAATACTTGGGCATAATTTTGTGCCAATAATTCGTGACAAGATTTAAATTTGATATTAAATTTGTTGTATCTAGGCCTTAATTAGTAACTCCATAGGTGATAATACTGATGACAATTTTATTGTTGCAATTGCACATAGTTTGCTGGGAACAGTCCGTACTGGTCTTTGCAGAGTCCTCTCCACCAACCTTCATCAATCTGTTAATACATAAAAAAGTTAATCAATCATATATATTTTACACATTTAGATTAAAAACTAACATATTTAAAGTGTCATATCATATTTTCCCCTTCACAAGACAAAGATGATTCCAAAACACTGTGAGTATCTGTTCTCTATTATGTTTAATGTAAGCAAAAAAAAATGGATGCCACTTATTTATTCTTATAACATGATTTATTATTTTTTTATTTAAACAAATCCAACGCTTAGGAAATATAATTTTTAATGGAAGACTTATAAACATATTAATAAAATAAATTAAGAAAATAACATCCACATTGAAATCTAGTAATGTAACTTTTCATTTTATTCAGTACTGAGTAAACTGAGCATGAGGCTTCTCTTATAGTCTGTCTTTGCAAAATCCTACACAATAGAGTATGGCAGTGATTCAATTGTTGCGATTCGTTGAGCACTGAGGTCCCCGTGTATGAATTTTGCAATGATGCTACCGATTTATATAAAATTTTAAGCAAATGACCGTTTAGCCAATGTACGTTTTCTTACCATTTCAATATGTGTAATAACATCATCAGGATCGAAGGAGATTTCATCTTCAGCAGCAGCTTGATAGTCGTACAGAGCCACTGCTGTGTAGCCGTCGCCATCGTCTCCATCATTGCCATCATCGCCATCAGTCCAGCCCACTGGAGAGGCAACCACTGTCGGCTGAATTGGAGTCTACGGAACGATAAACAGGTAAGTAACATTAAAATCCATGCTTACCTTATTTACCCAAACATATATTCATTTGAATTTGCTTGTTACGACAAAACATAATTGTCACAGAGAAATATTCCAAATCCATTTTTGCTTATCGAGCTGGCAAAAAGAATTGAGTAAAAGCGGAATTCTAACACGACATCATTTTTTTTCAACTACCCTTTTCAATGTAACAATTTGTATATAAGAAGTTTAAATGAGCAAGTCAAGTTTGAAGAATACAACACAGTTCAATTACAATAGTGTAACAGGTATTGCATTTGAATATGCAGATGCAAGCAGGAGAATCGTGTTAAAAAAATTTAAAAGCCTATTCGATGAATCAGTAACTGACTAATTGGCAAAAACATTTTGATCAAGCCATCTGCTAACATGACTGTTTGTTGATCTTCGATGACTCATGAATGAAGCAATACATTGCTTAGTGTTATTAATAACACAACTTCTAAGGAACTCCGGTCATAAGTCTCTTTGACTAGCTGAAGCAGATTTAATTGTTGAAATCATAATAGGTTTTATATAAATTATGCTTAACCACATTCTCCGTTCTTATATTATTAACGTAAATCCAGGTTCTAAAGAAAATAAATCATTTCTTCACTGTAGAAAATTAAAGTGTTCTCTCAGCAACGAACATGTTGTTGAACAAGAATCAAAAGTAATTTTATACCTTAATTTCCTTAGGTTCGCTTTCGATAATTCTCTTAATTTCTTCAGCTTCGGGGGACTGTTGCGGCTTTACAACTTCCGCATTAGCTTTCTGCGTATTTTGAATGATATCAGGAGTATCAAAGACAGGTTGTGCAACTACTTTGGGTGAAGGTATCGCATCCGGCGAGACATTCTCTTTAACATCTTCCGTAATCTGAAAGCAAGTTAATACAGTACTTTAATTATCTGAGAAACTATCCAAATTATTTACGATAATAAATTCTTATATTAAAATGAACTCACGTAGTTCATGGCAGATAATTAATTCCCATAGCGCTGTACCAAAATAAGTATATTTACATTGTTTCAATGTAATTATAGCTGAACAATGGATACTAGCTCGAGTGATTTATAGCACATTTATATGATTCTCACCAATCTTTATTAAAATTTATAACAAAAAATAGATTAATTGCAGATAATTGTACCACTTTAAGTAGATCTAGGTACAATAGGGTGACCAAATTTAACAACAGAAAAATCAAGTGAATATAGCAGATCCTTATTCAATTCACATACATCTGTTTTAGCATTAATTTTTATTAAAAAAGATACCTTACATACAAACAACATTTTTTTTAGTTGTCACATTTTCATATTAACAATTCAATACAATCAATTATGATCAAGAAATATTATAATATACATTGACTTTCATGATTACTTATCTTGATAATTAACAAGTATATGAATGGTTCAGTATTATTACCTTAATTTTGGCAGGAGCTTGTGCAATTTTCTGAGGTTCTGGCGCAAAACTGAACTGTTTAACTGCACTGTGGACACTCGACTCACTTCCGGTTTTTACAGGTAGCTTCTGCGTAGGTTTCACCAGGGGCTGGTCTTCAAATGTCTATAAATATATACACAAAAGTTGAAACAATAGATCATAGAAAAAGTTTTGTGGCCTAAGATTTATGAACAGTATATTTCTTTTATAAACGAGTCTGATCTATAAATGTGTCTTGTAGCTGGCAATAAAGCAGTTTCCGGATATAATGAGGTACATAAATCTATCACTGTTATATTTCTATTAGATTTTTTTATAAACAAAACTCACATCACTCCTGTTGACATCAGCCTCGCGTTCTCTCTTTTCAATCTTGAGTCTTCTTTCTCTCTCTTCCTGCACCTTCCTCAGAGCGTCCTCCTCGTTCTGCTTGGCCATGTTTTCGAAGCGCGCCCGCAATGCTGAGGGCTTGGCCCCGCTGATATCAGGCTTCGGTTTGGTGTATGCTGTGCCAACTTTCTCTTGGGGTTCGTTAAAGCTCATGGCACACTTGTCAACGCGGTCAGACTGCACACCAAATTTACCCCCAAAACCCTAAAAACATAGATGAACAAATTGAAAACTTACATTAATAATTACTAATTCTCTATTTTATTCCTAATAAAACTAAACTTTTCTCCGCTCTTTATTAATTTTCATTCAGTCTTAGAGAATCTATGACAGATAAATTCTTAATCATACCTTTGAGTGATCCAGTTGGCTTTCGTGCTTTTGTGGGGCTTCATGGTGATCCCATCCAACGGCAGACTTGTCTTGCCTATCTGATTGTACACCAAACTTTCCTCCAAATCCAACAGCGTAGTCTAAAAAACAAGAATTTATTTTAAAACATCATTTGCAATTTAGCAAGCCTATTGAGTGACTGATTAATTGAATTATTTCCAAATGCAGGATGTCCATAGTATAACATTGAATTTTAAAGAAAATCATTCTTCTCAGACAGATATAAGATGACTTAGTGTGTGTTTTATCAATGCCTCACCTTTCTGTGACTCATGCTTGGGGACTTGTTCCACGTGGTCCCATCCAACAGCAGATTTATCAACTCTGTCGGATTGAACACCAAATTTACCCCCAAATCCAAGACTGGAATCTTTCTGTGAGCTATGCTTTTCAATAGTCTCTTTGTGGTCCCAGCTGAGAGCACTCTAAGGAATCAAAATGAAGAAATGTTATAGAAAGTTTGCTTTAAATAAATACAGATGAAAAATTTTACATGCATATTGAAAAATTTAATTAACGAACATAGAAAAATAATTATTAATATACTAGATATTAATTACCGATTATGAGT
Organism: Atopsyche davidsoni; assembly: GCA_022113835.1. Classification (NCBI taxonomy): domain Eukaryota; kingdom Metazoa; phylum Arthropoda; class Insecta; order Trichoptera; family Hydrobiosidae; genus Atopsyche; species Atopsyche davidsoni. The sequence continues at coordinate 7,617,069 of JAILWY010000006.1, read as the reverse complement.
CAGCAGTAAGCCAACTAAAACACTTACACATTTTATTATAACAAAAATCATAGTTACACAATTCACCAAGTAAATTTCCTAATCTTTCAAGAGCGACAAAATCATATGATGAATCATACACGAGACACTTATAATCTATTTTTGAATAGCGTTGAGGATTTTATCGCTGATAACTAGCATTTCATATCTTCTAACATGTGTAATGAAGCTACATGAACCATATTTCTATCTTTTAACCCTACCCACATGTAAATTTCATCCACCACATAATTATAATGCTAGGTTAAACATCCTGACCTAATCAATAGTTAAACCGAAACTTCCGTTGCCAAACTCTGATAAAGATCAGATCGGCTGTTCGTACTATCAACTAAAAAGCATGGTCCATCATTTACGACAAAATATAATTATTCACTTAAAATCCTGTAGTATATAAACAATAAACACAGCGTTTAATGGGCACAAGTGATATAGCTCTATCTAATGTCATTACTCTACCACTACTGATAATAAAAGAGAAATTCGTTTTATTTTCAGTGAAATAGTCTTTTGTGCCGGCAAAACCACATATAATTTTTTTTTAACCCGTCTTACTAATAAATTTTGCAATCAGTTTACTTATGCTAAACCATTTACATGATTAGATAAATAAAAAAATTGTATTGATCAGGTCATGAAATTTGTATTCATTGAAATTTGACTGTCTTTTGGCTACAAATTATAAATTTTCTATGACGGTAATTACGTCCTACAGACTTAATTTTGGTAACTTTTTTTAAAAATCGTACTTCGTCATTTAGAGCATCATACAAATAATATGAATAAGAATTTCACTAACCTTATCTACTCTGTCAGTTTGAATACCATATTTTCCACCGAAGCCAGCGCTATGATCAGTTTGTGATGCATGCTTCTCCACTTTGCCGATATAATCATGACCAACAGCAGATTTGTCCATCCGATCCTGTTGGACACCAAACTTTCCACCATAGCTGGAAATAAATACATATACGATATTCAAAATAAAATTGTTGAAAAGACACAGTCAATATAGAGAAAAATTCTATTTGCTTTGATGACGTTGGTCAAATACATGAACGACAAGAAACCAGAACATCAGACATACTTCCAGAGATAACGCTATTTAACAATGTTTGCAACGTTTTAAATGCTTCTTGATTAAACTGTATGTTTTACAAAATGCTGGCACTAATAACAATTTTTATGTTTCTATACAGCTTTTTAAATTCAAAATAATGTAGACAGGTTAATAACATAATGACAAATTCATGAATTTTTGCAGAAATGGCAATTTTTATACCAAACCTGAAGTCGACTAAGCAAAATGTCAAATACCTATTATACGTATATGAATATGTACATACCCATAAGCAGCCTGTGGGCCTTCTTCCATTTCTTTCTTCTTTCCTAAGGCATTTTTTTCCTGAACTTCCTCGCGAAATTTGCTCATACTGAAACATGAAATATGAGCGTACTGCTCTGAAACTACGCTCAAACTCTCTTTACACGTGTTTATCGGACGAATCATCACAGACTAATGCGATTCAACAATAGGCATTGAACACAATCAGAATTCGGAATGTAGAAAAGCATTTCACACACAAAAAAAAACCCGTGTGAACTGTGCCATCCCTATTCAGGTTAACTCACTCTAGAGAAGCCCCACTTCTTCCAGAACCGTCGACGGTCTTCGAGCCCCATCTCTGCTCTTGTTCCGTTACGTCATTCACGAAATCTGGGTCCGTCTCCCAGTCATCGTCGCAAACCTCAGCGACAGGGAGCGCGACACCGGCAGTGGCTTTCCACATCTATAATAACACATTTCACATTAAATTCTTTGAACACACAAATATTGGTAAAAAAAAAAATCTGTTCTTCAAAACCTAAACATATATTAAAATCAATTGGATTAATCCAATTTAAACAGCGATGAACGCATCCTTCATAAGTGAGTCACAATGAATACAGATCACGTTTAAACACAAAAATCATACAAAAACTCGCAAAAAAATATTAAAAGCCGCGGTTTACCTTATTATATAAGTAAACGAACGCTCGTGTAGAGTTATTAAGGATTTACCGGGAGCGGTAATGCTTGTCAAAAGGACAACAGACCAACGTAAAGTTTTGACAGTCCGTCGCGTCAAAACGAGAGACTAGAGGAAGCGCGACACGCCTCGGCGTGGCTGCTGGGAGTCTCGATATGCAGCCTGCTATAATTATTAAATCAAATTATCCGGGACTGGAATTAAACGGGATTCAATTTATAACGCTCATTATTTTCATCATCACAAAAATATAATTAAATTTTGTTGATTCCTTTTTAACCCAAAAACTCATATTAGAGCAAAACGTATCTGATAGATTATGGTAATACAAAATATGAGTGTCTATAATTTGAAAGTTGTCTATGTCAAAATTTGAAAAAACGAGATTATTTGTTTATTTACATCATAAATTCAAATTAATTTATTAATTAATCGGTATTATAAAATATAATATTACGTTAATATATTTATAATAGTATTTCAAATTAAGTTACATTAAAAAGTCGATGAAAGAAAGAAAGAATTCATTTTTGGTAACATTACCTCAAAATATTTCGATATGTTAGCTGTCTATGGTAATATGATCAATTTATTACAAAGATTTAAAAATTGACAAAGAACTATTCATTGAAAAATTAGACAATAAATTAACGATTAATAAAATGTCGAAAAATCAACTGTGATACATTTGGCAAAAAATTTCAATTAAAAATTATACGAAAAATTGACCAAGGAGATTTTGACGAAAACAATTTTTTGTTAATTTTTTCATTGAAATTTTTTTGTCAAATCATGGTCGATTTTTTGACATATTTTTCATCGTTAATTCATTGTTTTGTTTCATTAATGAACAATTCCCTGTTAATTTTTTCTATGAATTTTCATTGAATATTTTTCATTGAATATTTTTCATTGAATATTTTTCATCGAATGTTATTCATCGTATATTTATCGATGAATACTTAAATATTAAATATTAAATATAAATATTTTATCGTATATTTTTCGATAAATTATTCATCGTATATTTTTCGATGAATATTTCATCGTATATTTCTCGATGAATAATTCATTGTATATCTTTCGATAAATAATTCATCGTATATTTTACTATGAATAATTCATCGCGTATTTTTCTATGAATAATTCATCGCATATTTACGATAAACAATTCATCGCATATTTTTCGACGAGAAATTGTACGAAAAAAAACGTTGATAAAGTAGACAATCGAAAAAATTAAGTCGAATTTTTAATAAAAAATTCGACAAAAATTTTTCGCATATTTTTTGGCAAATTTCACATTGTCAATTAAGTTTTTTTCAAGTTTTTCGACAAATTTTTCATTGTTATATTTTTTGTCAAATTTTATGACCTTGACATGAAAATGACCTTGTGACATAGTCATTTATGTCGTCAAGGTCGTTTGTGTCTAGGTAATTTGTGTACAAGTTAATTTGTAACGTCGATCCTTTTTTTTCATAACCTGCTTTCCCAAGCCAATTATTATCCCCCGATTTACACGGTTTTGAAAACATGGGATTTAAAAAAAATCTGTATTAATTTTTAGTTCCATTCTATTCTGAATTAATGAAACAAGTAATCCTGATTAAGTTTGAACAAGTTGCATTCACAGTAAGACATTCGTGTAGAACTTGAATTGGGGCGAAATTAAGATAACCTTTGTCTACAAAATGACCCAAATATTGAACGAAACCAAACACAATTGTTAATTACGGATTTTATTATAAAGGTCGTCGTTCTTGAAGTGACGAAAGTGACACAAAACCAAGCAGGAAGAAAATATTAAAAGTCTACGAAATACATGTATGCTACCACCTAAGCCACACCTTGTAAGCCCCACAACCTGCGCGCAGGATCAGGGGATAGATAGCCACATAAGAACTAAAGAATTTTGAATTTTTTTTACACGGTTTTCTTCAGTGTAATATATTTAATCTGTTGTTCTAAGCAAGTAACCAATGATGTTAATGTTACAAATATACTGTGAATAAAAAAAAAACATCATCATCAGTAGTCATCATCGAACCGTGCACCATAAACAACCGCCATTACGAAAAAAATGGCTTTCTAATTATATGAGCTGCATTCCTAGTCAAGCCTGGAGGAGGAGCCGACATTTGATAAACCCCTGGCCTGGATGCTGGCCAGCTCTTGACTCGCGGCTTCCTGTGCCGGTGGCAGATGCAAGACCAGGATTCCACCGGATTGAAGATCCCCAGCGCGGAAGTCGCTGCGGTGAAATATTACCTTCATTGGATGCGATTAGAGATATTGCAGAGGATGCGTCACTCAGGCCGATGCTCTGGCTCCAGAGAGGAGTACGACGCGATGCATCCACTTATTACTTGTATTTATAGCTCCAGGATTCCCAACTTCCGGGAGACGGTACTGGCCGTACCGAAAAAATTATCAACTTCAACAAGAGCAGCTCAAAATCATTACAAAAAACACGAAAACAGCTGATGTGATAATCCGTAGTTTACTAAAATTCAGACGAAAGGAATCCCTTCTTAATTGATCAATTAATTAAGACTACCGCTCGCAAATAACTCCAATATATATCTATTATTGTAAGTAAATGCTTAGTTTGATAAATTCAATAATTATTGTAATACTGTAGGGGTAGCCAAACTTTTGATTTTTACCAACATCCTATGTTTTTGGGGATCATACGAATAGTAATAATTTAAAGCCAAATATAACTTTTGATTAAAAATTAAAATACATAATACCAATACATATTCAATATAAAGTTGTTTTTATAAGAGAAAATAGTGATTTATTTAGTTTGTGTGCATATCAGACTAGAAATAGGTACGCGGTCGACGCTTGGCCACCCCTGCTGTAGAGTGAACAAATATTTTTTTTTAGAATACATAGTTCATACTAATCAAACTAAACGGTGGTTCAATTAAAATGATTATCAAAATCACTAAAAAATATTGATAAATGCAAGCTTATTAATTATCGATATTTTATGCTGACTTATAATTTTAATTTTATTTTTAATTGTGCATCGACCTAATTTTATAAATTATGTATTTCTTAAAATGCAAACTTCCGTTTGATGTTACAGTGAATTCATTTTTATAGTTGGGCATTGTTTATTTATTGCGCTTAAGACAGCATCATCAATGCAAATTATGAAATGTATAGTGAATTTAATTATCATTATCATCTTCTTCTCCACGTGCCTCTCTTCATATTGGTGACTATTTCACTGAACATATTATTAGTTTATCCTGGACCAGACTTAGTAATTCAGCTGTACTCCCGACTTTCAACCGCTGGCGTAAATTCCGCATCCACGTGAGTTTCCTCCACCCAATGCCACTTTTTTTCTTGGACAATCAGCTGTAGAAAGGATTTATTTATTATTTCGAAAAAAAATGTCACTATAGGATACTTTTCGTTTTTTTTTTTACCATCATCAGGAGTTCAATTTCTTTGCGCATTCTTGGTAATACTCTCTCATTTTAAGGATTCTCCTATAAAGCCACATTTCAAAGGCCTTAACTCCATTAAAAATAACTGAAACAACATAAACATTTAGTTATTATACAGCGAGTTTTCAATGTTATGTCTTATGCACGCAATACTTTTCTCAAGCTGTCTCGATTCACACTTCAATTTCTTGATCAGGAATCAAAGTGAGAATCATCATCTACTTGATAACAAATAAAAGTAATTTTTATTATTAAATCTAAGCCATAAATGGTTTATCATCAGTACAGTCTATTCAAATATACAAAAATAAAAGTAACGAGTCAGCTACTGAGATACATTTCAAAGGGCCAAATCAGTTGATGCTCTCGATCTTCTAACACTTTTTTATAACAAATCTGTAGGAAATGTCATTCAAGGCGGCTTTGTATCATTAGAAAAAACACGACACGGCGGTGTTCTTTTATAAATAGCCGTTTCATTAGGAAAGCTTCCGGCTACGTCATCGACAAGCGGAAAGAAACAGAAATAAAAATGTCTTTCTCTATGAGCTCCTTTGCTTTCTTTTGCTGTTTTATTTTTCAGGCACGTATTATAATAATTTACCACGCTTGTTTGAAGATTGCCTACCATGAAAAAACTGCAGAATTTACTTGCATATATTATCTTCAACAGAAGATGATATAATATAATACACATACACACTTATAAAATAGTAAGGAAAGCATTATATAATAACGCTATTGGGCAGCAGCAATACGCAGACTTTTCCTTTCAATATATAACTGCTGTGTAGAAGGACATAGAGACCCATTACACTATTTTCCCATTAGAAAACCATGAACATGTGAATTGGTCGCCAAACTCTAAGTAAAGGCACTTGATGGTAAAGATATAATAGTCATACTGTGTGCTCAATTTTAACAACAAAAAATTTAATACAAAATAGCACATATATTTTTTAAATGCTTCAGAAGTTTACGGATGTCATTTATCAAAGGCTTTCATACTTAAAATGAGTCAAATCTATTTGCTAATTATTTCATTCGATTAATTAAAACTCGATACTCGATTAAAGATCGATATCTATTTTATCACTTAGTGAACATATTTAAGGTTTCTTCGCCAAGGTAAATCTCGGAGTTTGGCCCTGTCCTGAAAATTTCAGCTTTCAGCGGATATTTACGTCACTATGAATCTTCAGACATTTTATATGATTTCGTCCGCGGAGAGTTCATAGCTATTTCGTAACATTATGAACCCAGCAGAGCTTCATTTTGAATTGGCTGCTACACTATGAGCATAAAATAAATAAACTCTAATTTTATAAAACCCTTATATTTCCAAAGCAGGTATGAATAATTTATTTCATCGTACTAGTTATGTATAATGGCGAAAATAATTGGGCACATGTTTCGAAGACTTGAAATATTTTTTTAAATTTTATTAAGATCATTGTCGCACGCTGGGCAAAGTGCTCTTGCCTAGCTTGTGCTAAGTTCATACTAGGCATTTGTATACATGTATATTCTAAACCTAGGATTTCAATGAGTGCTTATATAAGTTTGGTTTTCATTATTTTGGACTTATATACGCTTATTTCAATGATAAAATAATCCAATATTATTATCAGAAGTATTCACTGTTATTTTGTAGCCAGGTTTTTGGGTTATAGAGATTATAATCGGTGGTTATATTCTTTTGCGGTTTTAATCCCAAATTTAATCTCAAAGTGCAGATAATAAAGCCATCTATTGATGAAGCACAACAGCTGTTTTGTAATATAAAAACTAGCACTGATTGTGTTCAACAAACCATAGATCAATGGCTGACAAGTATTGAAATCAACTAAAATGAATTTCTAATTTCTGGACATCACATACACATGCACAATAAAAAATAAGTAATTATTAATTTATCATCAATATATAAATATCTAGTATATTCGCAATTTTTTTTCAGTTTGCTCTTGAATTAAATTCATTATTTTTAAACACACCAATTCAACATATTCAAAAGAGTCATTATGGACAATATATTTTTACCATCTACCAACTTCAATCCCACGGAATATATTATTTGGTGATAAGAGATATTTAAACTTCAGTGGCGTGCGTCCACTACAAGAAAAAAAAACGATGAATTTTGAGCAGTTTAGCGATTCATATTTGTTAGAATTAGCATTCACAAGTAGCGTTGTATGGCTGAAAAGACATCGTTGACAAAAACATGGCGGAAAAGTGGGGGAAGATCTGTTTACGCAATACTTCAATCTGGCATGTCTTCGCAATATGAGATTACGTCGTAAATATTTATATTCGTATCTCGTAAAGAATCCTCTGCGGTAATTCTTTTGTGCTGAATATTTACGACGCGGAGTTTCAATTTATGAACCAGAAGTTTTCTACGGATCTGTAGAATCAGACATTTGTCCACCCACATCATGAAATACCTGGCACACAGATTGATTGGTTAACACAAATATTCTGTACCACTAGTTAAATTAAACCTTGATCAATCTGCTTATATTCAGATGCAAGACTTGTGTCTGTAGATGTATATCAAAGATAAAACGCTTCGGATGCAATAAATTATACATATGTTTATAGCATAGTAATAATTGTTCAAATAAATAAAATTTGTCAACATGTTGAATATGTGATGAGTAACTTATAATAAATAATAAAACTACGTTATAAGTAAAAAGAAAAATTAAATAAAACTTAGTTGCAAATTTGCATCATGAATTTGCGGTATGTGAGTTTTACGTTCGAAATGCTTTGCGATTTCTAGATTTATCTCTTATTCTTAGAATACCAATCATACTATAATAAAGATAGCTTATCAGAACAGCCCAATTTGCAAGATTGTGAACTATAATAGATGTTATACATACTCGGGTTGTAACCTCAGAAATGGTCACCGTACGAGTAAAGTCACAGTACGCTTGTCGTCTTTTATACCCACTCCACTGGCATTGCAAGCAAATTTTATCCGCTTTGATCCACTGTTTCTAAATTTTTTTTATATTTTATTTAAAAAATATATTTAATACAAGTGTATTCATTGAATTTTTCAATAATATATTAAGTTTTTATTATGTTTAAGGACGCTATGACTTCACAGTTGGTGCACGCGCCGCCCGCTCGTCTGGTCTAATTTTGGACCAAATTGAGTCGGCAGTGTTTTGAATTTTCGCAAGCAAACTATTTGTTTATGTTATTCTAGTTGAGCGCATATCAGCTATTTCAGGACACGTCCGAGTCGGAAGAAAAAACCCGCTTTCAGTCCGGCGATATTTGCTCCTCGAATCTGCAGGCTATTCGGGATCATAAATCAAGGCATATATTTACGTAAAATGATAAATTGTAGAGCTATGTCAGAATCTGGCTTAGAAGTAGTTTAAATAGCTTCCGAGATTTATTTGAATCCAGTTTTATTTGAATGAAATATATAAATATTGTATTATTTATTATTGTATTATGTAATATATTTCAAAACCGTCCTTGTTTTTAATGCTGAGGCCACAGCACAAAGTTGAAAATAGATTTTTAGATCCAAACGTTTTATCTTTAATAGAAGATTTTGAATTGATAAAGCAGTCAGGCAAAGATGCCTTTAATATTTTTCTCGAATAACTAAAAGATTTTTTAAATAAATAGTTAAAATACTACTTTTGTAAATGAAGGCGTTTCATAAATGTCACCAACATAATCACTTCATTTTTCAATGCCGCGTTATAAAAGAAAAGACTTAACTAAATCTATTGCGAGAGTGAATAGTGTTTTTGAAGATATTTTGATTTTTCTTGTTTTAAGGAACTATTTTATCGGTCCGACTTGACTTTTAATATAATGATAAATAAAGCCAATGCCAAAAAAACGAGCGACGTTATTCTCTGTGGATTTGCCAAGAGAAACAGTTTTAACACCCTGTTGATAGATAATATTTTAAGGAAATTCAAAGCAAATATATGTAATTTAATATGTATCACTATCAAAAACATTTTTTTTTGAAAACATACGCCATTTGTTTATCCATCCAGGCAAACGTTTCATCTATCATTAACTTTTTTCTCTACCTCGTGAATGTTGTATTAACGTATGTTGTAGGGAAACACACAAGTACTTGTAAATAGATCAATTCATGCAGATTAATTATTGACAATGTTCCATAAGTGATGTCAATTATTAATCTCCTTCAACCAATGCGCTGTTGAATGAAAATTGGCATGCCAAATTCTGCAATAGATATACATACTCAGTAAAAAAGATGATAACAGTTTAATTGTTACTATTTCATTTAGTGATGTTCTAAAAAGACGTAGCTTTAACTTGCACGATATATTGATACAAGACAATAAATCATTAATTGTATGTATGTACAAGTCCCATTTCCAATATATAAATGTTATTGTCGTATTAAAAATATCACTTGCAAGTTTTGTTTTTGAGCTCATATTAATCTTAACATATATTTTTTTAAATATTACAAATAAATATTCACTGCATGTAAAAATCTTTTTACTTTTGTAAACGTATTGCCTCTCGGGTGCCTCTGGCTTTGTGTACGTTGCTAACAATTTTATTTACACTGTATACAATATAATTTTATAGGATAAATCGACGTATGGACATATACACATGGAGCCTCGCCAAACTCCTGATCAATATCATTTCAAATCTTCGCATATTCAAGCAGCTATTATTGAAATTCCAGAGCGTATCTAATTTTATAGTGAACAGTACCTATTCAAGCCAGGGTCAACCTGAAAAAAATGCTTGCACTGAGAAATATTTCTCTACTGATAGGGGTCAAGGTTTTAATGAACAAGTTTGCATATTAAATACATAACTATAATTGATCGTTACTCTATAAGCACGGCATGCATGTGTGTTTAAAATATTTTAGATTGACAAATTTCTTTGAGTGGATTTTAAACACCCTGTGAGAGTACATTGTATAACCTTGATAAATTACTCGGAATGTGCCAAAAAGCTCTTTGGTTCTACAGCTGTTAGCAGAGAGTAGTAAAAGCTGAAAATTAGTGCATCATCTAATGAACATCATGGGCAGAAATACTTCGGTTATGGCACGTGTTGGCTGTGTTTACGCCTGCATCGGGGGTGGACTGGCGCCTGAAAGCTCCAGAAGCTCGTCGGCGAGGCGGGGATTTGAATGTGTGAGCTTTGAGTCATGAGATTCTCAAAACTTAACGCGAAATAGCACAGTGGGGAATAACTGAGAGCACTCTGGCCGCTGGGACTAATGTGTTTTGAAATAAATTTTGTGTTGAAATTTTTTATGGATTTGCTACTGATTTTGCCTTTATGAAGAATTTCTCGAATTTATTTTTAATTTAAAAATTATTATTGTACTTTTTTTTAATATAAATATTTGAGTATTCTCCAGTTTGGATATCTGATACAATTGATATTTTTTGTTTGTCAAGACATATTTAGGAATGTAACTAAGTACTTGGAGATAGTAAATCATGACAGTATAGAAAAAAAATATTGAATACTAAAAATATCTTGATGAAAGATTGGAATATTTCGGTGTGTTTTAGGTAAAAATATCAATATAAATAAAAAATTCGGTCAGTCGAGTAATATTATTAAAACATGTACTAATGATTATGATATTTATCGTGCGAATTAGGTTGAATGCGACAATGTATCGAAGCGTGCGCTGTTTGCGATGAATCACAGAGTATTTTAAAAATAGTTTAAATAATGTAAACAATTGCATACATTCTGTCGCTTCCGAGAAAAAAAGGCAACGAAAACATCAAAATCTTCCAAGATTACGAAAAATAAAAACGACTGAAAGAAATCAGATTTTTAGAGCGCATATAAAAATCTTCACTCGCGATCGGTGCGGGTAGCAAACATATTGGGCGCCGAGAGCTTTCATCGCGGATAGTGAGGGGAGAGTGGGGCGGGGGAGACCGCGGCCGAGTAGTCCCGTCCGTCCCGCAGTCCCGACCAGAGTCTGCTTCCTCCAAGAGCTCCTCCCGTCCAGGAATAGCAAATGTCACAGCAGTCCCACCGCCGGACGCGCGAAACGGATCGCGAAAATTCGACGAACTGTGCGACACGGAACGCAATCCCGAAGCTCTCGGTGAAAGTTCAACGGAAAAAGCTTAGCGGGATTCGATGAAAGCTTTATGTAACTCTCCGCGAACTCTGCGCTGATTGTTTGAGGAAGTGATATTTACATCGGTTATTCGTTGTTGTGGTGATATTTTTTTGACGTTGAAGGAACGTATGTTTTTTTTTTAGATATGAATATTTTTATGTGTGACTTATGCTAAAGTATATCGGATTTATTTTTAAATAAAACTCCGTTGTGTCAAAGTGACATTTGTGTTGGTGCCCAATGTGTCACGATTCTCGGGAAGACTATGATTATGAAGTAATCTAAGAACTGGTCTCATTTAGCATATTCTGTAATTCGATGTTAGTACGTTGACAAGGTTAAGTGTTTTTAATTTTATTTAAAAGCAGTGTTAAATTAATTTCTTTCGAAAAGTTCTTTTCGGTAAGTTTTTTAGTTTAATTAATTTGTTTATTATTTACGTTAATACAATTACTTTATTTATTTAATTCAATGACAGTTGAGCTTGTTACTATCAATAAGTAATGAAATGAAACCATTTTATCTTTTCAATAAATCATATTGATAGAAAATAATTTCCTAATATTACGATATTTAAAGATGAGATAAAAATATTTGAAATTGTGATAATAAATAATTGGAGTGTTTTTTTAAGTAATTCAGTGTTTTTTTTTAAATTAAGATTAGGAATATAATTAAAGTGATTTGCTTCAACTCCAGTTGAATATGTCTTACTTTTTCAATTTATTAGAATTCCGTTTTAATCGATAACAAAACTCAAGAAAAAAAAATTGTGACAAATTTCTTAGTTTTAATTTTAACAAGGGTTTTAAAGTTTACTATTTTTATACGTGACAATTTTCTTATATATTTAAAAAATGTAATATATTAAATTATAGCATTTAAATGTTTAAATTGACATATTAGATCAATGGTATCGAAAAAGTTTATTTTTTATGTTGTAATGTGCAACTGTTAACTTACTTTTTCTTATTTCATATTAAAACCAAATAATTTTTAAATTGTTGATTACAAGTAAAAAAAATTTAAAAAACATATGTGCATAAATTTAACTATATATACAACAAATATGAAAAGTTAACTGGCTGGAATATAACGATTAAACCAACCCAAAAAAATTGTAGTGTCTTAGTTATTAAGTTCATGGTGTTTTTAGTTTAAATATTGAGTTATTAATATTTAACTAGCCCGTCGTGGATTAAATCTATATATAAGTAGATGCTATTCAAATGACTTTAAATGTATTACAAGATGTTGTTTTGTTTATATCGATCAAAGTTCTGTGTTAACGATTTTTCAAAGCTTGAAGCAATAATTCATTTTAGAACTTCAAAATCTAAATAAACATATGTTTTTCATCATTCGTGCATTGGATGCTAGCCGAGGCTTTATACGTGTAAAGTTCCAATAGATAAATAAAATTAATTAAGAAACCTATTTGTAAATATATATAAACACCTGCACTATAATAATTCACAAAATACATTATCGTTTTTTAAGTGTTATTTAACTAACTTAAAAAATAAACAGTACATTGAAATCTTCTTAATAGCTCTGCAATAAAAATTGTTTAATATTTTTTTACTCTAAATTGTTTTTTTTTTATACAATAAAATGTTTTTAAATAGTATATTGAGAGTAAATGCGTGCTCTCAACTTTCGTACAAAACTTATCGTCCTACTTTTGTCTACCGTTTATTTACAAAACGACAGCTCTATACCATTTTTTTTAAATCAATAAAATACATCACAACCGACACCCAAATGATGCACTTTAACGTGTGAAGATATAATTTATTTATCAGTCGGTTGTCGGTTATGCTGACTCGTTTGAAGGGGCCTTGATAATGTTGCAAAATATTATTACTGAGTTCGGTTGATTGAATATCATAGTATTGTGTTAAATTCGTACAAACGAGCGGTGGGCAAATTATTTCCGTCTTTCTGTCTCCAGTCAGTCACATTTTCACACCCCGGCATGCCATAAACATGCAATTCTCAGGCACTCAGTCGCCGGAAGAGCTCGCCGCCCAAGAAGAACGGTTCCGTTTGTGAGAATGGCGCTTTATGGCGCGCATTGTGAAGGCGCAGTGGCGTCCCTAGGGGGAGGAGACGGTAGGGGCTGTTATTCGAAAAGCATTTCAAAAACGTTTTTGCCTTGATTATACACAAATAATAAATAAAAACCTACCTAACAAGGGCATTGTTATTATTTAGCACATTCACAATAGTACTCAGGACTTTTTTTCCAATTCGGTATTTATCTATCCTCTAATTCGGTACGCAGATAGTGGAGTCTACAATGAGTTGCTTTAATGGTTGCTTACATGAAATTTGGTTAGGGAAAAAAATGTACCATATGTCTATTTTTTGGATTGAATGTCAATCAGATGTGTATTAATTACCTATTACGGGTTTATTGTATTATTACTAATATGATTAGGCACATTAAGTTCACACATAGAAGATGATTAAAGAAATAATCAGAAAAATATCATCGTGTTTGTGTGGGATTTGAACCCACATCCCCAGGCTTACATGGCCGGTGTACTGACCCTTGTACTAACGAATCACATCCATTAATCGAGAATTTTAACAATCATATGAACCAATGTGCCCAGGCCAACCAATATTTAGTGATTTGCAAGCACTGGACTTTTTAAACAAAGTAACAAGTGAAGCGATTTTAATCCCATCTGGATATTATTTTTAAAATCTATTAATTTAGCCAAGACGCGCACCATCATATACGTATGTATATTTTTTAGATTGAACTTCAATCAGATGCGTATTTATTACTTTTCTTTCGATACGAGAACTTCTTTAATCATCTTCTATGTGTGAACTAATGTGCCTAATCATATTAGAAAAATATGTGTTAAAAATATCTTTGTTTTCATGAATTGAATTAAATTTAGAATAAATTATATGATTATGATGTGATATAGTGATTAGTATTTAGTTTAATAAAAATACAGGTACGCCACTGTGCAGGCGTCCATGGCCGTGAGCGCAGATCCCACGAGAAGTTTGACAGAATAAACGGTCGTGATTTATCGGTTGATTGTCGGTTTCGCGGATGATTTGTTATCAGATGTTGAATCAATCGGTTTTATTAAAATAATTTGGCTTAAGCAAGCTACACACGTCGCAATCCTATGATTTTGATTTGAGTTATATTGCAACGTGTATAGGCAGCTTTATCCGTGGGGGCATATAAAAAAAAATATATCCCTCGAAGGTAACCCTAGACCGGTACATCGGAATACCCGACATAACACCCAAGAACTGAGTATGTATATGAGGTTCTGCTTAAATTAACTCAGATATATTTTTAAAAAATCATAACTAGTATCATATACATATATATTTAAAAAAAATTCAAGTATTTAAAAAAAATATTGATATTCACGAAACAAAAATATTCACAACTACTCCGCCATAATAAAGATTAAGATTATTCCTATTGCTTAATTAATTTCATATAACCAATCGAACGAGGGATAATAATAAATTAATTTAAAAAAAAAATCACGTATATTATTAAGGAAATGTAAATTAAATGTTTCAGCTTTAACAAAGCCAATTAATATTTGCATTCATTTGTGGTATGCGGCATCTTTTGACAAACTTTATAAAAAACATTATCGTTCGTGGAAAGAACTTAAAACCGTGCTCGGTAGTCGATCCGCCAAATTAAAAATACCCGATTTGTTTTTATTTTTAATATTTTCAATTATTTGGCATTGAACTTAAAACTTGAATGATATAAATATAATATAATATAAACAAAAACACCTATAAGAATTTATTATATTAGAATTGAAATTAACATTTGTCCATATGCTGTTTTACTAGTTCCCAGTAGTTTACGTTGAAATTAAAAACCTTTCATCGAAGTTTACGAAAAGAAAATATTTCAGGTGTACATATTATAACAAAGAAATTCAATAAAGTAAATTCAAGTAATTTAATATTGTGTTCGCATGTTTTGGAAGTCTATTTTATTAGATTTACTTTTGTTAGGTGTTGTGCTGTGTTATATTTTTAGTCTTCTAGTTTTTGAGGCCATTTTCAGAGACTCATCAAAAGGAAAATGTACAATGCAGTATAATATCCAAGAAGGGATTAAATCTTATATGTTCAATATTATTCTAGAGAGGCTGGTCAACTTACTTGAACTAATGTAATGGGAAACCTTGACTATATATAGCACTCACAGTTAAAAATTAACGCAGTCTTTCAGCTATTGTGCTAATATGATTTATGGTTAAAGAATGTCATGGATATTAAAATATTCAGATTACCCATAAAAAATTCGATCTCCATGGGAGTGTATAAATAACTGCTATGAAATAACAAGTTTATGAGTAACGTATTTTTTTCACTTGAACATAAAAAAGTAGTAAAAACCATGTGGCTCTTTGTTAAATTCCATCTCGTATGAAATGCGGTGAATGAGCAAGAATAGTATTGTTACATCTGGCGCCTATCTGTGCCGGTTATCTTTTAATAACTGGATTCCTGATGTAAGTGTATACAAGTGATTTCTAAATAATAGTATCTCAAGAAGGGAATATGGGCTTCAATTTTTTAAAAATACGGCCTTGAGAATATATGACTTTTGAGTATCAGTAATCAGTATACAAGCGTTTCCAAATAAATAGTATCCCACGAATTGAAGATTTTTATCAATTCTTTAAAAATTATTGTTTGTTATATCAGAAATATGTCCTTCAGAATATGTCTTTCGAGTATCAAAACATTTAACAAAAGTCTTTTTGAAGTAAATGAGTTTTAGTCCTGTGTGTAAATTTTTTCGATATTTTATTTACATTTCGATGTTTTATATTTAAAAGATGTTTACGCATAGAAGAAGATCACTAGAAATTAATACTAAAACTGGTCATCGTAAGCCATCATAAGCATCATGTCCGCATTATATTTTAAAAAATACCTGTCGTTAATAGCAAATTCTCCCTTTTCGAGTGACACTGTGAGTTTAGAAACACTATGTATATATGCGACCACTGTTGAAGCTCATTCATCGGAAACTCAGCTGTAAACAAGTTTTTTTAATAACCGAAATATTTTTCCTTTGAATTTAACAACTTTTTTATTACACGCCAGCATTTAAAACTTCTAGTCTTGATAAATTCATTGCTAAACACTTGGACAGACAGTCGCGGATATGGATTTAGATAAATATTCAAATGCTGTGCTAAAATTTGCTGTTTTGTTGAATGAGGGAGGCTTGGCAAATAGGAAGTCATCGACAAGTCGTATTGTCTGTCAACGGAATATTACACAGAAAAAAAAAACTTTTGGCAGAAATATTAAAAGGTAATTAGAAGCAAAGTTATTAAAAATTCTTCAGCTGAAACTAATCGCAAAAAAATACTATTTATATGTATGAAATAACCTAGAACTGAGAATTATTTTAACTTAAAAATAGTTGCCTCCTCAAAATCAAACATAGCTTGTTTGGGGAAGTGAGGTCAGATTTATTGTACGAATTTGTAATAAACTAAAAGCGTCCCTAAATTTTAGGTAATTTTTATGGTTTCAGGTAAATATTAGCTAGTCACTATTCAGTTTTCAGTTGTGTCGCAGCGTGTCTAGGCAGCTTAAATGCATATAACTCAAATAAGATGATAGCGATAATCTACCTAAATATCTTATTATGTATCTGGAAAGAAGATTGATTATCTTTATGATACGAACGTACATTATTATATATATTTTGGGTTTCTTATTTTCATAAGTAAAACGTGAAATATATTTTTTTAAAGCGTGTCATGGAGAAAACCAAAGGAAAAGCGACATGCGAAAATAGCTTTATACCTACTTAGCGGAACGCAGACAGGATTTTATGTCTGGGAATTCAGGTGTTGCTCTTTTATCATATTTATTGCTTTCTTTATTGTTCGTTCAGACAAAATACGTAATCCAGGGAAGATTTACGATGTTATTAAAGAATCTGTGGCTGTTCACGATTAACTCTACATTAGTTTTGAGTAATCGCAGGCCATTATATTATACAATCCAGAATATTCCTCAGATTTCACTGATAACTACGAGATGTATTAAAGAATATAATTTTATTATCATGAAGTTAAGAACGACACGAATTGATGACGCCACTTCATCAAAAACAGCTGTTTTCAACGATTTTATTTACAATGGAATTTTTTATTTATCCTTTGATGCTTTAATACGATTATTATTTTATTTTTAAACTGTTTGTAGTATTTTTAATAAAATATATTTATTCCACTTGTAAACGGAGTTTATAAAAACACTCTTCAGTAAAAGTAAGAAGCAGGTATAGAATAGACATGCGTTTGGTAGCAATCAAATATTACTGTGTCTACCTTGATATATCTCTGGTATTTGACATATACAGGTAGATCTGTAAAAAACCTGCATCATAGGGGTTCATTTATAAATGATTTTAATTATTTTTAACCTATAGGTCGTTTAAATGTATACGAATGCGCCACGAGGCAGTTTTTTATATGTCCACTTTTTTTATCAATCAATTTGATTACTCCGGTTGTTTTAAATATATACTTTTTGCATAATATTGACTAACTAGTAGTAAACAACCTTCAAAAAAATGTTACTTAACACAGGTGGAACTTAAATCCACAAATCCTGAATAAATTTTTCAATGCCCCAAACCAAATGTATAATAATATTTAATCAGTTGATCTGCCGATAACTCTTTTTAGCATATCTGAGCTGCTTAAATGTGTGGGTCTTTAAATAAATCAATTTTATCGGATTTTATTTTAACTACGTTTCTGCTTATGTGGACATCACGTAACTGAATGCGATATGAAGTCAATATCTATTTGTGTAACTCTATATGGATTTTCTTAGTTCACATGAAATAAAAAATATATCTTGAGGTTTGTAACGGCCTAGTTACAAGTGGAATGTATATATATTATTCAAGAATATAATCGATCGTACTTTTAACAATTCATTGTCGATATGTTTTATCTTTCCAAACACCTGAATATAAAATGAAACCTGATTTTTTTCAATAGTAAAATTATATAGGTTAAAAAAATATACAATAATAAAAGTTATATTAATAAATTATTTTATAAATGTGATGATTTAGTAGCAAAACAACTTAGTATTCAATCTGGTACTTATTTAACAGCTAGGGAATAACAGTTTAATTCAATGACCCTCTCAGAGTAAAGTACGAAGAAAATAGCGCGGTGGTTTATCACTTGCATGCTAATACAATAATTGACTCTCACTTGAGATAGGGGACACGTTCAGAACAAATCACTTGCCGTGAATGGGCAGCCCCAGAACACGTGGCATTCTTCAATGCTCTCCATCACCATTAAATCACAGGAAGAAAGCCCTTCGGCTGCTCTGAATTGGATAAACTACCAACAGGCCAGATACTCTCGTAGTTAATAGTCGACAGACCGTGACATGCTTCGACTGCCCGTTGCATCATGCAGTGGTGACAATAACAAGTATTTGTAGTGCATAGCATGGCAGGCGATTAACATGTTTTTTTGTGTCTATTTTTTGGATTGAACGTCAAACAAGTGCGTATTGGTTCATATGTAGAGTATGATTGTTAAAAATTCTCGATTAATGGATGTGATTCGTTAGTACAAGGGTCAGTACACCGGCCATGTAAGCCTGGGGATGTGCGTTCAAATCCCACACAAATCACGATGATATTTTTCTGAGAATTTCTTTAATCATCTTCTATGTGCCTAATCATATTAGTAATGTTTTTTGTGCTCTAAAATAATAAAGTACAGTGGTTGCAAGTTCTTAGCAAGCAGTTTTCAGATGCTAGAGAAGCGGTAGTAAAACCACTTCCAATATCATCAAACCCGCTGCCCCCGATTTTTATTGAAAAGGCAGTTTATTTGCTGTGATATATTATTAGGATATTGCACTTAATAAATAAAAATATTATAGGTATTCCTACGGGTTTCAGGAACAGATATTTAAAAAAAAAAATATGTAAAATACAAAATCAGTAGCGGAGTTAATCTTCGATTACGCGATCATAGCAATCTACTCGCTTGAGCCGTCCAATTATGTTACGTTGGAATTGAGTGTTCTTAAAATTGTTGAATTATTGTGAATTAACCTCGTGCCACGTTTCTACGGAAGTGACGCACGCTAGCAGCTGTTGTCGGACGCTGGACACGTGCACGAGCGCGTGTCACGTGACGCCGTCCACTCACACTTTTTGGCACATTTCAGATTTAGTATTTGGCGCAAGCATTGTTCTCCCCGGGGGAGAGCGAGAGGAGCTCTCGCTGTCTCTCTCGCTGTCTCTCTCGCTGTCTCTCTCGCTGTCTCGGACATCACCAGGGTCGAGTATTAATCCAAGTGAAGCTGCGTACACGCGTTGCGACACAACCGACAAGCGAACAATAACACGCACCAAAAATAAAAAAATAAACAAATATTTAAATATCTGATAGTTATCGGTGTTCTCGTATAATAAAACTGAAATTTTCACACCACGTGACCACATATAATCATTACGTACGGAAATTCAAAACTGTTACCCCATAGTTTGCAAGCAGCTGTGCAAACCACTAAGTATGAGAACACGAAAAAAAATAATTAATTTTTTTTTAAAGCTGCATTCATGCATTGCACCACAGCTGACAGCCGATCGGTGATATGGTGTCTATAGTGTTTTTTTTTAATTGCGTCTTCGATGCGTTTGGCAGCCCTGCGGACGCGAGACGGCTGCCAGCTTCTAATGCAATGATTCACGGCGGACTTGCGGTGCTGAAGTGTGGCCAGCCGAGCGCCAGATGCTCTGGTGACGTCTGGGGGGGGACCATCTGCATTGCGGACGGTGAATTCTGGACGGTTACAACCGCGCCATACTATCGCGCGTAGATCTGTACCGAGTTAAAAATACACTCAGTATTCATAATTCGTCTAGACGCCAGAAGGAAATATAGCACCAGGATCGTTTCCTTATTCTTTGAATTTAGCCAAACGCCGAAAATACACGTGCTTTATTGTCTCGTTGATAAAATTTATAATTCAAAGAGTACTGCAAAATATTTGAGTTTTTGATGATTTTTGGCTGAATCGTGAGATTCTTTGCAATCGTTACTCAAAATTGAAATTATTTAACCTTATTGAATAGATCATATCTTTCTTACAGTAAAAAGAATATATTAGTCAGTTAGTTGACAATATCTTTTATGTGTGTTCTCATAAAACGGCTGTATTTATTGTGGAATTATTCTCACAGGCGATGCAATCAATCAACCAATTATCCATAAATATAAATATTCCACAGTGCCGAATAGGGGAGCATTGTGAGTACAATGACCCTCGGCGTCCACAAGAGCCCTTGTCCTATTGAATTCGGTAATTCCCCATATAAAGTAAGGCCCAGCGCAGTTGATGACGTAATGCGATCGTAAACATTTTATTTGGCACTAAATACTAACCACTGTAAAAATGAATTTTGTCAATTTTGTCTGTGCAAGTTGTGATTAGCATTCATTATACGCATCACTGCTGAATTCAAAATATACTAGCTTGCATATATAATCAATGAAGTTTCAAGCTACTATGCCAAATGTTTCGCTCCCCTGGAATAGTACGCTCGTTTAGCCTAAATGCAACAATGATTGCGAACAAGCATGTACCAACACAGGAGTGGGCGTGTCGGTTTGTTTTGTTGTACAATTGATGCAATCAATGTTACTTTATAAAGCTTATCAGATTAGATTGAATACTCTGCCCCAGCTAGAACTCTATACTGTAAGTGCATTATAAGGATATATTATAGTCTTAATTATACTCTTGTGTTGTAGTCAATAATAACTTCAGTGTATATTTTCGCAAAAATATTCATAGTATAATTTGAATCTAGATTAATTTAATTTTTTTTTCTTATCTAGACACGCGTCGGCGTTTCGTTTTCACACGCAAAACTCGCCAAGTAAGCTTGCGTATAATTGAAAATACAAGTCGATCCCACGCTGGGGTTCGAATGCGAGTCCATCCAGATCCCGAGAATGCATTATTATCTGCAAGTGAATGGCTTGCATTAAACAGGCGGCAGTCTCTGTCGGGATCGAATGCACTCGGTGCCGCGGAATAACCGCTATATATAGCGCTCGTGCGAAACGGATCCGAGGGGCATGCAGTCCGGACAGCCGAGTCATTCAACCGAAAGTCCCAATGACTTATTTCATGCTGACGAGTCATTGGGTTCGAACGAGGTTTGCAAATCAATCGCAGCGCTGATCGATAGTGAATGGATAATTTTTTGCTATTGTGAAATTAGTGGCAGTGAATTGGGCAATTTTAAAATAATCGATTCACCTGGGGCAAGGTGCTGCGTATAATGAAAATTCGTAATTATACTAGGGATTGTACAGTATAAATTTGACTTTATAATAATCGTAATTGTTTCAAGGACCCACTGCACTATTTTCCCCTTAGAAAGCCATGAAAACAGCCTTAACATGAATATCTGCACTGTGAAATGGTCGCCAACCTCCTAGAATCCAAGTAGAATTGTTTTAATGTTATTCCTGTAGATTTTTTAATATTCAATAAATATAAAAACACACTTTTTTTATAAATATATTTTATTTAATGATATTTGTGCGTCATTAAAATATTTCACTTGTTAGCAATGTCGCTTCGTGTAACTGCAATTATTTTTTCTATGAATCTAACGATTTGTGTTATGATTGACCGCAAAACCTATTAAAAGGGAACATTCTGTGCATTGAGTCGTGAATCATTGTTGGATACACTAAAAGTAGATGTTTTATGAGCAATTACATTTACCAACCTATATCGGCTCGTTACTCATGTCTTTGTTTACAATCGCCATTATACTTTTGACATCTTGCTGTGTCACCTAGCACAGCACGAATGTACTGATTATTATTTATATAACTGTACTTTGGTACACGGAGAAAATTAAATATTATTAATCATTATGGAATGTGTCGGAGTTATCATTGTTTTTTTTCAGGCCGTTATTCAGGTTCTTCTATTGTTGGGAGCATGAGCTATTGGGGAGTGTTGAGCATATTGAAATTATCTATCTTCATACGTTTCGTTGTCCGTGCTGGGATCAACTTTAAGGATTTTAAAGATGGTCCCATCAGGAGGTCCAAAATCTCGAATTAAACATAATCACACAATAACAACGATAGGCAAACAAAAATTTTCTGTTTAAATAACAAAAAAATAGTTTTCGTAACATTAACCGAAGATCGCTCGTAAATTTCGTATGTTTTGTGTTCTTTCTTGATGCATTCGTGCACCAGACAAGTGGGCTCATTATCATAAATACCATAAAGAACTGTGGAAGATATCGCAGACAAGAATAACAAATTAGTTAAGTTGACTCATTTGAATCCAATATCATAAAAAAACCACGAGTCGCTTGAGCAAGTACTGGCCCGACGTTATAATTAAAAATTCTATGAATCGCATGCATAATTATTATATAATTATAATAAAATTATAGATGTATATTGATAAATTTATATTCATAAGCATTTGCTCAAATATTATTTTGGGCAAATTCACACAAAACATAAGGAAAAAATTTCCATTAATTTAATCTCAGTGTCTTATTTTTTATATCAAATAAATTATTTTATATTTTAGACACGATAATAACTGATAAATATTAGTTGTTATTTCCAAAACATGACTCTAGTTGCTTTTTATGTTGTTTTATCTCCTGACTCATTACATTCCTTCCAGGTTTAGTGGGATGGGAAACCATTCCATCCCAAAATCGTCACAAATGACAATTTTCTCTGAAGGCTTTCGCAATCCCCATTTTTTATTTATTAAATACTATCAATTTATGTATTTAACGCAACATTAAAATGCATTACATAATTCTAAAAATTTAAAATTAATGTCTTCTTTAGAAAAAATATATAAGCGGTATAAATTGTTTTTATTATTTAATTAAATGTTTTTGAATCATAATTAGTCAATTCACTTACCTGAATGCAAGGTATTTATAAAACATTTTTTTAAAATTGGTCTTACAGACATGTCACCATGTTATATTCAAAAAAATAATAAATATAATAAAATATTTTAAAATACTGTCACGTTTAAAATTCAATCAACTTTACGGTGCTGTTAAAATATTGTTTATTTCCCCATAAATCATGATTTAAATTCAAAACGCAATATGTGGTGCATAAATAAATTGAATATTTTAATAAATGCATTATGTATGAAGAAACAAGCTGGTCATAAATATAAATATAAATTTGTATAAAAATACGATCAAATTGAATTCGCACCTCTACCTAGCAATTTTATTCAATGCATTCTTGGGATCCTGGGAAAGTTGTGGTCCAGTTGCTGGCACACTCGCTTGCCAACCGTAGGGTTTCGGGTTAAATACAACTAAAGAAAAAAAAATTCCGTCATTTTTCATTATAAATTATTTCCAGATTTAGAGATAAGGAAAATCTTTAAATTAAAAAAAAAATCCGAAGACTTATAACCGTATACCGTCGCATTAGACTGTGAATGCTTCCTTCGGCTAGCCTACTTGTTTGGTTATAGTCTCTTCTTTCTTAAATAATAAATATTTACACTAAATATTTACACTAACACTAGACTTAATCTGAAATTCTATGTTTCATTTAGGTTTTTTAAGAAGGTTCATTATCTAATGTAATGAAACTAAAGTAATAATTTTAGGATTTTAACATATCTAAAATTCAATTTGCTATTGATTTGGAAGAATTAGAAAGCGTCACATTTTTTTTTCATTCAAGGATTGCCTTTAATTTTACTAATTTATCATTGGTTACATTTGATAGCAGATAAGTTATTATTTTAAATAATGTAATTGACCTAGCTACACGATGCTGAAACCTTGTTGTTTCACAAGGTTATAGAGAGAATAGTTGAGTAAAGTATACTGAGGGCATACAAACTTTTAGCTTTATTTTATATTCATGGTGATCAGATTTATAAATCGTAAGTATAGTGTGTATTCGGGATGTTTCTTTTCTTGTGTCAGTAGGAATATGACTTGCGGTCATTCACTTACTCAGTGGATTGTTCAAACAGTGACTTGTACCAGGAATGTCATTCGGCTCGCTCATCTGTGTTGTTTTTTTTTTTTGTTTGATAGAGACCTGTAAATTCCT
The DNA here is from genome assembly GCA_022113835.1 of Atopsyche davidsoni. Classification (NCBI taxonomy): domain Eukaryota; kingdom Metazoa; phylum Arthropoda; class Insecta; order Trichoptera; family Hydrobiosidae; genus Atopsyche; species Atopsyche davidsoni. The sequence goes on along the minus strand of JAILWY010000006.1, from coordinate 7,592,204 downwards.
ACATAACCGGTTTTAGATAAAAAAATATGTTGTCAGCTTTGTTTATCTGTAAAATTATCAAATGTTTACACTTGCAAAGGATTAATGTTTAGGAACGAAATTAATGCTGACGTTGAGTATTGCATATATTTTAAGTGCAGGTGATCTATGATTTTAAAAAAAACTTAATAATTATTGCCAATAACAATAGTGATAAAAAGACGATTAGTGATTTAGTTATCACTATCCCATTTTATCGATTCTTATAATTGGGAAGATATTCTAAACACTTGCCAGTATTAATATATTAACCCGGTGATATGGTTATTCTTGGAATGATAAAGGTGCGTTATCTGATAGATAGAAATCCTAATTTTTTTAGAAAAATATAATATTCTTATTTTTAATCAAATTTTAATGTTATATTAAATACATATCAGTTAGCGAATGTTTTTTTGCCAATGATAAATTTATTTGAACAACCGATTAATTTAATATCTATATTATTCGAATCGTGGCACAATTTCCGTGTCCTCCATGAAACATTTTTTTAATTGTCGTTATTGGCGACAAGCCAACCGATAAATTGATAAATAAACCTTGAATAAATTGCAGTCATATTGATAAACCGATGAAATTTATTTTCTCTTTTATAAGTAATAATTATTAGAAAATATAACCATGGTTTAGTTTTGCGGTTTTGTTTACGGTATACCAAAGGCTGTGGTCTTTATGGCGGATCACATTGTTCAATGAAATACATCCTTGAGTCACAGTTGTAGCATTTCAGCCAAAACCGATAAAAATGTATATCAATACTTTTTATACTGTACAACTAAATATATTTAGAAAGCATATCAGAATATTATGATTATTTGAAAAAATCATCGACGTGAATTTCTTTAAGTTTAGTTTTCTTGTATTGTTTAGAAATCAGTCAGTTTTTGTTTATAAGTGTGTGGTTATTTATTAATACCACAAAGTAAATTAAATTTGGTTTAATTTAGAACCCAAGTTACTCTCTGTTATATTTTATTTTTAAAACTTTTTGAAATTGTATCTACCAAACTATATTTAGGCACTGAACAACATCATTTAAACATTATCTAATTTTGTAAATTTTATTTTAATGATATATTAATGTTTTTAGTCGCATATTGTTTACCAGGGGTGAAGCGTGACGGTTTCAGTTACTTGATTATAACTGATTGATTTTTTGCGATCATGTGTGAATCGATTACCTAAAAATATTATCAACGTAGAAAGTATTGATACACTAAATATAAATATACTAGCAATGTAGCCCGTCATAAAATGACGTATTTGATGAATATTGAAATTTGCTAAAGCATATTTTAAAGTTTATGAATGAAAATATTATCCTATCGTCTTGAAATTCGGCACATAGCTGCGGAAAAATTTACTTAACTTATGTGCAAAAAATCAGCGTTGTATCTTTTAAGATATTCTATACAGAACGGAAAAATGAAACATACATACATACATACAAACATACAAACACACAATGGCTATTATTATAGTAGATATACGGCCAACGGTGAATTTTCAATAATTCAATTAAAAAATAAATCGTTTGCATCAAATATGTATGTAAACTTCATATGAAAGTTCTACTGTGCGTCTATTTGCAGATCCAGCGGTCTACCATTTCACGGTTCATCTTCAAAGACACGCACTTACAGTAGAAGTAAACATTCCCTGACCAAGACCTTAAGTCGCCGTAAACTGAATGATTGCATTATTTGTTTATCCTGCCATCTGGAGGAGGGCTTTTCAGTTCTCCGACGCTGTCATTTGTCAGATGCAGTATGCGATTCGCTTCAGGAAATGCACCGCAATTATACGCCAGTGCAGTGCGGAGAAAGTGTAAAACCACTCTCTAATAACTTTGAGACCATTAGGAACAGTAAATATATCCAATAGATAATATTTCTAAAACTCAAAATAAAAATGGTTTATAAATTTTACGAATTTATATTTTGCTGTAAGAAATAATTCATTACCAATTCTAAGTCTTTTAAATAATGCAAAAACTAAATTTTTATTAGTTTTAATAAATATTCAATAAAAAATAACGTGTATGGCCTAAAACCTAGGAGTGTGCGAGAATTTTTGAATGTGAGTGTATTTCATTTTTAAGGGCTCATTCAGACTCTTACAAACGAATATTTCTGTAATATTATAGTAATTTGGTTATAATATTATAAGCATTTAAACAACTAACATTTTTTTTATATAAAATACAACAAACAGTTACAATGTCGATGTTAAAAATTTGGTGCTCAAATGTGAAGTATCATAAATTAACGTGAACATTCAATTGAGCATCAAAAAAACTATTGGTTTGCGAACAAGAGCCGCCACTGAAATCCCGAATAATCCTTGAATGAAACATCTCAGGCCCGTCGCCAGCACCGAAATACCTCGCAGCAGTATCGGACCGAGCATCAGACACTTGCAATAAGTCCAGCAGGAAGTGCGGAGCCTGCAGCGAGCCGCGAGGCCCGCGTCCAGCAGCGGATCTGCCCGGGACGCATTCCTCGCCCCGCGGGCACATCTGGACTGAAGACGGTCGTTAAAATATTTCGTTTCGAGGGGTTTTATTTGGGACCCTTGCACCGCGAATAGAACTTGTTTTCGTGGATATTTTTTGGTTCGGTATATATACGGCCGAATTAGTGAGACTGGCCCATGATAGAAATATATATTCAATGAAAAGGTCACCAGTTCCTATGAGCATCAGAAGAAGAAGAAATCACTGGTTTGTATTGCAAATTGTAGTACTTCCAGGTGAAGCCTTCTCTAATGTTTTTTTGCATCTTCCGAGCCTTATAAACCCAACAGAACATAACCTTACCTTAATAGGAAAGATAGAGTATGTGTTGAAATTTTTACCGTACTTAAAAGTGAGAATAGCTTGGCTTAGTAATTAGATACTTGATTGAAAAATACGATTTGAATTGATAAAATGCATATCCTTTTGTTACTGAAAAAATATACAAACGTCATAAACTTAAGCAAAATAATACACAAGAATTATTTTATTAAAACTAGACGACCATCATACCTTTTTACAAAATCAATTTATTGCTTTCTTGGTGCATGTAAATAAAAGAAAAAAAAGCAGTGAAATGCCACTGTAAGTGAAACATTTGTTGCAATTTAAGACGCTTTCCTTTTTTATCTTTTTATGAGTTTCTCTCAGGTTGACTAATCCATTGGCAATGCAATTTATCGCGGTCTGCATTCGATTAGAAAATAACTAATCGTAACTCAATTATCTATGAATAACTCTTTTTTTTTTTAACAACTATATTTATAGTAACTATAATTGTCGGGGTACTTTAGAAAAAGTCCGTACAGTGGTTTTTTTGTTCTTTTGTTTACACTGTTTGTTTACAGGAACGCGGGGTCGGAAATAATTTAAAGACACACGTGTGCTCAGGCGGCTTCTTTCATTCCGACTGAGGCTGCAGGCGAGTGATTATTGGAAAATCATAAATAACAAGTATAGAAAATAGCCCGGCTTCAGTCGCAGCTTATAGAAACCCTTTTTTTATGGTTTTGCCTTAGTAAAAACGCAACATAGGATGCTACAGGACAATTACAAGAATGTTGAATGTTTTGTCGCGACGTGTGTAGAGAGCTTATCAAGTTGATACTCACTCACCGTTTGTATGTAAATAAATAATATTATTAAAATTTATTGAATGAATAGCGTTATCAAGAACTTATTGAATACATAAAATTAATACAAGCACAAAAAACGCAATCAAGACGCAACCGCCACGAGGTCTGATGTAATATGTACTTATTTTTAAGACGATTATTAACGATGTGATAATTTCGAGCACAGCGTTAATTATTCTAATAAAAAAGGCCTTGGAGTGACTTTTAATAATTAAGAATCGATTATTTAACAGATGACGGAAGAAAGAGTGCTGATGACTTCAGATAAGAGATCCGGAAAAAAACTGTTGTCAAGTCACGATTATTTCAATTTGAGAGGAGTAACTTGATTATTTTGAATGATGGCAAATTCTTCTTCATGTGCCTCTCCCCATAAGAGGTTGTCGATCATCTCATGGTTTTAAAGGGGTAAATAGTGTATTGGGTCCTCGAATCCATCAATACCGTAATTTTATATTCAAAAGAAAGGCCTGCGTATATGTGCTGCATAATAGTATTATTATACTTCTCTTTCCTTACTAAACAGATATGGAAATAACGCATAAAATAACTCATTGTATTCACATGAGTATTTTAAAATCAATTATTTCAACAAAAAATAGCCGGGTCTTTTTTTCATAAAACTGAATTTTATATATATTAATACTTGAAGTTTTCTGTAAATCACAATCATTTAAAAAAGTCTTTTCTTAAAGATATATGATTTTATTGCTAAATTGAAAGGTTTTTTTGAAGGTGAACTAAAAAAAGAGTAAATTTAATTGTTCGTAATGTTTGGTTTGCTCATGCAGATATTGTAAATGTTTGCTTAGTGTTTAATACAAATGAGACACATATAAATATTTAATATGTCAACTTAACATAATAACTTCACAATCATTGTCACGGAAGATAATGTCGGTTTTTATAGGGAGAATTAAACAAGATTTCACTATGTTATGTACAAATGATTTATTACCTCGTAAATGGAAATACCATATAAGATAAATTTGGAAATCCCAATGAGCGCTTGTACGTTATATTTGTCGCGTAAACTAATCGGTAAAGATCTCAAGTTATCGTGATAAACACACAAAAATTACGTGATATACATACAATATAGTTTTTTCTAGATTATCCTTTTCACACATTGTAAAACAACTTGTGATCAGCCAATAATGTCCTCTTTTGTGTTTTTTACTTAGACAAAATATTAAAAAAACACCCAAAATAAAGGGACGCCATTGGCTGGTTGCAAATCGGTCACAAGTTGTGTCGCTGCTTATGTAGCATATTTATTTTTAAAATGTAAAAAAATGGATAAATAGTATTGAATTGATAATCGAAACACTTTCATGAGCTGGTTTTGTTTCTATGGTGTTGAGCTACTTAAGTTTTCAATCCTCTGACATTGTAATCCCCGTGCTGGGACCAACTTAAGAATTTCCCTAAAGATATTTCCAACACAGGAACCGAAACATCGAAGGACTGAAAACTTTAAGCTTCTCAACAGTAGCTGCCAAATCTTACGAGCATATTAAACATTAATTTTTTTTAAATATTTTATACAATGTACAGGAAAAATTTCTAAACCTCGTTAATTATTAGTATACAAATATCTTTAAAAATCGTTTAAGATCTGTACATATTTTAAATCAATGGAAAAAAAAACACCCATTGGTTACATTCGTATATTTGGTGAAAACAAATGTCCCTAATAAAGTATGTATCAATTACCAAATATCGATCCCAATGTGCTTCAAAACATACATACTTTGGGTACGCACATTTTACTTAGTATTATTATTTATTTTTTTAAAAAAATGAGTCCAGTATCAAAGCTGAAATCCAATCAAATAAATTATTTAAATACGCCAGACAAAAAAATTCAAGGTATATAACTCGAAACTTAAAGTATCTACTTAAAATGTATGATGATAATGAACATTGGAGTGATGTCATTGGTGATGTTACAAAGTATTTCGTACCAGCGTATAGTATTTAGTACATCGCAAGCGTATTGTATTTATTCCCAACACTTGTGGGTATGCCTTCTCGTATATCTGGTTTCACTATTTGATGTAGCGTTAGTATAAATAAAAGTGTCCGATATCACTTCGTAAAGACAGTGTGGAGTCATAAAGGTGTGAACACACCGTTGGGTTGTGCAAGCAAGCAAACAGTACTTATAAATATATAAATTACAGTTTCACTTTGCAATCGAATAAAGCCTTAATACGATACCAGAATTATTAATTAATCATATTATTCATTGGTTTTTTTAAAAAAATATTTTAACGAAAAGTACTCCATCATGACGTGTTATAAGTTTTAATTAAAAAAAATGTGTTTCTTCAGCAAGTTTTTATTTGATGCTATATGTTGCGCTAATATGCTTAGTTGGCATCTTTAATCGTATAAAAAATTCTTGAAATAACACTAATAAAATGTTACTGTAAACATTTTCTATTGTAATTGTAAGCAAAAACTAAAACACATTAGAAATGCCATTGATTTATGTTCAATATTAGAAAGGACCGAGGCAAGGGTTCTTTAGGCCAAATGTTTTCTACTTTGCAAATCTTCAACCTGGTTTTTTTAAATGTAGTTTTTACTGTAATTTAACCAAAATTTCGCTACACGGAGCTAAATAATTTCGCAACTCGTCTTTAAACTTTGGCTTGCGATCCATAGAAGGATTACTTCAAACGGACTTCATTAAAGGATTACAAAAAAACTCATTATTTAGATTATTCTCAAGCCAATTGAGTTGATGGAATGTGGTTTAACGAAAACCGCATTATATAAGGGTTAATGGCATATGTTTTTTTATGTATAATATGCGGTCAGTAGTAATATACAATATGTTGCAAATGAGTACACTGCTATAGGAACTATATGAACGGCGCAATACGTAATTTGCGATATCTAGGTTAATAATAATCAGATTCAATTATGTTGTTACTGACCAATTATCACGACTTATTATCATAGGTCTAGATATTCCTAGGTTCAAAAGACACGACACAACCGACAACTGACGGATATATTGCATTATGTATAGCACTGCTGTCCAGATTGTAGGGATTTTTCTACAACGAAAATAACAACGCAAAAAATAGACCATACAATTTACGTCGGCTGGAGAGAGAGCCCGACTGTTAATTATCTTTTGGATCATAAAGCGGCCTACACACAGAACATCGCAACTGACAACCGCCGTTTAACTAGATATAAAAAAAACATAAAAAATATATATGGCAGTACTAGACGTAGTTCAATTCATGTTTTAAAAATAATTTTCACAATTTCGCATATCCTTCCCACGGAATGTGATAAGCAAGAAGTGGATAATCTTTCAATATTAAAAAATGATAAGAACACGTTACAAATTCTTGGCATAAAAAAATAGTTGGAAGCGCATGTTTAGATACGAAAATCATGATTTCAAACAAGGTCAAACAGCTGGCATGAATAATAATTGTGAATGTATTTACCTACTACTGTCATGATAATGATTCAAAATGGTGTTATTTTGGACGTAATGCGTCATGTGATGTCTAGTTGCGTGTCGTTTCCAGTAATTCTGAATTGAAAACAAGAAAGTGCAACGTAGGAAGTTTTATCAAGTGCGCAATGCATTGCCACGCACTTGTGCCTTGAAAATATTTTACAATACTTTTCAGTCTTATATCCGGCTTGTTGAAATAATTGTTTTTTTTATAATTTATTTCGTCCGTTGTACTGATATATACATTGTAAATAATACATTGATCTCTAAAAGTTTCAGGTTATATGTATAAGAAAAATAGAAATCATACATCACATAGCCTTGGGCGCCATTAATTAGCAACTTATTGTTTACAAACCTCTGACTCAAGTATTTTTAAATGATCTACCCTCAGATGAAATTTAGCTTTAGATTACCTAAACGCGGTTTCGTTCTAATGCTATAATTCAATATTCACTTATATTGAAAAAGTCTTTATGACAAGTGCTAAAAAATATACATATATGGAAACCATTAAATTTATCACATATTACAGGATGTATTATTTTTGGGTTTTTCCCATTGTAGTAAAATTTCTAGCATCCGTATGTTATCAATAGTCTTATGGTAACTTGGTAGGATAATGCCTTCAAAAGACAAAAACGGTCATTTTTTAACTGCAATTAATGAACTCTGTAAAATCTTTCTGTTGTGTCAAACACAAAAAAATTTAAACTACAAGTAAATGTATTGTTTTCAAGGCAGTCATCTGCATTGAAGAAACAAGTACATGGCATAATTACGAAGTATTATAAATTAATTATTTAATTAATAACAGACTGGTTGACACTCTTCTGTCGTGGATAACTAATCTGCTTGTCTGAATACAATAAAACCTTTGAGATATAAAATATTAATCATGTAAACAGAAAATATCCGTGCGGTTAGAATGATAAGTTTCAATGAAAATACAAATACGAGTATATTTAGTGTGAGATTAAAAGTAATAAGACCTGAATTAAATTTTGAAATCTTCCCTACAATGAATTTTCGTTTACAAATGAAACATAATGGGTTTATTCTTAAAAAAAAAACGCGTTTATATGGATATTATTTTATTCGATATAGTAACTTTTTTTATCAATATTATTCTTACCACCTCCTTAAAATCGTCTTAATATATTTAAAATATATTCGAAACATCACCATTGAATCCGGCAGATTATTAACTACTAATTATTATAATTAGTAAAAAAAAATATATATAAATCATATAAAAAATATAAGTACTTACAAAAGTAACGAATTATCACAAATCTTAGACGGAATAACAGTATAAAGATTATGGTAATATTATAATACATAATCATACCGGATTCAATCAATACTGATTAAGCATCTTATATATTTGCGCCATGAGCGCAACACCACAGGAGCTACAAAAAAAACTTCACCAAAGGTTCTGCTTATCAATGTCATCGTTTGAACAACGCTGTAATTTCCTCGATGGTTTTGTTTTTCGTTTCGGGCAGCATGAAGTAAGTAAATAGCCAGAAAAGCACGATAAGTACAGAGAAAGGGATGAACGACGCGTTCTTTAGTCCGGAGTTCATCAACGGGAATACGAGTCCGATGATGAAGTTCGCCAACCAATTTATGAGAGCGCCGAACGCCATGGCGTTCGGTCTCGGACCCTGAGAGAACAGTTCCGCCATTATCATCCAGGGAATAGAACCCGGACCGAGGCCAAAGAAGGCACAGTAGATAAACGTAAACACGACAGCCAGTGTGGTCATCGCGGGGTTCTGTTCGTAGGTGTACAGAGCGATTGTCATCAGTATGGACGAGACGAACATTCCGCCGAGGCCGGTCAGGTGGAGAGTCCTTCTGCCCGCCCTGTCCATGAGCGGGACGGTCACCAACGTCATCGCAAACATCGTCGCACCGATTCCAATCGTGGCCTTCTTGGCAACTTCCAAGTCGAGCCCTGCCGAAGTGAAGAGCGAGGTCGAGTAGTAGAACACGGCGTTGATTCCACTAAACTGCTGCGAAAGATGTAGCACTATTCCTATTAGTAACGGAGTTCTGAGATTCTTGGACTTGAATATTTCAAGCAAAGAAACGGAGTCTTCGGATCTGTCGGAGCGGTCCTCCGCGTGCATCTCCTCGATGTCGCTGTCGATATCGACTCTCCCTCTCAACCTTCGCAGCACCTTTCTCGCTTGCTCCTCGTCCCTGTTCGTGATGAGGAGGTATCGCGGAGACTCCGGGCAGGCCAGTAAGAGAACCCCCTGAAGCAACGCCGGAATGACGGTGAGCCCCAGCAGCCACGGCCACCCCGAGGACGTGCCGAGGATCATGTCTATACCGAGTATCTGGCTCGTGACCAGTCCCAGGGTGACGGACAGCTGGTTGATGGTGCCCAGCCCTCCGCGGAGATTGATCGGCGCTATTTCGGACACGAACATGGGGACGACGGACGTGGCGAGGCCGCAGTTGAACCCGACGACGAGACGCCCGACGGCGAGCAGCTCGAACGAGTCGGCGGCTTTGGACACTCCCATGCACACGCCCCCGACGACTCCGGCCGCGGAGGCGACGAGGAGAGCCCCCTTCCTGCCTCGGGTGTTGGCGAACCACCCGCCGCTCACGCTGCCGATCATGCCTCCGATGGCGAACAGTCCCACGGCCACGGAGAACAGCGTCTGCACCGTGACGCTCCCGCGGTCCTCGCCGCCGTCTCCGTAGTACGACTCGTTTATAAACTTCTCTATCTCCGATTGCGGCGCGTTGATAACGCCCGTGTTGAAGCCGAACTGCAGCATGCCGAGAACAGCTGTGAAAATGGCGTACGCCAAGCTGGCCGTCATTTCGCCGGCGCCGGCCATGCTCGCGCCAGAATTCACTCGGTCACCGGATCGATAACGAATAACGACTTATCTGGCCACTTTCGCCGGCATGCCACGAGGAGTGCCGGCCTGGCGAGGAACAGCGCGACGCGACAGCTGAGCGGGGAAGCCACGCGGCGACTGACGTTTGAGCGAGGCGCCGGGCCTCGGCCGCGCTCGATATCAACAAGTGGGCTGGCCGCGGCGGGGGCAGGCTGCAGCGCGGCGGGGGCAGGCTGCACGGCATGCTCCCGCCTCCGGGCACTCCAGACAAGCTCCAACCCCAATCAGCTGTAAGACGCGGTAGTCAAAATATCAACCCCCGCATCGTTTAGTAACGTTGTCACAAACCCGTGCAGCTCCCGCCGAAATCAACGCTCTCCGTTGCCGTCACTGTGCGTGTACAATACAACAATATTCATTGTATTAAAAGATAACACATGCTTTGTTAATTAATTAAGAATTATTCCGTATATATCGGAACAACGTGTTTATCACGAGGAAAACCACGTAATTAAAACATATCATATCATATAATATATCAACGAGTCTGAGAAAGCGTTGTGATAAAAATAGAGTTCATACGTTGACAAGGTCGCCTAAAAATAGCTTTTGGCTCGTCTTCTTTGGAAGAAGACGCAGAACTACCACTGTATTTTAAATGCAACGCACAACAATCACATGAAAAAAATATATACAATTCACCAAGTTTTATAAAACTGCAATATGTCAATTGAGAACTATAAAATTTTGATTTTCACTAATTGTACTAATTATCTTTTTGTTTTGTTTTGAAAATGTAATTTTTAAAATGAGGAATACGGCTCAAGTAGAGCATTCATGTATTAAAGTTGAATTTAAATTAAAATTGAAATAGGTTTGAATTGAATGCTACCATTTACACATGCCGGAGCAACCCGAGAATAAGAGCACTGCTCCTTGAATTCCAATGTTCCCTCAGATTCCAATATACTTGACGACTGTCAGAGACCATGACTGACATATTTCTAAGATTAAAAGTGAGCTTACACTTGACAGAGCTTAAGTATATATATTTTTATAAATAAATAATATTTTTTAAAGTAAATGTGTTCGTAGGTTTGAGCAGCCGTTCTTGTTGGACGATATTGGATTATTCGGTGCTAAGTTGCGTAGTGGTTTTTATCTTGCGACGTTTCGGTTCCTAGCTTCTGAAGATGGTCCCAGTACGAGGCTGAAGTGTCCGAAGAAAAAAAGCACCACAAAATTATCAATGTTTTTATATAAATACATATAATAAGTATGTCGATTTTTTTACAATATATATATTTATATACTATATTATATATATACTATTTAACTTGTTCCATATAAACGCTGCCTAATACTTAGTGAGTTGAGAAGCGAACTCTGAGATATTTTTATCTCTGCTTTATTCATTTCAGTGACCTACATACAGCGTGCTATGAAAGTCGTGTTTCTTTTAGAGACTGAAGGTCTTTGCAGAATACTTTCGAATAGCAGTTAGAAATGCGTATTGTACATACACCTAAATTTTTACGTCTGATTATATGCTTGAACTTAGTTGATTTGAACTTAAAAATTATATTCATTTGATATAAAATAGGCGTATATTATTTATTGTAAGTTACTTTTGATCCTAGCACCAAGACCATTCTCAAGTATGAAATATGAGTTTATTGTATTTTATACGCACATATTTATATCGAAGCTGATTTGTGAAATACCCATGGAATATTTTTATTCCCTGATAAACATTTTTGATTTTTTTAAATTAAAAATTCATGTAGTTAGATCTTAATCAAATGCAAACTTCAAGCACGTGAGCTCGACAACCCAGTGAGAGCATTTGAAAACTGTGGTGGGCCCCAACGGGCTTTCTATCTTCTGGAAAGGGAGGGGGGGGGGTTCTGTCAAGTGGGCTATTAAATATATTTTCCTGTGGAGTTAAAATTCAAGACATTCAATTGCAATTAGGGTATGATGTCATTAAAACATACTTCAATAAAACCCACTGTTTCTGAACGACCATGACTATTATTATTATTACTTTTTGGGTGTGAGATTTGAATCTAAATTTATAAATTTTTAAGCATGTGTTTAGGTGTAGGTACTGTATAGTGATAAGTATTTTTATAATATAAATATTTAGAGCATCTTGATACCACGAGTATCTTTATTTGTGATAAACTTTATAAATATCCTTATCTTAAACATGGTGTTTTAATACAAGTAACAAATTTAAAAAAAATACTAGGGTTATTTTTTAAAAATAGGATAGGATGGCCGTCGTTGTTTGAAACACATTTGTTATATTCTCTCAAATGTTAGTGAAAAATATTAAGTGGTTAATCGGTTAATTTCAATTGAAAGTTGCGCAGACACCCTTAATGAATCATAAATGATTTTGATTAATGCAAATGATCTTAAATTACTCTGAATTAAATTATTTAATAACCCCAACGGCATGTCCAGCAAAAAGAATAACATGATAGATATGAACAAAGCTTCAGTTGAGTCGTCAAACTGCTACGCGAAAATTTATATTTTTAATTTTAAAAATTAAAATCTTTTTTTCCTCAATCGTTAACAAGTAATTTTTGTGTTTAAAAATTTTTTTATTGATTAAATATCAATAAAAATTATCGACAATTTAAAAAAAAAAATTATCCTTTATGATTAACACATTAACTCACATCATCAAAAAGAGGTGTTATTTATATTTTATTTTCTTAATATATGTTGGGCTAATAAAATCCTCAAAACCATTTGGAATAAAATTATCAAAATTATTAAATTTATCTTAATAACCTATTTTTTCTTCATTGATATATACTGTATATTTCAAAAATAATATAAGCATTGTTTTTATAAATAAATTGTGCGTTTGAAGAAATACATACATGTAAATAAAATTTACCACGTAAATATTAGTAATAGATTGGTTTATATAATACTAGATATATGAAATGTTGATTTTTGTACAAAAGGTAATTCTGATTATTTATATTACAATTTTAACATTTAAAAAATATATATAGTGATAATATTTGTAAATAATACCACTACTCTGTGGATAATACCATATAAAGTCCCATGAAACGAAACTAAGTTTGGTAATCGTTTATAAAATAACCGATAGATGGCAGTACAATTGTTTTAAATCACAAATAAAATAATAAAGTAAACTTATACTTTTAAAAAAATCTTTAATTTTTTATTATTTTTATTTATAATATAATAGTTGTTAGGGCTATGCTTGCAGTAGTGTCAGGCTGACCCCTGATCCTGGCGCAGGTTATGGGGTTTACAAGGTGTGGCTTCTCTGGATTGGATTTCTCTATTTTCGTTATTGAGTTTGTGTACAGAAAAATATGTGTAAAAAGCCTTTTATGTTTTGTAGATGTATGAATTCGGTCAGGTTAAGTACTAAATAAGTAAAGTGTTTCCAAATCCTAAAATGTTTTTAAGCATTAAATGTCATGAAAAAAACCATAATCGTTTATCTTTACATAAAATTAAATTTTTAAGATTGATTGGTAAAAATCTAAAAAAGTAATTGTACTAAATCTGTCATCGGTTGAATTTGATATTCTCACACGCGCGTTAAAAAAAAACTGCTACAGATATTGTTTACAAAGGTAGGCAGCGTTTCCGTCTAAATTCTCAAATTACGGGGGATGAAAGACAACCGTTTTGTTAGTTTTTTTATGTTTACATTCTCTGCATTTTTTCGGCAGTGAACGAAATTGCACTGTTGAGTGATAAGGCGTAAAGATATACCGTAAGCCGTAGTAGCTGTACGATTTTACTTTTAAAAAAATATTTTTATTCCGAAAACTTTAACCTGACCTTTCTGATAACTCAAATCGACAAAATGTTTTTAATTGTAGATCCGTTTAAAGTTTAAATGCACCTGTAAAACCCATTGAAGGTCAATGGTATACACGACAAGTCCATTGTTTTATATATTGACGGATATAAGTTAGTTAGATATTTACAAAGCACATGCGAATCAAATTGTTATTTCCTGCATATATTAAAATAAAAAAAATCACTCAATCTTGTTTTGTTGTGTTCCTTCTCTTAAATATTTTTGCGTGTTATTTAGTTCTTACTTATATATTTTACACATATTTTTCCTTACACAAACTCAAAACGAAAATATAGAAATCCATGTACGCTACCACCTAAGCCACACCTTGTAAACCCCACAACATGAGCGCAGGATCAGGGAATAACCACACACCGATTGTAAGCATAGCTCTAAAAAAGTATTCTATATATACAAGTATCAAATTTTTTCATAGAATAGAGGAAATTACGAAAATATTTGTGTAATACTGAATGATTGTATGAATCTCGTACTTTGATGAGTGACCGCTCTTGGCTTTTTGCATTTATTAATACAATATTTTTTTAATTTCGGGTATTCGATATTCGGTTACGCCCAACATCCCTCTTCCTGTATCTCTTGTATCTTCACACGTTGAGTATTTTGACATATTGCACATTCCTGCACCTTTGAAGATACCGCAAGATGTCACATCTTGCATTTCCCGGTCCCGGAAGCTTCCGTAAAAATATTGACATATTTTCGTAAATTTATACGAACACACCAACCATCTTTTTACGCATACCCTACAAAATGAGATTCTGAAAATAATACATTATACCTTTAAATTTTTTACATGAACACCTCAATCAATGCGCAAATTCCGATTGCATATATTATGTTCCGTAACTTCCTTACCCACTCAGTATCGAAAAGGTCATTAAGATCCCCCACAGATATTATATGTCCACATTGGATCATTTCGAAGAGTAGTCAAAAGGACTTGTGCTCTTGTAAAGGTGATTGGTGTGGTATAGCGGTCCAGTCAATAGAGTGTTTCGGGTATTACTGTCAGGGCTCATCTTGAAGGTGGTGCTGGTCGCAGTCGGTCGTGTTCACAATACATTACTTCCATTCGACTAATTGAGCTGGAAGGGCCACGCGCGGCCCTAGATCCTTCGACGGCTGCCAACTCATTAAAGGTCCGCTGTGTTTTTTGTGACAATACTAAAGCTGTTCCACACTCCATTAGTACAATGCCGGCAGTGGAATTACCTCTAGGGTAGAGCAATGGGCGAACAAATTTATACACACAGTTTCAACCAAACTCTCGTTCGTCCTAAAAACATATGAATTTTGCAAGATAGTCAATGGTAACGTCAAAGTAAATTTTGGTGTATGCTTAATAAAATCAATGTATTTCAGATCTTAAAACAATGCTTAAATACTGATTATAAATTAGGCGTTATTGATGAAAAAAAAAATCAAAATAAAAGTAGAGTGTTATAGCTTGTAAGCTTATAGCTTGTGTTAAACATATTTCAAAATACACCTCGCTCAAGCGCTCTACAAATAAATTCATCAGTTTGCCAAAAAATCGACATCCGCCACGTTTAATGTTTCGCCCTTTTTAAGTCCCTGGCTATTTCTAAATCCGTCTGTAGAGAATGCGTAAAAAAACTTCCGCCTAGGAAAACAATTTGTTTCCATCAACAGGTACAACGCAGAAGTCACGACCGGGAATGCCTTTGCTGAAGAAGTCTTGGTGAAATCATTGGAACTAAATGGACTCCAAAATAGTAATAGCTAGAAGTGTGACATATCTGCTTAGAATCGTATGCGCTTTGGACACTAGAACACTAGAAAAATTCACAATTTATAGTGCATTTTCAATCGAAGGCATACTTGTTATAACAACTGTAAACTTGCATTAAACAAATAGTTTCAAACAGAAAAATGTCACAGCGGGGGTCGAAGCAAGGACCTCTCGATCAATAGTCAAAAGTCTGGTGAAACGAGAACTGAACAACAAACTGAAACAATGAGCCATTCATGATTTAATTATTTACGGCTCGTTCGTGGGTATACATTAATTCAAAGTCCATCTGCGGCCATCTTCTAGCACTGCATATTAAGCTTAGGTTCTAGTAAACAGCGCACATAAACCAAGTTTCCGGCTGTATTACCGCGTAGAAGTACCCCATAAATCGGAAACATCTTGTCAACAGACACTTCCACGGCCACTTCCTTCCTCCGCCCAGCCGGGGCAACCATTACCGCTGATGAATTTTTGATGATGCCCATTGAAGTTTATTAAAAAAAAAAAACTAGCCTGGTATTGCAATATTAATAGAATAATAAAATATTTTTGTGTTATCTATTTGTCTAAATCAGTGCTTCTCAAAGTGGTCCCTACGGACCCCAGGGGGTCCCTGGGATCATTCAGGGGGTCCTTAGAAAATTTAAATCGATTTGGGTGTCCCTGAACAACGTCAGGGGGTCAGCGCAAGGTTTAATATAAAATAAAAAAATTGTGACACATTTTTATTAACGTGGAAGTTAAAATAAATAACAATGAATACATTATTGGCAATTTTTACGTCCTAGGTGAGTCAGGTAGGTTAATACAGGAATACTTGCACCAACTAGTCTATAATATGAATTTATATAGTTTTTCACCCAGGGTCCGTAGGCATGTTTTGACTATGAAAGAGGGTCTGTAGGCAAGTTTTGACTATGAAAAGGGGTCCGTGGGCAAGTTTTGACTATGAAAATGGGTCCGTGGGCCAAAAGAGTTTAAGAGCCACGGGTCTAAATAATATAAACTCTTTTTACTGTCAGCTGTAATAACTGAGCTTGGCCGAAAGCTCTGTAATTGTTTCCGGCCCTGACAGTTTTTAAGCAGCAAAATCGGT
This sequence comes from Atopsyche davidsoni, assembly GCA_022113835.1. Lineage (NCBI taxonomy): Eukaryota > Metazoa > Arthropoda > Insecta > Trichoptera > Hydrobiosidae > Atopsyche > Atopsyche davidsoni. Next base: position 7,575,407 of record JAILWY010000006.1, on the reverse strand, counting down.
CGTACGTAGCAAAGTTTTCACATGTTACCTGTTATTATTGCAAAAGAGCAGATACTGCTTTGAGTATGTGAAAGCTTTTAGAAAGTGAAAGAAACACGTGGAATGGATGCCGATAATTCCGGAGATGGCGGTGTGCTGGATCCCTCGCATCCTGTAAGGGCGGAAGCTCTGCGGGCAGCGGATACGCTTGTTTTCAGACGAACTGGTCCATTGAAGATGGATTCATTATCTCCTGAACTTGGAGAGATGAAAGTCCCCGGGACGCGAGGGGTTCGGCGAAACGCCTTGTTCGCCTTTAACACAAACGAAAATATCAAAGTTAATTAATGAAAGAGATTGATTTATTTGAAATTATTAAATATGAGCGCATGGCTATTTTGAAGATCAGAGAAATAAGTTATTCATAGATGAAATATTTATTTTTGCATCCATAGATCAAATGACTGCTTAAAACATTTCTATGCTTGTGTACTTTGTGTACAGAATTTAACATAAAAATCTTCCTATGTAAAATACATGCTTGGAATACAACACAACATAAATTTATTTTGTTCGCTATTATATAAGCAGATACATGTATTTAAATATTAAGGATCTAGGTCCCATAATCGAGTTTTTTTGATAATTTTCTAGTCCGTTTTGCGAAAAATCTACTGCACCAATAAAAAAAATTTAAATGCAAAAAGTTTGATACATCCCTTCTTCCGAATAAAATATATTTTCATTTCTTATAAATTTACTATTAATATGATAAATATGTGTTTTTCCGATTGAAGTGTAGGAATTTGGAGATTCATCATGTCCCTTTTCCAAGAGTCCTAAACATTTAATGCATTTAATTTTTTTGATTGGTGCAGTCGATTTTTCGCAAAAAGGACTACAAAATGATCAAAAAAACACGATCATTATTTCATAACCACTGTATTAAATACTTGAAATATATATGAGAAGTCACTCAACGCAAAAATATATAGTTTTTATATTTTTTTATCGTTCCAGGTAAAACGCTAAGACTGCAGTGGGCAGAAATATTTCTGAGGGTAAGCCAAAGCTTTTTAAGTATTAATAGATTTATTCTATTAATTTTTTTTTAATGTTAGGTTGACTGTAAGCCACGTTCATTTGATGTATAATGAAGCACGTGGTGCGGATGTCACCACTATTTTTGACCGGATCACGTGAATTGGTTCGCCAAGTTTCGATTTGATGAATAACACATCGGCCACGTGCTGCACGTATGCCCTCGTCTAGACTAGACTGTCTCTGGAAATATTAAAAGTCTTTGACCCTAATGGCTCTAGGCATCTAAGTGATTTAGTCAGATATAAAACGTTAGATTATTCTTGGAAATCAAACGCTCGTAAGTATGATTTCCGTTTTTTGATCGCGTTGATAAAAGGTGTTGACCAGATTAAATTCTTTTAAGATTACGTCAAATATAACGAATTCATTTTATGCCTACAAAAAATATTGGACTAGACCAAAATTAGCATTTTTGTGTCGTTGGAAAAAATAAAAACTTAACTGTGATAATGAAAATTTATACGGGCTTGCTTTACTGACAAAGCTACAGCTCGCTACTGAGTACAATGAATTGTGTGTTAAACCTCGTGTGTTTTATTTTAAGTACAGTTACAATAAATTTTTTATAGGATCCAAGGATTAAAATCAATGTATTTAATGATGCACTTTGAGAAAGCGTCTGGAGCGTCAAAGTAAACAATTCATTAAGATATTCTGTCCACACCTTTCTTAATGGCGTCTTTTATGTTTGTGGTTTATAATCTGCTTATTTGTTTACCTGTCACAATAGAAATTGGCACCTGAGCACGGGACAGAGATCCGACCACAAAATATGCTAATGCAGTCCCCGACAATGGCCCTTTAGGCTGCGTCACACTAGCCTCGTACGGCCGTAGAATCTAATTGAATTAAAATCACCACGTGGTTTTAAATTACATGAAACAAGACTCGATGTACCAATGAGAAAATAATGTACAACTTATTTGTAAGATATTAAAAATATATAGTTTTTAAACATTCTTTAAAATCAATAAATGATACAAAGTGGTAATGAAGTCTCAAGTACTCAAGCGTAGTTATATCAGTGATAAAAAAACATAATCTATATGATATTATATTGAAATATACACTGACTCATTGGTTTAATTTATAACTCTACACATTTAAAAAAAATACATATGATTAATCAATTATAAGATGATTACTGTTAATATTTTAAAACTATATTTGACAAGTTTTGAGAAGAAGTTTTGTAAATCAGATGTTTTAAAAACAACATTTTAATCATTTGTGTGGCTAAAAGTGAGTTTGAAGATAAGAAATTGTTTTTTTACGAATGATACAATAACTAATCGTTTATTTTTTTTAAAGATATGCGTGCAATATTAAATTCAGTAAAATAAAATATATGGTTTCTGTTGTTATTTGACGACTTTGGTTTTTGGGTGTGGAGCTAATTTAAATTTTCTGTGTTGGGACCATTTTCAGGGATTATAAGATGGTAATCCCTGCAGATGATCTCAGCAAGGAACTAAAAGCAGTTCATTGTTTTAAAATACGTATTATGACACTATATCATTATATAAAAAGCTCCAGAATTTTTTGAAATACACTTTGAGAAAAGCATCCTATCATATGTATTAGTATAAATAAATTGAATTTTTTAAATTATTGTTTCACGTAGCCATTTACTTTTATTAATCCGCAGTGCTCTATCGTGAAGTACACAACTAACCAACTATTCAGAAGTACAGTAGAGACACACTTTTTAAATCAGTTTCTGGCTCCCCTGTGTGGCGCCGACCGCGCTGGACCTTTTTTTACTCCTGTTGATCCCTATCAGATTTTATGGGTACAAAAAAGATCCCTTTAAGATTATCCAGTAAGATATGAGCTATGGTAGCTATGATTTTAATTTTCACACTGTAAAAAAGACGCTTTATATTTTGACGCGTGCTGATACAAGTTGTGTAAGCGATTCAATATTGTAATTTTTTTTTTTTTAACAAAACGAAAAAAATATTTGTGTAAAGTAAACGGATGCCATAAAATAAAAATGCGGTCTGTGACAAACTGTGATGCACTCTCAAATTGCACCTTAATTGTATTTTAAACGATATTTAATGTCCACTTGTACTTGAATGCATGACGCAACAATTTTATTTTAATTAGAGATGTACGTTTTGGTTTCGGTACATATCTTCATAGCCATAACGAATCAAGAAATATAAGTTTATCATTAAAAACTATCCTGAACAAGCGCGTATAAATATAATATTCAATTTCGTCATAAATTCATTGCTACTCAAGAAAAATTAAATGTTTCTAGTTTTAAGTGCATTTCCTCTTGCGTTAAATATTTTATTGTATTCTTTGTTCTTACTAACTGCATATACGATGTTTTTATTGGTTTTTTTTTTGTTCTTTCCGTGAGTTTATTAGACAGGATTGACAGTAATCCAATGCCCGAGTGCTTTTGTCCGCCTGAATCAGAAATAAACGCTTAATTGGACAATGTAACGATTATAGAGAGGAAGCTGTCGTTAAGGACGATTATTAACGTCTATTAATTATTTATCCAATCTTTATTCTGGACCTCTGGGGATTTTATCCCGAGGTCGGAGAATTACACCCCCATTTTAAGCTGTAAAATATTTAAAAAAATTGTTGCAGTGTTAATAAACGATTCAGTTTTTGGAAAATTGAATTAAGCTTAATTTGAATGTTGCATCAATATTTTATATTATAATGTACAATATTGGGGAGTAAAATATCAGAAGAATCGAAAAAAAAAATTATTGTACTCTTCTAGATATAAAAATTATTTTGAATTTCTTAGACAATTTTGCCGAAATTTTAGTATTATAAATATTTTTATTTAATAATCACTATATTTATGAAAAAACTTAGTGTTTATTTATACTAAAATTCTCTATGCTGGTAAAGTAAAGTACATAATTATTTGCTGTGCCAACAATATTTTTTTTAAAACATATTATAAATGTCATGTTGCTTTTAATACAAACAATATTGGAGCAAAATAATAATGATAAAAAATGTGATTTTTTCCGTAAATTTTAAAATATATTAATAACGATAGAAAATATGATAGAAAATAATGATAAAAAATGGAAAAATTTTTCCGTAAATTTTTAAATTTTTAAACCAAAATAAATTATGCTTGTGTGATAAATTGTCAATTAAATTGGTATTCCGAGCTACAATTAGCGAGTATAGTACATCCGAATGAGTGAGGCTCACACTCATGAATGGACGCACCTGCCGTCTTGGCGCCGCCGGCCCCGGATATAGCGACACCGAATTAGCTTGGCATCCCGCCAGCCTACCTGACAGTACAGATCTTCCGAGTTACCACGCGAGCAGGGTGCCAGCGACAACCAATGAAAGTTTTCACCAACAAAAACCACATTTAAACACATGAAAACATCTGTAATAAATACGGCTTTTGTGGTATGGAAAATATTTGAGTTGTTCAATTATTGACTAAGGTGTTAAAAAATATATTTAACACAAGTTCTACAACGATACGATTTTTTTGTGCAATCAAAATTTTATCACACAGAATCATCAAATACTTCGTTGTTTTTCTAAAAAATATCCTTTTAATACCGCATCGACACATCGCGATGATTATTATTACAACCGCATTAAGGCTTGATTGAAACGCGTTTCATTAGAATAACAATTTTACTTAGCCGTGCATTTGTCAGGTGTCAATCTCGTATATGAAAATCGGTGTTTTATTAATAGCCCATATCCATATGGAGATATCCACATAATAAATATGCCCAACATATGATTGACGTTTGAATAAAAGGTTGCACTGCACACGTACGGCGTTTGTTATTGGGTAAGTAACATTATATGACCGCCGGGCGCTTGCGGGAATACTAACGGCTGGGGTCAATAAATGCATCTCGTATTCACAGGGCATCGGAAATGCAGACCCGAACGACACTAGACAACCGAAACTGCTAGACGAAGCTTTCGATGAGCTTTCATATTCGATCGAATGATCTGAAAATTAATCGAAGTGACCGTCTCATTGATTCCAGTCATTTTGAAGGCGCTGAAGGAAAATCTTTCTGCTTCCTTCCTAGACTAGACCATCTCATTGAACATACGAGTATGTTGGTCCTGAGCAAGTCTTACTAATTCGGCTTTGCTCCTGACTTTCAACCACTGGCGCAAATTCTGTATCCGTGTTAGTTTTCTTCTTCCAACTGCGTCCCAAAACGAAATTTTCACATTCATTTTATGTGTTAATCTTTGAGCAAATCAACCCGGTCTGTCGCAGATTATTTGATTAATTATAAATATATTGACTGTTAGTTTGTCTCCAAGTCGGTCCTGTGCTTATATGGTTCGTATCCTCACGTATTCCGCCAGTTTCCGCCCCTCAGGACGCAGTATCCGTGGTTTTTGTTGACCGCTTGTGATGCTGTCCATTCTTCGGCTTATCACTGCTATGCCATAGAAATACAGAAGACGTTTTTAATTTTTATTTAATTTTTTTCTCGATTTTTAAACTAAACCATAATAACACAATTCCATCACAAACATCAGTGATTTCTATTTTTGTTCTTTAGTAATTAAATTACCTAAAAAAACACAATGTTTTTATTATGAATTGGTCCGTAATTTGTAATTCAATTACAACCATATAATTTATAACTGGTTTATGGCATTCACTATCTTCCTTCCAGGTAAAACCGACGATTTAATTGAACGTTGTTTAGAAATTCAATAGTAATTAGGTCAATATAATAAATTAATAAATTATGTATTCACTGAGAAATCCATTGATTTACAACAAATTATTAAATTATACGAACACCAATAAATGTTTAGAGAAACGTGGGAAAGAGTGAAGAGATGAATGACGTCAACAGAATTTAATATTCAAAGATTGTATTGTTTATACAAAAGTTTAATAAAAAAATTGATCCGTAAAAGCAATCCTATAAAGTTAAATATATTTATATACAACCTTTATCCAAGTAATAAAAAAAAAACACACACATTCGAGCACAGTACACTGAGGGTGATAATAAATGTCTGATTCTCTTGATTGTTTTTAGTACACACATAAGCGGCCTACACGTGTTGCAACACAACTGAAAACTGATTTGTAATGATAAAAAAACGCTATTAGCATCCCTTTATTTTGAGTATTTTTTTTAATCTGCGATACTCTGTTGTCAGTTGTATCGCAGCACGTGTAGGCAGCATCAATCCTCACCCAACACGAAATTGTTTTATATTTTACATATTAATATTTAAAGGGAAAAGGCTAAACTCTAGAAGCACTTGACCTCGGGAAGCTCCTCGGACTTCACTAGCAAGCCTCGTTTACATTTGCGTCACGTTGCGTCTATATTATAAAGGGGCATCTTCAAGCATCGCTTCCGGCAGTAGAATGCGCCTTTAGAACTGAGCACCGCATGAACCAGAGACTCTTAACATTTCGTTACTAGAGGTCCACTCAATTAAAAAAACTTTAATTAAATAAAAATCAATAACAATATAAACGAATTTAAAAATAGTAGCAATGGGAAAAATTATTTATGTTAGTTAATTTAGGAATATTTATATACAGAAAAATAATTATGAATTTCTTTGTTTATGTTGATTTTATTTTATATTGATAATTTTTAATGGAATTCCTTAAAAAAAATATTTATAAATATATAATCATTTATTTGTCTCCCTAATAGTGTTATGTTTTGTTATATTTTTTTGTATGTTCATATTAATTATTTACATTTTTTAGTATTTTAGAGCCACTGGTTGAGTCGATAATAATATGCAAGTGAACGGAGTCCGAACTTGACTTTTGTATTATTCCCAGCTTCTGAAGGAACTGAGGTTATGAACTCAGATTCACCGGATATTGACAGATGACTTTACTGAAATAGAAACTAGAAGTACAAAATCTTCCCAATACCTCCTTAACATATTCCAATTTAAAATAAGTTTAGTAGAAATTCACTACTCTTAAAAAATATCATGTATTTTGAAAGAGCAAAACCAAATTTATCTAATAAAAATACTTTTTATTTTATTTTTTCGATGTTTTAGTTTGTTTGATAAAACGCTATTTTTAAGATTAAAATATTTATAGTAGTAGTTTTTATGTGAAATTACACAGATTTAACCGTTTTTTAAATTATGTAAAAAATAGATTAAAAATGCATAAAGAATTAAAACGTCGGTAATTTTTACTGTAATGTTAAAAAGTGTTTCCCAAAAAGATATGCAATCATTCGGACGGATGGTTTAATAAATGATGTTTAACTTATCAGTCAAAATCGTAAAAAAAATGACAGTAAATAAAAAATATCTTATTTAATCAAATCGAGGGAATCGCAATTGTTTGAGAAAATGAATTACTCAGGACGATGCCTAGATAATCTCTAAAAAATATTTACTAGCTAATTTTTAATTTTAATTACTACCACTATATTTTTATCGCTATCCTTTATTCATATATTATACTGTAAAATTTGTAAACAACCGATGCAGCTGTAAGCGCCAAGGTAATAAGCATTTTCTATCCATATGCGTTCGCAAAACACTCAAAGCCTAAAGTATCTCGATGCCAATCAAACTGATTTATATTTCAAACATCTACTTGAAGCCTTGTCCGGTGTGTAAATCAATAGCTTTTTATTTTATGAATGTCAATCAACGCATGCAAATCATCAGTCGGAAGTCATCGGCGGATTGTTAATTGAAAACATTGACGTATAAAACTATCTTTTTAGAATCAGCAAATCGCTCATCCTTGGTACTCCATATTGATTTTTGTTTCGTAATTTGTATGTGTTGTTTTTATCCGTTCTGTAGATAGCATTGAAAAAAATTGATAACTGAATTTGTAGTGGGGATTCGTAGAATAATAGCAAACAATAGTCCAAATATGTAGATAAGCTGTTATCAATTAGAATTTAAGTGAATAAATATAACACAGGGATGCTTCAATAGTTGTTCCATAATTATCCACTGTGCGATATCATATATTTTAAACAAAATTTTAATCATACTATTGATAATTTTAGACATTTGTACATAATACAAGACAGTGGCTTAAAGATAATACAAAGACGTACATAAAACTTGAAGGTCCTTGTGCATTTGTGTGTACCTAGATAATTGTAATATTATCTTAACCCGGTATTTTTAAAAATATACCACTTCAACGTTATTTTATAATCAAAATACATTATTTAAAGCCAGTAGAGATAATAAACTCATTATACCCGGCATTAGAATAACTTCAGGCACAACAGACGACGGATATTAAGTCCTTGACGATTATCGGTTCCTTTGAGTTCAAGAGGGCAACGTATCAAAAACCACACTCCTGTGGTCCCTCCTGTGAGTCTGCGCCGAACAAATAGCTTCCAAGTTGAGACATCCACTTTACATTAAAGCCCCAAGAAGACTTCAAAGGAAAGGTATCCCTGGGGCTGACACACGAGGGTTGCTCGTGGAGGCCTTACTTACAATTCTGCATATTGTGGCTTTATAGCTTTAGCTTGAATGATCGATGGTTTTTGGCTACCCATTGAATTTTAGTTATTTTTAACCCATTAGATTTTTTTAATGAATGAATGTTCTCCCCACCAAATACTCCCTACATACATTTAATCATTTTTATATATTTATATTTCTGCTATTGTAGCTTATATTGAGAGCATAGTTAGATGTTACATGAAATAAAATTCTTATTTTATAACGCCCAATATCGAACACTGCCTCTAAATAAAACAACCCCACTATACTTTTAGTCCACGTTTGAAGCCTTACTGCACTTCAAAGCTATTTTACTATTCCAATAAAAATATTTGATTTTTTTTAAATACATATAAAAAATATATAATGTTGCTTTTATTTAAATAATGTTAAAATTAAAACTAGTTAAATGACGCAAGATTCCATTGATTTGAAGATGTGGTAATAATTTTTTTTTCAAAAAATAACTTTAAGTGTTATTTTGCCTTTTAAGATGCTAGAGGTTAAGCAAATACCTTGTTTTGTATTTTATGAAAAAAAATATTATTTAAATCAAATAAATGGAGGACACCTTGGGACAACCCTGCTTGCGCGTATCTCACCTGATTTTTACTTGATAAGTCTCCTTTCTGGGAACACACCGCCTTGTGCATGGCGTCGCTTTAATCACTGTGATTTTGTTGGATTCTGTCTTTGACAAAGCTTTCTGCTCGCCGCAGCATCCCAGCGCATGGATTAGACACACGAGGCTTGGGAGCCAAAGAAATTGTTTCTCGGAACGACGCCTCGCACTTCCGCTAGCCTTGATTGGATCAGTTTTCGGATGAAACGTATTTTTATAAATATTACACATTGTAAATATTATGAATATGTTATAATGAAATTCGGTTTGAAATGAAAAGCTAATATACTTTATACACTGTGCAGGAAACTATGCGCGGACGTTGTTTCTGAAGTCTATGATTTTTATACTTTCGTTGAAAAAACATCCTGTGACTAATTCGTTTGTGCAAGAATTTTCATTCTAATGCTTTCCGCATATCAAATTTATTCTAAACATTGTTATAAATACTATATAGTATCGACTAATATTATTTTACTTTTTACCAGTTTAAACGTACTGCTTCTTTTAAAATATGTATAAAACTTAAGTATTGATATATTTTAAAAAAACTTTACTTGCGCATGTATGAAGTTGAAATTATTTTATATAGTTTTAAATATAAAGTAAGGATACTAAATATCTTTTTCTAAAGTGCACTGCACAGTCTTCCTCTGTTTTACAAATTATGCGTATTTTATGTGTTTTTTAAAGCCTTCGTCGTTATTTAAGCCTGAAAGATGTTCAAAGCATTTGGAAGCTTGAAAAGAGCTATTAATAAATGAATAAAAAGAAAACAACTAGAAATTAATACATTTCTGATTATGGAATGTACCTCGATGCGTGTATTGCAGCTTGGCTGTTGTTTACTAGTTCCCTCATGCATCTCCTGGCTGACAGCCTTTGAATCCTTAAGGACCTGGGAGGATGTGAGGTGTGTGAGTGCGTACTCAAATAATATTTTGAAAGACAGAAGCACGTACTGTGGAGATTATTGGCTCTTGTATTTAAGAGACCACCGGGAAGTCGACTTTCTCAAGACGGCATACAACGGGTGATTCGTTAAGAGGTCCTTTCAGATAATCAATGACGTTGAAGACAAGGGAATAGGAAGATGCCGTGAATATATAATATAAGCGTATGGGGTTTTATCTCCCAGTATGTACTGGGAGCTCCAGGGATTATTTTTTTCTCATGCTGCTTATCTGCAGTATTGTGATAAAAACCTCTAACCAGCAAAACACTCAAGATATATTAAAATCAAATTTATATGCATTATTTCCTAAGGTATACGCAAAGTTGAGAGTTCATTGACGGTCAGCGAATTTCCTGTTTTGCCATGATCAATATAGCTCAGGTCTTAAACAATACGAAAACACATCGAACTGCGAATTTACCCTCGTATTTACAAACATTCCCTGGAAATGAACTGCGCTCTGCGGTTTACTCAGTTGGTGAGGGAGCTACTTTATTTCTCGCTTAGTATTCTTGCAACCAAAATAAATCGTGGAACAATCATGCCTTGATGTGATGAACACTACTTTAATGTTAATGATGGTGTTAATTTGTAGAATGGCGGCCTTAAACATTGACAAAACATGTATATTTTACCTATATACCATACGCAAACTCATAGCAAGTTCAGTTACATGTTTCAAGATATACTCGTAATATTATCAATAAAACTTGTAAATGAAATTAGCTGCGCAAGTATCATGCTCATTATGATTTAAACGCCTCGCAGCCAGTGTTGGCAGTTACTTACGAGCATAACCATAATCGATTATATGGTTTAATCTTATTTTTTGTTCACGTGTTGAGTAATATACACACACACATGCAAATTTTAGCAGCAATATGTCGTCTCTATTGGGATATTCCAGTCACCGGTAATGTGTTCCTGTTATGAGTGATTAACGCAATAATAGTTTTATGCCTTCAAAGTTCAATGATAGAAAATAAAATCGGAGACTCGTTAAAAAAATAAATGGTCGTTGAGTATGAACTCCGTATATCTTTATTGTAAATAAAACCACATTTTAAGGCATAAATTCGTTTGTACATAAATTGAATTAGACTCATAGGAAATCATCGCCGTTCTCTTGAAGACTTCATCGGTTGCTCATTGTTGATAAAAACAGGTTAGAATGACACTAAATGCATACAAGTACAATCAATAGGTATTGTTTTGCGTAAAGGGTTTTCCTGGAATAAGAAGCGAGGCCCAGGCATCAGGATCTCCGTGTCTGTAGGGACAGTCGGTCGTCATATTTATTTTGAAACCAGCCATGTGCATTAGTCAAATGCTCCTCTGCAGCTCGGCGTTGGGATGGAACGACTTGGAGTTTTTTTATCGACTTTTGATGGGTTCTCAGTTCTCGATGCATGCTGCGTTGTTGAGGTAAATTGCATTCAAATATGCCTATAAATAACGCGACTCGAGTATCTTTAATGTGAAAGGAGTACATCTAATAAATATTTATTATAATCATAATTCACTTCCACACAAAGTATGCTGTAAGTTACTTCACAAATAAGAGTGGTTAAAAAGTCAATCATGGGATTTGAATGTTCATTGCAGCGTAAAATTTAATCATTCCAACAACAAACTTTTTCTTTGAAATCCATTATTTTTTTAAAACTTTTATCCGATGAATATAATTTTAGACAATTTCAATACTTCCGCTCGAGTATATTGGCAAGACGCCTACACGCATCAGTATTCCGAACTACGGTAAGATGTAAAGCACCGAATTATTCCGAAAAGTAAAATTCTCAGTATGGCCCGACACATTACAATATTATTTGCATTTTCGAATAAATGCATTTCGTATTTGACTTTGAAAAAAAAAATACAAGAGTCTGAAAAATGCACGGTTTCTCCTAGTTAGAGGTCACAACTTTTTGTTGGTTTTTTGGATTTTATTACTCATGTAGTACATAATACAGTTAGTTGATATATTTTTTTATGAGTTGCGTGTGAATAGACCTATCATCCCAGCTCGTTACGAATGCGGTTTAACTAGTGTCGTGAAAGAAGCTCTTGTAGGTATTCAGGTGTGAATCGATAACTTATTTTATTTCCACAGTATTACTTAGATTAAAGGTATCTATTGTATTACTTAGATTAAGGCATGAGTCGCTTATATCTAGCGCATAGGTTCCAAGGAGGCAAGTGGCGGGTTCAAGGGAAAATGAATGGGCTTTATGCATTTAAATTTTTTTGATTTGTGCATTTTTTTTTTACGTGGGCAGCAATAAATAATATACAGAAAAAAATTAAAACTGTTATTTTGCGCAAAGGGGGGCGTTAGAATTTTTTTTTCTTGTCAAGGGGGACGTTGGAATTTTTTATTCTTGTCAAGGGGGCGGTGGTCAATAAAAGGTTGGGAGCCTATGATCTAGCGCACGGGTCCCCAACCTTTTAGGACCCAAGAGCACAAATGGCGCCCGCCGGTCGGGCGGCGGGCGCCATTTATTTTTTCAAGGTATTTTTCTGCTCCCGAAAGTAGTTCCAAAGCCCAGCTAAAAAAAAAAAAAAAAAAAAAAAAAAAAAAAAAAAAAAAAAAAAAAAAAAAATAGATTTTCTAGAAGCGCTACTAAGTTTTTGGCTTTCACATATAGATGGCGCTTACTACATATTAAACGCGCAATTTTATAATATATTATGGATTGGCTGGGCTACACTTGGCCAAAAAGTGTAAAATTGGTGGAATGAATGGTTTCGGTCCGACGGTCATTTTATTGTCACGGTATTCGTGTACTGACAGAGACATGGCAAAAATGTGTAGCTAGCGAGGGACGATACTTTGAATAAACTATTTTTATTATAGTATTTTTTTTGAAATTATCCACTTTTCATTGATAAAAAAAAACCTGAAACTTGTGGCACACCTAGTTGGACATTTGATTAATTTAATTGTCACTTTATTTTGCTATATCGAAAGTTGATTTTTTTACAGAGAAAAAACTATAAATTATATTTATCTATTTTTTATTATTTAATTAACGTCCATTTTAAGGGTAAAATAAAATCTTGAAGATGTTGAAAAATTGGATAAAATGACGACTTTTCAAAACCAAAGTTTGTTAATGATTTTTTTTTTTTAATTTATTAAATAATATGGCGCACATGGTTTATATTTAATCTTTTAATTTCAATTAAAAAAAAAACTTTTAAATGTTTAGGATTCTTGTAAAATGGGCCAGATGAATCTCCAAATTCCTACAATCGGAATTTTTTTTTTATTATCATATTAATAGTAAATTTATAAGATATAAAAATATATTTTATTCGAAAGAAGGAATGTATCAAACTTTTTGCATTTAAATTTTTTTGATTGGTGCAATGGATTTTTCGCAAAACGGACTAGAAAATGATAAAAAAAACTCGATTATGCAGACTAGGCCCTTAAGCTCCAAAAGGTACGTCGGTGTGATTTTGTTTATTTCAAAATGCATAAATATAATGAATATTAAAAGTTTATTTCATAAACATTGGCCCGCTCAGGTAACTAGCCGCCCTAAACCAGACGCTGATTTGTAAATCCAATTAAGATTATTGTCCCATCGACGCTCGGCAAAAATAATTTTATTGCCCGTCGGTACCTGTCCTAAACAGAAAATATTTTCAAAACCCACAAACTCCAATGGCGTTCTAATTTTTCGCCCACTGTTTAATTAATTTTTTTTTTTGATTACTAAATTTTTTATTTTTTTTTAAATATTTTTTTTTTTTAACATAAATATTTTTTAAATTGTGGTCGGAGAGCGGCGGGCGCACGTAAAATCGTCGGCGGGCGCCATGGCGCCCGCGGGCACAGGGTTGGGGACCACCGATCTAGCGTAACAAGTGGCAGGCACTGGCTACTCGGCTCGGCCACGCCCGCGGCTCGGGTGGGAGTTTTGAATTTGAATTTGTAATGGCGGGGCCGGTACTTCCGGCGGCGCGTCGGAAGCTGCGCGCGGGGCGCACCTGACGCGAATGCGCATCCACGCGGGGCCCAGTTCCGGCGGCGGGACGTCTTGCCCTTTCAAATCCCTCATTAAAGGTATATTTGATGTAAATTTTATATAAAATTCAAACAATTCGCTTACCGCAAAGGACTGCGGTACAATTGAATTACTTTTTATGAGATACGCACGCCTTTATTGAGTCATTTAAATGTATTCTTCTGCAGGTGCTTCTTCTCGGAGAAGGTTGGTGACCACCTTCTTGAACATATATTTATCGTTTATTTAAATTTATAAAGTCTATTAAATCGATACAAAGAAACCTCTAGATCTTTTGACTAATTTCATGAGTCGTTCATGTTTTGATTTAAGTTTGTAGAATCAATGCTATCAATGTGTATCAAAACAGTGATTTTTTAGCCTCTTTAGCTTGTTGTGTAAAGTCCCCCGATCAGTTAGCCAGCTGGCGTCGCCCGCTCCTGTCCCGGGAGGCTGTGATTGTTGGAACCCGATATCTTTTTTCAGCGGCCGTTATTTCTTCAGTTAGCTTCCCTCTTGTTTTTACAATCGTCGTTAACTTGCAGTAGCTACATTTATTTTTTATCGTGTTGGTTCTTTTTTTACAATAGCTTTTTTGATGTTTGCATGACATAATCGTTTTATCAAAATATCACCAAAGTCAGCTCTTGATATTTTATTTTCACATGCAGGATAAATGCCTCTCACAAATGTCTCAATTTTTAGATTTTTTCTTTCATTGTACGTTATTTTCCTTCTTTGAAAATATTTATATAATTACTCTAAATCATATGATTCTTGTTTTTGTTAATTACTAATGTTTATTCTCAGATAAATAATTTTTAAACCATGAGACGCCACTGTTATACTATTTGGGTTATCGGTGGGTTGTTAGTTAAGTTTTAAATAAATTATTTGTTACATTTATTTGATAAAAGTAAATATACTTAATTAAAAAAATATACTATAAGGGTTCACAAATCTAACTGGTAAATAAAATATGATGTCAATAATAACATACGAATTCCTGTTTCATTTATTACTTGTTTGGTATTCAATATTCGGTCCGTGATAAAAAAATCTGTTAGCAAGCAAAATTTTAATTGGAGGCAGCGCGGGTTATAGAAAAAGAGGCATTAGATCGTTCAACCGGTGGGAATTAAAGACGGCACCAGGATATGAAGGCTCTGTACATCCTGTGCAGGGCCGGAATAGAGGCGACGTGAGCAGCCTGCGAGGAGGGACGTGTGGGGAAGGAGAAGACTTTATCGTCCATCACTCACAAAGTAGCAATTGTTTGCTTTATTTGAAACATTGAACTTTACTTGCAGTGAGGACGAATCGGTACTAAGTAAAAAAAGTGTTAAACAGGACTTAATTTATAAATGTTCAGTTTATCAAAAACGTTTAAAAAGACACTTTTATTAAACGTCAACATGCTAATTATTTGTTTGAGACCAGAAAAATTAAGAAAATTTTTTTTGGAGATAATATTTACTCGTCCATGTGTTTTTATTCGGTAAAATTTAATCTATAAAGAATTTCATTGATTTTAACAATAATATCGAACTTATATTTTGAATAATCACAATGTTTTTTTTACGTGTATAAGTCGATCTTTTCTGGTTTGATAATTTCTGAAAATAAACAACTTAATATTGTTTTCGTTAAAAAAAAAATTGTATTTTATTGTAAAACATACTGTAAAGTGTTAAGTCATTTCCACTTCTCCCCGCCATTAATTAAATTACACACTGTTACTGTTACACTCGTAGCTAATTTAAATAGTTTTTTCATGTCGTGTCCATAGAAGCTATAAATATTATTTATCTCTTAGCATCAAAATATGCATTATAATAAATCTTATTTCAAAACTTGGCCATCATATATTACAATTTAACGCATATCCTTTAATTATTATTTATAAATTAACTTGGTATTTATCTGCTGAACACATTTTTATTTATAACAAATATCACTGTGAATATATACAAAGTGACGGGTTTATTACAGCGCGGGGATGGAATTTTAACAATGCAGTGTCAGTCGCAGTCAATATTTTTTAGGCATTGTTTTTACAATTATTTATTAAAACATTGAAAAATAAATCCTTCGCTTTTTTATATTTAAAAAAAAGTCGCAAAAAAACTTATGAAATTGAATTGGAAAAATATGGTTAGAATACAAACACATATTGTGAAGAAGAAGATTTAAATCGTTGGTTAAGTGATCTAGTTATATGTATGTCTATTTTTGGATTGAACGTCAATCAAATGCGTATTTATTACATATTACAGGTTTATATTATTTACTAATTTAATTAGGCACATTAGTTCACACATAGAAGATGATTTAAAGAAATTCGTTGTACTGCGGTCTACGATATGCGCGTATTGGCTAAATTAATAGATTTTAAAAATAATACCCAGGTTGGATTAAAAACGTTTCACTTGTTACTTTGATTAAAAAGTCCAGTGCTTGCAAATCACTAAATATTGGTTGGCCTGGGCACATTGGTTCATAGTAGAATATGATTGTTAAAATTTCTCGATTAATGGATGTGATTCGTTAGTACAAGGGTCAGTACACCGGCCATGTAAGCCTGGGGATGTGGGTTCAAATCCCACACAAATCACGATGATATTTTTCTGAGAATTTCTTTAAATCATTTTCTATGTGTGAACTAATGTGCCTAATTATATTAGTGATCTAGTTATGTAAAGATTTATTTATTGTCGGAATAAAACATTAATATACACACAATTCTAAGCTATATGTACTGAAAAGGGATACTGGCATAAAAACACTGAAGTTATTTTTTACTTTAAAGCAATTCACAATCATTTTTTTATTTTATAAATAATAATTTTAACTCCATTGTCCATTGCGCATTTTTTCAAAGACCAAATGTATAAAAAAATTACCAATATGTGTAATCGTTGCATATATTATGCTTACGGAAGTACCTCTAAAAAATCTATTATCTACTTCTTTGAGTGCCTCTCCTCAGGGCAGATTGGTGACCATTTCATTGAACACATATCCTGGGCCAGTCTTCCTAACATTGGCGTACTTCCGGTTTCCATCCATCGGCGTGGATTCCGCACCCCTCAATTTGATTGATTTTTTATTGGCTGGCTGTAGCGGGCTATATCTGAAATCAGTGATAATTTTTCGGAGAAAATTTACGCATTCTCTTCATCGGCTATGTAATAAGATTCATAGCAAGCATTGTGATTATTAGGTATGCGTATTTGTCAGACTTAGGCTAAGTCGCAGGTATAGTTGCTATCGACCCGCGGTGATCTAGGGCCGGCGGTATGCGCCGCGCGTGTGCCGCCGGAGCCAATCAGGATTCACACATTGTCACTGGCGCGTCCAAGGAATACCAAACGACCAACGGCCATCTTATTATTTATTTCAATCCAAAATGTCGGACAGTACGATCGATTCCCACCACTCGCGCTCACAATAATAAAAAAATTCAATTATAATAAAATAAAACTACGGTTTTGGAGACTACGTTAATTTCACTATTAGCGAGAGCTCTTTCGCCGAACACGGCATCTTCAAGACTCTCTTGACGTAGATAATACTAAATTAACGTAGTCTCCAAAACCATTTGGTTTTATTTTATTATAATGAAATGGAGTATTACAAAATAAATACCAGTTCCATTAAAAAAATTCAATTAAATTTCAAGATTTTTTTCATTTGGTAAATTTACAATAGTTCTCATGGATATGATTGGTCCCTTGATCCTGAGAATATGTGATAAAACGCTTTTTTTGCATGAGTTGATGAATAAATTAAACTAATAACAAAGATTGACATTATAAATAAAAATATAACAGACAAACAAGAGAGTTCATCCAACATCCATTTTGCAACCTGCGCGCAGGATCAGGGATTAGCCACATACCGTATTGTAATAAAAATCTGTTTTCTTTTTAATAAAAATTATCTGGAAGCTATAAGAGTCAAAAAAATGTTAATTTTTTGCATTTCTGAGTATAAAAATATTTTATTATTGATAGAATAGTATAGAACACGTGTTATATGTTGCCATGGATTGAATTTTTGTGTTTTCATAAATGTCAATCAAGTCTAGAATTTTTCAACATGCAGTAATCAGGTAATAGACTTGCAACAATTAGTGCTTAAAAAACAAGCACAATAATAAAGCCTTATCAAATTTTGAAAGTTAAATCAGCTGTGTTAAACTACCCCTGCTGCTTGAGGATTCCTGTCACTTCATTCAATTTCAAAACATCAAAATTTATCAATCACCATTCAGTAAAAAAAATCAGCGTATTAAATACAGAGTCACCTGCATAATTCATGGAGTCTCGTTTTATTGCTTTATAACCTTATTCATATGGCTGGTTGTATTTTGGGACTGTGTATAGAGGTGAACGGTGTAATCAAATATCAGAAAAAAATATGAATAGCCAATTGGTTAGAAATATCCCACCGTCTATAAAGGTTTTCACCTTTCAAGGCGTTGTCTTGATAGCAAAATACGAAAGCGCTTACGTTTAAAAATTGTCGTAATCTCATGTTATATTGATTGATGTTTGTTGTTGAAGAGCTTTTTTCGATCCCATTTCAAACTTTGGTACGACTTTTACATATTTAAATGTTATCACATCGATATCAAATTTTACGACTTTATTAAAATATGTATACAATGCATTTTTCAGTTTTAACTTCTCGTCTTCGCAACTAGATCCAGCTGTAGTATCAAGGACTGAATTATTCTTTTAAATTAGAAAAACAGAAAAAAAGCAACTTTGGTGTGGTTTGCCTAAATAATAAAAAAAATGCACTCGCCTTCAAGAATTCTATTGTTTCCAAAATGGAAAACACTCCGGTATTTTCTACACCATTTGTCCAAAGGTCCAGTCACATCTGCTGTGAACATTTGTAGAAAACAATAAACAAAGGCCCCGCCAGGGGTCATTAGGAACTGAAAGGATTTCTGATTTAAGGGTCCGTCCACACGGCTCGGAGCACACGCCTGCTCGCCACATGTCGAGTACTCGGGGGTATGACTTTGTATTTTTATCTCCGCAAGTGTACGGTCGTACCTCACCCTAATGTCAAAGACAGGAATAAATCAAAATAAAACTCCATTATTCATATGAAATGCTATTTTTGTAGTGTCATATATCACTTTTGCGAATCTGAAAAAAATAGACTATAATATAAAAGGCTTTAGACCGGTGGTTCTCAAACTCTTTTGGCCCACGGACCCCCTTTCATAGTCAATACTTGCCTACAAATCCCCTTTCATAGTCAAAAATTGCCTACGGATCCCCTTTCATAGTCAAAACTTGCCCATGGACCCCCTTTCATAGTCGAAATTGGCTACGGACCCCCTTTCATAGTCAAAGCTTGCCCATGGACCCCCTTTCATAGTCAAAACTTGCCTACGGACCCTGGGTGAAAAACTACATAAATTCATATTATAGACTAGTTGGTGCAAGTATGACTCTATTGCGTTCCTGTATAACCTACCTGATTCACCGCGATGCCTGATATTAATTGTATTTTATGCACAGTCTATATTTATACTTTACTTAGGACGTAAAAATCGCTAATAATGTATTCATTGTTATTTATTTTAACTTCCATATGAATAAAAATGTGTCACAATTTTTTTATTTTATATTAAACCTTGCGCGGACCCCCTGACGTTTTTCAGGGACCCCCTAATCGATTTTAATTTTCTAAGGACCCCCTGAATGATCCCAGGGACCCCTGGGGTCCGTAGGAACCACTTTGAGAAGCACTGCTTTAGACTTTAGTCAATTTTCGGTGGTGTGAAGTTTCAAAATAAGCTGTACTAATCAACTTTAAACTACCTAAGGATATTTGTTCCGGTGGGTAGAAGATATGTTGGTAGATTGAATTACATATTGAGTAACACTTTTCCAAGAAGACAGTGCTTTTCCTCGGTTTTAGATGACTCCGATGGTGGTCGCCGTTTTCACAGTGGGCGGTGAGGACGCAGGTTGTATGTGGCCTGTAAAGCCTCGCCCGTGACGGCCGCTGGCTCGTTCGCGGTTACCATTTCAGCGATAACGACTGGACACTCGGCACATTCGGCAACAATGCCATTCGGGTGTAGAGACATTATTTCTGTCTCGTCTAGACGCCAGTAAAAATTTAACTACTTTATTAAAGTCTCGATTGCATCACCGGCTGAAAAGTATAATTTGTTTTTTAGTCACGGTAGATCATCGTAGACGTCATACGTCTGAAAAAAAAAAATTTCTTCCTAGAGTATATCATTTTTTTAAATATTTTATACTCGTAAAAATATCTCTATATTTACGCCTTTTGACTAAAATTGAACAATATCATATGTTATAATCATAAGAAATCATATGTGTTATCTTAAAGTAATATAGAGTAATTGTTTCCATATATTTTCTAATCTATCCTCACTGTCTGCGGTTTCCTTCAGTTAACTAACCGCATAATTAAATATTGCCAAAAAATGCAGATAAATTAAAAATAACAATATCCAAAACATTTCGACTTATGAATGCGTAAGAAGATGTCGCAAACTAATTAAATTTGACTATAAAATACAAGATGCGTCTCTGACACATATATTAAAATATACAGATTTTTTGGAGAATTTCTTCTTGTTTTCTTTTGTACATTAAAATAATGTCTGTATAGTAAATAATTTAAAAACTCATGTTGCTTTGTTCAGTTTCAAACGTTGCGTCAAAAGTTTAATTACCAAGTAGTTATATAACCAATAATTTGATATGTGAATTCCTTCATATATCTAAAGGGTATTTGATACTAAGCTTACATTGAGACAGGAAAAGTTGAAATTGGATACCAGAGTAGAGATACATAATCACTTGTAAGATCCAATTATTTACACTTTTTTTCCATGAGCTATTTTCTCATGAACCCTGTTCATATCAATGTCATGATCACCAGATTTACTATGCAATACCCAGCATGGACAGACGCAATCTATTACATGATATCGCCAACACGTCGTTGCCTGTCGCCACTCGGCGGTGCGCATATTTGTCCCAATACTCGAGTACTGAAGCTGCGAGCAACATACCTTCGTGACCAACACGGGGATCGATTGTTCTGGAATGTATTTTGATGCCGAAAAGTACTATTTAGTCTAGTGATGGGAAACGATCGATTAATTGATTACTGTCACTGTAACCTTTTAGTCTTATACCCATGAATTATTCAACAAGTTAAGCTTTTATTAAAAATTCAATCGGTCAAAATCATAGTGGATATACACTCATTTTCCCACAGTTGTCGGTTGCCAGTAATATCCATGTTCTTTGTATCGTAATCATATGTTTCGATCACTTAACAAGTAAAATTGTTAATATTTTTGATTATTTGATTTAATTTATAACTCTTCATACATACACAATAAAATTTAAGCATATTGTAAACGAATATTTATGACAGTTACGCCTTTAAAGGGTTTCGTCAAACTTGAAATGTAAAAGCGTCTATCGTATCTTGCGTATTGGATATTATAATTTTGATGTATATTTTATAAGCTTAAAATCGGTCGATCGATTAAAAGCCAGCTTTAGTCCCCATCACTATTCGGGTGGTGAAATTCTTGAAATTATTCCTCGAGCCCTCAGCAATGTTTGTATGGACACATCTGCTTCAACACATCATTAATAAAATCATAGCGTAATCGCGTCCTTGCGTTGTTCGACAAGACTTTGTATTCCTTCTCTTGCTTTCAAGTGCGGGCCTATATTGTTTTCTTGAGTATTCGTAAGCAAAATTAATTATTTTCTATATAAATTGACGAAAACCTTTGTGCAAGAGAATGTTTGAGTTGAATTAAAGAAAAACTTGCAGCATCTGTTCTCCAACGATTGATTGGATCCTTCAGTAAACAACGCGTACTTTTTAAATCGTATTTTTTAATCGGTGATAATTTTTTTCTACGGCTTAACAATTAAACAATCGATCACACAGAGACTCCGTCCTCGGTACACCGACTGCCGAGCATTTTAAACAGTTTTAAAGCAGCTTGAGCCATAGTCACGTCCAGCGTACAGTGGAATAGTTTGCTTGAGTTTTACTAGCTGCAGGAGGAATTTGCTGGAGTATAAAGGGCTGCAAAAATAACCCTCAGGGGTCTGGCGTGCTGCAGGATTAATTTTCTGGAGGCTAACAGGCTGCAATAATAACTAGTTGGAATTAAAGTGCTGCATAAACAACTCCATGAAATTTAAAATGCTGCAAAAGTAGCTCTCTGCAGCAGGTATAATTTTCTGAAGACCAACCTGCTGCAGGAATAGCTCGCTAAAGTCTAATCTGGTGCTAGATAGTGTTGTATATCCAGGGTACTTTGTTTCGGATTTCCAGAGACTGTCGCACCCTCCCATAAATAAGACCACAGAAGATATTGCCTCACTTCTGGATTCTAGAACATTCCGCTTGCTTTAAAAATGCTGTATTCACATATCAGACATAGAGGACAGCTTTGAAGATACATCATAAATCTATTGATGCTATCTCGTTATCTTAAGACCTATCTGTCTTTTATTCTAGGATAAAATGTCTTCTTTCAAAACTTACATTTTTACCCATATAAAAATCTTTATAAAGAAAACACATATTTTTATTTTTATTCTACGCGTGGAAGATATCTAAGTTTCAATATTATTATTAAATCAAAACCTACGTTAATTACTTCAATGCAATTTGAGGAACCGGTTCATAAAAACCGGTGCGAACAGACTAATTCTTTCTTTGAGATATTAATAACAAAACAAGTTTGTTTCCTTTAAAAATAATTAAAAGCTTGCCGGGATATATCCGTAGCAGCAAATTAAAAAAATAAATATTTCCTAACACTCAAGTCGCGTGGCTAATACTCGAGCTGTCCATATATTTTTCTAACGGCGAGAGACGCAAGTGTTCTTATCGTGCTATAAAAGATAATAATTTATGCACCTAAAACATACACACGCCGGTGTTACCATAAACTTCTAACTGTTCTCGAAGCTTCTTCCTTACAGGAAGCCGTCAGTGCTGTGTTCAAGATGGCCGCTACCGTATTTGTCCTCCTGTGTCGTAATTAAAGCAGGTATGCGAATGTGCGTTCGGATTTGGGACCACTGTGCACTGAATCATGTATTTTAGCCGATAGATATTTTATTTCGTGGGCTTAGAATTTTTTGGTTTATGGTGTGATAAAAGCGCGGAGTGCATTCTGATTGGTTGTCGGAACGCTTCCGTTTTGTTTATGGATTTTTAAAATAGCTTTATGGCATGCTTAGAAAAGGAAGACAGCATAAAATAGGCATTTTTATTTACAACAAAACAATAAATAAGCGGTTAGACTTCATTTTCTTTAGCACTATTTTTAATACCATCTTAAGTACGCTGTTTTATAATTTAACAGTGAAATATGTATTTTTTATAAATGTTTATAAAATAAAACAAACACAAATAAAAATAAATTCATGTCTATATATATGATATAGCAACTCATTTTAAATTCGTTTAGAAATGCTCGTAGGTTTTGGCAGCTGTTATGAGTTGATTTTGTTTTTTGGGTGTTGGACTGTTTCATGTTTTTGGTATATGACATTTCGGTCTAAAACACTAGAAGATGGTCCCAGCATGAGGGCCAAAACGTCAGAGTACCGATAACTTGAAGCAGCTCAATTCCCAAGAAAACGAATCAACTCATGACCATGCACTACATCTGAACTTCATTAATAAGTTTATTAAGCATTAAGGCAGTAAAAATGTTGATAGGAAAAAATATTATCTGCTACGTTTTTTTTTAATAACACTGTATTCTGCAAGTGCATCGAAAACATGCGAAAATTGCAGCTCACGTTCTGCCAACCGGGAAAGGCGCCGCCGAGCTCCGAGGAGCAAACGCCAAAATATAAAAATGCACTTAGAAAACCTCATCACGTCACCTCTCTCACATGGACATAGTATATAACAGCTGCAAAAAAATACTCTGACTATGCCGCCTGCTAAATAATGTATTAAAAAATCTGCACGTGATTCTTACTTTCCACAACAAAAATGTAAATACCATTTGCCGGCTTTTAGCCTTTTAACGAAAAAAGATCTTGAGGCCTCTACACACGTCGCGAAAAAACTAACAACCAACCAATACTTTCAAAAACAAATCATTACCATTAATTTTTTATTAATAAATTATCATTAAGGATTAGTTTTTCTCTCGTTTGTACCGATTTTGCCAAAAAATGGCACAAATAGCTATTTTTACGATTTGTTGTCAGAATTCATTGTAAAGAACTGCGTGCGTGTAGACTTTTCATATAACGTTGTTACGTGTAGAAATTTTTTATTTTTTATTATTTATTATATAGCTTAATCGCTTAAAAAGCTTAAAAAATTTCCGCTGTTTATATTATAAAAAATTATATATAGTTATCATATTTTTTAAACATACTTTTGATAAGTTAAGTAAATGTAACACTAGATAATTGAAACTTTTAAACTTAGTGAATTGTGTAAACATTTTATTTTTTTAATTATTAAATATGATTTATATATAAAATGAGAATTTAATGCTAAGCATGAGTACAGTGTGTTGCTTATCATAAGCAAATTAGAGGCGTGATATTTAAACTACTGCCTTTATAATTTTATTCTAATTATTTTTTTATAGATTACCTATTATAAATCTTGATAAAAGCAGTAAAAATTAAACACGAAAACTTCCTTAAAGGGTAAACTTATCCATGTCGCCATTCATCAAAAATAAGGTTTAATTGCCCGAATCTCATTTAAAATTTATGTCCCAATTTTTCGACGAATCCTTTTAGCGCCATTTTGTTTTTTTTTTTTCTTTGAGCGTATTTAATCTCTTCCCTTGACGTTGGCTTGCCTAAATCCTTTGATACTGCTCGGATTATTTATCAAACTTCTCGCTTCAACGCCTGCTCGGAAAAATGTGTTTTTTTTTGCGTCTGTATTCCAAGCTTTTATTCAGTGTGCAATTATTTATTTTGGACGTCTCGTTGAGTAATCTATGTACACTGTTAAACTGTCACATGCGAAGTAATTAATTTATAAATTGTATTTTTGTCTGAAATATATTCGTTTTTAATTATTTTAAAATTTTTGACTGATTTGCGTGTACATCACTCATTTTTTTTTTCACCAGTATTCTATCTAATTGTACTTACCTAGCAACATGGTAAAATTATAAGCGTCAAAAAATAAAAAGTTGCACCATCAATATATTGTTTTTTTTAGAAATGTTGATAATTGATAAAATCTTTTGCCTCGTTAGTGTATTGAGCAATTAAATATATAGTAATATATTTTTTGTGTTTTTCCATTAAAAAAAATGCTTGTACCGGTGTTGTCACACATTAATTAATTTAAAATTTTTTTTTTAAAAAGATTTATAAAGACGATTTACAGTTTTTCTAGTTTATAACTGAGTGGAATGGAATCGTATCTGAGTAGAGCGCGTTTCTTAAAATAGCACAGTAAAGATTTGCATATAAGAGTAATAAAAACACTATTGAATTCATCTTTCAAGCCGAACGCTGTTTGAATATAAATTTAATTAATTTTGTAAATAGATGCATTAAAGTGCATCGGGCGTTATTTTGGAGGTCGACTGATGGCACGAGGCATTGTCAGTGCTGGCCCACATTTGGGGCAGATGCAAGCTGCAGTATGCACAGCTTTCACCTGCTTCCTTCAAGTCTATTTGCATGTAAATATATCTCAAATAAACCATTCTTTTACTTAACGATAAGTGTAATCTACATCTTGTGAAGATAAGGAGTCGGATCGGTATAAATTTGCTTGCAACAAAATGCGCTTGGCATTTTAAATTAACTTACTTATAAAGCCACTGTTGTTTGCGGATATGAATCTAGTATTGTTTTTTTTTCTCGCCTCTCATTAGAATTGGCTTCAAATAATACAAAAGGAGTGATAAGCTCCAGAACGCGTCCTCATTAAAATTTTGTGAAAAAAAAACCCCGTTAAAAAATATATACGCACGAAAATGCTAACATAAAAACTATAAATAGTTTTATTATAAGATAGATTATACAGTTATAGAAGAACTTGTTTTTTTTATATAACGAGTAAACTAATAAATTTTAT
This sequence comes from Atopsyche davidsoni, assembly GCA_022113835.1. Lineage (NCBI taxonomy): Eukaryota > Metazoa > Arthropoda > Insecta > Trichoptera > Hydrobiosidae > Atopsyche > Atopsyche davidsoni. The sequence continues at coordinate 7,549,123 of JAILWY010000006.1, read as the reverse complement.
ATCTCATTCATGTTCAACAAATTTCAACTGTATAATTTTGAGATATTGTTACATTATAAAATTATGACTGCTGTTATGTTGTGACATAAATTTTGATATCAAAAGAACACATTTACATATCAAAGTAAATGTAACTACTTTAAATGTGTACGTTTACTCATAAATCTTTCAAAATACAGAATTAACATCTTTCATACAATTAAAAACTTTTGTAAAAAAAAACAGCATTTTATTTCAAGTAGAATAATGAATAGACCTATTTAAAGTTACACTAAAAATGCAGGGAAACTAAAAATGATAGCCCAACTATATTGAATTGCTCGGACTATAAGAAGTCTTCAAGGATTTAATTTCATAGACTTTACTACAGCTGGGACGTTAAAAAAAACACTTGCAGTACTATGCAATGCCAATTTCGTATAACCAAAGGTTTTCAATTATTATTTTAGTAATTAATAATATCTCAGTAATTAGTAATAATATAACAAGAATAGGCCTTTGCGTTGTTATTATTAAAATTATATGAAATCCTAGCTTAATAATAATTATTTCTTATAAAAACGCCTAGAAGATTTATGAAAATTATTTAGTGGCGAGCCTTTTGGACCTTTCAAAGCTCGTTTCTGATGCTTTTTGGGCAAGAAGTCAAGTGGAAAAAATTTGAAAATCAAAAACATTTTTGTAGACTATGCTTAGATTTTGAGGATCAATTTATTTTTATTATATTTGCTTTAAAATTGTTTCGTTTGTATTTTTTTTTAACAAAGGCTAATATATGAGTGTGACCATACAAAGTGACGCCAGTAAGAGGGCAGGGTGCAGTCATGCACAGCTATGCGCTTTGTGATACTCAAACTTCTTATTATGGGCTCTCGTGGCTGTAAAATTGCGTTCCCTGCAGCCCGTGCCTGGACGACTGCTCGTAAAGCAAGCCAGTACAATACTATAGCTGCCTATTCACGCTGTAACACAACCGACCAAACGGCAGGCCAGCCAAAAGCGACTCTTTTAAGTCTCGTTGTTTTTTAGACAAAAGCAGAAAGAAGAAAAAAAAATTAATAGGATGCTACTGGATAATTAACTTTCAGTTGTTGTGTATAAGCAGCTTACGTGTAAGTAACGGCCACACATGAAATATTTCTGATTTTTTTTCTGCTTCAGGCATTATTCAGTATTCAGTCGCAAGTACGGCCAAATTAGTGAGACTGGCCTAGGATAAGAATATAACAAATAAAAATATTCGTACTAGACTATTACCTGTGCTAAAAATCTTTGACGATAAAAATTGCTGATTGGACGTAAGAAAAACGAAAAAATATACGTAACCGTTTCGGCGACATACAAAAAATTCGTGCTCCAACCGTAGCCTAAATCAAAAGTATAAAAGACTCAAAGTTTATGATTTTTTTCCGAGAAACAAAATATTAAAATATCGCATTACACTGGCTGAAATATAAAAGTACTCTAACCCTAGCCTAAGTTTACTGTGTGCATGTAAAGTCGTTATGATTTGTCCCCGAGAAACAAACTGTCGTTACTGTTTCTAGGATTATAAAGTGTACTTACTTGTACGTGCCCTTCCCAGGTGCCTATTCATTTCTTCACAAAATAAGACTGCAGTAGTCATTAGAACAGCTGTTAAATTATAGAGTATAAAGCAGCCATCAATATTTTTTATAGATTGTTGACGCACTCAATGTAAGCACTCTGAGCGTAGAAGTAGTGGCCATATAATCCTTTATGGAATCATCTAAAAAGAATAAAAACTGTCAGTGAATATCATAAATCAATCAATTAAATCAGTTCATAAAAAAATATATTGAGTTTTTTGATACATTAAGATATTTTAATGTATTTTGACGCGGCGCAGATGAACAGGACCTTCGTGGAACAAATATGTTTATTGAACTTTTTACAAATTAACCACAAGTGTTGCATTGAAATACACCATTAGGAAAAAATATCTTGGTTTTGCACGCTTGTTAATAAAGTTTTGAGTTTTTTCTGAAGGGAGAATGCTGTGGTAAATATTTCAGATGATGAATAACTTATTAAACATAAAAATCTTCTAGAACTCAGCGTATCAAGTATCATATTACAAAATTATTGTTTTGAACTTCACAAATATAATATTTTGCTTGTGTAAATTTTAGTAATAATAAAACGTAAAAAATCTTTCTCGTCAGTTTGGTCTAAAATCATAAAAGTATACAATATATATTTTAAATAAAATTTATACATTGTAAACCAAAATTTATGGCTGTAACGTAATAAAAAAAATAAAAAAAATTCTTATTAATAAAATATAAAAAATTAGCTCCAGACAGACTGCAGACGGGCAGAGTGTATTTTGTCATCAAAAAAGTTCTGGTTCACAGATCCCCCTCTTCCAGTCTCCACCCCCGCCTCTTCCAGTCTCCACCAGGACCCATCCATCATCCAGAGTTCTCCTGAAAGTCGTTCCATTAAACCGCGGCCAGGCCGACTCAATTTGGCACGAATGGCACCAGCGTAAATGGCAACACGTGAGGCCGGGCCAGCTGAGCTTTAGAGCTTTATGAATGAAACAAGAGCTTTTAACGAACGACTCAAAATAGCGACAAACACGTGCGTGAAGAATGTTGAGAAATATTTTAATTACATGAACTTTCAGATAATATTTTTAAATCAGTTTACAGCCAGATTGTGTGTTGAAATATTAAATTAGGCCATTGACTTTTAATTAAATATATAGAGCTCAATATTAGTAATAAACTTAACATAATAGTATCAACTTTTTAACGCAAACTCAATGAGGTTTTTTTGCATTTCTTAAACATTCACTTTTAGTGATTAAATAAATAGTTTTTATTATTTTAATTTGTTTTTAATCTGTTATAAAAATTAAATAAATCGTAATGATTTTAATGGTACAGTTGTGGGGTAGAAATGGTGAATTAATAGAAATCGTCTAGATGCAAAGTGTGAGTTTCACTTATGACCTGTTTATTTTTTATAGCCTATTCTCTAGTCAATGCTTCAATGTCTTATTGCGTGTCTAAAATAAATTATCATAAACTAATGAAAGTTTTAATTTTTTTCATTTATCAAAAATCTGTTTGGAATTTTCAAACATTAAAAGAAAATATATCGTGAAAAAGATGTATTTTATTTCAAATTTATATCGATTATAAGCCTACTCGTATTTTCAATCAATTCAAAAATTTGAATACCCCCACTTTTAAACTCTCTGATAATAAACTGAGTTGTCTAGAGACAAACTAAATAAAACAATGGGCATAAAATCCTCTCCTTCGTATGGAAGGAATATTAGACGTACGATTGTGGAATTAATAATAGACTTACGAAGGACTTCTAAAACGACCATGTTCATTTGAAGGTACAAGTGTAGATCCTACTTAAGGATTCTGAATCAACTGTGTATAATAGATGACATCCGTTTGTCCATTACTTTGATCGTTCATGCGTGTTTTTTTGTTAAGTTTTCAATACGTCATTCCGATATTAACAATAGTCAGTTATTGTAGACGTTAAAAATTGCAGGAATATTTTATATTAAATTAATATTTTGAATGCTTCACTTAAAAACTGCTCCCCAAAATCATATCGCGCATAATAAGTTGAATAATAATTACAGAAATGTCAAATAGATACACTAATCGGTAAAACTGCTACTACGATAATTAATCAGAAAAATATCGTTTTATATAATTTGAGTAAAGTTTTTGACCACGATAATATCCAGTTAAACTTTCAAAGAGGTCACAAAGTATTACTAAGTCATGAGTTGTGCTTTTTTTTATTTTCATTAAAAAAACCACTTCATGTAGTTACGAGATTAAAAATAATATATATATCATCTAAATCAGAGCATATTAAAAAAATCCGATTAAAAAACTCAAAGCTCCCTCAAGCTGCTAACAAATTTGTTATATTTTTTTAATTCCCTCGCGTAGTTTTTTCCCCGGCTTATCCTGAATTGGCTAGGGACAGCAGTTAACCTTGATCCTGGAATCTGTTAAGCACCAGGTGCCACCACATAAGCTCACGGCAGATCCTGGCTTCTGACGGCTGGAATCCTTGTTTGAAATAAGCTTAGGGATGCGGAGAAACTGTGGCTGTATGAGGGAGGATATTAGACATACCCGATTCGAGGAAGCAACAGACAGACAAATCTTTAAATATAATGTTGATAATTAATTTTTAAAACTAATTTTAAGACTTGAGGTATAGAATTTCTTTTTGAAATTAATTTTGTTATTATACAGTCAAATACAATAAAAAAACATGCGGTTTTTTCATTACACACGAATTTTTATATAATTTTTTTCTCGACTGTGTTTTTGCTTAATAAACACACGTCACAATAAAAAGAGTGACGCAAACAAGGAAAATTTAATAATAAATAAAAATGTTTGTATTTATTTGTCATCAATTATAATATTTGAATTAAAAAATGATAAACGAAACTCTTCGTAATCTTTTTGCTTTTTGATTTGAAAAAATAATTTACGGTTTGAACTACAATGAGTAGAGAAATTCAATATTTTTGACAGAGAGTACTTGGTGGAATTTCATTTTATATGAGTAAAATACTTGAGTGATTTTCCACATGTTCGTTTTTATTTGTGACCGGTTTCGCCAACCTTTCACGTTGGCATTATCCAACAGAGTGATTTTATGTGAGATGAAAGAGTGAGATTATGAAACTCTGTTTGATAACGCCAACGTGAAATGTTTTTTTAACACGTTTTATTAATTATTAATTAAGACGTTGTTCTCATGAATCTGGTATAGTTTGTCTTTATGCGACTATCATAGCCGCCATGAAAACACGCCTTGGATTCTATATTTAGCCGCACGGGCGCGATATTTCACGTGTCGACTTTTATTATTGAGCTCGAGTGTGTGTTGTAGGGGATGAGGGTGCAAGATGCAAGCCATCGCCCTAGTTAGGGGATGCTTATGAAATGGTGCTGCACGCTTCTAAGAAATAAATCTACTTGCCCGTGTGCCTGTTTAGTAGTGAAATAAACGTAACCTTTTCTTAATGTGTTTGTCGTAAAAATCTAAATTATGTACTATAGTAAAACTCAGATTTCACGCTGAAAACATTATTACAATATATTCTATATTATACTTCTTCATCAAGTGCTTCTTCTCAGATGAGGTTGGCAGCCATTTCACTGAGCATATATATACTCATGCTGAGACAGTGTTCATGGTTTTCTTAGGGGAATACAGTGTAGTAGGTCCCTGTGTCCTTCTACTATATTAGACTAATTAAATAAATACTTAAGTAGCCTAAGTATGAATTTTATTATACTGTAATCTTCATCGATATTTTAAAACTCGTGAAGTTGCTGAGGCGCAAAGATAAAAGAATGTTCATGAATTCAGAAGAGTGCTTAAAACAGAAGTTATACAAATACAAAGCTCTTATAACTATTTCAGTAGCAGCCATTTACCGAGATCTGTGAGGGGTGAAATTATGACACAAGCATCTCATGTCAGGGCGGCGTTCCTTCAAGAGATACTTCCTTTGATTGATTGGGACTGAAAAATATTATTGATCACCTACAAGGACAAGGCTTATTATTTAAGTCTAATTATTTGATCTGAACATGAAGCAAATTAGAGTTACTCAAAAAGGGTGTTTTTTATCGATTTATAAGGCTCACATTTCGACGAGCACGCATTCTTTGCTGAGTAGATTTATAGAATAAAATTTTAAAAACGAAACGTATATACAATAAAATAAGTTAAAAAATTCATTTTTAAGAATTAAAACCTTTTTGATTTTCTGAAAAAAATATACATACATTAGAACTTATTTATCACTATATAACAGAAAATTTAACTTTTTGTTGTATTTTTAATTTTGGCGGGAGCATTTAATATTGTCCTTTGACAAATTATGAACGATTTTTCATTGAATTAAAATTAATACTAAGCCGGACGTTTGATTAATTGAGTCGTATTATTTCATTCACAAAATTGGGTTTTCTAATATGCAATTTGTCAACGTTTAGCCGAGGTATTTTTGAACAGAAAAATATCTGTTTTTACAGCATGCAAGGAAAACCTCCGGCAGATCTGGACGCGGCGTCGAAGATCTAGCATTGTTTTTGCAACTGTACAAACAAACTGTAGTGCAGATATTTTTGTTATATCACACCACAGAAGGAAGGGATGATTTCTTAAATGAAAGTTAAAGAAATAAGATCCTTTTAAAGGAAATAGTATTTCAAGGTGTTCGTAGCCTTATGCAGCTGTTTTTATACGTTGATTTGATTTCTTGTTATTGAGCTGATTGAGGTTTTAAGTCTTCAGACGTTTTGATCTGTGTACTGGAACTATCTTCAGGGATTATTCCTCAGCTCAACACCCAAGAAATAAAATATTTTCATGTAAAGTTAAAGTAAAGCTTTACCGCCGACTCAGGTTCGAGCTCGAGATCTCGTGGTCGACAAGCACTGGTATCCATTGACTTGATAACTTACGAGCCGGTTATAAAAAGTCCGGTTGAATATTAGTTATACAGAGGAACTCTATGAAATAAGAAACTCCTTTTCCTTTCGACGTGCGCAATAATTATGAACATCAAAACTTAAAAACACAATCAATCAATGCGCATTCCCGCCGCGGTTTTGGGAATTATCGCACACAAAGGGAGAGTGCAGTCGACGGGAGGCAGGAGGCAGTAAATATCGAAATAATTAATGAAGACAAGAAGAGCAGATGTGGCCGATTTCAAAGCAGTAGTCGGGGGTTGGGCAGAAATAAAAACTTGAGAGATGTCGTTATAAAAAGTTACAGAAATATTACTATTAATAACGCGGTTCTTCCGTCGACCAAAGTCTTCGCCCTTTAGATGCACGATAACATAGAGTTTCTTTATTCATGCCTAAATATATTATACATACACTTTTATTCATATATAAATTTGCGTTACTTAAATTTTCAGTGTATCGAAAATTAAATATTATATTTTTACTTTAGAAGTAGAAGTACCAGGGGGGACACTACACTGTTTTCCCCATAGAAAACCATGAACACAGGCTCAGAATGAGTGTATGCTCAGTGAAATGATCGCCAACCTCCTTTGAAGAGAAGCACACGATGAAGATGAAAAAACAATGATTATTTGTTGAAAGCATACACTTTAACTTTTGCTTCAAATATTATTTGAAGAGGGGCTTGAGATGATGAAAATTAATTATTGATAACTTGATGATACTTGAATACGTCACAATTAAATTAATAAGAGTACACTTAAAAATTTGAGGAAATGCTTTTTAAATATTTCTTTCAGTGTTGAATCTTTTCTCTTTAAATGTATAGTTGTAGATTTTTATTATATTTTTTTCAAATTGATCAAAACCAAATGCTTTATTTCAAAAATTGTTATAAAATAAATCATTTTGTTCTTACTTACTAACTGTTAAGTAACGCTTAAGTTTTAAGGTCTTTAAGGCTTAGCAGAGTGGATTATTTTTTTATGAAGCATATCTACGTGTTTATTAATATCTATGGCTCAGAGCGCCTGTAGTCCGTGGATCGTGTCTAGCATTCCTTCTACCCGTTACATCCGGCGTTGTCTTCGGTGTTCTTTTGGTCTATTAGGAGGAGCAGACCTGGCCCGACAATGAATCCCCTTTCGATTGTCTCGGTTGTTTTGTAGAAGGAAGAGGAAGTGTGAGCAATTTATTTCCCTTGCGATAGCGGCTTGTGACTGATGCGCTGCGGGACGTCCGTTTTTCCGGCGTTTTACGACCGTTTGTTATAAATTCAAATGACTGTGCGTTTGTAATCATTTAAACCCCCGAGATTCCATACTAAGAAGATATATTAATTATTTTATAAGATAAATTATTTATACTGAGTACAACCTTATATACGCTGCGATACAACTAACAACTTAGTAGTAACTAGCCATTCGTTCTTCCAAAACACAGGAACACTTTTGGTTAATTGCAAATCGGTTGTAAGTCGTGTTACTGCATGTTTAACTAGTTTTACAGTCTATACTAAAATCTACAACCTTACTCATATAAGTACTATTCAGGTGTCCAGAATTTTTTTAATCTGATCATTTAATATCACGAATTGAATGCAAATTATTATAAATTGAATTTTGTAGACACTATTGTTTTTATAAAAGTAAACCAAAATCGAGGTTTAACGTTTTATTAAAGACCTTATTTTTATAAATTATCAATGCCTTAACCATTGAGCTAGTTTTATTTGATAGTCAAAAGTGTGCTTATAATTATACGATAAGAGATTTTAGGGCGTAAATTGTTTGATTGAACTCCAATATTTTTGAATTTATATTTATGACTTAATTTTAAATCGGACGTGAAAATAAAATAAAGAAAATTGTCAAATATTAAAAATTAGTACTTACAATAAGGGTTATAATAAGTTTTTCCACTCTAACTTTCGCTACTTTCACATTTAAAAAAATCCTATCATTTTGAATGGAGATTTGTCCATTTTTTTTAAATAACCAATATAATTTTTATATGTTTAAAAAAAAATGTTTTTTATCGGTTAATTATAGAATTAAAAATAAAACTAAAACATGATGCATCTGCTAGCCAGTACAGACTAGACACTATTAAAATAAGTATTCGAATGTATTCTCTACAAAGCAATGAAATACATGTAACAAAATTTGTATTAAAAATATATATATATATATATTTGTAAGGAATGTATTATATAATAATGCTATAGGGTAGCCAAAATACGCAGACTATTTTTTCTAATATAGAAGGACCCGGGGACCTACAACACTATTTTCTACATTGGCTCATCATAAGTATATGCTCAGTGAAATGGTCGCCAATCTCTTCTGATGAGAGGCACTTAATAAATAAATATATATATTTATATATGCTTTAGCATTGCATATTATCGATTATTTAAAACTAGTGTAAAAGATAAAATTATATCAAAACGCAAATATAGGATTCTGTTGTTTGCAGCATGTGCGCAATTTTTTTCCCCCAAAGCTCAAAAAAAAAAACACAGCCTCTCCTGTTCACTAACGTATTCCATATTTCAGGCGCGCGCCCCGAGCAACCGATGGCGCGCTGTCAGCGACTTTTTGCCGAGGGAACTTTATTCAAACAAAATTAAAACCGATACCGCCGCGCCGCCGAAAAAAGCTTTTCCTCCCACCTTCCTTCCGGGGCCGGGGCTGGGGGAGGGGGGGGGAGAGTGGGGAGAAGGGGAGAGTGAGACGGGAGGGGAGAGTGAGTCCTGAGACCCGCGCGGCGTCTCACTGACGAAAGTTCCTCCACGGAGAGCGGACGCGCCGGCCAAACAAACACAGAACGCTCTCTGTGCGCGCCAACACGCATGCACTTGTATACTCTTTTGCAACAATCGCACTACGCAAAACTATACTAAACTTGCAATACAGTGAACGCAGACATTCCTCACATCCCACAGTGCAGCTTTTGTCAAATTAAACCAAACCTCAGCTGATCACGTTTGTACGCGCGAAACATAAACACAGCACGCGTATATCGCATCAAGTGGACATTGTATCGATGCGTGTATTTTTTGGAAAATTTGTGTCAATTCAGTTTGTAAAGCGGTATAAACTTATGTTAGTGAATGCGGAAGTGTGACCTGAACAGAAAAAATGGATATCACTCCGACGGTATGTTTATTATTATCGGTGTATTCGGTAGGAAAGCACAGACTTGCCGGGAAGTTTACAATTCAAAAAACCAAACATTGTGGTTATTAAAAATTTCATACGCTTTGGTTTCGAATAGAAAGGCGCACGTGTTACAAAGATTGTTTTTGTTTATGACCTGAACTTTTACACGAGCCTTCATAACGGTCAAAGTCACCCCTGAACACGTACCTTTCGGTGAGGCGGGAGCTTTATCTTTGTGCTTTATCACAATCTGTTTTTTTCTCTGTGGGCAAATATGGATATCACAATTTACCTGATATTATCTCTTTCTCTCTCAAGATGATATTTTTTTACCTCACTGACATAAGGTGAGTAAATGTTTGCTTCCAGATAGATAGCCCTTATTTGTGTTTATTTTTTTTTCACTGTCTTGAGGGCATTATTTACTTGGATGTATTGAATTGTAAATATTATCCAAGCAAATGATACGTACTTAGAAACAGTGGCGTGCTCTGACTGAAATTTAAACTTTTCAATCGTCGTTTTACATAGGCTATATTTACTTTATATATTTACAAATATACTGAGTAGCGTCAACCTACCCAGAGTCCTTGCAGATATAGATTTTTCTTGAATCAGCTGTGCATTTGTAGGCATGCAGTATAGGCGAAAATACACAAGAATAAGAAGAATAATACTAATCTTTTAAGATTCCGCGAGGGTGAAGCAACCTGAGAATGGGTAACTGTTTTGCACCCGATATGCTTAGAAGTAAAAAAAATATTAAACACACGGCGCCACGGATTCTTCAAAAACTAAGCAAAAGTGTAGTAGTTAATATTTTTAAAACATAAATACTTTTTAAAAAAACGGCATTTTATATAATACGACACTTACCATAAATGAATATACTGTAAAATAGGCACTAACTAATTTTTATGGGTTTTTTAATGTAATATAAAAAAAATATTATGAATATTCATTGCTTAAATTCCATAATTTAGTTTTACTGTTAAACGGATTTTTAAGCACGCCTTAAATCTTTAAAAGCAACTCAACAGGAATATATTTTAGAATTATGATTTAGAATTATGTAAATATTTAAATGAATAAAATTACAATATATTCTTTTTTGTTTTGATTATATTTTCGTAGCTGGTTTTCGCAAACGCAAATAAGATATTTATTATATTTAACATGTAGCAAAAATATTGTTCTCTTGAATTTGGGCCAGTCCACCCAAGGAGCACAGTCATAAAAATATTATGACAGCATTAAAAAAGTATAAAGCTTCATCGCTACATCTGCAATCGATAGCCATTAACCAATAAAAAAGTAATCCACAAACAACACAGAAAAATTCTTAATTCAGGATGGCAGGGTAAGGAGACACCCGAAAAATGCTGCCAGCAGTTAAAGTTTTAGTGCCGCCGGGTCTCACATCTGGTCCACATGTGGCTCGGCTCCGAGGGTAAAGAATCAAACCTACCCTGTTCCCTGGACCATCGTACATTATTGTTGTTTGGGTTTCTGTCACGTTGGATATGACATATATTTAAAATCAATTCAAAAAAAAAAAAAAACTCAAACTTGTAGGTATTTTTAACACCCAAATACAGTAATACACCGCATTACTCGACCCCGTAATGCGCGGTTTCACTATAAAGCGAATTTCAAATTTTGCGTTAAAATGCCTCGCATTACACGAATTTCTTATTTTAAGTATATGTACATAATGTAGTCATTGACTTCTCTTAACAATTAAAAACAGCGTTGGGTGTTATGAACGTATTTTACAAGAAACGCTACTCAAAAGTCAATAGATGTATTTTTCAGTAAAAATAACATGTAATACTGCATAAAGTGTTCTTAGAGTGATTGATTCAAATGATTCGTATTTTTTTTGTTTAAGTTTTGACTATGTAATCGTAATCCCCGATATACGCGAATTTCGTATAATTTAATATTATGAACGAATAGTAAATTTATATAATTGAATCGTGCTTATTCATGTATACATTGATTTATTTTAAAAGTTGAAAAATATTATAAGAAAACATTAATTTGAGATGCAGTCTCAATTATCTAATTTGGTGCTGTGACTTCAATTTCAATCGAATTCAAAAGTTATTACCGTATAATTTATAGTTTCGCATTCATCGCTATTCAATAGAAACTATTTGCATTTTCGTGATAAATCATAAAAGCGATTTATTTAGTAATCAAACGGTTCTGAGAATCCGTTTGGGATTAGATCTATTCCTTATATCAAATAATGACTGCACTGTCCATAAAACCTAACTGATTTATATATAATTTTTTTAGTGATCCCGATACCCTTCATAATTAATTATTTGAAATACAAATAAGTTAGATGTGAATAGACTGCAACGTTAATGTTATAATAGTATATATTAAAACTACAATGTTCAAGCTTATACTGTTTATTTTTTCTCAGTGAATGACTTCACTGTTTAAACTACAAAACCAAACTGATTTATTTTCTCTGAAAAAATATACAACAACGCAAAATGAAAAGAGTTAAACCTCCCTTTCATAAAATAATACAACATTATTTATACGACTTAATAAATATAGTCAATTTGCAATAAGTAATATTTAAAACGGTAAACCTCGTAACTATACTGAGTAAAAATTTGAATCTCTTGCATGCTAAGCAAACGACTAAATTGTTCGTATAAATTATTAATTAAAAAGTACTTGGCGGTATTCTTATATAATATTTTCTTATATAAGAATATTTAGTGGTGTTTCCACAGTTTCGCCAGCATGCTAGATTGGCATCTTCAATCAGAGTGAGGCTTCAAAGCCTATTTACAAATTATCAAATGACAAAGTGCTTAAGCGATACAATTTAAACGATGTTTGATGTTCCTGACTAATCGAGGATTTTGAACAATTTTTTTTGTAAACGATGCTGTACAATGCAAATTAATTTATTTTTTGGGGTTAATTTAATTAAAAATAATTATTTGAGTATGTGGCAGCGTTATGTCGTCTCCATTAGGGTAGTTTCAGTTTTTTTTGAAATAAAGTTTTTATGCAGTAATGGTCTTCAAATTCTTTATTTTCTACTGCACAATAACAGTCTTTTTTATTGGTAGTATAAGTCTTATATCAAGAAGATTCGTAGCCCAGTTTAGGCTATGATTGATTTTTTTAATATGATTTTTATAACGATGCTTGGTTTCCGCAAACCATTCACGGCTTCCTGTCTGGAGTATTTCTGTCGCTACTGTATTTCGGATCGCTGTTAATATCCGCGATTATGGCGTCCGAAATAAAATCTCACGATTTTTTAAAAATTTCTTAATGACTGAGTTTATCTAGAAAATTTATGTAGCTTAAGCGGTCGTAAAAATCACAAGGAAATCTGCTGCAGTAAAAAATGATACAGATTTAAATATTATTGAAGATAACACCATTTTAATAAGTCAGTTTAAAACCTAGATATATTTTTGTGAATATATTAAACTTCATATGCTTAAAAAATATATATTTTAATATGAAAATACCATAGTATTTAACATTTTTCTCAACTTAAACTTACCATGTTTAATAAAAATACATTAACCACACTATAAACAAGTCTTTATGAAATGATCGATCATTCATTTAAAGATACATATAAAAATTGAAACTGAAACATTTATTGATCTTTCGCCCATCTTGAAACATACGAGTTAAATTTAAACGAAAAAATTAACCGTGTGTACATGTCAGATAAAATCCTGCATATTCTTAATTTTTTTTAATTTATCATTGTAATGTTGGTTTAAGATTGTCATTAATATCAGTCGATAATTTGTCCCTTTTCCGGATTACTTAAAGCATATAAATATTGCCTCTCTTTATTAGCACAGACAAAGAAAGATATTTACAAATCCCGCAAGAGATTTTGCATGTCTCGTAATTGGCTTGGAAATTGCTGTTTCCTGTGCCAGACCAGACGCAGTCGGAATTACTCCAACTGAATAAAACTCATCCACACACAAACAGCACCAGTGGGTGGACACCTCGGCTTTGGAATTTCCACGGACCTCAATTCACTGCCCGCAATTCATAGAATACCTAAATTATATATAAATAAAATAAAATTTATTCGGTTCACACACATATATGTTTAATTTTTTTGTAATCGATCAATCGATCATTCCAGCCAGGTCTTGTAAATAATTCAACCGCAAATTTTTTGTAGCTGAGTTGAAATTTTAACCATTGTATGCATATTTACTTTATATGAAATATAATAGATATTGCAAAGTTAACCGCTTAGAATTTGGGTCTCATTTTACATTTGAAAATATCGAGTGCTGAAGCTTCAGTATGTATAAATTGTGTTCGGTAAATTTGGGACAGTGCTTTGCTATGCTGGTCCAAATGCGCCGCCCGCAGAGTTTATAATTTTCTTTACGAGGCCAATCCACAAATTTTCACCCACGTGGAGTTTTAACTTCATTTGAGCCAACTCGTCGCGTGTCGGGGGAGTAGCTTTGCATGTGCTCTACTAATGTGCTCAGATATTCATTAGGTATGCTCGTAGGCTTTAGCAGCCATTAGTATATTAGTATGTCCGGTTTCTTGGAATCCCTAAGATTGTCCCTGCAAGGGGACCGAAAAGTCGGACCAATCAATCGTGAAACCAAATCAATGATTGATATTGTTGAATGCAAAATATTGTTTTTGAAATATGTGATCTGCCATTGCTCTGTTTGTATGAGGGTAAGCTAAAACAGCAAGCAGTAGGAAAAATGCAAAATAAATTGCGTGCTTATCTAGCTCGATACGTTTTGGGATCTTCTTTGCCACTTTTCCAATGAAACCCTTTTTTTTTGCTGATAGAAATGTGTACTGTACTGTCTGAGATTAATCTGTAATCCTAAAATCGGCATGTGTGGTAATAAGACGGCGACTTAAACATAATAACTTTAGTAGTTATCCGTAAATAAAAACATCCTGTTAATATTTATAAAAAGACGTAATTTACGAATAAACATTTTATGATATTTGCAAAAAAAAAATCAAAGCGTTTACATGGAAATCTTACAAAAATATTACTTAAAACCGGTATACTCGTAGATTTGAAAGTAAATGAATTTTTTTAAGAAATCACAGACACATCCAGGATAACACAGTATTTAAACATCTTATCCTTGTTTTTATAAAGCATGTTTTAAAATACAAACGAAATTTCGAGCGCCGCAAGAACAATGATTATTATGTCTTTGAATTTGAACCCTGGCGTCAAAGTTTTTTAATAACAACAATACGCACTTAAAGTAGTTATTTTTTTCTCTCACAGTTAATATTCGGCAACAGAGCAATTACGTAACATAAATCTCTAATTGTGTGATTAGGATACGGTTACACGCAGCCCTTCGGAATTCCGTCATGAATCATATTACTTGTATTGAAGTATGTTTTGTATTATACATATATACGAGGAAAAAAATATAAGTCAATAAGTTTATGTATTTTATAACACATTTACAAAATTAAAACAATGTTAGATGTAAAAGAGAACTTCTCTACCAAAAGTTTAAAGCTTTCAAAACACGATCAATTTAATTATTAAATTAATATACTAAAAATTCCATTGAGGCCATAACAAGGTTTAATATGTTCAGGCTATAAAAAAATTAACCTCACCGCTGAAGTTCAATAATTAATAATATACACATAAATTAACCAAGTATACAAGTTTTCTTAGACGATATCTATAAACTGCTTTTGGAGATTTATATTTTTTTCTTGCATTCAAACCTGTTTATTTTTATATTTTAAATTTTTAAAACATGGCACATATTCAAATTGTATTTTAAACCTTTATGATAAAATCAATTTTTCTGTACGAAAACACATCAAGCCTATTAAAAGATGCATATCCTGTAGTCACAGTAAAGTAAGAATTTGAATACCTACATAACCATATTTGAATATGATATAAATAAGTTTAATAATTTTAAAATTTTATGGCTGTTGGAGCAATTGATCTAACAGTCGATTAAATAGCTTGTCTGTTATTGTTTACGATTATTGAAGCTAAATTAATTCACTGACGTTTATTGGCTAATTGTCCAGCTTCCGTCCTTAAAGGATATCTCCAGATCAAGATGTTCTTATTAAATGTATCTTCTTGTGTCGGCTCCTAAGACGGGTAATAATCAGCAGTTAATCTACTGCAAGATAAACTTCCTGCCTGAACGAGCTACCAACCAATCGCCGTAACCCCTTCAGGAAGAATGCCGCCAAAGGGGTCCACGAGAGCTTTCATATTCTATATTATGATATGTACAGTGCTTTCTGGATTATGATTATGTCAATTACGGGGCTTGAGGCTTATTTAAAACTTCAAGCCATAAAAAAATATTATAGCACAGTTTTGTCGGCGCATAAAGCCAGCTACACACTTAGCAACACGACCGACAAGCAAATGGTAATTGGCCAATTAATTTTGTAGATAATAGCATTAAAATTTATAAGCAGTTACATGGAGATTACGTAAATGTGTTAATAACTTACTTGGGGTGTAGTATTTAAAACTGATTCAGTAACTCAATATTTAACTGATTTTGATTATTCAAAATTTTCAAGCTTCAAACCATTGTGGTATCGTTTTACCGGTGGTAAAACTATTATATAATAATATAAAAGTTAATATTTGATAATAACTGCATATAAGAACATTATCGAATATTTGGCAATGTTTCACTTAACAATAAATACGCTGGCAAGTTATACAACTACCTGACTAATTTATACAGTTTATTGTAGTGTAGTCTAATAACTTTTATACATATAGTAAGATAAAGAGAGTGTGATCATACAAAAACACAAATATTTTTCATGCATTTTTAATATTTTCACAGGAAAAAGCAAAATAGGTAGCAAAGTATGCTTATAATACAATATTCATTCTAAATTATTAAGAATACTTAGCCTGCAGTCAGAGTTAGTTCTTGTGTCGATTGCATGGCACTGATTGTATTTATGTCACAGTTTATTGTCAATTGATGTCATCACAATCGAAATAAAATAAATTAACGTTTCTTTATAGCCTGTTCTACATTGTACTCATTTAACTACACTTGATTTATTTGAAATTAATTTGTAAATGTGCGCAGGACAATATAAAAGCAGGTTATCCCAGATCTCATTTCGATGGTGTAATTTGTAACTATGAACAAAATATTCGATTATACTTATTTAACAACGTTAGCTTATTTGTTTTATGATAGAGATGCAAAAAAATATATATATAAATAGGTAAGATATTACAAAATAACATTGAGTGCTCGACTTTCAAGAGCTTCAACCAGATGAAGCACTTGAACTCACTCCGAGAGTATTTAGTAATCTCCTAGTAATTTAAATAAGTATAATTATACAATTATGGTGTATATGAATTCAACTATTTATTGTGGGTAGAAATCTATAGACTAAAATTTGATTAAGATATAATCTATAACTTATATTTAAAAAAATGTGACAGAATATAAAATTCAACAAAGAAGCATTGTCGCAAAAAAATTCGTCAAAAATTGATTTCGGATAATCGAAACTAGTAAATATCGCTTATGAGATTACGCAGGCTGGCATACGGCAAAACCGGCTTTTTTTATTAGATCGTTAACACTATTGTGATATTCTCATCATTAATGATTGAGTGGTGTTCGGCTAATGTAAACACGGTGGCTCAGTGGTCCAGGCTCTGTGAACCGGGTTTGTTCACACATCACACCATAATCTGCTGTGCCAAACATCCGTCTAATTGAGAGCTTTCTGACATGTCTTTTTGGAACTTGTCGAGCTTTTCACTCATAGCTTGCCAGATCTGATATAATTCGTTTTTCTCAGATGTTGAGTAAATAAATGGTTTTTATAGCACAGTAATATTAGTTAATGCAAGTATACGTATATGTCAAAAAAGTAGTATTTTTACAAGCAAACTAAGCAATGACAACATATCTATTGAAAGGCGATAGAATCGTATCAGACTTATGTCCAATGATTACGCAATAAAAACTATAGCCGCAAGTGAAATGTTCTTTATTGTTTGTTTGTGATGTCTTCAGAGACATAAATTTTGTTCCCACCGTCCGTCGCCTTTGATCGTTGGAAATATTTTTTCATAACGACCGCACAATGTCAGCTGCAGTGAGGTGCTGTATATATAACAAAGTATTAAAATAACAAACCTCAGAAAAAGGGATTAACTCTTCTGCGGCAGTTAAATGTATTTTTAATAACTCAAAAATGAAAATGCATTAAAAATACAAAACAAAAAAACATATATTTAAATGTGTTCAGTCGATTCGAATTTTACACTTCATTTGATGAAAAACTTACGTGGAGATATGGGTTCGAATCCCACCGATGTCACGATAAAAAATCAAAGATTCAAGGGTTGAATACTCTTCAAAATCCAAACACTTTTTATCTTAAAATGTCATATTTTTTTATTAAAAATATTGCAATATGTATGAAATCCATAATTTACGTCAAGATATTGCTGCTTGATATTTTTTGGCATTTATGGTATATAATTGTCAAGGTTTAAAAAAATTTGAAAAAAATACTTGTTAATAGCCATTTGTTTAGTTTTGGGTATATTAAAATGCTACGACCTGCGAGCATGGTGGTTTTACCCGTCGACACTGGATAGATATTAGCGTACAACGATTGTGACATGTTTCTGATGATGCATTGACAGCAGGGCGCTCAAGTGGTCCCAATAAATGGCCATCGGGTCAACTCGCGGACCAATGGGAGCAGGCGGAGACATCGGTCAATTGCCACAAATGATTTAAAGTCCAGGGAGAGGATAGAGTGATTGTATTAGGGAAGACGGGCAGGCGAGCTGCAAATCCCGGATGGATACGGGAGTGCTCTCCAAAGGTCATAGGTAATCGGCCAATAAAAGAATCGCTTAGATTTATTGGTGTTCTATTGTCGCTAATGCGAATTAAAGTATTCTGAACGTCAACAAGTCTGATGGGACAACATCATAAAGGACAACCGTAGATTATCTAAATTTGACTAACTCAACACACTTAACTTATAATTTGAACTGATTAATAATACTAAAATAATATGTGAAATAAACTATACCTGATGCCATGCTTTCAGCTAAGAAATAATCCCAAAACAATGAGCGATTAATACGTCCCACAAAAAAATAACTGATTTTCAGTATTAATAACTGAAAGTAAAGGAACTTCAGCTGTAGTTTTTAAGCTTAAAACAGAATATGATCGCCAAGATTTTATTATTATTTTTTAAAAATATTATTTCACTAGTGCGATTTCTCAAAATAGGTTTAATTATTGAAACATAGTAGTCGTCTCGTCCCCAGTGGTCTCCACGTGCACTCATGCCCGGAGGTGTGCATTAGATCGCGTCTACACCGGATTGTTTTCTAGTTTACATATACCGTAAACACATTACTAAACCTGGCACACGACCATAGGCCGACCTAAAAGCTTTCTCGGCTTTCCCTTGCAGTAGGTAGAGAAGTGAGCGTTGTGCTGGGCGAGTAGGGTGGCGCACGGACAGCTGGCCACTTGCAGGAATAATTAATAATTTTTAAAAACAATGTACATATTAAAATTTTAATATTTACTCAAAATCATGTTACCACTTACCTGTTTTGATTTGAAAAAAATATTTTTGATTTTCACGAAAATTTAAGCAAATCGTTTTTAAAATAATAACATGAAATTTGTCATTTCAATAAAGACACACCTTAAAAAAAACATGATTTTATTGTAAAAATTATGTTTGTGCCAATAAAAAATAAACTTTATAATTATAATAACCGACAACCTTCTAAATTAAAATATTTTTTTCTCTTAAAAAACTTAACAAAAATAACTGAATTGTGAATTGAACACCTGACTGTAAAAATTCATATTTGAACAATAAATATGAATAACGAAATGACCAGGAAAATAAGGGGGGCTTCGTCAAGTCTGAAGAAGCCTTCGAAGACGAAAGCACTTACAGGCAAAAATGATTATATTCTATCCGTTTGGCTATTCATATCTGTTGTTTAATTCGTACTAGATAAAATTAAATCCAGCGAGCGTAATAACCGATGCATCTCCCTACCGGTTGGTTTTATTCTCGACTTCTCGGTATTCCTAATTACTCAGATGAATGGAGCATTTATATTAAGATCGGGAAATGACGGTTAAGTTCAACTCTGGCGGAAGTTTGTACCAAAAGCACCTTAGTAGAGAATTCCCTGGTTTTAGTATTTCGAGTATTCACAATGTAGGCGATGATTCATATGAATGAACTCCTGAGAATGCTTTTACGTTTTTAAATAAATTATATATCACCATTTCTCACAATCTCGAGTCATAAATAATCACTGTTTTATAAATAAACGTTCGAAATCACTGATCTAGAACTCATACGTCATTTTACCACATTTTTTTTCATTCTAGTAACAAAATCACAAACGGTCTTAAATTCTCTAACAGTGACGATATTTAATATTTTTAATACATTCCTTTTTATTCAGATGTACCAGGAAAACCAACATTAAAGTATAATCATATTTTAAAGATTTTTGGGTAGTTGATTTTACAGATCAATTTTGTATCAATATTTTAAGACAGTTAAATAATATATTCTTGAGTGACTAAATTTAAAAAAAAAACACAAATTTATCGATTAGACTTAACAGTATTTATTTTCATATATTTCAAGACAAATATTTGATACTCTTGCATTAAATGATTAAAAATTTTCGATTAAAAGGTCTACGATTTCCGTGTCTCGGAAAGAAGATTCAAGGATTTTTCTCATCATTTCTTGATAACTCAAAAAATGAGTTGCAAACATCTTAAATCCAAATAGGTTAAAATGCTGATGCTTAAAATTCGGACTCACCTGTTATAATTGGAAAAATATTTCCACTTTCAGATCATGCCCAACTAAAGCTCGGATGTCGGCGAACCCCTTCAACTGATAGGAAGATTGAGCTGCGCCAACATGTCTCTTCGAGGAGTGTCCATGTCTTCGGCGGTGCTGGTGCTGTGCATGGTGCTGCAGAAGGCAGCCGCCATGCCCGGCCCTCGAGAAATCATCATGGGTGAGTAGTGCACACTGCTTCCTTATCTACGTTTAACCTTCTTTCGAATTTACCTTACTTCAGGTATGACATCCTCCCTCTTCTCAAATTAGCCTGAGCGCTCAAGACGCTTCACTAGCTTTCGGTTATCCTCACCAAGTAGTCAAAAATTCCGAATGAAGATGGGCATATCGGAAGGTCCTCACTCAGGATCCTCGAATAACGAGATCAACAAGGGTTTCTATGGTTCCCTTGCCAATTCAAAGCAAATGCAGAGGAGCTCCAATCAGGCCATAGCCGAACATCCCGCCAATTTCTGTTAGAGTAAACTCATCATAGTTAAAAGCATCCATCCAATTGTTACTCCATCCTACCTTGTTCATAAATTCAAGGTCCCTTATTAAAAAAAAAAAACAAGTAGTCAGCTCAGTGAAGGAAGTTTCAAACGGCCGCGTCAAAAAAGGGTGGTTTCGCTACAATTAGTAGCTAGTGCATTCTAACAATAAAGTTTATATGCATTCATAAATTATAGAAAAAAAAAAAAACTTTACACGTCAAATCAGTTATGAATTAACTATTTTTATTCTGTTGTTAATACAATAAACCTGTATGAATATTGCTGGAAATAAAATTCTACGAACGAGATTTCTCTTGAAGTAAGAAGGATGTAAAGTAAAATTACTTTTGAGTCTATATATTGTCATTTTAATAATTCCTGAAATTCGTGATGAAATAAAAATCAATACAAGTTTACTTTAGGGTGCGCCAGTTCCTGCTAAAATAGCCCAGACGCGCCGTCTGGCTGATGCCCGGAGTCACTGCTCTGAGACTCTTACGGGTAAAAAGCGCGACTAAAAGCGCACTGAGACTTCCCTAATTTTAATTGACTCTTTTAAAGGCAGCCATAAAGCGGGACATCTCTTTCAATTCGGTATGGGAACATTTCCAGCCATATCGGAGGAGATCGCTGCCAACCGAAATAAACGAAAAACCGACGCATAAATCAAAGACAGGCGTCTGGGTCTTTTATTTATTTTCCTTATGAAGCTAATTGCCGTGGTTTATTTTTGTGGGCGACTGTCGGTGGACTTCATATCCAACAACACCGGCCCGTCAGCCGCCCGTCAGCGCGGCGGGGCTAGGGAGGGGCCGCGCGGTCACGATCACGATCACGACTTTAAATCCTTTTTACAATCTAACATATTTTTTAAACACACGAGCTAAAATGCGCATTTTATATTTTATTACGTTATAAAAGGCTGAATTTGATTTATTATTGCTGCTTTTATAAAATGCATTCCATGCTTTACCATAATCTCTATATTCAAATTACTTGCTGTTTTCTTTGTATAAACAGACGATTGTTTGTATAGATCGTGTGTGTGTGTATTCCATTTTCGGGGGCATAGTTAAAGTGTACAGCCCATTAATTCGTCGTTTTGACATCATAAGCCTGCGATTACAGAATGGATGTTCTCGGAATCAAGTCCCGAGCCGGCACACTTGTGGCTGGCAAAAATCCAAGCACACAACATTAAAACACTGTCCATCAATGTCCCGCTGGGGAGGCCCGCCGCGGGGGGCGCCGGCCATTCAATACGGAAATACACGCAATATATATTTTTATTAACTTCATAACGCGGATTATTTATAAAGTGCTGGCCAGTAAGCAAGTAGTACACGTGACGGGTTCGGAAGAACTACTAAAGGCCGAGGAGGCGCCAAAACAGATTGAATGGAAAACTACCGAGCGTCCAGAAAACGCGTTTCCGTGAATTTTGTTTTTTGTGAATTTCAAGAAAGAATTACGCATCTTTTTTGCAGTTTCTTGTTGAAGATCTTTCTAGTATTTATTTTACGATTTCTTGGTTTCATTATTAAAAAAAAAGTCTTAATTTATTCACGGGTGTATGGGTCTTTGCGTATGTATGGGTCAAGTAAATATTAGTGTATAAGATGATCGCCACCTCAAAACGTGTTAAACGCACATATTATTTCAGGTGTGTGTATAATCAAAACATTGCTTTTAAGTTACTCCAAATTCTAAAAATATACTCATGATTTTATTATTGAATTTGTGTTCCATATATTTGATGGCCATAAGGTTATTGTTACCCATATCTAATAAAGCTATGAGCTTGCTTGTTAACATCTGTGAATCTTATAAACATTTATTTTGTAAATATTATTTTTTAGATAGAAGACTCTATATGGGTGCACCCAGTATGGACGCTTCCGTCCCATATGTTTCGAATAATTTATCTTTACGGAAGTTCAAATTTTACTAAAAAATTTAAAAAAAACATTTCAATACTTGATAAATTTTATCAAAATTTATTTCAAACTTTAAATAAAACTGAAAAAAAAAAATTTTGAGTCACGATTCACGGTATAGTATTTACATCCTTAGTGTGATTTTTCTACCTCCCTGTCGGTAGGAGGTCTCATGTCACCACACAAATGGGGCACATCGAAGGGAAGATAGGAAAACATGGCGGCTATTATGATCTTCCGATAACTGGATGAAGACAGATCGATCAATCATTTACAATCGGAAACGGCCAAGAGGAAACTCTCACGAAAACATATTTAACTTATTGACTTGTGAAACGTATTCTAAATATTCATCAAACTCAATTTTGTTATCATTAATCGATATTCCGTTTCATGTTTAAAAATATATGATATGAAATTCTGTAGTATTTTTACAAGACCATCAATTGAATCAATAGACCAACGATATCAGAAAACATGACTATGGAAGCCGAAGTTTTAAAATTTTATCTAATTTTTCATGTTTAGAAGAATACTTAAGCAATGTATCCGAAACGTTGAAGATAGAAAGAATACAGAATCTCACAGGTGATCAACTGTAAACATTATTTGGTAAAGATGATCAGACTTATGCGACGGTGAGATGACCACTTCGCCGCTATCTGGCCAGGCTCTCCGGAAGAGTCTCCCCTTCGAAGTGACACCGAGACGGCACGATGATGGCCAATTACCCACCTTATCATCATCAAGGCATCAAGCTGAGATTTTTACAGTCATTACTCCACAGCAACTGGATGGACGGCAACGTGATGAGCCGCTAAAAATCTTATGTCGTTTTTCTTTGATAAAATTTACTAGTGTAACTTTTAACGCAATAAATGACGGAAAGCTTTTTATGACTAAATTTTCAGTTCGCATATATATTTTCTGGATTTTTCAGATAATCATTGCTTTACCGGTTGCTCTTTACTATTGCAAATCAAGTGATCTGCATTCTTTCAAGAGCAAAAGTTTACATATGTTTATATCCAACACTGGCTTCCTTCACCCCAAACTAAAAAGCCGATTAGGCCTCGTCATAGTTCTACAAAGTGTGGCTATTTCATATCATGAAATTTCAGAAACATAATTATGCAGCCATATACCAAATATTCAATTAAAAATTTAAGCATACTCGTGCAAGGCATTCCAATCCCACATACTTAATCCCAAATTATTGAAATAACATCGGTCTTCGGAGTTTTCTAAGAACTGGGTAATATCTAAATTTACGTCAAACAATGGCACAGTTGCTTTTTTTCATAAACAGACGAATCAGAACTCGTGTATTCGATTTATTTATATCCTGTAACAGGCATTCAATTCACCATACCATGCATGTCGAAATATATTTCGGTGCAACCTGCATGCCCAGGACACGCTGGTGTTAGTACTCGGTGCAATATCGAGTTAGAGTATCTGGGTTAAGTGTTTGATTACTAAAATACGTAGGTACATATGAATAATACGCGAGTTTAAAGCTCTGCACATCTAAAACCTACCGGGATAAGAGGTGACTTGCTGTTCATAGAATATAATATATATATATACATAGCAGTATTTAATATAAAATACATAAATATAATGTGATACTTTCACAATATTCATTTTACGAAGCAAAGGTTTAGCTTCTTAGCTAGATCCTAGCATTATCATTTTCACAAAAAAATAGTTTCCAAAAAATCTTTCAGCATTTCTACTTAGCTTTATGACTTAAAACTCATTGGAATTTTTGTATCATTTCTTATATTTATTATTGGACAAGGTCTGAAATTTATTTCACATACAAGCTTGCATTTTGAAAAAAAATACTGAAAATTTGCGATCCCAGTAAATCAATATATTGTATAACATAAATGATGTTATGTGAATATTTTCTTTATGTTGCATTTACACTTATAAAATCAAGCACTCAGCTTTATTTAGAGATTCTTAAATAATTTAAAGTAAGTTTAATTTGAATAAGAGGTATGAAATAAAGTTAAACGCTTATTATTATTATTCACCGAAAAATATGAAAATATCAACACGAGCTTATATGGAGATATGTGATTAAATTTAATATAAAACACGGAGTAAGATCAGCAGAGATCAGCCGGTTTATCCCCAGCATGGATCTTCTGCAAGTGGAGTAGTGCAGCCAGCACTTGGGAGCCGCTCTTAGACGCTCCTCAATTGGATAATGGTCCCGCAGCATGTCGGGAGGCGCAATTGCCGTCTCCTCGGCCGGACCAGACCTCAGATCTGCCGCGGGACGGCCCTCGGCTTCAGCAGTTCAACATTTATTATATAATGTGGATACAATGCGTCAGGGTGGCTCGGAAGTGACCACAACAAATTTCAAAATATGAAAACATGCTTAAAACCGTTAAAAAGTAAAAATTTCTTTGATCTCATAAAACTGACAATATTTGTTTGCATTATGTGTAAATTTTTATTACTTTATTTAAAATTAGCTCAAAAGTCATATTTTATCAATATGTCATGTACTACGATACAAATATATTTTGTTCAGGACTTCTACTGGACTTTTGGGGGCTATTCATGTGCTGAAGTAGTGGTACTGTATTGTATTGACTTGTATTGAAACTTCGATATAATTTAAATAAATTGTATCGGCACTCGCTATATCAATAAAGATCGCATTTGGTTAAATTAAAACAGGCGTGAAGGATCCACCTGCCGGAACGGGGATTAATCTAACCACTGAGCTTTCAAACACCTTACGTATGAAAAAGTCTTACAGCTTTTTATTTGAAATAATTGTCGACGATTCTAAGCACGAAACTCAATGCTTGATAAATTTTATGTGATTTAAAAAAATAAATAAATTTAAATATTTACATAAATCTAAAATTAATCAATTGAAGCGCTCTCCGGATGCGGCCCTGCGCCCGTACATAAATCATTCAATTCGTCGTGATTCCTCGCGTCGCCACCGACCGGCTCACGCTCCTCATGCTGCAGGGCTGGACTGGACAACCCCCCCCCCCTCCCCCTCCCCCTCCATCTCAGGAACCCCCCACCCCTCATCACCCGCACCCCCCACCCCCGCAGCCCGCAAACCCCCCCTCCCCCCGCACGAACCACTTTGCGCGTGCACACGAATCTCGTTACTCGGAGTTACCAGATTACTCATACTCGGGGGAGATATTAATTGTTATTTATTATTGCTCATTGCACACCCTTGCCCTACCTTTCTACGCATCAACAAGAAACATAAAATATTAAATAATTCAAATATTAAAAAAAAAAAACTCAAAAAGCGTTTTTGTGTAAAAAAAAATATGCCGAATTTTACTATTTTAATTGTGGATTTTGGCTTCCATTGTCTGAAGAACCGACGCTGGATCAAAACGTCGAAACATACAGAACCGAGTATTAATAGATATTTTATGATTTCGGTTGTCATTTTATGTTATTTTAAAAAAATATATATTTTACTGGTTGTACGTTCATCAAAATGCTCATTTTTAAAATATATCGCTGATTTATAAATATATATAAATCAAAAAATTATTGTAGCTCAGAAGCAGTTTTTTATTTAAAATATATATATGTGTGTTGAAAAATACACGTTTTTTGTACTTTATTCCTACCAAAAATAAAACTAAATAATAGATTTTACAAATAAGTGCATAATAATGACCTATCGAAAAAATCAAGTCACATGTACGTATACTTTAATAGTGCATTGTATGCATCAAGTGCAGCAAGTTCGTGATGCAATGCTCAATGCAGTTGTTACATAAGAAATAAAATCATGCACATACCGCGAACCGATAAAATTCCACATCTTCTACGTACATAGAATAATAATTCACAACATTCTCTATCGCGCCCATAACTCATCATCAGAATGTCTAGCTATTGTAGCACACGTTGTATTCCGTATATTATTCTATATTAATATTTTACGCACCAGCCCGGATTTTAATAGACAGATTTAAATGCCAAAACGAATTGTGGAAGAGACATTTGTTGAACGTGAATAATGACTTAATAATACGACACATGTGAGCCGAACACGCCCCGAACACGGGACTGCTGTAAAGAGACTATAAATTGTGAAATGTTATAAATCGTACTGAAAATAAATCCTTTTTTTTTAAATAGTGATAAGTAGATGTAGTCGACAATCTTTGGACGAGTTTTCTATGAAAACTCGTGTGTGTAAAGGTGGAAAGGTAAGTCGATTGCGATCGTGTCCAATCTTACACGTTTCAGGAAACTCGCAAAAAACCTGCAGCAGGTAGCTTTTTTAAAATATATTTTAAACCAAATAAATAAACGAAAAATATTATTTCATGCGCATATTCGAATCTGGGACAACAAAGTTGGCAAGCAAGCTTTATTATCTACTTGACACTGCGAAGCGGTCAAAGCTTAAATTATGTAGACTTATCAGTTATATTTATGAAATCACTGATTTATTACATTTGAATACGCAAATATAACGAAACATATGCATGTTTGTAGATTTTGGCAGACGTTATTAAAAGATGATTTAGTTTCTTGTGTGTTGTGAACTACTTAAGGTTTTCACTCCTCCGACGCTTCGGTTATTTGATTTTTTTTTAGGGATTTTGAAACAAATCCCTTCAGATGGTTCTAGTACTAATATTGATATTTTGTGATGCATTTCCGATAACCAGTCGCCGCAATAAATCAATTCCCAGTTAAATACATTGATCTTGGCACAGTAACCAAGACGAGGTTGTGTCTGTTCACCTCCCACCCACAAGTGCTGTCTGGGTTCTTTCAAGTTCTCAAACAAGAGCTCGGGTGTTTGAACGTCTCGTGGGTGAAATTAGGATTTACTTTTAGTCCTCGAAGGGCCCTTTTACAGTAGTCCTTACAGATACTTGAGTATTTTTTTCCTTCGTTTTGCTAACATGACATCGCTTTATGGAGTGTTAAAACGTCTCGTGTTCAGAGCGTTCGTTATGATGCTTCGACCGCTTAAGTGCTCGGGAGATGAATGTGAATTTTAAGTGCAGAACTTAAAATACACTGTTTTCAGTTCAAACTTCTTAAATATGGCAGCGAATTAGTAAAATCTGGGTAGTAACTATCTACATGTTTATCATTTACAACAGAAAGTAATTATACGTAAATGCTTGAATCGATTCAAAATATTTCTTAAAACCCATTTCTTTTTTAATTTCCAAGCTTTTCCAAGGAGATGCATTATCAATTTAAATGCGTAAAGTATTTTTAGTGCTCATTATTTAATAAATATTCTGAAAAAAAATGTGTATCTAACTTTCAGCTTTTCAGGACAGGAAGTCCAGAATCACGCTCTCGACAGACAAGGCTCTTAATATCTCGACTCCTTCCTTATGTTAGTGAAATTAGATTTATATTTGTAAATCACAACAAGCAACCGTAAAGAATGGGTTTGTTTGCTCTCCGGTAAGACTGCGTAGTAATAAAACTATTCCTCGGATTTACAAGCCGTTCCTAATTAAATCGTAACTCTCCCTTGTATCAAGCGTAAGCAATGCTCGACATTGTTGAGAGCAGTAAAACCCACGGATCATTCTAAATCACAGATTATGTACACCGACTGGCACGAACTGATGTATTCCGACTAATACAGCGTGTTCGCGTCGATCTGTGGATTCTACCCTACCAGATTATTTACATCTCTTAGACGATACATAAACATTGTAGCTGTACATTCGGAGTAAAAGTTTTCCTATTAGTATTACTATCCAACCCTTCCCTTACAATGTAAAACTCTGGCATTTAGATCTGATATACAACAACAACCTACCTCTCTGAAAGGTACTTCCAGAACACACCCCTTGCCAATCATTCCAAGTCCACTTACGCAAGTCACAACGAAACCCTTACAATCCTTACAAAAACGAATACAAAAAAAATACTTCCAGGTAGGTTTTTGCTACTACGCGACTAATTTCATAGTAATTTTTACTTTAGTTGGGCATCGTGGTGTAGTGTGAAAATATAGGGGGCATATTGGTGTCACGGAAACGCGATGTCGGGACGAGGACTAGAGGAGCTCTCGGGGCGGCCATATATCTATAGTTAGAAGATTTATAAGATACAAAATATAATTAAATGCGGAGGGAGTCTGGGGAAACTCTCTAAACGTAGGAAAATAAACAGAACATAAAAAATGCGCTCGACGGATTTCATAAAAATACACAAACACTTTCTGCACTCAATCAGAAATGTGCTAAAAAGAAAATATTAAAGGTATTTGAGTTTTTTGAATCATCGTATGTATTTCGTTATGATATGATTTTTCAAGGAATTAGCTGAAAACGTCGAAGTTCGTTTAATCTGAGAGCGTAGAGTATATAACCATACATATCTGTAATAGTAGAATGCTGCAAAAAAGAAAGCGGAAAGGCGAACAGTAGGAGACATTTAGAGGCAACGTCGGTTGTGTCCGAAGCTGATACGTATCCGACATTTACTATATATTGTATCACCAAGCAGGTATACTAGGATTAGAAGAGTTCAGAAGCAATGCGGTTGTACCTAAAGAATCTAACAGATTCCTTTTCAAATTTTAGCAGCAGTGTAATAATTTTTAAGCTGCATATCTTCTAGTTCAGAATGCGGCTCAAGTAAGATATGATTAAAATTATATTGCTAAAATAATATTATGAGCTTTGGGTGATTATTAATTCATGGTTATAGTGCCCAAACTATGTGAACCGTAAATTTTAATAATTTTGATAATACCTGGAGAGAGAAATCAATGTTTTTAGGTTAGTTTAAATATTTGTGGATACCGATTGGTACTAGTGGTATCATTTTAGCCTCGGTGATTTATTTCTTCCTTGAGTCGGATTCTTAACCTAAAACTAGGAGCTATGCAGTTGAAAAAATATTACACCGCTACTTGGAATTGAAGTGGAATCTGTTACATTCTCTAGGAATGTTGTAAGCACTAATTCTTCCACGGTTAAAAGACTAGTTGAAATCTAAAAGAACTTAATTAATAAGTGTTTTCTCTAAATCGTTTTGAGTAAATTATATTATTTGGTTATTCTATGCTCAAACTATATATTAGAAAATATTGTTTGCAAATTAAACATTTTGATAAAACCAAAAAAAATTAATTCACCACATTTTGGTAGAAAAATATAATGTCAAAATATATTCAGTACAATGTGACTAATAAAACAAAAAAAAACTGCATTTTTATAAATTACATTACTATGGTAGTTCGACTTTATAGGTAACTGCTTCAATTCAATCTCTCTTCGAAGAAAATTACTTGCTCTTTCCATGTTTATCTTAGTGAAATAATTACTTTTACTTGTTAATTCTTCTAAATCATATATATTACTTAATTATATGAATATTTACCAAAATCAAATGCTTATCGAAACAAGCGGTGCAACCCAAACAAACTATTTAAGTTTTAAAGATGAAGTCACTCCAGCAATCTTCGAGACGAAAAAAAAATGAGAGCCTGCTTATGAACAGTTATTCCTTTATGTAACTCGAGGTTTAGCCTTGTGAATGAATCATCGATAAATATTTCATATTCGTGTGTTTAAATCGTCACCTCTCTGCGCTGCAGCAAATGGCAGGCCAATATTTCACTGGCTTGTAAATAAGAGCCTATAAAGGCAGCCCTGGGCGCTGGTTGCACGCGCCAGTACATATTGATGAGCTATTTTGGAAGTTTAACCACGGACTAATAAATTTGGAACCCAACACGACCTCATGGCGCCCAGCACTTTACCACTGCCGGGTCAAACCAAAGCATTGCTTGTGACACCATGATTATTATAGCAAACATACTTTAATGGGTATTGTATTGCCGACAATCCAATCTGCGCAAATTTCACCGTAAATATTCCATAGCCCGTTGTTTTCAAGCCTCCGTACCGACCAGATAACGCATTATGAAATATTATGTAAATACCGCTGAAAAACATTAAACTTGTCAGCAAATAACTTATATCACGTAAGTAACAAGAAATTGAAAACAGCTTTTAATAACAGTTACAATATATTCCCGGAAAAAATAATTGTTTGTATATGTAGTTTTTTCTTTACTCACACCATTGGGAGCAAATATGCATTTTTAGAGTACACAAATATATATGCGACGTTTTTCGAGACCAGAGAGCAGAATAAATATATTTCACTGCATAAATTTTACTAAAAACGTAAATAAATATTCTGTGGGAGAACGAAGCCAGGAGCGAAATGGGACGTGAGAAAATATTTCGGAAGAGAAATCAGAGCTCAGCCAGTGTTGTTATTATTTATCAATAAACCGAAAGCTCGACGGTGGACCGGAAACCAGGAATATCGCCGCTGGTGACTTATGGGTTCCCGAACATCCTAAGGAGCTTCATTAAAACCCAACGTATTATTGGAACCATCCTCGCGCAGTTATCGCCGGCCAAAAATATATCGTCCAGAATACCTTGCCAGATTATAAGAATCAATTGACACTCACGAATAAATTACAAGCATCCGAATTCGACTTGATGAGCTGCTTCAAGTTTTTGATACTCCGACGGTGCAGGGACCAAAAAGTATAAAGTAAATATGATGATGATGATGCTCGTTCAATCATATTTAAATCATAAAAATGTTGATTGGACCGGAGCAACGTCAACGGTGACAGCTCGACGCGGAGAGTGTGTTAATTTGGCAGGGCGGGATCCGTTTTCGGGTTTTTTTTGTTGTCCCGTGGCGGTCGGGTCCCTATCACGTGTCCGCGGGTCCCCTGTGTTTTTGCGTCAACGGTGGGTCGCGCGGACCCCCCCGGCCATGTGTGGACTGGGCCGCCACGGTTTTTGCTCGCGTCGGCCGGGATTTCGCAGTTTACGAGACGCCGGGTGATTTATGCGGTCCCGGCTCCTCGGCGCTTCAAGTCTCGCTCGGATTCTGGCGAGCATGCGAGGGACTCGCGGATTGTTATTTTTGGGAATGCTGTACCCGAAAGAATGATGGACGATGCGTTTTGTAAAACTCCATTGTTTTTGTGTTATTTACTCCGATTTGTGAAGCTTGACAACGCGCTCGCTGGGCTCCGGGACGCTCTGGAGACAAATTTAGAATAATTGCAAATGTGCGAGATGTGAATACGAGTGATAAGTTATTAAAATATTAAATCAAAGAAAAAATATTAAAAATCAAGAGTTACGAGACTTTTCAGTCAGACAAAAAAGCATGGCTGGTGCATTAAAGTGTGCATCAATATTTATGTATGATCTCGTAAATTCACACTAAGGAATATAACAGAACCTTTTATAAGTAAGGATAGATTTTTTTGAATACACTATTTAAACTTTTCGTAGTGTCAGTGTCTATAATTAGAGATAACGACCATTTATTTTGCTATTTTTAAAATATTTATTATAATATATGATTTCAGAAAAGAATAATATTTTTTGATGTTTAAGCGTTAGTCATAAAATTATTTGAATATAAAATACTGTACCATTCAATAATAAGAAAATAATTCAATTAAGGATCTATAACGTCACCAGAAACAATTATATTGATATAAAGCGCTAGTAACAGGGTAACCATAATTTACCGTCAAGTTTTTCTCTCTTATTTGATTTTTCAGAACGCAACGACTTTGGTACAGATTTGAGCAAATTATTTAAGGCTCCTGGACAACCGGAAACGTGGGAATTCCGTGCCGTTTTGAACGCACATATCACTCGTAATACAAACGAGGATGCATCTGGCCAACTCGCCGAGTGTATTATACTATTAATCTCTCAATATCATTCTAAGTACATCAGTGCAAATTCCTAAACAAGTCAAATAATATACCAGGTTTTGTGTGTGAAGTATTCCCGAGGTGGTCACCCGGACATTAGCAAGCATCGCGTGTCAACTGCGCACTAAAAATACGGCAGCTCCATTGCGGGTTCTGCTGCCAAATCGGGCAGGTGACGACTAAACGATGTCCTTACCAGGCGACGTATGGTGCTGTCGAGTCCCCAGGACCCAGACCTCGCAGACTGCCAAGCCAATACCGCTGCAGCTGAAAGGACCTGTCTTCGAGAGGCTCCTTGGAAAAAATCGAGTAGATACCCAGTACAAAGAGGTTGCACTTAATCCGGCTACACACGCTGCGACACAGCTGAATTCACACAATGGTACTCTATTGTCCAAAGTGGGACTCTATTGCTTTATTACCATTCAGCTGGAGCAGCTTGTGTAGTACTTAGAACCAGTAGATCTCTATAGTTTAATCAGCTAATCATTATGGAATTCAATATTTTTGACAGGTGGAATTTCATTTTAATATTTTTGAGTAAAATACTTGAGTGATTTTCTACATGTTTAGAAGATTTTATATAATAATAAGCAATTAGGTAAACAATTATTAGAGGGAGAGATTGTTGGAAAGAGAGAGAGTGATTGTCAGGTGGTAAGGGGTAATGTGATTTTAATGTACCTGACAAGTGGAGGATTCTATATAATTGCAAATTTTGTGAACAAATGTTTTTATATTAATGAGGTAATTATCTAAAGTAGTGGCTTTGGGGTGTAGCAGCAGTTATCCTGTGTTGGAGTTTGTTCTGTAGTGTGTTTATCTGTAAATAATAGGTTTTTGCGCAGTAAATAGTTTTTTAAAGATGTGATTTGCTAAAAAAACGAACATGTGGAAAATCACTTAAGTATTCTACTCAAAATTATTAATAATTATGGGGTAAATCTGTATACAATAAGCATGCGTATATCAGTAGCACACTTGTATTTAAAGATCCAAATGCCCGTTTAATTATACATCCACGAAGGTCAAAAGGACGCGTGATTTCTTGGATTTCTTGAACTCACGGAAAATAATTATCAAACATATCAATAAGCGAATTATACTACAGCCTACGTGTATTACGAGTATATAATTCTTAGAGCAATAGTATAACTCTCTCTTCATAATTAGAGAGATCCGTGAGCTTCTCAACGTCCACACTGCTAATTATCATTAGACTACCGGCCATTAGAAATGCACCTCCAGGCAACGAGTCATGGCAAAAAGGAGAAACACTTTCCAAGGAATCCGTTCGTTTCTTCAGCTCGGAAGGAAATGTGATATTATCAGCATTCCCGGGGAATCACCGCCGCCGGGGCTTCTGGCGGCGGTGAGAGCGGGTGCTAATCGCGGTAGCTGGAGCCGCAAAGCGAATAGCCGGTCGGCTAGGAGATCACAAACATTTCGATTCGCGGATATATTTTCACAATAAAAAAATGTATCGTAAAATCTAAAAAAATGGAGTGTACCAATTCGTTCCACCAGTATGTGCATCGTCTGGTCGGATAGCCTTCAACCCGCCACAAAGCTCGCACCGTCGAGCCCTTAATGGCTTCTAAACCCGGCTTAATGTCCGACGCGAGACAATCGGTGACATTGTCGCAAGGTTAGAGCTTCCTCCCGTGTCGCCGGGTGGACATCTGCTCGGAGGAAGTGGATACGATCCCAGAAAACATGCTGCAGCCAGTGGCGTGCCTCGGGGGAGGGCCAAGGCGGTCCACCCAACATAATCAATTTATATATATATACAAATATATTTATTAGAGGGTTGTTCTTGCGGCCCTCTAATCGCGCAGGGTGCGTGCCTGGCGTGCGCAATGTTTATTTGTGTACGCTTGTGTACACGCCTCCTAATGTACACAGCGGCCCCTGTGACGTCATTTCCGACGTGTACACCGACACGTGACGTCCACGTGGATGACTTACTCCAAAAGAGGTGTAAACACGCCGAAAAAGGGGTGACGCTTTCTTAATTCTCGCTCGGGGTGTTGATGGACGACATGTCCACACTTTGCTCCGCCAACAACGTAGAAAAGTATTCATTATTATCCATCAACGTAAACTAAAGTATTATTTTGTTGATCATGGGAAAAGTAGCAGTTTTTTTTCGAAACACGTTGTAAAAAGTTTACATGACGTCGACGATGATAATGCAAATTTCATCCATTGATGAAATATTTTAAAATGTATCTTTTAACCTAAATGTATATTTTGGCCTTAAAACATTTTATACGCAGTTATAAAGCAGATCAACGGTGTAATCGTATATAAAATGTGTTATAAATATTGTACATACCCGTAGAGCGCACGCGAGGCTGAAGTACTGAAAATTGTTTATCCACGTGAACTGAAGTTTTTCTTAGACCTGTCGATTGACGCCGTCCAGGAACTTAAATTCTGAAAACCTCTCCCCGTTGTGATCCACCTAGAAATAAAAATAAACACTAGTAAAATACGAGAAATCTTCAATAACCGACAATAAACGAGTTAATATTAAAATAACTCACAGCTCATGCAGCAGCGTAGTAAATAATTTCCACAGAAAATTCACGTGAAATATTTTAAAAAATGTATGTTTTTATCAATTTATTATTTTTATAGGTGTGATGTAAATAGCGTCTTATTAAGGCCGGTGGACGTGCTTGACAGAATGTTACTCATTGATTATTTTGATAATTTGAGCGATGTTATTTTTAGGCATTGTGTGTGCATCGCAACGCCCATGCTCTGAAAACCTACATAAATTGATCAGTGATCGCGAAGCGGTTGCACAAATTAATTTGATTTTCTTCCAAAAACCTTTAAATCCCGCGAAGCAACGTTTCATGCAACATCTGAAAGAAACCACTTTCGCAGTCATTAATAAAGTTAACCGGAACTTTTATTTACTATTTTTCAGATTATTTTTACAACTGACTGCTGTTTTCAGTGTGTTTTGGTTTTTCTCCTCGTTTTCTTGGTGACCTTTTCACATATTTTTATCCTGGGACAGTCTCACCAACTCGGCCATACTTCCGACCTCCAGCCACTGGTATATTCCGCTTCATTACCATGGTCAGGAGTTCTCTCGTCTGTGACGCGGTCAACCCATGGTATTTTTTTTAATAGTAATAAAAATGACTGCTTTAAGGTTACTTATTGGAATTTCATGGAGTCTGCAAGTGTGCGATGTTTCTAGCTCGGCCAGGTTGGCGCAGTTGTGGCTATTTCGGAGTTTGTGCATTCGTGTAATATTGCAGTTCAAGAATACATTATTGTTTGGCCATGTGTTTGTCCGGTTAGCAAAACTTCAACCAGGCCGAATCGGTTGCAACGCTCGCGCGTGTTTTTCTAAAATCACCATTAAATTTTTGCAATGTGTACAGTTTTTGCAACTTTGTGTATTTTATATTTTTCGCTGGTCAAGTGAGGCAGCAGATATAATTGCAGCGTACCTGATATGCGTCTTTGAGTATTTTCCTATTCACTACAAAATCAGCGATATTTTTACCTGAAAGCGTTTGTCATAATCGTGTCATTTTATTTATAAAATTTTATAAAATTTTAAAATATTGGATAAAACGTTGAAACAAAGGTTTAATTTAAACTCTTCCTATGCGATCTAAAAAAAAAAATACTCGTAAGTGCTAGAATTCTTGTCAATTATTTTTATGAACTCCTGAATGCTTTTACTTAGGAAAACACATATTTCTCATATTAAAAGTCAGATTCTAGATTCTTTTGGAATGTATCTAACTTTTTGGATTGATTTTTTTTTACCAAAACCATGGGTGTGGCCATTAATATGGCGTCGTAATTGTAATTTAAATGATTAGCAGAGATAATATATAACGTGATTAGTTTACAAAGAGAAAATGCGAAATGTCTCTTTGGTATAAGCTCAGCGACCAATAGTTTGATTCAACGCACGTGAATGATGAAAAGTGCGTGTTTGTTGTTTGTGTGGAGGTATTTTTGCTTTTGTCCTGCATACGCGTTGGAATTTTTGAGATACAAACGTGGCTTGTTGATCTCATCTGAACGATGAAATATTATACTAGCATCGCCATAGAGCTAACGGTTGTATTAATATAAAATCTGAAAAGTCTCCTGAAGTATTGAAATTCCACACTCATCCATGCTAAATAGTAATGAAGGTACAAAAAAATTCCAAAATGATTTATTTATTTTATGGGCTTTGCTTACAATACAGTGTGTGGCTATTCCCTGGTCCTGGCGCAGGTTATGGTGCTTACAAGGTGTGGCTTAGGTGGTAGCGTACATAGATTGTGTAAATTTGTGAATATGTGTAAAATACCTTTGTAGTGAAGATACGCCTAAAATTACATACATGTATAATTTAAATTTATAATTTACATGTACAATTTAATGTATAATTTAATGACAGCTTAACCTAACCTACAAATGTATTCACCAATGATTATCTACAGAGGTTTTTTAAATATAAAGTTTACTGAATGTTGATTCACTGAATTATACTGTATGTTTATGATTTTTATATCAGTGATATGTAATTGTGTTTTTGTTTGCTTATTTTCAGATTCACATAATGCAACTGAGGAAGTCTTCAACGGAGAGCATTTACATTTGAGATGCAATGCTGTCGTTGGAAAAACTTCAATTGTCAAATGGTTCAAGAACAGTATGGACCTGACAAATTTAACAATGAAGAGTCGAATGAAAATTGATGGGATATGGTAAAAAATATTATTTTGTATTACATAAATACCTCTGTTCGTAGGTTTTGAGAGCTATTATTCAATGATTTTGTGATTTCTTGGGTTTTGAGGCACCAGGGTACCAACTTGGTGTATCTCAGGGTGATGCTCTCAAATAAAGCTAAAATATTGGTTTATCTGAATGATATTTTTTTATTGTTACAATGATAATCTAGTTCAGTATAATTTTTTATTAATTAACACCAACAAATTGGTAAATTTATTTTTGTTTTTCAAACAATTTGTATTGATAAATGCAATGTCAATACAAATTGACTTCGACAAAACTCAGACAAGTGTGAGCCCAACAACACCAGCTTGGGATTCATTTGGCGAGACAGACATCAAACCGGTGATCTCTCACTCAAGAGTCCATAGTCTAACTAGTAAGACTTTCTTTATTATTTCTTATTTAAAGAATTTTTAATTGACTTCCAGGCTAAAACTCAAGCCTGTCAGGCCCTGTGACACCGCCACATATACATGCATTATTTGGGATGAAAAAAATCAAATAACGACCGATAGTCGAAACATCACGATCTGGCTCAAAGGAAGCAGGCCAATTATTGGTCATTTTACAGAGTATTTGCATGATGAACTGGAAGGTAATATTCCAAAGCTAATACTAATAAATTATTATTTTGAGCTAATTAAATCCAATAATACATCACTTTTTACATTTTAAAGGATATCAAGCAGATGTTGATATGAAAAAAGAGTCTCAAAATAAACTATCAAAAAGAGGGCTTTCAGATACATCTTTTTTGAAAGATTCGATTGATAACAAATATAGAAATGAAGATCAGGAGTTGGATTCTAAGGTAGAACATCTAAAAAAAAGACAATCCAATGACCTCACACTCAATCCAAACCATGACGATGTCATTGCTGAGAAAGCAGTAAAGTCACTAAATGTTTCTGCCGAACAAAATAAACCCCACTTTAAAAATCCTCATAAGTTGCGAAGAACGGAAATTAAACCAACCGGAGGTACTGTCAAATTTAGGTGTTCTGCTGAAGGTAAATAATATAGACCGTTTAATCCTTTAGTTTTCTCACTTGGACTAAGCAATTTGAAATTATTTGTTAAAATAAAACATCCACATTATGTTTTAAAGAGTGTTTTGTTTTCCAGGAAATCCAACACCTAATATAACCTGGTCTAAGAATGGTGTTTCTCCATTCACAAGGCATTCGGGTGAATTAATTATGAACAAATGGTATCTTATGATAGAAGATCTCATGGTTCAAGATGTGGGATATTACACTTGTAATGTGTGCAATATTATTGGATGCACCAATTGGACAGTTCAATTATATGTTGCAGGTATGTTCATTATAAATATTTTTATAAAATTATCATCAAAACATATGCTTAGAATATGAAGAATATAAGAGCTATTGAGTTCATCCAAACATTCGCTTTAACAGAAAATATTTAACGTTACTATAAAATTTTATATTTATAATGTTTAAAAAAAAATGCTTTTCTATAGAATGTGCTGTCCGTATACATATATCTGTAATTTTTTGTTATTTTATAGATAGAGTTTTTCATCGGCCAATTATGGCACAAATACCACTGAATCAGACAAAGATGGTTGGTGAAAATGTTTCTTTCGAATGTAAAACATTGCCACACCTGCATCAGTTAATTCAATGGTTTAAGGTGGACAATTCAAAAATTACCAATCAACACCTTGAAACAAATCTAATTACGGTAATACTCCTTTTGATTATAGTTTTGATATATTTTTCTAGTCTAGTTTACACTGAAATTAGCAACAAAAAAATCATTCATATTTTTAACTTAATATTATTATTATTTTAAGCATTGCCAACTTTATTATTTTTTTGATTCCCCAAAATCAAAATCTAAATTCTACTAACTTCATTCTAATGTTTTATTATGTTATAAGCATGCGAAATAGCTTGAAGCTAAAAGTATTGTCACAAAACGAACACTACAACTATTGGAGCATGGGTTTATCAATTTTGGCAGGGCAATGCAATAAAGTTAATCTTGAAAAACATAAAAAATGAACTAGCAACCCATTATTCATTATAAAATTTTTAGGTATTGTAATTAAGAATAAATTTATATTCATTTTGCAGACGGTCCGTTTTTCTGATAATACAGCAGTTATGGAATTGAAAAATGTGACGCTAGAAGACGAAGGATGGTACATTTGTATCGCATCCAACAGTCTAGGCAATACAAGTGCCAAAACTTATTTAAAAGTTCTTGATAGTAAGTCCAAACAGTAATCCTATCTACACAAATATATTCATCCAGATTCTTTTCTGGGTTCCAGTTCCAGAAATTTGAAAAACATCATAAAGATTAACTGAAGAATACCAAGTGTCCATTTCAGTCGTTTCATCAATAACTTACATAAAATTGTTTCTTTTATAGATTATCAGGCTGATTTCAATATTAAAAGAGATCCTCTAGAAATTCTTTCCCAAAGGATATTTCCGGACACAACTTCTTTGACAGATCCGATAGATGATGATTATGAAAACGAAGATCAAGAGTTGGACTCCCATGCAAAAACATACTATACCCGAGATAAAGAATCCGGTGAAGACGATCAGCCTGATCAGGATTATGAGCCCACACCCCATCCTAAAGCAAATAGAGATGGAGACCACGATGGCACCAAAGAAGCAGCAGGATCGT
Organism: Atopsyche davidsoni; assembly: GCA_022113835.1. Lineage (NCBI taxonomy): Eukaryota > Metazoa > Arthropoda > Insecta > Trichoptera > Hydrobiosidae > Atopsyche > Atopsyche davidsoni. The sequence continues at coordinate 7,508,869 of JAILWY010000006.1, read as the reverse complement.
TGGACACTTCTGCAGAACAAAATAAACCCCACTTTAAAAATCCACATAAGATGCGAAGAATGGAAGTTAAACCAGCTGGAAGTTTTGTCAAATTTAAGTGTCCTGCCGAAGGTAAATAATATATGGACCGTTTAATCTACTAGTTTCCTCACTTGGACAAAGCAATCTTTGTTAGTTATCCAATAAGATACACTCATCCATGTCATGTTTATTATAAAATTTACTTTTACTAAACATTTATATTATAAAATCTCCTTCTTATCTGAAAGATTTTGATAAGTATAATCAATAGCAAAATCTGAAAAATAAACTCAAATGTTTGAGTATGTAGTAAACTAATAAACACATATCTCAATTTAAGACGGCTAACAATGGCTATGAAAGCTTGAATAAAATTTTTTTTCTTATTTAAGTACACTATTAATATAAAATATCTAAGTATTTGTTCTTGCATTTCAAGTATTTTGCTTTCTAGGAAATCCAACACCCAATATAACTTGGTATAAGAATGGTGCCTTTCCCCTCACAAGGCAACTCGGAGAATTCATTACAACCAGATGGTCTTTGACTGTGGAGGATCTCATAACACACGATACAGCGAATTATTCATGCAATGTGTGCAATCATTTGGGATGTGTTAATTTTACATTCAAACTTGATGTTATTGGTATGTATATTTATTTTTTTTATTTGAATATTTTGGGCAACAGACAAATATCACTGTCAGATAATAATTCATGGTAGTAGATGTTATTATAAGTTTCACTGCATTTATTTCATCGATCAAAAATTTTCATTGATCTCAAGACTATCATAGCTTTGCTTTCGTAAAATCATATTTGGTGGAGTATCAAAATTAGCAGAACTGCTTTATATTTGTGCTTACACATAAGGATTATTTTGCTTTATTACAAAACTCATGTAGTTATGTCAATATATTTCACCTATTCAGAACGTTATCCATCAAAACCTTATATAAAAGAAGGCTTCCCTGGGAACAAGACAGTTTTAGTGAACTCATCGGTCACGTTTGAATGTCCTCCAACATCTGATCTGGAGCCTTTCATCCAGTGGCTGAGAGTGTATAACATGTCAAACAATAAAGATAATAGTTATGACGATGAAAATATTCCAACAGGAAAAACATTACAGGTACCCATCGCTTCAGACACATTGTGATCGGTGATGGTAAAAATGTGGTTGAGGAAATGAAAAGAATAACACGAGTCATGTTTATTATAATGTTCCAATAACCATATGTGTGATCTATGTCTCTATATAACAATATTACTTTTCTACAAAATAGGTTTTATTTTCTATTTCTTAATATTATTTGTGTATTGTTTTGATATGAACAGAACCATCTTCAATTTATTTATTATTTTATAGAGAGAATGAACCATAAGCCAGTTCTGACGTTAGCACCTCTAAATCAGACAAAGGTGGTGGGAGAAAATATAACTCTCAAGTGTAAAACATTGTCAGATCATCATCAGCACATCCAGTGGTTGAAGCTTAACAATTATAATAGTACCAATATATCTCTTGAAAACTATGTTATGGTAATGGTCTTTTTGGTTGTGGTTTTCCATTAACAATGCATGCTTCATCTTACTCTAACCGCACTTGGTTTACTTACAGTCCTATTTTTTAAAACTAAACAGGTTTGCATAAAACTCACACAATTACAACATGTGAAGAAATGATAAACATAGCATATGATGAGTTGCTGGCATTCTCTAACAAAATTAAAATATTGCTTCTTCATATTTTTCATAATACTTAAATAATTTAAGTATAATAAAAACAGAAAAAAAATTGTTTAGTACAGTACTATCTGTTTCATTGAATTCATGATTTTGTGAGTGACAAAGAAAAGAAGTCCATATTTTATATTTCTTTCATTCTTATAAGTTTTAATATATAATGAGCGAGTTATATATAAGCGAGTTCCCTACTGACATGCATATAATATCATGAATGTGATCACTAGTATATGTATATTACCCATAAAAAAATTAAATTAGGTTATGGTAAAGAATCTATAATTGTCTTTAATTTTACTAACAATAACTTAAAAGTTCTTTGAGAGTGATTTTAAGCCACATTTTGCTAAAAATTGGTTTTAATTAATTGTGAATTTCACAGACAAGTCGTGATTCTGATAATGCAGCAGTTATGGAATTGACAAATGTGACGCTAGAAGACGAAGGCTGGTACATTTGTCTTGCAGTAAATAGCCTTGGGAATACGAGTGCTAGAGCTTACCTAACAGTTCTTGAATGTGAGTATTCTTAAATCAGTAATTTCATGTTATCCGTCTTTTTCATTTGTGAGATCTGTCGAAAAATATGATAACTGTTTTAGCTTACCCTGAGCCGCCCGTAGCTGCAAAACCTCAATATTTGTTGGTTAACATCTTGGCTGGTGTTCTCTGCGTGATGTTCTTGATTGCTGTTATCATTGTTATCTGCATATTCAAAAAACTCAAAAGGGAAAAGATGAAGAAACATCTTGCCATCGAAACAGCAAGGGCTGTTGTTGTAACACATTGGACCAAAAAAGTTACGGTCGAAAAACAGAATCTTGAAAACGGAGGGACACCTACGGGAACTATCATCGAACCTTTGGTGAGAATCATTTCAGTTCATTATTTATTTTATATTTGTCAAAATAAACTTGTGGCAGCGTTGAACACATTTTATGCTTTCTTTATCCTTTGCCATATTTGCTTACTCTTATACAAAAAATTTTAAAGAAAATAATATATAACTGATATACAAGACTTTTTGTCTTAATATTTAATCTATTTTCTTTTATAGCTCATGCCGATTGTCAAAATAGAAAAGCAAAAATTATCACAAGTGCAGAGTTCCAATACTGATTCAATGCTGGTGTCGGAATATGAACTTCCGGTCGATATTGATTGGGAGCTGCCGAGAGAAATACTGTGCCTTGGGAAAATATTGGGAGAAGGAGAGTTTGGTAAAGTTGTTATTGCAGAGGGAAATGGCTTGCTAAAGCAAGGGCTTAATTCTGTTGTTGCAGTCAAAATGCTTAAAGGTACCGAATCAATTAATTTCAAAGTTATAATTTAACATTTTAATATATTTCCACCTTCATATTTAAATAGATTTTGTTGGAACATCTCATCAAAACCCAAGTTTAAACTATGAAATTAAATTTTAAATACACTTTTACTAACCCATAGCCCATTTTATGTTTCCTAATATAATCGGCTTTAATTTGAAATTTCTATTTTACCGTGAGTATTTAAGTGAAAATATTTTATATTTTAAAAAAAGTGGTAGCAGTATTACAAATTTTTATTTGTAATTTTTTTCAGAGGGCCACACGGATGCAGAGATGATGGCACTTGTCTCGGAAATGGAAATGATGAAGATGATCGGAAAGCATATCAATATAATCAATCTTCTCGGATGCTGCACACAAGGAGGGCCACTTTTTGTAATTGTGGAGTATGCTCCTCATGGAAATTTGAGGGAATTCCTGCGAAATCACAGAACGGGCAATGGGTATGGGAATATTTTCGAATCATGGGTCTAAATTTATTTAGACATTGAAGAATAACTGGAATAAAATAAATCATTTATAATAATATTGTACAATGTTTGCTTTTAGTTATGAGCCTGCAATGGGAGAAGAAAACAATTATAAAGAACGTAGAGCACTAACCCAGAAGGATTTGGTTTCATTTTCATATCAAGTGGCTCGAGGAATGGAATATTTAGCTTCAAGAAGAGTATGTTATCAAACTTATCCAAATATGTTCATTCATTATGATTTTCAAGTTGTAAATTAATATATTTTTATTGTTTTCAGTGCATTCACCGAGATTTGGCTGCTCGGAATGTTTTGGTCTCTGACGACTTTGTATTGAAGATAGCAGATTTCGGTTTGGCAAAGGATGTCCAGTCAAATGATTATTATAGGAAAAAAACAGAAGGAAGATTGCCAGTTAGATGGATGGCACCGGAATCTCTGTACCATAAAGTTTTTACAACACAAACAGATGTGTAAGAAACATTTTAAAATATTACATTGTTTTTGCTCTTAGGCACATCTATGGATTTCATAAATAATTTTATTTTCTTAGTGCTACATAATTTATGTTTAATATACAACTTTTTGACATTGAAAGTTACAGACACCTAACGAATGGTGTTTTGTCTTTATTAATTTTATATTAATCATTTACATGTGACAGTTATTTTACGTTAAATACAATACAATAATTTTAAAAATGTACAGCTGTATAAGATAATATCAAAGATAAATTTACCATATTCAATTTATTTACAGATGGTCATTTGGTGTGTTGCTTTGGGAAATTATGACACTTGGAGGAACCCCGTATCCCACAGTTCCCGGCCAGTACATGTACCAACATTTGAGTGCGGGCCATCGCATGGAGAAGCCTCCTTGCTGTTCGTTAGAAATGTAAGAAATAATAACTTTATTACAATAAACATTTTGTGATTCACCCTTGTTAAAAATGTAGATAATCATGGACATTTTTTTTCGGGGAACAGTAACAGTTAAAAAAATATATTTTTTAGTTTTAAGACAAGCGAGGTTTTTTGTTATTATACTACATGTAGGGAATACGGTTTGAATGTTATTATTTTTTGTTGATTGATGCCACAGAATTCAAACGGTGCCAATATATTTTTGTGTAATACTTAATAAAGGCTTCACCTCGAAACCTGGTGGAATGTGCACGAAATAATACAAACTAGGCAATATTAACATAAGTTAAATAAAATATTGTAATAAGATTCAAAAATATTACATGTGATAATATCCATCGTATTACGAACCTACACTTCAAAAAAATATAACTGTTTCTTTTTGATGTTATCGAGATAAGCAATTGATTGAAGCATTGAGGTATGTAAGTAACCACTAATACAATGGGTCTGTGTGCATCTGCATACAAATTTGCAATCACTTTGTTTTGTAAGACGGTGGACAAGCAACCTATTGACACATTAACATTTGAATATTCAATTGAAGGAAGTTTATTGTCAGAAGGATGTTGAGTGTTTGTTACTTGTGACTAAAGGAAACAATAATTTACATTTGTCATTGTTTTAGTCTTGCTTGTAGGATGTCCGTTAGAAATTATCCAAGGTTATAGTTGCATATCATTAATTATTTTAGGAACATCTTAATTGATATTATTTTTGTACTCGTCTGTCTACAAAGTTGCTTTACCAACATCACCAAATAAGATTTATTAATCAGATGTATTTTATTTGGAATTTTTACTTACAGCTGTGAATATCAAAAAAGCGTCTATAATATAACAGTATTTTTTAAATTTATTTATTAGTTTTAAATAATTAGTAATGTTATTTAGAAGGGGTGAGTAGCTGATTCAGCCACCGAGCATTTCTGTTTTTGTGTGTGCTAAACTAGCCATAAGATCACTATGGATTGTTGACATTTGTATATTATTTGCTTGCAGTTACATGCTGATGCGGGATTGTTGGTCCTTCCAGTCTTCAGACAGACCGTCGTTTGGCGAGTTGGTCGAGGATTTGGACAGGATTCTCACCATCACGGCCAACCAGGAGTACCTAGATTTAGGTCTTCCTCAGCTTGACACTCCCCCGTCGAGCTATGATGGCTCACAAGGTGACAGTGATTGTGAATTTCCATTCCTCAGTTAGTTACAGTGATTTAAGATAAAACAAAATTTTCAACTTCAAGAGAAAGTAAACCAAATATATTCATATATTGATGCTTTATGTTATCTTTCTTATCAAGAAAAAGAAGATATAATAATGCAATTATCAAATAGTTTAGATACCAAGGCATTTTGTTTGGTAATATCTAACAATATAATAAGTGATAAACTTGTCGTAAAAAAAGTATTGTTACCTTCTCTATTGGTTGTTTAAAAAATCAAAGCAATCCAAACTTTATGGAGGACCAAAGAAATATTTTAAGTGACCTCAAGTGATAGTGACTTTGATAACGGTCAAAGATAAATTAAAAGTGTGGAATCGATAAAATTGTTTTAATGACATTTTTAAATCATAGTTAATGCAAATTGATATTTATATATACTAGAGATGACTACGGCCACTCTGCGAATCAACTTGTAAATGTGTTTCCCCTTATTTTCTTCATTCTCACTTATTTTTTATGTCAATGAGCGAGTAAAATCAGAACTACATAAGATATAAGGTTATTTTCATTTTAGCCAGGGATTAAGGCCACCATTTGGCTTTTTATCTTTGAACTTCTAGTGGATCACATTTCAGAATGGCAATTATAAAGCACGCACATGTGAAATAAATAGATATAAATATTTATTGTATAAAGCATGAAATGTATCCATTGTCGTCTCTAATATGTATTAGTTTCTAGTATATGTAAATCAGCAATCAAATTACTATCTACCAGTGCCTTGATTAAGTATAAAGATGAACTAAAAAATGTCTAAGTAGACAGTTGAATTAATGAATTTTTCATTGAGTATTCACAAATGATTAGGAATGTTATGTATTTAGTTGTACAATATAATAATAAGTGTGCCATAACAAAATATGTACAGTCCATTAAGTTATTCACTTTACCATGACAGACTATTTTAAACCACAATTTGATTATTCTGTACTCGGCATTGTCGCATATTGTAAATAATTAATAATGTGTTTATATTGTGATGTTCTTGTATTATTACTATTAATATATAGTTTGCACATTTTTTGCGTTCACGCAGCCATCTACTACGTAGTATTATCATGTCTATTTTAGAATATATTTTTTTATACTGTATGCCCACTTGTTGTGATCACCTGAGTATAATTATTTAACTTTAGTCCCTACTTTTCGCATTGAATTTTAATTGAGCTATGAGACATATTGTTCTGTGGTAAAAAATATTTTCTTTAAAATAAGTCATGTTTTTCATAATTATTTAATATCTTTTATGAAAAATATTTGAAAAAAATTATTAAAATATTTTTACCCTACATACATCTTGACTGCAATATTTTGAATGTCTTTTTGTATATTTCAGTGCCACTATAAATTGAATTGATTATTTATAAATTGAATTGATTATTTATAAATTGAATTGATTATTTATAAATTGAATTGATTACTTAACGTTTGACTTTTTCTAACCTCATTGATCTGGACTCAATATGAAAGACAAAGCATTGCTTCGGTGTTTGTATAGTTGTAAATGAATTTTCAAGTATCAAATATTTCAGATTTTATTCAAATACAATTAGCACTTGATAACAATGAACTCTATTTGCTTGGGTGATTAATAGATCAGTACGTTCACATATTAACGTTAAATATAGTTTACTACCATGTACCCACCAAAGTAATATAACTGCTTTTGAGTTTTTAATTGTTATTATAATGCATAGAATAATTAATGTTGTTTTATTTCTAGTCGTTCCATCGTTTTGTATTATTATATTTAAAAGAAGAAAATATTATAGTCAATTATTTCTAAATCTAGGAAGTTTTCAAGTCGCAACTCTTTTATTGTTGTATTTAAATGACATTTATTGTAACTGCAACCTGATGTCTAAAATATATTTTCTACTTAATTTTAAGACTGGAAATATGAACTCTGAACAAAGCACAATAAAATTACGACAATATTAAAAAAAAATATGATAATACTCATCTACATAGAATGTTTTCATGCGCTTTGATGAAGTTACACATTTGTGGTCTCAAATAGTAAATTTAAGAAAATATTTGTACAAAAAATTATATTCTTTCCTAATATAAATATAAACTGTCAACAGTGTATAAAAATGAAGTAATTTATATTAAATTCTACAAATTAAATGTATGTAAATACTTTAGAATAATATATATATAAAAATTGTAAATTGAAAATATCATTAGGTAACAAAGTATCAAAAATATGTAATACGTCATACAATAACGAAAAAATATTTTTGATTTGACTTTGTGCTGTATGCTACCAATTGTTTATTAAAATAAATTTGTACAGAAATAAATAAACTACTGAAATAAAAAATATGTTTCTTTATAAAACACGCCACTGCTTTCTGAGACTCAACGTATAAATAAACAACACTTGCTTATCCAAATCGCGTAGAATCTCACTAACGCAGGCGAGTCCCTAAAAAATATATTGCCCCTAAAAAAATAATTATATTCGGAGCGTCAAAAAAAAATTAGTTATAGTTTAATTAAAAGCCCGGCTAATATCCCCGCCTTCTGGTGTAAATTTGACAAACGAGACGCTTGCAAGCTCCGACGGTTATTAACGGCCGGCGGCCCTCGCTACACGACACTTTATTATGGCTGCTGCCATAAATGTACCGACTTACCTAGCCTTATTTAACATCCCCTTCCAACCCCGCCAGAACCACCCCCGAGCCCCTCGCGCCTCGGACGCAACTGACGGGCGAGGAGACGCAAAGATTTAAACTGAATTTATATTATACATACAAATAATCGTTATATAAATAACACTTCAATTTTACAGCCAAAGACCATGTCTTATATCATGAAACAGAAAAAATAACAGAGTCATGTCTTTTGGTATCAGATATCAGTCACATTCTCAAAGCATGCCACTGATAAATCACTTATAATTTTCGTCGAACAAAACCGCAGTTGCCTCCGAATTATTTCCGAAAGTCTCATCTTTTGTCACAGGGCATATACAGTGTGTCCAAAAAGTGTATCGGGTATTTGTAAGTTCAGTAAAACAAAAACTACTGGTAATCAAGTATTTTTTTATTGTTGATTTAAAGAATACAAAATGGAAAATTATTTTGAAAAGATGATGTTATCGAAATGGTGACCGTTACGCTCTTGGCACGAAGATCGCTGATAACACGCTGACACATAGCCCTCGATATTGCTGCCATTTCTGACATGATATTTTGTTTCAATTTCGTTAGGTTCGTTGGATTATTCTTATAAACCCTACTTTTAAGGTATCCCCATACGAAATAGTCAAGAGGGCTAAGGTCGGGGCTTCTGGGAGACCACTATGTGAAATGACCTTATTAGGGAATAATTCTTTAACAGCTGATTGATTGGATGTATGGCAAGTGGTTTTTGGAACCACGTTCTTGAGTTAAAACATCAAAACTCCTGCAACTCTGGGCCCAAAAGTTTTCGCAGCATATCGCAATAACGGTCACTATTCACATTCACCCGATACACTTTTTGGACACCCTATACAATAAGGCAAAAAATAATCAAACCTACCACAGATTGTTCACGTTAGAGCTCCTTGTAAAACAGCCCCAGATCACACGGTAAGTTTCAGTTTTAACGGTCAAGTAATACCCGGGCTTGATTAAATTTCAGCGGCTCCGAAATAAGAAAATAAAGTCGTCAACAAGCTCCAGAGGGCGGCGCACCCCCGGCCTGACAAATCGGGCGGATCCCGAGACACCTACAAACGTTTATGGCCAAACTTTGCCCGCCGCAATGCAAAACGTCGTTTGCAAGGAGCGAGGACAGGGTCGGAACACAGGACCTCACAGCTGAGAGTACCTGCAGGAGTAGGCTGAGAAATCTGCAGGTGGTTCTGCCCGGCGCGTTATACTATATTGTACATATATAAACCTCCCCGCTCTCCCTATTATGTTGCTTGGGCATGACTGCCATACCCTGAGTGTGTGTAAAGAATCAGTAATGGAGTGGTGGACTTGGAATGATTGTGGAGGGATGTGCTCTGGAAGTACCTTGTCGAGGTGGGGAAGTCTAGAAGTACCTTGGATTGTTTCTGTAGCTTGCTGCAGAAGGAGTATCAGATCTAAACGCTAGAGCTTTGTAAGTCCCCTTAGAAAACCATGAACACTGCCTCAGCATGAGTATATGCTCAGTGAAAAGGTCGCCAGGCTTCTCTGAGGAGAGACACTTGATGAATGCAATAAATATAAATACTGAAAAACTCTCTTTCCTTAGGGCACGGAGACTTAAAACACCCATTGCTCTACTCAGATTCGAAGCTCGATATAACTAATTGAACTGTTTAAAATAACAGCGGCTGTCCCCCATACTGTGAATTATTAGTAACATAAAACGAGTCGTTGAAAATAAAAACATGGCAGTCCCTCATATTTTGAGTCGTTAGAAATATAAAATTGAATCTCTGAAAATACAAAAGGCAGTCCCCCAGTTTGCGAGTTGGTAGCCCTGCCGGAAAAGCTCAAAAGTCCGGGAACATTTCCTTTCGCAGAGCTTTGCTGTTCACGCCGCCCCATGGCTGCTCTTTGTGTTTGAAGGGTTGTTACGCTGAGGAGATAAGGGTGATTTTGTTGCAGATTGTTAGATTGAGTATCTTTGTGGACGCTTCGAATTTAAATATTACGCTTCTTCACGACTTCATCTCGGCAACTGACGTTTTGCCTGATTTGAAGAAAAATACGTAAACAATGATATTTTTTGTCAAATTCATAACCTGTCGTAAAATCGAATATACTAGAAATACTCTTTTGCCTAGTATTTTTTTACTGATCAAGAGATCTATTGTTTTTAAAATTGACGTATAACATACTACTCTTCAGAACAGATTAGATGAATAAGAATTTGACGAATGAAATACATCAAAATTAAAAATCATTAATTATTTACAATGTGTAGCATGTTGAGTACATCCCGCTGTACTCCTAACAGATAAGGGTATTTAATCATGCAATATTTATACGCAGGGTAAACGTATCGATTTGTAAAATGGCCTCACACAACTTTGGGGTCAAAGGAAAGGTCTGAGAGATAAGGCTTTACAAATTTTATGAATATCCTATTCCGTACGCAGGGCTTAAGAGCCATTGTTGTATAGTTTGCAACAACTTTTCAGATGTTGGCCGTATGAATATTTTACACGCGACCAGAGACCTGCGGCACTGAACATAGAATGAAAAAAAATTCAGCACGCGATAGGGTGATGCCTGCGGTGAATGGCCACCCTCCCAATTTACCAAAATATTAATAAAATATAAAAAAATTGTTTTCAAGTGTTATTTTTTCAATTTCACCGGTATCTTCCTAATTGATATTGTATAAAAATTACCAGTGGGTATATTGAAATATTATTTATTTATTTTTATTATTTATTTCAACTTAGTTCAGTTTGATCACTGGATATAAAAATATATTTTAATACTGGCCAAAAACTGTTGTTGAAACCCTATAAGAGCGTATTACTTTGCAGCGATTAGAGTACATATCGTGTAGTACAAAAAAACCTATGAAATGTAAATAAACATGCCGTGAACGAATGTCCCATAATGGCATTTGATTCCGCGCTGATAAGGGCTGTAAGTTGAATAATTCGACCGTAAATATTTTATTGCTCTTGAATGCAGGCCTCGCTTGCCTTTTCCTTTACAAAAAGTGGTGATTTCCATTTGGTCTCGGTTGGCCGGGGAAAAAAACCGAAGAAATAAAACTTCACGAAAAGACTTTCCGCAGAGACGCTGTGAATGCAATTTTTAATTTGAAAAACTTGCTGTTTAATTCAGAATATTCATAAAATATTTGTAGATTTTGTTAATTTTTGTACTTGTTCTCCAAAACTCAAGGCATTTTGAAAAAAACGTTAAGTAAATATAGAAAATAAAGTTTATATATTATCAAAATGATACATGCATACTTTAATGTTTTATTTACAAATATTTTTGTCGTATCATATTGAGAACCGTTTGTTTTTATGTTATTTATGATACCAGTATTTTTGAGTGCTTATATAAAAAAAATATCTAGAAGGTGTTGGGTTGCGTTTTTTTTTTTAATAAATAATTCGACTTTTTATATTCAAAGTAAAATTCAGTTACAGAACACGTCAAAAAAAACGATGTATTTTGTATTAAGATCGTTGATTTATTTCAATTAAAATCAATAATGCACACTGAAAATGGCTGAAATTTGACGGGTCATTTATTAATTTTAAATCACCATCGCCATTTATGATCGAGTAGCAAAGCTAACGTGGAAGTTACATTAAACATGCACCAGTGACTCACGAGGTCGTTCTTTGTCTGACGGTCCACATTAATATACACGGCGGTGCTCAAAATTAGACGCCCCTTGTTTGTTTAATATCTCTATTTCTCTCCGATACTTCGCAGTGACGTCACAGGGCGGGCGAAGATATTTAATATGAATTGTTATCGCTGAAATTAATTACACGCCTTAATAAGGCATTGTGAGTTCTCCAGAATCACAGTCGTCTCGGGGATCCCCGGTCGGGTGACAAAGCCCGGCCCTGAACTCAGTTTAATTAATCAGACGGGGACCCTTTAACTCGACCAAAATACACCTTTGATTCTTTTGACAACAAAATAAATTGCACGTCTTTATTTAAAGAATTTGTATTTTGGATTATATTCGAGTCCGGGCTTGCCGATGTCAACAGGGCCGCATTGAACACGGCTACTAAAATAATTATTTTCATAGTATCAATTTTCCCATTTTATTATTAATTGATGTAATTAACCAAGCCGTTGAATACTCTAATAACACAGAACGTTATACAATAATTAACTTTGTGCGTGCAACCAAATAACTATTTTTAAGTATCGTATCTACAGAACAGATTTTATTTGTACCATTAAATATACTAGAAATCTGCATTAAAATATAATTAGATATTTTAAACCTGGATTTATTTACTTGTTTCCAATTGAAGGGTCATATTTTAGTAATAAGTTAAATTTCAATTAAATTTACCTGTTCGAGGGCTGTCGCTGCAAATTATGCAAAACCACAGGAAAATCTCAAAGAGTATATATAATGTTAATAAATTTTAAGTGAGTACATATTTACTATTCATCTGACGTGAGAACAATAAACAAAAACCCTTTATACTTTTGTGCCTCGAGAATTATTATTTCGTAGACTCGCTAGAGATTACGAGCTCGATTTTAACTCAAATTTTAAGAAAAAAACTACATAACATTAACACAATAAGTTATTTTATAATTTTATTTTGATTTATATATTATTTCTTTGAATGTCTAAATAGCAACCACTCGCAGGAAAAAAACACGTATTAAATATATTTCAAGTCAAATTAAAGAAATAGTCTGCGGGTTGCTTTATTTCTTACTTTCAGGAATGAAGACTCGGATAAATAATTAAAATTCCCATACCTGGCCGTTTATAAATGATAAACGTCATATACAAATAAAACATGTAGTTTTTTTTTTGTAAATGAAATAATTTAAATTAATATCCAAAATGACCAGATTGCAACTTGAATATAAATGACATCGGATACCTGCGATCGGATCACAGCTTAAATATTTTTGTTAAACGCTGATTGGATTATACTATATTAATATGTTGACGCCAATTAATATCGATAACAATCTGGCCCATTACGTGTTGCGTGCTTTATCGGAATAAATGCAGAATCGTGTCAGCTCGTTTGTGCGTAAAATATCGGCGGAGGTCCCAATTTTCTGAGGTGAGTATTTATGGTCGAGAATAACTTACACTGAATAACTGGGCCTAATAACTCAATTCCTGAAAATGTAAACTACTGGGTATAAAGCGCTCTTATCCGGAAGTTGATTTAATGCTGGGGGGAGAAAAATTATTCTAAAACACATGCTACTCGGTTTTAAAAATTCGTTGTGGTTTTTCTTTCAGAGAACTTTTTTTATGACGGAGGGTAGAGGTCAAGTTGCCTTGTAAAGTACTTTAGATTTTAGACTCGCACTGTCATGCGATTTTATCTTGGCGGAAGGGATGTTAACTTTTTAAAACTCTATTTATATATTTTTTTTAAATTAAGTGGAAAATATCTAAATATAATGCTCGAATATTGTGTAGATTGAGACTTTAAACTATTACTGAGATCTGATTAAATCCATTTATTGTATATTTTTGATGATATCAGATTTGCACAGTTGAGCGGAATATTAATATAAAATCTACTCTTGGGTAAAGCATATTTTTAAGTATTTTTCCCTAGTTAACACACATAGTAACCATTAGATAGTGAAATTTAGGTTTATTTTTTTTTTTAGACAAATTCACCAATAAGGTTAAAAGTTCCAGTTTTCACGAATAAACGTATTTGTAATGTTTTCAAAAATACTTCTTGAATATTTGCTAAAAGTCACAGAGTGAAAATTTTAATAAAAGTTACGACTTTGGCTTGCCTCTAATTACAAAAATATTTTAAAAGTGTGAATTTTTATTATAATCGTATTTAAGAGGTCGTTGATAACGGATCGTCCTCAGGGTGTTGACTTCGGCCGACTGAGAGGAGTGTTGCCGTGGCGAGGTGCTGCTAGAGTATGATGTCCGTGAATCGGGTGTTTTTATTAGTTTACCGAGATGGTGACGAGGCGGCGTTCTTTATGGGGCTCACGTAGGCCGGGTTGGACCCGTTAATGTCTTGTCGTTAGCTGTACAATGGAGCCTCCCTTCCGTCCGGCCGCCCCCACTCCGCGCCCCTTCGCATCCACCGGAAATGCGAAAATTTCATTAAGGGAAACAAAGAAAGTAAGTAACGGTTACGACCAGAGGCTGATGGTGTCGCCTTGTTACTACAGCCCCCGGTACCGTGGTGCCCAAAAATACAACGCGAGCCTTCCAAGATGGAAGATGGGGTTGAAATGATTCCACACCTGATATTTGAGAATTATATTAAACATTTAAGCATCACCCGAAAAAATATTTTTTTAAACGTGTGTAATCTAGTACTGTTGCCTATCAAAAATGGACTGGGATTAATAGTGGGTGTCACCTGATTGAAATTGAGTCTGACAATTTATTGTTACAATTACACATACCTCGTGTTTTTGGGTTGTCGCTTCGCCATCAAAACTGTCTCAATGCCTCGGCAGGTCTCTCCAAAATTCTGGATGAGCTGGTCACCGGGCTGATCTCCTCCTCGATGAGTTGCTGATGAACCGCTATGTTTGTGCGAATTCTGTTCCGGTGGTGTGGCCATATTTTTTTGTGGATTTGTACTGGAGAAATCCCTCGAAAAGTCACCGGATTGAAATTTGGCAGTACAACTCACCAGCTGCTGTTAAAAATGTGTAACTTGCGTGATATGCCGTCTGTTAGTTGTTTTCAAGTTCTGGGTCTTCAAGTTCGGAATATAATAGTGATAACTATACAAGATGGAATTGTACGTGGTTACTGTGTCAATGTTGCAAGGTCTCTGTCTCTGCCTCACTCTCGAAGTCTCTCTGACCCTCAAAGAGCTCTTTAAATAGTATTCGTAGATACGTATTGTTACAGCTCGGACGGCGCAGTCCGAAGAATTGTATGACTCGAATTGAAAAAAATGTCGTTTTTTTTGTTTTAAAAATATAGTTTTCTCAAGGTTTACATAAATTACTGAAGAGAAACAAAATATATATATTGCAATCTTTTTCAGTTCACAGTTAAATTATTTGGGCTTAAATGGCAATAGTCCAATACCAACTGGGTTCCTGACAGCATAGTAAGGAGGTGGTAGTCACTGCATGCGGTTTCCTGGAGATAGAAATAGTTGAGAGCCTCTGCTCTACTATTTCGGTCCTTTGTTTGAAATTAGTTTTGTTTTGATATTAAAAATATGATACAATACAAAGAACATGAGAGTTAATGCCACGTAAACAAGGTACCTGGCATCTATTGTTTCTGTGAGGGTATTAGAAGGAAAAACATTTATATTAACTTAAACTTGCTTGATCCACCTCACAACAACAATGCCTCGAAATTTCATAAACGCTACGCTAATTTATATTTCATAATCGCTTTTATTTCAAAGGAATATATTATATTAATTCCGATTTTCAAAATTAAATAAGACGTTATCATACATTTAATTCAAGGTTTTTATGTTTTCTGTGCCTTTATACACCCGAAATTGCTTGTTATTGTTTATTTATATGTGGATTATAATTATTTTGGAAAAAATAGCCGATCTTCTCCAAATGCTTCGCATGTTAAATTATGCTTTTTTTTTTAATTACTAAGCAATAAAACAACAAAAAAATAGATTTAAACAATAAAAATAATACCTTTGTAAGTGGATATTAACTTGATTAAAAAAAATATATCTTTAGTAAAACAAAATAAAAACAAACAAATACAGAAAGTATGATACATATTAAAACTAAGCGCGTTCGAGGTATTTATAAACAAATAAAAAAATAAAAAATCATTATTTTATAATTTTAAAGATTTTATATTTTAGAGAATTTGTTCATGCTTCGTGGAGATCTTGTGTAGGTTAATATGCTGGCTATATATATATATATATATATACTATATGTATTCTACTAACAACCTTGAGATGCGTCTTGCGTTGTCCCAGCTCCGAAAAAAACGCCCTTACAGAAGGCCGCAGAGAACCACCGTCACAATTAATGTTTTTACATATTATACGTAATCAAAAAAAAAAAAAAAATATATATAAATAATTCTTAAATAAACACGTTTTATTCGTGGGTTTTAGGCGATTGGCGAAGCCGTTAGTTTTTAACTCATCGAATTTATTTTACTATACTCAGTGAACAAATATCTCTTTAGACACAATTGACGACTGACAAAAATGGTTTAATATTTTTTATTTAAAAATAAAATTCAATAATGTCTCTTTTTTAATTTATTGGCGTGACTAGTTTCGCCAATATGCTCAATCGGAATATTCAAGCAGATTGTTAATGCTTGAAAATTCTAAACTAGCATTGCTAATAAAAAAAACCAAAACCTCACTAAATATTTTTTCCTCAGTCATTGCGCATAAGCAGTGTATTCCCTCCGGCATTGCTCAGACAATGTTTGGTACTACAATAACACGTCTTTTCTATTAGTCACAAGAGTACAAAAATAAAACAGAGTAAGCCGACAGTAAGTACGGGCTGCTTGTACGCAATACCACGCACGTGTCATCCCCCGGCGGGGGCGGTCGCTCATACACTCCTCCCTTAGTAACCGGGGAGGCTTGTTATCAGGTGATTACACGTGACGTCATCTGCTCGGAATGACAATAACCCCTCGGGGGCGTGCAGTGCCGCGCTGCATTATTGTAATGCTTGCCAGAGGACGAAGCTCCTTACACGAGGATTCCTCGCATTAACGAAAATTTACGGCAATGTTCTTGGGATGAAAACGCACTGCGTATAAGAAAATTTTCATATTTGAATTCCTACATAGATTTTCGCTCCATGAAGATTCTCTGAAACTTCAGGGCTTTAAATTTTCAATAAAAAAATCGTGAAAAATGTATATATTGAAATAAACATATATTTTGCAATAGGCCACTTGTTTAAACTAGAAAAGGCAATGAAAAAAAAAATTATAATAAAACTCCCAATTTTTTTTTTACTTAACAGGACACACAAGGAAAAGTGTCTCGGGTGTGTACATCATGCACAGCAAGCTGTATAAGTTTACAAAAAATATAAATATGTACTAAATCGCTGAAAAGAAGGTGAGATGCTGATGAAGGTGTAACACAGGAAATGAGGCTACCAACAGGGAAAAGAAAAAAATCCAGCGGTACGTTGTGTTGACAATAAAACGCGCCTCCCCGGTGCACCTCCGACTCACCCCAATATATTATTTACAGAAAGATAAGGCGAGACTAGGAACTAGAATCATACGAAATGGGTAACACTTACAAAGCACTTTTATTTATTTGAACCAAATGGTTTTACTTTCTATAGACATTTTTTCAAAGACCGGCTGTGGAGCTTTTTTGTAATGCAATTATGAAAAAACGCGTTTGAAAAAACTTATATGCAATTACTGAATTAAAAACAACACGAAAGTACACAGATTGTATATAAAAACACGTGTCGATCTGTCTCGTAACGATTGACTTGATTTCAATAACTAACATAAAAACCTTGATTTAAAAATACTTTCGCTGTATGTAATACACAGCAAACCATATTTTGGTTGTTGTTTCTTGTACATAAATGTATTTACTTTAAAAAAAAAATTTAATTAAAGATAAATATTCAACAAGCGTACATTTGAAGTTTAGCAAAAAACGATTGTAAAAGGGCGACAAAACTTTCAAAGAGACAATTCAAAACGTGACATTTCACGGCTACGATGCTGAAAAAAACTCCGCACATCCCTGAAGCCTCAGCAATATAGAACGTCGCTAACACATAGGGACATTTAGGGAGTCACAGCCTTGCATGTGTCTACCTCTGGGGCAGTCATTACTGAAGCTGCCTACACGTTCAGCAACACAACCGACAACCAAAAAAATCTCTGCAAGGGCATCCCTTTATTTAGGTGTTTTTTTTAATATTCTTGTATGAAAAGAGGACGCATTTGGCTAGCTCAGGGTTTGTTTGTCGGTTGTGTTGCAGCTGGTGTAGGCAGCTTTATTGCGGGCGTACTGTCCAATAGCGGTGGCCAGCAATGGCGGTAGGGGGGCGACTGTCAATCTGGTAGGAATGAAGGGAGGCGTTGCGCTCTGTTACGAAGCCTTCAGTTCTGTATAAATGATAAATCCTTTTTTTCATTTATTCATATGTTTATGAGAAGATAAAAAAAAAAAACAGTGACTGAATACAAATTTACATTCTGTCAAAGACCGTTTTATATTAAATCCGGTGAGCTGTATTTTTGTTTATTTTTGGCGTGAAATCAAAATTAATAAATGTACAAAATTTTATTTGATTTCATCATTTTGATTTGAAGCTTTAATTAAAAGAGGCTATGCGTCTGATTTGATTTGATTTCTTTGGTTTTGAGCTGCATGAGATCTTCACTCCTCCAACGTTTCGTGGGGTTTATTTAATTTCTTGCTGATAAAAGTATAAACAAGTCAACTCATAACAACCTACATGCATGGTTATATGTATAGGTGTGTGTAGGTGAGTCCAAAATCAAAGCAAGCAGTTTTGCTTGCTGAAATAAAAAATACTTACGAGTATACTAGCGAACAGTACTTTGTTTATTAAAGTAAATTTCCCTTTACATGCAATAAATGCTACAAATTTTTTATTTTTATAAAAAAAGAAAAAAAGTCTAACAGCGTGGATACGCTCCTGGGTTGTCTGCATGTTCTGAGTTGTAGTCCAGGGTGAGTCCGTTATTCCTTGAAGGCATGGACCTCTCCCTTTGTCGGTTCATTTATTTCTTTCGTGCCTGCGAAGATCAAAGGTCCTGCTGGCTCGACCCGCTGCTGCGCCCTAACTGATGAAATTATTTCAGATGAATCATTCGCCTCCTTGCTGGCGCTACATTTTTTTTATTTTATCTTTGATAGAGAAACACACTCCCAGTCTAGATAACTGCGTTATCGTAGACGAAGCCTTTGTGTTTTTTTTTTTGTAAATTTTTAAATATATATTCCAACTCACTATTTTTTCAATATTTTCTCAATAGATGCACTTTTTTGTCTTTGAATATATGTTATAAAATTAATAATGATTTACGAAAAACGGCTGATTCAGAATTAAGTAGCCACCCCTAGTAATTAATAATGAACAAAGCCTTGCGGAAATCTCCAGCGGGTGCAATAATTAGATCCCCGGGGGATGTCGGTCAGATGTTTACAGCACTTGATTAATCCGGACAAAGTTCGACGATTGTACAAAGAACCGGCGGAGCAAACTACACGGACCTCCCCGAACTAGGGGTGTCTTTAAAACTACAATTTGGCAAAATTACTGCAATAAGAAGAGCCCTCCCACCCCCTCGGGGCTAACTTCGGTCAGACACGCCAACGGTTAATTGAATTATACTAAGCAAGTGAAACCATTGTGACAGGAGTTCCGAGGAAGGAGCCATTCATATCATGCCGAATTATTTGATTTACAATAAAGCCAGACTGCTGCAAATTGGAAATGTCATTTTAAATAAGCGTGTTTTCGTTTTATAATCCAACGCTTATTTTGATTGGTTTTCTCACTGCTCCTAAAAATGACTAATATTTTACATATAAAACGTTTATGTATAAACATTATTTTTGATTGATTCAAGACAAGAAAAGTACTTGTTTTGTTTAGAACAAAGGCAAGTATCGAATTCACATCTCCTTTCCACTCTATCCAATTTAACCACCGTGACTCTGTTACTAAGCGAGAATTGGCTTTAATTATACTACTTTCGTTTTAATAGTCCTTAAAATTTATTTGATTTTTTTTATTTTTTATTTAACCTCATTCTGTGTAACTGGTTTATTTAGGCTTTTGTGCTATTTGTCTAGTAGTGTATAAACATATCTTTTATATGTGTGGATTGTGTGAATTAATGATATCAATCTATTGTAGTAGCGATACTTTATGCTTGTTTATTTTTCTCGATTGTTCGAGTTGATATTTTGTTACCAAATAAATAAAAAAACATATTGACATATTTTTTTCACTTCGATTAATATAATTACTATTAGTAAATAAACAATGCATGCTTCTCATATTAATCAATCTGAGCTATATTTCCTCGTAATAAAGTGCAAAGGTTTTTAGTCTATAAAAAAAAAAATGTTTGCTAAGTTTTTAACTCTTCTTGATAAATATAAAAAATTGTCTAGTTGAATCTTTAGAAATAAAAAAGCCTTAAATATCGTGATACAACACCCATGAAACATCTTCTGTAAAATATTCTATTTGTAAACAGCGGGGAGTCAGAAAATTAAAAAAATAAGCATCCAAAAATAATACAGTGCCAAGAGCAAACCGAGGAGAGACATTTTCGCAATTTAAAACAGAATAAACATATTTAATGCTTTAACTCCGGGGACAGATTTACGAGGGGAGGTTCGGGCAGAAAGGTGCGACCAAAATACGGACACTCATTTGTTACCCTAACAATAGCCCAGTAAGAAAAATTTGCCGAGATTTCCTGAAGTAAACTGGGGCCCCAAATTAGCGCCGCCGGAAGCGAAGCCTCCTTCCCGGGCCCCGGCAGCTTCCGGTGGATACAGTTTTAATATTTAATCCCCCAGAGTTTATACTCGGTGTTTCCTGACTGACGGTGTCACCGAATATAAGGCTCTACAACACACGAAGGGAAAAAAATATCTGTCAAAATATATACATGCGTGTATTTTGATATTGTTTATTCCAAAAATATTTTTTTGTGATATCGAATTTTAGTATTTTTGTATATTTGTATTTTCACAGAAGATTTAACCCAATCATTGCATTTCGCACGGGTTGATGAATTTTGAACGTTGCGTGCCAAATATAAATCGCATTGCATATTAATAATAATGTGTCAACTAAATATTTTATATACTTATTCGTAATTTGAGTTTTGCTACAACAGTCACGATTTGTGAAAGGACTAAGGCGTTGGGCCGTGAAAGCCAGGGGTTGCACGTTTAAATTCCACCTGCACCCTTAAAACATACTTCAAAGAATTTTCCCGTCACTTCATGAACCCCTTACCTCAGAACATACGGTAAACACTTGAAATTTATAAATACTTTGTAAATACAGAGTATTTTTTTAAGTATTGACCCCGTTTGTACGCAAAGCGGCCGAGGTGCGGACGTTTGTTACTTTATCTTTTTCCCTTGATTTATTTCTTTTGGGCGTATTTGGATTTGAGACAGGTAAGAATTCATTTCGACTAATAACTGTCTGAAATTTTTCTGCGAAATTCCTCGTGAAATATCGGCCGGCGTTTGTGCTTTTCACCTGTGAGGTTGGCAACGTTTGCATAAATTATTCTCGGTTCATTTAACGATTCCCTGTAGCGAATCGATGCGGAAAACAATATGATTTGTGCCGCAGTAGTTACATTCGTTTCATTACAAGCATATAAATTAGTTACTATGGTGAATGTCCTGACGCTTTTTAATTGCTGTTTTGTATACAATGAAAATGAAATGTTTAAATAGGTGAAAAACGCTGTGTAATAAATAAACAGGCTAGAATATTAACGATACAAATATAAGATACAATGATATACCCGATCTCCATTTTAAATATATTTAAAATTAATAACAATAAATAGATATTTTACTCCCTCATTGAATAGGAAATTGTTTCTATTCAATATATTTCGCTATTTGTAATCAAAATCTAATGCGTTCAACCTTAGTAATGTAAACCTTTTTTATAGCCTATAAATTTCATGATGGGAAAAAGTTCACAAATATATAATTTTATTGAAAATATTGACAACTCGCAGAAGAAAATTTTGCTAAAATAGGAAATTTCTTAACCGGAGGTTTATTCTTGTTTCGTAAAATCGAGATTTATTATTGAAAATTTGCTGAAATTTTACTGTAGATTTGAATTTTGATAACATCAAATTTTTGGCATGTTTCGTTCTCACTAATTATAAAACGAAAATATTTCTCTGATTAGCTTGATAACGTAAGAGGATAAATCAATTTCGACAGGCTAATAAAACACAATACCGAGATCTTATTACCTGCTAAGTAAAAATATACAAGAAATATCGAATATTGATATTAAGAAGAGTGTATCGGAAATACTCTGTATTCGCAAAATTATATTATATCAATAACAATGTGATTATACGCAGCAACGATAATGGAGAGCTCGAAATCAAATATCGTTTATGTGTTCGGAATAATGCTGTTATATTATTTATTTTGTAAATATTGTAATTTTTTTTACTAGAAAAGAATATATAGATTTTCAGGTTTGTTTGTGTTCTTAATAGAAATAAAATTATGTTTTTAAAATTCACATAAATGTTTACTTTCTCAGCAGAAAGCAAACGAAAAAAGTGAATATTTAAATTAGCCGTCTCCAAACGCAGGGGCTTACGTTTGAGACGGAATTTGGTTTGACAGGTGTTGCCATGAAATAAACATAAAATTATACTATGGAATATAAAGGAATAAACACAAACCCGTTTAGCCGCTGCTACCTGCGCGAAACCTACCCCTAGCGCTCATATTTTTTCAATAGCTAAGTGTCTGGAGCAGATTTAACGAAAGGGTTTGACAGGGGTTGTCATAACCTATTTTATATAATGTTTTCTATCAACACGCTTATTTTACATTCAATTTAATATTATTTTTTCACGCTAAGAGTCCCTAGAGTCTGATGATGAAAACAAATCTTTTTTTATTTCAGATTTTGTAAACACTTATGTACTTTTATATGCTATGGGCTATAAATAGTAATATGTTCAAACCAATGTGTTTTTTTATTATAAATTATAGCTTATTCGAAATTCTATCGATTTATTTAATTTCTTTCATTTACTGTATACAAATATGGGGAAGTTAGTATATTTAAAATCTTAATTTTTTGCAAAATACTATTGATTGATAAATTTTTCAAATAAAAAATGACTGTTATGAGAAATCAAATTCCATTTCAAATTAAAGCTTATAAATATTTTTAATGTTGCTTCCAATAATTTTACATAATAATTTAATTATCCTGACGGATCCTGATTATTATTCTCCAATAATTATCATCATCTCCTGAAAGCCTCTCTTTCCTTTCCCGACATTCTCAGGGTCTACTCCAATCCCCTCTGACGTCACTCACTGCTTTCACAACGACATAGACCATGGAATCCTACTCCTTGAGTATTTCTTATCTCCTGAAGCAGAACTCATCCAGAGCAGGTCTTCATTCTTCATGCTGTGATTCTTTGCTTGCCTCCATTGCAATGAATGTATTTAGGTGCTCCGTAAACTTTCATTTCAGTCAGAATGATGATCATCCCTTGACATCATTATAATGAAATATATATTTAGTTCAATTTAGTTTTGTTATTTGTACACAAAAGTACAGCAATAAGGCTTACAATATTTTGGACCAAACTTGTGGGTGTGCATATGATTATGAGATTTTATACAAATTTATTTAAATATTACTACTAAGCAAGTATTCAGAGTTATATGATAGAAGGAGAGTTATACTCTAGATAAAAAAATTCCTTTCCAGTTAATAATTAAGCAAAATACTGCAGTCGTATAACTATGAGGAATACTATGGACCATGTTCTGTTAATCTCTCTTGTTTTTAAGCTATTTATTTCTCAATCGATAACCAATTCCACAATTAAAAAACCAATAAATTAATATTTTTATTTTAAAAAAAAGTTGCGCCAGTGAAATCAAAAAACTTAAATAAAATTTACTAACCATAAATAATAATTGTGCGAATTTCAGGAAGCAGCCTAAGTGTTTCACATCATCTTCATTTAACGAACTGTTAAAAATTGGAGTTACGTAATAGATATAGATTATCAACTTTTATGAAGCTTTGGAAAAGTTGTGCGGGGCAAAAAAAACTTTAAAATATCTTTGAGATTTGGCGAAAAAATTTCGGTTAAAAGTTAAAGTGAGTCGCGCACGATAACCATGAATCTTTAAGAAGTGTTAATTAGTCTTTACTTTTTAAATCCCCTGTAGCCGGAGAGGCAAAGCTGCAGTATGCCCACTAAATTGGTTTTCTTTCCCATTTGACACAATGAATTTTTCATTAAACTTTTCTACAGCATTGCTGCGGCCGGTTCCCCTCGGATTTTCCTTGAGTTTCCATTTGATGAGTATGTTTATTCGCTGAGTGCTAAGGGATGAAATTTCCACCCTTAACTATAAGAAAAAAGCACTGTGCGTGACATTTTGATTGAATTGTTTACATGAGATTATCTGCGTTTTGTAATACCTATATAATTTTAATAAAAAAATGTAAGAATGTAAATGTATGTTTAAAATAATATCGTTTAGTTTAAAGTTTAAATAATGTTTGTAAATGTGTATATTTGTATATTGACAAAACAAAAAATTACCTTAGTTATGAAAACAGCATTTATCAAACACGTTTATTTCACATTATTTTTAAACAAAAAAAAATACTGTGCGTTACATGGAATTATTTTGAATTTGAATGACACTTGTTTTTTTACTTGAAAAACTTCAAAATACATAATATATTTATAGGAATGATCGCAATATATTTATAAAAAAATATATATAAATTGCGTCAAACAATTTTAAAGTGTTGAAATGAAGACTGTATCCATTTTTAATGTCATGTTATCAACATATTAAATGACAACAAATTAAAAATGTTCTTAATGTTAGCATTTGACTCTTATGATGATTATGTTTATTTTTTACTCTATATACTTTTAATGCTGATATTACAAGATTAAAGTGTTAACAAAAGCAATCTGCGTAACTCTCAAATCCTCTTATTATAAATAAGGGGTACATAAAATCCTGGTGCGGCATTTCAGAAGTCACTATTCCGACTTTGCTGAAAAATAATGTGACCCGCGCTAAAGCCTCAGAGACAAAACTTCCCTTCTGTAAACCATAATCTCACTGAAAGGGGTTGTTGGAATCTCAGTATTGATGACAGCCTTTTCCTGGGCAAAGTTTCAACCCGCTTCGCACTGCGAAATAACAAGCTTTGTTGAAATTAGATTCACCTCAAAAGTAACGTTTACGTATTACGCATTACTTGATTTTAATATTTAAAAAATAATTTAATAAATAAATAATTTAGTTAAAACTGCTATTAATAATGTCTTTTAACTCTGAAAGCCATAAAAACACTGGCATCTTCACAGTTAAGATTTAACTATGAGAGTTAAAAAGTTCGGCTTTGTTTACCGGAAAATATCTACGCTAGTAAAACATTTGATAATAATTACATAAACGTTTTAATTAAGTCAAAAATACAATCCTTTTAAAGCAACGTTGTAAAATAATTATTAGCTTAGTAGTTAAATAATTCACTATTGACTGAAAAATATTTCATATGATTTTCGTCCTCATGGAGAAATGATAAGTATTGACGAAATGAGTCATGACTATATCAGATCGGGAAAATACATAACAAATTTATTTTATAAGTAAATCATTTCGTTGATTCGACAAGTTTCATATACCTAGATATATCATATACATAAAATCATCATTGATAATATTCAGATGCTGTTAAGCAAAATACAAACAAAACATGAGACTCACAAAACCGATCCACATTCAGACAAACAGATGATATTCGTGAGAGTTTTAAAAAATACAAGAACTTAACGATATAGCGTATTTAAAAAAAAAGTCATAAGTATTTCCTTAAAAAAAACTCTAAGCATACTTTTTTTGCAGCAAACGCTAGAATTCTCATAATATTCCTTTATTTTTCTGCCATTAGTGCATTAGGCTGAGGCCGCGAAAATTGTTTGTTTCTGAAAAAACCCGAGAGGCTGGAAAAGCCTTTTTGCTGCGTTTGCATTATTACTACCTTATTACTCACATCTGGAAATTATCCGCCCTTAAACACCAGCCGATGTTTTCCAAGATAAAGCCTCCTTCAGATCGGAATACTTTAGAAGGCTTTTACCCAATTATTTATTCATGAATCAATAAACTCTTAAATCGATATTTACTTGCAAAATCAGCGCTTCAAGCTACACACTTGTATTTGTTCTATATGAAAGCTTTATAATTACTTTTCTTATCTTTTAACAATTTTATTTTATTTTATGATTAACCAGTGTAGAAATTCAAGTAATATTTTTTTGTAATTTAATAATCGGTGAAACAAAATTAACAGCAAATGAACGAAGAGGCTTTAATTTAATAATAATTCTTGAGGTTTTATAATTTAATTATTAAAATTGAATATGACTTTAAGCATTTAAGATGTAAAATTTATTTATTTCTTGAAACGAATTGTATTTCATACATTTTTAATATTTTACGATAACTTGGTATTTTCATAAAAAAATCCACATGTTATAATAAGTAAATATAAGTAAACGAGCTAACTGATATTTAATTTTTACTAGAATTTGATAATAGATTGTAGTTAATAAAAGCTTGTAAGATTATAATATGTCTATTTAAAAAAATCCATATCCATATGTCATGAAAAACATACAGTGGTAACTTTAATAATTTGAATTTTTTTATAAAATATTTAATATTAAAATTTAATTTAGAAATTTTTGTTAGCTTCACTTTTGAAATATATTAATGTAAAATATACTTTGAGTGGTAATATTTTATTTAAAACCAAGCAGTTTTAATAAATACAACTTAAAGTTTTTTAAACAATATTTTATGTTTATTTCACGAATATAACAATGGTCAAATCAAAACGGTTTAACTTCACTCTTCGCTGCTTTTATTTAAAGATTTTATTTTTTCCACGAATCGATATTTTCTTTTGATGTTGTTGCTATCGACAAAAACCAAACAATCGGTATTGTCACGGAGGCTGTCATCGCTTGATCTATCTCAAATTTGTGCACAAACACAAACGGCTGTTTTCTTGTTTAATAAAGGCTCTACGAGGATATCTACTTCCGTTTAATGGCTTCACCCTGATGACAGACAATGGAGCGACAGGATTAACAGGAAATATACGAAGAGATAAACAGGCTTCATTACACAGCACATGCTTATATAATAATAATTACACCAGAACAGCGGAAAAAAAAAAAAAAGAAAAGCTCTTAATTATACAAAGAATGAACATGTAGTATTTGTGTAAGCTGTTTACACATAACCAACGAAAAATTCCTTAAAAAAATCTTTTGGGGCACACAGAGGGAAATAAGAAATATAGCCTCTGGCAATCGCTGCAGAAGCCTTGTAATTTTGGACTACTATGTCGTATATCTGAGCAAAAATTTGATGTATGTAAACGATGTTAGTAAATATGAATCAATTTGATGATTTGGAAACAGCAATGGTTCTATTTTATTTCAAAATAAAACAATTGTGTCTTGTCAAAATATTATAAAGCAAATATTGTAATAATAATATTAAAGTAAAGTCTTTGAAAAAATACAGTAGTCTTACCTTCATTTGGGCATTATTTCCATTTCAACAAGCAATTTTTTGGGGATGATTAATAAAATAAAACTGACAAAAAAATGATCTTGCGAATCAATTGACCTCTACGAATCAAATGACTTTAACGAAACATCATTTGATTCGTGAAAGTTAAATTGTGAGTCAAGGTCATTTGGTGCGCCAAGGTCATTCTTTTCGTCACGATCTTCCACGTGGCGAAGCTCTGACGAGGTCAGGTGCGCTGATTGGAGTATCGACTGATTGCTCAGCCCCACCGCGAGTAACCAGGCCATGTCGTCATCAACCCATTTCCCGTATAAATAAATTAAGGCGGCTGCTGCAAACACTCACACGGTTGACTAGCTGATAGATTGGATATTCTGACGCCCAGAAGTGTCAGGGTGGGTGGATACACGGTGCTTCAAAACTCACTACATTTCACGAAAACTGGGCACTACGAATAAACACTGGATTTAAAAAATATTTATGACGAATAAAAATATACGTATGTCTATTTTTTGGATTGGACGTCAATCAGATTTATTATATTATTACTAATGTGATTAGGCACATTAGTTCATACATAGAAGATGATTAAAGAAACTCTCAGAAAAATATCATCGTGATTTGTGTAGGATTTGAACCCTTACATACTAACCTTTGTACTAACGAATCACTTCCGTTTATCGAGAATTTTTAACAATCATACTCTACACATGAACCAATGTGCCCAGGCCAACCAGTATTTAGTGATTTGCAAGCACTGGACTTTTTGAACAAAGTAACAAATGAAGCGATTTTAGTCCCATCTGGATATTATTTTTAAAATCTATTAATTTAGCCAAGACGCGCACCATCAAAAACATATGTCTATTTGTTGGATTGATCGATAAAAGTGATTCGTTAGTACAAGGGATAGTACAACGACCATGTAAGCCAGGGGATGTGGGTTCAAATCCCACACAAATCACGATGATATTTTTCTGAGAGTTTCTTTAATCATCTTCTATGTATGAACTAATGTGCCTAATCATATTAGTAAGAATAAAATAATGTTATTTTTGATTGTACTTTTTAAGTTTTTGGCAATTAATTTTATTTTAAGCGTCGGAGAAGAGATTAAAACAAAGTGCACACATCCGTTATTTCATATTCTTTAAAGGGTGTACTATTTTTATTTTTATCCCTGAATATAAACAGAGCCGGCGATATATCCAAGCGGATTCAGTCGCGCTCCTCGACGCGGCTTACCTGCGATGTTTATTTAAAGTGCCATGAGGTACGGCGTTTCTTCAAAAATTCTCTTTCCAGTTATGAAAAATTTACGACATGTTTTTATATTTTATGAGGGCGGTGCGGTGAGCCTGCGGTGCAGCCTACACGTAAATATTTTAATTTGGAGAATTGTCTATTTCAACTTTGCGAAACTTTCACGCCCCTGCGGACCGGCCGTCCTTTCCCTCTGCATTGTTTTGATGGATTTTTATATATTATTTAAACAATGACTCCTCCATTATCAAAATTATAACAAAACTATAACATATAATGACTAATGTTCAATGTTACATATATTTGCACCCGTGCTAATCACTTGTGAGGTTTCGGATGCAAATTCAGGAGAAGCGCAAAGTTTTCAGGCATTTTCAAATTTGTTAATTGTTTCCAGATTTAAAGTGAAATAAAATCCTCAGTGAATCAGATTGTTTATAATTTTATTCTTCACCCAGCTGCAAATGTTTCTTACCACTTGCCTATTTCCTTTTTTTTTTGCGAATTTGTTCTTCTTTGTAATACTATTCCATTCCGTTTCATGTGTGAATTGATTATTTAAGAATATCTTGGATTAATAACGCAGCTGTGTATATGAAAAATGCGGATTTATCAATTATTTAATACATTCTAGTTTTAATTCCAATCTCCAAAAGACTTTGTTTGTATATCTCCCCTATTTGATATTAAGGTTCAATAATTGATCAAGTATTTAAAGATGACAAAAATTACAATAACAGGTGTAAAATAATGATATCAGCACATTTTAAATAGAGGTAGCTACATCATGAGTTCTTAAAGACTTTGTTGGTCGTATATTACCCTTAATGTGCTTATTTTTAGTGGAAGAATAAAGATATTCCACGATGTTGGCGTAAACGACGACCATTCCTCTTGTTTCTATTGCCACGGCTACAATGGTGCATATCTCTGGAGAGTGGCCAAGACTCGGTGCATATTATTGTGTCTTTTTATATAAATGAGTGCTTCCATGGGAATGTACTGCTACTTCTCAGTCCAAAACAGATGCAAACAAACCTGCGTATAACAATTCATCATAATAACAAACAAAATGTTTCATTTTTTATAGTGTCGCTCCTTTGAAAGACTTCGCATACTGAATAATGAGAAATCGTCATAAAGACTTCCAAAACTTCAAATAACATAAGTGAATCAGATACCTAATTGAACTGCTTTATTATTTGATTGTGAACATTATAAATTAGTCATATAATTGATATTAATAAAACAAATATATTTTGTTACTTAAAAATAGTCTTGTTGAGGGACAAAGCATTTGATTGGTGAAACTTCATTATTATAAAGATAAAAGTAGCTTTGTATTTTGTCTTCACTTTGAGTTTATTATATTTTTGTTTTAAGTTTAAATGTAAAAATATAAACTATTTTAGTTATGCATCTGATGATGACCTAGTCTATTTGGTCAAAACTAGTCATGCAAAAAATATAATAAACTAAAAGTGAAGACAAAGTACAAAGCTACTTTTATCATTATAAAAATGGTCATTGCAAACATCGCGATCTTATAAACAAACGACCGTGCATTTTCGCTCAGCTCAATCAAAAAAATAGTTTTAAGTACAAGTAATAAGAATAGATTATTAAATTTAATCAAAAACATTTTTTTTGTCTCGTCTCAATAAATAATTCCAGTTGAATTAGAAAAATCAATAAAAATTAGATTGATAGTCTGATGATAGCATATCTTCGTTCTGGTTGTCAGTCTCTTCACTTGACGTGTGCTCGGTTTCGACTGCAGACAAAGTGAATGTAGGCTTTTTCGAAAGCTCCCAGTAGCTTGATGCATGTAGGCTCCAGGGCCCGTAAACCACCCGAGGACCAGACGACATGATTTATTAAGGGTGTCAGCGGGGAAGACGGATGTGTTGATGAAGTGCGCGGAGACGAGTAGCATTGGCATGATGAAATTCGTTCGTAAAACAGAGAGTGTTTTGGTTACGCGCTTACATTTTTAAAAATTTAAAACATATTTTGTCTACCTTAAAAGCTCATACATGTGGAAAGCTTTATAAAATGAAAACAGATTTTCTGATACTCTGATTTTTACATACAAAAAATCCTTCAGATTTTCATATTTAATAATCCGAGTATAGACTTTTTAAACTATGTATAAAGTAATAATATGTACAGAGGTCTCAAAATATTGGTTAGGCTTCCTTTCTGCACAAACACAATAACAAGTTGTTTTCACAAAACAATAAATAACGAAACATTTATCAATTTCAAATATGTATAACATAATAATAAATCTTTTAGGCGTAGCAGAGTCCATTAGTGTATTGCCATATGTTTTGATATTATATAAGAGAACATTTGCGCACATTCGTCTGTGTAACATCATCCCCCACCCAATTTAAAGTGTCTCTAGATGTCGCTTCTCACAACAGCCACCTACGTGTCTCCCTATTATAATAATTTGTATCATTACCTTAAAACTTTGCATCGTATCGCGTTACCTGAAGTTTCAGGACCTCTCATATAATCTGAAGGCTTCCAGACGGTGAACATATTACCCTTTGTACTTATTGTAACCAAACGGGTACATTATACTGCCTGCAAGTGTTTTAATTAAACTTGCAGTTAATTTTGAAATATGAAAGTAAAGTTGTATTTGTTTATCGCACTTTGGGGGACTATACAGTGAATCGTGACGACATATTAAAATACACGGTGATACATTAAAATAATGTATATTGTGTTGTTTATATTTGACTTTACTTAAAATTATGAATAATAAAAATGTTATATGATGTTAACAAACAAAGTCAGTTGTTTCTAAAGAGTAAATATAAAGTATTACTGCTTTGCTACTCACTTATTGTTTAATTTTTGATGAGTATTCCCATATGATCAAATATATTATAATAACGATACAAATTTTAAGAAATGAAATAAGTAATTGTAAACATCATATATATTTATAAGAAATTCAATATTTTTGACAGAGAGGAAGTAGGAGTACTTGGTGGAATTCCATTTGAATATTTTTGAATAAAATACTTGAGTGATTAAAATACTTGAGTGAGTTGGCATTATCAAACAGAGTCATCTGTTTGATAATGCCAACGTGAAAGGTTGGCGAAACCGGTCACCAATAAAAGCGAAAATGTGGAAAATCACTCATGTATTATATTCAAAAATATATATATTTATAATAAATATAATAAGCTCAACGGTCTGACTAAGCAACGAAAACAGTTTTAATAGTAAACTATTTCACCTTATCAGTCTTATCGTGTGTATTACAAATGGAAAATGTAACGAATTAATTCAGTCTACCTTGGATATTAGTCAACATTATTTAAGCTAATTTATTTCAGCCTATTTAATAACCATAGTAATTTAACTGTTTTGCATAGTGTTTTCTATAATAAATACACGTGTTGTAAATGCTTTGTTCAATTTTGGTGAGATAGGCGCTCGTTTCATTCTAGATTACAAAGCTCGCGATCTTTATAAAAGCAGCCTTTGCAAAAGTTTCATAAATATATTAATATTAAAAGCTATTCTCGGGGCCGAGATTGCTCATTACCAAAAAGGCATTAATTCTGAAAATAATCGCAAAGCTAAATAAAAGAAGCAATAACTTGTTTCTCACAGGCAGAGGGGGCTTCAGTGAGTATAAAAAGCACACACTATCTGAAAGAATCGAGCTTTGGAACCAGAAATAAATACAAAGATAAACGAGAAGTACTGGCCATATTTGCTAAGGGATCGTGTATAAATAATGTATTTGGGACAGAACGTTATCCTCTTCGGACATTTTTTTGCAAAAGGACGATAATTCGAATTTAATCCTTGCAGATATATGAGACTACATGGCTCCTCTTTGTTTACGACCCGCGCCGTGCACGCCTGGTAATTTATACGCGGCCATTGAAATCGTTACGAGATGCCAAGAATTATTTATCTGGCAACATTATAATGATTGCAACCAACAACACGAATGTGCGTTGAGATTCAGTAGGCTTTTTATTTTATTTAAAATCTTGGGTGTATTAGGAAATTCGACAGATCAATTATTTTCGACAAGTAAAATGTAGGTTGAGTTCGAATAGACTCAATGAATATTTTTGGTAAATTTACAAGTCTGAAAGAGTTTAGAGTTGCTATATCAAAATTGAGCGTATATAAAAACATTTTTGGAAATTTTACCCTGTAAAAATTATGAGCCCACCAAAAAATGTTTTCAGAATAAAAAGTTATTTTTAAAGGTTAATCGTTGGCGGTTCGATCGTGTGTTCTACGTCACATCTGATTTCCGTTTCTTCGATTAGTTTGTTTCCGGTCTAGTTTTTATTGAATGCCGATAAGTATTAATATTCATGACGGCACATATTGACATTAGGAAGCAACCTTGTCCCACAAAATAAAAAAGGGTGGTACGCCCTATAAACGTTGATACCCTTGTGTTTTATACTTTCAACATCCCTTCAATCATATATTTCCAACTCTACTATTGTTTGATAACAATTACTATTCAGTGTACGATTAAAGTCAATTCTAAATTATTTTATTATAATTTTTTGACATTTTTTTTCATGTTATTTTACCAACTTTTTATTGTATTCACAATATGATTGATAATTTACTTATATTTTTATTATGTAAAAGAGATTCAAAAATTCTAACAAAAAACACGTAACGATTCAAATAACTTAAACGTAAGGCAAATCATATATTTTTATTTAAGTTTGAAGTGTTAATAATTAAACTAGTCAGACTTTGGATAATTATTTGAGCAACTCAAGGGTGATGAAAAGTATTTTTCACAAACTAAATTAATTTTTTGATATTTGTACACTGCGGTAACTTCATTTGGAGCAATTATTACGTTTAGGGGTTGTTTCAGACTCTGTGATGTACAGCTATGAATAATAATCAGGATGTTCCATTGTCGAATTCAATCCAAAACCGACTCTCCCCCGGTGAGTCGAAAAGGACCCCGTACATAAGTTTATGTTATGTTATGTAAGTTTATGGATTCGAACTGGATGAGGTGGGTTACGAGAGATGTCAAACTGCGAACGCAGACAACTTGAAAACTTGTCATGAAATTCAGACATATCCATTCACATTTAACTTTTCGTGGTGCATTTAATAATATCTTGAATTCGAGTTGAGAAATAACATATTTAATATAGTAAAAGTAATTTTTTTTCCAAGATTCACAATCGAAATAAAACCTATGCCAAATTATGTTTTGTGTAATTTCTTTGAATATAATATTGAAATACCAGAGATGTATCAAAATAAATAGAGCAACAATTGCTTCTTTGCATCTTCTTTTGCGGTTTTCTACTCTTACAGAGTAGTTTTCGTGGTCTCAAATTATCAGAGCGCACATTTTTTGTTTGTTGAAAAATACAACAACAAAAAAAATCTAACACAGCTACGGTGAATATACTGATAATTCAATTCCACGTTTATTTCTACTCGGGTAAAAAAATGAGCCGCGAGTATTTGTCGAAAGCCCAAAACAGCATTTTCTCGCTTTCGATAAAGCGCGAAATAAACACTGAAGCTTTACAATAAAAAATCACTGAAAAATAACCCGAATTGAAACAAGTGAGTTTTTTGCTGAAAACATAAAAGCCTTCTGCACAAAGTTTAATCGAATAAACCAATATGTCAGAATTAGTTTTTCAACTTGTTTTAGTATTCATTGGTTGCTTGCAAAGTTTGGATAGGCAAACAATGATATTTCTTTCCATGTTGTACTTTGAACGAAAATTTAATATGAATGATTTATTTGCTACCTTACCGATAGATTTAAGTGTGATCATTTATAAAAACAAGAAATTATCTTAAGCCTTTTCCGGTCTGCTATTTATGTAGGGAAATATTTGATAATGATCCCTTTGCCGGGAATCCTTATTACTGAAAATATTTTGAAAATATAATATTAATTAACACAATTTCCCGTTGTAAGCTGACTAATTAAGGTGCTTAATTTTACCCCATTGGTAATTTTGAATTTTAAGATTATGATATCCAATCTAATTAAGGTAAAAGTATTGTTCGTGTTTTCAAGAAAATTACCTTTCAAAAAATAAACTAAATCAACATTTATTATGTCTACATATATATGTGTTATACATATTGGTACATGAAAAATCAATACAAATCACGATCAACCTTACTGAAATAAACGTGAATCCAATAACAACAGTTTGGGATTCACCTGCCATGATAGGAAACCAACCAACCATTTTTCTATATGTATCGGTAAAAAGCTAATATCAGTTGTATTTATTTGTTCCAAAAGTAATTACCTTGAAACTCACAATACTATATCGAATTTTAGAATTTTTACATGAATGAAAATAGTTCACTTTTAACTTTTTAAACGTTAATTTATTCAAACATGTAACGTATAGTCCTTTATATTTTGGAGCTGCTACATTTTCACAATAGCTTGTTCTAACGAAACATTTTCATTCATTTACCTTTAATTTTTTTCGACTTAAAATTGTAAAATAATATTTTATTTATTTATAAATTTAAATAACTGGTTACGTCAACATTCTTATATATCAGTTTCCCCGTCTATGTTTATTAAGACTTCTGAAAAAATTAAATTTTTATTTATATTGACCTAAGCTTGTAAATGTTCAATAAGATAATTTATCTAATGTTTTACATTTTAAAACTTATAATTGGTTCTTTGTATAATGGACGAAGCATAATTACAATATCTTTTGCTATAATAACTCAACTTTACCACGCCAGCCGCTTTCAATATAAATAAACGCAAACAAATAAAGTTCCAATATATATCCACGTAATTAAACATTTTGTATCAAAACCAACGAATAAAATCAATATCCTCCAGTTTACACAGCGATATTTTACGGTCGTATTATAACCCTTATTTGAACTTTAAATATAATACCCAACATATTGTGACATGTCAAATATGTAATACGATATCCCGAACGAGGGTTCGGATTCTATAGAAAACAGTTTAACATTAACCAAAACTTTCAGAACGTTTGTATCGGGAAACTTGTTCTAGATTAAACCCATTATGTATGATTTAATGGAAAATGAAAGAGGTTTTTTCTTGATTCTATTGTTATAGGATTGGAATTATTGGAATAGAGGCTTATTTTTTTTAGTCCACTTCGTTATTTTTTTATGAAAACGACAATTCTCTTGAAAAATCAACTGTAGTGCTAAAAAAATATTCAATTTTGTATTTATTTCAAAGAAATGTTTTCTTTTTTCAGATACCATTTGCTAAATTCTTTTCTTTATTATATTGATAGGAACTTTAAGAGTTAAAACGACATTTCAGGATATGTGCAAAATTTTATTATCAAATAACTTTCTTTATATATATAAAACAACGTGGAGTTCAACTTATATAAATAACATCGTGGCAATTTTAATATTTTAATCATTCAGATATTCACATCACTGTTCAAATATTATAAATTTATGATTGAATAAAGACTAAATTTGATTATTTACCACCTCAAAATCCAGTGCTTAGCAAAATTGAATGAAAGATATTTTATATGTTTGAAACAATATAAATTTAGTGAATCCCCAGCAAGTTTCCAATCTTTTACTGAACGCTTTTGTTGATTTCAATGTCTCTCACTCGTATCATCTGTTTACTAAATATGAAAAAACTACAAACTCTAATCTTATAAATTGATAAAATTATTTACGGTCGTGGCAGTCAAAAACATTATTACTAATAAAAACTCTTGAATCAATCCAGAATCAACTCTGAGTTCCGGTTTCAAAGATTAATTGGCAAATACTTGTATTTTTAAAGTATTTTCTGTGGCACGTGTAAGTACTATATTTTTAATAATCGGTATATCAGTATGATAACTGCTATCGTGAATCATTTTAATCACTCGACATTAATATTTTATCTTCCCTTAACTTGTTTCTTATATTATTGAGATCTTAGGCATATCGCTCTTTTTTTACTCTTTTACTTTATGGAGAATGTACACTTGATGGTTTTATAATGTGAGTTCATATATACAATGATTTTTATTAAAATTATTTATGAGAAAAAAGGCAGTTACTAGTTATAACGAATCCCACCACATTAGTCAATCTATTTGATTATAATAAATATTTTTTGATGTTAATTTGTTCTAGTTGAATTTTAACAAAAATATGTTTTATGTATAGCAGAGTTCTGTTTTTTTTTTACTAGGCATATACAACACTTTAACTTTAGTATGATACGTGCACCGATGAGTCACCTACTTACGTTTTGCTTAAATGAATGTGTATTTTCTACTACATGCAAAATAAAAAAATAAACATAAACCCAATATCAAGATTAATTATTTGGATACTATAGTTATGTTCAGAAATATCAATACATTTAATGATGTAGATATGAAGACAATTCATCACTAAATACAACACGTTTTGGGGCAATTCTCCGAATCTGTTTTGTTTACCATTCTATTGTGACGATCGCCTACCAAATATTGGCGAGCCTAGCAAAATGATTGCTATCGACAACTTCTCACACGTCAGAAGATACTATATAATAAAATAACACACATTGTGAAGAGAAAACAATACTCATTTAAAGCGCCTTGATCAAACTATTTATTAAGTACGGGAGAAATTTACCTGAAGTTAAAAAACGTTCTTATGAAAGAGCGACCTGAAATAAATACGATGTAGGCTGAGTAAACTAACTCTGAGTTGATGGGTTTTCATTGGATCTATAAATTAAACTATTCAATAAATACTAGAGAAATATGTATGGAACAAAGAATATTCTTACAAAAAAAGTGTCTGAATAAAAATTACAGTTCCTTAAATAAATGACACCTTAATAAACTCAATGAGTTGATTTGGATTCTTGGGTGTTGAGCTGCTCCAAGTCCCCGTACTGGGACTACCTTCAGTAATTTACAGTTTTCATTGCAGCAAGGAGACCGAAGCGTCGAAGACAAATCTTCTCATAATAACTTCCTCCAAAACCTTCAAAAATAGCCATAATTTTATTGCAATAGAAATTAATTTATTTGCTTAAAATTTCAGGTAAAACTACCTCGATAGAAATATCAAGTATAAACTCAGTCGAGGCTCTATCTTGTCGGACGTCCTGGCTTCGGGCCAGAGCGCCGCAGCCTCCATAGTCCTCCATCAACATTGTTTATAACCGCGCCGGGCGGTTCTCTGTTTACCAAGAAATACCTCGAGGAGCAGAGCAAGCAACAACCGATTACTTGTTATAAGATCATATCATAACTCAATACGATATATCGACTACCGCAGTCACCACAACAAGAAACTCACTATCATGAAATCACACATAATAAGAACTATAATAAACATGCTACGCAACATGAATATAAATTATTTAGTTTATTTTTAAAATAAAAATTCAGTAAATATATTTTTTTATTTTCTTTATCAAGAAGTAAATAAGAAATACATATTTTATTCTGTCATTTTTTCCAAAATAATACACACTTTAGGCGGGTACCAAATTAACTAAACTGATGTGCGTATTCGCGTAAAATTGCGCCTGTGAAATCTAGTCTATTTTTTTTTCTTCTGTTTAGCAACTCCGAGTTAATTATGAGATTTTTGTTAAGAAATTAAATGTTATTGTTACACAATAGCTTATATTATATTTATATTTTAAGCGGGTAACCAAATTGACTAAACTGATGTGCGAAGCGGACGAAATTCGCGTAAAATTGCACGTGTGAAATCTAGTCTGTACACTCTTTGATTTGCATGTAGTCAAATAAATCGTTTCCTATAAAAATTGAACCACTTCATACACACTTTTCGGATTCCTTGGCATCACAGCAACACCACTTTGTCCTAAAAATTGTTCAATAATTGGAGGATTATCATTCTCTGACCACTCCACATCTTCATTGTCACTTTGTTCAGAATCACTGGACAGTATTGGTAGAAGTAACGTTGACGAGTCCTAAACAAACATTACGAGCTGTAAACCTAAAGAATAAAATGACCTTCTGTCGCTTTTAGAGTAAACACATTCAAAAAAACGTATTAATATGAGCCCCGCCTTCAGACAGAAGTCCGCGAAACGGGTACTTGTACCCGCCCCGCCTTTAGTGTGTTATCATTCATATGTATTTAATTCTCTATTGACCAATGCATAATATAGACTGATGCGTGTTTTACTTCATCTTTTTCAAAGGAGGCTGGTGACTATTTCTTTGAATATATATTTATTCTGGGCCAGTCTTATTTTGTCATATTCTATTATATTGAAAAAAATCCGGGGGAATGAGGTGTTGGAGAGAAAAAAAA
Organism: Atopsyche davidsoni; assembly: GCA_022113835.1. NCBI lineage: Eukaryota > Metazoa > Arthropoda > Insecta > Trichoptera > Hydrobiosidae > Atopsyche > Atopsyche davidsoni. Next base: position 7,469,544 of record JAILWY010000006.1, on the reverse strand, counting down.
ATTTACGCCAGTCGGTAGTACAGCTAAAATAATATTTAAGAGACTATTAAATAAAATTGTATTTTAAAGGCTTAACACTGTCGCCGGTTTTGAGAATCATACTGTCTACCGTATAGGTTTTATAAATTTGTCGTAAAATCGCAAGAAGACAAGTATAATATTCTATTTTGGCATAAGCGGCGCCATTGTTTGAATTTCGCGATACAATATCCTATAAAAATATTATAAACTGAAAAAAGCCGGAAGCTCCCCAGCACATGTGGCTCGTCGCTGAAAAATTAAACTTTCTTCGCGGCACGTCCCCGCGCTAGTGTACCAGTAGTTAATTTTGAAATATGGCGTCTATGCGTGACTGCGCCTCGCGCCATCTTAGCTGAATATTGTATGATGTTATAACAAAAGTTTTAAGTAAAAATATCATTACGAAAGGCAAATTTCCATTCTCGCGTCCGGATAACAGCCCGCGAGGAAATTCTCAGTCGATTTTCTGAGAGGCCCCGAGCGACTGAGCGGTTTTCTGATAGTTTACGCCTTGGAAGAGATTTTCGATAAGTTTTCATTTTGAAAATTGTCACGTGCTTTTTGAAATTTATTTTGAGAGCAGGGTTTATGAGATTAGCAACCGCGAGTGCATGTTTAAAACGATAAGCACTTTAAAATATATGACTGGGAAAAAAATTTCAACCGCCTACTAAGTCTTAGAATATATATTTTTCATTTCGCGAGTTAAAGACAATCGTGCTTAGATAATATGGAATATTTGTAATAAGTAGCCGATCAATTTGATGTTATAGGTAAGAGAGAAAATAAATGTAACATTTGCATCCAAAAATCACTAGTGTTTTTAATTATATCGATGAATTGGGTAGTTGTAGTAAAAACATGTCATTCATGTTTCAGTCAGCACTGCATTTATTTTTCATTATAAAAGATTATTATTTAAATTCGTTTTTGATTGTTTAGACTTGCGTAAGCTCAAATGATATAAAATAATAATTGTTTCATTTCAGTTGAAATTCGAGAGCACAAATTCATGAAAATTCAAACAAATACAATGGGAAAATTGTTATATAATATAAATATTTTTTGTTGAGATACCATAAATTTTAATACGATTTTAGTTAAACACCTAAATTTTATGTAAATGGCTTGCATATTTATCCCATTTCTAATGTTCAAAAACATGTCACAATTACTGAGTGATCAGTTGTTGCAAGTTTTTAGTTAAATAAAATAATATAAATTTAATTTCTTAAATAAAAATCTGATATTATATTATATCAAAATATATTTTGGTTAAACTGGACAATTAAAAAATATCTTTAAATGATAATTTACGGTGTTCAATAAAAAGACGGCATTTTTATTCAACTTTTCGATGAGATTACGTTTTTTTTTTTTATTTTACTAACCTCGCTCACCAATTCAAGGGTCATATTATTTTCATCTTTATCACCACTCCGCGAAACAGAACATCGGGCGATAATAAAATACGAAAAACAAGCCTCCCCTAATCGTATATCTTGTTTCAGGGGCTATTTACAGCCCTCCTTCTTGCGATAGAGCCTTAATCCGACGGGTGGGTCGGCCCGCTTCTTCAGGCTCCATCGGCGTGCATTCAACACCCTTGGAGTGCAAAAACCATGCATTGGCATCACATTAGTTTTTCATATTATAATAATAAATAGGTCGATAATAATTAATAAGTACATTTTTTCAAATAATGAAAATTGATTAAAGAAACTCTTAGAAAAATATCATCGTGATTTGTGTGGGATTTGAACCCACACCCCCAAGCTTACATGGCCGGTGCATTACCAATTATACCAACGAATCACTAGTACTAAGTGAGAATTTTTAACAATCATATCCTATAAGTGAAACAACGTACTTACTATGCCAATTAAATATTGTGTGACTTGCAATACTAGACTTTTAACACACAGTACTGAGTGAAGCATTTAAATCCGATCTGGATATTATTTTTAAAGTCTATTTAATTAGGCTAATACACGTACTTAAATATATTATTGATTTTTTGTGTACGATTTTGCCTATACAAGTTTTATTGGTTGATAATGATTAAGTACATTTTAGAAAAATATCATCGTGATTTGTGTGGGATTTGAGTTTCTTTAATCAATTTTTGGTCTTCACAAAAAATCATTAATAAATAGGTCAACATTTAAAACCTAAAAAAACTTACTAATATCAATAAGGTAAAAAAGTAACGCTTGAGTTATTTGATTGTGTTTGATGAAAGATGCAAAAAAGACAACTTCTAGCTAACACTGAGAAGTGTATTTTCAACCTACCTTAGTCGCATATAAAAAAATTCAAGCAACTATTTAATATAAATTTTACTAGAAATCGTATTCTTTCTAGCTACTTCAGACACATATAACAAAAAAAAAACGTTGCGTAAGAACAAGATAGGCACACTCTGGTCGTCGTAATGTCGAGATTTAAGATAAAAAGAAGTTAATATCGCTTAAAAAAAATTGTAATGTTATTGCTTTTTTACAAAATGTATGTCTTGTACAATAAATTTCTTAGCAATGTTACTTTCTTAATACATATTTTACTTACAATTTAAAGTTTATTATTATGGATCATCATAGCATGTTATTTCTGTAATTAAAATGCGTATCTGTAAGATTGGAAAATTTTATAAAACTGTTATTTTATGTTTATTTATAAATTCGTAGCATGCTATATCTCAATATTATAATTATCTTACAAACATTGTAAAGAAATAAAGCCAATAGTATATTTAATTTCACCAATACACCTCTCACCTTTATGCAATTAAATATAGTCCCAATTTATAATTAACCTTCTATATTAGAAACTTAAGTCTAAGATGTCCCTTTACACTCACCACAGTGGCCGGCAACCTTCGGGGGACGAACGAACAAATAAAGGGAAACGGCCTCCAGCAACACGGACCCTGGCGGACCCAGTGGCTCGTAACAAGTACATTAAAAGGGACCACAGCTCTGTAGGGCGGGGCCGTGTCGCCCGCGGGTCACGACAATATCACGGACGTCCTTGGACAATAACGCTCATTACACTCTTGTGTACAAATAAATATATAAATATGTTGAAACGAGTCTTGTATACAGAAATATTAAACCAAAATCACTAATACTCAAAACACAAAACACTGTACATATAATTTAAATTCAACGCTAAAAATACACTGATAATTTTTTTCTAAGTAAACGTGATAAATTTTACTTGTGTTGCACCTAGTTGTATTAAATAAAAACTTTTAAATCCAATTGTAAGTTTTATTTGATTTATCGCATGACTAGTTTCGACCATTCACATGGTCATCATAAGATGCAAAATTAAACTGAGTTAAATTGAGTTTGATTTTGCACCTGATGATGAACTAGTGAATGGTCGAAACTAGTCGTGCGATAAATCAAATAAAACTCACGTGAAGCATTTAAAAAGTTATCTGATTTGTCATGTAATGCCTTGTCCCTAATCAAAATTATTTTTTTTATTTATTAATATATTCCATGTTCTAAGAGATATAATATGCCTGAGATAAAACCTATTCTGATACTATGCATTACCTTACTTTGAATGTCGAATATTTATAAATAAATAACTAAAAAAAATATTACACAAATAATAATTTTATAACACAATTTTTAGTAAATTTCGTTTCGTTGAGTTTAGAAATAAAAAGTGTTGGTTAATTTTGTGTTCATCGATTTGAGCCGTGAGCACCATACATCCCTAAACGAAGTGTAGTTAAGGCTCGGCGACGGTAAAAACTGTCGCAGTACCTACTCATTGGTGACCTTTTCGAAGAAATAAAACGGGACGTTTCAGAGGTGAATTGAACGACCCAATAAAAAAGGTTGTTAATGAATTTCCAAAGATTTTCCAGTGCCCCCTCGAGAGGGCATAAAACACCAGGTAGAGCTGGAAGGACCTCCTATGCGACCAACCGATCTTTTGACGCGAACTTTGATGCGATAATTTTGAAAGGGTAAAGTGGAATAGGTTTTGACGGCCGTGCTGGGAGCTGTTTTGTTGATTGTGTACCAAAAGAAACACAGTTTTAGTTGTCGCCTGCTGAAAATGTGTCTTTTGTTGTTTGATGACTGAAATATCACAGTAATATTTTTATTTTAAAGTATTTTTTAAGATATTCCCACCTTTCACCTTTTTTCCCAACTAGTTTCGACCACGTGCTGGGTTAGAACACCACTTTGTATTTATTTTAAATAAAAATATTATTATAGAATTTTATCAAGTATACTCTGTCAAAAAAGATTAATATGAAATATAACTGTATTATAATAATAAATTTTTATTGTTCAAGACAAATACAAAAATGCAAACTTTATAGTAAAACTGTGATAAGTATTCAAATATTTTTCTATTCAGCTAAACACAATAACTCGATAAAGCTATTTTAAAGCGTTTTCATATCATTTAATATTTAAACTGTGCAAAAATTTTGTGTCTAGTTTTAGGATCGTATTTTCCCAAGAACTCGTTTTAGATATTTACTTACTGCCACTTCAAATATTGTATTTGTGAGTTTATGAAGAAAATATAGGCTCTAAGACGTCATTAATTCTATCAATTTTTTTTAATAAATATCATAAAAAGTAACCGGTACAACCTTTATTTGGCGATTAGATTTTAGTATCACTATTACGTTATCTGTTTTGTGTCGAAGCATCTAGATATATTTCAACCCCATCGATAGCCAAATAAGATAAGTAGGGCGAATACAATTTAAGAAGCCGCAACCAGTTAAAATCCTTTACGGACAATGGAGAGTTAAGAAACACTTTCTATTTGGTCTCAATATCACTAGAAAAGCCTTTACCTCAATTGATTTCATCAGAGATAACAACCCGAGACCGTTAGTCCGACCAATATCCCATCGCGTGTGCCCGTAGCGACGCCACCAAAGGAGATCTTCCAGGATTTACGTTGGTCCTTCCGAAGAAAATCAGACCTCCGAAACATTAAATCCTGCAAGGTTTCAGCAAGAATAAACTTCTCGTAAATTTTGCCATTTTTTTTCGAAGTTTCCGTAAAGAGTTTACTTTTGTTGTTTTATCGATGCTCGCGAAGGGAAAACGGGAAGTGTGATCTGCATAACAATAATTTTTCAATCATTGTTATAAATGGGAAAAAAGTTAGTGACAGCGCTCGAGCTCCTGGGACACCTGGCTTGATCGATCGACTCGATGCGGATTTTGTTTGTACTCTCGTTTGAAAGAATCGATCATTCACACGTCCGCGGGGAAGGCTTGTTTAATAAACCATGATGCCGGTTGTATCGAGCGCTTCGGAAATACTAATAAAGCTACGCGTGTTGTTTCACCAGAGTTTCAGCTGAAGAATGACAGAAACAGCTGAAGCAGAAAAATACCCCCGGACGCTGCAGAATATTCATTAATGATTAATGTAAAAAAAATTTCAAGCAACAATTGATCGCTTGTTATATTTGGATTCAAATCATCACGTTTTATGTATCGAGGCTGCAAATCCAATGTATAAAAATAGTGGAATTATTTTTTAACTGCGGTAAAGAAACAATTAACCATTCTGATGGTAAATTTACTTGGTTCTTTAGTTTTTATTTGCGATTATGATTTCCAGTCCAGGTAGTGAAGCCTACTAAATATTCACTACTTCACTGAAAAGTTAACGAGATATTTATAGAAATGTCAAAACTATAAATATAAGCAATTTATGTATCTTAAATCATCCTTAAATCATGCACTTCAGCAGTAGAGTAAAGTAGGGGAAAGTTTTTTTCCGTATTGCGTATGAACAGCGCTGTAATTTTTCTCCGCCATACATTAACGAAAATCAATATTTATATTATCACAATTTTATTATTCGTCATTAAATTTTAATTCAGCCCCGAACAGTTTTACATGCTTGTGAACTTTATGGTTTTTGCATAACACTGGCGAGGCTATTATCAAATACTGAGCACGAGACATAAACTCCGATCTCTTCATTTAAAAAAGGGTCGTTAAAAGCCTCCGAACAACTTTCTTTTATCGTTATTTTTAACAACTGCCTCCACGCAGATATCCTTTTAGTTCGTTTGTCGTATTTTATGATACGGTATTAATTTTTTTTTTGTAAAAATCTAAAACTGAGGTTAATATTCTCACGTACAAAGAAAGTATTTTATTTTCCTAGAATTTGTCTTACTAAATACAGGGGAATCACAATTTTTTGGGTAAATGAGATTTTTAGGAACTTGGCAGCGATTTATAAGATGTAAAATATTTTGAGAATGTATTGTTATACCTGGACTAAAATCGAGATATCACAATTGATGATCCAATATATTTATTTAGCGGATAGTCGAAAATATATCATACTGTGGTAAGCCACTCAGGCACATTTTACTTTTAAGGAGTAATTTAGTTTGAATCCACTGCAAGTAAAATAATACAAAATAGCTTCTTATCGTTTAAGACCTATAATGTTGCTACTTTTTGTTTGCGTTCACCTACTCTAACAAAATAGTATGATTTATAAACTCAGCGTTCATATTATCTAAACTTAAGCAAAACCTGGAGTTAGTGACTCGAAAGTGACCTTCGTAATTCATTACAGATCGAATCTTAACATAAGGAATGGTTAAACCTCGTTTGTAACATAATTAATAATGAGTTATGCGTTTGAAGCAAATCGGTACTTTAAATTAATTTTATAATTATTTAAAAAAAAAATAAATCCAAATATTTCACGGCTTCAGTAAAAACACTAAAACCCGTTTACATTGTTTTTTCAGTGTAATCTCATAATAAAATAATTATTCCTCGGTCGGTCTTGTTTTCTCGCTCCCCGCGTCACGATCCTCTGAAATCTCACTCACCGTTTATGCAAATTCCCTTCTTCACTTTGTCCTGCCCCATTGTGGAGCAGATAATTATGAGCTTAACACTCTGAGCTCCCGTTACGGGAAATCCATTTTAATGATGTTGCCTGTTCGGATCGCTCCGAAAGTGCTGGCTTGCAATATAAACGTCGCAAGTTCAAAGTTCGTTGAATGAATAGGGAAATTCTAATGATTTGTTTCATTTATTAGTGCTTCTAACCTTATCAAAAATCTTTATCTTAATTAAACAAGGAATCTTTTATTATTAATAAGCATGCCTGCAGGGTAAATATATATGGATATTTTTCAGGAATGTGCTTGGTCTTTATATAGAAAGAAAAAAACTTTTAGGTGTCCGTTCAAACATTTTATTGTCAGAGCGATAAATCTGATTATTTATGTTTTTACAGCAAGTAAAAGATAAGGGCCAAAAATTAAATCTTCTTTAATAAGAATAGCTAAATGGGAAGAACGTTTCAACATTATTAATTATGAATGGCCTCGTCTTTTTCGAGGTATTTATAGTTTTTGTTAAGATACAGATTTCAAATCAAACAAACATAGAAATTGTGGATATTGATTGATTAAATATCATATTTTTTTATAGTATTCAACGCAATTCCACAAGTTTAAGCTTGTTCTATCACTAAAAGTATTTGCTTCTTAAACAGAAACACTGAGTATATATTTAGCTAAGCTGAAAATTTGGAAAAATATTAGCCGACTAGATGAATTAAATTTCATGAAAGATATTGATTTTCATCGAATATATAACAGTAATGTTATGCTAACGTAATTTTAAAGGCGTATTCTCTTTAATGAGTTTTTGAGGTAAAGCTGGTTGGGTTGATACTGTTGGGGTGATATATTTTTATTTTTAATATTAAGAATTTGGATGTGTAATGTACATATCCAAAAACTTCATGAAATACACAAGATCTGGGGGTTTTGACAGTTGAATCCATTTCTAATGCGTTGTCAATATATTTTAGTGGTTCTAGTCATTACAATAATAATACAATAATGAAGGACCCTATATATTAATATAAAACATACATTTATGTTCCATGACGTATGCTACTCATAGCAACAATCAACTCATCGCCACACCAAGGCTTGCGGCACTCTCTTGAGCATCTAACACTTGGGACTGCCACTTGAATCCTTCCAACATCTATCAGCGGTCTATTAGTCTGACAACCCGACCTCTCGATTACATCAACAACCCAAGAATATCCCAGAATGAAAGCAAACACACCCACCTATCCTACAGTTGCAAATGTTTTTAGCCAAGGGTTGAATAAATAACGCGGAGAACGGACTGTACTTAAATTTCCTGAAACAACTGTAAAAACCTTGAAAACAAGCAGGAGTCGAGAAAAATAGACAATCATTAAAAACTGGAGTACATATAAAACATCGAAAAAAACGCTATAAATCTTGTTCCGCCTTTACCAGGAGGAATTCGATCCCGACCCGCTCTAATGCGACCCGGTGAATTCAGACTGTCGGCTTCCGAGTATTATTATACAAAAAAAATGTTTTAAAAAAACCCTTTTGTAACTTGTAAGTCTGCCTCTTAAAAGCAATGATAATATTTTTAAAATTTTAAAATACATGTTATTATGTAAACATTTTTTATAGCTCACCAATTTAAAACACAATCGTCTTAAATAATATGTATTGCTTAATATTTTCATCACAAACAAACAACAAACAAAAACATTTTTTTTATAAATAAATATTCTATCAAATGCACTCGCCGCTAATTATAAATCGATAGATATATTCTGTTGTGCAATGATTGAAAAAAGCTGTGTAAGCGTTTAAAAATTTTTTTTTTACCACATTGACGAACACAATAAAAGAAATTTAAATAAAATAATATATTTGAAGCGCTCGGGTCTGAAAATGTTAAGCTGTAAAACGTTTGAAAACTCCAAAATGAATGCTCGACAGTCCATTCGCTCGCCGGCATTTTTCAGTGGCCGCCCGTCTCCTCGGCGTGAAAGCCACCGAAAGCTTCAGGATTCCATCCATTACGTCTCTTCTGTTCTGCCGGGGTTGGTATAATTATTGAGACCCCTTCTATGAATTTAATAGTCGACGCAGAGAATCGTTAATGGCTCAGGCATTAATCTCGCCTTCTTTTGTGAAAACGTCCAATGTTCAAAACTCAAAGCTGTGATAATTTTTCACATAAAACGATTTAATTTGAAAGTTTACTTATCTATTTTATAAAAATAGTTTTCTTTTTTTAAACCGCGTTCCTGCTGAACCAAATGTTTGACTTTGAAAATTAAGTCATAAAAAATTCAGTTTCAGGTTTTTGGGCAAGCAAATAGAATATTTTATGTTATCTCAAAACGTTAGATTATACACTATTATTAAAAAAATCCTAGACCTGGTTTATCTGCAAAATATAATGGTATCATTTTTTTCAGTTTTAAAATGTCATCATATATGAAATAAAAAAATACACATTAAGAAATAAGTAACTTATATAAAAAACAAAGAAATAATTGTAAATTTAATACTTACGGCTAAGGAAAAATACATTTACTGCAGGAATGTCATTCAATTTATATCAAAATTCCAAGAAGCCTGGATAATACTATGGTTTGTGTATTTTAATAAAATCTACGGCAGTTTATACAAGTTAAAATTAATTAAAGCGGTAGGCTTTGTATTATTCAGAACTTGAGTAAAACAGTCAGAAAGTACTCATTTTTTATGTTTCATTTTCATATTCATATTAAATATTTCGCTAATATAAAACAATAAAAAAACATACATTTCTGTATTTAAAATATATATAAGAATGAATAATTTAATATAGATAGCCAAAATGCTACGAAATTATAATCACTTTTGTTTATAAGAGAATACGTTTTTAAAGACAACTTATGTATAGGCAAAAGCATTAAAAAATTAAGTTATCGTATTTTTCTAGCTTATTTTTTTATGGACAATTTTTAATTTATTTTAGATATGTAGTGTTTTAATTACTTACGTTGTTAGTAAAAATTATCAACAGCTAAGCGAAATTCAATTGTCATAAAACATTTCAATTTTATCCATCAAAAATAATTTTGAGTTCGTAGTATACTTTTTACCCAAGGTCCACAAAAGAATTTTCCAATAAAAAAACATGCCAACGAATATAAAATCGAGTCCCCATTATCATCGAGTTATAAAAAAATACTTCTACATTAATTCGTTTAATTGGACGGAATTTCATAAAAAAAAAAAATATCGGTATAAATATGATTTTTATACGTTTTAATAAATCAGGGACTTTTATCTCTTATCGTAAAAAAAACTTTTTAAATTAATCAAACGCATCGGGAGAGAGCCCGGGGCTTCGGGGGGTGCTGAAAAAGATCGAGCTGAAAAAGTCCCGATACAGCCTCTCTAACCCACCGCGGACGGCAAATCAATTTCATGTTTTCGGACAACGGCACAAAGGGAGATCCGAAATAAGTTCTGAACTTTCATATTGGGCGAGAGAACGAATCGATGGCTTAGGAAGACTTTCATCGTTCGTATTTATACTTAAAAGAAATTCATTACTTTGAAATGTAACAATTAATATGTATGAATAACCTATACGAATTCGCTTTTCTTGTGATTCTTCAGCCTAGAATAGTCTGAAACTTGAACTGAAGTAGTCTGATGTGTTATTATTTCGTTCTTGTTTCTATCTTACATGACTTCGTATATCTATTTTTTGGATTGGACGTCAATCAGATGCGTATTTATTACCCATTACGGGTTATTATATTATTACTAATATGATTAGGCACATTAGTTCATACATAGAAGAATATTGGTTGACCTGGGAACATTGGTTCATATGTAGAATATGATTGTTAAAAATTCTCGATAAACGGAAGTGATTCGTTAGTACAAGGGTTAGTATGTAAGGGTTCAAATCCCACACAAATCACGATGACATTTTTCTGAGAGTTTCTTTAAATCATCTTCTATGTATGAACTAATGTGCCTAATCATATTAGTAATAATTAAATGACTTCATGAATTTGAAATGTCATGAATAACTAAATAGCTACAAGGTTATGATAAAAATATTTGTAAGCGTTCTTGCTTATATTAGTAAGGCCACGTTGGTTTTTTTTTTTTTTTAAAGATTTTCTCCTAATTTTATATATGGACGTGAAAAACATACTTTGAATACGTCAAAAATATAAAAGTATAGGCGATGGTACAGAGTGTTGTTTCATCATCGTTCCCACTGCCTTCAGGAAGCACCCTTTCGGATGTACTGAGCTAGGATCGCTAGGCCGGTGGTCCCCAACCTTGTGCCCGCGGGCGCCATGGCGACAACTTTCCTGTCCGACCACAATAAAAAAATTGTACTAATTAAATTGAGAAATGTAAGCGAAAATAAGTATATCGTTATAATTTAAAAAATAATTATTCTTTCCAGAAAATCATAAAAAAGTCTGTGGTGATAGCATCTTATGGTGGCTGATCCCTTAGATGGGTCAATTTTTGAGTTTTTTGATAACTTTTTGCGAAAAATTTACTGCATCAATAGAATTTTTTTTAATGCTTAAAGTTAAATACATTCCCTCTTCTAAAGACATGATTTTTTATCTCTTGTAAATTTACTTTTAATATGATTTATATGTATTTTCCCGATTAAAGTTTAGGAATTGGGAGATTATTATAACTAATAAATTACTTACTGCGCACCTAAAACATACTTTTTTATTTTTTTTTAGCCGGCTTTGGTACTACTTTCGGGAGCAGAAACATACCTTGAAAAAATATATGGTGCCCGCCGCCCGACCGGCATCCTGAAATGTGGTCTTGTGTGCAAAAGGTTGGAGACCCCTGCAATATCTGATAAGATAAGTATAATCGTGTTTGCGATTGTAACTCTATATATATATGTAAATGATCACTAAGAATTTGTCACTTTATTATATATTGGCTAGTTAATAATAATAATTTTATTATTATAATTATCATAGTATTGAAATAATTTATTATTATTATAATGTAATTATTGTTATCAATAATTACATTATAATAATATTATTTTATACATAATTATCATCGGCGAAAATATATTTCAAGTTATTTAAATTCACTTAGTTTTTAATCACTTAATTATTAAATTCTCGAACGACTCTCACCAGTGATCATCTGCGGTTGTTTTCTCGGGTTGTCCATGATCCTGCCTACGTCCTGGGTTTAGTGGTGTGCATGTTCGGTATCCTGTTTCCGTTTAGTAGTGATTCTATGGTGGAGAGGCTTCAAAAACACAGTGTAATCATTCGTAATGATCGCTCTTCATCAATAAATCTTACACAACCTCCGACTGACTTGCATTTAGCCAATAGCTCCCTGCATTGCGTTGCTTGCTTGGCAAAACATAAAAAATAACGGGACCCTATCGGCTGATTGCAAATTGGTCGCAAGTAGTGTAATTTGTCAGTACGGTCTTATGTTGCATATGACGTTACTATGTCGCACTTAATCTTCACCTCACGCAAAATGGAGTCTACTATGTATAGATCTTCCTGCAAAAACCAAAAAGCGATCAAAGATGTTCCAAGTTCACCCGCCAAACCGTAAGTATAGCTCTTGCAACTATTGTAAATTAACATAAGCACATTCACATTTTCCACGTCAGTTGAACATTACCAACCTAACAAATAAGATTTCCAGTGATATTTTTTAATCAAATTTTAATAATTTGCCCCCAAAAAGTAAATAAATAAAATTTTAGATAATTAAATATGCGCGTCACAATAAAATACCACATGATGGTCATCCTAATTAACTCCGTTCCTAGCAGCCATTTGCAACGTGATGTCGTGAGTATTTGTCTTTGTGTGTACTTTTTATCATTTAGCGAGTATTATGCGCTCTTAGTGTATTTTATCTTATCTTAGAATTAAGGCTTGTCTGTAATCCGACAAACGCAGCAATCTAAAATGAACCATCAGACATAAAAAAAATTATCGATCGGTCGTCGAGCAGTCGGCTCATATATTTTGTACAGTTGTATTTTAAACACCCCCCCCCCCCCTTCTGCTCTCGTCACTCAAAATGGGCTGCTGCAGCATTTGACAAATTAACCGTCCGCGCCATCCAAACGAAGCGGCCACCTTGTCGGGGACGTTCATTTTTTTTCAATTAGAAAAAATGTGCCTAATCATATTAATAAGTACTTAATATAAGCCTGCAAAGGCAATTAAAACGCACTCGATTGACGTTCAATCCACAAAATAGACATATAATTCTAAATATCTAACAAAAACGCGGACCGGCTCGTCGAGAGGGAAGATGTTTCCCCCAGGCCTCTCTGTCCACTCCACCCTCCGCGCGTATTCCGAGTCTGACTTTTCGCTTCTTTTCGCAGCGCTCTCCGCCCGTCCGACCACCCCCGCCCGATGTCCATCATCATGGGGATGTATGTGGAGGACCCCTACACTCCCCCGATTGGAAAATATACGAGCGTTGGGCGACCCGTCTCCGACTTCACGGACGGGAGGAACGACTCGAATCAGAGCGGAGAGGGTGCTCGGGCGCGCGCTCACAACATCCCCGGCCTGGATCTGCGCCGCGAGGACCACCGCCTGAGCACTATGCACACCTGGCCGGCTCGCATCATAGTGGACTACGAGAAGGCGGCCAAGTACGGCCTGTACTACGCCGGCATCGATGACCTTCTCAAGTGTGTCTTCTGCGATGTGGGGATCCATTCCTGGCTCTCCGGGGACGACCCGCTCGTGGATCACGAGAAGTGGTCAGAGAACTGCCCGCTCCTGAAGCGCCGACTGGTGGGCAACGTGCCCCTCCTTCGCGGCCGCGACGAGTGCGGGCCCTCCGAAACCCGCCCCCGTCCCTCTCACCCCGCCTTCATGACGGAGGCCTCTCGCCTCGCTTCCTTCACCAACTGGCCGACACACATGCGTCAGATGCCGGCCGAACTGGCCGACGCCGGCTTCTACTACACCGGGCAAGGCGACCTGACCATCTGCTTCTACTGCGGCGGCGGCCTCAATGATTGGGAGGACGGAGACCTGCCGTGGGAGCAGCACGCCATGTGGTTCAAGCTGTGCCCCTACTTGCTCACCGTCAAGAGCGAGCGCTACGTCTACGAGGTCAAGCAGCGTCTGTCGGGCGCCGAGAGTTCTCCGCTTCCGAAGCCCGAGAGCAAACCCCCGCCTACTGTCGTCACACTGAAGAATGATCGCAGCAACGACGACTCCAAGGTCTGCGGGATCTGCTGCGTGGGCGAGCGAAACATCTGCATCATGCCGTGCGGTCACGTGTTTACTTGCGTCAAGTGCACCTTGTCCATCAAGACTTGCCCTATGTGCCGAGGACCAATTAATAACATCCAGCGTTTGTACTATTCGTAGTCTGTCAACCCATTGCCTTAAAAACCTCTGGATGCCGGTTGGTTACTTATAAATATCGGAGTATTTTTTTATTTGAATACCTTAAATCGCTAGGCTAACTGCTGAGCTCTCCGCTGGTTTTTGTCACGATTTTGTAACTAATCGTGTGAAATACGCCCATCTAAGAATTTATACCCGTGAGTGAATATATGAAAATATAATTTTGTTACGGTATCCAATCTTAGAAGACTGAGTAAATTTTAAGATGATTGGTTTCTTGAGTGCTGAAATGCTTGAAGATTTTTGTCTTCCAACGCTTGGAGTATTATTAAGGATTTTGGTTGTGCGTTATTACCACCGAGTCATCAAAAAAAATTATTTGTTATTTATATCTGTTTCAACTTTCAGTGACTATTCTAACAACCAAACAAAAATATGGCCACTTGTATAGTAAAAAATTACCTTTCAATAAATCAATTTAGATATTTATGTTTATATTGCTTTAATACCAAATACGCAAGTGATAGGTAAAGAGCTATAAATTTATCGTCAGTTACCGCCTCCCCTTCTAGATCATAATGCAGATGCTCTAGTCATTATTCTGGGTCCAAACTCCAAATAAAGCTCGTTATACACACCAACATGAATCTTAAAATAAACCTAAATTACATTTCCTACCCTTGGGGCAAACACTGAAGAGAAGTTACCGCCATATCTGCTGGAGGATCTCCCACCTACCCGAGTGCCTTCGTACAGTAACGGGTATCTGATACTAAATAAACTTATTATTCTAAAAATATTATTAGTTATTATTTTAAAACCAAAATATTTTTAAAAATCTTGCATAACTGTAAAATATGCTTTTTTTGCAAACTCAATCTAATAAAATTAAAAAAATGTTAATACGTATATATTTTTGAGAATTTCGTTTGTATAAATTATTAACATCAAAAATTAAAACTCGTATGTAAATAAATAAAAAATCATCAAAGTCAAGAATAATTTTTTATTTGAAATATTCTGCGGGACATTTTTTATTTTTATTTGCGTAAGACTTCAATATATTCCAACACGATGCCCTCAAGTCGTATTATCAGTAACACCATTACGGGGTAGGCCAGATTTGATAATAAGGTTTCCCTTAATAATCTAATCTGCACATTGACCCTTTTTACACCCCGTCGGTGAGCAGATAAGATCCTACATTATTAACACAAAAATGAATTACATTCTTTGCGTATTAGAATAATATTTACGGTCTGATAATCATTTTCGTGTTGGAATTACCAGGAATACATTACAAACCGCTTCGGATTACTTTCCTAATGCATACAGAGTTGTGGAATTGTCAGGATATTACCATCAATCAAATAATTAGTGAAATCATCGATTATAAACATATTGTAACACGCAGCGAGGAACTGACACTTGCTTTCACACATCACACTAAATATAATTATTTTGGTTCCTAAACTTTTATACAATCGTATAAAAAAATATATAAAATATTTCCTTAAAAACACTGAATACGAATTAAGTGTTTAAATAGATTTTGTACGCATAAATCAGTAGAATAATTTTTATTTTTGAGTAATATAAGCTTTATAAATATTTTCATAATGTAGAACAATAATTCAAATAAAATTATATGAGTATTTTTTTTACATTAAAGAAAGCCTATTGTATATTACTAATGTTAATATAAATTTGTCAAAAATTTGTGTTGATATTAAATAAATATTTTAAATGAAATTTGAAGCAAAACAACTGTAAATGTTAAAATATGATTAATTGAGTAGATTGAAAAATTTATTTCAAATTCTGGCTGCAATACTCACTGAAGGGTGGATTCATATCTTCATGTTGTCGTGAAAATAACTTTTGAAAATTTTTCTTGTCGTTTCATGTGTGTATCGACTAACCTAACCCTTTGAACTCCGGACTTTTTTTGTTTGTTTTTTTTTAAAATTTAACAATGTGAATACGTCCGAATTGCCGCAATTACTTTGCAAAACTCACAAAAATGGTTTATACCTGCTCTAATATGCACCTAGACTTCTTATAGGGTAAACAATAAAAGGTGCACTATGGCGAGGTATAGTCGCCAACGGAGTTACAAAGGAATTTACCATGTCGACACATTGTCGCCAACGGAGTAGAAAGGATTAATTTTGCATACAAATAATTTCATTATTTATTCAAAAACGTTTATTTTCATAATTGCTACTTTCAACAAAAACAAGATCAAACTAAAGGTGTCCCAAAATTAACGCAAGATTTGAATTTGTCGCCATTTTTGCAGTAAAGTTTTGGGAACTCCCTTCTCTCTTCGCTGTGCATGGTCATTAGGCTTCAGTTTTTGTGTTAATTGAATTTTGTAAGCATGGAGACACAGATCATTAGTTAGTATACGTTGTAGAGAGCTTCTTGAAATTTGCAATTCTTGTCCACGGCGCCGAATGGAGGTTCCTGGATTGTCACCGACACTCTTACGCACTGCTTCGATATTGACATTTGAACGGCTTGTTTTTGGATGAAGGGTGTGTTTAGCGTCTCTAATCCAGTCTCACTTTCAATTAATCTCTTCACAGTTGACGAAGTTAAAACATTATTCCGACCATATTTTGTATGAAATTTTCGAACTGCGGCTACCAAGCTTTCATTATTTTTGAAATATCTATCTAATATATCTAATATATATAATAGCCATTGTGTGTATGTATGTATGTTTCGATTTTTGGTTTTCTATAGAATATCTTAAAAGATACAACGCTGATTTTTTGCACGTAAGTTTAGTAAATTTTTCCGCAGCTATGTGCCGAATTTCAAGACGATAGGATAATATTTTTATTTAAAAACTAATTTAATAAGACTATAAAATATGCCATAGCGAGTTTTAATATGTACGAATTATAGGATTTCATTGT
Source organism: Atopsyche davidsoni (assembly GCA_022113835.1). Lineage (NCBI taxonomy): Eukaryota > Metazoa > Arthropoda > Insecta > Trichoptera > Hydrobiosidae > Atopsyche > Atopsyche davidsoni. The sequence goes on along the minus strand of JAILWY010000006.1, from coordinate 7,452,349 downwards.
TGAGAATTTCAAATTTAGAACTTTTACAAAAAAACAAATTTTGATGCTTCTAAGAAATTTTCAGTGTATGTCAGTTTGACACAACTACTATCTTTATTTTTTCATCGAAATTGCATTTGAAATTATTTTTCACATCATTAATTACTCAAAATGCCTCCTAAAAAAATAACACCGTCTACGCACAGCAAACGTAATTAAAAAAAGAATAGCACAATTGAACGTGATAAAGACTGCATCTAATAAAGAACAGTGCAGTGAAAGTGATTCGATGTTTGTGACACGAAATGTGATATTTCCTAGAATGGCTTTGCTTTCAAAATTAATATCCGGTTATTAAAAAAATATGTTTACAAAATATTCATCTAATTATCAGCCAAACATATGTTCAAACACTATTGCATCGTTCATTGAATTCGTCATTTTATGACGGGCTACATTTCTAGTTGTTTAATAATGAAGACACGTTGTTCTATCGTGTAACGCTCCATTTTTACTAATTTTAAACTGTCAGCTGTTGAATTGTTTTTTTTAAGTGTTTCCAAAACTTTACTACAAAAATGGCGACAAATTCAAATCTTGCGTTAATTTTGGGACACCCTATACAACCGTTCATATTGTATTGAAGGCCTCAACCTTGAAGGGGTGGCGGTCCCCGCGCGCCACGCGTGAGGAGCCGCTGCCGCAGCGCATCCCGCACATTTCACACCGAGGGGGGGGGGTCGGGGGGAGGAAACAATTAGCGATCACGTGACCGGCCGCAGCCCCGGGGTGGGGGGGGGGGAGGGGGTGAGGGACGAGGTAATGACGTCATAAAAATAATTATACACTGATTGCGACGCGTGATTCGGGAAGCCGTGCGAGGCCGAGTGTGTGCACTGGTCGGCGCTGGGCACACTCGAATATTTTTTTTAATAACAGACTTTATTTTAATAACTCACTAAATCTTAATACTAATATGATTAGGCACATTAGTTCGCACGCAGAAGACGATTAAAGAGATTCTCAGAAAAATAACAACGTGATTTGTGTGGAATTTGAGCCCGCATCCCCGGGCTTACATGGCCGGTGTACTAACGAATCACATCGAGATCACATCAATAATATAATAAACCCGTAATGGGTAATAAATACGCATCTGATTGACGTGATTCAATCCAAAAAATAGACATCACAAAATCTTGTTATAAAAAACACTTGCTGTATTTCTATAGGCAATCTTCTCCGGGTTTTTAAACATATCATACAAAATTATATCAAATACTTGTCAATTCGATTTGAATAGACCTTAAATATTGTAATCCATCTTCATTACACGTATACATCTCCAAATTTCATATTTTTCATGTAAATTATATTAAGTATAGTATATAAGCACTAGAATATGTTTACAATACTTTTTATAAACCATATTTGGTTCTGGGGTTTTAACAATTTGATCATTGTATTGAACATATCCGATTGATATATTTTGACCAAACATAATTAATTATAATATCACCAAGATTTTATCGAATTTTCGATTAAACATATTCGATTAAAAATATTTAGCTATGCCCATCACCAGCAGGGCTCAACCCAAGCGAACTTGTTGTATGCAAAGCTATTTACCTCACTGATACGTTGTTCGTGACACTTTTTTTTTTAATTGCATAATTTTGACTGGCATTATCTTGTGAGGTATAAAAGTAACTGAAAATATTAAAAAATAAGTTGATATGAATAAAAACGAGTGTGCAAAGCGCCTGTATAGTGTAGACAAGCTCTCAAGAAGGAAATGTGGTATTTGGTAAAAAAAAATACCCCTATATGAATAAAATCGCTTTAATATAAAAAAAATGTTTTTTTTATTAATATGGTACAAATAGGCTCAGAAATAATATTATTAATAATATAAATTCTTTTTTAGGGCCAAAATTTGTGATGAAATAAAATACTTCATTTTCTGCATACGAGTAAATAATATTATTTTTATCAAATACTTGACGGACAGTAACGACGCAAAAATAATATATAATAAATAAGTCCACAGAATTACTTATAGAAATTGAAAAAAAATTTTTTTTAATTATAGTAGAAATCTATTTTTATTATTTCATTTTATTTATTTAATAAAATTATTTGAATCCTGAAAGTGACCTCTATATTATTAGACCTCTTTTTGTGTAATTGTACCGGAAATAAATATTTTACCCGAGAATTATGAATAATATTTTAGAAAAATTTTCACTTCGGTATTTCAGATTTCAGCGGTTTTTTATTTAATATTCTGTTTATTTATCACATAAACCAGTTTTTAAAGTATTTAAATCAGTTCAATAAATAAATAAAAGAAAATCTCAAATTAGATTGTCGTGGAGATTCAAGATCTGTCAAATGCAGAATTCGCTCCATTTTACTCAATTCCTCGTTTTCTTAATTCTTTCGCTGCTTTTAAAGAAGAGATAAAAGCAAAAACAAAATTAAAATGCTTTAAAAATAAAGTTTTCATTTTCAGGCCCCGAGACGGTATTGAAATTAATTTTTAACTCTTTTAAAGTAAATATATAAATTTTCAAGTTTCAAACTCTATAAATTAAACATGTTCAATAATGATATTTAAAGAAGTGATAATGTTGTTAACAATGAAAAAATTTTTATTTTAAAGATATGAGCTCTTATTTAAAGCAATTGATAAAATCTATTGCTGTCGGATTGGTTTTTATTTTTGTTTGGACTGATGCTGCAGTTTCTTCGGTGCAATCCACTTTCCTCGACTATGGCCTGTCGAGTCTTTTCCTTCTACTGACCTGAAGTGCTGGAACCTACTTGGTGGAACGTGATTCCTCATCCTCTCCACCTGCCTCAGCCTTCAAGTCTGCTAACTTTGTTGAACTTTACCATGAGAGAATAGAGATGGTAATGCCCATCACTTAACCTTATTCTGAAAATGCCGTAAACAGACGTGATACTTATATGAGATTATTCAATGCCTTACAATCTTCGTATTCAAAATTCATAATTATTTCACAAAGTATTGATTTTGATAAAAAAAAAAAAAACTTTATAAACAAGGTCATTTTTTGTAGAATATTCGATTCTAGTAAAAATCATCTTAGTTTAAAAATACAACTATAGTTTTTTAAGTGTTCGTGTCTGAAAGCAAATAAATGCATAGAAGGTTCTAAAGCACATAGGCATTACATATTAGCACCACTTATATAATCAGTTTATTCGGTTTAAAGTAAAAATAATCAATATTTTTGACAGAGAGTAACTTGGTAGAATTCCATTTTTATATTTTTTAGTAAAATCATTAAAATATTTTACTCAAAAATATTAAGTATAAATAATCAGTAATCAATAAAAAACGCAGTTTTAAAAAAAATATTTAATTAACTTGACACGTGATGTAACAATTGAAATATTAAATTGTGCATTTGTAATGGCTATACAAACTAAGATATTTACAATATATCCAAATTGAGGTAAAACTTCTTCCATGTACAATACACTCTCTGATATCACTTATTTTATTCACATTTAGTACTCAATTTACAACACATACGATAGAGTCCGCCATCCCAGACACAACACACTCGCTAGGCAGAACGTGCCGTGGAACGATGCACTTGTTTTTCCTGAAAAATAGACAACACAGTTAATGAAAAAGGATACCATGTTTAAAAGGATAACATTATTGTATGTGGCACAGTGGTGGCACGGCTTTCATGCGAGAGTTTGTTTTAATTAGTATTTAAAAGGTAGGGTCGCTTTGAAATTACATGCAACATTTATGAACTTATTTACAACCGGAATGCTAACGTACTGCTTTAAACAATACGACCCAGTTGCATTTACACTTAATAAAGCAAAGTAGTCTAAATAAAATATAATATAAGTAAAAACGTCATAAAAAAATTTTGAACATAATACATATAAGTATATACTGTATAAATATATATTTATAAATTCAATTCTTTGGGTGAGTTCAGCTCGATAGAACTTTTTTTCAATTGCATGTGTTCACCAAATGCTATGTCGTCTCAGTTCTTATTTATGAAGTCGAAGCTTGGACACTCAAGCTACTATACGAAGAATTGAGGCGGCAGAAATGTGGCTGTATAGGAGAATCCTTAAGATACAATGAATGAGTCTTGCACAGAATGCGCAGAGAAAGAGAACTCTTGACGTCGGTAAAGAAGCGGTAACAATAGAAGAAGTAACAATAAATATAGCATCCAACTGATTGTCCAAAAATCAAAGTTAAAAAGGGGTATTGGAAGAAGGAAGGATGCGAATTTTGCAAAGTGCGGCCGAATTGGTGAGACTGGCCTATGATAGGGATATGTTCGAGAAAACGGTCACCAACTTCCTTTGAGGAGGGGCATCAGAAGAAAAAGATTGTTCAAAACAGGGTGCGCCATATTTTATATCAGTGTGTGAATAATAAATAACTTTTAAATAAAGCTACCGATTTATATATATAAGGTATTTTTATTTTATTTGATTTGTAGCAATTTACTTTAATTAGTTTTTGAATACAACATCAATCAAGTGGTTGCATTTATTGGTCAAAGCAAAATGTGTCTTTTTTGCTGCGTTTTTCATCACTTTTTCGAGCATCTCGCACGAATATTTGCCCTTGAGCTCGTCAATGGTTAGAGGCCCGCTGGCGTACACTAAAAGAAGTCCGGAGGGGTTAAATCTGGATATATATATTGGGTCAGTTCAGATCCAACACCCTCAGCAGCACGATAGGATTTAATTTGTAAGTGTCATCGCAGGTGCGAATCGTTCAGAACAGACGAAAGCACTTCATGCGAAAGAGAGTCATGTATCATGCCGGGAGGTAGAATTTTATAAGTAGTTATCTGAATATGTCATATCGCAGAAGTGTATACAACATTCTTTTTGAGCTCTCAACATGTCAACTTTTGTACCAACAAAACGCAATTTGCGGGAAGCTTTATTTTTCTGTTTCAATTAGAAGGTAATGTTGTGAAGTTGGTGGGATCAGAAGGGTGTCATCCACTATGAGCTGCTGAAACCAGACCAAACTATCACGGGCGAGTTTTACAGACAATTGATGCGTTTGAAGCAAGCATTGGCAGAAAAACGGCCAGAATATGCGACCAGGCTCGAGTCTGTAATTTTCCATCATGACAATGCTCGACCACATGTTGCTAAACCGGTTAAAACATATTTGGAAAACAGTGGATGGGAAGTTATGCCCCACCCGCCTGATAGCCCAGACCTTGCCCCTTCCGACTACCACTTGTTTCGATCGATGCAGAATGCCCTTTCTGGAATACGCTTCATTTCTGAACAGGGTATCAAAAATCGACTTGATTCTTTCTTGGTTTAAAAAGGAGAACAGTTCTTTTGGGAAGGAATCCATAATTTGCCCGAAAGATGGGAAATAGTAGTGGCTAGCGATAGACAATACTTTGAATAGAATATATTGTACCAATTTTTTATAATAAAGCTCCAATTTCACGAGAAAATCCCAAAAAATAATGCCCATACCGTATATTTAAAAAAAAATATTTAGTAAAAAGTATCATTTAAAGTAGCGTTTACGATAAAATGTTGGCTTCAAAAGACGAACAGTTCTTTTGGAATGGAATCCATAATTTGCCCGAAAGATGGGAAAAAGTAGTGGCCAGAATATATTGTACTAATTTTTTATAATAAAGCTCCAACTTCACGAGAAAATCCCAAAAAATAATGCACATACCGTATATTTAAAAAAAAATATTTAGTAAAAAGTATCATTTAAAGTAGCGTTTACGATAAAATGTTGGCTTCAAAAGACGAACAGTTCTTTTGGGATGGAATCCATAATTTGCCCGAAAGATGGGAAAAAGTGGTGGCCAGAATATATTGTACCAATTTTTTTATAATAAAGCTCCAATTTCACGAAAAAAATTATTAGAATTAATGCATTAATGCCAATAAAAAAGATTGAATGCGATGGTGATCACCCGCGCCACTGGGCCACTCCAGCTTCTGTATGTGCAGCAGCTGCGGCGCGGCCAGGGCGGCCGAGGCGTGCACGGAGCGCGCGCCGGGCGTGCTGGTCCCGGGCGGGCCCGGAGCGCCCACTGAGGCCGTGCACTGCACCAGCAGCGCGCCTGCTGGACCCTGGAAGTGCCCGCGGTGCAGCGACGCGCGCAGCCGCGACGAGCTGCGGAAGAACTCGTCCTCCGAGTACTCCACCGCCGTCAGCACCTGGTTCTCCTCCACCTGGCCACAATCACACATTACGAAAAAACACTTTAATTAGTCTTGTTGAGGGACAAGGCATTTGATTGGTGAAGATCCATTATTGTAATGATAAAAATAACTTTGTATTTTTGTCTTCACTTTGAGTTTATTAGAATTATTCGCATAACTAGTTTCGACCCTATACACCGGGTCATCATCAGATGCATGACTTGACCCGGTGATAAACTCAAAGTGAAGACAAAAATTCAAAGTAACTTTTTATCATTACACTATAATTAGTTTTCACTCTGATGCTTGTGCATGGTTGCCGTTTTTTTTTTTATAGGTTTGGTTGTTATGTACAAGGTTTGTCATCACAATTTGGGGAAACTTTTCAAACTAGTCAATCGAAATTGTGTTATATATGGGAGTGACTGAAGCTACACCCCCTGGTTTATCTTATTTGTGGTTCCGATGACACACTTCAAGAAGCCATCCAGTGACTTCATCAACTGACTTCAGGCCCTCCTGTCGGCATTGGCTCTCCAATTGGTGTCTCTGAAGACCAAAGATGGGGCATGAATCCACAAGGTGGATCACTGTTTGTGGAGTAATATCATCACAAGGGCGTGTGTCAAGTGGAACCTGCGGAGATAACTTATCATCACTCCATGACCCGTTGCTGGGTTGATTCAAAGCTAATCCCGCAGGTATTTCTGTATACACCGGCCTACAATTATTGGGGAGGATGTGCTCTGGAAGTAGGTGAGGAGGCTCCTGTTATTGTTTATCGGGTATCATTCAGATCTAAATGCCAGATCTTTTCAAGGAAATGATTATATAATAATACTTATGAGCAGCACCAATACGCTAACTTTTCCTTGAAATTCTCAACTGCAGTGACCCACTACACTATTCTCTCTAAGAAAGCCATGAGCACTGGCTCAGCATAAATGTATGTTCAGTGGGATGGTCGCCAGTCTCATTTGAGGAGAAGGACCTGAAGAAGAAGTATCAAGAACAACTTCAACCTCATTTTAGAAGAGGCACCTGATGAAGTATTTTCTTTTGGCCATTAATACGTCGCTACAGTAAAAAAGTGTCTTACCTGTCAAATAAGCTTTTTTGAGTTAAAATTATAAATTTATAATGTGATGCTTAACTAAAATAAAAACGACCCGTTGCATATTATATAATACACAATTTTTCGGCTGTGAAAAAATATCTTCCCGTTTCATGTGTGAGTTGATTACCCAAAAAAACACATAGCCAAATTTATAGTATAAAACTTTATAAAACCTCATCTAAATTTAACTACAAGCAAACTGAAAATATTTCACATTTTTTCATGAAACTGTTATTATTTTCATTTTTTAGCATCGCTTGGTTATTTTGGTGCCTAAAACTCTAGTGATAACATGTCTAAACAAGCTGCTTGTTGAGAACAACCGGCATATGAATTGCCTAGTTTGTTATTTGCCATTTAAATTCTGGCGTGTCAGTCACAGCTAGACTAAAAAATACTGAATAAACGGTTGTATTGTCACTGCAACTGATATATTTGTATATTATATTTCACCATGGATTGCAATAATGTGCTCTTTTAAATCTTTATTTATACAAAAATTGTAAGAAACCAATAAATACTATATACATAACAAAAACACAGTAGCGTCTGTATATTTTAATACATCTTGATATTTCTTTTTTAACGTGGACATGATTTAAATTATAATGAAATCGAAAACTCGTATTGTCTAGCCCAGTCTCCACAGTTGGTAAGTCAACGTGCTAGCCACTTGAGTAGAAGGCGATTCATAATTTCCTTACTTCAACACCAAAACAAATCCGCCGACGTTTGAAAACCTTTCTGTACTTCTCGGATATAACAAAACTTCTCTCAGACTAAAGACTCAGCTTTTCATGTAGCATTCTTTTATTGTATGATTTTTATTTTCAGGATGGGAACAAATTCAGTTCATACAAGGTAAGCATTTTTTAGAGGCTGCTTTCTAAAAAAAAAAACACGAAGACTAAGCAAAATCCTGCACACTTTTGACAGAATAATATTATTCAAAGTTTAGTTTTAAATAAATTTGCTGGGCGTAGAAAGTCAGCGAAAAGCTTCTCTTGCGAGTAGATAGCGATTCTAACGCCGCCAATGTATTTTCGATAAAAATAAATATATTCCGGGAATATATAATATATAAATACGGGAGTTAGAATTGATTTGTAATAAAATACCTTTGTTTTTCCGTTTTCCTATTTTCTTTTCACAAAGGATGCAGTTACACGACCTCATTAGTTGATTTTATTGTTCTGGTAATGCTTTTGAGTTCAACATAAATCGGTCACGAAACAAAAGTTAAGCCCGCTGAAAGTTTCCAACTTTGTTTTATTTATTCCTTAATACATACCGTCGCAAGTTTCCAACTCCCATACCAAGATCCACGCAAGTGAGTTGATGATTGAATACCTTGTTTTTTCCCGATTCTTTATATTATTACAGGTCTAGGACCTCCTGCTATTCAATATGTACTTATAACAACTTATTCTTATGAGAAGTTATTTTTTTATATTGATTCCTGATAATGAAAAAAAATATTTTACTGTACAAAATAATTACATTAATATTGCACAATTGAGGTTCGAATTCAATCATGATGAACGTTCATTACAAGTACAAGTGTGACGTAAAATAAATATTTTTAAAGAAGTTCTAGTGTTAACATTAAAAGTGTTTTTCATATTTACTGACCTGCTGATTATTGATATACCAGGTGATGGTTGCAGGAGGGACAGATGGAGACGATGAGCAAGTCAGGTCCAACATGTCTCCAACATTGTACGTAGAACGAAGGCCTTCAATCTGTGGGTCTTCCAGTGGCAAAGCTATAAAAAAACAACATCTTCATTATATTAAAGTACTAACTAAACCTAACCTATCTAATGCAATATTTGCAGTCAGAATTTACATGATTTTATGCATCATAACATCGGGTCAAGTAATGCTCAATTACGTTTATGCATATTAGGGTACAGTTCATATGATCCACAATTCTCTTTGACTCTCAAAGGAATATTAGTGCATCAACTATGTCCAAGGATCTGTTTCAATAATACAACGCTTTACTGGATTTATAAACCACTGACATTAAAAACTGAAATGTGTATTTTATACTCATATTTTTGGCAGAAAGTAGCCAAGTGAAAAAATAAATATTTGAAGATGTTTCTATTTTTTATTTATAGACGCGACTAATTTCATCGTCCCAACATATCGTGTGTATTTTTATATAAATCCACGACGACCTTTTCCCATTATATTAACAGTACCATGGCCCTATTTAAGGGGAGAGGGGGGGGGGTTCTGTTATTGTTTCTGCAGCCAAATTCAAAGCTTTTTAAAGAAAAGGCAGCAGCAATACGTATACTTTTCCTACAAATGTAAAACTGCATTGTAGAAGGACCATGGAACCCACTATACTTGTACCTCTAAGAAAACCATGAGTGATAACTCAGCATGAATATTCAGTGAGATGATTGCCAACCTCTTCCGAGGAAAGGCATTTGAGTTAATTATCGGATACCCGAATATGAGTTTAAGTAATCTTAAATGACCTCAGTATTATTAACTTTCAAATGAAACCGGTTTGGGGCACATCGGTTCGATGGTTTTAAAGCTGAGCGCAGCCAAATAACCGCCGGTTTTTGAGTTTGTGTTTTATGTATAATCTATCTATATATATAAAACACAAAAGATGTTTCTATGTCCGTCATAGGCTTTGAAACCATCCAACCGATGTGCCCCAAACCGGTTTCATTTGAAAGACAATAATACTAAGAATCTTTGAGACTATTAAAACAATGCATTAAATACATTCGGTCAATGTATTTAAATTACAATTATGTCAATTTTCGACATTTTCCATACAAAAAATTTCAACATCTGTAAAGTCGAGATCGTTCCTCGCAAAGAATTTGAAAAAAAGGACATTGTGAAGATCGCGCATAAAACAAAATCACTATCTGTCATTCACAACAGACAGTTTTATCATTTGAGGTTATCAAAAAATGGCACCGAAAAGAGCTGTAATTGGAAGAAATACAGCAGCCGAAACTGCCGGACAACACGAAGTCATTTGGAGTGAAGAGCGACAGTCATGAGCTGTAGAAACTCCCCACTCGGGTATCCGCTAGTATTGTATATAGATAGATAGGGGTTTTTTTTTTTGGTTTGCAGCCAAGGTGGCAGTGTCGCCAAGGGTGTGACTGACCTGCGACTGTCATGTTGTGGGTCTGGAGGGCGGTGCGGAAGGTGGGAGCCTCGGTGGAGACCTCGCAGGTGTAGGCGCCCGAGGCCGGCGGGCGCAGGTGGCTGAGGCGGATGACGCAGCGCCGAGTGTCGCAGTCCGCGCCGCCCACAGCCTCCAGCACCGCACCATTCAGCGGGAACATCAGCGTGGGTGGCTGCAGAAACCCTCGCATTTCAGACCACCTCATTGTGAACTCAAAAATCTGAACACTCATTAAAAAAAAAATTAAAAAAATCCCCGAAAAATACTTGGGTTACGAAACCAGTCTACGACACAATCGACAGCCATCCTATAACTTTTTTTATAAAGATAAATTAATTTTTAAATATTTCAATTAATCAAACAAAAATATTTTTTAAAAAAAGTTTGTTTTTAAGTGTCTCGAACTAATATGTGTCCAAAGAGAGTATCGAATATTTATTAGCTCAATAAAATTTAACTACTAGTAATCAAGTATTTTTTTTATTGTTAATTATATGAATACAAAATGAAAAATATTTCAAAAACATGATGTTATCCAAATAGTTCTAATCTGGAACGAAGATTGCTGATAACACGCTGACACATACGTTTCTACTTTTTAGGTATCCCCATAAGAAATAGTCGAGAGGGCTCAAGTCAGTTGATGTTTTAGGGAATAATTTGTTAACAGCTTGAATTGATAGATTGGATGTATGGCAAGTACATCCAAGTCTTGATGGAACCACGTTTTTGAGTTGAAACCTCAAAACTCCTGCAACTCTGGGCCCAAAAGTTTTCGCAGCATATCGCAATAACGATCACTAAAACAAATACCCGATACACTTTTTGGACACCCTTCACATCTACAAAACAGTACAAAAAATTCAGTTATTAAATATATTATTAAAAAAAAATTATATGTCTCGAATCTTATTTAACCTGTGTTTAATTCTGAGTCCTTATTATTTGCTAAAGGTATTAAAGCGTTTAAAACCCTCCATCATATACCGGCTGCTAAGCTATTATTTCAGCAGTAGCCAATAAAGAATGGCATTTTTCATGAGGAAATACAATATTCTCCGAGAGTAAAGAAATTATAACCATGCAACCACGCAATATGCATGTAAACATATACAAAAATGGCCGTAAAGCATACGCCGGGGGCCGTTTCCACCCCATTACACATAAAATTACCATTACTTACTTTTAAATACCGACACATTCAGAAATATTCCGGCCACCATTTTGGCGTGAAACCTGACTTATGGTGTATGAAAAGAGAGTCCGGGAAAATAAAATTTCTTAGTGAATTAAAATCTGCATAATGTATGAATTGGGGAGAATATTTAAACGAAAGAAAAAAATACGCTTTCACGTTTTTACTGTTTTTTAAATTTAATTTATACCAACTCAAAAACAATTTGCGGATAACGTTTTCATCTTGATTATTTACAAAAAAAACATTGATAAATATACTCACGATATAATGCGCAGTCAACTTCTTAGATATATATGATAATTATTTTTTTATACTTAGAAGATTATAAAACGGTGTATTTGATTTTAAGCAAATATGGCAACAGAGTTTAAATTTTATTTTTAAAAAGCAGAACAACGTTAAAACATAGCATTTTTATAAAAATAAACCCGTTTTCTTCTTACCCTATGATTAGGCATGAACCTGAAGAATTCGTGGTCATCTTTGTACCACTTGACAGAAAAGAGGGCGTCTGATCCCGCATCGTAGGAGCAGCCCAGAGAGACTGGCTGCCTCAGGTCCGCCAAGGAGGGCACGTCCAGCTTCAGGATCTTCAGGCAGGATATGCCACCTTGAAAATAAATAAAACATCATTCATTTGAAAGAATGGAATTGAAAACTTATGATTGAAAAAAAAAAAAAAATTATCGACTAGAGTCCACTTTTTGCATCAAGAAATGCGAGCACTGAAATTATTACAAATTTTACTTTCAAAAGTGCTGACTGTATATTATAAAGAGATTTTATTTAAAAAACAAAAAATATATAACTTAACGCACCACGTAACGCAAAGGTAGTCGTTTTCATCAATATTAATTTTTATCAATAAATCGATACACGATACAATAAACGATACGAAGAATATTTTATTTAACCAATAAAAAATGTTGGTATTTCTCTGAAATTGAGGGTTAGATGGGCTTTTTCTAGCAGTCGATAAACATTTTTTTCAATTTCCAATCTTCTGTGTAATACGAGAAGATATGTAACAAAAAGCTGTCTTTGTGCGTAACATCCAATTATTTTCCTTTTCGATATGACAATACAAACTTCTCACAGTCGTAATAAAACCGAACGAATCTGACACCGCAACAACCTTCAGACGAAGTCTTCAAATTAATTTGTCTTCGATTGAACCGTCTTGCGTAATGTCAAACAGGCACGTGTCTCCAAGTCGATACAATACACAAGACTACCTTCAATTAATGTAAAAATACATTTTATTTGATTTCAAATAAACGAATTCATTGATGATTGATACACTCTTTGTGTACGGCTAGGTTAGATTAAGTTGAGTGCCTTACGACTGTAATCAATGAAATGTTAAATTCCGAAAACTTAAAATACAATTTGGTATGACATTATTAACTAAGAAGTTTTAATATTTCACTTTGAAGGTATGTAGTCGCAAATAAACCTTCTGCCAGCTAAATTAAATTCCGCACCACATAAAAGTTTATAAATTCACATCCGTATTTGATATTTGAAAAAAGTCAATTTTAAAACAACATAGTTTTTTGATCAAAAGAAACTGGTTACATAAAAAGTCTATTATAAGTGAACTGTACAAAATAATGGTATTTTAGATTATTGCTTTTCAAAATCAAAGTAAAACTTTGTTCCTTATAAACATAAAGTTTTCATCTTCAAACAAACTCAGTATGCAGAATGTGGGAAATTCAGATAGCGTAGAAACTACGCAAAATAAATTGCAGTTTACGACCCGTACTACAGATAAAGTATTAAACTCCAGTACAAAAATATAGGTTTTATATAAACTTCAAGAGAAAACGGGCGCGTCCTGAAAGTAAAGAGCTTCTGCAACAAACACAAATGTCAAAGCATCATAGGAAAATAACGAAGATGTATTCAAAGCTTTCAGAAATTTTGTATTGAAAGAGACTACTTGGATATAAACGAAGACTCAGATATGATTGTATGACAATTCTTATATGCGCTGAACAAGGAAATTCCATATGCAATAGATATCTATTACTTCTACACTACCTACATAGTTTATTTTTATTATATTCACTTTATGATGACATATATAACATTTGCTTGTCGGGTGTTAAAAAATACACAAATAAAAATAAAGTTCAATATATATATAAAAAATATAAATGTATGAATCGATCGTAGTAGCTTTGCGAGTCGTTGAAAAACTTTTTTGCTAAATATAAAATCCCAATTTCAAATACCTGTTAGATATTTTTATGGAAAAAAGAAGCTAACAATATCAATAGGATAAAATTAACTATTTTGATATATTTTTATTTCAGATCCTAAAACAATATTTAATATATTTATATATAAATCAATTTGACATAAAAATTTACTGTCACAGATTTGAGCTAAATAACATCAGCTCTGTATTCGATAAGTCATTTTTACGTTTCCCGTTATTAGATATTTAAATAAGTTTTGTACGTTTTTCAGTTTTTTATCGTATAGTTTGTATAAAAATAAATAAATAGATAATTTGGATTCAACAATGAAACCTTCGCCGTTTAGTCAAACAATAAATAAAAATATTTTTTAATTTCGTAATTTACAATTTTAATACTCATGGTGGTGTTAAGTAAAGAAAATCCTGAAAGCTGAAATACTATAACTACCTTACATAATTTTTTTTATTTTTTATTTCTTAACTGCTCTTCATCGAGCGCGTGTTCCAGTGATTTCAGTAAAAAATCAAAGTCTCTGCGGTAGTTTTAATTAAAGCACGTAATGGTAGCTTCCAGTCTCTGCACTGAAATATCTGTGAATATTCTTATGAGTGCCGCACCGTGAAGCCTTGGTTACAGGACTTTTGATTGGAACCTTTGCAGGATCGTAATGTTAGCTAAGTCCCTGAGCTTTACTATGTTTCCAGATTGGTTTTTAGTTAAAATTATTGAGAATATATTTAAAGATACTAACAAAATGAAATCAATATTTTTTTTATTTTAACTATTTTCAATTAAAAAATGAGGTTCTGGGCAAGCGATGCATAAAATATTTACAATGATGTTTTATTTCAAATATTTTTACTGTTGAATTATATAATAAGATAAAACTTCTTTTCACATTGCTATGTGTAAATAATCAAATCATTGACTAATGACATCTGAAATATTTTTTCAATCATTTCATATATGCCACAATTTCTATAATATTACCGTTACTTCATTTTAATCCAAATCCTTTTTAAAAATAAAAATAATTTATACCATTGCTATTTTATTATCGGTTGTCATTAGTTATTTAGTTAATTATTTACAAAATAATGAGTTGATTACTGGGCAAATCGTTTTTAATTTAAGACTCATATGGTTCAGTTGAATATATTATTATGGTCTTTTATTTAAAAAAATCTCATTCGGTATGATAAAAATGCAATTCCGTATGGTGTCATTCAATTTTTACAAAGAGTATAATACTGACTATATCAAACGTCACATTTACGTACGGAAAATATGAAAACTGATTTATGGACTGTATGTGCTCAAAAGAATTTTATATGCAGTTGCGCTGCTTCAATGCTTTCGAAAAAAAAAACATACGATTGTAAGTCACTCACAATTTAAGTCACTTACAAATTTTTGATTTTAAATTTTAAATTTCATATATACAGTAATTAATTTGAAGTGATTCAAAAATTTGTCCATTGAAATCTGTTTAGTCTGTTATAAGTCCCAAAATTATCAATCAACCAATGATATGCCTAAATAGTACTTTTTGATTCATCAAGAGGATTTGTTGGTAAATGAAACGCGATAATTAAAAGAAATTATAAGAGAGCTAAAACAATATAGGCCTTGTACTATATTTGTGCGTTTGCGTTTTTTTTAAATATTTTGTTTCAGCTGATCATCATTCATTGAAAATACTTTCAATAAATAATACATCTGGACAATGCAATTGGCGTGACTGTTAATCAGATACAACGAGAATGATGGAAACACTGGAATGAACGAATCACAAGTGGAGAGATTGTTGAATCACCGGCTGTAAATAATTTCGACGGGTACACCATAAACTTGCCAATCAAATGCAAAACGGCTAGTGATACTGAGTGAAATACTTTCAGTAAAATAAAAAAACATTAATTCAGTAACACATGAAAAGAGAAAAAAGCATAATTTATATCATTGTTAAATATTAAATATCTATCCGCCAATCAACCAAAAACTCTGTCGTATTTGGATGAGAAGTCGTTGCATCCAAAACCATCACGATCTGATTCATGCTAATATCATAAAAGAATTTAACATTTATATTTATCTGTGTATATATTTTTCCTTTGACTCGTGTTCTTATTGAATTCTTTCTTATCGAAATGATAAAAAATATATACATCCTCGTAAATATTTCTAATGAAACATTTATTATGTTTTTACTTGAATAAAAACTCTTAATATTTTTCATCTTATAATATATTTAATAAAAAATAAAATCAGGAACGTTTTTTTATTATATTCTTCAAAACGTCGTCTTTTCACTTCCTGGTTTATGAATAGCGCACATTTTATTTTCGGGTAGTCTCTAATGTCGCTCTCAGGTAAAAGAGCAATCCATGGATTTTTTTTGAGTCATTTTAGGTTCTATTGAAACTTAGATCTCTATAGTCGCCAAACAACCAATCGATGCAAGTAATTATTCATGAACCAAGAGGTGACCGGCTGATGAGTGGAATGGTATTCCGAAGCTACTGAAGTATTTAAAAGGCACTTTAAAAACGCTCTAAAATTGATTTTTTTTTAATTTTATTTACATTGTTTTGCTAATGACTTTTGTGTGGTATTATTTATTTTCAAGCTTATGGTATTAATAAAAATAATTCTTTGTAATTTTTTATTTTGTAGTTACTCGCTGTATCATGTAGTGTAATTTGCTAGGTCCTAATAAATCAATGGGTCAGTTATTTGTTTGACTATAACTCTCACTATTAATATCAGATATTAGGTTAACGTGAGACTTTAACGAAATCCTATCAATGTTTTCGAGAAATAACTATAGTTAAATATGAAGTAAACAAAATAAAATTAAGCTTATTTATCAATATCTCATTTCATATAGATAAAAAAACATGTAAAATAAGTTAGATAAATTATTTCAGGTATATATTCACTAAAATCAATTGATTTATTTTTTTGGTGACTTTTGATCTTTCCAAAACAATGACTTTTCGAATAATTTGATTAAGTATTTCAGTGAAGAAATAATATTGAAATTATTATTTTTTTAACATTGTTTGGGTGTATGATTGCTTGTGTGCATACTTTAAAAAATCTTGTTTTGGAAAGTATTATATATTTATAGATCATAAATACAGTTTTGGTTAAATATATATTCGCAAACGTAATTATACTAGAAAATTTAACGATAAATATAATTTATAGAATTTAAAAAAATATATTTCTCAACCATACAAAATAACAATATTGTATTGAAAAATCGTTAAACTCACTTCAAAATAAAATAAATAAATTTACTGCTCACAAGTATAAATGGCAACAATGTAGACCTCTGCGGTTGATATATTATTCAAAAAATAAAATATTTTTTTGGTGGTTTGCTAAGAAAGTGCCGTAACAATAAAAATGCACTCCAATTTAAATAATATTGTCAACGTTTCAGTTCCCCCCTGAGCGGCGAGCGTGGCGGACGGCGCGCATCATCTGACGAGACACTGTAATTGGATGAAGACTGGATGTGCACAAACTGTTAATGGCCCTTCAAGTGGTCGCTGCTGATTGTTCCGGGAGTCATTGTTGCTGTAAGTGAAGATCCATCGAGCACTCGAGAAAATAACGGGCCATCCTGGAGCATCCGCCAGCAGCAAGGTACTACAATATCACATCTCTTACACGTTGATTGCCGTGTCAGCCACCGGTGGCCGACACGGAAGTATTCCAATTGGGCCGCGTCGGCCACCGGTGGCCGACACATAGCGACGACATACCTGACTTTAGCTTGGCATTCTGCCCGTAGGCCATGCACCCTGTATTCAACTACTATTGAACATGGCCGACACAGCCTTCTTCTATCTTCCTTCGATATGGCCGATAAAAATATCTCAAAACAAATGAAATAATTGTATTTCGACACATTATATTAAATTAAACCTAAAAACGTGAAAACAATTCCTGGACATTTTACGAAAATCGTTTTGGCAGTCAACGTGTTAAATGCAGTAAATGATTAGTATTACTCACTGTTTGGCTGTGTAATAATTGTGCTATCAAAAAAATTAAACGCAATAAATTTTTTTTTTCGTATGTTTACATAACATAGTCTCTTGCATTTAAATCGATTCAAATTATGTATTCCTGAATTATCAGAGCACAACGATTGACGTCACGAATGCGTCATACCCTAATATTCTGGCGTGGGTTCGAATTTTATACAAGTTTTAAAAAATAATTTCACCAGCCTGTGTAGTAGGAAGCGTTAGGCAATTATAAAATCTTGGTAACAATAAGAAATGCAAGTGAATTCATGCTTCAGTTCTCTCTGAGTGGCGAACGAGACGAACAACGCGCATCATTTAACCAAGAACCATGGATGTGCACCAACTGTTAATGGCTTTGATGTGGACACCAATGTTTGTTCCGGGAGTGATTTTTGCTGTAAGTGAAGATCCATCGAGCACTCGAGAAAATAACGGGCCGTCCCAGAGCATCCGCCAGCAGCAGGGTACTACAATATCACATCTCTTAAATGCAGTAAATGATTAGTATTACTCACTGTTTGGCTGTGTAATAATTGTGCTATCAAAAAAATTAAACGCAATAAATATTTTTTTCGTTTGTTAACATAACATAGTCTCGCATTTAAATCGATTCAAATGATGTATTACTAAATTACAAGACCACAGCGATTGACGTCACGAATGCGTCATACCCGAATATTCAGGCGTGTATAATAATTTCACTGGCCTGTGTAGTAGGAAGCGTTAGGTAATTATAAAATATTGGTAACAATAAGAAATGCACGCAAACTAAATAATATTGTTAATGTTTCAGTTCTCTCTGAGTGACAACTGTTAATGGTCTTAATGTGGGATACCAATGTTTGTTCCGGGAGTGATTTTTGCTGGATGTGAAGTTCCATCAGACGATCGAAAAAATAGTGACCCGTACTAGACCATCCGCTAGCAACAAGGTAGGACTGCGTCTTTAAAATAAATTTCACTAACCTGTGTAATATAAAGCGTCAGCATATTTAAAATCTTAGTATTATTAATACTGTCAACGTTTCAGTTCCTCCTGAGTGGCAATCGAGACGAGCGATGTGCATCGTGTACCAATGAACTGTGATTAAATGAAGACTGGATGTTCACCAACAGATAATGTGGACATCAATGTTTGTTCCGGAAATAATTTTTGCTGGATCCATCGGGCGCTTGTAAAAATATTGGCACATATCAGACCATTCGCAAGCAGCAAGGTAGGACTGCGTCTCGAAAATAAATTTCAATGGCCTGCGTGATTGAAAGCGTCAGCCAAAAGTAAAACATTGGTAACAATAAAAATTCACGCAAATCAAATAATATTGTCAACGTTTTAGTTCTCTCTGAGTGACGGGCAAGGCGGACGGCGTGCATCATTTACCAAAGAACTGTGGTTAAATGAAGACTGAATGTGCATCAACGGTTAATAACCTTTGAAGTGGACACCAATGTTTGTTCCGGGAGTGATTTTTGCTGGATGGGAAGATCCATCGAGTGCTTGAAAAAATGGTAGCCACTCTCAGAGCATCGGCAAGCAGCAAGGCAGGACTGTGTCTTAAAAATAATTTTCACTGGCCTGAGTAAAGAAATCGTCAGATATCTAAAAATCGTTGTCAACGTTTCAGATGCGGCGCGCATCATATACCAAAGTATTGTGATCAAATGAAGACTGGATGTGCATCAACTGTTAATGGCCTTTGAATTAGACACCAATGTTTGTTCTGCGAGTGATTTTTACTGGATGTGAAGATCAATTGAGCATTCGTGAAAATATCGGCCCGTACCAGACCATCCGCAAGCAGCAAGGTAGGACTGCGTCTTATAAATAAATTTCACTAACCTGCGTAATAGATAGCGTCAGTCAATTTTAAAATATTTGTAACAGTAATAATGCACGTGAATCGAGTAATATTACCAACGTTTCAGTTCTCTTGAGTGACGAGTGAGACGACGACATGCATCATCTACCGAAGAATTGTAATCAAATGAAGACTGCTTGTGCACCAACTGTTAATGGTATTGATGTGGAACCTAATATTTGTTCCGGGAGTGATTTTTGCTGTAGTTGAGATCCATCGAGCGTTCGTGAAAATATTGGGCCGTACCAGACCATCCACTAGCAGCAAGGTAGGACTGCGTCTTAAAAATAAATTTGACATGCGTCAGCAATAAAGCGTCAGCCGTTTAAAAATCGTTGTAATAATAATGTTGTCAACGTTTCAGATTCCCCTGAGGGGCAAGCAAGACGAACAATGTGTACTATCTACCAAAGAACAGACTTGTGCTGGAGTTGAGATCTATCAAGAACTCCTGAAAAATATTGGCCCACTCTAGACCATTTGTTAGCAGCAAGGCAGGTTGCTTTTTAAAATAAATCTCACTTGCCCACGCAATATTGTAAAATATTAGTATAAATAATATTGTCAACGTTTCAGTTCCTCCTGAGTGTCAAGCAAGACGAACGACGTGCATCATCTACCAAGGAACTGAGATTAAATGAAGACTGGATGTGTTCGTGAGTGATTGTTGCTGTGAGTGAAGAAGACGCGAGTCCGTCCCAGAGCATCCGCCAGCAGCAAGGTAGGACAGCATCCCCCAGCAACAAGGTAGGATCTCGTCTCTTAACCACATCAAATGATTGTTGGGTGTTGTTTAATGTTAAAAAAATCGCATAACCTCTTGCGTTTTACGTTTCGAATTTATACTTCAACATGTAATTAAATTATAAGTTCACGACGGACGAAGTGTCGCATCATCATGTCGCGATCTGGTATCTTTTAAATTTCAACAATTTTTCTCGTCTTTTTGTGGGGTTAAAACAAAAATCATAATAATGTTTTAAGCAGATACCATTTTGAAATATTTTGTGTACTTACAGCAAGTTATTAAATATGTCTTGCGTCGTTATGAATATGAATGCATGAAACATTATTCATGTTTATTGGCAAGATATATATTATTGTGGAAAAACGTAGATGAGTATTATTCATTTGAAGGTTTTGAAGTTACATTAATTTGTTTCAAGATATTCACATATTATACAATATAAATTAAAAGAATATACCGCAAAGTCCATTAAATGAGCGAGTCTGATTTTGGCACAAAAAACTCTACTGAATATGAAAATATGTTGTTGAAATTTTATTTCATGCTTTGAAGTCATGTTTTATTTAAAATTCATATTTTTTTAATTACGAATTCAATCAAAGAAATAGTGACATGGAATATATTATTTAAACATTTAAGGTTACCGTAAGTTGAGGTAAATCACTCGCTAAAATATGTATTAAACGTGGTTAAAGTCTGAATTTGAATATAAAATGGTCTCATTACCATTAAAAAAGTATAAATTACTTCTATCAGACTAAAAACTTATATTTCGACTTTATTATTTCAATTTGCGTCCAAATAATAACTCTAGGTTTATTTTTAAACTGGCACAACTTATTTATTGATATTTGCTAACATTTTAATTTCGACGTAAAAAAACCAATTTGTTTAATAACAAAAAATGAATTAAATATTACCTATGATACTGATACTATTTTTGTAAAATTTCAGCGTATTATTTTTAATTCAATTAAAATATAAATTAATACGTCACTTTTTACATTTACAAAACATTTTTTGAATGAAGCAATAATTAAAAATACTAATGAGAAAATTATACTTGATATTATAAAAAAACAACATAAAGCAAAAACAGTAAATATAGGCGATTTAGAATATTTACTCAATAATATTATTGGATACAGAATTCTGTTATTGTTACAGTAAATGGCGATAAGTATCAAAATATACGAATAAGAATGTGTTTATTATTATCAACTATTCCGAGCCAACGGTCTGCAAAAATAACACTGGAAAACCCAAAATTTCAATTATTTTGTCACATGTCGCTTGTTGTATTATAGAATTTTATTATTATATTATCAATGGTAATGAATTAATATTAAATTTCAAATCAGTTACATAGACCTACAGAATGGCTGATTAGTATTATTCTATACTAGCGACCAACATTATTGGCTGTATATTGTTTTGCAATTTGATTAAAATACAATTATAAATAAATATACTCTCAATTTTTACTCAAATCGCAGATGAGTACTTATTTTTACTGTAAATTTTTACAGAAATCAAAATAATTCTCGTATTTTATTATTGTGTAAATATTTTTTTAGAGACAAAGCAATTATGCCCCAATTACTAGATTTCCAGCTTTTAAAAACGTCGTATATTTAATTGACGTATATTCTGTGAAATAAAGCAAGTTACGTTACAAGTTAATAAATCCGATATGAGTGTACTTTTTATGTTAAGAATTATATCAAAACGTGTACTGTTAAGATTTTACACTCTACAATAAGTATGTACTACCATATTATATTTTCAATTCAATAATTTGCACATACCCAATAATCGTACGGATAAAAAAATTCGTAAAAACTCGTTTTCATGTATCAAAATTTTTGATCAAGTACATATTTGATGCAAAACACACAATATTTTACTACCCCATAAATAATACGTATTTCATTATCAACCCATCATCAAAATACCCTTTTTCTTGTCCCATTCAAACTACTACTTAGTTTAAAAGAAAATTACCATATCAATTCTCCACCAGTATGAAAAGGTTAAATAAAAATATTTAAAACACATTATTATAAAAATATTTGGCATTGATTTTCGTGAGATAATCAGGATGACGTTGAAGGGCATTTTTATCCTCGGATTTGGTTCTATTGTAATTAATGGGATTTTTTGCGATCAGTTTATTTAAACAACTATCGTCAATCTCGCTTAGATGAGATTTCGGAAAAAATTCCAATAACAATTAATCACGCATACTTTGTCAGTTGTAAATAAATCATTAATTCGCTTTAACCGATGAATAAAGACTAACAGAAACCAGCCGTATTTTTAACGATGGATACATTGAAAAAAAAAATCTCTTGGAAAATCTCTTCTGGGAACAATTCCAAACATAGCATGTATTTTTTGTAACTTGGCAAAATCTTATCTGTATTATTTTCGTGTTTGACATGGTAGAAAAAATAAAAAAAAATTCAAGTGGTTATTTTGTTAAAAACCTTATAAAAAAAATATAAATGAATTGTATTTTACTAATTCAGATTTTGATAGTTCTTGTATTACTAGCCTAATTTTTTTAATTAAACCCATTACGCCTAATGTTTTTTTTATAAACGTTTCTAATATGATTGGCTTTCTAATTTTACTAATAAGCCATCGTATTGCTATACCCAGTTGAGAATTTAAATATTTTTAGTTTTTTAAATGAAAGTATTCATATCGGATTTATTGCTACTTAATATGATCTCAGTACCAAAAATAAAACGTTGAAACCCGAATACAATCAATTTGATGCGTCTTGATACCCAAGATATAAATTTAATACTGTTTTCATCCATGTAAGCGATATGGAAGCTTAAAAAGAATTATTCTTATACTATTTTTTCTCTCCGTAAAAAATGACTTATGTAAAAAACAAGAATTATTCGTAGTTAATTAATTGTTTACTTTTTAACAATAAAAATTTATTATTTAGAATGTCTGTGCTCCAAATGGAGAAAACTGTTTAATTTTTTTATATATAAGCTGTATAATTAAAATTCTCTCATAAAATATTTATTGAATTTTTACTTTGAATGAATTTTTTTGTGTTTTGAATACATTACTTAAAATACCTTTCAAAATTATGTTTTTTATACTTGTAATAATATTATTCGAAGAAACAATGAGAAGTAAATTGAAAATTGTTTTTATGAATTATTAAGAACATTTTCTTTGTACATGTTTGCGCTATTTTTATACCTTTTTATTAACTTTTTTAAAATAACCTTTTAAACTTTAACTCTGTAGTCTTACAGATCGAATAAAGTGAAATATAAGCAAAACACACAATTGGATACATTTTAATTTTATTTTCGATACTGTGCTTATGCCGTGACAATGTTTTTTTAGATATTAAAAATAAAAAAAAACTCTATTAAGAGCTACCTATAATTTTTTTTTTAATATATAAATACCACAATACAGAAAATATCAAAAAACTTATTCGAATAATGTTTCCTAAGTAGTTTGATTTCTTTGTTGTTTTGAACTTTTAAATTGAAAACAATACAAAGTTGTTTTTTCGATAGACGTAATCAAATAATTAAAAAAAATAATAAAACACAACAAAATATTAATCTTTAAGTTAAAGTCAAAATGAAAGCCAGGTCTCTGTAATTGCTATTGTTAATTTCGCTGATATTTACGCAGAACTGGAAACTAAATATTTCATCCCTGTATTATGCACATAATTAAGGTTTATTAGTGCCGATAAGATTATCTTGAATTTATAATGCGAACAATACAAACTTGATAATTCGCGGACTCCGGCATTGTGTGACGTTATCTGATGGTTTAACGACCGCTCTCCTTTAATTTCTGTTTTGTTTGTAATTTGCGCATTTCTTGTTTGCTAAAATGTATTTCAAAATTAAATATTTGATTAATATTTTTGATTCCTTGCGAATGTGATTTTTGAGTTACACGAACGCTCTACATTAATTTCTGCTTTGTTAATAATTTTCGCATTTCTTCTTAACTTAATTGCAGTTCAATTTTTAGTTAAGGTGCCTTTTGAGTTATACTTTGATTTCAGTTTTTATAAAATATTTCAAAATTAAACTTTAATTTTTCAAATTTTGGTCCCATGAGCAGTAGCTCAACACCCAAAAAACCAAATCAACCAAACAACAACAACAAACAAAAACAAAAACAAACCTCAAAAATAAAAACAGATAGATGAGTTTTTTTTCTTCTGATTGTATAAAATAATTTTTCAAGGTTTTTAGACGCAAAGTTAAAAAAATCCCGCGTATTTTTTTTCTCCACAAACGTAGGAACCGATTTATTTTGGTAAACCTCGGTAATATTTTAACCTTAAACATACTTAGGAGATTTTTTTTACGAGAGTTTATCATTTATTTTGTTTCCACATTAATAAAGCGTCGAGCTTTTAACGCAAAATGAAGACGCTAATCCTAAGCTGGTTAGCTCAGAGGTAAAAAAAAAACATTTGGGGAGCATTAGTTTGAAGGGACAAAAACCAACTGAATAAAATTATTGAAGATTTATGTTTTATTCGGCAATGTGGATTGGACTTATACATCTAACAATAAATTAACAGTCAAAAATGATGGCATCCTTAAAATATAATAGGTTTCAATTCTTTTACATAAATACAGAATCGTTAACTGAGCATTATATGGCAAGTGCCAACATAATAGAAACAACTTGGTTACGTTGAAACGTTCTTTACACGTATAAAATTATATATATATATATATATATATATATATTGGCTTTTTGGCTTAGTAACGAGGAAACTGTCCCCAGCTCAGTTATTAGTCAACAAGTGAATTCAAAACGTTTGTATAAAAATATTTTGTACGCCATACATAATGAAAAATATATTTAAAAAAAATGTATATTCCCAATATTTTTAATACATCATTCATGCTAAGGATATTTTTTGAATATGTTGATAAATAAATGAAAAATAACAATACATAGCTAATATAGTAAGTAGATATTGGTTTGATGCTAATTGTCTAAAGAATTTCAAGGTTTATTATTTAGCATTTCATGTATGTATAGTACAGTTCAAATCAAAATGTTGCGCTTTAAAGGTGTCAGTTTTTAACATTAAAAAATTATAAATAACACATTTGCAATGTAGAGGATAAGATTTGTATTCTTATATATCATTTGTTAAGAAGTCAGATTCCATCTAATAAAACACACAAACACGAAACGTAATCCAGTTCAAAATAAATCAGTTTAAAAATACATATGAATCAATTAATCAAAGACTTACCAAGGAAGTATATCACAGTAAAAGCTGCTTGTATTATCCCAAAAAGTCTCTTCAGGGCAGCCATTTTATTTATTTTCACAGTCACCAATGTATTTCACATAGATTACACAACTTTTTTACATATTTCACATCTTTAAACCTGTTTCCATTCTCCATGTTTGTGTCAAATATTCACTGGCGTATTTTTTTTGCTGTTGGTTTAATAAAAAAACATAATTATTTTAAAAGAGTTTTCAATAAAGCAGAAATTAAAACTTTGGATGGTACAGGCGATGAGTACTTATAATAAATAAATATATCTAAATATAAACAGCTACGAAAAAATAATTTTGTGACCTAGATTTTAGAGCAACCTTTATAGTGGAGGTATATTTTAGTAATTACAAATATTAATCATACTTTTTTGCTATTTTATTTAGACTTAATTAGGTGACATTGATGTTAAGAAGTATAAAACATGGAATATATATTTTATTGACAGACGAAGTTGTAAGGTTATTGCTATTAAAGGTTTTGTATTTTTTAACCACTAGAATACTTGGTAGAAATGCTTTGTATTAATAGAATTAAAATATCAAAATTACGAATAATCTTTAAAACTTAAAGGTGTTATAAATAATTATTGAAGATTGAAATCGCTCATATCTTCCGAGGGTTTTCGTATTTCTTTGCCTGAAATTTGAATTTTCAAAATAAACCTGTTCGTCTTAGATAATAGAAGTTTCTTAAATAAATGCAAACAAACTCATTTCTTCTTCAAGCAATGGAAATTAATTTAGTTTACATATGGGTAATGCTATTAAAATTAAATAATTTCACACCCTTACAGAAATGTGCTTGGGAGTATGATATGTTCCCAGTTTCATTCCTCTAACCGCTGTCCCCGTGAAAGGATCTTTCAGGCCTGTGTACAAATCTTTGGAGCTATTATGTATTCTATCTCCCACCTTCGTAATTAAACCTACTCAAGTTTAATTAATAATTCCATATGGTTTTTAGGATTCCCTTCCTGTAACTAGGAAGCTCTTTTGTATCAAAAGGATGCCTACGGAGCAGAAAGAGCTTTCTTGATAATGTAAAATTTATGAAGTTGTCTTAAAACTTGGCAGAGTATATTAATTAAACTTAAGTTAGTTTGATTAAGTACAAAACTAAGTATAAGATTGAAAATTCTACCGAAACTTTTACATGACCTTCTATTCAATGTTTTATTTGTGTCATAGAAGTTTATTATTTGTATTCGGTTAATTTACTTCGCTAATGATTATTTTAATAATTTATTCACTCTTACTAAAAATTTGCAGATACTTACAAATAAAGAATTGAAAAATATGATACTTATTTAAACTGATCGTGCTTTTTTTTGTCTAAAAATATTTAATTTTAACTAAGAAACTTTTTTACAAAACATCAGTTGCTTGTCGCCATGACTTTTGTTATGAAATAATTAAAATTTTAAAAATAAACGCAGAAAATAATAATTTATTCAAAATAAATTTTGTATTTATAGGGGCACAGTGAAAAACACAGAGTAATCTATTTCTGAAATATGTTCCTCTCTGTTTTCATACCATGCCAGGAAATATTTTTAGTAGCGGGGAATAAACAGCAAAAATTGTCCTCCCTCTTCCAAGCACTTCTCAAACTACTTATCAAATACACATATAAAAATATTAAATTTTACAAATTTGATAAAATTTGATAAAGTGATACACAAATATTAACAGCAACCAAAAAAAACAAATACTAACAAAAACGTTTATTCTTGTATCTCATAGCCATTAGATTCATCGCATTTATTATTATTTACAATTCAAAAAATAGATATATGATTGAGAGTCTCTGCGCTTTTTTTATTACAAAATATGCAAAAACTAAAAGAAATGACTTGAAAAACTAAAAGAATAACTTGTAGAAATATTTCTGATTTTCTAAACTATATTCATTAGAAATAAAATATTAAAAATGTTGAGAATCCCTGCTCTTCTCTTTCCACACAATAAACAACCACACAGAACCCATTCATAAAGCCTTTGACCTAAAAACTGATAAGTATTGAACTCAAAATGGCGGAGTTCGTAATTTTGTGTCAACCGTTAGTCGTGCCTCCTCCCCTCTGGTTCTATCAGATTAATCTATAATGCGGGACTTCTTGTCCACCCCGAACACAATTACTGTGGTCCAGTGGCTCTTTTCTTACTCGGTTCCCCACTAATCTTAAACAAGACTTGAATCCCAAATGCTTTGGAGTATTGAGAGGAAGTCAAGGGTTTTTAATAGCACCATTAACCGCATATCTTTTATTAATATATATATTATTAAATAATTATGGAATGCATTTGTATAACTCATATACGTGTCTTTGTTAATTTTTAGTATATTTAATGTAGTCGATGTACTCCAATAATGAGAAAGTTTATAAATTGCGATTCAAGCCCTCGTCTTTAGTTATTGCATTCCGACGCAGTTATATATTTCTAATCCTATGTACATATAAAAACTTTTTTTTAATTATAAATATAGTTATAATCAAATGATAAGGTTGTTTCTTAATTATTAAATATTTTAAGCATGTTTATTTGATATTTTTTTAACTTTTTGTAATGAATAATGTCGGTTCTATAAATATCTCGTAACATTTTTAGGGCGTAATAAAGAAGAGGTATTTTCATAATCGGTAGCTCTTAACTGAAGGGGTTAATAATGAATTTTGATGTGGTAACATCAAATGAAATTCACCAAGTCTTAAATATTACGAGGAACGTTTGAATTACCTGTTAATGAATTGACCCCTACAAATATTGTGGGTAATATCCGCAAAATTAACAATCACTCAGCCCGTGATTCGATTAAGCCCGTTATCAAAATTCTGCCAATTAATAATAATGATAATATTTCACCCTTAACGATACCTGGAAACAGGTATAAACAGCATCCCGTAATTTATAACGATCTGCCCTAAGTCGTAAGTTAACCTGTCGAGAGGCCTAGGCTTTAAGTTAAGCATGTGAAAATATACTATGGGCTCACGAATTCCTTGAATTACTTGAAATTAATCCGCCCTTATTCAGCATCCACTTATTATTATACATTGAAAATACAAATTTGTTAACGGGGATTTTGAATGCACAAATATTTGAATATATAATACATATTAAAATTTTACATGCATATGTGGTTAAAAGCTTTAAGGTGAATTTTTATAATGTTTTATTATTTTAGTCACCAAATGAAGTCAAACGTTTCAAAATGTAATAAATTTTTTTTAGAAAATTAAATCATTTAAAAGTATATATCTAAACATGCGTCAAAATGTGTTTACTGTAAGATCTATAAAACATCCGATATATTGAGTTTCTGCGTAATAGGGGTGCGCATTTCAGAAACCACAATCTAATACGAGCTCTTGCCTCGTAAATATTCCTCTTCGACTGCGTATATACAATGGCAGCGATTATATTATCTGGGCGTAAAATTAATTTATGCTCTCTATCGAGTCGAAACCTGCGATGTGGAGAACTTACGAGCCATTTGTTTCAAATGCTAATGCCATTTTTCAAATTCACCGAAAGAGCGAAAACATTACATAGTAATAAAAATAATATATGAATCGTAACTGCTGCACAGTTTTTTTTTAAATTGTTCAATTCACAAAAAAAATAATTCTAGCTTTAAATGAAATACAAAATTTTTCAACATCAATGCGATATATTTATTCACCTTGTTTAATAAATTGTCGATTTATAAATCCAGAAAAACTATGTAATAAAAATTACTCTCCGATAAAGAGATTTGACGAAAAACGTTTACACAGTGTATGTCCAAATATTATACATCCGCAAAGAGAAAAAAATAAAATTTAATAAAATATTTAACGTTAAAAATAAAACTGAAATCCTTTTTACACGACTCTTCCCAATGTTCCGATTTCTGTAATTTACCTTTACAATCGAACAGTTGTTTTACGTAACAACGTTTATAGTTTCAAAGACAATTTATTGCGCTAACTTCCAGAATCCGCTACCGTAAAGAATTAAAGGGGATGAATAAAAGTTTTCACAATTAAGAAATAACTGCCAAATGCCACCCTTCATCGGCTCAGGGGGAAGGTAGTCTGACCTCACCAATTCTATACAAGTTCAATTCGCAACTAACCATAGTAATAATTCGACTATGGCATTTATGTGTATTGATTTATAGTCAGTCCCTAATCCTATTCGGCAATTATTATATACATTAAAACTTTTAATGGGTTTAATGAAAACGTATGAAGCCGGTGTCAATAAGGCCGTTGCCTGTAATTAAGTTTGTAATAGGTGTTCCAAGAACGTTTAAAGTCATTAAAAAGATATTTCTAGGTGAAAAACGGTGTGTTCATTAACACTAGCCGTGCTATTTACTAAATGATTCAATAAATATCAAAGAGTTTTAATTAAAAAAAAAAAAAAAAAAAGAAACACCGTGATAGAGAATATTTTGATAATAGGAAAATAATGTAACAAAACACGGTATTTTCAAAAAAATATATTTTAATTTATTTATAGTAAAAAATGCATATTCAAGTATTTTAATTAGATAATAATTTCATGACATGGTTATCAGAGAAGTTTATATATAGTTAAATTTTATTTTTCAGAAGTAAAAGAAACCTTATAAACTTATTGCATCATTTTTATTGAGTCCAAGTCCCCACCATTGGCGAGCAAGTACGGTTTTAATGACGCAACGAACCTTATGTTTTATTTTATAGTTGTGCAACGATACGCTGAGTAGTACAGCATAATATTTCAGTGGTAATTAGTAGATTGTGATGATAATTCGTGTTTGTTTTCATGCTCCTTTCAACGCACTAACTCAACCCTAGAGCATTTCAAAAATATTTTCTTCATATGGGCCCTTAGCATGCATTTATTGAATTGTTTGTTGGCGTGCATAATCCAGCTTAGCGCTACGAAATGGTTTTTGATAACATTTAAGGAGTGATATTTTTTTTTATTTTTTTTTTATTAAATAAATAAACCATGTGCTTCGATGCGTTTACTTTTTTTGTCACTTAGCAACAGAACAAACGTTTTATTGTGATTTTAAATTATTAACTTCATCTAAAATTTTATTTAAAAATTCATCTCAAACTAACAGGCGTTGCTATATCAAATATATTTTGAGAATCAGTTCATTTTTCTATAAAACACTGTGCTACATTGTACACTGCTGTGAGTTAAACTTTTAAAAAAACATGGGTCTCTTTCAGAGGATCCCTTTGTTCAATTTAAAACAAAATTCAAGACAAACACTCACAAATTTATAGCAAGACTTCGCTGGCCATATTATTCATGCTAGTTTAATGTTGATTTTTGTTTGACAAAAACGCTAAAATTATTCAATAACTTAATTTTATCATCATATTTTTATATACCCTTCAATTTTTAATTTAGAAATACAAAAATGTATAACTTTTTTATTTCTTTGGTTTTTTTATATTACTTAAATGATATAATTTTTACGCTACTGTTTGATTTTTATATATATTTATTATTAAAATCATTGAAGAAAATATATGATGTGGATACTTTTTATATCAGAAGAGCTGAATCTCAAGGAAAGACATATAAGAGTATGCTGTGGTTTGTTACTTGCTTAAAGTACACGCCTCCGGATATTTTAATGCTCATAAACAAAGTCATATTTATTTTTGTAGGTTTTAGAAATGATGGATTTATTATAAAGGATATTCCAATTATCACTCAAATATATTCTCTACAAAGTCATAAATAGATAATATGCACTTATGTTTAAGCTATTTTTTTATCTGCAGTATAATCATAACATAGTTTTTGGTACACTGCGCTCTTTTAAATAATATACGAGTATTTTAATCCTAAAGTTAAGGTTTTGAATTATTATTTTCCAAATTAAAAAAATTCATACCATTTCTAATATTACCAAAATAAATTGAACAATAGTTGACTGCTATTTCATATGGAATTTATATGGACTGGGTATCCCAGGGCTTAGTGAAATGAAATGAGATCGGGAGTGTCAGTCGCGGGAGCATAGGTGTGTCTTTTTAGAGAACCGGAAGAACAAAGTTCCCTTGAATTATTTGGGAAGATCGTAGGCAAAAGTATGCAATAAAATATAAAGGTGCTAAAGCTAGGAGCAGAGAGTGGGCGGGTCGCTGAAAAAAACAGATCAAAGGTGACATCGAGTGCGATGCCGGGAAGGGGGTCCGGAGATAAGAAAAGGGTCAAACTCGCCGTAGAGCCTCGCGAATTGATGACAGTAGAAAATTCAAGGGTACTAACGAATAGGAAATGGAGATAATAAAAAATCGTATATTGCACAGCATCGCCAGCGACACAACAACAGTTAACCAAGGGACAAAAAACTTTCAAGCGCTACTGATTTTTATACTAAATTTTTACTATCAGATCCAATAATAAAACTGTTCATTTTTTTATCAAAAGTTTTTTCAGTTTGATCTAAGTACTGAAAAATTAATCATAAACTAATATTTGGGCGTAACTTGCTTATGTATAGCCAAAAAAACAGCTTTAACAAATTATTTTAACATAAACTCGTAATCGAAACAACTTCAAAGCCACAAGATTTTTAAAAATAATACTCTAACATTTACTTTACGTACCGATTATTTTAAGATGTAACATAAAATTAGCTTGGTTATTTAGTGACGAATAGTTTAATTCTGATGAAACGGAATGAATATGTAAATTTTAAAAGATTAAATATTAATCTCTCATTAGTCAGACACGCTAAGCCTAAGCTGGACATATTTAAAGCTTGTAGTAAAGGTTAATTTTCTGCTGCGAGAATTATAAATACTAAGTGATTTGTGAACATGTAAAATATATACATTTAGTCGGAAGTCAATGATGTTTTAGAAATAAATCTGAATTTCAAAATTTACTATATTCCTGAGAGGTTAAAATATCAGTTAAACGAAAAAGTCGGCATTAATCCTTAATTTATTTTAAAAATATAAATAAAATTAATTGTCTTAAAATAAAACTAAAAATTCATACTGTACTGAATTTTTTTTTATTTATTTGATTAATAAAATAATCAAATTTAAAATTAAAACTTTTTATATTATACTTATACGTAATTTATTTGACTGATTTCCAATAATACATGTTGTGTTTATTTTTTTAAAAAAGACAATATTACAACATAAATCAAATATCACGTTGAGTATGTAAATTAATCAAATACATTTTTAATTTTTCATTAACACGCCGTATTATTAATTAACACAAATTACGAGATATTCATATTACAACCCATATTAAAAATGACGGCAACGCGGTCTTAAGTGTAAAAAAAAAAGGAAACTACCATTTAAGATTCAATTAAATATTCTTAAAAACAAAAACACGGACGGGGCGTAATAAATCATCATTCCACGCCGGCCGAGCCATTAATCTATTTAAATCCATTAACACAAAAAAATATTACCGCTGTCCAGATGTATCCTAAAAAACACTTGAATAATTCACTAATATTATTTATAGTATATAACGCAAATAATTTTTCACAGTTTTTTTTGAACGTCACGTTTTTTTTTTTTTTTTTTGGAACTAGATTGTTTTTTTTTTTTTTTTTAAGTGATGTCTTCGGGTCGATTGCGTCCTGCGGTGGTTTTTTTTGATCGAGTTTTGAACTTTCGTTTTCGACTGGCAAGAGTTCGGAGGCTCGTGACGGGGGCCGGATGCTCTCGGCCGCGGCGGCGACCGACCAGCTCGACGTCTCGGCGGCGACTGAGCCTCCCGCCCGCTCCAGGGCGCCTGCGTCCGCCCCCCAGGCCCCTCCAGCCCCGCTGCCCCCTTTCAATTGGAAATACATGAAGTGTAATATTTTTCAATCTCGTATTGAGGTTTGAACTTTTTCTTTTTAAATGGGATATGAAAAAATGTGCGTGAGTAACGAATACATTGATGTATCGCCCCCGGGCCGGCAATCCGAGTGCGTACTGAGAATTCGCACCGGAGCGGCTGCTGGCTGGTTTTGAATAAATCGCGAAGACGCGAGAAGTCCTTTACGATTTTTTTTAACACGTGTTTCTTCGAAAAAAAACATGTTAATATTTTTAATAAGTAAAATTCTTGATATACATATGTCTATTTTTTTATTAAACGTCAATCAGATGCGTATTTATTACCCATTACGGGTTTATCATATTATTACTAATACTAGAAATTTAGCCCGTCACAGAATGACGCGCATTCGATGAACGATGCAATAGTGTTTGAACATAATAAGATGAATAATGCTTTAATTTTGTACCATCAGTTGGATGAAGGTGCGAAGCTCTGTGATATACTTGGCCTTGAACTTTGAAGCAGAGTGGCCCACTGTTAATTTAGCTCCCATTGATGCAAAAGATATACTGTTATTGTATGATCTTATTTTTCTCTTGAAATTTCCATTATAAACATCCTTTAAATATACTGGGGAAATAGGCCTTGCTGGTAGTTTCACTTTACCTTTGTGACAGTAATCGTTGAACTTTCCATCTGATGGGTTTTCTGCTTGATAATGTAAAGCATTGCAAAAAATCAGCGTTGTATCTTTTAAGATATTCTATAGAGAAGCAAAAGATTAAACATACACACACATTAGTTCATATATAGAAGATGACTTAAAGATGACTGAAACTTCGTACACCGGTCATGTAAACCAGGAGATGTGGGTTCAAATCCCACACAAATCACGATGATATTTTTCTGAGAGTTTTTTTAAATCATCTTCTATGTATGAACTAATGTGCCTAATCATATTAGTAATAAAATTCATGAGTGATTTTTTCACTTATACATTTTTTATTGGTGACCGGTTTCGCCAACCTTTCACGTTGGCATTATCAAACTGTTGATAGTATCAAATTTAACGTTTGACACTATCAAACAGTTTGACAATGCCAACGTTTGATGTTAAAATGGAATTCCACCAAATCTTCGTTAATTCCTCTGTGTCAAAAATATTTAATTTCTAATAACATGCTTATCAAGCATATGTACAGCATAAATAATACGTATAAATTATAATATTTTAAATAAAAATACTATAATTTGGTTATTAGTAATGTGAGTTTAATGTACTTGACAAACGGAAGATTCTATATAAATGCTATTTTTATGATCGTTTCTTTTATATATGTGAAAGTGATTAATTTAAGGGGTAGTTTGGGGTGCAGCAGAAGTTCTCCTAATCCTGAAGTGTACCTCTCTCTTCAACAATTGTTCACATAATTGCCTGTTATTTTTAAAAATCATCACTCTGTATGATAATGCCAACGTTGGCCGGTTGGCGAAACCGGTCACTTATAAAAATGAACACGTGGAAAAATCACTCAAGAATTTTATTTAAAATATTAAAATGGAACTCCACCAAGTACTCTCTGTCAAAAATATTGATTATATAAATTATAATTTTTTTTGCGAAGTCTATTTCAACACTTTTTTTGTGCTATTCTTTTCAATTTTTTTTATACATGTCGAAACTCGTCGCCAATAAAATTAAATATAAACAAAAATTACAAAGGTATTTTATATAAAATATTTATATGGAATTCCACCAAATACTCTGACAAAATATTTTATATTCTATTATACTAAAGCTCATATCTCTAAGTTAAAAAAAACTATATTCCTGCTTCTACGTCGTATTCTCTGCATTATCCTACTCTAACAGAGTAGTGTAGCTTTCGAATCCACGTAATTATATTATCTCCCGTTTGTTAAATCAAAGTTTGTGTTCATATATTTTATTTCATCAATACATTGAAGGACATACAAGAAACATCAGCAATTAAATTCATGATTATTCTCAAACTACCCGCCCTCTCGCTTCTTTGCTTTCAGTTCTAAGAACTGCAGATTTTGAATTCACTGCACGCCATTGTTCCACAACTAAATGGAAGAGGAAATACAGTTCTGCCTCTACTGAATCCACATAATGAATATTACCGGATGTGTGCATCAAACGAATTAGCTCCAATAGTCTCATCTCACTTGTTATTCCATGAACTTCTCTGGGACTCGGGGCTGGAGACCTACGGGGGATGCTTTCACCTTAGCAAATTAGACTTGGATCCCATTACAGGCGTGTAATTAAATTCGGCATCCCATTAATAGAACTGTGTATAATTAATTTACAAGTTTACTAATAAAATAACTTTTCTTCTTAATACAGTTTCTAAAATTCAACACTTGTTTCTGGATTTTATTTACATAAAGCGTATATATTTTAAACAATGAACCCAAGGACTGCTGATATTTACAATAAACACAAGCTTTAGCCTTCAAACTATACAAAGTTAAACAATATATAAGAGTATATAAAAGTATAATTTCTTCATTATTAATTAAAAGCTCTCGGTTTATTTTTGTGAGCATGTGTTGCATTTAATTTGATGTATTGTATTTCTCGAGGCGTGATAAACTTAATTATTTAAACTAAGTGATTTTTAATTTTCATTTACGGAGTTAATTGTAATTCATTATACGAGTTAACGTAAGAATGCTAATTGATTTTTTTTATTATAACGATAAATTTTCAAATAAAATTGTCGTCGGGAAGATAATGATTGAATATATATATAATAAGATTTTTTTTTTGTTTACTCCACGAACAAGATACATTCAAACTCAGACAATCTTGACTAATCGGACACTTATAAGATATGATGTAGTTGATATAATGTTAGAAGCATTTAAACTCTGAGGCCTTTGAGTTGTTACGTCTCCTGCATTTGCCGTATTATCCACAGGCGAATCACAAAAACATAAAATTAATTTCTATATTTTTCATTTCTTTGAACACGAAAACAATTTAAGGTAAGATTTTTTATATACAGAATTATAAAATCTATGAATTATTTATCGATTTCATTTTTTTTTTCTTGTATTATATTTACCTTAACAATATATATTCTCAATAACATCGTAAAATGAAACAATTGTCAATCGTTTTAACTTCTATTCTTTTAGACGACGTACAATATATTGATTAATTGTATATCTAAAACAACCGGGTTGGTTTCCTCTTATCTTATCGTATGTATAGATCTTCAAATAAAATTAAGTAATTTAGTATTATGTCTTGTGCTAACTAAATCAAGTAAGTTTATCATCATCATCAGAGCTCAGCAAAACTTACAAAGTTAATGCTAGATACCCCACCTCTTAAATGTTTATCTAGCGACTCGAAATGGATATGTACCGAATAATATTGAAATTCCGACCAAATAATCAAATAGATTCACATCAGAAGATAGCCAATATCATCTTGAATTTTGGAAGTTGTGTCAGGCTTTATAGATGTTATGATAATTCTAGGTTGTAAAGGATGTGATAAATTTTCTGAAATACATCAAAAGTGATGTTTTATACGCTGTTGAGGCAAAGTCGAATATTCGTGTGAATACCTAAAAAGTATGTTTTTTTTCGTTCTGATATTTTTTGCAAGCGGGAGATATCTGAGCTAAGATAATGTGATTTTTTTTTTATTTGAAATGATAATAATTTGTAAAGACGCACGCAATGTTAAAACAAATCGTATCTGACTAGCTTAACTATATCACTATATAACCACTTTGGGATTAACTTGTCAGATGGGGATCAAACCGTGGGTCGCTCGGTTAGAAGTCACCGTCCAACCACTAAGCCAACGAGTCAACCAAATCGTGTAATCACAATAAACACTTTAATAGCTCTTCTAAAAGGTTTTCGAAGATTTGATTCGTAAAGTGTTCAAAATGAAAAGTTTTTTTAGTACATGTCTACTTAGATATAAGTTTAAACTTTTTACAATATATTATAACTGATTACTTTAAAGGTGTTTATAACGGAGGACTTTATGTTTTTTAATTGTTTTTTGTGTAAAGATTTAATCGTTTGTCTATATCAATCTCAATTATTTTTCAGTTATTCACACTTTATTATTATAAGCAATATTAACTGTGCAAAATCATCTATATTTTTATGCATATTTTCAATAATAAACAGTCGTGGTTTAATTTTACTTTAAATAGTTATGCTGACAATATAATTGGACGAGTGTTCAAGTTTTGAATAATTTTCACTCTTCTATGAATTTATTGTATATTTCCTTTTTTATAAATGATTCATTCCTCCCCGGAGACTCAATACACTGCCAACGTACAAATGTTTAAAATCTACTTATAGAAAGTATTATACAATTTTATTATAAAAGTATTCAGAAGTTCACCACAGGATACTTGACTCCCCTGAGTTTTATTGCACATAATCTATTTCTTTAATTTTAAGTATATATCTACATAGATTTTATAATATTAAGACACCCCAGTGAATTTTTTTATAGTCAAGAATATTACGATATAAAAAAATATTTATAAAAAAATAACAGAAATATTTTAATGACACGTTTGTTTAAGCGCTTTAATTTCCTGTTTTACCTGAAATTTTATATAGCGCCACTCCTACCTGTGCTATATATTTATATAGAACCTTAATAACCCTCGGCTACTTCGCTGGCCACTGTAATTGACTTGTCACCGGCGCTGGGCATCAGCCGGACGTCCCGAGGATCCACTGCTAATCTAATACATCCTCATTCAGATCATTGTCATTTATTACAGACTCAGAAGATCCTACCAGAAACGTGGCATTCCCACTTCTATAAGCAGTTATTCTTATATTTGCTGCAAATTAACCTCGTATTGAATATGACCTTGAAATAAATTTCACAAGTGGGTTTCAAAAAAAAACATTGGTTAAAATACAAAAAATCTTAATTGGTTTTTTCTCAAAGAGTAACTTTTTGATGTAATTTTACTCTTCATTTTGATAACACAAATATGAATATGTTATATTTCATTTTTCTTAAAATCAATAACATAAAAATCACCTGTGTATAAAATATATTATGCGTTTAAATAAAATATATTTTTTAAGGTTTAACAATATCATTCATTGGGTATAGTGAGTAAATGTCAGTTTTTACTTCTGCTTGAAAATCTTTTTTACAATATTCTTAGCATGCAGAAATAACAAAACATAACATCGATCGCTGCCTTATTTTCAGTAAACCAGAAATGTAATCCAATACCCGACTAAACTCTAAAAATTTCAGAAATTTCATTTAACTATAACCTAATTATACTGCATCTAGTGCATTGTATACGCCAGAACCAGTATACGAAATTTTGAACCTTTTTATTTGATTTTATTTAATGAAAAAATAAGATTTATTGCATAAGTAAACCTATAAATAGAAAAATTCTTTTCTTCGTGTTTTTTTTTAAATATTAAAAAAAATCCGAACAAATATCTTAAATTTTTTTTGAAGATTTATTTTAACACCCTAGAAAAACAGTTGATATTAAAAATAGTCAATAAGCCACCATGAATTATTTTGTTTTACAATTTTTTTCAAAAAACTTTTACACGGTTTATATGTGATTCTAATTTATTACAAAGATTACACAGATTTGAGCGTAATATCACAAAAATAAATATTTTCTTGTCATATGTAAATCAAAAATGTATTCAATTATATATCAAAGTAAGTCAGATGGGTTTGATGTTATAAACTTTCATTCAAAGTTCAAAATAAAAAAAAATACTATTGAACGCCTGTAAAAGGCATTATCCGAAACAATAAGCATTTATTAAAGTTACTATCAAGCTGACCGTTTATTATTAGAACTTTTTGCTGTGATATGTGTGAGGCTCTTTCAAAAATAAAATCGCAACATTTCACACATGAGCTTTATATTGATTCCCATCCCTCGAGCGCCGAAGCAATTCTTCATATAAATCTTCACCAGGAAGCGGTGCAAAAATAAAGTAAAATATCAAAATAGGGCGGCAATCGCTCCTGGGGGTGAAACAGCGAAGGTCCAACCTCAGGGGATGGAAGGCTTTCCTAGATTTTCATCCGAACGGACATCGCACGGCTTACGCTTGTTACGTAGGTAAATAGCAAAGAAAAACCAACCCCGTTTATTCTATCATTGACACTGGTTATTTTATATAATTCCCAGGAATATGAATGATTATAATGACTGCTCGGTTCCAGTTTAATAAAGGTTAAAAGTTATGTAAGAGGTATTCTATTTTTTTTTCAGTGCTAAGAACACCAGGCCACTTTATACAGTTCTTGAGTAATAGATTTTTGTTTAATGATTGACTGCCTAATTCATTTAATTTTCGGATAATTTTAGTTTGCTTTTGCTTAAAAAAAATGTTTTTTATATCCTTTCTAGAAATATTGTTTATTTTTTTATGATAAATGAAAAATATTTAGATACCTAGCTATTTATTATAAAACGTTTACAAAGGGTTTCTTTAATATTCTTTATCTTTTATTTATAGATAACTATTATTTTTAAATACTTAATTCGGGCTGTTGTTAATTTTTATTTATAAAAAGTTGTTTTTAAGATTAAAATATAAACTTCGAAGTCTTGAAATATCAGTATACCTTTTATTATTTAAAAAAAAATTGTTTACCCATTTCCAAAATATCTGTTTGATATAAAAATAAATCCATCCAAACCCAATAATTTATTTTAAAAATAAATTTATAAAATATACATTTTAACACGTGTCACAACAAATGTGTATATTTTGATTGTAAAAAAAAAAAGCCTGATTTACTTTCTTTTTAATGTAAAAGATCCTTCTTAAAATGTAAACAATCTTATTTATCAGCAAAGGATCTCTAAAAATAGTATTATTTTTGTATATTTTTTTTTACCTGCTTCGTAATAGACAATAAAATAAATAAACCTTCCTTTCAGTCAATATGTTTTTGGTAGATTGAAAAAACAACGTTCTATCTAAACACTCATTTTTATGATCTTGAGATTGATATCTGAAATATTTTGTCTATGGCATGATTGCTTTGTTAAAGTATATAATATTCTATGAAACTATTCAGGAACGATATAATAGATTTTATTAAATAAACCTGTATTTTTTATTAATTCATACAAAAACATTATTTATAAAGTATATTCAAATATTTCATAGATTACTAACATTGTGCCATTTAAAAAACTGATTTGAAATGAAGATGTATGTTTTCAAACTTCTGCAAGTCTTTATGACGATGGGACTTCTGGAGATTCTACACCAAGCTGTGGCTTAAGCCACTGAGCTGGCCATCAAATGAAGTCTTCTTGCTTCAAGCTGATGCGACAGGTTTCTAAATGATCAAATACTTGTCCAATCCGTTGCCACAATCTTACTTTACTCTCATTCTGCAGATAGCTTTTTTTAAATTATCTAATTGTATTTCAGCAGTGAACTTCAATATTAAGTGCACTCTATTTATACAAATTGTATAGGATTTTTTTTTAATTTGACCTATTTTAAGATAAACGTTTTAAAAACAAATATATGCCCAAATTATCAAATAGGACAACATTTTTGTAATTTTATGTCCTGTTTGGGTTTGCAACATATTTCCTTATATTTATGGTAGGATTTTAATGAGTAGAGAGGATTTATTTTCCAACAGTTATTTGATTTTCTTCGCTAAGTACCCCAAAACGCCCGAACGCTTTGACCATAAATCGCATTCACGAGTGCGTGGCGACCCTCGAGTAGTACAAGTTTGAAGTTCCACTCTCGTCTGATTTATTATGATCGCCTCTATTGTGAAGCGTACATGACAGGCCTTCTGAAAAAACCACAGAAATCCGCTGTACGTTTCAAGAGAATTGAATTAATCAACTCGAAAGGGATACGCCTGCAGTGCTCCCGAAACTGAGATGCGGGATGATTCCCTCCGTTACTGCGCCGGATATCCGAAACACACAAGAACAATCATCATTTCAACATTAATTAAAAAAACACATTTTTTGGCGTGATGTATTTGCTGGTTTTTTTTTTTTTCAGTCCGCTATTTTTTATCACAAATTTAGCCAGAAACATGAACATCAAGTAGATTTTAAAATTTTCGACCTCAAAATCCACAGTGGTATTTACTCGTATATACGTAATTTGGGATATTAAAAAAAATTATTTAACATATTTTTATTTTTATGCTTAATTTGAAATTTCCAACATTTCGATCTCGGTGTGGAGACTGTTCTCAGGGGCTAGAATAGCGTTATCCAAAGTATAAATTTTTTTCACTGTTAACAAATTTGCTGCATTACCGACGTCTAATTAATTTTAATTAAGTGCAGAAGCAGAGTTGATATGAACATTTTTTTTCACTGAACTTAAACAGCTAGTTCTTAAAACGCGTTGGAACACCCTCGGTGGTTCCTGAATCATCCCTTGTTATTATTCAGATACACGTCCTGCGTGAGAGATACGATGGGATGGGCGGTGGCGTTATTGTCGCTCTGCTCATATTGAAATACCTGTACGGGCCCGCGGAATCCGTCGCCGGGGAATAAATCCAAGTGATGAAAGCTCCGCAATATTTAGAGTGTCAGCATTTTTAAGCTTCTAGGCAATACTAGCCTACCGTATATCTAATAAATCTTTTTTTTATTTGAATTCTGACGTTAGCGTATTACCATGCAGACCGCAGACCTTTCGTAGATTAAATTCGTAAAACAAAAAAATATGCTTTTTTTATAATGTAATACTTATTTTAATCATATTAAAAAAAACAGTGCTTACTAAAACAACTGGGCAGTTATCATCATCAATATCTTCGGTATCTGCTCAAAGCTAGAACATTCCAATAGCACAGTCTTTCATTTTACTATATGGCTATCTTGTCTTCGACTCTTGATTATTCCTGCGGATACTCTACTAGTATTTTATACGATTGACTTATATATCCAAAAAAGAATGTCAATTCAGCATTTACTGCATTTAGTATATAAAATTGAAAAAAATCAATAAGATAACTGTGTTTAACTTTATACGTACTAGGAATTATAAAATTGAAACTAAAATTCTTTTACAAGTTGTTATACAAATCAATATTGTCTTTACACCGCTTTAATATTTAAATTTAAAATTATTACTTTTATATTCATTGTGATAAATTAGCCACGTTAGGATTTTTATAAATAAATTTAAATAAGAGTGTAATCTCTAGGAGCGAGAAGGCTCTGCCAGTCATGATATTCTACTGAAACCTAGTTTCAGCGATTATAAATGAAAATACTACATAGAAATAATTTACATTCATGAATAATAACATTAATTCTATACTGTTTACACCATAGTTAACCACTAATATATATACGGGTATATTCAATACGGTATTGATAATGTCAATGGATTTCCAATTAGCTCGCATTAGGGATAATCACTAATTACGTTGCCGCAAGCGAATTTATATCTAACTGGATCAAACAATATTAACAAGGTCACAGCTTTGTTTTTACTAAAAAAATACCAATTTCTAAAATCAATTCAAAAACAATATTTACTTAACCAATACGCAGTCGCTCAGAAATGTGAAAAATTTTCTCATCTACTTCACAAATGTTTCGCTTCCATAATCTGCGTTTTATTTTTCTTTGCAGGTTGATTGACATAAAAATCCATTTAAAAGTGCGTTCAAAGCGCCTAAGCCTCTCAAAGACGTCTCCGGGTCGAAGACACTGCCCAGTTTTATTTTCGAACGGCGAATTAAAAAAATATCTTTGGAAAAATAATTTTCCGCGTCCTCTTGATAAGGTTCAATTATTCGTTTATCGTCTCCTTCGCCCCACTGACTTACTAAAAAGCTTATGACCCATTCCGGGAGATCTTAGGGGGTTCTTCCAGTTTACCAGAATAATATAACTACAGCCTTATAATCCGTGGTACTGAATTTTTGCCGCATAAATCAGGCTTCTGTGGGAAATTCCCTAATTTTGTTTTGGGGCTGTGTACGCGAAATTTAGCGATTACTGAAATAACGGTAATAATATTCAGAGAAAATTACTAAAAAATTGGAGCGTGTTATGCCTACCCCTTGTTTACGAAAATAGCCACTGGGTCAAAGTAAAAAGAGGCAGATTCAATAATGAAGACTAATAACGTTTTTTCACAAATCCAATTTTGAGAATGTGTGAACAGTTTATCATACTTATTGAGAAAAATCGTTTTTGAATGATAGACGCCACTCTCTCTGTGTGGATGAAATATCACCGAGTCGAATCTATCCGTAATGCTTTTGTGATGTGGTTAGTTGGAATGAGAGGCGGCCTTATCGTGTCGTATACCATTATCTACGTAACTAAAAAACACAATGGACCAGATGTCTGGACTTAGAATAAAAATTGTTTCCAGTAAAGAACCGAAGGTCTTTATAAAGTCAAGACTCGCGTTAAAAATGGACCAGTAGATGCTGAAATATGAAAAATTATAAACCAACTGGAACTCTGGAACGGAGTTGTCAGAAGAACGTCTCTTAAAACTATACTCTTAGATTAATGAAATAGCCTTAGTAAAATATATTTTTTTATCAATTAAAAGTTATATTATCAAAAAAAAGTAAAAAATTTAAATGTTTCCTTTGCGAAAAAAACAATTGTGTACTTTTCTATACCCATGCAAATAAAAA
The DNA here is from genome assembly GCA_022113835.1 of Atopsyche davidsoni. NCBI lineage: Eukaryota > Metazoa > Arthropoda > Insecta > Trichoptera > Hydrobiosidae > Atopsyche > Atopsyche davidsoni. The sequence continues at coordinate 7,407,989 of JAILWY010000006.1, read as the reverse complement.
TAGTCAATGAAAAAACGATTAAAATTATTATTTTTTGGTTTGTTTTTTTTTATAACATGCTGAGGCAAAGCTTATCAAAAAATATCAAACCCTTATTGAAAAAACAAAAAATTATAAATAGAGCTACTCTGCGGTGTTTTTTTTTCCAAGTATAGAATATTTTAAATTTCCACTTAAAATGCTTGCTCTTGCACTCTTCGTTAAATATTCATAGCTTCATGATTCTCCCATGGAAAACCATACCCACTTTCTTCCCAAAGCGAATAAATTCCCAGGCGATGATAAATTCACAACCCCCTTTCTTCCCGACATGTAAAGAGTGTTCTGAGTTTACTGTCTCGACTACCGTGTATTGGAATAATTATTTTATGCATCCACCCGAGTATATTCTGTTTTCGTAGATATTTATTCTAAAAACATCAATATACTAACAAACCATATTTTGCTTGTATTTCTAGACTTCGTAAATATATAATAACGAAAAGCACATTTTGAAAACAAAACGCTTTGAAATGTTTTTATTTTAATCACGTGAATATTTTTTAATACATTATAAAAAAACTTGATGTTTTTTTTCTATTTAAATTTGATAAATTATTTTTTAAGTTGAAAAGTGTTGAAAATAAAACTATAAATATTCACCAAACTGATTCTGACATATAAATTGGAAGCGGTTTAGCATTACAATTGAATTGAATAATTATTATTATTTTTGTATGACAGGTAATGACATAAAAAGCTAAGACATCAAAATTAAATTTATTACTTATTCAAAGTTAGTCTTTACTTTCTTATAAAATGGTTATTTGTTACATGCATATTAGAATATCTTATTTTTAATGATATTAATCGCAACAAACTTATACCAATCCAAACTTGTAACGAAATGTTTATTTTTAGTCACGTTATTGTACAACAATTAATCCAATTACGCACAAATAAATATAAATCAATAATATCATATCATTTTTACATAACTTTAATTAACTAACTAACGCCGCGAATTGCTTAAAACATGATAATCTAACTCAATTAAATTAGCTTTTTAACCTGAATTAAGAAATAAAGTAATTTAAATATATTTCAGTAGACTTTTAAATTGTAAACCATTTTCACGTCGCATCGTAAAAAATGAATTTCGTATTCTTGTTTGAAAAAGATTTTTACATATAATTTTTTTTAGTAATAAATCCAATGAGAATAAAGCTTGTTTTGATAGAAATTCGTGAAATGAGTTTATTGGTTTAAATTTGACTGGCAATATAAGCCAATTAAAAATATTTGAAAAAATAATAAAAGTAATTTTATTAGTTTCAACTTAAGGATCGTACATATCATAACTCTGCATAGTGATAATGAAAACAAACTTATTTCAACAAAACTTTTTTACTTCATTTGATGATATTAAAATATTATATCAAAAAATAAAAGTAAAACAATAAATTTATTTAATCGTTCATAGTTTATTTTATCAGTAATTTGCTGTAATGGAGTGAATTATTTCGCTCTAAAATGATCGAAATTCCACCTCGTGAAAAAGCTCCTCGCGAACATTAAAGATATCTCCCGCCGCATTATTATTAATAGTATCACAACTTATGAAGTTGCCTTGAAGCCCCGGAGTAATACTTTATTCACGGCTCTAAGTGCCTTGTTTTCTTAGTTACGATAAATTGAGTGAGATAATTGGCGAAGAGGGAGGGTCGGGGGTGAGAAGGAATGCGAGGGGCGGGGATGAGGGAGAAAGTCAGAAAAAAGGGGAAATTTAATTTTAATGTATACTTGACATTCAGCTCTCGAGATAATTTTCTGAACAAAGCTAACAAATCCTATTATTCCCTTTCTTTTTTCATATTTTAAAAAACGGCTACTTTTTTATAAATTTCATAATTAGCACACAAATTAGGTAAGCGTTCGATATAAATGGTTTGTTTTTATTCGCAAAAAAATGATATACTGACGTAATAATTTATTTCCATTCTTTGGGTTTTGAAATTTATTTTTTCAGCGGTCTGCGTGAAAAGCTCCTTGCGTATAAATTAATGTGTTCTTTTTTCCTATTGTGGTTATCAAACCAAAAAATGTTCCTGAAAGGAAAGAAATAGTGTGGTTTAAAGATTATATTCTGCTTTTTATCTTTTCGTGAAATTTAAAACAAAGCAAGATATACTCTTGCAATTATTTATGTTGCTGGGTAAGAAAATACTATACTAGCCATTCGAACTAAAAACCAAAGTACAAATACTATATATATATATTAGTAATAAATTTTTATATTTATTTTTAGTTCGCTTTAAAAATCTAATCGATTAAAAAAATCAAATAAATAATAACTATATAATTGCTTATTTATTTTTTTAATATTTCAAGATACTACGGTTTATTTTTTTACTTAGAAATAAAACCGTTCTTTAAAATATTCGTAAAAATGTATATGTAAAAATACGACAGTGGACTACTCATGTCTGAGATACAAAAGCAAACATAAACCAAAATGGCGGCATAAAGAAACATTAGTGTTTCTCTACATAAAATGTGTTTACCTTTTGATCACCGGAATTATACCCCAACATGCAAGCGACATAAACTGGAGTCTGTGGCAGAGTCCGGCCAGAGAGATCATGACCCACACCGTATAAAGTAAATAATATATCAAATAGTACAACCTTTAAATTAAACAATTTTCTCAAATTCGAAATGATAATTATGAAAACCCTCTCGAAATTATGTTTGATAATAAAAACTTTCAGCTGTTTTACTTTTCTCTCGTACTAACCACCGTGTAATTTACTATATCGTATTTTAATAATACTCATTATCTTTACGTTTAACATGTACATTTAAAATGATGATGCTCACATGAGAAATATCTAAGTAAAATTGAATCATTCTACTACATACAGTATAAAGCAAAAATGATTATATTTTGATACACTGAACTAAATCCTTTCGCCAGCATCGTCTTACAAAATTTTCACAATTGTAAGTAACACATGAAATTACTGTTGTATGCTAGCAATAATACTAATTGAATTTTCTCACTGTGGATCCCGTTCTCGTGGAGGATATTTTAAAAACAGCAGTGCCCAAGTCCTCCGGAGTGGACTTCGTGAGTAGAGCAGAGCGCGCAGGCCGGAGAGCCTCTGGAGATATAAAGATATAAATTTTTCAGCGGCTGTCGGGGGACGACTGCGCGGGCAGATACCGCGCACGCCCCCGGGCTATTTAACTTCCTCCCTTAACGTGTATCTGCAGTGGAAATGCTCCCCTGTAATACTCTAGCACAGTGGTCCCCAACCCTATGCCCGCGGGCACCACGGTGCCCGCCGCTATGCAACCACGATAAAAAATAATTTAAGTATACAATAAAATGTAATTTAAAAAAAATCATTATTTAAACAGAGTAATATAAGCGAATAAAATTATATCGTAATATTTTCAAAATAATTCTCTCCAGAAAATCATGTATAAGCCTGTTGAAATAGCGTCTAATCGGTGTAGTTTGGTTTGAATTCGTCTTTGTAATAACGCCCTCTAATAATGCGTTCACGATAATTTTCAGATACTTGATAGAAAAGTTGCTGAATAAATATAAATCTGATATTTTTGTGGTAGTACAAGTGAGGAGAAAGCTATGTGAATGTCTATCTGATATTTTTGCGGTAGAAAAAGTGAAGAGAAAGCTATGTGAAAGTGTGTCTAATATTTTTGCGTTAATAAAAGTGAGGAGAAAGCTATTTGAAAGTCTATCTGATACTTTTGTGGTAGAAAAGGTGAAGAGAAAGCTATGTGAAAGTCTATCTGATACTTTTGCGGTAGAAAAAGTGTGGAGAAAGCTATGTGAAAGTCTATCTGATACTTTTGCGGTAGAAAAAGTGTGGAGAAAGCTATGTGAAAGTCTATCTGGTACTTTTGCGGTAGAAAAGGTGAAGAGAAAGCTATGTGAAAGTCTATCTGACATTTTTGTGGTAGAAAAAGTGAAGAGAAAGCTATGTGAAAGTCTATCTGATACTTTTGCGGTAGAAAAAGTGTGGAGAAAGCTATGTGAAAGTCTATCTGGTACTTTTGCGGTAGAAAAAGTGAAGAGAAAGCTATGTGAAAGTCTATCTGGTACTTTTGCGGTAGAAAAAGTGAAGAAAAATCTATGTGAAAGTCTAGCTGATACTTTTGCGGTAGAAAAAGTGAAGAGAAAGCTATGTGAAAGTCTATCTGGTACTTTTGCGGTAGAAAAAGTGAAGAGAAATCTATGTGAAAGTGTGTCTAATATTTTTGCGTTAATAAAAGTGAGGAGAAAGCTATGTGAAAGTCTATCTGATATTTTTACGTTGATGAAAGTGAAGAGAAAGATCTTGACTTACAGATGAACATATTGATGATTTTATAAATCAGCCAGTAAAGACATTAAAATTTAAATGAAATATTGTTGGTGCAATAAAATCTTAATAAACATAGCCTGGACCCTAACTGATAGTTTTCGTATTCTTACCTGTTGTTTGCAATTTTTAGCTATAGATGTTCATTTCAAAGTTGTTATTAAAAATAATAATTCGTTGCATCTTTGCCCCAATTCGACCCAATTACCAGAATTTTTATGCTATTATTTATTTTACATTTAAATGTTAACAATAATTTTTATATTTTATAATTATATTTTTAGAATTAAATATTTTTTGTGCATTGTATCTATTATTGAGTATGTCCAACTATAAATATACCTTGAAAAAATATATAGTGCCCACCACCCGACCGGCATTCTAAAATGAGATCTCAAGTGCAAAAAGGTTGGGGACCCTTGCTCTAGCACAACCAAAACACATCACAAATTGAATCTTTATTGATGATTAAAATGATTTTTTTGTATTTATAAAAAAATCCTGATTGAGGTCGTGAGAATCAAAAATAGACATTCTCGTTTATGCCATTTTAAAATTTGATTATAATTGTTTGTTTTTTATATAAGTTATTGCAACTAAGTCAATACCAATTATTATTATTATTAATATTATAAGAAGCATAACAACCTTTTAACAAATTTTATCACAAGTAGCAAAGTCATTCATCATTCTGGGTACTATATCAATCTTTTTTATTATCATATTTGCTTCATATTTATTCACCGTTTTGCTCTCCATTCTCAATATTCTCCAAAAAATAAATGCATTTATTTAAGTTCAAACACCAATGTCATCCCGTTTATTTGGGTGTACTGTTGAATGAACAATAATGGATATACTTATCACGCAATACATCCGCTTAATTTTAGCAAGTCACTATATGTCAAGGAGTTTTTTTGATACAAAACAACGGCCTTGATTTAAATACCGTGATCAAAGTTGAATTTTTTTGTTGAATTCATTTTACAAACAAAAAAAACTGATTCAATTGTTTGTCTATATTTTTACGTTTCAACTATCAATACATAATTATTTCAAAAATGTATCGGGCTTGAAATATATATTTAAAAACTTTTCTCGTATATAAAAGCATCATTGCTAACAACACTATAAATAATTTTGAAGTTTAACTAATCTACGCTAATCACTTAAAAAATAGCCAATCGGTTAGAATAATAATTCAGCTTTCAAAGGTTTTGATATTGCAATAAGAAGAACGCAGTGCATTTATAATAAAGTGGTTTGTGGATTATTTTTTTAAGACAAGTCAATGATCTTTCAAAGCTAGTAAATAAATACAAATGCTAAGCATTTGATTGAGCTTATATTTCAAATAACACACGAGCTCATTACTTCCGTCGCTTAATGCATAGAGCAGATTTTTTTTCTAATCAATTTATAAAACCGTGTATTCATAACAAGTAAACATATTTTTTGAGTTATTCGACACATTGAATACAGTAAAACCTCGATATAACGGACCAATTGGGGGGAGGGAGTATACGTTAAAGCCAAAACTCTTTTTGAAAATACACTGTTTGTATTAAGATATAAATAAAAAATACAAAACACAAACAAATTCAATTTGATTGTATTCGGACACTCGTTGTGAAGTGACGTGCTGTTTGATATCGACGCACTTGCTTTCGTTAATTTTACTAAAAAGGAATGAAGTTTTATTTACACTTTTAAAGTTTATTACTAATATGATTAGGCACATTAGTTCATACATAGAAGATGATTTAAAGAAACTCTCAGAAAAATATCATCGTGATTTGTATGGGATTTGAACCCACATCCCCTGGTTTAATCACGATGATATTTTTCTGAGAGTTTCTTTAAATCATCTTTTATGTATGAACTAATGTGCCTAATCATATAAGTAAAAATATAATAAACCCGTAATTGGTAATAAATACGCATCTGATTGACGTTAATCAAAAAAAAGACATATGCTTTTGAAGTTTGCCGTTTTTTTATAAACAAATTTTTTTGACCAGATTTTTTGTCCGTTATATCCGAAATTCTTCTGATATATGTCCGCTATATCGAGGTTTAACTGTATAGTTAATTTTTCCGTTGATTGTCCAGTGAAAAAGCGGTAAAACTTACGAGATAGGTGCTTTCGGCAATTTTACTAAAAAGGAATGAAGTTTTATTTGCACTTTTGAAGTTTGCCGTTTTTTTGTAAACAAATTTTTTTTGACCAGATTTTTTGTCCGTTATATCCGAGGTCCTTCTGATATATGTCCGCTATATCGAGGTTTAACTGTATAGTTAATTTCTCCGTTGAAAAATCGAAAGAAAAAGGGGGTGATCTTACGAGATCGGTGGTGCGAGACTGGCCCAGGACAGATGGTCACCGGGCTGCTGTGGAGTTGGTGCAAGTTTAGTTTTCAATCGGACTAGGTTGGGTTAGGTTGGGTCGATCCGGTTATCTCATCACCTCTGTAGCTTAGGCCACAAGTGCGTGGCGTCGGCGGTATTAATTACTGGGAAGAGTGTCCGCCGCAGCTGTCCTTTGTGAGCCCCGCCGGACAATGCGGGGCGCCGCCTCCCCGTACAATGGTAATTGCTAGAAAGCCTGTGCTCGCTTTTGTACCCAAGGGCTGCGTCGCCACCCTTGCGGCTGTTCTCAGAAATTTTCGGTGTTTTGATATTTTTATTTTCTTTATTATAAATTTTTACTGTTCGAAATGTTCATTTCAACATATATATAGAATACTTGAACCATCAAATACTAAGAATATTTTTGAATAAAATACTTGAGTGATTTTCCACATTTTCGTTTTTATTAGTGACCGGTTTCGCCAACCTTTCACGTTGGCATTATAAAATAAACACATGAAAATCACTCAAGTATTTTATTCAAAAATATTAAAATGGAATTCCACCAAGTACTCTCTGTCAAAAATAATGAATTTCTTAAATACTAAGAAGACATTAAAATATAGAGTATTGATAATGATTAAGTACATTTTTTCAAATATTGAAAATTGATTAAAGAAACTCTTAGAAAAATATCATCGTGATTTGTGCGGGATTTGAACCCACATCCCCAAGCTTACATGGCCGGTGCATTAATCATTATCAATCAATCAAAACTGTTTAGACAAAATCGTACTTCCTGTGAGACGGTCTTCACAAAAATCAATTATATGTTTATATTACAGTTGAAAACTTGCCTACTTGATCTGGTATCGATTCTTTAAAAAGATATTAGTTGACAGTTAACTAATCAAATAATATACAATTAAAAGTTTTTTTTGTGCTCTTCCTTTTTCATCAAGTGCCTCTCTTCAAAAGAGGTTGGCGGCCCTTTCACTGAGCATATACTAACGTGTTCATGATTTTCTAAGGTGAAAATAGTGTAGTGAGGTCCCCAGGTCCGCAGGAAAAGCCTGCGTTTTACTGCTACCCAATAGCATTTAAATATTATACTTTCCGTACAAAGCACTGGCGTTTAGATCTGATACTAATACTTCTATAGAAACTTTTAACTAAAACATACTCTTCTAAAACACTGTGAAATATTGAATGATATATACATTTATGATAATAAATATAAGTAGTTGTGTATCCCTGTGTATAACGAATTGCTTATTTATTAAAAACAGTTACAACTTTAGTAACATGGGAATCAAAATCTAAGCTCATTACTTGGAGCTATCAAAATTTATTCTTATCTATATTTAGTACAAACAAACTTAATAATGTATCGTCACTTTGCATGTAAACCGTGTGTCCTTGAGAACGCCTGAAATATGCAAGGACTCCGACTATCCTTAATTCTTCGATATAAAATATGCAGATGATGTCCTCTTGTTGGGGTGTCGCTCGCGCATTTAAATTTGATGTGCTCGGCTTTACTGCGAGGGACATCTGTTCCCGCAGACCCCGGGAATTAAACAAAATTCGTACTTTACTAGTTTCAGAATTTATCACTTGTCATCGAGTGTTTACCCTGGAATAGTGGCAGATGTCTTGTTTGAATTTTAAGCAGATACATGGCGGCGCGTTTCTGAATACGTTTGTAATAAAATCCCGGCTGAAATTTGCTATATTTAACGTTGAATGAGAATCTGTTCTAAAATTACTTTTGCAACTCCGGCTGTGGATGAATAGAGTTATTGTTTTGTAAATATAAATATTTCTTGCTTGCTCGTTATTTGTAATAAATTTTAAGAAGATTTTACAATTTAAGTAATATCGAACATATATACAATACTTAATTAAATTTTGTAATGAGTTTGAGTATTATAACGAGTTTCAAGGAAAACCTTCAAAATTATTTGTTCCTGTTATAAAATTTTAGTAAAATGTCAACATATTCAAATGAAGCCAATAATAATTATACACGATATTTTTTAGTATTTAAAAATAAAGGTTAATTTATCTGTGAATAATTTTTTTGTGTAGTTAAAGAATTACGTTGTAAAGGATTCATGATATATTTTCCTTTCAGCAGATAACGAGGGAAATCTTTTTCAGAAAGGGATTCACTTAGCCTTGTCTCCAGAGAGATGTATAGTTCTCTGTATCTTTTTTTATTTATACTAACTAAATATACGGATATATTAAATTGAATACTAATAAAATAAGTTTAGTTTTCCTACGTATAAATACAAATACTATTATTATTTTGATATTAAATATTATAAAATATTTGTCATCTCATATTCTATAAATTTAGCTAGTTACATAAATATTATTGAGGTTCTTATATAAATACAGATAATTAGTAATATATAAAATCAAATACTTCAAAAGACCATTGAAATATATTGTTAAGGCAAATAGTGCTTTTTCGCCTGTAAAATCATTTTCAAACAGAACAAACTAAAAACTGATAGACCTATGCATTTGGAAAGTATGAAATCTAATGTTTAGTACAATTTACCACATAATACATTTAATTGGTTTACTCATAGTTTTAATGTTGTAGAGAAAATTTATTGTATTTTACTACTTTAAAATATGATAATGTTTATTAATTGTTGAAAGCATATACCCGAAATCGGTCAGGTCGATTAAATAAAAAACATTCCCTGTAATAATTTTTTGTCTCCTATTATATATTTTAAATATATTTAAATATATATTTTTAATGTTAAAAAGTATACTGATACTTTCGATAAGATACCCTTTAAAGGTGGCAAAAAAATCACTCACTTATGAAAACACACCCCATCTGTAAGACACAAACAAAGGGAGATGACTAAGAATGTCTACTGAATTTTATCACATTGACTTTGAAGTCAAGCAATCGTTCCAGCCCCCAGAAGCTCTCTATAAAATAAACACATGACCGCTGAGAGAAAACACCCGAGGCCACCCTTATGTTAGGGTTGCAAAGGAAAAAAAATGACAACAGTTCATTTAGATAATAATGATATTTTTAATAAAGGTCATTTCTAAAAATAAAAATATATATTGATATTGTATCATTTGAATATTATTTGTTACATTTACATAAAAATTAAATACATTAATTAAAATAGTTAAGAAACATTTGAATACTATATTTTATTAGTAACAACCAAAAATTTTGATAACTCGACATAGCTCTTATTAGCATGAAAAAATAACATAACGTTTCAATGTGCAAAATAAATTTAATAACGTTTGCATGTTTTGATTTTTTTAATTCATACTTTGATCTCTATCTTAGTTTTAAAATTAGGTATGTTTTAAATGAAAAGAAGATCAAAGATATTGAAAAGATAAATTCACTCATCCGCGCTATTACAAATTAATTATATTATATACTAAGTGAGTAAGGTCGAAGTTTCAAATGTGATATAAACATAATAGTATAATGATAAAAGTAACTTTGTATTCTGTCTTCACTTTGAGTTTATTATATTTTTTGGATTACTAGTTTCGACCAAATAGACTAGGTCATTATCAGATGCATAACTAAACTGATATAAATATTTTGAGATTTAAAGAATCCTTTTTTAAATTTTAAAATCAATTTTTTTTTATATCAATTAAGTTTCACACATTCTTGTCGCCAGTTTTAATAATGTCGGTGACCCTGTCTACTATTGAATGGCTATGCAAAAGCTAATGGAGAAAAAACGCCGCCACTATTTCCTCCACTTCCGCCAAGCCACCCCTTCTGGCGTCACTTTATAAATAAAGGGGTTGGACCCACTACCCCCTCATAAAATGCCCCCGGAACATTTCTTTCAACAGTTATGCCTGTACTAGAAACTTTAGCATGTTTTTATAAAACACCCCACAGAGTTGTTTGCCTAGCTAATTTGATAGAGTTACATAGGGCTTTATTTTACGCCGTATTATTAAAAAAAATGTACATAAACTTTTATAATTATTACTTTAAGTTGAGTACTTTTACATTAAAAAGCAAAGGTATTAATTACTATATTTAAATATCGCAAATATTTCTTCATACATAATTTAGTTTTTGTAAAGCTGATACTGATACCTGTTATTTTACAAACAAAACAAAAAAATAACAGAACTGTTAATCGAAATAATAGTAATCAAAACTGAAAAAAATTACCTGGTAATCTCAATCGTAATTTTATAGATTCAATAAGAACAAAGTTATAATGAAGAATCATACTAAAAATGCCCTTGGGAATATTTTTATATGATATCGTAGTCAGAAAATAAAAATATTTTTACTTTACTCTGGAGTTAAATCTGGAGAAAAAAAATTAATATTTTATTCCATTACAACAAAACCTGAAATAATGAAAGTTGAAAACAACAAATTTTTAAACGACTAAATAGTGGATAAGCCCAAAATATAACACAGATAGCGTAAAGGCAGAGGAGAAGATAAAGTAATGAAGCCCGCAGCTTCTGTCCTTTAGCGTGTCAAAGATGTTATCTGTCGTCATAAATAGCACCATAGCGTCACCTCATTAATAATTTAAAGCTTATATATCTAACAGTTGACAATTGTGTATAATTAATCTCCACATTTAGGTCACGTACAACAAAACTCGACAGTTAAGAATTTTTAAATAAAATGTTAATATTTTTAAATAAAGGGCCCGGGGATCCACTACACTATTTTTCCCTTAAAAAACCATGAACACTGACTCAGCATGAGTATATGCTTAGTGTAATGGTCGCCATCCTCTTCTAAGGAGAGGCACTTACAAATTAAAACGCAACATAAAAGAACAACATCAATAAAATATCCTTGTATTTGTATCGGTTTTTAAAAAGCGTAGTTTTTTTCCTATTTGTTGATGCGTGCCGTCAAAAAAAGCTTTTTTTATTTAGGTAAACTGTGATGTATCTAAAATTTAAGCTCCCCAGAGCAATCTAATACAAAGCACAGTAAACTATGCGTCGTCCCGCATGTATTCTACATATAAAGGTACCCTCGTATAAGAAGTACTTCCTTACGATAGCATACGGATAAGGTAAAGGAAACTGCAAGAGTTTTATGATGATATTTCAGTATGGAAGCCTTAAAAATCGAGGATATTAAGCCTCAAGCTTATTTGATTTTGCAGAATGTATAGCTCGGAATATAAATGTTATTTTATGGTAATTTTGCCACGTTGCTTACAAAAAGATTATATTTTAAATCTATTGTATTTTTTATGGTAGAACGGGAATATTTTTCTTTTTTTATTACGTCGCAAAACAGGAGCAGCCGGATTTTTATGCTTCAAATAATTTGTTTGAAACGTAACAACAGTTAATAATGTGCACTTAAATGTTAAGAGCAACAAATCGGTGTCTTAGATTTTAGGATTAAAAGCACATGTGTAATTATTATGCCAGCTAGCTTGATAATCATCATTTTTTTTTGTATAAATATAACTTAAAAGTGAAATAGCATATCAAGTATATCAAGTCCCATGTGTAAACATTTATTCTATAACCCATGACATGTATTTTATTTACTTGTTTTACCGCACGTTTTATATAAGATATATTTGTGTTTAATTAATATCATATATGTATTTGACGTATCTGAACAAAACCTATGGTCAATTTAATTTAATATTTATTGATGAAATCTTTTTATTTTAGGTATGCTTTAAAAATATATGTAATTAGAAAAAACTTTATATTAAAAAGCTACATCATTTAAACACTGAGTTACTTTTATTGTTTTTTTTTTACTACTACGAACATCATATTTATAAAGCATAAATTAAACCTTTTAAAACCATTTGAACAGTTGTACCCAGGCATGACTTGTAAATGTTTGTATTTGCATTCTCGTAAGGTATATTAATAACCCATTTGCCGCTACGTGACATACAAAACCCAGAATATTTATGTTAATTCTCCAACAAAGCCAAACGCCGCTCCCCTGCTCACTCCTCGAAACTTCCATTTAACTGCTGCATATTTATTCCATCTGCGATTCTTTCTGCCACGGAATACAATGTAAGATCAACTTTGGTCTTCATTAACTCTTCATATAAAAGAAAACTTTTGATTGATTGTGGTTATTAGAGACTTGTATTGTTCGATATTATTCAACATAAATACAGCTACCAAGAATTTGATTCTATTTCGTTAAATTAAAAAAATTATTACTTGATAATACAAATCGTATATGACCACCAAAAAGACTCAACAAAGCATATATTTTGATAAAAATAATTATTAACAAAAAATACTGAAGTGCGTATTTTACAGTATTATATTATATTGATATTTTCATAACTTTTTTCAGAAGCCAACGCAATTATACGTAATGAAATAATTTCTGTCAATGTTCACTTAAAAATTCAAATCTAGGTGTGAGATGATTCAGCTTCAAAATATTATGGAGTATTTTCAATTACAATTCCTGAAATTTTGGAAGGAAGGACGTGACTCGTTAGGAAATAACTTTTATGAATACGAAATGCCCTAGATAAACTTTTTTCCTTCATATTTTTTGTGTCTTCGGACTTCGTTATCGACTTGCTTTGAGGAGGTGAATATTTTGAGACGAGATAAAGTATAAAACGTTTTTAGACAAACGGTACTTTACTCCGTGGTGGATTGTTTCATTTTTCCTTTAATATTCAAAATAATAAAAAAAACTACTTCAAGCTGATATAAATTAAAAATATTAACTTACATTATGAAACGCCTTTTCTAATTTTTAGTTTTCCTCACTTTTAAAATTATAAAAGAAAGTTAATAAAAAAATATTATTTGTACTCTTTACACAGGGCATAAAAAATACTTAAATACTATAAATTGATATGCAAAGTACAACACTCTTTTGAGTTTTGATCTTCAGTAAAAAAATACCTGTTCATTATACTAAAGTAGATTAAAATAAAATATCAACTTAGATGTAATCAAACATTCATAAAGTAATAATATAAATTGAATATTGAGGCAGGAGTTTCTAGTTAAGGGCAATTACTTTATATAGCATCCCTAGAGGTATTTGATTACAATATTCCTCAATTTTCATAATGCTTCCAGTATGCCGGTTCGTTCGTGTATTCGAGCATCAAGTCTTATGTTAATGGTCAGTTTTAGTTTGGCCGAACGAAACCCAGAGTGTCATTGATTGATGGTCTTGTGATAATATCTCCATCAACTTTGATAGCATCTTGTGTGTGTGCTAATTGCTTTAATCCCATACCATGCCGAGGAGGGTATTTCTGTGGTGAATTATTAATAGACTAGACGAAAATCGCAGATAAGCACGTAGTATATTGTCTATTTGATAATATAATAAGAATGAAAGAAATATGGTTCTGAGTAATTTAAAAAAACTACGTTTATAAAGAGTTCTGATAACAAAGTAAGCATTATAAGGAATACCATATGAAGTCAAACTATTTTAATTTAATTTCTTCACTCAGACACTTAAAGTTCACTTTTACTTATAATTTGTATTTCTACGTAACTTTTAAAAGTTATAAATTATATAGGTATGCAAAAAACCAAAATAATCTTTTTTAAAAAAACTAAAATAATAATTCTACAAAAATTTAAGTAAAGATTACAATAATATTTTTTCTTGTGTAGATTAAATTTGATTTTTCGTTTTTACTCTTGAAATAACAATAACATATTATGTTGTTTATGTTAAATATTTTAAGTAAAAAGCAAGTACGAGTATATTACAATTAAAAAAATATAATAAATGTATATTAAATACTCCAAGAATGAACAAATAGGTATATTATTGAAATATGATACATTTCTTCAAATGTACAGAAAAATAAGCAGTTTTTCTAACAAGACTGAAATTTAGTTTTTATCGTATGATGAAAAAAAACTAATGGAAAATAAAAAGCCTTTATATATTTGATGGGTCCGTTAATTTGGCTTGGTGTGCCAAATCTCGGTCTCACTGGCAATCAGACAGTTTTTTTGTCCGCATTTTAAAAAGGGGTAAACCTGAATTTTTGTCTGTTAAATAATTGGATAAATTACTGCGAGTTACTTAAGAAATTGGGTTTTTATGCGAAGTCTCGTGAAAAAATAATTCTCAAACTGGGGTCATAAAAATTCGCGATCCTGGAATTTCTTTGCGAAGAATTGATATATTTTTATGATATCTTATTATGGTATTAAACGTATTTTTGAAAGTCATAATAAATGAAGTATGAACTACACCGTTAACATCTCGTTTATAATCTGTCTGGAACTTTTATAACATGTATCTGCGAAAGATTTTTTTTATATCACGTTACCTATTATGCGTTTTTTTTCTGTAGAAATATGTTTGCGTATTGTTAACAGGCTTTTGTGGAGGCAATGTCGACTGAAGAGCAAATGACTAGTCAGAATGTATGCGTCAGTGCTCTGAATTCTACGTAAGTAGAAGCCATACTGAAGAACTCACAAGTCCGTCAATATTTTTTATAGATATTTTGATTTTTATAAAGCGACTTACTACGGATTGCTAGTGAAATATTTTTACTTATCAATGGGGTAACAAATATCGTCTTCGAAGAAAGGCTGTTCTGTTAGATTTTTTGATGTTATGTAATTGATACCGAGTCAGAAGAGCGACTCGGCCGGGCTGGGAACAAATTATCTCGGTGCCTCCCTTCATGGGATGATACACAAACCAAATTAAGTCGGGGTAGTTTTTGCGGAGACGTGAGTTGGGATTTTAGTTCACGACGTCCAGGAGAACTAGCCTGACCTGGGAGGATTAATGAAGATGGATGTTATGTTTACATTATTCGATTAACGGAACATGTATCTTTATGATTTTTCCATTAACAATATAAGTCGTGGTTTTGTATTTATTTCAGTTCGTTGATTGGATGTTGGCTGTGTCTGATAGTTCAATTAGGAAAGCTTATTTTATTACAAAGTAAACATTTTATCATATTTTTAATCTGATATATGTCAAATAAAAAACAGCAAATACGTATGGTCTTTTTGTAAAAATATAATACTTTAATAATCAATCAGAAGTTACGTAATAAACAACTGTCATTCACTTTTTTATTCAATATATTATAGAAAATATGTTAATGTGAAATATGTTATAGAAAAGATTGGCTCCGTGAAAATGAAAATTATTAATTATTTTCCAGTTGAAAACAGTAACAGTAAAGTAAAAATAGTGTTTGTACTTTGAATCGCTCCTTCAGTACCGTTATCGTAGCAATGCTTAAAATTTCATAAGTGTATATAATGATATTGCATAACAATATAAAGTAAACATAAGTTTTCTAAAATTCTATAAGTTTTAAAAAAAATTCTTGATGGAATCCTAGTATAATATTTATTTCAAATGGATAAACGACATGTTTCGCCAACCTGTTGGCATTTCAAATCTCACTCTACTCGAAGACGTCAACCTAGCATTAACTTTATATTATTAATTTTTGTGAGACGGTCTTCACAAAAATCAGTAATCTAGATAATTTTACTAATAATATGTAAATATCTACTATAATTATTATAATAAGAAATATCTGAAAAACTTTGTATAGATTCTATAAAAATATTTTTTAATTAAACACCAATCATTTTAAATAGTGAAAACATCAAATAGTTTTAATAAAAATTAATATTAGTTTGGTTTTTATAATTAGTGTTTAGGTTTGTCGACATTTAATCCGTGACGTAAACGTTTGAATCCGCTTTAAACCTTTAAGCCACAATCATGCGTTTTTAAGTTTGGTCACAATAAAGTTATATTCAAATTCAATATAACAAGTTTATAACAAAGCCAAGAAGTAATATTTTCTTTAATCAATTTTCAATATTTGAAAAAATGTACTCAATCATTATCTAGCATTAACTTTTTTTAAAAAAATACAGTATGACCAGGCATTTTATTAAGCTTGTGTTTTTTTTTTTTAAGTAGAGCGTTCGTGATGATAACAATTACAGTGACTGTTCATAAAGCTTATCTACATTGCATTTTAAAGCGTAAATTTTACTTACAAACAAGTGTGATCACAATAATGGGGGTTGAATGACATTTACATCCGAATGTGTTCATTTTGGTCTCCGGCTGCGTCGATCTGGGGAAGTCCGGCGGTCTCGCACTAATTGCACTGTCTAATCATACTAAAGGCGTCCAAGTATCGAGGGGTGCTCTCGTTAGGGCCTTCCTGAACTTTTCCTATTTGAGCTCGAACACCTCCGGAATAAGAAGTCTTTTGTTTGCTCAGATTTGATTGGCCGCCGATTTAAGCGGCACTTTTGGGCGCCGGGCGATTTTTGCGGGCACTTTTGTAGAATTTAGGGGCAATTCTGGGAATGGACTGCCGCGGAGAGGTTTATTTTGGAGGGGTTTTTGAATTTATCGCACCGCTCCTGGGTGAGTGTCTTGAACTTTGATACTACGTATTCGCGCTCGGTAAAAAGATTACGTACTGATCTATTATTATTGAATAAGCTTTGGCTTTGTAAATTATTGCCCGCATTCGGAGATTAATGTGGCTTCTGTCATTCTACGGTGCATTGTTGAAATGTGTAGGGTAAAAGACATAACCCCTTTATGATATGCATATAAGATTCATATGAATATGTACCATTTAAATTTTCAAATTGTGTCATTCAAGTTAATATACAGTTTAGTCTTTAGATATTATTATGTTATGACGATTGCATTATTTAAAGAGACCTTATAAACATATGATATTGCTATCTTGTACCAATTTTATTATGATATTTGCATTTTAAGAATTTTTATTCAAAGTAAGTAATGATCCATTTTTTAATGAGATTTTTCAAAGCTTCACAGCCGTACTTTGTAACATCGTATAAATCTCAATTCAACAAAAATCATTATATAATCATTTGTAAATAATGCTTTGGAAAAGCTTTCAATAATATCCATATAAATAAGTAATTAAGCATAGAGACTTCTTACCCTAAGATTATTCCTAGAAATGCTATCAATTAATATATTTCAATGTAATAAGATCGTGTACAGTAATACCCAACTAACTAATGAAAGTGGATCTGGAAAAATACTAAAATATATTTGCAAAAATTCGCTATGTGAAAAAACTACCGCAATTTCATTTTAGATTCCATCCAATCAATTTTCTAATACTTTTTATTTGTCTGACTAATTTACGAAAGTAGAAAAAATTTAAGCGAATGGAAATATTAATTTAAAATATAATTACCCTCATTATTTAACAATTTTGTAACTGGTTAGATAAATATAGACTTATCGCTAACGTGCTGTTTTTGTATCTCATCTTCAGTAGAAAATAACCTATTAAAAATCTTTGGAATATCAACCGGCATCCTAGCTAAAAAAAACTTTTTGAAACAGCGATTAAAAACGTCGTATGTGGTAAAAAAGTTCAATTTTATATTTTTCTTATAGTTATAAAAAAATCTGTTAAACATTTGTTTCTCGTGGATAAATATAGAAGTCATATTTATCGAATACTAATATACAGTTCTAGGTATTTAAAACAAATCTCACACATATTTTGGTGAAAAGGAAATATCAACAAAACTAATTACAAGGAAGTTTGATTTCTTTATTTATCTATAATTTATTTTGCTTAAATTTGCCACAAAAATACGTTTTTGATCTTTGTTTAGGTTTAATATTACAATATTTTAACAAAACAAGGTTTTGGTACAAAAAAAGCGTATTTTGAATTTATATAACAAAAGTTTTTTAAATATTTTCTATGTCTATGTTTGTATAAAAATTAAAAAAAAACTAATGTCTCTATTCTAAACGACATGAGAAAACTTTTGATGAAGATTCGATTCATGAAAAAAAAGTATGGTCATCAAGTCAAGGTAATTAACGTGTAGAAGATTAATAAGTACATATAAGTTGTAAGACGAAAATAAAAATTCTCATCTTCCAAAAGAAAACTGGCTCAGTAAGTGAACAAAATAGTAATTAAATTTATATTTTGGTACATATGAAACATTTGATTTATAATTGTATAGTATACTTTTTTTGGTGAATATATTCAGCTACTTTTATACTCGACTTCAGTTCACAAAAGTTTTAAAATAAACATGAAAAATTACAGTCGTTACTTGCGGGGAAATCACGTCTACTACATGTATGGGAGAAGATTCGATTTTTATTATTAAGTCGTCCCCCGAAGGGTGCTTTAGAGAGAGGAAAACTTTTTTTAAAATCCCTAAAAGTTTCCGTACACAATGTAATATATTTGAGTTTTGATTTTTATGAGCACTCAAAAGTATGCCGTATTTTGAGATATTTTATATTTATTGAATTTTTTGTTAAGATTTATCGTCCTTCGTGTATTGTTAGGATATTATTAAAAATATTTTATTAGATTGGAGAATTTAATTTATAACAACAAAACATTCTTTGGGTGAGATAATTAAACTCAGTGAATTAAGTGTAAAATATTTTAAAATTGGCGATACTCGTAAACTATAATATCTGATCACTAATTCTATTATTGCCTTACAATATTGTAAAACCTTATTTATATATACATATATCCATTATTTTGTTAAAATTATATCAATACCTAGAAATTAATTAATCATGTCCAGCCCTTATAAATTATAACTTAAAATTAGTAAATTTTATCTCTCAATTATCAGATGAGTATTTTGGTTTTCATATGTAATATTTTTGCCTAGGAACAGATAAATTGATTTTTTATTTCAGTTAAAAAAATCAACTTATAAAATTTTTAAATGGTATTTAGACAAAAACAGACCATAAAAAATCCCTACCGAAAAGAAAAAAAAAGTTTCAACTTAATTTGAGCTTGTGCTTCTCATTTTACCATGGGACAGATTTAAATTTATGGCAATTGTAAAACTCTTATAACATAAATATTAAATGTTTATATTACATAGATATTATAATTGTTTCTTGAATCGATTAACTTAGTTCATAAAACTAATAAACCTGTGATTAGTTTTGGTGCAGAAATAAAATTTGATTTAGAGCCGTTCTCCCCATCGATGTGAGATCCGCCCTTGGTATTTGTCCGATTTATGGAGCAGGGGATGAAAAATGGTCATTGCTTTATAGGCCGGCTTGATTAAAAATTGTATGTAAATTCTGAATAATAAAGGTGTTTTTTACTGAAAATGAAATTAGCGCAAAAAATGGGCAATAACGTCAATAAAATTTGATTTTTTTCAGTTTGATTATTTTTTACTACCCCTGAGGAAAAATACAAGTCAGACTGTTTTATTGACGAGCTTTGTTTTATTAAATATAAAAAATATAGTAATTTGGCCAAAATATATTTTTTTATTATTCTCATTTCGACATGAAGATTTAAAAATGTTCAATAATTTCACAATTGTAGAGCTTCTGTTTAGATGAAATTTAAAAAAAACATTTATTTTATTATTCAAGGTAAAATATCTATAAACTTCGATTATTAAAAATATGAACAAAAATTAATTATTAGTTTGGCTGTTAAAAAACAACAATAATATTTTTTTAGTTATATCCACGACAAATCAAACTAAGTTTATTTCAAAATACCTGTGATTAAAAAAATAAATTACAATAAACATTCAAACTTAATAAAATAAGGTATTTTCGTAAAATCATAAAATTTTGCGTTTTTCGTATTTTAACAGTGTGTTTAAATATTAAGTTCATTTAAAAATTGCTTGCTTTTATTTGTTGTAACATGAAAATAAATTATAAAGGCGTCTGTAATAATTCTTACAAGTAATATTTTCACTTTAAAAAATCTCATTCGCCTTTCACGCCGGAGCTCTCTCTACTCGAGTCTGCTTTCACAAAGCGCCATATTTAATGCAGATTTTCATATATTAAAAAAGCAAAACATAAAAACAAAGGTTTTCCACACGTGTTACTTGAGCGCCATAAACCTGGAAACACCTTGTCTATGATTACTGCATTATTTCCTTTTTCTCCTTGAATTACAGGGGTTTTTTTTACAATAAGCACTGCAATCCCCCACCCCCGCTGACGGATGAACCTTGTACGTGATTCAATTAGGTTTTCAGTATTCAGGGGGTAGAAGAAATATTAAAAACCTACCCCCGTCCTGGCTTTTTTATGACGCTACAACTTTTGTATGAATAAAATTACTGCTTGTACGCCGCGAGAAGAATGTCTGAATTACGTGTTTTTGCGTTATTTACTTTGTTGTCGTAAGTATAAAAAACCTTTTTGGTTATTATCTTTCGTTACGTTTTACTTGTTATATTATCGTAAGATGTTTCAGTGGAATTTCAATTACAGGTCTACACGAATGTTCAAATATCACTCGTACACAGAGCACCATAGTAAAAACGATATTGTATTTGTAAATACGAAAACTGAGATACAATATAACAACAAATTCATGTTCGTTATTGTAATTTGTATATTAATTGAAATATTTTTTTTCGATCTCGGGTACATTTGAAATAAATATAACTTAAATTAGATCTAACAGTCGCAGCAGCAGAGATAAAATCTATTATCGAAACATTTTCGCGTCGTTTCATGCGTGGACGGATTACCTGAAAACACATTTTTTCAATATGTATGTTGTATATATATACATAGTTTTTGATCAGAATTACACAAAATCGTATCCAAATGGCAGATATATCTGATTTCGAATCTCCGAAGTTGGTCTCCGGCAGGACTGGGCAGGGGATGGGCGTCATAAATTTCAGTGGAGTCAGGGCCGTTAGCCTGGCTAGTACCAAACTGGAATTTATAGGTTTTATATTCTGCGGCTATCTCATAATATCCAGCCTTCGAAGGCAACTGAAAACTCATTGGCGGCGACGAAAATCAAAGAAAATAGTGATAACTCTCCTTCATATAATCAATTCCATTGTATGTACATGTCATCAAAACTAAATCGTTTGAGTATAATATCATTTTTTTTTAACACGTGCAATATTATTTTAATAACACTGACTCAAGTTTAAAAAAGCCTGTAATTCAATAAATAAGAAAGGGAGTTTTTAAACACTTAACATATTACAGTTCACTAGCAGGGTTCAGTTTAACATGGGCACATTTATTTAAAATTATAAAGATTACTTGGGATAAAATAACACAAATTTTATTAAACTCACTTGATTACTTAGGGAAAACAATTTTTTTTTTATTTGGCGATTTTTTGTTGAATTTGTGTTAATTTAATATAGAACATTCAATTTTGCGTCATTACATGGTTTGAAATTAAAAAGAAAGTCAATCAATTAAAAAAAAAATTGTGATAAATGTAATCAATTTGTTGTTGCTCACGGGAAAGTCACAATAATATTTGTGTTCAACTTCTTATGACTACTTTGTAAAAAATGCTCTTATAAACCAAAAACTCTAATGGTTTTTGACCAATTTTTTAAATTTAATAATAAAGTAATATTATATATTTTAAGACTCGATAAGAGTGTTAATTTTTTTTCCCAGAAATTTAGTTTTTCAGTCAAACGGAAATAATTTAGGTTCTCGAGATAAAAAATTTCAAAATTTTTACTTATTTTTAATAACGTTGATATTTATTTGGTTATGAAAAATCAGAACAAGTATTTTTTTTATAAAAGGGCTGCATTGTAATAACACATTTATAAAAAAATTACTCGGAATATTGTTGCTTACAAAAAAATATTTACGGAATATTGAAATATACAGTAAACAACTTTTTTTTATAATTGGATGGAGATGTATTGTAGAAAAAATACAATATATGCCAAGGTAACTTTTTCAGCTGGATGTTTCTAGAAGTAATATGATTTTGAATCAGATTTTATTTGAGTAACAAGCTATTTGATACAAAAAAATATTAAATTTACTAATGGTGTTTCTTGTACGACATGTTTTTTCAAACGTGAAATATTTTCTTCTATCTAACACATCAAAAAGTCTTACGACAAGTTTTAAATTTAAATATATTGACAAACAATAAAAAGACCCAAACAATACATATTTCTATGACAACTAAAGAACACACGAATCAAATGTTTTCTTTTTTTTTTCTATGAGAACTTTTCTTAAATAAAAATATAATGAACATATTCATAAGCGTTTGAAATATAAAAAATAACCGAAAATAATAAAAGACACTTTATGTAAACCTATATTGTTTCAAATTCAATATAGGAAAATCAGTCATTGAGATTTTGGACTTTTGTCAATACACATTGACGAGAAATATAAACTTATACAAGAAATCAATACAAAACTGTCTGCAATTTACAATAACAGTGTTGAGAATTATTTCGGATGCTTTTGTCGTCTTCTTCTTTGCGGGGGGCAAATAAGAATACGAAAAATGTATTATCATGGCAAGTGTAATAATAAATTGGATTACAAAAATAAATTTCGCACCAAAAAAAAAATTTACCTCAGAAAATAAACGTTCTCATTATTATTCTAAACTCTCTAAGATTAATAAGAATAAAAAGCACAATTTTAATTGCATCGAATATAATTGTAAGAATGGAATCTACGTCTATTGGAATAGTCATATGACATAATTTTTTTTTTTGGGCTGTTTTAACAAATAAGAAAAAAATCTTGCATAAGTATTTTGTAAGTAGCTAATGTAACAAAAATAAATGCACGTATTTAAAATGCATCTGCTGGTGCTATTTTAGCGTTTAAAAGTGAAAAAATACAATGTTATTAAATTACATAGTCAACGTAAAATTTTAATCATTCATTAAGACTGAGTAATCGTTGAATAATAACTTATTAAGTTAACCGGCGTCCGTATATGACGCGTAGTTCCTGGGAAAGGGTTCACTTCCGGTACAAAAACCGTCCCGCGGAGCTCGAGACACGTCGATCGCCACCCCTGGCTCGTGGTATCGAGCCAGGGGTCGTCATTAAAACCCTTTAATGACGGCTCCCGAGTGATATAATCCAGAAGACGTTATCTACGACGATAAAAATGCAACTTTATGAGGGTAATTGCATATACTTCACGTTTTACGTTTAATCCTGAAAAGGACTGAAGCGCGCTGAAGGGTGTACTATTTTCTCTCAATATAACCAGCGCCCAAAAATAATAATTTAATTTAATTAATATTTTTTATTGCTGAATAATTTTTTTTAAATAAAAGTTTTATTAATGTTTGTCAACATTTCCATAACCAAATGACGCTGACTATAATAATAAATATAGAGGTTTAATTACTTATATTTCAAAAAATAATATTTTATTCTGCTTTGAATTGTATAACTTTTTTCTGTAGTTTCTCTTTTAAAATCTGAATTTTTGAAATGTTGCGAAATATCTAACATCCCCGTTTGTCGCGTACCGAGCGCACGGATGTGATAAAGCTGGCACTTTTTATTCTTTTCGACTGGTCTCTCTGCGTTACAAAAGCAAGCCTTTTTCTCTTTCCTGGAATATAATCACGCCATTGCTTTTGAGTTTGGCCAAGCAACCTGAACAGAAAAATCATAAACCTGCTGAAAGCATAGTGAACTGTATCTCTGCTATTAAATTCTTACAGTTTGAATGATTTATTTCAGTGAAACTCGTACATAAAGATCTCTTCACTAAGATATTCTGAATGGTTTTTTTTATGGATGATTGATCAATCATTCAGTATTTTATTTAAACTCGTACTTATTAATTAAAAAAAAAATGTTTAAGATATTTTACACAAAGATTTATTTACACAGTATCATATTTGCATTTAGTAAAATCATATTCAAAAAGTCAGCGTAAATTTTATTCATTCAACATATAATATTATATATTAAGACTATGAAGTAATGACAGCTTTTTTTGCTGGAATTCTATACCTTGAACGTATTTAAATGATCGGAAATTATTAAAGAAGAATGTGTTTTTAAAGGACCTTATAGACGTGGAAAGGCTCTTGGTATTATTTCTGCAGCCTGGTGCGTGAGGAATATCAGATATATGTATTAAAGGATTGTATAATATTACTATTGGGCAGCAACAATACGCAGACATTTCCTTTGAATATAAAACTGTGGTATAAAAGGATCGGGAGACCAAGTACACTATTTCTCGTCAGAATATCATAAACAGATAAGTTAAGTGAGATACTCACCAACTTCCTCTGAGGAGAGGCACCTGAGAAAGAAGAAAACATTTTTACAGCGGTCTTTAATATCAAACAATGAACCAGGTATAAAACAAGAAAACACAACGAATTAAATCTCGTGATAATCTTTGCGTCAGAACCTCATTTCACTGGCACGTTTATGAGCAAAATTCTCAGTCCTTTGTTTTCGGATACATTGTTCGGAGGGGTAGCATTTAGGTAATATATTTAGCAATATGGAGTCCATTTAATCTCGGCCATGTTGGATCAGACGACTCCGAGGGGTGGACCGCCCCGCTGGTAATTGACTGTAAAACATATATTATGAAGAAGCGCTGGCCTATTGGGAGAGTTGCAAAATTTACGAACTGTGAAAATCGCTCGGACCTTCGATATCAAGATTATTCGTGCTTGGAGAACATCTCTCCTCAAAAAGGTACGGCAGGCTGTGAGGGAAGTCAAAATAGGTCAGAGAATCACTACCCCAATATCTCATGTTTTCGCGGAAAAGGATTTATTCACCATGCTTCAGTAAAAGTGTGGAATGGACTAATCGCCGCTGAAGCTTTGAGGATTTAACCTTTTACGGGACATTAGCGTTTTAAGGTTTTAATTTTTACCAGAAACCATTCGAAGCTTTTTTTCTTTTCATTTATATTTATTAATAAATGAATTGTTTGTTTTGTTGAATGTTTTGAAGTTTATATGCAAATTTCATATACTTTTTATAATTTCATGGAGAAATTATTAAATATATTTTAAGTACAATATAAAACGTGATATGCAAAAATACAACCATTAAATGCATTGTATTGATGGTTAAGAAGATGAAATAAAAATTTATCTTCTCCCGGTTTTATATGAAATATTATTAAAAAGACTTATTACATTAACTATTTAAATCATTGAATTTTATTGGATTTTTAGAAAAACCATGAATTAATCTAGAGTAATAGATTAAAACTTTATTAGCTCGGAATCTTTGGTCAATTATTCGTATCTTTCTTCATTGAAACTATTTTAAAACTTCCAAGGCTTCTCTTTAACAGCTTACAGCTTTAGCGACTTTTACTCGAGACTTAATTGAGACTCCATCGTCAAAAACTTTTTCAGTCAATTAAAATCTTGTTACTGTTAACGGTTCTAATAGTCAAATTTTTTATTATTATATTTTCAGTACTCTCAACCCCAACGTATACTGCAATAGATTTAATTGCATTAATAGTTGTTAATTTACAGAACTGGAAGGGTTGTTGGTTTTATGGTTAGATCGGCTAACTCTGGACCGAGGAATCTCTCATTCGGTCCCATGATAAGTTCTGTGTCGAAAACTAATATTCAAATTGAATGTTTGCTGGTATCAATTTAACAAAAATAAGTACTTGTAACGATGAATTAACCAGAATTATTTCAATTGAATTGTTTCAATTTAAAATGCGTGAAAAAATGTTTAAATTATCTTTTTTCTGAAATAAAATGAAACTTCTGTATATAGCAAATAGTACTTCATGGAAAGCTATTTTTCAATTGCCATTAAAAATACAACACAAAACTTTCAATATTTAATATAATATTTACGTAAATTTAAAAATAAAAATATCACAAAATTTTTCGTTTAAAAGTTGTTTTCAGATATAACTGATATTAATTTAACAAATAAACATAACAGAGCCTTTCGAGTTTATAAAAACATACATTTAAGCTTATCATTTGTTTTTATTAACGTAAATATCCTGCTAAACATTTCATTATCACGACAATTAAAATCGTAATACACACAAAGCGATCTTTTACTCCAACACGCAAAGCCGTGCGTTAAAAAACCACGAAATTAAATTAGAAGCCTGAATAAACGTTCCCGGTTTTATGGCCCGCAGTAAAAAACCAAAAGAGACAACCATGCATGGCTCCGGAAATAATCAGGAGCAATTACGTCCTCCAGGGGAAACACTCGAATCATCCAATAAAACTAATGCATCTCATAATTGGCCTCTTCATTTACACTTGTACGTAATCGTGGCTACTTTAAAGAATACCCCGCTCTAGAACTGTTAAAATTTAATTTATTTTATTAAAATTTAAATTTAAATTACTACTCATAAATGTGGCTGGCTTCTATCTCACCTTTGCAATATCTTGTTTATTTCACTGAGCATATTTGATACTTAATGTTTCGTTAATTATTGCTTCTCCTTCAGGTGCCTCCTCTCAGAGAAATTTTGTGACCGTCTCATTGAATCTGTTCATGGTTTTCTTAGGGTAAATAATGTAGTGGGTGCTGGAATCCTTGATACCGCAGTTTTATATTCGAAAAGATGATTAACTATTTAATCATATAAGTTTTCTCAAGTCTGAAATGACATAAGTAATAAATTTGAACCGGTTAACTTACAAGATTTCATTATTTAATAAATTTAATTCAAATAAAATGTGATTACCTTTCGACATCAGAAGCGCTTCTAGGTTGCTTATGCTTATTTAATTTTAATTATTTAAGCATATTTTATTTTTTCATGGTGAGTAGTTACATGAAGGCATTATACATTAAGCAATACTAAATCTCTATTTGCATTTCATTTGTAACCGTTTAACGCCTCTTTATAAAAGATAAGGTCCTGCATTTCAAACATTGTTAAAAATTTTTTTTTTGATATTCTAGCTAAGAAATATAATACCACTGTAGTCATAAAAAATGTGACTATCTTTTCCTCCCAAGGCGCTCCAAAGCTGTCTTTGGCTTTTTGGCTAAGAAAATTTGATTTCCGCTTTCCGTTTAATACTTAAAGCTATTATAATTTATTGATCTGATATATCCTTTAATATTTATTATTGGTCGGATATGGTGCTTAATTTAGTAAAAAAACATTTGTATTCTTAATGCACACTTATTATGAGGTTCATTGGAGATGAAATTATTTTACAATTATTGTTTTTTTATCATTTAAATGACAATGTTTGAACTTCACGAAAAAATACCTAGAATTTGTCAACGGTTACTATAAGTAACTTATATTCACAAAATTATTATTTAATAATTATTTTTATTATAATAAAAGCTTTATTCAAGCTTTGTATGTAGACTGGTATGATTATTGTCAGAGAATGTTCACTAAGTTTCACAGATAACCACATACTTCAAACGGCGTGTAAGTAAGGTTGGTGGCTACAATATACAGGGGTTGATAGTGCATCCCCCGTGGTGAGAATGCAAGTCCCGGGACCCGCCCTTCATTCAATTACAAGCCACACACCCCTGTGAGCAACCCTTAGTGCAAAAAGATAACGGCTAGTGTAATATGCAGGTCGGTATGTCATGGGGTGGGAAACTACCCCATATCTTACAAGGGAATTGCGGAGTCCCAACACACGTTAGAACTTATAAAACATTTTTTTTATCTTAACGCGTTGTGTAGAATTTGAAATCTTTCAAAAATATAGTAATCATTTTTTTATACACATTTATATATAGTGTGTGTGTGTGTATTAATTGTGTAATATTTAATTTAATAGCTTTTTGGGTTACTTTGATAACACTGAATTTTTGGAATATATTACTTAAATAGAAAAACATAATTGTAGAAGTTTTTTATTTTTTTTTTCACAAATAATAAAACCACACCATTTACTCATAAATAGTTTATAAGAAGCTCTTGCTTTCTTGTGACAACGGTGAAGTTTTAGAACTAGAATACTAACCACAGTTGCCACTTAATATTCAATATTGCTCAAGCTTCACTCAACTTTGAGTGACTGAATTAATTAATTTATTAAATATATGCAAGGTCACTTTACAAACATTTACTTTCTTATTTTTAAAATTCATGAATATATCACAAGTAGTGAAGAAAATATGTGTGAAAATAGTTTTAAGTGGCCAGATAAATTTAAACTCATTAAAACACAGATTTATGTAGATGTAGTGAATATGGACTTAAAGAAGCGCAAATAACAATATAAATGAAATAGCAGTTACTCGTGAACTGTTTTCTGTTACCCATGTAACTTTTTTGATAGGTTTTTGTTTACTTATTTCATAACAATATTTTAGGCATTATCTAAATATAGTTTTTATTAACTTTTAAAATATAGGAGACATTATACTTTGTCGTTATTGTACAGTAAAATGTAAAAACAGATTCTTTTCAATAAATGAGGAAAAATATTCTGTTTTTAATCATATTTTAATTTTTGAATGGATCCAATATTCAAATGAAAAAAAAATTAAAACGGCTTCCATTTGGTTTAGCATAATGTATTATAAGAAAAACTAAGATCATTTGAGTTTGTTACGGAATATTCATCATGGCATACAATCTGCATTGCATTACCCATTCAATTTTATTCCTTAACATTATACTGGCTTCAGAAAACAACCAAAGTATCCAAAGTCTTTATAAAGTAATAAAGCGTTCTTAAAAAAACTTCACATTCGATTTAATTTTATTATAAGTTTACATGCCAAAAATTTCTTCGTTTAATCTTAAATAATTATATATTTTACAAAACGATTTTGCTGTTATTTTTTGATAAGCTAATATTTATGCTATGATAAATAATACGTTCAAGATAAATAAAAAGTTTTAATCGAATTAATAATTAATATTTCCAATAACTTACTTTCAGGTACTACCTGGATAAGACAAAACATAAATAGAAAGCCTTTTGAAAATATTCTTGGAAAAATTATATAACTATATCAGATAGGCATTAATTTATATAAATTGAATTTTTGCTTATTTCATCACAAATAAACCACACAAGACACAGATATTTTTATTTTATACATTACGCATTGTTTGCATTTAATAATAATTTTATTGAAATTCAAAATACCTTAAAACACATAAAGTTACTGTTAATTTTGAACCAAATAATTTTACCATCATGTTAACTGAATTTTTGAATTATTTTGTAAGTGAAAGTCATCCAAAATCAGATAATCTAATGACGAGGATTTTGCAACCACAGCGCTTTATTAGAGTAGAAAGCTGAAACAAAATAACCAAATTTGTCTTCTAATTTCATATGTTTATATAAAAAACCTCCGAAAGCGGATCCTATTCATGAATAGTTTTGAATTTTAAGTATAAAAAAGTATATACCATAGATTCGTTTTACAAACTTAACTAATGTGCGATCAGTGCCATATTAAGAGAAATTATTTTTTATTTAAAAAAATATTCATTTTGTTTATATTATATATTTAAATGTAAATCGTAAGACAAATCAAATATTTTCCTCGACTTCGTGCTCGGCCTGGTTGATTGTCGGGCCTGGGCGGGACTCCTTGCCTGTCTCCTTCGGTTCTTTCTGGGATAATTATTGTCCGAGTTGCTGCCAACTTTAATGATCACTTTGTTTCGAGTTAGGAAGGCAGCCCCGAGTACTCCTCTCGGAGGTACCTCTGTTAATGTACCGGTGGTGCATCCGCAACTTGTACAGAACTCTGGATAGTTTTGGTTTAATGTTCATGACATTTATCCGTAATTAGGAATAGTACTATTACAAAAAAATATATGTCTTATTTATTCTGTTCTAATGCAAAGTTAACATTTTTAAACAGGCGAGTAATCGCGCTTTTAGTAAAATCATAAAATATTTTTAAGTTTGTTATAAAAATGTATTATCAGGTTTCAGTGATTTCCTGTATATACTGAAGGCATACTATACCAGACACAGTCACAATTTCCCGTAACCGCTTATATAGCTCTTTATTACCTTGCCACCTCCTACTCAGAGGTTAAAACATTTCAAGCAAAAATCAGCACTCAAATCAAAAAAATCAGTGATTTTTGGCTAAATAGCCATGTCTGCATCCCTCTTAGTATACAATACCCCTGCATAGTAAATATAATCAGGTGAAATAACTCATTCTTCCAGGTAAACATAGAAACTGGGGTTGATTATTATTACCCCCGTCCAGGTAATTATAAAATTAAATTAGCCCGGCGTCAGATATTAAAAGGGCTTCCGGAAGTAAGTGGTGTGTATAAGTCGCGTATCCTGAAGTCACACTGGGAGAACATATTGAAGAGATAAATTTTACATTTAGTGCCGGCAACCAGGGGCTGAATTTAATTAATTTGTATATGTAAGGGAGTTAAGTCTCGGTATCGCTACCCCCGAAACATTATATCACCAACCCTGGCCATATCAGAAAACTCCAACTTTTAAAAGTGTTTATTCTGAATGTAAACTTTGAGTGCGTGATTATGACATGTTTTCTGAGTGCAAATTGTAAGGTCTGCGGCTGATATGCCAGAAAGTTCACCTCTTTTCCCCAAATTAAATTTTTAAATATAAGATTTTTAACTCGAGAAGTTATAATTTACTTTATTAAAGGTAAAAATATTTTTTTTATCATGTATTATATGTTATACAATGTGTTTTTTATTGCAAATATTGCAGTCATTTAAACCATTTATCTTTATATTGAAATAAAATTTATTTCTAAATGTCAAAACAAAACAGCCCAATTTTATCGGTTTAGTATTCAATTGCCAGAACGGACATCAAACTGGGGCCCTTTTGATCAATCCATCGCAAACTAATGTTAGTCTATTGGAAGTCCGTTTACAGTTAACCCGGTAACGGATATCACTTTAAATCAACACATATTCCTTTGTTCATACCTAAAAATCGAAACTAAATAAATCATCGCTCCCTGTTTAGAATTTTAATGTAAAAAATAGCCGAATTCACGATGATTTAAATATCATTTAAACATCTTATAATAGAAAATAAATTAAAAGGTTACTAGAAAATTATTTGAGAGTGCTTTCACCCTAAAAGAGGTTCTTCAAACATGATAGGCAAATACGATCAGACACAAAAAATTGTTATCTCTAAACTATTTGACTCATAATAATTGCTGTTCAAATTAATCGAGAATATACAACTTTTAGCTGTAAAATTTCATGGACAACGAAAATATACCAAGGCTGAAATATGAAGACTTTTCATTTGTCTTATGAATATTTTAAGGTTACCAGCAACTAACCATACGTCCACTAAGTTACCTGGGTATCACACGCCATAGACCTATGTGCTAAAGTGAAACAACGTGGGATGGCTCAATGAGTATGGTCAGTATACTTAATTAGGGCGTATGGCCGTGAGAGAGGTAGTGGGAAAGATGGAAAATTAGATATCCGTTAATTGAAGGTGATACAGTGTTGCGAGCGCCTTTGATCAGGTGATTATCTACAGCTGAAACGGAAGTACAGCCTTTCCGAGCGTTATCATAGATTCCGAGATTGAATGATGGATGTAATGAATTTCACATAAAAAGTCTAATAAATAATTTGTTTGACGATATTTAGTAAAACAAGAATTTACAAAGTATTTTAATCTAATAAGTCTCTTGAGTGTCACGGCTGGTAATTTCCTGTTTTAACTTTTACATTTTAAGCTTTAATAAGATAATAATAGCTACTTGGTATTGGTAATATGTAACATGTCACAACCACGTTTTTTAACTTCAATTATAGTACGTTAGTATTTTTTTTAGCATTGGTGCTTCTTTACTAATTACTTACGGAATTAAGATCATTTTTTAATGATAATACGACACAATGAACACGTTTGGGTTTTAAAATAACTGTGGTTCAAAAACACTGTTTCTAGCCAGAGTTAAAAAAATCTGTCTTAAACATATTTAATCGTTGTCATTGAGAACATAATTTTAAAGAAATAGATTAAAAAATGATTGATTTAAATACTCGTTATTGCAGTCACCCTGTTTTTGGAGATATCACGAGTTTGAAACAGTTGTATAGGGATTGTGATAATCACTCAGCGAATTGTGTTCCGCCCAATCATTTAAAGTGCCCTCAGTAATGTACTGGAGCACTAGGGAAAATATTTGTTTCAAAAATTTATTTGCACTTCCGCTTTGCTTAATTACATAACACTGTAATATTCAGAGGAATTTTATTACTAGGAAGTAATATAAGTTTATTATTTATTGAGTTTTATTTTATAAACAAGTAATGCATCCTAATAGGTCAGCGTACTTCGTAGTATCTATAAGACGTCCGACTCAGTATATTGTAAATTAATTTTACATTTTTATTGATATAATAGATAGGCAATAGAATTATATTTATATCATCCTTGTAAAAAAATTTTTTTTAAGTTTGTTGAAAAAGCGATAATATTATTATATTCCTTTTAAAAAAATATTTTTTGTTTTAATTCTATAATGAACAAATCTATCTCAAATAAATACATAGAACACTAATATTTAGGTTTTTTTTATTAAAAATATGTAACAATGAAATTTCACATCATACGTTACAAAAATAAAAGTAAAAGTCATGGAAACATCTAAGATTCGGTTGCCTTAATAATGATTTTTTCAAACTCTTCAGTATTTTAGTAGCCATCCTACATTTAAAGGATACAAATGTGGCAAATATAATATTATGTTAATACAATTTGTATCAAAAGAGGACTTAGTGTGGCTCCCCTAGCCCCTAGGAGTAACGGCGAGGCCATCTCGCTTACAATTTCTCCTCCTTGGAGAGATTAGATATGGCCAAAACGAAACGCGAACTCTTTTGCAAATTATTCTATGCCAGGTCGCAGCCCCTTAAAACCTCTTCTTTATTCATTTCTAAAAGTAAGATTAGAGTTTCCTTAATGCATTTGCCTCTCAAGTTTCACTGAGAATGTTGTACTCATTTTTAAGACTTACATTGTCGTAAACTTCTTGTGAAAACTATTATATCATGATACCTTAAAATGTACCATCCGAATTTTTCTTCTTCAAATTACTTGCTCGACTGCAAACTTTAAATATATTACTTCAATATTTCTTCTTTATTAATTTAATTATTCGTCTCCAAATAACTTGTTCTGCATATATAAACCAGATTACTTCAATCGCATATTATAACTGATAGTTTTTTGTGTTTACAATAAAATATCCTTTTATTTTATATTTAAGCTACTTTTTTGATATTTCACGTGTTAAATTAACAATGTGACATGACTAAATTTTTTTTTCACCATCCATTATAAACAACGGGCGACATGTTTGTAATTTTTGCCGTTTTATTTTGAACAGCTCAAATTGGTTTATACGCAAAAATATCACATTTTTTTAATATATAAAAAAATTATATTTTAAATTTCTCTCATTATTTTTCATTTCATCGTTTTATACAGGTCAAAAAATACATTTCCAAAAAACCGTTCATTAATAATAAATAAGTGATAGGTTATAAAATCTTAGTGCGTGCCATTTTCTCGGTGCGCCAAAGCGCCGATATGCGACCACTGGCAAGGAGCTTTTTAAGTCGAATTTATTTGCAAAAATTGCGGCTCGTTAGGCAATAATGCTAAAAACAGAATATGACTTAGCCAGGGGTGGAGGGTGGCGGGGAGGCTCGGCCGTAATTGGGCTAATAGGTTTAAATGGGCCGGAATTTCAGTGCGGGAGGGCGCCTGGCTCGGTCTCTGATAGAGGTCTCTTGAGCGTCTCCGAGGACAGCCAGGGATATCATACTGATGGTGATGAATATTTATGACATAATTAAGGCTGTGTACGTAAGGCTGTGTATACGCTTTCATAAATATATTTTTAATGAAATATCACTTAAAAAAATAAACTACTACTAAAACTATACTGAGCGTACATCCATGCATATATAATACATATTTTGTAGAAGTAAATATTTTAATTAATTTATATTAAATTTATATTCGTGGTGTATGTAGAGATTTAAGAACGCTTGTATTTAACGTGTGTTATATATATATATATATATATATTTTTTTTTTAAAAAGCATAAAATTATGAGGAACATTGTTTAAAATATCTCAACTGGGTGTTTATACTTGTCGTTAAATATATTTTTTTAATCTGAATTTCACACAAAATACAGATGTACTATAATTAAATTAAACAAAATATTTTTTAGCATACATAATAGTACATACTTGAACAAATATAACAGACTTTGTTCTTTCTAGACATATTGAAATTTTATACTTAAAATATAGACTTTTGTTATGATGATTATTTTTCAACACATTAAAATTAAAACGTTAATGCGAATGCTTGGCTTTTGTTTTAAAACATTATGTTAATAGGATTTATGATTATTTTAAACGTAATTATTTGTACGAGCTTTAAAATGTAGGAATGATTTGTTACAAAGGTTACATTGCTACTTTTTATGAGGTATTATTTATATAATTGATCGTAATGTTTACATGATACCTAGTATTTCCTATTTTTTTATAATTATCATGTAGAAAATCAAGTACTTAGTACAATAGTGGATATAAATTTAATACACAAAATTGAGAAGTCGCCATCTCGCCGAGTCAATATAAAAAGCAAAGATAACATCAAATTTATTTGCATTTTTCAATGCAAATATATTAATGTTAAATTTCTGAAATCAGTTAATAAACAAGTTACAAAAAATATCAATTTGGAAAAAAATGCCTTTGAATCGGGAAAAAAATTGTGAAATTTCACTTAAATCTCGCATATAAAAATATCACAAAACATGATTGTAACTGTTAGTATAACATGAAATAACATATTAATAGTTGTTTTAGAATAAATAAACGCATGGTATATTATTTTTGTTTTATGGGCTCACAATTTGTATTCCTGTGAATAAAAGCGACTTGCTTTTATTGGTGGTAGCTATTAATTTGACTTACAATTAAAATTGCGACCCTCGCGACAGCCGCAATCGATCAAACTTGCTAATTAAGTTATTCAAGAATAACGTTACTTGGTAATAAGTTAAAAAAACGAACTGGTTTTAATGATATTACTTCCATCCCAGACTATCAAGATTAATATTTAACACTGATAGGCAGAACCCTTTTAATGTTGATTATCAAGTCGAAATAAATTTTTAAAAAAACTATTTAACCTATAACTAAAATAATCTCTAGTAGGGTGATTTTTTAATTTTTATATGTGGCTTTTTCTATTCGCATATGAACAAAACCTTGCCTTGAATGTTTATGTCCCTGAGACAATGTTTGCACATTTAATACAATAATCTTCGTTTGATCTGGAGCTTTCTCGTTAATAGGCCAACAGTATGCTAGTTAACTCAACTTCCTACATTCTAAATCATCTCAAGTGTTCATAAAATAATAATTTACTTACAAAATAACAAGTCCTCCCGCGGGGAGTACAAAAACGAGACCAAAACGATGGCTTTCTCATCCTCGCACAATTGGAAGGAAGCCAGAAAGGGAGTAAGAATTGGCCTGAAAACTTTTTGTGGGAAATGCAAATCTCGCAACTAATTTCACTTACGCGATTTTTACCGGAATTAATGACAATTAATGGGGAGACTGGGGGGGGCAGGGGACAGAGAAGAGGGGGAACTCTGCAGTCTCGGTTCCGGTCTGATAACAGCCTACATAAATACGGAACACAAAGAAGGCAAGTTTAATGTTTCGTACCACTAATTTATTAAACACTAGAAAGCTTCGAAAAGAAGCTCAGAGATTTAAGTGCACATTAAATTTTTCTGCATCGATCGATTAAAAAATTGTTTATTGATAGAAAACAATATAATTATGTAATATAATATCAGATTTACATACAATACTATTATGGGATCCATGTATGAATACATTGTAATTTTTTTGTGTGATTGTACAAAAAAATTGCATATACATAATGAATGTATGTTTACTATTATATATAGGCGTCATTATACAAGTATTTTTTTTATAAATGTCTAGTATGTTCAGGACCTATGTATGTCGACTACTATTGCATGACATTTGTACCCTAAAGTAAGAAAATGTGTGTATACATAGCTGATGTGTGTTTATTTATGTATGCACGAGAGAAATATACTTTGACGTGTGTTGCATTCTAAATATATACACAAGATTTATATATTAAGAAATTTATTGATACAAATCTCTCTCTACAAATATGAAATCTTTTATAAATTTCCATTCCAAAAAATATTCGTAAAACAAGTGACTTATTATCAAAAACAACCCGAAGGTGTAGGCTCAAATACCACTTCTGTCGTAAAAAGTCATTTCATGCGTGAATTTATACCCTGAACTTTAAAAATAAATCTGCAAAATTATTTCAAATCTACGTAGATCCCAGTGAAGAACATTTCCATACTTATCAAATCACACCAACTCCGGTAAAATTGGTTAAATTTAATGCTTTACATATTCATAGGCAGCGGAGTTTTCTTGGGGCAAAGCACACCCCGTAATTGACTTTACCGACGGTAGTTGAGTTAGCGTTTACCTGCAGAGCCTTCCCTCCGACCGGGTCCCAAGGCCTCGCGACTGAACCACTCACCAGGTTTCTACCATCGAAAACGGCACCAGAGTGTCTTTGACTTCCATAAGTTAGGCATATGAATAGATTAGCACTTCCAGGGTAGACTTTGTTTTAGAAATGTGAATTTCCAAATGGCTGGGAGGTTTCGATAATTTTTATTTGTAAATGCTTTCACCTTTCCGCCTTGAGTCTGAAGAAGTCTTTGAAAAGCAAAAGTGCTAAAGTCTTATGGATTTTCGTAATAGAGAAATAATTTAATTTTATACTTCAAACGGGCATATATTTATTTATATGTATTTTTTAAAAAATCTGGGTCAATATATACATGTTCGTATTCTAAGTTAATGAAAATATATAATAGTTTTAAAAAATATATATGTATTAGCACACGAAACGTAAAGTGTTTATACCTTTTGTACGTGAGTTTCTATTTATATTACTTTGTTGGTTTTTTTAGAATTCAATATAAACTAGCATTTAGAGAATATTTCTTATTTTTATTATAAAATGAAATAAGTTTGTTATTATTATAAAAAACCAATTAGTCTAGCAGAAATATCTGTAATTTATATATATGTTTCGTAAATATATTTACATGAAGAGGCAAAATGGGGCTAGTTTACAAAATAATATGCTGTATCCTGAATGTAATATTTGTTCAAAATGTCAGTGTTATATTTACTTTTCACAACATTAGGGTAATAAATTGCTAGTGTTGTTCTGTTGCCCTGCCCGAGGACGTACCCACCTGGGCTTGCGCCGAATAAGACTCGCGATGTGGGTTGACATAAATTTATTTCACCGGACATTACAGAGGGGGTTGGCTTAGCAACCCCTCGCTCCCCAGCGGTGCAATTTCCTCGTAAGAGTAAAATGCTTCAGCAGGTATCGACTGCTTCTAGAATATCTAAAACTAAATCTGAAACCATCGGGTGAGTTGTTCAGACATTATTTTACATGTTTACTTAGTGAATATAGCTGTGATCAAAAGCGAACAGAGTTGCGTTGGCCTGTCACCGAACCTTATTTTTTTTTTTACTAAGTGCTTCTCCTGTGTTATTTAAGACACGCACCATGAAGAGGGTTAGTTTAAATCAGAGGTTTCCAAAGTGGTCAATATCGACCCCCAGGGGTCGATTCCGCCCTGCAAGGGGTTGATGACAGTGAAAAATTAAATTGGGGGTCCATGAACTGTAAATGGGGGTCTACAAGAGTGGATCCCATTTAAGCAGGTCATCACCAAAATACCACAGTGAATTATCAATCCATACAGTGGCATTAAAGATGTCATTCTTCTTACAAAAAAATAAATAGATTGGAAATCACTGGGCGAGGAGATTTAAAGTTAAATCTGACTTATTTGAAGCCTCCCTCCCATTAAAAGTATTGATTTTTTTAGTGAATGTCACTTATATGCATTTAGTGTGTTTTTATTTTTAAAAGTATACAATAAAAACCTCGATATAACAGACTCCTGTTTAACGGATTTCGGATACAACGGACAAAAAATCCGGTCAAATGTAAAAATTCAATATTAGCAAGGCAGGGGGTCTACGAAAAACAGGAAAACTCGACAAGGAGTCGACGGGACAAAATAGTTGGGGAAACTATGGTTTAAAATGAAATCAGTTGTAAATGTAAATCAAAAACCAAACTGAATCTTGTCAAAAACAACAGTGGGAATCAATATTTAAAGATACGTTTGACCTGAAACAGTGAATATCTCGCTGTGTAGTTGCAATTAATATAAATAAGTGATCTTAAATCCGATTGAAAAAATATTTAAAACCATGATTTTTATTTCAAATAAACAATTTAATAAATATAAAACGTTGCACACATGATTCACGTAGTTGTTTTGAATTCGCAAAACCCGGCGAGTACGTGCAAGGCAGTCGTACCTGTCCGTGTACAGGTTCTCTGCATATTTATGAAGACGAAACGGTCCCATTTAGTGGGAATTCCGTACAAGAGAGCCGGCATAGTGCAACTTCCATAGTCCTCGAGTGATATCTTCAAAGTTTGAAACAGAATGGTTTAAGATCAGATCCGAGCTTTGCAACTGCCGAGGACCGCCTTTGCTGTTTGACTGCGCGAGATTGACTAACTTTTTGTAGAGACGCTTGAGAGTTTTGGACTATTGAAAAATTGTCTCTCATTTTTATTTCGAAAGTTCATAAAAGTGCTGGCTTACTTTTTTTACATCCCAGCATCAAACAGATGTTCTTTAATATCACAGTACTTATATTTTTAGGACATGTATTAATATAGATTATTCAATCACCATAGAGCAAATAACCTCTCACGTTTTTGTTACTAAAGCAACAGTGAAATATTATATCTATATCGGTATCAACTTGCTTAGTTAGTTTAATCTAGATGAAAATGTGTCAAGATTTTTTATGTATAAAAATTTAAATAAAAAAACAATTATTGAAATAACGGATATAAAAATTTAAGCGAGGTCACTATAACTAATGTCGTCTGTCCGTTATTGAATCTGTCCATTTGTAGAGTTATTTTTGTAACTAACTTTGATCTCTGATAACCAGTTATCTTTTATTACATATAATATGTGATTAGTCAATATATACAATGAAATTTAAGGACATGTGTGCAAACAACTAACATTAATTGACATAAATTCCATGTCTAGAGCACTTGCGGGGAAGCCCGCATAAAATGACAGTATTCGGCCTGCATGCTGCAACTCTTGATTAAACAAGGAGATAACTGTCGCTAATTCAATTACAATGCATTTAATTGTTACTTATGGTAGTTAGCATTTTGAACAAATAAATAAATCTACAAAAATTAGCAAAAGCTTGTTAGCTAAAACGGTTTGGTTTATCGTGTGAGAATTTAACATACGACCACGGCCTTTTTAAGTTAACTATACTCCGCTTTCCCAATTCTGTTGCTTGTGCATGGCTATGATTTTGTACCCTGAGCGTGTGTAAAGGATCGGTAATGGAGTAGTGGACTTGAAATGATTGTGGAGGGATGTGCTCTGGAAGTACCTTGTCGAGGTAACTTGCTTCAGAAGTACCAGATCTTTAAACCAGAGCTTTGTAAGGAAAGGATTTATAATAATCAGGCAGCAGCAAAACGCAGAATTTTCCATCCAATATAAAAGGACCCAGAGACCCACCAAACTATTTTCTCCTTAGAAAATCATGATCACTGGCTCAGCATGAGTGAAATGGTCGCCAACCTTCTCTGAGGAGAAGCACTTAATGAAGAAGATACAGTTTATGTTTTTGAAAAAATCAATAACTCTATATGCACAATTGAATCTATTCGTTATTAGAGAGGCGATATTGGTTAAAATAAGCAACACATCTCAATTCTTATATCAATATATAATATTATTACTAATATGATTAGGCACATTAGTTCATATATAGAAGATGATTTAAAGAAACTCTCAGAAAAATATCATCGTGATTATCCCACCCAAATCACGATGATATTTTTCTGAGAGTTTCTCTAAATCATCTTCTATATATAAACTAATGTGCCTAATCATATTAGTAATAATATAATAAACCCGTAATGGGTAATAAATACGCATCTGATTGACGTTTAATTAAAAAATCGACATAAATATATAATATGTTGAAAGTACATTATACGTATACAAGAATAATAAATATTTTTAAAAAACTATACTACACTACAGTCACTGAAGGTTTTGAGAGAAACGTTAAAATATTATAATCAACGACATTCTGCTTTTACATGCAGAGAGCATGATAAGACAAATACCTTGAAAATAACAGTCAGTCTGAAAAAGGCCTTAAAGGCATAATTGTAATATCCTTACCATTTGGCTATTCAGATTTGTTTTCGAAATAAAATGGTTGATTGTGCACTGAATCGACGTAGCACAGCTTCCAGTCTATCCACCTCACGGCCGCTGGAAGGGTGATTGTTTTGAGCTCATCAGTTACGCTGTAGACCGGGGCAGAGCAAACATTTGCCTGCGCTGATACCTCCTACTGCGGTTTCCGGAACAAGCCTTTAGTCCTTCCTCCCCTAGCTCGTGGCACACGCGGGCTCCGGTAAGTCCACAAAACGAACAGGATTTATAGTCGAATGTTCCATCGACACGTAAAAGAAAATAGCATAGGTCGAATGTGAATTTAATAAGTAATGCAGTTAATCTTGTTGAGGGACAAGGCATTTGTTTAGTTGAACATCTGATGATGACCCAGTGTTTTGGGTCGAAACTAGTAATGCAAATAATTTTATTAAACTCCAAGTTTTATCATTATAATGCAGTTAGTCTATTGATTTGATTATCTAAAGACGATAACTGGTCAATAGCGTCCTCTTTTGCGTTTTTTTTTAAACTGTAGACTTTTAGACCTTGAATATAACATCAATTATTAAAATATTACAACTAGAAGTTGTTCGTATCAAACATGTTTTTTATATGAACTTATTCGTGAATCAAATTTTATAATTTTTCTTGTTGAGGGACAAGGCATTTGATTGGTGAAGATCCATTTTTTATAATGACAAAGGTTACTTTGTATTCTTTCTTCACTTTGAGTTTATTATATTTTTTGCGTGACTAATTTCGACCAACAGACTTGGTCATCATCAGATGCATAACTAAACTCAGTTTAGTTAGCATCTGAGGATGACCAAGTCTGTTGGTCGAAACTAGTCATGCAAAAAATATCAATAATAAACTCAAATTTTATACATTATAATATGTTATACACTTTAATATTTTCATGGTAGTGTTTCGTACAGGTTTTAATCATATACACTGCCAAAAAAAGAGATATTCTTGGAAAAAGACTTTCTGGACAAATATTATTATTATAATCAATTTTGTTGTGAGTACTATTTAATTTCTTTGTAAGAGTAGCAAAGACTTTGAAAGGCGAAAACGTCTTTTAATTCCGCTCAATTTTTGTCTTTGTATATATTTTTTTAATATGAGTATTACAAGTTATATCAGGCTTGTCTAGACAACAGCAAAAGTTTTTTTTGTTGTTGTTGTGGAATCAATATGAATGCTTTTTAAACTAGTGAAGTTTGACTCAAGCTATTCCTAAAATTCAATAGGAATCGTTATAAAGAAAAACACTCACGGGCTTGATTTAAATTCTAGCATTTTCAGGCAAACCGCAGAGTTCACGAAGTACGATCGTACGTACATTCAACATGCTTCAGCCATAAAGCAAGGGTGCTCGAATTTCATAGATAATAAATTCCAGTTTCCCACGTGGTGTATTACCTTGCTGCCTTTGTTCCATGTGCAAGATTAAAACAGCTGCTCTGGAACTTTGCAACACGAAATCCATTCCATTCTCTTTAGAGTGAGAAGATACCAAAGTACTTGACAAATACTTAGAATCACTTTAATTACGTAGAACATATCATGTCAATTGACATAACAATATAGGTAGCCTGCTTAATTTATACCACGTTAAATAAATAAATATACATCTTATATCATTACACTGTTTTTACTCAGTACATAAGATTCTATAAACATGAAAATAAATTGTGGTGTATTATGACAACATTCATAGCAAATAAAAAAAAACTTACAAAGTGCTCATCAATATAATAATTTATTTTAAAAATACTGCAAAAATAGTACTGTTACTAATATAATTTACTGTATTTGTATTTTTTATTTACTTCAGAAGTGATAAAAATAATGAAAGAAGTTACTTTATTCAATCTTACTGGTAAACTTCTTCAAATAATTAAAGTAGTTATATTATTTGGAGATGGTTTGGTGAGCTTTGAGGATTCTAAATTTGCATGAAACGAATATTAACAGTCTCTTTAATCAGATTTGCTAATGCCATGTGCTCTAAAAACAGATAGTTTATAAAGCGAACTGGATAATTTTATCGTTCACTCTAAGATTTATTGGGTTTTTTTTAGTAATATATTAAGAGAAATACTGTACGAAAGAGAAAGAATCAACACGGCCACATATCATTTCGGAAAACTTTTCCATATTATGAAGAAATACTAGACTCCTTTTGGTAAATTAACAAGTAATATTCGTATTTTTTGCTTAAGGAAACACTAACTTACTAGTGAAGATTTATAATACCCTTTTATTGTTTTAGCCAATGCAAACCCTCGGCAATGAAGCATTTTGCCAACTGAAGAAATTCCAACTCAGTAATTTTCACATTCTTTTAATTACTGACCCCATTTAAACTTAAATATACATGTTAGAACTTAAACCGATTGTGTAGAAAATTAAACTGTTTGTATTTTTGATGTGAGGTAATTTGAAAGCATTGTTAATTGTATTTCAGTATTTTATTAACAAAGCACTCATTTTCATATGTGTTTTAGCGTTGATTCGTATAGGACCTTTCTGTGGTTAATTTCTGCGTAAAAATTTAATTGTTTAAATAATCTGCTAATTCACCTGGCACAGTAACCAGCCACAGTCTCTACACACCCTTGCGGAGTCTTTATCTCAGGGGTGGCTGCGACGCCTCCTCTATCTGTAACGCGCATTCGAGTATGATCGTTAACACTATCTACCACCGACTATTAAAGACAAATTTGGTAGTCTCTTATACGCGAGGGGTAGGTGCTTGTGAACTAAGGGTTGATAATCCCAAAGGGTAGCGTTATGACAGTTTTAATGGTAGTAAAATAAATACGCTTGTTTGGGGATGATTCAGGTCATAGTTTATTTACCGAGTAGATATATTAAACGCTTATATGTATAACCATGTTTCAATTAAATTTTCAACGCAATTTCCTCGTTGAGCAAATAAAAATTACGCGACAGTAAAAAAAACCTGTTTTTAATTAATTTTATACTCTCGTAACTGTGTCTTTTGAAATAAATATTTGAATACGTGTGAATAATTTAAATTTATATATATTTTGTACAAATTTTAAGGATTCAATTATGCATTATATGACTCGTATATATATAATCAAATATAGAGGTTGGTTCAGTAGTTAAATAAAAATATACCTTCCTTAAAAACTTATGCTTGTATTGTTTGAATATATAGATTTTTAGGAGGAGGCACCACGCATTGGTCCACCTATCTTTAATTTGATTTAATATCAGTTTTTTCATCAGTAAAAATAATTTAAAATTTCTTTAAAGCGGACTTTCTAAGATCTGCGTATAAGATCTCGCCAAAGTTTTTTTTATTTCTTTGTGCGTGGGGTACAGTTTGACAGTGGCGATGGCGCCGCCCCGCCCTCCCAGCACCCTCAGTGGGCCGGAGAACTTATTACGGGGCATCCGGTATAAACAGAATTTAAATATTTATTAAAAAGTTGTGAGAAGGCCCATTGGAGTTTGATATCTCTGTTGTATGCCGTCCCTCTCGCCCCCGCTCGCGCCTCCAGCTCCGTCCCTTTTACTCCCGAGTGCAATTATTCGCGTCTACGGACTCCGCGTCTACTTTACTCGCGCGTGTGTTTGTAAATACAACGGTGGTCGTGAGTTTCCAAAATTAATTTCACTCCGTGTATATTAAATTCATAATTCATTTTTATTGGCGTTTTATTATGACCTCACATC
Source organism: Atopsyche davidsoni (assembly GCA_022113835.1). Lineage (NCBI taxonomy): Eukaryota > Metazoa > Arthropoda > Insecta > Trichoptera > Hydrobiosidae > Atopsyche > Atopsyche davidsoni. The sequence goes on along the minus strand of JAILWY010000006.1, from coordinate 7,363,333 downwards.
AATTCAACTTATATACATGTATATATAATAATAATATCCATTGTGTGTGTGTGTGTATGTTTCATTTTTGGTTCTCTATAGAATATTTTAAAAGATACAACGCTGATTTTTTGCACGTAAGTTCAGTAAGTTTTTTCGCAGTTATATGCCGACGAATTTCAAGACGATAGGATAATATTTTCATTCATAAACTAATTAAATAAAACTATCAAATATGCTATATGTACGAATTATGTTCACCGCGAAAATTTCACATTTAGAATTTTTACAAAAAAACTAATTTTGATGCTTCTTAGAAATTTCCGGTTTATGTCAGCTTGACGCAAGTACCAATTTTTTTTTTTAATCGAATTGCGTTAGAAATTATTAATCACATCATTAATAACTCAAAATGCCTCCTAAAAAAATAACACCGTCTACAAGTCGAAAGCGATACTACAATTCAGTCTTTATCACAATTGAACGTGATAAAGACTGCATCAAATAAATAACAGTGCAGTGAAAGTGATGCGTTGATTGCGACACGAAATGTGATATCCTATCGAAATGCATATTTTTTAGAATGACTTTGATTTCGAAATTAATATCCAGGTGTTCAAAATATATGTGAAAAGCAAATATTCATTTAATTGTCAGCCAAACATATGTCCAAACACTATTGCATCGTCCATCAAATACGTCATTCTGTGACGGGCAACATTTCTAGTATACAATAATGTTGAGACTTTGAGGTAATGTTACCCTTATGGCACCTGTTCTGAAGCATAACTACCTGTTGTAGTATACGATGCACGCGCTGAAATTTAATCTGCATTCACGTCGGGGTCGAAAAAAGCTCTGAAATTATACGTGTCAAACGTACCTAATTAATTTTACCCTGAGCCCGCTAGGGGTTGGTGGGAACTTCCCTTAGCTTTTGTATGGTAAGTGAGATATCGCAGCCTGATTTCCCAAAGGTCGTATAACACTTGTGCGTGCCCGTATAGAGGCTGTAGCCAATTAAGGCACGACACACGGCGACCGGGGGTAGTTTTGATTTTGACGGGGTGCGCAAGGGGTTGAACGAGATTGTTTGAGACTATTAAAGATGGCTTGAAACTTTGTGGTATAGTTGTCTTACTTTAATTTATGTTTTAATTATCTTGAGAAATAAATTAACTCATAAAAATACAAATTCCAAGTTTTTATTAATGAAAAAGATTATATAAATGATATAATACATCTGACACACAAAATTAAAAGAAAAAATATTAAAAAATACCTCTGAAAGTTTGAATAAATAATAGCTCAATAATATGAAACGAAAATATATATTTTGAATATTATATTAATGATTAGGATATGTCTGAAATTATTTATTTAAAAAAAACGTTACAAATTTTAATATAAACTTTTTTTTTTCTTAAATTAAACATTTCATGGTTCGTGTCTTCCTTTGCACGAAAACAATAAGCTTTTTTTAATTAGTCTTATTCATATCCATCATATAAATATTCTTTACAGAGAACATTTAAATTATTTTGACTGTTTTTTTTCCTTACGTTATTTTTTATTTTTATACTATAAATTATTTTTAGTCTAATGGTGACTCGGTTTGCTTATGAAATTTTAAAGATTTATATGAAAAAAAAACCGTTCAATTTCTTTCAAATTACTTTTTTAATAACTATCTATTTTACTACCTTTCCGAGTCTTTTTTAATTGTTTCTTGAGCCTTTTAGTTGGAACTTTTCCAATACTGATTGCCTGACCTAGAAGAGACCTAGTTCTTGCAGTAGCGACTTTTATCTCAATAACTTAAAGTAAACCAATTGGGAAATGCTTAATTATTCATTCAGTTGACTTTTGCTTGGTTTTGCATTTGTAGGGACTTCCTTTGGATTCAGTTTCAATTGGAATCGAAAGTTTGACTTACCCAATAAAACGGTATCTCATTCTCTTTTCCTTTTTTAATAAAAGAGAATTTAATATTGCATTTATCTTCTTTACACAGACAAGTGCAGAGCTTTTAAATTTGGTTTTTAAATGTATTAATATCACGAATTGAATTTATTAATATAATTTTAATAATTGAATGATCATTTTGCATATTATTTTAAGAATCTAAATGTTTTAAGTTTTTTCAATGTTTTTAAAATCACATATGCCCCTGAGTAATTATAACTACAACAACTCCTAACTTTTGGTGCCAGTATTCATTTTCTAGAGAAAATTTATTTCTGTTAAGATTTCAACTTGTATTTATACTAGATAAATTTAACATAGTAACCTAAAAACATGCTTTTATTTTAATTTGAAATAAAATACATAATTTAGAATTAAAGTTTTATATTATTTAGATAACTATTGCTTGTCCTTTGAACAGCTTCGGCTTCTGTTTGGCTTCTGGTACTTAATGCGTACTCAATTTCAGAATCGATTTTACAAATGTCAAGGATAAATTTGAAATATTTAATTATTAAGTATCTGAATAATCAAATAATTGATTTTCGCGTTATTTTGTAATAAAATACTTTGTTATAAAATACAGTTACGAAATGTTTTAAAAATTAATAATAATTTTGAATAAATTCTGTAAGAACTTTCATGTAGTAAATCACAACAGATAATCAATTCGCTTCAACTTGCTAAATATAACTTTTTTAAGAACTCAATAAGTACTCTTAATATACAGCTATAAGCTACTCATGCTGAATATAATAATTATGATTTCAGCAATTTTATTTGTTTGACGTGTATATAAATAAAATACACAATAAAAATGATTAAAGTGCCTCTTCTCAGGGGAGGTTGGTGACAATTTCACTGAGCATATACTCATGCTGAACCAGTGTTCATGGTTTTTTAAGGGGAAAATAGTGTAATAGGTCCTCGGGTTCTTCTTCACCGCAGTTTTATATTGGATGGAAAAGTCTGCATATTGCTGCTGCCTAATAGCATTATCATAAATCCTTTCCTTGCAAAGCTTTGGTTTTAAGATCTGGTACTCCTTCTGCAGCAAGCTACAGAAACAATACCAGGAGTCCTCCCCACTTCTTACCGATCCTTTACACAAGCTCAGGGAACAGAATGGGGAGAGATAAAAATTAGTATGAGAGTGTATATTTGACAAGTCTCTGAAAATCATAATAATGCATAAATTTTTCGACAAACTCTTCAAACCACCTTTTGACTTATAATAACAAGTGTACAAACGAGTTAGCTGGTTGTAGTATGCAAAGTTGCTTGAAATCACTCGCGCACCCAATTATTACGGGGATGATCCCGTTTCGGTTGGATCATTAGTGACGCGCTCCAGGGCGGGTAGGGGTGGAGGGATGGGGGATGAATGGGGGATGAATGGGGGATGAAGGCACACCTGCTCGACATCCGCTGGCGTCACGACTGTCAGCGAGTCGCACTGCTATTGTTTCACAAGTCTGTTGGATGTGTCAACTGGCGTCGTGCCTTATTAATGAAGATTCTTGGAATGGCTGTCGGCAAACACTGGATAATTTACTTTTGATATACATTATTCAAATCGGCACGACAGAAAGGAACTTAAAACTAATTTTGCTGCTCTCACTTTATCGTAGAATAAAAAAGTTTTCCTCACTTAGCTTCTTCGCGCATAAACAATAAAATTTAGTTTAAAATTTTAATTAGTGTTTCAATTTATGCTCCTTATATCTTTGTCGCCTCAATTATATAAAAAATAATTTAAGAAATATTTTTTTCTTTCTTTTACATGCACTAAACATGAATTACCTAGAAAATTTAGGGTAAAATGTTTTTTTTCATGTTTACTTTATTTTAAAGCTTTTTACAAAAAATAAGCTTTTACAATGTATCGCATACACGATTTAATTCGGATCGCTTTCTAAAGCACATTTCAAAACAAAATAAGCGCCACTTTAGGGATACCGTAACACATTATTTCCTTGTGTTTGGCTAACCCTCGCGCTCTCCCCGCAATATTTGGTTAGCATCGGGATTATGCACGCTCTCCCCTGGCAGGCTGATAAGGCTCACCCCTCCGCTAATTTCGATGCATTATTACGTCCCGCGATACGACCCCTGCTTTTCCTTTCATTTTATTTACAAGATAATAGTTTAAGTTGATTTTTTTCATACAAAATAATTTTTCGAAATTTTTTCCGCGTTTTATTTTTAATATGAAAAAAAAAACATTTTTGAAATCCTAAAAGTATACCTATAAGTATCCTAAATGTTATTAATGTTAGATATAATATTTTATTTGTTACTCTAAATCTTAACAACTATGTTTACTTTACTTACTGAGAAAGGGAGAGTGAAATGGCAAAAGCGCTTACTAACGATATCTCTTAAAAACGCAAGTCGCGAAATGATTATTGCTTTAATTTAATTTGTAGCAATTTTTATAAACAGATTTTTTACAATAAATAATTACCATTATTCTATTTTTAACACGCGTTATAACTGGATTATAAACTTTTCAATATTCTAATTACCTATTTTTATATCGTAATGTTTCACTCGCACGTTGTTTATCATTCCAGGATATTTTACATTTTGAAAAGCAGCTTTCGTATTTTTTATTTAAAATGTAGGCTAAAAGAGCCTTTTTTATTCCCCATTTCACATTTTGGAAAGCACTAATTCAATTATAAAAAACAGACAGAGCAAACTCCGAGTACAATTTGTATTATATGGTTACATACATAATCCGCCCAAAAAGGAAAATCGTAAAAAAATAATCCCGGATAAAAATAAGTGTGCAGTGTAACAACAAAAACTTCATTCATATTTATTTATGCATTGTATTTATTTTTTAGAATCGAGTTGGTATAATTTATTAAGAAAAATGCAGAAAATAATTAGGGATTGGGAGTTTAATCATGATTTTATAAATAATTTTAAAAGTTAAATTACTCGTATTTACGCTTTTTTCCTGTTCATTAAATACAAAAAAGCCGTCAGATATACATTACAGTATAAATGCCTTTAAAGACATTTATGTATGACGAATCTTAACAACCTGACATATTCGCTAGTTATTATAGACAAGTTGATAATCAAATATAAAAATAAAATTAATTTGTCTGTTCTGTTATAAATTGAAGTGTATATTTTAATTTTAAACGATAAAAAAATCATAAAAATATACGCAGCTCAAATTCAATTTTATTTTATTATTCAATAACATCATAATAAATCTCATCAGTATAACAGGTTTGATTTTTATTCATTGAATTTAAAATGTAAACCCAATATTTTTTCCAAATGCAAATAGCATCAATTAAGTTGTTTGGCTTAATTAAAACCACAAAATTGATATAAAGTAAAAAATATATTTTGCTCGTTATTTGTTAAAAACAAAAATTTAACCATGCTTCGCCTTTAAATTTCATATTCTAAATATACTTTTAAAAACAATACTTCAATTCTAAAATTAACTCTTACTATATTAATAAGCATATGTCGATTTTTTTATTAAACGTCAATCTGATGCGTATTTATTACCCATTACGGGTTTATTATATTATTACTAATATGATTAGGCACATTAGTTCATACATAGAAGATGATTTAAAGAAACTCTCAGAAAAATATCATCGTGATTTGTGTGGGATTTGAACCCACATCCCCTGGCTTACATGGCCGGTGTACTAACCCTTGTACTAACGAATTGCTTCCGTTTATCGAGAATTTTTAACAATCATACTCTACATATGAACCAATGTGCCCAGGCCAACTAATATTTAGTGATTTGCAAGCACTGGACTTTTTGAACAAAGTTACAAGTGAAGCGATTTTAGTCCCATCTAAACATTATTTTTAAAATCTATTAATCCCACACAAATCACGATAATATTGTTCTGAGAGTTTCTTTAAATCATCTTCTATGTGTGAACTAATGTGCCTAATCATATTAGTAATATTAATAAGCGGTAAACTGTTGTGTTTCATATATATCGATTACTTTAAAAAATATTGTAACTGAAGACTATTTGTTTGATTTTGCTAATAGTTTGTTTTTAATCTACAAAAATACGTAAATTCAAACAAAGAAATCGTCATAATTCTGAAAATCTTTCAAAGCAAAAATAGGACTCAATGTCGTTTGGAGTTAAAGTGCTTCAAAAGCGTTATCGAATTATTCAGTCCTTTTTAGAAAAATCAAAGCATCACACCCGAGACCTCTGGGACCAGCCGGGCTCTGGGGTGGACGTCCTCTCCAATTCATGTAAATTAAGCCGTAGCCAAACCAACTGCAGACCCTTCACACTTATAGAGGAGGCCATAAACAAGTCAGAATGTCACGAGAATCCGCTTCGGCCCCGGCAAATAACAAAAAAACCTCCTATGGAGATATATTGTTTTGTTTATTATTTTATTGCTGTTTTGAAGTCAGTCTTCGGAGACTTGGGAGAAACAAATATTCTCACTTTAGTTTTTGAAATGTGATGAATGAGCTTGCGTCAATGAATGATTGATACTGGGCGGTTGTTTTATCACACCGATTCAATTTTTAATGTCACTTTTAAAAATAAAAACAACAAATTTAAAAATACATTCAAGCAAAACACAATTTTTATTTTTATATCATTATGCTCTGTTTCTTCTTAATTTTTTGACTTTATTTAGCTCGTGGTATAATAATTAACTTAAAGCCGAATCCATAAACTTTTTAAATGAAGCCATTAACTTTAGAATAAAAACGTGAAAGAATCTAAAATAAATATATTTATTCACATCAACCCCGATCCTGAGGTTTTTTTTAAGAATATTTCTCAGAAATATTCTTCTTTTAACTTATTGTTTAGTAACTTACCCTGAAGCTGTATTCAAAGAAATTATTATTTATCGCAAACTTAAGATTTATTTTTACTATCTTAAAAAAAATGTTATAATAGATCTGATAGAATAGATGACTTACTATCAGTAATAAATGACTGTCAAGGGGACAACTTTTGTAAGTTTCAATGGATATGGAATATTACTGTCGCACGTAGTAATATAAAGTCATTGTAATTAATTTCATTTCATTTGATAATATTTGAAAGAAAATAAAATGTCATCATCGCAAATTATAATCATACTCCAATTTCCATAACGTTTTATTTTCACTTATATATTTCAACTGCACATCTGATTGAATGAATTATTAATCATTAGAAGGTGATAATTTATGCTAAGCTTTATTAAAATCTATATAAAAAATATTGACGGGTTGATAACCAGCATGATGGTGACATTGGCACAGGATATTTTTTAATGTATATGTGTTTATCCAATAAATCATTTGGCCGATTTTTTTATCATGTACATTGAGGGCCAGCCATATTTCGTAAGCACATAATTTGAACTAATATATCATGTGACAATAGAATAATCCGATCGAGTCCACAATAAACGTCGGGGATGTTTTACTGCAGTGGCTATAACGCTAGAAGCAGCCTTATTTCTTTATTATTACTATGTTTTTCTGTAACAAAATAAGACTGGCTTCATATTTCAAAAAGTCCTCATCTTCAAACAGATTTATACCGTCCGCAGCAAGTGAGTTGTGATATTATTTTGTCCTTGGTCCTGTTTAACTACGGCTTCAGTCGTTAGTGCTCTCTGGAACTCTCGATAAATATAATATTATACTCTCGAATTTATTTTTCGCAGTCAAACCACTGTAAGCTATTTTTTGGTTTAATCAAAAATACCAATAGCAATAAATATTTTTATAAAACAAAAAATCTAACGCTTGATTCGTATATTTTTTCTAAATATATATAGTCTAAATATCAGTTTTGTAAAAAATATTATTATTTTATGTACAAAGTCAGAATAAACACAAAAAAACTAAACACTATTTTGGGAAAACTTCATGTACTGGCAAAACTTATTACCGTTAATTTATTTCTACATATTAAATTTAAATTTGTTTTCCTCTCATAATATGAAAATATGAACATTTATATCTGTAAAATATTTATTTACCTATTATGAATCAAAAGATTCCAGGTGTGAGTTAGATTAACCAACAGATGGTATTATTATTCAATAATATCAAAACATTTATCATACGGACTGGATAAGTTTAATATTGATCAAATACTCTGAATAACTCCGTAATTGGCATTTCAGTAATATTTTTAGAAAACATAGCCGCAAATCTACTATCATTTGTGATTTGGGCTTAAGTTCATTTATTGAATTTAACCAAAACCCACGTGGTTTTAAATACTTCACAGAGGCATCGCTATGCTTTAATTTGATAAAAAAGGATTCATGAGAGAAAAATATATTCTCTTTTTAACGAGCTTAGTAATAATTATTTAATGGAGTACCCCCATAATTATATGTTGACCTTACGCACAATGTAAAAAATACACAGAATACGCAAACATAGCAAGGTCACAAGCACTGTGCCAAAAAACAACATCCTCAATCCTTTTCATCCGTCGCGGCTCGCGATCGATCGGCGAAAATAAACTTCGCATTATAAATATTTTTTTATTCGCTGAACTCCATTCGATAAGATATTCCCAGAGAACTTTCTGGAACCGGAACCGTAGAGAAGAATAATAGATTCGCATAGTTTGAATATACAACGAGGAGCGCCCAGTTGTTCGGCGGGGCCGGGGATTTATTGCGACATAATGACGAAAGGAAGGAGCCGAGGCGGGGCTGGAGGCACTCCGGGCCATACAGCCTCTCCGTAATGTACGGGAATTATCGGCACTTTCGTCAGGTTGCCGTGTCGAATACGACACTACGAATTCGGACAATGTTACCATGAGTATTAAATTCACAACCTCTTCTTCGAGTGCCTCTCCTCTGAGGAGGTTTGTGACAGTCCAACTAATTCGACTGCACTTCCGACTAGAGTGATTTCTGCATCCATGTTCCGAGTGAATTTGCTGTGGGATGCTATATTTGTTCTTTCGAAAAATACAGCCAAATAGACGACCTAACGACCCTATATTCAAATACGCTGTATTGCAGTTTGAACAAATTTCACTAGCTTTACTTTTCTTCATGAATATACTCGTAAGTGTTCTTCTGAAATTTTTCAAAAGATGTGAATAAATCATTAAATTTAGAAATTATGTTATTTGTGGTTATAACAATTTCTAATAGTCAAAACAAAACAAATAAATGTGTTGCAGATTAAATATTTTTTAGGATTGAGATGGATTTGTAATTATGATCCATATTTTTCACTAAGTATATTCTGATACATTTATTTTTTGATTAGTATATTTATATTTTACTTTTTGAAAGTTCACTAAAAAAATATTAATAAACATTATTTTTTTATCTAAAAAAAATTGTTATCAAAGAGCAACATTAAGTTGAGTGATTTTTTTTAAAATTATTATTAAATGATTTTACCTCATTTCAGATGTAAAATCAATATTGTTACAAAATATACAATATGTAATTGTATACATGCTTAAATTAAAACACTAGTTCTCAAATAACCATGGATATGACTATATATAATAATACTAATAATTCTATATTTATAAATTATAATCATTCCCAGTATTCGTTATAATATCATGACTATAGGTGGAAGTTACGTGCTATTAAAATTAAAATTTTCAAATAGTATTGCATTTTTACTGCATTGCTTCGAAATAAAAAGATTTCCAGTCGGCAGAAACAGTCTCGATTTCAAATCCCAATGCATTTGCTATGATAAATATTCAATAATTTAGTTTTCTTTTACGTCTTAGTATTTAAAAAAAATGTTTATTTATATTTTTTTTGCAAAAATTGCAATATCACATAACCAACATAAATGCTTTTACTCACTACTGTAATAAAAAAAATAATAATATCAGGGAGCCATGAAGTTTTTATCACTGCGTTAAGAAAACTAGTGAATAGTTCATATAATTGAATTGAGCTTCGGGCTTTTAATAAATTATTGAATTATCATTTTGTGTTCAAGAACTAATTCACGCTACAATTTTCCGATAATTCCAAGCTGGCCGACACAACAAAAACCCTTCAATAGCCAGCGTCCCCTGGCCGGGGTGTATTTGGCCAGACAGGCCTCGATGATTGTGACAGCTGGCCTCCCGAGCAGACAGCCCCTGGATGTGCCTCGTGCCCCCACAGCATCTGACGAGGGTTCCTCTCACCCCGGACCCCGACACCCCCACACAAAGGCCTGCGAACTACTCAGACACTCGGGATTAAAGGTTGAACTTAGCGGACTCCGTATGGTCGCTTTGGGGTTAACTTGTTTTTTGATCTTGATTGAATCGGGCTTTCGGTTTCAGAAATTAGAATTTTGGTTTTCGTGCGTACATAAATAGTTTCTCATCTAAATTGTTATGTCGTCGTATTTTTCATCATAAATAACATTTATAAATACTCACATTAAAAACTGTTAGTATTATTAACAAACGTGGTCAATTTTGTAACAGATATTTATAGAAGACTTTGTTTATAGGTTTGGAGAACGACGTTTTTTATTGATTGATTCACTCAAAATTCAATGAAAAATAATAATTATTATTATAAATATTGTTTTCTGCGCCCCAATCAAAAATTTGAGAAAGACTGTATGTGGTCTCTTTTCGGTTAACTTGCTTGTTTCATTTTAATTAAATTCAATTTCTTGTTCAAAAACATGAGTTTTTTGGTAAATTTATATTATACTAATATGATTAGGCATATTTTTTCACACATTGAAAATGATTTAAAGAAACACTCAGAAAATATAATCGTGACTTGTGTAGGATTCGAACCTACATCTCCAAGTTAACATGGCTGGTGTACTAACCCTTGTGCTAACGAGGCATTCATTGGAGATGTATGTTCGAATCCTACACAAGTCACGATGATATTTTTCTGAGAGTTTCTTTAAATCATTTTTTTTTGTGTGAAAAAATATGCCTTATCATATTAATAAGCCTGAAAAGGTAATTAAAATGCACTTGATTGACGTTCAATCCACAAAATAGACATTTATATTAAAGAAATTCAATATTTTTGACAGAGAGCACTTGGTGGAATTCCATTTTAATATTTTTGAATAAAATACTCTGGACTCTGTTTGATAATGCCAACGTGAAAGGTTGGCGAAACCGGTCACTAATAAAAACGTGAAAAATCACTCAAGTATTTTATTCAAAAATATTATTTATATTAAACGTTAACTATTCAGGTATATATTCTAAATTGATTTGATTTTTGGTAATTGAGTATTGAGAATAAGTGTAAACGCCATAAAATAATTACATGATATATGAAAATGCTGTCTTCGAGAATTGGTCGAACGCTGTCGCCAAATTTGTGTTATTTTTCTCAGTATAAATGTACCAATGAAACCATAAAAATAGACAGTGATACTCATTGCAATATTGGTCGACTATGGGTTGGTCTGGGCCGTGTGTGAGGCCTTTATAGTGCTATCGCCTGCGTGTTGATCCGTGTCAAGGGATTTACAGGTACGCTAACCCTGTCATCCTCACTATTCGTCCATCGCTGAACAACATGAGAAAAGAAAACATTTGCGTGAAAGAAGCAAAGATTTACGTATTGCTTTGTTTAGCACAATCTTTATATTACGTTTTATTGATCAAGATAAAATAATCACTTGTTCGTTTAATTAAAAAAAAAAAACTTAATGTCGCTTTTCAAGAGTATTAAGCCACATATATTATATTTTTTTATACATTTATAACATTATATCTAAAATAGCTGAAACTATTTGAATTTACTTGTGTAAAAACAGTTTAACGCCATTTATGATAATAGCGTACAGTTGGCCAAGTTGAGGCTGGCGCATGTTGCCAAAAGCATAAAACAATGTTTTATAGTACATGCACTGTGCAACTACATTATCTTCTTTATCACCTTATTTTATAAATGTGCCAACCACAAATAAACCTATCATTTATTAGTAAATGCGTGCGAAAAAAAAAAAACCCTAATTTAGCTAACTAACAATGTATTATTAAAATAATTATTACTGCTTTCATCATCTAACTATGTCAATTAAGTAAACAGAGAAAATTCAATAGCGATTCAGACTTTTCAATTGTATAAAGAGTAACATCTCTTATTTCCAAAAAAATAAATTCCATTGAATTCTTGGTTAAAATTAAAAGTTAATAGAAATATTCTTACTGCTAGTCACCGGAAAGAGTTTTTGAGAGATTGTGACAGCATTGTTGATATATTAGGGCCAGGACAAAAACATATTGAAAAGTTCATAACAAGTTTGGAATCACCCTGTATACGTTTGCAACATATAGAGTATATTTCAGTATGATTGACTCAATTGTGATAACTTCACTCTGAATCTGGAGACAATTCAAGAGCTCTGCATTGCTCTGCCTTATCAAAGTAGAGAACTCTGGCAACCTCTGACAATATACTTCATACATATCAGCTTCTCAGAAGGCCAAAGAGTGTTCCATAGCAGATGTAGTACTTGCAAAAATGTGCTTAGGTGTTAACGAGTAGATATTAACGTTACTTTTCTTCTAACGTCAGTTAAGAATTATTGAGTTTTAATGCAAAAATATTTTAAAACAAAAATATATACTATGTATAAAAAATACGAATAAAATGAGAGTTTCACAATTAAGATATAACTGAGGTCGTTTTCCAGCATTATAAATAATATAAACTATTTCTCATTTAAAAAAGGATATGCTTTCCCAAATCCAATAGTGATGAAAAATGTTACCATTTTAGCAATGCAGCTTGACTTTTCGTTCTGATCCTATTTATCCTGAAGTCGAAAGCTTAAGAGTAAATATGATTAGGTTTTTTTCTTATTATTGGCATGTTTAAATACATGCATGTCAATTATGAACGGTTTTGTAATTTATTTTTGTATTGGGGCTTAGCTAATGCACAGGGATGTCTAAGATGATAAGGGAATGGTATGACTTTAAAAAATCATATTTTGATGTACGTAAAGCGATTAAGTACTAAAAGTTATTTTATTGAATTAAAATAAAAAGCCGTGACTATAAATTATCTATGATAAAATACGAGTTTATGTTACGCTGTGTACATGTATAAATTATAATATGGCTGTATTATATGTTTGCTTTGTCTCGTGTGTTATAATTTAAATTAAAATCAATACTTATGATAAATTATATGGAGGTTTCGTTTACACACAGGTTATAGGGTGGAGGAGAAAGGGGTATATAAATGAGTGACATTGTAACCTTTGCAGAATAAACAATAAATAACGAGGCGGCCATTTGTAATTAATTTTAGGAGTATTAAAATTCCTTTGTTTTCTTTATGTAAGAGTATGTTTATATTGTATCGACTTTTGTTTAATTAAGTATCGTTGTTGTTAATTAACGATCATGATACATTTTAAAAAATTAAAATGATTCTTAAATATTTTAGATTTTGTCCTATTTTTTCTTTTATATTTATGACTTACATAATAAATTCGATAATATTCGATTATTGATAAACCACACATTTTTTTCATCAAACATTAATAAAACTGTACAAGCTAAAATAAAATACTTCAACTATAAATTTTCGTCTTGATCTATAATAATACAAATGTTAAAGCATTAAATTTATATACGTACGTCACCTTAAATAACACATTTAAATGGAATTTTCTGTAAAAAATATATAAATTACGTTCAAGTTAAGAAATATGTCTTTTTCAAAATAACTATAGATATTCGCGTGAAGTTTTTCAAGCAATATACAAAAAATATGTTTGTGTTATTTTTTTAGAATTACATTCCTGCCTTAAAAAAACTAGCTACTGTGGTATAGTACAGATATATCAGTAGTCAATAATGTAAATGTGATCAAATATTTTAGGTCATTAGGTGACACGAGATACATAATCTTCAGAAAAAACTCCTCAAGGCAAACATTTTCAAAGAAGAACTAAAGTAAATATCAGGCCGGGCGTCCCTTAGGAAATAAAATATTCCGAATTTCTTCTCGTACGACTTTTTATAGTTTAAGGCGGAATAAAAAATGGCCCATGCGATATCTTGTTTTAATATTTAAATTGTAGTCCCCCTGTGGATTGCGCTGTCTCCTACATAAACGTGATGCGATGGTAGAGCTCTAATTCTAGAGTATCGAGCTGAATTTATACAGGTAAGCCGTCGTCGCATGATACCTTGCAAAGCATCCTTCATCATAATACCAATAATAAAACTAATGAAGGCATTCTTCAGGCAACTATTTTTTTACGAACAGAAGACATTCTAGCTCGGACTTAAACTGAACAGAGACTAAAACAAAACCATTCTTTTACAGTAGGTCACAAGAAAATACGCATTGAAGAATTAATAAAAATTGCGTCACATGATGCACTTCAACACAATAATGATTTTTTTTCAGTCAAAGTATCGCTTGAATCAATTTTCATTTATTTGATTATATTGTATGCATGCTTCGTACGTAGACATACAAGAGAAGATATTTTAGAGCAAGCAGACGACAGACATACAAACGGTTGTGACTTGAGTAATGATTGCTTACTTCAGGGGTTAAAACAATTCCAAAAGTATAACAATGTTTAGTACAAATGATTGATTTAGGAGATTATTTATAATAAATAAAAATTATTTAAAAAAAAAAAAATATTAGGTTGTGCTTTTGAAATTGTATTATATTTGATGGATTAAGTCATCGTTAAAAATCACAAAAAGCCTTATCCGACTTTTGGTTTCGTGATCAAACTGAATATTTATATTCTTCAGGTGCCTCTTCTCAGTGGCGACGGACTCACTGAATGAATATTTATCCTGTGCTAGTCTTATTAATTCAGCTGTACTTCCAGCCACTGGCTCAAATTCTCCTTTCGATGCCTTTTTTTGGACTATTAGCTATATATAGCAAGACACTAATCATTACAATAAATATAGTAAAGATATGATGTCTTACGCGTTTTTTAAATTGTTAGGGGATATTTTTCTTTGCACACTCTTTAAAAGTCTCTTCTAATTTGTGAGGAGGTCAACCCATGTTAACTAAAGTATTCTCCTAAAAAGCCACATTTTGGACGCCTCAATTTTTCGCACGGTTACTGTCTTATGTGTTTAGGCCTCAACTCCATATAGGAGAACTGAGAAAACATAACAATTAGTGTATCTCCAGCAAGTTTTCAATGTTTGTTCCAAAGAAAATTTATATAAATATTAATTACACGCTTATGCTTTCATGTAGTTCCCACAGCTGAAGTGTACTTATTCATAATTCACTTTGCTGTAAAACCTCTCTCAAACGTAGTCAAGCTTTTTATTCCCCCCGACAAAGAGGACGAGTTTTAGAGCCTTAAAGTGAAACCGTTGTTAGTAAATAGTTTAGAGGAAGCTTTACAAGATCGCCTTGAATTCATTTTGTTAAGAGCACCGCGCTTCACCCAAGATGAAAAGTCAAAAAGTTCAACTATTTGGTTACCGTGACTTCAAACTTCATTAATAACAACACTTCATCGATTTTCGTGATTAAATTATAACTTAAATGCTTTATCATTATTTTTACACAAAGACAAGTCTCTCATATACCACCAAAAGAAGCTTATTATATAAATTAAAGAGGCTAATTAATTATGTAATGCATACATTTTTTATCGATTTTTCAAAGTTAACTGAAACTTATAAAACTTTTCACAATCTTAATAGGATTACAATTGTGAAATATTTATATTTAAACTCTTTAATACTGTAGAGCAAATGCTAAAAAATATGTAATAAATCACATAAAGGAATCTCTGAAAAACATGAAAACTTTTAACTGTTTTAAAGCACTTTAAAATGTTAACATTAAAATATCTGAAACAAAATTGCTTTCAGTGTACTTTCTGAAAAAAAATTATCTCTCAAAACACAAACACGTTTTTTCCATGAACTTGTAATATCGTTAACAAAAGCGTACAGTTTGTTTATTTAAAAACAATATAAGAATAAAATTTTCGTATTGCAAATAGACCACCTATGATGAAAGTTGACATTACCTTTATCGTCTCAAACACCTGCGTCTTTGTAGTATGCACTATTCTGACTGCTATAGAAAATTGCATTTGAATCCATGAAAATAAATATGTACTATTATTTTCATTTGTCAATATAGATTTACTTCTTAAATGAGAAATATTTCATGATTTCAAAATAATTAAATATACTAAACAACTTTTTGTTACTAAAATTACTTATTTTTCATAATTATTAGAATCGTGATAAAACTTTTTTGCAGTATAAATGCGAAGTTATTTGTAATGTATGTATATAATATTTTTCTGCGAATACAGTTGAGGGCTTTCATCCCTTCAGCGCGGTGTAATTTTCGCGTTTTAAATACTTTTTTATTTAAACTAAGTTTCGAGTACCGCACATATTTTCAGATGCATCGCATCGCCAGGTGCACTAAATAGAAATTTTAATAGAGTCAATATTATTCAAGCTGCACGGATTCGGGGTGCTTCACTCGCTGATGTGAGCCATGGAGGGTAAGGATCATTAAATCTGCCCACTGACGCGTTATTCCGTATTTTTTCCGGGTAAGCCTTACTTCACTATTCAGAGTCACATATTATATATATATATATTTGTATAGAAATACAGATTTCGGTTTTTTTTTAAAATGATCACAAGTGCATTTTCAAATCGGATGAATCTAAAAGAAAATAGCTTGGCCACTCAACAAACTGAAAATATGCCTTATTATAACTACATTTGAGTATTATTGAACCAAAAAATTATTTTGAAAGGAACTGTAACTTTATTTCGCTACCAGAGTTCCAAGACTTGTATGTCATCCACCGTCTCTTTAGTCTGAACATGTATGTTATTTCAGTGGATTATTTGAGTATGTGCTTCAAAAACCAACGCACAAGGTCTATAAACACTCATCTCAATAAAAAAAAAAATTATCGTAAGCAAACTGCATTATTTGTTCACACGTAAAAAAATCCGTACAAAATTTTTGAACAACCCTTTCTCCAGCAGAAATGAAGTCCGCCCTAAAAATAGCAATAAAACTTCAGATCAAGCACATAAATGAGACAAAGATTAAGAAAACATTTCCGCTTACGTGGATGTGGTGATTTCTTTCATTATCTGTACATATAAATGCATAAATAGATCACACCCGAGCCCCGTGGAGGAGATAAGTTATGCGGGGCGGATCTCCCCTCCGCAGCTTGTTTTGGTCGGCTGACATCCGACTGGTATTTTAGCCGGGCAGCCTTTGAAGGGAGGCTTTATTAGCGAGCGTATTACATGCCGCCCGACCAACTACTAATAACCCCGTCAAATGAAATCTGCTGAAAGGGCGGCCAAGTGCTCGGCGATACTTTCTATACATGCCTGAATAGGTTTATTTTACCCCTTGTGAAATGTAATATCATGTTTTGCCTTATAAAGAATTTCCGAAAAAAAAAAAAAAAAAAACAAGTTTATTAAAGTAAGCTTATCATTGTAACGAACAAGATTTTTTTATTATGACATATTCGTGTTAAATTTTTCAATATGAGGAATTGTGTTTATAAGTTGACATTGCCAAAATTTTTTTGTTGTTTATCAATTCAAGTTATTGAATCAATCAATGTAAATGAAAACCCATTTAATTTATAATCCAATAATTATAATCTGGTTAGTTTAATTACATTTTAAAGGCTAATTATTAAAATGAAACCTTTTTTTATATCAAGTTTTCATGAATCGAAGTATTACCTATTTGTACAAATGCTAATTAATTTTGAATACTTCTTCTATTAAATATACGGAACATCATTAATATAAAAGTTGTTGTATGATATTTTTGTATTAGTAAATAATCATAAGGAAAACGTTTACTCATTGAATTCCATTTGCATGGCTTGTTTTTCAAGCAAAGTATTTACAATTTAAAAGTCCCGCTGAAAGAATAAAATAAAAAAGTCTTGTCTTATAAAAATGTCGCATTCCACGTAGGCTATAAATAAGTGTAGTAAATAAATTACGAACAAAATAATTCGAGCTGTTTTTTTTCCCATTTTGCGACCTAAGCAAATTATAAGTTCTTGTAAAACGTTTCTCGTCGGTCGGTCGGTCCGTCCTCATTCTTGTTCGTCTGTTCCCATTACCATAAGCCCCGCATCGCATTTAGTATGTAAAGCGTCCCAGGCACAACTTATTAAAGTATAACATTATTCCGATCCGGATTAAACGTCGAATGAGGTCTGAAATATGGCGCTAATTCTGGGGTGCTTTCGATTCCGGGCCGCTTGCAATGCTCAATGTCCTCCGCGCAAAGGAAAAAAAAGCCTGAAAACACAGCGTGTGAAATTCCGTTGATCTCTTTTTTGTCCGTTGTGTAGGATTTTTCAGGTTTTTAATTGGTTTCGGACGTTTTCAGCATGCTTGTAATTTCAGTGTGGAGTAAATATTTACGAATTTATTTGCTGAAATTTGAACAAGCGTCAAATTACGTACCGTTGCAGTGTGTGCAGTGGAAATGAAACCGACCAAATGATAATGTAGTCGGTCGTTGTATTAATTAATTATTCAATTTGGTATTAAATAATATTCATTGAAGCGGTAGATTTATATTCAACAACAATAAAAAAAAGTTCATTTACAAATAGTTAAATAAAATATTAAATGTACAAATTATTTTAAATACATTTTCAATTATTTACTGACAGTACGCTCTTGTGGGTACAGAAATTTCAATTATTTGTGATTCTACACAAAGCAGTAACGAGCTTGTCGAAACTTTCAAACAAAACTTTTCATAAATAAAACATTATGAATGATATTTTTAAGCAAATGTCAACGTAAATAAACAATCTACTAAAAAAATTCATAATATTATAATTCACAGCTAAAAAGTTATTTTTTATATCTCCATCATTTTCTTTTTTCATATAAATAATACATAGTTCATAATATACGTGGTATTTTCTTGAACTTAGCAAAGCCTTTATTTACTATTTATTCGAAAATGTTTTACTTATCGTAAAATTATCTTTCACAAATATGACAATGTTTAAACTGATATAATTCATAAGGTATTTGCAAGCTTTTATTATGAAATTTAATATCGAAGGGTTAAAGTATTAAATTCATGATTGATTCATCAGCCCGAATTATTCAGGCCATAATATTTATTACATTATTCATTAAATTTGGTAATTCTATTTATATTTTAAGCCAACAACACTATTGAATTATCCAGATTTTAATTCATCTCAAATTCGTATTTCTATGCAAATTGAATACATTGGAAAATTTTCAAGGACTCTTTTAACCCACTAAGGTCTTATGAAGACGACTTCACCACAATTTTTTTTTTTTTTTATAAATAAAATACATCAGCTCACGTAATCGAGTGCCCGTTACTTTTGTCTCCTGGGTTTTTAGCCGCACCAGTTTATTTTAGTATTGAGAAAACCATTACGTCTTCGGAACTAAAACTATCTTCAAGAAATGAATATGGCTGAAATACCAGGTTTTAGCAAGAACATAAAAAAGAATTCTTGATGCTTCTTTGTCTTCTTTTGTCTTGAATATTTTGTGTCTTCTATCTCAGTCATACTATTGCCTTGAATTTCTCTTAGTAGATAGAATTTATTTGAATGGCTTACCTGAAAATATTGATATTTTTTCCAACAGTAACAATATGTGCCATGGCCAGTGTATTTAATCATATTGAAATGTTAAGAAACTTAAGTTCTTTTTTGTTGGGCTTTCGTCTTGTCAAATTTGTGTGTTCATTTTAATAAATATATATTTAAAAGAAACATTCATGTTGTAGAATACCAAAGAAATCAATGTTGTTTTAATTTATTGAAATACGAACTAAACTTAATCTTTAAAAACAATCTTTTTTCTATAGAACAGTTACATTTGTGTTTTTATCATAAAACATTAATTTATGTTAAAAAAAAACAATATTTGATTATTTATATAACAAACAAATAAATCGTACAATTAAAAAAAAAAAATTAAATGCACACGAATTTTAGTTATAATCTTAAGTATTTTTTTTGTAATAAGCCAACATTTCATTTACACAACAAAGCATTTCAACTTGAATTTTTTTATAAAAGATTTTACTTAAAGCAAAATAATATAAAATGACGCTATTTTCTGAGAATAATAAAAATTTAAACAAGTATTAATAAAAGGGATTGGATTTCTTGTCAGTGAGAGGTTGAGGTTAATTATCCTAATAAATATTAGCTCCGATATCGTTGAATTTCGGATCGCCGCACTGTTGTCTTTTTCTTAATTTCCCCTAATATAATTTGGAGCGAGTCTGGTTCGGCATACATCTATCGTTCAGTTTAAGCCCGTTGACTTAATAAGAGTGGAATATTCATGAAGTTTGCGGGCTAAGTCAGTCTCCTTGGTCCTGTACTTAGGTCCTGAAAACCACCATCGGGTCTAAATAAATTACTATGGAAAATCGGAAATTTCCAGAACACTTTGCGGACAAAGAAAAGCTCCGCGCTCAAAGCTGAGCGAGCGAGGACAATGCTCGATCGACTGAAATGAGCTTTTTTTACCATTTTTTCATTTCGCAGTATTATTAGCATTTGTAGCGCCAGGCTTTGTGATTGCTTGAAGTGAAACTACTTTTGCGATCAAACAGAAGAATGCTTGACAACAGAGTTTTCATTAAGGTTACATCAGGGTTAAAACATGACTTTCAATCAAAATATACTTAAAATGAGAATCAAAATTATTTAATTATCAAAATTTGTATAAAGTTTAATTTAGGTGGTGCTTGGTTTAATTTTCGGTATTCGTTATAAAATATACTTCATAATATTCGCTTTAGCAATTTTTTAGACAAATTGTCGTTTAATCGTTTTTATTCAGAATATAACAATTTTGGTCCTCTTTTGAGCCCATTGATTAAGGCTGCTATTTGATAGTCTACGAATTTTTTTTAAACAAAAAAAAAATGAATATGTTCATTATTTTCAAAGGAAAGTATGTGATAAAAAAATTGCTAAAATAATTTATATTTAACATTACATAAATATTACACAGAAAACCTGAAAACCATGTGACTATGAAGAATAATAAAAAACTTAGACATCAAAATGATAATGAAGGTTCTGAAAAAATATTTTAGTAAAGTTTCCTTTATTTAACGGTTTTTAAAATAGTTAAGTTTTCATACATATAAATATAGTATTTTTTTTTATTTTAAACATAAATAAAAAACATTTTTATTCTAAGATAAATTGAAAAAATTAATAATTTCCTGAAAATTAATATGTTTTATTTTAAATGTATACATCTGTGCACCCTCACAATGGAATCTCGTGCATCCGACTACAGAGACATATGGCTCACTTCTCTTCCTCATCCATCGCAGTTATTTAGATTTAATTCCGGCATTAATTATTTTGCCGGAGCATCCTCCAAGAATAGCTGCACACAAATTACTTTCTACAAAGCAAAATAAACAGACAGGCAATGCACGCGATTCTCTAGCGCAACTCGTCTTAATAAAGAAGTACATTTTCCGGACGCGTCCATTTTTTTGTATTATAAAGGTGTATATCCTTGGCTATTAACTCAAATGCAGCCCAGCACTCAGAAAAATAAATCCATTTTCCGCTGCTGTAAGAACATTAAAAGGAGAGACGATACACTCTTCTCTGTCCATTAAAATTATTCGCTGAGTGGCGAGGAGCGGGCGGCAAAAATCCTATTACTCTTCTTTAGGTCCGGGTTGTTCCTTATCGCCCTAAAATTTCATAAATTTTGGGTTATTAAAAGGATTTCGTAAGATAAAATGTGAATTTGCTGTCTTTGTTCGTGGAACAGCCGTAATCATTATTGAACGGCGGTGGAGCTATCGCAGGTAGGATTCTTTTACGATCCCTGACTGTCGATAATACATAAATTTTTCTAAAAGGGACGCCCTCGCTTTCAATAAGGTGGACACCTTTGAGCTGTAAAACTCTTAATAATTTTTACTTTTAATTTAAAGTGATTCTCTCCATTTTAAAATACTAAGTAGATATTAAAAATACATTTAGATACATTAAATCAGATGTAAATCATAGTATTGCTGTTGTTTACAAAGATATCTTGTATTCTTGATTTAATTTTTTTTCACATTCAGGAATTTCTTTCACCTTTGAAATGTTAAACTCTTAATAATTTTACTTTTAATTTATAGTGATTCTCTTCATTTTAAAATACTAAGTAGATATAAAAAATATACTTAAATACATTGAATCAGATGTAATTTCTAGTATTGCTGTTGTTTACAAAGATATCTTCTATTCTTGATTTAATTTTTTTTCACATTCAGGAATCTCTTTCAGTTTTACTGACATCTTTGAACAGGAAAACTCTTTATATTTTTGTTCTTTAAATTCAAATGATTTTATTTTACGATTCTCTAAAGCTGAACTTCAATTCATTTCAAATACTTAGTGGATTTCATAAAGAAGAATAAATACCTTGCATTTTTAAGATTTCTTGGTATTACGGTACTTTATAAACAGATCTTAGTTTTTTTTCATATTATTCATTTAACTAGTTCGTTCTTTGTAAAGTAATTTTTTTTCTATAAAAGCAATCAATACGTCTTTTTTACCTAAAATCAAAGCTAATGAAGATTCTTGGTGATTCTTTATGAACTTCAACTTAAAACAATATCCGCAAACACGGCAAGAGGTTCCTCTGTGTGTACTTACTGCCGGGTTAACTAAACCAACGTTTGTTGGAACTTCACTACTCCAAACCTCCATCTTGCGGATCATCGCAGAGATCAGTCTTCATTTGCTCACTAGAACGTAGTAAACCTCGGATTTAATCGGTACGAATAGTCAGCATTCCGTAGATCTCGTCCAAGATCATATTTATTTAAATTTTTTATATTCAATAAAAAAAACGCTTTATATTAAATAAATATGATTATTACTAATATGATTAGCCACATTAGTTCACACATAGAAGATGATTAAAGAAATTCTTTGAAAAATATCATCGTGATTTGTGTGGGGTTTGAATCCACATCCCTAGGCTTACATGGCCGGTATACTGTTTCTTATTATACTGAGTATTTCTTTAATCATCATCTATGTGTGTAATCATATTAGTAATAATATAATAAGCCCGTAATGGGTAATAAATACGCACTTGATTGACGTTCAATCCAAAAAATAGACATACGTAAATAAATATGACACATAAAACTTTTTGCACGTAAGTCCTGAAATTAATGTAAAATTTCATGAATATCTCGAATATAAGCCTGCTCGGTAATTTCGCCTGCTAAAGTATTTGTTTAAAAGCAATCAATTTTCATGAATAATTTCCCAACTCTGTGTCCAGCACAAACCTCAACTTAATTGATTCAGCAGGTGACCTGAAAATCGGCACTGAAAGGCTGTGGGTGGGGTTGTTTGATGGCGGGCGGCGGGGGTGGCATTACGTGGCGAGAGCAGCACGTGAGCCTCCATCCCCGCCTAGAATAAATAACTGCCACGCGCCATCAAGTTTCCATCAACATTAACAGACGGACAGAGAAGAGATGGGGTGACCGCAAGGCGGGTCTGCTGAAAGGGTACTTCAGATAATATCTTTGTGTAAGGGATCGTTACGCATGTCAATTATATATTATACAACGTAGATTAAAGTATAGATTATTTTACGACCCGTTTTTGATATTCACACTATCATAATATAAAATATTTACATGTAGAAACCTAGATAATTTTGATAATCATTTAGTACATTTTTTCAGATATTGAAAATAGATTAAAGAAACTCTCAGAAAAATATCATCCAGGAAATACGACCATCTCACAAGAAGTATGATTTTGCCTATACAGGTTTGATTGATTGATAATGATTAAGTAAATTTTTTCAAATATTGAAAATTGATTAAAGAAACTCTCAGAAAAATATCATCGTGATTTGTGTGGGATTTGAACCCACATCCCCAAGCTTACATGGCCGAAGCATTAAGCTTGGGGATGTGGGTTCAAACCCCACATAATCATGCGTTTTTTGGTTTGGTCACAATAAATTCATATATTAAAAATCAATATGTTATTGCATCATATTTTGATGACGCTTACTTAAATCTCTTTATAACAAAACCATGAAATATTTCTTCTTAAATGATACATTAAATGATAAAAAATGGCCCAAGCATTAAACTTGGGGATGTGGGTTCAAATCCCACACAAATCACGATGATATTTTTTTGAGAGTTTCTTTAATCAATTTTCAATATTTGAAAAAATGTACTAATCATTATCAATCAATCAAACCTGTATCGGCAAAATCGTACTTCCTGTGAGACGGTCTTTACAAAAATCAATAATCTAGATAATTTTATTAATAATATGTTAATATCTAGTTTATTTATTATAATATAAATGTACTGTGTTTTAAGAAATATCTGAAAAACTATATATTTACATTGTATATATTTTTTGAATACACTAGCATTAAAAATACTGTTTAAATATTTTTTAATTAAATATCAATCATTTTAAATAGTGAAAACATCAAATAGTTTTAATCAAAATTAATATTCGTTTGGCTTTTATAATTTGTGGTTAGGTTTGTCGACATTTAATCCGTGACGTAAACGTTTGAATCCGCTTTAACCTCTAAGCCACAATCATGCGTTTTTTGGTTTGGTCACAATAAATTTATATATAAAAATTCAATATATTATTGCATCGCTTACTTAAATCTCTTTATAACAAAACCAAGAAATATTTCTTCTTAAATGATACATTAAATGAAAAAAAAACCACGAAAGATAAATTATATTACGTGCATCCATTTGTTATTGTCATAAACCCTAAAAATTAGTTTGTGTAGTATTTGCATTTGGGATAAGAAGCAATGATGTTTTTTTTATGATTTTGATATTTAAAATTTGTTTATCAATTTTCGGCTAGATAACCAAAGGACTTTTTAAAACGCATTTTTGTGTCGAAATATTCAATTACTTATAATTCTAAAAAATCGAGAATCACTTATACTGCTTGATACTTAAATTTTTAGGTATGTCAAATAAAATATCAAATAAATAATCAATAAAAGTATTGATTGATTATATCCTTACAGTTGTTTCGATGCCAATAAGTCCTATTCGAATATCTGTTTGATAGCTTCGGCCACGACAGATTATAAACCAGGTGGATGCAGCTTTGCTCCAACTCTTTACCAACTTTAACCAACAAACAATAATTCATTATAACTTGCAGTCAGTCCCGCGCCATGAGACTAACGCAAACATTTATTCAAGCTCCGCCACAATAAAATTAAATATTGCTTTATTGAAATGAATCTTTCTAGTTACTTTCCTTGATACTACAGATGGTTGCGAATAAAAACAGTAAAATTTTATTTAACTTTTTTTTTTTTAAATAAATTTAATTTCAAACATGGTACTATCAATATTTTTTATATTAATAGTAAATGTGAAACTTTTCTATAAAATATACATTGTAGCGTACTTCAGTTTTGCATATTTTCAGTAGTATATTTAATTATTAAATCTGAGAGAAGTAAGTCAAGAGCACTTTTTACAGTTTGCTAAGCTAATTCAGCTTTTTCAAGATCCTTCGGTTGTATTTTCACCAAAAATAAGCCGAGATTAAGAAGTTTGAATGCTGATATTTTATATTAAAATTTAAACCAATTTTTAAACTACTCTTCTTCTTGAAAATATCTTCAGGCAAGAAGTCAGAAACTACGTATAGCTTCTTTAGAAGCACTTTAACAGTTTATTAATAGTTGTAGTATCTAAAGACTTTCGACATCTTTGTTAAGTAGTACAAACTTTTGATAAAGTGACATGCATGTATATATAAAACTTAATGTTTATAAAAGTATAGCTGGTTCCTTTTTATTTTAGTATGTTCATTTTGTGTAAGTTTAAAGAATTTTATTTTTACAGTAAATATTTTTTAGTTGTTGACATTATTTCAGATAAATTATCTTATATATTATATCTACATGAAACAATAAGAGAGAGCAACTACGGTTGAGACAATTATAACGAGAAAGCGGATGGCGTTATGTGTTATTCCTAGCTTTCGGTTTACGATTTTCTTAGCATTAATATCTTCGGCGATTATCGTTTTCCTTTTATTTAGATAAATTATATTTAATTACAAGGCACTTTAATTACGCCTGTAAAATATCACCCTGGCATTCTTACTCATTCAAAGTTTCCAAATAAAACAAAAGCCTCTAATCACCTAATCTCAGTAATACCTTTCACGATTTATATTAAAAGACTCGCCGTTTTTCACTCGGTTTTTTTTAATGCGTAGAAAGGGTTGAAAAATTTTACATTTAATTACGTTGCTGAGAGTTCGTACTCCGGCTGTGTACTTAAAATCTTAAGTGAAGGCTTTGTTGCTGGGCTGGCGGGGCCCAGTTTTTAAAAACACGAAAAAATTATTTAAAAAAGTAATTGGGACACACCCACAGTACGATTTTTCATCCGCTTAATTTAAGAAAAACACAAAAGCCCCTCTAATAAAATAAAATATGCGGCTACTCTCTTAAATTTATTTTATATTTACTACACATGAGTAATTGCAGTAAAACACAAATTATATCATAAACAAAAACGAACGTTAAACGACAAACAAAAACGGCCGTTATCTCCTAGCCGTTTTGCTATATTTCATTTTGTACCAGTGAATCGTGATGATTTGTTTTACACGTTTGTATGAAGAGCTGTATTCGTATAAATATTATTAAATTGTAAAATAAAAATTAATTAATTATAAGAATGTTATATTAAATATTTTGAATTTCTTGCTTTCTATATATATATTTCAAACTTAACATTATAATCAATTTTCTTCGGATATTCGTTTCGTATCATGAGTGAATACAACCTTATATATTGTATAAAAAAGACTTTTTCGCAGACGTTTTTGTAATAAATTTGTGAAACAAAGCACTGCATACAATTCTATAAGGTAGTATGCATCTTTTAGGGGCCATTGAATTGTATATGACCCCATGGAGTAGGTTTCTCGATACCCCTGTCGCCTGCGGCATTTAACTTGGGGTCGGGCGCACTTCGCTTGGGTACAAATTTCTCTCTTAGCATAAAGAACTGCATGCTGAGGATTTCATTACTTGGAAAATCTCTCATTTAACAACCCGAGTATGACTAGGGTTTCAGTATAAACTTTACTGAATTATAGAAAATTTAATATACAGAACGCGTCTACTATCATTTGAAAACAAAAGCATTACCAAGAAATGCAAATGGTAGAGTATAAAAGTACGATGTATTTCTATCTTTATTAAAAAAAGAGCAATATCGATATTTTCTATAGGACTATATAAGACTTTATCAAATTTATATAATGAGAATTTCGGACAATGGCCAGGCTAAAATTTAATGTTTTGATAAAATTATAGTTGTTAACAAAATAACCTTGGAGAAATTTATAATTTAAATTATGTGAATACATTTATAGACGTTTTGCTAACTTACTGGTTCTGTGGTTTGAACTTTGTGATCTTTACCGTGACCTTTGCCTTTTGATTAAAAGTTCGCAGGATTGGTACGGATGGGATGGAAATAAAATTCTGCTTGCTTGAAAATAAAAAGGCTTGGACAGTATTTTCTTATAATTAACAAATGGTTATATTATGGTAATAGTGTAGAGCTGATCTCAAGTTAAGTATACACTCTTTTCGATTAATATGCTTACTACATGGTTAGCAAGAGTTTCAACCAAATGTAAAATTGTTTTATTTGATTTATTAATGACTTTTTTTATATCATCCAAAGTAACCAAGTCAAGGTTTTTGAAATTTTCAGTAATCAAAATATAACATAAATATTTGGCAACTACTGCAATATTTTATTCATACCACCCTGGTGTTTTGTAAAAATAATCAATGCGTGAACTTAATCGAAAATTAATGAAAGTATTTTTATTTATATGATTTTTGTTAAATAAAAGTTTGTACGCACTTAAATTTTAAAAATAGTTACTCAGTTGCCTAAAAAAATATACGTTTATAAATATAACAAAGAATCTGGTTTGGGTGTATAATTTAATACTAATTCAAAATATATTTTATTTTATTTATAAATATGGAGTCATATTTTTTTCAATATATTATTTCTAATAATATATATTTTTATGTTATTCTTTTATTCAATAATTGAAGGGTGCGTTTATATAAATATCTAGAAGAAGCCCGCAATCGATACCAATTCGAGTTCGAGTAACCAAGATACCTTTTTCAGTATAAGGTATCATATGTCTACGCAGTGCTTTAAGCTCTCCGTGTCGCCTATAAGCTCTATAGCTTTATATTTGGCAACTTCCCACTATTTTGTCTTCTCAAAGAAACTTCGTGGTTTTATCAATCCACCTAGCTTTAGGAAATCTTATATTTATACGAATATATTTGCAGTATATCAGATTCGGCCGCAAAGGGGAATTTTCACGATGATGTTGTTTTTATATTTTTCAATTTCACAATATGTTATTTTTGATTTTTGAATTTGCAAGCACTTTAATATAGCAGAAGATTTTGATTTCATAGTTCTGTTCGTTTCTGTATATTTTAGTTGTAAGGTTATCTCAAACCAGCAAAGCCTTTTGTTAATGACCATTCCTCTGAGCTTGTCATTCTATCCGAGTTACATTCAGTTTGCAGTAAGTTAGTTAGTTTTGCCTTTGTAAGGTTTTACCTTACAACGCAACCGCAGTGCAATAAGTCTTCTTTGATATTTCTTAAAGTAGAAAAAAGACGAGTATTTCAATGCTGAATCGACCAAATGATGTCATTATATTAAATCAATATTTTATTTTATTATTATCTCTCAAGCCCGCTGAAATATACACTAAGCTCAGTGGATTTAAACATTCCCATTCAGTTAATTGATTATAGAGAGTTAAGCTTTTTTCCCGTTTTATTTTTTATATTTTGAAGAAAATAAATATTATCGGTTGCTTATCAAATATATACATTGCTCGAATTTTTATTGAATCACCTGTATATTCAGCTCTTAGATCAGGTCGCCGGGCTTTCAGGACTCCCCTCCCTCTTTCTGACATTATACCGGAGCACCCTTCTAGGCAATCGGTAATCATTTATCCCGTCTTTACATCCCACCTATCATTATTTCTGTGAAGTCACCGTCGTGATGACGTCACGTTTCCTGGGGTCCACTTTTACTTCCCGATTTCTCATTTTGTGTTATTCTTAGAGCCTGTCCATACTTAACTGAAGTATTTAAATTTATTCAATCAGTATCACTTTTATTCAATAATGATTTTTTTTTGCATTTTTTATATTTACATATATTCAGACTCAATTCTTATATATATTCAAAACAAACTTCCTTTGAAATAAAAAGTACCGCAATCGAATTTATGCCTATTTTTAGTATCAAATGTAATTTATTAGAGCATAAATGTACTTTTTCTATTAACAAATCGTTTTATAAATGAAATGAAGTTTTGATGTAAATATAACTTTGTCCGCAAAATTCTGCATTATTTAATGCAAAGTTGTATGAAATTTAATTCAAATGCGTTTTGTTTGTTGGCAGTGCGTCTTTTCGGTTCACAAACAACATGCGGTTTGGTTATTTGCATTTTGTTTAATTTGTTTCCTCGGCTCGGAAAGAATATCAGATTACGCGAATACAGAATGCGGTTAACTGAGAGTCGAGCACAGAGACGATTTGTTTTGTAAACGAATATATAAATATAATATTTATATTCTACTGAAATCAAACGGTATTTTTGTAATCAATCGCAGGTAATAACGTAATGAATATTAATTATTTGGTTTAGTTATTTGCTGTCAGCGTTATTATTAAAATTAATCCAATTAGTATAAAATAATTTATGTGAGGTAAAATTAAGAAAAATTTAAATATATTTAACTGAAAAACAAAAAAATGCTGCATCGATGAGAAATTAATAGCAAAAAGATAATTATTTATTCTCTTCGCGTTTCCGGCGTGCGGCAACAATGAAATCAAAATAGACATTTCCGAAAGCCATTTCGCAGTTAGCGTGAGCACTTCCTGCAGCCGTTACACTCGGAATCAAATCCGGATCACTCTTTCGGGTGGAGTCGTAGAGCTCGCGGGGGGAGGCGCTCGATTCCAGGGGGATGAAATGCTAAACGAAAGGCATCTGTTTGCCGGGACGAGGGGGTTGGTGATAAATGCATCCCCGACTCGGTGCGAGGCGTTTTTTAAAAACGTTGATTCGCTCGTCGCGATTAAAAACCGCTTGCATGACAACAGACACGATGCGTGTGCTGGGGTCCTATGCATTGCATTCATTCATGCAATGCACAAGATTATTAACTAGACACCTGAAAAAAAAAAGTATACAGTAATACCCCGCTTTACGCAAAGGGTTACGTACCGGAAAATATCGCGTTAAGTGAAATTTGCGTATATCGGGGTTTACGATTAAACATACTTATCAAAACTTAATACAAAAAAATACGAATCATTTGAATCAATCACTTTAATACTAAGAACACTTGCAATGCAGTATTTCATGTTATTTTTACTGAAAAGTACATCTATTGTCTTTTGGGTAGCGTTTCTTACGTTCTTGTAAAATACGTTCATAACACCCAACGCTGTTTTTAATTGTTAAGAGAAGTCAATGACTACGTGTTCTTACACGTTCTTAAATGAGAAATTCGCGTAATGCAAGGCATTGAAACCGCGTATAACGGGGTCGCGTAAAGCGGGGTATTTCTGTACTATGATATTCAGTATGGATAATATTAAATACGGGTTCGGCAGGGAGGTATGAAGTATGCAGAGAGGTATGGATGTTTTGAAATAATAGTTACACACTAATTTTTCAACTAAACTTAAATTCTGGTTTTTGTAAAGGCAACATCCAAGTTACACATTAAAAAAATAAAATTAGGGTTCCGTTGAAAAATGAGTGTGTTACTGTTATTTCAAATCATTCATACAAATCAATATAAAAATATACCACAGCTACCTAACACCATAATCACAATCACATCGAAATCTCGTCACAAAAATTCGAATCATAAATTTACGTCACAAAACTATGTCACAAATTTGCTTTGCACTAATCAACTTCAACGTGATAACTTAAAATATTTAAATTAACGGTTCATTAATTTAAATTAAATAAAGGTAATAGATACATTTTGTGGTTGATTAAAAGAAAAACTTTTAAATTTATTATTAAATTATTACCAGTGAATTGCTTTGACAATCAAATTAAGGTCTCAGCAGATTTTTTTTTTTTTTTTAGTTTGACAGATTATAATAAATTAAATCAATTCCACAATTGCTTCCAACTCTTTAACAGTTTTAAAGAGTATTTGAACTCTTCACAAGCTATTATGAAATATTACAAACAACTAGCAAGTGATTATATTGACAGGTGACCTTGAAACGGAGACTTCTTCTACGTCATGTAGTAATGTCTTCACGTGCCCGCAGCCTTATTGAAGGCTTACAGGGGATCGGGGTTTTAAATTCAGAGCGGAGGGTGCCATAAGCGGCGAGGGTCACGCCACGGGGTGCTAACGAGGGGCGAGGGGCGGGTCCATGGCCGGAAGGCGAAATCATTTTATTTGATGACGTCATTACCGAATTTAATCGTTAATGCCCAGGCTTATAATTATGACCCACCATATATTTTTGAAAGGTGGATTCAAACTTACGCACAGGTTAAATACAGCATATCAGGAAAATTGCTTTTAATAATGAACTGAAAATATATTTATTAATTCAAATACTGATTCTTTCATACCTATAATATTGTAATTCAGCATTTGAATTGTATCAGACGAGGGCCCCTCTCTCCATAATCCATGTTTTTAGAAAATATTTTGCAAAAAATCTACTGCATCAATATAAAAAATTTAACGGCCGAAATTTTGATTTATTCCTTCTTCTACGGATAAATTTATTTTTAATATGATAAAGATGTGTTTTCCCGATTAAAGTTTAGGCATTTGGAATATATTATGACTGACGGATCTAGAGCCCCAAGCATTAAGGTGTCCTTTTATTAATTGGAATTAATAGATTACATTTAAACCTTTGAAAAACACTTGAACATACATTGGTTTTGAAAAGAGGTCATTTTTATCCAATTTTTCTAAACATCTTTAAGACGTTAATTAATTAATAAAAGATAGGTGAATATAATTTATATATTATTATTATTTTCTGTAAAAAAGTAATGTTACAATTAAATATATTAAATTACACGATTTCGGAGCTGACTCGGAAATCGAAAGCGATGCCATTTTACAAAGGGAATATTAACAAGTAAAATGTACCCATAAGTTCTTAGTGTTTATAGTATACAGTAGTTTCATGCTACATAAATATATCATTTAACTTGTTTTTTTTTATAATTTAGAGCCTTCTAAAAATAAATTATGAACGCGAATGGTTTATTTGCAGTTAAAAATGTTATTTTTACGGCAATAAATCACACAGGCCCGCCGTCCCGCGTACACCGCCATCACAGCGGAATATATCACCGCATTAAGCATTCACAAAAAGTAGCGCGTTTTGTTTCGCCATTCATTGAGTCCCGACAGTCGCCTGAAACAGGAACTCGGCCAGTGCATTATTTGGCGGAGAAACGGCTGAAAAGTGGACCGGAAACGAGCAGAGCCGCGGCGCCTGCGCGGTGATCCGCCTGGCTTCCGGCCAAGTGTATCCAAAACGCATTTCCGCCCGCCGTACCCCCCCGGCCATTATTAGTATTGCCAACTCGCATGTTAAGTGAACTTGATACTTCTTGCGTTTTTTATTAAATTTTTACCTCAATCAATCATGCAAACCAATATAACTACTATAATTATTATTGTATCAATTTTAATTGTGTAATTATGGTATGTGAAAGTTTTTCAAGTAAAATCTACTAATTCATGAAATCTGATATTCGGTAAAATTTGACGATATTTTTTATCGTCTCATTTAAGTGAATTTTATTATATATTCGTGGTGGCCAACCTCGTAATGAATTGAACAACTGAAAAATATTAAATCTTAAAAATAATTGATTTATGTGGAAAGTTTCAATTAAATTATATTGAAAGAAAACAGGAAAAAATAATCAAATTTCAAATAACAAGATAAGAGAAAAATTAATTTGATAAAAAGTAATTTTTTTTACAACTAAAATAAATTGGGGAAATCATTTTACAATAAAACATTATAATTAAACAAATAATTTATATATATCTAATGAAGAATATGATTAAAAATACTACAATTTTTTATACTAATGTTTTAATCTACCAGTTTTATTTATATCATCTGAAATGTTTGAGTTACTTCGTTACGATAATCTAATAAATAAATCCATTGGTCTATTCATAAAAAAATATTTAAAGTAATGAATATAGTTTCTTCAGTTTTTTTGTTTTTCGGGTGATTTAACAGAGACGAAATATTTTATCTTTTACGTTTGAGAGCATAGAACCTTTAAAGATTATTTTCAGTTAAGGCTAAAGATTGTAAAACTTTTACAGCTCATTTTAATTCAATGGTGAAAATTTCTAAAAGTTAAAAAACGTATAAAATATACTATCACTCCTTTGTGAGACTTATAGTTTTATAGACAAAGAGTAAAAAATTAAAGTTTTAGTACTAAATTCTAAAAGTTTTCGCTGCTCTGAACAAAAGATCTTAAAATTTATTTAGGGCTAACGTTTCGACTGAGGCAACCACCATTACTCTAGTAAATATTTTAATATCAATTCCAGAGTTATCACCATATTTTTTTTTTAACTATTATGTCATGGTGTACAGCGATAGATTTGACTTTCGGAATCTTGAGTAAGCAAGGAAATTTTATAGTAGTATAAAATTTTATATTTGTTTCAGAAATAAAATTTCTTCTTTTTCAATAAATAAAATGCTAATGTTTTACGTTTATTGTTTTTGACTTTCTAAACATAGCGTTAATATTTTTCTTCCTTTTCCTTTTTAGCATTAAATTTCAATGTAAAGAAACGTAGCGTACACTATTAGGATGAATTTACAATATATTTTATAATAATAAAATTGAATAATAACAGATCGGAAATTTATAAATACCCTACTCTAAAATATTTTTACAGTCAAATTTTCTTCAGGCTTGATATTAAAATAAAAAATTACAACCAATTATAACATACATATATTCCTCGTTTTGTTTGAAACCAAAAATAACTATTTCTTTAATAAAATTATAACTCTATAAGTTCGTAGATTTTAGCGTCCGTTGATATAAGTAACGCTGTGATAGCTTTGGGTGATAGAACCACATTCAAGGATCTATTAAAATCCTTGTTTCGATAAATCCTCGACCTGAACAGAAACGTCGAAAATTTAAGAAAAAAACGCAACATAACACTCTCAAAAGCACGGTTAATTATTGCTGACATAAGGGTCTAGGTCACATAATCGAGATTTTTTGATCATTTTCTAGTCCGTTTTGCGAAAAATAGACAGCACCAATCAAAAAGTTTGATACATCCCTTTTTCCGAGCACAATATATTTTTATTTCTTATAAATTTACTATTAATATGATAAATATGTGTTTTTACGATTAAAGTGTAGGAATTTGGAGATTCGTCCGGTACATTTTCCAAGAATCCCAAACATTTAAAAGTCTTTTTTTAAATTGGAATTGATTGCGCGTCTTATAAATTTAAAAATTAAAAAAAAAAAAAATTTCAACAAACTTTGGTTTTGAAAAGTCGTCATTTTATCCAATTTTTCAACATCTTCAAGATTTTATTTTACCCTAAAAATGGACGTAAATTAAATGATAAAAAATTAGTAAATATAATTTATAGTTTTCTCAATAATCTGTAAAAATATCAACTTTCGACATAGAAAAATAAAGTGACAATTAAATTAATTAAATGACACGATTTCGCCAGGTAATTAAAGGCTAGAAGCAACTGCCTTATCTCGTGGTCGACAAGCAAGCCAGTTCTGAGACTTTTAGATGTTCGATTGACAGCCGAACTAGGCAAAGTATTGCTTTTTTTTTTTCTTTTATGATATCTGTTGGCTTGGCGGTCTTGTCGTTGCTTATTCCGATCATGGACGGTGAAAGGTCACGGCCCTCGAGCGGCTCCATCCGCTCATTGCCTTATCTGATGCCGGGCGTGAGGGTTTACCCGGAGATATTTGCACAATCATATTCCACTAAGGAAAAATATTCTATATTTAGACATTGTGTACTTTCTCCGGGTATATTTTTAAACCACGGCATGTTTCAACGTCCAACAACGTTTTTTTAATAATCTGAACTTTTTTTATTTTAACGGCAAACTGGCACTTTCGACACATGTTTTGTTCTGTACAAAAAAAGAAGGTGAAGTGTGTTAAAAAAGCTTCTCCTATTTTATGAAGTTATTAAAAGTTGATTTTCAGTTAAACTTTAAAAAAACATATTATTTCAGTAGGGAATTTATAACTTTTCCTCAATTGTGTGTTATTATTGATTGTGCGTTTGAAAGTAATAAAATGTTAAAAATACTGTTTGAACTGTTGATATCATTAAGTTTGCCAAATTGTGTGTATTTACATACTGTGTTGATTCATATCATATCCAATAGCCCCAACAATGAGGTGATGATCGATCAAATTGCTGAACTCATAACTAAAATCAACACAATGATTATTTAAAACCATCCCACATTAAATACGCAGCACACTGTCAAGACTCTTGAAGCCTCTTCGTTTTTATAAACTTACGCGCGTATAGTGTCATGTGCCATGGTGTAAAGTAATTTTTCAGTACCAGTCGCAATAATAAAACCAAAGAGACAACGCAACCAAACAAGAGCACGAAGGGAATCACAAACCAGCTCGGGAAGCAAATAACAACACGAGACCTCAGGCAAGAAGCGATCGCATTTCACAAACTCCGCCATGCAAAAATTATCAAAACCGCAAAACGAAACTGTATACGCGAAGAGTTAATGGCGCCGCGACTTGAGCGAAGTAAAAGTCATTTATTTTATTTAACGTATGAAATATTCATATGCAGCTTTATTTCAACATTGCTTAAAAACACCAAAGTTATGACATTCATGACTGACTGGTTCAATTTCTAATACTTCAGGTTAAAACAACAAATATGAATGGTCCAATGCTTCAGACAAACGTGATAGCAATCTTACAAATACAAATACTTGTATAAGCGTCGTTTTAAAAATCTTGCAGGCACTTTTTAAATATAAACAAAGTAACGATTATTCTGATCAAAATAGTTTAATATGTCATATGAAGCATCATATATAAATAATCAAAGAACAAATTTTTTTTCATTAATATGAGAAACTAAATTTTCCAGCACAAGCACGCATATTTGAACGAATTTTTTTAAGTTTGTCAAAATATTAATAAACGTGGACCTCGTTTTATATATATATAAATTACTTGCATTAACATTTGTCACAAATTTTATCAATCATAGTAAAGTGCAAAGACGTTAAATAAATTACCAAATACGAGAGTCAAAATCTCTCTAGGAAATTTTGCGCTGAAACTTTAAATAATAATCCTTTGACTTTTCTCTTCAGTACAGAGTTCCCCCAAGTAAGGAAGGTATGTGAAATTTTAATATGCCTAATTAGTTTGGTGTATATATTTCGACAACACATTATCGCCAGGTGTTTCCAGAAAACAGAACTTCAATTAACCTGAACCATATTATATTCATATCGCTTGCAGAATATGTAAGCACTGTGCCGGATACTGAATATTGGATATGGTATCAAAGCTGTTACTGCGAATAACTATTTCAGTTGTGACACACTAAATATACTTATAAAAATAAAAATAAAACCTAGATACTTATGGTTTTTATAAGTTAAATTAACCTCAAAAATTGAAAGTAAACTACGTTTTCAAGGCCTTTTCAAAAGTACTAACCGCAATTTATTTTTACTCCTTTGGCTTCAGACCCGACTCCTTGAGTTTTTTTTATCTGATCGGTTATGAGATAAATTGAATTACGTAAAAAAAATGGTTGAGTTTATTTTGTTTTTTCATATGAATACAATGTGAGACTTTTGCAGAAACTTACTTATTTGTTGATAGATTTTTCATTGCTTTTTATTTTCAGTATATCAATTTGTCTTACTCGGTATTATTTTTCACTTTGAACTCTGTGGTCTTTGCCCTAAAAAACTAGGCACTTCTGCTGTAACTGTTTTTAAAATACTACCTGTTTATTTAGAGATAACTGGAGCGAGAACCACTTTTTAATTTCATCTACTCGCACGTTGTTTTTTTTAAAGTATATTATCAATTACTGTTTTTTTGAGCAATTATAATTTTTATTTATTTTTGTGCATATTTATTAAAATTAATTTTCAGGTAAAGTTCGTCTGCATAAAATTTTAACGTGTAATAAACGGTAAATACATTAAATGGTCACAATGTGGTACTTTTTAAAAATACAAAGTAGGCAGCTTGTGCTGTGTGTTGCATATTTCCAAATTGCATTTATCTGAGATTAAAAATAAATCTCTTCAGTTTGAAAAATTCGCATAAGAAAATAAACAACTTAGGGACAGAATAGTATCATAATTTAAAACAATTTAGAAAGTCTTTAACGCTAATGATGCTCGAATCTTAAAAACACTCCAGAAGAACGCCCGGATCGGATCCTGAATAAACGTTTACCAGAAATTCTGAAGGAAGGGAGGGCGCCCTCCCCCGGAGTCCTCCCCCGGCTCTTTAGAATTCCGTATAAAATACATCACGTAGGGCCTCCGTGGTAAGTCTATTGGATGTTTAAGGCGAAAGGACGGACAA
Source organism: Atopsyche davidsoni (assembly GCA_022113835.1). NCBI lineage: Eukaryota > Metazoa > Arthropoda > Insecta > Trichoptera > Hydrobiosidae > Atopsyche > Atopsyche davidsoni. Next base: position 7,325,568 of record JAILWY010000006.1, on the reverse strand, counting down.
AATAAAAAAAGCCAATAATCACTTCATCGTGCTCGAGGCTGAGTTATTCGTTGGACCGGGCCTGCACCGCCGGGCTTGAACCACCCCCGCGCTGAACCACCCCCGGCGCACCCCGCGGGTCGCGGGTCAATTTATGTACGGCCCAACGATGGAAAAGGTTTTGATTCGCTGAGGCTCTGCTGCTTTTTTTCGCCTTTCTCATTTGAAGGGAATTTTTCAGCGTGGCTGTAGATTTGGATAACTTGTTAACGAAAACTATTTTTTTTGAATAACCGTCAATGAAACTTCGGGACAAATAATAAAGCTACTTTAAAACTAAAAAAATATATATACAAGGTGTCCAAAGAGAGTTTCCGAAGACGTTTTCCGTCGAACAAAACCGCAGTTGCCTCCGAATTATTTCCGAAAGTCTCATCTTTTGTCACAGGGCATATACAGTGTGTCCAAAAAGAGCATCGGGTATTTGTTAGTTCAGTAAAACAAAAACTACTAGTAATCTAGTATTTGTTTTATTGTTGATTATAAGAATACAAAATGGAAAATTATTTCAAAAAGATGATGTTATCCAAATGGTGACCGTTACGCGCTGCTAGACGAAGATTGCTGATAACACGCCGACACATAGCCCTCGATATTGCTGCCATTTCTGACCTGATGTTTTGTTTTAATTCCGTTAGGTTCGTCGGATTATTCTCATAAACCCTACTTTTAAGGTATCCCCATACAAAATAGTCAAGAAGGCTAAGGTCGGGGCTTCTGGGAGGCCCGTTGATGTTACCTCTACGTGAAATGACCTTATTAAGGAATAATTCGTTAACAGCTTCAATTGATTGATTGGATGTATGGCAAGTGGCCCCGACTTGTTGGAACCACGTTCTTGAGTTGAAACCTTGAAACTCCTGCAACTCTGGACCCAAAATTTTTCGCAGCATATCGTAATAACGGTCACTGTTTACATTCACCCGATACTCTTTTTAGACACCTGTATAACATAACTATCCGCATCACACTGGTTAAATCTATAATAGTTTACTATAATTTTTGTTTGTTGACTAGCAAAAATTTTATTTGAATATTGGTGGAACTCATTAAGTCTATATTAAGGTAATTTACTACTTTATAGTGTGAATAGCTGTTCGTGCGTATTTACTATTAAATTTTATGGTTAAGGTAATACCTCTAGTTATAATATAATTTTCAGTCATTCCGTCATTAGTGTTTACAATAAAAGTTTTTCAGAAAAGTTTTTTTAATTTCACATCATTAAATTTATTTACTAAAAAATTGTATTGGTGTTAATGATAAACCTGTTTATAATTTTTTTTTTAAAAAGGTTTTTAATTCATTTAAGTATTGAGTGGAATTTTTAAAATTACTTACGTATCTGTACTGGTCTCTGTGATGTACATATGCTACATAAGAATACTTAAAGAGACTTAATTTGTTTTACTCAGTAACACAGTAATTGAGCTTGAATATTGAGCTTCATCAACCATTTATAGTATATTTATTTTATTCAATCTATTGTCTGTTTTCACGATAAGGGCAGGTCAATTACATTCGGATATTTTTTATCCTAATCTCATATTTAGGGTACCGTTCTACAAGAGGCTTTGCAAAATCTGGCATAAGACACGAAAGATGATTAAACGTCAAAGGTAGATGAGATTCTATAAGCATACATGTGAGATTATGAAGGCAAGCTGAGCTTATCACGGAAATTATTCACGGCGGGTAAATGCGTTTGCAATCTTTTTCCATTACCTGGACAAATCGCTTCCTTCGATCCCATTTGGCGTGCAGAATAAATTGCTCAAAGATTTTTGTAACACAAATTTAATACTGAAATATCGGAGAAGTCTTATTCCATCATTACTTCTCGAGGAGAGACTTGTCAAAGAGAATAACCTGTTTCTGCAAACTACAAAGACGACGACCAGTTCTATATCTAATTTGGTGTTCATTTAATTGATTGTATAAATTTTTTCATTAAAAAAACTTTTGTAGAAATATTTACATAACATTAATTTTTCAGCTTTTTAATGAGATTAATGTTTGTCATTAAATTACTATATGTATACTTATCAATAAAAATATATGTTAATCGTAATTATAAATTCTTAGCATAGATAGCTCAAATAAATTTTGAAAAATAACTCTTATCCACTGTCTCAACATATCTACCAAGTAAAATTCATTCAAGATAATATTATTCACTTCTATGTTTCTTTTACATTTTTTCATTGAGCCTTAAGATGCAGAAAATAATTCCTCGCCAAAAAAAAACCTAGAATTTTCACAATATTAGAAAATATATTATACACTATATATTTATTTAACATCAGTTACAGTCGATTGTGGATATCTCGTTGAAAATTTTTATTATATCGTTTCTTTCAGATTCCTTATAATGTATTCATGATCATCAGATACTTAAACGTCTAGAATAATCATTAAATTCAGAATAAATCTAATAACTGAAGAACAAATACTTTGGTCTAAATGATAGAGAAATCATCCATTTTACTTTACTTTCTAATAAGAATCAACAGCGTTCAGGTTTTGAAAAGTTTACAAAGACGCAAATAACAAATATGTCATTCCCAGTATCTTATTTTTGCGAAAATAAACTTAAGATGTCACCCCAGCTTTGTAATGGCAGAGATTTCAAAACAAATGTGTTCACTTAGGGGCGCTTTGATAGGGGGTGGAAATTCAACGAGTAAACATTAGTCAAGATATCTGCATTTGCTTTTTCCCATCTTCTTATTTCTATTTATTACTTTGAAAGAAGCTAAAAAAAAAACAGATGTATATGAGTTTTCACTCACGCCCTTGATCCTTCAAAGCGCCATGGATATTATTTTATATATTAATAACAGACTTTACTCATATTTTTTTTTAGTTATATCTGAAAGTATTACAGTTTTTTGCAAGTATTGAATAAGAAGGGTCATATTTTAGTGAATAACATAAAAAAATCAATTTTTGTGTACTTTTAGAAAAAATAGAAGCGTCTACCATTATGAATTGTATAATTGAAATAAGTTATGCTTTTATAATTAAAGTGAAAAAAAAAAGCAATTAATAAAATATTCGACCTAAATAATAAAATCAAAAATTTTGCTCAACGACCATCCATCCATGCAATATTCATTGTCTAAAGAGTTTTGTGACTCTAGATTGGATTCTGTTGAAAATTGTGTAAATGTGTTTGATAAAAAATATATTTATAAAACTGGATGCTTCAAAGCTGAATTGAAAATAGGGCAAGCGTTGCGTCTGAAAATAGAATTTTTTTTATTGATTTCCTCAGCTTATAAAAATAAAGTATTTTTATTTTTCGTATGTTCATACTCTTATTTTCATTTTTACAAAAATAAACATACTTGAAGAAATTGCCGAATTCAAAGAGCTCCAAGGGTGGATGCTATCGATACTGTACACGTAAATACTTGACTTTATTTGCTGACATTCAATGCCTCCGAACAAATCATAGCTTCAGCGAGGCCTGACGTCCCTTGCCCCAGCCAGGTGGAATAACAAGAAGCCTTCCAAAACTGCCAATCTCGGGTCATTCCTTCTAATATACCTCCAGCCCGTCTGAAAGTGCGAATTTCCGGCACATAAAAAACTACTGAAAAGTAAAGATAATCTTGGAGTGTGACTTACAGCACGCTCTGTGAAATGTATGGGGTGAAAATGGAGATAGTACTCTTTGCCTACGGAATGTTGCTTATGTTTGTAGATAGAGAAATGTTTACAGGGGGTCCCGCGGGCCCGCTGCAATGAAAAGGGTTGTCAGTTGATTTTTTTCCTAAGATAAGAGATCTTTTTCTGATAACGTAATATTTCTACATCTAGTTTTTGAGTATATACCTACAATTGTGTCTATTTTCTTACTTGAGAGTACATATCACTATTGTACTGCGAGAGAAATCTTTAAATAATTTAACGTTTTCAATGCTTTTAACTATTTATACAACAGAAAATTCATTTTAAAATTTGACTCCAATAACCCGTGATTAACTTGAAAGTTGCATTGAAAATTGTTATCAGAAGCAAAATGGTTTATTTTTAAAATAATAAATATGATCATTATCATTTTTGAACCTTTAACTGTGACTACGCACAATTATACGCAATTCCAGTTTTTGCCTCAAATACAGCTTATAAAACGAAAAATCGCTTTAGGCACTTCAACCGAAACACAGGTAATTTATTGTTTTTTATTTGTTTCAAGATATATTAGAACATACAAATATAAATTTCTTGTATTGAATTTACACTCACATTATGTATGTGATATAAATGCCCCTATTTGAAGGCTACATGGCAGTAATTACGAAATTAATATATAGCCACTAAATAAGACCTTTATATGACGATGATATGTACAAACCAAAACCGCTGTCAAATAAACAAGTTTCCGCCCTAAGTTTTTAGCTTAAGAAATTTCTATTATATATCAAAGTTGTACGGTGCAAAGTTTCTGGGTTAATATTTATATACTAGATCTATTCAACATATCATGTACTAGACTAGTGTAAGGTATGAGTACTATTTCTTCTTAGTTCTAAGTAATTCTTCATATCTGAAAGTCATGACCCTTGCCTCATTTCTACTTCTTACATTCTAGGTTGAAAATGCAAAGTTACATCTTTGCTCTCAATGGTCAGAGATTAAGCTCTTAATCAACTGTGTCACCTGTTTTAATTTTTCATAGCCTTAAATGAAGAGAACGATTTTTAAGCTCACTCGAAAATTTATATACATATATATTGAGACTTGATATCCCACGTTAAAATCAAAATGATAATTCAAATAGATCAAAAGCTTTTCTATGGTTTCCTTGAAGTGACATTGAATCCTTTGAGATTCTAGTCACTCTAAAGCTATCAAATAACCCATCGGTTCTTTGGTTTGCAAACTCACCTAAGATTATATATTTATAATGTACATCTTAAGATATATTTTCATAAATATTTATTTTTATATGGGCAGTTGATTTAAATCATATTTTATTATTGAAAATTTGTTAATCTAGGTCCTTCTCCAGTATAAAGTATGTTTAAAACCTTTTACATAATTTACCTTTTCGTATTTTAATATTGAAGCACTTTTCACATATAACTTATTTCTTATTTTTAATATAGTATTCAAAAACGTTAAATTCTAGTTAACCGTGCAGATTAGCGAGCAACAAAAAGTTTTTCACAAATATTTTTTTCAGTATCGGGAGTTTATAAAAGCTTTCATTACACAAACGAAATTGCGAAAAAAGGCTAGCTGAAAATTTAATTACTGAGCATGAAATTTCAGTTAATTTAACAGCCTTTCGTTAAACTAGCTCTGTAATTAACCGCCCAATTAACATTGCAGGTAAGTACGTAAGTTTGTCCGTAACTAAAAACGCCTGTAAAACTCCACTTTTGCTCGAATCGATTGGGAACTATTTAAATGAACGTTAATTAACGGTCACGCCAAAGAAAACTTTGGAACTCTATCCGCATATTGTATTTAATTTTAAAACGACATACTATAAAATCAAAGCTGGTTTATTTTTAATAATAATTCGGTATATCAGTAGGTATGTTCGAAGATTTAGGCAACAGATATTATTTGATAATTTCTTGGGTGTTAAGCTACTTCATAAATTTTGTCTTCCAATTTTTCCACTCCAGTGCTTGGACCACTTCTTATTTTATCAAAATCTTTATCCTGCACTACGTCAACCCAGTGCCCCCATTTTGTCAATTCTAGACCATTTAACAATTTTACTGCTGCAAATATTATATCAAAAGTGCAATAATACCAGTTACTTTCTTTATTATGTTTTCAACAGTTTTATTTTGAATTCTGGTATTAAGAAATCTTTTTTCACTTGAACAATAAAAACTTTTTTGAGATTATTTAAAATTAATTTATAAGCTTTCAAAAAATTTCAGAAAAATTATTTTAATATTTAAATAAAATAGTGAAGACACTTTTATTTTTTTAAATACGTTTCTTATAAATATATTTATTTATCAAACCTTATAAATAAAAAATGAGAGTAGTTAAGTAACATCAATTTTATGTTTATTGTGAATGTAGTATATAACACAATCTAAAAAAATCAATGATCTGATTGTGATGTTTCCAAAAGCAATAAAAGATAATTATTATATTTGATGTAATATGAATTACTAAACTCACAAGTACTATTATACATTGACTTGAATGGGCTAAATAATAAAAACGAAACTAAAATGTTTAAGCACTCTAAAGTGTAATTGCAGGTGATATCGACAAAACCAACCTCGAGTTTTTTGCTGGCTTACCTGAAATATTTTCTTGGTTGTTGATACTAAAATTAGGAATCAGAAAAAAATAAAATGAAGTAGCAATATTCCTAAGACACACGCTACCGTCTAGTACACAAGCTTCTAAAGAAACCTTTTATATCACGTGTAACTTTTACTAAAAATTACAGATACCTTGTATTTTCTGAGCAATAACAAGAAGTTATGATTGTGGAGAATTTATAAACTGAAACTAAATTATAACATTAATTTCACGCTGCAAAAGCACCTTATTAGAGTAAAATGTAAGTCTTAACGAGATAAAGTCATTTTTATTCATTTTTGTTACCATCGTCGACTGCAATTATTACGTTTCATTATAATATAACTACGTAAATTGCTTTTAAATGGAATTTAGACATATAAGAATTGTTTTACCTTTATCTATAGTAAAAATGTTTTTTTTTATATTTTGATAATAATATATTATTTAAGAAGTGTTAACACCTATCAAATTATTATTGTTTCATAATATCTTCAGTATTATAGTAGTAAACTAAAATTTTCTGAACTTATATATATACAGTTAAAATACATAAAAATTAACAAACTTTGACTCGCTCTCTAATAGTGTTATTTTAATATAAATATATTTATAATGTTGATTTTATTAAATTCAAAATCACACATAATATATCAAAACCCAAACTCTTGAAAAACAATATGTACAATCTAAAATAAACAAAAAAAACCTAACCATGAGTTAAATCAAATTAAATATATATAAGGAATTCGTATTAATAAAAAAACATATCTAAAATATTTCAAATTTCAACTTATCACAACACTCATAAATATTGGTCGCCAGTCGGCAATAATGAGGCGAACAGGGATCACGTGTTTTAGTCATTAATCCTAACCTTCATACCTAAAAGTTGTGACACAAGTTACTGTAATTCTAACACGAGCTTTCATACATTGAAGAATAGTTAACATGTACTATGAGTACATCGTTTTGAATAAAATATATTTCAAACATCCAATATTTTAAGAACCGTATTTGATGTTTTATAAAGAATCGATGAGCTTACATAAGAAATCCTTTAAAATCGTCCCATTTAATTTTATTTATTTGTATTCGCGTATCATGCCACCCGCCCCGAGTCGAGCTCTCCGATTGGACGAACAATAAATATTGTAGTTACAGGAATACGTCCCGGGGGATGTGTCTCCGGTGTTTGTGAAGAAATATTGATTCTGTGATTCTTTCGTGAGAAATGTAATAAGTTTTTGTATGTTTCGTGATATATCATTTATTTTGGTACCATTTTAGAATCACATGTCATTGACATCGACCTCGCGCTTTGCTTTATACACACTTATACATATAATATATTAAATATTTTTGACAGAAAGTACATGGTGTAATTTTATTCGCATGTAGTTTTATATACGTGGCGTGCTGTGAAGGCGTTTAATTAGCAAAATTTGTAAATTCAAAGAGTTAAGTATTAGTATTAAAAACTAGAGAGCTTGGTTTATGTCTCAAACAAAAAAAATGTGTAATGGCTCTTTGTTTCAGAAATTAACCACATTCTTATTCAGTTCTGCGTATATTGAATGCTCTCACACTGCTTTATATACAAAATGATATTACATATTATAAACGTGAACTATGTGTTTAATTTTACTTTTTGTTCTAGAGTAAAAACTTAAATTAATATACCGATATTTTTTAAGATTATATTACATCCGCTTGCTTCGTAGTCAAAATACTCTTTAGAAATATATTATTCTAAAAGCATAACAGCATTTACGTGTGAGCTGTTGGCGGAAATTAAAATGTACCACTGTCAGGTGTACATCACATTACGCGAATAAGGGATTGCACAGGTGTAATAATAAATTCCGTTTCGTTCTTGTAATAGCCGCCGCAAATAATGCGTAACAGCCGCAGGTAACCCCAACTACCCCCGAACACGCCGCTCACACACGACCCACCCCCTTATCCCTTAATTTTCGTTTAAGGAAACTGCATATTTTGACTACATTATAAATTTTTAAAATATTTGTCAAAAAATATTTAAAATAAATTTAATTAAAATATAACAACTCTTCCCATTTGAGATTTTTATTATGATGATCATCATTGGGGTACAATACAACAAATAATAAACAATGCTCAATCAAAAATCACTTCAATATATATTATAAAACAACCAAAAAACTATGTCATATTATGATATAATGAAAAATCGCTTTATGAAAAAACATATTTTCATATTCACCAAAGGAGTCCATTCAGTATAAAATTGCTTGTTTTCTACTAAAATTTAATTGAGAACAAGGAAACGTTATTGTTCAACCATACTAAAGGTATCACAAATTTTAAACAAGTAAATCAAAACGCAGTGCTTTGAGTAGAAGTCGGAGAGTTAATGCACACGAGTTGATTGCTTCTATTTCAGTGATTTTAATTCCGAATTCTTAGAAAGCTCATTAGAACTATTAGGCATTTCTCACTGCTACTAACTACTTGCACTTCCACTTTGATGACTCCTGAAGTTCATTCCGACAAGTTGATAACGTGAAAGGGTTTTGACGGCGTCTAAAGAAAGGGAGAATCATCCGTGCTTTTTGATACAATTATGAACGATACTAACTGTACAAACCCATCAGGTGTAAAAACCGAAAAATGTACAACGCATAAAGCAAAGGAATCCTTTATACCAATATTACATTTAAATAAAAACTGTATTTTTTATTTGTGTATGTCTTTGTAAGCGCAAATTATACTGTGTGTATATCAGTTACATTTTCGAAGCGAAGAAGCGAAAATTATTAAATAAAATATGATGATGGATAGAAAATCAGCTGAGGCTGCGTATTCAACAACGAGTAAAAATTGATGAGTTTTTCTTTGTTTCTGTCGAGATACACACGAACCTATTTCTTATACACCAATTTTAATATTTATTTTATCTTATTAAACTTGAGATATTTAGAAATTATGGACAGCAATATTGAATCACCGAAATCACAATGTTACAATTTAAAATAAATTTGTACTTAAAATATTATTATAATTGCTTTAATAATACTATTATTAGATCAGCGGTTGAATTTTAACAAATGTAACGCTTTGAATTATTAAAGTGAAATTGAGAATGCGGATTCTCGTTTTTAATAAATCAAAGTATTAAATTCTGATTATTGTTCCTAGGTTTTTATTTCTGTTCTGCGAAGTTAATTACTTTTTTGCGACTGTTTTGTTGTGATCGGAGTTCCCGCAATCCAAATTGTGTTTCTCCGCTGGTGGTGATATGCGACTACCACTGCAGAGAAGTGTACTGGGTATAGTATTTGATTAAATTTTCATCGGTTACCTTATTGGTTCTATCACAAGTACCACCCACCCAATGTATCTTGTGCTCCCGCAAGTTCTGTATTCGGTGCGCGAGATTTTCGATCTGTATTTTGGCAGTTGAAATAAACGATGTGAGACTTTTTATACGATGGCTATTCTATTTTTATATCAAGGAGCTAATATAACAGCAAAAAATCTAAAATTTTATACCAATCTAAAATCCAATGGCGTCCTCTCTCATGTTGTTTACTCAGGCAAAAATATTTTTAAAAAAAATGCCAACACAGATTATTTTTTTTAGGTATTTTTTCAAAACCATATCTTTTTAAACCATTTTTTATATTTTATAACCTGTAGTATAACTAAACTCGTTTTAACAAAATTTAGTGATATTAAAATAGAAATACAGTTATTGACTATTCAAAGCTTATTTTTTTAATCAAAATGATTATTTGACTAAAGAAGGAAACTGCTTTATTTTGAAAAACTCCGACCACTCGGACCTCTCCAAGCCAAAAAAAAAAACTATCAAAGTCCGTAACAGTTCTATCATGTCCTTCGAATCTTTCCGAAGAGCAAGTGATCGAGCTTTACTAGCTTAAAAAAAGCTTTATTTTATCCCATGACTACATGAGAAAATGAACAAAGGAGTTTTAACATTAAAGAGATGGCAGTTTTCTAAGTGAGAAAATTTACGAGTATCTTTATAACTATTGCAAGTTTTTAAATGCAGGTGTAACGGTGTTTATGGATTGCGTGTATAAAGTATTGAATAGTTATTCAACCTTTACAAAATTGTTATATTCACAACGAGCCTACTCTCCTGTGTAAATAATAATCAACGATCAATAAGCTACAAGAAGAGTCTTTATTCCGCCGGATAGAAAACTTAATCACTGAGTAGTGGTTGAATCTAATTTCCAGGAATCACCTATAGCTCTCCACATTTTCCATTACTCGCTCAATAGCATTTCGGGGTGATTTGTTCTGGGTCACTCGACACTACCTGCAACCTCCGCTGCCCCTAATTCTCCAGACCGAGAAATCAACCGCACAAGGAATTCAGAGGCTCGGTCTACTGTTAACATCTCTAGTGATTTCTATTATTAGATCTGCTCTTTAATACCACCTACTGAAATTTATTTTCAGTGAATTTCACACAACTCAAATCGATTTTATTCACTGTAAATTATTAATTCTTGTTTATATACAATGTGCTATATTCTTGTGTGTATATAACAGAAAAGTATTTTCAATAACACAAAAAACCAAGATATAAATTTTCCATTTACTATAAATGCACAAATTTTTATAAAATCTACAATATCATTCTTAAGTAGAAAAATATTATTTAATCGAAAAATGTATCACTATAAATTTAAAAAGCTATGTAGCATTCACGATGCGTACGTATTTAACCAATTCACCGATGCGTTTTAAGATTTTCATTTTCTGTAATAATAATAATTTCTTGAAATAAACCAAAATCAATAATTTTGTATATGCGCATACTAAAATGTACAGCATTAATTGATATTATTTTTCTAAGATATACGATTAAGTATTTAATTAAAATATTCCAGCTATTATACGTTCACATTTATTGAAGAGTTTGGTTACTTATAAAAATATAAATTCCGCTGAAATTTTTATCAGTGTGCTTGAAGTAAAATATCACCGCGATAATTGCACCCCCGAGGACATCCATTGTTACTTTTGATAACTTCTTTATAAGAATATAAAAGAAAATTGTAAACTTCTCGGATTTCTTGTGGATCTCGACAATAAAAAACACGGCTGAAAATCAAGAGTTTGCCCACAATTTCCCGTCCACATATTTTATTCTCCAAAGGGAACGTAACAAGTTCACAATTTTCGATAGCTTTTGTATCGAGCCTTTTGGGACAACCGCCGTACAAGGGAAGCCCAACAACCCGAACACTTTTTCATTATATGTTTCAATATGTTACTGGAATAGAATACACCGAAATGTAGCTCACCTATATATAACGTGTTTTGTTTTATTTATGTAAAAAATGTGGGTCATCCATGTAATAAATTTTAAAATTATATTTATGTGTGTAAAATTTAATAGAGAATCTTTCTTCTAGTTTAATAGTGTGAAAAAAGAGTCAGAGTTTATAAATAAAATGATTAAATTGGAGATAGACCTTTATTTAATGAACAAATAACTCATTTGACGTCAAGTATTTTAAAATCGCCAAAGTATTTATATCAAATAATAGCTCATGCTTTTAAAAAAATATATTATTGCATGCTATCTGATTTGACTCACACTCACTTTTTAATTTTTTTTTTTGATCTTACCATTCTTATTTTATGCTTTTCGATACGTATTATTACAATGAATATCATTATTTAGAAACTCCTTGAATTTTTAAAGATATTAATTTAAAGTATTGACGTACTTTAAAGAGACATCCAACAAATTTGAAATATACGAATTATTTTTTGTCAAAACTATACTAAAGTGCCACGAGTAATATCTATATGTGCGTCTTTATGACTAAATTATTAAATTTAACACAAACTGAGTGAAAGATTTTTATTTTTTGTATGTCTAATTAACTGTACATACATCTAATGTTTACTAAATAATCATTCACTTAATACTCATGTGTTACTAGATCAAAATGTGTTTAAGTTTCGACTAAAACAAAGATTTTCCCGGAGCATCTTCATTAGTGCTCTCCTAATATATTTAATACAGCGGTTTTGCTTTGGAAAACTTATATTTATTTTTGTTATACTCCATAAAGTAAAGACGCCCAAGCTCAAAAGATATAAGTAGTTTATACCCGCACTATTATGTAAGAGGAGAGGGCACAAGGGAAAGGGTAAATAACAAGGCAGTTGAAGGCATTTAGAAATAATTCAACTTTTACCATGGTCAGTCACATAACATGTGATTTGAAATTTTTTATTGTTTGAACCAATAGATTTTCAAAAAAACGTGTTTTTTCTAAGCCTTGGTCGTATTATTTGATTACTGACTAATATTACTAAAGATAAACTTATAATTTGATAAAACGGATTGAGTGGTATATGACAAGTAATTATAATAATATCACTCACAAGTCAGAATAATTTCTTTATTTATTAGAACCCTATTCAAAAAATTATATATTTTAGTAGTTTTTCAACAGTTAAGACAGTGTCTATTTTATACCGGAATAAGTTGTCTGTAAAGAGCATTCCGGACTAGACGACAAAGTACTGCCCCGCGGGTCCAGTAGACCGCCCCTTGCTGACTCCATGAGAAATCGACTTCGTTCAGCCAATATTACGTTCTATGACAATATAAACAGACTGTCAGAGCATATTGGAATCAAATTTAATGGGAAAATGTTACAGCTAAAATTGCGTCACCGCTTTCCAGAACTTCGACAGAAAAAAAATATATCAGCGCACATCAATGTATTTTAACGTTATGGACATTTATAATTTTACTCTACACAAAAAATGATTTTTCGAGTTAAAATTTCAGAAAGAAAATAAATTCAACTCAGTCAAACCGCAATAACAATACACCTTGTAACAAAAGAATAATGTTTACTATAGTTATCTTTTTACGTTTACAATTTTATTCTCGAGTTCTTGGAGATGCTCTCGAACACGTTATTAGGAATCCTCAAAGTTTCTTCTTGCCTCGTACTTTCTACTTAAACTTTATTTGCCAACCTTCATACAACGCATGTATCGAAAACCTTTTCAGCGGTAACTCCAAGTTTCTTTTTCAAGTCTTACATATACACACTCGGAATCAAAAACAATTTAGAGCGAGCACTTATGTTGAACAAGTCTTCGTTCAAATCTTCGGGTTTTGTGGATTTTTGAACTCGTAGGCTTACTTGCCGAGTTTCGTGCGCGGAGCTGTCAAATTTTGAATGTTTACGAAATTTAGATATTAATTTTTGAAGAGATAATTCTGGTAGCTCATCCCTTCATTTTGTGATCAAAGAAACGCGTCTGGAACTCGGAGTCTTAGATATTATATAATATGCCTTTATTGTTACTTGAAAACAAGAAAATAATTTAAAAAAAAATGTTTTTATTATTTTACTTTAAGAATGTGGGAGTTTAACGTTAATTCTTACAAAAAGTGACACTTAGTACACTTAAATCATCTATTTTAAAAACGTCGTTTCCAATAATATATATATGATTTACTTGCTTGCCATAAATTAACCTCAGTAACTATAACGCAGTACCACAACTTTAAAACACCCGGAAACGCTAAGCAAAATACCTAATAATAATTTGTAAGCATGAATCAAAATAAAACAACAATATTGAGATAAATCAAACACTAAGATGTTTATGTAAAATAAATACAATAAATTTGTATGTACGCTATACTGATATCAAAGAAGTAAAATATAAAAAAGATCCTATTTCTGCTTATCAAATATTTTATTTACAAAAAAAAAAAACTTCAAAACAATCTGAAAACTGTCATCCGCACAGGAATTTATATTGAAAATAAAAACAAGCTTAAAATATGAGAAGCTGAAATCATTTCATAAACAATATTGAATTGTTTGTCTTCCGATTTCATGTTATCTTAATCAACATATAATGTTTATTGTTTAAAGTGTATTCTATGTAAAATACAAGATCAATCTTAGATGAAAAATAAATAGTCAGCAATATAGTTTCAAAGAGAAAACATGCAAATAATTTAAATTATAATAATAAAATTATCTTACATTTTGTTTTCATCCTGTAAATAGTTGTTGATATATCATAATAATGTATAATCCTCTAGAAATAACTTGAAATACGAAATGAATACCAATGAGTGTTATCGTTGTACTGTGGTCTTCTTATTTTGTATACACCTGAGTTCTTTACACCTGCAATCAACACCTCTTAGTGTCGAAGTTATAATTTCTGGTGAATTTCCGTGCTCGGGTTAGATGAGAATGAAATTGAATTATCACATATTCCTAAGAGTTCTCCATTAGCACAGGCTTTGTTCTGTTGCGGCACGGACCTTTTCTCACAAAAGCTGTCAAAAGCATTACCTTTTTATTAACTCTGTGTCTTGTATACATTTTTGCAACTCGGTTTCTAGTGCGACTGCCAATGAATATTTAAATATTTCAAAATCAGCTTAAAAACAAAAAAAGGCGATTCAATGTAACAATAGAACTTCATTTTGGAATTGCTGAAATTCTAGAGTGAAAAGAAATAACCAAAAAATTCTAATTGTATTTTAACTATAGGGAATTATCGTAAATTTGATGATTTGGTTTTTTGTACGCAAATGCTAATAACTGGCTAATAAATGCTGGGACTCTTCAAATTGGCGTTTCTACTAATTTAATAAAAAACTTATTGGTTTTGTTGAATACCAGATATAATTTTTTTTTTTGTATGATTTTTCACAGAACTCTACAATACACTTTTATAATCTATAATACAGATTTTGCTCTACTCAATTGCTAAATTGAAATATTCTGAAATAATGAGCGATTTAAAGCTTATTTATTTGATTCGTTGAACGTAAACAACGTGAAATAACAAAAAAACATTTTCAAATTTTGCAAATCAGGTTTTGGAATTTGATATTTTTATTAAAAATAAAATAACATAATTTTTTTAAATTCTCTGTCACACAAACAAAACATCCTGCTTAAGAGAGTTTTATTTAAATAACATTTCGCTGCTGAATAAAAATGCTGTTTTCAGCAGAAGGTCATTGACAAAGAATTTATATTTATACTCGTAATTATTTACAAAGAATAAAAACAACGCACCGTACTTCATGAGACTGAAAACATTGCCTCTAGAAAAGTAATTCGTTATTTTTTTATATTTTGGTAGCAAAAATATGGTAGTAAACGAAACAGTGTATGTTCTTGGCAAAGGAGGCTGTATTTTGTTGTAAATAAATAATAAATGTTTATAGTACGCACGCATTCTATTCCCGAATTCAGGCGTAAGCTCTCCCGTAAAAAAGTTGTACTAAACGCAATAATATTTATCTTCGAACACGTCTCCCGTTATCATTATATTTTATATCCTGAGCAGTTTTTCAGTTGAAGATAGGGCTGCCAAGTGCTATTGTATGGTGTTCATGTCAACGCGTTGAGGTTTTTGCATTTCATTTTATATTTGATCCTTCAAATATATTTTTCACTTTGGGCGTATTCACATAACTTAAAATGAATTATTACAATATATTTTTTTATCTGAAGTAACAGGTTTTTAATCAAAACTTCTTAACATTTTAATTATATAAAAGCATTTTTTTATGTTACCCGTTTGACATTCAAAAACAGTTTTCATCCCTATACAGATAAAATCAGTTTTGAGCACATGAAAATTTTTGTCAATTATCTTAATTTTTTTTTTGAGTACACCAACACTTGCTGTAATTATTATGGGGTTTTATATATTTTAAATAAATCCGTATCTTTGCACCAATACAGGCTATAAAATTCTATAAATTTATATTTTAATTGAACTAGTCATAAAACATGTATTTAATTCTTGAGTTTATTGTATGGGATTCGCACCCGAAACTCCTCCAGCTAAAAGCCTGGAAGTCGATTTCCACGTGGCAGCCCTGGCTGCAGGAGGCTTGTGCATATTTATTTTTTTGTTCAAGTACAGAAAGAAGATATGGAACATAAAATGCCAGAGTGTAATAGGAACAGAACGTGACTTGTGTCATTTAGCAGGAGCTTGAATACAATTTTAAATGTCACCTCCCCGGACTCGGTCTTAATTTTGTCGCGGTTTTGCTGTGGATTTTAACATCGTTAACAGACTAATGGAGAAAATTTATATTGTTTGTGAGATTGTTATATTTTTTGTAGGTATGAGCTTGTTATCTGCAATTCCAGACTAGTAACATCTCCATAGAGTTAGAATATATAAAAAACAATCGTAAATACAATATTATATGGCACACACAACACAAAGTACAAAACATTTTAAAATTAATTGTAATTTATATTGAAAACGTTTTAAACACACTATTAAATAGATTTACATATACGTTGTTTGTGATTTGCTTTAATTATGTAGTAAATTTAACAAACTCAGTGTGTATATAGCATTTAATCGTTCATTTGTAAATCAATCAACCCTTGACTCAACCATAATAGAAACCACACGACCACGAGGCGCATACAAGTCAAACATATGAGAATAATGATTTATTAAACAGCAACATTTAAGCCCTGTTTATACGATCACTGAATAAACAATGGCTTAAGACATCCAAATCATTTCCAATCGCGTAGACTTTGCATGTGAGTAACCCTTTCTCATTATTCTCAGCGAACAGGTAGACAAAAGGACATTTGCAATATTCAAATCTCTTCGGGCAGGCAAACATCGCTGGCGCAGACTTTGTCAAGACGAAGTTATCGTCTGATTGATTAATGAGCGGAATAACGACTGTACTGAGGTCGCTCCGCCGGCCAAGGGACCTCGTATTTCTATACCGAAATCCAGAAAGTTATAAGCCGAAGTCTCTATATCAGAACTAATTATAAACTTCTCGATAAATTTATGAGGTTCGGGTTAATGATTCTTTGGAAATTGAAAATCTTACCTGCGAAGAAGTTTTCCACCATCGTAATTAGCTCCACTGCAACTGCTGCACGAAAATACAAAGGAGAACTGCTGAAAGGAATCGGCATCAAATTTTCAACATAACAATCTCTACCAATAATTATTATTAAACAATATGTTTTAAAGCAGTCTATTTACAACTGAATCGATGCGAATAATCCTCACAAAAACAAAAAACTAAAACGGTTTACATTCCTACTACTCCGAGACTAAGTTTGGCTTAGCTTAAGCTTCTAAACTTTGCTTCGACAATAGACAATTGTTAATGCTAGACTTATTGTCTAAGTAGTGAAATCTTTAATTGATAGTCGTACTTGAACGATTCGATTTATATATAACTGCACTAAAATTACATGAAATAGGTTCTTTAAGTCATTGAAAAATTCATTCATGGAAAATTCATGGCAAGGGATGCTATTTTTTTATTCACGAACTACCTTCTATGATATGATGAATTGAAAAATTATTTGATTACTTCGATTTAAAATTACGCAAAAAGGTAAATATCGGTGCAACCTACCTTTTACATTTTTTTTTCATGAAGTATTGTATAATTTTAGCAATACTCACAAATAATATACTCTCAAATATAAAACACGAACTTCACATCTAATAGACAATTTTTTATATGTGCCGAAAAGTTTTCACATTGAATACCATTCAGATCCTCTTTGTGCTGATGCTGGCCTCCTAGTTGAGAGAAACTTTGACCACTGAATGAGCATTGTATAACTTACTCTAGTATATTGCATCTGAAGAATTAATACTATTTTTACTAATAACGAAGTGAATTACGTCGAAACGATTTTTGAAATCACAATATTGAAAATATTTATGCATGTAATAAATTATTGAAAATACAATTGAATATGTTTTTTTTTATTCCACATTTAATAACTCTATGTCTAGTATCGTCAGGGTAGTAAAATTTTAAGATAGTAAGAAACAAACCAATATTTTATTGAAATTTTTTAGTTTTGTGACAATCCAAACACATAACGTATCGGCCGTTTTCAATGTAAAAATATATTAATAAATTTTAATAGAAAATTTTATTTTATAGTCAAACATGTTTTACTTTTAAAATAATGAGAAATTTAAAACACAGAGTAAAAACCAACGCAATTAGTAACATGAAACCATTATTCACGAGAAATTTTGTAAATAAAATTCGTGAATGTAGTGAAATTCAATATTTTTGACCGTCGAGACTTGACATCAATTTTTATCTGAACATACACAAAATCGACTCAACTGAAAAAAAGCCACAAGTGATATCTTCGTATACATGTTTAATGAACATCCGAACTACTGAATCAATCCCGAACCTCTCTTAATTAAGGAACAATGATTAACGTTGAATTCTCACATTCAACTCCTAAAACTTTCCACGCGGGCTTCACATTCCCTCGACCGTGCGCCCAGAATATACTCCCCGTGTAGGCATTTTATATACCCAGCGGAGTTTCCAATTACGGCTCTATTTAAAATTCACTCGGTCCTTCCCATGAGCCGCTGAAAAATTAATGGGATCTTTCGGTATTCAATCGAGCTCTGAAATTCCCCCGACTTTGAAATAAGAGACTGAGTTGGGGAATTGTATGGAGCTGCCCAGGTCTCTGGCACTTACTTAGTCCGCGGCCAACCAAGCCACATATTTAGCCTAAGAATGGGTCTCTGGTTAAATTAATTCTGAAACACTACTGTAAATGTGGATGTAACAGTGAGAATATTGACAGAAAAAACTGTATCAGTTATAATATATATTTTTATCGATGCGACGCCTTCTGCGAAATAGTAATTTATTTGTGTTTTTTATCACAGACAGGTTGATTCAAATACGCTTTTTTTTTAAATATCAAACTGATATCAAATATGATACGATAAGAAGTCGAACGCTTTTGTCATTCACCGTCCGATCTGAAGAAAGTTTTGAAGGACGTTGTAAATTTATTTTCTGTATATTTAGGAATCTTCAATGTTTTCGGCAACTTTTATCAATGGGTCAAAATAATAATTCAACTTCTGATTCTATGAAAGTATGAACTAAAGTAAATCTAAAACTATATCCTGGTAGACAAACTACCATACGAATTGTGATATTTTACAAAAACATCACATATCGAGTATACTAATAAAATATACGTTTATTCAAGGACTGATGATTTTTGAGTGTCGTTGTGATATATGAATATGAATTGAATTGGTCTTTCTTTTGGTTTAACTTAGGAAATCGTGAAATTTATATTTTAAGCATGCTTATTTATTAATGATAATATCATGGAGTAAATATTTTCCAGACATATCGATTCACACACGTTCATGACAGAATACTTTCACACGTCCCATAGTCGTACATTTCAGCCAGGCGATGTCTTCACGGGAACAGCTCGTGTTCCTATTCCGCCAACTTGCTCCGAAATGAAATAACTTACCCTCTTTGTGAACTTTATTCACCGTTGAATTGTGTCTGTTAAGATTTCCCGGCAGCGTATTTGAGGTGAACTTTAATTATTCAAAAAGCTTAGCAAACTGCTCGAATGAAAAATACCTTGACATACTGTGAAAATTTCATTTAGTATGGCTGAACTTTGTTTTTTGAATTTCACTCTCAGTGATGAAATAACTATACACTAAGTCTAACTGTTGAAACTCTAATATTCATTTATACCTTCAAATTTAATTGATCGCAAATAAGTTCACTTTCTTGGTTGACATTTATATCTCTAAAATTCCGTTTCGAAAAACAATTCTTGAGAACTAGCCAAATGTTACCTTTATTCCTTTTTTCTTTATTCAATGTGTTTAATTTATTTAATGGTCACTACTATTCTCTTACTTTGTGATAATAAGAAAAAATAACGAGAAATTAGCCTCGAAAAACTCGTTTTGTTAAATATTTAATAAAGGTCTGTGTTTGCTAATACATAATGGATACAAAATAGCAACATTTTGTGTCCATATTTCAATGCAAAATTATTGTAATAAATAATAAAGATTTTGAAATGTTGTTCCTGCGTTATAATCTGAATCAAAAGTAAATCAATAAATCCAAGTCATAAATGAGCAGTTGAACCTAAAATACGAGAAGGCGAGTCTCTAAGACATAAAAACATCGAGCGCTATATTACGTTTTTCCATGATATTATTTCACATTCATTCTGAAAATTCTTATAAACGTCTCGTTGGCAAACAAAACGATTGCTTGTTATTATACCTGTAGCGAAATGAGAATACTTCCATAAAGATTTTTCAACCATATTGCGCTTCGCGTGGAAATATTACGAATTTAATATAAACATGCTCACGCTGAGAAAACAAACACAGAGGAAGATACACAAAACCATTTTAAGGCATTCTGTACTTATCTGTATATTCATGTCAATCCAGGCATGCATACGTTCACGGCAAATCAAACTTACTAAACTCTAGAAAACCTCAAATTACCAACAACATATATTCTTTTTCAAATGCCTCTCTCTTTAGAGGAGGTCGGTGACCATCTTACTGAACATTTATTTATTCTGAGCCAATTTTATCAATTTGGCAGTAATCCTGACTTCAAGTTACTGGCAACATATGCAAAACATCATTAGGAAAAATAATAACTAATTTAATATATTGGTATGTACAAACCACTTGTCCAAATAAAAATAAATACATTAAATGACGCATAATAATTTGAAGCATTCGAAAAATCTCTGGGTAAAAATATTTTTTTAATTATTTTTTCTTTAATCTTGAATGGATAAAATTTTAATAACCCATAGCTCAATCCTAATTCCAACCCATAAAAATATGCTCAGTATACAAATATGCTCATCACTGGACCACTAGACGGTTTATATGGCTATACAGAAGATAGCCATTAGTTAATTTGAGACTGAAAGAAGCTGCCTAGAAGATCAAAATTAAAAAATTCTTTTCTTTCCAAAATAAGTATTTCCTTTGAGTAAACAGAGTGGGATTGAATTACCTGAAAACACCGCTAAAGTCATAAATATTAATTTTAGCAACACAGAAACACCATTCCGTATAATTAAAAAAGATCTTTATCCTGACTTAACATTTCTTCCTTCGGGTACGAATCTTGAGACTTCTTCATAATACGTGAGAAAAGCATTCTATTGCAAAGTACACCACACAAAATAAATCATATGTTATTTACGGTTTGTTTTGTGTGTAATTTTAGACAGACGCAAATTCATGTAAGTGCTTTCACTTCTTCCTTATCTTTTTATTTTGGCAGCTTCCCACTGTTACAGGCTAGTATATCATATCTTCTTCAGGTGCACCAAAGGAGGTTTATTACCATATCTGTACGTGATTTTCTCAGGTAAAGTAGTGTAGTGGATCCCAAAGTCTTTCTAGAGTAAAAAATACTATTATTATGCAATATTTTCCTTGAAAAGCATTTAGATTTCTTTTGCAACAAGCTGCTGAATTTGAAACTTATATTATTAAAAAAATAATTTATTTTTATTTTACATAACATACATAACTTGCTTTCTACCTCAAAATAACTTATGTGTTGTCGATATAAGTATTACTACATTCTTAGGCTTTTTGAATCTGCGAAAGCTCAAGCATCAACCACTAAATAATTTCCTCCAGCAACGCAGTCCTGGAGAGCTTGGGGTAACTTTTTCCAATATTTCCTGAAAAAAAGTTTGAAATAACATGGGTGTAGCCGTCGCGCCTGGGGCGGCCCGCCGGATTCTCGCCGAAAGACACAAACTGTCAAAAACTTGTGTGATTGATAATATGAACGAGAGTTAATCAAAAATTTGATACACCACCCATAAAAATTCAACAAACTTCACCTTAGTCAATACATTTTTCTTCCCTCGTAGAAAATGATGGATTTTTTATGATTATAAGTTGTCTGATATCAGGCGGTGAATAAAAATTATAGTGCCTCAAATTACATTATGAATTAACATTTTTATATATAGAATAGACATTTTTAGTTTTCTGGTGGGTTTTATATTAATATAACTTGTGGATTTCACTACATCATTAAAATTCAATTCAAAGTTTTCCAGTTCGTTATAACATAATATTTATACCACCTTACTCTAAGTTTGCATCAACAAGTTTGTATTGAAGTTTTATTTTATGTGTTAGTATCAGCAAAACAAATCTATCAAGTAGTATTCTGAATCATCACATTAAAAAGGCATTTCCTACCACACTTAAGGAGAGCAGCGATAAAATTCCTCCCCCGCTCCATACGCAGGTTAAAGGATGTATTTATGGCGTTGATACGCCGAAAGGTACTGTGGTGCAGGGCATAAATGGGTCAGTTTTTCAGACGCTTTTACAAAGGGGATCTTTTCATGAAGCCGGAATTGAGTGGAGCCTTAAGATCCACCCTCTGAGACCCCCAAACTCTCACCCCCTGCCCCACATCCGGCTACAAAGCGGTTATCATAAAGTTACTTGATAATCTGCCATTCCGCGCCCCTCCCGCCCCCGTTTTTCTCTCCACTCAGCTCCGTGTATTTGCTTCCGTGCTTGTTTTATCAAATAAATGTAATTTTATAATACTAGCTTGCTGTATTTTAAATAAAACATTTCAATACTCCTTACAGTCTGAATTAAGCAGCCAGCCACGCTATACTCTCTGATTTTAGTTTGAAGTCGTGATTGATAACACACAAAACGAAATGCCCATAAAGTATTCTGCACTTAGTACATTTACGGTGAAGTGCAATGGTTACGTAAAATAAAATCTCATTAGCAAAATAGCATCATTAACTTGTAAAGAATCGCGTACAGCTGAGGTCTTTGGTAGCTGACAATAAACCTATAAACTAAAAATATTTACTTATATGAGGCTTTTTTTCACAAGCAGTAGTCATCTTAGCTCAGATTCCGAAAACGTCTTAAATGTCCTCAAATACTTTTACTCTTATAACTATATAGTATAAAATAATATTTTCTTACTACTTAGATGATTTACATGGCATATCAATCTTAATTTCTGAAATAATATTTATGTTAGCATTTTCAGACAAAATTGCGTCAAAGAAATCTAGTCGTATAAAAAAAAACTGTACTAAATATTTCCTTTAGTAAAAATATTTTCTAATGTTGTCTTTACATTCGTCTCTTATATTATTCGCGCATCAAAACTAACATTCGGTAACTTCCTGCTAATTTTATACTCCTATCTGAAATCCTGTTTGTAAAAAAAAATAATTTACTTGCTGGTAAATTTTTTTAAATTTCATACTATTGTAGGAACGGTTTGTAGAAACCAGGAATGTCAAGTTATAATTTTATTTTACTTACTCACTTTGCATTGTTATGGTCCCATAGTGGCTCGAAATCTCTTAAACAACCAACTACCCCATCCCCGGTGCCCTAATCTGAGAGAGACATTAGAGATACTGTAACCAAAATTCCTGAACCTCTGGAGAACTACAGTTCCCTAGTATTCAAGTCCATGCGACTGTATTGAACAAGTTAACTCACGTTAACCGAGTTGAAGTCAAATGAGAATATTTTAAAACTAATCACATGTGCATTGTTAATTTGTTAACTTTTTTCAACTATTGGATGGCATCCAGACTTAAATAATTAAAACAAGATATCTTTCACGACTCAAGCTCAGAAACTCATGGTCAGCAAGTAAGTTTGCTGACAAGTGACCAAAGAGGAAGTATAAAAAATAATATTTCTAATAAACAACACTTTATTTTTAAATGTAGTGAAAGTTTAATTTAAAAAAATACGTAACTTGACAAGGGAACCTTAAAGCCTTAAGGAATGAATAAAAATTATCCACATGACCATTATTTTATAGGTTAAGAGTATTTACTAACTCTTATTTTTATTGTCTTATTTTTTACTTTACTATTCTGCTTTAATTTTTATGGTAAAAGTTTTCTTATATTATTTTATCAATGCTTACAATCTTTTTTATTGAATAAAAACATTAATTGTTTTATTTAAATTTATAATGAAAAAAAAATTGGTAAAAGTTAATTTTTTTTTATGAATCAATCGTTTTCCTCGCGTATTGTCACCACAATTATAGTGCAAGAAACAAACCCTTCTCCCTTGCAGATCTTATCCAGTGATTCAGACGCCATTATCCGTTTTTGCCTGACTGATCAGGGATGCTATTTAGTCATAAACTACCCCTAGTAGCGATCGCAAGGGCTGGAGTCGAGCCTTGCAAATTCTCCACCCAGGAAGTACCACAGCGCTGGAATGTATTGTAATGCTGTGCAAAATGATATCGTGCTCGTGTGTTCACCAAATTATATATGGGGAAAGATTGTTATTGTTTGTTCAAATTATATAAAATTCAATTTAAACAATACGGAAATATTATTATTAATATGCTTCTTGGATATCTCGGTTCATCGAAGAATGGGGCTACACCTTATTGGATCACGATGATAAATTAAATATAACCATAGCTCACACATAGAAAACATCCCAAACACCCAAACAAATATTATTTATACTCATCCCTTTTCATATTTTTTTTATCAATAGTCTAATAATCAAAAAATCTATAATTGGAATAAATTGAGCTCAGATTTATTCGCATGAAAGAAATGCTGCCGCTTTTAATATATATTTCTATATCAGAGATTATTTCTATATCAGTTACAAAGCCTACGCAATAAAAATAATGACGAACATGAGTTCAATACTCAAGGCAATTAGAAGAGACTAAGACAAATCAAAATTACATATAGCTTGAGCACATAAAATCTAAGTTTTCAGGTAAAAATTACCAAGTGGGAAATAAAAAAATGATGTGGTTATCTGTCTGTTTTAAAGCCATTTTTCTGTCTCTATCTATGAAATTTGCTTGCCTGGCAACCAAAGTACTAACAACGGCGACTCTAATTTTCCAGATCAGTATCCCGATCTAATTTTCGGACCCAATCGGCATTATCAAGAAGTAATTAACAAGATTGAATGAAGAGTATGATCTGTTGCCGGCCGGAGGCCTTGGTTTGTACTCACTAACTGCTTCTAAAAGATATCTCTTTATGAGCACCAGTATAATAAATGATTTCCAGAAAGGTGTTTTAAATAAAATATTCAATTAGAAACCCTGGTAATAATATAACATCTGCTTTTATGATTTAGGTCTCATCTTGCTAGGGCGGCGAAGCTTAATTTTTTTTTATAAATTTCTAGACATTTTCTACATAATTACAACCAAAGTTATCATAAAAACAATCGAGGCTTTAAAATTAAAATACTTATGAAATTTCGTCTCGTTTTTTTAAAATAAAGCATCTCATACTCTTTGAGGTTTAAAAGCTTGCTTAAAAATTATCCTTCGTTTCCAGGCACCTTTTTTCAATCTACGAGACTACCTAAACCTTTAAAAAAGGAGCTTTCGCTTCATCAGCAGTACTTCCGGGGCTTTTTCTATACGTTTTTCCAGTATTTTTGCAGCACGCCGACGCCTATTCAATGTTTTCGAGTTTCCTTTACTCCTTTTAAAACCCGTCCAGATACACTCGTATGAGCCTGGACTATTTAGAATCCTGTCGACGTGAATACCACGCTCCTTTATTTTAAGGATGCTTTTCACGAAAATGTTTTCATAGATTACGCTAAAGATCATACTATTCATACCTATATTGTGTAAAAATAATTCCATACGAACAAACACACAAAACCCACAGAGTTTATTTATATAAAGAGATAAATTAAATTACATAGACGAAACCAAAATATGAATTTTACTTTAAACTAGATAAAGTAATGGCAAAATTTAATATTAATAAAGATTAAAAATTTAAATGGTTGTCTTCAAGTTAAATCTGTGTGATGCTGTGTGAATTTTCATAACAATAACGGGCGATTGCCTTTTCTGGAGCTCATTTGCAGATTTTATACTGATTCTTAATGAATTTTTACACACTTACAAATATTTATGAGATTTTTGTGTTCATATAAATCATTTCTACGACAAAATAAAACAATTAATACGTACCATATTTACTAATTTCTTATACTTTAAAATAACACGAAATAAACATATATATAAAATTGAAAACACTAATAACTAACGTTTATTTTGAATTGAAAGTTTAATAATTCCGCTAACTGAACCGTCCATCAGTAAATCGTTTTTCCATCAATCATTCCGATGTTTCCACAATTCAGATTGTGTTTTTTTTTTAATTTTTATTCACACACACACAGTTTGGATACAAACCATTTTAACCATAAAAGTCAGAGATCAAACCGGGGACTTCTCATTTGAAACCCCATTGTAGAAACACTTATCCAACAAGCCATTAAATCAGAACGTAAAACAAAAAATAATAGCTTTTTTAAATTAATAATAATTAGTATTGGAAAAAGTTTAAACATAAGCAATTAGAGCTGTGATAAATATGCTGAAAACAAACTATCCCGTAACGACCGCATCAGGTACATTAACGTTACTGTAGTTAAAAAGATTCATCCTTAGAACCCATAAAACTTTAACTTCCAACATTAAACCTACAAGTTGGTAGATCTTTTATTATTAAAATTCAGAATAGTTTTGATATTTTGTGGGTGACTTCTTTAGACTGTTCAAAATACACACATATAAATATAAAATGATGTAGTCAAATAATTTTAGTAAATTTTATTTAATTTTTATTTCAACACACCATTATCATCACTATCGATTAGCTTCTGAATAAAAACCTCTTGTATCTCTATAAAAACCGATGTAATGAAAGCAGCTGTGACGTCACACTGAAGCCATCTCAATTATAATAAGGAATTTTTCTAGTACAACGAATATATTTACTATCTAAATATTCATATAGTCAAATAAATCAACATTGTATGCGTAATTTCCGCAAATAATTTTAAACATTCAAGATCAATCATTAAATTACTTCAATAAAAGACAAAAGCTTCGATGAGAAAATAATATAAGTTAGCTTCAAAATTCAATTACGTGTTATTGATTACGTTTACTTATTAAATTCCACTATCGTGGATATCCCAAAAGCGTGGATTTATACAGATCAATTTTTCTTCCTAAACAACGTTAAATAAATCATGATTACATAAAGCTCTACCCGCGAGTACGTAAAGTTCAATTCGGCGTTATTCTCTGTGGGTTTTTTATTCGATAAGACTCGCTGATAAGAAGGAAAAGGATCCGCCAGTCACGGTGACTCTTTATTCCTGTCTCGTGGAGGCTTCTCTGTCTCTCGATAGAATCGTCGGTCCTGGATATCTCTTTACCGTGTAATCGAACGAGTTTTGACGTCTATCCTGAAAGAGCTCGCATCGGCTTTGCCAGCATCTCGTCTCATCGGAAATTACTTTGATGTCGAAATATGCGAGGTTTATCGAATGATATTTATCAACAACTACTTTAAAAATATTATCTGAAAAAGCTTCATAAATAGGTTATAAATTAATTCTATAATATTAAAAAATATATTAAACCATGAAATAACTCATTATATGTGATGGATTACACAATATTGAAATATTAAATTTCATCACATCATTTAATTTTTTTTTAAATAATTTTTTTTATATATATCTCAGCAATAATGCTACCTACATTAGGGCTAATTAATTGTCAAAATAAAGAATCCAATACGAAAGTTTTTTATTGGAAATGTCCACAATGGCCAAAAATACTGGATAACAAATACTAAGAGCACACACACCGTAAGGGTCTTGATTTCGGGATAGGAGAGATCTGAGAGAGCCGCTCAGAGAGCGTATCATTATGAGTTCAAGTATCCGATATCTGCTACAGATCCAATATCCACGGGGATAATGAAGGCACGTCTGTTTGACCAAGTTTGATAGAAGACTTCGCAAAATATTATGCCCTACGTATCTATTACGATCTTTGACTTGTTATATGATATATGATACTACTTGGATATATAGGTTATTGGGAAATGGCCTTGTGTTTTGTTTTAAAACATATTGCCTATTCAATGTTGAAGAATATATATTTTTATAATAAAAATATAAGCTTTAATCATGCTACATTATATACTTCCGGTATTAAAGAATATAAATAATACGGACATATTTACCAAACATAACAGCGTAAAAACGGTCTTGTATAAAATTGATATTTTAACCGAGCAGAATCTTTACATCGGAGATCCGTATTTGTTTTCTTTCCATCGATAGCCCGGAGCGGTATTAAACATTTTCATAGAAAACCAAAAATTTCAGGAACTTGAACTACATTACAGGTCCATTCGGGAAAGTAAACAGGAAAGCGGCCAGACTCTTTGTGCATTCTTTTATTTTTAGAATTCATGAAGGTACATGTTAACTATTTTTTTTCCTTTTATAATATTTTTTGTAATAACATAGTATATCAGTAGTTTTTCTGGAGTAAGTATCAAAACTTTAAAGACTTTGGAATATGTTAAAACATTTGGATACACAACGCTATTTATTATATTTTAACATTAAAATAATATTTCATTTGCAAATGTTTTGAACACAAATACATAGTACATAAATATTTACGAGTTAAATATTGAATCCGCTCTATTGAAGTAATCTTAAAGTATATATAAGAATTTTTTATCAATTGTTTAAGGCTCTTGAACAATGTATGATGATTATTAAACTGACTCCTCTAAATCATTCAGTTTGAGTCAAACTTCTTAACGAGAAGCTTTCGCTTGAATAGTCAGTGCAGTTGGGAAGTAGATTTCCATTATCTTGTAACTTCTGCTTTCTCTGTTTGGTACTCGACCAATTACCATTAAATATCTCGAACTAATTTATACAGGACTTAATCCATTCTGTAGAATCCTTGTTAGACTATTTAAGCTAGACAAAATAAAAACCTTTTGGTAGGTTTTATTGAATAATTCGTAATTAACCCTAAAAACTATATTGCTAACTAACGACTTTAGAAAACTGTTATTCAATGTTTTTGAATATCAAATATTTTATAGTACCATAACGTATAATGGCCGCATGATTCAAACGCGAGTGTCTTTGAGTAACATTACATCTCGTGTTCTGAACCCAACGTCCCGGTAATGGAGCTGATAAATGAATAAACTTTTTGCCGAATATCACTTAGAACATTGAAGCCAGCGTCGGGGGAGGCTTACGAAGGCTTACCGTGGAAATGTATTGTCGTCTGGACTGATCTGCCATGCCGTGAGAAAGACTGAAGGGATCACAACTGCCTTCTTCCGAGGCACAGTGCCGGAAAAGTAGCGAACGAAAAACACTTAATGTTATTTTTCTTTGGTAGACTCTTAACATTATACACGATATAAATACGTCATATTATTTTTTCACGTATTTATATACGAACACTAATACAGCTACATTCATAATAACACGATAAAACCAGTGGTTTATTTCTTGGTTTATCAAAATTATCGTTTGATAAATAAATATTGGCAGATCGTCAAAATCGTTAAACATATGTCATCAGTGGGTTACATTAAAGCTTACAAATATTTTTTTATACATTGTTTTCATATTTTACTTAAATAAAACTAAAATTATTTTAGCGTTGTGTATTTTTATTGACAATCTCATAAAATGTATCAAATTCATAATTTAACATGTTATATGGTCTAAAATAACATCAATACAAAGCTTAGTAAGCATCATTTTTCATGATTTAATGATGTACTTAAATTGGCTGAAAGTAAGATATTCCCTATCGATTAAGCCACTGTAATAAATCACAAGAATAAAAAGACTCAACTGAAATCATTAGCTTCGAGCCGCCCTAATTGAATTCGGAAAGGTTTTAAGAAAACTACCCTCAGAACACTAAAAAACCTACTTGAGTATTCGGTGCAAATAATTTTTTTTTATTTAATACGAATATAAATGATATCATTGTTAACAAAAAATATTTTCACTGATAGATATTTGAAAAATTAGCACTATAGTTTGTTCTCTATAAGATCCAGTAGTGGATTTACAGAGCCTTAAGCATTAAAATATTTTCAGTACAATACATTTTTATTTCTGCTCAAAAAATCAATTTGATTCACTTCCATTTCATTCTAGATTCTAGCTTTCCTTTCAAAAAGACACGTTTCACAAAAGTTGATATAACTTTATAAACTTTATTGTTTTATATAAAAGCTTTGGTTCCTCGAAGGATACACAGCACAAATAAACAAAGGGTCACACAAACCTTTGCCACTAATGAACACGCGAGCCGTGAGACAAAGGCAGCTTCCTGAAAGAGCTGCGAAAAAGCATCCCCATTGTAGCCGCTTTTTATCGCTCACACGCTACGCCTGCTGATTTATGATTTCAACTCCCACAAAAATATTATGCTGCCATTAGCACAAATTCCATGTATGTAAGAAGAGAATTACATCAGCTTACGAAAGAAAAATTTTATATAGTGATGTTAAGAATTCCTTATCAACTAACTGCAGATTTTTTTTTCTTTTATAATTTATAGAAAGCTTAAGGTATGCCGTTGGTTAACTTTGTGATCTCTTCTAGAACCACGAATTGCGGCAGACTCTTCCACAAAAGTTGGTAATATTTTATTTTTAAACTCAGTCAAGTAACTTGGAGGTTATAGATATCTATAATTGTGAGCTTTCGTTAATTTTCAGTATTATTTGTCTTTTTGCGATAGATTTCATTTTTAACCTAGAAAAAACCGTGAGACTACGAAAACATTCAAAATCTCTCAGTTTAAAAAATAATAATAAAATGAATGGGACTCTAATGTTATAGTTATAAATATATATAGAAATCTGATTTACGCTTTCAAAACCAATCCACTGTGCACATCGAGGGTTAGGTTTCATGGTTGGAGGTTTATTTCACTTTCTTATATTCTCCGTTTGCTTTCATTTACACAGAACGTGATTATAGTTTCTAGGAAAGGAATAAACTATGTGTAGCAGCTGGTTCACACGTTTGTCTGAAATTTACGATATTTTTTTTTAGTCTGCAAGCATTTACTTAATCATACAAATCGCTTTAACTAGCGGTCAAGAATCTATTATCCGAATACGTTATTTATCTCTAAAGTTTTTGCTTTATTTGTGATTTTATGTTAGAAACGGTGTGCTAATTTTTGTTCAGAACTCTTCTGAGTAAAATTAGATAAACTGTATTTTGGTGAAAGTAAAGAAGTTCTTATAATACTCTAGATATTATTTTTATTCGTATGAATGATTTCATGACACATCTCTTTTATATGAAATATATCATTCGTTCGTTATATAAAATATGTTGTCTCAGCCTAATTTATATTATAAAAAATAAAAGGAAAACTATGATTATTTTGTATAGTATTATTAGCGGGGTAGCAAAAATCAAGTTATTTTTGTATATTTTTTTGGCATCAGTTACAATACATTAGTATCAATCTGAATAATTAAATCCTTTAGAATTATATGTCGTAAACCTAGGCACCTAGGCAAATTGCTAGTTTTTATAGAAGTATTTAAAATTATTTCATTGAATTAAAAAAACTAGTAAGGTTAATACAAATTAACTCCAAAATAATCAAAATATTATAACGCAAAAGTCTGCTTACATAATTTATCAAGATAGAATATTGTGAATCAATACCTACATAAATTTGTACATGTTCTTCTGTCAATTATTTCCATAACGTATTACGTTGAGCATCATTGTATGAAAATTTATCGCATGAAATTGTCTTAAACTAGATATAACCAAAATATTGAACAGATACCAAATTAATTCTGTACGCACATAATTCAATGTTTCACTGCGTATTTCTGAATATTCGTACATTTCATAATGTTAGTGTGTAGACTTTAGTTTTATTTTGCGGTTTTTTTTTTCTGGTAGTATAATTTCTTACCCATAAGAAGATAAAAGTTTTTGACTAACGGCGCTGAGGTCAGGCGAGTGCGTCTGACCTTTAGCCTTTGAACTACGACCCTTAAAACTTTAAACACCTCTTAATCCTACAACAAATTACCTACTTACCGGAATAGTTTCTCGAAGTGTACGAGCGACGAACTGAAACTATTCCATATACATTCTTATCTCCAACATCTGAATTGGGGATATATTTTTTGCGTCAGATATTCGTACAATTCTCAAACTAATAATATTGTATTTGAAAGATGCAAAAGATGGAAATGAAGGGTTTGGGTTTACTAATTAGTATCACGGACTATTGACCGAGTAATTGCTGATTCTAGCAACATCGTTAAAAACGAATCAAAATCAAAATAAGCCCTGCGCAATTTGTTCTAAGATTTTTTCGATTGTCAAGGTATTTATTTAGAGGAATATAAAGAAAAGTCTCTCGATCTTAGTTTGACTTTGAAGATAAATGAATTGTTTAACACTATTTAAAACAAACACACTCTTTAACAATCTACTTATAAATAATTTATATTTTTTGACAAAGACTCTACGATCTTTATATGTACATATATTTAAAAAATTTAAAATCAAATCGATTCATACCCAACATATTTTTTATCGAAAAAACGTCAAATTTCTGTTATTTTTTTAACAAACATTTTGTCATTTAATTTTGACAAATCGCGTAACAGACTGGTCAATAAATCTATTGTTAATTATTAAAAATAATAAATCATCGGAAATCCTTGCAATGTCAGAATACTCGAAACGAAGTGAGTTTTGAACTTCGAAGAATTGAATTCATAATTATCTCATCCCAAAGGACGCTAATTGCTGTTTGATTAATTGTTCCCATTTATTCTGTAAAATCCCTTCAAAGTTTTTTCAGAAAACAAATATT
Organism: Atopsyche davidsoni; assembly: GCA_022113835.1. Classification (NCBI taxonomy): domain Eukaryota; kingdom Metazoa; phylum Arthropoda; class Insecta; order Trichoptera; family Hydrobiosidae; genus Atopsyche; species Atopsyche davidsoni. Next base: position 7,292,573 of record JAILWY010000006.1, on the reverse strand, counting down.
AAGGAGAATTTTAAAATCATTTCCTTGTTATATTATTAATAATTCGGTGAAGTTTTTTCAGATACGTTTAATTTTCATTTTTTTCAAAGAACACGAAAACGAAAATTTTATATACTATCATTAAAAAAAATTATTTGATTAGTTTGTTAGTTCAGTTCAGTTGGCTCTTGCTTTAAAGTTTGATTCTTCTGCAATAAAACTCACATTTGTGATTACACTGCATTTCAAAAAATTAAGCACACAGATATAAGTTATATAACTAATCTTTATTTTGAAATACACATTCATTCAAAATTTGTCATCAATTATAAATACTTAGGATAATGATAAATAAATATATTTAAGGCTTTTTCCATTGAAAAAAATACGTTTTCAACACTTTGTTACTTAATCGGTTGATAAATTTTTATTAACTTGTTAGGTTTGTGGTGATGTGCATTGTTCATTCCCAGACATTTCCGCAACTGTCAGCGTTGCGATAAATCAGTCGCACGTCAGAGAGTCCACAATCCTTCAGCGGGCATGAGTAATTATTAGACGTCACCCTCGAGCAACAACAGACGGCCAGTGAGAAGATTTAAGTATCAAGAAGCTATGTAAAATTTACTTTCAAGTAATTTTAATCGCGCACATAAACAGAGCCTGTAAAGGGATACCCGCCAAACTTAATTCGAACAATACAGAAGTTTACGATGCTCCCTTCTGACAAGTTACATTAAACACATCTGATATCTGACCCTGCCCCTTGAAAGTGATATTACGCCCGTAAATAAGTTCCCAACAATCATGTTTCTGGATTCAAGTTCCTCACCATTATCTCAGGCTTTTATTAACGTGATGCAAGAAATATTTTCTGGAAGGGTTGCGTCATTATCATATCCTACAAACGGAGGACGCAGCCCTGCATGTGGTGTCAGATTTTCAGTAAACTTTTTTAATAAGATCCATGTCCACTTTCTGGAAATTCTAATTGCCCGTATATATGTATGAAGAATTAATACAACCTCAGAAATAATTGATCTCAGCCAAATGGTTGGAATATTACTAAATATATTTTTTTGGAGTACAGAAAACGAGTATCCTGAAAACGGCAAAAAATAATAAATCAAGCTTTGTTGTAAAAGTCCCAAGTATACGTCGTAAAACAATACATACGAGACAAACTTTTGGACACAGTCAATTTGTGGTTTATTACTCATTTTATCAAATACGATTTTCTTAATTTTCATCATATTTGTAAACATCGACAATAGTACATATATCTTATTCCAAAGTTTTAAGGTTTAATTACATTCGTTATTCTTAATGCAAAGTTATATTTATAAATTCAAATGAGTGGTTTACGTCAACCGCTTGATTTATTATTATATTTGTCATTTGGTGTTACTATATAGACATAATTTTTTAAAAAGTAGTCGTCGATCTATATCCAATTGGATTTTTCTTTACTTTCAAAGTTGTATCCGACTCAAATAGTAGTATATGCCAAATATATACGATGCCAAAAGTGATCCAAGCTTAATAAAATTATAAATAAATATTCTTATTATGACTAAAACTCAAAAAATATCACCTGCAAAAACTGCGCTACCATATAAATCACAATAAACTAACAAATAAAAAATAATAGCCACTTAACTGTAACGTCCTCCATTTCGAGTTACTTATTGTCCTCCATTCGCAGGTCTTTGTGATACGGCAACCCTGCATGCGGGTAAAAAAGGATCATAAGCTCCATCTCATATTAGGAAAAGCAATATTAGTAAAGTGTTTTGCAACCCTCGGGGGGTGGAGGTAAATAATATAAGCGGCTAAATTAGCAGAGGGCCCTTAAGGCTGTCACATAAACGTACCGTAGGGGAAAGGATAGATGAAGGCTTTGTTCTCATTTTAAAGCTTTGTTGACAAAATAGCATCGGGGTTGTTTTTTTATGACTTAATTTATATACCCTACATTAAATCTCTATATCTTAAGTATTATTAGATCCCAAATATGAGCCGGCTAATAAAACCACAGGACCTTGAACTAAATTTTATTAGTAATTGTAAACTTACCAATTATAAGGGTTTTGACTTTTAATTCATAGTTCAGTGTAAAACATAATATAAGTTTACCAAAAAAATATAGTAACATAAAAAAGTATTTTTGCTATTAAACCGAAAAAAATTCTTCATATTCATTTAACGAATTCGGGTGAAATATGTATTAGATGTTTTAGTGAAAGTGATAAACTTTCACTAAAACTGAAGAAACAATATTTTTAAGCTTTTGTTTAACTATGATAGGTTTTTTAAACCTTTCTTAAGGGTCTAGGTTAGGTTAGTTAGTTAATATATTTTATTCGGAAGAAGGGATGTATCAAACTTTTTGCATTAATTTTTTTTTGATTGGTGCAATCGATTTTTCGCAAAACGGACTAGAAAATGATCAAAAAAATTACGATTTATGGGACCTAGATCCTTAACGATACGATTAAACCAAGATGCTTCAAAAAATAAATGCTCGCATAAATTTAAAGCTAATCAATACAAATTAAAATTGTTTTAGTTTGATTTCTGAAGCTGCATTTCGGTCATCCTTCCAACTTAAAAACGGCTGTAGATTTTCAGAGACACTTCCGGGGAGAACAATGGCGGGTTCGGGAAGTGGGACCGGCCGCCGGAACAAGTTCAATTATGCCTCACCGCGGTGCAGGCATTCCGCCCGCGCCGACTTGCGGTGCCGAGTTTGTTCACGCCAGAGGAATGATAAGAGACAGAGGACTTACGTGACTCGAATGTTGGCAAAATACATTTAATTATTACAAAATTAAACAAATAAATAATAGATTTAAAAATGTATTACTTTTTTAGCTTTTTTTTTCAATAGATCTTTTACTTTACGTGTTTGTATTTCTGAGTAAAACTGAAATGAAAAAAAAAACAAAAAATGCCATTTTGAGATACGGGATGATATCAACGAAATAAATGCGAATTATCACCTGCTTTTCCTGCACATTCGGCGCAAGACTTTCTCATTTGTGACATGTTGAACCCGTGGTAAAGGATCGGTTAAGGAGTAGTGAACTTGGAATGATTATGAAGGGATGTGCTCTGGAAGTACCTTGTCGAGGTGCTTATGTTTCTGTAGCTTGCTGCAAAAGGAGTACCAGATCTTAAAACCAGAGCTTTGTAAGAAAAGGATTTATAATAATCAGGCAGCAGCAAAGCGCAGACTTTAATATAAAACTGCGGTGTAGAAAAACCCAGAGACCCACTACACTATTTTTTTCATCAGATCTGTATCAGATCTAAACGCCAGAGCTTTGTGATGAAAGGATTATAAAATAATGGTATTGGGCAGCAGCAATACGCAGACTTTACCTTCCAATATAAAACTGCGGTGTAGAAGGACTATTTTCCCATGAAAAAAACCATGAACACTGACTAAGCTTGAGTATATGCACAGTGAAATGGTCGCCAACCTCGTCTGAGGAGATGCACTTAATGAAGAAGAACCCATGGTATTTTAGGGATTCTTCTATAAAGCTAAAGTTTTTTTTATATCGCTACGTTTCTTAGCAGATTAAGCGCATTCATAAATAAATATTACCTGTTCCGTATGTCTGCATCTCTCGTATTCAAAACATATAACTTTCCCGACACATTAAATTCCCGAGCCGCCACTCGCGGTGCCTCCATTTCTCCAGATATGTTATTGCCAGCGAATATACTTTTGACAAAAGACGTACGTTCCCGGCCACTTGTATTCTATATCAAATTCTTATTGTGGGAATTCACGGTTTGCACCAGTGCATGCGGTTCGGTTCTCGTAAAAACCGGTTCATCCCTCATAAAAAACCGGTTCGAGACGCCCCGCTGTGTATAAACGTAGTAATAAATCCTACGTTACGCTGAAGACGTACCGCAATGGGACTTTTTCGGATTCATTGGAGTATTCGAATCTGAAATCGGCATTTTCATATCTCACAAAGAGGAAATAGAGGTTTTATGTGATATGTGTATTTTACATTCCATATGAATGGAATTGATGGCGGAATGATTATTATATCTATTTTACGAACCGTTTAAAGTTTACATCAATATCCACACTATAAACTATTTATTCCCTAAGGTCATTTTTTAGTATGAGACATAATATATAACTGTATAGCATGAATTTAAATCCAAAAATAAAACGATACGATAAATATATCCCCAGAATTTTATGAAATGATTTTCATGATGCTTTTTCAGATTTTTTTATTATATGAATACCAAGTTTTTTTTAAATATCTATCTTGAATGCAAGAAATTTAAAAAAACTATAATTTATTTTTTTAAATATTTTATTGGCATGATAAGTACGTTGTTTCATTTATAGGATATGATTGTTAAAAATTCTTGCTTAGTATTAGTGATTCGTTGGTATAATTGGTAATGCACCGGCCATGTAGGCTTGGGGATGTGGGTTCAAATCCTACACAAATCACGATGATACTTTTCTGAGAGTTTCTTTAATCAATTTTCAATATTTGAAAAAATGTACTTAATCATTATAAAAAATATAAAGGTTTTTTTTTATACTCAGTCTCGTTACTAGAACACCTTTAGAGAAAGTTCCAGTTTCAAGACTGAAGCGTTAAAACTATGAATAAAAAAACGGAATACTATCTTAAATCACATAAGGAGCGGTCGATAAAACTTGCAAACTCGCTGATATATTTAGTTGGTTTGAACAATGGATATTCTGGCATTGGCCTGTAGTAATCAGCCTTCAGTGCATTACGGGGGCACCTCAGCACTCGCCCCAGCAGCCCGACAAGGGCCAGTGTTGCCCACTTCCGGCCGAGTAACGAGCGGATGTTACGGCAAGTCTTGCAGCCAGTGCGGCGCCCAATCAGAGCCCGGCGTGGCGGAAGTTGCAGCACGTGTCGCCATGTTATAGGCAGGGGAACAGTGCCACTGAAGTTAAAGCACTGCGTGTTGTTTTATCCCTAAATATCAAAATATACGCTTTTTTCATTTCAGATACATGTTACAAATAGAGAAAACCATATTCATAAAAAAAACATAGAAAATCTCCACTCATCCTTTTCAGAGTACAATGATTCTAATTCAACAAAAATATCAACATTTTTTCTTTAAAAAAGTACACAATGCTTTTAATGCACTCATTTTAAATATTTGACTGACAAGTAGTTTTGAATGATAATTTTCCATGATATGGTGAAAATTAAGAGTCATTGTTTATCGATTTTTATCAAAAAATAATTTGAAGCTTCTCTTAAATAAAATTTAACGATATATAAAATTAATCATTTTACTCAGGTTTTAGCAAAAAAAATGATAAGGTTTTGGTCATTTTTAAATAAGTTGAGAAGCAAAAGAGAATGATATTAATATGTGCCAACGTGTAAAAACACATTTTTCTGTAACTCCCCACAATAAATCATAATTTTAATCTTTTTAAAATGTTTAAGTTATAAAAAAAATTAAAAATCCAGAAGTTATAGTTATCTTGATGTAACAAGCGCAGATTCCTCATTCTTTTCAATTGTGTTACAAAGTTAATTCACTCTTGGTTAAGAGAAAAATTTCTTACACAACTCCAGTTTAAATATTTTCATATCGCGGGATATTTGATATTTTTTAATAACTTTGCTAATTAGTCCGGTATTTAGTTTGCCTTTTAAAGATACCTTTTGTTTTTTTTTCTTCGTGAAACTTTAAAGACAGAAAAGGAAGAGAGTGGGCGTAAATGGAAATCATTATTCAAGGAAATTAATTACATCCTCGAGAAGAATAAGGATAGAACTTTGTTAGTTTTTGTTTTGGGAATTGAATTTTTTCAGGAAATTTGTCTCTGAAATTAGATTCTGAAATGATACCATCTCGTTGTATAGTCTAATCGATTTGCTTTTCCATTGTTGTTTTGTTGTTGTAGCGAGATTTAAATTACCTGTTTATCTCAATGCTCCGCAAGATGCGTAAACCATATGCCGTCGTTATCATTGTATAGTAATTACTGCCAAAGTTGTGTTCACACAACCTTATTTAATTCACTAATGAACGAAGGCTCTTCTTTACAAATTTTTCAATTTTGTTATAACACATTATCTTCATATTGGCGTCAATTTCAAACAAAGATGTTGATTTAAAATTCCAATGAGATAAATTGGTGAAGCTATACATAAATTATAATAAATACGTGGAAAAATAACAAAAGTAATTGATGTCAAAAATATTTAATACAGTAACTAATTAAAATTATAAATTTATCAAATACCAATCAAGATAGTATTGAGATAAAATAATGGTATACCTTGTAACGTATATTATTTTATACATTTATTTCAATCGGCACGTCACTTTATAACGGTTTATCTCAATTTCCGTGAAATGCCGGGCTTGTACATTACCTATAAGTTAAACGGTCGACTTTTATTTCACATTAGGTAATTAAATATCAAAAAGGTACTCGGTAGCACATGCGCGATATTTATTTCATTACATTTAAAATTTCCGTACACTTGAGCACATTGTCCCAAACTCAGCGGCCCAAATAAATTTCCGAATTAAGGCGTGCGAACGAGTTACGATCTGTACTTATTTATATTTAATTTATTGGAAGCTGCTATTTGTATAAAAACTTGATAATACTGGTTTTATTGAAACTATGACTAAGCATTGTTTTCGAATAACATAAAAACGAATATTTATATTTCTGTTGTTATATCTTATAGTTTCAGGTCGTATTTATAATTTGAGTCTAAAAAACTACTATAAATCTTTATTTCTTACAATTGTGTCAACGATAAAAAATTTTGACTAAATAAAATAATAATATTTTAGTTAAGAAAAAACTTCCCTATATTTATTTACATGGAATGATTTAGTGCAAATCAAATTTAAAAAAAAACACTGGAAAAAGACATATTATAAAAAAAAATACCTAGGAAGATTTTATTTTAGAATTGTAACGAATTCAAACTACAAAAAATGGTTGAATATGGTCCCGGCACAGGGCCCGAAGCGTCGAATAATTGATAATCATCAAGCATCCAAGCGCTTATAAAAAATAAATTATTTAATGATGTGTCCATTTTTAAAGGTTTTCTTATAGGATATGATTGTTAAAAATTCTTGCCAAGTACCTAGTGATTCGTTGGTATAATTGGTAATACACCGGCCATGTAAGCTTGGGGATGTGGGTTCGAATCCCACACAAATCACGATGATATTTTTCTGAGAGTTTCTATAATCATTTTTCAATATTTGAAAAAATGTACTTAATCATTATCAATCAATAAAAAACCTGTATAGGCAAAATTGTACTTCCTGTGAGACGGTCTTCACCAAAATAAATAATTCGTTTGTTAGATTTACAATAGGTCTTAGGTCTAGTATTGTGATGAGGTGTGTTGCTATTCATGTCCTGCGTGCAGGTTTCGGGGCATGCAATGTGTGACTTTGGTGGTAGCATACATGAATTTCTTAACCTCCTCAGACCTTACTTTTTATTTTTGGTTGAAAATTTTTTTTTTATTTTTATCTGCTAAAACATAGAAAAGGTATAACAAAAAATATATTTTTTTAATTTTTATATGGTTTTTTTTTAAATTCGATGTCAAGTCATGGTATGATACACTACATTTTACAATGAAATTTTGATTCAAACCAACAAAAACAGTCTTCCTTATAATATCATACAACGATAATTTATTGTAATTGACTTTTTAATAACAAAACAACGAAAATAAAATGTGACGAATTTGTACTGAAACGCGCCCGACCTGTGACATCTTGCAAGAATGACATATAATACTTTAATGACATATAATATTACTCGATAGATGAGGACATTTGCAAAACAAAACGAATAAATATAATGCGCATAACGATGTACAAAAGTTCCTAATGTAAAAAGTCGAAATAAGTCCTTTAACAGAAGGTCTGAAGTTGATGTACATTACAATGTGCAAAGGGTCTGAGGAGGTTAAGTTACAATAATGTGTTGGGCAGGGAAAATGAGTGGAAAAACCCTTGTAAAAAATTTACTTTATCATTATCAATAAATAAAAACCTGTATAGGCAAAATCGTACTTCCTGTGAGACTGTCTTCACAAAAATCAATAATATATTTTCATTCCGCTTGGTTATTGAAATCATCGCAATGCACCGTTATTCACTGTCGCGCTTCAATTATTAACGACCCGCACAGCCGATGACTGCGCGCGTACAAAACCCAAAGCGTTAAACAATACAGGAAGCCGTAAACACTCACAATTGAAATGTTTACATTTTTACGTTTCGCGCTCGGCAAACAGACGAAGGGAGGGCGCAGCCTCCAGAGGGCCATGATAATTTCCGGCAGGTGACTCCTCACAAAGCTTCAGGTAGCGCTGAACAAATGCAGCCCCCGGACGGTTGTTTCCTTTGAGAAGCCCTCTCGTCCCCGTTTGCCGTACAAATGCGACTCGGTCGAGAGTAAATTTTTAATTCCTATCAATTAATTATGAAGCCGTTCTTCATTTCCTGAGTTTAATTGAGGCTATACAGTGTGACTCGCGAAGAGGTTGATTAAAACTTCTCACAAACACGGTGAGATATCAAAATTTTTAGTATAGTTTTCATTAGTACGGACAATCTGTCTTACTTTGGTAATGTAAATACAATCGGTTGCGTAGAATACTGGATAGTATTAGAATTAAGTGTGTAGCTTTACGAGATAGTAATTCTCACTTACTCTGCCAATAAAACACGTTTACGATTGAATAAAAAGCTATACAAAGCACTAGCATCTTACTGTATATTTCTGTGAACAGAATATTTCTGATTATAATAAATGCGAACAGCTAAATATTTCATGTACATTTTAAGGGCTTCTTCAGCCTTGAAATTTGATAGTGCTCACGAACAAACATGATCGCAGTCTCATGGCTACAACTATTATCTTTAATATCAGAGATATTCTATGGATAAACACAATTAAAGGAGTCAATGTTGTGTTAGAATCTAAATAAGAATTTAATAATTTGTATTTATTTTTTTAATATAGAGTTTTATAAATTGAGCGCGTATGTTATAGATAGACTTATCCCAAATTTAATAATTACTATTAAATATTTAATATAGCCCAAATACCTTATTGAAATACAACAGAGCACCATATTGGCTGCACACTTGATAACAACAACTGAATATTTTTATGTTAAAGAAATAAATTCAACACTATCTCGCACAGCTTTTTCACAAAATATTTAAAGAAATGATAAATAAACAGAATTAAATCACACTGTATAGGTAAGATTCTGTAGATTTTCAAGTTTTGGGGGTGGATTGATGTTTGTAATTTGGCTTTGTTGAATATCCATATTCAAACTGAAAACTTTGACGGGGTATTATGAATATATTATTATACCTAGCTAAGCTTCAGAACTTATCTGCAAAATTCTTACATTCGGACTCATCAATTAATATCGGCTTTGTGGGGCGGCTTTCTAGTCCATTCTATTGTTTTTATGGATAAACTTTTGGATAATTAAAACCCCCGATACAAGAATTTTCTAGAACAAAGCAACGATGCTTCTCAATAATAAAAGTTTAGTACAATGTTGTTTCATGAAATATAAAATAACTTTTTTGGTGTAAGTAATATTTTATAAAAAAACGCTGTTCATAATGAATGAATTTATTTATTGTAATAGAGTGTGTGTTTATAAATTTACACTGCTTTAATTAAACCCAACAAGGAAAATATAATTTAAAAAATTCAATAATAAAAATTTATATAAGAACAATACGTACTAAAGCTTGCGGATTTTTTTCCAGTGAATCATATATATTTGATGTGCTGACAAGCATGTTATAAAATCAAGCCTTTTCTTTTGTCTCCAACTGGTCAAAATAAAATATTGTACATTCAGTACTTTTTATAATATAAGGCTCAACATTTTTCCTGATATTTGTTATCAATGTTTTGTAATGATATCTAAAAGCTTTTGAATATCTAAAATCTAAATAATTCATAGAAAAACATAATATTTAACAAGCGATAAAAATCGGAATTATTTTTATTGGTTAGTTTGATTTTTCCAAAACTTAAAGCATTTTTTTATTATTTTATTTAACAGAAGTCATGTTTCATAAAAATAAATAAATACTTCTGTTTAATCAATTATAAAATAAATATATATATATACTCTATATTAACGAGTGAGTGTTTGCTTTTTGGATGATCACATTTTAAAGAGGGTAAAATTTTTCAATACTGTCATTTTCAAAATGTTGTTTATAAAAATTTTAAGGGAAAGTATATTTAAAAGTCAAAAAAATTATTTGACGTTAGTTTCCTTCCAAAATATGTTTTATTACGTCAACAACCAAAAAAATATAAACTCCGATTATTGAATTCCCGATTGACTGCGCCGCGTTATTGATGACCACATTGGCAAAAAAAAATGTTTAAAAATATCCAACAATGTCTGCAAATTAGAACTTTTTATAGTCCCCAAGATACTTTTCCTACTTTATTATAAATGAATTTCAGTAAAAATTCACATAAATGTGTACTGAAAGAGGCGCTGTTTCAGGTTTTATTTTTTTTTATAAACGTGAATTACTATTAATGAGCTATTTGGTTACATACCGAATGATAATAACTACAAAAATATTTTGTCTCGCTTTAATTTTTTTTAAGCTTAAACGTTTTTGCTTCTTGGTTTCGTAAATTAACAACATAGTCATTCAGCCTTGCATTCAGTTGACTTTGAACTCACAGATAGTTTTTTGTTAAGGGTAAATATTTATTGTAATAATATTAATATTTCTATTCAATTCTATCAGACATACTAACAGTCATATTGTGCTATCAGCAGCGTTTAAACTCTCTTTAATTTTCCATAAAATATGTTTTTGAAATGTAAAAATAAAAAACGTTTCTACTGTCACATCGTCGGCCATTAATCATAATAATATATAGATAGTATGTAGCACCATTCCTTTCGCAAAAGGATCTTTTGTGCGAGAATCTACCTTAGATTTACAAAAAGACCCGATGCCGCATCGCGAGTTGGATATTTTCATTATTCGATGCAATAATATTTTCACGTCTCATTTCTTATTTTGTCGCATAATCTTATATCACCCGACAACTCTTAATATTAAATGTCAATAATTCGAAACATTTATTACTTTTCTATTTATTACTTAAAAATAAAATTCTTTCGTCAATTTTATATATAAAAAAGAAATTCCTGTTCAGCACACCTTGTCACGTGTATATGAGTTGCAAAAGCTTTGCTTCTAAGTTCTTCTGCGAACGTATCAATCAAATTCGATTTCCCACTTTCTCTTCAATCTTTCAGCTTTATTTGATTTTCAGCACTTCAATGATCGTAAGAATTTTATATCCTGCAAAAAATTATTCGGCTTCGTAAGTTGAAGCATAAAATAAACTTTTGCATATTATTTAGGTTTGTTTATGAATCACTTAAGAGTGGACTAAGATAAAGTCAGTGTATAAAATTATTTATCATTTAAGATCTCTAGATGCTTTGTAAATAAAAACAATTTTTTTTTTTGATATTATTTACTCCTTAAAAAAATTGTAAGTCTACGAATCAACTTAACAAAAACGTATTTTGTACAGCAATTTTATCGCCACCTTAAAAGCGAGAACAAAGATCCAGCCACAGAACTTTACTTGAGTCATTGCTTTTTAATTGTGTAATAACCTGTCAGGTTAATTAATTACTTGAGAAATTATACACGGAAACAAATTTTTGTTATTAGTTAAAATGATTGCTTTATTGTCACGCAACAAAATAGTTATGGCGGATATACGAGGCAACCCTCTGCGAGGACGACCCGAATAACGAATAATATCGCATGCTTCCGGAAGCCCGTGGAACCTTCTTGTATCTCTTTGTCGCATAATTCATCTCAATTTCCTTCCTCTTTTCTGTTGAGCCGTTGTAATAAAAAACCCAAGTCTCATGGGCTTGCCCGTATAATCTACATCTAAACCATTATTTTTATTTTCCATCGCGGCCGCTTCGGCAATGGATCTGGTCTCATGTGGAAACGAAACACCAATTTTATTATGAATATTAGAGGAGTTTTTCTTTCAATGGGGAATTTTTTAAAAACATCCAATTAATCTTCTTGGATAATATTTATCGAATAAAATAAATCAATGTGTATTTTATAGAAATACTTTGCCTATATCCATACTAATCTGTGCTGAATTATAATAAAAAAGGCCACTAAGTATTCAACAATTCAATGCAACTCAAAGAATGAATAAGCTCTTGTAAATCAAAACATGCAACTTAGTCTAAAAAAACATGGAGTTATCAATATTGTATACAGCGTGTCCCTGCAAACTCAATTACGAACACGTACCATTAAATATTCAAGACACAGGGCGCTTTTATGCTGAATTACAAATGCAGTCGATTTCCAGTATGGCTGCAAATGCAGATTATTTGAACGGAACTGCGTGAGTTGTATCGGCGGGGATGGGGGTGTTAATTATTATTCAAGTACAAATTTAATATTGATAACTAGCCAGAGCCGGGGAGGTTTCATGTTAAACCTATCCCTGAGACGAGAATTACATCCCTTTGTTGAATCAAATCAACAAAAGGCTTTATTCTCCATTCAACTGCACACACACACACACAAATATATATATATAATTATATTTTTAATATAAATATTAAATTTCTTCAATTAAAAAACTTGGTAATAATTTATATTAACATTCCCTTAATAATCTTAGATTACAGAATTAATTCCGGTGTGCCTACCGCCAACTTCCGGGTCCGTAAAAAAAATTTGCTCTTAAGTCAATAATCCTCTTATTTCATCTAACCTCAATAAAACGCGGTCTAATTTGGTCGATAATGTTCCATAAAAATTGAGAAACTTTACCGCTGGGGCCTCGTTGAGTATCCCATACTTCCCAAGCCGAGCATGGCAGCGTATTTACTTGAACTTCCGGTCTTAGCCATGTATTATTCCATCACAAATATTTCTGTCATGTTTAGGCGGCTCGTCGACGTCCTAACTTTAATTCCGTGCTCTGGACTCGTGGTGAGGTTAATAAAAGTGAAGCATACAAAAAAACACCAGTGTTTTCGAAAATCTTAGTTTGGACGGGGGATAGGCTCTGTTTGTGAATACGGAACCTTTGTTTTCACTTACAGGAAGACATTGATTAATGTGCACCATATTCAATACGAGAGCTTGATCGATATGTGACGACCACAATATTTTATGACACCATTTTAATCGAAGAACTTCAATTGTATTAAGACAAACCTTTGTGAGTTAAAGTATAATAATACTTTAATAAAATATATATTTACATACAAAAGAGATTAAAAATTTTTTTCAATGAATTCGATTGCGCCTGCATAATTATGCAACAGCACATTTTTATTGTTTTGTAATTTTTACAAAACGTAGAAATAACTGTGACGTCATACATCTCATACATATTTATATATATAAATCAAAATTACTTTTACGTCTTAAACTCTAGACATAGATTCATTTTACAGACTGTTTTCACTTGTTACATAAATCACCAAACATAAACAAGGTATCCACGGAACTCTCCGTTCGCGCTTGGAATTAATATCATTACTTTCGTCGCCGGCACGTAGGGGTAGAAAATTTTCACGTCTTGACTGAAAGTCGTCATCGCAAGAATGTCGGGGGTTCCCACCGCAGCCTAGCAGTTTCGTATACTTTCATCTCGCCTCCTTTGATGTTGACATTTGAATCCTCTCGTCATCCCTCGCGGGACTTACACCTTTGCCTGTAAAATATAACGCGGCGATTGTCTGGCGTCACGGTAAAGGCAATCTGTTTTAAAAATAAACAAGTGTCAAGAGAAAATAAAATGTAACAGAGCTTTGTTTATTTGCGGTTTTCGGAATATTTGTATCTTGTTTTTTATATGGAAAATCCAATATTTTTATGCTTTTTACTCACGAGTTCCGAGTTTTGGGAATAATTTGATAGATCTCTAATATCTATGCAGTGTATAAGAATTCGACTGTTTATGTAGTTTGTTTTTGATTGATTGTTTTTGATGATATCTGCAATGATCAATAAACTTGTAGTTATTAGTTTAATAGGTTTTAATTTCTCGATAGAACCTCATACCTGTGAAAGTTACGTAAAAAATACCACATAATATTGGTAAATCTTGACTTTCCCAGAAATAACAGATACACAACTTAGTACTGATAATTCATGAATTTCAAAACATAAACTTCAAAATGCGTATATATAGAAAAAATATATATTAATGTAAATTCTAAACACTTTTATTATATTCCATTAAAAACACATTTTTATTACATTAATAAGGTGTACAAATAACGTCTAGACTGGATTTTCTCGGCCCTTTGTAAAAATATGTTGTGTATAAAAAAAAACATTGAAAGCTTTTTTGATTTCTTTTATTTATCATCGAAAGTTGCGTTTCACTCAACCTTTTTTTTAAATGTGTTTATCTTAAAGAAATGATTTATTTAGTATTTAAACGTAAATATCATTTCTTAGTAAATAAATTTTTAAAAAAGGGTTATCAACGGATAAAAAAATTTATAGCCATCAGTGCTTGCTTTGCGAAGATGGGATCCAAGATTTCATCAAAAGATAAAAAAATATTCATTTATTATTGTTTTTGAAAAATCTTTCTATGATTCAGCTTCTCATTATTTTTTTGTGTTATACAAATACAGCCGCAATTGCTTTTAATTGTATAATGTGCTCCCTAATTATAAAAGTCAATATAAAATAATTTAATTTTCAAGATAACAAAAAATATGATTACAAGAATAATGCGGCATAATTTACAACCACAAATAATAACCAAAAAATTCAAACGTTAAAAAATACATTTGTTATAAACAATGTGAAAAAATATACTAAAAACTTTTCATTGTTCTCTCAAATACGGAGTATAAAATAATGAAAGAAATATTATGGCTCCTGTTTTTTGGTACGCGCATGATTGTAATAACTTTCCACATGCCCACTCAAAAACATTATTAATTAAAATGTTTATGAAAACAAAATTAAATACATACTTCGTGCGAGTGAAAGCTGCCATACATACCCTTTCTCTTTAGAGGCCCAGAAAGTTTTAGTTGAGCACATTATTAATTTACAATAAGCTTCCCAATTTGTTATCCATCAGCTCTTCCGTGTTTTACGCAAAAGATTTTCAATAACTAAGAAGAGACACAGCAGTTAATCCTTTTTACTTAACCCAATCTCCAGTTTCGGGTAATTATCTTTAAGAACGTGTATCCGCACACTTTGTTTCCGTGTTTAAATGTCACGCCGGTCTTACTAATACTGCCTTTTTATTAAATTGCTAAGGCTTTTTTCGATACGTTCTACTTTGCAAGCCTTTAAGCTTGATTTAACCCAATTGAAGCAATTATAGCCATTTCTTAAATTTTTCATACGCAAACATTAAAAACAGCAGTACAAAGTGTCTTAGACGAAATTGAAATCTATATAAGCTTATTCAAATCAGTTAGGATTCACGTATCATGATAAAAATTGTAACAAAAACAAACAAACGAACAAATCTATATTGGTTTAACTTAATAATCATTCAAACAATATTAATTCGAATATTTATGTAAAAATGTTTTTACTATATGCATTTGAAAATAGTTGAAACACGCCTCTTTCAATAGTGAGCATAGGAATTTTCAGGTCGTATTGGTTTTTGCAGGGTTGAGTTAACACCCTCCAGATATTCCATCCGCTACTTATTGGAATACTTGGGAGGCATCGCGTCCCAGAATGTTCAACCACCGCTTGTAGCGTGCATACCTGCTGGGTTTAATATTAAATATGATTGGTCCGGGAAGGCTTATATCTTATAACTCCACGTCGATACAACACAAGAGAATCGAAAATTACTTGAATTGCAATATTTTGGAAGTGATATTGAATAAAGTAAATCTGCACTTAGTAATAAATATGAACTAAAAGGGTTTCGCGTTTTTTTAATTATGATCAAAAATACGTGATTCCACTATAAAAAAATAACTTGTTTTTGTACTGTACACTTGGCGTCAAATCCTTTTGTTTCGGGTTCGTACTTTTCAGCGGCAGATACTCGTATATCTCCCGTTGTTTTTCAGTCGAACAGATCTAAATTTATTCAGTTTCACTGTACAGTGACTTCGTGAATATGGTGTGGCTGTCACGAGGCTAGCCTGAAATTTGGCAGGACGTGGAGGTACTCGGCGACACTGACGAGCACTCTGCGGGGCGCGCTGTACTTCTTGCCCCCAACTTTTGCTGACAACATTTTCAGTGCCTACAGCCTTATGTGGAGCTGCCAAGTCACCCAAAGAAACCTTATTTGAAACTCTCAAAAAAATACTTAAACTATGCTTTAATGTGAAATTTCAGAATGTAAGACTTCAATAATAAAAAGTCCTTTTTTAATTAAAAATAAAAATTTATATAAATTAATACATTTATATAATATATTAATAACAGAAATATATTAAAACGTACATAATCACAGAAAAAAAAAAAAAACAATCATACTCTGATAATGTGTTATCATTTTAATGAATATTATTGTTAAATTTGATCAATAATTATTAATTGACTTATTTTTATTTCAAAATTTAACCGCTTTTTTGAAAGTTTTTAAGTTTTATTTAGATAAACGATTTTTACCATGGTAATGATTGTTACATATCTAGTACGTAAATATGTCTGGTTATATACATAGTTTAAATACTTTGTAAAGTGTTAAAAGATTTATTTTAAGTATATGATTGACAGCTCAAACATAGCGAATACAGTAAATACAAACATAAGAGCCGATCTAAAATTAAGCAATTTAATAAAAAATAGTTCAAATTTATAACTGAGCTTAATATAAAAGATAAATATTGTTTTGATACTCAGCAATACAGCTTTCAACCGATTTGCAATTAACCAATAAAAATCAAAATATCCAAAAATACCCAAAATACAAGTAAAATGTTGGCTCATAGAAAATCTGTTGTAAGTTGTGTCCGACTTAAATATTTCTGAAGTTCTATTATATTACGTTTAATTTTCTTTTCTATTTAACAATCATTCTTCAAACTATTTTTAATAAATTTTAAAACATCTTTTTTGCACTTAGGGCATAATTCTACCTAAAAATAGCCATGCTATATGCACAGCTGGAGATTGCTTGTTTTGCAAAATTCGTGGATGTATACGTTTCCTAGCAACACTGAGACACATGGCAACCCTAGGTAGTGTGCCTTGAGCATTACGACTCTAACTTGAGACGATGTTTACAATTAGACTGTTTGCTGTAAACTTTGCTCAGAATTGTCTGCATGCAGCTTCCTCGCGCTTAACCAGTCACGAGCAAAGCGCCCTTGCCAAACTTTCATTTGAGCTAACATATTAAATGCTTTGTTTCTAAAAGATTAATCAAATGTTCAAAAAATATTTCTCACCTAAACTCACCCTTATGGTGGATTTTGTTTTGATTTAGAGTTTCTCAAAGCAGCATAAAAAAACGCTGTTTTATATAAAATAAATCAATGCAATTAACAACGACCTCCAGACTCAGCTTTGAACAGTCCAGAACAGTCTCTGTTTTGTTAAAATTAATTATCGTTCTTTTTAAAATATATATATATATATATATGTATATAAGTTTTTACAAGGGTTAAAAATATAATAACATGAATAGGGACATTAAACTTTTGTTCTGAACAAAGTTTGAGATTTTTATTCTCTTGAAGATTATTTGCATGCTAAAGAAAAACGTATGCGAAATGACCCAATGAATCATATAACTATAGACTTTGGAATCAGATAATTTAATTTAATATATAACCATCTAACCGATGAGCTTCAACTCTTTATAAAATATTACAAATTTGTATTTCATTCAATTAATATTTTCAATAGTCACGTTGAAAAATTTATTCACAGTCCTTTCTTAAATTCGATTAAAAAAAGTTGTGAACATAAAGCATACGGCTGCCATCTTTTCGGATGTCGCGGTCTTGCTTGGCGGCCATGTTTGAACTAATTGAAACTCGCGCCTCCCTAACGCTGGCAACTTTGTGCGGAACAAAAGTTTTATGTCCCCATTCTGGTCATTATGCTTCCAACCCTTGTAAAACCTTCATACACCCTTCAGCGTCCATTTAAAACATGATTTTTAATTTCGCACTCTTTTACGGTTTAACTTTTTACGATCGCGGATAATGCGTGCTGTATTCCGGTCTATTGTTTATATTTTGTTATATTAAAAAAATTAATGCATTCGCGGGTGCTTTGGCAGGCCAGCATAATTTGATTATGCTTTTTCGCTATGAAAACGAAATAAATTTACAATTTTTTTCAATTAATCAAGCTTCATTTTAACATGTATCTTTGAATCATTGAATTATTTTTCGTTTTATTTATAAATGATAAATGTTTTATATTGAAACAAAACAACTCTTATTTTTTTGTGATAATTGGTCAATATTGCACTCATCGGTCGCTCTTTGTCATGTTGATAAACCTTTTTCCCTACACAAACTCAATACGGGAAATAAATAAATCCATGTACTTATACTCAATCATCCAATACTCAACATGTCTGTAACATGGATTTATTAATCCCGAAACAAAAAAACCTCTTACTTTTCTAATTGATAGAATTTTTAAATTTGTATATAAATTCACGATGACATTCAGATAAGTTTAAAAATTAGCCAAAACTCTTTTCTGCATTATAATTGAAATATGCGAAGGGTTTCCTTAATATTCTCATCCATAAGAAGTAATATTTGAATAGAATGATAATATATCCCATCCTTTTTGTTCTAGCCTTTCGTTTGTCTTTTTAATAATTCCGCTTCAGTGCCTAAACCCGAAAATTTAAAATGAAGCCTTTCTTCCAATCAGATTAACTGATTATCAAACAAATTATTAGTCCGTTACAGCGAGAGCTTTATGTCCCCCGTTTAACATAAAACCAGGTATTTTATTTAAATGACTTACCTCCGTGATTTGCAAAGGCGGCTCGTAAAAAATGTGATTAATCTTTTAGTTTAGCATTCAAATTCCCATTTGAATCGTTTTTACATAACTATCTAAAATTCACTTTGCTGAAAATGAGTAGAACCAATGGAATTTTACCAATTTGTGTGAACTTAATAAATTACATAAAAACTTCCAGAAATTTAGCAAACTTCTACTCGTTTTGAATATTTAAGCATATGAAAATTCAATATTTAATATGCGGTACTTGTAAGTCGTGATATCAATTGAAAAGAAGTTTCATAACAAGGTTTTTTTGACAAATCAGTTTTCAATACAAATTATATTCGATCAAACTGAACAGGCTTGCATCTAATAAAATCTTCGAGGACCTCTCGATTCAACGGTTGTAACACCAGTACCATTTTTTTAGACGCATTGTTTACGCATTGTTTATTGACTGGACATATTTTACAAAAATTCTCTGCCACAACTGATACATGTTTAGTAAACAGGATGTATCCATATCGTTGAAAAATTGCAATCCCTTGCCAACAATTCTAGCGCACGTCTGCCCCACTCAGCCTGGAACTTTTTCAGCGTTGCCAAAATCTTGAGAGTCGAGTTGGTTTCTTGGACGCGATCCCAGACTGATCACTTCTACCTCAGTACGCGATACACCATGAAACATAAAGCAACAATAATGCAACCCAGTGATTTTTCCCTCAGCCTATCATAGTTATTAACCTTAAATTATATATGGTGGCCGATATTAGTATACTACATTCTGGGTGACGTACATTATTTTTATAATCTTCTTGAGGGACCAGATTTGTGAAGATCCACTATTATAATGATAAAAGTATCTTTGTATTTTGTCTTCACTTTGAGTTTATTATTTTTTTTTGCATTACTAGTTTTGACCCAACACACTGGGTCATCATCAGATGCATAACTAAACAGTTTAGTTATGCATCTGATGATGACCCAGTGTATTGGGTCGAAACTAGTAATGCAAATTTTTTTAATAAACTCAAAGTGAAGACAAAATACAAATGTACTTTTATCATTATATATATTTTTTTTATAATTTATGTGGATTTGCAGTTAATTTAAAAAAATATGATATTTAAATATTTACTATCAAAAGTGAATCAATAATGGTTACTAATATATATTAGCATAACTTACCTTAAATATCATTTTTATTAAAATATAAAGAATTTTATTAAAAATGTCTAATAGGTCAGTGATTTAGCATTATTTAGCATTTCTACTTGAATGGCAATTTTTTAACGTCTAGAAAACATTAGATTCAATATATCTGTGGTCAGCCCCTCCCAACACTACCCTATTTATTCATAGACAGCCGCTATTCATCTTTACTACCCTCACACGCCTTATTTACCCTCCAGATATATCGACTTCAAAATTCAATGTACCTATATCAAAATACTAACTTTTCTTCAGAAACCACCTCATTTTTACCCTAAGTTGAGTATTAAAACATAAAGTTGATGAAATCTCTTTCATATTGCTAAATTAAAAATATACGAAACTCGAGCCTAAGAAGGTGCCAAATTTTGTATAATATATCTTAATACGATAACCAAATTTAATCTAATGGAAAACTTATCAGATTTCAAAACTTCTCTGATTCCCTTTGTAATTGTAATGAAATTCGTGTATTTACTATATTAGATACTTATAGTATTCAAAGAATTTCAATGAAGAATTTAGTATTTACATATTGTATAAAGATAATTATAGTATACCAGAGGTTGATTTCATTTAATTTTTTGTATAGTATTTATATATATATTTCTGGGTTTTTTTTTTAATTAAAAACAACACACT
Organism: Atopsyche davidsoni; assembly: GCA_022113835.1. Taxonomy (NCBI): domain Eukaryota; kingdom Metazoa; phylum Arthropoda; class Insecta; order Trichoptera; family Hydrobiosidae; genus Atopsyche; species Atopsyche davidsoni. Next base: position 7,271,693 of record JAILWY010000006.1, on the reverse strand, counting down.
TACTATTTATATTTAAAAAATTTAATCCAAGTTAATATTTGTGTCTTAAAATAAAATGATTGCATCTTTACATGTTATTACATAATTAAAAATGATTACACTGACTTATATAAGCTTTTCTAAGGTATCATATTGGCCGATATCTTAGAAACCATCTTTTGGTCTAGTGACTCGCACGTCTTATTTTCTTAAATTCATGGGTTTAAAGTGAATATATAGACTTTTTGAAAATAAATCCATTTTTATGAAAATGACTTATTTCAATGTATGCTTTCCAAAATAAATACCACAGGCATATCAAACCCTGAAAAATTCTCAATTTCTCTTGGATACATCTCACTATTAACACATCACTTCAACAAAGCTTCTTTCTGATTTGGTCTCTTTTATATTTGAATACACTTGAAACTATTTTGATTTTGACATTTAAATAAAATAATCAAAAATATAATATATCATATTCATAAAAAAAAAATCAACATGTAGTCATAAACATTTGAGTATTAGCATACATTTTTGATATATTTCAGCATTAATAATTGATGCCTTCTGCGCGAGCCGCCCCTGGCCGGTCCCTTAGATCCAAAGCCAGCCATTAGCGTTCACAGAGTAAATTAGTGGGCGTGTCCATTACTAATTCCACGCGACATATTCAATTTTTCCCTCAATAATGGGATTCAGCCCCGCCGCGAGCCTGGCTGATTTGGAAATTCAATATTTCTTTTGAAACAAACCCGAGTGCGTATTTCATGGAAATCGATTCTTAAGGCCACACACCAATCATGGGAAAAGTCTATCACATGGTATCACTGGTTTTTGACTCGTGAATAACTACAAATACTTGCTTAAAATATTTTATCTACAGATTTCGTCAATATTTACAGCATCGTTGGGTTATTTTACTTATTGTTACATAATAATTTTTATTTAAATAAATTCGCTTTTAAATGCACACGTAAGTCTGAAAACTTATCTTTTAGTTTAAAATTTAATAATTTATATATAAAACCATTTTTAACACTTATATAGTGCGATAAAGGTAATTTTTAATTTCTGCATGGTTGTAATATATTTTAAAATTCATATTATATAAGGCTTATATAATCAATATTTTTAACAGTGAGTACTTGGTGGAATTCCAGTTTGATTATGCCAACGTGAAATGTTGGCAAAACCGGTCACCAATAAAAATTAACATATGAAAAAATCACTCAAGTATTGTATTAAAAATATTAATTGCTTTTGCATCAAACAAATACAATGATTAGTTGCTTTACTTAGTGGTAAGATCATTGATCGTTAGTATAGAATTTTCCATTTGATGCATAATCTTGTTTGAATATATACATTTTTTTTTGACAGAAATAACATTTATTTCGATATACGAAAACCTCTGGTTTATCTCAAATTTAATTAACAAATATTTTTTCTGGTTGTAAAATTCTACAACAGTTAAAATATTGTTTTGGCGATGTAAACAATCGCATTAAAATTTCAAACTTCAGATCCATTTCCATATCACCATTATGGCGCTCTCGTTTCCCTGCAATAATAAACATGGAAATATGTTAACGTAGTCCCTTACGTTATACGTTATTCACGCCCGGCTCCCAAGCAACTCGCCCCGACTGGCCGAGCTGGCGGGCGCCCTCGAAACCACCGCCACCCCCTCCACCCCATCCACCACCACCACCCCCACCACCACCCCCATCACCACCCCCACCATCACCCCCTACTACTCTACAGTTTTCATGAGCCGGTGCTCTGCAAGACCTGTGAATTGAAATTCCCTGAACAAAATAACTTGCGCACGGGATGGTCTCTTAACGTTAGCCTAACGTAGGGCAAGAAGAAAAGTTTTGAAAATATTTATAATTTCGCCGCTGGATAAGTGAAATGCCCACCGACACTACATTTATTTTTAAATAGGACATCTTGATAACATCTTAAGAAAAGTTTGACTGTTTTAATAACTTTTTTTTCATGGTTTCAGCATTATTTCTTAATATGTCTATATAAAAGCGTTTCAGTTTTTAAGTACCGCTATCGTATCTTATAGCCATCAGCATCAAATTTTTTTCTAATAAACAAATATCTTTTCTTTATTTAAAATTTACTTATTTTTAGTAAAAAAATATAATGTACATTACTTTAAAATGTAGTATGCAGTGTTTGCTATGTTTACTTACAATATTGTAATACAAGTCGAAAATTTCTGCTCATCGTATTATTAATCACTGGAAATTATTGAGTACAGACTTGACCTAATTTATTAATCTTTTAAAATGTTAAATTAAATACAATATGCTTTTTAGAATTTCAATATTTTTGACAGAGAGTACTTAGTGGAATTCCATTTTAATATTTTAGAGTAAAATACTTGAGTGATTTTTCACATGTTCATTTTAATTTGTGACCGATTGACTCTGTTTGATAATGCCAACGTGAAAGGTTGACGAAACCGGTCACAAATAAAAACGAACATGTGGAAAATCACTCAAGTATTTTACTCAAAAATATTAATATGCTATTTGTCATTTAATGACCTAACCTTTCACAGTCACTAAAGTTATATATGAAAGTCATACTTTTTTCAAACCATTTATTATTAATTATACATTATATATGCATTCATTTAACAAATTATTTATTCTGGATAAAATATCTCTAATACTGTTTCAGACTAGTATTCGTGTATAATTTATCTAAAAATCTGAATATTTTTGACTGATTTATTTTTACAGCTATATCACAATGACTATATAAATACACCCCATGCTTGCATAGAGGTAAAGTTTGAAATAATAACGATATGAATTGTAGACACGATACGTAATTTACAGTTACAATGAACTCGTGTTTTATGCATTAAAAATTATTATTATTGATTTAACGTTAAACAAAGTAACGTTATTCATAATGTCAAATACGCAAAAAAATCAACATTTTCATTCATAGTTCTAAAATCGACAAAATGAACAGTTAAACTATTTTTATTATTACCCATACGTTACGTATCGTTAACGATTTTTTTTATACCGTTGAATTGTGAAATCATCAATGATCTCATTTACGTATTATTGTATCATATCTCTGGGATATTTTGAGTGAATATATAATAAAATTTCCCAAACGTTACGGGTGTAACGGTACCGTAAGCCAGCGCGGCTCTCGCCGGCGATGCAGCCACGCAAAAACTTCCGCCGGCGTAAGATACGATTCATTTGGTGCGATTAACTCGGCCCTCGCACGCCGCCACACATGCAGCGGGATTTATGCGTTATCGTTAGCCATACGTTACGTACTATATGCTCTCCGATTTATAACGTATGATTCATTTCATTAATACTAAAGCATTTATGGGACTTTTTGTATGAAATAGCTCACCAGCAGCGCTTTGTTTGCTGAGCCACAGCGCTCCCGAGCGTTTTTAAAAGTTTTTATTATTTGCTTGATTAATGGTTATTTATTTTAGATCTTCTTTGAAATATCTTCTTTTTTCGTGCTAACTACATCAGTGTATTTATGTTCACATATATCAACAATTTAAATGGGTTTAGCTTTTTTGATTTGATTGAATTTATGATTTTTTAAGGCTATGTAATATTTTTAGTGAAGTGTATTTTTACTTCAACCTTTGAAGTATAAATTTGCTTAAATGTATTTCAAAATTTTTTTTGAACACCAATCGTTCAAATTACAGTAGTAATATATTTTTGGCATTTTATATTATCGATATATACAAAAAGCATCTAGTAAGCTTAACTGTAACTGTACTAAATAATAAAAATAAAAAACACAAAATAAAGGGATGGTATTGGCTAATTGGACTTCGGTCGCAAATTGTGTCTTTTTTTAATATATTCTATGAAAAGTTCTCAAATAATGTTAGCATAAAACCTTGTCACATTCATATATTTTTTTTCGCAAATGACACTTGTATTATTTAAAAAGGGTTGAAAGGACATTCCTATGCTTATAGATTTTATCAAAATATACTTTCATACACATATTATACTAAATACCTCATCATCCCTATCTGTTTTCTATTCGCTTTCCTCTTTTCTGCTGCTGGTTTCTATTTCCCATTGCCAAACAAAGAAGAACGCCGCTTTACATTCAGAACACGGACGTCACCCCTAATACCCCCATTTGAACGTTTTAGACAAAAAAAAAACTCCATACAATCTCACTCCTGCAAAACCATCGCAAAAATATACTAAATACATACATGCCTACGACAGAATCCTCCTACATTTACAGCAGGCAAAAATGAAACCTAACTGAAACCATACATTTTTTTTGAATAAATTAGATTGAAAACTGCGTCAAATTTTGAATATATTTTTAGTTTCCAAATCAAGCAAAAAAAAAATTTTTCAATTTCTATCTGTGTTTGAGTTTAAAGAAAACTACCTTTTATTATTTTTAAAGAATAATAAAACCTAAGGATTAAAACTAGGGAATCATTTTATTACTCTATCAAAGAGTCTATTTAACATTAAATTTAAAAATGAAACCTAATAATAAATTAATGTAGTTTTTTGTGCTCGCATAAAATTTAATCTCGATTTGATTTTAATAGAAGAAAATAGTTTTCTTTATTTTTATGTATTACTTGATACTGTTGAATTAAAGCATTTTACTATTCGTATTTATTCATAGCGTGGTGATTACGAGACTCCCATCAAAACTTTCAGCGTTGAGACTGCAATAAGAGCAGAGACTCGGTAAATTAGTCTCTCCAACTCTTCCAAGACTTGTTAATGTCTTTTATGTTTTCAAATACACAATTATTCTGTGCAAAAGTCAGTTGTGTAAAGTTTTGACCAATTTTGTAATAAAATAAAAAGTTACTGTAATATTGATAAAAATCCACGCTTAATGACTTAAGAAATACCAAAGACAGAATCAAACCGTTTTATGAAAAAATCCAATAAAGCTAGTCTTAAATTTAATTTCCACCCATTGCCCTCAATTATTTTTAATTAGTAATTGTATTTATTGCCGAGGGACCCTTAAAGAACTAGTTTGGTGTTTGTGTTTTGTACGCATTCGGGCTTGAATTGTGTTTCTAGTATTTTGTGGGTTAACTGGGATGCTGCGACCAGATTCAACGTATTAAATTTTAGTGCTAATAATTTAGCTAAAATAATATCACTGTGGCAAAAACAGGGTTAACTTTCAAGATAAATAGGGATAGCAATACCTTTGATCCTAGATCTGCTACAGAACTACCCTTGAAAGATGTAACGCATTACCTACTCATTTATTATATATTTTATTATTTATTATTATGTTATATTAAAAATTATGTTTTCACATAATTTTTTTTTAAATTCGTTAAGTAATAAAATCTCGTTTACGATAAAACACTTTCAATGTCCTGTTGCCATCGGATAAAAACGTGTTTATACTTATGTATTAATTATTTATTGTATACAATATGATTCTCCACTTAATTTTGAAGAAGTAATATAAACGACATATTTTTATATTATTTGTTGAGATTGAGATTAAATAAATATTGTTTTAAAGTTTAGGTTAGGTCAAGCTTGCTTGTTTTCATCTTTTTGCCGAAATCTTTTTGCACAGTTACTCAAGAACTATAAAACATATTACATCAACTATATAAATCTTTATTAAATGTACAATGCCTACTTTTATTTCTTATTTTGTGGCATGAAAACCATTAATACATCTAGTAAATCTTTTGTGCTACAATGTACAGTTCGTGTAATATAATTATTTATTATATAATAATTTGATTCATTACATAAATTTCATTATTATATTTCAGGTATGAAACTAAAGAAATAATTTATAATATTTTTTATTGGCAATAAAAATTATTACGGCTGGATTCCTTTACTTAAGGTCTCGTATTTTTTACTCTTCGTCCAGTATAATGAACAACGGCAGCACAATAAAATTTTATTCTTTATTTTTGTTTACTGGACGTTTTTATTAGGTTACATACGATTGTGAAAAAGGACACTGAAATAAAATATAAGGGTTGAGAATAAACCCTTAGAGTACGACCTCGGGTCAAAGGGGAAAGGCTGGGAATTTAGATATATTTTTCTCAAATATTAGACAGAGGCTCGCTCGAAGTTTTCTGCGGAAAGGATAACCAAAATTGCAAATATTGAATTTTGAATAAATACGTTTCAATTGGGACCGTTGGGGAATAAAATATTTCATTTGCGATATAAATTTTTGATTAACATGTTATTAAATAAAAACAGCAAATTTAATTTTGATAAATCTATCTTTATATCAAAATTATCAAAAAATTTGCTAATGTATTGCCTGAAAACATTTATTGTATTATTGTCAATAATGATAAAAAGGTATATTTTGGAATATTTAATATAATTGGTATTCAAAGCTCGTTTTTTATAGCATCAGCAAATATATTATTATTTATATTTTTTAAAGAATATTTGTTTTAACTCTTTACTATTTAGAAAATAATGAATATTTTTATTTGATTTTAAATGTTTTTACGTTTTTTTCTTTTTGGATACTTTTCGTGGCTATTTCATCCGCGGCGATTGACTTTTGCGATATTTTATTCTCACTCTTTCTCTAGACATTTTCTGACGCGTATAACTACAGAATAATATCGTTCACAGATTTTCATTAATGTTTCTTTAAAAAAAAAAGTTTCAAAAATAAGATTGGCATCCCAACTCACCCGATCAAATCACTTCCTGAAAAATCCGGCAACTTTTAAGTGAAAATATATTATTTTAATAAATAATGATTAAGTACATTTTTTCAAATATTTAAAATTATCGTGATTTGTGTGGGATTTGAACCCACATCCCTAAGCTTGCCGGTGCATTACCAATTATACCAACGAATCATTAGTACTAGTAAAGAATCTTTAACAATCATATCCTATAAATGAAACAACGTACTTATTATGCCAATTAAATACTAGTGATTCGTTGGTATATGCACCGGCCATTTAAGCTTGGGGATGTGGGTTCAAATCCCACACAAATCACGATAATTTTCAATATTTGAAAAAATGTACTTAATCATTATCAATCAATCAAACCTGTATAGGCAAAATCGTACTTCCTGTGAGACGGTCTTCACAAAAATCAATATATATTTTAATAAAAACTTGATTATACTTTTTTTAGAAAAAATAATATAAAAATCGTGTACAATTTATTTTGTTATCAGTAAGCTATTTTCGGGGTGAAATCCTTGCAGCGAACAATCAAGGGAGTATATCCCCGTGTATTGTACTGATTCCCTTCCAGTTCCTCGCAAGTCACAAATCTCAGCCCTCCCGTGCGTGATCACCCCCACATAAACCAGGAGAACAAAGCGCCCTCCTCCCCGTGGCCTTCCTTCCGACAAACTGTTTTTGCTGGAACCTCTAAGAGGCTCTGCTACCCTCCAAAGTAAGGGTCTGTATTGTGTGAGGTGAATGTGTCTCGTATCTGATATTTCTTTTTAAACATAGTATACAAAAATACACATTTGCTAGTTCATTTGTGTATTCATTGTGCTGCTTTAATTAACTTCTTTCTTTCCAGCTCACAATGTAGAACATCGTTTTACGTTGATAAAAATGAATAAACATGTTGTTTTATTATTTCATAAACAATTATATTATGTTTCGGTTTCATTAAATACTACATAACATAATTAATTAAACATAAACATTATTTTTGAAACATTTTTAAGACGTTTAATCTAATCTTTGATCTTTTTGAGAATTAATAAATTGCGTTATTTTAATATTTTTTTATCAAACAAAGTTAATTCATTAATTTAGGATCACTCCAGTACGGTTAGTTAAGTCTTCAGTCGCAAAAAGTAAGAAATATTTTTCTAAGAATCTGAAAACACAAAAAGCACAATCATTTTCTCAAAGTTACATTACAAGCATCAAAAGGAAAGAAAAATCCAAACTCATTTAAATTTTCAATTATTTTTCTTGCTATATAAGTTCCAAGACCTTCCCTTGGTAAAAAAAAACTCATTGCGATCCATCCAACTAGCATGAGCACCTAAAAATATATTAAATATCACACTTAATTAAAGTCACTTACATAATTATCACTGTTACAGAAGTTAGTAGTTAACTTACTTATTTGTAGTGATTAGGTTTGAATCAAGATAAAACAAGATTTTATTTCTAACCAGAATTCAAATAAATATTCAGGTAATAATAGGCTTTGGTCCGTGCCGTTTTATTGTATAACTTTCTTATAATACATTGAGTTACATGTTTTTGTGCCTTGTTATTAAGTCTGACAAAGCCTTTCAATGGCAAAAGAGCTCATTACGAAATTTCTTTCTATTTGCATTTCTTTACTCTACATTTGTAGACATTAAATTTTACAGTAAATAAATGCGTTTGAAATACTACGAGAGGCGGTGGTTAGCTACTGAAACCTTTGTACAAAGCTGTCCGTTTGTAAATTCACCACAAGGACCATGTCTAGACTTTGTCGTGTTAGATATAATAAGATCGGTACTTCATGCCCCCGGCGAGAGTCACCGTCAAACCTTCTCGGAATTTCTGCCAACCCTTTGTTCTGAATGTATAATACAAGGGCATTAGCGTATCACGATTTATCAGGAAAGCAATCAATTAGCCACGAAAACAATGCCGTAATCTTCAGATCTAATATGAGTCCATGAACAGTACAGCACGAATACGATTTAAGCTCAAAAAGTTGCTAATACATTAGACAGAAGTTGTGCGATTCAAATTCAAACGATTACAGAATTTTTCAGTAATACTTAAACATAATTTATTGACTCATGAGCACATTTTCAAAGAACTTGTAAAATAATATTCAGGGACTGAAAAACTATAAAAATAAAATAATTACTCTAGAACCTGAAATACCTCTAGATTTAATTTTATAATGAAGTTTCAATCTTTTCTAATTTTCTAAGCGATATTCAATTACTTGATTTTTTGTTTCTTTTTAATGATTCTAAAACTTTTTTTAAAAAATTAAAACACGGTTTTCTTAAGCTTTAAAAATTGATTTCTGGAAGATTTAAAATATTTTTATTTAGTTTTGAAGAATGCGACCATTTTCATAATATCTTGGCACGATTAATTTATTCATAATAAGGTAAGTTGAAGTTGAAGGTTCTACAAATTTTTCTAAAATAAATTAAATTTAAAAAATTATAATTTATAACCTGGAGGTGAATTCGTGAGTTTTTGAAATTCCCAATCTTACTTGTCAAATATATCTACATCACATTTTTAGGCTAAAAAACTTATGTTCAAGTTATTCCTTTGGATAAAATATTTTACATTATGTAAAATCATTTAATTCGTATTTTATTAATTTTGCGGAAATTAATCAAGGTTTTGTAAACGATACGGTATGATCAATTATCACCAAATTATTCGACCCGAGATGGTACCTATCACGGCAAAGTTATTTTTGTTCAATTAATTTGATTATATCAATTACCCGCCATCGAGTCTTTAGCGGAGCAAATTTCACAACATCCAATCGATCTTCAGGCGTCCTCCCAAGACGCCATTAAACCCTCTGTCCCTACCCCATTGTGCCCAAACGTTGAATGGAAATATCTAACGCCCTTCCAAATTAATCAAAACAAATCGTAAACTGAATGTGATGACTACTAACCCATCGGCCGAGATAAAGGGCTACCATTATAGAGCTACTGCTTTTATATTCAAATGGAGATCCTGTATATTTTTTACATGTTTGAAAAAAAAATGTGTGATTCCGAATATATTATTTTGTAAGCTCGTTTTTCAAGGATTTATATATAATATGAAAATACTTACCCTATTTCAGAAATAAAAGATTGTTTTTTTACTATTCATAAAATCAAAGTAAAGTCATGTTTAATGTCTTCGTAGATTTTGATATTTCTTAGATTTTATCTTTCGTAGTTATTTTTGTCTTCGGACGTTTCGATTACGGTACTGGAGTCTCCTTCAGAGATTTGAAAATCCCTGAAGATGGTCCCGATTCGGGGACGAAAACATTGGGAGACAAAAACCACAACGCAAGGCCATAAATCTCTAGAATGGTCCTTAATTTAGAACCTTAATTAGTAGCTCAGGTCATGTTTTTTTTTGTTATTTCTTTACATATTACGATTAAATTGTAGATTTTCATAATATCAAAAATAAATTAAATAATTCATTAAAGTGTTTGCATTGAATAAAATGAATTATATAGGATTTGATAGTATTTAAAAATTATTAAAGTTTAAAAATCTTAAAATATTTTTAATTTCGTCTGCTCAAAACTAATTTCCAAATATGGTTATGGCAAAGAGGCTAGTTTTAAATAAATCTCCAATACTCATGTTAGTTATTAAATAAGTGTTTCATTGGTTGATATGCTCGATGGTTACCCTGCCATAAAATAAACTCTTACAGGGAGGTTTCCAGGGTGCGTTTAATGATGGTCCCTTTGGCGCCGGCTTATTTTATGGTTTTCAGTAAACCTCTTCCCACTGCAGATCACTTGACTTTAATTGACTTTCGTAGTGCCTTCATTGCTTCACGCCACAGATCAAAGTGCTCCTCAATGACGAATCAAATTAATATCTATAATGAGAAATATTCAAATCATCGTCACCACCTATTTCACATCTATGAAAATAAAATGTTAAATTGACCTGCTTTCAGCGTGAGACAAAATATAATATAAAATGCAGGTTTTTGTTTACAATATTACTTTTGCATACAATGTTATTCATAGATTTTTAATATAATTCTGAAAACAGCATGATTTTACTGTATTTATTAGAAAAAACAATTTAAATACAAATAGTGAAATTATTTCTTTCAATGAATCCAAACTTTTGGTTTACTGTAAGATCGTATTTTAATAGTAAAAGTATTAAATCACCCAGTGGGGGTTAGTAAACTACGGCATTTTAATATTTTGAATTGCTATTTCAAACAAATAAAACGATTTTAAGATGAAAATTGTACGCTGAGCGTGAAATGTGAAAGTTGAATTACAAAATGTTTTTCGTATTTTTTCGAGACAACCGTAGCGACTGATACGTGAAAAAACTGAAAAAGTAAAGTAGTCCTCGAGCGCTATTTGAAAAGTTCTTTGCCTACTGATTTTTTATCATTTTCTAGTTGTATGATGATTTTCTTGTTAAAACTTATCCGTTATATTTTCAACATGAATATATATAAATGTGTGTATGTATGTATCACAATTTACAATCAAAAGATTCACAGTATTAAACCGATGTTTATAATGATAATAAAACCAAAAAAATAAATATATTTAAATATTCATAGCATTTAATATTAACATGCACATAATCTGATGCTTTCAGAATATAATCATATTTTTTATTGAAGAATTGTGGTATACTTTAAAAAAAAATTTTTTTTTTTTAACTCATTTGATAAAAACATCTTCAAGGACATTGTATTATATATTTAAACCTAAAATAATATTTTTGTTTATTTAAAAAAGTGATGAATCCGCAGTAAATTTAACAGTTCTGCTGTGATTTTCCGTTAACAGTTATCTGTTATTGACAACAATATTAAACAAATTTGAAACAAATATTGATATTGGCTTAAATTTCATGCAGATCAATCAGTACTTGTTAAGTAACTACAAACATTTCTTACGAGTATTACTGATGATGCAGAATCTGATCATGGTTAAGTTATATTCAATAAATTTTATTTGAATAAAAGGTCCAAAACAGATTTATTTTTTAATAATACTGATATCTACTGTTGATTGAAATGAATTGGACAAAATATAGATTCGTGTTATGATATTATACTGTTAAAGAAGATTACAAAGAGAATCAATTGCGTTAGCACAAAAAGTATTATACCTTATTAAAAGTGTAAACAATATGACAAAATATTTAAATTCCACTTAAATATTTTTTTTTAACGATGAATATAATCAAAAATATGTGATTTAAACCGATAGCTTTTGTATATAAAGTATTTTTTGGACGAGATAAATAAATTTTAAATAATAGTTCAATGTGCAGTTCATAATAATCTATTAACCATGTGTGTTATTTTTTAGGAAACAGAATATGACACGTTTATTGTATGCAAGACTGTCCACGAGACAATGGTTATTCTTATAATTGAATTAATTTAAAAATATTTTATTACATAATAAAAATAACCTAATGGCAAGGTGATAACAAAATGTTCTACTATCAACTTAGCACAGCTTTCGATATGGGAAAAAGTGCTTGGTTTAAAAAATATTTAGTGATCACCGTGCCAGGGTTTTTTTTAAGAAAAGTGTTTTAACATCATTTTATCGATTATTTTTTTATTTATATACAATTGAAGGTGACTGTGGATGAGGATATACGCAGTGTTATTTTGATTTAGGATCTCTAATGAATACCATGGATAGCCATAAAATACACCCAAGCATTCCCAACCACCACGAGGTGCCTGGAACAACATCTCACGCATACTAAGCGCAGCATTTGTATAATATTTATGTTTACACAGGATTCCTGATCTTATTTGTAACATCTCAATTCATAAATTGTCTAGTACATTTACATTCCAAGCATATTACCGTAGCCATTCAATGTAACCTTAATTTAGGCAGAATAATATGCCGTTATTGTGAAGGAGAGAATTATTTTGAATAGCAAATGTAATCATTGCTGGCAATACAACCAACTGATTGGCCATTCAATTATCTTAACTAGAAATCCCATTTGAAAAATACTAATTATACTATTTTCGTGATTCAATCAATCAACTGTCTCTTGAAGGTTTTCTTTGATTATTTGGTACACGAGACAAATTCCGATAACCTATCACCGGATACTCTAACAATAGACTCTGAATGCATCCCCTTGCTTACTTACCTATATTTTTACTTGCTACTTCTCACTCTAACCTCTGTATATATATACTTAGCTACCCTTGGTGTGGTTATAGACTCATTTATCAGATTATCTTAGCTTGGATACTTCATAAACATAAAACAACACAAAGCTGGCACGTGTAAGCCTTTACCAGTAAAATCTTTTTTTTGTGGAAATTTCACTGTGACTTCCTAAAAAAAAAATTATTCGTTTACCCTTTTAAAAATGAATTTTGTTAAAGTTTCTTTACGGATATGCCATATTTATTTAAATTAAATAATATCATAAAATTGGCGGATGTTTCAAAATAGCGTTTTGGGCAACCACTTCTGGACTAACTTTCTAACTACGTATAAATACACTTTCTAATTCTACTTTTACTGTTTGTATCTACAAACAATATGCTTAAGCCGGTAGCACATTTGCCTTTAGTATTAAAATTATTATTTGCATACAAAATAACAGGTTGATGAACTCACGTTGCCGACACGTGAATTTTAAAAACACAATATATATTATTATATTTTATAAAAAATAAACAAGACAAGGTCTTTTTTGTTAAAATTAAAAACGGAAAAATTATTATATCTAAAAGCAAATATTTTTTTTACGACCGCTTGATTTTTTTTGTAAGGTAGACTTAATTATCAAAGATAACATATATCATAAACGCTTAAATAACAAGTATAACAAAATTCTGTACTATTTATAATATTATGTTTAAGTCTACTGAAGTAATTAACACATCAGAATCACATAGCAGTGAGTTTGGGTGTTTTTATAATTTATCTACAGCGGACGCGGTGCTCAGTCTAGGCGAAGTTTCTTACTCAGATACTGAAAAATTTTAAAGGCATTCAAAACTTTGGTTACCTTGATGGAATATTTTAATAAATTTTGTTTTGTATTTTTCTCAAGATTTAGTATTGAATAATTAAAAATTACAACGCCTCGACAAGAAATGGCGTTGCGTGTGTAAATTTATTTGTGTAAATTCAAATAAATATCACCTGCCGTAATTGGATTGCTGCCAACCTGTATAATAAATATATAATAACTTTGCTTTTAATTATGAGCTCAACCTAAACCTAATTTAGTACATACCTGTTTTCTGAAAACTATAAGTATTTACTACCTTCAGAAAAAAATATATAAACATATTATAAATAGTATTTGTTTTAATATTACAACTCTACCATACTGCGTTTCAGCAATTGGTATTTAAAGGCACTTATTCATTTGTGTTATTTTGCTAATCATTTATAAAACAGTAATAATAATACAAAATTCAAGGTAATCAATAATAAAACTTTGATTCAACTAAGGAAAAATAACAGTTTTTCGATCGAGACATCTAAAAATGGAGAAAATGATGTACTGAAAATTTTTATTTTTATAAATATTTTCTTAGTTACACGCTGTTTATAAGTAATAATCTATCAATCTCAGTATTGCAATTATATAAATCCTCGGATTTAATCTTGTTTTTGCGGCCAGTGCTATAAGACTGGCGCGTATATTGGTTTCTTCTTGATTGACATTTGGGAATTCCAAAAGCTATTTTCTGTGCTGCGCACTTGGAGGCGTTCTTCAAGTATCAGCTATTTAAATAAGCTTGAAGACAAAGTTTGAAGCGATTCTCTTCAAAAGGTCTCAAACATAATAATAAGCTGAACATCAATCGGTAAACATAGAGATTCAAAAGTAGGAATTTAATAAACTTTGCCATCAAAGTAATTGTTTTTATTTTTTAATCACTTTCCTGTACTGTGAGGCTTTTTAAAAACACTTCAAAATAAACGCGAAACTCACAGAATCATTATTTATTTTAAAATGAATTTATATAAATATTAATGTTTAAATATGAAACCTGATATTATTGAGGTTATAAAACAGAAAAATTATTCTTTTTCACAGCAATTATTTGGACTGATGATAAATTTCCATTATCCAATTAAATGTAGTTTCGTAATTGAAGTGTACTTCATACTAAGTAGTCAAGACTTCTTAAGCACCATCCTTTCGTTATTATGTACAGTAAATGCGATATCGTGTTCAGCCCTAATTCGATTCCTCGACCGCTTTTGGTTACCCAGTGATTGCAATACTGAGAGCCTCACATCTTGAATAAACTTACATTAATGTAACTGTTTTTCCACTATTTGTTGATTTCAGTGACAAATTTTTCATGATTTGGTTTAAACGTATATTTTAATTGATTTTTTCATCTTCGGAGACTACGTTATATATATTCTAGTAAAAGATATCACATATGAACCATGATACATATCTTTGATTTTAAATACTTAATGTGTAGTCTTGTGGCGGTGTTGATATATTATATCCGTTTACTGATTTTATAATTACTTTAAAATATAAAAATAAAAAGAAAGCATATATTTCCGTTCGCAATTCAGACCATGCGTGTAATGAAGGGCCCTAAAACAATCTGAGAACTTTTTATAATGTTCTCACTAATATACACTCAATTCCTATACAATTTCAGGAAGGCATTCATACAAAATTTCTTTTATGTCTATTTTGTCATTATCAATTCATTTAAATATGACTACAGAAATTAATTTCAAGAAATGTTTTATTACTATGCGTAAAATAGCCGCAGTAGATCTTTTCTCAAGATACAGGAAATCAAGGGAGCGTCGAGTAGTGGTACATTTGAAAATATAAGAAATGCAACAATGAAACATAAATTTCGTCAAGTTTGATTCCCTTTATCAGCTGTGTCACCGCGCACCCTAGTTCACCCTCCACTTCCGTTGAGGAGGCGGCCCAGGCCCTACCACTTCCGTTCTAATTGTCGGCCGGGAGCAGAAGAGGGGGTGGGAGTAGTTCAAACACAGCGCGTACTTGTTTTGACACCTATATATATATATATATATATATATATATATATATATATATATATATATATATAAGAGGGCGGTCCGATAAGTACTTAGCCTACAGAAGAAAAACGAAACGCTTTTTGAAAAGTGGCGATTTATTTCTCAAAATAGTCTCCTTTAAGCTCGATTCACTTGACCCAGCGATGCTCCAACTTCCTTAACTCATCTGAAAAATACGTTTTCTCGAGGTCTGCAAAGTAGGCCTCCGTGGCGGCGATGGCCTCCTCATTCGACTTAAATTCCTGCCCGCCGAGTGACTTTTTCAAATTCGGAAACAAAAAAAATCGCACTGGGCCAAATCTGGAGAATACGGTGGATGGGGGAGCAGTTCGTAGTGCAATTTGACCAATTTGAGGTGTGAGCCGGTGCGTTGTCATGGTGGAAGAGCACTTTTTTCATCGCCAAATTGGGCCGTTTTCCTGCAATTCGACGTCGAATCGGCCCAATAATTCGGCATAGTAGAGCCCTGTGACCGTTTTGCCCTTCTCCAGGTAGTCAATGTAGATCACACCTTGTGAATCTCAGAAAACGGTGGCCATCAGCTTTCTGGCCGATAGGAGAGTCTTCGCCTTCTTCGGAGCACGTTCGCCGGGTGAAGTCCACTGTTTCGACTGTTCCTTGGTCTCTGGTGTGTACCAGTGGATCTATGTTTCGTCGACGGTCACGAAACGACGCAGAAACTCCTTCGGACTGCGCTTAAACAGCGTCAAACACTGCTCCGAAGTGGTCTCGCGGTTGCGCTTGTTGTCCGGAGTGAGCAAACGTGGCACCCATCGAGCTGAAAGCTTTCTCATGCCCAAAATTTCATGCAGGATATGACCCACGTGGTCTTTTGAGATGCCTACTGTTTCAGCTATCTCGCGCACCTTCAATCGGCGGTCTGCCAATACGAGATCGTGGATTTTTGTCACGTTATCCTCCGTGGCAGCCATTTTGTTGAAACGTTGAAACTCGTTAAACCAACATTTGATGGTCGCCATCGAAGGAAAAGAGTCATCGTACACAGCATCCAAGCGCTCTTTGATTTCGCTGCGCGATTTCCCTTCCAAAAACAAGAATCGAATCACCGACCGATATTGCTCTTTTTCCATTTTTTTAAAATACGCGTACACGTCCGCTTCTAAACAAAACTATGAGTCCGATTCGGCTGAAATTTTGACAGTAGCCGTCTACAAGAATGTACTACACGATAGTAAATCTCTCTTGCGATACTAGCACCATCGGGCGGTGAGGCTAAGTACTTATCGGACCGCGTATATATTACATATATATATTTATATGTGTTTGTGTGTTATTTATCTGTCATATTTTCAATCAATTGGGTCTTAAGTATAAGAAAGCATAATACACATGTAACAGAAACTAACCATCTTACGATTGTTAGATATGAATCTCTTGTTCAACTTTAATATGAGGAAACTTGCGTGTGTATAATACGGCGATGAATATCACATCCCGCGACGGAGCATCTGTTTTATCTCCGTATTGTCCGCAATAAATTTCCGCCCGACAAGCTATATTCGCATTTGACATCAATCGAATAAGTTTTTGTAACATATGTGGAACTTGTTTCTTGCTAATATAGTTCTCGAATGAGATAAATCTATGTTTGACCTCCATAATACAATATCATATTGATATTGACACATAAACAATTCTTATACAACAAAAATAGATAGGCTGTTTTTGGAAGGCTTTTAAACCATCTTATAATAATTTTTAACATAAAAAACGTTTTTTTTTTTTCGTAGTACAAAAGTGCGTACCCCTTGAAGATATCATGAGATCAATTCCCAAGAAAATCATTTATACTGAAATAATTTATGTGAGAGATTTAATAATAAGCTCCTTTTCTCATACGTATTATTAAATCAATAAAAGAAAAACATTTCCAGCATGTTTGTATTGCGCTTAAAAATATTCACATTTTTTACAGCAATAAAAATGAATTATTTTTTTATTATTTTACTGTTTCATAATTTACCACAATGCTACTACGCACTCTATTAAATCAAAAATTGACTGTGACTTGCTGTTTAAGATAGTGATGGGCTGCTTTAGACAAAGACATACTGTACTGTGTATAGGAAAATTTTATTAAAAGAAAACCTGCTGTATTAGACAGTTTTTACGAATTTTAATTTTGAGCAATTTTGTTTGTATTTTCAACAAATTCATTACAGTAGACGTAAATTAAAATTTATTTTTAATTAAGTTTAACAATAAAGAATGCGTAGACATTGAAAAATTTTACATTATAAAGGTAGATAGTTTGTAGATAATTAATTGTACCTGAAGCGTATTAATTCTTTGAGAAAAGCCTTTCACGCTTGCGTGCCCTCACCGCCATCAAAATTGAACATTTATTTTAAATATTTTTGCATTCATAAATTACTTGTACTTTTTCTTAAAACCACACTGAAAGTGAGCTATTTCTCTAGACAATTTACCATTATATTATGGTCTACCTATGCACTGTAACCTTAGTGGCATTCAAATCTACATCAAATTTACTGACGTGAAGACTTTTTCAATTGCTTAATGACCTTACTTACATTCTAATGTTAAGAATCTTCTTCGTGCAGTTTTTATTAATCAGAAGATTTCTTTATACACTTTTTTACCAAAATTTATAATTATTGCAAAGTTATTTTTAATTCAACAAGATCACTCAGTGGATAAACAATTATTTTTTAAATTTATTTACGAACAAAAATTACGACATTTTATTATATCTCACACCAAAGCATATTAATTTTATATTTTATGTAACAAAAGGGTAGTAAACAGTTACCTCTATTGTTTAACCATTCTTACTGCATAGATATATATATAAAAATATTGAAATTTCCTACCATTTTCGTGATCTAACATTTGAAGCACTCGTATCCATAATATATAGTACATAACACGTTCGCGCAAAACTACCAAAAACACGTTATGGTGTATTTCAATTTAACCGCATTATTTTCTGTATTTTGACCTGAAACTTCACATTTTACGGACAATTTACGGTTAGCAAAGAAATTAAATTTCAATGCCGTTTTCGATATAACACTAGTGTGAGTTTAGTTTCTTCGGCGTTGGGCTGTTTTGTGTATTCGGTAGTATGATGTTTCGGTTCTTTCATTGGGGTCATCTTCGGTGAATTTTACCATCCAAGAAATTGAAACTACTCATAACAGTGGCTGTCAAAACCTACAAACATACATAGCACTAGTGTAATGAAAGGAATAAATTAAGCTCGTGTTTTTGCATGGGCGATACAGAGTGAGGGCCGTGGAGTTTGAGTTTGCGCTTCGCTTTTATCATGTTACTGCCGGCAGGTTAAAATTAAAACGTACGGAGGGAATTAATTCCGGGGAGACCGTGATAAAGTTGCTTCCAGCCAGTACAAGGGCGGAGACAAGCCTGAATCGTACCATTTCATGATACAAACGAGAACAAATTACAAACGAGAACCTCCCTGTGTTACCCCTGCTACTCTTTTCCAATATTATTCGAGCATTAATTCAGACTCAAAATATGTATACTTCATTCAAAAATGTTATTACTGAATAACAGATCACCGCACTTAGCTGAAAATTTTTCAGAATGAATTTTAAACATTTTGAATAAATCCGCATAAAAATGAGAAGTTTATTGTGGGTACAACATAAAGGTTAGGTAAAAAAAATGTTCAACTATTTCAGCCTGGAAGAGATATTTAAATAGCTACTCAGAAAGCTAAAAATAATATAACTTTAAAAACCTTTTTTAATCATAATTCAACATATTTATAAAGCCTAAAAAGTTAATTGAATAATCAATTATGTGATTGCAATTCATCATCTTCAGCGAAAATATATTTAGAAAAAGCAAAGTCGTGGTCAAATAATTTATTCAGTCAAATTCGACTCATACCATTAAACAGTGAATTAATAAATAGTTTTACTTAATCACTTAGTTTTAATTATAAAGTCTTAGAAATGTTCATTTTACTTGATAATGACTTAATTAATTTTAAACTTAATTTCGACCCATGAATATTAATAAGTAGAATCTGCGTTCGCATGTATATTTGAATAATGTTATTTTTCTTTGATTAATCAACCCTAATTTCATTTAAACATGTTAAAAGACATTCTCTATATTTAAATATTATTATTTTTTTTATAAAATCCAAACATACATTTTAGTGATCTTATAATTAAAAAAATCACATTGACAGTTTCATAAATTATATTAAAAGTTATCAAATTTAAATTCTTAATCATCTTTCAACAGTAAATTATAAGCTTTAAAATCAAAAAACGACGAAAAATGATATAGATAATTTTCTTATCGAAATGACAACATTTGAATGTTATCTAATGGGGTTGTTTTCTTTCCGCGTCTAGGTTGTTACAAGGGGTTCTGATAATCCGTCAATACTCTAGAATAGTCAGGCTAGCATTGCACCCTTACATAATGACTCTCAACTCGGGGGATGATGAGGAATTTCATGATACCGAGATAAGCACGCCCGGGGGGTCGTTTTATCTTTAATGAAGGGTGGGTTTGTATGGCACATGAAAACTTGGTGCTTTACGAAACTTGCATATTTTTGTATGTAAATTATCCTTTGAAAATTTGATTTTTGATATCTTTTTCTTAAGTTTTGAGGTTGTTTGTGAAGAGAGTACTTTGCATAACAAACTAATGTTATGTCTGGGCAAACCCGTCATGTTTTTTTTATTTTATCTTACAGGTTTGAATATTCATACTTGACACCCGCTAATACTACATTTTATTTATTCACTGTTTTTCTTTTTTATGTTCATGTTTCTTTTTTGAATAATTATTATTGGTATGTTCATTTTATAAATTTTTACTCATTCATGTTTTTTTTAAATAAATGCAATTTATTTTTTCTGAAAAAGGACATACACAAATAAACATGATAATAATTATTTATGCTGAAAAGTTAATATTTGCTAACTGCATTATTAGTCTTTAATCTGCATTTATCTTTTTTAGAAATCAGAAAGAGAAAAAATGAAAAATGATATAACCATGACTAAAAAAATACTTTAAATTTTTTATTACTAATATGATTAGGCACATTAATTCATACATAGAAGATGATTTAAAGAAACTATCAGAAAAGTATAATCGTGATTTGTGTGGGATTTGAACCCAAATCCCCTGGTTTACATGGCCGGTGTACTAACCCTTATACTAACTAATTATTTTACTAAAACAAATGACAAGAATACGAGAATCACAGAATATTATTTTTATAATAAACAAAAAATAATGCCACAAAAAAGTATATTTGAGTCACTGACTGTGGCAGACCCACGACAAGTGCTCGAGGCCCGCGCCAGTTTTCCTGAATTTCAGCGTTTTCATGATTTCAGGAATTCCTATTACCCAAAGTTGAATTTGTTTGTATAACTCAATTTCGGCACCCACTTAGGGACTTTTTCACCCTTTACGTGGTGTTTTGGCTATTTGTTACCCTTTTTATGCGACCTTCTTTGTGGAGATGTTTTATTTTATTTTCATTAAGAGGAATATGTTGTTTTTTTTGTTAAAAACTTGAAGTTTGCGGTGGGGTAGGTATCGCATTTGAGTTACCGCTGGCTGAATTTTATGGAAGTTAAATTTTAATGTTTTGTATTCATATTTTTTGGTCTGAAATAAAATATGCAAAAAACTTTTTTGTGTGCATTGAAAAATAATCCGTTACAAAAGATTCACAAATAAGTAGAATATAACAACTGTTAAAACTTTCCTTTCAGAATAAATTATTTCAGAGTAAACAAGGAGTATTTTTAACATTTTTCATATCGAAGATAAACTTAAAAATCTTTTTGGGATGACCTTATATATATGATATAAATAATATTGTTTTTTGGATTTAACAACAATGCCCATATCAAGAACAAAAAGACCCACAAAACATATTCGAATCACAAGCTTTGTGGGTTCATGCAGCTATTATTTTACCCCATTGTTGGTGTAGTCGACGTGCGACAGTTCAGGTTCAACAACTGATAAAACACAATTGTTTTCGCTTTCCACTTTCACGAAATCCGATACATTAAAAGTTTCTCCATCTGCCTCCACCCCCCAACCCCCTTTTTTCTCAGCAACAGCATATCTTATCTTGAAATAATCGAATGGCCACGTTGTTAGTTTGACTTGGATTATTAAATGTCGTATTTATATAGGAATACATAGTTTTGAATACTTTGTTTTAGATAAGAATTAAATTTGTTGAAATTACTAATTTAAAGCAATATATTTTTTTTTAACAATACAATATGCTCAAAAACTCATTACTTGATAATAAGTTTAAGCTTTTTTAAGATAAATTTTAGATTTAAGATTAGATAACAGAAGCTTGAATTATTTGAGAAAATTCTTATTTACAATGAAAGATAAAATAATTCGTTGAGTCGTTTTCAAAAAAAAAAATTTCACGACTTTTTTTCTACCTTAATATTAATATGTTGATACAATTATGAAAGATATGTTTGTAGGTTTTGTCAGCCGTTGTAATTAAACTATTTGGTTTCTTGCATATTGAGCTGGTGGAAGTTTTCAGTAACCTAACGTGTCTTAAAGTGATGCGCAACAAGAACAGATACTAACAAAGCGAAATATAAAAAGACTGAAAACTCCAATTACCTCAACGCTCAAGTAACCAAATCTTTCGTTTAGATAACGCCTTAAATCATACTCTTGCTTTTATGTTCAATTATCTTGTTTTCATTTCTTCTTTTTATTTCATACGACTCCGGCTACTTTCAGTACGGTCACTGCGACCTTCCTCTCTCCAACTTCATCATTTTTTTTCAGACTCAAATTACGGTTCAAATTCTCGTTCCGGCTCCCGTCCTTGGCTCTCGGTAATCGACAAGAAAATGAGAAAAACATTCACCTAGGGTCCACTACTTTCATCCCACTTGAAACTGAAAAATACCGTCGGTATAGAATCAAATATACTGTGAAAACCAAACACCTACTTTGATTTATGTTTGAAAAATCTTTTAACGCGATAAATTTGCAAACATTGCGAATGTATCGATATTCTCGGTATTTGTTCTCCTCGATTAAGTACACGTGTTTTCAAGTAGTGATCTCATTTTGCGTAAAAAATTCATACACGTTTTAAACCAATACAAAGCAAATACAATTTTTTTAGTATTCGGTTTCAAATTCTTCATAAAAATCCATTTAACTTATTTTTACCATCAATAAATCAAAAAAATAAGTCATATCGAAAAAATATTTCTTTAAGAAGTTTATTACTTAGAAGCAAGAATTTAAAAAGTACATTTTATTTTATTCATATCTTATTGCTCTTGCAATCACTACATTGACAAATTATAGTTATTAATTATATCAAAATATACATCTTTTATTTCGTGCACATAAAAAATTAGTAAATAAAAAATCCAGCACACCTCATTTTTTTTCATACAAAACAATCTCTTCTTACACTTAACATTATGATATAGCCTTAAATTTGTACGTATAATATCACTGTATACTAATATGCACAATTCCAATCAATTTTATTGCGACTAGGTTAAATATAAAGCTATGTCCAGAGAGATGTAACATAACATACAACACATGCCAATTTTCATTATTCAATCTGTTAAAAGTAATAGCCGGAAATCGGTTTATTATTTTTTCACAAAAAAAATTTACAAGCTTAAATTTAAGCGATATACCTTTGAAATTCTCAATGTTATACATTCTTTAAAATATTATATTTTCCAGAAAAAAACCATTATTGATTCGCAGTTCAAGGTAACAAATCCCACTCAATTGGCAACACATTCTTTTGTAAAAAAAATATTATTTTTAATGAACCATCGTTATAAAGCTTATTCCTTGATGTCAAAATATTTCAGGTTAAAATGTATTTGTGCTTAGTGAAAAATAAAGGACTTTAATAAATTTAAATATGATCTGCAATTAATATCAAACTGATAAAATATACTATTGAAATGTACGTGCTGTTAATAAAACCAATATAAACAGAAGTATTTTAAGACAATCTTTATAGTGGAATTGATCGTTCAGTATTTTTTTAATTAAAACCATTTTCTACTGTATGAAAATAAAAACCACAAAGATTTTTTATCTGAAAGCATAAGAATATAATGCTCAATAAAAATCCTCGTTTGGACATAAATAAGCTCTTTGTATTGAACAAACATTATTCATTTTATCATTGTTTTTCCTGAACTTCAGAATCGTTTTACCTAATGAATCATGAAAGTATTTCGTCCAAATTTAATATATGATATGATTTAACACCATACGATTTATAAACCATACGTGAAATCATCTGTAGCTAGAGGTGAAGCTCTCGCACGTGTAACCATGGTTTCCATCACCTTTTGAAGATAAAAATACAGGATGTGTTGTTTGTTATGTTACATTTATTTGGAAGTGCCATAGGGCCTTAATAAAATACTTGGTTTCCTTAGAAGTATCTTCTCAGAAGTATTGGAACACTTGCGAGCAACAGGGAAGCTCTCAGCCTGTTCCCAGTACCTGCGGAAAAAAACATTGTCCATATAAAGATATATATGTATATCTATTTATATATATGAGTCTGAAACAAACTAATTAAATATGAAATAATTATTTATGATAATACATAAGTGACTTTTCTTTATTTGGTGGTTCTTTTAAATTTAAACCCTCGTTTTACGACTTTTAGTTAGCATATGTATTTTCAATAATTTTAATTATAAATTGAAATTTAGTTATTATTATTATAAAAAAATTGTGGATATATTTATCAAAGTATACACACGTGCACACAAATTCCCTATTCAATACATGCTTCAGCTTATAGCACAGTTTAATTTAAATATACATAGCAACTCATTTATTCATCACATATATTATATTTTTTTATGTCTAAAAGTACGAGGTCGCTTTAAATTCTAGATCAAATATGTATTTGTAAAATTACACTAGAAAAAACATAATTTGCTTTCATGCCCAGCTTAGGAATTACTCTTGATCCCGACCAGAGGGCAATGTATCGCGAAATTGAATAAGTGACGATATTCTAGAAGTCTTCGCGAGCTTTGTGAGAAGCAGCAAGATAAAGCTGTTTCGTCTGGCCTGAATTATCATAAAAATTTCTAAATTAAAACTTCTGCATGACAAGCGCTACTGTTTTATTACTCACTCAAACAATAAAGCAGTATTAATTATTCATTTCAATATTCAAATTCTGCTCGTTTTTGCTTTCATCGCTTTTTATTCGTTCGTAATACAGCCTAAACCAACATAAAATTTCATGGTTTTGAACTTGTTATAAATGTCTTGAAATGTTTTTTTTTTAACGATACAATCTATTTCTAAATTGAAAGTTTTATTTTTAATTCAATATTTTTAAAATAGATAAATTTTAAATTGGATTATTCAAACATTCAAAAGATTTGCACTTTTATCTACACGGTGTCTAATTTATTATTTTATAAAAGAAAAATTCATCTGTGAAATCTAGTATTATTTTGGATAGATTTTAGCAATGTGACTTTTAAAATTAAAAATTCATTTAGATCACTTTTTTTTTTCATTCTTGATATAAGAAATAAAATTACACAATATCGGACACTTATTAGTAATAATATAATAAACCCGTAATGGGTAATAAATACGTATCAGATTGACGTCCAATCAAAAAATAGACATATTGTCTTTTGGGTAGCGTTTCTTTTACGTTCTTGTAAAATACGTTCATAACACCCAACGCTGTTTTTAATTGTTAACATAAGTCAATGACTTCATTGTGTTCATACACATTCATAAAATAAAAAAATTCGCGTAATGCGAGGCATTTTAACGCGAAATTTTGAAATTCGCGTTACAGTGAAACGGGGTCGCGTAAAGCGGGGTATTGCTGCACAGGTGTTTTGGCTTCGGTTTGGAGTCGACCTCACCTGCGGCGCTCGGCCACTCGAGCTTCTGGTTGCGCAGGGGCTGCGGGGCCGCGAGGGTGAGCGTCACGTGCGCCGTGTGCGCCGAAGCCTCGCCGGGGCCCACGTGGGAGGAGCAGCGCACCTGCAGCTCCCCAGCCCCCTCGCCCCGGAAGTGCTCCCTCACCAGCAGCTGGCGCAGGCGCGCCGACGTGCTCGACAGGTTGTCTTCCGTCGCCTCCTGGATGATCATCAGCGACTCTTGACTCACCTGGCAATAAATAGGCGATGCTTAAAATTAAATAAAAAATATACACGAAACAAAATGTAATATGATTAGTACCGATAAAAAACTAAAATTGACTATATTTTATTTTAAGGTGTGTGCGCATAAATTTTTTCGGATTTTTTCGTGAAATTGGAGCTTTCGTGCCGTCGATGTTGATGCATGTCCGGGCTTACCCCATGATTTTTTACGCTTCAGGTTGTCGTAGCAAATCCATTTTTCATCACCAGTGATGATACGATGCAAAAATGACTTCTTTTTGTGGCGTTCAAGCAGCATTTCCGAAATGCAAAATCGCCTTTCGACGTCTCTCAGCTTCAATTCATGTGACACCCAATTTCCTTGCTTTTGAATCATTCCCAATGCTTTTAAGTGTCTTGAAATTGTTGTTCAATCAACTCCCAATGATTTTGCGAGTTCTGCTTGCGTTTGACACGAGTCTTTATCGAGCAATGCCTCTAATTCTTCATCTTCGAATTTTTTTGGTTGGCCTGGACGCTTTTTGTCATCCACATCGAAATCACCATTGTTAAAGCGTCGAAATCAGTTCTCACACGTTTTTTGCAATGGAGCATTTTCACCATAAACTTCACACAGCAATCGGTGACTTTCAGCTGGTTTTTTTTTCCAATTGAAACAGAAAATTAAAGCTTCCTGCAAATTGCGTTTTGTTGGTACAAAAGTTGACATGTTGAGAGCTCAAAAAAAAAATGTTGTATACACTTCAGCGATATGACATATACTGAAAACAAAAGCGCAATAATGACGCTTCACAATGAAATGTTAAAGTATAGCCTGATACGATTCAATACTAGTAACGTCATCTCTTATAAAATCCGAAAAAATTAATGCACACACCGTATACAAAAATGATTAATATGATTAGGCACATTTTTTCACACATTGAAAATGATTAAAGAAACTCTCAGAAAAATGTCATCGTGATTTGCGTGGAAATCGAACCCACACCCCCAAGCTTACAAGGCCGGTGCATTGTCCAATTATACTAACGAGCCTATAGAACATATTAATATTAATAAGCCTGTATAGGTATGATGAAACTGTGATGTACCTGACTGTCGATACGAGTATATTTTGCCGATGATTTAACGAATTGCCACGTTTTATCCACAACACTCTGGCTCAATGTGTAAATACACTGTATATAAACAAATAATATCCAGATAATATCGATATGCTTGATTATATATCATTAATCGTTACACAGATTACTAGTAATTTCGTCTGAAAACCCAAAATCGTAAGAAATCTTGAGTACTTCTCGTGTCTATGTGAACATCAAGCTTTCAATAAATATCATTTGAATTAACATTTTATTAAAATGAAAAAACAAGCGTAAAACAAATATAGGGGTTGTAAATATTTAGCCCTTGTAAAATGCGTATTACTGGTCCACAGTTCGTTTGAACAAATCGCAGTTTATTTGCATTCCCTTTCCATCGAGTGCTTTTCAGCGCCAATATCGCTGTGGCCGATCGTTTATTTCGAAAACAGTAAATTTGTCTGAAATTTAATTAAGCTCACTGGATTCATATCTCGGATCCCCCGCACTCGCAGGTTATGAGTACACGTGTGCTTGCTTATTTATCTACCTGGTAGTATTTCAGTATTTTTATTTTATTAATTAATATGTTTTTTATGTAAATTTTTACAAAGCCTACAAATACTATATATTATTCAGTGTCCGAAAACCACAGAATGTGGGTTGATCATACTCAAGTCTACTGCAAATAAACAAGTCATCGTAATACTTGAATAAAACGAAGTAAATAAACCATTCAAAATATGCCTGTGATCATTGTTTAACTTTATAAAGCAATAAGTGTTACATTTTATAATTATTAAAACATGCATGTATAAAAAAAACGTTAATTTATCATTTTTATTAAACTACATACTATGTATAAACTTTGTTGTGTGGCTTCAAAACGTGGATTATCCGTGTTGTCACCTGTCTTGAGAGTTAAATAATATCTGTAGTTTTCTCTTGCGTGAGGAATATAATATGAATATTCATTGGCTTTTTGATCAGTCCTATTCTCTCCGTATGGACACTTGCAACAATTATCATCCGGTAGCTGTCCATCCTCGGCTGGTCATGCAAGCAAAGCCTACATCCGAAGCGGGTGAAAGCCTCCTGGCCGCAAACACCACACGAATAAAGCCGGGGCGTGTGTAAGAGCCCCTGTCTGCACACTCGTGTACGTGCGGTGTCCCGTTCAAATCACAAATCATATTTCGATTACACGGTGGCGATGTTCGCGATAAGCGAATTTAATTACACATACGAGACACTTGATTTATCATAAACTAGGAATCGGTTTAATCGCACACAACACGGAATTGCATTAAGCATATTTATACCGCGTTTAATTGTATGATATATCCGATGAAGTGTAATTAAACAATTTCATAGTTGATAGAATATTTCGACAATCGAATACCATTGTAATATACAAAATATAATAAACCGTAGTGTGTGATATTAACGACACCTTGCATCGATCAGTTACTATATACAAAATCATCGTGGATAAAATACATTATTCATTATGTGTATTTTCACCATGTTTATCTACGTATACAATATTTTTTTGTGGGTGAACAAAGTAGATAAATAACTAACCTCATCATTATTGAGGTATATGTTGAGTCGTGCAGGAGGATCCGAAGGTGCCGATATGCAAGTGATGTCCAAAACTTCTCCGACGCTGTACACCGACTGCAACCCCTCTATTCTTGGATTTTCACCTGGCAAAGCTGCAAAAAACAGCTATTATAATAATCAAAAAAATATATATATAATTCAGATATCTCTGGCCACTCTTCAGTAATTTTGTTCAGATTAAGATTCATAGATGAGTCATGACTGTAAGATTAGCTGTTACAACGTTTTTTTACATATTATTTTGAAATGTGACTCATGACTGAGAGATTGGCTTACACAGTATTTTTTTCTAATAAAATGTAATAAATTTTCGTTGAAATGTGACTCACGACTGTGGGATAGACTTGAACAGCGTATTTTCCAGATAACAAAATTTAATTGCTTTTTACCCATGACTGTGAGGTTGGCCGAGTCGAGGGCCGTACGAAAAGTGGGGGCCTCCGTTGACACCTCGCAGGTGTAGGTCCCCGAGGCCCCCGGGGTGAGGTGAACCAGCCGAACACTGCAACGGGTGGGACCACAGACGTCCTCCTCGGCTGTCAGTTCAGGAAGCTTGAACGACTGTACACTCGGCTAAACAAAAACCACCCCCATCATTATTCCACGTTTATCAGAAAAATTATTTTAGTATTTTAACAAGATTCGACTTATTATATACGGCGTGTGCATTAATTTTTTCGGATTTTCTAAAAGATGGCGTTACTAGTATTGAATCGCATCTGGCTATACTTTAACATTTCATTGTAAAGCGTCATTATTGCGCTTTTGTTTTCAGTATATGTCATATCGCTGAAGTGTATACAACATTTTTTTTTTGAGCTCTCAACATGTCAACTTTTTTACCAAAACACGCAATTTGCGGGAAGCATTACTTTTCTGTTTCAATTGGAAGAAAAAACCAGCTGAAAGTCACCGATTGCTGTGTGAAGTTTTTAAAAAAACGTGTGAGAACTGGTTTCGACGCTTTAACGATGTCGATAACAAAGAACGCCCAGGCCAACCAAAAAAATTCGAAGATGAAGAATTAGAAGCATTTCTCGATAAAGACTCGTGTCAAACGCAAGCAGAACTCGCAGAATCATCACGCTTTACTTCTGAACAGGGTATCAAAAATTGACTTGATTCTTTCTTGGCTTCAAAAGACGAACAGTTCTTTTGGGATGGAATCCATAATTCGCCCGCAAGATGGAAAAAAGTAGTGGCTAGCGATGGACAATACTTTGAATATAATATATTGTACCAATTTTTTTATAATAAAGCTCCAATTTCACGAAAAAATTAATGCACACGCCATATATTTTAAATTAAAAATATGGGTATCTAACACTCTGCAATATAAGCATATAAATTATTTCATTCAAAAGTTCTAGGCAATCCAAGATTTAGTTCCATAGAATAAAAAAAGTAAATCAAGTCTCTCTCAACTTACTTCTTCTCGGAATGTTAAACAATTTTTGAATTGAAGATTTTAATCCGGTTAAGTTGCTTTCAAGCCATTTAGCAGTAGATTTACTACGAGGTCAGTGCGGTGTGTGTATACATAGAATGGCAGTTTACTCACCATGTGTGTCGGGGTGTATCTGAAGAACTCGTTCTCGTCCTTGTACCACTTGACGGAGTACAGGCCGTCGGCTCCAGAGTCGTAGGAACAACTTAAGGTCACCGGTTGCCTCAGGTCTGCAAGGGATGGAACATCCACCCCCATTTTCAGGCATGAGGTGCTGCCTATGAACAAATAAAAAAAATAAACCCTTAAATAAAAATTTATAATAGTTAAATTATTCTTCATTAATAGCTCTAAATTCCTGAAACGATTATTATGGTAATACATTAGATGCCTAATAAACAATCAAGGAAATCTGACAAATTTTAAGTCTCTGGAATAAGATCACATTTTCAGAGCTGTTGGCTTCGAGCAACTTAAGTTAGCATGAACATCAACAGTGGATTAAATATAATTAATCTGTTATCAGCATTAATGCAGCAGTTTCTTGGTTGTAAATAAAAATAATTAGTGGCGTGAGATGAATACACGATAAATGGAAAAAAAAGTATATACATAAAAGAATTTTTTTATTATACTTATTTCACTAATTCGATTACAAGTCACTCTAAATATTTTTTTTGTAAATTGCTGCCTTTTTTTTCATTTTTATTTTTCTCGTCGCCAAAGTTGAGTTTTAAACTATTCAAATCATTGATTTATACGTAAAATTAAACGAAAATTTGAATTTCATTTGAATTATCTGTTCAAATAAATATACAAATTTAATCTAGAATTGAACATAATAATACATTTTCTCATTCAATAAATGCAAATTATTTTCATTCCTTGTAATTTCCCTTCGGCGGGTTTTTTTTCTCCAATAATTTTTCCTTTAAGTTTTAAACGCCAATTTGGGAAAATTTATTCAAATGAGGCCCGTTACAATTATGTACATTTGAGAATATTGCTAACTTTTCCAATATCTAAGACAAATACGAGAATGTTCCACGAATTCAATTATAAAAGTATCTCTCCCATTCAAGATCGCTTTGTGTTTTACAGTAGATATATTAGATTTAAAAAAATTACTTTCATTGAATCTTGAAATTTATTGTTACGCCTTTCACCATGACAAAAAACGCTAATCACAGTTGCGAGTGAGACAAATAAAAAAAAATTATATCTATGAGATCACACAATGACATTACTAGAAAAATAATTCCTCCTACTTGAATCATTTCATAGAAATGAAAACATTAATAAATGAAATATAACGTGGCTATTTATCTTATTGTCAATCTGAATTTTTTATCAAGGAACCCTAGTTAAAATCTAGACATGGGGTTACTTAAAAGATCATTATTGATAAGTTTAATGTCGGTATGTATAATAGTTAAAAAGTAATTAAGAAATGAATGCGGGGAATGTCGTCACATTTTTCTGTCACGCACGAATAAATTACATTAAATTAATTTATATTCTACCAAATTGACAAGGATTTCATCAAAGCTTTTTTATTGTCATTATGTCGACCACACAAATTATACTTCACCCTCCTAGTCCTGAATATAATTCTCGTTAAAAATACCAAAATCTAATATAAATAACATTTTTTTTCGAAAATTACCCTAATTTTATTATTGTTTTGTAAACAAGCGTTACATTTTTCGTAGCTCTGATAATAAATAGCGGTAATTTGTTGTTTTTCGTTAGACGTGTGATATTTATTTTGTATATTTATACGTAGACATTAATAGAATATGTCATCTCTCATTAGTCAGAAATCTATGAATATACCATAATATTTTCTTTTTCAAAGGTATTTTTTTATTATTGTCGTCTCAACAAATATTCCGAAGAAATTTGTAAATAGACTTATAATATTTGTCTCCAAAACAAAAAATATTCTTAATCATATCTTATTTACCGATTTTTATTTGTTTATTGTGAATATTTGTGACTTTATAAATTCTATTGAATCGATTGTGTCATCGTGGTGTTTATTCAAGAAATTTTTATCCAACCCGTGCTTTGAAAAATGAGTAAATGTAAGGTTGTAGAAAAAACCAAGAAGTGAAAAAATCGATATGAATATCAAAGAACTCAGTCAGATTTTTCGTCACTTTTACTTGCGTTTCAAATAATTGTAAATTGAGTAATCGATTTCTAAAAAACGATTAAAATCCTTATTACAAAACTTTATAAACCTTAAATATAAAACTTTGAGGCATTCGCGGAAACACTCTCAAGGTGACGCGTTACAAGGATCCGAGCAACAAAATACCTTCATAAATCTTCCACAGTTCGCTTTGTTATATTTTACTAATTTCATCGAAAACTAAGGAAGCCAATAGTTTTTCAAGATATAATGAAAGAAGAAAATAAGTAAACCTAAACATCTGTTATTATTTCAGTTTTATAGGTTTTAGTGTCAAGTCAGTTGGCTTTAAATTTTTTGTGCACTCATGTTACAAGACGTTCTGAATATAATAAGATAGGCTTAACTATTTTTGTGGAATGGATAAGCACGATTCAAGAAATATCCTTGGGATGAATATCTTTTTTCCGCAGCTGTCTTAGCGAAGACAAATTAATTAATACTGTAACATCCTCAGAATACGAAAACTTCCAGAAGAAATAACAATTCAATCCTTCAGGCCTCCCGTCGCCCGATCGTTTAGAATTCCTCTGAAGCCTCTGCTATAGAAAATACAAGGAACATCGACACCATATGTTTCAATAGAGCTCATTAGACCTCACCACGGATGTTACATTCTGCCAGACTCATGGAAACCAGAATAGAAACTCTGCTTTTTTATTGATATTAATATTCATATATATTAGTAAGCGTACGTATATTCTTCTAATAAAAGAACATGTTACATGTAAAATGTATTTTTCTGTAATAAGGTTACGTTCTTTTTAGATATCAGTAACGTGTCCAGATGCCACTGTTACAGCTCTGTCTTTGACATATTACAAATATTTAAGGTGTACATAAATAGTATATAAATGCTATTTAGAAAGAAAAAAAAAACGATCATCTCTACAAAAAAATCATAATATTGTCAAACGGTTTCTGAGAAGTTAAATAAATAAAGAAATGAAATTCATACATTTTCGTAGCCTTTTTAAATAATTATCTATTCACAAGTTCGGTTAATTTTCATGTACGTTGTTCGTAAAACCAATTAAATTAACAGTTTAAAGTTCAGCCATCACTATTTATTTGGTTGTTTAGAAATCAAGTAAACTTCTGGGTCCGTGTAAGGGATTATATTACTTCTTGTGCGCCCTTCCTAAAGCCTCTTGGAGCCTAGATTATTTACGAAAATACTATATGTTTTTAGATTATTTTAGCATTCTCAACTGCTGCTCAACAAACATTTTTAAAAAAATTTGTTAATATATACTAATATTATTAACCCATTTATATTACAAAGATTACGTAATCAATATATTTTTTTATTTTTATTTTTAAATTACTTCAGCGTTTTGGCAATACTTGATGATAGTCATTTTTATAATAATATCCTTTTTGTTTTAACAATTTATCTGCCGCTATTAAAAATGATTACGCGAGTATTATATAACCAGAAGGATCATAAAGAACATCTCATTTCAGCGTGGAATATAGAGTATCATAAATCTAACTACTCTTTAAGTGTACCTAAGAAACTTATTTGTCCATTTTTCTTCTGGAAGTTTGTAAAATTCTCGAATTGCCTGATCCATTATGTTCTAAAAAGGAATCGAAAAAAATCTGTGAAAAAACTTGCCAAGTTAGAAAAATCTCTCAGGGTTTGCAGTATGCTTGTGTTCCCGTTAAGTTTTTACAGTTACTTTGTAAGTGATTAGTTGTAAAAGTATACTTACAATACTTTACCGTTTACTTACACTCCTTGTATATTTTGTAAAATATTTTCTCTATAAAATTTTTGAACATCACAGTGTTAATTAATGCACGCATACTTTGTTCTTGAAAAAACTATTAACGTATTTTCTATTAGACTTTTTTATATCATGTTTTTTTGAATTAATATAATTTTTATAAAAGACTGCTATAATGTAAAAATATAAATTATTATTCAGATATAAATAAACATACATTTCAAGAATAAAGCCTGTTATATTTCAATTACCGAAAAATAAGGATGTTCTGTTTATTAAAAGCTGTTGCTACTCTTTTGCTTGCTTCTTCTATTACATCAAAGTCATTCGTATCTATATTCAATAATGTAGATTTGATAATATTTTTAAAATATTTTTTTGCCGCATATTTTAAGGCACGAGGGTAAAAAGGTACCGTTTCACCTCTGCACATAGGTAAACTCTATCTTGAGAGTCACATTTTATCATTTTCCTCCAAATGTATTTGCCCAATCCACCGGCTGAAAATTGAAAGCGCTCCGCTACAAAAACAATCCTTCCTTCAGCGTGGCAGTCGAAATAAGATGAAACTGAGCGAAATTGAATAAGATACGGTTAGGAGGGAAGTGGAGAGCGCTCTGGAATGTCCCGCGATGGGAGTCCCGAAGGATCCATATAAAGAGATTGCCTCCAAAAATTGAGAGGAACTACCAGAAAAAACGTCTGCAGACTCGGAGGACGCTACCCCAGGACGAATCAAAATGGATAATGATAAATTAGGATGCGAGGAAGGAGCCGAGACGTGACGATCGATGTCATTCCAAATCCTTTTGTTTGTTTGTCGCTCCGACACGTGTCCCTTTGTATTATTTCGGGGATCTTGATGTACCCGATGGAAGCTCATCATTTTTAACAACGTTATCAAGATGAAATAAAATCGCTCTGGTAGAAAAACCGAGTGTCGTAATGGA
Source organism: Atopsyche davidsoni (assembly GCA_022113835.1). Lineage (NCBI taxonomy): Eukaryota > Metazoa > Arthropoda > Insecta > Trichoptera > Hydrobiosidae > Atopsyche > Atopsyche davidsoni. The sequence continues at coordinate 7,236,686 of JAILWY010000006.1, read as the reverse complement.
AATGCTGGCGGTTTCAACTCATTGGGGACCGGTATCGATGTCCGAATATGAAGATTCATAAATTTAATTAAACTTAAAGAAATAATACTCCGTTCACTACAACACATTTTATGTTACTATTATAATCATTGAACTATAAAAGGTCCTACTCGATTTATTTAATATACACGTGGTATTCGAACCTAAACTTCTTTACTGTCACAAATTATTTTAAACCAAAAACGCTTCATTTTTAAATAAAGCTTGTCCTTAGAGAATATCTTTATACTAGGTCGGTCTAATTGGTTCGACTGTACTCCCGACTCCCAGCCACTCTCGCAAATTCCGTATACATGCTAACTTACTACTTCCAATGCCTCCATAAATACAATAAGATATTAAAATATCACATAATTACATTTTTAATAATATTTAAAATCATTACGCATTTACAGATAAACATTATTTATTTCAATTACTACGTCATACCCTCAAGCTACCAACTTCCTAATTGAGTCGAAACAGAGAGATTTGTGAGCTACCAGGTTTATTAATAATTCCGGCTTCCTTAGTAAATTGACACTTCATAGGTAAGGCAATACACAATACAGACGGAGATTTAACTGGTTACCCCCTGGCCCAAGGGTATTTGCTCTCTTAGCTGCCACAAGGTATATCTGACCAAGTTTGTACCCGGGATGTCTAAGTCAGTTACTACCTATGTGCTTATTAGCAATATAATCTACCCACACAGACACCTAAATAAATACAACACTCCCAGCCTACATAGATAGGTTTAAAATGAAATATTTCAGGTAAATAAGCTACCTGTTACTTAGGGCTACTCGTTCTGTAGACGTTCAAGATAAACCTCAAAATTGAAACAACTGTTTTTAATATTGTTTAATACGTCTGATAATATCTCTAACTACTTTAGGTTATTTATATGGATTTAATGAAATCCTAAATTGTAGGATTACTATATTGTCTTCAAACATTTATTTTTGAATTTTGTATCTTTAAAATAAACTGATTATTGTGAATCGTAGTCAAACATATAATCATTTTCATTCGAACAAAACTCGAGAAATTTGTGTCGTTGTACATAGAATAATCACCTAACATTTACTAATAAAAATGCTTTCAAGATTTTTTGATACTGATTAGTTTTTCATCATTTCATAGACTGTGATATAGTTATCAAAGTAATTAATAAAAAAATAAGTAAATATAATGTAAATAGATCACTTACCAAAAAGTACAAGAGTGGTGTACGTGGTTACTATGAGGTTGGTTTGCAGGTTGAATTCTCCCATTTTTAATTTCATATCTTTTTTTACTTTGCGAGCTTACTTATGACAAATCACTTCGAAAACTTCTCAAAGTACAAAATCACTTTCACTTCAGCACTTCGTCATTTTGACAAATATAAATTGGCACGGAAAAAAATATAACTGCGACAGTCTTATCATATTTTGCTTAATTTAGATATTCGCGAAACCTGAAACACATAAAAAAGATAATAAATATATGGGGGATGTTTTATTACACCATTTAAAAAATATATGAAGATACTTTATCATGACGCGCGTTAAATAAATTGAGGAAATCTACTTGTATTGAATCTTTTTTTTCTGTATTCTTTACTGAAATACTTCAGCGGGAAATTTTATTTTTTTATACAAATACTGCGAAAACAAACTTATTATATTAAAAATGTATTTATTATATTTTTTAATGCTTAACTGACTGCTGAGAAATTGAAAAATATATATACATTATAGATAAACCAAACACAAAAAATATGTAAAGTTTGATCAATCACTATTATGCATGAGAGATATAAAATATATTTCTAATAATTGAATTTTTTTCTAGTTCTAAAGTTTCTAAAAAATATTGGGTAAAATTACAATAAGTGTGAAAATGAAATAAGTATTTAAACAGATTCATCAAATAAGAATTGAGAGTAATTTAACTTTCTACAAATAAAATTATCATAAAATTAAGGTTGGAAAAAAAAAATTAGTTTTGAATTATGCAACTCATAAAGTAAATAATCATAAAAAATCAATACAAGGAAATTTTTATATTATTAAAGTTTACTTACCACCAATTAATTATTTATTGGTTTTAGACATTCCCATACAATCATTATACAGTATATAATCAGTAGAATATTAATTTTATACTTATACTGTATAAAAGTTTACGTTTACCCCAAAATAACTGTAGAACCAATTTAAAGTACTAATTCGACGATTCCTGACTTATTAAAGTCTTTCATGCAGAAATAGTGAAAAGCTGAATAAGTGGTGAGATCAGCGAGGCTAAAACCTAAAGGGTGTGTGTTGAAGTCCCACTCGAGACATCTGTTTTTTCATAATTAAATTCTGCTTGCATTGATGAACTGAACATGCCGTTATGATTTTATAAAAAAATATTTTTTTTACCAAACAATTTTCTGATGGAGAATGTAAAACTGTATGCGAGAAACATGCAAATTTATATTTATAATTCCCATTTATTATAGATAAAGATACAAACTTATAATTTAATAACTTCACGAGTCCACATCCAGCTATATATAATAAGAAATGAGAAATTGTTCGCGTATCTAAAACCTCCCACTTGTCATGCCCTCACGGTAATAACTAAGTATTTCTCTATACAGTGCGCACTCACCCTCTCGACCGCACTCTCATCCCTTACCCTAACTAGTCCTCACCCCACTACAAAGTTTTTCTACCAAATTGCACCCCCCGACATTGACCGATGTCCGTGGCCGATGGTGTCTTTTAATTTCCTTGCAACCCCCAAAATAACAGTGTGTGATACATATCATTCGTTCTTGGCGTGAATAATACATTTTTCAATTTTCTTATATCAACATTTATTTGTACTCAATATATTATTAGAAGCTTATACATTACATTTTCAATGAATATATTTTTTTAACTTTTTTTAAATCATTTTATGGACTACCATCTAAAATTTTCGAGTTATGCGATGATTTTTAAAAAAATATCACATTAATTGCAATAACATCATCAATTATCTACATGTTATATTTAACTTTTTAATAATAGTTTTACACAAAGACTTGAAGTCTTATTTATTTCAATACAACTAAGTCAAAGTATAATATTATTTTGTATAAATAATACCGTATTCAAATCATAAATTTTTTAAGCATACATTTATTATTGAAATTGTATTGTAGTAAAGACATATCAAATTAAAATAACAAAACCGTTGAGGCTTTTTAACATATGTTTTATTACTTAGGTGACATGAATCAAATAGCTCATAATCATATCATACCTTATATAGTAAGTAAGATTCATCGTAATAAATTTTATCACCGCAAATGGGTAAATCACACTTTATTCAAAGCATAAAGAATAGATGTTATCAAAGACCTCTCTCCCTTCTAAAGATCAGAAAAACTTAGTAAGTTAGCCAACTTTCTATTGAGGGTAACTCTCCGATCAGTGGGTGTCATTTTCATTGTTTCTTCTTTCAGTGCGAAAATTGGTTTCTGCAAACATATTTATTATGGTGAATCACCGCTGGACGGGAGGAAAGATATTCCAAGAAGGAAAAGTTTTCCAAGATTACTCATTAAATGCGTTTCAGTATGGGGCTATTATTCCGTGACTCACAGATTTTACTGTCTCGCCGAAAAGTGATTCTGGAGAGACTTAATTTTACGTCCCGTTTGATAGAATCAGATTGTGCTGTTAATGTAGAAGTGCTCTGCATCCATGTTATATGTTTATATATTATATATTATATAATGTTATTTTAGGCTTTTAAAACGTTATGAAATAATGTAATAAGGACGTATATAAAGTCAGGCATAGTTTGTAAATTAACTATAACTTAACTGTATTCCATGCTATCAATCTATTGAATCAATAATATGATTATTTTATTAAAAGATAGAGGTGTGCGTAATTAAATTGGTTTGTTTATTTAACTACGTAATGAGCAAAAAAAAACTTCAATGACCAGAACACCATCATCATGATTTAATTCGCCAAATACGTGGAATCAAATACGATTATTGTTTTTTGGTAAATAATATTTTTATAATTTTATTCAGACAAATTTGTCTTCTTGTAAAAACATCATAATTTTTGTTTGAAATGGAACAAAATGTCTGTACGTATTTGCATGGCAATGCAAATCGCAGTGATTCAAAGGTTTTTATGGATTTTTAAACTACGTGCGATCCGTTTCATTCGTACTTGCCGGTATCTTCATACAGACATAGTTTAGGCTATCAAGATCGGATCGCTTCCTCGACGGGGAGAAAATACAAGTCAAACATCTTTATATCCTTTTTATACCTCTAATGTTCCAATATGTGCGCTGTTTATTCCCACCAACCCCCTCTTTGTTTGGAAGGCAGGTTCCACCCCTAGCCGCGGCCGTACGTGACTGAAGTCTTAAATTCTTAAAAGAACGGCGAATCTAATATGACAATCTTTTTGTGGATCGCATGCTTTGGAAATACCTACTCAAGTTTTTATTGTGATTCGAAGAAGCATTCGTAAATATGAAATGAAATAGAATAAACACGGCGCTGTTTATTATTTTATGCTCGTACACTGCCGTGAAGAAATAAGGCAGAAGCTTTATATTACAAATGTATACGTTTATAAATCATTCAATAGCGTTTATTTACATGATTACTATTTGAATTAATAATAAATAAAAATATTATTAGATTATTTACTCTAACAAAATAGCAAATTTCATATCTAGTTATTATTCAATAATGAATCATTTACTTTATTCCAATTCATATAATTTGCTCGGATGGATCAAATTGTTTAAACTCTTGTGTAAATTGAAGTAGAATACGTAGAAATACGAGAGACTCTGATTCAGTTTCTATAATTTTAGGCAGTGTCTACATTAGTCAAATTAACGCGACAGAGAACTGAATTGTCCAGTCAAAAGCAGACAAGAGTTATGTAACAAATATGCACAATAAACGGCAGAAAGTTGTATTTTAGCATATAAAAAATGCATATTTATATCCAGTTCGGACAACTACGAAAGAAAAATGCTACCTACACACAATGAAGCGTATTTTTTATACTCAATATATTTTGTGGAATCCCATAGTAATTTTTATTTAAAATAAATATTATTATATATTTTTTTATCCTGCTAATTTTACTCTTTATGCAGATTCTCATTTTAGAGATACCAACCAACCAAACATATTGGCAAAACTCCACGTTCAGTAAATTAAAATTCGTAACATCACTAAGTATTTCATTTATAGTTTTTTTTTTAATAAAATTAACTTCGTGGAGTATTATTTAATTCGATTTTATTTACATACAAATTCATCAGAATTGACATTTTAAAGAATAACCGCATTTATCTGTGCAAATAGGAAACCGCATGTTAAAAGGCAGGTAGGCAAGCAGTTCAAGCAAATGCAGTTTATGCAAGGATGCTGAGTGCAAATATGTATCAGGAGGAGTTTTTTATGGTTTGCGTATCTTTATTTTCTATTTGAGACTGCCGCTTTCCAATTTTCCTTGCCTAGAACATACCGTTCAATTTACTGCATCATTAGTTTTAATAACATTGTGATTGGTAAAAACCATCTGAGTACCCACCTTAAGGGATGAATGCGTTAGCTGCGCACCCAATAGTTTACAAAATATCAATAAATAAGCATCAACAAGTAAATTATCAAGACCAACAATATCATTTGGATCAGTGCTTCTCAAAGTGGTCCCTACGGACCCCATGGGGTCCCTGGGATCATTCAGGGGGTCCTTAGAAAATTTAAATCGTTTGGGGGTCCCTGAACAACGTCAGGGGGTCAGCGCAAGGTTTAATATAAAATAAAAAATTGTTACACATTTTTATTAATAGGGAAGTTAATATAAATAACAATGAATACATTTTTAGCGATTTTTACGTCCCAAGTAAAATATAAATATAGACAGGTGCATAAAATACAAGTAATAACAGGTATTGCGGTAAGTCAGGCAGGTTTATACAGGAACGCAATAGAGTCGATACTTGCACCAACTAGTCTATAATATAAATTTATGTAGTTTTTCACCCAGGGTCCATGGGCAAGTTTTGACTATGAAAGGGGGTCCGTGGCCCAAAAGAGTTTGAGAGCCACTGATTTGGATTATTAATTAAAATTTGTACTTCGGTACCATCCCCTTCTTACAGGGTAGTGAGTATTTAAATCAATGCTGAATGGGCCGCCCGGGATGGTATTCCGTGACTCTGGCCCATGATAACAATCTTCAGGCATTCCCGGCGCTTTATGGTCCTCCATTGTTCCGCGGTACTTATCATAATTAAAAAAGAAAAGAACCAAAGTAGCTATTTAGAGATTAAAGTGTATTTTTGCACGGTAGCTTTGTTGATCAGATGGCTGAACTAATGTTTTCACCCCGCGATTAACTATCCCCAATTTTTCGAGCATTTATATATGCCCTTTTTTGTTACAAATAACTACTTCATGACTACCCTGTAAAAATTATTACATTGAATATTTGTCCACATTTTTCGTTTATATTATTTGATTTGGCATCTACGGGCGAAATCAGTTCAAATTTTATAAAAGTTGTATTTACTTTATTTTTTGCTGTTAAATTGTCTTTTAATTAAAATCAAAATCAGTAAATTTAATTAATAACGCAACACAATATTCAAAAACAAAGCATATCTTATAACAAAGGCTGCCAACACCTACTACCACATAAATCAATATATTTTACCTATCAATTCAAAAAGTATCAATTTTTTATTTAAAAAAAACCTAAATTGTTATAAAAAATATGTTTTACTTCAATACTGTATTATGTTTCTTTTATTTATTAAATACGATTAATGAAAAATATTTATTAAAAACATTTTTAAAACGTTTTAAAGCTCTATCAAATTATTAATATTCTGATTATTTACCGATTATTTATTTTATAAAGTTAAATTATTAGCGTAACAACCTTATCATGAAATTTTTTTATCATAATAATTTTTATGTTTTTTTACATACTATTTTCTGGTTATATTTCAAAAAGGATTATTTTTACATAAGCCATGTTTTGAAAGCTTAAATACTACAGTTTATATTTATACTCCATAAATTCATACTGCGCTACCATTCAGACTATGAATACGACGGTTATGGAGATAAACAGCCACTTATAAATATATTTTGTAAAGATCCTCATCTTTTTGCCTACATTATGAAATTAACATAGTTTTTGTACAAGCAGCGCTCATGTGGATTAATGTTTTATAAATAACGGTTTATTGCTTGAAAAATGAATAATTAAATAAATTTATTTCATCCACGCAAAACATGCTAAAAACAGACGTAAAGAATACCGTAGTTCAATAATTGGATATTAATTTAATACTAATACATCAAGAATATAATAACCAATATTTATTCTTAAAAAGTAATATTTAATAAAAACTTTCAATTTTTACACGTCAATAAAAATAAATAAATTTAGGCTGTAGATTTTGGTTATTGGTTTCGTGTGTTTTTATGGTTTTCTATGTCAATATTAGTTTTTACGTTTCCCAAATACTTTACAATCATAAATATTATCTTCTTGATAAAATACACATCTGAAAGTATACAAAAACATCTTTCTACCGTTTATTTGCTTTTATTTTATTTTATAAGAATTTCACGCACAAAAAGTTATATTACACGATTCTGTTTTTTTTTTTTTAAATTTTGAAGATGTTTTGTATTTAATTACAATAATAAATTGATTCTGTGTTTTTTTTTATGTTTTTTCAAACCTGCTTTAAATACGTTAAATTAAAAAAAAAATAATTAATTTAAAAACATGCAGCAACACTTAAGTAATTCATCATAGATCGCAGACGAGAGAATTACGGCGTTTCTTTGTGTGCGCCACTGCAAACGAGCGCTCGTGGGGGGAAGAGCTCTCAGGCCGGGGGCTGCAGATATGAGCGGCAGCCTCCCTTAATCGCCCTCGAGGATCTAAAGGCAGATAAATCAACCGCCGAGGCCTGAATCAGGTCAAGACTTTGGTAGTCTCTACGTGCACGTCGGACGCTTTTAGATAATGAGAACGAGGAATGCTAATGGATGAGATTTCTGATCTGTTAAAAAAATAATATTACGTATCACTATTATAAAAACATCATTTTAAAAATAAGTGCACAAAGAAATTTTTTCTCGATCCAAATACGTATTATATTACAAAATGAACAGTGACAACTCCTTTAGAGCATAGCACACAAGTACGAATATTTGTTCAGTTTATTGCATGCATACAAGTACATGAGCAAGCAACAAGTACTTTAAAACATTTGGTGATGTTTTAAAAAACATGAGATTAAAGCAACTTATGAACAGCATTTATATAAAATCAGTGCCATGATTAATTATTACGATCAATTAAAAATCTGGCATTGAGTATGCTCATTTCAAATCATTAGCTCTATAAAAGAATCATTTTAACTTAATATTATACAATCGGTGATGATAGAAATGTAAAATGTTGAAGAAAAGTCGTCTAATCTTTATATCCTATTTGAGACAGCTAAAGGCAACATCCTTTTATTAATTTATAAATTTATTGTACGAGTACAACCACTCCTTTCCCACCGAAGTAATTGCATCCCACGAGTAGGTCTCATACACCCACAGCCCTCGGTGCAGTTCTTGGAATTGCAAACGGGACGAGATGATTGAATCTAATTTAGCAAATTCATTCATCCGGAAATATTCAATATATTAAATCACACTGATTCAACACCCTTTCATTTATCGTGTTTCTGTTTCATCCATATAATAATTTACAAAACTCAATCGTGCTTATACGTTTACAATCGAACAATAAAAGGCAGTACTACTTTTTACACAAAAATGCTGTCACTCATATTGTTTTGACCCATTCAAATGTATTTATGAAAACTATGCTATATTTGTATACATCTTACCTTCTTCTTTATATAGACACTATGTTTTTATATTACCTAATAAATCAATTTTGCAGAAGTTGTTATACGAGTATGTTATAGATTCACAGGTTTCTGTAATCAGGATCTGAAAACTATGTGTGCATCATCTTTGTCAATTCAATACACCAAATATACCTTGCTGCCAATAATCAGCTAATTGCATTGACTATCCCAGGCTTCTCTTGCACGTGCATACATATGCATACACTAACTGCAGATAGTGAATAACGCGAACCGTCTAGCTCGATAGATCCTGTATTGATGCCTGGCGGACGCATTTCCGTCGAGGGTGCATTTAGTAACATAAAAGGTTTTTCAAAGCGCGACTGGCCGAGTAAAAAATATTTTTCACGTCAAACACGCTAAAAGCCGGACATTGCGGAAAATTTCACCCTATAATGCTGCATACGACGTAAGTAAATTGTCATGTGTTTTTGACGTTAAAAATACTCTGGGATAGTTGACACATTTTTGCATTTCAAACAAGATATTTTTAACGAGCTACAAAAAAATTATATAAATACGTTATATTTTAATTTATTGATAAAAACGATAAAATAAACACGTAAAGTGCCTTTCTTTCCTAAAAGGTAAACTCAATTGATAATTAACCTTTGCTATACGGAATTGTATAATTAGCCACTTAAAAAGTGATTCATTAGCAGCTGAATTCCTTCTCCGGTTCTATTTTGACACTAATAAGTTGCATTTCAGAACATTAAGACTTCTTTTATTTCTCAAGTCTCAAATAGGCAATTTAAATTTCAAGTATAGTTTTCTAATCTAATAAAAATAATCTTATTATTATTATATAATTAACAACGTTTAGTTATTTATAAGATTCATTATTAAATATGGTACTTTTTTCAAAATTTTTTTGACTACAAAAATATTGCACGAATAAAAATAAATTCACAAAAAGTTTGTTTTGTCAATGAATTTAATCTCAACAAAAATACGTTTCAATCATAAATTTATCACAGCCGCGACAAACGTAGCCACAAAAACATGACAACAAAGCCCAGCGATTCCCGATAAAATAACACAATTCAATGGGCAGAACGTCCCTGCCACGTCATCGAAAACATCCCTTCCTGAAAAGGCTGGAGCACGCCAATCGAGAGAAATTCATAAATTCACCGAAAAGTCCTTCGAACGGCTCCAATTCACTTTTATTTTTACACTTCGTCACTTTGAAATTTAACGCCGGGCGCGACGGATATACGAGCCAATCCTGACAATGATTGTGACAGGCGTCGCTGTAATGGCCCCCCCTGGCCCCCCCTGGCCCCCCCATGGCCCCCCCTGCCCGCTCGCTCGCCTGTCTCACTGCTGACGTTTCGAAGATACGCCGACACCCTCTTCAAGTAATGGGCCCCGTTTACTCTTCCAACGGGCCTATATTTATCTTTATGGAATCTTCGTTGAGTTGCCACAGTGGTTCACGCTTATATATAATAATACTTATTTTTTTTTTTTTAATATTTCATTTTTATCTTAAAAGGTTTAAAAAAACAATGATTACCAAAAAAAAAACAATTTTGCAATTTTAAAATACAAAAAAAAAAATATTTTAGTAAATTTATAAAACTTCATAGGGCTATAGTTATAATACGTTATTTTGGTGTGGGGCTTACAAGGTGTGGCTTAGGTGGTAACGTACATGTATTTCTATTAGCATGATATCTCATTTAACTAGACAAAATAAATAAATATATTTTTGAAATAATATCATAAAAAAATTACCTAAAAAAATACATAATATATTTTGTATCAAAAAGTTAAAATAATAAATGTTAATTTTTTACGATCGTATAATTAGTTGATGTTTAATTTGGTGCATAATTTTACTTCTTATTAAGTACTCATCTATAATTTTAAATATCTCTTATGGATCACATAAGTTTTGAACACCCTGTGGGCGTTTAACAGCAACTTCCTCGTGGATGCGATGAGGAGTGGCGATGGAAAAAGAATCAGAACCCAAATTGCCTTGACGAAACATTTTAAACTGATTTTATTGAAATTTATGTTCTGGAGACAGTTAATACTGTGGAGATAATTATCAAATGTAGGATTTAAACTGTTATGTATTGTGATTTATTTTTTGTATGCAATTTTTTTTTTAATTTTTGACAGTAACATTTAAAATACACAGATTTCTTCAAAGTAATAATACTTTTGAAAATTGTTACATCTTTTGATGTTTCTATTACGTTATATTTGTATAAGATAAATTACAAAATTGAATGTTTTTGATTTTGTTATATTTGAGTACTTATTTTCCCTAAAAATAATATGACCTCACAAAAACCACCTGTAGAATAAAAACTTTGAAAGCTTACACAATTAAATAGGGCTTAAAAAATTAGGTTTTGATGAACCATAAAACACCTGAACACCCAAACGCCTTACGTGATATCTCAGCGGTCTTGTGTTCATAATCCACGCATTCAAATAAAATAATACGCTATGAAATATAATGTGTTAATTTGATTATTAAGTTTTAAAACAATACTATGTTATAGCGCGCAAGTCAAGTTTACTTCCCCTAAGTTTTCAGGTAAAAGACATTAATTTCATCCAACTATGCGCTCGTATTCTTGTTTACACAAATATTCCCTCAAATTTCCGTGGTCTGTTTCCCGTACATTTCCTCCGGTAACTTTTCCGCCCCTCAGCAGTGCATCCCCCAAAGACTGCGGATATAATAAAGACTCCTGCACCCCCTTCTAATGCAACCCCCTCTTCCTTTCCTTGACTACGTGCCTTGACATCCACAGTACATCAATCCTACATATCTGTCCCTTGATAAAAACAACCCTTCAGCTGGCTTTACTCAAACTAACAAGTAAAAACAAATAACGTAATGGATAAGTGAGTTTCACTGAGCCAACTTGTGTTTTGTAACCATTTTTTTTTATTTCCATTACTATCCAGACGAATTTGCTACGATATTTTTATTTTATTTGTGAGACAGAAAACACATTTCAAAGCCTATTTAAACAAATTATTATATATTCTGTAGAGTAAAAAAGTCGACATAGTTTCCAAGTCTGGGTGTAGAAAAAGTTCATAAAAGCTTATATAATTTTTTTTAGCATAGTGAAAAGATTGATAGATTTTCTAAGCGTTAAATATTTTTGATTATCATCAACAGCTAAAATAATTAACAGCTACATGGTGGAAAATTTCACATAATACTTATTTTCAAATATATAAGAAAACAATAAAGTCTAATATTTCACATCTTTGTGATTTATTTTTGAGTGTATTAGAAGATTTTTTTTAATAAAAAAATAATGAAATTTCACGAGTTCTGAAATTCGAAATAATCCCAAATAAATATTACACATCTGGTTGTACACGCCATTAAAGAATTCAATTATTGCTTTTCTTTGTATTTATAGACGAAAGCCTCTTTGTTTTCTTAATAAAATCTGATATTGGTGATTCTAAAGCAATATGATATGTCAACAAAAATATATCAAATTACTATTAAATTTTTGTTTGTTATAAACGCGATGCAAGTACCATTTTAAATTTTTAATAAATACATTATACAATTTTAACTTAATACTAATACAAACTTAAGTCGTTTTTTTGTTATTGTAAATTGGCTGCGTAGCAAATAAAGGTATTTAAAAATATATATTTGACACAATAAAATAATCAAGCTTATTTCGTTAACTATTTATGCATATTTTTTTTCAAATTATAGTATATTAACAGTCGTGTTTTTATAAAATTATATCAAGCCTTTTTATATACGTCTTATAAATATCTTTAAAAAGTCATTATCACTTAGAGATAATTCATGTTGTATTTTGGTTTTCTACGTCTTGGTTTGTTATCAAAATAAAATTAACGGAAATCTGTTTTAGTGACTTCCTGTAATTTCTGGTAATTTTAAACGATTATTTACAATTTTAGATAGTTACTACATAATTTGACAGCGAGTTTTGTCAATTGTATGATATAAATCGTGTGGTTTTCCGTCTTAATATTTCATCTGGATGAAGATACTCTTAAGCATGATCTATGCGTGTGAGCTCATTTACATAAAATTAAACGTCACGAGATACCATAAGGCGAGGATGAGGGATGGTCTGTGGCGTAATATGTCAGAGACGGAAGGCTTGCACATTTCCATGCACATAAAACATTATGTCCACCGTCTGCGGCCACTCACCCCTGCCCCGTGTTTATGGTGACACCCTCTACCACCCCTTACTCACCCCTTACCCTCCCGGACCCTAAATGGAAAGGGGGTAGTTTCATTGGAAATTGCAGCTAATTTAAAAACGTATTTTCAACTTTTCATATTAAACGGAAAACGATGTATTGACGTACCTTATATTTATAATTTATCAAACGATTAAATATACCAAACTTTTGTAACTTAGTACATGTGAACAATATGTTTAACTTTTTCACTTTCATAATCAAATGAATATACAGTTCACAATTTAATTATTTGTTCAAAGCAGTGAAATTAATTGTTTACGATTGTGATAGCAAGCATGGAGTTGTGGCAGAATAAATGCCAATAGTGCGGCCAACTTTTAGTACAAAGACCACTTTACCTAACTCATACGATTATTAACATCTGTTAACAATTTAATGAGACCCTTAACTGTTGTTTATTCAACAAATTATCAACAAACAATAACTATTGAAAATCAACTACCATAGTGATTTTTTTTTGTAAATAATAAATATTAAAAGGTTGTTTATCAATAAAAATAGATGCTCAAATGTTTGGTTTGAAATGCATCTACAATACGATTTTAAATAAATATTTTATGTTAGTATCTAAATAAAAAAATATCTTAAACCTCGCTAAGACATTATGAGATCCCGGTATGTAAAAATTAGTTTTATCTTTTTGTAAATGTAGATAAAACAAAAGTTTGGTATATACTTATTAAAAAAACAATGGGAGCATAAAATACTGTAAGTCATATTTATTTAGTATAATCTTAACACTAACTTTAAACCTCAGTTTTTGCTGCCTTTGTATATATACTGCGTTATGATTTGAACTTTTTTTGAGCCTGAAGACCTCAAATATAAAGTTCACGTATGATAATATGATGCCAAAAAAATAATATACATAAGTTAAAAGTATTTTCCATATCTTAAACTGTTCTCAGCCGAAAGTAATAATTTATAACCCGTTGATATTTTATCACTCCGCGTGGCTGCAGTTTATTTACACGAACAAAGTAATCTCGGGGGGGGAGTGGGGGGTCTTTTTATAGATACAATTTTCTTAAATCACTTCCGGGACGGCGCTGCATCACACTCATTGCACCCTTCTCGCTGCTAATCCACTTTAGCATTTTCTTATTTCCCCTCGCCCGGCACAAAGCCTGGCGGAGACCTGCTGCCACGGCGGCCATTTCGTGCCATGATTTATCACGGCTCTTCTTTATTGTCGGCGGCGGGAATATTTTTTTCTATGAAACTCCATCACGGTAATGACAACCCCCGCGAGCGTGGCGGGGATGATTAGAATTTTAAAAGATTGTATGCGACGGGCCCGTCGGGGCATTAATTCAAATTAGATACTTCCGGATTGAATGCGTCGTTTCCTCTTTCGTATCGGATCGCTTTGAGAATGCAGTTGAGTTTCAAGCGAACAAAAGAATTGCCTCTCTCCCGTTTTATACTTTAGAATAAGTGCGCTGTATTATGAATATTGCTTCCTTTTTATTTTAACAACAAGATGTATACTTGATTCAACAGGTATATTTATTATGATTGAAAATCGTCTACGTTATTATTCACGAGAGATAATCTGAACGTGCTTATTTATTATTCAAAAACCACAACCAACGATCCGGATCTAAGCTTTTTTTTTTTTTACATTCAAAAAATGTTATTTATTTTACAGACATGTTTCTTCAAAAAAAAAAAAACATTTTCGCATCGTACAATACTTTTTTTACGGGCAATGCCGAACCTCGCATGCTCACGTACATGTAATAATTGCCGCTATCCGTTATCGCCTCGCCGAGAGATCCTTTTTAAAAACAAAAACAATGGCTTGCGCAGTGTTGCCACCCGAAGTCCTCGCCTTCCCGGCGGCCGCCTTTGTTCCCGGTGATGACTCCCCGGCGGCGACTGCGAGATGGCGGGATAGCAGCTGATCGCCGACCTTTGTTAGCAGCTACAGCACTACCGACTGCGCCAACTGCCAGCCGAGGACCCCGACTCCAGACTTTCTAAATTCGACTACCTTCGTTTACCGTGTATTTTATTAAATTCTGAAGATTTTATATACATGAAATCTGGCCGAAAAAAAATTACAATACGGTATGTGCTATCCCATGATTTTTCATGCAGGTGTGGCTTAGGTGATAGCGTACTATTTTCGTTAATAGAAATGTGGCCCGTCACAGAATGACGTATTCGATGAACGATGCAATAGTGTTTGAACATATTATATGTTTGGCTGAATACTCGAATTTTAAAAAGACGCTGCTCACGTTTTCCTTCCAATTCATTGCTTGACATTTGTGTCACATTTCGTGTCACAAACTACGCATCACTTTCACTGCACTGTTCTTTATTTAATGCGGTATTTATCACGTTCAACTGTGCAATTCTTTTTGAATTACATTTGCTATGCGTAGACGGTGTTATTTTTTTAGGGGGCTTTTTGAGTTATTAATGATGTGATTAATAATTTCTAATGCAATTTCAATGAAAAAATAAAGATGGTACTTGTGTCAAACTGACATAAACTGGAAATTTCTAAGAAGTAACTACAGATGATTTTTTTTAACAAATATTATTATTACAGAACACAAGTATAACATATCGATTACTTACAGTGCATTATAGTCCGGAGCTTAAATCTAAGATACTGTCTTATGTCTTAATATTTCTACTCAAGAACAAGAAATCGCATATTTTTTTTTAATGATTAGTAATTTCAAAATAACCTTTTTTGTTATTCCTCGCTTAGTAATAAATTTATTATATTTCTGAATAAAAAAATTAAAATAACTATTCAAACTCAAACTAAAGTATTGCATTAACCCTTTCCACTCCAATGTCGAGTGTCACTCGACATTGCAGGTTTCCACCAACTCCAATGTCGAGTGTCACTCGACATTGGACCTGAAATATATTTTGGTTTGATTTTTTTTAAGGCAATTTTTTTTTTTATTTTCTGTTGAAACATATACGAAATACATACTATTTGACAAACTGTGTAAGCATTTTAGAACGTTGGGACCCTTCGTATTACTACCTGACGTGAACAAAAAATGGTGTGTTCCAGGATGGCTAGCGGGCGGCGACAAAACAAAACAGTTGCTTTCGTGCAAAGAAAACCTGCAAGGGGAAAACGAGGAAATATTCGCAGTTATAAACCCAAACAGAACTTACTGATAGAAGTGAAAAAACCGACGGTTATTGTAAATTACAATAAATTTATGCTTCGTCGTACTGTTTTATAAGAAAGACTCTCAGATGGTGGAGAAAACATTTTTTTTTTGGGGACTGGAAGTCTCTATTATAAATTCATTTATATTATATAACAAAGGTGCAATAAAAAATGGAAATAAACCACTGAGTCATAAACATTACAGGCAAAAATTATTGATGGCGCTGATCGGAGACTTTAGAGCTCCGATTTCATCTCGTAAAATTTCGTCCGCAGCTGACACAGAGCAACGATTAGATGGGACGTCACATTTTATATATTTGCACTCAGATGGCAAGCACAAAGATTGTGCCGTGTGTTCCAATAGAAAAATTAAAGGTGGAAGAAAAGAAACCTCGTATTATTGTAAAACATGCGAGGCAAAACCATCACTCCATCCTGGAATATATTTCGAAAAATATCATACTCATATTAATTTTAAAAATTGATTTCAAGGATAACTATATTGTACACTATATTAGAAATAAGAATAAAAAATAATAAGTTAATAAAATCGTTTTATTTAATATAAAAAAAAATAATTATGTTTACTTACTTAATATCAAATTTTGTACGGGAGCTGGTGGAAACATACAAAAAAATGCTTGGAGTGGAAAGGGTTAAACGCACTGTGTTTTCACGCTAAAAAAACTAACAAAAACTTGCGCAAATATATTTATTTTCAACAAATTATCATAACAAGTTAAACTATCGCCCTTTCAGAATATATACTTTGACTTTTTTGTTACTAAATATTTCAGTTTATGCAAACATGCCAAGTTACAACAAGTCACCAATCGAAATCTGCAAGAACTTTCCAGACAATCTATTGTTATCTTTATATTAAATAGTTTTTCAGAGTATTTTTTTATATATTATTTTATAAATTTTATTCCAACTTCTTTAGTTATTGCACGAATACATAAGAATATACGTCAATGAATGTTGACTAATTATTTTACAAACAAAAATAGTTTAACTTACTTTTTTACAATTCAGTTTATATATTTGAAATGGAAATTAAAACTGTTATTTTAAAAAAATAGTTAATCATGTATTATTTACGCCGAAAAGTTTCATGTTTTCAAAAGGTAAAAGTTTAAAAGGTAAAAATTATAAGAGAACTTTTAAAGGTTGTTCTTTACAAGTCTACGAAAACGAACAGACATGGCGGAAAAGTTATACTCTCTAAAATAGGAAGAGAAAATTATGCATTCTCATGCACTTTTATTGCAATATTAGAACAAAACGAGAATATTCTATAATTATGCTCTGGACTGTAATATTATATAACAAATCGATACGTCTTACTTGTCTTCTGTGAAAATAACATTAAAAAAATAGCCAATGTTATGTAAATACTTCTTCTAATGTGCACAAGTATCATTTAAGTTGTGTTGACATCGTCAACTGATAAATTAATTATTTATAAACATTAATTCGTTTTTGGCTCAGCGGTAAAGCTGTCGACGCTTTATCGAAACATCTCCCGTTCGAGATCTATCTTGACAAGTGAATCCCAAACTGTCGTCATGATGCTCGCACACATTTCAATTTAGTCAAAAAAAATTACTGATTTTTCATGAGTATAAGCAAGCAATTTTTTTCAACTCATTAAATAGTAATCTTGTATTTTTCATATAGCGTGATCTCGTTAGTTTTAAATAAAAAAAATAATCAAATTAATAACATAGTTGATGTGTACAATAGCGTATGCAAGTGCACACAATAATAATCAAATCTCATATAAAAACCATTACAAGGCTTATCGGTCGTAAATCATAGCAGTGTGCCCCACCGCTACAAGCAGTTGGAATAAATCACAAAACCATCAGCTCCCCCACGAAATAAAAAAAACACGACAGCCTGCCGAGTGCAGCTGCACCGAGCCAGCAAAACAAACCGAACCCAATATGGCGAAAACACTACGGAAATTAACAACCTAATATATCACCGCAAGCTCAGTGCGCCGGCGAAATTCAGAATATGAAAATCGACCCTGAAATCAGAAGTCGAACAAAAGAACACCTGCAGAAACAAAT
Organism: Atopsyche davidsoni; assembly: GCA_022113835.1. Taxonomy (NCBI): domain Eukaryota; kingdom Metazoa; phylum Arthropoda; class Insecta; order Trichoptera; family Hydrobiosidae; genus Atopsyche; species Atopsyche davidsoni. The sequence continues at coordinate 7,218,221 of JAILWY010000006.1, read as the reverse complement.
GAATGCGACAATAACAAAAGATTGCCAAGCTATTGAGCACCCTTAAGGAATCGATAAATGGTTTCGACAAGTAGTTTTTTTTTTTACAACGCAATATTAGTGTTCAAGTATCTCACATCTCAATCTTGAAATTCAGACGTTACATAATAAAACAAGGTATCACGTCAAAATACAGATTTTTTAATTTAAGTCTTATTTTCTAAAACAAAGGTATTAAAATTTAAATATGTTTTTTTTACTAACCTTTTAAAACAGTGCTGGCGCTGTTGTTGTGTTTTTTTTTTAACCACCGCCGACCCTTAAAAGTTATACGAGTTGTATGAAAAATTGTAAACTAAAGCAAATGCACAAATAATTAAATGCGTAAATGAGTATTGACACTTTGATTTCGATAAGAAAAACAAATTTGAAAAATCAAAACAACACTGTGAAATCAAAATACAAGATATTGATATAAATTTTAAAAAAACTATAATAGTATAATGTTAATTACTCAGCGTTATTCGACATATTTTTAAAAAATATTAAAAAAACACAGAGATTATTAATTGAAATTCTCACAGTGTTGCCTCTGATATGACGTGACGGGCGTTTAAAAAAAATAATTACAACTAGAAGGGCCGCCGATCTGCGTTTGAATTATGCTGCGGTTGGCGCGCTTGCAGGGGGGCGGGGCGGGGGGGGCGGGGCGGGGCGCTCGGAGACGTGCGCTCGGCTCGAGGCACGCGGCTCTACTGACTAATGGCTGCAGGGCGCTTGCGCTGCAACCGAATTAGAGACGAAAAAACGCATCAGAACTTGCATCGGTCACTCACACAACATGCAACAACACTTCTCACTGTGTTGACGCCTCACTTGCGTTAGTTAAATTTAAATATTTCTTCTTCATCGAGTGCCTGGCGACCATTTCACTGGGCATATACTCATTCTGAGCCAGTGTGTATAATGTTCTTCTACACCAGAAAGTCTTCTTATTGGTGCTCTCAAAGCTCTAACGTTGAGATCTGATACCCCTTCAGAGCAAATCTCTTCACAAGCATTTCAAGTCCACTACACCATTACCAATCCGATACACATGCTCAGGGTACAGAATGGCAGCCATGCACAAGCAACTAGGTTATAATATTGAAAGCATAAACGCAGTCTACCAACAATAGTGGGTAGTTAAAAATGAAAAGGTTGGATGATAAGATTCGTTTGCGACTGTGTCCAATTTGTAATATCGCTTGGGTTAGACTTTTACAAAAACTCATAATAAACCCATAGTATACTCACGTTTGGATTTATGTGTCTATTTTGATTAAAATATTTAAAAACTGTAAAAGCAACTCTTTTTGTATCAAGGTTGTTGTTCAAGAAATCTATGTAGGCTACTATATAAGCCACACATTATAAAGCCCAAGGGATATTAGATGCTGTCATATTTTTTCATTTATTGCAATAATTTCACATTGAATTTATTAATTTATTGCATCCCTGAGACTAGCATTAACTTTTATTTTCTTTTGTTCGCATATACAGAAAAATTACTTCTTTCAATACTACAACCTGTTTAACACGCTTTAAGCCAGTTTCAATTCACAATTTACTTCTTAACCACAGTTTAAAGCTGTCAGAGTTACCCTCTTTAAATTATAGTCCCCGCTCCGCTTTCTCGGATCTAATACATTAAAATTAAGTTCCCTTCCCGGAATCCGTAAGCCATTCATTCCATTGGAAGAAGTGCAACTTCAGGCAGCGAGATTAGTCACTCCTCACTCGACCCCATATAGACCGAGACTCAGGGTGTGTTCATAATTCCTTCATGTTGACTTTGGGACTGAAATATAGGATTGTTCACACATGGATGTGACACAAGGATAATCCTAAAATATATAAACAACACTGGAAATAACCTTTATGACCTGAAAGAAATATATCATAAATTTTGAGACGAAGAAAAAACGACCCGAATTTGAAATTTCACACGGCCGATCAAAAATCAATAATAAAGTAATTTAATGGGCATGAGTAAAAAAATATCTCTCAATTATAATTTACAAATAAAAAATATATGCAATGTAAAAAAATATCTCGCAAAATAAATACCATAATATCTCAGGTTTTATGTGAAGAAGGTACAACTAAAAAGAAGTTGTGAATGTTATATTATTTATTTGACTACCCTGCTTCCTGGAGGGTGGGGGAAAGGGGGTTGATATTACTTTGTTAAGTTTGACACTTGATCTTTTATAAATACGCAGACGAGAGGGGTTTATCCTGATAAAACCGGAGTCCTCACGGAGGGCCAACTTTCTGATTTATTTTATCTCGGGAGCTTAGAGTTTTACTCCAGTGTTTTGTGGCCTTCCTCAGATCTTAGAGGATAAACCTAAAATTTTGTAAATTCAGTGTTTTTAAATAATTAATTGGACTATCGGTAATGTGTTCATTAATTTTTTTTCATGTTTTCATTACAGAAAAAAAATTATATAAAAAAAAAAAACAGTTATTATGTATTGCAGCTAAAATATTTCATACAAACTCTTAAACGTTAGCCCTGATCTTTACTATCTAAATTTCAATTAAAAGGGTTTGCAACTCTTATTACTGGTTAAAACAAAGTTGAAGTGTGTTTTAAAATTATAAATGATGGTAATTTACCTGTAACTTGATTGTTTAATTTAAAAAAAAAAAAAATTAACTTATTTTTAATGGTAGGTTCGACCATAATATTATTTTCTTATATAATTAAATGTTAAGAAATTCAATATTTTTGACAGAGAGTACTTGGTGGAATTCCATTTTAATATTTTTGAGTAAAATACTTGAGTGATTTTCCACATGTTCGTTTTTATTTGTGACCGGTTTCGCCAACCTTTCTCGTTGGCATTATCAAAAATAGTGATGACTCTGTTCTGTTTGATAATGCCAACGTGAAAGGTTGGCGAAGCCGGTCACAAATAAAAACGAACATGTGGAAAATCACTCAAGTATTTTACTCAAAAATATTAATCAAATGTTAGTTTAAATAATTTAAATCTAGCAATAAAAATCAAAATTTTTAAGCAAATTTTACTACAGATTTTGAAAACATAGATGAAAATCAAGATAATAATTTTTTAATGTATATATTGCTTAAATTTTTTTTATATATTTTTAAAAAAACCACACCGATATAAACTCAATGCACTGATTTATTTTATTAAAACGGAATTATTTTTCAAAGTTAATTATTGTTTTCAAATAAGTTCAAAGTTTGATATTGTTTCCCAGAAAAATTTTACTGTATGCAAAGTTTTTTTTGAATATATAATTTTGTAATTTCTATGGCAGAATCGATTGACATGTATATTTTGTTTTAGGAAGAAAATGCGTAGATTACATGTTTGTGCATTTAAGTTTTTTTTGTTTAGACAACATTTACAATTTATCTTTTTGATTAATTTTCTTATCACATCCAGATAATATTTCCAATATTTCTTTTGATTAAGAAAATTTCCCTTTTATTGAACTGATAAATCCATATATAGGTCGTGCATATAAAAGTCTTATGAAAACACACCTATTTGATATATTACACCCCCGAGGCCTCTTAAAGACGAGAAATGAATTTCCGCAAATAAAATCACCAGCAAGTAAGAAGCTCATCAAGATAATACGGTCGTAATTTTTTTTACATTTTAAGTCAAATATATTTTAAGGAAAAAAATTATTTTAAAAATTTGCTTCTGTAAACTTTCAAATGTGGGTCAGAAAAGTTTATTTGAAAAATATTTTATATTGCTCAGCAATACAAGCTAAGAATTGGCTAAGAATATGTCAAATAATTTTGAATATATCTTGTATTGCTGTCGAAAAATATAGGCCTTAATTACTCATCAAAAATAACGTGTTGAATAACTATAAAATTCTGAAAACCCTTTTGTAATGACTTGTTACCACTTTGACATTCATATATGTTCTAATATATAAAAAAAAACTTCATTTCGTATGAAACCGTGACTTTAAAAAAAAAATTTAAGCCTACTACAGCTGTAATGGTTTAATGTATCATGAACGTGCTTTTGATAAAATGGGTGAAAATCGTTGGCTGTCAAGAGATATTAAATATTATTCAACCACTTAAAATATGATAGTTTAAAGTGTGATAATATTTTCAGGATAACTCCGCACAGTTGGCAGGACTAAGTCTCGTTAGCCTGTCAACAGGTGTGGGTAATTATATTAGTTATGGGCGGGTGTCACACACAAGTTTAATTCTCACCGCGGTATTGATCTAAAATTCAGTATATTTGCCATTGTATTATATTAACTCAATTAAACTAATAGAATTATGTTATGAAAGGTTTACCCAGTTTATCGTCACTCTAATATTATTTGTGTAGTTATGGTAATGAAATAACGCACATACAAGTATACTTGTTTCATTGAATTCAACTTTGCAATAAAAATTACAAGAAATAATTGAAATCGGAGTGGAGTAGTATATAAATAGGAGTATCGGATCTAAATGCTAGAGTTTTGTAAGGAAAAGATGATATAATAATTCTATTAGTCAGCAGCATACGCAGACTTTTCATTCCTATATAAAAATGCGGTATAAAAGAACCCGAGAACCCACTGCACTATTCTCCCCTTAGAAAACTATAAACACTGGCTCAGCATGAGTATAGGCTCAGTGAAATGGTCGCCAACCTCCTCTGAGGAGAGGCACTTGAAGAAAAATAAATAGCGCGTATAACTCCTTGGTTTACGACATGCTACTATTACAGGAAATTCCCCATCACAATAGAAAAAACAGCACCGTTGTTTACAGTGTCGACTTCGTCAGCTTCCGTTTTCCGTGTATCTATACATCCAGCGCCTACACATAGTTTACTTAACAAAATTAATCTAAAACTGGAAAGTACCCTCATAGTTTGTGGACTCATCGAAAAACCCGCAATGTAGAGAGCGTCCCGCTGCCAAAACAAAAAGAGAGAAAAACCCCAAACAAGGCGTACAAAATTACCGCTTTAAGTAGACGCTAAAACTGAGATTACCCTGAAGTTTGTTCCGACCGAGCCGAGGTCCGACCGACCCAGTGGCTGAGAAGTGAGATGAACGAGCCGAGTCGGCTCCGGAGACATTCCTGCTGATAAGATTGCTTCGGGAATGTTCCAAACGTTATCTTGCATTTAACTTAATAAGCCGGGAGCTTTCTTCCGCGGCTCGGCCTGACAGTTACAACTGATGAGAAACTGTCCATGGATGAGGTCTCGCCAGATTATTCCGGCTCTCGGCTGTCTATTTTCCAATTTGAATTTGTTTTTGTTACGCAATTTAGGTAAATGGATATTTTATTATCGAACTTGCGAGTACTGGCTCAAAAGGCTGAAGAAGATTACCGACTGAAAACTAATAAAATAAAATAAATTTATACGAACGGTTGACTATGTTGTACTTCGAAAAAATTAAAACGACTTTTTTGAGTTACACCTTTTTAATAACAAATTTAGATGTGCATATGAATTTAATGTTATCGTCATAATATAAATATCATACTCTTAATAAAAAATAAACAAATCTGTGTTTGGAACTGTTTCAATTAAATTTAATAATGCTTTGCTAATAATGTCACAACGACTTGGTGCAGTGATTTCTATTATATCACTAATCAACATATCAAAGCACCACTTCAAAGTAACACTCACATGTATTTTAGTTGCATATGATTCGGTTGGAATAAATAAATATCAAAACATGCACAAAATAAAATTAATTTAAACTCCGTCAAACTTTAAATTGCTTTTTTTTCGTATACAAAAAGGCAAATTCCTAAGACTTGTCAAGACAAACATTGCATCAATACCCTCGATTTTTAGAGGATATATTTATCAATTTACAATTAATTAAACTATAATATTGTCCAAAATTGAATATCTTCTTCATAGAACTATAAAAATACCGTCAAAAGATTTACACAGCAGTAACATCATATTCAATTGTATAATATATACGTACATAAACATAATTTTTTAAAGATGTAACGTGTTAATTTTTTTATTTTGTTTCCAAATTATTAACTCTATTTTATTTACTATTCAAGATTTAAAATATTAATTTAAGTCTATATTTTTATACAAGAATTAAAAATTAATTTTGTGTTCGTCTGCAAAATGAAGTTGCTGTTGGAGAGCATTTCTCTTTCGTAAATTAGGTAACAATTTATTCTAAATACAGTAGGACATTTGCGTAATTCCTCGCATAAAGCGTTACCATGGCAACGTGATTATTTGCTCGCTTTTGTTTTAAAACATTCATCTCTTAAGTACAATGTCTTGCAGAGTTTCTTCTGCCCTTGGCAATTTTGCCATTTAAATCAAATTTATTTCTAAAAATATCAACTGAAAGTTATTATGCCTATTTTGAGATACGGAAGGTATTGAATCTACGGGTAGATTTTAATAATTTTAAAAGAAAAAATATATTTTATCTAATACAAAATTAGCTCTATCATCAAAAAGCAATTGATACATAATGTTTATTTGTTATAAAAATTAAATTATTATTTTAATCATACAATTAACATGAATTTACTTCACAGACTTATACTATATAAGTGCGTCAGGAGTACAATATATGCCTTTTATTTTCCACCATTGCGATACGTCGTATCGGTGTGACACTTGAGAACCGCCTGTGAACGTAAGCGTCACACTTGTGTGACGCAATATTTTATATAATTTTTTTAAATTTAGTAGTTCTTTTTAATAAGTAAAATCTCAAAGATAATTTTAAAAAATCTTGTGGTTCTAAATATTCTTGCGTATAATGCTTATTCTCGTGTTAAATATATATAATTGCACTATACGTATGCAATACGGCAAAACATTTATCTAATTTGAAACGTCTGTTTAATTTCACGCTCACCCTAGACAAAACAGAGCCATTTTTAATGTACAAACCTTGATTACTTGCTTTTTAAATAGATCCAGCGTAAACAAGGTATAATTTAAAGGACCTCAATTAGATTTCGCCTTAATATCTACATTTTTTTAAATTTATAATAAAAACTTTACATCCAAAATAAAGCTTAAGCTTAGATTGAGAATACTTTTACTCAAACCCATATAATTGACCTTTCAGTACTTAATGCTTTGGAGCTCTTTTATGGAGTTAATTAATCTCTAACACTAATTGATTACTTTTTTTCAATTTATAAATCAGAGTACTTCGTTGATTAAGCCAGAAAATATTTATTAGCCTTTTAACTGTCGCTTTAGCCGTTGAAATCAATATCTCACACTATAAAGTTGGGCGAGCCAATCCCATCTCTCCGCACCCTGCGAAGTGCGGAATACGAACTGATGGCTGATGTGAGAATTCTATATTACTCACTACAAATTCGATAATGGATTGATGAATCACACATCTCCAATTCATACAAACAACAACGCCCATATAGTTTATATTGAAATATTAAATAATTGATCGCAAAAATATGCAAAAGATTATTTGAAAAGCAGGGTTGATGCAAGCCTTTTTATCAAGCCACGAAAATTGCTACAATCGCTCATGCAAATAACAATACACTCCAGTCGCCGTGGCTGCACCACACTTTATGGAGCAGCACATCCCGCCAGAATCACATAAAATCATAATCATGAAAGTATAAAGTCATAAACATACAGCATAAAGCATAAGCATAAAGGGCTCCATTCACGAACACAGCTTAATCCGGGGCTTAGGGCTGCTTGATAAAACGCAAATGAATTATTGATTTTGGAGGTTTTTTTATGAACGAGCTTATCAGAGGGTGCCTCGTGTTAATGCTGCTTTCAGGCGTATTTAAGGTGCTCGGTTACTCCGTTGAAAGTAGTTATCAAAAAAGGTATTTTTTGCATGCTTTTCAATGAAGCATAAAGTTCCGCTCGGTCTGTGAATAGGCCCGAACAAATAAAAGCTTGAAATAAAAACATAAGTACTAAAAACTGTTGCCAGTGTTATTCAGACTTTTATTCCGACGGAATAAAAATTTTGTGTGAGTTTTCTGCGAAATTGGTTATCCGGCTCATAGAGTTCATATAGTAAATACACACAACTAAGCTGTCAACAAGCTGCGGTGACACTATTCACAATGTGCTTACGCAAGTGTAAAGGGAAATGTTTTTATTGTCACATCGTTATTGTGGCTTAAGCTTTAATGCGCGTCCAAGAAAAAAAAAATGAATATTACTGGCAATCTACAATAAAAATATACTTGGTTGTTGTACAATGATTAGCCTTTGAAAAAACATTATCAAATGGCTCGTTTTTATATTTTCGGTTTATGTAATATTATTTGATTGTACTTGCTGTTTACTTTTCTTTAAAATTATTATTTTTTAAGAATATTTTTTTCATAAATAAAATAAAATAATATTTCAACTTTTACTAGTTTATTAATTGATCAAAGAAAAGAGTTTTTTCATTAAACTGTTTTTTATGATATTAAAGATTAATATTAATTTCACAGATTGAATATTACTGAATTTTTTATAAAAGAAAACAGCGTAAATATGATTGAGTGAATTCAGATTCTGTGGAAAGGTTTTTTTTTATGAATAGTGATTTTTTATCGCGGTTATAATTTTTTTAGTATTATATTTATATGCATATAAAAGAATCATGAAACTTCTATTGCGGTTCATCACAGTCGTACGAAGAGAGCCAATATATATTAATAACACCATGAACTTTTTTATGCTTGATATTTTCATATGTTCATTTGAAAATATATAATTTACAAAGTAATATTCAAAATACAAACTGTACTTTTAGTGAACTTTTCATATGAAAATGTGATATTTTTTACGCATTTATTTTTTGAAGTATTCAATTTCGCCAACAGTCGTGATTAACATCAACAGACAAAAAGTATTTTATGGATACAAGCTTTATGTCATAGTTATCATAATGAAACGATCATCGATTTTCGTAAACCATCTTTACAGTAAACACTTAAAAATATAAATTATCTTAATCATTATATATCTTGCTAAGATTTTTAAATTAGAATAAATTATTTATTGATCAAACACACAATTTTTATGTATCATATTCAGATAGAATATATTTATTTCAGAAAAGTTTTTTAATTCAGATTCAGACACCCAAATTGTTAAATATTTACAAAAAAATCTAAATCAATTTTTTGTATTAAAAATTGTTAAATTTTAGTTTTGTAATTGACTTCATGCAAAGGCAGCAAATAATATTCCAGATATACTGCTTCTGTCCTTAGGATGGAGATAATATCTCACCGCGAGGTCCCATATTGCCAGAGATCCGCCCGTATACCACAAAAACTCTCTCGTTAACTCAAGATCAATAGACACCGCAGTCCCGAGTCAAAATAAATATCAAACCATGCGGAATAATATCATTTTACGGGAAAACTCACCCCCTCCCCTCGGGTGAAGAACCCCCAAAACAAAATTGGGGATTGTTACGTCATGACCTACGAATATATTCTCGAAATAGAAAGGCTTGGGTACGTGTCGTTGAGCCACGTTTATTTTGTTGTTCCTCCCCGCCCGCCCTTAACTACTTCATTTTTAAAGTTTAACAAGTTTTTAATATAAAACGTGCATTGAATAAAATATTATGATGCTTAAGCACTAAAGCCTATCAAGAGTATCTTTAGAATTTTAAACTGATGTTACAATGCAAATTAGACTCAATTGGCACATTAGTTCACACATAGAAGATGAATAAAGAAATTCTCAGAAAAATATCATCGTGATTTGTGTGGGATTTGAACCCACATCCCCAGGCTTACATGGCCGGTGTACTGACCACTGTGTACACTAACGAATCACAAACGCTAAATTGATAGATTTTAAAAATAATATCCAGATTCGATCAAAAAAGCTTCACTTGTTACTTTATTCAAAAAGTCCAGTGCTTGCAAATCACTAAATCCTGGTTGGCCTGGGCACATTGGTTCATATGTAGAGGTATGATTGTTAAAAAAATTCTCGATTAATGGATGTGATTCGTTAGTACAAGGGTCAGTACACCGGCCATGTAAGCCAGGGGATGTGGGTTCAAATCCCACACAAATCACGATGTTATTTTTCTGAGAATTTCTTAAATCATCTTCTATATGTGAACTAATGTGCCTAATCATATTAGTAATAATATAATAAACACGTAATGGGTAATAAATACGCACTTGATTGACGTTCAATCCAAAAAAATAGACATACGTATAACATCTTTGTTAAATTATGGCAACACGCTTTTAAATAAGCCTTTCGCTATACTTTCCGCGACATTTAAATTATTTCACAGAACATTTTCTATTCACGTGCAAGATCTTTTTGTGTTCTTTTCAGAAGCCAAGTAAACGCGGTGAAGTAGGGTGACATTATAAAATATGTACCGCTGGTCCAGTGGGTGCGCCGCAGCTTCCTTAGAAAACTACCGCTCAGCACGCTCCCATAATATGTTCGGTTCCCGTAATTTATTCATTTTATCCTGCAGCGTGGTGCCACTACTTGGTGAAAGAAACCCGGGCCGACGAATCCATCAGCCCTTGGTGACCAAATTATATCATCGAATTTTTTTTAATATTCGTATCGTATAATTTTCATTTTTTAAACGCGGTATAAATAGTTTATAATATTAATTGGCATGGGAACGTTGATTCATATGTAGAATATGATTGTTAAAAACTCTCGCTAAATTGAAGTGGCTCGCTAGCATAGTTGGTAATGCACCGGCCATGTAAGCTTGGGGATGTGGGTTCTCGAATCCGACGCATTTCACGACGATATTTTTCTAATGTGTTAAAAAAAAAAAATTAATCATATCAATATACCAAATTACACAAATTTAGTAATTTTTTATGAATATATGTATTTTTAAAATATCTATATAATAGTCTTACGCTGTTATATTTCATACACAAAAAGATCGAAGAGATATTATCTAAGCAATCAAAAAATAAAATTCATATAAAAAGCCTTATCGTATCTCGCTATTATAAGATTATTTATTTCAATAATATCACATTCTTCTTCTAGTGCCTCTTCTCATAGGAGGTTGGTGACCATTTCATCGAACATATTTCTATCCTGGGCCAGTCTCACTTATTCGGCCGTCCACGCAAATTCCGCATCCACGTGAACTTCCTTCTTCCAATGCCCATTTTTCTTTCGATTTTTCTTTTAACAATCAGCTAGAGGATGCTATACTTACTGTTGCGAAAATTGTGGCCAAAATTGGAGATCTTGTGCTTCTTAACTTAACTCTTTCTTTGCGCATTATTTGCAGGACTCTCTCGTTTCTGACGCGGTCAACCCATGAAATTTCTAAGGATAATCCTATACAGCCTAAACGCCTTAATTATTCGCATAATAACTGTCTTGAGTGTCCAAGCTTCAACTAGAAGAATCAAAAATATCAAAATTGACAATAAAGTAGTGAAGAAAGCTGAAAAATAAAATCACAAAAGAAGTTGTTTAAAATAATATGGCATTGTTTTCGATTTCTATTGAGTAATTGAACATCCATTTTCACTATTTACAGTGAATTAGTATTCACCCAGTCCACTGTGAATCAATATTACATTATGGTGCAACTCTGTATGGATTGTGGTTACATTGAAAATGTTTGAGTGCAGATTGCTTGGATTATTGCGGTCGAGGCTGCAACCGATGTCAGCATTGCAAACCGTGTGTGCATTTTGCATAATAATTGGGAATTAATCCGGCTCTGTACTTTAGTACTATGCATTGAAATATTTAAAACGTCATCTTATTTTATTTAATCTGTTTATATCATATACTCAACGTAAAAATGTGTTACCAATTAAAATATCTTTATTAGTAAGAAAAATTATTTTTTGAATCCAAGCACTTATCACAAATCAAAGATGCGATTATGCGTGCATTGTTGTTTTCATAAATATATTTTTTTAGCGTATATTTACAAAAAGCTTTTTTAACGTACACTATTTACAAAAAGAAATGTTCTTGCACCGGAGGCTGTATATTTATCACTTAAAATACATAATACAGTCTATCCTCCTGAACCTTCATAGAAGAAAACTTGATAGTAAATTTAAAAATTCTATCTTTCTCTTTACAGCATGATGTGAAAACTTTCTTCTAGAATGGATAAAAAATTAATTAATCTTATCAAAAAAAAAACTATTCTTGCAGAAATGATAATATGAATGTTTAAATATTATTCTTTCGTGTTTGTTTCCAGTTTAAATTATATCTTACAAATGTCTTTAAGTATGCCGAATTGCCAGATTCAATTGGTTTTATTTTATTGTAATAAAATGGAGTATTACAAAATAAATACCAGTTCTATTAATCAATTGGTTTTGTTTGATTCGCAAAAATTGCAATAAGCCAATGAATGGAAATTGGGTAAAACCACATAACTGTATATGAACCGTATTTAAATTTCAAATTAATATTGTTTTCAAACTTTTTATATTATTGCAAAATACGCAGTTTTAACAATAATGGAAAATATTTTTTTAATACACGAGCTAATTGCATTGATAGCGTTTTATGTCCTGAGTCCTATCCAAAATCGTTTAAAAAACTAAATTGGCATTATTTCTCCCGTATAAGCGTTATTTAAAGCCGCATTCATAAAAAATTTTTTGCTCTTTAACGACTTGGTAGTAAGCCAAAAAGAGAATTATTAATACCGGTTGTCCAATCAAGGCAACATATCTTCACAGTAAGCACAATCGCACTATACTGCTGGCACATAAAATAAATTTATGTATCTAAATAACCTGGAATACTGTGGCCAGACATGTCCCGCATTGTCGGCAATCATGCCAAGTGGGTCTTAATTGAAAATCCCATCCCCAACGATATCCTATTTTTAAATTCGTGTTGTAAAAATAGCATTTATCTAGATATACCTATGATACTGAGCCTAGTGTACATTTTTGTTTAGTGTCAATAATATGTAATTAAATTTTATATTAAAGAATGTGATCTTAATAATGTTGTGTCGTCCCAGTTTGCCATTTTGGAGTCGTAGCTTGGACACTGAAGATAGCCACTATGCAAAAGATTTAAAATTCTTAAGATACCATGGGTTAACCGCGTCACAAATGAGAGAGTCTTGCCCAGAATGGGCAGATAAAGAGATCTCTTAACGTTGGTAAACAAGCGGTAACAATAGAAGAAGTAACAATTAATATAGCATCCAGCTGATTTTTCATGGAAATACCAAAGGAAAAAGGGGGCATTGGGAGGAGAATTGGTGAGACTGGCCCAGGATAGGGATATCTTCGATGAAACGGATACCAACTTCCTATAAGGAGAGGCGTCAAAAGAAAAAGATCTTAATAAAATCATCCATGTAAAGGCAATATTTTTCTCAACAAAATTATCTTTTCAAGACTGCTGCTTGTAGTTTTAATGACTTTTCAGGACTGTGACCTAGATAACCACACATAAACATACTTATATATATATAAAAAGGCAACATTTGTACTATACATTTGGCGTTTAATAGTATTTAAATCCGAACGATAATTAAAAGATAACCACCCTTGCTTATGGGAGTTACATAAAAGAAATTCTACAATAATTAGGCGCGACACATTTCCTCGGTATTTGACTTTTGTGAGCGCCAACAGGAAAGAACACGTTCACAAGTATTCATTGTGTGTAAATTTTCATACTTGTCTGGCTCATTTCCATATTTTCTGACTTAGTAATTTTGGTTTTTGGCTGTTACAGAAAATTGTTATTTCGCCGGCGTACAGAAGATAAAGCTAAATTGAAGAAGGGGAGATGGGATTTTTTATCATTACACGTTTTGTGTTTTATATAAATAAATTAATTTGTATATTATGTGCGTATTATATAAGAAAGAGGATTATTAACCTCTCGTATGCAAAGTTTGCAACAGCAAAAAGACGCAAGTTTAATCAACAAAAACTTTTTGCCATGACTCAATTCAAAGTCTCAAAATAATTACATATTCAATTAAGTTCAAGTTCAGTGCGAATTGTCTTCATCAAAGGCAAAATATGCATGTGGACTTGAATTCCTTTGCCAAAACGGTAATTTCACGATCAAGATTCAACAGTTTATGTTTATCCAGCTTATGTCCAATAATAGCACGAATAGCAACAATCGGATTAAACACCTGCATTGCATCCCTCTCCTTATGAACCTGCATACCTAGGTGAAATAAGTTTAAAAAAATAATTATTGATCTAAATAACATTTATTCCAAACATATAAATATTAATTTATTTATGTACGCACTTGTCTATAATTTTAGTAGACTGTCACTTTACAACGGAATTACATCAGGAAGTGTTATTCAATCAATTAAAATTTAATGCAGGCCCTTTGATAGACTGTAGTATTACAACAAATAACTTGATCAGTACACGAGCTCCTGGTAGGATGTGAATAATCAAGTTTGATTAATACGGAGACATGTACATTGCTTGTGATACATGATATTGATTTCTTAATTATCCATTACAGGGAAAGCGATGTTATAGCAATTCCTTGAATCACAGTATTAAATAACTCCACTGAAGGCATATAAATTCATGTTAACAATGGACTCATAATGACGTATGAAACACACTGTGTTTATTTGTAACATCTTGATCCCAATACTTTTATATTTAATAAATAAATGTTTTTTTTCAATAGAAAATAATGTTCCGGCTAATAAGTACAATAATTTATTTTAATCAGTCGATAATGGTACCATCTGGGAGCTTAATAAAGTGCCGACGATTGTCAAAGATTCCTGCGGCCCTGTGGGGCCATTCGAGGCGCCTTTCAGCCGAGGACTGATTGCTTCAGACCTGAAATCGAACCGTGATTGCTTTAATTGAACCCAAATTTCACCTGGAAAATTACTTAACTCTCGTGACCCTTATTTATTTTTCAGCCCCCGGTATATAAAGTGTTTAAAATGTTGCGGAAAATCCTTTACGACCCGAACATCTGACCCCTTCTCGCCTACGCAGCAAATTAGGACATTTTGTTTGAAGAAGGCAGTAGCGAGTATTTTTGAAAACATTTCGCTTCTTTATACGATAGTATATTAAACAAAATGAAAAAAACTACATGATGTTTTAAAATATAAATAAGTTTGTGATCATTTCAAATTTTGTTATTTACTAGTGACTGGTATGGCCAACTTCTTTTGTTGGGATTTTTTTTCAAGACTTCCAACGAAATAGATTGGTTAAGCCGTTGAAAATATTTAATATAAATAATTATTTAGTAATGTGAGATTAGAAGTTAATTACATTGTTTATATGTTGGCATGATAAGCTATATTTTTTATTTAAAAATTATCTTCAAAGCTAGATTTTAGCTAACAGGAATGCATTTAGTTTAAAACCACTTTTATTTACATTGAAATGACGAGATTAAAACGAGATGAACTTTTCACGGCACATGGACCCAATTTCGTAGATAACGAACTTGCCTTTTTAATAATAATGCAAAAAAAAAAATAATGCATAATTGACGTATTTTTTTTATAAATATAATATTAGTATTATAAATTTTCTTTACTGCATACTAGCTAATCGGGTAAAAAATATTATTAGTTTATGTAAAAACTTTTATCAAAGTAATCATTTAAATTTTGCGTTAAGAGTAGGTAGTCTGAGAATTTTGAGACGTTATTGGTATTTAAAACATTTCCATGTCATCATGTAAATTCCCTTCCAAACACCATGAAAGTTCAAAGTGCAAAAAAACCGTCGGAGTATTTAATTCCCATTACGTAGACCTCGGCTTCAGGGAAACAGTGAAAGCCGTGAAATTGAAGTTCTTGCCGAGAAGCCTTCGATTTTTAAGGGAAAGGCGGAAGTGATGTGATTGGTGCGAAAATCCCTCCAGATCCCCAATTTATACAGCAATCACCAAAGTTCAGCTCCCAACTCCTGCCTACTTTGTTTTTCTTGTAAATTATACCAAGGAAATTTTCGTATCTTGACTAAATATTTAATCGTATAAATAAAATAAAATTTTGAATCATCGCAGGTACACAATAGGTAAAAAAAATCTAACCGATAAAAATTGGCAATGTTCTCCGTTTTCTAAACTGTTTACTTTATAAATTAAATATTTTTTTATAACAAAGCAATATTTGAAAATTATTATGTGCTTAGTTATTTATTCTTGAGGTGTATTTTTGTGTTTGGTTTATTACTTACAATCTCTTCGGTACAATATTTCAAACAAAGTTTACCAAAGTTAATGCGACACGTAGAAGGGATGAAATCGATATTTCACACAAAACACCCTAAAAGTCAAGGTTAGATTCAAGAAATACCTGGCAGACTATAAATGAAATGCTTGAGAGCAACTATAGCAGGAACAGATGTTAAAAATTCTCTGTTACAAATAATATTAAATCCATCATCTCATACAATAACTTAAACAATAATTTTGTATAGTTTTTATTCCCAAAAATTAAATAAATTTCCATGTAAGATAAAAGATGTACATATACACTAAATATAAAAACTGCTTTTTTGTCTAAATAATCACCTTTTACAACAGACAAAAGCAAGACAGATAGGCATTCGCGTGTACAGAGAAATAAAGATAAATCTCCATTGACCATCGCATACGATGCAACTTTCTATTGCAATTACCTCGGAATTTAGGACTTCCATCTATTTGCGTCGTTCAATATATTCCATGTATTTTCAATTTAAATGATAAAAATTAAATCTGAGTATTGGAACTGAAAACTTACAATGTTACATTTTAAACCATAACAGAACATCTTACGAAAATCTTTACCTGAGAGCTTCACATAAATTTTCAATCATAACAAAAAAAGTGATCCATTCAGATTCAAACCTGTGACTCTTTATAAATAACTGAGCTTTAATCTATTTACTATATGTTTCTTGATAACTATGTGCGACTTGTAAATATTTTTGACTGGTGTAATAAAGTTTGAATACAATTTTGTTGAAATGAAAGCGCGAAATCTATAAAATAAATTATTCATCTGAATATTTTACCTATACGTGTTTATTTGTGCTAAAAATGCGGGTTGATCAAATATTTAATAATAGACTGAGACAAATAGCATTTATTGTTTTAATTATATATGCAATAGCAGAAATAAAAAGCGTTATTTCTTTGTAATATAAACCTTAATGTTTTACGTGAACAGTAGCGCGTGAATGTAAATACAAAATATTTAAAAAATTCAAAATGTTTCTAGGCAGGAAGAGACCTCACACCTCTCCCTTCAGCAGTACAATATCTTCAAATGCAAAAAAGCTTAAATTCCTTTAAAAAACGGGTATTCGCACCTATTCCCACTTTAACCCTCGGGCCACCGCTAACTGAATTGCGCCTCCACGCTCCAGCACCCGGACTGAAAGGGTCGCCGGGCCGGTACAGCCTGCGAGGCTCGGGGCGGGGAGGCTCGCTCGGCCCTCGGGGGTCGTCATGAACTAATGGCTCTCTAATGCAGACCTGATTAAAAACAAGAACAATGCGCACCGCCCCTGCGTGAGGGGGTTTATGGCGTTTTTAATATTCACTGTCTTGTTAATTGCATGAAATTTATGCTGATGCCTTGCCATTGTGTGCTCGGAAACATACCAGTCTCAAGACACGAGTCAACTGATCTTCAATTTAGTTCATCATTCGCACATTACAATATTAAAAAAATTCAATATTTTTGACAGAGAGTACTTGGTGGAAGTCCATTGTAATATATTTGAATAAAATACTTAAGTATAATCTACTCTGTTGAAAATACTCTGTTTGATAATGCCAACGTGAAAGGTTGGCGAAACCGGTCTCAATTAGAAACAAAAATGTGGAAAATCACTCAAGTATTTATAAAAGAGGTTACCTTTCAAAATAATGTTTTAACCGAAAAAAAATTTGGTTAACAAAACATTATAAATTGTTTAAAACAAAATTTTGGGTTTTTTTTTGGCTGACCAAAAATACCCTGTACCCTATTTTCAGATAATTTTTAACGATATACAAATAATGAATTGATCACTCTTTTACCTTAGACAGGTTCAATGGTTTGTTTTTGCCATAAAAGCATACAATAATAGTCAAAAACAGTTATTTCTTCTTATAAAGAGCTAATAAACTATGCGCTTACCTGAATTTGATATATTTACGACTTATATATAATACAACATCAAAAATCAATTATATTTAAACTGAACTCTTCCGTTATTGGTTTTCAAACATATAAACTCAAGAAAGCATTTGGTAATAATGAAAATGTAGAAACTATTTGTAACTAGAAAAAAAAACGTTGACATTTATTTCTTTCCACAAAATATGATGTACACGAATATGACAGAAACTACTTCCATCACTTCACCAAACATAACTTCGGAATGACTTTGGGTCAGTTAATACGTCTCTTAATACGTCAAAAAGTCTGACAATGTCACGTCATGTCAAATAGTTTCACGAATTTCCAAGAACTACTCCGAGTGACGTAATAAAGTCGTGTTTCTCGCAAGAAGTTCGCCTCTGACCTTCGCTTTGTCTTTTTAATTAAATTTGGACAAAACTATTAAGAGTAAAAGCTTTTTGAGATGTTCACTTTGTAAAATTATGCGGGTTATTTAATTTATTTAAATTTTAATAAACGGTATATAAAACAGATTAAAAATAAAAACTCACGTAATTTATATTACATATGCATGAAAGGATCACGAGAATAACTAGTAAGTAAAAATAAATATTTTTTGTAAAGATATTATAATTAGTATCTTAATTGTTCTCCTATTATCTCAAACTAGATTCAATTTATAAAAGCGCACTGATATTGTAAGTTGATTTAGAAAAATCATTTAAAAAATGACTTAAAAACAAAAAGAAAGGCTGTCTTCCGTGATTTGTTTATACTACTGTAACATCATAGAACCTCAAAGACAAACAATCCTAACAACAATATCCATACTATTAGCTCATAATACCTTGAATTGTTGAAGCGTACATTTGTTCCATTTAAACAAAATTGATTTAGACATATTTCTGCCGATCGATGTGTCCTTGAAATTCAGTTTCACATCTTTTGTACTCAAAAATCCCAAGACAATATTAAAAATACCACTTAAAACAACATCTTTTTTTAAACTTGCTTCAGCGAATTTATTTTAGTTTTTTTTTCTTAAAACAATGCCCTTCAGTTTACATTTGCTAAAAAAAACTGACAGTAAAAAATTATATACATTATAAAATATAAATTTCAACACAAGTTTCTTTGCACGTAAATTAAGGCTTCAAAACATAAACACCACCTTCCGAAAAATACTTGCGCGATAACAATAATTTATACTGCCTTCAAAAACCTGAACGATTCATCCATCATATCAAATTTTCCCGTACTAAGTAATGCTAAGTAAAATTTATTGGAATATTAGAATACGGCGTTTTTTTTTTATAAAGAATAATGTCCTTTTATTAAAAAGATAAACATCGCGCTTGTGAGTTAGTAAATTAGCGGCTCGTACTATAAACGTCAATCTCTGCCTGAAGATCATTAATTTGCTACAAGTTTGTATTAACTTTGCCATCGACCGTTCTCGAACAATTTCCGAAAGGATATTTTCTGCTCTGCCCTGATTCTGACCTTTTGATTCTTATTAAATGTAAGACGCGACCTCTTTTAGTAAAGCAACGATTTTTACAATATCGATATTTTTTTTAATATCCATTGAATACTTATTAAATAAAAGTGTGTTTAATTTTTTACGATGAACTATTATATTATGATATGGTTTACATTTATCCCGATTTGAAAGTATTTATATATATATGAATGGATTCCTGTATTGCTTTTAATTTTTAACGTTTTAGATCACAGATCACAAAAATATGAGTATTACACTTATAAACCAAAAATCTTCAGATATTTCAGATACTCTATTATTCAATGGTACTACAGTTCTCATATTTTATAAATACTGAAATTTTCAGGCTTATTTATTTATCTATAATACACAGAGTGAGAGAAAAATGTAAACAGCCATGAACTTGTGTGATTTATTTTAGTTATAGTATAAAAGTAAGCAGCAAAAAAAAACAAAGTTATCGCATTCACAAAATTTCTTAATAAATATAAATATAAACATTTTCAGGAGAAATTTTGTTTTATTAATTTTTTTTTAAACTGTAAATGCATAAAATTCGTATTTAAAATTACTTATATAGTATATATATTTTTTTACGAGTAATATATGTTTCAAAGATAACTATAGACATTTGAATGTCGCAAACATTTCGTAAAACCAATTTCGTGTCAAAGCTGGCGAAAAGTATTATCGTATATACTTTCATGAAAATATAATGCAATTTTCTTCATATGAAAATCAAATATAAAGTCCTTACATATTACAAAAGAAGCTAATATTCCCGTTTTGTGTAACCACGTAACGGAGATGAAAGGCGGTGATTGAATTTTTTATTCGTGATATTTTCCGGCTTGTAAACTTCGCATTTGTACAGCCGCGTAAGGTCCTATTTTCGACATTTTTCAGGAACAGAGCCTTCGCACATACGGATCTATTGTGAAGACTTTCAAAAGATCCCGCGGAAATCACATTCGTATTTGTATAATAAGTCGACTGATAACGTATGCAAGAGAAATGAAAATTATAAATACTTACAAATCTACATCGATACTATAGATATAATATATATCTCATATATCTTTTACATAACGAAAAGTACAAAAACAAATTGATAATCATTAGAGACATTTTTCAGACCTATCAAAATATTTTTGGTTATTTAATTATTGAATTATAAATTTAAGTAAAATAGATCATTATAAAAAACCTGTTATTGATATCATAACTGAAAACACTATGCACTAAGCACTAAGGTATAAATATTATAATTATTTTTATAATTTTCAATGCTTTGCTGAAACTACTATCAATTTTTTTTGCTGACTATGCAATCATCTGAAATAAAAAATTTAATACACTATCGATCCTGTGAATTGACTCAATATAGTCCATGTGACCATTGAAATACATTATTTTATATTGAAAATTATATTTGTAATAAATTATTAATATAGTTTTATATAATAGATTTAATTGTTTGAAGCATTAATCGTTTTGAGTCATACAGTATTTTGGGATTACTTAATCCTGAAATACTTAGTTTTTTTGTTTGATATAATTTATTTGAGCACCTAGTATGCATAAATTGTACGTTTATTCAATTGATTTATAAAATAAAATCCAACCAAATATATTAAATATACCTTATTACACCAAATAACCAACTAGCTATCCACAAATTTATCGATCAAATATTATATGTTTTGACCAAACGTAAATGTTACTTCAAATTTGACAAGTAATTTCTGCCTCAAAAAATCAATATAATTTTTTTTTTATTCAACATTATTTCGCTATACATACTCGACAATTCAATACTCCTGGTTGAACTTTTCCAGACACTACAAAAAAGCGATAACAAGAAGCGCGGCTGTAATCCTTCTGTTTAAGCTACAATTCACTTGAAAGTCTTGTGAACTCTACGGGAATGATTGAAAATTCTTCGCGCGCTACTGCCAACAATTCCACCTAATACATTGCCCAGGGCTTCTCATTTCGCGTGTTTAACCAGCAAATACCACCTCGGGTCGAAGCCGAAGCCTCCACGAAATGGCCGACATATGGCGCTTTTATTAATTATTTAAAAAATCATAAGCATCTAACTAAAACTTCATTATTGCATATTTGAATATTCTCATCTGCTATAGATTAACTCTCATACTTTAACAAATTTTTACAAGTATTCATTTACATATTTATGTTTGGCTTCTAAAGTAGATTTAATTTTTATTTAGTTACAATACAACTAAGCAATTATAAAAAAATTTTTTGCTAATAAAAACCGATAGGATTCTTCCAGATTCCTATGATTTCTACGTCATTTTTATCAGTATTTAGTGTGGTATATGTTGAAGTATTGTCGGGTGTTTGTTGGTTGTCCCTTGGGTAGATATTTGTGATCGCAATGGCTCCGTCGGGGTGGTTTTGTTAAACACCAACAAACCACGGACAGACTCGAGTATTCGGAGATTTCTCATCGCGTGCCTGTGTCTTGTGCGAGCACTTGATGTGTCCACTGTCAGCGCACATCGTAACTTCTATTAAACAACTCGTGTACTGTACAGAATAAAATTATTAGATAACTTTTTATATTAAATAAATTTATTTTATATAAATACCTTTTCCATTTATAAAGCTGGCATTGTGTAAATAGTATGCTTAAAAATGAAGTTTAAACCTAAGTATGCACTGGTTTTAATATATGATGTGTTTTAGATTTAATTGGACTACAACATGCGTAAAAGTACCAGTTATAAATTCAGTTTTGTTTTTAAGTAAATTTTATATTTTTTATAAAAATATATTCAGTGTAGTTCTTATTAGGCAGGTGAAAATCAATACGAGATAAACAGATATACTTCTTAGAATCAAAATAATAGTATACATTCAAATGTAATGATATTTACCTCAAAATAATACCATTTAACTCGCTTGGTTATAATCTTTGATGTGTTTTAGATTTAATTATACTACAACATACGTAAAAGTACCAGTTATAAATACGGCTTATTTACATTTTACTCCTAAATATACTAACATATTTTACTCGACACTTTTTTAAAAATATTAAATATTTTCAAAAAATATCTAATGGTTTATTTTTAGTGAAAAAAATTATTATGTGGGATTTTCCGATTACTCGTTTATGATAAAAAATACTCCATGAAATGCATGTTTTATATTTTTGCTAAAAAGTTATTCAGTGTTGAAACTAGTTGCGTCAAAAAATCAGTGCAAAAAACAACACGTATAATTAAATATTAGTTTACGTCTTATAACGTTATGTAATGATATTGACCTCAAAATAATACCATTTAACTCGCTTGGTTAGTAAAAATATAAAAGAAAGTATTATCAGCCAGGCTGGCAGAATATAAGAAGAAAGATCCGCAAGTTAAAGGCAGCCCGGCGATATTGTCAGTTCCCGCAACCTATAAATTTGGAGGAAACCAAAGAATTAGACGGTGCAAATTTAAGGGAAGTGGAGAAAAACTGGGCCACTATCGGCTCGGATCTAAATGACACGTCCCGACCACTCCTAGCTGGGAAATGAATGGGGGAGATAATGCGCTGCAGCCTCCATTCCACATTCTTATAATAACTATTAAGTGATGTCTATAACTATACGTATAAACAAATGTACTGTTTAATATATTTTTTTAGTTCTTGCAGCAATTCCATATGTATTTTGTGGAATCAGTCGTGTTTATGCTTCGAACTTCCTCCGTACTGAAACTATTTAATTTCTGCACTTATTGCATAGGGGATGATTTTATATAAGCAATGGTTGTATACGTTTTATAAAAAAAATGTATATTTGGTCCAACGTTTTTTAATACACAATATAAAAACAGTCGCTATAACACATTTTGATAAATTCTGTGTTACGATTAATAAACACAGAAAACTTCCTAATATAACTATTATCACTCTTTCAGTATATTTTTAGTTCACTTGTTTTTAGTTCACAACTTTTTACCGTAGAAAAAAAATGATGTGATAATTGTGTTCACAATAAAAGCGTCGATCTACTATTCAAGAACTCACACTAGAAATCTGCAAAATATGATACCTCTCTACGTAGTTATATTTAAAAAATATTTAATAATTAATAAATGATATCTTACGTTTTTGAAAATATCATTAGAAAAACATCCTTGATGTTTTCTAAACAGGTCATGCTACTTGCAGGCTTCAGCAATATGTAGCTTGTTTAGACACGAGGTTTTTCCTCTGATGTCTGGCAATATGAATATACGAGCAAAAGAGGATATACGTTCACAAAATGGAACAAATTGTATACATAAAAACTTTTTTTATATGGAAAATGTCAGACCATTAAAGTTAACCTATGTAAAATATATTTTTATTTACAATAAGTAGATAAGTCCTTCAACCTATACACCATAAGTCACATCAACCCTTAGCAGATCCTGGCACAAAGGACCGACCACAGGGGTTGGGGTTCGACACCCCACAAAAAGGAAAAGGGTGTCGTTTACATACAAGTAGTGCTAAATCCCTAGTGATTCAATTTATCTCAACACTTTTTATAATACCGGCATGTCCGGGTGTTTCTGTTGAAACTGATAAATGTTTTTTTCACAAATGCTATCAAATACGCTGTGAAATAGTTACATAATTAGATAGGAACAGGTTTTTCTACAGTATTTTAGTTATATTACACCATTTTCAAATATAAGGTAACCTTATAAGTCTATTTTTTTTATAAATTATATTTTAACGTGTATATTTTTTGTAAAACAAACTAACTCTAAAATAATGCACTCTTAAAAGCATTACTTGTTTCTAAATATGTTAAATGTTTCTTTTTTCTTATATTAATCTTTTAAAAATTGTATTCTGCTGATGTCTTTTAACACAGTTTTTAATATTTCACAGAAACGAATAATATGCACTAGGTTTTAATGGCTGAAATTTTTTATATAATTTATTGGTAAATTAACGAAAAGTCGTACGTTGAAGTAAAAATTTACGAAAGCTTTGCATAACGTATGGCGATGAACTTTCGAGCTTTCAGTGCCGGCGAGTAACCTAATAACCAGTGGAACTTCACAGTGACGAATTGCATTTAAAATTACAGTTTTGTTTTTAAAAATATCTAATTAACTGATTTTAAAACCACTTTATTTTTAAGGGATGTACTCCCCTTGGACATCTCGGAGTCTTAACCACACGAGACAGCAGGACTCGGGGGTTGCAAGCAGTGCTAGTTGGGTCGTGAAAATATAAATGGCTTTATCTATAATTGGAAAATACAGGATCTATATAATAAACTAAATACTGTCAAGATCAGAATTATACAAAAATTGAATGTTTATGAAAAAAATAATTTTAAAGAAAGAAAGGTGATAGCTAATTATTAAAATAAAAGTTAACAAACTTTGCGATTATGTGTGATTTTTAAAGACTTGGCTTTTATATAAAAATCGTATTTTATATCAAAGTGTGATAACACTCAGTTGTGATAACTGACAGTATTCGGCGTTAGTATTAAATGCATGTTTTTTGATACTCTAGGGCTCATTATATAATATGTTACGTTTATACTTCAAAACATTACATGAGACGCTAAAAATACGAGTATTCGTATTAAATTAAATTTAAAAAATTAAAAATCGTAATTCAATTTTTTTAATTAATAAATAGGATGCTGCCCCACCCTGTACTGCCTCCAGTACATCTCGATCGGACCCAAAACTTTAGAAGAAGTCACTTCACCCTGACTATTATTGATAGGATTTCAGAGCTGGAGACAAATTCTTATTTGATTTCGTCGTTTCTGGAAATATAAAATAAAACAAACCCACGCTTAAGTTAGTTTCAGTCCCGTACGGAGAATAATCACGGAAGGCCAAAGGCTCTTGTCTCTTCGGGAACACTCGCATTTATATTAGATTTTGGCAACCTTTTATATTGCCAATAAACAACCAGCAAATTTCCGATTATTTTTTATTCAATTATACTTCTCGCATAGACAATAACCTTAGCTACAATATATGAGAGACGACAAAACACTAACACAGATACTTCAGATATCAATTGACAATACCATAATATATTAAACATTTAAGTTCTCGATGAAATCTTTATAATATAATATATAAAAAATAGGTGTAAAAATATTATTTAACTCAATTTTTCGTTATTTGCCTCGCATGTCGTACATATTTAATAGAACCGTGTTACATGTCCATGCCAGATGCATTTTCTCCGAAGATACCAATTGTAGCTCATGGAGAAACTGTTCGTTTCAAAATACTAAATGCACCCTGACGTAAAAGTTACTTTATTTTATGTTATATTTAATACTGCGATATATAGATTATTTATTTATAATTTTAAAACAAAAATACCCAGAGTATTATTGTTGGTTTTTCGATTTTAATGAAGCTTCCCTAAAATTAAATGGCAACTGCGAAAGCCTTAAAAAATTTTCGATTTGTTCAGAAAGTTAGTTTTTTTGCTCCCTGGCATAAATCTTCAGTTTCAAATATTTTTTTTCATTGTGATGATAAAAAAAACTTGCTCACGCATTCTCGAGTGAATGTAAAAGAACATTGATTTTTCGTATTGAGATGACAATAATGTGAAAATAATATAAAGATATTTTCTTCTCTGTAGTTTACATGGTAGTGTATTCTCGTGTTCTGTTCTTCTGCTATAGCTTTAGTTCACGTACGAACATATAAAATTTATCATGTCTTGAAAATATGACTTTCTTCCCAGACATCCAGTATTCTATCAATGTATAATGTTCCTCTCGCAATATATTTTGTCTTGCAAATTGCTGCATTTCAATTCGGAAAAATAACAATACAATTACAACAATTTACTTGTTTATCTTTTAAATGTCTTTTATTTTGTCGATATACATATTCCTTCATTTATAAGTAAAAAAGTAAAAAAAATGTTTTATTTTTAACTTATAGATTTCACTCTACGAAATGCAGTCCCAGCAAGTTTGTTTTATACTTTAACTCGAAAAAAATAAATAGGTTATGTTAAATATTATAAACATACATAAAAATTAAATAGCAAAAAATAACAAACTGTATAATTTAATCTACATAAAATATCAGTTAATCTTGCCAAATGACATTCATACTTTAATAATAATTTCATATTCAAATCTTCGCAGCTTAAACAGTTTAACTATTTATTTTTATTAATTGATCTTTATATTTTGGTTTTTAAATTGAATATCAAAAATTTCTATGATTTATTAATAAATAAATCAAATCCAAAAATAATTACGACAGCAATAAATAGACTAAAAAAATTGATATCAAAAAAAATATTTCCAATACGCTAGAGAGCTGTGTGTAGTGCTTACATATAAAAATGTAGCTTTAGGCAGTATATCATCTATGAAAATAAATTTCCAAGTATGATTGTCACATCGTGTGACGGCAGCCATGGCAGAAGTAGTTACCGTTACAGTGTTGCCAGATTTACGACTAACAAAGCTCTCGCATTTACAAATCATAGACAAATAAATATTTATGGCTGTTCTAGCGATCGGACCCTAGATTACTGGCTGGGACCAATCCCGAAGCCATTCGTCGATAAATTCACGGATAATATCTCTTTTATTTCTTATAGTTTCTATTTACGTTTCCGCTATATTTTCTACTTTGTATTCCTCAACGCTTTCAGTATATGAATTTTAGTTTCTTCAATAATATTCATTTTAATATCAAAAGAATAAACAATGATTACTGTAATAAAATTGATAACTCAATGATGCCCTTTGTCGTAAACAAGCTAAAATGCATTTACGTTTTTATTTTTTTACTGTTCTGTAACTAGTGAATATATTCCATTACATTTTTTAATAGAGAATTTCGGTATTCAAAGGTACTATCTATCACTATCACTATCACTTATCAATTCGTTACTCTTTTTTTCGCTGCCACAAAAGCGGCATCGGAAATACCCTTTCAGTGGATATTTTGTAAGGCAAGCTATATTAGGAAGAAAAAAAACAGAAAATTCTGGAACTCGGGATAGAAAAGATTCCAAATTCCCAAGACTAAAGAATTTAATAAATTAAATTATTGGTTTATAAGCAATTTGTTTTTAGGTAATGGATTCACACTTAAAACAAAACGTGCATCATGCATAAAAGATAAGATAATAAATATGCATTCTATTATTTTTTTATTATTTATAAATATATATATATATATTATTCCTAACTCGTTGAAGTCCGCACATGAAGCGTATAACCCACCGTTGAGGTGTTGAGTTTACTCTTTATTTTAATATTATATATCTGGAGTAAATATACTGGAATAGTCGAGTCTCAGCCGAGAGCTTCAAAACAAAATAATCCAAAACTGAACTTCCCCAACAATTGAGGAGCTTAACTTTTAAGAACTTTTCAAACTATAAACCTCGAGAAGGCCGTGACATCAAACCTCGTACTTAAAGTTTAAAGCTCTAATTTTCAGGTAAATAAATATCTTTCACGGATTTTTCCCCTAACAAGCATAAACTTTTGTATCCAAACATTCGCAAATTTGCGATCTTAAATATATAAACAAAAAGAAAAAAGTTATGGATACAAACTCAGTCACGTTTTGTGAATGTCTGTTGTTCGATTTTATATTTAATATATTTGATAAAAATATTTTTAAAAAACTGAATATTTAAAGTAAACCTTTGTATATTTATAGTACATCAATATATAAATGTTTTTTTTTTTTATATTTTCTAAGAGAACCTCTTTGCATTACATTATCTTTCATCAAACTTTTGCATAAAAATCTAGATTGGTTAGATTAAAATTTACTTTTTAAAAGAAACATTAAAAAATGGAGCCTTATCAATATTACTTTATTTTTTTTTACTAATATACACTATATATTCTAAACCATATTTTTGTAATTGCATTGTATGATATCATTTTTTTGATCTTATATAAAATGAAGATTAACAAGACTTTGACGTATTATAATTTAACTATTGATTCACGTGATTCTATGTGTTTATTTGAAACTAAAAAATTTCGTTAAAAACATTTTCAATGACAGAAATGTTAGACGAAAACATCACTATTAAATTTGAAATAAACTCATATCTATTATATAGAATTTTTACTGCAGATTTTTTATTTAGTAACACTTAATTTATATTTTTATTTGATATTTTCTTAATTCACCGGCAGGTTGCTGGAGCTCGTTGACGCTTCCCCTAAAGCCTACAGCCGCCCTGCCTAACGAGGGTGGTTTAGTGCATCAGCCGGCAATCCGGTCCGCCCTATCCGGCCGAAGGACCACTTGCAAAAATCATTTAATCCCAAACGGGCGCGGATTAAACCGCGAGCGAAAGCCTCCCTTTAATTACTGCCTTCTGCATTTTCAAACCGAGATGTTTTGGCTGTTTTTCTTCATCACCGCAAAATTCTAATAATTAATTCCTTTGGTACGTTCTTTTTGGTATTTTTTAACAGTAACGATACTATATTTCACACCTTGGGTTAGTTACTTAACATAATACTATATATCGATACTCACACATTATTTAACAGAAAAAACTATTTTATGCAAAACTACTTACAGATATGTGCCAATAGATTAAAAACCGTAATCACAAATACCTTCGCTTCGATTCCACTAAAGTATATCCGTATATAAAGTATAGAGATCCGTTATTTAATCAGCAATGGCGAGGATATTTTTCTAATAAATAACCGCCGTGGCCATAAATTCCAGACGTCGCGCATACATCCTAAGCACACACGACTAAACTGTAAATAGTTACATACTACATAAGTGGGGGGACTTCTAGGGGATGCTAGCTACCCCTTCGTAGAGAGATATGGAAAAACCTTTGAATAGTAAAAATGTCCTTCTCAAAGGCTTCTACAGCCAAGTTAACCGTGGCGGCCTCGCGCGCAGACACACTACCAAGGCCAATTAAACCTCTCACTTGGATTGCAGAATTTTTCGTTAATACGCAGTACGACAAACAAACCTTAAATATTTACAATCGGTTTCAAAAATTTCAATATAATTTTTTTAATCAGATTTTTTAGTCAAAATTTGTTGTTTGCATTAAACATCAAAATTAGTTGACACAAAAAAAAATTATTTTGTATTTATTATTTCTCAAATGTTTATTTAAATTATCCAATAATTTACAAAAATTACACAATGATCCCATGACGATTTTTTTGAGTTTTACAGATAAATGTTGAAATTTTTTTATATTCAATGTTAATATTTTTAATTACATTCTTATACGTTTTTAATCACAAAATATATGTACTAAACATTTTTTTATGTATAAATAATTTATTTATGGAAAATTTCACAAGAGTAATAATTATTTCCCATAGTGATAATAACTTCACATAAACAAATAAAATTAATGTTGTATACTTAAATAAAAAGTTCTGTTATATATTTGTTTATATTTTGTAGTCATATAATAAACCCGGGTACGGTATCAACGTCGCCAAACATTTAGTACCGTAGAACTCAGGACCAACTTTAAACCTTTTTTGGGCTGAAAAATATTCCGAAATTCATATATAAAGTGACTGGGAATATTTGTAAATTTTGTAAATTTGCTCGACCGCCTCTGCATTGAGAGTTAATTAACGACAAAAAAATCACAAAAAACCGTTAACTTTTTAACGCCACGAGCTGCCGGTTTTTTTATTTTTTATTTCTGAGTCCGTAATTTTTGGTCTGCCTTTTGTGCCTACGGATTTTGTTTCGAGAATAATGACTGCCTCCGCTTGAAAGTTTTTATTTTTTTTAATTTTGTTTTGAGGGACATTTTTGTGTAAATAATTAATCGTATAAAAATATTGTTTTTCGAGAACAAAGCCGAACACCGACATCGATTAGATCTGCAAAAAAAATAATACCTTAATATATTAGCAGAGTTTTTTTTATTTATTTTACTACGCCTACGGAGAGGGGGCGTTCGATTGATAAAATGACTTCAAACGTCTTTGCGCTATCTGCAATAGACTGGTTTAATTTATTGAGCTTCATATTTAACAACAAATACTCTGTTTAATTACGAGCTATACGCACAGCCCTGCTTAAATATGCGTAGCAATAATTTATGCCTGAAGCAAGCAAGTATAGTCAATACTGGCCAGTTTTAATTTCATCCGAGTTTTTTTTTTTGTAATGACAGGTTTTAGAGAAAATCTAGAAAACTAAAGTTGTAATATAATGACTAAACTATTTTTATATGTATACGATTTTGTAGAACCATGGTATTTATTATGTGAAATGCTGGTGCAGGCACTTTGGCCACCTTCCCATCACTCCTGGTAAAAAGTCAGGAGCGGTTATCTTCGCTTCTTCCCAGCCAGGTGCCCCGGAAATTCCACCGGAAAGAATAATATACGCCGTGTCTATGCTCTATGCTCTCCACTCCGTGCTCTATGCTCTATGCCGTGTACAGTCGATGGTTCCACAGCACCCGTACGTGGAATGGGGAATTGAGTTTTCCATAAGCCGATCGTCTGTGGAAACACAGGTCTTCCACTTTTCCTGTGGAACTCTCGAGACTGCACAATTTATAGCGTCTTCGTACAAAAATATTTAAGAAACAATCGGCTGTGGAATTTGAAATGAAAGAGTTTGAATAAACACATCAACGGCTTTTATAAACATTTTCATCGTAAATTCATAATAAAATTTAATATACACATAAATTATCTTACTACTAAAATATTACATATTTATGGTGTGATTGCATTAATATGCTATTTTTAATCATAAAAATAATATTAAAACCGATCTTCATAAAGTCTTCTGTTGTTAAGTAAATAAATTCAAGTATTTGTGAAATATTCAGAGGATTCATTTTTAACCCTTAAAAAATAATAATATTAACAGCTTTCAATGTAGTATTATATAATAAAAAGTACGTATTTATATAAATCATTTTTTATTATTGCTCTTCGTATAAAAATGTATACAGATCAAAAGTTTTATAATTACTTGTTTTGAAGCAAAGATTTTACACATTACTTATTTTTCGTTTTTTTGTTGGTGTACTATATACTGTGATCACTTAGAATATTTTCATATCAAAATGTTTTAAGGATCTTTAAAAGTACAATGGTTTTTACGTAATGGTAAAAAAGCTTTCTAAGGGCACTTAACATGAGTATACAATGATATTAGCTCTGATCCCTTTCCACCTGCAGCCTCTTCCGGTTGCGGTGACAAGAGGTGGTTGCAACCCTTGTGTATAGGAAGTAGCCGTAAACGTACAAATACCCGAGCACATAGAGGCATGAGTTCTAAAGGCTCCGAAGCCACATACCCCATGAGACATACTGAAGAATTCACAAACTCATGGGGTTGGAGATAATTTCGCTTTAAATGCTGCGACTGCTAACAACAGTATTGCATAAACCGTTTTATTCACAAGTATGTATTAAGAAAAACTTTTAAAAAGAACGTCTTCATACTTTTAAATCCTCAAAATATCATTACTGTTAACATTCATAAATGACCACAAAACTATTTAACATAATGAGCATATGTATTGCAAAAATATTAAACAGTAAATTTGGCAAAATTGTATACTTGACAAAGAATTATAAATGCATAAATATTAATAGAAATTGTAAAGCTCTTAACCAAGCGTTATATAAACAAGAGAAAATGATTACATATTCAGCATTTGATATAATATTCAATATTATCTACCAGCACTATATTGTGTCAAATATCAATATATGTTCAAGAGCCTTTACAATATCATATTGAATATATGATATGGATTTTGAATACAAATAAAGGACTTTATTACTACGCACAGCTTATTAAATAATACTTATATCTCGTTATATGTTATTGGGATTTTTTTTGTTAAACTAATTCAATTTTCTTAGCGATTATAAATATAACATACAAATTCCGTTCAATATATATTTATTTAACTTTTGCTCTGAACCTATCTTGATAAATGCTCGGCTTTGTTGCAAGATTTGACATTTGATTTAATATTTATTTACATGTGTGTGTGTGCACATATATATTTATTTATATCAATATATATATATATGCTTAGTCGTTTAATAAGATTATAGCAGTTCTTGGTAAAATGTTGAAATGTTTAATTAATATAGCCAGTAGAATACAAATGTACAGTCCCAGAACCGCTACATGGCTGATGAGCTTCAGAACCGCCGATCGTGTGCAGAGCAGACACACAATCTTGTTTGGATCAATAGGCCCTGCTCCTCTTAATCAATGCTAAGCCATTACAAACAGCGATCTCATACTGCGCCATCCATACAGGACTCTCTCGGCAAACGTTTGCTCAACAAATTGTACCCAAGGCCATCCAATATATATATTATTTGATTAGAAGATAAACTCGATCATTGTTCAACTTGATTTTCGCATGACGGAGTCTTCGTTTTATGTTATCAATCGCTTTAAACCTGCTTTTTAAATAATAAAAATACGTTGTTAGATATTGTCTTTAAGATCGGTTTCCGCAAAATTATTAAAAAGTGTATATGTGCTGTTTACATTGATGTACTAAATTTGAAGATCGGTTTATTGAATTGCTTGAATCTATTCTGAAATATTTTGAAATCTCGTAAAACGAAGCCAGTTGATTCCTATCCATGACATGATTCTAATCTTTCCACTCTTTCAGGATAGAAAACATTAGCAATAGCTTTTCACGCTTACCAGAGGGTTGTTAAGGTGGATAGTAAGATAGGAAGAGCTTGGCGCGTAGGGTCGTTTCAGCCATCCCCGACATCGTTTTATATTCTCACATTTTATAGAAAAATCCTGATTTAATATTTTTTTATATCTGGAGGCAATTAAAAATTTTAAAAAAAAGTTAACACATTTTTTTACATCGCTAAGCTTTGTGTTAAAACCTGAAAATTCACGTCTACAAAAATATAATACACTCTTTCAAAGAACCCACATTTTTTCAGGAAATACTTTTGACCCATATTTTTATTCAACGGAATATTCCAACTCACTCTCCCAATAATATTGTTTTTAATATCTTCTGCGAGTAGCCTCCTATCAAAGACGCAAAGATAAATTTAAATTCAATAAAGATAAAACACATTTTTATACATCCCCTAAAAAAAGAGGGATAAAAAAACGTACGCAATCGATAAAGTAATTTAATTCTTACCTTAACTGCGAATAAAGTGAGCATTATTTATTTAAGCCTGCAGGTAGGGTGCCGAATTGGAGACGTTCACCTCAAGTCCCGAATTTAATGCTTCCCGATGGCCCTGCGGGACCTCCTCCGGTAATGCCTGGCAGGGTCCTTAAGGGCTCGCTAACCCACTCGACTGCCTTCAGGGGAACCCCCGACTACACAATGCTCGGTTTTTATTTTTAAATAAAAACAACAAAGACCGCGGGATCAGAAATTCAGACGTATAATATTTCTAGATAAAACGGTTTATGTCTTGCATTGTTAACATTTATAACATGATTCGGCTTTTCAAATTGGATACATGAAAAAAATTATTACACTGTGTTATGCGTAAATATACCGCGTTTATTTTTTGTAAAAATGTTTTAATATTTATAAATTATTTTTTTCATTTTTTAGACAATAAATCCACGAACCAATCAATAGGAAAATTCTTCGATATAATAAAACCGCAATTGACACCTCTCAGATCCGAACCAGTGAATTTTTGGTTATTTTATTATAATTTATATTTTTTTAATTTTATCCGTTTGTTATATGCGGCTTTTAAAAAAATCGCAGAAATGCAAAAATGATTTATGTTTTTTTTATCATCAGCTATATATGCTCAATAATATTTTTTTTTGAATTTACTCTATCAAACTTTTTTCTCTCTTCGTGTTATCAAAACCATCTGACATCTTCATATTAGCAACCTTGTTTTTTTGGCTTATTGGTGTATTTCGATAAAATTGTTTTTAATGTTAAGGAGAGGTTTATGTTCTAAATAATTAAATTACTACATATTTTAAAATCACAGTGATACTAACTAAAATTTTCAATCAATTTCAGCTAATTATATTGTTGTGTATTGTTTATTGCAGTATAAATATTGATCGATCAATGGCTAATGCTTGCTTGCGTAAATAGCTTTGTTATTTCAAGCAACAGCAATTTAATAAAAGCTTCATTATAGGCATTCAACACTCAAGCTAATAACCCAAAGGCAGTAATTAACTTTCTCAAATTCAATTCAACTACCTGCAATACAATTTCATCAAATTTCACCCCCGCGATCTCTTCTAGTCTCGGAGTCCTCTTCTGGAACCTTCCGCGTACAGCCCTCCGAGCTGCCTTATTCCAGGGTACAGTCATTCAATTATCATCCCAGCCCTCTCGAGGAGGACAGTTTACCTTCTACCTTCCAATTAAATTTGGCTTTGTTCGGATGAGATCGGAACCTCTCGTGATGTAAGAAAGTATCCCCAATAAAAGTGAAACAACGCTCACATAACAATTGAGACCGTATAAAGGAGCGGTAAATACGTAGGTGTAGGCTCTACACCGGCTGAATGTTTTCAGCCTAAGCCTTTCTCCACAAAAACCTGATACTTTGTATTCGAGCAAAACTTAACTTTCGAGAAAAGTTACGTTCCCAGCAATTTACTAAATTTTAATTGTGAAAATTCTTGTTTGAACAAAGACTTCTGCGATATTTTTACAAGAATCATTTTATTCAAATACTCTACATTCGTGTAGATTAAATTAAATAATGCATTTGTCCATTTATAAATATTGACGAAACAATTTATTTTTATGTGTATTTAACTTTAGAGCCAATGTTTGTAATGATATATTTATAAAGTAACCACATTATATCCCAGAAATATTTTTAACGTAATTAGAGTTAAAATTGAAATTGAATTTTTAAGCATCGTTATTTTTTTTTTTTTTCACCACAGTCAATACTCAAAATATAATAGACTTGGGTTGAAAAAATATTTGCTTAAATTTAAAATGGGTTTGCTTTTACTTTGGCACAAAAAAAAATTATTTGGTTTTTATTTTTGTCTAGCACTGTCTAGTGAGTTTTTTTTTCCAATTAAACTAAATAATACCATTTCCATAAAATAAACGTCGAGGACTTCCCCAAGTTGAGAAGCATCCTGGCGCCGTGGTATGTAGGTCGCTGGTCGTTGTTGTTTCTTTACGAGGAGCGTCCAGGACTCGCCGCCCGCCTGAAATATTCAGCGAATGCCTCCGCTGCGCGCCTATTAGGGACAGGTCGGTAATTCGGCTAGATTGTATTGTGCGGTGCTTACTTCTGGCTGTGTAGTCAGCTTTTTTGCTTGCTTATAAATATCCTTTCAGAGAAACTCAAAAAAAATCAACTGCGAGACTTTCGCTAACTTTAAACGACTTCCTTTATAATTGTACAAAACCTGTTTTTTAAACATTTTGTTTGGAACATCTTTTTTCATGTGAAACTCTTTTTCAGCGTGAATCCTTTTGCATTACAAGTTTTAAGAAAAACCAACCCTTAGCATTCTCAGATCCGTTTATTTTTTTCATCTTTCATAAAAGTTTTGTTAATTACGATGCTGGTATCATAAATGTTTAAATTTTATAAATATTACATATAACCTATATTGTAATGCTTAGCTTACCAAACACGTGCCAACTAACAATTGAATAAATATTATTTGAGTATTTGAGATTCAGTGTTTATCTACTGAGCTTCAATTTCCTTCATTTTTTTTTCATAAAACAATTTTTAGAATACATGTGTACGATATCATCAGTTGATAACATCAGTTGGTGACTCACCCACCAGAAAGTGGACCTAACTAAAGAATTAACAAATAACAAACACACCGTATAATGTTTCTTTATAGAAACATTAAAAAATAGTATTTAGTTTTAAATTATGCTGAAACTGAAACAGGCACGAGCAAAATAGCATCAGAATGTGTTTCACCTGTCAATAGTCAGAGGTGTAAATCCTTCTCTCCTATAACGAGCGATGTTTGCTCCTGGGTTTGAAGATATTTTATTTTGAAAAATCCGGTGACAAACTATAAAGAAAATACACGAAATACATATTTTCACGGCGTAATTTTATTTTTGCGCATTATTTCACTATTTCACTACAAGAAAGAGCACATCCACGGGATGTAACACAAAAGAGATCGTATTTACACTGAATAAATCATGGTAGGTAGTGCTGCGAGAGCGGCGCTGAAGGGGCGCTTAAGGAAGGGACCCTGAAAATATGCTAAGGAAAAAGTAATAAAAGTGTATGTGTGCCATTGTTGACAGATTGCAAAATTTAAAAATACCACCCTGAGAAATGAAAAAAAAACATTTTCTGCGTGTAGACACGAATACTTCATATTATGCCATATTCTTTCTCTGCGAAAAGAAAATTCGTTTCCACTCTGCTACGTCACAACAGCTGTTATTAATCCATTACTGGATGAAGGCCTTGTGATATTTTTTTATTATATTACCTAATAAGGTAGCTATTGTAGTCTACGCTCAGTTGAATTCCTGTTTAATGGCGTAATTTATTCTTAAAGATATTTGCTATATTCAGTATAAATAAATAAAACTACGTAACACATGTATAATTTCGTTACCCTGAATTGACTCTTGTTTTTAAAACAATGTATCTATATTTTGAGTAAACAATGAATATTTTGTTGCTTTAAAAATCTAAACTATACTAACATGAACTATTACTTAGCTTATTACTATTATTTGTATTCATAAAAAATACTGTCTTCTACTATATAATTCACATTTTAGACGCTATGTAATGCAGCTAATAATTTCTTCACTGCATTATATAGACAAAACAAAACACGTTAAAAGCTATATTTATTTATTTTACTCTAATAAAAGCACTTCACTATAAAATTTACATCTAGTGGATATGAAATTTTCCCATTCCAACGTCGATGTATTATAAAACAATATAAAAGTAACCCCAAGTATCTTACTAAAAATATATATATTAAACATTCTCAATATATTAAATATTCAAAAAAAAATAAGATAGTCCACTTCCTTCTCGCTCAGAGTAGGGATTATGACGAGGAGGCGCGGAGGGGGCGGAGGAGTAGGAGGGTGGCTTGATAAGATAATTGGTTGAACCGCTGGTGAGTATGAGCCGACAAGGGAATATTATAAATTTTAAAGGTAAGTGGGTCTCAATTTCTCCGCACTTTGCATATTCGTCCTTCCTTCTTCTTTCTAGGTTGGGTTATTACTTAGCGGTAATTAGATTAGCTCGTTTTTATAAACAAATAAGTAAGCAAGTGTTTCAAAATCTACTATTGGTCCGAAACGATAGAATTAGTGAAAACTAAGTGAAAGTCCTTTTGGTAGTGTTAGATTGGTATAAGTAAGGTGAATCATATTTGAAAGCCTATATTATATATCAGTTCCGATGAAAAAGCAAAGAAATTGAAGTGAAAGCTATGTAAAAGTCGGTATGTTATTATTAGGTTGATATAAGTGATGTGAGATATATGTGAAAGTGTCTCTGATATTGTTGAAACTCGTTTTAGTAGACTTAAATTAGATGAATGTTATTTGAAAGTCTGTTTTATATTTTAATTTTGATGAGAAAGTAAAGAAAGTGAGGTGAAAGCAATTTAAAAGTCTGTCTTACATTTTAATGTTGAAGAGAAAGTAAAGAAAGTGAGTTGAACGCTGTGTGAAAGTCATTTTAGTAGACTTAAGTGAGGCGAAAATCTATTTTAGTTTTTATTTTTGATGAGAAAGTCAAGAAAGTGAGGGGAAAGCTGTTTGCATATCATTTTAGTAGACCTAAGTGAGATGAAAGTCTGTTTTATATTTTAGTTTTGATGAGAAATTCAAGAAAGTAAGGTGAAAGCTGTTTGAATGTCATTTTGGTAGACTTAAGTGAGGTGAAAGTCGGTTTTATATTTTAGTTTTGATGAGAAAGTCAAGAAAGTAAGGTGAAAGCTGTTTGAATGTCATTTTGGTAGACTTAAGTGAGGTGAAAGTCTGTTTGTAAGTCTGTCGTACATTTTAATGTTGATGAGAAAGTAAAGAAATTGAGGAGAAAGCTACATAAAAGTTTGTTATTATTAGATTGATATAAGTGAAGTGAGATCCATTTGAAAGTGTCCATATTGTTAATATCAGTAATTTTGAATCTATCTGAAATATGTGGATTTTAATAAAGTAAAAGCCATGTGAAAATTTATTTGAAATTTTCGGGTTGATAGAAGTGAGATAAAAACAATACAACAGTCTTTTTGTTATTTTTACGCGAGTAATAATGTAAATGTCTATATTTCTATATATGTGAAATCTATCTGAATTTTCATATTGACATTAGTGAGATAAAAAGAATGTGAATTTTTATATTAGTATGATAAAAGTAAGATAAAAGATTCTATGAAAAAAATAATAATTATAAAAACAATATTCTAGTCTCTGAAAACATGTGAATATTTTTGTGTATTCCACAAATCCTTAATATTACAACAGGAGCAAAAATTCAAGAGTGGAGTTTTCAACAAAACAAACAAAATTTTCCATGCCAAATGCAAGGTTAAATATTAAATAAATTTATAAAGTCACTTCATTGTTTTTTAATAGATTATATAAAATAATTATTATATCACTACACATAAACTTGTTTTAAGACTTTGATGTTGGCATCCGGGAACGCTCTTCGTCTGGAGTCCGGGCTTTTGGTGCATTATGCAAATAGTCACAAGCGTAAGCACACACTTAGAGTTTTATTATGGCCTTAAGGAGATTATATATCTGCAACTGAATTTACTGCCATTGTAATGCATCCATGATGAGAGCATTTGGAAGACGTTGAGATCGTATTTTTTACCGAAAGATTTGGATGTGTGCCAATTCAAGACAATAATTTTATTCAGAATCGACATAAAATTAATGGCAAACTCGTTATTTGGTTTTGAGTTGTGAGTAGTAAATATAATTCGCAAAGAAAAGTAAACTTTTATATAAAACGTATTCTGTTTTAATAACAAATATACTAATTATAAGACATGATATTTTGGTTGAAAGATTAATGAGCACTATGTTGAAAGATCATTGCCAATTTTTTTTATCATATTCATTACCACCTAAAACAAAAACAGACAAGCTAATCAGCAAATTAGTGTGAAACATAAATTTGAGAAATATATATATATTTTAAAAAATATTAAAATTACAAGCATAACCATATTCATACGAATATTGCTTGTATTTACAAAATTTCATCATATGTAACAAGATTAGCACGTCCAAAGCACAGGTAAACAGCACGCCATATTAAAGTCGCCCCCAGACCGAGACAAATACATTAGTGCCTTCACAGGCCTCTGAGACGTACCACATCAAACACGTGTTCCTCCACACCCCCTCGGGGGGCGCATTCATTCTGCAAACACCCACCGAGAAACCCACCCCCAGCCAGGGGCCTCAACAAAAACCCCAAGACATACCCCATTGTCATAATTTTGATCAATCTCAAAAAAATATCATTAATTACGTCGATGTTGAGGTGTTTTTTTTAAACGGTGTAATTAAAACCGAATCCACTAAAAATGCTGTTTATAATAGATGACATTTTAGTCAGTTGCAGCTTTTTAAGTGTTACCTTTGCTTACCGTGTATATTTGAATTAAATTTAATAAAATCACAGCTCAGCTATATCTTTCTCGAGAATACTCTATCAAGGGTCCTGCATCGGTATGTGCAATGATTCTAGTAGGTATATTCTTATAGAGTCTACTTTGTATTCGTGAAGCCAAGTGTCTGGGAGAGGAGGCCGATAGCGAAGCCAACACCTGCCGCCAAAGGAGACGCTCGCATTGTGATGTGGAATTTATTTGCCAGCAGTATTTATTACCTGCCTAATCTCCTGATGCCTAAATTGAATTTTTTAACAGTAAATACATTTAAATTTTATTATCTCGTTCCGGTGGATAATTCTAGTGCGTAGTTTACGCGTGCTTTAAAGATAGCACCTTCACGACAGAACTAGTTCAACCGAAAAAATACGCGGTATTCTAAATTGATAAAAATATTATGTGTGCGAGAAAATAAACTAACTAGTCGTGAATTATATCATTTACTTTGTTTAGAGCGTTTGAATGAATTCAAAAAAATATTATTTTATTAGAAATGTTTTATGTTACTCTGCGATACATAAATAAAACTTCGTATTCTATTCCAGGCGTTCTCGATATTTTGGTGGGAATATCGAAAAACAAATATTACTTAATATTACGGTATTTTTCAAACTAGTTTTGTCAAGTGTGAGTGTCATCAATGGGACACATGTGTCTCTCGTGACATCAGATGAAAGCCTGAGACGACGTCGACACGACATTTCATTCGAAATACCGCCTTTGAGCTTCTGAAAATCAAGCCAGCCAACAAAGCGCAAAAAACCTACCCTTGGCAAGACAAGCGTGTCAATCGTTCTGCTTTTCGGAATACACTTTGGAAGGTCCCACTTCTTCCACTTGGTATTCCCAGAGCCTCCCTGGCTGCCTTGTCCCCAGCCAACTGCATAATTTAAGGGTCGCAACCCCACCTGCCTCCACCGCCCTCACAATGTCGTGCCCTGGGCTACCTCACTAAAGATGGTAACGTAAAAAAACTGTTATGAATTTAAAGGTATAAAGTAAAAAGTATGGTATAAAGCTTATATACGAGGCCATAATTTTCATAAAAAGACATATTCTTGTTATTCTGCTTTCCTCGAGAGAGTCGATCTCAAAGCAAGGATTTATATATTTTTTTAAATTGACTAGATTGTTTGACGAATTATTTTTTTCTTAACTGTTTTTTAAGTGATTAAAGAATAAAATCCTAAAAGGCTAGACACTCAAAAACTGATTTAATTCAATAATAACTATTTTAAGTCATATGGCTAGTGATCTCTTAGGATCACTAGTGAGAGGTTTTCCCTTTCAAGAACCAATAATTATAATTATATGCGAATAGTAAATAAAAAATAAGACTTATTTATTAAAAATGCTTATTTGATATTTTTTATGTAACATTGGCTTATTAAAAATAAGCAAGTCCTTTGTGCTTCTACAAAAACCCTCATTTCTTTTTAAAATTATTTGAAATCGTTTTTTTTTATTTAACAACTTAGTCAAAGTAAACATTTAAATAAATTAACAAATAAATGAATATTTTTATCGGGCAGTGATATTTTCCGAAACTGCATCTAAAAACCTAAGTACTATAAATACAATGAATGACTTTTCTCTCTGCGATGTTTTAAATCACAGCCTCCCTGTTCCTGTTCCAGGGGGTGTGTTTATAAACTGGGGGGTGTTTTTTTTATTCAGCTGTCTACTTGAAATGCAAGTGGTTAAATTGAAAAGCTCCCGTTTATGGAATACTCTGCTGAGTAAGGTAGAATTGGACTGTCGCGGTTTTGGTTGTCTGAGAAGCTCACTACCCCTTGCCGTCTTTGTGTGCAGTCATTAATGCCATCTAATGAAATATAATCTCTCTCCACGCACTGTGGCACTAACGAAGGGTTGAATCATAAGCCGATTTAATTTATTATATTGTTGACGATACTGTAAGGAGAAATGCAAGGGGACTAATAAAATGAAATAGCTGCCTTTGAAATGAGAATATGTACTGCAGAAGGTGGTTTTATATAATTTCACATATTTAAATGTCTGTAAATTAAAACATATCAAAATAATTACTTACTTTTATAGTTAGCAAATTACTTACTGAGGATCAGTTATTTCAATTACATTAAAATATTAACACGTTAAATAGGTTGAAAGCAGGATTTTGAACTGGTTTCTTTTTTTTTTGTTAACAGCCTTTTTGTTATTTTGGGGAACACGAACAATATAAAAATGTTTATATCAC
This sequence comes from Atopsyche davidsoni, assembly GCA_022113835.1. Lineage (NCBI taxonomy): Eukaryota > Metazoa > Arthropoda > Insecta > Trichoptera > Hydrobiosidae > Atopsyche > Atopsyche davidsoni. The sequence goes on along the minus strand of JAILWY010000006.1, from coordinate 7,175,731 downwards.
ATGTTGTCTTATCTTACATGATAGTGGGGTGATGTCAAGGCAATAAAGTATGAGCTCATCCAATGGAATCAAGGGAATGTGAGCTTTTGAAATCAAAGCTATGTTTTTATAAAGTTTAAAAAAAAATCATTTAAAAAAAAATTGAAAAAATAAATAACGTTTAAAATTTTAAAATTTTAAACGTTAATATGATGCTCTTTTAGTAAAACTAAATTACGAAACTGTGTGTTTATTTGCTTGCGAATTATTTCGCGATGTAATTTGTAGCGCTCAGCCGCCAGGCTCTCCGGCCACCGCTGAAAGTACTTACCGAGATTAATGACTACTTAAATTAATAACAATTAATTTACATTATGTACAATTAACAGAATGAATTATTACAATCTTTATAATGAGAAATAACGACAATATTTACAAAACACTATCTAGTATAATAAATTACCTGTTAGTTTGATTACTAAAGCACTAGTTATGTTCCTATGTTTTGGGTTAATTTTCGCATGTTTTTTTGTACCCCCACGTATTGGTTCCCATATCCAATTTTTTTTAAATCCTTAAAGATAGTCGTAGTATCAAAAATTTGAAGCAGAATCAAAATTAACTCATTGAAACACTAATTAAAAAATAGCTCTGAACCATATCAACAAACGGCCAAAAAACACCTATCCGGTATGCTAATATGTTTATTTTAACTTAAATTTAAATATTTATCTTTACACTCTACAAAGTACGGTAAAAAAATGTTGCTCCGCAAGAATCGTTTATTATTTCAATGACGTCAAAGCCAATGTTAATAATTACCTTAGCTTATATAATACGCCTTTTTGTTAATATAAGCACACTTTAGCTTTATTTTAAATAATGAAATTAAGTTGTTGAAAACATTTTAAAAAGCTAGCAATATTATTTTTACTTAGTGGTCATTTTTAGGGGGTGGTTGCTTGGAGAGATCTTGTTGGTTTACATGACAAGGCAATTGCATACATCGAAACTTACTAGACCAGAAAGAACGCTTCAATACTTTTTCTAAAACGACAATAACTCAACCGCGAATAAGTTGAGTCATAAAGGAAATTAATGATTACTTGTACCCCAAGAAGACAGACCTGATGACTCGTGTCCTCGGCTGAGGAGCTCCGTCCACAACTTCTCGGATTATGGAGCACCCTGACTGCTTACAAAGCCTTCCATATACTTCACCTTGACTTGCAAAAACGTCAATTTTTACTGACGTCACCAACCCCTAACGACCTGTGTGTCATCCCCCACATATTTTGTAAACCCATTTTGTTTGCTGAAAAATATTGTACAACCTACCCGCTTTATTCTTGTATGTCAACAAATCAGCACCACACAACCTAACCTTAATTTATTCTATTCACAAATAATATGAAATATCTGCTATGTTTCATATCCTTTCATGTTTAGTATATATTGTATTAATTCAAATTTGACGAGTATTTAGTTACTATCGCCATTTATAAATTTCTAATAATTATACCTCAATTTCTAAACCTCATTCAATGTTCAAGAAATCACGCCTTTACACAGTTTAACTATCAAACTCAATATTTCATCGCTACAACAATATAATAAATTCTTCGTTTCTTTATTATGACTAATCAATCAATCTTACCCAAACAAAAACGTTTGATTCATCAATAAATAGAAATGTCGCGGATGGGCAAACACACAAAGGTTTTATCGTTTTTCGTCGACTCTGAAAATACTCGCATACTCTTTTCAGGTAAATAAGTATGCGCATTTTATACATCTGATCGTAAACAACTTCATAAAATACCTGAAATCGGCCGTAAAAACTACATTAATAATTTCGATGTAAAGTTATTGCAACTTCTGTAGATATCATATAGGTATACCATATTTTTATGTGTGAAAATTTTACACTGTCTTGTATTATTATCAGTTTATTTTAAAATAGCGCAATAGTAAAAAAAATATATATATATATATATATAACTTTATCAGAGATATAGAAATAAAAATAAAAAACACTTTTTTAATTATCACGATATATCGTCAGATTTCAAACAGCTGTAAAATAAAGTATTTGCGATAATCGCTAAAATAAAATGTTTTATACATTTAAGTAAAAATAATGAAATAACACAGTTCCGTAAAAATCGAATATTAATTATTAAATTTATTTATTAACTGAAAAATCTATAGATTTCATCCTCAAAACCATATTTTTAATTTATAATTTCGAATAAAATATTCAGTTTCTCAACATTTTTTTGTACTATATTAGACATCTGTGACAATATAAATTTTCTAATATTTTCTAATATGAATGCCGTTATTTTTTGCGGTATTCTATATTAAAATTAATTTACATTAATCAATATACGATTTTATTTTATTTTAAATGAATCAGCGACAACTTTTTTACAGCAAAAATAAAAGAATAATATTTATTATTGATCTTGAATATATCACTAAAAATCTTAATAAAAGCTACGTTGTAAATTCATACCAAAGTTTGGACAAATAGGTTTTTTTTTTAGTTTCAGACTAGTTTTTATTTAATAAATTTCCCAACTTTGAGTCTCAACCTATAAAAAACCAACCTCTGATTTTTATTTTTCAGATAATATAGCAAAACTTTTAATGATCCTAAGTCGAGAAAAAAATCTGCGTATACATAAATTACTAAAACAAAGGATTATTTTGATATTTCATGGGACTTTTTTTCTTTGCTCTTTTTATACAAAAATTTAATATTTACTAGCCGTATTGGTTGATCATTAATAACTTTGTACAACAGAATATAATAATAAGTCCACTGTAATGTTCTCAAAGTGTATTGCGGCTTGTTTGTGTTAAGTTTTTCTTTTGTTGGTAATCCAAGACCCGGCGATGGTTTATCGGCAATCGAGCGCGCGAGCCATTGTCGCCTTATGGCCGTTTGACATGCGACAAAAGCGCTCGAGATTTATGATTGTACACCCGCTTTATGAAAGCTAACATGAAATCTCTCAATTAGTGAATAAATAATATTCTGTAATTACTCTTTCATAGAATTAATAAAGTTATTTGTTGTAAAATTACGCGTATACACGGTAAATCGAAAGTGTCCCTTTGTCCTCCCAAATAGAAAGATTGGCTACCACTTGTATACCAGATTTTATAAATAATTTTTTTTTTTTTTATTCAATAAATAAAATACATGGGTCATGTTATATATGTATACACAATATATATATATATATATATATTATAGGTGATTATTGAATATACGTTAAATTTGTGAAGTGTCTAACACAGGCCTAAACAATTTCCAAACTAACATACTATATACATAATTATAAAGATAAGACTAGTTTAAACTTCTAAAGGGCAATTGCTCCCACATGAACCTGTTTTATACTTTATGTAAATATTTTTTCGTTGATTGTTTCGGACATTAATAAAATTGAGTTGTATTTCATGCTAACATAGAGCGCACGGCAAAAGTCAAATATCTTTATAATAATTTAGTAAATCTACCTCCCCGATCTTCCCATTCTGTTGCTGCCATTCTGTACCATGATCGTGCGTAAAGGATCGGTAATGGAGTAGTGGACTTGGAATGATTGTGGAAAAATATGATGAGGTGGGGGGCTCCTGCTATTGCTTTTGTAGCTTGCTGCAGAAGAAATATCAGATCTTAACTTTGGAAGGAAAGGGTTTATAAACATGTAGAACAGTGCTTCTCAAAGTGGTCCCTGCGGACTCCAGGGGGTCCTTAGAAAATTAAAATTGATTTAGGGGGTCCACGCAAGGTTTAATATAAAATATTTTTTTTTTACACATTTTTATTAATATGGAAGTTAAAATAACTGAATGAATACATTATTAGCGATTTTTACGTCCTAAGTAAAATATAAATATAGACAGGTGCATAAAATACAAGTGATAACAGGCATCGAGTTGAGTCAGGTAGGTTAATAGAGTCGATACTTGCACCAACTAGTCTATAATATGAATTTATGTAGTTTTTCATCCAGGGTCCGTAGGCAAGTTTTGACTATGAAAGGGGGTCAAAAGAGTTTGAGAGCCACTGGCGTAGAAGGACCCGTGGACTCACTACACTATTTTCCCATGAGAAAACCATGAACACTGGCTCAGCATGAGTATATGCTCAGTGAAATGGTCGCCAACCTCCTCTGAGGAGAGGCACTTGATGAAATTATATTTAATATTTTATAACTCAAAATTAGCCTAAAATCTCAATCTAGCGCCGAACGGTCCTTCATAAAAGGCAATAGAAGGGTTGGGGGAGTGAGGCTGCACAGGAGGGTGTGATAAGACGGCGGTTAATTGGGAGCATACAGCTCCTGGCTGGCCAGACTGGTGGCCAGGGGATGCTCGCCACCCCTACCAGCCTGAATATTTTACACCCCCGGCGTTATGAATGTGATAATACTGCGTTACACCGCGCGCAGTACTGCGGAAATTGTAACAACGCGCTCCTGAATAAGGTATGATTTCATTTCAGTTTTTAATACATCTGCAAAATGACAAGTATAATACAATCATACATCAATAGAAACTACTACTTTACATTTTAATTAAATTTAAATAAAATATAAAACTTATTGCGAGATCAAAATCACTTATTACATTGAGAGAAAATTAACATTTCAGCCAATTCTATACATACAAACGTGAATCAAACTTTTAAACAGTTTTTATACAATCACTTGGCCTTTTAAAAAAAAAACAATTTAAAATTTACAGTGAAATTGTTATTCGTTCACTTAAAATTGAGAAATCTTGATATAAGTAGTTGGTTTAGCACTGGTTTCGATTTTGATTAAAAACCTTTGCTTATTACTAATTAGGCTTTGATAGAATCAAATTCAAGCTTCTTTGTGGCCTACCTGTACCGTAAAAGGGATAATTAACTTCGCTTAAAATCCGTTTCTTTATTAACACACGTGGAAGTGGTAATTGTATTTTCAGGCTAAACAAGTCTAAAAATATCAAAAGTCAAAATTATTCAACACATCAAGGTCGGTTGCTACCCCATTAAAGCAAACATCATTAAGGGGCGTTTTTTAATGAATGTTGGGGGTGGTTTAAATTTCAGCTAAGGGTGGCCTGAAAACCTCCTTTGAGAGAGGCACCTTAGACGGAACCGGGCGCGTATGAAAGAAGCGTTTTAATAGGTAGTTACAACCCGGTGGCCGTTTGATGTCTTCCTGGATAAAGGCCTTCCGAGAGGATTTTGTTAATAAGATTATGAAATTATGCAAAATTCTAATTTGATACCGTGAATGGAAATATTTGCTGTTTTAGTTGACTTCCTTCATGTTTAAATAAATTTTCACCAGCACTCTTTTTAATTTTGTACAAATAATTTTTGTTTAATTAAAAATTCAAATTTTATTTAATAAAGCTGTAGTATTACTTGTTCAAACACGTGAAAAATGTAATTTGTTATTATTAATTCTTCTTCTACTTCGATGTTAGTTTATTATGAGTTGTAAAGATTTCTCATTCAAAACGCAGGGATCGCAAACCAGCCCTGATAGTTTCCAGCTCTGACGTCACTCCCGGCGATGCGGCAAACTTTAATTAAAACGGTTGGCGACCCCTGCACTTAAATGCATTTTTTGAGTTTCCGTTTTCCCAGCGGCCCTGGTCGTTCCTAACGCTTATAATTGCTTTTGGGAAGTAAATACTTCAAATTACTGGTAACTTTGTGGATTTTGTGCGGTGAACCCCGGTGAATAGAGCCTCGACAGCTTTAAAAATTACCATTGCTTTTTAAAGTCTCGTTTAAAGCACAGTGAAAATAATTTTATGATGCGTATCGCAGTTTATCATGTCTTGTAACAAATATACTTCGGACTGATATTGCAATGTAAAAAACAACAAAGTTCTGAGTGAAGCATTTAAATCCATTCTGGATATTATTATTTTTAAAGCCTTTTTAATTAAGCCAATACACGCACTTAAATATATTATTGATTTTTTGTTTTGTTTTATTGATTGATAATGATTAAGTACATTTTTTCAAATATTGAAAATTGTTAAAAAAAACTCTTAGAAAAATATTCAAATCCGAGTTTCTGTAATCAATCCATTACCTGGCGAAATCGTGTCATTTAATTATTTTAATTGTCACTTTATTTTTTATATCGCAAGTTGATTTTTTTACAGAGTATTGAAAAAACTATAAATTATATTGATCTATTTTTCATTATTTAATTATCGTCCATTTTCAGGGTACAATAAAATCTTGAAGATGTTGAAAAATTGGATAAAATGACGACTTTTCAAAACCAAAGTTTGTTAATGATTTCTTTTTTTTTTTAAATTAATAAGACACACATGGTTTATATTTAATCTTTTAATTCCAATTTAAAAAAAGGCTATTTAAATGTTTAGGACTCTTAGAACAGGGACGTGACGAATCTCCAAATTCCTACACTTCAATCGGAATAACACATATTTATCATATGAATAGTAAATTTGTAAGAAATATATTGTGTTCGGAAGAAGGGATGTATCAAACTTTTTAAACGGACTAGAAAATGATCAAAAAAACTCGATTACGGGACCTAGACCCTTATCTAACAAATGAAACTAAAATAATCTTGTAATTTCATTTATTTTTTTATGCTCACCTACGCTGAATTTTATTTTCAAACAAGCAGTCACAGGCACTATACATAATCCCTCCATATCAAAATCCGATCCTTTTTCATAAACAAGTCGTTCAGTGTGCCAAGAAACGGCCCCGTCCCGAGTACAGTCGTGAATCTGAAAGGCAAATAACAACATTCTTATAGGGACCATACATCATACGGCATAAAGCGCGTATTACAAGTCGACTTTTCACGCGCCTTTGTAGGGGTGCCATTATTTCGGCGGAGACTTTTATTCCGAGTAATAAATAGGCCGCGGACCAGTGCCTGTAAAAAGCTCCCCGCGTCCGAACTTGCCGGCACTCGACGCAGTTTTATTATGTCTCGGAAAACTTTGGGGTAGTTTTTGTCAATGATAGATTTATCAGCTGCGAAATATGATATCTCGGCCTCGTATATATGCCACTCATTCTCAGATCCTTGCAAAAATGGCGGTTTTTATTTTTCTTTTGGATTACACTTTATTTTGCTTCAAGTGCGAGCGTGTCGCGTTTGCTGTAAAGATTAATTGTTAATGGCCTTTCATGAAAATAGAATATGATTTATTTATATATTTTCTGTCAGTAAGCGTTTTTATAAAATCACATTACTGAAGCTTATATTTTAATATTAATCTTCAAAAATAGCATGAAAAATCATAGAAAATTTAAACTACACTTAAGAAATAAGTTGTTGCTGCAAAGTGTTTTTTTTTACATCTCCTATTTTTGCATATCTGGTTTAAATTTTTAATATTTTATTATGTGAGTATTAAATTCATTTATGAATGTGGTTGTCAATATATTACAAGTACTCATATCTAATATATGTAAATACCATTACTTTTAAAGGAGTTCTATAAATAGGTTATTAGTAATTTTAGAAAAATTTTCTATCATTTATACGCATTGTAAATATTTCAAATAATTTATATTTATCTATCTTATAATTTTTGGTTATGTCATATCAATATCTGTAGATTCTGTAGAATTATATCTGTAGAACCTTATTATAAGCTCGAGTTCTTCAAACATCTCTTAGAAAGTCTATCAAGTAGTATAGCAATAACAGAAAGCTTTAAAACTAACATTATTCTGAATAATTATATATGAAAATTTGAATAGCGACGAAATTAGGGTACTTTGCTCATCCTGTTTAATTAAAAATCTGAGCAAATGTGTATATAAAACCGTTTTAGTGTATATAAAATAATAAACTATGTAATTGCACGAGACATTTTAATGACTGCTAAACAAATACAAAGTTTTACGAACTCCTCCGAAGGGGATTTAGTCAAGTCGCATTCTAATTGACCTGATTCTACCTACCAGCAAGTAAATAGTTGTTTTTCTATATTTTTTTTCAACTATCATTCATTATTCTATTATATGTAACAGTAAAAAGAATTGTTCACTCGCTATCGACAATTTATCAAACAAAGATGACAGGACAAAAAACTATAAAAGCTTTCCAAATTTTTGATATCTGCGTAAAATAATGACATTAATAATGACATCTGTATATGAAAACGAACAAAGTAAACAGCTAAATGGCAACTTTCACTTTAGTTAGAAGTGGAAAAAATATGATTAATATATTGTTTTCCGCTTGTTCACCTCACATTCTGATATCGATCCTCTGGCTGGTAAATAAGAGCTACAGAATAGCAGTTAGATCGTGTCGAATAGCACTAAACACTCGTGCTTTCGCTTCCTTCCTTTTATTCCGAATTATTACTTCTTTTCCTGTGTTTTTTTTTGCTTCTCCATTACTTAACCAGAACATCCTTTATTCTATAAGCAACATTGAGTGCCTGTCTTATTTAAAGTCTTAATACTATAGATTATTTGCGATTTCTCGTAAAATTTTATTCTGCTGATGAATTCAATTAAAAAGATACTTATTTGCAATACATGTTTATAATAGGCATTTCAGGGTCATAATTGTTCAATGACTACAGCAAGTCATAGTCGATGTCTCAAAAATCGAGTATATTTCTTATCATTTTGTGTGTGACAAAAACATGTAGTATAAGGAATGTTAAATGTGAAATTCAGAATCAAGTAGAAGCCACATTTTTTCAGAACTGTCAAGGCGATCGTCCACGGTTTTATTGGGTATTTATTTCTCACACACGTTTATGGCGAAGGGAAGTTATTACCAAGAGATTTATATTCACGGCTTTTCAGCAGGGCCGGGCCTCCTTTCAGTTTTTGAATTACAGGCGCCGATTTCCTGCCCGGTCGGCCGTGTGAAATATCGGGAAATAATTATCTGCGGTCACGACATGCCACAGACAAAAGCATACGCCATTTGCAACTCCGATGTGTCCCTGGTTAATTCGTTTATCAGTTTGCATGTTGGAAGCTGAATCGGCCTGCAAAACTCTGAAAAAAAACTGTAACAACACCTTTGTTACAAACAATCATTTGTATATTATAAAATCAAATTATTTTTCTTCTGTTGCCTTTCCTTGCAGGAGTTTCATGACCATTTCCTCAAGCCACTGCCGCAAATTCCCCATCCACGTGAACTTCCTTCTTCCTTCGATTTTTCCTTGGGTAATCAGCTGGAGGATGCCATACTTACTGTTACGAAAAATGTGTCCAAAATAGAAGACTTTTCAAGAGTTTCCTTTCTTTGTGCATTATGTGCAAGATTCTTTCATTTGTGACGCGGTCACCCCATGGTATCTTAAGGATTCTCCTATACAGCCTCATTTCTGCCGCTTCAATTCTTCGAATAGTAGCTGTTAATATCAAGTATACATTATAATTTTGTCTTAAATTTTAATTCTCCATGCATCTTGTTTTTTCAACAAAATTGATGGATATTAGATAATGTTTACTTTACTGTGATATATTATGGTTTCACTTGATAAATGACATATGAATTCATACTCGAACACGAAAACGCATATTATTTTCAAAGAATCCCCGTTACAGGATTTTTCCCCGATAAATTTGAACATTTCAACTCTCTCAATATTGAAGGCTTACGTTATTTTACTCACACATCCCATAAATCACGGAAAATAAAAAGATTACCGTTTAATCTGCTATCCACTATTCTTGTATATGTAAACCGGCGTGATATATTGCGTATTCGATCTTGAAACGTACACGAGAATAAATTCTGAACCCTTAAGGGAACCAACAAAAAAACTCCTCGGCGAAAGGCTTTTTTTTTTTGTTTTAATCACACGTGTATGATTTGCGAAGACAGAAAGATCGTACAAAAAAAAAAAAACTTAAGAATACCCATAGTAAAATAAAATTTCTGTAGGTTCCTAATTTTTACTTTACTTAAATAAAAATGCATTATCATTAAATATCTTTCACCGATGCAGGCTTATTCTTTAAGCAATATTAAGACAATTTATTCATAGACTAAAAAAACGGATATTTTACAATATTAATTATATTTTTCTTCCATACATTTGTCTATATGAGATGTCTGGGTTATCAATTTTTTTTTTCTATTATATTTTAAATACCAACCCTAACTAAAAACCCTTATGTAGTCAACAGAAAACCTCCTTACGATTGTATTCTAGAAAAGGGCGTTCTCTGTCCTAATATTTTTTAAGTGGAAATATTTATCTTACGGCATCGCCGTTTACATGTCCGTAGTCCGTTTGATTTTTTTCGTGTATGCAGAACATTAATTCTGGGGCATATTAATGTTTATTACCGATAATACACCCCGGCTGTCAAGCGTTGCGTAATGGAAACAGGCTTTTTTGTGTTGCCACCGCGTAAAACACCATTAAACATCATAAAATATCTGTCAGGTGCTTTAGCAGCCTGGGAAATCGATTTGAGTAGTGGCCATAATACAGTTTCCGAGAATGAATTCGTTTCCCTTCGTACAAACAAACGCTTTATCCAATCATTGATATTTAATATTATCCACACATTTTAGTAATTCAAATTTGTACAAGAAAAAACTGTTTTTATTCATGCAGATAGTCATGAATTCAGTTTACAGGTGGTGATGTTTTTAACGCATATATATTGTGCACGTTACGTATATAAAATTCATTAATACTTCCGATTTAACTATAGCAGAAAATAACGATATAAAATTGTATATGCATAGGTTAGTGGGGGCCTCCAAAATCGATGTTTTTTGAAAATATGTAGCAAAAAATCTACTGCACCAATCAAAAAAAAGTTAATGCAAAAAGTTAGATACATTCCTTCTTCTATACAAAAAAAATAAATTAAAAAATAATCAAATAAATTAAATGACGCGATTCGCTTCGCTTTCGATTTCCGAGTCAACTACAACAACAAAAAGGTGTATTTTTACCTACTTTTTTGCTTAATCGTGTCATTTCATTTATTTAATTGTTACTTTATTTTTCTATATTAAAGTTGTTTTTTTTTACAGAATATAAAAAAAATTATATATTTTTTTATCTATTTTTTATTATTTAATTAACATCCTTTTTTAAGATTAAATAAAGTATTGAAGATGTTGAAAAATTGGATAAAATGGCAACTTTTCAAAACCAAAGATTGTTCACGTTTTTTCTATTTTTTTTATTATTTAACTAATGCAATACCATAGGTTTATATGCAATCTTCTAATTCCAACAAAAAAAAGGACACCTAAATGCTTAGGGCTCTAGATCAGTCAGTGATAATAATCTCCAAATGCCTAAACATCAATCGGGAAAACACATATTTATCAAATTAAAAATAAATTTATAAGAAATAAAATAGCTTTAAGCGTAGAAGAAGGAACGTATTTTGCATTTTTTTTTGTTGATTAGTGCAGTAGATTTTTCGCAACATATTTTCTATAATTATCAAAAAAATCTAAAATGATAAAATTCCCCTTAAAATCCCATGCAGTCGAGATATGCAGCACCAAATTTTCTTGTTCAACGCGTCCTGTCCAACTGCTCTTCTACTATAAATAAACGATTATACTAAATGTATTTTTTTTTAAATCTTTGCAACATTGGAAACTAGTCTGCTTAATTCAACCTCACCCATGCATCGTCATATTAATTTCCCATAACCCAGGGGTATCTCGTATCTCGGGTGTCCCAAAATTAACGCAAGATTTGAATTTGTCGCCCATTTTCGCAGTAATGTTTTTGGACCATTTAAAAAAAACAATTTGACAGCTGACAGTTTAGGGTTAGTAAAAATGGAGCGTTACATGATAAAACAACGTGTCTTCATTATTAAACAATATTTTTAAACTTCGTCTTTCTTCGCTGCGCATGGTCATTAGGCTTCAGTTCTTGTGTTAATTGAATTTTGTAAGTATGGAGACACAGATCTTTAGTTAGTATACGCTGTAGAGAGCTTCTTGAAATTTGCAATTCTTGTCCACGACGCCGAATTGAGGTTCCTGGATTGTCATCGACATTTTTTCGCACTGCTTCGATATTGACATTTGAACGGCTTGTTTTTGGACGACCAGTGTGTTTAGCGTCTCCAACGAATCCAGTCTCACTTTCTATTAATCTCTTCACAGTTGACGAAGTTAAAATACTATTCCGACCATATTTTGTATGAAATTTTCAAACTGCAGCTGCCAAGCTAACATTATTTTTGAAATATTGTTAAATAATGAAGACACATTGTTCTATCGTGTAACGCTCCATTTTTACATTGTCAGCTGTCAAATTGTTTTTTTTTAAGTGTTCCCAAAACATAACTGCAAAAATGGCGACAAATTCAAATCTTGCGTTAATTTTGGGACACCCTGTATAATGGGGTAGAAGTACACGCGAGTATATTATCGGAGGTCCTGCCGCGTCCCGCTGCGTCTGCTATAAGGATTCAGGATAAATCCCGAGTTGGCTGTCGGCGTGTCAGTTGCATGGCCGCCGTCTTGTCGGAGGAATTCATGGGGTTGCCTGCGACAGCCCCCGCCCTGCCAGAGGAAATAAAAGCCATTGTCTTTGCTCGCATCACGCTGTTATATTATGACCTAAAATAAAACAGCGTCCCCCTAACTGCTTTATATTCATTTTTATATTATGTAATGTGATACTGAAGGGTTTATTCCGTCTAATATTTATTACTACGTATAAATCTATATTTTTACTACCCCATGCGTAAATTCAAATGAACGCATCTTTTTTTTTGTATTGTTCTTGAAATAAATAATTGAATCAAATTTTTTAAGCTTCTTCATCAAGTGCCTCTCAGAGGAGGTTTCACCATTTCATTGAGCATATACTCATGCTGAGGCAGTGTTCATGGTTTTCTAAGGGGAAAATAGTGTATTACCTCGTGTCCTTCTACACCGAAAAGCATTATTATATAATCCTTTCAGTACAAAGCTCTGGTAATAGATCCGATACTTCTTCTGCAGCAAGCTACAGAAACAATACCACCTCGACAAGGTACTTCCAGAGCACATCCCTGCACAATCATTCCAAGTCTTACTCCATTACCGATCTTTTACACACACTCAGGGTACATAATAACAGCCATGTACAAGCAACTGAATGATGAGAATAATGAGGCTTAAGCTTGCATATCAATATTATGACTATGTAAAAACCTTATAAATATATACGTCTAACATGAAAACACTCTCAGCGTACATTGGATTTTTATTTGCAAGTAAATTTTTAGTATTTGTTTTAAGCAGAAAGAATGATTTTTCTTTTTTCTTTTCTAGATTACATAAAGCGCCACTGTCGAATAACTGTCGACGCCATTATTGGAAGTCGGCTTTCCTGAAATTTATGTTTCCACTGAAGCCAATGAAGATTTCATAGGTTTGTTAAATCAGCCGGAAAATTGTTCAAATCCGCAATATCAAGAAGTTTTCAAGATAAAAGTTGAAGAGATATTATTCATCTCAACAATAACACAAGAAATGGAAAGTTTGAAGAAAGCGCTACAAGGAAATCATTTAACGCGAATTCTTTTGGTAAGTTGCTCTCGTATTATTAGATATTTTAAGGGGTTTTAACTCACAAATAAAATATATGACAAATCATGTGTCGTTAGACTTTTTCATAAAATAGCACTCGAAATTTTTTTAGTAAAAAACTTCAAAGACTTTTATTTAATTACATAGTTATTTCAAAACTTGAGACACTGAATTAAAAAAATAGTGTGAGATTTGATTAATCTGTTTTCTTGAAAATAATATACTATTGCAAATTTTACTTTCTTTGGACTCTAAAATGTGTTCAAAGCTTTTCCATAAATTTTCCATTAAGTATTTATTTCGTCCACCGTCATTTGAGTGGTTTTTAATTATAAAAAATTCACAAACCTACTTCACAAACAAACAAAAATTACTCATAGGAACTATCAAACGTTTTATTTTAAGCCTGTATGATTAAGGAATATTCACTGTGTTTTAATTACTGCTTTACTACTTTAGTTTGGTATTTTTGCTTGCACGAACCGGATGCCATCAATTTATCCTGGGACACAGACAGGGTAGAAAAATCATGGAAACATCCTTCTTTTTACGTATACGAAGAGTTCAGTCTTGATAGAAGCACTTATTAAACATTTTTGCCGTAATTTTTCCTAGTAGAATACGCAAGTCCTGACTCCACCATACGATCCTGTCTCGTATATAATACATGTGAGCTATTTAAGTGCGCCGTTGGCTTCCTTAAAGATCTTACATTTATTTCAGCATATATCTCGAGCAATATATCGCAGAAGTTTTCAAGCAAAACTCGAAATGTGCAAAACGGCAAAAGTGCTTTGAAACTCTCGACTTGCACACCTCAAGGCTTTTCTTTATTCTACGCGAACTTTAACTAAAAACCTACTTACCTTATTCAAATCGTTTACAACTTAGTTAAACTTTGCTTCTTTTTTTTTTTACTCTACTTTAAAACCGGAAGTAAAGCAAGGACACGTGCATACGTCATCAACCCCAACAACCTCATTCTCTTACCTAACCTTGGCACTAAGGCCTTTGTTATCTTCGACTCTACATGCTTCATTTTATAAAGAGTGTAATTCAACCCGATCCAACGAAATCCATCTATTTAAATTTACTAATTACGTTAATACATTTAAACTCTGCCTTTTGCATCCTTCTGCCAACGTCTTTTTCATTTACAAGATTATAAATTCATCTAAGGGTGTTTCTTTTGAGGTTGTTAAAAGCCTTTTTATTTTGCCCAGTTTCTGTTTGAGTATCAGAATTTAAAATTATCTCAATATTTCTCATGGATAATAATTTTAAACATGGTTTTAACGTGGTAATTGTAAATTTTAAAATCTGCCCTGAACATTTCCTTTATTTTGTATTTAAACGTTCTTCCTGGTTCTCAAGATATATTTTATATTTGTATATCAATAATAACCATTTAATTTTTAAACAGTCCATATCATCTAGAATATACTGAACCTCATAATTTATTGCTTTATAATCATTTAATTTAAAATAGTATGCAACATCATCACGTTTCAGTTATTTGTGTATTTACTAACTGCGATGCTCGTGGCTCAATTTCATATTGTAAAATAAATAAAATGTATCTACTATTAATTTTCAAAATATTTTTTAATCTGTAGTAGCTATGAATCCGTATTAATAAGTAATTAAATGTTATGAGTAATGTGTTGTTTTCTACTTGGAAATGTCAATATAAATAATTGAGTTGATTACTGGCGAATTACCTCGGAATAATTCATAAATATCTATTCACCACTCGTCCCCCCTCATGAATATGAAATGTTTTGTCCCTTGCAGATATAATATTCTTACGCAACGCAGATTTATACAGACATTTCTTTTCTATTTTTGTATAAAAAAAAAAAAGGAAATCGTAAAAGAAAATACGACGTTGAGAGTTAGATACCGTTTTATATCGCAAATTATCATAATGCAACCACATACAAATAATATATAAATACGTGTGTTTACCATTTTATTTAACATTTAAATAACATACAGTTTTTGCATAGTTTACTATCACCAAACAACCTATCTTATTTAATATATAAAAATAAATAATAATCTAAAGCAATTGTGGTAATTAATAACCTAAATCTATGTGGTTTTTTTATAAGTGAAATGTTTTGACCTAACGGAAAAAAGCAACTATAGCAATTGCCTTGAGAAATGTAATTTATTTGTAAGATGAGATCGATTCAATTTTTATTAAAAAATCTAAAATGTTTTGAAATCATCGAAAAGCTAATATAAACATTATACAGTTATTTATTTATTTTTGGTCTAGTTACTAGTCAAGCACATCACCGCTATTTATATTTTTAATATCGTTTAAAGCGTAGTATTATTAAAAATATTGCCTACATACAACGCGCTTTCACATAAATATTAATCTCTACGTTTCTAGCGGCGCAATATTACGATTTCTACAAAGCTTCATGTTACATAATTCTTTTTTTTTTTTAATGAATACAGCTGCCAGAAAAAATATATATACAGAATCATGCGGACGAGATAAAGAAACAATCCGCTGTTGCCAACACCGTAATTCCGATGTTGCCGGGTTGGGTTAGGTTGTTTTTCGTTACAATATGCTGCTGCAATCAGCAGTGTTTAACTGAGGCGATGAGTGTGGTCGTGTCTGGAATATTCTTATATAAGGGTAGGTAAGGAATAACTCCAGCCTGGGGGTGCTCCCACCACCCCGTCTCGTGACACAAAATACTCCAATACCCTCGTAAATTTTTATTTATTATCAATACGTAAATTCCACGTAAGAATGAAATCCATTTTTAAAGTATTATAAAAAGTAGCTAATTATATTTATTTGACGATTGTATGCAAAATATCTAAAAATCACAGTAAAACTGTTTGATTCTCTTCAAAAGCACAATACAGGTATTATTTGCAAGTTTGTTTCTTGCTAAAAATATATAGTATGTTTATCAAATTTTGTATGGTTTTAATCATTCAGTATTTCATTATAAAATCACATATATCATATTGAAAGTAAATGTATAAGAAACCCTAACCGTAGAAGAAGGAGTGTATGTAAATTTTTGCATTTAATTTTTTTTTATCGGTGCAGTATCAAAAAACTTGAAAATGCAACTGGGCCCCTTAATAAAGTATTGTTTTTAAAATAACGTAAAAATATTTTTTTTTATTTTATACAGACCCGGAGGCTATACTATACAAGAAAACCATGAGCAGACACAGTGAGACGGCCATCAACCTCCCCTGAGGAGAGGCACCTGAAAAAAAGTTCAGCGTACTTAGCAGCTCCGGTCTTTAAAAAATCGACACTGGTGTTTGTTTATTAAGTATTTCTATAAACTGACCATCCCTGCGTTGGTGCCTAGTGGCACGAATGGACACAAAAAGATGATGTAATGTGTCGGACACAACCCCTCCTCGCCCCATCAGGCCGCCCCTCACGTAGCGAGCCTCCCCCGACGCCTGGTCACCCCTTAAAAACCGTATTCAGCGGAGATCCTCGTCTTTTTATGTACCATAAAGCGCCTAAATTTCCTCTTGATAGTGGTTAGTTATTTTTATTATTTTTTGCGGCTGTTGAGTATTGTGCGCGTGTGGAGATATATTATATGTTGGGAATTTTTTTTTTATATTACACAGAATCAACGTAAAATAAACTGTTACGCATACTCATAATTTATATTCTTCTCCATCAAGTGCGTCTCTTGAAGCTTGTATCCATGGTTTTCTAAGGGAAAATAGTGTATTACCTCGGATCCTTCTACACCGAAAAGTCTGCGTATTCCTACTGCCCAATTGTATTATTCCTTACAAAGCTCAGGCGTTTAGATCTGATCCTCTTTTGCAGCAGGCTGCAGAAACAATATCAGAAGCCCCTCCACGTACTCCACAATCATTCCAAGTCCATTACTCCATTACCGATCCTTTACTCACGCATGCACAAGCAACAGAATGGGGAGAGCGGTGAGATTAGGTTATAATTAAAAGTATATTTTTAATTTTTATAATTTTAATGCTCATTTCTCATTTGAAGGCAGATATTATTTTTTTATTATAATAAAATTATATTTCTTCTTTTACAAGGCAGCGAGGGATTTTTAATAAGTTTATTTTATCAACAGGTTCTCAGAACTGCTGCTTTCTGAATTTTTATTAAGAATATAGCCATATTGTGGAATGTCGTTATACGCTAAAATGTTACATCAAGAATTTTATAGCAATCTTTCATTTTCAGCGACTCTACATTACAATTTGATTGTATTGTAATATATATAAATTAATACACGTTTTAAGGGAACTGGCAGTTCCTTGTATTGAAGCCAATTTATAAAATTATATTTCGTTTCATATTTGTATAGTATTTTTGAAAATATAAATACTTGAGTGTGATACTCACTACAGTGGTTTCATATTTTTTAACCAGTTGAATAGAAGTAAAAATTATTTTCAACTACATCAATATAAATTAATAAATTTATCTTTGAATTTTATTGTTCAAATATATTTTCATATCGGTTTCTACAAACGTGTTGGCATCTTCATGATGTTCATATTACTATCGGCTGCTCAATAAAAATACCTGTGAACGAGACTTACGGATTTTGACGACCAAATTTTATTTGAATTGCTTCGAGAAAATAAAATAACCCCTGAATGCTTTTAAGTATAATAATATTTTTTCACAATCCACTTTTTTGTAATCCACAAGTTGGTGCTAAAAAAATAACGGGTATCTCAACCATAAAAAATATTTGTATTGTATTATATTTTAGTACTGGTTTTAGAATATTTTTAGCGTGAAAGTTTGGAGCTTTATATTATTGAAAACATATATATTTTAAAATTAAATGAAAAATTATTTAAAAGTGTTGTCCGCTTTTGCAAGATTGGTTAATACTTTTAGTTGTGTAAATATTTTTTTAAAAAACTCAAATACTTGTGCTCATTGATGGTTTATTTGTCATTAACTGCATTATTCGTCAGCGTTAAAAAAATGTATTTTTTAATTCACAATAACTTTTTATTTAACTGAAATTTTTGCTCTGTAAAATTTATTGCGTTAAAGTTTGTAATTAAAAATATATATAGAATCAAACTCGAAAAATTAAAGCTCTTAGAATTTTTTTAGTTTATTTCTAAGCTTTGTAAGGAAAGGACTATTCGGCTACAGCGATACGCAGACTTTTCCTTTGAATATAAAATTGCGTTGTACAACACTATTCTCCCTAAGAAAACCATGAACACTGGCTCAGCATAAGAATACGCTCAATGAGATGGTCGCCGACCTCCTCTGAGGAGAGGCACCCAAAGAAGAATATTTCTAAGCAAAACTGTATAAATTGCTTGCATACAAAGTCATCTCAGTACAGTGACAATATCTTATATGAGATAAAAAGGCAAAATACTGGGGTGTACTTTTTTATTAAATAAAAAATGGAAAGATGGAAGCATGGCTGCGCATAATCAGGAGTTAATATCGAGTGAGATAAAAATCGAATGTTGACTTTTAACGATAATGTAAGCGTAAGCATTTTTTAATGTTACCTTCGCCCCGTCTACCTCCCTCCCCTGTGTGCCCCCCGATATCTTAAAAGCTTGCAAAAATATTTTACCACCACAAAGGGGGATGCTTCTTTTTAACCTTTACCAATATCGGCTGCCATTGTACTGTGGAATACGTTTACTCCACATTACCCATTTTTTTTTGTGTGATATGGTTTTCGTGTTTTACAGTTGTTTTGGAGAACAACAACATCTGATTTACGTATCTACTCTTGCGTCGCTTCCTTTGTGAATCATTTTTTTTTTCGTCACCTTCGATAGACCTCGAATTTTATTAAATAAAAATATATGTTTATTGTGTTTTATTCTTTAGTTTTAATTCGCCTTTTAATGCAATGTCTAGACTCGCCAGTGAAGTAAATGGCACTGACTTCCTGAAACACCACACCTGACGATGTCCGCGAGTGCTCGGGCCGCGCCATAAACCTGCAGACAGCCACTTCCGCTTCCGCTTCCGCTCCCTCGCACTGCCTCACTCAACTTCTGCATCGCACGGTACACCAGAACACTCCACCAACCCTCAAAACCGAAAAAAAACACCCTAAAACACAGCGATATCTAATAATAAATAATAAATCAAATATCGCCGACACGATCCGACGTCAATCCTCTCATTAAATTTATTTAAGTTCGCTTTCACAAATAATGCATATTTAGGCCAGTAAAATTCGATTACATTCTCTTTGTAAAGACCCAATGAGGACATTTTACAACTGTGATAGACCCAAATGGATTCCGGGTGAACGGAGGGTTTCCAGACTCCATTATGACCCATAAAGAAGGTCTACACTTCTTAGAGGATCGTTTCAGAAAATTGTCGTGCGGTCTAGCTGCAAAGCATTGCTTGCCCTAAAGTATCCTTTGAGCTTTCCAAACAATTATATATAAGTATTTTATGCTATTTTTTTCACATAATAAATAATACTACGCTACTGATAAATAGAAAGCCCTCACTTCTACTATGCAAGAATATTTTTCTACTACTGTACCGTGGCAGAAAATAAAATTAATTTAATACCGAAATCGACTTTATCGTGCAACAAGGCTTGGAGAAAATTTGGCTAGTATTGTTTTTGAAATATAAATATATTTGGTAATATGAATATACAAAATACAAGCAATATACATCGCAAACCCCTGGGGTTGAGCAACCCCGCCATGCAAGCAGCACGTAGCTTAGTTATTTGTGCGGTGTCATTAGCCATGATTGAAAAAGGGTTGATTGTGCACTGAAATATCTGCTGTTTATTCTACTAACGATTGTAATATATCCAAAGTATTGTCTCTACATCTTAAACCTCGTGATTAATTAACGTATATCCACGCACTTCGCATTTCACGCGTACATATTTTAAGTGAGTTTTAATAGCGTTACAAAAAAATATGATGAACCGAAGCCGAGCTTTAGATCCACAGTCAATACTTGAAGCGATTCAGTGCCTCAAAAAAATGAGTACCGCATGATTTTGGCATGCCAACACGATAAGCCTGGAGGGCAAAAAATGAGTACCCAATATCATGAGTACCTCTGAATATCATGAGTATGGACGATTTAATGCCGGGTTGCCCCAATGAGCGAGGGGCGGACGAGGAGTCGCGCAATCAGGCCTGGGCGCCCGCAGACCACGCGGAGTCGGGCGACTCTGCCCTTGTCCGGGCCTGGCGGATTTAATTGCATTGCAAATCATTATAACGGAAAGCTCTCCTATCGATTGCACTGAGGTTTGTCGGACTCTACAAACTATGAGCTATTTTGAAATTTATATATATATATATATATATATATATATATATATATATATATGTGTGTGTGTGTGTGTGTCACAGATTATTTCGTTTAAAAATTGTAGCACGGTGTTGTTGATTTCGACACTTTTCAGTTTTTTAGACCTCAATTTTTATAGAAGTTATCTACTGACACTGTCCCGTCTCTCAAATGACCTTGTCCTCTCGGTAGGCTCAGTACCGAGCAGCAGTACATTGCCCAAACCACTCTCTCGGGGATATGTTCAATAGTTATAATACATCTGAGGAGAAACTACAGAGTTTACAGAGAGAAACCACAGGACAGCAGTATCAAGTTTAATAATGACCAATTTATGATAAATTAAATGAATAAATATTTTTAAAATTCTTGTTTGCCAAATAAATTGGCGAATATTTATCCCACGATAATACCAAACAATTTTTTTAATGAAAATGATATCAATCAACATATAATACATTACGCTACCACTTTATTATATACCCAAGCAATATTTTTTCCCATGTCAAAATTACTACTATTCATACAAACATACATGTATATATATATATATATATATATATATATATATACATGTATGTATGTATGTTTTTATATATATTTTTTTTTTAATATATATATCCAATAGCCTCCCTTCATTTAGGACGGTCGGTGACATGTGTAGGAGCCATTATGGTTCAATGGTGAAATAAAATGTTTTATAATTTAATTGTCTTTATTTATTATCACGGGTGATTTCACATTTTACGAAAAGTGGGAATGTTAAAAGAATCATTATAAAAATAAATAAAATTTGAATATCATTTAGGACCGCACCCGGCAATAGTGGCACAATTGATTTTATATCATTTATTCAGTATCATTATCAATTTCTAATTTTTTACGTATAAATTTGTTCAAAACGACAAAAAATAAGTTACGTAATCTTATGAAATACTGAAAAACTTCTACTGAAATTTCATATATATATAATATATAAATTGATACCACTTTTAAATGCTAGGTGCAATTTTATAAAAAAGAAATATTAATAAACACATAGCCTGTCTTAAATGACAAAAAAAATTGCTAACATTCTGTAAATAAAAATATAATGTAAAGAAATTTAAAAAAATGACTAGATATTTTTAAATTGTATTTGGTGTTAAGTAGTTCTGTTACTTATTACTTATTATTTGTGTAATTTTGAATATTTTTACATCTAGAAATATTGCACACACAGTGGATTAATAATATTATTTTAATTAATAAAAGCTATAAATATTATCAAACAATAATCCTTGTTAGATCAATTTCAGAAATAATATCAAAAAATAAATCGCCGGTACAAAAATATTTAATTTAACTTTTAAATCAAAATAATTTTCTATCAAGCAATGGGTAGTTAGCTTAGCAATTTTACTAAATATTTACAAAAAATTTTAAATTATTAAAATCACAATACGTTTTGGTAAAAAAAGTTAATAAGTTATTTACAAAAATATATTAATAAATCACATCGAAGTACAAATACAATAAGCATCATAGTAACTCAAAATGTGACATCCCCATCTCCGTTTTACAATTTTGACTAATGCTTAGAGTATGTATTAATTCAACGATAAATAACAACTTCTCATCACAGCAACGCATAATACATTTATAAACTTCAAATTTATTAAAAAGTATTTGGTTATTTTAAAACATACATTAACTATAATTTTACTAAAATTGATTTAATACCGCAACATAAATTCAATGATTCGCTTAAACTGTCTACAAGCACATGTGAATTCCTAATTGCATTATTTACTTTCGAAACGTTAATTCTTAAAACATTAATAGTGTATCATTAGGTACAAAAACAGTGTTCACGTTACACACATCGAATTTATAAATAAGGACTAGAGGTAGATTAGCGTCTGTTTTGGGAGCGAGCCGTGGCAGGGCGCGGGACCCCAGAGATGCCGGTTTTGGCAGAGCGCGCCCGTCGCTCCGTTGTTACTCCTACGCCTCCAATATTGCTACTCCCATACGTCAAATATTGCCCGGATAGGTCCACACTTTCGTGCTAAAATAAAAATAACATTCATAATTTAATACAAGTCTCTATACTGTCCTAACCGTGTCAAAATTGAGACGTAGATAGTAATAAATTTATGTCGTATTTGAGCATAAAGTCCGTGTAGCATATTTTATGTATGCATAATAAAAATGAATCAACTGGCAATTGTGATATTTTTTTTTCTTAAAAAAAAAATATTGTTACAAATACTCACTTCTTTTTCTTTATTTTGAGAATTGAGAATGTGCTGTTTGCGCATATTATTTCCAGTATACGCTACACATCTGACTTGCCATTCACCAATGTCTTCATTCCAATGGATGTATTGCTCAAGAAGTTTCTGGAAGACAAATAATTATTTTTAAAAAATAGCTTTATTGATAATTATATAAATTATTTATATTATAAATTACTTCACATACCTGATATTCTTTCGGAACATATGAGTCGAGAACCAAATCGGCAAGTTGTATTTCTCGTTTTAAAGCTCTGACATTGTCTAAGATTCCTTCCATCTCTCTCTGTTGCTCTCGCATCTGATCAGCGAGCTCCGCTTTGACTGAATTCAGCAGCTGGACAACCCTCTTCAGTTTCTTGGTTTTGGCAGCATTTTCTTCTTGGAGAGTAGAATAACGGTCTTCCATATCCAAACGCTCGGCCTAAAATAATTCATATAGGTTCAAATCATATTTCACAATTAAACAGTAACAAAAAAAAAATTACAATACCGAGAAATAACATAATAACAAATTTAATTTTAGCATTATTTTACTTTCCAGATATATACTAGTAATAATAGATCAAAACACATAAAACCAATGTAAAAATTAATATATAATTAGATTTAAATAACATCACACCTCTTTACGTTGAAGATGTGTCTGAAGCCTCTCTTCGTTGATTTGTCGAAGCTGTAACTCCTTGGAGGTTTGTTCAAGCAGCTTTTGCTGTGCCTCGGCTTTTTCAAGAAGATTTTCTCCACCCACCAGCACCTTACTCTCCAGTCTTTGAAGCTTATCTTTCAAATCATTCTGCTTGAGTCTGTTTTGAGAAATTTATTATTTAATAAAATGAAATATACAATATCAACCATAAACTATCAACAACAAAAAATTGTATAATTACTTTGTTCGTTGAAGTTCAGCCCGTTTTTCATCCAATGCCTTTTTCGCAAGATGTGCTTTTTCAGCGTCTTCCTTTTCGAGCTCACTCATATCCTGAAAAATTTTGTTTATATAAAATTTCCTAATTTTAATTCTTAATTCTTAATCCAGATAATAAGAAATGAGCAGCATACCTTCTTCTTTTTTCTTAGGTTTCCGTCTTCATCAATATAATCCTCAAGTTCATCACCCGAGTCTGAAAAGCTTCCTTCATCTGACAGTCCATTTTCAGAATCTGTACCAACTGAATGAAAACATAAATAAATAAGTGTGTACTTGCGAAACTAAACTTTAATATATACTGGTATCATACTTGGTATCATAATTGTATTCAATGCGATACTCAAAAGCCTGAATCCATTTAAAAAAGAGCAGTCTCAAAGAGAGCTTCGCTTTTCAGGTTGCAACTAATCTAAAGAAAAGTTTCCATCAAGTAAATGCTTTCCATACCTTCGATTCCATCTTCGAGTTGTTTTTTAAGATCGTCGATTTCTTGTTGGAAGCGAGTAAGTAGGGCATCTTTTGGCTCCTCGTTGACGTGGGCTTTGTTTTCAATGTTCTTAGCTCGATTGGCATATCTCAGGGTACTTATGGTTTCAAGGTAGTTAGATTCAGCGGGGCCAACGTTAGCAATCTAAAATACAAATAGTTCAGTAAGAAATAAGAAATAGTGATAATTTATTTTATTTCAAAAAGTGATGCATGGTTAATGTCTCACCATAACTGTTTTCGAATTCCCTCCTAATGAATCTTGAAGAAGTCTAGTGAGTTTGGAATTTCTGTAAGGAATATGTGTGCTCTTTCCGTCTACCAAAGCCGATATGACATTTCCCAATACAGAGAGAGACTGGTTTATTTTAGTAGCTTCTTTTAGACGAATACCACTGGCCTGCGTCTTGCTCTGTCTCTCCGATCCCTGCCAACCAAAAATAATGTGCAATACAATAAAACATGC
The DNA here is from genome assembly GCA_022113835.1 of Atopsyche davidsoni. Taxonomy (NCBI): domain Eukaryota; kingdom Metazoa; phylum Arthropoda; class Insecta; order Trichoptera; family Hydrobiosidae; genus Atopsyche; species Atopsyche davidsoni. Next base: position 7,150,698 of record JAILWY010000006.1, on the reverse strand, counting down.
AGAAAATAACAATTTGTAGAGGTTATGGATTGTTTTGTTTACTTCTATGATAATAAATACACTTCCGTATTTTGACGTTTTATTGTCACATTTTTGAGAGGTAAGGCTTGTTTTTGTCCAATTTATTAAGAAAATATACATACCGCCAAATCAACCAAATGCAATTTTCCCATTTTGACATGCTGAGCGCCATCTTCTCCAAGAGTGCTAGACTCCACGGTAATGGAGAATATGGCATGAGATCGTGAGCTCTCCGTGTTCATGGCAGTGGCGCCGATGGCTCGGTTCTTATTCCCCAGCTGCATCACTTTATCAAGCTCGTCAGCATTGTGCACCACATAGCCCGTTAAATCTTTGACAAACACACCAATGTCAGGCCTCTCCTTTACCTCTAAGCTTTGTTTGTTGTGCCCTTTGGAGCCAAGAAGATCCCGTACTTCCTCATTATATATTTCTAGATATGTAACACGAACCAAAAACCTACAATGATGAGAGCATTAAATAATTGATGATTATTATTAATTTTTTTTATTTACTACTTGAATTTCATAAAAAGAATAATATTAATGTCCATACTTTTCATCCTCGGTTGCCTTGGCAATGTGGCCAAAAATATGTGCAAAGGAATTGGGAATTATTCCTTTCAGTTCCGGTGCAGATGGTATTCCAGCCATGGTATAAGTTTTTCCGGTTCCAGTTTGACCGTAAGCCAATATTGTACCATTGTAACCCTTCAAAACTTGATCGATAATTGGACTAGCTGTCCGAATATAAATATCCATCTGAAATCATTGATCGTAAAATCATTATAGCGCCCTAATGGCAAGAAAATTCCAGAGTATATATCATCTAGTTATTAAAATCTTCAAATGATTACTATTATTTAATTTGTCAGCATTTATAAAAAAGGCTTTTTTTAACTAGTCCGAAGAAGACTTTGAAAGACGAAAGCTTTCACAAACAAAAATTATCATAACCTTCCAGTCATTTGGCTATTTTTGGGATATTACAAATTAAACCAGTCGGTATTGGATACATTAAAACTTAATGCACATACTTAGACTGATAATCAAAAAAGAAGCTATTTATATGTAGCCACATAAGAATACACCAGACATACAAATATAAAATAATTACATTTAAATAACTACATTTTTCTACATTTTTTTAAAAAATTACCCATTGCGAGGTTAACTTGTGTTAATATTATTGCATATTTATAAATTTACAAGTTTCTAAAACTTGAAAAATATGCTTACCTGAGTTGTGTTGGGACCGAAGACAGAATCAAATGAGTATGTTTTGGGTAACTCATTTTGCACTGCATTTGGCTTAACAACGGTGATCATGCTGTTGACTGTATCCACTGAAATGACATTCTGACTTCCTTCCAGCTTTTCTTTGGCATCAATAGGCCTAACTCTAACCACAACGCGAACATTCTCAGTCTCCGAAGAATCAGAATCCTATGTAAAGCATACTTTTTAAGGATAAAGCTTTCAATAAAAAATACAACATTATTTGAATGAGTTATGCAAATTTTTATGTTATGACTCAGAAACAAATCATTAATTCGTCTACTTCTGATAGGGCTAAAAAAAGGAAATAGCCTTGTATCCTTACCGTCATATTTGAAAGTGTATAAATATTATGTACCACGTAATACCGATTAACTTTAAGGCTTTGGGCCTATTAGAAATCAAAAACACATTCGAATAAAAATAAAAGCAATTAGATATTCATAAAACTGACAAATACAAAACACATTGCATAAAATGTCAGAATTATGTCAATAATGACTGACATTAACTGAACCACAAACAAATAGAAATGTCATCTGACTTGATCATAGACAAGACATGAAATTTTTCGGAAAATTTATTAAATAAAAATATATATTATTAATTAATCTTAAATACATTTAAAATATTATTATAAATTTTTATAAAATAATAATTAAATATACATTCAAATGTACATGGAAAAATTGTTGCATTAAATATTTTACAACAATATAATTTGTATGCTGTAATTTTTTTAAAGCAGAAGCATTTTACAATTTAACCAAATGATTTTATTAAATAATTTATATATATATATATTTATAAAACTTTTTTTCAAAAATCAGTTTAAACAATCTTACCTAAAAATCAAAACATCGTTTTCGTATCAGTAAAATGATTATTTTTAACAAATTTACATTTCCATAGTAACATGTGATGTCATTTATTTGTATATTTTTGTGAATGTAAAATATTGAAACAAATTCGTCCAAAATAGTATCTCAAAAATTATCAACACGTATTTTTAATAATGAGTATTTCTAAATGTAAGCAAAGTTTCAATAAGTACCGAATGTTATAATTTACATATTACTTGAATTAATCATATTGCAGCATATAAAATTTACTGTCAATGTTTTGGATAGTTAGATAATTTTAGATAGTTAGATTAGATAGATTTAGATAGTCAATCGTTTCTACGACACAAAACCCTAATACCATAACACTTACTTACTTATTAATCATAACATTTCAGGTAAAACCAACATAGGATCTTTTGTAACTAGTAAATGTAAGTATCAAAATTACTTATTATTTTCATTAGAAGAATAATTCAGTAGTAGCGTATTTAATAAAATTCAAATTTAATTACTTATCATTTAACCCATGATTACTGTCAGATTTCATAATTAAATTTGCCGAAATAGCTTCTGTTATAATATGTGGCCTTTGAATAATGATGATACTCATTCAGAAAACCATTTGCTATTACAAAAACCTAGAAAGAAAACATAAAATTTATATTTTCTGAATCTGAAGTCTGTCAGGGTGAAGCCTTAAAATATGTATCATTAAATTATTAATTAAGGCATCTCAAGAACACAATGATGAATCAATACTTCCAACACAGCACTTCAGGCTGCTTAAAATTTAAAAAATATTGTAGAGCGAACAAACATCTCTCTTGTATATAAGAAAAAGTTAAAGAACATGTTTTACTTTTGAGGATTATGACTTTCTACCAAGTATACGAAATGCATTTTTAAGAATTTGTCCTTATCGAGGAGAATTATTGCTTTGTTTTTCAATATAGACCTGACAAGTACGAGTGGCTTCAACTAAACCTCCGATGTTTCACTGGATGCTTTCTCCGATCTCTGATTTTCACTATGGCCATGACTTCTGCCATTTATTTCCCTAGTTACTGAAACCAATTTCTTTTTTATTAGTAATGCAGAACACATCAAATTTAAAATAAAAAAACCACTAATAAAAGTGTAGTAATATTAGAATTTTTTTCATTGAAAATGTGTGTACCTAAAGCAGTCGTTAAAACACTTTCTGCTATTCACAGGTACATTACAAACAGATTTCCAGCTTATTTCCCAAGGAATTCCACAAAACCATACTTGTTTTTGTCATCTACCCGCTGGTAATACATATTCAATACTAGATATTGTAACATATATTTGCTAACTTGATAGCTTAAAATGTTGTTCCATCAGGAATTGGAGGCATTGAAGGAAAGCACGAGTGTATGAACTGTCATAAAAATGTTTACTTCAGTAAAAACACTCCTCTTATTGCAACCAAAAAGCCATTTAATATTGTCTCCATTGTCATCAAAGATAAAAATAAGGAACAAACGTATCAAAATGAAAGAGACAACGGCAACAAGAGATCAAGACACGAAAAAAAAGAAAAGAAAATAAAAACTGTAGAAATAACGTCTGCTGCAGTTCTTGATAACCACGTTTCGCAGAACTTCCGTGAAACTCTGCAGAAAGAACAGAAACCACTCTGTTTTTGCCCATGCCCGTACCCTAAGAACCTCAAATGAATTTTCGAGTGCCACAACTTATGTTGTATAACAGCATCATCATCATCACATATGAACCCAATTTCCGAGATCCACAAAGCCTAAAAAAAAACCCAGATTTTAAATAATCCAAGACTATCAAATTGCTTAAAATGTCGATGAAGAAAACACTGAAATTTGCGCAAGAATATTTTATTTGTACGGTATAACTCCGAAAACAGCAGACATTTTAGGCTAACAAATTGATATATTTACATTTCAGTGGAATATATTTAAAGAGACATGTCCTATTAACAAAAAAGTATATTCAAATACTACACTTTAAAAATATAATTATTGTACAACAATATAGCACAAAAAGGAAGAAAATAAAAAAACTATTTAACCTGAACAAAGCCATAAGCAACATTCTTTTTAAATTGCATATTATGCATGGGTACGTTTATTGCATACATGCATGTAACTTTTAAATAAACATGACTTTATTGTATAAATGTTCAAAAAATAGACGATATTTTCTATGATTCTTCACGTCCATTAATAATACTTAATTTCCCCAAATGTACCGACAATTGATCGATGGACACGAGAAAGAGAATGATAATGGATCGTTTTAAATTGAAGATATTAATTTACAATAAAATGCATAATATTTTAATTAATGGCTTTGTTAAGTTAGTTTTTGTATTTTATTAAAATGAAATAATATAATCTCAAATAATCTCATTTATAATTTTATAGTCTATAGAAGCTGTGCAGGATACAAACATTTATAAAAAAAAAAATTTAACTGTTTTTTTTTTATTTTAATACTTTTCCAATGAGTGCAAAGTTGCAAAGTTAAGTCAGCAGAGAATAGATTCACATCAAAATGGTATTCTTATTCCTAAACGTATTTGGTAAGTGTAGACAAAGCTAGAGAAATCCAAAATATAAGTACAAAGTTACATTGTAGATTCTTAATGAAACATATGTTGTATATAAATAAATTAATAATATTGCAATCAATCAACAATGTCATGCAAATGTTTAAATATAAAAATCAATAGGTGCATACCAGTAGCGAACAGTACACACATGTAGAAATACACTATATCCCCAATGATTCGGCATCGTCTAGTTTTTTTTTTTTTTAATATATGTATAACAGCAGAGGGGTGAGTGCCATTTAGCGTTTTTTTATTATTAAAAGTGCATTATCATGAAACACATGAAACTGAATGCCTAAGTTTAGAATGCACTGCGCGCCACCGGTACATACAAGCGTACATAATGTATCATTAATTTAAAGTGTCTCGTTATAAAGACATGTCATCTTCTACCTATTGCAAGGTCATTATCTAAATGATTTCGTTTGCTAAAGTGACGGCGTACAAGATATGCTTACAATATTATAATGAGAGTAGAGCAAATTCGTTACCACCCTTTCTCGAAAGATGAATTGTTTGTGAATTTTAAAGAATATATCTACAAAAAAATACAATAAATCGCTACAATGACTTTATACAATAAAGCGCGCCATTAATGAATACTTTTAGGATATTTCAAATACGAGAGCCATTACAAGTAGATTTTTAAAAAAGCATTATCCAAACGGTAGATAGTCATTCGGTCCGAAAGATGCTTTGAACTTTGGCATCGCAAATAATTAAAATTAATATGTAATGAAGGGATACAATAAAGAAGAGGCTATTTAAATGATAACCCGCAATAGGATCCCATATACACAAAACAACTAACAATAATATTAAGTTACATTTATTTAACTCTACACATGCAATAGATCACCCTATTCATACTCACAGGTATTCAATGAAAGATTCAGTAAGCTTTAAAACACATGTATATAAGATACAGCGTATTGCAGAACATAAATTAACATTACATATAGCCATAATATATATTTACTTGTTCTTGCATCTTAGGACAATCTATTCAAACATCTGCCAGCCAATCAAATTAAAAAAAATAATGATTTTGAATAATTACTTAAATATAAAATCAACAACTTGATGAATGAATGTTTTCAAAAAAATCAACAGTTACGTTTCTTAAATAATTATTTTACATCCACTACTAGAAAATTGCAAGAGAAACATTCCTCGAAACCTCGATAGCAATTGGCCAGCTCGTTTTTAAAATATATGAACATTATTACATACATTAACCACTAAATAGTGCAAACTAACTTTATATTGGATATAGACAACTGACATTTGTATCATATCGACTTTACAAATTTAATCTTAAGCATTATATTATGATTTCATATACATATTATCAATGTTTCAAAAACATCTAAAAACATTATAAAATAAAATATTTTAGTGTACCCACTGGCTGTAAAAACAAGTAAAACTCTTATTCGATGCATAATAAGAATAATACGAGGACTATTTAAATGGCTCGACCCCTTTCACTTACAACACTAGTCAATAGTCAATAGACATACACGGTACAGAGTATCTGCAAATTATACTACATGGAATGACATTGCTCTAAATATAATTAAATAATACTTGCATTTATCAATAATCGCAGGTAGAAAACAAAGTATAGATATTATTTACAAACACAGCAATAAACATTTAAATATATCGACAGCTGCAATTTGTAATATGGTTTGGGATTCAGTATTGATAAATAAGTATTGCTGCCAACGAAGGTCGATCCCCACTGAGCCAACACGACGATGACACCGAAACCAACTGCCGAAACATCTGCGCGCAGCTTCTAGGCAGTCGGCAACTAATCTCATACTCCAGTCACCGAGCAACAAAAGTGGTAAAAGGAACAATTACAATCACCGATAGATTTGGCTTGATTTTCATGCTCGTCACATTGCCCTAGTGATGGGTAGTCAAGACACTATTATTGTTACCCTCTTACTTATGAACGTGTAGGTACTTGCAGAAAATGCTGCATGGGTTTGGACAATCAAAAGATAACTCACACATTTGGTATAAATTTACCCATAGTTTAAAAGTAAGAGGTTTCAAATAAGTTATTTTATTATATTTACTAGATAGAATATGCATGAATTGGTATTTTAAATTATACTTCTTGCCGTACGGTTCTCTTCTGCCAAATATGTAGCTGTACCCAAAAATAAAATATTTTATGTGTGTGTTTAACTCTACCAGCACAATTTTTGTTCATTTTTATAAGCAGGCTTACTGACCAGTATACTTATTTACAAAAAAAATATCCAAGCACTATTGGTAAACGTATTCAAGATATTCCTTACATGCATTATGTATTCCCACCAGTGCCATAACAATAAAGAGTGTACAACCCTCTTACCCATTAAATTGAACCATATTTTTACATTTGTTCTATGAACTCGCTTTCGTAATCAGGAAAACAAAACTGAAAATGGATTAGCGATGAAGAAGCAAGTGAAATAACTTGAGGTACACTTTTGCTGTCGAGTACAATATTATATTTCATATTTATATTATAACATACTTATACTACATTTCTAGATATCCAAATACAGAGGAATTATTTAATTTCATACACATTTCATAACATACAAATTCCTTTCTTTGTTATTTTTATAGTTTTATATATCAACTTTTTACCTTTGTGAACATAAACGATCTGAGTATTATTCAATGCATTGAATAATGTGCCATAATAACAAGAGGGCTTTTGTACATTACGCAAAATAATGTAAATTTTATATACGTTCAAATTATTGTACGGACACAAATACATAGTAGTACATCATGATAGTCAAATTGTCTACGAATTTCTTTTCTTACATTTCAACAATTTATATTTTTAACCATCTCTTAGAATATTATCATCGATCATCAAATGCTATCACACCGCCAGGGAGGAAAAAAAATAAAATAAATTACATAGATAAATAACTATAATTTATATAAAAAAAACAAACTTTTTTTGCTAAGTTTCACTAATTCCATTAATTACAAGAAGTTTGTGATGCATTTTTGATAGAAAATATTCGATAAGTTTCTACATCGAAGGTATAACAATGAACTACGGTGCTTACACATACATATGTATATATTATTATTTTGACTAAGAAAAGTTATATTTAATTAACAGATTCCCATTCCGAAATATCTCCATGTTGTTCACAGTCGATGTTGATATCTGCGTATAATGCTTGTTTTACAAACTAGGAATAGTAAACAATAATAAGTAAAAAAAGTATGTAAAAACGTATACGCATTTAAAAATATACATACACATAGTTATTATGCATATGCAGACATTATATAACAAGCGCTTTCTTCAGTCAAAACAGTGAGAACCTTTTTCAAAAAGGCTGTAAAATAATAATTAATGTTAATATTTATTTAATAATATATTTATGTTGTTACTAATTTTATTATCGTAAATAATATTAATAGAATTAACAGATTCTCCGGTTTTTTTTTCAAGAAAAAAGCACTGCATATTAGAGATTATAGATCTGGTACTCGCTGAGTATTCCGTCTGCGGTTCTTAAAACTGGTCACCCAGCAACTCGCACACTTCCATGGACACCGACTCTTTACTTGAACGCACAGTCAGTCTGAACAACTGAAATGAAAAAATAAAAACAAAAATTAATATACCAACTACCAAACAAACAAATTAGTCAGTTCCATTCCATTTTTTACAGTAAATATGTTTAATTTCAATAATTTTAAGAAATACTGATTGATGAAATCTTATTGTTCTACAGCAGACAAGTCGCAATAATTTTCAAATAATTCCTAAGACAAAAACCTCCCGAGAAAAAGAATTAGATCAAATGATTATAGAGCCAATACCGTGTGTGTCTTACCTGTGCATGCTTATTTGGTTCCAATCTTAAGAGACAGCCGACTTGCTGGAGGCGAGTGTGAATGATGCCAGCGCACACGAAGTTGTCAGGATTGGGATCGATTCCGTCCAACAGCTGCATGCCGAATCCAAGCAACTTAGTACGCGCCGCCCCTAAATCCATCGGACCATTCGATTTGAAGATCTTCTGTGCTCGTTGCTGATCACTAAAAAATACCAACCATATAAAAACAATACTAATAAGACTTTTTTTTGTGTACTTTTGATTGTGACCATTTATAGAAGATAAACTATCTCAAATCAATGGAATAAGGAGTAAAAGGAAGCAGGGAAGAAAAGTAATTAGTGGAAGCTTAACGGTATTTTTCCTGAAAATGCCAGGTTTATTTGATGGAAGAAACTTGTTTTTTTTAAAAATAAAAGTCTTTAAATTTTCTATAACATAGCAGATACGTTACTTGTACAACTTAAAATTTGTGACCTTATTCTTGTAACAATAAACTAATATTTATTTCATTTGAAATTTTTACACATACCCTCCCAAATTTTTCCACCTAGCAAAGAATGACTCGCCGTTCATTTCTGTCGGCTCAAAGAATTTATTTAACGTCAGAGGCAGTTTCATATTTATCTTCTGAGGAACATTGTTATAGACAAATGAGATTGCCAATACAGGAGAATCTGAAAGATTGAAAGAATAAATAATATGAATCAATACATTTTATTAGTTTACAAATGTATGTGTATTTAAAAAATAACTGACCTTTGTAGTCATCCATACATTCTGCAGTAATCATCTGTTGCACTTGAGCTCCAGCCTCTAATAATGGCTCTACAGCCTTCATTTGTACATTTAATTTAGTTGTATTATCCCATAATAAATCCAGACGTAAACTACAAAGAATAAAATTTTTATGAATTATTAAATCTCCCATATAATACAAAAGAGTAATGTTTATGTTTAAATACAAACCTTTGAATAGGAGTCTGTGTTTTGTTGCCATAAAAAAGTCCGATACGTCCAAGGTTTTGTCTGAATTCACTCTTAACGCCAATTTGAATGAGATCGTTTTCAAAAAGTACTCCATTGTTTTTGAAGATAAATCTAAAACAATAGAATATAAAAAATTATAAAATATAACATTTACTTGAAGAATTCGCCGACCAACTGAATAAAACCTTTGATACGTAGACCGAAGAAAGAAAAGTGTAATGTTTTGTGAGATGCAATTATTTACTTAGTTACTTACTTCTTAGCATTATTCTGATGGTTGCTGGCTGTTGTATTGTTGCGTCCATAAAGATCTCCTAAAACATCCAGAAGCCCCCCAGAAGTGTTACCAGTACTAGCAGGAGGAGTGGAGAGTCCCAGCAAGTCAGCATTTCCACTGTTAAAATAAGACAATAATAAAAAATTAATACCAAAGTCGACTAATTAAATTAAATTTTCTATTTGATAACACAAATTATACCTGGAGTTGTTTGTGTCATTGTGATTATTGGTTCCGGTGACCGCAGGAGGATGTGGGCTCTTGGAAACCCTGATGTCATTGTCGGGAACGCGGCCAGGCTTCTTCTTCTTCAGCACAGCGAGGATAGATGAATCTCTCTCAGGGAATGCAGGCATCTCTTCAAGAACTGTCGCCTGCAATCAAAATTAAATATCCTGATATCTAAAATTTCCACACTATGAAAAATGGTGGCAAGCCACAACTCTTGAGTGACAGCGTAAATTCTGACAAATCTTTATAATAAGCCATCCGGTTTGAAAAATATAATACTTTTAGCCAATAATTTTCCATTTTAATTAATTTACATGCAGAATTTAAATATGTTCAATGCATATTACCCTAGCAAATTCTAGCACAGGCACTTGAATTTTTATCTCAGAAATATGTACCACAGAAAGACTCACCAAAACATCAGAGCTTGCAATAATACTGAGCTGCAAATATTCAGACGCCCTCTGCTGGAGTTCAGCATCGGCAGAACGTAGGTTGGAATGTTGACGGAAGACATCCTGAATCTGAGTCCGGATCTCGGGGAACAAGTTCACGAACTTTACATACGTCGAGAGCAATAGAGCTCGGGTCATCGGAGAGCATAGATGGTACTAAAAAAGAAACAATTTTTTTTTACAACTTATAACAAGATTAAACATGGAATTGGCTTTTTCTTGGATTATTGAATGCAATTATTTTTTGAAGAAGTAATATAAAATTCTCTAATAGTAGTTGAGCCACTGAAATTATGGACTGAATGTTTTAGATGTTGTTACCTTAGAGTGAAGAAGTTGGAATTGAACTAATGGAGAAGAGCGCTGATCGCCAGCGATGAGATTGCCAAATTCTCCCAATATGTAGCCCCCAACCTTTACCATGTTTTCGTGACAAGCTGGAGCTTGCAGAGCCTGTGAAAGATAATTCAGAATATTAAATTTGGTGTAATGTACAAATGGTGTAATAAATATACAATCAGCATAATCGTTACCTCAAAAACTGTTTTGGCTGCATAGCCTTGCACTTCTTCCCTGTTGATCACAATCTGGATGACTCGGTACCAAACCTCCTCGGAAACATAATCGCCGGCTATTCTAATCAAGTTTAGTATAACATCCACATACCTATAAACAAATTCAGATAAGTTTCACGTGAAACAAATATCGTATTACTTGTAACAAATATCAGGAATATAAAATAAAGCGTACCACGTAAAATCAGTAGCATATTTTTCTGCTAATATAGCAACCTTCAAAACCATCTCCTCTCTTATAGAATAATCTGCCGTTTCCAAATAAGCCAACATCTCCTGTACAATCTCTTCAGCATTGGATTTGTCGCACATGGCATACAACAGATCCACAGCCTGCTGTCGGACAGACACATCCTTCTCCATCTGTAAAATGAAAGACATTTAACCAGAGCCCCAAACTACAAAGCCAGAGAAAGCACTACTCACCATTTAAACAAGGTAAATTTATTTGCTATTTTGAATTTCTAACAGTTTGGATATGCTTTGAGGAACTAAACATGGCTATTGATAAATGTGGCATGTCAAAATATTATTATAAAATTAATGATATTGTGAAAACACTTTTCATTCAAAACAGTTTAGAAATAATGCATAACAATGATTAAGGAAATCAAAACAACAAAAATAATATTTCCACATTCTCATTTTGAGGCTACCTCAGTAGTTAATAATTTTTGACCATTTGCACATTTGATGCGCACATAACAGCGGAGTAATAAGTATGCTCAAAACATGAAGACTTTTATATTTAGAGAATGTATACCTTCATTGAGAGAATAACAACATCCTCATGCTTCTTGACAGCTTCGTGTGAGAATTCAGATGTTGCCAGGTGACACATCGACTCAAGGGCCAAGTAACGCAGATTTGTCTCCCTGTTGCTCAAAAACTGTCCCAGTTGGTTGCACGCTCGTACCAATAAATTTGCTTCACTGTAAAAAAAAAATAATAATTGATAGTTACATTTTAGTCAGGCAATATATTTATTTACACGAGTCTTTCAAGTTCAAATTTTGATGGAAAAATTGTCACTTTTAAAACATTACCTGTCATTGTGGATGATGAGACTGATGGCCTCAAAGAGGACGGCGTTCTTGGCGTTGCTGTGCTGCACCTTCTTGGACTTGGGCGGCTCCTGAGCCTTGTTGAGGATGGTCTCCAGACACTCAGAGAGACGCCCGCGCACGCCAGGCTCATCAGCTGCGGGAGGCGAGTAGTTCTGCAGCAGTCGCAGCAGTTTCACAGATAGCCATGGCGCCGGCACAAAGTAGTATGTATAGTCTTGTAAGTCCGTGTAACTGGCTGTCACAATCTGAAATTAGAATGAAACAATTTTAATACAATAAAAATATTAATTTATAGTGTTTTGTTTGTGCAAAGTTAAAATACAACAATAACACATTATCTTAGAGATTTTATTACATAGAGCGAGCTCAAAATATAAGATCATTAGATAAAAAATTACTAACTTATAAAATAACAAATATAAATTAAAATTTGACTATACCAAATACATCAGAAACAACGCTATCATGAATGTACAGTGTTTGAATATATTTTTAGATCTCTACAAAAACAATAAATTAAATTACAACAAGGTAGATATAGTCAGAAGTTTTATGCAACATTAAAATTATAATTTACGAAAATAGTTCATAGAGCTAGACAGTACAAATAACACTGCAAAAATAATGTGTAGCTGTTCAATAGCTTACCCTACTAAGTCTGGATACAGCGAGGTTGACGCATCCCTTGTACTCATCCGGGTTCTTCTTGACTAGAGCGTCGATGAGAGAAGTGGCAGCCGTGACCACGCCCATGTGCTGGTCGTTAAGCAGGTGAATGATACGTGAGGTCCACTCCTCACCCGGGATGATCTCTGGAGACGTTCTGAACAAACGCAGAAGACACAGCGCGGCCGACTGCTTGACGACATCCATTGTATCCCTGGCGAACAATGCATACGTGAAAATTATATATCAAATATTACCTTTTTCATTCAACAATATTATTTATTTATAACAGTTTATAAAAATAACTGGTTATTTATACATTTTCTTTAGTTTTTCATATTTTTTACCATTTTTAAGCCTACCTACCTAAACTGAAAGCCTTTCCGCGTACCTCACTAATTTCAACAAGAACTTTCAAAAATATGAAAATGGAAAACTGCCTGATTTATTAATTATTTTATAAATAACCAAACATCAATATTATGATTCAGAAATTCAAACACGTGTATGTTAAACAATTAAAAAGAATTAATGGAATGGGAAACAAAAAACAACATTTATGTATAAATAAATAAAAACTCATACACTAGTCGACTCATAAAATCAAAATATTAGTCAGAAATTCACATATGATACACTTTACTAATAAAAATATCAATAATTAGCTCAAATTAAAACTTAATACACAGTGAATGTTCAGTTTCAAGTTACACTATAAAATTCTCAGAATAACATAAACTTAATTAGAATACAAATTAATTAAAATATAATAAGAATACAAGTCCAAAAACCTCTAAATATTAAATATATTGATATTAAAAACCAAACTGGCTTGCTATTTCACAATTCGCTTTATATACGTGATAAATTTTATGACTTACTGAATCTTAAATGCACAACAGTAGAAATGTGATTATGTTACTCCAATTTTACATTTTTTAAAATTATTTCTAGTTTAATATGGTCATACAAACCCTGAAACGAGGAGTTTCGGAATCTCCGTTCCAAAGGCCTCTGCCATATCCTTGCTTCCGATGTTCGCAATGCATTGTAAAGCAAGGTTTACATGGATGGGGTTGCGAGATTGAAGATCATTCTTGATGCTCTGGATGATGAGCTTTATCAGATCACTGTTGGTATTGACCAGCACGGAGATGAATAAATACCCCTACAGACAAAACATCAAACATTGTTTAAAAATTATTTTCAAACACCAAAAGACACTACTCATATATACAACAATACCCCAAGTATACATATAAATTTGTTTTCATATACAATAACAGTAATTTATAAGATTATTTTCGTGAATCTGGTTTGATTCGTTACTAGCCCCCAGAAAGAGGTATTAAAATTCAAAACGTTGCTAACTTATTGCAAAGATAGACTTAATCAGATATCAGTTCAAATGGCAGTTATCAAATAACGTTAAAGACACTCACAATCTGTTTTTCCGAGTATTTGTTTGAAGACAGCAGGTTGACTGCCTCCATGTGACCAAAGTCAATGTCATGGCCGAGCAGAAAGATGAAGAGAAGCTTGCAGACATACTTCTTCTTCTGGTAGCCATCAAGGGTCTTGTCCCCCTTGAACTTGCTGCGGATGTTGGCCAACTCCTTGTTGATACGCTTTATCTCAGCCTCCTTGCTCTTGCCTGGAAAATAAAAAAAATAATTTATCAGGATAAATTTAAATTAATAATTTAAAATATATTTCAGACATTGAAATTGTAAGAACTATATGTGACTGTTGTATTCCTGAGCGGTGTTTGAGCCCAGTGATACCTGGGTATGGCTACAAAGCATGTCATGTCCCTGGCCATAGATAGTCAGTAATACCGTCGCTGTCAATTACAGTTATGGAAGAAGCACTAGTCCGATTGTTACTTAATCAAATATAACTGCCTGGAGTGATAATAATACAATGTCAATCAAATAACTGACACAATTCTTATAATAGAATAAAAAATGAACTTATTACAAAATATATCAGTGAGATATTTCATAACAATGCGGCAAGTAATGGTTATATTTATAAATTGCAAAATAGATACATTTTTGTTTTTTAATTATGTGGTTTTGGTTAGCAAAATAATATTTCGCATAATCAAATATTGATGGTGTGTTTGTACACACCTTGCCTTATTCATGCCAATATCAAGTTGAATATTATTGTTGCCCATAAATACCTAAAGATCTTAATATATAAATATCAAACAACTCTAGAAACAATAAACAGATTTGTCCTATATAAAAACAAACATTGCCTAGCCAAAAAATAAAAGAAATTAAAGCAAAGCAAAGAATGCTTATAATGAAAGAAATAGTGTTAAAATGATATTACTTGTGGTATAATATAAAATGATGGGATAAGCACATTCTTGCTATTCTCATACATTATTATTAGACCTGCATGCTAAATATGTACAATACAAAAAATATCAAATAAATGGGTGTCTAGATAGAGATAATTGAAATTATAATTGTCTTCGGTGTGCCTCTTCTTCTATCTACCTAAGTAATTTAAGTAGATAGTGGACACGGTACCTACTAGGGTTAATTGAAGATTAAATAATGCACCAAGAGTTAATTGCCAAAAGGTCAGAGGTACAAAATAGAATCTACAACTTAAAAACTTTAATAGAGTCCAGAGATTAATCGTAAACATTATCGGGCCATTTTGGAAGAATAAAAAAATATAGAATCATGTAAGCAGTGTTGAAAAATTGCTTAGAAATTTTCTTATAATGGGGGACTACAACGAGGCCATTTGACCAATCATGAAGTGTATATTTGAATTATGTACTAAGTGAATGTTGACATATGAAAGGAGACTCAGGCTACTACAGTTGAAAGTTGACGTGACAAGTATTATAATCATATTTCGAACAGCTCCAACATAAAATACAATATATATTTACAGTTATGGGATACACACCATCATCAGAAAGGAAATATTCACAAACTAGAAAAAAAAAAGCCCACAAAAACAAGGGGTTCATTTTTTTTTAACAATTAATGGTTAAGCTCAAAGTCCAATGAACAGATTTGTGCTAAATTTGCTTACAATCAAACAATCCTGAATTACTGATAATATAGTTATCTCTTTTATTTTTCATATTAATTATTACATAAATTTAATTAAGCATACATGAACTCATATTGGGAAGAGAAAAAAAATACATTCACCTTTGATAATATCAATCAGGCAGTACTACACCAACATTCAACTATCACTTGACCCCCCTAAACAAATCAATCAGCCTTTTGCAACAAATTATTTTTATCCGACTACTTGACCTGGAAGTATGATGAACTTGTGTACAATGGTAAGTAGGAATAAGTTCACTAGAAAAATGATAATATACCTGTTGACCTGCTTCATATTAAAATGAAAGACATTATAAAGTTTCAACCCAAGTTTAAAGATCCAGAGTCAACAACAATGTCAACAAAATTCATATTTATATATGAACTAGCACATTAGAAAAATTATTGTATGGCTAAAAGAGACTACATACGGAGCAACAATGGAACCGTGGAATACAAAGTAATGGTTAGAAAAGAAATTATTTTAATAAATAATTTAATAATATTTTGAGACCATTATGAAAATCAAAGAAGTCCCCGGTGGGCACTAAGGTTGGTTGCAATAGTAAAACATAAAACAATAAGTCAAATAACCTAATTTTAACTAACTCAAAATATAATATACTCTATTAGAACATAAATGATGTTCACGCTTTTACAAAAACATATTCTTATCACAGATTTATCAGAGTTTTTTTAATGCCAATATCAGTTTACAATGGCCAACTTTTTCAGATTTATATGTTACAATTTTGAATGCTATCAAAAAATACTTATAAAAATACTCTTTTGAAAAGTAAATGATGATTGCGCTTCTAAAACATGTATTCTTATCACAGATTTATCACTGCGTTTTTAATGCCAGTATCGGTTTACAATGGCTAACTTTTTTCTCTGGGGGTCAGATTTTATGTTATAATTTTGAATGTTATCACTAGCCTATTTAAGTTGGTATTTTTATTTCAAAGATTATATTGAATAACTTCACACCTCATTTAGACTATTCATAACAAGGAGCCATATGTTACATTTAATATTGAACTATTTTTATAACGCATTAGTACTTTGCACATTGGAAATTTGACAGTTGGCAGCAGTCATGTATTAGCATCATAGATCATTTGTCAATATTTTCCGACATCACTCACACCAGTCACTTAAGCAGTTCTGCTTACACGCATAGAAACTAAAGCTATTCAGATTGTACATATCAATAGTTAAAATCTAACTAAAATAACCAAGACTAGGTTCAATAAAAGGTTGTGTAATACAGGTAATCTTTAGAGTTCTTGTGTAATTTTCGATTTAATAGATATATTACAGGCTAATGAGGCTTAAGAATAGTTCTTTTTATACAAATTACTACTTGCAGAATAAATATTCATGTAATAAAAAAAAACGATAATCTGAACAAATATATAAAAACATATATATATATTGTTTTTAAGAATCTCAATCACACTCATCGTAAGGACAGAAAAAACCTCTTTGGATTGTCATACACATAAGCACAATACTGCTAATATTTGAAAAGAAAAGTAACTACTATCTAGCAAAAAAAGTATGTTATATCTATATTACTTTCGTGGATTTCAAGACTCTTCATTTTAATATAGCGTCGCTGTCTTTAATTTCTAGACGCAATCAGGTGTAAACTAAGCCATGAAAATATAGTTCAATATTTTTCTACAGCTGAAATCAGACATCAAGATAACATTTACTACAATTTGAATGAACAAACTTTTTTACTACTTTTCCTATATCCTCGTTAGCTTTCATTTATTCGCTTCATGTGCGTTGACTGCAAATGTGCAGTGGT
Organism: Atopsyche davidsoni; assembly: GCA_022113835.1. Lineage (NCBI taxonomy): Eukaryota > Metazoa > Arthropoda > Insecta > Trichoptera > Hydrobiosidae > Atopsyche > Atopsyche davidsoni. Next base: position 7,132,900 of record JAILWY010000006.1, on the reverse strand, counting down.
GATATACATGTTACAACAGATTAGTTTTAAATGTATGCCGTTGTAAGAGAACTTACAGTTCCTAATGTCTGCGATGAACACCGCCAGCCCTCGCATCCCATCGCCCCTCACTGCCGGCATCGTGCCCACTGACCTATCACACAAAAACAGATTACACTCAGCTACTGCTACATAAAATAAGTATACAAGATTACGCCCACATCATTTCGCATTGAACCCGACTATTCAAATGTGTTATCAACAAATAACACACATAAATAGACTATTTTATTAGATAAGCTGAAAAAAAATCACTATGATCAATGATTACTCAAAAGCGGAAAGTGTACAATATTAACGTCAATTTATCAATCGACAGATTCATGAACAATATTATGTATATTATACAGTTTGTCTCGAAATAAAACACCGTTTCTTGCCAAAAATATTTTCACATACAAAAATGACAATTGTAACATAGGCACAGATCACTTTCGCGAACATCCCTCGGGCTTAGCGCCGGCGGTAAGCGGTTAATAATTAGACAATCTTGGCGGACCTACCTATTGAATACCAGTGATTTATCTACTCCAATGAGACGAATCTAACTACACCGATTTATTCATTCAATCGAACCGCAGAATGTGAACTCGTCAATGACAAATTGACAGTCCTGCACCTACCGATGTACCGACACTGTGGCTCACGACACGCCGAGCCAACACGCAGCCAGCCAGGCACGACCGGCTAAACGTCTACGAAGCAGTGGCGTTATTATAACTCTTTATTATTCTTTTTTTATTCATATAAATATTTTTTAATTATTTCTAGAGAAACTAATGATTTTTGTTATATAAAATTTTAATTTATCACTGATGTAAATATAAATAAATAATTATTTATTTAAACGTTTTAAGCCATATTTTAATACAAGTGATTTTATTTAAATATTCTACATTTAATTAGCCTCGCTTTTTGCTTCTAGTTGCTTCTAATTGCTTCAAAACAAAATAATGTATTTTTGTCGATGATAATTTTAACGTGCCAACAGCCATAATTTATTAAATAAAATGTAGTGAATTGGTTGTAAAAATGACAGATCTATTTTGTCGATGACGTTTACTCGTACGGAATTGTAGTTTTGTTATTATTTTGTAAACCAGTTATATAATTTAGAGAATTTGTTGTTGTAGTTTGTGTGGTATGAAAGATTCAATTTAATTGTTTTTTTAAATATATAAACAGCAATGTCCTTCTATCCACAATATAAAAATGAATCGAGTGTTGCTGTCGTCGATTTTGAAGAAGTGGAAAATATTACTCTTTATAAAATCAGTGTTAAAATAAATCACATTTCATGGACAGTTCTCCACAGATACAAAGATTTCGACGAGTTGCATTCAAAATTAGTTGCTGATCATGGTGTCGCTAAAGATTTGCTTCCACCCAAAAAGGCGATTCGCAATAAGTGTCCTAAATTCGTTGAAAAACGTAAAGAGCGCCTCGATGAATACCTAAAATTTATTTTCAACTATTTGCAACTAACAATGCCAAGGGAATTTGCGAGATTCCTTGATTTCCATTTCTACGATATACAGTTTATCCTTCAAACATTGGCATTGAAATTTTATAATGATGGTGACAGATTATTAGAACGATCCAATTTCTTCATGTTTACTCCCTTAGAGGTAATGTCAATTTATATATATATTTCATAAAATCTAGTTTTTAGTACTTTATTATTTGTGACGTAGTTACTTTGTTTTGTAAATAAAGTTTTATTTGTATAAATATAATTTATCTTAATGGTTTAAGTATATGTGTCATTGTATACTTATAAATTGCCCTTTGCTTTTATTTATATAACTTATCTGAAAATATTTAATCATTAGATGGGTTTTTATATCTTAATAATTTGTTTATTTTTACTTAGAAAATCTTTATCATTATTGACCTATCTATGAATTTTGATCTTAACAATTGTTTTTGTTTTCAGCTATATGCCATCAGCGAACGTCTCAAACAACCCTGCTCGTCTTTTGACTTAATAGACAGCAAATATGACTTCAGTCACGTGCTAGACTTTTGCTCTCAACTAAAAACCTTGCATATAGAAGGCAGTGACAAAAATGTTGGCACTAGCAATATTTTCATAAATAAGTTGCCATTTGATATGACTCCGTTTAAATCTCTTACTGAACTCCTCGTCGTTAACTGCCCAATGCAGAATATTAAAAGTTCCGGTATGTAATCTTACTATTAATAAATAGTCATCTTGATAAATTTATCAATAACATTATTCAATAATATATATTTACAAGTATAAGGCTTACGTTGAAATTTTGTATAGTTGACTTGTGAAAAATTGAGTATTCTAAGAACTTTTCTTATAATTTCAACACGTTACTTATGCAATATAAGAAATAATTAAAGATTGATCTGTATTCATTAGTCAATTTATCCAAATTTCGAGGGTAGAGAAGTTTTGAGTTACTTGATGTTATCAGCTTAATTAGCAAATCACACAAGTTTCCAATATTGTAAGAAAAACAATAAAACTTCTCTACCCTCATATTGATTTATATAAATTTCAATATTAAGCTAATGTTTTGCTTAGTTATCATACTGCAACTGATAACTTTGAATAAATTTTTGTGTATATTTTTAGGAAGTTTACGAGATACATTGATAATATTACGAATACATAGAACAAACTCGAGCAAAATAAGTGATATTATACTTTGTGATATTATACATAAGGAAATGGATGATAATGTTAAAAAACTGGTGAGTTAATAATGAATATTTCCATTAATTACTAATTATATTCTTTATATATATCACACAGGTGACATAAAAATCTTATTTAATTGCAGATATGGAAGGAACTAATAGAAAGTAACTTAAGCGGTAATAATATTTCTGAGATCGATGAAACTATCAAGCTCCTTCCCAAACTTCAGAAGTTGTCGCTATCCAAAAATAAAATTAGTGAAATTTCAAACCTGTCCAGCTTACCCCATCTCTCTTACCTGAATCTTAGTGAAAATTTGTTTACTATTTGCGAAGATTGGCACTCCAAGATAGGAAAAATAATATCTATAAATCTATCACAGAACATGATTACTTCCTTGGTCGGATTCAGCAAACTGTACTCTCTGGAAAATCTCGATCTCAGCTGTAATCAAATAACGGATGTTGAGGAAGTTCAGCATATATGTAAGCTGCCTTGTCTAGAAAACCTGAGGTTGACCGCTAATCCGGTGGCTTCTGTTGTAGACTACCGGGTTAAAGTTATCGAACAGTTCAACATGAGAATGATAGATCTTTGTCTGGACAATGAAAAAGCTTCCGAGAAAGAGTTGGACACTGCCAGGGTGCTGCAAGCACTGAGAATTGTAAAAGAAAATAAATCTCCTAGCTTTTTCAATACAAATGAACAAATCTTTACCACATTCTCTCCGCACGGAGGAAGTGGTCTGTAACCTCTGTGGCTAAACACACCTTAGATCTTATTTAGATGATGTATGTGGCCGCTGAATTTATCTGTGATTCATTATGAAAATATATAAAAATGTATTTTTAACGCATATTGTTTCTAATGAATAAATTATAAAATTGGTAATGTATAAAAGTGGGTCCTATAATCCTTAAACTGTGATTTTCTTTAAATTAAGTGCAATAATGAAAATCAATCAATGTTGTTGAATCTTAAATTTACTTATTTATCAGACTTCATTGAATAATGTAGCATATTTTTTTCTGCCAGTATGATATTATATAATAGGCTTCTCTGAGTCAAACGAAACCTTTACGTGTCATTTTTATGGCCAAAACATAATTTTTTGTAAATGTACCTGATGTCTGGTTCTTTAGATTTGTAGCATGCATTTGCTCTTTATTTTCATGTTACTGATTTTTGTCGGATTCTGAAATTTACTTTATGAAATTGTTTTATAAAATTTGCTATAAATAAATTAACAGTATAGATTTTATCTTAAATTTAAAATACCATGCCCTTTTTTGTTAACATTTTTTTAATCTGGTACCAACAAAAAAGCAGACGTATTAAAATTTGAAATTTTTAATCTGTAACTGTGCATTTATGGGAATATATATACTATAATTATAATGACAAATAATAGAAAATAATAAGCATAAATAATTTTTATTTGTGAAATAAATAACCTCAATGGATTTCAGGTAGCACAGAAATGTAATATTTGGACATAGCATAATTTTAGTATGTGCAAAGCTTTTTATTTTTTATAGTTTTATTTCATTTTATTGTTGGCTTCTAATGTTGCATATTCTTTTTTATATTAAATGACATATATAATTCTACATTACTAATTCTTATTTAATTTCTAACCATAGAATGTACTAAAATGTAAATGGCTTCATCTAAGGGATTTTAAAATTGTTACATTATTTAAATTGACCGTCGTTCATTATTCACCATGACAACATATTGAAATGCTTTATTTTGTGACACCAATGTAGGAATAGCTCCAAAAAAGAAATCTTATATTTCAAATGTTAATACTATAAATACTTGCAATCTGTGTGTGAAAAAAATCAGAATAATAATAATTATAAAAAAGAGCTAGAAACCAAAATCAAAAATTTCAAAGTATGAAAGAGGTGAAGATCCTAAAAAAGTTGAACAATTTTTTTAATATTTTCTTAAATGATATAATGTATCAACATTTTTTTGTGCTATGTGCTTAACAATGTGTTGTTTTTTTTTGTTATTTGAATACAAGAAGTCAACAGATTATATGTTTTTTTGTACAGTAAGCTAATATTTGAGTCTAACAGTATCAATAACCTAAATATAGATTGGTCTGACAGGGTTCTCATATATCCTTATGATAATGTATAAATTTTCTTTCAAATATTTTAAAATGTATGATTAGTGTAGATGCAAGGAAAAATTACAATATTAGCCATCAAATTTTGTAAATTGTGTACATTAACATAATCTTAGTGATCCCTTACCAAAAATAAAACTTAATATTTCTACTCTGCAAGAGGTAAAGTATTATTTCTTTTATTTTTGACATATTGATTAAGATTGTTTAAGTTAATTTTGTAATAGTACCTACATAGATAATATTTTACCGGTCGACTATTAAAAAGTTTGTTTAGTTTAGACAATTTTATAGAAATTTAAGTAATTATGATCTGAATAACAAGATCATAAAAACCTGCTGATTATTACAATTGTGACTAATGTAAAAAATGTAGTTATGTTTTTTTTTTCTTTAACAAATAAGTGTAATTTTGTTTGAACCTGTTTTGATATTACTTACATTCCAAAATTATAAATTTTTACAAAATAATGATAACTCCTAATAATTATTTAAATTGGTTTCATTACCTATGTGTGCATATTATAATCCATTATTGTATTAATTATTATTTATGTATTTTATACACTATTAAATTTTACTCGTATGATCAAACCGTGGATTATTATTATTTTTATTAGATAATTTTTTTGTTTAATTTTATTTATCATAGATATACTGTGAATACTTTTTTTTATTCATTTGACTTTCTGTAAAAGACAATATTATTTCCATTAAACAATATAAAGTTTATTACAATGGGAAAGCCTAAATAAAACTTACCTTAAAAAATGAATGTATTTTTATTTTAAATATTTTAGTATAATCATACTGCTATATTATTATTTCATGAACTCCTTTGGATGCACCGAGAGACAAGATGAAGCAGGAAAGTGACTCCAATGGGAAACAATTTTAGATGATGCTTTTGAATACTACTATAAAATCTTGCAAAACTAAAACTTACTAAAGATCCAATTCATTAGCTATTAACCAATTATTATTTTTAATAAATATATTATTTTATGCGCTTTGATAATGAATTATGCTTGTGTACAGTAAAAAATTAAGTTCTTACTTTATAAGTGCAAACAAATATATTTGTTTAACAAAAATAAAAGGTATCTTCAAACTAAAAATTATTAATGCTTCATATTTCTAACTGGTTGGTGTTTTATCTCATATTTCAGAATATTGCTCAATAATGGACATTAATTTTTATAATATTTTGCCTTTATAAGAAAAAGAGCTTTCTCTGCAACTAATGACTTGTTTTAAAAATTTAATAATAAAAATTTACTAATAAAATCATTCATATTTTTTGTAAATACACATTAAAATTTAATTCAATTTTATTTTTGCTAAAAGGTATAAAAGATTTTAGTATTTCTACATCTTAAATATATTGCGATTCGAGAATCAATTGTAATTTTGGCCCAAAAATTAAATTTCATTTACTAAAAAACTCCGCTATTTGTTTTATCAATAATAATAAATATTAATAATAATAAATTATTTTAAGCAATTCTTCCGAATGCAATAAATTACATCGATCATTTCGAAATCGACGATCTCAAAAATATCTATCAGTTGCATTTAAAAACACTGCTTAAAAATATCTTTTTTTTTACCGTTATAGTAAATCCTGAAAATAATACTAAAATATAAATATATATATTGTTCACATGTCTTATTACCATACAAATATTGTTTTAACTAAATAATATGCGGAAAGACATATATTTTCGATTGCAAAAATCTAAGCAATTAGGTCATATAATATTAAATATTGCATTTACATTAAATTGTCAATTTGACTTATAGTGATGAATTGTTTTTTTTTTTTTTTTGCAAAGAATATTGATTTAACTGAATTTTAAACATGTTTAAAACAAATTATTATATAAGTTAGCAAGTAATAAAAATATTAATCGCAAAATTAGTAAAAATAATGTTATCGTTAATTTCTCTATGGTTCTAAATATATATTTTATAAAATAGCTTAGAGTCTTCAGTTGTCTATGTGCTTGCGAATACTTCCTTTTCCGTTTCTGCAACTGAGCTGAAACCATGCCGGTCGGTGTTGACTTTTACCGTTTTATTAAAAATAATGATATTCCTACCGATATTTAGTATCAAATAGTGTTTTAAAAGCTTTGTTGGTGTCAGATCCTATTGATTCCGCGGCCTTGTAAGCTGCACGCCCTGAGTGAAATGAGAAAATCTGTCTCAAGTTCACCGTCTTTACACATGGCAGTTTTTGACATGCCTCATGCATGTTCTATTTTTTGAGTGCTATTTTGACATTGTCTGCGAATTACGATCGCAAAATTTCGTGTTTTATTCATAAAATGTCTAATTCGATTCGATTCACAAACAAATTTCGTCAATCTAGTAACAAAAGTGAATCATAACCTTTACCGCCGACTGGTATGAGAAATTAAATGTCTATCCAATAATTTTTGTCTTGAATTTCTAGCTTGCTGTGGACCTTTTGCACCCTTCACCCGCCGCGGAGAAGAGGCGCCATAAGTTGAAGAGGCTTGTACAACACCCCAATTCGTATTTCATGGATGTGAAGTGCCCAGGATGTTACAAAATCACGACAGTGTTTAGCCATGCCCAAATAGCTGTTGAATGCCCGGGATGCTCTACAATCTTATGCCAATCCACCGGAGGACGCGCTAGATTAACAGAAGGTAAACATTTCAAACAAACAAACAATATTGTGTATTTGACATATCTTAACAGATGATAAATGGCATCGTTCTGTAGATGTAGCTGTAATTAGATTGTGAATTACTTACTAGCTAAGATACACGTCTCTTCTGTTACTTTTATAATTTTTTTATTTATGCATGTCGGATAAACATATTAACATTGTTTTTGTAGATTTGAGGTATTTCACAACATTATGAAATATAACCTGTATTAGTCATATCAAAACACATCTGCTATCATTATTTCAATCTCTTGTGAAATATTTATTTGTAGAATAATTATGATAAAATCAATATTGTATATCATCAACGAAGAATATCCACAAACTTCTTAAAATGTTTCGCTTTATCGTAATGGTTTTTTAAATTACGACGCTTAAAATTTGTAAATCGATTTTTGCAGTCTCATCTACTTCACTCTTTATTCTCTTAAACGATGTTCAAATTAAAATTTGTATTCTGTTAAGTGGAATTTTTGAAAGCAGTCTATGTGATTCTGGTATTAAAGCCTGTATTTCAAAGAATCTTGATGGTTAATATATACTACCTTGTTTTTTTTTTTTTAAATTCTTTTCAAAATATCTAAAAACCATTTGTGGAAGCCTTTTGGGCAACGAGATGAATGTTTGAGATACAACAAACGGTGCACAACTGATTTTCATCTAATCATCTCCAACCACTTCATTACTTGCTCATTTTCTTACTGTAGCCCTGAACTCTTACTATCTAAAGAGAAGGCAGATTAGTTAGACTCTTTATTTAGATTATTTTGAATTCAGGTGTTCACAATTAGTGAAATGATCGTCTTTTTTAACAAATATTCTTTTCAGGACAGATGCTCTCCATGTCCGAAATATTCAGTTTTAATCATCACTTATATATATAATAGCACAATCCCAAATTACTACAGCATTGCTCGCACTGTTTTTCCAACATATGAATACTGAATACAACATATTATCCCATACGAAGTTGAAATTGCACCAATTTTAGACAATTCATGTAAACTTCTTGAAAAAGCCACCAAATTGATAAAAATTGAAATACTCTTACAACGTTTGTGTTGTCTATACATGTTACATAGTGATTACCATCCATATAATCCCAGCTTGTCTTGATGGAATTTCCTATAAGAAGAATCTAGCTAGTGTATATCAAAAATTATGCATACAAATAAAATAAATGTAAGATGTACATCAAATTATCAAAACTCAATCGCTCTGAAAACATACGACATTGTGTTGCTACTTGTTACATGCACATATTATTGTTTGAAAGGAATTTATTTGTAATATTTGTTTTATTTTCCAGGATGTTCCTTCAGGAGAAAGCAGCACTAAGCCTATGACCCCCAAGAGGAGGCCTGCGTGGAATGGTTTATCATTATGTATGATTGATTTTATTTACAAGTTTATGTTAAATAAATAAAGGCTAATTCAAAGGGGAATATCTTTTTATTTTTAAAATCCCTTTTTCATTCATACATTAACCTCTAAGTTTAGAATTTACTATGGTTTATTTTTTTTGAATTTCATTATTATTTTTTGTCCCAATGGGATAATAAATATTATCCCAAAACTGAGGTGTGATGTGACCAACACCTGTGAAGACTTTACAGCATAAGAAGACGTCAGCATGAGTCAATTACGATAATTACTTGCAGGCTGGACTGGCATGTGACATTCTCTATCTCAATATATCTTTCCCTACACCATATCAACAACAGGGTTTCGTGGTTGTGCTTAATATATTAGCCAACATAAATAACTGCCAAAACCACTTGCAAGTTTTTAAATTTATTTTTTTTACTTTAAAAATTCACAACCAGCCCAAGGAATTAGAAAGGCAATGACTGAATTCTTTACATGGGGACTAGAGTGAATCAATACCGCTACTCTGAAGCCTTATGCTGCACCGGGTTTTTCCGTGATTTTGTCTATTCACTTAAAATAAGGTTTAAAATTAACCCTCCCCTACGGATAGAATACCAAATAAATATATAAATCTTTCATCAGCATATTATGTTGAGTGAATAAAATCAGCCAGTATGGCCAAAAAAAGAGAATTTATTCAATGAATAAACATTGATGATCATTGAGATTAAAAATATTGAAATTCAACATTCCATAATATTTTCTATTATTAAATCAGGCAGTTTTTCTTAAGAGTTCATATCTGAATAAAACAACACGAATAAAGTAAATAAAAGTAAACATATAATTTTTTATTATGACAAGAGTGCATTGCTTGTATGCATTTTTACTTTTGAAATTAATCACCGTTCACAAAGCAAAAAAGTGAGTCGAGTTTATCACGTGACTGACTAAAGAGAATATACAAATATTGTAGCGAGACAAATAAACCATATAATTTAGAAGCTAATCTCACAGCTGTTTATATTAATAAGTACTAGTTTATAACAGAGGTAGTATTACACAGGTGATTTTCCTCGTACTAAATCTCTAAAACCATATGTGCAATAAATTAATTCCATAAGTATAAGATCAAATGTCATTCAACCAAAGTATAAGCTCATACACAACAACACAATAACAATATAGTTTTTTTTTATTATATGGAAATACTACACAACATATTGTTCTTTATAACACAAAATAAATATTTTTTTATAGGCATTTATAAATCACAATGACATTAGTACTCTTACATACCAAATTTATTAAAAATATTTTTTTATGGTCCCATTATAAAAATAGTGTTAGGAGGCATTCCACGCGATTAAGGCAAGCCTGCGAGAGGAAGACATAAGGAAATATTTTCAACTACTGAAAGTACTATTGCATAGGTCATGAAATCTTTGAAGCTGTCTTGCAAAATACATTATCAGAAATAAAAAAAAGTAAAATGAACAGACTACACATGAGTAAAACCGTGCCTCGAAAAACACCGTCGGAAAGCTCCCCTTGTCGCATCGAATACCTCATACTATGCAGATTTTAAGTAAATACTTATTCTACATATATCTACAATTTACAATTATACAGTAATAACAAATAAATCCTGGAAATCAAAGTAACAATAATATAAATATTTTTGCTATTCATTAACACGGTAATAATACTTGTATTATTTCAGTTAAATAACTGCTGTTGTAAGTATATTGATTTATAGCACATGTTCTATAAAAAAAAAAGTTAAAACCATGGCCACAAATCGCACTTTAATCAATGTGAATAAAACCCCACCTTACATATTATTCATATATACAAATACATACGCAACCTCTTACATATACAAAGATCAAACATAAAATTAATATTCGATAACATAAGCACTACAAAAATTTCTAAAAAAGAGAAATCAATGATGCTGGGTTATTCTTGGATGATTTTTATATAATTAATAAAAGTAGCATCAAGACTTTAAATAAAATTAAAATACTCATAGGGAATTTCCAATTAATTTAATATACTACACTGACCCAGGTACGTTTATTCTTTTAGATTACAATATTATCCAATTTATTACACATATTCATTTACACCCGTTCGATGATCACTCCTCGTACGGATTTTGATCTAAAAAATTTGATTTACAGCCCAATATTTCGATCAATTAAAAAATTTACTTAAAGGTAATTTTGGTATTTGTGCCCGAAAGTGCAAGTCAAAGAAATAAAATAATCCTGTGACTCGAATATCACTTTTTTGTTGAAAATTATTTTTGCCAAGACGTGAAAAAAAATTAATGCAAAAAAGTTTTTCTTGTATTGTGACATTGAATTGATTTAATTTAATTATCTGAGGATTGCAATTTGACCCATATTCACGAAGAACAATAATTTTATGTTATAAAATATATAATCTGAAAAATGTCATGGACATTTGCAGAATTTTTTTTTTTAATTACAAAGAATACATTTCATAATGATAATAGGTGTTATAGTTTTTTTTATATCAGTAATAAAAATCCATTTATGAATAAAATAATTATGTAACATGAAAAATCAACCAACAAAACACAAACCAAAATATAAAAAATACATTGGAATTTGTAACGGATAAATAAATTTTGTACTTGTAAAGAATTTTAGAGAAAAAAACAATGTTTAAAAATAATTTATTAAGTAACATTTAAAATATATATTTATATGTACAAATAAAAATTAATAAGTTCTCTTCAAATTACCTACTGTTCTTCAAAGAAATCATGACATTTAAAGTGGATAAACTCCTTTCTTTCTAATGCTTGCTCAGAGGTCTTGATGTCATTTTGGATGGCTTCTATCAGGCGTTCGAGAGAAGGAAAATTTTTTTCTGGCCGCAAGTATCCCAATATACAAATTTTGAGTTGAGATCCATAAAAATCATTTTCAAATTTTTGTATAATATGCGTTTCCTGAAAGAATAATAGTAATTTCAAAGCTGTTGTTTATGTAATTCATAATATAACAATTTTGACAAAAGTCTCGGTTAGCATTGGCGAGTAGAATATGACAAAAATGTTAGCTAAGTTGATGACGAAATAGATTGCTTAACAAAAATAACCAAATAATCAATGCATATACTTAATTTTTAATGGAATGTTATGAAATTATACTTTATGTATTATGTTGATACTGCAGTATCACTTTATGTAAGTTAGTCTAAAGCACTGGTGCGAAATTTCGGCACACAAAAATCTGACCTGATAGAAGCAACCTCAGCATTGTATTATATAAATGATTTGATTTTTAAAGACAGTAATTAAATTGATATTGACATTACCAAAGACATTTTTTCATTGTTGTAATATGGACACCAGCCCAAATTCATCACCATTTTATAAACTGGACCCCCATCTACGCTTGCCCAACCAAAGTACACTCCAGTTGGAATACCTTTGGGAAGTTCGTCAACAATGCTCTGCTCATAATTAGCTAGTCAACAAACAAAAAAAAAACATTTAAAAAATATCCAAAACAGTTTAATAAACTTAAGGAATTTCTCATCACACTTTGACATTTAGAGATAGCAATAAACAAAATGAAGGACAAATAAATTAGTGATAAGATTGTTCAATAAATTAATATTTAATATCTACAGTAAATATTAATGTATGGTAGTCAAATAATAATCAAATAAGTTTTATTGTGAATAAATCTTTTTTTGATTATAAATATATATTAATTATAATTATAAATATGTTAGATTTATTAAATATCAGAAATAGCATTTATTTAAAATATTGACAATGTTCACAATGCCTTAACCATATATTGACAATATTTTAATATTTTACCGGTAGGGCACCCAAGTTGTCGAGATCCTCTGCCAAAACCTTTAATGACTTTCCCTTTCACAAAAAGTGGCAAAAATTGACACGGCATTGTTAAATACTGAAAAAAGACCAATATATGTACTAACACATGCGCAAATAAAATGATAGCTAAACGACACTAGAAAATGCTTAATACTTTTGATGACATCACTTTATATACATCCGATTTCACAAATAATATGCTCTTCTTTAATTTCAATGTGTAATTTGGTTTAAATCATGATTACACCAAATAATGTAAATTTTAACAGAGAGTCACAAAACATTATATGGTTCTCCTGCGACATCACACAATCTGACATTAGTTTGTTTTAAATTATATATATTACGCGTTATGCTTTACGACTGGCTGGAGACTTTTATCTGCGCTGATGACATTGGCTCCGGCCAGCTCTGGCTGACATGCCGATTGCTGACATAACGACCAATATTGCCCACTAAAAAAATAATAACATTAAAAAACGCCACAAAACCATTTACACCAACTCACCGTTTTATATTTAAAAAAAAAAACTACTAATTTATAAAACATTAAAAAATTAATTGTCACAATATAAAACATTTTTAATCAAGCAAATCTTCAAATGTAGAAGTTATAATATATGCTGTTTCTTTTTTAATCCTAAAATCTGACCAATCAGATTAAATAATTTTAAAATGATTTATTCATGAACTATCGACTTGCAATTGTAGCAATATTCATTTTAAATGTTGCAGTTATTACAACGAAGCTTAATTTATGAAATACTGTTCATAACTTAGATTTCTGGTAAGTCAGATTTTTTACATGAAACAATTCATAAAAAAACCGACATTACTTTTCAATATTTTGAAGTTTTAATTTTTTTTCGCACATATCAAATTATCAATTAATTAAAATACCAATAAAAAAAAACTGGACTTTGTAAGTCTTATGATGAATTTTTGCATATAGCTTTTAACGTAAATTGTTTGTTTAATCAATGCCTTCATGAATTTTATTATTTTTTAATAGTAAAAAATAAATATCCAAGGAATTTTTTTGAAGTCGCTTAGTTTTACAAAAATGGTGAAATTATCTAAAATGTTTAATTTCAATTGCGGGGTTTCGACTTGCTTAATTAAATGATATTATTTTTATTTTCAAATAAAAAAAAAAAGAATCATCCAGACAGATATTTTATAAAGATGGCAGCATTTTGACAACAAAATATTTACTTGCTGTTACGTTCAGAGTAATGGGTTTCAGAGAATCTATTTGGATGTGTCAAATTAAACCTTATTACAATTTACGATTAATTATTAAATCCAAATAATTCACCTCGGATAACATGAAAAAGCTCGCCTTGTAATGAAATTCATTATGTTGTGTTTGTGGTCCCCGATAATACTTTTTTGATGTAACTTTGGTGTTTGCTAATTTATACGTCGAAGGTAGGAGCAAGAGCATTTTTTTCCTTTTCCTAACATGTTAGACACAACAGTTTTGAGACATTTGAGAATATTTTCAGATGGATAACAAAAGTGAGCCTTGCGAGGCGCACCCGTGGTCGCTGGGAAGTTCATCATTAGCTGATATATTCGACACTGCCTTCACATCTACAGTTGATGAATCTCCACCGACTGGTAAAATGGCCTTCTTATATCGTATAAGAGCGATGTTTTTTTTTTTAACTTGGGTTGATTAATATTAAATTGATATTTCACTTTTCGACATAATTTGCAATGGCTGCTGTGATATTTCTAATTTACATTGAGAGAAATGTATATGTATAAATGCAAAACTGCCCACCTAATTCTTATGTTTATAAAATATATTTTGTGAAACTAAGAAAAAAATAGTAAAACTTGTATGTACGTTTCTGTCGCTATATATAAGTAAATATTTTTCAAACAGTTGATTCAAAAAAGTGGGTGTGATAAATATAAAATCTTTAAATGGGTTATTGTTATGTCAACATGAAAATAAACAATAATGATTGCATTCTACTATAGGGAAAATTAATTACTATGTGTAAATGTAGGATTGGTATAAAATAGGGATTGGATCGGCTTGATTAAATATATATTTTTTTATTTTAGTGGACATGGACTGTGAGCCTCTGTTTGCTGAGAGTGATGATGATGTTGAGGTTCTACAATCTACAATCGGGGATGCAGCTCGCAAGCTGCCTGCTCAGAGAGATCCCTTTAACCTGTCTGCTCCCCCAGAGGCAGCAGCTTTTCAGTTTGGCATGGCCTTAGAAACTTCAGGCGATCACTTTGCCTTCAGTACACCGCTTTCCACTGAAATGTTCTGTGAGGGACAGTCCAACTATTATGTGCTCCGTGAGAACGGACACCGTGTCCCCCCTTCCAGAACTGATGGCCGCTTTCGACCTGAAACTGACTCTCGTTATTTTCCACCTGTAACTGCCAATTACTCAGCACTTGATGCCAACGAGATTCCCCCTAGGTCATTTGTAGACGCTGATGGCCCAGACCCATGGATGAATCGGCCACCCCGGAGGGGTCGCTCTGGAGCAGAGTACGTCCCTTTTCCTGGGCGAGAAAGACGAAGAGTGCACCCCCTACCCTATCACAATGAAAATATTCTCAATCTTAGCAATAATTCCCGTCTTCGAGATGTAGTAGGTGGTCCCAGCGACTACACAACTGACTATTTGCATAGGAGTGATGACCGCGCTCCATTCTCTGAGACGGCAAATCGTGACAATGGTCCAACTATTAATAATTGCTTGTCATCCTTATGTTCGCCTATTGAGGTCAGCTCTGGTGAGGAAGAAGATGATTTAACACCACGAAAGAGATTACTTCGTGAAAATGATAAAAACAATGTTACTAGAAATCGCGTGTCGAAATCTGACCATATTTCAGTCAATGTAGGAGTTAATGATAGCTTGGAAGTTCACTATGAAACTGAGAACAGAGAAGGATTACCCATAGTTTCAAGTTTGACACCTCATGTGGCTATCAAGCGAGAGTCCTGTGCTTGCGGGGAAACAGGTGAGTCTAATTCGACATATCTCAATATGAGTTGGAAGCGCAAACCTCGATTGTTTAACGGTAGACATCGGTCAGCTGATCGTCTTCACTCATGTCAAAATGCAGCAGAAAACTCATGCACAAGGGACAGGCCGTGTGATTGTCAGAGGTGTTTCCCTGCATTGCCTACTTCAGGTCGGAACGTTCGAGCTGCACATGTAACTACCGAGGTGGGAGAAGGATGCTCTGGGGTTCTGCAAGATCACCCCCCCCACGTAACTCTTAAGAAAGAGTATCAGTCAGCTCCGACATTGAAGCGAGAATTGTGCACTAATGGAATCAAACCTTTGGATGATTATCTGATGATTCACCATTGTGGCCCACGAGGCGGTTCCTCAAGTGATAGACAGGAAGGAAGCGATCACAACGGTTATGATGCAAGAGCTGAACCCCTGCCTAGCACTAGTAGGCAAACTGTATTATCTACACACACTGCCTGTTGTTCTTCTCAAAATGCCCCCATAGTTGCAAGTCACATATTGCCTTCTAACATTGATACCATCCCGGGGGGCAGTGGAGAGAGAGCCGATTTTGGCGGATCTGTCGATTCATTTGTTACTCAAATTAAAAATGAACCTACCAGTACTCAACAAGCTGCAATAATAAAAAAGGAGTCATCAACACCGACCGCTCTCTTGGCCTCAATTAAGAGAGAAACTGCAACACCGGTAGCGAACTCAACAGATCAGTGTTCAACTTGCCGAGAACCCGATCCTGAAATTGCTGTTCCCTCAACGAGTTATATGAAAACAGAGGCTTTGGATGTGATTGAAAGTCAAACTCCGATGACGGTAGATGTAAAACTAGAAAATGGTGAAAGCTCGAATATGCCGTCAACTAGTCAAGTTGCTAGTAGTTCAAGTATTAAGATGGAACCCTTCAGTTCTACACAGCCACACCCAGAGACCAGCTCTTCTAGTGCAGAATCCACCCCTAGTACGAGTCATGTGGCTGGATCTCCATTTATTTATGGCAGAGGCTGTTGCAGTGATCAGGTAACATCTAATCTACTTAATCCAGTCATTTCATAAAAATAATTGAATATTATCAATTGAGCTAGTCTATATTAATTTTCAATATTCAAATTCATATTTATCATTTTGCATTTTGTATTTTTGATATATATATTATAGTAACATGCCTGTTGTTTTTTCTGGTAGGGAGTACCTCCCGATGGCCCCAGCAACGGTTTGTCTGCGCCCGATCTACAGCTGGACTGGTTCTCCGATTTGGCCTCCAGTGATGATGATGACGATGTACAAGTGTTGAATGTGGAGCCTAAGGTGTGTGAAATATATATATATATATATATATATACACATAAATTTCAAATATTTATTCAGTTAATGGGTTTCATTTTATTTGGTGGTCATCTAAATTTTTATTCAAAATTAGTAAATGTAAATAAAATTTTTATAAATTTTTTGTTATTTTGGTAGATAATGTTAAAAATATATGTTTTGTTTATATGCCTAAATGGTTTATATTTTAGTGATAATAAATTAATTTTGCAGTTTCCGGTAGCTTTGGTGGATCTTACTAACGAGCCAGATGAAGACAGGCCGGCTCTCTTCTCTGACGAGGTCCCTCCTCCAGCTCCCGCACCACCTGCCCCACCCCCGCGACCTCCTCGTCATCCCCACCCCCTCCTTCCCCAACAACTTAACGTGGTGCGAGCAACGTGAGTACAGACATCGTACATTAGCAAATAGTTTCTACATAATATCTCTATAAATAAACTGACGCCTATTACTCTAAAGATATTTGATGTATGGTCAATTTTAACTGTTTTTTTATTTGTTTAAAATATTACTGTTTTAAACTATATATGTTTGTTACATAACTACAAGATTGCATTTGACCAAACTACCTGTTTCTTTATATTAAGTCAATATTACCTGTCAGGATCTAGTATAAGTTTGTGTTGCAGTTATGGGCGTGTGCGCATGGCACCATGCGTGTACTACCCCCAGGGCCACAGCTGTTTGGCAGGAGGGGGCGCAGCATGTGGAGCTCCGCCCTACCCTGCGCACTCCAATCACCCATCGCGTACGTGGACTCATGTCTTCACCTACCCACCTCACTATCCACACCACTATATAGGTGAGCGGCTCGCTCTCGGTTATTGTTCTGCTCCCGTTAGGATAGATTACTTGATGAATGTTGTATGTTGTAGAACCTCGACACCGTGGCCTAGGAGGTCCCCCATTGGCACACTCCCATGGAGATACAGGGCTGCCGGGTCTTCCAGGGTTGATTGGGCACTCGGTGCTGGGTGGGGATCGTTGTCGTTCAGGCTTTAGTCCGCCGCCTGCCATGCCTGTGCCACCCTATGCTGTACACGAGCGATTGTGGCATCGCCAGCAGCACATGCAGGTATTCTATGATTTCCTATATTATTACTGGAAGTATATTCTAATATATTATTTTTTTATTTGATTCTTTGCTTCAAAATACTCATGTGAATAAGCAAAATAATATAATATAATCACTTTGGAGAGTGTGTAGCCAATATTTAATGTTTTGTTTTTTTTGCAGGAAATGCAAAGAAGAAGTATGGTAGGAGCCAACACTTGCACTGTCAATGCCCACTCCAATAACGATATCGCTCATGGCCCGGGTGTTCCTCAACCGGTGGTGTTCCGATCCGGCTTGGATCTCGTTCACTCCATGATGCCCGTGAGTTTAGCATTGTATTTCCACAAATAACTATCACTCAAAACTAGAAAGGTTCTCTCCTGAAATAATACCCTTTCTTTCTTACTTAGCCACTCCCCGAGAATATGGATCAGTCGGAGATAAATGGACCCATGGAACGAAACTTTAATATGCAGTTAGGGAGTGTCTTGTAAGTGTTCATATTTAAAACCAAATGAGTCATTATTGAACTTGTCTACTAACGGTATTTGTTATTTTAGTGACGGTCAGCATATTCATCACCACCTCTACCACTATGTGCAGCCGCCACACCATCTCCATATTTCTATTCAACCAACATTCATGGTAAGAGGCCTTAACTCAATATCCTGTTTTATATATTGTTAATGTCGATTTTGATTTTTGAATAAATTAATATTGTTAAGTCTCATGTGTTTCCACCTTTTATGATTTGTCATGTCTAATTTGTTAAATTAAATTTATTATTTGGCAATATGTGAAACTTATCAAAATATAGGATTTTAAAATAACATATTCTGCGCATGGTTTTTGTATAGGGAGCGACCAGCAGTCCACCACTTTTAGCTCGTGGCACAGGTCCAAGACTTCAGCATTTCATGCGTGTGGTTGAAGCGCGTCGTGTGTCGGCTCAGCACGGCGCTACGCGAGATGTTATTGAAGGAAACACCTTCTCACACAAGTATAGGCGACGAACGCCTGCCGACGGTCTAAGTGAAGATGACGCTGTGGAAAAGTGCACTATATGTCTGTCCATCTTTGAAAATGATAATGATTGCAGGTTTGTGACTATACAGTACCAGACATTATTAATACGCAATTAAATATAGCTGACTAGTATTTTATCTTCCAGACGCCTTCCCTGCATGCATTTGTTCCACATGGAGTGCGTAGACCAGTGGCTCTCCACCAACAAGCATTGCCCCATCTGCCGAGTAGACATCGAAACGCACCTCAGCAAGGACGCTAAGCCTTACTGAATGGATGAACCTCGCTGCAGGTAAACAAACCTAAACTTTGTTATTGGATGTATCAGTATAAAGAAGGCTTGATGTTACCACGTATTTCATGTTGTTACGGTTATCATATCCCGATCAACCGAATCCCAAAGTGACTACTTTAACATGTTTACTCATTTAAAAAAACACAGTGAAATGAAAATTTAAGACTTTAACAAAGGGAAATGTCCTGTTAAGATGGTTTTTGGTAAGTTTGTGCTGTTAACAGGAACTACTTAAAAACAATTTTTGGTATCAGTCACCTAATTTTTGATGTTATGAATCTATCTGTGCATATTGCTGAATATCATTTAATTAATATTTACTTTGTACCTATCGAGAGTGTTGTGTTAAAGTATATTAAATCAATTATTAATATTGTTTAGTATTATTTTTATTTCTGATTAAGTAATTTTTGCAAAACAATATATTCTTTTAATTCTACTAGTAGTAAATAACATGAAAAAAATAAATGTCAACCAATTTTTTTTATCTCTTTGTGAGAATGGTCTTCGCCTTCATCTGAATGAAGGATATTTTCTAGCTGGGCGGAGTTGATGATAGCCACCTGCTGCAGCTGTAGACTCTCTGCCTGCAAGATGTGTGTCTCCTCCGCTTCCTTTCGACGTGTTCGACCGGCGTGATCTAACCGCTCGCATAACGCATCTGATGCCAGAACGTTGCCGGAAAGAAAGGAAATCTCTGCAGTTGTCGTTGCCAATCTTTCGACGTACTCCATGTAACCTTGAATATTAAAGCACTGTGTATACTATTTAGTTTAGAGCCGGGCATGCAAATAAACTCTCCTCTAGCCTATTTTGCATCTTGCATACTGAAAGGACAACTGATTAACGCGAGGCTTGTTTCACCTAGAATTATATTTATCTATTGTTCAGATGCAAAATGAACAAGAACCTAGAGTTTGTTTGCACACCTGAGAGTGTAACATGATTGATTATTTAAGTGAACTTTTAATTGAAGCTACTGAAACACGGTAGGTGAACAATAAAATGAAGCTTTTTGTATTTAAATACGTTTTTAAGCATAAGTATCCTTCAGGAAGTAATAATTGTACTCTATAATAAATGGCTAGTTTTTGGATACATTCTAAGAATAGAAATATTATCTCTTAGTATCGGAGTGCACTGAGTTCTTCGACTAGTGTCTTAATTTTTATCTAAAAATGTATAGTAAAATTATTCTTTATAAATGGGAAGAAAGTAAATTATTTTTCAAATCTTTTTTATATCCGTATCGCATTCCCAAATGCTTAGTACGATTGGCCTCATTAGAAAAGCAAAATAACATATTTTTTATTTCTCTTAAGGTTCCAGCTTTAATTTGTAAACAATATTTTATCGATTTTAAAAATTACTTTTTACAACAAATTTAAAATGCGTATTTGTTAAAAAACGTATATGAATTGTGCACTTTCAAAAACATTATTTATTTCATATTAAAAAACATGCTATGTTTTGGTATAATTTTTTTTATATAGGATATCTATTCTCACATGGAATAGTGCCTTGCTTGAAGACCAAAACTACTTGTATGATAGAAAGAATATTAATATGCATATTTTTTTTTTTTTTTTTTAAATAAGAAGACATTGATTTGTAACTTTTTCAAAATTTGCTTTAGCAAAAGTTATTTTGTTTTATCGAAGACTTGATGTCTTTGATGATTATTTTTTAAAGAAAATACTATCTACACGTAAACGTGTAGAGAATGAGCAATTATATCAGATCTCATTGAACGTTACGGTTCTGTGTTTTTATTTTTTATTTATTAGGAAATAATGCGTGGAAGGAAAATGAATGTTACTGTTTGTGGAGCAATTGTCGCATATTTGATATATTCTATGGAAAGATTTGAGTTGATAGGTTAAATTGTTTATTCAATTATTTACTGTGAAATTTGATTTTTAAATTTAGCATTTTTTACACTTATTTGTATTTATTTAATATAATAATTTTTTTGCATAATATTTTTTATTACATATATTTTAAATTTGAATTAGATAGCTATATAATGCCAAATTCATTCATTACTAATATTTGCAATGGTATTTGTATGAATATTCATAAATGTTGATTGAACTAATGTCAATTAATCTCTACACCTACATAGCAAAAAAATCCCTTAATGCAAACACTTCTTACACTACGCAAATTTTAGTATTTTCATCATAAATGACTTCTATTATAACTCAATTTTAACGGAACTGGAATTTTATATTTTATTGTTTTATTTTTAAGTACTACACTATAATTTAGAGGGTTTAGTAATTAGATAACATTTTAAGGCTGCATAAAAATTTGATCACCGAGTCATCTTTTCTTTTTTTTTTTTTTAAATTTTGATGTAAGTTCTTAGAAATACAGTTTATTGCATAAATGCCTAAGCTACTGTTGGAATTGAAAGATAAAAAATAATGGAGAAGGGTAGAAGATTTAATTATTTCAATACTGTACAAAATAGTAGAACGCTGATTGTGTCAACGAAGTGGAAAATAATGTTACAAGAATATACAAACATAAGTTTTAACGGTAAAGTTTCAATTATAACACAAGCTATGTTGTCTATTTACATAATTTAAAACAATTATGGAGGCTTTAGTATGGATTCACAATAAAAAGACAGTGTTTATGTATTTTCGTTTGCGTTATACGGTGACATGGAGAGCGTTCTACTATTCATGCAACTGAATACATTTTACTTTTTAAGGAAGTTAGAATATTATATTCTCAATAAGGACAGTATAGCTTAAGATGCTTTGTTTATAGCACAAGGGGCATTGCATTCAATCTTATATCTTATTTTACTTGTTGGCAAACTGTAATAAATGTTTATGTATGTTTTTTAATTTCAATTCACCTTTTAATAAATTCTTTAGTGAAAATATTATCTTTTATTCATACACCAACTAAAATATTATAAGACCACAAAGAATCAACAGATTGCTTGTACTGTAAGTATTTAAGTCTACATTTGGGTTTTATTTTACCTTCTAGAGTGTGAAGATTATGTTTAAGGTCATCTAAGTGACCTCTGACTTCCACCAGTTTCTCCCAGTGCTCCTCGGGGGTTCCCAAATCTC
The DNA here is from genome assembly GCA_022113835.1 of Atopsyche davidsoni. NCBI lineage: Eukaryota > Metazoa > Arthropoda > Insecta > Trichoptera > Hydrobiosidae > Atopsyche > Atopsyche davidsoni. The sequence continues at coordinate 7,110,270 of JAILWY010000006.1, read as the reverse complement.
CCCATTCTGTGGCTTGCTTTATCAGGCATATTTCTTGCGATATTGCTTCTCGTAATCTAAAGTTAAAAATAATCAGTAGAAGCCTAATTATAATAAATTTCTGCAATCGTACAGAAAGAAAAAGCACCTTTGCGAGGTATCTTGTATGGCGAGTAACGTGACTGTTAAAAGTTGACTAGCAGAATTGACACTCACGGTGCAAGACTGTTTTATAAGAAATTCATGTTCCAAGCTTTGTTCATCCCAATTAAAGTTATGAGGAGTCGTTTCACATTTTACAATCGCTAAACCCGCGGCCGACAAACGAGTAGCCTTAAGAAAAATATTCAACTTCACAGAGTTAAAAGGTACAACAGTTCTACGAACAAGTCTGTAAAATCTAGAAATCCGTGCGAATATCATAACTTATTATTAATAATAGCAGAGCGTATATTTTACAAAAGAAAACATGCAATTTGAGGTTATGTACATCAACATCACAAAAACACTAAAATGACGTTTAGAGTTTGAAATTTGGCAGCACTGATTAAGCAAAGCCGGTTGCACATGCGGCGATGCAGCTCGCAATCAGCCAATTGCGTCCCTCACGCATGCGACGACGCTATCGGCTGACTGCAAATCGGTCGCGAGCTGCGTCGCTGCGTGTGTAACCGGCTTTGAGCGTCAATGCATCGCGGCTGGCTTGCACAAATTGGTAACAAAAACACTCAAAACGTTGCAAGTACTGTAAAAATGCTTTTTTTATGGGAGTATGTCTTGATTAAATTATTATTTTTTTTTTTGAATTTCGTATGTTTTTTCTACATCGTTTAAAGTTCTATTTAACTAAAAAATATTAATAATTTATTGAGTAATTATACACTTACCGTCTAATCACAAAAAAGGTACATTGGCGTTACGGACTTTCACGGAATGACAGAGGTATGTTAACAATAATATTAGTGACATATACTACATATATTCATGTATAATAAACACAAAATAATTTAATTAAAACTCCTACCTGCTAAATAGAAAAGGTCAAATGTCAATAACCATCTATTTTGATTGGATAATGTTTTTTTGGTAATTAATAGCTTCTACTTGCTGGTGTTTTGCCAATTATATATATTCAATGTTCAATTTAAAATATTCATTTCAAATATTCAACCTATGAAGACACCGGCCAATAATTTGTTTTTATTTTAATTATCTGTAATTTATCTTTCTCTCTTATCATTTAACGTATTTAAAATATTCATAGCGGTAGGAAAAATGGAGTTCATGCCAATAGAGGGTCAAGAACACAACCGCGAGGATCGCTCGGCCTCTCAATATGCTGCCAGATAATATGCATGCCATACCTATCCCATGGATAACTAACATGTCTGCATAGTTATTATTTTTATTTAGCATTTATATATAATATTTTAAACAAGACTCAGTTTGATAATGCCAAAGTGAAAGGTTGTCGAAACCGGTCACCAATAAAAAAATATGTGTAGAAAAATCACTCAAATACATATTATAATTATTTAAAATATCAAAATGGAATTCTACCAAGTACTCTGTCAAAAATATTTTTTCTTTATATTTAATACTTAACTTATAATGTAACAATTAAATCAGGAAATCAAAAATATTTATTTAAGTATGACAATAGTTCTTAATTTTCATTGTGAATAATTTTTTTTTATTAAAATAAAATGAGTACAAATTTGTGAAAAATATTTTTTTAAAATATGTACATTTAAAGTAATAAAAACCTCCTAGGCACTTAAAACATATATTATCAACATAAACTAAAGGCCAACTCACACGAGCGACATTGCAGCCAGAGGCGCGAGCGCGCGAGCTTTTCCAGCTGAACAATGCCGAAGGCGCTCTCCCGAGCTCCACGCTGCGAGCCCCCAGACCCGCACCGGAAGCAGGGCACATCCACACCCCGCACTGCAAGCACACCCGCAAAAAATATTACAAACATAACACAAAATAAATTAAATATATTATATATGTTTTCTTCGGCGGCCGTGTGGCTCGGCCCCGGGAAACGCGAGCGCCGCGGGCCGGCCTTATATGGCGCCGGCGGTTTGTCGCGCCGGCCAGAAATAAACTGCGGTCCGCGGCGCTCAGGCGGCCCCCGGCGCCCCCCCCACCCCCCCCCCACCCCCACCACCACGAGTCGCCCGAGGACTGAATGAGCGCTAATGATGTGCGCTTGGCTTTAGACCCCCGATAATGACTTCACATTTGTTTCCTTCTCATTATATGTAAATCGCATCGCTTGTGAGTTCACGCCCGCGAAATCGTTGGGCCTGAAAATGTATGCACAATCGACAAAAGATTTTTTCAGTAAACACTTTGAAAGTGATATTTTATGTATACCGAAGAGTCTCTTCCGTGTCTTTGGGGAATAGGAGGCAAGCTATAAGCTTAAGATCTCCGATAATGACTTCACTTCATTATATATGTATATCTTGCGCTGAAAATGTACAATCGACAATGGTAAAAATATTTTTTCAGTAAACACTAGGAGAGTGACATTTTATGGATACCGAAGGGTCTCTCCCGTGTCTTTGGGGAATAGGAGGCAAGCTAATGACTTCATATTGTTTCCTTCTCATTATATGTAAATCGCATCGCTTGTGAGTTCACGCCCGCGAAATCGTTTGCGCCTGAAAATGTACAATCGACAAAATATTTTTTCAGTAAGCACTTTGAAAGTGATATTTTATGTATACCGAGGAGTCTCTCTCGTGTCTTTGGGGAATAGGAGGCAAGCTTCAAGCTTTGTAAAATCACATTGCTTGTGAGTTCACGCCTGTTTTTTCATTCAAAGTTGTTTGCACCTGAAAATGTACAATCGTCAAAAGATTTTTTCAGTAAGCATTCTGAGAGTGATATTTTCTGGATACCGAGGGGTCTCTCCCGTGTCTTTGGAGAATAGGGGGCAAGCTACAAGCTTTAGACCTCCGATAGTGACTTTACACTTGTTTCCTTCTCATTACATGTATATTACATCGCTTGTGAGTACACATCCTTTTTTTTCTTCTTCTAAATTGTTTGCGCCTGAAAATGTACAATCGACAATGATAAAAAGACTTTTTCAGTAAGAAATCTGAAAGTGATGTTTTCTGAATACCGAAGGGTCTCTCCCGTGTCATTGGGGAATATGAGGCAAGCTACAAGCTTTAGACTTCCGATAATGACTTCACATTTATTTCCTCTTCATTGCATGTAAAATCGCATCGCATACATCCGTTCTTTTTCTTCACAATTGTTTGTGCCTGAAAATGTACAATCGGCAATGGCCAAAAGACATTTCAGCAGGCACCCTGAAAGTGTCATTTTCTTTGATCTTCGCTAGTGAATTTTCAGGATTACGAGGGGACTCTCCCGTGGCGTTGGGAAACAGGAGGCAAGCTGCAAACTTCTCGCAGGGTCGTCACAGCCTATTTAAAAAATAAAGCAGAGGTAACGGCGTCGGCTGTCCTGACGAAATGAAAGAATATTATTTCTCGACAGTGGGACATTCAGATAGCGCTACATCTAACCAGCTGTGAAGGAAAATAATAAATGGATTAACTGACGCAATCGAGCAGCCGCGGAGGTCTCGTGTGTCAAATAAAAATATAAGACGTGACTAATATTTCTTACAGACCTTGCTAGTTTGATATTTTTAAAAGCACGCACGGAGAAATATGATGGGAATGTTTTGTGCTTGAAAAGAATGAATAAATGTTATTATTCGCTGTAGTTGAAGCATTTACTGTGAGCAGTTACTCACATGTTAATTGTGAGTTCGCATCTATCGACATCATTTTAGAAGTTGTATTAATTTATGTGTCCAGTATATCCGTTTTCAGTTTTTAAGGATTTGTGGTTGTGACAATAGATTCCTTCCAATCTAAAGGAGAAAGAAAATGACATGACATGAAAAAACCTGATTTCAATCCAGTTTTTTTTTTAAAATAGTATATGTTTATGTTTATATTCGCAGAATATCTCTCATTATAAAATATACGAGGCACTATGATGACACATATCGGTCTATTTAATGGAATTAAAAAAAATCATTGAGCTATGCTACTATCAATGAAATTCCTAATATTTTTATTGGGGCTGATGTTACTACATCTATTTTATTAATTATTTATGAGCACGAAGTAGCTAATAACTTACTGTGTGCTACTTTTCATTTATAAATATGATATAACAACATCAAACGTTGATGAATGCATTCATCTCAGACCGATGAAGCATTCAAATTTGTTAAATATTCATTTTCAAATTGAAGAGCAGATAGTATACCATTTATATAGTTATTAAAGTTTTTTAATAACAATAATCTGATTAGTTATTAAATTACCTAATAAAAATTTAAAAAAAGCAATCGATATGGAAAAAAAAACCACTTTAAATATTACCCATAGAAATATTTAAAAAAACATGAACTTGACCAAATTAAATAAACAGCAATAATAAATACTTAGTTTAATTAAATAATAAAAAAAACTTTACAAATTGTTACTAATATAATGTACTTTCAGTACTCTTCAATGGTAATCATAAGCTGCAAAATACATTATATAATAATATTTTTTTTCTAATAACTATTGCATATTTTTGCCTTTTGATAAATGAATACGGTATTAAAATATAAGTCCATCTTTAACGATAGTTCAAACAAATTAAATTCTTTACATCGTAAGATATCTGAAAAGCTCCTCGTGTACTGAAGCTTTTCAGTCATTAAAAATTTTCTTTTAGTATTTTATTGAGAAATGTATACGATAAAAAAAAACAATGTGTTGTTTGAAAGCTAGCGTTAAGCCACGAGAGCTTTCCCTTCCTGAAAATATCCTGTTCTCTTGCTACGAGGCTTTTAATTCAACACATTATAAGCAAGTAGTGGGATTTTTTCTCTAGAACTAGCAGAATCGGGAAAGAAAGGTGTTTGGGTCTTAAAAAAATAGTCCTTGAAATGTATTAATATGAGAAGAAAATAAAATGCCACCAGCCAAAATATCAAAGGGAACTATTTCGTAGGTGAAGTTTAGATAAATGTGTATTCTTATTGTATTATGTAGTCGAAGTTATTTACACATTTTTAATTTTCATATTGCTTTACTGAATTTCTCATTTAGTAGTTTTTTAAATTAATATCCCATTTTACTATAATCATCAACTTAGTCCAACTTATTACATTATATATATATATTTATTTTTTTTCATAGTAATATTTAAAAAAATATTTTCAGCGATGTTTCTCCTTTTGTATCGTAAGCCACATTTTTTAAATTGAAATAAGGAATAACGAAAAATAAAATGAGAAAATAATATAGTGATAAGTCTGCCATATTATTTGTGTTAATCTCATTTCCATAGGTTGTATTAATTATCTAGTTTGGATGGTGATCATATAAAATAAAACCTCACTCTTTTACCCTCAATAATATTTGCCATTAGCCATGTTCATATGTGAACAGTTTTAAGAAAAAAAAAAATCTTTTTAGGCTTATTTAAAAAAAAATGAAAATAGGACAGAATTTTCCGAGAAAGCATTGCGTAAGAGACTTATTTTTTTAAATATAACACGTTTGCATTACCCTCAAATACGGAGCCAAGTGTTGTCTGGCCATGACCTACTCACCCTCGATTCTCTACAAATTTAGATCACACATGAAGTTTACAATTTCATTACATTCTGTTTTCAGCATTTTCTTTGATCGTTCCAATCAAAGATGCGTATATGTTTTTAATTAAACGCATCAAAGTCTATGGCGTTATTGATGCTGAAGGGGGTCGAAGATTTAGATATTATTTAGGTGAATTGTATAGTACTATATGCATAAATTGTATTACAAAAATATGCATATTTTAAAATGAAAAGCATTTTCTCTATAAGTAATTTTTCAATGAGTTTTTCGTAACTGTTAACCTTGATAGTACTCGAGATATTATTAAACTATCTGTTACCACACAACCGGCTAGTTTATAATAATCTCAGTTTGATCTAAAAATTGTGATTTCATTTTATTAATCGATAAGTTTACAACTGATATACGTAAAGCTGGGAATACATTGGCTGCAAAACTGTACAGCACTGCAAACTGGACCATTATCGTATCAGGTCTTTCGTGCTATTGAACGTTTCGATTTTTTTGATTGACTGTGAAATATTTAATATTTTTGAGTAAAATACTTGAGTGATTTTCCACATGTTCGTTTTTATTTGCGACCGGTTTTGCCAACCTTTCACGTTGTCCAATTCACAGTTTTATATGAGATGAAGTCCATTTATATGATATGTGAAATCTCTCGTTATTTTTGGGTTACTTTAATGTGGGTATCTTTTTTTAAAATATAAAATATTTTCGTATTATGTATAATCTAAATTTTAGGATCAACTTGGTTCTTTCATTATTGACTGTCCAATTCAATATACTTTAAATAAAATATTTATGAAAACACGCGTGTTTTATATCTAAATACTCATCTCTTACCTTTCCCTTTCTAGAGATCTTATTTTATTACCCATTTAGCGTACCGAGCTGTGTGTTAAAATTTTTAATATTTGAACATGAAAGGTTGGCGAAACCGGTCACAAATAAAAACGAACATGTGGAAAATCACTCAAAAATATTAAAATGGAATTCCACCAAGTACTCTCTGTCAAAATTCAGTTTCAGGCAGGAGCTTGTCGAGCGAGGGTGCGGGGAGCGGGGGCAATTTATAAATCAAACAGAGTTTTTTTTGATAATGCCAACGTGAAAGGTTGGCGAAACCGGTCACTAATAAAAACGAAAATGTGGAAAATCACTCAAGTATTTTATTCAAAAATATTAAAATGGAATTCCACCAAGTACTTTGTCAAAAATATTGAATTTCAAGTATTTTATTCAAAAATATTAAAATGGAATTCCACCAAGTACTCTCTGTCAAAAATATTGAATTTCAAGTATTTTACTCAAAAACATTAAAATAGAACTCCACCAAGTACTCTCTGTCAAAATGTCGATTTTTTTTTTCAGTTTCAGGCAGGAGCTTGTCGAGGGTGCGGGGAGCGGGGGGAATTTTAAAATCAAACAGATCTGTTTGATAATGCCAATGTGAAAGGTCGGCGAAACCGGTCACTAATAAAAACGAAAATATGGAAAATCACTCAAAAATATTAAAATGGAATTCCACCAAGTACTCTCTGTCAAAATTCAGTTTCAGGCAGGAGCTTGCCGAGGGTGCGGGGAAGTCGGGGAGGTCGGGGAGGTCGGGGAGGCCGAGTGTGCGGGGAGGCCGGGCCGCTCTCGCAATAGCCGGGCGGGAGGGCCGCCGGGGACCGCCGCCTCGGTACTTCAGTACTCGTCCGACCAGCGATGCAGTGCTGTCTCCGGATATAAGTGCGTCTGGTGATCCCTTCCTCGGGGGTATCCGCGAAGATCCCCCCAGACACGAGACACCAGAGCCGCCCCGTCTCGCTGCCGACCGTTGCGTAACGCGCGAGCGGATCGCGAGCCGACGCGGCCGGTGGCGTTTTTCGACGCGTTATTTTCTGATTTGATTTTTTTTAAGTCCAGCTCGTTTGGAAAGGTCGCGTGTTTTTTTTTTGTAGGTTTTTTGCGCTTTGATCATTCCAGACGAGCTGTTGCAGTCAATGTGAGCGGCGACGCGCGTCGAGTGAGTGTAGTGAGTGTCGGACAGCCCGCCGGGAGGCTCGGCTGCCATGGCGATGTGTGCTAAAAAGTGTACTCTGTGGCGGTTTATTTTGTGCTCGCTCCTCGTAGTGGGATCCTTGTCCCTTTGCATCCAAGGTACGTACCCTCAGTCGGAATAATTTGCGATTATCAACCTGCCGGAGTTCGCATTTCGGGAGGAGAGCGCGAGCCGGCGGGTCAAGACGATATCGGCTGTCTATTTTTGTGCGATCCCGTAATGAAATTATGTAAAGACATTTTATTTTTGTACGAGGCGCTGGCGTTGCGTTCCCTGGGAGACCGATCCGAACCTTGCCAGACTATTCTGTGTATTCTATAATAGCTTGGCAACTGTATTATCTACGTGCGAAAAGAGATATTCGGTGTAGGCGTCGCTTTATGGCCGATTTTCAGCCTGTCGGAGTTTTCGGTGGCGGTGTCTATGGGAGAGCGGCTCGGGGGAGAGCTCGGCCGACGGGACGAGGAGGAGAGCGAGACGAGCTTTCTCCGGGCGACAGGAGCCGAGGAGTCCCGGAGGAGCTCGGGTGCCACGCGGGGAGCTCACGGCCACCGATGACGTCGGCCGAGTCTTGAGTTTCCTCACTCTGCCAGACTAATCTTGTAGCAAGGCTACGGTTTTTATTCAACTCGAAATATCTCACCCCAGATTTTGCAGGCAGGATGCTCTCTCAGGTCGAAATTATTCTGATATAAAAAACTGGGCTTTCATAGAAAATAATCATTGTTATTTATAAATCGCTCGACGTTATTTCGCAACGCGCGTACTGAACTGCAGTAATTCATAGCTCGTATTTTAATATGCTTATAAAAAAAACTACAAATATAAGATGTTAAAAATATTCCAAATATTTCGCAGGTAAAGAGAAATTTTCAGTTTAAAGCTCGACCCGAAGCTCAAGTTTGTAAACAAATCATAATCTGCCCACTTATTGTTTACACCGCGGTGATGGTGGGAGAGCTTTAATTGATTTTCGAGCTAAGATTAGACGATCTTTAATTATAAACATACGCCAAAATAGTATGATATAAGAAAATAAAATTGTTTAATGGTTTTTAACATGTTTTATAAACTATAAATCAATATTAATCGCATATTTATGATGCGAGCAAAAACATATTCATACAGACATATGCTGATACGTATAACTTTAATGTATCAATTATCACCTAGACCAGTGTTTTTCAACATTTGGGTCGCGACCCCCATGGGGGTCGCGGGTAAAATAAAAAGACAATCGTTTGTCTTTAGTCTTTAAAGTCACTGACATAGTTTTATTAAGGCTCTAAATCTAAGGGGCCGCGTATTCAAAAATGTTGAAAAGCACTGATATAAACAATAATTGATCAGAAAAGCGATGAAAATTGAAGTATTACCTGATATAAAAGTGACAGTAGAAAAATGTCTTAAAATTTTATATATAAATTAGCTGAGGTCCTCGGAGAGGTACGCTTAAGCTTATGGACTGTAACTTTCTTTCATGTATTATAATTCCCCGATGAAGACTCTCGCATGAGTCAGGATGAAGTAGAAGACGACGCGGATTTCAATTTTCTTCTAAGAGTGACCACGAAAGCTTGCGAATATATTTTTAATATCTCGCAGCCACTTAGATCCTATTTTAAGTTTTACCTTGGGCAAGGACATTTACATCAAGCATTTAGCAACAGACAGAATTAAATTGGCGTTCAGAATATCTGGTTCTTTGAACGTAAAATATTAAAATTTTTAACACACAGCTCGGTACGCTAAATGGGTAATAAAATGAGATCTCTAGAAAAAGAAAGATAAGAGATAAGTATTTAGATATAAAATACGCATGTTTTCATGGATGATTTTAAATATATTTTATTTATAGTATATTAAATTGGACAATCAATAATGAAATAAACAAAATTGATCTTAAAATTTAGATTATGCACAGTACGAAAATATTTTATATTTTAAAAAGGTACCTACATAATGTTAAAGTAACCCAAAAATAACGAGAGATTTCACATATCATATAAATGGACTTCATCTCATATAAAACCGTGAATTGGACACTTATGAATAAATATTTTTAAAAACATTCAATAATAATAGTGAAGTATTGTATGTCTCTAGAAATTTTTCCGAATTTCTTACAAAAACTCTAAAATACAAATATTTATATTGTGGGATCAAAATTATTGTATGTACCTATTATATTTAATAACAATTTGTTTCGGGCACAATGGATCAAATCTAGACGGTAATGTTCATTAGAAGACTGCATTGGCAAAAATGAAAAAAATGACAACATATATGAAAAAAATATGGCAATGTAAATTTTATCTTTCTAGGAAAATATGCATGGGTAAGAATGAAAATATTAAAAATTAATATTTGTAGAAAATTCAACGGCTAGGCGACATTCACGCACACATCTTGAATTACAACATCATCCACGTAGGAGATAAAAAATAGATGTACAAAAATAAATTCCGAGGTGGCATGTGCGGGTATTTAATCTTTCAAACGAGGGATAAAGAAATAATAAATAATGTTGTCGGTGTCTTTTAAAAACATTGCGACACTGCGACGGTGTCTTCTTGATTTTTACTTCATGCCCGAGTGAAACCCAGGAAGTCATGAGATATTTCAAACTAACATCTTTCTTACTGTGAAAAACCTTAAATATTATATCTCAAATTGCAGTATTGTGAAAAATCAAATTATTTATAGTAAACCTATTATAATATTTTTATAAGTAAGCGTGAATAACATTTGTATAAATCTAATAAAATATTCTAATATAATAAATAGATAAATCTGTACAATAATAACAATTATTCCTAATACTGATACAGCGTTTTTTTAAATACTATTCAATCATATACACTCAGCGTCACAAAAATCGCACCTCTCGCAAAATTTGTATATAGCGTCTCTAGCAGCTAGCGCATACATTTTATTTAATTAATATTGGTATAATTTGAAAGTACATTTAATTACCTTTAATTAATCATCGTTTTAATGAAAAGAATAGTGCTTACTACGAAATATTGGAAAGAAATCGAAAATGCGCGTTAAAAGGGTCACAAGTTGCACTACCTGACAAGGGTATAAAAGGGTAATTCCAGGTAAATTGTGGGTCAGTCAGTATCCAGACTTTACAGAGAACACACGTGAACCTTACAAGCCAGGAAAATACACCTCAAGATGGATACTACCGCTGATGAAGCCTCTCAAGTGATTGCACTACTGCAATCGGGAATGCGGCAGTGTGATGTTGCTCGACAACTGAACTTAAGCCGTTTTTCTGTTTGGCGTGTGTACCAACGATTCCAAGAGACTGGTGGCTATATCAGAAGACGTGGATCTGGAAGAAAACGCTGCACAGCAGAAAGAGATGATCGGTTCATTGTAACCAGATCTTTGCGCAATCGGTTCTCTAATGCTGTTGAGTTGCAACAGCAGCTCCGATCAGCTCGTAGAACTTCTGTAAGTGTCTCCACGGTTAGAAGAAGACTGCGAGAGAAGAAAATTGCAGCCTACAGACCTGCTAAAGGACCAAAACTGACTGCACACCATCGCAGAGACCGACTTCAGTTTGCTCGCGAACATCACGATTGGTCACTTGAACAGTGGAGGACCGTTCTCTTCTCTGACGAGACGAGGGTGAGCCTTTTCTGCAACGACGGCCGTAGAAGAGTGTACAGAAGACAGGGAGAGCGGTTTGCACAATCCTGCTTTGAAGAATCCGTTGAATACGGGGGTGGATCGTGCATCTTCTGGGGCGGCATGTCTATCGACGGGAAAACGGAACTTGTGTGCGTTTCCCGGACTAGAAGCGGTCGCGGGCAAGGGTCGCTGAACGCTAGTCGCTATATAACGGAGATCCTGGAAGAGCATGTAGTCCCATATGCTGGTTTTGTGGGCGATGGGTTCATGTTAATGCAGGATAACGCCCGTTGCCACACAGCATTCATTGTGCGGGATTACTTGCAAGAGGTAGAGATCCCCGTTATGCAGTAGCCAGCGCGAAGTCCAGACTTGAACCCGATCGAGCACCTCTGGGATGATGTGAAACGCCGTGTGAGAACACGTGATCCTGCTCCTACCACTCTTCAAGAGCTCGAAGATGCCGTCGTTGAGGAATGGGAGAACTTACCTCAGGAAAGGGTGGTGACCCTGGTGAGGTCTATGAAGGACCCTGGTGAGGTCTATGAAGGACCGCATGGACGCCGTCATTAAAGCTAGGGGGGGGTAACACTAGATTTTAAGTCTCTTTTTGTAAATTTTGTACACTAATTCTAAAAAAAAAAACTCGTTATTTTCTTGATTTTTTTAAATACTTTTTTTTTTTCAAATTTCCTGTTAAAAAATAACAATCTGTTTCCTTTTTCTGCGAGTTCAATAAATTCTCTTTCCAATGATACCTCACAATCATGTTCTTACCATTGACAAAATATGATTAAAAGTCGTTTTAAGAAAAAAAATTGGGAGGTGCGATTTTTGTGACGCCGAGTGTAGTATGCAAAAAATAAAAGTATGTAAAAAACCTTGCATTAAATAATATTTTTTTCGCTGATTATGTACAAATATAATATTACATCTTCATGATTTGCTTTCATGTAGTAACAATTTTTTTTTTTGTGCTGCCAATCAAAACTATCTTTCATGCTTTTAGATTTAAAATGTCAACATGGACGATAAGACACTGTGTTTTCCGTTAAGACATATTATATTATATATTAATTAAATAAACATGAGTTAATAAAAATTTCAAATGTAATTTAATTAATGTTAAAAAATAGTATTAAATTTTCACTATAATAGTTGATAATGTACAATGACAATAACACTTCTTACGATTGATAAATAAAGTAAAATTAAATTTCATCCCGAATTGCTATAAAAAGCTTACAAAGTCTCAGCTCAATAGATTGCGCTCCTTTAGCTCAGTAGTAAAGGAGGATAGCTAATTCAAGCCACGATGTGGCATACAATTTATTAGTTGTTTAAAGGATTCAAAAACGACAGTATTAAAATTTAAAACACCATTTATTTGAAGGCATATTAGGCATTCACTAAAGTAATATATTTTAATATTACTGTGTTTATTTCAACGTCAAATGTTCAAAATCTAAATTTTGAACTTGACCTATAAAGCGTATTGTCTTAGCCTAATTTGAATTCTTCGTCAAGCATTCTCATGGTGACTGAACGTGAATCAGATTCTATTTTTCGGTATAAATCACCTCCTACGAGCTGTCACCGCACTTTTTGTCCCACTTAATATTTACATCTCCCGAGGACCAAACAACATGACATCGACAAGAGTATAAAGCTCCGTTTCACATTGTTGCCATGGCGTGGCTCTTATGCTATTTATATATCCTATTCTTGATTAACTAATTTTGCTCAGTTTGTCAAAAATAATTTAATGATTTTTATTAAAGAAAAGTCGATAATTTGGACAGTGAATCTCTTGAAACTGAAATTATATCTTATCCGTCATCATTGAATATTGTAGGTGGCGTATGAATGCAGTTACTTTTACCGCTAATCTTGCAAATATAACAAAAGCTGGAAGTTCAAATTATATATATTTTCAATACAAATTCGTATTCGTATATATATCTCCTAAGACGAGGATCGAACCAAAAACCTCTCGATTAAAAATTAATGGTCTAATCACTGCGCCAACAAGCCAACCTAATTCATTAATAAAAGTCACAACATTACTTTTTGTAATTAAATATAACTGGAATTTCTATTTAAAGCATAAGCACGATGCTTCGTGGTATTGTAAGCAAAGTCGCATAAGTACATAGCATTGCAGTAATAAAATCATACAAGCTATCTGAAATGTTCAAAAATATATTCAAAGGACATTTTTTGTTATACGTTATATATTATGATCGGATATAATAATAATAATAATAAAAATCCATATTGCAGGAAAAAAACAGGTATACTGACCGTTGGCAGTATTTATTGTAAATATAATTTGTAAATGAATATGCAAATAAAAGAAAATTTTAATTGTTAATAGTCATATATATAGAATATATGTATTTATGAACTATTTTATTACAATTAACAAATATTACTTTATACCCAAGAGAATCGATAAATACACAGCACACAACTTAAAAATATTGAATTGTATCTCTAAAACTAATCACAATAATATTATCATCAAACGATTAATAAGTGTTATTCAACTTGTTTTCCGAGATCGACAAATATAATTTTAACATGTCTGTATGAATTATTGATTATCCTTTTAAGAAATAAAATTCATCAGTTGTACCTGCAACAGACTGATTTAATTTGTAATATTTTATATTTAAACAAAATAAATATGAATAACTAAAAGGCTAAGAGGTTTTGAGAGTAAGGGTTTTTTCAGTTCTCTGAAAAAATAGTGCAATTATTTTATTAAATTGGTATACTTGATATTTTATATATTTGAATACATTGTGTAATGTCATTGCATAGGATGTTGTTTTTAATAAACAACCAATAAAAGTTATTTTAAAACAGAAACAATAAATAAGACTATATTGTAACATATTGTAGGTGAGAAAAATTATTGAAAATAATACAATGTAACAAATTTAAAAATAAAGGGAGGTTTTGATTTGTACTATAATACATGTTAGAAGCTTTTAAAATCACACATTTTTAGTTCTTTGATACAAGAGGTAATAAAAAAAATGGAAAAATGTAGACACACAAGTAAAATGGCAACGAAGCAAACACTAAATATATTAAAAATTATGAATGTACTTGTTCTCTGTTATAATGACCTGAATACGGCAAACACCTTTTATCTGGTGGTTTGAATATACTCGTAGTACAAACCTATGAATAAACAAATAAAATAACTAAGCTTAGACGTTTTGTATTTCCGTGGCCGTTGGCCCGTGCGCCTGCTCCCAAGCTACCTGCGTATTTGAGGCGTCCGCGTTCTGTCCATTGATCTTAGAAGACACAGGGCAGGTGTTTTGTCTGATCCGGCGGCTGACATACTTGGCATTTAGTTTGCTGCCGTGCCAATTGTGAATCAGATATCGGTCGGTTGTCAAGTAAATAGGGTGCCAAGTCGCAGACGCCGGTGCCAGGGAGTATGCCACCTCACGCACATACGCTGACATAATGTCGAGTATTATATATTGAATAAATAAAAAGAGATCAAATAAAATTCACCGCCAATAATTCAGTGTTTTTAAATTTTTGAAACTGAAGATATACCACCGCATTATATTTAAAGCATCTTGGTGACAAAATAATATATATTGCTTTGCCAGATCTGAGAAATATCAACTGAAGCTATCCTATACTATCTAAACTATTATTGTTGTAATTCATATATTTTGAACAAATATTAATGTACATAAAATAATGCTTTGTTTTACTTCAAACTAGTTTTTGTGATTGAGGGTAATAAATATGTTTTAAGAAAATATTATAAATAATTATTATTTATTGTCAGTGAGATAGTAAGAAAATGTGATTAAATACTATTTTATATACAATTGTGAAAAACATAAAACAATATATTTCGTAAGTAAAGTATGCTTTAATACGTTTACATTAAAAATACAACGATTTTGATGAATAGTGAACGACGATTTCTCTTTCATTTCCCTGTTGCAATGTTAAAAGGTCGGACAATGACAATGACTAACGATTCTGTTATCTTGTGCACTAGCCACCAGCAGCCAGCCACCGGAGAGCCAACCTATTTGTGACTCGAGCGCCGTTGACTTTAATCAAGCTCTATCACGGGAAATAAATCTTAAGGCATTAGCTGAGTCTTTATTTAAACTCAACCCCTGATATTTAATTATGATTTCAGCGATAATAAATTATCTCTAAAAAAAAACACAGCTATCTTCTAAAATATATGTTCTGATAGACATGTTTATTTTAAATATATCCTGTGGATACATTGATTTAGTAATTATTTTTATTTAATACACAAACTATATAAAATAAATTGGTATTTTTTTAAAATGATTTAAAAAAATATCTTTTAATTTAGTGATTATTCAATTCGATTTAAGCATTTTATTTCGGCATTCACAAAAATGATATTAGTTTGAGACATTCTATACAATTTTTATGCTTCTTTTTGCGATAATATAATTGTTATAAATTGACTGCGAAGGTGTTTTTTTTATGAAGTTTTGATCGTATTATGTTATGCTGTTTTGTAACGCTGGAATTCAGAATAGAAGTGTGAAGGATTATTATGCGATTTTCCCGTTTCCATTAGGTAGCGCGGGGGCGGGGTCGTGCGTCAGTGCGGCGAATACTTATTCATGTCGGATGCGTCAGTTTTGCAAGAAGAAAAATATTTTTATGAGAATAATAATTTCAATGAGTGAAAAATCATTTTAGTGAATGAAAAAAGAGCTATTTGTACTCTTTGAAATCAGAAAATCATTTATAAGTATTAAAAAAAAACACATTTAAAATAGTTGAAGTTTAATTGATACTTTAAGTTTTTTTTTTATCACTGTGGAATGGTGAAATAATTGTCATATTTATGATTTCAAGTTGTAGATAGTGTGATAGTTTAAAAACCAATGAATTAAATTTTTATTTATAAAAAAAGACATGTCAGACTTAGTAGATAAGAAATCAAAAACAAAATAAATATGTAAATGCTTAATTAAATAAGAGTCAGTAAATAGTATGAATTTTTTTTAAAAACAAAATTAAGACTAATTTACAACGTTTTTTAAAATATTCACCAAAAATATATTTACATTTTATTTTATAGAAAAAAGGTTACTTTTCATAGTTCTTTACTTGTTAAAATAATTTATCATTCATCTATTCAAAAATGTGTAAAAATCTGTTGACATTTCTGTTAAAATTAGAGATTTGTTACAGTACTGGTTGTATTATTTATTAAGACTATTTACTCATGATATATAACTTATCTGCTTAGTGATAATGTAACTAATATTCGTCGTAAAATTTCGATAACCATTTATAAAAGGTAAAACGTAATGATATTTGGTTTGAATAGGTAACCTTAAATTTTATAAGACAATTTTACAATTTGATAATAAAAAAGTATGTTTATTGAATAGCGCAGTTGTCACTTTTAAATTAACAAGATACAAGGTTTTTTTCTAATTCCAATTTTGGTTAATGGACAAAGCACGCATCGTAAAAAAATAAAGCTTCATTGCTTTTTTAGTCTTAAATTTTGGGAACAAACTCAATAACTCTATTTAAATATAAACAGTTGGTGAAAGCGCCAAGCAAAATGAGAAATGAGCTGCTAATGACTTAGACAGCTATGATTATAAATATGAGTAAAATATTACTATTCGAAATGGTGGGAGGGTTAGGAATCAGTCAATAATACTGTTTGCAATTTGTAAATAATACACTTATAATAATTATGAATACAGTTTAATATAAATATATGCTTTCGTTTTTTCAGGTGTAAGTGCAGATGAACAAGACATCCCATCAGAATCACAATGCAGACCATATATTGAAAAGGCGCTCAAAGATTTAGAAACCGGAGATTCGCATGCAGGTGAGAAAGCCTCACAGCACTACACTATAGAATAGCTAAAGATAGTCATTACGAATTAAACAGTGTGACAATTATATTTAACTTTAACAAGAGTACCCGGAAATGACTTACAAAGGGATAAATATAAAAATTTATTAAATGCATTAAATTCATAACAAAATATATTAGGACCAAATATAGCAAACTATACTGTTAAGTAGCGAAGCGATTAGAACTACAAACTGGCACAATAAACAATCATTTGAGGAATTATTTATTGTAAATCAAAATCATTCAATAATATTATGCGTATCATAATTTTTGTTTTTAATATTCGACATCTATGCTATTTGAATAGCATGTATCATTTTAGTAATAAAAGTAGAATATCTGAACTAATTTATAGAAGTACTACAAATTAACCAATATTTTCTTTAGTCCTAGTAGTAAAATGGGTTGTATTATTTTAATGAAACAGTCCCTTGGTTTTTTTCAGCAGCATCACCAGATGATAACGATGGAAGTAGCGAAGTAGGAGCCCAAACCGATAGTGGATCTGCTGAAGATACAAAGGACGAAGCAAGCGACGAGGATAGCAGCGTGGAGAACCTCACCGAAGCTGGAGAAAATGCCGACAGCGGAAGTGAGGAGAGTGAGGAAGCTTCAACTGTGGAAGTCGCTGACGAGCCCTATACAAACCAAGTTCTTGTTGGAGAAGACGAGGCCGAATCGCAGACCAGCGAGGATTCCGATGGTAGCTCAGAGGAACAGGCTGATAATCAAGCCGGGGACGCCGAGTCTGATGAGAACAGCCAGGAAGAGACACAGGTAGACAGCAACGAGACAGTTGATGAAGGAGACAGCGACAAAGCATCTGCTGAAGAAACTAATTCCGAAGAAGGTTTGTTTGTTTTTGTCTTTTAAAATCAAACTTTGATATCTTCATTCAACATATTTTAACATAGTTTATAAATAAAGTTTCACCCTCAAACTCATTAATGGTTGTTCTTCTTTTAATTCCACCTTTGCTTGAGATGGACTTTTTATAATTAGTTTATTTAAAAATAATTATATGCTTACAGATGAAGCTAGCAATGAAACATCTGGAGAGGTAAAGAGTGAAGAATCCAAGGAAACTGAGGAAGATAAGTCCAACGAAACAGATGAACTGGATCAAGATAGCTTTGAAATAGTGAATGAAAATGAAATAGATGATTCTAAGGAGAGTGATGAGGAAGGAGGAGAGCAAGATGACTCTAAAGAAGATTCTAACGAATCTGGTGAAACCAAAGAGACAGACGATTCTAAAGAAGAGGACTCAAAAGAGGATGCTGACTCAAAAGAAGATGCTGACTCAAAAGAGGATGCTGATTCTAAAGAAGATGCAGATTCAAAAGAAGATTCAGAATCAAAAGAAGATGCTGATTCTAAAGAGGGATCTGATTCAAAGGAAGGAGATGATTCCAAGGAAGGAGTTGATTCTAAAGAAGATGATTCTAAGGAAGGAGTTGATTCTAAAGAAGATGATTCTAAGGAAGGAGATGATTCTAAGGAGGGAGATGATTCTAAGGAAGATGCTGATTCAAAAGAAGGAGATGATTCTAAGGAAAAAGATTCCACAGAGGGAGATTCCACAGAAGGAGATTCCACAGAAGGAGACTCCAAGGAAGGAGATTCAAAGGAAGATGAAGCTGATTCAAAGGAAGATGAGGCTGACTCCAAGGAAGATGTAGCTGACTCCAAAGAAGGTGACGACTCTAAGGAGGCGGATGACTCTAAAGAAGATTCAAAGGAAGGAGATGATTCCAAAGAAGCCGAAAGTGAAGGAGATTCTAAGGAAGGTGACTCAGCTGATGATTCTGGTTCTAAGGAAGGTGGAGATGAATCTGAAGAAGTTCATTCTAGAAGCAAAAGGGGAGTTAAAGATGAGTCTGTTGAAGATGGAGATGCACCTTCATCAGAAGGAGAAGAAGCGGCTTCTTCAGAAGTTGATGATTCTGAAGAAAAATCAGAGAAACAAGAAGAGCCAAGCGAAATGCCAGAGGACGATCTTTTACTGGTGAGATGAACAAAATTTACTAAATTTAATGCTTATAATATTTATATAAGTAGAAGAATACACACTTTTTTCATTTTCATTACAGGAGATTGAAATTCCAGAGAATCTTAGACCCCGGGACCATATTTCCCAATTGCTCCGCTTGGATGATGATTCTTCCGAATCTGAAATGCTAATGGATAAATCTGCTGATGTTATCCTTAGAGAGCTGAAGAAGCTTTACGACAATGCTATCAAGCCCTTGGAAATCCTTTACAAGTACCGCGATCTCAGTAACAGACATTTTGGAGATTCCGAAATATTCTCAAAGCCTCTGGTACTCTTTATGGGACCATGGAGCGGTGGAAAATCTTCCCTCATTAATTATCTTACTGACAATGAATTCACAGAATGGTCTCTTCGAACTGGTAAGCATAAATATGGTAAAAAAATAATTTTAGCAATACCGTTGTTCGAGATGTAAAAATGAGTAAGAAATTAAATGTACAAAAGATGTGTTGAGAAAAAAATATAAAAATTTGTTAATTTATAGCTCTAATCCAATATATATATGTATAAAATCAAGTTTTGACCGATTTCAATGCAATAATTATTGTTACATTTTGTTATTTGTGATGTACGAGTTGATGAAGTTTTGTAAATTTTAATATAAGTGCACAAATATCAAAAGTCGATAATAGTACATTCTAGGATATTTTTTCATATCTCTGGATAAGAAAAATTTCTTACCTGCGAGATAACTTTTTCACTTTTGTTGTAATGTGCAGGTGCCGAGCCATCACCGGCCTATTTCAATATTCTGATGCATGGTGAGGAGCCCCAGGTGTTGGATGGTACTCAATTGGCAGCCGACTGGACCTTCTCAGGCTTGCAGAAGTTTGGACAAGGTCTGGAAGAGCGTCTCAGAGGAGTCAAGTTGCCAAGCAAGCTGTTGGAAAAGGTAAAAAATACTTGAATAACATTGAAGTATAAAAATTACAATATTCTCTTGCTTAATTATTTCTATGAATACAGAATATATCAGATTATTTAATTAATTTTATTTATTATGAAATAAGTACATAGAGAAAATAATAATTGAAGAGCATATGATTTTATCCATTGTAGTTTAGTTAGAATCGGTATTTAGTTATTTTGGTCTACTATAGGCATGCGAGTTTGCCGATCATCTTAGTGTGTAGACTTTCATCGTCCGATTTCATCAATGATTATCAATTTCTACCAAGAATGTTTAATGAATCGTGAACAACTTTATCGAAATGTTATAGGTTAACATTGTGGAAATCCCTGGCATTCTGGAAGTACGTAAGCAAGTGTCCAGAGTGTTTCCTTTCAACGACGCTTGCCAGTGGTTCATTGACCGTGCAGATATCATCTTCTTGGTCTATGACCCATCAAAGTTGGACGTGGGACCAGAAACAGAAGCCATCCTTGACCAACTTAAAGGAAGAGAGCATCAGGTCAGGCATCTACTGATATAACAATGAACTTTAAATTTATTTCAGTTCAGAGTCAAAATCCAAATACTCTATCTGAATAATACCAATAGTAATTTGACAATACCAATATGATGCGGTATAATTATCTTTTTTATTTTGGATTACAGACAAGAATCCTTCTGAACAAAGGAGATCAAGTGAAACCTGAAGAGTTAATGCGAGTGCAGAGCGCTCTGATCTGGAATATTTCTCCCCTCATGAGCTCTGCTCAGCCCCCTGTTATGTACACAACATCCTTATGGTCCATTCCTTACGAGATCGGAGCACCTGTTCGTCTGCTGCAAGCTCAGGAAAGAGCTTTCCTTAGAGACCTGAGAGAAGCCATTGATAAACGTATTGACCACAAGATTTCAAGCGCTAGGAGATTTGCTGTAAGTTACCTAAATTTATATTGATGGCTACTAAATTATGTGTTGTTAAATGTAAGGATATAAATTGAAAGACTGTAATTTAATTTTTATATTAAGCTACAATAGAAAAAAATTCGAACTCTGTGGAATTAAGTTAAACTAGATTATTAATAACTTACCTTTTTGCCAGGTACGTGTGAGGAACCATGCCAAGATGGTAGACTGTTACTTGACAACATACTACAACCACAAGACCATCTTTGGAAACAAGAAGGTCGTCGCTGAAGCTATCATCGAGCACCCTCAAAACTACCACATCTACGAAGGCTTGAGCACCCTTACTAACATCTCTCGTTACGACTTGCCCGACCCCGAGACGTATAGAGACTTCTTCCGTCTGAACCCTCTTTTTGAGTTCCAACAGTTATCAGCAACGTGCACATACTTCCGGGGATGTCCCATCAATAGGTTAGACATCGCCATCGCCTACGACTTGCCCGAGTTGGTAGGCAAATACAAGAAGATGGTGGAGACCGCCACTCCTCAGAGAATGCCCAAGAGTTGATGAGATTTCATAAACATCGCAGAAAGATTGACTGTTATTCATAAATAAGCTAAGAATCTTTATCACGAACGACGACATTAACTCAATGTTCCGATTCGGCCCAGGCCCAAAAATCAAGAAATCTCATAAATTATCATGTAGAAGTGATTCATAACTACGTCTAGTCATTTGGTTGTTGAAGATTCGAAAGAGTGATGATGTATAAATAATAACACTCAGATCTATGTAGACATCATATTGAATTAGAATTATTTTTGTTATTTATTCAAGTTCTGTACTCATAATTTTTTTTGTTATATTATCTCATGCACAATAATATTGGCCCTTCTCTCGTGCAACTTCATGTGAATTCGGATAGTTTGAATGAAATTTATATAATTTTTTACATTTACGTTTCGTGCTCTAAAAGTCATGTGCATAAATCCAGGGTATCGCTTGTAAATAATATATTTATGTTTATCTCTATCCCTGAGTACCCACCCACTAAATTAACAATTCAATATAGGGAGCAAAAAATAACTACACATCAAATATGTGATCATCATCAATACGTAATTAATTTGCTTTTGCGTTTAAAATATTTTTTATTTTTAAAATCAGCAAGCTTTTACTTGTTTTGTCGCAAGCTGTTTTTTTTAATGGCATTTTATAAACCACACCTTAATAAATGTAGTTAGTAAGACTAAAGATACTGTTCCTCAAGTTAATGTCAGTGATTTTTCCAAGTTATAATGTATGTATATTTGTTATGTAAATACCATTAAGTTTTACAGAAGGTGTGAATACCTTTAATAAAAAAATTGAAAAATATATTGTGGTTGCAAAACTCAATCTTGCCAAGTATTCAATTAAATTTGAAATCCTGGTTTCCTGCTCTCGAAATTCCTCCGATTAGAAATGTTAGTAATGGCATGTACTTAAGTTAGGTGATAATTGTGAAATTGTATGTTTCACTGTCCTGGCAAGTACCCAAATTGATATAATTAGATTCACATCTGTTTTGGTTTAGTCAAATATAATTTAAGTGAATATTATATATCATTTTAAAAATCTAATTAAATGATTTATACTACTAATAAATGTTAGAGACTTCGATTGTTTAATCAAACCATTCAGCTAATAAAGAATTATAGGTCCACGTGTTTCCATTTCGGTATGTGGGTTCTCATGTCAGTCATCTTGCCTATCAATACCTGTGGATACACATTTGAATCGTTCATATAAAATATAAGCAAAAATATTGTTCAAGAAAATTTTGGTATAGTGTGAGTCAGCGTATGGAAATAAAGTTTGGAAAGCACTTGAAGGAAAAGTGATGTTCAAGAAGACACAAATTTATGAAGAAAAAAATAGAGGGCGATCTGAAGGAGGAACTCATCACATGCACAGAAATAGAAGAAACATGAATATTGAACCTCCATAAAAAAAATTAATTGTGAGGAAACTGGATACACAGGATAAAGAAAACACTCTTCATCTGAAAGATTGGTGGGTATGTGGGAGTTTAGCGAGTGTAAAGTTTGTACTCGATCTTTGAGTACCTACAATACCAGTAAGAAGTTTTAGGAGATATGTTTTTAAAAAATGAAAAAGATTTAGATTCTTTAATTTAAAATAATTAACAGGACAGCCAGGGGTAACTATAGCATTTAATCAAACTGAAAATCTTGTAGGTAGATTGGGATTTAAATTATAATAAATCAAAGAGTTTTTTTAAGCTAATCACATAATTTACTAAACAGAGCTTTAAAATAAAATTAATTAATTATCTCGTAATGAAATTTCATTTTCATACTCTTCCTGAATTAACAATTCATCTTTTCTAAAATCACTTGCGGTAATGTAAGACAGCACAACTGCAATGTAACCATTTGAATCAGGATAAGACTTCAGCAGTTCCGGATTAGTAAGAAGGCATTCGTTAATCTCAACAAGCTTTCCTTTGATGCAACTGGAGACGGTGTACTCGGCCCCACTCTTGCATTCTATTTTACACAGGGCGGAGTTAACATTCAGAGCCTGGCCTCCTTTTTTTCCTTTTCCTCTGACTGCATTTTTTGTTCTATCCAATTTACCAAGTTGGTAGTTAACTGTGAAGCTTTCTTCCAAAAACACAGGGTGAGATGGAGCTAATGTAATAACACAAATCTTATTAGAATGAAATAAAAGAAGATGATCATTTTTAGGTAGATTGCTGACATTTAAAATGTATCTTCTGGAAAAATATCTATCTGTAACAGACTTATAATCTGCATCCAAACAAATGGAATTTAATATATCAGGTACAGCAGTATCACCATTGCTAGATTTCTCAGTATCATCTTTTTCTGTATTCATTGTTAATTTAAAAAAATATAAATGCAATAGTTATTCAACTTCGGGATTTTCGATCATTCGTTTCAATCTACTAGCTTGGCTTATTTTCGCCAATGTCATGTTCTCTTCTCTTCTTTTAAGTCTCTCCTTTTTCAAGCATTTACCCAAAAGGTTATCGATGCTGTTACAAAATCCAAGGAACTTTCCAAACGTGTACTGAAATCAAAATGTAAAATTGAAACATATAATTTACTCTCAATTACAAAAGGTTTATACAAAAATTATAATTAGCACTGAAAATATTTATGTAACCTTAAAATTAGATATAAAATGAAATAATTCACACCTCGTTATGACATGTCGATAATGCACTTATTAGTTTGTTGCATTCTTCAGTATGCAAATGAGGTGATAAGTCCGTATGCATATCTCATTAAAATTGGTTAAAACCGTAACGCATAAGACTTTTCAGCGAAAAGTGACAGCGGTATCAAGAAAAATCACAGAAAACACACCAACGCACGAAAAACCACAGACAATAGTAATAAGGATTTACCAGAGAGAAAAGAGTACACACATACACTAGCACTAAGAGAATGGAACCAAAAGCAATGCGAGTATTATTGTCTTTGGCGGACGTAAAAAAAAAAAGATGAAATACTGTTGGCGGTATGTATCAGTGAAAATATAGTATGTATATAAATGCTTCTCTGGTACAAACGAGCACTGGTATATATTCATGAAACTGTGCTCTATTTTTTTCCTCTTAAAATATAACCAATGAAATCTTAAATTAACGAAATCGATTGAAAAATATTGCTTGAAATAAAATAAACTAACTGGAAAAGAACTCTTTTAATAAATAAATAAACTAATTAAGTAACGCTTTATAAATTGTACATAGTAGTTGGCATAAAATTTTGCTGCCCAATAGGACAACATATTTACGGGCAAAGGCACTATAACAAATCAGGCAGCGTATCTTCATGTAAACAAATAAAAAAAACATCTCCAATAGGCAATTATACACACACACATATATATATATATATATATATATATAAGAACAAAAAACTAAATCTGCTTTTGTGCAAATAAGTTGACCCATTAAAAAAGACAGATACACTCCTTCAGTAGAACTGTAAAATTTGCGAATGATTAACAGGTTTTGTGATTTATAGGCAAATTTTGATTAATCGTAATGGTTTTTGTCCTTTAATTATTGTATCACTTGGAAGCTGTATTTAATTAATTATTGCATAAGAAAAATTGTGTTAAATATCCCTACGATATTTTTGTATCTTTTATCGTGAATTTCTATAAAGGCATCTTAGAAACCCATAGAATGAAAATTTAATGAGCTTGGTGAATGAAGGGTTGTAAATGATCTTTGATGACTTCGTATATAATCCTCTAAATAGTTTTACCTGTTTGAAGGATACAATAGTCTGTCTCCAATACACTCTAATGAAAAAAATTAAATTTTGTCAGTTTTTGATTTTCTAGATCACACATATATATATATATATTGCACTGATCAACCCATTGTAAATTTGTATAATGTTAACATATAAACATTAAAAATAACAAGTAGTAAGCATCTTTATTGACCTTATTTAAAAATATGAACTCTTTGTGTTTATGATAATTTTGTATTGTTAACCTCTGACCCCAGATATGTTTATCACAACCTATGGCTAGGTACTCTTCAATTGAATTCGGTGATTTGAGTATAGTATACCTATTATAAGAATCATTATTTAATCATGTCTCTCATTCGAAATAAGCATATTCAAAGTCTTTTGCAAAAATATATTACTAGATCTCTAAAATGTGATACGTCTCGATATATTTGTAGTAGTAAGGCATTGTGTGCATCGTCATCTTCAACAGAGGCTGTGAAAACCTCTCTATATGACTTTCATAAAAAAAACGGAGGTAAGATGGTGGACTTTGCTGGACATTTACTTCCAGTTCAATATACCGACTTGAGTGTGTCGGCATCACACTTACACACAAGAAACAGTGCTTCGCTTTTCGATGTGTCACACATGCTTCAAACTTTGGTTAAAGGTAAAGATTGCATCTCTTGGTTTGAAACACTGTGCCCGGTAGACTTGCAAGGGATGTCACACGGGGTTTCTGCTCTGACTGTTTTTTTAAACGATGAAGGAGGCATCCTAGACGATTTGATAGTAACTAAAGTAGACAATCAAAATTTGTACATTGTGTCAAATGCAGGACGAATGGAGCATGATAAACAGCATATGCTTAAGTCGCTAGAAAGATATAAAGCATCCAATAAGGACGTTGATCTTAAATTTTTAGATGTTAAAGAACGATCACTGATTGCGCTACAAGGCCCAAAAGCGGTTGAATCATTGCAGACTTTGTGCAGTGAAGACTTGAGTAGTCTTGTTTTTATGAATTCAAGGACAATGAAGGTAGCTGGAGTTGACTGTCGAGTCACAAGATGCGGTTATACGGGTGAAGATGGAGTAGAAATCTCCATGCCGTCTGGAGATTCAACAAAAATATGTGATGCACTGATAAAAATACCAGAAGTAAAACTAGCCGGTCTCGGGGCACGAGATTCATTACGATTAGAAGCAGGTTTATGTTTGTACGGGAATGATATTTACGATACCGTTACTCCCATAGAAGCCAATCTGACATGGCTAATTTCTAAAAGAAGAAGAATGGAGAGCAATTTTCAAGGAGCAAATGTGGTGCTGAAGCAATTAAAAGAAGGAGTCACTAAGAGAAGAGTCGGTTTGAGAATAGAAAACGGTCCTCCAGCAAGACGCGGAGTAGAAATAACCCTTCCTGAGAGTGGAGAAGTGATCGGAATCGTTACAAGTGGATGTCCCAGTCCTTCTCTCGGAGGAAATATTGCTATGGGATACGTAAAAGAAGAATTCAAAAAACCCAAAACAAGTCTTTCAGTCAATATACGAAATGCCAATATTCAATGTGAAGTTGCAAAAATGCCCTTTACTCCTGCTAGGTATTTTGTCAAAAAGTAAAAACTATTAATTCAATGTAGAGATATAATTGTTGATCACAGTCATCACCATCTCTTTATATATATCTTACATTTCAAAATACACATTAAAATGAAATACTTAATAAAAATACTTTTATGTCAGCTAACTTGTTTCAATCCATTCTTAAGTTGTGCTACTTTATCAGCGTATTGTGATTCAATTTCAGTCAGTTTTGAATTGATCTGGAAAGAAGAAATCACAATTCATTAATAATTACGACACAAACAGTATGTTGACAATCATTGCAACATAATATACATTAGGTATCAGTTATTTTAAGTTACAGAAGACTAACCTGTTGATCTTTTCGATTGATGCACAAATCCAATCTTTGTTGCATTCTCAATATTGAAGCCTCATAATTTTTTTTGATTCTCTCAATTTCACCTTCGACATGTTTATCTTTTTCTGTTATATATTCCTGAAATTTACCAATATCACATAATATATGAGTATCACAATATTTTACTCTTATGAGAGTAAGAATATTTTTTACGTACCTTATATTTAGAAGCAGTTTTTTTTATGGTTTTATATTTATCTTTTATTTTATCAAGTTCTTTTGCTGATACAGCTAGCTTTAATTTTAATTCCTTCACCTCTGCCGAGGACTTTCGAAGGTGTGCGAGACCTTCAATTTCCGATGTGAGTTTATTAACTTGCTGTTGATACAGGTCTAGTTGCATTTTGCACTCATAATGCAATCTTTCATTATCAGTTGCACTTTGCTGTGATTGGCTTGCAACTATTTCTTGCAGTTTTAACCTTTCGGCCACAATGACGCTCTGCAGCATGGCCACTTCCTTGGTTTTAACTTTGAGAATGTCGCTTAGCTGTAGAAGGTTAGAATTGTAATTTTGATCTAGTTTATTTGTTTTATCCTTATATAGCATCTCCACAGTTTTGATTTGTACTGCAAATTCTTGACGCAATTTATCTTCAATATCGAAATTGTGCTGAAAAAGTAAGAGATACAATATAAAATTTTGATGTTATTCATTTTATGGTTCATCATCATCATCAACAATTAAAATAATAAAAAAAACTGTATACCAAAGATTTAAGAGTATTTGATTGTGTAATGTAACAATAATAGCAGCAAGTCCAAAAATACTATCTGATACGACATAAAAGAAACTTTAAGGTATTATGACAATAATAACTTACCAAGTCTTTACTTGAAAAATCTACATTATTATTTATCATTTCAGGTTTGGTTTGACTTAAAAATTCTCCTTGTTCAAGAGAAGTCCAAGCGTCTTTCCTATTCATTATTCTTGTCTTTTGAGTTGTTATATATTGTTCAAATTGCTTTGCTTTATCTTTCAAATCAGCTATAAGGGTGTCTCTTTCACCTTGAAGATCTAGAACGTTGAAATGTTACACTTATAATAAACCTGCATGAATTACTATTTTTACTTTGGAAATATTATGTTGACCAGGTGGATTTAACAACTCGCAGATAAGCAGGTGAGGTTTCTGTAGGGGTGTAATGAGACATTTAACTTTCTGGAAATGAAAACATACCAATTTCTGAATTAAGTTGCTTGATGACAAGTTTTGATTCTTCAATCTCCGATGCTAGATTAGACAACTCTTGCTGTTGTTCTGAGAAAATCTTCTTAAGATTTTCATTTTCATCTTCTAGCTGAAAACAAAATAAGTTTAATAAAATAAAAGAGTCCACTTGTGAAAATATACAGTCAAAAATTATAAAAGAATGTTTACCTCTTTTTGTTTATCAAATTGCTTTTTCATTAAACTATTTTTCCGTTTAGAATTCTCTTCGATTTCTTCCATCTCTTGCTTATCTGAATAAAATAAATTTAATGTTACATATTATTATAGTAAGATAGAATGTAGACACTATGTATTGAATATTGCCATTGAAATAGTCGATCTCTATGCAACTTTCTGTATGGTGAGATTGTATTTAATGCCACTGAATTATATTGAATATTATAGTTATAGGTATTTTGAAAATTGATATTAATACACCCAGAAGTAGAAAATGCAACTAAATCACGATTGGATCAGTCCGTAACAATACACAATTAATAAAAAATAAATTTGGCGTGTATTTAACTAACATTTCTTTATATGGCCATCAAATTCTTGCATCTGTTGTTCTAAAAGTTGCTTTCCTAACTTGTCCACTTTGTTTTTTTCATTTTCAAGCTGCAATTGCAATTCATCTATCACCGCTCGTTCCTTTTGAAAATCTTGTGAAACTTCACTTGACCGTAAATTATCCATTTCTTTTAGTAATTTTTCTTTGGCTCCACAGACCTAAGTCAGCGTAAACATTTTTATTTAGTAATAGTTGAAATAAATTTTTAATATGCAAGGCATTATGAATTTTCAAGAGTTGTAATGCAAAATTGTGTACGAACCTCAACATACATATTTTTCAGCTCATCAATTTGTTTCCAGGCATCGTTGAGTTGATATGTAAGCTTTTCATGCTCGTGTATCAAATCAGCATTGGCCTGTTTGTCAATGGACATCTTTCTTTCAATTTTTGAGTTAATACTGTCATATTTTACCTCAAGTTCAGAATTTTTTGAGCGTACCTGTTTTGTGAAACACAAAGAGAATATATAAAAACCTTTTGCTATAGAAATACGTAAGACTCAGAAAAGAAGTGATCTAACTTTAAACAAAAAAAGCACCATGCACAATAATGAAATGAAATGAAAAATATTACAAAAATAAACATACTGATAATAATTCTGACTTTGAACTTTTCAAAGCCTCTTCTAGTTCAAGGCATCTTGTTTTTAATCCGATTATTAAATCAGGATTTACATTTGATTTAATAAGATCTAACTGGTTTTGTAAATTTTTCCAATCAGACGTCTGTTTAAGGGTTGTCTTTTCATAGTCCTCTATTTTATTTTTTAATACATTTTCAGCATCTCTTAATGTTTCAATCAAATTGTCTCTAAAATAGTAAAAACACATTTCAACATCAGACACTATTTGTATTATGCTAAGACACAAAAGCTATAAAAAGTACTAAAAACTGGTTACAGATATTATTGGATATAATAGATTTTAAATTACACATATATATTATACACTGAGTACTTATGATGGAAAATCAAAAGATAGTTTTTAGTCTACTACATGGATCTGTTAATTTAGTTAATTATTTATTGGAAGCATACTTCTGCAGAAGAGACTTCTCGAGTTTGATGATTTGTTCTCTTTTCATCTTTTGGGCTGTCACGCTTCTAGTGAGTTCATTTCGGAGCAAAGCAACTTTATCGGAATGTGATGAGAAACCAAAACCTATGGAAATTGAACACAGTAATATTAAAAATTATACATGCTTTATTGATTACGCAGTCAAAAATATATGACAAAAAAAAAAAACTTATGTACCTGTCTTAGTTGACATCATTTGGGTAAATGAATCAGATTCTCTGCCTTCTGTCATTTGCTTTAAAACAGATTCTAGCTCTGACACATCTTCCTGTAATCTGATAAGTTTTGTTCGCGAGTCAACAAGTTCGGTCGCTGTTGCCTCTAATTTACCCTGAAATGAAAAGCAAAAAAATATATAATTGTAATATGGTATTGAACTTTAAATTCAGATTTTTCTGGTATGATTTGCCCTCTGTTTTAATTTGTTTTAAAATGACAACACCAATTATTAACATTGCTTGGAGAAAATATTTTTTCATTGATACGGTCTTTGTTAATAAAATTCGATTAGTAAAAAAAATAACTTACAGCCATATCTTTACATTGATGCCTCGCAGTGTTTCTTTCCACTATAAGATGAGATATTTTTTCTCTGAGTTCTGTAGTTTCACTACCTGCCAGTCTTTTCTGGGCTTCTTCGAGCTCCATAGCCAATCTATTGATGGTTGATCCCTTTTCTATTAGTAAATCTTCTTTAGTTCGTTCTAAGCTCATGTATCGTTTCTCAAGTACCAGATATTCATTTTCCTAAAAAATAAAAAAGATCTGTAATCTTCGTAAATGTGTGATATTGCAGATAATATATAATATATGGAATACCAAGAGGACATTTTTAGAAGACACTGAATATCACCCTGAACATATGTTTCAAGACAACAATACTATGGCATGTATATAAATTCAAAATAAAGGGAAAAATATTTAACTGGTAAAATCTAGAAATAATAAAACTAACCTTGTCTGTAAGTTTGTGTCTAGTTCTGGTCAAATCTTTTTCTAATCGATCAGTTTCTTCTTTAAACCTAGAACAGCAAATAATGTATGAAAATTTTCAAGTGAAATTTCATTTACAACATAATTTATTTTTATTGTTATTCAAAAGCCAAATAACTGCCTAAATTATTTGTTTTCGTGGTAAGCTAGCTTATTTTTAATGTAGGCATTTTCAAACCGAGTTTCAAATGAGTTTAAAAATGCCTAACCTTTCTTGCTGTGTTTTAAAGAGGACATCGGTGGACTGTGCAGACTCCTTGTTGAGTTTGGCGGCTTGGAGACGGTGCTGGGAGTCCATGAGGCTGGCAGTGGTTGCTGTGACTTCGGCGCTTAGCTCTTCATTGCGGGCAAGGAGGGAACTCATTTTACTGTTTAATGTGCTTACTTGATTCTCTAATTCTGTGATGCGGTGTTTACTATTGGCTGTTATGAAAAAAATTAAACATAAGCGTAAGCATTTGCATTCGTAATTGCAAGCTACAAATCAATATCCTCATGCAGATAAGTGGAGATTAAATAAGTTTAGTAAAGCGAGAGAATGTAAAAAACCATAATATATTTATAAAAATAAAAATGAAATTTTAAAAAAATACTGACCAAAAGTATGCAGAAGAGCTTAAACATACCACATTAACAAGTGAGCAATAAATAATAAGCATTAAGTCATTCTGCTCGGTTCTAATTTGATTCTTGAAAAGTAAATGTACAATCAATTTACAATTACAAACTGCTTACCCCTAGCATATTAGTTTGATCAGTATGTCAAAGCAATAATAAAAATATACAACAAATAAGGAAGTTTTGAATTACCGACTAATTCTTGGGATTGTTGAAGTGAGAGTTGGGCCCTCTCTCTTTCGGCTTCAGCAATGGCCAACCTTCCGTAAAGTACATCGTGAGCTGATGTGGCATCTCTCCTGCAGGCCGTCAGCTCTTCTCCGAGTCTCTGGACTTCACGGACTCTCAGCTGAGAATGAAAATAAATTATGATTTATTCAATAGATTGCAAGAGATAGGTTGATATAAAAGATGGTACAATGAGCTTAGATACCTGAAAAAATATTTTTACTTTTTATCTAAAGCATTACAATACTGTGCGAATATTGGTTGCGTGAGATATTTGACAAGTATTAGTGATATGCTCAGTTAGAATTCTGATATGTGTAAAGTGGTATGAGCATGTTCACTTGATTGACTCAAGCCCGTCTACTGAACTATCTTGAGTCAACTATCTGAGTGTGGTGAGGTAGCTTTAAAAATCAAGCAATTATAAATTTAAAATTTCAGTAAGAAGTCTAGAGTTTATTTAGGTCTTGCAAACAATTTCACTCCAGTCCAAAGGTTCTTCTTGATACCAATAGCTTCATCGAATAAACTATATTCTGGTTAGTTCAAAGAAGTTCCCATTATTTACAATCTAAAATGAATGTTTCAAACCTCGTAAAGACTTTGCAGCTGGTCATCAGCGTGGCGCATACCTGGGGTTGGAAAGTCAGTATCGGTATGGCCTGCAATATGTTGCAAATCTAGAAAATAAATATACTAAATAGAATGCAGTCTTGTGTCATCTTAAAAAAATACACAAATACAACAAAATAATACATTCAATTGATATCATTAGTTCAAATTATTTAATGTTAAGATAAAAGCCAGACATCCAAAAAAAAAAACAGGTTTATAATTTAAAAATAAATACTTGCAATATATTTTATATTTGTATAAAAAATAGAAGATATTGATATACAGGGGTTAGTATGATTCCACTACTCAATAAACATGCTTTTATAAAATAATTCCTACTAGATATATCCAGATGTAAAATAAATTTCTCAATATTTGACAACTTTACTTCAAATAGTTACAAGAATCATTACAAACTATGGTAGTCAGTTTATAATTTAAATAAAATTACTAATATGTATGCATATCATTCTAGTGATTGCAATTTGAGTACAAACTTTGGAAAACTCCCCCCGATGGTGTTTGATAACAATGTTGGAAATGTTCTTTGGATTGAACGTCATCACTCACAACTCGCTCCGATTGAGCAGACCCAAAGTATGGAGAATCACAATCATGATATCCATTAACTGGAAATTTTTCTGGTTCCATTTTATCTATATAATTGGTTTCTTTTCTCTCATTGTTATGATAAGAATTAAGTTGATATTTGTTATACTCCATGACAGGATCTTTAAAATTTGTATTTTTCATTTGACAAAGTTCAGTGTGTAGATTTTGAGGAGACGTTGACGTACCTGAGAATGAAATAAAAAGATATACAAAATATTAAGCTAATAAATAGAAGAAAAGAAAAACTGATAATTGATGATTTTGATTTGAACTAACCTGGTTTTGTATGATTGTTACGAGAGCGCGAATTCATCATGGATGCAAAGATTGCACTATCGTTGACAGATTCATCATCGTCATCATCAATAAAATCATCGAATCCTCCTTCAAGTTCATTTTCAAGCTGCAACAGAAAACAGGAATTTCATATTAAGATGCAAAGTGTTTGTTTTATAGGCATTTGGCGCGTTTTTTTTCAATGCAAACAGTTCGTTGTAATATCCAATGTTTTAATAAATATATAAAATTAACAGCATGCTTACCTCTTTTTTACGACGTTTTTGGTCTTCCAGATCCTCCTCTTCTTCAACTCTTTGTAAATTTGTATTCAAATGTATGCTACCAGCGCCGTTGAACAAACTCATCTCAGGGCCATCCATAATTGTTGGTTTTATTTATATAATAATTTTAAAGCGAGTGATTCGTAACCAAATACATGTTTAATTAGTGTTAAAAGCAATTATTCGCAAAAGCACAGCAGAAACAAGACAATATCACTCGAAAACCGGTTCTTATTTATCCGCCTGTCAGAAACGGTAAACAAAATGTATTTCATATTAAGTGTTGCTAGAAAAAAAACCCTTTTAATTCTATTTAAAAAAAAAAAATTATAATAATTTTTAAATATTAATTAAATTAAATTTTTAGATTTAAATTTTAAAATAAAAATAAGCGTCTCAAATCTAGAATAAACATAATTTATTTCTCATTTTTTTAATTCTACAAAATTACCATTGCCTTAAAAATATTTCTGCTTGTTGCTGTGTAAAATAAATTTATTTTTATTTTACATAAAATGTGTTTATTATTTGTTCATGTGTATTAATTTGGTTTTTGGAAAAATCATTTTCGCCTGACATTTTTGCGAGTGTTGCAAGTTGCTATGACGTGTCGAGTGACGTTTGTGTTGGTTGCGTTTTGCTCGCCGGCGCATCCACTGCAGTCAGTTTGGTTATCAATTTTCAGTACTTTTCCGAGGACTGTCATTAGTGGGAAGGGTTGGAGTTGAAGGTGAAACTCGCATGTTTCCTGGGAAACCGTAACCGGTTGCGTAACATGACAGCGTGATTATATCGAGTGAAATTTAGCTTGTAAGAGAGCGTATATCAAAATTATATTTTATATCAAATTTTACAATGTCGATTCAAAAAGTTTCTCACGTTATCTTTGATATGGATGGCCTTCTTATTGGTGAGTTGCAAACGTGTATCGATTTTGATAGATTTAGACCGTTTTTCTAACTAGTTTTTGTGCATATCATAATTTAATTATGTTATTTTTTGTTTTTATTAGATTCTGAGAGATTGTATACAGAGGCGTTTCAAAATGTTGTTGGAGTTTATGGGAAAAAATATACCTGGGATTTAAAAGTTCAATTAATGGGAAAACAGAGCAAGGAATGTGCGGAAACTATTGTAACGGTACTAGATTTACCCCTGACTCCTATGGAGTTCATAGAAGAAACTAAAAAACACTTCGATATATTGTTTCCTCAGGTACCTCTTATGCCAGGTAACCACTATGCCTTTTTTATGATAATAATATTTTTTTATGGTGATGTTACATGTAAATTTAAAAATTTATAATTATTACAGGTGCTAAACGTCTCATTCAACACTTATACGATAAAAATATTCCATTTGCGTTGGCTACAAGTTCGAGTAAGGAGAATGCTGATTTAAAGATGCAGAATCACCTAGATCTATTTGGGATGTTTTGTCACCAGGTATTTGGTTCTTCGGATCCTGAAGTCAAGCGTGGAAAGCCCCAGCCTGATATATTTCTAGTCTGTGCATCGCGGTTTTCCGATAATCCTGATCCAATGAATGTAAGTAATACTGGTAAATTATTTCATCATCCTAGAGCAGTGTTTCTTCATTCGTTTTGAAAAGAATGATATGTTTACTCTATAAACTTAATGTTCCTTCTTTAAATTAATGGAGTAAATTGTTTCAGTGCTTGGTGTTTGAGGATGCTCCCAACGGAGTAAAAGCCGGTAAAGCAGCTGGAATGCAGGTAGTGATGGTTCCTGATGAACAGTTGGACAGATCTCTCACTGAGGAGGCTGATCTTGTTTTATCGTCGCTGGAAGATTTTAAGCCGGAACTTTTCGGCCTTCCGAAATTTGAAGATTAATGTAAAATCTTTATTAGTCTAAATTTTATGCTCTGTATGTTTAATATCATTTTACGGGTTCACTTTAATTAGACACATTTGTTTTACATAGAAAAGTATTTTTTGACTATAATATACATAATGCGGATAAAAACTAGCATAATAATCTTAGACTTGTTGTCTAAAGGAGCACGATTGCTTAGTTTATTTTAATTGTTACCTTAAACACATGAATGAAATTGAAAATTTTAATTTATTATTTTTAATAGATTTACCATATCTTTCATATGCCATAATATTGACACATTTGCCAATTATCATGTGCCGAATGCCATGAAAATACATATCTTATTTACAGACACTAATGTGATTTTTAACAGCCATGTACTTATTTTTGTGAAAAGTGTGATCTACAAGTGTACGATGTCCATGTTTTGGAATTTATATATATTGTTAAACCCTCCATAATTGTAAAAAAACCTATATCAGAGTAATCTATACTATTTCTGCCTACTTGCCATGGAGTTATATTTTATTTATATATTTTCAAACTGAAGAAGTTAAATGGAAAAGTTGCCAACTGTGAACCCTAAATAGAACCAGATATGTCCTAAATGACATTGAAAATTTAATAGTTTTTTTTTCTTTCTTAAATGCCTTCTAACATGCTATTGCATAAACATTTTTAAAAATAACAATGATTTGTAGTATTCATTTATATAAATTTGCCAAATATTTCTATTGCTCATAATAACTGACAATACAGAAATGTGTTATTATTTTTAATTCTTGGTCGAATATAGTTTTGATGGCTTCATTAACTGTGCGTAATGATAAATGCATGACGATTGCCAACTCTTTGCAGTTGGATTCAGGCTGAAACTTATTAAAAGTGATATCCTATTTACCTATGTCATATAATTTTATTTGCTTTTGGGGCATTTTAAATAAAACTGCATACCAATTTAACTATTAGATGTCCAATGCTTATGATAGTAGTAAGCTTCGGATATGGTTTATCAACGTTCATAATATGTGTAGTGGTGGTTTTCAGATTCTTTTGGTTGGATTATTGAATTTATTAATGCACCTCTTAAAGGCATACCTCTAATATATCAAATCACTTTTTTAGTAATTATTAAAAAAAAAATTTTTTGAGTCAAATTAAAACGAAGAGTATTAAAAGAAAATAATAATAATAACACTTAGCTATTAATTTTTGTTGAATTGAAGTGAAGGTGAAGTGTTTTGAATATTATTAGATAAGTATACTTTTCTTTCTGCTCCAATTATGAGGACAAGAATATATTTTAACGAATGTTACATTGCGCATGAATATCTAACGAGAGACTGAAGTGATGATGAATCTACAACTGTTTTGTACAGATTCACATGTGTCCGAGATAATTGCTTTTCCTCTTTTAAATTGAGCAAGAAATTATAAATTCTGGTGTTGTCTGGGACTGAGTTCAGTTGATAGCACACTATAATTTTATAAATGAATGAAAATTTCAAAATATATAATAAACTTGAAATTATCCTGTAGGCCATTTATAGAATGCCACCGGACCAGGCTTGTAGCTCTCGCTAGCTTCAAACAGAGTATTAGTACTTAAGACGTAGTTGCATGCATAGTATGATTGAGTATTTATAGTTTTGGAATCACATTGCGATTGAGTATTTACTTTGTTGGTTCACGGTTATATTATTTGTATTAGAATCACACATTAATGAAAACAAGTTATTGCCGGTAGGTAGTACTTTATTTTGTAAATACGCAGTTTGTATGGTAATAGATGTGAAAAGCTGATTGTGTTTTGTAACAATTATTGACAAAACATTTGCTTCACCGATGTTTTCATATTCTGAATATTTATAAATTCTTATTCAAAAAAGATATTTAATTATTTTCAGATAATATTAAATATGAACAATAAAACATTTTTTATTTCTTCTTTTTGGTGAATAATCATTAGAGCCTTCAATCAATTTTGTTTTTATTAGCACTGTTACTGAAAATCTAACCAACAGTTTCAGTGTTGAAAATGATTCTTCTATAATATATTTGCTTAAATAGCTTATTAAAATATGGATTATAATTCAATTCCTAGAAGTAATTTTTTTTTTAAGTAACTTGCTCAAATATTTTATGATTTCCAAAATTTCTTTTCATATTTTTTTCAGAAATTGTAAGCACATGTAAAATTGATGAGTATATGTATTTATTGCTAAATCTCTGTTTACAACTAAATAAAAGAATAAATATAAGTACCGTTTTCTATTTAAAGAGTTATCTGGATACATCGTTTGGTAATCGATATATTTAGATATTAAAAGCATTATTGGTTGATAAATAATGTTAAACGGATGATTCTAAGATTGAAACAATACTTTTCATTACTTTTGACAATAATTTTATGTAATATATTATCCCCGGATAAAGGAAAAGTATCTTAAACTTCAAACACAATAATTGTCTTTGTTTTAGTTTGTTAATTAGGTTATAGATTCTTGAAAAAATACACAA
Organism: Atopsyche davidsoni; assembly: GCA_022113835.1. Classification (NCBI taxonomy): domain Eukaryota; kingdom Metazoa; phylum Arthropoda; class Insecta; order Trichoptera; family Hydrobiosidae; genus Atopsyche; species Atopsyche davidsoni. The sequence goes on along the minus strand of JAILWY010000006.1, from coordinate 7,072,031 downwards.
TTTTCGTTTCCAATTCATGTAACGTAATGCTGTAAAAATAATTGAATATCCATCCAATAGATAAAAAATTATTCTATGTAAAATTAATGTAATCTTCAAGATTATAGAATCGGTTGTATTTGGTGCTCTCTAAATTTAAATATGTATAACTGCACAATAACGTTATTATATATAATTCAGAATGTGATTATAATTTTATTTCCTTACATAAAATATTAATTAATTTCAAATGCAGCTAGCAGTATTGTAACTATATCAAATACTTACAGCATTTATGCTGTTGCCATTTAAGATGCCCGATTGTGATTTCAAAGTTGCTTAAATTTAAATTTTATTTATAAGCTATAAGAAAGATTTGTGCTGCAATGTACTGTTAACTATTTCATTAGAGAAAATGTTCTGTTCACTTTATCGTCAACTTAATTAGAAGAGCATGTTTCTATTTAGCTAAAGTTATTTATTAGGAGACTATCATTTGCAAAGTTAGGTTATTTTCTGTATAAGTTTTTGTTACATTTAAATAATATTTTTTTATGATAAAACGAATAAAGAAAATCCAATAAGAATGAAACGTTTTTTGAGGAAAAAGTGTTGTGTCTTTGATTTTGTTAAAATGAACTTGTTAATCAGGTCGACATTTTGCATCATTTTATAGAGGTTAATCTTTCTTCTTCTTTTGTGTTTCCAGTAAAAGATGTTAATGAGACAGGGGAAGTTATAAATGGTTGAATCAGTAAATAATAAATTATTTTAATTCTGTGATGCATACGTAGCATGTTTAAGATAATTCTTTCTGAGCTGCACTTAAGCAGCATGAATGTTTTGCATAGAAAATATTCTTACACTATCACTATGGATCGTTAATGTATTGGTGTTGTTTTTTTCCAAACAATTTTAGGGCCACTTTTATAAGTCAACTTCAGCCAATTCTAAATCATCATATTTTTATTGATAAATACACAACACCATTGAAAATTTATTGTTGTATGGAATTCAACAGGGAGTCCAAATTTATTTTTCAAAATTCTAATAGGTGTAAAAACTCCAGTCGATGGAAAATTATACATAACGTGTATATACTACAATACTTACTGTAAATAATAAATGTATATTTATGTAAACACTGTCAAAAAGCATAAATAAATATTTTGGACAAGATATTATTTATTTCTTAAATTTACCTATTAACGATGACTGTCGAATGAAAGAATTGAGCGTCCACAATCCCACCAGAGAATATACAGGTTTAATCTTTTTTCTGACGAGCAACTTCTAAAATAAAACAGTAAGGCCATTGTTACAAACTATATTTTGTTTTTTCTCAGTTAAGAGGTCAAGGCTCCAGTCGGGGTGATATAAGAATACCTCCATTCAAGATGCAATTCAAATAAAAAAATATCCTCGACCTCCAGAATTACGCCGGCCACTTAACAAAGCTACAGAGGCGAAATCAGGTATTTGTTATTAAAATGTATTATAGAAGTATTTTTTTGTAAGCTTTGTTTACTCTAGTCATTGAAACAATATTTTTAAAATGATATTTCATTTCTAATTAGTTTGTATAATTTGTGATACATAAGCACTCGAAAACTACAGTGATGCGTTTTGAAATATTTTCAAGTATGACTGATACGTGTTCGATTTGCGTTATCTGATAGGCGAGATATTTGCGCGCGCAAATTTCTCATCGATCAAACAAAATAGCCCGTGTTGTGAATTATGAGTATGGATTTGATTTATCAGTTAGGTTGTATGAATGCTTGTGTTATAATTTAACCGCGACTGGTCTGGTCCCCAGTCCGGGCCTGGCACGCGCCGCACAATGTTGCGGGGAAAGTAGATGCGCTAAACGATTTATTGACCGCTGGAAAGATGCGTATTGCACCGTTCCACATTGGCAATAATTGTGGTCACCTTGATCTTCTATTACAGCTGATCAAGTTTATAATGTCAGACGCATGGCGATGCAACTTTTATAAAGCTGCTAAATGTGCTGGTATGCCAAAAAGTAAACACAACGTTTAAAGACTTGCCAATCGAAAATAATAAATAACGACTCTCAATTTGCAATGGCTTCTACAGTTTAGACTCCAGTCTGGGAAAACTGCCTTGTGAAACTGAATACCTTTAATATTTTATTATAAAAGCCCGAATATGCTGTAAAGTATCGGTGAATTAATTATGCCATTCAAGATCACAGCATAGTCATAAATTGTTGCATAATAACTTGATATTTTAAAACGTTTTAGTATGCATGTGTATGATTTTTTTTCTTAGTATATTAAATTTGTATCGGTTCATCAGTCACGAATCAATAATGTTTAATTGTTATTATTAACATTACACCGACAATTTTACCGTGACCAAGTATTTTATTCGCACTGTGTAATCGTCATGCGACACTATTCTTGGGTGCTCTCGATTATATTGATAAGATTGTATTGTAATTTACAAGGCGCAGAAACTTAGTTTTATGTGTAAGTCTCGCTTGTAATACGATATAGGCAAACTTTTGCTATTAAAAATTAATTTGATTCTCATCGTGGTCCTAGTATCAAATAACATAATTTCTGACACCGCAAACACGTTTAAATTAATTTTTACGTATAATTATTTTTTATAAAGTGGTGAAGTTGTATATTTTTTGGATGTGGCAGCACTTTTCCTAGGAAGGTTGTTATTTTTTTTTATTTTATTGTAAAAATGTGACAATAAGGACATTGAAGTGTGTCGCAATACACCGCTGACGTTAGTAATTCGTGAAAATAATCAGTGATAGTTGAAGCAATACAGTGATGCCCAATAGTGATATTTACAGTTATAACAAATAAAAAATTTCAATTTGCGTAAATTTAAAAACCTCGAAAGGCATAAATCAAACGTGGCGGTGCTCATTGTAAAAACACAAAAGAGCGTCTTTTGTATCATAAATAGCCGAGTATAATTGTGATTTATAGCTATATCGTGGTCAATAGTATTATGTACTACAGTTCTGAAAAGCCAACAATGATAATAAGTACAGTTAACAAGAATCAAGGTCATGCATTCATTCATTCAAGTCTACTTATACTTCATCACAAAAGTGAAACTTATCATCCCTCACACAGATAATATAAAGCAATAAAAATGATAAATTGTGCCTAACTATCATTACTTAGATATCGCGTCGAGTACACGGAGGGCTCGTGTTTAAGCGATGCATTTTCGTTATCTCTAAAAAGTGAGCCTCAGATGTCGATTATTATTTGTCACTGCTTGATTGGGTTAGCTGTTTTAAATACGAGCACAGATCAGATCGGAGTGCGTCACTGATAATGGATTTCTTTCATTTGTTGGCAGTTGGTGGCTGCCGACCCGAGCCATGGGAATGCAGTGCGAACATATTCTGAATATCAACAGGTGAGAAAACAATTAAACAATATATAAATTGCTTAATTTAACCAAATAATTGCCAGTGATGTTACGCATATTTTTTGGAAGGAAGCGTATATCAAAATCTGAGTTACTTGTTTATATGTTAAAATCTAACATAAAGAGTGCACACATATCAAATAAATAAATAATCTACATACTACAAGTATTTTGCTTGATTTATCATACGCGTTTGTTCTGTAACAATAACATTTTCTGATTTAACACTCATGCCTGATGCATTATTATAGGCTACATTCACCTTGATTTCTGAATCATTTTGGGTGTAGAAATAGTGACATAAACCACTTTGAACGCTATGATGTAAAAAAATCTGCTTCAGAACAATGAAACAATATTTCATAAATGTGGGCATATTTATTTATTCAAAACTTATCAATAATAATTTAGTTTGTAAAGAGTTATCTTTATAGTTGTGGCTTCTTATGCGGTTTTCAGATATATCTTGTTTTTGCTTGCTTTGAATATAGATGACCTTACCCTGCAATCGATGTCTCATTACACCATAAAATTATTTATTTAAATAATATTTTTTAAATCTTCGGGGATCAGACTGAACGCTCGCATATAAACTTGCAGGAAATATTTAAAAAAATAGTAAAATACACTGCTGATTAAAATGCATGTTGTCATATCAAACAATTTTAATATAAGGAAATACAACTCTTGGATTATTTGTAAAATTATTAAAACAAATAATATTTTTGTTCGTAAACAAGTAAATAAACACTATTTTGTTTGTAATATTCAATCATTGTGACCCAATAGGTGACTTTTGAGGAAGCTGAACACTATTGGAGAAACTCCAGCATGGCCCATCACAGGCTATAAGAATGTAAGTGCTTATGAATTAATAATTATTTTATAACACAATGAACACCTTAGAGAAAATTAAACGATTTTGAGAGCAATATTTCCAAATTAATTTAGGCTCTAGTCTAGAGCGATAGTCACAAAGCTGTTGCATGTAAAAGTAATGTATTATGAGGCGCGCAGGATAACCGCATTGCAAGTGAAAGTGTAACAGGGAGACTATTTTACTATTCAAATAATTAAAAAAACAAGTAGTATTTTTTTATCTACAACATATTAGAAATATTATTTGTACAATATTATTTTTTGATTCAATTAGAAACGTAATATTTTACTCTGTTTTTTTACCATTTTTCTACATTTATTATTCACAAGGTGTTTTTAAAAAAGATGACCCTAATACCTTTAGCATTATCAGCAAAATTTATCTTAGGTAAGCAAATTAAAATATTTATAAAATAGTGGATCTATTAAGGTTAACAATTTTAGAAATGAAGGAATCCGGAGTGATTGACTCACATTGTTTATCGCACATTTTTTCACAGTAATGTTGCAACAAATAAAAAAATGATTACAGTCCAATATTATTGCCCTAAAATATTTTAATTAATTTATCTTTAAAATAATTCTGCTTATAATCGATATGTCACAATTTGTTTACGCTAGTTTTATCAATGTAGAATTAAATGAATGCAATAGCAGAACGTCGCACTTGCTGTTATGGACGTATGCAGTCGCCATCTTACCTCAAACTGATATGCATTTATATATCTCCTACAATCTCAATTAATCGGAATCGTAAAGAGATAACCAATCTTATTTCTGAAGTTCAATGCCAGATGATATACACAGTGAGTCGACATTTTTATTGACCTTGAAACTATTATTTTTTTTATTCAACTATATTTGAAGGGTGGGGCAGATATACTGCATACAGATTTAAACAAGTAAAGTTTATTGTAAAATTAAATCACAGTTATTTTAACAGAAAATTAAGTATTTCTTTCACGACTCAGAAGCCTTAAATACAAATTGCATATTGTGTAGTGAAAGTGATTTTTTTTCTGAATTTTTACAATGTTTAATAATTAATTTATTCAATTCGCGATTACATATTATTTTTTGGGAAATATCTTATCATTAAATTTGTGTGAATTATATTATGATGATTTAAATTTTGGATATCTCGTATTAATATATAATACATTGTTTTTAATATATTTCAGTTTGTAAGTAAAATAATTGAATAATTTCAATTCTTAAAATAATTACTGCGTGTTATATTTTGGTTTCAACATTTTTATTTGACAAAGTTATCTGTTATTAAATTCAAATGCAAACAAATACAGCAAATGTAAACAAAAATGAGATTTACTGTCGGAAAATCGTTATCAGGGCTATTTTTTACAAACCGATTTTAAAAATATTTTCTTTAACTTTCTATGGAAAATATAAAAAAAATAGAGTGTGAATAGTGAATGAGATTCGCTCGAAGGTGTAGAAGTCTCAGCAAAGACTCAATATTGGTTGTAACGAAGCAGGCTACACACGCAGCAACTGATGAGTCTTGGTCTTTTCACTATCAAATATCTTCCAGCTAATCTCATCCACTATTCACCCTCCAATTTTTTTGTAATATTTACCAAAGAAAGCTGAAGAAAATATTTTAACTCTTATATTAAAGTAGGTGTGTAAGAAATAGGCCAGATAACGATTTTCCTTTTATGGTATGATGGTAAAAGGGCAACAAATAGACAGTAATATTGAGGTCTATACGTATATCACGTTCGACTGGTCGGCAGTCCTGCTCTGTGAGAACCACATTAGAGCAGCTTATGCCAAATTTGGATTCACGATTCATAGATCGGTGACGATCGCAGGTGGAATAGTCAATACACCTGAGGAGGTTTCGCCACTGCCCCGCGCCGTGCGTTGCAATTAAAGCCCCCTACACACGTCGCGACACGACTTGCAACCGACTTGCGTCCTACTTTGCCTTACTCACTCGGGCAAAACCATAAAAAAAAACACCTGAAGTAAAAAGACTCTATTGGCTGATCGCAAATCTGTGGCAGTGTGTAGAGGCCTTAGAAGGAATCTGCAGAGGACGCGCAAATATAATATCCCATCCTGAGACAATGGCCGCTTGTTTTGAAACGATTCGCTAAGACATTGAATTTTCGAGTCAAGGCCGACGGGCCGATAAGAAAAATTGCTCTAATTACGGGGAGATTATTTGCATTTCGTTTCCAGCGGGTATTTTTAGAAGATTTCGTTATCTTATCTTCAGGCGGCGGAGTATTTCGTAAGGTGGTATATTTCATTCATAGATTTTTGAGATATTATTAGACTTTAACGAAGCCTTCTTAAAAAAATCACTGTAAAATATAAGTCCACCTAACGTATGTGAACAACTATAGGATCTTCGTTTTAAAAATATTTGTGTGATATACATATTAAAAATTACACAAAAAAATTTAATAGCTTTGAGTGTATTACGTATGAAGACAGTATCTTCAGGGATTGATAAATCCCTATAACAACGGCTGCCAAAATCTACGCACGCGTTTATTATGAATGTTTATATGATGGATTATCCAGAACAGACAGTAAAACTTCTAGTTTAATTTCTCTGGAATAATATATAAAAGCCTTAATCAATATTTATATTAGATAACACTTTCTATCAGGAACGCAAGGTAACGTTTGATACATTCTATTAGCAGGCTTATCACTTCTGACGGTGCTGGTTGCATAGGTAAATAAATACCAAGGAAATTGATAGTGAAAACTGTGGCAGTACTCGTAGTAAAACAGATTAGCGGTTTGTAAACTATATCCTTAAAAAAATAATAATAAAACCTACCCAAATGACAAAATGTTCAAAAATATCCTTATAAAGCCGGATACACACGCAGCGACACAGCCTGCAACCGATTTACAATTAGTCAAAGCTTCTCTTTTTTAAATAAATATCGCTAGAGAAAGCGCTTTTGGGTAATTAATATTTAATTAGAGCAGTGTTTTTCAACCTGTGGGTTGCGACCTCAATGGGCGTCGCCGGTAAAATAAAAAAACAATATTTTTTCATTAGTCTTGAAAATCACTGATATAGTTTTATAAAGGCCCTTGGGGGTCGCCAGAATTTTTTAACTTACAAAGGGGTCGCGTATTCAAAAAGATTGGAAAACACTGCATTAGAGAGCATTGTTATTTTCATGCTCTCCTTCATCGCTCCCTAGCCCTGCCTTTAAAAGACGTGCATTCAAATCAGGCCCAAAATGAATATAGGTCAGGATGATAAGGAATTACTGGACAAACTGAAAAAGATGATAAGGAATAACGGATATTGTAATAAAAGTAATGAATTTTACAGATGAATAATTTTTAATACAATCTTTAAACACTTCTTTATAAAAACATAAAAATAACGTTTCATATAGTCAGTTTGATGAATTTACTAACACAGTAATCAATTATAAATTTAAGTTATTAATTAATATAATAAACGCATGGTTGAATTTATTTATATTATAAGGGAAAGGGATATTGCGATTCAATTTTTTTAAACATTAAAAAGCTACATCTACATAAGCGGCTTTTAAATGAGCTTTTTGTGCATTTAGATACTTTGTACTATGAGAAAATCATCACTCTGATTAAATTTTACATTCGTACAAAGTTATAGCCATTCGAGTCCCTAAATTATTCCAAACATTGAGAACAAAATAATAAAGCGAGACAGAGGGCTCCGCGGTCGTATGCGTTTAGGATTATTTTTAGCCGATTGGACTGGGTTTTATTTCTTATTTGGGGTGTTAATTTGCGAACATTAATCAAAATGTTCTTCGAAGGAAAGACCTTCGCCATGTCGTAGTAAGTTCAAATAAAAAATCACGATAACACGACTCGGATACCGCATAAATATTGACACGAGTTTAATGATAATATATATTTTTTATATATATTATATATATAATATTTATATCGACGTTTCGTTCTCGACTTCAGTTCATCCTCGGGGTGCTCATATCCCAACCGGCAGTCTGGAAATACTAATTGAAGTATAGTGTTGATGTTTTGACTCAGTAGTGGAGGTTTCCATTGCAATGTCTCCCTGAGGTGACCGATTGTCTAATTAGTTTATAGCAGGGGTGGCCAAAGCGTCGACCGCGTAATTATTCCTAGTCTGATATGTAAACATCTCTAAACAGGTCGCCAGTGATCAAAAGATTATCCACCCCTGGCTTATACAGTCAACCGGTGGCTTCAGACATAAGATATAATTGGTGAATATTTTACTGAACGGTGTGCATCTTTTTGCGTTTTCAGAAGGCTATCCTCATTTACACGAAACAACCTTAAAAATAATGCAGCTCTTTTATTATAAAAATCAAATTTTACTGTATACTTATTTTTCTGTAAATTCGTTATATGCGAAAGTTGACCTATTAATAAGAAAAAACTTCCCAATAACAATATGAAAATGATATTCAACTAAATAATACTCAAAGAATAATACTCGTAGTTCAGTATAACCCATTTTTTATTTGTTGGATTTTTACTAATTTCTTTTAAAAATCTTGTATATAATATTTTTCTAGTTTACAATATATCTCCAGTAAATAAATAACAGTAATATAACAGTAATTGTAATTTTATATATCATTAATTGTTTATTTTTATCAAATATTTAATGTTAGTTTTTTAAAAGTAGATCAGTTGTTGCATCTTTTTATTCGCAGTTCCTTGGTATTCTTACACTTTTATTAAATTTTATAACTATCTCATAAAAAAAAATTACTGGACATTAGCAGCCGATGATATTAATCTAATTTACTTACATTTAAAGTAAAGTGAATTAAAATTAACCAAAATACGTCAGATATCTAATAACATTCGATGCATCTCATGAATTATTTATTTCCATTCACGGATAAACAAGAATTGGCGACGCAAATATTCTAAGTGATTGGAAACCATTTCTTGAAAATTAAATATTTTAGAAGCTCAAAAACCAAAAGCGTTAAATGTTCTAGAAATCTATAAAGATCTCAATACTTTATATATATTTTTAAGTAGTTTCGTATTGTTTGTTTTGGATTTTTATGTATTTTTGATTAATGTTTATTAAAATTGCTCAATATATTTTTATTGCCTTTCCTAAAAAGCAAAGCGTATTTGTTTATGAGAAATTACTAAGTTCCCTGTTTCTAATGAGAAAAATTAAAATCTATTTGTTCTTAAATCTAATATATATAATAAATGCAAAATATACCATTTTGCTTGTATTTCACAACGATGAATATTTTCCTTTGCTACTATAAATAATTTTTCAAAAGTATTTTTTAATGACTAACTTTTACTAATGATTTCACCACCCGTTAAAAAAATCAGACTCTCATACTTTTACTCCTACTCTTTTACTTTTATCCATAACATTTATTTATTAAAAATATATAGATCTTGTTTACATAAGAATTTTTTTTTTCTTTTTATTTCAAATTTTTTTTGGCGTCTATATTAGTTGAAAAAATATAGGAGAAAAGAACAAAACTTTATTATTTCTTTTAATAGAAGGTGAATACACAGATAGCCAAAGAAGTAAAAATTATTTTAATTCATGTGCAAAATTCTACTATGATATTTTTATTTATGAGAAATATTCAGTGATGTTTCCAGTTTTTATTTATATTTCAAAGTAATAGTTTTTAGGGCATGGCTGTAAATGCATAGTATGGATAAAAATATCTGTGTTAGATTCGTTCACATCTCCAAGTAAAACGTGATTTTTCAAATAAATAACAAGCTTATTAAAATTATAGATAAATAATCAATGAGGTTAGAGGTCGACGCTATTTTGACTCTTCAAATCTATTCTCGTGTGAAGATCTGACTTCAGTTTCACCGAGCCTACTGGAGTGCTTAAAAAGTCACCTTACCGAAAAATTGTGATAGCAGGTTAAAAATAAATTAATCACTCTTTCATGAATATTTAGATAAGCTTTTTAATATCACTTCGACTACTTGTAACTGGTTTTTGTCTATAATTTTAATTACAGCGCTTATAATTTGTTTCTACGAGTGTTTCATAGATGAATGATTTTCTTGATGTTATCGTATTAGAATGACCGTTATTTTTTAATAACTCACACTACTTAATTATTTAGATTATTATGTACACTGACGCATGAAAATTACTTCATGGTGAACTAAATTATTTTGAGATGAAATTTTATAAACGTATTGCAGTTATATAATGCGCGATACGTAATAAAAATGATTCAGTGATACTAAAATATACGATAGCAAATAATCAACGTCTCCTGAAACTTACGTCAGTTTTAGTGATATATATATATAAAAAGTTGCATTATATTAAACCCTAGAAAATCAAACATATCAATCGATTTATTAAAATGTTTATACTTTATTACATAGGCGATCAATATCTGCTGACTAGTACGTGATGTGTTCATGTTCATTCAATTTTTCACGTATATATTATAGAGGTTTACAGTAATGAAAGCTGCATTTTTAAAATCTATAAAGGATTAGATAAGATTAAAGATTCAAAATAATTAAATACAATTTCATCTGTAATACTTTACTGTAGCACGTCCAGTTAAAGCTCATATCCTGTGTGTTTCAAGAGATATGCGTTTCTACTACGAATGCAGGTATATTTGAAATTGTGTTTTTTTCCTCTTAAAAAAGCTTAATTTTATAAATAGCATTTGGTGGAGAGTTGAACATCCCTGCCTAGACTAAACACAACATAAAACAATTAACATTTGACAGGTTTACGAGGATTAACGTAGAGGCATTGCATTTTATTGGACGGTCGAATTCATAGTGGGTCAACCGCCTGAATGACCGTACGGCGTTTTGTTTACTTTTTGCGTTTTGGCTAAATTTCTACCTCGAATACATCCTTCGCCTTAATTTGACCTAGAAAACTATATTTATTAACAAAACAAATCTATAAATAATCACACGCATATACGTGGGCGATAAAGTTGATCTTGGAGCAAAGAAACAACATCAATAGTAAAAAGTAGCATGTTTGTTTTTATGCCAAACGGAATTTTGCCATTTTGGTCACAAAAATACTAACGTTTAAAATATAACTATTTTTTAACGTCTTTTATAAAATAACTATCCAAGCGGTAACCGTTAAATAAATGGTTAATTTAGTAGGCGATATTAAATTTAAAAAAAATTTAAGCAGTATGGTAGCTTTTCAGGTTTTGGCAATCGTTATTTTCTTGGGTAAAAGTTTCAATTAGTGTTTTAGCATTTTGGCACTGAAGCAATTTTTAAAGCATCGGTTGAAACTTGAGGCGATTTAACACCCAAAAAAAATAAAATAATCGTGGCAGTATCTGATGCGTGATGTTGCAACAGAAAAGCTTTTTTTCCTCGAAGAGTAATAAATATAAGTAACTAACAGCAATTGATAAACCTTTTAAACTTTGATCCCATTATTGGTAAGTCAATATACGTTTTTACTACTGTTATTATTTTTATTTTTAATTTTGGTATTTCCCCATCTATAACAAATTCAGCTTGATTTATTTATTTTTTTATTATAGGCTTACTTTTACTTGATCTATTTTTATTAATGTGCCATTTCCGCCAATCTCATTGTACCAATAAAAAATAACACCAAATCGGCTCTTTATAAAATTCTTTCTCCTTGTTTATACTTAAATATTTTTTATTTTTTTTTAAATTTAATCCATGAATAATATAAAAACAATACTCTGTAACAATAAAAATCCAAATATCCAGGTTGATATGTTTTTATAATTTACCGAGTAAACAGGAAAATCACAAAAAACATGTATGAATTTTTTTTCACGAATGGGTTTTTTTTCCTTAGGATATCGAAACAATTCATAAATTTTACATCCAAAACTGAAGCAGTATTTCCGAAGCACTTATCATTGAAATGTATTTATAGGATTGTTTTTAATTGAGTGTATTTCAGTTGCAACGCATGTTGTATTGTAAGTCCGTACATTGGCTTCATCACGCATCAGCAAATCTTATTTATTGAAATTACTGTATTGCTGAAAACGCATAATATAAAGAGGAAAATATTATTAAATCAAAAACAGATAGCGATAATAAATTATCTCGAATTCACCGGACATGCTACACGTGTCAAATAAAATAAAATGACTACAATTATTATAGACGATTTTTAATGAAGAGCTTTTTCAAATTTCAAGGGCATCTATTGTTTAAAGATTAGGTTAGCGATTATCGATGTTGGATAGAAAAAAAAACTTTATTTCACACTTCTTCTTTTCAATTTTCTGGTTGAAACTAATTAAAAAAAAACCTAAAAAATATTGGAATAGTCAATACACTAAAAATATTTTTATTACAAAAATACTTATTTCTTTAAATAAGTAAAACAACTGTAAAATGAAAAAGTCGTATTCCCTTCGGAGGATCGATAAAAGTAATTTTAATAATATACTTTTATAATATTTCATGTAATTAATAGTTATAAGAATAGAAAAGTAGATAATTTAAAAAAACGATGATAGTATAATAGTTATTAAAGTGATAACATATTTAATATAATTGTGAAATTACAGATAATATTTTTTTGTTACTAGGCTGTAATCTATTAAATAATCAGACTTTTAACTTTATTCAGTTTATTCTAAATCTTTTACAATTATAAAAAATATACAGTCAATCAATTATAGTTCAATAGGTTTTTCAAGTGATAATATATTTTGTATTACAGGTCAATTGCCAAGATTTGCACATTTTTTAATCGGCTTAACAAATAATAAACTCGGAATTGAATAATATTTAAAATAACGTAAATTTTTTTTATTGAATTATCTATTTTAACATGAATCTGTCGGAAACTATGTCGAACCACACCTATTATACCTGCATCTCTGGTAGAAGACTTAGCTCTTAGCTGAAGCCTTTTTTTACTAATGGATAGCTAATTAATATTTTTATTACAAACAAGTTCAATATGTATATTTGATATTAAACTTCAGCTCTGAAATGCATTGACATAATCGAGGCGTTGCTACATTGTAAGGAATTCAATCAATTTTCGTCCAACCACTTGGAGCAATGCACTACATGTCAATGCTTAAAGCTCTACATCAGTTGATAATGTCTTTTAATATTATTTAATTGATAGAGTGATATTTTTAAATACTATTTAAATAATTAATTTAAAATGTTTTAAAAAAGACAGGCTCTTAATTTACTTAGCACAGCGTGTTTTTACAAACATGTTCTGTACAGGTGACATAGAAGACACAATGATATATGCAATTTATAAACACTTATTTGATAATAAATAATAATATTCAATGAAATTTTAAAAAGTTACGTTTTTTGCAAAAAAAATCTATTTTTTTAACAAAGGATATACATTTTCAATGCTATACAAATATTAGTTTTAAACCGCAACTTTTAAATTTCCAGAGGGTCAACATACTCACAAGTTTTAATTTTCCAGGAAAATAAACACGACATAATATGATAAAAGCCTCGAGACAATTTTTAATTTTTTTGAGTGATTTTCTGATTAAATCGAAATTGCTTTTTATGTTGATTTAATATTTCGTTGTGTCCGCCGATATTATCGAAGGATCTTGCGTTTATGTTATGAACACTTGAGATGAAATTTGAATGAACAGCTCCAAACGGGGAGCCTTATTTCTTTCTTCGCGCGCCACCGCTGCCAACCGGTGACCCCCGGACTCCGTGTAAAGCCAATCTTCATCATCAACAGCCTCTTTTCAGACGAGGTTGGCGACCATTTCACTGTGTTTCAATAGGTCCCATATTCCTTCTCCACCGCAGTTTTACATCGGAAGGAAAAGTCTGCTAATCTTTTCCTTACAAAGCTCTGGCGTTTAGATCTGATACTCCTTCTGCAGCAAGCAACAGAAACAATATGGTACAAGGTATTTCCAGAGCAGATAATAATTCCAAGTCCTCTACTCCATTACTGATCCTTTGCACGCGCTCAGGATACAGAATAGCAGTCATGCACAAGCAACAGAATGGGGAGAGCGGGGAGTAGCCAATAGCGTCTCTTTACTTTGGGTGGTTTTTTTTTTTGGTTTTGGTTAAAATGTAGGACGTTAATATGGTTAATTTGTTCCTACGTGTGTGGTGGCCTTTAGACTCGGGTGCTGGGGCCTTGGGCAAGGCGGAGGCGGTGGCGCAGTCTCGGCGCCCCTTCGCCCTTCGCGGGAGTGTCACACGAACCGAAAATTATTAAAGGTTCAATTGACGGCATGCAGTAAGTCGAGTTATTTAAATGCATCTCCCTGCTGGGGGGCGCACAACCATTTCCGACTTGAAGCATATAAATTGTATTGATATTTACGATATCCAGCCACAGATATTGCTTTCAGCTAATGTGGTCTGTTGTTGTATTGAAATTCGTATTCGTGGATGGATTTGGTTTTGTTTCAATACTTGGGATGTGCGGAATCACGATGAATATGCTTGTGAAAAATAAAATTTCAAAATTAATAATAGTATATCGTGCGTACTATATATTAAAAATTTGCTATATATATATAAATTGAAATAAAAGCACGTATCAAACTAAGATGTGCTCAAATAGCATTTTTTTTAAAAATAATTTTAGTAGAATAAGTCACCTTAAAATAATAATATTTATTGTTTATAAATAACTTAAAAAAATATACAATAAAAACAGAAATGACGTATAATCTACCATGAATTAATTAATTCTTTTCAAAAAGCTCTATAACATGCCAATAGAGAATAAAAAAATACATGCTAAAACTGTCTTATGTCTCATAAGCTTATTAATTTACAATGTTACAATATGAGAATAAAATAAAATATCTATGTTGTATTTATGGGCAGTACGAGTTTGAATATGATATCGAGTTATTATCAAATAAACTTCGATTTTAACTAAACCAAAGGTTCGAGTTATTAGCGCTTAAGTGTTATGTAACTGAAGAATTCATTCGGTCTCGTTACTGGGAATTGGTTTTAATAATTGACGTTACCGACTAGCGTGGCCAGTGCTTAGAGCTTAACTAGACTTACATTGTCCGAGCGTTTAGTTGGTGATACAGTTCAATTTAAAACTATTGTGATAGGCGCGAGGGAGGCTCTCAAGATGCAAGTGGACATTCGGTAATTGTGAAACTTATCGGAGAGAAGTCGACTCGGTCGAAGGCTCAAAGCTCCATGTAATTGAAAAAAACAATAATTGGGATAGTGCATCCCTGCAACTACAATTTTTATTCAGTAGGATGTGTGTAATACATTTTCACTATTTACTATGAGGTACTAAATTTCTAACTTCTAAATAAAAAATATAGGTATGCCTTATCACAAAATACTTACAGATGTATTGCATGGACTATATCTATAACGGTGTATTTTTATCATAGGCTCAAAGTAAACAGTCGCGGCGGTGGTCTTGTTGTGCTTGTAAAGGATTTTGTATGTGTCGAAGGCTGTATCGCTAAGGTGCTCACAGGATCTAGGTCACGATCCGGCGAGGGTCACGCAATGACAATATATATCTGAAATAACGGCCGCGGAGTCATCTTCCGTGTCACTTTGAGGACATGGACTAACACATGTAAAAAAAATATACATAAATAAATATATATATATATATATATTAAGCCGTAAATTGCTACAGGCATTATAACTGCTTCACGTTGGTGGAGGTATAACTTCAAATGCTGAAAACAACCCTAACGTAATTTTCGAGTAGTAGGTATTAATTAATGACTTTTATATAAATAAAAAAATATGTCAAGTATTCATAAAAATCTAAAATATGCATTGCTTTTGGAATCCAAAATCAATTTCTTCTTTTCTGCGTGACTATGCGTTTTGAACACCTGTGAGTCGATAGATATTAAACAAACCATTTAACTAATAGATACTGACTTAATTGATTGCTATAACCTTCAGATTAAAAAAAAAAAAAACGATTTGCATGTTACAATTTATATGTACCTAATAAAAATAGCTTGTAGGCTCAATTTGTAGTAATAACACGAATTGAACCAGTGTAATCAAAAAATAATCATAATAATCAGTCGATATACATAATATATTTTAAATCTATGTTATAATTTAATTATGAAAAACTAATTTGGATATTGTATTATGTTGGCTTCTCCTCTTTTATTTCCTTTGCCTTTCTACCTGTTTTGTTTTCAACTGAATTTTGAATTATCTCTGCTAATTAAAATAATTAGGAGATTAAATATAATACGAGCACATATAATTTTTTTTTGCTACTTTATGAAAAAATTTTTTTTTTAATTTCACTATCGAGTTTAATATGAAATGTAGAAATTTTCGTTTTCTAGCATTATTATTGTAGAATAGTTTGATATATGGCACAGTGTATGCTGTGCCTGCTTTTTTTATTTCAATCTCCGATGTCTTGGAGGATCTGGAGCAGCTTAGGACTTTAATACTAAGGCTCTCGTAAATACTGAAAATAACTCATATTGCTTCTTTCCGGTTTGAATACGCAAAAAGGTTTTTATTTAATATATGTGGAAATTTCGAAAGATCGTGCTTGGCATTCTCGACGAAGGCTGTCATAATTTAACGGATATAACAAACAAAAACATTATTATTTTTACATTTATAATACGATTTTCAAAACGTATGAAAAATTATCTAATTAAAGCGTTTTTTTGATGAGAAATACAAAAAAAAAATTTTTTTAAACAAGTGCTTTTAGTTAACACAAAATTTTCCACCTTTGCGAAATCTATTTTGTTAAGAAGTAAATCAAATACCACTGATATAATTTTAATCCCTTTTTTAAATTATGCTTTATAAAGTTGCATTTTCCATTTTCTAGATGTGCAGGTTAAATTTTGACTACAGCCAGCTTAAGTTTTTCAATCAACTCGTTTTTCAATCATCATAAGTTTGTTAAAACCAAAGGTTGCACTAGTTAACGATGACTTATATCAAAACAGAACTTTGTTTTTTTTTTTTATTAAAATCGTAACTTTTAATTATAAATATCAAATTAAACATAGCTTCAATGCTTTTCAAAGCAATATATCAGTTTCATTCAGCGTGGGTTCTGTTCAAATGCCTGTTTCATTACGGAAGTTGAATTAAACACTCGGAGAATACATAAATCAGTGAGTGGGGCCAATTAATGACATCGATACCTGCAGGCGAGGCTCGATATTAAAATTTCATTAATATTGGATACAACGTGGATTATAAATGAGGTGTCTTTACTACTACGAATATTAAATGCGTTTTTTTTTTGTAATATAAGATCATTTCAAGGATGCTATGTATTTTTTAACTAATTCTCTTTATTTAATTCAATTTATACATCTGGTAGATATTTGGTCTATAAATCAAATTGAGTATGTATAATATTTCATGTGTTCATGAGTAATAGTGCAATTATTATTTTTTTATTTTTACTGATGCGTAGAAACCTTTTGTATAAACAATATTTTGTCTTTTGTCAATATATGTCATTTATGTATGAAAAGTACAATTTAATACTTTCGTATACCAAAGTCTTGTTAATAGAAGTTAGTCATATATTCTGGATTTTATCAATGAGGTAAAAAAATATATACAGCAGGGAAATTAGCTAGCTTTTAAATAGTGAATTTCCATCAGAAAATAGCAGGTAATGCTATTTTTTATTTATTGAGGATTACAAGAAGAGTTTCAGATATCCTGGATCTTGTTAGTCGGTGCAACCGATGGTTATTAGTGAGTGAGTTACCTGTTAAGCACACCTGGCACAGTGGCCGCCCGCCTCGGCGGCCGTGAATGGCGGCCTTGACATCCGACCACTGATTAATTCGATAATGACCTTAGAGCAAATCTTGATCCAGTAACGGTAATGCGCCGGCCACTATTCCACCAGGCCACACTGTATATTTCTGGTTTCAAGATCAATGCAGGCTCATAATAATTTCCATAATTGTAAAACTTTTTTATGATATGTAAATATCTACACACTTTGTCAAATACGCACTTTAGTAAAACACAGTACATAAATATATATAAAAAAAATTATACCTAATTTAAATTGTTTTTAGAGTTATAAATTGAGGCTTCAGTTTTATTCAGTGTGGGTTTTTTTTAAATGCTAATGTCATCACGGAAGTTGAGTTAATCACTCGGAGAATAAAGAACAGCATAGCGAATTAATTATATGAATAAATAAATAAAATATTTTTTTAATAATTTTAAACAATCAATATAAAATAACTGATAGAGATAGTCATTTGATAACGTTTTTTGGTTTCTCTCAAATATATTTATTAAAATGTACATTCACTAAATTGTGTATCGACTAGCACATTTTTGCTGTTTTGTATCGTTTCATTCCTTTCCCTATACATATTAAAATAATCCATCTAGTGAGAAGTCAATGCTTATAATTTTAACAAAGGTTATTTGAATAATCATAAATTCATAAGATTTGTCAAATTTATAACTCATAAGAGGCTACCACAATAGCATAATAGCCAATAACTATCAGCTTTCATATGCATCTTTCCATTTTAAAAGCATACGGGTGGAGTGAATAGCTTTACGCCAACCAGTGGACGAAAGCCTTTTCTCTCAAATACAATAAATATTAAAAATCACGGTTGTTTGGTAACAATTGACTAATGAGCTCATATAGATTTGATAAAAGATTAACTTATGATTTTTAAAGTCGTACAAAAGAAAAAAAACAGAATTTTTAAATACATTTATGAGGACCTTCCTTAACGAATTTTTTTGTATAATACTATCCATGCACATATGTTTTGGGGATAAAAAAACTTGTTCTTCAATATTTTTATAAAAATATGTAATGTATAAAATTAATGGAAATATGACGTAGGTTATTATAATCCGAACATATGATATATTATAAACCAAACCGGGATGTTAGTAATTTATTATTTTATTGAGTATTTTGGATACAAGAATGGTGCTACATGAATTTCGAAATCCGTTTATTGAAAATGAACATATATTTTCACTGTTTGATAAAATGATTTTTTGCACTGATAATAAATGATATCATATATACATAATAGAAAAGTTAGTCTGCCCGAATGGGCAGTGATGTGGTTATGCGCTCCGCTACCTTCCGTGGCGCGCCGCAGCCCCCGCGCCCCCGCAAGCCCTGGACCCCGCACCCCCCTCCCCTGGATAATCTGCGCAATGGCGCCGTTTAGCCGCCATAATTTAATATACAAAATAATAATCCCGCCGCTCCCGCTCGAGGGCGACCCGAGCAAACGTAAGCGATATCGGATGAGATACGCCGCGGCAGACATGCGGGAGGCTCTATTGAGAACAGGTTTTTTTATAGGCCGGGAAAAAAAAAACACATTTTTAAAATAGGTCAAAAATTGCAGATTAATTTCGAGGCTCACCCGCCGCGCTCGGGATATGCAAAGTTTATCATTGGCTTATAAATGTGATCATTATTATTCACCGAAGAAGTATTCAATGAGCGAATTGAATATGTTGTGATTTAACTGAAGCTACACGATGGAAATTACGAACGCTTATTTACGAGAATATATGGTATATTAAAATTTAATTGTTGTTATAAATGTACACCTCAAAAGAAATGCGCATTAATTTGCTGCGTTTATCTCCGAAAATGTGGTTGTACGTTTTTATGAGAGATTATTAAAATTTGTACACAATTTTAATTGTTATGTTTTGTGGTGCATAATTACTTGTTTTAACAATGCATATTTTGTGTTTCATGCTTCGGTATAAGCTGAATAGTATTAATTTAGTTACATACTATAAAATACCAAAATCATACAATCAAAGAACATAAGCAAAACATTTATAACATTAAAAATTTGTAGGATTTTTATTAGTCATTCAACATTGAATATTCGCAATAAATTTTTTTTTTTAAATACTTGAAAAACAAAGTTTATATTTTTTAAGTTATGTGTTATTGTTAGTGTCACGGTGGCGTATTTATGAATTGATTATCGGAATAAAGTATGTAATTTTTATGAGTGATTCCTGCGCCGCCCCTGGAGCCCGAGTGCGGCCCTGGCCGGCTAGAATTAACGATGACACTTCAATTATTATTGAGCGGCTCTCCTAGGATCCGCCAGTGCATCCAAACTGCAGCAAAGTGCATTCAATCTCATTACACCAGCCCATTCCACTACTTCATGTTACCATCCACTGTAGGGGCGATCGCATATTAAATTATAATATAATAAATTAATTTAATTGCACCCGGAAAAGGGAAATAAAATGGTATGTTAATTTTTAAAAGAACATGATACATATTAAGTAATAAATAAAAAAATGGTTTTTGTATAATCTCCCATTCTTAGTCATGCAATTTTTTTTAGACATTATGAATAAATCCGGTGGTATACTTTTGTATATCTCAATGTGTATAATTTTGCTTTAGAGTCCTTGTTCTGGAAAATTAATATAAAGCAGAGTGTTGCATGCTTGTTTTGATTTTTAAAAATCGGATGTATATAATATATATAAATACGAATATTAATATGAATATCTGAGATTAATGCAAAGTAACATTGTATTGTTTTCCTAGTATTGCTAAAACATCTACCCGAAGCTCACATTTTCTCCGCTAAAAGCTTCTTAGTATATTGATATATATTTCATATTTTTCTTATATATATCTTTTCTCATATTTTGATGAAATATTAATATTTAATTCATACAAAAATAACATTCGTTCTATGGACCTACACGTGTTGTGTTTCCAATATAAAATAATGAGAGTTTATAAAACATAGTATTATGTAAACTGCTTTTGCATTATTTAATTGCAATCACACACGGTGTGTATGGACAGTAAAAAAATCGTTTTACTTTAATTTAACTACTTTTTTGAATATAACTAAATAAAATAGTAATATTTAAGCAATATAAATTAAAAATTGCACTTAGAAGCAACTTCATATTTCATTGCTACATATTTGATTCAATTTGTATTGTATGAATATCAAGTATTTATATTATTTTTTTTAGAGGAAAGGTTTCGAATATTAGTTAATAAATAAATAAATAATTGTTTCACAGTCATATTGTCGTCATATTCGTTAAAATGATAAATAATGGCGTAGAGCAGTTTGATGTTGCCTGGACGCGGCAATAGACGAATAGATAGAGGCTCGCCTAGGCCAGTGGGTTGTGCAAGGACTCGCTTCCCATGGGAAAGGATATTCATGGGCTGGGGATTTATATCTGTCTAGTGTACAGGATTTTTTCAAAATGGCGGACGCCCATCGCGCCGCAAACTACTATGCATCGTTATTTATGGCATGGGAATTCTCCGGCAAAATTTAGATGGGTCGATTTGCTCTGCACTGTAGACGCGATGACGTCACGAATAGTTAAAAATCACTAGTCATTATCGGGTTTTTGCCGGTGCTCTTTTAGAATACAAATTTAAGAACCTACTCTTATAAAAGATAATTAGATACAATTTAGAGTAATATTGCAATGTTGTGAGAATGAAATTAAAGGCTTATGCATTTGATTATACTCTCTGTCGGTTATAATGTACCTAAATATATAATTTAAAAATATATTAAAGCTAAAAAATTCTCTATCTTTTTAAAAATATACCTTTTGATATATGTTAATTTAAAACTGGCAAGTTATGTTTGTTAGTCATTAAATATTTAACAAAGTGTATCGATTGCATATTTGGTTAAAACAATCAAAATTTGCGAACCACGAGTAAGATCGAAGTGTGAGCTAAATACCACATGTGCTCCTAAAATAAAATTCTCGTCGTTTCACGTGAGAACCATTTCGACGCCACAATGCTCTTGAAATTTCTGAAAGAGGTTCGGAAGGAGGTGGACTCCTTAAAAATGCAGCATGTGACGTCACAGTCTTCCGGCAAGAAAGAAGTGGACCCAAAAAACAGCTTCTTCTGACGTAACAGAGTTTCGGCAAGAAAGAAGTGGACTTCATAAAAACAGCTTCTTGTGACGCCACAGTACTCTGGTAGTTCCTGAAGAGTTTGTTAGGAGGTGGACTCCATAAAAAAATGCAGCTTGTGACGCCATAGTACTTCGGTTAGCACTGTGGGGGTCGAAAGGACTCTTGGACTCCATAAAAAAAATGCAGTTTGTGACGTCACAGTATTCTGGCTAGTAAGAAGTGGACTCCATAAAAACAGCTTCTTGTGACGTTACAGTACTCCGGCAGTCCCTGGAGGGTTCGGGAGGAGTGGACTTATAATAAAAAGGCATCCTGTGACGCCACAGTGCTCTGGTAGTTCCTAAAGAGTTTGTAAGGAGGTGGACTCCATAAAAAAATGCAGTTTGTGACGTCACAGTGTTCTGGCTAGAAAGAAGTGGACTCCACGAAAACAGCTTCTTGTGACGTCACAGTACTCCGGCAATCCCTGGAGGGTTCGGGAGGAGTGGACTTATAGTAAAAAGGCATCCTGTGACGCCACAGTGCTCTGTTAGTTCCTGAGGAGTTTGTAAGGAGGTGGACTCCAAAAAAAAATATGCAGTTTGTGACGTCACAGTGCTCTGGCTAGAAAGAAGCTGACTCCACGAAAACAGCTTCTTGTGACGTCACAGTACTCCGGCAGTCCCTGGGGAGTTCGGGAGGAGTGGAGTTATAGTAAAAAGGGATCCTGTGACGCCACAGTGATCTGGTAGTTCCTGAAGAGTTTGTAAGAAGGTGGACTCCATTAAAAAAATGCAGTTTGTGACGTCACAGTGCTCTGGCTAGAAAGAAGCGGACTCCACGAAAACAGCTTCTTGTGACGTCACAGTACTCCGGCAATCCCTGGAGGGTTCGGGAGGAGTGGACTTATAGTAAAAAGGCATCCTGTGACGCCACAGTGCTCTGTTAGTTCCTGAAGAGTTTGTAAGAAGGTGGACTCCATTAAAAAAATGCAGTTTGTGACGTCACAGTGCTCTGGCTAGAAAGAAGCTGGCTCCACGAAAACAGCTTCTTGTGACGTCACAGTACTCCGGCAATCCATGGAGGGTTCCAAAGGAGGTGGACTCCACAATAATGGCGTCTTGTGACGTCACGGTGTTCCGGCACGCCCACCTGCGCCATGGCCCCGCGAGCGTCACTTCCCCATGGGGGACCGGCCCCACGTCGCCTCGCGCCGGCCTCAAGCCCCCCTAGACGCGGAATCACGACAGGTTGATCGTGACCCACTAAGTGTGGGATTTTTTTCGCATGTTTGACTTAGCACTGATTCATTTGCCATACCGTGCTGATCGATGATTAATCAATTTTTGATAACTGATAGCATATGAATGATTTATCTAATGACACTGGCGCGGTATGTGCTGTGGCGGTGACATTGTTTCGTGGAATGGTGTATTGTAGTTCCTTGCTTCTGAAATATGAAGTAGTGTTTTATGCATGCAATGTAACGAGTTGCACTTCGTTTGCGATGCGGATGACCTTTGGAATATTTTTTTGGGGAAACTACAACTAACAGTTAGTAATGAGCGATTGGTTTTAAGTGTAAGAAAAAAAAGATTTTTCTTTTCCCATATATATAGCCCTGTTTTATTTAAAACCTGTTTGTTATAGTGACAGTCAGATAGTTTTTTAAATTTCTACTCTTTTGTTAGGTATTGCTTATATTATATCCCACCTTTCATGATCATTTATAAAAACATTTGATTAAAAATAATATATATATATATATATATATATATATATATATATATATATATATATATATATATATATATATATATATATATATATATATACATATAAAATTATGACAATTAAAGTGATTATTTTCACAAACAAATTCAGCTTAATAAATATTTTTATTGAAAGTGTGATGTAATTTAAAACGCATGCACTGCATTTTTGAATGTAAGTACTGCACACCAACGATGACTTGCATATTGCGAGTTTATTTTTAATTATTAACACACATTTTTCCCTAGAACTTGACAGAGTCACCTGTACTTGAAAATTATTGTTTGTATTTTGATGTAATCTTTTGCAAAAAGAGATAATTATTGTTTAAGATTATATTTTATCAATTGTTTTTATTTTTCCTCATTTAATTATTATGAAATAATAATTAAGCGAAATCGCTAAATTAGTATTCAATCATTTTATATCATTTGCAGAAAACATGCTAGATATAAGAAATTGAATATTGTACTGCTAAAATAATTATATTTTTAAAATTCTTTTGAAATGCTTTAGTTAAAAATGGAGATAAAATAATATATAAATAATAAAAAGTAGTTTTTAATAATTTAATCTATTACTTTAAAGTATCTAGGTAAGAAAAACTATTTATTTCTTTGGGTTTTTCTAAAAATTGCCGAGAGGAGATTAGTAACGCAATTAAAATATTTTTTTAGAAGTTAATGAAACGAAAAGTTTAATTGTGGAGTTAACATCAAATTTTTAACTACCAGTGCTGAACATATTAACAATTGAACCAAAGAAGAGAGAAAACATAAGAATTATAATTTTTTTTTAGAAGAAATCACTTGGTAATTTAATTCAAAACTATTTTTTAGCAAATGATTTAAGTCAACCTAAACAATTTAGTCAGTGTGTTAAGATTTTGGTATCTATGCATTTATGGAAAATATTTATCTAAAAAAGATGATACCTAATTTATGAGAGCTTTTATTGAATTCATCACGTATCATCAGCTGTACGCCACTGGTCAGTTTTAAATATATGGCAGCAATAATGCTGAGGCTAGGCGAATACATAAATAAACAGTTCATATATCTTTTGAATTTTAACAACGTCAAAATCTGACAGCTTACAAATTTACTGTATTTATATGCGCATAATAAATCCGTAAACCCGTTAGATTCATAAATATTTCATTGAATTTTTCTCTGAATAAAATTGCACTCGTATGAAAATTTGCGATTACTGTGAATTCCTGCTTTTTAATCGTGGAAAACATCATTTATATGCGCTTGAAAAAACAAATCAAATGCATGGCCTTTAAAAAAATAATGTGTTTTATTTACTGAAATTTCTTGTTTACTGTGCATTCCAGTTATCATAATTCAGATTGAAAACAATCGCAATGAAAATATTTTTAAATAGTCTTTATGCTTACAACATAATATATTTATTTATAATATCTTTTCAAAAATTCACGGGTGTTTAATAAGATATGTCAACATAGTCTTCGTCGTCACCGAACTAAAACAATAACAAGGAAAATATGTAAGAATCTAGTATAAGTTCTGATATAAAATAAATATTTACATTGAGAAATAATTTATAGTAAATACGCACAGTTAATTGTTGAACATCTAACAAAATTCCTAATAAGGCGAAAAGAATAAATCAACCCTTATTCGTGCCAGCACTAGCTCACATTCTGGCATCTGGTCGATACCAGAGTGCGTAAAAGACAAACAAAAAATCAAGGAAAACAACATCTGCTGTCGCCAACAAGGACGAAAGGTCTTTCCTTCAATTAATTATAAACAGTGGGACGGGCTGAGGAAATGTGTCATTCCGAGGCAAAATTCAACGATTTCATGATATCGTAGGTCGGTTTGCATACTCTTTATTTTTTTATTCTTATTCAAATGACATAAGATTTGATAAATTTCATGTATTATATGTGAAATTTTGTCGTATTAAGATTTCAAAAACAGACAACTATTTCTATGTGAAACGTTAAAAAATGCGAATCGAAATTCGACTAAGAGATAATACATCCGATGTGAATTAAATCAAATGGTTAAAACATTTGCTTCTTTGCTTTATTATTCAAAGTTCAAGATTTAAAATAGCGCTTTTACAGTATTATTTGTCTTATATGTATACAGGTGAATCTAACTTGTTAAAAATATTTCACAAGAGAAGTGTAAACCAAGTTTACGTGCCTTTAAATTACAAAATAATATGATCTAAGAAATATTATGTCAGGGCAAAATAATGTATTTTATTTCTTATTAATGAAAACCAATTTAATCATAATGTGTTGGGTACAATTTCATTGTTTAATTGTTGCTTTTGATTTTTTATTTAGCTATGTTTAAATCAATGTTTTTTTTTTTTCTTCATCTGTAACCAGGCGAGAATCACCCTGTATACGTTAATACATCGCGTTCGTGTTTTTCGCACGCCATTTTACTCGCGTCTCAGTAGACCTAAAAAAGGAGCAAACGCTAAATAAAAAGATAACACAAATTCTGTCTGAATTTCGATCTTTTTGCCGCACGCCTGATTAGAAAAAGGACATGTCGCTTTGTTTATTTTGTCGCGGGGGGGTCGCGCCCCCCCACCCCCCCATGCCCCTTGCCCCCCATGCCCCTTGCCCCCCATGCCCCCCCATGCCCCCCCTTGCCCCTCTTGCCCCTCTTGCCCCCCTTGCCCCCCTTGGCCCCCCCTCGCCCCCCATCCCCCGGTCCTTTCACGGCTCGGCCCCCGCCGACGCGCTTTGTCTGGCGTCTTTAGAAAACCGAGCACTAAGGAACGACGACAAATCATTTACTACTCACACAATGCTTGCTTATTAACAGAATCTTGACACAGAAAATCGTACCCTCGCTGTGTATAGTATAGATTCGTAAATATATATATATATATATATATATATTTACGAAAATTTATAAAAAAAGTTTTTATGATGTACAGCTATCTACGAAAATTTCAATAATAAACTACAGTATGGTTCTATGTATTATATATACATGTTGAATTATCACAGGTTTTATAATTTCATAAGGTATTTGCTAATTTTCCGCTCGAATGGACCGCACGCCACTGATTTCGTACTTGACTGCCTTTACTTTCTATTAACGTTTTACTAAAAAATATAAACATTAATTAAACTTTTTTTTAAATATTCCACTTTTTAATGTATTGACTTTCCACGGTATAAAATTTGAGGATAGAGTTATCTATTGTAATTTCTAGATGTCTTTACATCTTCTTGGTATTGATTAAATTTTTATTTAATTAATATTTAAAAAGGTTTATTCACACTAACAAAAATGCGGGCTTTGTTATTTGCCTAGCTAGAGATCTCTGGATGAGAAATTCCGTCATTTGTGAACATCTCTTTATGAAAAGCACATATCGGACACTTTACTGCAAGAATTTAGTACAGCATCCGATAATGTTTACATTTAAAAAAAAAAACAATAAAATAAAACTAATATATTTGTAGTAATCTTAAAAAATACTGTTGTTAAAAAATTTGATTGCCAATTGAGTGGTTCTGAGTTCGATTCGGGTGAAGCAATATACAATATTTTTCAGCTTTTGTTAATTATTATAAATCATCTCCATTTACGAGATAAATGCCAGAGACGTGTCAAGATAAACTCAGCCAGGAATGCCTATGAATGCTTCCTACTGCTTCCCTACTCTTCTCTTTTCTTGCCAGTAGTATAGCTATTGTCTAGTGTGGTGATTGGCTTTACATATTCAGATTACCTGAGATTGAATATCTTCCGTTTATATAGAAAATAAATAATTTCAAATTTATAATCAAGAAGACGTGGTATTATTATTCAATAACATTAAAAAAAATTAAATTATAATAACCTTAATATTTTTTCAGTATTATTAAGAAATCTGAAACGTTTTCAGCATCAAAATTAATTTAAATTTTTCTATATATTTAAATAGAAAATTTTACTTACACATTAGTATTAATTCTATTAGTCAATATTTATTGCATTTGCATAGATTGTCAGCAGTCCTCGTCTCCGGAGTCCACTTCTTCACCGGCTCCCTACTGTAAATATTCGCCCAACCTGATTCCCTTTAAATTCAAGGTCGAGTCGTCCCCGTGAAACCTGTTTAAAGAAAATAGCCGTCCTATTTTTAAATAACGTCTTTTTTGGCCTGGGATAGAATCGAACCCGTTTCCTTACACCGATAACCAGCGCAGCAAACAATGGAGCCGAGCTACTAACTATTTACTTGTAAACATATTTTTATCGTTTTTTAATGCTTTCTGCTGTGAATTCCGCAAATACGTATTTTTTTATATTTTATTTGTAAAAAATAAATTTTCTTAGTAGACTTTTAGAAAAATTATTTTTGCCACGAACATATTTCTTAATTTGTTTAAAAGCATTGTGAATCATAGTTTTACTCTAAATAAGTTTAGCAGTGAAACTGAATATGTAAGAGCTATTAACTAATCTATGATGACACATTTTGTGTCTAGCAAATATTATATTTATTTTTTTAATTTTTATATGAAATATTAGCCTTTTTGCTAGTACTTACAATCGAATATTTCGTTTATGTATTATACAATTTCAATTTAAATATAATTTTGTGATTGCATATATGTTTTTTGGAGATTCTGTGTTAATCCGTGCAGCAAGTATATCAACAATACAAAAACTATGTGTTGTGTAACTGTTGTTGTTAAATTTTTAATGCATTCTATAACTATTGGACGAGTGATGTCGTCTTTTATTTGTTTGTTGGGTTAAACTGCAATTTTTGCATGTGTATGTTGCACTTTACATTATGCACGTGGCTTGGATTGCATCAAAACACGCTGACCTCTCGAGCTTGCTCTTGCATAATTACCAAAACAATCTTAGTACTCTACACAACAGTCCAATACCTCCCTCTTTTGCGTTATTTACTTAGACTAAACTATAAAAAATAGTTTAAAATGAAAAGACGCTATCGACGTATTACAAATCCGTTGTGTCGCTGCGTGTGTAGGCAGCTTTTATAGTCGTGAGATCAAAATTACTTATATCGCCATTCACGTATTTTTCTCTTCGTATTATCTTGCAGGTAATCATATAAATGTGTATAATTTTTTGAAAAGTAGCGTTGAAACCTTTTATTGTTTTCACACATTTCCCATGTTTTTATTAAAATAAAAAGTATGATATAAGACATACTAAAATTAAAACAATATTTTTGTTTATGTTTTACTGTAATTATTATTGTCTTACGTGAATGCTCATTGGTTGCACGCTTTTACATAATAATAAGTTTTATTGTTTTGGGCAAATAAGTGAACATAGGATAGGAACATAGGACATCCTGGACCAGTCTTGGATGCTAAATACAATTTCTTGCTATATTATCAAAAAATATTATAAAAAACGAAGGCCGATCTCTATAAACTTGAAATCATGGTAAAGGTTTAAATCTCGTAGGGGTTGACGACCGAAATCACTCAAGAGGCAGAAAGTCTGAAGGAGTCCTTATTCATTAGTAGGTTGACAACAGATGATAAAAGTTGAGACATATGAAGTTGTAAATCCATATTTGGCATCCACTTGAAATAAATCTCCTCTGGTTTAGAGCCAACAAATGGATTAAGTAATTAGGAAGCGACGGCCAGGGGTCGTGATAATTCTTATCTAGTTGCGTTGTTTGTTTTGTGCTAATAAAATACAATATATCATATTTAATTTATAGTACATAGAAATGCATTTCATTATCAAGCAGACCAGAAGACTGCATAGGAATGTCAAAGCGTAAAAAAATTCCAAGAAAGGAAAGATTGAAAATCAATGGATACATGTTAAATTATAAAATATTTAACGTTTACAAATACACACATTTGGGCTGCCTGTGTATTTATTTAATTATTTTACAAGTTTCAGATTTTTTTGTCTTATGTAGAAATAATTCCTTTGCTATTTCATTAAAGTATTTATACTATACGCTTTACAGTATTACTAGTAATGACATTCTAATAATATTTTTTAAGAACCCTTCAACAGGCGTCCGGTATATATTTGTTTTTTTTTTGTCTGATAAACTAGAAACACTTATGTACACAAAGGATATAAAATTCATGTGACTGTAGTATTATTATGTACTTCTTATTATAAGCGCAACTGGGAATGTTTATGGCCTCCAGAATTATTGCCATAAATAAAATTAATATTCTCATAAAAGACATTGAATATTTTTTTCAATATTGTTTGTCTCTGGCTGCGCGGAGGAATGCAGACAAATCCCAGACATATCTGAATTTGCATTTTATATTTGCTTCTTAATGACAATCGTATTATTACGATGCCAAAATAAAACTCGCACATAACTCACAATAAAAACTCCGCTGTTTCTGTGGGGTAAAATAATAAACAGATATCGCGGAGCAATGGCGAGGCCACCTCTACGCCATGCCGGAGGGGATACAACCAGACCAACAAAAAAAATCAGATTTCTAAGCATTTTATCATAACTTCAACATATATTTTTCTTCAACTGCATCAGTTTTGCCGTCAACAGTGACTAAAATAATATTTTTGTTTATATGTCAAAAAAAAAAAATTCTGTATAGTTGTACTCGAGTGTGATACAACTATAATTTTCGATAAACAAGTGTTTATTATTAAAATATTGTTATGCCATAAAACGTATTTTTATAATTGAAAATGGTACATAAAATTTAATCTAGATTTCTAAAAAGAATTTTTTAAATAAATTTTTCGGTCTAGTTAGTAGTTGTTAAAGAATTGACTTCGTTTGCAATATTCAATGGAGCTTTACTTATTTTTTATAACTACCACGACCGTGAATTGAGAGCAATAAATGTTAAAAAATCAAACCGGTTACAATAAATGTTTCCTAACAATTCCAGCTTTTAATTCATTGTGCCAAAAAAAATTAAGTGTACATTCGTTGGATGCTTAGTGCAAGCTTTTCAGACCAATAAAATATATATAAAATATATACTATACTTTTTCCAAGCATTGAATGTTGATAAGAACACGCTTTGATATATATATATATATTCATATACTTTTTTATAAATTTTAGATTATTAATGTAGAAAATAGTGAAATAGAGCGGATCATGTCGGATGTGTAAAATTTATAACTGCCCATATGTTTAATTGTATATATATTGATTTTTGTGAAGACCATCACAGTTAGTGCGATTTTGCTTATGAGGTTTTTTTTTTGATTGATATGATTGTCAATTTTTTCACACATTGAAAAATGATTAAAGAAACTCTCAGAAAAATATCACCGTGACTTATGCGGGATTGGAACCCACACCCCCATTTTATTATATAGTTTTCCATACTTTTTGTTTACTTGTCCGGTTGGTCCGTGCGGACCAGGCTGGACAGGTGCGCACGTGCAGAATAGCAAAGTTCTCATCGTGCATTATGCAGGCTTAGAATAAACATTGTAACATTGTAGATTTTAATTGAGTTTTTAATGAAGGCTCCATTGAGTATAATATTATACGCTATTCGGTTATGCATCGCATGCCGCCCTCGCCGCGCGGGCTCGCCATCCGAACATATCGACATGTTCTGGACCCACTGTGCATCCTCGAGGAAAAGAGGATACTTACAAATCTATTGTATCCAAATTGATTTAAAAAAAAAATTAAAATCATATACACATATTTGTTTTTTGTTAATTTCGCCCAGTTCCTGAAAACTGGGACAAGCCTCGCGGGTGGTATAAATTGTTTTGTTAATTAATTCATTGGCCCTCTGCGTGAATTTTCTTATCCTTCTCCTGAAAAGAGATTCCCAAAAATTGCAAAAATCCTCACGCATATTTATGTTCGGTTATCGATATAAATTAACAAATCGTCAATCAAATCAGTTCGACATATTTGGAAAATTATTATTTGTAATATTACTAATAAGACTTTCGGAAATGGCGTGAACGTTTTTGCCGTTTGTTAATCGACGCAAACTCGCAATATTTTCACAATACCCATCCATTTGATTTGTATAACATCCGTATGTTTTGCTTTTATTTTTCATAACTTGTTTTATAAAAATAAAAAAAAACTACACGTCCCATGAAATCCATTCCATAGCTTGGTAATTATTGTTTTGCGCAGATCGTCATTCCTGAAACTGTTGGAAAAGCCTGATTTTTCAGAGAAACGCAAAAGCTTTGATTCTCAAACACAAGATAAAAATATTAAATAATATCTATTTATTTAATATAAAATTGATTTGAATGTTAATTATGAGATGTTTTTATTAAATATTTTTATCTCAGATGTTGTGAATGAAGCGATTTATTCATTGTAATCACTCATCTTATTGTGTCGGCCTGATAAGCAATGCGCGCAAGCTTTATCATTAATGATAAGACAATTGTACATAAATATCACACGTCACAGTACTGACTGTGCGGTAATAGTTGTAATCAATATTCGTGTCAACTTTCTGACACAGTGTTTTGATAATTTGAGTAGTCTCCGAGAGTAAACTTATCTATGTTAATTGTAAATGAATGCATTCGATTCTGATAAACTCGGCATATTGGATATAAATTGTTAATTTTATATAGATTCCCATTGCGGACGTGACAGTGTTCGCTAGTTTAGGTATAGCTGTGAAATCTCATTGAAAATAATTCATCCGATATATTCAAGCTTCTTGAATGATTTGCAGAATGAATACACAAGAGAAAACATACTTCTCCGATATGTCTTTAGTAAATCCTATAATTTCTAGTTCTTCTGCAAGAATATATAAAGATATTTCATAGACACTTTATTATAATAATATAATTTGTATTCTTAGCTCTAGACGTGTGTAAATGGCTTAGGTTTTTTTAATAAGTTATATATTGGATATGCCAACGAACTGCAAAGGTCATAGAGACATTCTAAGGAAAGCAATACTTCAATATTCACTTATTAAATACGATTATAAATACAAATGTGCGATAATCACATAAATAGCAAATATAGCAAGAAAATGCGTGTTGATTTCCAGGCAATCATTTTTATTATAACTATAAACAGATTCAGTCTAAATCAATACGAGAGTCAAGTTTTTCCATTACTATGTATATATTACATTTTATTTTCTGAAAAAATAATAACGGAGTTCAATTTGATAAGTATTTAAGAGTCTTTGTTTTCATGATAGAATTTGCAATTTTGCAGAGATCCTTGGGGTGTTTTTGTATACCAAATATTTTCTTCGATATTTCAATAACTATACAATAATTTAAATATATTATAAACATCGACCTGATATTTTATTTTAACCACATTTTTAAAATTAATATACATAAAAATATATAGCGGATTCGCACTTATCTCAAACATATTTATCTTGATTTATTTATTAAACTGATTTCATATACTTTATAAAACAAATATACGGCTATGTAACTTAAAGAATAAAGCATAATAAAATAAAACTGGCATTTACGTCTGTTTATTATTAAATTGCAAATAGATCCGTTAAGTTCGCGTTTAAAATAAAATATACGTTTATTGTTTCGTTTAAGAAAAATATGCTAAGGGGCTAAAATCAAATACTCTTTAGATTATTTTTTGTTTGAAATATTTTGATTTAGAGAAAAAACCTGAAAAAAATTAAACAGGATCATATCTGTTGACTCATGAAAGTATACGTAAATGTATTATTTTTGCAAGAATAAATGGTATATATCTATGTTTTAGTTTTAGCTATACTGAAATTGTGTGATACCTTTTAGAAGAACATTTAATTAATATTCGATGCAGATATTTTAAGGCATCGGGGCGCAAAAACTTTGACATTTTTGCAAAAAGTATTGAAACGATATTTTGTTTGAGAGAGGTGTTAATATATTTTTAGTTTCATAATCTATTTAAAATAATTGAGACTATCTGTAGGAATCTTCGATTATTGTGATTTTGCTTCAAGGATATATTCGATAAATTATTGCGCGTATAAATTATTTTAAAGATAGTTTACTTAGAGAAAGTGTCAGTATATTTTTAGTTTTCAAAATCTATTAAAAATAATTGAGACTTCTGGGAATCTTAGAGGAATCTTCGATTATTCTGATTTTGCACCAAAGATGTATTCGATATATTATTGTGCACATAAATCATGAGAAAATGTCAGTATATTTTGAGTTTTACAATATATTTATACTAATCGAGCATATCACTAGGAATCATTGATTATTCTGATTTTGCATCGAGGAAGTGTTCAAGTATTCTGATGTTCAACAAGTTGTTTGCGCTTGGCAGGGGCGTGCCTCTCCTCGATCTAGTTCACTATTGCATCGTGTTTCTTACGCCACTGATTTGCTGCTACTGTGATGGAACGAAATGAGTAGAAAAAAATCCTCAGCTCCAGACAGCACTGGCCGAGCCGCCGCCATGCTGCGCTTCCTCGCTGCAACGCCGATACATTGTATAGCCAATCGACGACGACTGACTTATCATTAAACGACTTTGCTATCAATGCCCTAAAAATGTACAACATTAAAAAAAAAAAAAAAATTCGATATAAAAATTGTTAAAACACACTAAAGGTGGGGCGGGTACTAGTACCCGTTTCGCGGACTGCTGTCTAAACGCAGGGCGCGTATTAATACCTTTTTGAATGTGTTCACTCTAAAAGCGGCAGAAGGTCATTTTACTCTTTAGGTTTGCAGCTCGTAATGTTTGTTTAGACTCGTCAACGTTACTTCTACCAATACTGTCCAGTGATTCGAAACAAAGTGACAATGAAGAAGTGGAGTGGTCAGAGAATGATAATCCTCCAATTATCGAACAATTTTTAGGACAAAGTGGTGTTGTTGTGATGCCGAGTAATCCGCAAAGTTTGTATGAAGTGGTTCAACTTTTTATAGGAAACGATTTATTTGAATACATGCAAATCAAAGAGTGTATAGACTAGATTTCACACGTGCAATTTTACGCGAATTTCGTCCGCTTCGCATATCAGTTAAGTCAATTTGGTTACCCGCTTAAAATATAAATATAATATAAGCTATTGTGTAACAATAACATTTTATTTATCAACAAAAATCTCATAATTAACTCGGAGTTGCTAAACGGAAGAAGAGTGCAAATCAAAGAGTGTATAGACTAGATTTCACACGCGCCTGCATGGACCGCACGCCACTGATATATACTAAAAATCATTGTAAAAGCATGCGTACAAAATATATTTGTAATCGCTGTGTATCAATGAATTCATAGTTAATATATGTATAGTAAAAAAAAAATATCTTACTTTTATTCGTGGCATATTTTTTATCGCTTGCTCACGATGTAAAGCAAGTCGTCCATATTGATACATTTATCAATGGCTAGTGTATGGTTTTTTTTATAGTAAATTTGTCAAAGCTACCGCGCCGTCAAATTACCATACAAGTCGCTCAGCCTCGCCGGGTGCGATGCCGGCATTCATTTTCAGTAATTAAGGAACCTTAAATGTCTAGAATCATTCAATAAAGTGCACCCAGTTTCCTCGTAAGGCAATAAATTAATCTATTATAATAAAAAATAATAAGCCTGAAGACCTTGTCCCGGCATTATGCTCCTTAGAATCATTTAGGAATCGTAATTATGATATTCTGATACATATAGTTTTTTGGAGACTCAAACTCACATTACATTATTGACATAGTAGATTTTACTCTCTGTTTATTATAGTAATTGTTTTATGTAAACTAGTTTTTTTAATGAACATTATAGTAGTTTTTAATTATACAGATATCTATTTGGATATTACTAAAGAAAGCAGTTTTTTGCGCTGTAAGGTCTTTAGATTGTAAGGTATTATTTATATTCCTGATTGACGGTTTTGAATCATTATTAATTTAATTTTGGGAGATAAATGCAAGCTTTGTTCAAAATACTTTAAGACTTTAGACCTAAATTGCTTTATATATTTTATCCGTTGCTTTAAAAACAGACCTGATGAATATCCTTAGAAAATCAATGCACCTGTGATTAGTGTTACAAAAAATCACAAAATAAGTTGTAGGGATTTTTTATTTATACTTATATGTGTTTCAGGTATTTTCAGGTATAATTCAGGCAATAAGATATTATTTGACCTGAAAATTATGAAATGGCTAAACGCTTATACATTTTTGATGGCAAAGCGTGGTTCAAGCATCAGCAATATTTAGCATTACTATTTTTGGCAGACTGATCGATAGCTTTTCTTAATAAATTCACAATTACAATTGATTAATAGAAACGTTTCTTGGAATATTAATTGACTTCGTGGCAAAGACTTTAGATGAGGAAATTTGTAATGTGATCAAATTTTATTTGTCGATACCCTAATTTGGTATAAAATTATTGCACAAAGGTTAAGGATGATTTATTCAGCCCAAGTTTTGAGAACAGATTTCAAGGATGTCCTGGAACACAAAACTTTTATTTTTTAAACAAGGTGGTATGTAATTAAAAATGTAAATAATAAACATGTGGTTAAAAATATGTTATGGTTTTTACGACCATTGTTAGAAACTAAATTATGATATGAGATTGTCTTATTGTATCATTATCACTATTTAAATGAAATGTTGACACTCTGTAAGTACATTTTAAATATTATTAACAATAATACATTTAATTTACTTTTATATAATATTTGCTTTATTTGCAATATATATATCGATTATCAATCTAATAAATATTTTATTTCACAATTTTATAAAGACGTATTGCATTAATCTAAACTGTTTGAAAAGTATACAATATAACTGCACTTGTTTTTGTTGTTTGTATGTTTTTATTATATTTTTTTAGTTTTAAGGTTCATAGCTCCTTTTCTAGTAGTCCAATATTTTTAATGCTGACTTGCATATTATACTCGAATTATGTTACAAGTAAATACATTTCACCGATGGAACTCGAAAATTTCCCTGCCAGTACTGATTGAACAATCACCCAATTGATATTCCTGTTAACCTGCTGAGAAAATAAATATTCATGGCTTCGCTACGATAATGCGCTCTATTTAATTTCACATCATCGACACTCAAGATAACGGTTTCAATATAAACAATTCAATTCCAATAGAGTGATAAGTGGAAACTAAAGCCAGCATCGACACACCAGCGACCGATTTGCGTTCTTCTTCTTCTGATGCCTCTCCTCGTCTCACCAATTTGGCCGTACTTCTCCGTAAACTTCCTCCTTCCAATGCCCATTTTTTCATTGATTTTTCCTTGGATAATCAGTTGGAGGATGCTATATTTACTGTTACGAAAAATCTTCTTTGCTATCGTCTTTCTTTGCACACTCATTTGTGGTATTTAAGGATTCTCCTCTATAGCCACATTTCCGCCGCCTCAATTCTTTGCATAGTAGCTGTTTTCAGTCTCCATAAAGAAGAACTGAGACGACATAACACTTGGTAAATCTCCAGCGAGATTTCAGTGTTATATCTCTTGAGCATAGTACTTTATACATAGTACTCAGTTTTATGTAAAAATCTTTTAACTCTCTGCACTACTTTGTAAATCGACTTGCGTTAGCTTCTTCTAATTTATGGATTAGCTTAAGTAAATAGCGGAAAAGAGGACGCTATTGGGTAGTTACAATCCGGTTGTGTTGCTGCGTGTGCAGCCGACTTTATTATTGTTCAGATAACAAACAACAGCCGAATCACACTGAAAAGTTTGCGGAACTATCTGTAAGTAAACAAAGAGTCCACGTTGGCGTGAGTAGCGACATGCAATGCACCCGCGCGAGTATGCGCCCATACTACGAGATAGTACTCGCTCGAGTAGGGCCACCATGAGGCAGTGCATATCTCCAGAGATTAAACCGAATTTGTTTTACCTGCTAATTGGACGTAGATGAGAAGGTTTTACCGTTAATATTCCACATGACACGATGAGAACGTTGACGTATATTTTTTCAGTCTGGAATCGCTATATTTTATCGGGTTCACAAAGAAGGGGAAAGTGATGTTGTTTTAATTTTACACAGGATTCTGCATTGTTATTTTGTGAACAGTGTTGATTGAATATGTCGATATTGTGTGTCAACAAAAAAAAAAAATTTGTTTTATATATTTTTTATATATTTTCTAGAAGTTTTTTTTTTTGATTGTGTATAAAACATAGTGAATTTCAAAGCAGTGTAAATTTGATAGTAATACAATTGTATTTGCTCGCTTTTGCGCGTTGAGGTTGTGAGCGTTTTTGCAGGTGTGTGACTTTATAGGCTCGCGTCGCAGATGTCTGCCCTTTGCGGGGTTTTTTTTTTTGGTGTATATGTGCATTCCCCGACACGCAGCGGAAAGCATGGTGACCCTACGCGTGTGACAAATAATGTGAATATATAAGTCTCCGGCTTCCGAGGCTCGAGACGAGCTGGCCGGAGTGGAGCGGCTCATTCAGTCGGCGATCGCGGAGTCGGCTGGTCGCGTCCGTCCCGCGACTCACCTGCGAATGCCGCCTGCTCTTATTATTATTTACCTTGTTGTGTTTCATGCCCGCAGTTCGAATAAAGCTCTCAAACAATTAAACGCCGTGTGCTTTTTGCTAGTTAGAAATTGTACGACCGGCGGCGATACCGGCGGGTCTTTATAATTTTTTTTATGAGTATACATTTATTTTTGTGTTTTTGTTTTGAGTGCGCTTTTGTGTTTGTATTGCGGTGATATTAGGTGAAAAGGTAAATTTGTTTTTTTTTTTTTTTTATATTGTACACAAATTAAAAATATTATGTTCAAATGCATGTTTTTGGTGTGTGATGCATTTCACAACTATTTTGATTGTATTCCTGAAAAACAAAATAAGGCATTTTCGTTTCTTTGGTTTAATACATATTCACAACAAAAATCAAAAATATATTTTTTTATAAAAAACATATTGTGCAAATGATAATGAATTTCTACGAAAAAACTTTCGAAGTTTTAATGTTTCTTTTCTATTTTTTTCATATCTCGCGAAAGCTTTTCTAAGTATTGAATTATTACCGGTATGATTAACGGATATTATAAATCATTAAAATATTTTTTTAGCATCTATTCGAGTTTTATCAATGAATTAATCAAACCAGTTTATAATAATTTTCCAAATTATGCAAATCGAACGAGTTTAACCATACATTACAGTACAAAAAATGATAATAAAATAAATTAGAATATATTTAATATGAAATATATGCAGTAGAATAAAAAAAAATGATGCTTTTTTCACATTAAAAAGTGTAGCATGACAACAAATATGAATAGCCAAATGACTAGGAAAATACGATCGTTATTGATTTCAGCATCCGAAGTGATGATAATATTCTAGCCATTATTTTTAACATTTTTCAAAGCAATAACCACTGTCCTTTCCATTTGTGTTATAATAAATTGTGCACTTGCAATATCATTTTTATTAAAAAAAAATTAACCTTATTTATTTTAAACATGAAAAGCATATCCATGAAGTAATCGAGCTATAAATTGACATTGTATTTAATTTTTATGGATATCGATATACAATCATTCACGTGAATCGTGAAAATAAATAATGCTATCAATATACTTTTGTATCAACAGGCTGTCCATTGAGATTTGAGGCAAATTATATTATTAAATCATTAAGCTACTCACATGTATTTTTCTTATCTGGGTTTACACTGACCATTTAATTTTGATATGTAAATGAATTGCAGTTTTGGTGTTTTGTGTGTTGGGATATACTCACTTAGATACGGAAATAACCAAACAGTTAACGAGACTACTGAAAACTTTCAATGAGATATTAAAAGCTCCTTCACCCGAAAATTCATTAAGTTTTGGCAATCCCTATGCAACTGAAAGTTTTATCACTGTATCAGTATCATATTTAAGTAGTCTAATCTCTTTTTCATACGATTGTTAGGTGCATTTTGATTTATACGTTGAGATAAGTTGTGATATGTCTATGTGCGTACTTCGTCTCATCGCTGGTGATACTAATTCATCCATTTCCGCATTCCGTATACATTAAAGCATTGTTAGGACATCTTAAATAACGAGCAATAATTGTTGAATCATAAACTTGTCATTTTTAAAAGTTTGCAAATGATGGAGTCGTACTTGCTAACGTGTTTATTAATATGCTTTTTAATTTTTATGATCACTAACATTTTGTGTTATAGTGTACTGAAATAAATGCTCCAATTTTTTAAGCAAGTGCACCGAAAATTTTTATCAGATATATTTTTAATTATTATTACATTCACGGATCAGGCCATATTATTTTATTTCATACCAAAATATGGAGTCCACAGCGAAGTATCAAACCATAAAAATTATGTGCATTATTATATCAAATTAAACGCCATCTCGTGCAAATGACTGCCACATGTATATAATTTCAACTCAAAATTAAATTATATATAATTTCTTACTGCATTAAGGTTTTATAAGATTTTTCAATAAATTAAGTAAGTTCAAGTTCAGTTTAGATAAAATGTTTGAATTACTAAAACCTGTTCATATTTGATGGATATTTTAACATTACAAAATAAAGCTCATAGCAACAAATTTCGCACATCGTCAATAATTGATTTGTTTCGATGTAAGATAATATTAAAATGTATTTTAAGAGGCTTAAGATATCAGATTTTAATATTTCAAAGTGAAAAAAAAGGCTGCATTGTGAGTAATCAAAGCTCAAAAGTGGTTTATGCATATATTACAATATTTGAAACCACCAAAAGTGCACATCGAATCTATTCACATTTCGTTCCGTACATCTCGATGGTTACGATCCGACCAAAAAACTCTGACCTTGATCAGCTCTCCCCCGATATCCGCAAAGCCGCACAATTGTGGGGTCATACCTGGCGAAAAAAATATATATACAAATCTAATACACGAACGCACACATCCGAATTCGTTCCTGACATTAGAGAACTCATCATACCTGCCCTGGAGCGGGAAGCCCCGCACAAAGCGCGATTGTCTCCCTCGCACTCGCGGCACAGCCTTAAGGCTTCTCGCCTCCCCTCCCCCTCCCTCGCCCCGCAATTATAGTTAATAAATTGTTTCAAGAACGAGGCGAAATCGAGTATTGTTCAAATGGGTTTTTTTTTTCGGTGGAGTGATGTAACACATTCATGCTCTTCCTGCTTGTACAGCAGAAACCAGTCAGGGTGATATTTTTTCTTCGGTGGGCTCAGTGGCTTATTTATTATACTCTATATTTGCGAGTAAATACTATGATAAATGATTCGAGAGGCTAAAAGGATTTTTATCAATCAATCAAAGTTACATCTATTTTAAAATACACTCTAATAGTATTATTAACCTTTTATTATTTATAACGATAAATATCTCTACATAAACGAATCCACTTTATTACAATGTAGTAGAATCTTAAAAAAATAAACAATTAATACGATCACTACTCCAATGATCTATAAAAAAACTTTTAACGTTTGAATTATTTTAAAGCAGATATGTGCCAAATTCTTATTAGACAAAACAAAAAATTAAATCACTTGTTGCAATAAGTGCAGATTTACCACGTTTGACTTTATCGAGAAATATAATTATTAAATTTACAAGTTATTTAATTTTTTTTGATTTGATTAATACTAAATTCTTAGAATGATTCATTTCACTGTAAAAAAAAATATGCTTATTTCGTATCTCGCCATGCAGGGCAAATTATTCTCACATCACTCTGATAACAAGTCATCGTATTATAAATCCTTGAGACTTGAATAATTCTTCACTTGCATAATTATTGATAATAATAAAAAAATAATATGTATTCACATACTGATACCAAGATAAAAAGTCTATTCGAAACGCGATTATCTTTATTCGTCTGAATGTTTACTCTGAGGCGTTTTATATAAAAACCGGTATTCATTAAGCATACAAAGCATACGCACGGTATAAAAAATTAAGATTTTAATTTAATATATAGGTTATGTGATTAAACGTATTCATTTTATTCGTATTATCCGTTTCAATAGAAAAGCCGAGAGCTCTCATGGCTGTGATGAATGATGCTCCGGCGACTGCAGAGCTTGGAGAGACCTTGAAAATTCACCAGGTAGAATTTACAAGGACTTTGCTCGACTTAATTGAATGAAGATAGTTTGTCTGTGATTAATTGTTTATTAAGATGTATAGATCATTATTGTATTACAATATCGGCTGAGATTTTATTCCTGTCGGTTTTTTTTTCATACCGTTTCTCGATGAACTTTTTTGCGAAACTAAATCACGCTAAATACTTCCTCAATCATCAAAAATTAGTTTGAAGTATGAAATACAGTTATTATATATTTTTTATACGTTTGCAATTAAATAACCGGTCTTTTTGAGATCGATTTTTCATTTATGCAAAAATTTCATTGAAATGATTTTTATACAACTATATTTTAAATGCATTTTTCAAATGAAAATTATCACTGATTATGCGTTGTGATATTTATTCGTACTTATAAGAATATTAACTTATAATTACTATTATAAGTAAAAATGTTTACCTCTTGTTACTCACATTGAACTTAGATGCAATATTATTCAACTGGTATGTCGGGAAGTATTGCATATTTTTAATTAAGCTTTGATTTCCATGTAAAAAAAACGCTTTGGTAGAAAATAAATTGATATAACTGATAACCAAATGGTAATTTTCCAATATGGTTTTTTTGTGATATTCACTTTAAAAAAACGGCTAATTGCAAATCGGCTGCATGTTGTGTGTGTCGGAAATATCTATCCGTTTATAAATAAAATCTTAAAAGTGATCGAGGATGTATATTATACAAATCTGAATTCGTGGTCTGATCAAAGACCTCAGTTATCAGTATTATTCAACATAACCACGTCATACTGTTCCGTAGTTAATTATAGCTTGTGGCATTTTTTAAGTTTTGTTATTTTAATTATATAGAGTCAGTCAATTGAGGTAGAGGAGGCGATGGCCAACACCTGACTCGGCTTGCCTTCCTCCATCATATTTTATTTTCAAACTCAATGGGCAGATCGTGCCCGGCAGAATTACGCTTAATATCGTAGACCACTGTCGACCCACTGAAGGATGTAGGTCTACCCATGGTACGTAGTACAAATACGTCCAAAACATAAGCTTTAACAAACGCTTATACGATGATTAAAAATAAATTAGGAGACAGCATATCACATCACAAAATCAAAAAAATATATGACGATTTTATATTTTGTGTATACAAAAATATTCGTCATTGTGCTCATAAAGATTTATTTCCTTAAAGAGTGTATACATTGAAAATCTTTACTATTTTTTTTTAGTTTTAAAATAACTCCTGAATATTCCTGCTCAGTTGGTAGTATAGTGACTTTTGACACACTGTACGCTATTTTATAACAAAGAAGCCCAAAGAACCTGTCCTCACCGCAATCATTTGATTTTCCTGCAGAATTCGTGACTCATAAAAATAGGTTAAGCCAAGTTCTTTCAAGGGTGATTGTTCCAGCTATAATTTTTTCATAAAAACGAAATATCAAGTTGATATTTGAAATTTATTTCAATTCTCAAATGCATCAAATTATTTCATTCATCATCGCTAAAACTTAATAAAATGTATTTTATTGAATAACTCTTAAATATTAATTCGATTGCGTTTTCATTTAGACCACCCACAATACTAAAATATTTTAAATAAAATTATTTATTGAACTAAGTCCGCGTGCGTTTTTATTAGATTTGTTATTAAATTATTGAAAATTGTATTTGCTGTTGAGAAATGTAGCAGTATTACAAATTATTTCGCAGACGTGATACGCATATATTACTAATATGATTAGGCACATTAGTTCACACATAGAAGATGATTTAAAGAAATATTATTATATATTAGTAATAATAATATAATAAACCCGTAATGGGTATTGACGTTCAATCCAAAAAATAGACATATAACGCATATAATCAAACACATACTGTTTTATGTGTTTATTGAATACATTGAAAGCTCTTCAACAATTTGCTTGAAAATGTCAATACGGTTCAAATCAGATAGTGCCTAAAGTATCCTTGTATATCTGAGGACTTATTTTAATTATCGATCCAGCTGTAGGACGAGAGTGGAAAGGCAGCCGCGGCTTTGAAGTAAACGACAATGCAGTAAAAATAGTCGAAGTAGCAGAATAGGAGTCGTGCGAATGATAAACCTCAGACATATAAATCATTGGTGCCTTTTTGTTCCGTGCGGTTCGGAAGAATTTCTGTCCAGTAAATCAGAGACGGGCGTTT
This sequence comes from Atopsyche davidsoni, assembly GCA_022113835.1. Classification (NCBI taxonomy): domain Eukaryota; kingdom Metazoa; phylum Arthropoda; class Insecta; order Trichoptera; family Hydrobiosidae; genus Atopsyche; species Atopsyche davidsoni. Next base: position 7,027,836 of record JAILWY010000006.1, on the reverse strand, counting down.
TTTTCGACCGCCGCTGCGCTGGATCGGAACTTCAAACGCCACAGCTGGCCATAGAGAATGGTGCTCTATTTAGCATTCCCCGGGACTTGAACCATTTCTGGTAGCCGCTTCTTTCTGCAGTCCGCTGGCTGTCCGATTCGCTGCTCCCCATTAATATCCAACACGCACGCTCGCTGCAGGGCCGCATCCTCGCTGGAATCGGCCCTCGGTTAAATCCTGCCCACGAAAGGACTTTTTTGCACATTCTTCTGTATACACAAACTCAATAACGAAAATAGAGCATCCCACGTCCTAAGCCACGCAACCGCCTAAGCCACATCTTGCAACCCCAGCAACCTTCGCGCGATATCACGGGATAGACCCACACCGCATTGCAAGCTTACCCCAATACAAATCACGATGATATTTTTCTAAGAGTTTCTTTAATCAATTTTCAATATTTGAAAAAATGTACTTAATCATTAACAATTATTGTATAATAAATTTACGTAAAAGAAAATAATCATGAATTTTTTTTTATATATAAGCCTTCTGCAACTTACTGCAACAAGAGTACCACGCGAAAATTGTATGGAAGTAACAAAATTTCTCTGAAACTAATTTATTGCCCTATCAAATATTTTGTTCGGGTGCATTTTTGCAAAAAACTACTTTTCACAATATTTTTTAGCAAAAATTACTGAATATCATTTACATGCAATATTAATTTATTTATCGATCTTTTGTGTGCGTCTGCGATGTATATTTCAATGGCGCTTTGAGTGAATATTTATTCACTATTATTATTTCTATTTTTTTTTACTCGTGATTAGTTTGATTAATTTGTTTCTTTTTTATATCAATATATATAATACGGACTGTTAGGCTTCAATTCAACTGGATCCAACAATAGCAGCTTTAATGCAGCTCTGGTGTTGCTTAGTTAATCTTCGTGCTAATTTTATACTTATTGCGTAAAACGATTGCACGTAAATATTCTCGGTTATAATGAAAAGCACACTGTGAAAAAATCTAGTCATAACGACTTTACATTTATCCTCAAATTAACGTTGGTTTCATTGTTTCCGGAAACGAGAAGATTTTTATATTATTATTTATTATTCTGATATAAACTCAATAATGTATAAGAGAATAAGAGCTTTTGAACATCTTTAAAAGAGAAAATATTAAAATTCGACACACGTCTTTTTAAATAACTTGTTACTTAACTTTTCAACAAAAGAAAAAAATAATAAACGGTACATCAACAAGTGCTTAAATTTTGATATACAGTAGATAACAAAAATCTAGACATATTATTAGAAGCTATACAAATAATTGGGAAAAAAAAATTTGTGATAAAAAAAAAAACCCAAGTAGTTTTATTTATTGTAGCGCGTTTTTAACATAATACGAATACAAATACTTGCCGGTTCTGGCGGACGTCGTGTATGAGCAGGGAGATGCAAATCGAAACTTTGACACGGCCGAAAGAAATCAGGTTCGTCATCTTCCACGGTTTTTTTCTAACAGAAGTGGAGTGAGTCAAAAAGCGATTATTTTTTATAAAACTAGTTTGTATATTTACAACGCAGTCGCCCCGGGCCGGAGTACCCCGCGGGGACCCAAAGTAACATCGGTATTAATTGTGAAGGCCTATGGGTTGTGAAGAGCCACATTGTCGGCAGCCCCTCGGCGTGTTTTGTCACCCGAAGCGGTTTTATACCGCTTTGTAGATTGACATTGGCACATGACCTTAAGGGTCTAGGTCCCACAATCGAGTTTTTTTGATCATTTTCTAGTCCGTTTTGCGAAAAATCGACTGCACCAATCAAAAAAATTTAAATGCAAAAAGTTTGATACATCCCTTCTTCCGAACAGAATATATTTTTATTTCTTGTAAATTCACTATTAATATGATAAATATGTGTTTTTCCGATTGAAGTGTAGGAATTTGGAGATTCGTCATGTCCCTTTTCCAAGAGTCCTAAACATTGAAAAGTCTTTTTTTCAATTGGAATTAAAAGATTAAATATTAACCCTGTGCGATATGTTATTTTAAAAATTAAAAAAAAAATCATTAACAAACTTTGGTTTTGAAAAGTCGTCATTTTATCCAATTTTTCAACATCTTCAAAATTTTATTTTACCCTGAAAATGGACGTTAATTAAATAATAAAAAATAGAGAAATATAATTTATAGTTTTTTCAATACTCTGTAAAAAAATCAACTTTCGACATAGAAAAATAAAGTGACAATTAAATTAATTAAATGACACTATTTCGCCAGGTAATGGACTGCCTCTGGTGTCCGGTTGGACACTAGAGGCAATTAAAAGGCTGGAAGCAACTGCCTTAAGTGTATGGTATCACACGCTTGTGCCGTCGTCTACTATTGTCGAGGATCGTATCATTTCTCTGTTGATTCAAAAAAATAAAATAATAAAATAATTTCTTTATTATTTACATTATTTTGTTCTTAGGGCTATGTTTTCAAAAGCGTGTGTGGGTATCCTCTGGTCCTGTGCGCAAGTTGTGGGGCTTACGGGGTGTGGTTTAGGTGGTAGCGAACATGTTTCGTTATTGAGTGTGTGTAAAAAAAACCTTTTATGCGTGAGTTTAAGAATAAGTTTAAAAAATAACCGGAGTACAAAGCCCTTCCATAAAAAAATCCAAACCATAGTGGGAAAGTTTCTAGAATCTCAGAGATTTCTACTGTATTTTTAGTTTTTAAAAAGTGCACTTGTGAAGTATTTCTATTATATTTTTTTCACGAACTTTTATATACTATACACGCTGCGACACAACTGATGGTAACTAGCTACGGTAACTCATGTGTGTTATTCACTTGGACTCAACCATAAAAAAACAATGGGACACTACTTGCTGATTGCAAATCTGTTGCAAGTTACATCCTTCTCCGTAATATTAAGTGTTTATTAAGTACAGTCTTAAATGTGATTGAGGATTATATAAATCTGAATTCGTGGCGAGTTTATTCCCTTTAGTTTTTTTGCATAATATCAATCATTTCTTTTCCGATCCACGTTAGGCAGTTTATAAAACATCAAATAGAACCCTCGTGAAAGGGTTTATTTTAATAGAGAATAGGCCTTATTAAAATGCTTCCCTCCCGACCCACGGCCAGCAGGGTTGGTCCGCTATACCTGACCCTTAGATGGTTAGTCCAGATATTTAAATCTGTGCTTTAAACCGTCGTACTTGAATTCATGTTGTCTCACTATAGATCGTCTTTCAATTTTATTATTTTTTTTACTGTTCCGCATTATTACCATTATTTCAGTATTTTTGGCTTATGTTTTATTTCATTTTGAGACTATTCAAAATTGTCGAGACAATTGATACTGTACTCAATACTTATGTTCTGATGTATGTTAATAAATATTTATTTACTAATTTTACCATTTTGAGTCACATATCCATGAAAAAAAAAAGTATCATAAAAAAATTATACAATTTCATAGCAATTTTGTTTATTACATGTCTTATTACATTGCAGTTAAGGCTGAAAGAAAATAGCATTCATTTACTATTATAAAACATCATATATAATACCAGTTAATTATGAAAAATACCAATTATTCGAATCGTACGGGTCTTTAAGTAAACTTGAGTTAACTTAAGTTTATGAAACCAAATCCTAATTTCAATTTAAATATATGGGATTGACTCCCTCAATCGCAATAACACAAATTATTGAACTTTATTTGATTCTACGTATATTTTGAGAATATAATATATATAATGATATAGTTTTTAAATATATGACACATATTACTGTAAAAAATATGAATTTGTTTCTAGCTTACTGAATAAGTAAAAATATAATATCCACAATGAATTTATCATCACTCGAAAACGCCGTTACTATGCCAATGGATTTGTTCATTTTAAAATCGTATATTTGACCCAAGTAACTAATTTTTATACAATAAATTAATTATAATACTGCAGTAGCTTTAATTATTCTAATGTATTATGTTTATGTGAGTAGAATGCGTCCGGTGCCAGGGCGATTATTTGTTTTTTTTATGAGTCAGTAAGTAGGTGTCTTAATTTGCAACAGAATTAAATTCACTTTTTTGTCATGCTCTTGGCAGCTGTTATCAATTAAAACGGTGAATTGAATATTTTTTTACGAGCACCTAACTGTACCACGTTACCAACTGTACACTAAATGTAGTTTTGTTTAGCGCAGCATCCATTGTATATTATCCGGAGCTTTGGTTTATTGTAGCTGAGATGACCCAGTGACACACATTGCTAGCAAATCAATTAAAAATTGCAATCACCTTACCTAACCGGCAAAGAGATGACATACTGTTTTATTTTAATGAATAAATTGTTATAAAACTTTGTGCCTCGTGCACCAGATCATTTCTATGAACAGATAATTAATGAAAACAATAACTGACAAGTAAATTTTTGTTATTGTATAGAGCGCCTGTTTACTTAGTCTTAACTATAGATTTGTTTATGTGACGTTGAAACACTTAAAAAATAGTTTATTTTTCTATAAAAATATTATAATTGGTAGTCTCCAAAACCCATTTGGTTTTATGTTTAGTAAAAAAAACGTTCAAACTTTAAACAGAAGTCAAAAAGTTAACTTAAGAAATTAACTAAAAGTTCAAAGTATTTTACACAGTTTTTATCACATCAAAAAGTTTTTATTACGATAATTCATATATAAATACAAAAAAAGCTAACATATTCATTGGTTAAATTTATAGTTAGATGATACAAAATGTATTTTTTTTCGTGATAAATATTCTGGTCACAGAATTTTCTCAGTTTTGCATATATTTTATATTTTCAGATTTTCATGTTGAGGGCTGAAATAAAGTTTCGTCGATGCGATGAATGGTCCTATTGAAAGGGACCCCTCCATATAGAAGCTCGGCACCCTAACACTTGAGCCACTGAGGATTAACGGTATGTTAACATTGTACTTACTAAGACAATATTATATTACATTACATTTAACAAATCAAATTTGCTTCTAACAAGGCTTTTCCATATACCGTTATCAAAGGCATTATTGTCTAGGATTAATCAAAATATTTTTTATTGTACACTTGACACTTTTATATTCTTCTTCGGGTCAGTGTTCATGGTTTTCTTAAGGGGAATAGTGTAGTGTGTTCGCAGATCCTTGTACACCGCAGTTAACTTTTATAAGTACGTTTTTAAAATAATAGAGTGTTGCTGTACTTTTGTAGCGCTCCGGTTTCTAATTAATTACATCCAGTTTCTTATAATCGCGGAGTCCCTTGTTGAAAGTTCTTTATTTCTCTATTCCACCTGCTCTAGCTCGGGCCGGTTCAATAGCCCCGAGAATTCGCCAAAAAACTGAGATCTGTCTTTTGTGCTACCAACTTACGAAAAAGTCAGCCAAAAGTAGTCAAACCGCGAGACAAAAACGCCCACCTCGGCCGCTCTGCATAGAGCCCACTCCGAGGCTCCAGGTTCGAGTCCCCATCGAGCCTTCAAATTGTTGAATACACAAGCCTGCTGGTATTTTTTTCATACGTACATGTTAATAAATAAATTTATACATTTTTCGATAAATTGAAATCCACTAAATGCAACCATAAAAGATGTAAAACGAAAGACGGTCACTTATGTGGATAATTTAAAACATTTTTAAAATATTTTTTTTAGAATCTATTCAATTATTTGTGTTACATGCTTTCACAGAATTTATTGTCATTTGAGCTTGGCTTATATCTCAGTATAACCAAAGCATTTTGCGTGATGATCTTCAAACGAAGTTTCGCTGTTGTCAAATGCCGTGTAGGTACTCGAAAAAAAAAAAAACCTTTGCAAAGTACGAACACCGCGAAGGTACGCAAGTCGGTGTGTGTATTGAAAGATGGACAATTCGAAGACCAGTTTGCGTTTCCTTTGCAGGAGAAACCGGTTGATGTCAAATAAAAGTTTGCTAAAAAATCTACTTGAGCACAATAATATATTCAAATTACAATATGACTGAAAAGTATTATATCTCCGGGCTTACTTGAAATTCAATTTGTAAAAAAGCTTGTACAGGTCTCGTGTTGCCGGTGGCAAAAAATACTCGTATACCTAGTTACTTACCTACGCCATAAAAACGGCATGAATCATTTTTATGTATTCTTACCGACTGAATCGTTGAGAGAGACTCTCTTGAAAGTGTGCTTGGTCCAGTTACCTCCGGTTAGACACAGAGGAGCCGAGCCGACATGCTTCTTGTGACGTCATATTTGTGTTATAATTCTAACAATTCTGGGGTCCAACAGTTCGTATATTTATACGAATAATTTTTTTCACAAATAACTCGATATTTTGAGGTAATTTTAAAGTTATATCGTCTTGGTATTCTAAGGTGTTTTTTTTCCCTAACAGTTAAGGGTTAATTATTTTACCTATACTTGTGCATGCAGCAAATGTTAAGTTATTCAAGGTTGGAGTTTAGAAAATATGTTGTGATAAAAGAAATGCACTGCAAGTAGAGACGTTAAGAGTTTATATTATAATTAATGATAGTACTCATACTTATTTATAATGTAATTTTTCAAGTTTGCAAGTTGTTGAGCAATGATTTTATTTTGAAAAAAAATTAGTTGCATTGATTTTGTGTTAGCCGAATGATATATAAATGCACTAGAAGAGGCTAATGCAAAATCCTTGATCTGGTTTATGATAACGACGAAGTTAAATAAACGTGGAAAGCGGTTTCTTATCACGTTTCTACTTTCTCGCAAATAGTGATTTATATATTGTAAACAACTTTACTGAGAGATTGTTGGAGAATGGCGGATGCAAACAAACGGCAGTAAATGTTTCAATTGCAGTTTCTTACAGTTTAATATGTTTTTTTTATTTTTTTCGAGTGCGTATCTCTTGCTGTATGATCCGATAAGCTTATAATAACTAGCGTTGATAATGTATGCGAATAAGTGTAGAAATAAATTTAAAAAAATAGTAATTTTGGATGTAAAATATATCGGATTCTAATTTATTAAAAATATCTAAAAATTAAATAGTATGTTAAAACTATAGCAGCTTCGTGCATAGTGGTTTACCTCTAGGGTACGAACACAAAGCACACATGAATTTTATCTAGGAGAGCTAGACTGTGATAACTCGTCACATCTAAACTATATCAGTATTGTTAAATTATTTTCTGGAGAAGGCCGCAATTCACTAAAGTTGGCTACACACGCAGCGACACAACCGATTTGCAATAATCCAATATCGTCCCTTTATTTCGTGATTTGGGACATCGCAAAAAAGGAAGCTATTGGCTAATATCAAGTCGTATCGCGACGTGTGTTATTAGTAAAATCTGTACTGCCTGTTGTGCACTGTGTTTTATTATAAAGGTGTGCTATTATTTCGGGATTTGGGACAACTCATAAGAGGAAGTTATGGCTGGTATCATGTCGTATCGCGACGTGTGTAGAAGGCCTGCTTGTTGTGTACTGTAGTTTATTATAAAGCCGGCTATACACGCAGCGACACAACCGACTAGAAATAATCCAATATCGTCCCTATTTTCGTGATTTGCGACAACGCAAAAGAGGAAGCTATGGCTGATATCAAGTCGTATCGCGGCCTGAGTAGAGGGCTTAATAATAAAATCTGTACTACCTGCTATGCACTGTAGTTTCTTATAAAGCTGGCTACAGATGTGGCGACACAACCGACTTGCAATAATCCCGTGGCGTGCTATTATATCGGGATTTCGGACAACGCAAAAGGGGAAGCTATCTAACTAAATCTTGACGTGAGTAGAGGGCTTAATAATACAATCTGTACTACCTGCTATGCATTGTAGTTTCTTATAGAGCCAGCTACACACGCAGCGACACAATTGACTTGCAATAATCCAGTGGCGTGTTTTATTTCGTGATTTGGGACAACGTAAAAGAGGAAGCTATCTAACTATTTTGACGTGAGTAAAAGGCTTAATCTGTACTGCCTGCTATGCACTATAGTTTCTTATAAAGCCGACTACAGACGCGGCGACACAACCGACTTGCAATAATCCAGTAGTGAGCTTTATGTCGTGATTTGGGACAACGCAAAAGAGGAAGCTATCTAACTATCTAGACGTGAATAGATGACTTAAACTGTACTGCCTGCTATGCACTGTAGTTTCTTATAAAGCACAACCGACTTGCAATAATCCAGGGGCATCCCATTATATCGGGATTTGGGACAACGCAAAAGAGGAACCTATCTAACTATCTTGACGTGAGTAGAAGGCCTAATCTGTACTACCTGCTATGCACTGTAGTTTCTTATAAATCCAGGGGCGTCCCATTATATCGGGATTTGGGACAACTCATACGAGGTAGCTACGGTTGATATCAAGTCGTATCGCGACTCGTGTAGAGAGCTTAACAGTCCAGTCTGCAATGGACATCCCGAGGTGGCCCGTTATGCAGTCAGAGCCGATGGCTCGGCGTGTTGCTCGGGTTGACAGGTGAGCGGTGACGGGCGCGGGGCTCGTCAGGTGGTCTTCGCCGACCGCGGGCGGAGGCCAGTTCCTCAATAAATCTCTCGCAGAGAGTCCCGTTACGATTATTTGCATTCCATAGCATCACACTGCGCGGTACCGCTATCCGATACCTTCCTGCCTGGAAACATTTCGACGACTGCCGGCGATCGGCTTACTTTTTTATCGCTCGTAAAAACGACTGCGTCAGGAGACGTGACACGGAGGCCCAGGACCGCGCAGTGCTCGGATTTGTCTCCTCTGCGAAGCCACGCACTAGTCCAATGATTATTTTATACAACTAGCAATGTAGCCCGTCACAAAATGACGTATTTGATGAACGATGCGTCTAAAATTTGTTTTTTTTGTAAAAGTTCTAAATTTGAAATTCTCACGGTGAAGAACTGAATCATATAATTCGTACATATTGAAATTCGCTAATGCATATTTTAAAGTTTATGAATCAAAATATTATCCTATCGTCTTAAAATTCGGCAAATAGCTGCGGAAAAATTTACTTAACTTATGTGCAAAAAATCAGCGTTGTATCTTTTAAGATATTCTATACAGAACGGAAAAATGAAACATACACACATACAAACATACAAACATACAAACACACAATGGCTATTATTATAGTAGATACTTTGAAATGACGAGAAAAATCGTCGACTCAATTAACCAAATTGTGCTAAAATATTCGGTGATAGTTTTTTCAGGACTAGGCTTCTTCCATTTTAAAAGCTTAATTCCCAGCCAAAATTTTTGTCGGTTAAAAATCTTATCGATAGTGTATTTTTTATAACTAATATGTTTAGGCACATTAGTTCACACATAGAAGATGATTAAAGGAATTCCCAGAAAAATATCATCGTGATTTGTGTGGGATTTGAACTCACATCCCCAGGCTTACATGGCCGGTGTACTGACCCTTGTACTAACGAATCACATCCATTAATCGAGAATTTTTAACAATCATATTCTTCATATGAACCAATGTGCCCAGGCCAACCAATATTCTTCTATGTGTGAACTAATGTGCCTAATCATATGAGTAATAATATATAAACCCGTAATGGGTAATAAATACGCATCTGATTGACGTTGAATCCAAAACGTATCCACGGAGTTTTGAAGACTACATGTCATTTTAAAATAAACTATAAAATAATAATTTTAATAAAAATACAGAGATACATCACAGTAAATGCATTCTGACTTTGTGCTGTAAAGTCACGTCTGTTATATTTTAAGTTCCTCTGAATATCGGAGCAAATAACCGTAACAAAAATGATTCATAGACCGGCTAGAGACTAGTTTTTGGACAAGTTATTATTTTTTTATTCAAATTTGTTTATTTTATTACAGGTAACGTTTGTAGCAATCGGTGTTAATAAATAAATAAGAATTGTAATGTCCAAGCAACGTGAACAAGAGATTTATTTGGCGTCACATTTGCAATATCTTAAATCTTATCATATCGGGCTACTTTTAATTGGTTCAATGAACTCCGTGGTCTTTTAATTTAATTGATATGAAATAATTAAGATGTTTAAAATAAATTAAAAGGCCGACCTATGCGTGTAATTGGCGGATAAAATGACATGTGAGATATGAATTAAATTTTAATAAATTACATTTATTTATAAGTAGCATTAATAATATATCAGTTATAATGATACATAATATAATAAGTTTTTTTAGTTCACACAAACCGGTTGTTGAATTATGTGAATTTGAAACATAATAAATTTAATTATAGCCAATATTTTATTAATAATCATATAAAACGAAAAATTCTAGGTGATTTAAAAAACACAGGTAGGAGAAAGAGTCATTCTTTGTGTAAGATGATAATCTTAATCATACTTTAAACACAATAGGTCTAAGTAAAAAATAGGGATTGATTAAATATTAATATCTTAAATAGTAGATAAAAGTAGTAGCAGTAATAAAAATAAGTTTTTTTAGAGTGCATATTATTTTTTGCACACCTGTCCTCGGTTATGTAGCTCGAGGGGTCTTCTGAAAAAAATTAAAAACAGTTATCATTGTATTATATTCAGACTTGTTTAGATTTTAAGTAGATTGAAAGTATGCTAATGTTTATTTCAATGAAGTTCAGGTTGCTATCCGGATTTACACCTGAGATACTTCTAATAAATACTACCTGAAGAGTCTTAAAATCATCCCTGATGTAGTTTTTATAGAAAAGTTTTTCTTTCAGAAATTTCATAGGCTTTACTGCTCTACTTTACGGCCTTATTAATGTTACTATACGATGACTCAATGTTGTTTATAAACAATATTTTCATTTAATAACTAGTCGAACTGATAATTTTACCCCAGGCACGAGTATCTCGCCGTCCCCAATAATTTATTGTATTTATCCCAACGATGGCCCTAAAACCTAAATCTTGTTGATATTTTGTCTGGACTGATTTCCTTGACAGCAATTTACTGAAGTCCCGCGTCTGATCGACGTATTACTTGCATATTGAGGCTTCATTATAAAGCAAGTAAAAAATTAAAATAAGTTACTGTCGCAGTCTGCCTTTTGAGTTGTGAAAACATATGATCAAAGGTACAAACTTAGACACATTTTAGACAAATATTTTTATTTATATACACAAAAATATGTACTTCCAATAGCTGAGAGATAAACGTAAATTTTACTCAAATCCGCTGTCTTTTATCTTTCACATACTTCACAAATCTTCAGACGAAACACACGTTTAAATTAAATTTGTGTTTTATTTAATTGGCGGTGTTTTTTTCAGGCAGTGGGGTCGTTTTGAATTAAATGACGCAAATGCGATCTTTGAAATCCAGTCGGGGCGAGGATGCTGCGGTCGTCGGGATATTTTTCACTTTACTTTACTTTACTTAACGGCTCATGAATGGTGATAAAGCGTGACCTTATTGCCTACATCTCATCAATTATTCCTTATTATTGAGTTGCAATCGCGTTCGGTTAGCAATGACATAATATTGTCGTTCGGGTGACCTGCACTTGATGTTCGGGCCTCAATAAACACTATCGGAAGTGTTTTCCATTACGACAAAGATAAAGTGAATATTTCGTAACCGAATGCATTGATTATTTATAAACATATTTTTGGCTGTAGCCTCCTAGGAAAATATTCAAGTTTTTATTACATTTAAGTGATTGAGTCACAAGTATCTAATAAAAGCACTAGATGCGGTCAAATAAAGTAAAATTAATTAATTCGGGAATTAATTAATCTTATCTTTGGATATTATAGTATTTAAAAACACCTACTATTAATTGTAATTTTTGGTCTTGATATTTGAAAAAAAAATAAGGGTTATCAATCGCGTAGGCTCTTTTATTACATTTTAAGGTTTATCCTAGACATAGTTCGATAAATTGTGCTTGTTTAATAATTTACACTACCTCATAGTATAATACTTATTGAAAAATACACCCTTAAATCTCAACGTAAACACACTCACCCTCTCGGATTAAATAGCAGTCTTTCACGTTAGTCTAATTGAAGACTAATTAATTTAAATAACTACATAATAATAATGCAAAAAATAAATTGTTTATTTACATAACGATAAAGCAATTTTTTAAATTAAATATAACATACTTCTACTGAATCAAATGTCTCTGCTTATTGTCGTACTCTTAAACTAAAATATTTAATTGTATCTTTTAAATCGGTTGTGATATGATTTTTCTGTGTTTTAGTTAGAAACGAGTAAAACTTGAATATACCTTTCCCTCGATTTACACGGTACTTTTACAATATGAGATTAATTAATTAATTCTGTTTGCTTGGAAACACTGTCGCTTGTATTTCTGGATACATGCAGTGGTCCTGATGAAGAGAATTCTTAATCAATTGCGATTATAACAGAAGTCATCAGTGTAGGACATGACTTACCAAGATGTCTCCAAGATGACCCAAATTTGAACGAGTTCCCATTTTCTATAAAGCTTTGACCAAAACCCAAACACAATTGTCATCACGGATTTCACTAAACCGACCTGAAATTGTTTTTAATTCATATAACATCAAACCAAGCAGAAAAAAAAATATTTTTACTGTTTCTATATGCTGTTATAAATGAAGTACACGCTTTTATAATTTTTTGACCGAGCTATGCATGTTTTAGTCTGTTTTCGATTTGCGCGGTTTTCTATGTAATATTCCGCGTAAATCGGGGGATGGGTGTAGTGTACTTGGCGTGGTTAGGTTTTGTGTGCAGCGGAACGGTTAGGCTGAATATTCGAGCTCGTCTTCGGCCGCCGCAGCCGCCATGTCTTCCCAAGCATAGAATCAATTATCAAACCGGATAACAGTTATGGTTACCCACATTCAGAATTTGAGCGAAAATCATCCTATAAATAATTTATCCGCTGTAAATTCAGCCGTGAATTTTAATTTCAAATTTTATCTATTTCCGAAAGGAGCTGGCGTGTCTGCCGAATTTTGGCAATCGGACATATTTATCACAATGGGAAATATTTTCTGCATTAATCTCCCGGCTATCTGTGGATTTGTATAAAAAACCGGCATTATGCAAAATATCCCCTTTTATAAATGTTAATATTTTTGTGAATTCGGGCTCTTCCTGTGGTTTTTTCTCCATAATCTTATGATGATTCAAAATTTGTATATTTTTTTCCGCATGTGTCCGCTCAGAATATTTACTTGTGATTTCGCTTTGAATTTTTTTTTATACGATCCGTTTTGTTTTGAATACATATTTTTATTATTAGAGATGCTATTGTTATCAAGTTGACAATAGAGATAGTTTGTTTTTTTTGACAATACGTTTGGAGGTGAGTTGCTTTGCAAACGGTCCAAAATAATCTCTGAGGTCAGGCCATTTGCAGATTTCGTTTGAATGTTTACGGTTAAAACTATAATAGCTAATAATAATCTGTACACACTCTAACATTTACAACGCGAGTTTATTTATATTACAATTTATTTACTCTTAAAACTATAATAGCTAAAATGAATATTCTCTAAAAATATGTATCGTTTTTAAAAAAAGATAAAAGTTTAAGATATTTTCTGCTTTTTTAGAGGTTTCAGTATCAATTTAAAAATACATTTTTTTACAGCGTAAATATATTTTACAGCAGAAAATAATCTTCATCTTTTATAAAATTGTGAAGTGAACTATTTTTTTAACTATAATATAAAATCTTAAAAATATTTTTTTTATGTTAGTTTGATGCAAAAATACTAAAAACTGATATGATGTTTAAAACATAATATATATTTGATTTCATATTATAATAAAAAGCGTTTTAACAGCATCGCATTTTCAGATACCTGTTGAGTTGCTTGAAGAACTACAATAAAATAAAATATGGATTGAATATATTGAGAGTTGACCGTTAATCTTGCAGATCGTTCTGGTAAGATTCCGTTTCAGAGATTCCAGTTCTGGCCTTAATTATTCTAAGCCATTATGCTCGCATGTTACTAGGGACTCGCACACCTTCCTCTGCAAACTAGTTACCTTGAGCGAATCTTAAATGAAAATATCAATTGGTTTTTCCCTGAGGAGGTCAGAATTCATTCTCTAAATAACCGGTCATTTTATCGCCGCATGTCGGGCAGATAAACCAAAAATATTTCACGTTTTTTATTCTCAACGGATTTTTTAAGCGACAGGATCTTTATGCTCTCACTTTATACCCGCGAAGCCTTCGGCAGAGCCTCCCCGTGTGGGCCACATCTCGTTGCCTTTTTATTGGGTAGTTGGGAATGCCTTCGGCTTTTTACGCCGCGGTTTCATACTATGTAATTGAAGTCACTTGAATGAACAGATCGGATATTTTTTTTACAACCACGCATAGTAATAAAGATAAAGAAGAAAAATAAAAAATGCATACAAAAAAGCTCAGCTGACTAAGTTGTAATATAAATTGTATATGCCTATAACTGAGCACAGTTATCAATGTACTCAGCAATATTCTACCACTGAATCGTTATATTATTCACATTTAAATATAACTTCAGAGTGAACGCTTTTTACTCACAACATTTTTAATTTGATATTTTTATATCAAATTTTTTATTTTTTTATAATATTTTTTTATGAAAATACAAATAAAACATAAATCGCATCTAAACATTAGCAGCGGGTCTGGTGGAAAGATCAAAGTCAGGCAGTGATGATTTGTATAGAAAGTTATTGTGAAAGTCTCAGGTGCACGGGAATAATGAGGTTTTTTTTTTAATTTTCTAGTATTTTTTTATAATTTATATTCAATATTTATGATAAGAAGTACTCGGTGGAGTTCCATTGTAAAATTTGAGAGAATAAAATTATAATACTGCATGTTTTGGAAATGTCATTGTACGTGTATTTATATTTTATTCACTTTACACCATCACTAGATATTAAAAAAACTAACATTTATTTTTTGTCATGATTATATTTAATTTCATATGATTCAACTATGTTTTTATTTACAGGGAATGAAAAAAGAAAAATCTATTTCATAACGTGAAGACAGCGAGTCCTTTTGCTGTTAATTGTGATGTGAGTTTTTTTTATTATTCATTATTATAAATTGAGATTTTATTTTATGGTTGCGGTTCCAATAATTAGGATTTTTCAATCCAAGTGTGAACAAAAATATTTTTACAATCATTCAACGGTTAGCGAATGAGATATCGTAGAATAAAACGAAACCAGAGAAGCTCAAAACATTTCCTGAACACGCCTGAGTCCCAAAATATACGGAAAAAATATTAAAGTTTAAAACACACAAACTACTTTGTTATTGTATCATGAAACTGAATTTAATTAAGACAAACCTAGCTTATTAAAAAAATTTGATGAATTTGCATTGCAATATATTTATATTCATAATTTTTAGTTTTTAACCGATAAGCTGTTTTATATCAGAGCTTAAAGCTAGCGGTTTTATTTGGCTTTTGTAAAGTGGATATTCAATGTTTTTGTAGTAAATTTTATTTTAAGTCTTACTGTGTTACCAAAAATGGTGAGATGGGCGAGTCATGCAATATGATATAAGAAAATATAAAAAAATACTTTTAAGAAATTGAATTTCAACAGCACTGAATAAAAGCTGCATCAGAAAATCCATACTTAAGTTATTGATGTATTAAAATATATGTACATATCCGTTTGGTTTACAATATTGGTATATATTTAAGCACGTTTTCTTCACAATACCGATCGGAAATGTAAAAGTATATCTCAAAAATCTGGAGCTTTTATTCAGTCGATAGTGTGGTTATTTTATTTTAAATTATTGAATAAAATTTATTTTTTAATATTATTTTGACGCGTTAGGTCGCAATTGTCCGGAAAAGTAAATTTTTTCGATATCAGCTGTAGCCGTTGTACCTATTATATACCTGAGATATACACTCATATATATATATATATCCCCTCTCTTCTCATTCTGTTACTTGTGCATGGCTGCCATTCTGTACCCTGAGCGTGTGTAGAGGATTGGTAATGGAGTAGAAGACTTGGAATGATTGTGCTCTGGAAGTACCTTGTCGAGGTGGTATTGTTCCTGTAGCTTGCTGCAGAAGGAGTATCAGATCTAAGCGCAAGAGCTTTGATATGAAAGGATTATATAATAATGCTATTGGGCAGCAGCAATACGCAGACTTTTCCTTCCAATATAAAACTGCGGTCTAGAAAGACTCGGGGAGCCACTACACTATTTTCCCCTTAGAAAACATTGGCTCAGCATGAGTATATGCTCAGTGAGATGGTCGCCAACCTCTTCTGAAGAGAGGTACTTGATGAAGAAGATACTGAGGTTACACACAGAACCTTATATTATGTGTTGCGTCTTCAATCGAGATGAACCCTCATAAAATTCTAGTGTAGGGTAACTCCGAAAAGATCGCAATTTTGAGAGTATATTTTGAAATTTTCAGATCGGAAGGTAGTCGAGGCGCCATGTTCTTGGCTGGGTTCGTGGATAACGCCCTGCTGTGGCTGTTGGTGGGGGCCGTCACCCTCCTGGCGCACTTGTACCGCAGCCTCCTCAGGCGAGGGGCCGAGGGGGGCTCCAAGGTCAGGAGGGACGACACGCGTCTCCTGCCAGGACCCCTCAACCTCCCCTTCATCGGCACGCGCTGGGTCTACCTCTGGAGGTACAAGAGGAACAAAGTCCACGAGGCCTACCAAGGTAACTTCCTGCCTGATATCTCATTACACACATCCCAAAGCATTGTGGTCCAGTAGTTGGCGCACCACCACGGGGTCTCGAGTTTGAATCTGGGTATCACAATTACCTATTACTGTACAGATTGTACAGCTTCTGCTTCTACTTTTACAGAGTAGTATATTTAAAAATTTATAGAAGCATACGTGATACGTAATAATTGGTGAAATCAGAGGTCTTGGTGGTCTCGCAAGTATTTTTATGGCGTTGGAAGTAGAAGTTGTAAGTGGAGGTTTTGAGTAATTACTGCATCGAGTTGATTGGAATTCGGGACCGTGATGATGGTGCAGCTTGTACAAAGTCTATGATTGATAGCCGACCTTATTAGCATTTTATTATTAAATGTACAAATCACCAGCATTGCGCAATATCCTGAACGCGTGTGCCACAAATATTCCCCAAAACAGCGCAAGTAAAATTCATAAAGAAATTTAGAAAAAACGTCATAATGCTTTCGGTTTTTTTTTTGTTCTGCAATTACAATTATTAATTAAGTATAATTAAAATTACATGTAACTGCAGTAGTGATTATTGAGAATTAAAGTAATAGGTTTGGAAAATCAGACTGTAAATTAAAAGCCATTTATATATATAATAGTATTTCTTCTGGCTTCGTTTTTCTGAGTTGGAATATCTGTAGAATAAAAAAATGCTGCTCAGTTTTATCCCGAGGCATAGATGTCGCATAAACTTGAAATTTTTTTGTATATATAATTTTTAAATACAACATACATAAATCAATTAAAAACACTGTGATTCGGTTGTAATGAAATGTCACGAGTTAAGTGATTGCATAACGTAAACAAAAAGATAACCGGTGACGCAAAACTCGTCACTTGTGACGATTTAATGTATCGGCGAGGAATGCCATCCGCACTGAGTATAATCGGCGAAATATATCATATCCTTGACCTAATCTTATGAACGTGGACTTTAATATATGTCAATGTCACCCATATTTTAATATTGTCAACACGAACACTTCCTTAATCGTTAAACGCTGTTTGTATTCATATTGGATTTTATTATAAATCTGATGACGATATTTTGAGTGCTCTACTCACGAACATGGGGTGATTTTCTGTTTAGACTTTTATTATTTTTGAATCGAAATATTATTAATTTTAACAGTAAATAAATAGACCCTTTTTTCACAATTTTCAATTCACGGAAAAGCCTTTTATTCGTATATAAATTAATTACACCCAGTGCGTGAAATTACGTCAACTTCGATGTAACTAACGGTCACACTGATGTGATGCTCAAAACATATTAAATTTCTATGTGTACCTTTAATATTTGTTTTATGGATATGAATCATTAAACGTAACATATAAAAAAAATGTTGATCACTTGTCATAACGGTACTGTTGCAAATGTGACAATAATACTTTTAGGAGTGGGAGACACACAGAATTCGAAAATATAAATGAAGAGGGTAAGTATGCGATTGGCGATAATTTTGACTGTGTCTGATTTATTAGGGATTTTTTAAAAGCTTATTTTTCGAATTTTTTAATTAAAAATTATATAAAAGTATTATATGTATGATATTACTCGCCACCCCGGCCGTCGTGTAATAAGATAATTATTTCCTTGGAAAAACGTGTTTTTATCGTTGGTACCCCCCTGTTCCTGAGCGCAGGTTGTGTGGCTTACAGGGTGTGGCTTAGGTGATAGCGTACATGAGTTTCTCTATTTTCGTTATGGAGCTTGGGTAGGGAAAAAAATGTGTAAAAAAATCCTTTATTGCTTGGTTTGAGGAATAAGTTAAAATAAATAAATAAAAAGGTAGCATCGTCTATTTAAAATTTCACATCATTATTTTAACAATTTTATTGCGATTAGTAAAATATACACGAGAGCCATCTATGAACTAATAGTGAAATCAAAAGAGTAACATTTAAATACATTTTATCGGTGACCGGTTTCGCCGACCTTTTGCCGGAATTTATAGTACTCAATATTTTTAAAGAGTTTTTTTTTTTACAAAAAGAGAAACTCATGTACGCTACCACACAAGCCACATCTTACAAGCCCTACACCTGCGCGCAGGATCAGGGAACAGCCTTGGGATATTTCGGGCATTATAATTATAAAAGATTTATCAAGGTATCACAAAAATATTCAATTTTTAAAAAAAGGGTACTAAATCAGTTTACAATTGCAAAGATGGAGACAAAAGGTACTCTACCATTTTTTGTAAAGTATTCGTTGAAATGAAATAAAAATATGGTGACATCAATTTTGTGTCACCTCGATAGTTAAAGTATGAGATTAGTTTATATGAAATCAGGAAAGATATATATAAATTAATTTTTTTGTGATTGTAATTAATTTTTTGTATCATTATCGCATCGCTTTGCAGATATGATGGAGCGCTACGGTGGCATCTGCCGGGAAGTGCTGGCGGACGGCCACTGCTTGGTGAGCATCTCTCGTCGTGAGGACATAGAAAAGGTGTTCCGCTACCCTTCCCGCTTCCCCTTCCGCCCCCCCTCGCAGATCATTGCCGACTACCGCCGACTGCGACCCGATAGATTCTCCAGCGCCGGCATGGCTAATGAGTCAGTTTATTTATATATTACGCTTATTTTATAAATTTCTTTCTTACTAATAAACAATACTTCTTTTCTGTTTGCTTAATAAATTATAATTGTTCATCCATCTTTCTCTTCTGGATAACAAGCAAAATACATGATAATTTTAAGGTACATAGTTTCACCAGTTTGAGACTTTTCGCAGACAAGGAGAGGTTTGGCACAACCTTCGGAGTAAATTGACTTCCGATCTCATCAGTCCAAAGACAATGATGTACTTCCTGCCCGAGATGAATGTCATCGCTGATGATTTTCTTCAGTTACTGCGAGCCAACAGGACGGACGATAACTATGTTCATAGCTTCGATAAATATAGTGCTAGATATGGATTGGAAGGTATGTCTTATGAATCTTCTTAACTTTAATACATGTTATGCTTAGGCTTTTGAGCTTGTCATATAATATTTCTTAAACTGTTATTTTCAGCCAATTGCACTTTAGTTTTGGGAGAGCGAATGACATTTTTAAACAGCCATATCTCAGAGACAGCCCAGCAATTGAAAGATGCCATGAATCAAAGGCTCAGAGCCGAGAGGGACTCGACATACTTCTGGAGGGATTACAGTAAAACTGATGGTTACAGAAAATATTTGGAGGGGGAGGAAGTCCTATACAGGTAATATTTATAATACAAGCTTAGAAATTATGTAAAGATTTAGTATTTTTAAACTATTTAATGATAATAAATATATTTCAGGATTGTTTCGGAGATTGTAGAGAGAGCGAAGAGTCACAAAGAAGGAGCAAATTTAGATAGTGTTAAATGTATTCTAATGTCTGTGATTGAAAAACCTGATTTAGATGAAAGAGATAAAAAGTCAGGGTTAATTGATTTTGTAGCTGCGGGGATATCAACGGTAAAACTTATTTTTACTGACAATCATTGTTTTATTTTGTTTTTTTATTAAAATTAATTATTAATATTTATTTTGTAGCTTGGAAATAGTCTTATATTTCTCCTGTACTTAGTAGCAAAGAACCCAGATGTTCAACAAAAGATTTATGAAGAGTTGGAAGAGATAGCTCCCAATTCCAACCACATAACTGCTACAGATTTAGTGAGAATGGCTTATACTAAAGCTTGCATGTTAGAGACTTTTAGACTCATCCCTGTGGCTTTTGCTTTAACGAGAATTCTTGAGGAAGAAATGGTTCTCGCAGGTTATCATATACCGGCTGGGGTAAGTTTTTCTTGTTACGTCAAAACTCCACTCTCATTTTTAACAATTCCTCCTCTTGAAGTTAAAACCTTTCAACAAAGCAATTTAGATATTTTTGTATTATTTAATATGAATGAATGTAAAATTAATATTGTATATGTCATTACTGCTATTAAAT
Organism: Atopsyche davidsoni; assembly: GCA_022113835.1. Classification (NCBI taxonomy): domain Eukaryota; kingdom Metazoa; phylum Arthropoda; class Insecta; order Trichoptera; family Hydrobiosidae; genus Atopsyche; species Atopsyche davidsoni. The sequence goes on along the minus strand of JAILWY010000006.1, from coordinate 7,007,204 downwards.
ATTATTAACAAAAAAAAGTATTGGTTTCATCGTGTTTCAATGCAAAATAGTCAAAACTTTTGAGAATATTACAAACATTATTCAATAATATTCACGTATTAATAATAATATTGTTGCAATTACAAAATGTTTGCCTAGATATGAATGATCATTTTAATGAAAATATTCCATTGAATGATCATTTTTCATTACAATAATCCAAATACATGCACTATTAAAATATCAAATAAGTTCACAAATTTTTCTTTATTAGTTGATTTTATTAATTTATAATGATTGTAATATTAAATTTCAGACGTGTGTGATTTCTCACACTAAAGTGGCTTGCCAGTCTGAAGAGAACTTCAGCAATCCACGTGAGTTCCGCCCTGAGCGCTGGCTGGACATAAACAAGGAGGCTCAGTCAGCGGCAACATGCATCTTCGCCCCCTTTGGCTTCGGCCGGCGCATGTGTCCCGGCAAACGCTTTGTGGAGCAAGCACTTCTAGTCACATTTGCAAAGGTAGCTGCGATGAGTAAAATACCCAAGCATTGCAAAAAAAAACTAATTTATTAATTATTGATTGCGATCATATTTTGGAAATTAAGCAGTTTGTTAGGTGCTATCAATACTTACTTGTGAATATTTTTTGTTACAGTTGATTCGTGAGTTTCATATAGAGTTTGATGGAGAGCTGGACCTCCAGTTTGAGTTTATATTGGCCGCTAAGTCTCCTGTTTCGTTCAAACTCCGTGATCGTTGTTAGTTGTGGATTGCAACCTGTTTCTTATAAAATATTGTATTGTTTATTATTTTAATTCTAGATAATATTTGTTATTTGAGTTGATGTTAATATGTTAAATATAAATTATGATATATCTTTTGTTTTAATAAATTATATACCTACTTATCTTATCTTATCTCAATCATCTTTATGCAACACAAAATCAATATTGTGTGTCTTGTGGTTTTATAGTTTGCTGCTATGCAGTGGTTTATCAATGATGTCCATAAAGTGTTTTTATAATAACTTAAATCTATTAGAAAAACTAGTTGCCTCATTCTTTAAAAAAATACCAAAAACTTTACTTGTTTTCTCTTATTAAATTTGGCTATGTTAAGCAATTAATATGTAACAACCATAATTTTGTAAATCTATCCTTAAAACACATTATAAATTTCAAGCCCCTACTCATGCATCGTTTTCTAATATCATGCTCTTTTAAAAGGTTCTTGTGGAGTTGAATTAAATTGAAATGCTTTAAAAAGTTAAAAGTGAATAAATATTCAGTAAAAATATTTTTTTTTAAAATAATATTAAATTACATCAAAAATTTAATACTTCTTGAGTAAATAAAAAATGTTATTATTTAATATTTTTTAGCCTCAAGGTTGATTATTTTTATGCTCAGTTTTTAATGTTAAAACAAATGATTCGTAATATAAAACATACGATATTTGCGTGCGCAAATTTCTGACTTTTCAAATTATATAAATCCAAAGTGTTTATTAAATTATTCGTTACATTTATTAGTACGTTAATAAATGTGATCAATCAATAAAGATTTTAAAATGTTTATTTACAATACTGAATCTACTGTCAGTATTAATATAAACTTTTACAGCCATATTCTTTTTCTTAAGAATTAAAAGTCATAGATAAGAAAAAGAAATTTTCCTTTGACACCTGTCATTATCAATACGTCGTACCTGTCAAAACTAAATCCAACTAGAATTTACTGATAGAGTTGGATATAGTTTTAAAATGCTCTGATGGATGATTGTTACCTTTAGATAAACACATTTTTTTTTGGAATAGCACTCTCCTATTTATTATTACAATTACTATCTTCAGAAAGTGGCACTTACATTACAGCTCAAAACAATATACTTCTATCATATCTAATCAGAGGAAATACTTGGAGTAGTAACAAGTTTTATCTTTAGTAACAAACATTATATTGCTCAAGTAAATAGATAAAATAATACAGTATTTCACGCAGAACGTGTCGTATAACATCATTGTTACATAATTCAAAGGCTGTGTGATGCATTTCATAAAATTTTGTGCTAATTTGGGATTTATGTTTACGGAGAGTTCTTCGTTACTAGAGAGATACGCTTTGGCAAAAGATGCAGGGTTCAAAGCAGTAGAAACTGTATTTCCCGTAGGTTTTACAATAGAACAAGTTTTGGAAGCTAAAACTAAAGCTGGAGTAGACCAAGTGCTAATAAATTTGTATACAGGTTTGTATTATTATTCTGACTTAGAAAGAAACAAAAATTGTGCACTAAATCATCTTGTTAATTAAAATTTACATCAGTACAATTAATAATGTAGAATTTTAATATATGTTTTTTTTTACGAAGGGGACACATCAAAGGGTGAAATGGGCGTCACATTCAAGCCTGGAAAAGAAGAAGAGTTTCAAAATAACCTCAACTTAACTATTAAATACGCAAAAGCTTTAAAATGTTCAAAACTTCACATCATGTCTGGTGTTATTGATGAAGAAATAACCGATGTACATTGGAGAACATATGAATCGAATCTTTTATACGCAACTGAGCTACTGAAAGAAGAGGCCATCATCGGTGTGATTGAACCAATTAATAACTATTCTGTGCCAAACTACTTTCTGCATTCTTACGAAAAAGGTATATTTAGATATTTTTTTAAATTTATTGTCATATAAAGGTTTTTAAAACTTTTTGCACTTATCGAATCAACAGCAGTTTGTAGCTTTTCATGGCCATTTCTGAATCAAATTCAATAAAATATTAAGTTATAATAAACAGTACATTTGACTACATATAATAGTACATAACAATTTTTTGATTTACTAATATATCTATTGAGGAATTCAGTACCATTCTTACTCATTACATCAGCTTATGCTCTGAATGACCCAAGAGTAACTTTAAGCTGACAAAAGAGTCACCAACTTGGGTATATGTGTGCACAGTTTTACCCAATATTTTTCTTCCGCAGCCATAGAAATAATTAAAAGAATCAACAGTCCTCACCTACAATTAATGATGGATCTTTTTCATATGCAGCACATAAGAGGAGATTTGACTAATAGTATTAAAAGATTTATGCCCTATGTTGGTCATATTCAGGTACATTAAAAATATAATTTAATAAAAATATAATTACAATGCAGGTCAATTATTTATTTAACGTTTTCGTTTTAGATCGCACAGAATCCTAACAGAAATGAACCCAACACTCCTGGGGAAGTGAATTACAGGTATATTCTAAATCTATTGATGGAGATGGGTTACAATGATTATATTGGTTTAGAGTACAAACCATTAAATGGCTCGAAAGCTGGTCTAAGCTGGATCAAGGAGTACGGATACACTATTTAAATATAAACAACATGAAATAAAAATTTTACACCGTTTAATATTATAGAGGTTTTATTTAATAAAAGTTTTCATTTTGTCAAATGTTTAAAACTATAACTCGAGAGAAGTATTTTTGTGTACTACTATCTATATTAAGCATAAAAATATTTAACCGTCCATTTCACTTCTCAATAAAGTTTAGATTAATCCTAAATTTAATAAATCAGAAACAATTTTGTAAGTATGGACATTATTTTACATTTTACATACTAACATGGTGGATTTTCTGATGAACAGAATATTACAAGTATTTCTCATAAAAATTTAAATCACTCCAATCGTTATATATATTTACAAAAGTTTGTATTAGTTTAATTTTACAATTTAAGATTAAGATAAGGTAAGATTGTTCTGAGCTTCCTTTGATTCTTCAAGATTCTAAAGATTGGTAAAAATAAATGTAGATGTTAATTACTCAATTTAACCCAAGTAAATTTATTTTGAAATTTTATTTATAGGCCATATATACATCTATAGGATCATAAACATCTCAAATTAAAACAAACCACTCAACATATTTCTTTTAGGCTAAGTAAGAAAAAAACAAAGATAAGAATTGATTGACACTTTTTTTAATTTATCTTACATTACATCAGTCAGCCAACATGCGCACATTTAGTCAAATAGTAATATTAATTCGTATTACATAAAATATTAAAAATAATTTTACAATATTTACAAACTGTCAAAGCTTGCTCAGTTGCTCCAATATCCAAGGATGCTTCTTAGCCATATTTAAAGGCATTCTGTCCGTGCTCGTTCTCCGAAGTAACTGAAAATTTTAAGAAAATAGTAATTAGATATGTACAATATTCCTACATATTAGATGTGAAAAAAAAAAAAAAAAAATTAATACCTTGCTAACGAAGTCCCTAGCCTTGGGGGTCACCCATTCAGGATAATTAATATTAAGTTGTAGGATCTTTTCATAGGTCTTGGATTGATTTTCACTCTCAAAGGGAGGACAGCCCACTAGAAACTCATAGCAGAGAACCCCCAAGCACCACAGGTCCACAGCCACATCATACACCATTCCCTTCACCATCTCGGGGGGAAGGTAGTCCAGTGTGCCGCACATTGTCTTGCGTCTGCAATCACATTTACAAGTTTAAGTTGAACAAGGTTTTTGTAAAATCTCTATTTTACTTCTAAGGATAGTCTATACCAGTGGCCCCCAACCCTATGCACCATGGTGCCCGCTGCTGTACGACCACAATAAAAAAATTATTTAAGTTTACAATAAAATGTTATGAAAAAAATAATATTTAGTACTTAAACAAGAAATATAACCAAAAATAATTTTATCATTATAATTTTCAAAATAATAATTATTTTTAGAAAATCGTATATAAGCCTGTTGAAATAGCATATTATGGGTGTTGTTTGATTTGTCTCCGTCTCTGTAATAACGCCTTTTAAAGTCTAACTGATATTTTTCATATTCTATCCTGTTTTTTGCAATTTTTAGCTATAAATATACATTTTAAAGTTGCTATTAATAATAATTATTCGTTGCATATTTGCCCCAATTTTACCCAATCATCTGAATTTTTATGCTATTATTTATTTAACATTAAAATATAAACAATAATTTTAATATTTTATAATTATATTTTTGTAATTAAATATTTTTTGTGCATTATATGTATTATTGACTATGTCCAACTATAAATATACCCTGAAATTGCCCACCGCCCGACTAGCATTCTAGAATGTGCTCTTGGGTGCAAAAATGTTGGGGATGCCTGGTCTATGCTAATGTTTTAGAATAAATTAATAACAACAAAAAAGAGTTAATCCAAGTACCTCTTTGTAGGTGCATGGACTGACCATCCGAAGTCAGCTAATTTTAATGTTCCGTCCGCTGCCACGAGTATGTTTTCTGGTTTCAAGTCTCGGTGTATAACCTTTTGTTGGTGACAATATTGGAGAGCACAAGCAATCTGAAAATAAGATATTTTAGAAAAGTTAAATGACAATAAAGATTACCTATTTCAATAGGGGGATATGTCACACTTATAAGAAAAAATAAATCAAATTAAATTTTTTCAAGCCCTTGGTGAAATTCTTTCAATGATACATGTTTAATGCAAGATGGCATGGCATAGATTGCCTTTTATTTGCAGTAAATTAAGTTTTATAAAAAAATTACTGCATATGATTGCCTTGTCTTTATAATGAATATTTTTCATAATTGAAATAAAATAATATATTGGGCAAGTTTATAGTAAGTTAGAGATTCAGAAATTTTATTGCTCGGGACATATTTTACTGATACTCACTCACTACACAAACCGTCTCATGTAAGCACAGCTTAAAAGCACTGGACTATTGTAAAGAAGCTGTATTTATAACTTTCTTGAATAAGTTAGTGAGAGTTTTTACATAGTTACTTAAAAGGTCAAGGCATGCGTTTAAAATAAAAAAAATATTAGCACATTTACCTGGTATGTGTACACAGCAGATGTTCTTTCAGAGAAGCGATGATTGGGTGCCCTTTTCAAGTGTTTATAAAGCTCACCATTAGCAGCAAACTCGAGGACAAGGTATATTTTCCGGTCATCATGGAACCATGTCAACATTCTTAATATATTTGGATGCCTACATAAAAAAAACAATTATTAATAACCACATAGGATATGATGGTATTTTTTTGGTTGATATTATATAATGCTCTCAAAGTTAAGAAATCTGTTGAACAAAATAACAATATTTTTGTTGACATACTTCAAACGTGACTGTATTTCGATTTCCCTTAAAACTTGGAGTTCAACGTGATTCTTGATAAGTTCCGATTTGAATAACGTTTTTATTGCAACAAGATGTCCCGTTGCTTTCTCACGTCCACAGAATACTCTTCCGAATTTTCCTTTTCCCATACCAACACCTAATTCAAAATCCTTGATTGACCACTCATAACTGAAAGAAACAAACAAATAAGTAAAATAAAAATGCATTATAATTTTGATAGTACATTGTTATAAATATATTTATTTTCTCTTACCAGTTTCCATATGCTTCGTGGTTCACAATACTTGAAATCATAGCAGCTACTTGTGGTTTTTCTTGTGCAGGGACATGGCTTATCATAGCATTCACATCCACGTCATGCTTGATGGAGAAATAGTTCTCCATTTCTGTAACACAATTTATTACAGAATTATCAAATTGTCATGCGTGAAACAGTCAACAGCGATGAAGAAATAAGTACCAAGCACAAGGATTATAAATTTGTCTCCAATATACAAATAAAGCTGTCGATGATCAAATTAAGCAGCTATAAACAATATGACGTATAAAATAAATGCCTTGTTTGTAAATAAGTCTATATAAGATTAAATCACGGAAAACAGTCAACAGTGATGAAGAAATAAGTACCAAACAAAAGGATTATAAATTTGTTTCCAATATGTAAATATTATGACGTAGATATATATACCATTCGTTTAACAACTTACTGATAATATTGTGGATTTCACTTTTAATAATATTAAGCGGCTATAAACAATATGACATGTAAAAGAATGCCTCGATCGTAAGGAAGTACGGAATACATGTAACAGTCAACCGCCAGTAAGTTTCAAATTGTTTTAGTGTTGCCAGTATCTGTACTATTATGTATGGCTGCTTGTACATTTTTTTTCTTCCTAAAGCGAGTGCTACACTGTTGGCTTACGCGAGCAAGCGATTATAATATATTTATTTATTTTGATAAAAAAATATTAGTTCACAAATTGATAAAGTTATAATTTATTACATATAATAAAATATAATTTAACTCTAAACAATATTACAAGTTTTTTTTTTAAATAATAAAATTAAAAATATATGTATTATTTATTTATTGTAAAAATATTAAAAATTCTTCCAAAAGCGTTAATTTTTTAATATTGAATACTTTTCGTAAAATGTATGTCGTTTTAATGTTACTTACAAAATTAATTGTAAGATGGCGCTTTGTGTTTTTATTTGTTTTGTTTTTGTTTTTTTATTTCTTTTTATTTAGACGGTTGCGAATAAATAAATGAACATGAAAATTATTTATATACTTTACCTGTTATTTTGATTAAATATTTTCTTATTGTCATGTCACGGTGACGCATCGAAATAATGATTTATTTTTTTAACATTATTTATCATTAGTGTTGAGATCAAAAAGCTCTTTTTATTGTAATTAATACAACAACAAAATAATAAATAAGGCAGTATAATAACTAGTGAAAATTTGAGTAAAATATCATATTTGTTAAGAAAATATAACAAAAATTATATGTGAAATCGATTCACAAATGAAACGACGGGAAAAAATATTAAAAAGTTTTTCACTCAATTGGTTATTTATATATTAATTGTAAAATGAGATTTTTGATTCTCACAAAGGACTTTGACCGTGTCTTCGAAAGGATCAAGTTGCAAGGTACCCGCGCGTATATTATTTCATCGTGTTACCTAAGAAGTATAAGTATTTTGTGGTATTATAAAGTGGACTTAAAATAAACAATAACACAAAACATACTAATTAAAACACTATAGTTAAAAGTTTTAGAAATGTTGCATAATTGAAGCTTAATAATGTCTTAATAATTCAGAATAGAATTTTCAGTTGCATTTCATGAAATAAAATCATACCATGATACATAAAAACCATATATCATGGTTTATAAGGCTCATAATAGGAAAGATTGTGCAGCGATTACTAAATGATACTAAACTTCGCTAATTATTTGCGTATTATTTATCTAACCAAAGGGAGCAATTTAAATTTATTTGTGTATATTTAGCAGCTTTCATTTTTTTTTTAAATTAACAATCAACTCATTTTTGGTAACCAAAAACCACTTGCGGGATTTTTTATTCCGGGTAAATCGAAATTAAACAATACAGCCGCTAAGTCTGGTGATATGCAGTCAGCCAGGCGATGGTGGACAGCAGCAGGGCAGACGGCACGCTCCAGGGGCCACCGAAGAGGATCTTCACCTGCTTCTCATTTGCATGGAGATGTGCTCGGCTGATAAGAAGCCAACGTCCTTACTCCTTACCCCAAGGCCGGGGGAGCAGCACCGAGACGAGACCACAATATCAAACGCACGTACATCCAATAGCTTCTAGCATATATGAGTATGCACCTGTACCGAGTAGCGCAGAAACGTATTTGAATAATTTTATTTATGTTAAGTAAATCTCGCTAAAGATTAACCAAGTGCTATGTCGTCTCAGTTCTACTTTATAGAATTGAAGCTTGGACACTCAAGACAGCTACTATGCGTAGAATTGAGGCGGCTGAAATGAGGCTGTATAGGAGAACCCTTCAAATCCCATGAGTTGACTCCTGACGTTGGTAAAGAAGCGGAAGGTCTCCTGTTTTGTCCTGTAAATATAGCATCCTCTTGCTGATTTTCCAAGGAAAAAGGGGGGCATTGAAAGGAGAATGTTTACGTGGATGCGAAATCGGAGGTCGGAAGTACGGTCGAATTGGTGAGACTGGCCCAGGATAGAAATATGCTCGGTGAAATGGTCACCAACCTCATACGAGGAGAGGCATCAGAAGAAGAAGAAGAAATCTTAATAATTGTTGAACAATCTTGGTTAATAGATTTGTTTAATTTGATTATTAGCTTATGAGAAAGTTATAAAAGTTTATGTAGCTTAATTTGATAATTGTTTTATCCTAAACAATGCAAGACGAAAATCGATCAAGTGGCCATAGTTTTTATATGATTTATGTATTAAGGTATTTAAAAGTGAAGGCAACATTATTTTTGTACATGCTTTCTGTATATTTACCCGAAATGCGACAATAAATAGGTGCAATACTTATGTTAACAAGTTCGTACAAATGTATTGCACTCGATTGTGAAATTAGCGCACTTGGACAAACTACGCAAATAAAATTAGTATTGTTGCAAGAAATATAGAGTGCAGTATCCAAGTGACTTCCAGTCAGTGCAGCTTTGACGTTTAAAGAGAGCGTTTGTACCTCTGTAAAAAAATATTTTTTAATAACAATACAGTTGGTGTTTATTAGTGTATTTTGGTTGGGTTTCATTATATACAGCAAATGTCTTCCAATGAAAATGACAGTGACTTTGTAATTCAAGTAATAAAGTCGTATTTTAAAAATCACTCAAGACATGTCATAACTAGTTGTTTATATTGAAATAGGGTGTAATGTCTTTCAATCGTGTTTTTTCATTATTGATTGTGCCAGTGTGTTCTCCATTGAACGATATACAATAGTGCTTCAATACACGACAATGGTGAGTAGCTGTTTTTGTAAAATAACAAAATATAATCAATTTGGTGTTATTATATAACATAAGGCTTACTTTTGATTATCAATTTCGGTGAATAATAAATATTTGTAATTTTTGCGTAAGTAATGAGACCAAAGCACTTGTAAATTTATTTTATACCTGTAATAAATTATTTTAGGGCACGGACAGTCGGAATCGGCTGTGAAAATTTTGATTGTGAATGCTTGATCGGTCATGGCAACGTTAAATAAAATGCAAGAAATGTTAAAATGCTGGGTTGTTGATCTTTAAAATGCGGTTCGCTTGTGATGTGGCATGCGTTTTACATTAATTTTATCATTATTGCAGTTACTGAAATGTAAATAAAATCTACTGTAAAGTATCACAAATTATCGTCAGACATGGACCGGCAACGTTGATTCATTTGTAAAGAGTGTTTTTTTTTTTTTTTACAAAATTAGTAAATTTTATACAGACATCTGAAAAAGAAAGATCAAAGCGTTTTCAGCCGACGTCACAGACTCGCAGGCCTCCGTTTGGAGCGTGAATGCATCCAGAAGTGAGTTCCACGTAAAATTACTTAGAGGCGGAATATGAAACACGGCGTCATAATGATTCTAATGATGATTGTCTCTTTTAACTGAGGGAAGCCGCGCTGGTAATGCGGGGACACCGTGGAAGTCACGAAGCGTCCAACACGTGCTCGCCAACTCTGCCCAGCGGCTCCCAACCCATCGGCAAAAACCCATAAAAATCAATTAAAAGATAAAAATAAATTATAATTACAGTAATCAGTTCACTATCCTCATTTTGTTGGCGTATGGGATGTTTTAAATCGGATAATTAAAGCTGGCGCCATACGCAGCGACAGCACTTGCTACTTGCGTGTCCCTTTATTCTATCTATTTTTTGCGGACCAGCCTAAGTGAAAAATCTAATATAAATGCTATTGGCAAGTTACGATTTAGTCATGTCTATTTTTTGGATTGAACGTCAATCAGATGCGTATTTATTACCCATTACGGGTTTATTATATTATTACTAATATGATTAGGCACATTAGTTCACACAGAAAAGATGATTAAAGGAATTCTCAGAAAAATATCACCGGTAATAAATACGCATCTGATTGACGTTCAATCCAAAAAATAGACATATGTATATGATGGTGCGCGTCTTGGCTAAACTAATAGATTTTAAAAATAATATCCAGATGGGATTAAAATCGCTTCACTTGTTACTTTGTTTATAAAGTCCAATGCTTGCAAATCACTAAATATTGGTTGGCCTGGGTACATTGGTTCATGTGTAGAGTATGATTGTTAAAAATTCTCGATTAATGGATGTGATTCGTTAATACAAGCGTCAGTACACCGCTCATGTTAACCTGGGGATGTGGATGTGGAACTTGGATCATCTTCTATGTGTGAACTAATGTGCCTAATCATATTAGTAATACCATTTAGTTGTCAATTGCAAATTGACTATGCAAGAGATATGGCACTGCAGTCTCGCTGGAGATTTATCAAGTGTTATGTCGTCTCAGTTCTTCGTTATGGAGTTGAAGCTTGGACACTCAAGACAGCTACTATGCGAAGAATTGAGGCAGCAGAAATAGATACCATGGGTAAATATAGTATCTTCCAGCTGAATGTCCAGAGAAAAATTGAAGGAAAAGAGGTCATTGAAACGAGGAAGTGCGGCCGGAAATTGTCACCAACCTTCTATGAGGAGATGTGTAGAGAGGGCTTAATAAATATGAATGAGAAAAATCTTTTTACTCATAAATATTGTTCATATCGTAAAGTTGTTGTAGTAGTTTTGATCGCTTCACATAAATGGCAACCTGGCGCAATGGTGACGAGCCAATAGCATCCTCTTTTGCGTTTTTTACTTAGGCTGAACCACAAAAGCATCCAAAATAAAGGGGCACTTTAGGATACTCGAAGTCTTGCGACCACTGATTTTCAACTTATCTGAGTTCGGCATAAAAAAAAAACATGTAGTTTTTTGATGCTTCCTCATTTTTAATTGTTAGTCAAATTAGTTTTCGGTCGCTTGGAACTGAAAAAGAAAGTAGAAACTAGTTCGATTGTCTCGACAAGGATGATTGGGTGTGGAAACCAGACGCGCCCAAAGTCCAGCCATTGAAATCTTTATTGCCATTTGCAACGCTCCGTTTGCTCCTTGTCTTATTTAATAATGACTGTTTTAGCTCTTTATTCTGATCGATCACTAATGGCGTTGCTTATAAGCATCAAAAAATGTCACGCTAGGATACTCTTCTTTGAGTTTTGAGTAAACAAGTTTTTCAGATTATATAAATTTGCAAATTTTAAATTAGGCAAAATTATATACATTTTACACTTGACGTAAAAAATATTGTATAAAAAAAATTACAACCCATATATTTTTTTTAATTTCTTTTACAAAAAGTGTTAGTTGATATTTTCAATATTTTTTTAAAAATATTTAAATCTTAAAAAAGGCACTCTTACGACTTGAGTTTGATTTGATTATGTTTTTCAAATCATTTTATATATTTTATTTAGGTTATTATACTGTTATTTATTTTTTAATTGTGTTAAGTGAAATAAATTATAATTAAGATATGCCAGTCGTCTATGTCTTGCATTGTACTTGTATCAATATACAGCAAGTATTGAGTCAATAAAAGTATGTTTTTTTGGGTTAAGAGTGATAATTATTTCCGCTTCTCTTAAAATCATCATCATCATCACATTCCTTACTTCAGCACTTCTAGTTATCTGTAGCGTTACTAATACCGAGTTCACGGTCTCATCAACCCATCATTATGTGGTAATTGCTTCGTGTATTAGTATTATAATATTTGTTATACACATTGTATTGCTGTGAGTTCTAAAGCAAGGAAATAATTAATACGCGTGGTTAATTGATTGTTAAACAGATCGTACCTACAAGCGTAAAGTTAATAATAAACATTATGGCGTCGGTAATGCAAAATTTTTCATCTATGTCTCTTATTTAGCTTGAAAAAAAGCATGTAATTAAAAATTATACAGTATCTTGCAATCCGCAGAAATATACGAAAGGGGAAGAAAAATGCATAAAATAGTAACTATACAATTAAAAACAATATTTTTCGTCACTCAGAAGTTATACCAGCCCTTTATGCTAAAGCACTGTAGTGCTGTGATTTTCATTGATTATTTATTAATAACATGAATGTTACTTTACTTTACTTTTGGGTAACAAACAATATTTAATCCGTTATAGGAAGCGACGCGTGAGAAGTGAAATTTCCTTTTCTAGGAGCCATTTTTCGGTACAAATGTTTCAATTAAAACACGAATAACAATAAACACAGGCCACAGCAGACAACGTGGTAACTTCCACCTAATAACAAGATAATGATACTCGGTTAAATGGAGATATTAACACGAGATAACGATTGAAAGTTTGCAAAGATTTATACGAGTTTAAACTTTGTTGGGAATCCGAGTTTTTGTTGTAAAACCTGACTGCGATAAAGCGAAGCCACTTCCGGTATTCTTGTAATTAGCCACATTCACCGAATGATACAGGCCAGCCTTTTTATATTGCAACTCCCAATACAGTTTAGTAGCGGCCGGCAAGTGTAATTAGTTTTATTGATTAATGAGATAATTTTTTATCGACATTTACTTCCAAAAATACCGAAGAAAATCTGGTTTTGTGCTGGAGTAATTAAGTGTAATTTTCTTGGCCATAAAAAAGCAATAAAAACGATTTATACTAGAGAATAAACCATAATTGAAAAGCTAAGAAAAATTGGCTGATTATCGTAGGTATTGATAAAAAAAAAACAAGGCTCTGAATTTGATAAATTCATTCTCAGATTTTTTTAACAAAAAAAAATTAATGTATCAGTAAGTAAGTTTTATACATTTTTAAATTGGTTTTTTTTAATAGCTGTGTAAAATTCGAGAATAACTGAATAAGACAATGCATGTCTGATAATAAACTTCAAGATATGAAGGTAGGCGTTTATAAATTTGAGATAACATCATGTTTATTGAGAATACGCTTTTCTGCGCGCAGCAAGTGTGTGAAAGTGCATCTCAATAGGTCACCAGGTCAAAGCGAATCAATTATAAAAGCTACTCCGCACCATAAAAGAGCCAAATAATAGTAGCAGTTGTTATAAAAAAAAACCTGAAATTAATAGATCTCTTCAAATTCACGCCTCCTACTTCCACGAACAGTTATTCCACCCGACGAAAGCGAATATTAGCGAAGATGATGGATTACCCGAGGAGATGATAAATCAACTGAAAATTATACGTTCGGAATATTCTAGAAATCACGGATAATCGGGAGTGCCCGCGAAGCCTCTTGAATGGGGGTCCGAAGGCTTTATTAGGGCACACTCGGCTGCAGTGAAAGTTGTCAGACCTGGGCCGCAAGAAAGCGAGATGCTCTTTCTTGTCAACTCCGAACGGGTTCTTTGTGAGTCCAACGACGCGCACTTAAATCAATCCGCGGCTCGACAGAACCAAGTATAAATTATTGTCTGCCAGTTGTAAATTATCCCCTGGTGGCTTGGACTCTTTTCGGTTTATATTTCAACTAGCGACTAGTACTTCTAAATGTGTTATTTATAAACATTCTTCTTCTAGCGACCATCTCACTGAGCATATACTTATACTGACGCATGGTTTTCTTATGGAGAATATTGCAGTCCCTAGGTTCTTCTACAATGCAGTTTTATATTGAAAAGTCAAGGTACTTCCCTCTGCAATCATTTCAAGTCATTCAGAGTGGCAGCTATGCATAAGCATCAGAATGCGGAGTATATATAAATAGAGCATTTTCACAGGTGTCATATTTGTGCAAGCTATCATATTGGAAAAAAATATCGATTATAAATTAAAATGTGTTAACTTTTAAAAAATATTTATAAAGAAAGCTCTCGTACAAAAGGTTTAAAATATAATAATTGAATGCTGAATGTAAAAAACCACATATAATTTCGAATATTCTATTGAAATTTGATTATTATCTGAAGTGACAGGCTTTCTGAAAGTGACTTTGTGATTTACGGGCCTCCGATGTGAATATTGAATACATGTATGCGCCCTTCATTATTAGCATGACCTCCAAGATAATAAATCACTCGGATATTACAAATTAACAATCCTCATCGATTGAAAACCTACCGGGGAAGAGTCTCACATAAATAAATTGGGTGCTTAAATCGAATATTAATTACATGTATCATGTAATCATTCATATTTCGATTTGCTTGCTGATAGGTATTTTGATTAACACTTAATGAGTATCACAGGATTGTTTTTGTTGTTAAATAAAGCAAGTATATATTCCACCTTACCAAAAACACAAAGACCCCAAAAGTGAAGAAGTGTTTTGAAGTATGCATTATTGATGCAAACCTGTTGCGTCCCAATTAATATTACCTAGTATTAATTATGATGTGCTAGAAAGATGGCTAAAAGTCGTTTATCCGAACTAGAAATACTCTTCTTTGATTTGCCACTTCTGGATGCCGTAAATTCAGTTCCACTCTATAAATTAGGGCGACGCAAAGACGCTAACTGGCATTTTATGAATTCGTCGTCACATTTGGTTCGTTGGAGTTTGTAAATATAACGCATGGGAAAATAAAACAAACAGGTGCACCAGCGCGGAAAATGCTCGGGAATTGACTTGTTAAACGAACCACGCAGCCTTCCGAGCCGAGAGCCTCATTTGAGTATCCGAACCAAGAAGGAGGACTGATCACCGTAATTATCATGCCGCAAAGATAAACCATGATTTATGGACAGCGATGATGTTTTTATAGGATTCGAATAATAGGTAGTAACTTATTGTGTTAAAAAAAATGATAAACAGAAACGGTAATGCTGACACATATTTTTTTTTATATTACAGAGTATATATTAAAATTAATAATAATTTATATTAATTATATGTTAGATGCTAACAATAGATATTGAATTAAAGTAGGATGGTTGGTAATTAATTTTTGTCACGTTTTTTGAACGATGAGTAGGTTTTAAAAAACGCTTAATGACAGTCGTGTCTTATTCAAAGCGTAATAAATTATAATCGAGTTGTTTCGTCATGAATTAATTAAACTGTAACGAAAATATTATTCCGGCTTATTTAACTAACAATAACACTTCTTGATTCCGATTCTTCGCACCATCGGTCAGCCTAGATTGAATTAACCGGGATACGGTGAATCTGGAGCAACTCAATATATATATTCTTTTGAATAAAACATTAGCGAATATCATATCTATATATTAGAGGAGAGGCTAAATAATAAGATTTATTTGTAATATTGTATTAAAGAATTGGATACGATACGCGAGAAGAGAGAAACCTCGCATAAAGCGAAATAATTTGATTTTGTCAAAATTTCATATCTCAATATTTAATATATATTTTTATTATCAGCAAAAAATTTATCAACGTATATCACGAAACCTTGACACATTATTATATACTATTTTAAGAGGTATGTTACAATGTTATTTAGATGCATTTAATGTTTTTTTTTCTTCGGTCATATGTCCTATTCCTGAGTATTGTGATATAGTAAGATTTTATGCATAGTTCGTACTACATATTATATATTATAGTCCCACGTTATTATAACTGTATCACTATTCTACGCCTCTACACTACCACATTTTTGAGAATCAGTTAAGCATAATTAAAATATATATATTTTGTGTAGTCTAACCCGAGGCTTCTGTCTCTTCTACGACCAACCAAAAACATCAAGCGTCCTTTGAAACTAATAAGTACGCAAGTAAAGTTTGTGACCATTTACTGAATATAAAACATTTATCTTTCCATGGATTTTTTAAGGTAGTGTTGTGGATCCTTCTACACCGAAATTTTATATTAGATGGAGAGGTTATTATACAATATTTTCCTTACAAAGCTCTGGTATTTAGATCTGATATTCATTTTATCATAGCAATAGCCCTTCCCCTCCCTTCTACAAGTAGTAACATCCAGAACGTATCTCTTTACAGAATTTCAAGTCCACTGCTATATTACCGATCCTTCGGGCACAGAATGGCACGCTCAAGCTATATAATGGAGAGCCGGTTATCTATGCAGGTATAAATGGATCCGGAGTGTTGATTGCCAAGGCTTTGTTTGGATGAAGTACCCGTGAAGTACAGGCAGTTTGTTAAATCACAAAAGCCATTCGGATCGAGAGAGGTCTGTTATTGTGACAGGCGGTATATTTCTGTTTGGACAACACATTTGTTTTTCATTCTGACGCTTCTGATGTCGTGAGCTTCTAAATTGAGCATATAATCCCCACATTCTGTCATTTTCAAGGTATTTAAAATCTCTAGCGACGTTTATAAATGGTTTTTTGTTACATTTTTTAATAAAAAAGAGTGACTTGGGTCGGTACATTAAAGCTTTTATTTTTTTTTAACTATTCTATGATATTGTTTTCTAAATAAAATTTACATGGAAGTATTTAAATTCATCAAACGAAGACTGTAAATTTGAGTCTTTTTATGTCTAAAAATCGGCTACCCAAAAACATATAGAAAAAACTTTGATTTGTTAAATATGAAATAAAAGTTACTGGTAGTAATAAAATAAAATAATGTATGAAATTCAATAAATCTAGAAGGTGTGTTCGAGAAAGGCGTGATAGTTATTATTTATTTAACCCTTTCCACATCGTTGGCGACAATGTGTCGACATGGTAAATTCCTTTGTAACTCCGTTGGCGACTATAGGTCGCCATAGTGCACCTTTTATTGTATATCCTATAAGAAGTCTAGGTGCGTATTATATCAGGTAAAAACCCTTTTTGTCAGTTTTGCAAAGTAATTGCTGCCATTCGGACGTATTCACATTGTTGAATTAAAAAAAAAAAACAAAATAAGTCCGGAGTTCAAAGGGTTAAAATAATATGGGAACCATGACATATACAAGTTTACGCTTTCATATTAATTTTATTCTGGCAGGTTCTCGGAATAAAATATGACAGGCATAAATGCGAAGGCAGCTTTCTTTACAGGCAATTCACGAAAGACAAGCAAATAATACTATTTACTTACTTGGGTACATTGAGTTTCAAAGTAAAGTTTCGTATGTATAATAAATCTAATTATGACGAAATATTACGTCTTATACTTAATCCCTGTGTTCATAAATCAATGCTAACAATTTTCATTATGTATGCACGTGTATATTCGTAATTACCGCATTCAGAATACCGCTTACAGAAACACGAGTTATTATTAAAATGTATATAAAATCTTTAGTACTTGTTGTCTTGAAAAGGTATTCGGGGCGGATTTCAGGCTTCGGAGACTTGCACCAAAACTACGTGCGAATTAAACTCTAGTGGTATAAGCTTTCAAAGTTACCGAAGCCATAGGAGATTTAGGATCCTCAGAGGAAGGGCCACGTACTTTATTAGTTTTTAATACTTCGATATATATTGAAATCAAACTATATTCGTATTATGCTAATACCAATCAAGGTGTTTCCTCACACGATATAAGAAAAAGAAAACATACTTGCACATTTAATTACGATCACGATTGGATTATTTATATTGTTCTTGTTTGTATTTTATAGTTGAAGTTTATAATAACTTGCTGTCGTTAGAGATTGGTCATTTCTTCTGTGATTTTCTTTATATCCAAATATTTACATAGAAAATAGATATTTTCGATTTTATGAATATTTTTCATTTTTACTGAGTTAAACTGTCTGTTAAACACATAATATATTATATTCATTTCAGCGGGTTGGCTTATATATGCTTTCATACAATACTTTGATAATAAACTTTTTGGAAAAAAAAATATTATCTAATTCCTACTAACACTAATATCAACATTTTAATAAGATTCTACCGTCCCTACGTTTTGGAGGTCATTAATTTCTTTGTTTGTTTAGGTTCCGAAATGTAAGCATTACCTAATCCAAACAACGTACACGCTTAATATATTGTAAATAGGCCTTATAATTTTAAAATTTATCACATACTGAAAATACAATTATAGATTAAAATGAAATATGAACCACGAGTTTCGTGCAATCTTCTTCTTCTGTTGCCTCTCCTCATAGGAGGTTGGTGATCATTTCCTCGAACATATCCCTATCCTGGGCCAATCTCACCAATCCGGTTGCACTTCTGTAAATTCCGCATCCACGTGAACTTCCTTCTTCCAATGCCCCTTTTTTCTTTGTTTTTTCCATGGACAATCAGCTTCTTTACTAACATCAAGATTTCCCTTTCTTTGCGCATTCTCTGCACGACTGATTCATTTGTGACGCATTCAGCCCATAGTACTTAACGATTCTCTTATACAGCCACATTTCTGTCGCCTCAATTCTTCGCATAGTAACTGTCTCGAGTCTCCATAAAGGAGAACTGAGACGACATAGCACTTGATTGAGATTTCAGGGTTATATCTTTTGGGCATAGTGTTTTCCTGAAATCATTCAATGTACTGCGTGCTGTCTTAATCATCACTTTAATTTCGTGCAATAGAAATATATAAATTTTTTTATTGGTGTAATAAAATTTACGGCTTGTATCTTATCATTTTTATATTTTTTATGCATTTTTTGATGCTTTTGAATGAAATATAAAAATTTGAATAAATAAATTGTTTTCGAGTTACTGTGGGTTTCCTGGGAGGCGGTGAAGTTGGAAGTCGGTGCAGTGTATTGAGTATCGGCGGTTGCTCGGCCCTTCCCAGAACAGGTTGGATGCAGTGGCCGTGTGTCCGTCGCGACTGCACTTTGCATAAATATCCACCTGTGCTGGTGCCAATCTCTCGGCTGTCCCCTCACTCCTCGGATGCTGTCACCTGCGCCGGTGCGAGGTAGGAAAAGTTCCCAGTCTAGTCGGAACGGCATTAGAAATTCTCCATAGAGTATTACCGTATTCATTTCATTTGCTGTGCGTGTGAATAATAATACTTTTTGTATCACGGATTTCAAATATTATTTATTATGTTTTAGTTAATTTACAATTGGTCTTAGGGCTATGTTTACATAATGGTATGTGATATTTCCTGATCCTGCGCGCAGGTTGTGGGGCTTACAAGGTGGTAGCGTACATGGATTTCACTATTTTCTTCATGTAGGGAAAATAATAGAAGAACCCGGGGACTCACTACACTATTTCCTACTTAGAAATTCATAAACACTGGCTCAGCATGAGTATATGCTCAATGAAATGGTCGCCAACCTCCTCTGAGGAAAGAAAAAAATCATTTTTAGTATTGCGGATTCTTAGTTTTAGTAGTGGTCATTTATTTTATCCAGTAATGTATCCATTTCTGTTTTTCAAATTAGTTTTATTGACTCTTCAGAAAAATATATAGAAATGTAGTCTTGTTGTTATATCTAATATTGTCTTGTGCAACAGCATTTAGTTTTTTCTCAATATGAGCATAGAATATTTAGAGTAACTGCTGGTGATTCTGTGATGTATATAATTTAAGCGCTTGATATTTATTATAAAAAAAACTTCCTGTCAAACAACGCAGCCTCTGAGTAATGGTCGAGAAATGCTTGGCCAAACAGACGCACAAAATAACAAATCGCCACAAAAATTACATAATAAATGTTGTTGTCAAAGCGGAGTGCTTATTTCCTCTACTTTATATAATTAATATAAATTCTAGCGTAACCGTTTTTATGGGAGGTACGTGAATCGGCCTCCTTTGAAAAACCATGCCATGGGGGCTGTCCGCCGGCCTCGGCAGCCTCCGGAGTCGCACTTCCGTTCAGCATCAGCGGCTCCAGCCGATCTGCAATTACGACGGCAGAAACAGATCTTCGATGAACGCCATTTCCTATAAATTGCGGCTGCAGTGCTTGCTGGCCGCCTCGCTCACGATTCGTATTAAAGTTTATTGGATGCAATTTTTTTCTCTTTGAATTGAATTTAATTGAATAAACGCGAACGAACAAATAAAATCCAAGAGATAATATTTTTTAATGTTAATTTTCGGTTTAAAGCGATATTTTTAGGCTATCGCAAACTCCACTATGCCCTTCATTTCGACTCATAAATATATATCAATAATTTTAATAACCTATTTTTTTTAAAAAATCGGTTATTGAGTATTCGCTTATCATATCATTTATGTGTTTTATTACAATGATACTGCAATAATCATTAAAATTATCAATTAATTAATTAGATATTAAAATGCATTTATGATATGTTGTATTGTTTGCGAGAATTAGGTTCATGAATATTGACGATTTTACGCTAATATATCTTCAATAGGACTCCAATTGTAATATAACATGAACACGAAGTAAATAAAATAATAGAAAAAATAAAGTTTTTATCATAAGAAAATTAATACTAAAAAAAATCAGGAAACATTAAAAACTGAATAAAAAGTAACAGAAGGGAATACAAAACTTTTATTTGCTTATAAAGTTCTGACTCGGGTGAAATAAAATGTCTATGTTTTATATAACTGGAAGATATTTGATGCTAAATTCGTATATTTTATTGGACTGTTTCAATTTATTCGGTAATCTTTCTCCCTGAAACTTTATGCAGCAATTCTTTTCTCAGTTTATCAAAATATGGAATCCCCCTGGACTAGAAGCTATAAACTCACGCTATGTAGGGAACAAAAACACGCTATATAAGCATTGGATATAGTCTGTCTATTTAAAAGAACGAAAACAGTATGATGACTTACCTCCAAGCAATTTTATCCTAACAAGTTTCATTAAAAAAAATCGAGTGTTTATAACTTAAAAATTAGGTCTGTTACTAAAGCCACATTTAAACAGTGCTTTTATGCTACAAAAGCTAGATTTATTCTGTCTTCGACGCAGTCGTGAACGGAGTTGCGACCGAAGTATACGTTTGTGGTGCTTTACAAAATAAGCTATTTTTATTGTGATTATTTTAACGGTTACAAAAATAAAAAAGGCTTTAGTACAGTTAATATTTCTCGTAATAAATGAAATGCAATGTGCATGCAGACGCCCCCAGCCGAGTCAAGTGACGTGCGGAGTTTCAACCCTCCAGAATCGAGGGAATGCATCGCCTCCGTGGGGGAGCGGAATAGCCACCCCCGATCGATTGGATTCTTCACAAGGGCGCAACGCGAGGGGATGCTTCTGAATTATTTCGAGATTGCATTAATGTGATGAACGATGAAGGTGACTCATCAGATAAAGTAGTTGTTAAGCTTGAAGTGATCCCTCTGCGAAGATTAGCTTGCTTTTGATATGAGGTGCAACCAAATCATGGTTTGAAACTCGCATTGCACTGACATCAATACACTTGTTTTAAATTAACTATATTGTATGAACTGTTTAATTAGAATACGTATATGATTGAAATCTGTAAAACTACTTGGCATTTATAATTATACAATATCTCTACACGTCAAAAAAATATGGCATGGAATACATATTTTTATTGGTTTGGTGTTCTCTCTTCTGAAAACCTGAATAGTACACGTAATAAAAAAAAATAACTTAAACCGTTCAAAAGTATTTTCCGTAAAGTGTGGTTCCCTTCGATGAAAACATTCCTTCGAGACGTTTTACAGTTTATTTATTCTAATGAGAAAACTTTAAATCATAAGTCTACAAACGGAGAAAACGCTATTACTTGTACATATTAAATAGTGAAGCTTTATACGGATTAGTTACGCAATCGTTGTGTTATTTCTAATAATAATCAGGCATTCAAAGCATGCCTACTATTTAGATATATCGCTTATTTAAAGCATTTTTCAAAAATCAGATGTTTAAGGTGTAAAACATCTGAATATTAAATATTTCAATTGTGCCAAATGAAAAATTCATTGCTCTTGATGATAATTGAAGTGTATTTACTTACGCTAGTTTTAAGTCCTGAACATGGATTTACAATTTCTTCATGTGTACGCCATTGAGAATGAACTTTGTCGTACATGGTTTTATGCGTAAGAGTTTATCTTTGTCACGAGAGAGTTCGTCCGTCTCTTCGGCTGCATTATTTGCATACTAAGCTGAGTGAAGAAAGTCGTGGCCGCACCTCCCATTGTGATGGAATTCCTCACCTGCCCGTGCCAACTCCCCGGGCCAGCTCAGTACCATAACCAGATAAGCAGTCCATACACATTATTTTAAATTTTCTATCAAAATAATGTTCAGGACGAAGTCTTAAACTAAAAATTTCAAAATTATTTTTTTAATGCAAGACTTACTTATATAATTTAACTAAACTAAACTAAACCAAGAAATTAAATCCGTGTGTAATTATGATTGATTATACTATCAACATATCATGCATATTTAAGTAATAACCACGAATTTTCAGTTAAATTCATACTCGCTTCTTTTGTAAAAAACCAATCGCAAATCAAATAAAATTTTAATATTAATAAGTTGAGTTATTTAGTGCCAACATTAACGTGTTATTTTCTATCGTCTATAGAGCAGTTATTACATATTATATTTTAGAGCCTATGTGTAACACACGTAAGTATTTTTTTTAACAAAAAAAAGTCTTGAGCAAATTATAATAAACATGTCAAAACCATATACAAATTCACGCACAAAAAGTTCGAGCTTGTAAATTCGCGTACGTAAACTTTTCGCCTGAAAAACTCCAGTGCTCAATTTGCTGTGTGCTTTAGGTTGTATATAATTCACGGTGTTTCCAACTGAGTATTTTTCAACCCACGTCTCTTTATTTGGAATACTGTATAGAAATCTTCTGAGAAGCATTGACATTTTTAAGTCGTATTACTCGGCGTCTTTATGTAGGCGAACTTCATATGTCAGATACCTCATTAAAGGAACGTGTCAAGGCGATACATCTAAATAGTAGGCATGCTTTGAATGCCTGATTATTATTTTAAATAACACAACGATTACGTAACTAATCCCTATAATGCTTCACTATTTAATATGTACAAGTAGTAGCGTTTTCTCCGTTTGTAGACTTATGATTTAAAGTTTTCTCATTAGAATAAGTAAACCGTAAAACGTCTCGCAGGAATGTTTTCATCGAAGGGAACCACACTTTACGGAAAATACTTTTGAACGGTTTAAGTTATTTTTTTATTTTTTTTTATTACGTGTACTATTCAGGTTTTCAGAAGAGAGTACACCAAACCAATAAAAATATGTATTCCATGCCATAATCATGGTATGGATATGTTTTTTGACGTGTAGAGGTATCGCATATCGTTTTCCAGATTTCAATAATATTAGTATTCTAATAAAATAGTTCATACAATATAATTAATTTAAAACGAGTGTATTGATGTCAGTGCAATGCAAGTTTCAAACCAGTTTTGCAGATAAATCTTATAAACTCAGCCGTAATTCAGCGGATATTCCATTTCAAGATGCAATCATATTACAGTTAATAAAGCCACTGGGAATTGACAGAAGGCTCTGCCATTTTTATGACATCCTATGCGACATTATGCGGTAAAGCCGCCATGTTTAATCCGTACCATAGCCAACGGTAAATCATCGTTTATATAATCTACCGGTAAATAATGAAACGACTCTCGCAGACTCAACATAACAAGCGAATGAAATCATGTGTGCCTAACCAGACACAAACCATGCCGACGATTTGTTTTTTGCTAGAGAAATTTTAAGCTGGCACATGAGCTTTGAGGCATCTGTAGGCTGTGTTACACTAATGATTACATTCATGTGACGTCATTAATTATTTATA
Source organism: Atopsyche davidsoni (assembly GCA_022113835.1). Classification (NCBI taxonomy): domain Eukaryota; kingdom Metazoa; phylum Arthropoda; class Insecta; order Trichoptera; family Hydrobiosidae; genus Atopsyche; species Atopsyche davidsoni. Next base: position 6,982,840 of record JAILWY010000006.1, on the reverse strand, counting down.
TAGGAAACACACAAAAAAAGCTGAAAAAGGGTTGGACCAAAAATATGCAATAAAAATAAATTATTATAATTTTTGTAGGCTAGTTGTTAGAGAATAATTATTGGTTAAGTGTGTACCGGCTAATAGAAATTATTCAAAAAACAAGTAGACAATTTTATTTTGGTCTAAGCATCAGAGATCTACTGATGCACCGGGAATAAGCTGTCTTTCTAATGTAATTTCGTTTGGAGGCGGAATGATATTTTATCCCATTTCTGGTATCTAGAAATTTCATCTTCTTTGCGGTTAAACATTTAAGCAAGAAAATGGCAAAAAGGTCAAAGTGGCATGTTTAAGTTTCTCGCTTAACCGCAGCATCTTGTTTAATCATTATAGCGGGCCGCTTGTTTGTACTTCTGACTAGTCATAACTACGCTTAGGTAACTTTAATTAAAATATAAGGTTTATTCAAATTAATGTACTGTCTAAAGTACATGTGTATTTTCAATTAAATATATTTATCGATTTACTTTGTTCGCACCACTCATGGGAGAAGGCAGGTATGAAAGCAGTTAGAAGTATTCAGAGGCTTGGTACATCGAAAAAATATATAAATACATTTTAAAAAGCATATAAGTTACAAGTATTTTCATTTAGAAATCCATAAGCCCCTGCGATATTTTTATCTTATTTTTTGTTGCAGACGATTTCCAAGGCTTTCATGGTGTGTTCATCTCACCATCGGCTCTCCAGCGACAGCAGCCATGAGTGACGATGTAATACCCTCTCCAAGTATAGAAGAAGGTAAGACCCAAAGTATACAATTACATCTCCAGCCGATATATCGTATTCCTTGGCAGTTCGTATTGAATGTTGCCTACATTATTATTATACCACAACTAACGGTTATTTATTGCGTAACTAATTACCATTATTAATCGCTGTTCTTGTAATGCCTAATGATTTGGTGTCGGCTGCTAAGTGAGAAACATTTATAATTTATTGAATTAATTTTATAATACATATCAAATGAATGGTACCAGTATTTATACGCACATTCGTACATCTAAAATGTGTTGTATTTACCCTTACTAATGCTTCAAGGATCCTATACAGGATGACATCCTATTATATTTAAGTACGTCAAATATGCTAACTTAACAGTTTGGCCTTTTTATAAAAGAAAACTCAATATACCGGCATTTTTCCCACACAGGCCTTTGGGAAATATAAATTAATATTAAAATATCTTGGTTTGCTTATTAAACGACGAGATGAGTCCTTTATTTACTTTCCCAGGACTATGCTAGGATTAAAACCTTAACCTTCTGGGTTTTGCACCTAACGGTTTAATTAGGTTGACCATCATGATCCTGTCACTGAGAGAAAATTTTAATCGTCATACCCAAAGGTACGTCTTCAAAACTGGGGTGTATACGAAATATTGAAATAGGTTGAATACATATTTTAATTACTGTTTTAAGTTGTTGATTACGTATGCCAAAACGCGTTATTTCTATTTATTCCAAAGTTTTTATAAAATTAATTATTTTTAATAGGAGTGCAGGTACAATAGGTTTAAGGGGAATCTCTCGGCTTATTAGTAATACCGAAAGTCCAACGGTGCCGAATGGTTGAAACCTTTTGCGAGAAGGCAGTAAGCGAAGTACTTTTAGGGGTGAATAACGAGGTTGGAGTTTCTCGAGGGATCTTTGTGTGGACTGTGATAATATTTGGGGACGGAAATTAATAAGTTGTTATGAGTTTAGTGTGTAAGGAAAACAAAATAGGCTTGATAGTTATTACGATACAACAAACATAGGAATTCTACGTATATAATCTGAAGAAAATTTCAAGAGAGTGAATTTATTGATTTTGGCTTTCAATACAAAACCAATTATTTAAATCTCCATAAATTGTTGTTAATACAAAACATATTGAAATAGGTCGTATTTGTATATAAAACAAATCATTTCAAAGTTTGATTACGTCTTGTTTGCATTGCGAAAAACGTCACTGTTAATTATAGGCTCAACCAATTTTAAGCATCCTGAATACCCTGAATATTTTTCTAATCCGTAAATCAAATAAAAAATCCCAATGGCTATAAATTATATAAAAATACATGAAGGGTGTCCTTGTTAATCGATGTAGAAGAATTAATTTATTACAGCGGACGTATTATATCAAAATCAAGTTGAATAGTAGGAGATGTATCAAGTCGGAATACGGGCGCCTTATCCGGCGTTAATATTAATTATATCGATTAGAGAACATGAAACGTCTCCATCTTAAATTACTGTAAGAATACTTGAAAAATGTGTGGAGAGGTAAAACTCACGTAAAACCGTACATTCCAAATGGCAAAGTTAAAATAGCTTATATAGAATCTCAAATAACTCATAGTACTTTAACACACTTGTGAAGATGATAAAAACCATACTGCACAAATATAATCAATTATATAAAGGAGCTCGTAAAAAATTACATTTTGATAATTGAAGTATAGGGAAGATTAAACTAAAATATATTTGTTCATGTGCAGCAATGACTTGTTATGTCTTTGGCATTACTCAATTTCCCGAATTCTACAATAAGATCTATAACACGCATTGATTAATCGTAACGGGAAAAAACGTTGGAAATGCGCAAAAAATTTAAATAACCAGATAATAAAAAAAAAACTTGAATTCAAATGCGAATATTTGTATTTGATGTCAAAGATCCTCACGATGAGATTGTTATAGATGTCTTCTTGGTAGAGTTAAGGTTTACAGTTATGAAGTTCCTAATCGTCGGATCAACTCCATTAAATCTAATTCGTACCTGGAACTTGAATAATTATGAAACCTGTCCAATTATCCAGGCAGCATCTTCCAGCTGCGAACCTGCACAGCTTTCGCTAACTTGAAAGGCTGACTACGTCTTACATTCCAGTTAGCCTGACACCAACTTGTCAGCGAACTTCAATACCAAGGGGGCTGCTATTCCGTGTCTCTGATTATGCGAAAAATAAATTGGACTTTAAAATTAACTTTATCGTAATCTCTGAATATTTCCTAAAGTTTACGTATATTTAACTAAGATCCAAGTAATCGACGATTGGACTATAATGATTATAACGAGAAGGTATACGTGAAATTATATTTTAAAAATTACCTCTTTTATACCATAATAGTTCAAAGTGAATTCGAAGTTTTCTTCCTTTGCGATTTGCAATGCAATTTGCACATATTTCAATACATTTTACTCGGCCCCGAGAAACTATTTTAATAAACATTGTTATTGGAGGTTTCAATTTAATATATCGAGCTTTGAATACTATGAAAATATTCTAAAATTTTCTTATCGTGATATATATTATTAAGTAATTCGCATCATGTATGATATCTATCATTTACAAAATCATCTGAAAAATGACCTGCTCGCTTTAGGGTTAATAGAAGCTTACTTGTTAAGACAGTAGTAGTAAAGGTTTGCTAAAAAGCAAATTTGTAATCAAAGGGTAATTCCTTCTTTAATCTACACGTTTTAGAAAGCGTCCAGGTGTGACACCATTTTATGAAATAAGTAAAGCATGTTTACAAGGAAGATATACAGATTAATTCGCAACCCTACCCGACACAATTCAATTATTTGTGCTTTGAAACGACACATGAATGTTTACGAGAACAATTCACGACTCGGTCGAGTGGTTTATGTGAATTTGATTTAAAACACAGTAAATGTTTTAGGGGCACGTAAGTTAGGGTGAAACGTAAAATTAATTACAACTTTTTAATGTTTCTTAAATGTGGCATTATTTAATATAATTTTATTTATTTTGTTGCACAAAAAATACTGATGCTGGTTTTTTTGGAATGGGTTCAGCAATTTTTACAGCCGAATGACGAAAACGTTTACTAGTATGGTATGACTAAGAATCTCATTGGACTTGATTAATTTTTATATGGAATTGCACCTGATCGTTTTCAGTTGTGACACCAATGACCAAATATGTATGGCATTTAATTTTTATTTTAGTTAGTCTGATAAATATAGCATAAACGTATAAATATTAATTATAATTTTTTCTACTAGAGTTACTTCTCATATGAGGTTTATGACCATTTTATTGAATACTTATTTATCGATTTTATTTTTCACTAATTCGGATGTACTTCCGACATTATCCACGTAAGTTTCTTCCTTCGAGAATTGGATGTAGGATGTTATATTTATTGTTTCGAAAAATATGACCTCCTGTTTTTTGCGCATTCTGCGCCAGACTCTCTTATTTGTGACGCGGTTAACCCATGACATTCTTGACGATATGATTAACATAAAATGCATTCGTTTAAAAATATCTAAAATAAGATCAAATCACCGTTTTATGCATCGAATGGCCATAAAAAAGTTTATAAAAAAATACATAAAAATTATTTACATCTGCCCACGTGCATTGAATTTATAACAGGTGAGCATATAATTAATTTTAACGAGAATTCTCCAAAAGTGGGAACACCTCCGTACGCTATCTTATTTACGAAGAAAGTGGTATTTTTGTATAGCGCCGGTTGCGATGCTCACTTTCTAAGTCGTGCGCAATGCAACACCCACGCGGCGGGCGGCGCGGCGGCCGCGGGCCCGGCCCAGCCCTCGCCTTGTCTCGCTCCCCCTCGCGGGTTTCCCGGCGCCCCGCCGGCCGTCTCACTCGCACGGACTAACCTAGGCCAACGCGCGGACGTCCTGTGTCCGTTTGTGAATTTGTGTTTTCCGTTTTAGCGCTGTATGAATTATGTTATGAAAAAAAGGGGGGGGGGGGGGGGGTTATGTTATGCCTTGCAATCCATAGAAATTTTTATTTAAAATCATGATACTTCAGCAAAATAAAATAAAAAATTTCAACATCCTTTATTTTCATTTTATTTTTACAATAGTTGTTAGAGCTCTTCTTATAATACGGTACGTGGTTATCCCCTGAGCCTGCGTGCACGTTGTGCGGTTTACAAGGTGTGGCTTAGGTGTTATTGTACACGGATTTCTTTATTTTCGTTGTTGAGTTTGCGTAATAATTCATATGCAATGTTTAAAAAAATGTACGTGTACTTAATCTTATAACTAACTTATGCAAGTAACCAAAAAAAAAATCATGCATGAATGGATTTTATTATATTATAAACTGAATTTCGTAATAAGATATTTAAATAATATTAAAAATAAATATGTATTAAACATTTTCAATCACGCAGATTCTTTGCATGAGATCGGCAAGTTTAATGAACTTCTTATCCAGAAAACCAGTATTTGAGTATTTAGCCGTCAAGATGTGGTATTAAATATCGCAATCGGATGATGAAATAAGTAGATGTATAAAAACGTAAAAGGCGCTCACTTTAATTTATACGAACTACCAACTGGACGCATTGCGATAATTTCGCAAAAAACATCACATCATAAGCAGCCTGCACACGCTGCGAGACAACTTGCAACCGATTTGCAATTTGCCAAAACTCCCCTTTCATTTTAGGTGCTATAATTGTTGATTTTATGAAATACATACTATTCGGTTGTCAGTTGTGTCGCAGCGTGTGTAGCCAGCTTTACGAGTCTTGCTTACCAGTAGGGAGTGTGCAATGTCACCCAGTTTTTCGGAATGCAAGTGCCCATTTTTTTATTATTCATTATATTTCATTGCATATATGTTTGTTGATCTTATTGGTGTCGTCTCCGATCCTTGTTCTTAAAAGTGGTTCTGAATTCGTTGGTGGATTTTTTTATCACTCCACCTTAATGGAGGATGCCTTCTGCGAGGCAGTAATTAAAACGTTTTAATACAATCCTCCCCTGAGAAACATTAAAATCATCAACTTTTCTATATAGGGTTAGATACGCCTACTTCATAATTTCCAAAAGTAAGAATACTAGGTTACTGCAAATATTTAAATAGCATAATTTTAAATTGACTTTTCGCGCATATAATATTTTTTATACATAAAAAGTATAAAAGCTTTGAAAAGGTATTGTTAGAATATGTTTTTATATTTATCCAATCAACCTTAATTTTATTACCAGCCATTATTAGCACGAATGCGTGCTTGATTAATACGAAAGACATTAATTAAATATAAAGATAAATTGTCCTCGCAATTTCTTGTACGCGCACTGTAACGGAAAGTAATACATCAATTATGTTTTATCATAATAAGAGATGCCATATTTTCATGACTTTAGTACACTCGATAAAAGTTATAACAATACCTTTATAAAATACATATGATAAAAGCATAAATCATAAAAAAAAATTTTTTTTAAATATGCTATGCTTACAATACGAGTGTGGTTGTCCTAAGATCCTGTGCGCAGGTTGAGGGGCTTACAGCATGTGGGTTATGTGTTATGGATTTTTTTTATTTCCATTATTGAGTTTGTGTGGGGGAAAATGTGTGTACATATTTAGTATGTAAACATTTTTAATATTTTCGAGTAAAATACTTGAGTGATTTTTCACATGTTCGTTTTTATTTGTGACCGGTTTCGCCAACCTTTCACGTTTTACTCAAAAATATTAACACACTAAAGGCGGGGCGAATACTAGTACCCGTTTCGTGGACTACTGTCTAAAGGCGGGGCGCATATTAATACGTTTTTGAATGTGTTTACTCTAAAAGCGGCAGAAGGTCATTTTACTTTTTAGTTTTACAGCTCGTAATGTTTGTTTAGGACTCGTCAACGTTACTTCTTCCAATACTGTCCAGTGATTCTGAGCAAAGTGACAATGAAGAAGTGGAGCGGTCAGAGAATGATAATCTTCCAATTATTGAACAATTTTTAGGACAAAGTGGTGTTGTTGTGATGCCAAGTACTCCGCAAAGTGTGTATGAAGAGGTTCAACTTTTTATAGGAAACGAGTGTATAGACTAGATTGCACACGTGCAATTTTACGCAAATTTCGTCCGCTTCGCACATCAGTTTAGTCAATTTGGTTACCCGTTTAAAAACATTTAATTTACTAACAAAAATCTCACAATCAACTCGGAGTTGCTAAACGGAAGAAAAAAAATAATCAAAAAGTGCAAATCAAAGAGTGTATAGACTAAATTTCGCACGCGAAATTTTACCCGCTACGCCACATCGGTTCAGTCAAGTGCGTTAAAATTGAATTCCACCAAGTACGCTCTGTAATATTGAATTTATTATTTTGATTTTCTGTCCGGATGATAAGCCGCGGGTACAGTGCTAGCGATGCACTAGCGGGCAGAGTTTTTTTGAAAGTTGCAGAGCGCGTGTTGGTTGGCACGGTCGCGCGCGCGTCTGCACATCCGAGCATTGATTACATAAGGGGCCGCCCCGCCCCGCCCCGCCCCCGCCTCGCCCCTGCCCCCTCCCCCGCCCCGCCCCGGGTATCCCCCGCCCCGCCGTGTCCGATAGCAGTCAGTAGTAAGCGCAGCCCCGAGCGGGCAGGTCCTGTCCTGTCGGCGCCGCTCGAGCCTCCCGCGCCTCCCCTCGACGGCACGTTACCGAGTCCCGCTGAGCGGCCGTGTCGCGTGTTCACCGCGTCTGTCCGAGCATTCCACCCCCGCGTGTCCGCGCCAGTGCGACGGGAGACTCTTCCGCCGATACCGGAAGGCTTTTCCTTGTTTTCCGGCGTCCCTCGCACTGTTATTGAATTTCGTTTTTGACGCGTGACGCTCGATCCGCGGGATAAAAGGTGGTTTTTTTTTTTTTTACCGATAAAATAAATATTTATTATCCGACAACCCTATATGACAATACTCATGACTTGCCCGAAATATTTACATTAATATCTAAAAAAAATAATATATCCCTCTCGATGAAAAACATTACAAATCGTTGCTCAGGTTTTTCAAGCATAACAAAAATTTTAGCCGGTGTTTACTTTTTTTTTAAATACAGCTGCAAACTCCCCGATAAGCGTAAATTTTTGATCGGTTGTTTTCTCTTGTCGACTGGGGACACTCGCCGCCGGTCTCGGATCACAATACGGCGCAATACTTGCGATTCCCGTGGAATTGACTGCGAAATCTTCAGCGTCCGGCTTCGGCCTGAAAACGAATGAGAATTGTAAAGTTTCAGGATTGTCGGGGGTGCTCACACTCCTCGACTGCAGTCGTGTAGTGTGCCGTGCCGGCGGCATGTGGTGCAAGTGACATTCGGAAGTGTTTGTTGGGATTGTCGGCGGCCTGCGCGGAGGGTGGAGGGTAGAGGGTGGAGGGTGGAGGGTGGAGAGTGGAGGGTGGATAGATCCAGACTCGGCTCGCAGTGCTCGGCGCCTTCCTTGCTCTCCTGCTTTCGGAATATTGATCGGACTTCCCGCTATATGCGAGCTGAATTCCTATTGAACTGAATATATTGTTGCTCAGCCCAGACGACTGTGCAAAACATTTTCTCAATACCTATGATCATTCAAACGCAACAATACTTATTGTTATATTATATTGTCACTTATTGAATGTGACATATCAATATATACAATAACTGTGATATTTTAATATTGATTGCTATTTGTCTTTGATTCTTTTAAATATGATGACAAAATCTTTTCTTAGGCAGATAGAGGTGACGAAGGTTTGTCTCGAGGGGCTAAGTGCGTGGGATAAAAATCTTATCCTCCGATTATGTTTTAAGTTATTTTGATAAGGGTTAAGAATGAAAAATATAACATCAAATTGTGAAGCAACTTTTCAACAATAAAACTACTTACTTCTGTGTAGTACGTCATATGCACGCATGTAATTCTTGTGTGTAATACAATTACGATCTACAATAAACCCTTAACGTGATTATAAGCGTATCGATTTAGCAGATATAATTCCAGCTACGTTAGCAAATGTACTATCTAAATAAAGTCATAAACTAAATGCATATATGGCATGTTTCACCGAACAAACCATTAAAAAATAATAAAACACGGTATAAATTATTATGTGGCTGTAACACAGAAACTTTTCCAGATTTACCGTTCCATATTTTATGCTTTCTTTTATATATTTTTTACATTTGTAATAAAATATATGGGTGGTATAAAACATGTTTCCGTACCTTTTTTACGTTCAAAATACGTAATTAAGCCCAGAAATGGATGGAAACTCGTGTCTACATCGAGTCTTCCATGCTGTAAAAATGTAATTCGTGTCAATACATGAATTACATTCACAATGGGGAGTGTTCGTCAGTTCGCGATCAATATCGTGTTATTTGTAGCGAAGACACTTTGTGTGAGTGATTACTCACATTTATTGTTTGATATATTTAATTTGTCTGCTTTTAAAAGTGCTCACAATAAACTACTCAACAACTGAAAATTAATCAAATTGATCTAGAGTACCTTAATGTATTAATTTTTTTTTTAATAAATCACAAGTAAAGTATATCAGATCTTAATGTCAGACGTTTTTCAGGAAAGGATACGTATATACTATATATATAATAATACTTTTGGGAATGAGTAATACGTAGACTTTCCTTTGAGTATAAAACTGCGGTGTAGAAGACATGGCGACACACTACACTATTTTCCCTTAAAAACAACCATGAACAGACATAGAGATATGTTCAATAAAATGGCCACTTTCTTCCTCTGAAAAGAGGCATGTGAAGTAGAAGTATATTAATAATAAATATAACATGTATTTGCGCAACTAACAATACTGTAGTATAAGTAACTTTTTTATTAGATTACTATGTTACGGTTAACCCGCAATAAATAATCTATAAATTTCTAACCATGTTTTTTTTTTGTAAGAGTGTACGTTTGATACCAAATTAACAGTACAGTCAGACACGTTGCGCAACCATTAAAAGCGCACATAAATTAAAACTAAAATATTCATTCCGACGTCCACTTATATCGATAATAAACTTGTACCAGACGTACATTTTGAACTGCGCCATAAGGGCACTGGTAGCAAGGAATTTAAAGCTGGAGACTTCTGGATCAGGATCGTAGACGGCAGCCCGGGATTGTCGTAGTCAGCCCGGGTTGTAGAAGTCAGCAAGGGAAGAGAAGTCAGCACAGGAAGAGAAGTCAGCTCAGGATGTAGTAGTCAGCACGGGAAGAGGTCTTAATCAAACGCTGGTTGGTTTCACACTGACTTTATTGGTTCATTACAGGCATATTTATTTACACAGAAATTCCTGCGTGGAAGCCGCGCAGGAGTTGTTGCCCGTGCCGAACGGTGCCGGGCGAGAATCTTCGTGCGTGCCGAAACGGGCCGGGCGAGAGATCATTGATGCTGCGTCCCGTTATGCCGGTGGTTCTCAAGCGCCGCGCGTGCGGGCCGTGCATACAACGCCTGTGGGTCCGTGTACTGCGAGCGGTGGCCGCTCCGGCACGCCGCTGGTTCTCAACCTTTCCCTCTCTCTGTGTGCCTCATTCGGCGGTGAGCCGCCGTGACGTACGGACGTGCCGCCGCTCCGAAACGGAGCTGCGGTGCCTCATTCGGCGGTGAGCCGCCGTGACGTACGGTCGTGCCGCCGCTCCGAACGGAGCGGCGGTACAGACGGCAAACTCCGCACGTCACGCAAACCCTCATATGTTGGATACGAGCGGCTCACGCCCTGTACATATACAAAGTTAATTATAACATAGCGACGCGCGAGATCTCGTCAATGCCGGGCGATCGCCTGCCGAGCCACGCCCGCGCTCGTCGCGCGCGGTGCATCTGGGCCGTCCCTGTGAGCCGAGGGCTCGTGGGCCTCTCGGCGGCGTTCGCTCCGGTTTCGGTGCCGGCTTTCTACCTGCTTTTACGTCGCGCGTCGCGCGGTTCTGTACAGGCGGCATACTCGCCGTACAATCATATAATTTATTTACTAAACTAGCGGCCGTCGTCCCGTACAGACGGCACACTTCCCGTCACGCAAATATTCGTTTCATAACTGGCGGCCGACGTCCCGTACATTCCCCCCGTGCAGTCTCCGCTGTACTAGCATCGGATGTCGGCCGGTCGTTGTTTCCGGCGCCGGGGGACGGACGGTCGGCGGGGCGCTGGGCAGTGGCGGGGCGCTAGGTAGCGTGGCGTCCATAATGACGTCCAGGTCTCCTGTGAGTTTCGAGTGCGCTGCCCTGGTTGTAAGGCAGGTGAACAGCGCACCGTATCCCTTTTCTTGTTGTCGGCCGTTCGTGACCTTCATCGGGCCGACGTAGTCCAGGCCGCAATGTGTGTACGGCCTGCAATGATGGGCTAGCCCTCCAGCAGGGCCCCGGGTTCTCGGTGCAATGTGCATTTTGATTGCACAATTGCCTTGGTGCGGCCCTGCGTACTTTGTGCAACTTATATAAAGTAAACAAGGCGCGGATACAAGGCCACCAGCTCTCCATATTTGAGGGTGGTGGTTTATCAGCTGTGTAACATACAATGGTGCGGGTGTTAATTCCGCGGGGTCATTCGTCCAGCCATCTTTGCCGCTGGTTGCCAACGCAGCCGTGAGTGGCGCAGGCGGTGGCTCCCCGGTGTGCAGCGCATCCCGACTCGCAAGTCCAAGCGACGAAGGGACTCTGCTCGCTGCCATCGCAGCTGGGAGGGACGCACGCGGCGGCCTCCCGGTGTGCAGCGCATCCCGACTCGCAAGTCCAAGCGACGAAGGGACGCTGCTCGCTGCCATCGCAGCTGGGAGGGACGCACGCGGCGGCCTCCCGGTGTGCAGCGCATCCCGACTCGCAAGTCCAAGCGACGAAGGGACGCTGCTCGCTGCCATCGCAGCCGGGAGGGACGCACGCGGCGGCCTCCCGGTGTGCAGCGCATCCCGACTCGCAAGTCCAAGCGACGAAGGGACGCTGCTCGCTGCCATCGCAGCTGGGAGGGACGCACGCGGCGGCCTCCCGGTGTGCAGCGCATCCCGACTCGCAAGTCCAAGCGACGAAGGGACGCTGCTCGCTGCCATCGCAGCTGGGAGGGACGCACGCGGCGGCCTCCCGGTGTGCAGCGCATCCCGACTCGCAAGTCCAAGCGACGAAGGGACGCTGCTCGCTGCCATCGCAGCTGGGAGGGACGCACGCGGCGGCCTCCCGGTGTGCAGCGCATCCCGACTCGCAAGTCCAAGCGACGAAGGGACGCTGCTCGCTGCCATCGCAGCTGGGAGGGACGCACGCGGCGGCCTCCCGGTGTGCAGCGCATCCCGACTCGCAAGTCCAAGCGACGAAGGGACGCTGCTCGCTGCCATCGCAGCTGGGAGGGACGCACGCGGCGGCCTCCCGGTGTGCAGCGCATCCCGACTCGCAAGTCCAAGCGACGAAGGGACGCTGCTCGCTGCCATCGCAGCTGGGAGGGACGCACGCGGCGGCCTCCCGGTGTGCAGCGCATCCCGACTCGCAAGTCCAAGCGACGAAGGGACGCTGCTCGCTGCCATCGCAGCTGGGAGAGGCGCAGACGGCGGCTCTTTGAAAGGCGCGTCCCGACCCGCCAGTCCAATAGGTGGCGGGACGCTGCTCACTGCCGTCGCAGCTAGGAGAGGCGCAGACGGCGGCTCTTTGAAAGGCGCGTCCCGATCCGCCAGTCCAAGAGGCGGCGGGACGCTGCTCACTGCCGTCGCAGCTAAGGGAGGCGCAGACGGCGGCTCTTTGAAAGGCGCGTCCCGACCCGCCAGTCCAATAGGCGGCGGGACGCTGTGGGCTGCCATTGCAGCTGGGAGGTGCGCAGGCGGCGGCTCCCCGGTGTGAGACGCTTCCCGACTCGCAAGTTCATGCGACGAAGGGACGCCTCGCGCTGCCATCGCAGCTGGGAAGGGCCCATGCGGCGGCTCCCCGGTGTGAGACGCTTCCCGACTCGCAAGTTCATGCGACGAAGGGACGCCTCGCGCTGCCATCGCAGCTGGGAAGGGCCCATGCGGCGGCTCCCCGGTGTGAGACGCTTCCCGACTCGCAAGTTCATGCGACGAAGGGACACCTCGCGCTGCCATCGCAGCTGGGAAGGGCCCATGCGGCGGCTCCCCGGTGTGAGACGCTTCCCGACTCGCAAGTTCATGCGACGAAGGGACGCCTCGCGCTGCCATCGCAGCTGGGAAGGGCCCATGCGGCGGCTCCCCGGTGTGAGACGCTTCCCGACTCGCAAGTTCATGCGACGAAGGGACGCCTCGCGCTGCCATCGCAGCTGGGAAGGGCCCATGCGGCGGCTCCCCGGTGTGAGACGCTTCCCGACTCGCAAGTTCATGCGACGAAGGGACGCCTCGCGCTGCCATCGCAGCTGGGAAGGGCCCATGCGGCGGCTCCCCGGTGTGAGACGCTTCCCGACTCGCAAGTTCATGCGACGAAGGGACGCCTCGCGCTGCCATCGCAGCTGGGAAGGGCCCATGCGGCGGCTCCCCGGTGTGAGACGCTTCCCGACTCGCAAGTTCATGCGACGAAGGGACGCCTCGCGCTGCCATCGCAGCTGGGAAGGGCCCATGCGGCGGCTCCCCGGTTTGCGCGGCACCATCACAGGGCGCGTCCCGCTCCGCCAGTCCATTTGGCGGAGGGACGTCGCGGGCCGCCTGCGCGGCCTGCAGAGTCACATCGACGGGGTCACCGCTGAGGGGTTGTAAGTCCTTCAAGGCTCCATCGCCGGGCGCGTCCCGATCCGCCAGTCCAATAGGCGGCGGGACGTCGCGGGCCGCCTGCGCGGCCTGCAGAGTCACATCGACGGGGTCACCGCTGAGGGGTTGTAAGTCCTTCAAGGCACCATCGCCGGGCGCGTCCCGATCCGCCAGTCCAATAGGCGGCGGGACGTCGCGGGCCGCCTGCGCGGCCTGCAGAGTCACATCGACGGGGTCACCGCTGAGGGGTTGTAAGTCCTTCAAGGCACCATCGCCGGGCGCGTCCCGATCCGCCAGTCCAATAGGCGGCGGGACGTCGCGGGCCGCCTGCGCGGCCTGCAGAGTCACATCGACGGGGTCACCGCTGAGGGGTTGTAAGTCCTTCAAGGCACCATCGCCGGGCGCGTCCCGATCCGCCAGTCCAATAGGCGGCGGGACGTCGCGGGCCGCCTGCGCGGCCTGCAGAGTCACATCGACGGGGTCACCGCTGAGGGGTTGTAAGTCCTTCAAGGCACCATCGCCGGGCGCGTCCCGATCCGCCAGTCCAATAGGCGGCGGGACGTCGCGGGCCGCCTGCGCGGCCTGCAGAGTCGCAAGCGGCGGCTCTCTGGGTTGCGCAATTACTTTGCTCTCCCTTGGCTCTTCTCTTTTTTCTATCTCGTGTTTCCCGGTTCTGCACATCGGGCAGGCGTCCCGGTTGCGGTCTTCCCGGCGATCATCGCGGCCATCCTGGCGGCGATATCCCCGGCCATCATCCTGTCGGCCATCATGTCGGCCATCATGTCGGCCATCCTCTCGGCCATCCTCTCGGCCATCCTCTCGGCCATCCTCTCGGCCATCCTCTCGGCCATCCTCTCGGCCATCCTCTCGGCCATCCTCTCGGCCATCTTGGTCAGCCATAGCGAGCACGTGAGCGTCCTTACGCCCCCTTCCCGTGGTCCGCTTGCGGTCCAGACAACCCGCGAACGCTGCTCTCTCGCAGCCCTTCATCAGCCACTTGCCTAGATCGGCGATGGTGGGCCTCTCTCCGTCTACCGGCTTGTCAAAAAACTGTTGCATCCATGCAAACTGCAGGTATGGAGGCAGCTTTGACACCATGGAGGTGAGCAAGTTTGGCATTGCCAAGTATTGATTCCCTTCCTTCCCGATGGCAGCGACAAGGTTGTTGATTGCCACTGCAATCTCTATCATTTTATCCATTCCGTTGCCCTCCTCCATCCGCGGCATCCGTTGCATGTTTTCTAACATTGTGTTGATGATCGCGTCTCGATCACCAAAGCGGATCCGCAGCGATTCTATTATGTCCCCGACTCTCTCAGGATCGTTGAGCATCCCGGCAACGGCCAAACGTGCCTCGCCTTTCAGGGCCTGACGCAATCTCATCAGATTCTCCGAATCTGTGATTGCGCAAACTCGCGACGATTGCTCCCATTGCGCAATAAATGTGGGCCAATCGACGTGATCACCGTTGAAGGGTGGTAAGTCCTTCACGCCCGACTGTCTCGCCATGAACGCTTCGATGCGCGAGATATCTCGGGTCGCGGTGTTTTGTGTCTCGTCGCTCCGATGTGGCGGCGCGCTCTGTGCGGCCGTATCGGACGGGACGCTTCCCTTCGCCGGCTCATCTGCAATGGTATGCAGTGGCGAGGGGGTCCGTTGGTTTTGTAGACTGCTATCGCCCATGACAGAACGCACTGCCTGCGTTATAGCTGTCATGAGGTGGGCCATGGGGTCGTTCTGTTGTACCCATGCCGCTGTTTGACGGTGTGGCTCTCTGGAGAACTCTTCACTATGAGTCTCCGCTCGCCAGGCGTCCTTCTGAGTGTCCGGTCGTCCTATTAGAGCGTCCGGTGCGGCAGTCTCGCTCAATGAGCGACGTGTGCTCGGCCCGGGCGCAGGCGCGGCGACTATCCGTGCTGTGGTAGTCGGTACGGCTGCGGTTACGCTAGCTGCGGCTCGGTGGGCTGTGGCGTCGGCCGCGTCTGCGGCGTCGGCGTCAGCTTCGGCGGCTGCTGAACCCGCGCGTCGGTGCGCAGCGTTCCTATCTTCGGCCTCGCGGAGTAGGCGTTTCATTTCTCTGTTTTCCCTCCTTAACTTGAGGATCGTGTCGTCTGTGGCGGTGCGGTCCGAGTGTCTCGACGACGCACTTTCGGATGCGTCGGAGTCGGCCCGGTCATCTTCGCGAGCCGCGCCCTTTCCAGAGCGGAGTGATGCCGGCATTATTTCACAGAATACGCGCACAAATTAAAGAGTTGTGCTGAATCTACTTTTTACTATTCACTTGTAAAACACTTTTTTAATTTACTTTTTTTTAAAAAATACTTTTAAATTCACTTTTAAAAAATACTTTTAAATTCACTTTTAAAACACTTTTAAATTCACTTTTAAAAAATACTTTTAAATTCACTTAACTTGATTCGGCTTCGGAAGGACCAAAAATGTACCAGACGTACATTTTGAACTGCGCCATAAGGGCACTGGTAGCAAGGAATTTAAAGCTGGAGACTTCTGGATCAGGATCGTAGACGGCAGCCCGGGATTGTCGTAGTCAGCCCGGGTTGTAGAAGTCAGCAAGGGAAGAGAAGTCAGCACAGGAAGAGAAGTCAGCTCAGGATGTAGTAGTCAGCACGGGAAGAGGTCTTAATCAAACGCTGGTTGGTTTCACACTGACTTTATTGGTTCATTACAGGCATATTTATTTACACAGAAATTCCTGCGTGGAAGCCGCGCAGGAGTTGTTGCCCGTGCCGAACGGTGCCGGGCGAGAATCTTCGTGCGTGCCGAAACGGGCCGGGCGAGAGATCATTGATGCTGCGTCCCGTTATGCCGGTGGTTCTCAAGCGCCGCGCGTGCGGGCCGTGCATACAACGCCTGTGGGTCCGTGTACTGCGAGCGGTGGCCGCTCCGGCACGCCGCTGGTTCTCAACCTTTCCCTCTCTCTGTGTGCCTCATTCGGCGGTGAGCCGCCGTGACGTACGGACGTGCCGCCGCTCCGAAACGGAGCTGCGGTGCCTCATTCGGCGGTGAGCCGCCGTGACGTACGGTCGTGCCGCCGCTCCGAACGGAGCGGCGGTACAGACGGCAAACTCCGCACGTCACGCAAACCCTCATATGTTGGATACGAGCGGCTCACGCCCTGTACATATACAAAGTTAATTATAACATAGCGACGCGCGAGATCTCGTCAATGCCGGGCGATCGCCTGCCGAGCCACGCCCGCGCTCGTCGCGCGCGGTGCATCTGGGCCGTCCCTGTGAGCCGAGGGCTCGTGGGCCTCTCGGCGGCGTTCGCTCCGGTTTCGGTGCCGGCTTTCTACCTGCTTTTACGTCGCGCGTCGCGCGGTTCTGTACAGGCGGCATACTCGCCGTACAATCATATAATTTATTTACTAAACTAGCGGCCGTCGTCCCGTACAGACGGCACACTTCCCGTCACGCAAATATTCGTTTCATAACTGGCGGCCGACGTCCCGTACAAAACTAGAAACGATTTTTCACTCATGGACTGCACTTGACCACGTCGTAGCTCGTATAATTATACCAATTACACAACTAGTAAAAACCAGCATTGCAAGTTACCATTGTATCGTAAAAAGTCTTCGCGCACACTCGCCGCAGAGTCCGGCCTCTCTCTGGGCTGGTAGTAAAGTTCAAGGCATCGCAGTAACTTCGGCGAAAATTAATTAAATAATATATAGAAAAAAGTTTAAAATTCCTTTATAAAAAAGCATTCAATTGTCGTAAAAAATATAGCAATAATAAAGTATTTTATTCATAATTTTCTGCCTATATCTTGGCGGAACCGATTGTGTCCAAAATGTAACAATTTATAAGTATTAGAGATATCGCATTATTTTTAGTGTTTAGTAGCTTTAAAATCATAAAAGAAATATTTAGTTAATTAATTTTTTTAAATGTTCTATCACTTTGAATCAATAAACAATTTTCGATCAAGCCCTAGCTATCTCTTATTTCTAGGTCAATTGCTGCTATATCTAGTATAATCTTTCTCTTGAATTTTTACTGTTGTATATTGAAAAATTGTAAAAACCTTGAATAAGTCATTTTAAACATGAAAATAATACAAAAGTTACACAAAATACAAAAATTATATTTCTATACCCAGACTCAAAAAAATCGACAACGCCTCAAAGCCACACCAATAGATAGGCATTAATAAACGTGTTTGAATAATTTTTTTTCTAATGTATTATAAATACGTTTAACGTATTTATAATTTACCTAAAAACAAATTTAAAATAAAGCAATATAGATTTCTTATGATCCGGTTTATAACGTGACTGCTTTTGTAGACGTGTGTGAAGAAAGCCACTTTCTGCACTAACTCCACTCAATCACGCGACTCGCATGTAAAATATCGACTCGGAAAAATATCGAGCCGACAATCTCAAATAAAATATATCGGATTGTTTCGTTCGGATTCCAGAAGCCATTCTAACAACCCTGAAATACCATTCTGAATCGATTCTACATTAAATAATAATGTGCGAAAATCGATATGTCTGGCTGCGCGTATGAGAATAAGTGATATGTATTAAGGGTAAAAACAACCCTGTTTGTTATACTTGGCATTCGATTTTAGTACAATTCAGACATCCCCTGTAATAATGGATACGCGTGACCACAGCGGGGCGGGAATTTTTCATGGCCTACTTTCTGACGCTCGCATTAATTAAAAGAAAATTGGGTTAGTTAAAAAGCGGGGTTCGTTACGAATAATATACCTTTTCAAGAGAAAAAAAATCTGTAGGGCGAAGGCGTTTTATGCCGACAGCAAATCGTCTTTTTGATTTGAGTGAATTAATTGATAGGTATGTTTTGTATACAACCCGTTTTTAAATACATACGGCTTTGGCTGAAATATCAAAATAAAAGTAATTAAGAAATAATGCATGTTATCATGAGTAATTTTATTTTTTACTGTGTAATAATATAAACATAATAATACAATACTTACTAAGCACTGATTGCAAGGTATAAAAAAGGTTTTTTTATGTATAGGCGATTTTCGCAAATTTTTTGTTTCAACATGGATGGCATGGCGATATAAATATATAAAATAAAATTTCTATGTTAGTTTATAATACTCAAAGCATGATAAAATTTATTTAAATAAATCTAACACTGCTTGATTCAAGACCGACTCGGCAGCGCTGAAAGCAAAGAATAAAGAGTACATTAAAATTAGATTTTTTCGGGTTTTTGCATATTTTTTCAAAATCATCTTTTTAAAATAGCGTTTTGGTTAATTTTAAAGCGATTTGTTTATTTGTGTGAATATGTTACAGCACTTAGAGATAAGTTGTTCCAGTACCGCAGATTTTAGATCACAAGTAAGTCTGATCGATTTCTGTCCTCACAGGTAAATTTAATCGCGATTTATCGATAAATTAGAAATAGCATTACAAATTGTTAATTTTAAAAATCTCTGAATATTTTTATTAAAAAAATAGTTGAGGTTTTTGATTGTAATTTATAATACTGGCTGCACCTTAAGATATTTAAAAAATATAACACATATTTTAAATGTCAACACCACATAAAGCCTTCATGACCAAACCATGATTAACAATGTAATTTCGATAGTTGTTTCATTTCCGGTGGTTTAAAACGGATATTTTTTTTGTTTTGTTAAATAAAAAATATGTAAATATTATATTTCACAAGTAAGTTTAGAAATTTAAAATGTAGCTGCGTATAAATCGTGCTTAAATTATGGAAAATTATTTTTAAAGCAATTAATGTAAATGGCACAATTTTAACGTGTCATTAATAATAGTTTATCAGATGACTGACTGCTCGGACTGTCTTTATTACGATCGTGCTCCTTTCTGAATACAACACGCAACTTTCTTTACAACATTATAAAAGACTTATATCTTTGTTTAATGTTAACCTTTCATGGGCCAATCCCGTTTCTCAAAATTCAGTTTTGGCAATTTACGATGAATATTATTAAATATTTTAAATACAATTTATATAATTTACAATAAAACACAGAGCTTAGGTAGTTTGTATAATTAAGGCTAAAGCTCACTCAAATTCTTCGTTTATACGTGTTATTCGAATATATTGTAGATATTATGTTATTTGATTACTATTAAAAGGTTGTATTCATATATATTTATTAGGAAATGGTTGTCTTACAAGCTGAATAACTATATGCTAATCGGTTAAACTTTTCACTTTTCATTTAATGCAACTGTGGTTTTTTTTTTGTTATTCTTCATAACAGATTTTTAAATAGTACATAATAACATTTAATTAAAATTAATAATTTAATGTATAATTATGGTTTGTAATGAATTTCAATACAAAAGTAATGCAATTATCTATAAATATATTTTTATTTTAAAGATACACTTTTTGCTTTAAAAACCAACAGATCTATCGCCTTCAATATCACATAAAAATCTACAAGTAATTGATTAAATAAATAGGTTGTCTTGAAATCTAATATAAACTGATACAGTATTTGTCATGTAAAAGGTTAGTATGTATATTACTACAAAAAAAAACATTAATTCCGATGCTATCAAGCGGCTATTTTTAAAGTTTTAATGATTAATGAGTGCAGGGACCGGTTGTACTCTATAACCATTTTTCAAAGCGGTTTTCAATTATTTAATACTTATCGGTAGTTAATTAAAATTTTCGATGATTGCAAAATAAACAATCGTGCGATCATACAGGTGTCAAGTTAGCGACCGTTTTGTGGGACTCGTTGAGAAATTCTTTAACCATTGCGTGGTGTTGTACTGATAGGCTTTCAAGAACGCGTTGGCGGAGATTAATCTAAAAAATCTAAATAGATAAAATCTCGGATTGAAGTGAAATCGTATATAATGTTAAACGTATATTTATTTAAATTGCCTGATAAATTAAATAAATAGCCCGCTGTCAACAATTCAAGCAATCGAGACTGTAAGTGTATGTCCTACGTTATTTATTGATATTTTTTGAATTTATTACTAATCGTTTTCAGGTTTACTAATTTTATGTTAATATGAAATAAATATTGAGTATAGTTAATTTTACATATATGTTGCAATGATTAATTGATAATTTATTAAAAAAATTCAAAGTGATTTGATATAAAATAACTCTGATAAATCAGTAAAATGTTTTGAGTTCAACTACTCAGAATAAATGACAGGTAAAAACCGCATGTCACATAATATTTACATATAATCTTACAGCTGTTGCTTTATTTATAATATCCAGGGATATTGAAACATAAATACATGAGATGTGTTAAAATCGAATAAATATTGAAATAGGACTCGCGATATAAGGATCTCCCAAAGGATTTCCCTGTTCCCGGGATTACTTAAACTGAACTCGAGTAATATTTTATAGATAAAACATCTATTTTTATTTAGATACAATTAAATGTTATTTTATATCTTTTAAATAAGTAAATGATTAACTTTGAAGGCTGTTATGCAATTCGTCGTTTTATACGATTTTACCAATCAAGATTTTAATTTATATTTTGAAATATAATACTATTGTAATATTTAGTTTTTTGTTAGTTTTTATAGTTTATACTGAGGAAATTGGGTATTAGAAAATACAGATTACAAAATATTTTTATACCACGAAACATTTGGTCTGGTTGTGTGTCATTACACAGACTTATTAATAAATATGGGCCCACTCATGTTCAGAGATGTATTACAGAATATCAGAAGCTAATTATCCTTTACTCTTGATAGTATAATAACGTCAACATAATTAGTCCGCTCGTATCGGAAAGTTTATATCTGCTTGGAAATATGAAACGGCTCGCCTACTGCATCTGTGACATAAATCAAGCAGTGTCATGTTATAAGGCACCGAGAGCGTAAACATGACGGGATTGTGTTTCGAGCACGACACATAACGTCATCTTCTAGCAGCTTATGATTAAGCGCGGCTGGAATGGCGAAACTCGGCTCCTGGAGGCAATTATCTCAGGAATTTACTCAACTATGCGAGATGAATTACCACGCAAGTTACGTTAATTATTACCTACTATATATGAAAGTATACATAAGACTATTTAAACTCATTTTAAAAAGTACCAAGAATTATTTAAAAAAAAAAAATCTTTTTATTTTCACATATTACATTTTATTTTTTTTTTAAATTTTGTAAGCATCCAACTTACCAGTTGACTTGGAAAAAACAAATGTTTCTAATTGTATTATCAATTAGAAAATGTTTGGCAAATAAACATGAAAAGTTTATATCTGTAGGGAAACGGTAATTTATTTTTAATTCTAAAAATTAAGAATACAAGTCTTCATTAAAATTTTAAATCTGAAATTTTCATCTTCAAAAAGCGTAATCTTCCGAACAAATTTACTCTTTAATTAATACAAAGTACCGCCCGTTCGTTTTCACTTTTAACAGATTATAATTTAAAATAATACAAAGGCAAAAAAGTGTATTCCTTATTACAAAATCAATAAACCCTCCCAGTAGTATTCGCCTCTCGGGGAGTTTTTCCTTCAGTCTCCGCCCAGGTCATCCCCGGGCCTTCATCCCTGCGGTGTAACAACTGAAGACATTAATCATCTTTCCTTCGAAGCCTTTTTATTCGCCCCGGCACGGCGTTCCCGGCAGATCCTTTTTTGCGGCCCTTAAAGTTTTTCTCAACTAATGCGAATCCTGGCACTCAACAAAGAGTCCTTTATAGCCGTAATAATTTGATATTTTCGTAGAATTTGTTATTCTTAATAGTTTGGTAAATTATATACAGTATTTTTAGACTTACTGAGGCAAAACAAAAAAAAAATTAACGGAAGTGAATCAAAATAAAGATTCTGTCACATACGCTGTCACGAGTACTGAGTTGGGTACTTTTTCATTAAAAAAAAGCAAACAAAAGTTAAAAAAATAATAAGCCTCCAGTTCCCATATATATTTTGTAAAGTATACATATTTTTACGGTGTTGTGATTAATTTTGATTATTTCAACTGATTTTGAGTCTGTGTTTTTACCCATCTGGGTTTATTTAATATACTCGATACGCACATTCATTATGAGATATCTTCGACGATCTTTGTTTTTATGGCACAGTAGGGACTTGACTTAAAATAATTTTTGTGCTTAAAATAACAAAAAATATTTGTTTTTAGTTATGATTATGCTGGTTTTATTGAAAGTGGCATTATCAAAGTTTAGTCGACAATATATGAAAGACTAAGGATTTGATCGCTTTTTGTCACAAAAAATATAACTTTGATTTAGACTCGATAACTCATTTATTTGAGAAAGTTTTGTGTACTTGTGTTGACTTCTACAAGACGCGTATATTTCTAAATTTCTAATACTATCCGTAAAATGTTGAAAAATACAAGAAAGTTTGCTTATATCAACACTTTATGCCCGCGATATATCAACGTTAAGCCGTTTCCCTCGGGAGTTTGAGGCTAAAATAAGGTCAGTTGGATTTTACGATCGGTCGTGGGCCCATGACCCGCAGCTACCCCTACCCGCACCCCTACCCCTACCCACACCATCCCCAAGGCTGTGTTTCCCCTGATCATAGATAGAGTCCGAGGAACAGTCAATAGAGTAGGACTAACTATTCAATGCATATTCAGATACGGGTATATCGGATTTCTGTAAAAATTTTGCATCTAGCTGCCGATGAATTTTTCTTTTATAAATGCTTGCACTAACGCATTACAACTTTTTTTAAATTCCGTTCAATTATATGCTGCTTTATACATTTTCTTTGATAACTTCAATTTCATTTGTAGAGTAAAGTATTTTGTTCCTCGTTATTGTCCTCCGCACTTCGACTCCAAACACGTAACAATGTTTAATTTTTAACCAAAATTTTAGCTCGGTTATTGCGAATTGACAATTATATATTGAGTGAGACTAGATATTCCTTGAAGTAAGGAAATAAATCTTATATAACATATCAACGACGGTGCTTGGTGCAATTTTTAATGAAGCACTAATAAATAACAGATATCGTCGACAGACCAGAAGTAGTTAACCCTTAACTGCATGATTTTTTATTTTTCCGTGAAAAAAATCGTAGAGCTTGGAAATGATGTGTTATTTCAGGGAAAAATAATTAAAAAAATATTTTGTATATTTTTCATATGTTTTATAAGAAAAAAACAGAGTGCTACATATTGGTCACATTATGTAGTGGTAGATACATTCCTTTTAGAAATACAACGTAGCAATTGACTAAGGAAATAATTTTTTTTAAACGAAATAAAAGAGTGGTAGGTCTTAAATAGATCTTTATTGTATCAGTGGCAAAAATTACTTACAAATTCACAAAAATAAATTATTAATTGATTTATTTGAATAACTCCTAAAAGGAGTACTCTCGATAAAAATAGAAAAAAATGAAATTAAATTTAGGAATAAAAAATTAAGATAAAATGGTAGTCAATTGTTCAGAATGCAAATAAGGACATACAGTGCAAGGATGACTTAAAATACGATACAATTATTCGTGGAATTTTATGAAGCAGTTATTCTTATTTGTCAGAGGTGCTCTCTGCTCTACCATAACTGCACTTAATACGAGATACACCGGTGCACTTTGGATATTTGCACCTCTGTCTGATCTCATGTATTGGCCAATGGGCGAACTCATCAGTCCTGATGTGAAGGGGCGGTGGCACATATTTGTTTGTCAACTAATAAATTTGGTTCTTTGGGAATGTTTGAAAATTTATAGGTCTCGATTATAGGTCTAATTTTGTGTAATTTGTCGTATTTATCATGATCTTTATCAACAATAGCAAAATTATCATTGAAATGGATAGTTGATTTTATTAATTCAAATTTGTTAATAGACATGGCCGAGATTATGTTTTCTACACCGATATCAGGCCGTCAGTATGATCTCGTATACGGCAATGGTACCACCGCCATGTATTGCAAAATTCCCAGGAATTTTCTGATATAAGTATTCGTTTTGTTTGTTAATGTTCCATATAAATTAGTTTTTTCGCATATAAAGGAAATGAGATCTTCATCGATAAAATACTAGAAGAAATCCAATGGAGCCGTCGTTTTGATTATTTCTTCTGCCAACTTTGAAGATCCTTTGAAATTCATCGAATCTTCATCAAATTTTATATTCTTTTTTGCCCATAAAATCTTGTTATTACTTATCTCTTTAGAATGAAATTTCAATGCTGGTTCAGGTTTTGGTTCAGGTTCTGGTTAAGGTTTAGAGCTTTGAATGATAGAACCCTCTTCATCATCAAAACTGTAGTCACTATCATCCCAATTTTCCATGATTTCCAATATTTCCTTCTCGGAAAATCGTTGATTTTTTTTTTTCATTCGAAAAATATACGATAAAAATATAAAACAATTTCAATGGAACGTATAAATTGTCAAAAGTAGTAATTCAGTCACGCTTTGTAAATAATATATTAGGTACCACACAAACATAACGTGACCAATTTGTTACATAAAGAAAAATAACCATATCTCATAAAATACAAAAAAAAAACTAAATAGTAATAATGGATTATGAAAATAACTTACTTTGAAATGTTCAAATATTTTTTTCAAGTAGAAAAAAGATCTCCAATAATGTGTATCACTAGTTTATAAATCGCGTTTTCACTCAACCGCCAAAAATTGGCAAATGGCTTCTTGTAATATGGATTGTGTCTATTCTAGTGCTATATTAATTTTAGATTAATGTTAATCAGGATGCGTATTTATTTACCCATGCAGGTATTAGTATATTTATATGATTAAGCATATTTTTTCACACATTGAAAACGATTGAAGAAAACTCTCAGAAAATATCATCGTGACTTGTGAGGGATTCGAACCCACATCCCCAAGCTTTCATGGCCGGTGCATTTATCCAACTATGCTAACGAGCCACTGCAATTTAGTGAGAATTTTTAATAATCATATTCTACATATGAACTAATATGCTCGGGCTAATCAATAATATTGATTAGCCCGAGCATATTAGTTCATATGTAGAATATGATTATTAAAAATTCTCACTAAATTGCAGTGGCTCGTTAGCATAGTTGGATAAATGCACCGGCCATGAAAGCTTGGGGATGTGGGTTCGAATCCCTCACAAGTCACGATGATATTTTCTGAGAGTTTTCTTCAATCGTTTTCAATGTGTGAAAAAATATGCTTAATCATATAAATATTCTAGTGCTGTTAGTGGAAAAAAGTTGAACTAAATTACTTCGACAGGTACAAATTAATGGTTAAAAAATTAAATGGTTGATATCATGAGTTTTTATGGGGCTTTAAAAAAAGGTTTTACGGTTTGTGACCGTTCTGTTGTGAGATGCAGTTAAGGGTTAACAATGATTTTACTGTTACAACGTAAATTATAGCATATTTTACTCTATTTGTAAACAATATAACATTACTTATTTTTTAATAAAGTTATATTATAGTAATGCATGACGGACTCGAGTAATGGATCTATTAGTTTGTTTAGATCTATTGCTACGATTAGAATAACAGCGCTTTGCTACGATTTAACTATAAGAATTAACTTTATGCTTCACAATAAAACTGCAGTGACAAATGCAAAATTAAATGACAATACTGTAGTTTTTAGATTCTTACTGTAGTTCTTACAAAAGAAACGTAGCCTGTGAGACTTCATCTCCCCAGTATTTTAACAGCAAATGCTGAACAATGCGTGGCGCTGCGGGGCTGGGCTGTCCTGAAGAATGAAGGTCCTGAAATTTATTACCCGCAGTTTATTGACCCAAATTCACTGAAAACCCAACATAAATTCCCAAATGTATACTCGCATATGCGCCAAAAGAATATTTTTGCAAAACAAAATTATTTTTAGTATTATATTAGGATCAGCTTTTTGGATTGAATATCCGGTAGTTTAGATTTCCTAACTTATACAATACACAATCATAAGCTTATATAAATGAGGTTTCATTGTATAAATAAAGATATGTTTCATAATTTAAAGCGTTTTCTCAACAACAACAAAAAACATAGATTCGTGACCATTGTGTTTTTATCGGAATATTTATTTCCACACGAGATGGAAAAATAAAACAAAAAATATGTTTTCATTCAAGCAATGGGTTTTCCCTGGTACTATTGTGTATTTCGATGCAGGTAGTATAAATTATTCTGAGTAATATCTTTGAAATAATAAACACAAAAGCAGCGTTTTAATTCTCACAGAACAACCTGAAAAAATATAATATAAAGGACATCGAAAAAATAAATATTGCATTTTTATGAAAGTTTTATAATACAGATACGTGTATAAATTTAACTTTTATAGGTTTAAAAATATTTAACAATTTGTAAATATTTTCCTTTAACGTTGACGAGTTATAGATAAAAGATCATTATCAATACATTTAGATCAAATTACCAAAATCAACGAAAAATACATATCGGTTTTGACCCTTTTAAAATCACAAATTTAAAGTGCTGAAAATTTCAAGTTTTGTTGCTGTATATTTTTTAATAATATGACTTGTGAACGGATTTAAAAAAAAATTATTGTTAAGTTAAGATTGAATTAAAATATCAGTTCGTTTGGCGAAAGGCGTCACCGACTTTAAACCGCAGGTTTGCGGTCGGTGCGTTGTGGTAGGTGAATTTCGTTTGGTGCATTTCCCGGAAGGCTGCCGGAAGGTTTAAGCTGTCCCGAAGAACAATGATCTTATTGGAAAACTGCCAGGCATCCTGCCCGAGGCGCATTACTAAGCCCCGCCATTCGTTCAGACCGGATAATTATTTTCGGCGGTCCATTGAGGCAATTGAAAAACAGATGCCTCTGCTGGACATTGTTGTAATTTACAACCAATTGATTGTCGAATTTGCAGTCACGGTCCAATTGAGGCACAGGGTTCAATGATTGGGTGCGTCGTATGAAATCAATACGAGTCTGCCATTGTACCCAACGATGCAAGCAAAACAACTAGTCGACTCACAAATACCAAAGCACTTTACAGTATCTCTTATCCGGTTATAAGGACCAACATCGATGTTTATAGTATATTGATTAAATCTATACATGCGATTCGGTCGTAACTACCCACAACTTCAACTGACAGTAAACAGTATTTTCTCACTGTTGGCATAATTTCAAAGTACAAACCTACACAATTATCTATGAGTATTGGTTTCTTTTTATGTATTGAATTACGATTTGAAAAAACACACATTTTTTCTCTTAACTTATCAGTTTAATAAATAAATACTTAAAATACAAAAGTAGAGCTGTTTGCAAAAATCAATATTTTTTGGCGGTCGTGTGAAAACTTTACATGAGGTTTTTTTTTAATATTTAAATATATTACATACATTTTATTAATTTAAAAAGCAGCAAGATCAAAGCAATTATTAATTTGAACGGTTGGAGACTTAAATTAATTTACGGAAACCATTTGCGGTTTCGGTACTAACGGAATAATTCGTGGCTATAATACGATTCCACGGAATTTGCAGAATTCATCGAGCTTACACCTCAGTTCGAAATTTACACCGTGCTTATAAAAAATAGCATTGGTTGGCAAGCGGAAATACTCAAGTATAGAATAAATAAATATTTATTTATATAATGTTTCTTTGCTGTACGTTGACAAGTCAATGCTCATTATGTTAATTTTACAAGTTCCAAATTCTGAAAACGCACAGTTTTATTAACATATAAACGAAATATTTAAAAAAATGTATTATCATAATTCGGATCTCAAGATCCTTAAAATGATTTTTTGTTTTGATGAAAAGTTAATTGTATTTTCTGTTTATGACAGTTTCGTTTCCTCAACAGAGGAAACGAAGAGAGTATCTCAAAATAAATTTGAAAACATGTTTTACTGTTGTAAGTTTCCTCGCAATCACAGACTATTTTAACTTATATTATTTATACTTCAGCTTAAATCAGTTCAACTTAGTAATTTTTCTTGTTGATGTTACGTAGTTGACTGATTGAATTATTCGGAGTCTATGTATAATCGTGGAGTAAAGTAAACTTTAAAACGGTCCAACTTAAGTCTGAATCAAATATTCAAAACTACTCACGTCAATGGAGGAAAAACTAATACTTACTACCTGTTGAATCGAAAGCCTTAATGTCAATCATAACGTAAATAATATGGAAAATTTGAGCGACACAGTTTTAAATATGTATTAATTTCATATAAATTATATTTTACTTAATTTTTTTTGGGGGGAAAACGAAAGATTAATTTTATGAAGAAGTATTTTTTGATCTGAGAGAATATGAACATCGCTCCTGTAGCTTTGTTAGGCGTGTGGTTTTTGTGCTTATTATGTGAAAAATGATTGTTGGTCTCGCAGCATAATGGATGAAAAATATAATAGAAATTGTAGCTTCATTGTGGCGAAGCAGGCAGTGCGTCATGCGCGCCAGAGAGCCCTTTGTTCGGGTTCCACGGCTCTAATATTATATAAATAATATAATGGGAAATACCATGGTGTTTGACCGGTAATGGATGGCCGGTAGTAACGTTATATCGAAAAAAATCGACCGTTCCAAACTGAAAGCATCTTGTACGAAATCATTGGTTATTGGGTGTTGTTAAAGAGCCACCCTTATGGATCATTTTCATGAAGATGGCTTCAGTACCAGCACCAAAACATTAAAAGAAAAAACGCGGGCTTACACGAAAAAGTATTTACAATGACTTCTTTATCAAGTTCCTCAGAGGAGGTTGGCGACTATTTCACTGAGCATATTCATGCTGAGCCAGTGTAGTGGATTCCCGGATCCTTCTACAATGACTACAAATACATTTAAAAAATATTTTTTAATAATTTAATATAAATATATTTTAAATATTTAAGTTATACAGTGTTGGCTTGAAAGCGCGGACCGTTTGCATCCTTAACGGACACGCACGCCTGCCCGTCGCCGCAAAACACGTACCCACCTTACGTGTACTTTTGTTCGTCTCCATTTTGGAATCAATTTTTTACCGTAATGGTGTTTTACGAAAATGGATTTTAAAAATAGACCTCACGTGCGATCCGCCAATCCTTTTGAATTATTTACAAGAAAAAGGATAATGGATAATATTACAGCGAGATTATGTGGCCGGGTGTCGCGGCTGATGTTTTTTTTTTGTTTTTTTTTTTGACCCGATGAAGGTAATGTTGTGTTTGATTGATTAACTTTCTACCTACGTTTGGACGTTGGCTTTTGGAAGTTCGGGGCGGAAAAAAATGTAAGGGCGACCCCGAGAGCCTGAACAAGTATACGCAACGCTTCCAAAAGCCTGAAAACACGGAGGAGATTGAAGTCTATGGCAATATTTGGTTATGTTATCGATTTATTTTTGGCGGACGTTTTTGCACTAAGGTTTCGATTCTGACTTGACGATGATAAATTGACTGATTTTTATCAAATAATTTAATTTAGTTTATGACCTGTTTATTACGAAAAAGTGTTTTTAAATGGATAAAGAACTGGAGTACTACGATAGAAATATTTGTAAGAAATATTACATTTGCATTTCAGATTGTTTTTGTTATTGTTGTTACTTATCAATAATATTATCTGGACATACAGCTATATAGCCCACAAACTATGACAGGTATAAATATATTCTCATTGTCATAAAACACAACGAAAAACAATAATTGAATTATTGAAAAAGTCGTGATGAATCTAATGAAATGCTATAAGGTTCTGTGGTTAAGGGGTCTGATTCCTTTGGTGGGTCCATTTTCGAGTTTTTTGATAATTTCAGAAAATATTTTGCGAAAAATCTACAGCAAGAATAGAAAAAAAATAAATGCCAATAGTTAGACACATTCCTTCTTCTACAGATATATTTTTATATTTCTTATAAAATCAACTTTTAGTATAGAAAAATAAGGTGACATTAAAAGTAAATCATCAAAGGGATCAGCCCCCCTTACATACTGCATTATATATACATGACGTCTTAAGCTTGAGAATGTAAATGCATATTGTAGATTAGATTTTTTGTTAGTTTAAAAATTGATTAAAATAACCAAGCGTAAAAACATTTAAAACATTGTTAAGAGGTGTAAATAATAGGCCTCGTAATATGAAGACAATAATATTAACTAGCGAAACAAACAAAGGAATGTCTTGTTTAATTGCTACCGGCTAACCTTACAGGAATGGTTATGATATCATGTTATATAAATTATGTATTCCATCGACGGTTCTGCACCAAGGGGTTCTCAATCATAATAAACCTCCATGCATTGTCACCTCTGCCACATGGGACGCCATAATATTCTCTTCACGATCACGTGTGCGATGTTTCATACAAAATTAAACAATGCACGACATCATCGAAGCGCGGTGATTCGTGTCCGTCTGATTCGGTGAATTTTAACGGCGAGTTAATGTCACGACGTGGGTTGTGTATTAAAAGTTCATAATGTTTTACAGGATGTAGAAAAATTTAACTGTCAACAATGATGGAAGACGTCCTTTGAGCGAGGATGAGCGAAATGTTTTTCCACGGAAATTTATTGCAAATGGTTCCTTTCGGGGATATCGTGAAAAATATCTAAGCAGTAATGTAATCGAATTGATTCTGATAAAATATTCTAGCACGCTACTCTAATGTAAATTAACAAAGTTTCGAGAGAATTTAATTTACAATCAATTCGCACAAAACAAAAATAATGAATATTCTACAAAAAAGGCTTTTTCGTAATGCAAGGTATGCCATATTGATTCGTCATCAATCGTGGTTTCGTGGTTAATACAATTGTTTGCGTAGTAAAGTTGTCCCGGTTTTGAATCCGGGTAGAGCAATTTGTGTTTTTTCATGCTTCAAAAATTTAGAGAAAAAATCGCTTTGATAAAAAATAACTATGCCATAAATTAAATACAAAAAACACTTTTACTTCTAAAACTACTTCATTGCTCAGTGATTTATTTTCAATTTGCAGCAACTGCAGTCTATGAAAATCTAGCGCGAAGTATACAAAATATTTTTGGTAATTTTTAACACAAAATAATTAATGTGTTTTAAAACCAAACAATTTTACTCTAAGGAGAGACCAACAAGCATACTTTCAAAAACAATTATATTTCATCTCTCAAAACTGTTACCCTGCCAAAGCCAAAGTTCATAAGTCCTTCGACTTTAGTTAAGTGAGTGGTTTATTCCGTGAAACTTATATTTCATAGTTCAAAAGGAAAGTCAAGTCTATAAGTCCTCCGTTAAATTAATGAGTCAGTAAATTTGAAATTGCTTGCTGTGTGGAGGTTATCGGTTCGCTCCAAGACGACACCGAGAGAATGCCTCCAACACGTTGGCATTTCACCACAGGTTATGCACGGAACAAGTTACTTCGTGTTGTAACCATTAAACTAAATCTGCAAGGCATTCGTGAAATTATTGTGCGGCTATAGCGAGTACCTGCTTTGATAAAATGACAAGTGAAGACACTATTCATGGAGAATTATCACGTTTAAGGCTTAATATTAAAATGAAATTACAAATTAAAAAGTAATAAAACTACAATTTACAAATTATAGTTGTGGCGAGCTTTACTTACTAAGTAATTATTTTAAATATAAAAATCATCATTAAAGCTAAATCAATGTATTACACGGATAGCTCAGTGTTGCGAAACAATATAGTTAATCCTTGATGAATTTTTTTTAAGGTGACATCTTTGATAGTCTTGATCGTAGAAATATTTTTATTTGAGATATATTTATAATAAGGATAAACATCTGTTTATTATTAAAAATGAGATAAGATTTTTAAGTAAATCTGGTAGACTTATTTCGTTCTGCTCGTATTTTAATATCCGCAAAAATGTATTACACGTAGATTCGTGATAAATAGGCTTAATAATGAATAATTTTTAAAATTGTTTTCCGAGATAATCGCATGAAAGACGGATTACTTTTAGCGTCATTAAATGACCGTGTAAAGAACTAATGCAAGAAAATAAAACAAATTCGCCATGCACCGCAGTTCCTCCGACGTTTTCTAATGTATTCTAGAACGGATCGACTTTTAGTCTTTATACAAAACTCAGATGACCCGAGATGTCTGCGGCCATGGCACTTATTCGTTCAATGCCCTTCAAACATTATTTTAAGTTATTTTTTGCAATGGCGATCAAAAACACGTTCATAGCTATTCCTGATACTTTAGTGACGCTACAAATGATCTTTAAAAAACTTGTATATAAACGTCTGCATAAAATCGATTTTCCAATGCAAACACATTGATTAACTCAGTTTCATTACTTATATTTTTTTATAATGGATATATGATAATATGACAACAGTGCAGCGGTGATCAATAAATCACGCATCCATTAATAACGAGAGGAATCAAAAACTGAAAAACTACCAATATTTACAGTCAGCTTTTGTGCACGAGGCGTTAAACATTCATCAAAAAAACAGCTGTCAAAACATCAGCTGGTCATAAAAAAAGCACGACGCAGGATGTACTACAGGTTGTATTTTGGCGAAATTTTAATCAATTACATTCCCAAAGACAATGGGTCATTAAACGAGATACCGTAGTCGCCAAGCACGCATATAGCGTTATCTTTTTGGAACTGGAGCTCAGGTCCATTCATCCTGCTTCCCTTTTTGTGCCGATTGGATTCCTGCCTCGATTCCTCACCGGCAAATGACTTCTTTAAAATACATTCGGTTTTGATTGATTCGTTCATTTCATACTTGAAAAGGTTTGAGCTTTCGGTCAGCTGGGTCATTCGGGGTCAGTTCTGCTTATTTATTCCGATGAACCATTCAAATCAAATAACTATGCAATTTAGACACGTTGTTAGTTAAAGCACTAGTTTCGGTGCAAAAACTCACGTTTAGTTTGCAGTTTACTCTTTCTTGGTTATTTGGAATCAAAATAAATTTGATACAGTGTATTTGATTTCGATTAAATGATTTATTCCATATAAGATTGGATGCATTTATAAGCCATAAATCTTTTTTCTTGGTGGTGGAGTGAATTTGTTTATCAAAACGAATTCATCGATAATTAATATTTTTTTAATGAGTTTACTAAGGTTTTAATAAGTCGGATCAGCTGGAATTAATTATTCTTACTCATGAAGTGGAGATTGTGGTTTATTCAGGTGATATGATTCCGATGTAAGTTACCTGCGACACCACGGATCCGCTCACCTCAGTTTTTGCGCCGTTTAACTATGAAATAAATCGGTTTCGATGCATCAAATTGCGATGACTGCTCATCTTTTTGCAATGTTTAAATTTCTGTTGTATTAACTTGAAGACAGAAAGATTTTTTTGGGCACATACAGGGCTGCCCAACCTAAATTATATTCGGGATATAAGATTCATTAAAATATTATTATTTTCATTCGATTTCGTCCATTGAGTGTTTTCGCCTAACTTAAATTTATTTGATTTTATTGCAAATTAACCATTTTAGGTTTCATCGCTTGAAATATTCAATTTTTTATTGAAAACATGTTGCGATTTATTCTTAGTCGCTACGAACGCATAACTAAATCATTGCAAGTTATCTGATCAAATTTAACTGTGCAGATATACAGGGCGATCGCAACCGTATTACAGACCTTTTGATCTAATATTTTTACAACAAAGAAAATAATATTTTATTTAAATATTAAAATTAAGCAACACTTTTATAAAATCCATTGAATTTGTGGCTACCTTTACACCTTGTGTATAGTTTCAACATCACCGTGATGCACCTTGCGAGAACGTGACGTCTAGTGTTGAAATAAAGGGGCATAACATTTTACTAGAATGTTCATTTAATAGATTTTGATTCTTAGGTTCAATGAAAAGGTTGTTTGAAATGTTTTTTTACGTGTAAAAAATCTCCATATGTATAATGCGGGTAGGGTAGATTACTACAGTGATATGCGACACCCATGAAATTAATTTAGTTGATCAATTGATCTGATCAGTAGCAAAGATTAGCCACGGCGAGCGTAGCGACTTTTAGAATCGTATCGCAATCCACCGGTTGGGCAGCCCTGGATGCGATTATCGCTGAGATTTCCAAGTGACTCGGGATTCCGACTCGTTCGATCATCAGGGATCCGTTCATTGCTAAATCCTTTTTTGCGGCATTTAAAATGATTTCGTGCAATGGCCGCGGCCCGCTCACTCTTCTCCTCGCGCCGTCTTTTTTCCCGGCCCATTGTCGCCCGGAGTGACTGCGCGATTTCGATGCGTTCGATCACAACGGGTCCGCTCGTTCCTGATGATCTTTTTGCAAAAGTTTGAACAGCCGTCTTGTTTTTGCCGTCCAGATGGTTAAGTGACTCTGCGATATCGGAGAGATCGGTCCTGTCGCGCAAGATGCCCCTGCCGAGAGAGAGCGAAGAAATGAAAATGTCGGGAAACTGTGAAATGTGCGTTGACTGTCCCGGAGTTTGCTGCGATATTTGACTGACTCCCTGGCCCAAGAAGATGGAGAGGGGCTGCATCATGTTCACCTGTCTGTGGCAACTATGGGATTGGTAAGTTGCTTTTAAAATTTTTATCCTATTATAAAGTTTTTTCGTTTCGTTTATATTATAGGCTTCACGCATGTTTCGAAAGGACTGCAACTGATCTACAAAACATATTTTAATGTGTTCATCGTACTAATTTTTTTAACTAGCGGCATATATATTTTTGATATACTCGATTTGAGTGATCATTTTTACGCCCACCTTCTTTGGAAAATGTGAAAGTTTTATTGAAATCACTCTTTAAACTGACTCAGACCGCATACAATAAGATTAACACTGCTTATGAAATTTGACTGAAAATTATAATTAAATCTTGAATATATTTTTGGATGTACTAATGTAATATGTTTAAAATTTAGTCAATGCCCTGAGTATTTTTATATAAAAAAATAATATTTGCAACATATCGCATGCAGTAAAAACTAAATATGCTTGTATGTAGATTCAATATTTACGAAAATAACATGAAATAATTGCTTATTTCAAAAATATACTCAGCAATTGAATTTGAATATTTTATTAAATTACAAAGACACCTTGGCATTAAAAGTGGAGATATATTTTGCATTCAAATAAATATTATTTGTATTTTTCCTATACGTGACGTCACAGTAACAACATTCAGTACCATATTTATTGCTTGCCAAATGCCAATGTAAATATTATTATTTTATCTCGCATATTTTCATCGTTGGTTATTTTTATATTAAATACGCGGTGTTACTATTTTTTAAAATATTTATTTTGTTCAAAACAATGAATTGAGGTGAAACTGATGAAATCGGAAAATAAATTGATGTTTGAAGTTCAATCTGCTTTAGTAAAACTCTCCTAAAAATATGATTAATCTTAATTTATATCTTCTTCATCAAGTGTCTCTTCTTAGAGAAGGGAGAGCATATACTCATGCTGAGCCTGCTTTCATGGTTTTCTAAGAGGAAAATAGTGTAGTGGGTTCCCGGGCCCTTCTACACCGCAGTTTTATATTACTGTCGCCCAGTAGCATTATTATAAATCTTTTCATTACAAAGCTCTGGCGTTTAGATCGGATATTCCTTCTGCAGCAAGCTACAGAAACAATAGCCAAAGCCAAAACCTCGGCAAGTCACTTCCAGAGCACATCCCTTCACTACTCTATTACCGATCTTTTACACACGCTCCGGGCACAGAATGGCAGCCATGCATAAGCAATAGAATGGAGAGAGCGGGAAGGAGTTCATTTATATATTACTATATATATTCATAGCAATATGTAACAGCCGGGTATTGCCTCAGGGGCCAAATACATATTATGATCGTTTTCGCTTGCAGGAAAGCATAAGTAGTGTTTACTTATAATACAAGCCAGATTGTCCGTGTGTGCGAGATACGTGACGCCGTACTAAGCAGTTTCATTACTGCTGATTGGGTATTGTCACGTAGCCGTGGGCTGGCTGGGCTGGCTGGGCTGGCTGGGCTGACTGGGCTGGCTGGGCTGACTGGGCTCGGCGCCCAGTCCGGCGCGGCGCCCAGTCACGTGGCCGCCCGCTCACCTAACCTAACCGGCAACCGGTTGGGCGCCGAAAAAACCCGCGGAGAATGTTGTACCGGCCAGAACCAGCCGGGGAGATGTAATGTTATCTCCGACTGGAGATTCTGTACGTTCGGTGTAGATGTTTCCTAAAAGAAAAAAAAAACTTAGGTGATGCGTTTATTTATCCGATGATTTTTGTTTAAATGATCAGAAAATTTAAACTATAAAGAAAGCATCAAAATTAATTTTACAAAAAAAAATATGTTGGGAGTCTGACAATGATACTGATTCATGGCATTGAATTTGCCCGAGAAAACCATGAACTGACAAATTTTCAGTGAGGTTGTCACCAATGACGGAGATGATTGTTAGACTAATACTCACCTACTTAATTGACTGCGCATGCTATGGGATAGTTGGGATGGTGGCTCATTATTAGCTTCTTCTTCTTTACAGAAAAATACTTTATTTCATATGAATCGTATTTTAATATCAGAAATATATGATTTCCCGAGTACAGTTGAGGCATTTTGGAGATCATAAAAACTCATGGTCCAAAAACCCTAAGCATTTAGGAGTTGTTTTTTTACATGGAATCAAAATATTACATATAAACTTTCGCATTAGATGAGTTTAAAGGAAAAGTCGTAATTTATCAAATTTTTCAATATCTTCGAGACTTTATTTTACCTTGAAAGAGGACGTTTATCAAATAATAAAAACACGATTTTTTAAATAGTCTGTAAACAAAATCAACTTTCAATATAAAAAAAAAAATAAAGTGACAAAAGCTTGCAGGCAGGGATTTCGTATTTTTGTTTCTTTGTGTTTAAAAATCGTTTTTGGCTTATTTAACGCTGTATGTCACTTTTTAAATATTTTATATATTTTTTTAATATATATATGGGGGTGAAATTAAAACTGTATTTTATTTTAAAATCCATGCATATAATCGTTATTACATGTGTAGTAACATCGAATGTGTTGATTATTGCACCAGATATTTTGTTGACAAAATGGGGTACTTTTCAGCTCAACGGTTCGAAGTAAGTAGCCCAGCTTTTATTTATGTATGATCCAAGGTCCAAAAGGTCCGAGATGTACATATGATGGAGCTCGGGATCAGAATACGCCGCGTCACCGCATGAATCAGTCAATGCCGTCCCACAGACCTACAGCACATGTCGCAACATCAAATTTAATTTGTATGTCGAGATGCAAATGTGTAGAAAGATGCAATGATTTCAACAACAAACAAAAAAAAAACACACGTGTTAAATCTGATATTCGCACTCGGCTCTCGGTACTGGAGCGCGAAGCAGCCATGAATTTTAAACTAACTGGGGATTTTGTGGACAATTTTTCAGTGACTGAAATTAACAATTTTAATCAGTTTTTGTGAATTCCATTCTGTTCCTAGAATTAGGCTGAATAAAAAGGCTATTATGCGGATTTTCCTGTTGTACAACTTCAGTTATTTTTAAATGCATCTGCAATTCAAAAATGTCTATGTAACCCTAGAATGTGAATGTAACATGAATTTATGAATAAATAAACATGTGGTCATTGTTGCCGGCGATTATTAATATAAAACAATACCCTGATGTTTAAATCCATTTAATTTGATTTTATAGCTATCTGTTTTGACGAAAGTTCAAATATGTGGTTATAATTTTTTATTTTATTGTTTTAAATGTAATTGATTTACGACCACAGTCATGGCACGTAACTTGAATGTACATATCATTCTACCGGGTGTATGAATAGAATATGGGTTATTATATCATAGAAAAGTATGAATATTTTATAGCTTATCTATTATTTCATTGCTGTGTTTGTTTTTACAGTTTCATTTAATTTTATATATAAAAAAAAAAATATTTTGATAGATGCTTGATATATTAGAAAATATAAAAAATATCACGGCTGATAGATACATATATCAATACTGAAGAAGAGAAAGTTTGTGGAGATGACAATACTCCTTTGAATATATTGAGTTTATTTTGCAAATTAACTTTTTCAGGATTTGTCACGTCCTTAATACTCCATCGAGGTTGTTTGCTTTTGTTTGTTTGAATATTCGACAGATGCATATTTAATTTGCGCTAGCAAATGCGAAATGGTTTTTGATCCGACTTCATATAAATCAGTATTATTTCCTTTTCCTAAAACATATTTTTTATTTCCGACAGTAAAAAAACTACTGTAAATTTTTTTTAATAAATTTTTAACAGTCTGAATAAACCCTTGCGAGACGATCGCTCGCAAACAAAAATAAAAGTGATCTAGCTATTCAATTTTTGTTTAGAATTGACTGCCTAATGTTACACGAAAATCAGGTAATCTTGTTGATGGACAAGGCATTTGATTCGACAAGATCCATTATTATAATGATAAAAGTACCTTTGTATTTTGTCTTCACATTGAGTTTATTATAATTATTTGCATTACTAGTTTCGATCCCATACACTCGGTCATCATCAGATTCATAACTAACTAGTTTAGTTATGCATTTGATGATGACCCAGTGTATCGGGTCGAAACTAGTAATGCAAATAATTTTAATAAACTCAAAGTGAATACAAAATACAAAGGTACTTTTATCATCATAATAATCAGGTATTTTTTTGGGCGAATGCTTCGTAGCATTTTTATATATGTTGATTCAACGTTGACGAGTATTCTTTATTTTCAAGAATCGATAATCAAACCTTTATATAACGCGCGCTTTATTAAAAAAATATTTTAATATTTTTTCGATAAATATGCTAGGAAACATTTTAAATAATATATATATTTAATATGCAATTTTTTTTGAGGGCTCTAGCTTACCTGGCTGCGGCCCTGGCCGGCTCTTCCAGTGACCACTGCTCGGCTCGGCTGGGAGTATCAATCAAATTATCGTCTAACTGTATTCACATTGGGCCGGAGTTTTTTTCCGAGGGGGGCGATCCGCCCGGCTAACGGGGGATTCCATGGTGCTGGCCATCCGCCGGTCGTCCCATCGGCTCCCCAACACGTTCTCGCCAAGTTGTACGGATTTCGCGTGGGCTGAGTTGCAGCATTATTTATTGGCTCAGTTGATATAATTGACTTCTTGTAATTATCTATTTATTTTTAATGCACCATTATCGTCGTCGTGTATCATTATCCGTTCATTTAAAAATCGAGGCCTCCCTCGTATCATATTTTATTTTTTTGCGTGGATATATATAAAGCTTCATACGTCATATGCGAAATATCTTTACTCAATGGTACAAGGTGGTTGTACACGTGAAACCATGGTTTTACCAAAGAGCATTTAATGTTAAGAAAAAATATGGTTTTGGTTAGAATATTCTTCTAGCCCTTGGGAATTTATATATGGTCAGCGAAATTTTACCATATAAAAAATAAATATTAAAATTATACGCCTTGAAAATATAGCAGCAAAAAATATATCAATCCACACTCTTTTTTCGTATTCATAATTGAGGTTTAAAAAAAATCGTATTACCTTATATAATTAGTATATACATAGTGTAGTGGTATCTTTCGAAATATTTACATCGAACTTTTAGGTTTTCATAATAAACATTTTTATATTGGAAAAAAATATTTCCGCAAAAGCTTCTGGACATCTGTCGTAAGTGTGGACCATATGGCATTCCACTTCGTGGTGCAACGATATGGAATTCCTTTATTTTTGTGGGTGGATATTTTTTTAATTCAATAACATCCACGTATGTTTGACATGTTGCCAAAATCATTGACAATTATTATAGAAATATTTTTTTAAACTAAAAAATAAACATATAGATAAAAACTACTGTACCGAAAATTACAAAAGGTTCAATTTACATATTCGGTATTAATCGTTAATTTGATTGAAAATTGAAAAATTTATTTAGAATAATTCTGTCTAAGTTATATATAGCCAGAATATATTTTAATTTATTCTTTAAACCATTCTTCAATTTAATCATGGGGGTTGATTTTCTGTTTTAATTAAAAATTGTAAGGTTTTTGTTAATGAAACAATATGTATGATAATAAGTGTTACAACAATTTTATTTTTATACTTCATAAAGATTTTTAGCCACATTATAATTAATATAAAAAAAACAAAATAAATACAAAATTTATTAAATAATTATTTTCATCTTGAAACTTCCAAACTTCCAGTAATATATCCAAAAATCGCATTGAACTTTAGTGTATTTTATTACTTACCCGAGGTCTCCCAGAGGGCTTTTAAAATTTAATAAGTATTAATAACCCTTTGGGATTGCTCCATTTTAATAGGTTATTAAGTGTTAAGGGGGAATGTTTCGTTACAATTTATACAAAGTTACAAGGGGTTTTGATATATTCAGATTTTTAGTAACTTTTACGGGAACCCTAATAAAATAAGTAAGTCAACATTATAATACAACGATATCTGAATAAATTCTTAAAGGTCGAATTGCATAACCACAATCGATAGCCATGGGTACATCATGTTTTTTTTTATGAAAATATATTCAACGACTCGGCGGTAATACCTGATTAGTATTATCTTGCACACAGGTATAATATAAAAGTTTCTTGCGTCAAAATATATTTGAGGCTTCAGATCGAATACAAATTACTGGAAATTATTGTCTGCCCACCGGCAAACGTATAGCTAATAAAATAATATTATAAACATAATAAAGCTACGTATATCACTCGCCA
This sequence comes from Atopsyche davidsoni, assembly GCA_022113835.1. Classification (NCBI taxonomy): domain Eukaryota; kingdom Metazoa; phylum Arthropoda; class Insecta; order Trichoptera; family Hydrobiosidae; genus Atopsyche; species Atopsyche davidsoni. The sequence continues at coordinate 6,941,664 of JAILWY010000006.1, read as the reverse complement.
TTTTTTACATTTTTTAAACGTTGCGTTTATAACACACCCAATAAAAACGAGTACTTTATATTTCTCAACAAGGATATGCTTATTGCTAGCTGCAAGGACGAGAAGTGTATTTTTTAATGTTTTACATCTCTATTGACTATTTCCCTTACATCTAACTCCACAAAACATTTAATGTCCTTTTATGGATAAAAGGATTCCCGTAATTAGTTCCCTTATTTAAAATTTGTTACATTTTTTTTCAGCCGAATTCTAGTCAACCCTTTTTTTGTGTATCCGAGTCGAATCTGAAGTAGGAAAGTCAAATGGACGATATAATCCAGGGGTGGGGAGGGGTCGATCCCGGGGGAGGAGAGGGGAGACTCAGGGGCGGCCGACGTGCTCCAGGAATGTACTCTAGTATGCAAGTGAACGGAATCGCATTTGGGTTCAGGGAATAAAAGGTCATGATTTAAAGATCACATTATTATATAAAAGGTCTGCTGCAAATGGCACATTTTGATTTTTGAACGATGGAGATTTTTATCGGATTTATGGTAGCAGGTATTTTTTAGGTCGCTCATTTTAGCAGCAGCTAATTTAACGACGCAGAAACACAAAGTGATTCTTAGAATTATTTATTAACATCTGTAATTCTTTCATGCAACAATGTGGTTGCAGTAATTGTCATGTATTACAGTTTTCAGCGCATAGCTGCTACAACGTCGGCGCTTTTAATTTGAAAGCAATTTCGCTGAACGCCTCGCGAGTGCTTCTTTCCACGTATCCTCCATCGCCCGCTCCTCGAGTGCTCCTCCACGCCACTGGACTAAATCTCCTGGTTTAGAGGAAACGCCCGGGAGCGGCAGGTAACGACCTCGGACCTCTCGCTCGCACGCGCGGCCCGGCGTATAGCGCCGTCCCGCTTTGGCGCGTTGAGCACTAAAAGCCCTATTCATGAAGTAAATTTAAACGGCGGATTGCGCGATCGAATCTGTCTATTCATCTTAATACACTCTGTTTCGGTTAATTGGGACAGTTCTGAATATAACAGGTACTTTGAATTTAAGCCTTTGAGGCTGGCGGTGAGAGAGAAATTTCAGATCAGGCTTCCATTTTTATTTGACACGTTCGATACCTTCAGTAAATTGAATACGCACGTAAAATATACAAGTTGAAATATATCTTGAAACCATTGATTGTTGTAATATTATATTAAATTAAATGTAATAAAAATATATTGTATAATAAATAACGTTATTTTGGCTGTTAATATTTTTATAGTTATCAAATCCTCTTTTAATCCTGAAAACCCTATTAATACATATGTTATTTAGGGCATAACGTAATCTGTTAATAATAAGAGATTAGTTAACTTTAGGAAATATAAATAATTTTACTATTTTCATAGGTCTTTCAGGAAGCTTCACTTGTATAATTGTTGACGTTGCTATCTGTTGGAATATTCGTAAAGGTAACTTAGTAAAAAAATTGCAGGACTCGAAGTGCGTTTTTCAAATGGAGATAGTGTCTGGATAGCTTATTGAGTTCGACAGTATCATGACAGTTACAACAGCTGCTATACGAGTAACGTTTTGAAAATATTTTTTATCTTTGTTGAAATTCTATATAAGTGTTTACCACCGCGGTTGCCAAGATTTTTAATAGAAAGTTAAAAATAAATAAAAATATTTATAAAACTCATAAAGATAGTATAATTGGTGCTATTCATAGTACTATTTAATTTACTTTCAGTGCACTTATTTTTATCTGTATAAGAAGTCATTAAAAAGTGCAATTGTAAAATCTGGGCTGTTAAATTATACCCCGCTTATGAATAAAGCCGCAGTCGTCTCTCTTACACTGTGAAGAGTTGCATAGCGTCATCTCCCTCGCGCGGAACTGGTGCAGAAATTGGCATCCTTATCGCACTCGTTATATGTGGCTATATTCATCTCACTCTCTCAACTTGCAGGAGGTGCACTTGCTGCAGTGGCGGCACACAAAAACTATAAAAGCTTTTATATGAAATATTTTTAATTATAATATTTTTTTTATAAATGATGGCTGTTATATTTAATATTACGTGTTAAAAAAAACCGCTTAAACCAGTTAACAGCTGTACAAATCGTTTCATATATAACTGTGCATATTAGTGCAGTCACTTCAAAGGTATCAGCAATACACCGATAGAGTTATTTTTTTTATCCACTGCTGTATACCCGACAAGTCAAAGGTCGTAACTTTTATTTCAATAGCGTTTTAGTCTTATTTTTAATATCCAATATGAAACAATTGGGACTGATATATAATTAATACTTTTTCTATGATGCTACTGTTTATTTTATTATGTGATTTTTCTAATAGTTGTGTGACGACGTCCAATTATCCAAGGTCTGTTTCATGTGTGCAGAACGATTTGCTTGTTGATTATTTTTATCTTTATTCACCGGGGATATGGATTCAATTTATTCTCGCTTACAAAGATTCTCCGATTAAATATTAACATTTCCATAAACACATCCAATTTATCTAAAAGCTTTTCAATTTGCAAGTCAAAGACGGAGTAAAATATGTATGAGATCCGAGCTTACATGCTAGATCCTAGAAGCAGCGCAGTAGGAGAGTCGTTCAAAGCTTTTCTGGCGAAATTGGATTCTTGGACCCGCACTGGCTGGGGCTCGAGGTCTGAATCGTTTGCATGCACCGGTGATCAGACACTCGCAATCTCCGCCGTATTATCGGAATATGATACATCTTTGAAGAGAATATACAGCCATATTGTATTTCAGTTTTGTGAGCGTTAGAGGCGTGAACTCTTTATAAATATACACATTAATCTGACAAGCGAGAGGCAAAAAGAAATTGCAGATTATTTATATGTTTAAACCGGTCGGTCGGTCATCTTCTGAGAATTATCGGTGATTTTAAAATCTCATCTCGGTGTTTTATATATCTTAGCGTATACCCACGTATCTAATTACAATGCAAGAATGTATTACGACATACGACATCAGTTGTATCTTAGTTGATACAGTGAACGAAATAATTTTTATATGGAAACGTGTAATCTTATTTAGCTATTCTTTGGTTTGCTTTCATATATAATCTAATACGCACATCGAATTAATTTGCCGTGTTTTAGTCATATATATATCGTACAAAAACTTAATTTTCTAAAAATTTGACATTGAAGTATCAAAAGGAAGTAAATGAATTATTCCAATTGTTCGCAGCATTAATGCTTATTTATCGAAAAACTGTTCCTGAATAACGACTTCCGTACTTAAATTTTTCGGCCATTTTGAACACTTAAATGTTATTTTAAAAAGCTGATAAGCGAAAAATATCACAGCGTGTTAAAATGCTTTTAGTAATCATCATATTTAAAAAACCTACTTTATAGTTTTATCTACAATTGCTGTGCATTTTCCGCTTTTATTATTCTATAGTTTTATTATACACTTAGTTTACCTTTTCTGCAGCATATACTGTATTTTGAAAAAAAAATTACAATGCATTTTAAAGTTACTAAGCATCTGGTACGCAGCGTTTCATCGTGGCAGTTTTGCGTCGATTTACATAATTCCGATAAATATTTATCCCGAGGATGCTCGGCGGGGAGTTCAGGGGAGTGCAGGGGAGTCCAGGGGAGTCCCCGGCCGGGTCGCGGTCCCGCCGGGGTAGAGCGCGGAGGCCGGGGCGGGCCGCGGGCCTCGCGACTGCCTCCCCGCCAGGACGGGTTTAACAAACTTCGCGTTCCTCGCGCGGCCGCCCGGCCACTGCAGGGGTCGCCAAGCCGCGCCGCGGGGGAGTCCCCGCACCGCAGAATAATCAACAAACGTCTGTGCAAACAACTCATATCTCAAGCAGTCTACTGCCTATTGTCCTCTTACCTGTTTTACATTCGCATTGCATTGCATTAGTCAACCGCGCTTTCGACACATTTTATTTAATATATTATACTAGAAATGTAGCCCGTCATAAAATGACGTATTCGATGAACGATGCAATAGTGTTTGAACATATGTTTGGCTGACAATTAGATGAATATTTTGTACACATATATTTTGAATAACCGGATATTAATTTCGAAAGCAAAGCCATTCTAGGAAATATCACATTTCGTGTCACAAACAACGAATCACTTTCACTGCACCGTTCTTTATTAGATGCAGTCTTTATCACGTTCAATTGTGCTATTCTTTTTTAATTACGTTTGCTGTGCTGAGACGGTGTTATTTTTTTAGGAGGCATTTTAAGTTATTAATGATGTGATTAATAATTTCTAATGCAACTAAAAAATAAAATTGGTACTTGTGTCAAGCTGACATAAACTGGAAATTTCTTAGAAGCATCATATTTTGTTTTTTTGTAAAAATTCTAAATTTGAAATTCTCGCTGTGAACAACAGAATCATATTATTCGTACATAAAGCATATTTGATAGTTTTATTTGATTAGTTTATGAATGAAAATATTATTCTATCGTCTTGAAATTTGTCACATAACTGCGGAAAAACTTACTGAACTTACGTGCAAAAAATCAGCGTTGTATCTTTTAAGATATTCTATAGAGAACCAAAAAATGAAACATACACACACACAATGGCTATTATTATAGTAGATTATTACTAATATGATTAGGCACATTAGTTCATACATAGAAGATGATTAAAAGAAACGGTACTTGTTTTTTATCCGACCCCCAAAAAACTTGTACCTAACCTAACCTAACCCAACGAATCGAGCTGTCATCGAAATAAACGCCACAACGGGACTCATCGTCATATGATAGATTCTTATCTCTGAGAGTACATGTACATTACAAAATTTTGGTGGTCGGATAAAAAACAAGTAGCAAAGAAACTCTCAGAAAAATATCATCGTGATTTGTGTGGGATTTGAACCCACATCCCCTGGCTTACATGGCCGGTGTACTAACCCTTGTACTAACGAATCACTTCATCATACTCTACATATGAAGCAATGTGCCCAGGCCAACCAATATCTAGTGATTTGCAAGCACTGGGCTTTTTGAACAAAGTAACAAGTGAAGCGATTTTAGTCCCATCTGGATATTATTTTTAAAATCTATTAGTTTAGCCAAGACGCGCACCATCATATATGTCTCATATGTCTATTTTTTGATTAACGTCACTCAGATGCGTGAAAACAAAGTGAAGACAAAATACAAAGGTACTTTTATCATTATAATAATGGATCTTCACGAATCAAATGCCTTGTCTTTATTTAACATTTACTATATCAAACTTTTGGTTATTCACAGATGTCACGAATTTGACGTTTTATAAATCGGATCAATTTAATAGATTCAAACACTTTCTCACTTTCATTTAAGGACGGCCGAGTACTCCGCGATCATTCGAAACAAATTTTTTCGATAGCAAAACAACGACATAACATATGGAGAGTTATCAATATGTATCGATTATAAGCTCGGCACTGACAACCAAATCGTAACAAACCGAATATAAATGGATGCTATTGGCTGATTACGAATAGTTTGCAAGTCGGGTCACTGATTTAATATGCTTAAAGATAATTATAATTTTTTTGTAAAGGAATCGATATATATATTTGGTACTTGTTTTTTATCCGACCACCAAATTTTTAAATGTATATGTACTCTTACTAATATGATTAGGCACATTAGTTCATATATAGAAGACGACTTAAAGAAACTCTCAGAAAAATATCATCGTGATTTGTGTGGGATAGTTTGGGATAGTTGGGACCCGTAATCGGTAATAAATACGCATCTGATTGACTAATCCGTAATAGACACATGTGTATGTACTCGCATATGACGATGAGTCCCGTTGTGGCGTCTATTTCGTTCATTGCAGATTTCCATGACCGCTCGATTCGTCGGGTTAGGTTAGCTTAGGTTAAAAAAAAAAAGGTCAGGTACAAGTTTTTTGGCGGTCGGATAAAAAACAAGTACCAAATATTTGATTATATTTACGATCAGTATTGATTAATTTTTTTAGTTATGTGTACGTGAATGGTAAACGAGTGAGAGTATCGCCGGCCGGCGGTGCGGCGCCCCTGGCGGGCCGGCTGGTCCGTCAGGTGTGCGGGGTGGGGGGAGGGGGGGGGGGGGGAGGGGGCAGGGGGGGGGCACGACCTGCCGCGCCAGTAGTCAGTAGTTGCGCGGACTCTAGGCGGGCCGGAGCGTCGCGCTGGCGCGGCACACATCACCGCGGAGCACGCGCCAGGACCAGCAAAGCCGACATCCTCAGCACCGGCCTCTGCAGTCTCCAGGAGTCCCCGACGGGCAATAAGTGTGCGAGACCAGAGTTTCCGTGACAGTTTCCGCGACGCAGGCCGGGTGGACTCGCTTCGTCCCGACGATGCTCAGACCCGCTCGCGTTGTAAATAACACAAACCGTAAATGTTTTTTTGACGAGAATGCAGTGAAGTGCGCCCCGTGAATAAAGTTTTGTTTTGTATTTTCGGCTTCGCGTTGCCGCGTGACAGTTTATTTTAGAATCTGTGCGTACGGGAAAAGGTAAACAATGACCCCGGCCGGAAGCGTTTGAAAACAAACAAAAATCGGTTATCGCCGTAATATTGAACGGGTCGGATATTTTGACAAATGCGCCATACGCGATCTCGACGCTCAAGTTGCGGACTCCTTCGGAGCGTTGTTGTGTCGGCTGTCTAGATTGCCCCAGGTATGCCGATCCCTTCAAATCGCACAGGGTCACGTATTGAAAAGTTATTTATTGTGAATTCCGAGATGACGGAACACCCTGACACTGCAAACGCGCATCGGATCTCCGGACAGCGACAGTTGTGACAATAAATAAACAAACACTTCGAGCATGCTTCGACACTCGAGTGCTCGCGATCCGAAAGATACTCCGAGTGCCGTGTTCGGTGACAAGTTGCAAACAGTCGTGGAATGTGCCCGCTCTGTTGGATTTACTTCTTTCGTGGGAGATAACAGACGTGTCCCATGAATAACGCCAATCCCAAGTGAGTACTTGCGTCCATTTTTCGACTCCACACCTCCAATATAATATGTATGGGTGTATCTGAATATATGGAAATTGTAAATAACCTATCACATTTCACGGTCTGGGCGAGCACGTGAAAACGAAACTGCAATTAATAGTGAAATTATACTTTATAATATTATGCTTTCTGGTCTGTTAAGTAACCTATTTGCAGACACGGCTTGCCTAAATATTGTAATTATTTCCTATCTCTGCCCGAGTAGACGTTAGATACACAAACGAAGATGATTCACTAATGATAAAACGTAGACACAGGTTAACAGGTGTATAAAACATTAAAATTACACCTACATTCTGGCATGTCAGTTATTTCCGTTTGGGTATTCATCTCAGGTACTCATACTTTTATCAGGTGGGTAGTACTTGTTCATCTACCGAGTGGACTTTTTTATTGACTGATTGCTCGATAGCCAATATTGATAAGATTTATTTACTTCGCAGTATTTAATTTGATTATACTTTTTAGAACCATGACGCATACACACATACTTCCTTACATTTTATTTTATACCAGCAATTTATTAATTTTGATGGGGATCAGAAATTTCGATCTATTTTTGGCCTTAATCAGTCACGCTCGGTTAGGGGACGTCAGAGCGGCTTTGGGGATTCTGGGCTGAATCAAATGGATGTCTGCTTTGCTCCCCTCTAGCTAAATGAAAATTGACGTTGCTACAAAATACAACACCGCACATGTTCAATCTTCCGCGTAGGTATTATTAAAAATTTTCAACGAAATTCACTCGTAAATGGCACAAATATAATCTTCACTCTATGGCGTTGCCTTTAGTTATGTTGATGACATGACAAATATTTGTCGTAGCGTTAACACGTCCTATAGTACCAGCATTATGACTTTGCTGAGAACATAAGATAGCGTCACTTCCTTGTCCTCATATTGTTATAAACACTAACAGCTTGTGTATTCAGATTATCACTTCCCGAATGGGATGCAACCCTTTATAATTTACCAGGATAAATCGCAAATTTATAACGCGGAAAAATATCTTAATAATTTTGATGTGCATCTACATTTTTTATTTATTAATAAACATTTGTCATATTTTTTTCACTGCAAGATGAATTCACGCGATTTTCTCAGAACGAATAACTTGTAGTACTTGGGAGGTCTTTTTGGTTTTTTATTTAACGCATTAATTTATTCAATATTTTTTGATACGTTCCACCAATTTCTACTTGTCAATTTATATCGTGTTGTCCCTATATAATATAATTTGCTTAAATTGGACACTTCAGAGTATGCGGTCGTAGCGGGTACGAATTCATATCGGTGTGCGTTTGTAAATACACGAGATAAGGTATAATCCGATATTTACAAGTCAATCTTATTCTCCATATGATTCTACAAAACTCTGGATTTCATTATTAAGTCATCGACTTGTTAAACCTGAAAAAATTGCAAATTGACTCTCGTACTATTTTAAAGAATAATTCAATATATTTCTTAAAAATTAGCGTATGTTCTATAACCTTGATTTCGATGTATATTTATGAAAACATTTACGTAAAACGTAAACAAATATACATCTCTCTATTACAAAATTTTGCTATGGTCCTTTCCTTGGGTCTGAGGCCATGCAAGCGTCTCGTCTTTTTTCAATGCACCCTCTTTCTGATGTCTCTCGTCTACTACCTGCGTCAGCAAGGCGGAAGAGCACAGGTCCACTGAGGGCACAGGTGGCCCCGGGCCCCGGTTTGTTTACCTGCTAAACCATATAATAACGAACCCGACCGAGCACCTACCCGAAACACGGAATCTGAACTCCACAAAAAATGATTCATCTCAGATTAACTGTGCCTGGGATTAGAGCTCACAGCCCAGCGAGACTCACTATGAGTAAATACCTATTTTATTGCTCATGGAACATCAGAGTAATTATTTTTATAGTGAACAATTATGTTCTGTCTTACAGACAGTAAATTTAGATTCTCTGCGTTGTACATCTGCTTTAAAATGTGTGAACAAAAGATTAGATTTTTACTATCGTTAAATTTAGTAGTTTTCACACACATTCACACAAGGACATAAATACACTCAATATAAAGTCATTAATAAATTTTATGCATATATTAGTTATTTAATTTATTATAAAATTATAACATATGTCGCGGTAACCAAGCACATCGCGTATTTCGAGTGTAACTAAACTGCTCATAAAGTTTATTAGTAAGACGAATAAAATATAATAAATGCTAAAATGTAAGTAACGAAAAATACGCAATGCTAATTTATCCTAGTGTTTTAATTGAAATAAAAACCATCATGGACTCAAATGTATATTTTTACAATTTTAAATACGTTTTGAAGAGATTGCAAACCATATATTAAAAATCAATCGCTAGTATTCTATTTTTCTAAAAATATATGACGTAAACGTGTTACAATAAATTTCATATTTTACCAAAAAAATAAACGCACATATTTATTGTAATCTCCATGAAGTTAATTAAATAAAAACCAGAAAAAGAATATTTGTATTTGTAAAGAATATTTATCCTGTTTTAAGAGGTCCCTTATTTATTTTAAATCCAAAGTGGGTGTGGCATCATTCAAGTGGAATATGTCGCCCCGAGCGAAAGTTCACACCAACAAATAAACACTCGAGTGCTACAAACATAACCCAGTACAGTTAAAATCGAATTATCTAGAAAAATAAATGTTGCGAGTGATCCGCGCACGCCCCTGGTCTTACTGTACCTGAAGCCACGTTGGAAGCAGATTTGTACCGAGTCGCTTTTTCGCGGGCTTTAAAACCAGTTTACTGTGAATTTCCAGCCAGCGCAAACGTGTTTGTGGATGGAGTAGAGAGTGAAGCCGCGGAGAGCACGGAGGCTGCATCAGCATAAAGGTATGCACAGCCCGCCGCGAGGACTCGAACCGTTACCGCTGGGCACCAAGAGGGGAGCGCCTTTATCTGGCTTGGCTTTCTCGTTACCTTGTGCTTTTTGAATACAGATGATTATACACAAACACACTGCGAATACAAGAGGTAACCTTTCCCTACATACCACGGGGATAAAATGATACATACACGTGCAAATATACAAGTACAGCGCGTTTTTATAATGATATCGTTTTCATTGAGACTTAAAGTGGCGGTGACCACACATCAAGCAAATGTGACTAGGGAGGTGTACCGCACGCCACTGTAGCTCGACAAAGAACCACGAATCGCCACGTATGTCGATGCCACGCCACTTCTGGTTTTTACTGCCTCACCTCGTCACCAGCCTGTGGCCATTCTTACAGCCGAACAACAGTAGCTTATTTTTGGACCAGGACTGCTATCACTGCTTTGATACATATCATAAACTTCTACACAAAAAAAAGATACTGCAAGCTATTTCAATCACTATTCTCGTAGGCATGCTGTTTTATAATAGAATGACTTGCAAATATTTTTTTCATAAATCAACATTTCTCCTGGTATCAGGAATATATTAATTAAATATGAATATAACGGCCAATAGATTTTAGAATCTTCTTGCATTTATTGATTATCATAAAACATTTGAATTAATGATATTCAACCGAAATACCCCCCGTCGAAATAATATATATGCCTTTTTACATTGTTTTAATGAAACGTATAAAGTAAGAAAAAATAGCTTTATCTTGTTTTTGTAAGACTCGTAGAAGAAGACCCCACGAAGTGCCTGCGAAACAACTTTAATAACTTAACTAGATAAAATCCTCCCTGATGCAGGCGAGACCGGAAGTATATCACCCCGTACACGGATGCAGCGTCTTCTAATCTTTTTTAATTTCCCTTTTATATCCTTGCAACCCCCGAATTTCACAAAACTGAGTGTTATTTATTTGACTCCACATTCAGATTATCTTAGAGTGAATTTCTTCTGCGCGTGCAGTTAATATGAAAAATAGCTTTTCGTTGAGGGAAGTCATCCCCCTTTCACCCCAAATAACAGAAAAATCCAGATCATTTAGGTATGACGTAGATACTGATAATCGGTTTCAATTAAAATATACATAACTTCATAATATATAATGGCATATTCGGCAGTGTGTACATAGATTAAGCTGTTTGCCGCACAGTAAGTAATATGTATGATGTAATTTTACACTCAACAAAAAATATGTAGCATTTATTATTTCGGAAGGTATTAAATAATATAATATTATCATTATTATGATATTGGATCTACATATTATATATTTAAAAATATTTTATCCACCGTGTCTTATTATTGCTGTCGTGCTTCTAACAACAATAAAACGAACAAACGTCCATTAGCGATATTGGTCATGATCGATCATGTTTTTATTTTTTAAATATACCTTATGCTTCTTAATTACTGTAATTTCTTAATTAAGATATCTCAGAAAAGGTACCTCCATCTTATCCTTCAATTGGATTAATGGAATAGGGAGTGGTAGATTAGCAATAAAAGAAATACATTTGTTACATTGGGAGTAATTAACGATTCATTTCTCAAATGCGTACACGTGGATATCCACGTTTTCGTTTATTTTCATTTAAACACGAAACAGTCACGGATAGGCTGGGGTGTAATAAAATATCGATGCCTATAAATTTAATTTGTTTCATTTATTGAAACGATTCCGGCTTTGTTAGAAAATAAGTATGTTAATTTAGGAAGCAATTCGGAAATTATAATTGTGTGAAAAATCGCATTTGAATCGATTGTTTTTGTGTCTATTAAAAATACCTAAAATTAACAACTATAATAAATACTAATCATTTGTAGTATTCTTCGAATTTTCACAAATATAACTACTTTTTTTAGTGTCAAGCATTGTGATCAGTATAATTTAAAACAGTCCAATTGAATTTCATATCGCGGTTTTAATATTAGCCTACAGCTTTTAAATGTGTTGCAAGTGAAACGTAAAAATAAATTATTTTAAATCTCTAAGTTAGTATATGAGACCAATAATTTAGATAATGATTGATGTTTAGAGTAAGTACACATTGCAAGATATAATCGTTATTCAGAGTGCACGCTACCCGGAGGAACACTTAACTTGCTGCAATGAGTGACATGCAATTATACTAAACCGAGGCATTAGGAAGGATTATGCAAACCATTGGTTATGGCGCGTTATCCATTTTAATTCTGGTCTAATTTTTACTGCCTACAACACTTTCATTTGAATTTATCTCTCAGTATTACTTCATTGCTGCGACGTAAAAAGTACACCAATATGGAGTGGACTGACTTGACTCCAATAATAATTACCAAGCTTTGAATAAATTTTGTTTGTATTGATAATTTTTTTAATGCAGTTTAGTTAAAATTATTAGTGGTCGGAATTCAATAGCAAACTGAATTCAATATTGCCCAAAATAAATTTAAAAAACATATTTACTATTCTTCATCTTTAATTGTAGTGTATGTAGAAAAATCATTCTCACTGCATAAATATACGTTATTTAACTATACATACATATGTATTATCATTATACGGTAAATTTGTTGAAAATTATTAATTAATCAAATCATTTTCAGTTTCAGCACTGGAATTGCTACTTACGTCTCTAGTTATCATCCTCTGCAAGAGGCTGCTTTACATAAAATAGTAATTTGGTAAATCTATTAACAATTTTGAATTAAAGTGTCCCATTTGGGACAATGTCGCTGTACAAAACGGTAGTTAATTATGTCAGATGGATTTAGTAACAGTGGAACATTAACTCTCCATTCATAAAGGTTTATATTAAAACGTTAAAGACCCACTATTCACTCGTTCGGCCGTCAAATGAAAGGCGTGTAAGTAATCTTTACTGCCATTATATTTATTACCCTTAGAAAATTACTAACGTATGTCCGTATTTCTCAATGTATAACCTTTGATTACAGTACAGTGTTTATTAGCTATTAATCTAAATGTTACACATAAGTCAGTATGATTCTAAAACACATCAGTACAAGTTTAACCTTGCCCCGATGAAAGCGCACACTAGCACGATTCATAAGTATATTTCTTATTGATAGTTTCCGTCTTGGATAGACCACGGTGATATAACGTCCGGAACTTTATAAGTAAAATATTTTTCCTGTATTTATAATATTTTGGTATGGCAATTATAGATTCTCTATAACTAGAAAACGTCTCGTCGTCTGGTGGCTAGCGCACTTGCTAGTTCTGGTGTTCGAATCCGGGTGGAAGTAATAAAAATCATTCCATCAAACATTTAATACACCAAGTAGCAGGTAAAATATTATGCATTAATAACGAATTATAACCTCAATATTGTTATAAGTATTAAAATAATAAAAATATATTATGACCATTTACATAAATAAATTATCAGATGTTTTTATAATGTCAATACAATATAATTATAAATTCCAAATTCTCGTAACGACATTATCAATAGATTAGTATTGATATTTATTCGATGCTGATAAAATGTATAGGAACCACTTTATATATTTAGTATTTAAATTCGTTTACTTTTTGTATGCTTAGTCGAGTATCGCTTCTAGGAAATAGTCGTCACCTGGAAATAACTAGAAGAAGTTTTAAAAATACTGCCAACATTATGAATTCTTGGGAAATTTATGATTAAACATGTCAGGAGAAGTATCCTTAGGACGTGTCTTGCACACTAACTTGCTAACTATCATATAATCTTCTGATTTATAGAATTTTAAACACGAGAGTTTATTTACCAACTCATATATTAACTCGTATACGTATAGCCGTCAGTGTGTTTGAATCATCATTATATAATATTTTTTACATTATCGTTTCTTAACTCTTTACAGAACAATACGTGTTCTGTTATATAACAGTTTTTAATTCTATCGAATGTATTTTTAAAGTAAACTTTTGTTATTAAATTTCGATGTAGTAGTATGAAAAGCATTTATTTTAATATAATTTTCCAAATCATAAAAAATAAATCAATTCATTAATAAGCTATAAAATATTTAGAGTGCCCATCATGTTTTCATGACCCTAAAATCGATCGCGTTGAACGCAAGTATACTTAAATATTTTTTGATGAAATGCTCAAATAAATATTTTAATAAACCTAACTTCTTCTTCTGATGCCTCTCCTCATAGAAGGTTGGCGACCATTTCCTCGAAACCCCTTTTTTCTTCGATTTTTCTTTGGACAATCAGCTGGAGGATGCTATATTTATTGTAACGAAAAATGTGGCCAAAATAGGAGACCTTCTGCTTCTTTACCAACGTCAAGAGTTTCCTTTCTTTTCGCATTATGTGCAAGACTCTTTCATTTGTGACATGGATTCTCCTATTGAAAACGCCTCAATTCTTCGCATAGTAGCTGTCTTGAGTGTCGAGTGATTATTAATACAAACACTGTTAATTATCTGAAATGTAAATGACCTTGATTGAAGTATAAACCTTGGCTGTCAGAATTTCAATAAGACATCCCGTGTCCTATAAAGTGTTGAGTAATTCACATGCAGTCAGAAATGCAACGAGTATAATAATTCATTGTAATTCGAATATCATTAGATGAAGTGTGCATTTGTATGAAGTTACTCGCACAAACAACTTCGACTCCGTGCATTCATGCTTGCATACGTTTATTGTTTTAAACAACAGCTCTGGTATAGAGTTACGCGGATGTTATGGCGATAGTCGAGACGGCGACCACTTTATCTGATTCATACCTAGCCCGGGGTGTCGAGTTTGATACCTCGACAGGGTCTCGAGAAAAAACAAATCGTGCACAAAAAAAATACGAAACCATATCGAGTTCGCACATATCCATTCGGCTGCAAGCGAGTACGGCACGATATCAATTTTAAGCACGTACTGTGGAAGTTACTTCTGTATATAATGTATCAGGTTTCCTTGGAACTTAAATAAGAAATATAGCCATTGCCCGACTTAGTCGGCTTAGCGAGGCAACGCCGCGAAATATTTTGATAAAAAGGTGTGGTGTATCGGAGATTATCTGCAATCTCTTAAACACTCTGTCGATTATATTGATAGATATTGTACGCTATTTATTACGTTTATTATCAATTTATAACTGCTTAGAATAAAATTGCAAAATTAGACTTTAAAAAACGTGTAGATTGACTAAGTAGCGGTTTCACAAATCACGACCTATAATAAAATGTACTTATGCTATGAAGGAACCATATATTTCAATGTAATATAATTTATATGGGTGCCTGTTGGGTTAGTAAATCACGATAAAAAATTAATGCTAAAATAAAATTAATTTTTTTATTCAAAGAACTTTAGACTTGATTGTAAAATATGATCCGTGACTAAACCTGCAAGATACTGTCCAACGTGAGGAAATCCTTATTCTTCGCGCTCAAAGGATTACCTGTAATAAATAAGAAGCGTGAAACAAGTATAATTCGGTCCTCCCTCATAAATTTGTCTATTTAAGACTCCGGCCCGAGAGGGGTCCTCCCAGAGGTTTGATTTTATCTGTTTTGATAATATGGGGCATGGAATTTTTACGACATCGACGAGGACCGCCTTCGCTTGGGACAATATTGAAATGGTTTTAGAAATCTCAAAAGCACCGTTGTTTTTTTGTGAACAATAAGTGCCTCAGTTTCGGGTAGGAGGTGTGGATGTGGAAGAGACTCAAGAGCTTTGTTCTCTTTTGTATGGGGCTTAACCTTTAACAGAAACTTAATATAAAAAAATATCTTGAAAAATATATTAAGGTTTTAAGGAATTTAATTGATTGTCGGCTCCCACACACAGGGGCCATTTTTTATTAAGTGTTATTTTATCATTCGCTTTCTAATGTATGTGATTTTTGACTTTTCTAATACACCACTGTGGTCTTAATTGATTTAAAAAAAAACACAAATTTATAATGTGTGTATAAAATTACACAAATTATAAAAATTACATGAAAAGCTTTTATAGATAAATTCTAAATAACAAAATAAAATTACGATCTGAAATGTCAGCGTCATTATCGTTAATATCGTAGATTTTGAGTAGCTGGTGTATTAAGAGTTCAGTTCGTCTATGGCGTCTACATATTCATTAAAAGACAAGCTGATTACGATATTTTTATTGTGAACGCTTTCACCATTCAGTCTGAAGAAGTTCTTGAAAGGCGAAAGTCCTCCAAATAAAAACGATCGTAATCTGCTAGCAACAAAGCTGTTCCTATGTGGTATTAATACCATATTAAGAATGCACGTTGAGTGCTCAAAACTTAAGCTCTGATCTAAAGTCCTTTTTATCATATCTTTTTCATTACAAAAATATGGTCTTTAAAGTCTTTAAATACTTCCAAATGCAAAGATAAATATTCATGTTGCAGTGCTACTTAACTAGATTTCCATAAGTTATATTGATGATTATAAAGAAATATTTTTTTTAGGTAGGTGTATGTAAAATTTACACTTTTCTGTTTCACATTATATAAAAAGTAATAAATAAAGTGCTATTTCAAATCTTTGTAACAAGTACATTATTTATAGGTGTGTAATACTTTCAGAAAATATTTTATTAAATCGATAATTTATGTGTCTGCAATCCATATATGGTATTTTGTCGTTAACTGAAGCTTAGGCCGTTCATTAACGCTAAGGACTTAAAAATATGTGAATTAATAATAAAGAAAAAAAAATGAATAGGTTTTTCTGTGAATTTTCTTGAAGTGTTTGGGATCAATATGTGAATAATAAAAAGTAAACATCATAAAATTGTGCGGATTCCGATGGGCAAATATTTCGAGTTTTTTTTAGAAAAAACTTCGAAGAATTGAAAAAAATAAAACGAGTACGCGTAGACACTTCAGGAGAACGGTATTTTTTTTTTACTTTTAAAAATCCACACTTAGCAAAAGCAGCTTCACTTCAAACGTGTTTTTATCCAATAAAATTATGTGCATAAGTAATAAAAAAAATCGTGTCGCAAAGTCAACTTTCAAATCGAGTAAGGTAAGTGTTAATCAGGCGATTAACGCAACTATTTTTATATTGAAAAAAAAAATAACATGTAGGCGATTTTTATTTTATGCAATAACATATACATGTTTCTTATTTTGTCCCTTTTATTATAAATTATGCACATGCCTGTGTATGTATTGTTTTGAAATGCACGTACAACAACATAAATTCTCGAAATTTATAGCATAAAGCATCACAGTTAAATGGGTTACAGAGATTCATAACATTTTAGTGTTTAGAAATTGTCTTTTTAATAGCCGTTTGGATTAAATGATTAACCATCCCACATACTGTAGGCCCATGAATCAATGTATAAATACACGAATGAGAATATGGCGACCGGTGACTGTTCTTGTGTTATATTTTATGTAAAACCTTTGTTTACACTGCCAGTAGAAATTTCAATTCAAAACCACTAGTTTCCTCAAAACAAGTGTTTTCTATTTTTACACTTAAAACACAGTATGTGATCGTTTTTTCTAAGTATGTTGTGTTCGCGCTTCTTCCGAGTCGCTGAGGTAAAGGCGCCTGTATTTGAGATTCCAAACATGAGGTTACTTTGTTTATTCGTTATTTTCGAAACTGGCAACATTTGGCTGGCGTGATTGGTATGCAAGCGCGTCCGTCCCCTCGCATTTCTATGTCACCATTCCACATCGGATTCCGCGTCCAGAGAACAAAGCAGCCAGTATAAAACAAACTGCTTCTCCGGGTCGGACGTCACCTCATCCCGGACAATGGGCACTTTTGAAATACAGCTTATTTAAATAATCATCGACTACAGCTCGCATACTGAATGACTCACTATTGAAAAACTATTTATGTTGCGGGCAGATTTAGGTTAATTAGGCTGCTGATTATCCATGGAAAATACAAGGGGAAAAAAGCGACCGGAAGAAAGGAAGGCATTTGCTACAGTGGTTGGAAGTCGGGAATACTATGTTCCATGAAATGGAGGAGAGACAGCTGATGATGATGATGCGATTGCGATATTCTTTTGTCGATATTTTGTGAAAAAGTGCGTTAATAATTATATGTTCGTGTGATACTTTACAGTCAAAATTATTTGCATAATTTAAAAATATACTCACTTTAAATTTTTATCTCACTCTCGTTTCAGTAGAAAAAAGTTAATATATTCTCAACGTATTCGAGGACATTATTTAAGGAAAATAAATGGTTTACCGATATCTAATAGAGCAACCTCATGACAATATTCATAAGGTTATATAACAAGCTTACAAATCGAACATATTTTTTAACAATATACTATTAATATATATTCTGAAAAATGATTTCTTGCCTGTTACTATGAGATATCTCGTAGATATGCGTTAGAACTATAAAAACATAAATTTAAAACTAAATAAAGCGTATTGTAAGTGTTGATTTCTTTATGCGTGTTTTTGTATTGTAAAATATGTATTAATTTTTGCTAACGTAGTTTTACGTTAAGTTAAATATTAGGCGTCTTCTGTGAGCAGTGTTATCAATTGAAATAATATTTTTGCATGAGAGTATAGTTTATCGTATAGATTTTCTCGTTATGAAAATATTCAAATGCACACACTGAGTGTGTTTTGTAAATAAGTGAAAATATCAAAAACAACACTTGCAGTGAGTCTTGAACCATCCTGTATGCGCGTTGCCAGTTAGCCAGTTAAACAACCCGCCGTGACAGACCGGGTCACTGAGTAGGTTACCGTTAAAATTATGTCTTTTGTATGCCCAGGAAACAATCACCTTCCCACAAAATTTGCTGTTAATTTACTTTTCAAAGCATTCTGTTTGCTTAGGCGAGGAAACCTTTTACAATGGATGACAGTTTTTTTATTATTATTTTACGGCGAGTTATTGTCTCTGGCGCGGCTGTCCATTGGCGGATGAACGGAATTAGTATTCGTGATGGAAACGGATGGATTTGTCTTGGAATTGACAATGACTGTTTATGTTTCTGGTTCAGTACAGAAAGCGTTCTTTAGGACGATGACGTGGAGTTGACTTGGGCATACGAATATAGGTCGATGATAGTATGTTGATGCATATTATTTGCATTATCAAAAGTCCCAAAAAAAGATTTTTCCAAGAGAACTAAATACCGTATTTTTAAGACATATTCAACATCCATGACTATCTACAAGGATCAATCGCCCAACACTTATTTAACGTTTAATACCTACTTTTGGTCAAAATTGATAATTATACACATTAATAGATTTTCTTGAAGAGAATTATATTAAACAGCAGGGATTTAACCACCTGCTTGTGTTTAAATACATTTTGATTGCAAATGAGAATATTGTCAAAACGTATACAATTGGTACTTTAAATTAGGACAATTTCTTGTAATACTCAGTTTAAACAGCCCATTGTGCTAGGCAAAGCATGCACGTGTGTATTCTCTGGTACTTTAATACTATGCTAATAATATTTTAATTGCAAGTTTAGATATTAATTCGATTTAGAGTTGGCTCCAAACATCTTAGGAATTTTCGAAATGGATATAAAGTTTCATCATGATATTAGTATTGAATATTTTACCTGATTATGGTGTCAAGTATATACTCTATTTGATAAATATTTACTGGTTGTTTATGACAATTTTTCATGGTGGTACAACTTTAATTATCTCACAAATACCCCATCCAGCTGCAGGCCCTGAAAGTATTCCCTTGGTAATCTGAAACTGCATGTACTGTACTCTCGTTGTTTTTGCTAATTTCCGGCCAACGCCACTCTCGTTTGAAATACCGGAAGCCTTTTCAGATTCTCCGTCTAGGTCGGATGTTTGTAACAACCTTTCAAGGCATGCTAAAGTCAATCAAAATGCGAAAAGTGGCAATTAAACTTGGTGGAGATACGAGTATATTCCACCTCAGCCAAAAAATAGCAGTAAAAATTCCGTTCTTATATAAAAAAAATATATATCGTACAAGCGTTCTTTACTGTGCATTTATTTTTGACTAAAATGAATACACACAGGTGTTCTTTAAAACAGTCTATGAATAATCTACGTATTCTCGTTTTATTATATATGTCACACATTGGGAGTTCTCTTGAAAAATGGTATTTAGATTTGATGTAAATAATATGAATAAATAGAAGAAAAACACGATTTAACTTATAATAAATATGCGATATCTTGATATATGCAAAACACTTGCTTGAAAAAATATTTGTCAATCTGTACTAAACTACGAAGCTGTAAGAATCCTAGTTCATTGTTTCCTTATCATGAATGTATCTTATTGAAAATTGTTTCCTAAACACGACGTTCTTTCTAAGATCTAATTGCAGTTGAATGTAATAGTGCCCGTTGGTATGCGTTGCTACTAAGTGGGTCAATTCATACAAATTCATCTTCGTACTTTCAACAATGTGCAATATCATTTGAGACTCCCCGTCAAAACCACGGCCTCGTTAATCAGAACCAATAAAAAAAATAACCAAACATCGCTGTGAGACAATTGGAAAATAATCTTCTGAAACGTAAGATCGTTGAGTCATCTTATTAACGTGCCGCGGAAATCTTATTACTGGTGAGTGATTTTACTTTAATGTCTGGGATACTTTCTCAGTATTTCACAATCAAACTTATTTAATAAGCAAGTATGTAATTCGGATTGTTCTTGCGAGGCAGTAAGAGGGCCGCGGAGCTTCTTCAACTTGCGCAATGTCAACTTCTGGCAGGCCGAGCGGGTCGATCTAAAACTGAACCAGATTATTTCTCGAGGATACTGACAGAAGTTCCATAATAGCTCTGTGGACTGACACCGTGGTTTAGTAAATATTATATAATATGTATCGTATTATTGAATTTGCTTCAGAAACTGAATATACGCTGTGAGACTGAAATAGGCCAATCTAGTTAGTTATAATAAATTTAAAAAATAATCTTAATGCTCTTTAATATCTCCGGTAAGAAAGCTCAAAAATATACTTAAATTTTCTGCCACTGAAGATTTGTTGGAGAGAGTTTTTTTACAATTCACAAGGCTCGGCATCATAGCTTTCCGTCAAGATATCAACATTATGTTAATTTGTTTCGATAAACTTATTTTCAATTATGCAAATATTGTTTTATTATATGCGGCAATATAATTAACGTTAAACGAATAACGGTCCATATTGTCATAAATCCACAACAGGAAATATCTTACGCAAGTATTGTTACAGCGGTCACGGTCGTCGGACATTTTTAAATACAGCTAACAATCGAGTGTCTAAAATTTCGGTTGAATTCGTCATAGTATCTCAAAACACAAAAAAATATACATTTGCAAGTTTCTCTGGATATTAATTTAATCTGTAAATATAACGGTTGATAATGGACAATTTGGAAAGTAACAGGTCGGTGTCGTGTTTTTTGCCGTCGGGCCGACA
The DNA here is from genome assembly GCA_022113835.1 of Atopsyche davidsoni. Lineage (NCBI taxonomy): Eukaryota > Metazoa > Arthropoda > Insecta > Trichoptera > Hydrobiosidae > Atopsyche > Atopsyche davidsoni. The sequence continues at coordinate 6,920,336 of JAILWY010000006.1, read as the reverse complement.
GCGGCCTGCGTTTTTGTCAAAAACTTCTGGACTCGAAATCGGCATATCACACCGACCCACGGGTTCTAGTGACGTGCACAATCGAACAAATCCGAACAATTAATCGTAATAATCGAATGATCGACTCAAAAAAAAAAAAAAACAATTTTTATGCAAAAAAAATATTTTAAGTTTGTAAACACACAGACACTAGCAAATACCCTCAAATAAAATTTGATTTTTTTTAGGTACTTGATATAATTCATAACTGAGTATTAAGGTTTTTTGATCAATGAAAAATGGAAAATTTCAAGAAAAATACATTTTTTTTTCTCAATGTATTGTTTCTCACTAGGTACGCATTTTTGCCATCTCTCTGGCAATACATGAATAATAATGATAAAACGACGCGATTGTGGATTGTTACCATTCATCCAACCAATTTCACATTTCTTCGAAATTGGCCATGTGTGGCCCAGCCAAGCCACGCACCATCGACCGGAACAAGAACCGGAAGGGGTTAGGTCTGGTGAACACGGCGGGTGCTGTAGTAGATCCCATTTCAGCATTTTGATGATGTCCTGGACGATGGAACTGCGATTGCACGGAGCGTTGTCGTGCTGCAATTTCATTCGTTCGTGTCTCATATTCCATTCTGGTCGTTTTTCGAGCAATGCATGGTACAAATTGATCAGCTGTTGTCGCTAGCGATGCCTGCTCGTATATAATACATACACATTTTCGATCTGAGAATAATTGGTAGGGATGTTCTTCGTTTATATGATATTTAAAATCGCAGGTATTTTATGTTTATTGGTGTATTTAATATATAATTAATTCGTTTACGCATTTTCGATAGTGCCCATCACTCGCGGTCACGCGCTGGACCGAAACGCATCCTGCTAATATTATATGTACCGAGATCGGCCATTTCTCCTCTTTTTAGTTGCCGAGCGTTGCAATCGATCTGTCACCGGAATAATGCCATGAAAATGATATCTCCGATTCGTTTTGCCACATATATACCAAAGAAAAAGCCTACCAAGCCTGCGCGGAATATTCTATGCACGAAACTATTTTTATAATCGTTCAATGTAAATTCTAGGTATGCTTTTTGTGCTATGAAATTACGTCATTATACAAATTCATCTTAATCGTAAGTTATTTTTCAGATCAGCGTATTGTGTTATTTTTACAGTTATACCCATAAATAGTAATAATTCGACAAATCATAAATTTCACGCTAAAATAGTTCATATTTATGAACTGCGTAAAAACGCGATCGATGTGAAGTATTTTGTGACCTCTTCACACGAAATTTGTATAATATATCATTACAGCACACGTGCCCAATTTCTTAAATCTACTAGATATAATCTGAATCTTCTTGATATTAAATGCAACGCTGGATCCACTTAAGTAAATTTATTGACGTTCATCTATGTAGAGGGCACTTATTGTGTTTTTTTTAAGTGTTATTATATTAAAAAAAATTGTAACTTAGTACGATGATGCTCAGATCTCGCATTGCTTTAATAGCAGTGCTTTCAAAATGCCTGCGTCTCAAATGTCAATCATATTATGCATTATATTTGGTTTTCGGAATGAGAATTGGATAGGAAAAAGCTTATATAATTGACGGCTTAGATGATTGACATTTGTATTATAAATAGCATACTAGTAAAAATAAAACCACCAGGCGTAATACTTTATCATTGCATGTATTTAATCCTACGTCAAAGGAAAACTTACTCTCGTAATATACTGCACTTATCGCAATTCACTAACTTTCTTTTTTTATATGAAACTTCATGAGTGATGTATATTTAAATAACTTTGCACGAGGAGTTGAAAACCTCTTTACTCATCAGGTGTCTGGTTTGAAATTTTCGGGAGTCTATCCTGGCAATTACTTTGCGATAAGGATATAATAAAAATTCTAGTACCCAGGTGCTGTTTTGTTATTACTTAAATAAATTTCAAAAGCATTAAATAAACTTTTTCACAATTACTCCAACCGGAATTCAATCTCGAGGGCCCATGGTCTGTAAGCAACTATGCTGATCACCAGACCATGGGGCTATTAAAAAGTTTAGTTACCATTGCAGTTTTAATATGTCAACTTAACAGACGGCAAGAAATCCCAAACCGTAATTGGATCGCGCATACAGATAATTAAAATAAATAAAGATTGATAGCGCCATGCTGGCAGTTGGCCGGATATCTTAAAAAATGCGTCTCTTCTGAGATTCGAAGTTTTCTCTGAGACTTCTGCCAACTCTATTTTCACTTGACGCTTGGCTTATTTGTAGGAAAAGGAATTTGACAGGATCTATAGGAAACGTGCACCGAAATATACTAAACTTAATGGTTGATTAATCATTCCTGGGGATTTAGTTTTAAATGTAGGCATGCGAGTAGAATTTATAGTTATATAAACAAATCATCCATAATGTGCATATTATTAATATTTTCAAACGTTTATAAAGGCAAGGACAATTTAATTAAATTTCTAGCTTACATCTATCAAATTCGGTTTCTGAAAAGTTGATAATATTAAACATGCTTTGTGTGATCTCACTTCTGTTTATTGTGAGCTATTGGATAAAACGTCATTTAGCTGATTAATGTGTATACACAGCCTGGATGATATCTAAATAAATCTTTTTGATTTTTTAAAAGCAGATAAATGATAGCCATGGGTAACATGGTGTCAAATACGTTGCTACTTCGCTGATTGCTACTTGTAAACGATCTGTACTTTCCTCTCAAGTATTTTGACTAAATCTGCTTGGGTTGGCTTTATATGATTACTAGTATAAGCAACCACTTCAACCAATGATACAATTATACTTCCAGTGAAACTTTTTATTCTATATGCCTATATATAATATAACTCAATGACAATTGTTTGAATTGAAAGATATTGTACTTGCCTATCGTATTTGGCCTAATTGATAATAATGCAAGGCGCAAAACGTACACCGGAAATGCATAGATATAAGTATTCACCTAGGCAAACATTAACGGTTTTACTTCCAACTCATGAAAGACTATATCAAATATATTAAATTGTTATGCTTGTATATTGAAGTATGCGACCGCCACCAATCGAAACAAACAATTCGATTTCGCAAACTATTTATAAGTCATTATCTACGCTTACCTTGCAAAGCTTCATGGAATAGCTATCAAGTGATTCACTCATTGACTTATATGTCTTCCAAGTTTGCCTCCGTGCTCGGTAAGTACAAATTACAAATACCTCGCTGGCTGCAGACTTGATGACAAAGACATTGAGGCTTCTCGTGACTAACATATTGGCTCAGGCATTAGGCATATCCGTGATCGCAGATTTCTTTATTCCGTGCAGAATTCACCTCAGGAAATTCGCGGCCCGTTTGGCATTCACGGCCATTGCAGTTTGCTCGTACTTGACTCGATTGTCTATTTCTTCATAAGTAGACATTCTTGAGAATTCGAGTCGAAAATAAAATATAAATATAATATGTATATTCGTAGGTTTTGATAGCTGTTGCTATGGGTTGATTAAGCAAAATTATTAGGCTTTTACCTGTTTCAGTTTTCGGAAACACAAGGCACTCAGACGCGTTTAATGTAATACTTTTTTTTAAATTAAATGCATCTTAAAATTTAGTAAATTGATTTAGGAGAGATGTGAAAATAAAGGTTGGTTCGTAAAATGTAGGTTTAAATGTTTAAATCGACTTCGTGTTGTACCTCAATAAATTAATATGAAATAAATTGTCGGGTTAAATAAAAGGTTCGGTCTGTTCTCATTTTCCCTGCATTAAGTAGCGTGCTTTTCGACTTGTTTCCTTCAGTCATTTTCTAGCATTAACCTCATTCGGTCCCACTTTTTAATGCATGCATTTTAAAAATCGACGTCTTTCATTATAACGGCGATGTTTCACCGATGAGGTTCGAATGTTTTTAGGATACGTTCACCTCCACCGTTATCGTAAAGAACCTGTGTTTTAATGGTTTCATCCTTTCAGGTTCCCAGTATTTTAAGATGCCATCTATAGTTATTTTATTCTCCTCTTCCATTCTATATGGTATCTTCTGAATCTATGCCACTTAATGTGTATGTTAATGCGCATTTAATTAATTTAACATCCTATCTGGCTTTGTCTTATTCATACTCTAAAGAAGCCACAATAGTTAGGTGCTATTTACCGCCTACTTTCTAAGTCGCGACCATTTGACCTGAAAGTTTCTGAATCCGACCTAAACTGTATTTATGACTGCATTTATTCCTTTATTACACGAGTTAAATACATTGATGAATTTAGTACGAGTTAATGAAAGATTTTAAAAGAAAATACCATTTATTATAAACCAGTTAATTGTATATCTTTGTTGATTTGTTTATTAAAACATGAGCTTGTGTATGGTTGATTTGATTGTATAGAATTTTTATGATTGGAGCATTTACGATTATTTTTGAAAGTATGTCTTGATAAGTCAGTCTTTTTATTACAACAGAAACTTTGATAAAAAAAGTTTCAGCATTTCTATTTCTGGTATTTCGCAAATACTGTCCTAACAAAACAAATTTACTAGTATGCTTAATATGTTACATGTAACATTCTGATATTATGAGTGGAGCGAATGATAATTTTTTGTAGACCTTTAGTTTGTGTGTCTGATAACCAACCGCCAAAATTTTTAATACGTTGCAACAATCCTTCAAGACTGTGTGTTTCATATTGCAGATAAGCTGTTAAACTTTATAAAAACGCAATTAATTCTGAGAGATAATTGATTAAAAACACTATATTGAATTACAGTACACAACAGTACGTACACTATATAATGACATAGCAATTATGTTTCTTACTAATTATTTTGCAGATTTTTTGCTAGTAATTAATAATTATGCTCATCTTCTCCAAGTAGCTGTCTCCTTCTTGCTGTACAAAAAGTACATTTCATAAAATAAAAAAAAAACATTTCCAAGCTATTACCTGCTCATCTTAGTGTAGTATAAAGAAAAATATGTGACATTCTGAACATACAGCATTTAAAAGATTTTGCGCGTTTGGATGAAGAAAGCATGACTGCCACAATAAGAGAAAACTAATTTCGGCATTTAGCAGTGAAAATACACAAAAAAATATTAATCCAATGTGTATTTCTATAGATGAAATTTATCACAAAGCGATTCTATTCCGTGTCGAAACTCCAATTTAGAAGAGAACAAAGCTACAAAATCATTGAACCCGTAACCTGTTGCCTAGCAAGTCATCGCTTTGGCAACTCAGCCATAAGCGACGGTTCCTATTATAATAACATCGCTTTGATTATGAAATTGTCTCAGCTTACCGATATCTCAACTGAGATCTTTCAGTTGATTCAAATTGCTTTTGACTAGGCACAGTGTGAGCATTGCATCACATTTGCTACATATGTAACAATTGTTGTCTACTTTACAAGCTATGCTTTGCAACTTTTAAGATGTGATATATTTTTTAGATAAATTCATAATTATTCTTAGTCCACCGATATTGCTAAAAAACATGTGTTTAAAGTTCGTATGAATTAAATACGCCTGTTTGAAATTTAGATTTGGTTTTTCATCTTTCAAGTTTATGGTACAGATATTTTTCTAAAAATATCGAATATTTTTTAATTTATTTCTATATTTCAGGTCTTCAACTGTTGTTATAGGCTCAAATAGACAGGAGACACGTCTGCTTGCTTCCTCTGAATTAGAGGTATTGTTTCATGTTCCTGGAAGGTTCAAAACATGGGATTGTCACATCTGTTTCTGGTCATTTCTCTCCACCCCTGTCGGCCTGGCCGTCGTGGAGTTTCACAGAATCACTAAAATAAGTGCCTGATAAACCTAAACCAAAATACCTATTCATATATTACTAATATTATATATTTATCAATCTTACAATGTTATTTTGAAGCCACATGCAAAATTACTATACTAATACTCAGTAAAATTTCTAGTCTACTTGTTATATTTGTGTCAATGGAATTCAAGTTTATGGTAATTTTTAATATTCATGCCAAAATTCGTTGAATTAATTTTTGCCGGAATTCATATTAAGTAGGACCAAGTCAAGATACATATTATTTTTTTTTTTGTTATTATTTCATTTGAATTTTGCTTTGTTATAAATTAAACGCTATTGCAGTCAAGTAAATGTATTTTTCCTGTTTTTACATTGACACGTGATTTCTGTCGATGTATTATTTTCCGCAATACATGGTTTTTGCTTATCTCTCTTTTCCGTTTATTTACTTGCATCGTTTGTCAGACCAAATAATACAGTAAATGAGACTTTTTATTACATACATATAAAATATTTTATTATAAAAAATTTCAATCTTGTTGAGGGACAAGGCATTTGTTTGGTGAAGATCCATTTTTTATTAATGATATGGGTAACTTTTTATAATTTCTTCACGTTGAGTTTATTTTAGCTTTAGCATTACTAGTTTCAACCGACAGACTTGGTCATCATCAGATGCAGATGTTGGTAAAACTAAAATAAGCTCAACGTGAAGAAATTTTAGAAAGTTACCCTTATCATTAATAAAAAAATTCAAAGTAAAAACACTCAACTACCTTTTTTAAAATATGATGAATAATCTACTATAATAATATCCATTGTGTGTGTGTATGCTTCATTTTTTGGTTTTCTATAGAATATCTTAAAAGATACAACGCTTTTTGCATGTATGTTTAGTAAATTTTTCCGCAGCTATGTGCCGAATTTCAAGACTATAGGATTATATTTTTATTCATAAACTAATTCAATAAAACTATAAAATATGCTTTAGCGAGTTTCAATATGTACGAATTATAGGAGAATTTCAAATTTAGAACTTTTACAAAAAAACAAATTTTGATACTTCTTAGAAATTTTCAGTTTATGTCAGCTTGACACAAGTACCAATTTATTTTTTTTTATCGTAATTGCGTTAGAAATTATTAATCACAGCATTAATAACTCAAAATGCCTCCGAAAACGTCATTCTGTGACGGCCAAGTTATAAAATCAGAAACTTTTGCCGATTCGCTCACGTTTACCTGCTACTAGTAAACAAAATTATGCCCGCACTCAAGTAAACGTGCACGGAGGCGTGTTTACATTAATTTCCCTGCCACATTTTTTATAGTTGTACCTTGTTAACCTCTCTCGGGGGTGAGCTCAGGTGAGTCTCGAGACGAGGGCAATATCCTGAAACCTCCCTCCGGAGCGCAGGATGTGAGGGCCTTCCCCGCAACTTCCCCCCGCCGCTCTAATTAACGATGTTGACGGAGGGCTGGGAAGGCTTAGCGGCGTTTACCATCCCCCAAAACAGCCTTTGAAGCGCGTCAGAAGCTTTCAGCAGAAATTGCCGCGCGTAACCGGCAGCTTTGCGACTGTCCCCGGGGATTTCGCATACGATTTGTATCTAGAAAAATATTATGCGCAGTTTGCAGGTAGATTCGTTTGTACTGTAATACAGCTGGGTTTGCTGCTGTCAACAGCTTTTTTTTGTATAAATAATAGATGAATTTGTACTACTAATGTGCAGCATCATGCTTTATATATCGATTCTGAACAACTGCTTACACGATGCATTATTTGAAAAATTTTGGTTCAATAATTTTAGAAACTATTAGTGTTTTATATTAGATATCTTTTGGTTTTCAAAACAAGTCTTTTGATTACTAATATGATTAGGCACATTAGTTCACACATAGAAGATGATTAAAAATAAGAGTAATAATATAATAAACCCGTAATGGGTAATAAATACGCATCCGATTGACGTTCATACAAGTCTTTAAAATAAAATGTCATCGAAGATAATTTATCACGCTTAGTAGCAAAATTATTTTCAGTTTATTTCTTTATATTTATTTTTTAATATCATAAAGGAATTCCACCGGAAATATCAAGTCAAAATATTGAATACTAAATGAATTACTTTTAATTGTGTTAAGCGGAAATATTTTTATTTGCGAACAATGTAAGCGAAGGAGTCCTAAGAATGCTTTGATATAAGTGTAATTCTCGGTACAATAATGTTTTCCCTCCGTGAAAATTAGACTAATGGAAATACTTTGGTTTTCCGTGGGAAAGCCTCCGTCGGGAGTGTGTCGACATGGCGGCGCATGCATTTTCTCGTACCTTTTCAACAAATTGAGAGCAGAACAACACTCGAATTAAAATATTTTGCATTGCTTCTCACCGTGTGAAATTAATTATTAAATTCAGGCTTTTATATCAGCTGCGATTCTGGGGCGGAGTATCTAGGCTCGTTATTATTTAACTTCCTTACGACATATTTTGTTCGAAATGCTCATAATTTTTTTTAGTTTTTAATGACTGTGAATATTTTATTTTATACCAGGAAAATTTTACTGTGTTCTTTGAATGTGCTCAGATTCTAAGGCTTTGTTTCCTGCTTTGAAAAGTAGTTTTGCATTAATATTTAAATGCGTTACATTTCTTTACATCCAAAGAATCACGCAAGCTATTAGTTTTTCAGACTTAAGTTGTACTATTCCCTTAAAAGCCTTTATGGAAGCTTTTTATATTTTATATCGTGAAAGACAAAAAAGCAATATTTATAGAGTTTCATTGATATTGTTTTTTTTTATTTTATGCGTAGTTGTATTAGGATGGTATGTATGGATTAAAATCTACTGAACGTCATTGTATGTACTTACTGGGTGATATATATTGATTTGATAGAAAATAATTAGACAATCGATTTTAACTATTTTCTCTAAGCTTAAAACCAAGCACATCTTATTTAAATGCGTTGGATGTCACATAAACTTTAATATTAGATTAATACAGCTGGTTCGGCACATATGACGATTCTTTTTAATGCAAAGTATATTTGTTACACAATAACCACTTATACGATTTGAAATTATTTGCAAGTGTTTTTGTATCTCAGATCTGGTAAGCGAATTCAATTTTGCGATTAAAAATATTGGATCAGTCTAATTTTGAAGATAGGTGGCAAGATCGCGGCCGCCATTATCAACCGTGAAAAATAAACCATTTAAATAATACAATGCTGATGTTGTATTTGACGTGTACCATTCTGTAAAAAGATTACATGTTTCTGGTTTTTAATTCATGGTTATTCATATAAGATTACGGAGTGTTTTGGTGGCGACACGTCGCTAGTGGGCGCTAAACTATTTTTTTTAAACAATGACAAACGTGCGAAGTGTTAAATGAGCCGACAATTTATTCCCACAAGACCAACTGTCCGTCAAACTACTGACTAGGGCTGGAGCAAGTGACTCGTGAAAAACTCGAGAAATTTCACTTAAAGTAAAAGCAAAAGTTGGCATGCCTCTAAAAAAAGATACGGTAGAAACTAGAAGGTACTTAATTTTCTAATATTTTGATTAGATTCTATTTTAATATTATTTTATACGTCCTTGAAGCTATTTTGAATTACGTCTAGTAAATTAAATTGATTATATGCCTATTTTTCACGAATTGTTATAGCCGAGCGAATCTAGATTTGCCACAAGCTGTTTTATCGCGAGTCAATGATTTATCGAATGCTCGCGAGTTATACATTTCGAAGAGACGAGATGAATCGATCGATTTGTTTATCTACTGTAAAAAAATACCAGTGATATCCTGTTTAAATCACAAGTAAAATCTAGTAGATTTCAGAGAGTATAAAATTAAATTAAATTAATATTTTAAGCAGCATTATTGCAAGTACGAGTTTCTCATTTTTGGGATGCACTACGTGTACGTATATAATTTTAATATTAAATTAAAGCCTTACAGAGCCCAACCCTGACGCTAATGATATTCACACACCTGTATATTATGCACGTACGTATAAAAATGCAACTGAGCATGCAATCCCGTGAATTAATTCCGAATTACAATATGGCTGAGAGTAGCGGCTCCCACGACTTACCGGGACGTCCGCTCTTCATACCCACATTAGTTTTTCCTTCCGCGGATTATGAAGCCTTTGTTTCTCCATAAGCCGGGTATTTCGGGACCCATGGTGTTGTGAATTGAAACATTCGTGGCGTTATGGCGTCGTTGCTTTTATGTTAAATGTAATTTAAAGGCGCTTAACCGGAACTATGGGAATTCACGAAGATAAAGTGTTAAAAAAAAAAATTAAATGTAAGATTATCTAGCTCGGTTTTTTTTTTTTATGAAATACGAAGGTACATTGTTTAAATTTTTTTATTAACAGGTTGATTTATATTCTCCTAAAATTTTACAACTTTTTGTTACTTTATTAATATATATGCAGTTAAATCATGAATCATATTTACTCTGTCGCAAGCTTGCATTTCGGTGTGATATATATCAGATTTGTTCTTGGGGATAGTACAATACTAGCTACTTCATACCTTAGATACAGCGTAACTTTTTTTGGAGGGTATTAAGTGATATTTTTTAAAATGTAGTGCAAAACACTACATTATCGTGAAATCGTGTGTAGTCTGCTTTGGATCCACTAATGACAGCTAGCTAGAAACCAAAATACACAGAATTTGCAATCAGCTAATACCGTCCATTTATTTTGGGTGTTTTTTTTAAAGGGTTTTGCCTAAAATGTAGGACTCTAATGCCTAGTAGCTGCTAGTTGGAGATGCGATTTGTTGCTACGTGCGTAGAAGGCTTAATAGGATATATCTGATACGAGTCGATAATTGCCAAGATGACCGTCTTGGCGAGCACCGCTTGACACTGACCGACTAGCGAGATGGAGAAAGTATTATTAGACGCGTGTGAGCTACTCGAGTACAAGCTGACACGTTTCCCAAAATACCCGAGACTCGCGTAGAATGCGGGACGTCGTGGTGATGGGGATCTTGGGACCTCGTGGTGATGGGGATCTTGGGACGTCGTGGTGATGGGGCCCTCGTGGGACGTCATGGTGATGAGCCACTCGCGGCGGCGGCGGCGATGCCCCTAAGGCTCTACTCCAGCCCCCTTGGGAGCCTCCTCTGCGAAAGAAATGCTTGTATTAATTGAATATAATGTTAATTGTTATAACTTTGGTTATAATGGCGTGATTACGTTTTTAAACGTAATATATCTGCATTTTGTTGTTTTATAAAATTACAGAGTTTATATATTTAGTATAACCATGCTATGAATTTAACTGAATATAATATGAAATTCGTATTATATTTTGATAATCATTTTCTTGTTTTGCGGTTAAATTATTGCCTCGATGATTGTCGATATGATATGCTTGTCGATACACACCAAGTAGGAACAGAATGAAGTCCCCAATATAGCTATAATTTTTTTCTTCTATATTCTACGTGTAAAATTTTGTGGTTTTAAATTTAAAACAATTTTTTAAAAATATTTTTTCAGATTTTCGTTTCAAAAAATGCGTTTCTGCTTGTGTTGGCCGATTAAAGATGAGATACAAGTATTCATCAAATAAAAAATAGCCTTGTTGGACCGAATGGGAAAGACGTAAAAGGGCTTTGTTTTCGTGATAAATGTCCTTTTAAACTTTTTTTAAGTTAAGTTAAATTAATTGGGAAACATAATCCTTGAACTTTTTTCAGGGAAAGTTATAAATTTTATCTCATCAATCTTGCTTCTCTAAGCTTCTGTTTCTAGTTTTCACGCGAATAGAAATTAAACCCACCTGATTGGGTTTTGAAAACACCCATTAATGAAAATACTTTTTGAAAATTTAACCAGTTAGTCATTTCTTATTATTTATTATATAATAACCAAAGTTTACACAAAAAAATTGCATTTAAAACTTATATTTTATTAAATGGTATGGAATTGTATGCATTTTTAAATTTAAAAAAGGTATTTTGACTACAACGGAATTTGTTATGTACAGTTCCTTAATATAAAATTAATATTAAAAAACCGAATGATTTAAAGAATTCACATTATTTTTACATATATAGTAGGAGCTCTTTGGTCATCGTCTTACTCAAAATATGAAAAAAAAAAAAAAAAAAAACTAATACTGCCGTTTAATAAGACATTCTCATTATCCACGCGAATTTATCGTGTAGTAGTATAGATTATTTTAAATGTTAATAAAAATATAAATTTATGTTTTTAAAAATATGATTAGATTAAAGAACTTCTGCGAATATGATAAGTAAATATTAACACGATCTGGTGATATTTCTAATTTACTTATTTTTTCAGTTTCTCCATGGTAGATTTGGTAGAACTAGACTATAAATTTCTAAAATAAAAAGATATTAAATTATATTCATTTACAAATTAGACACGGAAAATGTACCTGGTATTGTTGTAGTAGACTCTTAAGTACCTATAAGTAGGTGTGTTGTTTTTATTTTAGAAATCTCCAGGTAAGGTTTTGGACTATGTGAGTCATGAGGTATTTATAACAAAGAACTTCCAAGAAAGTCTGGCTAATATCCGTGCTATAGTTGCTCTACAACACGCCAGGTAAAAAGGTTCTTACCGGGCTGCGGTTTGTGGCGTGATGAATCAAAATTGAAATTTCAAATTTAATTTCAAACATTATTTCGGCGCCTCATTATCCTACCGACTGAGTTCATCCGCCAACGGGGAAACTCTGCAGGAGATGAAATCAGGCAAAAACGTTGCGTGCTAGTCTAAATTAAAAATTAGTACGTGGAAGTGTTGCTAATAATTATTTACTGCCTGTGGTGGTGTATGGTACAATTACAGACACACACTGTATAAGCCTTCGTAAAAAAAAATTACCGAAGTCATATTATTTAATATAAATCTATATTCATGGTTATGCAAGCAAATCGGATTTCGCTCATTATCGCGGCTTGTTGAGTTGTTGTCACGTATTCCATTTAACGGGCCATTTATACTAAATTTGTCGTTACACCGATTATCACAACCTAAAGACATTTTATTAAGTAAAGCCTTTTTTTTAGATTTACAAATGACAAAGCTACAAATAAAAACTGTAAAATAGTCCAAAAGGTTTTTTTTTTCTAACTCTCTTTAAACTAAATTTAGGATAGTGTTTGAGATTAGAGACCGTTACTAACAAGTATTAATCACGTTTGTATAGTCAATATGAACAGTGAAAATAAAATATAATTGTAAAAATATATATAATCTAGTCTGCTTGGACGAGAAAATGAACTATGCGTTTTATAAACCACCTGGTCAGCTCTGTGTCGTAGTTCTCGGAATATCAGCTTTCCCATCAGTCGATCTGGTATTCCAGAAGCGTCCTTATAGAGCCGATGGCACTCACAAGGAAGTGGCCGTGCCTCTTGGAGTATTAGAAACTTCGCAAATACCTCCGAAGCTTAAGGAAACGTGTAAATATGCAAGTTATCACGTAATTATCAACAGTTGTGCTTGTAAGCAGTATAGTGCAAGTACTTACTAAATAGAAAACGCAATTAAAACATGAGACTATTCAGGAAATCTACACTTAAAAAAGAACTTACTAAGCAATTAAACTACTTCTGTTTTTAATTATATACATATATATATATTTTTTTATATTTTGCAATCTGATATTTGGCTTGTTATAAAGTGACTAACCAACCATAAGCGTCCTCTTTTGCCTTATGTACTTGGACCAAACTATAAAAACACCTGAAATAAATGGACGCTACTGACTGATTGCGAATCGGTCGAAAATTGTGCAGCCAGATTACTTAAACTCATTATATACACGATACTGGATTAATCATGTGTTTAGATCAATTGACAATGATTTTAGGATGCCATACTTGTGCTTTGATAAAAAAAAAAGTATGTTTATTTTGGTGGTGACCTTAAACTGTTGGATGTAATTCATTCAGAGTCGTGCGTGTTTGTTCTTTGTTTTCTAAAAGCTACCGGGTGCGAAGACAGCTTCATGCCGGACTATTTTTATATCAAACTAATTATAGTAGGTCCAATCTCAGCGCACCGGCCGGCATGTAAGTGATAATACTCCATTTTAATAAAGCGATCCTACAAAGGTTACTACACGTCGATTTGAATCTACACGTTAATTATACGAATTACTTTTTGGGGAACCTGGCGAAGAAATGAGTCGGACTTTTTTCACGAGAATACCGAGAGTGAATGATTATGCTGGAAGTACGCGGCCAGCGATATAATAATTTAAAACTATTTATTGTAAGCCAAATAGAGCTGTAACAATTATTTTAATAGCCGGAGCAGTGGATCATATGTTAAAAAAACAACAAACGTTAAATTTAAATTAAACGCAAATCCGGTTTGTGCTGTATTTTCAGGTGTTGAGGCTAAGTTGATTATGGGAATTAATTTTATTTAAACGTTTGGGCATTTATTTAAGCAAAGATAATTATGTTAAAGTACCTTTTTGTATCTGCTTAAATTCCTAAAACATTCAGTCTTGATTTCAGCTGAGGTTGAGGGAGGTTTATAATTATGATACAAATAATAGAATGATTATGTTTTGGACCACGAGAGAGTCACTACAAAGGATTTATATCCCAATTGACAATCCGATTTAAAGAGGTCTAAATAAAACCAGTTCTATGTTTATAAAAAAACCTTATCATTTATATTGTAAAAAGCCATTTTCATTATTATGATCAAAATATGAAGGAGAACATAAATAATAAGTCTTTCATGTAAGAGTTCTCAGATATTTCATACCTTCCATAGTTCTTCTGCTTTATAAATAAATTCATGGCGCAATACTTTTTCACATCCACATACATTTCTTTCACCTTATCACGTCTCGTGGAATTTATTTCACGTTTATTATCAATTTGGATTTAATAGCTTGTGGTTATACCACAAACCAGCGTCACCATAAAGCAGTAATGGTACTGCGGAGTCGACCGGTAGCCGAGAAGGTAGAGAGAATTTTATAGATGATGATTGCTTCAGACCCGGGGGTGACTACACTTTCGACATACTATGGGAACTATTGTACAATTACATGCTGTGTTATAACGATACTTAATTAAATAATTTAAATAATATCGCTACTGTTACTTTTCTTCAAGGCTTATGATAATTAGGCAAGTGATGCAATGCTAGTGAATCGAGCGTACCTCCCGATGTCTATTTAGATATACATTCACAGATGTTAATTTGCAAGGATATTATATTAAATATTTATTTTTTTGTCACGCTTGCTTTCCTGAAAATCTTGAAGTAGGCTCTAAAAAAATAAAAAAACTATACGCTTCAGAACTAATTATGGTTTGCATGTAAGATGGAAGTACACTTGATAAAATATCTGTTTTATGTAAGAGCTTTTCTTTATAAAAGTATAATTTTTACATAGGTGTAAGCATAATTATGTCAATAATTAATAGGTTTTTATCGCAAGAACTATTAAAGCCAGTCTATCAGAATGTTGTCTATCAACACGTAGGGATGAAAATACTTATAAAGAGACAGCTCGAAGGCGTGACATAATATTGTTAGACAGTTTAGTTGAAAGCTTTCGAGCTATAAAAATATCGTGAGTGTCTTTGATAAAAAAGGGTGAAAATAAACCAACTAGAAAATGAGGCTCTACGAAATATTTTTTATATAATTACATTTCTTCATGCATTTTTTACTTATAAATGTTTTCCTCTCATGATTCATTACAAACCAATGACGCTTGGTCACCTCACAGCCATCGACATAAAGTAAAAAATATGACGTAGAAATTAGTGGTAGACTCACCTTAATTGGTAAGGTAGATAAGGAAAGGTTGTTCGATACATATTAAATAGTATTATCTAATTGGTCGCTCTAAGTTTTACCTGCGCCCATCAGCCTATTCTCAGTGACAAATGTTAATTAGAATGTAAAAATACCGCTTGTATTCTTACCTGAGAGGTTAACTGTGATTGCGCACTGCCTCAAACAAATTATAAAAATTATAGTGTATATAAATTCAAATTTTACAAACTTTAACTAACAAGCTAGTAACTATGAATTCAGCATTGTGTCAATATCCACGTGTTCATTTCAAATTCCGCTTGCTAATGAATCTACTCAAAATGCAGAATATTAATCGTACAGTCATCAATTTGCTTACTGACTTAGCCTTTTCATACATTATTGCTTTTTGTGCCGGTTTCAAATATGATTAATAATTCGCTTGTTATAAATACAAGCAGGCTTGTCGTTTAAGTAAAGTAACATAATGCCATTGTTACGATTCACTGACGAATGTCGATTATCTTAATTATTACCTATGAACTCTGTGTTTAAAAACATAACATACTGACCTTAACTATGACTTTACTTACTATATAACGTATTTGACAGCTTGTTTGTTAATCACTCCTTAAGTGATCATTAAATCACAAACTCAACGTATGTTTAAATTCAGCTTTGATTTCATAAAACGATAACGTTTTGTCACTCTCCTCTTTTGAAAGCTGTCCTTTAGTGCGCTCGTGAGTGGATTTTCCCCACGCCTTTTTTAATTGCTGAAATATCATCTAACGAAGAACCATTAATAAGCTAAGCACCCGCTGGAACGAATACTTAATTTGAGAACTAGTGTTGTTAGCATGATTCTTCAGTTTTTATTATTGGCTCACATATAAAAAAGTTGATAGAGATTCGATTCGGCGACGCTTCATTATCTGATTGCGAGTTATAAACCGAAGGATGTGTAAATCATTATATTGGTTTCGTGTTAATTAAAAAATAATACACGCTGTATGCTTGACATTTTTGCTTCTGAACCTTTCGTCCATACAACAACTATTAGCGTCTGAGGAATCTGAAAAACCCATAGTGCTCACAAACGAAAATGCTCGTAATATTCATATTTCTTGTAATATGATTTTTCAAATACTGATTATATAAAATAATGCAATTTTTCATGTCTGTTTTGGTCTCTCAAATAACTGCATCCTGAAAGAATAAAATCTCTGTTTCGGTTCAATAGTCAGTCTGCTGTTTGAAATTTAACAGTTACCTGTGTATTGTACGAATCTACCTTGTTCGCTCGAAATGCGACCATTTCCAGGCGCAGGGAAGTGCCATTAGTGATGAAGCGTTCTCATTGTGATAATTAGGCTTGGACCGACGGGGAAAAAAAACCATTACGCTATCAAAGACACTTTTGAAAGGCCACCAAATGCTCCCAATTAGGGCGAGAGAATTTTTAAGACTGACAACGAAGCATTGAGACGAAGTCTTAGAAATTTACTTTCTTAAAATGTTATATTTCTTGATTTTTAAATTCTCGAGTATCATGAGGCTTATAAACGTGATTTTTTTTACACACAGTGCCACCAAATAGCGTCCTACATAAAACCCAAAATAAAGGGACGCTATTGGCTAGTTGCAAGTCGGTGGCGCGATTTATTTCTACTTTCGTGTTTCCGGAGACATAATTATAAATCGGATTTTTCAGGCAGCGGAGTTTCCGTCATTTCAGGGAAATTATTGATGATGATAAGAAATAAGACGGTTCCCCCTTATATCTAGGTAAAATGTGGATTCGTTAAGTATGTCTTCTTCATCGGGTGCCTCTCCTCAGAGGAAGTTGGCGACCATCTCACTAAGCATAAATTTATGCTGAATCACGTCTCCGGGTACTTTTACACCGCAGTTTTATATTAGAAGGAAAAGTCTGCGTATTGCTGCTCCTAATAGCATTATTATATAATCCTTTCCTTACAAAGCTCTGGTGTTTAGATCTGATTTAGCAGCAAGCTACATAAACAATAGCAGAAGCCCCCCCACCTCGGCAAGGTACTTCCAGAGCACATCCCTCCACAATCACTACTTCATTACCAATTCTTTACGCACTCTCAGGGTACAGAACAGCAGCTATGCACAAGCAATAGAATGATGAGAGCGGGGAGGCTACAGTATGTAGATAGCTTTAAATCATAGGTTCCCAAAGTGGTCAATATCGACCCCCAGGAGTTGATTCTGCCCTGAAAGTGGTCGATGATAGCGAAAAATTAAATTGGGGGTCCACGAGAGTGGATCCCATTGGCCAACTGAACGACTATTTTCAATGTTCAGCGTAACAATTCGTGTGTAGCATGGTTAAAATTGTATTGAATTAACGTTTCAAAACATGCTCACTCATGTCAATTGGTTGATAAATTTCAAAGTTATTCAATGTTTACATACCGACATAAAATATGGCGCACCCTGTATATCAGATGTCAAAAATATGTTTGAAGTTGATGAATTTGTAAAAATTCAATATGAGCTAGGCAGGGGTCGACGGGACAAAATACTTTGGGAACCTATGCTTTAAATGAAACCCAGTAAGGCAAGCCGGACGGCGGGGCTTGCTCGGTGGAGCCGCCGCTGCGCAGTATCTAGCAGCGACCGCAGACCGGCTTGTTATCATTTGATAGTCGGGTGAGGTGCGTCAGAGACTCGGAGAAGCTCGGCTTTTATTTACGCTCCGCGAGTAGGCCCGACCGGTTTGTCTGGAAGTACCTCCGGGCCCGGTCACCGAGACCTACCTACTGTACCTACTGTACCTGCGCTGGCCGACTGTACCGGAGGTTGTGTACTGAGCAGACGTGTATCCTGGTATAATGTGAGATCCTTTGTGTGAGTTGACGCTTATACAGGTACGAAGAGTTACCTATCCAAATATCACTATATCAAAGGTGGATAAATATTTTTTTCACGTTCTCCAATCTTGAAATTTACATTTTTTTACCTTACGTAAACAATGTGTTTGATTTAAAAAAAAAATCCTTTGATTAAGTATAATACATACTATAAACCGAAAACTTTAATTACTATGTTTACTATTGAGACAAGTAATTCATTACTTCGTCGTGGGATAATAATGAATAGGATCCAAATGTACTCCCTAAAGTTCAATGAGCTTTCGGATAATAGACTGCATGGCAGTCTGACCTATATACATTGTTTGTTTAGGCATCTAAATGTAAACACCATGCAACGTAAACAAACTAATCAATATAGATATTCTAAACCAGAATTGTATTTTTATTAAATCTTTATCCCACAAGCGGAAAACGTCCAAAAAAAATTGCTTCAATCTTAGCAAGGGGTATTCAAAGGCAAATGCGATTTAAAGCTGAATCAGAGAGAGTTTTTTTCCTTATCTTTGATACTATTTATAACATTTATAGAAATATGCTCAATAAGCAAGCACACAAATCACCGAACCACTAGAAGGTTTAGTGCCTATTAGAATCATATACTCGTAGATACGTGATACAAACTTGTTCAAATGTTTGTACGAAGGTTGGAATCTCTTTTATAGCCTTATTATACATTTGTGTACGGAATAAGCACCCCGAGCACGTTCGCGACGCATCGAGGGTATTACCCGCCAGCGGGGTGGGTTATAAGTAGGCTTTGTTTTAGGCCTCGGGTCGGGTTGGTCCCCCCGTCACTTTGCCTGGGATCCTTTTTATTGGCACTAAACGTATCGCTTCAGCTGCGGCTGATTCTTAAGCAGGTATGAAGATGTGAAAATATCAGATTAAATTTTACCCCATATGATGACCAGCCATCACTGCCTTTTATAATGTTATTTTGTTTATATACAAATATCTAAGTAGCGACCAAATACGTGTCTCTTAGAAGCCTTCGTTCCTGTATAGTATTGAACAAGGAAATATCGTATGGACTCGTGAAGGATCCGTACAACCACCATTACAATTTTTTACCTAGTCGTTGTGTTTTAAATATAATATTTTCAGTATACAATATATAAACTGAAACCCACATGCTTAGTTAATTATATAGCTGCGTTTAACTATGGGGATTTCAGTTAATGAAAAATATGAATCTATTTTTAATATAGTAGAAAATTTCAGTTTTCTTGTGTGTTTTTTTTCCAGTTTGTTATTTTACAGTTATTTAGAGTCTGAAATTAATCTAAAACCGCTTACGACGCACTTTTTTAAACATTAAAAGCAAAAACGACCGGAAAATGAAGACAATCAGAAAAAAGTACAAATGTACATCCGGGCTTGAAAACAAGTTAATATTATCAACCATAGAAAACAACGGGTTCGTATTGTGGAGTAACCGTTGCGGGCGATGATAGCCAAAACGTCGAAGATTTCCGACATGCCATGCAATCATATTCGCGTATTGGCACAATCTACACCTGCATGCAGGTGTGCCGTTGGCTACAACAAAGCAAGTTATGCAAATATTTATATATCGAGAGACGCAAAACCTGAATTATATCATCATATTCAAAGTTTGATTATATCGTTTGTGTTAGATTTTTATAGATTGGGAGTAGCTTGTCGGTTCCAAGGGCTGTTAGATACGATACTACTATCTGTTTTATATGCGATTTATTGATAGCATGCGTACAGCTAATGCGTGACCTCACAAATCGTAGTCCTGCTAGTTTTCAAAACAAAAACAAATAGTGTTTCATAGCAAGTTGGCATTTTGATACAAACCACAGAGTGGATTTCTTCTTCAGTTGCGTCTCCCGAAAGATCGCCTTTTAGATAAAATACCCAGGGCGGGTGTTGCAACCCGGTTCGTTCACACTTCACGCGTCGTCCTTTGAAGCATTCAGGTTGCATGCTATAGCTGATTGTCCGAGGAAAAATCGATAGATAAAGGGGTATTGAAACTGACCCAAGATATAAATATGTTCGATGAAATGGTTACCAACCTTCCATGAGGAGAGGCACCAGAACTGTAAAAATCAAACCGAATGATTCCTCACTTGAAAGATCGTCTTTTAGATGAAATACCCAGGGCGGGTGTTGCAACCCGTTCCGTTCACACTTCACGCGTCGTCCTTTGAAGCATTGAAGTAGCATCCCATAGCTGATATTCCAACGAAAAATCGATATGAAAAGGGTCACTGAGACTGGCCCAGGATATAAATATGTTCGATGAAATAATCACCAACCTCCCATGAGGAGAGGCACCAGAACTGTAAAAATCAAACCGAATGATTCCTCACTTGAAAGATCGTCTTTTAGATGAAATACCCAGGGCGGGTGTTGCAACCCGGTTCGTTCACATATCACGCGTCGTCCTTTGAAGCATTCAGGTTGCATGCTATAGCTGATTGTCCAAGGAAAAATCGATAGAAAAGGGGTCATCGAGACTGGGCCAAGATATAAATATGTTCGATGAAATGGTCACCAACCTCCCATGAGGAGAGGTACCAGAACTGTAAAAAACAAACCGAATGATTCCTCACCTGAAAGATCGTCTTTTAGATGAAATACCCAGGGCGGGTGTTGCAACCCGGTCCGTTCACATTTCACGCGTCGTCCTTTGAAGCATTCAGGTTGTATGTATGTTGTAGGTTTTGGCATCGACAGTCGCCTTTCCAAAGGGCCCGCGGGCAGATGCGCGCCCGGGCGGGTCAGCTGTTTGCACGATGACTGCACACCCTCTCATTGTCTCAGCCGCCGGGCTCAGTAATTGCAGTTGTTGCTGTATGAGAGTGCAGTGGCGCGCCTTCGGGTCGCATTCTGTCGGTGGGGGCTCCAGCAGTGGCGTGCGCTCGCCGGTCTTTTACATTTTGAAAATGTATGAATTTATACTTGAGTACTGAACGATCCTTCTTCTTTTGGTGAACATATTTCTATCCTGGGCCAGTCTCACTTCCTCCTTTCAATGCCCTTTTTCCTTACAATCAGCCGGTACTTGCTGTTACGAAAAATGTGGCCAAAATAGGAGACCGCATTCTGTGCAAGACTCTCTCCTTTGTGACGCGGTCAGCCCATGGTATTTTAAGGATTTTCCTATAAAGTCACATTTCTGCCTCCTCAATTCTTCGCATACTAGTTTACATTTTAAAAAATTATAATTAAGTTTTAAAAGAGGCATTGGAAGAATAAAATTAACACGGATGCGAAATTTGCGAAAGATCCAGGATAAAGATATGTTCCAACCTCCTCTGAGGCTCTTCTCATGTCTTAGTTTTTTTTGTTTGTTATTTTTTGCGGTTCTAGCAGTGGCGTGCGGTTTATACACTCACAAAAGTAGTGCGTGTCCTTTAAATTCATTCACAATTATATTTTAGTAAATTGTGTCTTTGCTTGTGCACGCCACTGCATTATATGGGATGTAGAAAATTTGCGTGCTTTCAATCTGTCGTATAAACCGCATACGACTTTACGAGAAACACTCTACATTTTCGCGCTAGTCTAGATTTACAAAATCGTGTGTAGCCTTTATTTTCTGATAAAGGTTAAGTAATTTTCATACCTTTAATGTATCCAGTAAAATTCCACTAATTATAACTTAAGAACTTTAAATATTACTTAACTCAAAAGGGCTTGTATTACAGACTTACTTTTTAAAGCTCAATTATAAGCAAGATAGGCGTCTCTTGGTCAGTTTCAAGAAAAGGTCAAATCTCAACAGTGAAACTTCGGTATAACGCGGTATTATTTATGGTACAATGATATTTAATTTGACTGTATAATCGCCTTATGCAGAGCCTACCAAAGCAGAGCTAAGTAAATAATAGTTTATGAGTCATGGTCTCGTCATAACTTGCTTTTAATTTTATGGTTTAATAGTTCTTTGGGTTGTAAAATTATGAAATAGTGGTCTATCTCGTCATTAAAGTAGACTTCATCTAGACCTGATTCAGCTAATGATTCTGACGGTGAATTTGTCTCAGTAAATCTTTTTTTTTTATTTTTAATATTCATATAGATCTCATAATGCATTGATCACGCATCTGTCGAGTAAAGCGCAACCAGTGGAACGCGTGCCTGGGAACGAACCATGGGTTTATGCACATGGGGTATACACCATGTGAAAGAATTAGTTAATACGTGTTGAGGGCTCAGAATTGAATAAAAACCACAATAATTAGCATTGAAAGCTGCGCACTATTCACGGTATTCAAACATCGTAATTACGTTCACTATTCATGGCGTTTTAATAATATAATATGTTTTATATTATACTATGCATTTTTTTAAAAAATATAACTTTATTTATGTTCCATTGTGTATTTTCTATGCACGCATACTTGTTTCTGTGTTCTTAGAGAAAAATTCTTACGAAGCAGGTTGACATGCAAACGTAATGGATTCTTTGTGAACGTGTTATTATTTTTAAGTTGATGAAATTTTATATATTTCTTCATCATGGAGTAATTTTAAATAAATATATATGTACATATATTATGAAATATATCTATAGGACGTATGATCAGGGAATTTATTGAGTTGACTCGGTTTCTTGGGTGTTGGAATGCTTGAGGTTTTTATTCTCATAACAACGACTGCCAAAACCTACAAAGATACCTAATTTATTTTTGCTTTTATACTATATTCAATACAGTTAAATCAACAAACAAACGGTACCAGACTGTGATAGTAGGTATTGTCGGTACTTGAAAGGCTCCGCTCTCAGTCCACTGTGTAGGATTCTTGTTTGGAATAATGTCCGATCCATATCTTTGTGCCTAAACAATTTTACCTGCAGCAGCTCGAATGGAATAAACTGTTGAAAACGCCGCGCCGCACCGAGGCTCGCCTCTAATTTATGTAGTTATTTCCTAGCGGTTTGTTTTGATTAAGTTGACAAGACTGTGTTTTAAAGGCTTTAGATTTATGAGAGGGCTTCCGCCTTTTAGCTTAATAGAAATTTAAAACGTTTTTGTTTTGACACTAACCGACACCGAAGTCAACCGAGCAATCTATCAGACCCTTCCAAAAATGACATAATGGGTTTTTCTTGCACAGCCGAAGAAGATACAACATCTACCATTTGTCATCATACTGTAACAATGGTTTGGTTTTATTCGTAACGCATAACATCTTGCGTATTTATTAATACAATTATACACGCAATAGTTTTTCTTTGGGAACTATGAGCATATTTCAACAATACCTAATAACATTATTAGTACGGTGAATTAAAGTCCAGTTCGCATAACGCTAAAACTTGTTTTCAGTAACTTTAATAATTTCTTAATAATTATCTTCTTTTATAATAATATTATATTATTTGAACTCAATTTTAAGGGTAGGTTGATAAAAGTTTAAATTATTCAGGCAGTTTTTGTCGAGCCTTGAATCCATTTTATGGGCGGAGATAGTGAGAAAACATTAAAATTATTTGCTTTATTGTGCTTGAAATATTCTATTTAAATTAACACAGTTTATTAAACATGTTTGAAATAAATATCTTCGCCTTTAAAGAAATCAGATCACGAATTCCAAGTCAAATATTGCTCAAAAAACATATCATTCATTGAGATCCAAAACACGCACATGCGAAAAAAAAATCAGTGCGCGGATCGAGTGCCATTAAATTATATGGTTTTGAATCAATAAGGCTTCATTGCTGAATTCTCCAACTGAATTTTTCAGTAGGCTAGCACCTTATCTGCTAGCTGTGAGTAATATATATTCGCAATATGCAATATTTTTTATCTGTATTATTTTAGTCATCCGAAATGGAATTAGCACCGGGCGCTTAGAGCACCGCGTATGTAATTAAAAATGACGAAACAGCAACGAAAGCAAAAGATAAATCCGCCATTATTATTGTGAAACGGCTCGAAAATATAATGCTGATTATTTTCTGAGAGATTGACCAGCAAAACAATGATTAACAAGTTGGAGAGTCGATTAATTTTACGTGTATTTTTTTTATCAGTTATCTCGTAGCAAATTATTCAGAGTGGCAGATTTGGCAGTTTGTTAATTGTTAATACATATTATATAATCGATTTGAAAACGAGAAGTCAATAACCACAACCACTTCTTTATGCCGCAAAGGAAGAGGCAAATATACAGGCAGTAAAAATCAATTGATACGTCTTCCACATATGACTTGACCAGTATCAGAGAAGTCCTTGTAAAGATGGGGAAAGGAGGGGTCCTGCTATTGTTTCTGCAGAAGGTATCAGAATTTAATGCCAGAGCTTTGTAAGAAAAAGTTTGTATAATAATGCTATTGGGCAGCAGCAATACGCAAACCTCCTCTGAGGAGAGGCACTTGAAGAAAAAGTACCATAGCGTTTGTTCTCAGTAGGTTTTCTTTATCTTAAAGCACGGAGTAAATAATAATTAATACTTAGCTACTATTCCTCCTTGATACTATCAGCAACGACGAGGGGTTTCAATTATTGTTTAGATTGATCAGTTTTTCTTGTAATATTATTATATATTTTTCAATCAGAATATAAACAACGAGTTGTCCTTTCACCTGGCGGAAAAAATACGCGAGTGCGCCAATTGTCGCATGGCAATTTAAAAAGTGTATTCATGGGAGCACAATGGTGATTCTCTCTCGAAATGATTTAATAACAGCGTGTATAATACAATTATTGTTCTCGTACTGTATATGTGACACGGATTGTATACAATGTGTTTTTCATAATGTGCGTAGCAACTGTTAACACAGGCTCGGGCTGACTCACCGGGGAGCCGGGGAGTCCCCGGGGACCGCCTGGCTTGTGGGACCCCAAGAAAATCTTTGGACATATTTACAATTTTTAATTTTGTATTAATTTTCGCTTTTTCATAATTTTATTACGTAACAATCAAATTTCAGTGTTAAAATAGATATCGCCGATAACATTGGAATTCTGTGAATTACAAACGAAGTTGCAACGGGGGGACTATCTTGTATTCTTAATAACACACTTTGAGCGGGTAACCAAATTTACTAAACTGATGTGCGTAGCGGGCAAAATTCGAGTAAAATTGCGCGTGTGAAATCTAGTCTATACACTCTTTGATTTGCATGTAGTCAAATAAATCGTTTCCTATAAAAAGTTGAACCACTTCATACACACTTTGCGGATTACTTGGCATCACAACAACACCACTTTGTCCTAAAAATTGTTCAATAATTGAAGGATTATCATTCTCTGACCGCTCCACTTCTTCATTGTCACTTTGTTCAGAATCACTGGACAGTATTGGTAGAAGTAACGTTGACGAGTCTAAACAAACATTACGAGCTGTAAACCTAAAGAGTAAAATGACCTTCTGCCGCTTTTAGAGTAAACACATTCAAAAAGGTACTAATACGCGCCCCGCTTTTAGACAGCAGTCCGCAAAACGGGTACTAGTACCCGCCCCGCCTTTAGTGTGTTAATACATTATTCAGATAGAGTATTTAGATTTTGACTCTGAACTGAAATCAATTTAAAGTTCATTGTTATATCGGTAGATGCCTGACCTGATGCTCTCTTCCTTTAAGTTAGTCAAGGATGACTTCTGTTTCTGGTCCCACGTCCAACTTTGACGGGTCATAACCACTGGCAAGCGTCGTTGAAAGGAAACACTCTGGACGCTTGCTTACGTACTTCCAGAATGCCAGGGATTTCCACAATGTTAACCAATAACATTTCGATAAAGTTTAGTGTGCTAAAAACTGGTACCAGTACCCGCTCCGCCTTTAGTGTGTTAATTATAAATATGTACTCATGTAGGTTTTTGCTTGCTTCAGGTTGGATCCGCCAATTCTGACGTCCACCAACGCGATGGACGCCAAGAAGATGGCACCTCCTCCGCAGCAGCGGCCCCCCCCGCTGCAGCCCCCCCCGCTGGCGTCCCCCGGGGAGCAGCACTACCCGCAGCCGGCGCGCTACCCGCTCGGCCCTCCGCGCCCGCACCGCGCCCAGCCGCTCAGCCCGCGCTCCCCGCTGCTGGAGAACCACCAGGACCTGTACGGCACCAGGCAGCCCACGGAGCTGTCGCGCCAGTACGCCATCCGCGAGCAGAGCATGCAGCTCGCCGCCCAGCGCGCGGAGCTGCAGCAGCGGTCCATCCCCATGGTCAACTCCTCGTACTCCTTGCAGAGTCCGAGCGACGATCCCATCCTGTCCGCACCCGTCCCCCCGGGCTACAACGCCTCCGTGCATCAGGCCTACTTGCGTAGAAACCAGCATCAGCTGACCGATCATCAGATCTACCAGAACCACCAGAGCCTGTACCAGCCGACCACCCAGCAGCCGCGGATTTATCAACCGTACACGAGTAGAATACAAACCGCCAACTACCTTTCTCCCGGGCACAGCCACCCGCAGCTGCTCCGGCAGCAGTACAACGAACTTCAGCAGATGAAGTTACAACAGCAGATGCAGTACCAGAGTCAGGCTCAAATTCAGCAGCAGCAAACTTTTGCTCAGCGTCAGATCTTGCACCAGCACTTGCACAGTCGTCAGCAATCTCAGCAGAATCTATCTCAGTACGGTACTTCTCCCAGTACGGCTCAGCTCAACGAAGTCAACGTCCGACTGTCGAAAAAGCAGGATAACAATCAAATTCATGATGATTATTCCTTGCATCCACCGAGCAACGGGAAGGGTTCTCACAATCAGAACAAGCTTAATGCTCAGTCTCCATCGGTACACATTGGCAATTCTCCCGTCAGCAAGACATCCGGTGACCCAGCCAGCAGCCCGAGCACCAAGTCTCCCAGCGGTTCCGAAAGCCGGAGGAGCAGCAGTGGAACAACGCAGGCTCTGAGATCTCCCATTGCTCAAAGACCGCTGTCAGCCCCGGTCACTAAAGCTGGATGGCTGTACAAGCAAGGATCTGACGGATTAAAGGTGTGGCGAAAGCGATGGTTTGTGCTCTCGGAATACTGCCTGTTCTATTACAAAGGTAAATACAGATCAACAGGTATTTTAAAATAAGACAGTATATTATAGCTCTTAAATTATTTGTTAACATAAATTTTTTCTTTTATTGTTTAGGTCAAGAAGAAGATAAACTACTTGGATCTGTTTTGCTGCCTTCGTATCGAGTCTCGCCTTGTTCACTGGATGATAAAGTACTGAAGAAGTATGCTTTCAAGTGTGAACATGCTAATATGAGGACTTACGTGCTGGCTGCTTCTGATCAAAGGGACATGGAGCAGTGGGTCAATGTACTCACCATGGCTGCTCTAATGCAAGAAGGAGTCAGGTATTTCGTATAATTAATTTATACATATCTTAACAATGATATTCTAGTTTTGTGAGAAATAGCTAATCAAAAATTATTTTGTTTTAAGCACTAATGAAAAGACACAGAACTTTACCCCAAAATCATCTGCACATAATTCAGAACGAAGAAGTAAACCTCCTGTGAACTATGCAGAGCAGGTGAGTAGTTATTCTATTGTAATGCAAACAATTATTAAACTATGGTTATTATTTCTCAAATCATCCTAAAAATATATTATTTGTCATTTTAGGATGATATATCTCCTGAAATGGCTGGAGGAATTCAACCTACGTATGAAAATGCTCCTCCAAAACCTAGAAGATCAAACGAAGGATACAATTCTCCTAGTCCTGAAAGATCTATGGAGAGGTGTGTATTAACTTAATGTATGTAATTTTTTAAAAGAATTTTTATTATGGGGTTTTCATGTATAATTGTATTTTAGGTATGATCCCAATTATGACATTCTGAGAGACCCGTCTGCATATAACGGCCCTGAAAATGGTCAACAGAAACAAGTAAAGAATAGAATGAATGCTAAGTCACCCTTGCCTGGAAGTTCAGAGCCTCTGTACCAAAGTAAATCTGGACAGAGTCACTATGCCTCCCAGAGACACCTCACCAAGTCGCCTGAAGCCATCTACAATGCTCACAACCTCTCCCTTCCATTGACAAACACAAACACAAATAGATTAGAAAACAACAAATCTCCCATGAACTACCAAGAGAACATGGCGAATAGAACTGTACATAATAATAATGACAATAATAGACTGATGCATAACAAATCACCTGCCTACTTCGAGAGCCGAAATGCATCCCAGCAAGAGGGACCTTCCAGACAGAACTATCAAATTGATAATCAAAATCTCTATGGAGAAACCAGCTACCAAAAAATGCTCCAACATCAAGAAATGAATAAGCAAATGGCGGAACAGTACTCTCAAGAGCAACTCGCCATGCAGAGCTATCAGCAGAATGTCAATTCGTCCAGCAACATTGGAAATTCTGCAGACAGGCAATCTTTTGAAAGGAGGACACCAGACACTTATGGACGATCGGCTATTGTGCCGGGTTATTACAGCAAGGGGAGATCTAGTGATTATGAAGACGTATACAATAATCCACAACATTCCGAAGGACAAAGTTATGCAGAACAAGCATATCGAAGACCTATGAGTCCCATGGCTTATGAAGAAAAGAAACTTGCAGCAATGCAGCTGCAACACCAAAGATATACATCAGCCAACCAGGATAATGTGAGTAACTTCTTTAGAATTATTTTGCCTATATTTGTATATTTTTTGAGCATATATTTAAAATAAATTTATATAACTTTTTTTTGTTGTTGTTTTAGAATCAAATATACCAGGCACCTCCTGTACAAATGAGACAGAAAAAACTTCCCCATAACTATTCAGCTCCAGTCATGCCGCACAACACTGTTCCCAGACCTCACAGTGCAGACTTCTTGGAGTATGAATCTAAAAATTCACCTTACGATCCAAATATTCCTACCAGGCATACAAATCAACCTACTCGACAACCACCAAGGCCTAAATCTAGTTTAGATATAAATACGTACAACGATTATAATGGTGGGGACAGCTACTATTATTCTGAAGCCAGCTATGCAGAGAAGATGAGACAATCGGCTCACTACTTGAGAAATAAAAGTATAGCGAGCACTCCTCTCAATTCCAGGGCTAGTAAACTAGATGAGTATACGAACCAGCGAAAATTGTCAATGCCAACGTTTAGAGTAAACGATGGAAATGTTGACAGTAGTAATTACGATAGTGATATTAGAATAGACGGTGAAGCTATTTATGGTATCAGAGATCAGAATCGGAATGTCAGCGAAGTTGGGAAATATCCGCACAGTAGTGACATCACAGGGCCTAATTCCAATTGGACACTAAGAAATAAGAGTTTATCTCACATTATGAGCCAGGACGATGTATACAATAGAAGCAATAGTGCCATGAGTGAAGGGTCTACTGTTAGTGGATTCAATAGAGATCAAGTGATGGTGGGATCCGGAAGTACAGATCAGTTTATAAGGTCCGCTAGTGCCAGATTGCCGTCTACCAGCTCTGAGCAACTCTGTTCAAAGGACGGGGAGAGGAAAGTTCAACAGGTTGGTGTTGTGAGTGCAAAATTTGATTCCTAACATTTCATCTTCATTTTAACACAAATATTGGCAAAAAGAGCTGTGAGCAATTGGCTTCAATATTAATTTTAAGTTGATTTATTATATTATAATAAATGTAACAATACTTTTTTTAAAGATTTTCTTGTATTTGTCATAATTTTTAATTATCTTTACCACAATTTCACATTGTTTGCATTATATAATAAAGCTTTTTGTTAATTCAGCGTGAAGAGTCTATGAAGCGGCTACTGGAATGGAAGCAGCGAATGCTTCAGTCTCCTCTGACACGCAAAACAACTCCCACCACATTGTCAATGGCTCGGAGTCTGCACCAGACTAAGGCTCCGGGCCAGCCCTACCCGATTGGGGGGCAGACCTTCCCTAAGTCCACCCGACTTCCGTCTCATCAACAGCAATCCTACACCAGCTACTCCTCGGATGATGAAGGTATTTCTTATTCTAAGTTATTTTTTTATTTGATTGAGATATTGTTAAAATGAAATCAAATTGTGAATGGCTGGGAAAGTAAAGTAGAAAATCTGCTGTGTTATTTGTGAAATTCATAGCTCGAAAGTGGACAATGCAGAAATCACAGAAATGCAAATTATTAATTCCAAAAGAAAGACAAATTTTTATTAAAACAGAATAATTGCTATATGTAGTGTTGTATGATAATTTTTAAAACACAGTAGTCAACATTTTGTGCTTAATTTTAATATTATGATATATATCAACAGCTATTGATTTTTGTACCGAGCCACTCACAATCTGAACTATTTCAATAAAAATATTGAATTTTACAAAGAAATATGTAGTCATATATTTTATTTGCCCGACATGATATTAGATATGCACATGAAAAATCAATAGATTGTTTTTAAATGGTTTTTTATGGTATCATTGTCAACTAAAATAGTCTAGACATTCTTTATATTTAATATTTTCATCCCTTTTATTATTGTTATCTTTTTATTTATATTATTTTTTTTTTTATTTCATATTATTTTTTACCGTTGAATTTCCACATATTATTTACTTCATACATGTTATTATCTTAACTTAATTGCGAGGTAATCGGTTTTGTTACAGTCAATATACATTTTACGTATCATTCTCAGCAATGTTCTAATTATTTTCTGATGCAAAACTAATCAAAGAGAAATGGCGTATGACATTACCGAGGTCGGAGATGCTCTCGTGGCATCTCTGTTCGGTCCCTTCAATACCTAGTGATGTGGTAATAGGAACATATAGACACGTACTTTAGATTAGCACAAATTGTGATACTAGACTTAGCTTTGCAAAAGTTCTCCTTCCTGCCTGCTTGGGTCCTACTTGTCCTACTAACACGGTCGACATGGTGAACGGGTCACACTTGGTACTCCTAATACTACATCTGCAGTATAATAGAGCGGTAGCTTCGTACTAACATTGGGGTTTGGTGTCTCGGGTTACTCGTATTTATATTCATCGTATGCATCCAGTGAATGAAGCGTATCTTACGATTATATGTATTCGAATGTATGATATAATATTTACAATTAACATTTTAAATAGAGATATTTTTTGTATTGCTAGTAATCTTCGGCTGCACTCGACGGTTTTACAAAGATCTGACAATCCTAAATATGAAAGTGATAAATTAATCAATTGAGGTCCTAGGTGTACGTATTCGAAATCATCAGTTCTGGGCACAGTGGTGCGCAACAATCTCGCAAGAGACACTTGAGTATTACGGAATGTGTTGATCTTGTGAAAATCTTGAGTGGGGTCATTCGGTAGTATCGATGTAACCCTT
Source organism: Atopsyche davidsoni (assembly GCA_022113835.1). Taxonomy (NCBI): domain Eukaryota; kingdom Metazoa; phylum Arthropoda; class Insecta; order Trichoptera; family Hydrobiosidae; genus Atopsyche; species Atopsyche davidsoni. The sequence goes on along the minus strand of JAILWY010000006.1, from coordinate 6,888,560 downwards.
GCAAATGGCGTATGAAGTGTGTTAATGTACGGTATGACTGTCGGTCGATTTAGAGCTCTCGGCGGACGCGGACTGTGGCCCGGACAGCGCGGCTTCGCGAGGGCAAGGACAAGGGCATGGGCACGGGCACGGGCACGGGCACTCGCAGGCAGGAAGCTCCTCTCCCCCCTCCCCCCTCCTCGCGCACCCTCCCACCCTCGTCGCCCACGCCGGGGACGCTCACTCTCCGACACCCCGCTTGCCGTCGCTCACCACTCCGGCCGATGACCAGTCTGACTCTGACACGGAATCTGACATGCGATTGGAATACACTGACAACGATTTGGACGAGATCCTCGCGCAGTCAGAGGAAGAAGAGGAATCACCTAATGGAAGAAAGTCTGTTATGAAAGTGGTCGCTCCGGTTGAAGAAAATGTCGACTCCAGTAAAAAAGAAACTGATTCCATGAGACGGAGGTTTCCCGATTATGAAATTTGTGAAATAAATCAAAACGCTTCCGTGCTAGATGAAAATGAAACTATCATTCAAAATGTTAAAGTAAGAAGCAAGGCTGCCACTCCGAAACCGGAAACTCCTCCTAACCCTGATATTTGTGAAGATCATTATCTACCTATGAGTCCAAGGAAAGCTTCGAGTTTAGAGCCTGCGCACACGGAGATCATAAAAAATATCAGCGTCTTTGGTAGTGTCCATCGTCACGAAGACAATCCCTATGTTGAGATGAGCCAAGGAATCGGAGTCGAGAGCGCATTCCTCAATGAGGAAATGCAGGCATATGAAATTGTTTGTGTCAATAGTGGAAAAGTGGAACCGGTTTACATGGAACTCAATCACTTGTCGGAAAAAAATATTTTAGATGATAAAAGTTCAAGTACTGCACAATTAGATGCTAACGAATCAAGTATCAAAGAGGCTAAAGTGATTGAAACCAAAGAGATTCCTCCTCCAAAGTCAATCTTAAGAAAACAGAGCTCAGATAGTAAATTATCTGTAAAAAGTTTATCTAGACCGGATGTGAAGTCTCCTTTACCAGATATCCTGATTGCCTCTCAAGGTAAAGCAAATGCCGCCAAATCAGACAGTTCGGATGCAGATGATGAAGCCTCCAAAGACTTCTCATTGGATACTGCTTATTCTAGATTTAGCCTCTCCGATAATTTCAGACCGGCTTCATATTATTTGGGTTCAAGTGGGATTCTTGCCGAGTTGCAGGATAGTTCTGACTGTGAATTAATTTCTCCACCTCCAATACCAACGTCTCCGCCTCCAGTCGAAGAACTTGATGTTTCTCTGGATAGTAGAAATTCATCTCAGCATTTAAAACCTGAAGAAGACGGTAGTTCTGTAGCTGAAAAGCCAAATAAGCTTATGAGCGTTGAAAGAAAATCCACATCTCTGATGATTTATGGAAATACACCCTCAATGTATGATACAATATTTAAAGGCGAGAGAGTCAAGCGCAACAGAGCGAGTCTTCCAGATAACGACCACGTATTCAGACTGGCAAAACAATCTGATGGTGTCAAAAGAGCTTCCTTAGATTCCAAATCAATTCCTCCAAGCTATAAGACCAGTGGCAATACAGATACCGACTCCTTACTAAGCTATAATGCAGATAGAGGTTCATCTAGAATGTCAATGGAATCTGACATCAGCAGCAAGTTTGATGTTTCAACTCCAGGAGGATCATTTTCTTTGGCGAGTAGGCCTAATTTTAATATAGTACCCGATGGATTAAATATGAACGAAGGCGACGATTTTATAGAGTTGCGTCATTCACAGACTCCTTCAGATTCTGAACTGGAAAGAATGCTTAAAAGAAGACCATTGTCAGAAGAGTCCTGTTTTGAAATTGAATCTCTCGGAAGTCATTTTAATGACACACTTGACGATGTCAATCTGGACCAGTATTTAGATGAATTACAGGCCAGTAATATTTATTTATATTCTAATAATATGTATCCAGCACCCAAGTCATTAAACAGCAGTAATTTTAATAATAGTGCGGAGTGTATTACATTGGACACGGCCACAGTTGGATATTTAAACGATCGAGTCGCAGCTATTCGAGAGGAAGTACAGTATGAAAATATTAATCTTAGTGAAAATTGTCTAGAAAGGTCTCGAAGTAGAAATTCAAACATGTCAAATACTTTGAGTGATTCTGAAACTGTAAATACATTTCAAACTGTCCGACCACTGAGCAGAATGTCAAACGCTTCTGGCTTGAGCGGAGTGTCCTCGGTGAGATCTAAAACACCAACAAGTATTTCTATAAGAAGTGCAAGCAGGATTTCATTACCCATCGATGGGAATGCAAATACATCTTTACAGAATCTCCATCAAATAAGCCACACCAGACACGCAAGCTTCGAGCAACCTACAATATCATACTATTCCAAGAATACTTCATTCTTTGAAAACGATGAATCCTTTCAGAAAAATCTAAATCAGTCTAGAAATCAAGAAGAGCAAACTAATAAAGTTAATATATCTGAAATGGCTAATGCTAAAGCATCAAGAACATCCGATGATCCAAACTCAACACTGACACGCGAATCATCTAATAAAAATGCTCCTTCTCACAGTAGAGATAGTTCTATAGAACAGTCGGCTCCCTATTATTACTCGGACCTTTCATCTCAGGATAACTTAAACTTATCCGCATCTATAATATCAAATTTATCTAATTATAATAAAAATAGTTTCATTTTAAATAGTAAGCTCAATAATCAAAGAAGACGAGGGCCTCTGGGTAAAAAAAGTGATATCTCTCATATTCACAATCCGATACATTCAAATTTGGCTTACAATCAAATTAGTGACTTAGAAGAAGGACCGATCCAAATTGCAGCAGCAGCAAGGTGTGTTTCGGTGGAGTTCTTGAGTGCTGCTGATAAGTGTGCTGATATAGATCACAAAAACATTTACGAGTCTGATACTTTAAAAAGGCAAAAGGTCCGAGATTCCATTTCTAGCTTGAACTCCAATCTAAGCTCTAAGAATATATATCCCTCTCTACATGATAAAACCTGCTCAAACGATGGGGGTATGAGGTCATTTGTTCAAAACTTCCACGAGATGAGCTTAAGTGAAAGAAATAAATCTTTAGATCAGATTCTTCAAAATGTGGTGAGTTCGGGGCACAATGATTCCTCTAGGAGAAATTCAGATCAAAATCAGAGCAGAAGTTCATCAGTTCTTACAGATTCATTTAGTTCCAGCAATATTACAACCATTATTAATAGAACGTCAAATGATTATCAAGAATTTCAATCAAACCAAAATCAAAATAAGCGAGTAAATAATAATTTGTATGTGGAAACGGGACCAAGTAGTAGTGCGAGCCAGAGAGTAGAGTTAGACACGAGTAAAGACCAAAGTATATGTGATGGAGAAATGATGTGGGATGAGGATTCTCTCTGGAGAGATAATCTAAGGAGAGTGTCCCATCGCCACGCTCGGTCGTTGGACCACTTAGACTGCCTAGCTAGTCCCACCGGAGCTTCCGGGAGAAGAAGCGTCGATCTCAAAACAATGCTAACCAGTGTCGAGGGAGCCACAGATCAGGACAACAGACCGAGGTCGTCCAAAATTACCAGAGATGTAACATATGTAAATGACAATGTTAAAAGTCAACGGCCAATGTCCAAACGGCGACCTTACAAAAAGCACAACCGCAATGTAAAGTCATCAACGAAATTAACAGCGGTAGATGCTAACAACGAAAATGATGTGTACGTCCAACTCGCGTCGGATTCCAATAAACAAGAAGTAGTGAGTCCAGACGATGGTGTTTACGAACAATTAGCAACGGAGTCTAAAAAAGCAGAGCAAGAGAATGAGAGTACATCGAGTAACGGCTCACAGTTTTTTCTGACAGAGGAGAGCGACAAGAGTGAGGTGAAGAAGAAGTTTGAGATAGACCGGGAGAAGTTGAGGCAGTGGGACTTGATGTCCAGCTCCAGTCCAGGGGCGGGGGGAGGGACCACGCCAGGTATTGCACCACTAAACAAACACCTTACAATCACTCGAGGGTCTCAAAATCAGTTTCTCCTTTTATTTTTTTTTTACCCTTTTGTGTTATCTTAAGATTTCCTTTTTATCATTTATTTCAGTTATTATTTAAAAATTATTTTTGTTAGAATAAAAAGCGTCTTCAGTTTTCATACACACGCATAGAAGAATAAATAAATAACAGCTATTAGGAAAGATTAGTACTTTTAAACAGTAGAATTAGATGTTAATCTTGCATATTGTATTCTTTCAACTCTTTGCTACATTATCGGGCAAGCTATTTAAAATATCAATGAAGCGATTATATTTTTAGCTAAGTTGTAATGAGAATATTATTTAGAAATAATGAATATAAAGAGCTCAGTTTGTGGTCTATTTAGGCAATACATGTAATATTTTGATTGGGATTATTTAGCATCAATGTCTGCGTCTATAACTGGAGCGGAAAACCACTCTCGACTGTTGGGAAGTCATGGGAAAAAGGGCATCGCTGGAAGCAACCCCTCTATCCCGCGCTCTCTCGGGAGAGATGCTCCCATCCCCGTCCGAGCTGTCAGTCCACGTGTGCGCTCCTCCAGCGAACAACACTGGAATGGTCAGAGCCATCATGAGATGGACTGGGGCAGCCAGAATGTGAGTTCCTTTATAATATATTCAAATCGTAAGCATTATCGCTTTACAGGAACATTATAGAAATATGATGATAATTTCAGCTTGCGCAGAGCCTGGCTGCTGAAGAGAACTGGGCGTCTACTAGGTCTCCTTCAAGACAGAGTCTCAGGCAAGATGGTCAACTCGTGAGTGCTGTGAGTCCTAGAGTTCGCAGGGCATCTGATGTAGATGAAAGGGTAAGTACTCATACAATATACTTGCTAAAGTTTTATTTATGGTTTTATTTTTTGTTTTTTTCTACTTATTATTTAAAAATTTATTTGTTTTGTTTTTAATTTTTGTTATTTTAATATTACTTTAGCAAAACACAGCTCCTTCTCAGGCTAGTCCTGGTGTACAAGACCCTCTACTAGGCATTCAGAATTTATCTGCCGGAGAGTTGTTAGGGAGGACTCACGAGGAGTTAGTTCTCCTCTTGATACAATTGCGAAGAAGACATGCGGCCACCGCTAGTGCCATAGAGCAGTGTTGTACCCAGATACATAGTGTACAGGTTATTTATCGTTTCTTTTATTTTTTATGTTACATCATGCTTATATTCTTCTAGTCATTGGCTAATCATATTTTGTTTGTTTAAAGAGAAATGAAACTAGTCAGTTGTGAATACAATCTGGTGGTCCTATATTTATTTGTATACTTTTACAAAAATGAAATCGATCTTATGATTTGTTTTTATATACAGAGCCGAATTAGCACAAACGAGTATCCAGAGCAACGCCAAGAAAATATACAGCGCTTGGAACAACTTCGCCATCATCTCAGCGAGTTAGAACGGCACTATGAAAAGAGTAAACCTCTTGTGCACTTGGTGGATAACATGGTCAAGCTAGGAGCCCTCTATAACCGCGGCGGCTCTGTCCCCACTACCTTGGAGCGACTGGAGCACAGTCAGGCCCTACGTGAAAGGCTTCTAATGGACCAGGCTGCCGATCAGAGAAGGTGACATTGACTACACTTTATTTTTTAATTTTCTGTTAAGCCAAAGATTTTTAGGTGCTTATTAAATATTTAATTTTTATTTCAGATGGGCTTCGTCATCAGAAAGTCTTTCAAGGGAGCAAGTGCAACAGAAGGTGGAAGAGTTGCGGGCGATGGAACGCTGTGTGGCAGGCGAGGCGGGAGCTCTTCGTGGATTAAGGCGGGAACGAGAAGCTCTTCAGCGTGCCCTCGGAGGTGTTCATCTTCAGCAAGACTTGTCTCGAGTGCATGCCATGCTTGCCATCAATTCACAGGTATTGCAAATTACAGTCTATCATATTTTTAATTTCAATTATGTTTCTATTTTTTGGTCTCATTACGTAGGTTTACTATTATATCTTACAGTTTCAGAAGAACTTTTTAGTGATTACTGAACAAAAAAACAAATTATAGTACATTACAAGATTCTTTATTTTATCTATTAGTAAATTTACAATAGTTCTAAGGACTATGGTTACATTACGGTATGTGGCTATCCCCTGATCCTGTACGCAGGTTGTAGGGCTTACAAGGTTATGGCTTAGGTGGTAAGGTACATGTATTTCTTTATTTTCGTTATTGAGTTTATGTAGGAAAAAATATGTGTAAAAAAACCTTTTTTTTCATAGTGAAAATAATACATCATTTTAATTTATAGAAATTGGAGCAGACCGTAGCGGGGAATGCAAGGCTGGAACAAGAGCTCATGGTGCTGCGTCAGAAGTTGCAAGGACAGCAACGCTCCACAGATAATTCTTTAAGTCCAGAAATCAACGGAGACTGCCGGACAGTGTCCGATCCCACTGCATTACTGGAAGATGGTAGATACAAATCTTTCAATTTTTGCTTTAGCTGCTTTTTTGTTAAATTAAGATTTATAATTACATGATGTAAATATTTTGCAATGTATACGTATATGTGTGGTACAGTGTTTTTGTTACAACTTGGTGTGGGTTGTTTGTAAATATGAGATTCTTTTTGCAGACATGAGCGCCGATATGTATGATAAGATTAATATTGTTTAAGGATATCTAAGCATTTTATTTATAATAAAAACTGGATATAATAAAGCATAGAATCATAACGATGGGAATAGGAAAGCAAACTAAACAATTAACATTGAATATATTGTATAGGATATAAGAGAAGCAATTATGTGTTACATATATATTTTTTCAGGAGCCTGGTATGTGTACAGGAAAATTTCATTAACTTAATTTGCGACGCTACAAATTTCAATGCAAGTTTTTCTGATTAACATTATGTTGACACCGTCAATAGGTATAGGTTTAATTTTTGGGAACTACGATTCGTGGAATGTATTTTGGCTTGAATACAGTACAAAATTTACGCTATCACTATGAATCACTATTTGTCATTTATTATATTAAAAAATGAAGGTTCTTTGGCAATCAAGGTTTGGTAGGGGAAAAATACATATTGATAATTCTACTAACACAATACCGGTAAGCTGAAATTCACTTGAGAGCTAAAATCTAAAATTCGACTAATCAGTGGACCAATCATCAACTCGTTAAGTTTAATTGGCATTCAATAAGATTTTTTCAGAAAAAGTTTTACGATATACCATAATTAAGCTTGTTCTTACATTTATTTCAAAATATACTTCCTCTTGTGATTTAGATTACAGTATGACTTTTGAGACAACAATTTCAAGAGTTGTTCTCGAATGTTATGTTTTTGAAAGTGATTTTTTTATTATTGTGTTTGCATCAAACTTTCTGTTACAAATCAATTTATTTTCAAACCTCTTATAGACCAAGGATGAAAAATCTATAACTGAAGGTAGTAATCGTCAACTAGTAACTACTATCTGAGAGTATGAGTTAGATTCTTGTATCATCATGATAAAAGGTTTTTACTTTCAAGTGGAAGGAAGCTGGTCTTGAGTTTGAATGTGTATTTGGGACGTACTAAAGAGGAATGGCCTTCCAGAACTGAGAAGAGTGCAGGTGCAGGTGGGTGACCTGCAGAAGCAACGCCAGGACTTGAGCGTGGCCGTCCGACATCTCACCAACAAGTCTCAATCCCTGGGGCTCGTGCCGCCCCCTGCAGTTGACAACAGTCAGTCTAAATTCTGCTCTGTTTCAAAGCTAAACCGATTGGAAATATTATACCTGTAGTAATTAAGTAGGTAGCTTTTGCAGCCCCGAGTTGAAATCCTAAAAAGGTTTATATCAGCTTTCGCTTCAATAAAGAGCTTTAGCCACCTGAGATTCTTTTTCAGGGCTATATTATATTAGCTTTGCTTGAGGAATAGTAACATCTAGTCGCTTATTCAATTAAACAATAAATTTGATGCTTAGATATTCTTAGTTAGTGAGTAATTCATCTTGATTATATTTGATGTACTGATCAGATGCTTTATATCGATGTGAAAATTTGGTTATCTGAATCAGTCTACAAATTTTTGCTGTTAAAACATTCCACCACTAAAAATGATTTACAATGCATATTTGATTTCATATTAATAGTAAATTAGATGTACATAGATTGCAAGTAGATATAAGTTTATGGCTTCTTTGCGTACTTATTTATCAGTTGACATATTGAACATAAGTGTCAAATTATTAACAAAATTCTGTCAGCAGGGGGGAGTAATAAGAGGCGGCCGCAGACCATATGGTTAGAGACTGACTTGGATGCGGACACCTTTGTGGAGCACGGCTCCTGCAGTCCCTCGCGGGGGCCGCTGTACATCGACACCGCTCCGCCCGAGATCACGCCCTCTCCCATCGCCAGTGACGAGCTCGGCCAAAACGGTGGATTCAGTGAGTATTTTACCTTGTCTTTCTATTATGTTTTAATTAAACTATGAAAAGTGGAACCTCTTAATTTTTGTCTGATCGATTTATTCAAATATTTCAAACATATATAGTTGTAATATATATTTTTTTAGTTCTAACAAATAATTCACAATTGCTGATTATGTTTCTAGGTAATTTGACTAATGTTGAAAAACAAGAAATAAAAACAGTTCGCATTGTCAAGCGAGAGAGTGAACGGCGACAGAGAGATAGAGAGCGCTCTCTCCAACCTGGCAACTCCGACTGGTCTGCGCAGCAGTCTGCTAACACTCTGGATCAGCTCATAGAAGAAGACAACTCTTCACAGTACCATACCAGGTCTACTTCTCTTCCGAGAGGATTTCAGTCCAGTCAACCTCAAACGGACTATCCATACAACTCCGTATATCAGCAAGACAACGTGTCAAACTCAAGACCCTATATGTATCAAAAAGAAAATCCTCCTCCATCATATCAACAGCACAGGCCGCATGTGAATCCTCCGAATACTCTCTCTTTAACAAATGTTAACATTCCTTTTGACAACATGTCCATATCCAGTGCCAATTCGAGCAACAGATATCTTTCTAGTCCTTCAATAGCAAACAATAATGATTACATGGGTCACCAGAAGAACTCTGTGCAATCTACCAACAGTAGGTACGGTACTTATCAACAAAGTAATCATATAATGTCATTATCAAGCTCAGGGAGCTACAACCATCCCAAGCACGGCTTATCCCAGTCCGTACCGTACTTGGACAGCCCTGTCGACGTGAGCCGGCCACTTACCAATGGTCCCATGAGTCCTGGAATGTCCAAAACTGGAAGTGTGAACAGCTTGTCAAAGGGAAACGCTGAACTCTCCCCCGTCTTCACTAGCGAGGCGGCAAGGCAGATCATCATAGAAATGGCTGGAGAGAAGAACGGTGTTGTGAAAAGTAACGGATCTCAACATAGAAGACAAATTCCCAAAGAAAAACGGCGACACTACACGGCTCCTCATCATCTCAGTGCCAAGGCTATTGAACAATCTGCAGCCGAGAATGATATCTTCTACCAAGAGGTAATAGAATATACTTTATAGACAATCAGTATAATGCTTCTGTCTCGTAATTATTAAATATTTAATTGTCCTACATTAAAACAAAATCTAGATACTTTGTCGAGAGTAATTAAAATAGGCTTTTAATGTATTTTTTAATAAAATCTATTAAATAAAATGATTGGGGTACATTTAACTTATGTTGGGATCCTGAAATAAAGATATTTGTTAAATCCTACTTATAGTAATTTAAAAAATTTTATGTTTGTACTGTAAAAAATATTGGTGAATAATTATTTCTTGTTTATTATAAGACTCACGATATACATTGATTCTGAAGATTTATTAAAATAACAATTAAAGATAACTTTACATTATATTTCGACCGTATCGTGGGCAGAGTTTTACAAGTATATCGTTACACCTGTTTAATTGACTTGATTATTTATACAATATTTATGACATTAGAAGTGGTGGCGGGCACGTGACGACGTGGATATGGAGCGAGTACTGCGGGCAGCTGCGCCGCGTGGACCACCCCCACTCGTAGCTCCGCCTGACGTGGTGCGTTCTACGCTTCCTCCAGGGACTCCCGAGCACTACTCAGAGCATACAATTGACCGCCTGCTCGCTGCTCCCAATAAGATCCTCATACCTGAACGATACGTACCTGAGCAGGTTTGTTTTATGTAGACATTTCACAATCTAAAAATAAATTACAAGTTTATCAATTTCAAGATCACTGTGCATTCTTTTTAATTTACCTACTCTGAGACATCCGGGAATGTATTAATGATGCGTAGATATTTAGTAAATTGATAATTATTATTTTTAACATTTTTTTTCTTGACAAAAACTTTTTTTTCTTACAATGACAATGACTGACAAAGAATTGTGAAAATGCTTTGAGTATATAAAGATGTTAAATATTTTTTTAAACTTTTGCTAGTATTTGTTATTTGTTAAAAAAAGGCACACAATTACTTGGGGATTAAACATCCTGTTGTTAAATTTAGTAAATGTACAAAAACACCACTTTGTTATTTATATAAAATTTATTTAATTTTAAGAATGATAAGAATTAATTGGCACATTAAATTCATTTCTGTTTTACAGGCTCCAGAGCTATCTCCAGAAGAACAGAAGAAACGACGGGAGAAAGTTGAATCGATTAAGAAAATGCTGTCAAGCACGACAACCCCCTCCGGTGATCCGAGCAAGGTGCGTTTTATATTTTATTGCATTCACAAAAGTAACCTGGTATTGGCATCACCGCACTTCTATTATTACAAGAGCACCAATAATATTATTCTTAGTAAAGTAATGGGATCTTTCTTTAGAATTATTAAAATCCGAGATTCTATAAAGGCTTTATGAAGTATTTATTACTCAATAGTAAATTGAGCTAATCTAGATTTTCTCGATTGCAAAACTAATATTATATTTCAAAATTGGATTGAATACCTGTAACAATAACTACGATATTGGTATATTTTTTATTTATTTTATAAATTAATTATAGTGCTTCACTAAATGACTAATTTATCTTGTAATTTCTTCCGCATAGAGTCCCAACGGTGAAGATCAGCGACAAAGAGAACACTTGCTACAATTAAACCAGATACTCGCTAAACAAGTCATGGAGATGAGTAAAATTGTAGCTGGTAAGCGAATGCAATATCAAAATAAGAAAAGATAAACATGCATGATTTGAACTCTGTTTATTTTTATGGTATTTCTAATCCAGTCTTTGTAGACATTGATCAGTTTTGTAGACAATAATATATCTTGCTGTTTTTCTAATGGTAGATTAAATATTTAATGTTACTTTTCTTACCTTCATTGAATTCATTTATGATATATTTATTGTCTAAATTATTCGTGATTCAGTATTTTTCTCTGTTGTAATACCAAAAAGGGTTCCTTGTCATTTGTAACAGGGTTGATTTCAATAGTATAGTATTTTTGCACTGGTGTCTGTACCATGTCCTAATATTGTGAAACTAACCTTCTTTCTAGTATCCCTTTCACAAGAGACCTTTATTAACATGAGTTCTAACATTCACATATCCATTTAATGTTAATTTTGAGGTGTCTGGGAAGAACTATACAAGCTCAAAAGCTTGAACTATATAAGTTTAGTATCTCCTTCCTATTTCTATTGCTTGCACAGTTCTTCCCATGGAAATGTTATTTTCTAATTATTTGTTTTATATTATGACTTGTGTTTTGTATTAATTGTGTATACTAGTAAATCTTCTAATCTTTAGTAGAATAATAATAACCCTTTTAATATAATCAACGTTGACGCAGGAGCTAAGCTATTTATTTTGTATTTATGATCATTGGCCAAAATCATAACATTTTAAATTATTTTAATAATGATTTAAAAAATATATATTATATGTACTTTTAATGTACGTATGGTTTTAAATTCATCTTTCATAACTGTGAAATTATGTTAGGCATTGATGCTATATCACCATTTTTTTCTGTCTATATCTTATGTACAGATCTTCAAGTATTAAAATTAGCAGTGAAACCAAATTGTTCACGGTAAATACACCCAACATACTTTCACTGTCATAATCTAAATTAATTCATCGTACAATTTAAAGCTGCTAGATTTTTCCCCAGTTAGTATGGTTAGCGCATGTGATTTTGCCCGTGCTTTTATGTGTTTGTGTTGTGATTTCCCCTGACTAGGTACGGGAGCGGACGGTGTCCAGCAGGCGGTGTGCACACAGAGCCTGGCCAACCACAAACCCTAACCACCCTCTCCAATAAGTTGTCACCCAAACAAACCGACCACCGCAATGCAATACCAATATAATAATGCTTGGTTTTTTCATGTGATAAGCTTGAATATACTGAATGTGAGTTTTATGTTGTTTTTATATTAGCTAATTAATCTTGCAAGACAGCTGCACACTAAATAAATTCATTTAAAAATATAATTACATATGCTGTTATAGAAATAGAACCTCATTTTCATTGGTTGTAACGTTTTTTAAGCTTACAACAAGTTTAGTTTGCAGCTAGTTTAATGTTCGTATGATCTAGAATTTTTTTTATTTATGTAAAATTGTTTGATGTTTGATCAATAACGTCTTGTAGTTTTTCAGTTTTGTGTTATATACCCAAATATAGCACCACAGTTCTCTAATACATACATTTCCAATTTTACTCAAATTTGCATTCTCACTGACATTGGTGAAAACTAAATAAGAATAAAATATAAATAAAAATCATAACTTCCGAATAGCAATTGTTACTGTGCTGAAAATTTCAACAGCTCCCTTTCAATAATTTTGTTGGTTAATTTTCAGTAAAAGCTTTGCAAACACAGCCTACAGACGAGGAGTCTAGCTACGACTCTGAAGATCTCTCACCAGAAGTGGAGCTGCCTCTTTACCAACAACGGGACAATTTTTTCACTTGAAACATCACAAACAGTACTATGGCCTAATCTAACACAATAATACTTGTTTTTTAACAAATATTCAAATCTCAATGCGTGATGCCATAAAAGTAGTAACATTGGTTACATTGGTTGCATTCGAGATATAATTTTTATAATGAACGACATTATATTCACGCCTTGTGGATACTGATACCGACTTTGTCGGTACCATTGATAGTTGGTACTTTTTACAAATTCGACTTTTAATATTGAACACATTGTTATCAAACCCCACAAGGGCATATCATAACCCTATCAGTATGTAGAGTTAACATTATTTAGTGTTTCCCCATAAGGCTATCACTAGCAAATATTGAAACAAATGCACTTAATTGTAACAATAACGGTTTTCCATAGATACGAGGTTTGTTCCAATGAACTTGACTATTCAATACGTATTTGTATGTTTATAAAAAATAATTCTAGTGACTTGTTGGATTTGAGTATATTCAATAGATAAAGTGACTAAAGTAAATTAATGGAAAGTAATAATTTTTTGGGAAAGGTTTTTTTCTCGATAACGTAGCCATTACTCTCAATACATGATCTTTTAGCTCAAGTTGATAACAAAGTACTATGAATAAAGAGTTTTACTATATTTAAGTCAGATCCTATCCTGCCAGTTTTTTATTGCTCTGACGGGTTTCAAAAAAAAAACTGAGCTAAATTACTATGGAAAATTATACTATATCTGTCTACATATTTATAAAATCGTGAAATGATTGAAGGATGTATCTCTATCCAAAGTAATGTCGTCTTGATTGTTAAATGTTGCTAAATTTCATAGTTTTGTCTACAAATAAGTTTTAAGGCACATTGAAAATTATTGACTAGATGTTGACACATTGATGTGGCTTTCATGTCTTAGAAATTGTTGAATGAATTATGTACTTGGTGTTTTAACCTACTTGATATTTAAGCATAGCGATATTCTGCCGATTATCATCAGTCAATTTCTGTATGTGACTTAACATGAAAACATCTTAAACTATCACACTCGGAGAATACATACACACGTTGTACTCTCTGTGTTTTAAAAAGTTTTAATGCGTATGCGCTTCATTGCGAGAAGCCTTTTACAGATTTATGTGGTTTTTTCCCCCCATTTTTTGAGTCCAGTTTAAAATAAATGTGGATATGTAAGTTCTTCCTTTGTCTTAACTTAACTTCCATCTCTTAAATATACGTTTTTGATATAAATATCTAACAAAATATACAAACTTGTGTCAATATATTATAAAACATTGTCAATCAAGCTGTCAATTCATACAGTAGTATTTGAAGTTGCAAATTCATAAACGATATCGTTAGAATACCAAGAACTCCTTATTGAGTTTTTCTCCCTGCCTAGGTGAAGTCATTCTTACTGGAAGCTATTTAATACCTTTCTTCTAAATGCTTTAATGTCATTTTGTGACTAGAAAATGATGTCTGACGAAATGAGCTTATTTTTATACACAACTCATCGCATCATGTTTAAGAAGAGAAATCTGAGATGGCTCTCTCCTTTGTATATCGCTTAGTTAAAATAAATCAATTGAAAACACCATGGAAGATGTTATGAACAGAGTTGCATAAATATTTCCTCAAAAATATCTTTCTGAGAATTGTTTATCCTTGAGGAAGTACGGCCTATAGAAGAGGGCTTTTGTCTTCAAGATCGATCTTTATAATAATCATTCCCACGGTGATATAAACACTGAGTTCTCTTCCAAAGGCCTCTCTTCATGATGTGTCAGGGACCATTGTCTCTTTATTTCGATAATCATCACCTTTCTTCTCGTATATCAAAAACAAAGAATTTGTAGTTGTAATATGCATTTTTCAATTTTTTAAATTTGATACGGTCATCCCTTGTAGACAAATTTCTCATATTGTAGGAACGGATTGATTAGACAACTTTTGTAACTTGAATTAAGGGTTGAATTTTAGATTAAAACTCTTAGGAAATGAATCCAGGGATTGAAATTGAATTCAATAGAGAGTTATTTAAAGAATTGAAAAATATGTTCACATGCATTGTATTAAATGACATGGACTTTGATTTAATCTTGCGCACACAATCTTATAAATGAAATGCTAATTTATTCCAAACTGACTGATTTTAAGCTCTTTTTTGATATCCAATCATGCCTGTATTTGTAAAATATTTGAATGACTTAATTTATGCAAGTATTAAAAAATATTTCTTCATTTATTTACTTATTAAAGTGAGGTTCTAATGTGCAATTTTATCGCAACAATAATGATTATGGAGATGCGAAAGGGGAATTAGTTTTCAACTAATTTCAGCTAATTTGAAATTAACATATCTTTTGCTCTTAAACATATTTGTAAGTTGTGCACTAGTAGCTTAACGTTACAAGACTAAAACTAAATATTGTCTAAATCTTATGAAAGCCTAACTACATAATATAAATATACAACTTTCTAAACACATACCACTATTGTTTGATGTGATAAAGCTTTTGCAGTTAGTCTGTAGTTGTTTCAGGAGGCGATGAAGTTCATCAGGAATAGTTAGAATTGCTTATGCGATGTTTCTAGATGTTTGATTGTGCGAGTTAGTGGTTAACGAGGTCAATGGTTGCACGGCCTTAGAGTTTCGCTCAGTTTGTTGTGTAAAAGATACTATTTAACTGTAAGATTGGTGTTCTTTATAGAAGTCAATAGTATTATGTAAATCATAAATCGTCTTTATAACAACACCTCGAGTACAACACGCTACATCTGTGAGTATTTTCTTCATGGATATTATTTTCTCTCATCTTTTTAGTTAACTGATCTAGCAAGATTATGAATTTATCAAGAAGTATAACCTTAGCTAACGGTTTTCATAGAAAACTTCATATAATTCTTTGTTTTATGTATAAATATGTTTCTTTTTTAATGTATCCATATGTAAGCAATATAAATATTAATATTAACTGATTAACATTTTCTTATTTGTTAATTCCAATAGACTTTTGATTGAGGTAGTTTGTTAAATTTATGTTGGTATATTAACTACGGCCATTTAAAAGGTATATTCATAGATAACGCAGCTTTGTCTACGATAGTAATATTTTACCAATATTATAGCACTGATAGTAACATAATGAAATCTGTATTTAAATGCATATAAACTAGGTTGTATTAATGTTATTATTTTTAGAAGGAGACGTACATATATGATCATAAGTTTCTCTATATTTCGATATTTGACGTAATTTATTTTTGAGCATGACGATTTAAAATATAATTTGTTGATGTTCTAGCGTTTAGCTTTCAATAAAATCTTTTATTATTTTATAACTTGTAAAAGGTATAATCAATAAAATGTCTAATCATTGTACAGGTCAGGTTTTATAAATATAATTTTAATGTGTAAAATTCAGTTGTATTAATTTATGTTGTACATATTGATGTTTTTAATATACAGACAACAGGAAATGGATTACAAATAATTTGTTTGAGTTAATCTTCCCTACGTGTCGTTTTCTAAATGGTAATTTCTATCTTTGTTAATATTTTTTCCAAACCTATGTTATAATCGTTTAGCATTTCGTTAAGTAAATACATAGTAATTATAAAGTATTACTAAATCTGTGAGCATGATTCGTCCATTCAAAGATTATTTATGTGGTCTGTACATTAGTGTATATTTTTTTACTTTAAGCATGTATCATTGTACTCGCATCAGTGTCATATTCATTTATATTGTTTGTTTAAGTTTTATTAACAATTGTCCACGTATGTTCTGTAACATAATAAGAATTTGTCTGTGAGTAAAACAATAAAATTCTACACCATCCAATACCATGTTGTACAATTCAAAGTAGAAAAGACAAATAGATTATTGTTATTATTTTTTGAAATTTTATTTTACCAACACAACCCCTTTTATACACCTCAGAAAAATACTACCCACAAATAATTATAAATTTCAGAAATAAGCTGAAGCTTTAATACTATTCAATTTAAAAAGAATACTCGTATAGTATTTATTATACATCGAAATCAACCACACCAATTTGAATCACTGTTGCTCAAAGTAAAAGTCACATTTTACTATATTTTATAAATAATATTAAAACAGCTAAGCCCATAGGAAAATCAGTTCTTACATAAGTATTTAGGACGATTGTTTCCATTGTGTTTTATTACAAAAAAAAGTATTGTTACAACTTTTTTGCCTTATTTGATGCCACAAATAGTAATAGATGCAAATTATTATTTTTGCAATAGAGAATCACTTGGACAAAATATATGATTGAGATTATTAAAAATAAATACCAAATAACTTCCTTGCTTTTTTGTATGTAAACAAGGTGGAAAAAAATCAGCTTTAACCCACACATAGAAAAAAGTAAAATTGACCTTTTATTGAAGAACGGCATTTACCTGCAAATGTAAGTAGAAAATATTTTTATTTTGTATACATTAAATACGTATCTGAAATATGGGAGACCTCGCCTGTTTCTAGAGTTACACTTATTGGAAGATATATTTGACGACAAGTATCAGGTTCGTAGCGACACATTATCAAGATTATACTTTGTGAAAAAAAAAAAATATATATATAGCATGCTTTTATATCATATTTTTGTCACTACTCATTTGCTTGTGACTTTATTTGTATTCTTTCAATGTCTTGAAAAATTATATTTAATTTTAATGTAGAATATTGTATCATAATATAGTAAGAAGGCCGTAATGACACCATATTAATAGGATATTATATACTAATCGATAAAGAGTAGATATCTACATATCAGATTGTACAACAATTTGGTGTGAGCAAATATACGGCGATCATTAAAATACAGTTAGGAGTCTTCAAATATATTATCTATTGGGTTGTTTAACTAAAATGTCATATTATCTACAAATATATCATATGAAATCAAATTGAAAAAAATAAAGTAAAACTAGAAAGATTATTCAAAATTCTACCTAAAATTTCCTATCAAAAGTATATTCATATTAATTAGTAATTAAATCATCACATAACTTATAATGATAACCATATTTACAACGATTAACCTACAGAGATGTTGTTGAAAATATTATTAAAAATTGAATGTCAATACAGCACCTCTAAGTAAATGTTATTGTAATCAAGAAGGAACTGTAAGAGAAATAAATAATTAAAACCAAAAACATGCCTATTTATTTAAGAACCTCAATTCCCAATTAACAGTACCTCTATAGTTTTAAATAAAAATTTCCCTCATTTCACGTATGATTGCAGGCCGTGCTGGACATCACAAGACCAAGAAGTTCTTGAACTACTTTGAAATATCAGCTGAGTCCTAGGGAATGCTATATTGCATTATAAATTAATTTGATTATAAATACTAAAAAAAAAATTAAAGGTGGTATTGTAAACGAATGTCTTTATTTTCGTTATTGAGTTTGTGTAGGTAAAATATGTGTGAAAAGACCTTTTTGTACTAGATGAAAAATAAGTTAAATAAATAATTAAGGACTAAATAACAAGAGTAAAATGAGTGAATTTATTGAGTTTGTATAATGCAAACATCTTATTATTACAAAGTAGCAGTAGCTATTTTTGGTAGGTAGGTATAAAATAATCATCCCAACATTTGTGTACTGGCTACTTGGCATTCCTTCTTGCATTTATATATATAAGTCAAAATTATCCACAATTAATTAATACTTAACATTATAAACGTAAAATAATGAAAATGTCTGTTTATAAAATTCACCGGACCATGCAGTCAGTAAATTGTTGCAGTACTTTACATACAGAATTGCAGGCTGTTTTTTATTATCATGAAAATCCAAACACGTTTCAAAGGTAGCCACGGGCCCAGATGGCGTCGACCCTTGGGTCATTGGTTCGATGTCTCCTCGAAAAATAACACCAAAAAAATAATCCCGAAAACCAGCTCAACTGGCGACATTACGACGCCTCGCTCTCAAGAGCAGAGGCTGAAATTATTCGGTAATACTGCAGCCTCCCACGTTTCCGGTCGGCATTCTTTCAATACTTTATACACACTACTACTACATACTATATATTTTATATATTTATATAAATAAATCTATTTCTTCGGTGGGCCAGAAGTGATACCCAGTCTCTCATTTTCGCGACTCCCGAGATTCCAGTGAGGGTGTATACAATTTATTCTCGGTGAAAATTGATTGCTGAAATTTGACATTGAAAATGGGCTAAAAGTTCACGACACATTCCTAAGAAATAAGCAATTATTTAGAAGTAGACTTCGCGTCACTTAAAATGCGAACCGCAAACAGCCTCAAACATTCACACTCGACCCGAGCATGACTCAAGCCGACGCGTCCAACCCGAATAATACTAATTATAGTATGCAGTTTTATTTATTATACGAAGGTGACAACGAATCGGAATACCTGAGACCAGCTTGGCTGCCTGGATTATAAAAAAAAAATACTCCACTATAAAAAAAAACTCTATTTTTTAGCATCAAATAATCGTATAAAAAAATCGTTTACAGGCCTTGTGGTTTAAAATAAATAGTACGCAGAAAAATAAGCTTTTGTATGAGTTCCGCAATTGCTACTAACGATTTATGATTTGAATCCTTTAAATATATTTATTTTCAAAGATTGATTGACCTTTGCCTGTTAGATAAATACATAATTTTATGCTATGGGTTTACATGGATTCTAACAGGGGACTCCTATATGAAAGGAACGACTGTAACCTGCAAGTCTCTAAAAGTTAAAAGGACCAATGGCTTCAAAAGTGTTAAAGTGGTTCTCATTGGTTTTTTTTCTGTTCCATTAAATCAAATAGCAAATGAATGCTTCTCGGTGTCCAACACTAGTCATGGATGTTTCATCGGAAGGTTCGTCCAGGCCTTGGGTGCCTTCACCGTGGAAGCGTCGCGGACAATGGCATGGTATGAATTTTAATATCCTTTGTCGAGCTCTCAGATGAGCTGTTCTTATTTTCCGTCTCTCGACTCCTGACTGAAGCGTCATTCACGCCACACTGGCTTAATTCGTACCAGTCAAAAATTTAATAAAAAAATATGAATAATCCCTTGAAGTAAGCCCCTGAAAGTCGGAAGCGTTTACACGCATAAATGATCGTAATGTTTTAGCCTATTGGCTATTTGTATTTTTGATATATCACAGAAGTATCACAATAACCTCAGATCACTTGTCATGTAAAATGTCATTAAAATAATTTCAAATAAATAATGAAATTTTATATTGTATCACAATAAACACTTTAATTTTAATTCCGTCACTGAAATATTTCAAGTATGCTTACATTTTTTTAATTATCCATATTTTTTATTAATTTGAAATTTTAAAGCATTCAGATGTGCAGAGCCTCAAATAGACTTGGGTTTGATTTCTATTTGTATCTATTTATGCTATGTCTCCCATATTGAAGCATAAAAGCCTCCTTACCATTACAAAGTTAACATCTGGTATGCAAGAATCTACATGAATAAATACGCTTATAGAACTTATGAGTATATAGATAACAAGCTATGGCAAATATCTTAACAATAAAACTAATTGAAGTTGTTGCGTACTTTAATCGATGCGTGATCTATAATTAAGTTAGACATTTTATAAGTCAGTATTAATTATATTTATAATTCAAAGCGTTTCCTAGAATATTATGCTAAAATAACACACGCAGACACGGACAAAAATTTGTAACAATAAACTCGTTAACTGTAATTTATACAATAATGAGAATAATAGACCAATCTTCCTAATATTTACAGAGTAATAAATGTTAAGAAGACACTATCGTATATACAAAAAAAAAAAAGAGATTGTTGTCGAATGAATGCAATGAAAATGGCAAAATATTGATTTAAATGAGTGTTTCAGTTTTGCTGAAAAAAAAATATAAAAAATGCATACATGGCAAATTTCAGGTTTTAAAAGTAACTAAAATTTTGAAAATTAAAGCAGATTATTTACAAAATGAATTAACAAGAGGTTGAGATTTGTACATAGTGAGTAATTTTACAAAGTTTAGTCATAAGATTGCCTTATTGTATATATTAGTACATATGCACTAAATAATGTTGTAAATATTCATCACTAAGGTAATAGCATTAATAGTGTAGTAATTTTTATAAATAAATGTATAAAATATCCGCAAATAGCTACAAAGATTTCTCACGATGGCGTTTAAAGAAGTAGTGCAAGGTATTTATTTGTTAATATGTACTGAAAGTTAATAATTATGAAAATAATCATGCTGCAGTTATAAATAGACGATCAACGTATTTGCACGATTAATTTAATCTCGAGACAAAAGAAGTAACAGAGATTTTTTATTATTATTATTTATCCTTAAATCATAATTAAATTGATAAAAAAACAACTTCTGGGCATAATTTTTTTCAGCTGAAAACAACTGTCTTTTTTGTTAAGCTTTATCCAATATTGAAGTGCAAAACTGTAAAAATAGTGTATCTAATGTTAATTATTTATAATTCAAATTATGGTGTTTATGCTAGGAAAAACACATACAAAAAAGGTAAATGTATATACTAAGCAATTTAAATATTTTTTTTAGAAGTTTCAAAGCCCTTTTTGTAGATATTTGCTGTAACACATGGAATAACACAAATAAATCACCGAAAATGAACGAATAATTAATCAATATATCAATAATTAATAAATATTTATTTATTATTAAAAGCCGTAATTTTTTTTCATTTTTTTCGACTGTAAGAGTAAATAATAAAAAGGTTTTAAGAATGTGAAAAAATATCGGTTCTTGTTGTATAAAAGTGGGTACTGCGTCTATATTTAATATAAATATTAATACCGCAAATCTTTTTATTTTCAATAAAGATTTTTTTTGATAAATAATGAAAATATATAATTAACTAAAAACAGTTGTTTTAAAAAAATAAAAAAAACACATCTCTCAATAATATTTCCATCCCAAAGTAAATTTACAGCATAATACTAAACATGATAATTAAATACTTGCGAATTCCACATATTTTTCTACGATATTTAAAATGGAAAATTAGCAATTGATTTATAACGGCAAAATAAATCAAATGTGTAAAATATTTAAAAAAAGTCATAGTTTGTTTCAGCATTAACTATTTTATTCGTCATATGTCTAACAAAGATATTGAAAAAATTAACAATGAAAAGTGATTCATGGGAGAGTACAATGACTGCATTTAAAAGGTAAGTTTACTTCAAAATGTGTGTCATGCGAGTTCTAAGAAATAAAATAATTCTATCAAAAATAAATAAATAAATCAATTAAAGTAGGTTAATACTTTATTTTAATTTAAAATCAAATCAATACTGCTCAAGAAGATGGTATGAAAAATTGCGACATCGTAAGGGCGGACCTGTTGGGAAGAACTAATCGATATTTTTTTGGAAATGCAAAACTAGGTTTATAGATTGAAACGAATTAAAAATCAATTCTGCTTTGAATTAATTAAAGTCGTTACACGTATTTGATATTTTTAGATACAATTTTTTTTTTTAAAGTTAGGGATCAACCGTAATGAAACTGTGATGTCTTGGGGTAATATTTTCTTCGGTTTCGTGCCCATTACATATTTGATTATTTTTATTATCTGACGCAACGTTTCGGCTCCGGCACTGGATACATTTTCAAAGAATTTTCCTTCTTTTGAAGTGAATCTAATACCAGAAACTAAATGTCCACTGACGACGATCATCAGTCTTTTATGAAAGTCGCGTACACTAATAAATAATCTCTAGCGTCCACCCATCTCTTGGAAATTGATGAGTAAATAACCCATGGTATTATTATACAAATAGTATAGTAATACATTTATATTATTGAGGCATGCAGTGAATTAAAACAAACTACCAATGAGGATACAAATTATTTCCGCGGGACCTCGAGAATTTCCTGATGAGCTGTCGCCATTTTCATTCCTGTCATACACGCGGGTTGTATACTTTGTAATGTAAATAATTAATTTGAGTTCGCACACAGCCGGCAGCGTGTTTATCAGCCATGATGTTGTCAGGCTTCTCACACCGCGTGTAGTCATGTGGAATTATTATTATTTACGTACAATGCGCCCGCTAGGTTTGGAGCCACTGGAGTAACGCTTGTGCGATCTAGGACGTGATCCTAAGATACTTCCTCGAGCAGAATACATTCGTAGCATACGCAGCCGTTGTCTGTGAGCTGATGGATGAAGGCCCCCCTTACCATTTTTAGCGATACATGATGTACAAAGAGTCCAATATCTGAGTGTCACAATTCATATAATTTTAAATACAAAATAGCAACGAAATAGCGCTGAATATAAAACAAGATGTACTTCATAGTTTTTAACAATTGTTTTGTTGATTATCGGAAACCGGGGGTTAGGGTTTTGATTGATCATATACTGAGCGTGCAGAAGGAACGTGTCTCGCCAACTGCATCATCAGGTTGTTGCCTACAATATGAGCTATTTTTTTAAACGATAAACTTTAAATGCTAGACCAATAGGCCTAAAAACAAAAAAAATATAATAATGATTGGATTTTTTTGGAAATTTTCCCCCTTGGTGCTCCATTCACAGAACATGGCGATAGAGGTCAAAAAAATCGTTTTTAAATAATCGAAAGAAAATAAATAAATTGCAGTCTTAATTATTGCGTTAAACGAGGCGATTAGTCTCATCTCTGTAAACTTAATTAAAAAATTCGGCGTACTTTCACAGCGATAATTTTTGTTTGACAATACAACAGATTGCAGATAGAGCACGATTGATGATGATAAAAGAAAGTGCGAGTGATCAACCGTGAAATTAATTATACACAAATATTTAACCAGCCTATTTTTAAGTAAAAAAAAATTGATGGTTTTCAGAATCGACGCCATGGGTGTCCATGGCATTGGCACTGCGTTTTCTCGGCCCCAATGAGTGCATTGTTCCCGTCTTCTTCGCACTCGAAGGCGAGAGGCTCTCTCTGTCTCCCTCACGCACTGAGGACTGTGCGGTTTTTTAAAAGCATTTGTTTGGTACAAAAAAATGTTTATTTGTTTATATAAGAAGTCCCGAGCGGGTTTTCGCGTTATTTCGGTTCGGCGCTCGACGCGACCAGCAAGTAGCGTGAGTCTTCTTCTTTATTTATTTAATATATTTTTTTAATAAAAAAATAAAAAATAAATTATTTATTTGAATTGCTATGAAGTTTCTATAGAATCCAATTACTTGCGAATAAAATAATCAATAAAATTGTAAAATAAAAAAAGCGATTGTATAATACTTTGTTGGTCTGCTTTGATTTTTTTTAAAAAAACTTATTTTATTTATTTCAACAGTATATCATATTTTCCGTTCATTTTAAATATCTAGTAAATTAATGTCGTATTTGCTGAAAAAATATAGTTTCAAATTGATGTATTAGTATTGTCACCCCATAAGTACTTTTTAATCTAAAATGGCATTCAATTTGTTTTCATAATTTATAAATTGATATGAAAAATTTACGTCAAAGGTTTTACTATCGAGAAAAATGATCAAACCAAATATTGTGTTTTCATTATCTTGCACATGTATAATTTTGTAGCCGCTTGCCTTTATCATGTGCATTTTAAGCGATAAAATCAGAAAATAAATTTTATTCGGATTTAATATATCTGATATACATAAATAGTTATCAAGTAGGTAGGAGAACGATTTATCGAAATATTAGATAGACGATTAAACAGACCTTAATAATATTAGAATAAGAAATATAATAATATGTATAAAACAGATTACTTCGTGCAATGCTGAAGAATAAACCATTCTTACATTTACTAAGAAAAATAACGAATTTAAAATAGACAATTTAAACTGTTTGCGGTTTTTGTTATAAATAAAATACATGTAAAATGCCAAAATATTGTAGAGAAGAACAAAAATAATTTCTCCTACAAAATAGGAAAAAATTAAGAGTAAGACGTTTTGTAATTTAATGTAAAAATGCCTCTTATATGTTGTTTAAAATTTTACTTTTATAAACGCCGTATATAAAAATATTTTTTATTTTTGTATACCTACATCGTTATTGTATGATTTTGTATAAATAATTGGTTTTTTATTATCATATACAACCATTCAATTTAAGATTGTATTGTTTATTGACCTTAAGCACATTGAAAATATGACAACAATTATGAAATAAAAGTGATTGATGATATTTTAATAATATTAAAAACTTTTAAATATACATCGCGTTTCAAATCAGACACATGATTTTTTATGTTTTATGGTTTGTTTACATTGTTTAGTAGCTCATGAAGTAGGCTTGTGAGCAAACAATATCAACTTTCCACTGAGTTCCCAACCTGGCTGTGATCAGTAAACTCATCACGTATGTTTCATTGCTGTGTTGAATATAATTCAAAGGAATCACAAATCAGGAACATTCATATCTATTATTTGTGACATCGCTGTGCCATATTAGTAAAGTTACGCCCAAGTTCCAAATGAATGATTAAATTGAACAGTGAATACCAAACTTTAAATACGTCACAAATATTGCGCAAATGTCTTTACTATGTAAACGAAAAAACAACTGTAATTTATATCATAGTATACACTATAACCCACCATTAATCGAGCCATAATCTTACATCAATCTCATTGACCTCTCCTGAAAATATTCTGCCTAAAAAATATACTTGAAAATATATTTTTGTCCAGTGGGGATACGATATAATAGAGGCAAGCTTGTGGGGATGGGGGTGTCTAGTTAATCAAAGGGTTTCCACATAAAACGTTGCCAAATTATTAATAAAGAATTTAACAATAAATATAAATTTACCATCCCTTAATGTTTTATCTAAATTAAATAAGTTTTGACCTATTAAACAGCTGAGCAACATTTTCATAAACGCGATATTCTAAGAAGACAACAAATAAGAGTTCAATACAGTCTGTTTATTCCCAATGAGTTTTTTTTTAATCGATAGAAATTTCTAGATAAAAAATACTCCAGGAATATAAGTAGGACGAAATTTTTATTAGCGTGCATACGTAATTTTTTTAATGACAATTTCTTGTAATTCTGCGTACATATTGATATAAGTCATTGACTTCATCTGAAAATATTATACGTGGCTTCAACAAACACAGTGCAGTGTATTTAATTAATTTTTATAACTTAATAATAAATGCTTAAAATAATCTTTGATTTAATTTTTTTTTTTTAATTGTATGGCTAAGATTTCAAATTAGTGAAATCGCTAGATATGCAATTAAAAAATTACAAGGATTTTTTAAATATGTCCTAAAATAATATCCATGACTCATATCATCGATTGGAATAATATAATTGCTTTAAATGCGTATGTAGATAGATAATTTATATTTATAATATAAATTTAGCTAGATATTGAAATCGATTTAATCTGTAGTGGTTCGATATAACAACAATAGAATGAAATCACAATCAATTACAAGAAGTTGTATAAGTATTGTATTGATAGTAAATTGAATATATTATCAATAATTTATATATTTTATTTACATAAAAGAATTTGCACTGAAAGCACCATTTGTTATAAAAATGAGATCCCATATACGAGTATATTTTTAGTAAAATATTTAACATTACCGGAAAAAAAAACATAACCAATACAAATCTTTGTTACAAAACAGTAATCGTTTTATTATGAAAATTCACTTATTATTTTAAGTTTTTTTTAGCAAATTTAAATATAAGTTAAAAATGATGCTATTAGTAAGATTTTTTAGCTTCTCATAAAATTTCAGTTTTGTAGGTTGCAAGTAGTGGCTTTATCGTGAGCTGTATGCGAAGTGTCCTGTGAAGCTGCCCACACACGTAGCAACACAACCGACCGTTGTATTAACGTTAATTTGCTAGTTTTTTTAGATTTTCATGTAAAAAAAAAAAGAAAAGAGAGCACTTTTTTTACTTATCAATTGTGCTTTTAAAAATAACGCAAAACTGAATAATATAAGATCTTTATTGATGTACAATTTTATTTTGTTTCGTGTGACTAGTTTCGAGTTTCTAGAGCGAGGTTTTGCGAATAAAAAAATCATTGCCTTAGTAACAATTTGTGACTTGCTCGTTTGTTATTCATTAAATAAAATATATCGTATTGGAATTCCACCGACTGATTTCGGTCGAAAATATTAAATATTGAAATCTCTGTCTGAAGTTAGCCATGACCGTTGAAGAAATCGCCGAGCTATAAGGAAAGGCAGTATTTCACGAAGCATGGCTTCCTCCCAGGCATGGTAAAGTGACGATGACACCTTCCATTTAAACTTTAAACCATGGCTGAGCAATTAGGGATCCGTTACCCAATCCGCAGCTTGGGAAAATATGCATTGAGAATGAAGATCATACAATAAGATGTAATTGTCGAAGGATTTATAATACATTGGATCTGATAAGACTCGCTGTACACTCGATCATATTGTTAAAAAATCCATTCTGCTTAGCTGTGACATACATCATCGCAGATAAATCTAGAATAAATTATTACATTCTTAAAGTGAACTTTTTGCGTTGTAACGGGAATGAAATACAGGGAGAACTTAAATGTCACATCACTTCAATTTCGCATAGCAACAAGATTTAAAAAATATTTTATGACTGATCTTATCCAAACAAGATGTATTATTGAATGCGTAATATCAAGATGCGTATCTAATTTTTATCAATTGATTATCTATGCTGGATTTAGAGAACTTTGAGTGTGCAAAAAGAAAATAAAATGTTATATAAATATTTTTGTGCATTTATTTTACAATTAATTTTGTTGGTTTTTCTAACATTTAGTTCACGAACTTCCGTTTTCTAGATGCAAACGATATTTTTTTGACTTAAAAATAAACACGTCGATACTCAAGCAATGCATAAAGATCGTAATAAATTTCGTGGAAACATTTTTTATCACTTTGATAGATGAATCAATTGATTTAATTATTTCTTTAAAAATCTTCATATTTTTTGTGTCATTGTGACTAAGAAATCTAAAATGAAATAAACTTGAAATTATTTTCTTAGCAATTGCAAACAAATCTACCCGTGCTTTAAATAAAATGTGAATTCGGTTTTTTTCGTATCTCATTTGGATTTGACATCCCAGAAGAATTTGACATATCTCTTGACCTGATGACTCCGATACAACTGATTGATTTTTTTAAATCATAGCATGACTGTCATTGGCAACAGCAATTATCAAAAATTAAATTAAACCAACGCAACCCGAAGGGGACGGACCGGTCCTCTGCTTAAGATTTACCACTTTTTTAACGAATAAACCGGAACTGATAAATCACCAGTTTCAAATCGCGCTCACTGAAAAACTAAAATTTCCATTGGAGCCTTAAACAAATAGTTTATCTGTGGATCTTCCTAGTTTTTTCTTTAATCTATTCGTATTTATACATGTATGTGTGTACATATTTATTTATATTCATAGGGTGTCCCAAAACTCGCCTTGGAAGCCATTTACTCGATACTCTATTCAATACTGTATACTTTATAAATCAATAAAAAATTGTGTAATTTTTAATTATAAACCTGTGTTTTCCATCAAAATTACTTCTTGCCCGAAATTTGGGAAATTTCATATGTGACTGTGTATTAAATTTATACCAATGAAAACATGTAGTATTCAACAAATTTTATTTTCATACGTACTTGTGATCTGTTTTGGTTGCATCGTGAAGTATTTAAATTACACAACAAAGAAAAATATTTTTTAAACATTAGATTCTAATAAAAACTTTTTTTAATTAATAATTTTTTCATGTCTACCAAACAATAGTAATATTCGACCACTCTGGCCTTCGGTATGTGTTTGTACAGATATCGTTCTGTTTTATTCTTCACGCTCGCGTTATGCTAAAGTATGAGAGTTGTGAAATGTTTGCATGAGTCGGAGGCTTATTATGTGAGTTGTCGTAAAGAATTACGGTTATTAAAGGTATAATGTGGAATCATAAACGGTTACTTATTGAGAAACACTTCCCCGAAAAGTAGGTTAAGATAAAAAAAAAATAACTAAGCTAGAGCGGGATTTCATTTGGCCGATTGATGCTGATATATGATAATACATAATAGAAAAATTTAATTTCTACATATAATAAAAAAAACCACTGGCTTTGACATGATAATATATATATATTTTCAATTATATCTCGATCTATTTTTATACCTTATACCGGACACTAGAATTTTGCTAACGATAAACCCTTTTTAACAGTAATTAAACACCTCATGCATTATATATATGAATAAAAATAAAAATCATTTTTTATAAAAGAATTTCAAGAACATCACAATTTTCACGAAAATCACATATTTTAAAGAAATATTCAGTACTGAGATTTTTAAAAACATTTTGTATCGTGATCAATTTTTTTAAAATATTAAATAAACGTGATTTGCCCTAATTTAATAATTTATATCAAAAGTTCTGCCATGAAAGTAGGATTAATTAGAATGAGCAATAATAAAAAAACAAACCAAGATTAAACAAGATTCACGCATGAAAGATAATGTCAATTTTATTAATAACAATAATTGTTCTGATTTATTGCGATTTCTTATCATTTAAAGTACTTTGATTTGAAAGAAAATTGTAATAATATTTATATAATTCCATTTGATGAATCATTTTTATTTAAGTGTAAGGGATCTGTTTTCTTAGTGTATTTTTTAGATTAATTTTGATAAGATTTTTAATATACATACAAACGGGTTGTTAAATTAAATTTATGACTATAATTTAAGGGCTTTTAAGTAAGACGATTCCCAGTGTTTGTTTCGGGGAACATCTCTGATAACATTGTAAAATTTCATCACCTCCATAAATAAGCGTTATCTTTGATTAAATATGCTGATTGCAGAATTGATAGTTGATAATGATAATCGTAACAATATAAAGACATGTGTTTTTTTCGTCCAGCCAGTCTAGTGAGGAGCTTCCCGAAGTTCGCTCTCTAACACTGACCTGTTGATTTGGAAAATTGGATCCATTCTGCTCCAGCCAGAATCTCCAAAAGGTTAACCACTCTTATAGCCATAAAACTATATATTAAAAAAAACACCTAATTGTTCATCTTTGCTGATTTAAATGTATTATTTTTTAGACACAAGATGGAAGTGAAGTCTTTTCTTCCGTTGCTGTTCGTGCTAGCGACGGCGCTCACCGTGTCAGGTATGTTTTATATTTATTAATTAAAGTGCATTCCTTCCTATCATGCGGTATGTTGTATATTTTTCTAATAGGTTTATATTCAACTGTCGCAAATTGTTATTGTAAGACGTGTGGCGAAATTGTAACATGCCAGCGAATTAATGGCAAGTATAACATGAGCGATTGACTTGACTTGATTTGATATTTTTTATAGAAAGTAGCCAAGGTGTTTTCACGATAAATTTTTATTTTGATGCGACCTTTCGATTTAAAAGATAATTGAAATTTTCACCTGGTTTCAATGAAATTAATATTTGAGAAACTGTCAAAAGCGTCACACGATTATTTAAAATACTGTTTGGCTAAATAACTACCATGAGGCGTTGAACAGTGATGGTGCAGTTGTTAAATAAAAGTATCGACACAATGAATGAAATTCGTGATGTGTCATAAAACGAGTCTTGAACACAACAGGTGTCCACACTGTGGATACTTTCGAGGATGGTGCTTGTTGCATGGTTGCATTGTTGTGGGTTTTTGTCAAGTGATTTTGGTTTATTTCAGCCGACAGGCCAGCGCGTATCGTCTGCTACTTCAGTAATTGGGCCATCTACCGTCCCGGCCTCGGCAAGTATGGCATCAACGACATCCCCGCCGAGATGTGCACCCACTTGATCTACTCCTTCATCGGCCTGGACGACACCCAGTGGGGAGTGCTGGTGATCGACCCTGAGGTAACATCACGATACAGTGATCCGTAGAAGTTGTAAAAAGCTTTCAGACTCAAAAGAACCGTCAAAAAAGATTTCTATAATTCCGCGTCTGATCGTTCCGAATCGCTTGCTGATTACCTCTTCCTTGAATAGTGTGATCAACTCATCACACATATTATCTGAACTCGAATTTCTCTCACTTTAGAATAGTCAATAGAAGACTTATATTTGCTAACAATTCTGATTCACGTTTTACATTGTATACTGTGACTTAAAAAGTTTTCGCTTACATTTGTATAACATCGAAAAATTACTCCAAAAGCGTACATCTAACAAATTGCTCTAAAGCCAATTAGTACAACAAAACTATTTTTAAAAATATAAATGTTTTGTTGTTGTTGTAATAAGAAATCATTCTTGAAACCCAAAGTTTATTATTTCATGGTGTATAATTAATTAGTGTTAGTAAGCAAAAAAAGGCAAACAATAATACGTACGTAGTTGATATAGTGTGTGATGAAAATTAATTTTGCACTATTTCACAATTGATATTTCGGGTGACACTTTTTCAGGACTTGTGTTGAGAGACTGAAAGTTGTAGATGGCGTTTTCTGTTTTGCGAGTAATCATGACGTCACGGATTTTTACATGCAACATTCACCGGTTATCTATTTCTTCAACAAGTACATAAGCATCATTGAAATAAACAAAATCAAAATGAACCATCACAAACACGTACCCTATTTCTAAAATCAATATCTGAAGATATCAGGTAACATTCATGCAAAGAAGCATTTGCATGAATTGATCCAAGCGATGAGTTTTTAAAATACAAATGTTTATTATTGGGTGTCTGATGATAGTAAGTAAGGGGGTGTTATTTTTCAGTTGGACGTAGACAACAATGGCTTCAGGAATTTCACCGCCCTGCGCCAGAAGCATCCAAAACTGCAGCTGGAGGTGGCCGTGGGAGGATGGGCTGAGGGTGGCGGAAAATACTCCAGGATGGTGGCTGACAAGATCAAGAGGGCTACTTTCATCAAGAGCGTTGTTGGTGAGTCTCTCTAAGCAATAATTATTACCGTTTAAGAGTGTCATCTACAAAATGATTAATATTTTATAAAATACAAGTTTCAATTAATATTTATACTGTTCCACTTATTACAATATAATACATTTATACAGTAAATAAACCTTCACTAAATTATATCTATCGTTCTACAGACTTCATGAACAAGTACGAATTCGACGGATTCGATCTCGATTGGGAATACCCCGGAGCGGCTGATCGTGAGGGCACTTTCGCTGACAAAGACTTGTTCTTGTACTTTGTGGAGGAACTTCGCCGAGCTTTCATCAGGGAAGGCAAAGGATGGGAAATCACCATGGCTGTGCCTCTGGCTAAGTTCAGATTGCAAGAAGGATACCACGTGCCGGAACTCTGCGAGTGAGTCAAAATTTTACTATGAACTGCAAACTTATTAGGGAGCCATTTAGTAGAACACCATTAAAGTGTTTGTACTGTTATTATAAACATAGTGAGCATAATATTTATTGATATTTTTTAGGCAAGTTGATGCTATCCATGTTATGTCCTACGACTTGAGAGGAAACTGGGCTGGATTTGCTGATGTGCACAGTCCTCTGTACAAGCGTCCTCATGACCAGTGGGCATACGAGAAGCTTAATGTGGTACGTATCCACATAAATATCCTAATATAAATTAATTGAATTGATTGATAAATTAATTGAATTGATTGATAAATTAATTGACTTTACTGTAGGATCTACAATAATAAAAAAATGACTTTTAAATTTCACTCTGTGAAATCCATGGAAACTCCAGGAAACCCTTTATTATTGGCTGATAAAGCAAAAGTCTCATCAAAGTTTGATTGCCTGAAAGTTTAATTGCTACCGTGCACCTATTTGAGAATAATGTATTAAAATGGTAGTGATATTTACGAAACTATCTTGAAATTGTTTTCTTTTCCAGAACGATGGACTTCAGCTGTGGGTGGATATGGGCTGCTCTCCTGAGAAGCTTGTGGTGGGAGTGCCATTCTATGGAAGATCTTACACCTTGGCTAATGGAAACACCAACTATGAACTGGGAACATACATCAACAAGGAGGCTGGCGGTGGTACTCCTGGACCTTACACCAATGAGACTGGATTCACTGCTTACTTTGAGGTAAGTTCAAATAATCAAAACTATTTTTAGTCTCATTTTGTTCATTATCTGTATTCAACTGGAAAATTATAAATTTTAGGGGATATTTATTATTGTATATTTTTTCAGATCTGCACTGCTGTCAAGGATGACGGTTGGACCAGAAGGTGGGACAGTCATGGAATGTGTCCTTTTGCCTACAAGGGTACGACAGATATTATATAATATATTCACATAATTATTCTCATAGAAAAAACAATACTGAATTTCTAAACTGAGCAATATTGGATTCTCTTTAGGTAATCAGTGGGTCGGCTATGAAGATCTGGAGAGCATGCAGATCAAAATGGATTGGATTAAATCCATGGGATACGCTGGAGCTATGACCTGGGCCATTGACATGGATGACTTCCACGGACTCTGTGGACCTGTCAACCCCCTCATGAACATTTTGCATAAATCAATGTCTGCCTACACTGTTCCTACGTCTACTCTGACCACAACACCAAGGGTAAAAGACAAAATTGCCACTAATAATATATTAAGCAGCAGTAATTACTGTTTATTTTATGATTTGTTTGTTATTTTAGCCTGATTGGGCTAAACCGCCTACAACTCCCTCTGATCCCAACGAAGGAGGACCAATCCCCACCACTAAGCCCACTACCTCTACCTCATCGACCTCCTCTGCTCCTGGCGGGAGCACTACCCAGGGACCGGTAAATTAACACACCTATTAATAAATAACTCTTTATCAAAAATATTGTAAATTTTATAATTTAATGGCTGTTCTTGCAGAGCACCACTGATGGATCCAATGAAGTACACTGCGATGGAAATAATGACTTCATGCCTCACGAGAATTGCGCAAAGGTAAGAAAAGTCTTGCTTTATTTATTTCATCTTATAAAACAAATAAAGTGTTTCAAAAAGCCAAAATGGCCAGAGTTGTGCTCAATTAACCAAATGACTTTTTTAAAAATTAATTGCCGATTTAAATTAAAAAATTCATTATGGTAAAGAGCAAATAACTATATGTAAATAGGGGGATTAATGGTTAATAAAAGAACTTCACTATAGATATTAAAGTATCACAGAAATGGTTATGTTTAACGTTTTAGGGTAAAGAAATTGATGTATTTGCTCACATTTTATTCACAATAAAGCAAACTAGAATTTCTTGAAAAAATATTGTTTTCTGAAAAATTACATATTTAATTATTAGTAGTGAAAGCAATATTACTCATTGAAGGCAAGCCATTTTTTGATTAAATCATAATTTTACATTGCTAATATGAAATACTTAAAATTTCCTAAAATAAGGAGTAACTGAAAAACTGAAATGTTCATATTGTCCTTTTAATTATATTTAGTTTAAATAAAAACATCACTGCCGGATATAAATGTAGCAATAATTATTTTGTAACATTAAGTCTGTTGAATAAATCAGACATGACAATTAGGAAAATAAAAATATATGAATTATGAATAGGTTATAGAAAAAAATATAATTTTACACTTATAATAAGATTAATTTTTATTCTCTCGGTTCCTTCCCCTTTATTAAATATTTTATTACTAATTTACAGTACTGGAGGTGTGTTCACGGAGAGCCTGTCCTGAACTCTTGCCTTCCTGGAACCGTATTCCACACCGAGCAACGCGTTTGTGTGTGGCCACAGAATGCCGACAGGGAAAAGTGCAGAACCGTTTAGGTTGAGACATTGGTCTCAAATTGAAATCCTATTGCATTTATCTGTGTTTTATCTGAATAGATAATAAATAACAGTACCGTTTGTGAATTTATATTTAAAAAATGTTGTATATATCATAAAATAAATAATTGAAATTGATTATTTAATGGAAAGGTAGCAGAGAAAAATTATAGGTATATTCATTGACTGAAAGTAAATGTATTTTTGCATTTATGTAATATTAACAATAAACTATATGAAAAATGAATTTGATTTCCTTATTGAATATCTACTGTATAAACCTTATTACGTTTATTTATTAAAAACACATTATTTAATTATTAATTTCAAATAAAACAAACTCCCCTCTTGGATTATCTACCAATACAAAGAAGTTAAGAATTAAAATACCAAGTCTCACAAATAATATAAATATAGCTTTTTTGATCATTGTTTTATTTTAGCGTCACAAAAAAATCGGGAAATAAATATTTTTTATGCTTTATCATTTACGAACTTCAAGTATTTTTTTATTGTAATAAATATTTTTTTCAAAAAAATAAATCATTACTGCGACTTTTAAACTATCTATAACTAGCTCAGGTCAGAATTATCGACGGGCAATAATCTGACCTATCAGACCATACCATTTTTATTTAACTACCATAGATTTCACATTTTATATATTCTACAATATTTATAGTAAGACAGGAAGTAGTTGTTTTGAGACAGGAAGAACTAGATAAAGTAACGAAAAACATGAATTATTTTTAAATCATTACAAATAAAATATTTATGTTTTTTTTGATAAGGGTAATTTGATATATATTTTTTTAATTTAAAATAAGTTTTAAATTAAAAACTCAGTTATCTGAAACTGAAAAACATCTAAAGTTTTGTACAGCTGTTATAAACATTTGTACGGGGTATTTTAAAGGGTGGCAATTCACAACCCGGTGTATTGATTTTTCTACTTGCCGGGGACATTGTCCCAAGTTATTAAATGTGGTTTGAAATGTTGATTAAAAAGGATAAAATTCGTAAGTTTTTTTAAACTAGTCTTAAAAAAACGTACTTAACTCTCGCATAATGAAAAATAAACACTTTAAGTCTAGTTTCATGATGTATGTGTAGTTTTCATTGAGACCGGCATCTACCCAGCTTTGTTTATATTTGCTCTGAAAAAACTGAGTGTTTTGTTTATCTATTGAATATAATATATGTGTTTATGAACGTTTTTCTGTACTGCTAGGTTGTAAATTATATTAAAATCGTATTTACAAGTCGTCATACCAAGGAAAAATAAACAGTTTGTATTGAGACTTGAACTAGGAAATATTTCAGTTAAAATGCAAGGATCCCTTAAAACTTAATAACAGCATATAATCTGTAACATAAGACGTCATAATAAATATACCACTACAGTTATATATCTATATCTTATATATCTTTACTGTAAAGTTTACATTTAAAAATTGTTGAATACAATGTTAAAAATAATGACCATATTTTTACTATACTAATATGCTTTTACTTGTATTGTAGTCATTGCCTTAACATTTACCTTTAAAATGACATTTGTTAGTGTCAGAGCAAGTTATTATAATCAAATAAAAAAAATGATACTAACCCAAATGATACTTTTAACATAAAATTGATCTTTTCAAATTACAAATACTTAACCTCAAAACATAGATATACATTTACACATATGATCCATAAAATTTTAGGTTTATATAGTTGTGGGCGTACAAATCAACGCTTGAAAACTATTAAAGCATGCTATCTATATACAAATCTGATTGTTGGCCGTGTTCAGTATAAACATCTAGTTTATTGTCGCTGCCTGCATCTACTAAAATATTTCAACTTACTCTGGTATGTTAAAACACGTTGCTCATGCAATACAAGTTAAGTCTTTCACACACTTTATTTTGCTGCGGCTGCGAATTTTTTTGTCTGTTCATTATCAACTACAAATATCACTGGGTACGTTTTGTCTAATGCACAGTAATGTATTATTTAAGTATATTCGTCATTTGTATTTTCCCTTCACCTCAATTATAAAGCTATAAATTCTGCCCGTTACGAAAACAATGATTGTGTTGTACTATTATTCTATAAAATATCGTGAAAGAATCAAGAGAATATAAGAAATTAATTGCTAAGCAATAGTAAAATCCAAAAATAGCTGTAAACTTTTCAGCATATGCTTTTTAAAAAACCAGTTTGGCGACAGCTTGAGGTCTAATTTTCTAAATCTCTAACATTGTTCTAGTTCTGGTATAAAAGAAATCACATAATCTTATTTTAGGTCCTTCTCATGAAGATACTGCAGATTTAACTGAACAGGATCCTCCAGTTGAACCTGATATTAAAGTTGTAAGATGAAATTTTATTTGCTGTAAATACTTATATTTGTTTACGTCAGTCATATATTATTTACATGTGTTTTTTTATCAATTGTTTATAGGAAAATACAAATCAGGCAACATCGAGCAAACCTGCCACTTCGCCTAACTTATATATGGCCTCTTCTTCTGCATCGTCCTCGGGCATATTTACTGATGGTGAGTACAGAAAAGTATTGATTCATTAATACTTTTATTACTAGTTTTGTGCTATAACGAGCTTAAAGAATACATGAATCACCGGTCTCGAATAAGCGAGATTATTTTTAGATTGTGCCATTATTAGAGTTTACTGTAGATATGTTTTCATGATTGAGTAAAACCAAGTCTGTACAAAGTAAATAATTTTTTAAATATAATGCCCTATTCACACAAATAAATAATGCAAAAATTGTAGTCTTTATAACAGATATCTTGTATTTTGATGGCAATATTAGAAAACGCGTTGTAATTTTGAGAACATGATAATTCTCAGTAGTATTTTTGTCCTGAAATCATTGTACAGTGAATTGACGTGTTTTGCAGATCCTAAGAACTATATGATGCCTAAAGCTCGTAAAAGGACTCTCATGGAATTGGGAACAAGAAAACTCTTTTTGATGAAGAAAAGGAAGAGAGCGCTGGAGCTGCAGGGTCAGCACGATGAAACTTTGAACAACATGCGGATGGATCATTCCAAAACTCTATTCGAGCAAGAGCTCAATCACAACCAGAAGCGCTACGACTTGATAATTGAAACTCACCAGGCGACGAGGGACCTCGCAATTCTCAACCTGAAATGGGCCCAACAAAGTAAGTCATACTTTTTACCCAAGTAGATATTTAAGGCACTCTTAATTGGCGGTCTTTTTTAACTGCTATTATAAAAAAATATTTGTTTGTGTGCAAGCAACTGTACTTACAATACCTATACAGGTCATTCATATTTTTTGTGGTGAGAGTATTTTTTTTTTTAACAATTTTGAGATATTGCTTCTACGAAAGTGCATAGAGTATTAATTTATTTTAACAGTAAATTGAATCTTTGGAAGTGTTGTGAATTGACCGGATTGCTTTTATTGATTCTCTTGTCCACTTTTACTATATATGCTCAACGTGCACAGTATCATGTCATCTGAGCTGTATATTTTAGTGCAGTAGACTTAAAAATCTGAGCATTCAGTTGTATCAACTAAATGAACTTAATAAATACAATAGTTGATTATATACTATATAATAACAACGATATATATCATTCTGGTTAGATCTATCTATCTATCAATATTTTAACTAAAAGATATTTAAGATGTCTACTTGCTTGCTATAAATCTAAGTACTATCTGCTTATTGTTAAATTCAAATCATGTTTTTTTTATAGATCAAGTAGTAGAGGCCAAGCTGGGCTGTCCGCCCGACACAGGTCCTATTGCCATGGCAAAGAAGAGGGCAAAAATAAAAAAGCTGGAGCAAACGGTGAAACTTCTCAAGTTGGACTATTGCACTATGATAGAAGAGCGTAGGAGGGAGGTTAACCGTGAAATCGGTATCATTGAAGGCCCACCTGAAAACATGCAGGCACACATAGACAGGGAGTTCCGCCCTGAAGATATTCAAAGGTTTATTTTATATTTATCGCTTAAATGTAACAAAAAAACATTTGAAGCCAATTCCAGCCTTGTACAAATCAATAGCCCCATCAGAATACCAATATTTAGCTGTTTCGTTATAATCTTTCTAATAGTTGACATGCTCTTGAGTTCTGAACTAATTCCTTAGAGGAGATGTTGGATCTGGTTGCGCTTGAATGAAATGATTAATTTATTGGTATTTATTTCAAAAACAATAGTTACAAGTAAAAATTATATAGTATAAAGTAGAGCAATTGAGATTGACACTAACGCATTCAAATTACTGAAAAAATATGAATATCATTGAATAATCTGAAAATGTTTATAATTTTGTGATAAATTAATGAATATTTTTTTTTTAGGGATTAAAGCATATGATGCATCCAAGCATACATTTACCAAAGTATAAAATAGGAGTTCATATGGGTGTGTTGTAGATCGTGACTTCTTTTGATGATTATACTGATTATTCAATGTACTGATTTACATTTATTGTGAAACCACCTTGCTTCGTGGCCAATTCAAGGCTGGGAGCGGCTCCATATAAGCCATTGTATTAATGTGATTATTTCTACTGTAGAAGAAAAACTATTTTACTTATTATTTAGGATTATCTATTGCCATAAAATGAAGTAATTTCAATTAATTATAAGTACTAAAAGTTTTAATAAACCAGCAAAGCTATCTGTGTAAAATGAGTACATATTGTTAAATTAAAAAGATTTCTTTATGCCTAAATATCTGTATTTGTTTATAATAAAAAAATCAGAAGAAATATTCCAAAATGGTTATAAAGGGTAAAAGTGTAAGCACTTGATAAAGGTGTATTTCTATTGTTGTGTTATAAATTGAAAAGAATGTTCAATGAAAGTACTCACTCTTCTTCTACTAGTTGGTTTATTTATATAACTAAATAATGAAATATTTCAAATCTCATTAATGTTTAATACTATAAATGTGACAAGTGGTGTCTGTCTAAATGTTCAATAAATTTGGAATATATGTTGTATTGTGTATTGTTTATTATTAATCATCTTTACATATGGGGACGCTGGAATTGCTATTCGACACTTAAGTATTAAGTTTTTATGCCAACATGAGAAACGGTTTCATTTCACGAAAAGCGTGGTTTTAAATATTTGGGATAATCGAGGATACCGGTGATCTCATTCTTTAAGAGAGTATATTAGCAGCCTCTAATTAGATTTGGTAGTAATGATCCGATAAGTGAAAGTTGTGTGAACATTACAATCATGTAAAAAGATTCTTATTTGTATGATTTTTCATTGTCTTTAATTCTACTAACAATTCTCATAAACTGATAAAAAAATTAGTCAAATTTTTTAAAGCTTTTGTTGAATGTGTTTAGTGTATTGATGAAAAATGGTTTGTAATAATTATCAAACAAATTCTCTGAATTTAAGGGGAGGCGTTACAAGTCATAGCCGAGGTGAGTAGTATGGAAATAAGAGGAGTGTTGGAAGATATTGTAACAAACTTGTATTTAGTATGCCCATACGAAATACAAGTCCGGCCAGAATAGTAAAACTTATTAGAACAGCACGGTCAGAGTTTTGCTTGCTGAAAATTTTATCTAATCGGGTAAAAAGCGTTTTATTTATAAGTTTTGTTCGGAACAAGTTGAACATCATCTATTGATTTGATTTTTAAAACTAGTAATGAAGGAAATAATATAGAAAACTTCAAATGTATCAAACAATATTGTGATTGGCGGATGAAAAGACCTGCTAAAAAAGCCAATTGGTTGCAGCGTTATTTCTTGTTTATTTTCCAATTTCCTTTAAAATATACAAACTACAACTAATTTAGTGTGTTCATCCATTGAAATACACATGCCAACTATTCTGTATAAGAACACAAGGACAAAATACTTTAATGACGGTTGATGGCAACTGTTTGCTGCAAATAGCGGGTAATTTGGGATGATGGCACTTAATTGCAGGTAATGAAACGAAATAGAGTTGCAGATCTTGACAATATCGTTATTTAAAATAGATTCCTGAAATGCAAATAAGCTTGCAAGCAGCTTTACAATTAAGTATTATTTAAATAATATTATGCTATGTATTTCAATAAGAAAACACGAGTACGACAAACAAAGACGTGAACATAATTACTGAAGAGGATAATACTAGAATGATTTCTCTGCATGCATATACCCATTATATTGAAAGTGTTGGAAACAGTTTCGGAATTGATTTAATATTACTCAATGCATCTCGAAGGGGTGCGCTCATTTTTAAGTAACAGTAAAACTACGTATTTCGGAGAGGTGCGCTTGAATTCATCTAACACCCCGATAAAATCAACAAAGACAAAAACTTTTGAAACCCAATCTTGTACTATCAAAGCTATCGAAACGAACTATTATGGATTCTTTCTTTAATCTTTTGTGCGTCATGGGAACATCGAGAGTGACTCCCGACTTCGTCGTGGACCTGGTCTCCAGGCTGCCTTTGGAAATCGGCTGCATCATCTTCAGGTATGTACTATATTTTTGTTACAATCCAAAGATTTGTTTATTGAAATATTTCTTTATGATTTTGCGTGAATATAATTGTCCTAATAATTATTTTCTTTTGTTACAGAAATCTTGATGGCCGCTCTTTGTACTCTGCATCTAAGATTAACTCCACCTGGAAAAACATCATCAGGAGTGACCGGGTTTTGAGGCGCAGGCTCCGCGACCATATCCGCTCTGCCAGAGTCGATCCTCTAAACTC
Source organism: Atopsyche davidsoni (assembly GCA_022113835.1). Taxonomy (NCBI): domain Eukaryota; kingdom Metazoa; phylum Arthropoda; class Insecta; order Trichoptera; family Hydrobiosidae; genus Atopsyche; species Atopsyche davidsoni. The sequence continues at coordinate 6,847,116 of JAILWY010000006.1, read as the reverse complement.
GCGCCTGAAAAAATTGCCCGTAGAGCCCAAGGATGGAGCACTGAAAAAACCGTCATTCACTTTCACCGGAAAGACTTTTGTGCTGCCGAAGCGTTGTGAGGAGAACGTCAGCAGAACTACCACGAAGAGGAAATTGGACGATGGAGCTACCTACCCAGTTCAGAAAAAAAGGCTTATTAGATTCTAATGCACTGTATATTGAGTTTCAAATAAATAACCTTTAGTACAAAAAATATTTTTTATTGATTTCCAGTACCTGTTTTTTGTGTTTATCTTTTTCTATATGACGCGGTTTTAATAATTTTTAAATCAGTCGCATGTCAATGCAAATCCCCGACAATGGCCTAAACGTCAATGTCAACACACATAAAAAAATCATTAAGTTTAAATATAGTTCATCGCTTACGTACCTGCATGTGACGATTCAAACTTTAATACTAGTAGGTTTTCGTAATAAAAAATAATACCCAATAACACGTCAAAAGTTTTTTTGGGATATAAGCCTTACTGCTATGTGGCTTCGGAAATAGGTAATTTATTTTTCAATTCTATTTTTTTTTATCAAGATGTTTTATTTAAACTTAATTGCTTTGAATTGAATTTTGATTAAAAACTACGAGTCATTCAGCAAGAGAGTTAGGGAAGTTTTCAATCTACCCTTCAAGACATCCAATTACTTAAATGGAAATCAATAGATTGGATACACATCCTCTATGTCTTAGACGGGTTGCGTATTTGAATATTTGCGTATATTCACGAAAATTGAAATCGTTTAAATAATATTTGAAATATTATAAAGCATATATTTTTAAAACCATTTTTTCAGAGTGGGAGACATTTTTAGATAATCTGAAACAGGAAGTCAACCATCACAGAGTAAGGCAAGTACCCAATAAATATTAAACATACAGACTATTGAATTAAATTATGTTAATCACACAAAACCTACAAAGCTGTTATTATTTTATGGTTTTAAATTCTGTTAAAAAATAATTACTTACAGATTCAAAAGGAAAGATAACCTTATCTTATACAGATTGTATGTAATTTTAGCAGAGACCTCACTATGCTCTCCTTTAGTTGTTTTTTTCCACCCTCTCTAACGGATTCTCACTTTTAGATTGTATTGGGGTTGGGTTAGGTTAGTAACTGTACGTTTTTTGATACTATGACCTTAGATGTCTTCATTTATGGAATCGAAAATGTTTTATTAATGAAAATGTGATGTCTTCAGTTTTTGGTAAAATAATTTGGCAAAGTCACCTTCCTGTCGTTTCAATAAAATCACAGCTAAAGTTATAAAGCGTCGCGTCTGGAATTTTAATCTTTTTGACGTGAAAATCCTTCTTAAAGCAAAAAAATATTGATTATTTATTGTAATTGATTATGTTTAGTCATTTTAATACATACTATTATATAGATAACGTATTGGCTAGTGAATATTCTCAGTTCTTTGAATATATATAAATATTATAATAAGGTAAATACGACTGTTCAGATTGATGACATTAACGTACAAAAAAAGAAAGATATCGAGATATTTTTTCATTTTGTTTTATGAAGCGATCGGTTTCACCAACAGTCCTAGTCGGCATCCACAGGCAAAATATATTATCACATTATATTTTAATATTTCATATACAACAATGGACTTCTACAACATAACGTTAAAGGCTCATTTAATTTTTTGTTTATATTTCCTTCTACTTGTTATGGACCAGTCATAAATTTTGCTGAATTCTTGTTGGGTGTAAATAAAAAGCAGGTTCTGGAGCAATATTTAATCGTGCGCAAAAATAGCAGTTACGTATTTATATCACAGTCCTGAATCTAGAAGCTTCCTTTAATGCTCTTGATTTTTACACTTACTTTACGCAATGATTTATACGATAAATCGTAGGCTAGTTTCCGTTGGTGGCATCAAAATTTATAGTCTGCTATCTTTATTTATACTTTATCAAAAGAAAACTGCCGAAACGCCTACAAATGGGTTCACTCGTAATAATTTATTTAGTATTGGTTTTTAACCATCTTGCCATAAAAAAATAAAAGTCAACATATTTTATATTTTCAGGATAGACGTCGTACTATATTAAATTAAAAAACTTCATCATACATGTACATAACCTTTGATAAACGCAATATTTAAACTGTTTACAGTATAACAAGTACCTCAGCGTCACACCGGTGTGACATGGCATATATAAATATTTAATATATACATCAACGAACAGTATAATGTGCCTTTCATAAAAAAATAGTTTGCGAAAGAAAGAAAAAAAAAAGATAGTTTGCAATATTTTCTTATACTGTGTATATGTAATTGCAGGAATAAAACAGGTTAATAGAATAATATATTAATTTAAATGAATAATAATTTTATAATTGAACAGAGCTATCATCGAGCTATACTATTAAAGTAAAACTTAAAATATAGAAAAATTTGAAGGTCATTTAACACAAAGTTATAATATTTATTTAAAGAATAGCTCCAATGTTGAAATAGAAATGAAAATCGATATGTTTAAATAGGATATTTGAGGGGTGCGAAGACGGGCACAGAGGGTTAAAAGGATAAGAAGGTTTAATATGAAGCTATCAATGATATGACCTTTTATAAATCCCTTACCTCTTTTCATCCTCACTCCTTATTTCTGAACCACCCTTTTATGGCTATCGAGGTATATTGACTGAATTATAGAACATGAACTATCTCATCCGCGTTCTAATGGTTCGTATATTTTGATTTGCTTTTCAAATCAATTTGCGCTTAAGGGTCTAAGTCCCATACTCGAGTTTTTTTTATTATTTTCTGGTCCGTTTTGCGAAAAATAGACTGCACCAATCAAAAAAAAATAAATGCAAAAAGCTAGATACATCCCTTCTTCCGAACAAAATAATATTTTATTTCTGGTCAATTTACTTTTAACATGATAAATATGTGTTTTTCCGATTGAAGTGTAGGAATTTGGAGATTCGTCATGTCCCTGTTCTAAGAGTCCTAAACATTTAAAAGTCATCATTTTATCCAATTTTTCAACATCTTCAAGTTTTTATTTTACCTTAATGTAGACGTTAATTAAATATAATTTATAGTTTTTTCAATACTCTATAAAAAAATCAACTTTCGACATAGAAAAATAAAGTGACAATTAAATGACACGATTTCGCCAGGTAAAACGGTCCTTTTTTTGTGACAGACGGGGGATGGGCACCATGCCAGGTAAGGTAGCAAGACCCTTAAATAATTCAATAAAAAACATATTTTGGTAATTATTAAACAGAAAAAAATCCCCAAAAAGTAGTCGCGAGTATTCAAAATGCAAAAAAAATTGTTGAACAGAGCGGTCGAGCGCAAAGTTGCAAAGTTTTTGCATTTAGCTTTGAAGTGCGCTCTCTCCGCTGAAGCCTTCCAGAGGGGCGCGTGACGTCACGCGGGGGCGGCCCGGCTGTGACCTTCACCCCTGACCGCCAAGGTCACTCGAGGGATGATCGGAGATGCTTGCATGGGGAGAGCAGATTTAAGCTATGATAAATTGCGACACACGAAACTTTTAACTGATATATTTTCGAAGCATAATTGATTACATTCATCCATAAAAGTTTGAAATTGTATTTGTTTTTAAAAACACGTGTAAAATTATCGTATATTGCCAATTAAATTAATTTATTGAATGTAATAAATTCCGTTAAATAATAAAAAAAAAATATGCTTTATGCAGAATTTTTTAATTATGATACTAAATTTACTTGTATGTACGAAATACGCATTAGAATTTATTTTTATTAAAAAATATATTTAATGAACCTAAACTGATTTTATGAATATGCATTTGATTATCATATTAAAAAAATACAATTAAAACACCGTAATAGTGAAAAAAAAAATTGGAATAAGAAAATTTATCGGGTTTATGATATTTTGATATTTTCGTTTTGTGTTATTGACCCATATTTATACAAAAATACGTAATAAATCAAATATTGCTTTTTATAAAGATCACGAAGTAGTGAAATTCACGCATGGTTTTAATAATTCCAAAAAAAAACACTTGTAATTCAAAAACCTATTGATTTATAGTACACAAAAGATTTAATGGAGCAGGGTTATTATAGACTTATTCTCATATTATCTGAACTTGGGTGTCTTCTGTTCGTGAAGCCAATATAAAAATTATTATATTATATGTATAACATAATGTAACAACAACGACGCACAAAATTGGTTGAACTTTCGCATTGGGGTATTAAATTGAACCCCAAGTATGAACTTGGCCATGAATGAGACAAAAGAACTTTTCATTCTAGAGAAAAACCGATGCAATAAGTTTAAGGACATAAAATCAACCCTAAAATTACCATAACAATGAAAAGGTTTAAAACGGGGAATATCTTACAAGCAGCAACGCTACAGCTTCATAAAGCTAACGAACAAAACTGACGCGGAGTACAGCAGGAATTTAAATAAAGGCCTTTAGTGAATACTGTATTGTATAAAAATATATAAATTACACTCAAAGCAAGATTACGAGAATTCTGGAAAAAAAAAACATTCCAGCTAAATATTTTCATTATTTCGAAGAAAATACTTGCTTTGAATAATTGAATTCCTTTTTAAAGTACGAAAATCAAGAATGAAAATACCATCGAAAACTCACTCGAGATGTGATGGCTGGAGAGTACAAATCTCCAGGTGTCCGTTCAAAATAAGTAATCGATTAGCAGTCGTTAAGCACGTATAATACTACGTGTCAGCATGACACATGCGATGAAGGGTCAATCGCTAGCAGCTAACGCCTTAAATACCTTTCATTCATATCACATGTTCCGAAAATATTTCATTGAAATGTACACGGAATAAAGAAATAATAGTCATACATGAAACCAGTTTCCACGATCACCGATAGAAAATCAATGTCTTTACAAATAATATTTAAGTAAGTGTCTTTACGTCTCAAATACTTAATTTATGTCAACACTTCACTATATTAATATAATAGATTAGCTTATTGGTACAGATGCTAGACCGTTGACTCTTGTTAATTTTCATCCTTCCAGGTATACAATAAGGCTTGCGTAAATTTCATTTGGGTCGAAGTCCATTTGTCCATTGCATGTTTTTTATTATATAAAAAAAGAAATATATACATTAGATAAAGCGAAGATTTAAGAAGACTTATTATATGAATCTCCCCAGAGGGAATGGCGACCATCTCACTGAGCAAAAACGTACTTATGCTGGGCTAGTTTTCATGGTTTTTTTTTATAGAAAGAATAGTGTAGATCTAAATGCGAGGGATTTAAAGGGAAAGAATAAAATAATAAGACTTATGTATGAAGTGAATTAATTGATAATTTAAAAAGATCTAATTTTTACTCCACTAACAATAGGATAAAATATCGTTAATAAACTATTGATTACCTTGAAATTGATAGTCCATGATAAATTATTTATAACAGATTGCGCTAGATTCGAGGGTTGATTTCCATCACAGCTAACAATTGATGTGAAAAAACACACATCCAGTTGCGTACTTCCCAATGAATTACTCGAAAAGGGAAAATAAGTGCTTCCAAGCGAAAAACTTTTTTCAAGTCGTGATTTATGAGTTGATATAATAAAAATTCGTATTTAATGACACGTCCAAATGGCTGGAACATAACATGCATGTAAAGTAAATTTTAGAACGAATGAGCGTAATATTTATATGCCTTTTGCGTTAACTGCTTTTCAGGCCACGCAATTACCTTTTTGAATTTTTATTTCATTCACGAGGCACTCCAAACTTATAGAACTTGCACAACGAGTTTTGAACTACACTACTCTATTAGGGTAGATCAAGTAGATTTTTAAGCGAGTTTAAAGCGTTTGGACACAATCGTAGAAAAAAATAATTTTAAACAAAAGACACATAAAAAAACCTTCACAAGAAAGGCTGATTTTTTTCAGTTCAACATATAAAACACTCTCGGTGTTGAGATCTGTTTGTTGTTTCTTTGTATAATTTATAATAAAATAAGTACCACAAATGTTATATATATATATATATTTTTTTTTTTTTCTACAATTGTTTCTGAATACTTTGCAAAGCTTTGGTTTGCATAGATTATTCAAGACTAGTTATACTTTCGTCGAATCGCTAAAATTAAAAATACTCAAAAATTGATGGAAAAAATATCGTGTTAAAAGTAGTTTTCTTTAGTAATCTAAAATAAAATATCGTTCAGTAGAAGTAAGCAGAATATAATGTTTGTTGTCTGCGTAATGTTTGCGGGAGATGCTTAAAAGTTTTGGGGCTCTGGCCTGACCGAAGTTTGCGATTGTGTGGCGACCAAACACTATACGGGCAATTCAAAGCATTTCTACGTTAAATGTGAAGGTATTACACATAATCGCTTGGTCTACAAAGCTGCAATAAATTAAAAGACACCTTTTCAAATAATTAATAGTCAAAACTTAAAATAACATTATTTTTATCAATACTGACTGGTTAGTTATATTTTGGATTAAAAAATTTTTATACATATTTTCAGCTAGCGTAGGTTTTTCAGCTGAAATATTGTGAGCAATTGATTGAAACATAATTCACAAACCTGGATTGAGCGAGTGATTTGTTCAGCAAAAAGTCAAATGCAAAAGATATTTTTTTTGTCTTCTTAAGAAAAGTTCGGGCGTATTGTTATCAAAACCAGCCTGTCAGTTAAAAATTGAAGATGAAGTAATACTTTTGCAAAATATTCTGAAAAAAATAAGAATTGAAAAGCCAGGGTATGAAGAATTCTTCGTTTTTATCGGACGTCTTTGCATTTTGCTCGGAACATTAATCATAACTTAGTTTCTGGATTTTAACCCCAATACTGGTGTGAGATCTAGTGAGTACACACTGAAAAAAATATTGACACAAAACGTTTATTTATATTAAGCTGACTTATTTTGTGCGATTTATATTAGATGCCAAATTGATTGTTAATTGATATAAAATATAACATTTTAGTCACGCCATTGAAACTATATTAACAATCCTTGTATCAAGACCGAAACGCCAAAGCATAAAAAAATAATAATAACTAAAAGTTTTAAATAAGGTAAAAACGAAATTTTTCATTTGAAAATACAATCTCGCTTAAGTGAACAGTTTTTTAGGACGATGAAACTTTAAAAAAAATATCGTTTCCTTTAATAAATAAGTATGAACTTTGCACTTAACTTAATAAAAAAACAGGGCAGCTTGCATCAAAAGTTTAGCTCTTGTAAGTAGCAAATTATTTATAAGAAAGTTTCCGTTAACAACGTGAGTTGACAAACACAAGTATAATATTAAAAGAATTTAAAATTACCCGGTTTTGCTAGCAAGGAAATTTTTTGGGCAAGCAAGTTGTTTTTTTGTAATCAAAAATAAAAACACTCCAACTTTGGTTACTATTATTTAACAATGAAAACCTAAATTCAAATTTTAAAAGAGCTTAAGTTTGTTTTTTCAGTCTAAGTTTTGAATACTTTTTTTAACTGAAAATGCAAAGGTAGTTTAAAATTATGTATGTATTATAAAAATGACTTCAATTATTGCATATAGTTTTGAAATTCAAGCAAGGTTTATTTGCAAAAAAGAAAATAATGCAACTTTAATAGTCGATATAAATATAATTTTAAATTACTAGGCATATAACGGAATAACAGTAATTTAAATGGAAACAAAATTAAAAGTAAATATGACACATAAAAAGTGTTTTAGATACACATACAATTATTGATTTGTTGTAATTTGCTATAAAAAAAGATTTTTTAAAGAAATTTAAGAAGATTCATCATTGTATTCAATTAATTTTATTCTATTGATTTATTTATTTTTTGTATCAAGTGCTAATAAAATAAGTTTTTGCTGATTTACCAAAAGTTTCTCCAAGAAGAAAAAAATGTCTCAGGATTGCTTTCGAAAAACGTAATCTCGATATGTTTCCAATCTTGCAGAAAGTTATCAAAAACTTTTGAAAAACACGAAATGCAAAAAAAATATTTTTAAATTTGTCTCGAGCGCCCAGGAAACTATGTGATATTTAAGTCGAGAGAAAGTTTATTTATTAGAGTTACAGAAATATCAGTACTCGGTCTATTTTATCTTGAACGGTACGATTTTAAACCAGGGCACGTCTTTTTATTTGGAAATATCGTGATATAGCAAATATTGTAATCAGAACTTTGAAAAGTTAGATTCCACGCTGGGGTTTCCATATAAGATGTATTTTTGGATAAATAATGTATTATTCCTGTCAGTGAATACAAAAACCTTTTTGGTGCTATCTCGGGTGGAATATTAAACAACTGGTTTTTACTTAGCGCAAGCATAAAAAGAGAGTTGTAATACAGAATTAATAAACACAGTTAATCGATTTGGCGGTCTCTAAGATTAAGGGTCTGGGTCCCATAATCGAGTTTATTTGATCATTTTCTAGTCCGCTTTGCGAAAAATCGACTGCACCAACCAAAAATATTTAAATGCAAAAAGTTTGATACATCTCTTCTTCCGAACACAATATATTTTTATTTCTTATAAATTTACTATTAATATGATAAATATGTGTTTTTCCGATTAAAGTGTAGGAATTTGGAGATTCGTCCGGTACATTTTCCAAGAATCCTAAACATTTAAAAGTCTTTTTTTCAATTGGAATTGAAATAATAAATATAAACCATGTGCGTCTTATAAACTTAAAAACTAAAAAAAAAAAAAATCTTTAACAAACTTTGGTTTTGAAAAGTCGTCATTTTATCCAATTTTTCAACATCTTCAAGATTTTATTTTACCTTGAAAATGGACGTAAATTAAATTATAAAAAATTGGTAAATATAATTAATAGTTTTCTCAATACTCTAAAAAAATCAACGTTCGACTTAAACGTTCGACTAAAATTAATTAAATGACGTGATTTCGCCAGGACTGCCTTAACAAAGGTATTATTTATAAATAGATTCAACGTTTTAATAATGTAATAGTAAAATAGGAAATGATACAAATAAGAAACTAAAATATTGTAAATAAAATAGTTATTTGAGTAAAAGTTATTAGATACGATAAAAAAGACAATAACTCGGTGGGGATATTTAATTTAAACAATTTTTTGATAAACTCAAAATTAGGCCCAGATCTACAGTAAAACTAATCCAATGAACCATGGCAACACCCGGCTCAAGTATTCGGATACCATTAATCTCCCAACAAACACTGGTTAGGTTAGGTTAGTCCGTCATGCTCTGCAAAAAGGATCATTTCACCAGCGCGTGCTTTATCTCCATCGAAATGAAGAATTGTTACAGGACTGCGGTAAGTTTGTGCTTTGCACGCACTTTATCACAATACCCAAGATCGGATATTTTTTTGTTATTTTGTTCCTATTGCTGATCTTATTTGTAGAATAAATAAATATATTTGAATAATATCATAATAATATTTTTTTAAATATTGACAAACATCGCCATTTAGTTAAATTAAGTAAGGTTTCAGATACATTATCTTATTTATCAAATTTATTTTTAAAAAAATTAAATTATTTTATCAATCTTTAAAACTTTATATTTACTTATTTGATAAATTAAAATCAATGTTCTGTTACTCTTCAATAAGCTTCATAAACTTTACATTTTTATATTTGAGAAAATTTATTTGAAATAAAATTTTCATTTGGCTAAATAAAGTAAACATACTTATTTTTAAATTGTTTACTAACCTGCCGAGCTTTTCTCTTTTATTTATGTAAGTAATTTATAGAAAGTTTTGTAAAATGAGCCTCTCTTTCAAAGTAACACTTCTATAGGTTTATGAGGTTACCCGCAGAAAGTATTTTGGAATATTTTTATAATTTTATAATGTAATATACGAAAATTTAGTTACTTGTTTGAGTAGTATATTTATACATACATATTGTGATTGCATAGTACACATTCCAGTAATTAGTACAATCCACAGGATGTCACAATAATTATGATTTATGATATTTAATATATGCTTATTGTATAGACTTCCTCTGCTACAACAGTCAGCTGTCAACATATGACGCATCTATTATTAAATGAGACACATATCAAACAATTAAAACTAAAATATATTATTGTAAATATGTATTATAGATTTAAAAAAAGTCATCGATTTAAAGTATGAAAATATTATTTTAGTATTTGCCTGTGCTTGAATAAAAATATTTAAAAAAAAGCATTAATAGAATACTTATAAAATACATGGAAAATTCACCGAAATTTATCATCGTTGATATTCGAAAGTAAATTTTTTTTTGTATCATATCCAATCTATTATATCAAAAAACATAATTTTCAGCAAAATAATAAACAAGACGATAATTAAAAAAAGATTCACAACGCCTTCAGCGGGCAAGATAATTTATTAACTTAATCTCACAATCTTACGATCTCGGAAATAATTTTTCAGTGACAGGAACAAATGACAAATTCGGGTTAAGAATGTTCCAGAAACTCGACTTTTTTCTTTCCCACTGTGCTGGTCACAATTCCGAAAATTATGGATACTACTACGAATATTTTGACTGCCGATTGTACTTTTGCCCCGACACAGGGGCGGGGTGTTTTAAAATAGTAATAAAAGACATATTTGATATAAAATTTAAAAAACAATATTTTTTTCAGCTGTCACTCTTTGAAAGAAGTCGTAAATTAATTATGTGACAAATTTATTCAGTAAAAATTAAACAAATTTTTATTTGTATTTATCATCTTATACAATGATTATACAAATAATTAAAGAATTCTAACAGGGTTTTGTCCGTTTTTATTTTTTGTATAATTTTTGTAAGTACATATTCTATCGAATGTCTAGAAATGAACAATTCACATACACAAACAAGTTTATTTACATACACAGTATAAATCAATTTATTTACATATTGGTACAAGGTATTACAATTATCGCTGGAAAGGCATCACGATATTTTCGACGCCACTGTCTAGTTCATTGTGAGCGAGTGGCCGTATTTTGAGCTTGTACAATTGGTCTAGAACGTCACTGGAAAAAAAACGAAAAAAGCACCGGAAGTGAGTTTAATAAATAACCAGAATAACTGTGGAAGTGTCAGCATTTTTATGGGTGCGCTGAAAGAGAGTCGTTTGTATGAAATACAACCATTTCCGTAATGCGGCATAATGTACAGGGATGACGGTAGTCTGTAGTCGCGTCAAATGCGCGTCCAAAACCACTTATTTAGCCGGAAATATGCAGCACGAAACTTAGGGGTTGCGTTTTACACACTTTTTGGGCTATTTAATAACCGGAAACAAATTAACTTCTATATTCCTGATGATTACTATTTTAATTAAATTTATAAACTTTTAACAAATCCAACCAAAAATATTTTTTGTTATGTATAAAATTGAAGATTTTTACTGTAGTATCATGTACGAATCGGTATGTTTAAAATATCGGGATGAAAAAAAAAAAATGAAAAGCCTTAAAACAATGGATAAATTAAGAAATTTTAATTAATCCAAATTGAGATTCATATAATTCGCAAGATTAATCGGAATCACAATATCTGTGTGGTGTCATCCCACGCGTTGTAATCAATTCCCATCAATTAGGGTAGGGTGGACCCGAATACTGAATAGTAATCAGATCGCCATGGATATGTGATAAGAAATTAAATTCCAAGGTGGGGGTAAGTGCTATCAAAATTCTGCAACCCTCTCTCTTAATCACATTAAGGAACCTTTCCGAGAATAAGGGAAGGAATGGTGACACGATATACATTTATATTGGTTGTGTAGTTGAGGAAACACCAGAGATCATGTGTGATTTTGGTAATCTCTCTTGTTGTATCAATCAATTGAGTAGGGGTGTGATTCGATTTTCTGGTTGGTTATTAATATTATTCATAAAAAAATTATATAATAAATTTATAAAATTATTACTGAATCAATATGTCCATGTTCATCAGATAAAGCCGTGGAGGATAAATAAATTTACCTCTCAGCCAGTTTGCATCGAGACGACTTCCCGATGGTAATTGGCGCGATATTAAAATAACAAATTTTATGCAAATCTCCAATAGACCTTTATTGTCTACCGCCCGTATTGTTTAGTATGCAAAATAATTCGTTGACAATAAACAAAAGTGAGTACGACCAGAATATTTAAATTCGCCGAAGTTGCCCCGAAAGGGTTGAACAAGACCTGAAGTAGGAGAAAAGGCCACGACGGCCTGGCCAATTAGCGACAATGAATTGAGAGACAATGTTGGATTTTAAATTAACATTTAAAAATAGGATTTGATAATCTAGATGTTTTGAATGTACAAAGTTCTCACCTGCTTAGCGTTTTAAATTTTAATAGTCATATTATAAAAACACAAAGGATTTTTGCCTACAACAAATCGTTTCATACATTTTTGTTAATTATAAAAAAAAAAACATTCTAAACAATATGAGTTATTCATACAATTTATTATAAACCACTTGCTTTTGTATCGAATTCAACAATCAGGTGTACGTAAGTATTTCCGTATATCGACCAATGAAATATCACATATAAGGAACTTATCGCGTACAATAACACTGTAGTCCTTAAAGTCATGTGCTAAAGTTGAATTAAAGCCTATTGTGATCTACCGAAGTGAAATAAAACCTTAACAATTTGAATACCAATATTGGACTTTTTCCAATACTCCATTTCTCAGATATAAAATTTACGGCAAAACAATATCTCAAGAAAAAGCGTGAAAACTAAATAATATTCCCAGGAATGCGCAATAATGGAAAAAAGATTTTGTTTTGTGAGCAGAGGCATTGGCGAACTAGAGCGGCAGCACTCTACAAGTTTTATTTTTGCGCCTTGATCAGAAGTGCCTCCGGAGAAAAAATAAAGCTGAAAATTTTTCTGTTTCAGTGGCTTATGTAGAAATAAACCTCCATTATCCCGGCGGCCCCTGTAAGCCGCAGTAATCCACCTCTGAAATGAAGGCAAACCTGAAACATTCAAACCTTTATTTGGGGCGAGAATTTTTTTTAGGAATATAATATTGTCATCGCACCTTCCTGACTGAAAGAAAAGAATAAGAAACGCAATAACTTATGCGTTTTATTCATAGAAAATGCTAAATATGAAGGAAGAGTCCCTCTTCAGGAAATTTTTTTACTAGTGGCCTTTTTTATAAGAATATCATATTTTGAATTTTTTTACCAAGTGTACGATATTGCGTAGTAAACATCTATAAGTATAACAACACATCCAGAATAGCCTATAAATAAAAAAGACAATTTTAATAAACAAAGGTTTAACGGTAATTTTTTTCATCGGTGCTCAAACACTAACATGAAAAGCTTTTTACTAAACTGCAACTGCAACTGCATAAGGCAAGTGCATAAGCCATGAACCTAATTTTTCTTATCTATTTTACCTTTTGTTAACTCAAAAAAGTTTAATTTTTTAGCTAGGTAAAATTGGTTCTATTTAAGCAGAAATTGCATACCGTACCAATGTTTTGAAAATAATATGCGTACTGTTATAGGGAACCGTGAGTTAAGCAAAATAGGGTTAAGACGTCCGTTAGAGATGACTTATGTCTAACAGTTCAAAATGCAATATAACGCAAATAAATAAAAAAATACAATTTGTTTTGGATGATATTTATTTAAAACTCAGTATACAGAGCATTAGAATCTAATAAGCCTTTTTTTCTGAACTGGGTAGGTAGCTCCATCGTCCAATTTCCTTTTCATAGTAGGTCTGCTGGCGTTCTCCTCGCGACGCTTCGGCAGCACAAAAGTCTTTCCGGTGAAAGTGAATGCCGGTTTTTTCAGTGTTCCTTCCTTGGGTTCTACAGGCATTTTTTTCAGGCGCGAGTTCAGAGGGTCAACCTTGGCAGAGCGGATGTGGTCGCGGAGCCTGCGCCTCAGAACCCGGTCACTCCTGATGATGTTCTTCCAAGTGGAGTTAATCATAGACGCAGAGTACAGAGAGCGGCCATCCAGATTTCTGTAACAAAAGAAAAAAAATATTAGGACAATTATATTTACGCAAAATCATAAAAAAAATATTTCAATCAACAAAAGTTTGTATTGTAACAAAAATATAGCACATACCTGAAGATGATACAGCCGATTTCCAAAGGCAGTCTGGAGAGCAGGTCCTCGACGAAGTCGGGAGTCACTCTCGATGTTCCCATGACGCACAACAGAGTAAAGAAAGAATCCATGACAGTTCGTTTCGATAGCTTTGATAGTAGGTACAAGATTGGTTTTCAAAAGTTTTTGTTTTTTTTGCTATTATCGAGCTGTTACTTCAATTCGAGCGAACCACTCCGAAATAGTATGATTGTTTTTGGTGGTGAAAATGAGCGCACCTCTTCGAGATGCTGTGATATACAATGGCGGTATGCTATCGAGCATACCACTCCGAGCTACAGGTATAATGTATATTATAGTAATGAGATTGACTGTATGAAATGTATTAGATATTATTAATGGTTTCAAAATAAACGATCTCCCGACGATAACGCTTTACTTCAATGTTTTAATCTTGTCTTTTTGAAATTTTTTTTATTCTTTTGCTTAGGTTTTGACTCAGATATATTGCTGACTAGTTAGACAAGAGCCGATGCAGGTACAGCGATGTGATACAGTGGCTGTTCTATTGAATCCGCGACACTTTTTAATATCTTCGCGGACTAAGAGCATCTCGGGACGTGACGTCATAACATCTTTCATAAAATCATGGACAGGGATGTTCAATAAATATTAATTACTATTAAAAGAGGACAGAAGATTTCTCGATGATGACAAAACTGTAAGTAAATCATAATTTTCATTCTAAAAATTAAATACATATATTTTTATAAACGTTTGCGCATTTATGCCAAAATATGCAAGTAAGCTGTGAGTGCATGGATTTACGTCTATTTTACCGAGATATTTAAATACTTTTTAAATCTTACAGGTATAAAAAGTCTCTAATTTTCATCGATTTATTCTCTAAAAACACAATGTGTGTTTAAACACGTTAGAAATTTTCGATGACTGTTATTTTAATTACTATTCAGTTTTTGGACATTATGCTAAAATACGTTTCTCTTCCGTCTCAAATTACTAGAAAACCAAAAAAAAGAAACAAAACGCTGTTAAGAATAAAAGCCATTATTCTTATATGGAGTAAAAAAAGGCTTAGTTTCGAGAAAAGGATTCGATTAGTCTGGTATACAGTAGTATTGATTCTTGAATATTTTCTTTCGTGCCACTATCGGAATTCAATTATAGAGAGACTCAGCACCGTGACGGTATTCTGTAATGGATTTATAAATATTTTATTGAGCGAAGCCTTACTGAAGCCGTTGCAATCGATCTTCAGAGCTCCAGACATTAAAAATTATACGATTAAACAGCACCGAGCCAGGACATGACTTGCAGTACAACTCAGAAACAGTCACCCTTATGGAAACTTCTGCAAATTATTTTTGCTTATAGAATTTTTTCACTAGTAAAATTGGCTGTGTGATATTTTTTACTTAGTAAGAAAAATAAAAAATTTACAGTGAGTAAATGGTAATTTTTTTTTTCTTGGATATTCAATTCTTTTTTAGAGTTCTCATATCGATAAATACAATGAAAAATGTGGAATGAAGACTTTGTGAATCGCCTTTCAAGTCTTAAGTTGGGGTTGGTTAGGTATTATTTTGAGCGTTTCTCTCCAATACTGAGCTCAAACGTCTTCTAGTACTTATCAGCTAATGATTGATAAATAAATGATTGGAAACATTAACGTCTAATTATTAGTAAAATATTAGAATTCAATATTTAGATTTTCAGTTGATTTTATCAAATGTTCCAATTCAAAAAATGATGCTTCATTTATTCCCTAAAATTTTACACATTTTAAATTTCCGTTAATAAAAAATAATGCAGAATGCTAAAAAATATAGTGATTTAATTATTTTGATGCACGATCAGTATTCATGGTACTCTTACCCTCCTGTGAATATCAATTTAAATCAGGCTTTCGTTGCTTGGGTTTTTCGTAATTGTATCAAATCGTGAGCAAGAACATAAAAAAAACTATTTTTTATATCTCGCAAAAGACGAAAGGAACAAAATATAGTCGATTGACTTCGCAAATAAAATAAATCAAACTGTTACAATTGATAATACACAATTTTCGGATGGAGTCTGAGTATATCTGGAGCTTTGGTTTATTGTCAGTAAAATATCTCGTAAAGCCTTGTTTACAAGGGAACTATAAATCCGAGTGCGTAGTTGACATCTCTAATAAAACGGAGAATTTTTCTGCACGGCAGTACAACCATTATTGTAATCAGCCGAGAGACTCGAGACGCGAGGGGCGCTTTTACAAAAGTATCTGAAGCTTTTTATCGCATTGTTTTTATTTCAACATTAAAGATGAGTCAAAAACAAAACTCAAAACAAACGGTCTCATTAAGTATATTAGTGAATATGAATATTTACAGCCCGCTGCAAGTTTTGATGTTGGAAGAAATTAAAAACAAAGCAATGAGACAATATAGAAAATATAATTTCCCCAAACGCTCTCATTGCGTATTTATATAAATTTATATTACTTATCAATACATCGTTAAAATATTTTTAAAAAAACATACAGTTTTAATATCAATAAGCATTATGTATAGTACTAGAAAGTCAGCGTTATTGAGAATATTTAAAAAAGTAATATATATATATATATATATATTTATATATAAAATTGACAGAACAATAGCGTAGCAACTACACAGTTTCACAATAGAGGTCACATTGAGGGTATGTGTATCTCAAATGGGATGTGGTATCGATGCAACAGAGGTTATTTGTCATAAAGTCGGAATGACAAGTTGGTGGTTGGTTTACGTCTCAGCTGTAAAAATCTCATCCCACACGCGGCGGTGGCACGCTTCCGTTTCCGTCACAGCCTTATGGATATAAACCGCTTCGAGCTTTATGGGTAAGTTGTTAAACTAAAAGGTTCCAGTTATATTGGAAATACGTATGGTTTTTATTTTTCAAAAGTAACCTCTACATGTAAGAAACATTGAAGATCCAAAAATTTAAACGAAAAGTTTTGAATTAGCATATTTTTTGAGCCTGAAGATGTGTAACAAGTTGTCACAAGAAGTTTCAAACTTTATACGACTTGTTTACGATTTTATTTCAAAGGTAAATAATAATTATTATTTTTTTAAATATTTGAAGTCTTAAAATAAAGAAATCACTTCACGAATAGATTGTGTCATCACTAGATTACTTTACAGGGTGCTTTTGCAATGCAAATTCGATGAAAAATGATTATTTATGGACAATAGACAGAATATGGTATCAAAAAAAAAACAACTATATTTCAAAACCAAAATCGTGGTTAAAAAGATAAAATTGGGAATCATTTTTTAATATTTCGGTCGTATCGTTCATACAATATACATAAAAGTTTTTCAATTATTAATCTATATGCATCAATTCACCAAGCGGTGCTCCATGAAATGGATTTAAATTTTTACTCACACGAGACTTGAAATTCGTTTAATAAATAAATATGAATAAATTTTAATGCATAAATAGTAACATAGTAATCTGGCTTGGAAAAGAAGAATTTACTTATACGTAAAAAGTATGGTAAATTTATGGTAAATAAATTACTTTTTCAGTATAAAATTCAATGAACAAAATAATGGAAATGAGAATAAATATGATCACAAATGTAATCTTAAACACAATAATAAATAAATAAAATCTTTAAAAAAAAAACTTTAACTTTAAACTCTTCTGGATAGTATTAATGCCTTCAGAAGAGGAGATATGCATCTGTCGGCTGCTATAACCTGAGATTTATTTGTGGTTCTTCACATTTAAATAAAAATATAAAAATAATAATAATGTAGAGATCACTATAATTTTTATTTGTAAATGATTTTTTTTCATGGTCATACGAATCCCGCGAAAGAAAAAATTCTCAGGAGTAAAAATAGTATTCTCATAGCAATTACGATATTCATATTCTTTAAAAATATAAATTCTAATATTAGAGTAACATGTAAAATCTTAATCCGTTAAAAGTTTTTATTGTAAAACATAAGAAATTTCACTGAACGAAGATTTTCAAGTGAATCATCGCTGCACAGTGAAAAGTATTCCCGTGTAAAATGAATATGAAATTTGAGGGTTTTCTTAGAATGTTCAACCTCTTCAGTAAAAAGTTGTGTGACCTGCTCGTCACGGGTCAGCTGTCAAAAACGTTTTCAGGCTTTCGCCTTGGTGTTTAAGGTTTCAGTCTGCGACGGATTTTACATGGACGGTTGCTTTTTATACACAAGTCAAATATTGTGAGACTCGCGCTTCACAAACTGCACCTCGTGGAGATCGTATCAAATCTGTAACATGCACTCGATTTTTTATGCATAAAAACATGAGATATCTCAAGGGGAGCTTTGCCCCTAACTGCTGGGGCATTTGGAACTGAAACGAAACGTAGAAGTATACGATTTTATATGATTTAAAACATGTTTATTTGTTTTGCATGTTTTTATTTCACAAACAGGAGAAATTCCATAGCTAGAAAGCCTCAAGTGCAGAAGCAGGTATGCAAGAAATTTGAAGCAAACAAAGGCTGAGTTTGTCTTGTTAAGTACATAAGATGTGTTTTTAAAGTTTAGCAAAATATTTTTTGAACCTAGATAATAATTAAAAGTATATATTTAATTCTTTTAATTTTCTTCGTCTGGATCAAAACATGGTCTGTATGGTTATTGCGTTAGAAATAAAGCATTGGCCTCTAAATTGCAATTACTAATAAAATTAAAGCTCTGTGAAATTTTTTTTGTATAGTGGTTGTTATTTTTTAAATAAAATTATAAGGGTGGTGCGTTGA
Organism: Atopsyche davidsoni; assembly: GCA_022113835.1. Taxonomy (NCBI): domain Eukaryota; kingdom Metazoa; phylum Arthropoda; class Insecta; order Trichoptera; family Hydrobiosidae; genus Atopsyche; species Atopsyche davidsoni. The sequence continues at coordinate 6,828,232 of JAILWY010000006.1, read as the reverse complement.
CTGAAACACTTAAAAAGTTTCTGAAGCAGTTTCTTAAGAAAAACACTTGTTATTTATATTTTTCCGATTACTAAAGCTGATAGGCTTAATAAAACGGCCAAAAACTACTTCTTACCTTGAAAATTTTTAAGGTAACAGATTTTTAATTGTTTTTTTTTCTCCATCTTATTGGTGAGATCGTTCATAGTTAGGTACGTCAAGTGACCATTAAAATTAGAGTATAAAAAGATTTGGTAAAATCGTACTATCGCATTTAAAAGTGTTGTATTACCAGTCACGTAGTAAGGAGCATATTCGTGATGTACCTTAGGTACTATTGTATGGAATTACATAGTAAAAGAAATGTTTTTTTTATGCCAAGTGCTATTTACGCTAATGGCCAAACTGAGGTGCACTGAATAGTAAAATACATTCTGTGAAATAAAATTTTTAAGGTGCATGTACGACGAACGATAATGGATCTGTAGTCACGTTATTATTCTAACATTAGGAAAAGAAAAGAAAATAAAAAACATGCCAACTGTTATTATTTGAAATCAGAAACTCAATAAAATTGTATCTATAATCTTAATCAAAGGGATTTAAAAAAATTAAAACAATAAGTAGAAATACAATTTTAAAGAAAATATACAAAAAATCAACGTGTATTTTAAAGGGTCATTTGTACTGAAATATATTTTTGAAAATTTCGCAATATTATATCTGAATTGTCGTGGGTCACAAATCTGAATACAAATAACACAGCAAAAAATTACTTCACTCTTATACTTATTTCATTGAATCCAACCCTACATTACATCAATAAATTTTGGCAAATAATACTGGCGGTTCAAGCCTCCTAAGTGTAAATTATTTACACTAAAGCCTTTGGGAATGCAAATAGTCTTTAATATATTTAAAAAAAGTAAGTAAGTCGCGTTTTTACTCATTCGTGAGGGCGAAATGTCAAAACGACTTATGCTTTTTTGCACTCCGCGACGTACAGAATAAGAAATATTTTCTTGCCATTAGGATTTTCTTTATAAACTGCGAAATTGACTAGAAATTTATTGACATGCTGAAAATCTATCTCAACTTGTAAATAAAAAATGACGTTGAACGTAATTAGTTTTTTTTTCAGTAAAAGAAGTGACGTTATTATTTGAAAAAGATTTTCGATAGCAAAAAAAAGCTATTATATATAATATAGGAAAAAACAGTTTTTTATTCAATCTGTCATTTAGCTGACACCTAAAACATTTTTAAAATGTTATCCACAAAATTTGTAATGGTAGCATACATGTATTTATCAAATGGTGATTTCTGTGAAATACATAAATACTTGTATAAAAACAAATGTATGGTCTTTGCATTGTATTTATAATACAAAGTTTGTTTTTTAACGAAATTAAAAGCTCCAACAAATTTATTACGAAAACTTTTTAAACGTGAAAGTTTTTTAATTTGAGTAAACTTATATTGTACGTCCGATAATATGTAATCGTATTTAGAAAATGTTTGTACAATTAAAAGGTCCATTAAATACTAACGTACTAAAAAAATTAGGTTAAATGATACTTTAAAAAGACAATATGTATCAGCTTTTCCTGGCTAGTTCGTTATATTATTAAGGTAATTTTAATTCAGAAACACTTACCATTCTTTGCTACCGAGAATGCCTTCCGGGTTATCCTGTAAATAGAAAATAGAAAATAGATTATATAGATTGTCTGAGTTTGTTCCTGTGGCCTATATACTTTTTATGTGAAAAGATGTACATTATTGGTGTAGAAATATTGAAAGATTTCCTTAGAAATACACACGCCAACGTATCTTTACTCTTAAAACTATGACATTTTCATGCAGAAAAAAAATAATTTTAAGACTTCATAAAATATAAAACCATGACACGGTTCATTAATTGTAACAGAACTGATCGCATGATCATCCATCAAGAATATTAGACTACCAATGTTAAAAAAGTTAACTAAAAAAGAAACTTATAACGAAATGAAGAAAATACGAAAAGTAGAGGAAAATGGTATCGTTAGTATTTTGTTGTGTCACTCTCTACTAAGGCTTTGTAAAATTTATTAAAACTTTTTTATTATTCATAAAAAATGTCTTATTGAAATGAAATTTTATTTTAATTACAAATATCACTTAAAATTTTTAAGCTAAATAGGTGATCCATTTATTATTAATAGCTCACTGTTTACAAGGGTGGGTTTGCTAAAAAAATTAATGGAGTGTTTTTTTGTTAATTGAGTAAATACGAGGAGAATATATCAATACGTGTTTTCAGCACTTGATTTTCAGGGTACTTAAGCAGAAATCCTGCTCATAGGAGTCATCAAATATTTACATATTAAAATTAATATATGAATACATATAACATATTTTTTTTACATTTCAGTCATCATAATTCACATAATCATTAACATTGATTGGAATTGGCTCCATTGTTGAGATTTCACAGGTTCATCCCCGTCTTGTCAGATGAATTCCAATCTGATGTAATTATACTAATGCTTGTTTTTATATTGATATCGAAAATTTCAACCCCTGTTTTACACTCTGGTAGAGTGCTTTTAATTACTTAAGTCGGTCAATGAAACTTTATACGAGTTTTGGTATTCGAAGAATATCATTATATGATTTGCATATAAGGAAAAAAATGACCTAGATAGAGATATAACCAGAACTCGATTAACTTAATAATTAAAATTTGGCACAGTTACATGTATTTTAAATTAAACGATCAATAGTGAAAATATTCACTTTTCATAGACACTTTCTGGTAGCATTATGTACTGCTATAGTTAAGGTTTATTATTTCCACATTTACCATTTATCATACTTTATAAAAATAATTAACCAACAATCAGGGCTGCATAGTGAAATATTCTAAAACTATTTATTTTCGTTAACCTCACAGTGGTTTTCTATTAATACTATTTTTTGCATGCATAAATATATTTTATCAAAAATATAAATTTACATAAAGGTGCACAATGAAATTTATAAAAAAACGCTTTATAAAACTCAAGAAAATGGATAGCACTTATGCTAGCGACATAATAAATTCCAAGGATGACAGTAATAAAAGTAATATGTAAAACCATGCATGACAAATTTCTCTGTTATAATATTTTCCACGAACAGCATTGAGCACTTGTATGTTTATTTTGTGAACACCACAACGAACAGAATGATTTACCTCCTCGGGCATATTGTACACTTATTACAAACAATACTGCTTTAGTGAACGAATCTGCAAAAGGACTTATAGGGATAAATTTTGAGCATTTAGTATTTATTTTGAAATAATTATTGTATATTGTCTAAATAGAGAATATTTTTTTTATCCTCAAACAACTTAAAAAAACAGCGTAGTAAATAAATTAAAAATAATTATTTAACCTCTATGTCTGGCAAGTCAATTTTTTGATCAAAACTCGCTATAATCATTATTTATTGTACACAGTATGATTAAACGGTTGTATTGAATGATTAAATGTGTTCGTAGATTTTGGCAGGCGATGTTATAAGATTTTTTTGAGTCTTCTGATATTTCTAAGCCCTGTACTAGGACCATCTTTTAAGGATTTAAAAATAGTAGAGTATTTCTCATCTGCTATTGTTTCTGCAACCTGCTGCAGAAGGAAAACTATGAACAGACAGATATATGTTCAGCGAAATGGTCACTAACCTAATAATACTAAAAGTAAAAATCTTTGCGTGCTTACAAAATTAAGCTAGTTAAATAATGAACTAGCACAAATTAATATTATTACGGTGGACAACCAAAGAAAAACGTTCAGTTAATAGTAATTACAACTAATGTCTAGAAGTCGACGTACAAGAGTGATTATTTTCTTGGGTCCAATTTTGCTAGCTGTAGGTAAGTAGAACCAGAATAAGTTATATTTAGTCAGGCTAGAGGCGTATGTCTCATATATCGAAAATAAATAATGGAAAATAATGTGTTATTACAAATCAATATAAGTATTTGAAAATGGCTTCAGTGTGAGTGTCATTTCCTACATATTATCTTCCATAACAACAAAATTACCCGAAACAATGACAAAAGCTTATTTGGAAATATTCGATTAAAGAATTGAAACGATTATTTCATTTTGAGCCGATGGTTCACAAATTCATATATTTTTTAAGTGTATAAAATTCTGTGGCAAGGGAAACCAGATTTCCTGAAAACCAGATTCTGTACCATTTCAGTCACTTCAGACAATTTTGTTTTTTATTCAACTCTATTGTAAAAAAATACGCCGTTATAAATATTTTTCATCATGAATTTAATATTAGTATGTGAAAAATTTAAACGCTTGTATTCACAAGACTTGGTCTTATTAGTTCTCACTAAAAATAACGTTAGAATTATGCGATTGTATCATATTGCAAAAAAAAAATTTTTTAATAATATTATTTAAAAAAATGAAGAGATTATTTTAAGAATGCAATTTTAATGGAGTCAGAAAAAACCGCATAGGTTTAAAATAAAAATAAAACATTTCAATCCATGAGAACATGAGACCGAATGTTGGCTTCGGTGGCTGAATGGTCTCTTTGTACTCTTTTGAAAAGAAGTCCCCAATGCGCGCGGTCGGTAAAGCAGGAAGCGTCATTACCAGGGGATCATGGCTGCACGCGAGGGCCGTTTCCAACCGATGGAAAGCTCCAGAGAAATTATTTTGAATAAAAAAATATTTACAAAGAACGTAGTCGGTCTAGGCAAAAGGAAATTAAACAGACAAAAAAAAATTTATCCCGATAGGAATATTTTTACGTGCATTTTTAATTTTATATAAAAGTATTTTGAATAATTTATATAAAATTTAATTTTATATAAAAGTATCAAACGCCAACATGATAATGCCAACGTGAAAGGTTGGCGAAACCGGTCACTAATAAAAACAAAAATGTGGAAAATCACTCAAGTATTTTTATTCAAAATATTAAAATGGAATTCCACCAAGTACTCTCTGTCAAAAATATTGAATTTCTTATATAAAAGTAGTACAATAAAAATTTATAGAAGCTTTTACAAAGCTCGTGGGTTTGTTAATAATATATCTTAATTAAATTAAAAAAAAAACTAAATAAATAACAATAGTTATTCTAAAAATCAGTAGGATTTAAATTTTTAGCGTTTTTGTTTAGATAAAAAACTTAAAAAAAACTGAGTCATTTACCAGTACATTTGTAATAAAAAACTATATTAATTTAAAACAGGATTTTTTCAAAGTAGTGAAAAAATCATTGATTGAGGCAGAAAAAAGATTGTAACAAGTATTTTTTTCCTAATAACGTTAACATCCTAAATAATTTTATTTTTGTTATAAGAAAAATTCAATGTACATTAACAAAATACTTCAAGAGATTACTAAACTGTCTTAGGTTGTACTGTATTAAGAAAATTAATGAAGCTATTTCTCATTAAAACTGTAAGTTTACTCAACTTAAAAAGGCTTACCAGACTGAAACAAAAAACTACTCCTTTTAATTAATTTAGTGAGAATAATTGACAAACCGTTAGGGGACTGTTAAAAACACATTTGTTGGCAACCAGAAAGTCTTCAATCTTTCTCAGACGCATAAATGAGGTTATTACCTCTGAGGCAATGGGGGCTGTTAGGGAGTCATCGACCCTCGACTGCTCTCCTTCTCCACGGGACATCGACTTCCACCGCCTGAAGAATCAATCTAACCGCACATTCAGGCAGGGCTGTCGCGGCACCTGGCACACGACAGCATGGAGACAAATATGGTGCTAAATATTATATCGATGTATGTGTCTTAGATTTGAGATATTAAATATTATTTTCTGTTGCGAAATCGGAGGAAAAAAGGGCACTGGAAGGAGGAAGTTAACGTGGATGCGGAATTCGCGCCAGTGGCTGGAGATCGGAAGTGCGGCCGAATTAGTGAGACTGGCCCAGGATGAAAAGGTCACCAACTTCCTATAAGAAGAGGCATCAGAAGAAGAATATTATAAAATGAAAAATATTTTGTAGAATGCACGTATAAGAGTTAAGGTTTAACAAAAAAATATTTTGAGATATTTTTAAAATTTTTATGGCTTTGGGGCTTTAGAACAGTTTTTCTTAATTATTTGTAGATCCTGGGTAAGGATGAAGCAGTTTCAGAAATGTTCAACCACTTCCTCAACTTCACATTCAGGATATCCTCTTTTTGTCAAAGTCTTCGACCTTTGACCTTTTCTTGCGTTATTATCTGAAGATTTTGAAAATAAAAATACAACCTTTCTTTTTTTTTTTTTTCTATAATAATTGCACGTTGATTGTCTCTTTTTTAACTTAAGTGGGAAACTAATTCGTTCACGATATTTTTAAGGTTTTCCTTGTATATTACCAAATCGAAAGATTATATTTTTTAATAGTTGTCTTCACAATGTTTTTCATTCAATTTTCACATGAACTCGAAACAGAAATAATCGTTTGATCACTTTTTACTAAGATGCAGCGTAGCTCACGTTATTTATGTATATTTGATTGAATTAAACCGATCGTGAACCTTAAACTAGCACAGTGTTTTAAGGCAACCCTTATCTCTGAAGACACCAGAGCGTAAAGACCAACGCGCCATGGCAGCTGCAACCCCCATTCTGGAAAACTCCTTATAATATTTCGAATTTGCCTTTGAATATACTTTCAGGAGAAGTTTATCGAATGAATTGCCAACTAGTCTGAAGCCGTTGAACGCGCGTATAAAGCGTATCGCTTATATTCTTATAGTTTTTTTTTTTTTTTAGTTTTACAAGAGTTTTTTAAAGGCTTTTATATACGGTAAAATCAGACATAAATTCTACATGTTTACGGTTTTATGGTTATTTAAAAGTTTTGTGGAGATAAAATATTTCTAGCTTCAGATAAATGCTATTACCCACTTGGATATTTTTTTATACACTTCTACGGGTATTCATGCAAATTTAATATATGTATCAACGAAATTTCTGTGCATTTACAACTAAATTATGATAAAAGCTCATTTTTTAAAACTTTGAATTATCATTATATTGTAAGAAATCTTAAAACCACGAAATGATCTGAAATGTGACGTATTTGATAATTAAACTTATTTTTATAAAGTAATTTTTTTAAGGCACAAACTTTATTTAGCTTCACTGTTATTATATATTCTGAAAAATTGTTTGTGTATACAGTGTTTTAGACAATTGTAAATATTAAATATTCAGGATGTCCATAAATGACAACTAATACAACAAATAAAAAATTATCTAAGGTAAAACGAATTATTATCACATACTAACGAAAAATCTTAAATGTAGGATATTAATCAAAGCATTTACTGAATAAACGCACAGGGTAGTAGTTTCTGCATATCTTCGTGTTTTTGCACATATGCAGTATTTTTTACAAGTAATTATAATACAAAGCAATATTCCATGAAACTCTAGAAGTCGCGGTATCTGTGTAACGTTGGATTGCAATAAAATGCATGCGGAGGCTTTAGAAAGTAAACACAATGGCAGGGGTGGCATGGAGGGTAATCCCCAGTGATCCCCTATCGCCCCACCCTTCACCCAACAAATGTTCGTGTTCTTGGGACCGGTTGTAACAAACTTTCAGTTACTTGCTCAATTTTTTATCATGTAAATTACAGTAGCTGAAAATAAAACACACGAAATAATTTTAATTTAAAATTTTATAAAATTTTTTAAATAAAATTCTGTAAACCTAATTTTTTTTAAAAATAGTATTAACATGTCATTCAGACAATCTCACTGTTTTCAATATTCCATATTTTGCACTTCTATTAAATTCAGCTTCAATAAGTCTATGTATAAATCAATGACCCACACATCGCATATATGATCAATATTGAATTATTATTTAGAATATAAACTATGTCAAAAATATAAATGAAATCTTTGAAAATATTGAAATAATGAATAATTCATTGCCACTGTGCAAAGTATTATTTTTTTTTAATAACCCATCGTAAATAACCGTTTGACAGGTGAGTGTTTGGGAGGGTTTATATTGTGTTATATATTATTTTCAATGCTTTTATCAGATGTGCAACTGGTCCATGTAAAACAGAGGACAAAAGATTGATGGCATTTGATCCTGTGATTGCCATGACAAGAAACGGAGCCTTTTTTGCTTAACCCCGAAAATTTGGCAAGTCAGCTGTTCAGTTGATGGATAAACAGTCAAATTCAGTTTTAAATACCTAAAATATTTACTAACAAAACGTTAAATTGTTTAAACATATAATTGGTCAAATTAATAATATTAAAATATAAAGTTGACACTTATTAATTACTATTATTTTTCGGATAGTAATTAATTTAATTTTCTACTTGTGCTTGATTTTTCCTGCTTGTCTCTAAATATGTTTTATATGTACATTCATATGAGTAATATTATATTATACAATTAAGTATAAAAGTTATAGACATAGGGGAGAATAATATATCTGACTAATTAAAAGTTGATATTATAATGAAAAAATATGACCGTGAATAAGATTATGTAAATTATAGCAATACGTATTGAATAAAGTTTAATTTTTAAATGATATGGATTTGTTCACTGGAGCAATATACCTTTATTCTACTTGTTGTTAGATTTTTTAAATACCATATATATTCGTATCATAAATTGGCAGTGTATTTTCTCTCTTAATTAAAAATAGTCCTAACTATATATTTTAAGAATGATTAATATTAAATTAAGTATATAGAAGTATAATCCTACGTAAATTATTACTTATTTTCAAAAATATCATATTTAAATAATAATTTTGAAAGCCTTGAAAATAATATTAATTTTAATCAAAATTACGCTGAGTACGTGAACTTGTGGAGCATAAGGTCATATTTAATGATTATAAATTAATCATTTTAAATACATAACAGGTAAACGATGATAAGAACAATATAATTAATATTAATATTCACTGTACAGGTAGGTACGTTTACGTTTAGTACGGGGGTCGTAACCTTACAGAATGCTTCTAGGTTCGGAACAAAACAACTCGACACGGCAAATAAGTTATTTGCAAAACATTGTTTGCGTTAAAACCAAGTTGTGATATATTACGGGCTGTCAGCATAACTACTTACAAAGTTATCATGAAGATTTATTGCCCTTTAACTTCAGTGAGGGGACATCTTTATTTCCACGTATCGAGTTCAATAGCGGAGCAGCCGGATACTTGTAGCTCTAGTCAAAATACGGCTGATGAATGAATATTACTGTGTTATTACGCAGAGAAGAGATGAAGAGTTATATAAACTAAAATATGGTAATCTGTATAAAGCATTAGCAGTAAATTTTGATGTTAAATAAGTAATTTATTAAAAAAAGATTGAAGATGTTCACTTATTATAAATACCATTTTTTAATGTTGAAACTTATGCCCAAAACTTTTAACTTAAGTCCAAAAATTTGGCTCCATGATTAGGGCTGTTTCTTTAAAAAGTTTAATGGTTTTATCTTAATTTTGACACGTTTCCTCCCAAACTGGAGCTGTGAGCCCACTGTCTATTTAAATTTTGACAAATATAGTTTTTATTGAAATAAAATGTTTGAAAAAAAAAACTAATAAATAAAAAATAAACGATAACGTCTAACAGCAAAAAGGTTAAATTCGGAGATATAATTTTCATAAATTTGTTATTATTTAAAAGCTATAAATTATAAGAGAAATGAAAAGACCATTCTGCTGTTTATTTTACAGTAATGTGAAACTAAGTGAGAATGAAAAGTTGAATGTATTTATAATTATGAGTAAAGAGTGAAACAAAACATTCAAAAATAACTTTGTAGGAAATTATTTAAAATTCTGTATTTGTATGTAGAAAACTTCTCTAGCAAATATGTTATCTCGTACAAACTACCATGCAAAGACGTCATGAGGGAGAACAATCCCCCGGGAAAGGACATTGAAAACCTCCACAGAGGGTTGTTATATACATAACGATTGTGTATGTTTTGTATTTGTTCACGCTAATATGTAATAATTGCAGTCAGCAAACACGTTTTGCGCTTGTTTACTAACATGCAAAATTTGTACATATGTATAAAGTGAAAGTACCTGACTATTGATTCAAAAGTTAACATGTCTTTATATAATATGGAATAATAAATAGTACAAGTAGACCTAAGGCTATTGAAGATATTGGGCAGTTTTCAGTCTGTTCACTGAAAATAGCCCCCCGGAGGAGCCAACTTGGATGGGGGTGAGAGTTGCAGAACTGCAGTCGTCGTATTGCATTAGGCACTGCACTTTTATGGCTTGTTGTTTCGAGCAGACGATATATCAAAATACAATTTATTTTCGCTCTCAGAAACAAGATTATTTCAAGGGAGCTTGCCTCCTCTTATTGCCGGTAGTTTGTTGGCAAACGGTTCAGGATCGACGGTATTAAATCGAGTAGTTCTCTAGAAAATCAGATATGGAAAATTGGATAACAGGTAAATCCTAAACTGATATTATTAGGCATGTGCAAAATTTTTCAATGAAGGTTTAACATTGCATACATAATAAAAAATTGTTAAAATGAAAGAAATTTTTTATCACATTTTAAAACCCCATATTTATGAAAGCATAATAAGATTCGTCTATTGGTAAATATTTATTATTAAAACTTAATATTTTGTAGTCAATAAAAAAATAATTCAATCAATAAAAGTAAGCTTCCGTGGATGTTGTAGTCGGATATATCTTCGACTATGGTGAGGTTAGATACGTCGAAGAATTCCCTCGTAAATTGGATTCCGACTGGTTGAAAACGAATGCACCAAGACTGGTATAATGCGATTGCAATATATTTTAAATCTCGAGTATTTGTTAAAAGAGTATAAACAGAGTTTTATTCCACTGTACCGAAGTATATCACCCGATAGTAATGGTGACATACAATAAAAAATAAAATAAATTGTATCAGTAAAAATGTATAAAATGGTAATAAAATAAAAAAAATAGCTTCGCAGTGAGATAAAATATAGAAAAATACGATATCGACAGGGCTGTCATCAATTTTTCGAAAACACCAAGATCCCAATCCAAACGTCAACATCCTTGCAATAAGGACGTGATTGATAGAAGAAAACATTTCTTTGTTGTAAATAAAATAAATCCCTGTGAAAACATGGGGAAAATAATTGAAATATACTCAGTGTAAAAAATATAAGAAATACTTCGAAGGTAACATGCTTTTTTTTATTGAAATAATAAATATTTTCTTTCATTTATTTTTACTACAATGAGAAAGACGATTACGTTATCATTGAGACTTAATATTTATTGGTATTTTTTTGTTGCTTTCTATTCCACATCGTTGATGGATTCGATCTATATTTCCTCGCTATGGACAAATAGTATACATGAATAAATGTATGAGCCTACCAGACTAATCTCTTGCTTGGTACTTTTTATAGATATAACTTCACTCAGACTACAGGCTGGGGTTTTGTAGGCTTTGACCGTCAAAGATGGATTACAGCATTAAAGCGATGGCATTAGGGCGGCCGTAACACAGTTTTGTATGGAAAGTGAAACAACGTCAAAAAATATCACATTTTTTACGATATCTTGAATAGCTTTCGGAGTTTGAACATTTCACAAGGAAGAAACCCATCAAAAAAATCTATCAAATTTTAAATGTGGTCAACGATTTTCATAAATACTACTCTTTGATTTAGGACGTATGAAGTTTATTTTATATCGTAGAGGCACGTCTTACTGAAATCATAGAGCAATATCATATATATTAAATCACCAATTTATTATAATCAATTTTTACCCACTTGTTAATGTGAATACAACACTTTTTTGATCTAAATATTATTAATTTGGCTTTGGTGTTCTAGGACAGAGTCGAAGAGTCAACGATCTTACCACTGAAATAATTAGTCAATTAATTTATTCAAGTAGAGCTCAAATGAATTGTTTTTTTTTTATATTTGATTTATGTGTCATAAACAAGACATCCTCTGAAAATACATGCGTTTATTTATATTAAGAAAATGAAGTGAAAAATATGTTTTTTTGTATCATAGAATAATTTAGAAGGAAACTTATGTACGTGTAAATATATATAAGAAACCTGTAGAAATGTATTACAAAAGAAATGAAAAAACAAAGGGCACTTCGAAGTGACTGCGTTATATATTTTATAGATACAATTCAGAGGACTCAAGATGTCAAAACTTAACTTTCTTTCCATCTCATTTTAATTTTAAATTCACATTTCCTAAGATTCAGGGTAGGGAGAGTTTCTTTTGTTGGTTAAAACAAGTATCAAAAAAATACCACAGAAAATTCCCGCCTAGGTGTGCTGAGGTAATTAAATTTACCTTAATTAAGGCGCTTATATATTTTTTAGGAATATTAAAATATTGGTATTTGTTTTTGTAAATTGACATCGCAGTGAGAAAGAAAAAAAATCAGTGAAAAAAGTGTCAGTAATATGAATTTATCAAAATCCATTTTAGGGCTTTTTAGAAAAACTAATCATCCTCGCAGTTGAATCGCACACAATAATATATAATGCATATATTAAAGTTCGTCACTATTTTTTTTACTAAACGTAAAAAAAATTAAAAAACGTATTTTAAAGCAATCACAACTCTTAAATAATAAATTGAATATTAAGCTTTTAATTAAACCGTAAAAAAATATCTAAACTCAGATAACAGTATTCTTGATATTCTGGTCTAATATGTAATAAACCATATTTAAACAACAAATATTTTACTATGTAAGATCTTTCGTTTTTTAAAGACTACTTCCGACTGAAACTCAAATAACCCCATGAAAAGTATAAATACAAATCAATTAATAATTGTTGTAATCAATTAGACATATTTATGGTTATAAAATAATTTAGGTAAAAAAAAACTGTTGATGTAACCGCCATGGCAAAATATACACGGATTTTAAATTATTCCGGTTTTTGAGATGATCTGCTTCTATTATCTGCTTATATGTATGTAAATATAACTCAAACCCAAATATTCTACTTTAAAAATATCCGAATTTGCGTGACTTAACAGAAAATACCAATATGTTTATTGTAAGAATTAATAATTTTATTTTTCTCGATGTTCAAAAAGAGGGGATGCTATACGTGACCTAATTTTTAACGTAATTCTCTTTAATGAAGTCTTTTATGTTCCGCTACAAAAAACTTTCATGTATAACTTTCTAAGCAGGCATTTAACCCATTAAGTATCAATATATTCCCATGGTTATTACATACACGTTTCCAAATACGATCAAGATAGTACATTATTCCGCTATCTCCTCGTATAAAATGTATTTTTTCTCATGACAGATTATTCGCAAGGATGTGAGTGTCCTTGCGGATTCATTAGTAATTCCCTCGTATGTGGGCTAATGGGTCATGAAAATGAATGGAACGCTTCAGAGAACAGCCAATCTTCTTGTAATAGCAAATTCCTATGAAAAATAAACTACGAAATATAAGGTTTCATTAATAGAGATTAGATCTCTGAAATACCACGAATTATCTAAATTTTTCAAGTAATCAAAAAAAAGTGAGGTTAAATAATTAAATAAGTCACGATAAAGCTTTTATGTATAAATTAATTGTTTTTTGTATTGAAAAATAAGAGGCCTGGTAAATTTTTTTAAAATTCCAAAAACAAAATAACTAGTCGGAGCCAATCAACCTATTAAAAGTTTAAGCGATTGTGGATAACAGGTTTTTTTATGGCAAGGCAGCCTAATTCCAAATCTTCAAAATATCGACGTTAAAGACTCAATTCCGGTTGTAATTACGGAGAGAACTTTTGAATAAAACTTCATCGATGTTGACAAATGACGCTCAATTAAGGCTTCGATAAACAAGAGACAAAAACCTGCCAGGCCGGCGTCTCCATCTATCCAATTTATTTTCATCCCTTAGAAATTTCAACCCTTTGTGTTTTGCACTATTCAGAGTGAGAATGCACTGAAAAGCGCTGGTAGGTTACCAAAACAAAACTTCAGATATTTTAAAAGTTAAAAGCTTCATAATCCTTAGTTTACAATTGTTAGTATTATTTGGTGCCTTCAATATTATGTGTGGATGCATTTCTTGGTGCATTTCTGCTCTGTCTATTTTATTTGTGTTTGTGGAATAAATTTATCCATTGAATGCTGATGGAACTGGGGTGTTGTGTAGTGTTGTCTGGAGTGAACAGAATAATTTATGGTTTGTATATAAGCATTACATGCAAATGAAGTATATTGTGTTGAAAACAAACTGCAAGTGAGCTTTTGTGAAAATATTGGTATGGTATTTTAATTATTAATGATTTTAAAAGAAGGGTTTGCTCGAAGTGTTTTAATTTTGTTTCTGTTGCCAATTAACTTTTGATATACACTGCATTTTCATATTTAAAAAAGTAATATATGTTAACGATTAATTATAAATTATTAAATATTTAAGTTTTTAGACAATGCAAAGACACTAAGATTTTGAATACCTGGGATTATATATTATTTTTATGTATTGTGTTTTGTTAGTAAAATATATGTGGAAAAGTATTATGCTAAAGATATTTCATCGTTTATTTAAAAATTAGGATAAGTTATAAGTTATATAATATGTTTTGATATTGAAAATATTTTTTAACCATAGTTTATTTTGGTTATCTATTTTTACTGTGACTTTTTTTAAATCAGAGATGTCCGAGTTATAAGCCAACGCTTGAGTAATTGCCAGATAATTAGTCAAATTGGCTCAGGAACTTTGTGAGATTGTGAAGCTAGGAAGCTCTGTTATAATTTTTTCTAAATAACAAAGGTAATAAACAAGTAAAAAAATAAGTTGAAAATAAGCACTTCAAAGGATACCGATTTCACTGAGAATTTAGCTTTTTAAGTGCAAGCACTATATAGTCTTTTAAGTAATAGTCTTTTTATTTATAAATCAAAAACCTAAATATTGTACATACAATAAAATGTTTGGCTATAAATGTAGGTTTAATAATAAAAAAATCATTAAGAAACTTATTGCTTTCGTTAAGATAACAAGAGACCTAGTGCTCTTCAAATTTATTTTGTAAGTTAAATGACGAATGCAAAACAGACTTTACTTTTTTTGTAGATTACTATTTTCTTATGAATATTAAAGAAAAGCTTATAGTCTTGCATTGTTTATTATAAAAATATTTTTTTTGTTTAATAAAGTATCGAGCTTGATGAAATATTCTGGAAAAATGTAAAGTAAAACAGCTTGGCTTATTTATTTTCTTTTCGCTACTAACAATGATAGAAGAAAAAAAACGAATACTGTAAATCCTCCACCAAGAAACATGTAATATTCTCGAGCCAAAGTACCGCTCTATTTTGAAACAGACATACCTCATTGAGGTCAAAGCGTTTTCACTTAAAATCGAGAATTTCAGTGAAATGTAGATCGATCTCTCCTGTGGGATACGCAACGCCAGATTCGGGGCAAGGCAACGATAAATTTTATGGCAAACTCATCCCTCTGCATACTAAGCAGTCGTCAGAGTGGCTGACACTACTTTAGACGACCACTTACATGACAAAAACAAAACAGAACAATACAATGACGTCACCAAAAGGCTGGGTTCATTTTTTCGTGACAGAATCGTGTCAGCGCAATAGTGAATAGAATTTATTAGAGATTTACCAGATAATTTCATAGGGGAGGATTAAATTAGACATAACATGAGAGCATAAATATAAAACAAGGTCACAGCCACTGTAAATTTAAATAACTTTTAATTAAATTAACATCACTACCTTTTATATTAATACTTTTATAATTCAGCAGCTAGCACTTCTGCTTGCAGGTCACGAGGCCAAGAGTTGAAATCTGTGTGAAACGATAAACTTCGTAAAGAAATCATAAAGTTTGCACTTTAAAAGAAAGGAAATATATTTTGAAAAGAATCTCTCTCTGCAGGTTAACTTTGTTTTCGTCGTAAAACAAGAAAAACCCTGGCATTGCAGCAAGTGCTCCAAAACGCTTTGTACTGTCTATAACTATACTATAGACTTTCTCACATTATTCTCACAAAAATATATGAAAAAGGACAAGTGCAGGGAATATAATGAAAAAATGTACAGTGTGCTAGGTGTCCATTTTGTCATATTTATAGCCCTTCCCTGTTGCATAGTACGGGTCATTTGTTATTCAGTCTATGATTTGTTGGAAGTCCTGGCGTTTTCACTGAATCTCTCTGGAATACACATGTCAAGGAAAAAGCGATTATTTCAAGCAGGCGAGTTATATATACACTCTGAGGGTAGAAATAAACTCGGGCAAGGTCTGCGAGACTGTCAGATTTTTTATAGCTTCCTCAAATAGAAAACTATTAATGCTTTTACCCTTTGTTGGTTTAGTTCTTTGTGTTTTCGGACTTTGCAAATCGTATTTATTTTTGGGTCATATTGACAGAGAAACGAATGAATCGGGAAAATGTTTAACGGATCTTCCCTTTAAGTTTAAGTCTAAGTTGCCTTTGTATTCAAAATGAAAGTTTGTGTATTTTGTACAGTAAAATGCTATTTATTATTATAACTGTAAATATCCAACAATACTAAATTATACTAAAAAAAATTTTTTAGACAGTAAATATTATCTTATTGATTATATAATATTTTTAAAACGCCAGAGAAGATTATAGCATTATAAAATGATTGAAAATGCTTGTATAGTTTATATTATAACACTAAAAGCATTAAAAATCTGAGATGTGGTTAACAATTGGAAAAAAATGTATTACCATATGACAACATAAGTGAAAATAAATTTTTATGTATTAGAAGCATTTAAGTTAATATAATAATTATATACAACGCAGATCTGTAAATGTTGATGTTAATATAGCATATAAGTATTCGAAATAATTTGATCAAAAATATATGTAAGAATATACATCATTAAATTTTTAGTATACATATTAGTATAGTATTGTATAAATATTCAACTCACTAGTTCGAGAACACATAATATTGTTGATTGGTTCAACTCCTTGATTTGTTGCGGAGCTATCGTAAGCAGGGCTTTTATTTGATGAATAGCGTTCATTAAGATCCGCCATATCCACCGATGTTCTAGTTGGATCATTTTGAATTGATCGAGTTATGAATTCATGAGGCACTATTATATTGTACGAAAGACGGATAATGGAAGCGTTTTATATTTTTATCAATATATTTGAGATAAATGTTTATTTAAATAATATTTAATGTTTCAACGTAATCAAAAAATGTATATGAGATTAACACATGCTTAAAATAAAAAAAATGTATGTCATTATAATTTTTTTTTTTAAACTCATTTTTGAACTTGACTCTTGAGTTAACTTTTTTAAATATTTTAATTTGGAAATTACAGCGTTAAATTAATCTAAGTGAATTTTCAGCGTTCGGTGAGTTTTATTCCAGAAAAATTATATTCCAGTAGAATTTCCATTGGCTGTAGAAAACAAAAAAGAAAGTTAGCGCTGAAATCACAGGTCAAGTTTGGAGTTTTTATTTTTGTCGCTGGGAAAAAAAAGCCAAGCAATTTGAAGTTTTCCGATTTGATAATGCGGATTCGTCCGCGGGCATCGATCTCCGCCGATCTGGCTTCCTTCCCTTGCTGTCCCACCCCCGCAACCCCAACTTATTATAACTTTAGTTATCAAAGTCACTGGCAAGCGAGATCGGTGCTGGCGGCGATGGCCGCTTGTTAGTAGTTAATTAAAAGCCTTCCCGGGCGACTCTCGCGTGCGCGGGGGTAGTTCGAGTACCGCTAGTAGGGGTGGAGATGACGTGGATTTAGAAAATACGACTATGAGTGCAATTCCACGATATTTGAAAAGTACTTCTCTTTTCATAAGCTTATAACGTCAGTAATTAAAGCGAAAAATTAATATGCACTAGCCATATACGCTTATAGTGTCTAGAGAAAAAATCTATACAGCGTAATTGCTTTAAAATGCATACATTTTATATCAAAAAATTTAGATTAGGCATGTTGAAAATAATTCAAAGAAACTCTCAGAAAAATATCGTGTGTAGGATTTGAACCTACATCTCCAAGCTTACATGGCCGGTGTACTAACGAGTCACCTCTTTTAATCAATTTTTTCAACAATCATAATCTATAATGCTTAATCATATTAGTTAGTAATATAAGCCTGTAAAGGTATTTAAAACGTACTTGATTGACGTTCAATCCACAAAATAGACATATATAAAAAATTAGAGTTAAAATTTAGTTAAACTAAGTCAAAAGCAATTGTGACGCAAATATTTGGTAAACAACCTTGAATTTTGTATTGTTAATCAAAATCATAGTTTAGTTCAAAATGTAATAGTTTATTATAGCAAAAATTAAATAAAAAGTACGTAAAAAGTATTTTTGATGTCCTCGGTTAGTCAACAGATTAATTTTTAGATAAGTTTCCAAAAGTAGGAAAAGCAGAACTAAAATTTTAATGGCAGTCAAGTTTAAAGAAGGAAATACTATACAAGATCAAAAACGACAATATAACAAACAATGTATTTATCCATTCATTATCTCAATATACAAGTGTGAGTAATATATAACCAGAAAATACTCAAGCAGTAATTTTTTCTAGATTAAGAAATGTAATAATATATAGTTATGTGAATGGACAGACTTGCAGATATTTTAGCAGCTAAGTGAGCATAACTGAAAGGTATTTTAAATCACATTGAAATTGAATCCTAGAATATTTGGGTACATTGCACATCATCATGTAAATAGTGTTAAAAATATTTAACTGAAAGGAGTGTACGGGAAAAGAACTAAAAATGAAAAAGATTATTAAATAATCGCATAAATAAAACACAAGAATTTTTTAAATGTCCAAAGTTTGAGATGGTGGTATTATTTTTTTTAATGAAAATTGCAAGCGTTTAGTAGACCAGGAGTTATAGCCCTGCAGCTATGGAGGAATTGGGACGGAAAAATAAAGGAGATTGAAGAAATAATCTAAAGATCCTCCCTTACCTAGGTTAATTGGAGAATTTAACCCTTAATCCTACTTCAAAGTTTGCATTTATGATAGTGAAATTATGATGCGATTAAGTGGTTTAAATAGTTTAATTTTTTTAGTGATTTCACTGTACAATATTTAATTTTTCTTTATTAGAACATGAGAGGAAGTAAATCCTAATATTTTTTATTTACATTCGTATAATGCATATTTGCGTTCTAATAATGAAGAAAGAGCAGAGAAAGACTCTCATTAATGTTATACATAAACAAAATATTTAGATTAACGAGATAAAAACGTAAGCATAAAAGCTCATAAATTAAAACGTCTACAATTATACAAGACGTTTAAATAACAAAAAAAACTGCCTTGTATTAATCATTGAAATATACCAGCAACAAAGTAATGAAATCTGTTTCTATCAAAATATAATTAAAAGTTTAGATTGATCTTCTTGTTTATGGCGCAAAACTAAGTAACAATTGTATTACGATAAAGAATAGCTTGTATGTGCGAAAGGGTTTTGGCTTCTCCTTTATTTTATTTTGCTTACAGAATAAACCTATTAGGGTTCAGTCGAATGGTATCAAAGGAAGAAATTAAATCAAACCTCAGAAAGTGTTATTTCCTTTCTAAGCCTTGGAGTTTGGCCAAAACTTCCATTGGAGATAAAACGAATTTCAAATTAGGTTACAAACTAACTATTATATGTCTTTCAAAATTTTTCCTTGAATATAACATTGTTATAATGAACGTATTATTATTTATTTTTATAGAATTTTCTTTCTACAATGTATTTTTTAATTTTTATTAATTTTCCAGCTGGTTTCTTTGTGGTTTTTGAAAGGCGTCGTGTTGTTTGTTTTCAGTAAAGCATTATTCTAGGACTGATGAAAGAAAAAAAAACTATTTCGAAATTCCTTGCAATGCTGTTTGGCAGCAAACCTCATTGTGTTCACAAAACGGCTTTAATTTGAAAATTTGAGATGGAAAACAAGATAAATTGCTAAAATAATGAAAAATAAACATCACAACAATTTTTGATAAATGCTTATAAAACATATTAATCTTAATTTATATATTAAATATGCGCGTGGCAATTTTTTTATTTTATTATTAAAAGCATTCAATGCAATTTTAAATACAGTTTCATATCGAAAACTAAAAAAATGCATTTATTGAAACTATAAAGATTACAGTAAATTAATTGAAAAAATGTAAATTAAATTTTTTTTTTCGGCTCCGTTGATTTAAAAAAAAAAATTCTTTGTAATGAAGTTTGAATTTAAAAATTCATAAATATTAAATTGAACACTAATAAAGTCTACGCATACATATTTTGTGTGAAAAATTGGTTTTGTACGTAAAGACAATTTTTGTAGCGATAATATATTTAATAATACTAAAAACTTCATGATAAATTGAGAGTGCATTTGATGGCAGTTAATCTCCATTTCCAGGCATTGGAGCAAGAATCTAAAAATAAACATTATCTTTTTTGCAGTCCTTGAAAGACCCTCCCCTCTGCAGCTACGGAAGACCAATCGCATTACTATGCTAATTCCTTCTATTGTCGTTTTTATTATATTTGGGTCCGGAATTTTTGTTTCCTTTGTGTGAATTTAGTATATCCAGGAGACGACAAGAGATGGCGTTGGTGTAAAATAAAACGCAGCCGGTAATGCAGTTAACTTTTTCACTAACTGAAAAACGGTTAATTTGAATTTTATTAATTTAAATGCAAATATAGTATATATTTCGTGCAGTGACTAAATTGAAAATTATAATAAAACCAAGATTCTATGAAAATAATAAATCGTTATTAAATAACTATGCGTTTATTTTTTTTTATAAATGATTATCTGCTTGTGAAAATTCAACAATTAACGCTTGTTTATGAACGTATCGGTAAAAATAAAATTAATATTTCACAAGAAAATATATAAAATTAACGTATATTAAAAAGCAAGTGGTTTTTCTTTGATTTCAAATATAAGAAAAATTCTTACTATACTTAAGTTTAATAAATAAATCAGGTTTTTTTAAGTTTGCCGGTCTCAAATAATTCAAAGAGGTTGTTTGATTCATTTTGTATTAAAGTCATCCAATCGTGATTTGAAACCATTGTGTTCAAAAACATTTATTATTGTACAAACGAAGAAGTCAACGTACGAATATTACCAACAGTCAAATAAAGCCATGAAAATACTACCATAATAAAATACAATTTATCTTTTTACTTTATGAAATGAATTGATTGAATTGTAATAGTATTTGCAAGTCCTCGAATGAATATAGATTTGTTTTTTTTTTTTACGTAAATATTTGAGAAGATTCACATCTGAATGGATTGCTGAAAGGCTTGGATTAAAGCTTGTATTAAAAAAAAAACCACCCCCGGTCAATGAACTGGCAGTTTATATTTCGTCTTTATAGAAACTTCCAGCCTGCAAACATAATAATTTTCATGAAATTGAATTATTTTTTTCAGCAAACTATCATTTCGCTGATCGTATATTTCGGATTAAATGCTATGAAAGCCCTTTAAAATTTCATGTTTTTATACAAACATATATTGAATTTTTTATCATAAATAACTTTGTAATTCTTTTGTTGATATAGATATTGCACACAATTAAATTTAACTGGATTGACATTAGAAGTTTTTTGTGAAATGTAAAAGATGACTAAAATGATTAAAAATAGTAGATTTACCTTATAAAACGTATATAGCTACTTAGTACAAGCTCGAAAACGTTAAAATTTATAAGAAAATATATAAATATTTTCGTTCTACTATCGTTCTACTCAAAGAGGTATTAAAAATATTTTTTTTTGTAGATCAATACAATTAAAACTATAAATTAAGTTCGCATATCTAAAAATACTTTTTGATAATTCAGATCGAAATTGGATCAACATGGATCGGCTAGAATGAGGCATTAAAAAATAATCAAATATCTACGATAGAAGATAATTATACTTCAATAGTTTAACTGTGCAAAGTGAAAATTTACTACATACAAACGAATATATATATAAAGCATTTGTATGTTCTACAAAATATATCACGATCCGCAAAACTCCTTTATTCACCTTCGTATTTGTATCATAAACAAGACAGTAACACATTTCAAAGACAAAGCCATAGGCGAAACTTCTTTCAAAGAAGAACATCTTCTACCAGAGAAACTATTACACAAATAATGTAACACGAAAATTGAATTAGACGAGACACTTCTGCGCAGAGATGTTTTTACCAACTTAATTATAAAAGACGCCCCGGGGATCGCACAACAGGTGTAAATTAAATTAAACTGAATATGAATGCAAGTACTTGCCATTTATTACCTCAGTTATTACTCTAATACACGAACAATACACTGAATTCAATGTTTTTATTTAGAATTTACCTAATACTTATATTGATGAACTTTGT
Source organism: Atopsyche davidsoni (assembly GCA_022113835.1). Taxonomy (NCBI): domain Eukaryota; kingdom Metazoa; phylum Arthropoda; class Insecta; order Trichoptera; family Hydrobiosidae; genus Atopsyche; species Atopsyche davidsoni. Next base: position 6,805,807 of record JAILWY010000006.1, on the reverse strand, counting down.
TTTAGGTAGAAATCGTACTTGGTCTTAAATTTATTTTTTAAACTTGGTTCTAAAGTAACGTATAGTAATATTTTTGACCTTAAATTCTTGGGGAAATTCGATTAAAATATATAGTAAAAATACTTTTGATTTTTTTAACGCAACTAGTTTCACCAACGCGCTAGGTTGACGTCTTCAACAAGACTTTGCTTGAAGACATACGTTCAATTTGAATATTTGTATATATATTTAATATATACTCGTATATTAAATTTAAAAAAAAGTCCGATTCACACTATTCAAACGTTGAACTTAAAAGTAAAGAAATAGATTTAATGAAATCTTCATAAATTTGCGACCAAACACGCAACGCAATGAGGTATACTTAAAGGTTTAATTTTTAATAAAAAATTTCATCTGCTTGAAAAAAACTGAACGCATTTTTTAAAGTTTCGTTTTCCCGCAATTATTATTATTACTTTGGTAAAAAGCTGTTGAGATCGAAATTATTCTTAGTTTCGGGAACAAGATACTTCTTTTGGTGGTAATTCATCAGTCAGATGCTGTGACGAAGCGCTTTCTTAGAAATTCGATAGGACTTAAATTGTTTTTGTTTTCGGCAGCAAGAAGACTTTATAAACCTTGCCTAAAAAGCATATTTTCAAAATGTTAAAATAATATATTATTTTCAAAAACACTGAAAGCTCAGTCTTATGTTACAGGTGTTTTGAGTGAGTAAGTGAATTTTAAATATACCTGTCGTATATGGAATATAGAACATATGAGATAAAATATTTTTTTTAGTACGTAGTTGCAGCAGTTGATATAAAAGTATACGCGTATAAAAAATACGAATTTTACATTTTTTTTTATATTAACACCAAATAAATGAACATAAGAAAATACCGTTAATTTATACACATCAAAAATATTTACAACACAAAAAAAGCGTAAAGCCCTAAAAAAAATCTTAAGTATCTAAGCTTGATAGTATAAGACTTGGGGTGGGTTTTATCATTTTGCGTTTTATCTCTATGTCTTTTGCCATTTTTGAAAGGTGTATTTTTAAGCTTTCCGCCTTATCCCTTTGCGGGTAATTTGAGGATCTATGTAATCTGCAATCCAACTAAGAAAGTACTCATCAAATTTCTCGGTTACTTATAAAAGATAGATACGGACAAAATGTACTTCTGGGTTTCGTGGTACGGTTTATCATCTATCACTTTTTGGTAAAAAGAACTTTATAGCTGCAACGTGGCAAGTATTTTTTGTTGTACTTTGATAACTTTGTGATGTACAAAAAATATGTCACATTATGGTAAATTTATATTATTCGTATTTGTCCAAATATGATATTTATATACTCAATTTCAACTTCATAAAAAAGGTTTTAATGTTCATATATTTTCAAGTGACTACAATTTTGCTTAGTTTATTTTATTTTATTTTCAATATTTAAACTTGAATTGCTATCAATGATCTGGTTTTAATGATAAACAGTCATACGAAATATTTTACTGATAAAATAACCAATTATGTAGATAACAATGTGTGAGTTTGAAAATCACATCACGAAGTATCTGCATGTCATCCAATCACAATCACCCAAAAGAAAATATCCTTTCCCGATTCCCACTAAGGCATAAAAAGGCTGGAAAATCAAATTTCATATCCCAGGAAGGATTCTTTATGTCTTGTGATTGAATGGCCTATAAAAGAGGCTCCAGCCTCGGGCGGGATAAGTCTCATTTTGCGGTGACAATGCAAGTGCGTGGAGGTTAGCGGCGATATTATTTTATGGTTTCAAGATATCTTTTTTATCATTACCGACGATAAATACTCATAATATTTAAGAATTATAAGTTATAACTTTTTAGCATTAAAAAATAAAGTGTAGTAATCAAATAAATATATACCTTAATATAAATAGAATGATGAAGCTATGAATAGAAACTGCAACGAATTTATGAGAGTATTTCTTGAAATTGGTTTTCATTCAGCAGAATATTGGCAGCATTCGTGTTTGATGACGCAAACTGACATCAAATAAATGTTGTTGTTCTTGAGAATAGGGTCTGTGTGGGTTATATTTGAATTTTAATATTTCATTAAAACTACTTTAAGTTATGGACACAAAAACGCAGTTTATCTACAAAATATACTTGTTTTATGAATTGCAGTTTTTCAGCCTTTTTCTGTAAAACGCCCTGAACTTTTAATATTTATAAAAAGTTAAAACAAACCAACCAAAAAACACACTTTGTGTTTATTTTCACAAAAATAAACACTGTCTAGAACTCTGGTTTTATAATACAACACCACTTATCTATACATCATAATTATTTCGATGAAGTTATTTTATTATGTAAATGAAAAATACACCCTTTACTTAAAAATTACACCATGTTTTTTTAGTAAATGTGAGATTTTATAATGTGTGGTTTTAAATAAGGGTTTGTTTATTTTTTATAACAATGTTTTGATGTAAAAGCACATTTCCGCAATTTAAACTTTATAATAAAGTACTAAGAAGCCCTGAGTGGGAGTACGCCAAAGGCGCCCAGCGGGTGGGTTCCCTAGTAAATCGCATGAGACAGGTGATTGCCTACCTCAGATGTATCTTCGCTATAATTTTGTTTATTTATAGCCAAAATCAATAATGATTTCCGCAGCCCGCGTGTATGCGAAATGCCATGGCCAGAGGTCTTAAATTAGAAACAGATGAAAATGTGAATAGCCCCTCAAAGAGGAATTTCCTTATTGGTTTGATACAAAAACGAATTTCAAGCAGGACGTCGTCAATATTTGACAGCTTTTAAAATCTAAAAATCTTTTATATATTTTAAATAAAATGAGAGAGAAAAATTTTAATGTTATTTTAACATTTTTAAAACCAATCGATTGAAAGCTTTTCAGTAATTTTCGTTAGGGGTTGGGTAACAAAGTATTCAATAGAGCGCGTGTTCACCGACTCTTCGGTGATAATATTACCAGTCAAATACCCGCAGGAGTATTTTTAGAAAGCTTAGTATTACAACGAAAACGGTAAATATGAAGTACATACAAGGAAATAATCTATGAGAGGTTAAAAATACATTTATTTGACAGTATAATCTGTTATATTCCACCCGTTATTCTTTAATAAAACGACAGTCAGTCATTTAATTTTACTATAGGACAAAGATCTGATTATGATATTTTACTCAGCAGATGGAAGATATCGTAGTTAAAATACTACAAATTAAACAACTATTTAGGAGAAAACAATAGTTTAAAGCAACTGTGAAGCTGTATAGCTTATGATAACCTCGGAATTAAAGAAAAATAATAAAAAATCAAAATATTATAAAATATAAATATATTCATTTTTTAAAGTATAGAAATAACTCACTTCTACCTTCGGATTTAAATCCTGTGTCTTGAAAATAATTATGTCTATCATTGGGAAATAGTGAAGCGTAAATGCCTTTATCGAACATATAAAGCATACACCAAGTTTTTTTCTCTTTAGAAAATGCACTTATGTATTTCATCCGTTCATCTTAGACTTTTGCAATTTTTTCATTTCCTTTTATAATGTTTTTTATTCAAAGCTGCAGTAAAATAATTAGAGTTACTTCATACCTGTAAGTGCGGAAATCAAATTATCCTGAAAACCAACCAGCACAGTTCAAATTCAGATTAATTAAGGCGTATTGACAGATATGCAGAGAGAGCAGAAAATTATTGGAGGAAGACAAGCTTCCGTGCAACGGAACCAAACTTGGCTTGTGCAATTACATCGTTTTGAATCCCAAAAATAAAACAAAAGGCTTATATAATTTTTCATCTTTAGTTTATAAAATAGCATTATATTTTTTGAAAATAAATTAAAATGTGCTTTTATTTCAATAAAATTTTTTTTTCCCCGAAATGAGTTTATAAAAATAAAACATTTGAGATTTACCTCTTTTCGGTGAAGATTTTGGCTAAAAGAACAAGGCTTAAGATACAAGTCAGACACAACCTTAATACGTACTGCTACCATTGAATGGCATGCTTAACCGGTTTCAAGGTTTCCAGAATTTTTTTTAACAGAAGAATGTGATATTTGACTATCTATATTTTGATGTCGTCTTATAGTGATGTAAATAAATACGAAAAAAGGCAAAAAAGGCTGAACGGTTCATGAGGACAAAAAAAAATAATTATTATATAAACTAGATTTGGTATCATAAATAAAGGTAAAGCAGAAGGGATCAAAATCAACTTACGCTTATGATGAGAAAAATAAGATAAGTATAAAAAAAGTCGGAAACCGTTCGTTCAAACTGCCGATCAAAGTGTGAACAATACCATCTGTAAAAAATAAAAATAATTATCAAGAACTCATTTTGATGAATTTTCTTGACAAGTAAGTATGATCAAGTTACCTAAAAAGTTATTTTCATAAGTTTATTTATAAAGTTACCTTTTATCTATAATTTAGTCAGAAATTCGTTCATAGACTTGATGAGTGAAGGGCAAGACTATACACATTGGAGGACCTCCAAACTTCCTGAAAACTTGGAAAAGTTTTCCTTTTCTAATCAAACTTAAGGAGCTTGTGCGAGAGCAAAAGAGAGCCAAGATGATTTACTTTAAGTCTCGCTGACCGTGGTAATTTAGTAAATTATATTAATGATGGGATATTTATTATGTTATGTTTGATTGGAATTGTTTGGATTTTGCGAATTATTTATAGAATATATTATCTACTTGAGTTTCAAACAAGTATAAAATAAACTCGCCTAGACATTCTGAATGAAGTTAACGCGTACGATGAAAATGATCTTGTACTACCATGGAGCGTATATTGCGTTATTATTTTTAATTATTTATATAATATATACGGTGTGACAAAATGTCACATATAAAAAGATAAAGGATTTTTATAACACGTAAACTTCATCTGCCGAAATGCAAATTTTTTATTTTCTTCAAAATATTTCGTTTTCCTTTTAGTTTATATTCTCAAAAATCAAATTTTAAGAATTCAGTCAGATCACAAACTCTTTGGAAATTTAATGTGATTTCTCTCTTTAACTAATCATGAGCCTTAATAATCAAAAGATCTTCGTTTTTTTGTATCGCAAATGAGACTCTTAGACACTTCTTTAATTCATGTTATATCTTAGTAAGTTTCAGAAGGACTTACCAACCAAACCGGCAGCAAATTGCATTATTGATAAGTTAGTCTGCTTAGTTGTTATTTAGTTCCGAAGACTAGTTTCTACAGTGATCGATCCCAATGGAGGCTGCTAACCAACATGAGTAATGTGGGTGTTTAGTTACTTGTGAATTAACGTATTGTTATCGCTACGGTCATTGCGAATCAATTAATTGAATTTACTTTAGTCCAGTGGCGGGAATTCAGCTTATACACATGTTGGTATATCATACTCGTTTGTACAGGGTTCCGCAGCGTTTCTTTATATTCGATATAATTATTGTTAATAAATTGTACTTAAGTTTGCGTTCTTCATCCAAACAGATTGATTTTGTGTTCGGTGATAGGGTCTTCAATTTGTACATGAAACAACAAATAAACCTCTATTTCTAAACTCACACTCCCACAGCACTCTACCGATTAAAGGCGCTGTGACCTAACCTTACCTTGATGACTTTACGTTTGGTAATTGTTAATTTAAAGTTTTTTTTAAATTTATAAGAATCAAGTGTGCATTGTAACTATCAAAATATATTTTATTTTGATCCATAAAGTCATTTTTTATAGACGCTACATATTAACCTGTTCCTCTATAAGTCACTAACTATCAAAATATCCTGAAATTATTAACATACACGAGTTACTTACAAATATGCATGAATTTACAACAAAACTTCAGTTTTGTGTTAAATGAAGAGTAATAATTATTTACTTTTGATTCAAAACAATTCTTCAAACGATGATCTTATATTTATATTTTGTGCCTTCAGAAGGTTAATAATTTAGAGTTATTTATGAAGAATGTCAATAAGGGATAAAAAAATTCAGGCAGCTTTAAGAGATCACGTTAATATAAAAGGAAAGGTGGAGGATAGATAAATTTATGTAAGCAAATCAAAGGATTTGTGATTATTTATTTGTATTTTGAGGTAGAATTATATAAAAAAATAAACGCCTTTGACTATTTAAAGGTTTTTAGAAAAATGTTTTGGGAAAAATAATTGTCTACTAAGTTCATAGGAAGTTTTGACTTTTGTGAATTAATGTTTCACAATATGTGTTATTTATATAGTGATAAAATCATGAATCACAAATGATTAATATATCAGAAATTTAATGATAAATTAATTAAGAGCATGGCACGTAACTCAGAGTGATATTGAAAAACTCAGTTATTGACATTTGTAACTTGATAAAGCCTCCGTTGTGTATTGAGTCATTAAGATTTATCGAACTCAAGTATCACTTCTACATTCTAGTACATCATACAAGTGCGAAAACGTCTCTTATAGCTAATTTCGATAGCAAGATTGGATCTTCAACTGTTACTCGCGGAGTGGCTGGTGACTTGCGGTATTCGAGAAAGTTGATCTCCTCAGCCGGAGTCTCCTATGGTGGGCATCCACGCCGACATCGATCTAAGTTCACAGTCACGATTTATGATATTGGGACATCTTAATACCTCAAAGGATCGCAGACGGGGGTAACTGCCCTCGGGGGATGGTTAATACTTCTGCCTAGAAATTAAAGACGTGACCGGCGCCCGAGGTGTGCTCGGCTATAATAGACACGTCGGGTGACAAGTCTGGTCAAATTGTTGGCACTTCATGGTTTGTACGCGCCGAACGATCTTTATACCATCGATGTATTTATTATTCATTGTGATTTCTTGATTAAATGCATTAAGAAATTCAATATTTTTGACAGAGAGTACTTGGTGGAATTCCATTTTAATATTTTTGAATAAAATACTTGAGTGATTTTGCACATTTTCGTTTTTATTACTGACCGCTTTCGCCAACCTTTCACGTTGGCATTATCAAACAGAGTGAGATTTTATATAATAATAAGCAATTAGGAAAACAATTGTTAGCCTAGCCTAACCTAACCTTTTTTTTTTGTTTTTAACCTAACCTAACCCAAAGCCACTACTTTACATAATTACCCCATTAATATAAAAACATTTGTTCACAAAAATTTGCAATTATATAGAATCCTCCACTTGTCAGGTACATTACAATCACATTAGCCCTTACCACCTGACAATCATTCTCTCTCTTTCCAACAACCTCTCCCTCTAACAATTGTTTACATAATTGCTTATTATTATATAAAATCTCACTCTGTTTGATAATGCCAACGTGAAAGGTTGGCGAAAGCGGTCACTAATAAAAACGAAAATGTGGAAAATCACTCAAGTATTTTATTCAAAAATATTAAAAGCATTACACAAAAACTATGCGTAAAATCATCAATTTATCCAAAATGAATCACTTGCTATATATCACTGCCAGGTCTGAGAAAAATGCTGTTTTGAACTGATCGAATGTAGTATCAATATATTATATATAAAAAAAATATTTTTCCAGAAAAGTCACCAAATCAAAGGTACGCAAAAATTCCGTCTAAAATGAGTAGTTTTGGGATAATATATGTGTAAAGAGTTGTGCAGGAGCCCTGTGGCACCAGGGCTGGAGCGGTCCCGGGGGCGCCCAAGAGGGGATGGATTGAAAACGTTGCTGTGATTAATGGTGGTTTATTTCTGTCGGCTCTCAGCGCCTATAAAGCGACAAAAAAAGCCTTAAATTAAATTTTGCCATTAATAATGTTTTTTGTTTTGTTTATTTGTTTAAAGACCTCATTGCGGGTTCGTTAAATTTATTGGCCATTATTAAGTCATTTTCTGGTGAAACAATTTGATATTTCAAGGGGAAAAAGTTTTGATACAGTACCTTTTTTTTATAATTTTTTTTTTATAAATTATGATTATGATGATGTGTCAGTTAAATATATTTGTTAAAATTAGAGCTTATAACTGTTTACTTGCACAACGCCATTACTTTTATGATTATAAATCTTTTCATCATTCAATAACAACATATATGAAAGAAATGAAAATCGCGACATCAACAAAAACTTACAATGCCTTAGTAATTTTTGATACAAAAGAAAAAGTTCTCGCGATATGAGTAATTGTATTCCCTTAAACAAATTGCGTTTCCTTAAGGTGATTATTGTCGGTCAGATTTGGTGATTTGATCATCTTGTTTTTGTTCGCGGTCGTGTGGTACTGTCGGCGTATGACTAATGGGCCGCTATATCCGGGCCCAGGGGTACCGGAAGCTGTGCCTGTTGTCATTAATTGTATTAATTTCCGGTCCCAAGAATTCATTTGATTACAGTGGGAAGGGACGATGATTTCCCAGAGTGTTAAGTGTTTTATCCGTCTGGTAGAGTGCGATACACAGCTGATTCGCTCTAAAACTTAAGGTACTACTCTAGTAAAAAATTGCTTGATGAATATATTTTCTACTTAATGTTCATTTTTCAGTGAGTTTTTATATAATTGTATCTTTGTTTCAGACATCAAATTTAGATTATTTGAAAACAAGCAATCTGTAACTACGTAATTACTAATGAGTGTGGTTGAGTCTACATACCAGAAAACTAAACAAAAATTGTATCAAAGATGTTTTGTATCAAAGGTTGATCAATTTTCTTAAATATCGAGATAAGTTTAATTATTATTATTAATTTTTTTTATAATCATAAATTTAATATAATATTTAAAAATTCATATGAAATAAAATTCAATCAATTTTCACAATTTTTTCATGGATCGTACTAGAAATGTAAAAAAAGACATAGCACTTCTGGAGAGAAATGCGAGAAAAAAGTTAGTTTAGTGTATACCGTTAAAGTTTTTAGATTAAATAATCGGAGTTTGTTTTCCCCTCTTAGAAAAAGTGATTTTATAATATATATTACAATATTAAAGCGGTGATATATTATAACTGTCCATTGTTTTAGGCATACATTTTGATATAGACAAATGGGTTTAATCACACTTTTGAAATAATTTGTTGTAGTGCTATAAATTTGTTATCAGAACTTAATAGTTTAAGTCTTGGCATATGTCCAATGTGCATCTTTCAGATTTCTTCGCGTATAATTTCACGTAGATAGTTAAGATTCATTAACTATGTTTTGTTTGACATTTCGCTTTGATTAATTGTGCAACTCTCGTGTAACATTAGCTTAGGGATGATTTAGCGGTCCGAGGTAGGGGAATGTACCCAGCAAGTACTTTTGATTTATAGTCGCCAATGAATTACGTGTTGTAAGAAAGAAGGTCAGTTTTTCCGCCTTAAGCAATACGACTGTATTGCAAATAGATTGGTGCTTTTATGGGAAAGGCAAGTTCTGATGTTTGTAATAACTTTAGTAATTAACAATTATTTTGTTTTTTACATGGTACATCGATGGCACTACACTTAAATTTTAGTATGTTTTTTTTATAATGTGTAAAAAACTGTTGTTCTTAAATACAACACATAAAACAACTCAAAATGCAGAATACTCTGTAGGTCTTTTGATGTAAAAACGTCAATGCGTAAAATACGTAAACATGCTCGTGCTTCTTGAATTAAGCCTACAGTGAATTTTTCAATCTATATTTTGATTATACGAAGATTTCTTGGGAAGTTCATAAAAATATTGAGTTTACTGTCAACAAGTATATGAAAATCTATAACTTATACTACGCAATTGGGGTGGGGTTATTTCTCTGTACTTACTTGAAATTAAATGAAATGAAATTTTACAAGTAGTATTCACACCATCGGCAATCAATAAAACGTGTACGATAAATGAAAATAAAAAAAAAGACAGGACGTGGCGAAATATACGATGCTAAGAATTCCCATAAATATTTTCATAAATTTCATACAATGTAAACGAAAATAGGCAGGCCATAAAACAAATATCGCACGAGATAGAAGAGAGCCTTCTGCCGGATTCGGGGGATAAGTTTAAAAAGTTGTGTGTATAAACACGGCATCGCACAGTGGGGTGTGGAGCCAATCCTCGTTATATCAAAATAATGTGACAACGCATTGTTCCAGCGGAGTGCCCGCCCTGGAGGGGTTGGGGCTCGGCCTTATTTATTGTCGTGGCAGATGCGAACTCCTGCCGAGCCTCGAGTGGGCAGACACCAGCAGCCCTACAAGTCTGCGAGAACAAAACTGAATATCGCAGAGGCACTCAGTCTGGAAGATTCTGTTTTTATCATCGGCGACTTTTGCAAATTGTTCGAAGTGACTCGCCGCCCGGTTTGATTTGTTTGTGGATGTTCATATCAAACGGTGGATTTGCTTCGTGTGACTCAGGTGTCTAGTTGATGTACATATTTAATTTAATCAAATTCGTGAAATTGGAGCTTTATAATAAAAAATTGGTACAATATATTATATTCAAAGTATTGTCCATCGCTAGCCACTACTTTTTCCCATCTTTCGGACAAAAGAACTGTTCGTCTTTTGAAGCCAAGAAAGAATCAAGCCAATTTTTGATACCCTGTTCAGAAGTGAAGCGTATTACAGAAAGGGCATTCTGCATCGATCGAAACAAGTGGTAGTCGGAAGGGGCAAGGTCTGGGCTATTAGGCGGTTGAGGCAGAACTTCCCATCCACTGTTTTCCAAATATCTTTTAATCGGTTTAGCAACACGTGGTCGAGCATTGTCATGATGGAAAATTACATACTCGTGCCTGGACTCACTTCAAACGCACCAATTGTTGTCTGTAGAACTTGAACTTCACACAGCAATCGATGACTTTCAGGTGATTTTTTCTTCCAATTAAAACAGAAAAGTAAAGCTTCCCGCAAATTGCGTTTTATTGGTACAAAAGTTGAAATGTTGAGAGCTCAAAAAAAAAATGTTGTATACACTTCAGCGATATGACATATACTAAAAAATAAAGCGCAACAAGGACGCTTCACAATGAAGTTATATAAAGTATAGCCTGATGCGATTCAATACTAGTAACGCCATATATTAGAAAATCCTTAAAATTAATGCATACTACTAATATTATTACAATTATTTTTTCTCGATGTTTGTAGAGTAACAAACATTAAAAGTATAAAATGTATACTGAAACAAGCAGGACGCAGTGTACTTTTCATACAAAATACTTATAAAATGGACATGGCGTGTGTCATAAAAGGAGAACTACAATTCCTTTGCTCGGCTGTTCGGAGCATTTCTCTCTTAAAATGTGCATCCGCACGTAAAAGCAAAGGAGGTGCAAACCGCATTATTAGCGAGACTTCTGTTTACAGCGTGTCTTCTTTTACTCAACTTTATGCATCATGAATGATATATAGTACCTATAAAATATATAACTCCTAACTAATAGGTGTGATAAAAAATATTATCCACAAACTTCACAATGGCTCGACTCTGCAAAAGAGTACTAAAAATAACGCAACAGAATGTCAATAAAATGACAACAGGCATACGATAAATGTATACTATTCCCTATATTGAGTTCATATTGTAGATTTGACATTGTCAAAGCAAGTAAATCACAAAAGACAATAATCAAATAATCGATAATTTATATTAACTAAAAATATATTTTCATGTCCGAAATTTTCATCCAAAATTATCGCTACGTAAATATACTTTGGCGCAATGTATTCTAGTAAATCTGTGAAAAATATCATCTTGCGTACTCACACGTTAATTAATGCGAAAAAACCAAGTCGTATAGCAAACGGAATAAGCGCAAAATTCACTTATTTATTCTTGGAGCAAAAAAGATGAACATTAGTTACTTTAACAAATACTACCAGCTTATAAAGATTGAGCGTTCACGACCGAGATGACGCTTTCAGCATCTACCAAAATTTCAAAGGGGTTGATATTTTCTAAATTAATATTTAAGACACATCTCATTTGGGGTTCATTAATAACAAGGGAGGTTGTTCTCTATGAAAATATCAGAATATTCTATTCCCTTTGTCTACGTATACTTTTCAAAGTTTGAGCGAAAGTTAAGATAGACAAATGAGAGCATTATTGAATTTAAGAAAAGCGTCTTGAACGTAATAACTATTGTAGTACAATTGATAATCCGACTTTAGAAATTTCCAGATAAACAGAATTTGAAGTCTCAGTCTTACCCTTTTTATATGATAGTGGTGTGATGGGATCTTTCATAAGATAACTCACATATGATACATGTTTTAAAAAAAATACGATTAAATTATTTAAATATTCTTGATGCAGAAAATTGACAGTAGAAGAAACCACTATCGTATACCAAAAAAAATCAATATTTTCGAACTTTGATGAGAGGAAAAAAAACGTGAATTGTTTAATGGACTATTACAATTTGAATTCACGATTTAAAAAAACAATATTTGAGGTGTATAAAGTAAAAAAAAAATGGATAGTAAATTGTTTGCTAATAAATTGATCTGAGGCAGTTCGAAGAGTGAAGGTTTCCAATAAGTCTGAGCGGAGTAAGACGGCGTCCCCAGAGGAGGCGAGTCCCTTTTGTTCGAGCTGAAGTCTAAAGAAATCGAAAACATCGCCGGGGATCACGGCTGAAACTGAAACACTTTTCACAAAGTATAAATTTGACGAGAGCTTTTTTACGCTTTCTTCAGACGAATGATTTTTTTGTTGGGATTGTTGATTCTTAGAAAGTTTATCAAATATTTTCTCAATCACAATGGTAGATTTTCTTTTAAATTTACTTATCAAAAGTCTTTGAGTCAAGATTTGACAACTTTTTGAAATTTATTTTTTTCGACCAAATCGTCATGCTTAATGACTCGTTATATCTAATACATAATAATGAAACATACAAAAGCAAATACTTAAAATTAGTCAAAGCCTTGTTACTAAAATATACTTAAACTGCTTAGTAAATTTCTATACTGTACTGTATGTACTATAAATCCTCTACAAACACTTAATTTTTTTATTTCAATACTATTGTTTGAATGCACGATGCTATCATAGTGTATTCAATATAGCATTCAAAGTTAATAAAAAAGTACATTATTGGCTACAAGCATTAGTTAATGAACTAGTGATGGTTAAAAGATAAAATAACCCAAAGTATCATACAACGTGTTTTGTTAGTTGTTTGTGATATATATTTTTTAACTGAAAAGTTAAATAAAATCGCTGAAAATATAAATTCATATTTGAATACATAAATATGTAAAGCAAACGCAGGAGCTGATGCTGTGCGGAGTTAGCGATGCTTCCAGGAGGCTTTTCTTTATTCCGGTGTAAGAGATAAAAAAAACCAGGCGTATTTACTAACTTTCTATGCATATCGTGCTTTTCAATTTCAACTATACGGGAATGAGATAACATGGAAGAGAATAATGTAAAAAAAAATGTTTTATAAATTCAAATGAGTACTTAAGCGCTACCCACTGTCGCAATTTTTCTCTTTTCGTGTATAAAATCGCAGTGTTTTTAAAAATTATATTTATAAACGATGTGTCTTTTTTTGCTTTTAAATACCTGACACTATTGAAATAAAATAAATACTCATATCTGTAAAACGTTTATTATAATAATAAATATATTTCTGCTTTTGAACATTCTATCCAATTAAATATACGTCAAAGTTATTTCTTTTGAAAAAGTTACACAACATTATCTCTAATTTGTATTTATTCTTCCTAATCACTTGCTATAAAAATATACGTATAATTTTTCTTAGAATTTATACATAATGAGCTTTAGTTTGCTTCAGAGTATGAAGAATTCACAGCGGAAGATATTTACGCAGCAAAACATATTCTTCAAAAAATAATTTTAAAAGTTATAATTCTGCAGACTTTGACAAAAAATAACATTATTAGTATAATTTAATGATGTTTACAAAAACAGACTTACAATCGCGTAAAAGATAAAAATTCTGAGTAATTTATTACTGAGAAGCATAACATGTTCCCTGATTTAATAATCAACTATTGAAATACGATGGGATATATTATTTTGATTTTTTAAAAATAAATTCACAGTTATCATCACCAAATTTGATTAATGATTATTTTAAGCTAATGATTTTTATTTTTTGTAAATATCTACGGACAACCAAAGTCGTCTATCCAAATGATATGATAGATGTAGTAAAAGGCTCAACCAGTATCGACGGTGGTAATTACATAAGCTTATACAGATTTATTATTTAAAATACTCTTAAGTATTTTTACATACCAAAATAGTTTTATGTAAAAAAAAAATAGTTTCACATTGTGTAAGATTTTTATTTGGTTTTTCAAAAATGCTTAAAACGCCTTAAAAAATTGTTTTATAAATTTAATAAAAAATATTATAAAAACTCAATAAAGTATTATTTATTTGATACTAGTAATCTATTTAAGTTAAGTTAAGATAAAGATTGAAAAGGTAAAGATAAAGATATTCTGGAGATGTAGGTTTAAACCCCACCTGCGCCCCTTACCTGTTAACACAGGTAACGTAATAACACAATTTTTAAAACGATTAAAAACAATAATTTAATAAAACCTGGTATGGATTTAAATTTGCTTGCCAGTAAATATTGCTCTTTTTAAAAGATCAACGAGTATTTGGCTGATTCAGATCACAAAATAAATCTTTCAGTTAAATACTTTTATGACCTGTATTAATCATATGTACGTATTTGTATTTACTCCCTTACACAAAGGACAAACACTACTCACTAAATTCTGTTCGCGTAGTCAACTCTTGCGTCAACTTTTTGCTTTTGGCAAAGAAAGATCAAAGCTGTGGAAACATCGCGCGTCCTTTGGTTTCGTCAGTCAGATACCGACTCAAAGGGATGCTAAAAGGGTTGTTTTTTATGGTCCGAGCCGGCTGAAAGTTTAATCTCGAGTGTCGTCGCCTTTTTGTATCGCCATTCTAGTGTTTATTGGTCCTTATTCAATTTAATAGCTCGGAGCACAACGACCTGCTTGCGAAGAACTCTGATGTTTTAATTACACTCAAATGTTCATTATTTTTTTATAAAACGACTGTTGACGTATACTGTGCGTTTTACAACTGAAATTAATTGGAACTCTCAAACCTTAATGTGAAATAAAAATTGTTGACTTAAAACAAAACAATTGTGTATTTAAAAATTTAATGTCTCAAATTATTTCATAGATTTAATTGTATGCGTAAAATATTAAAATAAGGATAAAGTTTTGACTTCACATGTCAAATTATTTAAAATAAAAACTGCTTAGAGTCTATGTATGTGGACTCATAGTTTTCAAACGAAATAAGGTCTGGCTCAAAGCAAATCAATATGGTAGATGCGCTCATGTCTCACGTACAACAAGAAAAAGAGTGTATTTATTTTGTCGCTTACATTGTTTGGCTAGGAGACCATCCCCCTTGATATCATTTCCTATTATATTAAATAAAAACAAAAAAAATGTTTTAATGCCATATTTCTAAATGTGAGTTATATGTAGAAAAAAATACCTCATTCTTTATATATTATTAAAAAAAAAAAATCTCTTATGTTTTATTAAATAAAATGTGGCTGCCTACAATTAACGATTAAACATGCTTTTTTACTCATTCAAATACCAGAGTATATGTTTTTTTATGTTTTAATAAACAAGAATCAACAGGCTTTGATGTTTTTACTGGAATTTTTCCCTTATTCCGTAAACGCTTTCGCGAATGCGAGACCTTGGCTGTGTTCCTTGCATTCAACATATATAATATGTAGCACACACGTCAACATGTTTTCATCTCAAAGGAACAGTAAGAAAACTTCCCTATTATAAATACCTAATAAAATGCTACTAAATTTACACACGTAAAAAGAACAATACACTCATATATAATATAATATAAAATCCGGGGAGGCGGAAAGGCAAAATAGCGAACCGAAATTCACCACCCGCAATTAATTAACCCCCGATCTTTGTTTTCATAAACCGCCTTTATAATACCTAATTAGATATTATTTCCAGTTTGTACTGAGATATATTTATTTAGTCTTTATATAAAGCCAGTTTGGAAAAAAACTTTTACCTAAGCAATATGTCAATTGTTTTTTGAATGAAAAAAAAAATATGAGAATGGTTAAGAGATAACGATTATTTTTAATTGTGAGTGATTTCATATTTCAACAACGTTTAATATACGTATAGAGATTTCAATGAAATTAAAATACTACAATTAGCATCAATTCAAAGATTAAAGAACTTGGTAATATATTTAATACTTAACATGAAAGCCAAAAGCGATCAAAAATAAAAATAAAGGTACTCCCTCTGGTCACTCGCTTTTTAAAATTCGTTGTTAAAAATATAAAATTAACATATTAAATCAGTCTGTCGTAAATGCAAGTATTGTTATATTCTTAACTTATTTTTTATCCTACGATAAGCGTTTTAATTTTTTAAATAATAATTAAAGACAGATTAATTTTGAACAGTGGATTTTCTTCAAGCCATCACCCGAAGAATGATAGGGAGGCTGTTGTGTATGGTTTGGGGTGACAAGGGCGGGTGTAGGACCGTTCCGCCGGAAGTCCACCGGGGATCGAATCAAAACAAAATGGCGTGGAATGGCGCCCGGGCCCTCTCCCTGTTGTTGCGGTGTCTCCTCGATTAATTTGATGAGTGGATACTGTTGCGCAGATGAAAGTGAAGATTTGTAATTTAGCTGATTGTGAAAGATTGGGTTCGTTGATTTATCATTTAGATAAGACCCTTGACTAAAACACAGCCTTTTCGTGAAATATTTATCTTTGGCGTTCTTCGACATATAATCAAATTGTTGTTCTTTCCACTACACCAATTTAAAATCTTTCAGATATGTTTATTTCATGACACTGAAACAAGTTAAATACACTGCTTTAAGTTTGATTATAGTGGTTTTGTATTTAATTTATATATTTGAGAACGACTGACTTTGAATTAAATTATCAGTATCCGATTTTTTACACATACTAATCAATGTTAATAAGATACAATAAATAGGTATTTGAGCGGTCATTTAAACAGTTTTTTATGAATAAATTGATCTTGTTGAACATAGCAATAATAAATAATTTGCAGTATTCCGGTAGCGTAAACATAATATTTAAAGAGGAAAAAATGCACTGAAAAATGCTGAAATGTTTTTCATGAAATGGCACAGAGTATGCGAGTCTAAGATCACTTTCATAAGTTCAATGGTGCACAGTATCAGATAACGAAGGAGAAAACTAGCGTGAAATCAAGAAAATTAATAAAGCTGAACGATAAAAAAATATGGAATTGAGACGTAACCAGTAAAAAGGGTATTTGCCATTCGCGAATATTTTATGTGCAAGATATAAGGACTTTAGATTGACTTGAATTAATATGGAAAAGCACAAAACATTTCATATCAATTCTTCATATAAATATTTCAAGACAAATTAATTAATGACTATGTATTAATCAATTTAAAAGTTCCTGTAGGTGGTATCTTATTTAATTCTTGGATTGTGCTGTTCTATCGCACAATAATTTAATTCGTGACATTTGATTTTATGTAGATATCTTTCAGTTGAAATTTACGTTTGTAAATAAATCTCGAAGTCTATTTAACTTGGGTCCGGAGTGAATTAAATTACATTTACACTTGTTTGAGATTTATGTCGGTAATAAGTTAGCTTCTCCGGGTTTTATTGCAGCCTGTGCTCCGCGCAAAGTGCATCACTGAAATTATATAACATTTAAAAATTTCATACACACCAGTGATTATTATTAAATATTTAATAAATCCTCAATTTTTAACCAAACAGGATAATTATATGTATACGCTAACAAAATTATATGTACAGCTAATTTGATAAATAAAATCAGTCAGGAATTCTCTTATTACGATATTTTAACCATTAAGCCGACAAGTGTATTTTTAGTACACGGCACGTTTCTTTCAAAAGTTATCACGTCATCAACTTATGAATATTCAGTTTTTATAATTTGTTTTCATCAAAAATCGAGGAAGAAAATAATTATTGAGAAGACAGAACCATTATGGCGATTAGTCGATGGATTTTTAATGATGGGCGAACTTTACCAGAGTTAACGAAAGATTGTAAATTAAACATATACTCGTAGTATTTTGGGTTTCAAACTCCCCATTATATTTTGAATTTAACTTGAACTTTGTAATTTATTTTTACTTATTTATAACAACAAAGTCTATTTTCACAAATCTTATAGATTGTTTTTCAAAATAATTTTAATTTAGAATATATTTACCTTTGAATTTAGTATGAATGTTAATTTACTTAAGCTTAGATTTGGCTTAGTTATAAAGAATTAAATATTTATAAATATCACCTAAAGTTTTTAAACCCAATTCAACTATATTTTTTCTTTGCAGATTATATTAATAATATGTGTTCATTTAGAAGTGCAAATAATTTTCATTATCAATCCTCAGTTAACAGAAGACTATTGACGCTGAGAACATTGGCTCATTAGTTGTTAATTACTTCCTCTAAAGTTTATTACCATTCTTAACCTAGATAACTTTTTGGGTGGCTAAGAAGTGTTTAAAATTCCGTTAATACAAAGATTAAAGATTTAATTTAAAATAACCAAGATGGTCATCAAAAAGGTTCAAACTCTTTTAACTGACTTGTTCAATTCACAAAATTAAATACACGTGTCAATAAGGATAGATAAAATATTGAAAAGTAATATGATCTAAAGCAAAAGTTACAAACTAAGGTAGTACAATATTTTATTTTGAGTTAAAGGTTTGACGCTAAACATGTATTTGGATTATTCTTAGTATTTACTAAATAAAGGTGTGTTTGTTTGTATGCATCGTAAAAGACCAATCTTCAGAATTCAGTAGCAGATCCGAGTGTAAATTGAAGCAGATTATAGGAACCGAGTGAGTTTTATGCGACAAGTAGGTCAAACGTAAGTTAACGACATCTTATTTGCAATAAAATATTGTGTACCTATTTCCATGCACATACTTCGGAGCAAAGTTCGCATATCGCTTTTCCAGTTCACAAGCGGATTCATGAATGTGAATTCTGCAAAGTAAACTTATATATTCAGGAATTGAATAAGTGGATGTTACGTTGAATATATTAAATTATACAAAACGTGGATAGATATTTGAAATAAATATTACGAAGAAGATATTTAAGGACATTTTTTTAATCTTTTAGTTATTCGAGTTAATATAAGCTTACTTCCATGCAAAATATCATCAAATGCTCTATGATATATATCTTATAGATAGCTTTAGTTTCTAACCACAGTAAAATTAAGGGAGTGTTAAAGTCCACGTATTAAAATATTATTATAAAAAACACCCCAAAAATGCAGAATAAAAACTTATGAAAAACGTTTAAATCACAAATAATATTTTAACGTATATTGTATACTTAAAAATATCAAGAGTTGAAACTTTAACACTTTTTTTTAATTTTTAAAGCAACATATAAAAAAACATCAAATCAAAGCGTTGATTGAACTTTTTTTAATGTTCGTATAAAATTTATGTATAAAGCAACCATCTTCTTTATTAACATGTATTCATTAGGTTTCTGGTTTGAATCTAGGATAGTAATGAGCGGTCCGTTTCGCTGGTAATCCGTTTAACGGTATAACGCTGTCCTTTGTATGCGGCAAGCCTTCTTATAGTATTGTTACCCTTTGCCTGTCCCTAAGAATACACAAGATCCGGTGGACGCGGATCAAAGTAATGGCCTAGAAGTCTATCTGACTTTGGTATCGGTAAATTCTGGAGTAGCTGACGAATACGTTGTTGATTTTACTTGGAAAGTTTTTAGAAAACTCAAATTAAAAAAAATGTAAATCATCTCAAAAACGCGTTAAAGTTGAAATATGAAACGAAAGTAAAAACCCATGTTTTTTTTGGTCTAGCATTTTAATATGTGTCCATGAAAATAAATATTTGATGCCAATTTATTTAATTGACATGAAAAGGTTTTTTTTTATTTATTAAAATGGACGTGAACTGCTTTGTGTCGGGAAATTATTAAATAAACATTTAGCTACTCACCCGAACAGGCTCGGTTACAAGCAAAACTTCTAATAATCATATTTTTCGTTCCTCAAGTTTTCAAGAAAGCACTCGATCGTGGAGTGAGGCTTTACCGGCAGTATTTACAAAATGTCCTAAAAAATATAGGCAAATACTTAAACGGATTAGCCTCTTTTGCTTAAAGCCCCTGTTTCTTTTTGAGTGAGCTTGAAATTCTTTGAACTTTTCATTCCGTTAATCGATGTCTGAACCTCTTCCGTAACTACCCTCGAAAATAAAAATATTGAATACAGTTTCAAAACAATTTACAGGATTATGATTATATAGTAAAGCTCCATAAGAGTTTAACGTGATGTAAACAATTTGAAAAGGTAGATCTATAGGCACTTATTTGTACCCAAAGTAATACTACTCAGATTAAAATTTCAACATTTATAAATTATAATTTTTTTTTTTAATTCATTTGAAATTGTATATATACTATAACTGGATCAACGTTTGTTAGTATATTTATTTAAAAATTACTGTCACTTTTTAGGATTTCAAAAGATTCCTCGACAGCAGTACTGAAAATCAACATAGAGATCCTGAAAAAACAAGCATAATGAAACTAATAAAAGCATCCCTTATTAACTGAAAACTTTGCAACTTGAGTCCTTAAAACAATCTTGAAACTTTTATTTTAATCTAGCGATGGGGGGGGGTGGAGGAGGTCCACTTAAGGCAGGTACACTTACCCTTGGCGCATTCAGAACACATTACCGCGGCTCCTCTCCTGCGCCTTAGGAATAACAAACACAGCAGCCCAACTTGGGATTGTCTCCATAAATATTCCGATGAGCGAGCGAGCGCTCCGGCCTACGGCGAGCGCTCCGGCTTCTGGCGAGGGACGGCTTCGAATCCGAACGCAAATTGGTGCCCGACGACGATACGATGTTTGCGAAACTTCGTGATTATAGTTGTTGCAAGTTTTAGATCAGTAATTTGGCGAATCGAGGAAATTGTGATATTGCTCAGAGGCGTTTACTTCCGTGCGACATTAAAATATATATTGAATATAAAACACCAAAAAAAAAAACACTATATTTAAAAAATGTATATCCATTAAAATGTATTAAGTTACACGTAAACGCGTATTAAGTTACATACTTTTGAGAATAGCTCATTTCTAATAATTATTTTGTTGACTCTGTTGAAATTGTTTGAATATAATCAAAGTAAAATTGAATCATTGATAAATTATAATAAGTATCGTCTTCATCAAGTGCTTTTCCTCAGAGAAGGTAGGCGACCGTTTTACTGAGCATATACTCATGCTGTTACACCGAAGTTTTATATTGGAAGGAAAAGCCTGCGTATTGCTGCTGCCTAATAGCATTATTATATATATTTATTTTCTTGATTTATATAAATTATATCTTGACTCAATTGAAAGCAAGATTAACTGATAAAAATACTACCCTTTTGTACTGTAAGTACTGTTTGAGTTGCGCAAGATTTTTACATGGAAAAAGATGTCTTACAATGGTAAGATAATTATTTTTATTTAGTTTGAAAAATTGGCCAAAATAAATAAATTTATGATGTGAAAAATCTTGGATTTGCACATTTTTAATTTTAAATGTACGAGACGGCCGGCTCGCCTGTCTTCCGCCTGGGCGACGTTAATCTGGCGTGTGTCATTTCTCGGGCTTGGCTGCTCTAGCTCGTGACAGGTTCACATCCCACCTTCTGCTTTATGACAGAGTGTCCATCACATCGAGCTCTTTAAAGCCGGGTTTGTCACGAGAAAAAATTAAACCGAAGGTTATGAAAATTTCCCGCAAACACTGTCAAAACCCGGAAAATCTCAGCTTTGTAATAAATTTTGGGTTAGGTTAGGTTAGGTTAGGTTAATATTTCAATAGATAGTATTCAGGATATTACAGTTGTCATAATTCATTACTTTTTATTTTATACGAAACATTTATTAAAAACCTGTTATATTTTATAAATATTTTAAAATACTTTACCAGAAAAAGTCTAATTTTTATACAAGTTATTAAAAAAGAAATTTGAATTTTTAAATCTTTATTTAATCTCTCTGTTGTTTGAATTATCTGAATATTTAAGGCCGCAGAGATAACAAGTACAGCAGACCTATTAAAACCATGGTTACATAAATTCTTTGTTTAAATACAAACAACAAAAATTTAATTTATATTATATATGTTTGTTACAATTCCCTTAATTTTATTTTATACAAGCAAAATTCAATGTTTCACTCGACTAAATAATAAACCTCACTATTCGCAAACACGAAACTGACACTTGTTCAAAATGTATTTTTGTATTAAACTTAAGTATAGAAGTGCTACTTAAATGTAATTTATAAAGGTACTATAAAAGACACTATAAATTTAGACTTTAATTTTGCAAAAAAATAAACTTAAAGAATTCTCGCTATCTAGTCACGTATTGAAACTTTTTTTCAATGTAAACTGTCTAGTGTCGATATCATTAAGAAATTGACCCAAAAGTTTGAAAGCAGGAACATTAAAAACATTCTACCCAGGATCAACTGGGATCTCCTTAAAAAAACCCTGCAGATGCCGGGTAATTTTTAATTATAATACTTCGTATTAAATTTTATTTTGAAGTACCTGAAACGAGTTTTGCAAATTAAAAATTCGATGGGAAATTGAATTAATCGCAAGAGTAAGATGGCCCCGATGAAATGATTAAAACGATTTTTGTCCGAAATTCAAAGCCGCATTTTTCACAAGCTTTTTTTTTTTTTTTTTTTTTTTTTTTTTTTTTCTTCATAATACAGTCTTTCATAATATTTACCCTGCAACTGAAAATAAGGTAGTTTTGGCTTTGTTTTATATAAGTATTATTTAAGTTTTTCATAAAATCAAAATCATTTTATTTGCTATTCGCAAATTAATATTATTCTCGAAACATGTTTTTTTATTTAATAAAAACGTTAAATAACTTTCGGAATTCTATCTTACGCAGGATGAAAATTTTGATCAAAAAAGTTAATTAATTTAAATAGTTTTACGGTGAAAATGACTACGACAAAAAAGATTTCTTGGAAGCTAAATTACCCAACACAGTTAGCTTAGCGTAGGCCGTTGTAAATTAACAACTGTCAGTATTACAGTGTTTGATTACATAAAATAATTATGTATATTGAACATGTAATCAATTTACGATTCGAAAATATATTTTGTTGTTTTTTTGAATTCTTACGTCATATTAAATTATTAAAAAAAATAAATTATTTAATATAAAAACATCGTAAGCTCGTAGGATTATTCATTTTAACATTTTTCCCGTGTCCTGCCTTAATAGATATAAAGCTTGGATTGATTATGAAAACTTAGAATAATTTCATAAGAATACGAATAAATATAAATATTATAGTGTTATTTGGGCATGTCAGTGAATTATATATCAAAATATCTTGGGTATTGTATAGCAACACGTCATATCCGTCATAAACCACACTAGCAGCCTGGCACATATCGATTTTTCAATCGAAGTAGTTCACACATTTGAATCGCTCAAACCATCCTAGCATTTTGGTAGATATCGTGAAATTCAACATTCAAGTGTCTCTTCTCGCCATTTTTTATTTGTCGTAGATGTTCCATAATTTTTTCTCTCAAATATGCCAAGAGCATTTTCGGTTCAGAAGAACATGTCAGATCCGGCTTGATGGGGGTTTTAAATAACGTTGGTTCTGTTTATTCCCTGGGAGAGTTAAAATTAATTATTTACTATCTGATTTAAATACACTTTGAGCACATGTTTAAAAATGATAAGTCGTTGTTTTATTAAATATACATAAAAAAAACAAGTTATCAACGCACATATTAATAAAACTCAATGCTTGCAAGTAAACAATCTAAAACATTTTTAAAAAAGTTTTTTATTGTATACTGCAGACGAGATTTATCTTAAAAATGCCACATTATATTTATTTGGAATATGTTGGATAAAATGTTGACATAGCTTAAATTTTCTGCATCATTGCATCTTAAAATAAAATTGTAATATTCTATATATATAAGCTCAATAGTGATAACGAAAAATAGTTTTAGTAAATAGTGTTTAATAACTTATAAGGCACGCTGCTAAGATTTATTCTATTTTGATTTCAATACATCTTGAATTAAATAAAACCAAATAACGCACGATTTTACTTTTTGTATACGCTGATTTTTTCTGTTTAAGGGTTAATATTTAAAATATTATTTTGTTATTTAACAAGAGTTATTCAAGTCTGAGGGTGGTGGCTTAAAATTTTAGCCACGGGCTTCGGTCAGGCGGCACTGGGGGAAGACGGCTTACTGCGACAGAGGACAGTTGGGGTTTGTGTTTGATTAGGTTCCTAGTAATTGTTCGGTTCTGAGAATGATGGCATGAAGAATCCGCAAACTCTACCCATTAAATGCTAATTGATATATCTCTAAAGGATTTACTTCTAACTTTGTGAAGAGCACGCATTAGAGGGTAAATGGAATTTGAAATGAATGGCAAGTTCTATAATAGTTTTCATGTAGATAAGCTTATTATGCAACAAGCACTAACACGATCAATCAATGAATTTAGATTAAAAACAACCGGAATTTAATTAAATATTATTTGAGCATGATTTTGGCTGTTTTTAAATTGTATAATCAATTGCGAAAATAAGAATTTATTACAAGAATGTTTGTTTAATTTTTTTCAATAAATCGTTATTTTCTTAAATCACTTTTTACTTTGATATATATGCATTAAAGAAAAATTATATATTTTGCAGTTCAATGAAATAATTTTTTTAAAACATTCATTGTTTTATGAACCGCATTTTTTTGAAGTAAACCTTAAACTTTAAGAAACTCAAAGTACTCGTTTAACAAATCTTGATAACTTGCATGAAATCAAAACTCAAGTATAATTATTTCAGGAATGCGGAAAGAAGATTGCAAAAGCAGAGAGTGAAGTACTAAGAGGGAGCCGTAAGTTCAGTCGTTTTGGCGTCTCAGTTTGAAGGGGTGAGTGTGTTGTGGAGTCACTTCTGGTAGTAAATATCACGAGTTAGGACCTCCGGCGCTTCTCCGGTTGAGTTCAAATATTTCAATGGAGTATCAAAGTTTGTTTTGGAAAAGTATACGCGAGTCGGAGTATCTGCTGCGTATATCGAAGCCCAGTTTCTTTGGAATGTTTGGTCATTCGGGAGATCTTCGAACTGATATTATTTGTGAAGGGTTGGATAGTTGACTCTGCGGTCAGAGCTGCTGGCTTTTAATCAAACGTTCACAAGTTCAACACCACCCAAAAAAATGTAATTTTCTAAAGTGACATCATTTGAATTGATGTTTAAAATGTAAAATTTAATAAGAAACTATACTTTGTAATGCATTAGTATCTGAGTTTTTTTCAAGGTATATAATTTCAAAAAGGCGGAAAAAAAAACGTATAAATTTTCTCACTGAGATATTAGAGAGTTACAGATTTAATCTATGCTGTTAATACCAAATTTGCAGATAAAGTTTTCAAATCACAGAAGACATAGTAATTTAGCGGCTGATAAAAATAGCCCCGTCCTAATTTATAGTGGAGGGGCAGTTTACGGAGGCAGTGGAGCGCGAGGGCGGAAATCGTTTTGTCCGATTGTGATTAGCACAAATCTTCAAGCCGCCACGTGCGTGTAAGGAATTATTCCTACCCCCATTCAAGGCTTCGCAGCCGGTAAGAGATGAGATCGAAGGGGGAAGTATTTAATGCCTGCAGCCCTCCGCAAAGATTCAATTTAATTAAATTCGTTAAATTGGAAATTTACGAACGGTTTACTTTTAAAGTTAAGTGCTCGAAATTTCCATTCAGATATTTTTTCCTCTTTGATAAATCTTACGCGGTTTCTGGACCAAACTGAAATTTACGAAGTCTTTTTGCAATAAAGACGTGAAAAATGTGTTTAATAAAAGTTAAGCGTTAGAATTTTTGGTCTTGCAATTTATTTCAAATTTGAAATACCACAAATTAAAATTAGTTTAGAGTTTTAAATCTACGTGTATTAAAACAGGTCTCATTTTTCAAAACACGCGGACTTATCATTTGTTAAATGAAGCTTAAAAGCCGTAATTGAACTTTACTTTTTAAAAGGTTATATAAACAATTTACAGAAATTATCGTGTCTTTGTCTTAGTTTTTGCTCTGAGCTACGAAAGAAAACACTAATATCTGATTATTAACGTGCGAAAAATAAAGTTACTATTTAAATAACATAAGAGCACTTAGTCAATTATTTTGGGTATTCAGTGCAAATGAGGTGTTACATTGTTTTTTTATAATTAGTTTTGTCCAGTAACATGAAACTTTTTCATGATTTTCTCTCAGATATTCACAAAATATTAATATTGAAACAATTTTTTTACAAACGGATCCAAAAAGCAGTAGTTGCATTTTTAATAATTACATAATGCTCGAGTAACATATTTTCCTCAAACTAAATGTTGAATCTTTTTAAGGGTGGTTTTTCGGAAAGGAGCTTTTAAATTATAATACGTTGCAAGCTCACTCTGTTTAATACTAATCTAATTTATTTCAGGTGTTGTCCTTCCAGAATTATCACGTGGCGTAGTGCTTTGTTTTTCCTCCCACGTGAGATTAACAGGTGTACTCAGAATCGCCCGCCAGAGGTAAGTATAAAAACAGAGAACTGGGGCGCCAGAATGTGGGCGCAGTGACGTGGAAATGACTTTCATTCAGCAAGAGTATTATTACATACAATTTCTATGTAAATACAAAACGAATACAGCAGTATTATAATTTATACAAATAAATATTATTACATACAGGCTATAATGTAAATTATTATCAAAATATGTGATTTTATAAATAAATAACTATATTCATAAAATGTAAATTTTTTAGAAATAATATATACATAATTCATTGCCATTCTCATTGTTGCAACGTTGAGTGATTAAGGGTATAGGTCCCATAATCGAGTATTTTTGAACATTTTCTAGTCCGTTTTGCGAAAAATCGACTGCACCAATCAAAAAAAATTATATGCAAAAGGTTTGATACATCCCTTCTTCCGAATAAAATATATTTTTATTTCTAATAAATTTACTATTAATATGATAAATATGTGTTTTTCTGATTGAAGTGTAGGAATTGGGAGATTCGTCATGTCCCTTTTCCAAGAGTCCTAAACATTTTAAAGTCTTTTTTTAAATTGGAATTAAAAGATTAAATATAAAGCCTGTGCGATATATTACTTGAAAAATTAAAAAATAAAAAATTCTTTAACAAACTTTGGTTTTGAAATTTTTATCCAATTTTTTAACACCTTCAAGATTTTATTTTACCCTAAATTGGACGTAAATTAAAAAATAAAAAATAGATAAATATAATTCATAGTTTTCTCAATACTCTAAAAAATCAACTTTCGACATTGCAAATAAAGTGACAATTAAATTAATTAAACGACACGATTTCGCCAGGTAATGGACTGCCTCTTGTGTGCCAACCAGAGGCAGTCCATTACCTTTTTTTTTTACGTTTTTTTACTTAATTTTTTTTGATTGGTGCAGTCGATTTTTCGCAAAACGGACTAGAAAATGATCAAAAAAACTCGAATATGGGACCTAGACCCTTAACAATGAGATCAACAGTTACTCGGTTCGGTTTCTCTTAAAATTAATTTAAATACGCATTTGTATTGATTTTGATTGACAAACTGATTTTAAATATCTTCGTCACAAAAAATTACAACATTATATTTTAGACTGTATAAGAGTTATTCAGAAATCAGCAACCGTCAAAATATTTTCGCTCAAGTCAGCAATAAATATTATATTATAAATATGAATGTTGTATTTTGAAATGTAAGTTATGTGTATCCTGTAAATGGCATAGATCAAAAACGTATCAAAAAAATAATAGGTAATCGTAGTTTTATAACCCTTTTGATATATCCGCCAGGTTTTTGATTGGTTCCTTATTTGTAAGGAGGCGTTTTTCGTTTTGGAGTTTTAAAGCTAAATAAAAGCAGTTTCCCTACATGTTGAATTTGATGAAGATCCCACGGGAAATACAGGTACGATGAAAACTGCGTAAAAATATTGACAATTCACAAAAGCAAGCGCGGAAGCCACCAAGATGGCGAGCCACCTAAAAACATGGCGCTAGAAAATATCTGATTTGATAGATTTTTTTTTTCAGAGTTGATCTCTTTTGTTGTCTCTGTAGTACGTTAGCAATTGAAGGACTGAAAAATCAATTTTAGAGAGTATTGAATAAGCTTGTTTGATATTTTTTAGAGTTGAAAAGTACAAATTATATTAAATTTGCAAAAAAGGTAATTTTAATATTAAATTTATTTATTTGCAACATATTAAAATGAAATGCTACATCAGAAGCTGAAAAAAAATATATATTCGTACTTAGATTCTTAAAAGCAAATGAAATATAAAACATATTATACATTTTCTTTTGCTAAATGAATAACTGATGAGCACTCTCAACTTACAAACAAAAAATGAATACATTTTAGTTTTGCTGACAACTTCTGGCCGTTTGTTTGCTGCAGGGGAATATTTTAAAGAGTTTCATACTTAAACACGAAAAAAGTAAAATTTTGTAAGAAATTTGCCTTTATTTGAAATTTTTTTATTAAATATTTCATTTTTTTATCATAAAAAAATATATATTCACACACCCAATAAAAGTATTAAGATTCTCTATTAACACTAAAAAGTAAATATTCACACGACGTTTATGTTCACGAATAACATATGTAAAATAAAAAAAATCTTTTAACGATAGGGAATTTTTTTTATACTTTACGTTTGATTACAAATTGAAATTGAAAAACCCGCAATGCCAACTGAAATTGCTTCTCATCTATGGATATCAAAGTTCTATACAACGCTGAAGGCTTTAGAGGCTCCATTCTTCAGGTCGACATCCGGACGGACGCGTTGGCCTCCCTGGCGCGAAATCATTAAACAAAGCCGGCAACCGGGATTGTCTCACGGCAGGTGTCGATCGATCCTTTTTAAAAGTACGTGAAGATAAGGCCACTTCCTGAAAAGCTTTGTGCGCTGAGTTAACGAGGAGTATCCGATAGTCGAAGGCTTTGAAGCGACAAAAACAGAGGTGAGGGATTTCAAAAAATAAAAAAAACCTAGTTTGTCAGAAAGGATTTGTAAATCGTATTTTGGTAGATGTATAATACATCTACAGAAATTTAATTTTAGTAATTAAGAGTTATGTAGAGTAGAGTAGTGAGATTATTTTACTAACGCTATCAACGGCGATTGACTATTCATACATTCAAAATTGAAAAAAAAAAAAAAAATTATAAGATAACCATAATAAGTAATTTTTATTACAAAGATTTGTCTTCAATCCTTTAAATTACATAAATATTGAAGAATTTAGTTATACTTTATTTTCAAACCGACATAAACTTTTAATCTGATTATCTTTGAATTTTATCGATATTGGCTGAAGCAATTTCTTCAAAAAGTACTTATCTCAAACTGTTTTTGCTTTAGTATTATGTATTTTAAAGTATATTAATTTAAAATCGTTTAAAGAAGATGATCATCCAAAATTATACGATTAGTTATTTTAGGAAGAAAAATGTCCAGTCTGAATAGAGTAAAATGAAATATTACCAATGTTTTTTAAAAAATAAGCTGTGACAAAAAAAAATTAACAAGAATTGATTCTTGAAATTACCAAAGTGTTTTTTTAACAACAATTTATACAAATATTAAACAAAACGTTTAAATTTAAATTTAAAGAATAACGAACTATCATAATCGTTGGATAATTTTGTATTAATACTCATTAAAGATAATAAACACCTCATACATAATCAGCCCACAACCTCATATTTGGAGCAAGTGTCAAAAATCTCACGCCTCCATGTTTAGATTCCTTCAGCGGTTTGTGGTGTTTTTAAGTCAATTACATAAATTTTAGGCGTTTTATATTTAATGTTTCATATCCTTACCGTCCTAAAAAAAAATCCTTTCTGTCCTAGTCAAACTCATTTTTGTGAATATTGTTTATATCGAGTCATACAGATTTAAGTAAAATACACGAAGATCAGTGGTTAGAGTAAATACGTAGAAACTATGAGTTCTGTGTTACAAGCAGATGACTTCCGCAAGTGCTTTTGATATTTACGAGCTTCTTGTTCTAAAATCTAATTTAAAAAAAAAATTAAATACCTATTTATCAACAACGTAATTAAATTCACAGATTATTATTTATTATTAAACAAAGGATATTTTCTTTGTGTGCTAAAAATATTTATCAATATCTACCCAAAATAAATGTGAAAAAATCAAAATAATATTAAACATATTATAGGTTCTTTGAAAATGGTGATTTGGTTAAAATGTGGCATTTGATACCTAATTTACAATAAGAGTGAATATAAAACATATTCGGTCTATAAATTAATTTGTTGAAGAGGGTAATAAAATCTACAAAATAAATTTTCATTATTAAATTTCATTGATAATAATAGAATAAATAAATAATAGGTGTATAACAGCAATTCCAAGAAATTTATCAAAATATAAGTACGATTGAATTAATTAAGTTCTATTTAATAAACGAACCCGTTATTACAATAATCTTATTAATAATAGAAATACTAAGCTCTTCATCTATTTATATTTTTATGACGGATTTCACACAATTAGTATTTAAAATGATGAATTGTGGATAGAAAGTTAACCGATATTCTTATTTACCTAATAAATTATATTCAAGCTACATTTAGAACCGAAAATAAAAATGGTGTATTCACAGTCGGTGATAATTGTTAAACTTATTTTTATTTATGCAAATATTGATTAATAAAAAAAATAATAGATGTAGGTTACCACACGTACAACAAGTGTAAAATATATATATATATATATATAAAATTAAAAAAAAAAAAAATATTATATTGTTGCTGATATAATCGATTACTCGATATAATATATGAAAATAATAAAAAAATATATTTTCAGTGAGATAATCGTCAACCTTCTCTGAAGAATGTTATACATTTTTTATCATTTAATTAAATTTTTATACACAATTTTAAGGAATAAATATATATTTTTAGTATGAAATGTGTATAATGGGCGAGCTTTTGCAGAGCTTGCAAGCACGGAGGCCGCCGAGAGCTTGCCGGGAGCTTGCCGGGAGCTTGCCGGCGTCGTAGCGAGGTCGTTTGGGGCGCTACGATCAGTCCGCCGGCGCCCGCTACGCCAAAAGCACGCGTGCTACGATAACTCTTGAAACCCAACCACCAACACAATGCAAAGCAAACTTTACTGACTTTTACTAAGCTTTTGGCGCGAAGCTTACGGTTAAAAAAATAGTTTAAATAACATATTTATTACGTATATTTTTAAAAGTGTCTGCATGTGCTTTTAATCAAACCTGTGAGTTAAACTTTGGTTTGATCTTCATGTGACGGATCGAGTCAGTAATATTAATTTTTAATTATAAAATAATTGTGTGTGTAAAATAATTGATATTAATAAAAATACTTATCACTGTGTTAATGTAAAATATTTTATAATGTGTGTTAAGTTGGTTTTGTATTAAATAAGTGCACCCCAGCTTTCTTACAGGGAATTGTTACAAAAATTTCGGTTAGTATTCAAGATTTTATATTTTTTTATCTTTGTCATGAATTTGTTTATTTTATAATACCAAACTATGTAATAAATACCGTTCGGTATGAAAAAAAAGTTTGAAAGTGTCTAAAGCATTTTTTCAACGATTTTTAAAAATAGTTAATAAACATAAAATTTTCCAGCCGATGCCTAAAAAATACATGGATGGCTATTTGAATAATGTATTTGAGTTAACATGAAAAAATTCGATGATTTTCAAACAAATAAATCAAAGACACATTCATATAAATCTCGTCATACTTCAATACATATCCGATTCAATGTAATCAATTGGGGTTTGAATCGGCGTATAATTTAACATTTATATGCAATATTTTGATAAAACAAAAAAAATCAGTAAAATCGATGTATTGATATTAAATCTTCAACTATTCATAGAAAAATATTTATTTTGCCATTTTTCACAACACCCTTATGTATAAATTATATTTCTGAAAACCTTGGCTTGATGGTTTGATCAACAGCTTTTGGACTCAGTTGATTCAGCAAAGTAGTCAAAAATCCCAAACTCTTAATACGACACACGTTATTATATCATGGTATGCCAAACTGAATGAAAATAATTTACAATTATTTTTAAATTTAAAGGTAGAAAAATAATAAATTTAATATTTTTTTGTGGATGAAGTATCCAAAAATGTGTATAATTAGTAATTAACGCCATGAGTAATTTCTTTAAGATTTTTACTTTCAACGTTGAAAATTATGTTCCATCTTATCATCGTTACATGTTTTTTAGATACAAAAGCTCATGATTTATGTATCTATCAAAAGATCACAATTATAATTGTCAGTAATATAATTTCCCAAATCTATAAAACCCAAAGCCCATATGCACATCCGATCTACAAAACTTGCAAAAAGAAATTTGAATATAATAAAAATATAATTGTATTTTTTATGTTACCATTAGGTAGCAATAACAAATATGTACTCTCATTTTATGATCCTTTTTATAGTGACATAATAAAATATAAAAATTCTGCGAATCACTACAAATGCTTTTACGAAAATTTATTTTTTGTATTTTCTCAATCTCTACATATCCATAAATGTCTGCGTGGAATAGAAATAGCAACCATAAAAATAAATTTCAAACCTTCTCTAGAGTTCTGTGTTATTGCTGGCCAGAAAAAAATCCTGCTGTGCTAACAAGAGCTCAATACGAACGTAGCAATGTATTGCGATCCTCTTGGCACGTTGCAGCGCACGTAGAGATCAGAAAGAGATTAACCGAGCAGATATATATTTTAAGCCTGCCTTTAAAACTGTTATTGAAAGCATCATGCCTTGGGTGGGGCCAGACTTTTTGGGTTAACATCTAGCTGTTTTTACCCCTGAATAATCAGCTTTATGTTTTCGAATACCGTATTTTAGAGATTGAAAGTCTATAATACTGTATTTTTTTATAATAGAGCATTGTTCGTTGAAAGTTTGTTTTACAATTATAAAAAGAAATACTGATGCTGTTACTGATACTGATGCACAAACCTTGCACAAAAATGACTGAAATTTTTCTAATCGATAACTTTGGATTAATTATTGCATTAATTTTTTTCACAAAGTTTCACTCTTATATTTGAAACTATTTTACTGATATGTTCATGACAAATACTATATAAATGTAATGTAAGCGTAAAAAAATTACAGGTTGCACCAAACAAAGAAATGTTTGTTAATAAAAATCTAATTATAACAGTATAATTCAAATCGTTTTCATCATTATAATATTTGATTTTTTTGAAATAAAATTGGTGTTTTTACGCCTAGCATCTTATTTAAAAAAAAATAATTCTGTTAAAGCTTTCACAAGTAAATGAAAATAATCATAAAAAAAGATTTCTTATGCACGTATGTATTTTGACGCCATGTTTAATGTCTGCATTTTGGGACGAATCATTCTACGGTAATGTCGAACATCATATTTTATGATACTGTGATACCCACTCTGGGGTATTGTTCTCTTCATAAAGGCTCTCATACACAGGTGGCTATAAAAACTTGGGTACAATCACGTAAAAATTGTCGGGGGCTCCCGGGGACCTCCTCCACGCCTCGGAAGGCTCCCTCAGGATTATTGTGCTTCATGCCCGCTTATCTTTTCACGTCTTCGGAAAAGAGAGCTTTTCTGATATAATAGGTGTACTCTTAATAGCCAGACTCCGTACATTCTCAAACAAATTGCTTCTCATGTAAACTCGCTTGATACCCAATATATACGGATTAGTCTCATGAAAGGGTAGGGATTACTACGCTTTATTATTCTGTATATTTCTAGTGTATTCTAAATATCAGATGGACTTAAACATGTATTTTGTTTCACTTATATACTAAAAATAATATTTACAAAAAAAAAATTCACGTAGCTATTAACCAAAAATATTATATGAAATTTCACAGTGTTTTCATATAACGTATAATATATTAACTCAGTTATATCATGTATACAAAACGAAAATCGTATAATTATCTCTAGATTTTTAATGAATCATAATTTTGATATACCCAAAAAATAGTTAAATAATAAATATTATTGAATATAATATAACCGTTTTTATGTTTACCGATTAATTGGATATACTAGTATGTTAACGTGTGAATCGATTACTCAAATGTATGCAAGAAAAAGAAAAAGTGTGTATGAATTTTTGAATAACAATAATTATTTACTAAGTTCAATAGACTTTAGAAATACTTTTACGTCCAAATAAATTAATCAATTTCAATTTTTGCTTAGTTTTATAGTCAAAGTAATTGAAATCAAAAAATCAAAATTAATGAGAAATCTTCTAACTGGTTGAGTGATAAATCCGCTCTTGACAATTACATAAAATCAAAATCTCAACACAATATCAAATATTCAACAAAAAAATATTGTGATGAGCTTGATTTTTGAAATCGATGCTATTCAATCTTATCTATCTCGTACTTATCAGATAAGTTTACAAACGGTCAAGTGCAATACTAATAAATGACACGACTAGATCTGTTTGTTTTATTTTTATAACAGAATGACGCACGAAATTACATGAAAAATTCTCCTAAATAACACCATCCATTAACACGACCCAGACAAGTTCAGTTGTACCAAAATAATAGGCTATACATTTTTCACTGAAAACTGCAGTCTCACCAGACTATAATGGAGTAAATCTTTTTACACCAACCGTTGAACAAAACAATTGTTTCCTATGTTAAACGTAATGACTAAGCCGCACTTGAAAACGTTTAGCATTTTAAACATCCTTTAAGTTCGCCCTCAGCAGGATTTTAAATTGTTTAAAAATATATGTTTTTGCCAAAACCTAGTTAGTTTTTATGCTCTCAGGCAAAAACATCTGTGACTCGGTGGAGTCTCGGCTTTATCATAATCTTGTTTTGATTTGCACACCAACATTTTCTTGTAACACACTTTTCTAACATGAAAATAATTTTATCTTTTAAAGTACACACAAAAATGTAAGTTTTTTGTTGAACAATAAATATTTGGAATTCATCGGATATGACAAACAATGTTTAATTTGAATGAAAATTACCATTTTATTTTTAATAAAATTAAAAAAATATATTGAATATGTTGTTTTCAAAATCATTACTAGAATTTTCGTGTTTTTTGGTGAGCAAAATGTAACCAAATTAAAAAATTCAAAGCGATTCCTAAAAATGATGTCATCGAGGATTTGTGACCGTAATAAGAAATTTATATGATTAAAAATTTTCAATATATGAAATATTTTCACTTCTGTATTGATTTTAAATTGAAGTATAAATATTTGCCTATTTTTAATTTAAACAAAAAGGTTAAATATAATAACAAAGCGAGAATCATAAAAAACCCCTTCATAGTCATAAATAAAAAATAGCAAACTAGACAGAACGTCCATCTCTCTGGCAATAAAAGTGATAACATAACATATTTCTTTGAATCGATAAGATACTTTTGTTGTACGATGCTGTTGTGGGTTTTATATATATAATAAATGCTCAGAACTAAAATAATATTTGTTGTAAACGGTAAAACAATGTTTGCATAAAACACACAATAGTAAGCTTACTTTGTTAAATACAAAATGATGTTGAAAGAGTCAATTTGACGATGCACTACATTTAAGTATTAAGTTTTGCAATATATTTGAAATATTTTTTAAACTATATATGTATTTTAATATTTTTGATTGTATATAATATTTTTATGTATTTTAAACTTTTTTATTTTAAATTTTAAAATTAGCTTCGCCATTATTTATTAATAAATGTATACTTTCAACTTTTTTTTTAAACAGCTTGTGGTTTCGTGTTACTAAGTAAACATGCGAGTAAATATACTTTTTGTGTATTTATTCAGTAAAATGTCAAGAATTTATTTTTATAGGTTTAAAGTTAGACTTATTAGTAACCATTTTATAGATTCTTATTAAAATGTGTTATTTTTTATCAAAGCTTATTGAATAACCTATGATTACCTATTGATTAATTTTAAAAATATAATTTTAATTTGATATTGTTTTTTGTTTATCAAAGTAAAAAATAAATAATATTGCGTAGACCTTCATTTGAAAATATTCTTAGAATAACTTATGTCTTACGTGTCCTTGAAACTTCCTAGAGAAAGCCTTTTCATAAATTGATTGAACATATAATTAACCGACTTGTCTTTATACGAGACATACATTGTGGTTTAGAGCGAACAACATTGTTTCTATACTAAAAACAACATTATTTAAACAAGATTTAAAACACAACATCAAAATTATATAATTTTGCTCATATTTAAATTAATTTCTGTATACATTAAATACCATATAAATTAATTTGATTCAATTATTCATTTATTTGTTTGTTCGGTAGAATTTATTTTGATAGCGAGGTAGGTCCATGTAGTACACAAAAAATGTAATATTAAATGGAATTCAAAATAGAAAAAATGCCGGTATTCTAGTGACATAAGAAAAACTTGAATATATTGAAGAAAACACAACGACAAAGCGTAGAAGAGAAAATAATATCGGTATTTTTTTTTGGAATTTCAAACGTACCCTAAGTATTGATATTAAATATTTATAATGTAATAAATAGCGAGGAATTTCGAAATCTTCCCACCTGAAAAATTTCGTTATTAACAATATGTAGAGCTCGGGGAATGCGTGAGAGTTTATCCAAATTTAGAAACTCTTCTCTCTGTATTTGTTTCAAAACACCCAAACCTCCATAATCATATGTTCAATATTATTTTATCTAGTGTAAATCACAACAAAAAAATTGAAAATAACCCAAATCTGTTGAACTATTTAAAAAACAACATTTTTATATAACTTCACTTGCAATGCGAATGACTTGTTCATATATTCTTTACTTAGTATATATTTAGCATTGGTCAACACGAAAATATAGATGTTTGTAATAGTAGTTGTTATGTAGAGAAAAACCTTTTTTGTTGGTGGAATATCAATAAAAATATTACTGAGTATTACAAATATAAACGTGTATCGTGGATTAATAAAGTTTTGCAGCAGAACTGTACCAAAATCACAAGCAGTAGAGTAAAAATGTTGTCCGGAAAAAATATAAGTTTTATTGTTGTATGCATTTGCATTTGAATTGCATTCAATTGATCTGAGGCTCTATAATGACGAGTTTCCATATAAAAGCAATCAACCGGGAAACCTGCGTCTATTCTCCAATGGGTCATATGCAAGGTACTTCGGAGACGCATTGTTCCCGTTAACAATGCCTCATTAATCAATAACTCAACCAAACAATTTATTCACAGTGCGACACCGCCAAGACTTGGATTTTTAGAATTTTAAAATGCGTTACAAGAAAAAAGGAAGCGCTTGTTAATCGGATTAAGTCGTATAAAAAGCGTCTCATTACTGGGTCTGAATATTCATTTTTTTGTATCCTTTTAGGAAAATTAATTATATGGTGATTTGGCCGACGTTTCCTTCTTTTAATTTACTAAGCGAAGACTTCTAATATTTATTGATATTGTTACTGTCGTTATGCCATGAAAGTACAAATAAATATATATTCAGTTAATTATTGCCTTTATATTACTGTAGTTTAAAAAAAATATTATATGGCGATTGTGCCGTCGTTTTCTTTTTATAATTTACTCAGAGAATACTAATAATATTAATTGATATTCTTAATGTCGTTATTTATTGAACATTAAAAGTAACAAAAAAAATAATTAACAATTAATTATACATTCAGATGATAAATAGCCTTTCTTTTATTCCAGTGGTGATTTTTTATTTGCTAAAAAAAATATTCAGACAAGGAAAACAAAAAAAAAAAACACAAGAAACACTACATTGTTTCTTCTTTTTAAATTAATTGTGGCTGTGGAATTGCTAGATCAAATAAATTATAAACCTATTTTTTGCGTTTTCCAATTCTCAAAGTTTAATTTGCCATATAAGGGCAAAGTATGATCTATTGCGAGAGAACGATGTTATAGCACAAATATATAAAATTTTAACTATAAAACAGATCTAATGAGAGTTAATTTTCCTGATCTGTCAACAGCATTTGCTCAGCGGTGCATTTG
Organism: Atopsyche davidsoni; assembly: GCA_022113835.1. Lineage (NCBI taxonomy): Eukaryota > Metazoa > Arthropoda > Insecta > Trichoptera > Hydrobiosidae > Atopsyche > Atopsyche davidsoni. Next base: position 6,767,553 of record JAILWY010000006.1, on the reverse strand, counting down.
ATCTGTGAGTATTGATTTTAGTATTTATACATGTCAGGAAGATAATCTCTGCGTATTATTTATTTAGTTTTTAATATTTTATTAAATAAGCTACAGTATTTTGGGAAAGGAATAACAGCAAGCGTGTTAAGTGAACATTCGGTGCTGGCCGACACGAACGTACATAATATCATTCAACCCACAAAGAGAATACGACTCTTTGTATTAAACTGAATGCTATATTTGGAATAAAGAGTTTGAAATCAACAAAGCTTATTTAAATAACATCTTTACAAAATGAATTATTTAGTTATCGTCGTTATTTGTCTGACGCTTCTATTCCAGTACTGGGGACATCTTCAAGGAGAATGGCCCCATTACTGAAACTAAAATGTAGAAAAATTTAATATATACAAAAATATTTTTATATCGTTAAAGACACAACTCTTATATTGAATAATGAATGCCAAGTAAAACAAGCGCACCTCTACGAAAACGCGCCTATAATTCAGGTCAAATAGCAAACAGAAACGTTACTTTAGTGATCACGTTTAAATATAATATTGTTTTAAAATATCACACGAGGTGGTTTGTCGGTATTATGAGTATAAATAGATTAAAATATACCTTTTGATAAAATCATCTTTATCTAAAATATAAATTTAAATTAAATTAATGATTTCTATCCACATATTTTCCTTTTGTTCGTAGCAATGCTTTCCCTAACATTCATTAAAAAAAAATAATTACCACGAACTGTTTGAAATAATTACTAGCCCCATGCCTGCGAGAATAAACTCAGTTTTTATTGTTCCAACACTTGGTGCGCGCAATATCTATAAAGTTTATTTTACACCACATTACCTCGGAATTCATTTGTAAGCCTACCCCACGACACTGAGCAAATAATCTTTACTAACCTCGCTGAAGTCACCCTGCGTTTGCAATCAAATTGAATTACCCCAAAAAGCAACAACTACCCTGTACCCAGCACCCTATCGGCGTCACAAGCGAGGTTGCGAATTTCAGATTTCAGCACTTGGTGTATTTAAATTTATAAATCATTTATACCGAGGCTTAGAAAACACCTTGAAGATTTTTGTAAATATCAAAATTATCTCACCATGAGGTAATTTATATATCAAAAGAACTGATAAAACTGGGGAAAATTATTTTTCCCAGTTTTGTGTCCGGAACTCTACGGTTGGCAGGCAAATGTGCCAAGCACTTGACCTCAAAACCGTTTTTATACTTAAAATTTTATTAAGGAATAGTTTATGTGAACACTTATATCACCGAAATTTTGAGTATCGTAAAAAAGTATTTTGTGAAATTATCGTTTCTTAATAATTTTATATTTACTCAACCTTACACACCTTTTGAATTATAATCAGATATGTTAGATCAGATATTGCTAAATTAATTTATAATATATTATCAAGATAAATGCATTACATATACTTTTGAGTTATTCAAGTTAATTTTTACACTAATTGGGATTTATTCAGACAGTAAAATTATATAAAGAAATATATTCCAACGGCTACTGAAAAGAGAGTTTAGTTTCGCTAATTAAGAGCATTAGCTCTTTTTGAAGTAAGCTTTCAATTCTGTTGAAACTTAGAATTGTTTTTAATATATTTATATTTGTCAGATATTAAATAGAAATATTTATTTAAATATTAATTATATATTCTTAAGCTCTGGCTAAACGATAGCTTTGCCGTCGCCTCGGCCCGCTGAGTATTGATTTTGAAGGTGTTTATAATCCTTCGTACCTGACACTTGAAGTTTAATCGAAATATTCTTGGGCACGAATAAAATTCTCACTGTAAGCATGTTTTGATTTGCAGGTGGCATGTAAATTTTTATACAATTTGACTTACAAATATTTTATTATATCATAAAAAATGATTATAGATTGTGAATACTATCGAGATTTGTACAAAATATTATTTTTGTGCTTTTTTGTCAAAAAGCAATTCTTCTTAAATAAGGTATCACAAATGTGTTACATTGCTTCATGATTTTAGTATCAACGATTTCTTACAAAATTACACATATGTTACAAATTGAATATATATTTATTTGTTAAATCGTAAGGAGCAGGTAAAAAGTTTTGAATGTTGATGTAGTTAAAATGAAAATAAAATAATCAAAAAACAGCTTCATGATTTATTATAGGTTTTTATAAAAAAAACTAAAATTTGAGGTTCAATACCAGACTGAGAATCAACTAATAAAAAACTAAATCTAAAATTTCACTTTTAATATAAAATACGATCTTGTTATTTAAGGAAGCAAATATAAATGATATTTTAAAATAACATTATCATTCATTATTGAGATTCTCTTTTGTAAAAAAAAAACGTAGATTTTGAAGGGAGATTTCCTACAATCTGATATAACCTCTAATATGCATTTAAGCTTTTTTATGAAGTAACGTGCTCTGAATATATTACAATTGCGACTTAAAATAATTTTCCTTTGTGGGGCAAAAAAAAAAACCAATGGAATGGAAATTCTGAAAATGCGTTATGATCACCCATCTGTGAACTCCAGACTCAAACAATTCACTTCCTTTGATTCCATCAACCAAGTAATGTATTCCGGCCTATTTTTAAAGGCGGAGTGACAGAAATTCCGCGCATTCTCCGGCCGACCCGACATGCGCCTTGTGAATCGAATTAGTCAGCATTTTCAGGATTTGTATTCCTGAAGGCCCAGACTACCGCATGTAAATCTTTAAATTGGCAGGCAATTTGCTGAAAGGAACTTAAAAAAGGGTTCAATGAATTTAGCCCATCGTTGGTTGTGTTTATTTTTGTATATTATAAAAAATACACTTGTATCATTTAATTTTTTTTTTTACAGATTATTCATAAGCTTCATAATATTTAATCTGTACCAAGTTATTCTAACTTAAATTATAAATCAATTATACTTTGCTATATTTCTTTGGTTGTTGATTACCTCTTTATAAATCTTTTCGGGAAAAGTAGTAAAAAATGTATAAACTCTTTAGAATTTTTTTGAGGGAAACTTGTTTACAGGGATGTATAAATCCAAAATCATTTTGATGATGGATAGAATGAAATTGACAGTGAGTTCTTTAACGAGGTAGTTCGTAGCTAGATTACTGCGAAATCTCTATAATATGCCCCTGACTCCAATATAGCAATGTGCTTAATTACTACTAGTATTATAACAGCTCAAGTTGAGTCTTAGATAATTATTTTGAAAGTCTTGCAGATAATCTTATGTCAGTTAACTATGTTAAGAATTTAATATTAACAGACATTTTGTGTTTTTGAACATTATACAGAATAAATCTTCTACCTGGAGAGTTAAATAAACTTCTGTTTTAATTATAAAAATGAATGGCTTATGCTCAATGTTCAGCATTATGAATAAATATATATATAATGAAGAAGGAAAATTAATCTGAGGAAGTAACTGCTACTGCAATCTCAAATGCAAAGGAGTTCAAAGAAATCTCCCTTTCACTGAACACATTAAATCAAGCAAATGGATGGATGTACATTTTAAGAAATTTAATGCCAGGTTGAAAATAAAATTGGTTTGTTGGTACAGGTAATTTTACGACGTTTGTTGCATTTAAGGTTTTACTGTGTTTTGGTTCCATAGTGAAATAATTATTTTAAGAAACAAAATAAATAAATGATAAAAAAAATATATATCTAAAATATTGACTTTTAGTAATTTGCGAGATAATTTTCAAACATACAAACACATTTGAGTCAATAAATCTTCAATGAAAGAAATAGCCGAAAAAATACGTTTATATAAAAAAATAGGACAAAAAGAATATTTGAATTAAACTAACAGAAATTCGATAAACTATGTTAAAATATTTTAATAATTTATTTTTTTTAAGATGTTAATAGTTAAATATTACCTGTATGGTTCATCATTTTTATGACCAAATACCTCAAATATTTCTGAAAGCTCAATCGGAGAAAGGGAGTTTTCCAAGAAACTGTATAAAGAGATTTGCGAAGGAATTGCTGACACCCAATAGCTCTGATTGAGCGGTTATCCTGTTAGATAAGGATGAAAGGAAAATTAAACACAAACGCCGTTATTGGTTACGTAATTATGTAAAAATATATTACGTAACTTTTTCTTATTCCAAGGATTCTCATATTTAAAATTGAGTGTGAATTTTACAAGAATCATTATGTATTTTTATGTTTATTTCATGAAAATGGTTATTTTATTTTATAATGAATTTTTTTGAAACTGACCAAATCAAGTGATAGCTTGCAAGAGCATGCATCACATAAATTGTTGAAAATGTTTTTTTCATGATTACTCATTCCGAATTCCAAAAAAAATAGTATTTGGATTTATACATATAAAAAAATGTAGCTTGTTAATAAAATAAAATTTTTACAAATTTGTATTTTTTATGTTTGAACACTTCCAGAATGTAATGGAAGAGACGAAAGAAAAAATGATGATATCTTCAGAAGCCTGGATGAATGGGAGTAGGTCCCGTCCATCGTATATTCATTCGACTTTTCGATTTGAGTAAACAATATAAGAACTTCGGCGATAAGATACGAGTTCTGTAATTTTGAAAGTGAAATCTCCAGACTTCCATTACATCTGGAATATTTTCACAACTTTTTTTATAGGGGTCAAAGCAATTTGCAATGTTTATTATAGCAAAAATAAAACGTTCGGAGTACATTAAGAAAGAAAAGCGTATTTATTCAACACGCTGATATATTATTATTATCTTCGATGTTTATCTCAGAAAAAAAAATGAAATTTAGATGTTTACAGTGTAATTCCTGAAAAAAATAAACCCTCGTTGGTTTTCCGCTACTAGTGAGATTAATTTATGCATACATTTAGTAGACGTTTTTATTGATAATATATGAGTGACATAGTGAATATCATCTTCCTAGTAATTCTAGGGTTCTACAAATCTGACTAAATTGATTTGTTAATTGTATCATTTATAAAAGAAAATGGTTTCAGCGCATAATACATATTTTAAAAAAATTACGTATTTGAGTATATGTATTTTTAGTGAAATATTTTGTACTAATATAATTAGGCACATTAGTTCACACATAGAAGATGATTAATCAAACTCTCAGAAAAATATCATCGTGATTTGTGTGGGATTAAAACCTACATTACCAGGCTTACATGGCCGGTGTACTGACCCTTGTACTAACGAACCACATCCATTAATCGATTGATCCTGTAATAGGTAATAAATACGCATTTGATTGACGTTCAATCCAAAAATAGACACACTTGTTCAGCGATATCATATAATTTAATTTTTAATGAATGTAAAACACTCAACCTCTGATTAAATAATATTAAAAAGCAAGCGAGAAAAGAGCTGCGTTCAAATCATTCAATCCCATTATCAGAGTCAGTTGATATTTGGATCAGCAGCGTTCCTGTTTCAATTACTCAATTCGCTCGACTTTCCTGCCGACCGTCTCCGGCCGACTTATCCTCACTCCACAGCAGCCACCCGAGCCCCGGCTGCGCTGATTGCTCAAAAGATTCTTACTTGATTCTTCATTTTTATTCGAGAGCCTCCCCGCTTTGCGTATTAACCTTTGAAAGGCGCCGTTTTGAATATTGAACTGCCAAGTTAAAGCTATCGCAGAGGGCGGAATTTTCGAGCTTCTGTGTCAGACCTGGTGCATCTGTAATTTCGTGTCTTTCGTTTATTGCTCAGTCGAAAGAGGGTCTGACAGCTAATGAATTCATGCAGTCGTATGTATATATATATATATATATAAAGGATGTCCCAAAATTAACACTTTGAGAACACTTAAAAAATAACAATTGACAGCTGACAGTTTAGGGTTAGTAAAAATGGAGCGTTACATGATAGAACAATGTGTTTTCATTATTAAACAATATTTCAAAAATAATAAAAGCTTGGCAGCCTTTTAAAACTTTGTTTTTGAAACTCATGTTTTTAACTAGACCATAGTTCTTCAATTTAAATGTTTTAAGGGTGATCGTTAGTGTTTAAAAAAATCTTATTGTTTAAATGAATGTTCAGTACTTCACATATATTCAATAAAACGTCTTAAAGTCAAATAATGGGTAAAAATATTACTTCCAATTATTAGTTTTGTAAACCATTTTTATAATAAAACACATATATTTATATTAAAATTTCTCTATCATGTGAGAAGCATCAATATGATAATATTTCGTTACTTTAAATTAAATAATTTTTCAATGAACAAGCAAGATAAAATACGAAATAGGGTTTTATAGTAATTATAGCATATTGTGTTAACCTAAATAAATAGGGGAAGTTATAGTATTTCCTAACAAAAAAACATTAAATTCCATTATCACAAAAACAAATAAGTATGAACATGAATAGGTCTTACATCACGTATTTACATGTAGATACGTGATGTGTATGATCAATTGAATAAAAAGGCAAGAAAATTCTACGTTTAGTCCAAAATGTCTTTTGTCTTTCTATGCAGAAGTTTGCGGACCCAACTCACGTATGCGAAGACTAATTTCAATGCTGTATTTGGAATTCCTCTTCAATTCTAAATAAAGAAAATCTACCAAAATAAATACATATAAATGCATTAAGCTCTTTTTCTGTTGAACTGAGAAAAAAAATTCTAAATAAAAAAATAAAACAACAAATCTAAAATGGGAAAAATGTTTCTACATATCAAGACTACGCTATTATCTTATTTGAATTAAAAAAAATTAAAGAAAAAATTAAAAGTCAATTGACCAACAATATTCGAAACATTAGATTTAATACTTTTAATCTAAGTTCATCACTCGTTCACTTTTATGTTAAGGTGGATTGGAAAAATTACAATTTCGAAAATAGGTTAAAAATTATTAATCGACTGAAATTTCAATTTACTGCCTTAAAAGTTATTTTCACCTTAAAAGTCTATTTATGTTTTGCTCAACAGGTCGGTTTTAGATAATTCCACTCTAGTAGTAAACTAATGTCTGTGCTTTAAATTAAATTAAAGAGCACAATATTGCAATTTTTATAGGATGCTTAAATCCAGGGTTTAGTACAGTTTTATAAGTTAATACATCTTAAAACAGACACTAACGTATAATTGAATCACTGTACTAAAAATGTTTATATTGTGTTGTTCTAGCATTAAATTTGCTGTGTTATATTATAAAGACTGTATAAAGTAAAACGTTACTGTGTATATAGAAAAATAAAACCACCAATAGTTATAATAAGAACTGAAAATGGAGATAGTGCTCGATAGAAAAAAAACTCAAGCAAGAAAGGTTAGTTTCAACAAAAAAGCAAAAAATAAGTTGCAACCTACCGAATATGACAAGCTCAGTAGACGAAAGACGTTTTGTAGTCTCCTAGCCATTTGGTTCATATTTGTTTTTGTTTTAAATAACCAGCCTTTCATGGATTAACAGTTGCAAACAAATATCTTTATTGTTCAAAAAATAATTCAATAATTATAAAATACTGAAAAATTCTACACTGAATATATATATATATATTTAATATGTAAAAAAAAATTGTTTGACAATAATATTTAACAATTTTTTGTTGTTTTTTCTGTAAATTGATCAATGAAAGGCCTTCATCTGTTTCCAATTGACTAACGAAATTTTATAACAACAAGTGAGACGAAACGATTCGACGTGAAACATATACCGTTTTTGCTAAAGCTTTGATGTACCCGATTCGATAGCTCTCCGACGAGACTGTCAGTTTAAAGGACATGGAAATATTTGAAAACCTGATACATTTATTTCCTGAAAACTCTTCTGATTTAAGCTTTGTTCTATCTTCGCAGGTTTGTTTGTCAATCAGTGATAAAAAATTGCTGTATTCAGAAAGATATCACATAAATAAGTATAGTTAAAAAAAATAATGCCTCGTAGAAACAGTATGTAGTATGCCAAGCAATATTGGTGATTAAAATTATTAAATAATTGATTATATTTCGTAAATGATCTCTACATATAATTAAAAAACATTTTATATTGTTTCTTGTTATATCGTTAAAATTTGTATACTTAAAATTATTTCCTTTTTGCAATCGGTCGAGAATTATACAGCATATTGACGTTAAGTACCGAAAAGTAACCTGAATCTTGGTGACGCCATTGAACCAAACACCCTTGGTGAAAATGTCCAATACACATGATACTGTTTAGTAGAATAAGGGATGTACTATTGAGGTTTAATATAATATTTTGTTGTTTGCTTTTAGTGAGCGAATATAATTTAAATCAATAACATTAAATTATGTTTATTGGAACTAAGCATATTAGATCATCTTTATTTTGAGTTTACAATAACGTTTATACCAATTATATGCATCTTACTTCCGTTTATAACCTCAACTGAAAAAATAATTAAAGTAGAAAAAATAATTAATTTAGTAAGAATTATGATAAATTATACTCTGTGTATACCTTGAAAGGGTTGAAATCTACAGCAAGGTATTGGAATCTAATAACAAAAGATTATCTTTAAAAATACTGAAGTTGGATTATTGATTCACTAGATTCTTTTAAACAGTTGATTTGTAAAGAAGATAAATTGTATTCAGGTAGAAATCTTTATCAGATTACGCGATGAAAGTTTTGTTTCGTTTATCTTTTTAACGTGAGTTTGTGTTTCCGAGTGCTCATTTTTCAAACACTCAGAATTGCTGCGTACAGGCACTTTGTTAAAAGTCTCTTTACCTCAGCGAATATATTATTGAGTGCTTTTGCGTAGGCTTTAAGAAAAATAAAAGTCTCTTGCAGTGAAGCGCTGCATAAATAAACGCAGGTCGTAAAACATGCAGGCAGGCAGAGTCTCACCTGGCGGCCGTAAAATGTCACCTTTGGTATAAAACACCTGCCATCACAATAATGATACTCGTTTTAGAGAGATTAAACCCACGTTAAATAATTTCAGTAAATTTACAGTACTCAAGGAATATTGTAATAATTTAAATTTGAAGTACACTGAATTTAAGACATCACTGTGGCAGTCTTTATTTTTTATTATTAAAATAATATTTTAATGATATGATGCTCCCATCTTTCATTTTTTGACGCGGCTTGAGGATGCTAACCAATTAGGTAAACGAAACTATTTTCATAAAAATATAAAAAGGAGAAGCATAACGAAGTACTTTCTGTCAAAATAATTAAAATAAACAAAATATGTTTAGTGTGATTTCTTTTTTAGAAAGAATTTTTATTTTATTGATTAGCCGTTTACCTGTACTCTTATTGTCGTGTTTATTTTTATAAAACACCAATAAATTACTCATTGAAAAAAGTAAGTATAATAATGGATCATTGTTAGTATTAAGTGAGTATTTTTTATAAGATAGAAATAAAATATAATTTAATTTTAAGTACGATTTTTGAAATTAATTTTTTTAAACAGATAATAATGAATTTATCAAGTCATAGAAATTTTCTATGAGAGGGTCTTTTTTTTTTCCATGGTAAAATGCTTTCTTTACTTCTTTTAAATCGGCACGAAAATAATTTATTTACGTTTTTCTACCCCATAGAAATTAATTCAAGATGAAGTGAGTGTTATGCAAATATACCACAAAATATAGCTTGATATAAAACTGTTTCTAATATTTCAATGTTTTTTTCTATGGTAAATAAAATGTTAAAGGAAATAACCTGAACAGTAATTTGTACAGAAGCGAACAAGTGGTTTTGTTCAGAAATAAGTACAAAAATTAAAAGAACACTTAGCAAAGAACTTCAAAAAATCAATGGCAAAGAAAATATCAGCGCTTTAAGGTAAATTGTTAACATAACAGGTAATCTAATTACGATGCCAGCGAGTCTGGCTTATTTGGTAAAGGTGTATTTTTGATGTATTGTAAGATTTTTTTTTTTCATTCAAACTAATCCAGCCAGTTTTATGCAAAGCTTGTTTTTTATTCAATTATACTTTCATGCAAATATTGGTGAATAAAATCTGTATTCTTTCCATCAGGCATCTGAATTTTACGGTACATCACTACTAGTAACCGATACCTCACCGAGTTAAACTGTTCATGTAACAGTGAGCACTACACTGTTAATCAATAATGTCATCTGATGAGATGTTATCTGGAGAGTACAATAACTGAAGTGGCAATAAATAGGTCAAATTGGCTTATTAATGGAATACATAAGGACATAGATAATGATCGAAAAATACTCCCGGATATATTCAATATTAAAAAAATTCCTGATGCCATCAAAAATATAGAAATAATCCATTTTTTCAAGATTTGAGATTAGGAGTTTAAAAAATTTCCGTCTAGTTTAATATAATTCTGGAATTCTAGCCTGCCAAAGATTTGTTATCAAGTCTGAGTTCGGGTGGAGTAATTTGTTTTTCATTTTCTTAAATCCTTTATACTTTGAGTTTTTTCAAAGGTAAATAAAAAAATAAAAACCGAAAATAAAGATACATTTAATAATAGTCATATTTTGGAATCGCAGCAAGTATAATAACACTTAAATCTTATGGTTGATATTTATTAAAATAAAATAATAAAAATCATGGTTTTTTATAAGCTTATCAAAGTTTGGGAATTTCTATATCGGGAGAAGCCAAATATATATTTTTTCTGAGCCATTTCATATATTAATATTGAAAACATTTATGAAAATACTTAAAACATATAAATTTATTGTTGACATAAAACTATGGAGATATGGTCATGTTGGGATGTGTTAAATATAAAAAGAAATGCATATATAATTTTCTTCCGAGACAGCGTGACGCCGCCTCTAGCCATTTATTATCTACCCCCTGTTTTATTACTATGAGAAATATAAAATTTCCAATGGCATGTTGGTTGATAATTTATGCGATCATTAATAGAACTATGCAGATCAAGGCTTTATTTGATTGATTGAAAAAATACAAAGTTTTTATTATTATATTTGTAAGCTGCTATATTTGTATTTTTAATAATTGCTATGTTTCTAATTTGAATAAATCTAATAAAATGATTTTGCTAGAATATTTCATCTAATGTTTTAATTCCCGGTCAAGGTTTTTGTATTATTAATTATTTCCAAATATAAGTAAATGTAAATATACATAAAAATAATATTTTTTTTCTATCGCATCCATTCTATTTCAACTATAAAATTACAATATTTCTAAACCAAAACATAATTACATATATTTTGACTATTTAAATTTTAAATGTTAAACTAAAAAGATGTCTGTTCAGTGTTTTATTTATTTGATTTCAATATAATCATTATTTCGGAGCACATAATATATAATTACTTTTATATATAAGTGCCATAAAATTTTGGGTGCGGTTCGACATTAGATCCATTTTTTAGACTAAAGTAAAAATCTCGCCAAAAAACTTTTTGTTAACTAACAAATTGATTTGATTGAACATTTTGACTGATTAATTTTGAATGATTTCTTTAAGCAAAATTATGGTATTACGATACAGTTCATAAAATGTAACCGAATTAAATTTAGTAATTCTAATCATCTTTATTGACTAGCCTATATACACTTCCTTGATAATCGTCGGAGACTAACTTTTAGTAATTGATAGTATTTGCTAATTAAATGTTTAATGTCAATAGTTGCAACAATGGATCGATTTCAGTACTTTTATATAAAATACATATTCAAATAAACAAAAAGAAAATCTTAAACAAAAAAAAATCAATCAATCGCACACTCAAAAGCGTTGAATTGTGTAATAAAAATACTTTATAGTTATTGTTCGATACATATAAATTTTATTGTAAGTTGAAATCTTTATTCAGGATAAGTACATGTTTTTATTGCTGTTTATACAATATTTCTTTCATAGCTGTGAAATACACTGTATTATTTATTACGGTTTTTGTTTTTTTTTTGTATCAGAGTATTAAAAAAATGCTGTAAGTCTATCACGTTATGAAACAGGCAAGAACTGAGGTTTATGACGTTCTCAACATAAATTAGCTCCAGATTTAGTGGAGTATGTATGAAAAACCGAAGGCAGTCGGCGGAGGGGTGCTTTTGTATAGATATTTTATTCTGTTTTTGTTTAACTGCCGCTTTTCCGCGGGGCTGCGTAGCTGAGGCCGTATAAGTATAATGCTGATGTCGGGCCGCTGGAAAAGCGCCATTTTAAAACACGCTTACAGTAAAATGTGTTTATTACATCGAAATATTACGAGAATTTCAATTTATTTTTTGAATATACTTCTCGAAAACAACAAAAAAAAACATCGGCGTAATTTTTAACCCACGCGAAAAGATACTTCACGTGATTTGTTTTGGAGTTTGATTTCTGCACTTTTTTTTTTATTAATATTTATGAAAACACCCTCCGATAAAGAAATTATTTTTTAAAAAAACAAAAATACCTCTGATACATTTTTAGACAAATTTTACATTGAAAACAATATTTTTTGTTTTTATATTTGTATAAAAAGTTTATACTCTAACTTTATTTCATGCCAATGATACATTCATTTTTTTAGTAAAGAGTGATTTTTAAAAACTTCTGTTATTTTACGTACACATACCATTTTTCAATGCATAAATAAGTATTACATGTTGCAGGCAATCTAATAAACTGAAACTCAATTTTTTAAATCGTTTTTACTTTGCGAATTAAAACGGGGTAAATGTATGAGTATAAGCGCGTATAGATGTTAGTTTTTATTAAAACGCTGGTATGCGAATGCGATGCTATTAGAATTTTTTTGCACATGGCCTGGCGCCTTCCGTAATTGAACTGGCTGATGTTTTTTTTTTTTTTTTAATAAAAAAAAATAATAATAGAACTGTTAGAGAGGGGCGAGGAGGCGAGAGAATTTGATTGGATGCGCTTGCGGAACGATTTGATTTAATGGAGGTAATCGACCATCTTGATTCGATTACTGCCGTCGCCGCCGTTTATCGCAATCATTTTTGTTGCCAGCACTCGGAAATATAAAGCCGGCGTGGATTCACAGATCGAGCTGTGAAATAAAAATTAATTGGCACCCCTCGGCCGTTTTCAGTGACGGCATTGTGCGGAAAAGTGGCGGTGCGCTCGTAATTACGTATTTTTCAATTTGAAATTCCGCAAGCTGAATGTTTTGGGATCGTTTCAATTTGATTGGGGTAAAACGATGCAGATACTTTATAAAAATATTTTTATTGAACCACACAAAACGGATTTTCAATTACTGGGAATGCCACTATTTGTTTTTTTTTATTATTTATCACCTATAATAGTATTAGTCTTGACATGTGAAATGGAAGTATCTAGTAATTAGCAAATACGTTGAATATACCAAGATGAGTTTTTTTAATAAATTACTACATTGATTATAAAAAAAAACAAAACATCGTCCTTTGTTGCGTCTATTTAAAAAAAAAATTCATAGATTTTCAAATAATTAGCAAAGTTTTGGAAAAGAATTTCATAATGTAAAAATAAAAAATATTTCGTAATATTTATATAAAGCACTCATAAAAAATCATATTAGTGACAATTATGTTTAATTGGTGATAAATTTAGAATTATGCGTAAACAATAATTACGTAATAAACAAGGTTTTTTAAAAAATGTTGATAAATTGAATTTTTTGAGGCTTTTGGGTTTTTCGTTCATTTTCAATTAACCTTTGAATCGATGGGAACTTTGCAATTTCAAAATACATGTCCATCATGAATAATTCGTTCATTAGCACGATTTCGCTCTCAAAGGTTTTCCGCGGTGATTGAGTTAACTTCATTTTAAAAAGCTTAATGCATTTTATCCGCTATTTGGAAACATTCAATTATTTTAATGTATTAAATTAGTTACCAAAAAATATACACGATAATTTTTTGATTGAATTGAAATGTGAGTTTGTAATTTTGTAAATGGATTCAAACAAACAGATAGCAATTGCCATTAAATCTATTATTTATAGTTTATAAACACTTATATTAACTTTGTCGTCAGAATAGTACATAAAAAAATAAATGTCTCCAGATTTAATGACATAGAAAATCATTTAAGGAAAAAACATCAACGGTCCATGTTTATAATAGTTTCCTGGGTATAATTAGCCTTATATCTATAAAACTCTAACTCTAATAGTTTTGATGTTTTAGATTTAGTATTGAATATTAAATATACAGTTTTTGCAACAAAAAAGCATTAAAAATTTTTATGCTTATACTATTCTATGAAAAATTATAAAATAGAATATAAATCATTTAATTATTATAACTACCGACCGTATTTGTCCAGAGGTAAATATAATAATAAAGCTCTCAAAATAAGCCATTAATACCAAATTTAATAGCTATTGAGTATTCAATTCTTACTGTCCTAGGATAATAGTTTTAAGCAGTAAATTTTTTATAGTTAAAAATATTTTATGGAATTTACACACACATGATATGAGCATCCTCCACTTCCCCTGAAAAATCACATAACTCATAATGATACATGATATTTTTCATATTTTATTACGATCTATGTGAGTATTACACGTACTGTTGTATAATGCTGTTTTGTTCGTATGAGAGAATAAAAAAAAAGTAAAGTTTGTGAACAAATCTCGAGTTTTTCGTGAAATGAGAGTCGGTGCGTGGGATATAAAGTATTGTGTGTTAACACAACAGGAAAATAAAGTAAGATCACATTCTCAATATTACAATTAAAATTTAATTATATCGCCAGTGTAACATTATTTACATAAAATATGAAAACATTTTTGTTGATTTTGAAAAAGTTCAATCCACAGACAGTCATTTCAATCAAGTAGAGTATTCTCATGTCAAAACGTATTTTATGATTTTTGTGTTTCCGATTTCCGATTTGAAAAATTTCAATTCATAGACAGTTATTTCAATCAAGTAGAATATTCTCATGTCAAAACGTATTTTTTGATTTTTGTGTTTCCGATTTCCGAGCCATTACCGAGCCAGTCCGACCCGCCGCTCTTAATTAATCATAAGCTCCATTGTCTAAGGACACAAGTTCCTCCTTTGTAGCCGGGCCAGCTGTGATCTCCCGCAGAGAACACCAAGTCGCCATTGTTGTGGGACAATAACGTTTTTGCCGAAAAATAATTATTCCAACTATCGCGTCATTTTTTTTTATTTACATAAAAAAATTCATTAAATAGTCTCTTTGGTTTGTTTTTAATTTTATGTTTTCAATTTTTTGCAGGTTTTTAAATTTCGTTACTTTATTATTAAATAATATATTTTTGAAGAAATATCACGATAAATGCTTTATATGGTATTCAAAATATAAAATTTTATAAACATGTATTTTATAATGCTGTTTTGTTCGTATGAGGGAATAAAAGATAATAAATTTAGTGGAATGAGTTGATCATATTTACTAATAATCAATTCCAAAATTTTGATTAAGATTTTATTTCATCGCCAATGTAACATTATTTACTTTAAGACTTTAATAAAATTAAAATATTTTTTTAAATGTATGAACAAGAGAAGCAGTAAAAGACGTATATCGATGCGTAATAAAACCAATTTCGATTTGCTAGTTCTTCTAGTCGTTGAAATGATCTTGAAAAAGTTCAATCGATAGACAATCATTTCAATCAAGTAGAATCGTTTCAGGTCAAAACGTATTTTATATACAAATAAAACCCGCAACTCGTATTTTTTGCAGGTATAATGTGGATAGTGAAGAATGGCTTAGAGAGTTCGTTATTTTTATTACCGAATGGGAATCGTGTTCGTTTTATTTCATCCATTATCATAATTTAGTTTGTCGGACACAGTTCCCAGCAGAGCCTAATAGCCAACTGTTTGTCTTAATATAACGTAATGGACTATAAAAAATATATATATTTATTTATGAAATGCTCACTTTACCTTAATTAACTCAAATAAGGCAGCCATCTACTTAACATACATTCATTGTTTATAAATATCCTGATATAAAAACTAACGTTAAAAACAACCAATTTTAAGAAGACATATGAAACGATAAACAGCTTTTCGTATTTCTTCTTCAAAAGGAGCAAACAGATTATTCTCTTCTAATTATGCTATATTTTTATGATCATTATTAGGGCACCAATAGTCATTATATAAAAAAATTACCAAGGTTATTTGTGCTATTTGTGTAAAAACAAATAAGTAAATATTTAAGTAAGTTAGCACTTTTATTGTTATGTTGGAGCATGCATAAAGTGAAAAGTAGCAATATTAAAGATAGTCACGTTCAAATTTCCCTTAGCATTTGACTGAGAATATGAAGTGAAATGGGAACAATATGCTTACTCCAGTAGTTCTATTTTGGAATAATATTAAATATAAAAAGACGATGCGATAATATTTACTACTTAAGTATATTATTGCGCGAATAATGTATATATACTAGGGTGTCCCTTATATGACCAAAAATTTTTTTTTTTCAAATTTCGAAATGGGTACCCTCTACTTTTTTTAGTAATGCTATAAGAGTCTTAAATATAAAATTTCATCTTTCTAGCATAATTGCAACCAGTGCCGACCGAGCTTCAAAGTTTAGTAAAAAACGTGTTTTGTCTTGATATTTCGGTCTGGTATAAAATCATTATAAATGCAATAAATTAAGTAAATAATAGTAAAAATTCAATTAGATGAACATTAATCTTTAATCAAAAACATAAAGTAATAACAATCAGCCAGGGTAACTTTTTTTTAGAGTTGTTTTTTTACAGTCCGGATACAATTTTATATGTTCCTGGACACAGCGCAGCAAGAACTGTTTTTGTTCTTCTTCAGCCGTGATAAGTCCGTTAAAATCTTGCATCATTTTAACAGCCCTTTCAGCAGTATCATTCACAACTCTCAAATAACTTATTTTTCTTTTAGCTTCCAGAAAAGCAGCATTATTATTCCAGGAAGATACATCTTCCTTTAGAAAACTGTCGTCGATCTGCAGTCGTGATAAAAATTGTTTGCTCTTTTCCGATACGAAATTATCCAGTGTTTTGCCTGGAAAAAAAAGGAAAATAAGATAAATAACAAATAAATCTACAACAATTTAAATATATCACAAAAAGTCAATTAAACTTACCAAACAACCTTTGGGGCAGTTCTTCCTTTGACGGGTCATAGCGTTTGCTAAAATCTGAGGTTTTGTCCCGGTTGAAGTTGGCAATCATTTTCTTTTTAGTTTGGTTATCAACTTCATCATCAAACAGTGATAGAATAACTGTCTCTTCACATAAATACCACAAGTGATGGCTAAACTTGCTTATAGAAGCATTAGAAATTGTTGCGTCAACTTTTTCGTACTCTTTTAACATCTTCAAGAAGCGCAAATCTTGGTTAGGTGCTTTGATCGCCACTGTACATTCGAGCCAAGGTTTAACATACAACACCACGACAAATAAGCAAACATCTTGTAGAGCCTTTTTGTCCTTCGCAGTTATTCTGCATTGTGACTGAAGTGAACATATTTTTAAAGAATAGATCGCTCTCGCCATCCAGCGAGCCTGATGCATTGCTCCGGGGGGCCTTAGTTTTAATTTTTCCTCTGTGTCTCCTCCCAAAAATATTACGCACAGTTCGACCAATTCGCGGTAGTCATCTCTTACATAACCTTTGTCTAATTCTGCCTTATAAAATATTAACAAAGCTTGAATGTCTGTCTCGGCAACACGTTGTTTTACGAAATTAAGAGATGGTTCAATGTTACTAGCGTCGATGTTTTTCCAATTTTCTCTGAACTTTTTAAACATTGGAATATCTGGGCTACTAGTAATTTGCTTAATTTTGCTTTCAAAGACAGCTTTTAGGACCAATTCATAAACATGATGACGACAGGCGAAAAGCAGCAATTCTCTTCCTAAAGTTTCTCCAAAATAGCACAAGCTCCATTGAAACGGCCAGTATTGAAAGCTGTTGTGTCGCAGCACATTATTTGTACTTTATCGTGAAGGTTCTAGTCAAAGAGAGCTATTGAGACAGCCTTAGCTTGATGTTTTTCAGAAGAATGTTCTAGTTTTGGCACTGCAAGAAGCTGTTCCTTATCGTCAAACGAAGCAATAACTGGCAAGCGTTCTTCTTTAGAACTTCGTACATCTAACCCGGGTAATAGTTTTCTATCCCAATGGACTGTGACTACGTCGGGTACATTACTTCCAAAGAAGTCAGATTTTATTGCTTCTGCCCTTGATTTTCTAGTTTCAGCAGCTAGTGGTTATCTTTGTCTTACAACCCTTTCCTCTTCTTCCAATCGTCGTTGTTTAGATCTATCTTCTTTTTCCGACAATTTTTTATCAACACCACCTAAGCATCCTGGTCGATCTGGCTCTCTCTGTTTCATTAAAAATAATTTATCTTACTCTATTTTCATTCTCTCAAAAGCATCAGCATGTGCAATATCAAACAAATTATCAAGATCAATTTTGAAATTGTTCTCACGGCTCTTGAACGTAACCTGAGTTTTCTTACAATTTTTTTTGCAACTCTCTCCAAACATGATATAAATCAACAAGTTTCTTCACGCAGTTAGGATATGCCCTTGTTGGAATTCTTGCTTTTTCCCAATATATGATGCACTCCCTAATCACAAGATTTGCACTTTCACTAACAATCAGTTTAACCTCGCGAATATTGTAAAATAGGACCGAGGGATTTTGTCGATTAGATGGTAATTTTGCACCATTTATTTGATATCTAGGCAAACCGATAAGGAAATTATTTTGTTTATCACTCCGTAATTCCACCGACATGTTAACGCACTAAACAATGGAGCACTACTAATCTCAAAAATCACGTATGAAATGACAAATAAAACATGCAGTTACAAGTCACAGCGCAGTACTTACGCAACTTGTATGGACAAGTTAAAATCGCAAGTCGGCACGGGTTACCGTTTATAAATCGAACTAATATTTTTTTCTAGACAATATAGGATTATTACTAAACTTTTAAGAAGGTACGCGTAAAAAAATATTGAACTTGAATTTTAAGGGACACCCTAATATATACCCATAATAAGAAAGGAGTGGGTGAGAGCGCAGACTAGATGTCGAGATGAGACCACCATAGGCAAATAATAAAAGTAGAAGTGAACTAGACATGTAGTTAAAATAAATGATCACCTAGGTACCAAAAAAATATTGGCTATACTATAATTGTCCGATTGATGGCATCATCAGAACTATTGTAATTTCATGGGAGAATCAAGGACCAAGCCCCATGCGTAGCAGGGAAATGCACGAATAAATAATAGGAAATGTAAACTATCACAATCTACTTGAGAGATTAATATTATCACGTTGTATTTGTTTATTTATTTATCTGGATTCTCTTACATTAAATAAAGAAAATGGTAATGTAAACATGGGATATTTGGAAGTAGCACAAAAAAAGATCATGGCGTTTGATTCTCATACAAATAATGTAAAATAATCGATTGTTAATCTTGAAATAGATAAAATATATATTATATTACTTTGTAGTTTATATGTTTATAATTTATACATCTGTTAAAATACATAACTCTGCTTCTGGTATTAATTGAATTGATTCAAAATTCAAACCAACGTTTGAAAACATGATTGTAAATTTGTTACCACAAATAAAATCAAAATATAGAGAAGAATTTATTATTTTAAAATTTAATTTCTAATGCTTATTTTTGTAAGTGAAAATTTCAGCAAATAAATTAATTTTAAGTATTTACGAATACGATAAATAAGTTAAATTATTAAAAGATATATGTGGTAAATTATATAACGATATGATGTATTGAAAATACTCAAACAAAATGTACACATAGAGGAATGAAGATCGTAATCTTCAATGAATATCATTTCATTTTAAAGAAAAGCAAATTGTATAAGTATGTAACCAGTAATGAAATGTAAGAAGCGGCTTTATATCAAAACAAATACGGGAAAAATTGTGAATAAAAGATATCAAAAATTACGACATACTTATAAATAAATACACACAACCAGATTAGAATATTTCAGAGTGGTTTTAACAAAATATAATGAATAAAAGTATTATTTTTATTTAGACTTAAATTTTTACTATAAGTAAATGTTTCTTGGAATGAAAACGTTGATTATACATAAAGTGTTGAACAATTGAAATGCTGAAGTTCCAGCTAAAACTATAGTCAGCTGTTTGTTTATTTTTGAAAATTCATTGATCTAGCATACAGTCTACCTTTAAAAGATTCTCCTATCAAACTCGAAGATCTCTTCGTACCAAGCCAAGCATGTGATTTTATTCGTTCACTGAAAAATTATCTATTTTAAAAATCAATCTGTAAGCAGAGCGCCTCCTCGCCCTCCATGGCTACATCAAAGCCTCCCTCGGGGACCGCCGGGCTATTTATGCGAGGCTGCCAGGCGCGAGGGCGGATGGGGTGCCCGGGAAGGGGAGGCCGACAGTATCAATTTGACTTTACAGATATTTATTTATCCCCATTTATACATCCTAGAATCGATCTCTGAACCTCTATTTTGGCTAGGTTTTATTTGATATGCGAAAAAAACAAGAAAAAAAGGATTTCTTGAAAAGATCAAAAAAAATTGCTGGAAGAGAAGAAACTGCAACATATGTTCCCATATCAAATATGTTGCAACGATGTTTCAACTTATATTCAGGGAGTAAAATAAATACAAGTTAACAAATCCGTTAACAAAATAATTGTTAACAGACGTATCGGCCAGATTACCTCAGCTCGGATGTCTACAGTGATAGTGATATTGTTTGTAAGGGTAGATATCTGTTCTCGAATTGGCAGATTGTTCGGAATCGGATCGGTTTCAAGTATAAGGGGTGTCGATATACGAGTGCCTCGTGTACTGTTATACAGTACACGAGGTCTTGGAATTTATAGTTGCAGCAGGTTGGCTGGATGTTCCCGGTTATTATTCGATATAAGTTACCCCTTCTTGCTGATTGCACTCCAGACCGTTCTCTCCAAACATTATTAAACCGCTTGCAGAATGTGCCTTCTTCTTATGAGATAATAATGTGAACTTGCTGAAACTATGTTCATCTTGTTTGAATTGTGAAATATTTTAACATATGTGAAATAAATTTTTGAGAATATATGTCGTAAAAAAAGGATTTTTAAAATGTCAAAAGATATACTATTTTTACATTCATTATATTAGAGAAACTGACTTAAAAAAAAAATTGCATGTTATTGACAGATAAGGTTATGCATAGAATAATTTTCAGTATTATAGATTTTTAGAGTTTACTTTACTAATTTTTATATCAATTTTCTAATTGACCTTTCGATTTGATAGTACAACGGAATAAAACTACGATTTTTATATTGAATATTCTATTAATTTATACCCATAATACACAATAAAAAGTAAAAATAACTGTTTATTTTTATAGAGCTAGCTTAGATATCTTTTTTTTCTAATATATTTTTTTGGTATTTTTGAAATTCTTATAAGTAAATAACTAAAATATGCGGAAAGAAGCACATTGAATCTAAGTCTATAAATGTGTAAAAAAAAAAAAAAAAAGAAAGTATTCCAAATACTTCAATAGTTACAAGGGCTTATAAAGAAGAGGGAGCAAATTACTCGCTTGACAATATCTCGCAGGGGTGATTCACAATATTCTTTTAGGCATTTGTATGGAGTCCCAGCTCGGCTAGCAACCCAGCTGGATGCTGGGATCTGAATCAGATCGGATCGCAGGACCCGGTGGGGTCCTTTACGACCCGCGGGTCAGCTCGGCTGAGCTAACGTGGAGCTGAATGTGTTTTTGTGACTTTTGTTGATCGGTAATAACGTATTAGCGGACCTCAGTAGCCTGTTTTTATTGTGTGGATTTACGTAACCGACTTAGCTGCTGTATATAAAAAAATAGGTAAATAATATAACCAGTTAGTTTTTTTATTTCTTTTAATATACTTTTTATGTAGTTTTATTTAATATTGTATTGGAAGCCTTCCATACAAAACGTTGATCAATTAATTTGTAATGAGTATTTCTAATAATATCTTTTATGGCCATTTTAGTAAGGTAGTGTTAATCTGCAATAATATGTTTTACTCATTTTCACACAAACACATCAAATTTTTGTTACGTTATTTTAAAAATAATATTTTGAATAAAATTTCAGTAAATACTCTGCATAAAATCAACATATTGAAAAGACAATACAAACAATGCCTCTGTAAACATTTACTTGTCTATAATCCCGCGTAGTTCAGGTTTGTACTGAATATCACAAACTTGCACTTCTATTTTTATATTCACCTTACTAGAGGGTCGTATCCCTAACAGAGATTGCGCCTCAAGCCAGTGGGGTAATTCAGGATCCCAAGGCTTAAGGCAAATATAAAATTAGTACGTGCTTCGGTACAGCTGACCCCGACAATGTACAGGGTGGGTACTTTAATGGTTTTGAAAAGGCTTAAAATTTTGTTATTTATAGAAGAAACTTATTAAGTATAATTTATTATTTTAAATGCGATTAATAAACTCATAATACATATCTTGGCTTAAGTCACTAAAATTTACAGCATACTTTCTAATGAGATTTTTAAACATATGTAACCCCTATTAATTTTTTTTTAATCCTTATTAGTGTCACCATAACTTTTTTCTTTATTGTACATCCATGAAGGATCCAGAATTATAATTTTGATGATTTTGTGTTTCTATTTATACAGTTTTAAATATTGGAAATTTCAACGAATGTAGATTTTTATATGTCATCGAATTTATTTTGTTGTGTTTATAGATTATCATTTATATTCCTAAGGTGATATAATAAAACAGTATCATATTTTTAAGCACAGTTTTCCGCGGCATTAAATGTTACCTTATTAAAAGTTACCGGATAAATATTTTACGTAAAAGATATGCATTCAAAAACAACACATAATTTCATAAAACAATTGTTAACAATTTTGATTTTAATTATAGATACAATAATAAAAACTAAGTTTCAAGTTTAGAAATACTCAGGTGTATTCAAGTTCTAAAGTCTTTAAATTCGATATTATTAAGATATAAATAAAAATAATAAATATATCCATAAAATGTATATATGTATGTGTATGATAAATTGACAACTGTAAAGGGTTTTATCGTTAAAGATTACATTTAAAGTAATTTTTATTATAAAAAGTGGGCTAATGTTATGCGTGACAAACTATCGTATATATTCAGTCTAAACAAAAACTAAGTATTTAATTTATCAAAGTTTTGAATTAAAAAGCACTCAGATATATATTTATCGATTATACACAAAATAATTTGATTATAATAAAAATTATTATCAATTATTTAAATGGCAATGTTGGGAATGGATAACCATTTTATTAAATTGGTGTAGTGCCTAGAATAATTGAAAATATATACAGGTGAAACAATGTTACCAATATATTTTTATATCTTCAGTTGGTTTTATAATTTATAATCTTTATATCATTACAAATTAAATACAATATTTTAATAAAAAATATTATTTGATATATTTTTAAGTGATAAATATATTTTTAATACGAAATCATTTGGTGCCCTTATGATGTGGGAGTTTTTTTGTAACAAAACTAAATATCTACTAATATCTTGATTTTTCGTCACTGTAGAATAACTGTGTAAACTAAATTTGGGCCTATTTAACTGAAAAATATGTAAATATTATGTAATGCACTGCAAACAAACAAATAATGAAATACGTAATTATTAAAATGGATTTGCTGCGTTAAACTATTACAAAGTATAAAAATGATATCATGAAAAAATTTCTGATGTGGGAATCGTTAACATGTATAGAGTATTTATAATGAATACTATAAACCAATTTAGTCACAAAAGATCGCTTATTATTCGGCAACCAAAGTAGGAACGTAGCATTCCTCAAAGTATTTATCCATAATATAATGAACTCTTTTTTCCGCTTGACATGCTCATGGTACCAACAAGCTTACATGGCTGTAAGAGGCTTAGACTCACCCTGTATAGGCTTAACTGCTTTAAGATACGTTTTATGTAGCATTATAATAAAGAGCCCCGTTCCGATCAGTGTACAAACAGGTTGGATTAGGTTTCGATTTCGCTATATCTGGGCTCGAACAAACACTCGGCCGTTTATTTGGGCGGTCCGAGCCACCCCCACAAAACCGCCCCTTCGGAGACTCCGGTAATAAGCCACCCCTGGTCGGGCTCGGAGACCCTCGGAATCTTTGTGTCTCGAATATTGCTAATTTGTTCTTTGTACGAGTGGGCCAGTACTAATGCCGATTTAATTAATCTCGGGCCGCAAACAATTAGTGGGGAAATAATTAAATTTCGTTGGCAATTATTTTTGATTTAGAAAATTGGTTTCTGGGTTGCCGGAGCGGCGACTGAAAAAACTCTGTACGCGTGTCTGGAGGAATTGAAAAAAGATCCTGAAAAGATTACACCATAAATTTATAGATTTTTTATATCACTAATTTTATTTCTTTCATCCCCTATATAACATTTTTTTAGTTTTGAAGATTGAAATTTAAATTTACTACTTTTTAAGAATATTTACGTAATCTGATTATTTATAAATTAAGGATTATGAAGACTTAATTTTTTAGTATACTGTTAGCTTTTATTTTTATGATTATTACATTTTAAATGTTTATTTTGTTTATCAGATTTGTACAACTTAATGTTAAACAAACAAGTTTTATACTATTTCAAATGTGGATTATTAAAAAAAAATACTTTTAAAATTAAAATGAGATGGTTATATTTATACTAGAAAGCATGATTGTGCGACAACGCATTGTAGGTACTAATCAACCAATCAAATATATATATATATTATAGTTTGTTTTTTTAAATTTTATTGTGATGCAATCAGGTTTTTCATAAGTTTATTGCATAAAAATATTTTTTTAAGAAATAAAATATTAAACTGAAAGTTAGCAAGGCGTCTCATAGTTTTACTCTTAATTTGACATTTTTCCGCCCGTCACTCGTAAAATGCGTATTTGTAAATATGAACTAAAATAAAAATCTTTGATAAAAATCAAGATGAAATCTCACAAAAAAGAAATTGCTTGTCACGGAGACTTTCCCAGGAGACACGAATTTCCATATTTACGTCCACATACTTATCATAGAATTTCAGTTGCCAAAAATAGAAAAAGGGATCCATTTTTAGACTCGGTATGATTACTTAATAATTTATCCAATATTCAAAACTTATTTATTTTAGAGCTTAACGTATGTTATTAGAAATATATATGGTTCAAAAGAACTTCCTTTAGTTTTTTTTTTTTTTAATATTTTGTAGAATTGAAGATTGGTGGTTTTTGAAATAAATGAATATAAAAATAGTTGCATGACGTGCTAGTTAAACGTTGAGAAATGATATGAAATAGTTGCATAACGTGCTAGTTACATATATAGACATGATATTAAAATAGTTGTTTATCGACTTGGTAAAACGTTATGACATGATATTATTGTCTATGCTGGCTAAACATTTAGACATGATATTAAAATAGTGGTGTGACGTGCTTGTTGAACGTTAAGGAGCGTAGTTGAAATAGAAGACGTGCTAATATTAAATTAGTTATATGACGTGCTAGTTAAGCGTTTAGGCGTGATATTATAATAGTTGTGTTATATAGTTACATATCGACTTCCTTGCCAGTTACCACAGAGCAACTAATCCGTTATATGGGCTGGGGACGCAGGCTGTAGGAGCGCCGGTAAACACTCGGAAATGCACTGATTGCACCCAAATTGCATGCAGGCGGCAATCACGACCAACAAATCAGTGATTCCGAACCAACGCCCATCAACTTTTCTCCCAAAAATACAAAATTAATGATATTTCATAATACGATGCTAAAAAATTCAATTAATTAAAATACAGTAAAAAATACTACCAAAAAAATTTTGCTGTTTTTTTTTAAAAATCAATGCAAACACCTAGAATTTTTTTTTTTTTTAGTTTTTCAAGTCAACACGAAACATGGAATATATAATTGTCAAATATCAATAGTTATATTAGAAGTGAGAAAACACTGTAACTGTTCTAATATGTTGGTGCATAGTTAAATTCAGAGAAATCGATTAAATATTTGCTAAGGTAAAGTAAGTGAAATGATTATACAGAGTAAATTTGTTTTAACATAAAAATATATTTAAGGTAAGGTTTGTATTACGCATTGAATCCTACTATCCTCTTCTTTTTGAAGATTAAAATAAATTAATAAATAAATAAGGTAAAAAAAATTATTTGCCATGTCCGCTGGTTTTAGAATATACGAATAATCAGATCAGTAGAACTTGATTGTGGTTTAAAATATACAACAGTTTAACTAAGCCAACACAATGTGGCCTGTGATAGAATGCGGTTAAGTTTGGTAAAGTTCATACCAGATATTTAATATCATGGAAATGATACACGTATAGATTTTAATTTTATTAACAATTGTGATTTACCTTTTTCCTATGTTTTTTGAAAATTTTAAGCAATAAGGTAATTTTTTTTAAATATTTGCTATTTTCGCTGGTTTTATAATATGCGTAATATGCAGATCAGCAGAACATGATTGTGGTATAAAATATATTTCAGTTAAACGGAGCCAGCCTATGATAGAGGGCGGTTAAATAATGGCGAGTCAGATAATCCCATTCCGCCATGATTCTGTGGAGTTCTGGTCGGACGTAGTCGGTCTGTTCAGTTTAAATATACGAAGCGTATTGATTTATTTGATATGTTAAAGCTTCGTTACTAATGGTTTTGGGTAGAGAGCTGGGATCAAATCTGTTTGATTAGTTGTGATTATGAAGGGTGGTTATGACCTGTGCACAGTATTTAAATGAAAACATCTATTTTGCTTTAAAAATATTAATATTTTTTCTTAAAAATCAGATACTGATAAAAACTGTACACAATTTGTCTAGTGATAGGATTTAAAGATATTACAAATACTGAATAAATTATAAAATAAACGTATTTTAAAACTTTTGAAATACTCGGTTTTTGACTACCATGTCTCGTTATTAAATTCTGATGTTCCAACGTTATGGAAATATAAAAAATCTGAAGTAAATATACTCGTATTTATTAAAATAAAAATAATAAAATTCAGCAAATTGAATTTTAATAGCTTGCTCAAACATAATTGAGTGTCCTTCAGAAACCTTTAAAAAACCTCTATATAAAACCGTTTTCAAAAACGACACTCGTTTTTTTTAAATTTTAATTTCACGTATACAATACAGCAACATAAGTAACCAAAGTTGCAAATCAAATTGCTAGCATAAAAATACAAGCAAAAAGATTAAAAATATTGATAATGTATAAGTTCAAAAGGACTTCAAAAGGTTTAAAATATTTGACGCCGTTATTAATATTATACCTATTAGAATTCAACATTAAGGAATATATTTGAATGTAGCATAAAGCAAGAGCTCACAAGTGCTTTTGGCATAAACATAAGTTTAATTTTATAAGCTCAAAGTGATTACATATACGTTGATAAGGAAAATAATTGATTAAATTGCCAGAATGAAACCTTATGTTGAATTATTCAACTGCAAAGGCACAGTTAATTTGAATTAAATCACGATTCAGTGTTTGCTTTGTAGAACTGTATTTAAGTTTGTTCAACGGTTAAATGCAAATAATTTAGTGCAGGTAATTATGTCGTTCAAATTGATTTATTTACATAGTGATTAGTAAATACATATATTATTCAATGTTGATTTTATGGAATCACATTGAATAATATGTGTATCATTCATTTAAGAGTTTATAATAAATATACTGTATTTCATTGAAAATGTTAATTTATCCTATTACTGATTTCATCTCAGATTGTAGCATAATATAAGAAAATGTATATTTTTTTTACTTTTAATTTTTTAGTAAATTTTTTTGTCTTGTCAAGAAAATAGGCTTTTTTTTAATAGTGGTATATAATTAGTTTTGCTTTTGTGTATTTCTTACAATAAAATACTAAAAGCTTTCGAAGGCTTTTCTATCAATAACACAAATCTGACCCTAATTGAAAAAGATGAGTTTCGCATTTACCGAAAGTGAGCTTGCGAGCATTTTCAACCTTTCAAAAGCTCGCCGACCTCTACCGGCTTACGTGAGTCAGATTTGCTATCTGCCACCAATATAAAGTTGCGTGAGACATCAGCAACACCCGCCCCTCAAAACGGAAAACTTTTAGGGCCGTTACATCCCACCCTCCCCGAGGGATGCTCCTGACTTGCGATTCAAGAGTTACAGCTATATGATACGCGAGGCTTTCAAATATAAATTCGAGAATGTTATAACATTGATTATTTGTACAGATTAAAAAAAAAAATTGTAAAGGCTGAACGTTCAAACAGCTCAAGACATTTTAACAGAGCGCATGCAGAAGTAATTTTTTATGCATCATTCAACCTAAGGCGGTTTTAATACATACATTATTTCTGTCAATATACTTTGATTGATAATTTAAAAATATTTAATAATTAAAAAAAAAACTTATTTGCTAACAATCATCATTTATAATTTGATTTAAAAAAATACAGCTATAGAAATTATGTAATTATGTAAAAAAAAAAAATATGCTGTCGAAAAGCAGGAACTTATTTTAATACAAAAAACACGGACAAATTTTTTTTTTGAAAAACGTTTGATCCAGTAATTTTTGAAGGGTCTCAAGCTGTTTAGATTGTTAAACTTTATCGATCAAACACTGGGTTTACTTTGTTGTATTAACTTTGCATTATTTAAATTGAAATATCTTTGTACGTTAAATTTGCAGTTCACGCACAACTGTGGGCTTTGTCCAAAGTTTTCCGCTAACTTTGCTAATAATCGCTGAATAATTGAGCAACAATGATTTGCATAGCTTGATATAATATAATAATGATCACCTGAACAAATTGCCGACCATCTCTGCTCTTTAGCCACGCATCAGTCGTTAGCCATTCTAACTAGCTTAATATTCACTTATAAAGTTAAATTTTACTAAAGGGTTTTACTTCGCAAACTTTGCTGAGTAAAATTCAAACTACTTGAATCAACTGGGAAAATTCAATAGGCGATTCTTCAAACAATACTGAACTGCGGACAGCAACAGCCGAACTTAAACAATCATTTTAAAGTCTTTGTGAACATTGGATTTTAATATGCTCAAGAACAGTTGAACTTTGAACGCAAGAAAGCTCACACTGAAAAAAAACCGAATTGTAAAAAAAATTTGTATTTTATATTTACTTGTGAATAAAACATCGAATACAGTATACAATTGTTTTTGACGTTTCTTACTGATGAAGATTTCAATATATTATTTATATATACCTATTTTTTTAAAGTTACATAAAAAGAAATCCTTGTTTAATGTCTCTAACAAATGAAATTCGTGTGTATCAATTTAAATGGGTTAAACATTAAAGCACTGACAGTATTATTATACTTGTTTTATAAAATAAACGTTTTGAAGGAAACCTACCCAAAGCATAATATTCTACAGCGAAAAGCTTTTTTCATACTAAAAGCACCTATTCAGAATATTGCACATACGATTTATAAAGCCGAGCTAGTCAATGTCTTATTTGGTATGCAAACAAAAAGCATGTTCTGTGTAGAATTGTATGAATGAATACAAAATCACGCATGTCTCTTATGCAAACTCTCCGCTCCTCGAGGGGAGCCTTTGATATTATATTTTTAGATAGGCTTTGAGGTTTCTCGTGGTATCGAAGTTCGGACCACCTATAACTGAACATATTTTAAATGTCATGAGAATACATCCTGAAACGTGATTTATGGACAAAGTTTGAAATTTCTGAGATGGAATTTGTTAATAAAAAAAACTGTTCGTAGAATATAAAATATTACCTTTTTGCGAAATAGCCACGTATATGAAGAAATAAATCAATATATTCAGATTTTGTGGTTGATATTTACAATTGGGCACAATTTAAATGATTTACTTTATTTCCATTGCCGTACACATTTCAGAATTTTTCAGAATATCGTGTTCTGTTTCACATTGATTCTCTAAGTGTGTTTATGATATAAATCTCGTCTCCAAGACCACATTTTAAAGGCAAGTAGCATCTTTCGAAACTCCACAATCTCAAACGCTGTTATTATCATATATTTAATTGCAGACTAGAATGTTATTACTCAAGAGGCAATTATTATGACTGCATTTGAAGCTTGGGTAATGATCCAGTGAGTTGTAAAAAATATGGATTAGACAATCATAAAAGATTAGTTCTGTTATATGTCTGCATCTCTTAGTTTTTGTAAAACTTATCATTACAACCATTGAAGACTTTGAAATGCTTGTGATGGTGGCAGCCTGCCAGAATAGAGATAAACACAATCTAGATAATCGAGATGAATAAATCAACCAGAAGTTAGCCTAAGCTCATTACATAGAGAAGCAAAAAAATATGAAACAATAATTATTTTTAATAATCACCAAAACTGAAAAAATATATAAAATAAAAAAGTGTTTTGTGGTTATATATAACATATTTTTAATATGCAATGCTATTAATGTAATAATTAAATAAATCCTTTATATGCTTTATTCCATGGATTGTTTCGACAAAATAAAAAATGTATCCGTCTTGTATTAATTTATGATATTTTATTTATTTCGTTTTGATCGGTAGCAGAAATGAAAAACCACGAAAAGCTACATAAAAAAATAACACCCCAAAGAAAAAAAATACAAATGAGGATTTTAAACATATAAACGTTTCACAGAGCTCATATTTGTGGAAAGGCTTTCAATCAGCCGTGAAATGTTGATGAAAACGAAACATTTACATGTAAATTAATTTAACTTTTTTTGCCACGTTGTAGCGTTAAGTTTTCACAACAACAGAAAAAAAATGCGATATCACCGCTTGAGTCGGTGGCGAGATGCCTTCCCGGCCATTTAATTTCGTGTCTGATATTCCGAGGGATGTTACTCTTCCACCTCAATCCTGCTGAAAATTTTACACAGAGGGTTTAAAAAATATTCACGTGTACGATAATAAACCGAGCGGGCAAAGACTTCAAAGGAATGCGAGGGATCGAGGCGACGCCTGAAGACGCTGTCCAATGTCTCGGAACACTGCTCACATCCCTCGCATAGATTGTTGATTGCAAAAAGAGAGAAATAGACATATTTTATACTTGTTGATAAAAGACTTAAATACCTTATTTAAGCAGCTTTGATGTTAGATTTGAGCTGTAAACAAGCGTATAAAAAAAAATCGATAACTCGTTTTTTATCTTGTTGAGGGACAAGGCATTTGATTTGGTGAAGATCCATTTTTTTATAATGATAAAAGTAACTTTGTATTCTTTCTTCACTTTTAGTTTATTACATGACTAGTTTTGACCAACAGACTTGGTCATCATCAGATGTATAACTAAACTCAAACTAGTTTTTTATATTTATTAGTCGCTATCTTCGAGGAATTGGCACTGGGATCAAAATGTAACGCAACACAACTCCCAAAAACAAAGTGAATCTAATAATCATTTATACCAATAATCTTAAGCCCGAAATAAACATACTCTTTACTATAATTCTTTGATCACATTGTTTATTATAATAGAAGCAACACCAATGCTCTCTAGTTATTAGAAGTCTAACAAGCAAATCTATTTTCCCAACGGACACATTGTACAAATCACGCCCTCGGGTCCACGGATAACATTCTTAGAATATTGGCAATAGGATTTCATTTAGAGATGTTAAGTTTATATTATCAATACGTACACATGGAAAATGAATTAGAGTAATATTTTAGTCTTTAAAATATTTAAAAATATATATAAGCGTAAAGTGTATAAGATGTTAAAATAGTATTTAGATTGTAATATAATACGATCGTTGTAGAGAATTGGCTCTCTATTTATCGGAGCCCAGTACGAAATCGACAGTTATCTAGTAAGCGAGATTAATATATCCATCATTCTGTTTTTATAGATTTTTTTTTTTCAAAGTCTATTCATGGTCATGATAGCTAAAATTCACACAAGCGCTATCAACCCGATATCGAGTCCTTATGCCTGAAAATTTTTCCGTCGGAATTTTCATTCACGTCCATAAAGCGGCAGGTTTCTCCATGCGAGACGTGCTTGCGTGTGGCCGCAGAATGAGCAATATTGCGGAGGAAACAGGAAGAGCAGATAGTCGAGCGTGTTATTGACCACATTATAACGCTGTAAATCAACCAACACCCTAACACTTCAACATATGACATAGAACACACACATACACACACACACATATATATATAAATACATAGTTGAGAGATGAATAGGTTAGTTTCCAAACCGAAGATATGTTTAAAGTGGATGGGCAAGACCAATGCTTTGAGACGAGTCAAAAGCTATCAAACCTCAAAATGTGTTTGAAGCGGTTATTTGCAACATCATTTTTTATATTAAATCGATTGATCACAAATTAAATTAAAATTGAATAAACTCTTTTTTATAAACAAATCGTTTACAAATATTAACCTTAAAATTTTTTGCCCAGCAGTTCTTCGACGTGATTTTGAAGCATTATTCCCAAAATAAAATAGTGTGTGTTTATAATTATGATTACATAGATTTTATGTTCTTTGTCAAACTAAAAGTATTTTAAAGTATTTTTCAGACAGTAAATTTTTTTTGACAATTTGAATACTTTTGTAGAAACTTAAACATGTATACATACTTGGTGAAAGCGTTTTATTCTCCGGTACTTCCAATGAACGTACACGTTTATAAGGGTCGGTCGTATGACATAAAATAATAAAGACAGGGTTAAGCCTGCAGGGGTTAGGGGTGGAATGATACGTCCTTCAATTAAGGCGGCTGTTCCACAAAAACATCTGTAGCATCCGCCGGAACTCTGGCACAGGTGACCGTATACTTTATTTGTTGTGAAGTTAGCTGTAGACTTGTGGCGACAGACGCACGTCTATGGGATGCGAAGACGTGACAGGTTTATTTGAAGGTAGGCTTTACTAAAGGGTAAAGGTTGAAAATGACAGGAGTAATGTAATGAGCATTATTTCTGAATTATATTTTACGTGTGAAATTAGGGTTTATGTTTTTTTATATTTTTTTATATAAGGTGTTTTTTTTATAATATTTTTTTTCGTTAATATTTATAAAAATATCAATCTAAACCAACTATTACAATATGGTTATTTTAGTTACTTTATACATTTGCAATAGGTGCAACTTTTCAATAAGTTTGATGTACTGTATATAATTTTTTTTTAAAGAGTTGTTTTAATAGAGATTTTTGTTGATTTTTTCATATCATTCTCCACAATTTTTGTTTGTGTTGTTGTTTTACAATGTTTACTTTTTTTTTTTTTTTTCCACAATAAGATTTAATAACCGCCTATAAATAACAAAAAGGTAATGTGATATTTTATTACCATTTAACTACCTGATGGTAATATAATGACCATGGTATTTATAAAAGGGCAATAAAATAAATGTTATGAAGTGCACAAAGCAAACTCAAATATTTTTTGATCAAATGATGACTTCATGTTGTAATAATATCATTAGGAATTATTTATAAGCATTTAAAAACATTTTTTATATGTATAAAAAAAATCGTTTCTAAAACGTAAAAATATTTTTTCTCTCCGTACAAAGACCTTAACTGAGAAGTTACTAAATGGTGTTGTCTCCATCGTCTGCATCACACCAAGCGACCAGACCCGGGATGATGAAACATTCAGCCAGTCCAAACGACCTCAGCGGGCAGATGCTCCGTATAACACAGCCCCTTATTCTGCTTAAGAAATTGAGATAAATGAACGGACGAGATTTTTCATCTAACGTGTCGTTCATCACAACTAATAATGCAATGGAACTTTCTATGAAACCAGTTTTTATACAGAGTTCGTTTAAAGTTTTCTAGTTACATAAAAAAATCATTATTTATTAATAGTTATCATATAACCTGGGCAGTAAAAACTTAAGGTTACAACTTGAAATTTTGTAAGTTGTGTATTTTTGCAGAGTAAAGTGTAGAATGGTTAGTTGAAATAATTTTTAATAAGTAATTTATAATGTGTGATATATGCATAAGCACAGAAAGCACTTAACCAATGTTAAATATCTA
Organism: Atopsyche davidsoni; assembly: GCA_022113835.1. NCBI lineage: Eukaryota > Metazoa > Arthropoda > Insecta > Trichoptera > Hydrobiosidae > Atopsyche > Atopsyche davidsoni. The sequence goes on along the minus strand of JAILWY010000006.1, from coordinate 6,733,504 downwards.
AAAACCAACTAACAAAGTAATTTTTAGAAAATGATATTTAAAAATAGTTTATGGTTTAAAACATAAAATAAAAATCTTTATTATTAATAAATAGATCTGCTATGTTAAAACTAAAAATATTTTGAACATATCAATTTAAGGTTTGGCTATGGTTAAGCATGATAAATCATGTTAATGCTATTCGTTGCGTTTTATTTTGTCAGGTCAGTAGTTTAAAATCTAATAATACTTTAAAATCACAATCACAAACATAACAACTGTACAATTATTATTTTAAATAAGATTAAATTAAATATCAGTATGAATTGATAACTATTAGATAAGTATATAAGATAAAGTCCTGAGCACTGTCAGTATGTATTAGAAAAAAAAAGTATTTCTACGTACATCTCTAACCACTACAAACTAAAATATTGCATAATAAATTGTGAAATTATCAAGTGAGGTATGTATTTTTATATTTTTTGCAGATTTAAATATAATTTATTTAAAAACTTGTTTGCCTAAGCGTTATCGTTTTGTTAAATGCACAAGCGGCATTAAGGTGTGATTTACAGTTGGGAACGCTTTGTGGAACCTCAATACTTTATTCTTACCGCACTAAATTTTACGCAAAAAGGCAATTAGGCAAGTTCGGTTAATGTGTCTAACCTTGCACACAATACACAACGAGATATATTGAAAATGTTATCCATAATTTATTGTTTGCGTTGCGTGCTTTTCGGCTATATTGCAGGACAACGAATTAATTGTAATTAATTAATTTAATATTTTTTATTATTATTTCAGATGGAATCTCGAACGAGTGACAGGATTTTCGTGTTCGCCTATGGATAAGAAATTGTAAAAAAATGAATTTACGATTCAACGACTCAAGATGGGAGTTTTGTACGTCGTACCGGTTGCGAGTGAAGATTTTGTCGAAGCAAAAAATAAAAATGCTGGCTAAATGGGTGACATAACTTAAATATAGTGCAAAATGTTAATTAGTAGGACGTGAGCTTCATAGTAAACAAAATGAATTCAACGGAGTCGTATTTTTTCCAAGCCGAGAGCCAATTAGATAATCTCGGGGAAAGCGATCTTTACAACTCTTTAGATTCATTAGTCGCTGAAGAGGCGAGGCTTCCCTCGATAGAGGGCTCGGAGTCCAGCAATATTGGATTCAATATACTCGACACTGTACTACCGATATTAGAAAACTGGTCTTACAATTATAGCTCGGGACACAATACCAGCTTTCAAACTAACTTGACTACTCTGGAAGAAGATCAATGGGAGAAGTACGTGAACCTTGCGCAGAAGCGAGCCGGACTTGTCAGTTTTCTACTGCTTTTTTCTTTAACTACAGTATTCGGAAACATGCTCGTCATAATGGCGGTAGTGAGGGAGAGGTATTTGCACACAGCCACAAACTACTTCGTCACATCGTTAGCAGTGGCAGATTGTTTGGTGGGACTCGTTGTGATGCCGTTCTCAGCCTTGTACGAGGTGCTAGACAACATGTGGTTTTTTGGCATGGGTTGGTGCGACGTGTGGAGATCCTTAGACGTACTGTTCAGCACAGCCTCCATACTCAACCTTTGCGTCATATCACTCGACAGGTACTGGGCCATCACTGACCCCATAACGTATCCGATGCGCATGAGCGGTCGACGAGCTGCATTTTTAATAGCAGCCGTTTGGGTGTGCTCCGGGACGATTTCGTTCCCCGCCATCGCCTGGTGGAGGGCCGTCAGAACAGACGAGCCGAAGAAGAACAACTGTCCGTTTACGGAACATCTCGGATACTTAATATTCTCGTCCACGATATCGTTCTACGTCCCGCTATTTGTGATGGTGTTCACTTACTACCGGATATACAGAGCGGCCACGATACAGACCAGGTCGTTGAAAATGGGAACAAAACAAGTGAGAGCTTCCGGTGAACTGGAGCTCACGCTGAGGATACACAGAGGCGGAACTACCAGGGAGAGGCCCGGGACTATATATCACTCGAACACGTCCAACTCCACTCCCGAAGAGCATTCAGATCTCCACGAGCCGCTGACTGCGCTGCAGAATAACGGCTTGTCCAGGACCGCTTCCAATCGCATGATGAATGCAACGCACACAAAGCACCTCCCCAAGAACTTCTCGTTGAGTAGAAAGCTGGCCAAGTTCGCCAAAGAGAAGAAGGCGGCCAAGACACTGGGGATTGTGATGGGAGTGTTCATTGTGTGCTGGTTGCCGTTCTTTGTGGTGAACTTGTTGTCCGGGTTCTGCATGAAGTGCATCGCCCATGAGGAGATCGTAAGCGTCATAGTCACGTGGCTCGGCTGGATCAACTCTTCCATGAATCCCGTCATCTACGCCTGCTGGAGTAGGGACTTTAGAAGGTAAGAACTCATCATACGATTAAACACACTACAAATTAAACACACGAAGTGCATTACTAAAAAACCAATGTATTAAAAACTTTTTTGGTAAATTAAAAGCTGCATTTTATTTTATTTAATAATCAATATTAATCTAATGGACCTTTAACCAATTTAATTCTAGTATTTTTCTGTTTACTGTGTTTTAAAATAACTTCACGACATATGTAGAAATAATGCCAGATGCAGAAACAGATGTCAAGGTAAAACTTAATATTTAAAAAAATGTTTTTTTCCAAGTGAAATAAGTTTTCCCTATTTCGAAAAAAAATTATTTAAGTGTATGCATACGGTAATATTTTTCAAAATAATTTAAATACTTTAGTATTTATCTTGGATAAAATATGATTTAAAACATAAGCTTTTCATTAAATAAATGTCACTTAAAAAAATAAATTCATTTTATTATTATTATTTCATATGTTTTCTGACAATAATGATCTGTCACATGAAACAACAAACATAAATATTTAATTCTACCATTCATTGACAGTAAAAGCTAACCCAAATTTATCGTTAACTTATGTTTAAAATTTGTGAAGTACATTTAATGTAATTGTGAACTTAAAAGTCGGAGATATTTACATAAAACGGCACAAGTAACCAATTACTGAAAAACCAAGCCTTTCCTTGCTTAACAAACCGTAAATAAAGTTTTTTAATAACCACCGAGACTCTTCAACAATTTATTTTAAATTGAAAATAGCTTAGCAAGACAAATTAACCCGCGAGCATTTTAACTATAGCTCGCAAGGAAACGGTATTTATTTAGTATTAATTCGAATCAAATAAATTATTTCCATTAATCTCCAAAGAAAAACGCTTCTCTAAATCGTAAACAAATCGTGCGTTTTTTTCCGTGTAAAATGAGTTTACATAGCGTGGGCAAAAATGAGGTGATTTCAACCCTAATCGATTTTTTATTCTTAAATACCAGCTAAGTTCATGTTTGTACGGTAGATTTATGATTGTTACTAACAAATTTGAAATAATTCAGAATATTGTAAGGTAAGTGTTAAATCTGCGATACTTTTGAACAGAATAAAATAAGATGTTCTAATATAAATTTTAAGATTATAATATAATCAGTACACTTTACTTTCATTTCAGACATTTGAATTAATTCTAGTTTAATATTCTAATAAAATAAAATAAATGTTAGTCAGAATTTCCTTTTTCAAATTACCTACGAATTTTAGTCATTTCAAAGAAGGTAATATCTTCAATGAAATAAATATTTATTTTATAATGAATAAATAATAGTTACTTAAAACCACAATAATAAATAACAATGATAATTTTAATAGTTTTACTTATATTCAAGAGGAATCTTAAGAGAAAATAAATGACTTAAAACATAATTCACCTTATTAATTTTCATTAAATAATATTGAAATATATTTTATTTGTTCGTGAATACTTAGTAGACTACATATAAAGTAGGTAATTTCAAACACGTTATTCGTGTAATCTTTTTTTTCATCAACTTTTTATAAGATACTCGTTTATCATTTTACAAGACACTTATTTATCATAAATTTGAAGAACAATTTCACTTTAAATATAAATTTTCAAAACACTTCTCATTACTTCACGTCTTTCCCCTTGAAAACGTATCGAATACTGCCCATGGGGGCCTACAAAATAAGCATGTTCCCAATCCACTTGCGGACCCAAAACACAATAATTTAAACGGGTTGCCAACAATATGTATATAAATAAATTTAAAATTATTAAAAAAAAAACTTACATATAATATTGATTTTTGTGAAGACCGTCTCACAGGAAGTATGATTTTACCTATACAGGTTTAATGATTGATAATGATTAAGTACATTTTTTCAAATATTGAAAACTGATTTAAGAAACTCTTAGAAAAATATCATCGTGATTTGTGTGGGATTCAAACCCACATCTCCTCGCTTACATGACAGGTGCATTACCAACTATGCTAACGAATCACTAGTACTAGGCAAGAATTTTTAAACAATCATATCCTATAAATGAAACAACGTACTTATTATGGTTCGAATCCCACACAAATCACAATGATATTTTTCTAAGAGTTTCTTTAATCAATTTTCAATATTTGAAAAAATGTACTTAATCATTATCAAAAAAACTTACTTTGAGATAAAGATAGATAAGAAAATAAGCAGTAGACCTCGCGCCTATTACACGAGAATATTCGAAAAGACACTTCTAAAGTAGATTTCATTTAGAGGTTCAGGGGGATGGCTGAAACTTCTCAACGAGGAAGTGAGGGTTGGGGATGCCGCGGGCAGGCCTGGCTTGCCACTAATCGCCGGGAATTGAGTCGACTTACCCCGCGGTAAAAAATAGCCCCCAGGCCGGCCGATATTCCCGCCTCTCTGCCTTCCACCCTCACTGTATGCAAATTTCATTACGAAATTAGGATAACGCAAGAATTTAATTTTTTTTATGCGGAGCAAAAATATATTAAAATTAAAATGTAAATTTTAAAATTGTAATAAGCAACATTATTCAAAGCATACATGCAAGAACCGTCATAAATACTTTTGTACGATTTTCACATTACCTTTAATTTGCATAAACGTTTTTCAAAAGTTCAAATTTACTTCTTTGTGAAATTTTGCGAACGAAAACACATCAGAGAATCTTAGAAAAGGTTTCATTACCATACTACGTATAAAAAATGAAAGATACAAAAGAAGTAGAATGATAAAACCAAATCAGAGGTTATTTTGAATGAGTTCAGCTAGGTAAACCCACACTGCACGCACAAATAGAAAAAAATATACTTTCATAATATATAAATAAAATTTTATGCCCCCATAAGTGTATGTATAAAGGAATAACAAAATAATTTATATTCCCATTATCTCGATACTGACTTTTAAAGCCTGTTGAGATATTTACGACCGACTGCTACTGTGACTATCAATTTATGAAAAAAAATTGTATTATGAATACCAAAATCACTGTTAAACTATAATAGTTGTCGATATATCAGTATAACTTTACTTAGATTTTTTGCTATCAGTAGAAAATGTTTTATTTCATCATTACTGAAAAAATAATTTTAATACACTTTTTTAGAACGTTTGCTGTTGTTAAGTTTTATATAACCTAAAATTGAAAAATTCTTTAAAAACATCTTTTCAACCTTTGTAAAAAAATGGTTTATTTTTAAACTAAATTTAAGCTTTAAAAATGTAGGTTTATTTGTGATTTACAGTGTGTCTTTTCGGGAAATGCTATGAATTTTTGAGACACCGTGTATATCAAACGGTATTACGCAACAACGGTCAGAATGGCTTTACCCCGAAAAGAACATTCTTGCATTCCCACAAAGCTATCAAGCCCACGCCAATAATTCCAGCAAGATTTGAAACAAAAATACGAAGCGTTTAAATTCTATTATTAAACGTTATCGCTGAAGGTGTTTACCTTTTAAGCTCCGATTTATTATCTTTCCGAATAGTTTCCCACACTTAAAATATCGTTAGGCATAATTTAATTTGCCGGGCCGGGGGGGATTCGACTAAATCGCCGGGCAAATAGTTTACTTTGGCACCAGTACCACGGCCTCTCTGATGGCGGGAATTTTTCAGGCGGCACTGAAAGGGTTAAGTTAGGTTAGCGACCGAGGCATTTCGTCATTCTAGGGTACTCGTTTTGAACAAAAAAAAGCAGATTTCAGCTCCTGAACATTCCGATAATTTGATAAAAGTTTCGAAAGTATTTCGGTCGCCATTTTAATTTTTCGAATTTGAATTTTCAGATGGTGGTATAATAAAAGTGTGGTACAAAGCATGCTTTGCTCTTGAAAAATGTTATATATATATAATGTAAACGAAAACCTACGTGAATCGAACGATTATGAAACCTTATTAAATAGTTTTATATTTTAATATTTAAAAAAAAAAAAAAAAATATTTTTACAATCAAAATTTATCAAATCAATATTTTACTATTTAATTAGACATAGAATGGCAATTACTTCTTTCGAAAATATTATTTGCTTAAAAAGACGGTTAGTAACATTTAATTAAATCAAATATATAAATATTATTACATCAATGGGTGGAAATAATATTTATTTAAATAATTGTAAGGGACTGTTATTTGTTTAAAATAATGAAAGGTTTCGTTTTTGAGAAATTTTTCAGAAAATATTATGTTTATGCAAATTTCGCCTTTGAGAGAACGTATTTAGAATTTAATAAAGTTCAACGGTGTTGAATTGTAAAGCTGTCCTTACACCTGTATTATGCGATTTAAACTTTGCCAATCCAGCTTTGTCATCATATTTTGGATGGCTTGAGAATAATTACAGTAGACAGAGTACGATGTGAAGTGTACAGTCTAATAAATCTTCCACATATAATACGTAACTCTGATTTAATGAAATTTCACGTAGCTTATGAGTTTAAAATTTAAACCATGGGTATATGCAATGCCAGTTTAACGATATCATGCTTCATTTTTAATAAAACGAGAAAACTTCCAAAAATATATCTTTTTATATAAATATATATATATGTGTGTAGTTTTTTCAATTTATAAAAATGCACCAATTTATCATGCGGCACTTCTGTAAATCAAACAGCAGCAATAAAATTACTGTAAATAAATAGTCTTATATTATATAAGGTAATTTTCTTATAATGTATATGATATGTGTTTACTTTGTAATAATTTTTGATTATAATTATAAAAAACCAATATGGTTATGTCTTGTCTATACTTCGTGAAGCTTTACGTTTTTACTATATAAGACACTGCAAACATAACTTCGGGTATAGAACAATCTTTCATAACCAGTCTATGGAGAATGTTAAGCACAATCCTAATTTGCACCCTACTCAGTATTTAAATTGAAAATGTTATACAGATAAGATCTTCGGTCTGTATTTTCTATTATATTGAGCGGGGTTATAAACGGGAAAGAAATAAGAGTACGTTCTAATTTCTATATCATGATTGATGACTAGTCTGAATCGCTTTTTAGGGTATCAGGGGAGAGAGCGCCACCGATCCGTCTAGCATTTTGATAGAAAAGATAACCTAGAACCTATGAAAACCTTTAACGGTTAAGTTAAAAATACCACAAGGAGCACAAAATACAGTTACCATGGTATGGAACTCAAGTATAATATCTTTAGTGATTGCCCCAGTTCAATATTTCAGTTGTAACAATTCATGAAATGTTCATTATTCAATGGAATGTACTGGTAAAATAGATTTCTGGGGGTAAAAAATAAACTAAAATATTTCATTTTACTTGTATAAAATTTGAGTCTGTGATAGAATATACGCCACTTTCAGCGATTATCTGAATAAGCGTAATAAAATGTGAATTGTTTTAAGAAATCCCGGATTCGATTGACAATAAATAAAAATGTTTGATCAACAAACATAAAAATGCTAATAAAACGCGAATCCAAGTTCAGCAAAATTGATATATATCTTCATGGGAGCGATTTGTATTGATTTCCCATTTTTATATTCGCTTCCAGGCCATAGCCACGAGAAGAAATCACCATAAGAAGGCAATAAACTTCTTTAATATTTGGTCGTGGCCACAAAAATTGAACAAGTCTCCCGGCCGACTGGATTTCTCGTCCACTCGACTGAGCAAAGCCGAGGCGCAGTGACCTTCAACCCTCAAGGACACGGCCACTGCACAAGTTTTTTATGAGACTTTAAGGACATAAAATAAATCCCCGCAAAACTTGCTTTTGTCAGAGGAATTTTAAATAAAACTGCGTAAGCGTTTTGTGGAGCTAAATTTACCGACTTTAAACATATCTCACTGACTTTTTTTCTTTTCTCTTTGTGCGTGTTAATCAATAAAAAAAACACATATTTTAATATGCAACTTTTTGGCATGAAATTATTGTTGAGTTTCTAGGCAAATTTGTGTATAAATTTTAGTATAGTATTTCTTATATTTTATATTGATCTGATATTGCGTGAGAACAGTGAGATAATCACCAACCTCCTTTGAAGAGAAGCAGTTGAAGATCTTAAGTGAAATAAAATAGAGTTAGCATAAAGAAAAACTACCACTATTTAAAAAAATATTTAACGAAAAGTTTAACATATACAAATGCGTATCGTTATTAGCACTCTGCCAATTACCAAGTCACGTTATAAATTACCCATTAATTAGCGTTAAGTTATACTTTAATATAAATTACCCAGATACTTCTAACGAGGCCTGATGACGCATGTAACAGGATATCGCTTAAACTAAATCGCACGTTAGTAATACGATACTAAGGGTTGTTAAAAAACGGAAGCTATTTCAACATAGTATTAAAATCTAAACTTTTTACCCCGTGTGTTAATAACGACTTTTTTTAATATACGTTTTAACTTAAAATTATATGATATTTTTATATAAAACGGGCTGCTTAGGTTTTTGACTCAGCTTAATCAAAAAATTAAAAAAATTTTTGGGATATAAATGGGTTTTTAACGGCTGTTGCAGCCTTGTATTCCATACAGCTGAAATATTGTGATTCAATAACTGAGCGAAAGTTTAAATCATTGCAAAACACCTGTTTAACAATCAAGTTTTTAATTTATGCTATGCGTTAGAATACATTTTATTATAGGTTGACTTATTAGCTCGGAGGTTAGACCGTTGATTACTCATCGAGAAGTCTCCAGTTAGATCCCCGTCCTGGGAGGTATCAGCAATCATATCTGTTTTAGTTTAATCAAAGGCGTTTGTCGAAGCATTGTTATGGTTGTTTTTAAGAATTTAAACTTCAAAGTAAAAAAACCTTTCAGAATCAAAGACTTTGACTGATGCATATGTAAAAAAATAGACACGCGTTTACATACGTGAGTTATTTTTTATATCGTTCACTATATAGAAACACGCTTGTATTACATGTTAGCTAAACATCTTTTAGTAAATAAATTAAATTTCATCGGCTCAGGCGAGGTTAGGTTAGATTAGAAGCAGCACGTATTAAGTCCACCACACTGCCCACGTAACTCAAAGCACCGACCGGAATTCTTCCAACACAGTAAGAGTCGGACGTAAGATTTGCTTAGCAAGCCGCCCGAGTATATTTGAGCTGAAACTTGTAACGGATGGAGGAGTTTCGCAACTATGTAGTTCCTGTGCACACTTCTCGAGGAGCATCGCTGCAAGTTTGTTCTGCAAGCACTGCCTGTTGCCTCGCCCGGAGGGTAGGGAGCTTTGCGTATATTGGACGGTTGTATGCCGAGCCAACTTAGCATAATGTTATCTATCCACTACGTATAATATTACATAAAGGTAAACTGAACGAAATATATACATCAAAGTATATTTTTTTAAACGTTATATATTTTATATCTCATAGTCAAAAAGTTCGCCGTACCGACCTCAGTACCAACAGGTTTATCATATTTGATTGAGGGATCAAATATGTAAACAATTTACATTTGTCTATTTTTTGTTTAATGTCAATCAGATGCGTATTACGGGTTTTATTATATTATTACTAATATGAACTAATGTGCCTAATCATATTAGTAATGGGTAATAAATACGCATCTGATTGACGTTAATAAAAAAATAGACATATGTATATGATGGTGCGCGTCTTGGCTAAATTAATCGATTTTAATAATAATGTCCAGATGGGACTAAAATCGCTTCACTTGTTACTTTGTTCAAAAACTCCAGTGCTTGCAAAATCACTAAATATTGGTTGGCCTGGGCACATTGGTTCATATGTAGAGTATGATTGTTAAAAATTCTCGATAAACGGAAGTGATTCGTTAGTACAAGGGTAAGTACACCGGTCATGTAAACCAGGGGATGTGGGTTCAAATCCCACACAAATCACGGTGATATTTTTCTGAGAGTTTCTTTAAATCATCTTCTATATATGAACTAATGTGCCTAATCATATGAGTAATAATTTACATTTGTTTTAAATTATTGTTAAAAAAATTCAATATTTTTGACAAAGAGTACTTGGTGGAATTCCATTTTAATATTTTTGAGTAAAATACTTGAGTGATTTTCCACATGTTCGTTTTTATTTTTGACCGTTCTTCTGTTTGATAATGGTTGATAATGAAAGGTTGGCGAAACCGGTCACAAATAAAAACGAATCTGTGGAAAATCACTCAAGTATTTTACTCAAAAATATTAAATTATTGTAATTAAAATATTCGTTTTTTTATTTTTTATTTATACGCCATATTTTAAAATAAATTGGGTAGTGAATTCAACTCGAAAACTTTCCTCATTTAAATAATGATCATCTCAGATATGCAGACAAAAATAATTAACTCCAGTCTTAACTGGAAGTTTTTTCGTTGATTTAAATCTTGAGAATAAAATTAAATTTCAAGCAAGAAGGCTTAAAAAAAAATCACAAAATAAACTTTTAAAACCTCATTATCTCGCTCAATATAGTAAGCTTACAAATTAAAATCTGCGTAAGAAAATTCCTGAAACGATTGAAGTTTCAGACATAGCATTTAGCGGGATTTCTTAAAAAAATTCCAGTTTGAAAAAAAAAAAAACAAATACGTGAGTGGCTTCCGCGCAACTTAACTCAAAAGTTTTTCTCTTAAGGTGTGGGGAGAATTTATCTTGAAGCCTTGGAGGTATTCTGAATTGGGCACTTGTCACTGGGCATCCTCTAATGAAGATTTTTACCCCTCGAGAGCCTAGCTAGTGAACTTTCAGGCTTTTCAGGACTTTTCCTCACATAAACGGGGCTTTAAATTTTGTTAGGTGGGTGAGTGTGTAAGACCGATCGGTGCGGAGATTGGGAATTTTTCCTGTCGCAGGTTACTCTCGCGCCTCCCTGCGCTGTACAAGATTTATTTTTATTCATATCCTTTATAAATAGCTTATTTTTTATTACGTTATGTTCATATTCACGTTGATCGATGTTGTGCTTTAGAAAGCTCTGAGAAGCGCCTTTTTTCACGAAAGTTCGTTGTGTATTAAACACTGATAAAAAATTGAATATTATATAAAATACAAAGATCGTAAAATAAATTGCCTTAAAAATTGTAATTAAAATATACCGAATTCCAAATATTTTTTAAGAATTATTCTTACGTTGTTATATTGTTAGGTAGATATATTTATAGTTTAGTTTTTAAAATAAATATTTGATATCGCGACTGTCAGATATAATATACTTAGAAACACATTATTTGGTAAATAATTAAACAGAACTCTTAGGATGACCTAGATTTCTAGAATGTACAAATAGACAGATATGTAAACCTTTGTCACTTACCTGAGCTGGTAAGGGCAATATTGCATTACTGTTTGAGGGTATTTAATAACAAACCCCTAATGCAGGGACGGACTGAAAGTGCTCTTGAATGTTTAATCATCCTCATTTGTAATTGGATATTGTTGGTGTGCTTATATTACATGTGCTTCGAGCAAAAGTTAGTAAATTCTATTAAGCATTTTTCTAGATCATTGGTTATTAAATCATGTAGAGCAAAATCAGTCGTGATTTTTCAAGAGAATCTTTGCGCAGATCTTTTTTAAATTTATTACGAAAACTCGTTGAGGGTGTTTTTATAATGGAAAAATATGGTTATTTTCAATATATGTTTGTTTTTAGACATGAAAGCTTCTTTTAACAAGTTTTCGTGCTACATAGAATCCTGGTTACATTAGCATTTATCAGGTACTTAATGTTTTTTTATCATTTTGAAAAATAATACAAAGGTTTTATTGAAGGCAAATAATTTGGTTTTTTAAACATTACACGATTTTTCGGTTGTTAGAAAGGAAAAACCTTATTCCTAATTTTTAATAGAATTATTTAATATTAAAATTTGTGTAGTATTATAAGTATTATTAAGTTCACCGGGTGTGTTTACTTTGTATACTGTAAAAGTTACTTGGATCCTTATACATAGTACTCTTGATGTAAGAATTTCTTACTCCAATTTGTCTCTTAACAAGATAATATTCTTATGAATCAACGAGATATAAGATAACTCGGCACGTGAGTCTCAGTGGAGAGAAAAAGTTTATTAAGGCGTTACACTCGAGTTTGGAAGAAAATTCCATAAGGACCCGTTGAGCATTATCCGGCTTGCTCAGTCAACTTTTATTGAGAAGTTGCTTTGCTTTGTCGACAGCTATTGGCAAAAAAGTTTTTAAATGATACCTGTGTTATACGTTGAAAATGTTTTCAGTTTCGCTATAAATTGACAAAAGAATAGAGTTTCCTTCAGCGGATTTAAGACCTAATCCAAAAGTCACAAATGATATTATATATACATGATAATAACCAAGTGAACATTCTAGTATTAGTGTAGTTAGACGTATACTAGACCTTCACATTATCACTAAAAACTATATAATATACCTTTTTTTTATTTTCCTTAGAAATTTATTATAATGCAGCTACCCACAGCAAGCATTTTTCTTATTTGTAAAATCCAAGCTTATACGCCAAGCAATAAATCTACATGCAATAACCCAAACATAAAACCGAGTGTAAATTTTTAATTGGCTGTATATTCTGAAGTAGATATAAAATACAATGGTTGTTTTTTGTACGAAAGTTTTTTCGCCGAAAAATAAAAGCCATACCGTTATTTCACTAATTATAAAATAATATTTAAAATTAAATTCAAATGTTTACTTTTTAATGGTTGAAGGTTGTCGATCATACGATTTCTGCTGCTTCTATTGTATTGTTTTTATATTTCCAATACATGCGGAAAAATAAATGGTTTTAATGAATAAACAATAATTACACGTTTAAAAAATAATCCAATGAAAATATAACGTGTATGTTACTCGTGAAAAATTAGGCTATTTTTTGACATACATTATTAATATAGTACATATCAAATAATGCTGCTATGAAAATATTGTCTTGAATAATATTTCTGATCAGACACCTTTCTTTTATGAAGAGAACGATATCAATTTCAAAAGATAAATAACTTACTCCGGTGTTTCCTGCGCCAACAGGCTTTGTTAGACATTATTATGAAAGACTACGAAATGTAAAGAAAAGCCTCATCGCCGATGAGTAATGGGAATCGAAGGAATAATGGTATAAAGAATCAAATCAGATTGTGTTATTCCTGGGAACTACGAACTGTCTTCTGGACAGAAAATTTCTACTAAGTGACTTAGCTTCATTTGAAAATAATAAAGCACAATTTAATAATCAAATTGTAAACAATTTATTTTGTCTGTTAACAAAATGGAACCTGTGTTGGAACAACGGATTTATCTGGAGTGATTCATTAAAAACTTCCTGGAATCCAAAACTAATTGCATCATATCAAAGAAAGCTAATTTAAATTAATTGAAAGCATTCAAAATCTTATCAAATTAAATTTATCTATTTCAATAAAATAAAAATATAAAGCACAATGAGCCTTATATATCACCCAAATAAAAATCGCACTAGGATCTTTCATAGCGAGGTCATTTTGATTTTAAAAATGAAACTGCCTTTCTGAGTACAACAATTTTTAAGTATTCATGACCATAAAAATTTTCTTTTACACATCACTTTCATTAATTTTCATCACCTTGACAACAAAACGTAAGATGAAGAGACAATTACAATGTGAATATTTTTAATTCCACGACAAAATTGAAAACCAATCTAATTACTCAAATATTAATGTGGGACGCCAAGATACACGAAAAAAAACATGGTATGAAATCAAAATTAACGTGTAATTTATAAACGATTAAACTTAATTATAATATCTAAATAAAATACACATTTTTATTAATGGTTTTCGAAATTAATTATAACATTAAGTACTTATATTTTTATGTAAAAGTACACTGATGCGTTTACATTTTTTTATACTATATGTATTCTCTTTTACAGGAGTCTGACTGACTGATAATATTTTTTTGCGACGAATCCTTTGATTATTTTCGCAGCATATCTGAAACGGGGTTTTAGATAACATGTCACCGTAATTCATGAATAAAGTTTGTTCAGGTGAGTTGCCTGTGCATCTAAAGTATTCCTTGTATCTTGTAGGTGTATCAACCGTCCTTGTGCGATGAAAGCAACCCGACTTTATCTCGGGAAGAAAACTGACAAAGACCTTATCTACGTAGAAAGAGGAATTGTAATTTATTTTGATCGCCAGAACCTTTTTTACTGAAATGCTGCGTAAAAAACCTTTACGAAAATACAACTTAATATTTAACCATATATTATTATAAAAAAAATCAATATACCATAATAAGTGTGAGTCGTTGATATTTTTTAATATACCCAGTTATATTGTAAATTTCAGTTTTTCAGCAAACAAACTATCGTGTAAGAAATTTGATTATGTATTAAAAATTAAATTTTATTACTAATAATTACAAAATTAAATAAACATTATTAAAAAACAATTATAAATGCAGAATGCTGAAAACATTATTTAAAAAATACACAAGGTCACCACATGTGTCTGAAGCGTTAACGAACTTCGAAGCAATAATTTGCGAAATTATCGGATAACGTCCAAAGTATTTTTTACGATTATCGAAGTTTTCCGATTTATGAAAATCTCGAATCCTCGCTCTAAGATGAAAACGTAATTCATAAGATTTATATTTTCCGTTGGAGATGAGATTTTAAATTTTAATGAAATGGTACCGGTCCACACCAAAGATAAAATATTTTATTAAAAAACTTACTGCTTGATTTATCTTCAGTACAGATTCAATGTCAATGCCTTAAAGTAACGAAATTTATCACCTTTTTGTGTTCGTAATTTAAATAATAATAAAAAAATAAAAATATATCAGGGGGTGTTATTTTTATGTTTAAAAAAAAATATTCATAGCATGATGATTGTGTATTGCAAGGAATACGACCGAAATAAAACTTTAATTAAACCAAATTAATTTAATAAAGATTTAATTACTACGGAAGTACCATCTCTTCACTATTCCATTCATGTCCTAATACGAGGGTAACACGTTACCCGGAGCCCATATTACTCAGGAGGTATCCTTAGTAGCCAGTAGTTATTACTGGGGAGGCGGCCACTAACAATTTATCGGCACCCCTTCATAACTCATGATACCCTGGTATTCTGGCGGCAAGGCAGCAGGGTGGCAGGGTGGCAGGGTGGCTGGGTGACTGGGTGGCTGGGTGGCTGGGTGGCTTGGTGGCTCGGCAGCCGGTACGTGCAATTATCGTAATTGATTGAGAGCTTCCACAATATTCGATACATGAAAAGTAACGATATCATATTTTATATTTCATCATTTTTGATTGAATTTATATTATACATCAGGTACATTTAAAAGCTTATAAATTTTATAAAACGTAAATATAATTATATATATTTTTTCTATTCAGAAAAAAAATGCACAGTTATAACGTGATTAGAATTTAGAAGTTATTGAAGCAGAGTACTTGTTATAATTCAATATAAAATACACGAATATATATTTTTTTACAATGCAACAAAGACCAGTATTTAATATTATAAATATATATTGGAAGCATGCATTAATTTTAAGGATTTTCTAAGAGATGGCGCAATACTTTAACTAACTTCATTGTGAAGCGTTATTGTTGCGCTTTATTCTTCAGTCATATCGCTGAAGTGTAAACAACATATTTTTTTGAGCTCTCAACATGTGAATTTTTGCATCAACAAAACGCAGTTTGCGGGATGCTTTACTTTTCTGTTTAAATTGGAAGAAAAAACCAGGTGAAAGTCACCGATTGCTGTGTGAAGTTTATGGTGAACATGCTCCATCGCAATAAACGTGTGATTACTGGTTTCGACGTTTTAAAAGTGGTGATTTTGATGTGGATGACACAGAACGTCCAGGTCAACCAAAAAAAATCGAAGATGAACAATTAGAGGCATTTCTCGATAAAGACTCGTGTCAAACGCAAGCAGAACTCGCAAAATCATTAAGAGTTGATCAAGCAACAATTTCGAGACTCTTAAAAGCATTGGGAATGATTTAAAAGCAAGGAAATTGGGTGCCACATGAATTAAAGCCGAGAGACGCCGAAAAGCGATTTTCCATTTTGGTCATCCACTATGAGTTGCTGAAACCAGGCCAAACTATCACGGGCGAGTTCTGCAGACAACAATTGATGCGTTTGAAGCGAGCATTCGCAGAAAAAAGGCCAGAATATGCGACCGGGCACGAGTCTGTAATTTTCCATCATGACAATGCTCGACCACATGTTACTAAACCGGTTAAAAAATATTTGGAAAACAGTGGATGGGAAGTTCTGCCTCACCCGCCTTATAGCCCAGACCTTGCCCCTTCCGACTACCACTTGAATACGCTTCACTTCTGAACAGGGTATCAAAAATTGGCTTGATTCTTCCTTGGCTTCAAAAGAAGAACAGTTCTTTTGGAATGGAATCCATAATTTTCCCGATAGATGGGAAAAAGTAGTGGCTAGCGATGGACAATACTTTGAATAGAATATATTTTACCAATTTTTTAAAATAAAGCTCCAATTTCACGAAAAAAATACTTAAAATTAATGCATTCTGCCAATACTATGGATTTGTTTAGTGCATGTTTGAGTCACAGATTTGTCTCGTGATAATTTTTTAAATTCAATAAGTTAAGATATAAGTTTGTATCGAGTGACCCCAGGCAGAGAATATTTATCGTATGTTCATGACATGTCAAAAAGCTTGCTTTTCATTATTTTCAGAAATAAAACGTGTTTTATTTTTTTGCACATGACTCATTGAATAAACAAAGCAAAAATACGACTTGGATTTACTAGGAAAAGAATTTGTTTCCATGAAGCATAGTAAAGTTCAGTTCGTGTCTGAAAATTGTGACAAATAATTTAATTAAAAATACAGACAGCCATTAAAAGACAACATTGCGAAAGTCGCTTCATTAATTAATTTTTTTTATTGCCTTTACGGGTTTTAATCCTTTTTTATTATGTACAGGATGACGTTTAGTATAATCATCACGTTTATTTATATAAAATAAATTTATTTGACATTTTCAACAATCTTCTCGGTATAATTAAGACATGCCATAAATATTTTTATGAAAACCTTTCAATGCTTGGTTTGGTTTTGATACTCAATTGAAACTATGTTCTATTAAAATAATATTTTTAGAGTCATTTTATTCAAAGCTTGTATTGGAGTAATAATGACAGCCTTTTAATGATTTAAGAAATAATATTATTTTATGAATAAGTCGTAATTATAAGTGATATTTGTTATTCTTCTGCTCTTTGAAAATATTGAAGTCTTCTTTAGAAACCAAAATTTTGATACACAGCCTTTGGTATGAACAGAAATCTATCGAAATGGTTTTTATAAAACCCAAGCCAGTCGAAAGCTTATAAATAGTAAGCTTGCCTAGCCTTGCCTGTAGTAGATTCTAATAATAATATTTACGACACTCGATATTGTAAAAGACTATTTTGCAGATATAATACGTGATACTTTTCTTGCGTTGAAATGCTTTCAGCTCATTCGGTTATGAGATTCCAATATCTGGATATAAGGAAATTGGTAACAAAGTTGGTACCTAGCAACAAACTAATAGCAAGATATCAATCATCAGACAAAAAAAAATGTGCTATCTGCTTTACCACTGTTAAGCCTTTGTGCTTTATTAGAATACACAATCTTGTATTTATTTAATTAATATTACCATTAAAAAAATCTTCAAAATTATAATGAATGAAAGATTTTTCATAGTAAAAAAATACACAAGGAATTTCATCAACAGAAAGATGATAATTTAATATCACGTAAACATTTCGAAACATTGAAAATAACTTTTAAGTAAAATTTTGATGTTTTATTACTTTATTACAAAATAGTATCAAACCAAAGTTTAAAAAAATATATTTCAAAAAAAAATAAATATTAGAGTGGATTTGAAGAAATGGCCATTTTTAATCTCAATCATTTCTAATTAGTACTTCTAGTAAAATTTATAGGTGTGCGCTATGAATGAGTACAATATCATGATACTGACTTTAATTCTTTATCGTGTTGTGACATTATTGTCGATTTATCAGTTGTCAGAGCAACGTAAATAATTTGTGAATGAACTGAACAAATCTCTTTTAGTTCTGCCAATTGAGCTGGTCTGCTTCGTTAAGCTCATTCGTTAGAAAAATAAGCTTGACACGACTCTGCCCTCTCCGGGAAATGGTTCAATTAACCGGCAATTTGCTTTCTTCAGAATACTTGTACAGACAGGAAATATGAATGACATCGCAAATTCAAGAAGGTCGTTCAGACTCGAACTTACATTAAACTATTCACGTTTGTAAATGATCTTGTAATTAATCATAACTAATAGCATTAAATGTTTCACTTTTAAGTACATACGTATTTTCTTAGACGATCAACTGCAGTAGGTTATATTTTATTTTAAAAAGAAAAAAGGTATAATAAGATACTACACGCTTTTTTTCCCCTAGGCAGAGGTCACTTTCTTTGGGAATTCTGTGCAAGACTTTCATTTGTAACTCGGTCAACGCATGGTATTTTAAGAATATTCATATAAAGCCACATTATAAATAAACTTGATTCTTCTAAAAAGTATTTTAATCGTGTTATTAATATTTTAAATTATTGCAAGTCTAAATAAATAAATCATTCATTTACGAATCATACCTAAAAAGTTACTGGAATAACAAGTGAAAAATATAATGCCATGCTTTTTTGATAAAGGATCGCATAGTCGCCATCGTTTATATTCTGTATTGTATTACTCGGTCATATCACTCTTTGTTCCGTTTTGCATGCCTGCCTGCAAATAATTTTATGCAAGGTGGTGTAGAACTTAAAAATGGAAATATAAAACCATTTTCTACTTTACTTTATTTCCCACTCACAGTAATAAAAGCTCACACAAGCAGCTTACGTGTCATGCGTTGCAAATTATGTAAAAGCACTTTAATGAAAACTCTAAGGATAAAAAAGGCTTTGTGAACAATTGGAATTTATTAATTTCAGTGATTTTACATTGGTCTTTTTTATTTCAAACGAATATAATAAAAAGTACCCCATAATTATTAGTTTTTAATGGCCGGTTACATTAAAAATATATACACATTAATTGTTTCATGGTTGAGAAGCACAATTGCCTATAAAAATTATTTATTTTATTGTATTCGTTTATTTTTTATCCAAACAGTCATTTTATTTATCGATGCTAGTTATGGAATCTGATGCCCAGAATAACGCCTCCAATCACTTGCAGGTTAGGTTAGAGACAATTCGTTCAGATTTTCTGAGTATGAAATAGTCTCGCCTAGAGGAGATCTAGATGTTAAATTTGATAATCTTAATACAGAGAATGTTTATGCAGATAATTTAAGCCTTGATGGAGTGAAACAATATCCGAAGAGGGGTTCAGTCGTAACGGGTTCGTGATATAGCCTGAACAGGCAGAGAGGCAATCCTGAATACTATCGTGCCCGAGCATTGAGGACATTTCAGTGGCAGAAACAATATTCGACTCGGGCAAAGAAGGAGTAAAGTGAATATATATATATATATATATATATATATATATGTGTGTATGTATGTATGTATGTGTGTATTTGTGAATGTAATATGAAAAATACACATACTATTGACTTACAAAACTCATCACCACACAGAGACATACTTGAATTATATCCACCTAACTAATACATTGCATGGTTGATTTTTAACAAAATTATACCAATGAACGTTTTGCTATATATTTTTTTTAAATGAGCGTCTGTTAGAAATAAATGCATTATAGCTACAAGATAGAGTGTGGTGATATTCAGTCTCGGGAACCACCATTAAAGAAGCACTGCGTCCACGTCACCAGGAATGTCTGATACACGATAGTACTAATTGGGTCAGCCGCCGCACAGAAGGTGTGACGCGTCCTGCAATAAATAATTAATATCGCCGGGACAATACAATGGCATGCAGGTTATTTCTCGTTAAGAATTCGCAATACCAGAGCATGATATTTATTATAAAATTCAAAACTAAATCTGTGCCTAAAGCCACTGTAAATTAAACCGAAAATATTGAATATATCATGATGTATGCACAAGCAAAACTTAAAAAGTATGCGACTTGCTCCAATTGTAAAATTTATTGTTTTTATATTGAATGGTACGGTATTAGCTTATTGCAAATCAGTTGTATCATGACGTGTGTAGTAATCACAATTTTCATATTTAAAAAAACGACATGTAAGTAAAATACTATGGGGTAATATTCATAGGGTGATTAAAATGTTGCCTTCTTCTTGTCAGAACAATATAGGGTGAAGTTTGTATAATAATAGCCGTGTCCTTTGTTCTTCTCCGCCACTTTCGGGGTTGACTCGTTAATAAGGCCAAGGTGCTCCAGATTTATCTGAGCATTGTGAATGCTATCATTTAAGTAGTTACATTCAGTGGAACGAGGATTTCGCGCTGGGAAAGTCGCCTTGAACGAGATTAATCTTAATTTACAGAATGAAGCGTCGATTTACTTCTACCCGTTAAGTTTTCTAACTGAAATCTTTTAGCTATAAATAATGTGTTTTTTTAGTAAATTTACGATTTTAATTATTTTTACAAGTATCTGGATACTATTGGATATATAAAGATAATCGATAATTGAAAAAAAATTTCAAACTATGAAATAAACTAATAGTATTTATATTTAGATAAGTTTAGTGAAGTTTCTAAGTTTTATTTATTGACGCAACTAGATTGTTCTACTAGAAACTAGAACATGTTTTCTTGATAATGCAAACCACACTTGTTGACGAAACTAGTAGGGTCAATAGTAAAAATAAAAAATAATAAAAATAACACACAATGCGCTAAGCTTTAATTAATTCGATTTATGCACAAAAAACTAACGCGTTGTGAGCATGGAAATGTTTTTAGTATAATTATTAATATTAATGTAAAATTATTAATAATTCATACATAACATCATAAGCATGAATTGTTATATAATAGATTATTACACTATAATCGTATTAGTTCAAAGTAGGATTTGTTCACTAAACCATTTTAACCAGAAATAATTTACCTGTCGGAACAAAGCTCCAGTAAGCAATTCTCTGATTTATCTCACCACGACACCTGTTGATTATTTATTCACAAACCATAATTTCAGATTTCAGCCCCGGTGCTATTTAATCTGCTTTTGGGTTTTGCGATAATTTGTCCCTTGAAAAAAACTCTACGAAAATTTCAAAACAAAACCTGATTATGCTTAAACCAAATATCATACCGCAAACCCAATACACCGAGGCTATAAGTTTAAACCTTATATTTTATAATAAATATATTATTTATAAAATTAAACTTTAAGCAACGGAAACAATAACAGTTTCACAAGTTGAGCAGCCACTTGCAAAAATTCAATATGCTGTATTTCTAAGTTTGATATTCAGGATATATTCTACGAACGAGAAATATTCAAGCTCAGAAAGTCTGAATCCGCAAAGAAGGGGACTGAATCTGTAAGATTTCAAGACCCTCTAGTGTTTGCCTTGAATATACAAAAAAAGAAAAAAAATGCTTGTCTTTTTTCATGTTATTCATTTCACGATTCTGTCTTTAGCCTAGTTTTAGAATAATTTACATTTTTTATAAAAATAAAATTTTATTGACATTTTTATTCATCCTGAACCTAAAGGCTATTAATTTTTTTTTTTAAATCATTTCTACTAGCAATTAAATAAAATGAATTATAAAATAATACTAATTGATTCCGTATTTCGCATATTGTACTTATGATTTATATTCTGTGTAGGCATGTACCATGCGTGTGAATATTTTTCTAAAATTTTCTCCGGCTTAAAATAGTAATACGGTTGTATAAGATATTATTTACCGAGAAAACATGGCATACAGAGATAGAAATGGGTCACCCCTTCTCTCTTGTCACGGCTGCACTATCATTTATTGCGGATTTATTTCAGCTTCCAGATTGCTCAAAAACCTCGAGTCGGTAAATAAACTGAAGGGAGATCTCATCCTGCCACACCACAGTTAGCTTTTACAGCTCTAATGTTAATTTGTTTTAGTTGATTTTTATTTTGAATAGTAATTCGTATACATGTGCTTTAGATTTTTTTATAATACATAGAATTATTTTTTAAATTTTCGTGAATATATTTTTAAATTTATTTTATCCGTGTGGATTGCACCTGTATAAATATTAAGGTTAAGGTCGATGTTAAATAAGCAAGGTTATTTAAAATAACCGTAATCAGGTGGCTTGTGTAATAACTGTATTTCCATGAATCTATTTTTTTTTTTTGTATTATTATCAATGTTATGTAAAAATAAAAAACGCCTTTTGCTGGTGTCAATATCTTGGAGGACTGAGATTTTTAGTTTCAAATACACAACTCAACAGAATGGTTGGATTATAATACCAAAGTAATCTCGCTCTTCTGGCATCGGATGAAAGGCCTATTGTTTCATGTGACAATAGACGAGCTGGCGGGTAGTTATTACACCCTGCTTCTTAATGCCTGCTACGTAGGGTAAAATAAGACACCAGCTAGTAATAATTCTTATTTTCCTGACACTCACATTAAAAATATCTATAAAAAACCTAAATTGGTAGTAAATAAGTTTGGGATATTTTGAGAAATTTTAAAATAATTTATTAACATGTCGTTTTTTAATGATGGCTGAAATTTATTGGTTTATATATAAGTAAAATTAAGGGATGCGTATAATTAATTAATTAAATAAAATGATTTAAAATCATTGTGGTTAAGTTAATATTAATTATTATAAGCATATACAAAATAGGAAATAATTACATTATGAAAATGTTTATGTATGTTTTTATAATATTTCAAATTTAAGTATATTAAAAGGTGTATAAATTTGTGCTAAGGAAGATTTGGTAGGTAATGAAATATAATTAAGGGATCGGAGTGAGTAGGCCTGCTTTAATAAATATCATTTCAACCCCTTGGGAGATTTAATTTAAGTCGTGAGTAATCTGGAGAGAGAGTGGTAATACAATTTTTACTTTTCTCGCAGAGTTTTACTAGGGTAATTCCAATTTTTTTATATCTTATAAAAATACGATTATAAATTGATGTCGTTCTCCAGGAAGCTCTTATAATATTAACTTGATTTAATTAAAAAATATCAGAAACGTTAACAATGTGAGAATTAAATATTTAAAATATTCATATAATTATAAAAACGAATTTATTCAAAAAATATTTGATTATTATTGGTGTTTAAGTGGTTCTTTAATATAGTTAATTTAAATATTTTATTGATGACGTAGGGAGACTTTTAATGTAATCGTTTTACTGGGTTACTTATTGTTTTACTAGGTTATGTAATTAAAAAAGATTATACTTGCTATTTATTATTTCAAATCTCTTGTGTATTAGAAAACAGAGAATAAAATATATTTCACTTAAATAAAAATATATATTTGTTCCCCAAAAAGAACTTCGATCATTTAAGAACCTCTATATATTCAACTATTTCTGGAACACAATAAAAAAATACATCCTAATACGAAAACTACTTAGTTCTCGAGTCGTTGCTCTCAAGGCCTCGTCGCGCTATTAGCGGGGCTGACACGTACAAATGACGCGGACGTGACGTCACTTCCGGTCATGCGTAAGTGATGAAAGAGCACCTCCAGGGCTTCCTCTGGGTCATCTCCGCACCTGCTCGTCCCTCGGCCCCTGGCGTGACACGAGGGATGACGGAAAGGATTTTCGAGGCCACGCACTCCATTTACAAGCTAAATAGTATATTTAAGCTTGTGGTGTAAGTGACCACGTCTTGCACGAAGAGGGTGATTTGAGGCTTTTTTTAGAATTTTAAAATTTTTTGTAAAGCGTCAGTGTTTTCAAAATAAGGTTTGGACTTTTGAAGAACTGTCTTTGTGACAATAAAGATAAATATTTAAAAAAAATAATTATACGAGTGCATAAAATATTTATACGTTATTTCATTAAAAGCGAAGAATTTTCAGTTAAAAAAAATGAATGCTGAAACGTGCAAAGGTTGTAGTTTCAGTTGAATTCCGTGAAATGACGCTTTAATGTTTCAGCAGGACGATTTACGGTGGTTTCATTCCAGCGCGGCATTTTTTATGAGTTTTTCAGCGGATGCTAATAAGCACTGGGAAAAACTGCAAAAAAATTATGACACCCAAAAAAAAAAAACCCCCCACGAAAACCCATAAAACCCACTCTGAAAACATTCTCAAACAAATTTCGCCCGCCGCGCAATCCCACTTTCAGAAACCATTAAAATCACAAAACCCTCGGCTAACCCTTTCCGCGCGTCCTTTTATTTGCGCCGCGACGAGATCTCCTAGGAGAGATTTATCGCCCGCTGCCCCTACTGTAAACTGTTAGGGGCTTAGATCGTTGAAATGGTAAAAAGCAAAATATTTGCTCTACCTTTCATAATAAAATCTTACCTAGGTAGGCTTTATTTTCATCATAATTTAAAACAGTGGCATGGTCATTACATTTTGACACAATTTGGAAATTTTTATACAAAATCATACCTTATCCTATTTGTAATTGTTTTAAGGGTTTTTTTTAATAAAATACTTGAGTGATTTTCCACATGATCGTTTTTTATTTGTGACCGGTTTCGCCAACCTTTCACGGTGGCATTATGAAAATCACTAAAGTATTTTAATCATATAAAAAAAATATTAAGTACTCTGTGTCAAAAATATTAAATTTGTAATAACGATAAAAAATCTACTTTGTAACTAATGCTTTAAATAGTTGTAAAACAACTATAAATCTTAAAATATTTAAAAATGTTTGATAACACTCAAGGAACTATTTTGAATGAACTCGTAATATATAGGAATTTGTAATAAGTTTTGTTCAAATATCTAGATAAAACACACCTCAATGTTTATTTTAGTTTTAAGCCAAACACCAAACAAAATAAATAAAAAACAAAAGTGAATTATTTAATACGTAAAAATGTTTTCATAAATGTGTTTTCAGACTTATACGAGTATAGTAGAATAATGGGTATAAAAATAAATTTAATAAAATATTTTTTAAATTGTTATAAGACAGTTTGTAAACTTCACGTATTTTTGATACAGTTATAAACTGTCAAAACCACGAGGTGATGATATTTGTGAATATTCAAAGTAACGTGGCTCTGATTAAGAGTCACGTAAATTTTATGCAAGAAATTGCATTCTTGATATTATGCAAACTCGTATTGAATGCAAATCCTCTTTAAGCTCATATGCAACTGAAAACTGAAAACTTGCAAATTTCAATTTAAACTTTGTCTCTGCAGCCATGTTCTTCCATTTTCCAATCACAGATAAAGCTCTGAATTTTTTAAACGAGAATGTCTTTGACTTGAGCTTCAGGATTTCCTCTAACCGGGTTTTTGTACGGAGGCTTTGCTCACAGCGTTGAGGGTGGAGATGTTTTATTATAAATTGAAGATTTAAAATATACAGCGATTTATATTTTTAAAGCTCAATTATTTTTAGTTCAACACCAATTATTTGTTTTTTTTTATTTTTTTCAAATAATTCAGATGATAATGAAAGAATACGTAAATTGTTTAATTTTTGGCTTGTTACCAAGTTATATTTAAATTATCAAACAATGAGAATAATAATTTTCATATTTAAATGTTTTATTTTTACAAAAATATTTATTTTTACTTTTAGATATTTGGTAATATTTCAATATTTTAGGTTTTTAAATTTCTCTTTCAAAATATAATAATAAAAAATTCTAATAGGTTTATATGAACCTCTTATTTATCTTAACTAAGTATATAAAATTGCGTATACTTTATGTGTTAAACATCTTCCAGTTGTTTAAAATGTAAGTTGAACGAAATTGAAATTACCCTAGTAAAATTAAACACTGCAGATATCTCGAAATTAAAAATATTTCCGTTAAAAAATTATAAGCAATTGAAACGATTTGAAATTTAATATTATGTATCAAATTACACTCTATAAAAATTAGGAAAAACATTGTTTATATTAAACAGCGTTTATCTGAATTTTATTCTTCAATTATGCTTAGCAAAATATTGTTTTTTTCATGATCATTAAAAGGGGTGTAATGAATCGCTTTAAATGCTTAATAAGAGCATTTTTAACGAATTAAACGATTAAACAAGGTAAAACGATCGCACGCTTTGTAAAAAGTTGATTTTATAATAATAATTACAATTATAATTTAACAGCCTTACAATAATAATTCCAAATCCGTTAGATTCTTTGAATCATTTTTGTTTAACAAACTAGCAAAATTGTTTGGCAGGTCAAATTTTTCAGTTTTTTGGTAATAAATAATACTGAATAATATAACTAGAAAATGAAATAAAATAATGGTTTGCACAATTATTGTAAAATGTATTCTATGAAATACTGTAAAAAGCTGTAAGATAAATGAACTATTTTTTAATAATATATATAAAAAAAATAATAACAATGAGAAAATAGAATCGAAATGTATTTAAACAACTGCACTGATAAAGTCTTTCAATTATATAAAATTATTGTTTTATATTACAATTGATGTTAGTCTCTTTGTTCAAGACATGCCAAGATAATATTCCACATTTTTGCTTCTTAAATTCTCAAATGCCGCATTTTTATAAAAAAATATGTTTTATATGTACGTCTCAAGCATTTTTTAGTGTAAAAATATTTTAAGCATCCAAAAAGAGACATTTTGCTGAATTTCAACAAAATAAATACCCGTTGAATTAAATTAAATGATGCATTAATTTTTTATTAGTTCAATTTATCTCGTTATGGGGGAGGATTCCCGGAGTCCAGGCTTTCGCGTCCTCATTTATTTGTGTGTTTTTAATTGGAACGGGCGCGGTGCGACCCTGCGACTGCTTTATGGCCGGTTATAAGTCTAGTCCGACCCTGATCTACTCAGCCGTTAAAGCCTCCTTCACACTGATCTAAATTAACAATACACGTTGGATATTTCAAAGATCCAAATAAAAACCCCTTAACAGTTTCTATAAAATATAAGTGACACCTCTAGTGAGTTTTTCAACGATACCACCAATATAAATTACGCTAAAGGCTTTAAGCTTAAAAGCTCTACTCTAGCGCTTTAGCGTCACAATAAGGAATATTTTGTAAGCTTTCTCACTAAAAGTTGCATATCCACTCCATTTTTTTTTGTACGCTACCATTAGGTTATATAAGCTTTAATCCCAACTAGTTTGCTTTATCTCAAAAGCTCCGGAATCGCACCGTCAATATCATTATAAGCTAATCAAAAGGTTCAAGCTTTTATAGGTTTTACTCCTTCTGGAATACTATTTTATTATTGAAGCTCCAATTTCTCTGCACTTATTATACTACCATAAAAACTGCTCTTTGAGATAGTGCCGTAAAGCAAATCATAAATTTTCAGTCGCATTAGCTGTTTTATTTCTGAAAAAATATTTAACCTTTTGAAATATAGTCATTTATCCTTCATAGATATATTTTTAAAAAATGATGTCGCAAAATGATCGTATTTCTTATTATTCCATCGAGTGATTTATGAGTCGTATATTTTATTACTTATCCTAACGGAAGTTGAAATGACTTTCTAACGACTCGCTTGATACAAATTTATCATAAGAATGGACCCTACCCTCGTTGCGCGTAGCTCACGTCTTTAAAACTTTTCCTCGGAGAAGGAGGCACCTCGAGGAGCGATTCTCTAACTGCCGATATATTTATAACGCGATTAAACTGAACGAGTCCGCACTGAGCGGGTCGCATTTAAATGAATCACTCCCAGAAAGCCGGCCACACCCTCATATCGCAGGAAGTGATGAACAACAGTTTTTTTATCACTTTCATTACACCCCCCATGGAATAATATGCTGAGATAGGATAAAGATATAACATATATGAAGTTTCTTGGTATAAATAAATGAAGCTTTATTCTAGTTAAAACAAAAAATTGCTGTCTACAAATATTATACTAATAATGATAATTTAAAGACGTCGTTTATTTCAGTCAGTTTGTATGGAATGAATAAGTGTTTTTCAACGTGTTTAACAGTTTTAAAATAAATAACTTATTAACTACTTAAGTTTTAGAACTACTACTCTGACAGATAGGAAGACAAGGGGCTTTGATGGTCATAAACTTTCAAGGTCATGCGGTTTTGGCAGTCAAGAACTATCAAGGTCACGCGGTTTTAACAAATAAGATCAATCAAAGCAACGTGCTTTGAAAGATTACTATAAATGAACATTATTACTGAGAGTAATAATATTGTTTTATTATGTAACACAGTAAGATGGTTATTTAAAACAGGCCATAGTTTTGTGTAATTCGGTCGCCAATCACGTTTGATATTTATTTGAAAAACGTTTTGTGGAAAATTTAAATAAAACAGTCAAAATTGAAACGACGATGTTCTTTATATGCAAATCCGGTCGGTGGGAAAATTTCCAGAGGCTTATTTTCCAAAACGGTCGCGCCGCTACAATGATTGAGTTTATTAAATATTTTATCGGTGAAGTTAAACGTGTTAAAAGCCTTGTATATTTACAAATTTACACGCCACTGGATTGACGTTGACAGCTTCTGACATATATTTGTCTTTTTGTTTGTATTTTTCACTTAAAAATGTTTTTTTATGACGACAAATTTCAATAAAAAAATATTATAAAAGTGTAAATAAAGTTGAATTGATTACCTTCATTTTTATATTAAATCATACTCATATGATAGAAGACTTCTTAAGTTTACATTTTTCCCCACATGATAACTTTATTAATATGTAAACGAGTGTTCATTTCATTTTTGCAAAGTTTGTGTTGAAATAAACATAATGTGGTTTTACTAAAGGATTCATAAATATAAACATTATGTCATTTGTTAAATAAACATTTTTTTAAACAACCTAAAAAGATATTGTACAAAAGCAAAAGACCTGTAAACAAATAAAATAAAATAGCAGCTGACTTATTTTTTGTTAATATAAGCACTTAATGTGGTTCTTAAGATTTAACTATAGATAAATAAAATAACCCAGAATTATCAAGAAAAAACCATCGGACAATCAATCAAATTATTTTGTATCATTGTATTAAATTTTATGAGTTGTGAAAGTGAATCAAGATAGCTCATAGAGTATAAACAAAGAAAACAGGTGGTGCATTAAATAAAGCAGTTACCGCTTATCGGCTAAAAGCAAGTATTTCCATAAAGCTCTACAAACTACACACAAGACTCATAAATGGCCACAAGCTGTTAATGAATAAACATTTTTTAATACTTATGCAAATTTAAATAGAGTAAAATGTTAATTTTAAATTTAAATAATCAAAGCCTAGTTCATATTTAAATATATTTTTAAAAAAATGTGTAAAAACTTGCATCGACAATTTTATCGAAAGGCAAGAAAATCACAAATAACCACTGAAACGTTTGTTATCATATTTAAAAAACCTTCACTAAGTCTCAAAACAATCAAATTATTTAAATATAAATATTCACATTTTTTTTTTTTTTTTGAAAACTCTTATAATTTAAAATATTACTTTTGAAAAATTAATTTTGAGATAACTATTTTTTTCTCTAATTTTTACTTTTTTTCGTTGCAATAGTTTTCTAATAAAAAAAATAATTATTGCAATATATTTTATTCGTATATTTAAATTCACGCTTTATAAAAACAGCAACAATCCACATCGCATAGTCAAAAAGTACGTTGTTAGGCTGCAGTTTACACAACCTGAACTACATACAGCCTTTGAAGTGCAAACTTGTGTGTCCGATATCAACACGCTCTAGTAGCAAAACAGAGCGGTGCTTTTGTAAACAGTACAACGCTTTAACGGTACTATAATAAAGAAAATCATGATTTTTTTTCAAACATATTCTTTCAGGAAAACCTTATTTTACAATGAACATATTACTAAAAAATTTACAACCCTTTTTTAAATATTTTAATGTTAAATTTTCGTCCCAAATGTAAATTTTAGAGAGGAAAAACTTTGCGACAGTTGGACTTGACTGATAAAAAACTTTGGATTTGTAATTCTCTTGCCTCAACGTAATAGTTTTAGTCGCATTGTGGATTTGTAGAACTGAATAAAAAAGCAAATCCGTGAGATAATTTTCAATCTCGTTTTATTTTAAATCTACTAATATTAGGTTTTTCGACAAGACTTGCTGGTTATGCTCTGTAATAAATGCTTAGTACCAAAAAAAACAATCATACTTTTACAAATTCAGTTTTTTATATACCTTAGATTTCGTTTTAAGAAACTTAAATTAGCTTTAATATCTCTTGAACTAATGGTGAATTTTTGATTGAAATATTGAGACTCATTGATAAAATAAAGATATCTGAGCAAATGATTTAAAAGCATGTATTTATTTTCAAGTGAAATAAAAATTTAACAGAGAAAGATTTCCTTTGGTGAGATGTTTTTTTGTGCCATTAGATCAGCTGCTTTTTTTTACAATAGTAGTCATCGGAAAACAAAACCCAGTGTTTCCTTCGCGGATTGTGTTGACTATTCGGGTATCATAATTAGATCGAAGCAATCCCAGGCGAGAAAGGCTGCGGCCAATTTCAGCCTTGTAAAAGGTTTTATTCTTCCATTGTTCTCGGATACTGTATCGCAGGTATCGATATGGCTCTCCACTAATCAAGAGAACTTCATTGATTGATGATTAATTCTCTTTCATTTTTATTATTGCCTTCAGTTTATTTGATATATCTTTAGATAGATTCAGACAAGTGAGATCTTTTTATTTTATACGAATAAAATAATATGATACAAATTTATATTGGTTTTCCACCTATCATAAAATATTTTTTTTACAAATATAAATAAATACAATACATTTAATATTTTTGATAAATCGAAACGATTTAAAAGACGTGATACCATATTCGAGTTTTTTGACCATTTGCTTGTACCTATTGCGAAAAATCGAGCACCAATCAAAAAAATTTAAATGCAGCAAGTTAGATACATTCTTTCTTCTAGTACGATTTTGTATTTTATTTCTTATAATTTACTTTTAATGTGATAAATATGTGTTTTTCCGATTAAAGTTTCGGGAATCGGAGTTTCGCGATGTTCCTGTTCCAAGAATCCTAAACATTTATGACTCTTTTTTTCAATTGGAATTAAAAGATTAGTTATAAAACTTCCTGTTAGGATTAATTTGAAAATTTAAAAAAAAAAATCTTTAACAAACTTTGGTTTTGAAAGTCGTCATTTTATCCAATTTTTCAACATCTTCAAGATTTTATTTAACCCTGAAAATGGACGTGAATTAAATAATAAAAAAAAGATTAATATAATTTATAGTTTTTTCAATACTCTATAAAAAAATCAACTTTCGACATAAAAAAATAAAGTGACAATTAAATTAATTAAATGACACGATTGGACTGCCTCTGGTGTCTGGTTGGCACCCCAGAGGCAGTCCATTACCTGGCGAAATCTCTGATCTCAAAATCCCAAAATCTCTAATGGTGGTTCCAGTATGGTATAAAACCTAGTTACTCGAAGCAACTCAATACCCAGTAAACGAAATTATTTCATAACAATTGCTACCAAATGTGCTAATACATCTATTTTTAAGTTCTATTTTCAGGCTGAAAAAAAGCAAATTTCGCAACAGCCTCACTGCTCGAATCTAATTACTACCCCAGGAGAGCTCTGAGTGTTTATTTCTCTCTGCGTTGGCCTGCGGCCCAGTCGATAGCCGACGAGGCCAGTCACGTTTTGCAATCATCTCAATCGCCGCCCTTTCCGAGGAATTTTCGCAAATAGATTTTCGCGTAGTCTTTAAGCGCCCGCAGAATAACAATCGAGGGTCGGGGGTTCGCGTCTCGGGAGCGCCGCTGCCTGCAGCCTCCATTTTCTTCAGTCTCGTAAAACAAAACAGTCTCCGCGGTGCTCACAGAGATCAGAAAGATCCGAAAGTGTTAATTTTATAGATACTTTGTTTGTATCAAAATAATTTTCTTTACAATACACAAATTTTTAACTTAAATTAAATGAACTTTAAAAATATTAACAGAATAAAATGCAGTAACGTAAATGAAGTTTATTCTTATTTTTCAAGTACCTCTTTTAAGAGAAGATTCGTGACCACACCATTAATATATTTATCCTGGGCTAGTCTTACTAGTTTGGCTATACTCCTGCATTTCAGCCACTGGAAAATTTCACAATCATATTAACTTTTTCTTTCCAATTCCTCTTATACTTGGATTTATTCCCAATCAATCAGTTAAAACAGGCTTTATTTGGTATTTCTGAAAAAAATATGCCAAATTATGACACCTTACGCATTTTTACGATTGTTGGAATGTTTTTAAACAGTCACTCACTCATTTGTAACATGGTCGTCCCATGGCACTTTAAGGATTCTCCTATAAAACCATATTTTCAATTTACCAATACCAAAAAAATACCAAAATACCATGATAAATTTACTCAGTCGATATTAAATTACAATCTTTACAATAAGACTACATTTTTTATGTGACAAAACCACATGAACTTGAAGTATTTAAAAGTCAAGAAATGCTTTCAATATCTTAATTCAGAATCCATATTACGTGAAAAAAAAATTATATTGTCAAAATATGAGTAATTATAACAATAAGAAATTTAATTTTAAAAATATATTTGTAGTGCAGATTTGAATTTAAAATATAATGTATATAGCCATGTAAATGAGAATTACGGAGTTTAGCTTGGGAATTCTAATTATTCTGCATTATGCAAATATGTATAGACTACATACATAACCATTAGTAAATCTACTCTGACTTAATGAAGGTAAGGTTAGATAGGATCACATTTAAACTGTTAAGCCTCTCTTAGCATTCGGGTTATTTAAATATATTAATGGCTGTTAAAAGATAATACTCATATTAGAAAACATTTTTTAACAAGTTATAAATTTAATTACTCTTGTGATTTTTTCACCAAATTTTTTTAACCCAAATTATTGTAATTAAAAAAAGCACCTGTATATCAGTTTTATTCGTTTCGATCAAAATATAAATTCTACACAATATTTTGTTGGTTCTCTAATTAAAAAAAATATTACATAGCTTTGCTACCTTTTAAAGACTCATATTACCAATTATTTATTACATTTTTAAGAAGACGTAAAATTATTTTTAACTAAAAATTTAAATAAAAAAGTGATGTTGTAAATTTATTTAAATTTTATTAAGAATTAATACTAGATGAAAGCTAGAGAGAATATTCCATTAATGATAAAAAAAAATACGGAAACAATTTTTTCAATGAAAGTTTCAAACATATTTAATCTAAAAGGAATTAAAAGCGTAGAGTTTTTCAGTTTATTTATTCAGTTCTCTAACAATAGCATTGACTTCCTGTATGACGTATTCAGATCGCCAGCGAAGCGTCCGTACTTCAGGGGGTTGGCGTCACTTCCGATGGCGCCGGCAGAGCTGCCGATATCAAAGCCTGCGGCCATAACAGCTTCCTGTTTGTCTGCTCGCTTCCGTCCTAACAATTTATATCCTTATTTTTAGATTATGTTGCTATTAAAAAAATTTCGACGTATTAAATCAATATTATTTTAATGATTAATCCGTAACAGACAATTATTCACACTCAACACTCATAGGTAGCTATTATCAACAAAAATGCTTTAATAAAATCATACGTACTAAAATGTTTGACATATCTAAGTAAGTGATTATTTATAGAATACTTAACTTTTTTGAAACGGTTGAATTCTTCATTCAATAGCTGGTTAGGCAATAAAATTGTGAATTGCAAACTTAAGTTGCTTTTCCAAAATAGTTGCATCTGCATTTAAGCTCGCGTCACTCAGAGAATCTGATATAATAAACTTTGCGAACTCAAGCTATTCCAAGCCCCGACTCGTTCCTTCAGAAACGTCTAAACCGCGTTCAGTCTTTCTTTGTGCCAATTTTATTTATTTAAATTTCGTATTCGTGAAACTTTATTTTAAGTTATTCCCCGGCTCACATTAATCTAACGTCAGTAGAGTATTTATCTACCGCGAGAGGTGATTTATTCTCCTGTCGAGCTCCAGAGCTGCCAGTACTTACTCGGGTCCCCGTTTAAACTAAGACGTTTCATTGAAATCACGACACCTACACTTTGAATATTCTTTTGAATACAAATACTTTAAGAAACTTTATTTATAAAACGAGGTAAAACGATTAAGAAACTAGTAAAATTGTTTAAACAGTAGAGAGCGAGTTATTGTATTAAATATTTTTCCCAGAAAATA
Organism: Atopsyche davidsoni; assembly: GCA_022113835.1. Lineage (NCBI taxonomy): Eukaryota > Metazoa > Arthropoda > Insecta > Trichoptera > Hydrobiosidae > Atopsyche > Atopsyche davidsoni. Next base: position 6,698,842 of record JAILWY010000006.1, on the reverse strand, counting down.
CTTACAAGTTCATACTATTATAATAGTAGTACAAAGTATGTAAGTAAGTTAAAATGTATTTTAAACAAAGAGAAAAAATAATACTGTCTAAATTTAAAATATATATAAAATAAATACAGCAATATCCTTTTTATATATTTTCTTATAAACCAAACATAGAACGAATGTTTTATGGCTACAATACATCTGTCGTTTCAATATGTACAATTTCCAAGTAATATCCGGCCATATTCGGCGACTCTACCTCCTCGGGTGTGGGTCTTCTTCATCAAAATAAAATCGAGATAGACGAGTTCATTCTTTGAATAAAGTAGCCTTGTATAAATACAAATCAGTCTGTTATTGCGACACTCGACGGACCGGACCGCAGCCCGCGAGGCAAGCCGTGGAGTTCGCTCTCACTTGACTTATTTTATTCAGTTAGAGTTGGTATGCGAGAAACTGTGACTGAAGGAAGATTTTTATACAATTATCTTGAATTGTTGAATTCAAAATGAAGCAAGAAATTTCTTTTATCTTTATTCCATGAGTGAGAGACATTTCCCAAGCCCAGATTCTCTGAGAAAGATAGTCTGTAACTACACTACTACTCTTATATAGCTGAAGGCCACAAAAAAGGGAAAGAAAGAAAACAGAATAAACAGAAGCAGTTGCAACTGCTTTTAGCTTAAATTTATAGATGGTTTCATAATTAACTCTTTATATACTTGCAATGTGGTTTTGTTGAAGAAATAAGAAAGCTTGCACAGAATGCGCAATGAAAGAAAATTCCCGGCGTAAGTAAAAAATATAAGGTATCTTATTTAGGCCATATTCAAAATAATAAATACAGTTTCAGCTGATTTTCCAGGAAAAAGTCGAAGGAAAAAAACATTGGAAGGAGAGAACTAACGTGGATGCGTAATTTACGCCAGGGGCTAGAAATTGGTAGTACAGCCAAATTTGTAAAACTGGCTCATGAAAAACATATACTCAGTGAAATGGTTACTAACTTCCTCTGAGAAAACAATAACGAAATTATATATGCTTTTTTGTATCAATATAGGATATATCTAGGGACTATTCACATAGTCTGTATGGCATCCCTTTTTTAGTATATACAAGGACATATTGTTAAGCCCAACGCTGGTCGCCCTCGCAAATACTCCCAATTCAGATTTCTCTGACCAACAATAATTCGTTTGTCGTTCTTTGCGGAGACCACTCGAGTGTGCTTATTCGAATGAGAAATTTTATTTGTAAATCAATAGTTGGCCGAGACCCTGGCACGGGCAAGTCGGCTTGTAGTGTTACATCAAGCATAAATTACCAATACACAGTTTCGAACCTTGGAGTTTTTTATATTTAATATATTTGGTTTCAGAAAAATAACACAAAGAAATATCTCATTTTATCATACCTTAAAAATATTAATAAATTTCCGTTATAATATTGTTTCAGCAGTTTTGAGCTCTTCTACAAGATCTTTAATCTTTCTCATGTTTCAAAGTAGACTCTATAACATGATTTTTTAGAGGTGTTTTGTATTTTTAACTCTCACTATTTTTCGACGTAGAAACTATTGTCGTTTGGTTTATATGAGTCTGAATCTGCACTTTTAAACTAAGTACAATTAAAAGTGTCCGTTGAATTAATCAATCAGATGTGTCAATAATTGTAAGCAATCCTTTATATAATGAAAACTTTTGTTGTAATACTACAAATGCAACATAACGTATAATGATTTGAAAATTATACAAATGAAGTAATTTTTTTACAGCCACCATATTAAAACTAAAATTTGAATAGAATAAAAAAAAATTGTACAGAGATAAAAGTTTTTAAAAATAGACAAAAAAATTGCCTGTTTACTTGATGATGTATTCCCTAATGTCGGGACATTATTGAAGATGTTTATGTGACATGGGGTGGTATCGATTACTGACATGACATTTAGAAGTCGTCAAGTCACCACCCGGGAGAAATCTCACCTAATAATTCCCAGCCCATAAACGTCGGCGCCTCAGCTGATCTAATATCGCGCGCCAGATTCGCGCCAAGACGGCGTGTCACCTCGAACTAATGACCTGTCAGAAGTTTTCCCACCAAACTTTGACACGGAACGATATAATTTAGACAGATGCCTCCGGCGGCCGGACGCAAGGGAAAAACCCGCCGGAAGTTGGCCCCAGATCGACTTCCTCCCCTAAATATATATATATAAATATATTTCTACGTATGAAGGTCTTAGTACTTACAATTTTGAAGTGTCATTTCAACAATCGTTGTGAAGGTGTGAGCGTTTATTGTTTCAGGTTAAATTAAAAACAGGGGCAAAAATTAATAAAGCAACATAATGATAATGTTAGGTTTGTAGCACTTAAGAGGAAAAAAAAAGTTGGCATGTCAGAAAAAATATAATTGACAATTTTAATTTGTATTTTGAATTAAAAAGCTTTAAAACTCGTTTTAAAAAAATAATATTATTTGATTTATTGTAATATAACCTTGCAAGATTGCAATATTTTATAAGACGAAAAATTTCATTCATTATTTTCAGATCTATTATAAGAAATTGGCATATCACATATTTTTTTATTGAGCTTTATATAAAAATATTTGAATTTTTACATTTAGTTGGTAAATAAAGCAAAAAATTATGCTATATTATATACGAGTATTATCAAATATACTCGTACATAGAACAGCTTACTGTAAAAAAAATTAGTATTTATATCAATAAGTTTTTTTAATTATTATAAATATTTTTGCTCAGGAGTATTTTCTTCCCAAATAAAGACTCAAAGATAAACAAATTTGTGACAGTCTATTTTCTTAGCACGCAAAGCGTTGGAGATTCCGTTGTTTGCTGTAACTCCGTCGAGATTGGGCCTCGCGGAGCCCTGCGCGGGTCCCTCGGCCCCCGAGCCTCTCACTTCCGGTCGCTGGCAGTGAAAATAATCTTAAAGAGCCTCAAAAATTAACGGCCCAAGTCGAGGAATCCCCGAGGCCTCGCTCCTTTTAAAGACAACTCAAAGTGTTTTTCTACCTTTTTTGTATAAAAAATGTGAAATTCAAATTTTAACACCTTACAAATCGTAAGTTTCCCCCCACGATAAATTTTATATTTCAATCCTTTGAGGAACTGTTTCATTCAACACAAACATTAGATAAAATAAACACATTGATTGAACACTATGTTAAATGAATACAGTGTAGATCGTTACTAGTTGAGCCGAACTAAATTTAAACCTAAACTTTAGCTTTATTTTAACAGCACTTACCATGAATATTGTCTAATAGTCTACGTGAATATTTGTTCTTAAGAAGATTTGGTATATATAATATTTTCAATCAAAGTAACGAACGTCACCGATTGTGATTTACTATATTTTTGTTACTCCAATCAAATCTATATAAGAGCATTATTTTTTAGATGGCAAATTAATTTTAACGTTACATCAACCTGGCACTATTAACTCTTATGTATTTTGAAGATTTATAAAACATCGTTTATAAAAAAGTTTAAAAAATACTCATCGTCCATATACTATCAGCGTTCTTTTGAAAAACGTAGTCCTGAAATTAAGCGACGGCAAAAAATAAATAAGTACATTTTTTAGGATCCTTCGCACCCTTCTCAATTGTCTGCAGTTAAACATCTCATTTATCAGCGAATCGTCGTTTTTGCGCTGGTCGGTAATACTTCGGTCTAGCATTTGTTCTTATTGTAGGAACAGGGTCTCATTGGACTTACGACTGCTCGGCTGAGCCGGCCAGGACAAGTGCTCCTCGGAGATTACAGACCAGCGCTAAATCTTCAAGGCCCCGAGCTTTCAGGATCCGTAAATACGTCTGGAACAAACTAACTTGCTTACATGTATACACAATAAAGCAAACTGATCTCTCATACTTGAAAAGAATACCATTCATTTCTATTATAATTTTAAGTATGTTTTTTAATTTATTTATTTCTTAATTAGCAAGTACTCTAGTATTTTATTTCATATACATACACGCATCACATATACGTATACTACAAAAAAGGGCTTTAACCGAAGTCAACAAAGAGTAGTTTCAACGTCGATGTATACGGGCTTTAAGGCAAAATTATTTACTATCTACCAGTATAATGACGAATAATATCGCTTTTAAATGTTTTGTGGTTTCAGATGTATAAAGGAAATTTTAAATTTTTATTTAAATTAACGGGTGTTATGCTGTTTTTTTTTTAGCCGTAAAGGTCTCCATGCAAAAAAAAGTAATAATGATTTACGATTATCCGAATATTTTTACAATAATAATTTGAAAAATAATAACTGATATACTAGAAATATATAAATAATTTCTATCCAAAAAGGAAGTGGGAATAACTTAAAAGGATAATTTTAAACACAGAATAAGAAATCAAATATTTCATATTTTTCACAAACTAAAAAAATCTCACAACATTACTTGGGCAAGTTTCCTTCCACCAGTTATTTTTAAAGAGTGTTTAGGGGTGAGCGATGCGATGTTTTTTCCAACCCCGCCGGGATAAGGGTAGGAAAATAAACGCGGGCAGCGGTCCTAATACGCACACGTATTGAAAAAAGATTTACTTACATTAAGACCCTGTAAAGTTGTTTAGAAAACGCTAAACTGTTTTTATTGCACAGCCTTGGCATTGCCGATGAAGGAATTATTCTTCCAGAAATCTTACTTCGCATACAAATGATGTGGAGGCTGTATTATTTATGCACCCAGATAGCTCTTGCGGATGGTTTAACAATATCACTCGGCACTTTATGTGCCGGTATGGACATTAAATGACCTTAAATGGGTCGTCATCACCGCTACCCTTACACTACACAATAAGAGACCAAATATTCAATACATTTCGTCATAAATTATACTTTACCGACACCCAAAAATTTCATGCTTATACTCCGAAGAAAGTCCAAAGAGATCGTATTCACAAAAAAATTATATTTATGTATCGAGACGTCGGATGCAAAGCACGTCCTGAGTTTGTTCAAAAAATATTTTGGTTTCTATTTCTTTTTTTTTTAAATTAAATTTTAACATAACACACGCGTAACGTAAAAAATAAAAACTCCTGACGATGGTAAAAAGGCGTGAGGTACTCTATTATACTGTGGCTGATTGTCTAAAAGAGTTATTAAAAGAAGGAAGACAACATGTATGCGGAATTTGTGACAGTGGCTGGTAATCTAAAGTACAGTAGAAATTATAAGACCGGGCCAGGATAGATATATTATATGTTCAGTGATATGGTAGCACCTGAAGATGATACGTGAAACAATATGTTTATAAATAATCAATTCTATTTACGATGTCAAAATTACGAAAATAAAATTCAATGGAACGAATTCAACGAAATAAAATTACAATAAAAATTTGGTGGATATCTATTTACAAGATATTGTTTTCCGCCCCCCAAGTGCTCCGACACATTAAGAGGATTCCAATATCAGATGTTCTCCGTCAATCACGGCGCAATGGCGTCATTACCGGCTGACAAACGAGTATCGCTAAAGTGAATGTTGGTTGAGCGTCCCCCGGAAGTCCAGGCCTGCCTTTTCTATTTCCGGTAGCCAATCGCCTAGAAAATGATCGCCAGAGGCCGCCGGGGTAGGCTTTTTCCAACCCCCGGCCCTCCGGGCAAATCCGACACTTCAAAACGAGCCGTCGCCCGACACCCAAAGGTTAAACAGGTCATTTGTTTATAGGGTCAATATTTTACGAGTAAATGCAGTCGTTTGTTAACTATTTACGATGTTTGTTACATTCTTTTAGCTCACTAACTTCAAGTTAAGCTTATTTGTTGTATTTATCCAAACTGAAAAGTATTCTCTTGTATTTTTTTTTTTATAGAATAAAGTGATAAAATCCAAAAACCCAGTCAATAGATAATACTATTTTGTTTACAATTTTTTTCTCAAGTAATATGATAAAAAATCATGGAATTAATACGCGTATAGTATAAGTCTCAAATATATAAATCTACATTCAAAGCATGCTTTTTTAATAATTTAATATTAAAGATAAAAGTAATATTTTTTGAATATATTTAAAATTCTGAAGAAGTTTTTCTGTACGTAGTTAAAAATACTGCTAATACATTATACATGGCCCTGTTTATTTAAACTCGACAACAAATCTGTAACAGGCTCGCTGTTTATGTATTTAAATAACTACACAGAACCCTTCCTCAATTTCAAAGGTCTAATATAAATAACTTGGAAATAGGTAAATATGATAATTTGATTTGACAGCAGGTAGTTAGATGGGGAGGTATACAAGTTATGAAGTTCCCGGGGCAGTGACGCGCCTAACGGATCCTCGTTGCGGATAACGAAAACACTTTACCGTTATCATCTTCGAACCCTCAGGCTCAGAGCTGCGGTCCCCAGCAACTTTCTGTCGCTCCTCCAGCAAATTCAGTAACCCGCCCAGAGCCTGCGAGGGGGTGCAATGGTGTGGGAAAAGAAAGCCAGGTAAAAAGGTGTCTATTTGGTTACTAATTATTTTTGTTAGTACAAAGTATTTTTATAATACTTAAAAGATCTGATTTTTGTCTAACACAAAAAAAACGATGTTTTTTTTTTCAGTGATCTTTTTATCAATTGAAAATAAAAAAACATATTTTACATATTATATAAAAAATTACCGATGGTATTTCTCTTTATAAAAAACATTGAAATATATGCCATAAAACATATTGGCTGCATTTTTTTATATACGAGCGCTGTTTACGAATAAAAGGTCGCTCGTACACGTATACAGATAAAAGGTATGAGATACAACATTTAATGTTGGGTTTTAACGTGATAGGTTCTTTTAAATGAACCCTAATTTAGTATGTATATACATGAAAAACAATTCATTGATCACCGTGCAATTCTAAATGATATCGTACATCCGTTTGTATTTATCATATTTTTTAGTATAATTATATAGAGCAATGCATAATGAAGAGTAAAATATAATGAGAAAGTAAAATGCGTGCTTAACGCAATTATTAATCCTCATGAGTAAAAAGCAATATTAAAAATTATATGAATTAATAATATGAATTTTTGTTGAGGTAAAAAAAATATTTTTACCGTTTTTTATAATATAATAAATATTTTGGATATTGATATATTTAGTGTATTTTTAATGGGATTATTAACATAACACTGTATCTAAGATACTTAATCTGTATCCAATGAAAGCAGACGTCTTATAGAAGCACCGGATTATAATGAAGATTGAATAGAAAATTAATGTAGATCGTTCGTAAAGATTAACATGAAGTTGGTCCCAAAGATGAAAGCTAAGTTAATTTTTGACATTTTAATTGATAAAAGATAAAAATAAAAAGAGAAAAACCTAAAATAAAATAATCAAACCTGCAACAATATTTTGAGTCATATTTTGTAATTTTTTTTGGTTATTATTAAAATATTTATGTGGTGCTTAAAGTCCATCGTCCTTGAATAATCAATTTCTGAAAATTTTCAAAAACTATTCAATCGTTGACTGAAAATGCGAAACTTTCTTAAATATTCTTATATATGGTAGTATTTCTCTAAAATATGGTTTTAAGATAAACGTAAAAAAAGTTATTACGTTCCTACGAGAGAAATTGCTGTCAAAGTTTAAGTCATAATTAAGTTTTTTCAATTTCTAGAAGAGATTGAAATCAATTTCATTTCGGTTCAATTCATTGGTTTAATTAAAGAAAACCGGAATAAACGAACCAATTTTAGGCATAATTTAAAGCTGTCTTAATTTCTCTGAAAACTTTTAAGAATATTTAATATTTCGAAGTTTTTTTCAATCGTTGCTTTTCAGTAACATCATACTTTTGGAAGCTTTAAGGGAATGAAAATTAAATAATAATTAAGAATAAAAATCTATTTCTATTTCAACTCTGACCAGTTTGTAATATCTTGTCTGTATCACGCAATGCATAAAAACCATTTAATTTATGTAAGTTCCGAGAGTATTTTTATTTATAGGACCAACTAAATAATTCCGATAAACGTTTCTGCCAAATTCGTTGACAATGAATGTCAGTAGCGTGAGTTATTTATTCACGATTCTTTTCAATGATTTTATTCGTTCACGATATACTTTTAAATCTTGCAAAGGTTATAAATAAAATTTTATTTCGTATAAATTGACTGAATGCCATTCTTTATATAATATATAATATCAGAATATTTTTCGGAAAATAATGATTTCATTAAAAATTGAATCTCTCACACGTATAACTTTTTAATTGATACGACAACAGTACTAAAAGGTTATTTTTACTTATTGCAACCAAGTTAGAAATTTTAAGAATGTGAGAGTCGAGGGTCATTTATTTATCCTGTATGTATTTAATTGTATATTTTTTATAACAGGATTAATAAAATTGTAGAGACAAAAACATAATAAATAATACATAAAAATATATATCTATTATTTAATTTTCCCAACAGTACCAACCATTAACATAAGTAAATATATAAATCACTTAGCTTACAGCTTTTTGTTAATGTGACACAAAAATGAAAAAAAAAAAAACAACTCATGAAAGTGGGTGCGATTTATAAATATACGAGCCTATTTTTCACAAAAAGAACTTAAGTAAAAAGCGACTGGTAAAAAAGTCGATACATAAAGATAAGGGACGAATGCTCGTGACAATATCTCCAACGACGCCGTATCGCCAACCAGCCTTCGTTAAATAAGCAGGTTAGGTCACCGGACAATAAAAACGGAAGTACTGTACTCGCGAGCACTTCAAAAACTGTAAGGGGTCGCATAAACTTTTATCCGCCTGTAAAATTTTACTGAAATGGGTTCGATCTTCTCCGCACCCGCGAGAGCCTGGCTGACAGCACCATCTGGAGTGGCCCAAGCCAGGAGCACACCTCTTTTTGTGCAGATCACATTATAATAATAGATAATAGGAGAGGTCGAAGAAGGTGAAGAAGCCGTTACCGCTGAGCGTGAGGCGAGTGCGTGAATAACGCGATCGAATATGTTTCTATTAAAATGTTTATAAACCATTTGAACATCCGAGAAAATTCGTGTAAATAATAACAAAAATTTAACTTCAGTTCTGTTATAGTCATTATATAATGCAAGGATAATATTTATACCTATTATGTTTGAATGTTTTTCTAATGAGTAAAAAAATCATTCTTTTTAAGATCCTTCAATACGCTACTTTGCATTTGCAAAAATTACATTTTCATCTATTGATTTTTAGAGAGACGAATTATATATTTTTTTCAAATCTTCTTTTTTTGATCAGTTGTCTCTAATAAAACTTAATTTAATTACTCAGCATAAAAATACTCCTATGAATGCGTTAACGCGTTGTGGAATCTCTGATACGTTTGGAAATACTATAAACAACCCATGTTTTTGAATGATGATATTTTGTGGTGTACCATAATTTAAAAATTATATTATTTTATTTATTAGGTTAACATCGAAAACTATTGTTAAAACATATACTTTTTTATTTTTGTTATTCGCAAGACATCTTCGAAAATTAATTATTTTTTTTGTATTTGAATTAAAATTTTATTATTTTAAAGACACGTTAAAGGCAAAAAAAGCAATAATGCAAATAAAGGTAACATATTTGTAGAAATATGAATTAAATATTGTTTTAATTAATAAAAGCAATATATCGTTAGCTCACATCATGTTTCTAATCTTTTTTCGTACCAGGCTTTAGACTTGTTTAATAAATTATTGGTTTTCCACAAAAATATTTTTTTTCAATCGGATTTTGTCAAATATATTTTTTTCACCGAAAAGCCTTACGCCTATTATAATACATAAAAATGAATTACAACACAACGAAATAGAGGATAAACCTTCATCAAAAAGCGAGAAATCCTTGCCTTTCAAATTGAAATCTACTCAATATTTGCTCTCACGCGTTCGACGGATTGAAAATGGGATATCTCCGTTTTCCGGGCAGATGGATTTTTGAGCGAAGCCTTTTTTTTATAAATCACAGCTACAATTCTGGCGTCAAATATTTGCTGGGGTGTTGATTTTAGAGTATTAATTATTTTGACGATAGACAATGTGGAAAATAGTATTAAAAATGCATTTTACTGCTGGAAAAATTTTAGTGCGTTGTCAAACTGATTTTGGCTGATTTTAATAATCTCAAAGAAATACCAGGATTATATTTTACCTTATTAGTAAATTAATAGGAAAAAAATTATTTATTTTGTGTTATTTTAAAATATTCATCTTTATATATGTATTGTATATATGTTCTTTATTTATGTTTGTGCAAAACAAACAAAAATATATAAAGAAACGTTACAAGCCGGATGTAACTACAATTGATTTTATATGTATATACTTTTTTTTTCGTAACGAACGAATAACTGTGAAGTCTTGACTAACATAAAAGCTTAATTTTGATGAATTCTTATGCAACCGATTTTATTTTAAAAACTTTATTAGAGTTACTAAAATATTATTAAAACGTTATATCCCAAAATATTATCTTGACCTACGCTACAGTCCCCCACAAGCTACTGAACCCCATATAGGTACAAAGTAAAATCATAATAGCAGGTAAACGAGGAAAAAAGAGGTGCTATGTTATTGTTGGAAATTCCTAGCACGCCATTAGTGGCAGAGATAAAGCTTGGAGATTGCAATGCAAACGAGGCATTCGTGTTAAGCGTTGCTGCGACAAACGACATTTATATCCAGTTACCATTCATTTTTTACTTACCAAGAAATTGAGAAAACAAATAAGACTTAGCCCATTATGGCTGTGGTATATTTTGAACTATTCGAGCTATTTATTTTTCTGCTAGCGTGACAATTTTGTAGCTGACCCTAAAATAGAACTGAACAGATGAAAGATTATTCGTAGATTTTGTATGATGTTGTATACTTAACCCGCCCTGTTTGTGTTATAATCAATTCCGAATCTACCAATCGGTTGCAGGAATTCGAGCATAATCATTGTTTACTGTATTTAGCTGTCATAAAAATACGCATTGAAATTTTGCTTTCGAAAATGGCATTTTCCTGTGTATTTATTCGATAAGAAAATATCATAGGCTTTATTTACAAAACTAAAAAGAGTTAATTGTGTTGTGAAATTCATGAGTTGCTATACTGTATTAATATATCTATACTTATTTATAACTTTTATGAAGTTGAACCACTATTTTTAACAACACATTTAATACTAATTAACATTTGATATTGTGTTGAATAGATATATAAATTTGATTTAAATGAAAAAAACGCGATTATGAAATTATACAAAAATTAATTGCTATAAAAATTTAAAAATATATATATTTAATACTAAAAGATTTATATGTAAATATTACATTCATGTCAATGTCTACAACTAATCGAAATAAAATCAAAAAACTTTATGACAAAAAAAGCTTAGTAAGTCATGACTGAATACGCATTTATAATTTATACACATTACACAAAACTTTTGTCAAACCAAGCTTTATACTTAAGAGTTCTGTACTCTATCTGGTAGGTGAGATGCTCTACAGTACTCTCTACTAACCAACACTCTACGTATTCCTGAAAATGGCCACTTGAATAACTCAGCATTTGCAGCCGGCAAGAGCCGAAACCACCCCGTCAAGTATGGTTCATAATCATGCAGATTGTATAATTCAGGCAAACCCTCTCAAATTGTCGACTGCCAAGTACTCGTACTCGTAGTTTGTATGCAGTTTTTTTAAATTAACATTGAATATAAAAAGTGCTTTTTTAATACTTCGGTATAATATAATAATCAATCAAACTACCCACTGCTGCTTTAGTCGTTATCGTGAATTGATATTATCGTTTTTTGATCTACTATATATAAGGCATGCTGCTTAAGTATATCCACGTTTTATAAAAACTTCTGCTTTATTAAAATAAATATAAACAAAAAAATAGCGTTCATAAATGCGCTACTTGCTTTGTATTAAATATTTAAGAATTTAATTTCCTTACAAATCTTTGGAAAGGAAAATCCGCTGACATTTACTGCCTTTTTATTAAAACTGTACATCAAGTCAAACAAAACGCGGGACAAGACAGATAGCTTAAAATTTCCTTCGTAAATTCCCACAAAAATTGCTGTAGCGGGAGCTTTCGCTGTATACATAATCTTAAAATTTTTATGGGGTCTAATATTTTAAACGAAAAGAAAGGGTTTCCGCAAACCTCAAAGCCAATTACTAAACTTCCAGCCAATCGAACAAGGGCCTTCAAAGTTGGCTAAGTCTCTATATTGGAGATTCGGGGTTTTTTTCTGAGAGAAAATAAAACATCGGCCTGCGCTTGTTAGATCCTATAGCTGGGTGCTTTATGGAGGCGATATCTCTCTTGGTAAGTAGGATAAGTATTGTGTTTTTATTTCTCGGCCCTAGCATAAAGGGGCAAAATAACAGCCACCCATGAAAGCACCGCAATCTTCATGTGAATAATCTGTTTTTGTGTGCAGCTGATAAGTCTCTTACCATTATAAAACATCTAAACGAGAAACATTTTTAATATTTTTATGCCAATATTTATACTCAGGAATTCATTTTGTACAAATTTTACCAATATCAAAAGTCACCACAACCAAATAGCATTTTGATTTATGTTGTATATATCGAAAACACTCACTTATACACACATATATATTTATACATAAAAAATCAGATTTGATCTTGTGTGCATAAAAATCTCTTTTACCACACCGAAATGTACTTCTACAGTAAATAAAATAATTCGAAAAATGTTTTTTTTTTCTTAAATTGAATGAAAGTAAGATATCCCATAATGTATGGTGTTATCGAACCTTAACCGAGTCCCAGGGCGGGCACGTCCACGAGGCGCGTGCGATCATTTGTCCCGTGTCTCTTGCAGTCGAGACACTGCCTGTCCTCCCATATGTTCGGCCATCTTAACTTATAAAACCAGAGAGAATAAAAAATTGTAATAGAATAAAAGTTTGATAAAAAAAAAAAAACTAAAATTGAAATGAGTGAAGAAAAATTCAAAAACTGCATGAATATAATACAAATATAATTTGTACGAAAATTTATTTGCACAAGTATTTTTCACTGCCTGTTTGCGATTTATAAAAAGCTTTATTTTAAATGTATTTATTTATCGTGTTTTTCAGTCCATCACAGAAATGTGGCAGGTGTCTTAGAAATCGTGACAAAGTACCTTTGATAGTGTTTAACTTTTATAAATATTGTGTAAATAAAGCAAGCTTCTGCAAATCATAATAAGTACAAAGAAGCATTAACTGCCGTCTCGCAAAGTAAATATTTACTTGACTTTATTTAAATCGAAACGAAACCTTCCCTCCCCTGTCAGATAGAAGCCGATCGGATATTACTGGGTGCGACCGCTGACTCTTATTTACTAAATGATTTGCGACTTTCCCATCCGAAATTCAATCGCGACTTCTATTTTATTTTTTATTTACATATCGGTGTTACAAATCGATTCGATTGTCACGGAATCTAACATTGCCACCCCGCAATGTTACTTGGAGATGAGTTTGTAGAACGCGATGAAAAGCTTTATTTTATTTTAAAAGCAAACCTTTAAAGATTAAAAATAAATAAAAAAATTAATATGCTTATTTCTTATATATTTCTGTAATATTTTCGAAGATTATTGACAGGTGAAAAGACAATCGTACTTTTCTCTCACTTCTTACTGAAAAATAATTTTGATTATAACATTTTATAATCCTGTGAAAATAATAATTATTAAACAAAAAAGAGGATACAACATTACATATTTTTTAACTGTTAAAGTAGGGTGAAACCTATATTCTGATTTCAGTCAAGCAAATTTAACGTTAACTAGTATTTGCTATATAGTTATGATGTGCACTGCAAATTTCAGATTCGTTAGCCTTTGTATTTTGAACTCACTATGAACTTTTTGGATTTCCACATACTGAAAATATAAAATCTCATTTAAAATATGAAACGTACTTCGTCAATGAGGTAGTTCAAACTTCAGAAATGTACATTTCATTACTCACATCAACTACAAAGGGCGTAAAAATGCATCACCAAAAGGCAAACTTAGTAAAAGAGTATCTCAACAAACACAAACAACCCGACGTTCTGAAACCGCATACTGAATAACAACAAACTGACTGGAATTTTACAGAGAGAGCTTGCATATAAACAATAATAATTGTTTTGCACAAGGTATTTTTTTTTAAAACATCTCATTAGGGGCTATAAACAAAACAAACAGATGGTTTCAATAAAAAAATGTATATTCTACAAAATCAAAAGGTTTATGTATATTTCGAGGATTTTATCAACCAGATTTGAAAATTGATTTTTCGACTAATCAATGATTTTGATTTTCCAAAATCAAACCAATCACTTTTTAAAAAATATATAATTAAACTGGCCCGTGCTTTTTATTGTTAATTATTAATAATAAATTAAACTTAGTCTTTAGATCAGCTTGTTGTGAACTACCTTAATTACTAAGTTAATAGAGTAGACGTGAAAAAACATCAAATTATAACAGAAAAAAAACTCCTTGAAAATATGGTATTGCAGGAATAAATTTGATAAGTTTAAATTAGTCGTGTGTATGCAGAGAGACCAGCGGTAATAAATAAAGCTACTGAAGTAGAGGCTGTTAAGTCAGTTGCGTATTCACAACAAATAAAAAATGTTTTTTTTAATCAAATTTACTTTTGAGTGACAAAGTATTTGAATCATTTTTATGTAAGTGTTTTTTTAATTTCACAACCGAAGTTAATTCATAACAAAAATTGGCGCAAGGTATCAAATTAAATTAGAAGCTTGGAATCAATAATTCAGAATAATTATCACACATACTGATAAATATTCACTCATCGTACTTCTGAAATAAAGCTGCAAGTGCTTCTTTGCAATCTAATGAATAATCATGACAATTAAAAAAAAAAAGCTTTATTGGCTTTAACTAATATGTACAAATACTAATTTCACCTAATCAACTGTAGATCTAGCAGCAATTTTTTCTGGTTATTCAGCGTATTTGAAAAACAAATATGAAATAACAAGGAATATGAATCTATATTGTTTTCTGGTATTTAGAAAATTCCTCGAACTATTCAGGGTGTAGAGAGGTTCAGGTTATTAATTTTCACAGGTTTTCCAGCTGACAAGAAATATTTTAAGCTCACTAACATTAAATTTGAAATGCACCTAAATTTAACAGAATGCGCAGAGCGCACGTAAATAAGCTTACAGAGCTTAAAATTCTGAAGGTAAAGTTTCACAAATATCCCGTCCCTAAGTTTGCTTCCTATACGTCCTTCACAGGGTAATTTATTGTTCAGGGTCCATCCCCATGGGAGTTTTCCTCGCACGAGTCAATAAAATTTACTGAATAATTAAAAAAATAATAATAATTTAAATAATTAAGTTGTACTTGGTATAGTACACTTCATTTCTTTTAAATGTTTTTAGTACCGAAGAAGAAACGTCATATAAATAACGAAAACCCTATCACATTTTAAAAAACAGGTAAGTTTTGAGATTTTTTGAGAAAATTTCAATGCAACACAATTGACTGGTTGGAATAAATTTTTTTTTTTTGAAAAATAATTGGGTTTTATTGAACATTGATGATTCAAATTTTTTTTATTTAAAAAGTAAAGATAGATTATAATGAAGTCATTTAATTGTTAAGGAATAATTTATATTTAAATAAAGCTAATGGTAGCATAATAATTGTTTTTTTTTAAATCGAGGGTCACACTGTATATTTATCCTTCAATAGACCACAGACGAATGTAACGAACTGGACGGAGAGCCCCGAGCGGCTAAGTCCGAGGACAAATGGAAATTTATTTCCAGGGACGGACGGTCATTTAATTTGGCATGAATAAAGTTTTACTGAGATAGTATATTCCTCACCGACTCATGCGTGAAGGGTCGTGACTTTTGTCGACCCAATGTGAATGTGGTTTTCAGTTGCATGCAAGCATCACCACATGGATCAAAGTATGTAGTTTTCACTTAGCCATGGCGATGTAGTCTTTATTTTCAAGTAGATAATTATCTTTCGAAGCAAGGGTAAGTACAGTTTAAGTAATTGAACTTGTTTGTTGAATACGTGCTAATTTCGTGAAATATACACCCTGTTTTTCTCACAGGCAAGCATAAAAAGTTTCTCACAATTTGTATTCACAAGGTGATGATTGGTATACGTTAAGAATAACCCGAGCTGAGAAAAACTTTTGGTAATGTTATTAGCAAATAAAACTTTCAGTTAACTAAAGTATTATCATTCGCGAATTAGAGATTTTAAATAAGTAAGTAAATCATTGTTTTTTTTTAATAATAAAAATATGTCTCTATAAATATATTATTTAAGTAACATTGAATAAAGCTACTTGGAAAACGTATTTAAATAGATTAATTTAAATGAATTGAAAATTTCAGTAAAAAATCAAGTGAATTATTTCATAATTTATTCAATATTGAAGTATGTAATTGTATGACTTCTGTGAAAACACGTTATAACAGGTCTTCCCAGATATGGGAATTGCGGCTACTGAGGATCACACTAGGAGTTGGGTTAATTTTTAATATGATTAGTAGCGGACCCACCCTTGTTGTAATCAATTCCAGAGCCACTGGTCTGTGAAGAACCATATTTGGTCTATAATCAAGCAGAGCCCTTCGCGAGCAGGTGGACTTGTCAGAGCAGTCTAGCGCACACAAGTCACATGATGGTTCTGAAGTTATATTAATAATATAAATATATATTTTATATTGGTATTGGCGTCATACATTTCCGATAAGAACGTCTGAAAAATTTGCTGTATTCACGGCAGATGTTATATCGAATATCCAGGCAATGTTGACACCAGCGGATATATTTGATTTATTTAATAATGTAAGTATAAATATGTCTTGTAAATATTGGATTGTATAATTTTTCATGAGGTTCTAACAGTAAAAAATAATTCAACTTACACCATTTACTCATTTTCCTTTAGTAACAACGCAGTTTGATATATGAAAACAGAAGTGAAATATGTATGATGTCAATAACTATAATAAGGATAAACGTTTAAAACATCAACTTTTTTCGTAATAATTATTTTTCTATTTATTACAAACGCATTTTACTGCCCCATAATCAAGTCTGTTGTTGTGAATATTTAGGGCGAGGAAATTCACATAGGCTTGAACGCACTACCAATACGCGTGTCCATTCCATACGCCTCGTATCGAATCGATATCCACACTTTGTAAAAGCAACCACACAAAACTGTGTAAATACAGACCACACAAAACATACCAAATTAATTATCAAAATATCTTCAAATACGGTGAATATTTGATTTGTAAATATTGAATAATCAAGGATATGAAAATTCAATTGTGGCGTAATATTGTATGATATATAGTATATGTGTGCTTGTAGTTAGGAATAGGCATGTCATAATTTGTGAAATAGTCATGGAATTAGTAGGAAAACAATTAACCTCCCTCTATATACCTTTGTACCCGTCGCACATTGTTGGCCCCGGAGTTGCGCGAAGCTTGCACGAGGATTCGACAAAGGACCTCCTCGACAATGGCTACCTCTATTCCCTGCACACTATTCAGACGTTTACTTCAAAACATAGAAATCATACCGCAACTTAGCTTTGAACCGTTATTTTGCAATTATACTCCATTAGTTGTTAGACGTACGCTCCATTTGTGGATCACATATGATTAAAACCTATTGAAGATTTTGACGTATAAATAAAATTTTATTTTTTTAAACAATTTGTTTTTGAACAAACTGAAGCAGGTGTGAGCTCAATAACAGTAGTTTGAGATTCAGTTGTCATAACGGAGATCGAATCGTAAACCTGTATCTAAATAATTGGGCTTAAGTAGTTTTAAGTTATTTATTACTATCATTTTATATTTAATTGATCCGAATTTATTACTCACGTACGATTATTGTGTCAAAAACTTGTAGTTAAAAAATCATTATCGATATTTTTAATTTTTTTATTTAAACTGAGCGAGAATTAAACTCATAATTTGCAAACGTGTAACTGATGTACTTTAACTCGATTAATATGGAAAATAATCATTCAGATATATGAATAACTCAGAAAGAACATTTATAGACAAGACGAAAGCGAAGATTAATCCAACAGTCGGTTTATTACATTTCGCTACAAATGGTGGATACTTTATGTCTTAAAAACATCTCAAAGTTGAGTTTTGCTTATTCATTGTAGATTTTTCCCAGAGATTATGGCATTGGCAGGTTGTCAGAACTCGTAAATGCTAATGCTGCTCGCTATATTTTCGGCATAAATTTTATGAGATGTACTCTCCTAACCTTGTATTTTTGTTGTGAATAATAACACAGCTTCTAATATGAATGTTTAATATAGTTTGAGAAAATTATGCACCTCGTGTTACAACGATTGAATCCATTTCAGTATTTTTTTTGTCATAAATCTCTCTTTGATTTAACTGATTTTTTTTAGCTCTAAACTAAATTTATAATTTTTCACTAATATTACATTAAAATATATTTAATGTGTTTTAGTAGATCGATTTGCACGTGAAATTAAGAGATGGGATGCAAACGTCTCAACGGCTATCGCGATCTAGTCATATAGCTAAATCAACTACTGCGGCTCGAATTTGAAACTTAAAAACGAATTTGTATGTAATCCAATATATTTACAAAAAAACAATATTTTTTCTACCTTTATGTTTGTATCAAATACTTTTAAACATATTGTATAGACAAATGGTTTGTAGTGGTAAAAAGTGCAAATATCTTGAATAGTAATGACATCAATAATTCTCATTCACATAGAATAAATAACTTGACCTTGCTTGGTGTCCAATAAAATATTCGAAGAAAAATCTCATTTATATAATGTTTTGATTTCAAGTATATGTGTGCCTGAAAACAGTAAACATTAAAAAATTGATCATAGTATATTTGTGTATATGTTAAACTAACCATCAACAAATTCGTTTAATCGGTCATTAACATTCAAAGCACTCAAATTCATTGTTAAGCATTTATATACAATTAGCGGTTTCAGCAACGGCGTGAATTTCAATTGCGCATTTCGACACTTGCTTAACGATTTCCCGTTGCAGTTGTCCGGCCAACGCGGGGGAGTCGGGGGTGCAAACTCGGGGGTGCACTTTCGGGGTGCACACTCAGGGTGCACATTTGGGGTGCACACTCGGGGTGCACACTCGGGGTTGCGCTCGCCTGCATTCGACACGACACTGCCTGTCCATGTATTCACAAGTCCAGTACGACTGCTTCTCCTAGATCAGTGCTTCTCAAAGTGGTCTCTACGGACCCCAGGGGGTCCCCGGGATCATTCAGGGGGTCCTTAGAAAATAAAAATCAATTTGGGGGTCCCTGAACAACAGAAGAATCAGGCAGTGTCGCGAGGTTTAATATAAAATAAACAAATTGTGACACATTTTTATTAATTTGGAAGTTAAAATAAATAACAATGAATACATTATTAGCAATTTTTACGTCCGTAGGATAATACAGGAACGCAATACAGTCGATACTTGCACCAACTAGTCTATAATATAAATTGATGTAGTTTTTCACCCAGGGTCCATGGGCAAGTTTTGACTATGGAAGGGGATCTGTAGGCAAGTTTTGAATATGAAAGGGGGTCCATGGGCAAGTTTTGACTATTTAAGGGGGTCCGTGAGCAAGTTTGACTATGAAAAGGGGTCCGTGGGCCAAAAGAGTTTGAGAGCCATTGTCCTAGATTTACGCTTGCGAAACATCTCTATTGTTAACCGGACACCAATAGTCAATTAATTCAAGCAACTGTAACCGATTTACACCTTGGAAAACAAGCGGGTTTGAATATATCACGAAAAAAAATCCGAAGATTTTTTGTATCATTCGATTACTTTAAAACGTATTGTGTAAATATAATACTATTGGTTCATTTACTATTCTAATTCTGATGCCCATGCAGAATAAAATAAAAAAACCTAAATATACTGTGTTACTCTCAACTACAAAATATGATTTTGCAGTGTTTAATAAATATAGCAAGGCTGAATATTTTAAATTCTTTTAGGGATGTTGAAAAAATATAACCTTTCCATATTTTTATTTTTGATTGGAAACCTTTAAAACGGGTTTCTGACTACGTTATTATTTTTTTAGCGAATTTTTGTAGTGAAAAATAGCTGATATATCTACTTGTGCACGAAACAGCTTACAGTTGGTAAAGATATTTTGGATTTTACTCTGTAAACGGCAAGATTCTTTTCACAATATCTGTTTTAGTAAAAATATGAGAAATACTGCAATTTTTTTTTCATCATCTATAGTTTTTTTTCATTTTAGTAATTTCTAAGTATTTTTTATCATACTGAAATATTGATCATATTTACATTGTATTTTATTATACAGTTTTTTGCGATACGCTTAAAAAAGTTTGAATGTATTCTTTCACAATAATTATATTATGTTTAAGACTTTCACATTAATTATTCAAAGCTGTAACGAAAATGGTAGAGGAGTTAACATTGCTTTTGCAGCCCTGTATAACGTTATTGTAGACTCTCGCAGTGATATTGTAATGCGGTTCCTATCCAGCCATGACTTGGCAGACGACTCGGGATGGGCAAGTCGGCCTCGGCCTCGAGCCCCAGCCACTCGGGGGGAGAAGTTAAGGCTTCAGACAATAGCTAGCATTTCATGTGCAGCCTCCAGCAACCCCACAACAATCTTGCGGGCACGTGCCTCGGGATTCGATACCCGCTAAGTATGGAATGTAATCTGTACACATAAATTATTCCTATCATTTTCAACGCCTCAAGATATTTAATATATAACAGTTTATATTTATATATTTTATTATTTCTCGTGTTTCGAAAAATAATTATTTTTATTAAAAAACTATTGTATATTAATGAAACACCAGTATTAATACTGGATTTGGAATTTGCGGGAGGCATCTGTCAAATACAGCTTTCCCTCTTTCGACGTAATCAAATACTCATTAATATTATTTACGGGAAAATAAAGTGAGCTAAGCATTGGAACCAAATAAACAGGATTTAAAAAAAATTATAATAAAACAATGTATTTAATTTTTAACTATTGGAAAATTTTTTGGTTTAAGTAAGAATTTTAAAAAATATTTGAAATTTTATAAAATATATATCTACATACATATGCAGTTATTGTTAGAGTTTAATAATTATAAGATTTATTAAATAAAGCCTTTTTTAAAATTTATAATGTTTTATTTGTTTATGTACCAAATAAATCGTTTATATATCTGAAATAGCAATTACGGGATACGTAGATAATTAAACAAGGAAAATAAACTTTATTTGTGAAAATAAACAACGGTTGCGAATGAAAATAGATGGGTTGTCAAGGAGCAAGTGTTTTTGGTTAATTAAATACGGAAAATTAAAACCACTGAAAAAACGATTAATGATATTAAGTTTTGTCGAGATATGACATTTCCCATTGGCAAGGATATACCTCGAGTCGATACTTCCATCCATTTATTAAAAAAACATATCATAGTTTGCATAGCTTTAATAAATGCGAAGCATTCGTTCAATCGTTTTGATGACAGAACTGTTTCAATATAACGGAGTCTTCCATCTACAGTTGAATAATGTACAA
Source organism: Atopsyche davidsoni (assembly GCA_022113835.1). NCBI lineage: Eukaryota > Metazoa > Arthropoda > Insecta > Trichoptera > Hydrobiosidae > Atopsyche > Atopsyche davidsoni. The sequence continues at coordinate 6,677,170 of JAILWY010000006.1, read as the reverse complement.
ATAGTTCCCAGAATCAGTATCCACGGGTGTAAATATTCAAGCAGTACTCTGTACTGGCTTTCTTCCCACAATCTGCGTAAATATCCTTCAGCATAGTGACTTGTGGGCTAACATTCGATTATTTAGAATAATTTAGTTGTATTCAGAATCATAAATTACAAAATACGAGCTTAATTTTCATATTTCATATAAAACAAACATGTCGTATGTAATTCCAAGTAAAAGTGTTTGTTTTTTTATGTTGGGGTTTAAAAAATATCAAAGGCGATAAAATTATAAAAAAATCAAAGAATAACATTAAAAGTAGGTCGGCACAATTGCTGTTAAAAATTACATGTTAAAAATAAAATTACTTTGTTATCGATACAAAAACGAAACCGCTTCTAGACTATCGATTAATGTGGGTTCTCCTTGGAAACGATTGTGGAGTATTTTATTCATTTTGTCATTACTGTATTATAACCAACTGACAACGGTTCCCAGAAGTTTCGTCGTGAATTATTTGTTTACAAACTGAATCGAGCTTTGAAGAAGTCTACGATCGCTTGTGTTTCAGTACGAGCTCGTGCGTCGTATGTGCGTTTGGCAAATAAATCCCAGAAACTTTGATCCGAATGCGATCTGGAATTAATTGTGCGAAAGGCAATAATTAATTTTCAGAGTCCACTGCGCATTAGGTGTGTACTAATGGCCTACACGAAAAACGTTCTCTAGATTATTGTTTTCAAGAATTCTGATTATAAATGGTTTTACGTAATCGTGTAAGTATTTATCGAAATAATTAATTAAACATAAATTAATTAAAAGTTAGTATTATACCTTATTATTTTACCATTTAGGCGAACAGTGTGATGTGAAAAATGTAACTTGTCGTCATCAGTCTTCTTTGAGAATTGACTGCACCAATTCACTGAGTTAAAAATGGCATGTGATTAAATGGAGTTTGGTATCATTTTGGTATTGGTATCTTTTAAAAGTTAATTAATTTGAGACTACTAATTGCTGCCATCCACATTATTTATTCCAAGCAAACAATGTTGCGTATGCTGAATTGATTCATCTAATATTTAAATGAATTTAAATTTGCTTCCAGTTGAACACAATTTTAATAATGTATGAGAATCAAAAAAGGAGAAAAATATTAGAAATCACTTAGTATGTATTAATAAAAAAATTAATTTACCAATTTTCATTTGATAAAAGACCATATATTATAACTACTGCTTTAGTAAGCTTTTTTAACTATTGTAATAAATTCTCAAACATTAAAAAAAAATCAACATTACATTATGTAATTTTTACATCTTAAACCAGACATGTTTTTTATGCGATATGAAATTACCTATTCCACATCAACAATTATTTGTTTATAGGTGTATTTTAGTTATGATAAAGTACCAGTCCAAATATTCATAAAAATATACTATTTGTAAGTTTTAAATCGGAGAAACTTATCATTTAAGATATGTGAACTATAGAAATATAAATCAACTCTTATTAGATTTATACTTCAACAATCATAAGCTCCGCTGTGCGCTATAAAGTTTGGCTATTTCAAAATATATTAATCATATATAATTTGATTGCTAGGTTATAAATCTACACCGGTGCAATATTGATTTGAAATATAAACTATATTTCCATTATTCAAAATTAATTAACATTTTGTTGTACCAGTTCAAATATTCTCTGTACAAATATTACATGAAATAAATTAAAAATTCATAGTAGGTTTTCGTGCATTGGGGGAACTATTTTTTATATTTGCTTACTCAAAAAAATGCATCAAAACTTTCGTATTGGATTTATATTAACAAATTGTAAATATTTTGTATTGTCTCGAAAATTCGCTACGTATTTTGAAAAGTTAAATTAGGTAAGGGTTTTTGGTTTTATATATTATTTTGTGCACTTTAATCTATGAACAGATGGAATTTATTTGGTCTCTAAACAGAACTGAGTTGCCTGAAATAGCGACTGCACATTGCATTTATCCAAGATTACTCTGTCTGAAACAATACATTTGATCTGCTGGTACAGTAGTAGACGTTCGTGATGGACTTGATCTGGCTTCACTGGTTTTAATCCCCTAGCTGGGAATTCAGTAAATGCAACTTACTCACAAAGATATTCGACTTAGTATATATTATTTATTATCACTTCAAAAAAAACTAAAAAAAATTACCATAATAAATTACGTTATTTCCAAAAATAACACCAAACTTATTCTAGACTTTTGCAGACAATATATAAATAGTAATGATTATTCGCGATTGTGTTTTACCCTAGCTGATTGTGTTGATAAGTTCATGATTCGAAAAGGATGGCCTTTAATAAAAAAAATCGGATAAATAGGGGAATGTAATCTCATATCTTGTCATTCATATTGTTATTTGAACTCATTTAGACAATCATGCTCCTCATATTAAGTGAAGTCTAATAATCCTATTAATCAACCTCAGGTACCTCTTAACTTTCAGGAATTCTTATTTAATATATCCCCAAATTTGGTTGGCATTGTAAATTGAACAAACTGGGGCGAACAAATTACTTAAAAAATAAACTTATTCAAAACAACTAAGAAATAACGGCACGCTACAGTTGTATCATTAAATATTTCACATTAGCAGGCAAGTAGTGTTTTTTCTCAAAGGGTGTACTTAACCCGGAAGAAATAAAACGTTTACAATAAAAATACAGCTTTGTGTACATGTAATATGGAAAATTCTTAAAGCTCCTGTCACGAGCACAGATCAATCATCCAATTTGACATTATACACTGCAATCATACTGTGTTGATTCATACGGATATATTCAAATGGTTTACTAAAAAAAAAAAAAACAAGACTGAAAGCTTTTCCTTATTTTATTCAACCTAATAAATCATTTCTGGGTTACGAAGGTGGGCTTAGTTTGTTTTACTATTCGCTTTGCGTGTATTTAAATTGTTAATAAGCTTTGAATTTATTTTTAAGAATATCTCTTTATGAAATAAATATTCTATTCACAAATATATTCATATGTGTGTGTGTGCTAAATTGTTATTTATGTAGAAGTATTTATCGCAGGATTAATTAAGGACACGTCATTGACATCCACGTAGAGAAAGTTTCACGTATTTCTATAAATTCAATTCTAACCCAGCGATTGTTGGCGTTTGTTCCCACAACGAATTCAATCGGATACACAAATTACACAAATGAAAACTCCCCCGCAATACCGCAGGGAGTTAAAGCGTTGCCGAATATCCACTCAGCTGTTCCAATTGGGATATAACGAATAGTCCTCAGCGACCATCGCGATTCAAGTGAATTTATAAATAATATTATAACTGTGAAAATTGCTTCATCTTTAAAAATAAGTTTAAAAAAATTCAAATTTTCAGATTTAGTACATATGTTACAAAAATAACGATTGTAAGTGAAGTTGTAAAAAAATTATCACGACCTTTTTTCGATTCATATAATAACAATTTCCCTATTTTTACTTTCAAGAGAAGCTTTATAAAAAAAAAAAAAATTCAAGATACTGAAATACGGCGTTGTTAGTTTTTTTTTTCGTCTTATTATTGAAATATATTTAGAAAAAGTTTAGGTTAAATCAAGAACCAACAATCGAATAAAAAAAAAATATATTTTGGTAAAAATCTATTTAAATCTTAGGTCTTAAAAAAATTTAACGTAAGCTTGACAATTCTAAGCATAATTAAATAATCATATTTATTTTATAGTATCTCTAAAGTATTATATAATTTTTAAGTGTTTAACTTGTCACAAGTTATTACGAACAATTTTCAGATTTGCTCAAAATACTCATAGAAGGAAAAAAATATTCACAGTAGTAAAATTTTATTGAGCGTATATATTAATGAAGTTCTCGTATATGGTATAATTTTTTTTTAAATGAATTAATAAATAAGATAAAACAGATTATTCAAGTGAGAATAAATTTAAATTACAGCAAAGTGTTGCCAGAAAACTAGAACAATGCCAAGGCGATACATTTGCAATGAATCCAACGCAACCTCCTGACACCTCCCCTGCGGGGGATATCGTGAACAGCCCCAACTCGATTATTGCCGAGAATACCTCCAGTGATATGAGTCAAACACAAGAAGATTTCCTCTTCGACGAAGGAAAACCACCCCCTGTAGTAACTATTTCTGTAAATAAAGACATTTATAATTTTAACAAAAAAATTATTCAAAATATCTCCAATGCTTCGGTGCAGCAACTCACTTTCATTATATATTTAATACATAGCGAGTTGTAAAGGGCTTAACTATTATTGACCAAAGGTTCTAGTGGTTTTCAATGTGTAAGTTTATAAACGTTATCCTCACGCTTTGGTCCATTTGTTCGATTTAATATTCAACACGGCTAGAAATGGCGAAAGCTGCTAGTTCAGTCTTTAATATTCTCTTGAGAATAGTAAGAATATCGAATCTAACTAGTTTCCAATGCTCTTAGTAGATTTTTCTAGAAGACCCCGTGTGCCAACGTCAACGTATTCATTTATACATACTCCAAGTACTAATTTACATATATCTTGCTTTATTTATAGATTCATTGAATTGATAGTTATTTCCCTTTTTTATAAATTTTAATAATTTCAGTTTGAATAGGATTATAGGATATGAATATTGAAAAATCTTTATTTTCTTACTTATCTCTACATTTATTAATTTGCGTAATCATCGACCCACCACACTAATATTGACTTTCCTACATATATATGAGTAAACACCTTCAAACAAACGTTGTTAGCTTGAGGTTCTTAACCACAACTTATCAAAGTGTTCGGAGATGTATATTGTCTTCATGATCAATCGAAAATTAATTGATTTAGGTTAGAATAAAAAAAAGTTCTTCGTATCCTCAAGGTTAACTCACTAGTAAAACATCACATCTTAAAACAACAAATCAGTTTAAATTTGATCAAATTTGAGATAACTTATGTCCACTGCTGAAGTCAAAAACATAAAAATATTATCTGCAAAGTGAAGCGTCGAGATAAAAAAAGATTGAATGCACTTAAACTTAATATTCATATATTAATATTTCAAAATTATTTCTAGGTACAGTATCAAGCTAAAACGCGAGGCTTTAATTGAAAAGACAAACATTGAGTAAGCTTAATTAACATGTAACGCACGTTAAGATTGCATATTTGAGATTCTAGCGAGAAGAGAAAGGAGAAGACATCCCCATCACACTTGAATTTAATACAGAATGAGGTTTACTGATTAGATAATGGAGCTGCCGCTCACGACTTCCACTTGTATCCGAAAGACGGTCACGGAATACTCCTTTGCGAATTCATACCATGACGCTATTAAGGCATTTTATACTCTCGTAATCAAAATAACATCCCTATACGTGGAACCATGAAAACTATTCTGATTAATGCCATAAAAGAACCCAGGTAAAACCGCAAAAAGCCACAGTACTTTGGAATACTTATATAATCACCACTATTAGTTTCAGTGATGAAAATTATACAAATTTAACGGAAACACTTAAAAATTACAATCTCAAATCGTATAGTCATTGGCTCTACACTTATTTGAAGTGGTGCGTTTGGTTACAGATATCATATATATTAGATTTTGAGAAAGTAATCTTGTTTATAAATTAAAAGTTTTAAGTTAACCGAGAAGAGAGGATTCTATTGCCGTTACTAAAACATCGAAACTCAAATACACATGTAAAATACTTTAAAATAACTATTGTTTTTAGAGCTAATGAACATAATTTTATCAAATTTCAAAAAAACTGAAAATAACTAAGAACTAAGAAATTGTATTTGAATTGAATGATTTTTATATTTGCCATTTATGACGATAAAAATAACTGAAAAGTTTATATTAACAAATTTCACTGTGCTTAATTTTCTACAAATATTGAAACTGGATTTTTCATCGAATAAAACGTAAGTGTATACAAATTTTATAATAAATCACACAGCGGGTCACTTCCTCGAGTCGTTTACAAATGAAGCAAAACGTTTCGAGTCGAAAGGCAACAAAAAACACCCGACACAGAGAAGCGAAGGCTCTCCTTAAAGGCGCATTAGACAGCGATTTCTTTCACATGACGTTTTACCAAAAACGAGATTAATCCAAAGAATTCACAAGGAAATCCAATTGGGATCTATTTGTTTCATCTCGTTTTTTTGTGAAACGAGTCGTGAAAAATGTCTTGTGAGGAAGGCTTTTGTCCATATTTTTCCATGTGTGAACACAGCGCCATACTACAGTGGGTTTATTGAAGTCTCACAACAATCAAGGCCGTCAGGCATATTTCAGATATCCTACAACTCAATTTTTTACTTAATTATTTCTGCAAAATTATTGTGAAAAAATCTCTTTGTGTTCTGTTATATTAATATACACAATTAATCAAAATGTTCAACCCAAAAAACACATCAATATATTTAAATATAAATATATTCCTGAAAATGTTATTCATACACAAATTTGAGCTTTAGGCATCATTTAATATGTTGACCTATATATTAGTATATTTGTAAGTTTGAGCAGCAGTTATTATGAGTTGATTTGGTTTCATGGGTGTTGAGCTGCTTTAATTTTTCAATAATTGTACACTCTATATTTTTTACTAAAATCAAACCTATTTACATGGTTTTTCGGCCAACTAAAATCGGTCTAAAATATGATTTTTTTAATTATGTATTTTGTACATGCACGGTTAAAAAAATATTAATAAAACGAGCAAATCTAATCTAAGATGTATTTAAATATAAATATTTTTTATGTTGTCCCTTTCGTTTGTCCCAATCTTTACCATTGTTTAGAGTGACAATGAGCCAATGGACCAAGGCAAGCAAATGGGCGGACCCACAATGTACGATCCGTGTATTTAATTAAAGCTCCTGGAAGGGAACGCTCTCTTACTCGGAACCGTGCTAGACGGTGCGACTCCAGCCTGCCAACGACAATTTGGATTATTAGATCCTCGCACAGCCTTATGAATCTCTGAAGCCGCACGTCAGTTAATTGCTTCAGCAGGCGTTGCTCTTATAAGTATATTTGAGATTTAATTATTCACAGATGATGGACTGTGTTGGACAATCTTAAGCAGACCGGAAAATAAAATTAATGAGTCCTTAATTTATGTCATATTAAATAATTCACAGCATTTCCAAGTAATTTTATTGTACCAATGAAGTACTTAGCTATTAAAAAATAGTTAAACTATGTTTTTATATAGACGTGAATATTGTTGAGGCGGCTTTAGTTGTATACAATTTTTTTTTATCAACGGGTTTGATATGTAATTTACAAAAGATATATTTCAATAAAATACACTGTTTATTTTTTCTCTAACAAAACCTTTTTTTGAATTGCCACAATATAAATAACACCCAAGTGAGCGCTATATAAAAATAAAAAAACAAGGAAATAAGTCTTATTAAATAAGTATGCGAAATAAGTCTTTTATAAATACGAGTATTAACTCGATCGCAAATAGTAAATATATTATTTTTTTCGAAAATCATATAATGAAATGACTTCCGGATATTTGTAAAAAAATTACTGCAGACTTTTGTACAGTTTTCTTGGATAAATCAAATAATTAAAAAGAAAAAATCATCATCAGTTTTTTTTAAGAGTTGCTTAAAAATAAATTTTGAATAAACGAATGATGCAGATATTTAGTAGTTCATTTCCAGAATTTAAATTGTATCATTTCTGCGAATCTCTTGTAATTTAATCAAATTAAAAGGATCAAGTCCACATCAGATTAACAAACTACGTTAAGGGGATCAGAGCTAACGGCGGTGGGTTCTGGAGCTGCTAGTATTTGCTCAGGAGTTTGTGGAGCTCACCAGCGGCACGCGAGCCCCAAATTACCTGGCCTTAAGTCTACAGCTTCCTCTCCTGTCGCAGGCTCCAGTGGCTGAGGAAGTTCTTTGAAGCCTCCAGGGGTGAAAGGTCACAGACTGGCTGGGAGCCATTCTGCGGTACAAGGAATTTAAATAGCGCCTGGGAATAGTATTGTGGATTTTATTCCATGTTTTATTGCCGCGAAGAAAATAGAATGTGATTTTGGATCAGTCGAGCAGAACAAGCAAACAATTGAACTTTTTTTATTTTAGGAAAAGCTCAGACCAAATTGTCAGAGTTGCTGTAAAAGCAAATGGATAAATTCTCAAAGAGTATATCGTAGACGATTGATTACTTTAAACAGTTGTAAACATATTCTTAAACAAGAATTTTTACGAATGGTGGTAACTTTTATAAATAAAGTATATTATTCTTCATATTAAATAAACAAACAATTCATAATGTAAAAACCGCAACGTAATCAATAAATAAATATTGCTATTAACGACAAAATCATGGTTTTTTGGATTGATTACTATTTACTGTGTTTTTTGAAGTGCAAAACTATAAACTTCATCAATAATGATATTTTTTCAATTCAATATTTAAGTATTCAAAAAATCTATTTAAAAAAGTTTCGATTCAGTTTTATACAGAAAAAAAATCAATTTATGTCCTCCCGATTACTGTTGTAAAAAATCATATTTTGTAGATAAAAATATCAGAAATCAAATAAATATCTTACAAATTATTAGTATTCCTTTAGTACAAAACAAAAAAATTAAATTATTAATTTACAGAGAATGACGTAATAGAAGGCTTTTAGCGGTGTATGATATAATTTTTCATCGTGCTCTAGATTACATCACGTTAAATAGCTTTGTGTGTGAGTGCACGTCACCTCCTATTATGCTGAAACTTGTCTTCTGAAATGGTGACGCCCAAAATAAGTCAACCTTAATGTATTCGATCCCAAATACATTACGTAAACTGAGTAAGTACATTATAATCAAAACCTCTTTAAGTAAATATCTACTGGAATATTCGTGACACAAAGGCTAGACAAGACGAACAAGTCAGGCTCTAGGCAGAGGACAGATATTCTAGCCAGAGACTTCAGTCCCGGGTCCTCCAAGCTCTTTACGCACTTATAAGGTATTATTTATTCATAAAATGATTAGACAGCTTAGAGTACTACAGTACACAAACTTAGACAGCGACCTACATTATAATAAAAAGCAACGTTGTGTTTGACGGATCAATGACCCATTTGAAATATATATATATATATATAAGTTAATATAAAAGATTCGTAATATTTTATATGACCATGAAAAATATACAAAATACCCAAATATTAAATTATTTTCATACAATTATAACAATAATATTTATGTAAAAAAAAAAAAAATTGTTTACAATTGTCGAATAATGTTGAATAAACAATGGATGGGTTTTTAAGAAATAAGGGGAATTAAGTTAAAAAGAGTATGAAGACCCATTATTGTAACTAGTGCTGACATATTTCTTGTTGCATGTGTTATATTTAATATATAATATGACATGGTGGTTCGTTCAATGTTTGTCACTTTAAATAAACGAATAAATGGTCTTAGCACAAGAAGAACTAAGACATCAGTGTGAACAGAGAGATAAAGAGAGTTTACAAAATACAACTGTCTACAGTTGATCGAGTTCTGGAATTGAGTTTTCCTCACAGATGATTAAGTGACGAACTTGTGAATTCGTCTAAGAAAACACCATTTACAATGGTGATGTATTATAACAAAGTTAGTCAATGACACTCGATTACACTCATATCCATGAGTCTTAACAGTAGTACATATATAAAACATTGAAGCAAATGTAATAAAATTTTATTGCTCGCAATTACAAGGAAATTTAGAATATCACAATGAAAAGATATGTTTTCATATAGTACTTTTTTTATTTCACTAACGACGAACAACCTTGAAACCATAACCTAAGCTCATAATAGCCTAAGAGGTCTTTAAATTACTTTTAATGCTTATGTTGACATGCTTTGATAGTACCATATTAAGCTTTTAAAATAGATTCAACGGTGATATGGGCATTGGCTTTTTATTTATTTAAAAACATTAATTAGTACCTAAATATCAATTAATATCTTTATCAATAAATGCAGTTATATTAAACAAAATCATTTTTTTAAAAATACTGTCTGTATAAAATAATCAATCTGTATTTTTCACAAAGAGGAATGATTTATATATTGATTTACGTTAATATTTTACACCTGAAAATAAATCAATTATTACATAATAAAAGCTTTGTCCACTTAAAGATGTAGATGGTATTCATAACTTTTAATAATTAATTTGTTATTTTGAATTGTATTTGAGAAAAAATTTTGTTGTATCATTAGTAAAAAAAAACTTATTTTTAAACTTTTTTCTTTGGCTGTCAAAAAACGGTTTAAATTATATGAACAAGTATTAAAGCAGAGTTTATAATTTCTAATTAAAATTATAAAAGGTAATCTCAGTAGTTACAGGATGTGGGCTCAAGACTGACGAATAAACAAACTCATTGTAATAAAATTAAGCGTTATCAAAAGTTACATTCAGAACAGAGATTTATGAAAGTTACTTTCCTGTTGTAAGCTTTTAAATAACAATGAAAATAAAATTAAGAATCATAATTTTTAATAGTAACAAAACGATATAAAAAAGGCCCTAATTTTCCAATAATTTGTACTATCTGTCATTTTGAGCTATAAATGTCATGCTTGATTATTGTATTATATAAAATAAATAAATAAATTCTTGTATAAAAAATTGTGAATCTTATCTTTGAGCTTTTAAAATTGTTGAAAGACGTTAAAACTTTACAAATAAATTTTGTAAATAATTAAAAAATAATAATAATAAAGGATGCAAACCAAGGATTAAAAACAGAGAAAGTCATATCAACCATCCTGGTTGTATAAATAAACAAAATCAATGTATTTTCCCATTCTCATGTTGCTACTGGGCTAGAAATTGATATTGTTTTATTGTTTTTGCCTAAAGAAAGCGAAATATATGAAAACCTTAATCATTTGGTGACTCTACAACAGCAGACATGATGATGTATTTATACTACAATATGTATATAATAAATCTTTAATTTAGTCAGCGCTTTAAGACTAACAAAACATGAAGACCTTAGATAAATTTCGATATTTTAGCATAATACATTTTATTTGTAGATCAGTAGTTTCTAAAGTTATAAAAACGACTTTGTAAAAATAGACAAAATAAAATCTTAAGCCTTTTTAAATTGAAGATTTTAGCCCCTTAGCTCTCAGGCTGCTAAAATTATCATCCCCTATTTTTGGAAATGTCATTCCTCGCCCCTTGTGGATATTTGATAAAATCAATTCTGTAGTACTTCCGTCCTGCGGGCCCGCCAGGCGCCAACCTCGCGGAAAGAAATTCAATTATAGGCAAACACAATCAATCCAAATAACCAACACAATCTGCATAATCAACCCCATGAAATAAATAATTCCTTGCAACTCGACGAAGAATAATTAAATATCTTTGGCTTTATTAAATATTCCGGGTAAAATGTTTTTTTTTAAATTATTATTCGAAGAGCTTTATTCAAAGTATTTGATGAGAAAATCAAGCATAATTTTTTTTAAATTGTATACAACTCTTTGAACCATTTATTTCCTTTATTTTCCTATACAGTTTGAGTATGAGAGAAAATTATTTTCTAAAACTTATTTTAAAGCATGTAAAGCAAATCAAAGATATCATTCAAATACAGTCAACCTGAAAACACAGTCTAAAATTACATTACTCTGCAAGAGTAAGAATTTAGAAAAATGTATTTAGAAAAATTAGTCAAGGGTTAACTCAAATTTGTACTAGGAAATAGTTTATATTGTTTTCAAAATAGAAAAAAAACTGAAAAAAAACAGCATTACCCGGATGTTACCTCAAAAAAAACTACTCAAGAGTATTTATGACAATCAAACAATCTTTATTAGTGTATATATACCTATATACCTACAAATAAAAGCAAATAGCTTGATTTATCTGTCAATTCTTGTTTTCCAACGGCAAAGATTGTCAGTATTTCAAATAAAAATTTAATGAGGCATATATAAAAAATATCACTGGTAAAAAATAATAAATAAAAATTTGGGGAAATATTCTCTTTTTGTATGATTATATGATGGAATATTGACATACGCAAAAAATATAACGAATCACCGACAAGACAGAGACATTCGTGTTTCTCTTTGCATGTAGGCAGCAAAACCGCAAAGATCTTCTCCTATTTGATTTATTTTTACATACCGTAAACATCAAAAGTGAAACACCAAGTTGATGTATCGAGGAGTAAAGTATATTATTTTTTTATCAGCAAAGTATCGGTATTTTGTGATTCTCATGTAATATAGCGATAGAGTTAGTCACATTTTTATACCATGGCTCATAATATATATTCATTGCGCTAAATGCAAACTAAAATGACTATTTTTATAAGTATGCTGTAAGCACTTATATATTGCGTTATTATGTATATTTCCAGCTACAATTTTAGTTTATTAAAAAATTACCAAAAACTTTTCTTAAAATGCACATTGGATTCAGTATAAATCGTGAATTAGTTTAAGACTTAATTTACTTATTTAATGTCTCACCTTAATATTTTGAATCCTATGTATTTAGATCTGTCTAATAGTGGTTTTTGTTAAATGGAAACTTCTATTATTGCCTAATGTTGGTAGGCAATGTTCCACGATATATCAAAGGTAATTTGTTTCTTCCACCGAGCCTACTTGTGTAAAGGACTTACAAGTTATCAAGATGAGATCTCTGCGGTGTTAAGCAAATCTACTTATTTAAACTACTCTAACAAGATAGGATGTATATTATAGCGAATGGCTATAAAGAGAGAATTCTCTGTTACTACAGGCAATCTTCGTAGTCGTCTGGGTGGAGTTATAGTGTTTATACTAAAAGTCCGATTTCATTCTCATAACCAGAACTAAGTAAAAAGGTAAGGTAATAAATAAGATCCAAATCAAGGGACTTATAAAACATCCAAATAAACTATAAATTTTGACACTGCAATCAAATAAACTTTTAAAATCTTATACTTTTGGTAAAATTTCTAAAAAGAAACTATAAAATGACAAGTTAATTTTTCGTTTTTTGGAGCAATTGGTTTCTACAACTAATTTACGGGAAAAAACTATCGCTTCACAAAATAGATATTTTAACATGAAATAAATACAAAAAAAATAAAAGATTAAAACTTGCTATTGAGTGAAATATTACTTAATACTGCTGAAGCTTTTTTCAGCTGGGAATTGAATCGGATGCGTCGAAATCAAAAATTTATTAAAAAAATAACATCATGAAAAGGTGCTACAATGAAAAACTACAAGTTTCACGATCTGAAAAAAACACCCGTCATTCTTCGTTCAAATATTAATACATCAACAAAAGTTTCATCCGGCCTTATGTTTGAATGAGAAAATAAAAAACAACCAGCACGCGAACAATTCGCGTAAAACAATAAAACACAGTCCGGACCTGGAGCAGCTATTTTTGCTCGCAGCCCACTTCATGCTCCCTACAAATCCAATAACAAGTTTTGACTGGACTTCGGGGTTGAATATTCTCTGTTTTACCTACACCTGGTGATGATTAATAGTTCCGGTCTTTCCTGCCTGGGAAAGAAGGTTCTACGTTTGCTCAGAGCTGTGAACTCAATTTAAAATTTAAATCTATTTTCTTTGTTGCTCAACATCGTTGTACCTGACATGGTGTATTGTTTAACATAGTGAGTGTATTTATTATGAAGAATGATTTTGTAAATTTGTGAAGTAAGCTCGATATAAACATGCAGACTATACAACTTCTAAGTTTTTTATATTTATATAGATAATAATGTATATTTAATGGATACTGTTGTATTATAATAATAAATATTCATAGATTTATCATGATTTTTTTTATAAGCTCTAAAATACTATGAAAAAACAAAGACGTCTTAACGTCTATACGTATAACGTAATAAATAATAATTAAAAGGATTTTTAAAAATGGATTTTTAAATTTTTTTTAAATTTTCGGTAACATAATTATCAAACTGAAATTTTTTCCCACAAATGCAAGTTTGATAGTTAAAGATATATTTTTTATTTTTGTGAATCATGGCCCTTATTTTAAAATAAAAAATAGATTTGAAAAGCAACAGATTCGTGGTTTTTTTTCACACCTCGTTATATTATTCAGGAATATAAAATAACTTAACTTTGATTAATAAAGTTTTATGCTTTACTCCAACTTTAAGCAAAAGTTAATCGGTTTGAAGATTTAAGTCTGATAAAATTAATAGAATTATGAATATTTATAGTTTATAGAAGAAACTTCTTCATCACAATAAGCTCTTGGGAATTTCTTGAGCCGTGTTTTATTGTCGCGTACAGAATAAAGGCCTCCCCTTTTCAACTGGTAACTTTGTTAAGTGCTCCTTCCGGAGAGTCGTAAAGTGATCCCGACATGTTGTCACCGCCTCCCACGGAAAGGTAAGAAAATTAACCGAAACACCCCCAGGGTCGTACAGGCAATAAAATACAGATGAAAAGATATTACCAACTTTGGATGTGAGATATCCAGAGCAGTCCACTTCTGTATTTATCGGATTGTCATTTAGTCTCTACGGAATTAAAACTATTTTTTTAATTTTATGGAACTTATTATACATGCTTTTGCTAATTTAAAAATTGATTTTTTAATTGTGTACGTTAGTTTTTATTTATCTTATAAACATATTAACAATCTAGTATGTCATATAACATTTTTCGTATGATGAATTAAAAATCTGTATCAATATTATTATATGTATTTATATATATTTCACACTATTAACTTCACTAAAAAATAGAATTGTAAATAAACTCTCTGTAAATTTTAATATTTATACCATATTCTATGTATTAATTAACATTTATATTCTTCATATTTATACCATATTCTATGTATTAATTAACATTTATATTCTTCATATTTATAACAGCTGTGCTTTTCCAAATGGCTAGGGAATGAGCAATTATGTTTCTTAGCGAGCGCTTTCGTCTTTATAAGGACATCGTCATATTTAATTACCAGAATAATTTCTAGTCGCTTCAACAGGTGATCATGCTATTACAAAAGTATTTTTAATAACTCATCATATTTGTTTTAGGATCATTTAATAAATATAAATGCTTAGCAAAAAATCTAACGAAAAATGTTTAAAAAAAGAAGATCATGATTTTGGTTTTATTAAAGATATTAACGATTTCAATTGGTGGAGCTCAGCTCGTCTGAGAAAAATACGCCAGAAATGTCTCAATTATCCGTGTGAGTGCGTTTTTATTGCGTACCTTTTAAATGTAGCCTCAGTCTTTTCGGCCATTCCCTTCTCGGCGACATTATCTTTTATGAGATATTATAAAAAATACGAGGAATGTCAACCTCCACCTCTGTTTGGTCATTATATCTTCAATAATATCCTTCTCTCCAGAAAAAGAATAAACACTTGCTGTAACGGCACTCAGCCTCTCGAGGCCTTCAGTAAGAGTAGAGTGACCAAATTTTCTAGTTCTCGATTAAAGATCCACTTAAAATATAATTTGAATTTCTGATTTCATTATTTTCTGTGTAGCAAAGTTTAAACCAAATAAAAAGTACATTTTATTTTAATAACAGTTGATTTTAACTCGTAATCTAACCGTTGAAAAACGCTAAAATTGTATGCAAAAGTTTATTAAACGGATGCTCGTCTGATTTTTACGTTTCCTACAATTGCAATTTCTTAGATACAGGTTAGTTAAAAATACTTTTAAGGTTTTGATTTTTTACATGTTTTATTGATGGCGAAATTATTTATCAGTGTTTTATTATTATAGTGTTTGTATTTTGATGTAAATGTTTATTGTCACCGCAATAGTAAAGCGCACCGACCTAGAAAATGAGTTCCACCGGAAGGGAGAGCTCGCGCCCATGGCCTGCTCGCTCGTGATGATGACGAGGAACCTGCACATGGATGCTCCCGGAGACGATTATACCGCCAGAGCACCAGGGTATCCCTGTCTACTGGAATTAATGTCCTTTTGAAGGTTACGCGGGAGATGCCACCCTATCGGATTATATCAAGACTTTTTACTTTGATGTCTGTGGATGTATCGTCAATTAGAGAAAATTGAATTTAACAGAAAAGAAAATTCTTAATATTTGCTATATATTTTTTTTAAGCGTTAGCAATAAGATATGAAATAATTGCAATTTTTTGTGGGCCTTTTGAAATATATTATGGAGATGTTGTATAGATTGTGCAATCGTGTGGCTCGTGGGTGAATATTGGTACTTATATTAAGTATATGTGTGTGTTGAATATTGTTCAGTATCATTCGTGTGTTGTGATGTGATATAGTTCCAAAGCCGCAAGTAACTGCAGTTTGTGTAAGCGAGGGCCATTGTCCAAAGCTGTAGTTAAGAACAGATTACACTGGATCAGCCTCTCGGCCGTATCTTCCTTCTAACCTCACTAGCGCGGTTTTCCCGACCACATCATTACCAAAGCTTCTATTCGTATTATGTACATCTCTACCACTACCCGGAGAATTAATCGAAACATTTATCAAAAGGAAATTCATCGAAAATGTAATGTATCTACTTTGGTCTGATTGGAAATTAGTACGGTTACTTAGTTTTATATATTTTTTAAAATTTTTGTGATTAATAGTAAATTTTATAAACTTAATTAAACTACTGTTAACTACACTCACCAGCTTGTTGACATGATTGAGTTTTGTGCTAGATCAAACTACATAGGATTCTCGTTAACTTTTATTTCAATTTACTATATTCAAAGTTATAAATTACAATAACAAAATCTTTTTTTTAAATTTACGGCATGATAAATGAAGATAAAATATATACGGCAGGGGTCCCGAACCTTTTTGCACCCAAGAGCACATTCTAAAATGCCAGTCGGGCGGCGGGCACTATTTATTTTTTTAAGGTATATTTATAGTTGGACATAGTCAATAATACATATAATGCACAAAAATATTTGATTCCAAAAGTATAATAATAAAATATTAAAATTATTGTTTATATTTTAATGTAAAATAAATAGTAAATAATACCATAAAAGTTTTGGTAAATGGGTTGAGTTGGGGCAAATTTGCAACGAATAATTATTTTCAATAGCTACTTTAAAATGTACATTAGGGTGTCCCTTATATGACCAAAAAAAATTTTTTTTCAAATTTCGAAATGCATACCCTCTACTTTTTTTACTAATGCTATAAGATACTTAAATATAAAATTTCATCTTTCTAGCATAATTGCAACCAGTGCCGACCGAGCTTCAAAGTTTAGTAAAAAACGTGTTTTGTCTTGATATTTCGGTCTGGTATAAAATCATTATAAATGCAATAAATTAAGTGAATAAAAGTAAAAATTCAATTAGATGAACATTAATTTTTAATCAAAAACATAAAGTAATAACAATCAGTCAGGGTAACTTTTTTTTAGAGTTGTTTTTTTACAGTCCGGATACAATTTTCTATGTTCCTGGACACAGCGCAGCAAGAACTGTTTTTGTTCTTCTTCAGCCGTGATAAGTCCGTTAAAATCTTGCATCATTTTAACAGCCCTTTCAGCAGTATCATTCACAACTCTCAAATAATTAATTTTTCATTTAGCTTCCAGAAAAGCAGCATTATTATTCCAAGAAGATACATCTTCCTTTAGAAAACTGTCGTCGATCTGCAGTCGTGATAAAAATTGTTTGCTCTTTTCCGATACGAAATCATGCAGTGTTTTGTCTGGAAAAAAAAGGAAAATAAGACAAATAACAAAAAAAATCTACAACAATTTAAATATATCACAAAAAGTCAATTTAACTTACCAAACAACCTTTGAGGAAGTTCTTCCTTTGACGGGTCATCGCGTTTGCTAAAATCTGAGGTTTTGTCCCGGTTGAAGTTGGCAATCATTTTCTTCTTAGTTTGGTTATCAACTTCATCATCAAACAGAGATAGAATAACTGTCTCTTCACATAAATACCACAAGTGATGGCTAAATTTGCTTATAGAAGCATTAGAAATTGTTGCGTCAACTTTTTCGTACTCTTTTAACATCTTCAAGAAGCGCAAATCTTGGTTAGGTGCTTTGATCGCCACTGTACATTCGAGCCAAGGTTTAACATACAATATCACGACAAATAAGCAAACATCTTGTAGAGCCTTTTTGTCCTTCGCAGTTATTCTGCATTGTGACTGAAGTAAACAAATTTTTTTAAAGAATAGATCGTTCTCGCCATCTAGCGTGCCTGATGCATGGCTCCGGGGGGGCTTAGTTTTAATTTTTACTCTGTGTCTCCTCCCAAAATTATTACGCACAGTTCGACCAATTTGTGGTAGTCATCTCTTACATAACCTTTGTCTAATGCTGCCTTATAAAATATAAACAAAGCTTGAATGTCTGTCTCGGCAACACGTTGTTTTACGAAATTAAGAGATGGTTCAATGTTACTAGCGTCGATGTTTTTCCAATTTTCTCTGAACTTTTTAAGCATTGGAATATCTGGGCTACTAGTAATTTGCTTAATTTTGCTTTCAAAGACAGCTTTTAGGACCAATTCATAAACATGATGACGACAGGTGAAAAGCAGAAATTCTCTTCCTAAAGTTTGCTCCAAAATAGCACAAGCTCCATTAAAATGGCCAGTATTGGAAGCTGTTGTGTCGCAGCACATTATTTGTACTTTATTGTGAAGGTTCCAGTCAAAAAGAGCTGTTGAGACAGCCTTACCTTGATGTTTTCCAGAAGAATGTTCTAGTTTCGGCACTGCAAGAAGCTGTTCGTCAAACGAAGCAATAACTGGCAAGCGTTCTTCTTTAGAACTTCGTACATCCAATCTGGGTAATAGTTTTCCATCCCAATGGACTGTGACTACGTCGGGTACATTGTTTTGGAAGTCAGATTTTAATGCTTCTGCCCTTGATTTTCTAGTTTCAGCAGCTAGTGATTCTCTTTGTCTTACAACCCTTTCCTCTTCTTCCATTCGTCGTTGTTTAGATCTATCTTCTTTTTCCGCCAATTTTTTATCAACACCACCTAAGCATCCCGGTCGACCTGGCTCTCTCTGTTTCATTAAAAATAATTTATCTTCCTCTATTTTCATTCTCACAAAAGCATCAGCATGTGCAATATCAAACAAATTATCAAGATCAATTTTGAAATTGTTCCCACGGCTCTTGAACGTAACCTGAGTTTTCTTACAATTTTTTTGCAACTCTCTCCAAACATGATATAAATCAACAATTTTCTTCACGCAGTTAGGAAATGCCCCTGTTGGAATTCTTGCTTTTTCCCAATATATGATGCACTCCCTAATCACAAGATTTGCACTTTCACTAACAGTCAGTTTAACCTCAAGAATATTGTAAAATAGGACCGAGAGAAATTGTCGATTAGATGGTAATTTTGCACCATTTATTTGATATCTAGGCAAACCGATAAGGAAATTATTTTGTTTATCACTCCGTAATTCCACCGACATGTCAACGCAATAAACAATGAAGCACTACTAATCTCAAAAATCACATATGAAATGACAAATAAAACATGTAGGTAACTGCATGTTTTATTTGTAAAAGTCACAGCGCAGTACTTACGCAACTTGTATGGACAAGTTAAAATCGCAAGTCGGCACGGGTTATCGTTTATAAATCGAACTAATATTTTTTTTCTAGACAATATAGGGTTATTACTAAACTTTTAAGAAAGTATGCGTAAAAAAATATCGAACTTGAAATTTAAGGGACACCCTAATGTACATCTATAAATAAACATTGCAAACAACTATCAGTTAGGGTCCGGACTAAGTTATTAAGATTGTATTACACCAACAATATTTAATTTAAATTATACAATAAACAACAACAATATTTAATAAAAATCATCAAGATCTGTAAGTCGTCATCGATATTTTGATTTTATGATATTCACTGTTGAAAACAATGGTACACACAAGCATGTAGAACTGAAAAACGATTTAATTTTGTATGCTTCTGTTTTCAAGAATGGACATTTGTTGATGTATACTACTAAATATTCCAGAAGTCCTCATCTGATAGATTGGATTAAAGAATAACTATTTTGAAAATTAAAACGATATAATTATTTTCGCTTGTATGCTGTTTAATTATCGTCTTATCCCAAAAATATCAAGTAGACTTTCACATCGCTTTCACCTCACTTTTATCCACCCAAAAATATCAGAAGCACTCTCATATCGCTTTCACCTTACTTTTATCCACCCAAAAATATCAGAAGCACTTTCACATCGCTTTCGCCTCACTTTTATACACCCAAAAATATCAGAAGCACTTTCACATCGCTTTCACTTTACTTTTATCCACCCAAAAATATCATAGGCACTTTCACATCGCTTTCACCGTACTACCGCAAAAATATCAGATTTATATTTATTCAGCAACTTTTTCACTAAGTATACGAACAATATCGTGAACGCATTATTAGAGGGCGTTATTACACAGACGAAAACATTCCAAACTATGAGTATACTCATAAAATGCTTTTTTAACAGGCTTATATATGATTTTCTGGAAAGAGTTATAATTTTGAAAACTATAACGATAAAATTATTTTCGCTTATATTACTCTGTTTAATTACCACTGATATACGGAGGGATTAAGGATTAATCAGCAATTCTATGCCGATCAATACCGGTCAATATCGAGCATACCAATGGGATAAAATATTTATGTTGAGATAAAAATTATCCTTATATGACTTTATATTATAGTTAAATAAGCAATAAATGTTTAAACATTATTTAGTTGATCTCGGAGATACGTTCCGTGAGCAATGACGCTTTATTTATTTTACGAGAGGATTCCGTTTTACGTTAACCATTTTTTTCTTTTGATATTGATACATAACATAACATTTAAACTTTTAAACTTTGCCAAAATGTGATCTTTTTTTGTGTTTTGAAAAACTATTTTCAATTAATTGTCAACTCAAAACTAAAGTCTCTATCTCTCTAACTCGTATCGTTAACATTTGGAGTGTTATCTCTTATATCTTATAAGATAAAAGGGTTCAACTTTTCGGTTTAATTTAAAATTCGTTGTGGTTTAAAATCCTCTTTATTTTCTCCACACGGTCGCTTTGTCTCCTTCATTGTTGGAAGTTTAATCAAACTAGTAGTGTGAGTGAAGAAGGGCGCAAATTATGTATTTTTTTCAGAGTTTTCTTCCACATACGTGGGCTAAAAAAATTAAGAATTTATTCTGAGTGAATAATTTTCCATTTTATCAACTTGGGTAATATGTCTTGCTACAAAGAACACCATTTAAATAATTTTATCCACTTTTTGTCTTTTTACGCTCATTTGACAGTCGAGATATATGAAAAGGTTTACTCCACTTTCAAAAATTATTTTGAAATGTGACCTTTTGAGATATATTTCTATAATAAAATTTTGTATTCAAGTTTATAAGCTTCAGCTTCAATAAATGTTTTTTAAAGGTCAATATATTTATTTTTATTGTGACATCTATTGATATTATAATTAGTATAAAAAAATATGTAATATGTATGAGTGCTAGAAAATGAAATGTGTCTGAGTACTATGCAGGATATTTAATAAGCTTAAGTTATTCATGTTATAATGGATGTATACTTGTTGAGCTAATATTAAAAATTTTACAAAAAAATTAAAAAAACTGATTTTTTTGCTTGTTCTGAAATTACTGAAATTACTTACTGAAATTTTTAGTTAATATTACGATATAATAAATAAGAGAATCTCTTTGATCTACGTGATAAGCAACGGTTGCCTGTTATAAGAAAATGACTGCGCGTTTTACTTATCACTTCATTTTCAAACTTCTAATGATCTTGGATGCTGTAGGATGTATTTTGACATATATCCGTTAACTAAATTTCACGTCCCTCGTGTTCTTGCCAGCTCTCGCCGTGATCCGACAGAACGCACATCCGTCCTGAAGCGAGCAACCGGCGCAATGACGCGTCACTCCCGAGCATTAATGGATAAACTTTTTGGATCATTACTCAAAATCAACGTCTCGTTCCACAAATTTGCGATGACTCCAGACTTCTGATAATTCGGTCTGGTATGCCCGTGCTCTGTTCTTATGACAAAGCCTTTATGTATTTTTTACGCTTAATTCAAAAATGGTCATAGTTTGACAATTTAAGCATAAAATTAAAAATGAGGTATACAATCACTGTATTTATTGTTTGATTTCAAATTCGAATTGAAATGCATTTAAGCACATTCACGTAGGCGGTTCGAGGTATACCCGGCCTAACATAGATAGCGTTACCGTAGAACAAAATTGCTATTATTTTTCACTTCTGCCATCCTTCAGATGACACACGTCAAAATTTGAAGCAAAAAAAACATTTAGTTTTGTTTTGGCAGCCATAAACGTGAAGCGTCTTTTGCGATTTGTGAAAAATGCAAAAAATTAAGTATCGTTCGGTGATTAAGTTCCTTCATTTGAAAGGGAAAAACAATGCGGATATCAAAGTTGAGTTGGATTATGTTTATAGGAAGTCTGCTCCGTCGTTAACAATAGTCAAGTTTTGGAAAATTGAATTTGTTCGTGGTCTTACGAGTGTTTTTGATGAGGACCGCTCGGGGGGGCAAAATATCGTCACCATGCCGGAAATGATAAAGAAATCCATGATATCATTATGGCCGATCGCCGAATCAAAATCAGAGAGCTAGCAGAGGCTGTAAAGTGTATCGCCCTAGAAGGGACCTAGGTTGAAAAATAAATGGTCAAAATTTTAAAAATGTTGCGTTTTCTTCTTTAGGCCGGAAATACATCGAACGACCCTCGTATTGCATTATGCATTGAAATCAAAATTCAGAAAAATCATTTTTAAGCTAGATTATTTTTCAAAGTAAAGCCAATGAACCCATTATCACGGATGCAAATATAGATAGCATATAAGACTATTTTTGATCATTTAAAAAAATATTTAATATATTTCACAATAAAGTCATCATTTAGTATTTATGTTTAAATTTATTATAATTAAGTATTGGTGCAACAACTATGGTGACTTTTGACTTGCTCTTGTAAAGTGCGTTGGTGATCTCTTCTCACCGGCGTCATCCTCTAGTTCAAGTTAAATTTGTACCTATAAATTTTAGGTGTAAGTGTGGGAAGGTATGTTTCCCCTTTGATATCTGAGAATGACACAGCTGCGGTTAGTGCGTGTGTTTTATATGGGCCGTGGCGTAGGTTGTTAATTGCCGAGAGCAAGACTCGGTGTTCGGTGACGCCGCAAATCGACCGCCGGGAGAGGCTCGCGGCGCCTGCGAGGCGGCCTCGCTCTACCCCTGAAGACCAAACCCACCCACTATAAACATCAGACACCTCGCTAAAAATACCATAAAACTCTTTCTTATTAACATTTAAGAACTTCAAAACAAAAATTACACCTATAAAATATATTAGCTAAACACTTTCATAGTTAAAAATCAAACAAAAGCTTCTTAAAACATAGGCGTCTAAAAATCGTAGCATGCTAAATTTATATAAAAAATCATATGACACTGTGTTGAAGCCTCGTTTTGTATATAAGTGCCCTAATTTTCAATCAGTAAAACTTTAAAATCAATATATTTTTGATTATCCATCAAATGTGATGTATTTCGAGCGATTTCTATTGACAGGTAAGTATTTAACGAAGCGTGTGGTGGTATATTCTATTCTTCTGTTTGTTACTTTTCTGTCAATATAATAGTCACACGTTACATCATTCGATGGGCCTTCTAGCTGCTAAATGATTATCGATACTTCCGGTATACCTGCTCATGTAAGGTATTATATATATATTCATCCCTGTAGGTCATTTATCAATTTTCTTGTTTTTTTTATATAAACCTTGAGTAGATATAAAAATAATATAGATTCGATGATTTGATGATATTAAACACTAAAGTTTTTCTATACATAGCGTGTATATGCAGATAACAAAGATAATTTTATATGCTTTCTTGATCATGTACAATAATTTGCCTTAAATAATCAATCAGCCTTTTAAATATAAAACTTGTCCACATGGCTTTGATCATGTTGACATTCTTAAAATAAATCATTCCGGTACTTCTAAAACGACCCGTGGTTCATTCAACAAACATTTATATATTATTTATGAATTCTTCTTTTATCGATCATGATTTGAATTAGTGAATCATTGAAACACCAAATCACGCGTTGCTATAATTCAATATCATGTTTGCTCAAATCTAAATTCGGGTCTTATCTACATCTTCAAACATCACCTCGTTCAAGCCTTAATATTCAAGGAGGCGTTGTCAATACAATAATGAATGTAAACCTACCGGTACTATATGCGACCTTCACTTTACAGTCACCTCAACGTCTCAAGATAACTCCATTGTTTTCATCAAAACCCTCGAAACGGGGTAACCATGTACGCATATAATAAACTATCATAGAAATTAGAGAATTGGACCAATGAAATTGAATTTGATAATAAAAAAAAACACTTTTAAAATATCAAACGAATAACACGTTTTATTATAAAGAGAACACAATATTCAACTACATTTATTATTTGTTTTTTTTAAGTTAGTGTTGCTTTCCATGTTTATTTGTATGTAAACATTTATTTATGCTATGTTAATTTTATGTAAAAATGTTGTTTACAGTTTTATTCCTTACAAAGATACGTATTTGGTTACAAAGAAACTAATGGAAATAGAATCGTATTTTTTTTATTTTAAATAAAATTCGCATTTATAAATGTATTTTTTTTTTAAATTTAAATTGTGGTTACACTATTTTTGGAGCAGATTTCTGGTTAAGGTGAATTGCAGCCTCGTGGAGTGAGAACTACCTCATTTACCAGCGCCGATTGTCGGAGGTCCTGCTGCCGAGGACAGGTGAATGGTTTCAGCAAAATCATTCATGTTTTGATAATTACTCTTGCCTCTCTGTGGCCTATTGGTTACCATTAAATAAAGATATTTACTTTTAAAATACATCAAGATTTTTTTTAGATAAAAGATGTTATCAATACTTATTTAAAAACCTAAATATATATACTACCAAAACACCAGAATTTTTATTATTATTGCTGCGTGCAGTATTTCATTATTTTAATATTATATAGCTTTATGATATTTTTGCTCAAATATTTTTTGAGTAAGTATGTTGACTTTCATGAAAATTTTCAAGTTCAAGTCTTCAGGTTCGAAAATCAACCCTTCACATTCAGAATATTTATCGCGTTGGCAAAAAATCTGTCGATATAACCCTTCGTGTTCATATGTCTCTAGGGGGGGAGGGGGGAGGCAGAACGTTTTAGAAGCGTTTCAGAACCGTACCAAATTTACTGACTTCGAACATACACAGCTGCAAAAAATACGTTAGATCTGATGTATTTCTAAAGCTGTCTATACGCACTGTTACACGACTGAAAACATAACGGTAGTTAACCAATAGCGTTAAGGCAATTTAAAAATGAAAAAAAATACAATATTCATTTATAGTGCGATGTAACAACAACCATTGTAAAGCGGTTTATCGATTACTTACTTTTGTAAAAAAAAATAGTAAAATTTCATAGTAAATGTATCTTTAACTTGAGATTGGTTTTGGTGTAGTAGACAAAGTATATTTCTTCTGTTAAGTAATATTTTCTTGAACGAATAAAATATTTTTGACATTCTTTGACACATGATCATTTGAATGACGCATAATATTGATCGTGGCACAAAAAAAAAAAAGTAGTTAAATATACTATCCTTCAATTTTAATACTTTATTATGCTTTGAGATGTATTTTAAGATGACACTTTTTGCCAGTAAGTTGACATTGTGATTACGTAAGCAGCGACGTGTTAGCGTAAACAATGTGTTGTTGCTTTGCATATTTAACATTTAACTTGTTATTGCAAATATATTCAAATGGCTTTCAAAGTTTTTGCGATCATTGTTATTAAAAATACTGCGCTCTGGGGTATTATGCCGCGTCTCTCTTTGAAGTTTTAGGCACTGAGGACACCTACAGGGATTTAAAATTCATGTTAAGTAGCAGTCGTTTAAGTAAGTTTTAGTTAACTTCTACGTAGACCAAAGACGATACATAAAATAAATGGATTTCTATTTGAAGATGACGCTTGTACCAGGACCAAAACGTCGGCAATTTCAAGAAATCATTTGGAAACATATTTATAGGAAATAAACATTTTTTTCAAAATTTCACAGAGTTTTACTGGAGCTGAACGTTTCATTCAGCCTATGTCCTGCTTCTTGCGGATTCAGGGAATCGAGTCTTACGACGCCGTTCCCTTCTGCGTGTGGACTTTTATTGGTTTTCTGGCGTCTGACCTTTGAACCCGGCTTTTAGTGTCTGCCATGGAATGTTAAGGTTCATTTATGTAATTCGTGGCGATAATATCTGAGCGTAATCTGTTTACGTACTGATTCAACATAATTTACGACCCCCTCACACGATTCTGGCTGAGGTGTTAATTATGGGAAACACCGTGATCAATCTACAAGACATAACTGATAATGCAAACATTTTATTATTGTTTTAATTCCCTTTTTATATTTTACTGTTGCTATCATTAATTGTCTTTAGTACGTGTATTTCAGATAAAGTAAATTTATGATGACTATACGACAAAACGTGACAGTACTCCACGTTCGTTGAGATAGGGATATGAGCAGCAGGAACATTTTCTAGTAAAATTAATTTATATCAGACCAAAAGGTTTTAAACTCGACAAATATGTCCGTAATTATTGGGTATTTAGATCAATATCTTAAACATTCCTAGTCACGTACTTTAAGTGAATGAAAACATGTGTTTACATTCAAAGAATCAGAGTCAAAAAAATTATTATATAGTACATTTTAACGGATTCGAATATATTTGATTAAAATAATATAATATTTATATAAATGCGTGTTTAGCAATTTTATTAAATATAGTAAATCTTACAGCATGTGCGGTATGTATTCAACTGTCAATTGTGACAACTTACTTAATACAATGAAATAATACTTATATTTTTTGAATATATAAATTATAATAAATAATACAGAAATATATTTTACCAGCCCGTGTAAGCAAACAGGAACAGGTTCTCTTTAGGGAGTTAACTTTCACTATTGAAAAAAAAATTATTTCCAACCTTTCGCCACTTTTCTCGGAGTGCTGTTTGTAAGAGTTGTATTACTTTTATTTTTTGCGTTTTAGTTTTGTATTACTTTATTTGAGTACTTCTAGAGACTTCAAATAGTTCTTAAAATTTATTATTAAATAAAATAATTTAAAAAATCTTCGCTCAGTAAAATGCGGCTATGTATAAAATGTTTAAAAATAAACATATAAATTTAGTATTTTTCCATTTAAAAGCTTGATTTAAATAGATTTCCCAGTACAACCGTAACTTACTCGTTTTATCATCAGTTTTATACAGAAATAAAAAATATATAAAATTTTATAGCTCAATAAAATGGAACCACCAAATATATCTCGCTTTACTACAGTTGATAATGTTGCTTAATCTGAGATTCTTCAAGTCGGAGAACTGTATTTTGCAGCGATTTATTCCACCGATTGCTTTGATTCCACGTAAATCTTCTTATGCCAAAAGTTGGGGTTATTATTCGCATTTACGATGTGATCGCGAGAGTTACCTGCCGAAGTGATATATATATAATGGCAGGGAGTTCTAAGCAAGTTGCTCGAGGCGGAAAACTAGAACTAATTTTCTAATTTCCAATTTAAATTGAGATTTGTCGAAGAATCGATGCAGCCAGGGATTATTAGAAATATTCACGCTATTACACATTTATATGTTTAACAAAATAATATTTTTGTTTAATAGTAAAAAAAATGAATTTGTTAGTACTAGAAATGACCAGCCACGGACTGAAAATATAACCACGGCTTGTATAATACAAACGAATGCTGACCCCAAAGAGATATCCAATCATTCATTTTCGGATGTCCTTCTGCTATCAAACGATGCTTTACCATCAAATAAAGTTTATTGCTTGGCATACTAAAAAATAAACTACCACACGATTGATGGATACAGTTGCCATAGATCAAAATAAAACCTGTCTTTTGAAGTCAAAACATATCCCGAACGAGCACTTGCGCGCATAATTAAAGGCAGGGACTCCTCGCATTCTTTCGTTTCTGCCCTGACATGTCGTCTGTCTGCCCCGATTGCCATTTTGTTATTTTTCTTCTCTCCTCTCCAACCTCCGACCCCTGCCTTTGTTCTTGAATAAATTTGAATAATTCGTAACGGCTTTCTCCGAGTAAACAACACCAATTCTACTAAAAATAAATATATCCGCGCGGTGGTATAAATCAAACGGAAACGCACTATTGGATACCTAAAGACTGTTCATATAAAAAAAACACATTGTTTGATCAAAACAAAAGAATTTGTAGCAGTAAAACTTTTTATGTTTTGTTAAATATTAAGTTAAGAAAGTCCATAAGGAAATGTAATCAAAACACGTTGTCGTAAAAAAAAATAACCTAATATGCTCAATTATATAAGATTGACGTAACTACAGTATGTTAAAATATGGACTTTTTTCAAACTTTTCGTATGATTTGCTACAAGAAGAATTATTTTTACTTTAGGAGCATAAATAAAAAAAAATGTTTTTTATTTTAAATTGTTTTTATCTATAATGATATAAGTCCTTCTTAAATTTATTTAAAAATACTTATTAATGTCATTGATATTTTTCTTAGTAGGATTCTAATTTAAATATATCATTATTTCAAGATTCAAAATTAATTTTTTTACAGATTTGATGTTAAAATATTTTTTTTTATTATTTATTACTTACAATTTAAAAAAGGTAATATAAAAAAGTAAATTATCGAAACGTATTGAGTCCAATCTAGAAAGTAAGAACGTTTCTCCTCCAGTGTACCGGAGAGCCCCAGCTTAAAGGGTCCCTCAGAAAGCTCGATTGTACGAAGTTTATCTGACAAGAGAAAACCCTCCCAGTGTTTTCCTGCACTTGCGAGGATTTCCATCTCAGGAAAAACATCTCAGCAAAAGCACCTGTCCTGTACCGAGTACTTACGAGGAGGCAGTGCCCCCTATTCAAATTTTCGCCACGGTGTGTATTTCCACTCTCTTTCATTCCAAGTCCACGGATTCTCAACAGGTATTTTTTTGGCTGAAAAAACACCAACTCGATATATTCTCATGAATAATAAATATCAAGTTATTTTTATCAAGGCGCGCTAAGACGTGTAACTTATAAACATTCTGCGTCATGAAGCAGAAGATTTTTTTTGATAATCCTAAATATAAAACAATAATATTATAAAAATCTTTGAGTCTGGAATTTTATTAATAAAGAAAACCTATAAAAATATTTATTTTACCAAGAATTTTTAATATGTTTAAAGGGATATTTCATATACTTTAAATACCTGCTGAGTTTTTTTGAGAAGAAAACGCCAAGAATTTAATCACAAGCAAATAACGACACTAACATGAAAGCAAAGAAGATTTGCGTTGAAACCACTACATCTTTAAATGTAAATATGATAAAAATGAAATGAATTGCAAATTTAATTATTATACTTTGTAAAACCAGCTACAATTTAAGTTGATTATTTTTATACACAAAAAAAAATATATCTTAGTTTGAAGTATTAAGAAATTAATTTTTAAAAGGATCCAATTGGATTCGATTTTGTTTCAAAGATTAAATGAAATTACTATCAAACCGATTGCTTAAACGTTAAATTATTGCTTTACAATTTAATTAAAAAAGCTTTGCGGAAAATTTAGTGGAATTTAGATAACCGATTCGTCTTTGTATTTGAAATATGTTAAAAATTTATTTTTTAACTCTCTTTTTTCACCTTTCATATATTTGTATGCTTAATACGTGCCATTATGTTAGACATGTTATGTCAAAAATTTATTAAAATTTTTAATACATTATAGATTTTTCATAACAACATATTGAATGATATATTTGAAAAAAAACTAGATAAACTAAAATATATGAAACGGTAAAAAAAAAAACAATGAATAAGTTATATTTTTGTCCTGTCAACCAGGGCTTGCGTCAAGAAGCGTCTCAATGAATTCTGGAAGAAAGTGTGCTTATGCTGATTTCTAAATTGTTTCGGATCGTAGTAGGTTCTTCTTGCGTGAGAATCCTTGAATCTGATAAAGGAAACACCGTGAAATGGAGAACAGGAATAAGCTTTAGGGAAAGCTGATTAATTTAAGGAATCGGAACTTGCTCCGCTACCCTCACTCAAATTTTCAGCCTTTATCGCTGATGCTCTTATATATTTGTAGAATAGGTGTTATTTCATATCCTTTCAGCCTATTTAAGCGCATGTATTTAAAATGCCTCTTAAATACAATATATGTGTTGTATTAAATCCGTAATATAAATAAAATATACTAAGCTTTGAATTTTCGACAGCTCTGTTTGTTATAGCAGCGCGCGTGGCTGGGCTTAGCTATTAAATTTAAATTAAAACCATTGCATTAAAATTACTTGGCATCATATTTTATAAAAGCGCATAGTAAATTTATGAATTTAATACATACGTAATTTTAAACTGCAAATAAATTTAAATTATAACTTTTTAAAAATCAGTTAAGATAAATAATCTAATTTTATTGAGAAAGTAAAACATCATCACCGCGAAATATGTTTTTATTTATTATAAATCTCGGTAATTTTATTTGTTCCCAGTGAAGCGTTTTCTTTTATCCTATTTTTTTAATGTATTTCTAGACATGAATGTGAATTTAAAAAAAAAACCTGAATTAAAAATCTACGAGGCGAATTCCTACCAACGGTTTATCAGCAAAAAT
Organism: Atopsyche davidsoni; assembly: GCA_022113835.1. Lineage (NCBI taxonomy): Eukaryota > Metazoa > Arthropoda > Insecta > Trichoptera > Hydrobiosidae > Atopsyche > Atopsyche davidsoni. Next base: position 6,646,335 of record JAILWY010000006.1, on the reverse strand, counting down.
GTTTATTTTTATTTCAATATATACTTTATATATTGCGATTTATACAAAGTAAAACAAATTGGAAAAAAAGCGTTAAATCGATCATACTATATATAAAGGCTGATCCAATTATGTAAGTGACATGCATTATCAACTAATATAATGGTAAAATATTCATATATCAAAGTATCTGTAATTTTCCTGTCTAATCTAATGGTGAAATATCGATTTGCCACCAATCAAGAATGGTGCCGCACAAGTTGTACATTATAGATGATCGAATCGAGTGTGTCATAGTAAGCAAGAAAACTGACAAGTTTCACAGATTAGAAATTTACATGGAGAAATTGCTGTTCCACAGTTTTACCATCTGCACAATTTGCATCTTACATTGCAGTCTATATTGCCCCTCAAAGGCAAGCGAGACTTCATCAGACTCAGTCTCGATTAGAGCTCTCAATGAATTTAAATGTATTTCTCATTAATTGTGTACAAAGCGAGGGGATGCTCTCAACTTGAGATGCTGAGATAGTAATTACAGCTGTTGCTCTAAGCACTTTGCAATAAATATATTACAAAAAGACTTGCAGCCAGAGTAAAGTTTCTTCGTTTAATACATAACGTCTTATTTCGTCAAGTAATAAAGTTATCACACTTTACAATTTTTAGTGGTATATTTATAAGTTTATTTCTGTTTAAGCATAAAAACCATAAATGATGAGAAAAATTCCAGGTTCGACATTATAATAAATATGTTCAAATGAATTGGGTTTGATTTTAGTCTTGAAAAGAATCTTATAAAATCTATACGTAATTTTTGAACAACAATATTTATTCCTGACTCATTTATTATCTGTCAGATCTAGTTATTACTTAAATTGTCTGGTGTCTACAAGTCTAGACCGTTAATAACTAAAGAGTCATCTTCATTTTCAAGAAAAATTATCGTGTTTTGCGAATGAAACAAGTTTTTTTTTGTGTATCATTAATTTTTTTTAAATTTTATATTGAAATAAAAAAAACCACACTGAAAGAATTCAATAGAAATCAACCGTTGAAACTCTCTGTAGAAAAAATACCAGTCTTGTGATCTTATGTCCTTGTTTTATATATTTAACCATAAAATTATTAGGAAATAGCTTCGCTCATTAATTTGTATTTACACACTTTTTCTTGCTGTATTATTACAATGATTTTGAATAGAAAATTATGCGTTTTCTAGTGCTGCATATTATTCACATATTGTTCACTTAACATGCTCCGGATACAAACAGCGGTTATTTAAAAAAAAAACTGGCTCCCTTTAAGCATCGGGCCTGTACACGAAGCCAGCAGGACGACTATTTATGATTAATGCATTCCGATATTACCACTGCGGAGCAAACCGACAGAAACGAGCAACTTAGTCTCAAAATACTTCTTTTTACGGTATGCTTCCTCGGTACTTAATACGAATCAAAATTTTTCTATTATTGAGAATACAGCTTACTGAAAAACAATCATTACTTTATTTAAATAAAACTTAATTAAAATATATCCGATAATGCGATGGCGTATATTTTTTATAAAATACTCAAAAAAAATTCCGTTAGAACTATTCCTATTGGATTTTTTTTGTAATTACAGTTATCGATTACTAACATTGTATTGTTTTTGTGTTATCATTGATATTTAATACAAGCATGACGAGGGTTGAATTTAACCACACTAAAAGTGGTTAAATTATTTTAAATATTTAATTTAAGTTTAGTAAATAAATCAAATAATTCAAATGATCAAAATATAAAAAATAATTTTATTAAAATGAATAGGAGTAACTTTGTTATTGTATTTGTGATATGCAAATGTGTTTAACAAATAACGTGGAAGTACTTAAATATTTATTAAGTTCTCATATTAAAATAATATTTTCCTTTATCTACATTTGAATAAAATATAAACAACTCTATTACAATTTCCGCTTTTTAATAATTGTAGTTTTGTTAAAGTTTGATAGTATCAACAAAATTACAATTTCCGCTTTTTATCTTTCATCAACGCAGGCTATCTGGGTTGTACTCATTTAGGTTAGCCAATGTTTTACGTTCTGAATTAACTTTAATAACACAGCAGTTAAAAAAGCAAATGTCTCAATTAAAACCATGGCAGGTTTTTAATTTCGTTTTTAAGTGTTTATGTTCATCAGCTATCGTATAACCCGGAAATTTATTACTTCTTGCCCTCTCCTTGCGGCCGTTATTAAATGGCCTGTGAATTATTAATTCCCACTCAAAAAAAAAACCCGTTAAGTTTGAACATCGAGGATTCGCAGTATTTAAAACGAGGGGATATTTTCCGCAGATTTAATGCGCTCACTAAGGTTCTGCATAAATCATCCTATGGAATTTTATGTCCTCTTTTTAGTAGTATTTGCATACATAAAAAAACTCAAGTGTTTTTTTACTAAACGTTTTCTCCTTGTAATCCAGGGTAAGTTCCGTAATTACTTTTTTTCGACTTGTTTCAAACTCGTGAGAATACAAAAGTGTCTGCATTTTAACTGAGAATCTTCTTGTATATTTCGAGTTTCCCTTCTCAACTGTCGGGCCATCTCATTCAAACCTTTGTGGTATATTTAAGTTGTTAATATCGTGTATCGTATTTCTTACCACTGGAGATGTAGGTGAATGAATAGTATGTCATCTGGCTTCACAAGGGTGAGTGTAAATGAGTAACATGTCATCAACTTGAAATCTGAGTTGCGAATAATATACCTTGATTTCTTTATTTTGAAAAGAAGAAAATGACTATTGTTAAAAACGTGTGGACTTACGAATATTTACTCTCAATTATTATGTCGTTATATTGTTTATTGTATAAAAACATAATACCTTCAATAAAAAAGATTAAATAAAAGCAGTAATCGAGTAGAGTTCTCTTTTTTCTGAACTCATTTCTACAGCCGCAAATATCCGCCAAACATGTTATATTTCCATATTTCCAATCAAACCGATACTCTCAGTCATAATTGCAAAAAGTACGCTAGCGAGAAGCTTTTGAATCCGATTGGTAATTCCTCTCTTTAGAACATTTCAAAAGCTACCGGAACATGCAAAAAGCTGCCTTCCCGAAGCGGAAATGGTGGCGTGTACTCGGAATACACACACGAGACTGCGCTTCGTAAAAAAACATAATTCCAATTTCAGCACTCTGTGTGTACCGAATCCTTATAAATTTCAATACTTTCAGATATAATGTTTGATTTTTATTTCAATAACCTTTATGTATACCGGCTCAATAGAAAAAAAATGCGAACTGGTTTTAATGAAATTATTGACTCACTGATTTAAAATAATAACCTAACGCAAAGATGTTAAGTATAATATTTTTTTTTTTTTAATATTTCAGTAATTATGTGTAAAATTAAAGTTAAAATATATTTTGTCAAAACGGTCTATTAAATTTAAACATCTCTATATAAACTATGAACAAATGCTGTATTTTCTCCACTTTTTTTTTAATTTTTCAAATTTTCATATGGGTTAAACTATGTTTATATATAAACATAGATGTATAAAAAAAAATTGTTGGCTTGAAACTGTGCATGTACTATATATATTTTTTTATAACAAATGAATACTTCAGAATAAGGTTGCTTTTAATTGGTTGTTGATATAACCTTTAATACATATATGCTGTTATTGAAACAGTGTTTTTAGTAGAAATTTCTAAAAGTTGAAATTTGTAAATCGTGTTTCATATAAGGCGGAAGTTTATGAAATGGAAATTGTATAATTTAATTACATCGTTAATGAGTAACTCTTTGACTTTGAGCATAAATTTCCACAAACGTCCTTCTCAATTAACACGTCTACAAATAGAAACGTCATGTTCTCATACTGGTTACATAACATTCTAAATCAATGTTATTACGATGTAATTAATGACAGACAACGACCATGGAACACCATAGGGATGTCATAAATTATTATAAAATCTATCCAGTATCCATTCCTATTAATTAATGGGCTCTTCGGTCTTGTACGGAGTTATAAATTTAGAATATTAATTACACGAAGCATTCTCGATTCATTCACAACCCTGAGAGGTTTATTTACATTATTAACACAGCCATTATTTATTTCTAAAGAGTGAAATTATTTCAAACAAAATACTCCACCAGGCACGAATTTTGAGTTTTTAATTGGAGTACCTGATAGAATAAACATTTTTTTAAACAGTGAACTTCAATATGAATGATTAATTAAAATTAAATGAAAATTTCTGTTTTAAATAATTGCAATGTTTTATGGCATGTGGGAAATTTCAAAAAGATTTTATTTTATTTTATTTTATTTTGTTTAGATCTCTGAAGTCTATACATAGTCTTGACTTTCTATTGTCTTCTTTTTTAAAAGCCAAAGTTACTGGTGCCGCAAATGGGCTATAAGATTCCTCTATAAGATTTTTGTCGAGTAATTTTGCTATTTGTTGTTCTATCTCTTTTTTGTCTTCCACTGAACACCTATAAGGTCTTTTACTACAATATTTGTCTGTGAGTAGATCAATACGTGCTTCATATTCTCTGACCGTACCAATGTCATATTTGTCTTTTGCAAAAACCGACTTGTAAGTGTCTATCAGTTTGTGTATTTCTGACCTCTGTTGAAGATTCAAATTACTCGTATTTATCTTAAAATCTTCTTCTTTTATATGTTCATTGAAATTTATTGAACCTGAATTTTTTTTATTTCTTACTTCCTTAGAAGTGTTGTTTTCTTCTTTTATTTTTATTGATTCTCTTTTTTGAGAGATTTTCAAATTTTCGTCTTGGACCAGTCCAAATTGTTTTATGAGATCCAGTCCAATTATAAAATCATATTTAAATTGTTCTCCATCAATTATATAAACATCAGCTTTTTCTTCAATCTCAAATATTTTTATCATAATAGTTGTCAAACCTCTTGTTTTTTTAACACCATTTATTGTTATTAAATTATCATTATTTGACACCTGCTTTTCTTCCTTCAGTCTTATTAGTTTGGAATTAATTATTGAGATATTCGAGCCTGAATCAAATATTCCAACTATTTCTAATTGTGTATTTAATAACAGTTTGACTTTAATTAATGGTGTTATTATTCGTTTTTTTTATCATTATTATTGAGTTCTACATCAATCACTGAGTTGTTTACGGCTTTACTGTATGTTTTCTTATATTTGTTGTCTTCTGTTTGTTTAAACCAGCATTTCTCCTCTGGGTGGAACCTAAAGCCTTTCTTCAAATTTTCACAGGTTTTACACGGTTTTATTTTATCCATCCGTTCGTTATTCCTGTTATATCTCGTGAAATCTAAGGTTTTTTTATTAACTTCATATCTATGTTTTCCCACTTCCTTGTATAGGTTTGCAGTGGTGTTTATACTTTCCTTGTTTATCTTTTCTATTACAGGATCGGGTAGTCCCATAACAATAAGATTAATTAATGTCTCGGTATCGATGTGTTTGTTTACCTCTAATAATAGTCTTTCTTTTTTTTGTGGCATATTCCAGCAACGATCCAGCTTGAAATCGATATGAGAATGCATATTTTATTTGAGACCAGCCTTTGTTTCCATATGTTTCGCAAAAATTATTTCTCCATTCTGTCCACTCAGATTTCACTGTCAATTTTATTAACATACTGCTATACCAATCTAGACACTGTTTGTCTAGAAGGTATTTCAATATTTCAATTTTTTCTTCATCCATTAGAATGTCAAACCTTTCACATTCGCTTTCAAAATGATTGATCCACTGGTCCACACTTGATGTTTTATTTGAAAACTTGTCTATTAAAAATTTCTCCGCAGTTTTTCCAATATTTTTCTCCTTTTTTTGGCATGAAATCATTGGTTCTGCTGTTAATTTGCTGGTAATATTTTCCAAGTATTGTTCACCATACTGTACATTTTCGCTTTCATCTAAATACATTTTTCTCAATTCTGCATCTAACGGAATCCATATCGTCCGTGACTGGTGTCTTTTTTTTAGTGCATTCTTTATTTTAGTAAATGTCTTTGATTCCAATATGGCCGTGTGTTTATTAATGAGCTTCAAGTCATCCGGGAGCTCAAAAACACGTCCATCCGGTGTCTCAATTGAAATTATATTTATTACATTGCTTTTTCCATCAACTGAGCTTTGCATAACAAATTTAAAATTTAGTTTCTCCATCTTTCTTTATGACAAAAATTGTCGTTTTATAAGAATATGTAGCGTGGGTAGGAAAATAATGGCGTTGCTCTAAAATGGTAAAGTATTTATTTTGACATTTCTACATAATTATAATTATAATTATAAATCATATACATAAAATATATCCTCTTACCTAAAATGGTAAAGAAACGACAATTTATCTGTCTTAACCGTTCCACTCTACTTTATCTTAAATTATTATTAATATGATTACGTGCACAATATCATTTATATCTTTAACACAATTTATGACTCCTCAGCTCCCTGTATTATCGACCGGTGACTAATGGTCGATAAAACAGTTATCATTGTCACCGTCGGTATCCGAGTCTCGCTGGTACATAATCCTAAAGCAATTATAATTGCTTTACATATATATATATAAATAACGAGCTGCAAAAAAATATCCTTTTTTAAATATCCGTCTACAACCAAATTTAATTGTGATGTTTTACGAAAAATTATCAAGTGAAGAAAAACTACGTTTTCAGAAACTTTTATAAATAAAATTTATTTCAAAACATCCATCTACTAAACAATTAAAATATTAGTCTTAAATATTTTTTAATTCCCAGTAAATTTACTTGTCAATCAATTATTAAATTTGCGTACAATTTTCAATACAATTCCATTGGAGCGCCATATTTTATATTGGTGTATGAATAATAAATAACTTTAAAAAAAAACAACCGATTTCTATATATGAGGTATTTTTATTTAATTTGGCCTTTTACAATTTATTTGAACTAGTTTTTGAATACAACATCAATCAAGTAGCCGCCTTTATTGGCAAAATCAAAATGTGCATATTTTTGGTATGTTAATATTACGCAATATATTTCGTATATATGTTTACAAACATTTGTTAATATGTTTTTTAATTAAAAACGGTTCTTTAATCATTAATGTACTATTCGACTTATAATGCAATATTCAGACAGTGTTTATCAAAAAAAATAAATAATAATAACAACTTTTTTTAACACCAAAACAAACTTGGCGGCAGCGACAACTTTTACACTGTAATGAAAAAACTAGGCACCAATAAGATTTAATAAAGATAAAGCCGCATGTTTATATGCTACAGGGGGTTGCGCACCCTCATCAGCCCCGCCGGGGCCTCCAGCGGCCGCTCCTTACACCGGGCCTAACAAAGGAGTTGTCTTCGCAGCAATTCCCGGCAGATTTATGACCGCGCGGAGCCAAATGGAGAAAAATGCTCGCACCAGAATTAGCAAGGAAAATGATTCACGGGCGCGGAACAATGCCGGCGGGAGCAGACCAGATCCTGGCCGCCGATTGGCTGCGAGGGCCCTGAAAAAACCAACTTTTCGGATTATCTAAAAAAAATATTAAAAAAAGCATACGCATATTTTATGTAAAAAGGTTTTATGGTAATTAAGTAAAATTATTTCGAATCTAATTTAATGATCACTGAATACTTTTTTTAATGCATTTTTTTAACGGTTTATTTTGATGCAATTTTTTTTTTTTTTTTTAAATATTGTTTTCGTAGGTTTTTGTGACTAGAGCAAACACTCATAACAAATGTTTTATTAATAAAATATATAACTGGTTTCATTCAAAAAGACAAGTTCATTGAAACCATTCTGTGTGAACAACTGTAGGTTGCTAAAATAAAATATATAATAACTTAGTAGTTTTTATTGAGTATGTTATAATATTTTTGTGTTTATAATTCAAATTTAAACATGAAAAATGTTTGTTGAGCTGTGAACTTTTTTTAAGCTGTTATTTAGAACATTATTACTAAAAATAGGTATGAGATTAGGATTGGTTTTAATTCAAAACATTTACGATAGCGACTATTCCTAAAATATTACTCAAGTAATTCAATTTACTAAAAACACGCATATTTTGTAAAAAAGTTTATAATTTAATGTTAATGTTTAACTGTATTATTGCCACATCCACAATTTTACATAAATACTAATGTATAAAAATGATCATAAACCTTTGTAAAAACAAACCTGCTGTGGCAAAAGTTATTTTAAATGTAATTAATTGAGATAATGAATGAATTTATCAGAGATATCACAAAAAAATAATTTAAACAATACCACATATTCAAAATTTTAAAGGCAAACACCCCATTATTTTTACTTCATCTCCTTAACCCATGTGTTGTATATCGTACGAAATTTTGTCTAGACCTTTTTTTTGCAATCTACAAACTAATAAATATTGAGCTTTAATTCAATTGACTAGGCCTGACAAATTACGTACGATTTAAATAAACATTGTTTCACTTCTAAGGTTTTCAAAACGTTATTTTAAACACCTGAAGTTAATAAATCATGTATTTTCCCAAAATATAAATTTAAATAAAAATATTCAATTATAAAAAACCAGAACGTCAAAGTATAAATAAAATATTCTCAATTGATAGTAAATTTATTCATTTGATTTAATTTTACTGCACACGAAAGCCTTTTAGTATAATTGAAAACCAAAAAAACGGCTAACGTTTTAACATATTAAAGTGACTACAATATGATCAATTTTAATCTGAACTTTTAATCAAGTAACTAAAATATAGATTGTCAAACACAATATGAAAATCAACAAGTAGAGAGCTTTGTTTTAATAATGACTAACCAGAAACCGCACCTGCACTGAATTTATGGAGAGCATCGATTTAACAATGTGCCGGTCAGCACAAATACAATTATTTGTTTCCTAGGAAACTTTATATGTAATTGCAAACTGGGTAAAATACACATAAAATATTAATAAAAATATTTTAAAAAAATTATTAGGTAATTTGTAAATAATGTTAACACTTTTTACTAAATCAATATACTATATAGTCATCATCGCTGTTCCGTAAATTCAGCACTAAAAGCTTATATAAAAAGCTTGCAAAAGTTTTTATTCTATATTTTTTTCTATCTATTACTTTCCCCCGTGAATTGAAATAATAAAATATATTTAATACATGATATGTGTTGAAGAATTTTTTAAACGCAATACTAATGAAAACAAAAAATTGTTTTAAAGAAAATTGATGTTCATTCCAGCACATAGCTCAAAAAATATACACACACGTATTAAATATAGCTGAAGATTTTTTTATTGCGCATTAAAGCTTACAAACAAAAGCGGGTTATTTAACGCAATACTGCTTTAATAAATTACGCAGAAAGAACGAATTAATCAAAACTATATTTTTGCTTTTCACAGCACTGCCTACAATGGTTGGGGTTGGAGAGATTATCTGAAACGTTGAATTTATTGTACTTTTTGAGACCTTCATGTTTTTCAGATTCTCGGCTTTACATAAGAAAGACCGTCACTGAAATTTTACTTGCCCTGTGATATCGTGATATTATTTTAAAGTAAACGTTTAAATTAGTATGCGGATCTGTGAGATGTCTTGTATAAACTTAATGGCTCCAATGGGATCAGCTTACACATTGAAAACGTTTGTATAGATTAAACTTATTATTTTTCGTGTAGATGGTATTGCAGTAACTAGGTGCTTAACGGTTTAAAAAAAATATATAATCAATATTAGAACTAAAAAATATTCATTCATTTGATCAATGATTGAATTCGCATAGCTTGGTAGATATTTCTGAGAAGGATAAGATAAAAAAACAAGATGTAATTTAGACACTTTTATTGGTCAAGCTAGCCATCGTATGTAAGTTTTATGTGATTTCAAGAAAAAAATATTTCAAATCATCCTGATGTGACTTTTTCTAAGTCGTTAAATATTTTATATTTCAAACCATTACATTCATGAACACTTCTTATTTCTTTATGCTTATACTTCGCTAAAGTCTTCTCATTTACAATATTTCAATCCTAAACGTTTAACGTATTGAATCATTTTTTAAAGTTTTTATTTTATTTAAAAAATATATGAAATAGAATACAATAAAAACTCGACTTCCAATTAATGAATGTTATTATTCAAAGTAATATTTATAGCACGTAAATGTTTAAATAATTCAAAATTATTTGGTATGTTTGCTTTCACTGTAAAGAGTGAATGAAAATATTTGACGAAAACATTTGAAACCCGTACCTTTTTTTTTGTTTCACATATATTTTTTCTAATTTTCAACAGTTCCAAAGCCAAATTCTTTATTTATAGACAGATAAAATCGTAACTAAAATATCGCAAAACGCAACTGGAAAGTAGCGTAAACTTTTAGTATCCTTACATCATGAGTTTCCATCATATAACACTTCTTTTCAATAAAAATTGATAGTCATTTAAATGAAAGAAATCCTACCAGCCACGTGTCTTGTACATGTCAAAAATCATAGGATTGTTGAGGTTTCCTTGCCACTTCATTTTTTATTTTCTCAAAAGACGAGAGAAGACTTTTACTACGTAAGTGTACAAGACCCATTCTCCTTTTACAAAATGTCCATATCTCAGAGGAATAGCCCAGTACAGACCTACAGAATATTTTTTTGCGGAGTGCTTTTTGTTTACAAGAATATATACCTAGATATTTCGTAAGCTTAAAACCAAAAATTAAAGATTATCTCTTTGTTTCATGAATGGCTTCGTTTGTTTAAAAATAAACTTGTATTAAATAAGTTTTGAAAAAATGAAAGAAAATGAATCGATGATATGAATATCGAATATCTTTAACTGCTCTACTGCAAAACTTTTATTGAATATATAAAATTTACACGTATATAAATACATATGTGTTATACTGCGCGTGGACTTTTAATAACTTGTGTGTCATGAATAATATATATTAAACTTGTTAACGCAGTCACTTAATAAATTGTATAAATTTTATGTGAACCCTAAAACCGAACCCTAATAACAACGTTAAACAACGTATAAGGCAATTAAGCACATTTGTTTATAGAAGAGTTCTGTTCTTTGGCGACTTTGGTCGTAAAATTTCCAATATTCTGACCCGTATAATCTACTGAGAATGGCCTTTATTGTTCCTATAATATGAAATCGGGTGAGCTGGAATTATTTAAGAATACATTTCCATATATCGTAAATGTACCAAAAATTCAATTTTAGAAATGTACTGTTTACGAGTTTGTATCTAATATTAAATGCTAAAGAAAATAGATTAATTCAATCAGTTTATGGAACAGGTTCAACTTTTCACAAAATACAAAAAATTATAATATAAAAAAACGTAATAATCAAAATACAAAAAAAACATACATAATGTTTAGAGACAAGGTTTATAATTGAAAAGAAAACATACTTAATAATTCAAAAGTGTATTAACAAGGGATATACGATATCAAATATTTATTGAAAATGTTTCCGATTTATTAATCTCTTATTTAGGAACTAAATAATTTTTCATAAATAATAATTACTAAATGTATTATTGGAAAGACGATAATTGAAAATATACACGTTTCCGAAATATAAATACTGTCAATTTTAGAGTTGACTTCAATTCAAAACTTACTTTTCAAATAATTAAACTACTTAAATATTTTATCAAAATATTCATTAGCAAGAGTAAAGTATAATAATAAGCTGGTATTCCTCATAAAATTTTCCCCCAAATGATTCAATATACCAAAATCCAAGATCAACCAACTCCTTGAAGTATACAACACCGCAACCACAATTAGGCAAGTTTACAAGTTATGCAGTTTACAAAGATGCCAAAATAAGGAGCGTTATATTGAATTTCGTAAATTCTCTCTCCTAAGTTCCATTCTTTCGTTACAAATACTATTTATCGATTAAGTAGTCCAGTATTATAGATTAAATTATATTAAAAGGCGCAAAATAAATAAATTCGACCCATGAAAAATATACACTGTATAGCTTTGACTATATGTATTGTAAAATTTATGACGGTAATACTTGAATGTCAAAATAATCTAAATTGAACAAATATTTACATGTTTTTTATTTCAGGAATATTTTTTAAAATATTTATATAATAAACCCGTAATGGGTAATAAATACGCATATGATTGACGTCCAATCCAAAAAATAGACATACTTATATAATGGTGCGCGTCTTGGCTAAATTAATAGATTTTAAAAATAATATCCAGATGGGACTAAAATCGCTTCACTTGTTACTTTGTTCAAAAAGTCCAGTGCTTGCAAATCACTAAATATTGGTTGGCCTGGGCACATTGGTTCATATGTAGAGTATGATTGTTAAAAATTCTCGATAAACGGAAGTGATTCGTTAGTACAAGGGTTAGTACACCGGCCATGTAAGCCAAGGGGATGTGGGTTCAAATCCCACACAAATCACGATGATATTTTTTTGAGAGTTTCTTTAATCATCTTCTATGTATGAACTAATGTGCCTAATCATATTAGTAATTTATATAAATATTTAAAAAATTCAAAGAAGTATATGTTATTAAAAAGAATATCCATTTTGTGGCAAATGTATATAATTTATCACTCGTATCCGAGTAAGGATTTTATTTTGTAATTGAATTTCTATAAATATATACTGAAGGCAAACGAGGAACAAAACACTAACGCGAGGCGTAGATTAGATAGAGACAAATAGAAATCTATTGATTCGTACAAAAAAAAAACAATCATATCCACACAAATAACTTTTCAGATAAATCAATTTCGATGAGAAATTCTCTGCTATAGTAATTGAATTAGTACAGTTTCTTAGTGCTTGGTCGACGAAGTATACAACACTACGTATAAAATGAGTTTACAGGTAGCGGTTAGCGAAGACTCGAACCGCCGACTTGTAGGCAAAGCGCCGCGTGGCGATGACAAATCAAATTAGCTCCGCTTGCTGAAACAATATCGCGAGCGACAGAGCCTCAATAGCTCGACCTGGATGTTCTACTCTGATTTCAACCCCGGGGGTGCCAAAACTGAAAACCCAGCCAATACATTAATAACCTAAAAAAAAACTTACATTTTTATCATCAAAACTGATGATCATAATCCAAATTCCATAAATGACTATATCTGCTGAGCTGCTTGAAAAAAAAGGGTCTCAGCACGAGAATCGAAATAAAAACCAAATCATCAAGCACTGTTTAATTTAATTTTCATTATCTTTTCCTGCTCAAATGCTTTATATTTTAACTGCTTTCTTACAATTAATTTTAAAGGTAGGTATTTAAAAAAATATATTTGGTTTTAGTTTCATTAGACGGGGATTTATCACACAAAACATTTGTAATCCCTTGTGAAAAAAGAGCACACGCAAAGCCAGCATAAATTTCACATAACATGCCGAAACTTTTACAAATTTCATTTAGAAATAAGCTTTTTGCTCATTTATCAAGGTGCTATAAAAATAATTAAATTAAATTGCTTGTTCATTGATTTAACAAATTAAACAGCTGTTAGACGTGTGTATAAGGTAATATTTCCTAGCTTTTGATTAGTTACAAATTGTTGACACGAAACCTGTGGGTCACAAAATATAAAAGTTTGGGCGCAGCTGGATGATTCGACCGTTCATTTGTATTGTCTTGCCAGGGTAAATATAAACGTCTTTGATGTTATTTAATGATAATTAGAGTTCTGTTATATTAATTGAATTCAAGCTGAGCAGCAAGGTTCATCAGCACACCGCTTGAATCCAAAAGCATCACAAAAATAGATCGCTAAACAAAAGTTGAAATATTTTGCTTTTAGATTTATTAACTTGTTAGCATCAGAAAGGACCGTTGGATAAGTCACGCTAAGCTTGAATCAAAACAACGTACTTTGAAGCGGTTGGTATTATTTTTGGATGCGTTGAAATAATACATTGTATTCAATAATGGCACCATTATACATCCTCCCTTTATTGTTTAGTTTAATGGACGTAATTTATAATCATTATTTTCTAACACAATTAGGCTTTAGAGTAGACCTACAACTTTTACAACCATATATTCCATCTCTTTCGTACTGGGAAGAATTTACTAAAATAATTTATTGAAATTATTAATTGCAAGTAAGAAAACGTTACATTTAATTATTGTAGATACATTGTGAGGGTTTACTCAATGGTGAGTTTATTATATAATTTATAATATTTGTAGGGACCTACAATTATGTTGGATTATTTAGTCAATATTATGACCTCTGGTGTTCATTTCGATTTTGATTTATTGCAGTCTTTTTTAATGAACGTAATGATTTCTTTTCATCAAACGCTTTTCCCGATATCATTAATTACTTTGAACAATAGTATAGTTTCTTCCTCTTTGTCTTTAGAAAACCAATAATGAAAGGACCTTTTCTCAGTTTATCCAGATATAGCACCCAATCGATCACTACCATTGTTGTGCCTATTGTGGAAATGTTTTATACTAGAATAATAACGAAACCGTTGGTTTTTTTTACACGAACCTAACCTAACCTAACCCAAAATTTTTTTTAGTGATATAACTAATTAAACAATGTAGTTTAGTTTCTTGAAATAAACAAAAAATATGAATATTTGGCTACAAGATATGATACGTATTTCAATATTTTGGCTACAATTGTGCTATATTTTTTCAACCTTACGATATTTTTGTAAAAGCAATCTCACGATTATTTGGAAAAGAGCAAATAAATCAATATTATTTTAATTATTTTTAATTATTTATTATTTTAAAGATAAGTGAGTTAGCTCTTGAATAAAAATTCTCTGTGTCATAAATTTTAAAATTCAACATAAGTTAGAATTTAATGTAAAATGCTCGGTCATGGAAGGTAGCACTAAATCAAATAGTCATAAAAGAAAATTGCTTCCACACTCTGGTGACATTTACCAAAGTAGTATTATCCAACTATGCCTAGATAAATACCATATTAGTGTACATGGCGAGCGGCAACTCCCTGCAAGTTGAATATTATTTATGTCCCCAGTGGCATTTAACCCCATGCAAGGTTCTGAAACATTCGTGCTCACATACCACGGCAGAAAACGTAATAATGGAATAGTCAAGTTGTCTGGTACATTCAGAAACGTTGTTTAAATATCACATTAATTATTTTATGCTCTAAAATTTATTTGTTCAATCGTCTCACGTTAGAATTGATGTTATTTTTACAATTTATTTAAACAAAAATAAATTATATATTTTTTTACTGCTGCTTAAATCTTTAAGCGCTCCTCACACGTAGCAACAAAGTGACGTCTTGTCCAACAAATTGAACAATGGTGTAGCCATAACCAGTAGTTTTTGTGAGATATTCACTAGTATATGGCTACACTATTGTTCAACTTGTTAGAACGTGTGTGGGGAGTTTTATAGTCTTCTGATAACTTAGGGCAGTCTTTTAATTGCCTCTGGTGTCCAACCGGAGGTCCAAATCGTGTCATTTAATTAATTTAATTGTCACTTTATTTTAGCTGATTTTTTTACAAAGTATTGAAAAAACTATGAATTATATTTATTTATTTTTTATTATTTAATTAACGTCCATTTTCAGGGTAAAATAAAATCTTGAAGATGTTGAAAAATAGGATAAAATGACGACTTTTCAAAACCAAAGTTTGTTAAAGTTTTTTTTTTTTTAATTTTTAAATAATATATCACAAAGAGTTAATATTTAATCTTTTACTTCCAATTAAAAAAAGACTTTTAAATGTTTAGAACTCTTAGAACAGGGACATGAGGAATCTCCGAATTCCTACACTTCAATCGGAAAAACACATATTTATCATATTAATAGTAAGTTTATAAGAAATAAAAATATATTTTGTTTAGAAGAAGGAATGTATCAAACTTTTTGCATTTAAATATGTTTGATTGGTGTAGTCGATTTTTCGCAAAACGGACTAGAAAATGATCAAAAAAACTCGATTATGGGACCTAGACCCTTAACAATTAGAAGTCCAAAATACAATGCGTTGATATATATTTATTTTTTTTTAGTTTTTTTGTGTTTAGGCGAGAAAAACTGTGTTTTTTTAGTATGAAGAGAAGATTAAAAATATTTTTTTCGTTCTTTTGTTGAGTTCATGGGTGTTTCGACTCATAGTATAGTCTGGTATGACTAAAGTTTTACGTTCAAAACGGTTTCATTTCCACGGCCGCAGTTTGGCAGAATATTCGCATGCATCGTGGCGTTTGCTAATCTACGATCTTCAAGTCCCCTCCGAGCCGACCGGAGAAAAAGGCTTTGATGTCTCAAACGTCGACTGGTGAGTGTATTGCAGATTCTGCAGCGATTGTGGTGTTTGCACTGAGAGTAGTGAAGAACGACTCGCCGGGCGCAAAGAAGCCTTATCTAGCGCAGCCTCGGGCAAACAGAAAAATCGAGCCTCTTACTCAAATCGAACTCCATTTTTCCCATAGTATTTTTTTTATTCTAAGCACGTATAATATTGGTTAGGGTCTTTTTTTTCAATTATAACGTGTTAATCAAATGACGCAGTGGCACGTTTGATATTAAAAAAGTAATAAATCTTTTAGTGCAATACTTTTAATGTATTCATGAATTGTAATTTTAGAAGCAGAAAATCGGCCGTCAAATAAAATGAAAATGAAAGAGAAAGAATAAGTTGAAAATTTTGAGCTATTTTCTAGGGAATATTAGAAAATTCAAAAAAAAATTGTTTATTTATATGCATTGCTTAAATTTTAGTTCTGACGGTAGTTTAATACAACATAAGTTTCTTCGAGTGAGACAAATCATCAAATATCACGAATTTATAACTACTTTGTTAATAAATCTCGAATTTGAAATTAATATAAATACAATGATTCAAAATTGAATATCATATTTTACTTATTTTCAGAGGTCACAGTCTTTAGTGTTTATCCTTGCGCACTCTTGAAGTCTCAACTCGATTTTAATTGAATTACAGCTCTGAAAGCTCTTGCAAGCTTTTCTCCAGATTACCAGCTAATCTTACCAAAATGTCAAAGTTTCTTTAATTAAACTCTTTTAGTTGGCGGACCAATTACGACGCTACATTTAAACTAACTCCATGCTGATGACTTTTAAAAAAATTGGGCTTTTTCATGAACTCCAGGTTGCTCACCCTGAATAACTTTGCGAGACACTGAGGCCACATTAAAAAATAACATTAACGAGAAAACTTTGTTTTTTTTTATTTTGATAAAAATATCAGTATACTTGAAAACTTTTTCATTTGTAAGATTTTTAAATACCTACTTCTTTTAAGTTATTCTAAAGAAATAAAATATATTTATATATTCACTGTAAAAATATTTTTTTAAAATATAATTCGTATACTTATTATTGCTATTAAAATTCTTAAAAAGCTTTGAATAGGGTGATCCAATTTGAATAATTTTGTTTTCCATATTTTATCATTTGAAAAATATTATTTTTTCTACAGATCTATGGCGTATTAATTCAATTGAATAAACACAACTATACTTTGCATATCCTCACATTTACGTGAAAATTAAGAGTAAAATATGATAAACAATGAATATCTTAAATTACCATGACAGTGGTATTCAAATAAAATATTTTTGCATATTATACGGCAATAATAAATTAAGTATATTTATTATTTAAAACACTATAAAATGTTTAAATATTTATATTTGATTTTAAAAAAATAACTTAAAGTAATGCTTTTAATTGTTGCTTAGGCTAATATTTGTATGTCATACAAAATATACTTGAGGCATGTCAAAATTGAATATACAAGTTTAAATAGTTTATTTTGAGTTGACTGATAGCACAGGTAATTTCTCAAAAGCGTTTCCAAGGTCCAATCTTCGGAAAGCTTGTATTTCATCACACTTTCTTAACGTTGAATTTTCTAGCAAACTAAAGCAAGGAAGTGTTAACAAAAGATTGCGGTCGAGCTAGATCTTAAGTCTCCTTATTAATTACTCCAATTAATAGCAGAGCCATGACTATCAAAGTGTATTTTGAAATATAATTTTACGTAAATGGCTGCGTAAACATGGGCGTTAGGCGTGAAGTGGCTGCGTCAACATATTACTAACTATTATTAATATTTATAACCATAGCATTTAGTGTGCTAAATAGGCATTAAGTCATACCAAGTACTCTATAATATAATGGCAAAAAAGTTTTGGGAACAAAATTATTTTAGGGTTTTTAACTATTAAAAGGGCGAAATTTTGCTGAGACAGCTACCAAATATATAGTATATATTTTTTATTTTACTGTATTATGTTTCCTTGTAGAGTTACAATATATTTATTGATTTTTATATTGATTTCGTAGTTTTTTTTAAACACTTTTTTTAGTTATATTATGGGTCAAAAAAATTTATCAAAACGCTTAAGTCGGGGTTTTTGTTATTGAGACTTGATTTAATCAAAATTAACCGGAAACTATTGGAAACTAGTAAATTATGTTACATAAAATTTAAACCAATGAAATGATATTCTTTACAACGGGACATTTGCAAAATTCGCAAAAATTTATTTGTACTCTGTGTATAGATCTGATGGTGAGGAAATGGAGTATACTGGACATTTGGAAGCAGTCCAAGCACTATGACCTTGGCATTAACCTCAGGGATAAACACCACACGAGTAACTGCAAAGTATGGCCTCCATAAAGAATCAGTATCGACTGAAATTTGGCTTAAGATTTTTTCCGCATCAAAAACGACCATTCAAAGAATTTCCTGAATCTTTTAGAATACTGCACGTATTTTTGGCAACAACGAGTTTTAATTTTCCATCCTATCTTCATGGGCCAGAATTGTATTTAGAAAAATTTGGGTGCTGATCAAATCGTGTTTTATTTTTAATTTTTTACTTTAAAATAACCTTGAATTATATATCAATATGATTTAAATATTAGTTTTCTTATTGCCGTAAAATATTTGTATTTAATAATATACCTAAATAGATTTCTTAGAATAACTTTTGAGATGTAAGAAGATGAACCTTTCAAAATGCGTATATCTATTACCTATCCCATACCCTATTTTACCACAAGTATGATAAGATGCCGATCGGGTTTAAATTCCTCCGAATAGCTTCTAGAGTTTGTTAAGAAGACGCCTTCAAGATATCACTGAAGCTTTATATTTGACCTTTATGGAATTTTGACCACAGGTAAATTAAAGTACGGTACTTGCTTTAGATAACAGAGGGTTAAAATTAAACATGTTAAACTATGGGAAGAAACTTTTGATATATAAAAACATTATCTCAAACCTTATGAATTTCAATGTTATAAAATATTTTAAACATCAAATAATTATTCCATACAGATCATTTGAGAACTTCTGATTTCCGTTGTTTGAATCAATAAAAAGAGCAACATCAACAATAAACTGAAATATGCGTTCATGAAACAGACATGAATAGCTATTGTGTAAAATGTCGATTTGTGCATGGAAATTCGTATCGATAAAATGAAGTTGGGAGAATCATTAGTTGAAATACGTCAATTTGTGTTGTTCCCCGAGTTGTATGGTAATCAACACCAGTAATGGTGAATGACATGGGGAATTCTAAAGCCGATTTTAGTAAACAAAAAAATTGCATTTTCACGAAAATTCTATGAATACTAAACTGATCATTGTTGATTAAAACATTTGGTGTTACATTTTTTACTAACAATAATGTTCAAATGTAATATTATGAAATCAAAAAAACATACGTAACAATAAAGTCTCTTCAAGACAGGTTAACGTAAACTTCATATAATTTTAACATTATTTAAAGAACAGTAAAAACAATAACGATTCTAATAAAAATCACATTTAACACTTAAGCACTTAAAATGCCCACTTATTTTTTTATATTTGTTGTTTCCTTTTCGTTACTTTCTTGCAAAATAATCCGATTGACTTCTCACCCCTTCCATTGAATAAAGTTTCGCAATTAACAAACGCAGCGAACTATCAGCGATGGGTTTTCACGGACTCGAGGATCTTGTGATTCCCCTATTACTACTTTCGAACTACTTCAATAATTGTTTTCCGTTGCCAAAATGCATACTTGTGATTGCCTAATGAATTTTTATGTGCTTACAATCCTAATGCATCCAACGGGTTAATGGTTCCTTAATATTTATTAAAAGTTTGCTTTCACGACCGCCAGATAATATATATGAATCAATACTTCAAGCAACTAACTAATTGAATCTGAGATTTTCGTTTAGTTTTAAAAACAAAGCACCAAAATTTATATAGTATTTATGATTAACGTGACATTATTTTTAACCAATGGTTAATATTTAATTATTAAATACAATTTTTTTTTCATGTTATTTCTATATAATCATATTTTATAATGCTCAATCGTTTTGGCGATATTTAGTACCATCGTTTTCTACTGTACAGCTTTTTTCCGCACGAACCACCCTTTAATTTTTATTTAGCATCCAATGATTTTGTTAAGTCATGTTTTATTTTTTTGAAATGTTTAAAGTTCTTTTGGTTTCGCAATCATTCTTAACATTCATTTTTTTTAAGGCTGCCTGTTTGATGTGGTCACATATGCAGTAGCATGATATTTATTGCACATTCGCCGTGTCGAGAGTGCACTCTGCGGTACAGTAATGCGCTGAGATTTTTAATGCACCCAAAGAGGCACCCACAAAGACGAAAGCGAATTGCACAATTTTCCAAAAATACTGAAAGCTTTTCACTTAAAATGCCGCACGTGAAGCAGCAAGACCCTACGTGTCAAACAAAATGTATGGCACGGTGTATTTTTTGGTTTGCATATAAATTTTGCATCCACCCTCAAGAACGAAAGCTTTCAAAAAATATTTAGATTACCCACAAAAAACACGATTTTTCATAAGACATGCCTATAAAATATATTTAGGAAAAAATTACTTTATGAAATATTCTCTTCTCAACCCAAAAACGCTTGACCCGGTAAGAATTTGTAATACCATTTATTTTATAATAAAATTCAAATATTTTTCAAATACAGTTTAACTGTCGTTTATATAAAATCTCATCCTTTGTCATTTTTGTAAACTTAAAATAAAAGTTGTAATAATATTTATAGTATTTCATAAGAAAGTCAAAGCAATAATATATTTATGTAATACTTGCTACAAATATTACTGAATACGTTACAAATTTTATGTTATAATCTTTGTACTTAAATAAGAAAAAAACGTATTAAACCGGACAAAAATCCATTAAACGCCGCATTGACGCCTCGTTGGATCGCCGTTGGGTGTATCTGTGGGAAAATAAAGCGAATATTAAATTATATTTGCTGGCTTGTGACCATTTTTACGGCGTGAACGTAAATTACACCATTTCTATTGAATAAAAATTTAATTTGATCCGCCAGAGTTTTTTTTTTATCACATTTCGTGAAAGAAAAACATATTTAATGCCCAAAGATCACAAAAAAATGTTGGCCCCGGACCGTAATATATTTTTTGTAAAGGTAAAAAATAAATCGACCGGAGACTAATCTCCTGCTCAGAATGAAAATAATAACACGAAGACCGTAAGAAAGTGCGGTGGCCTGCAAATATTTTTTTTTATTACCTTTAATATTTTATTAAATTAATTTAATGCTTTCGCTTGAAAGTTGAGATAGGGCTCGCAATTTATATTTATTTTTTGTTCGATTTGTACATCGTAAGCAAATATAAAATTGAGAAATCCATTCAAGGGCAATGAAAATGCCACAATCGCTTGCTTGGTAGACATGTTCCGTCTCTGTTTCCAAATACCAATACAGTAAGATGATTTGCATGACTTCTCGTGTAAGTCAATAAGATCTCTTCATATATATTTATACGTGTGTGTTAAGAGAGTATCGAGGACCTTCACCTTGAAAGAATAACCTTTATTTTTGTTATATTTGGTTGATTCAACCAGCAATATATCATGAGAGCAAGCGATATATCAATGCTCTCAAAACACACTTGATCAAGTATTATATCCCGCATACGACAGGATCACAGCATGCTTCCTGCATTATGATTAACAGCCCATTTACGAGGGCTTAGCGAGAAAAAAATTCTAAATAATAGTCTTAAATAAGAGAATATATGATTTTAAGTATTTAAGGAAGGATTCGTTGGCGATTGCCGCACATTTTTCAGTGACAATAAATAACCTATCGAGGAAAAAAATTCTCATCCCTTGTGCATGCCTTTCCGTATTATCCCGAAACCTTTATCAACTTCCGTAAATCTGCCCAGATTCGTGACATTGACATTTCGATTTGTATTGATTTCATATTTTATATTCCGCTCTCCCTAAAGAGTCGGAGGTGACCCGCGAAATCGAGTGTTGACTTAACAAAAGATCGACCTCAGAAGAATGACTATTAAATCTATTTTGATTTTTGCGTAGAAAAAGGTCAGGTTATGTAACGCATAATTGTATTGGAAAAACTTTTGACATAATTCATGAAAGTTCCGTAATAAATATACCAGCAATTCTTAAGAAAAAATAGTGAATATTCTTAATGATTAGGCGGTAAATATGGATAGTTGGAGTTAAGGAATTGGTGCCAATATACTTTAAAAAATATTGGTATACAGAAATAAACTAATATAATAAAATTTAAAAAAAAAAATAGGACTCGACCATTTATTTTTGATTAAGAGTTGTAGTATTACACTTTGATAAAAAAATAAATATAACATTAAATTCAATTCAAATCTCTACAGACTTTTACATTGAACGACATGCCATCACAACGGCGAGCAGTTCTTGCTTGTATAGTAATATACAATTACATAATACTAATTGATTATTTATTTATTTGTAGATATAAGTACATAGTACAAAATTTAAATTGAAAATCAGACTAAACAGCAACGTATATATTAATAGTTTAATTAATTAAATTTACTGGTAACGTTATGTACAGTTATAAATAAATTAGGTATTGATATTCTAATAAATCATTAATCATAAAAGTTTCAAGGTATATTTGATTACAAAACAAGATTTATGGTAGAAAGCTATGTCTTGGAGACGCAAAACACAATATTAAACTAGTTTTTTGCTACGTGTGCTACGATAAACTCTGCATATTAGAAAATATATTATAATCTCAATTCTTTTCTAGACTGGTGGGGGGGGGATCGCAATGAACTGAAATATTATTATTAAAATATATTTCCGCCAAATATCAGACGTGCTTGTGATAACATTATTAACTTGTTATACTTTCAAAGCGATCAGAAATCCCCTACCGACGTACGATTACAATTTCCGCCCAGGGGAGCTTTCACTCTTTAGATAAGCGCAGCAGCCTTGGGGGTAGGGGCGTTTTCCGATGCTTTGTAGTCAGAAGAGGATGCAAGTGTTTCTGAGATCACTTCCGGTCTTCATTATGCTAGACGCCACTGCAGTTGAACGTTCCAACCAACCACGAAAAGGGAAGCTGAGAGACCGCCATTGAATATATTTGATGCTAAAAATATGAATGCTCACATTTTAAAACATCCTCTAAACAGCATTAGCATCGATAAAACAAGAAAAAAATAAATGTGAACATTTTAATAATGAAAAAAAAAATTGCATTAGATCCAAGTAGGTGGGTGGTTTATGGTATAAGTGTTAATTTCACGTCTTCTTGCTTTGTTCAGCGTATTATAAATAAAAGTCGTCAGTTCGCCGAATTTAACATTTCAATCTGAACGCCCATAAAACTCGATTGTTCGTACAGTCGACACATTTTTTATATTCACGCCATGCATACTACAAATAGTCGGGTTGCTTTAGCAGATGTAAGAAAATATACAATTTATGCTTGTGGAATTATATGAGCTGGTTGTTATACAACATTTTATGTTGAACAGTAAAAATATAATTCACCCGACAAATTTAATAAATAAATATGAAACGCAATTAAATATAAAATAATATACGGTAAGCTCATCGCTATATAATCTAGTATTTAAGAAGACCATCGAGGCATAGTGGTATTCAGTTAATATTATATAATATAAATGAATTCAATTATGTCATCAAGAGAATTCTCAAAGGGTAGATTTGATTGAGCACTTTCATCCGTAATTTTTTACTTGTGCAACTGAAATATATCGTGGAATATTTAAATAAGCACGCACCGAAGATATCTTCACTAATTTAATTGAAATTTCTGAAAGCACGTGTGAACAATAACTCACAGGGAAGTTCCGAGTTTGAGGAGATTTGGCAAGCACGGAGGCAATTTAGCGGCGCGAAGATGAGGACTCGGGATAATCTCTGAGTTGTAAATGTAACAGCGAAAAGGACAAAAAAAAACTCCCCAGATAAAGTGTAAGAGTTTTCAATTTTTTTATCTTAGATTCGAGATATCTCGAGAGGGAAAGTATTGTTTGAATTCCGTCGGAAACACCCCCCATAAAAGATGAAAGCCTTTCATTATTTCACAAACGAATACGTAATGATTTGTGAATTAGCATTAAGTTTTTTGTTGTTTCTTTGCAAGGCAAATGATGATTTAAATAATTTTTTAAAAATTGTTATTGTTAAAATCTTGAAGGAATGACAATGGTTCTTGCTTCTATTCTGATTTTTTACTTAAAATTATACATATATTTTTAAACACTGATAATTTTAAGTACTTGTCGCTATTTTGATTGAAAATAACAGGTAACAATCTTTTAAAATACATGTTATTAATGAGTCAAGAGCCACAAACGAAAGACAATGTCTGATCTCTCGTCTTTAATTTTAATATAATACCTGCATCAGAAAGCTTATTTTAAATTTTGGTAATTCTAAACGATTTTTTGAAAATATAAATATCAAAAAATATGCATTGCTTTGATCACATGTAAATTAAAAACTTTGTGCTTACACAACATTTGCCTAAAAAAAAAAAAATAGTGGTATTTACTTCAAAAGAAACTTCTAGTAATTTGTATTGTACGTAATAAACAAGTTGTAGATAGTTTATAATCGAAAAACATATTATTCTAAAAATAATTCTGTTGTACGAAAAACTTTCTCTTATGTTTAGTCACGAAAGACCAATTTGCATGGAAGATAATCATCATTGTTTAGCTTAAAAATAAAATTGAATATTTAGGTCCCAATTATTTAAGTGCGTAATCCATACCAATATGGATGTCGTGGGTCGGGTCTGCAGATATCCGTATTTTCGGAGGCTTAAATGTGTATCCTCGGCCTTTGTTTGAGCGGAATATACCTACTCGTTATTTCATTACTCTATCTTAGTCGGCATAAAGATAGGGGATGTAAAAACGTATGATAAATTATGTAAAGGACTAAAACATAGAATATTAATGACTGCGGAGTGAGGGAAATTTTTTATTATGTTTGGATTAATACGGTGGCTATAATACTCATATTGAAAATATGTAATATATTTTTGAATCACTTATAACAATGATATTTTTTTACGTTTCTGGTAAATACTTCTTTATTATTAATTATTTTAAAGTTTTTTATTAACACAAAGTCAAATTATTTTAAACGATGATCAACTGTAACATTTTACTTTATATAGTATATAGGTCATAAATATGGGCTACAAAAAAGAAGCAAGAAACTAAAAGCATTTAGAATCAATTTTGGATAGTGGAAAAAGCATCTCTTTTAATATTTTCGTATTATTAGGTATAAAAATTATCAGAATTTTTAAATTGTATGTGATATTTTTATTGGTAAATACAAAAAAGGTTGTGTGAGTCTTTTTCTACTGGCAATTATTTTTATTAAAGTTGTAAATTAAAATAGTGAGGTACTCCTAAGAAAAATATAACCTGTTAAAAGGAATACAAAGTAAAAGAGAACAAAATGAGTAAAATGAGGGTAGAAGAAAGGATTTCAGTTTAATTAAAAACGCCCCTATAAAGCAGAAGTACATTTCTTGTCCACCTTTGTGAGGATAAACACTCATAATTTTAATATTTTTGTACTATAGAAAAGGACAATCAATTTACGTTATTAATAAACATTTGAAAAACATTATAGTTTAATATAAATATTTTGATCTTCATTGATACCTTTTGGAGCTTTTAATGCTTTGGGAATTTTTCGTTATGTGCACGTTGAATTATTTTAAAGGAAATATTCACAGAACGAAAATAGAATTTATACTAAGATATTGCGTTTGTTTGGTTGGTTTTTCTTCCCTTTGATTCTGGAGTACATTATTATTTTTACGAAATGGCAAATTCAATATTCCAGATTACGACCTAGGGACCTTATGAATGTACTTCAGTTGTTGTGCTAAGTACTAAATACCAGTGGATCTAGTATTTAGCTTAAAATACATCGTTCTTATATTATTTATAGATTATTATTATAGATATTCTTCTAACAATTATGCAATCATCTTTTACAGAGCGTTCGTCAGAATCCTGTGCGTGTGCTGTCCTCGCCGCGTCCGCAGGAAGTACCAGCCAGCCCTCAGATCTAAAGCCTCCCAGGTTAGTTTCACTAGGGGTAAACATTCAATAATCAATTAGACAAAAATATATTGATGCTTCTAATCTATCCACGTTTCTTTACAGGTTTTATGAGTTTTTTAAAAAAATTATTTGATCAATGAAAGTGAAAGAGTTGTTCTTATATCAAGTCAATAAATATTCATCGTGTTTTTAATACCTCTTGACGAATGGTTGACAATGTGTTTTTTTGTAAATAAATATTTAAAATGTTAGCTTAGCATACATTACGGTTGAATTTAACAATATTTACGGAAAACCGCTTTTACAACATGCCATTACCATTAATATTTAATATCATAAAGCACAAGAACTAATTAAAATATTAATTAAACAACAAGTATGAAAATCTTTGAGCTAGTGGATTACGATCATTCTCTTCGTGAAAACTTTCGCCTTTCAAGGGCATCAAGAAACACTTAAAAATTAACTAAAGCGCTTATAAGTAAGAACAATCATAATCTTTTATCGATAAATTTGGTGTTGTAACTTATATAGTTCAGTTTATCAATTATTTCATATAAAATATCTTAAGCTATAATAAAGAAGATTAATTATTTAAGCCATAAAATAAATGGATTTTCAGTCTCTAAAACAATTTTTTATTGTTTTAGTACAATATAATAATTCACCATTAATCACTTTATAATCAGTCTTTGAATGACACTACGCTTTTATTTTTTCATCTAGCCAGATACATAGGTGACTCAGACGCCTTTGAAATATTGCCCAAACGAAAATGAATTATTCATGGCGGCAACACAGAGCAAAATCTACTGATTTATCTCCCAAACTATGTGTGATGAACATGTCGAGATGAAAAAGCCAACTTTTCAAATCATAAGTGAATGGAAAATGTAACTCCAGGTGACAGCCCGTGATGGTGTTATCTGGGATTATGTTTTGTTACAAAATACCAAGATGAAAAAAACATGTTTCTTGCATACAGCGATTTGAATAAAAAGCTGCTTTTTTAATATGCCATTTTCGCGTTGTTATATAAAATAAAAAAACAATACATTCAAACTTCAATTTATTATAAAAGTTAAAAATTCATAGCATAGATAAATATGTATCAACTGAGCACAAGTGCTCGATGGAGCTTTTTAACCGGGAAAAATTATAGTAATTTATGTCCGTGGATAAATTTTAAATTATTATATAGGATAATGCCTGAAGCCCCTGTGTTTTATGAAGCTCTTAGTATTTTCCCAATTTTCGGGGAACAAAGATGGCCATTATCGAGGACTTCACTTCCCGTCTGGAATGGAAGCTTCTAGAGCGGGTCGCAATATCCACCGCTCTAGAAATTCTACCCCTTAGGTAGCCCTAACGTTGTGAGACAAAACTTAATTGACTGAAAATACGCAGAAACTTTAAAAAAATAGCGACAATATTTAATTTTAAAAATTCAAAAAATAAATTTTTACAAACATATTATTTGTATTATTAATACGACTAGCCCAGGATAAATATATGTTCAGTGAGATAGTCATCAACTTCCTCTGGGAAGAAACACTTGAAGAATATAGTGTATATTCAATATATATAAATATATATATATATATATAATATTCATTAAACTATTGTTATACCTGATTAATTAAATAATATTTTTGAGACTACTAATTTTAATACATTTTTTGCTACTATGAGTAGACGTGAGAATTAATTTAAAGCTAACAAAAAAACTGTTTATGATATTTGCTACGTTTATTTTTTTGCTAACCGATTAAAAAATATGTCAAAGTAACAGTAGTTTACAAAAACCAGTAAAAAAAAAAGATTTTGTGATTTATTAAATCAGCATTTAAACTTAAAAGTGTTAATTCACAAGTTGTATTACATGTATTTATTTGTTTTTTTTTTCGTTTTCACAGTATTTGTGCACGCAAAATATTTCAAGCAGTTTAATGAAAATTTAAGATATATTTCCAATACATTTCAATGAGGAAATATAGAACGACCAATATATAACATACCTCATCAGTATGTCCAAGCATAAACATGAACACCGCATGATAATATTGTAAATCGTGAATATTCTGTCGCATGCGAAAGGTTTTACATAAACTCTGAATAAAATGCCTAGCCTTTTACTTCACGTTTTTTGTATAAGACCCGATATGAAATGCTGTGAAAGATTATAATGGGTAGATAGATACCAATTTGAATAGGCCGATAACATGCTAATGGAAGTTATTGGACGTATTTAGGGTAACAAATAACACCCTTAAATCTGGGACGGTTTACATAAAAAATATTTCAAATATACTCTTCCGTTATTATATAAGTGTACGTACTCCTGAAAACAATTTAATTACAAAACACACTTAAAAAACTTCAAAATGAAAGGGTAGAAATATTAGGGGTGTTGTGTTTTGAGATTTGACTGATTCTCTGGATTAAACAATTATGGTTAACATGTTTTAAAAGCCCATGTGTTTTGTTTATTTACCACGTGGTAACCCGTAACTTATGAATTTGTACAACTGTGTTCTTGTGAAACACAAAGATAGTTTGTGGACGATAATATATACGACCCTAAGAGAAAGCAGAGTCATCTCAGTGCTTTTGCGTCAGTAAGGCTATATTTTGATTATCTGTATAAAGAAATATGTTAAAGGTTTTTTTTTCGATAAAAGAATAAGGGATGAAAGTTGAAATGAAAATACAAATATATATAAATTCACAAAAAAGTACCTCGATAAAAAACTAAGCTTTCTTGGAATATTTTGTAATAAAACAAAATAAAAAGATTTTTGTATTAAGTAACGTTTTTTTTAAATATCAATTACGTAATTTTAATTAATTTAAAGATAAGTATCCCTGAGAATTCTGGTTTTCAATATTACAGATTTATAATTAACCATTAATTTTGTTTACTATATTCCACTCTTTACAAAACTCAATTTTGCAAAATATTAACCATTGCTCTATAAATTATAACAATCATCATCATTCTTAATTGTGTTGATACTATATAAAAAAAACTTCAAGTCATTAAAGTTAAATAAGTACAAATAATATTTCTAACTGATATATATATTTCAATCATGGTTTAAATACACAAAAAAAATAAAAAATCTTTTAAAAACTCTTATGGTTTTTTTATACTTTAAAATATAAAAAAGACGGTATTTCGATATGTAAGTAGGCTTAAATTTCTAGTCTGTGGACTTCTTACGTTCGCTCACTGAACAATTCAAACAGAGAGAAAAAGATACAAGCTTCTGTAAAATGTCTCGTTATTTTTATTTGATTACGCACGTGAGGATATCTAAGAGAATTTGATGAGAGAAAACCGAGATCGGCAGCACAAGAGAAAATCACCACTAAAGTCACTCTACACGGTGTTATTTTCACATTGATTTGAAGCAAAAAATAAATATCTTTATAAACTAATTATAATTATTTATAACATAGAGGTTATATTTTTTTATATTTCTGAAAACATGCTTAGAACAGGATACCATGAGACGATTATGGACAGTAAGTAGAAGGTTGAATAATATTTTAAAATACGCTTATTACACAAACCACATACAAGTTATATTTCATTATTATCAGGTGCCTCTCCTCAGAAAATATTGGCGACTATATCATATAAAATATCTCTATTCTGGGCCAGTCTTATTAGTATGGCTGTACTTTTGACTTTCAGCATCTGGCAAAGTCATTAGAAGAAAAAAAATGCTGAATTCGCACAGCCAAATGAGTAGGACAATTATATGTTCAGTGAGATATTCACCAACTTCTTCTGAAGAGAAGCATTTGAAGAAAATAACATACTGACTCTTTTCTCCAAAAACTAATCTAAACTATAATCATAACTGTTAGTAAGCATATAACAACGGTTAGTCACAGATATATAACATTTTTTTGGTGTTAAAAAACATGTACTTTTTGCTATGATTTTTTATCCTTCCGTTAATTTCAATTATTCTACGTTGTATTATTAAGTATCATCAATTTTTTTTCCTTCGAATATAGCACCGTGTAAGCTCTCTTTTATGTCGCACGATATTATTTGCCCCGGGGCTCCCCTACAGAGGAAGGGGTGAGAATGCGGCTTTCTTCTAAGCAAATTTGCGAGAGAAAATTGTACGCGGTATTACGTCACGCGTGATATTAACACTTTAGATGGTATTATTTTAATATTAATCCTCTAAATATACTACTGGATTTTCGGGTTCCCTTCACAATCTTCTATAAAGTATTAATTAAATTCATACTTTCCCACCGTATCGCACATTAAGTAGGAGCCACATAATTTATTGGCGCTATTAATTAAAAAATAAATATTACTTTGACTACGTACCGGTTCGGGCCGCAAATATAATATTTTTAACAAAAATATTTTTAAGTGATTTTTCGCCAACTTTGTTGGCATTTACAAGAAGAGACTCTTGTTGAAAATGCCAACACAAAAAGCTGCCGAAACTGGACGCGTAAAATCACTAAAAATATTATATTTTAAATAAGATAATAAAGTTGTGTGATTTTGAATATGTTTTATATTTTTAAGTATAATTAAAAATCACTTCGCTTTGCAAGGATTTTTTTTCCATAAGGTTTTTTTTAGAAACTAATCAAATCGGCCGGTGCAAATCAGGTACCTCCAAATAGATTTCAGTGTACGCAAGCCTACTAAATTTTTACAATCTCTCGAGCTATCACTCTTTATGGACTCGCCCGAGTGCCTCACAAAGGAGTCGTGCCCTTGGCCGAGGAGGGGGCTGAGCAGCGAAGCCTCCAACCCCCGCCGCGGAGGCGAGCCCCTAAAGATGGACCGCCATTACCGAT
This sequence comes from Atopsyche davidsoni, assembly GCA_022113835.1. Classification (NCBI taxonomy): domain Eukaryota; kingdom Metazoa; phylum Arthropoda; class Insecta; order Trichoptera; family Hydrobiosidae; genus Atopsyche; species Atopsyche davidsoni. The sequence continues at coordinate 6,615,041 of JAILWY010000006.1, read as the reverse complement.
CCGCCGATACGGATCTGTCACAATATAAACCGCCTCCTGTTTTATGTGCAATGACCGTCAGAATAAAACGGCTGTGTCACTACAAAGATTTCCGCAATACTTTAAAAAACGTTTTATTTTTGTTTTACGCGACTAGTTTCGCCAGCTAGGTTAAAATTTTCAAGCAGAGTGAGTTTATGTTAACTTTATACAAATGAGCAAATGACAAGTTGTTTAAAAAGTAATAATTGCCATGTTGATGGTTGTAAATGTTCAATGAGTTTAATGTGCTTGACGAAATTCATATAATTGCTATTTTAAACAATTCTTTACTCATCTTCAAAATTCAACGTAAGAATTTAGCGAAACTAGTCTAAACAAAATAAATTGTAGAAAATCACTTCAAATATTTAATTTTAATTAAAAAATATCAAATTAGAAATCCAACAAGTAGCTCTGCTCTATAAATCACGCATACAACTCTCAGTCTTATTTAAAAAAAAAAACGCTTCTCATTTTTACATTTTTGTTCATTCACATATATTTTTCTGACTAAAGAAAATTTTGTTTAATTTATGTGAATAAATATTTTGAAAAAAAGCCGTTGTAGTTTTTTACCTAAATAAGCCTACTATGTTAATGATAATTTAAATTCCCTGAAAACCAATAGGCTTCGTCTAGTATCAAACAATTTCAGCAGGGCTGTGAATTCTTCAGCATTTTAAATAATGAAATTACAATAAATTGAAACTTCTTAAAGATTCACAAGAGAGTAAGTCTGAAAACTTTTTCCATTATAAACATATGAAACCTACAATTTACATATACACGCATTTTTCGATTTCAAATCGAAAGCTATCGATATATATATGATTTATTGTTGGTTGTAAATAAATGTAATTTGTTATAAAATTCGTTTTAAAACAAAATATCGTATCTGGACTATTTTCTCAATTCAGTAAACGTCTCTAAAATTTAATAGGATTTCAAAACTAAGAGATATTAAATATTCAAAAGTTTATGATGCCACATGAATAATGTAATTAGGCACATTAGTTCACACATTGAAGATGATTTAAAGAAATTCTTAAATAATATAAACCTGTAATAGGAAATAAATACGCATTTGATTGACGTTCAATCCAAAAATAGACATACATGAATAATGGTTCATTTGGCTTAAAAAAAAAGATTTTTCATCCAATCGATTTTCATTAAATTTGATTTAATAAATAACGAAGCCTGGGCTTATTTGAACTGAGTTGTTTATTTTTAATACTCACACCAACATTTTTAAATACATATATCTATTTATGTATTGGTCAATCAGATGCGTATTTATTACCCATTACGGGTTTATTATATTATTACTAATATGATTAGGCACATTAGTTCATATATAGAAGATGATTTAAAGAAACTCTCAGAAAAATATCATCGTGATTTGTGTGGGATTTGAACCCACATCTCCTGGTTTACATGACCGGTGTACTAGCCAGGAGATGTGGGGGAGATGTGTAACCAGGAGATGTGGGTTCAAATCCCACACAAATCACGATGATATTTTTCTGAGAGTTTCTTTAAATCATCTTCTATATATGAACTAATGTGCCTAATCATATTAGTAATAATTTTTAAATACCTTAAAATAGTTTTTTGAATAAGGTGCAACCAAAGTGAGTATTTCCGGCCGGCGGCCATTTTCAGTTAGTTTTGCGGGGGTGCTCGAGGCTCCTGCCTGCACGAGGAGCATCCCCATGAAAGGCCAACCCCGGCCCACTCACCAACCCTCGCCCACGTCATCACCCCGATGACGTCACGCCAGAGTGGATGAAACGTTGAAGTGGATAAATACTCGCAAACTCCGTGAATGGAGCGAGTTTTGCATTGAATTTGTTTTGTAACAACTTCGGACTAAAAATATAACTCGCTTTATAATGAAGTTGTGTTTTCTTGAAAACAATTTTGTCCGGAGCTATCTGGAATAAATTATTAAATCTAATTTAATACTACCGGCTTTTGCCACAGCCACCTTAATCAAAGCCCCGGAGGATGTACAAGCGCAACAATAGTATATACCTGTAATTCACAGAGTGGGCTATATTGACAAGGGGCGCTGGAAATTGAGGGGCGGTGGTCCCCGAACAGGGAAGGAGCGTTAATGAACTCCAAAGAAGAGGCATTAACCAAAGTACTATTCGATTTGCAAAGGCTTCTTAACGCCAAAATAATTTTTTTTTCGTAATCGGTAAAAAAATATATATATTATATATATATAAGTAAAATTGCACCCAAATCCTACCTTTAAAAAGTAACTGTTTTATTAAAAAAGCAATAAGAAAATTAGCTGTGTTCCTAAAATCACAATCTAACTACTATTAAGATAGAGTTCTATATAAAATAATAAATTTCCCAGGAGAAACAAAAATGCGCACTTTTATCAAGCAGCCAAGATATTAAATCAGTTTTTTAAGTACTAGCTAAGCTAATAATATTAGCTTTAAGAAGTTTAGTGTTTTTTAACTTAAAAATCTTGAAGGTTTAAAAATTAAAAATAATACTAGTATATAAATCTATTATAAAATGATAAACAGATAATAAAAATGGCGAGTGTTCGTTTCAATATTCATACCTATCTCAATAGCTAATTATTTTTACAACCTTGAACTTTATTTTTGCTTTCTTACTGATTGATTTTCTAACACGTAAACTAAGCTCGACTTTAACACCCACACAGTACAGTTTTGTAACTTCTTATTTAGAAAAAATGTATTCTTTCAGTTGTTTCCACGTTATTTGTTCTGTACATAAAAAAACTTATTTATTTTCACAATGGTACTTTTTAGTTAAAGGCTCTGCTATTTTCTTTCAAGAATTAAACAAAAGACCTTTGTTTATTGTTTAATTAAAAACCGCACAATCCAGATTGCTTGTATATTGTTCCTAATGTGCTCATTTTTGAGGCGGGCAGGCTTTTCAAATCGGTGAAATCAATTTTTTATGCTGATTTTAATTAAATGTTTAATGAATTCGCAGGTTTGTTGTATAAACAATAGTTTTGGAAAATCGATCGGCCCACTAAACAATGATAAAGATCCTATATGTATATTTTAATATAGTTGGGATTCTAACCCACTCTTCACGGCTATCGCGGTAAGATGTTTTTTTCTAAAACACATTGCTTCATAATTGACTTTCATAATTTAATGATTTTATTTAAATATTTTTGCCGGAAAAATATTGAAAATACTGAATATCCGAATATTAAGTCCGAACTTCCGTAAGTAATTAAATAATATTAATTTAATGTATTTGAACGAAGAGTCGTTTGATCTTTAAGAGTATACTCTACTTAAATGGTCATTAAAAAGTTACAGTTCAAATGATTATGATGTAAACATTAATCAATATAATTTCTCTTTACATTTCTTGATTCCGATTCTTAATAAAAATAAACCGTATATATTTTCTGAAAAATGTAATTTGATCGAAACGATATCTTTTATATTTTTTTACCCCCACACGTGAGTCTACATTTCTTATAACTATCCATTTTCTCATTTTATTTTATCCAGTCGAATTGGCTAAAATATAGCTGGATATTGTTTTGAGTAAACGTTTACGCCTTTTGAGTACATTATCATCCTAAAAATATTATGAAATTATCCTAGTAATTCAGCTCAGCAGGTTTGCAAAAAGCACAGTAGGATTCCGAGGCCAAGTAAAATAGCAAAAAGTTGAAAAACTTTAAAACTTCTCTAGTAATTTTGTATGCGGATACATAATAATAATATATAGTTATTTAATATTTAAAATATTTATATCGACATTATATTAAATGTGACTTTTTAAAGAATTTAATTATAAGTGTGTTATTAGTATATAAACCAATTTAGCAAGCACACGTAAATATTATAAAAGATCATTTTTCAATTTGAAACACTTAGTCTCTATTATTTAGACGAAAATAATTATTAACATAAAAAATAAATTACACGAAACAGACACTAAAAACAGGCTTTTACACATTTCACATAGACCTTAATACCAGAAAAGCAGCATAATGTCAAAAAGATTAAACTTTATCCACTCCGGGAGGGACAAGCAGATATATTCATAACCCCAGTTACTTACACGCTGTGGCTTACAGAAAAACGTTCTCAATTTTATACGTCCAGTTAAAACAAAAGTTAAATATAACACGGGATAACCCTACAGTGACCTGGACTTAATCCAAATTAAATTTATGTACACGTGGCTTGCTTTAGACGCAATAATGAACCGGCCAGTGGCTCGCCTCCCCTGATGAACTATATTAACTTTCGCTTCTGGTCGCGACCCCCCTTGAGAATGTGGGCCACTGTAGTAGATGCGTTAATCCTAGCAGGAATCCTTAGGCTAAATGGAATTCGACGATAAACACAATCCAATTCTAAGAATATATATCTTACTGATGAGTACTTTTGCATTACAAGCTTTTCACTAGTATCCATAATCGTCCAAAGTAATTTTCGCTTCTTTTGATACCGATCTCTGTGAAAACTGAAAATTCTACAATTGACGCTACATAACCGTAAAGGTTATATTTTATATATATTTATGTATATAAAATTTAAAGATTTCAAGTATTGAGAGGCTGGATGTAATAAACCTATGTGCACGTGTACTCCAAGACGTAAATTCAGTTGAAAGCTTACACGCTCTAATTACCAGGCCTACTGCTTGTAAGACTGGACCACAACCTGTAACATGTGTGCTGGGAAGGTAAACCCAATCGGAAAACAGCGGCGTAGGTTTCCGATAAAGCTTATTCTGAAGATACATTTTAGAACTATAAGATTATTATAAACGAAACCACATAAGTAATAAAGAAATAAACGTTGAGTATCTCGCCGCTACGGCAGTTGAAAAATCAATTCTGATAAGTAACCGTGTAAAGAATTTAGCACAGAGAGTAACGTCTGAAAAAAGTATTTTACCATATTATGGCCAATAGCGTCATATTTTGCGGAGTTAACATAGATAAAACCATAAAAGACATCAAAAATAAAGGGACGCTCTTTGTTGATTGCAAATTGGTCGCAGGTTATTTCGCTGCGTGTGTAGCCAGCTTCAATTTTTTTAACAGGTTTGCAAATACATCTAATATAAAATCTGCTTCTTGCAAGAATTTTTTTACATATTTTTTTATATAGTGACGTCGTTCGTATACATACAATTATTTGATGCCAAAAGTGTTCATTGCCAATATTATATTATTAACTTTGAGCTATTTGCTTATTTTATATGTTATATATAGACAAAACCAATTCTACAGAAATAACGCGTTTCATAATAATAAAAAAATTGTTTTATTACACAAAATAATTTATAGGCAATAAAAATTTTACTTTAATTTTTACAAAACTTGTATTTCATTCATCAATTTTGAAATCATGCAGAACTTTTGGCAAACATTCATTGCAAATAATAACTTCCTAAACAGAAAATAGTTTATACACTGTTTTTATACTGTTTAAATTTACAAAAATATAAAATCTTCCTAGCTTTCATTATGTTACTTGAAAAATATTCTACATTTCACTAATTATTTTGGAATGAATCATTCGTCCTTGGTAGTTTGTTTTTAAAAATAGGATTTTTAGAATCGTTACGCGCACAATCTGTAAAAAGAGAAAGCATTCAATCTATTTCAAAAAGAAAACCTCGCTACTGGTAAAGAGAAAAAAAGGGATCTGTTAATATTCAGACACCTCCGAAAAATACAGCCCCCCTCTGATCATCTCGGGCTTCTAAGGAAAACTTTCATCTTGATCGAGAGGAAAATGTGTACTTTGTTTTTCGCAGCTTTGTTCAGTTTATATTAAATTAAAACCTTATTAGAATAATCCGATAAACGAAAACAACAAAATAAAGTGTCAGCACAATAATGGCTACAAGATAGATAAATTTTATTACATAATTTGGGGTGCAAATTTCAAATATAATCGCGTATTTAAGATTCACATATTATAACAAATAAAATAAAAACAATCTTTATATTTAAATTTATATTTTAAACACTCAAAATTATAGGAATTGAAGAAATATTAGGTATCAAAAAGTATAGTCTCATCATATTACTTGATAGATAAATTTGATAAACATTTTTTTAAAGTTTAATTTGTTAGATAGGAAAAGAAATAAGATTTCATTATCTTTCACGAAAGTAATAAAAGCTTTCATTAAGAAAGTTTATTCTTAAAAGTGCTAATTAAAAAACCCATCTCCTGAATCGTCTCATTTCAAGCGAAGTATTGTACTTTTACTCTCGAATCTCCCATGCATTCGGAAGTGCTTTGTGTCTTAAATTAATTTAAATTTATATTAAAATCTTAGATAAATCTTATACTAAACTAAATTTCAAACACACGTGATTATAAACTGTTTATTGTGTTAACGAAGATATTAGCTTATGGAAAGAAGAAAAAAAACGTATTCTTTCATTCACAACCAAATTCCACAAATCTTACCAAACATAACGAAAGACAGTAAAACTTAATATTTAAAATTATCTTGAAATATATTGTCTGTTAAAACTTAACTGTACATATCCTGACTTTTGAATTCTAACACATAATTTGGTTTTAACAAATTTTAAATATTTGAGGATGTATAGACGATTATTTTGATACAAACGGATCACCAGATTTTTAAAAGAGTAGTTCGTGTAATTTACTCTAAATTATAATACCTATTTAATTTTACTCTTCTTATATAAAGAGTAATCAAATATACTACTTATCTTACTTCATTTTTGTGCAAACGAAGCTCTGCCTCAATTTAGAGAGTCAGGAGAAGATTGTTCTAGTACTCTACCACTAGCTCTACTGATGTAAACTAGACTCTGTTAATACGTTTGCTATGATATATCGTTTAATTAGTCCAAGTGTAACAATAAACCACAAGGTACTCTAAAAAATTATTTAGATTAAATGATAATTTCCTTATTTTATAGGATAACTTTATAATGCCTGACGTCCATTTCCACTTTATGAATACCGAGTATATTATATAAAAATACCAATGCGTAGGGACGAATATAATTTTGATAAAATAGTTCACTGATGTTATTTGACTTGACTTATAAAAACAACTCTTTTCGCATTAAATTTTTATGAATTTATTATTCTTGTACTTTTATCAAGTACCTGAAAGTTAATATGTAAATAACACCATTAGAAATGCTTACAATAAAAGAATGGGTTAACTGCTTTATTTATAGTAAAGTTCTGCCGTTGCTGATATATTGTTTTATAACTGTGTTTTACCAGATTCTAGTTATTAAAAATTCATAAAAAATAAATTAACTCTAATAAGAAGTATATAATTCAATATATCTACTAAAAAAATGTGTATTTCTATCTAAGTAAACAGCAAAAACATTAAAAGCTTTAATTGTATTTTAGCTGCAATAAATTTTACTTTATTTAAGAGCTGTTTAGTTAAAAAAATACACTTTTTTATGCGAATTCACAATCCAAAATACATTTTTAATTCAAATGAGAAAAGCATTCAATTGCTTGAGTTTACATAAATATTTTAATTACCAAACATTAAGTAAACAAATATAGATATCTTTCAGCGTTAAAAATTTTAAATTAATTTATAACTTCAATAAAACACAAGAGGTTTTAATTTTTTTTAAATTTTAAACCACCTTCAAGTTCAGAGTTCAAGGCTCTGGCCTTGCACCCTTCCAGGTTGTTCATGAGTAAACCGCTATAAAGATGTCTAGTTTCTTTTGGATTGTGAGGACAGGTTACGTTTGTTTGCCGCTTGTATGATTTATCGTCCACTGACTGTCGCCATGTTATTTTCAGCGGTTCTCTTCGAGATACTACTCCAACTGTTCCCTCCATGGAATACAGCAAGTCCGCCAGAACTCATGCGAACAGACATACATCTAGCGGTCTACATCGCAGCTCGTCCCCTCTACCTTCAAATCCACTTCCGTCAAATATTTCCCCCTACCCTGAAAAGTTTTCCCTTCACAAACAAAATACATTATTTCTACGCCTGTTTCGCTCTTTACTACTAATTAATTGCTTAATTTATTTAAATTACCTGCTTTGATCTGTTTTTCATGATCAAGAGCATTTGAGCTGAATAACAGAACTGCAAGGCAATATTGATATTGCTAAGCATAAAAATGAAATAACAGATTACTTAAAATGTGTTCAAAGTAATACAAAATGTTATTATGTAAATAAATATATGAAATCAGTATTTAATTAAATGTTGTATTGTAAATATCCAGAAGCAAAGAACTTCTTATAAACTATTTACAGAAACTTCTTAGATTTCCAAATAATATTTTTTACTTATTCCGTATAAGAGCGTTGTAATATAATGTAATAGCTTGATAATTTATAAATGATTATGCATATAACTATATCTTGAGCTCCGTTGTGAGTTCTTCGAAAGCGTTAGAAACTCAATAGACTTCCTTTTATTCAAGTATCCGGTATGAATAGATAAAATTGAGATTATATTAGAGATTTTGAATACGCCTACAAATTATTCAGAAATTTTTCTCATTCATTGATGACGGCTTGAGGCTTGAATACAAGATGTATTTTTTTCCCACTGAGACATGTTTTTTTTACAAAATCCTGAATAATTCATTGAATGGCATCCTTTTTCAATCGCTGAATACACTCGAGCTATCTTTTTCCATTCATCATGCTAGCCCAAATCCCGCTAAGTTATTTTTAATGTCAGATTACTTTTCAAAGAGCTCTATTAGACCGCATTGAACTTTTAAAAAGTATATTAATCAATCACCCACCCCAGCCCCGTCATCCCTCCGCCGAACACAAACTGAAGACAGGCAGCAGAGAGTGTTTTAGTTTAGTTGAAGGTACGTGAGGAGACCGGAAGGGAGTTACAGTATCGTTCACGACTTGAAAGCACGGAGCACTTGCAACCCAACCCGGCCTCTTCCTGAAGTACTGCGGGAGGGTCGACCTTCTGGCACCAGTCATCATCAACATTCTCTAATGTCGTTACACTTCTGTTATTTCCAGTTTCTGTGTTGCATCATATTGTATACAGTTAAATAAAAGGTTAGCATTTGACGTATTCATTCCGTTTTAGCTCAGTAATATTTTTTAGGGAAATTTATGTGGAAAGTCACTCAAGTATTTTACTCAAAAATATTAAAATGGAATTCCACCAAGTACTCTCTGTCAAAGTAGCAAAATTGACAGTTTTATTCAAAAAGTTAAAACTTAAATTCCAACTATCATGTCAACATATTAGGTTTAACGTTACACCAATGTTACACCTAAATATGTTAACATCAACACCAAGATAATATTTTTTAAGTAACAGTTTATAATACTGTCACAGCAATGTTATCTGAATAAAATATTTACATTTTTTAAAATATATTTAGACACATCTACAAAAACATATCTAATGATACTGTGAATTGTGGATTAAGTCACTTTTGGCCGGTGGTTGTTTTAGATCTACTAGTTTAGGTCTGAGCCTTATCTGGGAACCCCCAAGCTCAACTAAGATAATACAATCACTCACTATTCCGGGTTTTATTAAGAGTTTTATTAGCGACTACAAAGTGTATATTTTAATAATAACTATTTTTATTACTATAATGATTTTGCAGGCTGATTGAAATTTCAATCAATGTCAAAGGCAAGTCACAGCATGGTAGCCATAAAGCCGATAGATCTGAAGCTTCATTCTGAGCATACCCTAATTTTTCAAGTAAATTTATAATTAATAAAATTTCACCAATTGAATTTTAAACATCTGCTACTAATTAATTTATTCTTCACAAGTTATCAGATAAATTTTCACTTCGCGTGCAAATAACATAGATAACAGTTGTATTAAAATATAGTTCTATTCGCTACAGTCTAGACGAGTCGCTTCAAACTAAAACAATTTGTTATGACAAGAATATAACCGCCGAAGCTTAAATAAATAAAAACAGATAGTTTATAGCTGATAATGTTGACCTATTGAATTAACTACACATCTAGAAGCGAGAACCATATAATGAGTGTATTTTCACAATTTGACCTTTGGTGACTTATTAACGTGAAATTAAATCAATTCAACTTAAATTTTTAACGCGGATGAATACGTTATAAGAGTTAATCTTTGTATTGATAATTTTATATCATATTTAACTATATCAACTGTCGTATGTTCTACAGTGCTTCCTCGTTGATTGGTACATCCTCGTATACTATCTATCTGTTTCTTCTTGAAATCGTGTGCACTGCCCGATATGAATGACTACCTACAAACCTACCTACTGTTTTATGTACTGCTATATGTTGAACATCAAATTTCTCTGGGGTTTTTAATTTTAAAAAATCAAGCATCTATAAATTAAATTAAATTGTTGTACTACAACAAGATTTAAATACGAAAATAATAGAATTTACTTTGCCTCACAAAATTAATGACTTGTAAGCCTCTTACTGGCTGGAAAATATATATTCAAGTTCTTATTTATTTCTCTTGGAACTGAAGCGCTTTAAAAAGCGGTAGTGTTTTTTTATACCAATAATTTTTTTTTCTAGAGAATATGCTTGAATTTAATAAATATTTGCATGGTTGAAATTTGAATACATCTCTCTCAGGTTTGATCTGTGAAGTGTTTGATGTTCATCCAGTATAATCACCCATATAGAATATATCTACACGTGTACGTGAACGTGTCCGCCGTACCGTGTCCCTGTCGTGTCCAGTATGTAGCCGTGGACTGTTGCTGTTTATGGAATGACCACACCGATTACTGTTTATCCTGTTAATCTGTTGACCTGTTGGTACATTGTGTAATGTGACTTGTATTGCGTGAACACCTCTTCATTATGGTTGCTGTTATATCAGACATTGTGCATTTACTATATCAACACTTGAATACTATTGAATGATTTTCTATACCATTACACATCATCACCCTTTTTACATATTGATATCACTGATTCATTTCATAACAACTACGTTATCGTGTACACATTTTTATGAATTTAATGTATGCTGATATTTATTGTGTCGTTACATTAAAAACTTACATTAAATGTTTTTTGTTGTTACAGATGAAAAAATGCTGATTGGTGCATATATTGTGTATTATGAATTTATGGATTAAAAAATATTATTATTATTATTCAAAATTGGACGAAACTCCTGTGAACATGATTTAAATTTTTTTATGGAAATTCAATTGAATAAAGTCGTTTTTACATTATAAATCGACAATAGCAAGAAACGAATTTCACCGGCCACATAATGTTTTTCATTCCATAAAACAATGTTGTTGATTTTGGAAATACGGTGGATGTATTTATGATATTTCATTGATTTTTTCCCCGAATAAATAACACAGCAAGTAAAATAATATAAAACAAAGTATGAAATTAACCTAATTAGTTCTAGATATTCTAGTATTCATCAGATGCTTAGACATTTTAATCGCAAATAGATTTTTTATACAAGTGTGCAAGTGAAAAAACGATAATAATATTTATTTTAAATAATATAAATTCTAATTCTCCCTTTTATAAAGGAACACAAAATAGCATTTCACAAGACACATAAGCTACAAAGACGTTAATTAATTTTTGCAATAATAACAAAATAGTTTTAAAATATTTATTATGCTGAATATAAATAATAAAAAGGCTTTGAAGGGGGGGGGGACGAGCCTCATCTACCTCCAGCCCTACTCTCCAGCCCCGCCCCAGACTTCAAAGTGCCCAGCCGCTTGTATTTAAATTGGCTCAAATTTACGCTCCACCGTTTGGTCGGAGGCCACAGGTGATGGGAGGAGGCTCCAGGGCGCGCTCGTGGACCTCACGCTCTGAATTTTTACTACCCTCGACTAAAGTATTTCCCGTGGCGTTTTGAACAACTATCATCCTCGACGGTGACTTTAAAATCTTAAGAATACCGATTAAAAATTCAATGCAGGTATAAATTTTTATAAAATAAAATGGGAAATTAAATTAAAAAAATAATTTTACACTTTCGTGTAATCTAGCTTATTGGCTAGCCGTGGTGTTGCAGAATCGTAAAAACGCTTTTTATATTCAAAATATATACAAATTTATAAGAAAAAGATCCATCTCCTACTACTAGGAGTGTCACGAATCGGATACGCAATAAAGCTTGAAAAAACGTACATAAATATAAAAAATAAAAAAATGAAGATAATTGTGTGTTGCCCTTAGTAAATTTAAATATATACAAACGTGAAAATGTAAAAATTTTATGTATGTAGGCTATCAAAAATATTTTTAAAATTGTAAAATTAAAAAATACTATCACAAAAAAAATAGATAACCATTTCATCTTTTACATACGTTATCGTATCGCTATCAAACTTTTCCTTAAATATGCATTTTAATTTTATTACTTTTTCGTTTTATTTTTTTACTTTCGGAGATACATACGAGATATTCGCTTCCCTCACGTATTTTTTAAACATTTTAATATGTACGAAAAAAATGTATTTTTCATGGTATTGTTGCTTGACTCTTCCTTTCTCCAAATTAGTACTACGAATACAAAATTGTTCAGGTTAAGAAAAATAAATACCACATTACCCAAAGAAGTCAAATTGACCCCCGCTGGTAGGAATAGGTATTCACGTAATGTTTTTTACAAATATTTTTGATGACAAATGACAAAATAACAGGTGACATCTGCGGAAAATTAAATAAAATTTTCTGTGTAGTAAAATAGTTAATCGTTCATATGACGTTTCCTACGGCACTGACGTTCTAAAAAAGCATACAGCACCCTTTATTAACCACCGCTGCTATCAGTAGTAACAAAGGTCCCGACCCGCGAGAGCGACGAGGACGGGGATACATCTGAAGAATCATCAGCCCTCTCTGTCTGCCGCACAATATAATAACCTAACCTAACCCATGGCCGGACCAGCGACCCGGACGGTCGCGGCTGCTTCATCCCCCGCCCCGCGATTTGAGTACAGAAACACAGCTTTTCATTTTTCCTGCACTGGACCACGAGCGAAATAAAAACGTACCCCTAACAAGCAAAATACCAGGCCACTCATCCCCTCTGGCTGTTAGTTAAAAATCATTTCATTTTGCGTATTTTTGTGTTGTTTTCACAAATTGTTCACGGCCGGCAATTTGTTATTCACGCTTTTGCTCGGGTGCAAGCTTTTGTAAGCGCTATAACAATTGACGCGTTTGAATTGTCTGTCTTTTAGTAAATCATTTTCACAGTATTAAAAAAAAACGATGGAAAAATATTTGAAAGAAAATGTTTTTTAAAAGTGCTATATAAAAATATTAACACTTTTTACATGATAGCTAGTCCTACTAGCGGGGGTCAATTTTTTTCTTAACCTGAACAATTTTGTATTATTAGTACTAACTTGGAGTAAGGAAGAGTCAAGCAATAATACCATGAAAAAAACATTTTTTTTCGTACATATTAAAATGTTTAAAAAAAAACGAGATAGGTAAGCACCTATCACGTATGTATATCCGAAAATAAAAAAATAAAACGAAAAGCAAAAAAAATTTAAATGCATTTTAAGGAAAAGTAGTAAAATTTGATAGCGATACGATAACGTATGTAAAAGATAAAATTAATAAATACAAAATGGTTATCTATTTTTTTTCGGTACTTTCTCACAATTTCGATAACGTGATTGCTCAGATCAAAAACATAAAAAATATATTCATTTTATAAAGTATTTTTTTTTTTTAGAATTTACAAAACATGTTATGCTGTATTTTTTTACGCTCTAGGTAGTATTTGTTATTTTGGATAGTCAAATTCCACGTTGGTTACAAAACGTTCAAACAAATTATTAATTCAATTATTGCAATTCAATCGTAAACTATATATATTTATTTTATTGGAACCAGTGAATGGCGGCCCTCGTTCATTAAAGCTGGCCGCTATTGTGAAACTGCATTACTAAACAACCCGAGAGGAATAATAAAAGTTCACTTTGATACGAATGGCTCTGAAAATATCGCAGATCCTTTAAATTCATATTACTTTTTAAAGAGGTTCATTTCAGTTAGATAATAAAGCTATATTTTAATTAATTTACAGTTGACAAAAGAGATATTTTATATTTAAAGAAAGCAGAACAAATGGTGATATAATTTACTGAAAACGTATTTTCAATTGAAATTCATGAGTAAATAGAAAGCTTTTCGTGATCTATGCAGATATTTAATTTTTTAATTATAATTAACTGTCGGAAAACTAGGTTTTTTTTAATGTTTATAGTTAATATATGCAATGACGTTATATAATAGGTATTTTCAAGTTATGAAAATTTAGTATAATGAGATTTTTTATAGACATTGCTAAACATAAAATCTACTTAGTGATATTCGCATCTATTTATAGTCAATATTCAATGAACGTTTCTTTATAAATAAATAGAATAGAGCATTCTAGATGAAGAACTGAGAAATGCACCCTTCCTTGATATTTCTATTTTTCTACTTTTCGAAAATTACGATGTAGCAAATGGCTTTAACAAGACCTCCAACAGCACTCAGTTAGTCTGAAAATAAACCGGGCAACTTGCAAAGGCAGTTTTTAATAAAAGTGGCGACTGATAGCACATGCTACCGGTGCAATATATAAGTGGGCCGATCCGCCACGCCGTGTCTTTCTTCGGTGCGCACGAATAATACAGTCCCGGGTGCGAATTTTATTTAAGAAATATGCAGAAAATTGTCTATTTTCAGTGAAATAAAAATTATATCGCAAAGCACTTACCGGAAATGGAGCAAGCCCAAGGAAAACGGGAATATCAGCAAACCACTTACCTGAAAAAAAAAAATATTATTAGCAGCATTCATATTAATATTCTGCGTAAATTTTAATGTACAATTATCTAAAAATTATAAAGCACAATGATTTTGATTGTTGTTATGGCTTGTTTTTTTATGTACGAAGCTATCGATAAAACAAAAAAATAGAGCAATATTAGCAGAATTAACGAAAAATAAATTAAACTAATTTTTTTGTTACTTTTTAATAAGTGGTTTAAAAAATTATTACTATTAATATATTATAAACGCTAGGATTTGTTTGCTTAGTCGCATTTTTGCTTGTCTAGCGTGAAGTTAAAACATTTAAACGACTAACAATACTTAGAGCATTATTCAATATTTACCATAATACAAGGCCAAAAATTTAAATTTTTTTAAAGAAAACTTGACCGGGACTTTTATTTTGAGTAAAACCTTGATTCTATTACATCAGTTTTTATATTTTATAAATATAATTTTCGAGGATCGTTATAAGTTAAAATAAGAAATGAGTGGGGCAGGGCTGTTATTTAGAGTGCTGGGTTCCTGTGACCAGCCGGTGCCTGAGTTAGAGCACCCCTGGCAGGGTCGCCTACTGGAAAGTCAAATTTCCCTCCCCCACCCCTCGGGGGTCGTGGCTGGGCTGGGACGACGATCGTTTTATTTGACCGCAAGAAAAATGGCGTCTCCTTATAGGAAAAATAAGGCGAGTTTTATTTATTCCTGCATTTTACTAGATTTTTTTATTTATTGTATATGGGAACGCCAATGCTATTAATTATAAAGCTTTGTAAGGGTAGGGTTGTATAAAAATGCTATTGGGCAGACCCTTGAAAATAAAACTGCGGTGTAGAAGGACCCGGGGACCCACAACACTACTACAACCTTTACAGATACGTTCAGTGAGATAATCACCAGCCTCTTTTGATGATAAACAATAATTTAATATGGCATTTCAAAATATTATTGTTTTATTGAAATATAGAGGCTTTGCTACGTTTTTTGTCTTTGTATATTAGTTACCGTACGAGGGTAATTTATAAAAGAATACACTACAAAATAGAAAGGGTATGGTTTCGAGATGGCCGCTAAAATCTTTTAAATCAAGAAAGATCACTTAAAAAGATTGTCGTAAATACATTAAAAAGATTAGCGTATATATTTAGTAATTAAAGTAACACCAGAGAAATCATTTGTATTAGAAGAAAAATATATTATTATTAAAATATTTCTCAAAAGAGATTAAAATTCGCGCTTTATGTTGGACAAGAGTGTACTAATTTTTAAAATACAAAGCGGTCACATGGTAAAAAAATAAATATTTGACTAAAGTTTAAAATTCTTAAGCTCGTATTGTAGACAGGGAAGACAATCTAAAATATAGATTACGTAATTTTGAGACAATCAAAGTGCGTGTATCGGCAGTATTAGCTTGATCAGATGCTAAACGTAGCACTTAAAGCGGCAAATAAATTCTCTTGGACGAAGTTCGGCGAACCTTTAACATCCACAAACAAAATTAGGGAACGTTAAATGATTTTGGGTTGTAAAATAGCCAAGTACATGAATGCTTTTAGCTCAGCCCTCCGTGACCTCACAGTGGACCTTCGATGCAAAATTAACATAGACAAGCCCGAAGTTATCCGATAATCTAAATAGTAGAATTACTTTGCGATAAAATTAAATTTATGGTTCTACGGTTTTTTGGGACGTGAATTGGCTTTCTGGCTCAGTGGTTTGACCGCTGACTCTGGATTTAATGATCCCCGGTTTGATCTTCGTTTTGACAAGTGAATCCCTAACTGATGTAGTTAAGCTTACGCTTGTTTCAAAATAAATCCAGCTTAGAAAAAGGTTGGTTCTTTTTGTTTGATATTTTAATGAAATCCATTAAAATATTTATTTTAATGCAATCACGCCTTGGTTATTTTGCAAACTTTACTTCACCACGTCAATAAATTCTATTCAATCTTTCAATGTGTAATCAAATCTAAAACACAAATAAATTTCTTAATTTATGAAAATTTACTGAAATTCGTAGTGAATAAAATATATTTGCCAAAAAAAAATGCCTTAAAGATTGTATGATAAATATTCTCAAGTAATTTCCCAGAACTCATTTCGCTATAAAATTTTATGGATCTGTGTCGACTTTCTTTGCACATTGTTGAACTAAGAGAAACATCTTTTAACGTGATTAATATTTAAACACGAGGGAGAAAGAAAGGATGAAATATGTTTAAAAAAATCGATAGTCGAAACATTTCCTTGGTATTTTAATATAATAATATTTTTCTTATACTCTCATCTCAGCTCCTCTCCCTAAACCACGTGGCTACCGGCCATTATTAAATTATAAAATGAAAGTAAAATTATTTTTTCTCCCTTTTTGGTTAATATGTGAGGGCTTCTTCGCAGTATTTATCTTTGCTGAAAATCCGTGGATTTCTTTGTAGTCATACCGAAAAATTCTACAAAAGAGATGATCATGATCGTTTAATAATATTAAAAACTAATCAAACTGAGCGGCATGGTCACTAAGCAATCGCACTCAACATCTGTTTTCATTTGCATTATACATCTATTTGCTTCGTGAGGAAGAGTTAAATTTTTATTTTTTTATGAAAGTATTATACTCTCCTCCCTTCCATTTCAAAATGAGCAACGCTTGCCACTGAAGCTACAAGCATTCAATAGTTTAAAATAACACCAGAAAACAGACACGTATGCCCAAACAGAAGTGAAACTCGTATTCCCTGAACATGCAAGAGACGTCTCAAGTCATCCCCGAGTGGATGCGCCGATGTAGGCCTCCACTTAACTTTCAATTTGATTTTATCACCCTTGCTCTTATCCTGAGTAGCAAAAGTAGTTTCTAATGCTACTTTACGACGCGACGGGGTGCTGAGAAAGCCGGAATTAATTTCACAACCCTCACTATCGAAGCCTCAATCTATTATTACAATCAACAGCACAGAATTTATGCGAAAACTTAATACAGATTAGTTTTTTAAAAAAACTTTAAAATATCCTTTCAGTACTATAATATACGCACTATCGATGTACTTATAGAATACTGTTATATATCTATATGTATAATATTAAAAAAATAAATTATTTAAACTCAGTTTAAATAATACATTTAACCGTGATTGGTGATAATAATGTAGTGTTTTTGATTTATTAATGAAATATTTTTATCGCAGTTGTAATATTCCGTTTCAGTTATAAAATTCATATTCATTTCTATTCAAATTTCACCAGTAGATAAATATTGTTGAATTTCATATAATATTTTATTTAAATTCCAAATAATCATATTAACAAGACACTATTTTTCATACAGTTCAGAGGATATTTATTAAATTTTATCAAAAGATCTGTTTGTAGTAAATTTGTTTTTTTATGTATTGTAGTGACAAATTTTTTTTTATTTCCGTAATCTTTTTTAACTCACGAATATAAGAATATGTATAATATAGTCAAATATTTCACCAAATATTCCACCCTTTCTCTGAGATACAAAATGAATTTATTTATTAAGCAAAGACAAATTTGTTTAATCCGTAGAATATTTCCCTTTGCTCGCCAAAACTGAATGAAGGAATTCCGCTGGCATTTCCTCAAGTCTCAACTTGTATTTTCCTAAAGTTTTTATGAGTTTTTAATACAATTTCTGTATTGAATTTTCTCAGCTTTAATTTGTGTTTAGTAAGTCAAAGTTTTTCGTCTTTTTTCATTATTTTTCAATTAAAATTAACGTGAAGTTTTCGCGGAAGTGTTCTCAATTTTTGTTAATTTATATGCAGCGCTTTCTACGGGAAAACTGAAATGCAAATAAGTTTTCATCTTAAGCAAACAAAAAAAAACTTCCTGAATCTTGAAATATAGCTTCTTAAAGAAAAACTTACAAAAGAACTCACACATTCATAATGGGCAAACTAAGAATAAACAACTATTTGATAGTATATGTGAAAAAACTATGAAAAACAAAATATTATTTAAGATGTTTTAGACAATTTTAATTTGAAAAAGATTTTTTTAAATTACTGGCCGTAGTGAATTTGTGTAAAACTAAACTAATTTTTTTTTTAATCATATTGAATTCGTAAGTTATAAAATTTTAAATTTTATTAAGTCATGACACTATAGTTGTTTTAATCAAAATACATATATTTACAGAGTATGATGCTGTTGAAAATAAACTCAAATCACATAACTTATAGATTTTATTTAGTAAACACTGTAAAACCACATAGCTGTGAAATTATATACAGGCCTCGGCGGATCGATCGTGTTTAAAAATAATCTCTCCGATTGTACGGGTCATGTATTATCATAATATAAATACTTCCCTGGCAGTCGGGTAATTGGAATTAATGAGTCGGTAATGGCAACACTAGAGTGATCAAGGGCGGCGCGTGCGCGGGGAACCGGGAGATCCCCGGCCCCTCCGCCTCGGCGATATTGAAAGAACTCTCGATGTAAAGCAGGTGTGCTCTGTGTTCACACCTGGTCATTGTACGCACGTGAATATCTTCACGATCCGTGGAGTTTGCTCTTTTGAAGGAGATTTCAATAGCCGAACTGAATATCAATATCCACGCACGCAATACTCGAAAACTTAAATATACCTTCCATACTACGAAACAAAACCGTGAAAGCTAATGAAGTAAAAATTATAATATATATACGAGTATATATATATATATCCGTTAGCTATCGAGCATGATTACGTAAAGCGTATTGTGCATTTGATTCAATTTACTTTGATCTAATCCAAGTGTAATTTGATCTTGTCATTGATTTGATATCTATTCAAAGTATCTCAACATATACAGGGTGTAAGTGAAACACCAAAATTCGGTGTTATCTCTAGCGAATGTATTTTTAGCGTACTTAGATAGCCGGAAAACTATCAAATATACCCGCACAGTAAACAAAAGACATTGCTTATAAAGACCAGAGTTGTGAGTATAATTATCATTTTGGGCGTTAATATGGTTTCATTACGCTTTGCTAATGAAGCAGTGACTGCTGGCAATGCCGGAAAACGGATCTTTAAATGCAGTTAGTATATAATTCTAGCAGTACGTGCTAAGTAGGCGAAATATAGATATACACGAAGTACAGATTCAGCCACAATCGACACTAAGCATACGATTACCTTTCTGCAAATAAATCTCGCTTTTACAGAGTAGTGGTTTATAAACTCCACTTCCTGAACAAGTATGGAATACATTACAATATATAATATACATATAATACTTGAGTCTCAATTTTAATTTATTTTCTTGATCGAAAACTTGACTGTCCGAGTTTTGATTTTCAGCGGCGAGCCCCTGAAAAATGTCGAACCTGCCTTAGAGTAAAGAATACGTCTGAGACAAGAGGTCTGCGCTCTGTACGGAACTCATAAATTTCAGAACCTGGCAACAACAACAATTCTGAGCTTAGAAATAATTTTTATTTACGCGTTATCTTCTGAGAACATTTTTTTATGAATCAACGGCCCATTTTTTCCAGCAACCCTTTTATGGTACGTTCAAAGTTACATTATCAAAGTCAACATTTTACCTTGCAACCGAAATGCGTAGGCGCCTTCATTCCTTTACTCTCTCCTTTGAGAATAGGTTTTAATTTATTTACGTTAATTTATTTAATGAAGTATTATGCTATTTAATATAAATTTAGCGTGGCGTTGGAGCTGAAAATTTCTAAGCGTATATAACAACCCTTTTTGTGATGATAAGAAAAACACGGTTTTAATTAACTGAAAATAAAAATGATTGTCTTTAATTAATAAATTATGAGTTAAAAATATTTATTTTTTTAAATATAATATTTTTAAAATATATATATGAAATTTTTGGAATTCTTGGAATTCTTGGAATTTTTGAAATTTTTGAAATTTTTGAAATATTTGGAATTAGTTAGAAATGTAGAAAATACATTAGTTTTCACTTCTTTGGCCATTATAAATAAATAAATTTTGTAAAAGTGTGATGAATCGCGGGCTGGAAAAATTGTTCAAGGCGGGCCCAACATGCGGTCCGCAGGCTGCGAGTTGGCCACCCCTGCACTACACTATTCTCCCTAAGCTGGCTCTGCATAAATATATGCTCAGTGAAACGGTCGCCACCTGAAACCTCTTCTGAGGAGAGGCACCCAAAGAAGAAGATATAAAGTATTTAGGCTGGGTTTGGTTATATATCAGCACCGCCAAAAGTAAAAAAGATCTCACTTTAAAATGTTTTTTAACATAGTGTAGTGTTCGGTGCACATGCATCGAACTACAATTCATCAGACCCGAGGTAACTACTAACTACTGCCCGGCAGTGCAACAATACCCATACTATATAAAGAGCTCCCAGCCCGTCAAGCGCCAGAGAGACTCCAAAACTTAACCAGTGACCACGTATATTTCTATCTAGTGTAGTTATTATAAATAAAGTACGAATACGCAAATATTTCGCCGGCCTTCTGATTTACAACCATCACATCTCACCAACACTCATATCTTCAGCAAATTGGTGACAACAAGATATTACGGCGAAAGTAACAATCCGGGCCAGTGTGGCTGACGCTAGCCCAACCATTGTGAAACATTAACTCGTTTTATCAATTTTTTATAGCGTGAAATGGTTTTAAAGTCATGTGTGCTCAAACTTAATGAGATATAACAAAAGATAAAGTCTTTACAGTCTCATTTCTGAGTAATGTGTTATTTAGACATTTAGGTCCACCCTAGTGGCAATTTGCTTTGACTATCTTTTACATTCTGTAAAGGTTGCCAAGAGGCAAGAGCTTGTTCAAATAAAGTATTCCTCTTAAACAATTTACAAAATATAAAATTACGTAGACCTAATTTCTAAATTAAAAATTAAACTTTCAAGGGTCTCGTTGATTGTTCCTTGTGGTGTAAATTTTTGAGAATCTTAACGATATCGATTCGAATGATTCGAGGCCATGTGTGGATAATGTTTAAGATTATTGAACATTTGCTTCTTCATGACACAATGATTAAAACAAAATGTTTTAGCACTTACACAATTTTGATATCGAACAACTATTATACAAATGACCAATTGCAAAAATTGCATTGAATGCATATCAAATGTGAGAGCATTTTGTGATTATCTTCATGTTTAGCAACACAACCTGTGCATGGTTTATTTGAACATAATAATAGTAAAAATCCATAAACTTATATAAAAAAAATAATGTTTGCATATATGTAATGACACAATCAAAATCACTAATAACAATACTGTATTACTTACCACAAAAAAATAAGCTTCATATTTGCTTGCAGTACCCGGTGTCAACGATGATGACGTCAGCCAACAGCTCATCGGTGAGCTACACCTCCGTATCGCAGCACGAGTTGTGTTCCATGTGACGTCACGCCCGCGGCGGCCACCAGTCCTGCCGCAAGGGGTCCCGCGGGGCACGCAACAGTTCGTGATGCAGGGAACAGGGCGACTGCCGAAGTCAGTCGTCCGTCAAGACCATAGAGGAGGGTCCCGACTACTATGACGACAGCTCCGAGGCCGAGTGCTCTCACAAGGTCGGAAGCACGGTTGTCTTTCAACACGGTGCCGGCTGTAGTAAGATGCCGGCAAAGAAGCGCGTCCGATATCAGAGCTCTGCTGATGTTATTATGATGGCATGATGGGATTAACTCTACGATAGCAGTCATTGTCAGTTTGTAGATAATGTCTTTACGGCATCGGTTGCCAAGAAATACTGTCTGCTATCAGTGCTTGGTCATGTCATTGTAACAACTAAATCAAAGTAACAATTACATATTTGATATCTGTGTATTTTTTCACACTACACTACCTTGAAGAAATTGGTTTTTGTGAACGATAGAGATTGAGTTTTGTTACCATTTTAGCAATATGCAAATAACTTCAAACATTTGTACAATATTAAAATGGCAATTGTGATTAACACTAACAATATCAGTTTTTCTTACAACACTAAGTATTTACAATCGTTTTACGTTTACTGTTAGAGTTTGGCCGGTATCAAAAAAGGCGTTATATATTTAAGTAGCTAATAGCGTTCGATTTAACTTCATCACTTCATAGGATTTGATATTCATTAGAATACCTTCAAATTTAAAGAAATACAGTCTTAACAAACAGTCTACATATCGGTCAATACTTAATCAGTAAATTCACCATCTCACTAGATTAAGAAGATCTTCATGACTCGGCGCTTTGTCACCATTTGGAAAAGTATTTATTGTTTTTAATAGTAAAAACAAGACTAGTTTTTATTAAGTATATAAACTGACTTCTTATCGACAACAGATTAAATTACTGGATAATGCTGATGTTTTTCTTTTGACACAGAATAGCCTGCAGTCACATTAGTTTCACATCACAAATATGTCACAGACTATACAAGAACATTTATACTTATTAGAAACACAACAAAGTTAATTCAATCCAGTATGACACCACTTTGAATAAATGTTATCATGGCAGACTTATTAAATAATCAAGTCTTGAGGTCTTTTATGAAAAGGAATAAAATGTACAGCACTTGTCACCTTTAGAGGCACATACACTAACTAGCATGCTTATTTTAGCAACAACACTAAATTCAATGTTGCTATCATTGAAAAAAAAATGGCCCATCTCGAATATTTCATTGTGTAACAATAATTTATACAGGGGCTTACAGAAATAAAATGCATTCAATATGTTAATGCCAATGTTACTTACAAATTACCACTGTGCGTGTAATACCTTAAAAGTAAATACATTATATCTTGTTGAGGGACACGGCATTTGATTGGTGAAGATCCATTATTATAATGATAAAAGTAGCTTTGTATTTTGTCTTCACTTTGAGTTTATTAAATTTTTTGCATGACTAGTTTCGACCAAATAGACTAGGTCATCATCAGATGCATAACTAAACATATACATTATAATTTTGTACTGAGGAGCGCTGGATAAACAATAAGAGAACAATCATCTTAGTCGCTTACAGGTTGTTAGTGTGGGTTTACACTTCCCAACCTCACTTGTAGCCCCTGTGTTAAATCTTTAAATTAAGGGATGCTTACTGAAATATTAACTTTATTTTGTCAAAATATAATATTTTTATTCTTACAATACCTATAAAAAAATTTAAATCTAAAATCATTGTGTCTCAATGGAGAAAAAGATGTTGTTCTACTTAAATTTAAACACTGAAATTATTGATAATAGTGACCTGTTAAGTGCGTTTAAATGCAAATATAATATGTCCGCTAGCATTATGATGCATTAAATTTTTTTATTGTATTGATTTTGCTTAAAAGATGTACTTTTAATAAATTTATTTTAAGTACACTTGACTCTCTCCTAGCTGGACTATTGTCTGTTTCTAGGCTCATAAGACACTGATTTATTTTTAAATTGTATAAATGCATTCATAAACACAAAATAAAATTAAGTTTCTTAGGAAAAATTGGAAAACAAGTTGGTTTTGATAACATGAAATAATAATGATTTACATTTTTAATTGCAGTAGCTATTATCCACGTAGATTGATTATTGAATGTATTTTTTATTAGATAATCAATGCATGTTATTACATCACTTTATTCATATCTTAATGTGTAATTTTATTAAATTATATTTATGTAAAAAATGCTTTTCATTGTAAAGGACACACTCTTTGACGTAAGTTATTTAAACAGTAATATAAACTAATTTTTACTAAAGATTGTTATATTTCTAGGCCAGAGGTCAAGGGGATGAAAAAAATGGATGCACTGATTGATATTTTTCAAGTCATCTTATAATGAGATAAAACAGAATAATAATTTTTATTATTATATTTCCACTGAATTAGTATTGAATACAAAATCAAAAGGATAGACCTGAGCCTGATATTTTATTATTTACTATTATTTTCATTTAATATATCATAAATTTACATATAAGCATGTAAATATAAAAATGGGAATAAAAGCGCTTTTAATGTACATAGTAACATATTGTAATAGTTCATATCGGAAATGTTTATACATGAGAAGTAATAATATATTAAATTTGTATTGTACCTACTGGTATTTCTTGCTATCAAATAATAACAATATTACTTACAAGAAAATAAATAATTAAAATATTTTTTTTATTATGCAACTTATTATTTGTTTCACAGTGGAAAAAAAAATTCGATAGGGAACACTTTCTCCCAGTCCTTCTAATTATTAATAAATTTATTTAATTATATAAGACACTTTGTTAGTTTTTTTCATAAAATATGTGTAGGGATAAAAATTTATACATATTTTAAATATATAAGTAATAATATGAATGTATGTAATTCCAAAGCAATCATTTGTCATAGATATGTACATAATATATTTATTGTCGTAAAAATTGATGTAAATTAGTCTATGAGGTGGTAATTTTAATCTTAAAATGTATTAAATTATTGTAATCATTTTCATATTGACATTGAGTGTTAAATATTGGTGTTTGCGTACGGTTATACTCTTAATGTTAGGAGAATATTTATTGAAAGATAGATGAGTATTTTAATAACATTTATGTATCAGATGTAAGTCTTCATATTATATTTTTTTATCTATTGTAGGTAAATTTTGTGAGAGATCATTGTGATTATCTTTTTCCGTCAATTGCTTTATAAATGGGTTTTTAGCTCGAATTTGAAGTGATTAACTTATGTAGATTCTGATACAATACTATGTACTGATTGATGGGTAAAATATTTTAAATAATAAATTTTTACTATTATAAAAATTATTACTTAAGATGTATTCATTAAACTGTTGTTTATAGTTTTTTCGCAGTATGTATAACTATTTTTCAAAATTGATGTACAAAAAATTTTTATTTACCAATTCATACAAATAAATAATTATTGAAAGGAGATTCACAATTTTTTGCTTCTTCGTAATTAAAAGTTAAATACTATTTGTAATGCAAATGATAAAAAAATTATTAGCTGAGTACTCTGTGCATAGATTATTGTGTACATATTTTATTTACAAATGTAAAGATTTTTCTTGATATAAAACTGATATTAGTACTATATTTTATCTGGAACAAAACCAATGATATGTAATTACTAGTCACTGTTGAAATTAGTGCATGTATTTTATTAAGAAATGACTGTATAAAAATTGTTATAAAATAATCAGATATTATACATAAAGTAAGATTAAAGAATAAATGTATAGAGTACACACGGTGTTATAAAATAAAAAGTTTTTATATAAACAATTTTATTCAATTAATTTAGAGAATAATGCATATTTCCCCATATGCTAAGTATCTTAGCAAAAAATAATAAAAAACTATTTAAGAAAACCAACTCTTTCGTTTAGATACAATATTTTTAATTTTGAAAAAATGAATGAATATATCCATGAATGGATGGCTATTTATGATATTTATAGAGCCCTTTTAGGTATTCTACACTCTCATAAATAACAACTATTTACAAATTCAGATATAATAGAATTGTCTCTATATTTTCCGTTATTTTCGCTTGCCAGAACTGGAAGCCGTTACTCCATCTTCCCCTCGTCCAAATGGAGGTTTGTCATTGGTTTGGAGAAAAAAATCACCACCGTATCTGCAAAAAACCAACCACATTCAAAGTTGTAGGTCTTTGTTATACTCAGATAATGGTAGTAAAAGCAATATTGCTTCGTCAAAAAAAAAAAATTAATAGAACACCTACGATACGGATGCATCGTATCCCATTATTGTGACATCATTGTGAATACAACGCTTTTTCTTGAATGCTTCGTATGTAGAGCACTGCACTCCCAGAAAAGCATCTGGATTTTTCACAGACTCCGCATAATACATCCATGACCTGTTATGACTGCAAAATTCTGAAAAATTTTAGCAATTACAAATGAAAATGCATAAAGAGACATTAAAAAAAGTAAACATAGGCCATATTATCGGATTAGGTATTTTCATACATTTTTAAACATATTATTTTAATTTTTTACATTAAAATATAACCAAAAAGGTCCATAAAAATAGATGAGTAATACAACTATAAATGGTAATATAAAAGTCTTCTAAAATATCTGTGCTGTGTTTATATTCGCAATCAAGGCATTTTTTTTTTGTCATGCCTCAAATAATCACAGGGTTATACACTACATACCTCTTGTGTATGTTTTAGCACCAAGCGATTGGAAAATGTTTATTTCTGGACACCCAGGCTGTCGGCGACTCCCACCATTAACCCAAAACCCCACATGACCAGTGGTTTTCGGAGCACCGTACACCATAGAGTCTGTATGAATTGAATCCACAAACGCTGCTGACTCAGGAGACAGCCTTTGCCCAGCTAACAAAGGATAGTACATTGGAAATGCACAATCTAATCCAGTTATTCTGAAAATTTATTGATTCAAATAATATTACTGTTATAAAACTGAGGCTTTGAAAAGTTTTAGGGTAGGTATTAATGCCCTTTCACGGCCTTGGATATGCAGTGCCGTGAAAAATAGGCCAGATCGTATAAATACAAAAAAAGTGGTTCACTCTATTAAAAGAATATTACTCTGGATCGATCTATGAAATCATATCTTGTAAAGTATTTAATTGAATTACATTTACCTGGGTAAAGTAATACCAGATGTTTTTGTAGCACGAGCTATGGATGCGGCTACATGACAGCCCAGCGAAAATGCAACTACGTGAATGCGAGGCGAAGGTACTCCACTAGCTATAAGTCTCAGCAAATAATAGCCAACTGCCCGCCCTACCTAGTCATTCAAAATATTGTCATTAAAGCTCAATTAAATATAATATACTCAGCTATTTTCATACTAAAGATATGACACAGTAAAATAATAATAATATCAGGTGTAACTAATTTGAGTATCTTTCATTGTTTTTTTTACACGTATGTGTAAATGCTCAAAGTGTTTTGAAATTGATAATATCCATAAGAAACACTTTCTACAGGTTACGGATCCATTTTGTATATAATGCGTGCGCATATATCTTAAGTACGAGTCATGAGTGTTTTTCTAAGTGGAAATACTAACCGAGTCAGTGTTCCGAGCTGCATTTGTGATGTAGCCTCCGTCAGCCATGTTTCCCCAGTCCACGACTATGACATTAGTGTGAGGTTGGTATGTTCGATAAGCTGTGACGATTGTTTTAACACTCGAAGATAAGGCGGACTCTTCATAACCATGGATGTAAATAAGAGTGGAGTTTTTAACTTTGAATCCTTTAAGAGTTGTCATCTTTGTGAAGTTTGCAAGTGTGAGAACAACAAACTCTTTGTGAGTTTTCCTATATTTTAATATTTAAGAATAATTACAATACTACCTGATTATGATAACGTGTATGGATATTTATATTTTATTTACTCACCCATTGTAATATCTTAGTTGAATATCTGCTACATCATTTTCTCTTGCAGAAAGCAGGTCTGTAATTTTTATTTTCTTGTTAAATGAATACATATCCATTAAAATGAATACATGTTGAATTGTATTCTTCATTCTTAGAATAGGCCATGCTTGATTAATTTATTTTCAAGCATATCATTTGATTGATAGGAAAATACGACTTTAATCTTGGTGTCTCGTTCACCGACACTGAAATGTTCTTTTCATTCTCTGAGTCACATTAAGATCATCAAACCCTCTATTTTTTGCAGAAATATTTATACATTTGTAAATTTTCTGTGCATCTTTATAACATGACCTATTTGTAATGTTTTGATGCTGAATTTTTATTGTTAGTGAAATATAAATATTGCAAAATAATATTGTAACGTAACAATGAATGATGATACCAATTTGATTAATAAGATGTCATAAATAATTATCAATATAAGTAAAATTGATTTGGCATTATTCTATAGACAAATTAAAATAATACAAATAAAAATAATGCAAAACTAACCTGGATAAGTAATTCCACATACAATATACACCACAAGGCACTGTAGAACATTCATTATGAGCAGATGTGCTCTCGGACAAAGGTTATTTTGGATACTGCAAAAATTGTGTATGATTAGTGTTTAATTGATGGTGACAACCAAGCCTAATTTTTATAAGCCTGATGAATATTATATTTTAATAACTGGCCACATAATAGGAATTTGATAGTGCTTACCATTTTATAAATGATATTTTGTTTAGTTTGCATTAAAAAATTGTTTGCATTATTTAAAAAAATGGGGTTCGTAATAAAAAAAAAACTAAGCTATTATTTTCAAGTACATTGTGATTACTTTAAATTACGTTTGGAGAATTTTTTATGAATAACTATAAAACTTTTTTGAATTTTTCTTTATTAATCAGTCTAAAAAAAAGATCCTTCAAATGCACTCCGAGAGTTGCAGGTTAAGGTCTCTGCTCTTCTCTCAGGGCGAGTTCCTGGGTTTCATGATTACCCTGAATTTGATTAGATACTTCTGTTAGAAGGGAACTGCACATTATTTTCAATTACGATGTATTAAAAACTATTTTGAAGTTCTTGCTTTCTGTATTTTCAACGTTCTATGATAATTGTTTCTAAAATAAATAAGTCATTTATTTGGATTCATCACTTTATTTACCATATTTACGTACACTTAAATATAGTATAATAGTACATAATTACACAGACAACAGAATTTTTCATAAAACTCATCTTCAAAGAAAAGGAATATGAATAAAAAAGATTTAGAATAATAAGAACCGCTCATACCTTTATTATTATTTATGCAAAACTGGTTAAAAGGTAAAACATTTAAATTAATACCGAAGATAAAAATAAGTACAACTGAGCATCTATGGCACATAAAAAATTCAAACACCTAGTATTTTAAACTTTTGCTGAATATTTTTCTCTAAAATTGTGAGTGTCGATTGCATAGAAACTATGAAAATTTTACAAACTATAAAAATGTAATTTGATGTAAATTATTTATATATTTATAAGGAATGGAAGTAATGGCAATCATGACTATACCTTGAATTTTCAAAAACACCAGCACAGTTATTATTTAATTCAAGAAAATTCTGTTGCAATGTTTCTTTTTATAATACTAGTAGAAAATAAAATTTCAAATATTGTAACAGATAAATACATATATCTTCAGTAACCTGATGTAAGATCTATATGCATTTATAACACAGAGAACGCCGAGCACAGATACTCGCCCAAAGAGAAAAGACATCTTATGATATATAAACAACACCTAGAGATATATCTCAAAGTTTTCAACTTACACGTAGGAAAATTTTGTCTTTTTATTTTATAATGAAAAACTGTTTCTTTAAAATTGTGTTCATCATATTGATCAAAACTGCCATCTTCGCTTGTTTATACGAAATCTCCATTGAAAGAATTAAAAAATGGACGTCATCGAGCGAGTGAATTCTCCATTAGACGCGGCTTCGGAGTACTCGCAGGCAAACAGATCATTTTAATGGATACAGTTTTTCATGGACACATTTATAAAGAGGAAAAAATTCAAGACACAATAGTGATTGAACAATATTGTACAGAATACGAGAATTCATATTGTTTTATAATTATTATTCTTTGATAAACATTAACATTACGTTATATTTCACTGAATTTACATCTAAAATGATGTGTGTATTATAATTGCTGAGGCCATCCATGTCCACACAGATCATATTCTCAATCAAACTGACTGCTCTCTACGCACGCAACTCAGGCATCACAAAATATCAACTAATACATAAAACTAAGTAACAAAAGACGGGCTATTTCATATCATACATAATATGTATATGTATTAAATCTAGAGCTACTTATGCATTACATTATATTGCCCTACAACACTCTTGAAGGATAAATTCAGAAAACCATACATTATTATACTCTTCAATGGTCCAATTCAATAAACCTTACACTGAAGGGACAGAAACGAGAACTTTGGTATACATATACATGGAATATCAATAAGAAAGCTAGGTTAACTAGGAAGCGATAGTCCGAGTTAAAACTAAACAGTAAAAAACTATTCATAAGTCTTACACTTTACGTGATGAAATCATATATTGGAATCGGCAGAGGTGGAAAAGTTTACTTTCAAATTAAGCCACGATAGTTGGAAAAAAATTGCATAGCATCAGATAGTAAAATTAGTTAAAATTAAGTTAATTTATTGATTGAAGCTTTGAAAAGTTATTTTAAGTCTTCATCTTCGTCACCGAGGAGATCTAAACATTCCTTCTCCCACTGCTTGTCGTCTGCGGTGCCCGGCTTGTCTCCCAACACCTCGTAGTCCTTCAGCTCGGCTTCCAACTCCGTCTCCCACTCTTCTGCTCAATGTCCAAGCATCACCATTTTACATAGAATGGAATTCACATGGCGCCGATAAAGGAATGTGCAAATATACTCATTGAATACCTTAATTAAATCAATAAATGTTTGTATTTAAGAACCTCCGTGCATACTTCAAACACAATATCGGGAATTAAGTACAAAATGATAAGAAATCACAGAATATAATATCATCAAATGATGGAAATATAAGCATGAGTAAGAATAAAGCATCTCCACGGCTCACTCGCTCACTCGCTCACTCGCTCACTCGCCACTCTTCCATCTGACAGTATCCTCCGCACACGCATCTTAAAAAGTTTTTTCAAATGTATTGTCGAATTACAATGATACTCTAATTTTGGTGATTTGCAATTGAAAATGCAATACCTACATAATAACTAGTACATAATTATAATATATATTCATGATATCATATTACATATTCTATTAATTAC
Organism: Atopsyche davidsoni; assembly: GCA_022113835.1. Taxonomy (NCBI): domain Eukaryota; kingdom Metazoa; phylum Arthropoda; class Insecta; order Trichoptera; family Hydrobiosidae; genus Atopsyche; species Atopsyche davidsoni. The sequence goes on along the minus strand of JAILWY010000006.1, from coordinate 6,583,460 downwards.
AATACATACATGTGTTTATATTAAGTTAGGTCGTCAACTAGCCCCCCTCTTCTGGATATAACAACAAACTACCAACTTTGAACATTTTTTATAAAATCTTTTTAAACTGTGTTCATTTACTGTTTTTCAAATTCTCTCTAGACTGAAAACACGATGATATAAATCAATAACTTCATTCCTTGATTTTGACTAAAGGAAAATAAATCATTATTTCAAAATGGTGTGATTAATATGTATGAGTAAATTAATGCTACAGTTATTTTTTCAAATGCGATAACAAAATTATATGTTACTCAAAAGGAAGTTCAGCTGTGTTATTCATTGAAGTTACTAATTTATAATATTCAAATTATTCTGAAACAGTAAATTCCAAGCCAATGTGGATATAAAGTCACCCATGTGACACGATACAAGAACTATTCAACACTTGACAATTTTATAAACATTTGATATATAATATCCATTCCCATTTCCGAAAAGCTTAAGTATTTCAACAGCCACTGATAGTGAGATTAATCATTAGCAATATTAGTAACATGTCGAGTATGGAATTAACTTGTAAATGTACCTGCGTTCTTATTCAAGATATATTGTAATGATAAGTGCTCGAACATCTCTCATTGAGTCAGAAAAATGGAATGATTTAATGGTGTATATTTTGAGTGGTACGACATAGGTAGGCAATCGAGTTTCTTTATAATGTCACATAAAGTAACAAACAGTAGAGTTCGATTATCAAATGATTGTAACTGATAAAATTAGCCAAATGACCACAACACCATTCAAATACACAAAATATTCAATTTATTTGTAATAATAAAACACTGTGAACACAGAATTATCTACAATTTGACATTATAAACTAAATAACGTGATGGCAGAAAAATAGCAATCTATCATTACAATTATATTATGATTCTTTATAAAATGTAATTGCCAAGATCACAAAATATGTTTGCTCCTCTTGAGCAGTGCAGTAATAATGCTGAGTTATAATGCAAGAAGCACTTTGCAAAAATGAGATTAGATTTTATGAAATATCCTTCTAGTTACAGATGTAATAACAATATTTTCACATTTATGTCAATATTAACACAGTTATTCCCTCATATAAAATAGTTTAATGAATTGGCGGCAATGGTTATCGCTTTTCCTCCAATAAAACAATTTTGACATGTAGATAACTATTGATTCACATGGTACAAATCTGAGGTGTTTTTTCGTTACATTTTTGCAATATGTTCTCTGCCTATAATTCATTAATCAGTGTCATTCAAGAGAAGCGGTAGATCGTCGAGCATGCACAAACGGTTAGTTCCTTGTAAATAAGCATTAACCTCAACTTACAGTGTTAAACTGTCTCCATATTGAAACCGGAATCATCCAAATTGAAGCAAATTTACATATGCATATATTAGAAAGCGTCTACCGAAACAATCTGGATATTCTTTAGAACATGATTAAATACATGGGTTATTAATTCAAAAACAAGCTTTTATTGCAAACACTTAGATGAGAAATTATTTTTGGATTCAACCAAAAATGGCAAGCAATTAAAGTTTTGTCAGTCGCCAAACATTTGTGAAGCTTCGAAACCATAGTAGCCGAATGCTGATTTTAAAAATATGACATATAAACTATCCAACAATACTTTTGAACAACTAATGAATCGTCCCTCTCAAATATATCGGCAATAATTACAGTAAATCTTGTCTTATCATTATTGACTATGTTGTTTATTGTTTACATATTATAAAGTTGGGGCAATTCGAGTTAAGGGAATGCTTAATGTGTCATCAGTGCGTACTGGTAACATGGCAACATCGCTCTCCACCGCTTAGGCTGCTCCCGCAAACACCACCCAGAACAAACACAGCTTTAGTATGGGCTCTCAACACAGCCCGAGCACCCGGAGCTCGTCAGGAGTCCGAACAACACAACGAGGCGAACCTCGGTGTGATGTCAGAGAAAATTTAGAGTAAGCAAGTACAGGTAAAATTTGCAGACATTCAAGATGGTTAATATGTTAAAACTGTACTGTAACAATAAAAAAATATGATCAGTTGTTGAAATTTGCATATTAAAGTTTATTAACATTGAATGGTAAGGGTTGATATTCTATACAATGTGCCAATGCAGTGTGCTCTATTATAGTAGCTGCTGTGAAGTGTGTGAAATCATGCAAACATGGACTTAATACTAAAGGAAAGAAGATGACTGATTAAATTATAAAGTAAAAAATAATGCAACAACCATGAAAAATGTGACATTCAACCAAACACAAATGATTTGTACAATAATAAGAATAATATAATCAAAAAATATCCACAATACTCAAATTAGTATCAATGAAATGTTTTTTCAACATAAGCTTGTATTTTAAATTCACCAAAATTAAGTATCACTGCAATACACAAGAACTCTCAACCTTTTAGATCACTTTAGAAGGTCGGTACATTGAAATTTCCAGATTCATAAAAAGTTATTTTAAAATCAAAAATTAATTCTCACCATCTTTATTATTCTTGTCAATAGAAAGACCTTGCATTCGCTGCTCCACATTTGGTACATCGTCATTGGCATTGGCGGAGGTTATTTCGGCATTGATTAGTTCGTCACTAGCGGCCGTCTCTACGCCTGTCTTGGAAATACTACCAGATTCTGTTACCGACTCCGGTGCTAAGACCCGCGAGGGCGCTTCGGTGACAATACCCTTCTTTTCTAAGCCAGAATCCGACTCTTTAAGATGACATCACGCCGATAATGAAATGGAAAAAAAAACAAAAAAGCAACAAAAATAAAAAAATCATGCAAAAGTGAATGTAAAATAATAACAATAATAATAATAAAATAAGCAATTTTCACATTTAACAAATTGAAAATTTTTCATTGATAACTGCGACAAAAATATTACACCACTCTAAGAAGAGATAGTTATTATCACGCAGGTATAAATAATATTGATCGATTGCAAATAAAATAATACACAAATAAAAGTAAAGCAGTGCATATACTGTGAATGCAGTGTGCCGTGAAAGAAGATGGTCTTAACAATTTTTGTTTGTGGTCCTAATAAAATAGCATATCACAGAAAAACAGACTTTCATATCACCATAATAATTTTCCCTATGAGTACATCGCCAGAAGTTTAATAAACTTGATTGAATTTGGGTTACTTTTGCTTTTTCATACAAGTATTTTATACGTTAGTTAAAAAAAAACTTGAGAAAAAAAAAAAAGAGATATTGTACATAATCATTAATATAATTGGTCGAGTGTTTTGCACATAAGCAGGTATTAAAATAAAATTAGTTTGCTTCAAACAGTTGGGTATTATACACTCAGTTTCCTCGGACAATCCAATTGGTTGATATTTTGTCCTTGGTGTTTTCTATGATAAATTTAAATATTTTTTTGTTAGCTTTAAATAATCAATTAATGAATTTAGGTGTAGAAAATGAAATGAATTTAGAGCGATATGTTCAGCAGTAGGTGAGCCAAGTCTGTTTCTCTAGAACGTGAATAAGATGGTTGAGACAGTGGTGATGTAAGACAGAGAGGATGGGTTACCTTGCGGTTCATCAACGCTAGTAAGTCGGGAGCCAGGCTGACTCTCATTGTTGGCGTCGCTGGCTTCACTAGCCTGGCAGATGAGGGAGACGCGGTAGAAGTAGTTCCTCCAGAAGTTCTCCTCCGTGATACTGAAACATATGGCAAACTCATCAAAATCTATTGGCAACTAGATTACTATTAAATGAAACATCTTTTTAAATAAATGGTTTATAACTCTGGAATTTTTCATTTTATATTTCCTCTATGTTTGGGAGATATACAACCATATTTGAAGCAAGCAAAAATCAATATGATAGTACATCCACGGCATCGAGGAGTTTTTTTAAATGTGAATAATGAACAACTTCAGTAAAAATATGTTTTGGTACATACACTTTGGGAACCAGGTCGAAGCGCATCTTCTCTAGATTGGGATCCTCAGCCATGATGGCGACTGCCACAGGATACAATACGTCATAGTCAAAGTTGAACTCTACACCAGCAGGCGGGGCACGGACAAAGTTTCGCCTATCCTGTAATTGCAGAAGACATATATATGTATAGCATTAATTCAAATGTCATATTGTGACTGTGCATAGTGGGTTTTATTGTTACCATTTCTTCTTCTAACTGTTATTAGCTAAATTTGAAAGGTATTAAATATACAAAAGGCATCTTCCAATTATGTGGTTTAATTGTTTACTTAGAATTATTAATAGTTGATCACATACCGTGGATAGAGAGAGGCATTCTTCCTTAAGCGCAGCCTCATCGGAGCGACCAGCCCAGGGCAGCTCACCAGAAGCTGGACCTCCGGCCTGTCCGCGGATGAAGGCGTCCTGTTCTTTGTTGAACTCTCCCAGCAGGCTCTGCAATCAAGGAAAAAATACATTGTAAGTAACTTAAAGAAATTTCATTACTAACAAAATTACTATTGATTGTTATAAGCATTTTTGTTGCTACCAGGATAGTATCGGAATATTTTTCAAGGCAGCTTAAAATGTTACTGTCTGGTTTTTTTTACAATAACATAGTATGATTATTAGTTGTAAGGTCTTAAAATAAACTTCTCTGGGACCAATAAACTATTTAGACCAGGTAAAAACACGGCCGCAAATCACAGATTTGGTGGCTGTGAGAGATAAATTAATCTTCCCAGCCAGTGACAAAGCTAAAAGCCACGCCGTTATTTACGCTCTGGCCACATTAATAAATTCGTTAGTCGGGTCGGCTTACGGAGCCGAAGCACCTCGGGGCGGAATGGGTTTCATAGGAAACATTAGGCGCAGCCAGACAACATTGGGGGAGCTTAACACCGAAATGTTTATAGTCACTAAAAAAAAAAACATATTTTTAATTTATAAACATACTTAGTATTTCATTCTAGCACACAAATAAAAAAACGTACATTTGATAACAGAATTCTTTTGACAAGTTTGTTGCTTTCGGCAGTGAGCGCAGAAAGGATGATTTCGTGGACAAGCTTGCACACAGAAATGCACTGAAATTCAATTATGAAACGCTGCAACAACGTCGGGGCAACTGAATGCTGGCGTCTCGCTCGTCCCCGGGGAAGCGGCATTGCTCGCCCGTCTCTTTCGCACTCGCAGCAATCTGAATCAAATGTCGGAGAGAGCGATTTTTGTTGCAAAAATAAAATTAATCAATCTGCCTCATCCGTCGGCGGATCCGCTCCGACGCCAGTGAAATACAAAAATTGTTTCGACAAATTCAAACACACGGAGCGGCGATGTTTAGACAACAAAAGTAAAATTTGTTTCTAGAGTAATCCGATGGCCGGGGGGGGGGCTGTAGTGGCTGTAGAGGGTTTCACAGGACAGATTATAACTTAGTTGCCGGCTTATCTACTGAATTTATGCGGGTGTTTCGCTCTACTCAACGTTATTAAAAACAGCGGTTTACTTAAGAAATCCCAATAACAAACTTCGTAAAATTGAGTCTTTGTGGTGGAAAACCTCTTCGCTCTCCCCCTGAGCGGCGTGTGTAAAGAATCGGTAATGGAGCAGTGAACTTGGAATGATTGTGGAGGGATGTGCTCTTGTCGAGATGGGGAGCTCTAGTTATTGTTTCTGTAGCCTGCTGCAGAAGGAGTATCAGATCTATACGCCAGAGCTTACAAAGCTCTGGCGGAAAAGATTATTAAGACCCGAGGACCCACTACACTGTTTTCCCTTTAGAAAACCACGAACACTGGCTCAGCATGAGTATGTGCTCAGTGAGAAGGTGGAAAACTTCAGTTAGAATCATATTATGACATGCAAGCCAAATTTTTTATAAGAATTTTAAATCATATATATGCTATATTAAAGATTTTTTTATATAATTTTTAAAATAAAACCGGCAGCCATTGATGTATTAATCTTTACATCCTCGGCGATGAACAAACCTCACAAAAAGCATGGTGTGTTAATTGTGGCGGGGGTGGAGTTTGGCCTAAGGCGGCGCCGGGGATGTGCCCTAATTGAGGAACAGGCGTGCAGAATAACGCGAGCCCGGCGGGCCCCCTGCTGACAGCGGAAATTAAAGCGTTCATAACAGACAACATAATATACCCCCATGCTCTATGGACAGATCCAAATACGCACAGAGCCGAAATCAGAGCCGACATCTCGGAGATACGGCGCTGCACGAGAGCGCGAGAAACAAATATTTGACGTGCTATTTATCGGAGCGAGTAAATACATATTAAATTTTATTACCCGACTCGTACACAATGGCAGTCGGTTTTGTGTTTTCGGTTATTTATTTTTCACATTTACAGAATGTATCTGTTATATAATACAGAAACGTAAAATGTGTTTTTGATATTAAATTACTGAAATTTATTAATATATACCGAGCCTCACAATCACATAATAATGTTTCGAACCTTTGAATCAATATTGAACGTGGCTTTGGGCGTGGCGTTTATTGGGTCTATATGCGGTAGCGATAACTTGTCGATATTAGGGTACATTAAAGATATTCCTGTGGGTTATCTGCGTTATCAAGCCTTACAAAAGCCTGCCTTATACAACCGAGAACATCAATAAGCGTTCAACAGAATAACGCAACGGGTAGGATTTCTTAGTCTTGATTAAAAAATATTTATAAACGATACATCACAAGTCGCTCAACTTCTAAGAATACGATGGAAATTCACATTTTATCAAAACATATTATTACAAATTGATACATTATCTGAAAGTTAAAAAGTGAGACATAGAGCTAGACATTCATTGGGTAGCAATTTTTTTCTGTCTTGCAACAATAAACCAGTCATTTCTGACGACCCGTCAAACCGTTGAGTTCTTTTTCGAAATGAGGTCCATATGAATGTCGTTTATTCGAACGGAGATCAATACATAATCCGGAGAGACTGGAAGAAAGAGAAAGAGAGGTGATTGATTGGAGGTATCTCGCTCTTTTTCAAAATGGATCCCACATGACGCAAGTATCAAAAGCGCTGACTCAGATTTACCAAATTGATTTTGCGATCGAGAAAATGTATTCAGCGTGTGTCGCGCGGCGGTGTTTTACATGCAAATTAGTTCTGCGGGAAAAACTCTAACGGCGTCTTCCCGGGACTGGATAATGGCCGTGATTACCCGACGGCGGTCTTTAAGCGAGACGATATTTTAGTATTCAGATTTAAATTTATATTCGTTAAAATGTTCAAGCTGAAAAAATACTTTGCGAAGTCATGAATAACTTTCGCGATATAGTATTACGTGTAATTTACTTTATACCTGTGGTACTAGCATCCAAGACTCGAAATCAAATAATGCATATCCAATACGATGATTGAAGATCGCAAGAAAAGCGTGGACAAGAAAGCAAGATATTCGAAGTAATAGCAGTTGTGTTCGGCATTTTATCTCTGGTGATTTTTATCCGACATCAAATTCTGAAACCGTTTTAGATTGAAAACTGTGCTAACCACTGGAACTCATTAAGCTATACTTACGACCTATTTTATGGGGAAATGAGGGTTTAAGTGGACTGCCCCTTGCCATTCACCATCGGATTATCCCGTAAGCCATTGGTATACGTCTGATGTAACAACGATAGATCCATAAAACCCACTCGGCAGTTATTGCACTTCACTACATAATTTAAAATTGAACGAATATTTCTATGGGTCTAAGATATAGTTATCCCTTAAGTTATATTAATATTAGGACTTATTTACTGTGTGTATGTGTATAATATTTGATCAATAACCACCTTATTATCCGAATTTATTCCGAAAAGGCATAACAAGTCAGTGTTGTGTCAACTACACGCGACCCTTATTTGGGATTTGGTCGAGAGCAGAAGAAATCACATCCCAGATAGTTACGTATTTACATTTGAGACGTATTCGGTATTCCGGGGGGAGTGCAGATGCGAATTTTGAATAACACTATCATATCTTATCGCGTCCTTATTTTTGCAAAGACCTCTGCAATGCGGTAGCAAAAAACAGGACAAGAAACCTGCCATATTGCAATGTTTTTTTTTTTCTGAGCTTTTCATTTGTCAACATTCAAAAAAGAAGCGATTGGCAAAAAGGCGTTTCGTCCGCGTTGCGTAACAAGGCGAGATAAAGAAAGCCCGCTTAGCCGGATAAAAACGGCTTCAATTATTTGCTAATACAGCGTTTCTCCCCGCTGGCGTGACCTGACCGCCGCGCCGTGACCTTAAAAGAAAATCCCTGTCATTATCCCGGAAAATCCATACCAGCGGGAACTAACACTCCACTATTCCAGGGGAGGCCCGGGGGCGGGGAAACTGCCAGCCTCCCCACAGGCTAGATGGGCCCTGCCAGACCTCGTCTACACGAGTAGTTCAGTGGCTAGAGCTGATGCTATCCAGGACTCTCCTTTCTTCATCTACTAATGAAGACGTTTTCAAACACACCAAAAACGGATTACAGAAAATTTCAACTCTACCAGCAATCGTAAATGTTTGTATCTGTATAAAAGTAAAACGTGTTTACTCAAAAACGGTAAATGGATATTATTAGTAGTGAAACTATTCAATTACAAAGTAACTATAGTAACAAGATAAATTAAATGTAAATAATTTAGAATTATTCTACAATTATCAATATTGGAAAATCTATAGTAAAATATAGTAGATATCAATAGTAAATTATATTTTTTAAATAAATCGATTTAACTCTAGAAACTATCGCCATTAATAAAATTAAGTAGTTAAGAAAACACCAGTCTATTTTAAATAGTATTATATAATAAGAAATCAAACTGCCAACATGAATAATATTGCACATCTAGGTTAGCACTAATTCATCGAGTATCGAAGGCTACACTATTCCAGGGGGCGGCGCTCCCCGAGGCCCTTGACCGACTTGAGCCCCCCGGGAAGCAATCAGAGGGGATGAAAGCCTCTCCGCCCCCGCGCCCCCACGGCTTGTTGATTCCGCCACAGGCGGGGTAAAGAGTTGACCGAGTCCAGGGAGGCGATAATGGAATGCTTAAATGATTGATGCAGACATTAGCGAACCACCCAGGGTTCGATCGAACATTGAAAGCCTTTATTATTTGTGAAAGTTTATAGAAGATGATCAAACCAAAGTTTTAATGAAGTTTGATAAGCGATATTTTAAAGTTACGAGGTTTTACTTAAATGGTTTTATAATAATGAATACCATGTAATAAATCAATCTCAATAATTGATGTTTGATAGTGCCTGTACGGCTCTCAGAAATTATGATTATTTCGACCTGATAAAATTCCTGAAAGCATTATGTAATTAACACTATACAAGTCTCAAAATAAAAAAAATACAGCTTTTTGTGTGTCAAAAAACAAAAAAATAGCTATTCGGTATTAATATTGGGTCACATATGTTGCGTATGCTCTTTTCTGCTACATTAATATCTGTTCTTTTTGAACAATGGATAACAAGGATGAAAAATACTGCCCACGATATAGAGTGACAATCCAGAAATAACTATTTCAGCAAAAATGTCCAAGATATATCTCAAGTCACTTATCATATAGATGTGTCTTTTAGAAAAGTGGAAAAAATGTTTATTTATGTTATATTTTATATAATCAACTTTATTGTTAAAATTTATGATAACCATCGATTAAATAAATAGTGGGTAAAATTTCGATAGTATTTTAAAATTCTTTACACCAAATCAAAAAAAATGATAACGCAGTCAAATAATTGAGATTCGATTGTGAATCTTGTTTTTTTTTCTTCTAAATTATTACAAATTCCCTTGCATCGTGTGAATAAAACAAATATATTTTCTTAATACCGAGAGACTCAAAATTTAATAAATATGCACATTTATGTCTATAAATAAAAATGCTAACGCTCGCTCGAACAAAGCGAACTTTCGTGTATTTTCAAGCGTAGTTCTGTTATATATTTTTTACCCCTTTGTCTCTCTCAGTAAGAAGCTTTGCCAAGGCAGTGGCGCGCAGTTAACAGGTAGGTATACTGAATAAATCTAAAAAAAAAAAAAAACTACTAAGAACTCGCGATTGGCAAAAGCGGCCGCGCATTTAACAGAATAAAGGCAACCGGGATCGTTTCGAGAGTGCGATTGAGTCTGTGGGAGGAAAGCGGTTTTGGTCGGCCGCAAATTACGATTCGCTTTCAGCTGTTTTCGTATGGATTGCTTTTCCCAGAGTATGCGAGCGCATTACGCGTGTATAAGCCACGAAACGAGAGGGATTCCATCAACCGGCGGTGGAATGGAGCTTGACCAGGTATGCATAAACCAGTAGCGTAGATCAGTCCGGTTTTAGATATTTTCAAAGTAATACTATATATAGCATAAGTAAACGTTGAATATATGGTGTTATATTGAGTTGTACCTGGCAACACTACATAATACTAGGAACTCAATAAATGCTGCTTTCTTACAAAATTATATAAAGCTGTCTCTTGATTTTTGGACCGCAAGTACACTGCGATCTCAGTGCGAAGTCAATCTTGTCAGCCACTACTGCGAATTCCTCATACATGGTAGTTTCCTTCTTCGAATTTTCCCTACGATAATCAGCTGCAGTAATATTTGGTATTTCTGAAAATAAGGCCTTACGATTTTTTGCCTTCGTCGAGAGTTCTCCTTCTTATAAGTTGTACTTAAGAAATCCCAAGGAAATTTGAGCCAGACGGTGGAAGTGCTCGAGAAGAGCTGCCGGGTAGTCTGGAGAAGCCGAGTGCGGCGCCTCACGAGACGACGGAGAGCTTTAAACGGAAAATTAAATAACCCAAAACAGCGCATGAAAGCTCGCGTTTGAACCCACAGCACATCCCAGCTTCCCCGCGAGCGAGTAATAAAGTCTCCTTCGAAAGTCTGCGAGACTTCAAAAGATGGAAAATACAGCATAATCAGACGGTTTGAATACCAATTGAATATCGGTCCTTCTGAAATAGCAGCGCGCACGAAAGCGTCCTACTCAGTGATAATGTAATCTCAGTCGACCTCCTTCGGGTAAGAGGATCGCGCTTTATAGGTTTATATTCGTAATATCTCCAAGAGCTCCAGTCTTGCAGTATCCACAAATATTCCCATTGCCTTTTAAATAAATTTATTTGTAAAATACTATAACTAAATCTCCGGTATTTAAATTGAAATTACTAGATGCTGCCTTATTCCAGTTTTGTTTGATTAGGGCTCAGCATTCTTCGGCTGTAAGCTGTAGACATTTACTTTAGTACTCCAAATAGCTTTCAGAGACTATTGTTTTTATCACTAATGGAAAGAACTTTTATTTCCAGTAAAAGCAACGCTGAATTAAATTAAGACTACATTGTCGTCACTACACCTTCAGTCTGCCCGCGCCCGTCATGCTTTTTCTGCTAGCAATGCTTTTTTTGCTGACTCCAGACATTCTGTATGATACCAATGACTCAACTAGCGCAATATATTATATAAATTTTATATTATTTAACTAGCACGCTAAGTATTGTTCACTTTTCTCTAGACTTATCTTCGTCTTACAAAATTTTCGTTGAATGTTCTAAATTAATTTTTATATAAAAAAATCGTAAGCACTTTTATGGTATCTCAGGCTGAGTACTATACATATTTGTAAAAACATATCTCCATATTTTTGCACGCTTTATAATATCAAATTAATACAAAGAATACTTGGCAGGTTCATATTTAAGACTTCAATGCCGATTTGTTGAAAACAACAATGTATTTTTTGAAAATACATTTGAGTGTCTAAAAATCAGATCTGTGTTTTCATCAAAACTGAGACGTCTGTAAAAAAAAATACAAACTTTTCTTCGGTGGAACGACAATCAATTCTGAACTTTTAAAAAACTGACGATGGGAAAAAAAACGAAGATGACAATACTTCAGAAGTTTCACTTTGACGAATAATACTCGGAAGAAAATGTTTCTTCAAATTCACCTGCCAACGGTGAGCACGACTAAAAAAACTGCTCAAAGTTACACTGAAAAGGTATATAATACATTCGAATATTTTCTAAATCAATACTACTTTCGTGAAAATAATTCATATCGAATCAAATAAGATTGCGTTTCTATTATACTAGCATAATTCAATGGATCTTTAGAAGCATTAAGAGCTTAAATTAATTACTAAAGCCTTACAAATATATAAATGGAAACATTAAATACCTCTAATTTCTATTAAACGAAAGCAGCTTCCATTAATAACCAGTGGTAATTACAAAACTAAATAATTTCCTCAGGCACTAATGTCGCTAGTTTTTATCTGGGGCATTTATCTTAAAGATACCCTGAATGATGTAATTAGAAACAATGATTACGTTAATTAATTTTGATCAATTGTACAGCGTGTGAGGTGAATGAACTTTAAACAATAAAGGCATTTTCAGTTTAAAAATTTAACTGGATGTTTTATAACGTTTATTTTGCATTGATTTTTTTACGGGTTCTATCTAAAAAGCCTTCCTTGGGGTAGATTGCTCGTAGATCTATGAAGTGATTTATTTTGTGGTAGAAAAGAAGTCGGGAAAAGTCAACAAACGTCCTTACCTATTTACCTAATTACTATACAATCTAACCAAACTTCCCTTGACCAACCTGCCTGCCAATTACGGTAGTATATTGGTGGTAATAATATTCCCCTAAGAAATTAGCTCAAAGCTCTACAGTAAATACATTATAAGGGTTCCCTTTTGTTCCAGAATACTGTTATAACGAAATACTAATATAAAATTGTTAGAATATTTTTTTTATAAGTTTGTACACAATATACTGGTTTCAATTATAATGTATCATAATTAAACATCATCCCACACAAATCACGATGATATTTTTCTGAGAGTTTCTTTAAATCATCTTCTATATATGAACTAATGTGCCTAATCATATTAGTAATAATTAAACATCAAGTGTGAATAGCCAATAAATAGCTAGTAGTAGTTTGTGACCTCTTTTTTTCTTTCAAGAGCTCACAAGCAAAAAAGATAGTAATCCTTTGGCCAATTACAATTTGTCTTCTTATTTCAAAGATACTCAGAAGCAGAAAAAAACATAGTTTCCTGTCGTTCAATCTAATGCTGAATTATTGAGACAATGTTTCGCACAGCACAGAGGGTGTAAATGAATCTCGTGTGTAACAAAGAGCATTAGATTATCCTGAATCATTTATGAAGTGTCACGGTGAGTGTGGGTGACAGCGGGGAGGGGGCGGGCTGGGTCCGTGAGTCACGAGCACTCTGCTCTGAACACCCAGCGTTGGTGAACTACCAGATCGATGCACAGCATCTCGTTGTGAATACATGAAAAAATTATTGACTGTTAACCCTAGTACTCGTTGACAAAATTGTGGTTACTTGAAAACACTGTTCTCACCATTACAAACATCATAAGATTTATATTTAAAAAATTCCAATAAATTGAATAAGTGAAAAATTATTGATTATCTACCTTGTCGCAATTAACATTTCATAATAGTTTTATACGATAGCTTACATCTTGGCTACAAAATATCACGATCAAAGACAATTTTATATTTATTTATATAACAAATTCAATATTTTTGACAGAGAGTACTTGGTGGAATTCAATTTTAATATTTTTGAGTAAAATACTTGAGTGATTTTCCACATAAATTTCCCTAAAAAATATTACTGAGCTAAAACGGAATGAATACGTCAAATGCTAACCTTTTATTTAACTGTATACAATATGATCATCAATCTTCTCTATCAAACAGAGTTTGATATCAAACTCTGTTTGATAATGCCAACGTGAAAGGTTTGGCGAAACCGGTCACAAATAAAAACGAACATGTGGAAAATCACTCAAGTATTTTACTCAAAAATATTATTTATATAACGTTTCTTCTTCATCTGATGCCTATCTTCAGGCGGTGAACATTTCATCGAACATATCCCTATCCTGGGCCAGTCTCACCAATTCGGCCGCACTTCCGATCTCCTGCTACTGACACAAATTTCGCATCCATGTAACGTTTAAAAAAACGATTTTATTTTTTATGCAAATAATAACAAAATTTACTTAAACTCTGAGGAGTATATATATATATATATATACTCTTACTGAAATTTTAAGATTCTACGGCACATAATTGGCTAACGTCGTGCTAAGTGGCAAAGGGTATTTTTTTGAAAATTTGAAGATAATCCAGTGCGTTTTTATTCTTATTTATGTGGTACAATATACTAGAGCTCGTAAGTAAATCAAGTGTGGGAAGCACTCAAAGCTTCAACTCGCATTTTTAACGGTGCCGGCCAAGTGAGTCGTAAAAAGCGCTTTATTCCACTAGCTACACACACATAACGCCAGCTTTCCGCGCTTCGGGTCGAAAGAGATATATAAAATAACGATACCGCCACCGGAGCTCATTTCAACGTGTAAATAAAAATAAAGCAAATGAAAAGATATACAATAGGACATCCGTCACAAGAGCGCGTCTCAACGGGTAAATAAAAATAAGGTAAGAGTAAAAAAATATGACAGAACAAATCCGCCACTGAGGTGCGTCTCAGCTTGTAAATAAAAATTAGGTAAAAGTAAAAAATATAAAAAGAACAAACCCGCAACCAAAGCGAGTCTAAACGTGTAAATAAAAATAAGACTGGATCGTTTATTATCCAATGACACGCCCTTACGACCCTCTCGGGACGGGGGTTGTGTTTCAAATAACAATTTAAAATTTAATTTCGTTTCTCATCCATATCTCCTGCGGTAAATGCCGTATTACGATAATTGAACCGAGGCGAGACTGAAAACGGACTGTAAAACAAGCAACCAGATTTTATGGATATTCGCTGTTTTGGATTTAGTTTCTAAAAAGTTTTTTTACTGTGTGTTTACTGAATATTGTACCGACTTTCAGCGCGTTTAAAAATATCAGACAAGAACAGAATGATTATTACATTTTACTTGGCTTTAAAATATTTTTTAATTTGGTTTGCGTGAATATTTCTTTTTATTAAATCACATTTATCCTTTTTATTACAGTGTGATGGCCTCAACTAATGTCTCAGTACAATGGAATTAAGTTTTGATTAAAATAATGTAAACGAAATATGTCGAAAAACATGGGAGGGTAGATAAAGATAAATTGTGTGTATACTTGCATCTGTAGTATATTTTGCTATGAAAAATGTAAAGATATTTAAAAATATACTAAAAATTTACACCACAAAGAAAATCTACTTTGAATCAATGTAGAAAGGTTCTGAAGCGATAAACTGCACAATTTCGAGTAAGGCAATATTTTTAAAACTGATTTATTAAAGTATATTTTAAAATGAAGACGAATTGTAAATAATACAAACAGTGCTTTGAGTCGTTAGTTTCTCCACTAATGAATTACTCATGACTCCTCCCCACGTTGTTCTTTGCTTTTGTACTCCAGTTTCAATCTGATTCAGTTAAGCGTCCATTAAATAAATTCAGTTTCCTTAAATAAATTAACGAAGTGTCCGAATGAAACATCCGCCCTACAGACTAATAAAATATAAAAGGGTAGCTTGCAGAATATAGCACTTAAATAACGACTGTGCTTCTTCGTCGTCTTATCGAAAGATTAAAAAGAAACGTCGAGAAAAATCCTTTATTGAATACATAATGATTCTTTCCATAAAAAGCTCTTTAAAAGGCTGTGCGAACCTCGGGATTTTATGAAAAAAGGTACATCATTCTGTGAAAAATTGAATTGAATAGCGTTTCAATATGTAAATCTTCTGTCATAGTTCAGAAATACTTATATTCCAAGTTAAGTACAAAATCGTGTTCGCACCACCGTATTGTACTAAACTAAACTAATAATATATGTATGTACAAATATTAAAAGAAAAAAATAACTTTTTGAAGTGGTTATATTTTTTAAAAGTCAGAAAAAAAACCACTTATCTGCACGTATGTACAAACAGCACGGTTCACAAAACATCCCTGGGAATTACTGAACAGAAAAGAAAAGTACCAGCTTATATGATAAGCATTGGTATTTATGAGGTATATTACAACATGGTTTTGCTTGTTTTTCTGTGACCTTAATCCGCAAGGGTTTAACACACTCGTGCAAAGTAAATATACGTATTTTACCATCATCGAACTCCTGAACAAAACCTCTCTTGGCTGATTCTCTTAAAAACGAACGAGCTCGCAAGAAAACAAATATTGGCTAAAATAGAAATCACGATTGCTTTACGAAATACTATGAAGAGAGATTATTTCTCCAGCCAGAGAATCCCAGATACCTATTTAGAAAAACGTTTGTCGATAGAACAATTGTCTTTAAAACGTAATTACACTATTTGAAAAAAAGTGGCTAAAGAAGTCTTTATCTGGCTTGGCACGAGAGCCTCGATATTTTTATGATACTGTTTGCGAAGGTATTATTTTTACGTACGATATTAATACGTTTTTTTTATGTACAATGTCACAACAATACGAAGATTCATTTCACCATTTTTTTTTTTTTCAAAAATAAAGTGGATATGACTGATAAGATTTCTCAACCGTCTGATAGCCGAAATGGTGCTGAAAATTTCATCCGGCTTAGAACTGGCGAGGATTGGTGAATTACAAATGATCTGAAGAAAATGGTGAGAAAAAAAGAAACAGTCGAGTGGCTTTATTTTCGATGAATTGTGAGGTTCTGAGTACCGGGAAGCCTGGCCAGTAAAGGGCTGACAATGCAGGATAAAACGAATGTCATCCTCCATCACGGAGACAACAGAACCCTTCAAAAATAATTAACGAAGTGTTTGAGATCAAGAGTCCAACTCAACATTTTTTATGCCTACTTACTATGATTTTTATTTGATTTAATTTTGAAAAAAATTTCTGAATGCAACGTTAGCATATTAAATATTTCAAGCACAGTTTTGTATGAATTATAATATTTCTTTAGAAATCGTAAATATTTTTTAAAAAAACAAAAATTCTATAATAAAAGAAAACAGCTTATGATGACGTATTTTTAAACAAATATTTTACTAAATGCCGATTTGGTAAGGGTCGCTATATTTTTATAAGTTTTGAAGAGAACGTCATTTGGCGCTATGACCGTCGTAAAACTTAAGCGGACAGAGTTAAGAAAATGTCTCAGTGCAGCACCTCGGCTGGCAATAATTACAGGCGGCACTTAGTACACGGCTTACCACCCCGTGAATAATGTATTTAAACTCGGGGGATGATTAAAGTCTCTGCCTGGCCGGATACCGACTACTCCCCGTCACGCGAAACGACCGCGACACTTCCATTAGCCGGCTGGGCTCTTTTCAGCTCAATATAGCATTGGGATTATCTATGCTATTATTTGCAAATATTATGCAATACTGTATTATAAAACCTACAAATTTGAAATATCAGACTGGTAGAGTACCGACATAATAGGATAGGCGAATACGTGCTGTTTTTGAATTCAATGCGTTATAGGGATTATTTGTTTCCGTTCCAACAACCATTGTGATTAACTATGTCACTGTATTGGTTGCGTTTAATAATAGCAAGTGTGTAATGTGGATAATTTATATTGTCAGATATGTTAAATTTATATAAACAGTGGGGTCCGTTGATTGGTTTTTTATTATTTTATTTTAGCAATACCTAATCACGATTGTTAAAAATGTATTATTCAGGTTTAAATGTAGCAAGACAGATATGCTTTTCATGCTGCAAAATTTTCTTACTAATATTTTATTTTGTACGAAGAAACTTAGGATATCAACGGAAGTACAATTACAACCGTAGATATTTTTACGAATTCACAAATTGCGATTCACAAGTAATCCAAAGTTAGTAGTACCTTCAAAGCAGATCAAAAAAAAAAAAAAAAAACATCAAAAAAAGCAATTACATTTCTTCGGACAGTTTCCATCCCGTCGGCAATTAAAGTCGTTGGGCCCGCTCCTCGGAGTCGTCATCGCGAGCCGCCAATAAGAAAACTCGAGGATCTAATTTAGAGACCGCCCGCCGGGACCCTCTCTCCGTATAATTGGATTTTTATGAAGTCCAGCACAGCTCCAGGCCGCCATTGCTTTAATATCGTCTGCTCTGAGTCGGCGGGACTGGAGGTATCAATGTAGCTACAGGCTGAAGCAATATCGAAGCTTTCATGTGGCTTTAGTTTTTTCTTTGACAATTCAATAAAGTATCAAATTCGACTATGAAAAAATACACTGACTGTTATCAAATATTTGTTTTCAATTCAAGGCTTTGATATGATGTTATAAACACTATGATCAAATAAAGCATTTCCACGAATGTTAGTTTCGATCAAAGTTCAGTCCTTTTGCTGTGATGACATTAGTGTAATAAATAAATTCTCGATGTACAAAACTTATTATATCCATTTAACCGTAAATTGAAAAATTGAGTTATTTTTTCCATGTGCACATATTAACATTTCACGTCTATTTTGTTTAAAAATATATGAATATTTATAATAATACCTATACCGAAAACACAAACCAAAAACGGTCTGAATAAAAGTTTTACAGTGAAAAAATCATCAGTGAGTGTTGAAATAATATCGCTATCATATTCTATACTCCGTATGCTTCAATGAACGTAATTTATTCACGTATTCAAAATATTTCCAATGTGGTTTTTGGTCGGAGTTAAAAAAATTCTATTTAACCAAAATGTAGAGCTCACGATGAAATATAGAAGTTCAAAGTAAACAAAGTGTATTTACGTCGTAACAATGTCTGGAATTTTTACTACGTGGATGTTGTTTTAGTGAAATTGCCATTTCACGGTAGTGCGGCGCAGAATTACTTACTGGGATGGCTGTCATGAGGAGCGCGTGTGTCATAACTTGCAGAGAATATCACGATGGGGAGGTACATTAAATTTAGACACAGCGAGCGTATCTTATTCATACTTTAATCTGGGAATTTCAGAACCTCTGTTCTGAATACTTGGAATTTCGACTTAATAAAGTAGAACTACGCTGTCGGTCTAGGGGTATCTTTATTTAATAAGACTAATTAAAACTCATCTTCAAATAAACTTGTTTGCTTGTGTTGTAATGCAAACGAAATATCTTCACGAAGCTTATGAGAATTTAATTATTTCGAAATGAATACGTAAAATTAACATTAAATGAATGTAATATAGTCGCATTGATTAAATAAAAAGAAGCGTGATAATTCTGAATACAGATTTAGATGAGTTTTTTAACGTGGCAAAATTAAAAATTGACTGTAAATATTTTTTAAAATATTAGTTACATGTTTTACGATTTGAGTAAAATCATAATTCTTTATCAAGAGCCATAACCTGTAAACATATTAATCTACATTAAAACCTTTACGATAATGATGATTTATGTGTTCAGTGGTTATTACATGTTTAGCTACCGGAGTCATTTGAATTTATCTGGGGTATCTGATTAACATCGGAAAATAAAACATCGGAAACTAGAACAACATAGATTACTTTCGTATTGGTTGGCAATAGAATATTTTTTTTTTTTTTTTTCATAAAATAGTAAGCTGTAATATGACGATCGAACTAGCAGTATGAATTGATTACTCCAAGCTCCAAGGTGACAGTCATAAATTCAGCCTTAAACCTTGCGCAAAAATACATCAAAACAAAGTAATAAACTAAAAATGGCACACAAAGTCGCAATGAATAGAAAATAATAATATTAATAAAAATAAAATAAAATAAAATCCTTAAAAAAACTGATTATCTTTCGTGAAATTACTTAGCTAATTTAGTGGAGATAAATTTTTTCCGAGTCCAATTTGTCTCCGGTTACTCGTCATTAAGTTCGTATTTACGTACTAAATTATCTCATCCCCTCTAATTCAGGTAGCGACTGACGATGTCCGTAGCAAAACGGCTTGTCCCACCCCAACCCGTGAGGGGGTGGGTCCGCACGGAAGTCGAGGCGACCTCTCCAGCTGCGGGTCACTCTGCACTAATTGGCCCGCCCGGTGGACGGAAGACTTTCGAATTAATTAAATGAAGCCTGGATACTCCCAACTATCTGAAAAAAATGAAGAAGGCTCTAAAAGCTCGTATCTGGGTCAGTTCATGCTCTAATTTTCTGTTTTGTCGTATGTGCACGAATGACAACATCAAAACTGCACCACTCTCGGCGCTTCTGATAACGTGACTTTTGTTCAGATTAAAAAATAATTGCATTAAAAACGCTGCCTTGTTGAAATTTTAATAGAAAAAATACAAAAAAAATTAAACGCAGGATTCAATATTAAAATATTAAATATAATATCAAAAATAACATACTGTCTAAATGCATAAGATCTTTATAAACTGATTAATAGTTTACCGATTCACCTGCCAATTTCGTTCGATTCAATATGATTTGTACAAGCATAGTATGTATTTTTTATTCAAGAAATTTATTATTTAAAAATATGAACACTGTTACAGTTAGTTCGAATAAAATCAATATAATCAAGCGCGGGATTATTTTATTTTGGAATGCACGTTGTTTTCTAAGCCTTTTAGGTAATAGCCAAATATTGGCTGCGCGTGCTTCCGCCGGATTTAACAATTCATTCGATTCAGAGCGCTCTACGTTGACCTTAAGTTTTTCATGTTATAATAAGCCGACCTTTATCAAAATAACTAATCAACGATCAATAAAACATCTAAATGTGTAGACTGTTTTTTATAACTACGCAACTGAGAGTGGAGTACAAATTATAGCATTACAATTCTATCGATTAGAGAAGAAATATTGTTCTGTTATTTAGTTTGCAGAAAATACGGTAAGTGTGCAAACAGAACATAACTCCTCGTATTAATTTAGCACCTGTGTTTGGATTAACATTATTACTACCGAAGTAAAGGGTAGAAGTAAACGAGAGTCAACTCAGAAAATGTAAATCGAGAATAGTAATGAGTAAATACAAATAAATGAATATTTGAATTCACTTACTCTGATTAATGTTGGGAAGAGATTTTGTTGATTTGCAAATAACAACTATTTTGTTTGAATCAAACCTTTTTTTTCACTGCAAATGTTACATTTATATGATTTTATTTGGCTTCGTGTAGTAAGTAACAGATATTATTATAAGAAAAAAAGAAGCATCTAAATACATCATAATGCTGTATTACCGATAGGTTTTATTTTATTTAGTGCGGTAAAAGTATCATATAGATTAATGGAAACCTACACAAAAAAATAGGAAAACCTAATTACATTTTAGTCTGAAAATCCTGATAAAGAGTCGAAGCTCCTTATACAGGATGAAGTGAGATAATCAACCGCGTGCTCGGAGCGATATGTGAGGTAGTATTCTCGAATGGTAGAGTGTCTTAAAGAAACTAAAACAATATTACGACAACAATAACAAGGCTGCTAGGATGAGTGGCTGTCGACTGGCTTGTATGAGTACTAAACTTACTAAGTGTAAATCGTCGCCATAATTATTAACATGTGTGAAGATGGACAAACTTTTGAATTATCTGAATGGTATTCAAGTAATAATGGTGTGATTGCACAAGACAATTACGATGATGTGTTTGAATGCACTGTAATGGTAACGGTTGGATGCTTGAACTTGTTTTCTATTGCACTACTGAAATGTACTGTTTATTAATATTGCTCTACAATAACGATCATTTCTCTATGTATATATTAGCATTACACTCACCTTGCTTGCTTTCTAGAATCAAAAGAAGAGAAATTGTTAATATGTTGTCAATTTAAATACAGTTAGGACCTATGTACTATATAATACCAATAAAATGTAAATTCACAAAATACACTTGATTTCATATTTCAGAAGAACCCTTAAAAATATTTTCGTACATATAAAGTCCTATAGATGATCAGTTACGTCCTAAAACATTAATGGCGTATTAATAATACCCCTGGCTTAAATACGAGTGTGAAAGTAGTAGTATATGTCGTAAGGCGGGTCAATCGAAGGGTGTGGATTTCGGATCACCGTCTCTCTTATAAGGTTTTCTTCTTCTAGATCAGGCAGGCGGTATAAATACATCCTTAAAAAAACCTTTTACGCTCCAAAATCAATAATCTTATTTCAGAGATGGCTTTTGATTGTTACAACTGAAAAAGACACCCGAACGTTGGTATAACCCTTGTATAATTTAAACGAACCTAGTATTTCGCACTGAAGCGACTATACCATAAGAATAGACTAAAGAGTGAGCATGCAATCCAACTGTTGCTCGTGTTGGATGTGCAGCAAGTTGTTAGGGTTCCAGATTGGCGTCATCGGGCATTAGTTATCGCACAGCACCGGTCGTTGAAGTCTGTTATACTCTACATTACGAGACGGTCAGTAAAGATACAGTATATTTGTAAATATACGTGTATTAACTTTGTGCAAGATAATTTAAGGATCACAAATTGAGAGCAGTACAATAGCAGTGTTATGCTCGTATGGTAGCGACTGGAGTGGAAGCACTAACCGAAATGGTACAAGCGCAGAGAGACTTTTTTCAAGCAATATATAAACTATACCCAAACAATTAGGCATCAAATCATTTTTACTTATATTATTTTAGCCATTCGTTTGTGATATTGTTTAAATATTTTTAATTACTTGTTTACCTTTGCACGTAATGTAATCAGCTGTGTTCAGTGGAATTGAATATTCTATAATACAAATAAATAATGATACGTTGATAATGATTGATATGGTAACAGTGCATATCAAATAATAAAATTAATTGAGTAATAAGGTTTACCCATTATTTCAATAGATTATGGATTGTCTATTTAGTTCGTCAGTTAATATTAACGGATTGTTTAGTAAAGCGACGATTATTTTGAATAGACAGATAGATTTTCAGTAATACCTTGGGCTAATTGAGAGAACTATAATACTATCGGTTTTCGGGGCTTATCCGACAGAGATAGAAGTGATATTATTTACATTAATATAAAAAATGAGATATATTGATAGTAACGGATATAGGAGTTTGAGTTTTGTATAATATAATCAAGAATATATTGTTTTAATGTTCAAACAAATAAATTAAATATAAATATATCTTACTGCTATAAATAACTATTCAATGATATTCCATAACAAAATTATTCACGGATTTTTATATTTTTCCGCCATTTAGTTTTGATTGCGGACCTATTTCCAAAAAAACATAAAATTTAATATACGCAAAAACGCATGATAAAATCAAGCTTATATAGACACAAATAATAGCCTTATTATGTTTAACACTAGCCAGTCAAGCGCCAACTACCCATCACGTGCGTGATTATCAGTCCGACAAGCGGCGCCTGGTTTGCGGCAACCCGACCAGTCGCGGTACTTGAGTGATAAATAAAAATTATTCTAGGTTGGTGATAATTTAATTAGGAAAAGCTCTGCACATTAAAAGTAAATTAGAAATAATGCTTCAAAATGAATAAAATCCTAAGTAAGTTTTATTTACTTTTCATAGCAGAATGTTCAATGGTTACATACAATATATTTCATGATAATATCTATACACTTAGATATATTTTATACGAATTGAATAAAGGATAAAAACTCTTAGAGACCCGAAGAGTATAATATTATAAACTAGCGTAAAAACTGGCGTAATTTAAATATTTTCTTGCTAAAATAAAGAATAAAATGTTACCACCGTGTTATGCCGTCAAAGGTATAAAATTTCAAAACACACTGCAATAAAAATAAACAATATTAATATAAATCTATATAAAGAGAAAGAAACAAAAAAAATTGTTTAATTCGAGCATCATCTCATCATCATTAAACTTACTTGAAAACGCGAACGAATACGTCACCGAACCGGGCGAAGTCGGCCGAAAGAGAGCGGGCGATAAAAATTGTAGATTTGAATTTATCTCCTCGGGCGAGCCGGCACAAAGTAGGCGAGATATAAAGTTGCGACCCCCGGGAGCCGAAGGGAGGGACCTGCCGTCAGAAAGTATCTGTCCGCGAAGTGGGGGCGGATAATTTGCCGAGGGACCCGGGACTCGGTTTACTGTTTATTTGACATTCGACCAGTTTCGGATTCGCAGACTTTAATCTCATAGGCGGTGATGAATTAGCAAAATTGCGACTTGAAAGAAGGTATCGATATGTTATGTACTGATGTTAATTTAGGGAGGTTTAAATAAGTACTATAAGTACTTTATCTTTGAAGAAAGTTATTAATTATATTATGTAGGTAAGATCTATAAACACACCAGTTTCTATTGCGGTCACTTCCGACTAATCTTATATAAATGATATACTGAAAAAAAAAATGCTCTTGATACAAATTTTTTTTTAAAACTATAATGCTGTTTCTATGTGAAAATAAAACAATTTTTAATGAACAGATATGTATTATGATTCGTAAAAAAATATTACAAAAAAGTATTTGTACATGTATAAAATTCAAAAACAAAAATAAATAAAAATTGCTGAAGAAATATCCAATGTATTGTTAGTCAGAAACTATTATCAAACCTCTCGACATGTCACGCTCTCTTAGTAGAGTAAAGCCGGAAAAAAAAATTCATGTCAAAGTATAAAATATTTAAAGAAATAAATCCACCCCTATTCAATTCGGAGAACCTTTTCAACGATAAAAATAGAAAAGTACACACAACCAGATATCACAGATTCAAGTACATGCGGCGGTGGCAAACGTACAAAGTTTCGGGTCGAATGTAAGCTCAGCCAAATAAACTGAAACGACTTTACAGACGAGGGAGGAAAATAATTTGACTCCGAGCTAGAGAATAATAATCGCAATAAAGGCGTCAGCGAATAACGATTTGTTCTCCGGTCACTGTAGGGAAAAATAAAAGCTCGGTCATGAGGAATAACGATTATTGTGAATATTTTTGCCACTGGATTGAAATCGTATTTTTGCAAATCGTAATTTGTAACGAAAACAAGACTCAATAAGAGAATAGGCTCTAAAAGAAATGACAAAAATTACAGTTCTGAGCTGTAAAAAATACAGCAGTGTATCAACCAGCGATATCGACTATATAAGTAAACGCTTACTTGCGAGTGCGAGGTTAGTCAATAGTCGAAACATCCATTTTTTTAATTTTAATCTACGTAAATCAACACATGTCACTATGAGAAATGTGAGATATCAGAGAGAATAACGTTACAATTCAAAGCTTAATTCAGTTGATTAAATATTTTATAAACGCTAATTGAAATATTATAGATACTGTGTAAAATTATCACAAAAATTTGCGTAGATCTTTTGACTATAAACTAAATAAATCTAAGAAAAGAATCTTTAATCGGTGTATATAACGGTGAATACTTGAAATACAGTCTGTGTTAATATTTGAGTAAAATATTATTTTAAAATCTAAGAAGGCAATATGACGACGGCAGTACGGCAGTGCGTATTTTGAGTGTATCAAAGAGGTGGCAAGCAGACGTAAGCGTCATTAAGCAGAGCTGGAGCTCGTCTCTTCCCGGGAGTCTCGCCTCATTGTGCCGTAAGCGCCCTATTACTCGAGAACATTCTCTGGAAGAGACAATTTCTTTACAGAGTCGTTCTGGGCTCGCGTCAAAAGCTCCGGACATCCCCTCGGCTCTAAGCTCACTAGAAAAAAACGATAAGGCGATAAATTTCTTTTCATCTCGAAAATGTACCGTATTTTAGGTTTTGGCTCGGTCGCCTTTCGTATATTTGAACTGAAGCAACGAAAACAATTTACTGTGATAAATATAAATATGCAGCACGACTGTCGTCCATTCATTTGTGTTAAAAATACGTCATATTTCACAGTAACACAAAAATTAATAATTTGTACCAGTTAGTTCCTGAACATTAATAAATTATACTTGAATATTTAGTAGAAAATCTGATTGAAATAACAGAGAGAATATTATAGCAATGATAAGAACAGAAGAAACACGCGATGTAAGATCACACTGCATTTTTAGTAAAAAAAAAAAAAAAAGTAAAATATAAGACATTCAAGGAAGTAACGCCTGGTAGTATTCCATCACGGCGGTGTTAATTAAACTTTGTTTCGAGATTTTTTTTGTTTTCAGGCCGTACTCATATATCTACGTTCCCAACTTTCCTCATAATTCTCATTTTTACATTCGCAAGATAAAAATAACTTTTTCAAGGCAGGAACATCAGGCAACATTGAAATACGAAGGCGGCAATGTAAGCCGACAGCAAAAATGATTCATCGAGTCATTTATTTTAAACGATGTACAGTTTTGAAAACAAAATCTTTCTCTGCTAGATTATAGTTTGATATGGCAATTTTACATGCAGCAAAATGGCCGCTGTGGAACGTAAAATGGCTGCCTGAATGCCGAGTGTGCTCGGGCAGGAGCAACCGCGTCTCCGCCGGCAATAAAAGCACCTGCTCTTGCTTCTACTTCTTCTTATTATTACTCTCTAGCGTTATATGCTTTCCACTTTTCAGTGACTTATTTTGAATCCAAAAAAAAATTAACTTTAATATCGAATACAAATATGTTTGAAGCCTGAAACCTGAAGTAACATAAATGCGCATTCAGGATTCATATCCAATAAAAAATAAAACTATTTTAAATGTATACGTCATGGATTTCTGTAATAATATGATAAACCACATTACAATATAGGGAGTAATTAAACGTATTTTTTTCACTACAGGATAATTAGAAATGTTCGCTAGATTCTTACTACGCGGTCATCGACGCCATGCCAAAAGTTGGAAACTTCAATAAACTGAAGGTGGAAAGTTCATCTAAATATATGTATAAATATATATATATATATATATATATATATATATATATATATATATATATATATATATATATGTATATATATATATGTGTATATTTATATACAAATCAAATCACAGCAAAGCTATAAAATTTTCAATTTTAATCTTAAGGCATCGTATACAGGGTGAATACAACTCGCGAAGTTAACATATCGATCCAAGCCGACTCATGTTAAAGGAACTTCAGAAACTTAAGCCATATATATGGTGCAGAAAATAATTTTCTAGAACACATCCGAAGGAACCGGAAGCACAGTAAGTGGAAGTTGTCATTATTGAAAGAACAACTCAACGAAAAAACGGTCGCATGACATGAACAGCAAACCCTGAGGATACAACAGAAATATCTACGGACACAAACGTAATAGTAGAAAAAATACGCAAGAATCAATATTTTAATTTATCTAAATATTACTATTCGTATGCTACCAATTCTGTTAACACATTTAACTCATTTGAAACACATAATTTGTAAAAAGCGAGAAACGGATTTGAGCTTTATAAAACTCGTATTACGAAGGAAAATATTTTATCATATACAAACGTACCGATAAACTACATAGCTTTTATAGCAATCCCATCAGTCTTCAACCTATCTGCACTTGTAAAAATGATGTGGTGGTCTTCCAGTGGTTTTTTTTTTATTAACTAATCAATAGTTGTCCGATGGTCAAATGTAATCGATTTTGTCAAAACTATAAATGGTGTCAGCAAAATAAAAATCAATTATTTAATTAAATAACTTAAAACATACTATGATCAGTGTAAAATATACTGCCACTATAAACTGGTTTCTACATAATAAGTAAATAAATCGTTAAAACGCGATGCAACCAAGAACTCCGTACATATTCACTCCACGTCCGAAAATACTGCAAAAGCATCCATTTTGAATAGCCGTATCAAAGACTTTATCGAATGTTCAATTCATCTGATTTTTAATACGATCCAATCGTGCCATATTTTCTACTTTAGTCTGTACCTTCTCCGATATTAAGGACGAATAACTTTTATGTGCTTATTAATTCACAATAAATCACTTCCTAAGCTTCGAAAACTATAATTCAGAGAAGATTACATTTGAAGGACACAAAAATAGTTAGCCAAATGATGAGAAACACAATTTCAAATGTAAGAGGATTATAGTTCAGTCTTGCTTGTACTGTAATACATATCGAGCAATAAGAATTCCCGAGGAAATTCTTTCGAGAACATTCGCTGAACTATTTTATACAATGTATCGTAATATCGGAAAACGATTCTTAAAAATAATAAAGCATTCAAAAGGAATCGAACGGAGCATTTCCATAAAAGAGCACTGCAAGAGAACCTCCGACTACTCGATTGAACATTCTTGTACGAGATTCCGCGAGAAAACTATCTCGTTACAAAAATAAACGGACTTTGCAGTGGTATGAATACAACAGGTTTTTAATAGCAGGTTACCGTTACTTAGCACTACGAAATTTGTGCTTCATAAAGTTTGAAAATAGATTGATATAATATTTAGCGGTAGCATAGTCTAACAGAAAAATTTAAACAGTAAAGGCACACTGCGATACTTCGGTATTAAAAAGATTATGGCAGAAAAACGAAATAGCATAAGAAAAAGAAATAAAACTCTGATGAGATAGACGAGTCAGGAGATTGGAGAAACTCGTTCACTCAACACCTGATTTCCACTCTATCACGATGGCAATACCGAATCTCAATAAGCAATACTATAAATAAATAAGCTTGTACTAGAAGGCTCGAGCAAGATTTATAATAAAACATTTAAACCAAAACATATATATATATGAAATAGTAATAATTTAATACACTTCAAAGGTTTTATAAAAAATGTTCGTTGGTTATAAAGACATATATTTAAAAAAATACGAGCCTTCGAACATAGAACATTTAACTTTTTAATAGAAAAATATTCAACAAGGATTATTTTTCCTTTAAAAAAATTAAAAATGAGATTTTAAGATTTTTTGTCCAAATGTAAAAAAACAACCCCGGCGCAGTAAGGTGACTTTGCGAATATTCATAAAGACACCAAGGTCATTTGTCCAAATACAGGTCTGATATTATAAACATTGCTAATTCACAGTATACTCGTACATACAGAGCGGACTATTTTCTTTGTATCTATCTTGGTTGCCCCTCGTGGAGTCGCCTGTAAAACTTCATAACTATATTTATGGGAGGAAGTGCAGCGCAATTCTCCGGCGGGCAAGGCGAGGAGAGGCGGGCAAAGTTGGGAATTACGGAGCTACTCTCCGGGAATAACAGCTCCCTGCTCGGGGAGCTCAGAAGGAAGTGCTGGACGGAGTTCGTGACGCTCATTTCAATTCCCAGATTAATGGCACATTATACTGAGTACTCTAAGCAACAGCATAACCATGAGCCCGAACTGCTGTTATTAAAACGATGTATAATAAATATGAGGGTTTATAATCCCAGTTAAATTCGTAATACGACATGAAAATACGTTATCTGCTTTTCTTGCTATAAATACTTATACATATTATTACTTGGATTGCATTCAATGCACATTCCAGATAATAATTTTATTAGTATCATACAACACAAATGAACAACAAAAATTCAACATATTCAATATTATCACTGTAATCAATTTTTTTGATCAAAAATGCAAATTTCAAACAAAAATAATAAAATATAACACCGTTGAAATTCTAGTAATTAAAAAAAAAAAAAAAATTTAAACAAATGTAAATAATTGTCTTTATTTTCATCCTCATTGTTTCCTTTTTTTTTAAACCGCTTAACCTTTCCTCTTTCTAGCTTACGTGACGCACATGCAATAAACTTGAATATATTTATTATTTCTAATAATGAATCCCAAATACCCCAAACCTTTTTCTAAAAACCTATTTATTATTTTGAAACTCAAGCATTTTTTAATACATTCCGTCGATAAGATTTTTACAAATATTCGTCTATTTAGCATTTTTTGCAATAGCTTTAAAAATTCTATTGTATATCCATGCGTAATAAAGTATGCGTCAACTTTTTCCAACCTTTGCATTTGGTATTAAATACTTACTCACAAAAATAGACTGAAACTCTGACCTATATTCATGACCGGAATAAATTACAAGCATCAAGGGCCAGCGATCGAGTCTGGCGGATTCAACACGATGAATTATTTTGTTATCACCCCAAAACTAATTTTTAAAATAAAAATAATTTTAAAAAACACACATTTATCACACTTATTTTTAAAACACTCAACTACAAGACTTACCATAAATATTTTACGTCAAAAATAAAATATAAAGTATAGCAATGAAAGTCGCTGCCTTTAGAGCGCTCTGAAAAGTATAAAATATTCTAGAAGATACTTTAATAACTTTGCGTTTCTACGGATCGAGAAAGACGAAGAAAAATAAAAGATTATATTACACCGCTTAAAACTGGAAACAATATACAGCTATGAAAAGCGCTGACGTCGGCTCCCAATAAACTTTGCGCCCGCGAGGACGTGTCCCCGCGTAAGGGAAACATATTTACCGGCGAACTCCCGACTTAAGGCTGTCTGGGGAAAAAACGAAGGGACACTAAATAGATAATCTGACGTCAAATATAAACGGCTTCGGAGCTTGTCTATATCTGGCACAGACCGCCGACGGATAAACCTGCTTTGAATTAATAATCAGTAAAAAATACCTACACCTTTGGAAAGGTTAAAAAAAAAACGTATATAATAAAAACACACAGAATTAGAATTAGAGATTACACGTAACTAAAATAGAAGTCCAGTGATATACTTACTTAAAATTATTAAAAAAAAATATTTATTTGATATAACAGAAACGGTAAATAAAATTTCATTATAATTAACGACAATGTAACAGTCATCGGACGTAATTGTAAAAATAAAAAATAATCCAATCATCTCTTGCTTTAAAATGTTAAATATGTTTTTAATGAAAATATGTTCAACGCAAATTGACGAAAAAAAACGATTTATTATATTTAGAGGGTTATTTACGCGTAATAGGGTGGGTTTCTATTACATCTGATAATTAATTGCATAACATGCGGTAGGGGTTGTTTTTGATACAGTTACGCTACCTGGGCCGTGTTTACGCTAACAAGGGCGGAGGACAGTCTCCGAGGGTCGGTAACGTTACCTCGCGGGTGGGTAAGGTGGGGGGACATGACGGCTGCCCCGCTATCTTATCCTCAGGTTGGGGCAGGTTAGAAACGGGCGGAGAAGATCGTTCCCGGAAACACGACCCCAATTTATTATTTAATATAACGAGAGAAATTTTACAATGCTTAAGACAGTATAATATTTAATGAGCTTGATGAAAATATGGATAAACTAACCTTACAAGTGTTTTGACACAAATAAATTTTTTGAATTGATTGGATGAATGGTTTCGGTCCAAAGATGCATCGTTATATCGTTACGATGGCAAAAATGTATAGCTGGCGAGGGACGACACTTTGAATAAAACATTTTTTGTTTCTATCAAAATGTTCCATTAAAAAACCTAAGAAATTAGTTGCGCACCTAAAGATATATATACATATATATTTCCAGGTGTCCTTTCATAAAATACAGAAATGCGACAAAGTACAATACCTTGTGTTCTATAACGATCATTGATTCGATTACATGAAGGAAATAATGTCATTTTTCTGCCGGAAGCCTCCAGAGGTACGTGGCCGGCGCCCCTGGAGCTCTGCAGGCGCGGCACGTGCGGGGCCAGCGGGGAAACCATTTAATTATCTCAGAAAAACTCGCCGACCGGAACCGACGCAAATTGAGAACGTAACTTTGTACGCACCGCTAATGCCGAAGTTACGGCAGCAACTTCTGGCATAATCGCCCACAGCCGGGGGCGCCCATTGAATACCCCGAGATACGCTCTGTACCCAAATGCCTAAATAATGATGGACGCCCTCGAGTAAAGATGTTCAAGCCACGAAATTATAATGTCACTGAAGATATTCTATAAATCACGCTGAACGACTCAATAATTTGGCAAAATTGCGCTGTGTCAGCGGTATTTTGGACATCTCAATTTGACACGAGTCGAACGATCAATCTATCAACAAGCGAAAAATGTCAATAAATTTGATAGTACAATATAATTCACCCACAGTTCGTTTTTTATCACAATGAATTATTTATTTAAATAAGATCAAATTTATTTCATGCTGTACCTGTACAATTATATTTGAAGGTTTTCGCGGCGCTGGATAATGGGGTTCGTTTCTTGAATGCCAAGCCGCATCAAGCTTTGATAAATGTTCCGATATTTCGACTCAAACGCTGAAACGTTTCCTAAGACGTATTAAGTGCCAAAGCTGAAATTTTGAAACATTAATCAAAATTTGGCGCGGTTTAACACCCTAGAAGGGAAGTCCAGGTTTTAGTGGCGAAAATAATATATATAAGTGTAAGCATATGATAAAATAAGTGAAAATGTGATTTCTAAAGCATTTATAAAAAGTTAAAATTTAATTAAATAATACATCCTTCTTAGTTTTTTTTATTTATTTATTTATATGTTGGATTGTTGAAAATGAGAACACAACCAAGTTTTATAAAACGTTACAAAGAGGATATATTTTATCTCAAGTATAAAAAGTTTTTAAGTAAACATTTTACCAATAACTGATGTCACTTGAATCTATAAATCTTTGAAATATATAATATATATTCATTTCACAAAAGTTATCGCCCGCACCCAGCCAATACGTATTATTCAACCACCATTATCCACGATATATCATACACAATTTTTGTTTATTATGTAAGCTCTTATTTAGCAATGTAATTGAGCTCTTTAGTTAATTATAACATATAGTTTTAAAAAAAATCCTTTTGAATTTAATTCATGTATGTAAAAAGTGTACCATGTATGCAAAGTGTAGCTAACCCGGTTTAAATTAAACATAACAAATAAAAGAGTAAGATTATTGCATTATTTTCAGGACAAGAAGTACCAATTAAATAAAATAAAGGACCGAAATATACGTATGCGTCACCGCAATTATGTTTTTTTTTTAAAGTATAAAGTTATTTGGTTAAAAATGAAAGATGTTCACAGGGGTTATTCTTGGAGACATAAATGCGAAAAGTTGAGACAATCTCGGTTATAAAAAAAAGTCATGGAATATAAAAATCTTCTTAAAGAAGATGAACGTCATTCGGGGGCAGTGAGGACTACCTGGCCCGGAAAAAATCTTTTCAGTCCTAGATTTGAAAAGGTTAATCCCGTAACTTTCTTGACAGGTAAAACCGTACTTTTAAGGTATAAAACATTGATAGCCCTCTATGAATTTAATAAATACTGAGACATGCAGGAGAACCGGTTAACAACAACTTTTTATGTTTTTGACGAAACATATAGCTTTCCCGTAAATGACGTAAACTGTCATCAAAATGACAGTTTTTTTCGTCACTTTAATTTGGAATTATTATACATAATAGAATTTTATGATTGGTTTAAAATTGCAAATTGATTTAAAAAATTGTCACCTTGTCATACGCTACACATGTATATTGTAAGAGAAAAATTAAATAATTGTTTCATAAATTGTTGAAATTTTATATTTTAGAATTACGTATGAGCCATTTTTAATAATAATCAAATCATCATTTAAGCTTTGTAAAATCATATTCGCGTTTTTTCTTGAGCTTACGTACTGATATTTCTTTTAGGATTGGTAAATTTTACAATACCTCACAAAGTTATGTAGTGTACAGTTCCAACACCTTTGTGAGAATAAAATGTAAATATTTAATCGATAGCAGAGCAAACAGACACAACAAATAAATCCACTAGGGCAAATGTAGACGAAGAAGCCCTGCAAGTACACAGAGTGGGGACTTAATGTGTAAGCATTTTATACTATGTCGCATAGAGACAACTATGTATAATATTATAAATAATCAATTTACATACTTATTTATAATAAAAGTAACAAAAAAGTTCGAAATTAAAACGAAACATTGTTGAGATGTTACTTTTGAGGTCGCATTTCTTAAATTTTTTTGCGCTTCAATCAGACACCCGAACTGTCACAAATATCGGCAGCTATCGAGAGCCGTGACAGAAGTAACATCTTTATTTCAAAAAAGCATTTGTTTCGGTGGTATTGTAATGAAGAAATAACATATAACAGGGTTGACCAAAACGTCGATCGCGGAACTACCCCTAGTCGCCCGTACCCGTGCACATAAACTAATTAGTTTGCAAGAAGAAATCATTATTTTCTTTTGTGAAATTAACATGATATTGAATATTCTTAAACACTATATTATCAACACATACGATTCTGGTAGACCGCCGCCTAAATTGAAAAAAAAAACAAGTCCGCAATAGTGATCAAAAATTTATCCACCCCTGGGGTGTCCAAAAAGAGTATCGGGTGAATGTGAATAGTGACCGTTATTTCGATATACTGCTAAAATTTTTGGGCCCAGAGTTGCAGGAGTTACTTCGTTTCAACTCAAGAACGTGGTCCCAACAAGGGGCCACTTGCCATACATCCAATCAATTGAAGCTGTTAACGAGGTAACATCAACTGGCCTCCCAAAAGCCCCGACCTTAGCCCTCTTGACTATTTCGTATGGGGATACCTTAAAAGTAGGGTTTATGAGAATAATCCGATGAACCTAATAGAATTGAAACAAAACATCAGGTCAGAAATGGCAGCAATATCGAAGACTATGTATCAGCGTGTTATCAGCAATCTTCATTCCAGGTTAGAAGAATGCCAACAGCGTAACGGTCACCATTATGGATAACATCATCTTTTCGAAATAATTATCCATTTTGTATTCTTATAATCAACAATAAAAAAAAAATACTTGATTACAAGTAGTTTTTGTTTAAGTGAACTAACAAATACCCGATACTCTCTTTGGACACCCTATATAGTACAAACACGAACAAAAAAAGTATACAATTTGTCGTTACAAATCTAAGCGATCGATTTTATTCCAATTTCCTTAATAATCACATTCATGATTATTAAGGAAAGAGGCGACAAAAAGCGAAGGAGGGCCGGCAGTCATTCACGGGGCCCGCCCACGAGCCACGAGCCCCGGCCGCGGCGTCGCTTACATAACCTCCACATAAAACAAATCAATAGCACCAGCGGCGAATCGCGAATGTGACTTGTGGACATCTTCTCGCTAGCAAGCGGTATTTGTATAGGATATTTATTTGACAACCTTTCGGAAAAAAAAAAAAAAAAACGAATTTATTTTATTGCTTTTGTCATATTTACGCAGCTCCTTGTTATACATGTTACGCGTGACTCTTAATAAATATAATACTCTATTTATAACATAATATTTTTTTTTATCAAATACGTTCTTTCGTCTGTCATTCAATTTATGTATGTCACAGAAACATTATCAGTAAGCATAAACTGAATAGAATATAACATGATTCATCCATCAAGGTACTTCGAAACGTTATATTTGATAGTAAAACAGAAGCTAGTAAGTATATATACAATATAGCGAAACAGCAAGTATATATTTTAGTCGAGCAAATACTCGTTTGCTGATGTTCAGTCAGGGAATTTGAACGTTATATATTACTCAAAGACAGTAGCGTTAGCTACTCGTTAGAGAACAAAGTAAAAATATATGTTATAATTTGATAGAAATTATTAACACCAAAATATTCTATTATATTAATTTAGATTAATGTTAATCAGGATGCGTATTTATTTACCCATGCAGGTATTAGTATATTTATATGATTAAGCATATTTTTTCACACATTGAAAACGATTAAAGAAAACTCTCAGAAAATATCATCGTGACTTGTGTGGGATTCGAACCCACATCCCCAAGCTTTCATGGCCGGTGCATTTATCCAACTATGCTAACGAGCCACTGCAATTTAGTGAGAATTTCTAATAATCATATTCTACATATGAACTAATATGCTCGGGCTAATCAATATTTAATGATTTGCAAACACTGGACTTTTTAATTAAAGTAACAAGTGAAGCATTTTTATATCCAGGATCTGGTTATTATTATTTTTAAAATCTATTGATGTTTAGCCGAGACGCGCACCATTCAATTATATTAATTTAGATTAATGTTAATCAGGATGCGTATTTATCTATAAGCAAGTGCGTAGGATGCGTATTAGTATAAGCAAGTGCTGTCTATTTACATTAAAACAACTTTTAAATATTTTTAAGAATACTGTAGTTCCATATTTTTCAAATAGTTAAACAAAAATATACATACAAGGTAAACAGATGTTTAGACTACAAAAGTAAAAAAAATGGCCCATGAAAAGTATATTTAAAAATTTCCTCATAAAACTCTAACCCGCAGCAGTAGAGAAATAAAAATATATACTTTAATTTATTACCCGGCGACCTTTGCCATCAAAAGTCATATTTATGGGCTTTTCATTTCAAAGGACTGCCATTCAGCCCAGTCAGGCTTTCCCATCTATGTTAAACGCAAGCATAACCAATTCATATATCGTTTATAACGAACGATAATATGTAACAAATCAGCTATTATATTTTTTTCTATGTAAATAAATTACAATTTTAATACCACGTCTTGGGGTCATACCTTTTCAGGTATTAACATTTTTATGATAAATGGTAATATCTATAAGCCATGTCCTCAATTTTAATATATTGATTGTGATATTTATTTGAGTCAATATTATTACCGTATCTTGAGAAATAATTTTTGACATAATTTAAATTTATATTTTTTTATTTTAAACTTACTTTCTTACAGAAAATCAGGTTATGTTTTGATAAAGTCAATTAAGTCAGCTTGTGTTAAGTCCATGCTGGTGAAATCACAAAATCAATTTCAGTTAACTCAATAATACTTGCCACAAATTGGCTGCCTGTGTTTAATCTCAACGGAGACCGAGACAAATCAATATTGTTAAGTAAAGTTATAATATATAATATGAATTTAATTTAATTTTGAAAACCGGCGATGTTTACATTTAAATTGCAATAAAATATAACGTTACTTATTTTTTTTTAATATTATATATATTTATCGTGTAAATTATTTACATATAATCACAATCGATTGACTAATCAGTTCAACAGGAGAATCTTAGTTTCATTAAACAGTAATAAAATTTTGGTCTACGATATACATTTACGAAACAGAACATAGACACGTATCGTATCTCATAATTGTTAAATCAAAGAGCTGACTGCGAAGAAAATTAAATTAATTGGCTATTTATAATTTACGCCATTGCGTAGATGCTTTTTTCTGGTAGTGAAACGTGACTCATCCGGCGCTGTATAAGAGGCGCTCGACTCGGAATCGAGGGATAAAGAGTTATAAATATCGGCACTTACTCCGGATGAAGCGAGAGTAATCTCGGGCCATGAATTCCCTTTATGTCCTGGGAGCTTTGTTCCCGAAGAGAACTCCCAAATCCGGGTCAATATGACACACCATTCCCGTAATCCCTGAAACCTGAGCGATTCATCTCGACTGCATGCGACAGCCAAGATCTCCTTCAGCCCCATGACTGACATTCAGAAATTCATACATTCAAATAAATTTTCGTTTATTTTGATGAATATGATAATGTATGTAGTATAAGTAAATGTGTTTGCCTAATCGAGTATTTACGCGAGGAATTTCAAAAATAATAGTGAAACGAACTTTT
Source organism: Atopsyche davidsoni (assembly GCA_022113835.1). NCBI lineage: Eukaryota > Metazoa > Arthropoda > Insecta > Trichoptera > Hydrobiosidae > Atopsyche > Atopsyche davidsoni. The sequence continues at coordinate 6,546,043 of JAILWY010000006.1, read as the reverse complement.
TCTAAGTATTCCGATAAAATCAAGTGTTTTAAATAATGCTTATGGTTGATAAAAATATGAAATAAATTTTGAAAATGTATATCTGAACAATTGCAGCTTTGATTCAATTCCAATCTACTATTTTGCTGAAAGCTTTTAAGCCTAGATTCAGAATCGGTTAAATCAGAATAATTTGGAGCCGTCCCCCTCATAAAGTTATTGCCAAATGGAATAAATTATCATTCCAACGTCTATATTGAATATAAAATGAGATATTATTATAAAAGTACACACAAACCAGGAAATTATTTAAATTCGTTTATGGATTAAGGGTAGAAATGGCAGTTCTCGTTCTGCGATAAATTATTCTTACTCTAATGTCAATTTAAAAAAAAAAATACGAAGGCCTCATTTTTAGTACCTACACAATAAACTTAGCCATTGAGGTTTGAACTTGGTAATGCTTGAACATTTTAAATTTAATTGAATTTATTAGTATCTCACACATTCATTTTCGTTTTCCTGTTCTATTAAAGCATAAAATGGATGTCATAATATCTTGTGTAAAGTTTAAGTTTTATATCATCAGCAAATTAAAGTATATAGCAATAACCTCAATTGCCTAAATGAAATAGCTAAGAAAACAGTCTGTTTAAAATAAGGTAAAGAGAAGTTTTTTTTTTAATATTTGAATAATAAATTTTAAATTTGACAAAACAAGCTGTATAAACTCATTGAAAATTTTTATCTTGCATTTATTTGTTAAATTTTGTTCACTAGGGTGTTTCCACATAAAATCAATATTTTTTAAAATGCTTTTGAGCAAGTATTTAAAATAAAATCTACACAATAAATTTAGAATATTAATTTTGATTGTTCTTACTTAACTCTGGAAATCTTTAGTTTGTGGAAATGCACGCTCACCTGTGGCATAGTATAATAATATTTTTTTGTGACGGGCGAAATTTACTTACAGAGAAATTCAGTGAGGAAACGATAGAGAGGGTGGGGGTCGATACAAATTTCATATTATTTGTATCTTCTGAATATACAATTAAATTTTAAAATACAACAATATTTATTTGGTTTAACCTGATACACCTTTAAAACGAGCTTTTACGAAATCCCAGAACTTTCGGAAACAATTCTATTCTTACGTGTACTAATTCGAACTATACGTAGTAAACAAATAAATAAACGCCGCAATATATATACGAACAAATTCTTTATATACATAAAACTTTATACGTTATTGGTTTTATAAAAAATATATACAACTATATATGTATTTGTCGGTTTATTTGTTTCTGTTCACAAGCCAACTTTCCTTTAAAATTTTCATTATTTTGTATAAGTTATACGGTAAAATTGTTCAAATAGCTTGCATAGCTAATCCCGTTTGAAACTCTATCAACGAATATAACTATAACTAATAGTATGTTGGGAGAAGTTCATGAAGCTGGCGGAGCTCCCTGCCGATGTAGCTCAGCACCGGTCGTATTATATGGAGAGACTCCTCTCATATCAGAGAAGGGTTCACATAGTTGAGGGTCCTCGGAGCTTGTGAGCTACGCTCTCCATTACAAAAGACAACAATGAGTTCTATAGATTCTAGAAACGATACGCACGCTCTCGTTTCGCTAAATATATCTGTATTTAGAACCTTTTCAATCGCTACCCTTTTAAAGATAACGGTAAAATTAATGCTGAAAATCGTTATTTCTAGTGAGGTCTATTTCAACCTCGCATAACTATACGGAACAAAAATTCTGAAATACTGGCAATAAAACCAAATTGCATTATTTCAAATTGAGATATTCAGGACATATGAGAAACCGATAAGTGAAAGTAGGTAGGAGTTATTACGTTCATCTTAAAATAATAACTCGTATGCCACCTTTTTTGGAATGAGCGATTGCTATTTCCAATTTCGTGTTAAGAAAGTCACTACCTACAAAAATGTTGAATCCATAAATCATTTCAGCATGTCAAAATTCTAATTCTAACAATACTTGCATCAAATCACGTAAAAGCATTATCTTGTAAATACTATAATAGAATGCAAGATACCGTGTATAAAAATATATTAAAAAATAATTTAAGTTTTGTAAGAAATTATTATCAAATTTTTTTTTTTATAAAAAGTGTCCACAAAAAGTCATAATCTTTATCATAGTACACCCATTTGATTATTTTATTATAAATAATATATACACAAAGCAAATATAAATTAAATGCAATCAATTGAAACACATCAGGAGGCAGCACATCGGGAGTGCTTTCAGGCGTTTTCAGCACTTTGAATTTCAGCGCAAACGGCAAACATTGAGGCTTTTAAGGCCTCTCGCCACGGAGGTAAAGACCGTCGCACATTTGCATTCGGAGAAGCTGAGCACGGGAATGTGCAAAACATATTCACAGCCGTTCAACCAGTGGCGGTGGATCGGTCTGAAACATTCTCGCTTCTACGGTTTTCAGTTAGCACGGTGAGTGACGTCATCGCGTGTACAGGCAGCAAATCACATACACACGTGTGTATCTTCACAGATTTCACGCAAATGTAAATTCGGTCGTGAACATCAGCTTATACACGCACTGCGAATACTAATGCAAAGTTATCACTGAAAACTAATTTTGAGTCAATTTTGATCTGTTAACATCTCATATATTTTTTGAAATACTATTGATATATTTTTTATAAGATAAAATTCTGTAATATGTTTGTCTATTTACTTTTATGAGTATAACAAATATAATTATATTATTCGAACTATGTAAAAAAAGACAGCAATATTCGTTAATACCCTGTTATATTTAATTATCTAAAAACATTGAAACCAAAATGTAAATAAACAATAAACTTTAGAACTTCTAGAAACGCTGATAACTAGTTGATAATAACTCAACCGTTAACCAAATAATGCGAACCGCATACCAGAGTTCATAACTTAATTGTAAGGCGGTGTCTCCGAAACCGAGCGGTTATTTCATTAACCCGTAGAGTGCACGTAAACTTACCTGTTGTGCGAAATTGGAATTGTGATTAAATTTGCCTGTACCAAAATACCGGGGAATCTTCGTCACAAGTTCTCAAGCAATATCAATAACAAGAATAGTTATTATTCATTGATGTTATATAAATCACATTTTATCGATAAATAGACAATATTTTAGAACTCACCATAAAAGGTAATGGATGATAAAATAAATGAGATGTGAGGTTAGAATTGGAAAGTGTATTGGTAACGGTAAGTATTTAAATGAAGTTTTATAGCCGTTTCCATCAGAACTCTTATTATATTATTATATAATGTAATAAGAAGGAAAATAAAATCAAAGACATTAAAATTTTCATAAAATAGTTGTCTTATACTTTTCGTATCAAAACGTGGGAATAACTGTCACTCGTAAAAAAATATAGTATACGTTACGATACAGTTATAACACAACATTTTAAATCTAGAAACGAGTGCGACCACATCCAAAAAACTATTTTACAATTAACTATAATAATTAAGGATTGATACATCTATTTTATTTATTAACATTTTTCGGTGTGAATTTTTACCACCTATTGTGACATTTTTTAGGGATCCCCCGATTGCGGATGTTGTGGATGTTTGAATGAACAAAAAAGGTATACTTGCGAGTCGTCAAACTGTAGAAATTTATTTGCAACGCTAAAATTTGATATCAGAGTATTATATCTTCTTATTTTACTTTCAAGAACAAAATACGGTCAATGTGTATAGTAGAGCTTAATTCAGAATAATACAAACCCAAAGTATCCTACCCTAATATCGAATAATGAAAATTAAAACGCCAGCGATAACAAAGGTTCCACCCACCCCCGGTAATTCTCGCTACCCATATCCGCCCCGAGCGAGTAGACCACTCTCCCGAGTACACACACCCCCGTCAGATCGGGGATGATTCATACTCTAAAGGGATGGAGATGAGACTGGCTTTATTTAATTAAATTGGTTGACTAGTAACGCCGAAGCCATTCAAATGATACGCAGTGGCGGGCGAAACACAATGGTTCTTCTCAGGGGCCGGACGGACGTTTCAACGTCTAAAAAATTAAAAAATATACTATGTGTTGTGCCCGTCAAATAATAATGGCATATACCATTGCTTATGTAAACGTGCAATGATAACCACACTTTATTGAAACGATTATAATACAAAAAAAACAGAAAATATTTTTATATTTGGTATAAAATACTCCAGTGCGCAGATTTCAGACTTTGCAGAGATCTAAATCTTAAATAGCACGATCTTTATATTGAAGTGGTTATTAAGGTATTTTTTTAAGTTTTTGGTGATGATAATGTTGACTGCAATCAAAATACTTTTAAAAAATACCCGTACCGCAACTACATCTTACAACAACCAAAGGTTAAATATAAATTTCGGTCTTATAGCACACAGTATTTTAACGATGTCGATAAAAAAGTTTAAAATTTATAACAGAGTATTAAAATCGCATGGACCCAATACGGCACTATATTGTACCCTTGAATTTACGAATTCAGTTTTCCGATACTTGTTTCCGTTTTCATATTATATATCCGGTAATGATAAGTCTTCCGCCCCCCGTCCATCGCATCAGCGGCCCGTCATTAATTATTCGGCCGAGGCGGGGGCGGGCCTCGTCACACTCCGCCCTGAGACGAGCCGCCGAACTGAAAGGCAACCGGATTAACCGAAACCTCCCCGTGTTACGTGGATCCGTAGTGGAGAAACTACAAGTCTGCGTGAATCGTGAATTAGTAAGAAGCAGAATAAACAGGCTGCCTTACTCTCCTCGTATCACCATAATAAGCACCTTTTCTCAACTTGGACTATTCAATAGACCTACCGTGAGAAATTAATTGCACGCTTTTCATATTTCTCACAAACGGTCAAAGTACGCATCCCAAATATTCATTATTATTATGAAAAAAAAAAAAAAAAACATCACAGAACGTACAGCAAAAAATAATCTAAAACCGTTTATAACGTACGTTATAGAATATATACAATTATAAAATACTAAATTCAAAGATTACCAATAAAATTTCTTCAACTGAATAACGGGTCTTTCGCCTGCGCAGCAAAATATAGAGCCTCGTTTAAAGACTCTAACAAAGCTTTCATTTCGAATAGCTGTCATTTCTGGCTACGCTCCCTAACCTACCCGTCAAAGAGGTACGATCTCAACCCTTGCCGAGCGCTAATTTAATGAAGATCTTTGAATTTGGTTATATTTAATACAATATACTCGTAGTATATATAACCTACATCAATTGTTTTCAACAACATTTTAATTGAATGTTAAAACATCTTGTTATTTCGAGAGCAGCCGGCCTCAAGGCCGGCAATATTCGTATTCATTAGAACTGAATAACACTTAGTATAACTAAGTGTTAAATACTAAAGATTTTCCTCCAACTACTTCTGTATAACAGCAGTATTTAAAATAAAAAAATAACATAAATATGCGATGTAAAATATTTAAAAACGCGGATATATTTATAAATCAGCAGAAAAATATATACGGTTTAAATGCTAAGGAATTTTCCGTTTGAAAAAAAAAACGTATTGATATTGAAGAAATGAAAATAATGCTAAATATTTCAGGTATTTTAGGCCATTTAAATTATAATAATAAAATACGTCCTAACATACCTGCAAAGCGACCAATTTAATCCATACCAGATGTCTCATGTGATACACACAGACCGATCCATCACAAGAACGTATATCGCGATATGCCCATAATCGCCACGAAAAAATTCATATCCAGAAATAACAACCCCTATTTGTGGGCACTAAAAAACGAATGAACTACGTAGCATGTAACATCTCAGACCTTTTACTCAATACGGCTACGTGCGGAAAATACGCGACTGAATTCATAGCCGCTCTGACGGCGAGTCGTTTGCATCGGAGGCTGTTTCCTGTGCTGTTCTCCTCATTTACGTTGCGTCGAATCTCCTTTCGAGTGTTTCGTAGAATTAAAACAGGACTGCTCGCTTCTCGGGATGACAAGTGGTATAATTTCATTTGTACGCCCTGCGGAGGGCCAACAGGTATTTGCTGCCCGCGGCGGCATGTTTAAATAAGGGAAATTTATTCGGCGCTTGACGTCCCCGAAGAGGGAAGTTCTTTAAATAAGTCCGAGAAAACAAAAAAAAAGTAATCTGAGTATTCGTTTCCACTCGCCGCCGCCTTTGTGTGAAGAGACAAACACAATTTTTTTTTAACTTAAGTGGAGTTTAGCCTTTGAATTTTTGATTGAAGTTTTATTTGATTTGTCAGAAAATGTCAAATCGCGTTGGACTACAAACCGATCTAAGTCTTGAAATTATCTTTGGGTTTTATCAACAAAATGATTATAATTCAATAACCCGAAATGGCAATTTGCCACGCGTGTATTAAAAAGCAACTAATAAATCATATAATTACTCCAAAAATCTCAAATATTACATAAGAAGTATATATTTTAATAAATCTAATTTTTTTACGGGTATGTGATCGGGAGTGAACTTCTTTGAGGGCCATATTACTAAGCTTGCAGATCTCGCTTTGAATATCAAAGAGCGTGTTTCATTTCGCTGCATTCGCTGGACATACTTAAAACACGTCTGGTTTCAAGCAGGTGCTTATCGACATATAATTTGCGCACAAACTTCACGATAACAACTGGTTCTGTAATAAAATGAGCACTTAGAACAAAACGTGACATCGAATCAGTCCAGCAGCGTATTCGCCGGCTTCGTCCGATAAGCTCCTACGATGTTAGTACCCCCCGATAGCGCGCTCGTAGGAAACACGATCATCCAGAAAGCGGAGGTCATCTCCATATCATGCAGCTAGTTCGATGGGATACACACTTAATCCCTCAGTGGCCATTACGCCTCGACCCCACAACCTCCGCATGGAGTTCCCCTCTTCAATATTGAACATCCCCGGCGAAGCGTGACACCTCCTTAGCTGAATATTTTATACTCACATTCTGGCCTTATTAGGCTGGGGTAAAGAGTTACGGCCCAGAAATAACATGTTTTCTGAGAAGGAGAACTCATTTGCAAGTCAAAAATAAATTTGAATTCATAATCGTCTTGAAAATGAATGATTTATAAATTTTACACCGTGTTTATTACTATATTAAATTTAATAAATTTATTTTGTATTCATTTAAAAATTTCAATAACAAATATAAAATTGAAAAAATTTAAGATCGTTTCCGATTTTAAAGGATTAACAACGCCTTTCGTTTCTTTTTTCTATAAAAAGTCGGCATTATTTGAGAGATTCCAGGTATTCTCTCATTACAGTATTCTTACGGCTACAAGAAGTAAAACATTTTCAGAAAATGTTAAGAGCACTTTTTAAAACAAATATTATAGGGACTAATAAAAAGAGTGAATATGATAAATGGAAACGCACATCGATAAACTCATTGGTATCGCTTCTGACCAAAAGATGCGTTAAATATAAGAAAATCGATTAAGTTTTTCAGAATGATAAAACTGTGCTGTAGTTTCCTGGTGCAGGTTTGACTTCAGAGAACCATCATGACAATATCGCTTCAAACACCGAGTAAAAATACTCATATGTGGAGATAAGGAATCAAAGTATGCGATCACATGGGAAACCTTCTCTACCATTGAGGTGCAACCACTAAGGTAAGAAAATCAGATGTTCATTCACGTACTACCGATCCCATCAAATCTATATATTTTATCCAGTCTTTCGCTGTATAATGTTTGACTACATTTGATACTAACCCACTTGAAATATTTTATTTCTAAAAACGATTTCATTCTCGGAATACAAGTCTTTGAAACGCCGAGCGGCAGTTTTTTCCGAGAAGATTATATTTCAAAGGAGATATAAACAGAGGGAAAAAATGAAGGATGGCCAAACGAGGCAAGATGCTGGCTGTGTTGACTCGGCGAGCCTCGGGGGTAATTTAGAACCGGGCAACTGAGAAAAAATATATACGATTTGATATCTCGGATTTCAACGTTTTTATAAAACTAGGCGGGCCTTTAAACGCAAGCTTTTATAAGGACCGACGTTAATAATTACCGTCTTCGTAATCATTGTTTAATTATACATTAAAAAAAGCTTTAGTTGCTTCTCTCCCTCTGAAAACAAATACATCGCTTATCTGATGTATTATTCATAATACAAATTTTCTCAAAGTAGGTTTTTTTAAGCATCTAGAACTTATTTTAAAATATTAATGGAGCCGTGGATAGGATAAAACCACTGCATTGAAAGAAACGAGCTTAAAAATAACCTACATCAAAATTAAAAAACAATTTTTGTTTCTCGTGTTTATGTTTGAATACTCGTATATCGAAAATAAACAAATAAATAAAACTTTATGTCAATAGCATAAAATTTAAATTGTTATGTATTTTCAATCAAAACTTCATTTGATTTGTTATAAAAATAAACTTTTCAATTAATATATTTGCATTTGCAGCATACGCATTACCGTGTATGATTATTTAATCAATCGAGCGGTAACGAATCGCCGACATCAATTATCGAAATATAAATAATACCGGATTAAAGTTGAATGATTAATGGCGCGATGTTTGCGTTATTCTGCGTGTTGTTACGTCTTATATGTTAGCCCGGATTAATTAATTACATACGTGCTATGAGCAGAGGTTCGCGATAAGGAGATGCAAAATCCTCATATTGTTCGTTGATGTACATATAAATACGAGAAGTGCCTACCATTCAAATAAATATGTATACCTTCATATTTTAGGGGTGTTAAATAAGATGCTTCGTGATCTAGTGGTTAGCGTAGTGGCTTATTGATGTTAATTTCAATGGATAAAAAAAAACAAGTTGCAAACATCAAATTGACGGGAAATAAATAAAGATCTATTTCTAACAGCAGAATTTTAGTGGATTAAAAAGTATGTATTTATTTCTTAAAAATTTTTTTTACATATTATTAAAATATATAAAATATTTAATCGAAGTAAATTTTCGATTAATTTATTCTAAAAAATACCATTTTCTTTTCATGAAAAACAGCAATAAACCTGTTTTAAATACCTGTAAAATGACTGAATTATAAAATTGTGTAAAGACACTATTTATATACGCTAGCTGTGTGTATAAATTTTAGACGTGGTTCGATCACGATCATTAGTAATAATAATAAAAAAAAACAAAATCTTATGAAAATGTACCCAAAGAAATGCTAGTCACAATAAAGTAAGTTATAAGGAGCTCTTATATATATATTTTTAATAACAAAGCAATAGAAATCTTTTACAAATAAACACGTAGCCCTTTTAAAACCAATAACTACCTAGTCGTGCGACAGTAATCAGGCTTTAAAAGCTATAAAGAGAAACGTATTTGTTCGCTTTTCTTGTAATGAAAAATAGTTATATAACAAACGATAGTGCTAAAAAATAAAAATAAAAAAACAAATTAACAATGTACTAATTGCGCCTTATAAAAAAATGCTGCCAAAATAAACATAGAACACAAATATAATCGAGCTAGTTTCACGCGGTTTGTAGAATGTTTGTCTGGAATGAAACACGACCGCTATAAAGTATTGCACAGCAATAAAACATAAAATAAAACGTATTCATATTATTAAAACGTGTATTTGTCCATATAGCATGTCGCTCCGGTACTTCCAGGGTTTTATTGCCAAGTCTTCCACTGTGTGTTGCTCTACCGGTTTATCATTTTATTTTCAATACGACATGAAAACTACCCAGCGCATATATAAAACTGGCCGGAATTGCACACAGAATATGTGAAACAATATGCTATGCGAAGAATAGAAAACGAGGAATCTACTATCTCATGGTAATCCCATGTTATTTATCAATACACACCGCAAACATTTTATTAGATTTACAAATGGCCATGACAGCATATTGCTGCGAATAAAAATAATATCTACATTATACAATTGGTTGACGATAATTTAAATATATAAAAATACCGGTTCATTAAATAAAGATTTTTTCATTCTAACATCTTTTGACCAACATTTCTGGAACAAATTTTATTTATGTAATATGCAAACAAATTGCCACAAAATCACTTTGTCAAGTTCTAAAATCCATTTGTCTCTGTTTTTAAAGTACATTTTTAGCTATCATTCTGTGTTTTAAGCGAGTATTTAAAAATACGTGATTGATTAAAACGTAGTAATTAAACTACATAGTATTTTATTGTGGAACTAAATTGAATAAATTTTTAATTTCTACCTTCTACATAGAGTTACCACACATATTAATCGGTTTTAATACTGAAGTTATTAATTACGTCCGAGCAAATGGCCGACAGTAATACTTCCAAAATTTTGATGTCAATTATTTCGAAGTGAAATTATTTTACGTTTACTTAGAATTTAAGCACTAGACACTCAAAATTAATTCCAAAACGATTCTGTGTAAAGTAAGAAGTCTCGGGGGAAAAACATGTTTTTGTCTTATTATTGATTAGTTGGCACAAAACGAAATTTATTTTCAGGTAGTCTACTCGTAATTGATTTGCGAAAATATTATTACAAGAGTTCAACTTTTCGAATTATTCTGCTACAAAAAAAATACATTTAATATAAAATGAATTTATAAATATTATAGATATTAAAAAATCTGACAGCAAAAATTTCTTGCGGATTCATACTAACTCAGTTAAGCTGTATTGAATACAGCTTTAAAAGAAGCAAGCTCGAATTTCGCATAGTTCGTTTTCGATAAAATCCATACAATAAACTTTGAGAACAAAAGGAATATTGTAATATTAAAGAAGCGATTCGCTATTGCTGGGCATATTCTATCAGGGGTGCAGAAACAGTGAGGAGGTCGCATTTCGCTTGACGGTCCCTTCATACAAATCACAAAGCCATGAATACCTGAGCACCCCCGAGCGGGATGGACCAGCCCCTGAATAAATACTCCCCCGGCAGGAGATAAACGGAAAAGTGAGAAGCAGACAGAAGCGCTGTTCCGATCGGTCGAACGTGAAAGGTTTTTGCGTGAATAATCGAGGTGAAAGCTCTACTTGGCTATATCAACATAAAAATATATTGATTCAATTGTTTTATTTAAATAATATAATTATTCAATACATCACAGTTTCAAATACAAAACCTTCATAAGTATCATGTGTAAATAATAAAAAAAGATGATAATCATGGTAAAACTTCAGGGGTAGGGGAATACGACAGTGAGGAAAACAAAATTTAGTTGGATGACTCGAACTCCCCGTCGGAAGCTAAAAGTTAATATTTGTTAGCAAATACGCCCTATTGCTGATACGACAAACCACAAGGCCTCGCAGGTATCCCAAAAGTGCAAAACACACTCGAAACTACGTTTTAGATTATTTTATTAATGATAAATTTAAACGATAAAATAAACTCTGTTCTAATAAACACGTACTAATACAGTATTCGGTTATAATACCAAATAATTAATGTCAATCAAATTAATACCCTTTAATTTCTGGGGTGTTTTTTTTGGAACGAATGACATTGTATTTCTGTGGGCTTATGGAAGTTTGACAAGTAAGATAGGGAGATTTATTGTTAATGTTATCCTTTGCATTGAGCTCAGAAGTAATCCAGAATATTTATTTTATAAAAAAAAATTTTATACATCCGACCCTCCAGGGACAGCAGCTATACAATAGCCGGGCCGCGAAATGGTATCTAATTTAATAACACACAAAATGACCCGCCGACTTATCTCAATTAAATATGTCTGGGTAGTTGTTTAAGGCTTAGAGATTTTAAGTGAGTTTTAATGTAACGCTGGAGCTCTCCATATACCTAAGCAATTTTATTTTAATGAAGAATTTTGCAATTTAGCTCCGTGTGCTTAAAGAAATGCGGATAGTTTTCTGTCACGAATAGCGCAAAGTCTGAAATCGCCGAAGACATAAATCCAACGATATATTAAATTTATGTTTTGCGCATAACATCAGAAACGGTAAGCACTGCCGACGTAAGTATATCATCACAAATGTTGACGGCGCTCTATTACAATATACGAAAAGCCTGTACGACTGTTCTCATTTAAATTTTCATAGAATCCTTAAGACATATACGTATATATGTGCATTAGAGTAAAATAAAATATACGTATGTTATATCTCAATGTCGATATACACACTTATTGTGTAAGCTTTCAAAATATCCCAGGGTGTTACAAATGTTCTTCAGTTACTTTTAAAAATATGTTTCAGGTGACATTCAACTACGTGCATATTATAAAAAACCCAATGACATTGGAGTGCTCGACATCATTGATAATAATAGCACTAAATAGTATTTATGCATTGTAATAAAGTGCTTATAAAATATTTTTTTATAATTTTTGAAAAGAAGATATATATACCTACTTGTATGAAGTAAGTCACTACGAATTCCGCCTGGAATAAAAAGAAAGGCACACTATGATCCTAACATTGTATCCGCTATGCTTTGAAATTTTACACCCAAACATAATATTTTATTTTACATAAAAAACCATAAACAAGCTATTTTTATATCTAAAAAACCTCTGAATTTTAGATTTAACGGTTAAAGGATAATTCGACAAACCTGTGTTGTCAATTTCCCATTAAGGTACACATTTAATGTTACAAAGAAAACAAACATGAAATATTCATTAAATCAGTAATTTCATTTTGTTTATATACGCCAATACGACGAAGTATCCGATACAAATTTATAGGTAGATTTTCGATAAAAGCTTCCTCCATAAAGTAACTAAAGTTAAATAAAAAAAAATCGTAATAAAGTCAAATCACATAAATGAGACGCGCCTAGTCGGGCGTAATAACATTTAAATCAATATTGGGTATCCACGCTTTGACTTTCGGAGCTATTACTTATGAAAGGCAAACATACACCCCCGCTGCTTCCTAGGGGATTTTATTAAGGCTTCAGATCGAATTACGTTCAAGGGGTTGGAGAGTCCGCATTCTGCACCCCCAAAAATACCCACGTGTGCCTCACCAAGGAGTGATCATACCTCGTCGTTTAATATTCTACGTGCATTCGTCAGATAACCACGTCAGAGAATTCATCCAATATATCCAAATAATTATTTCTTCAAAATGCTGTCGCTTAAGATGTTTTTTATAATAATCGCAAACGTAATAAATTTTATCAAAAGTTTTAAGCATACCATTTTCCACTTTTTAATTTTTTTTTTTAAATTTTACAAGTTTTGATATATAGCAATTACTCACATCAATAATCACACTCCTCTGCGCACACTGGCAGTGATTATCACCATTTTTTAATAAGTTTTTTAAATTTAGTTAAAAAATAGAAAAATAGAATATTTACATATCTTTATGTAACAAAAAAATATTTAAAAAAACAACTAAATATCTGTGTTTTAACCAGTTAAACGGCTTAACGTACAAAATGACTACAAACAAATTTCTACGCAAGATACCTTTTAATATCAAAGCACAGTTAAATACACAAAGTATCGTCGCAGAATAACAAAGTTAAAACATAATCCGCTTACTAACGAGTATCTCAGTTATTTAAACAATGATAAATAATAAACAAAACATTTCCAAGCGATCCCCGGCGTGCTCACATTCGCAAAGGGCCGGGCCGGGAAAGGCTCTACGACGCAACACGTAAAGCTGTCTACACGCACTGCTGTTCAACCGACAACCGAACGGTGATTAACCAACCTTTATTGTGATGTTTTTTTGTCAGAATTAAAAAAAAAATGGCAAAAATTAAAGGACGCTATTGGGTAATCACGGTGTCGGGTGTTTCGCAGCAGCGTCTTTAGGCAGCTTAACTCCACCAAGGCGAAGTAAGCTGCCTAAAGACAATAAACAAAAATTGAGTTCTACGTTTCAGCGATAACAATTAATCGGCCAGGCTAATAGTGAACTCATATTTCAGGCTTCAATATACCTGGTAATGTCATGCCATCGCATTACTTATAACGAACAAGAACATTATGAACCCAATATGTGTAAACCGTTTACTTAAATATTTATAAAAATAATTGCCTCATAAGTATTAGGAGATGCCACGCTTCTTACACGTCATGGCTAATTTTATTTTCTTGAACAGTTTATAAATAATCCAAATCATTAATAAATTAAAAGTAATCGTTATTGGGTATTCCAAATCGGCTGTGGTATGAGTCCGTATAACTGGTAGTACTTGCTTTTTGACTTTATCGATGTTAGCAAAAAAATGCCGGTGCATTCGAGATAATTTGATAATATTTATATTTTTAATAAACAATTATCAATTTTCATTGTTTGACTATTATTAAGCAGAGCATGTTTGAAAATCATTATTTACGGATAACGGCTGCTATGTACATTGATAACACATAGAAACTTCCATTACATGTAACATACAAATTACTATAAAGGCAATTCCGTCGAGAATTATATTTCAAATGCATTACCGGAAGTAACTAAATTCCGTGATTGCGATATAAGCTGTAGTATCAGTGTATTTAGAGTCAGAATAACGACATGTAATATACGAGAACATTGCAAATCGACTACTAAATGCGTTAGAATCTATTAAAATTCCTTGATTTTACAGGTAACATTTATAACTGAAAACCTGATAACCAGATCATAACCTAACCTTACTGATGCTTACTACAACCAAATTTAATCATGATTTTATAATTATTTATTTATCTAAATAATCAAATTCAAAGTGAATTTTTTTTTATAAAACATATTCATATTACTAAATAATAAAATACGTATTTAAATACTATTAAAATAAATCATCTAAGCAAAATTCTCATCAGTTATATTTTTAAAAGTTAGAATGTGTAGAAATCGACTTGTTAACGAAGAAGTTTCCGAGGAGAGAAGAGATCTCCAGACGGGGATCGCGCCTCAAAACTTGGCACTCAAATATCTTTCCATAAATCTACCCCCGAGTCCTCCTCTCAATGGGCGGAGGGGCGAGAGGGCCAGACAGAACCGCAAGCCTTTGTAAATCGTGGCACATCTTAGCTTTCGACTCTTATAAATTTAAAGACAGATAATGTATAAAACTGACTGGTATAAAAATACACCGATAAAACATATTCAGTCAAACACACAGTCTTTGAAATAGAACCCAATTTTTTTTTTAGAAAAGATATAATTCAGTTGAAATATTTGCTTTTATTCCATTTGACTTTTAGAATCAGACTCTAGTTTTGTTATATTTTTGCCTCATCGGAGTGCTCTTATACTAACCAATTAAACAGAAATTTTAAATATAATCTTAAGTCTTTACGAGAATATTGCTTAAAATATAAACATAGTATAAGAAAAAGATTGTTATACCTTAACGTTGATTAAAATTATAACCTTAAATAAACAGATATTTCGCAATTTTCATATTTGATGGTTAGTGTTATTTTAAATCTCATACCTTTATAATAACACGAGAAAGGTGATTTATCTATTTATCTCCCTCGCGATCACATCTCCCGGCTATCCTTTACCTTGTCTCACGCGAGACAGACGGGAAGATCGACTGCCGCCTTCCCCAATACATTTTCATTTATTTCTCGGCTCGAGTCGCGGTCCCCGTGACCCCGCCAATGTATTATGTATACGAGAGTCGGCTCGCATCCTGTCTGCCGCCAGGGGTAGGACTCCCAAAGAGTATCACTATTATTTGGATAAAACGATTTTTTATTTTGTGATTCACTAAATCTCAGCTAAATTAAGAATGACAAGGGGAGGCGGTGGAAAAACAAGCTCTATGATTTCGAAATAATTTTGATCAAAACATTTTATGGCGAAGCCGAATATCTACAAGGCCTCTTGAGATTTTATTTCGACATTTCTTCAAAAACATTGGCACTGCAGCTGAAGACACGGCACGCCACTGACTACTGGCTAAATAAACAAGAATCAATGGATCGAGAAATGACAAGAACGGGTAAGCTGAAGGGTGCAAAACCCGAGGAAGCCTCTATGGTGACAGTACAATTGTCGGTATTTAGAAAAAAAAAAAAAAAAAAAAAAAAAACTGCTGGAGAAATGCTAGGATATTGGTTAAGTGCAGTAGTATTGAAATATTGTGCGCATGGTTATTTAATCATTGTCGGAGATTCATCTCAAAACGGTGGCAGCGAGTGCGGCGCGACTTCCTCCTCCCACCTGTTCAATATAAAGCGCGCCGCATCCATCGGGCCGCGCGAGACGGGAGACGCGGAGGGCGCGTGCGAGAGGGACGGCGCGCGGCGGGGCGGGGGGGGGCGGGGCGGGGCGCGGGGCGCGGGGCCGGGCGGGGGCGGATCAATACGGGAGAGGCCGCGCCAGGGCCGGCGGGCGTCCCGCGGGCGAGGGCCGCCCCGGGGCAGGGCCGCATCGGGGCCGTATCGCCGCCCGCGGGTCTTACACCACTGGGGGGGGGGGGGTTTGTTTTACATAACGCGTGGATTTTTTTTTTTTTTTTTGCTTTTTCGATAGATCAAGAGATTATTCGGAAAATATCGCCCAAGGTTTCCTTCCAGTCCAAGAACTGATGTAACTTGGGCCGATGGAGAATATTCATTGGAAAAAAAGTAAATGTGAATAAAAATAATACGAATAACTTTACACGCTTCGAAGCTTCTACTGGAAGTTGAAAGAAGACTAATTACATATTTTATTCCAGAGTGCAAAAAAACTTGAATGTACAATTTTAACGCCTAGTTCCAAAAAAATTAACTTTTTTTCATTTGTTAAAATATCTATGTTCTATGGTTAATTTGATGATAAGTGTGCACAAGCACAGACTGGTGCAGATACCCCTGCGGGAAGGAAAGGCTCAGACTGCTGCGTTGTATTGAGCGCGAAATTCACAAGAAAGAGAAGATAAAAAGGCGAGACCGTAAAAAACCAAGATGGATAGTAGTTTGAGGCCAAGTATTTTAAATTGAATTACGCCTAGTATTTGTTACATAAGCTGACATTTACTTCTCGGAGAGCTCCGTCCCGAGCCACGGAGGCCGCAGAAGGAATGGAGGACCCTGCAAACTTCATTATTATAAATATATCTGATATAAGAAATATTGTAAAGGTTGCGAAAGATAAAAAGGTAGCCGGAGATATATCGTATAAGGTTAAAAGAGAACTTCTTACAAATTTGCAATGTAAGCAGCATTTAATAGCAGGCTGAAGCGAGTAACTCTATTTGTCTTCCGATAACTCGAATAACGCAGTGGACGTAAAGTAAGCTTGTTTTGGGCAATGTTACTATTGCATTGAGAGCCAGGAATATATATTTGTGTGCTACAATAACTCTACACTGTAATTACGCTCCAGTTACGACACGAACCTAGAATGTATGCATAATGAGTAAATCAAAATCTGTTTTATTTTACTTTTTTCTTGTATGAATTTAATTACATAGATATCGCACAACTTTGACTCAATATTATTTGGAAATAAAGACGCTACATCTCTTGATAGATTATTTTGTTAAGGCATTAATAGTACATCGAAAGTCCACAGCACGTCACGAATGAAGAAACTCGTCTAAAGGTTAAAAAGGTGAAAGTATGGAGGAGGTAGGTCGGTGTTCAAATTTTTTTATAGCAATATAAAATTCTGCAATAAACACACAAAAATTCAAAATTAACAATTCATAAAACCTTTAAGGACCTGAAAGGGTAATATTCTTACAAGTAAGCTCGGAGTCAAACTTTAAATAAGCAAAGAGCTTAATAACACTAAAAAGTAACTAGCTTTTTTTGGAAGGCAATGTAGACTCCGCCCAGTGTTTATAGATGCATTACTTGGGAAAATACAAGGGAAATCCCTTAAAAGCAGACTAAAGGTAGCTGCAGGAAAAAGATTCATTTATCTAATTCAATCCTGAAACCTTTTACGTAACTTGTTTTACTGTGGAAACAACGACCTTTGCGTCGGCGTATCAATTAAAAATATTATTTTTACGTTGTTACATAATTCAATTATATAAGCGCACATTTTGCGAAAGGAAATGACAAACGGTAAATTGTTACATTGTTGCAAATGTCCCCCGCCTCAACCTAAGGCTTAAGTCGTTAATTGGTAGAACTGGAAAGCTTTCCATTTCATACTCAATTATTTAGTACACACTCAGACAAGGGATCGTGCCGTGATGAAATTTCTTAGAAACAAGCTAGACGCGTTGCGGGAAATCCCCATCGTGCAGACGAGTTTCCTAGAAAAGAAATCCATAAAAAAAAACATTCAAGGCTTCTTTTCAATTTACAGACTGCAGCAAATATTTTATAAAAAATGAAGGCGTTCTTAGAATCAAATAAAATGGGTGGAAACGCCGGACGACCCAATACTGACAGTATTCTTATGAATTTCGCTATTTTCAATTGATTCTAAGATAATTTATATTGGCATTTCGCGGTCTACAATTTACATCTGTACAATATCTAATAAAAATCTTCTTTGCTTCAATGCCTCTTTTACCTTGGATTTTTCTCTAGACAATCAGCTTTTTACTACCTACAGGAGTACTCTTTCTTTGCGCATTGTATGCAAGACTCTCTCGTTTGTGACGCGGTCAACCCAAAGTATTTTATGTGTCGCTTGTGAGATTCAACAAATCTTATGAATTAAAAGTTTGCACATAAACCGAGGTATTTTAATAATGTGTACTGAATTCCAAGACCAAATATAAAATAAAATATGATAGTGGTTGTGTAGAAAATTAAAGCAACCGTCGCACTCTACATAATGAAACCATAAAGCCATTTAGCCCACTGCTTCGGCAGATGAACATTACAGTTAGTGGACGATGGCCAGCTTTGAGGGCACATCTCCTCGTGGGCAGTGATTACCAGAAGCTTCTAACGACGCATAACCTTTCGTACATACTTGCGCTTGGTGAGGCATAACGCAACTTAGACTCTGCAGAGGGTAGAATAAAAAAATATGCTTTCCCGGGCGTGTCTAGAAAACGTAAAAATTACTGAGTACAAAACTATAAAAAGTTATCTTTCAAATTTACTTAAGCGAAGATCTACTGCGTGAATACATAATAACAAGTAGTAATAAATAACAAAGTAGTGATATTTATTCAGTACGTAGTTTTTTAGACAGTTAAGTTTATTATGCCGTATTATAAAATTAAAAAGTGTTCATATCAAATGAATAAAAACATATTTTGGTTTTTTAATTAATATACATGAAAAGTAATCGTAACTTTTAAAAATCTTCATTTTCATGCAGATGTATCTATTAGCATTTTGAATAAAGCACAATTGTATTATACTTGAGTTTACAATAAGTCGTTTAAAACTAAAAACTTTTGTTAAAAACGTAATTTTTTTCCATGAACGACGGTTTGAGAAAAAGTTTAATGTAAATTCAAGTTATTCCAAAGCGTTAATGCGAGAGCGCGCCGGAATCTAAATTTATTTATTTTATCTCACGAACCTTAAATACCGGTAAAAATGAACGAATATGTAATAATTTTATATAACTGATATTGTGGCCAGTAAAATATAGAAGTTAATATATATGTAAATCAAGTATATGGTAGTAAATTATACTAATAATTATAGCACTCCTTTCATTGAAAATTCAATGCGTAGTTTTGACAAAATTTACAATATTTTAAAAATATTTATTGATCTGTTTTATATATCGATGATTATCATAGCTCACACACAGTTTTTTTTAAAACAAGTCATTACTATTTCAGGCCGTTATACTACAAATAAAAATAATCTATTCTGTAAAATAAAAAAGATTTTACTCAAGGTTTTTTTAAATGTCGCTATGGAATTTGTATTTCTTTCCTAATATCACAGTGAGAGAATTCTTAAGAACCATTTGCATAATTGATGACGTCAGAGGGCTGAAGACAGAAGGCCTCCGAGCAACCTTAAAAAGGCCTTTGTCTCAAGGAAAATGAGCGCGGTTTAACAAAATCACAACCAAGAAACGGACCATTTTTTCTCGTACCTTGGCACATAATGGTTGATAACGCACTGCCATTTGTGGGATGAAATCATTATTTATATAATGTAACTTTATGTTTATTAAAACAAGTCATTAGGATTTATATATTTAAATGCTTATTGTAGCAAAATTGATGTAACGTATTATTTGATGACAGCAACGATAAATATAAAATTAATCAAATAAATGCTTGGACTATTTTAAAAATTGAAAAATTTGAAAAATTTGACTTGACTACAATATTAAAATTTACAAATATAGCAGTGCTTATTTAGAAAGATCAAGCAGCAAGTAAGAACCTCAAGTAGTAGCTTTGCAGCAGCACGAAATCCTGTATAGCGAATTTAAAAAAAAACATATTTGTATCGTTTCGGTATTAAATGGGTACGGAATCGATTGTACATATATTATAATGAAAATCAACCACGAGATAAAAGCAACACCAAATTTCATATTGCGAGCTGAAAATCTGTTCAACAAATAGGAAGATAAAAGCAATAAATGAACAATAACGAACGGCTTCATTAAAATCATTGTTTCAATTTCATGTAGGAGTTAATGCTGAATTTTCACTGTGGATAATGTTTAACAAATCCTTTAAAATATGGTGTTGTGAGATCTGAACAAAGCCTCAGATAGAAGTAGCACCTTTTGTACAAGAAACTCAACCGATTCGGATGATAAAACATAATTTCCGGTTTTATTACCGGAAATCATACAACAGAGAAATATTACGAAAAATATTTGTTTTTATATCACGTCAAAACATAAGTATTATGTTATAATCGAAGTACAAGATTTTTGCAAGACATCTTTCACCTTGGATAAACTCAAACAAATGAGGTGGAATAAAACACAGATAGCAAAATCCGGAATAACAAATCAGAAAAATTAATTGCGCTACATCTATCTTGCCATTGATAATAGAAAATAAACCTGAGAAATTTGTTGATAATATTATAAACGTAGTTCGGTTCACTGATTAAATAATATGATTATGGATAGGTACATTATTTTTTCATCAAAATTATATTATATCAAAAGGGAAAAGGGAACATTTTACCGCCACCAGATTTTAATTAATTAATAAATTCAGGGGTGACATAAAAATGATTAATTAACTTCCCCGTAGGCCACCGTCAGCTCAACTGTGACTTTTAGTTTACAGGGCGATTTTTCAGTGCCGCGAAAGAAGATATAATAGTAATACCGACAGTACATAATTGGATTTTATGTAATCTTGCAAAGGTTATAATTGCCTATTCCGAACAAATCCGTAGCAAATAATCTATAACAACAAATAATAAAAAAATCTCATTAATTATAGGAAATAACTATAGCTCAAAATCAATTTCAAGAATAATCAAAGAAACTTTTTTTTCATCTCTACACAAACGTTATCCTTATTTTCACAGTCGTACACAGACCGCACCTTTCACTTATTACTACCTTCAGCTCGGCTCATCGGCTGAGAAGTGCTCCAATGCTGCGTAAAGCAATTCGTATTTCAAGAGGTAGGTTTCGAGGCAGTATAAAAGTTTCCTATTTCTTGCTTTCGCTAGCCTTGTATTGCGTGCAACGAACCACACGAAGAGTGGAAAACGAGATCTGCTTGACTAAGAACAAGCTTCCATGCGTGAGCAGTCAGTTCATAATATCAATTATTCTGTGCCTTTAAGATAAACCACAACAATAATGCCGACACTTATGCACAATACGTTCTAATAAATAATTTTATTTTACTTTAATTTATTACCTACAGACAGTTTTAGCGTAAACAAATGGAAAAGCTGTAATAAAATTTTGGCCATATTTCTTAACGAATATCTGAATATCGATTAAACAGTAACATTTTACACGCGCACCACATTGTATACCGAGTCGTTTTTTTTTTTATTATTTTTCAGCACATTTGAATTTCGCTAAAACACATTTTACATCCGGTTTGAAAAGTAATAATCATCAAACGTTATGAATGCCATCTATAAAAAAAAGGATAAAAAAAAAGCACACACACACAAGTCGATCCTGTGTGAGAGTGAAGCGAGATAAAAATAATAACAGCGTGTCGTGGGGGGTTTATGTCGCGACTGCCGCATTATCTCTCACGGAACATTCTCCAATTATCTGGCCGAGGAAGTTGAAGACTTCATCAAAGTTGAGCTTCAGATCTACGAGTCGCAGCGGCAAACAACGGGGCGGGGAGCTCGCTGTGTATGAAAGTTGCCTTCTGCGCTTTAATTAAGACTTTCAGTATTTATATATTCTATATTATAAAAGAAGATGCAGGCGCTGAACTATAACTAAACTAGTTAACTCCAATATCTTACTCGTTATGATGTAGAAAAGTCGATTTTTTAAGTCTCTTCAATACGCCTCGATCCTACATGTGGCGTTAAGCTTATTCTAAATAAACATTAGGTTATTTAATAAGACCTTATTGAATCAGCAAAAACGCAATCGCTTGTTAAATCTTTGATATTCAACTTTGCAAAGGCATTGAAAAATGCTTGTCTTGACTATATTAAATATTTAAAATACTTCATATCTAAAAATAAATAGCTGAATGGCAAGAAAATTACGACATTTTTGACTGTGATCGCATCCGTCTTTCAAAGGCAAAAATCTGATAAAGCTCATAAAAGGCGGAAATGTTCCCAATATACATGTTATAATCTCCTAGCTATTTAGCTACCCATGTTTGTTGTTATTAATACTTTGCAAAATGAATAAATAGGTATTTTTTGTTAAAATAAATTATTAGTCAATAACCAAAATAATTATTTATATTTGAAAAAGAATGATTATAAAATTATTTACAAGCATACTAAATAAGTACAGTGATAAGATTCTGATCTGCCGTCGAAAAATAGCTTATGTAGTACAACTTATAGAAATACAATTTATAAACGATAATAAAAGGATGTAGCAGTGTGATGGCACAAATCCTTTGTAGAAAACCAACACTGAAGGAAAACTCACAAAAAATACGACTCTTAAATATATATCCCAAGGTAGCACTTGAGAGAGAAAAAAGTGTCTATCCAAACGAAATTCTCGCAAATTGATGATAAAAAAAATAAACTCATATTTATTTTTAGTAAAAAAAAACCTCAGTGAGAAAAACGGTGAATTAAAAAAAATCTGTAATCATGCAAATCAGGAAAAAGAGGTTAAATAAAATTTTACGACAAATCAACTTTTCAATTGCCGCACATGAGCACACAATTTGCATTGTTTGCTGTGGAAGACACAAAAATTAGGCTCAAACAAGGAAAGGTCGGGTAAAGTTGCCTACACATGCTGCGACACTCAAGCTGTAGCAGGCCAATAGCGTTCTCTTTGGAATCGATAACTAACGCAAAGCTGTAAAAAACCAAATAAATTAAGCTCGATTTTCAGTTGTGTTACGGCGTGTGTAGGCTGCTCAAGCGGCGCAGGTAATTACTCGCGCTATCGAACCGAACATTCCGCATAACAAGCTCCAGCATTCACACTGTACTCGGCATTAAACTAGAGCAAGTAATTCCGATTACTTGCTCTAGTTTAGAATTGTCGATCGAGAATAATAAAACTGGAAACGGAGGCAAGCAAATATCCGCTCTGAGATAACTCGTGAAAGTCTAGGATATTTGATTAAAGTTAAAAAAAAGAAATAAATAAAACCTGTTAAAATGAAATACACAGTTTTGGCCTCTGCATATTAAAAATATTTCTGAAAAACTCATGGATCTTTGATGATATTACCAAATAATTCAATTACGCCGAGACCTCAAAGTTGGCACATATATGAATATTAAAAAATAATTAAAAAAAAAAAAAAAATCCATGTTCATATTCAAAGGCTAAAATATTCGACTCGATCAGAAAATCAATCTAAAGTTTCGCAGTACGAAGAGACGTCAACAGTCTCTCGGGAAATCCCCGTCTATCGTCCTCGGCCCCGCGGGAAGGGCTCGGGCGCCGTCCGAGCCGCCGAGACGCCGGCCGGAGATAAGCCCGGCTATGCTAATGGCGGCAGTAGCACGGCCTCGAACCGGAAGCTGGAAAAAAACTGCACGAATCGGGCTCTCCACTTGCAAATGGGCAGCCATTGCCACAAAGGCTGGGCCAAGATTTCGAGGAAACAATGCGGCACGCGATAATTTTCAAGTGCTGTAATTTTGGCTGTATCACAAGAAACGTTTTCTACGTGTATCCAAACTGTAAAGTAATTTCAATATATATATATTAGGGTGTCCCTTATATGACCAAAAAAATTTTTTTTTCAAATTTCGAAATGCATACCCTCTACATTTTTTACTAATGCTATAAGATACTCAAATATAAAATTTCATCTTTCTAGAAAAATTGCAACTAGTGCCGACCGAGCTTCAAAGTTTAGTAAAAAACGTGTTTTGTCTTGATATTTCGGTCTGGTATAAAATCATTATAAATGCAATAAATTAAGTGAATAATAGTAAAAATTCAATTAAATGAACATTAATCTTTAATCAAAAACATAAAGTAATAACAATCAGTCAGGGTAATTTTTTTATAGAGTTGTTTTTTTACAGTCCGGATACAATTTTCTATGTTCCTGGACACAGCGCAGCAAGAACTGTTTTTGTTCTTCTTCAGCCGCGATAAGTCCGTTAAAATCTTGCATCATTTTAACAGCCCTTTCAGCAGTATCATTCACAACCCTCATATAACTTATTTTTCTTTTAGCTTCCACAAAAGCACTATTATTATTCCAAGAAGATACATCTTCCTTTAGAAAACTGTCGTCGATCTGCAGTCGTGATAAAAATTGTTTGCTCTTTTCCGATACGAAATCATCCAGTGTTTTACAAACATAAGCAAACATCTTGTAGAGCCTTTTTGTCCTTCGCAGTTATTCTGCATTGTGACTGAAGTAAACACATTTTTAATGAATAGATCGCTCTCGCCATCCAGCGTGCCTGATGCATGGCTTTGGGGGGGCTTAGTTTTAATTTTTCCTCTGTGTCTCCTCCCAAAAATATTACGCACAGTTCGACCAATTTGCGGTAGTCATCTCTTACATAACCTTTGTCTAATTCTGCCTTATAAAATATTAAAAAAGCTTGAATGTCTGTCTCGGCAACACGTTGTTTTACGAAATTAAGAGATGGTTCAATGTTACTAGCGTCGATGTTTTTCCAATTTTCTCTGAACTTTTTAAACATTGGAGTATCTGGGCTACTAGTAATTTACTTAATTTTGCTTTCAAAGACAGCTTTTAGGACCAATTCATAAACATGATGACGACAGACGAGCAGCAATTCTCTTCCTAAAGTTTCTCCAAAATAGCACAAGCTCCATTGAAACGGCCAGTATTGAAAGCTGTTGTGTCGCAGCACATTATTTGTACTTTATCGTGAAGGTTCTAGTCAAAGAGAGCTGTTGAGACAGCCTTAGCTTGATGTTTTTCAGAAGAATGTTCTAGTTTTGGCACTGCAAGAAGCTGTTCCTTATCGTCAAACGAAGCAATAACTGGCAAGCGTTCTTCTTTAGAACTTCGTACATCTAACCCGGGTAATAGTTTTCCATCCCAATGGACTGTGACTACGTCGGGTACATTACTTCCAAAGAAGTCAGATTTATTTGCTTCTGCCCTTGATTTTCTAGTTTCAGCAGCTAGTGGTTATCTTTGTCTTACAACCCTTTCCTCTTCTTCCAATCGTCGTTGTTTAGATCTATCTTCTTTTTCCGACAATTTTTTATCAACACCACCTAAGCATCCTGGTCGATCTGGCTCTCTCTGTTTCATTAAAAATAATTTATCTTCCTCTATTTTCATTCTCTCAAAAGCATCAGCATGTGCAATATCAAACAAATTATCAAGATCAATTTTGAAATTGTTCTCACGGCTCTTGAACGTAACCTGAGTTTTCTTACAATTTTTTTTGCAACTCTCTCCAAACATGATATAAATCAACAAGTTTCTTCACGCAGTTAGGATATGCCCTTGTTGGAATTCTTGCTTTTTCCCAATATATGATGCACTCCCTAATCACAAGATTTGCACTTTCACTAACAATCAGTTTAACCTCACGAATATTGTAAAATAGGACCGAGGGAATTTGTCGATTAGATGGTAATTTTGCACCATTTATTTGATATCTAGGCAAACCGATAAGGATATTATTTTGTTTATCACTCCGTAATTCCACCGACATGTTAACGCACTAAACAATGGAGCACTACTAATCTCAAAAATCACGTATGAAATGACAAATAAAACATGCAGTTACAAGTCACAGCGCAGTACTTACGCAACTTGTATGGACAAGTTAAAATCGCAAGTCGGCACGGGTTACCGTTTATAAATCGAACTAATATTTTTTTCTAGACAATATAGGGTTATTACTAAACTTTTAAGAAGGTATGCGTAAAAAAATATTGAACTTGAATTTTAAGGGACACCCTAATATATATATATATATTTCAAAGATTCTTTTAGACGTGTTTGGTTAGTTAAATAAATAAATAAAAATATATTTATGACTGGCGTAAACAAGCTTATGTTAAAAATAATATTCTCTGTTGTTGAGGGACAAGGCATTTGCATGGTGAAGATCCATTAATATAATGAAATAAGTAAACTTTTTATTTATATCTTCACATTGAGTTTATTTTATTATTTGCATTACTAGTTTCGACCTTATAACCAGGTCATCATCAGATGCACGACTTAAACTGAGTTTAAGTCGTGCATCTGATGATGACCTGGTTATAAGGTCGAAACTAGTAATGCAAATAATAAAATAAACTCAATGTGAAGATATAAATAAAAAGTTTACTTATTTCATTATAATAATATTCTCATTGGCGACCTTGATTCGATGTGATTACATAATATTTCAGGGACATCACAGACGCGATAGATGTGTGATCTTGAAAACAAGAAACATTTCTCATCTACGGAAAGTAAAGTTAGATTGAGTCTACCGAAATTCTGCCTACACTTAAAAAGTTACCAAAAATCGGCTATTTTCGTCGCTGCTTTTAACCTTTTCAAACTTTTATCAGAAACGGAGTGAAAGATGAGAGGCTGTCGGTGACGCAGGGTGGCCTTATATCATTTTTGTTGGGTGCGACACATCTGGTTCAGACCAACACACTCATTACTGCCATATATATTAATACAGATGAAGAAAAATCTAAATAAAAAAATAATAAAAAGCTTACACAAACAATAGTGACGACATAAACTTTTCATATCTATTCTTTGAAAATCGTGAAGACTAACACTTTATAAATTATTTGATACACATTTTTTTGTATTTATATGAAAACTTTTAAATAACAAGGATTTATTTAGGGCTCCACGCGGGGGTTGTGATCTCCGTATGGATAAAATTTGACAACCCTACCCACACTCCCGAGCACTAAAAGGATCCTCGCAAGGGTTGGAAGCCTGATACTCTCAGAGGCGGAAAATGCTTATATTATATTTATTGCCGAGAGTAAATATTTATTGCACGTCAGACACGGTCTGAGGTAAGGCACATTTTCGTGTGTTTGAGGTTTTTTCGCAACATGAGAATTTACGAGGAGAATTGTTGGTACTCGCATATTGACGAATTTTGACACTTTTGATGAATTTGTGCATTTTACATTAATTTTATTAAAAAATGCAAAACCAAATTACATTTTTGTTTAATGAGGAGTGCCGAAGTGTACCAAAAATTAAAGAACTAATATTTTCAGTCAGGAAAACTTATCAAACTTCGTTTCTTAGAAAAACTTCTGTATTTGCAGTACTCAATCAATAATCATCATATAGTACCGCTGCTTGTTGACGGTTTTGTTATTTTACACAATTTACTTTTTCTAAACGTGTTCTAAATATATATATTTCAATTAATATAGCAGTTTATAAATTTGATTTCCCATTTTATTCATTCGAAACAAAGTATGAAGACTGTATTATTTTAACAGATGTTTGCAGTAATACAATTCCTCACAAACAGATCGGATCATTTGCACAGATGTCGCTGTGTTTGACAATGAGGTAGTCAACAAATGACTGCTGATAAGTCGCGTCCAGTGAGCCTCAGCAAGTGTCATGAGCGAGGCCTGTCACCGGTGAGGCCCGCGGCGCCGGAAGCGAAGCCTCTTTCTACTCGTTATGACGAGGACTGATGGCTCTGTTCACGGAGCGATGGGTTGAAAGGGTGACAGCTACTGTTGCAAATCGTTTTTATATATTTATTGTTTAGACAATATAATTAGATCAAAAAATAATTTAAGTAGCAAGGTATATTTAAAAAAAAATTATTAAGTTGCAAACTAAAGAGTGACCTGAACGCATTGGGCAGATTTGGTTAAAGTGTCGTGTTCGTACTGGGGGTGACTATCGCAGTGTTACATGCAATATTTCCTTGTAAAATTCGCAAAATCGCTTCGCGAAGATTCAATACGATAACTGAGTAATAAATTTTCAAAAAAGGCTGGTAAAATGGTGGACTCGCGGAAAATCAG
Organism: Atopsyche davidsoni; assembly: GCA_022113835.1. Classification (NCBI taxonomy): domain Eukaryota; kingdom Metazoa; phylum Arthropoda; class Insecta; order Trichoptera; family Hydrobiosidae; genus Atopsyche; species Atopsyche davidsoni. Next base: position 6,517,615 of record JAILWY010000006.1, on the reverse strand, counting down.
CCGCATTCAGCGAGCAGGGCGGACGCTCCATTAGCCGCGAGGGGTTGTGCAGGCGGGAGTCTCAGGATGCAAGCTCTCGCAACGGAAAATTGAACATACGGAAAAGATGTTTTACTGTGAAATATGTATGATGAGAAGTATAAGAATTTTATAACTTTGAAGATATAAAAGTTCAAAACTATATTTAATAATAACAGAAAACACTCAAACGCTAACTGTTGCGATTTATTATTAGGATAACGATAAGCAAACTTGTTTGTATTTTTTATTTTTTACAACATATCAAAATTTGTAGATTTTATGAAACATTGTAATAGTTTATTTTTCGAGGATGTAAAGCCAATTCTGGTAATTCCTCTAAAACCTTTTTCTTCGTAGAATTTTATGAATATCTCGAAAATAAATGACATTTGCAAACAACATCTCGAAAATAAACCAATCTCACTACAGATGGTTTCTGATTCAACAAATTTCATTATCTTACGGTTTCACCCATGTTAACTTTTAAGCCGGCTGCACACGCAGCGATACAACTTGCATACGATTTGGAATCAGACAATAGCGTCCATTTTGTTATGTTCCTAAGTAAACAACGCAAAAGCTAGTAGCAAGTTGTCGCGAAACGTGTAGAGGGCTTCAGGCAATTAGTTCTCGAAAACACAGATCTATTTGTGCTTTAAATAAAAGTAATATATTACTATTTGCGTACGATATATAATTTCATAAATGTTCTATGATAGTATGTATAGTATTAGAGAAAAAAAAGTTTTTTTTGAAACTTTCCATATAGAATAATAAATTCAATGAAAAGGGTAAAATTTAAGCCACTGCGAGAGCCCAAGAGTTGCTGAGAGATATATTCAAATGCTGGAAATTGCATTATAGCAAAGTGCAGTCGCCGTACCGAAGTGATATAATGCATTTAGCGGAAGCGAGAAGGGCGGAGTGCTCGCAATTACTGAGGCGACGGAGCGCCTCCTCTCGCCGCGGGAGGCACAGCTCCGAGGGGCGAATCATGACATTAAGACTATTTTCTATGTTATAAATTCCACTCTCCCAGACACACAAGTAAGAGGAATGACCGGCCTAGGCTATCCGTACTTGTGGCGCACGAAGTGCTCCGCACGTTGGACCGCTGCCAACTGTCCGTTAGCACCAAGGAAAAATCCATACTCTATTGCAAAAAATACGTTGTTGCTAAGGCGGTGAGTTACTGTGCGTCCTGCGAGTTGTAATATCATATTCTCTTACCTAAAAAAAATTACAACCCGTGATCTATGCATGCACTTGATTAAACAAATAAAAGTCAGCTGAAATGCACCAATGACGCGTCGGTTTATTATAAAGCTGTGTGGAGAGCCGCGACCACAGAAAACGGGTAAAGTTTAAGTTTGTAATTACCAAAACATAGATATAAAGCTACTAAGTATAAAAACAAGAATGGTTATGCAAAGCCATTGTAATCAAGTTTGACTTTTTTTTTAGAAGTTTAATGTACACTTCATTGAGTTAAATTATATTTAATGAAAACCAACGATTATGACTATTATTATTAATATGACTATTCAAGTCAACAAGTCATTGACTGATTATTCCTACAGAGTAAAACTTAAGGAGAGTTAAAAAAAGTCTTTAGTTTCGTAACGGAGTACAGAAACAACGAAAAACGACTGTACTATCCGTGTAAACCCATCACTAATAAAAAAATCTTCCGTCGACGGGCCTCGTATAAAACATTCATTTGCACAGGTAAATGTCACATTCTATATACTAATTAGATGTAATTAAATTAGCATGCAAACCGCACTGTTAAATAAAGCAATGTGGAAAATCCTGAAACGGACACAACAGCAAGCCGCAGAGTACGCGAGGCTGGCATTATATTAAGCCACGCCTGTTAAAATAATATTTCAACTCACGATAAGATATTTTTTCAAACTGACAAACTATAAACTGGTTTAGTTTGTAATACTCCGTATTTAAGCCAAAAATGATAATAACTAAATTACAAAGATTTTTTGTTTGTGGGCTTTTTCACATTCAAAAGACGAAATCAGTCACAAACAAAAATATTCGTATTATCCAAGCAATTCAGCTATTCGTGTTTTATTTAGAAAAACATCACAGATTTTACAAATTATTGTTTTAGTAGTTTTGTATTATATGTGCGTTTATATTTTGATCGGCGTATTAACCGTTATCATCACCCGTCACGGTAAATGCATTAATGTCGAACATAATTAGCTAATCTGGCGGCTGTAGCTGTCGGTCTGTCGACACCGTGGTAACGCGCATCGTGTGTGTTGAATAATGGGATACAATATGAAATAGAAAGATATGGGAGGTAATAAATATTTAATTATAGTAGTAAAAATATATATTAATGTTTACTCTGCAAGTAGAAGACATCAGAAGAAGAGATCAGAATAAAAGTACAAATTACATCACATTATAAAAGTAACAGATTGCATGGGACGGAACAGGTAAGCAAACAGTTCGAAGTAATATACTGAAGTGTAAATGAATTCGGTATGCGGCATTTAAGACATAGTTTTATGCAAGTAATCACAGAAAATCACTGAAGTTTTTTTAAACTTCAAAACTAATTTAAAAACACTAGTTGTAATATTTTTATCGATTCTGCAAGATTCGGAGCTGAGTCATCGCGGTCGGCAAGTAAGCGTGCTAACTACCAGACCACAAAAAAAATTAATAAGCAACATTGTAAATGTCACCATGTTGATATATAGATAACATGTATTAGTAAATTATGTTCAAACTAGCGTTCACATCTCAACTAGCAAACACCACGGCTGATAGCGCGGAAAATCAATTACGGCGTCAACGCAGGAGCTGAATGGAGCAGCGCCCGGGCCTGCTGATATGGAGCGTCCCCTCGGCAATGGCATTTGAGTTATGATATGCTAATTATTGAATTAAACCATTAAATATATGCACCATTTAGTGTTCAATTACAGCTTGAGATGTACATGTATTGTACAACGGCTTATAAATTGGCGATGACAAAAAATAAAATAAAAACATTTTCGGTTCAGAGTTATGCTATTGTGCGTTGGTTATTACGTTTCCAGTATTTTTCTCTATAAGCAAGGCGAAATACTATAAACTAGAAATAAATACAGTTTACGAGCAAAAGTGCTAACTACTGCACCGCGAGAATTTCAATAAAAAGAGGTGCACATTTTACATGATTCATATTTACAAAAAAATTTGGTATTCAAAAAATGGAAACTCAAGTTTAAGTATGATCGTACAGATAGGTATAAATTTTAATATACATGTGAAATATATCATAATTCAATGATAAATGTTAGTAAATAGTGTTGTTTTATTATTAGTTACGATTTGCATATAAAGTGTAAGGAGCAGATATCACGGCACACGGTGCGGAAAATCCACGGATTAACACGGAAGGCGGGCACGGAGCGCGCAGAGGGCGGCCGTGAAAGCCCCCGCCCCGCCCCCGCCCCCACCCGCGCACGGGGGCGGGGGCGCCGGTCGATAGGCCACCCCAGCCCCCACCCCCAGCCCCCACCCCCACCCCCATACAGCGCGCTTACGTAACCCCGCGTGCACCGCCGCCCCCGCCCCTGCCCCCGCCCCAGCCCCCACAGCGATGCGCTCCGCCCGCCCCGACTCCGAGTTGACCGCGGACAAGAGTGCGAATGGAATAATTAACTAAAATAGCAAACTTACGGAAACATATGATACATGCACCTTGGCCCGCATACGTGCAAATAAAAATATTAATAATTACACAGAGCGCTATTCTACACATGGAAAAAAAAAAATATATATATATATATATCTTCGTCATCATTCTCCATCTCAGTAAGCATAAATTTATGCAGAATTCCTTCCAATATAAAACTGTGTAAGCATATTTTATATATATACAGGTGTCCAAAAAGAGTATCGGGTGTTTGTTAGTTCAGTAAAACAAAAACTACTAGTAATCAAGTATTTGTTTTATTGTTGATTATAAGAATGCAAAATGGAAAATTATTTCGAATAGATAATGTTATCCAAATAGTGATATATATTTTTGTACAGTGAGTACTTGGTGGAATTCCATTTGAATATTTTAAATAAAATAAAATATTTGTGTAACTTTTCCACGTGTTAATTTTTATTGGTGACCGGTTACCACCTGTCTTTCTCTCTTTCAAGCGATCTGTTCCTATAACAATTGTATACCCAACTGCTTATTAGTATACAAGTTCTCACTCAGTTTGATAATTCCAACGGTTGGCGAAACCGGTCACCGATAAAAATTAACAAGTGGAAATATCACTCAAGTATTTTATTTTATTTAAAATAATACAAATGTCTTATTTGAAATCGACATCAAGTGCTATTTTTTAAAATTGCTTTAAAATTTAAATATACATATAAAACAATAATATGTGATTGATCGAACTGAAATTAAGCTGGCATTGTTTGTGGGTCGTTTCTACGTATGAAAATTTATCGAATGGAAAATTAAGCTTTTTTCCCCTGTGGTGTGTTTTGTTCCTGAATCGTAAAATTGTTTAAAGTTAAGTGACAATCAGTGAAAAGGTTGCGTCACGCGTGAAATATAACGTACGTCGTATTTGAGAAATGTGTTTTTTTTTTTTATATCAGGCCAATTTTCCAAACTCATTTGTGCAACAAACAATGCATGTCAAATACATTCGAAATCAAAGAAAAAAAATTATACATATAACTTTATCTTGAGGTAATGATTGAATTCCTCCGCAAAGCAATGTCCTTGTAGCAAAATGTTTTACAAGTCAAGCAATATATTCTAAGTTGAACGTTGTATGCACGCATTCAAGTTTATTGAAAACTATAAAATACACATCCATGTCGATCGCGATATGATCAAAGAGCCAAACTAACCAAAAATGTACAAAGTTTATATCTAGCCACATATATGATACTCAGTTCATTCACATTGCAGTACATTGCAGATAGCCCAAGACCAAAGTGAACGGTTGAACTGAAACAGTTTGGTTCGATTCATACACATAAAAAAAGTACTTTGGAAGACTTCGCTTTTGGTACAAAAATCCATAAAACTAATTATAAAACCATTTTCTATCGAGAGATTCAGATATTAAAATAAATGGTTTGTAATAAAAATGTGTAGGCATAAGATTGAAAGGGGATATAACAGGCTTTTTAAATAATTTTAACTTACAGAAAAATTAAATAACTCTCTTTCTCCGATATTTTAACCATCATAATAATAATCAAATAACCAGTAATATAATACGTTAAATGCTTTATTTTCATAATAGAGTCGAGATATAACAAACGAGGTTTTTGAGAAAATATAATATTTAAATTTAAGTGTTATTAAACAGATTTTAATACGGATAAAAAAATATTCTACGCACTTTGTCGAGATAGAATAATCTTTGAAGGCGAAGAAAAATATCTAAAAAGAAATCAGACCCTCGTAAAAGCAAATTATTCGTATTCATAAAAATACGACGTAAAAGCTACTAAAATATGAATTACTATTAAAACATACATGAAAGCTAAGCGATCATAATGTATGTAGAACTTTTTGCACAGACAGAGAATATAAAAACAGAAAAAAATCTGCTGGCTTCACCCACAACATTTTGCAAGACACATTTTTATAATCTAATCTTACTTTAACAAACATCCCCGAAACATTTTTCTTTTATAGAGGCAAAAAAACTAATTTATAAATATCGTAGATATTTCAGTCGCACTGGATCACAATTAAGACAATAACAGTGCATATATCGGTGATTAATTTTCTTATCTTACATAAAAAATATTATTGCTCTACAATGTGTCAACAAGCAATTTATTTATATAATTAAGTAAATACAAGTATAGAGATAATAGAAATGCTGTATATACTGTTGTGTAATTTAAGTAAAAAAAACATGCTTTAAATTAAGCTTCACCGGATAAAATCAAATCAAATCAGCTCGCAGCAGGGCGGCCCGTTCAATATCAGTCATGGGCGGCCGCGGACCGGGCTTGGTGGTCCCTGACCTGGTTAGGGGTGCGCACCCCTGCAGCGCGGTGCAAGTCACGTAGCGCCGGCCGTTCGCAAAAATCCAAGTATATTGGACCGAGAATCTAATCAAAACTTTGGGCGGAGTGTGTGCTATCTAATTCCACTCTATAATATTATGCGACAGACGCTCAAAGCAATGCCAGTCTAAAAGAGACATCACCGGGAAATCCTAACTTCGCTTTCGCTCAAAATTAAAAAAAAAACTGAAAGACTCGACATCAAAAACGAAAAGCTTTGATTGCATTTGTTGGAATAAAACGTAATGTTGAACGTAATTTTAAATATCTTCGTTGAAAAAAAAGCCCATGGATAACGTAACATTGCGTAAAATGAGGATACTTTAAAGAAAAGGGGTCGACTTCTTACATTACAGTAAATAAAAATGACACTGCTGCATGAGCTAGCATGCAGATAAAGAAAAAATCGTGTTGGCACGCGTAGGCGCATCTGCAGTGCTTGGCAGCGAGTTGCTCATGTTTCTGTCGAGAGTTCATGGCACTGGTAAACAGTTAAAAAACTTAAATAGAGCAAAACCTGAACGCCATAAAACAAGTATGGACATATTCAGCATTCGACTTATTGTGCAATACTTTAAGCGCCAATTCGACAAAAGTGTTAACGGATCAAAGACACACAGAAATAAATACGAATATTTAATTTCGAGTTCTATCACACAGTGTTGAGCGTTTTTGATTTATAAATTACAAATTAAAAAATTAATGCTGGAAGTGGGATGAAAAGTATCTATTGATTTTAGATAGATTACGTATTAAATAAATCGAGTTTTGGCTACATGGAAAAATAAAATCTTATATATTGATATATTTGGTGTGATTTCAGATAAATTATTTTGGTATTACCAAAATCAAACTAATTTGTTGAATATGTCGAACGCTGTAATTAGTTAATCAATATATAAAACTATACACTCACACAATAGTTCAATACTATGTATATATACTCTTACGCAAATAAATCAACATCGAACAGTTCGTTGTGTGCATGAAAACCTCGTTATTTATATTGAGGGGTTCGTTATATCCGTTCGCTTCGACTGCATATTAATTCTAAACGATCATTAATCTCGGCAACTACAGCCTTGGGGCGTAATGAACCACGCCCTTGCAATCAATATGAATTCAAACACACCTCCGACAGGTGAGCACCACGTATGCAGGAGGGTGTTTCCGGAAAGGGTGCTCCTGGGGAAGACCCTCTTTCTCCGGGTTTTGGCATAGGAGAGGAGGTACATGATAAAACTGAGAATGTCCTTCAAAATCGAACGTCTGAGGACGACTGAGTATTGAGATGTGAAACACTGTAATAAAATATGTCTGAATGTTTGAGACGCGTGGGCGTGTAACGTTATTATACTGGGTTCGATTTGTTACGTGGTTGGCATGAGAGAACTGACGTGACAATAAACTATCTTACTTCACGCTATATTGGCATGGTGATTTCATAACAGGCAATTTACTAAAATCGTAACAGGCATTTTGGTGAGCCATTTTCATAAAAGTTAATAATCACTTATTCTGAAATAAATAGTAATTTAACTAGTAATATATAGATGGGTAGAGAAAAGATTATCCTACAAAATAAAAACAATTAGGAATCATCATTATCTAAGATGAATTTGAAAGATAATCAAGCAAGTATGTTATAATAAATACACAAAATAAATTGCACTCATACAAAAAAATTACAAAGGTAACACAAATCATTTTTTGTCGCTACAGAAACGATTCCAGCGAAAGAAAACGTGCCAAGGTATAAGTAGTATTTAATGCTAGGAAAACACGTATAAAATTATACTTTAATGTTTAAAAAAAACATATGTAGTTTTATTGAAAGCATGACACGTCGTTTAAGATGCAATTAGGCACGAAAAAGAAATGCGAAAACTCTTTTGAGAAAAATAACCATCCACAATTTATGAAAAAGGATCTTTTTATTAGCTTCGAAGTTATTGTTTTTCCATAAGCTAACCGTCCTGTGTACCCGATTTGAATAATGTAAAAGGCATAATATACATCTTTGTTCAGCTGTTTGTACATTCACTGTGTAAACAAGAAAATAAACTATTTAAGTGGGTCGCATATCGATATTGGTAGCAAGAGCAGACTCGGTGTACACAAGAGACGTATCCAAGAGAAGAATAAAAGGACGCATAATCGTGTAAGGGATATAGAATTCATTATTTAAAAAAATATATATTAAATTTTCTGAAAACATTTATATTATCTACAAATTGTTGTTACAATATGATGTAAAGCATAGGTTCCCAACCTTTTATTGACCACTTTGACAAGAAAAAAAATTCCAACGCCCCCCTTTAACATAACAGTTATAATTATACCAATTTTATTTCTGTATATTATTTGCTACCCGGGTAAAAAAAAAGTATGTTTTTAGATGCGCTACTAAATTTTTGGCTTTCACACATAGATGGCGCTAACGACATATTTAGTCGACAAACAAGTCTAAACTTGTGTTGTTTTATAACTGTTACCAATAAGCTGTCATAATACGAACGCAATAATTTTTTTGTTGTTGTAACAATGAAGATGTCGAGTTTTGTTTGCAAAAAAACAGCATTGTTAGCATGTTCGAGTTTTTTTGATCATTTTCTCGTTTTTTTTGCGAAAAATCTACTGCCCAAATCAAAAAAATTTAAATGCAAAAAATTCATTAATTTTTCCTTGGACCCGCCACCGCTCCCTTGGGAAAAGCTCCAGCGCCCAATGGAGAGCGGTGCCGCCCCCGTTGGGAACCTATGATGTAAAGTTTAAGAATGTATAAAAAGTGTACAGTAAAGTTTCTTTAAATCATCTTCTATATATGAACTAATGTGCCTAATCATATTAGTAAAAGTGTAAAGGTTACAAATGTGCATTAAAAATACTCGCAAGGCGTGATTCATGCTTGGGGTCATTTTTGAACACCCGGGCTGTCCTCGCGTCGCCGAATCGTATCACCCGCCCTCCGAGTCCAAGTCGATTCTCCGAAGCGGCCCTCCGCCCCCGGCGAACCCCTTTACCCACCAGAAGCCTCCAAACGAGCGCACCCCGCGCCAGAACAAACAGCCTCGCGGACAGGCGAGCCTCCGCGGGGGTGAAGTGTTTGCCGGGGCAGATCGTGTGTACCGAAACGGACGGCTATTAGAGCCGGGCGGGCATAAACTAACGGGAGATCGACTAGCTTTCAAAATGAATACCCCTGCGGAGTGTCGGCCTCGGGCGACGTACTACTCCGTTTATTCGCTTCAAATTGCAAATTTATACGGAGAATTTACGACTCTCGTTGCCCCTATAGGGGAGAGACTAAAAGCATATACTTCTTATTTTTATTTACGCTTTAAAAAAATATATAAATAAATTATACATTTGCATTTAAAAATATACACAAAAGTGCTTTTCATCATCGGTTTTAAAATAAAACACTCATTTAGATTTTTCTGTAATAGAAAGTAATAAACATCTCTCAATAGAAACGTTTACTCCTTATGTTGGACTATTGGCTGCCCATTGCTTGCGAATTCTAGATTATTTGCGTATACGTATATACGTATACGTAGTTTAAATGTATAAATTAAATTGAAGCAACATTAACATGAAGAAGGTTTCACGCATGTCTTGTACATAGCATTAAGATTTGATAAATTTTTTTGTAATGGGTATCAGTAGCAATAAATAATGCAGTCAAAACATTTTGCGATCTATAACCTGATCAAAATATTCAAGAAGAGACAAGGACTACACGAGAACGACAACAAAGTAAAAATAAAGAGACATTTGAGATTTAAAAAAAAAAAAAAAAAAAAAAGGCAACAGTGTTATATGTGAAACTACGGAGTTCTTAGTCAATAAACCTGCAATAATTAATAAATAACTGCCACACTATTAAAGTGAAATGCAACCGAGATATAAGATACATACTGAAAAGTTTATGTGCCACCTATTCGTTATAAGGTTAATAAAATGAATACGCGTTTTTACGTAAGTCACCAAAGTTAATGCCCAATAAAGCACAGACACATAAAAGTAAAGCCTTCGGTCTAATGGCACCGCAAGAATATTTATAGTATGAACGATTCCATTATATGCCAAATAGTAAATCGATAATTCCCATTAGTCAACACGGTCGGGTCAAAAGTCCTTAATAAAAAAAATATATCGCGTGCCGAGCAAATGGGTCAAGAGTCGCCGGGAATGTAAACCAAGTACACGACGTCTGCCCACAATTACCCCGCATTCAAATGTGTAACACGGAAACACCGAATTAATCTGCCCAGACTTCCTACCCCACGACAAATAGCCCTACAAGTGCAGACATCGAACCAAGAGGGAGGCGCGGTTGTATCCTTGGATATCTGGTACTGATTCCCTGGAAACACACAATTACAAAGCGAATGGAGTGTGATGGACTTCACAGTGATGGCGGTTATGATTATAAAAAAAAGCTAAGGTTTAACCCTTTCCACTCCGTTGGCGACAATGTGTCGACATGGTAAATTCCTTTGTAACTCCTTAGTGCACCTTTTATTGGTTACCCTATAAGAAGTCTAGGTGCGTATTAGAGCAGGTATAAACTCTTTTTGTCAGTTTTGCAAAGTAATTGCTGCCATTCGGACGTATTCACATTGTTGAATTTAAAAAAAACAAACAAAAAAAAAGTCCGGAGTTCAAAGGGTTAAGATGGAATAACTGATCATATTCTCGCTTTGTATATGCCAGATCATATGCACGTACTATTTTATACAATACACCCAGAAGTGTCGTAAATTTAACTAAAAAAGTATCTAAATACCTATTTGATTATTGTGTTTGAATTAAATTTTAATAAAAAAAACTGTTTACATTATAGCAATATAGCATATGTCGATTTTTTTATTCAACGTCAATCAGATGCGTATTTATTACCCATTACGGGTTTATTATATTATTACTAATATGATTAGGCACATTAGTTCATATATAAAAGATGATTTAAATAAATTCTCAGAAAAATAACACCGGTCATGTAAACCAGGGGATGTGGGTTCAAATCCCACACAAATCACGATGATATTTTTCTGAGAATTTCTTTAAATCATCTTCTATATATGAACTAATGTGCCTAATCATATTAGTAATAATTTTATAACAAGCAATGTGTATTATTCACACAAAAAAAGTTTCACTAAAATAAAACATTCTAAAATGTACATTTCGCGTAATTCAGGCTAACCAGCCCATCGTTGACAGGTGAAAAGAGCGCACCTTAACCGACTTACTATTATCAACTACTTAAAATAACAAAAGGGGCTGAATTTTCTTTCAGCGCGACATATTCGAAGCGCCCGAGCGATGGGGGCGAAAGCGGATACATCTTTTGACAAGAAAAGCTTCTTTGTGGTTATTCACTCCGGCGCCGTGTCACATTCGCGCGTGGGCCATTAAGCCTGCCGCCCTGGCTGGCTGCGATTGCGGGTCTAAAAATTTCGATGTTGCCAATATCGGAAAACTTTAAATAGAAACACCTTTTTATTTCCCGCTTCCCGGCCGCACGACACGTTACGCATGCTTTATTTTAGTAACAAACCTTTCATGCGCCTAACTAATTTAATGATATACCACGAAGCGAGGAACGCAGCACTGGCGATACGTCACGACACATATACCTACTAACGCGAATAATTATTTTTAAAATATATAAAAATAGCATTTATTCATTAATTCGTCCATGTCAGTAGCAGAAGCTCCGAGGCGTGCAAACGTCCTAGCTGGCCGCAAACACAGTTAGATTATCCTCTGCTTATTTCAACGTGATAGCATGATAAATAACAAATCAAATAAATCAATAGTAAATTAGTCCATCGCGTATAATCACTCCTTGCTCTGGTCCTTAAATTATAAAAAAAAAAAAAAAAAACGAACTCATGAAAATTATTATTCCGTTAAAACGAAGAGCGCCGAAAATATTAAACTCGAGCGGTTTATTTTTGTTTTCGCTTTGGGGGCACAAATCTCAAATTAAAATCAGCAAATAAACAGGCAGTAAAAACAAAGCGACTCCAAATTATCGGTAAAGGCTTCGTCGAAATAAATTTTACTCCGAGACGGTGAGATGTTACGGCGGGCCGTGAATGGAGGAGGCACTTGCGGAGATCGCTTATCGCCGCCCCGCCTCACTCTCCCGATTTCCACGGATGATCCGGCCAGGTCGAGCTACCGAGAGCCTCTCAGGACCGCCTTTGAAGCCGAAGAAAGGATTCCATCTTCGTTAATAACCCGAAGAAGAGAAACTTCGGGCTCAGTCTTTGCGGAATCTTTACCTTTTTATTTTTACTTTTCGTGTTGGCAACTCCGTTTCGGGGGGGTAAATGGCGCGCATATTTAACATCACACCCTGCGATATTGTGATAACTGTTATATGTGCAGGAGAACAATATTATATATATATATATATACAAAAACATTTGGGTTCTTATTCTTAATTTGCATATAGCACGGAAAAACCTACACTCGAAAATAATAGCGTAAATATTTTTTTATAAAAAGTATACATAATGTTTTACCTATAAATGTGGGTACAACAAGCTAAACAGCAAGAAAGTTAAGAAACCGAATGGCTATAATGAAACCTTGAGAAATTCAGCATTAAAAGCAATAAAAGCGAATAGACGGCCATAGTTTAAATCATGTATTCCCAGGGCGTATTTGGAATATGGCCGCTTCAGTCTGGCAAGCCTTATATACCAATGTAACATAAAATTAAAATATATACATAGACAATGTAATAATTAAATTAAAATATTTTTATTTACTTGTTACATAAAAAAAACAATACTAGAATTTATGGTATTTACGACCACAAATTCTGGGAAGGAAATTTCTGGTATTTACTTTCATTATTTCATTCTGTGTTCTTATAATCATTATTACATCAATGAGCCTCCGGGTATATGTACAATCAAAATAATTATTTCAATACTGTAAACATACCAAAATTACTTTCTTCTTCTGATTAATTGAAAACATTAAATCACGAATTTATTTTCAAAGTAGCTTTGATCTCTATTCCAAGTATAATAGTAGGATAAACATTATTTCATAAAAAAAACAGTAAGTATTTACGTTACTATAATGCGAATCGTTGTTCTGAAACGAATTCACGATTTATTAGAATATATGTTGATATGATAATATTGTGTTATTATTGGTGGATTTATTTACTAAATATAGTATAAAATATCTCAAGCAAATTTCAATTTTTCGTCGGGTGATAAATTAAATACTATGTTAGCTATAATATTCATAATTTTCTTGTCGGCAATATTACTCGACCCGGTAAGATGCCAACAACAAAATTAAGCCAAGTTAATTAAAACTTTGAAACGATATAGATTAACAATGTCCTGCGGCAGGCCGTAATATATTTATGAAATCGTCGTATTCCAGCTGATTAGAAATTATAATCTATGGACAAAGCAGCCATAAAGGAGTACGAAGTGAACTTGGTGAAGGATCCACAGGAAACAGAGGATAATGAAGTTGTCTGCGCGGGGGGCGGGGCGCGGGGGGTGGGGGGTGACATCCGCCCGCCCACTATCGAAAATCGATAAAAACTCCGCAACCTGAGATATTTTTCCGGTTTTTAAGGCAATTTTTATTTTTAGCTTTCGTCGAGCTGTCGAATTTCAAGTAAGATAAAAGATGAGAATTTTAGATCAGGTAGTGAATAATAGATTAAATTATGGACAAGGGCCATACATATCGCAGGGCCAAGCGAGTGGGAAGAAGCACGGATTTAGATTTTGCTTCTCCCTTCAAAAATTATCATAAACTCGAATATGCGCAGATATGTCGATAAAAATCAATAATTCGGTATGTTTTTTGAAACAAAACATTCATTGATTTCAACACTGATTCACTAACCATATATAAACATGATCATTCAATCGTTTATTCCTCATCTCTTTCCGTCTTATGCTGAGAAGTTCACTTAGGCAAATCGGGGTTAAATTAGGTCATATACACGTCATAGCATGCTCCCCAGTAAAAATAGACTCATTAGCAAAAAGCAGCCTTAAATAAATTTAAAAAATACTTCAATCAAGAACTTCTCTAGAAAATGACTGCACTTACCCGTGTGAGATTTGATTTCTACCGATTATGTGATTCATATAAAAATGCAAAGGTAACTTTAGTTTTATTTTATAGATGTATCTGTGTATAAGCTTTTGAAAAATAATTAATTCTACAACAATAGACAAGAGTATATTTTAAGTGGGTTCGGAGGGAATGTCCCGTTGATAAGGCACGGCGCGCGAGGGGCCCGGGAGTGCCTCTATTCACTAGCAATACACGTGTTTACATGCCCCCAGAGACAATACACATAACTGCCAAAGGCCTAATCAGATCGGCAGGTGTGTACAAGCACGCCCCGCGGTTTTTATTATACCTTCGTCAAATAATTCAATTGAACATCAACGTTAAAAAGGCACCCCCTCCATATTCAAAGCAACCCCGGAGTTGGGGAGGACTTAGCCGCCACTTGATCAGCTTTGATGTGAAGTGTTTTACATAACCGTTCAATCAATTTAAAAAATATACATAAACGAATAAAAATATATAAAATATTACCTTGAAAATTCTGTTATTTTTTTTCCCAATAAATGTTTGAGGTTTCAGTTGAAAATAACTTGAAAATACATATCGTTGGTTGGTCTACTCTGATCAATAAAACCTATATTAGAATAATCCTGTTCATAAACTATATGTTTGCTACTATATCACTGTAGACTCACATAATGCATTATAAATATATGATAATGATTCATACCATTTTGTAACAAGTTCTACAAAATATTAATTTTTAATTTTTGCATAAACGATAGCAAATACTGCTAGATTATTGTGACTAAAATCGATTCAAAGGATTTAAATATTAATTGAGGCGTATCATGACAGAGATAGTATAAGCAAGACTTTTCTTTTGAGTAGTATATTCTCATAGTATATACTCATTTTAAGTAGTATATTCGTTAGATAATGTTATAAATAATTTTTGTGTTTTTTTTTTTTGAGTGAAAGATTGTTACATGGTGGTGAAAATCACACAAATAGGTGGCGGTAGACAAATGCAAGAAAACTTACATTCTCCTCGACGGTCTTCTTGATCTTGGCTCCAGCCTCGCTGACCTTGGCGCCCGCCTTGTTCACAGCCGAGTACAGGAAGCTGCCGATGGACTTGGCGCCGGCCACCGCCTTGGTCGTCACTGCAACAGAGAAGGCATTGAGAAATCATCCCTACGCCTTCAGGATTGTCAGAACCTTCCAATAATTACTGTTTGGTAACTATTTTTAATGTTAATCTTTAGAAGTATATATAACATTATTTTTTAGTTGTAAAAATGTGTAAGATATTTAACGCATTGCTTGTAGGTAAAGGATGCTTTTTTAGCGTTGATAAAATGATATATGATAAAAAAAATATTTTTGCATTATAAAATACGTATTTACAATGCATAGTCGTACATTGTATATATTTAAGATTTCATCACAAAATAATTCATATTAAACCTAAAAATAATATAATGATTGCATGTCAACAGATTTAACAATTCAAAAGAAATCCTTTACTAATAGCTTTAAAGTTTTTACAATTTACTTTATAGAAACAAGCACCTTAGGTAGAAATCACTTGAAGACTACAAAAAATATATAGAGTTTTTCAGTATTCTGTAAGAACAGCTGACTCGAGCCGGAATACCCGAAAAGCGTATCATTATACATGACGAAGAAGGTAATGTTCACTTATTGAAAGTTTTCCGCTAGTGAAGGTCTGCTTCGTTTATTGAAATAATACATGTAACCGATAATGTTTCTGTGTAGGTTATTTTTTAATATGTGCATGACAGGGAACATCTTTATAACGCAAACAACATTGCAAGCCATAAGCTGTGAAAGCGCTATTAGTGAAAAAATACTTGAAATAATACAATGTACGTTCCGATAGTTGCTGAGCGACAATATATGACAAGTGTGTAACAATTTCTTTTTTTCAGAAACATTTGTAAAAATCGGCATCAA
The DNA here is from genome assembly GCA_022113835.1 of Atopsyche davidsoni. NCBI lineage: Eukaryota > Metazoa > Arthropoda > Insecta > Trichoptera > Hydrobiosidae > Atopsyche > Atopsyche davidsoni. The sequence continues at coordinate 6,501,472 of JAILWY010000006.1, read as the reverse complement.
TCCACTCAAATATTTGCGAACAAAAAAAAAAAATCCCTGAATTATACCACCTATTCCGTGACTGCCGCGGGTGAAATATGAAAGCACACTTGTGTGTAATAATATGGAATGTGTGGCTCACCATTGCCGATCTGGCCAGCGTTCTCCTCCGTGGGGGTCCCCTGGGGCGAGGCGGGGCCGCTGTCGGCGCCCCCGGTGGCACTGCAATGACAGAACACAACGGCGACCATCACTGGGGGCTCTCATGGGGGGCCGGCACTAGCGGCTGTCACCTAGCGGGACACACCATGGCCAAAGAATCACGCCACCAATGTCACCCGAGTCTTAACCATCTATATTAACAAGCATGGATACTATCAAGAATGTTCTCTAATATTCATCTGTTCATGTATATGTATGCGAGCTTTCATCTTAGGCTATACGAAAGCTGACTCTAATATCACTCTAACTTCACATTAGCCAAATCTTATAAACCGCGATTACTAATATAGTGATATTATTACATATACCACTCTCGTAGAGCTCGTTTTTAATTTTCAGGAAAAGCACATATTCAGGAGATCCATGCTGTATAATATTGATTTAAAAACTGAGGCATTTTTCATGAGATTTTTGGTTATGGTATTCCCTCGACTGCTTGAATCTACGTGTGCTAGAGTAAGCGTGAATTAACGATTGAGCATGCCAGTGATGTTTTATTTTATGTTTTTACAGCTCACTCGCATGCATACCGTCATTTTCTACAAATATTACCCTAAGTGAAACTATCGAAAGTATAACTACCTATTGAAAAGACTATCAAAGCCGGGACGTTGATTACGAACAAACCACGAAAATAGTATTGGAATATAATACAAGCGATGTTACGCGTGAGATGAGGCTATACACTAACTTCTTTTTGGGAGAGAAACGTAACGATGCGACTTAACAAACCTACAAGTACAGGTGCCTCTACAAGCTATGAAGACATCGATCGAACAGAACAATTCTCAACCGAAAAGTAGCTAACATATCAAGCTATTAAAGAAAACTCGCGGGTCGTCCCGGCTTACTCCAGATCGACCGAGTCTGGGGAGCTCGTGATATTCCGCAACTCATTATTTCATTACCAGGTTTTAAAGGGAGACTACGGGCTTATACAAATATTATAATTGTACGCTGAGAAACCGCGGCTTCATTGCCGCTGGTGTCTCGTAATGTGGCTGCGGGGTTGTGTGGGAGCTCGGCTTGCTTTTAGTTAAAGTAATTAATCACCTTCATTAGTGGGTCGCTATTGTGGGAGAGACTGAGGAGATCATCGGTGTAGTTCGCCTCTGGAGTGTTATACTGAGATGAAGCTCGTCTGGAGGAGTAATACTGATTGATCTGTGGGGATTAACGCCAGCACGAGCTGGTGTAGTTTGAAGATGTTTTACTGATCTGTCTAGGTGGGACCCTTTCAGCGCGAGCAATTTATCATGAGCATTTTCTTTCTTTTGATTTAATCCGTCGATTTAATTCGAAAAAGAGGTGATTACTAAAACATTGTGACAGTTTTGGAGCTGCTTCAGATGACAAATAACCATAAGTAGACGATACGCGTCAATAAAACCAAGATTATTTATTTTATCGTGAATAATATATGTATCGATCATAGTCCATAAATTTCGACCAATCACATCGAGAATGTTGGATTCTGATATGAATATATTTAAACTAATATTTTATGCATTTCCAAATGATCAATTTATTACATATTATACTTAAAAAGTATCGTGTAGAGTCGTTAAAACTATAATAAAACAAAATAATGTAGTTAATGCATGTGGCTTAACGATACGATAATTTGTGATATTCTTAGTTAAGAATCAAACGTTTTGATTGTAAAAAAAAAATTACTCTCGAAATAGATACTTTTGCACTAACAAAACAAACAAGTAAATTACCCGACGTAAACCATTTTTAATAAAATGTTATTTCAATCGAATTTTCAACTATACATATTGTTTTATCGGTGTCTTGCCATAAAGCGGTAGAAACAATATCAGGTCTCAGCGCATTGTGATAAAACAGATTGAATAAACGACTACGCGTTTACGTGCAAAACCCTGGCATTTATGCGAAACGACTAATCGCATTGCGGATTTGGATATCGGTGAGAGCTCAGCAGTCCCCGGCGGAGTCACGGGAAGACCTCCCGGTTTCCAGCAAGCCTGAATACTCCAAACAGCCTATTTCCATACGATAATGTTTTAAAAACACGAAAGCCTCGTGTTTTCTTCCTAATCATCGATTTTTGTTAGCATTTCTTTAATATTTCCCTCAAACACGAAAGCTAAAAAATCAATAAAAAAAAAAGTCCGAACGTTAGAACGAATTGATTAATACGCATGTAAATGTATATTGAAATAAAAAATATATATATTTGCTTTAGTGTGTTTTTTTTATGAAAAAAATCTCTAGGTACAGGGAATAGAAGCATCATAGGTTTTCCCCGTTATTCGTCGCTGCACTTGGCGCATCCCGTCCTTCCGTCGTAGTTAAATATTTCAAACGTTTGTCGCGAGCACCTGTCCAAGGAGACAATGCGCACTCCGCGGCCCCCTGGAGCTGCAGAGGCTGCAGAAGCAGCGAGCCGACAAGGCGAGGGGGCGACAAAGGCCGGGGCCTGCCGGGTGGCCCTTGACATGCTTCCGGCGACGGCTCTGGAGACGCTGGAGACTTGTTAAAATCTGGACTTGAAAACGCAACATCCAACAAGATCACCCACCCAGTGATATTTCTTATAGTTACAGTAACAGATGCGCTTGAAATATTTGTTGAATATAACTCCGTGAATTTACCGAGCGATGCGACGCGGCAGTGTCGTGTGTGATTCTAATTTAAAAAATTCAGTTCATTTATATGCCACGTTTACATAGAATAAAATATTAAAATAAATTCTTCGATAAGTTGTAATGAATAGAAGCCAAAAAAAAGTCAAAACTCTCTTAAAATGTATAATAAAAAAATTATTACCTAATTACAGATCAAATATATAACAGACAATATTAAATATCTATCTACCTACCGAATGTTAATAAATAATATACAGCGAAGCATTGATTCTAACTAATCTTTATGATATGTCTAGCTATTTTATAAAATACTATTTTAGTATAATATTAAAATCAAACAATCTCATAGGAATTAAAAAGTTATAATTGATGTATAAAATATTAATAATAAATTGATTGTAAATAACAGAAACTATTGATATAATATGGAAAGAGTAAATGACTAAGCGAGCTAGAGTTGGAACTTTACAAGTAGCTTCAATGAGGGTTTTAATGATAATTTCAGATTTAGCGGACATCTTTCGTCATCTGGTTCAATCCACCAAATCTAATACATAAAATAAAACTCAATGACTTACCAATTTCCCTCATATATAAATTGAGATTTCGCGATTTGCAGGAGAAAATCAATAGAGATGAATAACTCAATTGAATAAGAACCCAACTGTGCGGTGATGTGTAAGGTGTTCAGTGAGAAGTCGTCGGAGACTACATGACTCAAGCGAGTGTTCGATGCGGTAGTGGCAAGTGGGCTGATGAATGGTACAAATGAAAAAAAAAATCTGCTAAATAAATGTGAAAAATGGGGTTCATCCATTGAATGATGTCACTGAAAAGTATCGAAGCTCCGTCTGAATTATTGCGCTAAGCAGATGATAAAAAAAAAATCCACTAGACTGTTGATTGATTAAAACATGATTTCTGAAAACTACTGTGTCTATATTGTACAGAAAAAAACCAAAGAGAAAAAACAAGAATAGTGCCAATCGAAGAAAATGTCTCACAAAGATATAAGTAGTAAGTGTGAAAAGAGATGTTGAAAATTACTGTTTTATTTCTTCAAGTATTTGTTTTCAAGTAAATGTTCAATTATTCTGTAAATTATACAAGCGATGATTTTAGGAAATCAACATGCCCGCATGCTACTCAAAGATCGACACAGTTGAAAAAATGAAAACATGGCACTAGAAATATATTTCAATAGTTTCTTATCGATAAAGCGAACGTTCAATAGAGACTTGAACGTTGACTCTATCGTTCAACTTAAGATTGGAAAGAAATAAATGGAAGCTTTAAAATAAGGATACCTTAAAAAATCTGAAATTATAAAAATATAAGGAAGGTATCTCACCATCAGCTCTGCGCGTCTTTGCATAACACGCCTCAATTTACAAAAGATTGATTCATTGGTAGTTTCTCAACCTTATAGCGAAATAACATATTTGAAAGGAAATTGAAGTCAGTAGTCGCTCACGCTAAACAAAAAACACCCGGTAGAGATGACCATAGACGAGAAACTCAGTCAGAATTGGTCGGACTCACCACCCGCATAATCAATAAGCTACAAAAGCTGTCAAAAGTCAAAGTAAAAACCTATATTTTGAAATCTGATGTTACATAATAGACTTCAGGTATAAGCTTTATTATTTATGCAATAAAATATTCAAACTTCACAGAGATTTATAAAATTTCTCAGAAAAGACATTTAACCAAATTTAAAAAAACTCAAAACACGGAAAAGCATAAAATTGAAGAAGGTAGTAAAAAAAGCCAATGAAACAATCAATTCCAAAAGGAGTGTGTAGGGGAAAAGATAATTTTAATAAAGTGACGTCATCATTGAATGGATTACCCCGTACCTAATGTACCTAGAATTATCATCCTCGTCCTTGGTAGTCTCGGCAGGAAGCGGCGCAGCTTCGGCAGCAGGAGCGGGCTCGGCTGGCACCTCACCCTCACCCTCAGCCTTGCGCAGCCCCGGGATGGGGATCCCTGAGCCCAACCAGCCCGTCATCTGCGATTTCACGTTCGTGAACATGTCCAGCTTGCTACCGCCCTTCGTCGGACTGAAAACCACACCGTGCATTATCACCTGATTATGTAATAATAAAACAACATTAAAAAACCTAGGCCTCATTGTCATTTATATTTTTTGCTTTACATAAATCGACTAAAAAAAAGAAGACAATACATTCAATAAAGGTATATATATATTTTTAAATAATCTAGTAGAAAATTAAAAGGTGAGAGTTTTTAAAATCAATATTGTGTGCAGGGAGCATGCATTCAGTCACCTCTGGGAAGTCTTTTCCCCCTCGGCAGCTCCGCCGTCCCCTGCGTCTTTGGTGGGAGTGGGGACTTCCTCATCCTGAGGTTCTCCCTTGGCGGCCCCCATCCAAGAGCTGACCTGGTTCGTGAGTCCCGAAAACATTTTCACAGACACTTATTTACAACTACGGAGGAGAGGACGATACTTTTATTCACCCGGAACTGACACTTATCGACTTAGAACGATCACTCCCGCACTACACTCACGCGACTAGGAACATATCACCGCACGAATGGGAAAACCTTCGGCGACTGACAAGTCAGCTGAAACTCTGGAAGAGAGAAAAAAGGTGTCAAAGCGATCGACCAGCGTAAACAAAACTGCGCATGAATACATGCGCAAACTGTCCAATTGTCAAAAGATTTGTACGTCATAGCTATTTTTTTAATATATTTTATGGCTGTAGTAAGGTTTTTGGATATTTGGAAATCCACTTATTAATTTATATTTATTGTTTATATTATTTAATAGATTCATCATTGATATTCCGGTACAATTTAAGGTTAATTTTATCAATTTTTGTTTTTTTTTCTGTATTATACGTGTTTATAAACATGTTTTTTTTCTATAACCTAAATTAATTCGTAGTAGTAAAAAGTTTCTTGTAAAAAAATCAATACACAGAAAATAATGTTGAGGGTGGTTTATTTTTATGGTTATTTATATTGCGTTAATTTATTTGAGCAGTTGGATGTTAAAGAGATTTAATGATATGGCAACGTTTCTTATGTTTTTAGTAAAATGTTGGGCTCGTACTGTCATCTGACATTTTCGGAAACCTCACAGGGATCTGAATGGATCTATATTAAAACTTCGTGATCGCATTCGTTAACAGTAAAGACATTAATATTAATGTTTCAAAACAAGGATTATCCTGTAAATTTACATATCATTTATATAATTGTTTTTTTTAGTATTCTTACAAGGATAAATGACATTCATTTTAAGCCTTTCTTTCCAGACACTCTCTACAAAATGCCAGAAACAAAGCTTAAGGATCTGTACATGGCCAAATGTCTTGACGACTTGGACAAAGAGTACAATGTTCCCGACTTAAAGGATAAGCGGGTTAAAATGTAAGTAAACGTCATTATTAGGTACTCTCCAAACGGTTTTCTGTAAAAGTGTTTAAAATTGCTAACTCACTCACTCCACAGGCTCTGCAACAGTGCTCAAAAGTTATTCGCTACCGCTGAGGAAGAGAGACTGAATGGAGATGAAGAGAGATCTTATGTATTTTATATGAAATACCTTAATGTCATCCAATCTTTAAAAGCATCACATTGTTACAAAACCGAAAAACAATATATTATGGACATGATTGGAGCAAAAAATCCTTTTAAAGCGCTTGACTGTGCAGAGAAATTAAAGGATAGCTTGAAAAAGAGGTAAATTATTCAGAATTCAAAACATTGTCTTTTGCTTGCAAATATGTCCAGAATTTTTTTTGAAGTTCTCCTGTTGTGTAATTAATGTTACATTAAGTATATTTTGTTTCATAACCACCTCGTTTTAGGTATAATGTTAACAACCAATTGCGAAAGCTACAGGACTTAGAAGAACAAGAGGAAGTACGGCAGAAAATTGAAGCAGATCGACGGAAAGCAAAAGAAGCTCATGCCCAGCAACTTCAAACTAAACTTGTTGATGGACTACCCAGTAAGCAGCTCATACCATCGCATTTGTCAAATAATTTATTATTTTTGTTAAACTTTACATAACGTTTTGTTTTAGGCAAGAATGACATTAGTATTAAATGCACTCACTTGTATACATTGTTGGAAGAAGGTGCTAAAAATATATTGGTATTAGATGCCCGCCCAAGCGTTAACTTCTTTGAATCTCATATCAAGTATCCTCAATGCATTAGTGTACCTGAAGAATGTATCGTTGCTGGGTATGTCTACTTTAATATTAAAATTTAATTGATTAAGTCAATTTTATCAGCTAATATGTGATACATGATTTAAAATGTCATAATTTTATTTTTAGTTCTACTGCAAACAAGATAGAGCAAAATCTTCCACCTGAATCCCAGAGACTTTGGTCTCAAAGAAAACTCGCTGACTTGATAGTGTTACTGGATTGGGCGAGCTCGACAATTGTTCCTGGAAAGCCCCTGCATACTCTTAAAACAATATTTATGAAGGTATTGTTTTTTTTTTTTGTTAAAATTTCTTCTGTATGGTATTAGTATTAAAGCGTTGTTGATTCACATTGAAATTAAATGCATTTTTATAATTAACCAAAAAATTATATGTCTAAGGATTTTGTTTTGCATGCCTGCAGCTTTTATTGGTTCAAAATTTGATGTTGCATTGCAAGATTCAGTGGTATTACATTTTTAAAAGTGATTTAAAATTTTTGCCCTGGTGGTTTAGATTTGACAATGACCAAATTCTGTTTAATGTGAGTTTATGCACTTATGAAAAGATTAATTTTTGGTTTTTTTTCTGTGTATATTTTTTATGAATGAATGTCATTTTATTCAATAATTCCTATTGCAGTGGGACCGCCAGGTGATCTATGATCGGGCGCCTGTAATTCTTGAAGGCGGATATGAAGAGTGGCTGTTTGGTTATCCCACTAAAACTACAAACCCGCACGTGATTCCACCTGCCCCCAATACTTCGCTTGATGATCTTCTAAGTATGTTGAAAAATTAAAAGCAATCAATTTTTAGTTTCACAGCAGTACCATTTATACATTTATTTTATTACAGATGATATTGATTACCCAAACATAAACTATTCACTCTCTCCGACTGAAAAAAATCCAATACTTGATAGAAATTTCAAACCATCATTCGGCAACTTCAGCCAGGCAGACAATTTTAACCCAAGTGTAGACAGGAGTAGTAAGGTATATTTTTTTTAAACATATGATGTATTTTGTAAACTATTTGGTATTTTAGTTGCACCGTTTACATTGTTTCTTTTATTTATTGTCATATATGAAAAATTAACATCAAATTTTCATATTAATTATTAAAACATTTTCCAGGCGGCAGCGCTACTAATGTATGAAGAAAATTCTAAAGCAATGAAAGCTATTTTAGAAGAGCAGGAAAAGTTGGCTGACTCGGCTTTAAATATAGAGAAACAAAGAGTTCAGGCAGAACAGGTGAGAATAAATACTAAAAATATATATATATAAAAGGTTCTAAATGAAATCATCTTAGAGGGATTCTGTGGATCATTAGATAATTATCTGTATTCATCTGTTCAGTGTTTTGTATATATTGAGAAGTGACTTTCTATATCCCTCTAAACAATTTCAGATAAGATAATTTAGTTTAGTTAATGGTTTTTTATTTAATTTCAAGAATTGGGAATCACTACGCATTACTCGAGAAAAAGATGATGAGGAAGAAATGGCAGCAAAACATCAATTAAGGGAACACGAGCTTCTTTCTGAACTCATGCAACTTGAGAGCACCCAACGAGATATGGTATGCAAATAATCCAATATTATGGAAATTTGGAAGAAAGATTTAATCTTATACATATATTTTGTTTTTTTTTAAGGAAATGGAAAATCAACAACTTCGTGAACAATTGGAAGAATATAAAAGAAAAGAAATGTCGGATGCTGCCAATATGGCTGCTAGGATTGTAAATAAAGAACCAACATCCAGTGGAGCTAGTTCAGTCAGCAATGGAAGTCCTAATGCTAACTTTAATCCAGTAGACAGTTTTGCAGAAGAAGGTAATTTCTTATTGAATCAATTCACTATTTTCCTTACCTTTATAAAAAAAAATGTTTTGTAATATTTTTACCTTCTTAAGATCAAAAAGATATTGAGAATAAAGCCATGCAAGCTATATTGGAAGCAGCCAAACTTGAAGAAGCGCAAAGAGAAGCAAAGCATCTTGCTGAAGAAGCCATCATCAAAGAAAAAAGGATTCAGGCCATAGAGGAGGAAAAGGCAGCTCTAGATAGAAAGCGGGAACATATGCAAGCAGAGAGAGAGAAAAGACTGGCAGAGGCGAGAGAACAGAAGAAGTTAATGAATCCCAGGGTAAGTTAACATCTTATATTCTTTATTTCTTTGTGGTTTTCAACTAAATAAAATTATATTAAAATATGCATCCGTGTGGTAAATTTTTGTAATGGTCTCGGTAAGTAGCACTACATCAGGAAATGAAGTGCAGGATACTCTGAGGGCGCGTTTGTTACTAAAGTTGTATCTACCAAAGTCAAATTGTGATTGTGAATTCCTTGGAACTGTAATATTTGGAAATTTCAAAGTATACTCTCCTTCAGTAACTCAATTTTCTAAACCAAATGAGCTATACATGTGGGCTTTGTAGAATTGATATAGATGAGTTTTAAAATTATACATATCGGCCTTTTAAATTATTATTCTAGCAAGCTGAGGACGCAGATGATGATAAACACAATATATCTCTAAATAAAGATGGCAATTCATCTGCATTGATAAGGTCTCATTCCTCTCCTGATATAGCTCAGGTAAAGAATGCCCATCGTTAACATCTTGTATTCATTGGCCCATCTCTTCAGGTTCAAAGTTCCGAAATTCCTTACTTTCACACATCTATTGTTTCCTACAAACAGTCTGCATCAAGCAAGCAGCAAAAAAGGCATAATTACAGAAATCTCCTAAAACATTTCGGTTAGCGTTCGTGAAAAATCCTGGTGCTGTTTTTTACTCAAGGTTCACTATTTTCAGCTGTGTTTTCACCTCTCAATTATTAATTATAGATTTTATTATGAAGAATGTCATTTTTTTTTAGATAATGGATGAGGACGAAGCCATAATAAAGGGTAAAACACCGCAATTTGACCGAACTATGAAGCCTCTACATAAAGCTATTGTCCAATCAGATATAAACCAATCCAGGCAACGAGACTTTCAAGAAGTGTGGGGATGTGACGTAAGATTATTTCACTTAATTTCACAGTTATAGCCTTGCAGGCAAAAAGTATTTATCCCTATAATTTATGGTTCTTTGGGTTATCTGGATTTTTTTTGTTTACTTTTAAATATATCATTTTTAGCTTTGAAAATTATCACTGTCTACTTGGAAAATTTTATTAGATCCGACCTCACACCTTTATTTTATTGTTCTCTCCTCTTTTTTTGTACCTAATACCTTGTTTAACATTCTAGCCCTTTAAAAACTCATTTGTGAAAATTTAACAATTAAAATCATCTGTGATCTTCGTGATCACCATGTGATCTTCGTGATGTGAAAATATTTTTTGAAGTCAATCTCAATAGTGAATGTTTATTATTTTCTGCTGTTGCAAATCTGTAGGTTTTCCTCTGTCACGTGATAGAATTTATCAATAAACCTCTACTACCCTAGTTTCATGGATAGTAATTTAAAGAGCTTATAAGATTTAAAGTTTGCCTAATTCTAAAAGCATGCCCTGTATATAATAAAAATGACATGTGACTTATGAAGGCTCTATCTCATTAACACGTGAGCAACCGTTGCCTCTTTTCAAATTCTTGCACTAAATAAACATTCAATTGTGTATTTTATATGTACCTAAACAATGTAGTACTTTTCTAGTGCTTAATGGAATTTTCTTGAAAGTCAGAAGCCCTTCAAGCTTTTTCTACGTAAATTACTTGCATTCCTCTGAGGATCAGTTCACCTTATAGGAATTTTATGTCATTATCAATGTAGAAAATTTATTCTCTAAATATGAATACACACACATAGCTTTTGTAAAATATTTACCGCAATCATTAATTATAATAATCAATCTAGTAACATAGATTTCTCCAGAAGGTAATATTTCCTATTTAAGATCTTTCATCTTATTTTATAGTTTTTAATTTATATTATTTTTTAGATTGTAACTACATATTTCCATGAAGTTATAGTGCAGTTCTATCATTAGCTACAATAGAAATCTTACCCAGATATAATTGCGTAGAATTTGGCAGCGTTGAGTTATATTCAGAATTATAGTATTTACACTTACTCATCTGCCCTATTGCAGCCTTTGTATTTTTAAATTAAATTAAATTATCTGTTTAACACCCAAAGTTTTGTTGTATTATGCATAAAATGCACATTTATTGTAGTAAATATACACCAAAACATTTATTCTATACTAAATCTTTTTAACTTGTTCAAACTATATTTAGCAATGGTTTTTTTTTGCAATCTATTGTTGTCTTATTTCCGAGTTGCTATAAGAGCTATTGAAAAATTCTCTTAAATTAGATCGTCATAGATAGAATGAGTACATTTTGTAATGAATGATTAATCAACATTCATGCATCATCAATTGGAATTTAACCATCATGTTTTGTTTTCTATAATGTTCGTTGATGTGTGGCTTCTTAAGAGGGAAACCCTATACAGGTACCTTCACGTACGTGCACGCCTTACCTGGCTTGCAGAGGGTGCTCCAACTATTCAGACATAAAGAAAATACTCCATTATTTATTCATAAATTAAATATATAAACTGTGCCTATAATTTTTATCATTGATTTGTTGAATGAATTTAGCTCTGTAGGAACACTTCATATTCATATCCTTAAAATCAGTATGAATAATGCTTTACATTTTATTTTCTTTTAAACAATTTGCAAAGTATAGAATACTTCAATAAATATTTCATGTGTTTTTTATTTTACTTTATAATTGATACAGATTTTTCTTTTAAATTCATAAAAATGATATACAATGAAACACCCTCATTTTCATTTCCTACATCGTTGCAATGTGCGTGCTTGGGTCACCGTCATTGCCACGTGAATAAGTCCCAGTGTGGCAGTTGTGTGTGACATTATCCCTGCGTAACATTTGCCGAGCAATGGCAATCGGTAGTACCTCTCAATTCAGTTGGTCAGTGAGTTTCATATCAATCCATTCGCTCTCTCCGTGTTTTAAAATGTCCTGACATGAATGATCTCTTCGAATATGTTCTGTGAAAATTGTTCTTGTGCCGAATTTCGTCTCGTTCAGTTTTCTAGTGTTACATAGTATTATTTTTAAGTGAATAAAAACTTACGAAGTGCAGAAAATAATGTAATACGTTTTCATGTTTGTACGTGTCAATCTATGCTTTCTATTTATGTGATTACCTTTTTTTTTCATTTCTTTTTGGTTTTCTTTTTACTTTTTGTATTTCCCTTTTCAAAATACGCAACAATACACTTGAACGATTATTCTTTATAATTTTCTAAAGAATATCATTAAGTGAGCTCTGTTATAATTTTCTGAGATTCAAACATAAACAACAATGGTTTTGAAAATTAAAATAAGGCTTTCTCCGCATCACATTGTGTGTCTTTTTAGAAGGGTAAGTATACATTAATTGTAAAAAATTCATGATCTCTAGTTTGTGTAATTTTACTGGCTATTGAAATTAACTTTTGTCTTCTAGGGACCAGGTCTTACGGGACTTAGAAATCTTGGCAATACTTGTTACATGAACTCCATAATGCAGTGTCTGAACAATACTTCATACCTGGTTAATTATTTTTGTAAAGGACTATATAGGTAACTTTTTGTTTTTATTTTTTACCTACTATTCAGAATAACCTTCTGTGATTTTTTCAATCCTTAGCATTATAAAATTTAATTGCACAGTAGGAGTTGCGGAATCCCTGGAACTATAACTTAATGATAAATTTTTATTTCAAATATATTAATATTGATACATACTTTCTAAACATATATAAGGGTCTTGAAACTTAATTATAGAAACTCACCTGCTGTATATACATATATGCTTATCAACTCTGCACTTGCGGAAGGTATTCCACAGAATTCTAGGGATTCCACAACACCTGTTTTGGAATTATTTATGGAACTACATTTTGTTTTTTTTTTGTTTGAAGCATTTTTTTGTCAATTATATAATATTAAGCTTTCACATGCAACACTTTCAGAGAACATGTAGGTGTATCTCGCACCAGCAGTACCCACGGAGCCGTAGCTGAAGAAGTAGCAGCAGTTGTGAAGGAGCTCTGGTCTGGTCAATACCGATTCATCTCTACCAAGGATCTTAAGGTATGCTAATCTTAATTACTACAGAAAGTAAGTTATTTTATTAGTAATTGTAATATATTTTTTGGCTTAATATGTAAAATATGCTCTATGCCATCATTAAAACACAGTTAACCTGAATCTGCGTAAGCAGATCACCGCAGGACTTATTTTTTCTGAATTCAAACTTTTGTATACAATTATTTTATTTTATTAATTGTGTTTTCTTATAAATGCTTTTGTATATTGCAGAATACGGTTGGTCGGTACAAAACAATGTTCCAAGGTGTGGAGCAACAAGATTCTCACGAGTTTCTCACCATCCTTATGGACTGGCTGCACGATGACCTTCAAATACCTAGCAGGCAACAAATTCAAATGGTATTTAAACACTATTTATTCTCAACTTATGAATTAATTATTAATCTTCATTTAACATTATGGGGATCAAACGTTCCAACTTATCGTGAAATAATAGTGGAAGTTATATTATTGTTACAATCGGGTAAAAGATTTTTTCAAAGACACCCTGAGTATTGCAAGCCCTTGAACTCCACTCATCTCTAAATCTTACGATAATCCTGAGTCCGATCAGAGCTTTCCATGGTAATGGAGCTTTTAATCTCTATCTCTGAATCTGTTAAAAAAAATAGTGTGGCAATTGTGGGTCCAGTAAATTACACTACTGTGTAGTCAAGCATTTAACATTCACAACACTCACTAATTGCATCGTTTGGATATTTCTTAGCAACGCTTTTCACATATGTTAATATATATTTACAGGACAGCTCACCTTCAGAAAAAGCATGGCAAGAGTACACCAAATCTAAAGAGAGTTTAATCCTGAGACTTTTCTATGGACAGATAAAGTCAACCGTGAAATGTATGGTTTGTAGCAAGGAGAGTGTTACTTACGACTCCTTCTCAAACCTTTCACTGGAACTCCCTCTCAACGCCAACCGCTGCTCACTGAGTGTTAGTATTTCAGCTATTAAGGGATGACTACCTCCGTCATTTTTCTATTCAAAAAAATAATCAGAAAACCATTACCTTTATATATTTTGATAACCATAACAAATCGTTTCAATGAAATTGTTTAAAAATGGTATTTCATACATATTATTATTTTAAATGATCGCTTATTTGAATTTTTTAAAAAGTAATAACACAATCAAAATGTGTTCATAAGTTCACTAATGACTTTAAAAGTTTATTACTTCTTTGTATTGAAACACTTTATTTTATTACTTTTGGAATCATATTTCTCATTTGTTTGTTTCTTTTAGGATTGCTTAGATCTTTACCTTAGTGACGAAAGAATTTTAGGGTGGAATTGTCCCTCTTGTAAAGAGAAAAGAGATGCTGTAAAAAAATTAGACATTTCCAAGCTACCACCTGTTTTAGTCATACATTTCAAAAGATTCTATGTTGATGCAAAGGATTATATTTCAAATACCTACAGAAAAAAGCAAACATATATTGACTTTCCTTTACAAAATTTGGATATGAGCCATTTCTCCCTCAAGAGGAAAAATACTAGTTATAATTTGTATGGAGTCTCAAATCATTACGGATCCATGGAGGGAGGACATTACACCGCTTACTGCAAAAGTAGTTATTATTCCAAGTAAGTACCAGTCAGAATCGATTTATTTTATCAGTAGCTGATATTCTCATCGAGGCACTGGAGAGTATTAGTGGTTTCATGGCAATAGAGAAATTTTAAGGCAGGAGTAACAGCCAAATGTTACTTCACACATACGCAATAAGAAACTAGTTTCAAATCATTAGCAGCTATGAAAAAAAACTAATCTGAAAAGCGGTTAAAGATGCATACGCTCTGTTTTAAAGCCTTTGATTAAAATATTAGTTTTAGTCCGTTGTTTACTCAAATTTTAAATTGAACTGAAATATCTAGATTTTTCTTTCTAAGAACATATTGGATATTGTTTACTTTGTCTCATAATAAAATTTTACCCAAGTAGCCAAATCTCCTCCTTAATTAATTGTCATCATTTTGCTATGTTCCAGGTGGTACAAGTTTGATGATCACGTTGTCACTGAAATTTCACCAAGTGATGTTAAGTCCAGTGCAGCATACATTCTGTTCTACACATCTATTTCAGACAGTGCCTTACAACAGTAGGTTGTTGGAAAAAATGACAGAACTTGCCTAGTGTAAATTTTATTTAAAATGTTACTTTAAGACTTTTAAATCTTTTGAACATACAATCATCCATTTTAGTACCATGAATAAATCGATTCCGGATAATAAATATGTCCCTACTACTCACAGAAATAAATGTCCTCTTTAAATAAAAATCAAACATGTATAATAAAAGTTCCATGTTGTATATTCAAGTGCTTTAAACCTATTTGTTTTTTAAATGGTTTGGTAGGCATGCGCTTAATGATATTTGATATTATTTTGGCTGCCATATAAATATAAAGCTTTATGTACATAGAACATGAAAGATAAATATTCTAACAGATAGTTCTAAAGGAGGAAATTCTATTACCGGTCTGGTATTTATATGATTTATTACAATTTTTTCAGAATAAAGTATTGACCATTAGATTATTGCATCAATTACATATGTATTCTTTTTTTCTACCGTTTTATACAATACAATTGAATGCATCAATTATTTTTATGATTAATCATTTGTTTTTTTTTTACTATTGTTGAATATCTTCAAAATATAATAGATGTTTAAATTAAATTGAATGATGCAACTTTATATTTTCAAATTGTAATTTTGTACAGTTAAAGATATGAAATATACAACAATGACATCTGTCATCTTTGTATGTAGAGGTTCACAATTTATTTAAATCCCAAATTTGCTTTAAAATTTGAAGTTTATCAATATTTTATAAGTAAAGAAAAATTAAAACTGTGAATTTTTGTTGATGTGACTGTAAATATGTATTTCAATATATAACGGTGTATTGTATGTCATAAATTCTAAATATCCATGTGACAGTTTAGGGTTTTATTTATTTGTGTATTAAGATATACATACCTCACACATTACAAAGTTAGTGCAACAATAATTTTATTTTCACCATTGAAAGAGTGTGCAATCTATGCTTACATTTAGCAATACAATTTGAAGATTTATTTTATTTATTTTCTTACTTATTTTCAATTATTATTTAATTGAGTAGGTTTCCACGTACTCTATTTTTTATATTTTAGATTATTAACAAATTCATAAACAAAGATATAAAAGATTTACGAAAATATAAATTATTCAGGGTTGATATATGAAATAGTGAGTTATCTGAAATTAAAATATGCTTATGTTTTGAAGAAAATTTAAATATTAAAAAAAACCAAAACAAAATTATTTTGTAAATTTTTCAAAGTATAGTTTTTATTCAAAATTAGGAATGAAAATATTAACAATTTTTAATAGATAATATTCACTATAAATGTCATATTTCTCATAAAAAAATCTTATTAATCATTTTTATTATACATTCAAATTGACTCGACATGTAAACAACCAAATGTAAATAATATATTATAAAAACTAATATTAATTTGTCTATAGTTTGAAAAATTAAATATCAAATATGAACATCAGCTGCCTTCCATTCTTCTTCAGAACTTTCCTCTGAACTATCCTCACAGCAGTATTTCCCAGAGAGAATATCTGAAACCACCAATTCAGACATATCGAGCATCACAATTTTTAAGGCAAACACCATGACCAGCCAGTGTGTCAGAAAAACAAAACTGCACTTTTGCTGTAGCTTGTAGTATTTTGTACTGGCTGGTGGGTTCACAGGCTCTAACTAAACAATGAAACGTTGATGTGTATTTAATATTCACAATAAATGGCTATTTCTTATAGCAAAGTTCAAAATATTTCAAGAGTAAATTGTAACAAAACTATTGTAAATGTGGACGGTAAGTTCTTATTCCATTTGAGACAGATGAAACGGAGAAATGTATACTCAAAAAATGAAAACAATCACCTACATTTCGACAAAATTGATTATTTCATTAAAATGTTTAAGACAAAAATGATATAATTGGCAATTTACAACAAAAAAAAACAATCTAAATAGACATACTACTATTACTATTTCACTAATAATAATTTACAAATAATCAAATGAATTGACTTACTGTCAAGATCTGCCATTATCCTTAAGTCTAGTGCTTTTCTATTACATGAAGATTCAGCTTGATCTAGTAATTCTGCTGATGTTATATTGCTCATAGAAACAGAAACTTTTGAGGGCAAAGTATTATTTTCTGAACTGTTTGGTCCTCTATTTGAAAAATTGACTATTTTGCCTTTTGGTGTATTTTCGGTGTGTGCATTTAAGCTTTGAAGCTGTAGGCGTTCAACCTGCAAAATAAAAATATATACAAAAACAGACATTTATCAGACAATAAAAAAAATTGACACTGACATCCAGAGTTTGGTCTGAATTTTTACTATATAGCCTGAGTTCTTCAGGTATCAAAACGCAATATATTTATAAGTTACAAATTTACTAGTGTATTTTTCTATGTTGAGCAACAATGTAGACAAGATGATGTCAACAAGTTGACATAGGTTAATTTTAATAATTGGATTTATTACTTTCCCCACTATTTTGAGGAGAATTTCTTACCTGTAGTGCTATTCGTTGAGATTTAATTTTGTGGAGTGTTTCTTCTATCCATTTGCGTTGTTCGAGTAGTTTTTTTTCAGCAACCAACAAATGCTTAATATCGGACTGCTTCAATTCTGAATTCATGATATTAGGAATAAATACTTCAATATTGATGAAATACACAATTGTGTTCACCACATTGTACACTTATTTATGGTATATACTAATTATACTTGAGGATATATGCTATTTTTATCTCGTTATTTTCTTGTGAATGTCAAATCATTTCAAACCAGTGACACTAAACAAAAACAAAACTAAAGGTGGCCATAGACTAATCTTTCCGTCTTTCGGCTATGACCATAAACAATAAATTATTACCAAAGAGAAAAAGAGCGATACCATGCTCCATTATCATTAGGAAAATAAAGCAAATACTGTATGGAAAATACTCAAAAAGTTCGTGTTTTTAATTTTTATTAAAAAAAATATTTGTGTAAATAGTGTACATGTTTGATCCGTGAGTCAAATCCATACCTTTAGTTTTCGTTTATAGTACTGCCATACTCATTGCAAACCATAAACAGATCGAAACGTCAATTGCATAAGTACTTTAACCTATTTTTTCATCTCAGAGCCGCTTATTTACTAGATCGTCTGATTATTAATATCATAATCAATTTTCGTATGTAGATATATTATGTAAACAATGGCTCTACTAAATATAGCTTCCAAAATCACAAGCTATCTAAGCAAAGGGACAGGTTTGTTACTAGTATTATATTTTGTAAGACATGTCAATTATATATTGAAAGCATGGTATTCAAAATTTACTCCTTGTAGATGATGCTTAGTCAATTTGTTTTATTAGAATTTTCAATTGAATACTTTTGATCGAATGTCATCCATTCTTACTATTGAGTAGAAAACTGACATGAATTGATATTAACTGTAATTTTTTAGGTGGTCTTCTAACAAGACTATCGTCGACCAGTCTTGTTACTAATGATGTAGAAGAGAAAAAAACCTACCAAGTTATCAGCACTGTTAATATACTAGCAAAAGAAAATGTTAGTCGTGCATTTGCAGTTGTGCATTTACTTGGAAAGCAATGGAAAGTGACTGCTGGAGATTTGCTTCAAATTGAAGGTGCTTGGCCTCCTAGTATCGGAGATGAAATAAATCTTAACAAAGTTCTTGTTGCTGGAACAACAGATTTCTCTCTTATCGGAACACCTCTGGTACAGCCTGGACTTGTCAATGTCACCGCAACTGTTATAGCTAAATCCTTATCTCACACTAGGACCAGGTTCCGCAAAAAAAGGAGGAAGCAATTCATGCGAATAAATTTCCAAAGATCCATACAGACAACATTAAGAATTAATTCTATCGATATTGGTTCTAATCTTAATAATTCGTCTAAAATTACTGTTTAATTTATGAATAAATATTAGAGTTGAACCAACAACATGGACACATTTATAATAATCGTAAGCCAACAATTAATCTGATAATTGAATAATTCGGTCTTTATTTCAAGTATATCCATTTTGAATCGTCGATTAACCATAGTTGTTAAATTCTTGAAGCCGGCTATCAATTTTGTTGTAATGTTTTACGATATGGTCAGCCTGGGAATAGGAGCATTAGATCAATATAGAGGTACTTAACAACCATTGGGTTGAAAGGTACGATTAACAACCAATTAGCCTGATTCCAAATGACCAGCCCAAACTTCAGTTGGTACATCTCTAATAAATATTTGTTTTATATATACAAATGTTCTGTTACGTTTTACCAGTTGTATGTGTTATTACAAGAATTGGCTTAGAGAAGCATCTGAGCTTGCTCTATTGCTCGTTTTTTAAACTTAATATGCCATTAGAAATCTAGTTTAGTGTAACAAAAAATAACATTTTTAAGTATTGTGATAAATTTGGATCAAAGTTAGGCAGAGGCCTCAAGACTATTCTCCAAATTTGATTATTGTGACTCAACCTACATTTGATTATACAAAACAGATGTTTATTTCCTGTGTGTTTAGTAATTATTTTTAAAATTCCAAACAATACAAAATATACATTACATTACATGCATACATTTTGGATTGAATAAAATTTTTTGAACTAATTTGGATTTTATTATATTTTTTGTTCCAATATAGAGAGGGAGGTTTAAGAGCAGAGTTGCCGTGGAAAATTCTGGACAGAGTCATGCCGGTCATAAAATTCAGAACCCATGCCTTGCAAGGAATATGCAAAGGCTTGCAATAATAATAAATAAAAAAAAATACTCACCCTGGGACTATCAATTGAAATACAAGAATAGACAGTCATTTCAATGAACAAGCAATGCAAATTTAAAGACAAAGTAAAACTATTTTGAATAATAGCAAAATATGAAATAGGAAAGACTGATACCTAATGTTTTACCAATTTTTTTCTCGGTAGATTGATAAAATTGTACATATTGATTTATTTAAATTATATGGTGAAAATTTTATTATCCTAGCTACGCATATTGTGCTTATTTTAATTATATTTGTATGTTAAAATTTTATTTTTATGAAAGCACTTTGATTATTTATAAATTTATTTAATGACAGTGACGGTCAATTAATTTAGTTGAATAATTTGAGAATTTACAGACTAAAAAAACTTTGATCTTCAGACATTTACAGTTCTAATAAATAGTGGACTCTCTGTAGATTCTTATTGGACTAAATTATGTATACTTTTCCTTTCAAATGAATTATCTTAGATATTATTGTTTTTACATAAAATCAATTACTATGCAGTTTTACCCACAGTATGATATAAACCTATGATGTGTATATATACTATATATACATTATTTTTACTTTGGTTACTTTTTAGCAAAACTAGTTTGAACATCGCACACACACTACTGCCTACCAAAATACTACCTACACTTTTTAAGTGATAATAAAACGAACCGAGGTGGTTTTTTTTTTGCTCGTTGCGTTGCACCGGGTACACCGAGGGAGATATTATTTACTCGCCTTACCTGCTGGCGAGCACCAGAGATGGACAGATAGAGAGAAGTCGGAAACAAGAAGCGAGAACTAGTTTTATTTGAACAAAGTCACGTCGGCCCTCGCCGGACCCGGCCGAGGAAGCCCGAGCGCGCGAGATTGAATCGCCGGCTTCAGAGGATCGTGAAAATATTAATATTGCTCCCTAAATAACACCGGAGAAAAAAAATTCAACACAAGCATAATCTACAGCTCGGGCGATAAGGTATTGTCGAATTGATTTCTGGAAGTCGACGCGATGTTTTTGGTGGAGTGTGACTCTCGGTGATGGTTTTCAGCGAGCGAGGTTTCTGCAGTGTCTCGCCGGTCGTCGGGTCGCACGGTCGTCGCTTCCCGCAGCAGTTCTGGAGATCACTCCCATTCTACCTGTGACGGGTTCATGTCAGGCTGGACCAGGTAGTGCATCGCCATCGGAAGCTTCCATCGAGCTGTGTGAGTGTGACGCGAAAACCGCCAGCCTTTTAAAGTTTTGTGCTTCAGGCGAGAAAGTTCTACCCGCTGCAGGTGTATTGGATGAATATTCCCAAATAATACGTGAGTATTTTATTTTTGTTGTAATTGTACCGGTGGTAGTATTTTCGTAGTCCCTAGCTTGTTTGATGGAAACAAACAACTCTATCTCGAGAATTAGCTGGGTCATAAAGTACTAAAAATAGTAGAATGACTTGAAAACATTATCAGATTAGCGCGTGCAAAAAACGAAATAATATTTTTCATGAAGAATTGTATTTAACACTAAATTCTCAATACTTATGTGTAAATTATTATTTTAATTGACCTTCATCTACGTAGATAATGTTTTTTGCAAATTTTATTTCGCAACACTTTAGGAGTGGTTTAATCTTAACCGCATAGTTTGTTGTATAAATAATATTTCAGAGAACGGATGATGCATTAATTAATACCATAAAACTCGGTGTACTTGAATATCGGGTGAACAGAAAAGTCAAACTAAAATTACACCCGCAATGATATCTATTTGAATCGGGTGAGACCTCCTCTGGTTTCGTGTTATTGTGGTCTACTTTGAAAAGTGACCTTTCGAGGACCATCTTGTAGGCTCTTCGGCCAGAGCCGGACTGGTCCGTCAAGCGACCGGGAACTCTTTTTTTATATTTTTTACTGTCGTTGTATTATGCATTTGAATAAATCATTAATGTTGTCAGTTTATTTATCTGCCAGGAAAGGAATCGAGGCGACGAATTCTTAGTCAACAGTAGGAACCGGCTGCCTCGATCACTGAGTCGCAAGCCAAAATAATAAATGTTTTTTCTTTTCTTACAGTTGATCGTTTATATACTAAAACGGTGGGAAGCGTGAATACTTTATTAGCTGAATTAATTTTAGATTCTAGTTATTAAACTGTGTTTATCTATTGATAGAAATGTCAGCAACTCTCGGCAATAGCGACGAATCTTACTTTCAATAATGTTGATAGAAAAAAATATAATCTGAAATTCCCGTCTAATGTGTATGCTTAAATAAGTATTCATGCAAATATACACCAAATTATAGTATGAATGTGTAATTTTAATCGATATTTTTTATTGAACGCAAAATGAGTAGCCGTATTTTTTCCAATCTCAAACCCTTTGAATCCAAAGGTTCCCACTCGAAATAAAGTGACGGCCAACAACACTTGGCGCTTGTCCAAGATTTATTCTTAAATATTTGACAATTTGTCATTAGCATGTTATAGGACACGCTTCAATTAAGAGATTCTTGCTTTTTGCAAAACACAACTGCAAAAGAAATCGTCCAGCACGGAACGGACACTACCGCAGTATGCGAGTACACTTTATGTGATTATGACGTCATAATTCATAATAAATGACCGATCGTGGTCCGTTAGACTCGGACATAAAGCAAAATCGTTTAATTCGCGATAATTGCACGAAAGGTACGTTCATCCATGCAAAAAATTGTATATCTGCTAGGAGTCCATAGCGGTACTCCAGACAGCTGAGGTCTTTGTTTGACTGCTCGACTTCATTCAGTACCTACAGTACACCTACATTAACAATCCGTTGGCATGGCCAATACATAGATGCACTGAGCTAGTAAAACATGCAGAGATAGGGCTGTGCCTTTACTTTAAAATCAAATACTCCTACAGTAAAACTCAACCCAAAATCAGTGACAGTGCTCAGTACATTCAATATTTTAAAATAAAAGGTTTATCCAGCTTACTTTTATCTTACTTCAGTTTTCACCCCCGAACCTAAATTTTCCGCGTCAATAATAATATTTTATCATACCCGTTCGAAGTCACGTAAATTTTATCAGCTACGAATAGAAGAAAGACACCGACCGGAATGTCTTATTTTTATCCCGACCCAATTTCGATTTTATATCTTTCAATCAAATTACCCAAGAATAATGTCGCAAATTAAATTTTTTTAACATGATAAATGTCGTTAATAAGACTCGTAGACAATCGGCCCCTTTGTGATAGCTGAAAAATTTATAGCCATGAAATTAATATTTAGCCTGCGAGTTGTTAGGGAGCGCGGGGTGATGAGAGCGAATGGGTAATGAAAGCCGCTATAAAAACGTCACGTATAACAAGTCTAATGGTGTCAAAGCAATCCCGATGCCCTCAGTTCCCATGGGCAGTATTTATCACCACATACCAGTTTATCGGAGCCGCGAGTGCACTCGACGAAAGTGCCGTAAAATATTGATAACTTCACATTTATTTCATTTGCAGCATGAGAGGATTAATTTATTAATTTAGAATTTAAATTTTAAATGTTGGATATATATATATATATATATATATATATATATATATATATATATATATAATTTTAGTGGTTTTATATACCTGAATATATATATATATATGTACTACAATAAAGCCAAGATGATCAATGGACTCCTTGAAAACAGCCTTTGAAACCGTTCTGTATTACGAAAAAGGTCTTCTCCTTCAGGTGGTTCTCTTCAGAATAGGTTAGTGACCGTCTCACATAACATATCCGACACTGTCGTAAATTCCGTATCCGTGTTAACTTTCTACTGTGTATAATAAATGTATAAAGTTTTATAGAGAAAAACTATGCCTTAAATTGTAATTGCCCCGAGCTCTGGGTTCAGTATGCAGGAGCGGCTGTCCTCAATCGTTGCAGTGTGATTGTGAATTGATTACTGACTGACCCATAATATCGACCATCATGTTTTCCCGATTGTAAAATTTAATTTAATTTTTTTCCAATTTGTCAAACTCTACCGAGAGGATTTTAAAGAAAAACAAAACTAGTAGGCAAACTTCGAGCATGCGAAGCACCGACCCAATCACAACACTCTCATTGATTATTTATATTCCCATCCACTATCTTGAGCAACCGATGATTATGTGCATAGAATACGGTGATGGTATTTTCAACACGCAAGATTACCAAATCGATCAGGCTGGTGGCACCGGGCCGTTTGCTGTTTACGGCGGGGATGTTTATTTGAATAGGCGAGCTTATTTTTGATCCGGCCGTTCCCAAAACCTCGTTCCGAAGGCTAACGAGTAGATTGGCACAAACAGGATACGCGACGCGATGTCCTGTCGCAGGGACTGTAGCGCGAGGGGACTCCTGCGCGGTCCTAATGGCTCCCGGGGTATCATCAGCCAGCGGCGGTGGCCCACTTCAAATTAATAATCAAAACCAATTCACACATGCATGCATTGATTAGTTGCAATGCTGCAATACGTGTACAACCTAACCTGCCTTTAAGGGTCTCGCTACACCTAACCTTGCTTGGTGTCCACCCCCCGTCTGCCACAAAAAAAAACCGTTTTACCTGGCGAAATCGTGTCATTTAATTAATTTAATTGTCACTTTATTTTTCTATGTCGAAAGTTGATTTTTTTATAATGTATTAAAAAAAACCATAAATTATATTTATCTATATTTTTTTATTTAATTAACGCCCATTTTCAGGGTAAAATAAAATCTTGAAGATGTTGAAAAATTGGATAAAATGACGACTTTTCAAAACCAAAGTTTGTTAAAGATTTTTTTTTTTTTTTAATTTTTAAAATAATAAATCGCACAGGGTTTATATTTTATACTTTAATTCCAATTGAAAAAAAAACTTTGAAATGTTTAGGACTCTTAGAACAGGGACATGACGAATCTCCAAATTCCTACACTTCAATCGGAAAAACACATATTTATCATAGTAAAAGTAAATTTACAAGAAATTAAAAAATATTCTGTTTGGAAGAAGGGATGTATCTAACTTTTTGCATTTAAATTTTTTTGATTGGTGCAGTCGATTTTTCGCATAACGGACCAGAAAATTATCAAAAAAACTCGAGTGTGAGACTTAGACCCATAAAAAGAGGCTTCATTCTAATATATCAACAACAAAAAAACTCTTTTTTTTCGTACTTCTCATTTTGCATGTCGTTAGTGATCGTGTGTTTATTTATTATTTTATTTTTATGAAAAAAATATGTACAATACATTATTTACTTTCTGTGCTTCATACAAACAATATTTATAAGTTAAAATATTTATTTGAAATATTACAATATTATACATCCTTATGTCAATACATTTCCACCGTTGCCATTCTATATGCATTTAAGAATGATTAAAATATTCGAAGAATATTGAACTAATTTTTTTATCACGTTTTTTATAACTTTAAGTTATGCTTTACATTGTACAAGTAACACTCACTTTACATGAAGATAATGCATAACAGGTTATTGGTTCCCATTCCATAGTAGAACATAGATTTTATATAATTATACTTCATTAGCATGAAGATATACACCTTTCGTAATGCTGTAAATAATTTATGTAAATTATCTGTTGCTACCTGAAACTGTTTTGAGAAAAATGCAGCTTCTTAGTTAACAGGCTTGAGCTATCATTTTTGATGACCTTCGGGTCGATGTAATATAAACATATGAATATTTATTGGAGTCTGGACATTTATAAACACACTCTATTATCTAATAAAAATCCATTTGAATAATTCAAAATAAAGGTATATGAAATATTTATTTATTTAATAGTATTATCCACAGTCTCGAATCACAATATTCAGCATAGCTACTCACCGATCGTGAGGTCTTTTATATTCTAAAAAATAAATTACTCTAAAAAAATGCCTTAAATTAGGATTCACAGATGTATTGCGCATACATCCGTTAAAAAATTCAGCTAAAAACTTTACTTGTACTATTAAAAAAAAGTCGAGTGTACATGTCTGCTGTGATAGCAACATTAGCCTTGTTTATTATGTGATTCCAAAACATCGATGAATGACAACAAAACCACCGTATTATGATAAACGAGACAATGGCAGTGAATATTTGTATTCACAGTCAATCAACATTAATAACAAGTAAATCCAAAATGGCTATAGGCATGATGTTGACGATGACGAACTGGGCCGTTCCGCGGGTTACGATCAGTCACAACATTCACCGGATAAATCCAATTAATAAACTTAATTTTAGCAAGCAGCCGTGATATTTTGCTGCAGTTATGATGAATCCATTTTCCGCCCACCTCGTTGACATTTTGAATAATTTTGTTTACAGTATTTCCGGCCGATACGCTCCGTCGGCTTCCCGCTCGTAAGCACCATCGAATCCGACCCGACTAGATCAATGTACCAAGTCATAGACACCTTCCTAAATGTCTCTCCTGAAAGAAGAAAAGTCCTTGAATTCTAGCGCCGAGATAACCATTGGTGTATTTTTGTTAGCTTTCATGGGTTTAAAACGACAGATAATTAAGTATCTTAAGCAGGTGTTTTTTTGAGCTTCGCCAAAACCAAGGATTGTGAGGTCACTTTTAAGAATATGTTTTTATTGCATTGCTGTAAAAGGAACACGGAAAACAGCTTGTGCTAAAATGATTGCAAAACTTTTTTTTATATTTTTTTATTGAATGCGTTATTGAGCCGCAAGCAGATAAAGTGACTTAAAAGAAAAAAAAATATTTTAAGAGTATTTTTTTCAAATTTATTCAAAACCTAAAATAAAATGTATAAATGTAAAATAATAATATACGTACAGCTTTTATACTTGGAATTTATCTACACTTTTTTGGAATTTATATAAATTTTATTATCGTGTATATTTATTGCACTGAATACAAACCTGACATACGAGTGTTACAGTATTTGAAAATATAAATAAGGTATTTCACAGGAGGTTAAAGTACTTAAATATAACTACAGCGATAAACCAAAAATGAAATTCAATATTTTTTACATCATAATTAACAAAGTAAAAAAATATTTAATACATTCAAACTCGAGGCCACTGTCCATTATTGTCAATATATTATTGTCACATAATTTCAATACTCAATAAAGTTGCTCATACTTCATTTGAAATTCAGGAAGTTTAGCTATCCGATGATTAGACGTTATGGGCAGGGCTTCCGCTAGAATACGTGGAGAAGCTTCGAGTGATTTGAGTATGGCTGAATACTATTTTGGATATCCACAAAAACGATCTTCCGTGCTAAAATATCCGCGTCCACCTACCGCAGTCACACCCGCGCGCCTAAAACTATGTTTATTTTGGTGAAACCTTTTTATAAACAGCAAAACTATGGCTACTCGGCCAGATCGTCTACGATTATAAATAAACGAGATATGCCATTTTGACGACTGGTGAGATTGTGTTTACATGAACGCGTTTAGGATAACGGTTTTCGAACCAGCTGGTTCGCCGTATAGACAGGCCATTATGGCTCTCCGGTTTCGTCCAGTCTACTATAAAAACACCATATAAAAACATGATCGAGTAGGCGGCCTGTGTACATGATCTATAAGAGTCGAAATGAACCTAAGATATCTCATATTCAATTTTTTTATAATTAATTGCTGTTATTTATTATATTGAGCCGTCTTGTAAAAAAAAAACTCACTAGCGTTACTCTCAAAAAATAATACTCTATTATTGGATGCGACTAGTTTCGCTTGGCGACTAATCGCATGAAAAAATAATAGTTAGGAAAACACTAAAAACATTATTGCATGTTTACACGAGTACACGGGCTATGCTTACAATACGGTATGTGGATATCCCTGGTCATGCGCGCAGGTTGTGAGGCTTACAAGGTGTGTTGGTGAAAATGTTTTTGCACGAGTGTCTTGTAAAAAAATGTTAAATATACAATCAAACGTATTTCGCTGCCCACGATGTTGCGAGTGCAAACTGGCAAATACTCGCCGTAACTGGAGCAGTCGAGCAGATGCAGATGCCTCTGGCGCGGCTCCTCGGCCGGGGAAGTGGCCCGGTTAGTGACCTTTCGCCCCGTCCTCGCCGAGCACAAAAGAACACAGACGGACATCACCGTGCTTTATGCTCTTTGTTCTCGGAAGCTCGCGAGGGGCGCAGAATGCCACGCATCCTTTCATGTCTTTGTCTCACTCACCGAATTCAAGCGGCCAGGACGACTGCTGCGCTATGAATAAACTGCAGACGCATCGCTCAATAGGCGTTTTCAATTTTTCACATTGAAGAGATAACTTGTCAAAAGTTATCTCTTCGACTGCTATCAATCCATGTTTTTCAATGCATCTATGCCTGTTTGTATCTTCTTCGTCGAGTGCTTCTCCTTTGATGAGGTTGGCGACCGTTTCTGTGAGCATATACTCAAGCTGAGCCAGTGTTCATGGTGGGTCCCCGGGTCCTTTTACACCGCAGTTTTATATTGGAACGAAAAGTCTGCGTATTGCTGCTGCCCAAAAGCTCTGGGGTTTAGATCTGATACTCCTTCTGCAGCAAGCTACAGAAACCTCCTCGCCTCGGCCAAATTCCTCAAGAATCATTCCAAGTCCACTACTCCATTGCTGATCCTTTACACACGCTCAGGGTACATAATCGCAGCCATGCACAAGCAACAGAGTGGAGAGAGCAGGGACGTATTTGTATGTATACCATAAAAAAGTATTATTTGATACAATCTAATAATATTGGTAGTGTTTTCATATATATTACGTATATCAATGAATTATTTTATATACTTTAGTATATTTTAGACTTTTTCTGGTTGAAATCAGCAGTGGTCTTTGTCATCTGATGCTATAAAATAGGAATGATCAAATTAGGCACCGACAGCACGACATTGATTTGCATAGGCAATTGGCGGAGCTTCTATTTTCATGACTGAGTTGTATGGGCTTATAAGAAATATTCACCCGTATTTTTTACGTCTTTGGAAATCAGTATAAAAATGCCTCAATGGATAATTTTGTGATTTAATTGCTGAAAACAATAATTGAAGTCTCTCAAAACATATTTTTTATTATCATAGTACACTTTAAAATTCTGGAAGTTGAAGATGTTGAGTAACTGTGAGTCCTTGTTTTGCTTTGTCTACACACACTGACATCAAAGAATCTCAGTTTAGTAGAGGATGTGGAAATCTAGAGGAAACATTGGATTTCCAAAGTGCAGAATACACTCGAAATTACTAAAATCTACCATTTCGGTTAAAGATTCCACGGCATTGTTTGCTAATATACCACAATGCGTTTGAGTTATTAGATGTTGTATTAGAGAAAACTCCTGCGATATTCACTAAAATATTTGCAATGAGTTTATCTTAAAAACTTTTGCATTGCACACCTCTACAAACACATCACTTGTACGATTTTTCCACAGTAAAAACAACGAACCGGCTCGACAGCCTTCATCATAATTTCTAATAAGTTGAAATGCAGTACGAGATTATTCTTTGAAAGATCAAAAGCTAAGAGCTAGAAAAAATTATCGGAGAGTGTGTTGACGGGCTCAAAGTGGGACTGTTTTTTGCTGGAATTCGATTATATAAAAACAGCTTAATATCCGCTGAAATCTCGACGCGAGCAATTAAATAGCTCGCAACTTCATAAATCAAAACATTTTAACGGATATTTAATTATATCAATGCGTTCTCAGCTTAATCGTCAGATCTAATTCTAAAATCTTTGATCGCTACATATAAACAGTTCAACTTAGAAGTTATATTGACTGAGACTATGTATACTTGTGTATTTTCGTTTAATTTATGGGTTAAGTACATATCTACATACATTGTTTTATACTAAAATCACATGTTTTTTTTGTCAAATCACTTGTTTTTACGGCCAAAATTAGTTAAAGTCATACGTTTATTAGATTCAATTTATCAAAGCTATGTGTTTTGACATATTCCCTCTGTAAATGTCACGTGTTTTATAATAACTACGATATGTTAAGTGTTTTTGACAATAATTGATTTATTTAAAACTATATGTCTTATGAACCAAAAGTATTTATATTTTTATTAAACTTTTTTATGAACATATTTGTTTTTAAATTATAGTTATTACTTTTTGCCTACTCCGACGACAAATTACAGGCACGAATTAAGTGCCTTCTGGAAACAAATACACTATTATTATTGTGTATAAAATTCTCTTTTGGATAATTTAGTTATTCAAATCAATAGTTGGCCTAGTGCATACGTGAAATTATTTATAACCACCATTATTGCTGTGCATTCCATGAACAACCTGCACATCGATTTTTATTCTGCCGCTCACATCAATACCAAGTATTTTTTTCATAATTTGTGTAGTCCATAACTTGAACTTTAAATAATTAAACAGACATTTTTTCTTGAGGCGTGTATCTCTACGCAGAGATCCAGCAATTTAAACTACGACCACCAGGTTTTCTCAGGATGCATATTGTATAAATTCTATGAAGACATCGACGGATGACGATCTGTCTGCCAGTAAGAAAATTTAATTGTACGAATCTACTCGTAGCGTATTTTTATGATGACATAAATTAAACTTTCGGGCATGAATGTATCAGTACTTTGGTGCAAACCCAGTCATCTCCACGTGTGGGTACTTGAGATTAATGTTTCTCCTGTTCCTTCGAGGCGGTCACTCGTCCTCTGGAACGACTCGGACTGACCAGACGTGAATCATGCCGCGGGCTGACCCCTGCTCCCGCTAATTAGATCTCGTTTGCGTGCATTAGGAGGCACTGGGAGAAGACCGGTTCCAAGGCAGGCTGGTAAATTAGGCAAGTCAACTACAATAGCCGGATAAATTAGCTCTCCAGACTGACTTCGAGGGAACAAATGGGCTCGTGAGGCAAACGGCCTGCGTGAGCTACGCGCGTATGTGGGCTCGTTTATTAGCATACAGGTAAACCCAGGACAAAGCGAATAACTGTAATTTTCAGTAAACTCTCGTGGATAATATCATATAATTTAATTTTATCAAATATCATGACAGCTCTATAGAATAAATAAGCTATATGAACTACATTTCCACATCGAATTCAAAGAACCAAACAGCCTTATAAAGTACACAGTTGTATTATAATTATAACAAGTAATAGCCATATTTTATGTACGAATACACGCATGAACATGGTTTTAACAATACGAGAATTATTAGTGTCAACTTATCAGATTTTGTTATGTACCTAGTAAGTAGGTACACGGGAAGAATAAATATCATTGAAAATTGAGAGAAAGCGTATTTTTATAACCATATTATTTCTATTGCAACGGTGCTTGTGTATGAAGTCGTGCTTCATTGCTAGATATAATTATATTTAGTGTGGCACCATTCCGTGCCGGCATTTTTTATGTCTACAAAAACTTTGAAATTATCAACTAAAATGTGTTTTTAGACAAATTGTCGGAAGTCTTAAAGACTCGCCGTGATAATAATTACAGGAAAATCTTTTTGTTGAATTTTTAACAATTGTCGGTTGATTACATTAAAGCTATGCGTAATAAATATTTACTAATAAAAAAACTTTTGCACGTCGCTTGTTTAATAAATAAAACAAGACAATTTTTACTCTACATTTGCAATATATTTACTTGAGAATTTCCATCGTATATAAATCCGAGTTGAAGTTGAAAAATTAAAACAGAAACTTATATGCCTAAAATTTCAGATCAGATCGAAAATGTGTTTTTTTTTATTCACCATGATCATTGCTACTTTTGTACAGCCTGAACTCAAAACACATATTTTCTTATAGCACAACGGTATTACCAAAATAATATTATTCCTTTATTATAACACGTCGAGCTTTCAAATTACGCCAATCGTTGATTTTCTATGAATCTTCTAATCTGTTGACTGGAGATGATAGTAAATCGAATATCTCTTTTCCGTTTCATCCTTTGCGAGGCTTCCTTTATTTTCACACAACCACTACGGTTGAGTAGAAATCATTCCCCATGAACAATTACACTCCACTTCTAACATTCATCATTGTCGACCTCTAGTTTTTTTTTAAATTTTGCGACCGATTACGTGTCCAGTTTCTGGCTTACGTGTTATAACAATTCTGCTACTCTTTTTTTTTAATTGTATATCACTCGTTGATTATATAAACATTAGCTATTTTAGATTTCAAGGATATTTTTAATACAGATACAATCGTTTATAAATTAAATATAAGTATCAAAATCTCTCCATGAAACGTGTATTTTTTTGTTTATATTTATACTTATATTATTATTTGTGAAACTAAAAAAAATTCTTAATATTATTTTTAAATCCGTGAAACTAATTTCCATGAAATCGAAATCGCAAGTTTCCGCATATTTTTGGAGCAATTCGATCTACCCGACGGAATGGTTGAATTCACATTTGAGCGTAGCAAATCATAATTGTGATAATTATCATTATGTGATCAATGATAAACATTTAAACACCTCAGTACTGACAGAATCATTGAATTTATCTAAAACTTAATCGCAACCAACTAAATATTTTTTTTTCATTCTTATATATTAATACATGTTAAATACATATGTGTATTTAAGTTTATAACAAAGTAAAATTATATATGCCATTTTTTCAGACAAGCATCAATCAATGCATTGTAATGTTAATTGGCTCTTTAGCTATATGTATTACTTTATAATTTTTTTGAATTTGTAACTTACTAATATGAGCCTTCGGGTAATACTTATAAATAAACTATTAATTGAAAGTAATATTTTTATCATACTATTCCGGTTATAAAATAACTTAACAACCTTAAAGCAATCAATTAAATTTTCTTGCTTTTGATAAACAATATGTTTTAAACTTTTTAAAACTAATATTTCAGCAACAGATCGGCACATATCAATATATTTTACTAAAAAAAAAAGAGTGCATTAAAGTATTGTTAATTCAATTAAATTGTTTATTTCAATAAATAGATATTGTTGTCAGGAATATCTAAACGGGATTGTCAAATTATATTATGCTTAAGGGTTAGATACATTCTTTCTTCTACACAAGACATTATTTTATCTCTTATAGATTTACTTCAAAAATGTTAAGTTCATGCATTTTGGAGATCATAAAAACTCACGGTCTATGAACCCCAAGTATTCATGAGTCCTTTTTAAAATTATAATTAAAAGATTACATATAAACCTATTACATAAGATAAGTTTAAAAATAAAAAAAAAATGAAAACTTTAGCAGACTTTGGTTTTGAAAAGTCCATCGTTTTATCCAAATTTTCAACATCTTTCAAGACTTCATTTTACCTCGAAATAGGGCGGAAATCAAATAATTAAAAATAGATATATATATATATATATATATATATATATATATATATATATATATATATATATATATATGAGATGTCGCGTGGTATTTGTTACAGTGCTCGTTGTGGAGGGCTCGGGTTCGCCCAGGACGAGTTACTCAACGTGCTCCGAATGCTAATTTGGTTATTTCGCAGGTAGAACTATGTCATGAGACATGTGTATACAATGCATGCCGGCGGCCCCAGGGGTACTTACATGTAGATATTCCTCACTGGAAACGTTCGTATCGCAGAGGTGAAAATACTCGCTACAAGTGTGCCAGGCGCTCAGTTTATTCACGGAAATATTTCGCTTGTACAGGCTTGTACTCGAATTTAAATGCAAACCCAAAAAAATATTGTTACTGACGATGACTTTATTTGTTGTTCGGTGCTTGTATATTTAGTGATGGCTACACCTTAGTTCAGCCTAGTTCCCTTCTAATGGCAGTTACAGACGATTTATTCCGCTACGCTTCGGCGAGCTAAGCCAATGATTGCGTTCTTTAGATTCGCCTACTTACAGTGTCACTGACTGGACGCATCAATAAATGTCTTTGTCACTTAAGAATTTCTAGGGCTATTAGATCAGTACTCGCTGTCATCACAAAAGTACATTCTTCTATTGAATTATCTGTGAAAAATTTACTGTGTCTACATAACTAAAGCAGCTATTAAATTTACGAGTTACTTTGTATTAAAGTTTAGAGTAGTAAAAAAGTTTGTTATAGAATAAAATTAAAGGCCTATCCAAGCAAATAGGATGTGCAATTTAATGACTGAGAAAAATGAAAAGACCATTGATATTTTACATAAAATAATGTTTTGAATTTATGAAAAAAAGATAACGATATCAGTAAAAAAGCACTAGTCTGACCTTTGTGATCTGCACTGTGATATCAGAATAACGTCATGTCTATTCAATGACGTTCTTTTATATTTTATTGTCTTTGTGTGAAATAAAAGCTCTTAGAATGTAAATGAACTAAATAGTTTGTAAATCTTGAGTTCAGTCTATTCTCAAGATGTGAATTGACCTAAAAGTATTAGAATCCAGACTCATGTGCCGAAACATTTGTGTTTTATTGTCACCTTTTCTCGATAGATTTAATGATAAGTATGTTTGTCAATTTAACCGCAAAATTTTATAAAACCTTTTCCTTTATTTAATATTTAAAACGAAATTGATATATTAAACCACAAAAGTAAAAGGAAAATTGCTGCAAAAGCTGTAGTGGTTCTAGGAGAAACTTTATTTTTTTAAAAAGTGTTCACTTCTTGGTGCTTCTAGATTTTCGGCTGCAATTACCGTCTTGTCTTTGTCTTTTTTATGTTGAGCGGTGAATGAAAACTTGTCGTTATTATGGAGATCAATCCGTTATTTTTAAATGTACACTGATTTTTTTTAATAAAATATTTTCCGAATACGAGTTGCCCGTCAATCGTCCTTATTTCAAGCTCAATTAGCCAGTGCATAGAGACTGGCTCGGTAATTAAAAGTTGAGTATAAATTAGCCTCCATTTGCACGACTTTGGCGAGCGTCGCATAATGAATTGGGCGATGACTCAGAAGTCTCGACCGAACTAAGAACATTATGAAATATTTGCACCTAAGGGGATCGGTCTCAGATTTTCAAAATTTGTTATTTTTCAGTCAAAAACTAGGAATGATTCCAAAATTTAATATAACCAGGGTTACTTTATAATAATCCGTGTTTAAATAATAAATATCAAGGATATTACGATAGGTAAAGCCAGACTCTTAGTTATTTGATTATGATGTTAATCAGTGGACATTAATATCATAATCAAATTCGGCTAATTTCGTAGTCTTATCTCGCTTCAAATGATTTGTTAGAACTTTTAATTGATTACTCAATACATCTTATGAACAACCCAAGCAATAAATATTATTTTGGAGTTGATTTGATATATATATGATGGAGTCGATATGCTACTGTGTCATTTGTCATTACTTTTTTCACAATGCTTATTTTTGGTACACTCTGTTTAACTGTCATCACTGTCATCTGGAAGCTGGTGTTACTATTTTCGCATGAGGTTTAGTATTTTTTTATCTACTTCGAATAAGCTGAGAGTGTCGAAGGGCCTTAACAACAGAAGTCGCAGCTGCGTAACGGAGTTTGACGACTTAATTCGCCATTGTTCCCAGCGAGCACGGGATCGCTCGGCGTTTCCTACAGTCCGCAAACTTCAATAATGCAGTCGCCTCTGGAGAAGAGGTTTTCTGAAGGAAATGACTTGCGTTATTGCAATTACTACTTATTCTTACATTTCCTAGTTATTAAAAATTATGTGTACAAAGCCAAGAAGTTTCTAGAAAATGCCTGCTGTATATAAAAACATTAACATGTAATTTGATATCAAACATTTTTAACATAAACCCTCGACCGAATCTATTCTTTCTTTTACAAATCGTCATCTTAGCTAGCATCGACACTAAATAATATCAAAAAAATTATTGTTTTTTTATCTATTAAGTAATTATGATTTTAATGTTGAATAGCGAGGCACGAATATCATAGTGTGGGTTATGTGCTGTATTCGTTTTTAAACGCAGCAAACTCGCTTTGAGCTCATGTGAACTTTGCGCACACAAAAAGTGTTAGGAAGTGATAATGTATTGTATATTTACAACGGACTTCTGCATACGCAAAACTTCCAACAGGCAATACACAGTTATATTCTGATAGTGTCACACAATCAGCAGACATACTGAAGGAAACCATTTGCACATATGGAAATAGCTTTTCAAAATTCCCGTTACGCGTATCTTTAAAATGTATTTTTCCTGCTTTTTTTACCACAAGTAAGCCTGGAAGAATCATTTTCGTAATATTTACCATAAAACTTCACTTTAACTTAACCCGTCAAAATAATGATAAAAGTAAAATATACTTTATTTGTTTATTCAACCTTTTGTAGAACGTTAATTAAGTGTGATCAGTATTGTGGTTGTTTATTATTGTTGATCATCAATTCACGCGTGAGACGATGATAATTTGTTTAAAGATACATGTGAGTATTCTCGGCTTCCATGGTTGTAACTGAGTGAGAATTCGAATCGATATATACAAGTATGAAACCGATGTACCTAGTTGCTCAATCACGATAATATGTTTAGAGAATTACTTTTCTTTGTCTCGTGAATGAATCGATCCATTTTGGGCTAAAAAAATTTATTATTTTATTTCTATGTATATTTTGTGTAAATAAAAACAATCATTTATTGTGCTTTTCGTTGTTTATAATTAAACGTATTATATATTAAATTATAGAAATGTGTTATTGTATATTTAAATTCTTGTATTGTTATTATTCATCGGAGTTCAACAAACAATACGTAAACATTTTAAAATAAAAATAAAATAAAAATAATAATATATATATAATAATAATAATGCGTGATAACAGCAGAATGGAATTTGTATGCTTATAAATGAAAATGTGTTTAAAATGATAAACACAAAAATAATGTAGTCCATAAACTTAACTAATTGTATAACCCTCATCTAATTTTGTACATTTTTTTATTGTTACCAGTATCTTGTTAGTTGTATTTAAGCATATGTTTATTTTGCTAGTTTAGTTATGCATCTGATGATGACCTAGTATATTTGGTCGAAACTAGTCATGCAAAAAATATTATATAATAAACTCAAAGTGAAGACAGAATACAAAGTTACTTTTATCATTATAATAATGGATCTTCACCTATCAAATGCCTTGTCCCTCAGCAAGAAAATAGACACACAAACATTAAAAAACAAGGGAAGGGAATTTATTGCTTTAGTTTTACATGCGTGTGTGAGTCATGAATTATTTTTTGTAATTGTTCAGAAATTTTTTAATAGATTTCTCAAAAATGATCGTCTCGATTTTGATTGCTCATTTCGCATGTCTATTTCTGTTATTTTTTTCGGAAACGTTGACTCATCTCCTTGTTCTTGCTTAGCCACGTGGCGTGGCCGACGGATTCGCGACATCGGATGGTTTCACGCGTGTCGAGCTACGTGTTTATAATAATAAACTGTTGCGGATATATAAATTACGTATTAACTTTTGCGTCGCCCGAGGGCGCTGGAGGACATCCTGCCAATGAGCAAATGTTGTCCTGGGCTGAAACATGCCGGCGCATAAACGTGCTCTAGCCAATGCCACGACTATACACTAGGCTCAAAAGACAATCAGTCACCGAATTATGACAAGACAGCTACAATCTAATAAAACGCCTCCTGCTTCAGCACAGAAGCCTTCGAGCTGATAATATTGTTTTACGTACAGATACATATGGCATTTCTATAATACAAACAAAAAAAATCCGGTATCATTTTATATATCCTAGCTGGTAGCTGGTGTTAAAAGCAGCTGTGAATATAATATTCATAAGTTTTCATACAATAAGCGAACTCTAGGTAATTGTTCCGTGAGATGATATTTATGCTTGCAAAACGTAGTATAGTAAATTACTACGCCGCTTGTAAACTTCTTCGCCTTCTTGCGTGTAAAAACATACAGTAAAGGAGATGGTGTAATCGCTTTAAAATACTTATCAAGAGTGGATAGAGTTTTGAGTGCGTGTCAACTCTGGTGTGTACGAAAGTGGTGATGCTGGTTTGACAATTTCTGAAAATTGTCTTCGAGCGTGATGGTATCAGTGTTGTGTAAGCTGTCACGACGTCTTTCTGAGAAGAGAAATGTCTCTCATTTGATGCAATAAAGGCAAGACTCAAAATATGTTATCAACGTTTCTGTTGGGCTAAACAGAATATGTGCGATGCAAAAGCGCAGTTTGTTATTTGAATAGTATGATATAATTAAACGCATTTCCTCAAAACAAATAAGTTTCATAACAAAAATGTGTATTGTGAACAAATGTTTACAGGAAATGAAAGCATACCTGCTTTAAAAAATATTTATTGAAGTATAACATAATATGTAAGAAGACAGTTTTTTTTATTTTTCTATAAAGCGGTGACTCAAATACATGACATAGGCCATGTATAAAAAAATTACATATATTTTAACACACGGAATGCTATTATGAAAAAGCGTATTTTGAGTTTTTGTTAAAAGATATTACGTGCATATTATATTGCTTTACTCTACAAGCTACAGCTTTTAAGTATCAAGAATCAATGAATCCAAAAATATATTACGGTTATACTTCGGATTATTTTTTACAATTTAGATAAAAACGCGTGAATTTGCAACAAAGGAAGCTTTGGGAGGAAGTCCTGAATGCGCTGTGTTTAAATTGACAGTGGTTTTTTTTTTGTTTTCCAATCCGTTAATCGCTGCATACTAATGACTGTTTCATTTGCGCACATGCATTATTCATCTCCGTCTATTACTGGATACGATGTTTTGTATTCTCTTCCCATAGATGCAGTGACCCAATATGGACGCGCGCTTGAAAATAATATCATCAGTATGATAATTACCCGATTGCTTGTGGGAGAAGTAGGGTCTGCTTGAAAGTGCATATCTCTTATATTTATTGCAACAAACAAATATAGAGTAGACCTTTTCGTAAGACGATGATTGTATTAAAATGGATAGTATATAAGTATTGAGTTCAGATTAACTTCGGTTAATCTTCTGAAGGTCCAGTGTATTCATTTTGATGTACTCGAATAAACGAGTGACACGGAAGCTGAGTGTGAAGACTTCCTGGTTGTGATCTCTAAATTGAGGATCTGTTTCGCCAAGGAGACAGCCGACCCATTATCCCAAGTGGTGAAGTCCGCACCAGGGAGCTGGCGACCCACGCCCGACGAAGGGCACTGCTCCTTGAGACGCTCTGGGAATTTACATATCAAATTACTCTGAGAGATCTCAATTTGTACTGATATTGATATCATCGCATGTTTGTTCAACGACTCTGTCTTATCCACGGCAGTCTGATTTAACTTGTAACACTCCCCGTGTAAACAACAAAATGAATAGCTAAAAGGCTAGGATCGTAATCTACTTGTTGACTTTGCCTTATTTATTTACAGAAACCGTAGAATATAAATTTAATAAAATATATAATTTAGCACATATAATATTTTTCTAATATAGTATAACATTTAAGTAGGTATGGTTTTTTGGGTTATATATTTTAGTTGACACAGTTCCGGGACACCCAACGGAAAAATAATATGAAAACAGCCGGTTCGGGTATTTAGCTGAAAGAAACCATGTAAATAAACTAACAGCAAAGTTAGAAGTTTCATCCACTCTAATTTTACATCAAAATATCACAAAATCATCACAGACTTTGTAACGTGAGAATTTATCACAATGAATTTTACACAAAAATGTTGTTTCTTGAGAATTTCTCTTGAAACTTCACTATTGTCCATTGTCTAGTACACCTGAAAATAAAGTGTGTGAAGGGAGCTCGTATTGTTGTTCGAATTTCTTTAATATTAAAAAAATCGTCATATCTCGTATTGTACATGCAACTCTCGAAACTATGATTGTTTTTTAACCACTTAAAAATTATTGAGACCAAGTTATTCATTGGACCAGAAAAATATAATAAGACTTGATAATATTATACTTTTACTGTATACCTTACTTCTCAAAGTGAAAACAATGTTTATTTAGAGTTTTAACTCAATTAAGTATTGTTTTTTGTTTGTTGCAGGATGGGGAAAAGTGGATATACGTGCGTGCGACATGTTTTCTGTTGGCTGAACCTCATCATATGGGTAAATAAACAATGCAACTATTTATATACTGCTAAGAACTCTTCATTCATCGTGCTTTTAATTATCTAGCTGGTGATGGTGTGTTTTTAACACCCAATGCTCCATTTAGGTAACACATATAAATCTTGAGCCATTAATCAGTAATACAATATTTTTTGCTTGATAAATATATTATTTTTGACGTAAAGTTTTCTAGTCTTTGACAAAATTTTATTTTCAACTAGTGACTTTTAATTACGACTCTAACCTTTTAGCATAAACAATTTGCCGATTGCAATCAACAGTGTGAATTTCACTCTTGCGTTTTCATTACAATTGGAAACATTCGTAGGTCAATATGTCAGACATTCTCATTAATTATTGCTACTGAAATCAGTAAAAATATCGAGTCTGAATTATCATTGTGGCTATTTAATTCAAAGGTTTCAGTGAGCATACCCGAATAATTTATTCTCTCTGAATAGATACTAATGAAATGTATTGGACCAGGTTCACCGTGAGAGATTTTTTGAATGTTGTTTCTCCAGTACTTTTCCCATGATAGACAAGAAAACCACAAAAAAACATGGAGTATAGAGATTTATTTATTTTTTTCGGTTTTCATTTTAATCGTAGGTCAATTCAATCAATCTTTCCATCTTCATTCTCACCCTGAATCACATAATGCTAACTAGACTACAAAAAAATTACTGTTCAAACTCGATACATGTTAAAATATGAGAACATCAATTCGACGCTTTATAATCAATAGAAAGTATTAATCGTGATTGTGAGAGACCATTGAAATAATAAATGGCTGAGCAAATATTTACAGAGTTCTTCATAACATTAGAAGTTATGAGAGTTGTGTTTGCAAACGAGATTCGGGTTATCTAATCAAGCGAAAGTAAACTGAATTATTTAATATGGCCTCGTTATGGGGAAGATTTGCATTCGCCTGCAGTAAAGATGTTGTTGAAACTCCATTGCGAAACTTGACTAGATGAGATGGTGAACATTTAATTCCAAGACGAAAATCAGTTTACCTGCTCGAGGCCGCATTGTCGACTGTTAAGATTTATGCAAATAATACTACTACAGATAACCCTATATTTGGGAGATACTGTAGAATAGATAGTGGCTGGTGAGTGAGTCGCCAAATGAAATACTAATATTATTCACAATATTCATATATTTCACTTTTTTTATTTACTCAGAGTTTAATCGCACTTCAATTCTCGTCAACTTATGAAAAATTTTAAAACCAAATATTCAACTAGCCGAACATTAAATCTTTCACCCTTTTGGTGAGATTCTATCTAATAGTAAAAAAATCGTACTATGACTCTCGGCAACATGTTTTTTTATTAAGAATTTTTATTATATAAAATATTCTGCCTACAGTTGGTCAATATAACAAGTAACTTGGATGAAATATTAACTGCACAAGATTATCATTATCTTATTAAATCAAATTCATTAACCGTGCAGTATTTTGCCAAATATATGTATATTTTTTTTTATGTTCAATAGATGCATTATTATGATTGGTTGATTTGATGCGTTAGATTAGTAAAGTAGAAACTTAAATATATTTTTAACATGAATTAAAAATTTAAATAGTTACGTAATGGTGTCTTTCACCATTACCTTCTTTACGTCGAAGCCTTCTTCAAAGTTTATGCTACGTAACACAGCGTTTTTCTCTGCCTTCTAAAGTCCATATGGTCGATTTAAGAATCTGCTTCGGAGATGTAACAGTAAGCCTCCGCAGCTGAATGCTGTTTTGTATATTGGGCAAAGTATTGCATGCCATAGTTTACATGAAACGTAAACCAAGTGATAGTTTATTGAATTTTAAAAACTCCACAATATTTGGGATAAGGTGTTTCTTTTACAATGAAACGACTATTTTTCATAACATGTTGCTAGTTTATACACGTATTGATCAAATATGCTTATTTATACTGCGCAATGTGTTTCTAAATAAATCGTTTTCAAAACTAAGGGGTCAATGATCTTAAAAATCATGTACTCTTTTACAAAAAAATATTAAACAGAAATGCACAATAAAGGTATTTCGTGAATTCAGAATTCGGTGATGATTGAGTAGTATTAATATCTATTTTGTGTATGGCTGCCATTCTGTACCCTGAGAGTGTGTAAAGGATCGGTAATGGAAAGGAACGGGGGATTTCTGCTATTGTTTCTGTAGCCTGCTTCAGAAGGAGTGTTAGATCTAAACGCCAGAGTTTTGTAAGGAAAGGAATATATACTACTTCTATTGGGCAGCAGCAATCTGCAGACTTTTTCCTTCCAATATAAAACTTCAGTGTAGAAAGACCCGGGGACCTACTTCGCTATTTTCCCCTTAAGAAACCATGAACACTGGCTCAGCATGAGTATATGCTCAGTAAAACGGTCGCCAACCTCCTCTGAGGAATAGAATAAGATCACAATGTATTTTTTTGAAAACACATTTCTACATTTTATTACTAATGAGAATGAATTGCCTTAACTTGAATCAGGAAATTAACTGAGTTCAATTAAAAATTTTCGAGGAATGCAGTGTTTTTGCATTGCATGCCACCGGCACCGGTTCCCGCAGCCGGCCAAGACCAGTCGGCCGGGATTGGGCAAGCCATCTGGTGAGTTTTTCTCCGTCCGCGAGGCGCGTTGGGAAACGTCCGCATTTAATTTGATGCAGTGGCCGGACCAATTGTCGACGCTCTCGTCTTGATTAATTTTAATCTCGCCAATTAAAGCGTTTTGTAATTATTGCACGTTTTCAAATACATCATCGCGGCGAGCCCGCTCTCGCTTTTCTTTGCATAACGTTTGACGAC
The DNA here is from genome assembly GCA_022113835.1 of Atopsyche davidsoni. Lineage (NCBI taxonomy): Eukaryota > Metazoa > Arthropoda > Insecta > Trichoptera > Hydrobiosidae > Atopsyche > Atopsyche davidsoni. The sequence goes on along the minus strand of JAILWY010000006.1, from coordinate 6,458,559 downwards.
ATTTTGAAACTTTGCACTATCGCGTGATGGGCTTATAACTCATAACATTAGTATAAACAATTTGGGCAGCTGGTTAAATGAGAACTGGGATCCCGAACAAGAAATTAATGTGAGAATTGAGACAGTACATACTTAAGTAATATGCTCAAGAGATATAACACTGAAATCTCGCTGGGAATTCACCAAGTGTTATGTCGTCTCAATCCCAGGAGTTGAAGCTTGGACACTCAAGACAGCTACTATGCAATGAATTGAGGAAACAGAAATGTGGCTATATAAATGAATCCTTAAAAAAACCATGGATTGACCAGAATTAGTGAGACTTACCCAGGATAGAAATATATTCAATAAAATGGTCACCAACATCCTATGAGGAGAGGCATCAGAAGAAGATAAACAACATTTACGTAAAAAATGTACAATAAAGATATGACGTAAATTAATTACTTCCCAACATTATAATAAAAGTAGTTTTACATTATTTAATATTAAATTTAGCCTACATAACATCCCAATTTGTTTATTGCACACAGCTTAAAAGCTCGTTATTTTATATAATTCTGTTTTTTTATAATATTTGTAGCGAAATGAAAATGTTGTTTTTATTACGAATCTAAAAAAATAGAAGATATTCATGTGACGATGTTTAATACGACCAACTATATCAACAGACTACATTGACATACTTGTAAGTAAACTCTGTTAAAATTATTGATTATTGACTACGGGAAAATTACTTACACAGATAGTATAGACGAAGAGGCTTTACATATTAAATTTTCACTTGATTTTACAAAAATCATTACTTTAAATCAGTATGAAAATAATCGGTAAGTATAGTAATGCTATAAGTGTGAATCCATCCGCTTCCAGCGAAAGCATTGTAAATCACTTTTATTGGTGTTACGCTATGAATATTTGCGATTTCATATATACGTATCATAAAAAACGTATCTGTTTTTCATTATTATGTTTCAACACAAGTATAATATTGCTATGGTTTCCTTCTGTAGTATATCGCTTCAGCAGCGACATTTCTTGTCAGGAGCGTCGAGTTATTTCCTTATAAATGAATTCAGTTCTGTTACAATATAAAGCAAACAACAAATCGTAAAATGGAAAAATGTATTATATAAAACGTATTACCAGATATAAATTAATAGTAGCGTAATAGTAGTAGTTTAGATTGTAGAATTTCAAATTAACTTTACGACTCTTAATTTATCTTAACAGTTAAATAATCGACTTTCCAGAGTCCTTTTTGATAAAAAAAAAGTAAAGCGAGAAATATTTATTTCTCTCTGGAATAATTCCATATAACAAGTACTCAGGATGAACTTAAGATACCTTTAAATATATTACATTATAATTGTTATCAAATAACATAACATAAAGCTGTGCAACTCAATTAATGTGTAACAAAATATTTTATTTTATTTATCAATTATCCTTCGGCATCGGTTGTGCGTTTTGATACTAAGCCATTTAAATGGTGGTCTTATGGTACAGCAGTCCGGAAATAATTTGGATTCTCTTTGAAATTACCGCAAGGGTAGAGGAAAGGCTTGTTGTGTTTTATTTGATAAACCTTATGAGTATCAAATGGGTTTTTTAAAACAATGGGTACTTCGATTTTACTAATAAAATATAAAAAGTGACAACGAAAGGTGTGAAGATATTCAAAAATAATACATGATGTCATTCATAATGCCATATTTGAAATAATTTTCTTGATATCTATAATTAGCCTAAGTGTATCAATTGCAGATAGAATAAATGACGCAACCAACTAATGGCAAAATAAAGTACAAAAAAAAACAAATTTTGAAATTGATACTTGACTGAAATGTCACGACCGTTTTTATAATGCATTTTTTGCGTTTTATAAACACAAGTAGCGTCTATAAGTCAATATTGGTATCGAAGAAATTTTTCAGTGTCTACTGTATATTAATCAAAAGCAAATGCCTTCAAGCCATGAAAATCGAGAAACTCGCTTATAATATCTTTATGCACGCAATTAGCGTATTTTTATATGACCTCCAGGTGTGAGTAAATTACTCGCTCGAATGTCATTTTCGCGATATCTCCGGCGATACGAGGGAGCAGACACGTGATTGTTAATTATTTAGATACGCAGTGACCGGCGTCCTGTCTGATGGGAACGGGTCTTACTTTTTGCATTTTTGTAAGTGTCGTGCCTCGAGCGATGTCGTCTGACACACGCAATCCGATCCGATTGTATGGAAAGTCCGTTGACATTGTGGAAACGCGATCAGGTCGCCCTGTCTTGCCGCTCTAATGGCATTCTACGTCCACTTAACATCAACGAGCAAGTATCCATGAAAAAAAAAACTACTCTTTTCAATTACTTGCAGTTTAGCCGTGGAAAGTTACCTGGTTTGAAATGAATCAACGAAATAAGTTTCTAACTACTATTTATACATATATTTCTTTTAAGTCAACAACCGCACATTTAACTGTTCTCTGTAGAATTTGATTTTTTTTAAAGTAATGGTTCAAAAAACATAATTTTATTTATTTCTTGCTAATCAATTATCATTGGTAACATTACGAATGTATTTTTTTTTTATTACTGTGGTGAATACTTTAAATATATCATATATTGACCGCAGAAGAAAATTTCACATTCACACGAATTTCGATACATTTAATCAGAGTCTAATGAACTTAATTTCACATTTGAGCCAAAACATTACATATAAATGAAACGTAAAAATAACTAACTATTTAATGTTTTATATAATATTTTACATATCATAAATTACACATATAATTTTATTGTCACGCTCCGCCTTCTCTTTGCGTTGGAAGAAGTTATTAAGAAAAATAGTTCTTATTGCCTGTCTTATTTTCAATAACATCTAGTGCTATATCAAATCTACTGATTAAGAAAATTTTTTTTTTTTTTTAAATATATTGAAAAATGCACATGTTAAACACATACTAACAAATGTATCGTATTAACGAACTATTTAGTATATTGTGTCTTTTTATTTTAACCGGTAATAAATATCCCCGCTCTCCCCATTCTGTTGCTCGTGCGTGGCTGCCATTCTGTACCCTAAGCGTATATAAAGGGTCGGTAATAGAGTAGTGGACTTGGAATGATTTTGGTGGGATGTGCTCTGGAAGTATCTTGTCAAGATGGGGGGCTCCTGCTATTTTTTCTGTAGCTTACTCAAGAAGGAGTATCAGATCTGAACGCCAGAGCTTTTTAAGGAAAGGATTATATAATTATGCAATACACAGACTTCTCACTGCTCAGTGAGATGGTCGCCAACCTCCTCTGAGGAACCCGATGAAGAAGAAGCAATAAATAATAATAATATTCTACAAAATATAGCGTAACCTATGTCAAGGCTTTGCACAATCGTCCATTCAAAACACACTAAAAAAAATAATTACACCATACATACAGCGCAGCGTTTAGCAGTAGTCAACATGCTTATTAATTTGTATGAACTTGTACTATAAATGCTGCTGTAATGGCATGCGGTTCGGTTATCGTGTATTATTCTCGCGTCATGTTTGCATCTGGCAGCCCTGGATTCGATCGGTCTCAGCCAGTGATCGCCATTGTTTCTGGGGCCATGACGTAATGCAGCGTGGGAGCACCGGCGCGGGCGTGGCGAGCCGCAGCCTCTTGCCCTCCCGGGGCCACCGCAAGTAATGCAAAAAAAATCAATATTCTTTATTTTTTCATTTGGTAAATTCATAATAGTTCTTATGGCTAAAGGTTGTAACATGGTGTGTGGCTACAAGCTACAAGCTGTGGGGTTTACTTAGGTGGTAGCATACTTCTATTTCTATATTTTCGCTATTGAATTATGTAAGGAAAATATGTGGAAAAACCCTATCTGCCCCTAGGTATGAATGCACTTCGCTCTATATGGTATTTTTTTTACAAACAAGCGGATTGTTGAAAACCCAGCAGTCCTAATATCTGCTTGACCTCTGGTCTAGAAAATACCGTCTTTGATAAACGAACCACGACCGATTCGTTTCATGGATGGTTATTTTCCGGATTATTCTTTGATGACACTTTTTTGTCAGATGCCCCAAATTTAGCAAAAACTGTTATAGTAGGGAAAATATAACAAAAGTGCTTTGCTTATATCTATTTGTTGACGAAAAATAAGAATGTTGAATTAATGGGAAAAAATAGAAATTATACTTCTTTATTTTTTATAAAAGCAACTAAACATGTTTATATAGTTGCATAAAACACATCGATTGCTTATATATTTTTTTTTTCTCTTACAACAAGAAAGAAGCGTCATTACACAACATGTCATTAAAACACAAATAGAACACGTTTCCGAAAAAAAAATTCAATTAATATAAAGCCACAAATTTATTTCTATATTACTTTTTTTACATTAATAATCATCTATTATAAAGTTTTGTACAAATTTAATTTACATACGTTTTACACATGGCAAGCTTGTTTTTGAGACGTAGAAAATAATGTTAAAAAACTGAAGATCTTACTATTCAGTTTTCATGTTAAAAAAAAAAATTCGGTCTCATACATTACAATAACACAAAAGATTCAATAATACGCATATTGAAAATCAATCATGATCTGTTTGGATATCACGACTGGCCGTGGAGGCAAAACCCCGTAAGCTACACTGTCAAAGTAACACGAAATACTATATGCCTCGAGTAAACAAATTTTGATACTGTGCATGCTTTTAGAAGACATGTAGAATTTGAGATTACAGGGAGATAGCAATGCTCGTGCGCCAGGCCGGGCCCGCGACAATGGCCTCTCCTCCCACCTCCTGAAAACCCATTTCAAAAACAAAGGTTAATCACCTTGATGAATACAATTTATCGTATTATTCCTTGTATAGAAGACAAATCAGAAAATATCGCCTTTATACTGAAACACCTACATAAACATAAATTAATCTGTTAGTTCAACAAATATAGAGGCGTCTCGTATTTACGTACCACAAGATGACGATGTTTTTTTTTTTTTTTTTAAGATTGTTGTCTTTGTCAGTAAAAACTTATAATACTGCCTTATGAAATGTTATTATGTGAAGTATAATTAAATGACGTCATGTCTTGTCATAATACATTTTTTTGCGTTAAAGCTTGCAACTCAAATTTATCAAAAAATAAAAAGGTGTTGCGATGTCAAACTGTTGTTCACTTAAACCGGTTTTAGTAAAGGACTCTGCATATGATTTTTATAAGATTGTATTTTGGAAGAACTCGATACATTAAAAAAAATTTTGTATGACATTGTAATAATGAAGTAATCACTCGTCAAAAGCAATTCTGCCGACTTATTTGCGGTTTTGACTTTTTTAATGGAAAAATACAAAAATAAACCAAAGAGAAATATTTTTACATATGTAAATATGCTATATAAGGAAATATTTTTATCGGCTTATATAACACACAATTTTATAGCCAAAAGTGGAGTTTGCATTGAATATATCATACAGGATATATTCATAATAATAAAGTTAATATTGCACATTTTATAATATTTAAATATGCTTTAAAGTTTTTTTTAACTAACACAATTGATGCTATTTTTGTTTTCAAGGATTGAGCATGATAAAAGTATTTTAAATATATTATCTTATATTCTTGACGTGGAATTTCCACCGTTCTAGGGCGCAGGAAATGATTCGACAATAATTCCCATAATAATCTTCCTTTTACAACTTAAGGTCATCAAAAAACAACCCTCACTTACAAAAGAAAAATGTCCTAATGAAATCCTAATAAATTTTACTCTTAATTCACTATTGTTATTCCCACAGGAAATTTCCAAAGCTATCTGAATTGTCAACGAAGTTGCAGCGGAGCGAAGCACAAGTTGTTTAATGTAAAATTTATTAAATAAATACAAAAGACATTAGTCGTAACATCTCAGATTGAAATTGTTTCCGGCTGAAATTTTGTGGTTGAAAAGCTAAAACCACTGTTTTCTAATAAAATTTATTATATATGTAATTTTTCGATATCACTGCACTTATTGTAATGTGATAATTGAAAGCCTTTTCCTCATTTGATGAAACTCAACGTCTTGTGTAAATGCCACTTATGAGTACTTAAACATTTCGTGATCCCGTAGATAGCTCGTTTACTTGCTGACAATCAGTTTTAAGCAACGAGATAAGTTTAGAATCACCTTAAACTTTTTTCTTGCCTATATAACCTATATACGCTTACACTCGCCACACATTGGACCACAACCGTTGCTCAGCCGCCGCTTAAAAGTCGTTCGACAAGCTCGCAAACGATCCACAGAGAGCCAATTAACTTGGGTCGAACCAGAACCACCTGCGCACAAGGCCGGAGGGATCAAAAATTAATACCTGCTGGGTTAAACTTAAATTCCACCCAAGTGCTATCAGATTTCTTTGGTTCTTTGGTATGTTTTCATCCTTCAACGTGTTTTCATATAAACTTAAAATTTTATATTTACAAATATCCATCGTTTCTGAGACAGTTTGATCAATTCAACACAAACGGTATCTATTTATTTTATTTTATTAATTTCAGTGATGAATATCACTACAATATTTTTGAATAAAATACTTGAGTGATTTTCCACATTTTCGTTTTTATTAGTGACCGGTTTCGCCAACCTTTCACGTTGGCATTATCAAACACATCTCTGTTTGATAATGCCTATTCCTAATGCCTAAAAGTATTTTATTCAAAAATATTAAAATGGATTTCCACCAAGTACTCTCTGTCAAAAATATTGAATTTCTTAAATATCACTACATCGTAAATAAGATTATATTATAGTATCACAAACTATACAGCGTTATTTATAACGGAAATCAAAAAAATAAAGTTGAATTGATCGAACTGTTATAGAAAACAACTTGCCCGCTGATATAATTTTTTATTAGTTTAAAATAATTATTAGCAAACAGAAATCGAGGCTAACGAAAATGAATACAGCGTTATGTAAAATATACTAGTATCGTCACATTTTATCACAAAAAGCTATTAATTATTCATCAATTTCCCACATGCTGGCAGTGGTCTAGAGAAGTTCGCCATTTCCATATGGAATCATTTCGGTTTCTAGGAATGTGCTCACAAGGTTAATCGCAGGCTGGCGCTCGCGTAAGACAGTATATTGATCAAGTCAGCCGTTACAAAAAGAAACCGAGTCACGAAGATTTTACAGTGGGTGATCTAATAAGACCTCGAGTGTCTAGGAACACGCTGTCCACATGCCAGCGGAGCCTTAATATGCTCTTCTTTAACATATACACATTGCATGTATTCTACAAGTTAAAAAAAAAAACTTTGAGTCGCATAATATAACAAGTTTTTTTTTGTTGCTTAAATGTCACAGTTTCAAGTTTTTAATTTATTGATAAAATGTGTACATCTGTAAACGAAAAAAAGTGTAAATCATGGCAGATATATGTTTACAGGTTTATACATTTAAAAAAATGCAAATACGTGTTTACCTTTATGATATTATTTAGTTATTTTAAGCTTATATTTGTGTGCATAGTCTCATGGTAAATTTACAGTAGTTCTTATGACTATGGTTATAATACGATATGTGGCTATCCCCTGATCCTGCGCACAGGTTGTGGGGCTGGTAGCGTACATGTAGGGATAATATGTATAAAAAATCTTATGCTACGAATAAATTAAACAAATAACTAAGAACTAGATAACAAAGATAAACATTTGTGAATGCGTGCTGCATTTGTGGGTACTTAGAATGCAGGTATACCGAGCTACACAGAAACGTATATCGATAATTTTACACTTTGTATTACACGCTAGTATATGTATGTATCTAAACGCTTGCGATAAGAATATGTACATTATGATCAGATATGTATATTTGTAGGTTTCGGCAGCCGTTGTTATTGGATGATTTTGGTTATAAAAAATCCTCGAGGGTGCTCCCAGTATGGGGACCGAAACAGCGAGGGACAGAATCATTCAATCAGCTCAACACTCAAGAACCAAAATCATCGAATTATTAATAAAAAAAAATTGGGTAGATAACAATTTATGGGTGATGATATTTTATGTGTGCGTTGATTGGCGTTGTTTATGATTTGGCTGTGTAATCCTGGGATTTTCTAAGTATAGTTGTTTGTTGCAGCTGTCAGGATGCGTCCTCGTGGGCGGGGGCATCTGGCTGAAGATCCAGTACCCCGGGCAGAGCTCAGCCGTGCCGCATCTGGCGGGCGCGGGGGCGGACACCATGCTCATCGTCGTGGGATCCGTCTGCTTCCTGGCCGCCTTCCTCGGCTGCTGCGGCGCCTGGATGCAGTCCCGCTGCATGCTAGTCACGGTAACCGCTCGCCTTCACTGCAACGATGGCTAGGAGATTACGAACATTTTTGGGCATATATAACAAATCATAACAGTTTTTTTTATGGATTTAAAGAAAGTGTCTAATCAAAAAATCACCATGAAAATATACGGTATATTTGTGCGTCTTATTCGCTCATTAGCACAAAATGAAATATTTTTATAACACAAGCCAATTAATTTTTTTATCTAGATTTTAGGTTCATATATATATTTTTTTCTAAATAATAAGTAAAATGTTTGAGTGATTGTTCCACATACCGGTTTCGCCAACCTTTCACGTGAAAGGTTGGCGAAACCGCACGGTCACCAATACAAATCTATATGTGGAAAAATCACTCAAGTAATTTACTTATTATTTAAAATATTAAAATGGAATTCCACCAAGTACTCTCTGTCAAAAATATTGGATTTCTTTTAGGTTCATGACAAAAGTTTTCAATTAAATATATTAAAAAAATAAAGTAGCTACCTCCGAGCTTCCAAACCATGATTGTCGAAATAGATATGAGATAAGTTAAATATCTTTCCTATTTTATTTTCATGTGTGCCCATATAGATAAATCATCGATTCATTTTTGTGTGAAGTTTTTTTTTTGTAAATAAGTTCAAGAAGTTTCACAGCATGTGAGCTTTATGAAGATGCATATTTTCACACTTTATAATCACCAGTGCTTCGGTCGGACATTTCTCTTGCATTATTTCCTTTCGTGCTTACGGACTTACTGTTATTCCCTGGCAGATAATGCCGCGGTTCTTGCGTCAGTACTTTCACATCGTGAAAGTACAATACTATTTTGAGTTAGAACAGCTTTTAGATAAAAGGTAATGACACGTTTTTGGTCTGGCTAGTATCCATTTAGTGATGATTTCGCTCACTTTCTAGGCAATGGCTATATCGGTTAACTTATTGCCCGGAATAATGAGAACTGGATGCCGGTTAAGTTTTTATATGAGAACTTTATTTTTATTTACTTCTCCGTGATATCATAAAGTAGAGTGATTTCAAAAACCCGACTGCCTTTCGATGTTTTATAAAAAGACTGATGCCTTTTCTTTTAATGCTTATATTTATAATATACAGTAAACTCTACTAATAGCTTATCCGGCCATCCCAATGTTGAACGGAAATGCTAACATATATTATGGTGATATTAAAAATAGACCTTAATAGAGATCCGAACTCCGATTCTTTATCTTGGGCGTTGAGATTTCTCAAGTTATGACTCGCCCGAGGCGTGAACCTCCTACATGTTATATGAGTTATCTGTATTTTGAACTTTTGGAGATAATAAAATCATTATCTTCTCAAATAACGGTATCCACTTTCGTCAAAATCTCACTACAAATAATATAATTTCTGATAGGAATAAAATATCTTCTTTTTGGTTTACATTGTTTTCTAATGTACCAATCTGGTTTTATCTTATCTACAGAAAAAGATAATTATTATTGCAATGTTTGCCTCTTTCAGTAATTTGCATAGCCTGCAATATTTTAATGAAATATTGATATGAGCAAAGTAACAATATCTACAGTATAAAAGTGTTAAACTATTGTTTGATTCCGATATAGTTACATATACAAACAACTAGAAAGTAACTTTTTAACACATCTTAATTTTACAATCAGATTTTCAAGTATCAAATATTATTGTATAAATGTTACTCAATATTACATTCATAGAACAAATATCTAATGCTGTGATAAACAAGAAGGAAACATTTTTTTTGTAGATAACTTACAAGCAAGCAAATTATAGACTAAGTGATATTGCCAATTTTATAGCAAGCGAAGTTTTATTTCAGTTGCCTTAAATTTGTTTACGCTGAAATTTAGGTCGGACTTTGTGGTTAACTTTCAATATAACGTTGATTTGATTGCTCGTGAAAGCCATCGCCATTACCCGATCAATGTTGGACTTAATTTACACACAAACAAAATACTTTGACCGATGAGAGTTTTGTTTGCAGTTCTACATTTTTTTATTTAGTATCTGGATCAATTTGTTATTCAACATAACATCAAACTTTTTCGCTTACACCTCAAACTCTTTTATCGGTAAGATGCTCGAATTACTTCATAAAATAATCGACTTGTGAATTGTGAATGTGATTCAATGAATCCGAAGACATTTCGTCGAATATTCGATTACCTGAGTTTTAATATAAGATAGCTGAGTTTGATTTTTTTAACAATTTTCACAAACATTCGTGTTCAATTCAGCTAGAATTATATAAAAGAGCATTTAGTCCATTAGCCGATTTATTCTTCGTCATTTATTTATTTATGTGAATCGATTACAGTAAATAATCGATTATTCGAGCCCATCCCTAGTACACGCAGCGCGAGACGACAACCTCGGAAATTGAAGTTGTTTTTATTACTTCATTGTAACGGTTGATTTCCTCCCAAGAAATGATTATTATAGCACCAAGCGAGATAAGTCAAAGTTTTGTTGGAAACTTATTGAAAGACTATTTAAAAATGTAACTTTGTAATATTACCTAATTTTACATCCTATCCGTTTCTTGACAAATAAAACAGATCGCTTCTGCATGTTTCAATACAAAACGTTTCTACTGCTCTAAAGTCTAATCGACCCTCATATTTAATGAATTATGTTATCCTTTCTAAAATATTTTATATTCATAACTAGATTTATTCAAGCTTGTGTATATCTTGCTTATGGAGTAAAGTTTTAAAATCAAAAATGCTATTTAAATATTTCTAAAAAAATTTCATTAAAAATATTCTCTAATGATTTGTAATACTCAATTGAATTAAGTAAGCTCTTTCGTGCCATTCAAAATTTATTTTTAAATAATAAGGATGTTGGTGCTGTAAAGGTTAAAGACCTCTAACAAAACATTGGTAGATGCCTCTCAATAAGGTCACAACTTCAATGGGTATAATCACTTACAATACAACCAATCTATTGAAATAATTATATTGTTTACACCAAATGACAGTAGCTACCTAGAATACTACGTTTATTTTATGTTATTTGTGTAATTTGACCAGTGCACATAATTTATTATCAATAAGTTATCCTTGTTTATTACAAATTACGTCTAAATTAGCTCACTGATTAAAACAGTCATTGAATGCATAGTGTATTTAGTAAAGGTCTTTTATGACATATATATGTAAAAATATCGTTTTAACAATAAAATTAAATGACATTATTTTTGACTAAATATTTTTTATGCTACAAATGAAATATATTTTGGCACAACAAATAGGCACTACAAGTATTAGAATATAAAATTTATACTGCATAGTCAAGCACTATAAGCCACTAATCAATATTGCTATAATAGATGGCAGTTCAAGGTGTTGAAATATTAAATCATTCCTAATTACAATATATCACATTTTTGTTTCAGTACTTCAGCTTGGTGGTGGTTCTGTTCTGCGGAGAGTTCATAGGAGCTTCCCTGGCGTTTGTCTACAGAGATAAAATTGGACTTCAGGTTCGCACTGAACTACAACGGGGCATCGAACTTCACTACAACACTACTGACAACAACCTTGTGCCAATCTGGGATCATGTTCAAAACGAGGTAAATATAAAGGTTTCAATTAAAATATATGTTCATGCTTACTAATATAATATTATAAAATAAGACCCTAATATATATTTTACAATTTATGTAAAAAATAAAAAAGTCAAATTAGCTACAGTGACTTTCATTACGCAAAGGTTTGGTAGAAATTTAAAATTACCGAAGTTATTATTAACCATATTTTTCAAAAAGAGATGATAACAATTGGTTATCAAGATAATTTAATTTAACCCTGTTTGTTTATTTCATTCGGGGCCTATTAAAGGATAGGTATATTTCAGTACTGAATGCACACTATACAAGTCTTTCGTCAGACCATTATTCACATACGCCTTGGAGATATGGACAAATTGAGATAACAAGAACATTTAAAATATCAACAAAATAAAATACATGAAGAGTTGTGATGACTGTTTTTATGTCCGAGATCAAATTTATATTGAAATAATGAAACCTGATATCTTCCTAACGCTAACCATTTTATTACAAAATACACATTAGAAAACTCTATACGTGCTAGATTTTACTTTGCTATTATCTTTGCTTTAGACAAAAGAGACAGGTGACAATAAAACAGCAGTTTTACTTAATATATTGTGAGTGATTGCAATACAATGAAATTAATTACATGGTGCAGCAATAAATATATATTTATTTGATGCCTGATTTTCTGTTTTTCTTTCATCGATAAATAATCTTTCAGGAAAATATTTTTGCTTATTTCAAATGCAAGTGTATAAAATTAATAAATTTACTGAATATCTCAAGGCCACCATTCTACTCATTAAAAATCACCAAACCATGGTTACCTATTCATTGTCAATGTCATGGTGTGGTTTATTTTAATGTCCATTCGGTCAACCTCCAAATACCTGAAAATAACCATTATTATATAATTAAGCTAATAAATATTTTGCTTGAATAGTTTTAGAATGCAAAACATTCACTGAAGTTGTAACAAAAAAGCCAAGTGGTTGATTTTTAAAACTCAATAGACATTCAAGCATTTTTTAAATGTTTTTATTGTTTTGAAAATTGCATTTACTTATTAGAGAATTAGAGGATGAATGAACTGATTGCTGAAAATAATTAAATTTGTAATTTATTTTGAATAAACGTTCACATACAAGTCCAATAAATTACACACAATACCAAAAAATTAGAAACTACCTAACCTGGAAGCTGGGTTTCTTTATCATTATTTTAGTTGAATTTTTTAAACAAATTAATAATAATTAATTACAAAATGTAATAATAATCAAAATCAAACTGTTTCTGCTTTCAACTGGAATAAGTCACTAGATAGCGAACAAATAACTCATTGCTTTCTTAGCTTCACATATGAACGTTTAATATTGCCTTGTTAAACTTGAAATAATTTGTTAATGGTAAATACAAACTTCCAGTTGCGCTGCTGTGGCGTGCAGAGACACGATGATTGGTACCAGATCGGAGCATGGCCACTAGAGCGCCGCGTGCCTGATTCCTGTTGCCGAGCAGTGGGTGAGGCACGGGAAGGCTGCGGTGCACGCAGTGAGCAGCGCTTGTGGTGGCCTGAGGGCTGCGCTCGCAAGCTACAGCTGTGGCTCACCGAACGGATTCACTACGCCGCCATTGTTGGTTTCCTGGTCGCATTCATTCAGGTAAATAAAGAACTTTCGTTTTTTTATAACAAAGTCCACAACATCTCTGAAGAGTACTGCTATATAATTAAAAATATGACCCACAAGAATAATAATTTTTCATTTTGCAAAATAGTACTTAGTGTAAATGAATAATGTCAATGGTAGAAAAATATGTCTATTTTACTTGTTGGTAAATCTACTTTGATAAATATTCTAATTAATACACTCGTGTCAATTTCTTATTTCTAAGCAACAATACGTCAAAACAGAAACATCTCATGTGACTTACTAAATTTGTCATCTCAAATACCTGAGAGTCAGTTGACAATGTCTATCCAAAAGTTAGCAAAAGTATCATAAATATTTCTTGTTTATTATATTTTGACGTATATTTCCAGCTATTTGGACTCATATCTTCGATGGTGCTGTTTTGTACTGTGCGTCACAAAAGAGGATCCAGAACATATCAGTCGTACCAGCCCGCCTCCTGACTGGAGAGAGAGCCATTTTCTGAGGAAACGTACACCAGCCGACCTTCATATTAATACTTCTGGGGTATTTTTTTTATGATACTTGTAACTTTATTATCGTGGTTATTTATTATAATTATTGTATAAACTGTTGGTTAAACTTTATATTTAACTATAATAATTAAGATTATGGGTCTTTATTGATCTACAATGTTTTATTTGACTTTTTTTTTATTATTTAAATGAAATATATTTATTTTCTATTTTTCCAGTTTTTGGCTGATGCATTGGGGTCTCTTTATTGGCAAATTTCGGACTTGATACCTTTTTTACTTGGAGGAATTTTTTAATGCTTTAAACGAAGTCAATATAGCTTTATCAAGTAAATCTAAATTGACTGAAATTTACTTTCTGCCTTGTGCATTTAATCAAACTGTTCATTGTATTCTTTTCGTTATGTTGGTATGTATACTCTCATTAATTTCTCCATTATTTTATAGAAGAAAAATTGTAAGTGTAACAATGCAGGAATCTAGACTAAAATATTTATTGTTACGTATTCCACAAATATTAATATAATTTATGTACATAAGAATAATCTAATGCTATGCCATCAAAACTTTAATTAAGAGATGTATTTTTATGAATATTTTTAATGTGAATTATTCCATCATTGTTTGTGATAAATGTGTAATTTGTTATACTGAATGGAAAATTTGTTATTCATTACTAGTGACATAGAAAGAATGTTTATGCTTATGCATAATAATATTAATATAAATCATTTTATAATCAAATCAATACTAAATGTGTGTTCGTTTATTGTTAATTAAATGTATGACTTTAGAAAAACTAACCACAATATCTTTAAAATTACAACCTTGTGAAAAGTATTTGCAGAAGCGAAAATTCATTTACAATTTTATATTTCAAAAATTGTCATTTTATCGGCAGTTTTATTAAGTGTGATTATATTTTTTTGGCTACATACATACTAATCTATTCAATGTGTTTAATTAATTTATAATTATTAATACTGAACAATATTTTCAAGTAAAATTAATTGTATTTAAATGCTTTGTACCAAAGCGTTGTGAATCTCCCTTTTAAAATTCTCCAATAGGTCTGTTATTACTATTTGGTTATTATATTTCATTTTAGATATTTAACAATATTTTTGTGATATTATCCCAGTAACACACACAAGTAATTTTTTTAATAACTTGTGAAACTAACCTATTTTAAAAACATCAATTGAAAATACCTACCTTATAATTTGTAAATCTACTTTTACAATAATGTAAGCTATTTGTAAAAATGGTAAATTACAATTACCATATTTTGTTCTTATATACTCATAGATAACATTTTTAGTAGTCATTTTTGAATTAGTATAAAAAAATCTTCAACCTAAGTGTTTCACATTTTATATTACATTAAATGAGTAAATATTTCACTACTATTTCTTAAAATGTTTATTTACATAATTTATAGATACAAATTCAATGTACAACAATATTTTTCATACTAAATGTATCTGCCAATTCCCTTTACGTACCTATATTTAATGTATATATTTACAAAATGTAATAAAAAGAGACTCTTTTGTAAGCTACCTTATTTTATTAATACACAATTCCCATATTATTATTAACTCTACCATTCATGTTTATTTGTAATTAATTACAAAATTTACATCATTCAAATCTGTAAAAAAACTCACTTGTTGAATTTTTTCATGAATCAAGGAAGCCATGATATTGAAGATACACAAATTAAACTAACATTACTCATACTTTTATACAATTTTAATGTTGAATTATACAGTGAATCACCAGACACGTCCAAGGCATCAAAAAAAAGTTTTCATTGAATAAAAACTCTATTATAATATAGCAATTTTGAAAATGCTGCCTTATTATCTTTTCAAGATTAATATCCATTTAACTCTAGTAAAATTTCAAATACAATCAGTTACAATTGTCAATCACAACCAAGAGGAGCGTTGTATAATTTAAAAACTAGCTATTACTAAAAATCACAGCGTTGACCCGGACAGGTCCAGTTGAAAGATTAAAGTAAGTGCATCTTAATCATTTTATATTTCATTGGTACAATAAATTGTCAAATTACAGACCGACTAATTTACTTCCAATGTTATTCAATTTGGCTGATGCAGACCGCGTTATTTGTTTAAATATATCAAAGGGAGCCTGAAAAAATAAATTCAATTAGTTAGCAAAAATAGCGATAGTGCCAACAAAAACTACATCCAACTTTAAGACAAAATAACCTTCAATGAATTGTATGTTGTATAAGTGAACAATTTGCTGGAATTATCAGTCATAATAATTATATGTAAGTGTGATTTAAAAAATTATATTTCACATGTTTTTTTTTAGACAATAAAAAATGTGAATTCAAATACTTACACTTATAGCGTTGCTCACAAAACTTGCTAAGCTCTCTGAGCCTGTTACCAAAACTCTTCCGATGGATGCAAATCTATCTCCATCATTTCCATATTTTTCATCTTCTGTAATTGTATCAACAATTGGTCTTGGCTAGAATAATAAAATAGGTTTTGAGTATTTTCAATATTGTTTTTATATAATTTATAATGCATAAATAAGCTGTACTATCATACCTAATACTATTATATCTAAACTTACTACTATTTTTGTTACATATATTTGTTATAATAATGTAGTAAACGTGAGCTCTCATCGCAAATTTTTGTTTAGTGATCTGTTGTTAGTCTTTTGATATATTTGTATATATCCATAGAGGTAATTATCATTATAGGTTAAATCGTTGAGAATGATCTAGAAAACTACTTTAATTATCTTATATGGCTCACTTGAAAGATTCCATTAAAGAATGATCCCACATTTTCTTTAATAGACTTTGTTCTGCTATCGAAGCCTTCTGTTTCCAAGACTGCTGATTCTATTTTTCGTGGACGTTCTTCAAAGATACCGACAGCAGGCTGAAATGATTCATATATAAAATTTTATTGCATAAAGGCGAAGACTATTATTTTCTCAAACAATTTATAACATTAAAAACATTATCATATGACTGTTAAATATAGCACACAAAAATGATTTATTATGTACACCAAAAAACTACTATTGAAAGTTCATTAAAATATATAAGTATAAAAAAAGTCTTAAATATATATTTAAATAATATTTTACCAAACATATTCTACTTAAATTATGAGGTTTTATGTATTCAGCATGTTGACATATAAAAGTAGTAAAAAAATATTGTCACCATAAGCTACATGCAATATTTTTAATGCCACAGGATTGCACTAAAAGTGATGAAATATGTTTATTGTTACAAAGTGTATTTGAGAATAGGTTGTCACTTACCACAGAGCTCTTGACTTGATTCACAAACCCACCAAGTGCATCAGCATTGGTGCTCACTATTTCTCCAACTTTACTTGTCAAGCCAGTGGCTACATTTTGTGCTAGTTCAGTGCCTTTGCTAGCCAAATTAGTCACCGTAGAGAGTTGTTGAGTCACCAAATTCCCGGCTGCCTTGTATTGATTATTTACTACACCTCCTGCAGCAGCTAGCCCCATTGTCAGAGTGTCTTTGGTTAGACCAAACCCATTATTGAGCTTATCACCAATTGCTGTATACCCTGCATTGAAGGTAGTTCCGACATTTCCTGCTAGTTCACCAATAGCGGCAGTTTGCTGCATGGCTGCATTGCCGAGAGTGACAATTCCTGATGGAATCGAATTTAATAAAAGCCCAACTTTTGTAGGGCCATCCGCCGGAGCAGCGTGACAACTGCACAGTGCCAATAAGAAGAAGTATGAAGCGATCCACATTTTGACTAGACCTGAAAGAAAATTAAGTCATCGTAAGGTAGGAGATCAAACTTTACTGTTCAGGTCAAATTCTAATACAACAATACTCTGAGGATGCCGCAGAATGCATGCATTTTTTATAAATTTAAATGAGATATGTTTAAACAGGTGTATTGAAGTCAATATCTATCCTGTTTCATATTCATATAAAACCTTCTAATAAACAGCTTAGTTTTTGAATAACCTGAACAGCTACGAGTCGTCCTCTCTCTCTCTCTCATCAATCCACATAGTTCAAACATATATTGTTATAGTATAATCAAACTTATAAGGTTCATTAATTGATGAATAATAGGCAAAACCTTGCTTTGTTGAATAAATTATGTTAACATCTTTATTTAGTATTTATTGTGATGGAATTTGACTTGTATTGTGCATGAATTTTCAACTCTGTATATTTGATGTTCATTGATCGAGTACGCTGCAGAGATCACTCTTAATTTACGTTTAATTTTATTTGCAATGGTTGAATATGATGTAAACTTATTTTTAAAGTCATTTCATTACAAATGTGTTCATTCGTTTTGAAATAAAATTTATTAATTTGTTTATTCGAACGTCACGGCTCTTAACAAGTTTCTTCCAAATTTTCTATTTGTATTGCAATAATTAGCTTTTTCTTTAGTTATTTTTAATTTAGCTTACAGTTTATAGATATGTTTCTAAATCAATCAGGAATATTGCTATTGATCAATCAAGAATTCTCTTTTTTTTCTTCGGTGCATTTCAAGGCCAACTACAATTCAAGATATTTTTTTTTATTTTGATTGATGTTGGGTCATAATTGGTACATCTTAAAAGCAACATTAACGTCCACAGCTTGTAGGTATGTATGTCCATGAATACAAAAAGCGTTAAAGATAATGTTACCTCCTAGTAATATTTTTTTAAAAAACATATATGATATTTGGGATTTTTCAAGTTTTTGCATAAAGATGTTCTTACAAATTACAATTTATGTATAAATATATCTGTAAACTGAATATTTTTTCAAAGTTGATTTTATTGACCCACATTGTGAAGGTCTGTGTGTTAGAAAATATTTTTTTTTGCAAGGATTCAACAGATTAAAAAAAACAGTTGTAGTTGATTTTACAGTCACACTATATTTAAATGACACGTGAGGATATTTTTTTGTATAATTAGTAGCATATTTTTTTGGTTTTATCAATGGAATCGATCATTTATCAAGTTATCGATGTTTTATCGTGACTGTTATTTACATTGATGCATATATTTCATCGGAGAAAAAACATAATTATCTTGACCAGAGGACATGCTACCTTTTCTGAAGAGGACGAATCGATTCTAATTATTACCAGGTATTATATTATTTTATAGGCAAAGTATCGCGTAAATTGTTTAGTTTCTAGATGTTACAAAAAGTTTTTATTTATTGTTACGAATATTTATAAATTGTTGAAACGCTGATAAATCATTCTACATTTTTTTGTAAATTACTATTTTATGACACTGCAATAAATTATTATCACACAAACTAAGAATGTGTATTACCGTTTTTTTTTTTTTTTACAAATACACGGGTTATTAATATAAGAAATGACAGGATACTTTTTTATAACATTATTCAAACATTTAATATTATAAATATATGCATATACATATGAAAATAAAATATGAACATTCTCTCTTATGAATAATTGAATACCCTGTGCAACGTCTCGCGTTCATAGCAATTGGTACACATTTCGGGTTTTTGTATATTGCCCAACTGTTAAGAATTTACTACCAAGATCGTGTCTTGTCTCAGCCGCACATTTGGACATCCAATCAATCAAATAGCATTAAATACAACACCTGTGGGTGCATGCATTGTTTTGTACTTACTTGGGAGTTTCCTCGATCACTGTGGCGCACTGCTGTGGTAGAACTGGCGGACGGTGCGGTCTCCGGCCTATGCTTAACTTTCACTGGCTCTCCCCCACCCTTTGTTCACTTGTACGATAATCTAAATAATACAGGCGCAAATATGCAGTACAGTGGATGTACTGATACTGAATTCAGTTCAGACAATGTTGAGCAACGAGCGTCCGCCGACTTGGAAGACCGCGACTGACTGACTGACGAGAGCTTCTTCGCCTAACCCTCGACGTTTAGTGTTACTCTGTGAGATCATTAGTTTTTTCAGTGGCAGGTTTTGTAATTGAACATCGGTTTTTTGAACCTTGAGCTCGAGATTATTCTTAAATATGTAAAGTTTTCTCGGTAAGTTTTCGCAATTCGGCCTGGGATTATCTATTTATATGTCGCAAAGAAGCGCATCCATTGTGCTAGCATTTTAATTAATGTATTAAATTTGTTTAAATATAGTTCAAGGTAGTCCAAATATAAGTGAAATATATTTTCACAAGCAAGGGTTTTAATATATTCTAATATTAGCGATCCCAAATAAATAATTTAATGCTGTTGTTTTTCTTTACTTTAACCACGGGAAATAATTGACCTTGTCTTTAAATTTTTCAATTAAAGATTCAAATTCGAGACCCGAAGCTGTGTTAAAAAAATACTAACCACTAAACTGCGAATATTTGCATATTAATTTTTTTTCATACAAATTGAATACACGATTTTCGTTGTTTATGACGACTGTGATTGGACCAACAGTATTTTACCTTTGACCCGCCATCTTCTAGGTATTAGAATTTACTTATTTTTTTACAAACCGGCAGTCAAATAAAACGATTAACTCTGCGATTCAGAGAATTCGAAAGATAATTTTTTTAACGACCACTCTGTCGTGTTTTATGTCCTTGTTCGATCAAAAATGATCTTCAACCGTAGCTATCCAAATTAATGATTGAAGCAAGTTCGCACGCAATACTTATATTATTCGTGCTTTAATATAAATTGTTGTGGTAATCTACACTCAAGCGGTCGAAGTGTTTATTGTTAAAAAAAATCACATGATTATTACAAAAACACAAGTCATTGGCTCTTATGATGTATTTCCACTTGTAAACTATGTAATATGTACACACACTAAAATGTAATCTAACAATAGATGAAATAATTTTCTAAAATCGTTTTATGGGGTTTGAGGCAGTAACAACATTCACCAATTAGATGAATTTATTATTATCTTAAAATTGCTACTAATAAGAAAAATAATAATTTAATGTGATCAAATCAAATTGTAATAATTTTTTTAAACTATAATTTTTTTTTTAAAATAATAATAAATATAATATAAGCTTTACATTAAATTATCACATTGCGCATTAAACACATCTTAGCACGGATATTAGTTTTTTTATTTTTAATAATTTGGGTATAATCTTGTAAATGTCCTCCTTATGGCGTCTGTTTGATTACATCCGGCAATTTACGTATTAGAGATATTTAAGACTAACTTTAGTCATGTATATTTATTTCTAAACATCTAAACGTGCATAAGAAACAGTTACATAATTTAAAAGAATGTGCATGGCCAAGATCATAGAGATTTATGGAGAAAAAAGACATTAGTTTTGCGTGATAACAGAGATTAAACATTTAGCGATTTGCATCCAGGTCAACTTAATATGTTTGCGAAACGACTTGCATCAATAAATAAAAAGTGGAAACATCAAAAAAATACTTATTTTACGTAAAAATATTATAATGGAATTATACCAAGTGCTTTTTGTAAAAATATCGAATATATTAATATGCTTTACGCGTTTTACGATATTATACGGATATCATTACAGATCATTTTACATTTTTTAATTTTTTTTATTATGTATTAATTTTATATATATACGTTTATTTACATAAACTATATAAAACTAACGTATTTAAAAAAACTAAATAGACATTAAAAATACATATATTTTTTATGCCCCAACTATTACTTGGCCAAATAAATCTGAATTAATTTGGTATAAAAAAATTGTTTTTCAAAAACAGCATTTATTTGTTTGCGCCCAAATCAAACTTACACGAATTATTTTTTTTAAGTACTCATGTTATTTATCTTGAACTTTCCACAGTCGATACGGGCTTACCGTTGTTGTAAATAGAAATTGCATCCGGTTGAATAAGACGCATCGATGGCGTTGCGTCACGGTCATCGCCGGTCGAAGAGTCCGAAGAAGCTCGGCAGGTGATATAATAAGCGGCAGGTAAATGTCCGTGGACACTTTCACAAATGTCCGGTGAATTTAGGACCATCGTTACACAAAAAATTATGCGGCTCCCTGCAACTGCCCCGTGGAATGCAAAGCGCGCTCGGACCCATCGAACGGCAATCATTATCAACTGCTACTGATGCAATAAGTTATTCAATAACTCGTTCTATCATCCACAATAGATGTAACATTCTTAAAATAGTTTCTATTGGTAGCCTATATCTATTCATGGTATATTAGTTCACCTGGGGCTGGGTTGTACTGAAAGCCAAGTTGGGTAAGTCGGTATGGTTGCACACCATCGATGAAGTCTCGCCTTCTCAATTCTGTAAAAACTATAAATTGCACCCATGTTCAATTTCAGATATTATTCTTTGTGATAAAAATTTCATATGATTTGTCTATATTGATGCAAATTTTCGTCAATATGCAGTCTTTATAAAATTGCGGTGTAGAAGGACCCACTACACTATTTTCCCATCAGAAAACCATGAATACTGGCTCAGCATGAGTATATGCTCAGTGAAATGGTCGCCAACCTCCTCTGAGGAGTATACTTGATGAAAAAGATTGCAGTCTCTTCGTACAGATTATCTGAGCATGTAAAATATTGAAGAAAAATAATTTCAATATGTAATATAGATAATTACCGTTTTCTAATCTAACTGTTAGCACAGTTGTTCATAAGACATCGATTTCTAGCCTTTTTTAATTAGATATTAAATTTTTAATTATAAAGAACGGAAAATTCTTCTCAAATATATTTTATATACTTTTTTAGTAATTCTATCTTGATTCATTAATCAAGCTAAGACTTTCGCATTTTTTTATAATCATTCAAACAGCGTATTTTTCTATATTCTTTGCTTTTAAAGGCATTTGTAATCTACCCTTAACTTAAAACTAATCTATTAACTATGAAAGATTCGGTATACGTTCTTGACTGAATGACATCATGAATCATTTTTTTATTTATATCGTTCTCTATTCCAAGCCATCTGCAATCTGTTTCAATTCGAAGTAATACAAAACCGATATAAAAAATAATTCAACAGCATCGTGCCAAATGAATATTCATCGCTTGTTGCCAATATTCCTTGTACTAGTTTTATCGATGAACTTTACTATGAAAAACATTCAAATGTTGATTGTGAAATGAAATAGTAGGTATAATTTACAATATAAAAATATCATCACTCTATTATTAGAACCAGTACGGTAATAAAACCTGCGATTTTTCATACCTAAGTGAATGAGTTAATCTCTTGATTCAATAAATATTCTTATTACTTAATTACTAAGAAGCATTACATAATTGCTAAGTTGTTGGTTTTTTAAAATATTTTTAGGATCAAATTTATCTGTGAGTGCCACATAATTTTTTTTATATTCAATTAAGTACGATTTTCGACAATTGTAATATTTCAGCAGTTTCTTAAAATCCAATAAAATAAGTTAACCGAATTGGTCAAAACAACGTCAAAATTTTTAAATAGGTATCTTGAAGAGAATTTATAATAAACCTAAAATAACGCAGTCGTTCAATAGTTATAAAACTTAAATTATTATATTAATATAGTATGACTTTTGGAAAAAAAAATTTCCTCGTCAGCTAAAAGTGTGAAGAGTTCTTTAAAATAAAATCTTTAAAATTATTTGTATTGTACTGTACGCTGCACTTACAAAGTCTCAGGTTTCATGAAATCATTAAATAATATTTTTTTCTACTGCTGACATCTGTTGTCATAATCATGAAACTAAACAAGTTTTACTGAATCTTTGAAAGAGGTTAAGAATAAAACATGCTCTATACATGTTACTCGGCTCGTACTCTTCGTTTATATCATGTTAATATCTGGAAAAATAGTTCTAGATTTCTATCTCACTTAGTGCTGAACATTTTAAATTAATAAAATAGTTGTTATATTTTTTTACTGCCATCTATGAAATTTAATATATACTTAATGCATTTTACATAAAATATTTTTATAAGCCTCGGTTCACGGATGAAATAATTTTTTTTAAACATTTATTGTTACCTGGGAGTTTTATGGAAGGGAATTAAAAATCAATATGGATTTTGTACTTTTTTATTTACATATTACTTAATGCGAGTTGAAAATAATTTCACCACCATAAAGCTATTTCTGTCATCGTATGGGAGTCCCACTCGTCTATAAAAATCGAACAAATAAATAGTACTTTGTGAAGTCATAACATAACTCGTGAGATAACATATTCTGAGACACTATAACTATTTATTGAAATTAAAATAAAAAAATAACATCATGCGGCTTACTTAACATGTCATTTTCTGTACATAAATTGGATATCAAACCTCATATAGAAAGAAGTAAATTACATCAATTTTTCAGGTTACACAAAGATTCGCGTATTTTTTCGTAATATATAGTTAAATATAATCATCTTATCGGCTTTAAACATTCAATTGTTTTCTTTGTATTTGTTTCTTAAGAATAATCAATAGCTTAATTACGCAGAAGGGACATACTTGGGGGCAGACGCCGTGGTTTGGAGCAAGTTCCTTACAGCCGTTAAGACGGCAATTGGAATCTGAAAATAAAATAAACACCATTGTTATTTTTACAGCCTTTTTAAGCATATTTATATATTTACTAATTCGCTTTTAGTTGATAATGAAATCAATATTTTAGTTCAACATAAAAAGTTAGTAGTTTGATATGTATTATTACAGTAATACCCCGCTTTACGCGACCCCGTTATGCGCGCTTTCACTATAACGCGAATTTCAAATTTCGCGTTGAAATGCCTCGAATTACGCGAATTTCTTATTTTTAGAATATGTATGAACATAGTGTAGTCATTGACTTCTCTTAACCGCTAAAAACAGCGTTGGGTGAAAGAAAAGCTACCCAAAAGACAATAGATCTATTTTTCAGTAAAAATAACGTGTAATATTGTATAAAGTGTTCTTAGAATTAAAGTGATTGATTCAAATGATTCGTATTTTTTTGTATTTATTTTTGACTATGTATACATGTTCAATCGTAAACCCCGATATACGCGAATATTACTTAACGCGATTTTATCCGGAACCCTCGCGTAAAGCGGGGTATTACTGTATATAAAATGCAGGAGCGCAATGATTTAATATATGCAGCTTATAGCGGCACAAAAGGCTTTCGTATTTATTTTTATCAATTCAGTATTTTTCAACGAGTGAATATTCAAAAGTAGACATCATCGATCAATGGCGCTGGATGATCGCTGATCACACTTTTTTGATTGAGTACCTCAAAGATGCTTGTGATGACTCTGGAGAAGTAGGTCGGGGAGTTGGGCCCGACTGGGCGTGAAGTGGGGATGGTCTCCACGGGGCTGCTGGTGGTGGACTCCTGGTCCTCCGGCTGCAGCTCCAGGCGAGTGGCCTGGTTTCCCGAAGCCACCTGTACTTGGTCCACTACAGTATTCGTTGTCTCTTCTTGTTTCTGGCCATAATTTTCTGACTCCGGCAATACTGAGTTAAGGTGGACGTCACTTGCTGTCACCTATAATCACATTATATACTTATGTCGTTTGTTCATAATATGCTTAATTTATTCAAATAAAAAACAAAAAAAAAAAACACATAACTAGTATATTCAAACTATTTTTTTTATATGTGAGCGCTTGCCTTTCGAGTTGTAAAGATTTAATAAAAATATTTAAAATACCCGTTAATTTATCAAAAAAAAATCAATGGAAATTCGGTAGAAACGCAATCTTCGCTAACATTTTCAAGGATGCTTGTGTTTTGGTTTTATAATTAATTTAAATATGAACAGGTGTTTAGCCTCTTTTTATGGTTATGAGTCTAATTTAAATATTTAAAATGGACTGCATGAAATGTTTCATTTTTAATGGTCGGTCAACTATCTTAAAAGTATACAATTTTTATTTTTTAAATTAGAATGATTAGATATGGATACCAGTTAAACAACTTGTTATAATATTGGTATATTGAATATTAACAAAAAACTGTAATAAAAAAACTTGTTCTACGATAATCCTTATATTTCCAAGTCTCAAGTTGTTGGACTTCATGACTCACGATATCAACATGCGTCATTGGATTAAAAAATTAGGCATTACTTTTTTTCTCTGGAACTTTCTGGTCAATGACTCTTGGCAAAAAATAAGTAGAATTATAATTTACCACTTTATAAAAAGACTAATATACAATTTTTAAAAGTAACTATCAATGTCAATAACAACCTCAATATCGTCGAAAGGCACAGTCAATTGAGGGTATTTTTCCATCTGTATATGTATATATATAAGGCGGGCTTATCCACTATTTTATTTACAATATTATTTCATTTAAAAAGATCCACGTAATTAGCACATAATATTTTCAGTATAAAAAAACGAATGATCCATTTACAATATATACGACATTCCCAAAACCTTTGAATAAGTAAATTCATACGTGGTTTGTTCAGAGTATTTAATTTTTCCAACATAATTGTTGTTTTCTTGTACATTGCTAGTTATGTATTGATGGTATTTTAGAAAGTACACGTGGAATATTTCCGGCATTATTGGTGTTTTCGTGCACGGAAGAGAATCATTTCCATGATTTACTTTGCATATATTTTTTTTTCTACGGAAATTATATTCTTGCAGTCAATAATTTGCACGAGAACACCTTGAATTCGATTTCAACGCGTAATGGTCGAGAGTTTGTAAGCATTGCAGATTATCTGTATAAATCGAATAACAACTAAAGAAAAGTTGTGTGACGTCATTGAAGTAAGCATACAGCGATTTAAGTGAGAGAATCTCCGTTGACACGTGAAAGTACTCAAGTAAAGGCTGTCTATTAGGTTCAAATATCGACTATAATATATTTATAAATAAAAAAAAATCTAGTTTTTATAATAAAGCCTCCTTTTTTATTAAATAATTGATTTGAGAAATCTTCATCGAGTTGTTAAATGATAAATATCTATCACACCTGTAGTTATTTCACAAACCACAATTTCATGTGCTGATAATTAATCATACAGATGCTTTCAAAACATTATTGACTATTCACCTGGTCAACGGACAGAGTGGTCACAAGCTTTACCAAAGAGGACGAGGGCACTAGTTATAGCAATAGTTTCAATGTATTGATGGTATATTACTTTTTAGTAAGCGGTGGTTTTGTAATGTAATTATAATCACTCTCACTTCTGGCACTATGCTGGAATTTATTTCGTATCTAACTCTCGCAATCAATTGCATTTCTCTGATTCATCTTAAATTTCTCTCGTTAATACATTTATAAATATTATATATTATAAAAAATACGTGTAGGTAGAAAGTAAAGATACAAAAACATGCTTTAATTATCTACATTAAAAGAAAATAATTTTTATTTATCAAAATGGAAAAATTAAAAATAAAGTCCATTCAATTTAACAGCACACAATGTTTTTGATCGGACTAAACTGTAAAATGGTCACCAACAAAAATCTATAATACTTTTATGATATCACGAAAAGAATCATTCTTTCCCTGAATGCATCGTCTATTCAACACCTTCGGAAAAGGCTCTAATTGCACTCTCCAGAAGTAAATCACTTATCTGAGTGCCGAATAAAATAAAATACATATATAGATTAACTTCCTAAGTGTTTTCGCATTTTTTTTTTTTTACATTTTAAAATAAAATTTATTTTTGTAGAATATTGAAGAGGCTTATTGTTTAAACGTGCAACTGCAGCTTTGTAAACTACGTTTATTTTAATTTCATAATATTGTTATATAAACACGCCTGAAGGGTGCAAGTTCTTGAAATAACTCATCTCGTTGCGTTGGTTACAGGTTTTAACAATTGACCTTCCAAAAATCAAGGCCACAAGGTTACAAGGTGACCTCCAAAAATGCATTCTGTATTGTTCATTATATCAAGATTTCAATTTGCATAATTTGAAGTTTCTTATTCAATTTTAAAGGTTAAAACAACTATTATTTCCTCATCAAATTTATTATAGGTTGTATATTTTTATCAAAACATTTTTTTTATTTTTAATAATAAATATATAATAATAGGCCTAAGTGAAGTAGATAGAGTGATTTTTTTTACAACAAATACTGCTTTGAATTATTTTGTATTAACAAGGACATTTTTATAAATTTGTTTATTGTTAATGTCAATTACTCATTCAATTTTAATCATTTAAAATAAACCTAAGTTCACAAATTGTTCCAATAAATGTAATATGACAATAATTGTGTGTCGTCAATATTAACAAATTTACTTTCATTGTTTGGCACATTGGTGTGGCGTAAATTGGTTTCGGTTCTATATAAAGTGCACCAGAATGGTATTTATTGGCAATCCATAAACACGAAGGTCGACAAATGATCAGAAATAAAAGTGAATGTATCCAAGTCTTGCGATATTTTTGATCAATATAAGTAAACATTGGTGATTAACCAATAGTTTATGTATAATACGTGACACAATGTCGTACTGGCAGGCGAAGGTCTCATAGGGTAAAATTTTTCGAACGCTCTCAAATGAAAAATTATTCATTTGATGTCATCAATAAAAATGGAGCTCTTGTATTAACAAGGCGAATCGCCCTGAAATTATGTTAATAAAAAAGACCTGAAGTCAGTCAGCGAGTATGAAATATCAACAGAAGGGAATTATTATGACAGGTGAGATTTATTCCCACGATCGTCAACACGGGCTGAAACGTGTTACTCAATTAATAAATACATATATTACCTCTATTGCCACTCTATCAAATCAAACATAAATGCTTTTGAACATTTAAATAGATTTGTAACAATTTTGTCAGCACCTTAACTAAACCTGTGTACCCGTAAATAAGTTATCAGAATCATTAGATAAAAAAACTAAAATCATGGCCATTTGAAAAACAGGTGTACAACTATTTAATTCATAAGCGAATTGTTTTGTCCATTGATCGAAATTAAAAGTCAAGCAAATCAACATTTTATTTTATTATTTAAATCTATGTTAGTATTGTACATATTAAACATCTTCATGGAAACTTTTAAATGTCATCAAAATGACATCAATTTTTGTATTCATCATTTACATATTTATTTCATGTTATAATAACTACTATTATTTTACACACACACACGTATATATTATATATATATATTTTTCTAAGAAGACACTTCATAGCATAGCTACGCACAACTTTCGTACGTATTTTCTCAGTACAGTAAAAAAAACATTAAAATTTATTGACATCGAGTGTTGATATGAATTTAATAAGAAACTTAAAACAAAAAAAAGTTATATATATTTATAATATTGATATGATTAATAAATATATAAATATAAATGCTTTAATCTGTAGAAATGCATGGCAGTACTGCTTCGTATGAACATATTAAATATTTGGAGAAAGTAATCGTAATTATCAAATTCCTCGAAAGTTTGAATAGACAGTAACTGCAATTTAATTAAATTCAATCATTTTTCCATTAATGGATTGTACACTTTTAAAAACTTCAGTCATAATTTTCAATTACATAAAGTAGGTCAAAAAGTTACGCATCAACTTTTTGCCATTTGCGTCATCTTTGTTGAGATTTAATAACTGGTTTTCTGAGACAGTAACACTTTTTCTTAGAAAATATTGGCGATGGCGGTTAGTCAGAACAGTTATCGTATAATACAGTTTCGGCGCTAGAAAAAGAGTAAAATGACTCTTTTATCCTGTTTACTGGAACGTTTTACTGCTATGTTCTCAAAACTGAACACAAAAAATGTTAAGTAGTCTATTTGGTAGCATATTAAGTATCATTAACAGTTCATATACAGAAGTGAAATTTGTTAATGACGATAATTTGAACATCAAAATACTTTGTTTACGAAGTCGACAGCTTAGCCTGTATTTAGAAAGCAAAAAAAGCAGGTATAGACTACTTAGCAGTTATTAAATTATTACTGTCAAAAGTTCAATTACTTGTAACAGCTAGTTTTATCAACACTTATATTTAATCTGTTGATTTGGAGTGTAATAATGATATTCAATATATCCAACAAAAAAAAAATAGAGAATTAAGCATGAATGTGAATGTTTCAATTATATACCTTAAACATCAATAAAATCTTTTTTAATTGTGTGTTTTACTGACTAAAATTTGATATTTTACAGTAGCAAAATTTTATATACTTTAAATGCATTTTTAGCTAACATATGAAGTAAATTTGGGTTGAAATTATTAACGCATAAATGATGTCTCCCGTACGTTTATTAATCTTTTGAATAAAAAAACTCGATCGACGTATTTTTATAATGAATGTTTCAAAAGCTGTTTTTAAAATTAAATGCATTTTTTTATTTTATGCTTTACATTAAAGATAATACAGATAATAATACACGCAATTTATTGCAACTGATTTCAAAATGAGGAATTGCGTGTCCATTGACACCACTCATTTAATAAGAACAAGCTATTACGGTATTTTTTTTCTATTTACTGAGTCAAACATCTATCAATTATTCTGTATTAATCCTTCAAATAGTTTTAAATCAAATAATAAAAAAAACTTTCTTGCAACACTTAGCGTTTTGTGTACCGGAGATAAGCCAGTAAAAATATATCATGTAGACTCGATTACATTGATTGCATAAAACTTTTATTTATAGGCGAATTTAATACAGAATGTAACAATTATAAATTTATCGTTTAAAGCGTTTTTGAAACTCATTTCAAAAACATGCTGTATATTTTCAATAACACCAGATGAACTGCCAATGACTCACACCGTTGTGAAATTTTTTTAATAATTGCTTAAATCCATTAAATTATATTAATCTTATTTATATTAAAATACAAAAATTGTATTATATCAAAAGACTTCATGATCCTACTATACGACATTGGTAGAGGCTAGGAAATTATATATTCATCGAAATCATACAATCATAGGAAGATCTGTGAAGAGATGATCAAATAGGCTTTTTTTATAATGCTGAAATAATCAGCTTGCGATATTAATAAACTTCATCATCAACTTATCACAAAGCTTCGAGGACATTAAGAGTATATTGCTATATTGCTATTGATTATAAATTTTATAATATTTTTAAAGGTATACGTGAATTCTCACAAATCAACTAAATGTTTAGATTAATCGCACTGTGCCGTTTTGTGCTACTTTCAAATTGTTAATTCAAATTTAATTTGGATTACAATTTTAGACTAACTCAATGACATAACAGGCATTCTCACGCTTTAGCGTTGTGACATAATACTCGTATGTACTAATTTTTAAACATGTTTTACATTTGTGTTTGAACTAAAATTAAATGCCTATTTTACGAATACGCGGTATTTCAAAGCTCATGACAATAAATTTGGTATCGAAAAAAAAGATTGGAAAACATTAAAATATATTTCTTTGTACTAACAAATAATCTATAACTTAAAGGTCCATCCCCCGTCTGCCACAAAAAAGGACCGTTTACCTGGCGAAATCATGTCATTTAATTAATTTAATTGTCACTTTATTTTTCTATGTCGAAAGTTGATTTTTTTATAGAGTATTGAAAAAATTATAAACTATATTTATTTATTTTTTATTATTTAATTAACGTCCATTTTCAGGGTAAAATAAAATCTTGAAGATGTTGAAAAATTGGATAAAATGACGGCTTTTCAAAACCAAAGTTTGTTAAAGATTTTTTTTTTTTATAATTTTTAAAATAATAAATCGCACAGGGTTTATATTTTATATTTTAATTCCAATTGAAAAAAGACTTTTAAATGTTTAGGACTCTTAGAACAGGGACATGACGAATCTCCAAATTCCTACACTTCAATCGGAAAAACACATATTTGTCATATTAAAAGTAAATTTACAAGAAATAAAAAAATATTCTGTTCGGAAGAAGGGATGTATCTAACTTTTTGCATTTAATTTTGTTTAATTGGTCGATTTTTCGCAAAACGGACCAGAAAATGATCATAAAAACTCGAGTATGGGACTTAGAACTACACAAGTTCGAGATTTACTATTCAAAATAGAGTTGAAGCCAAAAAGTCAAAAGCCTTTCTACGACACTGTTTAATGAGATTAAAAACATGAATGTGAAAATGTAGTTTTACAGTACAAATTAATATGTTTTGATATTTGTGATTCCAAAATAATACTTTAACTGTTAAGAAATGAGCCCCTCGTTTATTTTGTAGTTGGATGCTAACAAGCATGCACTTAACCTTTTTTTACCACCGGAGCTCGAAAAGCGTCAGGTAATCTTCCAGCTCCAGCAAATGCACTTAACCTTGATTGTGCAAAAGCTAACGGTAGGTAGTATTTCCCGCTGATATCACTTCCGACCTCCTCTGGTAACTGTCGTGGCCTCCACCGTCACCTCCATTGTCTCCTCTCGCTAGAGAGTTTGGTCCACATCTCGCTTCCTAACCAATTCACACCTCCAATACAAACTAACTAGCACCAAGCGGAGGAACGACCGCTATTTTCATAGGAACTACAATAAATCGATTTGGCGACAAATTTTTGATGACTAGTTTACTTTTCTGAGATTTTTCAGATCGATTGAGATATAAATAATATATGCACTCTAAATCTGATACATGAAAAATTATTCAACCAGTACTCTTTAAAAACTAACTAATGAAGACTCTCGAGCTATTTTTTGAGCTTTATATAATGTAGCTTTCTTTTATATTTTAGAAATGGAAACGATGAAAATCTATTTTTACAAGTCAAAGTCAATCCTTAATTTTACTGCAAATTTATATTTATTTAAATGTAAATATACGTCGTTACTCAATAAGTGCTTCATTCTGTCGTAGAAATTTATACAGACAAGTGATTAAGAAACCATATTTAACGATAAAACACGGGCCAGTGATTTTTTCAATGTAAGAAGTGTTTTGAATTGTTTAATTGCATATTTCCGTTAATTTATTTCTTAATTTCAAAAAAAATATTTTTGGCAATTGGAAAGTATTTCATTAAGATTCTTTATAATATAAACGTAAAAAAATACTTGACAGCTGTAAAAATATAATACAAAAACGCATTTAAAAAAATAGCATTTTTATATTATATTAATATATTTTAGGCTATCTTTTGAGATGAAGGGGAGTTTTATTCGGGTGTGTTACTGTTTAGTTCATGAGATTATATTTTTACAATAGACTGATACAATCGTTGTCACAATAAGTAGTAGAAATGTTGTATTTTCAATACTTAAACTCAATAATGAGGTATTTCGTAAAACATTGTTTTTTGGGAAAGTTCTAGCAATCGACATTACAATAATCTTTTACTTTATGGTATAATATTTTATGTATATTTTACCTATCCGCATCATTTTATCTACTGAAAAAAATATAAAATAAATAATTACATGTTATTGTGAACGAGTTTTCTGTTAATTGAATGGTCACAAAAAATAGCTATTTGGTATACATATATATTTTTTGATTTTTTTGTGCGTTTATAAATGGATGAATGTTTATATTACATGACAACAAGTGCACACGATATTTAAACCATTATCTTCTCATCGTGTAGCGAGGGGATTGCATAATACGCCCTTATTCGTGAAACCAGTTTGGAATTAGTGCATAACCGGTAAAATTACACCTGAGAGCGAACCTAATAAAACCAATTGCGAGGAATGTTTTCCGTTCGGCCAGCCAAATTTTACATGGCTGTACAAATCCAATTGTATTGCAGATAAAGCACCATATTACTCATGAAACAACGGAAAACACTTTCAAGTGTTTAAATATATTATGTTAATTTTATTTGTATTTAAGTGTTGTTCAAAATTACCTGTGGAAAATTGCAGCCTTACTCTTAGCACGTAGGTCATTTAAAAAAATACTTTAATCGTTATATTTTTTTGCACGTAATCGTTGTAAAAAAACGTATGTCTGATGTCCTTTTATTTATGCTAAATTTTTATCGAACGCAATCATTTTTATTTATATATAAATTAATTATGTTTCAAACTCATATCGAAGTATAAAATTTACATTTTTCTTATTACATCCACATCCAATGTTTTCAGTAAAAAAATTATTTATTTTTACAATTCATTTTATGATAACAGCAATGAAAATTGTAGCTGTTAGCATAATAAAATAAAGAAGACTAATAAAAGAAGACTTGGCGATTAGAGCAGAGAAACCGTTGAGCAATAGTGGTTGGTTGCTCTAAGGTTTATATAAGTGGTCGCGCAAACAGGCTTCTCGAAAAGAGGCTTTTTTTTGCCTCGAGAGGAACTCTTCAGTGCACCGAGTAGTGGGAGTTCACTCACCTTGTCTTCAGCAGGCTTGGCCAGCGTGCACGCAGCCATCGACAATGTCACCACCAACAACAAAAATCTCCCAGCAGCTGCCATTGTAAAAGCCTCCTTAGCCCTGCTTTTGAACAACTTAAAAAAAGTTCGCGTAGCTACAAATAGAAGTTTTTACTCTAAGGCACTTAGACTCTAATATTATTAATTTTTTTTATTGAGATCTGAATATCGCTTGCTATAATAATTTGCTATTAAACTCCAGAGACGTTGTGACTACTGCAAGGCTCGGCGCTGACTGAAAATGCCTCATACGCGGCAGTGCAAGTTGGGTGGAACGATCTGTTACATGATAGAAATCGACAACCAATGAACCCGAATCAAACATAATTCCATCGTATTATATCTACGTACATTTATATCAAAAATAGCTGCATAATCAAGTAATTTATTATTAACGTTCGCTTTGTATTAACATACCTGAAAATAATATTCATTCAACGTAGTAACAAAGAATCCCCTTTTTTGTACTGTACTGTACTGTCATGACAACTTAACGTGTCATCAAAACTTTAATCAGAAGTTTAACTTATCGTATTATTTCATATTTAACATTTCCTTTTGTTTCATTTTATATTTCAATAACTTCTTTTTTTATAAAACTGACAAAATATTTCAGAAATAATACTTATTTGGAAAACTCTATTATATCAATAATTTAAGCTGTAGCACAAAATTTTCATATTAAAAAAATATTTATTCAATAATCTGTAATTTTTTTAATGAGCGTTTTTATTCTCAAATATTCTGAATTCAATATTTAAACTTTTTAGTTATTTTGATTCAAAATAATTATCAACAATCAATATTGGCAAAGGTTGTTCACAACTTCGACTGACTTAATTCAGGTGAGAGGAAATTTCTTCGAAGCGAATCACCGCAGATACCTCGGCCAAGATACAGGGTGCTTCTAAATTATATAATTAAATTACATCAATCAATTACAATTAAATACCGCCATAAAAAGTATTTGTTACTTAACAAAATAATCATAAACTTATTATATGCCATTGTGCGGTTAACAAATGATCTTTTAGTAATTCAAAAAGTACAATGATTAACTTTAATGTTTTGTATTGACGTATTGTGTGACAGTTTATACGAATTCAATAGTAATAAAATAGAAATACCAATTTTTAACAAAATATATTAGTTAATTGTAATATATAGCTTTGCTGAAAATACAATATTTTATATTGTATTTTAAAAATGCCAAAATCGTTTGAGTTTTGCTATTTTTCTTCGGTAACATTAAAATATTACTTTATATATATTTTTTATATTACTTATTTCAAAGCGTCTTATTTTGTTGAAAATCAAAATAATTTATGCCTCTTTCATAATAACTGTAATTCTCAATATGCGTGATATTTCGATCTACTTGTTATCAGGAAAAATACATAAACATTTTACTTCCACGTCATTTACAGAATAAACGGATATTTTATAATTTTAATAGCTACCCATCCGATTATCCCAAGTTAAGAGAAACGCTCTAATGTGAATCAGCAAATAAAAATCTGGTTTTTAAGTAGCTCTTCGAAATGGCATGATAATTATATAAGATGTCTATAAGTCTACATATATGTGTACGGATTCTTAAAAATAATCATTTGTTTGTTTTATACGTTGACTGAAAGCTAATTTCGTAAACAATCAACGGAAATTACTGATCAATGATTAATACATTTTCGATTTTCCTTCTATTGTTTGAATAGAAAATTATCAGAACAAGACTTGTAAAACGAAATATATTATTTTTGCTTATTTTTTTTGCAAGTATCTACTGAAATAAACTATAAAATGAACACTACCCAAACTTCCTGAAATATGAATGCTTGATTTATTAATTTGTACGCTATTAATGTAAGGATCCTTTTCATATTAAGCTAAATCGACCCCATGTTAGCATTTTGAACCTGAAAACAAGTTTATAATGAGCTGGAACTGAGATGCCTGTTTTTTTAACCGGTTCGATGGCAATTAGCCAAGATTTGCATGTCATTTTTATTATGTTAATAATTGTGGTCATCGCTCCCTTGAAGCCTGTCGAGATGTATGGGTGTATTTTACGACAGAGTTTCTATGTGAGCCACCAATTACTTGGAACTTGAAGATTATATGAAAGTAGAGATTGTGTTTTAATATTTAGAAATGTTTACAAAGCTCAGATTTTAT
Organism: Atopsyche davidsoni; assembly: GCA_022113835.1. Classification (NCBI taxonomy): domain Eukaryota; kingdom Metazoa; phylum Arthropoda; class Insecta; order Trichoptera; family Hydrobiosidae; genus Atopsyche; species Atopsyche davidsoni. The sequence continues at coordinate 6,422,001 of JAILWY010000006.1, read as the reverse complement.
TCGTCTCATGTGCATATGCTTTTTCTTAATAAAATGTCAAAAGCAGCAGTAATAAGTTTTATACCTTCTCTAACTTTTGTGAAACTTCCCTATTGTTATCAGTTGTACTTTTAGATGCCAATGTATTCAAGGGTATAGTTAATAATATTACCAACGATTTCGTTTGACAATGCCAACGTAAAAAGTAAATGAAACCTGCCACCGATCAAATTTAAACATATAGAAAAATCACAATTGATATTTATTTTAAATATTAATTAATAACAAAATTAACTGTACTAAAAAGAGTCATCTATCGCTTTTATCGTCAAACATATTCTCTCCCTCGTTGAAAACCCAGAATCGCTCATTACAAACAGAAAATTTGTGACAGTGAAATTTAGATATCTTCGTACAAATATCAGTTTGGTAACCTCGCTTACTAGGTTCATTATCATTACTATCAACATGAATCTTAATTATTGTGAATACCATCGCCGTCATCATCATCAACTTGTATCTCTCATTAGAATCAACATTATAACTGCCATATGTGAATGTAACTATATGTAATCTTCGATGCTGTCAACATTGGCCTGTATAACAGATAAAAAATTCAGCTAGTGCGTGTCAAAAATATTTAAAAACTTAATACTCCATTACAAGTATGTGAAGCTAAAAATAACCCAAATTAAATTATCAATACCCTTTTTCAGTTGTTAAATTTGTAAATATTTATTATTTTATGTTTGAAAATCTATATACATAAGGATATTTTACTAGTCACCAACTTTCTCTGAGAAAAGCCTCCAAATCTTCATATTGAAGAAATTTCGTGAACAATCCAGTTGAAAATGAGTAAATAATACTATGTCTAATTTTTTTGTGGTGGTTTAATTATTAACCGGATCATAAATTGTATTATAATTAGTGCTTGCGTTCAAGATGGATTGATGAAGCAGTCTTCGGTTTTTGAAGATGCAGTGTTCCTTTTGGCTTGACATTCACCTGGAAAATATAAATTAAACGAACTGCCTTAAAAAATACAACGTAAAATATTAATACACACTTTTGAATCTTTTATGTTTTATAATTTACTGACGCTTAATAAAAATAATTAGGGTTGCAAAATAGATTAAAGGTGAGATTAAAAGTATAATACGTTCCGTGGAAATATGAAAATGTTATGTTAGTTTGTCAACTTTTCTAAACTAAATACGCGACTAAGTGTTTTTTTAATCGAATATTATTTATTAAATGATTGATTGGCTAGAATATTGTTAAATGTGTTAGGTAAAGCAATCAACCAGTAAGTCACAAGTATTTAAGTTATTGCTGAACACATAATCTAAAACAGTTTAAATACATAGTTCAACAACTAATGCTATTTATTTTTTTTAAGCTATCAACTTTCAATATATAACATGTATTTAATTTAATTTTAATCATGCCAAAGTCACAACACTTAGAATGACCTCGAACTGAAAATAATAACTATAAGGAAAACTTACCTCTTTTGGAGCTTCTATTTCGAGACTTGGAGCCAGAACCTACATTAATAAATAAAAAAAAACAACTTATATTAATTGTAAATTAATAATTCAAATAAAAGTGTTGGTGTTATTATTTATTTGCAATCATAATTATTCTACAGCCTTTAAGATTAAATTACAGAAAAAAATATATTATACGTACTTTTTTTTCCGTGGTGGGAGTAAGTCCTTGAGTCATGGTAGAGATTAGTAAAACTCCTAAAACCAGAAGAATAACTCCACGAGATTTCATGGTACTGAAAAAAAATACGAAAATATAAGGAAAAGAAAAATATAAACGAATTAAATGACAAATAGATAAGAACATAAAAAGGTATTTTTGCGACTTAACTTGATAGTAGTCTTTAAACGTGTCTTATGTGATGAGACAGTTAAAAAAATTAACCAAACACAATTATTTTATTAATAAAAATATTATTTAACTTTTATTTACGAACAAAAACGTACATAAATATATTATCAATTTACACACAGTAGTCAATTTTTTTTTATTATTTGTAGCTTATTACACATTTTATATGTTTCGCACTTTTAACTGTCCGTTTAGAGTTTGTTTTAGTTTATTACTTTGCTTAAAAAATTAATATTTATTTAAAAGGAAAAAAACATTTGATTTTTGATTTCACAGCAACTAAACACCACCAAGCTATCGTCAAAGCAATCTTTATTGAATTATAAATCTTACCTTTTAAGTGTATTCGTTTATTGCACAAGACTAGAGCTCTTACTGTTCTCCACATGTCTCCAGCACCTTTATATATAGCTGCATGCATCAATTCTAGAGAATAAGATGTAAATGTCCTAAGAGTAGCATATTTTAACCTTTATTTGATAATTATGTAATCTTGCCTCGAATCTTTGGGTGCATTATCATGAGCGTCCCAAGCCTAATCTCAAAAACTGGTTTGTAAGATATTCACGACGACTTCACAGATCAATTTATTCAAAATCACAAATAAAACAAATACAAACTATATTTGGTTAGTTTATTACTCATATGACCGCCATCGAGGTACAATGAACGTGCAAATAACAGGAAACAGCACCTCCTTCTGAAGTAAGAAGTCCAAGTAGACTCACAAATTCAATTGCTTTATCGCCTTCTCCGAATAGTTTAGTCTTAAAAATATTATTTTCTATATTTTTAGACCAACTCATTAAACAAAAATATATTTTTTAATTATTTGAGAATTCAGTGCATACCTTCCGTTATGATTTCAGAAAAACTTTTTCTACTGTTGATGTTAACAGTTTATTTCAGCTTACAATGCGAATGTTATTTATTTATTTTCTACTGAAGTACTGATCGTCTCTGGTTTTCAATTATGAAACTTGTTTTTGGTATAGATGTTACAATCGTCATTTGTAAAAAAATAATCCTCCAAGGCATTACGAATCGTTAAAATCATGGATAATACATGGACACGAAAGCCTATGTAAATATTTTCATGGCATTGTTTTTACTACAATTATTATTTTTTATGTAAAATTTTGGTTTTCAATCAAAATTATACAAATTAAACATTCAATCAGGATAATAAAATGTTTACATTTTTGGAATTTTGTTTTGAAGAATATATAAATTCATTTAAAATAAATTATTTAAATTTAAACAATTTATTTTTTTGTTTGTTTTGATATTCTAAGTTAATTATAATTATATTTTTCAATTAACAAATATATTAGGTCGATAGGCAAGGATATTTCGATCACAAAATCGTAATCTCCTAGACATTTGGCTCTTCATATTTACTGTTTAAATTTCGAATATTATAAATTAAACCAGTCTGTCGTAAGTTATTTATTGGTATATAAAATCATTATGAAACAACCTTGTACATATATTAATTTTGAATCACTATTTGGATGATTAAAAATATATAATAATATTAAGACACAAATTTTGGTTTTTTTAATTTTTTATTAACTTATCTTCAACATATATAAAAGTAAAGTAAATATTTATTTTAAAATGTGTATTTCATGATAAAGTAGTGATAATTTGTCTACTAATGATTATTATTAATATTATTATTTCCCAAATTTCCTAAAGTCTTCGCCAATGATTCCAGAATACCAATCGGGATCTGTAAAAGATAATAATAAACAGTTTTAAGGCTTTGCTTTTTTACCAATGGCTACTATTAATAATTGAGTGTGTTCTCATTTTAACCCACACAGGTTCACTGTGTAAACAATATGTTATTCGATAATCAATTCACATATGAAAAGACGGATTAGTTATCAAGTTAACTAGGTAAATTCTCACGGATTAGCTATCAAGGTAACTAGGTAAATTGGTATCACAAATTGAGATTTACTCTTTGAGTTCTCGCTATGAGACACCATATATTTGGATTGAATTGAATATATCACCTGGCCATAATACCGTAGTGCCATTATATTCATAGTGAATATATTGTTTCAATTTTAATTATTTTTAAAAATGTTATATAAAGTACTTACGGCTAAAGCTTTAGACACTGGAGAGTTCGGATCGTGGGTGTTAGAATTGGAATTTTGATTCTGTAATACATAAAAAATACATCAATATAACATGCCACAGTTGCTTGATTAAAATCAAACTAAAAAAAGTTTTTTTTTAAATTATTACATTAAATAAAACACACACATGCTATGACTAATTTCACAGTAAAACAAAGTGCACATTTGAGAAACAATAACATTAGCTTAAGTATTAATACACTGTACAGAGCGTTACTGAAAAAGACACAGATATAAAGTTCACACAGATAAACCGGTCATATTTACATACAACCTCAATGCTCAAAATCAAAACAAAAACAAATCTTAAACGAAAGGTTTTATCTACAATTTCAAACAGCTCACAGGTGGAAACCGTATATCAAAAATAAAAAGCATACAAACTGCAATACATGAATATTCAATATTTCACATTGTCTGAAATCATTCGTGAATCGATTGTATTGCTAATAATCCTGAAACAGTGTAGTTTTGTTTAAAAAAACAGCCTTGATCGAATAAAACTTTTTATATCATTCACTTGGAATGGCATTCGACATTTTTTCACATATTTTCATCTCACCTGAGCAGCCGGCAGGCCTTGGGCCATGGCGAGGATCAGAAAAACTCCCAAAACCAATAGAATCACACTCGAACTCTTCATCACGCTGGAAAAGAAACATAATTATTCAATATCAGTAGCGACCTTGAAATATTGATTGCGAAATTATAAACACTTTGTTTTTTAATCAGGCAGACTATATTTATATATATAAATATAGTCTGCCTGAAGATGCCAGCCTAGCTCATGGCGATACTAGTAACGTTAAAAAATTAAAAGCTGGAACAACGCCAAAATCATTTTTTAATACAGAATATCATTATGAAGGTTAAAACTCTCTTCATTAGGCAAATAATTGGTCAGTAAGGATCTTGCAGTGGTCATAGTTCAAATGTGGTGCATTTTTTTTGTCAAGTGGTTTGTTGAGAGCTATGTGGCGATGAGCTGATGAATATGCACTCGAATTTTATACGTGAGATGAATTAATTACACACCTGTAGGGATCTGTTCACTTGCATAAGATAATCAAATTTAAAAAATATATATTTAGTCAGCCTTTATATGCTGAAATCAAGCAAGTGAACTAATCTATAGTTTAAAAATGTAAAAAAAAAATAATAACACACGACTTAATAAGTATTTATACATTTTTCACCACACATTAATATACAGAGAGTATTCATTATTTATTTTTAATTTGTTTTAAAAATAATTTGAAATATATTTGAAAAATTATGAGTTTTCAAAAACAGCTATTTAAATTAAAGTATCAATTATTTGAATTCGTGTTATCTGATATAAATGCACGTTATTTAAATTTGTGAGATTGGGCATATTTTATTTTTATCTCTTGAATATTTAAAAGCAACACTTAAAGCATTATACTCGATAAATTTAAAACATCAAAAATCTTTCTCGATAACACTAGGTTAAAAAAATAGAGAATTTTAAAAATATATTCATAACACAACATGACTAAATACTGGAAATATAATTCTTTATCTTACCTGCAGGTTATAAGCTTATAGCACAAAACCAAAAACACAACTCTACTCTGAAAGAATCTTACAGGCCTTATATAGACAAGACTTGATCCTTGAAATGTTCCATGAATATCGTTAACGTGCCAGTGATCTTTGGACGCAAAATTAAAAAATAAAAACCTTTTTAATTTTTTTTATAACCATAAATATTATGCTTAAAAACGTAACAGTAAGCAAACATGTCATCAAATATTTGTCATCTTTGGTCAGACACGATCTAAAACTTACTATTGACTTACCCAATATCCACTTAAATTCTGGTTTCTGATAAAGTTTTTTATGCTAGTTATGCAGATTATTTATATTAAGGAAAGATATTGTAAAACTCCTAAAACAAGTTTTACAATTTATTTGTTCTAAAAAAATATACGTATACTTTTTACTCGTGTATGACGCTTTTAATGAACAAATATATGAGTTTCAGTTTTATTTGTTATTTTGTTATGGAATTTATTGTATAATTACGAAATTATTAAAAATACATATATATTTATTGTTCTTTGTTAGTTACTTGAGTGCTTGTAAAAATTAAAATTATTTCGTATGGTATATTTATATGCGTCTAATATTCAGTATTAGAGACAATAAAGATAGCTCCAGTGTTCTTAAGGGGGAAAGTATTGAAGAGGAAAACGAAAATTTGTTTTTTTTATTTCTTATACGTATTTATTTATAAATATTGTAAAAAATCAGTGTAATTATTTGTGAAACACGTCAAAAAATCAGTAATATATTATTCAAAATTTGATCAACAAATATACAATTATTACTTTTTCAACACGACTAATGGCTGATGGTGTAAGTTTTTTGAATTTGTGTCGTCCCAGACCCCACATTGTTGCTCAAAAACTTGCTAACGGCCCCCAAGGTAGAGATTGGAATCTGAAAGACAAACAAAAAGCCTTAAATGCTGTTTTTTGTAAACACTCAATAATTGTTAGATGAAAAGATGAAATATTAAGTAATTATTCAATAGTTTTTGCGAATATATTGCATTCAATATCAAGCTTATTGTTATGAGATTTAAGATACCTTGAACGGTGATTAATTATTATTATTAACTTGAAATAGATATAAAATAGGGGGAATAAACGAAATCATGCATTTTTATATAAAGGGAGTGATAACGTATGATCCTTCGAAAGTTAATTATTGTTTAGGAATCAATAACTAGTATTAAAAGGAGAAGAGTCGATGAAAAATGTTTTTGTAAATATATATTTTTTTATATTAAGAATAATGCATATAATGAATAGAGATATTTAAAGGCCAATTAAATATTAATTGAGGCATTAGGGAGGGGATTAAATAATAAATATTTTTGGTGACATTCCGGCGGGGCGTTTATAAAGCAAGAGGGAAGCAATCATGCAAAATAGCTAAAATATTTATTCTCAAGCTCATATTTTTTTTTTGTAACCTCACCGATAAGTTTCGTATTTTCTATAGAAATACCGTTTGGGTTGGGGTTTGACTGAAAATATTGATTCATCGTTTTCGTGGCCTGGGGGGGTGGGGGCATTCATCTGCTTGGGTCGGTGACGATGATGGTGATTGAATATATAAAATACCTACATTATGGCTACGACGGAACTCTTACGTTGAAGATGTCCGTGAAGAAGGATCCCGCCGGGGCGGACCTGACTCCCTTGACTCCCTCTCCCTCCTCGTGGGCGGGGCCGATGCGCTTCTCCAGGACCAGCCCTCCACCCCCGTTGGGCCCGCCGCCGGGGCTGAGGAAGGCGTTCAGGAAGCTGGAGCCGAAGCTGGAGTAGGCGGGGACCACCGGGGCGGGGGCGTACTCCACCTGCTTGGTCAGCACCACTGGCACATACTGAAACAGATATTCTTCAAATAATATTTACTTTTTTATTGCTCCATATTTAATTTTAAAAATAACTAGTCTTATGACTAGGAGGTCATGATATATTTTTGAGTAAAATACTTGGGTGATTTTCCACATGTTCGTTTTTATTTGTGACCGGTTTCGCCAACCTTTCACGTTGGCATTATCAAACAGAGGCATTACTCTGTTTGATAATATTTATCAAACAGAGTATTTTACTCAAAAATATTAAAATGGAATTCTACCAAGTACTCTCTGTCAAAAATATTGAATTTCTTAGGTCATGATATCTTAATTTTGAACTACGTCATATATTATTAACGTGCATTTTACGATACTTATTAATATATTTTTTTCTAAGTAATTCATATAATATTTTTATTATGTGTACACTACACATCATAAATATAATATCAATTTTATTTTTTTTTTAATTATGAATAATGAAATTTGTAAGGGTAATTTACCACAAACCTTTATTGCCTTTAAGCCACTGTATTTACCAAATAATACGACAATTCTTTTGTAAAAATGCATTTGACATTGACTCATTTTTAATAAAGCTTTAAAACAGGATACTTAATTTATATATATTTTTTTTAATTAATTAATAAAAAATGTTTTGATTATAGCTTAAATAATTTTTGAATATTTTTTTTTATCTTCCTTGGTGTCAGTTATTAATTAATTATTGCCGTGAACTCTATGAATTTAAAATATCTGCTAAAATTTAAATATAAAAAACAGAGGTCAATGCGTTATTTGAGCTTGTCCTACTTTCAATAAACTTAATTCCTACTGTTTTAATGTGTGTTTAATGCAGTCATAGTAGTTTACAAAAACTATAAGCGCAGTCTTTAGAATAAACTAACGATTTGATTTTTTTTTGAAATCATAAAAAATAAGCTATTGATATTCCAACTGTCGTATTGATATCAATAACTTATTATTAACCTCTTTACAACAATAACTGGGTATCACGTTAATCTAAATAATTTAATATCATTAACACTTGACTAGGTTGACTAACGGAAACACTGGATATAAGCTTTAATTAATCATAGAAGATTGTTCTGATTCAAATATTTACTATAAATTATCTTCTTAATCGGATGTCTCTCCTCAGAGGACGTTGACGACCATCTCACTAAGCATGCATGAATGCTAAATTAGTGTTCAAGGTTTTCTAAGGGGAAAATAGTGTAGTAGGCCCCCGGGTCCAAATTATGACTCAACTTTATACGACTGATCAGCTAAATAACGCATTGTGAAACCCGCGTCAAAAAATTATTTTTGTAAAAAAGTATTTTTTAAATCACCCTTTTCATGTTTAAGAAGTATAATCAAAACTACTTTTCTTCAGGTCAATGTAATGTAGGGATATTTACACAGCTTCAAAGTTACAAAATCTCCCAAAAGGCTATCTATATGCCTTCACCCATAGATCACAATAAGTTAAAAGCCAAAAATGCGTATAAATAAAATTTATTTTTTCCATCCTTTCCATAATTGGACATAAGGTTATTTCGCCTTAAACTTTGGTATAAATTATATTCAATAATTTTTAATTACATATTGAGTTGTGTTCTTTGGTACACTATGCACTCACGTCTCTTTCAACAACAACCTGCCCATCCTTGGCGTCCTCCGCGGCGGCGTCCAGGAACCTGTTGAACTTCACCGGGTGCCCGCGCACGTGGGTGACTTTCTTCACGGTGGACCTGTTCTCGTCCGACTCGGCGGGCGCGTCTGCGGAGAGTGCGACGACCTTCTTGGGGCGGCCGTAGACGGTCTTGCGGACTGGCCCCCCGGTGCCCCCGTCCAGGGCGCTCCCCGACTTGGCCCCCCCGGCCTGGGCCCCCGAGTAGAGCCCCCCGCTGGCCCCGTCGCCGTTCACGGCCCCCCCCAGCCCAGCGGCGGCTTTGATGTTCCCACCTGCAGTGGCTCCGGCGTACAGCTCACCTGGAAATTTTATGCATCCATATTAACAACCGTACACATAATAATAAACACAATAAAACAGACAGTTTAGAAGGCATCTTCTTCTGATGCCTCCCCTCAATTGTGACAATTTCATCGAACATATTTCTATTCTCGGCCAGTCTTCCGATTTCCAGCCACTGGCGCAAATTCCGCATTCACGTAAACTACCCTCTTGCAATGACTTTTTTTCCTTGGACAATCTGCTGGAGCAGTGCTTTTCAAAGTGGTCCCTACGGACCCCAGAGGGTCCCTGGGATCATTCAGGGGGCCCTAAGAAAATTAAAATCAATTTGGGGGTCCCTGAACAACGTCAGGGACGGCCAAAGTTTAATATAAAATAAAAAAATTGTGACACATTTTTATTAATATGGAAGTTAAGCTAAATTACAATGAATACATTATTAGCAATTTTTACGTCCTAAGTAAAATATAAATATAGACAGGTGCATAAAATACAAGTAATAACAGGCATCGCGGTGAGTCAGGTAGGTTAATAGAGTCGATACTTGCACCAACTAGTCTATAATATGAATTTATGTAGTTTTTGATCCAGGGTCCGTAGGCAAGTTTTGACTATGAAAGGGGGTCCGTGGGCAAATTTTGACTATGAAAGGGGGTCCATGGGCAAGTTTTGATTATGAAAGGGGGTCCATGAGCAAGTTTTGATTATGAAAGGGGGTCCGTGGGCAAGTTTTGACTATAAAAGGGGGTCCGTGGGCCAAAAGAGTTCGAGAGTCACTGTGTTAGAGGATGCTATATTTACTGTTACAAAAAATGTGGCCAAAATATGAGCCAACGTCAAAGTTCCCATTCTTTGCGCATTATGTGTAAGACTCTTTCATTTGTGTCGCGGTCAATCCATGGTATCTTAAGGATTCTCTTATACAGCCACATTTCTGCTGCCTCAATTCATCGCATAGTAACTGTCTTGAGTACCGAAATTTATTTGTTTAGTTTCTTAATTACTATATATAAAGGTGTCCCAAAATTAACGCAAGGTTTGAATTTGTCAAAGTTTTGGGAACACCAGCTGACAGTTTAGGGTTAGTAAAAATGGAGCGTTACACGATAGAACAACGTGTCTTCATTATTGAACAATATTTCAAAAATAATGAAAGCTTGGCAGCCTTTTAAAACTTTACTGCAAAAATGGCGACAAATTCAAATCTTGCGTTAATTTTTGGACACCCGAATAGGGACGAATGAGGAATATATAAGGCACAGTGTTTAGCCAGGGGGCTTTGGTACCGGAGGGTCCGTTGTTCCCCAGAGAGCCCCTCAGCCCCGCCGCGGCGCGCTGGCCGAAGGGGGTGCCGGCCTCGGCATGCAGTCCGGGGGTCCCGCTGAGCAGCCCCGGCAGACCAGCGGAGGCGTGGTACCCCAGGAAGTTCACTCCGATCACACCGTCCTTGAACGAGAACAGAGGCGGGATCTGGAATCACACAAAACATTATCAAAACTTGGAAATTTAATTGATAATGTTTATTACTAATATGATTAGGCACAGAAGGCATTAGGCATAGAAAATGAAAAAAATGTCATCGTGATTTGTGTGGGATTTGAACCCACATCCCCTGGCTTACATGGCCGGTGTACTAACCCTTGTACTAACGAATCACTTCATCATACTCTACATATGAACCGATGTGCCCAGGCCAACCAATATTCAGTGATTTGCAAGCACTGGACTTTTTGAACAAAGTAACAAGTGAAGCGATTTTAGTCCCATCTGGACATTATTTTTAAAATCTATTAATTTAGCCAAGACGCGCACCATGCCACCGGCCATGTAAGCCAGGGGACGTGGGTTCAAATCCCACACAAATCACGATGATATTTTTCTGAGAGTTTCTTTAAATCATCTTCTATGTATGAACTAATGTGCCTAATCATATTAGTAATAATATAATGAACCCGTAATGGGTAATAAATACGCATCTGATTGACGTTTAATCAAAAAATCGACATATGATAATATTGAAAATTGATTAAAGAAACTCTTAGAAAAATATCGTCGTGATTTGTGTGGGATTTGATCATTTGTCAATCAATCAAACCTGTATAGGCGGTCTGAGGCGGTCTTCACAAAAATCAATAATATATTGGAGATTTAAATTTTACTCCTAAATTATTGAATCGTGATCTTGTTATTGCTTAAAATGTGTTGTCTTGTAGTTATTTATTTTTTTGGTTACGTTACTAAATCAGTTTTCATGCGTAAGAGAATTGATTTAATATGAGATACGACATAGCATAAAAAAAACTTGTAGACTTACAATGACCACCAAAACCGGCAAGTAAGTACTGAGCTTAATAGACATAGAAGTATAGACGCTCATAATTTATATCTACTCTTTGTAAAAAAAAAATACTTATATATTTCACCTAAAAAGTACTTATTAAGGAAGATATTTATTAATATTGTATGAATATCTGAATACTTTATAATGTTTAAATCTTACTTCTAGTTTTTCTCACTCAATTTTTCCATATGTATCGTTTTACTTTACTATTGAATTGGCTTGCCTTTTATTGAGCGTCAGAATTTTTTTCATTAATTTTATTAATTAATTAAATTAAAATTTTAGAAAAACTACTTGATCACAATATAACAAACTAGTTTACATGAATAAATGCACAAGTCTCTTTAATATCTTTAAATAATAAATGCCAGGTGCTCCGGTTACTCATTTATAAACTACGCCCAGTCATACAAGACTTATTATGCATTAATGTACACGAATAAACTCGGATATAGTTTTCCATATCAGAAGTAACTGAATCTATTTTATTGATTGCGTGTTTTGAGCTAAGACGCAATTGCCAGCCGATTGCCATTGATCAGCGTAATGGTATATTTAAATCAAAGGTATTGTAAAATTAATCTAATTATATGGGTTTTCAGCAACACTTGTGATCTTGATGCATAAAGTTTGCGGAATTGATTAATTCAGGTGACCGTGCTCGTGATTTATTAATATTGCAAGTGGAAAATACTCGGCTCTTTTGCGTCACAGATGACGTCTTCAAACAAGTTGTTATAGTCGAGTAACGGATTTTGTTATTAAACTAATTTTTTTTTTTAAATTACACTACTTTAATCATAATCGCTTCTAGTATTCTAATACCATCACGCGAAGGCTCTATTAAAAAATGGCAGATATTTGGCAAAGCAATTTTGTTAAGTCTCTTCTAAATCTTAAACCGTTGCAGCTGTATTTTATTCATTATTATTGGCATATTTACTTTAAACAGTTTTTTTTATAATAAAAATATATTAAGAGCACTGCTCGCATACTCGAGTTGTTTTGATCATTTCGCGAAAAATCGACTGCACCAATCAAAAAAAAATTAATGCAAAAAGTTAGTACTAAGTACTTTACCGCATCGGAACCATAAAATATATATTATAAGTATGTATTAGAGTAACTCAAATACAGTTTTTATTTCAGAATCTAGTTCTGTGCAGACTGTGATTTGTTTTTGATTCCTCTGGCCTTGCGTAGAGGTTGCACCGTCTATAAAAGATTTGCTTCATGATTTCCAACGATACGTCATATTTCAGAGAAACTTAGAGGAAATATTGTTAATACCAGGTTCTAAGAATTGCAATCCATTTTTTTATGATTTCGGTAAATAACATTTGTATACAAATAATAAGTATCAATATAGTATCAAATAATAATTTGAACCTAAGAAATAAATTTAAATTTTATTGTGATTGTAACTTATTTTAAAAAAGCTCAATAATAGCCATGAACGGCCACATAATTTTTTTATAACAAATGCTTTCTAACATTCTTTATCATTAGTAAAAATCTTTAATAGATTAGATAATTCATGTGAGCATATTGTGTTAATATTATATTTTGGCTAAATAAATATATTTAAAGATTTCTCAAGTCATTTTTATATTTTTTACAATTTACCTAAGGTAAATTATTAATATTAGTAAAGATATAATTTTTTTAAATAAAATTAACATGATAATACTTATTTTAATCATGGATTGTATGAAAAAGGAAGCGATTTATAATTATTCACTAATTATTTTTAGCATTTGAGTGAGGTGAAGTTGGCAAAATGGGCACATGGCCACATATTGTTATTTATTACGCAATTAGATTATGGCTACAACAATGCATGCGGGTTTAACTTTTTTTCTTCATATTAGAGCCTTTAATTGATAACATAGATGAAACTTCTCAAGCGTTTGAAGACAGAAATTTATTTGTATTAAAATCATACATTGCTGATTATTTATATATCGTTACAGTTGGCTACTTAAAACAAATATGAATTTATATATGATATTCTTTTAACCTTTGTGCTTTGGTTTATCATAGATACAAGCAAACTTTATTATTAAGCTACTCCAATAAGAATTAAAAATAGACCCGATATTATATTCAGAGAACCTTTTTTATTTAATATGGCTTAATCGCACATCAAATAATTTAATTGCTAGCTATACATATACATCATCTGGAATGTTATTGCTCATAATGATACCTAATAATAAAGCATACAAATTGGCTACAAAGTCCAAAAGAGACATCTATTAACAAACTCCAAAAAATGATATCAAATTTTTCTTATAACAAGCGAACCAAACTGTAGGAGTTGTGATTGTAACGTTTTAAAAATATTAATATATTACTTATCAATTACTTTGTCACGTGGTCGATGAGTAAAGTATTTATTATAAACATTCCATTCAATATAACTTATCGATGATTACAACTCGATATTAGACGGATGCGTTTTTTCATGATAGACAAAGGCGTGATTTGAATTGGTTTCACGATTGTTTCATAAACACAGTATCAAGTAACTCAGTTATAATTTATTTATAAGGACTCGGTTCTCATGGATAATTCGACCTGAAAGGTTGCAAACAGATCGTTGCTATTGTTATTCTATTATTAGTATAGGTTATTAAAAAAACCAGATGTGAAAAAAAGCTACACTGTCTTGATTTTTAATTTTTATTTTTCAACACAGCTTTATATTTGATACCAGAACATGTTTGTTTTTAGTGTACTTTAAAAAAATTAATAGGTCCAGTTTATAAAAATATTCTTAAGCATTTTAAATGTTGGTTTAAAAAAACCCAGTTTTATATTTTATGCGACACTGTAACACGTCCTTGAGTATTATGTATTTTATGCAGCAAGTGCCAATGATAGATTGTAAATGATTGTTTTTGTTGGTGAAAAATAAAAAAAACTGGCTATTGTTCATTTTAGACTCCATAATATTTAAGTATTTCAAAGCTTTCAAGAACGATAGAAAGAAAAGAAAATATATATTTACAGTTAAAAGCTTATAAAAAAATGATCTTGATAAGATGATTTTACTTTACCTTTTCACATTACAATTACAAGTTCATATGATAGGTTAAATACAAAAAAAATGTATTTATTTAATTATAAAACATAAATAAAATAAACTCTTGTTTATAGTGATAGTTTCTCAAAAATAACCTAAAGTAATATTTACTTGTTACTTATATTGGCTTGTCACTATTTAATAAAAAAAAAAAAATTTGCAAAATCACATCTGCTTTTCTTTCACCACGATTTATTTTCGTAAATAATCAATCACACTTATGAATTATTCTTTAATATTATAGAAGTTTTATTTATTATTTCAAAGATAATTATTTATATTATTTCTTGAATAAATATTCTGCTATCTAGATCAATCTAAAATTTCCAAAATCGATTAATTGATTGATGTATTTGGTGAGTTTTGATTATTCATAAAATATTGAATAATTGCAGTGCTTGGAAATAAGAGGTCACCTTTTAAAATATAGGATTTTCCATTACCAACGTCATAACACTTATCTAATACCCAATTATGAAGACCATTATTATTTCAACAAGAAAACCAAAGATGATTCAGTCCGTCACATTAAGAATCAATTATAGATGATTCATGAAAATTGTCTTTAATTTACCAAAACCGATATGCAAAGTTCATTAATTTATATTTTAGTTTAGACTTTTATACAGTCATTTGCCTAGCCAGATCTATATGAATAATTATTTGCTGACGTCTTAATATTTGTCATTTCCACTTATTTTTATAGTTTTGTAAGCACTAAGGGTTAAAGTTGCATTATCATTAAATAAAAAACGAGCCATGACGCAAACAATATAATTAGCAAATTACTGCATATAGAGTGTTTTATATATTGTTAAAAGAGATGCAAGGAGTTCAGTGAAATTTTTATTGAAAATAAATAAAGATGAATAAACCTTCACCTATAGCAAAACTAGAAAAAAAAATTCCGGAATACCAAATTGTTAACATTGTAAAATCATTACATCTCAAGTACCTTAAAATTATAAATATATTTTTATATCGAGTATAATCACTAATACTTTTGATTTTGAAATACGTTTTTTTTTGTTTTAATTTGAAGTATTTTTATTTGAAATACTACTTTTGAAAGTCCATCCAGTTACCAACATCTCTTACGAGTACATTTCATTTAAATGTCACATAATACGCCAATTTACAACAGAACAATGCCACTCCGTCACAGTCTAAATATTTGATGCAACATCTGCATGCAAGTCATCTGCATTCTGCGTACACAATATAATTTAAATACTTTTGAAACCGCAATTTTATGCAACAAATCATAATAATGCAATCTCTATCCTGAGTAAATGTTACAATGAAATAATGAGTAGTATAATAACAGTAAGCATTATTTTTAAATTAGTCGTATTATGTAAAATATAAGTTTACGCTAGAGGCATCGAAGCATGAGTCGAAGCACTTGAAGATTCTATAATTGTTTTATTTTTTTTTTAATTGGTTAGTGTTTCATAATACATATTTAATATTGTGAACATATGTAGTGGAATTCCATTATATGTCATAGTTTTCTTGACTTACCTCATTGTTGGCGGGAGCTGCGCGGGCCTCACTAAAGATGCCGAGGGCCATCCCCAGCGCCATTGCGATTGCCCCCAAAACTCTCATTTTTACTGAAATACCAATAATAAATTATTAAAGAAATTGCTTATAACTAACTGCCTATTTTATTTTATAGCATACAAATTCACACTAAACTAAAACACTCGTCTTAGATCACTCGTAATGTCCACGCGCACTCATTTCAATTTTTTTAAATTTTGGTTGCTGAGCGATTACTTTGATTGTTGATTCTATTATATATAATATAACAAAACTTCTGATGTGTGATAATACAATAAAACATGGTTATAAATATATATATTTTTTAGCTATACAGGATATGTTGTTAAAACATCTATTCATCGAAATCGGATATCAATTTCTCCCCCATTGATCAAAAATTCTTATCAAAGTACATTTTTTAAATATTATAATATAAAAATTATATTATTCATTAAGTTAAACTATACATTCAAGTAATTTTAAGTCATTTTAATAAAATAATACTTCATATAAATTAATACATAATTTTATGAATATCTATAATAAATTATGGAAGAAATATATTTCAATATTCGGCAACTTATATTTATAATTATATTTTAAATTTTATAATGTGTACCTTTGGATGTAATTCCGAAACATGTTAGGTCATCTAATCTATACGCAGACCACGTAATAATTCTGTATTCAATCATTGACAATGACCGTGAATGTTTTTTATAACCATCGTTTTTTTATAAATATAAATAGGGTCAATGCGCATATTGCTTTATAATTACTAAAGTAAACTTGCTATGTTTGTTATATATATTTTTTTAATTACGCATTTTAATCGCTTTTTTTTTTCATTCAAGGCGTAAGACTAGACTCGTTGCTTTATTAAACCTGTCAGCAAACCATCACCATATAAATTTAATTCTGATTCCCGTTTGATAATTATAATCAATGACATTGACGTATTTATGGTGAACAGCAATTGTTGGCAATCTCAAAATTCGTACGTAATTATTTTAATGCACTGGTAAAAACAAACCTAAATCGGACTCGTGTAGGATGATACAAATTTGTTTTAGTCACTTTTGACATTTGGATAAGTCGAATAATTAATTAGCAAATTCAACCTTTTCTATACTTTGAAAAATATCAAAGTTGTTTTGTTCAAATGAAAATAATTTCAATACAGTCTCTTAAAGCAAAAAATGTATTTTTTTAAGAATTCATCAATAGATAAACTTTTATACATAAAGCTATTGAAAAATCCAGGTACAGATTATTGCAAAACATCATTACCTGGATTATTTGTACAAGTAGGTTTACATATGTGTTATTTGTAATAACTTCGTTTAATTTGTAATACACCATATTTAGGCTAAGAGAGTATATACACTTTTTGTTTGTGAGTTTATTCGTCATTTATCAGAAGAAGCTGTTGAAAGGAGAATGTATTCATAATCTCCTAGCCAATTAATCCTTCATATTTGTTGACCTCTTCATTCTTTAAAAAAGTGTGTTAATTCAGTACCACGAATAATCAAAGTAACATCATCTAAAATAATTGCGGCGACATTGTCGTATTTATGGGCATCTATGAAAATGCTCATATAAATAAATGTTTACATATAAAACAATGTAACAATTAGTTTTAAAACCTCTCATTTTACTGGTGATGATTCAAGTAAAAGCCATATTGTCATTAGAAATGCGTATCAATGAAACAACAAAAAATGTTTTGTCGAATAATATTTTTCAAATATATATATATATATATATATATATATATATATATATATATATATATATATATATATATATATATAAAACCTTTTTCTGTAACTTTTGTTTATAAGAGGTATCAATCAAATTAAATATTATTGCATTTTGTACAAAGTTCAATAAAAATAAGTTGTTACTGCCTGATGAAAATATTCAATAACACTGTTCATATAAAAACCTGATGGATTTTGTTTTGCTTGTGTGATTTTATTATCTTTTTGCGGTGCGGTTTGAGGCGGGCCTAAAAAATGGTTCAAGTTCTCTATTTGTTGGTCCCGAGTCCATCATAATGCACAGGTGAACATTCGGTTTACCTTGAGAAAGATACATTTATACTGCTTTAAAGCCAAGGTGCTTAAACTCGTTTTAATAAGGAAATCTCAATTTATTTTTCAGGTTTCATTTTTTTTTTTTATAATTAACAAAAATACTTTCAATTATATTGAAATTTCGTGTGCGTGTAACAAAATTAATGAACTGTGCTTTTCGAAAAAATATACTAAAAGTATACTGCCAACAATTAATTGTGCTATCCTGCACCAAATTCAAAGATTTAGTGATTTAAATTGAACTTTTGATCCTTTCGTAGATTTTTGCAGCTATGATTATAATCCGACGTTTTGGGTCCTTTGCTGGGACCATCTGGAGCAAAACTAAAAATATCACAACAGCAAAGAGTACCAAAAACTTCAAGCACCTCAACATTAATGAAACCAAATCGAATAAAATTTATATTCCTCCTACAAATATTTTTAAATATACAATTTATTTTGTGTTATTAAATGTATATATTACAAGTTTACACATTATCAAGCATACGCGTTAAGTTTGCCTAATCACCACAGGTTAATCACAAAAAATGTTTTAAGTATAAATTTATCACCCACAACAATATTATTATCACCTGAGCCCCAATATTTAAAAAAAAAAAAACGTATTCTGATGCATTATATATTTTCAATATTCAATCAAATCTAGTATCAAAAACAAGTGATTTTCTTTCGTAAAACTTCGACACGCGCCTCTCGCTTTATCGTGCGCAAGTAGTCGCTGCATCCATTAATTACGGACAGAATTACCGAGGCTGGGTGATGGAATATCATTAAGAGAACTTGGCAAGAGTGGAGCTAACCTGGATAATGCGGTGTGTGTCACTCGGAAGAGCACTCAGTACTGACCGGCCGCGCGCCTTGCTCGAGTCTTATATATCAGAAAGCCTTTTTTGCTACCTGCGATGTAATGATAGTTTAAAATCGATTTGGACATGGTCTTCTTCGAATGGGCTCCCTGATTTTTTTATTTTTTTTTGTCGTGATATATAAAGGCTTTAATTGTTTCTGAGTAATTTATTAAAATGGATGAATTGCAATAATTTTTTTGTTTGCTGAAAATAGCATTGAAAATGTATTCGCACTGGAAGAAATACTTATTACAATCGAACTCTTTAATAATAAGTTATGCTTGCCTTTACGAATAAAAAAATCAACACTTTTTATAAGCCATTTATAAAGATGACAGAAAAATATTTTGATATGTAGCATGTTTGAGTAAACATGTATTTTTAAAAACAGTATGTATTTTTTAATTTTCAATCCTTTTTTTTTTGAAACGGCATCATTTTCAAAAGCATAATATAATTTCAGTTAATTTACAATCTCGTTATCTTCCTATTTTTACTATAAAAAAATATATAAAAATGCACAAAACTGCTCTTATGTATCATTAACAAAACCTATTATTGGTATAATCATTTCCTTTTAGTAATAGCATGTGTACACAGTGCGCTCAATCGTGAAATAACATAACACATATAGCGGAACCTCACAAAGCAAAGCAAAAGCTCTGCAAATATTAAATTCAATTGTTAGCAAAATATTTGTTTTATTTTGAGAATCAACTCCATTTTTCCTTTGATACTCTAATTTATTCTGTTTTTTTTTTGTTGATTTTCAGCGAGCAGTGTCTAGAAAGCAGTATATTTAAAGAACATCACGATTTATTTTTCAATTTTTATTAAACCTTAATAGTCATTGCTATGTGTTTCTGTGTGAGATATACTAGATAAAAATGTACGGATTATGAGTGCTATTCAATTTCTGGAAAATATCATAGTTAGAGGACTCAACCCATAAAAAAATATTTTTACTATGCGATTATCAAAAATATTTTGATATTAGGAATCATCATAACGAGAAAAATTCAGTTTCATCCCTGAGATTAGAGTCATCGAAGTTTGAATGTATTTGCAGAGTCATTCTATACAAAAACTTCAGTCCTTGCGCAATTCTCCAATCTACATCCAACATCTAAATTTTTCAGGTTATATCAAGATATCAAGATTTCTAGTGTAAAAATCTAATCATCAAAAGGCACAGTTAAACCAATAATTATGAGGAATAATGATTTTTTTGTGAAATGTTTCTGTGTGGCTTCATTTTAGATTGTGCAAGTGCTTTGGTACCAATTTTACTGATAAAATTAAAAATTACTCAATGGAACAATCAGTTTCCTATACCGAATGCTGACATGTTAAAAAAGAAAGTTGTATCTGTCAAGGACGTGGTTTTACATAATATAGCTGTAATAGAATATTAGTCAGATATGTAGGTTTTATGTATTAAATCTAATGATGGTAAGTTTAATTTTCATTATTGTCAAGATAATAACTCACCATAAAAGGTTTTGAAAAAGCGGAAATGTAGAAAGAATAAATTGACCTTTTTTTATCGTTTGTACATCTAGAAATCATTTTTATACTAATTTTGTCATCAAGGCTCTAAAAAAATTTTTTCTTATATTTTTGGTAAATTTATTAATTTTAAACTACCGGAACAAAAATACATGAAAATATAGTAAGAAAGAGTTTATAGAATGAATATATTATATGATACTTATTTACATAAATATATTATTTTTCTAAAATAGATTGATTGGAGATAGTCGATTGATAATAAATAAATTATTTAACATGACAGCACTACTACTACTTTTAAGTAAAATCGAAAACAAGTAATCATCATTAATATGAAGAATGCATTCAGGTACAAATATACGAATATTATATTAATTACACGGCGGAGAGTCCAACGTCTCTGTATTCATCTGTTTCACGTTAACCTGTGTATTATTTAATTACTTGATGTTATTATATTTTCAATCAACAAAAACATCATTCACTCTAATTCAGGAATAAAAATTAGCATCAAAATAAACTAATTCCACTTTTTTGCAGAGGTAACGTCGATGACCGTTGAAAAACGACAGACTTTTAATGAAGCACTTGTTATGCATAGAAATTATACTTCGTTGTAAATAATGGTAAAAACATTAATATAATTTACAGTATTAAATAAGACCTGAATAAGACCGCTCAACTAATAAATGAAATCAATAAAACTGCGAAAGACTTGTTTAATTGCATAAATAACGATTTTTACTTACAATATAAATATTACGTAAACTTACGTTATAACAAATTTTCTTTAGCATAAATTTAAAACAAAAACCACAAAAAAGTTTTCTTTTTCAAAATTTAAGCCAATAAACATTTAAACCTATAATTGAATTAAATTCAAGTGATTTTTCTAGACAAACAGATATTTTTTTAAAGAAAAACCGAGTGTGACAAACGCAAATATAAATGCATTTGAGAGGTAGACATCATTTATGGCTTTATTCCACCGCAATGATTGACTTTAAAAAAGTAGATGACCAATTTTCGCAATTTATGTTTTTCTTTTCAGACGAAGTATTCTATACATAACAGAGACACGATCTGCCTAATGCTTGTATAAGTATTCATGTCTTGATTGTATTGCCTTATTTTAATAATACACCGCTCGTACTATCAATAACCATAAACGGCGAATAATAACAAAGAGCAAATATTTTTTTGCATGTGCGAGCCATCCTCTATTTAAATAACTATCCAGGGTCACGTAATCAGGACTTCATTAAAATTCAAACAAACTCAGTACTTAAACGAAGTGTGTAAAAGATTCTTAAATAAAAGCAGCTAAATTCCATTTCAATAAAAAAAATATTTAATTTCTCAATTTTAAACGAATAAATAAAACCAAAACTAGTCGACTTCTGATATTTTTAGCAATTTTTCCCAGCAATGGTAATTTCAAACCTTTGATGGTGTGCTCTGCATATACACAAAACTCAACCAATTTGTCATGTGGTGCTTATTATAATACAATTTTGTGAAAGCAATTAGTAAATTGTCAATTTACCAAAACGAACCATTATTACAGCATAACTGAAATCCCACCAACTGAGAATTTAAATCGAGTTTTAATTATTGATCCTCATTGATATGATTTATTTTAATTTGAAACGTTTACCGCAAATCCTAGAACATCTAACAATCTCTCGCGCGAAATATTGAGAATAAAGTTAAAAACCTTTTAAAAAACACTAGTGGTTATACTCAAAATTCTTATTTTCAATCAATTGTATTAAAGTTGATTTATCATTCTGCATGTTTTTTTTTTATACATACAGTTGAAAGGAGTACTCAATTTATAGATACTAGAAAAAGGGAGTATTGAGCATTTACGCATTCGGGCACTGTGCTGCTTGTGGTATTGTTATATTATTACAATAACTGAATAATATCATCAGATCGTATTTAGTTTCCACAGTTCACAAGTAATTCAGAAATTATCCTTGAAGAATTATAAGCGAGGCCACTTACTACGCGTGAGTAAGTCCGCGTAGATGGAATACTCTAAATTATAAATAATTCATCGCTCGAGTGACTCGCCTCCAAGTACTTGTGGTGCTCATAGCCAGGATTTCGGAAACGGTTTACTAAAAAAATATATTCCAAAGCTCTAATTAATCTATAAGAACTGATTATCATCATTTCGTAGTCAGACAAGTCGATAATTAACATGAAAATTGTTGAAAAATATATCTGCATAGCCAATCCTTTAACTGGTGTAATGAATAGGTTTTTTGTTGCTGAATTATTCAGACTTTGATTCGCGAAAGCGAGAGAAAGACGCGATAGTAAAATAATGAAATGACTTGTTTTTTATGTATCCGGTAATGTATTTCAATTATTAACATTTGCTATATTTTTAAAAAAATCTAGAAGGTACTTTAACTATAAAAATCGCCATCCAGTAATTAAAGACCAATTGTTTAATTGTATTATTGTGTAGAAAAAAAATTACAAAGTAAAGTTAGAGTTGAATCTTATCTTTTGGGTGTAAAGATTAAAAAATTCCCGGAACTAAATACAAGCGTACTGTCTTTTCATATTATTAAATTCTTGTTTTTTTTCAACAAATAATTATTTATTACTTTTTATACATGCCTCTAGCTGTAAAAATCACACTTGCAATTATTAATATTAAACATATGTTAAGTACTTAATATGCAGTGCTTAGAGCAGGTTTTTTTTCAAACGTTTCTTTATTGGGAAGGTTTATTGACCCCGTTTTTTCAAGTAATAATTATACAAATTAAAATTACACTTGACTAGTTATTTTCTCATCTGGTTTCTCCGAGATGATATTTCGACATTTCATTCTAGTATTTTCCAACTCTGCAACAATTTTCGCGGATAGAACTTCGCGACCTTCTTTTTTTTGGAATTAATCAATTTTCAATAAGATAAAACAGAAATTAAACAATAATAAAATATTGTAATAAAATACTTTATAATTTAAATAATCAACAAATCGCATTAAGTAGCAAGGACTTCTTCAATGTAAATATTTATCCTATAAGCATAGGTGTTATTGAAATATATTATGAGTACAGAAGAAATCCTTCCTTATGTTAATTATATCTATAGTATTGAAAAAACATAACCAATACACGTAAAAATATAATTTCATATTTTGTATTATCGTCGTTAGCGAGAGACATCCAAACTAAGGTAATATCATTGAGAGATCGTCTATCCATAATTAAATCAATAAGAAAGCCAGCTCGGGTGTGTGCAATGTTTTACATCAAAGTTATTTGTTTGCCTTGTTGTACAGTATGTAACAAAAGAGCGTAACCGGCATAAATTATTTAAAAAATTAAGTCTAGCATTTTAAAATAATAAAACACGTAGTTAATCATACATAATTAGATGCTTTATTATCAACAAGGTGTCCAGTTTCCTCTGTTGTTTATAATAGCCAGGCATCTTCGAGGCATTCTTTCAACTATTTTTTCTGCATATTCTCGGGATAATGACCTCCATATGGCCTTTAAATTGCGAGTAAGCTCAGTGACAGTTAGCGTTTTTTTCCTCGAAGTTTAAGCTTCATTATCGCCCAAACGTTTTTAATTGGGTTTGCGTCAGGAGATTGTGAGGGCCAATCCAAGACCTCGATGCCTTTATATTGTTTCCACGTGCTGCATAGGCGACTTCGGTGTTTGGGGTCGTTATCTTAAAATATCCATGATTCACTTGGGCTTGAGAACAGTCTTTGGGTAGATGGTAATAATGCTTTCTGGTATATTTGGTTTATCCTTGCAGCATTCAAAGTTCCGGTAAACAAGTTCAAATTGCCAAAACCACGTTTTGAGAAGCATCCCCAAACATGCACCTTTACCTGATGCATAACAGTTCTTTCAACCAGTCTGTTATCGGCAATTGACCAAGCACGAGGTGAGATACTAGTTGCCTAAAACGAAGCTATGTCAGAAAATATTATCTTGTCCCAGTTGAGATCTTTGTTTTGTTGTGCCCAGGACATTATTTTTTTAACGTGATTTTCTGAAAGGAGCGGTTTCTTCAATGTGCTTCGGTATTCTAACTTAATCTACATTAAACGTCTTCTTATTATAGCTAGAGATATATTTAATCCTTTTTGCTTCAGATTTTCTTACGCAGATTGCAAAGATAGATGTGGGTTTTTCAAAAATAGGTTAGTTATCCGCTTATCCTCGGCGGACGACGTCTTTTTTGTTTTACCACTTTCTGGTAGGTCATCGACGTGTTTTGTTTCTAAATATCGGTTCACCCACTTGGTCACAAACCTTTTCGACTTATTCATATATTTTGCAGCCTGAACGCGTAACATTTTTGGTCCTTTAGGATGCGAACAAAGGAACACTGCCTCATAGCGAGAAGCATACGCGGCACTCATCTCTGGAAATTTGCACTCTGTGCGAAGTAAACACGAAAACTTAATAATTTATACGATGCATTAAGGGCAAAACGTTGGACTACCTGTTTATTTCTTTTTTTTGCAAAAAAACTCCAAAAACATTTTTTTATAGTGGTCACGTTCTTGTTAAACACACTGTATATAGGAAAATAACTTTAAAATAAATATTAAACATGGTTTTTCTGAAAGAAGCAGATAATCCATTAACCAGGACGCAGTTCACAATATTTAGAGAATAAAAAATGCTTCATACGAACGACTTATTCAAGATAACTTTGTGGAAATTACTATTTACTTCTGTATAACTTACCTAATAAAATACTGTAGCATTGTAAGTTGAATAAATAAAACAATAGGATTTATTAAAAAATTACATTTATTTAACAAAAGTATAAAAATTACGCACTAATATATTTCCATTTTTAATGTTTATTTTATATAATCATTTAAACATTTTATAAAAATATATTTTATTTCAATCTATAATAGCAGGTAGGGAAATCACATTATGTTGATATTTATAGCACTCTGCAAGCTTACAAATTCATGAATGCATCAAGACACTGTTGGTGAAAATATACATTTTTAAAATACCCATCAAATAGTTATTTTGAATACACATATGTGTACACAAAAACATTAAATAAAAAATACAATTTATTGTTTTCCAAACCAAACAATCCATGATTTTAAAATAGACATCTTTTGCAGCATCACTTTTACTTTTGAAGACGGACGGAGTATATGTTAAATAAATCAGATCATATTTCATAAAATATATATTTTTTACACAAAGTTGTGTTAAAAAGTGTGTGAGTGTATCAAGTCCAATAATTACTGAAATCATATTTCAGATTCTGTATAAGATATGATTATGCTTGATTTGTGTTTGTTCATAATGACAAGATTGTCATCAATTTTACAGATTTATCGCAAAATCATTATGAGGTAGCTCTTAATAAAAAGGCAAAAATAATTCTAACTTGTACAATTTCTTCTCGCTAAGTATACTTTACATGGATACTCATAAAATACTTGTCAATTTAAAAGTGTTGATATTATATTTATATTCATCACAACTTATTTATAATATCAAAATTAAAAATATTTCTAGAATGAGTGTTATGAAGAATTTTAATTTAAAAAAAACCAAACGTGTTCAAAAGTAAACTTAGTGCTTTTCGACGTAAACTGTCTTCTCGACCACCACGGCGGGCCTGGCCTCATGCACCGAGGTGACGACAGTGATGGGCCGTCGCTCGGAACGACGAAGCGCCTTAGCTTCGTTACGGAGTTCCTTAGCTTCGTTGCGCGCAATGCGCTCAGCTGTCCGAGCCCGGGCCAGCTCCACTCGTGCCAGACGGCCTTCCTTACGCTGCTCAGCAGCCTGCTTCAGTAGTGGTTCAGTTTGCTGAACCAATTTGCTTACAGCGCTCAGTGTGGAGATTGGGATCTGAAAGATTTAAAAAATCTGTCAGATTTTCGGTTCTTTATATTCAAGTCTTTCTTAAACATTTATTGTTTTACTATGAGTTCACATTATTTTAACTCATATATGTGAATACTATAAATTTACAGAAATTTAAAAAACTCTTTTCATATAAAATATGTGAGTATTTTTACTATTATTAATATCATAAATTATCAGTACGTATAACAGATTTTTATCTAAAATTTTATTCCTACTTGATAAATTAAGGAATCAAAATGTAATTTAGCGATGAGTTATTTTTTAACTATAAAATCTATTTTGTTACTAGTACGGAAACTACTGTAACTGTTAAGTTTGCTATCTTAACTGATCAACATCTTCGTTCATCATGAAAAATTGATTTGTTTCATTTGATTGTTTATAGAATAATTTTAGTCTTTTAATTAATACAAATATAAAGGCATCATAAGGGTGAATTTTGCTTTCGTGAATAAAGAAGTAGGTGATTGACATGCAAGGTTGAAATGGATTTGACGATGCTTTGATATACATATATTATAAAAGTATACAGGGATATTGTTTATAGAATACACTTTAATAAATATAACATAAATCTATTTTTTTTATATGCAAGAGTATCACTTACCTTTTAATTTCACATCGGTGTGATACGTGGGCATAAATTCGAATAATTGTTACAATATATGTGTCATTATAACATAAAGCATAAAAGTTTACGGTGGCTAAAATTTTACAGAGATTTAAGAATACAATCAATGGGCTCGTACTAATAGTATAAATTGATAATGCTGAGTAAGTCGCCAGGAAGGACACAACATTATTGAATTTATTAATGAAATACTTCACAAGTATAGAGGTGTTAAACATACAGTTACATATTGCATTACTTGCTGTGATATTTTTCTAAACTCTTTTCTCAAAAGCATTGAATAACTCAAAAATATTTGTGCCCAATATATCCATGTTTATTTTAAAACCGGTAATATGCAAATATGTTATAATGAAACAGTAACTAATAATTTAATAAATACAAGTTAGAATATTAAATTGAACATACATAAATTATTTTTTGAATGTTTATATTGCAACTTTCAGTGGAATTAAATGTATTCACTAAATTATTTGCTACATAATTAGTACTATAAGTGACTACAATATAATAAAATGAATATTTTACATACCATGAGCGAGGGCAATATTAAAAATTGGAGAAATATCAGAAGCATGAAACAGAAGATAAGAGATGGTGATTTCTCAGGTTTAATGAAGTGTTATAAACAAGTATAACGAAAACAAGGGATTAATAGTCATATATTAGCGATGAGAACAAAATAATATGATGTATACTTTCATATATCATGAAGAATCGTGCAAAATATGATGTTAAGTGTTTCACTTAAGAATTATTAGGATTCAAGCCCATTAAATTATCTAGATTTTTTGAGTGAACAGTTCGTACAGCTACATAATTATTGTATTAGCAATAATGAAAAAAAATCTACACATAGTGGTATCCGTACCAACACTTTTAATTTTCTTGGCCTGACGTCTTAATCCTTTTGACACCTGTTGCCTTTTAGCTTGATGTAGCGTATACAACTGTGATACCTTTGCACTGAATTTACTGAAAAGTTCAACGGCTTCCAAATAGAATTATTTATTAGAGTATTAAATGCATAAGCTAAATATATAAGTAATTATTAAATAAAGCATTCTATATTATCGAATTAATGGCACAATGTACTATGTCAAAAAAATAGTCGAGAAGTATCTAGATAGATTCAAAACCATAATGATTTTGAGAAATTCCATACCAACAAGTATTGTTTTAAACAAAGTATTAAGAAAATTTTAGCTTGTAAATGAGTAGTTGTGGAAACAACAAATAGCAACATGATGACAGACAATACGGAAGAGATGATTTTGGATGCAATCATGCAGAAATGTTGTGTAATAGTATGAGATTGTTGTACTGCAGTACAGAAGACAGTCAGTCGGTTACCTGGCGAGGCACAGCAGCCGGCGAGCCGCTTGATAGTTCCACATGGCCGTGAGGGCCGTGAACACTCCTCCTCTCACAGCGCTCCTCAGCCCCACGCGGTACCAACTCACGTTGAATATCCCGTCGATCACGTCACCCGCATAGTCCATCTTTCCTTTTGCCATGGCCTGAAATCACGATATCAGAATTTTTAAAATCCAAACATACTAAGATATATATTGTTTTTTTATGATGAAAATTTTGAGTTTTTTTTTTTGTTTTTGTAACATGTTTAGACGGTTATATTTAAAAGGATTCAAAATTCGTGAAAATAATTGAAAAAATTTTTTTTCTACAAAACGAATTTTTAGTCTAGTGAATTTTTTAAATTTATTTAAAATAATAATATAATATTTTTCTGGAGTATTATTGTGTGTCACCTCAAAGTCAGCACTGTCCTTGGCGTAGGAGGCTACTCCGCTGAACTGCAGTGCCGCTGTGAGAGCCACGCTGACAAGCATCACGGACACGAACCTATTCAGGATTTCAAGAAACTCCATCTGAAAATAAAAGTTAGAATTACTTTACATAGATGGCAGTGTACAATTAAATAATAATACATTAAATGTGCTCAATCACGCACAATCTTACATTAATAAATCGAATAAGCAAAGCAAACAATTTTAGTTGATTTGAAGTATCATCAAAAAAATATAACAAGCCATACATAATTATGACAGGATTCAGTTTGATGTAATCGTATTTAGTTTTGTTCAGATTAAGCTTAATGTAGCAATAAGGAAACCACAGACCGCGACGACAGACGCTAGCCTTTTCAATAATCGTGACGTGTAGCTTTTTCATTTTTGTGTGACTCACGCCCGTTTATTATGAAACATAATCATAATGATTATTTAATTCACGCTGATAGATTCACAATGAAGATATTACAAAAAAAATCTAGGAGAGGCGTGCGTATTTTCATCAATGCGTCCATCATCTCTCATTAAAATTTTATTGTGTACTCTTAATTTTCAATATCCGCATTAACAAATAACGCATAAATTTGTCTTAAACTGAAAATATTTCAAAATAAAGTTTTTCAATTTGTAAAATTAACATTTTGTTCAATTATCACTATATCTAAAAATTACCAATAAAAATTACTTCCTGTGGAAATAAAATATTATTAATTTTTATTTAAATGTGAATTATAATACGCCTTTCCTCTTATAAAAAAGTTGAACATTATAATTTTTTTGATTAACTAATAAAAATAATACAAAGTTATCAAGTATCGGCAAAACCGTTCGATCTATATTTCGATAAGTGAGATAACAAACTATGATCACAAAGAAAGTGCCCAGTACTTTCTAAAACTGCAAGTCATCACAGAAGATGGATGGACTGTTATATTGTAATAATATAATATTTAGCGAAACATTATTCTCATAATTGCAAGGCAGTTTGCTTGCTCTCAGGCGTAAAATTATTCGTATTGCTGAAAAAGAGATTTGTATAAAGTATTATATAATGAAATCGTAACGGTTTATATTTATTCAAATGTACGCTAAATACTTAAATAAAAATGAGTTATGTAATCAAATATTTTTTCATTCGTTCTCAGTCAGTTTGCCTTGTTATTTGTTTGTTAAGGCATCCATAGTTCTAATATTTTGATACTATTTTTTTGCACTACTGATAAAAATCGTGACACTCTAAGATGTCTATAATTTTTTTGTTTAATTTTTAAGCACAACTCATTTGTCACTGAAAAATTGTCTTTCTAGTCACGATTCAAATGTTTCAACCTATTTTTCGAGCGTAAAAACTTCATATTCGAGTCCTTGTGCATAATTTCTATAAACGTGTCAGATCTACATTTTTCTGTCCACTAAGACATAATGATCCAAAATTCAACTTAAAAAAAAGTTTTAAAAAAAGTATGAAGTATTTTATTACCATACTATCATCTAATTCATTACAATTTGACATTGCGGAAATTATTTTATTTTGCATGTCCTGCCAACTTGTCATATAAAAAAATAATTGATCATAATTGAACATATTTTATTGTATAGACGCCAAAGCTCTTCAAACAAATATAAAAAATATTACTAGCAAGTAATTTAAAGTGGATTCTTTAATTTTTATTACGTGGGTTGCAAAAACCTCATGTGTAATATATTTTTATTTTATAATTTAAATTAAATTACTTCATGTTTCTTGCAATTCCGCGAATCTCGCGTATGCAATCTCAAACCTTAATTTAAAGCTAAAACAAAAATGAAGTTAATTTGTTAACCTTTATATATGAGATAAAAAAGCAAAGAATATATACACGCTATCTTATACATTTACGGATCTACAAATAGTTAATTGCTCATATATTAAAAATATATAATTATATATTTCAATGCAATTGTAGGTATACTTGTACAAAATTAAATGAAACAATTTGTAATCAAATATTTACAATTACAATGCCAAATTAATAAATCGAAGTGAAGATGGTATTTATGATTATTTCTTTTAATTTGTTGGGATTCATTTATTTATCAGATTTATTAAGCCTTTGATTGTAGTTAATACTTTTTAAGTGGTATATGATGGAGTTAAGTTTTAAAAAACATATGACCGATGGTTTTAAGCATTGATGTCATGGACTAAAGAAATATTTAATCATATACCATTCAAGAGTTCATATTTATAAGATTTTTTTTATGTTAAGTCGCAAGCATATAATTAAAATATTCGTGCATGGTACAATAGTGAGCGGTTTTGTTAATTATGATATTATTAACATATTTTTCATCCAATAAATGTTTTAACACATCGTTTCAAATTCAAGAACACATATTATCGGTGATATTAATAAATTCAGTCTATATAGATTATTAAAAAATATATTTTATGTTTAATTTAACATTTACACAATTTACTTATATTTAAATATATGAAGAGTATGTAGAAATAAAAAATATCGGTTTCTAACAATTTTTTTGAAATGAAAACAAAATATATTTACGGTGATATTTCAAATAAACTTAAGATCAGGGACGGTTGCTGTACCCGTTTTGCAAAATGACAAGTGGCTTTTAAATAAGTATTTGGATAATCAGATAATACAGTCTTTCATAAGTTTTTTTTAAATCAACATGTCATATCAACAATATATTACAATATTTAATTTCTTAATAAAGAATTAGGAGTTAACTTTAAGGAAATCTAATATCGATCCGTTCAACGATAATATTAATTTTATTTTTTTTTAAATAATAAGATTGGCTTTATGCTATAAATCTTTCAAGCTTATTAAATAAATTTCAATCCAAATGGAGCAGGCCAAAAGATTGTCATTTCAAAATAATTTTACTTAATTTTAATTTATCATCTAATATGTAGAAATATTATTACGAAATCATGTTATCAGAATATGTTACTCGAAAATCAATATTTATAGTATTCGCACACAAATACAGACATTTATAAATTGATAGTGACAAATCGATTAAAATTGACTTATCTAAAAACCTATAAATCACGATGTGAACATTATATATATATATATATATATTTTTTTTTAATTTTCTCTAAATATATTTATAAAGGAAATTTATCTGTTAAGGAAACTTTTATCTAATAAAAAATCTATTTATATTTATAAGATTGAAGCCTTTTCGGAAATTACAAAAGACATGTAAGGCCCGTCGCATTGTTTTTTTTTGATGTTGTAACAATTGAGATTTTTGGTTACCTTTGTCAGATTTCTCTGTTATATTTTCTTTTTGAGACCACTGTAAGCCTAGCATGTAAATCGCGTGCAAATAAACATTGCTAGAATAAGAAGGACTAATAATTAAAAAGGGTTAAAATTAAGTAATTCGCCAGTGCTGCATTTCCATCTTGTATTTTTCATTGTGCTCTCAAGTGTAACAAAATACAAAAAACGTTATTTTCCACCCTTATATCACTGCGAAGCCTTTTTCATGATTCCCCCAGTTGTGTGATTTTTTGGAATTCTTCTTTCACCGCGTTTTCAATCATAGTTATTTCTTCCAAATCCATTATTATAAAAACTCTGTGTTATCCGTTCTAATGACAATGTACATATTGTTAAGATTGAAAAACATCATTTTTACAATTTTTTGTATTTAAGAAATAATATTTTTTAAAAATATGTAATTAACCTTTTTGTTGCAGTTTTTATAGATTATTTTATTTTAATAAGTGAAATCAGGAACCGCATGTTTTCAAACTACTATTTGTTTCACACTTCCTACTATGCCTAATGTCCTATTTTTTATATAAAAAAATGCACAATGGCGCCTTACATGTCATCAGCGCGCAGACCAGGACAATGATTAGTCAATAGAGATAAAATGTTATGATAATGGATTGTGACATTATAGAAATAAAATGTATTACCATTGATCAAGTTCAATGAAAAAATACATAACATTATTCCATGGTCGTTCGAATAATATTCATGATCATTTTTTCAATCATCTATTTCTGTGATAGAGAATGTGAGTACTCAGTGCATATTCTGGTTGATCAAAAACTTACTCTGTAAAGTGCAATTATATTACTACCAATGACATTCCAAGTAAGTTGCTGGGATATATTTTGCGGACTGACACTGATAGAATTATGTATTTCCATAAATATACCTGATTTATCAGCGTGATGTGTTTTTGAAATATTTGCTGTCAAATATGTTATAATTTTTTTAAAATATATTTATAGTTGATTTTAAACTTTGCGTTTATTTCACAATCATTTCTTGTCATTTAATTTTTCAGCCATTTGGTTATTTTATTCAAATGTCATGTAATTTTTTTTTTTAAATTTCGTCAGTTGAAAATATTCCATTGATCAGTTTTTTGCTAAAGCATTTTTTGCCCGAAATGTACACGAAAATTAAATTCGTTTATGTTATTTGCTACTTCAAGCTATGCATTTGTTTGCACAATTTATTGATTCATTATTGTTACGCATCATAAATTAATATTTTGATAAAAAAGACGATTTAATAATTCATTAGCATTAAGTTTTTTGTGTCAATAAATTTTAAATATTTTTTGCTCGTTATATATTATGTTTTTCTATTCAAGGTGAGGTAAATATTTTTTAGAGTCCAATATATAAGTCAAAGTACAGTGACGTACTCCAGTAACCGACCTCGATAAAATGAGTTGGTTGTCAAGAAGTAGTTGCATTCACAGAGAGAAAACTATAATTATTTATATATTTGGGTCTACATCGGCCCTATCCGAGGCTGCGTGTCTGTAATCGCAGGCCAAAATAAAAAAGCCACCGAAGCATTCTTAGGTGCTGCAATCATGAAAATTATTTTAATATTTACCTCCATCGGTACAAACAACTATCAATGTTAAATACTCTTATATCAGATAAATAATCTCAGCGTTGCTTGTATCATTTTAATAATGCGAAAAACAAGTGTAATTAAGTCCTAAACCAAATTAGTAAAAGGCGCACAGTTTTGCAAGGTATTCGTAATAATCACATTTCGTTTATATGTCCAACATCCGTTTTAGATTTGAGATTAGCACTAACAACGATTTACATGTGCAAAAAATGGACAAAAAATAAGTAGTACAGTTTTGATTTAGAAATATAGCAATTGTGTAATATAGCACTTTGATGTAGTTATTTTTAGCGATTTACGACTGCAAGTTGATTAGATTAGCGAGAAACACTGACGCTATAAATACAACAAAAAAAGGAGGTTAAGTCATGCAGTGTATCTCCATCACACTATTCGGACAAATTTATCATTTTTATGTCACCATATTTACTGGATCAACTATAATAATTATCTTGTTAGCTTCAAATAAAACCTTGTAACCTAATTTTTTTTTTTATTTTATCAGTATCTGATAACAAATGATTAAAATATATCCCATAGATTAATAAAAGTCACAGAAAAATACTATTCTAAAATCTGAAATAAGCAGGAAACTTTAGAACTACAAAACGAATGATCGATGTAATAGTTTACTGGAGCCGAATATAAATTTGATTGTATGAATGAAAAATTGTAAAGCTCAAATGTTGATTTGTGCACAACAGTAAGTAAATAACATTTTAAAAAAATCTTTATATACGTCTTTGTTGTATATAAAAGAAAAAAGTGTTGATAAATGAAGAGTTAATTTTACAATAATGACTTTTCAAATAGCATGAACTTTATTTATCAATTGTATTTTTTCTGAAAAGACCGTTGAACATCGAGCAATATACAAACAAAAATGAAATAATATTATAATTTTAACAAGCAAAAATATTAAGTAATAAATACTCATGTTTGATGCAATATCAGAATAAAATTCAACTATGCTTTATTTACTTAAGCATATGCTTTTAAATCAAATATTTACAGCTGTACGCGAGAAAATCATAGAAGTATCCAAAAAGAATTACGTAAAGGAATACTATTCGTGTTGGCGCACAGTCTTTTCGTTATAATTGCGTGTTCTTGGTATTTTGGCATAATATTATTAATAATAACTTTTACTTCTACAACCTTTTGGTGTTTCCGAAATACAGGTTTTATCGGTGCCAAGTATAAAAAATGTACAAATACTCGTACTATCCTGGCTCAGGACCTGCTTTGAAGCTTGAAAATGGCAAGAGAATTGCGTGAGGACCATCACGTAGGCATCGAGTTCTTATGTAGATCTCAATAAGTTACAATAGTAATTGATCTCCGACGTAATTGCAGCATTCCTGGAAGTCTATTTTTTATATGGTAGTCATGTATATTATATGAACGATTTAACATGCCTCGTTAGATTATTTCGTTGCTAAGCGTGATCAATTTTAAATTCGAAGCCGTTAAAATTCAAAGAATTACTTTCAAAGTAATTTGTATATTGCGAAATAATTTAATTTACTCAAAAAACTTTCTCTATCATGTTATAAGCATTCATAATCTCTGGATGATAATAAAGAAGGTCTACAGTATATAATGTTGCAAGTGTGTACAAGAGAACTCGAGAGTTCTAAACGACTTAGGAGCATCTTACATTTTGGGTTCTGTAATGCAGTCCGGGCACTGTCGTCAATGAGTTCTCAGTGTGGATGATTTGCATTGACATTGACTTTGACAAATGAAGAGTCTGTGATTAATTCACTATCGCCTGAAAACTGATTACTTATTCGAGGCCACGCAAAATACCCCGAGATTATATCACCTCATTATAAGGCGGTAGTTACACCACGGTTTTTTTTTCCGTCAAGACCTTCATATGTAATATTTGTGAGCATTATGCAGGTCTGACAGTTATTATCACCAGCACAACACTCACAACAAGCCTTGTTGGTAGTTTGTCTTGTTTGTCACGGCTAATTTCCAGTAAAATTTTACATCATCGAACTATGAACAAAATTTTACTCTAAATACAAAAAAAATCATTCCATCGAAATAAAAAGCTTAAAAATAAAAAAAATACTGTAAGAATATTTGATTAATTTTAAATCTTCGATTTTCACATAAATCTCGTGAATTAGCTTTATGAGTAATATCAAATACCTTAAACCAGAAATTATCAAGGACACGTCGGGCACAGAATCCCACCATTTGAAAAATGTGTTACACAGGTATTTGAAAGATTTTTAATTGTTTTAAGTGTTATGTGTCGGGGAAGAAATCAGAAGCGGTGGGTACTGGTTAAGACACTTTTATTGTTCACTGGTATATTATAATGGTTACAGTGTTAAGTTATTATTTCAAAGACAGGGAGACTACCGCTCCTTCGGTGGTCTGTCGTGATCTGTCCTGGGCGAGCTATCTTCGGAGCTCTGCAAGACCATGTGTGCAAGGGTCAGAGTATCGCACAGGATACGAGAACAATGGCGTTTCATCCCTTGTTCTAATTCTTAGAACTATAGTCGTAAGACAAATGGCAGTGTTCACTTAAACAACAAAAGTATCGCACAGGATACTAGAACAATGGCGTTTCGTCCCTTGCAATCATAAGAACTATTGTCATGAAACAAATGTGTGCGGGGCGGGCCATAACACCTCCCCATCGAAAAAAAAGATAGTACATCTAGATTTACTATCTTGTATTATTTTTTACAAGAAGAATATTTTTATATAAGTTTAAAGTTCAAATGATTTTTATACATTTTTATAAGTCTAGATGATTCTATATAAATTTTATACATTTTATAAGTTTAGATGATTCTATATAAATTTTATACATTTTTATAATTCAAAAATTGATTTAACATTACAATGTAACTTAATTATAGGCTTTATTCAAGAGATTTACATGATTGAATAAATTTTCATTTTTATGCTACCTATCTGGTTATAATAAATTCTATGGGAAGATTGAATTTCGGTTCAATTAATATCATTTGAGTTGACAGTTGATACAATGCAGAGCTTTTATGAGAATCTGCAACTGTTGCTTTAAGTTATTGGAGTATGATAATCTTTTAAATGAATTATGTCATTATAATTATAGCAAATATTTTTTTCAGAGGATCGTTTTTTCGATCGAGGATTTAAATGATCTAGTCTTAAATTTTCTTCTAATAACTTTAACCTTTTCGTAATATCTACCTTGTTTACGTTTAATACATTATATATTTTATTTTTTAATTTTCTTTTTTGAATATTGCCGTTTTCAAAATCATTATTTTTAATATCATTATTTTTTATCATTATCGCTTCATTTTCATTAAAATTTTCTAGAAACAAATCACATGCCGTTATATCAACAGGTTTTTCCAATGTATTTAACACTGTTGCAAAAGCCTTTCCATTTTCATCAACTTTACTAATGCATTTACTCAAATACACTCCTTGAATGATTTTCTTTTCAGGTATTATTCCTTCTCCTATTTCTGGATTTAATACATTTATTTTAATTATGGTTTCTGAACGCGCCTGTACTAACATAGGTGCACACTTCTTGACGATATTCTCATCTTTGAAATGAAGTGGCAAACCATTATTCCCTATCCAAAGCATATTATTCTCGTAATCTATTTTGGCATTAGCGTTTTTTAAGAATTCTGATCCCAACAGTCCGTCAAGCGGAACTTCCGTATTGCATGGCAATAAGTGCATCTGATGAGAGACAGATTCGTTGCCGACTCCAAAGGTCAATTCAACGACTCCTAATGTTTGCGCTGTTCCCGATGTAATACCTCTTAATAAGATTTTCTGTGAATCATTGACTATTGATTTTCCGCAAATTGATAATGGTTTAACTAGGCTTATATCTGCCGCGGTATCGATTAATAATTTTAAAGATTTTTTCTCGTGTTTACAATTTCTAATTTCTATTATTATAAATGCGGTAATTACTTTTAAGTTTAAAATTTGACTTCTTTTAACTCTGCCGTTATATTCTCGACCCTCTTCACCTCGGCAGTTGGTGAAGGGCGTTGAGAGTTTAAATTCTTGTATTTTTGGCAATAATGTTTCGTGTGCCCAGTTTCCTTACAAAAGTAGCAAACTAAAGTGTTTCTATCTCGTGACGTATTAGACACGCGATTTTCCGTAAATTTTTTTCTATTGCATTCGGCTGTATTATGGTTATTCATTTTGCAAAATGTGCAAAATTTATCATGAGTTCTTTTTGGGACTATGCTGGTTTGTAAAACACGCGGTTCTCGCTTTCTATTAAACTCGTAACATTCATTAATCGTGTGACCGTTTCTTTTACAATATGAGCAATTTTTATTCTGAGATTCTCTGGGATTATTTTGCCTAGTGTATAAAGGTTGAAACTTTTCTTCGTACGTTGCGAATTGCGAAGCTTCCTCGAATGTTTTAGGTTCTTTAGATCTCAAAATTAAACCGAATTGTGGTTGTACGCCTGTCATAAACGCGTGAAGTGCTATGTCTTTAATTACAGCACTCCGACCGATTAATTCCTGTTGATTGATTGTTTCGGCTTTAGCTGCTCTTGATAAGTCTGCGTAACATTTTTCTATTTTCTGAGTAAACTGTAAGATAGTTTCTCCCCTATTTTGCCTACAGTTTTTAATGTCATTTAACAACTGCATAAACGTTTGTGTCTTAGAAAAGTTTTCTATTAAAAATTCTTTGCAACCTTTCCAGTCATTTATTTGTCTACATGATAAGATAGCGTCTGCTTTTCCTGTGATTCTAGTCTGAATAAATTTATATAAAATATCTACCTGCCAATCACTAGCTAAGCTCATAGCATAGTCGCAATCTTTTACAAATTTATTTAACTGGTCCGGTTTTCCGTCAAACCCTGTTATAAATGTTGTTAAAAAGTTAATTGTAACTAAATCTTGATTGTTTGTTTTGCTTTTTGCCATGATTAGAATTTTTTAGTTGATTTTTAACAATGCAAAATATATATAATAGATAATTGTCACTGTGAGAAAAAAAAATATAAATTACAATACACTTACAAAAATATCTTGTCCAGTTCCGTGTTGCTTTGATTTTCTTTTTTCTTTCCCCAACTGTCTCCCGATGGCACTTGATTTCGGCGACGTTGTCTCTCCGATGTTGCGCCTATCGATGACTTGAGTTTCTTGAAGATCTCTTCCTTGTGCTAGCGACGTAGTCAGCTAATTGCACTGTGATGAGGTACTTGAAGATCTCCTCCTCGTGCCAGCGACGTAGTCAGCTGAATTGGCACTTGTGATGAGGTTACTTGAAGACGATTTAACTTTTTCTTCGAGCGTTGCTTTGGGATATTTCAAGGATATCCCGCTTCCTTCTGACACCAATTTGTTATGTGTCGGGGAAGAAATCAGAAGCGGTGGGTACTGGTTAAGACACTTTTATTGTTCACTGGTATATTATAATGGTTACAGTGTTAAGTTATTATTTCAAAGACAGGGAGACTACCGCTCCTTCGGTGGTCTGTCGTGATCTGTCCTGGGCGAGCTATCTTCGGAGCTCTGCAAGACCATGTGTGCAAGGGTCAGAGTATCGCACAGGATACGAGAACAATGGCGTTTCATCCCTTGTTCTAATTCTTAGAACTATAGTCGTAAGACAAATGGCAGTGTTCACTTAAACAACAAAAGTATCGCACAGGATACTAGAACAATGGCGTTTCGTCCCTTGCAATCATAAGAACTATTGTCATGAAACAAATGTGTGCGGGGCGGGCCATAACATAAGCGCGCAAATATTGGTACGGACGTTGGCATCTCAGCAACGACAAAAAAAAACCCAACAAAAAATCTTCAGGTATGAATGGAATTGAAAGTCCGTGTGACTGGTAGAACGTACATACTAGGATATATTTTTTCTCCATAATTATTGGCATGATTGATTTGCTTCATACTTTCAGGTCACGATCTTACTAACAAAATAAATAGAATATATCATTCTCTCCAGATGGCAGATTAAGTTAATGGTCCCATAAGAATGTACTGAAAATGCACAATAAGCTTGTGATTCATCACAGAGCACCAAACAGTGGCTGTAGTCTCACTGATGGTATCAATAATTCAAGGAAAGTTCTTCGTCTGCACTGATAAACGCTCCTCCTATTTATCATGGCATTTATAAAGATTCAAATTATACTGATGTGAAAAATAAACCTGTATAAAAAATGCTTGAAATTATTTACATGTGAATATTGGAGTAAATTAATAATATAAATCGTTTAAAATAATATTTGTTACTAATACAAAATTTAACATTGTCGTGATATCATTTTGACGTTTTGAGGAGTATTTTGAATGAATATTAACATCATAAATATGGAATTTAAGGGAATGTTTCATTTGCTACGTCACTAGATAGTCACTAGTCGTACAAGTTCGTGGAAAGCCTTATAAGAAAGTTATCAATCCAATGTCAAAAAATAACAGAGTCGTCGGGAAAAATACAAGTTTATATCTAAAATACAAAAAAAAAATCATAAATTTCAATAAACCATAGAAATCATATATTTTAATAAAATTTTATGATACTGTATATTAACTTTAATGAAAAGTTTAATGGTTATGTAAAAAAAGAACATCTATTACGTATAGCATTTTTTTTTCTTTTCCGGTTGTTTTATGTTAAAATTATTCATATTTATCCAAGTAACACTTAACCGTGTGTTTTCTGCTTCTCTTTTTAATTTTGCCTGTTATATTTTTATTGGCATCGAGATTGTCGGTAACATTTTATAAAATTATTGACTTTTAGCGCTATTTTACTATTAAAATTAAACCATTTTCTCCTAAAAGGTTATTTTTTTCCATTTAGTGTATTATAGAAAAGAATTTACTAAATAAAAATATTTTTATGTTTTCTATTGTGTTGCATATTGTATCAATAATTGTTTTGAAGACTTCAAATCATAATAACATACTACTCTATAAATTTAACAACTAATTATATACACTCATGTATACTTACGTAAAGAAAATAATCATTACATAAGAAAGTTTTACAAATATGTGTTCCAGATAAAACTGTTACACTTAACCAATATATTAAAAAAATCAAATTGAAATTTCGTATTTTATTACCATTAATTTTTATTGATATCTCTTTCATAACGAAAAATGAAACAATGTTTAGAAGTGAAAACAGATATGCCTACGTGCATTTCAGGTCTTTTTATCCAAGCCATTCAGTTTATTACTACTTTAAATTTTGAAAAAAATCTAAGGGCAATGTGAATAGAGATATTTGGGTCCGTCAGTCGTGAGGCAAGGCTTTAATCAACTTTTATTGCCCTAGTTTTTTTGTTGTTTTAAAAATAAACACTTATTTAAAATCACGTATGAATTTGCTTAATTAAAACACTGCAATACAAAGTGATCAAAAACCCCATGGAAGATGAAGTTGTAATTATCTGACCGAATTGCAACCGCTTTCTTAAGTTTTGAAAGTATCGATATTAATCACCTTCAGCTGCAGCTCGTTTACGCTGACTTTATCTGCATCTCAGCACATTGAGAACATTTTTTATTTGTTTCGAATACCGATATAAGTAAGGCGGCTCCTCTCTAAAGATTTGTATAAAAAGTGGTGATCGTTTGTGCAACGGAACAGTAAAATAACTTAACCTATTCTCATATTAGAAAAAAAAATTGTATTTTGTTTTGTAAAGTTAACTTTTTATAGCTAACGGAAGTATTGTTTTTCAAAAGAGTTTTTGTTTAATGCTATTTTGTAACAAAAAAGTTGCTTTTTTAAAGAATATTTCTGAATATATTTTTGTAGATTTTTTTCTAACAATTTTATTTCAAAATATATATGATCATCATTATCTTTTTTAGTCAGCTAAATATGAACAGCTCTTTAGACCTCTTACATTTCTGGCTGGTGCTATTTTACATTTTTTTATTATCATTATTGGTATGGTATTGAAATATTCAGGTATATCATTGTACAGGGGAATTAACCAGTACTTTATATTTATCTAGCGCCTAATTTTAAGCGTGATAATCTTTGATTTTCAAAGATCATCGACAATCCTTGTAAAATTTGGGTGAAAATCGTTTTATAAATTGGCTTAAGAACGAATAAAAAAGATTTACTTTTAATGTATTTAAAACATATCTACGATGTTTTTTCGACGGGTAAGTGGAAAAATCATGTTTTTACTTACTAAGAACTGAAGATGACTTGCACTCATTAACATTGAAGACATAGCCTTACTGTTTGACCTAGACGGTTCGGTTGTACGATATGATTTGTGTTCGTGATACGAATGCACGAAGATGATTAAAGATAAGTACTTGCGTACAACGAAGCCTTAAGTGTGTCACTGAAAACGATACGAGCTTTATAACCACAATATGAGATGAAAGATAAACATAAGTGATTTGTGATATGATTCAATTGTCTACATAAATGAATTCAATCAGTTATAGTCAAGATTTATGCTTATTTCCTATTCTTATAAAAAATAATGACAACATAAATGTAAAATCAACTGTTCTCATATTTTCATAAACTGACGCTTACTGAAATAAATTGAGTAATTTAGAATCAGATCAACTTTTTAAATATTAATGCCTGATAAAAGAATTAATTATTTTTAATGGTTACTTTATAAAGTACTGCGTATGCAAACTGTTATAAATAATAGGTCTTTTCATTAAATTTTAATATGTATGTGCATATGATTACATCTGTCCTAGTTAAGGTACTCATGATTTTGACCTCTGTATACATCTTAGTACAATGTAACATA
Source organism: Atopsyche davidsoni (assembly GCA_022113835.1). Taxonomy (NCBI): domain Eukaryota; kingdom Metazoa; phylum Arthropoda; class Insecta; order Trichoptera; family Hydrobiosidae; genus Atopsyche; species Atopsyche davidsoni. Next base: position 6,379,101 of record JAILWY010000006.1, on the reverse strand, counting down.
ATATCTTCATAATAATCTTTATGTATATGCTCATATAAACAATAGAATAATAATCATTGGGGTTAGTGAAGGCAATCATGTTTTTATAACGACTTAATTAGTATAAAAATACATCAACGCATGTGTACACGAGAAACCCGACAACACATCAATATGAGTATTTTCATTCTCTTCGTGAATGATTTTATCACAACGACTTAATTAAATATTTTACTCACAGTACAAAAAAAATACTTATATCTCTCGTAATAGTGTCCCGATTAAAAAAGTAATCAATATTCTAACACCTTACTAACGTGGATAGATTAAAGATAACATAGTGAATAATATATTAGTAATAGTGTGGGTAGATTCGTGTTTTTAATATTGTAACTAGAAGTCTGTCTATTTACGTCTAGATATAACATATTGCTATCAAAATATACAACACTATGTATGGAAGTAATTCATTGACGGAGGGTTCACTGCGTGGGACAAATCTTGCGTCAAGTTAACGTGCCCGCTATTTTTTTTTTTTTTATAAATCGTAAAAATTACTGTTTCATGTATTTTTCAATTTTTACAAGCATTGAAAAAATTGCAATCTGACGTTTAAGTGATCATTTTTATTTGAAAGTAAAACCGGTAACAGTTTAAAAAGTAATGACTCAGTTGACATCACCCAAATAACTTATTGAATAGAAAAAAATACGATTCATTTTTTTACTTAAAAAAATCAACTTTGAGAAATATATTTCAGCGGTGTTTTTGTGGTTTCTCGGGTGTTAAGCTGCTTGATGTTTTTTTGTTTACCGACGTTTTGGTCTCGGTACTGGGTTCATTTACATAGATTTTTAATAGTTTTTCATTTCCTGTTGCTCATCACATTACTCCGAGATGCACCAAGCTGGTATCCGAGAGCGATCGCACCTCACCGGAACCACGATTATAATAAGAACGGCTTCCCAAACTTACGCTTATATACTTCATAAACTCACGCATATTAGAACCTTTATAGGTTACGTTGTTTAAAATAACGTTTGCATCACAATAGCGAACAATGCCTTGACCTTAGTCCGCCGGGCCGCGCGGAGAGGTGTGACCGCGTTACTCAATAGAAGCCCTAGACAAGACGCTTGGCACGTCCTCCTGAGAGTTTGCAGTAGCCGGAAAGCTAACTGACCCAAGACTTGCCAAGCCACTATGTCGGTACAATCATTAATTACCATCCAAATCAATTATTTAATTGATTCAACATGACATATATAATTAATTCTAATAATCAATCTTTCAGACTTAAATAACTTTTTCATTTAAAAAAGTGCTTCAATAAAAAATTTGAATAAAAATATATGATTGAATTATAATTGACACACAGCTTTTTGAAATTATGGAAAATTATTATTTATCATAATATATAATAAAAAAAAATATTTTTTTGTATTAATGGGATAAACTCTTGTTATTTTTAGATTTTTCTCTTTCTTGCGAACTTTCTCGGGTTTATTGTTCAGACACTCGAGTCGCACACTTGACGACTACATTTATTTTTCGTGCGTGATTCGAATCGTCAACACAATCTGCAGATTTACAAACAACATTCCAAACAATGTACTCATTAATATTCACAATTCATTAGCAAAACACGAAGACTTATTTATGAATGTCGGGTTTCGCAAAGGGTCCGGAAGAACCTTGATCCTTCTCGCCGGCCTTCGCGGGAACAATCGAACTAGATTGCATCAATCCACCGGTGTGAATAATAAATCAAGCAGATGCTTCAAAGACTTGCTTTGAAAATTGGGTTATTTGCTGATCTGGCAGGTTTGAAAATAATTGATTATAGCCGGCGGTTGCGTTTCTTTGTGTAAAGGCAAACCATCCATCATGTTCATGCCCGCGAGTAGAGCAAATAAAAGAACGGAAGATTGCGCCGAGATAGATTCAATATAAATTACTACATGCACATAGCGGAACAACAACAAATGTTTCAGGCCATCTTTGATATGAATTAACATATGGCAACCGTTGTAAAATCATTAATTGTGATATGTAATCAATGTTAAAAAATTATTTTATTATTTAATGATTTGCCAACAATTGAGTATAGGCAATTGATATTTTCAATATATATTTCAAGTGCATAATTTAAGGTTACTTTTTAATATAGAGTAACAAACTGCAATTTCATAAAATAATTTGACTTTTAATGACTATGTTTCTTTTATAATAATCTGAATTAAAACAAATACCCTATTACATTTTTTAAAAAGTACTTTTTTGTAACTTGGATAAAATATGTAGGTGTGTATTATGCAAAATTAAATTTATTCATATTATATTATATGTGTTAAACATGCCTTAAAACTTGATTAGTCCACAGTAATGAAGGAAATGAGTACCTTTTAATGACACATTTTTAATAATTAGTCTATGGACACAATGCTTCTAGATTTTTTTGCAATAAAATATATTTGCAGTATATTTTCGTAACTAAGCGTAACCTAAAAGAAGCGCTGATAAAAAATGTTACAAATTTATTCGACATGACAAAAAAAACAACTTGCATATGATTCATTAAGAACCGATGAAATTGTCAGCAGTTCCTATTTTTTTGTAAACGTTAGTGTAAGCCGACTCACATCGATCATATATATATGTCAGTTAACTCTCCAAATTTCTATCTAATTTACATTTCGTTTGACATCTTTGTTCGTATTCATAATTCCCTAGTCAATTGGATATTTATATATGTTATCTTAATTTCTTGTGGAGCCGGTGGCATTCCCTTATAATCCCAATATTCTAAGATTTTTTATTGTATTGTAATAAAAAAATACATTCCCATGGTATTATATCAGGGGGTTAAAATTACATCGCTCTTGCCGTATCATCTGTAATGGCAACTATTATAAAAATCAGTTTGCATGCTTCTCTCAGTTTCCGGCCTTTTTGTTTAGATATTTTGCGTAATAATAGCGCATTACTATTTAAATGCATATAATATTACGTAATGAATTCACATGCTATTATGTTGCAAATAATACCGGTCTTTGAACAAGCCATAAAAACAATTGTTTTTTTTTAATTAAAAATATTACTTCTGACTTTTATTTCTGATCAAGAATTTATTACATGTTTAAATACATATATCTATTTTTATAGACAATTACAAATTAAAACACTCAATCTTCATCATGTATACATTATATATAAAGTAGTTATATTTTATGTGAAAATTTATATTGAAAATGTGTCTTGTTTTCAAATTTAATTAATTAATTTAGTCTGACTTATAAAACGAAAAAAATATTAAATATATTACTTTCCAAACTAAACCGTTCCAAATTAATCAACATTTTGCTAACATGAATACAACTTAGTTAGAGCTATCAAATTAATCTGACTATGGTATTAATTCAAGTAGTTCACGTTAAATATATCATTTAGCAGTCGGTTGTGAGTTTCACTTCTCTTATCGTCGATAATTCGTGCTTATTTTTTTTAATTTCTGCAAAAACGATTTCATACACCTACGAAGAAATTGAAGTTACGCCCACTTTGGCAAGTGCTTTCTTCTTAATGCTGTCCCAGTTTTTACTCGGAAGATTTCAATAAGCGCTCCCGCATTCTTTCAAAATAACTGGATTTACATTTTCCATAATCGGCGTCTCTGCATATTTTCACTCGAGTGATTAAAATAATAAGAATTATTTAAAAAATAAAATTGTAAAAAATTATTCCAGTATTAAAACAATTAGCATATTAGTTGATTAACTGTTCCACTTTTGTTTATTCAGGTATTTTATAAATTTAGACAATTAATGCAAATACTACTTTATGCAAATGCTATGTTTTATTCAATATAAAATAAATTACAGCAAGCCTTTTTATGACTCAATGCTTATGCTCTTAGCATTAGTGAAATTATTTCATATTAGTTCACCGGTGATGCAAATTTAATTGCTTATTAGCCTTTAAAAAAATACCAAATGAAGTCAAGTCTTTATGTTGGGTGTTTTTTTTAATGGTTTACTCCAAGTAAACAGTGCAAAAGTGAACGTTACTGACTAGTTACTATTTGGTTGTCAGTTATGTCGCAGCGTGTATGAAAGGCTTTAGGCGGAGAACTTAAGATACGAACTCTGTGCATACATGAATAAAAAGGGGCAAGAAATTTATATAGTACAATGAAACTATACAATTAAGTATTTAATCACCGTGCGTGAGGCAGATGGCATCTATAAATAATAAGTGCACGATTCTGATACAGATCAAGATCAGGTGTACAGCTAAGTAGGCAGGTGGGTTGCTCGTATACCAAGTGACATACATTGAACATCGTGATGAAAATAAATTATTGTAGAACAAACGACGCGCTCATATCTGATGGGTGTTAGAAAAAATGATATACCCGCTTGCCGTGTGCTCTGTATGAAATATCACGAAGCAAGGCGCAGCTTCACGTGTAGAAAACGAAAGAATCACTTGTGTTTATTTTTTTCAATTGATTGATTAATCTGATCGTGCGATTTCATATCCAGATCGTACAACTGTTTATAAACCGATTACAGGCCAACGTCCCGTTCTCGTTATCTGTCATGCACTTCTTCTTGTAATTAAATGAAAGTACTAAGTTAAAGGTAGGCTTGGCGATATACACTTATGATATTCCACTTTCTTATAAACTCGTTAAAAGTAAAACCGGGAGTGCACGAGTATTTCTTAGTGAAAAATCACTTGTAAGTCGATCTCGCTAAATTAGCATAAAGTACCGCTTAATAAACTTATTGGAAAACGTACACTTTTTACAACAAACAATTTTGATGTATATTAGAAATCGACTATGTATAATATAAAAATATAATAAAAGTAATTCTGGCATTCATACATTTTTTATAAATATATATTATTGAAATACCTTTTCCAACTATATAGATGCTTTTAATAGATCCTCGTTTTGTCGATTTATTGTGTTTTTATAAACATGCGAACATGTTGGATGCTATGAGTTTATGATAATATATTTAAATATACGATTTCAAAATCAAAATCAAGATCAAATGTTTTGTAGTTATCATAAATTCTTTGATAAAAATATATGTCAAGTACTATAATCGTCTGTATTTATATATGTTTTATCAATTTAGAATAGATTATACAGTGCTCTTTTGAAAATATGTATATGGGAGTTTATAAAAATACGAAGTACTCTGTATTGATACTATAACAGCCCAACCGACATACTTTTCGGAGTCAAAATTACTCCATTTTTTTTTGGATCAACTTTTTCAACTAAGCAATTTATTAGTTCCAAGGAATGTGATAATTGTTTTTTTTACATAAACGGCTTTTTATATTTTAACTATTAGCATACCACGCCTATTTCTACCGACACTCATCAATAAAATGTAAAAAAATATTATGTCCTCAGTTAAGGCTGGCAGTTAACTTGAAAATATCATAACTTCCGCCTTACTTTAAAATGACTATAAATCCTACAGTAGAACTGATTTAGATATCACTTTCAAATACAATAAACTGATACTATTTAATCTGCTGTATGCAAATTATTACCTTCTACTTACAGCCTTAGCTTTTTTTAACTGAATAATCTTTTAGTCAAATAAATACGGAATTAAATTCTTCTTAGTAAGAAGTAACAAATATAATAAAAAATACTTGTTTCTGTGCGTATATTATCATAAAAATACCGCTTTAGTGTTCTTATATAAAACTGGATATATCAAGGTTATTTTTACTATCAATATTATCAATGTCAACTGAAACTGAAACTTTTTTATGAGCTTTTTATTTCTTGTAAGTATATAATAAATAATCCACAAACCTAATACATACAATGCGTGCTTTTTCGGTTACATCAATATAATTTTTAATCTATTAGTTATATGCATGAACATCTAGTCTAATTTGATCGTGGCATATTTAACGAAGGTTTTGATGAATATTAATCTCATTTTATCGAATTAAACCACAAAAAAAACTGACTTTGACTGTTTTTTGTACGCTCCAGATTTGGTTAATTTGGCGGCTGTATTGAATAGCGGGCCCTTAGACCTGTTTTTTTTCTCTCACCAAAGTGACACAAGACCATAGCTTTTATAGGCCGACAATAATCCTGAGTACTATAGAAGGTTGATATGATTTTATGCTAGAAAACCCTATGAACGTTTTGGATTATTTAATTTCATCTTGACTTTAGCGTAGAAGTCTTGTGCAGAAAAGAAATATGGGACAAAATTCTGAAACGTGTGCTTTCATATAACGTTATTTACAGTATGCAAAAAAAAACTTTGTATTAATATAAAGCAAAGTTAGAGTTTTAAAGATATGCTTGAGATGCAATATAAACTATTCAATAAGTCACTCGTACCTTTCATTATTAATTATTCATTGATATTTTATTTATTTTATTACTAACATGTTTTCATTGTTGATTATTTTTATAATTATCTCACACAAATTCACTTAAGTATTTGTTCATATCACTTATAGTTTCAAATGTTATTAGATTATATCTTGACATATAATTTCTTTTTTAACATTGAGTTGTATATGCAATTATTACACGTTTATATGCGTGCAACTTCTGAAGCTAAATAAAGGAACACATGTGCACACTCAAACCGGTTTTTAATATTGATGCAGTCGGCAATTTACGAAATCTTCGCAAAGTTTACTTCAGAGTCGCATTGCAGCCGGCCTCCTCAGAGCTGCATATAGGATACCGGATTTGCCGTGCAATTTCACCGCAAGGCTTGTATTTCTCCTCACAAGTACTGTTGGTTCTGGTTTGTAATGCATTCCACCGAGATGACCCGCAAACTCGCAATGCACCTCTCGCAAACCTCATGAAATTCGATCCACTAAGAGCACTGAGCACTGATACACCGCTGAGTTTTATTGCATACAGAATTACAATTTGTTATTTTATTTTATGATAATGGTTCATAAACGGTAAATACTTTATGATAAGACATAAATAATCTTTTTTATATCAATATCAGTTGGTACTACAGGCTTCCAAAGCATCTTGTGGTCAGTGGCTATCACGCTGGCTCGCTGAGTCTTGCGATTGAATCTGGGTGAAAAAGTAAGTTTTTTCAACTGTGATGAAATTGTAAATTACGTTCAGGTTTATGACAAAGGAAAGTTTTTTCAAAAAATACTCTGTTTGATGAAAGTTTTTTTGTGATTTTCTTGTATACAGAAAAGCAAACGTCAGACAGCTGCTTTTTCTGATTGCCTACCTAAGACTTCTAATTCACAGATTATCTGAGCTTGAATGACTTCTACTCGTAGGATGATATAATGCACATCAAGTTGCATATATGAAAATAAATTGTGGTCATTGTAAATTAAGAAAGCTCTTATTGTTTTTATTATGTTGATTCATCCTTCGACCATTCAACATCGACTCTCCTACACTTTCCCTGAATATAGAGGTTAATGCTTCAATTTAAATCTGAATAATCTTACTAGATTACTAATCATACTTAAACTGCTTACCTTCATTTCTCTGAGTTACTGTTACTGTTCTACTTACTTAAACAATAGTAACATTTTAAATCTTAAATCACCAATTTAATGGCCTGTTTATTTAATTATAATATTACTAAATTTTATTTTTGTTGAATTAAACTTAAAATTAAACTGAAAGTAATTAAAATTGTATTTTTCCAGCAAAATAAAACTTAATCTAAAATTACAACGGAAACATTACATAAATTAAAAAAATTATTTAAACTAAAAGATGATTACTTTACCGCTTGTCTAAAAATACACATTTTTACATCAAATTATATTCGTACACACGATCTGATATTTTAAATTTATGTTTGTGCTTTTGTAAATGCAAGATCATAAAAATAAATAACTTTGTGGGATGTAAATAAATCTCATATATTTTTTCAATAAAAATACTGCAGAAGCTGAAGGCACATATAATATCAGATCAGAATCACAACATGTGGTCACTGATAAAAATATTTTTATAGCTACAGAAGCAAAAGTTGACCCTTCAACTATCTCAATAGACAATAAGTCATTGTTAAGCTCCATTAATTTTTAAACAACTCGTATAGATTGTTATATGGCTTGATTGACAATCACATATTGATTGAAAACAGCTTTATAAGTTAGTAAATGGGTCAGCATTGTCTCAGCTGCAAAAAATTCTGGGACAATACACTGCACACGCACTCTCGGACCTAATTCGTACGACACCATAACATTAATTAGAAAACCGTGACATTGTAGTATTATAAAATAGTATGAAACGCGTTTATTCTAGTTTATTCTATCAGCGCAAAGATGCAGATCCATAAATAGGCATGTTTTATATCTAGATTGAAAATTTTATTAGGTAAACTGTGCTCGTTTTAAAATTAACGTTTCCGTGGTAAAAATGGCTAAAAAATGCATACTGTTTTTCTCACCACTCGAGTGCGACATCAACATCCGGAATATACGATTTTTTGTGTGAGCACTCTCCACACGACAAGTAAATATTTCCAAACCGACGAACGTGACGAAACGCATCGACTTAGAAAATATTCACAAGCAAATGGACTGATTTGTACATTTTCAAACATGCGTGTGTCTATTCAAAGTATTCCGCAGCTGTCTTATGAATATATAGACTTTTGGGATACTCAGTCTGAATATAATCAGAACGTGCATGCGCAGCGAGAATATGGTTTTTTTTGCGACGCGGAGAAAGCCGGGTATTGAAAAGGATATGCGCAGATAATGGTAGTGATTCGTGTAAAGTCCATCACTTTGTCAGTTTAAGTATATTGCGGCAATAAATAAGATGAAGAAGTAGGTAAGTGATATTAAAAACGATTCTCAGCAAACCCATTAGGTTGTAATTGACCGACGAGTGTTTTGGTCGATTAAACTCTTACCGGTGTTGGTGGACGAGTGTGTGTGTTAGAGTCAATAACACGCGCCATTAGAAGAGAAATAATCGACACTTGTAACGATCACGTAACCTACTCATGGCGATACAGTAATTATTGATTCTCTCCAAATGAATTTTAATCTTCTTAGAAAGGTCAGATGTAGTACATATCCGCTATATTACATACAATATAAAGTACCTTTTTTTTATTTTCTCATGGAGTTATTCAAACATGAGTAATGTATGTTCATTTTGATGAGCAACAACATTTCATCCATATGACTTATTTAGCCCAGTTCTGGCTCTAGAGCTTCAAGAGATGTATTTTAATATTTTAGTTGAACTTCTCGAGGCAATCTGAAAGTATCATTCATGGTAAATTAATATTAATAAGATAACACTGACATTCTATTGTAATATTCATCCGGTTGCACAGATAAAATGCACAGAAAATCCGGTTTATCATTTATATACCATTTTTTTTCTAGTCATAAAACCTTTTAATTAATCAGTATTGTTAGAAGCATCGCTGTACTCAATATTTTTTAAATGTAAAATTTGATATAAAATCTACTTCAATTCAATAATGAATTATTTAGACCTCAATATTTTTTTTATGCAAATATCAAAAGCCACTTAACCTGTTTACTATTTTAGAGCATCTTTTAATTTGTTCATAATAAAATTTAATAACATGAACTAGCAAAAAAGTAACAAAAAACTCATCTTTTATCTGACTATTAAAATAGAACTTCAATTTTTTTTTATTAAGACTAAATTTTGGACAGTAATACTACTTTACATACTCGTTGGTTGCCAAAACACTTAATGGGATAACACAAAAAATGCATTATTTATTATGCTTTACGAAAGATATTTAAAACATTTTTTGATAAAGATGTGCAATCGGTACATGTAGATATGATATTCAGAGAGTAAATATATGTACTTTTTCACTTTTGTAAAGTAATGGAGATCCGTTGAATTCTCAACAGCCTTGCGAAGTGCTAGTATTTTGTGTCTATTGTTTTAACCTGATTTCTCTAACGCTCTCAAGTTACTGGTGTGTTATTTGGACTACGCCAATGGAAAATCGCAAACATTTCATACACCCAAACACGCCACCAAAGGCACCTTAGAGGTATCATGATGAGTAATCTCATTTCTGTTGTAATGTTAATATATTTTTTTCAAATTTAATTGGAGGTTATTTGCAGTTTTTTATCAATAGAAAACACTGATTTATGTAGGAATAAATAATACGGTGTTTAACAAAAACACTTATTTAAAATCGTTTTAAACATTATTAAGTTGATATATGATGAATGATGTAACCCGCATACTTTTTTTGCTACTTAATTAGGTTTTGAATATATTTATAATTTAGTTTTATCACGCGAATGCTTCTATCTAGGAACTGCTTTGAAAAATATTAAGTTATATATTTTTTCTTTCATCGATATAAATCGCTATACATATTTACAATTCAAGTATGTTATAATGGGCCATAAGCGGATAAAATATTCATTCATAAAACCTTAATACATAATAATAATTACCGACAGTTTGTTTTTTTAAATTTTGTTTATATTTATTAATGGTTAGACCTGTGAGTAGTTTATATTTTCCTAAAACGGATGAGGCATATGACATTTTCACGTAATAGTCGATAATTCATAAATAATCATCGTAAGAAGAATATTTTACGCACGTATTTAAAGGTATCTATGGAAAATTGACAAAAATAATTATATCTATTAGCGATGATGGTAATAAAACAACACTTTAAAACAGTAAAAATAATTAAAATATTTAATAACCAGTTATTAGTTAATAAAAGTACTGTATTTAACATTAATTATATTTGTTTGTGTGTCATTTCGTGAAGATACCTCAAAGTACTTACCTTGGTTTTTTAGTCACACACGATAAATTATTACGAACAGTCATAACATTAAATTACATATTTTATAGCACCCCATACAGGTAAAGTGATAAAAATATATTATTACGTAATAAAATTGAGTTTATTTATAATTACCATTAAAAATTACATATTTAAAAAATTACTACGCACCTACTTACAATCCAATACAAATTTATTTTATACTTTGTATTTTTATTTTTGAGTACAAGTAACGAAAATACGATTCATAATAAATAAACGCGCTTTTCATATGCATTCTTACTAAACATAACATTTTATGAAATTACCTGAAACCCGTTCGAAAGCCTTGTAGAATTTTTACGATTTCCTATTTACATTATAAACACAAAACCACTAAGGACACCACTCTTGGTAAAAAGGGATGATAAATAGGACTTTTTTTCATTACGGAAATCATTATTTTGAAACACAGGTAATTATTTATGATGCAGAAGATTTTTTTAAAACACATAAACTGTAGAGTATATTAAATTTTTAAAAAGTAATAGTGAGCTTTATTGCAGATAAATATGATTGCCTTTCATTAAGTGTGTTAAATTGTTTTACGATCCTTAAAAGCAATCGAATAAAAAAAAAATTCACTTCTTACCTTTACTGTAGTTGTAAATGCTTCCAATAGTAGAGCACGCCGATAAACCTGCAAAAAGAGTTTATTTTTAGACTTAATAAATAATATCACAAACAATTTCAAAGAGTGAACACTTTGATTATTTTAAATGATAATAGTCTCTTTTCTCTTCAATTTGTTACTTAAATATTCTGAATATTTCACAATAGTGAAATAGGTTCTATAAAAACGAATAACTAATAAGGTAATTAAAACTGTAGAAACTGAATGAAACAATTCAAATTAAAAGTATCATCAGAAAAGACGTTAAACGAGTACAGTTGGCAAATGAGGATGGCATGTTTACTTTACTACTCTCCAAAACAAACTGAACAATTTCACAGAAATCTACTTCGTAAATAGGACATCATGACTACCTTTACAAAATGACAAAGTTGAGTAACTATAGTATATAATAAAACGAGAAACCAACGTTGTAATTTCTTCAGTCAAACCTTAATGATCGGATGTTGTTATAATGATACATACCTGTATCGTCATTCAAAGGAAGCGATTTCAAGCTAACAAATTTACAAAAGTAATCAAAATATTTCAATTAATAAAATATTTATCTTGTTAAATTCATAATTCAATAGTAAAGATTTAAATATTATTACTGGTTTTATAGTAAATATTTTATTCACTTAAAAACCAGTAATAAGATAGAAATATTGCCTATAGAGAAGTGGATAAATATTTAAATATACAATTTAATTGTGAGCTAGTGGAGTCAATAAACGTATTTCCTTTTTTTGTATGAACCAAATATCAAAAAACACATTATTGAATAAGTTTTGTTTAAAAATAAATAAAAACATTTTTCAAATTTAAAATATGTTTAAAGGTTAAACTGCTGTTAGAAAAATGATTCACAAAAACATTAATCACGGTTTTTATAAAATAAAAAGATTATGTCGGGTGAAACAATCAATTTAACGAGTATTTTTTTATAGAGTAGTTTAGGTGCAAACTTCACCTATGATTCAATAAAAATCAGCTTTATCTATTCTTTGTGTATCTCAAATGTTTAAAAAATATATATATTTGTAACTGTGTGGTCACTTTGGACAGAGTCCAGAGAGTAAATTTGAGATAGAGTCGTTTGAACCTTAACCTGAGTTTTCTGTGTTTTTTTTTTATGGACTCTGCCGCACTGTCATGTTCATCAATATCTATTCACTGGCCTAGAAGATTCAGCATAATTACTAAGTAGGTCTCAATCAGTTTTTTAATAAACTTATTAAACAGTTCATTTGCGGGTTTAAAAAAAAAACATTTTTTAACGTGGGGGTTTTCACCATTTAATTTACAATCAAATATTTCGTAAGCCACCTGCGGTTTGTGATCTCTCATAACGAACGTAATAAATAAACTAATAACTGAAAAACTTTCTGTAATACAAACGCGGTACTCAAATTGTGCAAGCAAATTAATGGCAGATATCATAGCCGTATGTGTCACATCACGTGTACGACAATCAACATTATAATTGAAAAAAATCTTGACTGTATGAGTCAACTAAAAATCATTACAATTACCTCGCAAAAACATTGTTCGAGAAGCATATAAAGAAATACAATGATGATAAGTGAAAGTGAACATGTCGAGAATAGTTCTGTTGACAGAAGCTGGCAATGAAGCAATCGAGCCAAGTCTCGAGTGAATAATGTGAGGGTGTCCTCGTGGACGGAGGCACTAGCGTTTTATAATATTGCAGAAAATGAATATGCGTCTTTGTATTCAAATTTGAAAGTTTTCAAATCAGGACCTTAATTGCAATCAGTTTCAGAAACCTTGTTCCCAATGCTGTCTGTGTTATCTTATTAAACGCCCATTCGTTTATTTCTTAAAAGAAGTCATTATGGCGCGCAGTTCTGCAGACGGAAGGATATTGATATTGTGCCATAAAATTAATTGCTTTGTTTTAAAAAAGCGTTTACGTAAATAAAATACGCGATTTTATTATCATATTATTTATAAAAAAAACCAACGATATTTTTCAGATAGCATTATATTTTTTTATACTTCATCTGTAGATAAACCATAAATTAAACCCAAATGTATACGTTTTATAATACAATAACATTAGTTTGTTGTTTTTTTGCTATTGCTGCTCCAATCTAGCCTATGTTATTTTACAAGACAATAATGCGTTTTTTACACTTTGACATTTATTTTAATTTAAACACAGGAATTACATTAAATTATACTTATTGTTTTGTTCCCTCAAAGAGACAAAAGAATTTATAAACAATATATTTTAGTATTTTTAATGCATTATTTATTTTCATTCAGGTTGAATGAGCCTAATCAAATCAACAAATTCATTCATTTTGGCAAATACCTGTTTTTTTTTCCTTTTGAAGTAAAATCCGATAGTTGTATTCACAAAATACAGATATTTTAATTAATTTATTTGGAATTCAGCATGGCTTATTCAGGTGAAGGCTATTCAAGTTTTCATTAAAATTTACATGTTTTATTTTTATTAAAAATACTTGATTGTTAAAACTTACTTCCATTTAGATTTTAAATAATTATTGATAGATTGATAATTACTATTTTATGTAAAGTATAATCACATATATTTATTACTGCTTCTCGTTATTAATTTGAAATTTTTTAAACTTTTTGCAAAGTTATGAACATAAATTAATTCCACCTCGTTTACGACACGATAAGATTACGGACGAGTCCATGATATATTTTTTTCATATTAAAAATATCAACTACAATTTTTTTTTATATTCTGATTTCTTGATCTGATATATACGCGAGTATCAATCAATTGAATTATAACTAATTCACTACACATGCAAATATGATGTCGCAAAATATTCATAGAATATTTTTGTGTGATGTGTGTATTTTTTTTAAATTATGAAATAAACAAACAGTGTTGTAAGTGCGTAAGTGGACATCATTTACGAAATAGCAAGGAAATGAAGAGGTTTACTGATTTCACATAAATTATGAAATCTCGAGTACTTTATCATTTGGAAACCACAATAAAAACTAACGGCGTGCGTTTTGAGCACAACGCCTGCCACCAGTACATCAAATGATAGGTACAAGTATATTGAAATCAAACATGAAGAAACCTTTTTACGTGAAAATATTCATTCCATAAAAATTTACCTCATAAATTAAAAGTACACATGGCTATAAGTTTTCGTTATAAGTCTGAGGACGATATTTTTGTAACTCAAAATGCTCAATATTTTTTGGTCTTATAATGTAGTTTATTTTACTTTTTGAAGTGTTTTAATATCATTGCAATCCGTGTGTTTTACTTCTAAAACTTAAATAAACAATTAACAGAATAATCAGCCCGGAAACATCTTGTCATTAATGTCTCATGAAAAACGTGACAATTACAAAAAAAAAAACATAATTATAAGCAAATTTTAGTGTCATAGCAAGCACGAAAGATTTATGAACACAGCCAGAACAATGAAATTGAAACAATATTTTCTCTTTCTGATATCCTTGCAACAAATCTATTATTGCTAGTTTTTTATAGTAAACTTTAATGTCATAATAAAAATCAACATTTTAATGAAAACAGCTGGCACTGTATAAATAAGCTTTCAATTCTTGACTAATTCGCTAAAATTTACACTGTTTGTTGAACGTATCATTGCAAAAGGTTATTTAATTGGCAACTATATATACCGTAATGTAAATTATAAAAAAAGTAATTATTTTATTATTATAACTGTAGGTCTCAACAACAATTTATTTTAATCACAAATGCTTAGTAAGTTTTTCATTATTTTTTTATTGAAATTGTATTTTTGTAATCAAGTTATCATTTGTTTAAAATTCTTATTTAAATTTAATAGCTAAATTAAAGGTCGTTAAATCAAACATCATCGGTTAATCCAGTCATAGCTGGGAGATTTTGTTTTTCAAAATATATCTATATTCACTTGAACGAACCGGATACGTATGGTTTTTTTAGTTTAAAAAAACCATTCATAGATATTTAATTTCCGTAAGGTAAATATTTTAATTTATATTCATATTTTTTAAATAATATTAATAAGAGTTATCTTTGCGGCGTTGACTGGGTCACGGAGAGATCTGGCTTGAACGACTGCTGCGAGAGTGAAGGCTATTTACAAATTCTTCACCACAAAAACAGCCCATTTTATGTAATACCTCGTAGATAATAAATCACACGGTTCAATGATAAATGCCCGATTTCGGAAAAACGTGAGAATTTGTTAATTGGAGGAAATGGAATTATTTTCAATGAAATATCATGGTTATTAAACAAAGAGCTTTAGAATGGATGCGGTCCATGGAAATAACAACATTGTGATCGATTTACCTTCATTTAACGTAAACGTTTTGTTGTTAAGAAAAATACAAATATAGACTTCGGAATGTGTATTTTTAGGTATGCTATATAAGGTTACCTGGTCTTCGCGAAATCCACTCAGCATGGAATAGTTTTGACCTTAAAAAATGAAACGTTAACCCAGATCAAGCTTGTTTGAACATTGCACCCTGGATTCTAGCAGACTAGAAACAAAAGGATGATATTGCCAAAATGACCACAGCTACCAATGTATGCACCATGCATCATAACGAGCAAGCTGATCTAATAAAGTACTGCAGTACATACAGGCTAGATACCTAGAAATAATACTGATAGTTTTATTTAGCAAATGTTAAGCCTCTTGTGGTGCAGTGATTGGCACACTTGCTTATCGACCTGATGAAGCAAATGAAAAAAAATCTTAAGTATTTTATTAAAATAAATACTGCGTTAAATTTTTTTAAAAAAATGTCTTTACCTTGACACCAAATGTAATAAGATTCTTGTATAGGTCGCACTTATAGGGCATCAGCATAGGGTGGGTATTTGCATTTACGAGCTTTCCAAGCAAATAATTCATGACATTCACATAAATGCTGTTTGTTGTCCAGTCGGTCAAAATTCTGTACTACAAAGCAAGAAATTGATAGTTGTTTTAAAAAAAAATCAATCAATATTGATAGTAAAAAACAAATAAATAAATCATATTCTTAATGCGATGATTTTTTATTGCACTTTTATTCTTACATATTAGAACCAGTTTTAATTACTACTAGTTATTTATGGTAATTAAGTAAGCAATAACAACTTCCAAAATGGTATTTACATCAATACTAATATACATAACAATAAATTGTGAAAATATGGATTGTAAAAAAACGTTAAATACACCATCGGCATATGAATAATGAAATCCTTGTTTTTCAAAAGATCATAAACCGCGCTGTGCACAGAGAAGGCCGCGCATTGTCATTGCAAAGGAGTAAAAAACCTGACCTAAAATCTGTCACAGTAATGACTGCGGAACCTTCGCCATAAGCTGTTACAATATTGTAAAGCACACACACACAATGCACCGGACCTCTTCCGTGGCCTTGTGTTCACAATGCGACTCCGCGACCTCAGAGGTCATTCGTATTGATCGATCCCACGACAGCGTCGTGCCACCGTGAAATTTCTATTATACACACAAGAAAATGGCGATGTTTGTAGCGTCTATTAATACACCCATAACAGACTGGTCGAATTTGTAATACTTCATATTAACAGTTAGAAGATTGAGACCGTATTTCTACTGTAAGCTTTTGCGTGAGTCTGAAAAAGTACAAATAAAAATCTCAAGTAGCTCAATCTCCTAGCTGTTTGACATTTGCTTGAAAATATTGTTTCAGTTGTACTATAAACATTGAAGGATTCGAACCTGATTACAATAATTCAACCTCTTGACACTCGATACAAATATCCAGATACTACAAACATTATTCAAAATATTTATAGACACTTGAGATGCGTAAGTAATGTTTATACTGTATTTGACTCTGATGCATTCGATTGTTGGCCGCATAATAGAGGTTATAGGGTGACGCACTGAATACTTAAACAGTATAATTAAATTGTTTTAAGATTAATCTAATGATTAGGTTTTGTACGCTAGTGCTCATTATCAATATGATCTGCAAATTAAAAATAAATATTTGGCAGTATCAGACACGTTGTGCCACAAAAATTAACATGTTAAAAGCAAAATCACAACACGCTTTACGTTTAACGTCTTCGGAGGTCCCGAACTGAATATTATAATTTTTCAAGTTCTGTTTTTACTTACTCAATGCCCTCGCATTCAATGTTCTTTACTACGTTATGTATTGCGGGTCATAAATCAGCATTTCAGATATTTTCTACCTTAAAGGATAACCTGGTATTCATAAATAAATACGAGTCTCAGTTTTTGAAAACCATTTGTTGGTCAGCAATATATTTATATGTTGTTTTTTTTTTTAAATAAATATTTCGATCATAAATAAATAAAACAATCTCAAAATACCTGCGCAGGGCTTAATTTCGGTGTGTGATTTGTTAGGTAAGGTCAAATTCGTTTCCCAGGAACTAACATTTTGTGTAGGTTCGCCGGTATTTCAGTGTCAAACAATTGCTTACTACACAATGCCTATACGTCCCGCCTGCAAAACAACAAAGCAACAACACACCGGGACATTCCTATGTTTGCTTATTTTATAAATACTTAGGAATATTAAAAGTCATCCAGTAGAGTTGATGCAAACTATTATTTCGGTGTCCTCGATCTGTCCATAGCGAATAACTTGTAGAAATGCAGTCTCTATTATCGTGGCTGTCGTGATTTCGTTCGACATAGCTCTTTCTTTCAGCCGTCGTGAAGTGAGTACAAATTTGTTTTAAACTTTCTTGAATATCGCAACTGGACTTTACAATGGATAGCGGTATTTTCTCTTGAATGCTTTGGCCAATATTCCTGAACATTATCTTCCATCGCTCGTGGCCTCAACTCTAACTATATTTTTAAAAGATTTCTAAAAAAAATCTTTACAAATTATTGGATGCTTATTTACTCAAAGATTTATTTGATTATAAATAGAATTATAAAAAATATATAATTTCTTATGATATGTACCATATATAAGAAATTTTCAAACATAAATAACGGAAGATGCCTGAGTCAATCAGTATGTCCGAAGAAAGTAGCTTCCAACAATAAGTTAGTAGTCGGGAGTCAAGTGCATATATTTCCATAGTGAATGAGAGGAAATGGAGTTGAAGACTTGAGTACTTCAGGACACAACCCACGCTAGAGGCATTGTATTTACTGTACATTGTTGATTGTAAGCTACCTTTAAGAATTGCATATTTTGATACTATCGAGCATATCGGGCGAGATTTATTAATACTAATATAGCTTTCAATACTTTTGTATTTGTACGAGTAGACATCACGTGACACTTGCTATTAGTGACTAACGATAATAACAGCATTATGATGGATAGCCATATGCCTTTTCGATTAGTTATACAATATGAATGTTATCTTGTTGACTCTGTTGCATTGCCAGTCGTGTATAGACCTTCCAGTTAGCAATTCATTCCCGACTGAATGCACCGGAGAGTTGTACGAGCCGAGCAGCTCGAAGCGTGACGGCTAATAACCTTTCAAGTTCCTCTCTTTGCATCAATTACCTGTAATTCGTATTATTATTTCATAAGTCGCCAGGTGCGGTGAGTGCCTGAATGCTCGTATCGATACGTTCTAATTACTGAATTAGTAACTTTATAGATTTTTTCATCAAATGGTATTGTATATGTACTTTTCTTAGCAGTTATTTATTGCTGCTTTACAAACATTTCAGCTGCTAAAAGTCTGTTAGTTCTTCGTTAGTACTCGACCGGCCACGACAGCTCCTATGGCATATTAGTGTGGCCAGTTAGCATCATAAATATGGGCAAATATTTCAACATACACTATTTAAAACAATGCGATATAAAATCTTACTTGATTTTATTGACCTTTAACAAGCTTTTTAACCATGCAAAAAAGAAACAGTGAATTGACAGACTATATTATTATAATCTATTCAATTTTGATATCGTAACCATAATGCATAGTGAGATGATACTAGCATTTCTCTGTTTTTTCTCTCGTCTGGATGGTTCGGTGCATTTTAGAAGCAATGTTTCTTTTCGCCTGAAATCGTGGGAAAGTTTCATTACAGAGTTGAGGGACCGTGAGCTCAGCTAAACTTTTTACAAGAGTGAAAGTCTTCTTCAATGTCTTCCATACAGACACTGCACCATATAATTAATCTGCCGACATGTCATACATACAAAAAAAATGAAAGTATGTGTAAAAAAATATCTTCACTCTACCATATACGAGTACTGACATAAGCTATTAACTTTTTCTGTTAAAAATCAATTAATAACTAAAAGTTATCATGTAATAAAGCTTAAGCTGCCTGCACATGCTGCAATACACCTGACAGCCGAATTGTATTTACCCAATAGCAACTTCTTATGCTGGGAGTTTTTTTTATTTTCTTATAAAAACGACGCAAAAAGGATGCTGTTGACTAGCTCACAGTTTGGTTGTGTAGGCAGGATGAAAAATTTTATTCTCTTGTAAATACTTTTTGTAAATGATTCTGGTCAGAATGTTAAATGTAATTGGTATGTATTTGGTAAAGTTATTTCAAAATACTCAAAAAATAGTTTTTGCCAAGCATGCCATTTGAGTTTAAATATATGATGTTGGATTTACATATTTATAAAAAAAACACCGGTAAAATATTTACTTCTACAAAAACAGATTAGCATAAGTATACAGTAAAATTTACTTCGATGAATGAATATCCATGTAAACATTTTTTCTTTATTAAAATGTAAATAATATTCTGTGGGATGTTTTGATTTAAAGCAGGTAAGAATATTATTGAAACAAATAATTATTTTAAAAATAAATTTATAACTGTGCAAGTAATTTAATTCTAATTCATTGCCGGATTTGGCGTAATTGCGAGAAATAAAACTAACTGGCCGAAAATATTCCTAATTAAATATTTCTAGACCATTTTTTTAAACCACTAGGTGTATAATATATAAAAAAATTAAAATTGCATTCCTGTATTACAACCTGAAGGTACGGGGGAGAAGTTCTGAAGCGTTTTGTTTATTTTTTTAGGATTCTGATTTAGTAAGAGTAGGTTGCATAGAGCTTGTTTTTTTTTATATTTTTCTTCGCTGCATTTTATGATGAGCATACAAAAAAACTGTTTGAAAAAATCTTGTCACAGGTGCATGTCACTTTAGTTTAAAAAATCATAAAAATCGGTGATAAAAAAGAACTTCGGTTGATTGCAATACCAATACCCGGATATATTATAAGGTTAAAAAAATAATTGCAATGCTCAATAACCCTGTAATAATTTTTATAATCGAATGAAGGTACTTATATTTAAAGTTATATTTATTTATTAATATTACTATTATAAATGGTTAACACTTGTCATACAAGTTCACAAATAACATCCTGAAAATCTTGTCGGGAATACATGTTTACCCGAGAACATAATAAATCATTGTTTTGTAAAAGATCGACAAAAAATGTTTATTCAGATGAGAGCCACACAAAGAGAGAAACAATAAATTAAACTACGTTTAATAATTATTAGAAAGCTTTTAAAACATAAAAACAACATAAACCTTGTATATCGATATGGCATGGACATTGCGGTTATTTTCATACATGGAAAACTAAATTAAAGTATTATTTTATTTTCCATTCCAAAACGGCACGTGTCCTTAAAAGAGTACAAAATAATAGTTGTATATTTTTTGCACCGTGCCCAAAATGACATGAGAATCGATCAGGCTCGATTTCGCATTGTTTCTGACAAATATATCATCATCGATAATCACAAAGGCTACGCGCTATTATTTTATAAATTGAGTTCATTTTTTTTCATAAATTAATGGGCGATATGACCCCATTTGGAGAATACTATGCTACTCCGCAACATTTAAGCTACACCCAGTCGATGTAATTTTGACTGTAAAAAGCCAATCCAATGTTAATATTGTGTAATCAAATGGCTTTGAAACTTATGTTAGTTTGCTAAAAAAAAAACTATAAATCTTTAAGACGACAGGATATTCAGATTGTGTCGATATTTTATATTAATAACTCGTAATTATTAGTACTATAGGTATTCAATAAAAGTAATTGAAAAAAACCACACAAGAAGAGTCAATTGTGTTAAATTTATAATTATTTTTTCCATCCGCAGCAATTCAACGAGTGTTCAAAAGCTAGTTGAAATGTTGTAAATAAAACTAATAATTTTTTATCATATATTGCTTAATCTATATATAAAAAATAGTTGTTGGCCATCCTTGTCGGTATAATCTTTGTAAACTATTTAAGATTTTTCAGTATAATAAATATAAGCTCACTAGCTTTTTTTAGCTGAGCTAAAACTAGATTTTTTTAAATGAATAAATTAATTAAAATAAGATTTCATTTCATCTTCTTACCTTTTCGTATTCTGATATATTTTTTTGGGTTTTACTAATAATGTAAAAAAACGCTATATTAAAAATGATAGGTTATTACGGAAATAATTATATATTATATTAATGACTTTTGTATTTTCCCACATATTAAAATGATATTCACTGAAGGTAATTGGATATTATAATGGTAAATTAATAATAAAATATTTATTTTGTTTTCAATTTCTTTGTTATACAAAATAGCGAAGCCTTAACATGGTATTCTGTCCAGTCATTACTTAACATTGACGATACGGTTTAAATTAACGTTTTTGATTTGAATACAGTCAGTCTCTTCTTTGTGTAACAAATCATATTTGACGGCTTGCCGTACTAAAAAATATACCACGGTGTCTTTTGTGCCAGTACCTTACAAGTCGCCTTATTCGTGTTCAAAGAACCTTGGTCTTCACGTGAAAATATCATGATCTATTATTATTCAGTTCTACCAAAGAAAGCCTAACTTCCGATATTTAATATTCATATCAACCTATCGCCTTAAAGCAATTACGTTTTTTTTAATGTTTCATAGAATTTCGGCAATAATTTACTCACCGAAAGTTTAGTTCAAAGTCCCAGGCCTCGTATAAAAACGGAATGAAATCTTTGAAAAAAAGTCAGTCCTATTTAGTAAGCAAGATTAATTAATAGTGAAAGTTGCACGAACATCGTTTAAATGCTAGCAAAATTAACTTAATTATAAAACCTTTAAATAAATCACTTTAATGCAAATAAATATATTTGATCGTAGTTTATCAATATATAATAAATAAAACATAGAACTCGATTAATTATAATGATCCCAAGGAAGTGTGTTAAGCTTTGGATTGGTATTACTCTTAGTAATGCATCGATGTAATAAATCATAACGTATACTTTTTGTTAGAATATTTTTTTAAGATAATAACCTTTTCTGTCTTTTCACATACTGAGTCCATACAGTACCGTTCATGGAATGCGGATAATAGCTTAATTATAATGTATCGCTTGATATTTTCATCAACGGCCGAGTACATTTTCTCTTTTGTTTGTTGATCCACTTGCAAACACTCGCATGACCTTCATTCATATGTCACTAATAAAAAAATTCATACACGTAGCAGACGTCACCTTTTGGCTTTAATTTCTCTCAACTTTAACAAGAAGTACCAACACGAATACCCATTCACACAAATGTGCGATAATTCTAGAATACACACATAAAGTAATGCCTACAAGTTAAACACGTATCGAGTTAACTCGTACATTCTTGTATTGATTGATCAAAATAAAAGTACGCACATTGTCTGAAGCATTCAATTCAAGATTTAGTATTGCAAGTATCTCGTTTTCAAAATATCTGAACCCATAAAAGTTAATTGTAATAGGCTGTAAATAAAGATAAAAACTGTAACGATATTATTTTTTTCAAACTAGAGCTGTTCAATTAAGAAAAATGTGATTAAGTTTTTTTTTTAAGCCAGGTGTAATGATACGAGTTCGTTCTGGTTTTTTTTTTTTGAACAAATTTTACGACTGTACAAACTTTCTAGCTCTAAATAAGTTTATTTGAAGTATATTAATACAAAAAATGATCAATGGCAGATGAAGCTGTCTCGGAACTTGAAAACAAACAAAAAAATAGATTGAATACTGTCAGTATTGTATCGCTATCTCTTGCAACGAAATTCGGATCATGACAAAGCTCATTTGAGGAACTGACAAAACCTATTTTATTTTTTGTTGAAATCACTGAAGGCTTGCAAAAAGAGTAATAAAACGATTGTATACATTTTAGTAACAAAGACTTTAAGTACAAATAAAAAAAACTTCATCTGGCTTTATAATTATCATACCAGACGCTGTCTATCAGCCGTTGGGGGAGAACTTCCACGTGGTCAGCACTTCTCTCCATCTCGTGAAATCTTATCATGCGATCATCTCGGATGTATAGTTACTTTTTTTTTCTTATCACCCACAAAAAATATACCGTTGTTGACCTTTAAGTTTCTAGAAGGTGTACAAAGCATATATATCAAAAGTAAAAAAAGACTTGAGCCGTACATAATTTTGTACTCAGTTCATATCATATTGAATTTACTTCAATATATTGAAGTAAATTTCATAAATTCTCGATATGTTGATCTTTAAGAATTCATAAATGTTAAATGCAAAAAATATTCAAAAAACACATATGTTTTATTAATAAATACACACTGGCGCAATCACATAAAAGTTTAATTAAAACTATTGATTGAAAACATGCAATATTTTTTAACGTTTATTCTTCGGTTTTTTTACTTATAAAATTGTTTATTTATTTAAATCAAAGTGTGATGTAATGCCTGTATTACTAATAAATTCTATGTTGTTCGTGTAAGTGTAAATTAATGTGTGTAAAAATAATAAGAAACCAAATATTAATCGCTTTTGGCTACAACGGTTGACGTCTTATTCATAAAATACCTGAGTTGTTATATTATTCATTAAGACGTATATGTTAACAAATAACATTATACAACATATCAAGTAAATTACCTTCACTCACAAAACAAATTGACGCTTACTTAGTTTATGTTTATTAGTGATAAAATGCAACTTCAAAATACTTTATATAAACAAAAATATATCAGAAACGTATATTTGGTTTAAACATTATTATTTATTGCATTTTTGTGATTCATTCATTTCAGTGAGGAATTTGAATGATTTACATCGACCGACATTCACCGAGAAACTCGATGCGACATTTAACTGTTGAAATGACATTGCGAAGCTATTCAAAGAATGAGACTAGAAAAGGTGATAAAAAAACTGTTACGAATCCACTCCAATAAGGGCAAATTCTTAGCTGGGCAAGCAAAACATCCATTAGTCTACAAAACTTAGCACTGCTTACGTTTTATCGAGTTCTTTTACTATTAGTTCATATAACTGTAGCTTCTTATCGTTAACTTTCAAAAATTAATTATCTTTAAGTGCTTTTTCCTTTTTTTATTGCATATATATTTTTTTAATAATAGTAGCATACAGTTAAATATTTAAAAAAGGCAATAACAACTGTACTTCTAGAAAGTAGAAGAAATCATGGAGGTATATTAATAGACTTAAATTAAAAAAAGACAAACATTGTAAAATGAATAAATAGCATAACTTTTTTTACAAATAATTAATTTTGTCTGTTTTACTAAAAACTAAATTAAGCATTATAATAAGTTAATATTTAGATATCTTAGGGTTAAACATATGATCTATCAAACAAAAAATAGATGAATCATATTTGCATTTTTGATATTGTCTGAATTTAAAGTGCAAAAAATACTTGCTGGATAATTCTTCAATAATAATATTTTTTGTGTGAAAATAAATCTTTAAATAAGTATGCAAATATAATAAATAGTGTACTTAATCCAATGTATGCGTAATATGATTCCATGTACCAATCTCAAAGCCCACTAGTGACTCACTTAACTGGCGATGACGCTCGCTAGCCAATTACGAGCAATTTTACATTTGATCAGTGCACCAGCAATTTTTCTATCCACCATTCCAATTACCAACACTGCAATGGTGGCCAATAAACTACAATGTATCTCATGGAGCAGTTGCACTCCTGGTCGAAATTAGCACTGCATTTTCTAACCCAATGACGTCATTGCGAAATTTCTAAGTGGCATCCACGCAAGAATGCGAGATACCAGTCATAAAGTTCAAGAATAATTTTACAACAAAGTATCCAAGAATCCGCCAGAATCTATTGAAAGTGTGCAGCTAAGATATGCAAAAATATAGGAATTGAAATCCAGGAAATTAGTTTCAATTTCTAACGGATGGACGAAAGGAAATTATTTGTATATTTTAAATTATTAATGCATTGAATGACGTTAGAAAATTAACAGGTATACATTTTTTTATTGGCGTCTAATGTTGAAATACAATGAAATGTACATCGGTTGAATAGCAAGTGAAAAAAAAAATTATTATTGCGGATGTCTTTTGTGTAGAATCGTGTCAAAAATACTATTCTCTGTGTTAAATATGAAACTCATATTAATGTGGCATATTCAATGCTTACAATTTTATTGAGTACACACTTTAATTATATATATGTAGATATTTTTTTATATATGTATATATATATTTATATGTATATATGTAATATTTTTCTTAGAAAAAACGCTTTCAGGCTGAAACTAAAACTGAGCATCAATGATCAAACGACCTTAAAAGTATATGAACATATTTATAAAAAGATAATTTCAAAAAGGTCATTAATGTAATCGATGTGAAATATTAATCAAATATTATAATATAATAATGTATTACTTGTCATATAAGGCAAATTTTGCAAAACAAAGGTCAAGCCAAAAGAATCCTTATAATATATTATAAATATTTTTTTATAGGATGGATTCTTATATTCTTGATTTTATTATTTAATAAATTTATTTCGAATAATATATATTTTTATTCAAATAGACATTATATAAAGCCGGAGGTTATAAGAAGTAGTTATATGTTAATATACTCTTTCGATCCTTTTTTGTGTTATTTGAGCGCAAGTCTAGTACGCCTCATTCAGTAGTCATTTCAGTGTTCTTCAGGAATGGACTTCGAAGGATCCGCCCGCATGCGATGGCATGACTTTTGGTACGTCCCATGAACCATAGCCTAATGCACTACAATCCTTTTCTGGATGCTTCCGCTGTCAACCAACATTGAGTGGATCGATGAACTTTCTATTCTACCTCGAGCACTCCGGAAAAATATTGTAAACGACCTCATTGGCACTCATTATGCCTACTGTGAATTATATATAAAATTGCATCCATACGCTTATTACTCGTTCGCTATTGGAAAATATAAAAAATATATATTTCAGTCGTGCCTTACCTTGTTCAAAAACCCTAGCCACATCGTACATCAGAAAATAATTACAGGAACATACCTGTAACAAAGAAAAAACAAATTGTTATTATGACTTTCACTTTCACGAGGAAACGTTTTACACTTAAAAAATTAAAAGTACTTCTAGCATACATTTAAAATGGTTTCAGAATTATTAAGATATAAATTTATATACACATTTTTAACGTGTAGTGTTGCGTCTATACCAAATGGTACATTTGAAGATAAGGATACTAGTTTGTTCCGTTAGTAGAGAATACATGAAAATCCCATTTGCTTATCAATGCACCGATAACCCAGATGTATTACTAACATTTCATGCTCAGAGTACATTGACTAAATTTACTAACGACGTTGCATTTGTGCATTTCGATTTAAAAAAACTCATGAATATTAAATTTATTTTCATTCATTGAATCTTTTGAATGCATGGTTTTAATGTTTATTACTTAAACATAATTTCTAAGACAAGCACAACATTGTTTTAAGAGTAAAACAAATATTGCTCTGTTGATTCATTTGTAAAAACGTAGACTTAATGCATTTATGCATGCACGTTAGGGTGTCCCTTATATGACCAAAAAATTTTTTTTTTCAAATTTCGAAATGGGTACCCTCTACTTTTTTTAGTAATGCTATAAGAGTCTTAAATGTAAAATTTCATCTTTCTAGCATAATTGCAACCAGTGCCGACCGAGCTTCAAAGTTTAGTAAAAAACGTGTTTTGTCTTGATATTTCGGTCTGGTATAAAATCATTATAAATGCAATAAATTAAGTGAATAATAGTAAAAATTCAATTACATGAACATTAATCTTTAATCAAAAACATAAAGTAATAACAATCAGTCAGGGTAACTTTTTAATAGAGTTGTTTTTTTACAGTCCGGATACAATTTTCTATGTTCCTGGACACAGCGCAGCAAGAACTGTTTTTGTTCTTCTTCAGCCGCGATAAGTCCGTTAAAATCTTGCATCATTTTAACAGCCCTTTCAGCAGTATCATTCACAACCCTCAAATAACTTATTTTTCTTTTAGCTTCCACAAAAGCACTATTATTATTCCAAGAAGATACATCTTCCTTTAGAAAACTGTCGTCGATCTGCAGTCGTGATAAAAATTGTTTGCTCTTTTCCGATACGAAATCATCCAGTGTTTTACAAACATAAGCAAACATCTTGTAGTCTTTTTGTCCTTCGCAGTTATTCTGCATTGTGACTGAAGTAAACACATTTTTAAAGAATAGATCGCTCTCGCCATCCAGCGTGCCTGATGCATGGCTTTGGGGGGGCTTAGTTTTAATTTTTCCTCTGAGTCTCCTCCCAAAAATATTACGCACAGTTCGACCAATTTGCGGTAGTCATCTCTTACATAACCTTTGTCTAATTCTGCCTTATAAAATATTAAAAAAGCTTGAATGTCTGTCTCGGCAACACGTTGTTTTACGAAATTAAGAGATGGTTCAATGTTACTAGCGTCGATGTTTTTCCAATTTTCTCTGAACTTTTTAAACATTGGAGTATCTGGGCTACTAGTAATTTACTTAATTTTGCTTTCAAAGACAGCTTTTAGGACCAATTCATAAACATGATGACGACAGACGAGCAGCAATTCTCTTCCTAAAGTTTCTCCAAAATAGCACAAGCTCCATTGAAACGGCCAGTATTGAAAGCTGTTGTGTCGCAGCACATTATTTGTACTTTATCGTGAAGGTTCTAGTCAAAGAGAGCTGTTGAGACAGCCTTAGCTTGATGTTTTTCAGAAGAATGTTCTAGTTTTGGCACTGCAAGAAGCTGTTCCTTATCGTCAAACGAAGCAATAACTGGCAAGCGTTCTTCTTTAGAACTTCGTACATCTAACCCGGGTAATAGTTTTCCATCCCAATGGACTGTGACTACGTCGGGTACATTACTTCCAAAGAAGTCAGATTTTATTGCTTCTGCCCTTGATTTTCTAGTTTCAGCAGCTAGTGGTTATCTTTGTCTTACAACCCTTTCCTCTTCTTCCAATCGTCGTTGTTTAGATCTATCTTCTTTTTCCGACAATTTTTTATCAACACCACCTAAGCATCCTGGTCGATCTGGCTCTCTCTGTTTCATTAAAAATAATTTATCTTACTCTATTTTCATTCTCTCAAAAGCATCAGCATGTGCAATATCAAACAAATTATCAAGATCAATTTTGAAATTGTTCTCACGCCTCTTGAACGTAACCTGAGTTTTCTTACAATTTTTTTTGCAACTCTCTCCAAACATGATATAAATCAACAAGTTTCTTCACGCAGTTAGGATATGCCCTTGTTGGAATTCTTGTTTTTTCCCAATATATGATGCACTCCCTAATCACAAGATTTGCACTTTCACTAACAATCAGTTTAACCTCACGAATATTGTAAAATAGGACCGAGGGAATTTGTCGATTAGATGGTAATTTTGCACCATTTATTTGATATCTAGGCAAACCGATAAGGAAATTATTTTGTTTATCACTCCGTAATTCCACCGACATGTTAACGCACTAAACAATGGAGCACTACTAATCTCAAAAATCACGTATGAAATGACAAATAAAACATGCAGTTACAAGTCACAGCGCAGTACTTACGCAATTTGTATGGACAAGTTAAAATCGCAAGTCGGCACGGGTTACCGTTTATAAATCGAGCTAATATTTTTTTCTAGACAATATAGGGTTATTACTAAACTTTTAAGAAGGTACGCGTAAAAAAATATTGAACTTGAATTTTAAGGGACACCCTAATGCACGTATATTTAATGCCTTTTCCATATTGATTGTTAACGTAAAACATTTTATCAATATTCAGTCACGAGTCATAAATGTGACTTGTGTATATTACGATTGTGAATATCACGATTTTAATCACTATCCCAAACAAGCTATTCAACGCTATACAATAATTAGTTTTTATTGATTATACTCGCCTTGTCCACGTACCAAGGGCTTGTTTTTTATTATTTTAAGCGGTTTACTAAGATTGCTATAGAAAATGGTAATGATAGTGCACTTGTTTAAAACCTGTTTTATCAGCAAACTTACGAACGTAATTTACTAAAACTTTCCCTAAATAGTGAACGGTTTTGAACATGAGTCTATACAATTACTAAAAAGATATTTTAATTATTCAGTAATTTTATCTCTAATAACAAGTTTATCTCTTTTACATAACACTATTATTTTAATTGTATTATAAGTTTAAAATACTTTCAAAGTAAATTTCGTTAAATGCGTCGTAGAGTAATCGATAGTAAAATCTCCAAATGATGTGAGTGTTCTGGGATTTCAGACACCGCTTCCTATGAACTCATCAGAGTTATATAACGTTTGATATCTGTTATGGAGACTGGTGACACAACCTTAATTATAGTATCATTAGGTTCCAAGGCGGGACCTCAACCCCAAAAGCAATCAATACTTTTTAAAAGGGTTATAAAAAAAAAACAATCGCAAAATGTCTTGAATATACAAAATATTCAACATACTAATTTTTATTGTGAATAGCTTTTAAAGCGAATAAACTGATGTTTTGGTGCTATATATAATATTTGATAAATACTTGATTATCTCATATTTGTAACAATCTACTATAATAATAGCCATTGTGTGTTTATTTGTATGTTTGTATGTATGTTTCATTTTTCCGTTCTGTATAGAATATCTTAAAAGATACAACGCTGATTTTTTGCACATAAGTTAAGTAAATTTTTCCGCAGCTATGTGCCGAATTTCAAGACGATAGGATAATATTTTCATTCATAAACTTTAAAATATGCTTTAGCTAAACTTTAATTATATAATTCACTTCTTCGCCGCGAGATGTCGTTAACCGCGAGAATTTAGACGCATCGTTCATCAAATTCGTCATTTTGTGACGGGCTACATTACTAGTTGTAAGTAATGAGTAGAAAACCTGAGCGATAAATTATACTATTTAAAAAGCAATGTGTGCAGGCCAATATAAATTATTATTAAGCCTTAGTTAGTGAGAAGGACAAATTTGGTATAAAAACTTTTTTAATTCGTATATATTTTATATTCGGATTTGAGATTCACTGAGTTACGTATGCGAGTGTTGAATTAGGATCGTTGAACCCAAAAAGAATAAAGACTAAACCGGCGCGAGTCAAAGGCGTTTCGGTGAAAGTGATGGCGAGGCGGGGAGTATCTCGTTTCGGTCCAGTCGTAAGTGTCCATTCACCATCCAGTTAGCCAACAATCGCAGGACGATGATTTTGTACGGCTGCGTTGCGTAACGCATTACGCCAGACGAGAAAGTTCCCATGATCGACAGACTCATCCATAACTCGGAGCAAACTTCGAATTTGGTAATATTGAACCCATCCAAGGTGAGTTGCCATCCATTAACATGTTGCATAAACTAACCAAAAATTGAGATGTTATACATGATGATTTAACACTGTCTACATATTAGTTTACAGATATGTATGAAACTTTGACGTATGTGTTTATTTATATAAAAATGTCGATAGGTATTCCGAATTATAATAAAATAAATACTGCAACTTTGAGTTTAAAGCAACACAAATCCAAATTTTCAATTTGTCTGTATGGTATGCATTATATAACTTTTTATAATGATTAGTGAAATACTGAAGTAAAAAGGTTTTGTGATGTTAGATAATATAGAAAGCTGTTATGAATATGACTTCTCTGAATAATTATATAAAATGTGACTTCCGTGCTTTCAAATTACACATTTGAATGTAAATATGTTTTGAAAATTATATACAGTCGTTGTTAAGAAACTTTATTTTTTCGCGTTTTTTAAAAGATATCTTAAAAGGGTATTTTGAAATTTTATTTATATTATAAAAATCATACAAATATGATATACGAATAATTAGAAAATTTCAACAAGTTAGTATTTTACAAAGATAACTTTTTGTGCGTACTCGAACCTTGTGACGTATTTGTTTCCGTGTAATTCATTGATTCTTAATAGTAACTGCTATTTTATAAGGAAAATAATTCAAAATTATTTGAACTTGGTGACGGGTTTGCTTTAGTATAGTTCATTGCTTATGCAAAGGTTGATAAGTGTTTTCCTTGAATTACGTAAACGTTTCTCATTGAAGGTAGGTTTTGTTATTATGTTTTCAAAAGGATGGAATAACAGAATCTCAATGCGTTTTTTACCTATTCAGTCAATAAACGGGATTTCCAATCGATTTCTTTTTATATTATAGCAGTCGAATGCTTAAGTCATAATGTTGACGTTATTTTATGTTCTGGCTTTAATTATCATAAAAAAATGTTTCACTCGGTAAATTAAATGTGAATAGATATCTATTGATATGTTGATGATATCATATAATAGACTAAAAACATCGCTGCTCTTTTTATTCACAGTTACTGCTAAAGTGTTCAAATTAAAAAAAAGATTTTTTTTAAATTCACCCTCAATAAATATTAACATAATTCATAATGGCACTTAGTAATGATATATCATATATTTATTTTTTAAATAATAAATAACCTTTTTAAAATTATTTTCATCAAAGTAACAGACCTCATATTTTTTATAATCATTATTAAACTCGTTATATATGATAATCCATTCAAATCCAAACTTGAAAACATATAACAATAAAACAAATACAGGAAAGATGTTTAAAAAATAAATGCGAAGTAATCAATATTTTTCAATAAGACAATGAAATGCATAAAGCTTTGTGGACAAATCGCTATTTGCGTCCAATGTTGACATTTACGTATTCAAAACATCACCGACACTCGAGTTTCTCCAGCTCTTGTGTTGGGGCCATATTTAAAAAAAAAAAATATCACCGCGTTTTGAAAAGACAAACAAAAAGTCTCTCAGATTAAGCGATGTGGTCGAGAGAGCTTATGTTTATTCTGAGAATCGATAATGTTTATACTGAGACCGAGGGCAGAGAGTAGGGCTTATTTTTAAAATCATGAGACAAAAAAAGAAAGCAAGCTTCTCGGGTCCGACAGCTGCAGCCGATGCTCTCGTCGGATCCTCTCGATAAAGAGGTCACTCGGGAGAAAACAACACTTCCCCAGGTTTGTAAACTGAAGCCTTCGTAAACCGACTCGCATGAAATACTCAACACAATGCCTTTTGTATAAACACGCGTAATATATCCACAGTATGCTATCCACGTGGGATGAATTTCTGAGTAAGGAGTGTGTGCATTGGTTTATGTGATTTTTGCGTGTTTTTTTATCTTTTAGAATAAATCAATCAAAACCTTTGTGCCATTGAAAAATATAGTTTGGAGTAATTCAATTACTGAATAGGAAACGTGGAAAAGGTTTAAACGTTTCCATATTCATGACGTACCCATCAAAGTGTATGGATAAAATACAGCGTTTGAATGTCTATTTTAATATCAAATATAGATGATAAACTATTGATATGTCCAAATTAAAAAAAAACATGACAGAAGAAGTGTAAACTGTTTTCTTCGTCTGATGCCTCTCCTCATAGGAGGTTGGTGAAGATTTAATCGAACATATCCCTATCCTGGGCCAGTCTCACCAAATCGGCCACACTTCCGATCTCCAGCCACTGGCGCAAATTCCGCATCCTCGTAAACTTCCTCCTTCCAATGCCTATTTTTCTTTCGATTTTCCCTTGGACAATCAGCTGTAGGATGTTACATTTATTGTTACGAAAAATGTGGCCAAAATAGGAGACCTTCCGCTTCTTTACCAACGTCAAGAGTTCCCTTTCTTTGCGCATTCTGTGCAAGAGTATTTCATTTTTGACCCGGTCAACCCATGGTATTTTCTCATGGTATTCTGTAATATAGCCACATTTCAAATGCCTCTATTCTTTGCAAAGTAGCTGTCTTGAGTATCCAAGCTTCGACTCCATAAAGGAGAACTATTTTAAAACATGTTAATCATTTAGCAAAAGCGGAAGAAACGAGAATAATAGCACATTTTTGCGTATAAATTTCACATTTTTTCATGTAAATAAATTTCACTGATTTTAATTCTTAGAGCCTCAGTCATGTGTAGAGTCAACCGGCTGATGACTCGGTGTCGTGAGTCATTGGTGCAAATCCCCACTGTGCGGTCGCTCCGGAATTATTAATCATCTTTAGGTGCGAGGTTAATAGACAGATTATTACTTTGTAAGTAGCAAGCTACTGAATGCTATTTATAATTAAAATAAATATGCAGGAACTTATGAAAGGCTCATTCAATTTGATAATTATTTTTTACCTTTATGAACAATGGCTATGAAGAATTTGAGGAAAAAATATACAAACTTAAGTACTCTACAATATTCTCAACTTTCTTAAAAATAACCACAAACCGTCGGTCTGTTCATTTTACGGATTATAATAACCAACCGCTTATTTTCCAGTTCACTGGAAGGCAGTTCCCCATATGTTAAACAGGATGCCTGAAATATGCTGTGTATGTCAGATCGATCCGTATTTCAATATTATTTTTCCAAAAGGGCTTATTTACAGAGAGAGGCAACTGTAAATTTACACTGCAATGTATATTAAAGTTTGTAGTTTGACCTTCATATTGCTTACGTGGGTATAAAGTGGAAATTTGAACCCTGACAGCTGACGCTAAGCCGTAAACTCACTTAGTTAGAGAGATCTCAAGTATCGAAGAAATGCAACGATAAATACGATCCACGGATGTACTCAAGTATTTATCGATCGAAACATCGGCGAATTTCACGAAATAAAACGCTGGACACATATGAAACCGGAGATGTTCAAGAGTGGACACATCAGATTAACTACCAGAGTGATTGAAATAACAATAAAGTCGTCAAGAGTGAAAATATTTATTCAGTTAAACTTTCTTAATGAGAGTCGTGAATACAGCAAAAGAAAAATATACAAAAACGATTATTGGATATATGGACTGTATAATACATTTATATTAGTAAGTAAAATATATAAGTGTGTCTTTATGATATAGGAAACAGTCCAAAAGTAATATCAATAATTATTTTAATGTAGATATATTCGATACTAGTACATATCTCACAGATCACAGAATAAGATGCGTTTTGTAAAAAGTTTTAAACGGTATTTTTGTTGAAAGGTGAAAATATCGTATTAATTGTATTAACAATATTTTACGTTCAGAATAAATATACGTTCAATAAGATTGTCGCTAACCTTTATTGAGAAATAGCACTTGAAGACAGTTATATTTACAATCGTAAATGTAAATCTTAATTTAATTTAAGGCCATAGATATATCATGCAACAAATTATTTACAAATCGACTCTTCGGAATTAAAAATATTAAAACCTTTAATATTTCCTCAATTCTTAATTATTTTTTATTTATCAAATATCATGGACAAAAGGCTTATACATTTCGATTTTTTAAATGTGCTGTGTTCACTTTAAGGTTACATAAGTTTATTGTCGTAAAATTGATCGACCATGTCAGCAAAGTGCTTCTTTGGTTACCTTCATATCAATAATATATCACTTTTTTTTATGCATACATATAGCGATATCAATAATTCATTGGTTGAGTTTAGATCAATATAGCGCTGAACGTGTGTACTTAATAAAAGCAAGCAATCATATTCACAGTAGATTGTCAGCAGACCTTTGAAACGTATGGGACCCAGAAGCCTACATTTATGAATTTATTGTTACATGAATGGAAGAATCTAGCTGTGAGAATCTTCAAATAATTAAAACTACTAAAATTTTACGATTTGAGAAACGGTCATTAATCTAAAAGACATGCGACGCATTTATGACCCGTGGGTTTATTTCGGAAATAAATGGAAAGCGTTCCCACCGGCTTTTGAGATGCATTTTAACATTCCGAATCGTCACATTAGCATAATGTTGCCCTTTTTCGAAGTTATTTTTATTAACCTTTGACGGAGAAAGTAAAAAGGCAAAGTCAAAAAAGTTTTAAGGTCAACGTTGAAAATGAATGCCACCGAATTTATATTTCCTCTGTCGACCTTCAGAGAAGACGTGAAATTTATATCTAGCATCCCACAGTAGGTACATCCGGAATAAGGGACACTAATGTGTTGAGGAAGTTTTTTTTTTTAATTTTAACTGTGTGAATCAAAAAATAATATTAAACACAGAATAAAACTGCGTATAAAATAGTCAACACAACATAAAATATAACAACGTTCAATTGCTTTTCTTTATATTGGGGATTCATTCGAAGAAGATAAATAAATATCAAAATTCTTGTTCATTCCGCACATTTTCCGAGCTGCCCAATAAGGATGTATCCCATAAGTTTCCTGACGTCTAAAAACTTTTTCAGAAGTCTATTTTCGTATATTTTATTAACATGATCTCTGTATTTAAACGTTGAATAATTTTTTCAAATTTATAGTTTAAAAAAAATCTTTCATAAATATTTCAATCTAAATGCCAGCTTTTAAATCACATAGCTCGTTGTAAAACAAATAAAATATTATGGTAAATTAAAAAAAAAAGTTTTCACTAAATAAAAACAACAGGGTTGATTTTAAAAATAAAAACATGTCTACGGGAGTTTTAGATAAGTATCAGAATATTTTGACAAATGTATTATCTCAGCCAATTGATAACAAGTAATTTTAATTAATCAATCTTATCACAATCGATAACATTATATCATATGAAATCATTTTATCCACCTACTTGCAGTGCACTTGCACTGAGTGTTAGAATTCAATCAAAACAACTACCTGAAGCTAAAAAAAAAATTTCGTTTCACTACAACGATTGATACTATCATCTCAATAATAATGACGTCTTTCATGACATAAACCTAAGTTTTTTTTTACCTTTCACAATGTTCAATGCTTTTAGTATTTGTTCAACTCTGTACTTCATATATATGAGACGGATAAAAAATTCTGGTAATTTTACTATGTTTTTCTGCAAAACAGTAGTTTGTGACAGAATATTTATGGTTATTGGGTCAAACTGTGGAGCTATTTGGTGCTGTGAATTCTATAAAATATACGTGACTTTCATTTTAAAGATTGATAATATTATATTAAAAAAACATAATATCTTCGTTCATGCTTATAAGAAAATTATCACTAATCAATTGCGCATTTAATTCTGATGAATGCACTTGATGCAGAAATTTACTGATTTAACCACAAGGTTACGAAGCCAGCCATATTCATGTTTATTCTGTTTCTCGCATAATTTGTCTTGAATTTCATATTTCAGAAAGATTTTATCTTATAAAGCATTCAACTCGCTGACATTCATTGCAACTTGTGTGACCTTGCTTTGTTTGAGTGGTTATTAAATTTAATCGAAAATTTTTGCATTAAACATTAACATTAAAGTCATTGGACAAAATGTCAACTAAATTCGAAGTGTAAGGTTAAAAACATTTTAAACAGCTATTTCATCGATTCGACTGCCCATCGTAAATGAAAAATGTTTTTACAGTGAGTTTGTATAAAAACGTATTGATGACTACGAATAAATTAACATGACACATCAGCATTTATCACAAATATTAGATTAAAAGACTGAGAACTAATATCACATTGCTTCATACTCTGTATTTAATTTTTTAAAAATCTGAAATATCATTGAAAAATTTTCAATGGGGTACAAAAATGTTTTATTTACTTAGCAAAGTTGCAATGAAATTACAATCTTTTTTTAATCAAAAAAGAACAGTTTTTTTAGAAATAAAGGGTTATTATAGTATTCAAAAAATAATATTAAAATTGTCCAACATGTCCAACCAATGTTTACAAATATGATACGTGTTTGTGAACCAAAATCGCATATAGAAAAATTGCATTTGGATAAATTCAGTATAAATTCATCACTTTATAGCAGTTCAATGCACTCCTTGACAATTTAAATAGAGTAATGATACAAAGCAACTAATCGCATGATATTTTTTTTAATAAAAAATATAACATGCAATTTGAATACAAAGATTGTGTGACCTCTGTCTCCTAGGTTAACAATAATTGCGAGCTCTGAATAAATATACACGCGGAGTTATCAGAAATATTTATTGGTTATCATATAGAAAAGAGGCTAATGTAGTCTCAAAAAAATGGTGACGATCGTCTCCAGGCGGATGATCATGAATGAGCAGCGGATCCGGAGCCGTCCACTGCCTTGACCGGGAGAAGAGCAGAACCTTGTCCGCCCGTGGTGGCCTCTGATAGGGACGCCCATACGGCAATGATTTATTACAAATAAATGCAAATGTTAGCTTAATTCTGAGCTCGTGATTATTAATAACATCATCATGAACTATGAGCGCTATACGAGAATTATAACATCCATTGTTATCATGTGATGTTGTTTCTAAGACCATCTTCTGGGATCTGTCCCAGCGCGGGTACCAAACTTCAGCTGAACACCCAAGTAACAAAATCTTCAAATATAGCACTTTTTGAATGTTTAATAATAAAGGTTGATAAAAATATCGCTATGTCGATTTTTTGATTAACGTCAATCAGATGCGTATTTATTACCCATTACGGGTTTATTATATTATTACTAATATGATTAGGCACATTAGTTCATACATAGAAGATGATTTCAAGAAAATCCCACACAAATCACGATGATATTTTTCTGAGAGTTTCTTTATATTCATATATTCTAAAATATCACTGTTTTTGGTATTATATAGGAATTGAGCTTGAAAAGCTATGAACATGTCATAATCGCCGGTAAAAATAAATTTTATATGTAGGTTGAGTATAAATGTATTCAAATTTTACATGAAATGAATGAATAAAATCAGATCTACACGGAAATATATTTTATTAAAAAAAAAGAACAAACATCGGAAGTATAATCATTAACTATCTATTTTTGTAAACGTATTTCAAGCATATAAACAGTATATTTTAAAAGAAATATTAATATTTACTATTTCAGATAAGTTACATAAGTTTTTTTGTGTAACATAAAAAAACTGTTTTGTTTTTTTGTGACAACATGACGGACGTGAACGCCCTTGGTGCTATTTCCATAAATCGTTTCCTTATTTTTGTGTGTATTTTTAAGTTCACCGTGTGCATGGCGAGGTGTACTTTGAAAAAAAGGATAAAACTGCTCGGTAACGACGAAGGTATCAAATGTCAGAAAGATATCCTTGGCTATGTTTAAGGCTTCTATAACTTATAGAGTGTAGTTACTTTATGAAATTTTTAATACTTGTGATTCAACCAACAAAATTACAAAAAATATCTCGTATTTTGGTATATTGCTTTTACTCGTGTTATATTTTTGGATGGAGATAAATTAAACACATGTGTAGTATTCGTTGCATTCCGTTAAAATTATAACCTAACCTAACCTAATAGATTACTAATAACTGGTTCTGTAAAATCCCCTACACGCAGACTAACGGATTGCCAAAAGCCATTTTTTTAGATATGAAAACGACCTGTTGAAATTTATTACTGTGTGAGTAAAGCGCCTGATTGAAATTATTTTTTGGTAGTTACTTTTTAGTAACTACCTCTCAAGAACGATATCTTCACATTTCTCAAATAGCAATTTTTTTTAATTGTGCTTTTGGTTTGAATAATTAATGACTAGAAGTTCTGTCAGGTAAAGTTGCACCTGTGGATGAGTAGACGGGCACTTGGCTTGGCCACTGCCCTTAAGGTTTAGGGCAGAGGTCAATGACTGCACCCGCAAGCAGGTTTCTTCAAGGATCGACAACCACGACTTAATACAGCCAACTCACCCACTCACAACACAAGGACAGCAGATTGCATTCCATTAGGAGGCACGAGTGCTAACATATACATTAAAATTATTTAATTTTACTCTTTGCAATAGTCTATACAATTTGAACAATTTAGTATAAAAACCGATGAAAACCTTACGTATCACAACTTGAAATGAACAAATAGTATATTTGTATATGTTTGATATTTTGTATCTTTTGAATTCTATTGATAATTTACAAGACGAGTCTAATTAACAAGAATAGAATTATAAAAAATTATTCACGTACGTCATTTAACTCGTTGTGTATTCACTTAACAAATAAAGTTTTTAACGTTCCGAGAAATGTGAAATAAATTTAAACTTCATCTGCTTAAAAAGTTCATGAAAAAGTTTAATCTAAAGACGTCATTCAAATATAAACGAATGACTCATTATATTATGTTAAACTATGCATGAGTTTGTAAATGTAGCATATAATTTATACATTTTCTGTTTCTATTCGTGGCTTCTAACGTGTTGAACACAATTGTTTTAAGTTGTTCCTAACTTTACATAACTATGGCCCAAAGTGCATTCATTGTGCTAAATTATAGTTTTATGTAAATATATCCATAAAATATGAATGACACACATGCGAGCTCAAAATTGTACAAAATCAATTCTAACGAAAAAATTTCCAGTCAGTAACAAATGGTACGATATTGTAATATAAACAAAACACAAATCATGTCCCATATTTTAAGGTTCTAGTTCAAAAATTTAATCCAATAATACTAAAAATCAATTCAACAATTTAAGATCACAACTTGCTGTGATCTGGTAATTAAAAATATTTTTTGGTAAAATGGATTGTTAATACAACTTATATGTTATTTCTATCAACATATAGACTTTATCAATATATATTATTATTACTTGTAGACACAAAATAAGTAAATAATGTATTGAGGAAAACTGTGATTACAGATTACAACTTAAAATTTTTGAATACGTCATAACATTCATTAGCATTTTTATTAATTCAGTGTTTTAACAAACTAGATACTTCCACCTGTGACGCACAGTGCATATATGTAACAAAACGACTGTTACATGTCTTAAAATAGCTTTTAACAAATAAATAATTTATTTTTAATGGTACAACAATATACGTAGGTTTCCTACTTTTAGAATGGAAAAATCTGATTTATTAAATGTCTGACGATTAAGCTCCGAGGAGGCTTGAGTTATCAAACGACACGCATTCGCTATAAAATAATTTCTTCTGTAGAAAATAATAGTCGCGATAATTTGTTATCATGTGTGACGAGCTGCAGGCTTACGAAGTGCAATATAAATTGTTATAATGTGTTGATAATATTACATACTTGCGCAAATGCGTACTTATTCATGGTATAAGCAAATTCAATGTGATATGAAGCTCCCAGTGAAGTGCCAACATCTTACGCTTCAACCGAATTTTTAATTGCGATATCCTAAATCTACTTAAACCAGACAGTAAAACAAATAAATAGAGAAAGATAAAATCTCACTTTATGTATATTTCACTGTGGACAAGGTTGAGCATATTAATACCGTGTTTGAATGCTTGACCACCACGTCCATCCTTTGGATTCTGATATTCTCAGCTGCTGCTGATCAGCGTAATAATCACCAACAGGATATTCACAATAAATCCTATTTGACCTGATACCGAGGATATATATATATATATATATATATATATATATATATATATATATATATATATATATATATATATATATATATATATATATATATATATATATATATACCTTGAACGTAATGCAAATTTTATTTTACAGCGGGATGTTTTGCTGACTATTATTTTATCGCATTGTGTTAATTCTATTCATTCGCAGAATAGAAAAGATTCTTAAGGTCACGAAATACATTGATAATAGTGTTACAAAACAAAACTCAACGATGATGCAAAAAAGAAAGTTGCCTGTAAATACTATGAAAAGAGAATGTTCAAAATACCCAGAGCCGTAATAACACTTCACACTATTTATTTATCTAAATTACTGTGTCTCAGATTACTAGGTGCGTCGCAAAGAGTAAAATACTTTCATCAACTCGACTCTGGTATTAACTGTTTTCTAATCCACGACAATAATCCCAGCTGGATTCTGCAGACAATGGTGTATAAATATTGAGTAGGTACGATTTCTCTCTGCAAGTAGATGTCCGCATAGTTTGCAGGGACAGTATAAACAAACGTTCCGCTCGCTCACCGATATGCGCTTAGGCCGGAAATCTAACTAAATATTTAGATTGGCTCGTCGAGGTGTATTTACACTGGATTCACTGGGTGTTGCAGCTCAAACTGTCCGACTATCATATAAATACAACAATTTTATCGACTTGTTTTGAAGTAAAAATAAACCGTTCTGTTTTGGTAGCAATCCCGGAATTCCGACCGGCCAGAAGATGTTAACTCGATCTTATGACGAAGCCATCAAATGACTAATGTACTGTATAATAAAACTAGCCCCAAAAGATTAATCGTTTTTATGCGTAATAAAATATAATGTTTGCTCTTTAAAAGTACTCATAAGCCTGCGTAAAAAAATATTACTTTCAATTAAATTTTTTTGTGTATATATATATCTTAAAATTTGTACAAAACTGTCATTAATCTAATTTTATTTTAGATTCGTCTTATCAGGACGACAATGAAATTTTCAGTAAAGATGGTCGGAATTATGCTCTGAATGATTATTTTATTTCTAGGTGTGAGCGAATATTTAAGATAACTTGTCGACGATTCTTTTATCTTATAAAGCCACTTATTTCATCGTTGCTACAATGAATCGTTTAAATTTACATTTAAATCCCAACTCGTGTAGATTAGATAAAATAAGATAAATTATGTATATAATTCTTATCTAAAACTACGCATTGCAGTCAAAGATGAAAACACTGACTCGGATAGTACTTAAAAATTAAATTTTACATTTCAACCTAAAAATAGGTTCACCTGGTAAAAATAACAAACAAAACTCTAGCAGTTTAGACAGTCCATCGGGGTGTCTTTCGTCCGTCAGGTAGACAGGTTTACCTGAGCAGGTATTATTTGGATCCAAATAAAGGTTCCTCCGTAGGGATGTATTCAATAAATAATGCCTAACCCTAAATAATTATTGAAAATAAAATACGAAAGGAAATTATTTTCATGCACGATCACAACCTAAATATTTGAGTTATTTTGGAAAAAAAATATGAATAATATAAGTTCTTAAATATTTACTTTTACAAACAAAAAAATATAACAAGTTAAATTATTATATACCTACTTTTGAGATTTTTTCACACGTTTAATTTTAATAGTGACCACTTTTGTGAACCTTTCCCGTTGGCACAATCAAGCGAAGTCTTCGTTGTGAAAAAATCACAAAAGCATTTTATCCGAATTCCACCAAGTACTCTCCGTCAAAAATATTGAATATGCCAACCTACCTTAAAATTAGTAAAATCCTTAAATTTCGGCGACAACGAGACCACTTCCTCCAAATACTCCCCAAAACAGGAGATATGTTTTTTTTTTAAATGGATGTGTTTACGTGAATCGGCTTGTTTATATCACAGAGCGACGCGCGACAGACAACCTTCCCCGACGCGAGCTCGACTCGCAGTGACTGGCTCGGCTCGCGGTGACGTACTTGCGGAGTTCCGACGACTTGACAGACGATCAGCTGTTCGAGAAAGGACGCGGACCGGTTGTGTCTGACGTGTCGATACTTTACGCTTCTTCTTTTACAGCAGCCGGAACCAATCCCGACAAGCCACACGAGCTTAAATAAAATCATGATGAAATTTTGAGTCACACAATAAAATACACGTAATCCAAAAAACCGTGTTTTTTATTTTTTGAAAATATACCGCTATGTTGGCGCATAGTTAAATCGAGTTTCTATAACACGTTATAAATAAACGCATTATATTCGTATGCTTTGGCAGTCTTTTTTATTCTCGACGTTTCGATATCGGCACTGATCATAATCAATTTTTTTTTTAAAACGTTGCAGGACAGAAAACATCGAGTAGCTTTGAAACATTGTCACGTATAGATATTTTCTTCGTTCGTGGTTTATTTATTGGCATTACAATCGCATGTAGAACGAACTGTGAAAGATGTGTGAGCGCGATTAAAAAAAATAGTAACCTGGATGGACGTGGCCAGAGCACATGTTCCGAGCCATGTTTGTCCCGGGTGTAAATAATTTATGTACGTATCAATAAAATGTACAAGTGAAGCAACGCCCTCGATCGATAGTCGGTTTCTTCGACCGCACTCTCCAACATGGGAATATTCACAGCTGACACTTCCCAGAGAAGCACTTGTAAGACTATTCACACTTTTCTCCAGAACATCGGTTCAGTTTTTTTACAGTGGTTTTATGGGTGGAAGCACGTCTTTATTGCATTACATAATTTTTTTTTAATATAATTTATTTATTACGTGCCTGCTAAAGTTCTTAAAATATTACGTGGCGTTGTTTTCATATTTGCAAATGATTCAATTCAGTCATGTTCAGGTACTGAGTATTTTTTGCAGAGGCATAAAAATTAGTAATTTTGATACTTGTCAATTTTTTTTTGTTGTTTGAAATGGTTGTTTTTTTTATAATTCAGTAACAGCTTTGAATTATCACTCGATTGTGAAGTAAACTAAATAAATTATCATCACACACATACCAAATGTCTTAAATCAACAACATAGAAAAATCGATCGAAGCACTCAAATATTTCAATCAGGGTTTATTTCTATTATATTACCTTCAAGTTTTCATGAAAATTGGATTTTAATAAAAGAAAAAAATTAGTAATAAAATACTATATAAAATAATTATTTGTAATTATGTTATTTTTTATCGTTTTTAGCTATGGTAATTTCGATGTTGTTTTTTTTGTGTTTAGTATGATTCGATCTATATATTTATTACGAACAATTATATTTTGCCATTTAATGGCCTAGTTCAGATCATAAATTATAATTATATAATAATTTAGTTCCGCCATCTTCGACCATTGTATATAAAACAATATTTTCATGTAA
Organism: Atopsyche davidsoni; assembly: GCA_022113835.1. Lineage (NCBI taxonomy): Eukaryota > Metazoa > Arthropoda > Insecta > Trichoptera > Hydrobiosidae > Atopsyche > Atopsyche davidsoni. Next base: position 6,334,567 of record JAILWY010000006.1, on the reverse strand, counting down.
GAAACCGGAGTGAACTATAATTAATATATGTACATCGATTATATCTCCGGCAAGCCATTTTTCTTGAATATGCAAAAGTTCCCTGAGATCATCAGGCTTAATTACATTGATTTTATAATTTATTATTTAAAATTACTCTTGAATAGGTTATCTATAATTATTTTAATTCAAAACATCAAATTGTAATCGATAACAATTATTGTAATTGTTATGAGTCTGCAGCAACAATAGTGTTGTTTACTTTCCGAACTATAAACTTTTATTTTAAACGCAATTGGTTATTGCTAACATTCACCGTGGCAACAGGCGAGTAAAGTTCAACATCCAGTAGTGGATAGAAAGTATATCATTTTATGTATTTAGTTTTACAACCAGTCAATGCTCAATTAAATCAAAGATAATAATAACGATACAATACACAAAATAATAATAAATAAAAATACATTCACTTTAAAGATAATAAATCTAGCAACTCTTATCTTAATAACATGCCAATGTCCGCAAAAAATAATGATAAATAACATTCACCCATGATTTTATTAACTTCTTTTTATCTATTCGATTGTGTTGATTTTTTAACACTTTAACCCAATTTGTTACTACTTTTCAAGTCTGATCGTACCAACTGATATGTCAACCAGGGACAAGATGATAAAGATCTATATGATGATGTTTATTCGGTGCTTATTATCAATGTGTATACATTTACCATTGAGATCTGACAAATCATTTAGGTATTGAATATTAAATAAGAACATATTGGAAACTATCAATAATCAAATATCAAACAGCATATGTAGTTAACAAAATGAAACAATTATAAAAATAGTTTCATAGACTTCCTCGAACTTTAAAAGCACTCTGCAAGTCTCCATAAATCATAAAATCATAATTTATTATTGGTACCGATTATTTTTTCTTCGTTGCTGTACCAGTCTGATCTAAAAAAAAACCCTAATTATTTCCGACATATTTCGTGCATATTTCAGTTTATCCAACCATCGGACAAGCAAACAAAAACAATAAAAAAATGATAACAGTTAAAATTATTTGGTCTCGTAAAGAAAAAATATATTTATGCATTTGAAAGCATACTTTCAATGCATCGAAAAAACAGGAAACATTCATTTTACATCTACATAAAGCAAGATCGTTAGTTTTAATTTTTGTATAATGAAATCTTTAAAATTTTATTTATTTCAGCATAATAAACTCGTTTAGTTTATTATGCTGCTTAAAAAAATATTTTCTGCAAACGGTAATACAAACGACGAGAATAAAACTTTCATTTTGCTTCAAAAGAGATTATCTAATTTATGATGTGATAAATTAACATAACAAAAGTTGTTTATTTCATAAGGCATAATAGAAAAAGTATCGTGAATGTGAGTCAATTTTTCTTATTGCTTCACGCAATCATTGATCATGTATTGATAATTGATAATTCACACGAGAAAATTGTAGCCAAACGCTTGATAATATTTAGTAACAAACTTATAACATTGTGTAATAAGTTCACTTTTTTTACTTTCATAATAATACACTTATTATGTTGAATATAAAATGCCAAATATAAAGATATATAATATTTAACAACGCAGTGACTATCTGAAGAGATAAAGAGTGATTCAACTTCTTTTAAATCTAAAAAGATGTATCAAATTGTAGCTGATCAAAAAAAATAATCCAGTTGCAGGTAATTTACTTGATTTCGATTCATTTTTGCTTTTCTTTTCGCTGCTGAATGTTCCGGTTAGTTAAAAATTAAAATTAAAATAAAATATTTTATTTTAAGTTTGGTATATAATTCTGAGTAAAATAGTCAGAATTATATAACAAACTGAATACGAAAAATTCTAGTTTTTCTGAAGTATGTATCAAAATTTAATTTATGCTTATATCTAATTTTTAGAAAATAGACGTCATACACTGCGTTTTAATCCATATATTCAATTCAATAGATATTAATAAATATTCAAGTGAGTTAAAATTAACCTATTAGTTGTAATTGTTGCTTTTATGTATAGCTTACAAGAGTTATACAAATTAAATATTATATTGAAATCTATTTATAATTTTAATTATAATAAGAGGACTTCAGCTCGTGTCTAGTTAAAGCCATTCATAAATTATAATCGTATTTTTATAGCAAAGTAAGAAATACTGCCTTTTATAGCTGACAATCATTGCTATCATAATTTAATAAATTCTGCATTGAATGTACGAGATATCTTATCTTAATATGCATGACACATACAGCTTTACTTTGAGACTGTATACTAATTCTCCAGAATATTAATCGTTTTAAATTCCATTGATTGATAAATAAAAACTAGAAATAATTTTTTTATTATACTTACTCTCATTTTCGTCATAAAACATCATTACATTGTAATGCTGCTTAATGTTTTATTTTGATAAGTAAAACTCTCTTAAACCTTATTTCGATTACTATCGTATTTGTATTACTCCTTTGATGTAAATAATATATAGTATTTTTTTATTTTTAGTACTCAAACAGAATGTGTAAGTAAAGTCACCGACAAATAGAATTATACAGTATAAGGAATCCTAGAGCTAGTGACTTCACTCAATTATTTGGGTATTTGGGTTTTCATTGCAGGTCAGTGATTTGGTTTGTTTCTCTCAAAAGCATTTATACATTTGTTTATATTGCCTTTTGCATATATTTTATTCGAAATGAACAATTTACAAAACATTATAGATTAAATTCTTACTTTGATAAAAAGCAGATATGTAATCGATAGAAATAATAACTAAAAATTCAATTATAAAAACTGTTAACAATAATTATTTTTTAGCGCATTACAAAAATTACTAAATAAAAATTGAATAGTGTATTTAATATGCAATTAACGCTTTTTCAGAGAAGCTATACGAATTGTTACGATTATTTTTAATCCGAATAACTTCGTTACACTGAACTACATCTGACTATGCCTTGTTTATTTCATTTCCATAAATCAAATTAGCATACCCGTTAGTTTAATTTTATGACTTCACAGATTTGCATAATTACGTTATTAAAAATATTTATCCATACAACTAAGTATACATAAATATTTATCCATTTACAGTAGAAATTTTCAACGCCTTACTATTCTGCCCTGAAATCCTTCAGCCAAGTTCTAAATGCAGATTATGTAATTAGATTGAATAATACTATCTCTTATTTTCTGTATCAAATAACATTTCCGAAGTCAACAAACTTTTTCTACGAAAATTGCACAACGCTCTAAACTAAACCCAGGAAAGTCTTCAGAGTGGTTGCGCAACGACAAGTAAACGAAAAATTTCAAATGAGAACTGGTATCTGGACAGTGGTCAGCGATAAAAATTTGGTGAAAGTTCTTTCACGCCTGGAAACTCTATCTTAAAACCGACGCTGTAATATAATAATTCACCAGCTATAAAAAAAACGTGTTTCCTCGTTACGTAAGTTTGCCAAAGCTGTGAGTAGATTGTATTCCGGTTGAGTGTCTCTCGCGAGCTTAATTTCTTTATGACTATAGATAGACTTTATGATTGAAATAAAATCTACACACACTGGTTTTAAAAGTGGTTTGTAAAATGGATTGCACGATGTGAATTACAATTATTTGATTACATAATTTTTTTAATGAATAACCAATGCATCTCTGTACATAATATATCTTTGAGGCCTTTAGATATATTTGAAAAGCAGGCTTTTTTAGAAGATAGAAAATGTAGATATTTCAGACAAAGCTGAGTGCTATTTTTACTAGCGTTTGTTATGTTCTCAAGAAATAATTTGTCAAACCAGTAAAGTTGACTTATTACTTTATAAAATACACATATGATTTAGATAAAACTGTTTGCTATTTTTATCCACCGCACTTTGTACAATAATTTTTGAAATCGCAAATTAAAATGTCACTTTATTAATGCTATTTTTGTTTTTAAAAACACTGGTATCTAATGATATAATAACAATCTTTCAGTTGATGAATATTTATTATAATATTTGATTTTACTGGTATATTCAGGAAGCAGTATTTATTATGATAATTATTTTTTTATGGTTTTGTAACTCAAATAATCGCAATAAATCAAATTATGCTGTGAAAACCTGAGACATTAGAAATCCCAGGTATATTATATCACCTTATAAATTTAACTACTAATTAGTTAATTTATAAATAAAATATATATTAATATGATTAAAATAAGCACATTCTTGTATGCTCTCTAGTATTTTACAAATATTTTCATATACTTTTACTTTATTTCAATATTGCGATGGTATTTTGGCTTTCCCTAGCTTAGAATAATACATCAGAAAAAAAAAAGATATAAAGCACTGACTGGAGTATTAATTAATTATCGAAAAAATAATCTCATTGCTTAATTTTAAACCATTAAAAATGGCATTATCTTATCGCAAAGACGACGCGTAATTTCCTATTTCGACACGACTACGAATCTAAAGCCAATAAAATGAAAGTTGTATTCTTAGATATAACTTTCTCACGTACACTGAAGATCGGAGCAAATCTGACTTAACAGTAGACGTGTTATACAATAGTGATAGATATAATTTATCATCGTCACTAACTGGAAATCAACCGTTCGCAACTCACAAAACGGAAACCTACAGAAAACTATGCAATTATTTTATTCTTAATTTATTATCGATTTTTAACGAGTCATGGGTTTTAATCTCTTTAAGCTTTAAAGAGATAAAAATTCTATGTTACGCATATCAAAAAATGAACCAGTGTCTAATGATATTTTTTGAGAGAACGATTTTATATAGCATGACGTTACCACGTTAGAGTTTTTAATGAGTTTGCATGTACTTACTGTAGAAAAAATATACAAAATGACAATGCCATGCGATCCGATAATAATTTGTTCTAAAAAAACATGTTCATGAAGCACGCCAAACCACGCCTTGGCAGGTGATTACATCAAACAGAACTTGAACTAAATAATACAAAACTAAAAAAAACTATTAAAAAAAACTAATAAAAATACCAAAATATGTTTATATATATTTTTCTACAAAAACCTTTGTAGAAAACTTCCTTCAAAACAAAATAAATCATTTTGAACTCTAAATTGCAAACAACAAAATTTATAATGAACCCACGTATTTCTGTAAAAATTACTTTAATTATTTTTATATAATTTGATACAAATTAATTAAATGTAAAACAACAGAATGCACATTTTATTATTCTTACTGTAGGTTAAGAAAATAAATTCATCGAGATTAGAAAAGTTTCTACGTTTTGTTTCATATATCAAATATTCGTCTTGTAAAAAATACAAATGAACGCTGAGCAAGAGTGTAAATAATTAAAATATAAAAGATATGTTTCTAGGCGCAATTTAGTCATTAGTAAACGAGTCATTAATTCTGTTGAATATCCAATTATCGTTATTGTGGTGATAAACCTACTTATCAAATAATTATTTTAATATGTATGACTGAAGAGATATTATTTTTTATTCTAATTTGTTTTAAATAGTGACACATTTCACTTCTTAGGAAAAGCATGTAAACGTATTTATCACTAAAAAAATTAATTAAAATTTCATCACCTCGATAGTAGACTCTTATCAAAAAAAATTGGCGACAACTGGTAATTCTGTATATAACTTTTTTTAACGAGTCAAATTAGATCGCAATGGGGAGGCAACGATTTTGTCACTTTAAAATCCTAAATTGATTTTTTGTTATCTCAATAGATGTCTCGGAGCAAAATCATGCTTAAAGAAATTTAGTGATTTTATCTATAACTTTTTATAACTTGACAAATTCAAAAGGCGATGATTTTATCACATTAAAAACATCAATTGATATTTCATTACGACAGTAAAGGCGTCTCATAAAAAAATTATTTAGCGACATCTCGTGATTTTGCTTTTAAGTTTTATCAACTTGAAAATTTAGCAGGCAACGATTTTATCATTTAAAAAATCTAAATTGTTATTTTGTCACCTCAATAGATGTCTCTAATCAAAAACTTTCTTGGCAATATCCAATGATTTTTTTTGTAATTGCTTAAAAACGACATTTCTGTCCAGTCAATAAAAGCAACGAATATGAAGTTGTTTTTTTTTTTTTTTTTTAAATATACTTGCTCATTCAGTCTGCAAACATAGATCTAGAATCCAAAATTGGGTTGTTGAATCTACAAAAATATTCCCTGCCGCATACTGCTTTCCTAATAACAAAACCAAATGTTTAAAATAATTCATAAAAACGATATTTCCTTAGAAAAATTGTTATTTCGTATTAAAATAAAATACCTCTTCATTTGTACTGCAATCCTACTACTATTTATTAGTTTGCATAGTTGTGTATATTAAAATTCTTATGAAACTCCAATTTCTTTACAATATCTCATCGGTACTACTGCAATCCTTGTACGAAGACCTAGTTTTCATAGGTGGTTTGTTAAATTGACCAAAATGCTTTCTGCAGCATGGTGCTCTCCTAATACTAAGTTCAATAATAGGTTTGTTTTCAATATCCTATTAATTTTTTCAATGCATCTGTCTTCTTGGCAGTGAAAATTCCCATGCTACTTACATTTCCCAAAAATAATTGTTATTTATGAAAAGAAAAAAACAATATTACTTCAGTCATACTCTAATCCTATATTATATTCAATTTAAAATGTATGACTTGAAGAGATTTTGAAGATTAATATTATAACTAGTTTTCAATAGTGACATATTTAACTTGGCATCGAAACTAATTTATCACTTACCATTTAAATTGATGTTTCACCACCTTAATAGATGTCACAAATCGAACGTTTTTATTACCGAGATCTGGGTATTTTATCTATAACTTTTTTTAAAGTAATAAATTCTACAGTTGAAGCAGGCAGCAACTTAATCACTCTAAAAATATAAATTATTTTAGCAGGTCGATAAAGATCTCTGATCAAAAGTTTGGCTAACGACATCTGGTGATTTTGTCTATAATTTTTTTGTGTCAAATTCTACCGTTAAGGCAAGCAGCGATTTAAACACTAAATCACTTCAATATACGAATATAATCATACAACATCTGGTGATTTCATCTATTACTTTTTCAACCATTATGGCAAGAAGTGATTTTATCATATTTCGGCAAAACACTCTTAAAATTTAAATTGTAAATGGCGGTTCTGTCAGTGCCGTTCAGTCCGCATGGGACCGCACAGCGCACCTCCAGCACGGCCAACTCCCTCGAGCCAAGCTAAGAGCACTCCGACGGGTGTTTCTCCTGATTACAGTAGATTCAACACATATTTTTAAATTATATATCATTGCTTTTGCAGTAAAGAGCAGTTGATAGCAAGTTGGAACAACATGCCAGAGTAAGAAACTACAAGGGCGAGTGATCAGGTAAGGTGAGCATAGAAACTGAAGATTTCCTGAGAAGACCAGTGCAGTGAGCAGCGGTGATCGGATTTGCAGCAGAAGCAGTGGACACCCTGGTTCTGTAAGTGCCGTCCATGCCCGCATGGGACCGCACAGCATGCCTCCAGATCAGATCAACTCCCTCAAGCCCCAGCTGAGAGCACTGCGACGGGTGTTTCATCTGATGACAGTAGATTCGACACAAATTTTTAAAATTTATATCGTTGCATTTCAAGTAAAGAGCATAAGATTAGGCCAAAATAAATATTTTTAAGAGTTGATGAGAGAGATCAGGTTGGGTGGGCTTGGAAACTGAAGATGTTCTTCAGGACCTGTGCAGTGAGCAGCAATGACCTGTTTTGCAGCAGAGACAACAAACGTGCCGTTTCTGTCAGTGCTATCCAGGTCACGAACCATGCCTCCATGGGACCGCACAGCATGCCTTCAGCACAGCTAACTCCCTCGAGCCCTTACTGAGAGTACTCCGACGGGTGTTTCTCCTGATGACAGTAGATAAAAATAAATATTTTAGTACAGTTGACAGCTAGTACAAACCTGCAAAGGGAAGGATCAGATCAGGTGGTCTTGGATACAAAAATGTCCTGCAGGACCTGTGCAGTGAGCAGCGGTGACTGGCTTTGCAGCAGAGACAGCGAACGTGCCGGTTCTGTCAGTGCTGTCCAGGTAGCGAGCTATGCCCCCATTGGACCGCACAGCACGCCTCAAGCACAGCCAACTCCCACAAGCCTCCGCTGAGAGCATTCCGACGATGTTCCTACTGGTAACAGTAGATAAAAATAAATATTTTTATAACTTATAAAAAGGTAAATATGTGCAGATTCCTTCTTTGGCTGTTGAAAGTTTTCATTAGTTTAAACAAGAATTTACAGATGGCGGTAGTCAAAACTTTTGATGAAAGACATTTATTAATGCGTTGAATTATCTTTTTTAACTTTTAAAGTGGTAAAATCGTGGTCACTGCTTTATGCAAAAACTAATGTTTTAAAAAATATAGCAGCTAGCTAGTCAAATATATGGTACTATAAAAAATTATATAGATTAATAATATACGATGTCTTTACAGAATGAAATCTCCGATATGTCAAATGAAAAAATTTAATTTCTACAGTAAAAGTAAAGTGTACTGGAAATTGATCAGAAAATTAAAAGAAAATTTGTTTTAAAAAAAAAAATACCTCTTCTGTCATACTGCGATCCTGATGCTATTCTCACGTTTGCATGGTTGTGTTTACTAAATTTAAAAAAAACTTTCATTTAGTACAAAAGTCTTGAATTCCCTTGCAGATTTGTGTTTTTGTAATAAAAAAAACAACTCTTCAGTAACGCAGATAGCCAGACACCATGTAACAACCATAGCCATAAGAACTATTGTAAATTTACCAAATTAAAAAATAAAGAATCTTAAAATTTAATGCGGTCAGAGAAATGCTCACTGACCTTCTCTGAGAGGCATTAGAAGAAGAAGAAGTTTTATAAATCAAAAACAAAATTAACATATATTTACTATATTTATCATAAACATTTCCTTAATGGAAAATTTCATAACTTCCAGAAAACCAGAAAATTCCCATAATACAAAATATAAAATAAAAGATAGTCGTCACTGAAATAATAATAATCAGTCAATACAAATATAATAAAAAACATCACACAATTGCACATTAAAACTGTTATTCACTATAAAAAAAACTGATCTAAATTGTCAGATTTCAGTATAGCTTCAAAAAATCTAGTTAAAATCAAATGACTAAAACAAGATTTTCTTGAATATTTTGCACTACACGATGTTCATTAAGAAATTGTTGCAACCCTCTCCTTTGCAATTTTTAATATTTTTCAAAATAGTTTGATATTTATATTTTATTGCAGGCAACATTTCATATCCGATATTTGTCATTTGATAAGGATCTTTGTTCACATCATAGGCTTCAACAAATCCCTGAAAAAAATAAAACACCATAAAAATACACATTAAGGTAAAAATAAATTACTTGGGTCGAGAATACCCTCCCAAGCAATTTTAATTGGCATTTTGTTTATTCACTTCATTTCCAAATTATTTTCAATAATAAAAATAAGCAATATGCATACAATTTGAAGGATTGTGTGTAATTTCATTAGTTTCAAGAAAAATTAATAATTTCCTTTTAAAGCATTTATAAATCAAAATTAAAATTTAAAAAAAAGAAAGTTACAAAACAAAAATTACACATGATACGTTTTCAATCCGAAGGGCACGCAAAGTTGTAATTATCGAAAAAATTCTATCAAATTAATGTCAATAAGTTAATGTAATATGAATTACCTCTTTATCGTTAAATTCACAGTACATAATATTTATGACTGGATGGAGATGGCGAACACAGCTGTAAGTATTATTCCTGGAATCTTGGCATTTACAATCATATTCTGGATCACAGTTCTAAAATACATATGTAAACAATAATTAAATACACCCATACAACCAAATAATAAAACACAAAAAATTATAACTTACAAACAAATCAGTATCTGATCCATGAGGACAGTTCGATAATTCATTCTTATTAGATCCTTCTCCACTATATTCTATTGCAAATATTCTTTCATAATCGTGTGAATCTGAAATATCACTTGTATCGGTGAATCGATCGACCGACGGTGAAAATATAGCTAGAGGTGCTCCATCCATGTCTTTTGGGATCGGCAATCCAGCCATGCTCAGTATAGTCGGGGCAAGGTCAATGTTGACAGTGGGAATGTGAACTATCTTCTTCTGTTCGATTCCAGGTCCTCGAATGAGTAAGGGTACTCTGATATCGGTTTCGTACGGTTGGCGCTTATCAAAGGGCTGGGCAAATTGACCTGCAAGATTATATATATATCATGGCTATCGCTGCATTTGTTTGATACACTGCGTGACTCAATCAAAAGTTTCTAATGAATCAAATAACAGATAGCATATTTCAAATCCAATATACGCAAAACAATCTATATTTCTGACTTGTACTTTTCATTACTAATTTTTTTCAAAATATACATTAAATTATATGAAGTGTTTTCAATTAAAATAAACACAAGTACAGTTCAGTAATAGTCAAAATAAATTATAAATAAACTAATATTTTGTACTTACCTATATGATAACCGTTGTCAGAAGTAAATATAATATATGTGTTGTTTAAAATATTTTTGGAGTGTAAGCTTTTTACAACAGCAGAAACCATTTCATCGACGGACAAAAGCGCTTGCCATCGTTTTTTATAAATATCATCCAATTTAGTCAGTGTTGTATTTGTCAATTTTGCAGGAGGCATTTGCAATAACCAGTGCTTGTCCTATAAAGAAACAAATATTAGCAAAACAATATATTTTATATACTAAATGTTTGTTTGTTCTTTACAAAAAGTTACATCGGATTATTGTACTTTCAAGAGATATTGAAAACTTACCTCAAAATATTGTTATTTTACATAGTAATATTAAGGAATTAAAAAAATATATTGATTAGAGACCTTTCCAGCAGGTACATTGAAGTTGGGTGTTTGGAGTGCCTTGACTCCTGCAAAAGCTGCTTTATGCCGAATAGCAGCTGTGAAGGGAGCGTGTGGGGCTGGCGGAGCAAGAACCATCAGAAAAGGATTCTCGAAACCTCTCTTACTTTCCTCGTCAAGAAATTCCAGGGACAATAGTTTCTAAAAATGTATAAATCATTAACTAGAATAATAAATATTCATATTCAAAAAAATTACAATGTGCTAAATCATTTGAATAAAAGATAAGCTAGAGTTTCCTAAATGATACTACCAAAGTGCATATATCACTCACTATCATTTTATTGTTTAAGCAACTTATAAACAATTTAGTATGATTAACACATTGTATGCGGGCGATTTGCGCGCGGAACTATGCGTGGAGCGGGCATTTTTCGCGACATTTCGTGCGAAATTAAACATTTGGGTAAATTGCGATAACTTGGAAAATACTCATTTGATTTTTATATTTATTTTTTTGTATTACTTATAATTGTACTATTCACAGTTCTGTGGACATAAATTCTACTTTTGAACATAGTTTTTTTTTTTTCAAGGCCATTGAAAACATAATTTAGTTTTTTAAACTTTATTTCAAAATTTTATACAAAAAATGTTTGCCAAGGCATAAAAAGAATCAATAATGTTTGAGAGTGTGATATCTTTCAAAACATTTGCCTCTGTGAAGAGGAACTTAGCAACATTTACAAAAAAACCTAGTCATATTGCGCACTTTGCTGACCGCACTTTGCACTTTGCGATACACGACATTGTCTCTAAATGTTTTTTTTTTCCCGTTCCTACGAGTTTTTCGACTGTGTGTTTCCTCATATCCACGGACAATCTTCCTGGGGGATCACGACGTCTGCTGGCCGTAGATGTAGATGGTCCTGGATCTTGAGGAGGGTCTTCTTCCGTAGTATATAAATTAAAAAACATAAAAGTCAACCGTCTGATATAAAAGGCCCAAAAAAACAGTTTTAAGGATTTTTTCACCATCACAAACACGATATAATTTTTACGCAAAATTTTCAAACAAAATACGTAAATTATAATGTAAAACCAACCTTGGAGAAACATACGACAGTCAGGTATGTACCGTTCAGGTATGAACCGTTATCTCACCGCAATAAATGTGTCTCTAACCAAAAACTACCCCATTGCTCTTTTTACCTGGGTAGTTCCGACCTTAGTGACGCCATACAAACAGTGCGCTAGTTCGTACAGACGTATATTTACAAGCGACCCGCATTCTACCGCCAGTCTATCAAAAACACATTTATATGCGACCCGCGCTCTAGTACCAGTCCACAAAAAGCGCCTTAAGGTGCGCCCCGCAAACAATGTGTTAAGTGCATTTTTTCACACATTGAAACGATTAGCGAAACATCATGAAACGAAAAACATCATCGTGACTTGCGCGGGATTCGAGCCCACATCCCCAAGGCTTACATGGCCGGTGCGAAATGTACTTAATCATACTAATACTAATAAACCTGTATAGGTAAATAAATAAGCACTGATTAAAAAAATATATAAATAATTTGTTAAAAATATAAACACATTCTACAATATTTATATAAACATGTAAAATAGTGAGACAAATCGAAAAAAAATTGATACACAGTTGAAATTTAAATCCACACTAAAAGCTAAAGCGGCCTGGCCACTTAGCTTTTTTAATGGAAGTTGAACTATCAAATTATAAAAGCAATTGAATTGTTACTTACTATGACATCAGTTAAATACATTCCATCTCCATACTGCATAGGCACTCCATCATGGGAAAGTGTGAAATTGTAATATCTTGAGTTTCCCACAAGACCTCTCCAGCGACTCCACCCTGGAGGAACATGCTGAGGACCTCCAGAAGCTTTCATACCATACTGAAATAATACTCATTCATTTATATTAATATGAAAGGTAAGATAAATATGTGTGATCAATTTATCTAACGTTGGCGCTATATCATTTAACGACAAACGGCATAAAAAATTACATACTAAATAAAACATCAGTTTAAAAATAACTCTATTAATTGTTTAAAATCACTGTGATTGTATTTTACTGAAATGTTATATATAAAGGGTTGAGAATGTGGAAGCGAGAAATTTATGAATGAATTACCATATTTAGATATTTTCCAGCATAAAAAGTCTGATAATTAGCTTGTTTCTGCAAGATAGTTGCAAAAGTCTTCGGTTCAAATTTTCTCTGCCAGGTGGAATTGCTGCACCCACCGGAAATTGAATTGTTTGTTGTCCCATGGTTGTGGGAGTACATTCCAGTTAATATTGATGATCGGCTCGGGCAGCATATTGGGGATGCAACAAACTACAACAAGTTAATTTCACATCAACACACACTTGTTGATTACAAGCATCCTTTATAAAATTGAGACTAAGAATAAATATATCGCATCAGGGCCACGCAGCTTAGAATTGTATGGAAAAAATATATAAACTCCCTGTGTTTCTATTTTATACTAATTTTAAAAAAAATTATACAATAGTAATCTTTATACACCTTTACACCAAGGTAAATAGATACTAGAGCATTTAACGCACTGTGTCGCTGTAATTTGAAAATACTGAATAATAATCATAAAATTTTCTTACAGAGTTGAGAAATGTTGCACCTCTCTTGCCGATAAGGTCTTGAGTCCTTTTCATTGGTGTCTACAAAATGCACAAAATTAAATATTCAATATACAAGACAAATATCATAAAAAAACCAGTTTTTCATGTTTTGAAAGCATGTCGCATAGATTATGGACTACTTAATTTTTCAGTAATTGACAAAATGTGCGTATAATCAACTCACTATTTTTAATAGTGAGCTTAAAATTACTGATAAAAAAGAAGGAGTATTTAATTTTATTTGTATGATAAATTTGACAACTTAGCACTCACTGTTCAATTAAACAAGTCCTTATTGTAGAAACTCACCTACCGGATATCTGTATTTGTATGAATTCGTAGATCCATATTTACACACTCGATCTGCATTAGTACCCACCAATACTGACTAAAGATATAAGATGTGCAGGGATAAAAGTGGAAAAATTAAGACTACTTGAAAAGCCCGCCAAATCATGGAGACACTGTTAAGTCAGATAAGATAAGATACCCACCGATATGCAGTAACAGTAGTATGCAGTGCGTTTTAAAGCCTATATATGCAGTTCTATATACTAAAACCAAAACACTACATTGTGGTCGGCAACACTTCTGGTTCATCATCCTGTTATCGGAATAGTCCCATATATCTTGGATGTACGTAATCACCATAATAGCAGTCCATTATGTGTAGTTATTTATCTTATTTTGTTTTGAATTTAAAAAACGCAAATACAGGTTGGATGTCAAAAAAGTAGTAAAGGGTATTTTGCTTTTACTACTATTACACCTCAAGTTAACTAAATTGAATTTATAAACTAAACATGCAAGTTCACAATCGTAGCCAATAAAAATAGCTATCGGTATTATTAAAATATGGTGAAAATTCTTTCAGTCTTAGATATTGAACATGCTTTTAACGAATTAACCTTTTTGTACCCTTATAATTGACATTCAAATTTTTTTGTAATGAATCATGAAAGTCTTGAACTGTGCAGCTGTGATAAACAAAAAAAAGCAATACATTGAAAGTTTTAAGCTAATTATGAAATTATTCTTACAATGCCTTCCAGTACTGAATCTTGGTCATCTGTTATAATAAGTATTATATTTGGTTTCTTTGCTGCTTCATCTCCATAACATCCAAAACACAATAAAGCCAGTGATAAAAAGACACAATTAAATGTAATCATTTTACATCTATTTATATTTTGACACAGAAAATCAATAAAATTTAAATTATATATGAAAACAAAATTTAATAGGTTATCTACAAATAAAAATATTTAAATAAATGCATTGAAGAAATTATTGTGGAACATTAGGCATGAGCTCCAGTCCCGTGCATTCACTAGCGATTGCAATTCCAACTGCGAAAAATCCAACACTCTTCACTAGAGACCTGAAAAATAATAATATATTAGATAAAACTCACATAAATTTACAATAATACACCACTGTCAGAGGTTAACAATAATCAGACCGATATCACGAGCGATTTACCATTTGAAAGGATCATTATAGAAGTCCATAACGAACGGAATAATCCCGCTTTGTGCTGCCATTTTATAGACAATTGTATTTTATTAACAATTGATCGATTTGACAAAATATTTTATAATCTAATACCTAAATCAATGCTGATATTGTAATCAAATAGTTGAAACTTCAATTTCCCATGTGACGGAAGAGAAAAAAGTGAAGGCTGAAGCAGTTGTCAGAGACAATAAAATTAACGGGCTAGTTGCATTTTTCAGATACTCTTTTGTCTATGGATCCAGCCAGGTGTAGTATCGAAACTTATTTTTTATTTATAAATTATTCTTTATAAAATTATAATTTAATATAAAATACACTAAAATTCACAAATCAGCTACAATAGTGGGTACACTACATAAATTATGATTGAACAAAAAAATCGATCTAGACATTTACAGATTATTTTGGTATTTGTTTATTTGTGTTGAGCTGTCATCTAATATCGTACTTGAGGTGTTTAGTGTGAATTTTGTGAGTTATTATTCAGGTAATTCTCCCTGTGCCTACCATCCAAAGATAATACTACCATGTGACATTGCCAGCAACCCAAAATACAAACATAAATAAATATTCAATTGGATATGTGATTGTGATCTTTGTGTTTATTTGTCACGGTTAGCTTGTTCATTGCTCTCATTTTTAAAAGTGTTCACCATACAATAAACGATCTGTTAAATAGTATTAAAATGGCTCTATCATTTGGACCCGAGCAAGCTTCACCTGAGACCGTGAATTATCAGAAGGAAATATCTCATATGATGCACGGATTCGGAGACAGCCCTGTACCTTCTCCGCAAACTGTCACTTTAGTGGAATCAATAGTTTTACAACAAATGCACTCGATTTTACAAGAAGCATCAAAACAGTCAGAGCGCCGAGGTAACAAAAACGCCATTAACCCTGAAGATATAATATTTCTCATGAGAAATAACAAAATTAAATTACAGCGTATGTTACTATTTATGAAACTTAAATCATCGTACAAATCAAAGGCTAAAATAACCAGTGAGAATTATATACCGAATGTATTGTTAGAAGATGACAGTGATGCTAGTTTGAAAAAGAAAAAAAAAACATTCAGTGATATGGTAGATTTTTTGGACGATACTGGTGAACTTGCTAAGTGTTTAGATTTTGATTCAGTCAAACAGCAAAGAAATATGAGAGCAAATAGAATTGCACAAAGTTTAAGCTTAGAGAAATATGAAGCTTATCACAAAGCGAGATGTGTCTCTTTTGGTTTTCTTTATAAAATTGGAGGTAATGGGAAACTAAAACAATGGCTCTGCCCACTTAATGATGTGAATATATCATCTCAGTCAGTGGATCTGCTTTCTTACCTTGCTTACGAAACTGTTGCTCAGATTGTTGATCTTGCTTTCTTAGTAAGGCAGGACTCACGAAATACAATAAATGATCCATTTTCTAAGCTCCACGGAGGAAACTATTGCAATCCAGTTAGCTTGGGAAACTCCTTGTTCATAAAATCAGGCCAGGAAGGAGTGACTCCCCTCACAGTTGCAGAAGTTAGAGAGGCAATGAGGAGGTTTTTCACACCTAGAATCGGAACTATTGGTCTGTTTTCTAGGAGCATCAAAAATGAAATGCCTTGTAAACATCTCGCCATGTAATTAATTAACAAAACTTCTTATGAATATATGTTATAATAAGAGTAACCTGTTTTTTTTTTATCCCTTTAACATTTTTTTCACAGATATTTTAAAATGTGTGCATATTAGATGATAATTAAATGTACTGGGTATTATGCTGTATAGTGGTTTCTGTTTTCGGATATATCGGTCTCGGTACCAAGACTATCTTCATGGATTTGAAATGAAAGACAAAAACTAATATACAGTACACCCAACAAATCTCAATAACATCAATACATTTGTTTATTTAAGTTATGTCATTAGTGTATCAATACAATATTTTAAATACCAAGACTGCTTAGATAATCTGAAGAGATTTACAGTTTTTACTCTTAGTGAAAATCATTTCACTCCAACAGCCTAATTCATGAGACTAGTACATTTATAAGCTTGAACTACTCTATAACCACTTCTGTTATTAAAACTCATTTAATATGTTGATAAATGTGTACCAATTTGAATTTTTTTAATGTTTAAATATTATAAACCCACTAACATAAATAAAATTTTCAAAATAGTTTGTACGATATGATACATTTACAAGAAACAATGGTTGCTTTAAGTTTAAGTAATTGTAAGTTTTACATTAATAAAAAGTATAGGGATAAAACAGAAAGAGATCACTAAGCTTAGTTTGTGTTTTTTCATTAATAATTAAAATGTAAGTGATTATGCGCTAGTGTTTACTTTATGCCTCCAGCTTGTTTCTTTGGAATTAATTCCAACATATGGCTTGTGTTTAGACTACTTGAGAAACCCCACCGATGCTACGATGATCCAGAAACAAATTAGTATGAAGAATTGAATTGTAAAATATCAAACGATGCTGACGATTTAAGTAAATGAATTTTATTAGCTATGTACAAATAAAAAGCTAACTCAGTTATAACTTTTTTAATGTTTAATCTTAAAATAACAATCCTGTAAAAAAAAGGAAATGGTTGGTAATAAAAAAATTGCAAATTTGAAGCATTTCAAAGCAAACTATTACATAAAATGAAAGTTCATTGCATATCTGTGCTCTGAACTTTTAAATTTGGGGTCGACCTTCAGCCGATCTTTCAAAAATTATCCTTCGACCTCGAGAATACTTATTTTATCACATTCGATTTTTACATTTTGCATCTTATAAAGACTCTTTAAATACTTTTTACTTATTCTCTCTGTGATTTCTTCTGTATTATTTATAGCACAGTATTCAGTCAATACCTTTTTTTGTAATTTCTTCAAACTAATTTCTTTCCCTTTGGTTCCCAAAACCGATGTGATAGCACCAACCCAATCAAAGCTAGTTGCATCATCTTTTTTAGATTTCTTATTTGAAGGTTCTACTTTTTCTTCAGATAATTGTAGAGTAACCTGTTTATTACTTTTATTTTCTTCGGTTTGTTCCTTCTTATCTTTATCGTCAGGCTCACATAACTTTCGTTTTTTAGATTTTTTATTAGTACTTATTTCTTCATCTTCTACTGCTGATTTGGGCGCAGCATTCAAAACTTCATTGAATTCTGCTTCATACTTTTTTTTCTTTTTCAGTTCTTTGCGCTCTTTCTTAGTAAGAGTCTTCTCTTCCACTTTTGCAGCTGAATCAGCGCTGTTATCATTACTAACATCTTCCTTTTCAGTTGCATTTTCTTCACTTACATTTTCATCGGTTTTATTCTTTTTCTTCTTCTTGGTAGGTTCACAAGTATCACCATTTTCCTTTTCATTAACAACATCCCCATTTGTTTTACTACTATTGTCCACATCGGAGTGTCCATTGGTTTTTGTAGCATCCCCGTCATCTTTAACTGTGTTTGGTGCTTTAAGCAAATCAAGTTTGGATGACAGTAAATTCCAAGCTTCCTCAATATGATTTAAATTCATTCTGTGATCCATACTTTTTACAAAATTAAGAAACTTAGGTTTCTTTCTGGGTGTATTGGGCTGTTTTGAAACTCTTTCTAAAAGATTTCTAACGGGCTTGGATATATTTGTATGTTCATCTAATACAGACTGACAAATTTCAATCCAAGCATCTTGTTTCTTTTCACCTTTGTTTTGGCTAGGTTTTGCAACAAACCCTTTAGCTCCATATCTTTCCGCTTCTGATATACATTTTGTGTGTACATTAAATTCGTCCCCACTAAAATAAGAAAAGTTACACGAATTTCTTTATAGTGTTTCTCGAACTTTACATGGTTAGTTAATTGGTCTCAGTAAATAAATCGAAAACTTATTTATCACATATCTATATGAATAATAAGAAATTAAAAAGGTTATCAGAGTAAACTCGGAAAGTAATAGGATATTTCTTATTATATATAAAATCAAGTACAACAGGGAAAATATTTATTTTATTAAATTAGCTTTATAATTATTAAGTTATCTATACTACGGTGAAAGCTATTTTAAATTGACTGTCGATATTTTACAACAGTGCTTTAAATGAAACACAGGTCCAGGAAGTGAATAAGTAAAATACTTATTGTATTTTATAAAGGCGTATCTCTCTATTAAATACAGAAAGTATAAAACATGCGTTCCCAATTGTCTTCAGGAATCCGGGGTTTGTAAGTTATACACGCTTTACAGGGTGTAAACTAATAAACATATATATTCAAATAATTTATCCCATTTCCTCAATACCATTTTTAAAAGCGATGTTTTTTTCTTACCGAAAATCTTTCAAACAGTCCATACAGCACAAATCGGGGAAATTACCTCTACATTTTGTCTCGTAGTGTTTTTCAACCTTAGGCTTTTGAACCGAGTCTCCGCAATGGGCACATGTAAATACAACCATGATCTAAAAACAGAAGTAATGTTTAGGTTAAAGATACAAAAGTTGATTATACAGTTTGCAAGTTCAACTCTTAATAATAATATAAAAAATATATACTAACGTCTTTTCAAAAGAAATGCGTCAATGCCTAGGTGTAAAATGTATAAATTATAAATGTCATAAACACGTGTGAAACGCGAAAGACCTTACACAGGTTAATCAGTCCAAAAACGTTTAGACTAGCAGTGTTGCTAGTACTAAAAAGCATTTAAAGAAATACAGCTCTAAAAAATATAATAAAATAAAAAATAATGAATAAATAAAATATTTATTTATTTGTAAAAAAATTTATAAAATCACTAGGTAAGAAAATATTATTTTGTAATTTTTCATAATCAAGGCCGACTTTGATGACGTTCTCAAAATCATTAAATTTTAAGAAAGATATTTAGATGGTATTAAAAATAAATAAAATTCATATTTGAAGTGCTTGTCTACGTAAAAAATAAAAAAAGTGGATTACGAGCATAAATTTTCGTATTTGGACAAGTTTTGATTTTTAATATAATTATATTGATAGCAGCTAGCGAAGGAGCACTGAATTAAAAATAATCCAAGACGTTTTATTACCATATATTTGTTGCTGATGTCAAAACATTAGAAAATAATTGGGGTTAACACACAAAAATCTTATTTAATGTGGATACAATTACCAATATAGCGCTGTTTGTTGTTTATTAATGATCAGTCGGTAAATAAGTGAAACTGTCGAGAATATAATAGTGATAAATATCAATTCTACACTGAATGCAGTATATCCACTAAAAACAGGTTTATATAGCCAAATAGCTAAGAAATCACATTTATATTTAATGCTTTCATCTTGTGAGTTCTCTAGAAGTTTAGCATGTTGTTGCGATTAGTCCGATGAAGCCCTTTAAAAGAAAAAGAGCTCATTATTAAAAAAGTCGTAATCCCTTAGCCGTTTGACTGTTCACATTTGTTTAGTAATAGTAAAAATGCAACATGTTTTATTATTGTTTTTATTAATCATGAATAAGTACACAGTATAAAGAAAATATTTTAATTGTTATTTTAAAAAATCATTAAGTCGTAATAGCTTAGAATTCATCTGCTAGGACAGAGATTTAATTATTGAGCCCATTGAGCTAATTAGACGTTAAAATTTATCATAAAATTTACTCGGACAATTCTTTAGTCACCTTTGATACTATGAAAAAATTTGAAATAGCATTTATTCAAATCTTAACTACTCTAATAAAGCACAGCTTATTATCACCGGTTTTTGTGCCTCTTGTAAAGTTGTGACTAAGGCATATAAAAGCTTTCACAGTAACACACACATGTGCTGTTTTGCAAAAATAAATTTTAGTGAAAAAGTATTAAAAAATAAAATATATTGAAAAAAAAACCATTAACATTACGCTTATTTAAAATACAGGCACTCATCATATCACATATTATTTTTGTTTATGCAGCTAATTATAGATATTACAATAGGATGAAACGTTTATTATCACTGGTTAAAGAAACTATAAAATGCAGAAAACTTAAATATAATTATATTACTAACTGCTAGTTGAAAGAAAAATTATTAAAACTGTTAGCAAAAATATAAGATTTTTCTCATTATTTAATATGTAGTTTGCTTATTAACATATTGACACAATAATCCTGAATGGGTAAAAATCAAATTTAATAAATATTTAATGATCATCTGTATACAAAACTATATTATATGAAACATAATACAAAACCAGTATAAATGCTTTGAGTAAATTTGATCATACATTGGTATTTTAATCTCAGATAAAATTTATCATAATGCAGTCTAATGAAAAAAAAAAAATTTAAGCTGGACGTTGCCCAAACAGTGCGGCCGACGACATCTCATAGCGGTTGGCATACACACCTTTGAAGGTGTTATTAGCACCAACCAAAAGACGAGTGGTGACTTGGTTATAAAGTTCCTTTTCTCGACTACGAGGCAGAAGTTCCATTCCCAATATTCGGTTGTGAATGGATGGTTCATTTTTTAACAGGCCTAATATAAACCTCAGTTTCCAAGTGTCAGTATCTTTGACTATCAAGTTTCCTTCAAACCGTTGAACAATGTCACAGTAAAGCTGAAGAGCCTCAGGGCCATAGGTAGCTACAAAACTTCTCATGTGGATCGCAATCTTTTCTCCAAATTTCTCTATTAGCTGATGATATAGAGAAGTGTTTGTCTCATTATATGAAACATCAACAAAGTCTGGAAGTTCCTGGAGTTCTATGTATATTAAAGTTAATTCCAGGAAGACATTCATGTCTATAGTTGCCATATACGGCAGTACACTTAGCATATCAGAGATGCTGAGCATGAGGTGTTTTGGACTCACCTCAGTCTTATAATTTATAGCCCGAGTGCCACATTCCTTTACAAACTGCTTGATGACACTTCTATACACAAAGTCTCCCTCAACAGAGATATCCCAATTGTCACGGATGAACTGCTTGAAGATAGAGCAAGCGTGCTCAATATGCTTATTTTGCACCTCCACGGACTTGGACTGGAGGAGATAACTCACCAGGAATATTAGCAAATTTCGAGCATTATAGGAGTTAATATCCACATTGTTGAGATACTCCATGACAATGGACTCGCAGAGTTCCTCACTTAGCAAGTGAATGTATCCAACCATGCTAATTGTAAGGGTTGATATCTCATTAGAGACATCCAGCTTCGCAGCGCTTAATACTTTTAAGCATTTCCAGCATGTTTCAAAGTAATCTCCCAAGATACCAGAATGAACATTTCCATAAGAGCACAAGTAACGGAACAAGTTTTTATCTTTCTCTTGAAATGTAGGCAAAAAACTTTTGAGTAATAGCCAAACTTCCCTAGCTTTAACTAGATTTGTACACGATTCAAAAACTCGGAAAGTTCTTTGGAAAATGACTTCTCTTACTGAACTGTTGGTCTCGGATGACCACATTTGGTTGTAAAGCCCGAGTAGTTCATTGCGAGGATACAAGAAATATGCCAGTCTTACAGAATGCTTCTTTACTGACACAGGCTTATTTGTCAAACTTCTTATAAATACAATAGTTTCTTGTGTTGGTTTCTTGAATGATATAGAAAGTAGCGAGGTCAACGCAAACTTTAAATAGTCATCTTTGGCATACAACGATAATGTGTCATATGTTATGGGAGGGTTAATATATTTGAACATATTTGCAAGAACTTCTGTCCTCTGGTACTCAAATTCATTCTCTTTCCCGGGAATAATCTTAGTTGGGTTAGGAGCTAATTTTTTTATCATTATTTCTGTTTCCTCCGGTTCAGAAAGTAATGACAGAGCAATAACAATAGCTGCGAGATGTTTTCCATTTTTATTTTCAAGAGGAAGAGTGTTGTTGAGTTTTGTCTTGAGAGATTCTCCTAATGATTTCTGCATGTATGCACGCATTTTACAAAAGAGCTGCACATACTTATGAAGTGTGTAATCATTTACTGAACGATCTATAAGCACGTCCATGTTGTTCGCAATTATGGATGCATTGTGCTTTAGCATATTTTTAATAAAATCTTCCGAGAAGTTTTGTTTAAATATCATGTCAGCAAACATCATCCTTGCCTTGAGATTTTTCTGGAGAAAAGATAATATAGAACTGGTACGCTTGTGATAATCGTCTGTTGCGTCTGCCCATTTTTTAATCTGGTTAACGAACCATTCACTCTCCATGTAGCATTTGTGTTGATTTTTGTGTTTCTCATTCCATTTCTTATAATTTATGAATAAAGTTAAAAAAGCAGCTTCTGATTTTTTATTATCAACTGGCAAGGAATCGATTAAGTTTTTACATTGTTCAAACGAGATATCGAATACTTTTTGTTGGTATTTGAGGTCAGAGGTCAAAATATCCATAGGATCTATGGTATACTCTTCCATAATATTAAGCACTGAAGAAATTTCTTCACCCCGGTTTAGACGGTACTGAATATCTTGCTCTAAATACATCTGCAAGAAAGATTGACGATAATTATTTTTAATGTCTTTATTCATGTACATGACCTGCAGCATCTCATTGATGACCTCCCAATGTTCAGGGGAAAGTTCATTTAACGTAAAGGAGTTTAAAAGGCTTTCCATAAACTTGTAGCGGACACACTCAACATCATTCCTGTAACGCTTGGCCACAAATTTCATGACATCAAGAAGAGCCGTTTCATCATTATTATTTTTACAGCAATTTACCATGACCTCCAAGAATTTTATTCTTTCTTCTGTGATGGAGGCAGATGCCAGTAAATCTTTGACTCGAGGAATGGTTTTCTCTACTGGAGTAAATTTCAGATAGAAATCTTCCTTCCTTAGATTGCATGTCTCTATTTTCTCTTGAGCCCATGCGTTCATATCCTCCTTAGGTAAGTATTTCGCCCATTCAAAATCAGTGAACTTATCATTCTCCAGAAAAGAGGCTCCTCCATAAATCTCTGAATAGATTCTTTTTAAATAGTTGAGTTTGAAAAGTGGCTTCATGCGTTTTAGGAAAGGAGTAACCAAATAGCTAAGATTAAATTCTTTTTGCTTTGAAGGTAGCATGGCCTTGATCAGGGTATCAAAATCTTCACCTTTAACATTATCCAGTACAGCTTCCAAGCTGAGAGTGTTGATATACTTATTTGGTTCTTCAATAAACATTTTCTTTTCCTTCTTTAGAAGGATCACAGATGTCCTGTATCCAACTTTCACAGATAATCTATTAGTTTTCAAATTATGCAAAAACGTTTCAGGATAATCGTGAGCTATCAAAATGAACACTGGACTATAACTTCCACGCGTATACATACTGTTTGCCGGTCTTTTACCTGAGCTATAAGATTCTAAATACTCGATGACAAGTAATGGGAACTTTTCATATAAGCGAACTACGTGACAATCCTGGATCACATAGAATTCTTCCATGATGACCTTGCGTACAAAGTCTTCAGAGCACGCCCTCAGCATTTTCTCTGCTACGTTACTGCCGTAAAATGTTAGTAGTCGAGTATAAAACCTCTCAGCCTCGGTAGGATCCTGTAGATGCACGGCGAGAGCACCAATGATTTTGGAGGCATTTTTGTAAGAAGTTTCCGGAAAGACGTTTTCACAAAAGTACTCAGCATTGACAACATCTTGAGTGGTTTCACCGCGAAAAAACCATTTGGCCTTGAGCGCATTTTTGAAGACCATTTCATCTGAAGATTTGAGAAGAGCGCAAATATGATCCTTGCTGCGGAATTTGCGGGCCAGAGCCACGGAGAAGAGGCGGTCAGCAGAGGTGAGAGTCCGGGCGGTCGCCAGGTGCTCGGGAGTGGCAGCCGCCACCAGCCCGTTGAAGCTCCTGTGGCGCTCGTTCAGGGACTGCCCCTGAAGTTCGACGTCGATCATCTTGAATGTCCACCGGAATAACTGTCAATCGATAAAATAATTCTAATTATAAACCGTAACAGAAATCGGTGATAACACAAGCCGCGAGATATTCACTCCGAGGAAAATACACTAATCGACAAATTAAAACAGCAAATAATAGTGCGTTCAGGTCCTCCATTGCTACAAAGCTATGACTGTACATACATTTCACAATCATTTACAAATTTTACTCAGAATATGAAACACACGAAGAGCCGGTATCGACATTTTGACACGACGAATTACTTTTATAAAAATAATTATAAATGTTGCTGGTCGGTGATTATGGAAAGAAAGCATATTTAAGACTGTAAATAATCTTTAAAACATAATATTAAAACAGTACGTACCTTTTTCTGAAGAATGGGATGGTCTACAGCACCGGCATGACGCACAGATAAAAGTGTTCAATGAAAATAAACGATGAATACTTTTGTTGATACCGACCGACCGTCCTCTCAACTAAAATGTCCAATTTCTACTTTTTTTTATAGTTTATATAAATTTTTGTCAAGAGATGGCAGTAGTTAATATTTAAAAAATATTCAAATATGTATATTGATTTATATATGTGTTTTTATATTAGGAGTAGTTTTGAATTATTGGTAAATAAATCAAAAATATTTTTTTAGAAAGTATCATACACATGTCATTATTTAAGGAGTAAGTAATAATTGCACACAATTCCAAACACACAAATTGCATAAAATAATTTTTATTACATGAATTACTTTTTGTATTTTGATATAAATATAATCATACTGAAATATTGATGGCGAATGACTAGATTTATCGATTGTCGTTTTGCATAACAAAATGAAAAAAATATATACAAAAAGTACCTATTCGTGGGTGTGCTTGAAATATTTTAATTTCTAAATTAATAAATATATTAAAGTGGTCGCTTAGTTTACAAATTAAGATATATATTTTTTTAAATGTAGCTTTAGTGAATATTTACGCATTTATAAAATAACGCTTAATAAAAAAATTATATAATATATTAAATAACTAATACAATAGGTAAAATGTTCAAAATGGCTTCAAAGTTCTATAAAAAGTTGTTTTAATTTTAAAAAATCCAATATCTTAGATTTATTTAATTTTATATCTTATATAAATACACATTTTACTCGTAGAGTCTTTAATACAAACGGATAAATATATTTATAAATAAAGAAATTACTTTAAGTGTTGAGCCCATTATTACAACGCAGTCTTTAGTTACATCCTAGACATATTCTTATATAAAATTCTCTCGCAATATAAAAAAGAGTTTGTTTCCTCTTTACAGACTCATCTTACACTCGTAATTGTGAATTAAATGTCGTTAAAGTGTAAAAAAATCAAGTTCAAACATTATTTTCATATGCTAATACATGAAAAGTATGCTAGCACATGAAAATAACATCCCATGAGAAATTATGCCCCCTTCGAGTTTTTTCTACAATATCAAAAAAATAAACGATCAAAAGTCTGATAAACTTGTAAACTTTTGATATAACAGATTGAACTATCATCATCAATTAAAATAACAAATTAAATCCAATCAGTCCTTGAATTGATCGTATAATTTTCTATTAAACTCCCTCTTGTATTCCTGAATGTTCTTCCTCGAGTCCTGAAATTATAAAAAAATTGATTTACAATAGTTTACAATAGTTTACAATAGTATTAAAAATACTTTAACATTCATTATCATAATATCGTAATATTATGCAGGTACCTCATTAAGTACATTAATTTATTCCTTTTTTTTATTCTACTCATACATTTAATTATTTTAAGCCCTACCGCCATGGCTTCTCTGTACTCCAGGTTATAGAGTCTTCTTAGTCCTTTGATATTTCTGCCCAGGATTCTTAAAAACTCCTTCCTTGAGATTCGTGGAGGTGGGGTTGTTGTGGTTGTCGAATTGTCTGTAATAACCGGCTCCGGGGTGGAAGGCTGAAAAAAAAATTGATGATGAATCAAGTCGAGTAAAAAATGCTAGTTTATTCTGCAAACAATCCCTTAGCATCACATAAACTGGAAACTTTGCCTAAGAAAAATATAATCACAATAGAACCTCTTATTCGCCAAATCGCATGAAAGGATTAGTGTCGATTATTTTTAAATTAATACTTTAAAATAAACGACCTTAGTTTTCATAAATTTAGTAAATTGCTAGATTATTTTAAAATACACCTTCAAGAAGTGGTTGATATTGAGAAGGATTTATTTCTTGGAATATTATAGTCATCCAAGGTTAATAATATAATTTTACATTAGTATGAATTAAAATTTAACCTTTTATCATGTTATAAATTCTAAATGAATGGCAATTTATAAAGATAAGAGGGCCTTCATCGTGGGTGTGAACTGTGGACACTTAAGCCTCGATTTAAAACCACAAATCAATACAAGTTATCCGAATCGTATTTTATATATTACACATATTAAAATAGACTTACCAACGGAGTGTCCGAAAACTGGTTATCGAACATTGTTGAAAGTTGACTCATAGCACTCTTAGTATCATTGTATTGCTGAAAATTAAAACCAATTACGTTCAGTGAGATGCTTGAGTAAAAAAATACAATGCACGCAAGCCACACAGGTTAAACGCTACAAAAAATAAAAATAAATAATGGAGAGTTCTTTAAGATAGATTGATTTACAATAGTTGTTAGGGCTAAGCTTACAATACGGTGTGTGGTTATTCCCTAGTCCTGTTTGTGGGGCTTACAAGGTGTGGCTTATGTGGTAGCATACGTGGGTTTCTCTATTTTCGTTATAGGGAAAAATAGTTGAATAATAAGTTGAATGAGTAGAAAATAAAATTCGCAATCCATATACCTTTTTAACAGGTAAAGCACATGATGCATGTCGAGGGAATAGCCTATAATTTATGAGAGCGAAAAATTTATGATACGTGAATAAGTGATGGTAAAGTGTGCTTATTGCAGTGGAAATTGTGTGATTTCCTTGAAATCAAAAAGTATACTAGATTACGAAATATGGATGAGTTTGAGTTTATATTCTTCATCAAGTGTATCTCCTCAGAGGAGGTTGGCGACCATTTCACTGAGCATATACTCATGCTGAGGCAGTGTTCATGGTTTTCTAAGGGGAAAATAGTGTAGTGGGTCCCTGGGTCCTTCTACACTCGTGTTGATATAACTCACGTCAAATATCAGCTGCTTGATGGTGCCGAAGAAGCCGAGAGGTTGCGGAGTCGGCTTGGGCCGCGACTGGCGAGTCATTCTGTCCTTCTGTATGGCATCATCGGCCAGGCCAATCTGAAGCATGTGAAAGGGACATTAAACCAACTAGCACAGGTGAAGACAGCGACTAGGTCATCAGTTGATTTGCAAGTGTTCGAGACTATGACGTTTTGATCCTCGTGTGGACTTTGGATTTGTTTTGGTTGCACTTGCAATATCCCATAAGATAATCCTACCACGAAGACCGAAATGTCGGTGTAACCAAAAGAAACCAAATTAATTTATAACAACGCCTGCCAAAACTTACGAAAATGACTAGTTCTTTGCTTCTTTATTTTATTATACACATAATATTGGATATACACGCCAATTTTTATAAAAATTTCCCATGAACAGTATCACATACTTAATATATCAAATAATGTTAAAAATGTTTTGTGTACTTTCATCTTTGTGTAGTTCCATTTTTTCTATTGAGATATTTTTTATTATATTTTGAGTAGTCATAAAAACAGATGTGATTGTTTTTATTTTATTTGTTTAGATATTTCTTGCTCCGCTGTATGGTAATGTACAATGTATTTGCAGATTGCGTGATTTTAATAAACTGAAATAAATTTTATTTTATCTGTGCAACACAATTACGAAATAGATTTCTTAACAATACATGGGTTTTATGCTGAGAAGTTGTAGATTATATTATAGTACTGCCCATAATTCTGATAACATCTTGTCACGGAAATCTACTCGGGTATGTACTGCTATTGGAAAGGTTCGTGGGAGTTTATAAGATTTCCTTATATACGTCAATATAATACAATGCCCACTGTGGCCATATTTTCACGCCGTTCAGTGGCCAGCCCTTCACAAAAATTTCAACATAATCATTTCGATTCTAGCATGTAAGGATTTTTGTGTTTCCACGACTTGTAGCCGCACGCTGTTCTCCATTATTTGGATAACACCAAATGCTTTCTTCTCGACGGCTAGAAATCAACACATTTGATATATGATATATCTTTCTAGTATCTTGAAGAATTTTTTTATTTATATACTCGAAAGTCGAATTATAAAAGATGTACCTTTTTAAATGTAGCTTAGGATGATTTTTATTTCGTCTTCCTCTCTGATGACAAGGATGAAAAGAATGGCTTACAAAACAAAATAAGCACACGAACTTGCATGCTTAGCGCCTATTAAATAGCTCATAATTAGTAATGCTTCTATTCTAGAAGACAGACACTTCCAGACATGATCATGCTGATGGACCAGTCTTACGTCCTCATGAGGATGCAATCCGACCTTGTTTCCTGTCCCGCCCAGGGTGTTCCTCCTTGGCTGCTGGCCGATGACCATCACCGCCAGCGCCAGCACGAGGAAGCACCATCGCACACTGCCGGACATCCTCTGGAAACAACATAACACTGTAAAAATACTTGTATTTTTTAATAGACATATAATAATTAAATATAAAGTAGCCCCAAACTAAACAGAAATGTAAGCGCAAAGAAGGCATTAAAATTTAATTAGTACTAAGAAAATGTTCGAGTTGGAATAAATTTACCGAAAATCTTTCAATTTATCTTACAATCAAGAGTGCATCAAAGTTGATGAATATCAATTATTTTATGTATTAATAAAGAAACGACACAGTCGTTAATTTTTTGTGCTAATAATAGCAATTCAACAATAAAAACGATAATTTTGATCAAGCAAGGAAAGTCGTATATGCTTTAATAATAATTTACAGTTTAGTTTACTTTCCTACTGAGTTCTTTTTTACTTATACCTCCTTCTATATAAGCCCTGAGTAAAACCTACTAAGAGGTTTCATTACACTTGTGAAAGTAATAATATCTTGTGAAGATAATGATGGTGAAGTCGTCAGCTGGTTAGTTACTTTTGCAAAAATGGATAGGTAAGGAGTTACGTGCATTTTATGGTTGAACGGCCTAAAGTGGAATCAGTAAGGAAATCGTTAAAAACCAGATATTATATGCTCAGTGGGCAAACGTTATATTATTATAGGAAGAAATAAAAACAATAAATTGATAACTTCATCTTTATATCACTAACATTACGTGGATGTGGCATTATACAAATACTTATTAACTTGAGTTCCATGAAATAATTATTTTTTTAAATATACAGCTATTGGGGATGAAGAGAACTGTCGTAGCAATAATATACTTAAGGGTCTAGTGGGAAAAGTTAAAAAATAATCTTTAAGGCTCTTGTGCAACGGAATATTCGAGTGAAGGTTACAGACTCTTTGTATATTCAACACGCAAGCACGCCCTTACACACTTTTATTAAATTATAAGATATATTACGATAGGCTAGATTATTAAATTCTAATCCGAGATAATTTATTACAACATAACTAACATTAAGCCTCCCCGAGAAAAGAAGACTGGGCTTGACTTCTAGACCACAAAAAAAAAAAAAAAAATTTATTAGCAAATACTTTTTTAAATTATCAAGTTAATTTATACGTTTTATATATTCTTTTATAATTGAATTTAGTTTTAGCTCAGTGGTCTACATCGACCCCCAGGGTCAATGGAGACCACTTCGGGGGGATAAACATTGAGAGTGTGTGAGATGTATAGTAAATAGTGGTCCAAGAAAATGGATCCTAGGTCATCAGCAAAATGTTGCCATTGAGCGTTCCGTAAATGTCATAATGAGCCTAATACGGATTGCACTACTTTATAATTACATATAAATTATCTAATTATTTTAAATATAATTACTACAAAATTGTGTAATAAGGTATCTTTACACTTTGCGGTCGCAGAAGGTTGAATTAAAACTACATGCTTTTTTAAACTTTGATACTGTCCACTCTACAGTGATCCCTATAAAAGTAAGAATCTCTAGGTCAGCTGTCAAAAACACAATTAAATTAATGAATTTATTGATAGAGGGTCTACGAAAAACAGTAAAAAATGACAAGTGGTTCACGGGACAAAAAGTTTGGGAGCATCTGCTCTCAGCACAATTATAATTGTATTGATAATGATTAAGTACATTTTTTCAAGTATTGAAAATTGATTAAAGAAACTCTTAGAAAAATATCATCGTGATTTGTGTGGGATTCAAGCTTACATGGCAGGTGCATTCCCAATCGTGTCATTTAATTAATTTAATTGTCACTTTATTTTGCTATGTCAAAAGTAGATTTTATTACAGAGTATTGAAAAAAACTATAAATTATGTTTATCTATTTTTTATTATTTAATTAACGTCCATTTTCAGGGGAAAAAAAAATCTTGAAGATGTTGAAAAATTGGATAAAATGACGACTTTCAAAACCAAAGATTGTTGAAGATTTTTTTTTTTTTAATTTTCAAACTAATCTCAACAGGAGGATTTATAATTAATCTTGTAATTCCAATTGAAAAAAAGAGTCATAAATGTTTATGATTCTTGGTACAGGAACATCGCAAAACTCCAATCCCAAAACTTCAAACGGAAAAACACATATTAATCATATTAAAAGTAAATTATAAGAAAAAAAAATAAAAATGGCTGTAGAAGAAAGGATGTATCTAACTTTCTGCATTAAAATTTTTTTGTTTGGTGCAGTCGATTTTTCGCAATAGGTACAAGCAAATGGTCAAAAAACTCGAATATGAGAGTTTGGCCCTTAATCACTATCAATCAATCAAACCTGTATAGGCAAAATCGTACTTCCTGTGTCTTCACAAAATCAATAATATATAATTGTATTGATAGGTACTTTTCGCCGAATCAATTTCAGTTTCGTCAATTAAAATTTCTGACATAATCCTTGGTGGTACAAGACCTACTCGGTATGCGAATACATCCGCAAGGCCACCTGTAGTCTGGGAGGTTTCACTCTCGCCCCGAGACGCCGGAGCCTCGAGAACTCTCACTTCAGTATGGAGCGGTGGTTGGTATAACGGTTGCCGCACAGCTCGGCGAGGCATTCCAACGGCTGTTGATTCTTACGTAACGAGAGTGTCGTTATACTGTGCATACGTGACGTATTAAAAAAAAACGTGTATTGTAACAAGACGGACCGTCGGTGGGTCGAAACTACTCTACTTTGGTTTCCTCAAAATCTAAAACGATTGAACTGCCGTAGACATCTGAAAATCCTGTATCACGATTCTTAATCAGAAAGCTTTGGCAGTGGATTGGCAAAAATAAAACGAGGTGTATCAATTGAATGTCTTCCATTTCGCAATCGTGTTTATTTTGGCCTTTCGCAAAAGCAGATTACTGTAAAATGTGGTTAAACGATGTCTTAGCCGCGAAATGAAACGCTTTTTTACTGGAAGGTGTTTCCAAATTGGTGCTATGAAGGTTGCGAAGAAAAAAAAGTATGTTTTAACAACATTAGGAAATAACTGCATAAAGCACCATTACTTGCAAATAATGTTCAGAGATGACATGGATTGATGAAACTAGTATCTTTTTGAAAGCTAGCAAACAGCAAATTTTTATGAAATCTATGTATAGCATATAAAATGATGAATAGACTAAATCAAAGAATCAGAAAGGTTTTTCCCATCAGAAGATAGAAGATGATTTTTAAGAGTTTCCACACGACTATGACACATATACAAAAACAGATAATGTATTTCCTGTTTCTCAGTCAGTCTTTGACTAAATAGTCTTTTCGTACTTATGTTTGGTTAACCGACTATTAATTCTCGGTTCATTTTACATTTAATAACGCCATTATCTTGCATAAACTCAAGAAAAATAATTGAAACAAAGGAAGGTATAAACATTACAATTATTACATAATAAATGATCAAATCGAATTGAAAAATCATTGAATAAAGTTGAAGCATCAAAGGTAAACTTGAAAATTAAATTACAATATCATGTTATTAAAGTCTAAACAATCATTGCGTGTAACTTTAAACACCAGCAGTAGACATACTTTTGTATTTAAAATTAATTAACATTTCATTTTTGAAAAAGTCGCGGTTTCAAGCGTGTCATTAGGCACAGAGTTTTTATATAAAATTGTATGTCCAAAAGAAAATGAAAACAATGAGAGTGCAAGTTTATTAGAGCCACGAAAAATAATATGAGGTAAAAGTGAACTAACTGAAAGTGGGTATTGAGTAGCCGGTCGTTGCTCCGAGCCCTTCGTCACTTTACAGTTATCCTCTAGGTTGGCTGTCCACAATGTTGCTCAATGTAGTAATCAGTGGAGGCACTTATTACTTGAAGATGTTGGACCGAAGTCAATGTGGTTAGGAAAGAGTTACAACGCGTTAAAAGGTCTTGGGAAACCCGAGCACGCCATGGGAGCCCGGGTGAGTTAACGGGACATTCGGAACGTTATATAACTCAAGAAAAAAGGCACGTAGGAAGGGTTTCTCGTACATGTGATGTAATTTTAATTAAGTGGTTTTACAAGAGTTGAAGGTCCGCGTATTACACCTTCCTAGCAAAAATAACACATTCAAAAAAACAACTTATATAATGGCGAGTATTTTGATTTTAAATACTTTTTTAAACACATGTCAAGGTTTTGAGTTTTTCAAATATTCAAAATAAAAACGTTAAAATAAGGAAACGTGTTTTCTTGTAGGTTGTTTGCATAAATAAATAAATTTAAAAAAAAATTTAACTCAAAGATACTCACTATTATTTACTTTGGTAAACTGTATCGTGTTGGTCAATCAAAACCTGTTTAAAAAGGCCTCAAATAAATCATACAATAGTAATCTTTTCTAGTTAAAAATATATAAAAATTGTGTTTTTACATTGAGTCTTGTCCTCGAAGACTTTTTTTTTTATTTAAGAATATTTCAGTCTAATAATTGTAGTGTCTAAATTTAATCACATTTTGTTAACTAAAGAAATTAGCTGATAAAACTACAACCGTTAAAAGATAGTTAAATTTTGAAATAAAAGTAGATTAGTTTTCATGTACATAAATATTGAAAAAATATTAGGTTATAATTAATAAGTCAGTATTGCTTAACATTTATAATTACCAAAAAATGCAATACTTCAATATTATTTCATTTATGATGTAACTGGTTTCGTAGACTAACAGCTATACGGGTCGAAGATATTTTATTCGTTGATGCCAACTAATATAGTAATAGAAACCGATCGCTCCATAAAATGAACTATGTAGAATTATTACTATATTTTCTTTTATTAGTTTTAATATTTTAATGGGATTCATCCAAATACATTCTGTCTAAAACATTAATTGTATAAAACCACGTCTAAGTACTCTGATAACAATACTTTCCAAATCAACTGTAAAAAATGATCATAAGAAAAAAAATATTCCAAGCATTTACGTGAATTATAAAACACCATGAATGTGTGTGGGTATAAAGTAAAACAATGCATATATTTTTGTTTACCTTTGTTATTTATTATGTTCTTTAACGTTCCAAGCAAACTATCACTGATAGTTATTTTTTAGATGATAATGTACAATCATACTAAAGTGAAATCATAAGCAAAATTGACACGAAATATTACCTGGCCTACTTCGTAAGAATATGCATAATTTAAAAAGTCACACTAACTTCTTTACAGAGTGAAGCGAGTAAAAATTATATAATTGACGTGAGTGTGGCTCGCGGGAAAAGTAGGATAAGTAAACTGAAAATTATTATTGCCCAAGTGCGAACACTTTGGAAAATTGTCTTGTATGGTATTTATAGTAATGTCAAGGTTACACGATCTGCAAGGTAATTTGTTACGTGTTTCATATCACGCAGCCTACATTTACAACTAACTAAAAGTAAATAGTCTTGAAATTCAGATAAATGTATGGGTATATTTTATGAGATTCTTATTAACAGTTTTTTAAGTAAGACATCTTGGTTTATACAAACATGTGTAAATTGAACCTGAAATTGCTATGCATTCTCGTTGTACGAGTAACATTCAAATCTATTTTTATTAATATTTCTAATGTACAATCTGATTTAAGAGTGTTTAATTCAAATTAATCTTTGAATAAGATCTCATAATAATCTCCAAGAAAACCTGAGTGGAATTTATAAGGAAGCTGAGGCTCTCTGAACAAGTAATCTACTGAAATAAACCCCAGACATAGAGACGCTCTATTTTAGGGGTAGTAACTAAAGTGTCGATAACGATTATTTGATAACCACCAATACAGTAGCTTAGTTTTTATAATATATACAAATTAATGAGTTATTAAAATATTTTAAAAAAAAACTATGTGAGATGGGATGATATAAAGTAGTCATATCTTCCGGATTATGTAAGTATATTTAAAATGTCTCCAAAATTAAAGTAATCATGTTTATATGTTATGAACACAGACACAGTCACTCAACATAATAGCCTCAATAAAGCTGGTGGATGGCCAAGGAAATTGCTTTTTGCGACAAAGAGATTACCCGAAATTACCAAGTGTTTTTTTTTTTGCTCATATCCTGATGTCTTCCGCCCGAAATCATGAAATAGTTTTGAGGCTTAAAAATTACTTTTATATTTTCGTTTTGTTTTCTCAGAGACAATGTCTGCAATTGAATAACCAACGGCGTATAGTAAATATTGTATAAGCGAAATGACCGGTCATTACAGACGAATATAAGTTTGTGTGCGGCACGTAATACCAATTTTAAAACTTTAATTATGGTTACGAAAAATTAATGGACAAAATATATTATTCGTGTTTATTAAAAATACAATTAATTGATTTTAAAAATGATGAAATATTATGTAAAATAATTATAACGGTATATTGCAAAAAATATTTAATCAGCACGAGTAAATCGTTTACCTTGTTTCGGTGAATATTTCTTTTGGAAAACTATGCAAGTGTATTTCATATTTTTAATACTTTTTTTGGTGCACGATTTAATCAACCAAAATAAAGACAATATAGCGTTACTTACATAAAGTAGGCATGCGTGTAGTGCACCAGTGTAATTGCTCCGGCCTTGTGTATAGGTGGCCTTGACGTCAGGCACACGTCAATCTATTGCATATTTCAAGTGCAGATATTTTAGGATAAAGTTCATTTGGCCGACTTCACCGAAATATATTTATGTATATATACCACAGCTTATAGATACCACACAGGTCGTTTCTAAGAATCTTTATATACATTTTTGAAACATATAACAACAATATTTTTCAGCTTCTCCTTCAGCACAAATGATATAAGGTTTTTAAAGGTAATTTTTTTTTTTTTAATTTAGAGAAAATGATCATCTTCTTTTGGAGATTTTATACTATTATTTCGAGGAGTCATCGTTTGATAAACCAATAGTCAATGGTTTGCATTAATGGAAGTAGATTAGTTTTTTTTTTAATCCTGCATTAGTAATCACGATTTTACACAGCAATTTCCTATTGATATTTTTTATAAATTGAGTTTTCTGCTCATTTAATCTTTACAAGAGGCATCACGAATTGTTCAATGAAATTTCGAAAATTTTCACATTTCATATCTCAATATTGTTTTCAGTTTTACTATAAGATAAATCTATTTTAATAGTCAGCAATTTGTACGACAGCTATCGTAGTTTTCATCGGTCGATTCTTATTAAAGAAAAAAGAAACACGTATGATATCATTTTGCATACTATTAAAATATATATTACATAAGTTTTATTGGAAAAAACTTAGTAATAAAGAATATTTTATATCAAAGGCTAAAAATAGCCATAAACAAGTCAAATCAAATATGACAGGGTCTCTGAGCCTTTCAAAGAGACGGAATATTATGCAAGAGTTTACTTAGCATGGTTGGTTCTGTGCCAGTTGTCTTGCATCACAACTTGCGTTTGAGATGTTCCGAGGACCGAATCGCAAAGATTTTATGGCTAAATTTTAGAAAATACCAACTAGGTATCAAGAATCGCGATCATAAATTGGCCAACCTGCGTTTAATATTTTAAAAATTCTAGGCCTTGTTGCTTTAAATTGGATACAGCTTGAACAATCTGAATATTTTTCGTATATTATATAACGCGAATAAAATTAAAAAAATATATATTATATATACGCCGCTTTGAAATAAATTAATCTGTTAATAAAATAAATATTCATTGTTTTTTTTTTGAAATTTATATTAATTATGCATCTGGCTAGGTCTCAAAAATATTCAGTAATTTGTAATATACTTTAATCTTAAAGAATGAATATTTTTAAGTCATCGTGTTTTAAAATATCCAGATATTATTTATGGAGCGTTTTTGCATTAAAACTAAATAAAAAGTTTGATAAATCACTAGGAATTTTAACCGGTTGGCTGAGATACGCCATAAAGCTCTTATAAATGTTATGCGTAAAAATAATAGGGAAAGTGTTTGCAGCGCCAAGCCTTAATCAATAAATGATAAGTATTATGATTATACGCTACTTTCTTGAATTACATTGCGAAAAAAACTATAAAAATAGGCAATATTATTTCGGTATCTTATTATAATACATTTGTGTGAATTTTACATTCAAAAATATACATTATACCCCATGCTTACTTGTATGAAAATATGGATTTTTTAATTTTTAGTCTTGGCTCTTAAAATACTTTTTGTATTTGACCAATTTAAAAAAAAACGATACAAATATGTCGTTTAAAATAAAATAAAAACTAAATAGTTTAAATGTAAAGTTATCAAAAAAATTTAATTTATACATTATGACATTTAATATATAACATAAGAAGCTATCAATGTTAAAATAACATTTTTAAGTTTATTTGTATGATAAACAGCTGTTGCGTCTACTCGTATATTAACATTCATAATTAAATGTTGTCTGGGGATTTTTTTGTCGTCTGAATCATTTTTGAATTGGCAATAGTCTGACAGCTCATTGCATGAAATCGATTTGCAAGTAGTGGAAATCCAACGCAATAAGGCCATTAGCACGTTTTCATAATTACGCAAAATACCCCGAGGAAGTGCATCGGAGAAGTGTCCCGAGGTGAGGGTGGCACTTTGGTATTCCCACTTGGCAACGTCTTGGAAACAAATCTTGCCGACATGGTTCTGCAAAAACAATTGTTGGCTCTTGAAAACCCTGTGAAATATTATACGCGTACTTTATTGCGAGTAGATTCTAGCCACATGTTTATGCATAACCTTTTTTTATAAAAAACCTTAGAACATCAATATCAAGAGTTGGATGGATATAGATATAGAAGTAAGAAAAAACAAGTTTTATCGTACATTTTTTTTAAACTTAACATTCATAAAACGTTAATCCGTAAACAATGAGATGGATTTTTTTAGAAAATATATTGTTTTTAATTTTCACGAAGAGATTTTTCACTGTCAAAGTGACGAGCGTGGAAGTACTTCGGGGAATGAATGGAGGACGCGAAATACCGCTTACAATACAACGCATTCTTAAGTCGTATTCTGCAGATTAAAAATGGTTATCTGTCACTCATCATCTGAGGAAGGTTTGAAGGCACTGACTGTAAGAGAATATCGTAGTTATGAGATTTTAAGCACTCGCCTCAAACGATGATTGTGGAATGACTGACATGCATAGTCGAGAGTCAAAATAAATAAAATGTGTAATCGCAAATGTATCCACTGATGGATGTGCAAAAAAATTTCAGCATAATTTATATTCCTCATTTTGCCTTGTCAATTTTTACTTCGTTTATATTATTGCAATTTTCTTATTTATGTTACTAAGTATTAAGGATTCAGATCGGAATGTTGAATGAACTTAGTACAATTTATTATTTAACCTATGCGTTTTGATCGAGATATTTCAGTAATGGTAAAGGTAAAATTTAATTTTCAAAAAAAATTACGAATAAAATATCCCGACTGAGTTTCAGTATTTATAATACTAAACAATTTCATTATTGTTCACACATAACGATATATTATTGTACAATGTTGCAACTCGCTGATTGCATTTACGTTGGTCGATTAATCAATGTTAATGAAAGTCTCAAAAATTTTGCAAATTTCGACGAAATCAGGCGGAGATATTGATTATTTCAAATTACATAATTACAAACAAATAAGAATTGTGAAATATGTCTCGCTTGAAGTTCAGTTCCGTGTCAAAAAATACAAAATTACATAAACTTTTTTTTTCTAAAAATTTTATTATTTAAAATGCAAAATTTTAAATCCGTTGCGTTTATATAAAAACTATGCTGTTTATATAAGTTAAACAAATATATATCTTATAACTGGATTAGTTTCATAATTTTTTTGCTTTCATTAAAGATGTATTATAATATATATGTTCATCAAATACACTCCAATATCAAAATAAATAAATACAAACCTTTTCTTTCTGCAACCATCAATCCTTCAAAATGCGGAAACAATGCGTAGAGCAGCTGCAACTTTTTAACATTTCAAATCTTTTTACCTAATATAAAACTATAAAAACTTAGGTTTCATGTATACTAACCAGCCTGAAAATATAATATCTAAACAATTTCAGTGCGTCCTTTGCTTCGGGAGTTTCAGGTGTTTCCTAGTGACTGATTATTTTTTTGAAAGCTAGCTAACTCAAGTCTGTACGCATAATATTCTGGTTTGTGTAAATTAATTAAACTTTTAATAATCTATTGTTGCGCTTGACTAAACTGAGAGCATTATTACACGCACACAGGCAAGGCACAACATTATTGGTGGAAAAAAAAAAACGAAAGTGAAATAAACATAATATAAATTTTGCGTGTTAAATGTTAAAGCAGTAAGTCACGAAGCGCGTTTTTTTCAATTCTCAACGCGTATCACTTTAGTCACCTCGGCCACTGCAATAATAGACAATTATTTCTTGAAACCACTGGTTTTATTGAATGAGGTTACACAACCACAACAAAAAGCACTTCCTAACATTAAATAAAAAAATGGATTACTTTAATAAAAAATCTCGACCTTATAGACCTCTTTTAATTTTTATTTAATTTAAAAAAATGACTTGTTTCAATTAGCAACAAACGTAAAAAATTTAATAATGTAAAATGTTACTTTCTACTTGTATTGAGATTGTGAGAATATAAGATATATAGTCAGATGTCCATTGTATTTTTGAACTTCAAACTCTCGTTTTTTTTAAATATATATAAAAACTACGCATGGCAATCTTTTAGTAAACAAACAAATAAATTTTCATATTCAAATAAAAATAACTCATTATTAAAACAGGCAGGTACGTGCATATAAATTTTCTTTAGAGAAATTCTCCAGCGTGCCTGTTTACTTTCTTGCATAAACTTATCTTTGAATTATGCAGCCAAACAACAAAATTGCATTAAAAATAAAGTAATATTTGATTAAAGCTTAAGTTACAATTTTTTTAAAAGTTTGATTTATGTCAGAAAACATATTATTTTCTTTTAACCTAAAACCAAATAAGCGTGGAGGTGTTTTTTTTTTTTTTTTTAAGTTGTCGTATTTGTATATTTACACTATTATTTATTACGGAGCCAATAAACAAACAAACGTGACTTCAGTTTTTGCAAGCTTATACTCAGAGATCAATTTCACGACACAATTGTATAAATCGCATAAATTAGCACACAAGGTCATAACGAACTCAAAAACAACGAAGAGTTTAACCATTAAAGCATTCGTGCAATATACTAGTGATGGATTTCACAAAGCAATTTAACGGTCTAATGATTTTTTTTTTATGTTGAGATATGACTTGAAGCTTTAAGTATAGTGTTAGGATGTTTCAGGTCCACGTGTTACGAAAGATGTGTCTCGGTTTCGATTACATTAGTTGGCGCGCGGTTTTCAGTTTTCACTATCACTTCGCCCGCAGTCGGCAGGCGGCTGGACGCGCGGCTGAGCACTGACTGCCTGTCATGGCGCCCCCGCCATCTTGCCCAAGCCATTGGAGATGGTCACCTGCTGTTTAAGCAATAAAAAATCTACAGTGATTGAACTTTAGATTTCAAAGTAAGATTATAGACGCTACAGATATTTTATATTGGTCTATTTTTGTCAAAGTATTCCAGTTCACTAAAAAAAATTATTGAGCAAATCTTAGATGAGCTTAATTTCATATCTAGGATATGATTATATTTTAATATTTTTTTACTACAGTTTTAAATTTTTTGTGAGTTCAAAATATTATATACCAATTTCTGGCTGCTGTCACAAAACGCAACATTTATAATTTTGAAATAGAAAGGCTTTTTTTATTTATGACTATCAATAAATATAATATTTTCTTAAATGAGGGCAATTGGGTAACTAATAATTTTATAAGAATCTTCCAATGATAGATAGAAAAGCATAAATATTATATATAGTGTTTTGCAATAAACTTAATGGATTCGGGCTAAATATCTCTAGGTCCAAGGAGATTGACCATTTTAAAAACCAATCAAGAAAAAATAAAAAATATATATATTTATATAAATACTGAATTTTCCCTTGCTAATTTTGATAGCACATCCTTATTTTTTGTGTACAGTAAAATAATACCCAT
Source organism: Atopsyche davidsoni (assembly GCA_022113835.1). Taxonomy (NCBI): domain Eukaryota; kingdom Metazoa; phylum Arthropoda; class Insecta; order Trichoptera; family Hydrobiosidae; genus Atopsyche; species Atopsyche davidsoni. Next base: position 6,292,964 of record JAILWY010000006.1, on the reverse strand, counting down.
ACCCATATGAAGTAACAACAAAAAAATATTAATATTCAAGGCTGAATCCGCTAGTATTATATATAAATCAAAATTAATCAACAGTCCTTTGCAACAAAGAAACAATGTACTGAATATTAGAAGTAAATTTAGTATTATTTATAACGATAAAAATATAAGTAGATTGTGTTCGTCAAACCTTGAGATCCAGTTCATATGAAAAAACGACACGTTTTATTTAGTAGTTGACCGTGTTGAAATATTCATTAAAAAATTCTCTCAATACTCTGAAAATTCGATTGAATACACTCGCTTTGAATAAATATTTTTTTAATGCATTATTAAATGTGTTTATACCCAGTAAGTATTCGTACATTGACCCCAAGTACTCTTTGAAAATTATTTCAACCGCTGCTACTCAGGAAGGTATGTGCAAGAAGCGATAGCTCAATTTGTGATGTTTATAACTCACTGTCTCGTAATAGACGGCTCCGATTATTATCCAACATGACCGATTCGGCGTATGCACATTTTTTTGCACATTTGATTGATTGTGTGAAATCAAAAGTTGTTGCTTTAACTGAAAATAAGCAGACAAATTCGAGAGAAACTAGAAACTACAAATTAAGAGAAGAGTGACTACCTTTTTTGTACCAGGATGGCTGAGTATTTTTCAAATCTGTTTATAACAAGTAACATATTTTAGTTGGGCAGTTTTAATTTGTGTAATAATATTACAAAACAAAAACTGGTATTTTTTAGTTTTAGTAGTCAAGAAACTTCAACGAGACAAAACATTAATAATACCTGAATATATTGTAAGAAATTTAGTATAATAATTTTGCGTTTATTGTGGACGTAGTTAGTAGGTCGACAAGCTTAAAAAAACTTGTCTATAAACCTAAAAAAAACTCTTACAAAACATAGTGCTTAGTAAAATGAGCGTCTTTAAAAAAGATTGCATATAATTAAAACTTATTTATTTCAATGGCTGTTTTATGTTTTAAGAAAGAAATACTGTACACATTGTTTAAATATTTAAAAAAACGCTTCATTACAAACTGGATAACTGCAAGTATGAAACGACCGCGTTAATAAACATGTCTATTAGGGCTAAAGTAAAAGCAATTTCAAGCTCTAGTTCCAGTTATACGGTTATTTTCATTCGACAGAAGACTCACAAATGAATAATATAGGTAATTAACAATTCCTAAACGGAGTTTGTTGCCATTGAAAGTTGAACTTGTAGCAGATTATTCAGGTTTTGTTATGGACAGGATTTATGATTCGATCCAACTTATCGGCAACTTTCTTGACTGTTTATGTCACTACTACAGCTATCGAGTGAGAAAAATAACATTCATGATCTATTAATATTTTCTCTCTTATCTAATACGAAAATCATGATAATTTTTATTGAATTGCAATGTTTTCACCTTCATTCTTGAGAATTATTTCTGCTCTTGTCAATTATAAAATAAATAATCATAACTTATAAAACAGCCTTCAATCAACAACGTTACATTTTTAAACGTGAATGAAGTACATTTATTTATAATAAATATTTGCATAATTAAACCATTTAGTCTTTGATACAACTTTGATGGATGTTTTATATAATTCATTGGTGACAATATGGTTTGTTAGTCATTCCAATGAAGTAATATTTCGCGTTGCTTTGAATTAACAATGAAACTTGACGTAACTTTTACTCCCGCTATGTTCTAGCGAAAATTTCACTTTCGATTTGGCTTCTTTATGCATTCGTAAATGATTACTAAATTATACAAACTTTATATATTTTAATTCACGATAAAATAAATAAGTAAACAACGTAAAATGGTACGATGTTTTTATTTAAATCAATTCTGAGTGCTGACATTTTTATTTGAAAATAATGTCACAAGAAAAGTAGGTACCTTAAAATATATTAAATTTAAAAGCCCATGCATAGTTGTCGAAACAACTTAAATGTTTTATGTTAATAAATGACACCTACAGAAAACGCTTTATATAAATAAAAAATTACTGAGATAATTTGACTTGAAATCCTTTAATAAAAATCTTCAAATACAATCTAAAAAATCAAAGCAAAAGATAAATAAAAGAAATTCACATTAGATACTAATTTTTGCATAAAAAATATAAATTTTATATATTGTAAAAAATATAATTCGCAATATATATTCGTACTTTCCAGACCATGTGTCGTGTAATTTCAGTAATTAAAGATTAATCCAAAACCGAACAAAGTTTCTCTTGGCCACGCCTTGATTCGTCATCTCCTGGTTCTGAAACGTGTCTTCATGTACATGAATATTTCATACTGAATTCATTAAGGTTTTCGTCAACATTTTGCATATTCAATTTAAATAATCATAACTTTGTACATTCATAAGAGTTTATTGATCTTTCGTATGAACAGTTGTGCGATTACTTCAGGCTTTGCTTGTGATTTACAAAATACTATTTTCAAAAACTCCACGGTTATTTCTATTTTACGAATTTCAAAAGATAGAGTATTTATTGTGACAGGTTTTTTTTTAACACGGCGCGTAGTATTTGCAAATAAATATTTTCTATAAATTACCTTGAAATGTTGTTTAAGAAAATGAACTAGCACTTCATAAAAATCCGGTTTAAAAAACTAGATATTATACTTTATGCACATTACAGCTGAATGTATCAAGGCAATTAATTATTACAAAACTTAAATAGAGCGATCCCAACACAACACTGGCTCTGTGGTATAAATCAGGTTTACATCACCAACAGATAGATTAAGGCATGCAATACTTTAAATCGTTAATTTAACCAGAATTCATTTAGAGCAACTGTGGTTCAAATTGTTTTTTTGTTGTTTCAAGAATAACATGCTATAAAATGTTGAATTGAAACTCATCCACAATTTTTACATTAAAGTCAATTATCTATCTGAGACACTAAAATCGTTCGTATGAAAATACATTAAATTTATTCAAAAATATATTTACGCTTCAGCAGTTTTTTCTGATTCTTCATTTTTTTTAAATATCATTTTACTTATCTAAGATATTGGTTTATCACCTATCACGATAATAATTTTCTTGCACATATATTTTTTCGTGTTTTTCTTGTTCAAAAATAAACATAAATTATACATCTGTAAAATAAGCCAGTATGAAATAAAATACCATACATCCAAATCAATTTAATTGTATCAAAATATTTTTTATTTGCTTTTAAATATGTATATTTGATTTGATTATTTTATATATTGATGAGTTGGATTATCGGTATTTAAATAAATAGTAAAAATAATAGCCCACTAATAACTATATAAAAAGCTGTATTAAAATGATAAATTTGTCGCAATGCATTCTTGCATATCTGGGTCGCGACATTTAATTGTATAAAAGCTTTTTTTACCAATTATGAAATATTTAAAAGGATGACAAAATAAATATTCACAATAGGGTAATAATGCCATAATACATTGAGTATGTATTCGAGATGTGCATATAAAATATAACCTTCTGTTGCGTGGAAGTTTCGCAAAAAGGCCTTTCAATTTCGTAACGTAGTTGTTACTTTGTTGGGAAAATTTCCTATGCAATGTATACAAGGGTCAAGAAAGTGAAGAAATATTTACCATATACCTTTATTATAAATCAGTTCCTGAATTATCACAACTATGCCATTGTTAATCACAGAAGATAATAAACACAGGAAACTCAGTCGGCTTGAATAATGGTGCATAATGAGGTAAGTGACTCGTTGCTTATGGTAATTGTAATCATGTAATAACTGCGGTGCAAGATCCGATTAAAATAAAGTTGTTTGGATTTTTAATTTTTCCAGTGCTTAACCCAGATTTGGATAAGACGCGTTAGAATTTTATAAATTTTGAAGATTTAATATTTTTTCAGTGCTCAACCTTTTTTTCTTTAGATGGTTTTCCTCGGGGAGGTTGGTGACCATCTCACAGAACATATCTCTATCTCTGTTCATTGTTTTCTTAAGGATAATAGTGTAGTGGGTCCACAGGTCCACTTCCCCATTGCCAATCTATTACATACGCTCAGGGCACATAAATAAAATAATAAAAAATGGGCACAGAAGAGCAGCCACGCACTAGCAACATAACGAGAAGGCTCAAAAATTATGAATAATTAGCTTTTGCATAAAAAATCCTTTAACTGCAAAAAATTTAGGCAAAAAAATAAGAGTGATATTCACTCTCTTTTAATATAATATTTTAATTTAACAATATTTATAATTAAATAAAAATGTGGTGTTATTGATTTTAAACATTTTATTCTTTGAGTGACCAGTTTCACCAACTTTTACTGTTGGCATTTTCAAACTGAACTCTCACGAAAAATAAAATGTAGAAAATCACTAAAAAATCTATTAGTTGAATAAAAAATATCAAAATAGAATTCCACCGGGTACATTCCTTAAAAAATATTGAATATATTAATAGTAAAGGCACAACACCTGGAACTTAAACTTGTATATATTATATTTCAGACTGGAATTTTTTTAAAAACAAAATATAAATATTTAAAACTAAGATTCTCGTTGTTAATACAATCAGAATAGTTAAAATAAAACCTATTCGAGTCTCATATCAAAATCTGTAACACTTGTATAAAAAATTCCTAACGCATGAACCTTGAAAATTAAGTCATTAACAATGCACATATTAATTCACATTTGGCGTGCTAGATCAGGTTAGTATGAAACACCTCTTGCCTTAAATACATTTTAATATATGAAAAGTACATTATTACTAATTCACCGATTCAACTTCTGAGAAAAATTGTTATTAAATGTTACGTAAAAATCAAAAATGACCGATTAGTGTAAAGTGTGAACGAGCGGACCTTGAATCCAATGAAAAATTACTTTCGATTTTTTCCAGTGAGGTCGGTTGCAATATGTCTATATGCTAATTTACTATCGACAAGTATGTTTACAATGAAAGATTTAAATGCTGTCAATGTATTTAAAAGACTTCTTCAGTAATTGGTTATGTTGTAAACATTCTATTCAATGTTTATAATAACGCCTAAGTAAAAAAACCTTGATTTCGATGAGTAGGAGGTTGAACTTTAGGCATGTTTACCATATAAGATCATTTGATTCATTGATTTTAGCACAAAAAATATGATGACACCTGCGATAATGGTATATTGCGGCATTATAAGCACTGAAGTAGTTTTAGATCATAAATATTTTCTAGACCCATGAGAGATGGGTTTAATTTGCAGTACTATATTATAAACAGATAAATAAAAATGGCTAGATGAATACATTGCTATAGTAAATAATAACAATCATTTATAAAAATCTTTTAAGTATACATAAAGTCTAGACTTCAACAAAAAAAACTACTATGCTCCAGCTACTATGGCTTGCAAGGTGTATTTATGGTACGTCATGAAGAAACCAAAATATTGAAAACTTCAAATAAGAAGAGCTTTAGAATTTTCAGATTAAAGTCTCAACAGGTTAGTTGGCTTATTGGCACGGATGTTTGAGGATTAATTCTTGACTAAGAATCGACAGTTTCCGAATTCCAAATTTGCCTCTATTACTATGCTACTTCAAAAAAATGTAACCTCATCCAAATTGGAGAAATACTGACAAATTCATTCCGTTTGTTGTGAAATATGAACAACGAAAAGCAAAAATATCTTTTCACATTTCATGAATATGGACGACGGATTTAATCAAGGTACTCAAATTAAAAAGAAAGCGTAAATTATAAATATTCACGTTTTCAGTAAGTACTTTAATAGGAATTCAGTCACAGCTTTACTTTCTTTATTTACGTTTTACAAGAACGGCCGAATCATACTATTCGCACAATAATAATCATAACACGCTTTATAGTAAGAAACAAAAAAAATTATTTTTATACAAACACGTGGTGAAACGCGATATCGTGCAATTTTACAAATGTACACACCATCATTTGTAGACCCCGCACAAATTCACACACAAAATATTTTTTCGCAATCACTAAAAAGTCTCAATACTGAACATTCAGAGCTATAAAAAATCCTGAAAAATAATTTCGTCAAATTACTCACGTTTATTTTTGCAGATGCACGCACTGAAGCACAAAAAACCTGCAAAACGATCACTCAAAAGTCAAAGCAGCCACTACTGGAGTCATGCACGCGCACAGTGTTTGTACTTCCTCGGCGCTTAGACAAGTACTGAAGGCGGCTCGAGCTGAAGGCAGTGGCGGGCCAAGCGGGTCAAGGTCCCTGCGACGCGTATTTGTGCTAATTCTGAAAAAAGGTTCTTTTTTCTACAAGAACTCGGGCTAGTTCCGCTCACCATCGCAATGATACTTCCACTCCCGCGTCCGCTTTTTGTATCACGATTTTACTGTGTTTATTTGACTGATGAGTGATGTGAAATGATTCTGCTGTGCGACATGTTTACTTCTGCTGAAATGATCTGTGAGTTACACTAAACGTTTATATAAATGTATAACATGCCATTTACGCGTATTTATATAATTTATTTGATGTAAATGTATGGTGCAAAAAAATGTTACATTGTAGATTTTAGTGTTCGCAGCGTTGACAGTTTCTAGAATGCAATGCTATTTATTGTTGCACTTGTTATTGTAACTCAGATTTTTGTATGAAAATAGTTTATAAATTTAGTTGCAATTCGGAGACAAGATAAGTGTGCTAAATTTTTGTAATGTAGGCGTTATTCCAACCTCGAGTCTTTGTTAATTCATTTAAGTCTGCAGAGTGCAGAGTTTATTGCTCTTTATTTTGGAAATCACACGATTTTTAGCAACGAAATTAAAGTTGAACTTACCATTGAAATTGTAAGCGGATTTTCGGTCAAGTTTCCTAACATCGCGAGAAGCTGGCATTGCGGGAATAATGAACTCTTTCGCAATATTTTTTTCCTAAAAGTAATTATTATTAGTCAATAGTTTTAATGATCATGCGTGCGCAAAAAAGTTTATATCAGATTTACAAAATAATGTTTGAAAAAACTATCATTGGCTTATACACTTAACCTTGAACGATTATATTCAAACATTTTATTCATAATTATTTCCTGGATTTTTGTTTTTTATCATTATTAAATCGGTTTTTTTTTAAATTATTTTTGTTTTCAATATTATATCGTAAGTCAGAATATTATTAATAATTTAATTTTTTTTTCAGAAGCAGCTCTTAAGAATCGATTGGTAAGTGTCATTATTTCTTTAAAATTTATTGTAAATTTTATGAATTGATATAATATTAATACGTTTGTCTACAATTTGGCGAAAAAAATATGTGTTAAGGTAGAACTTACTGTCAGTTATCAAAACGATTCGACGGCTGAAAAAGAAATGTTTGGTTTGATTACTTGAAAAAGCCTTGGAAACTATTTTATTAGTTTAAAAAATAAAGTACTACCTCTACATTTTTAAACGAAACGGTTTTATTGCCATTTCAGAGCATTTGAATGTTTTTTTAAATTTAATTTTATATATTTACCGTAGATAGTCTCGTACAATTGAATTACTGGAAGACCACCAAACCTCCGCAGGCACGTAAATAGTGAACACTATTATAATTATTTTGAGTGTTCTTTTTGATTACTTTAGAGAAAAGTTAAAACATTGATTTGCATTATTTTTATTTGTGAAATTGAATCTAGATTCAACACACTGATTTTTTGGTGACGATTTTCTAAACAATGCAATTACATAATAGTTTCAATGAATCTTCTAGATTACGAGCCCACAGCATGAAATTAGTACAGATGACTACAACTTAAAACTTCATAAGATAGAATACAGTACAATATTTAGTAATGATGTAGTTTAAATATTTATCGGTTTTATTTTTGATAAATCTTTCGTGATATAGATTAAGCATGTGCTCACTCACCTGTACACATGACTCGACATCGCATTATATAATAACTTGCATAATGCAGATCCGGTTTCGATAATATTTTAAGAACCAACCCACGAAAAAAATCTCGATCCCGAGAAAACGACGTGCGTTTTGAATGATTTAAGACTTAACAAGAATTTCGTATGAAAAAAAGCACTGCGTTACCTCAGTTAAAGCAATCAATTTACTGTACCAAATAATATTGAAACGACTTATGATAGAAAAATTGGAAATTAGACAGTAATATCTTTCAGTGCTTAACATAGTTTTGCGATTTATAGCGATAATATTGTTATATCGTGTTTTTGTTATACTTCATGGAATTTTTTTTAAATTGTCGTAAACCTCACAAGAGATATAAATGAATCGTATATCACAAATAGTGTTTAAAAAAAAGAGACTCAATATATGTCTCAATATAGAAATAGCTTTTTACGTAAGCAAACCTTGTGTGAATTGCAGGCGTTATATTTGTATTTTAGGCTAATTTTCAAACTTATTTTTAGATAAATCAAACGAATGACTAACATATTAAATTTTAACGAGGCATACTAGAGTACATTTTTAGTTGTTTTATACTCCACTAAGGTCACGATATAATTAATTCATCTTAAAGAACTTTAAACGTTTGACACTGAGAAGGTCAATGGTGACAAGAATCAAACCTTGGTTATTTCCCAATAATATATTCTAACTTACTACGAAAATAATATTCTTCAAAAACTTTCATAAACCTTGATTTGGAAACAGGCGTATCTTGATTGAAAATTCCAAATTAACGATTTTTATAACCGGTAGTCATTAGCAAAAATATATTGCGTATAATTATATAAAAGTTCGCTGTTATTTACTTTGAATAATATGACATAATGTGTTTATAAAATTTCTGAATAATTTTACATATTATTTATTCTGTTCAATTCCAAATTTACATAAAATATATTTAAAAAAGTATCAATAAGAGTCCCCCTGCTTATTTCATATTTTATTGAACCAGTTCAACCTTCTAATTTATAAAACTTACAAGCCTTTTAAAATTTATTCAACATCAATTTAGTTAAAAGTACGTGAGATGTACCTGGCACAAAGGTTAACAATACTCAAATGTTTTTATTGCCCGATAAAAAGTATTTAAAGCAACAGGATAAGATATGGCAACGATTTGATTTTTATACATTATATAAATATTACTAAAAGTAAAGCTGTATATTTTACCCGAAGAAAATAAAGTTACACGTGGATTTATAAAACAGTAAACAGGTAAATATTTTGCGTAATTATTTGTGTTGATTTTTTTGCCGTGAGAAATTTGTGTCTAAATCTTGAAATAAATAATCACATTTCACCTATCTTAATGTTTGCATATTCACAAACGGAAACTATAAACATTGAAAAATAATACCATGACATGAATAACTTCTTTTTTGATAATATTGCAACATTAACTTGTATAGACACTATCTGTATACAATAACCTTAATTTCAATGACTTTTTACTTTTAAAGATTTTTTCGCCATTTATTTAAAATACCTATACAAAAGAAGTGTGTGACAATGGAAATAATATTGTTACACAATTACAAAATGCATCAAATTATTTTTATATGTACTTATTTTTTTACATAAATCTGAAATATTCATTGCTTAAATGTTCAAAAATAGTTTTCTAGAAATCATATTTACTAAAAAATATTAACATTTTCATTGTAGATAATTGAGGTCGACGGTAATTCATGTAAGATATTTTGAAATAAAATGAAAAACGTAAATGCATTCTGAAAAAATTAACCTCTAGTCTTGTTTTTTTTTGTGTTTATACTAACAAATAAATTTCTTGAGACATTTTTACATACAAGAAGGAAAAAAAGCAAATGACATGCAATATTGTATTTTTTGCCCTAAGAGAGGATCCGAAAGGACGAAATTTCCATATTATTTATTCTATAACTACGGAGCATTTGAAATTAATATTAGAAAAAACAATAAATTCTTCCCAAAATCAATTAGTTTTTATTGTATTGTCTTTTATTGTTGTTTTTTTTTTGTTGAAATCGAAACGAATATCTACGTCTCAGTATATTATTGCTTTCTTCGTAATTCATCAATTTAAGAAATTAAAAATATCGGTATCAAATTTTAATGTCGGTATTTTCTCTGCTAATATAATAAAAAAAATATGTTTTGATTTTTCAATCAAAAAAGAAAAACTGTCAACTGTTTAACACCACCTATTGATAGAATCTGTAACTTACTTTTTTATTATCTGAGAAACAAACCTTTCATAAATGTTTAGAATATAATTCACAGATAGCGTTATCTTCAAATGGTGGATTTATTTTTAATGTTTTAATAAATAAAGCATATATGCGATTTACAAAATCGTGAATATTCGATCATATATATTTTCGGAAAACAACTATTTAACGATATAAATTATTATATGTGTGGTTACCGTAGTCCGGAAATCAGTGTATTTTTTACATAAGCTAAACAATATTTTTTTAATTTATATGTGAGTTTATTTTCGTGTTATAAATTTACTATAGGGTTTTATTATATGTCATATATTTTAAAATGTGTTTTTATTAGCCGCTCCGCACCACTACTGTTAGCAATATTATTAATTAAATAAAATTTAAATTTATTTGCTTTGCAGTAATAACAAAAACAACATCTCCGATTCAGGTGCACTGTGCATCTTTTAAAATAATACATGCGTTCAGTTTTTTTGATGTTTTTATTGCAGATACATGCATTTTTTATATAAAAATTCACCAAAATAATATTAATAACAATGAAATATTTACATTAAATTTTATCATGACAATATTTTATTCCTTCAATTATTCAATAGTAATTTCAATATATATTTATATTTTTTGTAAGAAGTCATAAATTAAAAGTAAGTATGGGCAATTAATGGCAGTGAATGCATCTACAGATTATTTTAGTTTTAATTTACTATATAAATGTACTCAAGTACAATCGTAATCCATAACACCAATAATTTATACTAATTCGTAATTTCTAGTCATTCATATATTTTATATACCTTAATATTTTGACATAGTTTTTTTTGACACTTTGAAATCATATTTCTTATTTCGTGAATTATAATTTTTCTTTCATGGCAACGAACGAAATTGCTTGAACTAAATTATTTATCTGTATTTTAAAATAAAATTCAAATTCAGGTATATATTTAAAAATATTCAACGTTGACATTAAAACCTTTACAAATATAACACATTTATGTAAAAATTTAAAAAAATTACAGTAGAAGAATTTTATAGTAATAATAAAATAACGCGGAATAAATAGAATTTGGGATATAAAAAGACATCCCTTTATCTTTAAAACTTGACTCATAATCGATTCGATATAATAATGACTATCCATATAAAAGTATTTTTTTAAATCCATATCTAATTTAATTTAATTAAAATGAATGTCAATCAACAGTAATTAAAATAAAAATTGTAGAAAAACTAATAAATAATTTACTCTAGATTTTTTTACTAAGACAATTTTTTAAGGTTGTATCTGATATTTTAGGATTATCTGATTTCATTGGAGAGTGTGGTGGTAGAAGAGGTTGTCCTAGAGGTGACCTTGGCTGTGGTGGTTCTCATGGTGGTTGTAGTGGTGGGAGGGTCGAGTCCCTTAATGGCGAAAGCCCCTCGGAACAGAGGCCTGAAGAGGCGCAAGAAGGTCTGGTAGCGTTTAGCAGAATTCTGAAATCGGAATGAATAATAATCATTATGTGAATATCATAAACATGATCCAATAAATATATTGTATTATTGGAAATTACAACAAAATTACATTTAAAATAATAACGTACCAAACTGTTATCGAAATATTGATAAAAGTATTTTTGCGCAACAACCCGTGGCTGTTGATATGTTTTTTTATATAAACCCAGCGTATTTGACTGCTTATGGTTCTACTTTTATTTGATAGCTCCAATATAGGTTATGGACTTTTAAATATAACTATACAATATCCAAATTATTTAAAGAAATCAAATCCATTAACCGGCATCGTTCAAGTTCACGCTTCTCAGATCAGTGATTGTGCGCTTTCAATTTACCTTGATTTTGAATACTAATATTTTTTGCTGTAGAAAGTTAACAGCTCTACTTTAATTTCATATTTACGAACAGTGATTTTACCAATATTAAATATATGCTGCAATATTGATCCTAGGGTATTGTATTATATTGTGGACGGAACAGCCAACACATGCATTGTTCTGACTGAGTAGAAATTTGTATGACAATTTTACGTCGGTTTTGGTTCGGGTCGTTGGGGGGTGTTAGGCGCGGGGTGTTTTTCAGGGGAGGAGATTACCTGAATGACATTTCCTATGATCTGAGTAGACCTGATTAGAAGGGACACGGATGGCCCAAACAGGTTCGGCGGGAAGTCCAGGCTGACCTTGTTGCGGTCGAAGACGGGGATGTCCTCGGTCGTAGTTGACAAGCGCTGTTTTGGTCGGCGCGTCGGCGGGGGCGGCGACATACTGCTCTGAAAACGGAATAGAAGTAACGTTACGATACGGAAATATAAACAAAAAAATAAAATTAATTGTTTAAATATCATATACACGCATAATTCAATATACAGCGGGATCTCGATAACTCAAATTTCAAAGGAAATGCTAAAAATTCCGAGTCAATGAGTTTTCGACTTACCACAAATATCGAGATACAAAAGATTTTGACTTAAGCGATCCACACACGTAGCAACAAATTGCCCTCTCGTTCAACTAATTGAACAATGGTGTAGCCATAACCTGTAGTGTTTGTGAGATTTCGCCGATATTCACTGTTATACGGCTACACCATTGTTCAATTTGTTGAACGAGAGGGCAATTTGTTGCTACGTGTGTGGAGCGCTTTAGGAAGGCACAAATGCTAAGTATATGTTTCGAACTCTATAACTCGAAAATTCGAGTTATTGAGTTTAAATCTGTACTATCAATACCTCGTAGGAAAATAACATTTTGTTTGAGTTATAAAGTCTAAATAATTCGAGAGTTCGAGTTATCGAGATTCTACTGTATATGAATTTTACTTGTTTACAAATAAACTAACCAATCGGTAGGCATTGAAATACATTGTTTGGAATTGATTTGTATAAAATTGTACCAAATTCGTAGTATTGTCAATAGTTATGATTAAATGCTTAAAATAATGGTGGTATTTTTTTTTGGGAGTACCTAAATCAATAAATGCGAAAAAGTTTATTAGCGTGTTAGCATAACATATATACTTACAATTATATCAGATTTAAAAACAGCTTATGTAGACAATAATATTTCCAACCTTAACCTTTTTTGCTATATAATTATAATACAATTTTTATCTACGGGATATTACATGCAATAACATATCTGAAAATGAATTTTGATTATCAGGTAATTCTTAAATTAAGAGTAATAGCATGATTAGCATCTGTGATTACAATTAGCCCAGCGCCTTCTACAGGTGCACAGTAAAGTGATTTGTGAGGAGGGCTGGATGGTGAATGGTTTTCAACAATGAGTGTTGTTCTTGATCCACTTCCAAGACGTTAAAGTGTTGATAGATAATCACATTTAATAACACAATCATAATAAGTATTTCAAAGCACTTGGTAATGCACTATAATCGATGCATTATATGCACTTGCATCGAGATAATTGAACAAATGTGCATGCTGTGCAAATTATAATGATTTCGTCAGTGTGTCAACCACTTCCGACAGGAGTAATGAGCGAATTATGCAGGTTTTTTGTTTAGTAATATTGTATATATTATAAGTTTAGTTCACGTAAATAAAAACAAAACTATTCAATTTATCTGAATCCTTAAAAATAAACTTTCGGTAAATTAATGAATTTTAAACAAAGGCCTAAAACTTTCGTCTTCAATGAGTAGTCACTATCAAAAATGGTTTTTGTTATTTTTTTATTAAAATATTTAAACTATCGCATTGTCTCAAATGAGCTTAATATTGTGCAAGTTAGGAAGATTGTAGCTAAATTATTTGATATGCATTTTATAAATCATGTAAACTGTATTAAATCGAAAACGACAAGGGTGAGATACATACTTCGTTATTTTTCATAATGCACGCACTGTAAATGGAAAATTACTATGAAATATGTTTTGTTTTATAAGTGGTTAAATTTTCAACCTTGAATACACAACCACAACATTTACTATGCCTTCAATTGTACAAATACTTAATAATAATATAAATACCTATGAGTTTTCTGCTATTTTTTTTAGTACTGTATTTGCTCATAATTATATCTCAATGCATAAAAACAACTATTCGTAAACGGAAAATAAAATTTCTTGTACTTCAATTGTAAATAACTATTTAGATTACGCACAGTATATTACGATGTAATTTATTTATAACAGGTATCAATTTTGTGTTGTAAAACCAGAATAAGCAATTGTTGATAAGTTCCACCAGACAGTAAAGATTATGAAAAATTAGTTATATTTTTTAAGAACGGTGAGAAACGCTTTCCTAATAGAAATTTATGTGCATTGAAAGACTGCAGTAAGCCCTAACAATAGAGTATTAATGATTGAGTAAATACCACACGTCAGGTAAATGCAATTGCAGTTGCTTAGTGCAATTGCATCATTGAAAAATAATCATTGTGATTTGACACCCAGCATTCTTCAAAGCAAATGCAGTGAATCCAACTAAGTGCATTAGATTAGTAACACAGGAAGATTTTGGTTAAAATTTGCCTTATTTTAAAAGTAAAATTCAATTTTAATTATATTGTAATTAGTCTTAAGACTTGCGACTGCTAAAAAGTGTTTACAATTAAATAACATTATAGCACTTTTCGCTTTCGATTGATAGACCTTGAAGTTATATTAACTTTTATTAATAAACGGCTGCAATAAAATGTGACTAGCAAAAATACGTGCTTTAAAACTTCCTTGTCAAAAAAATATTATTGAATTAAATAATATTTAGTTTAGTTTACATAATTATTTTTTAATCATATTACAAATATATATATTATTACATTGTATTACAATATACATTTTCAGATATGCTCACAGGTGGGATAAATTATAAATATAGTATATATTGAAAAAACTGAACTTGAAACTGAATTTCAATCAAAGGGGTTGAAAATATATTAATACTACGTTAATGTATCTTAATAATAATTTAATTGAGAAATCGGTTTGTCTACGTTTTTCAAATATTTAGAAAAGAGACATTATAATGCCAAATTCAATTGCAATAATTTTTATTCCTTATAAATAAATAATACTTCAAAAAATATCTTTTTGATAGATACTTCTTGTACACTTTTTCTTTTTATTATTCCGCAACTTATATTTAGAAAAGCAGATAATTTTATGTGATAACAATAATTATTAACTCATTTTGTAGAGAAACATTCGCATTAATTTTGCCATATCTCAAATTACAAATCAAACTATAAAACGTTGCAGCATAGCATATTTTACGATCTGGTTTAAGTAACCTATCTAACATCTAATAGTAAAATTATTAACCCGCGATGATTAAGTGAATGCAGAATACTTGCAAGCAAAGAGCCACTGACGGTAGTGCATTCTAGATTGTATACACTTAAGTGCTCAATCATCACTCGCAGTTCAATGACGATCATTAAAGTTGCGTAATAGATACAATGAACTCAGAATACAAATAGATGCTAATGACTCTTGCCACCAAGACGGTTTAAGTGAGAGACTTCGTACTTCTGCTGTATTGGCTGTATACAACATCATTTATTTTAATAACAGGTATATTTTTATTTAAAGTTAATTATTGTTATTGATCATATATGACATATGATTGGCAATATACCGGTTTGAATGTCAATTATTAATAAACACACATGAGGTTATAAGCTTAGAAGGGTATTGCCTATTTTTCCACCGAGTTTCTCTAAATTTGATTTACGATAACCTTGGGCAATTGAAAAGTAAATTTTTAATTACAATTATTATTGTAATATAATATTATTTAACACGAAATTATTAATGTGAGCCTTTCGCACGTATATTTCAATTCAATCTAAAAGACTTTTGGTTTTAAACATAATAATTTTTATTTTTATTCAGTGATAAAAATATGAACAAAAAGCAAAAATAAACTGATTTGTGAAGAAATTAAGTCAAATCGAAAATAACTTAATTTAAATAAAGGCCACTGTTAAATAAACAAAAAGTATTATTTATGATTAAAACGGGCTCAAATCAAAATAACTAACATGGACCCATTATTTTTCTATAATCTCACGCATAAGTGCATAGTTACAAAAATATTGGTTTTATTCATTTTGGCTGATTTAATTTTATTGTATGATTCGGCATATATATATATATATATATATATATATATATATATATATATATATATATATATAAATATATATATATAAATATATTTAAAATAAAATATCTAAAAAAAGTATTCGTTTATTTTGATATTAACTAAATTGTACAATGCCTTTCCGTATCTGATTTCCGCCATTAAAACACACTTCGAAATCATTATAGAGCCTCCGACAGAATTTTCATCATTATTATACAACAAAATGGCTAAATACTATCGTTTGAAACAATCATATCGGGACTTGCGACACAATGTCGCATCTTTAAAGAGTTATGCAAGCCTCCAGGCGCAGACTTAGAATAGTGCTTGTATCGAGGTTATTCGAAGACCTGAAATGTTTCAATCTGCGAAAACTGAAACAATTAACATTTCAGGTTTTTCAAATGGCAACAAATACGAATTTTTCATTAAAATATTGGATCAATCTAATCTCAGATTATTAAAATTACCTACAACTTTTGTTATCGTTCAATTATTTTTTTTATGAATGTGGATTACCACTCAATAAATATTTTTTAGGCGTGAGTACAACATCATTATTATTTTATTTAAATACAGTACTTTGATTCAATAATTCAGATAAAATATAAATCCAACAAAAAACCGCATTAAAGAAGTTTGAAATAATAACGAAAAATGTTAAGTTATAATACTGTTTTTAATATGAAATCCAATCTAGCAATTAATAAATGGGAGACTTAATCGCGTTACGCTATAAAATTTTAGTATTATTATATGATACTTTTTATAACTATCCTTGAAGTAACTTTTAGATATATAGACGTATCAATTTTAAAATGATTTCTTATTGCAGCAACCTCAACCTTGTTATTTAATTATCACATTGAAATATTAATAATTTTCCGAAAAAAATGTTGTAATATTAAATATGTGAATAAATCACCTGACTCGTCTATCTTCAGTGCTTTCTTACATAATAATAAAAGTATATATTTAATAATCCACTTCTAATCAAAAGACTTATTTTGAAATCCTCTTAAAAAAATAAACAATTCGTTACAAATGAACTGAAATTAGCACACAAAATTAGCATAACTTTTTCGATTGGTCTATTTTGGTTTTGACTGTCATTAATATTTCATCCTATTAATCTAAAGACATGGAAAATAATTTAACATAAGATCTTAAATAAATTTCTTATTGAAGATTTATCCATATTTTTAAAATGCGTACAATGTAATAATTGGAAATTGGTATCACAAATTTGTAATAATAATTCTTGATAAAATTATGTTAGTTGATTATTAATATTGGTAATTAATTTCAAGGTCTACAGCAAGTTCTGTAGTAGTGATTTTCAGACTTGAGTGAATAGCCTTAGTACCATAATGATATGTAGTTAATCACTCATGTATGTGAAAACAGGCCTTTTGTAACAGTCTCTAAATGCCACCAAAAAGAAATTAGAACGGAAGCGTAATAAAAAGCCAAAAAGAATAATATATTGCATCATACTCATTCAATTTATATTTACTGCCGTATACTTCGATATAACATTTGTCATTTTATTATCTGGGTCAACGTTTTGAAAACAAATTATTTAGAATATATTTGGTTTTTCTGTGAGATTTAAAATATTTCATTTAAATGGCACATTTGCAATCACCTGCAAACATGCAAATTTACAGGAAATTTATTTACATTCTGCCGTATATGTTGACATTGTATAATTTTATTTTGAAATGCACACATACAAAAACTAATAAAAAAACTGCAAAGACACGAACAGTTCATTGATCTATTTTCTAAAAATATATTGTATGTATATGGTCGATATTTTTTGGTTATTTTAGTAGTAGAACATTATTTTACAAATTTTAAAGTAACGTTTATATTATACAAAAAGTTCACCTGTTCGCAGGTTATGTTACAAATATTACGGGTAATAAGGCTAACTGCAGTTTTGTTAATCCGTTTTTGACTTATTGCCGGAAAATTTATAGTCAAAATGTCACTAAGAATAAATTTAATATATGGTTAACATCAAAAAATTGTATATATAATATTTAAAAAACATAAAGATTGTATGTATTAAAAAATAGTGATTTTATATTATTTAACTCTAAATAAAGTGTAAAAATTCAATTAAACTTACGTTCGATGACATCTTATCTAGTATGTTACATAATAGTTATATAAATTATTATGCAAGTTTTTTTAGATTAAATTTTTTTTTATTAAAATCTGCAAAAAAGTGTATTTTTATTAAAAGTACATATTTTGAAATAAAGCTATATGATAAACCATATTTTAAACTTAAATAGTTAAATAATTTTTTTTTTTAATACAGTTAAATTTAGACAGCTTTGTCAGCGCTAAGCCTTATTGTCTAAAACAACGTTTGAAGGTATTTAAAAAGCAATAAGTAATTTTCAAGTATTCGGATTATGTACATCCATGCGGGGTTTTTATAATTTATATTTAACAACAACTACATACAGTACTACATATTCTACTGAAAACACATTTTTCTAAACTACATTAAAATTATAGTGAAGAGGAGAAGATTTGTGAAAGGAAAATATACACAAAAACACGCTTTACTTTAAAATAATTTATTTCAGTCCACAAAGGGAAAATCACAAAATAAACAATATGTTCTAAAGGAAAAGAGTCAACAATACAGAATATAATACAAGGGAGAAAATAACTAGAAATTGGGTAACCTTTTCACCAACCAACCACAATAAGAAAATGATACATTTTTACCCATACCATGTTCAATCTCTTCATTATGTAAGTAATTTTATCATAAGAAGTTCAAGTAAATAAAATAATAAATTATATTTCATTGAAGAGATTTCACTTGTTATGAAAATTATTTATATAACATCAAATATGCACTCTACAAATGCATCATTTACTTACGTGGCTGTTGTACCGAAATCTGAAATAATTTAGAAAAAAAAGATTAAGAAGATAAACTGATACATCAATATAAATATTTACAAAAAGTACAAAATAATTACAATATCTATACATTGTTATGGTAACCACGAAAGCGTTATAAAATATCGTTTCTTTACACACGAGGCATTAAAATGCAAAACTATGAGTATTAAAGAGAAAAAGCTCACAACTAAGTGTGTATTTACAAATGAGTGATAGATATGAATAGCTTCTCCAAAGACGAGTGACGTTTCCTATTTTTATTCTTAAAAAATAGTTTTAAGTTTACAAATATTTGAAAGGCGTTTAAGTATAAGCAGTGATGAAACCTTATGGCACCATGAAACATTCACGTTTGTTCTATTCTAATTCATTTATGTTTATTTATTTTATTGAAAAAATACAACTTTTGTGCAACTTATAGTTTCACTTATGGTAAATCGTTTGTAGAGCTATTTTATTTTAAAGAAAATAGTATATTGTCACTCAAGTCTTTGGATTTCGTGTGAGAGATTATTGTCTGATATTTTAATGCTTGAGAGATGGCTGGCTGACACTGAATTACTTTACTAATATTCCAAACATCACAACACGTGAATTCTTTTATTTCTAAAACTATATGCGTCCAGTCCAAATACGTAAATTTAGTAATCAGTCACGCTGTTTTTAATGTCCAAGAGACTCACAAACCAGTAAATGATGTATTATCACGAGATTATCTCACATTTTTTTTTTATTACAAGTTTTCAATATATTTTTTAAAAGAACAAAAATCTTCACAGCAAAATTATAATCCATTATTTGATAAAACATTTTACGGTTAAGGGTCTACTCGAGAACTCGTTGCTTTAAAAAAATTGCGCCAAAGCCTCCAAAATCAATCATAAATATAAAAATAATCTCTACTTCTTTTCGTCATCATCGTCAGATTCGTCGGAGTCACTACTGTCTGAAATGGTTAGAGTACCACTGCCGCCGCTGGAGCCTCCGGATAGACCTCCGAACAGAGACAACAGTCCTCCCAGGCCTCCGCCGCCCCCGGAGCCGCCCTTACTGGCTCCTCCACTGAGGCTTCCCAGGGCACCGGTGATGAGCTGGAGTTTGGGCCCTATGAGCTGCAGCTTGGGACCGATGATGGAAGTGAAGAGTCCGCCCAGACCTCCGCTGCCGTCGGACGGAGGCTCGATGCCGTACTGCTTGTTCTTGGCGATGTTCTGCTTGTCTAACTGGATGACCAGCCGCGTCTTTGTGTCGATCAGTTGGTTGATTTTCTACATGAAATAGGCTGTTTTGAATACGTGGATCGGACAATTACGATATTTACTCTTATCTAACAAAAAACCAAAACAACCACATTTTATGAGCATGCACATCCGGTTCTAGAAATATATTAATTTATTTTCTGTTATACAATTTAGATATAAAGTTTGACTTTACACATTTAAATTGAAATTCACACTTTTGAACAGACATGTGCCTAAACTAATGTCCTTCAAAAAAAATAATTCATGTGACCACAAAACGCTGATTTTGTTACAATAAAATCTACTGCTAACTATCGTTATTACATCGTTATCCGCCATATAATATCAAATGCTTAAATTTCACTGCCTCTTACGAGCATACCCGACGATAATAGCTCATTGGTTAATCTCTCTCATTACATTTACTGAGTTTAATATACGTAATACAAAAAGTGTACATAACCACAGTGCCAATAATGGAAGCCATGGAGACAATAGTAATTATCTTTCGTTTGTTTATTGTTCATATTACCGAGCAAAAACAATTCGCTCGTCTGAAGTATTAGAACTCGCGTGTAAAACGAAATAGTTTATGAAAAAAATTTGCATGATCCCGTAAAGATAAATGTGTCATTTGCGATTTGAGATATCGTCATGATTGCTATTTAAATGTCTGGGTTGTTTATTTTTTTTTCCCAAAAAATTATTATAGGTATATGATGTATCATCACTTATGTGTTTATTTTAAGTGGATAGGTTTTTACTACTTCTAGTAGATAAATTTCTAGAGTTCGTTTAGCTTATCTATAGAAGTATCAAGTGGCTCAAAAAAAAAAACTCTGTCTTTAAAAAAATACGGTGACATTTAAAGGTTTATAAATAACTTGTTTCCTTACCACAAAAATTTAAAAAAATACATTTCAGATGATCTAAAGATTGTATTTCGATTTTGTCGATGAAATATTAAAACAAACATAAGAAACAATAATGTTAATTAAATTATAATTATTATATAATGTGTAAGTTTTAAAATTTATTTACCCCAAACACGAAGCCAAGGAGAGCATTTTTCGCTCCCCACTTGGCTTGGGTTATTCCTTCCAACATTCTCTTGTCGCGGTCGGAACCATCATCGACGGTGTCTTCCTGAAAAAAAAATAACCCCATCATTAGAATTTTATATTTAACAAATGCAAAAAAAATGCAAGCATATAAGTGGTTTTATTTGAGAAATCAGGGATGTTAATTAAATAGATAGTTAATAATATATTTAAATATAATGAAACACCTATCGAAGGCTTGTATGAGCCTTTATAATAATTTATTAGCATTATTCGTATTTCATTTCAATAATTAAAAAATATTTTTATAACTTACTATTTAATTTCTCTGAGTTCTCACAGTAGTGCTCTTACAAAATTTGTTTTTAAAACAAACTTTGTAAGTTACGCAATAAAACTTGTTTTTTCATCACATTAGTGGCATTCCTACAAGAAAACGTCCATAATTCTAGTGTGAAAGAATGGAGAAGTGCCTCATTTGAATTCTGAGCTAAATTCTGTTATAATTTATATCAATTTATGGTATTACAAACAAACGATACGATAACTCTCCAACAGCATAGCATAAATTTACCGTACGTGCACCGGAATTAATTTAAGACATGCTGCAAGCCGAGAGCAGTGCAACTTTCACGAGACCTTTCCGCATAAAATCGTTTAATATCGCTTTATATTTTCCAGCTGGCAACTGGTAACTGACCGTCTGGTAGCCGGATGCGGTTTCTAGTTTTCTTCCTGACTCGGAGCGAATAGGAGCCAATGTCACTGCAGCAGTGTCCACAGGAAACGACCCGGCCACTAGAATACTCAGTGCCTTCAAACTCACCACACATAATCCGGTTCACACTAAAGCACCGTAGAAATCATTTCCTTTCTGCGCGAATGATAGAATCGATATACACGCTCGTGATAATGCCTCAGTACATGTGCCGAGTTGTTCTGCTTGATAAAAATAATTTATGTCAAATGAAAGTTGTATATAAAAAATAGTTTGAAGTTATTGCGCGAGCCTATTGGGAGCAGCGTGAGATGATTTTTTTTTCAGTATTATGATATAAAATCACACGCAGGTTATTTAATTTTTTAATACAATGAGCTTGCAATATCAGTTTGGCCTACTAAGCATTTTTTAAAAAGGCCTATTAAACTATCATACAATTATTTTTTTTTTATTCTTACGTTGTCTAGAGAGAATCCAAAGAATGTCGATAAAGTGAAAAATAACACATTTTCTATGGTATTTTTTTTATAGGAAGTGATACCTTTTTTAGTATCGGTAATATATTCGCCCGCACGCTATACTGAAGATTCGACTTTCGCCTTTTGGCCGCACGCTTTCTTACTCTGGTTCGGGCCAACGAACCCCACCGGGTTGTGTAACGCTGGACGTACATTATAGCACATAAGTCTGCCCACGATGTGAGGTAAACTCCGAGAATTTTCAGCAAAAATATCAAATTAGTGATAAAACAGCAGTAAGTCACGGTTATTACCTGAAATGAATCCCCGCTTCAAAAAAAAAAAAAAAACACTTTGCCCGACACCCCACGCACTTTACGATTGATTGTCATCATTATTGTGACATTAGAGAATTATGTAATTGCGATTGAAAACCGAGTGTTCTCAGATACGCTCTGTTAATTATGGATATCAAATTCTGATCTAAATATCCAAGACAAGGTCTGATAGATTGGATAAACGTGTGATCTAAGAAGAAATATACAATATTTTTTTACATAATATATACCCATACATAGATATTTCAACGATCAATATTTATTCATTTAAACCCGCGTGTGACAGGCGACATTAGTAGAAGCTGAGTCCGTATTTGTTAATTAATCACTTTAATTATCGAATTGCTTTAGCATTTAAATTTATTGAACTGTTATATAACTGCTTTAATCACAAATGTAAAGTAAATTGTATAGAATATAAAATAGTTATTATTTCTCAGTTGTTCGTGATTCGCAACATCTGATTGTAATGATAACTTTTATATTATATTTCTCTTGACGTCATTTTCCTTTTGAAGTTTATTGAATGCAAAAATCCGGCTGTTATGAAACTCGTGAAGTAACGAAGAATGTATTTCGATATATTGAGAAACTACGGCAAACACGAAATGGTCAAATGGTCGGTCAATATTGCTATCACTAATATTTATATTAAAATTACAGAAAAACCTTTGTTTTTTATGGAAATACGAGAGCACTATTTTTTTTTAGCAAATAGCTATTTTGCTAAATAGCCTTTATGTTGAAAAGTACAGTGTGATCAAAATTCCTAACATACAATCAAAGGTATTATGTTTGAATGATAATTATAATTATCTTTAGTATTTTTTGTAAATTTCTTCCAAATTCACGTAATGCGTTTTTATTTTAATTCGGAACATAGTTTATACTTTTAACATCAATTATTCTCGCGTTAGATAAATGTTATTTTACCTTAAGCTACATATTATTACGAAACCAAGGCCTATTAAATTACCGGGCTGAATATAAATCGCTTTACCACATCCTCTATCGAGGCTGTTTTTTCTTCAGTTGAGGCTCTGTGATCAAAAATTCATGTCACAAAACCGAGCCAAGCGAACTCTATGAGTACAGCAATAATGTTCAGAATCCCAAAAAAACTCTGTGTCATCTTTGAGACACGTCCCTGCATGACTATGGATAGTAATCATTCAACCTGTCCGCAGTCACCTACTTTTTGTGTATGTAATACTTATGTCATATGAATGCATGAAAAAATAAAGTGTTATATATTGAATAATGCGATCTCGTTTCCAAGTGAAATAAAAACTAATACAGCAGTTTTTTGTTGAATAATTGGTTATAGGCTATTTCTAACAATCTGAAATAAATTTATGTGCAACCCACTTCCGTTAAATTAAAAAGTTGTTTTGCCTCCACATGTGATCCACAAAATGTATTTATTAATCACGTAAGATTGAATTGAATACATTTATATTTTTCCGAGACAAGTACTAAATAATAAAAATGATTATTTATTTATACCAAACCCTACTCGAGAACAATGCATCTCATTTTATTTACAATTATCATCTTATGAACAATTTACGATTTACAGTCATATTTACAGGAATAAATTGAAATCATTTATTTACTATGTTAATTGAGTGAATTAAAAAGTAAATATCAAAATCAGTTCCTGATTGATTGACCTTACGCGAAGATCCTTGTAGTACTAGAAGAAATCAGCGGAAATTCCCTATTAACTTGTGCGTACCAAGTATTTGATTACTCTCATCAAACATTTCTGTTCCAATATTTCAGAAGACCATATTACCATTTTTCAATATTATTTTAATCATCAATTTTAAATGATTATTTTTGCTTTGCATTATTCCAAAGTAACTAGAACTCTTTTATTAGTTACATGAGACATACACGGTATATTAATGGTAATTTTAAGGAAGCATTTTAGCGTTTGGAGGTATTATAATTTTTTTATCTGCATTCTTAAATTGTAATTAATATAGTTTAATATCGACGTGATCCACAAGGCCACCGTCAAAAGCAAGTCTCTGTATAGCTGCATTTGAGATAGCTAGCTATACTTTAAAACTAACCAGTTCTTTATTTTACTTAACCTAGTTGAGTATCTTGTTAGCCTTGTCCACAAACGAAATAAGACTAACGGTAAAGAAGGTATTCATTATACAGTCACTTAATTTCATGAGATATATGGCAGTTTCGTCGCAGAAATTATGCGTCAAAGGCACACAACTATGAAACACGATTATGCAACATTAAAAACAGGCTTTGAATTTTTAAAATGCTGTAATTTATTATCAAGCTTTGCATATAACTTGTTTTTTCACAAAATATTTAGTTCACTTTGATGTGCTAATGTAAATATAATTCGTCATAATTATAGGTTTTATATTTTTTCTCCAAGCGACAAATCATATGATTATATTAAAAAATAATAAAAATTCATGTATTGTCAAATTTTATGATTATATTCAATAGTGTATTATATGTATAACAAATTGTCATTGCAATCACACCCAATTTTCTCAAATATATAGTCGAATATATATTTTTTTTTAAATTTAATTTAAGCAGTTCACTGTGCGATGAGAAGAGGACGCTCTTTATATAACTTCGTGTGACACTTAATTACAAAACTATCGATATTCCTTATTACGAAAAACCGTTTAGAGTTTCTTTAGCAATAATACTCAGTGGAGGTAAAGACTACAAGCTCTAGTAATAATTACAAGGCCTAACTCAAAGTTCACCCGTCCAGGTAGATTCATGCACATCAAGATTTGTTCAATTAAATAATTATTTGACGAAACTGAAGGTCATCGATCAATATACAAATAAAATTGTTGCGTCACATCTGTTATAATAAACGCTAACATAGAAAGGCTTTTTTTTATTAAATTTTAACACATTTGAAAATGTATGTATATAAAAAAGGACACAAAAAGAGTAAGTAAGTTGACTGGTATGCAAATGTGGTAATACAATAACATGTAATAGATTGGTAGCACCACGTATGAAATTTTAAACAATATTAAAATCAAACATAATTATTTTAGAGGAAAACACATTTTACGTTTGGTTATTATTTATAAATTTAAGTTAAAAGACAAATAATTATCATTATCCTTGTTTGGTTTGAAAAAAACAATATACATATAAATTTATAAGCATATATCAATGCAAAAGGTCTAAAGTCACATTAGTTATTAATCAATTACTGTTTGGGTATATGCTACATATTAAGACGTAAAATATTTGTGTATTCGACCTCACTTTTTTTAATCAATGCCTTACAGCTGGAATGACTAATCTACCGATAAAAAAAATAACGATGGTCCAAAGAGCAAAACTCTAACTTAGCACGTGACATTTTTTAAAAAATAAGTGTTTGCGTTTGTACTCAACCAACTAAATCTTATGTCGAAATCAAGATTATAAGTTATCAATGTTGAATCGAAATAAAACTATTTTTTAACGTTAACAATATTTTTTTTGCATATTTATATTCCTAAAGAAGATTGAATATTATATTTACTAACACGAATCCATAATCATTAAATGCAGTATCTTTGGATCACCTTAATTGGTTTGTGCAAGCTGCAGCTTCATTAAAAATGACGTCAGATTACATAAAAAAACTGTGCTACTACCTTGAGCCTATCTGTCTCAAAACGTGAAACGTTGCATAGGCGTGGTTTGAGACTATTAAATCCAATATAATCACGCAGTAAGTTACGCGTTGAACATATATATATATATACACAGATATTCAATACCTGTAAAATAAAGGTCAGTTTTAATCAGCAACGCTTGATAGGGTAGATTCATTATTTTACAGAAGTTATCAATTTAAATTAGTGAAAAAAAACTGTTTTTAATCACAACATTTTTTTATAGATGAAAACGGTATTGCCTCAATATGTGATGTTCATATTAAAACGAAAAATTATGCGTGGAAGAGAAAATTAAAAACTGAGAACTGCTTTGAAAACCACAATAAAAGCACAGACCGCCTTCACTGTGCATTTGATCAAAACTATAAATGCGAAATATCTGTGCAAGTAAATTCGGTCTTTTTTGTGAATTGAACCTGATTTTTAACACCCAACAGACATGATGAAAAAAATAGATTTTAATATTTTTTAAAAAGTCTTTTTTATCCTGGTAGATAGTAAAAGTGTAATATTTGAGCTTCAAAAGTTTTCATACTAGGTCTTATTATATATTGAATGCAACAGTTAATAAGTGTAACGAATCTATACACATGGGCTTGAGGTCTTGGTATTGTAATCGAGTGTTTCGTGCGGCCGGCCCGCGACAACTCGCCCGACGACTTTCACTCTCGTCGGCACCTTTATCGGGCTAACTCCACCGTGTTGGATATAAAGTACAAAATTAAAACAAGGGTCATGTAGACAACAATTGTCAGCACTGACTGAATTATCTATTTGTAGTTCAAGCTACACTTAATAGGCGAATCCGTCGCACAAACGGCCGTGAAGCGTCGGTAAGTCGACAATGTTGCTAAGTCATTATTCAACCACGGGTGAATATGCCAAAATCCAATATTACTTTAGTATTATCTGAACCAGGAATTGCGGCTCTATATATATATATATATATATCTCGTTTGGTAAATGCTATACTTATAGGTACTTGCTGGAGTTTTTATTGCATTTTTTTTTAATTCTTTAAAAAAAAACTAGTTTCAATACCACACCAGAGGTACATGTAATACATATAAATAAATACTTGTTGATACCAAAATAAAATAGAAACAGATAAAAACCAGTAAGATAACAAATAAAATAAATTACGCCTTGTAACAACTGATTGTTTCAGTTACACGTTATGAAACTATTGATGCTATCAACTTATAAATAAAATCATAAATCACATCTCAATTTGAACAATTGATTACAATATTGTAATTGATTTGCTTTGAATATATTAATTATTATCATGAGGATAATTTACCCACCAATTATTATTATTTACATATTGAACAAATATAAAGATTGCTATAAAATAAAAGAAATTCAGATGATTTACTAAAGAGTGAAATATTTGAAAGTTTTAAATTGATTTTACGTGTAAGTTTATCGTGCAATATTTTGAGTTGTATATTATTAAAAAAAAATACATTTCTTTAAATCAATAATCGCTTGAACGTAGACATCGCATTTCTTACTGAAATGCTTGCTGATTGTTAAATTTTCTTTATGAAAATATTTACATTGTTCTATGAGAACATTAACTAGTATTTTTTTTACAAATATTGCAAAGCAATAACGCAGAAATATATTTTACCGAACAAGTGTGCCCTAGTTCACTTTGCGAAAGAGAAAAATCGTGTTGACACATTTGAAAGCACAGTATTACGAATATGGCATAGAGGATTAAAATGTGTCTTTTTCCTCATAAATATAATAAGTGGCAAGAATTCCGTCTTTAAATGAGTCTATTATGAAATTTGTTTAATCTAAAATTAGTTGTAATAATGATTTATTGGCAAGGTCGTGGCCGTGAGAGTTTCTCAACAGGTAAAGAAATCACCTGTTATAATCGCAATGCATTGAACATGTATATAACAATATTGCGTTTGGTAAGCCGGTCGCTCCGGTGCAATATTGTCCGGAAAACACGTTTTTCGGAGGCAATACAACCATTAGTGGGGAACAAATGAACATGTTACAGGGTGTTTATTAATTAAAACCCACGTTTGCAACATTTTTATCAATTACTTAGAAATCTATTGTCGCCATCATTACCTTTGGTAATATTCAAGTTGTGTATATCCCTGACCCCGAGATGGAGGCAACGTAATAATCAGTGATATTATTTCAATGACTAGAATATTGAATATGTTTTATTAAATAATCAAACATCGCACCAAATCAAAAGGATGCAGCATCATAAAAAATAATGATCTGAATTTGTTATAAGCAATTAAAGCTATAGTAATATATTCGTATTAAAAGCTGTATTATTCATATATAATTTTTCATTTGTTGTGCGTTCCTAAGATAATGAAAACCACTTCCTATAACTCCGAATATAGAAACGCGTATTTATTTTATTTCATTATTCAGGTGGCAAAATAATTATTCAGAAGCAAAAAAAAATGATATGTCGTTTCTAGCAAGCAATGATAACAACCAAGATCTATTTAAAAAAAAAACTTCCCTCTTTACTATTCTGAATGTTAATTTGACAAATGTAAACAACGTCCACTATAATAGGTTAGAAGAGTTTCTGAAGTGCGAACGTGCAAGTATGTGGGCTTTAAGAACATAAATTTATAAATGTGTTTGCATAACATGACGAAGAGGCGGATCTGCATACAGACAGCAGACAATGTTAGAGATCCAAGAATCAAGTATAAAAAATATCTCACGATCGCTAATCGAGCCATCGATGCAGTGATAGGCTCATCTAAATGCTTTCTAATGACGAAACGCAAACAAACGCTTTTCACGGTGAATAAATTAGGTATATTTATTCTGTGATGCTGAAACACAAAGAAAATGCCTACGCATTATGGTGATGTTAATATTAAGAGAAATTTTGAAAAACCGCCAGATTTTCTGGAGGTCAAATTGATATTTACGAAATATCAGATTTTTTATTTGAATTTTAGATTGATGTGATGTAGATAAAATAAATCAATAACGTTTCTATGATTAATAAAAAAAATACAAATATTAATTTTAAAAAAAATTATGACAACGAAGGTTAAAATTATTTATATATAAACGTCGTCTTGTTTTGTGTATCATCTATACAATGTATTTGTTTATATTTTAATATAATTATATACTTTGTACTTGATCAATTAGTTTGTATTAAAATTGGGAATAATATATTAATTATTTTTTTTTTTTTGTAAAAAAAATTATTTCAATTCATATTCACATATTTTTATTTTTACTCAACGGATTTAACAAAGTTTCTCTGTTACCATACAAGTTAGTATATAGGAAGCTTGCACAACTTGTATTGCTAAGGTGTTGTTTTAATTGAAAGAATTTTTTTATTGATACACTAAAATAATTTTAACATGGTTTGAATTCACACCATTTGTTTGTTTTGAATGTCCAGTGAGGCTTTATTTGTAAAACGGTCGAGGTGATTGAGAGAAACGTTCAGCCGGTGATATGTAAATTGCTAATGCCGAATGTCTTGTGAAGTGCTTAGCCAAGGTTGGGACTGTTCGTGCAGAGCGATGAGGTTTTATAAGGATTGAAATTTCAGTGTTAAATAATAACAATTTCTCTGTAGCAATATTTTACAAAACAATAATAATAATTTTCGCCTTTAAATCGTTCAAAAGGGAATCGTTGGGATCACATCGTAATTAATTGAAGTTAGACTTCAACACGTGGTTAATAGTGAAACTCTTCGTAATTGGTAATCTCATACATATATGAATATAAAACGTTTTATATTAAACGAATATTTTTTTAATAATTATTAGTTTAATTGGCTTTCATTACTGAGTCATTGTTTTTGTAATTTATTATTTTGTATTCTATTGAATTTATTATCAGCGGTGTTATGTCAAAAAACGTAATGAAAAGACAATAGCGGCTATTAATGGTGGTTGGTTACTTGTTTCTTTCTCACTGCGAGCATTTTAGTTTTTAAATTCAAAAGACGTTGCACGCCATTGAAAGCTATCAAGCCAATGCATAAAAACTTAAATGGTGTCAGGATCTATAACCAGTTCTCAGCATATCGTTTCACGTAAATTACTAATAGAAAAATTATAAGAATTTTTACCTCTAGTCGTTGTAATCTTACTATTCTAATCCGCAATCAACACACAAGCAAATAATTTGAAGTTTAAACCTAAAAAATATTACTTCATTCACGACTGTATTTCCAGTACTTCCCAATTATTAATTTAAACAAATAATTTCTAATATAAAATTTACACAGTTTATACACGAGAGAAATGCTTTAGAGCTTATAATTAATGAAAACCTGAAAATATTTATTGAAAATACTAGGAAAAGATAATATGGTAAAAGTTTTTTTCCAGCGATTTTTGCGTGATTAATCTAAGTGTTTTTCTTTTAACTGCTTTCTTCCAATAGCTATCCCAAGATTTTTTTGGCTGAGTTAAGACTACTTCATTTTTCATAAATGAATCCTTAGAGTTTCAATGATATCTATACTTCATTTAATTTAGATGTAAAACCAATATATCCCTATGTATACATTTAGGGGAAACACCCTAACTCGAAAAATTAATTGAAGTAGTCTTATAAAAAATTGTGAGACTGTTGTGATTTTTTTGCTGTGTCAGTTGTTTGGATTACAACCACAATCTTTAAGATCATAAAACTTGTATTCAATTATATTTGACACGCGAGAACATTTTGTAAGCGACAATGCATTACTTGTAGCGACCAATTACACCACATAATACGCTTTGGCGTTTTTCCGCACATTTTGCAATAATTTTAGTGACATTGAAAATAGTTAAATAGCTTAACCTTACCTTGAGTAAAGAAAATTACTCGTACGGTATTTTTATTTCCTAGGCTGTTAAACTTTAATGAACCGTAGGAATATTTATATTTTTGGATATAAAATTAAAATTTCAATGTCTTCAATTTGTGTATTCTAAAAAACAATTTATGTGTTTATATTAATATGCCACGTACTTGACATTATTTCATATTTTAACAAACAAATTTATGATGATTTTATAAAAATAAAAGTGTTTTAGTAATTATTATAGTTAGGCGTTACAAACGAAATATCCCTATACATCCTTGTCGAGTACTACGTCAATTAAAACACTAGCTTATTTAGCAGGAATGTTCACAATTTTACTAAGGTTAATGTAATTTTTTTTAAATGACTTTAATTGGTACACAAGAAAGTGAATCAGACTTATAATGACACTTTCTACAAGTACAGAAGTTAGTGATTTCCTTTGTTGTATATTAATTAGCAAAATTTATAACCCGTGAACTATAAAACGCATGAGATATCATCTTTGTTTAAAGTGTGTCAACATTTATTTAAAAACGTCTCCATTTAAAGCAACTACTAGTCGATTACAACTATGCCTAATGTCTAGAATTTTTAGAAGTTAAAATGTGTTATTATTTTTAAATAATGTATACTCATAATTGATGATGATGGTTTATTGGTGCCTCCGTTAAGGAGTGCCCCACCACACCTCCCCCTCTCCGGCTAATTGCACAGTGAAAGGAACATGTCTGCAGAGGAGCCTCTTAATGCAGATAATCATATGTATTATATTCAAAGCAATATCAGCACGTTATCTTTTTAACTACCAATACTTAGTTGTTAAATATTTTTGTCTTTAGAAAATGGCGTGCGAAAAAATAAGCAAATGTTTTAATAATAACGTAGTGGGAACCTTTTCCCCTTTACATGTATCGCGAACAGTCTCACTCGTTTCATCATTAGTCACATATTTTTCATATCTACTTAATCTTGCTGTCAATGCAATTAATACACTTAATACAGTCTTTGTGTGAATTTATATATTACATTTAACTCGTACAGTTTGTGCTTCGTGGCTTACATTGTTTGCTTTGTCGAAAGCAACATTAAGGAGATTCATTATGTTTTAAAGAAAATATATAATCGATGGCGTCATTTGAGTGCCTTTCTGTCATTATTACTGACATTGTCGCTGGTACTGATGTTGCAGTTTCTTTAAAAGGTCGTTATTGCTGGTTCAGTAAAAGCTGTTTCGCTAGTTTTCGATGGCATTCACTCACTCCGTCGAGTGAGCGGTAAGCAAATATACTTTTTGAATTCTCAATATTGAATGCGAGCACTTGCACAATGTGATTTCAGATAGCGGTAATAATTAAAGGGACTTACTTTGAGAGGGGTCAGGTTCTCGCTGTCCTGCAGCTCGGCCTGTCTCCGGACCCTGGGGTGCGCTGTCGTATGGACGGCCACCAGCGCCAGTAAGGCAAACGATAAAGCGCTCCACCTCATTATCACAGATGGGAATATTGAGCTGAAACATAACAAAAACCTTTAGTAAACACACTGCAGGAACAAGAAAAACACACACTCGATCAAAACACGATCTGATCGCGAGCACGGCACAGGCGATCTCCTAATATACTCGATAGTCGGATGACCCGCTGTTAGCTCACTGGGTAACGTCACTCCCGCAGACTATGATAGCACAGTTTCTCCGTTATGTGATAAAACATAACAGCCAAAAAGCGAAAGTGATTATGCATGAAGCCGGCGAGAGTGAATCTCGGCGCTATCGGCTTCTCTCATTACTTTCATTATGTGTATTCTGTAACGGACGTACGTGCTTATTAAAAATAGGTATGCACAGGGGAGATGCGTCCGATTCGACGGCCGGGGAACGAGTGAACGACTCCGCGAGAGAAGCGGTATCGGGATCGCATACTGCGCGAGGAGGTGGTATCGCGAGAGGCAGAAATAATGCGAAGAGTATGGCGAGGAGTTGCAGTACCTGACGAAAGTGAGGCAGGACAGTGAATGGTCGGAGCTCGCTAACTACACTGATATTTCTACCCGGCGAGGTATGTAGGTCGCCTCGGCCGGCACAGCCTTGAATCTTACTGTGTGCACATTAAGAATACGTTATCATAACCCGATACCTCCTCGCCCAGCGTGTGCGCCGGATACTCCTAGGACCGGCGCGTGCGCTAGGCGGCTCAGATTATCATATCCTATCATCGACGAAAGCTTTTCTACACGGTGAGCTTATATTCATATACTATGCGGTCTTGCGTATTTCATTTTTTATACATTTTATGATTTGTATACATTCATAAATAATTTTAAAAAAAACTATGTACATGTATTTAATTAAACTCTTTTTATTCTCAATAAACCTTTCTTATTGAATCTCAACACGAGGTTGGTATGAATTTGCATGAATACGGGTGTCCTGATATTAAATCTTGCATATAGCTTTATATATTGATGACGCAATGTAAATGACCCCACGACACTTGCACATTGCATAAACGCACATAACAAAGCCAAGTTTGCCAATTTATTATTTATGAATAGACACGAACTTTCATTGTAGACCGTATGTTGACTCGTGAAAATATATATAATTCATATAAATATCGAATAAAATTACATAAAAATCAGATCAGCTTTAATTTTAGTCTGTTTTGGAAAATTTAATATTTAATCATTTCTATATCAATATAGTTGGTCATAACCTTGAAAATTGCTTATTTTTTACATACAAATAGCTTTTTTATTTGAACGAATTTAGAGGTATTACGACAGTTTCTTAAACTATCAAAAAATAGAAGAAAAACAGATTTCACCACAACACTAAATCGTTTTTTTACTTTATTAAGGCTACATTTTATTTCAAATAAATATTTCATTTATGTCATTTAAAGATAATTATTGTATTTACAAATTGGTTTTTATGCCATAAAATCTTTTTTTTCTATTTAAACTTTTATTATTGATATAAAGCTAATTAAAAATAATTATACCGATCTAACTCATTTTTGTTAGGACCAAGACTTAAATAAAGTATATCTGATTTTTAAAGACTTGCAGCTGTATTTATACCTTTCGTATAATTTATTTATTTCATAAATGAAAATAAAAGGCGATTCTCACCCAAACTAAACATGTTTAGGAAGAATTTTATATGAAACAATTACTTATAAACACAAAATACTATGAATTAATTAAATAAAGTCGACCAATGATTTATCGATAAAATATTAATGTTGATTTTAGTTTTTTATAGTATAGTCTTCATGCAACAAAATATAACCACTTTTTTTACTTCAAGTCAAATACTCTTCGATAATATATCATTTCGGTTTTTTTAAGTGCAGGTAAATCTTGAGTTTTTTTTAAATTAACGACTGAGAAGGTTTTTGATTGGTGGTAGTTCATTTTATAAATAAAACTAAAACGACCTGCTTAAAATGGGGCAAAAAATTATACACCTCTCAAACAGGCAGGTTATTTTAATTCATTTCTTTTTTCTTTACTGAATAAGGATGTTTGAAATTTACAGTGTTATATTATCTGTCATCTTTTAAGAATTCCGTTGCATTTATTTCAACCCTAACCTTCCACCTTGGTTATCTTATTTAAAGCCATATACATTTTTATCCCATTAACAACTTCCGTAGAGTTCAAAATAATGGCGTTTTCATCCGCGTTGTTTGTAGTTTCAATATGAACATCAGAGATTATTATCGTAAAAAATTGACATTGTCCACTAATTTTGTCTCTTGAACTGAAAGATTGCCTTCATACGTTATAATATTTAAGAAGGTTTTGTCTTTTTCTGGTCATTACGCAGTGTCGCATCACTCTTCACCTTGAAAGTTCTTAAGTATGATGTATTTTTACTAAGCATGCTTTATTTTATTTAAAAAACACTTAAATAGTGTATACATAAACAAAAGGCGACGATTAGCCACTCATCTAAGAAGAATCTCCTTAAGGTTAAATAATAAAAAAATCATGTAAATTTCTCGGAAAGTACTTGAGCTATAAAATAAAAAAAAAAAAATTTACTGTCAACAATAAATATCTGATCTCTATATTTTTTTAATATAGGTATTGAAGGATTTCAGGTATTTTTAAAATCATAATATTCAATATCAATAGCGGAAGTGGTCTTTTTAAAATATTTAATAAAAGTTTTTATGCGTAAAGATTTTATTAAAAAAATATATGATAGTATGTTTTTTTATAAAAAAAATTATTTCCAAAATATGAATTTCTTCGACGTTTCAAAAATGAATGAAAAATATTTCCAAAATACACGAGATTTTTTGAACATTTATAAAAAAGGCGTCAATGGCCTCTCTTAATTTAAAACTGGTTTTCTTTTTCTTTAAAATAAATTTGTTTCATGCAGAAATGTTGATACTACGGAAATCAAACTCCTTTCTCCTACACGCTTATCGGTTGCTATTCATTATTACAATTAGCTTCTTTGAAACAAACTTGCCAAGCAATAATATATTTTAAAAACCACATGGGAAAGCTTCGTGTCATTATTCGTAATTGATCAGAATTCAAGTGAAAACTTAATGTTTAATTGAAATAACAATATCAAAAAAACTAATTGGATATATCAAATATTATATTATATAAAAAAATAGTTCTAATTCCCTATTTTTTTTGCTTTTTATAATATCGTTTAAATAGTAACTAATAATTTAACTATTGATCATTTTGATTTCAAGCTATTTAAAATAAAATTAAACTAATTTAGCACGTCTACAAATAATAATTCTCGAAACTGGATAGAGATACCTCGGAGAATCTAAAACTAAGTTTAACTTTTATAGGCACAGTCAAAAACTGCAGTAAAAGATACTTGAAGCATGCTTTACTATCATACGTTACAAAACCACTTTAGACTATAAATATATTATCATTATTTTATCATAAATTTCAAATAATAGTATGAACGGTTTTTTTATGTATACTAGAGTATTTTTTTTAAATTCAGTTGAAATATAAATAGAAATCGACTAATTATTAACAATATTTTAACTCATCAATTTATTCGTTGTCATAAAACAGAAGCACGTACTTTATATTTTTTTAATAAAACATATAATTTTCTTGTAAAGGACATTGAGAACTTGAATCATTCATTCTTATATTACAATAAGCGTTTTCCTTCAACCAATATTGATTAAGGCATTTTATAAAATTAATTATGAATCATCATTATAATAGTCATGATTTCAATTATTTATAGCTTAATAATAAATTTTTAAAATCTCAATTCAGGCAGCAAGTTGAATGTCTAATATCGCAGATTAATAATACGTAAAAGTGAATATTTTTTATTATCGATTACTCATAAAAATATAAACTAGTATTATTACATAAAACGACGAAATACTGTCATAGTCTGTTTTATGTAGTTATATCAAATAAAACATTATCAAAAAATATATTATGATATATTTTTTTATTAAAATTTAAAGTATACTTTGTTTTATCTTCAATAAACTTCTTTTTCTTAATACTTAGCTGTGTGAAATTCTTACTAAAATACTTAAGATTATGTGCATCTTTGGTTGCAAAATTGTGCATCGCATTGCATAAGAACGACAGCCTGCATGCTCTTACAATGAATTATCATAAAAAAGCAACATGTGGGCACAGTGAAGAGCAAAATATAGAGATAATTAAAATCATATTTTTATTGAGTAAATTGTATAATACATAATATCGCAATTGATATAGAAGAGCCATAAATGAGGTCACATCATTTTTAATGGTATATACAAGATTATTGTATTTTTGAAGTTGTCCATTTGAACATCGTTAGATTCTTTTTACATTAACAGATTATATGTTGCAGTATGATCTTGAAGTATTGACTTGTATACATAATCATTTGGAAAAAATATTAGATAATTTGACCGTGGTGTGAAATTTATAAGAATTGAGAAACGTTGGCATTAAAAAAAGTGTATTCATACATTGAAGATCTTAATTTTTACTGACATTATTTAATGGTGGAGAATCACGATGCATAGTAAGAAGCATTCTTGAGTAATTTATTATTACAAATTATTCTGAGTGATTACTTGTTTGTGGGTTTTTATGCTGAGTTTCACATAATTACAAGACATAATTTTTGTTTGGCTCAAAGGTAAAAGATTAATCGAGTTCAGGGATAGAAATGCAATTGATTATTTCAAATATGATTTTTTGTTCAATGTGCTTACTGATTGTATCATTTATTAATATCGCTTCGGGAGTAGATTTTTTTATGAATTATTGTTTAAATTAATTAATTTACCTTTGTAATACTTTTAACCACATAGAGACGTCATAAATCATCATTTTTTATTAGTTTAAAAAAAGCCATAATAAATAAGCATATTTTTTATGTTGTGTCTTTAAAGTGTTTCTTAATTATTTTGTAAATAAACATTGTTATACAGATGCGTTGTAACTTCTTAAAATGCTTTTAAATTATGATTACTTTCACCAGAAAAGAAACATTGTTTTATTTTTAATTTTAATGTCAAGCTTTGAGTTAAATTAAAAAGCTAAATTAGATTTGTTTGCTGCCTCTTCTGTCACAAGTCGAGCACGCAATTTATAAAGTGCACGATGTGGGAGAAATTAG
Source organism: Atopsyche davidsoni (assembly GCA_022113835.1). Lineage (NCBI taxonomy): Eukaryota > Metazoa > Arthropoda > Insecta > Trichoptera > Hydrobiosidae > Atopsyche > Atopsyche davidsoni. The sequence goes on along the minus strand of JAILWY010000006.1, from coordinate 6,254,795 downwards.
AAATTGTGGTTTGTTCACTTGCTTATAAATAATTAATATGTATAACATTTTCCACGCAACATTTTCTCATCGATATATTTACGATCAAAATATAATGTTTGAATCTCAAAATAATGATAATACTTTGCTTTGAAACATATGCTGTATTGTATACATGTATAATTATCATTCTTAGATATTATTTTCTGATTTTACTTTGATTGTCTTTTATAATATTAATAATTTCACTATTCATTATTTTTTTTTAAATTAATCAAATTGAATTTTTCATGATCCCAGTTCGATATTTTTATCGGAAACGAAATATCTGTTGGCTAACGATTAACAAATTTAATACGATTATAATATGATTTAATAGATAGCACCAATTGATTATAAACACACAAAATTGAAAAAAAAAACGTATGGAGGGAGAATTAGCTTACAACGTAAATCACTAAAAATAAATCTTATATATTTGCAAACAACCTTGTTTTTTTATACGCTTAAGACTATCAACAGTGGTGTTTTTTTGTAAATGTCCTATTTTATTTAATTCACTCATTTTTTATTGCATATTGTTTTTGAAAAAGCATTGCTAATTTTGAATTAATTGTGAATAACTTATAAATTGATAAAGTTACTTAACTCGCATAAAGCATGTATTCTCTTCACTGTGAGGACAGTTGCCGACTCGCCCGGCGCCGGTGTTGGGACATTTTAATGAAGTTAATCATTAAAAAATACGTTTATAAAGTAATAATAAATAAAATATTTAAGATCAATTAACTGGGTATAGAAACGAATTTGAATTTTTATGTTTCACTTACAAAAAAAGGTAAAGGCAAAGGATTTTATCATTCATATAGACTTGATACGGATTCTTTTATTACAACGGTTTTTTTTTATAATTATCAAGCTTTTCATTATTATGAATGTTATTTAAAATTTAATTATATGTAAGCATATATAAAATCTATAAATTTATATTGTAATTTATTAAAACCGTATTTTTTAAAACCTATAAAATAATATTTTATACAAAACCTAACAAGAATGTTGTCACTTCTACTTTTGGACTTTCATCATAAAGACATTTGACATAATGACAATAAACAACATTTCAAACAATTTAACTGCAATAATTTGCAAGCTCCCGAAAAAACCTGTATGTACGTATTGCTATATGGTTATAAACAAAGCCTTTCGTGGAAAACCTTGTCGGCCGATATGTCCAAACGTTCGCCCCGGGGCGGGTCTTTTGTATACCTTGTTCTAGTCCGACCCTGATATCGCAACATATTATATTTATCAAAATATTAAATAACAAACTTGTTCAATGAAGTGCAATGCCAAAATACAAGCGCAATCACTGACAAGGGTAATCAGCCGGTAATCAAGCCAATTAAAATAATTTTGTGCCCGACGAATTTATTGCATTTTTGTGCATTGCTAAAGTTTTATATGTCAAGATTATAATTCAGTAGTTCATTACTAATATTTGTAAAAAATAGTGCTTGTGTCAATGATCTTGAATGCTAGGTCAGTATAAAACAGTTTTGTCAAAACTACTGATTCGGACTAATTATAATGCTTAAAAACTTTGTTATATTATTTTACAAAAATGTTTATTAAAATTGGTTTTATATTTTACCAGTAGAACATTTACGCAATTTTTATCTGTTTTATGAGATGAACTATCTTGAACTCGTGTTATGAAAACAGCAGACAATGCATAACTTAAAGCTATTTGGCCTAATTAAAAAGTTTTTAAACGTTTAACGATGCCTCAATATGAAAAAGGAGTTCACAGTGTATCCGTGTTAATTTTCAGTAGTCTCATAAAACGTTTGTTTTTATTTATGATAATATGATAGAGTACGGCATTTTTAATTGGTGCTAAAAAAAATCTTATTTAGTGAATTTAAAGTTTTCATTTAGATTTTATCAACTACTTAGATATTATTATTCAAAACGTATTAAAATTATGCGAAGGTATAAACGTGTGCCACTTTATTATAAAATTTCAATTTAATTAGAATTTTTTTTTTTAACTTTTATACTGAAGAGAGAAAACAATTAAAAACAAATTTATTATTAAATACAAAATTCGATCTAAAAAGTCCGTTTTATCAATCTAGGTCAAGTAAGACTCTAGCTTCTAAATAAATCCTACGCAGTACCTTGGAAACATAAAATATAATGTTACCTAACTCTCTGCATTTTTAATGACACTATTACTTTGCGGACACTAAAGTTTTTCATGAATTTATTTTTTTTAAATATTAAGGTTTCTTTAAGCAAGACACTTATTATTTTTCAACTGTGTAAGTATTGTCAATTATTAAAACTTTAATTCTTAATAAAAATTCACATTTTGAAAATCTCGACTATATATATTTTATTCAATTGATTTATAACAACTAATGAACGACATTTGAGGAGCTGTTTTAATTGAGATAAAAATAAATGTTTATAAAAAAAATATTTCAACGCATATAATATCTCAAGCTAGTGTCAGTCACCAAATTGACGCTGTTGCTAACTGAACTCATTAAAAAATAAAAATAATAAATCTACTAAGGTCCACACTAACTTTTATCATCTTTAAGTCGGTTTTGAATAGTTTAAATATCAATGCAATAAAATTTTTAAAACTAATTAGTGAACTGAACCTTTCTTTGTTTTCATTTTTAATTTAATATCATTTCCAATCCAAATATTTGGTCAATACCGAAAAGCATTCGTCTGTGAACGACCCGGATTGGGGCAAAAAAATGATGGCAAAAGGCATTCGTTAAGTGTTTGGTGGACGGCAGTTGTCAAGATCCGGCCTCGATAGGAAAAAGACAACTCCCATGGTGGCGCAACGTCGCCGCTCAGTTGCGCCACTGGAGCCTGAATTAGAAATCGCCCCGCCACGAGCCGGACTTTGAAACTCCATTTTGGATCCAAATTTATTGATCGCTTCAGCGTCAGGTGGCGTTGATGGTCTTATTTTTATTAAATTTCACTATATTTTTATGGATTTATTTAGATTTTATTTATTCTTAATATTTCCTTATAAACTGACAAGCAAGTTTTGGGCTCACTTGAGGTACCTTCATCATGATTTGAGGTAATAAATTTTATTTAAGTGTAAAAATAACTACTTGTTTTAATAAGGTATCTGTGGGTTTATTTAGATTTTATTTATATATAATGTTTCCTTATAAATTGACATGCAAGTTTTAGGCTCCCTCAAAATCGTTGTAATTTCATAATGACTTGAGTTTCAAGCCAATATTGTTGTATATAATATTAGAACTTATGTATATAAAGGTATTAATTTTGCATGTTTTTGTTTTTATGCATATAAGTCATTAGTTTAAAGCTTTAAATAGGTTTCATACCTATCAAATTGTTTTTATAAAATTATTTAATCGAAGTTTTTCAAATAGAATTTGCAACAAAAGAATAATAAAACAGTTTTATTGTCTAGTATTTGTTCCCTGCATTTTTTAAATATTTACAAGTAGATTAAATAAAGTATAATTTTCTATTTTTATAATCCATTTTGTAATTTATTGATCTGAATTACCATAACCACGTACGTACCAATCTCAACGATGCAAAAAAATTAATTTTACTCGGTTGGTTTTAACGATTTAAAATAACCAGATATATTATGTATTTAAAAAAACGTTGAATATTAAAAAAAAACATGACCAGAGTATATTATTTTTTGCAATTCTTTATTATCTCCATAAAGATATTAATTAACCCATGCCAGTACTTGTCCTGCAAAAACACGCAGTCTATCTTGATTTGTTTACATATATTATATGATATATAAATAGTACACTTACCTTTATAGTTTCAGTATAGTTTTTCTCAGAAGCTGTCTAGTTTTTTTAAATCGTTTTTATTAAGGAAGCAACAACTGAACAATCATGTTTTAGGTTCACTGTTCACAATTGAATGAGGTAAGATTTAAATATATATAAAATACGAAATAATATATCAGTAGACAACTGATTAAGTATCCGTTACTATAAAAAAAAATAAACCACTACAAAAATACCCTCAGAATCAAAATATTTATTGGTCCAAAAATCTTCTAAATTTTTACAGGTCCATAATATTTTTCTCGTTAGCTTCATTAGTTAGCTTATTTTTAGCAACGTCATATTTGTGTCTATAATCAATAAGAATATTTTTAAAAAACATTATTTTAAAAAGTTATTAAATTCTTCGTCTGAAAATGAAACAGGAAAAAATCTGTTCATCCTGTAATTTTACCTCCACAATAAGGTTATATTGAAAGATAATAAAACATCGTACCTTAAAAAAAATTACAGACGACGATCAAGTCGCACATTAAAAACATGTTTTGTGCCGAAACTTCCTGATCTCTGACTTGTGACATGTAATTCAGGTGTAAAAACAGGATTTCTCCCCCAAGGCCAGGACAACGACCACAATACCAATACCACAAAGTTTTAGTCACTTTTTATTTGCCTCCGATATATAATTCGTCTGACTCCGCCGCTCAGTCGACATAATCAATCCACCACAATCAACCAGACTGTAGACATCCAGAGTAGTCAAAATTTAATTTTTGCTCCCAGAGGTATATATTTATAATACTAACCACTATATGACTGGTAGATTTGTTATTAAGCTATTAGATGTTAAATAGATTTTAATGTCACATATCATTTCAGTCTCTTTTATAATAAAAATACAGTAATTTGTATGCAAACTTCAAAATGCAATGTTTATTTTCACTAAATTCGAAAAGGGCGCAACTTTTTATTAATTTTTAGTTTATAATTAGAGGCAAAGCATCTTGATGAAATATCAAAGATTATTTTATATTTTCACAGAAACAAATATTCTTTTTTAAATTTATTTCGATTGCGATGTATTATAATGCAAAGTACTTTAAATGAAATTAAACATTATTTAAAAAAATTCCATACATTTTTTAACTTTATTATCATTAATCGATATTGATATAAGTAGTCTTTCCCGGCAAGCACAGACTTTTTATTTATCACAAATAAAAATAGACACATAAGAAACTAACGTACATATTATGCAAATCTTTCATTCGTTATATAACTTAAAATCGAATAGGACTTCATAAATAATAAATTCAGGTTTTGACCACTGAAAACATCTGCGGAGAAACCAATCCGCCCATTACATCCGTTAAATTTGAATTTATTTATAATCACAAGCGGTTCTTGAAACGTACCTTTGACGTCAAATAATATATAATCATTTTTGATTAACATGTTAATTTAACTTTAAAATCGTTAAAAGGTTGTAATTGCGCTAGAAACAAACGATAAAGTCATTAACTTGCATATTTCCGCAATGTGAACTGAAGTTTTTCCGCTTCAGTCTGGCACGAAGTACCAAGGCTCTCGCATCCGGGCTGGTTTCTCAGGCCCCTGGTTATGTCTTGATTATCATTGCGTATGCTCATTCTTGAACCTGACACTCTGTATTCCTGTCCATATTGAACGTGCACCAGTTTTGATTAATTTGTTTAATTTTAGACAATTTTATGCAAGACATTCGATCCACACCACATTACCGGTAGGCAACAAACCTTACTCCTAAGATATATCTATGCATGTTGTGATCATTTTATTTTTGGATGATTTTTTAAATGATTTCATTATATTAAGAACTTTCTGATTACATTGTATTTACCAATTTTATAAATTTCAGCCTCCCTTTTAAAGTATATACTAAATTGATACATAAAGACGCATTGATTTTTTTTTTAAATTTTATGGCTAGCTAAATTTCTCATAAACGGATTTATTATGTAATTCTTTTCTAATTAACAATGTTTATCTATAGTTATTAAAAAATATGAACTATGATATAATTGAAAAATTCTTGCAGTTTTCATATTAATTTCAGGAATGAATTTGTTTCCGTATTCAATAATTATTTTTTTAAGTTTTACCTATTTTTTAAAAATTTTACAAAATAGTTTAGTCCTTTCTGCAATTGCTTTATGGAAAATAATAGAAACATTTTTTTATATTATTTTTATAATCGAATACAATCACTATATGAGTGAAATATCATTCGAGAAGAGCATCGAAGGCTTATCGAAGCAGGTTGTAAGGCCTTTTTGTTACTGTGTATTAGAAGACATTCACACGGTTCGTTCTGGATGCAATGGCTTGAAAGTGAGATTGCCTGTCTTCACTTTCCGTTTCGTTGGAATGCATCGCCAAGAAAGTAAAATCGGATAATGATCTATCTGTGCTACTCACTCTTTAGCGCTGCGCGTTTCGTCTTCTCACTTGCACACTCACACCGCTTTTTATCAACGAATCGCTACTATTTTATCGACAAATTTGACCAGTTATTTTGTTGCTTTTTTAATCTTTTTTTTGAGAAATATTTTTACTTTATATTGAATAATCTCACTTCGGAGCTGAATCAATATTATGTTTTATTCTACATGAAATTTGTTTATATTGTGTATAATTTATTGCAAGTCTTTTTTGTATTGGCCTCTGAAATGTTACAACATATATATTTTAATGCAACATAATTCAGAAGATTTAGATTTATATCAGGGTTGCTGTTCAATAATGAAAATTTATTAAAAATATATATATATAAAAGATTACAAAAGCGTTACAAAAACAATGTTTTAATTGAAAATAAAAACAAATACACTTATTCCCGAACTGTCACTTGTCACGTGGTACTGAAAATATTCGCGATTTAAAATAAACCGACCAATGGCGAGTCGCGGCGCGGGGGACGCCGACCAATCGCGGAGCGTCGCGGGAGAACGTAAGTCGCCACGCGAGGCGCGCGAATGTGAAATGTCACAAATGGCGAGGGCGCGGCGGGCGAGGGCGCGAGGGCGAGGGCGAGGGCGAGGGCGAGGGCGAGGAGGAACGCGGCGGAGGATCGCTGGTTCGGAGGCGCGCTGACTCCCGGCGAGCCTACAATGGCGGCGGCGTGGCTGGCGAGGCACGCGCGTGCGCCGCTCCCCGCCTGCGCGTTTTCACTTTTTTCAACAATCTCCCCACCACGCTGGACTGTTAACCATCCGATGATATAGGCGCTAAAACACGCGCCCATCGATGTAAATATTAACTGATCGGCCCAGCCCTCTAACCATATGCTATATTTTTATTTTATATCAATAATTGTATATCAACTGCTTTGAGTCAAATTTCATAGACATTTCCACGACGCCGAATGGAGGTTCCTGGATTGTCACCGACACTCTTACGCACTGCTTCGATATTGACATTTGAAAGGCTTGTTTTTGGACGACCAGTGTGTTTAGCGTCTCCAACGAATCCAGTCTCCCTGAATTTTTCAATTAATCTCTTCACAGTTGACGAATCCGACCATATTTTGTATGAAATTTTCGAACTGCGGCTGCCAAGATTTCATTATTTTTGTAATATTGTTCAATCATGAAGACACGTTGTTTTATCGTGTAACGCTCCATTTTTACTAACCCTAAACTGTCAGCTGTTTTTTTCAAGTGTTCCCAAAACTTTACTGCAAAAATATCGACAAATTCAAATCTTGCTCTCCCCGCTCTTCCCTTTCTGTTGCTCGTGCATGGCTGCCATTCTGTAACCTGGGCGTGTGTGAAGAATCGGTAACGGAATAGTGAACTTAGAATGATTATGGAGGGATGCGCTCTGGAAGTACCTTGTCGAGGTGGGGGGGGCTCCTGCTATTATTTCCGTAGCTTGCTGCAGAAGGAGTATCAGATCTAAACTCCAGAGCTTTGTAAGGAAAGGACCATTCAATAATGCTGTTGAGCAGCAGCAATACGCAGACTTTTCCTTCCAACATAAAACTGCGGTGTAATATATTTACATAAATATAATATTTGTACAAACGTAGAGTTGAAATTCGGTTTTTACAATTCTGCAATAAAACTTAAATCTAAACAACCCTAGCTCGGGACCTGCATAAAATGCATGCTTCGGTAATAATTAAATTGTTTATGCAGCTATGACCTGAATAAATATACAAGTTACGATTTTTAATTTAAATTATATTCATAGGTCATAATCCTGTTCTTAATGCAGAAAATTTACATAATCTTACTTCTTAATCTAGAATATTGTGTAAAATACTTTATTTTTGTAAGCATAAACCGCATATTAAATTAATTTTGTATATTTAAATTTTTCCATTTACTCTTTTATAATTTTTATTTATCGCGTATCTATGCAAAAATATACCGAGCACAATAATGTCCTTTGACCGGATTTTATTCCGACTTGTCGCCATTTCTTGCTTACGCAATATAATGGATTGCCAATGCAGAAATAGAATTCTTACAAAGAAAATGGCCTTACGTGTTTTCCAAGATAAGTTGTCTCATTTTAAAGCCTATTGGCAATGCATCTGTGAAACATGATTGTTGCCGACTTTCGACATATGAAAGTACTTCCTCGAAAGATATATTAAATTGAAAAAAAAAAAACGAAGACCAGATGTATTACGTGTATTCATAATTAAGCGTTGAATCATAAATACAATAGACACTTTTTTAATATTAATATTGCTATTTTTTTTATTTCTGAGCTGTGAATGGGATACATCTCTACACAGAAATGATATGTTAGAAGTCCAAGCACCTTGAACATTTGAAGACCGTAATGGGAGAAAGCGTACCTGTAGAGAAATGCTCATCGATATTAAGAAGTGTGATCTACCGGCGGGAGAAAACACACCTTGAGAGAATACGTTCCAGAGAATATTTAGAATGAAGTAACGAATAAGATTATTTATATTAAAAAATGAGAAAATCAGAAAGTACTACAATCATGGCTTAAACCATTATATTGTATAAGATTTCAATATTAAAAGTATTCATATTATTGATGAAAAGTATTTATTTTTCAATTAATTTAAAGAACTGATAATACATGAAATAACTTTTATACAATTAACTTAATATCCAAAGTTTGTCTTTGAAATGACAGCAAGTAGCGTGCGTTGAAATCAATTACAATGCAAACCCTTTTAAACTTTTATTCAGATCAGGTATCATGTTAATTGAGAAACAATATTATATAACAGAATAAGTTTATCCTATTTGTCATCTCGTCACTGCCCCGAAGTCTCTTTATTGATCGGATAGTCTATTAAATAGTGTAACATGCAATATTAACATGATAAGCTTATTTTTTTAAACTAGGTTAAAATAAAATTATTTTTAACGATAAAGGTTATCCTGTTACAGTGTAGCAATGTACATTTAAAATTATTATTTTAATTGTTACAAAAAATAATTGTCGGTAATATTGAAGATTACTTTTGCAACTCTTGCAATGTTATAGAAATCCATAATTTATATGCGAGTACTTGCTTGGCATTTTTAAAATAAAAACTCAATTTACCCTTTAGATCTTAAATGTAATTAAATGCAACACTATATATATATTTAAATCACCGTGAATCTATTATAAACTCATAGTTATTAGCATTGAATTGCAATTTATAAATGAATTTAATTTGGTTAGCTTGTACTGCAGCGAGTTTAAAGCTTTTTTGAGATATTGCTTTAATTTTACGATCTGAAAATAAAATCACGTGATCGACATAATCTTTTAATCTCAATAACCCATGAAAAATTGTAATATAAAATATATTTAAAAAATAGACTAGTAATAGTAGTTAGTTTACTCAAATTTGTGAGCTGTGAGTAGTGGGATTTATAATTATATTTGTTTGAATACAAATTAAATATTGACATAACATCGATGACTTGTTAAGATGTTTTTAGCTATTTGTAAACATACTTTTTAAAATTAAAAAAATTATCTGTAGTATGCTACATGTTTTTGTTTTTTGTCAACTAGTTAGTTTTTATTTCATCATGATGGTTATCCCATGATCAAATACTTCCCATTTATTACTCGAATGCAAGTGATTGACGTTTGTTACTGCCGGTTACACTCTAATATGAACAATCTGCAGCGTGAGTTTGTAATCGTCGAGTTGCACCACACTCGTGAGTAGTGAGAAGTGAGGACTTTCAATCTCTCACCTTTGGTACTGACTGCAATAATAATTATTTGGGTTAATAGTGAAGATTGCAACTCGACAAAAAATATAAGATTACGCCAGTGAATAGAGGATAACAAAATTTTAATCTTCAGGTTAATAATTTACATGTTAAATTTACACATAAATTATCTTAGATCAATCAACGATAAATTAACATTTTATATTTATTATATAATAAACCCTTCTTGACTGTAAACCAGGTACTACTACTGCTACTACCACTAATTGGTCAATGGCATTGAATTATAGTTGCTTCTACATATATATGTGTACCTATCAGTGGTGTGCGGTTGAAAAATATACAATTTTTTCGTATGTATAGTAAGTATATATAATTCAGTTGTGTTTCAGATTCACAATTTTTTTTTAATATTCATAATAAAACTTTGAATTCAACTAAGTAAATATATTTTTTATAGATATGAAATACTTATAAATAAATAAGTTTATACAAAATCTTACAGCTATATACAATCGTTTTGTTTTTGAGCATACATTTACAACTTTAAGTTTTTAAAACAGTACTGAAATTAAAGTAATAAAATTGATTGCTTTGTATAAATTATTCTACGAGGGCAGGTCTGATGAGAAGCGTCATTATGGTGCTGAAGGAGATGGCCACGAGGCGAACGAGCGCCATTCTGCCACGATTCAGCATGGTCAGGAAGCTATTCTAGAATTACAGCCAATTTTTTTGTATTTTTAACTTCCATGATTAGGATTAGCCGATTGACATAAAAAAAAATTAATTAAATAATAAACTTTTTTCAATATTACAATACAATCAACAGTCAAAGATGAGTGTTTGACTGCCAAACAGTACATAAATTATATATACAAACGTTTACTTGCTAAATATATTATTACAAAGTTTTTACAATCAAAAAATATTTCAAAGTATTATGAACGATTAATGAACTAAAACGAACGATTTCCTATTAATTTAGTTAGTATTTATTTAAATGATTCACACGCTTGATTTCACGTAATTAGGTCAATCATTTTAATGCTTATTCAGCATTAAAATTCAAAGATATTAATTATGAATAGTTTATATATAAAAAGGTATAAAAAACGAAGCAGTATAAATCAATATGAAATATTTTCGTTCGGGGGTTTCAAAAGAGTCGATTATTTTAGTTTTTAATAATTTCTTGAACTCTGTACTTCTTACAACAACACATCAAACTAATACTTAGCAGGAAAATAATCCTACGAGTTATTACGACATCTTTCATTAAAAAAAATATGGGATTGCATAGTTAGCCTGTTTAGCACGTTACCTCTAACATAAAATCTTTTCATTGCAATTGAACGTGACGAAATTCGTCATAGCTTTAAAAAATAATTCAAATAATCTTTTATTTATTTTCTTGCGAATACATTCGAATAAAAAAGGCTTCGTTAAACCATCTCCCGTAGCCACTTTGAGGATTTGCATTTCATAATACTCAGTAATAGTGCTCTACGTATAGATACTCAGTATTAAGTATTTTATTATATGGACATATAAAACTAGTTTTAATAAATATGGATTATTTTTAATAATTGTGGTCGGATTTTATTTTAAATAATGGAGATGTCTACATAATTTTTTCTTTTGAAAAATTAAGTCAAAGATTGGGTGTAACTAAGCATCTGGCCTTTTTTATAATATTTATCATGCATTGCATTTTATAATAATAGTATGCTTAAAATAAAAAAAAGCACTTGAATCCCTGATTTTTTTTATATATTAGTACATATATATTATATAATCTATATCCATGAATTTATATAAAATAAATAATTTGTTTTTATCTACAAATAAAAATAAATAGTACAGCTTAGTAAAAATCTATAAGATTTGAGTGTGCAAAACAATTAGCAAGAATCACTCAATAGACAGGTCTAGGAAGAGAAAGTTCACCAACGAGTTCATTCATACAATTTATTCTTTCGTACATCCTGTACATGTGTGCCTGTTAATATTAATACTTTTTGCTTCGTGTTTATTTTAATTTGCTACATAATAATTTGTAGTCGTATATACACAAAAACGTAAACAGATATTTCAGCTAGATTAAGATGTTTATATGGGATACATTTTTGAAAATAATTTTTAATTGAACATATTAAAATCAATACCAGAAATATCCTGCGTCATCATTTCTGAGACGAGGAACTAGAGGAACTTCCTCCCAGCAGGGCGGTTATGAAAGATACGAAGAAGGAACTGGAATCAGAACCGCCGTCACCACTTTGCTCCTCTGAACTGTCTGCATCACCGTTTCCGGCCTGAAATTTTTCATAAAACTTGTTTAGATACGATATTCAAAATGTTAATATATTGTGAAGATATATAACTTTGAGAATGATGGCTAATAATATACTTTGCATTCGTTAATAGAGGGGCAGGATCCGTGAAAAAACACTACGCTGAATTTTTATAGCAGAGGTAAATTACATTATTATCTAACTTTCCGTTTTGAATGCCCGCCATAGTAAAATATGATTTAATCATTTACTAATTGTGGTGGGGCTTTTTTTGCATAACCATATTCAATAAAATGTATCAGCAGATATGATTTTTCTATGTTAAGTATACAAATGTGTATACACCTTAATTTTAAGTACTTCAATTATATTCGAAAGTATATTAAATTACTATTTTAATGTCTGTAGAGCAAGCATGCTTGGTTATTGTATTCTGTTCTGAATTTATTTACAATATAAACCACAAAGCAAGAAATAAGAAACTATTTTACTATTCTAGCTTGTATTTCGATTAAATATAACTGATATTTAACGATAACTTTTCCAATATCAATTTACAGTAACTTAGGTTGTACACGTATATTTATTTTAAAATATAATATTTTCAAGCGTATGGAAAGTTTATATTTTGCCTTACAATTTTGAAAAGCTGTCCACTCACGTCAGATCTGATTTAAAATTGATCATTTATCATTTGCCTATTCAGGTTATGTTATTATCGACGCTGGATATATTACAACACAGAGGAATTCCTTGAAGTTGCTGATGCAGGTCCGTTGTTCTGAGTCATCGTAATATCCCAACACACCGAGAAACCCCGAGTTTAAACCACACGTTATGACTGAAGCGACTTTCATTGTTCAGTATCGTATAACTAAATGCTTTAAACATATTTTATTTTATGAAATATTTGTCTTTTTTTAGAGTTTTCTTTTAGTGTACTTTTTTGCTACAAGAATCGAGAGGATATAAACCCGGTTCTTCAGATATTTTGGAAATACCAATAATGTTACATCACACAAAGTTTTCCGTTGTGCTGTTTTGGAAATCATGTTTAATAAACAGTCGTAAAGAGACCGATTTAAACAACACTTTATTTTATTATTTTAAGTTTTTAAATACTTGCTTATTTACATCGTAAAATAAACCATTAATTTTAGAATAAAATAAATTGATTTACGTATACGCGTGGTATGGCTGGGTATCATGGGATAAAGCACATTCAATTCTCATCACCAGGGCATATATATATATATATATATATATATATATATATATATATAATTGGGTGCGTATAATAATTTCCTTATTGTATAGATAGACGTAGTGGCTCCTTGCGTTGCTCGCAGTAATAACTTAAAAATTATTAAATAAATATCAAATAAAGCGAGCAAGCTAAAAGCAAGCAGAATTACAAAGCAATAATCCCCGATAACGTAAGCTTAAATTTTTACAATATGTAATAATAATCTTCTCTCGCCTGTAAAAACACCTTACTGGAAACCTGTAAACACTAATTAAATTAAATTCATCTTACATTTAATTATTAAGATATGAAAGGGTTTTCTATTATTATCAAATCTTAATACAATAATGTTATTGTTATCTTAAGATTTGACTTGTCTATCAAAACTTACAAATGATTTTATTCCCTCGCCATTTATTCTAATTTTAATGACCTTTGAAAAAACACAATACAACAAGTAATGATTTTAAATGCACTCTAATTAATGATAAAAACAGGTGTTTGTAGAATATAATCAATAATTTAAAAATACAAGGTCGTTTTTTGCAATAAAATGATTTCATATACCTCTTTTTGATACCAACTATTTTTTATAGTGAAGATTCTGTTCGTTCAAGTGTGAAATATAATACCTTTAATTAAATAACAGAGGTCAAAGTTCTCGAGGGAATTCCAAGCCATTCGATGGTATCATTAATAATTTCTAGATATTTATTACATTGCTTAGGGGTCAGGACCTTTAACCCCATAGAGTTCAATTTAAAAAAATATATTTAACAACGTACTCTAAACAAAAAAATATAAATAACAGGTACATTTTGATACGTCTTAATTAGAGATATCAGATCCGTGTTTAATTACGTATCATTATTTACGTCGAAACTCAAGAAAAATTACTATTAAGAAGCGTAATCTAGATTATGGGAAAAATATATTATAACATTAAAAATTAACCAGAAGTTATGGTAGATTATTTCTTATAAATAATGTAATAAATATAATAATAACTAATAATACTTAATAATAATAATAATACTTAATTTTACAATTACGTAAGTTAAGTTACAAAAAAACTTTTTTTCCGCAATATAAAGAAAAATCATGAGTTTCGTGTCTTAAAAAATATTTAGAATATATTAAAGATAACGTATATTTTAGTATTCATAAACTATTTTTTTCTTTTAAATGAATACTAACAAATAATATATTTTTTAATAATATTATTTAATTTTTGAAAACCTTACCGCACTGATTCCGCTTATCACTTTCGATAGAAAATCTCCAAAAAATGCTCCATTATTCATCTGAAAACATAATCGATAAACAAAACCAATCAAGTCAACAAAAAAATATACACATACACATTCGACAAATAAATATTGAATATCTCCAAACATGCTAAAAAACTCTTTTGATAGATTTATCCTTGTACTTTTGAACCTGCTAATTGACTAAAACGAGTTTTAATTTTTTTTATATCGTTTTATCAAATATTTTAATTATAGTTATTCGATCGAAAACTCTCAACATTTATATAACAAACTGCTTAAGAAGTTTTGTTTAACAGTTTATGATGGATGAAACTAAAATTAAAAAATAATGCACATCCAGTTGTTTTACGCCTGGAAAAAATGTATTATAACTAAATTTAACAATTCACACATAAGAGCACAGATCGAATTCTTGTAATTTTTTTTATGTACTTAATATTATTTACAGGAGAATAAAAAAATAATAATTGGGCTATCTTACCGCCCCGCCTCCGGTAGAGCCATCGAGGATTGTGTTGATGTAGATTCCCAACATAGTGCCTATGGGGTTAGTTCCATCACCCTGAAATTTAATAACTGAAAGTGATATACAGTTTCAGGGACATTTTTTCAAAGTGAAAAAAATCAGACGTATTTCAATCACTTGTAATATTTAATGATTAAGTTTTTAGGGTTAGGTAAGGTTTCAAAGTTTTTGATATTTTTGATAGGTATTAATACTCACTGCTAAGATTCCACCCAATAGAGCAACAGCCGATGCAATAAGATCATTGAGATTGAAGCCTTCTCCCTTAAATAATAATAAAAGTAATCAAAAAACACAAAAATCATTAATATACTTTTTTTATTATTTATTCTCTGATGACGCTGGGACACTTTGTACTAAAGTATTCAGTATTGAATTAAGTTATGAAACACATATAAACTCTTTTTTTATACTGCAAAACAAACATAACTTAACGTAAAGACTGGTTAATATTTTATAAATCCATAAGATTAAATGCACTTACCCCGCTCAAATTTGTAATAATCGATGTGACCGTTGTCAAAAGTGTTCCTAAATCAGATCCTCCTCCTTCCTAAAATATATTTATAATATATTTAATATAGGATACTATTAACTAAATAGTGAAAAACAGCAGTTAAATATACTCACCCCGCTAAGTCCAGCTAAGATTCCGAGGATCCCGCCCCCCTGCCCATCCCCGCCTCCCGGAGGCTCGTCGTTCTTCTCATCCGACTCATCAGTTTCTCCAGATTCCTCAGTTCCACCCTCTATTTCCGTGCTCCTGTCCAGCTCCTCGATCTCACCCATGCAGTCAAAATCTGAGTCGTCTTCTTGTCTAGCAAGCGTTTGGTTTTCCTTCCTCATTATTTTAGAGGCTCTTCTGGTGCAATTTACTTGTGTTAAGTTCATGGAACTTTGCAGTTTCATTATAATCTGGTGTTGAAATATTTTCACGTGAGATTTATTTAAATGAACATTGAAATTAGTATTATATACTTTTCCGTAGAAGAATCAGTTTTGTGTTGTAATTTTTATATAAATAACTTACTTAATGTGCTACAAGATCATAATAAAATTTATTTAATTAATAGTTTCATAATTAGTAATAATACAATGGTTACATTGAATATTTTAAGTTAATTGTAATGAAATATATTAATTTATGTGAGAATTTTGTAACACATAACGTAATATTTTTAGTACCGCTGATGCGATATTTTTTCACAGTGCTAATATATAATCATTGAGTACTTACTTTTTGGTGAGATAATTTTAAATACCAAATAGATCAAATTTTACAAAACAAAGATATATTATTATTGACATAACCAGCCCACTTCTATAAAATAAAAAATAAACATTGTTATAAAGTGTTTTAAATAAAATAAACTGAAAAAATATTCATAAATACAGATTGAGATTTCTATTTATGTATACAATATTTCGTAGAAAAACTAGTCTTCGTAATTGACATGCAGAATCTTATAATTTAATGATTTTTAATTGATCGTTCAATAAAATATTAACTGAAAAACCAAGATTAATTTAACGGTAAAAAAATTGTCCGATATTATTTGGAAAAATCAGTATTTAACAACAAACGAAAATTCATTTGCACCACCAGAATTTGTGAAAACGCAATAATATCAAAACCAAAAAAATAAGATAATATATATTCATAGTAATATATTATCAAGTTTAAATTTATTTTATGAAAACCAATTTCTAATACGACAATCTAGTTGCTGAAGTAGTTTATATGCACAGTAATTAAATAACATTTAATAACTCGAATACTTATTATAATGCACATTCAGAGTGGATTGACAGTACTATGAATCGAGTTTTCTCTCGCAGCTTTCTAAAGACAGAGATGCATCTAATAACACTTACAACGCATGTGCAGCGAGCAAGGCCGCACGCACACACGCACAGGTGCACTCACACAGACACACACACACACAGACACACGCACACCAGAACAGGAAGCCGGACCCACACCAGGAAAGGAAATTGTGAAAATATTTACAAGTGCCAGCAGAAATGACCGATCTCACTGGACCGGGCACGCGCGTCCATCAATCATTAATCTTCTGCAAATTATCTGATTATCTATGGATATATTCCATTGAAATTAAATTCTATGTTGGATTGACATGATTTGATTTGTTTGACTGATTTCTACGTGGTATTGAAAACTTACGCCCGGGTCAGGAGATACGGCGTAATAACGTTGGGTGTCTAAAATATTCATAGTTCTAAGTAAAATGATTGCAAGTTAATATATTAGTGGAAATACCGACAGACATCCGGACATATAAAAATGCTCCGTTCGTGTTTCTTACCTCTTCCACTTGCCGCCGGATCCTGTTGCTGCGTGTGTCGGTCATCTTTAATTATCATGATAATAAATAAAACATAACGTTATATTTCATAATTCAGCAGAACTGAATAACCAAGAAAATTAATTTATGATTACTTTTGAAACATGGGGTTAATACTTAATATTTATATATTTACGTAAATATAGCTTCAAATTAACGCATGCTCAACCAAGAGTCGGAATCCTTGTGAGATAATAGTGATAATTTATTATCAACTTAAATTTAGCATCTTATACGAGCTTCATTCCCAGACACCCCGGATTCATTGATTCTACATTTTGTTATGTATTTGGTTTTTCATTTTATCAATTCGTATTGATAAATGAACCGGTAAAGGGACTTACATTTTAATCATAAATAATTATTGGAAATACTTAGAATTGTATTTCAACACATTCCATCCAATCGGCACAATTTTTTTTACAGATTTGTAATTTGGCATTGCGTGTGTGGATGTCGAGCGTGAGTAAGCAGTGCCCAAGGAAGCTTTCGTTTCCCAATCGATTTTATTGATGATTTTATATACAAATGACATGTCCTCACTTAAAATGATCCACCATTCCTTCCTGTGATTCCGCAACTACCGTTTCAAAATAAACACACCTTTGTACTCGTAAATAATTACAGATTTAAAATATTATTTAAATAACATGAAAAATAGTTGTTTGCGTATGTACAGGCAACCAGTATAATCCCAATTAATGTTTTTTTTTTTTACTCTGTATGAAGATAGCCTAAATAATATTTGATATTGCGATAAATCACGAAGTTACTTTATTACAAGACGTAACCACATATTTATTATACTAAGAAATTATGCTGACGTTTATCAAAAGTAATCATTTTAAGTTATTAATCACTTGTACCAATATATTTCATGAAACAGATTTTATTGCTTAGGTATTGCGAGTAGATCTTTTTTAATCTCTAAAAAAATTTACACTTTCAAAGTACTACTGTACTACTAATGTACCACTGCTTTGGCTGTGCTTTCGTAATAAATTATTACTAATTTATTTCCATATACTCATTTATACTAATTTTTATAAACAAACAAAGTGGTTTTTTAAAGAAAAATAAAAATATATTAACCTGCCATTCCTGATTGAATAAATCTGAAAACTATAATATATTTATTGAAGTGTAATAACAAAAAAATATTTTAAACCAATCACAAACATGTTTGAGAAAACCTACAAATGCTGCTATTCATAAAAATCTCCATACCGGGGTAGATTATTTTAAAATCATATGTTTTTATACTATTTCACACAGGTATTGTTTGCTTTATATCCCATAAAAAATATCAAAGTATTATTTACTTAATAAAATATTAAAATGAGTGATTACCGATACTTTGTTACTGGACGACCCCAGTAATCCTGCAAAAAATCTCCCCAAGCCGCCTCTTCTCTCGCCCGTGCTATCTAAGGTCTAAAAAAAATAATAGAAACAAAAATTTGACATTGAACACCAGTTACTCTTTTCTATTAACATAATTTTTGATGTATTAAAAGTAAGAGGCACTGCGAGAACCAATTATTATTATTTTTTGCAATATTTAAATTAATTCACTTTTTTGTAATGCAACAGATTCTTTACGAGTGCACAGTATGTAGAAATCATGACATACAGTGTTATATGTATAACACAGAGTAGATGTTGCTTAGTTATATTTCAATCTAATGTTACTACGATATTAATACTGCTTTATAAGGCCACAATAAATTACCGCAAAGTATAAAAACGAATACGAATTCAGTATGTAACTAAATTATGAACTATTAAATTGAAAAGATTATATTACGTGTTATAACAAATGTGTAGTGGAATAATTGAAAATTGATTTTAATGACAGGTATATAATGTAATATTCAATTTTTAACATCATTTATATATAAATAAAAAAATCTTTAAATGTTTCAAAGTATTATTATATCTGTCACCGGCAAACTTATTAACGTTCCTATGATCGGTTAATTGCTTTCTGATAATCCACTCACTCCAAACAGCACAGTGTTGATGAACCCTGGCTGCTGCTGGGGTGGGAGCACGGGAGCTGGTGGTGGAACTGAAGGTCGGAGACGGGGAGGCTGAAACGGCTGCAGCTGTCCAGGGTCCAGCTCCTCCACGTCTCCGTCGTAGTCAAAATCGTTGAAGATGCGGATGTTCTGCCTATTGATACGTTTTGCCTAAAAAAACAATCTAAATGGATATCGCTAAAAAAAATATTTACAGCATCTTTAGTTTGAGTATTTAATATTTTAATATCTTGAGTCATTTTAAATAAGGTAATAAAACATTTTGAAATAATTCTTTTGACGGTTTAACGGTTGCGTTATTGAAATATATGCAAGTGGAAAGTATAAAGTCGGCGGATTGCATTTTAAAGCTGATTTAATTAAATAATTGAATTTCACTAATAAAAAATAAATATGTATAAACAGAGCTAAGATTTACTTTACATAACTTTTATGTATATTATTATTCTAAATATAATTATGTTTGGTATTTTCCTGAAACATTTACACTGTGTACTTATACAACGCCTGAAGTGTATTTCCGTTAATATAAATTTAAAAAATACATTTCAATTATACTCTGTGCCGATTTTTTTTTATTGATTATTCAACACGCATAGCAAAGGTTAATGAAGTCGGTTAACGGTTGAACAATCTTAAATCTTATTTCTTACTTAGATCGATAAAATAAAACTGCATTAGCATAATTCTACAACACCGCAGCCGGGCGTCCTCGGCCATTCCAGGCTGTTGCACTACTCGTCTACCTGTCGAATACTCGACTCCAACACTCACTATGCCAGCTGAAGGTTGTACTAAAACTACCCGAACCTTTTATGAATGGAAATATCCTCAACACAATACTGAAGTTATAAAATTAACCAAATTTAAATTAACTATACACTCAATGTATTTCCTCTACAACTGAATCATACATCGTAACAAAACGACACCGAAATTTAACATAAATTTTTATTTAATAAATATTGTTTAAAAAGCTAATTAATGTATTTGATCCAATCATAATATTTTTTAGAGGACGCTTTATGCCTCTTCATTTTTTATTTATTCACAATTACACATTAATTTGCTATCATTGCAACTGAATGCAGTAATGAACTGTTCTTGAAAAAAGCAAATAACTAAGAATTTGTAATAAACAACAAATGCCATTTTACTGCTTACTAAATCATATAAATAAGAATATAGAAGAATTTTTTTTTTAAATAACATTATGTAACACTTAGTGTAATTCATCTCAAAACCATAATATTACAGCCAACTTCTTACATCGTGTTATATAATATTTTTATTTCCACTTTGCTCATGTATCTACATGATTTATAATTTTTATTTCCTTCCGGGACTTTCCCAAATTGCTCACGGGCTCTGGTAACATCTCCGAATATCAATCATTATTTATACTTCTAATCTAGATGAAGTGTGATTTATGAAATTTTTTTACCAGAAAAAATGCATTCAAACACCAACCGGTTATTTTGGACCACGCTTATAAATTTTCACTTTTTTGAGCAGAATAAAATTAGGATTAACACTTTCAATATTCTCACACATAAATAATGTTATGTATACTTTGTTGATTATACTGATAGGAATCGATTACGTTCCTCACTTAAGACAATTTTATTTTCACATTATATTAATTGCATTCTAACCAATAAATAAAACAGCAGTTTTTAAAAAATCGTGATAACTAGAGACTTAATAGAAAATACAATCGCGCTTTATTTTTATTATCATAAAATGGTAGTTACTTTACACCTTTCTAATTTACGTAATGTCTAGTCTGCTGGTAATTTATTATCAGTAATGATGCTTGAGATACCCGAAGTTTACTATTCAGAAAAACTTAGTATTGTTTCAAGCATGAAAGACATTTCATGACTTGTTTGATCTACTTAAAGTTAACTTAATTAGAAGGACTGAATAGAATATGCAATTTTTTTTAGTTTATATAAGAGGTATTTCTAAAGTAAAAATAACAGTAATGGGGTGTAGGTCTAAATAAATTGGGCTCCGTAAAATAGATCCAGTTTTCAACTTTAATTATTTCATTAGTTTCAAAATAACACGAGCGTCGACAATACAAATGAATATTTATTTAGATGTAGATCTATTTGTGTGTGTGTGTATGTTTACGAAGGCCAGAAAAAATAACGTATAAAGCAATCGTTCAAAGTTCTATTTCTACCAAAAACGGACACTTTAGAGCCTATTCGTTATTTTAACAGTCGTTGAGTAATGTTTATATGAATTTTTAAATCCATAATTATTTAGTCATTTTATTATGTGAAGGTCGAGTACATTCGCTATTACCTATTTATTTATTGGTTACTTTTTTAAAAGATACAATGTTAATGATTCGCACTGTATAAAAAGTATAATGAAATCATTTTATAATAGAGTATTATCAAAAAGAAGCCATCATAATTTTTTTAGACACTATCTTCCATCGTTCTTATTTCGTAGGTTAATAAAATTAGTTTTATTTTTAGAAAAAAGTAACTCACTTCTTTGGCGTCACCTGCTGTGGATGATGGCTCTAAAACGTTCGAGGCTTTCTCTAGCAACGTCAACTCTTCAGCCACAGGTTTTGCAAGGGACTGACTCAACAACCCAATGAAGAGAAAGTAGTACAGAATATTCCTAGATTTCATCTTGAAATAAGAGAACCTGAAAAACCAAATGATAAAAATATCATAGTATTTTTCTGTAACGTCAGGGCCTGTTTTGTAATTAGTATTATATTAGGACCTGCATTTTGAAATAATTATAATCAAATCATATTGATCATAAGGAAATTCTTAGCAAAATCTGTAAAAATATTTAATGTGAG
This sequence comes from Atopsyche davidsoni, assembly GCA_022113835.1. Classification (NCBI taxonomy): domain Eukaryota; kingdom Metazoa; phylum Arthropoda; class Insecta; order Trichoptera; family Hydrobiosidae; genus Atopsyche; species Atopsyche davidsoni. Next base: position 6,232,199 of record JAILWY010000006.1, on the reverse strand, counting down.
ATCAAGTAATTTGAACCTTAATAGTTACTTGTTTTTAATTTGACATGAATGCTTTATACCAGCAATCCTGTGTATCCGTATAAAAACCACCTTTAATATTTTTATGGTCATATTTTTCACATATTTTGAATAAAACTAAAAGTGATAAAACCGTTTGGCAATTCAAATTGATTCAAGCAAGAAGGCCTAGAGCAAGAATATTAATTAACAATAAACACAAATGACTTTATTCTCAATAAGATCGCACTTTTCATTGTACTTTCACTGTTTAATGGTTATTTCAGTAAGATTACTTTACAATATATGTTTCATGCTAGAAACTACATCCAGATCAAGATGTAATGATTAGCTTAGAAAATCGAATAAACCATTTATGATTCGAATAGAAATTAGCAATCAATTGAAGATTTGCTTTAAGCTTCCTTGTGGTTTCTCTCTAATGATAAGATAATGTACCGGAAGCTGTGTTACATACCTATAATTGAATAACACCGGTTTGACCAGTAGTTAAGACTGTTGAATTTTTAATCCTTTATTTATTTATGTATTTTACATAAAGATATTTTGCTTCTCAGATGTTTTTTTAGATAGACTGATAGACAACCTGAAACTTTAAAAAATCACTACACAAAATCCTAAAACAATTAAGCTTATCATATTTGTTATATTTATACTGAGTTTTACTAATTTTTACTAAAGTTTTACAAACCACCCTTTACAGGAATAAAATGTTACTTAAAACATGAAACATTTAAACTTGACTTGGAAAAATGACTTTTGCTGTGATCTACACTCATATTCAAAATCATTTTAAACTTCTACTATTATAGATCGCGAAAGTCGAAAACCTGTATTTACATATTACACTTAACCAAAAAACACTGTATGAAAATTATCACTTGCCTTAAAAAAAACTGATCCAAAACAGTACGTATTGTACAAACCACACAATAATATGACACGTGAGCTACTAACAATGATTCTAACTCCGCCAAAGTCTTTATAGGATTTGAAATCATTTTCCGAGGGCCTTGGTGCAACATCCTGCCATCCAGTATCATGGTGCATTTTTCAACCGAGCATCCTGTTTCAAGCGACGCCCCAAAGGCTCCGTTCTTTGCATGGAATATTTACTAATTGGTATGTCGTAACATATGCTCGTCTTATAGCCGGAAAATATAGCGTGTGACCTTTCAGTAAAGACTGCTGTAATTGAGAGGGTATTCTATAAATATTTGGAAAATCACTTTTCTGTATTAAATTTTAAATTATATTAATATATAATAAACGATATCATAATTTATGCAAAAAATCTATTTATAAATATTCAATAAGTGCAATTTAAAAAAAATGCTTTTACTTTGATTTTTACAAATTATAAAACTCATTAAATGCAAATGTAACGTGTTAATATTTATCTCAAAAATATAGTGTATTATAATAAAAACATTATCTTAAAAATAATTTGATATATTGTATATAAAAGTATAGTAAAAATTCTAGTATCAAATAACAGAACTTGTAATGATGCATGTAATGTCTTATTTTACAAACAGATTTTAGTATTAAATTAAATGCTTATGAGCTGTTGAGTACTTGCGGGTATTTCTGTTTTGAATTACTTTTATAAGGATAGGGTTATAACCGTTATTGACAAAGTGATTAATCATTGGACGATCGATGTCAGTGAATATCAATTCTATGTTTTCAGAAAATTATGAGAAAGTCGAGTTCATACAAGGTTTAAGATACGCTAAGATACTACAATATATTTTTGCACCCAATTAAAATATTTATGGGCTGCAGTTTGGGCATGGTGATAGATTATGCAAATATCTAAACTTGAATTGCTAGTATAATAAAAAAACGTTTTATTGAAGTGGAGACGGAGTTGTTCTCGGAAATGAGTTGGGTTTGATCTGTACAAAAACTTGTAAAGTTATTATTGGAATTGACGTTGGAGACTTTTCGTAAAAATGAATATAATAATGAATGAGGAGATTAGTATTATTAGGCCTATAAAATATTTTTTTTGTATATTTTCCAAAGTATCTGACCTGAAGTTTAAAAAAGAATTTTTTTTAATTTTATACATATTTAATACCTTACTTTCTTTCTTAAACTTCGATTCGTTATATTTTTATTAGTTTTTTTTATAAATTAATCGATCAATGCAACATATTTTTAAAAATAATCATGTAATACTTGGGAAAAAGACTACACGCATATAAATTATCAATAATAAATAAGCAACGTTCTCTGTAACATTTTGTGAATATTTTCTATGGAGATCTTTATTTGGAAGTTAATTTTTATTGCACATCTGACCCGTTTAAACTAATTTACTTGGAATATACTTTCAGTACATCACGTTTGGGCAATCGATATACTTTATGTTAATCTATTTGAAACATCTTGTGTGCAATATTTAATAAATTTACAATTATAAGAAGCCTTTAAGTGATTGCAATGAATCTTGATTTTTTTATTTCATTTTAAACCTTATTTGGTAGAATGTGAAGGCAAATTATTTTTCAACATCGCCACTGGATAATTTGCAAGTAATCGCTGAGGCTCTTTATAAATACGTGATGGTTAGCTCAAGCAAATTGCTAGCTAGAGTTAAATTCATTTCGGAATACCCACGGTCGAATGCATTACAGGTACACGCGTATAAACAGAAGTCTATGGCCCGTAAAACTTCAGCTTGACAACCTTCTCATAATTGCGATAGCCCTTTGGTATAATAGAAGCTTTCAAGTATTAAAAAAAAAAACAATTTAATTCAAGATGAGTTGTATTTGTAACCGAATCTTAGATAATATTTTATTTTTAAAATATTTATATTAAACTCAATTATTATTACTTAAATATTTAGCAAAAATAATATATTTACTAAAAATCAGTGGTGTGTATTTTACACAAACAAAAACATAATTGATATTGTTAAACGAACTGTTATTGAAATAATCATTTAAAAAACCTAAAAACTCTGGAAACATGTTGGTTTTCATCGTCTAATAAATTAACAAAAATAAGAATATTAATAGTATATAATGTAGCATTATAAATTTTTACGACGGCAAAGCTATTTTTACAATTATTTTAATAAGCAATTATTAAAAGTAATTTTAACACTCGTAAAATAAAATGCACATTTTTTTTAGTGAAATATCGTGAGAAAATTTAAAGTGATAAGTTAAAGAGGAGAAGCACCGACTCAAAAAATATTTTGCAATATTCTAGGTTAATTATTCTTTTATACATATGGGTGCATAAAAATTTACCAATGTTTTATTTAAAAAAATAAATTTCATAAAAATAAATTGAAACAAATAAAAAGATAAAATACAAATAGAAATTCGTTAGGTCCTTGTAATCACATCAAGTAGTAAAAACAAATTGCTTGTTGCCCATATAACATAAAATAAGCATTACGTGCTTATTTAAATAGGTTTATGTTTGAAAATAATATATATCATTTAAATTTATTTACTATTAAATACATACTACTGAAAATGAACTTGCAACAAAAACATACGCTCTTTTATTAAAAAGAGAACTGGCGACAAAAATAATAATTAGGTACAGCATTTCCTGTCTAGGTAATTATTTTGATAGAAACATTTAGTTTTTTATAATAAATTATTTAGCTGGGGCTACGTTTTATCCAGGAAGAATCAATCCAGGTTCAAAGACCCAATAAGTTAATATAGTCTAGATCTTTCAACAAAAAAATTCAACGATCTTACTAACAAAGTTTTGTCAAATGATGTTGGCATAAAATATTCGATATTTTATACTATAATCACAAAAAGCGAGAATAAAGTAATTATTGTCAGAACCTTGAGTAGAAAAAAAATTTATCAACGTAACGTAGAAATATATCCTTAGTATATTAAAATCTATCTATCGTAGAAAACTAAAATATTACATGGCACAAATTTGTTTTTTAGATTATTACAATTACTTATATTTTTTTAATGAAGATGAAATTACAATTTCTCTGTTCATTAAATACAGGAGTTTCATAATATTATCTTTAGGTCTACGGAAATAGTTATAATAACCTAACCCAACCACAGTTTTACCATTGCATTAAAGCACTATTTTACTGATTAAACATGTATTTAGATTGCAGGTATGCGATGAGCGAAAAGATATATTTCATATTAATTGTTATTCAGAAGTCAATTAAGTTTTATAGAAGCTTATTATATTGTTATCGAATATCGAAAACACCGTATTTAATTGTGTAATGATAATTAATATAGAACAAGTATTCATATGCAATTCATTATACAACGGTTGTTTTTATTGTGTTCATTTTAAAGCAAGTTTACTATCTAATAACAATGAATAAAATTCAATTATACTCGTGTTTTACAACACATAATTATTTCTAAAAATTATTTTAAACCACCTGTCGAGATCAACAAAAGTTGAATTCATTTGATTCATCATTCTTTCTTTCTTTGATGAGAAAGTAAAAGTTGTGCATTGTATAAGTGAGGTATTAATAAATAACGATGACCCGATAACCCGCAGGTTTTGTATTGCAATGTGCTAGATGATACTTGAATATTCTCTGGGGAATGCACTTTTAGACATTAAAGACAGCATATGATAATCTTCGATGAAGGCGCCTTTAGATTCCAATGAATAATTCACATCATGACTTTTAAAACATTAAATTAAAATATCATAGCTTATGAAATTCGTTTTGATTAAAACTGCTGAAAATCACTCATAAACTAAATGAGGGAAGCTTTGTCATTTTCTAATACTTGGCTAACACCATATTGAAAGCATTATTTTTTTATATACCGTCTTGGTGTTGAAATCAGATGATTTATTTTCATTTCCGTCTTAGTAGGTCAGGATTATTAATGATTTTGTATTAATATACATATTTGATAATATTATTCTTAATTAAGACGTTCATTTTCTTGCCTAATATATATCATACTTAATATAATTTGCGTTTTCTAACAAAGGAAGAACAGGCCTTGACTTAATTTTTTTTCGAACAATCTTATTGATTTATCTTTAATTTAAATTAAATTTACGTATAAATGTTTATTTTAAATATAAAAGATCCTGTTCAATTTTGAATATAAAAATGTTTTTGTACTAACATGTCAACAAAAACGAACTGAAATAAATATAAATAAAGCTTTTAGTATTCAACAAATAAAAATTACCTTTTAAGTAAACATTACATATCTGGAGATCTTTATAGCGTTTATGGAAATATAGGTAAAACGTTGCATTTTAGGAGTAAATCAATATTTTAATTTTAAAAAAGATAGTGTATGTACTAAGAAAATTCATAAATTTCACTAAGGATTTATATGTCATTTTTTTAAATAATACTTAAGCCGCTTATAATTATTATCAGTTATCGTGTCGGAGCCATGATAATAATTGAACCCCATCAGGTTGTAAACTCTAAAGTGCAATGTATTAGCTTTTTGTTAAAAAAACGGTATGTTGCGAAATAATAAAGAGAGAAAAGCATATTTAAAAACTGTTTATTAAGCTTCTATTCAGAACCGTGAAAAAACTACGTGAAAAAAATCTTCATTAGCATCATATGAAATGCAATAAACACCACCTGAAAAAACATATACTATTACAACACGCGAGAGAGATATTTATAAATATAAAAATTACATGATATTATTCAATTTATATAACTATGAATTTATATGGTGAAATATTTTTTTTATAATATCTATAATACATGGTTAAGATAAAAACATTTTTTAAGCAATATCTGAATCCGCAGAAAAATACGGCTTGCCACTTGCTAGATTCCAAATCTTGCTTTAATCCATGAAATATAGCTTAATACTACTATGAATAATGTATTAAACATGCATTAGACATAAGATTGTTGTATTCTCAAATATATCTTAGACATCCTGAAAACCAACCAAACTTTTGTGAAATGGGAGTCATCTTCATGACAAATATTTTTCAGTATCTAGTTTATATTATACTCAAATCTTTATTAAAACTTGTTGAGCAAAGATGTCTCATTTACATTTTAATTCAAAGGTAGCAATATTTTTTTTTAAAACCAGATCATTCAGCGTTGTAAAAAACGAAAATATCACGTCCCGCTTTTATTGCGTCTCGCGCAAAACACCTCGCTGAAAAATGATTGCTTCTCCCAGCGCTGCTCAGGGGTACTTGTAGTTATAAACATCGATATATTTATTACTGGTGAGGTTCTTCTCGTGTGGTATTTTGAGTAAAACCGCGTAAGGCTGCATTTCCCGGCAGCCACCTGTGGACAAGTCTGCGGGGCACTTGCGTGGCGGCGGACTGCGATCGCCGTCGCCAGGGCGCGCCTGAAGACTCACGGCCTGAAATTCCGCTTTCAGGCATTCCTCGGTGCGAGACGGCACCAATACTCAAAATATTATACACTGCATTATTCATATTTACAACAGGGCAAAAAAAAAACTCTTAACATTCAATTTTGGTTGCGCTTATGTTATTTAACGAATATGTTAATCTTGTTGAGGGACAAGGCATTTGATCGGTGAAGATCCGTTATTGTAATGATAAAAAGTAACTTTGTATTTTTGTCTTCACTTTGAGTTTATTAGAATTATTTGCATAACAAGTTTCGACCCTATACACCGGGTCATCATCAGATGCATGACTAAAACTGTTTTAGTCATGCATCTGATAAGTTAAAATCTGTGTTTATTTTTATGGTACTTTAGTCTATTTTAGTTTGCTGTGAGAATTTTATTATTATCCTTTCAAGGATTTTGGCACATTTAGTATGCTATATTTTAACTATCGTTAAAATAAAAACGCATAAAAATTTTACTTGTCAATCATATCTTTTTAGAGGAGGTTGGCGACCATTTCACTGAGCATATTCTCTTGCTGAGCCAGTGTTCATGGTTTTATAAGGAGAAAAGAGTACGAGTATGGAGAGTCTCCGAGTCCTTCTACACCACAGTTTTATATTGGAAGGAAAAGTCTGCGTTTTGCTGCTGCTCAATAGCATTATTATAATATAATGTTTTCCTTACAAAGCTTTGGCGTCAATCAATCATATAATCTTGAAAAATACCGAAAAAGATTTACTGTCCAATTAACAGAATATTTTATTGTTAATAGGTAGTAAATTCAATTAAGACTATACATAGAACCTTTCATTATCATATACATGTAATATGCATTTACATATATATATAACGGGTAGAACGCCTATCAGAGAAACATATTAGAGCCTACATTCCTAAAGCCTTTTTTTAAGTCTTTGTTGGCACGATAAAAGTAAAACCTGTCTTTATTCGTCTGGTGAAAACACGTATTCAAGCACAGTACTTAAGTTTTATTAGAGAATAAAAATATTCCATAGATTAAGGATAGTATATCATGTAATTTAAATATATTTGCGCATATATAATTTTTTTAAATTTAAATATACATATATTAATAACATGAGCCATGCACTCAATATTGTAAAGAAAGTTCATGAAACTTAAAGGAGTAGCTCATGGAGCGTATTTTCAGACGTAGATAATAGCCTTAATTTATGTCTATTGAACCTTTGACCAATAAAAATCAGCGTCTTTCATAAAAATGATAGCGCATAAAATATATAAGTTATTATAAAATATAATTGTAACCTGACATAAAAAAAATTAGTATAAAAACAATCAAACAAGTAGGGCACTTGTTTGTTTGTTTTTTTTATATTAAACTAGTCAACTTTTTCTCCAATACCATACATTTCATACAATTTTTTAATTCATATTATTAATTATATATGTTTTTGTGCTATTATATTTAATGTTCATACCAAACAAGATTCTGTTCTTTAGAAGTGGTGGATACAGTTTTTCTTTAGCTTTGTTTATTCTTCTTGGCAAAACAAATGTAATATCGTTCACTTGTGTAATAATTTTTATTTGTTTAAAAACCGTTTAAAATACTTTTAGTTTATTTTTCTTACGGAATAAAGTGCGGTTGTTCTGTTCTCGGCACCGCAATATTGCTAACGTTCATTTTGCGAAAACCGATGATTAAGTATATCGAAAAAGGCAAGTGCTGCAATACTAAATGCACATTATAGATATTAGTTAACAATCGTGGTTTACTGTAAATGACTCATTAGTTTACTTTGGAGGCCTTAGTCGGTTAAAATTCTCTAAATTCCTGTGTTCATCTGACTGGAATCGATTAGACCCAATGATTTTGTATTTGTTGCAAGACCAATTACTTCTCATTATTATTATAGATCCAAGAAATATTATCAGTGCAATGATCTGGGATATATAACTATTTAAATATCGCGTATTTTCTCTATATAATATTGTATGTTTTTATACATGAGACATAAATAACGGCTTAACGCAGGTATTTTCTATCTGACACACCTACCTAGCAACGCGCTAGGGATTCAATAAAAATAACTGCTTCTTTATTCTGTCAAGATGTGAATCATCACCTCATATATACCAGGTGAATAGATTCATGAGATTCAGAGGTGAGGATATCCGATCAGATAAAATAAAACAGTCTGCAAGCCGATTAAGCTATTAGATTGCTATTAAAAATACACCTTTGAATTTTTCAAACATAAATATTTATTTGACTAAATATTGTACTTTTTATAGGCTACTTTCTATTTTTATATTCAAAATTATAAAAGAATCCCTAAATGTCTTTCGATAAAATAAACAGTTAATGCTTTAAGTATTATTCAGAGGAGATGGTTGTGTTACATTGTTCAATTTAATTAAACTCTTGAATGCCTTATCGAGTAAATTTACAATTGGACGTCATTCAAAATACGACGAAAGTTCAAAACGCCGATGCTGCAATGCTTCGTGAAATAAACATTAAGTTATTCGAGACTTTCATACAAACTTCTTATTTATTGGTTTACTTTTCAGGTATACCCGGAAAATAATAAGAAAAATCACACCTCAATAAACCGCTGCTTTAAAACTAAAAATTTTGACATTAAAAAAAGGAATGTTACGGCTTTTTGATCTAAATTGACAAAATTATAAAATATTTAGAGCTTCATGGACCAGTAGCCAAAGCAAAGAGTACAAAATTATCTACATATTTGGTGAAACTTTCATCTTTGGAGACACGTACTTTGTTACATAAAGCCTTCACAATGCGGTTAACAGAAGTGTAGGCAATATCAATAAATGCAACTCGATCGTCCAATATAATATCCGTATGCTCTGCGGCATTAACAGTACGTTATAAGAAAACCTAGCCGGACCCACGCGAGTCGCTTAGGCACAATACCTTCTGCGTGATACACACCTACACGAAATGAGAGAAGCCTACTTATGCCATAGTAAAATATATCACCGGAAAATACTTTCACAAAAAAATATTGACTAGATAAAACAAAATTAAAAGAAATAATGATTTCGTATTTTTAATCATTTGTTATTATATTTTTTTTACAAAAGAATGATCAGGTCTATTAAAAAAAATTGAATCACAGAAAAACATTGAACGCGTATTATAATTGTATTGCAAAAGATCTGTGACTGTCATCCAAACAATCCAACGTTTTAATAAATTGATAAAATACACGGTGAAACCTTATTGGTTTCACCAAATATATGTAAGAAAATATAATAATAACATATACAGTTATTATTACCAAGTGCAATAACAAATATACGTAATGCATATACAATAAATCATCGAGATTTATTTAACATTAGCCGATTATAAAGGCAAAACCTATCATTATCATCTTAAAATACAACAGCACCAACTGAGTATGTAACAGCACTTGCACAATCTATGCTAGCATATAACCGGCCGTGATTGCGCGAAAAGGCTCACTTTTCAGTTCGTTTCCGTTTCCGGTCGGACAGTGCTCGGAGCTGGCAGCGAAGAAGCGGACCGCTTCCTTTATCAGGGGCAGTGGTTGTCTGCGCTGGACGCACTTCCTGTACTGGATTAAACGCAGCTTAAAGTTCAGAGAAAGTGCGAGCCAAGTAGGGTAACAACACTCTCCGCTGCTATCATATTTAAATCGTCTGGCTGTATAAACTCAGAGAGTAAATTGAAGGCATCAGTATATTACGTAATTCATTTAAACAATAACAATATTATTCACGCTTGATTTGAACACATTCCGAATCAAAAATATATATTTTTTTTTAGTCAAAAACTATTTATATTAAAACAGAGTATCATGGCAGTGTAATCACCTGGCGCCAGAGTTGCGCTGATCTCAGCAAGATGGTACGCGAGTGTCTTCATAATAAGGACTACATAAATTTCGCAATCTCAGTGAAAGGGCCCGGCCGGTGAGCAAGCTGTTACAGCATGTGCAACATCTTCGTTGGAAGGCCTTCAGTAACGTGTCATTGAAACTGTCATACCAATATAGATCTTGCAAAACGTATGACATATGGCACAAGCCTTGATCCAAGTTTTGAAATAATGTAACCCTATTGTTAAGGTGATTTTGAAAGGCGACGTAAACGAGTATTGATAGGAAGTCTATTTTTCTGGTTTGTATGTATCACTGTTTCATAGATCTTCAATGAATGTCCTTCGTGTGACAGCTTTCACTTCTATAGAAATATCATTTTCATATATATTATAATGACGAATCCAGTGTACCACTTCCTCTTCCTGGTGTTTTATGAGATGTCACCTTGCAATTATCGGACATAGGCTCACTTGTTCATCTTTGTTTTGTGGTTGACTCAATGTGATTTTTTGTGAACCCCTTCATCATATTAATCATTTCTACTTTTAACCGAACATATCCATAATAACACTAATATGCCGTTAATTCATTCCTGTTTTAAAATATTAAAATATAATATTAAGATTGGTGGAATGTGAAAAATACTACAATTTTTTTCAACTCTTTATGATTCTATAAAATAAACTTTCAAGCAACCTTCAACCCTGTCTTTCAACCGACGGCAGAGTTGATTATTTCTGTGAAAGTGACCTATCAAGCTAACTTCATGATGTTATCAGTCGATCAGGTTAGTAATCTCACGGTGTTCCGTACCCAGAACTTCCCCCATATAAAAAGATTCCCCACACTCTCACCGTCTCTATAGACAAAATACCTGTGAATATTTTTAGACATACTGATGATAGATCTTTGTTGACTTCCAGTTCCTAAGGATAGAGAAGTATTGAAGGTCAGGATCTCCAGATCTAGCAACGCATTTTTTTTCCCGTGACTTTGAAGGTCTTAATTTTGATATGGATTCAATTGAAAGCATGACAGTTCGTATAAGGCATGCCTTCGTTGTTATAATAATAATTCATATCATAGTGATTGATAATTTATTTCCCGAAACAATTTTTTTATTATATACTGCAAATTACATAATCTCATATAAAAATAAATGTTTTCACTATTCAGTTTGATTTATTTATACTAGTGTATATTCGAATGGCATAATAATATCTGAGGATTACATTTCTTTTCAAGTATTATTGAATAGCCGGAAGCCTATTTCTGAGAGTTAACAATGGAGATCATGGATTTCACAGTCATGAGATTGTGCTTGTGCTCATTACGACTGGATCGGACTGTGCTTTATAGCCTTTATCGTATAGCCTTAACACGTTTTGTAGAGTACCGACCAAACATTCTGATATCTTAAAAAATAAAAAAAATATTTATTAAAAAATTCAATGGCCAAAACAAAAATAAATTAAATAATAAATTTCAGTGAATTTTAAAGACAAGTGAAATATTGTTATAAATTAATAGTGGTTTGAAGTATCGCACAAATAATAATAAACTTTACAGAAATCACACTTCAGCAAAAACTTTGTTTTTGCTGATATTAAAACACACGATAAATAACATTCTGTTAAATTATGTGTATATACATTTATATAAATATATATTTATATATATATATATATATATATATGTATTTATATATAAATATATAAATATATATTTAAAAAATAAATATAAATATATGTATATGTGTGTGTTCAAATCACTTGCTTTTATAAGACGGTTAGCGTATACTATACAAAGGTCAGGAGTGGGAGTGACGTATTGGTACTTTCTCCTTTCCCCAGAGTAAAATCTTATGTTACAAAATGAGATGCAATACAACCTCACGCCTTTCTGAAGCCATTGAAGTTCCTGTGCCTTTATAGTGTTGACGATTCAGTGAACTTACTTTAGAACATAAAACTTAACGAGCTTTTTCATCACAACGTAGCTCTAGTAACTCCAAACAAAGAAGAATTGGGCGTACAATTTTAAACATTTTTTGAAAACTCGGTATTTTTGTATTAAAATCATAATTACAATTTTTCTGTCAATTTCGATTATCGCTTATACTTTCTAAATAATACTTTAATTTTATGTACCATTTCAATTGTCGTTATTTAAAGCATAAAAGATTGTTAAATTTCATTTCCATCATTTTATCGACCTTGTATTTTGGTGACTACACTAGTGTTCTGATGACTCAATTAATCATCCTCATGACATTTTCTCTAGGAAATGCAAAGTCATCATCATTAAGGGGAGGATTCTTCAATCTAATTTGATTTTAATAATTGTTCGAGGTAATTTATGAATAAAAAAGGATGCCACTTTAATACCTTATAATAAATTCGTTTCCGCATTTTGAACCTGTCAGGTAAAAACAGTCAATACTTGCACATCTTGATGTGGTTATTTAATAATACATTATCACAAAACTTTAAAATGTACTCACAATTAATTTTAATTACATATAAACTCGTGTTTTATTGAGGAAACTTTAGAAATATATTTTACTGCACAAATAAATAGAATTTAATGTTTCACCCATTGTGAAATATTTCTAACTTTTCCCAAAGGTTTTTAACAACAACCATCAGTCGAGAGTGTAAAACAATCTTCTTGAAACTGCCTTTCGCTTCCAGTTTTTATAATCGTTTTATAAAATAATTACACCTTCACGAGCTCCAGATTAAGTGCCAACTCTGCAATAAGTTTTTAAAATAAATAAACCAAACATTTACTCGTCGGCGTAATATTTTCAAACTTTTATGATGATGTAACTAAACATAACTTAGAAAATATATTCTTAACAAAATATATTGTTATTATCATCTTATAAAAATGTTAGGGAAAGAGTAGCACTCGTCCCTTTCAAATAAACTCATATCCTGTGACCATGAATTTTTATATAGATTTAAGCTCTCTTATACATAACGCGTAGTTAATTTGATAACTAATTAAGGAATAACACAACGGAAATTATTTCACTGATACTTAATTTTTGATTGTTGTAATTTTATTCGAATAATTTTTAGTTTTCAATAACCACAGAATGAACTGTTTTCTAACTAACCAAACTTATCTATCAAAACAAATTTTTGTAGTGCATTAGTGACATATAGTGCATAAGTTGATGAAAATTACATCCGATCCATTGCATTGAAACGTGATATTTACATACTATTTAATTGTAAATAATCATAGTAAAATTTTCTGCCACTGTATATAGAACTTGTATGAGTAGTGAAAAATATATAATACAACAAATCTCAATTATATAAATCCATGGAAAGTTTTTTAGTCAGTAATTGCAAACGACTTATCATTTTTTTTAATTTGCTCATATTTTATAAAAATATGAACTGCAACACACTCGTATAAACTAAATCGGCATTTTTTTATAATAAAAAAGTACCTTTTACTAGTCATTATTTTAATTGATGTAAACTCAATAACAGATATTAATTGCTGAAATTAGGCATCATGTTATAAATAACAAGTGTTATTTTATTTCAACCTTGTTAAGTTTAAACTCGAAGTAACAAGCGTATCAAACACTTGAGTTGTATCATTTATTTTTATTAATTATATAAAAATGAGTCAAATAGATTTTTGATAGTTTAAGATATTTTATAATTTATTCGTCATCAACATAATATGAACAATGTTTAATGACCTAAAACTAGTCCAGGTGACTAGACATTCTGTAGATGGCGTTAACCGGCGCGTTTGGAAACAAACTACAACTTTGCCAACAACCTCATTCCTCAGCCAAGCGGTGCGTGCTGGCACACTCGATATTTCACTTTGGCAAAACCACCGCCTGTGCTCACTGATTATCAATAACTCAGCTGATTTATGAACCGGATACTTAAGCAAATATGCTATTTAGAGCTGGGTTACGTATTTTTTTTTCATAACAGCTTGTTTCTATGGCGCTGTCTTTCTTGGGTTCATCATTCTTTTCACTTTTCTATAAGGTGCCGGTTAGCGATTGAACTTAAATTATTGCTCATCAAACAAACAATAACGTTCAATATAAGTATTTGCAACAAAAAATCTTGATACGCTACATGATATTCTAGAATATATTAGTAGGTAAAAACTGCTATTCAACAGCATATTAACATAGGTTTATATTTTAATGCTCTTTCATTACGACGGTAAATTAGCGCTTTCAGAATATATTTTTTTTTTAATTTAAAGAAACTTAATATTTTTGAGTAAAATACTTGAGTGATTTTCCACATGTTCGTTTTTATTTGTGACCGGTTTCGCCAACCTTTCACGTTGGCATTTTATATAATAATGCTACTAACTAATTGATTATTATTATATAAAATCTCACTCTGTTTGATAATGCCAACGTGAAAGGTTGGCGAAACCGGTCACAAATAAAAACGAACACGTGGAAAATCACTCAAGTATTTTACTCAAAAATATTAAAATGGAATTCCACTAAGTACTCTCTGTCAAAAATATTGAATTTCTTAAAGAAACTTAATTAAAATATAATACGCATCATTAACAAATTATGAAACTAGATTTTAGATTGTTTAAAAAAAAGTATACATACATTATCTAACAAGTACATAGATTCACAAAGCTAATATGTGTTTAATACATTCCACAAAGCACAACAATAATCTTAACGAGTGAAGGGAATTTTCGACTTCAGCTATCGATGCAATCAAAATCATTCAATTTTTAATAAATCAAACCAATCGATCAAAAGACTCTTGGATAAATTATCGATGTTTTAATATACTACCTTCTACTAATATTAAATAAGTACATTCTATCGACTGCTGATTTTAAACTGTCGATTTAATTAAATAATTATTATTTTAAAATCATCATTCTCCAAAGACTGAATCAAAACTATCGATGTAAAAATATGGAAATCAACAATCGACTCTTTTAATTTATCTGGATATTAATAGCATAGCAACTGACAGATTAGTGGAATAATATAATTTAAGGATCTCATGTTCATAAAAACTATCGAATAGTAAATAAAATTGATGATTTTTTAAAACACGTTCATTTGATGTGTTGATCGAAACGACAATTTTAATCAACTGTTAACACTTTGAACGATTCTATTGATAAAAAAAAACAACCAAAGTGCTATTGAAAACTATCGATTGTAATCGATTCATGAAAATCTTCCCAACACTAGATTGAAATATTACAATACCGGATTACACTTCTTGCCAATTAAAATTGCTGAAGAAATGAACAAACAAATCATTTTTAAACATGTTCAAGGGCCGCAGAACCGGTTTTTTCACTTTTAATAATAAACACTTCATATTTGCAAAAATAATCGATGATAAACCATTAAGTAGTTATTTCGTTCAAGTTATTTCCAATCTCAGATAATCTGAGAAAATCACTTATATAACCACTCTACTTTGTAAGAGTTGGAAGTAACAAAGAGAAACAGGATAACAATAGTTCAAAGCCTACAAAGCATCATTTAAATGGATTTGTCTCCGGTAGACATCTACCTGTTTACACGAATAGAATATATACCCTATATAAGAATATACCTTGAACCTGGACAAAATTATATTTTATAAGAATTGACAACTTTTTTATTGTTAGCGGTATTTATTATGCCTCTAAGATTGGCATGAATTCAGCCAAGAAATATCCTTAAATTCTTTTCTTGCCTTGACAGTGCCTTACCTTGAGTGTTTTTAATTGGGTTTTGAAAATTTAACAATCTGTACAAATAAATTGCTGCTGTAAAAACAAATCAACTTTCATAATGCAGCAATCAAAGGTCGATTGTTGTAAAAAGTGAAATTGATTGATTTTAATTTGATTTAAGAGCTTATGATTGAAAGGTGCATAACAAGAAAAAATATTTAAAATATATATATAATTATTTTGAAAATAAACTGGAGAACCTATTTATTGATGTGAAAATATGCTTAAACTACGTGGTTTATAAAAAATGGATCTAAATTTTTGTTATGATCTTGTGCTTATAAAAACTCAATAAACCTTTATATATTTTAAATTTTAATCAGTTGTTAATATTCGATAGTTGTCAGATTTGCTGCTGCCTTACGCCATGCTTAAAACTTATCTTACTTCAAATTGCATGTTAAAAACCAAAAATTTAATTTCATTGCATATTGTTTAATCGATAATTTAATATGGAATTATCAATACAAATTTATTTAAAATTTTACAGTTTAGTAATTTTATTTAAAAAATATATTAAATCAGATCAGATAAAATCAATACTTATTTGAGAGTCGCCCAAATATTTCTAAAAATCACTTCCGTCAACGTATATATTTTATGTATTATATATAAAGTAGGTTTCTTGTGAGATATTTTCTTAGAATCAAAAGGCTACGCTTATTTATGAATCGGTCAGAATCTGCTTATATATGTTACGATATTATAATACGTGGTTCCGTTTGGTTGATCTGGCAATTGAATACTTGCTTCTAGGAAGCAAGTGCAGTATTCTTTAGCTATCTCTACAGCTGTAGCGGATGCAACAAATTCAAACATGCGTACAGTGCAAGTTTCTGATGTGTCATGTAAGGCAGCGGCCGGAAACGTCCGGTTGCGAACTTTTGAATTATACAAGCAATAAATCCATATAAATATTTAATTTTAAAAAAACCGGTAACAACACAGTATTTTAGTTAAAACTTTTATTGATGAAGAGTCATCGTAATAGGTCAAAACTCTGACTCACATATTAACTAATCTGAATTCGATGCAATCATTGACTCATTTGTTCTAAAAAAAAAACCATGTCACTGAATGTTAAATGTTTTTCAAAACCAGTTGCATATCATAAATATATTATGCTTTGAATAAAAAAAAAATTACTGACACGTTTATTAAGTAATGACTATTTAAAATTGTATTACAATAATTTTTCCTTACTAACTTTTTTAAATTTAGACTCTATTTATGCAGTTTTATGTTAACCAACTTATTTGAATTTTCTTTTAAAAATTTTTTTACAATTTCAATGATTAATTGATAAGAATGAAATTATAGTCAAAATTAAAAATATATATATCATTTGTTAATATCTGTTTATTAAATCAACTATAATTCGTAGTTGTGCAGTTTGTGTGTTTAAATGCAGTATCAGATTGCAGTTTTCGTTACAAGTTGGATGATTTGCAACACATTTAAAAAGGTTTCCTACCCCTGAAGTAAGGTTTCTTCCAACATTCTAGAATGTCTCCACGACAACATTGCAGCACGGAGGGATATTTGTTATTTTTATTTGTTATGAATGCACTTATTTAGAATGTCATTGTTTCCTTCAGTTATGAAAAAAACAGTACTGTTGCATAAACAATATCTACAAAAACCATCGCAGCAACATCTATTGAAAAAACAAATTTATGGCCACTCCATTTTTTGCCATAGTAAAGTAATGTCGATTTAATAATCAAAATTGTAAAATCATTTCAAAGCTCTCAAACTTTTATTTATGAAATTTTTATCAAGATTATTTTGTGATTCAAAAGATTGATTAATGAACCACAAGAGCAAAATGAAATAAATTTTCGGTCGATATTTAAATATTTAATTTTTTTTAATAAAACATGAATAGCTTAAAAATGTTGATCAGCAAACATTAGACTTGTTTGATAGGATAATAAATCAAGTCCTACGTTGTCATATTAATCACACAGTCAAGTCAGCACAGATATGTCCAGATTATATGAAAATAGAGTACAACTGATACGAGAAACGCGGATTCCGTAATTACAGGAAAATTTATTCAACCATTAGCCAATACAGAAATTCTGGAAAATTAGAGCAGTATTAAGCAATGGATTAAATAACCACAGGCAGTTCAATATTAAAATAATAATAAACGGGAAGAATTTATTATTTTAACTTTATTAGGAAGTTTAGGAGATTGAGTCAAAAAATATATTTTTTGCACAAGCGTACAAATATTTGCGGTAGCAAAAGTAGGATCTTCATCAATATTGTTGGTACTATAATACTCCTTAAGTCTTGGTCTTCAAAATTGATGCCATCATTCTAAGACATTGATTAGTGCAACCTTCTTTTTCTGCAGACTTTATATTCAACATCCTCGCGAACTACATTGAAATATCAAAACGTTTCTCGCCCTTTTTATACCCCTTCCAGATTTAGTACTTAATCATTGGAAATTTTTATTTTATCCATGATTTCTTACCATTAAATTATGACTTAAATAAAAAAGAAATAATTATATTTTATTATAAATATATGGAACATCTAAAATTAATATATTCTCAGCAATTGTATTTTAAGTTTAACTATGACTTTTTAAGTTGTTTTTTTTTAATTAGTACTTATATATTTTATTTTTTTGGCTACTTGCTTTTCGAAGATCTAAAACAATAAATTATCTCTAAGCAAAAAAGGCTTTACCTAAAATTTCTAAGGGATTCATTGTTGCATGTTAAAAAATATAATCATAAAATTCTTTCTCTAGATCTAAAACTAAGATGAAACATACCATTATAATTTTAAAAAGATAGTGCAATCAATTTAAATGATACGTCGGAGATGCATTTAAAATAAAAAATATATAAAGAGCGTATAAATTAATAAAAATACAATAGCGCAAAATTCTGATGGATATGTGTACCTCTTAATAAAACAAGGTGTTCATAATATGTAAAAAGCACAGAGAGACCATTATCGAAAAGTTAACTGATAATTGTAGGGGTAAAAAAAGGATCAATTTTTTTGTATAGATCTTTTAACAAGCCAATAAATATATATATATATTTTTTTTTACATAAGCTATTTATTATGACGTTAAAACGTAAATAAACCATTTCTGTAACAAATTCAACCTTGATAATATTATTAATTTTTTACAAAATTTAAAGATTTGTTTTTTGATCTTATTAGTTACCCAGTAGTCGTTAATATTTACAAGCAAAAAAATACATCTTTTCCTGTTACACAACATGGGGCAACGGACACAAATCACATTATTTATGTAAATTTTATTTTTTTCTATGGCGTTTTTTTATTTCATCTCCAAAAGAGGTCATATCATCTACACAATCATTCTTGAGATGTTTTTTTTTTTGCTTGTGCTTAATTCTATTTACAAATTCCGTCCGTTACACAATCACACACGATAGGTTTTTTGACAAAATCGTAATCGTCATCAATTAAGGACGGATACAATTAGCTTTTTGTGTCATATTCCAGCAGACGCTCATCAAAGCCATCCTATACATTCTGTAAGCTCGGCGAGGTCTTAGAACCATTGCCAAATCGACAGAATCAATGGATCAAACATAAATATAAGTGATTCATTTCAATATCCATATTCCAAAGTAACATGAAGAAAAAATTTTGAAACCATTTGCGAAACTTCTAGAAATACAAAAGTGTTTTTGCATGTCTGCAATCAATACAAAACTTTTAAATCTCACATCTTTCATTCTCTCACATAACTCATTAATTTTTACGCTTACTGGCCAAATTATGTTCTAAGTGGATAAATGGATCACAAAATTAAGATATTTACGTATATTTTTAATAAATACCGTAGAAGCAGGAAAGAAAAGTATGCATAATAAATAATTTATCGTTGACGCATACCTTATTCTAAATCATACATTTTTAGTAAACCATTTAAAAATCGTCATGTTTGTGAACAGATTTATCTTTTCAATGAATTCATTCATGGTCCGCTCTTGTTCATACTAAAAATATGTAAAATATCGTAACAATGCCCTGTAACTGCGTTACAAAAAATATTTTTTTTAATATAAAAAACAAAGTAACAATTTCTTTAGTGTACAAATTACTGTAAATATTAATTTTATGATATCACACGATTTCCGGGCAGGTTGTGGATGCTTATCTCGGTGCATTAAACCGTCAAACCTTCTTAATATTCTACACAGTTAACTAACGCAATTAACGCATTCAAGTTGTACCTGCTGTCTGTAAAAATTAAACAGTACTCGATTAGCCCGAAGCTTGATGCAGCTGTGGGTAGCAGCTTGTGCGTTGATGTGACATAATCTATATACAATCTTACTGGAACTGTTAAAAATTAATTGCTTGTCAGGTATGACTGTGGGCTTTGGAGACTTATTCTCCTTTCCGACAACAGACAAGGCTTTCCTGTTAAAAGAATGGTTTTAATAAACTAGTTTTTTCATGCAAATACTTGACAGGTGAGATAGTACTGAAGGGTTGTTTTTCAATAAATATTGATTAATAAAATCATAAAATGAAAATTGGCACCTAATTAAGTTTTAAAAGAAATACTTCCGGATATTTTTATGTATCCTATACAGTAAAATATAAAAATACTTCAGGATATATAATTGTTAATAAATAAAAACGTTTCCTTTTCTTAAGCCGAATGATTAAATTAAACGTACAGTTAGCTTTAAATCGAGTATGTTATACTTAATAACTGTCTATAGAAAACATTGCAATAATTTGCATAGTATATCTCAAGGAAATATTTAATAATTGCGGTACACTTAACTGGTTTTTTATTTTTAATAAAATTTAATGTACTGGCTTTAATAACTGCATTCGATCACGTAGCTCAAAATTTTCATTCATTTCATAGTAAAAATTATTTTATATTAAAAATAGTAAAGCTTTGTCAAGTATCAGGCCATGGTCAAATTTGTTACGTTTAAAATTAGCAAAGCTGAATTAGACTTTTGTATTTGCTTTTCGACACAAATTTAAGATACTTAACATATTTGGTAAATCCATCTAGGTAAGATCCACTCCGTGACGAATTATTTACGCCAATCCATAACAGTTAATAATTATTTTCATAAATAGCTTAGTAGCTGCTTCGTTTTTTTTTCTTATACTTATATTTTGCTTCTTATGTGTATTCTAGTCATTCAATAATTATAGCTATTTTTTGGTGCATTATAACATTTAAAAATGTAGCATGTATTAATGTACGTATGATATTTATTTTTTCAGCTTTAATATTTTATATAAGCCTATTAGCGAAAAATTTCAAGCACCATGTTTTATGCAAAAACTTTATCAACGTCACGTTAAAAAGGAGACCAGGCCTTTATCTTAAATCAGAAGGACAACTTCCATAAATACCTGTATTTACACGTACACACCAGTTAATTGAAGTTAATTACGGCTGCGGCTACTTAACCTACCCTGTCGCAAGGCTGTGGTGGACTCTTACGTAAACAGCGGGTATTAAACTCTGCCATCCGCCCGCATGCCTGCTAATACAGCCTACTTGAGAGGCTATATACCATTATCATTTTCATAAATAAATACATTATTGGTAAATAACATTATTGCTATGTTTCTATCTATATTGATAAAGAATTTTGATAAACTCTCACAAATAACAAAAACATTATGAAAACTGCTCACGCATTTGCACCACATATCACATACACAAAACTTCATATCTCTAAATAGTTTTATTATTTATAAATACAGTTTTAATAATTTATCTTATTTCCTAGATTGGCTTTATTTTTGATAAGACCTCTGAATCTATTGAATTCAGATTGTGAATGCTCCGCAAATTTAAAATATAAAAAAAACATATTTTCCCGCTAACTTCGTTGAATTATCAATTACAATATCTATAAACAAGTTGCAGCTGTCTAACGCATTACTAATGTATTTCCTCTTTCGCAATTGAGAGTTCTTTATCTTTTTAGATTTTCAGTGCTTTCTATAACTAGAATTATTTGGTCGTACCTCATCGCGAAATCTTTAAGTTGGATTGTAATTGCGTTCTTAATACTTCACAGCCATTTACGAGCTATGATCAAACAAAGAAGTGCAATTTCCGTAGACGAATCAGGAAGGAGAGTTTTCCTCGATTTAATGCACTTATGTCTCCCGAAAGCTAATTAATAATAGAGTCTACCGCGACTCCTACTTTCTCTTTCATATATATTGACATCATATACCTGACATACTAAAGTGAACAATGAGCAACTCAAAGGCGACTCTGATTCCAAATCGGCATCTCCATATCACGCCCTCCATAATAAACTTTGATGCTGTGCTCTACAATAACAAAAACGATCATATGACTACTTAAAATCCGCTTAACACACATGCATATTTCGTTTACATATAATTACTTTTGTAATTCTTTGTCGTGTTCATATGCAAGTAACGTTAAAACGATTAAATTTCATCCAAAATGTAGCATCGTGCATACGAGAAATACGTTTTCCCTCTCGGCAGAATCATCATTTAATTCTATTAAATTCTCAAATGGCTTCCATTGTTTACTATTTTTCATTTAATATTAATTTTTTTTATTTCATTTTATTTTTTTATCAAACGCATTGAACACAAATTAAAAATTATATTCTACGTCTTCAACTGCTCTAAATTAAAGCAGTAAAAAAAATACAGAAAGAAAGGTGTATTTTAATTTAGTTTTAAGCACAAAATAATAAAATCTTGATATTAATTTAACCATTAGTTACAGCTTGCCAAATTTTTGTGTTTACTTTATCGAAGTAAAAAGTTTTTTATGAAATATGTTCGAAGTCAACAATACTTTTATTTCCTTCACACAAGGTGATTTGTCAAATCATTACACCTTAATCAGTTTTTGTAAATTAAGTACATTATCTTAAAATGCAAAACTTTGTGAATATATTGGAATTTTATTTGATAATTTTCAAAGAAACCCAAATCTTTGCCAACGCACGTTACGTAGTCATTGTTTGGAGAGTCAACAGATTTTTCTTGTTCTCAAATCTGTTTTAGTTTCAATGAGAAATTTCTATGTAGGGAGTGTGGAATTTGTAGTATTGGGTGTTCAGTATAAATATGAATTTAGCCAACGTAAATTACATAAGACAACATAAAATCAACAGCCTTACATCACAAGCCAAAGTACATTTAAGCTAACGTTTTAAAGATTTTCACACGGTTTTTTTTTATTTTAAATATTGACGGATATGTACGGATATTTCTTAACTCGCCATTAACACAGAAGATTTATCAAATATAGCTAAAAATTATTAAAAAATGAATATATTTATATTTGTGTCAGATTTCAACACACAAAAAAACCTCATGAAACCCTTTAGTACTTGAGGGCAACATTTAACAATTTAAGAGAGTTACTATGTCCTTTATATTAAAATGTTAAATAATTTTTAACAACTCATCATAACGCTGTTGTTTTTTTAATATAAAAAAATCACAATTTGTTTCAGAGAAATTTAATTAAATAAACTAAGGTTTCTTGTTGACATATAAATAGTAAGTATCACACAAAGTATTTAACAGGCAAAATTATTTTGAAATAATGTGAAAATTCAATCGTAAAAATTCGGTTCTTTTGTCTTACTACTATTTTGGTGACAATAAATTACACGGCTATTAAAGTTTAGTTATAGATTTTGAGAAATCTGTAATTTATAGTTGCGTATAATCTGCTACGTGGTCTTTACGTCTACAGACTACTTTCGTAATACCCGAGGTAGTGAGATCAGACTTCAAATCTGTGTCAAAAAATGGCGACTACTGGTTAAGGATTTCGCACGTCCACCAAGTAAACCCATTAAGTACTTGAAACCACTATGTTAAGGGTAATTATTATTATCTTATGAAAGTTTTATTGGATATTTTTTAAACATTCAAAGTAAAAAATAAAAATTATTCTCAGCACTGTATCATTGTTAATCTACATAATCAATTCTTATCCTGTTTGAAAGTACTAAATACTTCACCAAAAAATTACTTCGTATCTTTAAATTTGTTTGAATTAACCCATAAATGAATCAATCATTTATTGAGGACTTATTTTTTAATTATTTTCTTGACAAAAGCATATATATATATATAATATCTCTGATTTTAATGACTTGAATTAACTATAACTTACAGTGCTAGTGATAAATAATACAGATCGTGTAGTTAATTCAATATTTAACACGAAAATATTGTTTTAATTAAACACTTTGTTTAACAATGCCCAGATTATTTTAAAAAATCAGTCAATAGATGAACCGACATAATTTTCAAATATATTAGCACATTTTATCACTATGCTATTTTAATTTTAAATCACACATGTTTTTTAACAATCAATGCTTTTAAATGTCATAAATAATATTGTCAAGTAAAGCAGGATGTGAATATTAATAAAAATCTCAATTTGTTATCGTCTGGTTGACATTGTCGATATCCTTCTAAATTATAGTTTATAAAATTTCCTTGTAAGTTTACAATTTTATTTATTTTAAAATTTGTTATGTTTATTTAAATAAACTTTTTTTTGGCAACATTCATACGATTTTATTTAAACCAAAATAAATTATTTATAATAAAGCGATCGAGGCAATTGGGTTATTATAGCCAATAAGTTCTAACCTACGCGATCGACTGAGAACTTACCGTGATAGATCAAAAGATTTAAAATATATTATTATATGACACGATCGACAAGTAGACCTTAACTCAGAAACGTATTTCAAAACTGACTTATTATTTAAAATCTAGTATTTTTTCCGTTTATTTTATGTTTATGAAAGCACTAAAAATATAAATTAAAAATAATAAAAACATATGAATAAATTTCATACTGAATCATTAAAAGTTTATTGTTTAGCGTTTAGGTAACAGTTTGAATAATTTTCCTTTCATTTTTTGGACACAAATATTATTACTAAAATACGTATTTAATTGTCAAAATTTAGTACAGTTTATATAAGATACTACGTATAACATTTGTAAGTATGATAATTTTGATTATTTTATAGCATGTTTCTCATATTTAAATATTAATTAGTATTCAGTAAAATTACACAACCACACCCAGATGGTAAAATCGAGTGTCAGACAGGCACTCTATCACTATAAACGACTTTTCCTTATACAATAATTCGTTTAGTGTTAAAGATATCACCTTGGAATTTTGTTTATATGTGACCATTAAAATTCGAAGAATTTTGGTTTACATACAAATAACGAGAAACAGGTTCATAGGCCTCTAAAAATTACAAATGTGATGTAAAATAAAAAAAATGTTTTTTCCCAATTTATGTTGTTTTTTTACGGTTTGCGGAATCATTGTATAATGTTATTGTTGCTAAATAATTTAATATTAATTATTTATTCATCATCAGAATAATATAATGCAGTATTTAATTAAGCTTCCTATATCGTAAATTCAGTATAAAAATTAATATCATGATGACTTTTTAGTAAAAATCCGAAAATAATCAATTAGAAACTTATGTAACACCTAAAAATTTCTATCAGTGTTACAACATTAAATAAAAAATGCAATGTAATAATATATTTGAAAGAACGTAACTTTTAGACAATAACACGTCATCTCCAGATTGACAGATATGACACACTTATCAAAATCATTTCTCATGAACGTAATAATAAGTTTGAAAAAAAACATAAACAATTCAAGTATGATTACTATTAGTTAAAACACGTGTTTAGATTAACACACAATATAATATGTCCCAACACAGGTCAAAGTTTACCATCACTGCCTGTCAAGTCTGAATAGGCCTACGTTGTGTAAAATTATTGCTAATGTGCCTACATCAATCCATCAATTAATATTGAAGTTCAATAATATCAATTATTATTTTAATACACGTACGGAATTTTTTTTTAAATATTACACGCATTAAGGTTTTACTATAAAAGTGATATATTCATTTGAAATAATGATGACTGGTTTGATAAATGTTTTTTTTTCATGGTTAAAGGTATTGATGAATAAAATTTACAAATTATGTAATTTTTCAGAGGATTTTAGTGTACTCCAAAAGAGAGTATTTATTAGGAATATATCTTTGAAATTTTTATTACAGAAATACAATAATAAAAGGAAAACACATAATTTAATCGACGCGTGTCGATATAACTTTACGGAACATTCAAAACAATGCACGATTTCCAATTATAACCATACATAATTCCTTTTATGATCAATTAAACGCCATTCTTTAATAAATCCCATTGTTTAATTACAGTTCATACAAATATACGATCAATAAGTGCATTTTTCATGTATTTCTCAAAAAAATATTTCCTAGAGTGTAATCACGCGCGTTGCTTTATTACGCATAATGCCATAAATCAATCATACGCGAGGCTAAATAAATAAGCCCAGCATCAAATTGTATACTTTGGGGTGAATATAAAACATCAATTAGACAAAACACGACCGTGGCATTAAGGTACTATTGCGAAATACTTCGAAATTCGTGCCAAGGCAATGACAGCAAAGATCGCATTAAAAAACCCCTTTAAATACTGGCGCGAGTGATCCCCGTCTAATCGGCTGAAGAAAATTCTAGCGCGATTGTTTTCCTAACAATGATTATGTAAATGGCAATATGCGGAGGAAAAAAATGACGCGTATCGTGTTGCTAATTTTATAAATTATTCTTTTTGCTGTGATAGTTTCACGAAACCAACAATTATTCACGGTACGAATTTGCCATAGTCGATGAATAAACCTCTCAACAACGTATTATGTGTTGGGTCAAAAAACTTCAAATGAACCACTTTTAAACAGGATGCCATGAAATGACGTGAAACAAACATGATCATTTTTCAGCGATAATTAAATAACCCAAGAATATTTTTGACTGAAATTATTTAGTGGAATTCCATTTTCATTTTCCATTTTGTCAACGTGAAAGGTTGGCGAAACCGGTCACCAATAAAACTAAATAAGGGGAAAAAAATATTTGATGTATTATAATTTATTCTTAATATATTTCAATTGATATTTATTATTAAAATGCCTTCGTCTATTTGATTATTTGTTTTTCTGGCATTTTTTTTTATTCTTAAGAAAAAAACATCATTGTTTTAATAAAACTTAAGAGCATTGAGTCATTTAAGCAATTATTCAATATCTTAGTAATACTGCCCCTCATTTTGTGTACAATTAATATTAAATTACCCTTATATAATATTGATTTTTATAAGCAATATATAAACTCAACATGAAGCATATATGCGCGTTATGGGTATAAATATTTTTAAAAACAGTATTTTTTCTAACAATTACTTATTAAGATTCATTTTTATTATATTTTTTTTTTTTTTAAATCAGTCTTAAATAAGTTTTATTCTAACAGTTAGATAAAAACATGGAGAAGTGTATATAAAAAAGAACAATATTTTAATTATTTTTTTAATCCTTTTGTATAGCAAAAATATAAAGCTGCGAATATAAACATTCGTGTGTAATAGTAATACATGTGCATATTTTATGCTTTAGCGAATAATGTAAAAACTTTATATATTTCAATGTATCCAACCTTGGTTTTATTCTTCTTAATTATGTTTATCTCTAATTGTATGCCAGTTTGTTTAGCTCAGATTATACCGGATATAGCTTAATGCAAACTTTACAACAATTAAAAATATTAAATCCATGAGCAGGCAATAAACCTGAAATACAAGTTTTTAAATTCGTATGCAATAATAGATTTCATAAATAAATTAAAACAGTGTGTGCTTTGATTCGCTTGTAATCCCCTTTGTGAATTTAATTGCCATGATTATAACAGATTACTTATTTAGTCAGCACTAGGCACGTGATATTTTTATATTCATATTTCGCTTTTTGAAAGTATTGAGTCAGTTCTTCGGTTGAGAATTTAACTCTTAAGGGTATGTGCAAACCATCACGGGATGCGGCAAAGGTTCGTTCACACCTGATAGTAAAGGGGAAATCACGCAAACTGAACAATTTTCTAGCTGGCGTTCGTGTGGGACTGAATGGTGAATTTTAATTTTTTCGAAGCACGTTCCGCATTCCCGTAAACAAAAGTGATTAAATACTTGTTGTATATAAAACATGTAAAATAATACTCCCTACAAGAATATTAAAAATATTGAATATAACTCACATTTTTCTCAAATCACATAATTTATTTTTCTATAGGTAAAGTTAAGTAGCAACATGTCTTGCTGGTCAATAACATTGAACTTCCTATATCTAGAAAGATTTCAGATCAAATTACTGCGTCTAAAATCAAGGCTTTAAAAAGAGTTTTTTTTGTTGCTGATGATTTAAGAACGATTAATATTTGTAATAATAACGAAAATATACAATGACATGTGTAATACATTTTATTGATAAAAATTATGGTTTATAAATAAAAAAAATAAAAAATCATTTATAAATAAAATAATAATGCTTTTTTCGCTTTATTGTTATACATCAATAATTAATAATAAAAACATATAAACTATTTCTAAAAACAATAATTTAGCATGAAGTAAGTCTAAAGTCCGATTCAGATACAGTGCAAACCTGTTCTAATAAAATATAATTTCAACTGAGTGGATTGACAAGATACCCGAGAATATAATGGGTGAATAATAGTGTGAAGGACAACTGCAAATCAGTAAAGCAAGGCAGTCCCACATCTATGTAACATAATGATGATAGCACTAAGAATAAGTATTGTATGTAAAATACACCACATTATCATGATTATAAAATATTAAAAACAAAAAAAAAATTGACAATTCAAGTATAGTTAGTGTGCATGGATTAAATATAGAAGATATTTGTTGAAATAACATCAATATGACTCTAAAAATTAAAAATCCTATTCGGAACTTGGATATCTTTCAAACAGAAGCAATAAAAGTCAAATCAATAGGCTAAAGGCAAATATACATGTATATATATTTTTTTAAATAAATTAACGTTTTGAAACATAACCTCGTCACATTCATGTAATTGCTGAGATTCTTTCGTTCTGACGCATATTTTAATTTTATTTAATAATATACCTATAACATAACAATTCTAGTGCCAGGTGCCATTTATGCGTGGTATATCTGTATTGAATAAAAAAAATAATTATATAAACTGACTTAAACGCCAAGCTTTTTTAGTTCGTGAGAACATCATGACAGCACATTAACAGGTAATCAACATTTTTAATTATTAATACTTACATAACTATCCACAAATTACAAACGCGTTTATAATATGTCAATCAACAGAACACTGCATTTTTTTTTTGCATAATAGCTCATTATCACTTCATGGTGCTTTTATGTGTCACATAATCAGTTTAATAGCACGAGAATTATCCATTTTGCTAATTACTTCATTACACATAAAAAAATTGCATTAAAGTCATCTTTAATAAGCCTTCTTATTAAATAATCAAACAAACACCCCATATGAATAACCAAATAGGTAAGATATTATGATCATTATGACCATACGATGATATATTCGTATTTTTTGTTTAAATATAAACTACTTCAAAGTAAATAAGTATATTGTAATAAATATAGAACATTGATGCTTTATAGCCTGAAAATATGGTTTAAACATTTGTTCAACGTATAAATATCAACTTACATAATATAAACCAAACTAAACTGTTAATAGAGACTACTGTTTTATTTCTAATGGTAATCAGTGGTCTGTCTCATTAGATTATATTAAAATTGATAAAATCTATACTTTTTTATGTAAAGTTCATTCAACTATACCAGAGGTTCCCAAAGTGGTCAATATCGACCCCCAGGGGTCGATTTCGCCCTACAAGGGGTAGACGACAGCGAAAAATAAAATTGGGGGTCCATGAACTGTAAATTTGGGTCTACGAGAGTGGATCCCATTTAAGCAGGTCATCACCAAAATTTAGACATTTCGTAAATGTCATAATGCACCGAACACAGATTGTACCGATGTACTTTGTGACGAATCGAAGCCCTAAAGCGTAGAAGTATTTTGTATATTTTTAATTAATGTATTTTATTCCATTTAAGATATTAAAATGGAATTCCACCAAGTATTCTCTGTCAAAAATATTGATTTTCTGAATGTTACTATATTTGCATTTTGTGTGTTTTTAATTAACTTAACATGTATTTTAACTTTTTCATTTTTAAACCCACTGTACAGTTAACCCTATATAAAATGTCAAAAATGTGTTTAAAGTTTATGAGTTTGTAAAAATTCTATATTAGCAAGGCAGGGGGTCGACGAAAAACAGGAAAACTCGACAAGGGGTCGACGAGACAAAATAGTTTGGGAAACTATGAACTATACGAAACTGAGGTAGTGTAACTCTACGAGAATAGATTTCTTAATATATCCATCACCCGACGATTATGTTATTAATGTACGTAAAAAATAAATTTTAAAAAAAAAAGTTATCTTCCAACAATGTTTCAATTAAACGGTTTTTTTGTATTGAAATCACGACCTTCTGTACAGCTTGCGTGTTGGCACACGTTGAACTCAAGCACCTCAGAGTAATAAAAATTGGCTTACCCAACCACCGAGAGAGAAGAAGTAACAAGTCCATCATATTTCACGTCACGATTTACCACTTCTCTAAGTTTAAACCCAAGATATTTTAGTATAGGATTCAATACTTATCATTTTAAGTGCGTTTTTTTTTTAAAAAAAAAAGGACAATTAGGTAATAAATAAAATAAAAAGTAAATAATTTTTCCACATTAGAAATTCTACATTCATGTACACTGTAGAAATGCTTCTCCCATGCACCCCATGAATCTTTTTTCATTATGAAATTTTTTTTTTCAACGCATATCAACGCAAGGTTAAATATTAATAACGGATACGTCCCACTAAACTCAGTCTAACTATAGTCAAAGTCCTGTTCGTAATTTAGCAGACATTTGCTGAACCAGATCTACGCAAATCTTGCTTTAGTGGCGTCAAAGATCGCTTTTATTTTATAATTATACCAATTAACGCCTCAATACTAATAATACCATATCATTTACTAAACTGTGGTATTTGCAGACCTGGATAAGTGGAACATTGCTTACCACAGTATACTACCACCCATGTCGCCTCTCTTCTACACACCCTTCCCCTTTGAACGTGTCACATTTAAATTAAAACACACAATCTTAACGTTTGAGCAATATTGTATAAAATAAACACACATATTCAATAAATTTATTCATAAAACAGCAAAATATCATGAGCTGTCAATTTCACATAACTATAAAATATTTTCAAAATATTTGGCCAGTGGAAAAAGACATTCTCGAAATTTTTATCATAATAATTTACACAACAAACAAATAAATCATTTTGGTCTTACAAAATAATAATCAAAAACTAGCCGATGTACTTTAAAATGGGCGTGGATAAGCAATAGTGGGGGAAACGTATGCGAATAAATGAATTAATTTTAAAATATTATAAATGATTCGCAAAGCCTGTATAAAAAATGTGTCTAAAAACAAGGACAGACCCAACAAATAGTTATAGTCCAATCAACTCTCAATTTTGTGATTTGACTCGCATCTATTTAAATAAAAAGTGCTAATGCTTTATATTAGTCGTTTGATTAATGGGTTAAGTTTTTCAATCGGAAGTGATTAATATATGTGCCCTCTGAATTAAAAACCATCTTGGATTCCAATGACTTCCTATTTGTTGATAATCACATTTGTTTAATGACATATTGAAAATGTTCATATTAAGAAATAAAAAATTTATTCTTGGAATATTTGCATAAGCATTATAAAAATTTATTAACGTTATTAACCTAACCGCTTCGAAAAAGATATTTGTTATCAAAATAGTTATTTACTTCTTAAAAGATTAAATTCATCCTCATAAAAAATATTTGACTTCTTAAATGGAAATTTATTTAATTTTAAACGCAGTTTTAATTTATTACAACGAACCGGTTTTAAACCAAAATTTCATAAAAATTTTCCAAGTAACAAGAATTATTAATCAACTTATAATTTCGAGCAAAATTGATCTTTTATAACATGTTTTATTTTAAATGGTCGTTGGTTTCAAAATTGAGGTTGTTATAGTGTTAAGACATTTCATTTTACTCAATGAGTGTTAAATTAGAATTAAGTTAAAAACCATATTTATTGAATTTAATTATCTTCACACAATATTTGACTCATTTTGTTGTAAATATATGGTTTTTAAATATTTCTAATTAGTTTAATAGCATTTTCACTTTACATATTTTTTACAGTTTGCAAAAACAGTAATATTGTTATAAATATATTATAGATTTCATATCTTAAGCACGGACGGAGTAAGCAATTGCTTTTTGATTGCATATTAATTTGATATGTTTTATTCCACGCCGTACTTCCTTTTCTCGATGAGTTCTCATTTATCAACCAAATTGCAGTAGATCTGCATATTATAAAACAATAAGCCCACCTTGCAGGACGAGAACCGGGTGATTATAAATCAAGTTTCAAGGGACAATTTTTATCGATATTCCATAACAGTTGTAAAACTCGTTGGGACTTGATCGTTGCGCCAAATCGGAGCATTTCCTTTTCGCCATACGTTACGTAATGCATCATTAATGCTACCAAAATAATACAAGACCAACCGGTGCAAGGCTGTAAAGCTGCTCGTGTCAGCTGAAGGCTTCCACCTCTCAGGAGGTAATATACTGAAATGATAAATAAATGTTGCTGCCATTTCTGATGGCGCTCCAATTCATTTAATTGTTATGGAGTTACAACAATCTTTCATAAGCTGAAACATAAAAAAGCATTTTTACTTCATACAAAAATAAACACATTTAGTATACTTACTTTAGTGTGTAATATTGTTACTGTCTTTGGAAGTAAGTAGAAGGGTCATCACACATATTTATACATTTTAAAAGTAATCATTAAATATTTTTCATTAGCTCTATCTGTAATGCTATGTATTATTAAAAACAACTGTTTATCTGTTTAAAAGATTTAAAATTTAATTATAGTGAAATGTAACTGTACAAATATGAATGTGCTCATTTCCGAAATTTATAAAAAACTAAAACTACGATCATATATTTGTCATCAAGTCAAGTATCTGATTGCATAGAATCATCTCCATTTGAGTGGTTTTACAATAATACACTTGTGTCTATTAATTTTTTTAAAGATTTTAATGTGTACAGCAAGTAGTGTTAATATTGCAGTATATTTTTTTCAGTTTCTTTTATTACCGTTATATATAAAAGCTTGCTCCGTGCGTTATAGTGCTTTTAAAGTTGGCCCGCCAACAGGATGTCCTCGTTACAGGCAAGGACGACTTTCACTTAAGTCTTGTCTGATTTTATTTTTTATACATTTACTGGAGCATGCTGTAACCCTTCGTTTTGAGTCGCGTGGAGCTATTCTGCTTTTCCCTCCTGGCGACGATTACATACAAATAAATTTAAACACATTGGGTTTTTTTTTTCATAGCCCATTAATATTCTAGCTTGATATTGAATAACAAGATATCACCTTGGTACTCTCTGGCTTTAAATTATGATTAGTTTGTTGATGGATTGTTTTTTTTTTAAGTTTGAAACATCTAAGTTCAACGCAAGAACCATAAGAGTACTTGCCATCAAATATAATACAATGAATACTAATGTTTTTAAATGTGCTGTACCAATTTAAATTTCATTATACTGATTGTTGTTATAAAATTGTATTTAATCACGTATTGCTATTACCCCTATTGTGCTACTGTATTAAAGTATTTTTTCATTGTGTAAAAACTTATATGAACGGATAATGATCATTATTTCTTTATATGCATTTTGTAAAAACACGTTATCCCGATGTGGGTATCAATTTAAGCGCTTTAGAAAGGAGCTTATAAGATATTTCTTTTATTTACCCTTGGTCAATATAAAAGCAATCAAACGACAAATAAAAGGTATGGATAATGATTAACCACTTTGATGATCAATCATACAGCGAATACTTCAGATTAAATGAAATCTTGTTGCTAGTTTAATATATTCAAGGAAAAAACGACACATTTTCAAGGACTTGGATGTTGTATAAATTTATTTTTTACTGATAATCATTTCTTTACAAGTATGTATTGAATGATACCAATCTCATACTAATCACATCACATATATTTTGCAATACAAAAATACCACATGAACAATTGTAAGACCTCTAAAACCTGTCAATCAAGTCAAGTTTGATACCCATATAAATGTTACAAACAAAGCCATGACTTCCTCAACAAAAGATCATAGTTCGAATTCTTGTCTAAAACACATAATGGCGACTTATGAGATAAAGGAAAACATAGAAGCTTATCTTTTTATATTGATTAGTTAAAATTAGAGTTAAATTTTATTTCGTACTCAATAAGCGCAAGTCATAAATAATTGTGAGGTATATCAAATGACTTTGTTCATAATTAAAAACACTAAGAGATAATACAATCAAATCATCAAATAAATGTTATCTCATAGGATATTAAAAATCATTTTTGTTTCATTTTAAAATCAAGCATTTATATGAATGACGCGTCAATAATAGAGCTGCTTTGAAAAAATATGATTAAAGAAAAATAAATTATATTTTACTATCGCATTTAATTAAAAATAAAAGCGAGTATTTTTTAATGACACTTGTTAATGGAAATCTGAACTTTGCCACATAAGTGGAAAACTCCTTGTGCAGAAAATGGCAAGAAAATTTTAAAAAATCTTAAATAGTAAAAAACTTATATTTATCGAGGAAGGTGTCAGAAAAAACAGTTCTGAGGGAAGATTGTGGTTTTCGTGATACCCCCTCGCTACCTCCGAATTTCTGTGTCATGGCTCTTTACAAAAGATAATCCTACTGCAAGGAAGCCCGATTGGTAAACCACCTTGACTTATCGACTCATAGAATTAGTTATCAAAAGTACCAATAGTGTCGATAGAAAAACCCAAGCATGCTTCCATCACAAAAAAGCATGTGAAAAATTTGTACTGAATGCCGAATAATTTCATAACAAGAGTCTATATTATTATATATCTGGAAACATTGAAAGACGTTCGTAAAACCTTAAGAAAATCATGAACAGAAAAATTACCTGTTGCTTTTCCAACTTTCTATAAAAGGTTAATAAAACATCAACGAAGTCAAGGTTTGAAAATTTTCCCATCTTGAATCAAATAACAAGTAAAATACCTCATTTTCTTGGCGTCGAATAATACATAATAACGCTGAAAATATTGCAGTTTTTTTCACCTTATAATTACAATATTATCTCCGCAAAGATCATGTCTATCCATGGAGTGAAAGCGAGTGAATGAAATCTCGCCTTTGCCCTCTTACTCTTAAGTCCCACTCATGAAGCATGCCACAAGCGCATTAGATGCAAATACTGCTACAAGCTGCACACGTCTTTTTGCAGTTTGCATTATCCATCAGCTCCTCTAGGAGGTCATCCTGCAGCATTAAAGGCATTTTGATCTGAATAATAGTGCTTTGTAATGCGTTATTATTTACAATTTTGGATAATTACACTGAGTATTTTATGCGGAAGTGAGTTCATTGAGATGGAGAATCTCGTTGCAGATTGCATAATGGAGCATAATGCACCTGCTCTTAATGCGACGGTAATTTTAATTTTTGCACAATACCTGCTTAGAAATCGTTCGTTCTAGTGATTCTAAAGAACGTTCATTATATTTCATCTCAAAATAGCTGTATCATAGTATTTGCATTATTTGTAATATCAATATTTTATTTTACCACCACTGGCCTTAAGAAATAATTTTCATACAGGAGTAGTTTTTAATGACATGACAAGTGTGTATTTACCAGCATACTTTTTATGGTAAGATATTTAAAATGGCTTCGTTACGTCCGAACAATAAATAGCAAAAAAAATTATATATTGCAATCAATGCACCCAGATACCTGTCAAAAAGAAATTTCATGCACCATAAAAATAATATGATTAATTAACATGTAATTATAATATGTTGTGTCGTAATACAGATAAGATCGAATAAAGAAGAAGAAGTAATATTAGTAGATACATTAAAAACTCCTTTCTATAAATTTATGTTTGTTTTGTTTTATAATGTTTGTTTTAAATTATAAAACATTTTTTTTAATGATAAAAGAATGTACATACAATATATTAAATTGCAAGTCAATCTCCTTCCATTTTATATTTGTTTATAAAAAAAACATATTATATTATTAATACGAAGTTTCGATAAGAAAATTTCCATAACTTAAAC
Source organism: Atopsyche davidsoni (assembly GCA_022113835.1). Lineage (NCBI taxonomy): Eukaryota > Metazoa > Arthropoda > Insecta > Trichoptera > Hydrobiosidae > Atopsyche > Atopsyche davidsoni. Next base: position 6,195,890 of record JAILWY010000006.1, on the reverse strand, counting down.
AATTATTAACAGATATTTACAAAATCAAAAATCGATGCATGAATATTAATTATGTACTAAACATTTATTAGCATCAATTGACTTAGTTCTTGTATTAAACTTGCATGAAAATCTAATAATAGACAACATTGAGAAACCGTTCCTTCAATTAACTATAAAATTTTAATTAGACGTTAATCAAGACGATAAATATATATTTATATATTCCCATAACTCTTTATATTAATTAACACACAGGTTGTGGGGTTTACGACATGAGGCTTAGGTGGTAGCGTACATGTTTTTTCCAATTTTTGATATTGAGTTTGTGTAAAAAATAATATGTCTTAAAAATATACAATATATTCATTAGTGGTGTGCGATTTATACAAGTTATAATGTATTACTTGTACTAAAATATATTATACATTTAATCTTACAAATTTAAGCATTTTTAATTATTTTAAAAAATCTGCACTAAAATTCTTTAAATATTGTTCAATAATGAAGACACGCTGTTTTATCGCGTAACGCTCCATTTTTACTAACCCTAAACTGTCTGCTGTCAAATTGTTTTTTTTTTGAAGTGTTCCCAATACTTTACTGCAAAAATGGCGACAAAGTCAAATCTTGCGTTTATTTTGGGATCCTCTATATGTGTGTGTGTGTATGTGTGTGTGTGTGTGTGTGTGTGTGTGTGTGCGTGTGTGTGTGCCTCGGCTTCCGTCCGGGCGGCGGCTGGTAGCGCCGGGCCGAGTGAGGCCAGTCGGTTACAACACCGCTTTCTTCCGCGGAGAGTGCAGTGGCGGCGGACTCAGGCATTCCTGGCCATTGCGAAACAATGGCCGCCGCGCGTGTCTTCTCCTCCCCGCGCCGGACACAACATGAGACTGCTTTCCAGCCGAGTTGGGGAACGCGTGCTTTACATTAAAAATAAAAATTAGAACATTCCTCGCGCTCGCTTCATATTCACTCAAGTTTTGAGATGTATTGTTTCTGCAGCCTGCTGCAAAAGGAATACGTGGTCTATACGCCAGACCTTTGTTTAGAAAAGGTTTACATTACGTAATAGTACCATTGGGCGCTAGCGATAAGCGGATCATTTCTCCTAATGCAAAACTGCGGTGTACCCCCCCCTCCTCCCCCCGGGAACCCCGTACAATATCCTCCCCAAAAAAACCATGAATCAAAATCGTAGGTAAAACAGGCATTGGAATAAGGAAATCTACATGGATGCGGAAGTTATTAAATTACAGCCGAATTAGGCCCAGGATAAATACGTATTCGACGAAATTATCACCAAAATTCTATGAGAAAAAGCACTAGGAGAAGTTATTTTTTATTTTTTGATCAATTATATGTAAAAACACAATATCACTCAAATATTCATTCAATACAATAATCTTAAATAGACGAGGGCTTCGTTGCATTTGCTTATGACTCACCCTTCAGGCTAGGAATTAAACTGGAATACTTACGAGTATGTCAAGAGGCATTGATCTAACCACTAAGCCAACTTCAAATGCGGTAACTTTCAATCGTTTGGTATATTGAATATTGACGACGGAGACTAAATGATGTGTATTAATATTCGAAGTTAACCGAGCTTCCTGTTTTTACTCCTTAAAGAACAAAAATGAACAGCTGCTGGATAAAGCCTTTCGATTATTTTATAAACGCTTATATTCCGAACCTACAAGTTAAAAAAATACATGAGCTTGAGTATAACTCAAATGAGTAGAGTTATAGAATACCTGACATTTTTATTGAAAAATAATAGCGATTTTGCGGGGCAAAAATATTTGACGGATAATATTTAATTTATATGTTGCTGACTCTAATTGGAATTCATATATACATGTAACGGAAGATGAGTTGCTTTGCAGTAATGCAAAACAACTCTAAATATTTATTATCATGGCCTTTAAACAATTTTTTATACTTTATTAATATTATAACTTTTGAAAATATCACATTTTTTTAGGTTTAAAATATTACAAGTTATGAGTTTTGCGTCCCTCTGGTATTGTATAAACTCACATTAAGGACACACCTCAAACAGCTTATTAGCATGCCACGTTTGACTGGTCAAAGGCCTCCGAGCAAATTAATATACCAGCCAACGCATTAAACCAGTCATGTCAAAGATACGGCCCGCGGGCCGCATCCGGCCCGCGGGCCGTATCAATCCGGCCCGCGATCGCAATGTGTCACAGAAAGAAGAATCATGTTTTTTAGAGCTTTTAGACTTCACTCAATTCCTCTACGAATATTTTAAAATGCGCACACTACATTTATAAGTAATTTCAAGGGCAGCGCGTGCCCAGACAGTATTTTGAGAAAAAAATTTAAAGAGGTTAACGCTCTTACATTTTATACACAATATTTCAAGAGTTTGGTTAACTACCCGGAATTAAAAAAGCATGCAGCACGCATTCTGTGCATGTTTGGTAGTACCTTTTTATGTGAGCAGATGTTTTCCGTCATGAAAATTAATAAGAACAAACATCGCACAAGACTTACGAATGAACATCTCCAATCAATCCTTAAAATAATTACAACGAATACGATACCTGACATCAATGAGCTTGTCAAAAACAAGAGAAGTCAGGTATCTGGATCCTCGAGGTCAAAATAATTACCCTATTTTATAACTTTGATATGATTTTTAACAACCCTATATTATATATATACGATGTGGGCATTAATTTTTTCGGATTTTCTAAGAGATGGCGTTACTACTATTGAACCGCATCAGGCTATACTTTAACACGGTGGTCCCAAACCCTGTGCCCGCAGGCGCCATGGCCCGCCGATCATTTTCCGTGCGCCCGCCGACCATTTTCCTGTCCGACCACAATAAAAAATTATTTATGAAAAAAAAAAATTTTTTTTTTACTAATTAAAATGAGAAATGTAAACGAAAATAAGTTAATCGATATAATTTTCAAAATAATAATTCTTTCCAGAAAATCATAAAAAAGTCTGTTGAAATAGTATCTTATGGTGGCTGATCGATCCCTTTGATGGATCAATTTTTGAGTTTTTTGACAATTTTTTGCAAAAAATTTACTGCATCAATAGAAAAAAAATTTATGTTAAAAGTTAGATGCGTTCTTTCTTCTAAAGACGTGATTTTTTATCTCTTGTATATTTACTTTTAATATGATTAATATGTATTTTCCAGATTAAAGTTTAGGAATTGGGAGATTATTATAACCGATGGATCTAGAACCCTAAGCATTTAGGTGTCTTTTTTTAAATTGGAAATAAAAGATTACCAATAAACCTATTGTAAAAGATTAGCTATAAAATTATAACAATTTTTTTAACAAAGTTTGGCTTTGAAAAGTCGTAATTTTATCTAATTTTTCAACATTTTTAAGAATTACTTTTTAAGAATTAATTTAGAAGAAAACCTTAAAAAAGATCGGTAATTTAATAATAAAAAATATATAAACATAATTGAAAGCTTTTTTAATATTCTAAACCAACTATCAACAAAGAAAAATTAATCGATAGTTAAAAAAATATGATGACACGTTTCGCAAAAAAGTGACAAAAGCTTTCAGGGAAAGAAAATACACCCATTTCAGCCCCAGTCAGTACGGATCTCACTCGGAAATCGAAATCGTTTCATTATTTCATTTATTTAATTATCACTTTACTGGGCGGAAAGCTGGTTGATTTACAGAATATTATAAAAATTAAAATTTATATTTACCTATTTGTTTATTATTTAATTTCCATCCTTTTACAAGGTCAAATAAAGTCTTGAAGATGATTTGATAAAATTATGATTTTTCAAAACAAAAGTTTGTTTGCCCCAATTCGACCCAATTACCAGAATTTTCATACTTTTATTTACTACTAAGTACTTATTATTTATTTAACATAAAAATATAAACAATAATTTTATAATTATATTTTTGGAATTGAGTATTTTTTCCATTTCCATTTAGTCCAACTATGCGTGCCACTAGGTTTCCGGCTTTTTTTTATCAATGAAAAGTGTATAATTTAAAAAAAAATAGTTTATTCAAAGTATCATCACATTTTTGCTATCTCTCTGGCAGTACACGAATACCGTGACGATAAAACGACGCGTCGGACCGAAACTGTTCAAGCATCCAATTTTCCACTTTTTCAAAATTGGCCAAGTGTAGCCCAGCCAATTCATGCGCCATCGACCGGAACAAATAAAAATCGGAAGGGGCCAGGTCTGGTAAATAAGGCGGGTGCGGTAGCAGATCCCATTTCAGCGTTTTGATGATGTCCTGGATGATGGCACGAACCTTTGTCGTGCTTCAATATCATTCGTTCGTGTCTCGTGTCCCATTCCGGCGGTTTTTCGAGCACTGCAAGGGTCAAATTGATCAGTTGTTGTCGGTAGCGCTGCCCATTGACAGTTTCGCCTGGTTTCAGAAGCTCCTAGTACACGATTTCTTTCTGATCCCACCAACTACACAGCATTACATTGGCGCCATGAATATTTGGCCTGGTCGTCGATGTTGTTGCATGTCCGGGCTTACCCCATGATTTTTTACGCTTCAGCTTATCGTAGCGAATCCATTTTTTATCACCAGAATTGATTTCATCACCCCATGATTTCTTTTTGTGGCGTTCAAGCAGCATTTCCGAAATGCAAAATCGCCTTTCGACGCCTCTCAGCTTCAATTCATGCGGCACCCAATTTCCTTGCTTTTGAATCTTCCACTATGATCTGCTGAAATCAGGCCAAACTATCACGGGCGAGATCTACAGACACAATTGATGCGTTTGAAGCGAGCATTGGCAGAAAAACGGTCAGAATATGCGACCAGGCACGAGTCTGTAATTTTCCACCATGACAATGCTCGGCCACATGTTGATCGGTTAAAACCTATTTGGAAAACAGTGAATGGGAAGTTCTGCTTCACCCGCCTTATAGCCCAGACCTTGCCCCTTCCGACTACCACTTGTTTCAATCGATGCAGAATGCCCTTTCTGGAATACGCTTGGAATACGATGGACAGTACCCTGAATAGAATATATTGTACCAATTTTTTATAATAAAGCTCCAATTTCACAAAAAAATCCGAAAATTTTATGCACACGCCGTATATTATATAATTAAATAAATAAAATGTTATAATAATTCAGTACATTTTTTTTATTTGAATCCGGCCCGCCAACACATTCTAAATTTCATATATGGCCCTCTGCAAAATTGAGTTTGACACCCCTGCATTAAACAATATTATATGCTAATGTTTACGCAATGATGCCCTTTACATTTTTTTGTATTAACGATTATGTGCGCTCTAAAATATATTTGATCATCATACACAATCGTTAATGATTGACAAAACAGGACCTTACTGGATTATTATTGGGCGGTGCTAATATATCTTAAATTCAATCAATAAACCCCAATCTATTGAAAAGTCATTCTGAATGACATGTTATTACAATTCGATATCCTGATAATCGCATTGTGTTATGTTATTGGTAATTTAGTTTTCAGCGTATTCTCATGTAAATTTATTCGTGGAGGATTTCATAATGTAGGCACTGACTGGTACCCATGTATACAGTTTATTTACAAAAACTCTTACACATATTGAAATGACTTCAATATTTTTTTGTTGGGTTATGCTCATTATTCAGATTGCGTCTTGAACCTTGTGGTTCATTGTTGTTTAAATACATGCGTTAGTCAACACCTACTGACCTTACAGAGAAAACGAGAAGTCTGTAAGGTTTACGCTCACTTTGAAAGCGAGAGTAGTTACGTAATTCCCTTTTTTTTAAGGGTGCAATACAATCATTAATCTCATAGCTTAGGTTAAAACTTCCTTCAAACCCTGTTTTTATACTCTTTGATGTCCACTCCATACTCTGGCTTAAATCATACAACAGAAATTCATGTCAACAAAAAACAAAACATTTATATATTATTAATATATTTTATATGCAAAATTTTATTCCACGGTACATTTTCTTGCTGTTTAATATATATATTTAATTCAACAGACGATAAAAAAAGATTATATACACAACCAACTTCAGAAAGCGTGGTAATGGGTTCTTTGCTAAAATACAGCATTCAACCAAGCTGTTTCATGTAATTATTCACTTTGATAATAATCTGTATAGGCTTTAAGCATAAAAGATTGAATACCAAGATTATTTTGTCGACGTGAATCTCTCAATCTAAAAGATTGACAGATCCACTTCAACAAACCACGAGCCAAGAAGTAAGAAAGTAAACAAGTAAGGATCGTCAATTTTGTTTACAATATATTAGCATATTTATCTTTTTTTTTATGGACATTAATACCGTTTTCTTTACACAGAGTTTACATGATAAACAGGCTTTATCTAACTAATCGATAATCAATCGTGAATTCATAGGGCGTCGCGAAGAGTAATTCCTTTTTACGAAACAGGTGTTTAATATAATCGCACAAACAACTTCTACAACACTTCACAAGCTATTCTAGATTTTCTTGATATTGTATAATTAGTATTATATCGCAATGATGGGATAAAAAATATGTATCTGCTGAACACGTACAAGAGCACCAGTTATCTGGTTACACGAAGCGCTTGAGATGAAAGTGAAGTGGGCAGCTCGACTATTTGCAAATTCTTATTGCTTATTATGCAATGTAACACATCTGAAAGTGCACCTCTCCAGCTCCAGCTGTTTATGCATCTTGCTAGGGACACTTACTTGAAAGTTGCGATGGCACAGTGCTTGTTACTTTTACTTCATTAAAAAAGTAAGACATGTTTGTGTCTTTTGATTTAAATCTGCTTTTTTTTTACACAGTGATAATTTTAGTAGCTGAGTTTCGTATGTGTAGCATATGTTTTCAACGATAGTTGAACGATAATAATAATCATTTATAACTTTGTTTTATCCTTTCTATTATAATATTTTTATAATACAATATAAAAGAGCATTCCAAATCCAGCCCGTACTAAACTCAATTTGTATGTTAGTTTTTCAGATTTTTTGTTCATATTATACTTGTTTTGTGTTCACTTAGTTTAATAACCTCATTTCTAAGTCAATTAAAATCATATATAATATAATTGCCTTGACAAGGCCACTATTTTATCAGATACAAACCCTACTGTGTGCGCACAAACAACGTCGTAAAATAATAAAGTATAAATTCAAAGTAATACTAAATTAATATTTTTTAATTAATTTCAAACAGTCTATTCATTACACTTAATTACTGTTTTAAATCCACCATAAACTTTATACATTACAATGTTTAATAAGATGGGTAGGTAACTATCCTATTTAAATTTAATTGAATATAAACTAGTACATTGTCGCGTCATTTAGCACAGTAGCTCTTTGTATTAAAGTGTGAAGAGAATAATGAGCCTTTGCAATTAAATTCCTTAGACGTGAGCAGTTTCATGTTTAGATTGATTTAAATAATGCGAATATTCACAAACAAATATCTAACTAACTACTTTATCACACGAAATCTCGGCGCCATTTACATAACGAAGAATCATGACATTGAAGTAAACAATGTTGCATACTTATTCGGATCGGTTCATGTTGATTGTTTATAAACTCAACAAGTATACAAAAGTAATATTTTCATCATGACTTCAATTGAATCGAAAAAATACTTTTAGTAGGCACTTGAAGTATTTGCGTGCTTTTGCGGCAACTAAATAAGCAAAAAAGATGTAAATTCAAATTAATATTAATTTATAGAGGGTAATTGGTATTGAACAATTTTCATTGGTCAATCGCATGTTTCATCTCGATAATTTTTGCAAAAAAAAAGTTTTAATGTCGTTAATAAAAAAAAATATTTTTAAATGCGTCAATATTTCAAAGTGTAAAGAAGTGATCGAATCTAAATAAATTAAATGGAAAAATTATTACATTGTACATGTTTTATTGAATTCAATCAAATCTAGATTGACAATAATGGTGCCCACCATTTCTTGTCCGATCGGTTTCCGGTGAGTGTTGCCAGAGCGTGACGATAAAATTAATAAAACAATCTGTCAGTTCAGTCTCTTTTAGAAAATTTTGTATGGCGACCGCGAAAATTAAAGCGACCATCACACCGCCATTTTCTGGCTGGGGACTTTCATTGCTCCGGCACAACTGCACATTGCATATTTGCATACGGATTTATTTTGTGTCATAGTTGATTTTCCACGGATGTGACACAACGCAGCTTGAAATACTGGTAAAGAAAACAAACTAAAGTCTATCGATATGTTGAAACCACGTTTTTTGTCAATTTAAGAGTGGACATGTAGATGTCTAAAAATTTCAGTATTCTCGGTATATTTTTAACCACTGATAATATGATCGCAAAATTTACTTAATATATAATACATAGTCATGGCCTGATAGCATAGATATCCTAAGTATACCGTTTCCAGATGAATGTGCCAACTAGTCGTGAACTACTTACATGTTGAATACGTGAAAATACTCTTATATTTTTTTATGTTAGATTCAATGTTTAATATATGTGATATGTCGTACATAGTTGAAATAAATTTCATCGAATTATGTTCATCATTAGTAACAATGTTCTTAGGTGCAATACATAAACCAAGAAAAGGCATTTCATCAATTTCATTGTAAAATTAAATAATATACGCTTATCGCTGTTTCAAAATGATTTACTTGTTTTTTTTTGTATAGGAATTAAAAAGCAAGAATTTGAATTACTTGTATAATATTTATATAAGTCATGTACGTTTGTAATGTCTTTTCATATTTTTATTCATATTACTATTAATCACGTGCGCTAATTTGTATGATTCAATTGAATTTTAAATGCTAAAATAATAAGTACATGACATTACATCATGTTATAATTATGTTATATCAACTATGACGATTTTGTGAGTATAACGTTTCACAATGTTGCATGAACTGTTTTTATTTAGAACTGTAGCAAATGTGTATTATTACTTGGTATTATCTGAAACAAATACTTTTCACACTACTGCGATTTCTTTTTAGACCGGTTAATTGAGTATTCTGTGTCTGGACGATACCTATAGTGATGCAAAGTAGTTTTCACTCTGCCAATACCATGATAGATGGCTCCAAATCCACTGTCAGAGTCCATCATTCATGAAGATGACCGGAGAAAGACCTAACGCAATTGTTTAATTTTAAAATATATTCACAAATTAAAATATTTCTTGGTTTTTTTAATTAAATTCAATGCACTTATTTTCAAAACGTTTTTATGAACGAGGTTTTAACAACTGTCACTATTAATTTACAAATTTTTTAAATAAATTTATATGGTTTTAAAATAAATATATATATCACTGCATAATTCTAAAATGACAGAATAATTTATTCAAAAATATTTAATTTGTTTATTAATGTTATTATAAGCAATTTACCTTCAGTCTCATATTTCAAATTATTTATTTTTAAACATAATCAAGTTTATTTCATAATTATACTAAAAATAATGTAACGGAAAATAATATATTGCTATATCAAGTAAGTTAATACAAAGAGATTTATTCTCCTGTCAGCTTACAATCATAAAATTAAGAATGAAGAACCCATCTATGGTTGTTAAGTTACCATGGAAAAGTATGGCTTATGTAATACACTCAGCGGTAGTTTGACAATTCTGCAATCCATTTATAATGAGTTTCTACTCTCTAAACAGAATAATTATTCAACTTATTGTTTTGTATCTCGTATCGTTCGTATCACATATTTTAACGGAACTGCAATACCTATTTAAGAATTTACATCACAGTTTAACTTATCATTACATATTTATGAAACTTCTTTGCATAAGTTTATGTGCCTTTTTGCCAACATGAAAACAGTCAAAATGTGCAAAGCCTTGTTTCTGATATTGACACTCGATGCAATTCTGAATTCTTGCAATGAAATTATGTTGCACTCTTTTTTGTTTAGTTTTTATTGGTGTTGTGAAAATTTTACGATTTACACGCAATAATTTAATTTTGTGGAGTTCGCATTCTAGTCCAAATGTTTCTAATTTACTACTAAAATCCAAATAGCTTTTAATATGAAAACTACATTTTTTTAAACGGTTATTTACTTTACTCATTTATATTGAAATCCAAACTAATATAAGTACTAACTTTTACGAAGCCCTGAAAAGTGCAAAATATTATCAATTCTGAATTTTTTTTTGCGGGCTATATGGGTATTCTTATATAATATATAAACAGAATTTTTTTGTTTGTTGATATTTTAGCTTTAAGTTCATGTAAGCCTTAATGTCTCGTGTAAAGTGGATGTTTCTATCTAATCAACTACCAAAAAATAAATACTTTTACCAGCATCACTATATTCTCCTTAATATTCTTATTAAATGGGCTAGTAACCTCTAGCATTCAAGAAGACCAAAGACGATTGGTCACGGTCTTCAGTGATGAGGAGCACTAATAATTGATAAACCTTGAAATAATTATTGTTATCGTTGAACAATTTATTAATCATAAATTATTACTTACCGTGACCAGTAGTAGTTTATAATACGTTAAATTGTAATAATATGACTTTGTTGATGTTGCAGTCTGCTTTAGGTTAATTACTAAGTTTAGTTTTAAATATCTTTTTTTTTGCGGTTAAACAAAATTGAAGATAAAATGTAATAAATTACCAGGGAATATGGACTTAATTCCTTTAACAAGCAGTACATCACTCTTTGTGAAAATTAAGCCGTGCGGTCAATGAGTTAAAAAGTACCGTAACTATTTCTAAGATATTATTTTAGTTTACTATTATTCTAAAATATCGCCAATCACACTGCATATGTAAAATTTGCATAAATATTCCAAGTGTACACTTTTAGTTTCGACTTAGTTTTTTCCATCTCAATTTAAAAACGAATATTTATTTATCTTGGTTAATTTGATGTGTTCCAACTATTTAGTCATAGTTTATCTTAGTATTAAAACACGTTTCGTATTATTTTAAATGTTGAGTTATATAACTTATGAATAAAATAAGCTCATCCCAATATACAGCGTGACTGAAAAATATGTTTATCATAATAAACACCGTGAAAACTAAGTAAAAATAAATTGAAATATATGGTTTTTTTTAATGAGAAACGTTTTTATGTTTATACTTACAACTCCTGTGATATTATTTTTAGACCACGTATATATTGTAGTTTGATAAAATAACACACCATAATCCTTATCATTTCAAGTAGCAAAAAACATGAGCTTCAGTCACATTCGATAAAATATATTTAATGGCGGTTATTTAACGCTATTAATACAAATATATATGGTAGTAGCATTAATAATTTTTTTTTCAAGCGTGCATTCAGCTGCAATCTATCACTTGCCATTAGCAAGCATGTTTAGCAAGTAAATAACTTCAGTATTTTTGCGGTTGTTATTGTATTTCCATAAGTCCGTGCATAATTATCTTGACAGCATTCGACAACAAACATTGCATACGGAAGCTTTTTTGGTATTTAAATTAAATATGATACGCTGAAGTATTTACTCAGTCAATGACCCCTTAAATATTCAACTTAAAAAATATTTTTTATAAACTTTAAAAAAACTAACTTGTAAATTAATTTTATTTTACTTCATTGATAAAAATTGTTTGCTTTATAGTCGTCTGTAAATATTGAGTTTAAATAAAAAATCGACATAAATGAGCAACATAGTAAATCTGATTATCTATAGAGACAAAATATTTATACATTTTTTGTGCGCCCTTTAAGTTAGGTGACAATATTATTTTTCAACATGAATTCCTTTTCCCATTGAAACTCCTTTTAATTTAAAATAGAAAAATAATCATAATAATTGTAAGGTCACTTTATGGATGCAACTAACATAATTTTCTTGAACAATTGTTTTTGTACAAAATCGTTTTGATCAGTACAGGAGTATATTTTTAATTAAATATCAAAGAATTACAAAAAACTTATTTAATCACACTTCCTAGAAAGCCTTCGATTTTTTATATTTACTGAGAAGTTTTAACATGAATTTTTATACCAAGAATTCATTCTACGCGTAAGTTATATGTATGAAGTAAAATGTAAATGTAAATATGTGAAATATTAAAGAGAAAATATTTTTTTTTATTTCACACTTAAAGCAATTTAAATATTAAAACCTAGATAAATTAAATTTTATAAATGTGTTGGGACATTTAGTGGTCTACATTTATTTACTGTTCTATATTTATTGTAACGGAATCAATTAATTGTGAAAGAAAATCTATTAAAAAATATTTTTTAGTAATCGATTATTTAAACACGTTAAAAAAAATTATTGCATTGTCATCAATTGCTTATTTTTGATTCAAGTGAGCTTGTTTACAGAAAAAAGTAGTTAACTTTTCCTGGTCAATTTTTTTTTTACTTAAACTTTTTTTAAGATAAGACGTATGCTAGATACTCAGATAAAACCCTAAAAACAAAAATATTAGTATCCAATTACATAAATATTTGCAAGTTTACTTAATGAATAAAAATTTAATAACTAATGACTTTATCTTGCCATTTAATGTGTATAGCATGACAATGAACAATTTATGTATCTTATAACAGATTGATTAGAATTGTTTTACTATGCAGTAGCTCAGCAGTAATTCCTTTACTCGCATACAATATTTAAAAAAAAAACCTTGAATAAACGCACAACGACCTGCAAGATACAAGTTTCTTGGCCTTCGGAAACCCAATCCACTGATTTCTAGCGAGTATACCATAAAACACTGAAACATACAAAATATATCTGATAACTTTTTTGGTTCAGTGGGTACACGCAGCCGGCAAATCCTGAATTTTTGCAGTAAGAATATACTTTGCTTAGTCGATCGAATCGGTTGAAATTCATTCAATAGGAGCATATCAGCAATGTAATGATATTAATGCAACATTATTGAACATGACTTTAAATGCATGCATAGTTAAGCCGTAGCGGAATACTGTAGGAAGTACTACATGGGAAACAATCATGAATAATGAATGTAACAGTGGAATTTTAGTTTTGTGTAATGTTCTACGCTCTGCATGTTTATTTTTTGATCACTCATAGATTTTTATGACTTCAAGTTAATAATTAGCAGGTCAATGTTATAATAAAAGTATTTTTCAAATGCCTACTTGAAAAAAAACTAAGTACAATGCAGAAGTTTTTCTCAAATATATTAGGTCACGTCTGTCCAAAAGTATCAAAAAAATAAATAACCACTCAATTTTGACTTAAATATAATGTATGTTTTTCAATATATCTCTTCAAAAAGTTGTTGCTTTTCATTACAATAAAACTGACTTTTGAAATAGTTTTTTTATATTACTATGTGAACTTGAATCAACAAAGCATATTATGATAATACATGCATCATATTGTGTACATTCATATATTAAATTATGCAAATAAGCCTTATTTTTAGTATCCAATTTATTTTACGGTCTATACTTAAATAAAGAGTAGTTATTATTGACCATAGTAGCGATAGACCATAGCGATGGTAGACCGCAGAGCTTAGACAAAGACATAGACGATAGGACAGGTTTTATTCAGATAGATATTCTTTTTAGTGAAGAGAATAATTATGGTCAGTTAATAATCATAATTTACAGGCATTTAATGTAATTTGTGAGGTTAAAAACCTAAGAAATAATAATCTGTTCCCCACTTCATAACACACTGAAATGTATATATATATATATATATATATATATATATATATATATATATATATATATATATATATATATATATAGATGTAAGGTGGATTATTAAGCGATAGTAGAATATTTATGTTTATACTACAAAGCAGAGACGTCCGAGAATTTTTTTTAATTAAAAATAATTTATTTAAATCTGGAATCATTTTTTTAAAATCACTTATCAGGAATAAAAATATAAATTGGTTGATTAACATCTGGTTTTAATTGGAAAAAAAATTATTTGCAGTCGCAACTGGTTTATTTTGTCGCGTTTTGAATGGTTTATATTTTATTAATGGTTATTGATTATTTCGTGTTGCCATGCTCCAAGGCGAGACTTCTCACCTCACCTCAGCCAATAACTGCCACCAAATCGGACTTTCATCAACCTTACTCTTCAAGTTGACCGTGCTGATTCTGAAGAGCCGCCTCTTTTTTTATTTTATTTTTTATTTATTTTTATTGATAAAATACGATAAAAATAAAAATTTAAATATTATTTAATGATGTATAAAATCATTACATACACAATTATCTTTACTTAACCTGAAATTTTCTGATTAATTTATAAAGGTTAGCATAAAAAGCTATTATCGCCCAACATTCGCAATAACACCGGCGGGCTATCATTAAAGCGATGCCCCGCAAGTGTTACGCTTAGTATAACGTATGCACTGATAGTCACTCATATAATAAACCTTGCATTAACTATCTAAACTAACTATATTAGTCTCAAGATCAAGAAAAAAAATGATTTTATTAAAAAAAAAAAAAAATTAACGTCTGTTTTTATTTTGTTGTTTTTTTGTCTTCAGTGATTGCAGTGATCTATATTATATTTTAAAAGGTGGTTGTTATTTAAGCGCACGTCTCTGGCGTAACGGAAGTGCAGCGCGTCGTGGAAGCCTTCGCGGATATGGCATGCCGGGAATCCGCGTCTTCCTGTGCGCAATTTCACTTTCCCCGTCTAGCACGGCCCGGCACCGCCGCCAGAACTAGACCGGATAGTGTTGGGCAAAATCGATTATTTTAGCAATCGATTAAATTATTAATCGAAAGTTTAAAAATCTCCAGAATCGAGTGAACAATATAATTATTTGATTAAATGTATTTGATATAAAATATAAAAAAATCATTCACATACTTTATATTTTTATTTTAATGTTTATTTGCTCAAGACGCCATGTATTATACAATTACATAAAATAACATATTTACCAATTTTTAAATATAAAATATACCATTATAAACATTAATAACGATTTCTTTAAACGGAAAAAAAAACTGGGCTATTATTTAAAAAAACATCTCGTTTTGTATATTTTTCTTTTGAAACGAGTTGATTTCTAAATGTTATGATGAAATTATTCACAAATTAGTATATATTGATAAAAATCCTAAAAATATGAATCATTTTTTAACAACTCATAAATGGTTATTATAAGAATATCCGTACTTTGATCCACCGTATGCCAAAGCTGGTGGTCATCAATATCAGTATTAGTAAAAAAGATTATCAAGCCAATATAATAATTCGTATCTATATTCAAATTTATACAAAACCATATATAAGACCATCTTTGCACAAGGATAGAGACCAAAAATTAATGGCTACCATTTGTATCATTAATTAGAAACCATATTATTTACCAAATTAAATTATGAATATTTTGGATTTTTTGCTTTAATTTCCAATATGAAAATAAAAATTATTTAAAATTGATTTCATTATTGTTTCTTTTCGAGGTTAATTAAAAATTTTCAAAAATTATGTTGAGTGATTTGTAAAGTGAGCAGCTAATTATATTGGACGGGAAAATATGTTTAAAAAAAAACACAGCTAAATGGTTTTGAAAGCTTTAATAATATATCTGCTATGTTAGAGAACATACAAAGATTTTCTTTTCAACTGCATATAATTAAGATCGCTTATAATTAATATTTCATATTGTATTTAATTAGTAACTTATTTAGATCTTCTATTTTATTTTATGTATGGAATTTTAGATTTTTTGAAGAAGCTATTTGAAGAAAAACAGTATACTAAATATTTTTTTTAATAAAATCTTTTTATCACCTGTTTCTGAATTATAACTCCTTCAAATCAATAATCCTTATTTATAATCAAGGATGCAAAATTTCATAACTGTGTGCAATTATCTTGTGCAATATTTAACATCACACATTTTGTATTATGAATTAATATTATTTACTCATGGGGTAATTTTTCGATCAAAATATAAACTTTTTTATTTTTATAATATTATGTTTATTTTTAAATTATCATATGTATAAAAAGAATCAATTGTTCTCTGTCATTTTAATTTCTGACTTTATATGGTACTATTCAAAAACATTACCACAATTTTTTGTGTAGTTGTAGATGCAATAGACGCCTAAACATATGATTCTTTGAATTAATTTTACTGAAAATATTTACATATATTATATCATTGACTTATTCATGATCGGTATTTAATTTTCAGATGCGAAAAAATATTTTTAAAAAAAGCCTAAATAAAATTAATAAGTCATGTTTTTACAATTCAGTGAATAATTAAATTAAAATACCTACATAACTGCACAAGACAATGAAAGAGTTAACTTCATATACGTAGAAATACATTGATTTAATTTTAAACAACTTTTTGAAAATCATAATTGAATTACCATGATAAATACTAAAGAAATCTAATGATTTTACAAAACACCTTGAATTAATAATACAAACAACCATGGCTTTTATATATAACCACATAAATAGCCATTATCAAATTATTAAAAAATGAGATTTGGTATAATTTAGAGGTGATCGGTAATGCAATCTCCTCGCTTATTATAAAAGTTTATTTTGTAATTCCAACTCACTTGAATAAGTACTCATATGTATTTCCTAATGCAAAGATTGCCATTTATTGCTAGAGTTGCAAGAGTATCGATTGTTGTAACCTTCAAATCACACATTCAATGTTAACACATATTTTCTGCGGTTCAAATATAAATTAGATTTAAGCAGAGTTTCTTCATATTATGAAGCAGCTCGGTCAGTGTTTCTCCATACAAACATTAAGTACACTGCATTGTTGGTCAATTTCTTTTCTCTCAATACCAGTTAAATTTCTTCCAGTTGCTGAAAAGAAAGATTTGACCTTTACTATATTACTGAGCTTGATACAACAATTTAAAAAAAATTGTTTAAAATATTGCTTAGTTAGCTCTTGAAGGTTACACTAAATTAACTTCAATACTGCTAGAGTCGTATTTGGAAATCTATTACTTAAACTTGTAATATTTTAATTTCATTCGCAATAGGATTCGTAAATTTCATACGACTCTACAGCAATATAAAAAATATTTTTAATTCTTATAAAAAAAGTTCTTTGGAATTATGCCGTGGTTATTCTTAAATCCTTACAAAAAAAGAAGTAAATCAACCCGTTGTTTCCATTTTTTATGAATACCATTAGAATATAAAATTTAACCTCGTTTATTTCAATTTTTACTCGCTAGACTTTTCGTTGATTTTTTAATTTTTAATTCAAAAACATGGATTTGGTTTAACTTTAAATTTTAGTCCATTTCGGTTTGAAATTTACAAACAGTTAATTCAATATATAATAGGTTCACTTGGGAGCTGATCTTAAATTCTCAAATTTAGATAAGTTATCAAATGTGCCAACAACATAAGCGTAGGTCAAGAGTGTCAATTAAATATTCATATTTTACAAATGATACAACCCGATGATAACATTTACAATGCCGTTCACATGAAAATATAATTTGTATTGTTTAATTCAATACTATCAGTCTTATTTTTAAAAAACTTATTTTTTAAAGATTAAAGTTTCAATTATTGTACGATGCTGTAATTCGTAAGTGCGCTTCTTTTTAATTTCTACAGTAAAACTTTTCGTAAAACTTACTTACTTTTTTAATATTTTTGGGTCACTTACGCAATAATAATTTGTCAACAAAATCATTTACTCAAACTGTTGCATTTGTATCGGACATCCTTGGAGTGAATAATTCCTGGCGACATTTATAATTACGACAACGCAGAGAAAATTAAATCCGATTCCTAATTAGATTCAATTTATTAAAAACAAATTACAAATTTTGTGAAACTTGTACCAGCAATACTTTTAAATTTCTAAAAACACAATCACTTATAGATTTACAATTTATTTTTTTATAAACAATACCGTTTACCAAAGCCTGATAATGAATTACAAAGGCCTTTTTCATATAATTATTAATTGAGGCGGAATAAATTGGAAAAAAAATATTTTCATCAAGAACATTAGGTATTAAAATTAAATAAATATATTACATCTAAAATTGATTACTCGATAAGGCTGTTCATGATCATTAATAAAAAAATATTTACTTAATCAATTTTATCAAAAAAAATCGATTACGTGTAAATATTTCTTTAAGAACTGATTAAATACCTTTTCAGTGTACATTGATATGACAATTTAAGCTTTTGATTTATCAAATAGTTAATTACAAAAAATAAAAGATATTTGGATACAACTTTGTTTACTCGATAAGATGGTTCAATGGCAAATTAAAAATAATTATAAACAAGCGTAATCATCTTACAGACTGCTCTAAATTAATTTTATTTATAATAAAATTTATCAGTACATTATTAAGTAGATTTTTTCTACATTTTTTCTTCAAAATATTTTACAGATGGGTTTTTATTTTAATATTGTTACCGAAAAATATGTTAATGTCCAACAAATACCAATTTTATGCAAAGAGTTTTTCCGTTGATCAGTAACCGTAACCGATTTTTTTAATCATTTATTGAAAGTTATCGATTTGATAAAATAGCAATATTTTTAAACCGTGAGACATGCAGATCCACTGTCATCTTTTTTTATATTTTCGGTTTTATACTTTGGTAATTATTATATTTTTTAGTTTGTTGTGAATGCAATTGGGCTTTTCCTGCCACTAGTGTTGCAACACGTCACTGATACATAACTAAGCTCATCTGCAGTGGAAGTGAAGAATACTTTACCCTTGCAGTTTTCTTTTATAAATTAAGCAAACGTTTAAAATTAAATATGTATGATGATACGTTTACTGAATATTATACTACAAATAAAATTATTTTTTTGTTGTGGTTTGTTTATTTGTTATCTTCAGCAAGCAATCAATAAGGTTAAATTTATGTTTTGACTACAAACTAAAACAACTTTCATATAAAACAAAAGTCATGTACAATAATGGCAGGGTACCTATAAGGAATAACATTTGTTAATCTAATATATCGTTATACAAAATTACTTATACATAGTGGGAGTGAACTTTTACCAGCTCCACAAAGAAGTTACACAAAAATTTACACAACTTTAAATTTATTTTCTCAAATATCAAGCAAAGTTGGCACATTTGTGTCAATAAAATATACACTATGGGTTAGATTTTAAATGTTTTAATCTGATTATGTAAGCATCTGTTTAAGATCAACACGAATAACCTCTATTTTTTATTCTCTAATCCAAAATCTGCAAATACTACAAACGCCTAAATAAATGCGGTTGTACATACTATATATATATATGGTATATATATATATTTTTTTTTATATATTTACACAATTATTTAACAAATGTAACCAACATAAGGGTGGATTTCCTATTTTTTTATATAATTAATGTTTCAACCCTCAAAACTTATCCTAAAATATACAACAAATATCATATGGTATTTACATACAATAATAACTATGTATTTTAAAAATGAGAATAATTATGACAATTTACTCAGAAATATAATATAAACCTTAAAATCATATATTTGAGATTAAAACACCCACACTAAGCAACATGATATAATTTTTTTTAAATTTACTTTAGTGCAACCCAATTTTCTTCTTCAGATAATAATTTTTCAACACTCCTATCAAAAGTGCATCTTCTGATATATTAAATATTCAAATTATAACTAATGAATAATTTATATATGAATGCACCAAACGATCGACAAATTTAAATTTTTTCGAGGTAAATCCAAATATCACGATAACTCTTAATAAATGAGTTTCACAATCTGCTTTCACTGAATATTATATTTTCCTTTTTAATTTGTGTTAATTCTCATAGATGTGGTTTATTCTAAGGTTTTAATGATTAAAGATAGACATTACTGGGAAATCAAAGTTCTGAAAAAAAACATCAAGAATAAGAGCAAAGTTTTAACGCATAAACCTCATATTTATTTTTTACACCCCGAAATATTTTAAAAATGGCTATTTTTGCTATCAATCGATTCATGAACTCTGAGTTGAAAACAGGAGATAAAAATATATCTACATAAATCACGGTATATTTTTGACATCTTTGAGCACTAATTTTTTTCCTAGGTCTTCCAAACAGTGCAAACAATTATGATATATAAAAATCTTCTAAATTGCATAATAAAGGTGCAGCAATAAAGATCTCTCGAAAGGTTCTACGGAATTAAATCCCTTATACAATCAATAATTGCTCAGGCCATCAGATGGTACCGAGGTGAGAGAGGTAAACCTGTACCGTGGGAAAAGCAGAACTTCAGAAATGATAAAAACAACAACTAAGAAACTACCACTTGATTGAAGTGAAAACAATCATTTTAATATTTGTGTGTAATAACCGGCGTTGAGTTACAAGGTCGTCTCTGTATTTGTAAATTAACATTGCAATATTTCACTATTCCCAACTGGAGTAACAAATATCTCAAATACTGTAGAAAACACTGAAAAACTTTAATGTTTGATTTAACTATACTTTTTTAACCGAACGCATTTTCAGATATCCAGTCGTAATAGCTTCATCAATCTGCTGTCAAAATATAGGACATGATCTTTGGATTACCTTTTAATTAATATTATCAATGAACTGACGGTGTGAACAGCTTAGTTAAAATAAATACTTTTTATTCACGTTATTTCATAACCATTTTTTTTAATTCTTAAATAGTAAAGACCCAGATTTTTTTAATGTTTTAAATGATACCAAAACATATTACTTGCCAAAATCTGATATAGATATAAGTCCATCACCAGATCTAACATATCAAAAGCTCATGTTTATTTACGTTTCAAACCGATAGATATGTATCTACGACCATAATGAACATTGACGTAATCAACAAATAACAAATTGTTAGTAAAAAGAAAAAAAGTGATATGACCGCTTTTCAAGTAGAGTAAATACTCTATCGTACGTTCGAGAGACACGAAATCTTGACATGTTGAGACATAAAAAAAACTATTACGTTGGCAATAACTCAATTTCTGGTTTATTTAATGATTATGTCATTTGCTTTTCTGTCGTCGATATTAAGAATCGATCGGTTTTTAGATCATCACAAGTTTGAGACCCACTTCCAGGAAATTGCTTTATCTTCGGTTTATATTTATTGAGAGTTTTTGTACGTATAGATAAAGCAGAGATTAACTTTGTAGTTATTTATACTTTTAATAAATTATCGTGTGCTTCTAATGTTTATACATAACAAATGCATATAATTTTATCAATTGTGAAAGCAAACCTTACAATGTGTAAGCAGGGATATTATTTAATTATTTTTTCAACACAATCTTATATTGTGAGACAATTTCTTCAAGATGTCACTATAGATTTGTACCTAGAACCTCTCACAAACATTCTTCGACACGTAATTACATATATTATATAAGGTTCTTTTATTACTAACAACAATAGGTAAATAATTATAATAACGTAACTGACGTGCTATGCAACAAATTGTGACAGTGATCCCAGTAATTTTATGATAAACTTAAATATTTAATATTTTTTAAGGCTGCTCATTTCACCTCTCAATAATGTGACTTTTCTCTGCAGTACCAATGGTGTTAAATAAAATACACAAAATTACTGAGTTTTTTTTATGCAGTCTTTAAGTTACCAGAATAAATCATTTAATTTCTAGCCTACAAACAAAGCAATTCAATGCTTCGGCGCACCGGCGAAATCAGCTGTTTGAGTTTTAATAAAACTAAATATTTTTAAAACGGCTTCTTGTGGTGGATTTCTGGGTGTATAGTTTTAAATTATATTCAATTTTAACTGATGTAGAATTTTATAAATTTTTATAGTTCATAATATAACTTCATAACTCCATTTAATATTAATATTGTAATTTTTATAGAATTAGTAAATATAAGTCCAGTGTAAAAGTCACCAACACCTATGAGGAGAGGCACTTGGGGAAGAAGAAGTCGTTATTTTGTTGTACTCCTTTATTTAATTAAAAATGAACCTATATAAATTCAAACACAGCTCCCCTTGCTTCATAATAATATTGTATTATTATTTTATTTCACAAATAAAAATAAGCCAAGTACATATTCGAAAAAAATTTACATGTAAAGTTGTTTTATAGTCAATTTTAACCACATAACCCTTAAATAATTTTTGGTGTTTTTTGAAATAGCATTGATATTGTCAACATATTTCAAACTGTAAAAAATTTATCTCCTCTCCGTACAAATTTTATGTAGAACGATACTCCAATAAATTTTTTTTTAGTATAACTACTTCCTTAACGCTTACTAGAATTTTTTTAAATATGATATTATTATCTTTAAATATAATAAATTATTTCATTTTTTTCCAGCAACAAGGTTTTTAGTCAATATTATTTTTTTGTATACTTAAAACGTATCGACTTTGAAGTTTTTTAGAAGATGTGATCAACTTTTTATCCTGTGGTTTACTTTCATCTTTCTTGCGTTTTTTTTAAATTTATCTTCCATTTTTTATCCATTTTGGAATCATCTACAAATGACGACTGTGAATTCTAAGCCAAAGTGAATTTTCACTTTCACCGAGAAATTCATTTTTTCCGCGAAAGATAATTATGCCTGCCATGAATATTAAAAATATATCATTGAATCATATCAGAGACAACAATGAAAGTACTTCTATTGTCAGATGCAAAAGGACGGAAATAAAAGAATCGATCATTTTTATGCGATATTAATTTTGTGATTTTAACTGAAGATAAACTGATTGATAATTGATTAACTTAGAAATAAAAGTTATTTGGTTCATTAAAAGTGTTCGTAACAATTAATTAGAATAGTTCCATTGATGCATTCTTAATAGAAAGAATTGTCACAAAAAAAATGTTTTTTTACTTATTCATATAATTATTTTTACCAATTGTATTTATATTAAATTAAAAGCAATATTTAAATAGTACATTTTTAACATCGAGTCCCTAAAAAATAATTAAGATGGTTTAATAAGTTTTTAGCAATATTTACTCCTCAAAATTAAAACTTCTTAAGAAATGGTAACCACGAATATACAACATGGAATATTGATTAAAAAATCATAATTATCATTACACATATACCTGATTTACAAGATCTACAATACTAATTCATCTGTCATAATACTTGATATGTCCAACTAAAGGTATAATTACAATTTTCTACCCATGTATACTAATACTACTTACAAATTATATTTCATAAAATATATCCACTGCTTCTTACAAAATATGTTTACTAATGATGACATTTAAACCAGATTTATCGTTGGAAACTTGATTAGTAAACATGTTAAATACTAGATTGAATTCATATGCAGTATATTGTTACAACAATAGTGAATTTTATTGAGAAAGATATGAGAAACGTTTATGTTCGGTGCAAGACTTGCATTTGCAAGGTCATTTGTTGGACTAATTTATTTACATACTCCTGTGCATAATTTTGAAACAGTAATTATTTTCTTTTTAAATAAAATATATTTATAAAGGTTTTTTTGGTATTATCGGTCGACAGTCGGTATTTTCCCCCAAGGAGTGGCATTAATAAAAAGGTTAATCATTCGGAATCACCTGACTTATTATAAGCTTATGAACATTCGTGTAACTGGTCAATGTACGACCTGCTAGTTTTTATCGTACATAAATTTAATATTTTAATAAAATTAATTTCACGTAACCTGTCTGTCGTCAATCGCAATTATGAAAATATTGTATATACTTTTTTGTTATAATTACTTATCAATTACATTTCTACAGTTCCTTTAATTATTTTATTTTATACGTAATGTCACAAGTTAATGCTCATACACTTGAATCATTAATATCTAATATTGCAAAATTACAATCGTATAAACCTAGACGCGACGACTTTTTTTTATTTTCTCGTTTTCTGCAGTAGCTACTGCTAGTTAGTTTTTCATAAATCTAAAATTTAACGAATAATTAATACATATATATATAAATTCAATTACCTAATCTAAAAATACACAAATTCAATATATTTTTTTAACTATCAAAGAAGTTAATAAGGTCATATCAAGTTAAACAGATTAAATTGTTTTTTTTTTTTTACTCTTTTTTCATAAACAAATTAATGAATAAACCTGAAAATTTTCAGTTTTTTAAATTAAATAAATTATTTATGGCATGGTGCATTTTTTCTGACGTGGATGCAGTAAAAACATCTGTGGAAAAAATAATTTTCATAAAAAGGTTGATGAATGAATGCAAGTAGGAATGCAAAAAGATGTAGAAAATACCAGATTAAATAAAAAAGTATAATTTTTTTGCTTATCATATAACTATTGATATTTTTTATAAAATGTTTAAATATATAATTCTTACTAAATACATAAACATTTTAAAATAAAGTGATTTTCAATCATCCTTCGAATTGATTATTGTAACTCTCGTTATTTAAACCATTTTTATGTATTGAAAAAATGCTTAAAAAAATTGTAGAGATATGATTTATTTCATTGGCTCGGAAACAAATATTAATTTTGCTTCAGGTTTAACTGAAAGAGTGTACTGAGAATTATTAATGATCTTTGCATAGATTTTGTATATACTCTTGATATAATTGATATTTTTTTTTATAATGGTTTTATAAATTGATATGTTGTCTGTGACAAATTACCAATACCTTTGAACCGTTTTTCTTTTTGCCTATTATTTTTACGATCTTAAACATTGATATAAATGCTGTGATTATAAACTGTTATTTTATTTTATTTGAGAATTTTTGTTTCTCACTCTGGTTAAAAATAAAATAAAATTGAAAAGTCCTTTTAAAAATATTTCCAATATCCCACCAAATGCACAGTGTGACGTGTTAATGCAATACGTCCTTGTTTATCGTCTGTATTGATCAATTCAATTTTCTCACGTGTCTGTGGAAACTGGAATAAGCTTCAATAATAAAGAAAATATCATTATGAGAGTTACATAACGTCTCGTTGAAAAACGTCACTTATTCTTCTCCCAGGATGTAGAGGTGCTGGGTTGTATAATTTCCAAGAAAAACATGATCGACTATAAATGTACAGTCCGCCATTAGCTCGCTGGTTCTCACAAAAAATATACTATGATATTGAGGTAGGCTCTATTAAATAGAAATTAGACTATGTGAAAAACTGAACAAACATCTGATAACTCTGTGGTAAATATTAATTTGTGCCTGGTTATATGTACAATGCGACACGGGTTTGATTAATAGGACGTCCCGAGCTGGGTCAGAGCACGATCTACCCGCGGCTTTCTCGTATAAATTAATATTCCATAATAATTAAGAGTACGAGGAGACACATGCGTTGACTACCACTTTCAAAATGGATAACAAAAGCAAACAAGATGTTAGAGTTTTGCAATAAGAAAAATTAATCAAATAAATAAACAAACATAAAATTTAAACCTTTTATAAACTGTAAATTAAATTCACGATTTCTAACACCAAAATAAATATTAATACTTCACTATATTTTTTATGGTAATTATTTGAATGCCATTTTTTATTTGGGTGAATTTTTCATAATATCTGAAGTCGACCTTATATGAGTTTTAATTAACACATATGTACATATTCGCCCGATAAGCTTATCAGAAATAAATGAAATATTGCATTGTGTAAATTACTAAGGGATCTCTCAGATTACACATCGGAGTCAGGGTTCCGGGACCTTCAGAACACAAAAACATAATAATCGTTCAGAGTAGCTCTAGTGACGTCACGCCGGTCCGAAGTGCATGGAATCAAAAAAGCACAGGCGGGCATGGTGGGTGGGGTGGGGTGGGGTGGGGTGGGGTGGGGTGAGGTGGGGTGGGGGTGCAGGGTGGGGGGCGAAGGCTCGTAATGCGGGCCGCGGGGACTCAGCTTCATTCGCAGTCCTCGCCGAGTGAGGAGAACACGCGCCGCACCACGAGTTCCGAGTTCTCAACCAACGTAAGTAGTCGCAGTAGTGACATCTCGTGCATCGACAACACCGAGCCGATAATAATACCTCCACTCGACCCCTCTTAAATACGTCTCAAATTTCCACCTTCCGATAGTAACAGAAAAACGACTTACTCGACAGCCGTAAAATCAAAGAATAAAAGTGCACCGGTGTTCGGCGTTAAAAAGTGAGTGTTCAAGCAAATAGAAGTGTTCTGCGTGGTTCGAGTCTGTTCCCTGAGCTGAAAGTTGTCACCGCTGGACCATGGCGCGACAGACACTTTTACTTTCATGTTCTATGTACACATTTCAATACGCTTTTATTGAGATTTCTCGCGTCGGTCGTACGCAGCGAGAGCGTTTGAGTATAATTTTCCTCTCGTGCTGCCATTACATAAATCAGTCTGATTTTCACCGAGTCTGAGGCGCAGCTTTGGCTGTCGGGAAAAAGTTTGCATTGGAAATTTTAATTACGCCCGCTTATGTCACTATTTTTTGGTAACCGCGCGCATTACGCAACGGTTCTGACAACCGTTATCTGCATTATTTTATTAGAAGTGTTTTTTTTTTAATATTAATTATATTGTGAAGAATTTTGAAGGCCGCCTGGGGTAAGTGAACTTTCTTTTCGAGCAGACCGCCTGCGAAATACACTTTCATCTGGTATTTGTTTTGTATTTTTTTTTTATTTATGACTCCACCGTGGAGCATTAGTAAGACACAAGTCTTTTGAAGCAATTTATAAATACCGTTTAATAACTCAATGTTGAGATAAATTTCCGGATGTTATGAATTAAATTAAATATGCGCGGAAAGTAAAAGCTCGTAATGCGCATAATATCAATAAACATGTCATTGATACATAAAACTCCTTTTTCTATCGATGCTATCTCTCACATTTCACTTTCCTTGTTCAAAAGTCAACTTTCTTCTGAAAAACGAAAGTGAAATATCAATATAGAATATAAAAAACCTCGCATCGTCTCCGAGACGAGTCCGTGCGAGATGGCCCGCTGGAGCCTTTACGTAATTGCCCATATCCGCGCATATATTTGCATGATTTTTTCCGATCTTTCTCCGAGCCGGGCGCCATCTTTGCCCGCCATCTTGGATGTCGGCGGCCTCGAGTGACGTCACTGTACGTAATCAGAATTTTGATGAATTGAACATTACAATTCAGTAAGGCGGTCGCTTTCTCCCTTATTGTGTCATAAACTTTCCCGTTGTAATGATTACAACCGCAAAAAAGGACGGCGTTAATATTGCAGCGTGATTATTGATTCTCCGGAGTAAATACGTGATGATTAGACACCACACACTTCCATCGGATGTTTTTTTTTATAAGCATGCATGTACGAATCACGGTCAATTAAGTAATTTGTATTTTATTTCTTACTATAAATGTGTACTACCTTCGTTTTTTATTGAGATAATTTTACTATACACGCCAAAGAATCAATTTTCAATATACGTTGATTGAGATTCTGTACAATAAAGTTAAAAAGTTATTAGCAATATTTACTTTTAGTCTGTAAGGCTAAAAAATATTGTTTATTATCTATCTACGATATCCAAAGAAAAGTATTTTCGATCCTGGAAAATATTTAATTTTGATCGCTGTTTATTATGAGTTACTTGCCAGTACAATCATACGATATATCCTGATTTTTTTAAATGTTTATGCTGAATATATGCCAATAAATAAACCAATATTGATTCTACATATGACTTTATTGGTCTAACAAATACATAATTATTATCATGTGTGCTTATAAATGCCATACTGAACATTGCTTTATATTTATCTTTGTGTCCTACTCTAAAAAAATTGATATGCTTTCATCCCAATTTGAATTCTATATAGTATATTGATTTCGGTTAATTTTTTTCAGTGCACTTTATAAACATATATTCTCCATTTTTTGTTCAAAAGAACCAAACGAAATTTTCATTCAATTACATTTTAGAAGATATGCGGTCGATAACTGACAGTAAATCTGTTTATTTATTTTCATATTATAACCACAATGATCATATAATTCAGGGTCAATGTCATATAAATCACTAGAATTATTACTCCTTTCTATGCCACAAAAATTTCAATTGCCAAAACCTAAACCAAAACCTAACTGAAAACATTAATTAAAATATATCACTGCAACCACGTGAAAACGTAATAAATACATCAATTTTATTTAAGCAAATTTCTTGTGAAGTCATTTCTTAAAGTTAAGTTATTTTTTACTGATTCGTTGCACGTATCAATGTACTCTTTCGTCGGCACATACATTGGTCGTAAATGGCATTGGACTCGCCGTGAATTAGTAATTGCTGTTTAAGATATGACCTTTCGTAAATTTGTGCTCCTAGCTCTGATTGACTGTATGCAAGAGCGCCTAAAGCACCAAGGAGATTTTTTTATTCATCTAACGGAAAACAGCATTTCACTAGACCGATCGGTAATTTCATAATAGTTGTGAGTTATAAGCGGATTTTTTTTAAAGGCCTTTTGTTTTATTATCTGGCCTTATCATTTATCTGAACATTATCATTGCCAGTTTCATTTTATTAAATTTATAATTTAATTAAGCACTGTATCAGATAGCAGATATCTTCTGGAGTTTAAAAGTGTTTCTGTTTCTAAAACAGCACTTTTCCGCGCTTACAATCAAAAGTACACATCATATTCAACCGCAATCAACTGTTAAATGAAGGACTCTGTTCTGTTTTACTACGGTGACAACCGGATATTCTTATATCTCGACTTTAATTCAACGTGGACTGGCAATCTCAGTGACCATGAATTTATTTAAATATTATAATAAATTTTAGTTTTGGTATGATGCTTGGATGCTCAGCGTATTGATTCACTGAGGTTAACAAATAAATATCGGATGCCATGCGTGAAGTTTAAAGACGAAGAGTCATAGTTTTCTGATGATTATTACACTACATGATAGTGGTTCATTGGATAAATGCCAGAGTAACAAAGCATCTTCCCAATCAAAGTTGACTGTCGATTTATCTTACTTCACTGTTCGACATATTCTTTGATTTTCCAACTAAAATTTACTATTTTAATCCTTATTTAAATTAAACATTCTCTGTAAATTCCCTAATGACTGTATAAATTTAATATCAATCTCGTGGTACAGCTAATTTGGTAATATAAATGACTCATGTCTCGTGCATTAAACTAGATAAAACTGTAACCAGTCTTATTCAATGCTAAAACCTAGTTTCATAATTTTATTACTAAACCACTTGAAACTAATGTGGAAGAAAAATTAACGGTGTTGACTAGTTCTCCGGTATACCCAGTTTCTGAAATAAATGCAGCTGTGTGAAGACAAAACGCCTTTTGCCCCATTGGCACTACGATTTAAATATGCTAGACGTACCACATACGCAAGTGCAGCACTGTCCCTTTGACTGGTTTCTTCTTATCTAGGCGATTAAAATAATTAAAGAAAGCTCTCAGAAATACCAGTAGAGCTACTCGCTTACGCATATACTTATTTAAATACAAATGAAAACCATTTCAACTAATTACAAATATATATATACATAAATAATAATATAGCAATAGTGTGACGGAGAATGTGCTTTTTTGTTCCCGTAAAATAATTCATACTTAATTATTTTATTTAAATGAACTTAGTTTTTCTTATATTAATCAGAGCATAAATTGTTTTGAACTCTTATGATTTATATAATTAGTAACAAAACTTGTTCTGTGGACACAAAAATACTGTTGCTTTCTGTTTTGTGTTTATTTTTTTAATAAAAACGTTAGTGTGAACCCTGTTCTATACCCTGAGCGTGAGTAAAAGATCGGTAATGGAGTAGTGGATTTGGGACGATTGTGAAAGGATATGCTCTGGATGAGCCTTATCGAGGTGTGGGGGCTCCTGCTATTGTTTCTGTAGCTTGCTTTCGGGGACTCTCTACACTGTTTTCCGATTAGTGAGATGGTCGCCAATCTCCTCTGGGGAGCGGCACCCGATGAAGTGTTTTAGTTTCGAGCAGAGAAACATATGTTTTCGTGCCTCTTGACAAGTAATCTTATAGCGTAAAAACCGTGCCAAACTGCACATATGTTGATTCAACTCGGCGTGTGATTTCAAATTGAAACGCGAGCCCCGCATCCGCCCCGCCCACGCCCGCCCGATGCACTCGCCGCCTGGCATGGCGGGGCCGTTCAATAAAAGAAAATGGCGAATCGGTCGGTAATTGGCCAAGCGGGCTATGTGGAGCAACCGGCGCGACCGCTCGCTATCACCTGCGACCTTGCGCAATATAAACCCACCGGCCGAGTCCCCGCCCCGCCCCGCCAGCCGCACACTCCGGCGTTGCCAACGGAGATCGATAGATCATTCGTGATCACCTTTGGTGTGATTTTCAGGCAGTCTCCGGCAGTCAACCACTTGCCAATGTGCAGCGAGAAAATGCACGATTCCTAGAAACCTTTCCCGGTCCTTATAAAATAATCCATAAGCATTAGCTTTTTATACGCCGATGTGTAAAAAATATATATTAAACATTGATTTCAGAAACAATATTTCAATAATCAGGATAAATTTAACTTTATTAATGGCTTAGTAAAATAGCTCTGTTTTTCCGTCTTATCAGCGAAAATCGATCGATCATTCGTAATGTGCCGTTTTTGTGTGATTTTCAAGCAATCGATTACTTGCCAATGTGCAGCGAGAAAATGCACGATTCGAGGAGACCTTTGCCGATCCTTATAAAATAATCCATAAGCATTAGTTTTTTATAAGCCGATGTGTAAAAAAATTATATTAAACATTGATTTCAGAAACAATATTTCAAAAATCAGGATAAATTTAACTTTATTAATGGCTTAGTTAAATAGCTCTGTTTTTCTGTCTTATCAGCGAAAATCGATCGATCATTCGTGATGTGCCGTTTTTGTGTGATTTTCAAGCAATCGATTACTTGTCAATGTGCAGCGAGAAAACACACGATTCGTAGAGACCTTTCCCGGTCCTTATAAAATAAAACATAAGCATTAGTTTTTTATAGGTCAATGTGTAAAAAAATTATATTAAACATTGATTTCGGAAATTTTATTCAGGATTAATTTAACTTTATTAGTATACTAATTACTATCTGAGTAAAATAGCTCTGTTTTTCCGTCCCATCAGCGAAAATCGATCGATCATTCGTGATGTGCCGTTTTTGTATGATTTTCAGGCAATCGATTACTTGCCAATATGCAGCGAGAAAACGCACGGGTCGTAGAGATCTTTGCCGGTATTTTCGTGTTATTTTATAAAACAGTCCATTAGCATTGTCTTTTTGTAGGCCGACGAGTAAAAGTTTTTATTCGGAAATAATATTTCAAAAGTCAAGATTGATTTAACTTTATTAGTATGCTAATTAATGGCTAAGAAAAAAAGCTCTGTTTATGCGTCCCATCAACGAAGATCGATCGATCATTCGTGATGTGCCCTTTTTGTGTGATTTTCAGACAGTCAATTACATGCTAATATGTAACGAGAAAATGCAGGGGTCGTAGTGACCTTTGCCGGTCTTTCAATTTTTTTCTAGAAAATAATCTTACTGTAGGTCAATGTGCAAGAAGTTTTTATTAATCTTTGATTTCGGAAATATAATAATACTTCAAAAGTCAGAATTAATTTAACTTTATTAGTAAGCTAATTAATGCCTGAGTAAAAAAGCTCTGTTTTTACGCTGACGTTATTTCATGACTCATTTCCTTTGAAATTGTTACTTGTAAAAATCAGATTTTGAAATGTGTCTTTATGAGCAATTTCCATATCTTTGTTTATTTGCATTTGGGATTTTTATTTTCAGCCTAATTGGCAATTACAAAACAAAAGTTTTTCAAAAAAATTAGGTACTTATTCTCCTAAATAGTAAGTTTTGTAACAGTCTCCGATTTGATCACTCCAGGAAGTATAAATATTCAAAGCGCCTTGGTCTCTTTTTTCGAGTCATGCTTTAATTTATACGAGAGCCCTTGATACTAAAATTGCTTAATTTTTTTTCATCCGACGCTTGACGCTTCGGGCGATTATAATGTGATAATTAATACTACAGCCAAAAAAAAATTAATCGAAGATTTATCCTGATGTATCAAAAAATAAATATACTTTGTTTTTTAGTACTTAAATATATATTTATTTTGAACATAATAACGCAAGATAAAGATTAGAAGTGGCGATACACAAGAAAAAAGGTAAAACTACCAATCAAGTGTTTGTCATTTCCTACTTAAATTTGTGATTTTATATCTGATGTAATATTTTATTGCTATAGATATCGTTTATATTACTAAAGTTTTAACGAAGCCACAAAAAGTTGAGCAAAAACTTAAAGTGTAATAGATTATAATTTTTTGCATTGTAATATTGTCAGCACAAACCAAAGATTGGATTTAGCGGTAGCTTTTATTGCCGTAGTTAGTTCTTTAATTAGTTATTTTAAATATTTAATTATCACTATAAGGATATGCAGTTCTCTCAATACAATGAAAAACGGTTGGCTATGACTGATAGACTAACCTTGTCGCTATTAAAAGCGTTAAATCAAACATAAGAAACATACCACTTATTATACTTACCAAACTTATTTTCGGTTTATTCAGGATAGCAATACCCACATGCTATTTTAATAAAGTATGCACAAAGATCTAGGCTAACTTAAATGCAATAATATAGACACAATCTTGCAACAAAAATCTAATTTAAAATTTCCGCGTGTGATAGAAACCTTTCACAATAACATTAAAACCAATAGATTTAAATTTTATGAAACAGCATGAAAAATAAATATGTGTTATTTTTTGTCATATTTTAGCATAAAATGAAGATTTTTTTCCACGTTTCAGCAACATTGCATTTTAATAACAACTTGGGTCCAATATATTATATGTATGTCTTAACATTTTTTTGTCAATGTTACCTAGTTTGAATCTAACTCTTGGTCTATTTCATATTAAATTTTAAATAATTAGAAATCAAATTGATTATATTCGTATTGCGGCGCAAAAATCCATTGATAAATTCTCTTAAGAAGCAATCAAATTTAATTTATTTCGTCATAATGTCTGATCAAACATTGCGCAACGCCCGTTTCTCGTCCATTTAAAAGTACATCTGAACATATATTTTCACTTTTAGAGTAACTAGACAAACATGCCGGTCAAAAATATAAGAAAGTTATCCGAATGGGTTTCCCTGGATACTTCGCCTAAAATTTAAGACCAACATCTGCAAAAACAGTCATTCGACATTAAATTTGTAGTTTCATAACTCGCTGCATGCTTGCTTTACTTTTTAATATCATTTAGTTGTTTTTAGTACAAGCTTAATTCTCATTTATAGGAAATGACAATTTCTGCGTCTTGCTATATTTTTCTAAAATTTACGCTTATTATTAATAAAACTTAAAACCAAGATCATAAAATATTTCACAAATTTAACAGTACAGCAAAAATCAGGCAAAATTAATTTAAGGCAAATCATATATATATATATATATATATATATATATATATATAGTATATTTTTTGGCAGTAGTGACCATGAATCTGAAATTTTCCGTTCATTAATACATGTTTGTACGTAAGTACTGATTCCACTGAAACCCATGACGTCCGCGCTTCCGTGCAAGTTGTTTACTTTAATATATTTTCTTTCATCGACCTGCCTTTGAATAGCCTACAAATACAATCAAGAATATCGTTTCAATGCGTATTAGACCTTTGATCGTATTATTAATTATTATTATATATTCTTTATAAATTCAATACATCACCATGTTTTACATGAACATGGAAAATCACCAATCGAGACGTTGTACGTAGCTAGTAATTAAAATGAGATAAATCACTAAGCAAGTGTTAGGAATTATTTTTTTTATTATTTGATATTTTATAATCTAAACAGTTTATATAAAAAGTATAAATAACTATTTAAAAATAATTTTAATTCTTTGGTGATTTTGTAACTTTGATTCCAAGATGCATATGTGTAATATAATGCAGAAATGCAGTGATCTTGCTAAAATAATAATAATAAAATTGCTTCACCAATGTCAAAACTCTCAAATGACGAGTCCACTTTGGTGCTCAAAAATTGTTCGGCATCTTTAACGATCGTAAATAAGATATTTCTATGAATTCTTCTCCTAAAAAATCAGGTTTTCTTCTACACCGGGTGTTAATTTTGAGACCAGTTTTTGGTGTAATTATGAATTGGGCGTTTCGTTTCAGCCAACTTGCTTTTGCGACTATAAATATTGGCATTATAGGTAAACAACCTCAGACCGGTACACGAGGCCTCAGGCAGATTGCAGAAGCAGTCTCGATTCTGTAATTATTGCAATACGAGAACCAGTTAGCTTTTGCTTTTTAACGTTCATAAATGCATATGAATGCGCCCGGTGAAACTCACTCGCTTATATAACTCGACTCATTTTGCGAAAAAATCCTTCATGTAAATGTTGACACACGCACGGGGACCGCATTTCATGTGAAGTGATTCGATAAATATGAGATTTACCCAAAGTCTGTCACGATCAAACCGTCTTGCGTGATTGTAAATCATAATACTCAGACAGCTATTTAAATAACCTCATTTTTTGTTCGCGCTATTGAAGCGTGTCGAATTCCTTTCTCAGACAAAATCCTTTCAAATCTCACACACAACGGAGACAGAATATGTGCTGGTCTATTAATAATATATTAAGTCTTTTACAGTTACTTCTTTTTAAAATATGTGTTAAGGATGCACTCTCTGAAGGTCATTTTGAATATTAAATTTTAGAAAATGTCTTAGTGTAGTTTTATTTTTATTTTTAAGTATTATCTCATCTTTTAAAATCATGGCTAATTCATATTTGTCGTCTCGTTTCCCCGTGAAGTCTGACAATCAATCTACCGACACCGTGAACGTCTTGACAAATTCTTTGAATTGCATCAAAATGTTATTTTGTCACCGCTAAATCGTGATATCGCTTAGTTAGGCATGATAAATTTAAAAGTACAATCACTTTATTAGTGTTGCTGTATGGAATAATTATTTAAATCTAGTAACTTGAGTTAGGTAACAAATAAAAATTAGCAAAAATTACAAATCATTATAAATTTTTAAAATTACACTTCGTTTTATTGAAGTAACGCTTTTAATTGGAAATACAGTAACTATAGAAAAAAGAACTATCTACAATAATACCGCTGAGAAATATGCGAATAAAGCGATCATTGTTATTTTCAGTCATAAAAACGTGTATATTTAAATGGAAAACAGTTGACATTGATTTATAAAGTGGGTTATTTTAATAAACTATTGATGCATCATTCCACCACACTGCATATACCCAAGAGACCTCAACACGTGATTTCTCTGACTCGTTTGATTATTCTCTATTGTTACTGCAAATACATACCAATAATTGCCGAACAGGTTTTCGCACGTGCCGTACTGAATGTTTATAAACTGTCATCGAAAGCTAAGTTTTTATTTAAAATTCTTCTAGACTTTGCGCTTACTAAATAAAAACTTTAATAAATCTCGTAATTTAGATTTTTTATGACTTTTCTTGTCTCCGGTTCCTCTGCACTTGCATCATGTGTCAACGTGTCACTAGTCGTCAATATCTAACAAAATCACTGTTGGTTTCACAATGGCATTAAGTTCGACAGTTGAAGCTCTGTGAAGCAACTGAATAATACATATCAATATCCATCACTAATTCACCAATGCAAACCTTAAAAAAATTACAATCAGTTGCAATCAAAATTCGTTTAAATATATATTTATTTTTAAATAGCACATAAACTAAATCTTTGTATTGAATTGCAACTTTGGCCAGTCATAAAATATTTAAATTATATAATGTTTTAATTATTTTCAGGGGCATTTGCAAGTGCTAGGAAGTTTTTATGATTTAATATATGCTATTAGGGGAATTATTATTGAATAGATATATTATATGTGAACTGGCCATAAGCGTTGTTTAACATCACAATGCCACGTTACTTCCCATTACCTCCATTAAATAAACGTATTATTGTCGATTTGCTTTAAATACAAAATTTACCAGTAACCTTGCATTCAGTTTCAGGATATTATTTGTAAGAACCGTCACAAAAATGGTGAAAAAACGCACCGATGCTATAGACAAATTAATACGTCGGGAAAAATTAGAAATCGACAATTTTTCATAGCTTTTCGCAAGTCTGGTGACAAAACAGATCGGTTTCATAATTTGAATTGAGTGTATCAAATGAAGTCAAACGGATTGCCTTGGCAGAAAGGCAATCCGTCGATTCCAGAAGACGTATAAATCACAACGGACTCCGAGCAGGTTAATAATTATGTTTTCGCATAAATATGGAGTCCTGACTTCAAACGGAGCTGATTTATTTTTCAAACGTATGTGAATACGTGGAAAAGCAAATAACGAACTACCGTCCGGTAGAAAACAAGTTTTTCAAGTTCAGAGCCTCCCTCCAGGCGCTTATGGTATTTAACAAAGTATTTATTTTTTTCTAATATGTATGATAGAAAATTAATAAGTAACGTTTTTAACGTGGCTTTAAATTGGTACTTCTGCTTTTTATAATGCAATTACAAAAAACTTTTGAACAATATCAAGGTCTTGTTCATTTCGGATCATGATTTTATTACACTTTTATGCAAACGAAGTAGCCAAAGCAATTTATTCAATAAAAAAAATTGTACTTTGCTCCTGCCTTTTAACACATTAATATATAATAAATATATAATATTATACATACTAAAAATTTATTTGACGAAGCTCTCTCGTATTTTATTTTTAATAATAAAGTTTCGTGTAACCCTTCTTTTTCTTGTCTTTTTTCTTTCAAGGTTAAACTTCTGTAATTTTCAAGTGCAATAAAAACATTGAAAAGATGATGTGCACTCGTCCATATTTAAATCAATAAATCGATCTGAGAATTTCTCGTCCAATGTCACGGCTTGAGGCTTTTACAAATAATATACAAAATAATGATATTACTTACGATTATTGTTTTTTAAATGATACCTTTTTATTTCGATTACTTTTTTTAAACCAATTATGTTTTTTAAATATTTTTACAACGTTTTATGTATTTTTTCTTTTGTAAACATTTTGACTTTTAAGACATTAATTTCAATGATCTGATATTTTCCTCTATTTAAAAATTCTTAATATTTATAATATTTCAAAGATTGTTGAAGGTTTCGGTTTACGAACAAATCGTTTTTTTTTTAATTTAAATATATCCAAATGAGATAATTCTGAGATATAATATAATTTATACACATGGATTACTTAGTTTATAAATAATTTTATTTCTTATGTTATCTGTTACTTTCTTGGTGTATGCACTATGTTTAAAG
Organism: Atopsyche davidsoni; assembly: GCA_022113835.1. Classification (NCBI taxonomy): domain Eukaryota; kingdom Metazoa; phylum Arthropoda; class Insecta; order Trichoptera; family Hydrobiosidae; genus Atopsyche; species Atopsyche davidsoni. The sequence continues at coordinate 6,158,574 of JAILWY010000006.1, read as the reverse complement.
TAGATGAAATACATAAAACGATTCAACCTTATCAGTTATGCAGATGCACGAAAGAATAATACTGGGATTGTAGGCATTTTTGGAATAATCGTTATAAAAGTGGTTTCGTTGCCTCAAACCTGGTATCAGTTATTTAAAGAAGGCCGCCGGGTCCAATAGACTACACACTATTGACAAACATCAAACTAAAGCCAATGCAACTCTTTCGTAACCGCCCCAAACGTGACCGATGTGTATGAACACAAAATCTATTACCAACTGCCCAATGAGTTGTATGAAAGGCAGTAAGTTTTCAAAATCAATTTTGTGAAGTAAATAATAAATAACGAATTACATTTATGGTTGCTAGGCAAATTTAAGAATTCTAAATTAACTTTTCACCCATTAAGATTTTTTTATAGGCATTTACTTATAACAACGTATAGATTTTATCGGAAAAAGTTTTAGAATTAAAAAAAAAAAAACCAAAATAACTAAACTATTTAAACACAAGCTACTGCTATTATTACAAATAAGATATAAATCTTTATTAGGCTAAATACATATATAACATGTATAGAAAACTTTTGCAAAACCTAAAAAATAAATCTTGGGGTGTTTGACATTTAAAACCAGTTATAAATTATTTTTTATTCTCGCAATTTGACCCTATTAAATAGAGGTGAACTTTTATAAAAAAATACAGTTTAATGATGTGTGTTAGTTACTAATTCTTAGAAAATCTTCTAAAAATTGTATTTATTTCTAATTAAATACCGGTTTTTACAACGCGTCTTTATTTGTAAATCGCATAGCGTTATTTCTGTTGTGTTTAAATATAAATTAAAACATACAACAACAAAAAAACATTTCAAGTCTGCGTCCATTATAAATATTCAAGTTTCACTTTCACGCCATTCAATATAAGTCACTCTCCATGGCCAACCAAAACACAATCTTGCCGTTACTTTTAAAATCGTAAAACCGTGATGTAAAGATATATTTAATTATTATTACTAGCATAATTTAACTATATCTTTATGTTATAAGCTATTTTTTAGATATTTATATTAATGCAAAAAATACATACGACGACTTCATGATGCTTATGACTTAGTTATATAATTTTTTTAAATTGATATCTCCTTGTATTTTAGATTTAAGGGATGTGCATTTTTCAATATAAGCAATCATTCGTCTTGAAGACGTAAAAAATAAATAATACCTACGCGGATCGCTATAAAATAAACGCCGACATCTCGAGTGGACTGCCGCTAAAGTGACGCCACAATGATGTTTGTGTCGACGAACCGACCGTTTAAGTTACTCATGTTTACACTTATTTCATGGACGAAGGTTGTTGACAGGTATTGGAAAAGTGCACAAAATACTGACAACAAAAAAAACCTACGCACGCGGACTCAACTCTATATATCAACGGCATGGTTATTCTAAAAAAAATCGTGTCAATCATTAGTCGACTTATCAGGATTTAGTTTTATTGTTGACCGTAATTCTAAATGTCAAAGCAATATTAAAATTGAAAACAATAAATGTAATTTCATAAAATTTTACTAATAAAAAGTACTTCCAAACCGACCAGCTGGTTTATATCTGATATAAAAGTTGCTTACATAATATAATTGTCATTTAACTAAGGCTGAGACCTTGCTACACTCTGCAACGGAATAAATCATTTTTTCTATAACATATTTCAAATAATTGTTGTAGCGTGAACACTGCTATTACTATGTGGAGAAATAATCGACTTCATATTTCAAATTAAAGTCGATTTTCCTTATGTTCAATATTATTATTTCATTTCACTTGTGTTTCATAACAATTTATCTTACTTATAATCTGGAAAGCGTATATTTAAATATCTCAACATTAACAACCGAAAAATATTTCTCTTGGTGTTTTAAACAGCTTCGCGTTAATAGTATTAAATTATTTCAGCATGATTTGTTTAAATTTAAGATTGGTAACTTACGAGAAACGCATAATACAAAAATAAGTGAAATATAAGCTGGCGGGCCATTTTATAATTCAACTACTAAATTATCGTTCAATATAATCAATTGTATTTATTATATTCATCAATCAACAATTTAAAAAAAACCCTATAAAAGTATAGTTGTATAGTATTCTTAAGTATTTTTCAATAAAAGACAAATAAAATTATTTTTAGTCGAGGTTATCACTAAGTGTAAGAATTCTTGAACTTTAGACATCGTCTCTTAACTACTTTGATTGGCCTAATCGTTACATAATGCAGTTTTACGTAATATATACCTTTGAAATCAATTAAAACTTTTATCTAAGAAGATTTATTTTACTGAAGGGTATAAATTAAGAAAAACAGTTCTTAAATACAAAATAACCTGTTTATAATAGCTTTTTCACGAATAATCAACATGTTTTTCTTTAGTGCTCATAAATCAATAATCATACTATTTATTCTAACTTGCCGGGCATTTAAATTACGAAACCCAAAATGATCTTGTTAATTTATTAGCAATTCAGACAACAATAATATTTATCGTTACGTGGAGACAGTTTAACTAATGTTCAAGTTGTTTGAAACCTGCTCGATCGGATATCCGAATAATCTATGCAGCCAGCTCGGCCGCCTTTCAGCCATCTGGTTATGTGTGCTGTGATCGTTATTCTGGTCTAGGAGCCATCGCACCGCTAATGAAAGTGAAATCTAAAGAGGAACTTGCTCCGAGGTGCTGATGGATACTCACGTCTGTTTGAGTACAGTACGTGCGTATGCAGGCGAAGCGTTAACCATCCAAGATCACTCTCTTATAAGTTTCAAATGTTTAAACGACATTAAATAAAATCATTTTGGACTAGGCTTGGAGCAGACTTAATCCATCAGTTGATATGTTGAAAAACCGGTTTATTTAAATTATAAAACATTATATGTAAAGCATAGAACTAACCCGGTGTGCAAAAATCCCAATGATGTTAATTATTTAGAAATAAGATAAAAACTAAAACATTCAGAATAATAGATAGATAAATAAAAAACTGATGTACAGAAAGTAAATATTCATATCAATAACGCACTGCTGCTACAAATCATATGATCCGTACGGTATAGTTATAAACAAGTTCTTATGTTTTCATAACCATTGTTTGTAAGCGACATGTTTAGGTGTATTGTCACGATTTTTTTACTGAGACACTCAATTGAACATCTTGGAGTTTAAATATGATATTAAAAAATAACAACAATGTCGCAACGTATAAAGAATCAAATTTTACTTATTTTTATTAAAATAAATTTTAATTAAATCCTGTGAGTGTTTTATTGAACGAGCTATGCGTATTTCAAATCTGTGGCTTTTTTTAACAAGAAATTATTAGTTTAATTGCTATAACATAGTTTTTTTTTATTATATCTGCTATGAAAAGGTTTTAATAAATCAAAACAAAAAGCACTTGTATTGTTATTTAATACTTTACGTTGACAATGGATTACGAAAAGTAAAATATATCATTGCGTGAATGGACATATTTCAAAATCCATTTGACATACCCTCACTGTCATTAGTTAGTATGATAATGCAGTTACTATATAGTAGATTGACGAATAATATAATTAAATTAGATCACTTTAAAATGTTCAATTATTCTGTTCATAAAAACCCCTAGAAAGTCTTCCTGAAGAATTGCGTTAGATCTGTATCATTACCGGCGCAGGTAGCCAGCCATGCCCGCGTGTACCTGCTTGCACCGCATTGCGAGATTGTTCTGGGCCCGGTCACGCGCGTTCACACTTCCTGTGTGGATCCTAATTAAACTCTAAATCCGCCATTGTCAAACTCTCGAAAAAAGGAAGTAAACTTACATAAAAATACTCTTTAAATAACATTCGTGGGTGTTAAATAACACGCTAAACACAACAGATGCTATTCAGAAATTTAAAACTGGCCCGGTGGCCTATTATCTAATAATGCCGACTGCATCAATTGACGGTGTATTTTTATTGTCTTATTGTAAAATAAAATTTAATGTATAATCAATTTTAATAATCTTGATTAAATGAAATCTTCTATTACACAGTATTTTAACAGACAAACTGTTCTCTCTTATATTCAATTATAAGCATAAACAAAAATATATATCCAGTTTCTTTTCAAAATTTAAAACTAACTGAAGTTACATAACATTTTTAACACCAAATATTTTTTATCAATGTTATAATATTTTGAATATACGCATTCGGATGCGCACAATGACAAATGGTTTTTTTTTCTTCGCATAGTGTCAACGATTTAGCACTTTTTTTACAATCACCAATAATTCAATTGATTTTTTTCATATACTTATTAAATGACTTTCTCTTGCCACTGAATATTTAATAACAAACATATATTTGGCAAATTGGTATTAAACTGTGTAACAAATGTCTTTTTATGTTTCGTAAAACACTTCGACAGAATTAGAAATCATGCAATAAAAAAACTAACGACTAAGTATGTGCTAAAATTAAAAATAAAATATGATAATTTACGTCTTGGTTCTAACATTATATATTTTAAGCAATAAATTGTTTACTTATTAACTCATCTCTGTTTCTTTTTTTTTATAAACATAATAAAAATTATTGATTATTTTCGTAAAAAATAAATGTAGCAACAAATAAAAGGAAAACAGTAAATTAAAACTATATAAAATCGAATGTGATGTAATCAATCAATTAATCGATCGCCCGCAAACTTGATTGTAATCTTTCACAGAACCGCTCACTTCAGTTTCGTATTTCTAATAAATCTGTCGCAATCAGCGCAAAACTTATCAGCAATCATCATCATCATTTTTCATAACAGTTGCAACGATTTAGTTTCACTTTCGACACGATGACATTATGCAACGCCGCCAACATTAACACGGATCCACCTATGCTATCCTGATGAATATTTAAACCAGTTATGGCTGGCCTACAAATATAATGATATTCGAAGAAAACAAAGTTTATACTTTATTGGCTTTGAAATAAAGAAACCTGCACTGCGGTGCATTGTCTGCAATTCCTTGCTTTTAGAAGTTATAATGAATACATTATTTATAAAACAATGATCGATAAACACTTTTGTTTAAAATCTATTGTTTGGTTTACAATAGCTGATGTTTTAGAAATAAATATTTACTTAAGAATTAAAGTGAGAATTATTTAATTTACAAGACGTTATCAAAAAAATTTATACTTTTTAATATTCCATATTAACACAACAGAGCTTCCTCGGTTTGAACTCCATATTCAGTTGATCCGACTCGAATATTTTCCGTGAAAGATCCTAAGCTCACTGCTTGAGAATATTAACAATTTTTCAGTAAGTATGAAAAATAGATTGTACCCTATTATGTGACTATTTACCTGGTGTTTATATTATTTTTCTAATTCTAACGGATATTTCTAAAGTTTATCATGGAAGTAAATATTTAATTTAAATTTGAAAAAATTGTAGTAATTAGTTACAGCGCATTGGTATGTTATTTCTTTAAAAAAAAAGAAAATTTTGCTTTATTTTCAGGATGCAGTGTTAGTTACCTCGGAAATACCAAATACGAAATAACTTCAACGCACGGGTAACCGCCAAACCCGCGAAACGAAATGAATGTACGTTACTCGAACAAGTTACAATAATAGCTGTGTTAATTTAGCTACTTACACGAAGTGTGCGTTTTTTATAATTATTTATTAAGGTTATTGCAATAAACCAGTTGTATTACCTCGCTCTATGCGCCTGACAAAATCGAATGTCTAACGGCTCTGATAAAAAAAGAAGTAAACTCGCAATTAAAAAAGAAGTCAAACTATTTATTTCTTTGCAGCATTCTTAAAATGAATAGCACCACGAACCACCCTTTTTTATTGCAAATATATATTTATTTTACAATGAAACGTGTCTTATAAAAAGCAATCCTTATTTATTCTATGTTTTTTTAATTTATTTGTTTGTTCTCAAAAGGCGTACAAACAGGACAAATTTTATTTTAATTTAAACTCGATTATTTTAACACTGTAAATAAAAGTTTAACGAACTTTTTATAAGCATTAATTTCAAAAAAATGCTTCCTTGCGCGTCAACCAGACAACCTTGTGATGAACTTATTAAATTGAGAATAATAAATCTATTAATATTCTAGGAGATCTTAGTAAAAATATAATATATATACTTACCTTCAACATTAGTACATTTATATAATTTTAAAATCAATAAATTTTAAAAATTGGGTTTATATGAATATCTTTAAAAATGGACGTTTAGAAGTTATTATTAATCAATTTCCAATTATTAAAGAATAAGCTATTTAGCTGCATTTTATTCGGAATTAGGTTTTATGACTTCGTAGACCGCGCCAGAACGCCTGCGGTACGACGCAGGTATCATCAGTAAAGATGTAGTTGCAACATATTATTACATGCGTTCCATGTAAATTATATTGAATTTACTGCCTCAACTATCCATAGAGCAACGCAATGTTTTGCCACTTAAAGATTATATCAATGCTCTAATGATAAACTGGTTACATTTACTACCAATTATATATTTAATAATTCCTAATTGATAGAAACTTCTCATTTAAATACGTCGAGAATAATTTAGATAATTATTTCATCAAGAAATACAACTTTGATTCGACTATTTTTTTAAATAAATTTAAATTTTATACTTTTCATAAAAAAAACATGTAGCATTATAGTATTTTATGTGTATGTACTATTATAGTAATTTACAATTAACTAAATACAGATTTATTTTTTTTATAAGACACAGATGATTCTTACTTTATTGGTAGCTTTAACAAAAAACTTCAGTGTATTTCTTATTCAAATAGCTAATTTAAAAAACCTGTGACCGTTTTCCGTAAAGTTTTTGTCTTTTTTAACAACGTGAACAATTCAATCGTTGTTTCCATCTCGACGCTAGTTAATTTGCTTCTTCGTTAACATAGTTTAAATACTACTTGACTCCAGCACTATTAAAAAATTTCTCCTTTCTATCTGACCAGATTTAGTATTAAATCACATCGCGTCGTGAGCACCTCCGACGGCGATCGCACAGTCTTTCAACCGCACAATACGTGGCCAGCTCGCGGCCATTCCGTCGAGCTGTGCTTTCTTCCTCTCCGTGTACTCCCAACACCATGAATAAACATTAAACAATAAATTGCATCACCACCGAGTGCTCCTCCCGATGTCCGTGATACTTAACCGTCAAATTTATGAGTCACGTCGCCTTACTAATTTCAACACGGAGAAAGTATTGTAGCATCAGGACTGCCCGTTCTAGCTGGAGCTCACATCTACGCTCGCGGAATAATTGGCTTGGGTAATGCTTCGGCGTACTTCTAACTGTTCTATTCTTCCTTGAACACACAATGAGCGTCTGAAAATTTGTCGTTTTTCTATAATGTCCGTTTTCTTGGAGTATCACACGACCGAATCGGAAAGTAAGCGCAAATGCCGTCTTCGTAACGGAGCGTATCGAGGCGTTACTTCTGCAGATGATTTGAGATATCGAGCTAGGTCAACGCGGTCTTTTATCTTGCTGGCAGCTCGAGTTCGGTTTCTTTTCGACATTCATTGAGGCGAATATGAACTCGACTGTTCATAAAAAAGCTCGTAAACCCAGAAAGTACAAATTTCATGCGTTAGTGGGTTTGATCTATTTTCAACAATTTTATTTTCTCATAACACCTTACATAACGCAGCTGTATTTTTCATGTAATCTGCTTTTAATGAATAATTGAATATTCAAAGCATAAAACTCGAAGACTTGCTCTAGTTGTCAAATGGCGTAATTTTCCATTACCATATTAATAGCCACTTCAATAATACTACTACGATGTGCGTTATTAAATAACATAAATAGAGTTGTACGTAAAAAAAAAAATTAAAAAATAATGCACTTTTACATAAAATGCAATTTCTTTGTAAATAATTTAAACAAAAGTGAAAACGAAGACTATTAAATCGTTTATGTCAGACTTAATTGACTGTGAAGGAACTTCTAAAATAAGTGATCGATGGTATAATGTTTCAATACTTGATGATCTTTGTCTTCATGAACTAACAAACCAGTAGCGACATCTGTGTAGCAAATCTTTACACTGGTTAGTAAAGATCTTTATGCGCACATTTAAGAGTCACCTGTGTAGTAAAAGATTCCCCTTTATATGACTGTATCAAGTTTGGTGTAATTTTCCCTAACAACGGGTTGCTTATTTTTTGTTGAATTTCTTGTCATTTGGCTTATCGCATTTGTTTATATTTATATTTGAATTTTAGCATGCTTATATTTTTCTTGTTGTGATTTCAGTAATTAAAAATGACCCGGCTAAGAATGATGGTGAGGCTGGCCCTGGTGGTGTCCCTGGTGGCTTATTGCAAGGCAGCCCCCGCGCCCGTTCCTGACCCCGCGCCAATCAACGACAACACCCCCGAGATCATCGAGATCATCGCCCCCGCGCAGGCCGCTCAGGTGACTCACCCTTCTTATGCATACCAGTAGTTGTAGGATTACAATAAGATTACTATCAAAACAGTTAGAATAGTAATATGACCTTCTAAAACCTACCTTATTGTTGATTTTTAAATATGATATATTTGACACAATTTCGCGGTGTTCATACAAAAAAAACAACCACTTTTATTTATTCATCATCTATTTTTCAAAATCTCTTAAATATAGTATATTAATAAAAAGTTCAAAGGCTGAATAAATTTGATTTCACAAACTCTTCTTCATTTCGAGTCAGGTTGTCGTTTAACTTCCTGTGATGGAAAAATATGCTGGTTATTAATATTTCACCACTACGTGAAAGTGTCTGTTTTGCTACGTATTTAAAACAATTTTCTTTGTTGATATAATATTATAACAGTACATTTAAATTCGTTTACAAATAGTGATAAAATTATTATAATTACAAATTCAAATATGCAAAATAAAACTTGTTTTTTCATAAAAACCGGCAGAAGCAAACCCCCTTGACCTACTTTACTTATTAGCATTTATTTACTAGAAAACTAAAAATCCTACAGCAGTAGCGTGCCGTGGCTTTATCGACATTCTAGTAAGACAAGTAAGGTTTTGAGTCCGTAAATGATCTAGAATTTTAATGAACGATTAAAGAATAAACATGACAGGATGAACCCACACTTACCTGGATTCATGCGCGGACTTTCAAAAAAGTTGAATTTACAAGGTAAACCCACGCCGGTAGTCATTACCTAATATTTCACTTAGCAATATCCTGTTCTGCCCTTTTTTATCTTCTCTATTGCGCTAGGTGCTCAAGGGATCGTGTTATGTTATTCACTTTGATGTGCAAAAAGTAAAACGCAGGATGCTACCGCGTCTGCCGCAACAATGAGGCAAGCTTCTGCGTGTTACTTGAGTCGCGTGATTGGAGTTGGGATAATACTTTTAGAGGTTCTATTAGACGTGATTGTTTGAGGTGTTTGCGACTCGGGAAGGTCGGTTTGCAAAAATGCTTCAACGATCCTATTAAATACGTATATTAAGCCGAATTATATTTTACGTCCGATTACCATACACCAGTTAATTCAGTCATACTGTAATATTTCTGTAAATTTTGTAAACATGCAATTCTAGCCGCAAATACCGCTACCTTATTTAATTGACGCAATTTTCACTTTAAGTAAGTTACAAATTAACTGTTTTTTATATTTTAAATAAACTTTCATGAGATATCTTGTTTTTTTTTTTTTTAATAATCTATGTTGTTTTTGTTAGAACTTATTTGATTTATATTATTTTATAAATCCATAAAAAAATTCTCAATACAGAAAACTTTATACAATTGCAATCGGATTATTTAGCTATGGGGTGGGGATGCTGTATTGATCATACATCTGTTTGTTTTTTTACTAATTCGTGTTTATTTTTTCAGGAAACTTTAGAATCGCTCAATTTAGGCGAACCGAATTCAGAGCTAAGCGAAAGAAATAAAAGGACCATCGGCATTCTCAGGCAGCTGTTCCCATCGCTGTCTCAGGTATTCTACGCGTACCTATCCACCTCCGTTAATCAGTAATTCTCCGTCGACAAGCTAGCCAGTAAACCGTTTAATCAGCATGGACCAATTTAAAAATATACTTGACGGATCTCAAAGTTCCACTGCAATACATAATCAGAAAACACGTTTAAGTACAATGAAACACAATACGTTTAACTTATTATAACACAAATTTATTTACTTTATTTTGATGATTTAACCGTTCGTTTAATTACTTTTCTATTTGTCAATTTCAGCATTTTGAAAAACAATAATCGGTTTCATTTCAAATGAAGCTAAAAATTAAAAATATTTTTTAATCGTTTGTATTTATCGCCCCCGTACACAATATTATATTATAGTGTTGTATAATGTAGCAGTAGTGCCCCTCCCGCTGTAAATCTAACAGAATAATCGAATGTGACTAATAATAACATTGTTGTATTAAAATTGCTTAACCTCTTTTACATCATTCTAGTAAATATGGGGACTGTGTTGAGTACGAACTGTATACCTGACGGTTAAATAATTGATTGTGAATATACTAAATACATTTCTTTCTTACTACAAGTGCTATTAATTAATATTTAATGACGATCAAATTCGTTGGTGAATATTTTAAATGTTAGTTTTGTGTTATTCTAATGGTTTATTTGTACTTTATTTATTTATGTATCGAATTCGCTATAAACTTTTTCCTACTATTTATTGTAATTATGGAAATATTACCTACATTCCTAATGAATACTGTTTGATGTTTCAGATTTTTTAGTTTTATTTAGTAATTGTTTTATATTTTATTTTATCCCTAAAACATAGATAATTTTTGTACATTATTGTCGAAGCTTTGATGTGTACGCAAGTAGCTCTTGTATTAACGACCGGATAGCTCGTGTCTCTTCTGCGCCTCCCGATCGATACGTCCAGCGAGTGTCCAACCTCCAGAGCCGCCGTCAACCTGTGTATCATTGTGTTCTAGATTATTGATCAAAAAATACAGCAGATAGTCAGCTTCCTGTTCCGAACCGTAGGGAGATCACTCCTGTCAGGCGCGCTCGGGGGCAACCGCCCCGCAGCCACCTCCTCCACCAGCGGCAACAAGATCTCCGTCTCCTTGCCCACATACGGGCCCGACAGCGACGAGGACGACGACGAGGACGAGGACGCGGACTCCGCTCCCGTGTCCGTCAACATAGCCTCCCGCGTGAGCGAGGACGCCGACGGAGCGGCGACGGAAACGCCCGCAGATAATGAGGTGCAAGCAAGTACTCCCGCCGATCTCTCCGACAGCCCATCTCTCGCCCCGAGCACCCTCTCCGGTGCGGAGCCCGACACTAGCTCTTCTGACTCTTCCGAAAGCCCCTCGGAGACCGAACCTTCCTCGTCGGCCTCCGCGGAACCCCCCACGACGGAATCTATCTCTTCTTCCTCGCAAACGACTTCCTCCGAGTCGACCGCTGAAATAAGCACCATTACCGCCACTTCTTCCGAAACCGATTCTTCGACATCTCCCGACGGCACTTCCGAGGCCGACCCTCCGGATTCGCTCCCTAGCGCGACTTCGGTAATTTTCCAACCATTTTGTCCGACTTTTTCGCTATTCTCGACGACTTAGAGGACGACCCGCCGGCGACCCGGCAAGTATGACGCCGGCGCCGGTTCCCGAAACCGTCGACAGACGAGAGGAATACGCAAACGCTTGACCGAAAATCGAAAACGACCGATCCGGCGTCTCGCAGACTAACCGACGCCGACGCATCCGCTCTGAAGATTCACTCATCGCCTCCACTAATCCATCTCTCTCATCAGATTAACAGGGCAGTCCAAAAGTACATCCCGACGGGTACGAGGACTGCGACAGACATCAGATACGAGCGAAAATCCAGCAACTGGACCGCCGGTCGAGACCTCAGCTCTCTCACCGCTACTAATCCTCGACGCGTCTTATCGTAACTCTCCGCGGAAGTCGATCGCGGGAGTTCACAATCGAACGGTTTTCAGGCCACGTCGGCGGTGAACAACGACGAGAACCTCCTGTCCGAGGCGGAGTCGCAGCAGTCCGAGGTGCGCGTCCAGTTCACGGAGCCCGAGGGGGAAACCAAGGCCGAGGCCAAGGACGACGACTCGGACCAGGACGGCGCCGCCTCCAACGCCAACGGAGGAGCCATCGACGACCTCTCCCTCGACGACGTCGATGCTGATTCTTCCGATGAAAACAGAAACAAACGGTATTACTCGAAACCAATTTTTACATACTTTACAAATACCCTAAATATAGATAAAAAATAAATTATAATTTATACAACACCTTTTTTTTGTATAACGACATTAATAAATACTTAGGTCTGTTATGCTTTAAATCCTAATTGCATTAAACCGCGTCTAACAAAGGAACCGCAGAGATTGGCTAATATCCCAACCGCTTAAATTGTTTCGTAGGAAATATGTTTCAACCTCAGAATGAATCTATAAAATACAGAATATTGTATAATAATTTCTGCTCGAGTGACTTCAGAGAAATTCTTATGAGATATGCACCGCACATTCTCTCCGCGCAGCGTTCGTGCATTATTATACTCCTCAGTAGTTTTGCTTTCAGTTTGAAGTAATGGGTTTTTTCAGGTTCCTGAACTTCGGGTTTGGTGGCGGAGACAGCAGCAGCTCTGGAAGCGGATCCGGTGGCGGTTCAGGAAATTTCTTATTTGACATCATCAGGGTAAGAATAAAATACAAGTAATAAAATACTTGGCTATTCCTCATTAACTGAAGAACATAAATTTTAAAATCACATTTAATTTGAATAGATTTTGTAATAGAATCCAATGAATAAAAAGAAACTTCAGCATAGAAATATTTCATCTATAAAAAAAATTATCAATACTTTTTTTTAAATTAAAAATTTATTTTAATAATCATTTTTGAATTATTGTTTGTTTAATAATTTAAAATTTCTTCAGATATAACTATAATTTATGTTTTCAAAGTAAAATTTTAAATCCAACTACTGTTTAGGAAAGATATTTTGCATAATACAAGACTGACGTAACAACTTATAGGACAACAACTAATAACATTACAAGTGTAACAGCTTGCTATATTTTCCACTAATTATATCTTACTTTCTTTTTATTGTGTATTTTATTGAAAAAATTTCAGTAAGTACGATATACATATTTACCATTCATTCTTCATACAGTTTTCAGCTATCTCATATCATCTAATTGCAATTCAATTCAACCAAAAATTCAATTCATATCATATTCAAAATCTAATTCATAATAATAAACGCTGAAATGTTGATAATTCATTTAAAAATGTGACAATAATAGTCCCAATACCAACCGTGTAGTAGCAGTCCGTAATAGGAGTTGTAAATGCCTGGACTGTTAAGTTAGCGAGTTGGTTCGAGTCAGTAGTGGAAGAAGGTTCTGAGTTGGACTTGGTTTCTTCCACTGGGGGTGAGCCGAGGATGAAGTGTAGTTGTTTGGCAGCGGCCCGCGGAGAGTATGGCGCGAGCCGCAGGACAGGCCTTCCGGATCCTCACCGGGACTGACTCCATCGGGCTGGGAATCACCGCCACACACACGGCGGTGAGGGACGTCTCTAACAACACCACCAAGGTGGTACAAACTCAGACAGAACGCTCCGTAACATTTTGACTTTCTTCTATCTTTGGCACGCCCGCGCACGACACCTCGCCACAATTCTCCTGTCCCCTGTTGCTCCTCCGATCGTGCACTTTGTTATCGTTAGCTAGTTCTCTTTTTAGACTTCTTTTCAATGATGTTTCGTAAGATTTTATCGTTTCTTTACACTCACTTATCTGATAAATCTTCAGACAAACTAACTTTACATGAAAATAAAGCAAAACATAATATTCTATCTTAATTTTTTAGTCTTCTTATTTGTGCAAGGTCATTTCATTATATTCTTTCTCTTGTGAATTATTGTACGATAATAATATATCTTTTTCAAGTAAGTTTATTCAATTAGTTTAACGATGCCTTCCCATGCTACAGGACGGAATCATTAACAGAATTATAAATATTAACTTGTAGCTATGGTGAAATTGTTAACAACTAAACTTGTAGTATTCACATAAAGTAGTTTTACAATTATATTGATTCATTAGAAATTCATAGTAACATAGACCATTCCTTGACACTGCACGATTCCATTTAATTCATCCGTATTGGCAATCATTTCATCCTACTTAGTGACTGTCTCTCTCTTTCCACCTCATTCTGAACTCCATTCTCTCTGATCTTCATTTGCCACAGACTTTACTTTTTCCATAACAATGACCGTTGTATCGAATGCAGGTTGGACACTAATGTATCTGGGACGGGTAAACTGTTGCGGTATCTGACTTGACTGACGGGACTTAGTCGGTGGGAGTCGTAGCACCGAAGAGGTTCTAATACAGATCGTGTTACAGTTGGTTGCCGGCTCGGGAGGCACTGAGCAGTCAGATGAGGCGACATCTGCGCCCTTGGACGGTGACGTGGGCAAAGGAGATGGTTACACGGAAGGCATTCCCGGACCTGTGACGCGTCTCTTCATCATTGCCAATCGGGGCATTTCCAATCTCATCCAGGACCTGATCCTGCGACTGGCCCAGACATCGGAAAGAATAGTCAATTTCAAGGCCCGTCTCATCACATCCATCATCTAAGTTCAGCTCTCCGGAAGATAAATACTCAATCAGGTGTCAATTCAATGTGACCGTCCTAAATTTGAATAGCCCCTCTGGATATCTTGCATCACCATCAACAACAATCAAATCGTACGAATGAGAATGGTCACGTTTTGTGTAAATTTTGTAAATATAAAATTCATTCAGATGGACAGTCCCTGCAAGTGTACATTTATCCATAGTCGTTAAACATTTTCATGTCTTTTAGTATTTTCATATAAAAATTCTCAGATGGAAAGTTGTACTCTTTGTGAGATGATTTTGTGGAGATTGCAAAAATGTGATTTGTAATATTATTTATTCATCTTGCCACGCTAATATAGTTCATCAAAGCAGCTCCGTCAATATGAACCCGAGTATCCGTACACATCCAATGGGAAACTACTCCATCGATTGCTCAAGCTCTTCTAGGTATAGGCTAGAATAGTAGAGAAGTTGAAATTACATAAATGTTGAGAAATATTGTGAATGTCTGAACTTCCTTAAGGTTCTCAAACCTGTCAGCAGACATAATCTTGAGAACTCCCATTTCTTCTTCTAAATCCTCTCATAACTCGAAGAAGTCCATCTTACAGTAGCTTTCCTAGTAAATATACTTTAATATTAAACTTTGGCGAGAAGACCTATAAAGTTTAATACAAAATAATATTTCTATTGTGGCATAAAATTCCTATGAATCTTGTTATTTATTTTTTTCCAATTATTTTCAATTAATAAAATTTTGTACGAATTACAGAAAAAAAATTATTTGTTATAGATAAATTATGTAAATATGTAATTAATTTTTTTTCTAATTAAAAAATGTAAAAATATAAATGTCATCTTATTGAACACATTACACAAACATTATTACCTTAAAATAAAAATACACAAGTGTAGTCGTATAAATATATTTCTTTATAGATAAATAAATATTATATGAAGAATTGCACAAATAAGAATATTATATACCAAACCAAGGATACGAGTAAGACAGCTTTAGGATCTACTTTAAATCTAAGATGCATTTCAATCAGAAATAAACGATCGATGATAATATCAGCTGCCTTGTGAACTTCAATGATATATTATTTTAGTACAGTCAATTTTCTTAGAAAATAATTGCACACCTCCATAGTTATGTAGTATTATGAAGAGCTCCCTATATAAATTTAATAACAATACACATAAACTTGCCTGTTGTAATAATTTAGTTTATAAATATTTTAATACAACAATGAGAGCTAAAAATCTAAACAAAAAACTAATCACGGGTAGAATCATAGTTATCAAGTACGAGTTCGTGGATAATATTTATTTAAAAATTCGTTTAAATGTGATTCAGTCAATCGTCATTATTATTTTCAGGTCACACAAACGATACGACGGCAGTGATTTTCCACGTGAAAAAAGTTACATCACATGGCATAAAAAACCATACCATTTTCAATAATCTTCAATTTTTATATTAGCACAAATTGATTTTAATGATTAACACAGGAATGAATTTTCAAATCTTCAGATAATTATTTTTAAACTATCAAATCTTAAAGTTTAACTTTAACTTTCAAGTCATAATCAATATATCAAATTAAACATATTGTTCATTTAATTTTTTAATGTTGAACTGAAAACAGAAAATATTTCTTTGTAGACCACAACAAACATCAGTCGGAAGAGTAAATAATTTAGATTTTTTTGGTATAAATACCCGAACATGTTATTTTTTATAATTAAAAAAAGATATATATATAAATAAATTTGTATGTATATAAAAATATATATGTATCAGAACAACTAACAGCACACAACATCCACTCACATCAAGTATTTTAATGAAATAATCATATTTTTTAAGTTGTGCTTTCAAATATCATTAGTTCTTTTTAATGACTGGAACTGAAGGTTTACAATTCGACATTTTATCATATAAAAGCGATACTTTTTAAATGATGTAATAAATTTAGGGAAAAAAAATAAAATGAAAATAACACACCAAAATGAAATTTTTTTTCCAGTACTTATTATCTAAAAATATTTTAAACACTTATCAATGAGTACTTAAATACTGCATGTTTAAATATATTTTATACCCAACATCGAAGCATGTACCAAAATTATTGTCAACCATAGAAAAGTTTATTAATGTTACAGGTATATATTGTGTATGCAACTGGCAAGAAGATTAATATACATTAGAATAAAATTATTGGTTATTCTTCAAAAACTAACCACTATTTAGAAAGATAACATTTAATATCATTGATTTGACTAGTTAAACTAGCCATTACAATAAGATAAAATGGTTAAAAAACAACATAGTTATTTTCCAAATTATAATTATAAAATTCTAATTATTTTTCACATAATAGAAGAAAATATCTATCTGGATTTGAAACTTAAATTGCCATTAAATTGAATATTAATTAAATTAATACTTGTTAATTTAATGCAATTCCTTTGCTTACAAGACAATTATATATGATTGGTAATTTATTTGCTGTTATGCAACTAACAAAAATTATAATGATACTTAAGATCATAATTTTGCAAAATGAGCGTGTTGATACTCCACTGTAGGCAGTCCTAGTATAGCCTCACATTTGACCCCTCATAATCCTCGCTCAAAATGAAAATTCTTTAAAAAAGCTTCAGTGATATATATATATATAACAATTTATAATATACACGTGTCCCCGATATAACCAACATTGTAATAAATAATGCTTTTAACAACATTTTTCAAAAACACCGCTAATAAGAAATAGAGAAATCTCTTACGTTTACATTTTTAATACAAAATGATGTTGAGAAAATTTGCAAATAATAATAATGATATAATAAAATATAAGATATATCAATAGAACAATAATAATTATTTTCATACAGAAAATACAAGTTCGAAAGCATTAAAAATCTTATGCTCTCATTGCCTAACCCCAAATTTGTAAACTTATGATGCACTCAGACTGAAATTGAATGCGAGCAAACAGTTATTGGTTAGGACTATTGCTCATTGCTGACAGTGTAAGCACACCATAAGAATTAACCATATATTTATTTTATATATATATATATATATATATATATATATATATATTTATATATATTTATATTTGTCGTTCATGGTAACAAATGAAAAGAAAAAATGATACAGACAAAATTAGTGATCTCTGAACAATAAAAATTAATCCTAAAACTGTTCCCATCTAAAGCAGTCAATGTTACAAGACCAAAGAACCAAAGAAAATTATTTGTTAATTTTAAATCATTTCTATAAACATTATATAGATAGGGAAGAAAAATTCAAAAATTTATAAGATATTTAGGTGGTATTCATTCCAAGCTAAGCTAGATAGATTACTGATGAATATAGTTTATTGTCAAATAATGCATTTTTCCCGAGGCAAGCCTCGGATCAAAGATAAGCTGAGCTTCAAATGTATTTCCACATATTAAAGGAATAAATTTACATTTTATCACAATACATCTTTTTACAAATATCTATAAATAATTAAATAATGTCACCATTTCGTGCACTATCCACAGCATAATGCATAAATAATTTGTGCAATTCTTTCTTATTTTCTAAAAATTAATTGAATTTACATTACTCTTAAGCAGAGAAACCTTATTCAGAATAGAGCTTTGGAAGAGCAGTAAAGTTACTGCACTTAAAAAAACATAGATTAACTAAAATCACACAATAATTTCAATCATTCTACAAAAATGCGAAAAGCATATAACTGATCAATATACCGTTCAAATAAAATAATATTAGTTATGTTAAATAATTAATAACAAAAAATAATCATTTTCCAGCTTTCTTTCCATATGTGATTGAAATCCTCCAGAATGAAAGATAAGTATTTTATTGTTAAAAACTGCACAAACAATTTTCTTAAGAGATCTGAGAAAGAACTTAAAAGCTATATATGATAAGGTTGAAAAAGAAGTCAACTTTTTGTGAATGGTATGACTGTCCAAAAATCAAAAGTATAAAACATTGTCGTATATTGAAGTAAAAATTGAACACCTGATATAGAGTGCGATTACACAGTTGTACTGTTCAGACGATTCAGCTCCATGTCGGCCACCTGCAGCATCACGTCCCACTTGTAGCACGGCGTGAGAGGAGGAGTGCTGCTGCACGAGGCTGGCGAGCTCGGGTATGACGGAGAAGAAAACACCAACTTTCTCTTAGATCGAGACGGGCAGGAATACACAACTGAGTTGGTGCGCACCATCAAAGACACTGGAGTAAGTTGTGCCGAAGACAACAGCGGCGTAGTTGGTTTTGGAGGGACACACTTGGGCCCCACATACCGAAACACTGGCTTCTTCAATATTGTAGAGCTACTTACTTTTTCAATGAGACCTATTGAGGATAGGACGTTTGAAATATCATAGAGACGTCGAACTTTTGACTTGTGCTGACGATCATGCTGCGGCAGATCCGAACCATTGGAGACGAAACGAGGAGGGCTAATAAGCACAGCTATGGCCATTTCCAAGTTGATAAGAGAATTCTATAGATAAAACAAAAAAATAAATGAAATTGTCTTGTAACAATAAGTTTCTATATTCATATCTAACTTTACATTTTTACATTTTGTAGCTTATTTTAGAACAAGGTTGTGTATTTGCTGTTAAACAGTTTACAGTTTTATACAATTACGAGATTGTCATCTGGTTAGGTTATGTTGGTTTTTTTTTCACAAGGTTAGTTTAAGCACGCATTTACATTTAGTCTTAGGGTAATTTGTTGCACATCTGGTATTTTCATGAACAAAATGGGTTTTTTTTTCGATTTCAAGTTTGACAGATGAGGTTATAAAACAAACAAATAATCCAACACATTATCAACACTGCAAAGATCATTGAGAAACACTAAATTTACACAAATTAGTTTTTAAAAAGTGTATATTTACCGGTGGTTCAACAAGGAACATCATCAAGAACCTCTGAGCGAGTATTCCTAGTGACTTGTGCTTGGGCGGGACAACGGCACTTTGCTTCCCGTGGAGCGCATGTTTAATCCCCAAGGCGAGTCCCTGCGACTTGAGAGTGGCCAAAAGAGTCCCAAGTTTTACAGCTCCATGCCAAGCGTACGTATTTTTTCGTCGATGAGTTGCAAATTGCAATGCCTCCAAAATGTTAATTATATCATAAATCCTTCTCTTTTCTACACCTAAGCGCTGGGCAGTGGCATCAAGATGGATTTCAGTACGGCCAGTGCATCCGTACAGAGGATACAGCTCCAAAAATCTAAGCATATTGCATAAAAAATTATAAAAAATTGAAACATAACGCGTAAATAACAGCATCAAGTACAATCGTGATAAAAAAAAAATAAGGAGCCAAACCTGTCACACAAAATTTGTAAAGATTTCTCCTTCCTCTGGTATGCATTCTGGAGAGCGACGTTTGTTAGCAATTTTAGATTCGCCGTAGGCGAAACATATCGCGAGTTAGTCACTTCTCCTAAAATGCTACGTTTAGGTGTCTCGACGATATTTTGGCTGCCCAACATCATAAATAAAATTTTCTGCAACGCGAATAGAAAAATCGTTGAGATAAAATAATCACTACGCACCCAAAGTATAAGCAGTTTTAATTGAATGTAAAAAAGGCAAACCTTTCGGTTTCGACGTGTAATTGGGGCCCTAAAGTAAAGACATCGGTCTCGACACTCGCATAGCTTTAGCGCGCATCAACATAACCTCCGCTTGCGCTATTTTTGACAGGTTTGCATTTGCAGATTCGTCAATGCCGATAGACAACAATTCACAAAGCTGACAATTTCCCTCCCAAATATATTCACTAAATTTTATTTAATTAATTTAGTCCTTACCATTTATATTATTGCTAATTATTTTATCCGTTAACCAACCAACAAAAAATAATTCCTTGTGTTAATTTACAATAGTTGTCAGGGCGTATGGCTGTTCCTTGGTCTAGCGCAGGCTGTGGGGCTTACAACATGTGGCTTAAGTGGTAGCGTGCATTGATTTCTTTATTAGGGAAAATAAGTGTAAATATATTTTTTGCATGAGTTGAAGAATAAGTTGAATAAATAAGTAAGGACAAAATAACAAGAGGGCGACGCTTTCCAATACGGTTAATAGTTATTCCTTAATCCTAGTTGTGGGGCTTAAATCATGTGACTTGAGTAGCGTACGTGGATTTTTTTATTTTCGTTATTGCGTTTGTGTAGGAAAAGTATATGCGAAAAAACATATTTTGCATGAGATGAAGAATAAGTTACAGTAAATAAATACGTAAGGACTGAATAACAAGAATAAATCGTTTTAAAATAGAATACAGCTAAACAAGAGGGTAAAGTGAGTGTGTGTAACATTTTATTGTTACACACACTCACTGCTGCTTTAGGTATACTTTATAACACTTATTGTATTTCAGGTCTAGGGATGAAGTACAATAATCAGTTTATATTTGTGTAGTGATATTTTACCCAAAAATACTTGTGAATGTTAAATTATATATTATCTCGTTTTCAACTTTGTGATACTTTATTATGGATACCCGACTAGTTAAAAAAATCATTATTAGGTATTGATGGAAATATTATAATATGGTCATTCGTAGATTACTGATTATAAATAAAATTGTTTTCAAGCTATATTCATCAGCATTTCACATGGAAATTGAATCCATAGCTACCCAAAATATTTCATAAACAAACAGACGATATAGATTTAATTACTTTGTTGGCGTCTACAATAAATAATTTATAATACACCGAAAAAATAATGTTCTGAAAGCTTTGATCATAATTATTTTTTAGTATTCTAGCATTCATTTGCTATCATTATACAATATTTTGGGCTTATTCAATGTAGTCTGGAAAAAAAGGGTAGTTGTAACATCTTCAAAAAAATCATTGTCAGTACACATTAACGAGGCTCCTGGACTTGTAATGACTTGAAGATATAATTTATCATTTTTATAATACATATTTAGACTGTTTTTTAATATTTTTATAATATATAATAGTATCAAACTCCCTGCAGTGATCTAGTGTAAGTGGGCAGGACTGGCAACAAAGGCGAGTTAGCAACTAACCAAGAAACAGCTGATATACTTTTCCAGTGTCATCTGTCAATGTTCGTCGCTGAATCATTTTATTAATGTATAATTTACCGTGATCGCTAACGACCGCCCTTCGAAGTGCGTATTAAAATAATTTAAATTTATTATTTAATAATTATACCTTAGTTTAGTACGCTCTAATTGTGTTTCAGCCGCTCTGCAAAGCAAAAATAATTTACTAATATTTGATACCTAGAGTGTACAATAATGACATTATTCAAAATGTCAGCTTTTACTTCTGGATACTTCACTCGACGACAAGCCTAATTGATAATCCTTAAACGCTAAATCAGACAAAAAATCATCAAATTGGACGAACTGCACGGAATCAGTCGCCGAATGTGTGGATATTTAATTTTATGTCATTTTCTATATTTCCTTTGTTGTCCCGTATAGACGCCCAAGATGTCACAAGGTCTTGGAAACAGCGGAGGAAGCAGGGATTATGGCACAAACGGCCCTCCTGTTCCCGCTGTGGGCTTTGCTGACTTCAGTCCCACCGAACTCTATAATCTTGGGGAAAGTATTGCTGGAAATATAAGTAATATCAACGTAGGATGGAAGTCACTAGATAAGTCATCGAAACTCATTGGGACAATTAGAGATAATCAAGCACTCAGACAAAAGGCGTAAGAATACCTTTTTTATTATTCTTCATTTTACATAGCTTTGCTATATTTTTTAATTACTTATTCGCTGAAATATGTTTTCAGAATTTAAGTTTTTTTTTCGTCAAAATTAATACCCAATATGATTTAGGTAAAATAAAAGGTTTCAGCGTTAAAATAAATCAGCGATTTCCTTGTGTTTTTAGTGAAGAGACACAAACGAATGTGAATTCGTTTGTGACCAAGACTACAGAAGATTTAAAGCGCTTGACAGTGGTGGTCCGGCATGGGGACAAACGTCAAAAACTTCAAGTGGAGAGACTAACACAATCATTCTCAGATGCTATCACAAAATATTCAGAAATTCAAAAGGTTTCTCTACACTCTCAATCTCTACATTCTTTATATATATATTCCTCTTTGCAGTACTCAAGTTTTATTATATTCAATTAGTGCAACAAGCTTTCATATAAATTTCTTTCAATTCTTTATAGCAAATTTCTCAGAAAATGCTAATGCATATGCCTAAATCACAAATGGCTGATTTCTCGAATGAAGGAGAGGATGATGATGATCACGCTAGATTAGTGGAGCAAAAACAGATACAGGTAAGATTTTAAAAGTATATTTCTTGATTTATCAATATATTCTTTATTTATAAATAAAGACAGCTGTGAGATAATTTTTAGACATTAATTTATTATTAACAAGTTTTTATTTTTTTATATATTGTCAAAGCTTTCAACTCTTCTAGTATTGTTACATGATTCTAACGACCTTTTGAGATTCTTGGCTAACTCATTTTACTTTATACCACTATGTGAGAGATTAAAGTTGAATTTACTTATATTGATTAAATATATATTTTATTAATATCAATAGGCTCGGAGACTTGAATTTGAAAGTGGCATGTTAGAAGAGAGAGAAGCTAATGTGAGAAAAGTTGAATCGAAGATCCTTGATGTCAATCAAATTATGAGGGAACTGACAGTATTGGTGAATATGCAAGGCACTACCATCGGTAAGTCATAATTTTATTGCTTCATATTAATGACTATTCGTTTTGATTAGTGTTCAATTCTTAAAATTACTGTTATATTTAGATACAATTGAGAGCAACTTGGAAGCAGGCGCATCACATGTGGAATCTGCAAATGAAGAACTCATCAAAGCATCTCGATATCAAGCAAAATTTCGGAGGAAAATGTTGATTCTTTTAGTCATTGCTTTAACAATCGGCATTATCTTGACAATAATAATTGTGAGGGCTTTTAAAAGATAACAAGCCTGACTGATGCATTCTGAATATTCTTGGGAACACATAAAGGAGCCATGAAAACTGAACGGCAAGCTCCAACCTGGGCATGGAAATGTTATGTGTGAACATAACATCTATGTAAATCTCATCTATGGAAATCTCTGATACAAAAGTACTATATCCTAAATTTACGGTTGCATTGCTCCGTCTAGTATAGAGGCCTCAGTCTCACTGAACCGCTATTTGCTGACTTCAATGTACACGGTAATGAATTATATATTATGTACTAGGGAACATTAGAATTTCTTATCCGATCAACATATACCGCACTCTTAAAGTTCTTCAATTGAATAATGCGACTATATCGTATAGTACCTTGATAAAATATTATAAGATAATGTTAATTATGGTTAGAGGTCACATGAAGCTTCTTAAGTGGGATACCTGCTATGTACAAATTGCTATTCAATAACAGCACTCTCCCAACATCTCGAACGAGTGCCGTGTCTGTGATTTTATAAATGAAATAATTTATCATCGGCCCCGTTAATCTTTACTATTGATATATTATTTTTTTAAATCCTTTGTACTGTTATTACTTATTATTATTGTATGATAAATCCTTGATAAGAAAAAATATATAAAACTCAGGCAAACTCTTTCTTATAAGTTAAATCTTAAGAATTTGTTTGATTGGCGCATTACATGTAAATTGTGCACTTCTTTATTAAAACAATTAAAAATGGAAATATCTTAGCCGAGCATTTTATTATTTTCAATGAAATTTTATACTCTCTATCTGATATACATACAGTCCAACTATGAATCAGATCTGCCATACATTTCATGTTAGTCATCTTTCCACCATTATCTCAACAGACCCGAAGCTTACGTTTGCGGTTCACTGTTTACCCAGATATGTGAGCCGCAAAGCTATACCTACATTATTATATTACTGCCTAAAATTAAACCCCCCCTCCACAGTATTGGCAGGCAGGTGAATTGAAAGGTTTCAGTAAATTGAGCTGCATGAGGTGTAAAAGAAAACAACAAATAATAAATGAATTTTATTTATTAAGAAAATATTGAGATTCTAACTGATAATGCAAACAACAATACTTTTTAATAAACATACAAATCCATGTAATAAAAGGAACAGTAGCAATGCAACTGATACCAGTGTAAAAAATACTTAGAACATAATCCCCAAATGTATATATATATACACACACACAAATATATATAACCATATTTACATATATATATAAACATATATATTTATATATGTATATAAACATATATATTTATATATATATAAACATATATATTTATATATATATAAACATATATATTAATATATATATATATATAAACATATATATTTATATATATATAAACATATATATTTATATATATATATATAAACATATATATTTATATATATATATATATAAACATATATATTTATATATATATATATATAAACATATATATTTATATATATATAAACATATATATTTATATATATATATAAACATATATATTTATATATATATAAAAACATATATTTATATATATATATAAACATATATATATATATTTATATATAAATTTACACTAAATATACTACAATATAATATTTACGTTATGCTACCTATGAAGACGTGTACCTGTCATTTTTGAAGGTTCTTTAATTTTATATTTTCACTTAAATAATTTTATTATTATCGAAGGCACTCCAAACGTGAAAGAACACAAATAATCATCGCTCTTTTTCATATTAAATCATCATTCAAAATACATCAACTTCTTTTTAAATATGAAACTAGATAAATATAGGACACATACTGAAATATGAACTCACACTGCATACATATCACAAAGTTGATGTTAGATTCAAATATTTTATTTAAATTATAGAAAAGACCTTTTAGGCAAGTACTCAATTCTATAATAAAATTACAATTATTTCTTCTAATAGTGGTAACCATTTGTAATTATAAGGAAAAACATCAAATACAGGTAATATAATTCTCCTAACTAAAAGAAATGTTCAGGTGGTTCACATACAAATTAGATACCAGATGTATTGCTGTTATTAAAGTGATCACTTATTTATTAGAAAAAGTTCATAAACAATGAAACATTAAAAACAAATTAAATTGTACAGAAACATCTGCAAATTGACACAAGAAACTTCAAAATTGAATAATCAGCACTTTTAAATTCATTCGCATGTCAAATGTATGTTATAAGTAGACACTCGAGTGAATGCAAAAAAGTTATTATTTTTCATTTTCAAAAGCTTGCATATCTGTAATCTGCAAGGTTGCGATGTTGGTGTGAGTAATGGCCGTTAGGCACTATTGGCCAGTGTGAAGATTTGAACCTCCAAAAAAATCCCCATCAATTGTGGCCACGTTCTAGTACCGGGCAGCAATATTTAAAATTATTTAACCACCCATCTATAGTCCTTAAAATCGATATTTTGTTAAGAATAAAAATCATTGCAATGTTGATTTTTCACAAAAAGAAAATTTCAAAAGGGCGTGGTACCTTTTTGAGTGAAAATTGACCAAATCGAACATAAAAATTCATAGTACATCACTTATTTAATAAAAGTATTATTACTTTGTAACCCAAAATAATCTTGAAAACCTGCCAATGATTGAAGCTTTGTACAAAATAAAAGCATTGCTGATAAATTCCAGTTTTGTGCACAAGCATTGATTATTTGAAATGAAATTTAATGTTACACGACTAATTGACTAACATCAAAATGCATTTCAGTAAAAATAGACTTTTTAAAAGAAATACCAATGGATTTCGACGGAGATATTTTTGGAATATATCCGATTAGAGTGCTTCTATTGGAATATTAAAAGGGACAAATTCATTTCAGAGCAAAGAGTGTAAGACTTTTAGATGAATATAAAATTATAATTTACTTTAACTGACACGCATAATAAAACTTAACATGAAAAATAATAAAAAATGCTACATCAAAATATCGTATTTTTAACAACAGAATAACTAAAATTACTTTCTGATTTGTACAAAGAATAATCGTAATAACAGTAATTCACTTAATTTTACCAATTATTTTTTTTTATTTAGAACAAGAATACCCATGAAACAAAAAGTAATTCTTAACTGCTGAATCGGTGACTGTCTTTTAATCACCGAATTTCAGTGACTAAAACAATGTAGTCAATTATATCTTGTGACTGCTGTGTATACAATTATATTATTATAACTGTACAAAAATGAGATCTACCTGTTCTTTTTCAGCAATAATAAATATTATAATATTGCTATTAGTTTCAAATTCTATAATTAAAAAGAAAAACAGTTTTACTGTAACAACTCAGCCTTTTTTATATTACTATACATATCCAAACAGTAACAATTGAAATGTTTCATAGTCTCAAATGAATACTCCACGAAGTTAATTTTATTGATGATGCATTCTTTCCATCAACTTCAAATGGAATTTAAACATAAGACAAAATATACAACGATAGGTGCTTCAGACAACCCCAGACTTTACTTACACATTACAACATCACATACAATATTATTACCGATCACTTTATATATGGAATTAAATGTTTTACCCTCTGACTTCATTTTTTAATATTATGTTCATGTGTTTACTTACCATAGTATTCAGGTTGGTGGGTTTACGGAGGATTACAAAGATACTAGAGTCTCAAATTAACAATTCATGTACTTTTTAATGGATTGATAATAAAAATATATATTTTTAGCCTCGAAACCCAACCACTCAGGCTGAAGAGCTATTCTGACTAGTTGCAAAATTAATTATTTTTTAATAGTTATAAGCAGTTTCGAAATGAATGATCGAGAGATTATCACTATAATACTCAATATTGACATGAAATCAAATGTAGACAAATAAATCAGACTAATTGCTTTGGTTGAAAAGTCATATTGTGGATCAACTATCAGGTTACTAGTAGTATCACTATTACCGTATTTTGGCTTGTCGTGATTGCCAAACAGTGTACTTGGTAGTGGCAGCCTGTATCAGCTGGGAGAGGTGCTTAGTCAGAGAGTGTGCCAGTGGAGACAAGTCACGCACCATGCGCTCCTGGAATAAGCAAACCACCCATTCATGTATTTAAAGTAAATGCTATTTCAAACATTATATAAAAGTAAAGAGAAACATATTTGAAATTTTAAAAGTAAAAAAAAATATACTAAGCAAAATTAGAAACAACATTTTTATCAAACCTCGAAAATTAAATTAAATTTTCTTCAGTAAAATTATATTAGGTAAAAAAGCAATCTAATGAAATTCTGACCTCAAAGGGCTTAACTCTGGCATGCCGGAATCGCTGGAGAGCCTCGTGTGCCGGCGAAACCTTGTCAGCCGCTGGAGGAGCAGCCTGCCCGGGAGGAAAGCACCGCCAAAATGTGCGCAGCAACTCACCCCCTCCCAGGTACAGTCGGCGAGCTTCCACTTCTACGTCTGGAGGTACTAATTCTGTATAGCAATAATAAGTTAACCATCAATTTGAAGCAATGTGAAGCACTGCTGCTTTAGCAGATATAAACTTAGTCCATACACTACAAAAAATACAGATTAGTGCAAAGACGGGATCAGAGACAAAGAGTGTGCAAGAGCAAAATCGGTTAAGTGGGTGGTGGGAAGTCCTTGGACCAGCACACACCACAAGATCCTAATATGCTACCAAGGCACTACTTTTTTATGCTATTGCAAGAAGTTACTGTTCCGGAATTTTGATACTATAGATATATGGTTGCCACTCATAACTAAAAAAAAAATCATATCACCATAAAATTAACATTAAGATGTAAAAATACTAATTTAAACCTAGGGTTATATTGGCTATCATCCACAATAGTTTATGACCAAAATATGGTTATTGTAGAAGTGTGGGTATGATAAATACCTGTCACAATTAAATGTAGGTAGCATCAAGACTATTTGACAGCCAATTGCAATGCTTGAATTAGAATAGAAATCAACTCTGTATGAACATTAGATATTAAATAAAATTGAAATTAAATTAAGCTATTTTTGAAAAAATTTATTTGAAAAAATAAATGAATTATTTAGAAACAATGTTAAAAATTAAATAGATAAAAACCAGAAAAATTAATAGGTGGAAAATTATGGCCTAGGAAAACTAGAAAGGAGTAGGGTCTGCAATAATTTTATTGAGTACTCACGAGCCAAGGAATGGGTGTGGTGATGTCTCATGAGGGCGCCTCCAGGGCTGAGTTCCCCCAGGGCTCCGACAGCAGCTGGCGCAGCAGGTTGCAAAGGTCTCGCCCCTGCCCCGCCTCCGGCCCAAGCCAGGAGCAGAGCTCTGGTACTTCGCCCGGCTGCCCGCTGAAACTGACCACTAGACGGACTCGAGGAGTCCAAGGCCGTGGGTCCATGGAGATAACGTTCTACCTGCAAAAACAATATTTTACTATCCAAATACCCCATGGTTTACTTAATAATAAAACATACGAAAATTATTATTGTCATGATTCACATGGCAGTGTGTGATGAAATTAAGGTTCGCAATTATTGAACTCTAAATTACAGTAATGAAATTTAATCTCACTTTTGATAATTCTAGCTGTGGTGTAGATTTTTTATTTTCATCTTCTTGAAGATCTTGAAAACATATCTTTTCTTGAATTCGTTGCTTTTTAGTGGGAGGTTCAATCTTCTCCCTATTATTTTTTTCTGGCGAGGGTCCTCCATTTGTTTCAGGTTTTTTGTCTGCATTGCTTTCTGCAGACTCTTCGAGATTTTCACCAGCTTTTAAAACCTACAAAATAGATATAATTTATTTCAATAAAATATCAAGTCAAACTTGATATTACAACAGGCTACCAAATACACTGCTTACCATAATTGAGTGTTGATTAAATCTCTTAATCATACTTTTGTGAACAGATGCAGATTCTGAAATGGCTCCGGAAACTGTGGTGGAAACGAGAGGAATGTCTTCAGCCAGAGGGTCTGGCTCTGCCCATCGACCCATGTCTAACAATGGATCTCCAACACGCCCTGCCATTGCTTTACCCAACTGAAGATCATCGAGACGACCACATTCCGAAAACAAATCCTTACTTGAAGATGCTATTCGATCTCTAGAATAAAACACAATTATTCAATAATTTTCTGTAAGCTTTTCAATGGCCAATTATCCAAAAAATAGTAAGTGCGAGTACCTATGAAAATAATGAGATTGAAAAAACTTAGTCCAGAATTCGGCTTCAGTCATTTTGTTTGGAACATAGTCTGTATGCTTCCTTCTAACTGCAGGATATGTTTTGAAAACAGCTTCAATAATGTCTTGAGTGAGATTATACTTCAGACCATTGCACCCGTCAGTCTGGGGTTTGATATCAGCCAAGAATGCACCGGAAACACCTAAACAGGATAATAAAAAATATATATTAACATAATCAAACGTAACTATGTGCACAAATATGTAATGAAAACCCAAAATCTTCTCCCCCAGAATGTGCAGCTTAGCTTACCTCATTGTTATCAATTTTAACGAAAGATTTTCATACATATTTTTTTAATGTGCATATGCTTTACGGGCGCATATTTGTATTTTATAAATAAAATATATTTAAAAAAATATATATATTTTTAGTGTGTATTTGTGCACGCATGTTTGTGGTGCACATGGATGCACGGTGCACAAAATAATGGAAAAACAATGGTATAAAAATATACTGACCTATTTCCTGTTTCTCTGATTGGCTATCTGTGTATTGTTTTATAGTTGGAGTATTCCAATATTCTTCACTGCTTAGTACTTTGGTTATCACTAAATCTTCATATAGATGTTTTAAAGTAGGATGGAGAGACAACAACCTAAAAACAAAATAATTAACTGTCATTTTACTTACATGTTCATTTTTTACCAATGATTATAGCAAAATATTTTATAAATCTTCATTTTCATCCATACAGATGTAGGCAATATATTTTTAGAAAAATGATTCACAAATGAAATTAGGAAAATCAAGTATACAACTTTTTTTAATAGTCTTAACTCTTCAAGTGAATGTATTCAATTTTTATAAAAAAAACTCATGACGTATGGATCAAATTTCAAGCAACAAAAAACCATGTAATACAAGCTAGGATAACGAACATACAATAAGATATAACGAAATGTTATCAAATCACCACAATAATAACTACCTGGATTTTTCCTCAAGTTCTCGATTGACCTGTCTTCGAAAGAGTGGCAGTAGAGTCGAGAGCTGCATCTTAACTCGGTCGCGGTCCTCTGCCTGAGCCTCCGCGCCTGCGGGGTTCACAAAGTGGAAGGTTGAACACCCTCCATCGTGCAGCACCACTTGCAGCTGCACCTTCGCCTTACCCACAGGGGAGATCTTTTGAGCTGAAAATAGAAACAATATTTTTTTATTCAAATTGTAAAATACAGTGCAACTATTATTCAATAGACATGATAATTGGTGATCTTCAAAAATGTATCATTATTAATATACCAATCTATCTTTCAATGAATCAGAAACAATATATCTTTATTAGATCGATTTTTTCATACTGATGAAATAAAATTGTACCATATGAATGAATCTAATAAATGAATATTTTCTTAAGAACGGCTAGTTTTAAGAGCAATACTTTTTTTCAATCAGAAATAACAACTTCAAAATACATCATTTTATTGCAACAACAATATGCAGCAATATGTTATTGTGCCGAAATCAGTTTACCTATATTATTGTGCAAGTGTAGATTAATATAATCTACAAATACCCCAAAAGAAATTTAATTGTATATGTATTTATGACAGCTATATATTGTTGACTAAGGTTTTTTTCTAAATATATTTTAATGAGAACTTACTTTTAATATCTGCATATTTGTGCGAGACGACGACTATGTCCCGATGCTCCACGATCCATGCCAGCCTCTGGTTCATGACATACAGGGTCCCGTCCCCTTTTTTGTACCTAACGTGGTTCACGCTCAGGAGCACGTCCTCGGATGATGTAGTCATTCTGCGGCTTCAGCGCTCACTCAGGGGGGTCTGTCATTTAAAGCTGCAATTTTTTGACAATTACATGACATTTCAGAATTTTCAATAATTAAAATATATCACTACAAATATTGCACCTAGCATTGAAAAAAATATTAACAATAAATATTAACATATAAAAATATTCAGAGTGCGTCGATAGACGAAATAAAATGGCAAATCGTGTTACTGAATAGCAAAGAATATTAAAATGATGAATATCTTTCGATGGCAGCGAATTTTCATAAATAAATCATTTCATATCACGCATTGCATTCTACGGGATGATGTGAGCGTGTTAATTGTGCGATTGAAGAGTGTTTTACCGTGGAAATAGGCAGATTTGGGGGAGAGCTCAAGCGACGACCGCCATTTAAAACCGCCGTGTGAGACAAACATATCCGCGGAGGACCCCATCGACCAAAAGTCCGTACTGAAATAGCGGCCCTCCTGACTACACACTGCCGTGACGCGCGTCACTCCTCGGAGACTTACACGCCATAGAGCGGCCCCACATTATATGGTCGAGAAACCAAGCTACTCTTTATTTTAGATTTTTTTAATTATTTACAACAATTAAAAACTAATCATTCATAAAATCATTTTTTTTAAATTGTTTTCGGTTTATTTTTCATATTTACTTCTATTTTAGATGTATATTTTTTGAAATAATAAATACAACCAATTGTCATTGTCTACGTTAAAAACTAACTTACATGCCATAGATCGGTTTCAACATTACATGGTCAAGAAACCAAGCTATTCTTTATTTTAGATTTTTTTTTATTTACTGCGATCAAAAATTAATCATTTATACGATTATTTTTTTAAATTGTTTTCAGTTTATTTTTTATATTTACTTCTATTATTGATAGATATTTTTTGAAGTAATAAATACAGCCAATTGTCATTGTTACATTGAAAACTAATTTACAAGCTATAGATTGGTTTCAACATTATTTGATCAACAAATCAAATTAATTTTATTTTACATTGTTTTTATTATTAACTACTTTTAAATATAAATAAATTAATACTCTAATTGTTTCAGTTATATATTTACTTCTTTAGGTCATATTTTTCAAAATAACAAATATAACTTAAGAGAGGTGATGGCAATTGGAGTCAGTAGGCAATGGTGGTCACCCCTTTTTAACAGAAACCAAATGAAAGAGGTCTATGTTTTTACAGCCAAAATCTAGCTTATGTGTTGAATAAAACATTTACCAACCTTTTCTGAGAGTCACTCGAAAATTCGTTCATATTTCCTAACAATATTTTTTCAAGGAAGAGATTTTTTATTGCTAACTTTTTTTGCAATATATTTAAATACAAATCAATTATATTTTAATATATGAACGTAAAGAAAAATATGTAATTAAGTCAAGAGCACAGTGAAATGTTTTAAACGTACTTAATTTATTTATTTTCATATCCGTGTTGAAATAGTATTGTCATCATGGATTATCACTTATTAATTATATAACATATCTAGGCATATAAGGGAAACGTATTTATCAAATGCTACCAACCGTGCGACTAAAAGACATTTATAAATAAACGGGTACAGTTTAAATTATTTTAACAAGAAATATATCGACCTTATATCATTATGACTTAATAATATACATATTCAACAAATCAATAGAGTATAGTTTAACGAAAAATCTGTTATTTTAGATTTCCAATAAAAAAATTAAAATATAATGTAAAATTTGCAGGTACCTTCGTACATGATCAAATATATAATTATATGTTAAGTTATTTTTATTTTGCTAAGTGAAAACAGTTAATAGTAATAGTTATTTAATTTTTCAAAGGAAACTCATAATGATATAATGTTCACACAATATATATATATATTTGTGTGTATAATGTGCACAATATGAATAATATAAGGGAATTGGATTGAAAATATAGACATTACGAGAAATATTATTAAAGTAAACAAATTGATGAAAATACACAGAATATTTATTGTACTATTATTGTAAATATTCTGTACTAGGTAGATCGATATATAATAGATAAACTACTCATACCAATTTGACCGGTAAAATGTGGGAAAAAAGTTCAGATATTTTAATGTTAAATTATAAAATGAAACTATTATGTATTGTCTCAAACAATTATTGAAAGAAAAATAAAAATAAAAGAAAGCTTAATTGCTTTTTTCTTTATTTAAAATTATGCATACATTATAAATCACTATGCATCCACAACTTAAATGCAATATTATAATAATTCATAAACATTTTTACTTGGGTAAATATAACCTCATGGATAAAAATTAAATTTTATAATGACCAATTATATTTGTCAAATATTGAATATATTTGTTGGATCCACTTAAATAAATCTGAAATTAAATACTTAAAAAACGTCTACACAGAGACAGGCCATTTTTGATCTATTTTGAAATATCTTCAGATTTATCGGAGTTATCGCTGCTGTGTTGAGAAGTACTAGGCATATGAGATTGTAGTAATTGTAAAAATTCTTGAGGGGTGAGATCATCAGCTTGAGAATCTGTATTCAAGTCTCTTTCCAAATCG
Organism: Atopsyche davidsoni; assembly: GCA_022113835.1. Taxonomy (NCBI): domain Eukaryota; kingdom Metazoa; phylum Arthropoda; class Insecta; order Trichoptera; family Hydrobiosidae; genus Atopsyche; species Atopsyche davidsoni. The sequence goes on along the minus strand of JAILWY010000006.1, from coordinate 6,124,285 downwards.
GTCATGGCTTCAACAGAATCACCTTCGGGACTCAGAAGAATGTCAGTATCACATACTACTTCGTTAAGACGAGTTTTGAGTCTACGTGATATTTCTTCAAGTTCTGAAAATTTCCTTTGAAGGGACCTACCAAGAGGTGATGAAGGATCTATCCCATCAACTGATCCGGGAGCAGTTGAAGGCTGAGTTAATACTTCATTACCTTGAGTTGACCGGTTATTTGTGTTTTCTGTCAATGCTCCGGTCACATTTTGTATCCCATTTGTTAGACGGTTTGTAAATTGGTCTAATATTTCATTTAATGCATCTGTAACATTCTGTCTAGCAGTGTTTTCTGTACCGTTTAGTGAAGGAGGCGAGTCTCCCCCACTGTTGTCTATATTGTTATCCATCTTCATTTGAGATCGGAGGTATTAGCTATTCGAGTAAAATTACAATGGAAAAAGTACCACACACTGCTTTCTTAGTTATTTTATAAGTATGACATTCAGCCCAGCAACTGAAATTAAGAAATATTAATTAGTTATTTTTTTAATTTACATTATTTTTTGAATAAGCAAAAACTATAAACTTCTCTCTGGAATGGCATTATTTACCAAACCGTTAATTGTTACCTGTTTACTCTTTGATTTGCAACAAAAATAAGCATATTAATGCGAAAGCAATATAGTATCTTGCTTGTGATAAGTTTTAAAAAAATACAAGCTTACACTTACTGGTTATTTCTAAATGCTATTTCGTTTTTCTGAGTATCTTTTTAATAATAAAAATAATTTGCCTTATTTGTAATTCATAAAATTACACCACGTATTTTATATTATCGGTATACGAAATGCTACCGTAATAAGACAGGCTTGTCAAAAAGATATGTTATTATATCTTCGAGTATTTTCAATGTTGGAAAGGATCGATGAAGATTCACTATTTGTATTTTAATACGGGACAGCAAAAAAGTTATTTTTTTATACAACAGATATTTTATTTTTGCACAACGCGCCGCATAGATAAATAAGAAAGTATGTTTCTCGTAGTACGTATGTTTATATCGTTTATTTAGTTAGCTACTCAGCGGAGGCAGGTCAAGTCAAGAGCAGTGCTGCCAGATGGAAAATTATAAATTAGTTAAATAAAGCACGAAAAATTCGTCAAATGTGATTTAATAGTAAGTCCATATTTTATTATCCGCATGAATTTTTTTTCCCATGATTCTTTATTTTATTTTGTGTTGGTTTACAATAGTTATTTGGGCTGTCTGTGCCTATAATACGATGCATGGCTCTCATTTAGTCCTGCGCGCAAGTTGTAAAGCTTAAAACATGAGTTTCTTTATTTTCATCGTTGAATTTGTGTTGGGAAAAATATGTGTAAAAAACGCTTTTTGTTTTCTACATTTATTTTTTTAAAATTGTGAAATAGTAAATTATATCTACGCAATATCAAATTTAAAAACATTAACGTTGCGTCGCATATAATATAGCTGACAGTTGGTTAATTCGATTGTATAGTCGCGTTGAAATATTACAAGAAGTCTGTATATGTATTAAAATTGTAAAAAATATTGTTATTTATTTTTTTAAAGATCCAAAACCTGCTATTTTAAAAAAAAAAATAATTACTTTTTTATAAAAAGTAAGCCAGAATATGTCCTGAGAGTTAGGTAGGATGGCAATACCAGATCGTTGACAATCCACAATGCAATCATGGCGGCCTGAGAACGTTTCCCGTTGGGTCTCTCTACGAATTTTACGTAAACATACAGTTTTGTGATTTGAGAAGTATTTTAAATAAAAGATTTTTATATTTTTTCACCGAACGAATTTCAATATGGTAGAAATGTGGATGTAGCATTGACCGATACCTCGTCGCAAAGGCGACCGTGTTGTCAGTGTATTTTCGGGCTAAAATAGGTATTATTCATTTATTTACTGACCGTATTGTCAAATTTGCCAATCAGAAGGCAGATTTTTGATTATTTTTTACCCTACTATTCGAAATATACGTAAATGAAAATAATACGACTAAATGTTGTTTGTTTCATTCTAGCCGCCAGTTCTTGTCGTCTGGAGAGACCTTAATGTCAGAATGTCGAATGACTATTCGAGGGAAGTGTTGCGCCGGACTGTTGCACAAGTATGCCAAATGATCGGATGGCAGGGGATTAACTCTACACCCCTTGACATACTGGTGCACGTTCTGGAGAAGTACATCCTTACTCTGGGCACCCAGACCCATCGTTATGCCGAGCAGTTTAACCGTACAGATCCCAACCTGCACGACTTGGGGCTGGCCTTCAAGGATGTACATGTGCAGCTGCCGGAACTGCGCGAGTACACTGCGTGTGTCCCACCATCGCCTTGTCAACTCAACGTGCCCAATTTCCCACTGCCTAAAGAGTCCCATCTCAACTTTCTTAAACCTGGTAGTCAAGAGGTGGTCACGAGGCCTGTCCATGTGCATGAGTATTTACCTGCCATGTATCCTGAGAAGGAGAAGGAGTCCACTCCTCCCATTGCGGAAACGGTGGAAATCGTGCATAATGGTCTCACGGATGTTGATATTCCATATGACTGCAAAAGCCCAGAAATATCTGTTACGGATGTCTCCGATAAACAGAGAGATCTGTTTAAGCGACCTATCGATCCCGTGTCGATGACTCCGCCCGGAATTAAAAAACCTCGATTAAAGCTGGAGGATGAAGACTGCCACACCCGGGAAATAAGTAGTGTGATGATGACAATGTCTGGGTTTTTGTCGCCTGCTCGTGAGGGCAAACTTCCTGAGGCCCGGACTCCTGCTGTAGTGCCCGATGTGTACCCAGATAAATCCAAGAGCGCATCCCACTGTAACCTTCTCACTGCCACCTTGCCCCCTCTTCAGCGCTCTGATAAAAAATCCAAAAAGAATAAAGTGCTGAATGGAAAAATAGACAAACCTAAAAAGAAAGAAAGAACGCACAAAAACATTCTCGGCAAGCAGAAAACTTTAGAAAACCGAGGTAATAAATTGGCTATGCATTTAGCTAGAGGAAAGGTTAGACCTTCTAGTACCGTGAAACAGCATACCGAAGAGATGCCTCCATTGGAGCGGTTACCACCGTCACTAGAAAACAACTTAAAGACTATAAAGCGGGAAGTAGCTGAAAAACCGAGCAGCAAGAGCAGTTTGGCTGCTGAGGTACCACTGCAAACTCCCCCAGTAGCTAAAATTTATAAAAATCCATTAGTGCCACAACATAGTCTCAATGCTATCAGTGAACCAATTCCTCCTAGTATACGAATTAAAGAAGAGAAAATGGATGGTGAAAAGCTAACATCCCAGCCTGATAAATCAAAGCTTAATATTTTTAAGAAGATATCGACAAAGATAAAAGAGGAGAAGTCTCATGATTCATCTCATGATAGACATAATCAAGATAATGGTTCCGTTCGGCACGACAAGGCAGTTGCTAAGTCTCGTTGTAGTACACCCAGTCTCATCATAGACGAGCCTGAAAACTACCAGCAGAAGATGACTCATATTAAGGAATCTATTGATTTTGTTGTTAATAGTTCGGCTGTTGATTTATCATCTAAGAAATTTAATACTAATAGTGATGTCATAGATGTTGATGACGATTCGAGCGATGTTAAAAAAATTGTTTTCAAGCAAGAACCTCTTGATGATTATCCCAAAGATCTTTCTAAACCTAAATTGCCTCAGGCAAACTATAATTTACCTACTGTAGGTCCTGTTAAAAAGGAGAAAAAGGAGAGGAAAAGGAAAGAGAGGAAACCGAAACCAGAAAAACCTCCCAAGGAGACTACGAAGTTGTATAAGAAACAACAGGAGAAGTTAAAAAATATGGATAGCCAATTAGATCCAAGGATACCTCCAAGAATACCTTCGGGTTTTCCCATGTTTCCCGGCTTGGGAAGTGGCCTTATTCCTGGACCCGGTCTCATACCCAGTCCTGGGTTAATTCCTGGAGGTGGTTTATTTTCAGGACTTGGAAATAATCCAGTTTTACGAGGAATGATTCCACCTGATTCCTCTAATCTTTTTCCTAACCCATTTTCACTTGGAGCACCCGGAGGTGGTTTATTATCGGGCTCAGCGGGACTGTTTCAAGGAGGAGCGGGTCTATTTCCTTCTAATCTAAATCTTATGAATCAACTCAATCACGGATTCGGACAACCACCTCGAATGCCTCAACACCCAAACCTGCCCTCTTATTTGAGAAGACCGAGCTTAGAAGTTATACCTCTAGATGATGAGCAACCTCCGGCCAGAGTAAAGCATTCTTATGCATCACCACCTCTGAGGGAAAAAGAGAAACACAAGGAATCAAAACATTCATCTAGTAATAGTGCAATGACTAACAGCGCAAGAATGAGTCCGAGCACACCAAGTCCACCAAAAGCCAATCCCATCATCAAAATGCCGACTGTCAAATCTGATGTTACCATTAAAATGAATCCAATTGAAAAAAATAAGATTCACGATTCTAAGATAGACACACCACTTAGTGAAGTGCCGTATTTGCCTACGAAAGATAAGGAGAAGGACAAATCTGAGAGGAAAAAAGATAAGCTCCACAAAAAAGAGAAGAAAGATAAGGAGCAGAAAGCCAAAAAGAAGAAGGATAAAAAAGATAAATTTAAAATCAAATTTGAAAAGAAAAAGGACAAGGAAGAGAAACACGAGTTGAAAGAAAAAGTCAAGAAGGATAAAAAAGAAAAACGTAAAGATAAAGAAAAAATTCCTTCTATTGTGGAGGGTCTAGTTCCTAAGTTGACTCTCAAATTAGGTCCCCCCTCTCCTATGTTACCACCATCTCCTGATCATACTCGTAGATTAAATATCAAACCTGTTGTAAAAAAAGATGAACTTGTGCCTCTTCCTGTCGAACCATTGATAATACCAGAAGAAAAAATTATAAACGAAAGAAGTAGATCTCCAGAATTAGCAAGAATATCTGCTTTAGTTACTCGGCCTCCAAAAATAAAGTCTAGTAAACACGCCCCGGTAGCCAAATCTGAACCTATAGATATCAATATGTCCCTCTCACCTCCCTCAACCCCAAGCAATTCTTCTCCCAAGAGGAAAAACAGGCCTCCTACGTCATCATGTAAATTAAAAAAAGTATACTTTAAACCAATACCTAAAAGGACGACTGGGGGTTTTGATGATTCTATCAGTGACCTTGATTCGGAAGACATATTACCTAAAGAACTGCCTCCTCATCTCCCAGAGAAGCCTCTCAATATTCCACTAGGCACCCCTTATTACATGGATCCCCATGGAAACAAGGTGTGGATTTGTCCAGCATGTGGAAGTCCAGATAATGGATCGCCCATGATAGGTTGTGACGGGTGTGACGGCTGGTACCACTGGGTATGTGTGGGCATCCGCATTGCCCCTGATGATTCAGAGGACTGGTATTGCACGGCTTGTATTGCCAAACGAACGGCCATGGCTAGTGCTCTAGCAGCAGGTCAGACGGGTAAGAAACGAGGCCGAAAACCCAAAACCGAAAAATCCAGAGAAATAATTTAATAGTTAAGTTTTTTACATAGTGCATAGTGTATAAAGTTTAATAAATCATAATGAAGGACAGTTTGGACTAAAAAAATAAAATAGTTTATAGGTATATCTAGTTATTTTATATATTAATTATTTGTTTCTACATTTTAAATTTCCAATACCTTATACACCAGAAATTTTAATTTTAATTTGACTCGCCTGTGTTATTTAAAAGGGTGAAATCTTAAATATATTGTTGATTTTCTCAATGTTGAGATTTTAATTTAAACATGAACATGAAGTGCTCGCTTGAATGAACTGTCATTGCTCCTGTGTGTTTGTTGTTTTAATAAATATCTTTCAGTTGAATGTTGTATATCTATATTAATTATTACAAATATTATTTACATATCACACAGCCAACTAAATGTAAAAAAAAAAACCAAACTAATGAAATGTATTGAAAATAATCAGCAATCACTTCAAACATGTTGCGCGAGATGCCTTACTTTTTTAGTATAACGTGTAGTAGTCATGCCTAGGAATATTTTTCAGAAGACACTTAAAAGTTGATTTTTATTCTTCTGATGACTTTATACTATATATGTTATGTTGGATTTACTTGGGATGATGTTTTGAACTCAAAGGCATTGCGAGTTCTGCTTGGCAGTCATTTGGGACTGATGTATAAATTGTATATTACAAATTAATTTATCATACAATAATAAAATCTGTTTCGAAAATTGGTTCATCTTGTAATTTATCACACCCCATTGTTCTGCCCAGTATCGCTTCATACTCCAGAGCATTTATTCCTTTAGGCTCAGTTACTTTTATTTTGATATCTTCTCGTTTTATTATGTGACCGTTTTGAAGTGGGGCGGCTGTAGTAAGACTCTTCTGTAGTTTGTCAATGCAACTTTTTTCTAAAATCAAAACAAGCAGTTGTTATCAAAAGGCAGATGTTCATTTTTTATAATACATAATTTACATAGACTTCCAATATTGTAGATATACAATTTGTGAGTTATTGTAAATTCATACCATTCCAAGTGCATAAAAACCTACCTGATTTTGCAATTTTCTTTTCAAAAGATCCTAGAGCAGTTTCCACAGTGCGAATTTGTTTTACCATTTCCTTAAATTCACTTGGAACCAATGAACAACTGTGATCGGAGCCTTTTTGAGCTTTATCCAGTGTAAAATGTCTTTCAATAATCTTAAATTATAAATAAACATTATAAAGTGGTCCAGCTTGAAATTTGTCTTGAAGGTATACTTATGTGAAATTTTAATATAATTTCTAGGGTGTTAAGGTTGATTTTTTGGTTGTTTCATTGAATATTGACAAATTAAATGAAGTAATACTATTTAAAATCAGTTTGATTTTGATCATAAAAGCAAATGCATGAGAGATTATTTATATTCCAAACAATGCTAAATATATATAGTATATAATCCTTTTGATAATTATTTATCATGAACTTACTAATATGACTAAAATTAGATTGATTTCAGTACAATATAATTTGTTAGAATTGCTGATTATAATAAAAGTATTACCCATTCATACTGTAGAACCTTCTTGAGTAAATTTTTTTAGCAAATATACAAACCATGATTTCAATATCGATGTAGTTAAGTCAATAAAAATGCAAGAGAAAGATCGATCTTACCTTTGCACCAAGAGCCACTGCAGCAATTGTCACGGATATTCCAAGTTCATGTCCTGAATAACCAATGTGCACATCAGGAAAAGATGATTGGTAGTCTTTCAAAACATTGATATTACAATCTTCATACGGTGTCGGGTAAGATGAAACGCAATGCAACAAACAGAAATTGGAATGGTACTTTTTAACAGTATTGTAAATATTGACCACATCTCTCTTTTCAATCATCCCGGTAGAAATAACCAGTGGTATCTGCTTAGATGCTGCATATTCAATTAACGGTAAGTTGTTTGAATCCCCTGACCCAATTTTCAATAATGGTACTCCGATAGACACCAAAAAATCAACCGAGGACTGAAAAAAAAAAAATGAAAATAACCAATACTGTCAATACTTTAAATTTACAACTTGTCTCTTCTCATCTGACCTGATCAATTAAAACTCGTTTGTTTCGTCGTAGAGGAATATTTATTTTAATTAGTAACACGAAACGAATATTAATTATGCACGGTATACCTAATGTAAGCAACAAAATTGAAATAAATAAATAATGGCATTAATTCCAAGACACTAATCTACTTCTATTTTGAATAGGGGTTTTATTGCTTATGTGTGGATTATATTTTAGTGCACATTTTACACTCGTACCTATTTAATAAGAAATATACATTTGGTTTGATTACCATATCCATTGCTGAAGATGAGAATAAAATATCTTTTTCTTGGGCAAATCTTTGAAGGATGATAAAATCATTTTCAGAGAACTCCAAAAAGTTTTTGTGCTCTCCGTAGGTGCTTCCCCAGGAATGGTCGGTGTCATACGATCTCTCAAGAGCTGAATGATTAAATTTTTCTTTTATGCATGTTTTTTGAAACTTAACACAATCTGCACCACTTTCCTAAAATAAATATTTTTTTAGTCATACAACTCTATACTTAAGAAGTTTTATGTTCCTCACTCATTAAACAATGACAATTAAGAGAGAATGGTAAATAAGTTGATTTATTTAGCGAAGCACTGAAATAACAATTTGACACAACAAAGATACAAACATATAAAGTTAATCTTATTAAAAAGTTTTTTTTTATTAGTATTACAAAACAAATCTTAAAGTACCTTTGCTTCACAAATCAGTTGCTTGGCAATTTCGAGACTGCCCTGATGATTTTGTCCTATTTCAGCTATTACAAAACAGCCAAAATTGATGCCGATTGACTTTGCGACAATCGATTGTAAATCGCGCAAAACTAAAGCCATTGCACAAGATGTTTTTGGAACTAATTTAGAGCGAATGGTATACAAGTAAATAAGTTTTTATTTACTTAGCGAAGCACTGAAATGACAATCTGCAATTGGAATGATTTCAAAATAAATATATAAATATTATAAAATATACTTAGTTATTCATGTTCAAAAAATAAAAAAAAATAATTGTTTTCAATTTTAAAGTTAGGTACTTTTGCTTCGCGGATCAGTTATTTGGCGATTTCGACACTCCCTGATGGTTTTGCCTTATTTCAGTTGTTTTGAAACAATCAGAGTTGAAGCCGATTGATTTTGCGACAATCGGCCGTAAAGCCACTGCACACAGGTAGCTCGAGTAGCTCGGGTGGCTCGGGAACACTACGAGTCGGTAAAGCAGTAACCGTCTAGTCACTGGGCAAATAGCTCTGCTCCGCGCCCGGCCCACTGTCTGGCTGCATTTTCCTTTTCGCGATCCACTCGGTCTTGCCTAATATCGGAAAATTGTGCACCAGTAACTAATTGTACATCATATAAAACACGCTGCAGTGATATATATCGTCTAAATGTATTGTGATTCGTATTTTTCCGCAGCAAGGTTTGGGATGCATCTGTCAGACTAAAATTCTTACGAAACCAGTGTCTACACGTATTTCTGTATTTCAACGATAAAAAATAGTAAAATGAAAAGTTCTAAACTATAAACAAATAATATATCGTACTAAGTCGTGAAATTAGTTGTCGGAAGATGGAAAAACAAAACACAGGAGCTAGTGGCAAGAAGACAAAGCTTTCGTCGTCTCAGGGATGTACTAGCAATGTTAAAAAAGTCAGGAGAGATTTGACTCAAGAAGTGCCCGACGAAGACTCCGCAGCGTCGACGAGCACTGATGATGCATCGAGCCTTGTCGTTCCCAGAGATGGTACTTTGGTACCTAAAAATAATATCAAACGAGCTGGACCGTACTTGCTGGGACCCAAATTGGGTCCCAGTCCTGTGAAAAGTATCGTCCAGTGCCTGGCTAGGAAGGAGGGAACTGACGATTTCTATCTTATCAAGATTTTGACTATTCGAGATGATGGCCAAGTTGAAACGCAGGATGACAGACAGGGAAAAATGTTACTTCATACCGAGTTTTCTTTACTATCCTTGCTTCGTGATCAAGAAGGAGTAATACATCACCATGGATTGTTTAAGGTAAAATATAGTCTATTATGTATTACAATATTGATGTCAATTTTTTATGTTTGTTTAAAGTCAAGGCAATCATTAAAGTAAACCCTTTAGTTAAATCATTAAAATGAACTAAAAGCACCATGAACTGTAAAAACTAATCAATATTATAGCTTTGTAAATAATTTTTGTTTCTGGTTGAAAGATCCGCTATTTTTTTTAATAAAGAAGTAATATTAAAACTATGACATCATGTAATTCGTGTTTACGCTTGTCATTACTTGGACCTGATAGAAACCACCAAACATCCTAATTCATTTTATTTATTTGCAACTTTACTTTGATTATTGCAGTTGTCTTGATATATACCTATGTGGGTGGAAAATACGGATTTATTAAAAATGTTTAATAATCATTGGTATATGATAAGTTGAGTTTATTTCAAAGAGTTTTATTTTTCATTATAAATACTTTAAAAAATATCAAGGCTTGCTTCGAGATCTATTTACTTATTTTGTGTAATATTTCAGGATAAAGCACTGGAAGAAGAGATTTCAATCACAGGTTCTTTGGTGTACTCTGGGAAAGTTAAACATCGTCTCTTTCTTGTATTAGACTGTGTGAGTGCACATCATTTCAGTGAGAAGACAACTGACTTTGTAAACTTACAGCATTATGTCACTAAACTCAAGAAAGTTCCGGAGAAAGAAGCAATTCAGATCTTCTATGACGTAGTCCGAGTTGTGGCTAATCTGCATAAGGTAAATATGTTTTCTATTAATTCAATACATCTTTTTGATTAGCTGTCAAATTTGTTCAAACATTTCATATACCTATCATTTTATGTTTAAAAAAAAAGATATTGACATGGAAAGTTCAATAAACAACTTAATTACAGACTGTATTAGTCCATTGAACCAATAAGCGAACATTTAACCACACGTGATGTTAATTTTAGTATTTTATTTTACACTTAAGTTTCCAGAGAATGCATGCTAAAATATTAAATTCACAGTACACCACTGGTACCTAATATGTATATAGTATAAATATTGCTACTATACAGCAAACAGGTAATTCCCAAAAACAAAAATGACATGAGTTAGTCAACTTTGAAACTGAAAAATCATTATTACTGAATGTGTGGAGAAAAGATCCCTTAAAATGCTTTATTATTTTTATTTTCAGCGTAATATTGTGCACAGAGATCTTAAGTTAGGAAATATAGTTTTAAATCAACGTACAAGACGAATAACCATTACGAACTTTTGCCTCGGTAGTCACCTAGGGAGTGAAAGAGATCTCTTAAAGGACCAAAGAGGTAAACTGCTTGAATTATATATTGATTCTGGTTTGAAGGAATGTGACATTTTATAATATAAATGATTCATTTGACAGGTTCACCGGCATACATATCTCCCGATGTCCTCATGGGTAAGCCGTATCTCGGGAAACCTTCTGATATGTGGGCTCTAGGAGTGGTACTGTATACAATGCTGTATGGGCAGTTTCCTTTCTGTGATACGAGTCTCACGCAACTTTTTAACAGAATACAAGCAGCTAACTACAACATTCCACCGTTAGTAAAAATTCAAGCTTTATTTGCCTGAAGATTTTTTACAAATTTAGTACTAGGGTAATAATATGGGTGTTTTTATTGCAGAGATGGAAATTCTGTACAAGTGTCTGCCAATACCGTATTTCTCATCCAGCGTCTCTTAGTCAAAGATCCGAAGCATCGACTTCCCGCAGACAAGGTAACTAACAGGAAAATATTTATTATATTTATTCTTATTGACTACTAGCAAATTTTCCTCTTCAATTGAAATTTTCACTGAGACTCAGGAAGTAGGTTTTATTTAATATTTTCCTCATGAATTTTTTTCAATGATTTTGAACAGTAAATTTTTGAATATATCTTATAATATATATATGTTGTATTATAATAAATTTAACTGAATAGAAAGAAGTGTAGGAGGTTGATATAATTAAAAATATTTTATTTCTATTGTGATAATAAATTAAATCCCGTAAACATTTACTTGAAAAAAGGTGCATTTTTTACCTTATTGATGTGTTGATATTTCCAGGTTCTGGATGCTCTTTCAGTCATCATAAGTGGATTCTCAGTGTCGTGTGGATCATCAGAAGATTTGCAAGTAGTCCCGGAGATTCTAGTTGAAGAACCAATTCAGATGGTGTCCGCTCTCCCCTTGATGCCCTCTCTCCCCATGAAAATCCCCAGAGAACCTGGTTCCCCCTACAAATTGTCTAGAATCAGTGAATTTCATAGGGCTACTCCTGAAGAAGCTAGAACATTCGGACTGAATAGAATTTATGGAATTGGAAACGTAAGTTAAAGCATATGTGCATCACTTCATGTATTACTCAGAAATTAGTGTACAAATTATTGATTATTTGTTAATTTTTTTAAGGATGATGTGGGTTTGCTGTGCTTGCCGATCACAGAATTGGTTCCTCTCCACTTGCAAAACATGTCACCTCCGGCCAATTCTAATGGAACGCCTTTTTCCTCACATATTGGTGAACTTCCAACTGAAATACAATCCAGTCACAGTAATATCACAGTCAGTCACAGTGGACAAATATCTGTTCAAAGAATAGGGAGGGACGCTAGATCTCTCACATCTAGTGAACTCTCACGGTATCAACACATGTTTGCCTCTAATATGCCTGCAGCAATGGGACCTGGCCGCAATGATGTTAATTCGAGAATCACAGGAGATGCGTCTCCATTACAGAATCTGGTACCGTCTCTGAATGATATGAGAGTGGTCGATGCCTCTGCAAGAAGAGTATCATTATCAGCCCCACACCAAATGCGAGCTACTCGCATGGTTTCAAGGCTAATGCATAGCACTAACGATACAACAGAGATAGATAATGGTTCAGATTTTGATGTTTTGGTTTCTTATCGTCAACGCTCAGCACAAGCTACTTTGCATGTTACCCCCATGGCGCAACAACCAGATCGGAGGCAAACCGACAGTCCTCCAAGCCGAAGGAGTTCCCATCCTCGTATTATTAATATTACTGGCACAGCTGCCAGCTATGCGACTTTGCCTGCCGGGCATGTCCGCCCCAATAATGCTAGATCAGACAACCCGCTGAATCAAAACAGAACATACAATTCGTTAAATGCATTTTACAGAAGTAATGAAGATGATGTAAACCCTGCTAATACAGATAGAAACAATGCTGGGAACGACTATGTAACTTCTGTTCGAGAAAATCTTTTATCCGATTCAATTGGGAGTGAGGAAAGAGAGAATATCGCCAGGGAGTTTGTTCTGAGGGGACGAATAGCACTTTATAATCACGGGACTTCAGACTTATGTCTTGAGGGTGATTGCAGACGTCGTAGCTCTTAAACTCTTAATCGGCATATTTAATCAAAAGAACATAGTGTCCGAGTCTACATTCAAAGAAATCCGTATGGGTATTTATTAGTTTAAGACATCACGCTGTCATGATTTTTGCCCAGAATTAATTAATTTATTTTTAACATTTTCATATTAACACCGCGGTAATCTTACATTCATAAGTATAAATCAAATTATATGTATAATTTTTCTTGTTATTAATTAAATATAATTTTTATTATTTTATAATTCTAATTAATGTACCACGTGGTTGATTTTGTTTATACTTTAGGGCCAATTCCAAATTGGGTTTTATAGACTGGCTTCACATCTGAAGCATTCTGAGAGCTGCAGTATAACATAGTGTTTGAAATCCGTTTGTAGTCGGTATTTGGGTTTAATCCGTCCTTTGTTATCTTTTTATTTATTTTTACAAATATTCCTCAAAGTATGCATACATATTTGTGATATGTACCTTACTACATAACTATGTATTGTGTGTTTCTGCTTGTGAATTACTTGTTTTTTTTTAATCTTACTCGTATTTTGTTTGTTATTTTAAAGTATATTGAAGTATTGGTAGCTCGGTGAAGGCCATTGAATCTTATACTTTCCATGATGTGACAAGTAGTATCTTATATAGGATTGTATTATGCTTGCTGATTTTTGTTGCATATGCATAAATAAGAAGTTATTGTGATTGTTTTTTTTTAATTTTTCAATAGAAATCTGTGTAACTAGAAAAATATACACTGTAATACATTAATCTAGAAATTAAGAGCTTAGCTGCCACCGACGTCTCAGACGTTCAGACTTCATCTCATGATCAGTGCATTGAAACGAGTGGAGTTCACGAGCTTGCTACATTCTGCCACAATTGTAATTCTGTCAGGATCTCTTACTCATCAGTTACTTTATTCACTCATCTGCTCTATAATTGATACGTAATTCTATGTTGACAATATGTTTTCAGAAGATCAATTCACAGTGAAATGACGAGAAAAATCCTCAATTTTTTAGAGGGAATTCCACTTCATGGTGGCAAATTGAGCTACTATGACACTAACTAAGAAAGAGTCTGAATCACTATATGCATACTTGTGTGAATTGATTACCTAAAAGCATATTGTATTCACAATTGACCTGTATGGGTAAAAATGTGGATTTATAACAGTTGGTAATTCTGTTGTCACACGTGATGTTGTTAGGTGCAAAATTATTCTGTAGTACAACTCAAGATATTCATTAGATATATTCATGTTCAATAAGAACTGTAGAATGTATTTTCGCAATAAAATGCGAAATACTAGAAGTATTATGGGTATTTTTATTTCAGCATAAATATTGATCAGAATGAAAATATTTACCAAATTAAAACTGCAACATCTTCTGTCACAATTGCAGCTTTAGCTCGTAAATGATGCATAGAGACTGTTTTATCGGGTCTTACGAGTGTTTATGTTTGCATAGAATTATGAAAAAGTTCAACAAATTTAAATCTCACAACTCAAGTGGCTAATTATTGTCACATCTCGTATAAAAATAAGACTCAATCGCTCCTATATCCTGAATTTTTTTTAATCTTAGACAAATTATCATAATCAAAATTCATGCTGAAGTAAATTAACTCTTTAGTATTATCCAGTAGCTTGAAACACATTTCATAAACATACATATAAAATAAATATTTAAGTAATCATATCTATATATGTCTGTGTCTATTAAACTTTTTATATACAATAATATAGCCCAGTATTTATGAATTTTTACGTAGATTTTGTAGCATGTAGTGAAATACATCAAATGTAGTTTTTAATGTTTAAAATTGAGTGTGCCAAGTATAACATAAGTAGTGCATTGTAACTTTTATTTGTATATTATTTTGTTAATTTTTTTTAGTATTGTGTGTAGATCTTTTATAATTCAATTCATTACATCCATGTAGTAGACATATAGTGATAGATAGCCTTAGATTGGCTATATTTTAAACATACATTAAACAACCTTCAAGACGAAGAATAGTTCGTGAATTCTCAGAATATTATCTCAATAAAAAAAGTATTTTAAACATCACTTTTTTAAGGAGGCGTTTTGAATTGATTAAATACAAGTCCGATTCCAAGTAGGCATTTTCAAGTTGGATTTGCAAAACATAGTATTTTACATCACTTCTACTTTTTTTACTTAATATAAAAGTCAATATCAAAATACATTAAAATTTCATTAGTGCGAGGCGTAATTTATATTGAGATAGTGATCTATGTTACCCACACTGACCACCTTTTCTCAGTGTATAATTGAATTCCTTTACTTCTTGAATTTTTACTGTTTTGTAGTATACAAAAATATGCATTCGTAAATCAAATAAAAAATGTAGTTTTCTTTTTGGATTTTGTCATAAATTGATGTCTCCGAATTTTAGAAGTTGAATTAAAATAAATTAATTTTGATTTTGTAATATTGTTTTATCAACACAAAAACGTGTTTTATGATGAATAATAAAGACAAATATAAGTTGCATGTGAAGTATTGTATTTGATTGAATGTACCTACATTATATGCAGGCTATATAAAAAAAATACAATCAGCTTTGAAAGTTAAATTTATTTAAACTGAAATCTGTTCAAAACCTGCCATGAGAATACAAAAGTTAGAGTAAAATGTCTTTTAATTTCCCTTACCTATGATAATCCTAGTTATATTTGTATTGTCACATAAAAAAAATGATATGTCAATGCCCGGAGTTTTTTAACACTGATTCACTGATCAGGAGCTGGCCTTGGTAAGTTGGAATGTCTATATTAGTCATTTGTTTAAATTACGATGGAATAAGAAAATATATTGATAACCAGTAAATAAATTTTATACTTTTATTTTTATAAATTATGGCAAAGTAGTATATTTCTTATGTAAATCATCGTTTTGTTTTAATTTGATGAGTTTTATAAGCTTTGGACTGCATTAATTTTTAATACTCTACATCCAGACGAAAGGTATGATGAGAGGTTGTGACAGTTTTTGTCTGTCAAGGTCTGAAGACTCCCTTGAAAAGCGAAAGAGGTCACAAACAAAAATGAAGGTTTTGGCTTGACCCTAGCCATTTGGCCATTAATATTTTAAGCTTTTATTGTGGAAGTTCTGACTATTATTTTTACAAAAAAAATAGTTTGACGGATAATCATCATGTGATAAGTGTCTTCTATTTTTCAGTGTTGATGTACCATAAAATAGAGGATATAAAACGAAAGTAAGCCCCATAAAATAAATTTAATAATTAGTAATCTGATTTATTTGAATGTAACTTTTTTTAAAGCTAAACAGTCAGTAAGCTATCAGTCCAAATAGAAAAAGTTGTGAAAAATAAACCATGAGAATAAGTAAATTAAATTTACAGTGCCGGTCGATGCTAAAGTAAAAAAAACACAACAAGGAAAAAACAACTTTTAAATAGTAAATTAATGGATTTCTATTTTCAGACCTAGACGTCACATTTTTTATGATCATCAAAATAGTAAAAATATTTTGCCTTGGAATAATTATAATAATAGCGAACTGGTAAATAAATAATAGATATATGTATGTACTGTGGATTCTTCAATGATACTAGAATATTGGGAAAACAAACTTAATATAAATTATTGATAGATAGGTTTTATGTTGTTTTCAATGAAAATTCTAGTGACATTTAAATTAAAATTCTTCTTTTTTTCGTGTGTTTGTTTATACAACGTTTCGGTTCCGGTACTAGAACTTCTTTAGGTTTGTTTAAAGTAGAATTTATCTCCAAATAAACTATTTATAACATTCACCACAACCTGTGAATATGTAAATGAACTAAATGTTCACAAAATTATTGATATTGAAATATTGAATATTATAAAAATATGGCGCATTACAGATCAATAACAAGTTGGACTCAATTAGATAAAGATGTGAGCAGCTGTCTCTGGCCTGTAATTATTTATAATTTTTCCCGGGTGCGCTATCAGATCAAGAAGAACTCAACTACCCTTTACTTCTGTTAGTAAAACGGAATGACGTCGTACTGAAGTTGAAAAAAGTAATTTTACGGATATTTAAAAAAATTATAAAATCTGATAATTTTCAGGGTGTTGAAATGAAAAAAAATATCGCACCAATGACTCCATTAATTGGCCGGCAAATAATCGCGATCTTTCATCCGACAGGAGAGAAGAGCATATGCGTCGCAACCGCTGCGCCCATTAGTGATTGCCTAATTGCGATCGCTTTGTTGGAGAATAAAGTAATTATCTGTACCTGGGAGGTCGGCAGCAGGGGTGAGAGGAAGTGCGTCAAAGGGAGCCGGCTGGAGGGACAGGGAGTCCCCGCGTCTGGTAGCTATTTCACACTCGGCCTGGTCTGTCAACGCCAGCGATGGTGACAATAAGCTGGTTAGACACTCCAAGGATGGGTAGAAATCCAGTTAGCGAGAATCCGGAAATTTTGCGAATCTCCCCAACACACATATTTATCTTCGAATGCTGAAGAAGTTTTCACAAAATTTTCGGGCTGAAATGCATGAAAACCGTTTCAGCTTCAGATGCAAATAATGCTATAGAATTTAAGCAAGTTAAGTATAGCTGAGTTTCTAGATTCTGTTTGATTCTTATTGTCACGATGTTCCTTATTACAAGCACAGCGAGCGTGACGTGTAGATTAGTTTTGATTTGATTATGAAGTATTTATATTAAGGGTAGGTTACAATATTCGCATTTGACGTTGGCGCTGAAAGGGTAGTTTTTAGGTGGAATAACAATAGGCCAGGGGTGCCGCGTGGAATGTGTTTGACTGCAGTGGTGCACGCAAATGAGATGTAGGTACTAAAACATATGCACGTAATTTTAATTTGATAGGAAGACCCCACGGCTTATTGTAAAACGAAATCGTGAATTTCGTTGAATTTACATGCATACAAGTGTATGAAACTTATCGCCTTATATTATTTTAGCGGCTTAAAAAAACCTACAATTTATGAGATGCAATAGTAAACCTAGATACCAGGCTAATAAAAAAAAATACTACCTGCAAAAATAGCAACGTCGTCAGGTAAGCATTCAACAGAATAGGTTTCTAAGATCTAAATATATGGGAACATAAAACTTACTTTTGCTAATAAAATAATAATTTGGGAAGAAAAATAGAAATCAAGATTATTCGGGAAGAATATAAGAGAAGGACGCCAATATTTATAACACCAAAGTCATGATTTACCTGTTATTATTTTAACAAATATTTATGATTAAATATTATTGACAGAGAGTACTTGGTGGAATTCCATACTTTAAATATAATAAAATACTTGAGTGATTTTTCCACATGTTAATTTTTATCGGTGACCGGTTCATCTTTTCACGTTGGCATTATCAAACTGAGTGAGAATTTATTGGCAATATTTATGAATTTTAATTAACTACAATAAAACAAATGACGTTGGTTGTATTGAAAATGAAATGTTAGAGGGTGGTCACCTGACACCAGGGGTTGTCACGTAACACGCCTAACGGCTTGGTCGCAGCGTTTAATTAAAACAAATATTGAAATGTCAGCGAGCCGTCAAACCTGCGCCACTATTAACCGCGCTAGCCGACACTGTCATCTGCCCCCGCACTGACCACCCCTCTCCGCCCACTGACCACCTCGTCAGGGGTAAGCAGTGTCGATGTAAATAGGTGTCTAAAATATATTTTTTTTAACTATAGACCAAAGAGTTGCTGGGAAACATTTGACCCCAAAATGCACACTGCATGTGATGTTCTCAAGACCGAAAGAGGGTATCAGAAAAAAAAATCCCCAAGAAACTTCCATTGACCTCGCTGTAAGCAATCCATAGTAAATATAAATGTCTCAAAGCAGCAATATTCTGGTTCTGATTCATGCCTATTAAATAACAAAGCAAACCGACCGATTTATCGGAAATTAAAAAAAATAGTACAACCATTATTTCTGGCCAAGACGTTTTTTTAAATATTTATCTAATAACAATGAAATTTTATACACAACGAAAAATTAACACCTGTTTATGTTAAAAAATATGTTTAAAAATAATTTATAGTGATGTAAATTTTTTTAAAGTTCATACTATATTTAGATAATACCACTTGTATAAATTTTCGTCCGGCAAAGATCATTGTGTAATTGATTTATGTAAAACCGGAGAAATTCTATGATTTTCCTCAAGAACAAGGAAAAAAGTCCACACATTATTATTTGCATTGTAATTCAATGTGTGATTTACGATTTGTTATATCAATGTATATGAAATTTTTAATATAACGCTCACAATAAAACGAATATGCATGCATAACCCACAAAACTAATAAAAAGTAAAAAATTAAATTTATGAAGAGGAAAAACAGTGAGTTTTTGTCGATATTTGATTAATCGTACTTTATACAAGGTATTACGTTTGTTATGTAAAGTATTATTAATTTTAGTTTTTCATCAAATATTTTTTTAATATGTTGAAAATTGTTTGTTTGCGGTGTGAAAATGTATTTTTGTACCGTCAATTTTATTATAAATTAAATTAAATACCCCAAAACTAGCCGAAGAGGCAATCGGTGCACTCCTGCACATTATTCGTACCATCGCACGCACTTGCATTAGTGGTTGTCAATGCAGGCGAAATGCAATCCTCAATTCTCTGCTCTTAATTGGCAAATGTTATACGGTACGATGTTTATTGTATATTCAGTTTTTATTTCGTGTTTTCGGATTAACTTTTTTTTTTTGTTTTAGCATAAAAACTTAACTGCAATAAAAATACTAGGCATTAAAATATATATACTGTCTTGAATAGAGCTGTGAAGTAAAATAGTAAAATATAGTTAGTGACGTATTATGGACCTATAATTTTTATATGAATGTCTAAATTAGTAAATTATGAGTGGTTGATATGATTATGGCTTGTAATCTATAGTTAGTCTATCGATCTATCTTACACTTGGTCTGCATAAACCTCTTAACACATTGTGATCGGGAGACGCATTTATGCGTTCTGCATAGACTGGCGGTGGGGTACGGCAAACGCATGAACGCTCGCTTTACCCGACCAGGTACCGGTGCCGTATCTTTTGCCAGCTGTTTACAAACATTCGACCACTTGATGACACAAACAAATATCGAAATATTTGAGACCATGGTCATAAAAAATAACGGTAAACTATACACAACAGAACACAATAATTATTACTGCAAACTAAATATACAGAGACTCTCTCCCTTGTTTCAGTGACACTGTGATACTATTTTCGTTAAGACGTGTCAATTTCGTATTCCTGAATTCATAGTGCTTTTGTAGAATATTTTTTATTCAAAAATTATTGAAAGTTTTGCGCAAAAATCCCAAATATTGTGTGTTGGTGAAAAAACATAAGATTTGTCGAACTGTAACAATAATATTTTTTGTTTTTGTTTTTGAAAGCGGTTTTAATTTTTGGAAGTGGGAGTGAACTGATAAAGATGATTTTATTATAATAACTCAATGAACATGGAACACGATACCCATGATAGTGATGAATTTTATGCTGACAATTTGTCCAATAATTCGTGCGAAAGCGACATTGCATATGTATGTTTTGCAATGTACCTCTTCACAAAGGAAAGTGTTTTGAACGCTATCATACGTTGACGCATTATTAGGTTGTTTTGTTTCTGATTAGATCTAATAAAATTTTTCAAAAAGTATTGTGATTTTTTATAACAATGTAATTTTGATCGTAAAAGTGTGTTTTTCGCTTTCCATTTCATTTATTGTATAGTAATTTTGTGTACAAAACATGTATGTATAAAAAAATAAATAAAGCAATTATTTTAGATTAAGACACTAAAAGTTTTTTTGAAAAATACCCAAAAGTTCGAAAGATATGGCTATTTTACAGAAACTGTAATTTGAGACGTAGGTGACAAAAAAATCACCCGATCACAATGTGTTAATATAGCGCCCATTTTTAGCACAGTAAATAAATGCACACATCGATCGATTTTGTTTATAATTCTCATGCCCTAGGCCCAAATTAATTACACGGCATCCTTCACGGGAACGCCTGCGCCGTGTCTGGCATTTCGCCCCAGTGATTTCGGGCTTCGAAGTCGGCAATGAGCAATGTTGACCTTTCGGCTTGCAACTGAGCTCTGATTGTTCCGGGCACGCTTTCAATAGCGCGTCACGCAATGTTTGGTAAATGCAGTGCCCGAGGCATCTGCATACTCAACTTGCAGACACATGGGGGATGATGAGCAGTATTATTAATTTGTTTGTGGTTTTAATTCTGCCCGGCCAGCGACACGGAAAACACACTTTTTTTTAAAACGTAGCATTTTTTCTGTGTGAACATTTAAAAATGATTGTTTCTATGCAACCTAAATAATTTTAAGTACACTCAAACCGGAAAATTAAATACAAGAATTACTTGTCTGTATGTATAAGTGATATTACGTATTTTAATTGTTGAGAAATTCACGTGAGTCCTTTGGCAGACCATCCATTTTTTTACCTGTAAAGTTTCAGCTTTTTACTATGGCTGCGTACCGGCTGCATAATAACAGTAGGCGAAGTTTGCAGCGTCATGAATAGAGCCATAATTCCTAGCGGGGTAATGCGAATAGTTAACATCAAACAGACTAAATCCTCCAATCAGGATCCCGGATAGTTAGGCCACAGGTACCTCATGGCGAGTCTACGCTGAAGCAGTAGATTAGACAGCCAGTCTCCTCCGGGTGCGATCGATCTACGCACAAAGTGCACTTCCAGGCGAGGAGCTGCAGAACTGCAGGTCGCGGGCCTGCGTGGTCTCATTAATCTATCATACGATTATTACGAATGCGTGCGTAGGAATTGCATTTGGCACATGTGCTGGGCCCCTCTATGCAGGGAAATAATGGAAAATCAAGCCCAGCGGTGAAAAATAATGAAGTTTCCCTATCTACGACTATTAGAATTAAAACGCATTTTCATGCAGTTTTCGATGATGGAATAATTGAATGAAATCATTATGAAATGCAGACTGATTTTTTTAAACTACCCACTGTTAGATATTATGGAAAACTTAAGAGTTATTGAAGGGTGGTTCTTAGATCTTACAATGAAATAATATTTCAGATTTGCAGATATCGTAGTATACATGTATGACATGTCTCTTTCTGTAAAATTAATATTAACCCCATGAAAAGTATAAGCATATATAAGTATTCCATTTGGATGGAAATTCGTGTTTGAAAAACAAACTTTATCAGATTTCAGATGATTTGATTAATCGATAATATTTTGTTTGGCGATGTTTTTTTTAATTTTACAAATTTAGGCCTATCAAATGTCATTATTTTAAAACTATTTATATTTTATATCAGTTTGTGTGAGTGATTTATAAACACAATAAGCTTTAAAAAAAAAAACGCACATACTTCAGCTGAATAAACTTTAGACGCTTTTATTGTATGATCTGAACGTTTGTTTTTTTTTTTTGGGAGGAAGCAGATTTTTACACGAATTCAAATGAAAGTCCCTCAAAATTGTATATGGGGATGTAGCTCAGTGGTAGAGCGTTCGCTTTGCATGTGAAAGGCCCCGGGTTCGATCCCCGGCATCTCCACAATTTTGCTTCCAGCCAACTCGTTGACTGAATGAAGTTGTAGTTGAAGCTGATATTTACTCTATGAACCAGTAGATCTTATTTATCACAGGAAGCCAGTGAAATATATCATTTTTACAGTTTTTTATTTTGTTAGCGGTTGATAGGTAGCTAATTTGTGGCCGAGAGGGTAGATCGCCCCAGAAGTGGGTTAGGGTGTCCATTTGCTCGTCACTCCCCTAATTGTATCAATCTGTGTTTAATTATGTACCTGCGATCTGCGGTGCACCGCTGGGGTCTCGCGGCTTTGCTAAACACACAGTGACAGGACCATCTCTGCACTGCCTACCTACAAGCTTCACAATCGTGATAAATCGAAATTTGTCGATCAGTGGCTTGAATAATATCAAAGATGCCAAGAGATCTCAAATTCATGCTAACAATCCATTTTGTTAAACCTGGGAATCGAGTCCGAGTGTACTACCCACCGACATACTTTATAACAACCTTGTAGATGATTGAGACGAATTTTATAGATTAAATGCAAATTTATAAGAAATCATGTGTTTAAATACTCCAAAGCAATTATTCTATTGTGATGTATTGTGTATTGGGTAAATCAATTTAAAAAAATGAAAATATAATTTGAACTCAATAGACGCAACATAATTATAATATTGCGATGGCGCCATAACGGGCTCTCAATCAATAGCTCATTAATACATCCCATAATCTCCGAGCCATTGTAATGCCAATTGATTCAATCAGTACATCCCACAAAATGATCATATAATCACAAGACAGTGGCAGCCAAGTTCCCCGTTGGGATTCTATATTTCCGGTTCGACGTATCTCCATACTTCATGGGTGCTGGGAGAACACGAAACTGTAATTATCTTATTCGAGACATAAATCTACCCAATGACACCTGCAACTCAAGTGTTGGTGTAATTTATGACTAACGCATGTCAATATCCCACCCACTCCCCCATCCCCCTGGCTGTCGAATGAAGATAGTGCTGCCGGAGGGTAGCAATAGAGCCTATTACTAGGCGGCGTTCACAGTATGTACCTCAATGCGTTATTCATACAGTTATGACAATGCCAGCGGTGGAAATTGTTAAATTTATCAATTAGAGACATCTATGGTTTAAATCGAAATTTATTTCAAATCAAAGCTGAAATATCAAACAAGAGTTGTAAATAATAAAATAAGCAAATCCGTGAATGGCAATAATTAATTAAAAAAAAAAATAAAAAAAAAATTCATCTACGATATATGCTGAATATTTCGTGCTGAAACACATTGAAACAAACTTTAGTTAATTTCGCATTTATTAATATATAATTTATTAATAATATATAAAGTTTTATTTCAATTAACGAATTTAGCGTTTATTGTAAACAATATTAATTTAAAATCAATTTCGCAGTGCATATGGGGCACGCATAATCTCCTCGCTTAATCACGAGCAGTCCTACTGAAGTTTGTCACGCTACCCAACTTTGATATCCGTGCCGAATTTTTGTCATTTTGACAGCCGCTACTAATTTGGATAATTCTGGTGTCGCATTAGGTAGGCTGGGCTAAAAAACGGATCCGTATGTAAACGGAAATGACGTTCGAGTCCCCGGCGAGGGAATAAATGTTTACACTGTCGCGTGGCGTTTAGATTCGACTGTCCATCAAGCATTCGTGAGAAAACTTTAAAACTAATTTTAGGAGGGGATGAAATTCGTGTTTTTTAATAACACAGCAGTCTGCTTGCTTCATTGTATGTTTAAAGGTTTTAGCAATTGCTTATAGCAAAAAAAAAATTCAGTAATAGCATAGGTATACATATCAACGTATCTGTCTAATAATCACGTTATTTGAGTTAAGAAATTCAATATTTTTTATTAGATTTTCCACTCTCTGTTTCTCTTTCCAGATTCTGTTTGATAATGCCAACGTGAAAGATTAGCGAAACCGGTCACAAATAAAAACGAACATGTGGAAAATCACACTATTTTATTAAAAAATACTATTTGAGTTACATAGAAGTTATATAACAAATAAAAAAAATTGCTGATAACACTATCGTTCTTAGCAGTTTTATAATAAAGTATATCAATAATTAAAATTTATAAGGTTATTTTACCGTTACGTGATCGCTGAGCTTCTTTTAGTTCATTACTTCACAATAACGATAATAATTCGATTGTCAGTGATTTCACTCATAATTTTCAAAGATAAACCTCGGTTTTAAATATTTAATATTTTCATCAGACTTTGAGACAGCATTTTTAATCTATCACAATCATAATACAAAACAATGATCACGCTTCTCAAAGTTAATCCTTAATTATAACAATTTACAAAAAGGTGCCAAAAAAAAAAAAAAAAAAACTCCACCCTAAGAAAATTAATCTCTCAGAGCATTGAACAATCTTCCGGGGTATTTTTTCGCGAGCTGCAAACATTTTTTGTTATGTCTGGCTGGATAATTCGAGCGAGGGGGAAAGGGTGAGGAGCAAATAAGTCGGCACAGGACCCCCGGGAGCACCGCCCGGCTTATAATGCCGCCAGGATTATTCTGTGCTCTAATTAGTGCAGCGAATGAATGCGTCACTGAACGCGAGCAGGAAGATTGTTTGCGCGGTGTAAACGCTCCTTAAACAACCTTTTTAATATTGAATTGAAAACACAGTGTAATCTTTTTTGCAGGTTTGTTGGATTGAGATATTAGCGTTTGTTCTTTTTGCGTTACTATTGACTTTTTATTTTTTTGCAACAAAATGATGTTAACACACTAAAGGCGCGGCGGGTACTAGTACCCGTTTCGCGGACTGCTGTCTAAAAGTACGTTTTGAATGTGTTTACTCTAAAAGCGGCAGAAGGTCATTTTACTCTTTAGGTTTACAGCTCGTAATGTTTGTTTAGATTCGTCAACGTTACTTCTACCAATACTGTCCAGTGATTGGTTGTGATGCCAAGTAATCCGCAAAGTGTGTATGAAGTGGTTCAACTTTTAATAGGAAACGATTTATTTGACTACATGCAAATCAAAGAGTGTATAGACTAGATTTCACACGTGAATTTTCACACATCAGTTTAGTCAATTTGGTCAATTGATTGATTGCTTACAAAAAAATATTGGAGGCTTAGGGAATGAAAGCTGGAACCTTTCACATACAATTGTTGTTGGTTGGTTAAACTAAATAGAACATAAGGCAGGTCTGAATAACAAAATTCACAAATTTATTTTACATTATCAACAAAAAATCTAATGCTTATTGCTCGTAGATTGCATTGCGGTAGAAATGGGCAGATTTTATTTTCGTCACCGATATAAAAAGATACCATTGGCAGTGCCATGTCTTGTGTTCAATTCAATTAAACCAAACCAGAGAAAATTAAAGTTTGGTCCCTTAGGAGGCTTCTCCTTGCAACTGATCATTTACTCTCATCAAAGGTAAGTAGCGAGATGGGGATGATCAAGGTGCGTCAAGGGATGCGCGACTACCCAAGCGGGAAATTGACAAAGACCGGTGTTTTAGACACTTTGTTTCTTTGCTAATAAAGACGGTGCGGTGCATAAATTGTTTGGCGCGGTAAGACGCTTTTAAACCTTGAAATATTAATTAGAATAACATCAAGCCTTTGAAATCAACCCTTCACATTAAAACGCACTATACTGATACTGCACAGATACAAGGTATCAATGCTTTTGTGTATTCTTGAGTAATTTTTTTTAGCCAGTGAAATGTTAGTTATCATCGATTAGTAGGCGTTATTCAATAAACGTAGAATTATTTATTCTATTGATGCCAGCCATTTCACTTATCGTGTTAGTTCAATTTGTGCCATAAATAAATCACTAATTGACAGGTCGAAGAAAAAAGGGCTGCTGGCATACGGGGTAGGAAAAGCGGCCCGAAACCCAAATGAAGACGCATGTCGGGCCATCTCACTCCTCACTCCTCACTCCTCACTGAGAGAAGTCAGGTGGCGGCATTTTGGCCAATTACTGGCAAGATGGATCTCGCAAGTGCTCGACGTTGACGCAATGCTTTGTCTTGTGTCAATGGGAAATTCTCCATTGTGTCCTAATCCCGTCGATCTGGAGGGCTTCCAAAATGACTTGGGGGAAGTTTAAAACATTGAAATATACTTTCTCGTACTTCAATATTAGCGCATAATAAGTTAATAGAGCTAATTTTAAAAACGCTATAGATACAATACATCTGTTATTTTATAATCCCGAAATACTATGACAATACGATATGACGTCTTCGTATTGTTACCTTAAACTTAATTTAGACGTGGAATGACCTGATAGCAAATATATGAAAAACAAAAGGTTTATCCGACCAACTGTGACTTATAAGGGAAATAAAGTTTCAGCAATATTTAAATAATACTATTTGTTCATAACTTGTGAACCCTTGCTAGTAAATAAAAAATTCTGAAAACTAAACTTGAGGTAGACAACAGAATGGAAGATAATAAAGACAACAGAAGCATTTTGGGGAAGAACATGTCATTACAAAGAAACAACATATTGTCTGGAGGAATGGCCTTCCAAGACTACCTTTTAAGATAGTTTATTTTGCATATAAATGTAATATTAGATCTCCAGATCTACGAGACTCAAACTACAGTAATTTAAATATACTTGAAATATTTTCAAATCATAAGAATCCCACAAAGTTGTCTGGAGAGAATAATTTGTCAAAACCAAGTCATATTTAGATAATATCGTAGTACGAAGAGAAAAATTATTTCTCTCAGAAATATATGTTTAAAAAATACCTGCGACATAGTGCAAGTGTGGGTTCAGGATTATTTGCTCGTGCAAATCCAAAATGTTATATTGGGAATAAAACAATAGCTGAAAGTATTCAGAACCAATTATAGTCGTATACGTATGTGATTATTTACGTAATAAATAAACAGTTTGGCAGTTTAGCAGTTGGGTCATTAACCCAAGGCCCCGTTTTCACTAATGTATGTGAACTTTGGCTCGGTGAAATAACTTGGCGAGGGGAGAAAGAAGTGCACACGCCCTACACAGATTGATCCTAAGCAGAGCAGCGGAGGGAGATAACGTTGGCACAGCGACACTGGGTCATTTTTCAAACGTCGGACGAGTAATTACAATAATTGTTTTTAGCACAGATGGTAGGATTTGTTTCACAAGCCAAAAACCCAAAAAGTATTTTGTGAGAGTGTACAAATGAAAAGATTTATTAAACGGGATAAAAAAATAACTAAATGACCAATACTTGTGATGTCGAATTTTATTTTGAGTCATAATCGCGTATGAGAGATAAAAATAATACTGATCATGCTTGTAGAGCTATAATAAATTATATGACGAACGTATATACATATTTTAGTTTTAGTATTATATTTAAGCCGAGGATCGTCAGTGGCAGCGTGGCCGAGCGGTCTAAGGCGCTGGTTTTAGGCACCAGTCCGAAAGGGCGTGGGTTCGAATCCCACCGCTGTCAGTATGTTTTTGTTATTTTTATTTCAATTACAATGAAATATGTACTGTAAATGTAAATTTTTATCACATTCTGCGGTGTATAATCAAAGATTAACAGAAATTATTTTATATATATTTTTTAATTTAAATACTAATAACATGATAATTAAAAGTATATGCCGGAAAGTAAATACAATTTTTCGGTATTTGGAAAAAATAAAAACAAAGGTCAAAGAATAACAGAAAAAAAAATTATATGGCAATTAAAAATATATGTCGTAAAGTTAATTAAAAAAAAAATATATTGTTAGTATATCGAAAAAATTAAAAAGCAAAGGTCCCACCGAGATTTGAACTCGGATCGCTGGATTCAGAGTCCAGAGTGCTAACCATTACACCATGGAACCTGCCGTTCGCTCAAAAAAAACACGTGGTTATCTATTTTTAATTTTTTATAGTTGTAATAATTATAATTAAAAATTCTCAGAATTTACATTAAAAATCAAAATTCAATTATGTAAACATAACGTAGAATGCAAAATATTTCGTTTTTTTAAATTATATACTAGAGACTGTAAAATTTACCAAAATAATTTGTTGAAATAAACTACTGTTTTGATAATATAAACAGATTACCGAATCATTATGCGCTGACAACTTTGCAGAAAAAAGCACTAACAGTAAATAAATAAGCTAGTTGAAATAACATAAAACAAATTTAATAAACTTACCAAATATTGTATTCGACGAAAGATCACAACGTTTGTAAAATAAACAGGTAAAAAGAAGCACTCAAAATAAAGTATGCACACTAATAAATTATTTTTTTATATACAACACATTTTTCAACCAAGGAAACATTCTTCGAACATCGAAAAATAATAATGTCAAAAATTACTTTCAATGCATGAATGTTAAAATGCAACAATAAGTCAGTTCCACCAATCACCGGAATCGGACGAACTTCAGTTTCGTTCGGCTGGCACAATGATTACGTCGAAGATTCATTGCTCCGCGAATAATTTGTTAATCATTATTCTAATTAAACTAACAACCATATTTCCCAGACCGATCCACAAAATACAAAGACTGTGAACATTTTAAAGGATAACATTCGTGCAAATACTCGTACGTGCGGAGTAATTCGATCGGACAATTATCGCGATCCAACATGGCGTTCAGCGAAAACGAAACAATCAACGGCCATCGCCGACACCTCGGCCAAGATTTCAGTGTGGTTTCGAGAGATAGGCGCCATTCAGATGCATCAGACGATTACCTGATGATGAGCCCCGACGGACGACGATTCAGCAGCAGCTCCGCGGTGACGGGGGACGAGACCGCGCCGTCGCGCTGGAGCCCCAACCAAAAACTGGAGTTGTACTGCTCTGACAGCTCGGAGTACGACTCCGGCATCATGATGGTGACGCCGAGGAAGAAGTCTTCTGACACGCGGAGGAGCAGCAGCATGTCCTGCGGCTCGAGCGGTGAACTGACTCTGGACTGGGAAGATTGCGGACGCGGTCGCTCGGGGACGTTTCCTGGACGTCCCGGGGGCAGCGGGAGAGGATGCAGGAGGAGCAGGACTCGCTCGCGGTCGACGCAGACTCCTCCGCTGGAGCAGGTGCTTCTGGAGATGAAGATGGAGCACGATCTTCAAGGTAGGACCGCGGCTTTGTAATAACTCGGCATTTGCAAGAAACAGCACGTGTATAATAAGTTGCAACAATTCGTTACCAATATTATGAACTATGCATCCGCGCGATTGTTACAATAATTCATTTGTTGCACCATATTTTATTTTACTATGAAATATCTATTTTGGCAGCCTAAGATTGCGTGCTTTTGTTTTTGTTATGTAAATAGGATTTCGTGTAATAAAAAATAAGCTTTTGCGTATTAGGCGTGCCGGGGGAGGGAGGACACGGGAATACATTTGCGCCCTTTCCCTCGGCCAGGAAGTGCGAGGAGATTGGGATTATTGGTACTTTTCGGATTTCTATTAATATTCAATTCGAGGTGTGGTCATCTCAAAGCAGATTTGCGGCACCCTTTTTATGTATTTTCTATTTACGCAAGTGTTTTTGCAAGAGGGGCGACATTGAATATTGCGCTCCGGCGGTGCGGAAGGAAATCTGTTTCTGCACTCTGAGAGCTGTAAAGGATTTGCGATTTGTTTTTTTTTTTATTTTCTTTTTGAGTTTATCTGTTTATTTAGACTTTCTTGAATTTAAGAAGGGGAGGAGTGTTGCCCTTCGGTCAATTGATATGTTAAATGAAATGGGGTTATAGCAGAGAATTTTTTTTGTCAGTACTAAAGCAAAAGGATTATCGCTGCGATGCCCGGAATACTTATTTAATAAACAAATTTAATAGGAATTTTTTAAAATAAATTTGTTATATAAGTGTTAACCTATCAGGTGGGCCATAATAATTAGATTGTTCAAATATTAAAAAAAATGATACTATGAATGCATTCATGACACCCTCTTTAATATTTATAAGAACAAGAAAAATCATTGTTGCCTCCCCTAGCATTTAGGTCTCAAGTCTTTTCTCCAAATAATGTAATCTCTTTGATAATATCTATAAATCATGTATCAAAAAAAAATTCAAATTAATTTACAGTATTTTTAGGGCTATGCTTATATATACAGTATGTGGTTATCACCTGGTCTTGCGTTCAGGTTGCGAGGCTTACAAGGTGTGACATGGGCGGTAGCGTACATGGATTTATTTATTTTCGTTATTGAGTTACAAAACGTTACACAAGGCCCCGGAAACGTATCACTTGCGACATTTTGAAATGCGACACGTCTCAGCGGCCATCGCACTTCGCCAGGGCGCGGGGTGGCTCGCCCGCATGGCACTGCGCTCACGCTCACGCCCGCTCACGCCCGCTCACGCCCGCTCACGGCCGCTCACGCCCGGTCACGCGCGGTCACGTGCCGCGATAGCGCATCTCCACTTTGTCACGCCGGACCCTCTTTTGATTGATGGCCCCAAAAGTGTAAATGATTGTCTTTTTTTAGTTTTTGTTTTTGTGATGAGGGCGTGATGATTTTTGCATCTGTTTTTTTTTTTTAAATTATTTATGGCCCCTTTTTTGATAAAGAAAAATGACATTAATACATTACGAACTAACCCCAAAATAGCTTAATTTTTTTACTTACTACAAATGTATTGTACAATTTTACTACTTTAATAAAAAAAATATATATAATTTGTGTGACTCAAAGATATACTATACATTCTTTACTTATGCAAAACAAAGTATTTTTTTTCCACATATATTTTTCTACACAACACAAATAGAGAAACACACGTTAACCACATCTTATCCATACTCTGTATTGGAAGCATAGCCCTAGGAAATATTATAAATTAACATAAAAAAATAGTCTTGAATTTTTTAATGTTTATTTTTATACATAAAGTAAATAATAGTATTATATTCGTAGGCGTGTCGCAAATCGATATAGAGCGATCGTTGTTTTGTTCATAAATCGTTGGCTGTTGATAAATTGGTTTGTCCGCTTTCGAGGCGTCTCGCCAGGCGGCGCTTTCCCGCCCAGTCACTCGGGGGCCGGCCGCTAGATGGCCGCACTGTATTATATTTCCAGATGAAATGCCGGGGGTGGGTAAAAGGTATTCGTCATCGTCAACGGAAATGATTTGTTATTTTCATGGAAACGTATTCAATTACGTACTCATAATGTTATTTATTGAAACGAGTGTGACACGGCTTTTGTGATGATACTTCTTGTGTTTATGAAATACATCAAAGCGATGTATATTTTAATTTAAAAAATTATAATTTCCGTCGTTAAATATTGGTGAGTTATACGTTCTGATATTGTTTTACTGAAATATTTTCCAATCACTAGACGTGCTCGGCTCCCCGGAGAGTAACATCAAAGCGGTTTTGATCTCATTGTTTCATTGCCTCGTTTCCTGAGCTTTGTGATCTCTGGTGCTTTTTAATTAACACCTCTCGTATTCGTTTTGAAAGGATTAAGCTTTAGTTCAATTTCAATATTTAAAAAAACATGAAATGCATACAGCAACTATAGATAAAAAACATAACGCTTTATGTGGTCATATTCTTTACTAATAATAATAATAAAATGTGGCTTTATTCAATATGTTATTTATGATTATATGTGTGATGCAATCAATGGTTTTCTGCTTCTATTCGTTAAAATACTATCGGTACATCGATGATTCTGAATACTTATTTTTAATTCAAATATTGTATAACAACAATAAATTATCTTGCATAAATGACGGGAGAGGAGATGATGGAATTGAGACCATTATTTTTCCGCTGAAGCGAGCAGGCAGTCCGCAGATGGTGTGGCCGGGGTCTCGCATCCGCTTCATTAGAACCCGCCCTCCCCGGCCTCCCTCAGCATTGTGCTTCCAGATCAAAGAGGAGCAAACTCTTTGCCAGAGTATTTATTCATTTTGAACTTTTCCGGTTTTTTTAAAGAATCATTTCCACCGCGCAGGAGAACGGAGACACAAAGCATTCTTCCCTCCCCCCGGAGAGACAGGTGACTCCGCAGGGAATTACTGCGGAATTGTATTCAAAATGTTTTTTTTTCCTTCTCAATTATAATTGAGAAATTATTAAATAATATATTTTTTTAATAACAACCTTAGTAATATTCTTTCCACTCCACTGTTCTTCAAAATAACATGCATCTGACTCTTGAAGTTTCCATTTTGCTACGGTATTTCAGTTTTCATTGTGTGAATGAGTTTCTTTGAGTTACGAGTCATTAGCCATTATTTGGTGGTCACATTGAATTTTGAGTATCTGCTATCGTTGCTGATCATCACTTTATTAAATGCGATTGTTTGATAAGGTTCTATAAATTTTATTGATACTCCAAACAAAGGACCCGAGGATCCAATACACTATTTTCCCCTTAGGAAACCACGAACACAGGCTTATCATGAGCGTATAAGAAGAGGCACTTGATGAAGAAAAAACGAATATATTTCATGAATTGCACTGGTTGATATCTTCAAAGGCGTCTTGAATAAAATAAATTAATGATGCTTTCACTTTACAAGTTCCTAAATATTTCAGTAAGCCCACAAAACCGCTTGTTACATTTTATTACAAATGACATGTGGCCACGAATTCACGGATGATGCCACAAGAGCCACCGATAATCTCTCTCTCGTGCCAATCGTAAACATATTTTCATTTCGCAGTGCGCCAATACAGGCAACAGTATATTGACTGGAAGGAATTTGTCAAATTGAAAAAAAAAAAAAAAATTACAGATATATAAC
Organism: Atopsyche davidsoni; assembly: GCA_022113835.1. Lineage (NCBI taxonomy): Eukaryota > Metazoa > Arthropoda > Insecta > Trichoptera > Hydrobiosidae > Atopsyche > Atopsyche davidsoni. The sequence continues at coordinate 6,090,939 of JAILWY010000006.1, read as the reverse complement.
CCTTCGAGCGCGGTGCGTTTTTAAAATGGCGTCGTAAAGTTGAAAATGTCATAATGGATCGGTGCTCTCGCCTGATTTGACTCAATTACTATCGGAAAAATGCACATGAATGGGTTTAAGTACATAAATAACTGTGAAATTTTATCACATGCATAATATCGGATCGTAAGTGAATGCAGAATAGGGGTTGGTATAATTTGGCACGAGATGAGACTTTAACCCTTCTGTTGGCTATAAATTTGACGCCTGGTGAATGGGCCCAAACCTCATTCCTTACGCTAAATAAATTTCCAGTTGGTTTTGTATTTATAATACTCACTTGATTTGAGGTGTACAGATTTGTACTATTTCAAAATTTAATTCAGTTTTTTGACCGCGTATATGAACAAGTGTTCTGAACAAATTAAGTGCATCCATTATGAGAGTATGTCGTTGTTTCTAGCTACTATTTTATGTAGATTAGTGCTATGTTGATTAAGTTTGTAAAATAATCCATTCAAGACTTTTTTTATTGAAAATTTCTTTGATAAAAAAATGACATGCATAAATGAAAAAGTTGGCACATAAATTCTTGTAGGATATTGAAAAGAATTCTCAAAACTAAAAACATAAAATTTTTGAGAGCACAAATTAAAAAATCTATTTTATCAATATGTGAAAGCCATATATTATTTATCCTTTGTGCTGGCTCTAAAGTCAACACGTGTGAGGTTATCGTCTGTCAATATATGAAATTAATACCATCAGATTGTGCAGTTGCAATATCCAAATATTAAAGATTGTCGGATTTTTTAACACAACGAGTAGATAACGCACACCACTCCAGTGTGCAATCTGAGGGGTGTCGAATAATAATTGTATGTCCCAAAGAGCCATTGTTGAAAAGATCTGCAAAAAAAACATTTGGACATAGGCGAGAATGGGGGGTCGCGAGACTCAAAAAAAAAAATTACAATAGATATTACATCCGCAGAACTAACCCAACCCTTTTAAAATGTGATGGTTTTATTTATTTGATTTTAAAATCTTTTTGTGACGCGGAGGTACAAATGTGACGTAATTATACACGCTTCTCGATCTTTGTGAATTGACCGTGAGAGCAATGTCTACCGCCCCGTCGAATTTGCTGCTACCGATCGTAAACACCCTACAATGAAGATGCTGCTTAAAAATATGTATTTTTACTTTAAATTTTGATTTGTTAAATTATTGATTTTAAAGTATAGCATAACAAGCTATTGCTAAAGTTTTACGATTATAGTATTTACAGATTTAATATTTGATGTTTTAACAAGTGCTTAGATTGATTTATTTGTCCATAGTTATGTTTCGTTATGATTAAAAACAAGACATTAACATTTTGGTTGATATTCTTAACAGATATTATCATTATTTGCTCATTAAGTTGTATTTCAAAACATTATCGAATCTACTCAAAAATACAATTCGTTTGATTTTTATTATCAAAAGTCTAAAATAAATTTGACATTGGGGCATCTCTATGTCGCTGGTGTGCCATTTTACCGAGCACGCTTTTTATTTTTTTAATTCCGTACTTGTCACAAGTGACAATAGGCAATCCTTAAGTTACGATCTTCGAATGTTTATGATCAAGAATATAATGTTTGTTAATAAGCTGGCCAGGTACTCTTTGCACTCAATAAAACCCGCCGAATATAATAAAGAAATAAATTTGGTTCACAAATTTGTTGCTGGAGCGTTGTTTATGTTTTTGCGATTGAAAGAAACCAATCAGGCGTTGCTTGGCATCTGTTGATGTACCAAGCATTTGTCAAGGAACGTAAAATGTAAAATGTACCGGTGATGTCTTTTATTGGAAATATTTTGACTTGTACCATTTGTCATTGTAACTGAAGGCTTGTATTCATTTTGCTCGTCGATGTGATTGAAGTTATTTATGTTCGCCAATTTTTGTCGTCATAAAATCTAGACTCGAACTAAACCTACCCAGAAAACATAAAAAAATATTTACTCCCAAAATATTCGCTTTGCAGGATATTGTATCAAAAATAATTTACATTGAAACGTAGCATTAAATTGATCTGCTATTTTTAGAAATTACGAAAATTTATTTAACGATCGTAAGTCCAAGTGTTTTTTTTTGAAGGAAAGTTAATATTTTTAGCTGTCATTTGTATTTTTTATTATTATAAAAACGTTCTAAGATAAAATAAATATGTAATTTTTTTGCGATCAATATTAAGGAAAAAATAAATAGAATTTCACCTTCAAGCTAATAAAAAAATTTAAAACAAATTTACCACATATACGTACTAAATAATGCAAGTCTTACACATGTTGTTTGCTGTTTTTTGGATAATTGCTTATTTTCTAATTGATATCTCAGACCAAAGACTATTAATTCATTTTGTTGAATTCGTTTGCAATGCATTTTTCTAAATAAACCGCACACCACTGATGGGAGAATTGCATAATAAAATTGCAAGGTAAAATGAGATAAAATAAATTCACTGGTGGCAAGCTCAGATTAGAGGAGGGTGGGTATGATTGGGACAGTAACTTTAATTTGATTAAAGAGGAAAATAGAGTGAAGTCTGAGCAGAAATATCACTAGGGGAGATGGGGAGCACTCCCACAAAACGGTGCCTAATACGCAGTGACAGATGCCCCTATGCAAGGGCGGCTTTTTTCAGTCTAATTTTACAGTATTTTATGTGCTCTCATATCTATTGTATTTACCCTGAAATTGATTTCTATTTTATCAGATTTCACCCCAAAAAACGATATTTTAATGATACCATTGTTAGGTGTTTAATCCTCCCTATTTTGTTGGAAAACGAGAAGGAATCGCATATGGTAACAGCAGGTTGATATTTTTTTTACTAAACGGTGGAGCTATTGTGATATGTATAAATATACCTTTATTAAATGGAAACGTTTTTTTGTGTGAACAAATAGTCGATAAATGGGGTAAATCGCGTTATTCGCGGAACTAATGGTTATATGAGATGAAACTGATGGCTAATACAGATCAAGCAGCACTATTTTTATATTATGACGTATTTTAATAATCAGAAAGTAAATAGGGTGTACCCACTATGCAGGGTCAACACGAAAACCATATTATTTATAATTCAATTTAATAAGCTTAGAAGTTTTAGAAGACGTAATTTTATTGCGTTTAAGAACTTACGCAATACATTGTTATTTCAATTCGCATATTTAACATGTCAATGATGAGTTTGACTTTTTCTTATATCTTCATAATTAATTTATCTTTAAATGAAAATAACTACTTAAAAAAAGTAGCGGTAAAGACAGATAAAAAAAGTTTCGGACTTCAGGTTAACAGTTTTAAAAAAAGGGGTTGGAAAAATACTGGTATTTCTATGAGTGATTTTACAAATTATTATTATCAGTATTTTCTTTTTACTTGCCACACTTTTTTCCAATGCTTATGAGACACTTAAATAATAATAAAATCTTAGTAATATTATTAATGCCTTATCATAATATGTCTGAAAATTTAGTTGCACGATGAAGCGTAAACGTATTAATGTAATGCTTGTAATGCACAATACGAGTATCTCTCTGGCGCATTGAAGGGCACCTTCAGGTTTGATTAATGATCGATGATAAATGATAAACCGGTAATGGATAGTGCTTTTATTACCCGTTTAAAATATTATAGTGATTCCGTGAGGGGTACGAATATGAAGAAAAAAAGTAAAAGTTTTAAAATAAACAACATGGCTATTAAGTTTGGGTATAGTGATTTGAGAGATTTTGATAAAAAGACTACTTGGTTTAGTTGATGTGTAGCATTAAAAATTTCAAATAATATAATATACTCACAACCACTGTCATAAAGTATTTATTTTATTTTTATGTATTCAAGCAAGGTTTTTAAAAAAATTATCTTTATGCCTTTTCTGCCGTATCGTAGTATTATTAAAAAAATATATTTTAGGTTGTATAGTAATAATTCAGAAATATATAACGAATTTTGTTTCACCTTTCATCCCTTCATATTCATTATTAATAATAAAAAAAAACGTCCAATGGGCACCGGCACTTTTTCTCAGCTAGCTAGATCTTCATTAGGCGCTTCTGTCCCATTAACCCTTGTGGGACGAATGCGTTATTATGAAATATGAATCGGTAACACACCGCCGATGGGTGTTTAACGCCCATTCCGATGCACGATCTCCACACATTGTCTATGGAACACAATTAAATATGCTAATGAGGGGGTCCGGGACGGTGGGCATCAAGGGGTTGAGGCCGTGGAGAAGTCTCGAGTAGTCTTTTTGACCCTTCCGAGTCGTTTAATATTTCGTTACATTGTGCAATGGCGCTTGAGTTATAGATGCAATTTGTTCAAACGTCATTTATATATATGTGCGTAGACAATGAATAGTCGATTTGAGGTTTGGATTAAGTGATATTAGATTTAATTACAACTAATGACGCTGGGAAGTTTAATGCCACCAGATTAATTGAAATTTTCAAATAATACTATTTTTTTTTTTAAATTTTAATACTGTACAATTTTTGACCGAGATGGAATTTTTACACGAAGAATTAAGCAAGCTAGTATGCAGTAGAATATAAACGTCTTATGCAACTATTTTTATAATTTTTTTATTTACTTTCATTCGTTTGCCATTATTTATAGTATTTAATAATCACTGAAATTTCTATTTAAGTTCATTTTACCATTTGAACTGATTTCCTGGCAGGTCGTCAAGTTGACAATTCGTAAAAATATTACCACATTTATATTTATATTGATACAAAATATCGTTGGTAGTGAATACTTATAACATTCTAAGTATTACTCCAATTTTTGTTATCAGTTAGTTCTTTTCAAGTGATGGACTTCAGAGTTTTTTTGCTTTACTTCAAGCCGCAATAATATATTAAAGTTTATCCTCATCGAGATTTTTGGCAATAACATTTGAAATTTGGTTATCTGTTTTAATTGATTTTGTATCGTTTATATGTGCGTTTCTTGGGTAAGGTTTGGTTGAATAGTATATGCGTGTATTTATAAATAAATGAATAAATTTAAAAAAAAACTATCGGCCGGCAGGGGTCTTCAGAATTCTCACCGCTATTTCAGTTAACTATTTAATATATCGTATTCCGACTACAGTCCATTATTTATATTTCAACTCAATTAATATCCGACTGCAACAATGTGCAGGACAAGGTGTTAGGCGAGGGTCAATGGCGGGACAATAGTTGCAGCATGATGAATGGTGTATCACTCGGGATACCTGCCTGCTGTATCATATCTGGAATGAATCACTTCGGCGTCATTAGCGAAAAGGTCAGACACTGCAGTACAAAAGGACGACTCAAAAACGTTAGGCTAAATATTTATGAGTGCAGAAATCACGACCCTTTCTTCTTGACCCTAGCGATTCGCACACTGTCGCAATATTTATGGGAGTGCTGATAGAAATAAATGGACCTCCGGGTCATAGGTGTGTTATTGTCCTTTTTTAATGACTGCCCCAAGAACCCGAAGAAGGGACGGCATTCGAAATGTCATCTAGTTATTTAGGATAAACGCTTTTGTGGCGTTTGTGAATGTTGATGTTTTTGATATCGTGTTACATTGTATTATGTGTATATAGGTTTATAACTCTGGTGCAAAAGGACCGGTTGATATTTTTTTTGAATGGTACAATGTAAGAAGCGATTAAATTGCATTGTCCGGTTTGCAAGTATGATGTCTTACTTTGTAATGTATGAAGATATTAATTTAATGGTGTTAAACGGCTGTTTAGAATGATCAATTGTAAATTTTTGGATAACGACCCTATAAAATATATTCAATTTCACACGTATTATGCAAGCAACATTGCTACCTATGAAAATTACTTGCCTTTATCAGGACGTACCATACGTTTATTTTTGATACTTTATGTTTGCTACAAGACACGAGAAAATTTTCGTAAATTGTTTTTTTGGTATAGTTAATGGGCATAGTAATTAGATATCCTCGTAATGTATAAATAATATATAATATAAATAAAAAGTACGATAACAAAACAATTACGTATACATAAACATACGAGAGATTTCATATACTAAGCAGTTGCGTACTATGTTGTTTTCTAGCAAATTCTCATTTACAACTCTTGCTATCGCATCAGCCTGTCTTCGGTTCATTTATTGTCTGCTGTTCTATCGTCTATTCTGATTCCTGGTTTCCTGATGATCCTAGGTCCTCGAGATGCAGTACAAAAAAACTCTCCCTACATATAGTTGCGGTGACAGCTGACGTATGAGCTACATTTTGCTCTCTTATCATTTAATTCAACGGCAGATCGCGTAATTTATTCGTTTGACAAGAATAAAATAAACTGTATGAATATATTAATAGACTGCGAGCGACTGATAAATAAATATTACATATTCAATAATTAAATACAACAAGTAAATTTTTATTTGAAATAAAAAAGATTTTTAATAAAATGTATATTTTTTACGTGGTCGGTAGCAAAGGATAATTAACATTAAATTCGTGCACTGAGAATTAAATTAAAAAGTTATTTAACAATCGTAAGCTTGTGCATAACTTTACGTGCTAACTATACTTCCAACCCTCTGGTTTAAACGGGACGTTTCTAATTTTCTCTCAAGTAACCCGATTCCTTGGATCCTGCCCTCTGAGCCAATGACAAATGATCTGGCTAATCTTCTCAGCAAAAACTTTAAATAATCCCAATGATAATTAAAAGTAGCGAAGACGCGAACTGTGCATCATTAATTATGGCCAACCTGAACGGGTGCGAGATAATTGCCTTCGCTTATATATAAAAATGAAAAATAACTAATCCTCTTCATTTTTAATTATATGTATGTCTTTATTGATATATAAATATGTACTTTGCTCAATCAATATATCAATTGTTAAATCGTCGATAGGTAAAATCACTAAGATTTGAGATTGAAATCATGACATTAAATATTTATTTATGAATGGTAATTATTCACGAAACTCCTGGGCAGTATTTTGAGCTTTCAAATTTACTTACGTGTAATGACGTTCGTGAATCGTAATTTATTTTAGGGGTATTTATTTATTTTTGTCCCCGTGCAACAATTTCTCATTTCTAACATTTTAAAGGGGAATTATTTTCCCCGGGGACATTGCGGTACAAAAGCAGTTAACACTGCCAACACTGAAGTCACCCACCAAAGTATAATTCATGTTTTGAATGCGTAAATTCAAATCTGTCAGTTTCATCATTAATCAACATACTAAACAGCTTATTTTACTTTTATCTCAAATAAGGTTACAGGTAGCAGTTGAATTCGTTACATTGTATCTAGAACAGTCAAAGCATGCGCTATTTTTTTTCACAATGTTTAGGTCTGAAGTGATTTTTATATATACTATATTAATTACGTTGAATAACAGTTTCACTTCTGAATTTTTTTTTTTTTTTTAAATATGATTTACTATAATTATTTATGCTGATTTTCTTCTCAAACCTGTAATGGTGCTTCTTTTATCATTATTAAAATAATTATTAATAGTGAGAAAACTTCTATTTACTACTTTTTCTTATCTTCTCTTCTCATTTTTTATCCGTGGTATTAAAACGAGGCACAAGTATTTTGATTTTAATGATATAAAAGCTTCAGTTAATATAAAAATACATGTATGGATACAATTATTTTCGAATACAAAGCTAGAAAAATATTAAAGTTAAAAATCGAGATCGGGTGTTATGTTGCGTTTTTTACGTTTAAAGTTGAACGGAAAATCTAACTTTGGAACTTTGTAAGTATTTTTTTATTTATAAATAACATTATTAAGCTATCAATTTTTTAATAATTTATATGTCATTATATTTTAGTATTTAATATGGGATAATTATTACCTTAATTATTGACAAGAAGCTTACAATGCCTATCGGAAGCGAAAATAATGTATTTTATATATTTTTGTTGTAGTGAATGTCAATTAGTATTTCGTAATTTGGTCTAGACAAGATTTTTATAATTGGATAAATTGTTACGACGCAGCTATAAAACCGAAATTTACTTATTTTATATATTTTAAACTTTGAAAAATAAATACTGCAAAGCTTCAGTAAATTACCTCGCCCATAAAAAGAGCATTTCCCAATTAAACTTGACGCAAACTTTTAACCTTTGCTATCAAATCTAGCAATAAAGATTATAACACTGAAATATAAAACTGGATTAACGATAAAAACCAGTAGTAAAGCTGAGAATGGCCTTATATCTGGAATTTGCGGAAATTTGGGCAGATAGAATTCGACATGATGAGGGAAATAAAGTGGAATTGAACCGATGGATGGTATAATTTGGACGGGATTCCCCGCGTGTTGCTCCACTGAAATCTCTCCACCAATCAGGATTATCCGCAATAAAAACGTTGCGCTTCAGCCGTGGTATTTTTAATCAAGCAAACCTGCCGCCCTCCATTGTCCTAGATGTGCCACCATGGAGGACAATGGGGCATCTAACAGATGATTCTGAAATTTTCGTTGCAGATTAGAGCTATGAACGATAACTGTAGCCGTAAATTATAACTAGTGTGTACGAATTAACGCTGGAAATATAAAATTACTCGACAGCTACACACAAGGTTTTTTAACTGAATACTGTGAATCCTATTTCAACTACAAGCGTCGATATATATTCTTTGTTGTTTTTTTATTATTTAGAAGTAAATAGTATAATTCACAATTCGTAAATGCTGTAAAGTGTAAACTATAATCGCTTTTTTTTACTCACTTTGCTAGATATCTCACTTATGGAATATTTACTGAAACCAATAACTAATTAAAATATTATTTCAATGAATGTTTGAAACGTCTTAGAGTCACAACAAGCCCTCTATTATAATTAGCGTTGCGTTTTTTCTTGTTGCTTCTTACCTCCCTGAGATTAGCCTGTCTGGTTGGGGGGGGGTGGGTTTGTTACCACCCTAACCTAAGGCTTTGTCTCGAGGACCTCTCATCTCTTGTGCTTGTTTCTTTTTATTTGCTTCATCCCCGAATTATCGGATCGGTCCACCCTCTGCACTATAACTGCAGAAATTAACCCGCCATATAAATACTCGCTGCAGTAAGGGTGAATTTTTATTAGATATTTAATTAATAAATTTGTGTCGCTATGTTAGTGAATATGGCTTGCGGTAAGATTGTTTATTCACTATAGATTGCAGTGGCGTGTCTTGAACTTCTGTCAAGGCATATTATTACATGCACTGTAAACAGAAAATGTTTTTTAAAAAAATATTATTTTATTTAGGGAAATTAATTTTGGATATTTTTCGATGAAAATTTTTATCGAAGGCTTAATATTTATTTAATTTAAAAATACCAACATATTTAGACTTGCAACTTAATCCGTATATGATACAGACTATCTTTCTTAAATATAAAGAGATTTATTGAATTATTCTAAATACCATAAAATATAAAAATACGCAGTGATTATAGTGAAATTATAAATATGTATGATAGAACATAATAATAATATACCGTGTCAATCAATATAAAGAAATTATAAAATAATCTTCTGTATTTATTTTTTTCTTTCACAAAGCATTACTATTACAGTTAATATTAAAAAAATCAGTGATCTTCTTACTTACAAATAAATCTAACGAAGAACCCTCGAGCCCTCCCCCGATCACTCTCGCACTAATTATAGACACCCCATCCCCATACATTATGTATAGGGCGGCTGCTGGGGGTTGGAACCACCAACTGATGACATTGATTCTGACAGCTGAGGCTCCTGCGTTGACCGAGCGGTTCAAATGTTGTGAACTGGTATTGCTAGGATTATAATTAATAATTAAAATTGTCAGTTACAAATGTCAATTTAACTGTGCATTATTTACCGGCAAACAAAACATTTAAGTAGACAATGTATATCTGAAAAATTATGTTAAATTTTGCAGGCGTATACAATCATAATCATGAACTGTTTATAATTGATTCAAAGTAATGACAATCCATTTAGTTTTTGATCTAGAAATATATAGCGTAAAATATGCAATATCAATTTTTAATAGCAGAATTAAATTGAAAATTTATTTTAAAGAACACAAAGCAAACTTGCAACGCTTACTGTCTGCATTTAGTTATTATTTATAATTAATCAATTTATTGAACGAATACAATTAAACGAATAATTATTTTTTTGCAAACAAATAAATAATAAAAATTGGCTACCGATTCTTAAGCAGCCTCCCCTAAATTCCTGGGACTCGTGATAGTAAGCATTGAGGATGTCTTTCTCGGGAGGCAATCATCCCTGTCACTGAGGAGGCACTTGTGACGTCACAGAAGCCCTGACACATTCCGGCTGACGACACTTCGACAAGTAATTGTTTCCCGAGACGGATATTGTGAGTTGTGACAATTCCGCTGGAGAGGAAAAGGACTGATTGGTTTTTGGATTATCCAATCTTCAATATACAATACCGTGTCTTAGTTATATGTTGGAACAGTATAATTTTAATGACGTTGGTTCTTTCGTCATTGAAATCTTTCAGTTATTTTAGCGGCGGTTTTAAACTTTGGAGTTCTTGAATAAAACACCTCTTGATGTTTTATGAACTGGAAGTAAACGTTTTATAATAACGGTGTCTTGTTAAATAAAATGTAAGGGCCGCATTTAAATTTAAAAATATTTTTTACTATCTCTGTTTTTTCTTATATATTTTATGTCAGAATCTTAACATATATTGAAAATTATCGCTTAGCAATTTTATTTTATGAAATTTAACTTATCTTATGTTCATTTTCGTTTGATTGTCGTTCAATTCAATTTAAAAAAATATCAAACTACATAACAAATATATTGAGATTTCATAATATATGGTATAATCGTATTGTAAAATAACTTACAGTTTTGGGTTTCAGTTTTTTGTTTACTCTAGCTAGTAATGAATTAAATTATTATTATTTTTATTCATATTAATTAAATATTGTCTACAAACACACATCTTTTGATATTTAAAATATTCATTTTTTAAATTCCCCGGTTCTTCCCTGAAAATACCGCCTTCTTCGGGAAGTGGTTTGGGAAGGAGTGTACCGAGGATTGGAGTTGGTTGAAGACCACTCCATAGCCGAGTGGGTTGTATGCAAATTGTGAGGGATGGGGACATCTTTTGTCATCCATGCGGGTCATTATGAAACATCGAGGAGGAAGGGCTTGTATTGATGCAATATAACACCTTATACAAATTTAAACATTAAACTTTTCCACTTATAGATAACAGCTTACGTTGAAAAAAGAGTCTTTTGCTCTGATCTGTGTAAAAAAATATTAAAGTTTTTATTAATTGTTATAAGTGTTAAGTATTAAAAATAAGTTTATCAGTCCAAGTAAAAAAGCAGAGTAAAACTCGTTTGATATTTTGCTATTATTTTTTATTAATATTTAATAAATTGAATGAATTCATGTTCATCGATTCTTAAGTCTTGAAAAAATGGTGATGTGATTTAATGAACAAGGACCATTATTCAGGGCGATGAACCGTCTAAAATGTGGAAATACTTGTAATGGAGGAGAAATGCTGAAGAGGTCTGCCAGCCTGGAAGGAAGGTACCTCTGGAGTTCCACCCGGTGCCTACCTTGACTGGTAGACGTCTTCAGGAATTCTAAAGACCGAGAGAAAGTGTTTTAATCTTTAGTGAAAGCTATCGTCAGACATCTGGTGTGAGCTTTTTGTGAGCTTCATAAGGCTTTGCAGAAGGAAATGGAAATAAAAAATTGGGGCTTTTGACTGGTAGGTACGTTGCGTAGACAGCGATTTTTAATACGTTGCTATTTTTTTTATTTTAGGCAGTTAGGTATAGAGGTTTTGACAGAAAATTTTTGTACAGTGGTAGCATATATTTATTGAAATAAATTTATTTTGGAAGTGGAAGCTAACATCATGGGACCAACAATAAATAAGAATTTATTTTTATATACTCAATTAAAATTATTTAAAACCATATATTCACTCCATAATACTTATATAATTACTCTTATTTGAAACACTATATATTTAACGCGTTATTTAAAGTAATGATTTGGTTAATTTACTAAATAAATTTACAAATATATACACAATATTGAAAATACTTAACATACCAAACCTTATTATTTTAATATCTGAAAATTTAAACTTAAAACTACCAAAGTTTTATATTTTATCATTTACGGGTAAATATTAATTGCGTATTATGATTTAAGTAAAGATTATATAAAATTTACAGATAAATATTTTTGATGTATTAAATTATAAAATTATTGAAATGATATTGATTTTAAAATAAATAATTTCCTCTAAACCTTCTAGAAACGTTTGCAAAATGGGATAAAAACCTCGCAGGTATTTCCGAGGAAGTATTTTGCTCTCAGATGTTTGGCAGTCCCCAGGCAGAAGAAAGCTTTTTGTAACAATTGGAAGAAAGAAGCCCCAGACTCTGCTAATGGAGATTTCCTACTCATGTACTTTTTATATTTAGACTTTAAAGAAAAACTTACAAAAACAATTCCCTATAAAAAAAATGTTTTTATATTTACCGTTAAATAAATAAATAAATTTGAATGTCATTAAACTACGCTCTCAACAAATGGGATTATAAATAGGCAAATGATAAAAAAAAGTCACGTCAAAAAAGCCTTTTTTTAAAATTATTACTTCATAACCGTGAGTGTTGCTAATACATATTATAAAACTGGCTAAAAAAAGTATTATATATTTTTGTTTTTATATGTTACATCTGTTTGAGATTTATTTATGAGATAGATTTATTTATACGACAGCGTCCACCTTGTTTCTCGAAAACACTCCAATATGCAACTAATTGGCGTTCAAATATTAATAAAATAATAAGACGTTGCTGAAATGATTTTTTGTATCATGATCACATATTAATAAATCGTATTAAAATAATTTCGAAATACTTAATTTTACACTGTTCATATGGAAAGAAATAACGAGTCATGCTATTTAATATTGAGGTACATTCGGTGCACGAAACAGTTCATATTTGTAGTTATGCTCGGGAAAAAGTCACTCAGACCCGCGATCTTCACGGTCCACCGACCCTGACGCCTTTCTTTATTTGGGGTTCGTTTCCTTCAACAAGGCAGGCGTCTCCCAGTCGACGGCGCTTTAAATATTTAGAGAAAGATCTAGAAAAAGATATCACCGCAACTTTGGGAGCAGGACGCCCGACGACAGGAGATTCTTTGTTTTAATTAAAATGTGAGAGCTCTTGGCGACGCAGACTCCGGCTTAAAACATGGAAATAATGATCGCGTGCAGGAACAATAGTTTTTTTAAACCTTATTTTGAAAGAGTAAAATATACGAGTACAAGACCGTTAAAGAGGTGCAACGTAAAATCGCCGTTACAAGAAGAATCCATGAAATACAAAACAAATACTGTCTCTAGACTTTGAAATAACTAAATAAAATTTTGCGATTTAAAAAAAGCAATTTACGAAAAATCATACTTCTGTAATTTGTACCAAAAGCTTTGAGTCTATTCAATATTTAAAAAAATATCAGACAGGCTGAATTTAACCTAAGTTCGTCTTTGTAATAAATACTCAATGATCTTAACTATTTAGAAAAATACGTTACAATCTGCAAAGGTGCACACACCTATTAAGAAAGTTTTACAATAGCTATATTTGCATTGCTCTTGTGGTAATAAAATTTAACGAGGTATCCAGAAAAACATGTACAAGTAAAATAGAAATGATTGTTTCATTTTACGGCGACTGATATCCGAGCTGGAATCACTTTACAGTCCTAACGATACGATCGCGCGATAATGGACAATAACCCTCCTTATTACATAAAACTGTTACATTACATTATGCATTACGGACGAGGCGAGCTTATGTATGCTCTAATAGCGCCACTTCTGTCGAGCTTTCAACCCGCTCGAACTTTAAAAAGCTCCGGTAATGATACCACACGAAACTTTAATTCGGGATCGGGTAGTTTCAAAACATCTATTTTTTATTTAATAAAAAAATTACGTAGATTTTATATACAATATTTTAGCAGATATATAAAATCTTAGAACAAAAGAGCTAAAATATAATTAAAATTTATAATTCAATCAAAGATTTAATAGACGTGGACTTGCACTATGAAAATTGGATTTGGTTTGATATACGATGGATGAATGTTTTTTGAACAAAGTTTTAAACTGCTTTTTTGATTATTATAAATGTTTCGATATTTTTTCAACGAACTATGGTTACTTTATTCTTTAGCAGTGCACCTATGGGCAAAGGTTTTAGTCGAGCACTACCAAATGTCCATTATGCTTATTTCCATCCTTTTCTTCTGGGAATACAACGAAAGGGATAAAAATGGTAGTTTATATCGTCCAAGCATTTGAATTGTCCAAATAATATACGCGCAGTGCTTCTTAAACTTATCTAATCTAAAACCCTTTTTCAGTTTCAACCAAAATGATAAAATAAATGAATTACATTATTAGTGCAATAACAAAGTTACTAATTTTTTATTAATGACGTTTAATTTTTTTGTAGCTAGTTAATCATTATACGTATAGAGATCAAATATAATTAATACTACTAAAATATACTTTCGGAAATTTTTCATAATTAATTTAATCCTTCAAAATTCGGTAGTCCAGTGATGTGTTACTGATTACAAACCAATTACTGACTAGAGTTATGTTTATTTTAATATGCTACTCAAGCTACTGAATAATGGCATGACTAATAACTAGTTTAAATATGCGAAAAATCTTACAATTGTAGTTATCGAATTATTTTATATAATTATTGCCAAAACGATTTATTTTTGATAATATAGCATAAATAACATATAAAAATACTTGGTATGGTTATTTAACTATTTGATGTCTTAGTGTCCTTTGGGGAGTACTGGTTGCGAGTATGTTTTTGTATAGGGGTGGGTAGAATAATTTAGGTATGTTTTGGTAATATGCGGAACACACGACAAGACAATTACCGAAACAACTATTTGGAAGGGGTAAATGATAATGATTGTTAATGTGTTTGATTCAATGGAAGGTAAATATTTTCCATCCGTAATCGATATATTTTGTATGCTAGGAGTGTCAGAGATTAATTGCATAATTATATTTGCTTAAAGTTTCGAGTACTTTCAACTTAACTATACACAACTTTACTTTTTTTTTTTTTTTTTTTGGATTTTGTGATTTTTTGGGTGTTTTCAGAGTAGATCTAATCCAATGATTTGATATTTTGCAATTATTTTATGAAATATCAGATGATTCTGTTTGCACTGCTTTTATTACGTGCACTCGTTTGTTATGTTCCTATGAGATAAGTTGTTTTTTTTTTTTTCATTTTCATATTACTTGACAAAATCACTCTATTACAGTCTTGCTTTTTGAATGTAAAAAATAAAACAAATAAATTTACTGTCATCGTCAAGTATATTGATAATAAATACGCAATGCACATGCATGCTTTTTACTGCTTATTTGATATAATTTTTAGATTTTAGTGGCATATGTATCCGTAAAAATTAATTCAATTTCCGAAATCATGTTTATGATATTTTCAATTATTCGACATCTGTTCATTTTGATGAAGTCATTTGGCACCGTGTATACAAAACGAAATAAAATTTGGTAATAGCATCGACATTAGTGACATATAGTGCCTGGCACGGCAGGCTTCTGGCACGAGTGCCTCTCGAGAGGTTCTTCGGTTCTTATTTCTTTACAAGTACTATCAAAATGAATAATGACGCGTGGGATAAAAATAGCCAATTGGTTCAAATATTTGGAAATAGTTAAATTTTAGTATTAAGATTTTTTAAAATTGAGCCATTCAAATAATGCAGTAGTAATATATAGTTATACATGTACTTGTATTTCCAGCTGCTTCTTTATGGTTTAGAGTGGTGCAGTTGAAAAGTTCAATCGTCGGTTATATAATATATATAAATTTAAAAAATATATATTTATTTAAATATATATAATGTGGGTTTAGCAGCTTTAAATTGTCGGTAAAAATAAATGTATTTTTGAGACAAGCATAAGAAAATAACGGAATTATCAATATTATTAGTAAGTAATAAGAAAATCTAGTTGTAAACACATTATTTGAACCCAAACTCGAATTTCAGGGTCTTCTGGATTCACTAGACTGATTTTTTTCACTAAAAACATAAATATATTTTGATAAACGCCCGTATCCTGATTTTAGAGTTAATGCTCTTCGAATCAACCGTCCCATCTAATCAATCAATCATTTCAGTTTATTTCCCAATAAAATTTTAAAAGGCCTACCATAGATTCACAGCTGACGTATTTAAAACGGCGTTGAGAATAATTACCAGCGATAAGAAGGACCTATGGCCGGCAATAAAAGGATCGAGTGGCGAGTCGGTCCGTGCTCGGAGCGCGTTAATCTTAAATAGTCCATTTGATATTCTCCGGGTTCCTCTTCGGCCACCCAAGCCTAATCAGACCTACTCCAGATAAGCTCCACCTCGTCGCCGCTCGCTGCACTAGTCCTGGCTCCAGCAGGGCAGGACCGAGGGGCTGAAATTATTATTAGGGATATACTATATTAGGGATTAAATTTTTAACTTATATGGTAAAAGTTCTCAAAAATCTCAAAAATATCTGTTACAGGTGCTATTAAAGACATAGCTCCCTATATATTTAAAAAATAGGTAAAAGCATCACTTATATTATAAATTACCGGTATGTGGTTGTTTTGGGAAAATTAAAGGTTTTTTTTTTTAAATGTGTTATGAAAAAATATGCACAAACATCAATCTACTCTAGAAGTAAGATCCATATGTTCAAAAGTGCATAGTATTAAATTCAAAACGAATTTTTATTTTCATCTGTTTTTTTCAAATCAAATCAAAACTAAGGCATATTTCGATGCATATTTTAAATTGAATTGCATTAATAGCTTATTTAAACCTTTCAACAAGTTTATTTAAGTTTTTTTTATTACAATAATCTTTATAAGCACGTGTTTGGTTAGTCAGCCTTATTTCCGTTTACGACTTGAGTATATATTTCAGAGGCGTTATCAAATACATAAATAAGTAATTCCTAAATATTTCATTCTTCAAAACGAGCACTGTTTGCTTAATTTTAAGCTATTGATTAATAAAAACAGTGATTATCCAAAGTTCTAGAGACTTGTTGCATGGATCAGACCTCGACAAGTGCGGGCCTGCGCTTAAGTCATACAGCGAATAATAAAGGCTGGTGCCTCGGCGTTTCCTTGCAGACGTCTATAAGGACAAAGGGCATAAAAACTTTACCGACGGTAGAGATATCTCCTTATAATTTCAAAATGTTTCAGTGAACTCGCAAGTGATTGAAATTTCAGCTTAGTCCGCTGAATACTCAGTGCCGATGTCATTTATTTAATGCTTGGTTGGCGCTCGGATTACTTAGTATATTATTATTTTTTTAGCTCTACTATAGATGAGTGTTCTTAGGATGATTATGATGGCACCTTTATCCTTTGCGTTCAAATTAAAAACGTTTATAATAATACATAGATTATAATATGTTTTTAATGCTTAATATTTATCATGAACGTTGAAATCATTTATTTACAAAACGATAGTTTTTCTGTTTGTTTGTTTGCAACATGTTATATCTGAGAAATATACAAGTACAAGTAAAACTATTTTATGAACAGAATACGTGGTGATGCTGCATTTTATCTACACCCTGTTGTTTTGAAGTAGCAATGTACAATAATTTCAATGGCATTGGGTAATTGTACTATACTGCGCAATATTCAAGATTTGATCGTTTAAGTCATACAAGAGTACGACGCTGAAGAGATTAAATTGAAATCTCAATTCAAAGCTAACATTTGGGATTTAACGGGGCATTCTTATCTGGTGCTATCGCAAGCAAAGGCTGGCGTGATGCCACGAGAGGTTCTTGTTGACATTTGCCCGGAGTCGCACTTAGGCGACAACTTCTGTACTGACCGGTTCTGGGTTCGGAGCTCGTGCCGGCTCGAGATTGCCCCTTTGTCTTCTGTAAGGTTACGCGTGCGCAAGATTAATAGACGATAAACAAGTTTTTTTTTTTAAGTTGTCTTTGATTTATGGTTTATTTTACTTGCGTGGATTTATAGCTGTGATACAATTAAATTTAAATGAGAATATTTGCAAATCAATTTTTTTTATGCGGGTTAATATTATACATGAGTAGTTTGGTTTGGAAATGTTATGCATAATGCGGTTGTGATATGCTTTTTTTATGATCACGAATTTTTTTATTCTACAACTCAAGGAAACTTACTGTTAACTTGTGCAATAAAGATAAACTATGACTTTGAAAGCATAAACATGTTTTTTAACACCCTACCTGATATTAACATCCGCAAGGTCTCTGTGTATTATTGGCTTCAAATCAATATCAAAACCAAATATTTTTATTGAATACGTATTAAAATATTACAATTTCAAGTCTGTTTCTGTCATGTCATCAAGCTATAAATGGAGGATTAACAGCCTGATTCAGAGACACGTTTTAATTGAGCACTTAACACGCTCAGTCGAAGACCACGACGAATGGACGTCTCGTCATGAGTGGTGCTCGGAATGTTCGTGGTTTATCGGAATAGTCTTATTTCTGTATTTCACGGAAGCCACTTGTGATTCGTGACCATGGCACGCGATCGTTTAATGAGTCAATTAAAAAAATAGATGTATCTACTTTGAAAAGTGTTAACCGAATATGACTTATAATTATTTTAAAGTCAAACCATTAATAATCGTATAGTATTTTTTTGGTATCGCAAAGGAAAAGAAACGAAATTGATTACCTTCTTCTACTTAAAGTGCCTCTCTTTATAGGGTGTTGTGACCATTTCATTGAATACACATTGTCCTGGGGTGGTCTTACTTATTCGACTGTACTTCCGATTACCAGATAATATGACTATTATATATATATACACTGCTGTCTTTGTATCGATTATAGACATTTGATAAATCATCAATTGAAATGGAGACAATTAAA
Source organism: Atopsyche davidsoni (assembly GCA_022113835.1). Classification (NCBI taxonomy): domain Eukaryota; kingdom Metazoa; phylum Arthropoda; class Insecta; order Trichoptera; family Hydrobiosidae; genus Atopsyche; species Atopsyche davidsoni. The sequence goes on along the minus strand of JAILWY010000006.1, from coordinate 6,071,891 downwards.
AAAAAAAATAATGCGTGGAATTCACTAATTTTGTATAAATTTTATTGTTTATATATTTTTGAATGAAAATTGAAATAATTGCGATAGATTTAGAGCTATACTTACAATACGGTGTGTTGTGGGGCTTACAAGGTGTGGCATAGGTGGTAGAGTGCATGGTTATTGATTTTATGAAGGGAAATATATATATATATTTTTTGCAAGAAATTCAATATTTTTGACAGAGAGTACTTGGTGGAATTCCATTTTAATATTTTGAATAAAAATACTTGAGTGATTTTCCACATTTTTGTTTTTATTAGTGACCGGTTTCGCCAACCTTTCACGTATAACACTCTGTTTGATAATGCCAACGTGAAAGGTTGGCGAAACCGGTCACTAATAAAAACAAAAATGTGGAAAATCACTCAAGTATTTTTATTCAAAATATGTTTTGCAGTCAAGTTTTGGGAACACCAGCTGACAGTTTAGGATTAGTAAAAGTGGAGCGTTGCACGATAGAACAACGTGTCTTCATTATTGAACAATATTTCAAAAATAATGAAAGCATGGCAGCCTTTTAAAACTTTACTGCAAAAATGGCGACAAATTCAAATCTTGCTTTAATTTTGGGACACTCTATATATAATAAGTTTAATAAATCTTAATTACAAGAGGAAGATGCGTAGTCACGATTATGTTATTAGTGAATTTTTTTTTTGACATAAATTATGTGGTGTATTTATATTAGCACTGCTCTGAGTTCTTAGTAAACATGCGTATGAAGGAAAATGTGCGATTTTACAAATCAGCTGCAAGATCAGCGTCACCTTATCAGTGGGACGGCCGTCATGGTCTGGCCGCGCGTCACCGGGCGACGCGTGCCGCCGAGGAAGATGGGGAGATAGCGCAGGCTCCGGCTGGATTAGTCTGCAGACGGCCAGCAGCGTCAGCGCCTATCAACTTGGCTTATAAGTGATGAAATTGAAATTGACATTTTAATAAAACTTTGTAAACTACATGGGACCAAAATTATAAATAGCTATTAATCTGGACTTATTATACTGTGGTGTTTCAAAGTGGCTCGTTGTTTTATATTCAGCTTATGGTTTTTGTGAATTGTATGAATATCGAAGCAAAAAGAATTTTGTACCATTGTAAATAAAAAAATTATAATTTAGCTCCCTAATCTATTTCTCTATTAATCTATCCCTAATTTAGCTCTCTAATTAATCTCCCAGCCATTTGTTTTTTATTTAGACAAATTAAACACGTGTGTGGCGAACAAAGTTTTATAAGGTATTTTTTATTATCGTATACGTTCACTCATAGAAATTTTGATTTACGAGTAAGTAAAATAAAATTATTTTGCAATTAAATTGAAATAAAAATGGCACTTAAGTCTCTAGATCAATCTCACCCAGGCTGTTAGGCATTGACTCGCTGGTCGCCAGGAGCCGGCGCGCTGCACCAGAGCGTGACGCTCTCGGAGTGACTCCATGATTATAAGATCACACAGCAGTGACTTATTATTTATAAAACTAATAAAATTAGCCAAGGGCAGCGGTTAACTCAACTTTTGAATTAAATTCAGGAACTCTAAAATGAATTAAAATTGTATTTTACGCTAGTTGCTAGACGTCACGGTGCTATGCACGCCTCGCTGCCAGCGTTATCACTCTGCGTCCTACTTTTAAATAAATCAAGCATATATTACTAATTAATAATTATGTGGTTTTTCAACTTCAAAAACTTAATTTTTAAAGTGTTACTTAATTTTATATTTGTGAACTCCCTCGCTGCGGTACGTACTCAGTGCCGCTCCCATGGAACACGAGATAACTCCAACACGTGCTGACTGTTGCGAGCCAGCCAACCGGCAAACTCTGCTGATTGAAATGTTTTCACTTATTTATTTTAGCCTAAGTGATTGACTCGAAAGACCCGCAAGTCCGAGTGAGATTATCGCAGCATTGGTAATTTTAAAAGCTTATGGTAATATCGCCACTAAACCGTATTTGATTTATTGTTGATACATAAAACTTGATTTATTTGAAACCATTGATTTTCTACTATTTAGATTTGTTTTCCTTGGAAAATTATCTAAATTGATATATTTTTATTTATAGCGTTATTCTTGCTGAGGTTTTCTTAGCTATCGACAATAATTCGTAAAACATGTAAATGATTGACTCTCTGATATTTTGCTAGACCCGTATGAAAATACTGCCGATAATTTCTATGGAGCACTGATTCATGATATTAAATTAAATTGAAAAAAACTCGAAGTCGTCAAAATGTAGTTTAATGTATTTTGAATTCAATGTTAATTGCGTTTAAATTTGGTTGATGACACGAGTATTGCTTTATTTTACTTATTATGTATCTGACTAATAAGTTTTCAATGTGAGCAAAATTTTCAGGTATACCTTACTATTTTAATAGATAATTTAAAATTAAATGATTATATAATACATAGTTTCCGTGTACTTTAAAAAAAAAACACGCACGTAAATATTTGCACTTTTGGATTTGAAATATTAAAGCAAAGTGAATCTACAGTACTGTACTCCACGATAGTTGTGATTATTAAAAATCATACGCTACATATGACTTTTCAAATAAATAAATTATAATTTTAAAATTAATTTTTGTATGAATTAAGACCAAACCAAACAATGTAGAAATTAGTTGAAATGACAATATCCCAAACAATAAACAATTACCGTGGTCGTACGTGGCGGCTCACCCCTCCCTCAGCCCCGGAAGAGAGGACAGACAAAATAATTGGCTACGCATATTTGGCCGCGCCATATAATGACAGACGATTAATCTTTGTACCACGAGGGGGTGGGGGTGGGGGGAGGGGGAGGGGTGGGGGAGGGGGAGGAGGGGCGCTAACAGAGGCTGGCGTTGTTCTCGAGAAGCCGGGCATGCCGTGTGTGGGGCCACTCTGTATACACTCCAAGATTGCTTTCTTAACGCTCTCAATATTAATTAATTTTGCAAAGTACGAGAAATAATCAGGAATATAATAAATTGGCACATTTGCAAGAAAGCTTTTTTTTGTGTGCTTGTATTTTGCACGCATGACTTCCTTGTTAGTGAATATATTTAAAAAAAAACATTATTTTTCAATGTATGTATAATGCACATTTTTGTAATAACGATTTACAAAAAAAACTAAATTGAAAGTGAATTTTGCAAAGTTGTTGATCTATATTACCCACGTGGTTTATTTATTTTTCATATCATCAGAAAAGTTAGTTTAACCTTTATTATTAAACAAACCCATCGAGGCTTTAATTTTAAAATGAACCTTCAACATTTTTTTTAACAATTTGTATTGACACAAGCAATGTCAATACAACTTGTCTTCAGTTGAACTGAAACACGCGTAGGCTTAATTACATCAGCTTGGGATTTATCGGTCAGCACGGAGATCGAACCGGGAACTCCTCTTATCAAAAGTCACGGTCAATCATACATACAATAATTGAAGATTTATTTAGTGAACGCATTACAATCTTCCAAAGCATTTGAACCCAACGACCCTTATAGTACGAGAATCTGTATCAGCGTTGAACAAGATGTCTCACAGGATGCTAACTGAAGATTCAGTTAAGAATTAGTACCTTCGGCAGGACTGAAGGACGGAAGGACCCCCGGTCCTGTGTCTAAGATTTACAGCCCCGAGCTATTTGCGGGCGGCGGAGGGGCGGCCCATAGACGCGGAGAGCCGCCCACCCTGAAATTCCCCATCATTCTTCCGCCCTCGCTGATTTATAGGGCGAGTGTATTTGAAACACCGCGGTTTTTAAATTTAGTCCCGGGATAATGTTCAGTTGTCTAAGATTATGGAAATGGAATTGATGACTTCACTAATACTTAGTCCTGACAATCTAGAAGACATGAAATTATTGAATGTGTATTCTTAATAGACACTACTGTTTTATGTAGAAAAATTCTTGAAAGAAAAAGGGAGCTCTTTTGATGACTTTTGAGTCAAAGTTTTATTTATTTATTTATTACTCTTATTAAAACGACAGACACATAAAACAAGCACTTTACTAACTAGAGTTTTTTTAACCCATAAGCAAAATTAAATTCTTTCGAGCGGATTATTATTATTTGTTATTATAAGCGATATTAAATTTATGGAATATGATAATAACAATGTTTGATATATGTGAAAAATATTTCTCACAGGCATTTTTGTGTGTACTCGTATAAAAACCGAAAAATGTTGCAAATTGAAATTTCACTCGTCTATATGTGGGCACTGTTATCAAATCAAATTCAGATCAAATCCACCACATGAATACATTTTAAAATATGTACAATATTGCATATTTGTAGTGTTTTAAAAACCATAATTTTTCATTCTTGTCTTCAAAAAAAAAATTATTTTCAAAACCATAGAAGATAAAGTAACACTTATACATTATTTGATAATTTAAGTGATCGGTTTCGTCAAACGTTTAACTTACAAATACAAAAACAAGTCTCTCCATAAAATGTACAATGTAAATATATTTATTTTTTAATATATTATAAAAGGTATAAAATAATACTATACGAATAAACAAATGATACTCAAGTGGGGTACTGAAAAATGTTTTTAATGAGAATTTTGCTCACATGTTCGGTTGTATTTGTTACTTCTCGAAGAGTATTTATCTAAGTACTTAGTTGATACGTAGGAAAGAAATTATTTATAAAAGATTGCAAACGGTAATTTAAAGGAATACTCGGGATTGAAAAATAATGCAAGCTTTTTAGTATTGTGCGGTTTTGTAATTGCAGTGAGCAAAAGATTTAATTGCGTCGAGATATGTTGAATGGATTCAATGCGATGATTGCTATAAGAAGGAATCTTAAGTTGAAAGGATCACGGCGGATGCTCGTCATCATTAACAGGAGCTGAATTCGAAATATTTTGTTATTTTGCTACAGTGGAGGTGCATTTTCCATTGAAGATATTTGTTTTAGTACAGTAAATAGTGCGTTATTTTGCTGAACATATTTTAACTCAGTTATGAATGCAAAAACTTATTTGCTACAAAACAATGTTGCTTATTTTGCTTTGTACACATTTTATATACACGGTGTCGTATTTTGTTTAATTTTTTTTAATTTCAGACCAGCCACTATAAAGTATTCTGTTTACTCAAAAATCTTGAATTGGTGTTTAATATTTAATAATCTTCAGATAAAAGTTATATTAGATATTTTACAAGCAAACTGAATATTCTTGGGCAATTGGAAGATTATAGACTGTTTCCAAAACAGCACAGACAGCACGATTGTCCTCATAGACAGTGTCGTTAATTACCGCGCACGGTTGAAATTCTTATCGGATTCCGCAAAGCCAATCACCCGCCGCACAGTGTGCTCTCTGCGAAACAGCACGGTCATGGCCAATGTCCCGGAATCACACGGTCCGCTAACCGGGACGCACCAGACCACTGTGCGGGGGAGGCGCAGGACCCCCATACGAGTACTTGACTAACATATATTTAACACAGCGACACCATGGTTAAATTTTTATAGTTTAAATAACAATTTGTTGTATGTTGGTTAACAATACGTATTCGCTAGATTGAAATCTCTTAGTGACTCAGTGTATTTGATATTTACTCGCCGCAATCAATCTCATAAATCGTCACATGTTGTGATTGCAATCAAGCCCCACATAAACAAGCTTCTATTAGCGCCGTTTCTATGTCATCAAAGGTCATCAGCTGTCGCGTTTGCAGTATCATCGGCACAAAAAGCTTTCCTTAGACACAGTCATTAGTCGTCATCGCGCGGAGTGCATAGAGCGGCGCAAGATGGATGCCGGCAGATAGCTCGGCAGATGGACGCGCGACACGACGCGGGGACACGATTGGTTTGATCTTTAAATTGCAAACAATTCAAAGGATATGTTCTAGTGGCACAGTGGCGTGCCGTGGCCGTGACGCCAGGGCAAGCACGTCTGAATTTTTTGTAAATTTATTTTTGAGAGATTCACTTAACTACCGTTTTTTTGATTATATATATTTAAATATTTTTGAGTAAAATACTTGCATTATCAAACAGAGTCTGATTGATAATGCCAACGTGAAAGATTGGCAAAACTGGTAACAAATAAAAACAAACACGTGGAAAATCACTCAAGTATTTTACTCAAAAATATTAAAATGGAATTCCACCAAGTACTCTCTGTCAAAAATATTGAATATATATATATTTCTATAAATTACTCAATACAACTATTTAGTTTAGAATTTATTCATGTATGACAGTGGAGTTTATACTTAGTATGCTCAAAATCATAAATGGAAATTTATGGTTTTATCAAAAAATAGTAAAAATATTTATTCTAATCAAAAGCACCTTGAGATAGTATAAATATAGACAACACCCTAATAACACTCGCAATAAGAAAAATGATCAACCTTTACTAAAAAATAAATATAAATTTTGTATATTCACTAAAATCACTTTAACCATTTTAAACTCTACCTAACAAAATGCGTATATATTTCTTAAGTCCTTCAAGGCAAAAGTCTTTGCTATTGTTTTTACCCCTGTTTTCTCATCATAAGTACCTTTTTAGTGATTTCTAAAAACAAGTTAATTTATATCTCAAATATAAATAGAAAGATAACAATGTAACCCAAGTGCTTGACGTCTCTAGAAGCAGGAAGAAATCGCAGTAAAAAATGACGCCATGTTATCGGAAGTGTTGTCTTCCCGGATTGATGTCGCCACTTAATGGCAGAAACTAATCCCCGGCGGCAACAATTAGTCCTAAACCTGGGGTGACATGGCGAGGCTTCCACGCGTCGTAAATAAGATATTGTCTTCGTAAAAAATAAACCCCAGACGTGGGTGGTTAGGTTTCGTATTGCGTTTTCAAATCATGTTGTATATCTTTTAAGTTTCAGCTGACTAAACATATTTCTTTGGAATGGAATTCCATACCGCTTATAATTTTTATTTGTGATACGAATTGAAATGCATTTGCACGAAAAAGCTTTTACTCATCACGTTTTATTTATGAATATGGTATCCATGTTTAAGAAGTGCAGGATGCATTTTACTGGTGCATCGGGTAATTCGGATGTACCGATCGGTGCATCCCAGCTGTTGGCGCAGACTAGACTACACGGATCTACACTCACCGTAATGACAATCATTTTATAGCGACGTGTTCTCGCGCTTACGACTGTTATAAAAATTAAGCACACGGCATTGCTCTAGCGTGATTAAAAATATGCTGAAAAGAGAATAAATTAAATGAAAATTTAAATAAAATGGCTTCCCTATATGTATTATAGAATCGCTTTAAATTAAAAAAAATCGGGTACGAGTAATTTTTTAGAAGATAGTCCTTAAATTATTAAATAATACTTGTTATGTATCCGGTAACTATTTAATAACCTGGATTTTTTTTACGTAAACAAAATAGGTTGTTTATTCACAAATTAATACAAATTTTCGAGGATAGTAATCAAAAGATGAGCTTAATTCTAATAGATGAAAGAGAAACCTGCGGAAGTTGAAATATTTTTAGTCTACTAACACATATCCCAAATTCTTGATTAATTACGTTTTTTTGCTATTTTCGTAGATTCATACGCTTGACCGTTACTTAATAATAATTTATCGATGTATAACGTATATGAAAAGCATAGATAGAATATTAAAAAAGATCTAAATAGTACAGGGTTGTTCTTAATATCTGCGACAAGGGAAGTGAAATCGTAAGTGTCCTGATTGTCAGCATTAAGATGATATTTTATGAATGAAATATATTACGAAATCATTTATATCAATCATAAAATATCTCGCGTGTTCAGTCTTCAAGTGTCTAGCCTATGAATAAATTGACACACTCTAGTCACGACACGTATTGTATTTTTATATATTAATAATAGGCTCTCAGGTTCGAATTAATAAAAGGTATTCCAGATAGTGTAATTAACGCTGAGTGAGCATTCTCGTTCTCCAATAAAACTAAAACGCAGCGCGGGTCCCGAGGGGTTAGGAGAAGCCAGATAGATATTTTTTCAACCAGTCAAGAGACACGCGATTTAGGGTTAAATAAGGGGTAGTATTTAAATTTTATTTCATAACGTATTTTATACTTTCACGAATAAATACAAAAGTGTTTTATTTTCATCAATAATCAGATAATTATTTGCCTTGGTGATTATTAAGCGATGAATAAATATTATGTATAAAAATAATAAGTATTAAGACTGGTAAGCTCAACATATACGTCGAATTGATTCTGTAAATAAAAACATAATAAGTTTGATATGATTTGGTGTCTTGTGGGTGTTCTAGTGTTTTTTATAATTATTTTTTTGTCGATATAAAATAATACGTTTTTTTATTTAAAAATATGATTGGAAATGTATCAAATAGTATCAATTTGAATGACTGTACTGTCACATTTCAACCGCACGAATAAATCCGTCCCCCCGTGTTAACGCATGTGTACAGTAAGCGCAACAGAAATGCCCCGCCCGTTGCTATCGCCGATAGTAAAATGAAATTTTTAACGACGGCCGTTACTTCGGACTGCATTCTTGTTTCAGCAGTTTAATTTAATAGATATTATGTTTAGTCCAGCGCGTATGCAAAGTGGACGTAAAGCACTATCTCACCCGTGCAGTGAAATCGCAAAATTTCAGCAAAATTGTTTTAACGCTTTAATTCAATTAAAATTAAGAATTGGTATAATTTTTGAACCTCATGACTCTAAGCTTCAATGTGAATATAGATGTATTAAATTTTTTTAAAAATTAAATGCAAGTTTTAAATAATTTCATTGGACGCGAAAAATCTTTGATTGGCTGTACATTTTACGGTTTACTTAGTGAGTATTTTGAATATTCACTTTTTAAAAAGTTATGTATCAAACAGGCCTCAGAAATTATTTTACAAATTATATCATCGTTTGTTTGTATTTATATGGTATATTTATTTCAATCTAACATGAAAAACTGATTGTATTAATGGCAGCATTTCAAACCCAATTTTTGAATGATTAAATAAATACGTTATTATTGACTTTAATGGAAGCGCGAAGAGTATGCAATAATTCGATTTGGTAGATTGTCATTCCGCTTTTGCAGTTACCTGTCGGTTCCAAAAGCTTTTATTATAATAGACACTGTATGATACTTTTAAAATTTCTAATGCTTGATAGAGACTACACAAATCCTGAAACTAAAATTTCATAAATACTAAATAGCAGAGATGTCACATTTGTCATTCAAAATATACATAAACATTATATCACATATGAATATTACATTATGCAATTTGCGCTGTGCCCATAAATCACGGCAGGTCTGATATCCTCCCAATTATCGGTAGTCCGTTTAATGACGTTTCTGCCAGTGCGGGTTTAGGCTGCTACAGTGTTGCCTGCAGCAATGCCAACATTGTCCTGGCCGGACCACACCGCTGAATGGAGTCGTCACTACCGAGGGATAAAAGATTTATAGTAAATCCCCTATAAAATATTTACGCCGCGTATAAAATATTAATGCAAAACATGTTTTATTCAGTTAGATTATTTTTTATTGCTCCGTTTTCTATTCTTCGCGTGATTTTGTACGCCATTTTAACATATGTCTTGCATCGGGCTTTTGTATGGACGCTCGCCCCAAGTCTCTGCCCGCCTTTGTGATTGTGAAATAGCCGGTAAGAAATGATAAAAGTAAACAAATTCCCAACTGTTTGGCCAGTATCAAGTTTGTGAAAATTTATTACTCGGACGCAATACAACCGAGTCGTTAAATGCGTCCAATGAATGCCAATTAAATTTACTTTAATCAGTCAAATGCGATTTAAGGCACGTGTTAAACGTTTCGATATTATTATCTATTTTATATAATTTTTCAATATTGAATTGAAAGCAATAGTTTCGCACCTTAGAAAAGGTATCGTTTGTTAAAAAGGGGTCTTTATAATTTATTGAAGCTTAATATGTAATGTTTTATCGCTTAGAACGAGCTCACTGTTCGTAAAGCCCGTTAATATTATAAACATTGCTTGTAAATATTAAAGTTGTTATACTATTTCAATATAATATGTTACTAAAATTACTGAAATATTCATAAAATATCACAACTTTGATCTCACGTGGATTCAATTTTTATATCAATATGGATTCAGACTGAGTTAAAAAAAAATCATAGTTGACTTTATTTAAAAACATAATTCGTGATGATGGTTGAAAAATTGATACAAACGTTTTAATCTTTGATAAGTGAAACATATCATATGTTACAACTATTATAAATAATCGTGAACATTAACTATTTAAAAAAATATATATTTTCAGTCATTCTGTTCTCTATTTTTCAATCTAGACTTTTTTTTATTCTCAAGCTATAAATTTTAAGAAATATTTTATACCAATTGAACTAACGTAAATTTTCGATTTTATCACTTCATTTTGACATGAAGATTCTGATTCAGCATTTTAGTTGAAAAGCCATTCTGCTCTTCGGGCTTATTCGCCATGACATTTTATTAGAGTGACTACACCGTGTAACGTTAACATTTATTCAGTAGGTAGTTTTATAGATTTTTTAAAATGTTTCTTTATTGGTCTGAGTTGTTGAGTGTCGCCGAGCAGTTAACTTCCGACATTGTTGCTGCCGAGACGTTTCAAAGAATAATATTTTTATATTAACTTAAACGACCCATTTGAATACACTTCCCTGTTTTGTGTTAATTTTTTATTATAAATGACATCGAGTAGATTTATTTCACGTTTTTTATTACCTACTTTAGCCGTTATAACTTCACCGTGGCGGCCTTTATCCTTTGAATTTTTACTGACACGATTTCCATACAATGTCAGCGTGTTAAGTAAGAATAAAATTATAAACAATAGATATGTACAAAGATGCATTAAAAAGATATTCTTCATCACTTTGATAACAATTAATCGCGTTTAGATATAAAATATAAATATTTGTATTTAGCTTTAGCAGTGGACAAATCAAAGGTCAGAACGTAGTACTTATTCTTAAATGTTAAACAAAACGCTTAGAGAAGTCTTATAAAATAAAAACCGATGGTGCATTTCCATCACAAAATGCCTTTTAAATATTAATGGATAGTGTTACATTGTGTGCGGAATTTTAAAAGTTATTTTCAATTACGCCGGAAGGGTGAGGTGTTGTTATGCCAGTTTTTAGTACCATGGACGTGCGAGGTTCGTGACTGGTCAGTCTGAATACATATTATAACGCATTTCAAAATTTATTTTTACATCGATATTTTTATGAAACAATGAATCTGGTTGGGTAAAATTTATTCATACTTTCGATAATTACTCTAGTTAAATACCGAAGAAAGACCTTAGGATCCACTTTACTTAATAAAATCATGAACAGACATTGAGATACATTTAGCAAGAAGGTCACCAACCTCAGGCACTTGAACAAGAAGAAACACTGATTTATATGGCTGCTGTGTATAGTCTAAGTTTATTTTAATACAAAGCGTAACAATAAATATTAAAATGAAAAAAACTGAAATATTCAATTATATTAATTTAGATTAATGTCAATCAGAATGCGTTTTTATTTACCCATGCAGGTATTAGTATGTTTATGTGATTAAGCACATTTTTTTCATACATTGAAAACGATTAAAGAATATTGATTAGCCCGAGCATATTAGTTCATATGTAGAATACGATTATTAAAAATTCTCACTAAATTGCAGTGGCTCGTTAGCATAGTTGGATAAATGCACCGGCCATGAAAGCTTGGGGATGTGGGTTCGAATCCCTCACAAGTCACGATGATATTTTCTGAGAGTTTTCTTTAATCGTTTTCAATGTATGAAAAAAATGTGCTTAATCACATGAAATATTCAAAATAAATTTATCAGAATGTAGCATTTAGGAGTTACTACCGGAATAGAATCGGAATAAACGCCTGCTTAGTGAGACCGATTATTAACTAGTTAAGTGCCATGCGTTATTAGTTGGGATATCGTGTGTTTCCTGTGCTCGGAGTTGTTAGCTTCCCTCGGAGGACCGTATTTCTGCATTAGCAACTGGACACCTCTCAGCGAATGATAAATTTATACGCCAGGCCCCATCTGGCCTGCTCGCCGCTTATTATCGCACAACCCGGAGAATTAACACAGAGAATCGTAAATATTAAAAAAAAAACTTTTTAATTCTAAACATAATAATATATATGTATATAAAAAAATTAATTATAATAATTAATATTTTTTTTACTTACTAATACCAAATCTTCTGAAAAATAGACTAACGGCACTTTTATATAATGACATACATAAAAATATATATTTTTGTATGCCACGTGCTTTAATATCAAATTACTGAAGATTCATGATCGATGACTGAGCAAATACGTTATAATTTTTTTAAGAATAAATATTATAGTGTAGTGGGTCCCCGGGTTTTTCTACACTGCAGCTATAAGATAAAAACACTTGTTACTTATTTTACAATTTATAAAAATAATACATTTTATCAATAAAAGTAATTACAATGCTATTTATGCAATAAAGTTGATAGCCAGATGTTATATTGCCAAAAAAACTGCAGTATGTGGATAAACTTATTTTAAAATTAATTAAATGTTTTGCCTGGCAACAGTTGGTTTTTGTTAATGCGTTTCGTAATTCCGTGTTCTTTGTTCTCTGCGCTGGATGCAAAAGTGCAGTGTGCACATTAAACGCGCAATGTAAGGCACTGAATGTGCAGCTCCATTGTGAGATTAGACTGCAGGGATGCAGTCGGCCATAAAACTGAAGATGAAGTCTTAAAGTTTGACAGTTTATATGGGTTAAGATACCAAAGCTCTCTCGGATGTCTGCCTCTCATGTTACTAATTAATTGCTTATAAATCAAATATATATAAGACATAGTAGTTCTATTAACGGAAGAAGTTTTATACTTTTGAAAGAAATATAGATAATTTGTGTAGTATTTTCAGTCTTCATATTAACTTGCAGAAAGTAACATATTTTAGATTTAAAAAATAATACTACCGCTCTTATAACATAAAACAACATTTTAAACATTTTTGTTGTTACTATATGATCATAGAATTTCAAGAGTGTAACGCCGCAAAGATCATGTATTTATTTTATTACTTATGAAACACTTTGATTATATAACGTGTACACAAAAAAAAAAAAAAAATTTTGTATAAAAAATGTGCATCCACTAATAATTTGTGGTTTTAATATATTTTAGGTATTTTGCTTATTTAGTATCATATTTTGAAAAAGAGTATTTGCATATTTTAAATATTAAATAAAATAATCTGAGCGCAAACAAATACGCAGGAATCACAAAAGAGTGCGTATAAATAATATCTAACCAACGAGAGACATAAATGTAAACGTTTTAATGTAAGTTAAAAATTTAATGTCTGAAATAAAACATTCAGCATTAATATTCAGGTGATTCAAGCCGAGGCAAATAAAGAGCAGAAATGAACAAAGATAAAATTTACGATATGAAAACGGAATGGAGATATCCTGCGAGTTAGCCTCTCGCGAACAGGCGTTAAAAATTTAAGTATTGCACCCTTGTATGGGTGAGTTAATGCGAGGGGATTATTTTATAACAGAACTAATCCTACTGGAAAAACTGTTAAGGCGAAAGCTTGATCTGCGAAGTGTAATTCACGGGAGAGCAATTATTTTTTTCATGTCTACTTAAAAATGGAAATGCAGGCGGACTATTATTATTCCTCTTTATTTATGACTATTTGTTTTTCTTTATGCATACATAAATCAAGCTCAATGACTTAAGTGTTTATAAATACTACCGTTAAACTGTATTCCGTAAATCTCAGATTTACACTGTTTATAATTCTCTAGTTCAAAAACACTCATTGAGTTTTCTGAATGAAAATAAATGTCTAAATTTTACCTTAATACATATTTTTATTACGTATTCAAAAGGCATATAAGCTTTATGAGATATATCATTTAGAGTACTAAATTTTCTAACGGTAGTAATATTCTAGTTTTAAAGTTTTTAATTTCCTTCATTTAGAATCCTTTGTTTCTCTTCGGGATGTTTCTTATTGAAGTCGTAAAACTCCAGTAGGAAAATTGTAATTACGAAGAGCTGCCAACATTACGATCCTGGAAAAACTTTACTTGGAATAAGCAGTTATCTGTCTATACTTTATTAGGTGGTAAAAAATATAAATCTTTTTCATGTCTGTAGTTTTATAACATATTAGGAAGTGTATATAAAAAAACTACCATATTATAAATGTATAAAATAACAATGAATGGTGGTGCAAAAGTTTAGTTCATGAATTCTTTAATAAATAGATAGTAATTTTACACTCAGTTTTATTATATTGATGCTCATATTAATCACATCTTCTTACGGAAGAAGATATGATTTAAATACTTTCAATATTTACTCAACTTTCAAAATATTTCAAAAATATATATACTCAAATAAAAGTGAAAAATAATGCCTGCCAAATATATATAGTCCAAGATGATGTCATTTATGTTAGTATACTAGAAAATTATTAGTCGTTTTCATAACTTTTAGTACGTTCATACTCATCAATACAACATGTAATAGTAAGAACTTGGTTTAAATAATTTATTTGATTTATCACGTAAAACTATAATATAAAATAAAATATCTAGAATCAGAATAAAACTTAGTACGTTAAGAAAATCTTAACGTATTTACAGCTTCAAGAAAATAAACTCTAAGGAAGTTGGCTCAAAGAGCAAAACCTGCAACGGTCCATCGATCAATATAGATTAGTCAATGCGATCTCAATGATAAAACCCATCAGGGGACATTAAGGATTCCTACTCGGAAGGAAGAGGTGAGTAATAAAAGATGGGATGGTTTTATTTTATTAACCCGGAGAAACCTCTGGCTGTGTGAGGAAATGGTGGAAAACTAGATGAAACTTGAGGCTGCAGAGGTTGAAAACTTTACACTCAATTGATTCTTAAATTATTTAAAGAATCTTAAAATAAAACCATACTCAAAACAGATCTAAAAATTAGTTTAAATATGAGAGCATAATATTAATTATAATAAATCAAATTAAAATTTTTATATGTATGCCAAAGAGCATTGCTTAAAAAAAATAATTTATAAAAAATCGACAGCATAAATTGACATTATTTGTTTAATTTCGTTAGTTCGTTCATCGATTATACGTATAATATTCTTCGCAATATGCCTGAAAGATATATTTTGACATTGACTGGTTTACACAGTAGAAACTCAGTATATATTTTAGATTCATATAATTTATAAGAAACGCTAGATTATATTTTTTATACATTTCAATATTTTTATTAAAATGTACAAATTATTGAATTATAATCTCGATTTTTTTTGTACTCAGAAGCAAGCTTTAAAAATATAATAAATTCAGCAAATCTACGATATCCCTTAAAAATATTTAAAACCCTGAGATTTTAATGTGCTCTTGTATTTATGCCACCCCTGGCGGACTGTCTCATTTGATTTTCATTTCCTGGGAGTCCCTATTGCCCTGTTCTTTAGTAGATCGTTAAAGTTTGATCGCAGGGCTGTCCACGTCTCGCTTCCTTCTTACACGGTTCCTGATAATACTCTCTTCCCCCAGATTCTCTAATGCTTTGGACTCTTTTGGCTTTTCGCATTTTTAATGCCACCTTGCGTCTATTATCGTTAATCTTTCTACTTGTAGTTGTTTGAAATTCCATCGAAAATTGGCGCATAGATATATAACTACTAACATCTTTTCTGTTACTATATTGTTTAGTATATTTTTTACATTTATGTCATTAATGTAAAAAGAACTTGTAGACAAAAAAACATTTTATAACTATAGATATGTGCTGTTAAAAATGTTACGGCAATGTTTGTTTTTTATGCTTATTAAGATCAGCAATAAAAGCGTCGTATTGAAAATTATAAAACGGGTGTAAGTGTATAAACGATTTGTTAATAATATATATATTTTTAGTATAAAAAACCTGTTTACAAGAGATGCAGAATTATGTTATTATAATCTTACACATCTTTACTATAACGAGCTGGTATTTTTATAATTTTATATATGCATTTATCAAGAAATTTTATCTGGAATAAAAAAAACGATATTATCAACATACAGAAAAATTATTAAAGTTTCCGATACATTAGAAATATGAATTTATATGAAAACCTTGCCATAAAATAAGAATAAATATAGGGTAAATGCTTAAAATAAATATTTTATCTTGGTGTTGTGGGTGCATATTTTATTATTTATTCATTCCAGACATTATTAGACAACAAAGCTTTACATTTACATAACTTAGAATGACTTCACTAAACATGATGCTCTGATCTCCAGCGATCTTTTTCTTTGAGATTGAAATCGGAGACTTTACGACCATCTTAAAAACCTTTTGAATAAAGATATAAAATTATCTTGGGTATTCAAAACGCGTTTAATTTTCGTCCAAATAGGACTTTGAGCTTTAATTTACCAAAATAAAGATTAATGAAATTTGAAGCCAAAATCACATTAATATTTATTTATAATCAACCATAATTATAATAACTTTTAAAACAATATTAACCGCAATTGAATATTATGATATGACGATATTTGGCTTATTGGCTCATAGCCAACTTTTAGCTGATGTATTTCTGGTTCGATTCTTGTTGTTCCTCAATTTATCATAGAATTTGTCGGATTAAGTTTGACTCTATTTTTTTTCAGTACATACAGTCAAATATCAAAAAAAAACAAAAAAATGAATTTTTCCCATCTCAATTCTTAATTAATATACTAGCCATAATAACATTGGCATTTGAGAGTTTATATTGTAGAATTTTTATGGTTTATTCGGTCGAGATTTGAAATCGACACCCCAAGGGTAGTTAAGGGTTGTTTTGAGTATATTTAAGAAGGCGACATTTACCCAACCCCCAATGTCATCCCTTACAATGTTTACGACCAAATAAAACATTTGATTGCCTGGATTCGGCTTTGTATTTTTGACCCATTTGGTCGGACGTTATCTCTCTGTTAGTCGTTGTATCTGCTACACTGAGTCAGGTGATGATGCGCAGGTTGACTGGTTTTAACATTATTAAAAAGATTTAATATAACTGGTTCAATAAATAATACTGTATATGTCTCATTATAAATCCCATAGAATATAAGTTGTAAACTTTAACACCTAACTTCCATATGATTGATTCAATTTGACAAATATGTCACGCATAGATACTTTTGAATGGTCTATTATATTGGTACTAATGTTAATATTTTAATGTAATATTCACTCTAAAATCCAAATAAAATGTTACTGTGTTGATACATAATACATTTATTTCATAAAAACAATAAAAAGCAAATGTATAAAATAACGCTTGTGCTTCAAATAATGTTTGTTTTTTTCTTATGCTGGTTTCTATTTTGATTTTTTTACTGAGAAGGTATTTATTTTATAATAGTGTAACGCGCCGGGTCTCCAATAATTAAAACATGATTTATTTGCACTATTTATATTTAACTTATATTATACAGAGTCTTCACAATTATTTATATTAACAACATATTTATATCAACGACACCCGAGGACTATCTCGCGCTCACGGCTCCCGAGAACCTGTCTATCGAGCACTACTCCCGAGCACTACTCCCGAGCACTCTCTACCGAGCACTCCTTCCGAGGACTCTCTGTCAAGCACTGGCGCCGGTCGTCTTGTCGCTCGTTCTCCAAGGCAACGTATTGTCGCCCCTAAACGACGGTCGCTTGATCATTACAGATGTTTCTGGACTATGGACTAGAAGTAGACTCTGGAGTAGAATCGCTTCGATCGATTCTACCGCTAACCCGTTACACTACCCCCTTCTCAGGCATTGTTTCGTCCCGGAACACTCGTTGCCTTATCTGCTGATCCTCCTTGCGCCCGTCATCGTTCTCACTGCAGCCACGCCGCGGGTCCTCACGCCGTTCTTTCCGGCGCCCGATGTCGCTTCCATCGCGGCCACGCTGCCGATTCCCGCGCCGATCCATCCGACGCTTAATCTCGCTCCTGCACCGGCCATGCCATCGATTTACGCACCGATCCTCCAGGCTCCAAGGAAACCACAATTCTTCTATTCCGTTCCTTTGGTGTTTATATCTGCCCCAGGATCGCTCGTTGCTAGCCGCGGCCGTCGACGAGCGTTATTATCACGAAATTTAAAACTTTCTTTAAAACTTAATTTAAAACTGTGGTGTAAAGTGTCGAGACGAATACATCTGTTCTGTACAGTGGTTATTAATAAACTGACTAAGTGCGAGAATGCAACATAGATTCCGTATTATTGTATCCTACCTACGTTACATCCTCGCACTTATCTTTAACCCTTTCATGCCCTAAGTACTTTACAAAAAAGATATTTTACTCAAAAATATAACTTTACAAAAACACAAAAATTACAACTATTTTAAAAAAAAAAACACAACATCATACAATGTTTTACAGTCCTGTCTCCTCCTCACACATTTCTCGCTCGCAGAGTGCCACGCTCCGCGACGACAGTCCTGTTGACTGACTCCTTGGCACTTTGTCCAGCGCCTCTCGTCCGCGAAGCTCCATGCTTCGCAACGATGAACCTGCTGGCCTCCTCCGCGCTCTGCCCAGCGCAATCTGCCCGCGAAGTGCCATGCTCCGCGATGATGGACCTGTTGCACCTCCCTCACGTTCTGTCTTACGCCACTCACTCGTGAAGCACCATGCTCCACGGCAACGGTCCCGATGCACTTCTTTCGCGATCCGCCCAGTGCCACTCGTCCGGGAAGCACCATGCTCCGCGACGATGATCCTGTCGCACCTCCTCGCGCTCTGCTCAGCGCCACTCGCCTCTGAAGCACCATGCTCCGCGACGATGGTCCTGGTGCACCTCTTCGCGCTCTTTTTCCTGCGCCTGATCCCGCTCCGACCGACCCGCCGTCGGTCTTTGCGCTAACCCTTCCGGCGCCTGACATCGCTCCGACCGCGGCCACGCCGACGGTCTTCGTGCCGATCTCAACAGTGCCCGAGATGGCCCCTACCGCGGCCACGCCGACGGTCTTCATGCCGATCTCAACAGTGCCCGAGATGGCCCCCACCGCGGCCACGCCGACGGTCTTCATGCCGATCTCAACAGTGCCCGAGATGGCCCCCACCGCGGCCACGCCGACGGTCTTCATGCCGATCTCAACAGTGCCCGAGATGGCCCCCACCGCGGCCACGCCGACGGTCTTCATGCCGATCTCAACAGTGCCCGAGATGGCCCCCACCGCGGCCACGCCGACGGTCTTCATGCCGATCTCAACAGTGCCCGAGATGGCCCCCACCGCGGCCACGCCGACGGTCTTCATGCCGATCTCAACAGTGCCCGAGATGGCCCCCACCGCGGCCACGCCGACAGTCTTCATGCCAATCTTTCCGGCGCCTGACATCACTCCGACCAATTTTGTCGAGTGATCCGCCAGCATAGTCCCAAGCTGTTCGTACTGCTCAGTCCATATTTCGTCCAACTTTTTGGAGTATTCATCCATCTTTCTGGATTGTTCGTCCATCTTTCTGGATCGTTCGTCCAGCTTTCTCATTATATCATTTAAGCTGACCGGCACTTCAATGAGGAACTCTTCTGGGTTGTGGCCCTCTTGCGCCAGGAATTCCTTCAATCTTTGCACAAGGGCTGACTTTAACCCTGTGGTTGACAGATCTCGTTCTTCGAGTTCTCTCTTCAGATCCACTACTTTGAGGTCACTCACCTTTACGAGTTTTGCCATTTTAATAATTTTTTAATCTTAGGTCATACAGAGTTAACATTTAAATTTTAATTATTTATTTCTACCCACATCTGACACCAATTGTAACGCGCCGGGTCTCCAATAATTAAAACATGATTTATTTGCACTATTTATATTTAACTTATATTATACAGAGTCTTCACAATTATTTATATTAACAACATATTTATATCAACGACACCCGAGGACTATCTCGCGCTCACGGCTCCCGAGAACCTGTCTATCGAGCACTACTCCCGAGCACTACTCCCGAGCACTCTCTACCGAGCACTCCTTCCGAGGACTCTCTGTCAAGCACTGGCGCCGGTCGTCTTGTCGCTCGTTCTCCAAGGCAACGTATTGTCGCCCCTAAACGACGGTCGCTTGATCATTACAGATGTTTCTGGACTATGGACTAGAAGTAGACTCTGGAGTAGAATCGCTTCGATCGATTCTACCGCTAACCCGTTACAATAGTTTATAATCAGTCAGTTATAGTAATCTTGTCTTAGAGGGGTAACTCTAAGTTAAGTGTAACGATGTTTTTTGAGCGGATAGCTTTCACTGTCTTAACGATAAATATCAAGAGTCTGATTAACCATTTGAGAGTAAGAATTTTAATTCCTATTTATGTACTGTTTTCACTGATGCATGAATTAAAAAAATTTAACAAATGTATTTAAGAAGATATCTATTTTTTTCCTTGTGAAGGTTTCCTTTGGTTTAGTGGATACGAAGTTATAATAATCCAAACGTAATTTCCGGAGGTTTTACTGCCTCAGCGTCCTCCTCTACCTCCGGTTAAGTAGGGGGAGCGCCAGTGTGTGACGTCACCAGATTTGCATTACTTGATGCACTCTCAGGAAATGCACTTTTTTGCTTTGTTTATTTTTAAAAAAAGGGCTGCTGTATTGTACTTAATGTAGATAATAAAAACCAGGTTATCTGGCGTATTTAAATCTTTTATGACCGAGTCGTGCCCGGGTTTATGGCTAACCACGTTGATTAAAAGAATCTGAATTAGAAGCAATCCGATGATTTAGCAGTAATGAGTTTAACTTTACAGAACGGTAGTTAAACAATAATGTTTTACGGGTGTATGAATTTTATAAAAATATGTTTGATGTACTATTTTTGATAACATTTTCGGTTAGTGCATATTTTGTAAAAATATAATATTTGACGATTGTAAAAAAAGTGCAGAGAGCCTCTATCTCTGTAGTTAAAAATATGTTAAATTTATATCGATAAGTTTACATTCTCACGATTAACAGCCAAGAAAAATCTAATAAATATTTCAACTCACGTGTAAAATAGTTGAAAGGACCACCTAACTAAGTGTGATATAAAGCAGAATTGAATTAATAAAAGTGGCAGTGGGACAGTATGGGAATAAAGCGCACTCCCGACGTCCGTCATACTAATCCGGCATTTGTTGAGATGCACAAAAAATCTTTTGAAATCCGTGCGGCTGGGGAAGGCTTTCGGCTTTTATTTTGTTTAAAATTGAACGGAGATTAAGTCGAGTAGTGTCACAGGGTGTTGCTGCAATCATTTGTGCTTATGTTTATCCATAAAATATATAATAAGAATTAATGTTGTGTTCAGATATCTCAAATTTCCAATATCATAATGTACATACAACATAAGCTTTATACGTATTGCATACAGTTTATTACCTTAGCGAGTTTTGTTTAAATTGTTAAATCTAGTCCATGCAGATATTTTATAAGTCAAGCGTAATTTTATCTCTCATAACAATATTTATTTTTTTTAAATAAAATTTCCCACAAGTCTCCTGTAGACTATACAATTTTTTTGCTTAAACATTGTCTCACGAATAGCTTATTAATTAGGTGTATAATGTAACATTTGAACATTACGGTGTATGAGATTGTTGGTACTTTGTTCTTTTAAAAGACGCTTCGACTGCTTTATTTCGAAAATAATTATAACAAGCCTTTGGTAAAACTTTTATAACTACATTGTTATAGTTATACACTTTGATAAAAATACAAATTTTATTTATTCATCAAAACGTAAAAATGAGATGTTTTTTTTATATATTAGAGTAGATTTGGGTACACGGGGTGGTGTTCGTATGTGGCGATGTCAAATGTCAATACGCTGGGTGCTCTTTGAAAAGAATATTTAGTCCAACAAGTCCACAAGAATAATGGCCGGTCCGGCCCGCATTCTGCCCCACTGAGAGATGAATATCGCTCATCCATCTGAATCACGGGACGACATCAAACCCTTTACGATTTTTTCATAGCGATGGAATGTCTCTTTGATAAATTTGGGAACAATTAAAATAAAAACTTAAAAAATATTTACTCCGATGTAACTTCATAAAATGTTTGATAAATCATTAAATACTAGATAAAACTCCTATCATAGTTATCAGAATGTTTTCAATGCATTTAAATACTTTCTTTTCATTTAATTAATATTTGATGGTTTAGAAAATAAATAAATTAATATAGTGCTTTTATTTTTGCATGGTTTCGATCGCTGTCCTTATTGGCGTGCAGAATCTACCTATATGTTGTCAACCCAGATTGGTGGTAAATGTATTACATTACTTAAGGCACTTTCTATCTATTATAAAATATTGAAATTGAAATATGAGCATATATAGAGAAAATATTAAAAAATAGTTTATCGCCTCTGACAATTCCATTTTGTAGTACCGCGACTCAAAAAGGAAGTATAAGATCGCCATGATTTAATTTGTTCAGAGGTTCGGGGTGGGCAGTGAGGGGTACGGGACAGCCCCCTTAAATATTTAATACAATAGTATGAAATATTTTAAAGAATAATATAGGCACAATTAATATTATTTTTTTTTTTAGTAAATTTGTGTTGTCGCGTTTAAGTAGACTTTTACTATTAAAACAAAACTTCAAAACTCAAACAAAAAGTCCTCAGAGCCGCCCTCCTTCATAGAGCGCCCTCCTCGGATCATCTTTTTAAAGGGACATAATAATAGTTTAACAAACTGCAGTAACCGGAGCCGCGCTGGCCGGCATTGTTCCTCCGACGTCTCCCGGGACCCTCCGTCATCAGGTGTGTCCGGGCTGGTCGTCTCTCAACTCGGAGGCTGTCCCGCACCCCTCACTGCCCACCCCGAACCCCTGAACAAATTAAATCATAGCGATCTTATACTTCCTTTTTTACTCGCGGGACTACAAAATGGAATTGTCAGAGGCGATAAACTATTTTTTAATATTTTCTCTATATATCCTCATATTTAAATTTTAATATTTAATAATAGATATAAAGTGCCTCAAGGAATGTGATACATATACCAGCAATCTGGGTTGCCAACAATACGATTCTGCACGCCAGTAAAACAGCGACCGAAACCATGCAAAAATAATAGCACTACATTAATTTATTTATTTTCTAAACCATCAAATATTTAATTAAATGAAAAAAAAGTACTTACACATGTATTAAAAAAATTCTCGTAAGTTGTTTGTTGTAAAGAAAAATACTTCATTACGTCAATATAATGGTTGTCATAATTCTTAAAAAGAATCCGGAGCGAAAGAGTTTTCATTATTTATGTGAAAAATATCAGCAATCTGGTTAACCGTTAAGTTTTATTTATTATTGATTAAACACTGTATTTTTGGAAAAGCGTCAAGTTTATAAATTCAATTAGTTTTGTTGATATTCTTAAGACTATATAATATAATATTTTCGTTGTAAAATTGTATTTAAAAAAAGGCTTTATATCTGATCGCCGTAAAAATATTTTTTACTCTGTTTCAATAAGTAATAGGGGTATCAATAATCTCAGCTCAAATTTCAATTTATTAAATCTCCAAAGTTCGATAAAACGTAATCAATATTATTTTTAACGACGAGTAATTCGATACACCGAGATTTAATAAACTGACCAATGAGTAACCCTTAACAACACATCAAAAGCAGACCATTATAAAAAAAAGTAAACAAAACCAATTTTTCACCCCTAAAACTGAGCGGACAGCCTCACATCGAAATCCTAACAAGTGTTTCTACCCTTACTCGATTCCTATCGAATTGTACCAAATAAATTGGGTTTTGAGTTTCGCCGCGAGTGGTTTCGGACCGACGGCCGATAGTCGTGTTTTTCTAAGGTATTAGGCCGGGAGCCGCGGAGAAGGAGTATGATAGATGGATAGATTACAGCTTGTATTATTTGTCCGGTATTTTTTATAATAACGCTGGTACTTTGATGGAGAGGGATTATGGGGGACTTTGAAAAGTGATTGAAAGCTGTTTACTTTGTATTTTTTCAAATGATATATTTTTTTGGACGCCTCTGTGAAGACGAAGAATGACAGTGTGACTTGTTTATTTAGCAGAGTCTATTCATGAAAGTATCCCATGCTTGAAAATTAATATTACCTCAAGAAATATTTGAGACGCTTTAATATATTTAAAAAAAAAATTATATTGTAAAATAACCACTGTCAAACGAAACTTTACACCATAGAAAATTAAACCTGTTTAAAAGACATCACACTGATTGCATGGACTTTTTTTTCAAAACCTGAATATGCCTTATATTTTTTAGATAATTCAAAGGCAAACAAATAATCAATCAATAGATAATAATATTAAAATCTGCTCGCAAATGAATTAAAAAAAGACAAAGAGAGTGGATAAAAATAATTCGGATATTATTTTTATAAAAATCTAAATTATTTTTATATTCTCTAAGATTCGTGCCGGTAAATTAGGCTTAGGTATCCTCATATGCGTGCATTCAAGTTTTTTTTTTTTTTACAAAAAATGCAAGTATAATAAAATGTCGATGCTTTTAAAGCTTGCCAGGCGAATCATTCTCTATAAATAACACATTTTTTTTCGAAAAAAAACAACTTGCACACATTGCCTTACTGCACAAGATTACGTTAATTTGAGTACTCAAAAAGCGAAATTTATTTAAATTCAAACAATCCAATAATTTTTTTATAAAATAGACAAAAAAATATCGGCATGTGATTACTTGGTATGAGGTTGACTAAAAAAATAGATTAGGAATTTGTTTGAGACGGCATGCTACAGATAGCAGCAATATTTTCATGCGGCTGAAAAGGACTGTATGAAGCATCTAAAGAAACAAGCAACCGTAACTAATGCTTATTGATCTAAAGGTCATAAAGAGTTCATAACTTAAATAGTCTACTGAATAGCACAATCACAGTGGACAGTGTTGAACAAAGGAGCATTGCGTTTGATAGATCGAGCGGAGGCCTCCTGTTTTGTTATATCCTTTGATGTGAGGAGATGTCAGAAGAGCCATCAAACCAGAGCATTAGATACAGGCAACTAGTGCGAGCTTTCAAAAGAAAAATGCTTTATTCTCTTAGTAGCTGCGGTAGAGAAACAAATTCTTCACTCCCTAGCAACAGAGAACGTATTTACATGAAATCTGGTGCAACTAATAAACAAGATAGACATAAATCTGTCAAGCAGTTCTCTACCAGTCCTTTATGTGTGGACGTATGGAGTCTGACTAAAGGCTGCTGGATCAGGTATCCTAGCAGGTCGTATCAAATAGCTTCAAATCAATCAAAGCCTCACAAAGGACTATAGGAGTGCGGGTAGCCGAGCTGGGTTGAGTGCTGGGAAATATAGTGAGGGCTCTGTTCATATTGTAAATTAAAATATAATTAGTGTTCTCGATAGCTTTTTGATATATTAAAAAAACAAATTTAGATTTTAAGCCTCATTTTAATATACCTGAAATATAGAAGCAGTGATATTAGAATTGGGGGCTAAAAACGTTAGATACACTCATTTGAGGATTTAATCTAAAAAAAATCTTTGTATTGTGTTTATTGACAAATTTCGGTTAGTATTTTATTTGATCGATAAATTTAGAACAATTTATCTTTACTTCCTTACGTTGACTTTTTTTTTATAATTTTTTTTTTTTTAATAAAATCTTTTTTTTACAATAAGGTTTCGTACTTTCATATGTATATTTATACTACAGAATTGGCATTAAAGTTATCAGTTGGTTTTCAATCCATAAAACATACATAACCTCAAATAATAAAAAATCAGTTTATTTGCGTGGTAAACATTTATCGATAGGCCCGAAGGGGCGAGCCATCTTTGTACTGTATGTCCATAAAAAACCTTCCCTTTCATCTGCGACAGTGGGCTGTGGGCTACCCTAAGATATTGGTGCATTATAAAGTCCCTTCTCTACAAAGGACAGGTGGACTGGCTACAGGGTGCACGAGATGTCCCTGTTGGCTTTTGATAGATTTACCAGGGGCGGAGAATAGAACAACTCATAATCGATGCAGATTCATTTTTTGTTTATAGCCACATAAAGAGTTTCATTTAACACACTTGTTAAAAGAAAATCTATCTGATGCAGCTAATAGCCATTAAAATTTTTATCCAACATATCCGCAGTTGTTTTCTTCTCCCTGTCTACCTGGGTCTTAACTTATTTTCTACTTCTTCTATCATTTACTGTCACAGAGCTTGGAAATTTGCCGCTTGTATTATAAAAATAAAAGGAATCAAAATTCAAAAATGATTGTCCTCCATAATATTTAAAAATTATAAATTCAAACCGTTCATATAAAATATAAACAAATTGTTGTCTTCGACTATTGCTATTTTGAGTAATCATTGAAAAGTATATTAAAAATACAAATTTTCAGTTTCTTCATAATATTTTATTAAGAAACACGAGTCACCACTGTCGCAGCAATGTAACGCATATCAACAAATCTTTTGAGTTCCGATAATAATGCGGCTATGTTTATTTTCCATCTGCGGCGAGCCCCGTGAAAGGGCGGCGTGACGTCACGCGGGCCCGCCATTGTGCCCGAGCACTGGCCAGGGGTGGGGGGTGGGGGTGGGGGGGGCGCCCATCGCAGCCTCCGACCGCCCATTGTACCTCCACATTCTCATCTGTCACTTCAGCCGCAACTCGTGTTAATTTGTAGGTCTTGGCACCATCAGGCGCGTCCATCGCGAGGAGGGTCACGTGGGAACAACGAGTCTTACGCGGCGAAGTACAAAATGTGCAAAATTAATTTTTTTAAGCTTTCAAATATTCACGAAGTTCACGAGTACATATTTGTTCAATTATCTTGTCACGAGTGACCTTAAACATATTTAATATAATATGATATTGATATTAAATTGCGAACGGTCTACGAGTCGCTGATCATTATATAAATAATGATGCAATGAACCCTAAGGAGTATCAGGTAATGCGGTCACTTTTATAATAGTCTGCGAGTCGCTAATAGTAATCCCCGCCGATGGCCGCCGACCTGCGGTAACGACCATCATTAGGCTTGGACTATTCTTGTCACGCTTCGCGATGTATCGCAACTTTATTATGATCGCACAGCTTACCTCATACTCGCAAGTTACAGTACAGCAGCTTCTCAACAGCTGTAAAAACTTTTAAAAATATTTTTAATCATTAAATATCTGTTTTGATATTTATAAATGTATCAATAATTATAAAGAAGGCACAGGCAGGCAGGCATGTTTTGGTTTATAAAACAATGGGAATTTGAATTTTATTTAAGGGGTGTTGAGTATAGATGAACTGACTACACGAATGACCTTCGATCTATATATTTATTTGAAGTTTAAACAGTGCTTTATTTTAATTATATAGGTAGAATATATGCGTATATTGCAAGTACAGTTTATTAGTATACGCAGTAGAATCGCTTGAGAACCACTGTAGTGCTTTCCCCCGGAGTATTCCATCATTCTCAAATATCCTGGAAACCAGCCAAAAGCCACGAGCGCCCTGGCCGGAGTCGCGGAGCTCCATTGCGTGTGATTGATCAAAGAAGCCGCATATCGTCTTTCGCAGTATATTGGACTGCATTGTGGAATTATTGGCGATAGAGACATCTGGGGAGGAAGCCTACTCGTAGGGGGCGGTCAGACCGATTCGCCAGGGCGGCGCATTCTATAAAGCTCTATATATATATTTTTTAATGATAAATCATAATTTTTTGACGTAATGATCATTACTTTGAGTATTGCCGTGTATATCAAACTTTAATTTTATAAATCATGATTCGCGTAAATCAGAATGAATGATGATCAATGAAATGAATTAATCAGAAATTTTGATGAAAATTCGAGTATCGAGCGCTGGCAACTTATTTTTCATTTATATGTGTAAGTCTGCTCTTTCATTAAGAATAATAAACGTGATAACTTTGAGACAAAAAAAGCAAACCATGTCTAGTAATTTTTTTTGTTAGTACAAATTTTTGGGATAAAATAATATAAAATTACCAAGTAAAGCTAAATTCTTCTAAAAAAATGGAATAATTGTTGGGATCAATTCTATAAAATGACACTTTTACAAAATTTATAAACAATGTGATATTTTCTAGAAAATAGATCACGTTTAAAGGAATATGCGTATTTTCCTCTCTATGTTTTTTTGATGACATATTATTTATTGTTTGAGTAATGAAATTGAATAAATATATATTTATTTATACATCTTATATTATAATATCAATAGTGTATATTTTGGCAAGTGGAGCATTAGACCGATACATCATCCCCTTAGGATTGTTATGGCAACGCCACGTATGAAATACCCAGGGGACAGAGCCACCCTCCAGATAAGGGTGGATATAAATTCCATTGTATTATAAAAACCTGAAAAAATATTATGGACTATCAATACCAAAAGATATCGTGTAAGTGTAGTGCAAAGTAAAAAAGATACACTAAGTTTTAAAAAAAAATGAAAATCCTGTATTACAAATGATTCATGTTAGTGTATTGATAACGTGTTATAATTAAAAAATACACTAGGCAAATAAAAGCGAGTACAATTTTTCCCGTTGGTATTATTTCAGACCAGTTTTAAAAGAACACGTTCAGTCTTGAGTCTCATTAAAATATCACAATGTAGCGTCTTTAAACATTTAATTATATTCAAGAATCTAAAAAAACTTACAGAGCAACATAAATATTTTTAATGCAATGGCGACAGTTCAAAGTACTGACAAAATAATAAACGCGGACATTAAAAATCTTATTCTTCACAATAATGAAGTATTGTGAGCAGGGCGAAGGAATTCAACAGATACAATTTACAATTCCGAGATGTGTCGACTGCTATGGAAGTGTTCCAGTTTATTGGATCGTAAAGAGAACAAATACCGACACCTTTTCATAGCTTTATTAGGTGTTGCCTGACTGTTCTTTTACAGTCATAAAACGTCAGGTTCATTGTAATGATTTATTCATTTTACAGTACATTTCGCGTGATTTTGATTAAATATCTCACCCTTTTTAGTGCTTTTTAAAAGGGTGTTGAGAATTTTTAAATCTTTATGAATAATATGCTTACACCAAGTTTGCATTTTTTATTATATTCATCACGTTTATCATAATAAACCACTGTAGATTCCTTGATGAAAAAACTTTCACGATTTCGTCGAGACATAAGGATGTATATTAATCATTGAAATATTTTAATAACGATATTATTTTCACATTATTCTTATTTCACACACACTTTTTATAGTTTTTTTAATCTTCTGACCGCTCACTCAACCCCTAATAATAAGGTCTCTTTTCAGTTGTGTCGAGGTCATGAACTTTTGTCTGGGATGTAATATATTTGAATCACTTTGATTTTTTTTCTTAATATTTATTTAAAGATACACTGACGAAACAATTTTATTCTACCTGAATATATTTTAAATACCTCTTTATTATGCAAAAACCATTCTCTTTGATACGTAAAAATACTTGTAAATAAAATATTTTTAATACAATTTAGAAAATGTTTCATCTAGTAATCCAGAATTGCCTAAATCACATTTTAACATATTATGTTTGACAAGTTATCGAGTTATTTTTATTGGTTTTATTTTTTGTTTAAAGTAAACTTTCTTGTGGGTCAATCGCATAAGGTTCATAATATTTGTAGGTAGAGCAGTTCCCGCTTCACCTCTCACACATAAAGCGACACACAAAAGTAATAATGCTCCCGAAAAATCTATAAAACTGGCCGTAAAACTCCGGCCAAGTTATAATAAAGCCGAATACAATAAAGTAACAAAATATTCCATGCTTCTCCTCTAGCTATCTGGGGGGTTCATATTATAACTGTTGCATGACGTTGATTAGGGATATTATTAAAAAAATTAGGAAACGCTTATTTCGCTATTGAATAAAAATAAAATATTTATAACACCAAATGTTCAAAGAAAATATAACAACTGAAGTTAACTATAGTTTTATTCTATGTTAGTCATAATAAACTTTTATAATATATCTAAAATAGTAATGTCAAATGAGTTTAGTATATTTTATGAATATTCAATATGTAATATAAATTTTGAGTATTTTCAAAATATATAACTAGACGTATTTAATTGTTATATAAACAATTTAATCCGAATAATTTTTAAATAGTTAATTCCCAAAAATTCCTATAAATAACCGTACATCCTTCGAAATAATCTTGCATCTTTCAGTGGTATGTCTTTTTTATTTTTGTGTACTTAAAAGTATAGAACTACTATTAAAAAAAGTTATTTGTTGTAATATGTGTTAACGTTATAAACTTACACGTCGGCTATTAATATAGTATCGGCGTCGCTGGCAGAACAGGTTCAATTCCTAAGGCATGTAGGTATTGCAAGGTTCTATCATAAAACTAGCCAAAGCCTATATATTGCCTATATATTGCTATAATTTTTAATCGACCTTTAAAATATCTTCATTAAAAAAACCAGATCAGTCTGTTGGCGATTGAAACTGATAGTGTCGTGTTGCTTGAATTTGAACCTCTCTCGCCAGCGGATCCACATCCTATAGTAATATCCCGGAACACAGTGAGTTTAATTACCAGAACTGGTGGAATCTGTCGCAGAAGACAACACCAAAGCAGTTAAACAAATCCCACGTGCCTGGGTATAAGCGGGTTTTATTACTTACAAAAACTATTGTAGAGGTTAATTGGCTTACTCGTGCAAGACGTACTAAACGAATACTATATTAACAAACGTAAGGCATTGTTATTTGAATTATAATAATTAATAATTTTAAGTATTATTTTATAATTTTTTTGTGTCTAATAGTTGCTTAAAATTTTCTGTATGGCGTGAGCAATAGGTACCAAGAAATAACTAGAAATTGGGTATTAAATTGACATTAATTATCAAGATCGATAATTTGTTATATTGTATAATACCCAAATCTCAGGGGCAACGTATTTTTTGGTACCAAACCGATAGCGAAATTATTCAAAGGCATCTCCAGTCACGATTCTTACATTTATAAAATCTTTTTTTTTAGTCAAATATATAAAAATTATATAGTATACGTTTATATAAAGAGTATTGAGAAATACTATAAGAATAGCAAGTTTTTCTACCATCTTAAAATTGAATCATCACTAAGTAACTAGGATATCGTTTGTAATCAATTTCTGCCCATAAACGTATTCGTTCAAAACTTAAACAATTTCTGACTGTACCTAGAAATGGATTTCCGCACTAAGAGTATTAAACACTGGAGTTCCATTGTTCCAGAATGTTCGCAGATCTTTGCTGACAAAGCTCACAGCGCAAGAAAAGCCGACGTCTGATATTTTATTCAAACACACAATGTTGTCGTTTCATATCTTCGCAATAAAGCTCGTTGTTTCAACAATTCAGTTTTGCCGTAATACTACCCTGAAAATAGATATACATACAAATACCATCATCCTATTGTATTGATATGTCATAAATGTGTTTTGTAGTAAATGGTATACTACAAATCGTCTAGTAATTATGTTGAATTCAATCAAATTAACTTCGGTACGAATGCAAATCACAATAGATCACGTCGTTTATAACAAATGAGACATGAGATTTACGAGGTAAATAATACTTGTAGCATTGATTCCGGGTTAGGTTGGGTATAGTTTGATGGGTTATACAGTTTTGTATTTTATTTTATTAAATAAATATTTATTTATTTAAAAACGTGTCTTGTAAATTTATCCATTGTGAATCGTGTCTCTGTTTAATATTAGCCATATAGCATATACAGTTAAAAAAAATTCTTGAGTTGGTAATAGATTGGTTGTGTTTGAATTTTTTTTTTTTTTTTTTAAACATAATTAATACCATAACAAAGTTGCTGAAGGAACGTCTATTTTGACTAATCTGACTTACAATGTGGGTCGCCTCTCGGCCACGCATCTGTCAGTCCGGCTGGGGTGATTTACGTCGCTTTAAAAAGACCATGACATTTGTTCCGCGCATTAATAAAATGCGTTATGGGCTGCTCTAAGGACCATTGAAATGCGATTCTATCGTCTTTAACGGCGCCCTAGACGTTAAACACTCGGTGTGAGTAATCAAACTAATTATAATTTTAAGGTGACCCTTTTCTGTTAAAAAATGAGAATATCAAAAAACACTATAATTTCAACAATAGTTTTCGTCATAGCTCATACATTCTTTTGAGAGAAATTGATACGTTGTAGAATAAGTATCATGTATAGTGAATTTCAACTAAAAGCCTTCGGTTGTAGTTTTTTTTAGAATACTCTAAACAAGTTTTTTTTTTATTAATTAAATCACTCGGTTCATCTGCGGAGTCCTCTGTATTCGTAAAAAAATATCTGATTTATCGAATGTGCCATTCAACGAACGTAAACAACATAAAATATTGAATTATGCATTTCATAACTGAAGACATTTAAGTGTGAAGCGCAAGATGGCCTCTGGAGGGTGACACTAGCGCAATAAAGATAAAGAATTTCAATTTGGATTTATGTGATGCCTTTATTTATGATGTTACCCTCGCTATTAAGTAAAGACTCCTTGTGTTTTGTATTCAATGAAATTATACAAAATAACTTTTCGATTTCGTATGATTTTACTGCCTTGTTTCAAACAGGTAAAATAGGTTACTGTGCCGATTATACTAATAATTTTTAAAAATTATTTCTATAGATAAATTATAATTGTATATTATCGGTTTAAAAATATTTGTTGTACGAATATGCATTAGAACAGCAAAACTTTGGAAATTTTTAGTCTTTTTGGTACGAAATGTTAATAAACCTTACAACTTACGTCAGTAAATACGTTGTGTTTTTTTTGTTATTCAGTGATATAAATAAATAAAATATTTAAAAATAAATTTGACAATGTGTCACCCTACGCAGATTTAAGATGTTAGTGTTATGACTGTCTCACCATGACGGAACATGTGCATATTAAATGCGTTGTTATTTAAGATTAGCTGCATATATTTTATTACCATATCCTCGATTTGCATTTCTGCTCGCAATAAAGATCTTACTACTTAGCCTCCCTTGCAAGTCTGAGTATGTTAATACATATATATTTTAAAGCTTTGGATAAAAATATTGATTTTCTCACACTTTGATTAATCATATTTTGAGTCAGCAAGCATTCTCTCCGTCTCCAATATCAATAATATAGATTTTGTCCTTACACCAAATAAATTCTTTTTCCATGCAATAAAAGTGATTTAGTTTAGTAGTTATGGTATTTATATGAAGTACTAGTAATGTAGCCCGTCACAAAATGACGTATTTGATAAACGATGCGTCTAAATTCTCGCGGTGAACGACATCTCGCGGCGAAGAACTGAATCATATAATTCGTACATATTGAAATTCGCTAAAGCATATTTTAAAGTTTATGAATGAAAATATTATCATATCGTCTTGAAATTCGGCACATAGCTGCGGAAAAATTTACTTAACTTATGTGCAAAAAATCAGCGTTGTATCTTTTAAGATATTCTATACAGAACGGAAAAACGAAACATACATACAAACATACACACAATGGCTATTATTATAGTAGATTATTATTATTTAAATTGATGCGTTAATGGTTTAAAAAAAATGTGTTTAGCATAAATACTAATATGGTGAAATTGCATGTTATTCATCACGGTGTGTAATTACTTATTGCTTGAGGTGTGAAATGAAATTACACTAGATGCTACATCAAGTCAATTGGTCGCAGTCAGTGTGCTCGTGATTTTTGTCATGGTATTTATCGTACTGTTTAAAATGATAATGAGCCATATGCTGTGGCTATCTTACTTTACCCTTAATGTACTTACAAACGTGTAAGTGCATTATAAGAATTAATGTTTCTTAAATACATACTTTGTTGTAAAGATACTTAGTATTTTATTTTATGATTTACTAAATACCACTTATTAGCTCTATCATTAAATTTAAATATATATATATATATATATATATATATATATAAAATCACATGTTATAATCTTATAGATTTAAATGTACTTAATACAGTGGTATCTAAAATTAATTGAATACGTTTGAATATACTGTATTTATGACAAGTGTCTGAATCAAAATTTCATTACATATGTGTAACTAAAAATTCTAGACGATGTTTTGATTCACCCTGTATTACATCAAAATAATCTTATGGTGATGGAATTTAGTATAAGTAAGAAGAAAAATAATAAATATACATAACGACTTCAAATTCAAAACACGTCAGCCCAAATACATAAATGTGAGCAGATAAAGTGTGTCAAATAAAATGAAATTTATTGAAAAAGAATAAATATACTGCGAGCATCAGTCTTGCCATGTTTATGCGAGGGAGGAAATATATTCTCGCGAATAAAAAAGGTAATTTATATCAGCGTATTTTACTTGCAACACTATAAAGCACAGCTCCGTTAGGTACCGCCATCAAATGTGGAAGTTACTGAAAAATGTATTATGTTTTATAAATACGACTTCAGTATCATATATTTATTTACCTCAAACTTACTCTCGATTTTTTTAATACAAAAAAACTGCAACCTCGACATTGTATATTACAGTATTACAACATATTGCAAATATTTTTATAAAATTTAAGTAATGTTGATGTTTTACCAAAATTCAGAAATGTTACTGTCACTCACACATTTCTAAACTGAAAAAAGTGTTACTAAAAAAATAGTAAAGATATGATGAGCTTAGTGAATATTTAAATATTTAAGTGAACACATCTTACCAATACAGCTAGGGCTCAACTGCTCTACGTAGTTTTATATATATTCATCATATTAATTTTCATTTGAAATAACCATAGAAGATAAGCAATCGTAATAAGCCAAGAAACTTGGGTGAGAAATTTCACGGTGAAAGTTGGTTGGCTGTGCGCCTTATCGTAGATTTGCAAACATACAAATTGTCAGGATTAGCTAAACGTAACCACTGAGTTATCTTGCGTCAATGTAACTTAGCTGGAAGAGAAGGAGGTGCTAGAAAACCGACACCCTTATTATCAAATTAGTCCCCCCAGTCGCTCGGCAGGGGAGAGAAACGCGCCTGATTTGAATTGGTTGATTATCTTAAATTTACACACACGACTATATGCACATTAAAAAACATAAAAATTAAGCCAATTATATTTATTTGTATTAATTTCAATATTTTGCCTACAGTACAAAAAATAAACAGTTTTTGTTAGGTAGCTAAAATAGTCATGTCTTGACCAAAAATCTCCAGTTGATTTAGAGCTATGTACTTATCGTTTTTTTTCTTTAAACATAAGTATTATATTAAAGGATAATAAAGTTAGAAGATGGTTTTAAATCTACTATTGAAATTCCCGGAAATTAAACGAATAAAGTTTTTCTTCCTTGAAATAAACACCTGAAGTTTCACGACTCCGGCGTCGCGCACAGTTTCCTCGAGCTTTCCGGTTCTGCATATGAAGCTGCATTTAACGACTGACTAGGTGAGGCCCTCAGCCGCGTCTTACTGCGCCCCAAGTAGGTCCACAGAGTAGATAATGCCGGTGCTAGTCACAGCTCGCAAGTTTAAATCCGGTTTGAGATGTGTATATGAAACAAACTTATTTGAAATCTGTTAGTAATGAAATTTATTTAATTCAATGTGTCTAATCATTTTTGAGTGTGTATTTTGATTACCTGTGATATCAGAAGTTTTGTCACTGAACGCTTGCATGTCATTTACTATGTAATGCTTTTAGTTTAAACGGTACACGTGTTGCAGTAGGGATTGAGAAGAATCCAATTATCAGAGAAGTGTTGATGATTCTCACGTTCGGCACGTTCTATCTGTATGTGAGAACTGAAACTAACGAGGCCGAGTTGTGTAAAGGAAATTACGAACAGGGTAATGTGCTTACAGAAATCTGATTATTGGCTATTGTGATTGTGACTGGCGCAGGACTGTCGGCGACGTATTCATTCCTCAAAACCTATTATTAGTCTGCGTGTTATTTCATCATGCTTGTACATATTCTTATTCAACTAAAATATTGTCTCAATATTAAAGAAATTGCATAGTTTTTAAAACGTAAGTATATGATTGTTCTGAGTGTTTAGACTGACAGTGTGATCAGTGAATTCATTGTTACTTAAATTTTAGAATCAATAAATTAATAAATTTAAACGACATTAATATCCCTATATTACTGCCCTGCGTATTATTTTTTTACTAATGTTGCACCGGGCAGTATCGTAATATCTTTACGTTCTCGATAGTTTTTTTTATTATATGAATACGTAATTTTTTTTAATACACCATTACGTTTTGGCTTACTAGACAGTTACTGAAAAGCATAGTTATCTTCCTATTGTAAATAGTATTTATGTATGCTTCAGTGCTCGTATCGATATAAAATGGAATCAGTCCAAGACAAACACAAATAAAAACAATACACAATCATATTTGCTTTGCGAAAGTGCACCAATGCAGTGGTTAGTATGCATTTGGTGCATAGAAGGGCATCGCAGCCATTCCCAATAAGATATGCAAACAGTAATATATTTGTAAGTGAATGGGATGTTTACAAGTCTCTACAGTGTGGTTCGATTTATTGAGTGTTTCGATTCCCAGAGGGTAGCTTTTGATACAAAAGTGTTTCTATGCAAATGCTTTGATCATCCTGTATACACAAACTAATATAAATAAAGAATAAAACAAGAGACTAGCATTGCTTTTAAGGTATATAATTTAGGGAAGGAAAATATTCTGTTAGAATTTTTTTGTTAATTTTTAATAACTTAAATTTCAATAACAGTTATTACAAAAAAACAATTACAGGTTTTTAACACTTGTGCTGTGAAAAATTTATTTAAGGTTTCCAGCATTTTGAATTGTAGCCAATAAAAATTATTCGTAATAGTATTTATTTTATAGGTTAATGGATTAACTTAATCTCTATATTATATTATGTACTTTTTAAAAGTGGTGTATCACTACCATTGGATTTTTATGGCGAGTAGAAATAAAATTGTGTAGCACATATACATTTTTTATTTGCATGATATCAATGTTGCAAATTTTCATACTTAAATTAATCCAATCGCTGCAAAATCAAATATGCTATTTATACGCATAAGTTTTGTTACTTCTATATAAAAGTATTATTTTCAGCAATAATTAATTTTATTATTAGGTATATGTTAGTTTGTGCTTCACATGAAATCAGCAAATTCTCTAACTGAAATATGTACTAATTGAATCTGCAGGATTACATGATTATTGCATTTGGGGATGTTTTGCTTCGTCATTGAGGGCGGGAGGGCCGGACTTACGATATTTTGAATTGTCATTATAGTCCATGACGTCATGCGATAAAATTGTTAGGGTGGCTTCTAAAAAATTGAACAAATCAAAAATATGTATAATGTTCTCATTTATTTATAATCTTAAAGTTATTGTTAAAACAATTTTAAACCTGACTAGCGGAAAACCTTCAATACATATTACCAAAAATAATTTAAATAAAAATGTTTTATTACTATTGCATGACTGAAGATGGTGTATACTCGTAATTTAAAGTAGGTAGTATTTTAAGAGAAGGAAGATAAGGATCAACGTAAAAAAACAAATCTTTTCCAGTAGTAAATTTGCCTATTAAAGTAATATTTCTGACAAAGCAATAAAAAGCATCTTAAATACGGTAATAAGAGCTCTCTTGTACATTTATCTAACAAAAAATAAATACAGTAACAAAAGAGATGGCGGAGATCTCCATATTTTTACAGATTATGTAGTTTACAGCATTTTTATAGCTTTTATAATCCTTCCTAGTGTAGCTCTGCTTCGGTTTCGCTTTTATGTTCCGACAACCCCTTGATACTTCTGCCCTTATTCCGATGCTTAAGGGCATAAAATAAAGGCCACTTAAAGTCTGGCCTCAGGTGTTTTTGCCTTCCTGTTGTCTGTTAGGGTTTTATTTCAATGAGAATATGCAAAGATTTTCACGAAAGGACTGCCGAGATTTTGAAATGTCTCAATATCATGCAATAATGTTAATCATATTATTATAAATCTTATAATAATGTAAAAGGATATTCATGGTTGATTTAAGAATTTTTAATTATACAAACAAACGTACTCACTTACTACTTATATAATCTAATAAACGTATGTTTTATACTTGAATGGTTGTTAATTCCCAGAAAAAAATAATAAATTCATATTAATATAGTGGTGTTATAATATAATAAATAGTATTAATATCAATCTATATCTCTAAATCGTAATGCGACCACATATCAACAGAATATTAACGCTTATTACAGGCTAATCAGTCGTAATACTTAACACTAGTATAATATTCGGTTATTTTGTTTCAGTATCTTTATTACTGTTTTACAATAATCATACTTACTGGAAGATTCAATATCACATGAAATTAAAATAAAACATAACATTTTATAAATAACCTAACCTCCAAGTACTGTTATTAAGACAATTATTGAATACAGTGTAAGGTATCAAATTTTTTTTCTGCCACTTTGTCTAAACAAGTTTTTACTAAGATATAAAGTGTTTATAGAAAATAACGTACTTTTTGATTGAGTAAGTCTCTCTTTTATTGCGACTCAAAAATTTTCCACACATTCTTATTAAGTGCGTTATTAATAGGAAAGTAGAACTCGCTTTTATAGTAAGTTATCTATTTCCTTTTGGTAATCTTTTTTTAATTAATAAAATTTTGAATCTGGAAGTTAAACCAAGGTTTGAAATAAATTGTAATTTTGTATTTAATTCAATTCAATGGTCTCCCTTATAATCCGCAGAGGTGCAAGACACTCGCAATAAAATCTTCCGAAGTAGCGATAGGTGTCGGGTGAACGGTTATGATTGACATAAATATGCCTCTAATGAGACGACGCTTAGATCCGAGGGAGGGTGTTTACTGAAGAGCGTATCACCTTTCACAGATAGGGGAGGAATTTTATGTCCCAACTTTGTAAACCTGAAGTCTAAATTGATATGTTCCCGTTGCATTTACCCGTTTCCATAATTCAGTATTTATTTTTATACTTTTCGTAAGGAATGTAATCCGATAACATCCACATTGAAAAGAAAAAAGTAATTTTATAATATGTAATTTTTTTTTTTTATTGAAACGAAACAATTACCAAAAATATTCAAGAGAACAATCATTATAGTAAAATCATGTATATCTACTTATACCTAGTGATCGATTTATAAATATAAAAATATTAAATCGCATTGGAAAAAAATAACTACCTCATTACATCAGTACTGCTCTTATTTTACACAATATTTTTTTATTACTAATATGATTAGGCACATTAGTTCACACATCGAAGATGATTAAAGAAATTCTCAGATAAATATCATCTTGATTTGTGTGGGATTAGAACCCACATCCCCTGGCTTACATGGCCGGTGTACTAACCCTTGTACTAACGAATCTCTTCCATTAATCGATATTTTTTAACAATCATACTCTACATATGAACCAATGTGCCCAGGCCAGCCAATATTTAGTGATTTGCAAGCACCGGTCTTTTTTAAGTAATAAGTAAAGCGATTTTAATCCCATCTGGATATTATTTTTAAAATCTATTAATTTAGCTAAGTCGCGCACCATCATATACGTATGTCTATTTTTTGGATTGAACGTCAATCGATGCGTATTTATTACCCATTACGGGTTTATTATATTATTATTTAATATACAATATAATATAACAAACAATATATAATAATATAACTTCATTTCAATATTAATAGAACGTTTTAAACTTATTTCCAAATTCACATACAAAAATCATACAAAATATATATTTCAAAAATATTTTTAGCCACGAATTCCTGTTATATGCTCTGTCAGTAGGAATAATGTCAGTACATGAAAAAAAAATGCGTTCGGTTCTAATTTTAATGCGAACCTCGACATGTGATTGGCAGGACTCCTTGCCGCTGGATTCTAACAAGCGCCAGGCATTTACTGACATGTCACTTAAAGAAAGTCACGTGTTTCTGGTTTGGGAGTCTTT
Organism: Atopsyche davidsoni; assembly: GCA_022113835.1. Taxonomy (NCBI): domain Eukaryota; kingdom Metazoa; phylum Arthropoda; class Insecta; order Trichoptera; family Hydrobiosidae; genus Atopsyche; species Atopsyche davidsoni. Next base: position 6,031,757 of record JAILWY010000006.1, on the reverse strand, counting down.
GAGGTTAAAAATGTTAATTTTTTGAACAGCTTTCTGTAGCTAGGCATTTCGTGGTGAGCGACAGGTTTTAATTACCCTATTATAATTAAAATTTAAAATTAAACAAATTGTATTTTTTTTCAGGTTTATATACTATTTTAATCATGATTTATATAACACATTGATGTATTACAGAATCGCGTGTAATCAATAAAATTAGAATCTTACAATGTGTAGCAGTCACTGATAGATTTGTTTAAGTTATATTTACCGCTTGCTGATTGTATTATACAAATATTTTTTGAAAATGGTAGCAAGTCATATAGCAAATTAAACATACCCACATTTAAAAGTAAATGAACGGATTAAATGTAAATTTTACTTCTGTTAATGTTGTTATTTTATATGCAAAGGAAGTACTTTTTATAATTCAATTTATCAGTAAGCGTGTATTGATAGATATTCGATATAATTGTACCAAAATTATAAATATTCAATACCATTTTATAGACCTCGAATTTTCTATGACAAGTCATATTTGTACTATGCCAACAGTTTTCAAAGCTGTAGTCAAAAAAATATTTATTTTAAATTATTTGTCAATACCTAAATGCCTAAATAACTATTTTAAAAGTTTATAACAATACATCTTTAGAAGCATTGGTAAACCGCGGTTGTTTTGAGTGACACAGATTTATCGTCTCTTGTTCCTAAAATGTCTGTTAATTGTGGAATTTCGTACGGAAAGTTTGTGGAAGAACACAGACGCTACGCTGCTTGGAGAAACATGTTGTTCAGAATGGAATTTGTTTAAATTATCCAAGTCTCCCCTCAATTTACTGCTGTGACGTTTAACAAGAACTTATCGATATTTTCACCCAAGTTTATTTATAGAAAATAGTAGATTGTAATAAACAGACTATTATTATTTTTGTATTGCATCTATGGTACGTGTATGAAATCATAAAAACTAGTAAGTTACTATATACACATAATTTGGTTTCATGTATCGATATCAGCTTTTAAAGATGTCAATAAATCATGTATAGGTAATATTCTATTTTACAAATGAAACCGGAAACCATCGAAGCGTTTCGAAGCCAACATAAATCACATGACCGAACGTCTGCGCGTTTTTCTGCGACGTCCTGACATCTCCTTGATTGTCCTCGCTTTTTTCGCTCGCTCCCACCCCACCCCGTGTAAGGTCATCCCTTTCCAACCCTGACGTGGGATATATGACGAGTATGGCAACGAAAAGGCAATCTGTCATGTTCCTTTTGTCGTGCCTTTGTGGAATTCGGAATATATTTTTACCCCTTATTGTCTGGCTGTAGATTTGTCTTCATGTTGGTGTTATGTATTTTTGGGTGTGTTCAATTGAGCGGATTTTTTATTAAAAAATACATTTGATTTTAAATTTATTGCAAACTCAGGGTTTTATACTGGCAATGAAGTAGAAAGCATTAATAAACAATAAAAACAACATAACACAATATCCTCAAACTGCCTATCATAAGAAAAAAATATTCTTATAATCCAGTTACTTATTTTAAACATGAATTAACTACTAAAATTATAAAATAACTCCAGGTATATGATTTTAATGAAAATATTTTTGGAATTTTGAGAACAGATTTCACTCATTATCTAGCAAAAAATGATAACTTTACTCAAATATCATTTCATTTGAAGAAAACCTCTACGAAAAATGTCTTTAATTTAGAGTAGCTATAATTTTGAATGTAACAAAAAAATATCACAGGGAAGTACAATATTTTTTTTTTGATAAGTCTGACATATAAATTGACTTTAAAATTTATTGATGTTATTCATTGCGCGATAGCAAAAAACTATTATTGGTTTTTAGTTTATACAATAACAAAATTACTTTCAACCCTTGTCGCCACGCCTCACCAATCCCTTATAAAGAACGGCACTCACCGGAATAAAGGGTAAGGTTGTGTTAAGGTTTTCTATTTCCCCAGGCGATATCCGGTATCAATAAACGATATGTGAAATGCGAATATCAATAATCTGCTCAATGGACTGCCAGATTTGTAAAAAGCGGATGCACGAATACGTTATTTATGGAATGTTAAAATAAACCTATAAAAAAATTCATAAATATTTTTGCATACACTAAAACTTTTAGCTTATTCATACTTATGATCGTTTTTTTAATTCACCATTTGCAATCTTTTGGAGAATAAAACCACTTGCACGTTACTACTTGTCATTGTATATAATAGTCTTTTTTGTGTTTTTACCAAATGTGAAATCTAGTATTTTAGCTAATAAATGGGTTGATAAAAACGGTATGCCTGTAATGTATGTATTTTCAATTTTTTAAAAAAAATATTCATACATAATCCTTCAACTTTCTACTTTGTCTCGAAAGCATCATTATGGCAGTATAAAAGTCCTCTTTGACTCAGCAAAAGAAATCTCACAAAGGCATTCTCCTGTGCGAGGCTTTATGCAATGCAACTTCCGTTATTCGTTAATCTTGACGCGCCGTTCGACGCCAGTGAAATCCGTTATGTAACGATTAACGGCGATACGCACGACTCGCTAACGATCTCGGCGGCAAGCGTCGTTATTAAACGGCCTTCGTAAGATCGCGATGCACACTTATGCATACTTATTTTTGTGTTTATTCATAAGTTGATCAAAAGTCTTGTGAATTTAATGCGATACCATACTGAGAAAAGATACAAAACAGATACTCGTTCTATATATTTTTAATAAAATGATAAACTCAACCTTTCCTTATCAGGTTTTTATACTTTGAGATGTTACCATTTTACTATTTTATACAAAAAATAGTACTTCTCCAGAAAGAAGAGATATATCAATATTTTCTATATATCATGTTACCGATGACTTAAATAAAACTATATATATTTAGTATAATTTTTTTTAATACTGTTCAATGTGATCCAGTGTAAAATAAACACCATGTAATACAGACCGCACAAAAGCTAAGATAAGGGCGTGACGCACTCGGCGCTGCACAATTAGTAGCTTGCATAATAAATTAACAAATACCTCCCCCGCCCCCGTCGCTGGCTGGAGGAAGGAAGCTGTCATTACAGCCGAAGCTGCTTTGATCTCAGAGATTTGTTTCTTACTAGATATTAAATGAAAGTGAGGAAAGGAATCTCTTTATTCACGCGAGGAATTTAATATTTATAATTTGTCCACACCAAGGTTTTAATTTATGCCCGTGCTCTGTTTAATTGTATTGCACACATTTGTAGTCTATTGTTTCGTTGTTATTATTTTTTTATTAAAATATTTTGCTGTTTATGGTTTTTATAATTAAAAATGACAAGGGTTTAATATATAAATTAAATGTTTATCGAGGTCATACTTTGTTCTTTAAAGGTCTACATTGCGTTGTTTTTATTAAAAACCAAGTTAAGCTATTTTTAAGGCAAATTCTTAAATTGACAAAGCAAACCTAATATTAATAGCGTATAAATTAATTGAATACGAATGTATATTTTTTTGAGGTTCGTGTATTTTTTATCTCTCTTTTATATTTTGGTTGACTGAATTGAATTTAAATTGTCTAATTTATGCATGCTTAATTTACATACTTTTAGGAATTAAAAATCACAAAACAATTCCATAAACGAACAGATAGAATATTTTGCGAATCCATTAAAAATATATGGCCTGGAATAATTCTTCGCGATACAAAACAAGGTACGGAGTCGCAGTACTTCCGTCGAGATTTTCACATTAATGCAAGTGGATTAGGAGAGGCTGTGTGTTTGATTTATGGAGCTTTCTGGCGTCGCCAAGTCACACTGGGGTGGCCAGAATTAATAAGCGGACGGAAGCACTCGGCTGACTTGCAGCATTCACAAAAATATTAACCTTTATATATTAGTAGCGAATTCTAGGCGCAGTATATAATCATATTTTATTATTTGGCACTATATATATATATATATAATGCTAGATATTTATTATATTTGTTTAAAATATATATTTAAGGAAAAAGTACACGCTGTTTTGGCTGTTTTATTGTTTGGTAGAAAAAATCTTATTGTCAAACTAAGTTGGTTTAACCACTAAACTGTGGTTTAGTGGTTAATGTGTATTTGATTGTATTTTATTAGATTTTGAGTGGAATTCGTGTTAGAAAATATTTTTTTTATTATGTAAAAAATATAAAAGATTTCCTGATTCAATTCAGATAGGACATAACGAAAGAAATAAAAAGCTTTCGATTAATCTTAAAAAATATATATATATACATATATACCATTTTCGTATACTTCCCTTATCATTGATTGATTTTATAATATTGAATTAATATAATCGAACTTATTTATTTTTTCTATGACGATACTTTATTATATACGTATAATACACACTTCCACTCACCACACAGAGTACAGTACTGTCGCAGTGGAATATCCAAATTTTGATTTATGTTCATGAATGATTTATTTGTAGCATCCTCTTTTTCGTTTCGAATATCAGCATTGCAAATGATAATAAATTATCAAATGTTTTTCCATCTATATACACTTTAAGCTTAAGCTTAAAAAAAGACAATGTTAAACATATTACTTATTTGTTTAATATGTGATTTTAAATTAAAAAACAATAGTTGATCAAAGTGAGTTTATTACTTTATGATAGTAGTAAATAGCATTAGAAAAGTATATTGTAGTGCTATTTTTAGTAGCAAATTATCAATGTTCATATGATTATAAATATTGAATAAGCATATATTGAGTGGTATTGAATAGTTTTTATCTCTAAAGTGATACTGTTTATATTTGAAATGTACTCAAAAAATTTCATTGTCAGCTAGTAGAAATGACAAATCGCCTAAATTCTAATCAAGTGTACAATTTTTCATTTGCCCTGAACAGATTTTCCATCCAATCTACTCGGCCCAGATTCGCTCTCAGATAGCCCGGTAACAATGCGGGACCAAATTAAATATGCGAACACAATCCCGTTCGGTTTAGAGTTTGCTGTGACGTCATTAATCATTGTCGAGGGCGGGGGAGGGGGTTGTGACGGAGGGGGTGCGGTTGTCGGAGGCGTGTGAGAAAAATCGCTTATCCCTGCGATATTATAATGTGGCGAAATTAATTTTTAGTGCGTTTGAATGATTGAATGGATACATTACTCTTCAGTACATGTTCGAGTGTACACACCGACAATGTATTTTCATGGGATTTTAGATATGTTATGCAAACTATAACACAGTTTTAGTGCACGGTGAATTGAATTATAATTATAGAAATTCATGCTTTTAGTTAGACACCAATAAAAAATAAAAAATATATATAATTTACTATCGCATACATTAGAATAAAAATGATCTTGCCGTATTGATATCAACACTTTAAACATTTTACATTTTTATTATATATTTTAAATATATTTCAATATTCAGATTAATTTAACAATGCAAAGATGTGTCTCTCTAAATAATAAACCGTTGCTTTGAATCTCACATCAGTGTAGTGTCATAAATCCTGGCGTTGTATCTTCATACACTCTTCTGCATGAAGCCTTATCGTGCATACAATTAATACACAAGCACCACCCTAGCCCGCAAAAAGATTAGCGGCGTGGAAACATTTATTTCAACTGTCATCCCTCAAGTCATCTGCAATCATCAGAAAGATCCCCCATAAAACACATTCGAAAAGGGCTGTAAAAAGTGATGTACGATTTTATTCCTTATAACTACAGTAATCATGGTTTATATTTCTTTGACGAGATTTCGTAGTTACGTTAACGGTACATTTTATTCGACAACGCTGAAAATATTCGATATCCTTCTCACTTGCCAAGCAATATTATCCTTTATTCACACACCAAATAAAAAGTTTTTTTTCGGTTTTGGCTGTTTTGCAGTTAGGATAATACTGTTGAGATTCAAATGTGTCATCCAATTTCTTGATTTTAACATTTTGAAGAGGTGCGGGCGTGATTTGTAAATGGTATACAAGAGGGAGAAAAGAATTGCACCCTTAGCCTACAAGTGTCGTGTCTTGTAACTCGCCTTGATACTTTGAAGACTTTGTCAACAGATTTTTTGCTGTGGTTGATTTTTTTGTATTGTCAATCTGTAAAAAGACACAAGGGAGTGATTTTGCTGCTGTTTTGAATTTTAAGTACAGCATTATTATATAATACTAAAAATAAGACTTATTCATTTTAAACCTATCTCTCTGTGATAATAATGGTACAGTAGATTTAATTGTTACTTATTTGTTATATTAAAAATTATCTTTCATGGAGCTTAAATTTTTTTTAAATCTGTACTTCTCAATAATAATAATAAAAATAGGTATTTTTGTAATTTAAATTCAATTAAACAAGTGAAAATTCTTATATTATTTTTGGGTGAAATATTAAAAATATATTTATAAAATATAAAAATATTTTTGTAAGAGACGTATTTATCGTCTACATCACGAAGAGCTTACATAGATTAACAGAAAAATTGTTTATATTTATAAAATAAAGAATTAATAAATAATGTTAAAGCTGAGCATTTCGATTGATTATATAAAATAAGCATTTTTTTTATGAAATTCGCAAAATATGTGGGCTTATCATAAATAGATGCATGACTAAAAAATTGTAGGTAGGTACGTGTTTAAATTATATTATTACGTGGTTTAAATCGTATTGATGCACTTTGGTAATATGTATAGATACACATCATTCAGTGCTTTATCTTATCTTATCCCTGATTGGGTTTAGTTCAAATTTTACACAGGTAATAACTAATATCCATATAACGCTTACTATAGATCGTTAACCACTTTGGCAATCACACGCAGTACCACCTAGGCGTCCAGCTATTAAGCGTGTTATTGTTAAGCCCAACACATATCCCATCTTTGACAATACAATTCTAACTCGGCACTTAATCGGTGGATAAGATCGTTTTATTCTCCCTTGGATGCTTTCAATTATATTAGAACTATTACTTAAAGTGATTCGCCAAACAATAAACTAGCTACCGTTCTATTCCGGAAAGGACATTAAAATTAATACCAGGGGCACATACAGACGCTCGCCGAACAATCGCGCCAAGGTTTATGCCGCTGGTCTGCAATGAATTAATTTGCAGAAGTATCGAGGGATGGAACCGTCTTATACTGTATACTTGCCATATTCTTGTGTATGGTCCAGCGACCACGCGGGCTGCCGGGGCGTATTGGTCATTAAAATTTATTAATATATATATTTTACAAATATCCTACATTAAAAATTTAAATCAAGCTAGAATTTAAACACTGAATACGGCAAAGAAAAAAAATCTTTATTTTTCGCTGTACAATTTCCTCGTGTATTTCAAAAGATTCTTGTTATTACCTTTTCAGGACATTGGCAGGTAATTGGATTAGAGAATATGTTTGTTTAAACTTGCTTTGGACAATAAAGATCATAGGTTCCCTAACTATTTTGTCCCGTCGACCCCTTGTCGAGTTTTCTAATTTTTCGCAGACACCTGCCTTGCTAATATTGATTTTTTACAAATTCATCATCTTCAAACATATTTTTGACATCTGATATACAGGGTGCGCCATATTTTATGTCGGTATGAAAACATTGAATAAGTATTTTTTTTTTGTGAGAAGCTTGACAACTGCACTGAAACCCTTTTCCATGTGGTATGAAGATGGAAAAGCTATCAAAAACCTTCTTGCGACAGTCCATAATGCAGGATTATTAGCATTATTATGTAAGTACATAGATTCAATCTGTGTTCAATTGTGTCATTTACGGAATGCCTAAATTTTGGTGATGACCTGATTAAATGGGATCCACTCTCGTAGACCCCGTAGATCCAATTCAATTTTTCGCTGTCATCGACCCCTTGCAGGGCAAAATCTACCCCTGGGGGTCGATATTGACCTAATTGGGAACCAGTGCTTTAGATAGACCCTAGAGACAATTTTTAATTTACAGGTAAAGCCACTAGTCCACAGGGTAGTTATTAATATTAAAATTTAAATATTAAAGTGTCACTGAGCAGTCCAGGCCTGGTGTCGTATTACATTTACAACCCCCTGGTGCGGCTTTGGATTCACTTCACCTGTGAAGAGGCTGCGGCCCGTAACGGCGCCCGGCCCGTGTCGTTATGCAGGATAACGACAGCGGCTCTGGCTCCAGCGGAATAACGGGCGGCGGAAGACGCTAACGGATTGCCCGCAGTTTATAAGCGGAAGTGTGGGGACAGTGACGACGCGTGACGTCATATATGACTGGTTAGTTTCATTTAAATTTCATTTGAAGATACACACCCAAAGTAAAATTCAATCAACACGGACTGTATATTTATTTTATTAGCTTTGAAATAATTTTTAGGCAAATACAGAAGAACAAGGGTTCTGTTCAATGAAATCATAGAAATTCTACACTGATAGAATTTTTAAAATATATTTCTACACGGTAAAATTGAAGTATTTTTATTAGATAAATTTCGATTAAATCCATATTTTCATATGACTGCTTGTAATATTATAGTAATCATAATTTGAATGAACCAAAAAAAAAAGTGTACCTCTTATGAAACAACGTAAAATAAAATAAGCAAATAGAATTACTTAAACAGGAATATCACTTGCGAGTTGTGTCTTCTCCACAGACGCCCATGTTGATCACTTAGTGTAAGTGCTAAGTTTGGTTGTATTGTTTGTAAGATGACTCCATCTATTCAAATTTCTCGGGCGCCTTCCTCTTAACTCGCTAAATAATTGGAAGCCCCTGCTGGTCTTCTGCGGTCCCGGCGACCCCCGGGTAGCTCCTCCCTTGAAACAGACCACTTCCTCACATTCACGGTCGAGGGTCGTGAATTATACATGCACGTCTTTAAGTTTGATTTAGATTTAATATCTTGAGAATTAGGTAATGGCTAAGTTTTAGTTGTTCAAATGGGATATACATTTTGTAGTAAAAGTGATTAATACCATTCCAGTATTAATTTAAAATATGTGACTAAAATCAATTTATGAGATAAATTAGTTAGATCAAGATGTTAAAATTATCGTTGCAAAAGTATTTACTTTCATCGGTATTATTTTTTTTATAATTTTGGTATACAATTGCAAATAATTCTATGTCACGGAAGGGTGCCACTTTACGTCCCTAGCTATTGTCATCTGCATATTGTCTCTACCCCCTGCAACCCCACGCCTCTGAATGGACCGGAGTGCTGGCAATCGCATGTGGTGATGTGCTTTTGAAGTCAGGAGAGCATTTCAGTTTGAAGTAGACACCAAATACGGTGTACACAAACACAAAATATAATAAATTATATAGTATATAATAAATAAATCAGCATATTCAACACATGTTTTTGTCCGCAGTACTCAAAATATATATAATATATTTTATTATTTAAAAGTATCACTGATCACCAAATGATTATTTGTACTTTACAATATCAAAAAAGCTTTAATTAAATAGTAATTTAAACTGACTAACAAACAAAAAATAAATTTTACACATTGAAAAAATCTTTATCCAACAGAATATTTGATTAAGTCTCCATATCAAAGGAGCGCTAAAAATTGAATAATCACAAAGTCAATTTACTCAGGCTGTTTGACAATCATATCTCATTCCATTAACTGCGTCGGCTATTTACCCAGACCGGGCCGGACTTAATCCGGGGTGTCCCCGAATAATACTTTAAAACTCAATCTACTCCTCCATTGACCCAGCACAATCGCCTCTATTGACGATGTCCTAATCTCCCAAACTGACCTCTTGGGGAGTGGGACCGAAACAAATGTCTTTGGGGGGCTCAGTGCGACAACAGCCCTTTCCGAAAAAAGAAATTTTCAGAAAAATTATTCGGATTGTGTTTGTACCGGACATTTGCATGCGGCATTTGCATTTGTAAAGGAACTTTTGAAACTTCATTTATATATAATTATAATTATAAAAAGTAACTTTGAATTTTTGTCTTCACTTTTGAGTTTATTGAAATTATTTGCATAACTAGTTTCGACCCAATGACCGGGTCGTCATCGAAACTAGTTATGCAAATAATTTCAATAAATTCAAATTGAAGACAAAAATACAAAGTTACTTTTTATAATTATAATAATGGATCTTCACCATTCAAATGCCTTGTCCCTCAAAAAGATTCATTTATATATTTATAAAACCTTCCCCTGAAGAATCAAACTTTTGTTTGATTGATACCAATGTCAATGAAAAAAAAAGTTTGTCATCTTTTGACAAGTGTATTATTTTTTAAATATGTTTTATATAGTACCTAAGTTTTTTTTATGGTGGTCGATGGTGTTTCTTAGCTTTTATGTGAATTTATATATTTTTACACAGTAACAAAATGAGCAATTTTTCAACCGGCTCTCTTTTGCACTGAGGCTACAATACGTGCGTACTATTTAATATTCATCGTTCATTAGAGATTAAGTCTGACCGGCGCGCATCTGTATGGCGTCCCGTGACGTCACACTCGGCGGCCCCGGGGGAGGGTGGAAGGGTCGAGGGGAGGGACAATGGCCGCCGCGGACATTTGTGAGCGGTGTCGGGGCGACAGAAGGGTGAAGTCGACTGTTTTAATTTTTAAATGCTTCCTAATGCATATTTGCGATTGTAGAATTTACGTATGTATGTGTGTGTAAATTAAAAACTTTTATTTTAAAAATACAATATTTTTTTGTATTTAGTACTAATAAATTTTGTGCTCTATATTTTTAACCATTGGTATTGGTATAATAATAAGCACGTAAAAAAATAATATGTATATAAAAAATAATGCATAATAATTTGACCCGAAAGCATGAAAATGTTTAGAAATTGATAGCGTCTTCTTTTCAACGCATAAGTATAATAGTAATAAACAAACTATTTATTAATATAATATATTTCGTACGCGCTATCCTTCGTTTTCCACAATAGCAGAATAAATTTTTTCATAGTCTTTTCAGTACAAAAAAAGAAAGCAACCGTTATTCATAAGTAGCTTCTATGAAGCTAATAATTTATATCGATTGCATTTTTACTTTGCGAATATGCATAGTGGTTTTTTTGAATACGTGCGCATTTATTACATTAATAAGTAAATAGGTACGTGCCGTGACCAACCGTGCGTTGAAATTTAATTAACCCTTTACTGACCGGCTTAGGGCAAATTTATAGTATTTTTTTCTGTCACCCGCGCATTCTGCCCCGGCATTATGGACGCATGCAAATGCAGAGGCTCGCAGTCGTCATCTGGCGTGGAGTGACTGCGTAATTCTTGAATTATGTTTCAATAATTGTACCCTGAAGGTCATAATTAAATGCTTCTGGTAATTATGAAATATTATCATCAGACAGATGCGCAAGGGTTAAGTAGTGCTTATTGCGGCGATGGTATCTTTTAAATAGAATTATTAAAAAATATATGTAATCATTGAAGTTAATATTAATTTTTGTATGTTATTCTTTTTAAACTTCAATACAACTTTCGGTTTAAGTTATTTTAAATTTATGTACACAAATAATAATGCTACAATTTAAAAGTAAACTACAAAAAAGCTCTAACAAATTATTGTTTTAATTAAAATTCATATTAATAATTATTTTTCTATATTGAATTTCATTTTTGTCGAGCTTTAAAACTAGTGAAACATTTCAGTATCGATTTAGAATTAGACGCACAATTCAGCATTTTTCAAAAGTTATTATATTTTTTCTGTTATAAGTGATTTTATTTTATTCATATTTAACAACTCACACAGTAGTCTGTCTATTATAATGTAAATAAAAGGCAACCGACATTGCTTGTTTATTCAAATCTTATACAAAGCTGACCACAATATAGCGCATCGGCAAATAATTGAGCGCGACCAACTCGGGGTTGTTCAGGCTGCAGCGCCCAGCGAGCGAGTATTTTTCAGAGCTCGCACCGGAAGTTGGGATCCCCATTTTTATTTCGCGGCAGGAAATCTTCTTCGTATGGTAATGTGACAAATACAAATGAAGACAAACCTGCCTGCCCCTGCGGCCGCACCGAACAAAGGTGGCTGTTCGTGCCCTGTATGGGGATGTAAAATGCGTGGAGACACACGATTATTCATATCGAGAATGATAAGTATGCGATTGTATTAAAGAGGGTAGCGAATGTTTTGGCGCACGTTTGATTAGGTACGGTTTTTCATGAATATATTTACTTGTTCTTTATTTCAGTGATATTTCTTTATATCTAGAATCCAGTACCTCGGTATCATAGTGTATTTGAGCAGTTGAAAATATATTGTGCATATTATCTTTCTGATAATTATGAAATAGAATTAGTACGCAGCCTTTGCTTTGAGCATTTTTGACAAAATAGTACGTGAAATAAATTAATGGGTCGTTGCAAATCTACGTAACAAAACCTTTCATGAATATTGAGAATATACATGTATGGCTCGAATAAAAGTAAAATAGTTACACCTATTTTGTGACTTGACAAATAATTTTTTCATAGATATATGATTCAGTGGTTGTTAACATTATTTAAAATAAAATAATATATTTTCCGGATGAATTTTATTTACAACTGATAAAAAAAAATATTCCAGGTAAAAACACGTCATATAAGTGCTTTTTAAATGATTTAACACTAAAAATAAAATTTTACATATAAAACATTATATAATTAGAATTAGGTCAGCAAGTAATGGACATTAGAAACGATGAATTAGTAAAGACCATATCAATTATATTATTTTTAATAACATGTAAATATCTCTTCCCACGGTGTTGATCATCACATCATCAAGAATCATCATGATCATCAGTCATCACGCTTATCAGTGATGGTTGTTCTCTTGTCGGTACCATGCCGGATGGGTTTCCGGTTTCATATGCAGTATGCAGTATGGACCCTTTCCATCCCTTAGCAGAACGCCGACTCTGTCTCGTTAGCCTCCACAATGGGACCGATGTGTCCCGCGACTCTGATTGATTATGACCATTTAGGGGATGATCTGGGGGGCAGAAGTCATCATTTATTTTGTTATGTTTTTATTTTTGCTTCGATTACATCTGTATTTAGTTGGAATTTGTTTTTAAACTTATATTGCCAAAAAAAAAACATTCCACCGAATTGACTGAAACACCTCTCTTCTTTTCATTAAAACAATAATATATTTCTTGGATACTTCTAAGTAAAACTCATATATATAATTATTGAATTGTTGTAACGAATATTTAAAAAAAATAATAAAAATTTCTAACTGATTTTAAATTAAAGAAACGTAAAGTGCCAAAGAAGTATAATGTTACAATTAAATTAAATTCTTGTTACGAAAATAGCTTTAAAAAATACTTTAGTTTATAAAAGTCACAGTAAAAAATAATAAACAAGAGATAGTGCATTTTTATACTATCATATTTATTATATATTTTTTTATCGCATCGTAGATACTTTTTTATTTCATTTAAGTAAAAATAGAAACTCCATTTATTTTTGCACAGTTTATTGACATCATTCCGACGCCTGTAGCCAGTCAGTCCCCCGTCGATTGATTTCCTTTGGCGTTGAATAATACGCAACGAATGCAAACAAGTGTGGGGAAGTTCCGTATCCGGGAGAGCAGTATTTAGTCCAATGATTGAGCGACTACTTCCGGTGTGCTATTTGCGAACGGAATGACGTTCTGATTGCATTTTTTCAATTCGCTGCACTTGCAGATTACAGCTACAGATAAATCGGATGTATAACTTGTACTTTTTTGATACAAGCAGAATTTTTTTTAATGTAGCTTTTAATCGTTCAATAATTCAACTGTTTTATGTTTCTTATTTTTATAAATTAAATTTAAATAGTGTGAATGCCAAACTCTTAATCTAATATTGAATCGATCGATAAAATGAGTTAGAATAAATATTTCAAAAGAGGGAGGATTCCGTATATAATGATGTTTTTTTGTATAAAATGTCAATTTTTTCTGCTAGATAATCTCGTTGATCGATTGGTATCATCAAATTTCCATCAGCGCATCATTTTTGTTATTGTGTCCATTTACTGGAAATATTACATTTCAACTGGATTGTGAGGGATTACAGAAAAAAAATTGAATTACATTTTCTAAACTATTTATATCATATACGTTTATTTAATTAATCTAAAACGCGAATAAAAATGCTATACAGTCCCAGTTACTAAAAGTTTGACTTTTGCAGCAAATTTTATTTGAAAGGCGAAAACACTCAATAAAAAATGATCCGTTATCTCTGTTTTTTAGTAGTATCGTTTTTCGTTAAAATATTTAGTATTACAAATTAAGGTAATTTCTTGTGGATACTACATGAACTTATATATTCCATCATCAACTCTAATGCTTCCTTTGTTGACTATTAGCAAATGTATAACCGACGCCCCTATATTTCCTGATCAAAAAATTGTCAAAACCACAGATACTCGACAGAGACAAAGTAAAAAAAAACCAATGATATCCAATCACAAACAATATTGATAGCCTTGGGCGCCAGGCCGGTTTGTGCGAACATTTCATGCTGAAACGTTTTTCACAAAGCACAGGTCGCAGCCCTGGGGCGGGTTATGTCAAGCAGATTATGTGACCAACAATACTGGAGTGGGATACGTGCGAATCTGTAACAGCTGCATCGGAACTATTTACAATTTCATTATTATTTAAAATTATTTTAAAATAATTTCAAATCACTGGTTTAAGAAGTTTACGTATGGCGGTTGATTCGGTGATAACGACTTGACAAAAACAAATAACGTGCTCCGTCCACTGCGACCCTCGGCCTAATGGCTGTTTATTTATTTAACGAATAGAAGAAAAAACGCAATTGGGAGACTTTTCACCCCATTTCGCGAATTTAAAGGGCGGGGGGGAAATGGAGTAAGGATGATTAATAAGGCTGGTAGGAAGGGGAAATGGATAAACGGACATATCCGTTCCGTCTGAAAAAACACAAAAAACAGGATGTATGGCGCAGGAAAAGAGAACTGAAAACCTACAAATGCAAATACGATAATTTATTCACCTATACACTTGATTTAAACTTTTCTTACATACATTTTTTTATTTTTTATATTATGTAAATATTGGAATAGCTTTTTTTAATTGGCATTGTTAGTTTTTTTGTGAAAGGTTAATAATTTTTTTATGAATAAATTACTTATAAAAAAAAGACGCGAAGTTACATATTTAAAATTACAATCTGTAAAGTTCTCATTTTGCAAATTTAAAAATAAAAATCACCGTTCTAACATAAAACTGTTTTAAAAAAAAATACTTGGATTATTGTACGGATAGTTTTTCAAATTTAGGTTTGAATATTTTTTTATAATACGAGTAAGTCGATATCAAACAATAGTTGTTATCTTCACGGGTGGTCTTATTAAGAAAAAAACTATGCACTATGTATGGATGTTTTGTTCAATAGATTAATATTACTTATTCATATTTCTGTACCATTCATCGGCATATCGGTTCATACTCCATTATGCACTCAACCGAAGTGCATTATTTGAGATAATTGATCAAGTCCTTCCCCCGTCCATTTTTTGAGAGTGCCTCCCTCCATCCCCTTCCACCCTCAACAAGACAAGCGCCGGGAATCTGTGGACATCCTTATGTTTGGACCGCTCTCCCCTCCGAATCTTTATTGTAGAGGCTTTGAACCTTATTTACTCTCAACCAATCTTACATTTATTTTAGAAATAAAATACTTTTTTGACGTGGTATTTATTTTGAAAGCTCCTTTGATTATTGCGGTACTAATAATTTCGATTGCATGGGTAGAATTTTTTTTAAGCTAAGTTTATTTGAGAAACTTTAATATACACTGATATCGACGTGGAGATATTAAATGATATTGAAAATATTGATAAAAATTATGCCGTAATTATATTAAATGCTTTTACGAAATGAAATTTCATAATTAATTAAACCAGGGTCGTGTTATAAATTTTAAAGGATTTGGTTAAAATTAAATTTTTGATACTCAACTACGTCGAGTAATTCATTTTTATACGTATACAAAATGCTATTTAAATGATTTTTAATGTAAATATAAAATTGCGAAAGGATTGTACCGTAGGAATGTACATTTATACATTAGACGGAAAAGTAAATTTTGTTTGAATATTGTTGAGTATCTGTGCCGAGGATGAATTATAGTATTGTTTAAGGCATTACTCTGGGTTCGTGCAGGAATGGCAGAGATATTTTATTTGATAAAGGAAGTCTTCCCACCCACTTAGGCACGTCCATCATAAGACCCTTCGGCCAGCGACATGGACGTCTCGTGAAACCCTAGGCCTAATATAAATGTCGAATTTTAAAAAATAATATAAAGGTAATAGAGCTAAAATTTTCTGGCAAAAAAAATTACATTAATTATATGAGACTCGATTATTATTGCTTACATTCTATCAAGCTTATTTTATTTCATTAACCAATCAAGTAACTACTATATCGTTATACTTATGCAATGTTTGGCTCAAAGAAGTTTGATACACATACTATAAAACACAAAAAAATATACTAACATATAAAATATTATTATTTATATTGTTTTGGCAATATTTAAAATTTCTTGTATAAAAATACTATTATAAAATAGTATTTTTTTTATAGATATTAAGTATAAATAAGTGACAAGAAAAATTAAATTAAACAGAGAAAGAAACAACGGAAAATTATATTTAAAAAAAATCAATTAGTTTGGAGACTGTTGACATTTTGAATAGTTTATTATTAAAAAGCTTCTGCGTCTAAGAAAGTAACATAGTTTTATCCAAAAATTAAGAACAACAAAACATTTTTACTTTAAATTAGATATGCTTGTACAATAGAAATGGCTTGGGTTCGACGTATAGAAATATGCTAATCTTATACTTTAATTGTCAAATTGATGCCTACGTCTATGCAAAACGACATCCCCAGTACAAGAAGCACAGAAGCGGGCAGCAGTAATGGTGGTTGTAAAACAAGCGGATGGGGCAAATCATCCGAGAACCCGCGGACGGCCGAAGGGAATAAGTCATGGAGTTGTGACTTATTCCATGACGACATCAAACGCCGCGCGTGATCGCTTTGATTTGCGTTATTTGAGATTTGCACAAAGAAATTGAGCTTTTTAATATCTTAGAGGGTTGGGTTTGACAATTTCGTTCATTATGCTTTCGACATGACGTAATAATACTAATATAAAGCTAAATCAAATAAATTATTTTATTCCCAACTGTAAGAGTTTTTTTGCCATTTGAGTGGATATTGTCAAAGTATACTCGTATTTATATTGTAGTTAATGGTACAAATATACAAAAAACTACATTTCTCTTTTTTGATTTCGTTACTATCGAATAGTCAATAGACTCTAAACTAAAAATGTTTACTACGCGGAATACCAGGTTTTTTGTTGTTCAATTAATACAGAACCACCTACAGAAATATTAAAATAGTAGCAAAATTTATCGTAGTTTAGATTTTTTTGAATTAATTAATTTTGATTTGTCGTCTTATCACTATTTTGTAATATTGACTGCTGTTTAGCAGAAAATTAATCGAAGGTATTATTGCTAAGCAAACATTAATGAGGTTATTTTTAAAATTAAATAAAGCTCATAATCCATGAGTGTTTTAATGAAAAATTAAATGAAAATTTATATATATCTACTCCCGTAGAATATGCAAAAATATGCAAAAATGTGTAAGTAAAAATATGCAAACCTTGCCCAGCTCGAATTCTTTGCGATTGATATCGTGAATTATTATCAAAATGATTTTTTTTACGAAAGTAAAAAAAAAAACATCTTTCGTTTTATTTAGTTGTTAAAATCCCAAAAGAGTTGTAAATATCCAATTCGAGAAGGAATATACCCGCCTTAGCAGATAACGCTCTCCCTCAGTGCTCCCGTTTCTCCGAGTCTAGTAAACAACTAATCGAAGACGATATGTTATCGCAAGTTTTTTTTGGTGGACGCGAATTGGACAGTTTGTTACCGGACAAGGGTCAGGAGAACAGGAAGACGTAAGAGATAAAATGAATTTGTAAGAAATAAGTTACAGCCCCCCAGGGCTACGGCAAGGGATGAAACACCCCCGACTGGTCAAGAGATCACGTGGCTGGACCATTTATCATCCCTTCGGAAGCGCTATCGTTTTTTAGGTCCATTTGTTTGGCTTGTATTCACTGGAATTAGTACATGTTTTTGTTTAACTTTGCTATCGTGTGTATGTAGATTGAGAACATGAATCATCTGTGAGCTGGAGCTACACTACAGCTACATTTATAGGGGTTTATAATATGTGTACTTTAAAAAAGTGGTTTTACGTTTTCAAAAAAAAAACTTGTGTATTATAAACAAGGATTGCTATTTTTTCTAGCTTTATATATCAAAAAAAATAATAATAAAAGTCAGTTAGCTATGATTATAAAGACAGAAAATAATTGTGTTTTTTTTTCAAATTATACTAACCAAAAAAGTCTCTAACGATTAGTAAAAATAACGACATTTCAAAATGGAAAAGGTAAACTTCAAAAGCCTTTAGATTTTTATTATTTGGAAAACCATATTTTTTCAGTACTTTTAATGGTATGAAGGTTATCAAAATATTTAATAGTAATGACAAGTCAATGATATTAAACAGTTTGCATGAATATTGTTAGGTTTAAAGAATATGGACTTTTAGTATAATAAACTTACATTGTGAGATAATTGAACAAGTGTTCCAAAGTGAACTTGCATACTACCCGATGTTTTCTAAGTAGAACTTGATGAAGTGTACGTAAATATTTAACCCCAACCTCTTACTGCAAATGAAATCAATCAAACAATTCAATTTGTATTCCCATTCTTCAACCAGTGAAAAACTAATGAAGCACTCACGTGGATAAAGCAATCGGACTTCCCTCGGCCAGTGCGCTCCCGGTACATCCTTTCTACACGCACTGCCCTCTCAACCAAGAGATTTACAGGGTGCCGAGATAAAGAGGATTCTGTGGAGATGAATCCGGTATCGAGATGGGGAGGACGGCTCGGATAGACAGTGTTTTTTAACAGCTCGCTACGTTAACTTTTTAGAGTAAGGATGACTGGATGTTTTAGCAGGCGTTTAGAGAGGGACTTCAGGCGATTTGCTGAAAATTTCACGAAGGGATGAAACGGGTTTTGGTAATTCGATTTAAAGTGATCTCCGTCGAGTATTGGGCGTTAAAGTGACAAATTGAAGAAGTCAGGCACATTAGTATCAGATTACGTGTACAAATTTCAATATATAATATTACACTTTTACAGCAGGAAAAGTTTTTACCTGGCAACATATCCGATTTGGCTGTTAAAGACGTATGAAAGTGGTTAAAAACTTACCACATAACTTTTATTCAATAAAAATTAATTTTATAATTTATAACCAAATACTTAATTTCGCAATTCGTTTCCAGCAAAAGTATTTGATTACTTTTTATCTATAAAATTTTTTTTTGCATGATTTATACGGTTACTTATTTGGAAGAAGCATAGTTTTACTTGCAGTTTTAATATCAATATAAGATACAACGCAAATTCTTTTAAATATATATGGTTCCAATATCTGTTACTGAGGTCTTACGTATAATATTTTGACAGATTATGGTGTGCTACTTAAAGCATTTATCATAACGCTTCATTAATTCAAAAATTAAATACGTTACATTAGATAGCGATAACATATTCAGGACATCAGAAATAACTTTATATTTGCTCGATTCATCATCTGAAGACGAATATGTTCGTACGGGGAATGCACGGTTTATAGTCGATTAGGGAATTGATAAAGAGAGCTCTGGTCACTGGGCGGTGATCCATCAATGCTCAAACATGGGGACAAGCGACTGCAGCAAGTGGATTTCAAAACCGCCGCTACTGGAAATAAATACAACTGACTTATTGATAAATATTATTTTTTTAATAGATTTTCCCATTAAATTTGTCTTTTTGGATATTTTTAAGTACGTGTATAAGTGTATATGTATCTGGACAAATTGCTATGGTATTATTTATATATTTTTTGGTTTGACAAGTTTTCAACGAAGATGTTTTTGAACCCGTCGATTTGTTTTTGTTGAATGATTTGAAATAGATTAAGTCCATAATAATATCATTACAATAGATTTATTCTGGAAGCGCCACAGTCGCCACAAAAAATTGCACAATTTATCTAAATAGTAAAAGCTAAAGCTTTTTTTATTTTAATTTATCCTTGTGGTTATTTTCATATCCTTGTAACTGTAGCAAAGACAACTGATCTCATTAGGAAAAGTTTTGTGTTTATTCAAACGTATATCATATTTAATTTTGATCATTAAGTACTGTTAGATTTATGTTGTTGGAAGTTTTAACCCGTTTCTCTTCCTTACTGTTTTCCAATATTTACGCTACAAGAACTGGTTTCTTAAAAAATAGGTTTATAAAAAAGAAATAACCGTATATATTTGTGTGAATTAAAATTACGCTTTAAATTATTAATACTAACAGTTGTACAATTAGTATACAGGTACTTACGAGTATATCAACATTCACACACCAAAAAAAAAAAATTTTTTAATCTTGTTTTAAATTGTAAAATATTATAAAGAGGGACATAAAAAAACAGTACACGTTAGAGTGTTAAGCATAAAAAAATATTCAACCACAGCAAAGCTACAACTAATAGCAACATAATGAATTGTACCACCACGCCAATTTATCTCCCCCAGAAAAATCTACTCAATATTTACACACAATTATGCGACTCATAAACGATGCGTTTTTTGAAGTATTTTTTCAGCCTTTAAAGTTATTAGCATATCAAAGGTGCATTTTTGGGGGTGCCAGCATTGAAAAAGTGGATAACAGGCTAAATGGTCATGTGCTTGCATTATTCCCACAACCTTTTTTTGTCTTTGGCAACTGACAATACATACATTTTTTGTCGAATCTATTTTAATTCAAAGCCTGGTGTTTACATATTTGAGTTTCTCACAGGTTCTTTGGTATTCTCAGGTGCAAGAACTTTTTTTATTTAAAGATTAATTTGAATACGAGCATGGGAGAGTTTGGTGCATGCAAGTATTATTACCTGCCCGAAGTCAAAATAAAAAGTAAAATTTATTACATGTTTTTGCTAATATGATCCTAATAACGAATCAACACGGTAAAGGAAAAAAATATACCAAATAAGTACTGATTTATTCTTTGTGAAAGCTGTCAGAGGGTATTTTTTCTAGTGCTACTGACTTATAGCTCTAGCTGATAATTTCATGAAGCTTCCTATTCGATATGTACCTTGAATTTTTTTATATATTATGCAGATAATTTTATGCGTATTCCAATGTTTACTCACTGCATTATTTTTCATACTCACTCAAAAATACAATTACGTATTAAGGTTTTGTTAAAATGTAGAAAATTATTAATTAACGATTTCATGTAAATGAGTAAGTAAAAAATATTTTAATTAGTTGATTTTATTTAGTGACATTCAAAATCATTTATGATATTTATAAATTTAAAAATTAAGTTTTGTACTCGCCCCCACCTGCAATGAGTAATGATTTCTTTAAGGGTAACAACATGATTTCTTTAAACGAATGTCGCTTTGAAAGATGTGCAATTGGTAATGTAATATATTAAATTATAGCACACATTATAGTGAACACAGGTAAGAGAGTTACATCGCCAAAATGTATCAGGAGAGCAAATGTTTACTTTGGTTAGAAGCGAACGTGAATTGTTGATGATTCCACGTCAGCGTGTTATCCCGGCGTTTGATAATTCGATATGAAATGATCCTTTATGAATGGCTGATGAGACGAGGGTACGGCTTCTCCGGCGCACAGACAACACAGGCCACAAAGCTCAAGTATATCGTGAAATTTAAATATTCCGTGAGAAGGTATTT
Source organism: Atopsyche davidsoni (assembly GCA_022113835.1). NCBI lineage: Eukaryota > Metazoa > Arthropoda > Insecta > Trichoptera > Hydrobiosidae > Atopsyche > Atopsyche davidsoni. The sequence continues at coordinate 6,009,870 of JAILWY010000006.1, read as the reverse complement.
TTTTTGTTATTCAAATGAATATTATTATTTGTGGTGTCGTAAAATGTTTCAGTGCATATTTTATTTCGTAAAAAAAACCGTCTCTACGCTTTTTATTCAATGTTTTATAAAATGTACTTGCATGTTTCGCTTTGTGTTTTCATTGAGCATTCACAGTTATAAAACATTATATGTATAAACATTTTATTAAAAAAAAAATACGAGCGACATTCCAATTCGATATACTTTTAATTTTTTTTTCTTTGTACTCTCGTTAATATCAGATCATATAGATATCATAATAATTAAATTTTAGATGTAGAAGAAAGCCTTGGAAATGTGTAAATAAATAATTTTTCGATGTATTTTTAATTTACGCTACTGTGTTTATATGTATATTATATTTGCTCATTAATAATTCAATTCATTACTCATGCTATATGATGGCCAATTTGCTAATATTAAACACCTAGGTAGGTGAGGTTGCAAAATAATTGACACCTTTGAATGATTTTATGAAACATATTCTTATGGAATGATTTATAAGCCAATAATTAAAAAATAGCATTACAATGAAAACACTTGTGAGGAGTAAGTCAAATGTACTTTAAAATGACTACACGAGCTTTGAAACATTCAGTATATTATAATATGTTCAAAATGGTAATGAATATGTAATGCGATAGTTTTCAGGAGGCTTCGTGAGCACAGTGCGACTCCGGTTAACCGGTTAACCGGCAGCCATTACACGCTCGCCCACGGTTTGTTTAGATACCGCAACGCCAATGTTTAATTGTTTAATCAACCGCCAGTTTGCCCATAATTAATGTGCACTTTAGTCAGTATTAGTGTACTTAGCGGATAGTTGTGGATGCAATTATTAGCATATTATCTAGCTGCGATAGTCAAGCATAATCATCCCGAGCACACACGCCCGCTTAATATTGCATAGTGCGGCAGCCTAGCATAGTTTTAGAAACATCTCCGGCCGATCAATCTAATTTTGATTTAATAATTCAGAGTCTTGTATCGTTTAAACTGCTACTCTCTGTACACCGGCTACTTCAATTTTATGTTGGCATGGCATGAAAGCGAAGATCTATTAAATCTAATCGAACCTAAACCTAACTCTTATTACAATAACAAATGAAATTATTTTTATCTGTAAATGCTGACAACTATATTTTGTTTAAAATAACAGAGTTTAATATGAAGTTATCGTACAGAAATAAAAAAATATATTTTCAGATGAAAAAGATACACCTACTTTATATAAGTGTAATATCCACATATACGCAATCTTTTGATATGCTTACTGAACATTGTTGCAAATTTAGCTAAAACTATTGAAAAAATATAGGAATGGGCGATTTTTACATCTAACATTAATTTTCTAAATAGATTTTAAGAAAAATTCAGAAATTAAAGTTCTACACGTGTATTTAGAGTTTTCTGGAACTGTTTAAAATAAATATTGTTGGCTGCATAATATAAATGTACGTATTCAAGCAATATGAGATAACTTTTTCGATATTAGAAATATATCAATATTACATTACTAAATAACATTTTCATAAAAATCAGGTCATAAAGTTGAAATTTATACTAATTTAAACTATTTATGTTTTATTAAAAATCATCAATCTCAATTCTGTTTTTTTTACAGTTGCATTAGAAAGGATTGATAAAATTACTACAAGCACCAATTAAATAATTCTATTAATGAAAAAACCGTTAATTTTAATCACATGCACGGGAGGGCATTCGAGATTTCGTGATACGGTTGATTATTTTAATGAGTTTGATCCAGATAGAGTCGGACCGCCGCCAGCCACTGCCGGGGTTGCAACCCTTCGCCCCGCTTCGAGTCCCGGGGGAGGCTCTGTGTAATTAATCTACAGACGCTGAACCGATGATCTGCCGTTAATTACGACGGGAAATATGCAAATCTCCACAATGGAGGCTTAGTGTAAATCATGACTTTAGATTTTGAAGGTGAATTGTAGTTTTGTTGAACGAAACGATTTTTAATGACGATAAAAAGCAAAATTTATAGATTTATTAGAGTAGGCTGTAAGATGTACATTTTAAACAAAATAAATTATATATAAGTAGACCAATATTTTATTAACGCCAGTCAGTATTTAATGCTTTGTACTGCATGTACGGTTTCTTTCTATGTTATTTTGTTTTCTTCAAACATCAATTTATAGGTTGAAAAAAAAAAACCCTTGTGGATTTTAATTTATTTTTCCCCTGGGCAGTAATTAGGGCGCCTCGCAAACTCCTTTTGTGATTGCATTATGAAAGAAAGCTCTCAATTTTCGTTCATCATACCAGGATGACAGATTGGTTCGGGAGTTAACAAGGCGTTACTTAAAATCTGAATACCTATATTCTGAAAGAGGCTTAAAAATTAAAGGGGTGAAGTTTATTACCGAAAATAATCTTAAATCTGTTCGTAGCCACTCACAAATAATAACCTTTAACTCTACTTACTTTATGGAATTTTTTTAATATTAATTTGTATATTACTACGCTTTTGTAAAATAACTTATTATACATATTGCTCTTAGATGAATGATAACTACACTATGGTTAATAATAAACAATATTTATAATTTAATTCGTGATACTTATAAGTATTAGCGATTGATATATTGTTATTAAAGAATTTTATAAATGGGTGCGTTTGCGAGTATGAAATATTTCAGTACCATATTGTTACGGTTTGAAACTTTTAACCTTAAATTTAACCATGTAAGCGTATTCATTAATTCTTAGTACATCCAGCCGCCAAAACCTGAAAATAAATATAATATAAGTATTTATAGGTAAAGAAATAAAAAAAACGTTATTTTTTTAATAAAATTCATATTAAGTCACAGATACTGAAAATTTTTCTTTTTGTTATTGTAAATGTAATACAAGTAATTAAATACTGAAAGCGTGACTAAGTTTTTTTTAAATTTTCGATATAAAAAATATGAAAATGGTAGTTTGCAAAATATATAATAAAAATCATAACCGGTTAATAACTAATAACCATCTGTGGCCTGGCGTACACTCTTGGGTGTTTTGTGGGGTGGGTGTGACGGGTTAGCCGCGTGCCTAGAAAGGGTTGACGGGTATCAAAGGGTTCAAATGCGCCCCGCGGACGTTAGGGTGGATAGGTTTAAGGATTTTTTCATATGGCGAGTGCCCTCTTTTATTTTTTAAATGATTCTTGTATGTGATCCGCCAATTTTCGATGTGTTGGAGTGACGAGTTAAAGTACCTTTTTTTTCTGAAAAATATTTTTAAATAAGCAAGTGATAATATATTATGTGTAAAACTTTGATTTAAATAATATTTATTTAATCAAATAAAATGCAATTTTTTTAGTATAGTATAAAATTCAAATAGCTGTTTTATATCTTGTAAAATTTATGGATTTTCTTTTAAGAAAATGCAGTTGATATCAACAATGCCCCTGAATTCATTAAATATGCATATGTACGACATTGTTAATCGTTGGCCAGCTTGAGTGGCTGAAATCATTTATTAGAATTCGATATGCCGGCGGGGGTTGAAAGGGGGTTGGGAGGGGGTGCGCGTGCTCAATCACCGGCAGATTACTCTCAGTCACTTCATAACTATAATACATTCATGCAATCAAACGCGTTAAGAAATTATTATGTAACATTCCAAATTGATTATTCAGGATTGTTACATATTAATATTTTATTTAATATTTAATCCAAGCCAGACTAACGTTAACTATTTATTAGTGCCAAATTCCTTCCATATCCCACTTTTAAATTTTTAATCATATTTACGTAACAAATATAGCAGTTTTAAACCAGTAGTAATTATACGCGATATCATAGATTTAGCATTCTTGTTGTAAAAAAATATTGTATTCAATGACTCATGATTTTAAATATAGTGGTGTGATGAAACTGATTGATGAAATTGATAGTGGTAACTAATTGAAAAAAAACGGATAGATTTATTTGTTTGATGATGACTTTACATGGTAAAAGATCTCTATGATAGCGTTAATTTATTCTAAAAACTGGTAGTTACTGGAAGCCGCTTGGTTTAATTTATTACTGATGTAATAGATAACCACATAATAAAATTAAATAATTTTATTGATATTCGTGCTTCTAAGTAAAGCTTATTCGAAAATGTAGTTTTTATAGTTATTGAAAATGGTCATTGTTTATTGTATGATTTAATGAGAATGATTGCCCAATCTTAAGAATAAATTTATTTTGACATCTCATTGCAAGCGGATTTAACCCTTTCTCTGTGGGAGTTGCAGGCATGTGTTTGATAATGACTAATACCCAATTTATACGGCTATGTTAATCATCCTCTGCGAAATGAAAGCGGGGGAGTGGGGTGAGAAAAGCACGACCGGGGATTAAAGGGTTTAAGTACAGCTTTTTTGTATTGTGAGAAGATGGAGGTTAAAGTCATTATGGTAGCCCTTGTATGGCTGCTTTGAGAATATAATTGCTATGGTGTAATCTGCTATTTAATTTTCGTGTGATTAATTTGATGCATGATAGTGTGTTCATACTATAAATAATATTCTCTAATGGCAATATATGTATTTGTTTTGTGAGAGGTAAATTTTAAATTACCACATGTAATATTTGGTGCAATTGATTTTCAGAGAATTTAATTAGTTAATTTTCCGAGGGAAGTACATTAAGCATTAATAAACTTCACATTGTCTTCACAAGTCTATAAAAAATATTTTGACACATTTTTAAAATTCGTGAGTAAAATATCATACTTTATTTTCCAGAATGGAGCGTATTAACGTCATAGGTCTCTGTTTTAAGATATAAAGCACTAAATTATAATATTGCTTTGAAATATAAACTCATATAAATTATATAGCTTTAAAAAGCGTATAAGCTAAAATATAGCAAACGTTGCTATTCAAAGTAAAATCTCGCGAAAGGAAAAAATATTCCTAATTTGTTTCAAATTAAAACGAGTCTATTCATAATTCGGACATGAAATCATAACGCATTGGTGATTTGGCGGCATATCAACCCTTCCGACCTTAACACTATGCCTATGTCTATCTATATAGTCTCTAGTCTCTCTCTCTATAGTCCATGGCGTCCCCTCTGAGCCACCAGCCTGTGAAAATCATTTTTCCCGCGAATTAAGTCCGTAATTAATAACCTTCAGTATCAAGAGAGATCGCATATTTTTTCTTTGTGCAGCGCACAAAGGGTTGCACTACAGGAGATTATTTTATTTTTGATAACGGAATTAACGCAGATTAATCGTGTCTTTTAATACATTTATTGTGAACGAATTGCACAGTTTTAAAAAGAAAAAAATAAGAAATAAACACTGTTTGTGATTTAAGATTATTTTTGTTCTTTTGCTAGTAAATTAGAAAGTAATATATTAAAAATAAATACTTAGATGGTACATATATCAATGAATACTTATGTAATCTGAAATAAAAACGATTTGAATTTTTATGGTTTTTAAAATAATTTTTACAATAATTTGTAGTTTACTAGTATTTGTGGGTATATATTAGATATCAATTCATTGATATTTTATGTATGTAAATATTATGATGCGATATATTTTTTTTATAATTTTTAAAAAAACTTAATATATCAAATAATGAGGAATGGATCCGATTTCAAAAAACTAATTTAATTAACTTTTCTATATATATGAACAGAATTTGACGTGATTAATATGTCTTATAATACAAATGTGATTTAAGTTCTTTAGCACACGGTATTTCTCTTTTTGTAAACTAAGATTATTGAAGCATCAGATATGATAAAAATGGTAGGCATGAAACCACCCTTTTGGTATCAACCCCCATATCCGACCAAGAGCCTAAGGGCAGTTTCATACTTCAGTCCCTACGACTGACCATTACTCCGTGGACAAAAATTTCCCTCCCCCCCGCCACCGCAGCGGAAGGGCGCAATTATAAAAGTAATTGCTGGTGAAAATTGCGGAAAAGTGTACCCTTATTGTTTATGATTTGTCCGGCCGCCATTGTTCCGTGGTTAAAATATTAATTAGTCTGTTTTATTGCGAGAGTTTTAATATGTTTCGTATGTATGCAGTCATTCTGTCTTTAAATTATTTTGTAATGACTCGCTCATACGTTATTTTAATTAGCTGTTATGTATTAGGCATCTGAAATTGGGTGCTTAAATAGTATTTTTTAAAGTGTTAATAATGCTAAAAGTTTTTTATAATACTTAATATTTAAGTTCGCTTAGATTATTATGAATAGAATGCATGGTCTTGCTAATAAGTTTGCTAAAAGTTATACGGCATTGCAACAAAGTTAGATTGTGGAAAGCTAGTGGTTATTTTTAACTCAGTTTTGCAAGATACAATAAAATACAGTGTTATGAATTTAAAAATATTTTTGCAGCAAAAGTTGTTAAAAAAATCAATAACGTGTTTTACACTTGGTGAATATGTATGAATAAATATTAAGTCAACGTTAAATACTAGGAGCCTTTATATGCTGTATATGTTAATGACAACTATAAAAATAATTTAAAGTAGGCCTATGAGATATTTAAATTATCAAGTTCAAAGGTTATCTATAATCAAAATCTCCGAGTAAGTGAGTAATAATAAATTTCTGTTAATGCAGCCGGGTCCATAAAATCCAACGACAGCCATTATCAGAATCCAAGTGTTATCAGCTGCTCAGCTGACCGCGTCAAATCTCTCCGTAATCCAGTTTGGCCGGTTACATTTCAGTGACGTTCGTTTAATTACGGTGGCAGCCTTGCGTCCCTTTGATGATGATTGTGCCTCTATCTGCCGCTTCTATTGCCTGCCCCGGGGGTAAGTGCTGACTCGGCTACACAGGGCTAGATTAAAACAAAGAAAAATGTTACGTTTATGTGTACTCCACACAAGCGGTTAGTTGCTCGTTTTACTTGCGATGGTTTTTTGCTGCTCGCTTTGTAACTTATAAAAGAAAGTAATTATGCTGCTGTTTATAAGTTGGTAAGTAAAACGTCATATTTTAACAATATTTATAAATTAACTTCTTAAATAAATAAAAAAAACTCTTATACGCCAACGAGATTAGTTGATAAAAATAGTTATCACTCGTGACATTGAAAGCGTAAAGTAGATTTATACCAGGCCAGCGCATCTTAAAAATTCCCAGTATAAGGTAAGAAAGCGTCTTCTGTATATACGCATTAAATCAAAAGTTAAAAGTGATTCAAGACTTTGGTGCGCCAAGTCACTTTTTATCTCTCATTATTAGAACGAAGGTATTTTATTTCGCACTAATAACTCCGAGGGTATTTCGTTACAATCTCGACGGCGAATTTCGCGAATGTTTTTGCTCACTAATCCTTGTTCGGGTGCTTTGCATAGGATTAATGGGAGATTCTGCAGTCAGTGTCACTCCAGGCAATCAAGGAGAATCAGAAGCTTAATGTCAGATATCAGGCAGGGAATACACAGGATCTATCTACCTATCCACCGTAAACTCGCGAAATCGTAGATTCCTTTGGTTTGAGTAATAAACTGATAACTCATATTACGAAATCATATTGTGCAGTATTTTCAGAATAAAAATTATTTATTGTTATACGTGGTTTCTGTTACTAATTGCGTATCTGTAGTATGTTTGAAAATCAAATGTATTATATGTACACACAAGGTTGTAATTAGTCATTTTTTTATTAATCAAAGAGTTACTCATATTTTTGCGCACAAAACCGCACATGGCAAATCAAAAACATTGCAGTATTTTCATAATAAAATAATGTGTTATACATGGTTTCTGATACTAATTGCTTATCTGTAGTATGTTTGAAAATCAAATGTATTGTATGTACAAACACGGTTGTAATTAGTAAATTTTTTTATTAATCAAAGAGTTGCTCATATCAATGCAAATCAAAAACTTTGCAGTATTTTCATAATAAAATAATGTGTTATACGTGATTTCTGTTTCTAATTGCGTATCTGTAGTATGTTTGAAAATCAATTGTATTTTATGTACGCACAAGGTTGTAATTAGTAATTTATTTATTAATCAAAGAGTTACTCATATCAATGCAAATCAAAAACTTTGCAGTATTTTCATAAAAAAAAATATTTATTAAAAATAAAGAAAATAATGTGTTTCTGTTACTAATTGCGTATTTGTAGTATGTTCGAAAATCAAATATATTGTATATACACACAAGGTTGTAATTAGTATTTTCAAAGAGTTACTCATATTTTTAGGCACAACACCATACATGGGCAAATCAAAAAGATTCTCAGCCTCTAATTTCGCCAACATGTGTCTCGCCTGAAAAGTAGCTGAAGCGGAGGAGCGGCCACGATGACAGGACTCGCCTGTCGCCGTGTAATTAAGGCAGGTTTATCTCCCGCGCGGATCTGCGCTCGTGGCATCGCCGCCCCTCGCGGCATCAACACTTCTGTCCGCCGCCGCCCATTGTCACAGCTTCAATTATCGTTTACTTTTTAAAATGGGAGACGGTCGCCTGTTTACCCTTTTAACTTTCTGCCGTGCGGATACGTGTAATTGACTTTTTGCGCGACGAGCAGAGAAATTTTTTGCGGTCCGTTTTTTTTGTCAGATATTCTGTGTGATATATGATTTCAGGCTTTCAGCGTTAGCGCTGAAATTATTGGTGTTATTCACGTAACAAAAAATATATGTGAAAAACACACAAACACGTTGTATTACATTTTTAACAAAATGCGAAAATACGTTTCAATTCTGACTTACTGAATATTACTGACCGAGCATACAATCTTAAATAACATGGAAATAATCGGAGTATACAAAATACATAGTTGTTGTATCATAAAAGTGTTTTAATTTCTGATTAAATCTTCTTTTACACTATAAAAGACATGCGCTGAGTATACTGGCCTCAGTCGAAAAGGCCATTAACTTTTTTTAAATGTTACAGTAGGGCTTTTGGTCATTTTCAAACTTGTTTTCAATATTATAAAATATATTATTTTATCATTTCTTGTCTCTCTTATTTCATACTTGTTATAAAAACTAGAAATATCTTCAGAAATAATTTGTGTTACAGCCGAGAAGAAGGGTGGCAAATGGCAAAGTGTGTGCGAGCAAGCAGGACAAGTGGATTGGTGTCAACTTGGCAGAGAGCTTCGATTCCTGGCAGACGATTGGAAAAAGCAGTCTCAGGTTCGTGCCAATCAATTTACATTTTACTCTTATGTTCTCTTGACGCATGGTTATTTCCAGAATTTAATGGGTACAATTAATATCCGTTATTTCCGGTTTTAGATTCCGGTTGCAGATTATAAAATTATTAATGATGCTTAGGACTTTAATGTACGATGCTTTTTTTGTTTTCGGTCAGGACTGCGCTTAGCATAAGCAAATAAAAATTAATGTAACGCAAAAAGGTCAGTGAATAATGTTACGATGTATCATGCATATGGTATTTTTAGCGTGAAAAAAAGTTATTTTTTGATTTAAGTAATTATTAACAGCTAGAGAGGTTCGGGGACATTTTTAAAACAATTCATAAAATAAAATATTAATTGAGACAGTATAACGTTATAATACTATAACAGTTCTAAGCAATACCAATAAAAACATAAAAACAAATAAATGATCCCTCTAACGGTTTTTCTGTATATTTATATACTAATGTAATATATCATAATTGAATGCCGGTTCTTACTTATTTATTTGTTTAAGATTGATTTATTTAATTACGCACGTAGAGAAATATAATTAGTCGCATTTATATTTGTAGTTTCATATTAATCATTAATATAAGAAAGTAAATAATACTAGTAATGTTTGTTGTCGAGTGCACAAAATGACATTAAGTCGTTTATCGTTAAGATTAGTAGCGATAAAATATGAACGCTGTTCCTGATTAAATTGACGGCCTGGACGGTGGAAGGGATTTTATTAAGGTGTACTCATGATGCAGCCATTACGCCCGTTCGTTTAATATCTAAGGCATCATTTATAATGTCGGACTAACGGGAAAATAAACGCTGGAGACTGACCGTGCTATCATTAGTTCTAGTAAAGGCCCGAGGGCTTTTTGGGGTAACTCCTTTGCCCGGACTGTTCGAACCCTGCTGCACTGTAATAGTGTTTCATACATTTTTTTAAAATTATATCTACAATCAATGTCAATTAACTAATATAAGGATCTAGTATCAAAATATTAAAAATGTATTTGTATGAATTATTATTGTTGTCGCTTGATTTTACGACGGCGAGCTATTTTTTTAAAATACCGAATTGAATAGCAGGTTTTGTAATTGTGCAAACAAGGGATGTGTTTATTTTTAAGTAGAATAAAATAGGTGTTAATCTCTCGGGGAACCGTTCTCTCTGCGATGCTTTTATGAATATTCAATTGTGTAGGCTTCCCTTTTGCTGACTTCCGTTTTTTGTCTCCTCCGCGAGCGTTGCACCTCCGTCACGAAGGATTTACCAGCGGCACTCACTCCCGGGCGTCATAGATATTCGTTAAGTAATATTAATGATGGGAACAATAATTGATGCTTGTAAACGTGAGGGTATTACTGATGTTCCTCTTTTATCAGAGAATGGAGTATGTTTGTAGCTTTCAATTACGTAATTTTGATACTTAACAAAAAATGGTTTTCTAGCTTAGTTGTTTCTTCTATAATATTGATAGTTTTTTTATTTATAACATTGAACACGTTATTCTATAATAATTTGGTGAATTGAACGCAGAGTGTATTTTGTGGTTTTTTTTTTTATTGAACAATTACGATGGTTTTATAAATTGAAATATTACTGTTCGGTTTACATTATAGATGTACAAAATTTTAAAATTTTGAATTTAATTATGATACAAATATGTTCAATGTTCTTGAAAAATTTATTTAACTGCCATGCAAGCAAAAAGTCAACGATGTTTTGAAAACTTAAGGTATTTATAAAAATATTCATTTAAAATAAACCGAAGACAGATGATTATTTTTTATTTTACAGACGGTTTACTGCATTAAAATTTTTTTTTGTTATTTTTAGACATTTTCAAGGAAAACACCGCCTTGGTATGAGAGCTGAATAGTCGGGAGGCTTACAAAACCTTATTGCAGTACCCATGAAATCGATTTTTAAGAAGTTCATAAATATTGCATGTGTACATTTTTCCTCGTGTTTTTTGCGTGTTTGATTAAATTCGAATCAGATTCATTAATCGGCGAGTCCAGACAGTACCCGCATGTGTGTGCACAACAGCCGCGTTACTTAGGGGTGTCAGGAATTTGCATTCTGGGGGTGGGGCGGCAAGGGATGGACAGTGGACAGGGGGGGGAGGGACATGACTGATATCGGAGCGTGTATTTATGCGGCGATACTGAAGGATGATAAAATACCCGGCGAATTTAAATGATGCGGATTAACGTGATGCATGAAGCCACGATCCACTAGAATAAAATGAAAAACAGGCATTTTTATATTTTTGAATTCAAGTTTATATTAATTTCACTGTGCGTGTATGTAATTGAATAATTTATTGGTAACTCTATAAGTAATTGAGAATTCTGAATGATAGAGAGATTATAAAAAAATATTCATATCTATAGTATCATCAAATAATCCAAATACTTTTAAGTCTTTCCCTCTATATAAATTTTAAAAACTTAACAAATTTATTTTATGTTAATCCGAAAAAATATGTCACCAAAAACTATAAAAGTATGAAGCTCTATTGATCATTGGTTAAAAATATGTTTTAAAAATAATTTGAAATATTTCACTTGATTTATACATCCGTCGTTAGCTGGGTATCCTAACATATCGTCTGCTACTAGTTTACTAGATCCAAGACTCAACCACACCATTAGTCGCAGGATTCTGCACACACCTGGAGGTGAGAGGTTTCAGGAGATAAGGCTACATCAGGGGAGGGTTTCAGCACTTCCGCCTGAGGGATTGAATAGTTAGCTATCTACCTATTTAATACTGTTATACAAGTCCGAATACCTAGTTTACGAAGATTATTTTTTTAAATGATAAACACTTCACATAGTTTTAACCTCACTTATATTTACTTAATAATATTAGATATACTTTTATAATATATAAATATCACATTGGTGACATCAACCTAAAAATACCACATACACTCTCATATAGTTTTCCCTTTATTTAAGTAGACTTTCACTGATTTCACCTCACGGGCATCAACATAAGAGTATCATATATATTATCACATAGCTATATTATCACTTATATTTACCCAAAAATATCAGACAGACTTTCATATTGCTTTCACTTCACTTAAATCAGCGCGAAAGTGTCGGAAAAATTCTCACATACTCGTAGCTTTCTCCTTACTGATTTCTATCCAAAATATCAAATAGACTTTCACATTGTTTTCACTTCACTTAAATCAGTCCAATAATATCGGAAAAACTTTCACATAGCTTTCACTTCACCGATATCCACTCAAAAATATCAGAAAGACTTTCACATTGCTTTCACATTACTTTCACTTTACTCATATAATCATAATCATATATAATCATCCCGAAAATATCAGATAAACTTTCACATTGGTTTCACTTTACTTAATTCGACCCAAAAATATCGGAAAGACTTTACATAGCTTTCAAGTCACTGATACCTATACAAAAATATCAGATAGACTTTCACATGCCTTTCACATTACTTATATACTGATAATTACTTTATGCTACTGAATTGAATAATTTGATTGTAATTATTGGTCTGCTCGTAAGTAAAATATCATGTTGGTATTAAAATAATGGACATTACAAAAGGACGCGCACATATCTGGTTGTAAATCCTTTTTATTGTCCACATTCACTTCCCTTAAACTAATCAGTACCTTTTGAAATCTCTCTATTACCACCCCCGCAAGAAGCCCCTAATAAACACCCTCGCATTCAAAACTACTGTCATCATTCAGGGCACATTTGGGTTAGAACCTATCCCCCGTTGTAATACCTTTATGGCCGGCACTTATTTAAAGGATTAACCTTGTCCTGGACTTGTACACTTAAGAAAGATATATTTATTTGAAATATTTATGCTATTTTAAGATTTACAATTTTTTTTTAATATTTACGTTTAACGCCAAAATAATATAATACTTTGAATAAATTATATCTTATCATCAGGCTTACTTTAAGTCCTTAAAAATGGTCTCAAAAAATACCAAGCAGCTCAACATCAAAAACAGCAAGAACTTACTTAGATCTTTTGTTATATTTTTGATTGAATTTGACTTTGGTTCCCCACTGTATCCGACATGCTTCACGTATGCAGATGGGGCACTTATTCACAAGATTACCTCTGTCCAGCGTATCAGATATGCAACATAATGTCGAGTCCTCGCAGTATGCAAATGTTCAGATGGCTCGTCCTTTACCCTGTCCTCCTGAGTGAGGAAATTAAATGGCCCAGCCCGAAACAATAACCAGCCTTGGTCCATTACCACGTGGATGTTTCCCACTTAATTTAGCTTAAGTGATAATCTGATACATTAATTCGGATTTGCCACGTGCCGACGGGTGGACGCTGGACACTGTGAGCTCGAGGGCTCCTCTTCTAATCCGTTTTAGTTTTTAATTTTCTTGAATGGAAGGGTCAGTATATCTGACAATACGTATTGTGTGTTGATAATATATTCTGCATTTTATTGATATACTTTTTTAAAACTTGGTATACTTGTAAAAATCATTAAAAATATTTTTGATATAGAAATAACCACATGAATATATCCGTAAAATATATTAAAATTAACAATGAAGCATTTACTATTTTAATGTTAATAGTTCTAACAGATAGTAATGTGATTGTAGTGCAAAATATTCTAAAAAATAATATACACCGTGTATTTCGATATGATCACTATTTAGACATATACCCGACGTCCATTTTACTCAAAGAGAACACAAACTAATAATACACTCACCATCAAAATCTATAGCTTTGTTACGGGATGGTACAGTAAGCCGAATGTGTACAGTAACTGCACTAACCCCCGACCCAGCAGAGTACCTTCATTACGCAAATGCACAGCAAAGCCCTGTCACAACATTTCCTTCCACGGGACACCCGCCTGCGACCCCCAACACACAAGACACGTTACGTCACGTAACTAATTCAATAAATCTCATCACGTTCGCGTGACACAATGGTCGTATTGAAATTTCTCCATACTAACTCTGAGAGCACCGCCCGAAATTGATTGAAAATTGAGTTCGATTGATGAACGGATTATAGCATGACACCTGCAATGTTTAAATATGAAAACTTTATATGTAGAGAGTGGAACAATTTATAGAAAAACATATTTTATATCATTTAGTTAAAGATTGCAAAACTTTCACATATATATATTTTAATAGTATTTTTAAAACGTTTGAATAGTTTTATTCATATGAGAATAAGCTGTCCGGAACTACAAATAGTATAGTATTTTTTTGAGTATTGTCATGAACTAAAATACGAAAGTTTACTCAAAATATTAACTAACCAATATGACTAAATATCTTCTTCTTCCGGTGCCTCTCCTCAGAGAAGGCTGGTTACAATTCTATTAAATATAGCTTCCAAAAAAAAAAAAAAAAACAGACGTATGCTAATTTTTCTGTATATAGTACGTTTGTAGTCGTAAATACTATTTTTTTTAGATAAAATATATTTTTGTTATCCTGTTGGCATATTTCGTTATTCGTTTAAAAATGCCTACAAGGTAATTTGGCGATACTAGTCAGATTATAAATAAAACATGAAAAATAACACAAATATATATTTTATAAATAAATATATGAACATAGAATTTCACCAAGTATTTGCAGTAAACAAATATTGGATTTATATACAATGTTATTTGCTTATTTTATTACGATATACAGAAGCCTACACATAACACCGAGCTTCCAATCGGGACAGATGGGAGTTGCCGAATCACTGCAATAAGTAATTACTTGAGCAGAAATATCGTCCAGTAACGGTGAAGTCGGGCCGCGCTGGTCATCGTCAGGAATATTAATGATGCCCTGGACGCTCGTGCGGAGGCTGTGATCCGCCGGTCAGCATCTTCAGTCTATTTTGATAATGTAATCGAATTTGCTCTGCTGCGTGTAATACATTTAATTGGTCCTTCATGTTGATTCATAATATTAATTAAACTTAAATATTAATATAACTTTTCAGGACATTTTCACTGTACTGAATTTCAGCATAAAAACCTGATTAAATTAAATTTATCAAAACATTACATAAAGCATTATTTTACAGGTATACTGTAAAAAAGGCTATTTATTTATTAAGAAGTAAATAATTTCGACTATGCAAAATTTTACTGCTAAAATATATACGTCGATTATGGTATATATTTGATTGAATTTTTTTCGTTATGTGACTCAATCTATTCTATTCATAAAAATGCACAGAATACATCTCAATTATCCGCCATGAGAGCTCGCCGCCCTCTCCCTTGATGTACGGCCAAGAGCGATAATTTTCCACGGGTGGCCTCCCCCGCCTAGATATTGGACATTCCTAATACCCCTGCCAGGACAGACAAGCATTTGATTAAATTCGTGGTCATATCTGAAATTACTGCCAATACCTGAATCTGTTTGATAGGACCTTGCGTTTGTAATGCTCTACTGACGATTGTTAAAAACACACATACTCAAATCATACATTAATCTAATTTAATAATACCGAATACTAAAATATAAAATTTTCATTCACTAATGCTGCAATTGAATTTTGTCGTGGATTTTTGCTGTTCACACACTTAATGTGAAGTTAAAAAAAGACAAATAATGTGGGTAACACATTAAAGTGTTACTAAGTAAATTTCACATTAAACATTTTAAAGAAAAAAATCTAATCTCACAGCTTATTTTAGCGTCTAATATGATCAAGGTGTTTTTGTAAACGTGTAGCGTATAATAACACTAATTTGTAATAGGGAGGCTTAAAATCTGAAGAAATTCATGACTCCATAAGTTATAAAACTTCATTAGAAAATTAAGGCAAAGGTTTTTTAGAATATTTATTGTTCTCGTCTAATTTGACCCCAATGTCAATAGCGGCAAGTAGGATCTAGTTTTTTTAATAATACTATCATGTTAATATATATTAAATTATTTCGTATATTTTTTTTATTTATGTGTAGTATATTTTTTCATTCATGCTGTTAGATTTTATATTCATATAAAAATACATCTATCATTGTCAATGTTTAGAACGCAATTCCAAACCTGTAAAGCAGGAAAATCACCCTGAGGCCGGCAAATCCTTTTCCTTCAACCGTCAATCAAAGGGATTGGATTGTAAATCGGTGTTTTTAATATAACTTTCCAAAAGAATGCGATAAAAAACGTTTTTTTATCATTTTTTGAATAATGTTGGTAAATATGCCCGTTACAATTTTAAAGTGTGACGTAAATGTGAAAAATTATTCACAACCAAAAGCTATGATTTTTGAAAAGGCAAAATTATTTTTTAGAACATGATTAAGATTATAGCATCAATAATCAATAAATCGTTTTAAGTGTCAGATGGTTTACGTTTCAAGTTAATTAATAAATATATATTTTTTTAATTTGCCCTTATTTGTTGTATTTTTTTGTCTGAGGATGGAATTGCTCACTATTAAAATAATCGTAATCATTCAGCAACTTTGATATTTACATTTTTACAACTAACTTGTTTATATGCAATAATTAAAATACACTTATATTAATGATGAAAACGATTTTTTCTAAAGCAAGAATAACTTTAAATATTAGTAAATTATGAGTACTTTGGTTTGGCTAAACTCTATCTTAGTTTTTTCAGTTTCTTTTAGTATATAGAGATAAGTTTTAGAGATAAGTCTGCAAAAAAAAAATCGTAAAATTTGAATCGTCGTTTCAAGTATGAGAAGTCTACCCAATTATTGTATTGCTAGCAACCGGCTATAATTGACTGCAGTGTGTGATTATTAAGTTATATTGGTATAAATCATCAATGGATCGGCATCAAGCTGCCTTCCTCTCGGATCAGATCACTCAACTGCCGACCCGCCCGGCCAGAGTTCGCCCCCTGATAGCGGAGGTGGTCACGTGGACAAGATTGATCACGACCGGCGGGCCGGGGCTCGAGTCTCGCCTGCGACAATCTTATGAATAAGTCAGAGTCATGATGAATGGCTGCCGATATGTGTTATTTGTGAGAAGTTGGCTAAAAGACATCTTGATAATAACATTAGAATTAATTGATTTCGTAATAGTTGTGATTGCACATGAATAAAAATTAAACGATTGGGTTAATTATGAGAGTTAACTCGTGAAACATTCAACTGCATAAAATTTAGATTCGAGCTTTTTGTGAATCAAATTTGACATTACCTAGAACAAAAAAAAAAGTTTAAAAATCAAATATTCTTTATTTTATAATCCGGCCTGACTCATAATTAATTTTACATGATATGTTTAGATAAATTTCACCTGAAACAATATAATGTTCGAAAACATATTTTGACTGATAATTTTCTGGGAAGTTACAGCTTACCTGGACCCTAATATTTACACTTATTGTTGTAAAGAATATGAATGTTATGCTTATTATGTTTGAAGCCTCTGCAAGTTAAGATATTATTTTTTACACAAAGATTTGGAAGTTTAGAATAATAATGTTGAACTTGTTGAAAGACAAGGCATTTTATTCGTGAAGATTCATTATTATATGATGATGATGATGACCCAGTGTATCGGGAAACTAGAAATGCAAATAATTTTAATAAACTCAATGTGAAGACAAAATACAAAGGTACTTTTATCATTATAATAATTTTAAAAATAAAAAAATATCAAAGGATCCTTATAATACGGATAAGTCCGTACTTTTAATGAAGAAAGTATTGACGTTTAAATATTACAAATATTACAAGTCAATTGATGCTCCCCTTTATAGTTGTCCTTGTATAAATAAATAATTAACTTGTGGCAATAACTCAAGCATTCCACTCGCGCTCCCAACAAATTGAATAATCATACAAATATTGGAGATCAATCACGACAAGTCAGGAGCGGGATTATGTTGCAGTGGACTTGTGGAATATCTATAATATGTTGGAAAGGGCTGAACCATGGACCTTATTACGACAGATGTGGGTGGTATTCATCTAAATGCTTTAATAACGTCGAGTGTTTATTTGATTAGAATGTTTCTTTCGATCAATCCGTTTGTTTAGTCAAACTGGAAAGTTAAATGCAAACTTTTGGTTTAAGATTAAGATTAAGCATATTATCTGGAGTCTAAAATGCTTAAAATGATATATTATAAAAATATGAAATGATAATTCTTCATCTCAAAAACTAAAGGTATATCAACACATGTTTATGTAATAAATATAAAAAAATCAACTTTTTTTATTTTTGTGACTGCTGAAGCGATCCATCTTTAGATGCACCTTTGAGTTTTTTTTTTGTGTTTAATGCATGTTCCATATTGCTCCAGCGGGTCAACAAACTAGTTAAAATAAATACCCTGGCCTATAATATATTTATAAACCTTCACGGGTCCTCCGAGGTGCGAGCGCCCCGGGGGGGTGGCTCCCCATTTGTCAGTGTGGTCTCCTCACACCGGCGGGGAGAGGTCCGGCCAGTCAGGGCTGATGGGCCGCGGGTCAGAACACAAAACGCGGCTGTGCCTAATGTAGATTTATACGATCTCCGTTCTGTGGGTCGGGCTAGGAACTAACAGCGACCACGGCTGACCCCGCGGACCTCATGAGAAGCTCCCGACGAGACACAATACGAAACCCATAGTAATGAATAGATTCTCATTGTGCAGTTGGAACTTTGTTTATTTTCATAATAAAGTTAAATTTTGATTGATGTTGTATTGTAAAAGGTCGGGATAGGTTAACAGTAATGTATGACTTTATATTTCTCAGCATTTACATATATCGAAGCTGTGGGTAGGCTGCATAAAAAGTAGCGTCCAAAAATTTATACATTTGGCCTACTTTGTATTTAGTAACACCCATCAGATACCCTTGCTCTTTGATGACTTTCTGTTTCATCATAAATGTTACTTTTAAATTTTAGTATTAACACACTTTAAGCTGGTAATCAAATTGACTAAACTGATGTGCGTAGCGGGCAAAATTCGCGTAAAATTGCGCGTGTGAAATCTAGTCTATACACTCTTTGATTTGCACTTTTTGTTAATAAATTAAATGTTATTGTTACACAATAGCTTATATTATATTTATGTTTTAAGCGGGTAACCAAATTGACTAAATTGATGTGCGTAGCGGGCAAAATTCGCGTAAAATTGCACGTGTGAAATCTAGTGTATACACTCTTTGATTTGCATGTAGTCAAATAAATCGTTTCCTACAACAACACCACTTTGTCCTAAAAATTATTCAATAATTGGAGGATTATCATTCTCTGACCACTCCACTTCTTCATTGTCACTTTGTTCAGAATCACTGAACAGTATTGGTAGAAGTAACGTTGACGAGTCTAAACAAACATTACGAGCTGTAAACCTGACGAGTAAAATGACCTTCTGCCGCTTTTAGAGTAAACACATTCAAAAATGTATTAATAAGCGCCCCGCTTTTAGACAGCAGTCCGCAAAACGGGTACTAGTACCCGCCCCGCCTTCAGTGTGTAAAGATATTCTTGTTTGCAGGCCGAACAGAGAGTATTCCCTAGCTTCGTCTTAATTTAGATACATTGTACAATTTCAACAGACGGTCAAAAATAACACGTGCGTCCCGTCAAAGGGCCAATCAACGCCGGAGGACAAAACGTGTCCAGGCAGGACATCAGCAGTCCTCGTGGCTCGTCATTAATGGCGATTTATATTCGGTCCCTTAAGGTGTCACCCGAGAGGGCTCGGGAACAAAGGGTCCGGGCGTTTTGCTCGATACAAAGTGAGCAACGTGTCTGGACAACTGCCGATATCTCCTTACATTTTGTATTTTAATGCAGCCAGATAGTAAATAACTTGCTGACAGTTCGTTTACTGAATTCTGAGGGGTGTCAATCAACAAGTTTATTCATAAATTATATATTTTTATCGGCAAAAAATAAAGACAGCATACAGTATTACAATGTTTATTTAATAGAGACAGTATAAAACATATTCTACATATTCAATTTTGATAATATGTATTAATTACAGAAGTGAATGAGAACAGGAATAATATATTTTTTTGATGAAAAATGAAAAATTAAACTGATTATTAATAACTTATTTATTGATCACATATAATATTTATAGCTTAATTACCTGTTTCAAAAATAATTGAACTTTACATTTCTATTATTACCTGTATTACATTTTCTACTTTTGGTGTCAGATTGTAGTGTTATTATGAATTCACTGTAATATTTATATTTTTTAAATTATGTATATAAAAATTGATACGTGACACAACAGGTATTATATATTATTTTATTCATATTTAAATTCATAACTTTTTAATTTTTATTGAATCTTTTAAGTGTGATACAGTAACCGATATTTTCAGAAAAATTATAAATGACGTTTTTTCAGGTTAATTAGCGGGTAATAATTTTCCATGAATCTACGTTGAACAGCCTCTCTGATGTACCAGTTTCTCGAGGATTCTGAAGTCTTCAGCGATTCTCGCGGGGTGCGGTAACTAAATAACCACCGCGCTCGGTTTTACAGGCGTTGTCATAATCTTTAACAATAGAGTGTAAATTTTGGAACGAAATCTTGTTCATGTCTTTATGGCCATTGCAATTGAATCTGAGAAATGATGATAAATCAACGTGATTTTCATAATAAATTTTATAAAGTTACTGCTTAATACGGGTTTTTTTTTAAATATTATTATTATTAACACTCTACGGTATTTATTGTTTTAATATGTGAACACATATGTCAAAGAACTGTAAAAAATTTGTAATGATTTTTTTTTTAATATTACATTTTTAAAAAAGTATGCAGAAGTTTAATGTTTTTAAATAATATATTTTATTTATATTTTATTATTTATAAAAATCAAATACTGTTCCTTCACTAGTACTGGTGAATTCTCGCAGTTATTCCAAGACACAACTGTTTTTATTTATTTTTTTTATTTTCTCACAAGTAACATGTTGACAGATAAATAAAAAAAAACACATAAGTATGCTAAGTTTAAAATTATACGACTTTTAAAAAATATGGCCCAATTTGCTTAGGAATTCTCAATTAAGGCCATGAAGTCTTGACCGTTGGTCTTTTGTTATAATTCTACTATTTCATATTTCACCTTTACGATGGCACATTATTCACGGGGCAATTGCAGCATTTCTCGGTCACATTACCTATCCCGTCACCCCGAAGCAGCGTTTCCCAACTGTTTATCACTTAAGCTTTTACAAATCCACCATAACACACATATTTGGATTACGAATATTTGTTTCTATGAATTAAGTTTTTTTTTTGTGAACATTTAAAAAAATATATTGATTTTTCAAACTCTACCCAGTTGATAACAGAATTTTGAAGTGATCCAAAAAATAACCAACACATCTTTATTCTTAATATATTGTTACAAAAACAATATCTAATAGACAGTATTTATAATATATTCCCTAGTTTTTTTATTTTATTTATTTAGATATGACTAGAACAAATAATAGTTTTTGCGTAAAAGCGTGTTTGTTTGTTTTAAGAAATTCTAGGGTTTCGGGATACATAGTTTGGAAACTCCTTCCCTATATACATATCATACTTTTTATTATTTTTCTCTATAGATCCTGTTGCACTCTCTATTGTCCGCGGGTGTCCTGCCCCATAAACAAGCGTGTAACCATAAACGAACCCTATTCGGTACGGTGAATTATTTTTTCGTTCTTTATGCGTGCAATTAGAAACTTTGTATATTTTTTTGCGCACCGGTCAATTTTAAACCTTAGCAGGTTTTCAGTACGTCGGCACAAGGGGACTGACAATCTAGTTTATTTTACATAGAACGGTCAAGCATTGAATCCGTTTTATAGTCGTTTTATGAGATGTTTACACAAAGATTTTCACTGACTATAACTCATAAAATTACATGATTGATGATGAGCCTATGCAAACCAAGCAAGTATTTGTCATTATCCTCTTTGTGATTGTAATTCGGAGAAATCGGTCATTAAAGCTCTTTGTTAAGAAACAGTTTTATAGATTTACTATGTGAAATGTACTCAGTGGATATAAACTTTGTTTAACTTGTAGCTTTACCAAGGCAGCATTGAAACATTAAGTCTTTAATTGCGTGAGAACATGTAACGTTCAATTTAAGTGGAATAAATTATTTGTGCCTCTAAAATGTATGTACACTTTTACACTAACAATTTACATGGCAAAATAATAATAATCTTTAACGATTCAATTATAAACTTTGATTTGAAGTATGTATTTTAGTGTAAAAAACTGAATTTCTTAAACTAAAACATGGTACCCGTTCAGCCGATACTTTAAAAACCATTAGCAAAATCTTGTAATTAATATTAACAAAAGAATTAAGAGTTATTTTTTACTTTATTCTGTGAAATAACAACTGCTTACAAACATATTGAATCGTTGGTATTAAGCTTTGCGTAAATATCTTTTCGACTAGTTATTTTACCTATATGAGAACTATTGTATAAAATATAAACAACGACAAAACATATGAGAAGCAGAATTTTTAGTATCCTAGCAAAATTTGCTCTTAAAATATAATGTCAATGACATTTTTGTTTTTCTGCGTTATTTTCATTTTCATATCTTTCGGCTCATATTCTTTATTTTTCATTACGTATATTCTGCTTTCTATATAAGTTTCATAAAGTTGTCTTCTTATAAATACTTCAAAAAAATTAACTGAAGTATTTAAGTGAATTGTAGTAGTCGCTTATGCATTTTTGAGAAGGTGGCGAGAATCAACCGCGGGTTATTATGCGAAAGATAAAGGTTATTTATTTTCATAAGTAATCGAATTAGTGGGGGGATAATCTAAGAATTATTTGCACTCCATTCGTCGTATTAACTAATCGAGCTATGTATAATATTTTTATTCAAAAGTTTCGATGTTATATAATTGTGATACCTTTAAGTAGCATTCACGCTTGTCTGTTCCGTGCCGTGTGTATGAGTATGTAGGTAGACATGTGACTACAGTGAGGTCAGAAACCCAATAGTAAGCTCCCCTAGGTTTGCAATACAATGACGGAGGTACTCACCATTGTCATATAGGTAGCTCTCTATACGCGCACCAAGCAGGGGTGAGGTATGATCATATTTATATATGTATATATATAATTTATAAATCCTAATATGTATTTCAAAATTCTTCTTTAAGTAAAATATTAATATTCTTATAAAACGTACTGCATTTATTTTTAACACTTAATCAAAACATATGTTTTAGATTTACATATTACAGTTAAACAAGCAGCAACTTAAGACCATAAACGTTCATTCATGGAATGCTTAATAGAAAATATTTATAATGATTAAGTACATTCTTTTAAATATTGAAAATTGATTAAAGAAACTCTTAGAAAAATATCATCGTGATTTGAACCCACATCTCCAAGCTTACATGGCCGGTGCATTACCAATTATACCAACGAATCACTAGTACTAGGTAAGAATTTTTAACAATCATATCCTATAAATGAAACAACGTACTTATTATGCCAATTAAATATTGTGTGACTTCCAATACTAGACTTTTAACACAAAGTACTGAGTGAAACATTTAAATCCGATCTGGATATTATTATTTTTAAAGTCTATTTAATTAAGCCAATACACGCACTTGTTAAATATATTATTGATTTTTGTGAACACCGTCTCACAGGAAGTACGATTTTGCCTATACAGGTTTGATTGATTGATAATGATTAAGTACATTTTTTCAAACATTGAAAAACTATTAAAGTATGTTGTTTCATTTATAGTATATGATTGATAAAAATTCTTGCCTAGTACCAGTGATTCGTTGATATAATTGGTAATGCACCGGGCATGTAAACTAGTGGATGTGGGTTCAAATCCCACACAAATCACATTTAATCAGTTTTCAATATTTAAAAAAATGTACTTAATCATTATCAATATATTGAGTATTTTCGGAAGTGTGTAAACAATGGTTTTTCGGCTTTGATTTTGATTGTGGCTTCGATTAACTAGGTGGCGATAGTTTTTTTTAACAGCAAGTCTTGTTAAGAGTTAAAAAAAACTTTATTGGATAGCTGACAATCTTTCGCAAAATTGTTGTGGCTGTGCTGCCCGTTATTCAGCTTTGTAACCTGTATAGGCAAAATCGTACTTCCTGTGAGACGGTCTTCACAAAAATCAATAATATAGAAAATATTTATTTGATGAATATATCATACGCATATTAAATTTTTTGTTATCTATCGATATTTATATAAATATAAATGATGTAATGGTAAAAAAATAATTAGAAAAAAATAATAATACTTAATGCAAGTAATTTGAGCACCCCTGACGCTAAGCGCATGGCGTGCAAGTGAGTCACCCGGCGTCTGTCGGCGTCAGTAAGTACCGAACACCAGGGGTGGAGCGGGGCAGACAATCATTGTATTATTGTATCCGCAGCTTTTTACTATTATTTTATATTTTACAAAGCAACCCGAGAAGCTTTTAAATTGTTTAATTTACAAGCCGTGCTTATTATACCGAAAATGGATATTCTGACAAAAGCCACGATAATATACTGTGAAATGCTATTCCCGCTAGGAATTTTTGCGAGAAATAAAAATTAATACTCCCGCATATTATATTGTTTGAATTTAAATAATGCATCTGCGTTAAAATAAAGCTTTAATAGGGTTATTATACACGTTCATAGTAGTGGTATTTTCTTTATCAACGAATGCAGCCCTTATTATAAGGGATGATTCGCCGTGCCACTGCTATTGTAGATATGAAATATAAAATGGTCACATATCGACGAAAGAACAAGCGTTTTAATGTTTAGTAAAAAACAATGTAATTTTGACATAACAAGATAATGAAAGGTTAAGAATTATAATTTATTTTATGATGGTGAATTGATTTTGAAAAACTATTGTTTATATATTTTTTCTTTGACTTTTTTACCTCTTATAAAATTTCTGTTTCGTACGCAACAAACAGTTGTCGTTTAACCATAAACATTTCATATAACATTAAAACCCAACGGTTGCATTAATAACATTAAAGTAGTTAGTATCTTCAATTCCTTTTGAAAAGCTTTGAAGTTTACAATGTTAGCCAAACAAAGATTGTTAGTGTTTTGAATCATAAAAATATCGACCGGTCGTTAATTTCGACGTTAAGAATGCTTGCGTTTAACAAAGATAGAATTATTAACATATAAATCAAATTTAACAATATAATGCAGTATGAATGAAAAAAATCACAATGCTTACAACTTTGTTATAACAATAACTCTTGTTTTTAATCTCGCTAGCTTATTATTACATGACACGGTTTTATTGGTAATACTTGCAAGTAAAAAAATTCTCCTTGATAATTTTAAACAAATTTTGTGGTTGTAATAGATGCGATGCAGCCGTGAATGCAGTTTTTTGCGTGCAAGGGTATGCGCTTCATCTTTATATGTGCTTGTGAATATTTTTATTGTGGGAAAGGTTTTTTTTTTATCTTTAATACCAAAGGATGAATCATTTGTACAGTTATATTTCAGACAAGAGGACAATCATTTATGTGAGTAAATACTAAGTTGTTTAAATGAGAAGTTCAAATGCAACAAGTACAAATCATTTTTAGATTGATTGATAAATAAAAACAAACTAACAGTTATTTTTAAACCACACATTTTATTTCAAAAAATAAAATCTAATTGATTTCAATTAGGTTAATAAAATAAACAAATAACTCATTGTCTTTTTTGTACCATTTCGAATTTGCATTAACAAATAGACTATATTTAAATGTCCATTATTGTGTTTAACACGTTTATTGATTGCTAGTTTATAGTTTAAACAATATTATGTCTTGCGGCTATATGCGTCTGGTTTTTTTTGTCTAATAATAGTTAAACCAATGCAAATTTTTTATAAAATATCATGATTAAACATCGTGGCATCTTCATGAAATACTTTGCATTTCTGAAACGAACTAGCTCGGTCAAGTGATATTGAAATCATATTTTGTTATGGTTATTTATTTATTTGTATTTTTTTAAATGATACAATGTATAGTATAATTAAACAGTTAAACAGATAGAGGGTTAGTTTTACCTACACTACGGGTAAGTGAACTCTTCCAAAGGGACACTTGTAGAGACTGAGAGTATTTCCTTCAGCAAGACGCAATAAGACGAGCAGCGTGCGTCAGAGTAAACAGCGAGGATATGAAACCTAAATAGATCAGAAGAGTCTCCCACGAAGCAAGGAAAATAGAAAGAGTCCTCGAAAACGTTTTATCACTTTGCGCTGTACCTATTGCACGGGAAATGTGAGATATAAATAAAAACCAAATGGCTACGTAGTAGGATTCAACTGAGATTGTAAACGTATTTTCAGAGAAATCATATTTCAAAACTGTATTTCCCAATATATCACTTTTACGTTTCATAACTGTTTATTTGACCAACGTTTCTTATATATGGAATATGCAACTATAAACATTTAACAGTGAGACTCATTTTTACTTATTTAATGAAGTTTTGTGTGATATGAAAATTAAATACTCGAACAAGGCAACATACACAAATAAATGACCTATTGACAAATAATAAAAAAATCGCTATTTAGAAATTACTAATTTATTTTTTCGATAATTTTGCGTATAATAGTAATTGCTTTATCCTCTAAAATTTTATTTGTAATCTTGAATTTGCTTCTAATATTTATCACGATCCGTTTTTGGCAGTCTTGACATCAATTATTCTTTAAAACAACGGATTTTACCTATCCTTTAATACTCTATACATAATTAAATTTAAAATCTCTTTATCATTTTTATTAAAATGGTCTGTTCTATAGTAAGATAATATTGCGGACTCTTGGAATTTTTCTAATTCATAATCATATTTATAAATTTAAATGATTATTTATAAAAGTTTAGCAACGGACTACAATTAATCTAAAAATGTCACATTATGAGTTCTTGATAAATAATTTTATTCGGTAAAATTTCTTTCACAGATATATATTACTAAATTATATAAATAACGTGATGTCGAGTGTCTTTCATGAGTAGCTTATTCTGATGTAGATGTCACTGGCGAAACCTGTCGCCGTTTAGTTCGTCTGTCAGCACTGGCCAAGCGTCGGGGTGAGGAGCAACAAAACTCGGAACACCTCTTATGAAGTCTTAGCTTTGTTTTCTTTGGCTGTAATATAATATATGCAACCATCTTCTTTGAAACTAACGAAATATGTCACCGAATGACTGAAACTTGTTTTTATGATAAATTATCAAGGCTACATTTTTATTAAAAATATTTTTTTTTAACAATTATTTTCTAAAACCAAATATGAATTAAACAATATGCTTGGGTTTTACTAAGCAACAACATGTGTTTTTTAATAAAAACCAAACCTAATCCTTATTAAAATATAAACTTTATGTCAAACATATTGCAATAAAAATGTCTAAACTAATATTTTTTTGTATTTCAAAATCACAATGTATATTTTTTGAATAGATTATATAATATTAAGTCATCTGAAAATTTACTTAATTGAAGAGTCAGCCATCGGTCAAATCTATTATAAATTAACTGTTTGCGGCGGCTTGTCACAGGCCCATTGTGGAGGAAGCAGGACTCGAGATAAACTTCAAATCAACAAAGGCGCTTCCAACAAAAGTGCATCACACTGCACGGGGGTGCGGGATAATGGCGGTTTACCCCAAACCACGGAAAAATGCGATTCAATGAGTATTGACAAATATCAGAAAAAACTCAAAGGGTGCTTCAGTGGTTGACGGAAGCGTTTTTAATGACGCGCTTTGGGTGTGATAAATTGTCGGTTCTTTCTCTAAATTTATGTGTAAAGTCGACTTTTTAACACAGGCGATGACATTTTAGGTGTGATTTTTTGCGCGTATTTCATATTATAAAGCGTAATACCTAAAAGTCATATTTTAGATGGAACTACTTTGTGGCGCAAGCTGCTCGAAATATAAGCATTTTAACATTAGCTTCAAAATATTATATTATTTTGTTTAAGTAATTTTTTTCTGTAGGATCACTTTTTTTACTCGCTCTTTTCACAGAGCGAATAAAGCTTATTTAATACCTAAACAATTTTTATATTCTTAATTAAAATTTGTATGTATCATGCGGTTAAAGTTATTTCGCTTCGAGATTGGCCCAGATTTGTTTGAATTTTTTTTATATACAAGTTCCTCAGTTTCTCTTTGGAAAATAAACGCAAGTTTGGCTTCCAAAAGAAGCCAAGTTTTTGGCTTCTTTTGGCAAGTGTGAGCTAAATTTTTTTATCATATTCACTTATATGTAAATATTCTAATTTAAAATAATCATAACCAAATCTATATTCATATCCGCTAACGAAGTTTTCAGGTCCATATTGACTCCGTTCCACCCCCATCATAAAACAGAATCGATATTAAATTATTCCATTACGTTCAGTTCTCTTCACCCTTTCTTATTCAACTCGTGATATATGCAAACAGATAAATATACCTTCCCGTGCCCACATGGAACAAGGTCTTAATGATAGCAATTATAGCGGTGACTAAGTGCCTCCTATGAGGCATGCACTCAGTGTAATTGCGCTGGAGTCGATATACCTGGTGTATCATTTCACATTTATCATGTTATCAATCCATTGCGACTTCTAGATTGATTGTTAATGGGGTCATTTGTCATTTTTGGCTGTGTTTTTAATTCCGCAAATCATTGAATTGGAAAGCATTTCGTTGACGCACGCGTGTGGGAGGGACGAGACGTCCAATTGTTTTGGGGGACAGATAATAGCAGACGTAATGATTATTCATCGTCATCATCTATTTTTAAATTACAGATAAGATTAATTTATATTAGCAATGCGTTATTTAATTAAGTAACTATTAATTATGAGATATTAACTTATTTTATGTAAGCTTACCCTGCAAGAAGCTTGAAGTATCGATGTACTCATTGTCGTATTTATCGTATACTCTCAAGGTATAAAAACTATCTATATTTGAAAAAAAAAAAAGTAGATAGCATAAATAATTTTTATTAAAAAGAATTACATCGTGTATCCCCAGAAATGTCAAAAGTCACTGAAGTTGGTCCTTGACGTCCCTCGGGTGCTGACACGAGCGGCCGAGTATTCCCAATAATAGTTGGGACTTTCCGAGCGACATCTTCACGCTAGGGGGTGACCACACGACAGGCCAATAATTTTCTGCGGCACAAATTGTGTCCACATGACATATTAGTGCCGATTAATTCCGAGCAAGTCTCTCCCGGAACCTCGATGCGAAAAAACGTAGATGTGATCTTTACTATTTTACTTCGTTATTTTTGATCACTAAATGGTGATTTTAAAATGATTTATCTCTCAAAGGGAGAATCTTGGGTCTATGTTATGCAACGAGAAGATGTTTTGATCCATATCCACTTTCTTCGATTTGATTATTATTAAATCATGTAATGATTAACATGACTGGTGTTACTCTTTTCTTAAGAATTGGACAAGTTCTGAAACGAGTTGACCACCTGCCTTATAAGAAGGCATATTATTATAAAGCAAAAATTTTGATTCACTCTATGTAAATATTTTAATAAGTTTATTAAAAAAAAACGCTTGAGCGTATTTATTGCTTACTTATTCATATTCAATACAAAAAAAATAATATTAGTGTACATTTATTAACCACTTCCCAGTTAAATAAAAGTTAAATAATTTTTGATGTATTAAAATATATCTATATGAGTCCATTTATGTTTATTTTAATAGTACATAGAGAAAAATAGAATCTTATGTTCCAAATGCGTATTTTTTTATGTCTCAATAAGTATTTATACAGGGCATATCCTTGCAAATAGTTTTCGATGGTGGCCCAAACCATCACAGGGGGTCAGAGAGCACCCCCCTTGAGCTCAGAGCAGTTATTATATTCCATATTATTTAATCAGGAGAGTGGCATCTGTTTATTGAAAACCACTTATGAAACGCCGTGTAATTTGTCTACCGAGAATCCTGTTGTTAATGATACTTTAACAATGTTAAATGTGTCCAATTGATAATACAATGCATGCTAGATTAATTTGATTTTTAAAAAATAATCACAAGTTATAAACACTCAGCCCATATTTTGGAATATTTATTTACATACTCATATCGTTAGATTGTTTTGGAATTTTTTATATTTTATGAAAAATGACATACTAATATACTTTAGAAGGTGAGTTCACTTTTGATGTGCAGTTAAATTTGCACAAAAATCATAGTTTGCTTAGCGGTTTTTTTTTAATTCAGTTTTTAAAAGCTATTACTAAAATCATAAATTTGGAGACGTCATCGTAGATGTTAACCTAATTATTATCCTTATATATAAGTTACTGTCTTTGTAGATTACTTTATAAAATAGCCTCTTCGATTACCTTGTCTTGCTAGTACAAACCTTCGTCTTGTTAGTATAAAATTTTTCATTCGCTGCAATTTACCAGGCCGAACTAACAGTGTTAATTCCACACCACGAAACTGCTTTACTTTGAATATTTGCGTGATGGTTTCATGTTTCAATTTATAAAAGAATTAGCAATCTTCAATAGGTAGTTTAACAATAATTCCAATGGTAAAAGACACAAACAACCCTTCGCGATGCAGAGGTATTGTAAAAGGTTTAAGGGCGCAGGTCGCGTGTCCTGTCGCGGGGGATGATCGCTGCTGCGCTGCGGTGCGTGAGGGAGCAAGAGGGTGGCTGCAGTCTCGCCTCAGGCTAACAGGGGTTGAAAGAAAAGCCGCCAATCAGATTGTATTTGTGAAATCTTGCGTCAAACTGTTTTTTATATTTTCAAAATAAGTTATAAATTTTTTAAAACAAATAGTACTCAAGGCTCGTGTAAAATGATCCGTTATTATTTCATTGTCCAGTTAGTTGATTTCACTGAAATATGTGAAGCAAAGCCGTATAAAAACGAAGCTCGAAATATTAATACTACATATATCGAATTGTGATATTTAAACTGACGAATATCGTATAACACTTGTGCATAGAGTTTATGTTGCAACTGCATGCCAGATCTGCAGCACTTTTAGAGATGCTGATGAAGCCTCCAAAAAGCCTGCCAAAACACAGAATCGATCATCGTTTTTTATAGAACAATGGCCAATCAGTGGGTATATTTCAATATGATGATAATATACTTGCAAAATGATTTTAACGTGGTTTACTGTTATGAAAACACAGAAATTAAATTATGCGTGCAATATTTTGGTTTGAGTAAATCAGGTCTAAGTAAATTGTATTTTTAAACACCGTTAAAAAACATGTATAATTGGTGCATATCTAATCTTTCATTTATAGTTATTTGAATTTTATATGTATTTATTTAAGAAATTTTTGAAACAAGATATCTCTTACGGTCAATTCTACGTTTGGTTCTAAAGACTGACACTTTAACATACACTTGCAAGTTATCGAAAATAATTTTCGATAACTTGCAACTTTATACGTTCGCCCAAAGCCAAGCCAGAATCACACGGGAATGAATTTCTGCTTATGATAAGTAGAGCACGGCTTAAACTTATACAAACAACTGGTAAACGAATCATCCATTTGACCGTGCGCGGAGTGGTCTTCTCCCGAATCGTCACGTGCTGAGGTAAAGGCGTGAGAAGCGGCCGGCGCGGCACGTGCACCACTCCTGGTCAAATAATGCCCCACACTCACTAATGTGACCAGCTGACAGGGCTGCAACTTATTATATGCATGACTTAATTGAGACTAATAAAAAAATTTACGATTACGATTTATTTTTATACGATACAAAAGTACTACGTAATTACTCATCTTCTTCGTGTGGCTCTCCTCAGAAGAGGTTGGCGACTATCTCACTGAACATATATGTATTCAGAGCCAGTATTGATGATTTTCTCAGGGAGAATAGTATAGTGGCTTCCCAGGTCCTTCTACACGGCAGTTTTATATTCGAAAGAAAAGTATTATTATATGATATTTTCCTTACAAAACTCATTAGATTAGATCTGATACTTCTTCTGCTGATAGCAGAAGCCTCGCCACCTCGACAAAGCACTTCCAGAGCATATTCCTCCACAATCATTCCAAGTCCACTACTCCATTACTGATCCTTTACACACGCTCAGGGTACAGAATGGCAGCCATGCACAAGCAACACAATGGGGAGAGAGGGGATTAAATAGTTCATTTTATAAAAGATCCAAATATTTTTTTAAACGAAATATATACATATTTTTTGTACAACACTGATACTGTGCTTATTTATAAAAAGCTTTAAAAGTCCATATATATATATTTATATAAATATATATTAATTATTCGGTTTTTGGTGAGTCCCTAGAAATAATGTCTAATACCTGAGTTTCGTTGGATTCTAAGCCCCTAGTTCCGCTACCGCCCGCTAGATGGCAGGCACGCGTCCAATAAAAGGCTGTATTTAGTTTAGATAATGTCGGTTGGGTTGTTAGTTGTTATTGTGCGAATAATGTTGTCTCCTCCTGGACGTGGGATGATGAGAAATCATCTGTCATCCTCCACAATATACTTGTGACAAATTCTATTTGTATTGTACCCGATAACAAGGTATTCATTTGACCGGTACTAAGTGCTGCCACCCTCCGAATCTATTACACGTGTGAGGCAGACTTTAATGTTATTTCAGTTTACAAGGATTTATATTATTTGATACGATGGGGGTATTTTAATTTATTATCTAATACAAATTCAATATGTGTAATTTAAATTCACGAATTACTGATTTCATGTCTAAAAAAAAAGACGAATTACATATTTGATTATTGCATTGTTAAAACGTTGAAAATAATGAATAGGAGTTTTCAGGTACATTTACTAGCGGAGGTATCGTTTTCTTTGGGGTCCATCGGGCGTTTCAGACCCGTAAGCCTCCCCCGCACGCTTGTGGGGATGTT
The DNA here is from genome assembly GCA_022113835.1 of Atopsyche davidsoni. Classification (NCBI taxonomy): domain Eukaryota; kingdom Metazoa; phylum Arthropoda; class Insecta; order Trichoptera; family Hydrobiosidae; genus Atopsyche; species Atopsyche davidsoni. The sequence continues at coordinate 5,976,759 of JAILWY010000006.1, read as the reverse complement.
GCTACAAATGGGCGGACAAATACTTCAGACTCACCCGCTGATATTGAGGCGCGCGTGCCGCTATTTGCTCAGATAGTTGCGAGCAGAGTTTATATTGCCACAACTTGTAATTTTTATTTGATATTTACTATCACATATTAGATATTACTACTTAAAAATGTATTTTTATCAAAAAGTAAGAATATCATCTAACCAAACACATCAAAAATTCCATATTTTTTTATAACATATTTTCAGTCGAGATCAAGTGAAAAGAAATATTTTCCATAAGGAAAATTAACGTTTGATATTATTAAATCAATTTTTATTTATAAAACTATTCAACGCATATAAAAATATAATCTTCTAAATTGAACTAGGTGAATCTCAAAACTGAAATTCAAACATTTACGAGTCCTAAATAATATAAATATAGCAACATTAATCAATCTAAAATATTTTTAAGTTACACAAAACAAGACTTATGTATAAATATTATCAGATATAAAAGTTTTATCTTGGCAAATATTTCTCAATTATATATTTGAAGCTACTTGTTATAATATTTAAGATTTTTTTATGTGTTTGGAAAGGTGTAGCACTACTGTTCCTCGTGAGCGTCGAAGTATTTTTTCAGGGCAGATAATTGTGGCGGTGAAATCCTGGGAAATATATATATGATCCTCCGAAAGGACTTACGGACCCCGGGGGTGATATTACCTCAACCGAAGGCACGTTTCGCCGGACATGCTCGGATAAAGGATTGTGGCAGTTGTTTACTCTGGGACGTGTCCTGTCCACTTTGTACACATTTGGGGGTAAATGGTCGCTCCATTACGAGGCTTTTCTTCCTCTTCATATACAAAACCCAAGAACTTTGTATTTAAACTCAATACAATGTGGATTCAGAAATTTACAAAGACAAAGCTTTACGATAATCGAAAAACTAATAATCTTATAACCAGCTTCTATGGAATTTATTGCTGTGTCAAATTTTGTTATTTTATTTTTTGATATTTGATAATACCTCAATAGTCCAATTTATTTCAAATGTTGAATTTCATAACAATATTGAATTATTAAAAGCGCAGATTTCATGTAACAAAACACCCTCACGCGTGGTGTATGGCATCACCACTTAAAAATAATTTCACCGAAATCCCCATAAAAACGAAAAAGAGGAGACAAAAACACTCCCCCTCGAATTAAAATCGTATCAGATTTTATTAGATGGCAACACCGCGATACTGCGAGGGAAAACAAGTGCGGTTTAAAAATACCGACTGAATTATGTAATATAATCCGATTCGGCTTTTTCAGCTCGCACGCTAAAAGGCGGAGGCGTCGGACGGGAAATGCGAACGAATGAATGCCTTAATAGAAAAATGCATTTTTGCATACCGAATTGAATGTGCGAGTATTATATTACTTGGGTCCTGTGTTCCTCAACATGTATTATGTTCATATCTTGTACCGCGCAAATGTATGTGGCATTATAAAACTGAGTGTATCCATGCAATCTCATGCAAATCATTATTGAAAATAGTCTTGAAATAGTACCAGTTAGGTCTTTCTAATTGATAAATTAAAGAGTTTCCCTGCTCTCTCTATTCTGTTGCTTATGCATGGCTCCCATTATTTACACTAAGTGTGTGTAAAAGATCGGTAATGGAGTAGTGGACTTGGTATGATAGTGGAGGGATGAGCTCTGGGGGTTCCTCTTAAGGAGTAGAGCTTTGTAAGGAAAAGATTATATAAAAATGCTATTGAGCAGACTTTTCCTTCGAATATAAGACCCGTAGACCCACTACACTATCTTCCCCTTAGCAAACTATGAAGACTGGCTCAGCATGAGTATATGCTCAGTGAAATAGTCGCTAACCTCCTCTGAGGAGAGGCACTTGTTGAAGAAGAATTAAAGATATAATTCAAAAGATATTTGAGATATATTTTTGGGAAGCCTAATTATTTTGTAACAAGTTTTTATGTTTTTATTATTACTATTTGTTTGTACATTTGTGATTTTAATAAAAAAATAATTTCATTTAACTTAAACGCGCTTTTACCTTACCAATACAAATATTATTTGAAATTATTTTTCTAATAAAATCATTTCGTCATTGAAACCGCTTGGTAAGACTCTCGTGACAATGTAAATAATTGTAATGCCTTTAATTTTCTTTTATGTCATCTCATAGTCTCCCTCCCCCCTCGTGCTTCCTCCCCCTCCCCAATCGGCTTGTTATTTTTACGAGACTTTTTAAAAAGAAGAAGAAAAAACGCTGGGGAGTAGGGACATAAAAATTAAAAGATTCTGGTGACATTTATGACGCCATTTTGCGGTCTTCTAACGCAGATAAAACCCGCTACAGGCAGGGAGGAAATATTAAATGCGATCGCAAGAAAGTGCCCATTCTGTCACGACACGACTTAAATTAAAATAAAATATAATTAGTTATTTCAAATGTCGGCAAGAAGATGATGTCATACGTCAAAATATGTTTTTACCTAATATATATTTATTTAAAATCATACATAGACTAACAAACAAAGAAAAAAACTACACAAAATATAATATCCTTGCTATTTATTACTACTAACTGGTTTCAAAATAATATAAAATATTTTTTCATTTGCATCACTTTTTTTAAATTTAATTATAGGGTTACGAATAACACAAGTGAAGATTAACTCTTTTTGAAAACATGATTGTTTAAATTTGTATGTGGTGGACGTTTTTTTGCGTAATCTTTGTATAAGCTTAATTTTTTTAAAGATGTTTGAATTTATGGTTTAAAATATAGGTTTTTGAGCTACTTACTTACTTACTAAGTATTTTTCTCTTTCGAGTATTTACAAATAAAAATATATGTAACAAATCGTGTTTGTTATCTTTTAATTAGTTATATTTGTTAGATAGTGTAGATATAATGATTATCAAAAATAATAACGAAATATATCAAACAGAAGGAAATATCATCAAAATCACTTTGAGTGAGTCACCCAACAGATAATCTTGAGGCTTTGAAAACTCATGAAAGGGCCTTTATCGGACTGGGAGTTTAATATATTGATGTATTTTTATCCCATAAAGACTATTGATTTACAGTTTTCAGTTACTTCATTGCGATTGTATGAGAAGTAATGCACCATACCGACTATCCGAAATGCTTACATTGAAAGAATTTCTTTATTATTTTGAACGCAAACAATCACAGATTTGTGGTCACAGTAAATGTCTACAGATTTTTACAGGCGGGCATATCTCAGGAGTTTTACAATCTGGCTCGCTGGAGGATCCACCATCACCCCTCCCCGGAGGTGGAGAGTTATGGATGGCTTGCACTTCTACACTGCCCTTTGTACGGCATTATAATATATATCGGCTGATCCGTTCGCTCTGCTTGCTCTTCTGGTATAATTTTGCAAATAACTCAATCTTTATGAGAACGATACTTGAATTACTTTAAATTTCAATAAAATTTCAATTGTTTTATTCTCAACCTGGAAAGGAAGATCTACGACATCTTTTACAAATGAATAGAATTTTAAAAAAAAATTTAAAAAAAAACAAAAAAATATTCACACAATGAAAGCATTTCAACGGTACGTGTTCTGTTGATATATAGATCGGATAAATATTTCTATATTCTTAAGACATTGATAACTGTTTCATAAATATATATGTTTAAACTTTTCACAGTAGACTTTCAATGTTAGGAATTTATTATTGAGTTTATAAACATACGATGCATAATACACTAAATAATTTCCATGAATGGATTATCACGTTTCAGAGTGTTCATTTCTTCTGACTTCGTATTGCGATATACGCAAGAAGCACATCGAATATGTTGCATAATAACATAATATTTCAGTATTACTGCGAGAAGCACCTTCAGTGCCTTTTTCAGTAACACCTATTTGACTACGTAATAAATAACAGGTAGCACAAAAGCATTCGGCCGTGCAGGCTGTATCGCATTATTCTGCGGTCACGTTGGTTCGACTTGTCTTCGGTAGCTTTGATTGTTTTTAGTTGTAAAAGCTCACCGCGACTGCTACTGGACTTACTGCAAAAGCCTCTCGAAAGTTTACAGCCTCCTTGACCGCAAGTCATTACGAAGAAGCCATTACCTTAAAGCGTAAAAACTGAAAATGCATTCGTGCTTTTCAAAAGAAGCGTTTCAAATAATACGGACGTCAATGGCTCTTAGATCTCATCAATGTTGAAGAGAAAAAGCCAGGCACTTGAGACAAACTTATGCACCGTTTCAAATAGATGCAATTATATACGCTGAGTGGTAATTATTGGCAAATAGAGAGATCCAATTCGAATCATTTCTAATTGCGCGTTTAACACTAATAAAAGATTTAAAACGCCCGTTAAACGCTATAATCTGCAAGTAAAATATCTTTTTTTCAGAATTTTTAAAAAATATTATTTTTATATAAAAGCTGCAGTTTTGTGTTATGTCCTTGAATAAAAATAAGCTTCGAATACATCCGTGCGGTCAGAGCTTTGAGAGCGCTTGTATCAATGCGCAATAAATAATTTAAGTGCAGTACTTGAGGTATTTGAGTATATTTCACGTCGGTGATTACGCCACTTTTCCCGGTATGGTTCTATAAATCACGGCGACGGACGGCGACCGCGACCAATGCGGCCCGTTGACCCGCGACCCCGCCAGAGCTTTTGTCTTGGGCTTTATGGGACAGATATGGAGGCATTCCGAATGATATTTCATAATAAAAAAAGCTATCAATTATGAAATTTAAGCACAAATAATTAATCAACTGCAAATAACAGTATTTAGCTATATTTATTATTACATGAAATGTAAATCCAATCTATCTTCTTCATCAAGTGCTTTTTCTCAGAGGAGGTTGGCGACCATTTCACTGAGCATATACACTTGCTGAGCCAGCGTTCATGGTTTTCTAGGGGAAAATAGTGTAGTGGGTCCCTGCGTCCTTCTACACTGCAGTTTTATATCGGAAGGAAAATTAGGCATATTGCTGCTGCCCAATAGCATTATTATATAAGCATGAAAATACCCCATGTGTTACTGTTGTCTTTTATTTTAAATATGTGTATAGTGTAGTGTGATTATTTTGCATGTCGTTATAGCACATATCTCCGTTACAAGGTGTATAATATATTGCTTTCAAAAAATCAAGGTATTGCTTGAAATAACAACAAGCTGAATCTTGTTGAGGGACAAGGCATTTGATTGGTGAAGATTCATTATTATAATGATAAGAGTAACTTTGATTCTGACGTCACTTTGAGTTTATTATATTTTTTGCATGACTAGTTTCGATTAGGCTAGTTTAGTTATGCATCTGATAATGACCTAGTCTATTTAGTCGAAACTAGTCATGCAAAAAATAAGTGAAGACAAAATACAAAGTTACTTTTATAATTATAACAAGCTGAATGTTTTCCTTAAATTTCTGCAAACGAAGCATTATTACTTCATTGCGAGCAAAATTTATTTCATCACCTTTCTCAAAACTCACAAGAATATAAAATGTTTTTACTGTGGCTGCTATAAAAACCTAATTTCTTGTATAATATCGTAAATTAAAAATTGAATGGCCGTTTTATCACTTTGATTTTGTAATGTAAATTATGACCGCCGGTTATAAACGCGTGGAACCGAATCGATTACCCTCGCGTTCTGGCCGTTTACGACTTTTTAAGAGGCCTTGTCTAATTGTCCCCAGCGCGAGGCAAGACGTCCGGCACTCTGCCGAGGCGCGAATGTCCATTGTTAGTAATCTTTTTTATTTAACGCCATCATTGTTTGCCGGGGGTGGGGTTGTTATTGCTTTCACAGTCAATTTCCTTTTGTTTTTTTGATATTACTCATATATATAGAGTTTTATTCGTGCGTGATAACGCGTGTAACTGTAATGTGGAACATGCGTTTTTTGCAAGCAGTATAGAAGAAAGTTATCATGCTACTTTAAGTTTTATTTAATTTAATGGTAGGTTTCTTTCATCAAAATCAACAGAAACAAAATCAAAAATCGCTACTTGGCGACTAAATTTATATAATGGTGTCCAAAAAGAGTATCAGGTATTGGTTTTAGTGACCGTTATTGCGATATGCTGTGAAAATTTTTGGGCCCAGAGTTGCAGAAGTTTCAAGGTTTCAACTCAAGAACGAGGTTCCAACAAGCACTTGCCATACATTTAATCAATAATTTGAAGCTGTTAACGAATTATTCCCTAATAAGGTCATTTCACGTAGAGGTAACATCAACTGGCCTCCCAGAAGCCCCGACCTTAGCCCTCTTGACTATTTCGTATAGGGATACCTTAAAAGTAGGGCTTATGAGAATAATCCCACGAGCCTAACGGAATTGAAATAAAACATCAGGTCAGAAATGGCAGCAATATCGAGGGCTATGTGTCAGCGTGTTATCTGCAATCTTCATTCCAGATAAGAAGAGTGCCAACAGCGAAATGGTCACCATTTGGATAACATCATCTTTTCGAAATAATTTTCCATTTTGTATTCTTATAATCGACAACAAAATAAATACTTTATTACTAGTAGTTTTTGTTTTACTGAACCAACAAATACCCGATTTAAAAAAGTAAATATTCTTATATATATTTTATAATACTCCCAATTGTTATGTCAAGTGCGCTATAACCTATTTTTCACGACAACTGTTATCAATGAATATAATAATAATATCTTAAATTCTTCTTCATGGTTTTTCGTATCACGTTTGAAGCTTTACAGATCGATATATCTTGCTTCAAAAGTACAAGTACTTTAAAATTCGCATATGTCAATTCATATGGTTCAATTTGGCAATATTTTTAAGTTCTCGCTTTATATTTGTATAGTGCCAAAAAAAATTGTTATATTTAAACACAAAAACAGGATCAAGTATCAAGGGGTTAAAATCACAATTTATTTCGAACACCCGCCCGTATCGATGAAAAGATGAAACATTATTTCCTTTCCAACACTATGGCGTTCTGGCAATATTGCTTTTATCGCTTTACAACGCCTAATGGGGCCACGCGGTCGCTTTGACAGCCATTTGTGCGCAAAAATTACGCGCCAAATCCTTTGCGCCAAAATAGTGCACGGCGCCGGACTCAAAGGGGTAATATGAAATATTAAAGCCTGTAATTGGAGGGTTGATTGAAGTTTTTTGAGGACATATTGTTTTCAGGAATTTTATTTGGGCACGCCTCGTTTTATTTTTTAGTCTGCGTTTTAATTATTTCGGCAATATTGAATGGATAAAATGCCTTTGATTTTTCGCCATAGCTTTATATTTTGTGTAAAAACCATTGACACTGGAATTGGAAAAATGAATTTAAAGCATTTTATTTTTAAATTTCAATTAAAGTGAATATGCGTGAGAATAAAATATGGTCACGTTTATTTCAAACTATTGCTACTTCACGTAATAGTAAACAGTATTTATTATACTTCTAAAGTGCGTTTTGTGCGATCTTATGGATTTTGTAACCCAACTTTACATAAAGCTGCTTTGTAATATTGACTTTACATTAGATTAAACGGTATACAAGTAACATAACATAGCATACATGTTTGCACCCCTTCGTTGACTCTTCTTCACCCTTCATTATATTAATGAGCCAATCAAAGCAATAATTAATATTTGTACTAATATTATAGGTGAATACTATAAAAATATCGGTATCTATAGTATCATGTATCGATATCTATAGTAATCCTGAATTTCATGGGATTAACACATAAAACTCAACCCCGTCAGATGCAGATGATTTTGATAAGAAAAAGCTGTCGAACCACTAAGCAGTATTTCAATTTCAGCAATACTTTAAGTTGATGTATCCATTATCTTAATAGATATACGAGTATATCTATTAAAATATAACGAGACAAATCGTTAGAGGAATGTGCCTAACAATGCAAATATTTCACACACTGTATTTTTAAGCGAGTTAAGGGAAATATTTCCATATAATTATTTTTTAAACCATACAAATACACATGGGGAAGGGTGTGACCTTTTCGATCTGACCCATTGTGGGCAACTGTCAAAACTTGACGGCTCTAACCTTTGGTATGACAAAATGTCAAATATTCAATCTGCGAAGGTAACGCATCACCTTTATCAGGTGTCATTACTTGACATTACGTTATTCTGTTTGTCAATGGGCTGTATCTGCTAGTCCTGGGTTCAAATAAGAACAATCAATAACACGTAGTGAGTATAATATAATAATTCTTTTACTTTTGATATAACAGAGTAAACATTGAAAATTTATATTTACTGTTAATCAAATGTATTATGTACTAAATATGTTATTTTAATTATTTTATATCAACAAACTTTTAGGTTATATTACATTTACACTAGTCCGTGGGTGAAAGATCTTGTGGTAGGATTAAAGCAGTAGTATTTCTATTCCACTATTATGAAGACGCCTCTTTATCAAAGTGAGACTCATCAGTGAAACGAAAGCCTTACAAATGTGTGAGATTAGGGAGAGAACTTGCTGGTTGTTGAGGATTAAGGTGTAATATATTGAGGAGGTAGAAATATTGCTTGTTCTACGTGTACAGAAAAATATATAGCTCATGTTTGAAATGCTATATATTTTATCTACTACTTTTTTATTTCTGATCTGCAAAACAAGCGTTCAAAGATCTCCTACATGACGTTTTATTAATATTTGCGGTTAACAAAAACATATTGTTTTACTGTTGAATTCCTGTAGACACGACGGCAACACAAAAAACAAGTCAATTATGAGATTTTTTCTACGAGTTGCAACATATTACTAATTCATTTAATCCTCGGCCATCTGTTTGAAGTCTCCATCTGAGCTGTAATTACCCATTAATGCAATCCGACGGCTAATACGTCTACCGATTTTTTTTTTATTTAGCGCGGGGGGCAAACGAAATCCGACAAAAAACTCGCGCGTATTTATCATCCCTAATTTTCATGATATTATGAAGTGTCCGGACAAAGATGGCGGCAGCAATTAGCGGCGATGCCAGCGCCACAAATCACCTCGCGAGGGGTGCGAGAACTACACCAACAGGACTTGTTAATTACACAAGAAACTTGGGGGATCCCAGCCCGCGTTTCATTTAGAATAGAGATTAAAATACAAGCATGAACACCGCGAATTTGCTTCCCATCCCCTAACAGTGTCCCTCTTAATTATGTCGCGTGATTAATTTGCCCCATTTCTTTGCACTATTACAATTAGTAACTGTGATAGCTTATTTATTTATTTCACCATCTGCTTTATTACATCAGATGCTTTTTTGATGCATATCTGTGTTTCGTTGCAAACACAATAATTATCAAATATCTCATTGCACACACAAAATAATCACACTTGAAATGGATTTAAGTATACATTGAAGCACTTTAATGAAAAATAATTATGATTTTATAATTTGCAAGAAACTGACAAAACACACATTTACAAGGTACAAGGTATCTTATAATATAATAGTATTCATGAAATAATCCTAATGCGATGGTGAGCTGGTCAAGTGCTAAGTTTTATGACAGTATTGCTTGCCTTCATGGCCCAGTGAAATTGTATGAGTGAATATTTATACTGTTCCTGACTGAAAGCTTTATCGCTCAATTTTTCAACGGGGTCGCTAGGACAGTCAAGTTATGACCACCATTACCGTAAACCTTAAAAATACCTAATTTAAAGTATTACCCGGCCGTCCTATCTATAATAATACAAACAAGCCTTCCATCGCTCGTAAAGACTTCCATCAGGCGCAATAAACTTTTTTACACTCGTACACAAACGCAGAGCTAAATCAACAGATCTAAATCATATTCCGTCGCCTCGGTATTCCACGTGCGCCAGGGGCGGCGACCACGAGTCACACGTGTCACGGGACGAATATTTATATTTATAATGACACGCATTGTAGAGACGCGCTGCTATTGCATTTCAACAGATGCAGTTATAAAAATAATAAACAGGCGTGTGCGGGAACAAGGAAGACTTGGGCTATGTTTAGCAGCCGTATTTATAAAAACCTTTCATTTCTTTACGTGTATACAAATTATTGTAACTTCAGAACTAAACATCGCTTATTTTGGAAATGAAAAATATATCATATTAAGAAACAGGTAAATTAAAAAAAGGATAAGTAGTTATTTTGACGGAAATTTCGCTTGAAAAAACTAACCCATTTTTTTGGCAAATACAATAATATCTATGGCAAGTTTGCAGTTGAATAGCATGGTTATAATTTTGAGAGAATGATAAGATTTTGAAATAACACCTTTACAACATAATTTAATGTAATTTTATTTATTTAGAGGTTAGGACATTTTTCATTCCTATGGGTGATTTCGAATTTTTGGGAACTATGACGATTGAAAAAAATTTCTTTGACACATGTGCTTCGTACGTTTTCTCGTCATACAGGTGAATTAAAGCCTTGCTATTTTTGCTAAGTATGTTGTTGTAAACATGCATCATCGCTGGTTACTGCGTTCTGCACACGTGAGCTTGCAGACGCCGCGCCTCGTGTCAGCCGACGGACACGTGGTCGGGGATTTATATGGGTTAAAAGTTTGGCTCCCGCAAAGTCGGCTTGTAGTAACGTAGTATTCTAAACGAGCACAAAAAATATCGGCAGATAAAAAAATACAAGGATGATGCCAAGAAATTGTACGCGAAGTAAAAAAAAGCAACTAGGAAGTGTAAGAATAGTATTGGTTTCCCAGAGAATACGACGAGATTCTCACATGTGATTTATTTTAATTTAAGTACTCAACAATTTATAACTTCAAAAGTCTATGTAAGTTTAAATCATAAGAAATACGCATGTTACCCGTTTTCATGTTAAACTATTAGTATATATATTAAATTTTTACATTTCCATCGGTAGATACTACATCAGAAAATCACATATAAGCTTGTTGAAATAGCATCTAATGAGTTATATTTTTGCGGCAGTACGAGTGAGGTGAAAGCTATGTGAAAGTGTCTCTGATATTTTTGCGGTAGAACAAGTGAGGAGAAAGCTAAGTGAAAGTGTCCCTGATATTTTTTCGTTGATAAAAAAGAGGAGAAAGCTAAGTAAAAGTGTCCCTGATATTTTTTCGTTGATAAAAGAGAGAAGAAAGCTATGTGAAAGTGTCCCTGATATTTTTTCGTTGATAAAAGTGAGGAGAAAGCTATGTGAAAGTGTTTCTGATAATTTTTCGTTGATAAAAGTGAGGAGAAAGCTATGTGAAAGTGTCCCTGATATTTTGCGTTGATAAAAGTGAAGGGAAAGCTATGTGAAAGTGTCTCTGATATTTTGCGTTGATAAAAGTGAAGGGAAAGCTATGTGGAAGTGTCTCTGATATTTTTGCGTGGATAAAAGTGAGGAGAAAGCTATGTGAAAGTGTCCCTGATATTTTGCGTTGATAAAAGTGAAGGGAAAGCTATGTGAAAGTGTCTCTGATATTTTGCGTTGATAAAAGTGAAGGGAAAGCTATGTGGAAGTGTCTCTGATATTTTTGCGTGGATAAAAGTGAGGAGAAAGCTATGTGAAAGTGTCCCTGATATTTTGCGTTGATAAAAGTGAAGGGAAAGCTATGTGAAAGTGTCTCTGATATTTTTGCGTGGATAAAAGTGAGGAGAAAGCTATGAGAAAGTGTCCCTGATATTTTTTCATTGATAAAAGTGAGGAGAAAGCTATGTGAATGTCTATCTGATATTTTTGCGATAGGAAGATAATTAAACAGCGATATATAAACGATATATATCGTTATAATTTTCAAAATAATTATTCTTAAATCCAATGTATCAGATGAGGACTTCTGGAATATAGTTGACATAAGCAAATTTCCATTCTTGAAAAAAGCAGCATACAAAATTGAATCGTTTTTTGGTTCTGCGAATCATTGCTTTTGACAATGAATATAAAATCAAAGTACAGATCTTGACATACAGACGAACATATTGATGATTTTTAAAATCAGCCAATAAAGACATTAAAATTAAAATTAAATTTTGTTGGTGCATTAAAATCTTAATTCAACTAGCCTGGACCCTCACTGATATTTATCAAATTTTTACCTGTTGTTTGGAATTTTTAGCTATGGATGTACATTTTAAAGTTGTTTTTAAAGATAATAATTCGTTGAATTTTTGCCCCAATTTGACCCAATTACCAGAATGTCTATGCTTTTATTTACTACTTATTATTTATTTTACATTAAAATGTAAACAATAATTTTTATATTTTATAATTATATTTTTGGAATTAAATATTTTTGTGCATTGTATGTATTATTGACTATGTCAAACTATAAATATACCCTGAAAAAAGTTTGGGGACCCTTGGACTACATTGTGTAGCAGTACCTATAATTTATATTTATACTGTAAAAGATGACAGCTTAAATTTCTGAACTGGAATTTACTTATTATTAATAAACGACACATGATTCAGGTACTATTAAAAATTAGTTAATCTAACCGCAGGTAAGTTTTACCTGTTCGTTTTTTATTCTTTGTTAATTACACTAATGAATAAATGTATAGTTTTTTGAATGAAACGTAAATCATGATACAAATTTACTGTATACAAATATATGTCTGTTTAAAATGATTGGTCATATTATAAGCATATAATTGATAAATTATTCCATTATTACAGATAGACTTCTATGTTTTAATTATTTAATTATGATTTAATAAGCTAAGTGCTAGTTTTTAACACCGAGTTTTACTTTAGTGGCAATATATTCCAACTATAGAGTATTCACAGTATTATTCCAGTAAATCCAAAGCAGGAGACATTACTTACTGCCGAAGCACACACGCCATAAAGAAACCCATTATTATATGCCAACAATAAATCCAGTAAACACCATGTCAAGCGGCACTAACTCACCGTCACCTCTCCTAATTCCTCACCGCATCGGACTCCTCCGATAGCTTGAGGCTGGCTCTAAAAATAATTTGAAAGCCCTTAAATCTTACAGTATTGCCTTATCAACCCCCCGTGTGTGTTGCCGCTGGTGAAAAATGTCCGACATTAAAACTTCAAATAAAATTAATATCGCCATATTTATGCTCACAAGGGCTTTCTTAAAAATATGTCGTGCTGTTTTGGTGAGGTCGTTGCTATGCGTTACCTCGAACTTTTGTAGGTCCACTTAGTCTGGACCTATTGTCCCCCAAATCTCCCCAAGGTAAGAAGAGCCCGTAAGATCCGCCATATTTATTAGTATTTGCTTTAATGAAGCTATCTAATACCACTACTTCGTTCACAAAGGGTTATAAGTTTAATTTTAAACGGTTTCTTTGCTTGTTGACAAATCATGAGTTGTATAGGTTTTTTTAGTGGTTAAGTACTCGTATAACCAACGTAAGGTATTATGTACTCAAGGTTTATTTATTTTAATTCTGGGTTAATATTTAGTTTTCTAAATTGTGTTTTCATTCAGCCAAATAAAATACTATAGACTTTTTCGTGATTTTTTAATGACTATTAAATATTGAATATTTATTTATAAATATTTTTTTAAACCATACATATAAAGAAACCAATCTACTTTGGGTGTGAAATTGTCAAATAAATAATGTTATATAAAAGTAAAATAAAATATAAAATTACGTAGTGACACAACATGCGACTGATTACCAATAAGGCAATATCGTCCCATTGTGTTGAGTGTTTTTTTATAGTTTTGGCCAGCTAATAAGGCACAGAACCCACTCATATCTGCTTTTTTAATAATCACATAATAAAAATTGAATCATGGTTGCAGTCACGTTTTATAAATCTGCCTTTAATAATAACAGAAAATGTCCATAGGTATCGCATGCACGGGATGTTATTATGGATATAATTTGCAGAAAGCTAATAAAGGGAGCGTATATTTGTTTTTTTACTGCCGTTTTTTCTGTAAGTGTAAACTTCAAAGCTCTGCAAGGGCGTATTTCACGAGTAAGGCAGCTTTATGATGTTTTCTTCCCATAGAGGGATATAACGACGTGTGACTTGAAGGATTAATACAGTAATCTGCTTTATGGCCCGGACGTAAGTATTTCAGATGCCTTTCAATAAGGCGCTCCTCCGCAGATCCTAACGCGCCCAACAATAAAATCTGTTTACACTATTTTTATACGTTAATATCCATTTTATTATTAGAGACACTTAGGTGTGATTAAAAGACGAGTAAAATAAAGCCTAAACGTGACTTTAAACTGATAGTAAAAATATATTAAATAATAATTAAAATATTTTACGTGGTACTTTGACGTGTTTATTATTAAAGCTACTACTTGTTAAAACAAACACGGACTGAGCGATTATAGATTCGGATAAATGTACAAACTACTAAATACTGATCACTACAAAAATAAAAATTTCTATTAATGTTTTTAATATTATCTACCAAAATTGAAATATAATTTAAAATATCTTTTAAAAATATTATAAAAAACCTTTTTTTTTTTTTTGGACAATACAATTTTTTTATTAAATTTATATTTAATTTTGATCATGTTTTTCTTAAAATAAAATATTTAAATTTGTGTTTTAAAAAATATACATGTGTAGTAGTTCGTGTCAGAAGAGTTACGACTCAATATAGCCACCCTCTTCTACCCCAAGGAATGCCTGGAATTCCTCCTTTACATCGCCTTTTTTACGCGCGTGTTTTTAAGGGATATTATTAAATGCACAAAAACACTTAATTCAAGCCATGAAATTTGTGAAAGAACAATATGTGACATGGAAATGTGGGTTCTGTTATACTGTGGCCGCTGTTTTTTTACGACGAATTAAAAAATGCATAAAAATTCGTATGTAAAATAGGCAGGCACACTGTTATATTAAATTATTTTTATGGGTGATGACTTGTTTGCTTAGAATATTTAAAAGATGACAAGTATAACCTTAAATATCTCCACGTATGAAATGTCATAATCCAGACCGTAACCAAATATAAAATGAAAACATTAAAATACATTTTATATCAAAAGTGTCTTCATTCAATGTACAAGCAATAAATTTTAGACAGGGTTTATATTTATGGTGCATACTCAATTAATCTTGCTTATAATTAATAACGTTTTATTTACATTCAAATTTTTTTGAAAAACTTATCGACCGTACTTTTAAACCGAATATTCCCGTATGCTCTTTTTAAATTAAATTTCTATAGTTTTTTTGTAAAACTATTAACGGCTATGAAAATCTAGATTGTCAAGATGCATTCGGTAAAAGTAAGTTTGCGCCATCAAAAACTTGATTTATTCTTCAATAATACTGCAGTACCGACCAAATATAAAGTAAGGGTTGGTTGCAAGCCTAAATGCATTTGAGGTCATATCGTAATTCAGACTTAATATCCATTATAATCCATCCCCAGTTTGCTAGGGGCCGCAAGTCTCCTATCGGTGATAAAACAGAACGACCCCGTGCTAACAACCCTTTGTTAGTCGAAAAATTAAAACTTCCACCGCCTGATAGTGCTGGAGCATCAGGTGGGGTGGGGTTTGAGAATTTAAAGTAATCACCGTTAATGACGAAAGGATTTAGACTTGATAGATTCATTTGCGGGTGAAAATTCGACCCGTGTATCTTCCAGTGCTCATTTAGTTTTGAATTGAAACGGATGAAGACTTTGTGCGTACCGCTCCTTATTCATCTATTGAGACTGTTCGAAGTAAATTAATTATAACTTACAAGCGGATTAAACCAAAGTACAATTCATTTATAAGCTAAAATTGCATTGATGTTTGTTAGAATGTAAACTTCTCACAGTCTCGAAAAATAATCCTCAAAAAACCATATGTTGTTTTGTTTGTGTTGAAACTAGACCAATGTCGTTGGTAAGTAAATAATATATATTTCAATCGGTTTCAATATGAAACCCTGGTTTTAAAAACCTGTTGTATTTGCCTGTGAAATCTAAATACACAGAATGAATCCAGTTTCACATTTGAATAATTTAATAAAAAGAAGTTATGTTTTTTACACTAAGATTGTAAAATCACATGTAGGTTTATAAATAAAACATATTAAAAGCATTGGAATGGTCTAATTTTAGAGTACATTCAACTAAATCCTTTTTTAAAATCTAAAATTTGATAAGTCAATCCCAATCATAAACAATATTGACGAGTGGAAGTCGGGCCATCTGGCAAACTACCCTTAATCCTTTCCATAAATCACCGTCGCCACCCTTCAATCCGTGACGCGTCAGAGGCTTCAACTCGCAACCCTGTCAGTCAACCCCCGAAAATCTGGATTAAAAAATACCCGCCGATAAAGTGCCTCATAAACATTGATTACGCCTGGTATTATCTCG
The DNA here is from genome assembly GCA_022113835.1 of Atopsyche davidsoni. NCBI lineage: Eukaryota > Metazoa > Arthropoda > Insecta > Trichoptera > Hydrobiosidae > Atopsyche > Atopsyche davidsoni. The sequence goes on along the minus strand of JAILWY010000006.1, from coordinate 5,960,442 downwards.
CGACTGTGGCCATCCCGGGCCCCGCGCCCCCCACGGAAAGAATTTCATTGAATTTTATTTGTCTTGGCATATTTTCGCTAACAGTTTACATAATTCGGTCGTTCGTTTTTATGATCGGGGTCGTATGAAGCTTATGCACCGACCACGCAGTCGAGGGCGTGCACATGTGCATTTGTGCACACACGGACATTGCGACACGAGCTTGAGGTTGATTTGATTTATTACACTTTGATAATGCCATATAAGTCATAAATAATTTTAAATATTTTTTTTCTTATTCAAATTTTATCATACAAAGGTTTATTTTCATTTTCTACTGGTGTACACCAGACCTTCTTCAGTTAAATATAATGAAGTTTTTGAAGAATGTTTGAACATGTTAAGATCGATAGTGAATAACTGATGAACTTAATATGTATGTTATGATACAATATTTAATGGAAATGAATGCTACAATTAAAAAAAATTATTTGTATTTAAAGTATTTGTCTCATACTTCTATTTTCTCATAATTCAAATTCACTCAAAGTATTATTTGGTAATGTCATAATACTTATATAGCTCGATTTTTTTTAAATGTATATTTTTTGGGAATTAACGGTTTTTTTTTAAATTCCACACCCAAAATAATATATTTTTTCCGGTTTTGTTTACAATTGTTCAACAAATAAGATTTGAGTACAATTTGATGTCTGAAGAAAACTTCAGTAATTTTTAATTATTTTACAGCATTTAAAGCTATAAACTTAAAATACATATTTACGTTTATAAAGCAGTGTAAAGCTAGTGGTAGCATTTAACGATTTAAAATATGACCTGTTTCCATATTTATGTTTTACCTGTAAACCGTATATTTTATAATTACCGTTTTTCATAATATAATTAAGCATAATTAATTTTATAGTTTTTGTTGTTTTAAGTCAAGAGTATTCATTTAATTTGGAAAGAAAAAACTAGAGTCTTGTATTATTGCCTCGCTGATAGGCGGGGAGGTTTACCGGGGTGAGGGTTTGTGCCTTCGCCTCGACTGCCTCCTCTGTTCGTTGTCCGGATTTTTGCAATTCACTTAAAAACATGTCGACGTCTCCAGTGCGGCGCCAATTTACAATATGGTCTTGTAAATGGTTTTGTTGGCTCGGCTCATTGTTCCCTAACAATGGAGGGCGCTAGTTTAACTTTCAGGAGGTGAACGGGGATGTTTGCATGTTGCTATCACGTCACGTCACGGAAATTAAAATAACAAAGAATCATAAATATAAAATATTTTATTTACTTGCCATGCCACTGTGCAAATCAACACCATCGTTTAAAAATTATTAAAAATTTTATGCAGTTTTAATATAATCGCTTATAGATATTCTTGTTTCAGTTTTATTTTTAAATCCACCCCCAATGATGGAAAAATTGTTGTAAACTTTGAGGAAATGTGAATTTCTGTGTTGAAATCATTCGATATATTTTATTTTACTAGAAACAGCAAGCATTGTCTTAATTAAAATTTCTACAGTTTTAAATAATTTTAGTATAATTTTATCAAAATTTCATTTACACTAGAACCATGAAGTGATTTCACGTTTTCATAGCACTTCTACGTTTATTAAATGACGTAACGTGACGTGATAATCTGCTTCTGTTGGCCGCACAATGACGACGCGGAAACGGATGTGAAAAGGAAAGAGTATCGAGAATATGAGAATAAATGAAAATACCTTTCAGCGGGTGAATTACATTTGCATAAAGTTTTGAAAGCTTCGTGTAATTTATGGAGATTTGAAGCCAACTGAAAACGACTTTTGAATTGAGTTGATGCTATTTTATTATTTTGCTGAGACAATAACACATGCAATGCTGATTTTGTATAAGTAATTTGAATATGTCTTTGTTCAAAAATTTTGTTGATTTAAGTTTTATAAAGAGTCATAAATCTTGATATGTAAATGTTAATTTGAAGTCACAAGTATTCTACAAGCTAAAAAAAGTCTTGGAAGCATTATTTTTTTATAAGTTTATTTAAACAGTAAGTCTACATAACTGTTTGTCGGTTCTAGTAACTCTCCTTAATTTCAGATGATTCTTGGGATGGCATTTTATAACTCTATTTACTATAATAATTATAATAGCATAGCCTTAAAACGAATTTATTTTAAAAAAAATTAAGATTTAATTAATTTAAAAAAAATCATTGAAATTTTTGTCGAGTATTGTATTAATAATGGAATAACAGTATATTATTATTTATCTTTAAACATTCTTATTATAATTGACATATATAAACGATATAGTAAAAAAAACGTATTGAATTATATTCAGTACATGAGATTGATTTCTTCAAAGTCGAGTCTAATTTTGGCCTATTTAAATTCACCATCGTCCTCAATGGCCAGTTTAAAATACACTAAAAAGACAAGTACATTTCTGAGATGATTTTTTCTTAATATTTTTTGAAAACTTTGTTAACTAAGCTGTTGTGTTCAGATCTCTATCACAGTGTCGAATGGCTTCGCCATCGTAGGTATAATCATTAAGTAGTGCCGAAGTTCGTATCGTGTCACGTATCTTGGATGAGTCTTACTAGAGCCCAGCACGTGTTTAATCCTGTATGTAATCTCCGGCTTGACTGCCACTTGTTGTGGGGAGGCGTTGGAGGCGGGAGCATATCATGTCGCACCAATTTTATCAGCCTCTTTATGACGTCATAAAAGTGACGATACCAGCTGGGGTGTACCGAGGCTCGGGGAGGGGTGACAAACAATCTCGACTTATAGGCTTTGTATTGATTAGAGAAACTTTTACCTAAACCGTATATTTAAAAATTTAAACAAATAAAAAATAGTGATTTTCGTTTAGTTCCTAAAAAATATTTAATATCTTGTGTTTTTTTTAACTCGATAATTATTTGTAAAATTATAATACTATCATATTTAATTTGATATATATGTATATACCAGCTATCGATTTACTTCAGTAATAAGTTAACACTTAACTTCAACTTCACTTCAACACTCAACCTTTATGATATTTTATTTGTATACTATTTCATTGTTCATTTTGTCCAGTTCTTCTTATAAGAATTGTTACATCAATTTGTATTTTTTGCTACCATTAGAACTAAATATTATATAATAAACAAATAAAATATGAATTATCTTAATTTTAAAGCATCATTTTTTTAAATTGAATTCAACAAATTATTTTTCAGCGAGTGGCAAAATTTCTTAAATTTTGACATATTTTGATTCAAGTTATAAATAAAACTATACGACCCCACGAAGGATTATCTTTTTACATATAATTATTTATTAATTAATCGAAAGGTTTCCAACCCTTCAGTGAGGTGGGCGGCAGGCTCATGCGGGCGACTCCCGCTGCCGGAACAATGCCGGGTCAGAGCGGCGGGGATTACCCGGACTTGCATCTGCACATCTGATTGCTCGTGGCTTTTATGGCTTTTGTTTGTGTGGGAGATCACGAAAAGCCTCCATTGATTGCTCTGCCATCATAAAGCCTCCTGTTAGACTTGAATAAAAAAAATATTAATTAATAATATTTTAAATATATTTTTTCTTGATACAAGTGCGATTCTAACCTACATAACTACTATTATCATGTTTCGGTCGAAAACATGACTCAGTTTACTTGACCCACCTTTGTCATGAAAAATGTGACATGTGAAATTTTTAATTTGAGCTATTAAAATATTATCGATCTGCTTTTTAAACGTAAATGCAGCTTTATCAACGAGTATTTTTCATGTTGTGAAACTTTACGATGTATTTGTATAAAAACTAGATTTTTTACACAGTTTCAAACTAGATTTTATGAAATAGAGTATTTTTTCTCAAATTTTAATATCAATACCTTTTTTTTGCTGTCGATTTTAGAATAATATTAGTATAATAAATTAATATCTGTAATATGACCAATATTACGAGCTATTATTGGAAATCTGTTTTTCTCGATTGTTGCTCAGTAAATGATTTGTTAAAATTAATTTAAAATTCAATTTAAAAAAATATTTGAATACATGTTTACTTAGATCTATCACAGACATAAAATGAATGTTTTATGATCCATGTCAAGTGTTAGTCAAAATATAGCATGCTTTTCGGGCCGGGGTGGCGCGCCATATGGCGACCGGAGCCCGCTAGTGCCGGGTAGTGTTACACTGCTCTCTGTTTTCACTATTTTGTGTGCTTTTTTAACTGTAACCCCAAGAGACAAATTGCCCCCCTTGTAAAAGGTAATCTAATTGGTTAGAAACTTGTCACCGATCAATCTAGGCGCGTTCTAGAGTACGTTCGTTTTTGTGAGTCGGGTTTTTTGTTTGAGTCTGTGTTCATACAGAATTTTGAACATATATGTTTGATTGTGATTAGTGTATATAAAATACACATTTTTAAAACAAAAAATAAGCACTTTTGCTATAGATATATTTAGAGGATATAAATAACACTTGTGTTCATCTGAACTGAAATAAAATGTAATTTAAATTGATTGATAAAAAAAAGTCAATATTCCTATTAAAAATGCGCACCTCCATGTAACGAACAGACTATATAAAATAATACTAAGCAACATATGCAGAAAATAATTTGATATACATTAATCAAGTTCATGAAATTATTTGAACGGATTGTCTCGTGCTAGATTTATTTTATATTCTACGAGTAATTATATCAAAATAACAATCATTCACCCATACTTGCCTTGATTTGTAAAATCATTTGTTGGAAAAAATCTCGCACTGACATTTCTATATTATGGTGCAGGTACATAACTTTGTCATTAAAAAAATCTGTAATTGTTCACTTAAAAATAAACTATTTTCTAAACAATGACATAAACCCCCTAAAATAATTACAGTAAAAGCCTCGAGACAATCCAAGAAAAAGAAAAAAAAATAACGGGGAATCAATGCCGTGCTTTGATTATTATTTATGCCTCGCATAACAGGTTCTTAATTCTTCCCTAATTATAAAAATACACACGAGGCTCCCCGGAGCTGAGTTATTATTGAATGGTCTGTAATTATTTTACTTTTTCTTCAAGTGACTAAAAAAAGTAGGCAACTCCTCTTCTATTATTCATTAGGTCTCTCAGTTTTTTTCGGTTTCTTTTAAAAAAAGAGTCCCATTATTTATTATCTTGTTAATAAGCACGAAGACAAATTTCCCATGAAATCACTACAATGTAGGTTATTAAAGATAAAATAAATAGAACGAGTCTGGCTTCACAGCTCATGTAGTTTAGCTTTGCATATCTTTTTTATTACTGTTTTTATTTTCTTTACATTGCCTCTTACAAAAAAAAATAATCAGATATATATTTTTTTCAATCAGGGTTCGATAAATAATTTGACGTTAAATTAAAAAAATAATGATATGTAAATTTAAGAAAAAATATTATTTACAATTTAACTATTATCGATATAAAAGACGCAAAGTAGAATTAAGTCGTAGTATTTTTACGTTACATTTTTAAGTTTAATGTCGATTGTAACTTTTTTAACGGGAAACAAAAATAACACAGTAATTACATGTTAAAATTTGTCAACAAATCTTACGCTCTTCGTTATCATTAATTATAATATGCTTATTTAAATAGGCACTTGAAAAAATAATTACCGTGTACAGGAATTTCAAAACACAATTATTTAATTTGAAGAAAAACTTTTTTGTCGCTTCATTTATCAATTCTTAATATAATAATACAGTTTATTCTGTATTTTGGAGTATGTTTATAGCGTATTGGGAGTACTTAGGAAATTAATTTTTTAAATATTTTTTACTAGTTAAATACAATGAATACTGATTGTCAGCTCACAATCAACATTGTCACAAAAAATCACCTATTTTAAAACAAATCGATCATTTATATTGTAAAAATGGAAAACTGAATTTAGTTTCAATAATTGGCCAAATTGAAATGTAAATGTTTTAGATATTAAGTTAATACAATAAATATTGAATACAAAAGAAATCTTAATTAGTGAGTCATATCGTTAAATCATACAACTTTGTTAGAAAATAATGACTATATTGATCAGGTGAGAAATATTAAGTTTTTTGCTCGTTGATAATCTGGCAGCGAGTGGACTAAGTTTACAAAATTAACATTTAAATTTAAAGCCTAAATTTACTTAGAATAAGTTATCATGAAAATAATCAAATAATCCAACACGTAAGTGATAAATACCTTGTTATTAAAAACCAATTTGTTAAAACGACGCCGACTCAAAACTCTATTAAAATAATGTGTCATTGGTCAAATCTATCGTATTAATCAAATAGACCGATCCGAATTATAATTGCAGATATACTTCCATAGACATAGACTTTCATATAATATTTACAACTTTTTAATTTTTTAAGTAAGCTAAGCATATACAATATTTATTATGAATATTATTTTCCAATATTCAAAAACCTTTACTTGTATATATTAAGAAATAGGAATTATTAAATGAAGCGTATATGATTGAAATAAGTCAAAGTCATCATTATTTTCAACAGGGTCGCGATCCCACGGCAATAAAGTCATTTGAATAAATTTATTCGTTGTCAATAAACACACAAACCAGGCCTCGAGTATCGAGAGCTGTGCATTATATATTGCACGCTTCAGTTCAAAACTTCAACTTATTGTGATTTCAACTTGCAATAAATCAACTTGGCGTCGAGCCCTCACGTTGACAATCATTTTGAGAAGCTCTTTTAAATCAGCGATTGTCAAACTACCACACCACCTACAATTTTTTTAGTAATGTTAAAGATATATTTTGATTTACATACTCATTTATTTTTAAAAATATTCTGGGTCTAATTTACAGAATTAGTTAAATAAATTATTGTTTTGCAAAAATATCATACATACGAGTATGTACAAAATTTAGTACACTCTGGCAATCTTCATTAAGAACTTATCTGCTCTCTGTTTATAGTAATGGTATAACACTTTTTTTATATATATTTTATATAAAACCATGTTTTTTTTATAGCTGTAATACAATTTTCATGACTCATAAACAAGATTACAGACTTATAAAGTATGCCTTTATTAATCAACAGTGGTGGTTTTTACTGTTATATACTGCCGGCCACCGAAAAAAAATCATTGAGTGTTCTCGTAGTTTCATGTGTACTTATTTTATTTTATTATTTGATCGACGACAACCTCGTGCCAGGATTTTGAACTTGGATGTATAATCAATGCATGGCATATGTAATATACGGGTATGGCAAATATGGTGTACATCGTAAATCAAATCGATCTAGCTGATATATACCATAAACAGGTCGTAACTAGGTGGATGCTTACTAGGTAAGTTATTCGTTGTATGTAAAAAAAATCTAATGATTGAATTCGCAGGTTCATAATATTGCACTCTAATTGAGGTCTATAAGTTTCAATAAACCAGTAATTCCCAGGTTCGACAGTAATAAAGCGATTGGCCGAGCATGACCACCGCTGAAAAGATGGCACAATTAACCCGTCGTCGTCCCGAATTCACTTTGCCGCGTGTCCCGGCATTGTTGTATTCAAAAAGTGTTTCCCTCCAGCCGCGCGCGTCCCGGGGCTATATTTGAAAACATTTTAATAAATAGATTGGATGAACAACAGTTTATTCGACTGTCGATTACGAGTGGCGGCGCGTCATGCTGGGGTCGGGACTATTTATGAAATAATATAATATGGCACAATGCGAAAAGACGAACACACACGAATACAACTACTCAACTATTTTAAATAACCGGTGGGAAAAAATAACATGTTTTGTATTGATATAAATTTTGAAACAAGCTTTGTACTTGATATTTTACAACGCAATTGGGTTTTATACGAATAAGGATTTGTGCTTATAATTGATGTCAACTAAAAAAATAAACAGTAATTATTTAATCAACAAGCACTGTGTAAAATATTTGTTAATATGCTATCAATCAAATATAAGTATTGAATCTACATTTTATCAAGGGATTAATTATTTAATTGGTGTGAGTTTCTTTTACATTCTACTTTATTTATTCAAAGTATTGATTGAGTATTCCATATAAATGTATTATTATCTAGAGGCCTGGTTGCAAATCGGCAACAGAGAGGCAGCCGGGAAATAGATATGCTCAGTTATTCATCCGAGCCTTCGTTCCTGGAAGCTTAGAGCAAGGCAACCTTGTGTACGGACTCAAAGGACCCGTACAACTAATATAGGAGTAATTTATTAGATTATTTTTTAACAAAATAAGTATTCACCGACTGGTAATTCAATCCGACCCATATGCCTCCCAGCAGATCATGCGTGGTCAATTTAAATCCGTCGATAAAACAGCTTGTCGCCCTCTCCGCGAGGATATTTACATAACCAACAAAATGTTGCTTTCTAATTCAAATATAAATTTCAAAAAATTACACGTTTCATTGAAAGCAAATAAGGGGTACTCGACGCCCCGGGCTATCGGCTACTGGAAGAGGGTTGGAGGCAAGCCTTTTTGAATAGTCTAGACTTTACTAAAACGTATACTATCATTACTTAAATTTTCAATTGAATTCTAAATTGTTCTTCCCAGTATGATCACTGTGGTTCAGAATTTTTTTAAATGAAATTCAACCACGACCGTATTAAATTATATCCTTATCTGATTTCATTTCAATTTTTATCTATTAAGTATGTTTTTGATTCATTTAATTTAATTCAATACACGATGGGTATTATTGATGCGTTAACATTACAAATGAAATTTGATAATTGACTCTCAAAGCGTGGGGCGCGTGTCGTCTCAACATGTGCTGGAGCCCGCGGCGGCCACGCTCTGGCCCTGCATGATGTATCCACTTTTTATTCACCGCCACCCCTACCCCCCCTCCCCACCTACCCCCACCTACCCCCACCCCCGGCCATGTTGTCGCGCTCTTTTGTTTCCCGCCGCGCCATTGTCCGGCGCGTGCGCGTGTTTGCGCGGAAAGATGCGGCGACGCCATCTTTGCACGCGTCCAGTGACGCGCGTGAATCATGCGAATAGATACAAATATAATAATATTTTTTTATGAAATTTAAATAAATTAATACGCATGGATTTCATAAAAATCTCATAAAAAATGCATCACTGTGTATTTATATTTTATGTGTTTTGATATAGTTTTGCAATTGATCTATTTTACGTTGGTGATTCCCAATAATCAATTCTTTTCAAAAATATGTTCATCCCTATAATATAATACAAATATTTTTTATGTGTTTAAAAACCCTGCCCCGATTTTCATACACAAACGAAGTGAATGAGAAGTTATTTAAATAAATATGTAAATATTTTTTCTAATTCATTGCACTTTATATCAAGAAATATTTAAATTTCAGCTCTGATTATTTGTATAAAAAAACTGCTTAAATATTTTTATTTTTTTTATTTTTAGTATCAAATTAAAATATTCTGTTAATAAGGGAATCAAACTTAATTAATAATACGAAGCAATCAAAATGTTTAGATAAACCAGTTGAATCAAGACATACAAATAAAGATATGTTGATAAACTGAATTTAGTTTTAAAGTTTTTAAGGCACGCCACTGGGTGCAATTATTGGTTTGATTGAGAGGATTCCCCGCCACGCGGCGTCCCTGCGCTTGGCTCGATTTGTCTTTACTTTAGATTGAATGTAAATATCGCGGCGTTAAATTGTCGATGTTTTGTTTTTGGGTTTTTAGTTGTTTGATCGGAAGCCACGTTGCTTATTTTTACATGAAATTAGTACAAGACCCTTATGTTGATTAAGTCGATTCCGACACGCGATAAACACGTTTGTATACAAAACGCTATCAGATTTACGCTAGAAAAATATTTTTATTTATTATCATCGCGTCGCAATTGTTTATTTTAAACAAACAGATGCTTTTGAAAATGTAAATCCTACAGCCAATTTATTAAAAAAATTATGTTTTTTTTTAGAATCGACCTTTACTATCATGATTCACTAAATATTATATTTTAAATTTCAAAATCACAAAATGCATATATAGTACACGTTTTTTTATTCAAACTTTCAATTAGTTATAAATGCATCGTAGGATTTAACGATATTTATATTTCATCCCTAATTTTGTAAAACTAAAAAATGTTTAAATAAAATACAGTAAAAATTTTAATAATGTGTTCAACGTAAAATTCAATTAATGTAGAGTACGCAGAAATATATGATCACCTTTATTTCTAAAAACATCATCTACAATAAATTATGGGGATTCTCACTGACGCTAGGCCAAGTTATACAGATATGCGACAAATCACAATAATTAATATTAATCAAAATATCAAAATGCTCCTGTCAAAGTTTAAAAACAATTTTGTTCCACCATTGTGATAGGAGTAAAAAGATCATCAGCCTAGAACATCATCAGTATCGTATTAAAATGGGATATGCGGACGCGTGGCCGAACAATGACCGGTCGCGGCTGGTGTGAGCGGAGTTTTGTAGAAAGGATTTGTATTCCATCATCATTAGTGATCGCCGCTCAATCTTTTCATCATTAGACCAAACATCATCAAATCTCATTATTATTCTAATGGAGGAGGCGAAAAACATTAATTATATTATTTTTATGGGAATATCGCAAGTGAGGGGTGATGATGTTTTATCTGATGTTCGATTCTCTCACGTCAAAATATAGGCCGAAGTTAATTGATTTCGTATTATTTATTATGTCCGAGAGCTTTACCCAAGGGAATCTGTTTTAAATACGCAGTTCACGTGTGATTTATAATGATACGTTAAAAACGTTGATTAAGTATTAAAATATTTTTATGATTTATTTTACTGAAAACAATTTGTGTGGGCAAATTCAATGCTTATGAAACTGAAAAAACTATGAATCAAATAACACCAGTTAAGGACCTACTTGTCAGGCATCTTGATTAAAAAAATATTGTATTATTGATTTTTTGTGAAGACCATCTCACAGGAAGTACGATTTTACCTATACAGGTTTTATTGATTGATAATGATTATGTACATTTTTTCAAATATTAAAAAATGATTAAAGAAACTCTCAGAAAAATATCATCGCGATTTATGTGGGATTTAAATGCTTCACTGAGTACTTTGGGTTAAAAGTCTAGTATTGCAAGTCACACAATATTTAATTGGCATAATAAGTACATTGTTTCACTTATAGGATATGATTGTTAAGGATTCTTGCCAAATAATAGTGATTCGTTGGCATAATTGGTAATGCACCAGCCTTGTAAGCTTGGGGATGTGTGTTCGTATCCCACACAAATCACGATGATATTTTTCTGAGAGTTTTTTTAATCATTTAATCAATGAGCCGACAAGCCAAAAATATTTTAATTATTTTATTTTTGTACTCTTTGATGTATTACATATTTTTTACCCCAGAAATTTACAGCGCCTGTTCTAAGAGTTTTTTTTTTTTTGTTTGTTTAAAAGATTCAATAGATCTTTGTTAAACGTAAACATTGCAAAATCTAAGTAATATTCGTGATAGTATTTTTTTAGGGCGGCATTTGGAATTATTTTCTAGAATTACAGGCATTCATTAGCGTGACGTGGGGGAGGTGGCACCGGTCGACGCAACAAACAGTTCTCATAATGTGTCACACGCCCTTCAGCCGCGCGCCGAGACGCCGCCCAGATCGGTCGCATCCATCACAACACGCCGCCGGGTCGCCCGAACTACCAATTCAAATCCAAAAACAAAGCGGAAAGTACGAAGCGGCGTCCGTAATTCGAATTGAAAACAAATGTCAAACATCAATATGAGTGAGGCTGACGGACGTGCAGGCTCGGACTGGGTACTGTTATTCTGAATAAAATTGTAGGTTAATATATTTAATAAAATGTTTTAGTGGTTATTCCACGTGTTCATTTTTATTGGTGACCGGTTTTGAATTTAAAATATTATAATGTGATTCCACCTAGTACTCTATGTATAAAAATATGGATTCATGACATTTTAAATATTGGAAGATCAGCTATACAAGTGCATAACTATTGACGTTTTTATGATAAACATAAACTAACTTATTAAATCTGTACATTAATGATGTTTTGAATAGCAGTGGTACCAATTAAAAATGTATGTTTTATTTAACAGTTTAAATCTTTTGATAAAAAAAACATGTATAAATTGACCATTAGTTTTTCTACATTATGAATAATTTTGAAATGCTTTGGAGTATAAGAACATGGAAAATATAATACATACACAAAATTGGGTTAAAAATTGAATTTTTTTTGATTTTTAGGTATTATTGACACAACTGCTATATTATTAAAAATATATATTTTTTGTTAATGAGTTTATTTTTGAGTCTCCTTTTTTTTTAGATTATAAAAAAATAATTATAGGTTTTTTTAAAAAATACGCAAAAATGAATAAATTAAGTTCGTTCCTGCGAGCCTCCCCCACACGCTCCGGTCGCGTGCCCCTCCACCCCTTCGCGAGGACAGATGATGATGATGATCGGGCGCAGGGGCAGCGAGTACTAGCGCCCGCTGTACCCGCGCGGCAGTGGTGGACTATGTGGGGTGTCACAGTATTCGAGGTATGCGAGGGGGCGCGTATCGATTCATTCGAATGATTAAATTATTCCCCATCAAGGGGCAGGAACGGTTTTTAGCTGTTAATTAAAAATGTTTTTTAAAATTTTGTATTTTAATGCGTTTAAGGGTAGACTTGTTGTTGGGTCAGTGGAAAAAAAAAACCTCTTCTCTCTAACAAAAGTTCTCCGTATCGATTTCAATCCTGGATCTATTTTAAACGCTAAAAACATTTTTCGTTTATTTTTTCAGTAGTATCTGGTTTTAGTAAAATAAATTATAGTTTTTCTAATGACTATTGCGCTATGTTCTGACTCTTAAAAGTAAACTAAAAAGTAAATAGTCCATAAAGTACTCCATCATATTTCATAACTCTAAAATGACGATATCTAAGATATTTTTTAGTGGGGTCATAGCCCAAAACTTATCACTGAGTTTTGGCGAAGTTGTTTATGAAAAAGCGCAGAACTTACACGTACAAAAAGGATGATGTAAAGTATAAAAATAATAGTCAAAAGGGCAGTATTAGTTTCAGAATGAATAACGCCACTTCATAATGAATGCTGCATGTTTTAAGAATCACCACTAGCATGGCATTAACAAGAATATTAAAAACAGTGTGTTTAGTAAGCCCATGGGAATAATTTGTTAAGTTTATCGTTTGCATAGGTAATGCACTTCTGCTTATTATTACAGCATCAAATTATTGAAAATCAGCTATGCTTTTACGTGTCATAAACTCTCAGAAATATTTACTATAAAGATTACAGGGAAATTGTGAAATACCATTTTTACTGATGAAAATGCTTTTGAAACGTAATAAAGACATGACACAGTGTTTTATAAAAAAAAATATCTAATGGATTTTACACCCTATGCTTGAAATATATATATATAAATACATTTTCAATTCAAACATTTTTGCTTCGGTTGTAGAAATTCTCTTGTTCTGGAATTCGATACCTTGGATTATTTCACAAAACTGAGTCAATGGTTATACAATATTATTTTCAATCTGTAGTAGTTTTGAAGCTTTCAGAAAGTATATCTTATCTAAAGAAAAATTATAAAAGAATTCCGTGCATTTCGAGTAATCACTATTTGATGAATGATAATGAGAATTTTCAGTTAAGGCATAGTGAGCTCGGATAGTACATTGTACAAATGATTATACGATAATAAATTTTCGTCAGGTTAAACGTACAAAACTTAACTGAAGTGCATTTGAAAGTTTCTAGTGCAAAATGCACAAAATTTACATATTTGGGTTCACGGAATGAACGATGGTGGTTTCGCATGTAAAAATTTCAATTGCAAACAAAGACAAATACATTTCTACTGTAATTTAATAATATATATGATCGCATATTTGATTTTAATGGGTTAATAACTATTATGGGGTTGAGAATGTTCTTGGAAAAATAAATTGTTTTATAGTGTGTTTGCGCATGCAATGAAAAATCATCCATTTAACTCGTTCGTAGAAAAACAAACAATAATCACTTTGCGGAAAATCATCAGGATTCCGGTAAGTAATGACTGATTGGAAATTTGTGGTTGAAGTGCGTTTGTTCATAATTGACTAAATTGTTTCAAAGAATTGCGTTGAAGTTTAGATGGAAGTATTCTGGGTTACAATGACACAGCTCTGTACCTAAAAATGAAATGGGATCGATTACTTTATATTTAGATTTAGAAAGTGATATCCCAAAGCCATGAAAACTACTGTTTGTTATTTTGGTAAATAACTACTCAATTAAACATAAGAATCACATAAAATAAATATTTTTTAATTTTATAATATCGTCAACATAAAAATGCTACTTTGACAAAGTTTGTGCTTTCAATTTAAAAGTCTTGAAATAAATATCGACTACTCTGTGTCAAGGAGTTAAAGTTTTAAATCCCACACCTTATATTTGATAGTGCCTCTTTGAATAAGTGAAATTTTATCAATCTTGCGTAAAATTTATATTTATCAATATAATAATTTAGTACCTTGAAAACGGGTCTGCTACTAAAGAAAAAAACAAGCGGAATATACTGATTGTACGACGCAATCTGTATACGCTTTGTTGTCCGCACTTTCTTATATCACATCAACAGTCACTTAGCCGATACACACAACCTGCGCAAATAAAACCTTGAAAGGATTGTTTCACTGGAGGTTCCTGACCTGCACCAATGCGCTTTATTTTGCGTCGGTCTTGCCGAGTTCGTTTTACATATTCAGAGCGGATTCTTTTATGTGGAACTCGAGTGAACGTATCGGGTTCCAGCCGTGAGTAAGTATTCCATGTTATAAGTGAATTCACTATAGAACAAAGCCATTACTAATGTTGGCAAACTCTTATTATAGCCTAATAATGGTCATATTCAAATAACTCCTAAAACTCCTAAATAAATGACTTTTTAAAACACAATTTTTTTTATATTTGATGCTTACTTCGACGATCGTATTTTATTTATATTACAAAATGGTTTACAACTCAAAGACAATCGTGATATCCGAAAGAGTCAAGGGTCAAATTAAGGTAGTCGCGAGTCTCTTATTGATTGCAATTCTAAAAGAAAAAAGCTCTATTTGAAAAATCTATTAATATTCAGCTGTTTCAGGCACATTTATTGATAAGTTCAATAACTTTTGCGCTGAAAAATATTCTGAAAAAGTTTACGCTTGCTTCTGTTTGGCTTGAGATAGTCATAGCAACATCGCATGTAAAATAAAGTAAAACTGAAAATCAAGTTTGGTAGTTTTGTAAACCATAAAACTCCCAAAAATATTTCAGCAGTAATAATCTGATTGCTTCATTTGCGCATCTCATCAGGGCATTGCAAGTAACATACGTGCTTAAATTTCGACAAAAAAACAACAAAGGCTTATCATAAAAATAAAATGCAGAAAGCTGGCAAAAAATCCCATTCCCACCCTTCAGCGGGCGCATTCAGTGCCGACTGGATATTTGATTATTACAATATATTATTCTTTAGGAAGGCGTAAAACCTCCGTCTGTCAGTCACAGGGAGGCGTTACACTGCTCCAGCGCCTCTCAACCATTACAGCTTCATGGATCCCTTTACAATTCTACCCTTTTATCTTACCGTATTAGTCTCAATATGTCTATCGAGTTTTGAACAAGGATTTTAACAATTTCAATCGTATTATTGTAGTCATAGTAAATGATCTATCTAGGTGTTTTGAACGCGTAAAATAAAACTTTCTTCTTGCTCATATTTTTTTACCGTTTGTTACGAGATACAGATAATCACCACTGTTGAAAATTATGTCTTCAATTTGCTTATGTATCTACGAGCTAAAAGAAAACAAACCTTCGAGGAAAAAAACCTCACCTGTTGAATTGAAAACGTCAAGTCTGAAACCTTGATGTTTTCATTTCAACAGGTGAGGTTAGGTTAGACCTCAGAAGGCCATAGACGTTTCAAACTAAACACTCCCACAACTGATTATGAATGCTTGCTGCTACTACTTGCCTAATGCCTACGTTCTCCTTGCTCTGAGATTAACATGGCTTGGATGTCTCCTGCTGTAATTTGATCGCGGTGCGTTCTCGCGAGCCGCCGGTTCGGCAAGCGGTGGGCGTGCGATATGCGCAAATGGGTCGTAAATTACGATAAAATAAACGATTTTGGGCTGGTGAAAATTGAATGCCGCCTTGCGACCGGCTCGGATCCCGCTCGTGTCATAACTGTCTGCGTAACTTAGAGCCTCGCGGGGAGCTCCACGCCCCGCTGCGGGTTATTGGCGCAGATAATCACGGGCTGTGGGAGCCGCGACTCCGGGAAGGGTTGCGGAGGCACGCCTGGCTCTAATTATGCGGAAGCCTTCAAATGAACGCAAAATACTCCCGATTAGGTTTAAGTGTGCCGATATTAAAGACACTCGAAAAACGCAACTCTTTTCTATACTGCAAGAAAATTAAAATTTAGCTGGAATGCTT
Organism: Atopsyche davidsoni; assembly: GCA_022113835.1. Lineage (NCBI taxonomy): Eukaryota > Metazoa > Arthropoda > Insecta > Trichoptera > Hydrobiosidae > Atopsyche > Atopsyche davidsoni. Next base: position 5,943,933 of record JAILWY010000006.1, on the reverse strand, counting down.
AATTGCTTCTTTTCAAGATGATTTATCTAGTGCAAAATAAAAATCTGATACCTACGCTACTACTATTTTTTTTTATTTAATAATGCCATGCAGATCAACTTCTATAGAAGCATTTCAAAATGTGATTTTATAAGTTAAACTTTTATTAACAATTGAGGGTCTAGGTCCCATAATCGAGTTTTTTTGATCATTTTCTAGTCCGTTTTGCGAAAAATCGACTGCACCAATCAAAAATATTTAAATGCAAAAAGCTTGATACATCCCTTCTTCCGATCACAATATATTTTTATTTCTTATACATTTACTATTAATATGATAAATATGTATTTTTCCGATTAAAGTGTAGGAATATGGATATTCGTCCGGTACATTTTCTAAGAATCCTAAACACTTAAAAGTCTTTTTTTCAATTGAAATTGAAAGATTAAATATAAACCATGTGCGTCTTATAAATTTAAAAATTAAAAAAAAAAAATTCTTCAACAAACTTTGGTTTTGAAAGTCATCATTTTATCCGATATTTCAACATCTTCAAGATTCTATTTTACCCTAAAAATAGACGTAAATTAAATGATAAAAAATTGGTAAATTAAATTTATAGTTTTCTCAATACTCTGTAAAAAATCAACTTTCGATATAGAAAAATAAAGTGACAATTAAATTAATTAAATGACACGATTTCGCCAGGTAATGGACTGCCTCTGGTGTCCGGTTGGTCAACAGAGACAATTAAAAGGCTAGAAGCAACTGCCTTAATGGTATTAATACATACGTATTCAGACTAGAGAGATATTTATTAGATAACAAGAATGTATACTTTTATCGAGCCAAATTTTTTTTTTAATTATATAGAATATTAATATGCATAAAAGATAAAATATAGTTTAATACTATTTAGAATTTTTAATTATTTTTCTTTTGTGGCGTATATATTGACGTCTACATAAAAAAACCTAGAGGACTTTTTGTATTACAATCCTTGCCAAAAAGGATATGACATAATTGTAAACACTGTTAAGAGCGTTTGATGTTTTAAAAAAATACTTAAATTTTTATTTAATAAAATAGTGACAGCATGCCCATCAATATACGGTGTAGTATGCCAACCCTTGCTTTGAAGGTTGGATTGGTGGTTAGATTACACATAATGCACCCCTTCTGGGTTGCAGGCGTCATTTCGTATTACCAAATGTGGCTTCGGGTAGTGATATGTGATTGACACTTCTGTCAATAAACTTAAATAAATGCATTTTAAATATAAAGATAAATTGAAATATGATACTGATACGATTTTTATTATTTATTTGTATTTTGTTCACACAACAAAATATTGAAATATCTGAATAATTTTTTAAAAAAATTTGCTATCATGTAATGTCCTTTCTTTAATTTTTGAACAATACCGTTATATTTATGTTAAGTGAATTAATATGTTGTACTAACAAGCAAAACGTTTTTATAAAGGTTTTATATATATTCACTACCATAGCGAGATATATATTGAATGCAATTATATTTTAGCCGTAACCAACTCTCAATAAAAACGTTTAAATTTAAAATTTTATGAGGTGAATTTCATATTGTAAATTTTTAATATTACTACAATGATAACACTTTAAACAATCTATTGATTGTTCTTAAAAAATGATACAAACTGAATCTAATTTCCTTAAGTGATTCAATACAACTACCGAAAAATAAAATAAAACTACCGTATTAGCATAAGATTCTCATTTCTCTATTCACTTATTTGCATTTGACAAAGTCGTCATGAACTCGTCCATTTAAGCAATTCTTCCAGCTCATAAATTAGAGCGTTCCTAGTTGGTATTGACAAGAATTAGTCTGGATTACATCCCTTGTTGGTAATTCTGGAGGAACCTGTGGGACAAGATAGTCACGGACTCATTACCAACAATTCGCATTCCCCTTTTGAGTTTTGGTCACCCCCTTTGCTGGAAGGGTTGCTTCTACGAGCACTTAGCCATTTGGGGCAGATGGAATAAATTCACAAGTTGCTATCTGGTCTTATTTATTATTTTTATATTAAATTTGAGATGCAAGCAAAGATGCCACAAGTCCCAAAATAAATAGTATAATTATTTATTTTTGAGGATTTTTTGAATCGCAAGTATTTTTATGTCTTTACATTATGCATTTATTAAATCATTCACACTTTCCTTCATCACTAAAATTACCAAGAACATAGTTGCATACACTGTTATTAGGTGTGAAATTATAATATACTTGCATAAGGGATAATTTAAATTGTTTTTTTTTTATTTACCGAAAACAATTGTATTTAAAACCAATTTAAAAGATTTTTTTGTTTCATTGAGTTTCTAAAGGCTCTTGTCCTTTATTTTGTTGTATCTGCATTTATTTTATTACCTTGGGAACGAAATTATTTTTATTTCACGCATTTAATAATTTTAATGATTATATGTTCCAAAATTTTATTTTACTGAAGGATATTTTTTTATGGAATTAGTGTGACATATCAAATACTTTTTTTTAAATATTAATTCAAGACACTTTTTAACCCCTAAATTGAAAAATGCACTATTTAAATTGTATAAAAAGGGGAGTGCAAATCAAATGCACCTAGTTTGACGAGATGCGCTGTGAGTTATTGGACAAAAACTTGGTTGGATTTATTATAACAATTCTTTAAATGCCTATATTTATATTCTGATAGTTTTTTTTTCTCATTGTTATGATTCTTAGATAAACAATATGTTTTGTTGGTTGTGATGATATATATTTTATACCGAACAAATCACGTTCCCCTTAACTGTGAGAAATTTAAATGGAGCTCATATTTTATAAAAACTGATTCATATTTGTCAAAATAAATTATGCTTTTTATATAAAGGTTACTAATATAAATGATTTATATTCTTAGCTTAAAATATATTTTTTAAGTATTAAATTTGGTTTAATAATTGTAACGTGCTTCAAGCAATACTACAACTATATTTATGCCTATTAAAATATCTTAGTAACTTCAATACATTGTAGCTTATACTTAAATAGAAGAGAAAAAGAGAGAACATATATAAGTATATCTGTGTCGTTCAAACTCCTCCCCCAATTCAATTTAAAACTTAAAAAAAACAAAAAACGCTCCACATTCGCAGCAACAAACAAAAAAGCGATCATTATCAAATAGGGGATTCCCATGACAATTATTATTCAAATGGCGAGGATCAATCAAAAGGTCATGCCGGGAGCCGAGGCATGATGACCACTTGAATATGTGCCGGATGATTTATGGTCGGTCCACGGGGAGCTGGGGCACCCCCCGCGGGCGCGACACTATCGGCTATTATTTTATTTCAATGGACGTTTAGAGTGACCCTCGAACCCTTTGAAAATGTTTGAGACCGAGTTTCACACAGTCCATCGGCCGTTCGAGTGATAAATTATGCGAAATATGGATCATGTCTCTGCTATTCTCCGCTTTTAATTATTCGTTCTGATTTATATATTGTTAAGTGCGTGGGACTTGACCCTTTTTGTTATTGTATTGAGTGAAGCAGTTGTAAATGAGTTTGGGTGGAACATATTAATGACCAAAAAAATTAATACATACTTTGCTATATTGTTTTCTGTATTATTATAGACATGGGCAGTCTCACAATATAAAATATTTGAAAAGTTATTTTTTCATAATTTATACTATTGTTTGTGTATCACAGTGACGGTTATGAACTCCTTGGCTATAGGTTGACGCGATATGTTGGCTTTTACAAATCCATACGAATCGGTGAATGTACCGCTATGAGATGAGATCTGCGAATAGTAAACACAATACTCGTGCGTTATAATACCTCTCGAGTAACCCTTCAGCCACTGAATGATATCGGAGATCCCACATCTCTTTTGGCTTGCGTGCGAAATGCCCTCTGCTTTGCATACTTGCGAACGCTTCAGAGGGCAAGGCGCGTCGGACCCGTATAATATATTTTGGTTGACAACAGACCGTTGAAAAGTCATGCACCTCGAATGACTGACTTCAAAGCGCTATGAAGTGCTCGTTAAGTTGGTTTGCGATTGGGTTAACCTACATTATGAAACAGTTTGTATCTGATACAATATAGTACCAGGGAGATCCTGGAAATCATTTTAAATGTAAATACAAGTAGATATCATAAAATACAAAATATGTAACGCATTATCCATCGTATTTTATGAATTTGAAAAAAAACATTAATTCAAAGCGCATTATCATTTTTTACGAGATACCTGTTTGTGAGTGATTTAAATGTTATGATCATGACTGCATTATGGAAATCATTCCCATGGCTTAGTATTTTTTGATCCATTTTTACTGTGCATTTTGAAAATTTTTAACTACTTTTTAAACCTCCTTCAAACCTGATAAAATATATAATAGCCTTGTGTGTATTTTCTATGTTATTCACGGTTATCGAAAAATATATAAACGATTTAATGATGTCACAACTTTGTGATGATTTTTTTCAGCTATTAAAATAAGTTTGGGATACCACTGAGAAAATTATAGATAGCGTTTTAGCTATCACAATTACTAGTTATATTATAACTATATTTCCTGATATTAAAAAAAAAATAGTCCTGATGTATCCACAATATATTACATATGATATGGAATCGATTCTGAAAATTTCATATTAATTCAACAGTCCAAGGTTTATAAGAAAATCAGATATGACTTCTAAATATAAAAAAAGAAACACATGTTGGATCCAATTAGACAATATGGTTTTTTCCGTACGTTATCTCAATTCTACGGCTATAAAAATCGTATGTTGTGCAATTTAGTGCAGTATTTTACGATCGGAACCAACGATAGCAATTTCCGCTTCGCCGAAACACTAAAAAAACATTTCAAAAGGGGTTGTTGCACCTTACCAATTAGAAGTAATAATTCTAAATATTTAATTTTTAAATTATATATGACAACAAGTGCCTGCAGTTGCGACCCCAGAGATATAGGATCCTTGATAAACTGTCGTTTTGTAAGCCAATAAACTGATAGAAACCTACCCCTAGGTGACATTATTGAACCCGAGTGCCAAATGGCATGAGATTCAGAATAGGGGTTGATTATCCAGGTGATTTTTTATGTTTTGCCTTTTAGGGTGGTATTGTTTTTTCAACACGAAATTCGATTAGCGTGATGATAAAACTAATTGCTTACTAATAAAAAATATGTCACAATTTCACTATGTAATTTTTAAAAAATGCGTACCTATAACTTAAATAAAATACAAAATATGGACTTAAATTCATTTTTTTTTATGTAGTAACTTAAATTGACCACATAAACGAAAATTAACTACGACGATTCAATGTTAAAACTCAAAGCATTTTTTAAGATATTTTCATTTCAAAATTTTAGTTCAAGCATTATCATTTGTTAAACTGGTAAAGTTCATTCAAACCATAACCCAATATTACATTTCTATTAATTTCCTTATTTTTTTTTTAACATAAATCCCAACGTTGTACCTTGTTATGTTGTATGGCTTAGACTAAAAAAAGTGAAAGTAGTCGATATTTCAGTACCATATTCTCATGAAGGGTTGATGGCTATCTTAATTCACGAAACATAGAGCCTTTAAGGGGTGGTCTGACACGCAGACGAGGCGGATAAAGTCGCGGGGGGTACAGGTGTTCCACTTCCCAGGGGTGCGTGAAGGAAGGTTTTCACGCTACTATCGAGGCAATCGCCTGACAAGCATCGTTATCATTAATTTAGAGCGTTTTTTTTTAGCCCCCATAAGATTACATTTTCGTTTATTTATTTATGACCAAGTGTCACTGATCAGTGTGAAAAGATCAATGCAAATATATAAATTTATAAATTTATAAATTTATAAATATATAAATTTTTTTTCATGTATTTAGGTATTTGAAAATTAAATATATTTTTTATTTTATATATATTTTTTTTTTAAATAATGACTTCATTTAAAAGCACTTTTTTGGTTTATTGAAACGCAAAGAAATATGATTTTTTCTAGCTGATACATATTTTGTTACATCATATTCGTGTTTCATACACCATAACTAAGTTGATTGATTTAATATAATTAATTGGGTTATCCAAGGGAAAATGCTTTGTACTACTACTTATAAAAAAATATAAGAACTTATCCAACTTTTGAAAGAATGACTACTAAGAACGAATAAGTAGAAAACATTTTTTTATGTAGATTACTTAAAACCGTCTAATTGCTGTCATCAGTATTTTAAGAGTCCTAGCTTAAATATACCATACGATTTTTAAATAAACTAGACTATATTCCTTGATTAGGTTTTATACTTTATATCCTTTACAGTTAAAGATCTTTATTAATGTTTATTTCTTTACTACTACAAAATATCTTAATTGAATATAACGTGTAAAATTAAAAAAAAAAAAAAAAAACACCATTAAAATGCTTGTTTTCAAGTCTCTTAATTGATTTAAAATCATAAAATTTAAAGATCACACACTTTCATTAGTTAATCATTTATTAAATCCATTTTTTAATTAAGATGCATGATGTATTTATTGAATTAATTTCAAAATAAGTATATATTTTTTTGCAATAACCCATCAGTTATTAGTGATGAAAATAATTATATATAATTATTTTTACTATCTAAAATCGAACGAGGTAGTCAGCCTTTGATAATATAATATGCATTTAACAACATACTGTGAACACTGATTCTAATGCTGATAGGGAAGCATCAAATCCTGGCGTGTTCGACTCTTTGCTTATTATTCACATGCACTATTGAAGAGTTGGCGTGTGATTCTATACACATTGTGACGTTCCCGACCTTTTAGACCTGAAATCTAAGAGGAAAGGACCGACTGAATCTTTGTCAACCCTTAAGTTAAGCTAAAAGGATGACTCGGACCCAAACGTACTTGAACAACTAAACCCCTAAACCTAAAATAATAATAATACTGACTCCCTTGAAGGAGGTCACGTCTAAACTGACCTAACCCAATGTTTACGATTTCTATGACTACCCTTAAAATATAAATCTTAATTTTAAAGTATTCTCGGACTTGTTTGTTTTGAAGTTTATTTTAATCCCGTGAGGTTAATGTAGATGGGAAGGTTCGGTAACAGACCGCCACTCCCCTACCTACGATGATCGCCTCCGTGACGGTCAATGGATTTGACTGTCTCCTACCCCTATGGGAATCTCTCCGAACAGAACAACTTAAGGTTGGATTGTCAAGAGAGCCCCTGCGATCCCTTCTGCACCAAACTAAATCGAGGAAGCTATTTTCGCGTACAAACTCCGACTGAAAGGTGAACCCTTTTGTCCAAATATTTAACTGAAGACGAGCAGGATACTATCTTGAATAAAATCAAACAAATCCGATCGAAGAGTTGAAATGCTATTCAATAGAATACAGGTATGCGTAGAATTTATAGTCGTTATTAGCGACTTTCTCGTTCTGTTGAAATTTATGAAGAGACGTCGACAACGGTGCGGCCTGCGAAGCAGTGTCCCGATTGGTGAGCGAACTTGCCTTGAGAGCAGTTATCGCTTTCTGGAACGGTGAACCAAAAGGTCTTTGATGAATTTAATAATATACAGGAACAAGGGGATTAACCCTTCAGCAAACAGCTCCTGTCTTGCGTTTAATATGTGTCTTGACGCTGCATTTAAAGCTCGAAGATCCTTCCTGTATTCTCTGAATCGCCTCAGTTCTCTCCGTTTTCTATGTCTACGGTTCTAAATCCTACTGGTTAGTAACTATAATTTGGTATGGTGACACTGAAACGTTCAAGATTTCCGAAACCGGGTTAAAGCAGCGTCAAGTTTATCGCACCCACAGAATTCTTGTCAAACCTAGACCACTACCCCAATGCCGCACGACCGGCCTTCTTCCACTCGTAATCGGAGTGACGTCCCACTTAATAGGGATCGGGAGAATGGACCAAATTCTGTCTCAATAGTAAACGCTGCTGACCAATAGGATAATAACACGGTCATCGGAAGCCAGGTACGCCGCAAAATCAATGAGAGCCTAAAGCAGGGCTTATTTGGAGCAAAATACAAACTCCCTAGTAATACCGGGTACTAAACTACACTATCTACGAGAGGGCGGACAAGCTACACATTCTAATACCTTATAACTAAGTTATTTACTAAATACACTCCCGCTGGAACTGCTGGCACTGCAATAAAAGGTCCAATCAACTCGATACTATTCCCTACTAAACCACTATGACTCATATTTAACCTATCTGATATACCACCACTCGACCAAGTAAATCCTATAATTTATCTATCTAGAATTTAAAATATCCACCAAAATATATAATATATCTCCAATGACTCTCTAAACACGTTCTAAATAATTAAAACCCAACCATAAATAATATAAGTTCGACTTATATTCCCTGTAAAACCAACAAATATTCTCCTCACCCGAATATCCCAATAAACCGTTTCATTAATACCGCTTATCGACGCGTCCGTCAATATATTTCGTCCTATAGAAGAATATGATACACAAAATATTCACGCTTTAAAACAACCACTCGTAATTTCAAAATCGATAATCGATTTGTACTCATAACCAAACTAACTGACAGCTTTCTGACAGGTATTTGTAAACATATAAAATCCAACATGGCCGCTCGACCACAGCTGATCCCTCGACATATCTGACAGCGCCCCGCAACCTAAACGCGCTGACGTTGGCGTAAAGCCCATTCCCAAATGCTACTCTTTTTAACTCGCAACACCGAATTTTCCGAACAGCGCGCGCTTACGACTCAAAGATGGCCACCTTCCGAATCACCGTAAAGACAATCAAATAATTATATTAATTTTAACCAATTTCAATTAAATTCCGTTTAACCAAACACTATTTAAGAACGCCCTGTAAAACAAACATTTAGCACCAACCACTACCTTAAAACCACTAAAATCGGAAAATAATTCATCCGAAAAATATCGGGGATCGAACCCGAATAAATCTCAAACAAATACCTCTGACTTCTGTCTTAATTACATTAAAAAAAAACCGTAAATTAATCCGTTTTAATATTCCCTAAATTCACGACATATCATATACGATGTTTAACCAAGAATTAAAATTACCGAAACGCTAACGTACAGAAAAATATTAATTCATTCCAGAATCTAATTAGCTTCGCTAATAATATTACTAAATATATTTTAAAACTCTCGCGGTTACAATAAAACAATAGAATAATTATCTCTGCATTATTAGGGATCGAACCTTTTGATAATACAATATGATAATACATGACAATTTACACCTAACCTCATTAATACTAATTTAGCAAAATGCTATGCATTTACACAGCAATGGCCGCCGGAAGATGGGACTAATCAATCCCGTTAACATAATTTAATTAAAGAAATATGACAAAGCTTTATCCCTCCGGCGAATTCTCGTACGCCAAATGGTCCTCCTCGGCACAACACCTCACAGATTCCACCATTTAGTTAAAATTCAAATCAAAAGTAACTTTTACAACTCAAAACACTAGCAATCGATCATCTCCCTTCTAATCCTTCCGCGTCCCTTCCCTCTCTCCTAATCTCGCCGCCCGGCTTGCTCCTCCTTAACGCCCAAAAACAAAAACCTCTGTGTGGCCCCGTGGCCTACTTCTTCTTAACCCCAACATCCGGTCATCGATTCTAATTTTTGAAATCTCCGTTACTCCGCGACAATGTTGCCCTCTCGAAAAATGATCTCTTAAAACTGTCACTCTGTGACGTCAGAAAGAATCGATATCTCCGGGACCGCGCGGGACGAGGGGTAACGCGTGACGTCACCGGCGCTCGCGTCTCCTCGCTCGGACCCGCCTCGATCTGCGCGCGCACCTTCTGGACAGCTCGCGCTTCAACCAAAATTCAAGGTCAAATCGACAAAATAATAATTTACGTATTATACTTTCTATACAAAAAAAAATTTTTTCTGGGTGAAACTAATGCAATTCGTTACAATTCCTTCCCATTGGCTATCGGGGATGAACATGTTTCATGTACATTCTCGAGAGCCAACACCATAGCACGCTAATTAACAACTAAAATCACTCAATCAATCATTTATCTCGTAGTACGCCAGGCCTCGATTCCTGCGATACTTGATAACTCCCAACACCTTTACCATATCTTAAAATAATATATCGCGCAAATAAATTCTAAATTTTACTACACTCTCGAAACACCAATTTGTTATTTGTTAGGAATTGAACCCAAACAAAAATATTTCTATCTTAAAATCCTCCTTCCCCCGATTGGAAAAGTATTGCTACTGCCTCATTAATTATCTCTGTTTTAAATCTCGCACCTTCCCCTGTCTATAAGAGTATCATTACTTCCTTAGCAATTAATATCTCCAAGAATATCAATATACCAAGTCGATGGAATCGATCCCCAACGAAATCCAATCACATAGAAAACTATAACTTAAATATCCTAATTAAAATATTTTAACCAGCTTTTGTTTATTTTATCAATAACTGTCAAACAGTTTTGATATTCGCAGTATCTGAAAATAACATCCTATAAATATAGTATACCTTATAATCTATTTCCCCTTCGAAATATCTAATAATATAATCGATCGCTTTATTTCTAAAACTCAAGACCTTCCCCACTCTATAATTATCGAATAAATTCTGAATGATCTTAAACTATTTCATACTTTCACAAAAATATTTATTTGCCTTTGCAGAATATTTCGAATACGACTTCAATCACTCTCCTCATTCTCGTGCACATCCCTATAAACGTTTCCCATCCCTAGCTTGGAATGTCCGAGCCGTCACTTTGACATTTTAGTAACAAACATGAAGCTAGTAACGCTACGCGAAGATCCGTATACGAATTTCTTCCTAACCTTGAAATTTTTTTCACAAATTTCGCCGTAATATAAATCATTATGATATCTCCCAACAATTTATCTGCATTATTTTTACGACAGCAACATTGCCGTAGAGATTTAACCTTATTATTTGTTTTATGTAACTTCCTTTTAAAACACGCGTCTCGTTCCAATTTTGTTGCCAGTATAAAAAATATCCTAAATCTTGACAACCGTCCACTGGCGATCCGACAAGTGACCAGCGACATGCGCTGTACTATTCTCTTAATCTGACCTTTGGGAGAAATTTTTAAATATAAATTTACAAATAACCGGCAATCAATATTATGCAATTCTATATGTACTTAACGTATAATTTACATTATTTAAATCTGAATTTAAATAAATAACATTTAATTACTGAGATGACATAGTCTCTTTCCGTGTCAACAATTTATTTGACATAACCTTAAAATTATTTTTCCAGTACAACTAGAGCAAACTCAATAATTTTAAACCTTATAATTATAATGCAACTGGATGCAGTTATTTTACGATTACAATTAAAGTAATTTTAACGTCGTGTCTAGCTATTTTAACTCCCTTTACTGTTTCTTAATTACTATGGCCAATACGTCTATTTCGTCATACTCTAAAATGGACCCCTTTTTGTTGTGTAATGTGGTAACCCTTTAATTCTTACGGAGTGAAACTTTATAAATTATAAAGATTTCTTTCAAAACTCCATACTCCTGAGTCGCGGCAACCACCTGTGACGTTCCCGACCTTTTAGACCTGAAATCTAAGAGGAAAGGACCGACTGAATCTTTGTCAACCCTTAAGTTAAGCTAAAAGGATGACTCGGACCCAAACGTACTTGAACAACTAAACCCCTAAACCTAAAATAATAATAATACTGACTCCCTTGAAGGAGGTCACGTCTAAACTGACCTAACCCAATGTTTACGATTTCTATGACTACCCTTAAAATATAAATCTTAATTTTAAAGTATTCTCGGACTTGTTTGTTTTGAAGTTTATTTTAATCCCGTGAGGTTAATGTAGATGGGAAGGTTCGGTAACAGACCGCCACTCCCCTACCTACGATGATCGCCTCCGTGACGGTCAATGGATTTGACTGTCTCCTACCCCTATGGGAATCTCTCCGAACAGAACAACTTAAGGTTGGATTGTCAAGAGAGCCCCTGCGATCCCTTCTGCACCAAACTAAATCGAGGAAGCTATTTTCGCGTACAAACTCCGACTGAAAGGTGAACCCTTTTGTCCAAATATTTAACTGAAGACGAGCAGGATACTATCTTGAATAAAATCAAACAAATCCGATCGAAGAGTTGAAATGCTATTCAATAGAATACAGGTATGCGTAGAATTTATAGTCGTTATTAGCGACTTTCTCGTTCTGTTGAAATTTATGAAGAGACGTCGACAACGGTGCGGCCTGCGAAGCAGTGTCCCGATTGGTGAGCGAACTTGCCTTGAGAGCAGTTATCGCTTTCTGGAACGGTGAACCAAAAGGTCTTTGATGAATTTAATAATATACAGGAACAAGGGGATTAACCCTTCAGCAAACAGCTCCTGTCTTGCGTTTAATATGTGTCTTGACGCTGCATTTAAAGCTCGAAGATCCTTCCTGTATTCTCTGAATCGCCTCAGTTCTCTCCGTTTTCTATGTCTACGGTTCTAAATCCTACTGGTTAGTAACTATAATTTGGTATGGTGACACTGAAACGTTCAAGATTTCCGAAACCGGGTTAAAGCAGCGTCAAGTTTATCGCACCCACAGAATTCTTGTCAAACCTAGACCACTACCCCAATGCCGCACGACCGGCCTTCTTCCACTCGTAATCGGAGTGACGTCCCACTTAATAGGGATCGGGAGAATGGACCAAATTCTGTCTCAATAGTAAACGCTGCTGACCAATAGGATAATAACACGGTCATCGGAAGCCAGGTACGCCGCAAAATCAATGAGAGCCTAAAGCAGGGCTTATTTGGAGCAAAATACAAACTCCCTAGTAATACCGGGTACTAAACTACACTATCTACGAGAGGGCGGACAAGCTACACATTCTAATACCTTATAACTAAGTTATTTACTAAATACACTCCCGCTGGAACTGCTGGCACTGCAATAAAAGGTCCAATCAACTCGATACTATTCCCTACTAAACCACTATGACTCATATTTAACCTATCTGATATACCACCACTCGACCAAGTAAATCCTATAATTTATCTATCTAGAATTTAAAATATCCACCAAAATATATAATATATCTCCAATGACTCTCTAAACACGTTCTAAATAATTAAAACCCAACCATAAATAATATAAGTTCGACTTATATTCCCTGTAAAACCAACAAATATTCTCCTCACCCGAATATCCCAATAAACCGTTTCATTAATACCGCTTATCGACGCGTCCGTCAATATATTTCGTCCTATAGAAGAATATGATACACAAAATATTCACGCTTTAAAACAACCACTCGTAATTTCAAAATCGATAATCGATTTGTACTCATAACCAAACTAACTGACAGCTTTCTGACAGGTATTTGTAAACATATAAAATCCAACATGGCCGCTCGACCACAGCTGATCCCTCGACATATCTGACAGCGCCCCGCAACCTAAACGCGCTGACGTTGGCGTAAAGCCCATTCCCAAATGCTACTCTTTTTAACTCGCAACACCGAATTTTCCGAACAGCGCGCGCTTACGACTCAAAGATGGCCACCTTCCGAATCACCGTAAAGACAATCAAATAATTATATTAATTTTAACCAATTTCAATTAAATTCCGTTTAACCAAACACTATTTAAGAACGCCCTGTAAAACAAACATTTAGCACCAACCACTACCTTAAAACCACTAAAATCGGAAAATAATTCATCCGAAAAATATCGGGGATCGAACCCGAATAAATCTCAAACAAATACCTCTGACTTCTGTCTTAATTACATTAAAAAAAAACCGTAAATTAATCCGTTTTAATATTCCCTAAATTCACGACATATCATATACGATGTTTAACCAAGAATTAAAATTACCGAAACGCTAACGTACAGAAAAATATTAATTCATTCCAGAATCTAATTAGCTTCGCTAATAATATTACTAAATATATTTTAAAACTCTCGCGGTTACAATAAAACAATAGAATAATTATCTCTGCATTATTAGGGATCGAACCTTTTGATAATACAATATGATAATACATGACAATTTACACCTAACCTCATTAATACTAATTTAGCAAAATGCTATGCATTTACACAGCAATGGCCGCCGGAAGATGGGACTAATCAATCCCGTTAACATAATTTAATTAAAGAAATATGACAAAGCTTTATCCCTCCGGCGAATTCTCGTACGCCAAATGGTCCTCCTCGGCACAACACCTCACAGATTCCACCATTTAGTTAAAATTCAAATCAAAAGTAACTTTTACAACTCAAAACACTAGCAATCGATCATCTCCCTTCTAATCCTTCCGCGTCCCTTCCCTCTCTCCTAATCTCGCCGCCCGGCTTGCTCCTCCTTAACGCCCAAAAACAAAAACCTCTGTGTGGCCCCGTGGCCTACTTCTTCTTAACCCCAACATCCGGTCATCGATTCTAATTTTTGAAATCTCCGTTACTCCGCGACAATGTTGCCCTCTCGAAAAATGATCTCTTAAAACTGTCACTCTGTGACGTCAGAAAGAATCGATATCTCCGGGACCGCGCGGGACGAGGGGTAACGCGTGACGTCACCGGCGCTCGCGTCTCCTCGCTCGGACCCGCCTCGATCTGCGCGCGCACCTTCTGGACAGCTCGCGCTTCAACCAAAATTCAAGGTCAAATCGACAAAATAATAATTTACGTATTATACTTTCTATACAAAAAAAAATTTTTTCTGGGTGAAACTAATGCAATTCGTTACAACATGCATATTACAATCACCATTAAAGATTTCAATTTTGATTGTTCATTGAAAAAAGATAGAAATATACGTGACAATATATAATCAAGTAGTTCTTGTTCGCTAACTTTATTTGTTTTCTCGAAGTAAAGTATAAATATATAATTATACTTTATGATTTTTCGGTGATAATTTGTGATTGTTAGTCATGGAATCTAGATGTCCGTATAATATGATATTTTCCTTTCAAGTTTACAGTA
This sequence comes from Atopsyche davidsoni, assembly GCA_022113835.1. Lineage (NCBI taxonomy): Eukaryota > Metazoa > Arthropoda > Insecta > Trichoptera > Hydrobiosidae > Atopsyche > Atopsyche davidsoni. Next base: position 5,928,893 of record JAILWY010000006.1, on the reverse strand, counting down.
CATATTTCAGTTCTCACTTATTGAAATACAGATTAGAAATCATCAAAAAAATTAATATTTTAAATAACAGATTATTGTTTTATAGAAAATTTAATATATATAGGAGTAAAAAGCGATACATATATTTTACCGGTTTTCAAAAGTTAGTACTTGATAAGTGCCTTTTGAAGTCTAAACTACACTATAAAAAATGTTTACGTATTTCATTAGTATGTTATATGCGTACAAATGTATACATTTAGATATTCAATGAAGAGATATACCTGTAAATACATATGTACGCTATCAAAGGGAGCGCTTCCATTTATACCTGTATCTGATATTATTCCATGAATTTGCAATATGCTTTGGTAAGATATTATCTGCGGTCCACCCGAGTTTACTGTGACTTGCTTTGAGGGACTTGTTTGCGGAAATAACATACTTTATAGACAAGCGAGCAAAGGGGGAGACTGAAAATATTAGCTTAGCAAGGTTGATAGTAATTTAGTTTTTTTTATGTTAATTTTAGTATAAATACTTGTTAAATTTACTAGCCAAAAACATGTCACAATTTTAAAAGTTTAGTATAAAAAAAATCCAAGAATTATGTTTACAGCAATATAATATTTTTTAAATACTGCGCTGTTGAGTTATTGATAACCTAAGGAATTTTTATATTGCAGTCCTTCATCATTTACACACGTATATATTTAATAATACACCCATTATTTTTTTGTTTTATTTCTATAAAACAACAGAAGGTTGGGTGTTGCCTTTTGCAAAAAAATTAAGATTGATATAGCAATGAAACCCCTGAAAAACTTTCCAATCGAGACGTGGCTGCGTACCCGCCCTCACCTCTCACCTCTGACATTTACAAATAGTTTTTTGACACCACCCACTACCAGGACAATGAAAAATTATTATCACAGACGGCGAAATCAGCGTCAGGGTGTATAGAAACACCTCTGTACAAAATTATTTCAGAATTGAAAAAATATCGTTTGGCTATTGCGTCATGACAAAAAACCATTTAATAACTTTCGGAGTAAAATTATACATTTTTAATTTTATCTTCAAAATTCAGTTTCGAAAGCGATTCATTTATTTTAGCTGTTTGGTATTTACAAAAAATAAGAGCGTCTTCATAACAGTAAAAGTTTTAAGCTTTACCGTTATTACTAATTATTCAAGGCAAAAGTTTTTTTATTTATTTGTTAAAACATTACATAAGTTATATATAATGTTATCTAATTGTTGAAATAAAAAAAATGCTCCCTCCCATCCTGTATTTTTAGTAAAACGTGCATCTACGCCAATGGGGTGGAATTGGAGTTTTTGTAATGTTTCACGGGATTTGACATTAATTAATTGTGAAATTGTGTTTTTGTAATTGAAGGTATTTCGAAATTAACTCGCGAAAAAAAACGATGATATTTTGTTTGAAAAGCATTTGTTATTTTAATTGAAATTGAGTTATTTTTAAGAAGAAATGATTTAATAATTTACTTCAAAATATATATGGTATTGTGTGAGTCATAATGTTGATTATTTTTGCAATTTATGAATTTACGTAATATTTATGTGTCTAAAGCGATGTATATAGATGTCACAATTTTTAAGTACTCTCTTAAAATTTACGTATTTTTTCACGAAGTTTACATGAATATAATTTGATATATGCAATAACGTTTGCTCTGGAATTCCAACGAAAATACCTCTTATCGTGTCGATCGCTGTTAATAATTTCTAGGATAACGACCGAGTGCATAATCATAAATTCTAAACAAATTGCCAAAAAAACGGTAAACCCTCCCCCACACTAGCTGCCAGTAAAAAGTAGCACCCTCGTACCCCGACCTCACCTCACATTTGACACCACAAGCTGAGGTGTATAATTATTATAATTAAGTTTGTGGGTGTCAGGTGAGGGTGAGTGGTGAATAATACATTCGAACCCCCGCAAGAAAATGGCAGAATGCTGCCATATGTTTATGATTTATTGTGTCTTTGAATATGAAATGTGAATTATCAGTGTTTTGTTTTGATGCAATTCGATTCATATCAAGCATACCCGATTTATTATTATGACATCATTTTTTATTCTCATTATTGCAATCCATCTAGTTTACCAGTATTTTAAAGTAGCCGCGGTAAAATACCTATCATATTTTTTATACATACTAAGTAACTGCTTTTGATATTTAAAAAATATTTAAATAAAGTTTTGGTCAAAAACTATATTAGTATCTGGGTATTAGCTAACAGACACAATTAATGGCTCTATATCTAGCTAAGAGTGAGTAACTTAAAAGCGCATACATTTTTTTCTAATATACGTGTAAAATTGTATAAATAAATCTAACCCTAAAAAGAATTACAAGTATGTTTGACACAAGACATATTATGATTATATTTATTTAACAATATAATTTATGGTTTGTAACGTGTGATATTTATTGATTGTTTGATTATGATGCACATAACCGTGTTGAAATTGGTTTCACCCGAAAATGTATTTACCACTCATAAATTAGGTAAATACATATATTTTCTGTCATGTAACTGGTCATTACTGGCGAGTCTTGTTGTATCAATAAAAAATTATAAACTCCTTATGAATTATTCTAGACACGTGTCTAAAAAAAAAATATTTTTATAATCATTGAATGGTAAGAACATTTTTGTCGAAGTTATTTTAACACAAATTAAAACCAAACTTTCATTTTCCTTGGACACAAAAATATCATGTAATAAATTTGAATATTTAAGAATTTTTCCAAATATTTTTCAATAAAATTAATTTTCTGGTTATTTTCTGTTATTCATGAATGAAATTTAAATTCTAATCCATTAATGAAATGTAGCACTGATTTAGAGTTAGTTTTTTTATATTTAGTCTTACAGTGGATACTGCTTTTTGCTATCGAATTAGTTCGTTATACTTATTATATAAGTCCGTCGAATTGCACCTTCCTCGCTGGTCATCAAAGCAGTATTAAACCCTTGCAGCACAAGTGAGCTGGTCTCCATTTGCAGTTACTTGCAGCACTTGATCTCCTGCAATTAATCCCTAGTCCCTAGTGGATGTACGCTACTGTGCTTCTGTTTCTGATGAGTGTCGTTCAGCTATTTAACTGGCCTGTATGCAATGGGGTTTATAGTGCTAAAAAATGATTTTGCCAGGAGTTTCATGGCTCTTTACTAAAAATGAGGTTAAATTTTTAAATTGTCTTTTTTGGGCATTATTAATCTACCAATAATGGTATAAAATAAATTAAAATCTTGCTATTTAAAGTATCTCTATTTTAAGTTGTATGTTATTACCTTTTGTACAATAAAGCATATATCAGTGACTCACTTGCCCGAACAAATCAGAATTACTTTAAATCGCTTTAAACGGTTTCCCAGAATGAGATTTTGGTTTGCAATTTTTTAATCTAAGAATAAATGCTCAACTGTCAAGAAAAACGAAATCATCATCAATTAGAAATAAAAGTATTTTAATAATCCTTATGATATCAAATTATATCTTTAAGTAAGATCGGCAGTCCATGCGGGCTTCATTTCGCAGTAATATGCAAATATGGCGGAACATTATTCTTTTAATTAAACATAAACGTAATCTCTACAGCTTCGATTAGTAAACAAACTGCTAACCCCTCTCAATATTTAAACTGTAATTCAATCGTGACTCATTTACATGCAAGACGTAGGAAGGAGACCAAAAAGCACCCTATCTTAGTGCCAATTAACGGTACCCTCAATATGTCATAAAATAGGCCACGGTCTATCGCTTGGTAACAATACTTCAGAATGGAGGCAAAGGACCTGGTATCAATGTGAAATACAATACCGGCTTTTAATTGGCCGGCTTAAATGCGGGTTGCAGGGAGGAGTGGAGGGCATAAAGGGTTGAGTTTTTTTTGCATAATTATTTCGATTCAGCGGACGGCGGACAAGCATTTATAATGATAGTCCACTCAGTATATGGTCTTTGAGCATATATTGTAGATTTAGATGTTAAAAAATCTTTATTGATTTATTAATTAGTAAGAAATTAAGAATCTTAAAATTAAATTTAATTAATTTGCACATTCAAATAATAGTGAAAATTTCTTGTTATTAAAAAAATAACTTTTTTATAGTTTAAAAAAAATTGAAATATTTTTGAGGTAATCTGCCTTTTCATTAAATTTATCTCAATACTTTAATCTAATAAAAAACGGTCCATGAAAAATAACCATAATATAGAAATATCGTTAAGAATTTTTAAGACTCGTGTATTATTTTAGTCGTATTGTATTGAAAACAATCCTAAGATTTCTAAGATTCAACAAATCTATATATTTATAAATTAACACGGACAGTATATTAACTTTACTATTAATTTATTTTGACTTTCCCTTTAAAACGTATTTTATTACTTAGTATCTTACACGTATACACGAGAAAAAATAGTTCAATGGTAAAAACATTATTATAGTATAGTAAATTCATTATAATTTTTTATATCTTGTTCTTAGTTATTTATTAGACATAAAATCATGCAAATAAAGGGTTTTTTCCACTTATTTAACCTGCTTAATTCACGTATGGTACCACCTAAGTCACACAACCTGCGCGCAGGATCAGGGGATAGCCCAACACCATACCGTAACCTTAGCCCTAAAAATCATAAATTATGATCTAAATAAATATTTACGGAAACTATACAAATTAACGTTTTTTTTTTTTTTCGTATTTTTAAAATTTATATTTATCCTAAAAATGATTTTCCAATTATTTTATAATGTTTAAGCTATTCATATCTGAAGTTTTTCTTTCCAAATCAAAGCACACTGGAATCGCTAGCAATAATCGAACCCGTCACGTTTAATTAGGAGACTCGCGGGTCGCACTGTGGGGCGCTGAGCCCCCATGCTGACCGGCGACCGCCGCGGGCGACGTTGTCTACGCGTGGGGCGCGGGGCGAGCCTGCCCGACCCGCAGGACGGCGCCCTTCCCTGTCCCTTGTCCGGCACTGGACTACCGGGTGTTCCTACACAATACGATACTTTTAAATTGATTCTTTATTCTGCATACAAACAATGTACTTAAATGAAAAAAATTGTATTCACGCAAAAAATATTAATTAAAATCGTCGTCGACAAATTTAAATCAGACATGTTACATCGATCTGTTCGATCGAGTTCTTTCAACTAAAATAAGGTTTTTAATGTGTGAGTATTCATATTCAAATAAGCTCTATCAAATAACGCATGTGTAGCTTTTAATATTCTCGCAGCAAGTTTTAGGTACTGCATTTAAGTTTTGTCGTACACGCAATTTTCAAGAAGGTTATATATGTGCATAAAACCAGTTTTTTATGATTTTTTTAAGATTCAAACAAAAGAGTTGATTCATTATTTATTTGCTGATTGTTTTTTTTTTTTTTACTTGTTTCAGGTCAGTCATTTTAATGCTGCTTAAAAACATTTTTGTGTCAGCTGCTGTGTCTGTGAGTCATTTCTTTTATTATTATTTTTTTGCTGTAATTTTTAATCAAAGGTAGTCAAATTTGGGCCACCCTGTTAAAAAGAACATCGTGTGAAAATTTCAACCTCTTTGTTGTGACCCAGGGTCAATTTAGTCGAATTAATATTCATAATCTGTGACATAAGTGTCCTTTGGATGCAATAAAAAGTATGCAAAAGTGCAGGGCACGCGGGTAGGCGAGCAGCAGCCCCGAGGGTCAACACGACGTCGAGTTTTACGGATGGGGATGGTCATTTAGGCAAAAGTGCTTGATTAATTTGTCTGATTCGAGACGGTCCTCCATGGTTCCCGGCGCGTGATCTGCGGTTGAATTTTTAATTTGTTCCGTACTTTGGATTAATTACATTTTTCAACGTGAAATGTTATTTGAATTTAACTACGCATATTTTCATGATAGTAAAAAAAACATTTTTAACTTTATAAAATATCCATCATTGATATAAAATTTATATTGATAATGCAATTGATTAAATTTCACTCCCTTTCTTTCCCCAACCTCTTCTCACGAAAGGCACCTGAATAAAAAGAAAAGGTGTGGTTTTGGATCACAGAAGAGTATCAGCAAAACAGCGTGGGCTTAAAATCATGTATGCACCGTATATCACATAATTTTAATAAACCAAAACCACAGCTAAAACCACATTAGATTTTCATAATACACATATTCACTCTTTGTGAATTGGAATTCAATTAATATTTGTCGACCTTTGTAGGTTTCAATCGACTCCTGCAGAAAACTAATTACGATTTCTATTTCTATTATCTGTACACCGGAGGCGCATAATTAGCTGGACAGGTCGCTTCCAATAAAAGCAGAATGCCATTTCACGTAATAATCCAATATCGGATTCCGCGTTTGACCATCACACCAGCACCGCCGCTTTCCATTAGGCGACATGTCAGCGACATTTAATATTGTTCCACAGCACTGCACCGTGAATAATGGATATCGTAATTACCAATCGGAATATTATATGATTTCTTTAAAAGTACTCATTTTAAATTATTTGATTATTAAATTTTGCTAGTGTTATTTATAGCTTCAGCTATATTGATATACCGACATTTTATTCACTCATGAAAACATATACTTGATGAAAAATTTTACCAAAAAATTACACATATCTTACATACGACATTTTTCAATTTGACTAAAATATAAAACACTTAACTATTATAAATCTGATGCTGTTATGTTAAGATATAAATTTTACGCTTTAAACAAAATTCCAAACTAAATTAGATTTAAAATTTTGCTTTACTAAAATAATAAGATGAAAAAAAAATGTCCTATTATTTATTCAAATCACTGTTATGACTTGATACTTCCATTCGTTTGTTTTTATATAAAATTGTATTTATTTAAGAAGTACTTAAATATTTTTTTCCTATAACTATTTCACGTAAATATTTACATACGCTCAAAACACTAAATCTTTTCTGTACTCAAACACCTTAAAATCTGACATTTTTTGAGAACAAGCACTTTGAATGTTAATGCAAATAATCGTGTCTGGTTTCAAAGTTTCAAAAAATTATAAATAAAGTTAAAATATTCAATAATTCGGTATTTATATAATAATTGATTTTAATTTTTAGATCGTTATGAATTCTGAAGAAGTTGTTACATTTTTTTAAATTTAAAAAAATAAACGCATCAGTAAATAACCTTTATTTATTTCATTTGAGCTTAGTAAAAGGAATATCCGATGACATATCGACTGGAAACGCGGACGGAGTCGTTCAATATTTATATCATGTTTATATGCAAATTTTCACTTCACCCCCTAGAAGTTTTTGCAATTTTTAACTACCCTTATTAATTCAATGTGTAATGGTCCGTGGTTTGAAGTCAAAATGTCGCTTTGAGAGATTAAAAGCAGTTACATCCTCCGAATTATTAATTAGAGCTATTTGAAGATCTCTCCCTCCTCGCTCAACTGCAATTTACTGAAATTAATTTTAAGGAATTTTTAGAATGAGTTATCAAATATTTAATAATGTGCTTTGTCAAAAATATTATTAAATTATATATCATATTTAGTTTATGAACTTTTTCTTTTATTTAAAGTATATATGGTATTATAAAATACGTTTATGCTAACTGTTTTGGTCTGATGTTGTTAGGAGTTTACTGTTAAAAAAATATATTAACAGAACTTTTATGTTTTTTTAAAGGTTTTTTGGCAATTGTCCTCAAGTGAAAAAAAACTGTAGAAAAACTTCTTTGTAGACCTGTAAGATTTATGGTAGGGAAGTAGAAAACATTTCAACAAATTTCTCAAATTACATCCATGTCCATCTCTTTCTGTAAAGACCTCTCAACATCTATTATCTCTTCCATTACAAACTGCGGGATCTTTATCTCAATTTTTTTGTTTATCTTATTAATTAATAGGTTTTGTGTGTATGTATATATATATATATATATATATATATATATATATATAATTTATTCTGAATTTTCGCGAACGAAGTTTCGTATTCATGAGCAGCGCATTTATTTAATATTCTAGAAATTGAGGGTTGTTTATACCCTCGTTCAGTAGTTTTAATTTATTCAGAAGCATAATGAAAAGTTTCGAAACATTCACGCTTACTTGATTTGCTATTATCATCGTAATTGTATAAGGCAATTTGTCTACTCCCCTCGAATAAGCTCCGACTTCTGACAAGATGTTTGTGCCAAATCTTACCAGATTTACAAATAACCACGTTTATCCATACACATTATATTTCAAGCAATGTTGTTTCAACAAAAGTTTATACAGTTAATTGTATGTATGTGTAAAAACAGATTCATTGTTACAGAAAAATCTATTACAATACAAGGTAGTTAAATCACCCCAAAACCATAGCAAGAATAATCTCACGCATATCCCTGCTCAACATCCACTTTCCAATAACCATTTTACCCCAAACAGATACATTTTGATGATGTCCAAAGTTCGCATAAAAGCCTATTCAGGAGCTCGGATTTATTGCGCATGCCCGGTGCCGTCCTAATAAAAATGCAAATAAAAATAAAACGTAAAAACCCAATAAAATATTATGACGTCGCTCTCATCATAGCTACGACAAATAAAATCTAAAAGGACAATAGAAATTTGACGGACTTATGAGTGACAGATCTCCCCCAGCGCGGAGGGGACGCGGCGCTTCCGGTCATGCGGCCGCCATCTTGGATGCTGTTATTCGGATGCTCCCGGAAGTCGGCTCGGCGCATATAAAAGTTAGCGCCTGCGCAATTAATGAAAGTGACGCTAGTGAAGGGTGTCTTGTATCCGGGTCGCATAATCGTATCAGTAAAAGTTAATGACTCGAGCGAGACCTGCCACGATAAGTGCTGCGAAAGATTTGTGGAACAACCTTCTACTCAATACTTATCCACGAAAATTATAAAGCATTGATATATATATATACATATATATATATATATATATATATATATATATATATATATATATATATATATATATATATTGTAAATATATTTTTATTCTATCGTTTCGAAAGTATGGATAAAACATAGTATTATGGATATCTACTCTTTTTCAACTTTATATTGATGTAAATATTTTATAGTATTTTCAAATATTATTAACCAGCATAGATAGCATTGTCGCTATAAACATGACGGTGTTTATTTTGGATTCAGTATTTTAACAAAAATATTCGTAATATTTTATTGAAATAATTGAATTAAAATAATATAGAAAGATTTATTTTTGACAGATTCAACATTGAACGGCTTTATATATCTTATAAGTGTGAATAGTTTGTTAATTTTAGCAATTGAGTCGCAAAACATATATAAACATTTTAATTTGGATGCCAAATATTGGTTCTGAAAATGTTATTTATGTTCGTAAGTTTACATTTAATTTACTTTGATTTAATAAATAAACGCATGATAGCATTGTCGAAATAAACATGACGCTGTATATTTTGGATTCAGTATTTAAATAAAAATATTCCTAATATTTTATTGAATTAATTAAATTAAAATAACATAGAAAATTTTATATTTAACTGACTCAACACTATCTTATCTTATATATATATATATCTTATTAGTGAGACGAGCTTGTTAATTTTAGCAATTGAGTCGCAAAACATATAAGCATTTTAATTTGGATGTAAAATATAAGTTCTTAAAATGTTATTTTTGTTTGTAAGTTTACATTTAATTTACTTTAATTTAATAAATACACGCATTTAATACCACCGTTTATATATCAATGGTGATCTAATAATTTTTCTTGTGTTAAACCGGTAAGTATATATATATATATATATACAATACATGGTTTTGATTCGTACCTTTATGATATTATTAATAAATCAACATTGACATTCCGCGTGTTCCACTATTGCGAATCGCGAACATCCCTTTCAATCAGCCATAATTAAAAGTGAAATAAAATATTTTCTGATTCGTCAAAAATCATAAAATCTTTTCAAACTTCAAACTCCTACAATATGGCGGGTCATTTGTTAGCCTGTGCTGGCCAAATCTGCGGCAGGAAGGAACACCGAGTCTAATCCCGAAGTTATGACGCGATTCACTCTGCCTCTCCACCCCGAGGGGTCGGTTAGTTAGCCGCTGCTGAATTGTATTGAAGGGATGAAAATTATATACATATATATATATATATATATATATATATATATATATATATATATATATATATAGTAGTCGCTAGGAACATGCAATGATTATTTTTTTGAATCTTGGCTGGCATTATTAGACTTAAATCAACCGAATATGGTATAGTATTTTACTATAAATAATTTAAAATTTTTAACAAAAACAAGTATATTCATAAGTAAAATAAAATTGTAGACGATTTTAACAATCGAAAGCAGCTTGAAGAGTAGTTGATTAACGCATTTTTCGGTAACAAAATTTACATCTAATCAAATATTTTCAATATTGTCTCGTGGATTGCAATGTGATGAAATAAATCTAATTATTATCCAAAGAACGGTTCATTTTAGTTTTAGAACAATAGTACATCTACATCTAAAGTTTCCATCTATGTATAGACAGTTGGTGTATTTCTAAATATACGCATCTAAGATGAAGTATACATTTCATTCAATACGCGATAGTTACACGCAAATTTTCTATGGAAATAAATACATAATTATTTTATGTAAAAAAAAAAAATGTCTATCTAAACAATGGCGGTACACGCGCTGCTCAATGGACGCTTCTGATTTTATTATCGCATGGCAACAGGGATTTTCGCACCCCGGCGCAGCGACCCACTCCTTTGTGCCCGTGACGCGCCGTAAAGTGACTAACTTACGAGCGGGACGCGCCGCTGCACCCAAACTGTGGTACGCACTGAAAATTATAACCACTTCCGTTAGATTTGTCATTTTTGATGCTCATAGCTTGAAGAAAAAATGAAAAAAAATTATTCTTAAAGAAAAAAAATTACAACACTAACAAATTGCTTAAATATACCGATAACTATAGTAACTTGAATATTAAAAAAATCACAATAAGATATGTTATTTATTTTGGTCATTGAGTGAATATAAGTTGCCCTTAAAATAAATACTTTAACTACATTTTAAAAATTATTATTGGTACAGTACTTGGCAAATAATATGGATATAACATGAATATTCATACTATTGATTTTTGTGAAGACAGTCTCACAGGAAGTACGATTTTGCCTATACAGGTTTCATTGATTGATAATTAAGTTTTTTTTTGTTGATTGATAATGATCAATTTTCAATTTTTTCAAATATTGTAAATTGATTAAAGAAACTATTAGAAAAATATCATCGTGATTTGTGTGGGATATTCATATTTTTATAAAGTAAACGAGCGTATATTTTTATACGAAAAGGTTATTATTTTTTTGTACAGTCGCGTACCACGGACTTGGAACCGCCGGTGTCCGCGATGCCGTTTTTTTGCGTTTATCCCATAAACAATGATAAATTCAGCATTGTGTCAATCGGTCGCCATTCGAGTGACGTGCGCTGATTTTTTTCTAAAATATGTATTTTTTTTTTGATATTGAAATGTTAAATTATTGACACCAGCTGCGGTTTTGGGGTAAAGTTATAAGTTTGAGGGAAAACATCCCTTGGCGGAGATTTTATTACGTGATAACTTATTTAGAATAAGGGCTCTCTTTATCAGTTTGATATTTTAATATCGTTTATGTGACAAAAACAGTTTTTTAACGTAATATTTTTTTACACAATATATAAATTGCTTGTTAACAATACTTATAATACTATTATATTTTTTGAACCTAAAAATATACTTTTTTTTTATAAAAAAGCGTTTTTATGAATCCCCATATCCTGCTCGTTTAGTAGTATTTCCAACTATAACTTCTGTTTACTGTATGAATTATATGCGTTTAATAAATATGACATGCATTTAATATATTCCAATTTAGCTTTATTTATTATTATTATTTAAATATTTTTTTTAAAAGGAGTCATTTTATTGATATGTAGTAAAGAAATTATACCTCGATTTCTGCAATAATTAGGGTTTTATAAAAATTTATAAATGTTAAATTGGTGTAATGTATAATTCGTATAACAACTATTTTATTTTATAGACTATATTATATTTTATGTATTGTTAGTATTAAGTATCGTATTTTAAATATTCTAGTATCGTAATAATACACACTCAAATCAAAAAAAAAATACTTTAGTTCTTTGATAAAAAAAATCAAATTTCAATGGAAAATTCGAATAATCTTATTCTTGGCAATATGCAAGAAGAAATACTGCAGCATTCAAAATCTGTTTACTTCCGGTTGTGTCGCATCCAGGATATCTTTCTCCAGCACGATCGTCGCTTGATGTCACATTGATTAAAATGCATGAAATTCCCTTGCATTACACGCGCAGTTATGGTAATGTGTATTCACATAAAAATTAATCCCCGGTGATAAAATTTTATCATACGCTTCCATCCGATGCAGCGAGTCCTCGACATTAAAATAAACAACTCGAAACATCGCCGAGGGAGGCAGACTACATACGTCAGCAACCCTTTTAGTGTTACTTAAAAACGAGGGCCCACCCCAATCCATACAGGGGATGAGATCGAATAAATGCGTCGATCAAAACATGGAATCCAATGCAATGACATCTACACTACCCCGCCAAATTTTTAATATCAATCAATCATTCCTCATTATTTCACAATTATTATTTACTCACTAATTAATAAAAATCACTCATTAAAAATACTAAATAAAACATCCTTTTTTTAAATCAGGCGCTTAAAATATATAAGTGCGAATAATTATAATTTATTTTAGAAAAAAAGATTTTTATTTAAAGTAGTCAAAGCTCCTTATCAACACATTTAATAAAAATATATTGTTGAATTCGTGTTTTTATAACATATCTTGATGAAAATCATAAAATCTACTCTGGTAAAACGGAAAAATAATAAATGCGAGCGCCAAGCTCTCGGAGAGCATAAATAAGGGACGTTTCGTATAAAAATCACAGTGATTCTTTTGATTTTGTCTGGTATAGTAGTTTACGTTTTTTACTTCAGACAGGAAGTAGAGTGGCGGGCAGTGAGGAGAGGAGAGTCCCAAATACAAATTTTACTGCGGGCCACGCGTCATCAATTTGCGCACTTTTTAAGGTTATGTCGCTCGTAAAATGGGCGCACGCTCGCGGGCTTTTTCTTGCTGTCTGACGTTTGGCAGCGCGGGAAACCGGTGACGAGAACATTTATCACACGCCAACGTAGAATAGTCCTTCTTATACTTTATTTATAAAATGCTGCTTGACGTTCAGTCCTGGTACTGTGACTATCTCTAGGGGTTTTAGATTCAGATGGATTCAGTACCGGGACTGTAACATTGAAAGACAAAAAAACATCAAGGATCCACAAAGTAGTTTGCCGCTTTCAAAACTATTGAACATGCTTAATGAAGATGAGCTTATTCATTCGATTGTGTCCTATTGTCTGGACGCTGGGCTGCATGCTGGGCCAGGAACCGCTTCAGCAGCCAGCTCACTGATTGAAGGGACACTTTATGGACCATCGGGACGCCGTAAAGGGAGGCACTAAACCGGGCTTTAGGGCCTCGACCCCCGCAGGGCGGCGCCGATTGTTTCAGTTAATTGTCACTAAGTTGCTGCCACATGCGGCCTGGGACTGCAATCAGGGCGAGGTGCATCTTGGGCCTCGCTGTGTCCATGCTTAAATAAATGTTATTTATTTACATAATATGCAGCAATTATTTCAGTAGTTTTATAAATGTACCGCAAATCTTGAACAACTTGTTGAATAGTAAATCGTACATTTATGTTAATGCTAATAGATAAATTATCCTCAATAAAGTTTAATTTCCTCTAAAAATAAATGTTGATCATAATTGACTTAATAATTTTTTTTTAAAATAATTTGTTAATAAAAATCGAAATATTCTTAATACACTTGATGGTGTTCTAAATGGTTTGTTTTATTTTCCAGAGTTAATCACCCAATTTTATATCAGAAATTTATAATAATCGGGTTATCAACTGCTTTACTTATTTACTCGTTAATTTATCAATTAAGTTTAAAAAAACTTTTTGGTTCAAAATGTACCCAGCTATAATATTTTGAATATTGTTTGTTATGACTTTGCAGTGTTGGTGTAGAAACATTTTATTCGTGATTAAAAGTGTTTTTGACTTAATAGTCAGAAGAAAAGATAAATTACGATTGGATTGAGTCGATGTTTAAAGTTCAATGAATTATTTAAGCAAATATTAAATATAAATTAAGAGACATTTATTACTTGCAAAATATTGTATTGTTTGCATATTGTGAAAATACTCGCTTAAATATATCATCGGTGATAAGAATCATAAAATTAATAAATATAGCGGGTATCATATTTGATTGTTTTATTTCCTGCAAAATCATAAGCTTTTCATGATCGCAACTAGCGTGTTGAAATACAATAAATAAAAAATAGTTATATGACGCCAATGTTTTTTTACAGTTGATTCGATAAATACGTGATATATATTTTTTTTAATTTTGAGTTTATTTAAATATTAACCGGTGGCTTAAATAAAATCAATAGTAACTGTGCCTACTTTTTATGTTTATTACCATCATTTCACTATTCCCAATTAATGCAATGTAACATTAAACACTTTATTCGGTATGGGCAAATGACCGCCGGCGGAACCAATTCATTTGTCAGTCAATAAAGCTCAATACGGTGTTTTAAAGCTCTCGTATAAGGGCTCGGGACAATTCACTGGAGGAGCACGAATAAAGTCATTATGGTGTAATTTCTTGCACAGTGCGTCATCGTCGCGGCCCGGTAACGACGAAAAAATTACGATTCGTTTATTGTGCTGCCTGTATGATTGCAGCCCCCAAATTTATTAGTGTGCAATAAAAAGGAATACGCATAAGAGTCAATAAAAAATATATAACTCGAAACACGTCAAGTATTTCTACTCATATATTTATTTCATATAATCCTATTCAATCGAGCTTATGACTGTGATAGTAAAATATTAAGTCCTCACGCTGCTACTTACAACTGACAACCTAACGGTAACTTGTCAACATTGTCCTCATTTGCATTATTTAATTAAGTTTAGAGGTTTTTAGTTATGATATATATATTAAAAATTTCATTGTTACGTATATTAAATTTTGATGCACAATCGTCAACGCGTCATTTTTTATTGTAAAACTTAAAATATTTGCATCAATTTCTCTTCACCCTCGGCTCTTTTCAACTAGTCACATTATTTTGTCTTTTTATTTCTATTCTGGCTTTCTTTGAGTGATTTGTCTCGTCATTTGGGTCAGATCTATTATCAATTCTATCCCAAAGGGGGATTTCAAATTTTGCCAATTATGACTTTATTGAATAGAGTCAGCGGTAAATGCTATGTCAAAGAAGGTATAATTATTATAAATTTATAAAATATAGTACTTAAAAATATTATTTAGTAGTAAATAAAAAATAGTATTTCATTATTATTTTAACCTCTAAACATGGAAAAAATATAGTAATGAAATTGAAAATGAATTTAGCATTGTATCGCTGAAAATTGAGCAATAGGTCCAATTAATCCGTAGTGATCGCCAATCGTATTATTTTTATGTGTTTCCCGAACTCAGGTGCGCGGGGTAATTATTTTTTATTGGTGTCTATAAACCTCGCGCGGCCGCCCAATCTGATAATAAAACTGCACCCCTGCGCCGAGAGCTCTAACGAGCACTGGACCGTGGTATTAAAGAATTTGTGAAGAATTCATACTAGATGGATACTTTAGTATAAAATATACCTATATAAAGGTATATTTATATACTAATATAAAGTAATATTCATACGGATTTTAAATTTTTAATTTCGTGAAATTTTTTTACTTGTGACGTAATATAGGAATCATGATTCTACGATAATTATACTTTATAAAGCTTCCTTTTCAATCTTGTAGTTAGTAGCAAATAAGTGATGCAATCGATTAACATTCAATTTATATGGATTAATCTATTATTTTAAGTAATTTTACATTCAACATATTTTATTTCGTATACAACAATATTCTTCGACTATCTACGTTTATCAATCAATATTCCAAGTCGTAATTATCATAATTAATTAAAATGGGTTTTTTTATTGTTATATATTGTAACAACCCTAGGAAAGCTGCTAAACATGCAACTTTACACAAACAAGGGATAAAAGGACAGTTAGAATATAAAAAAGGTTTCAAACAGTAGGAAAAAGCAAATTTAACGTTTCGCTGAAGTCTAATCGTATTTGTTCCTTTTATTTATTTTGATTATACTCTAGATTAATAGTTACGTCAGTTCTGGGTTGGATGTTTTGCCATTAAAATATTAAGTATAATTTTGTCAATTTCCCATAGCGTATTGCCTATGGTTTGAAAAGTAAATGAAAGGGTCTGAAAGCTTCTTCGCGTATACGTTATGCACTCTGATGACTCTACCCCATCTTTAAATTACCTGACATCCATAAGTGCACTGCAATTAAGGCAGTTACACAAACAGGTAACAAGGGTTTCAAATCAAATTTGTATAAAATGCATGTTCCGTATACTTGGTTGATGGTATTTAATGAGTATTTTCAAGAAAGTAATGTGTGATTCCGCCATGTGTTGCAGTATTTCTGCATAATTTGAGTAGGGTTATTAAGAAAACCATTGTCAGCGACTCCCACTGATTCTCCCACCATTGGTAAATGTTTGTGACTGCGAGTTAATAATTGTATAATAACATTGCGGATGTAAATTGTTTGGCGCTATGGCGCTAGCGAGAGCTATAATCATAATTATTTTTATTAATAATTCATTGCATGTTCGATTCATAGAATAAGAATTAAAAGATTGAGTCATAAATAACATATGTTTTTTACTATATATATATATAGACGAATGTTAAATATCTAAAAGCCATATACTGAATAACTGCCGTTATCTTTAACATAATTTTCTCAATATAACAAAATTTAAGCACCAAAGAGATAAACAAAAGCTTTACGCTTGATTGTACGTATTTATTGCGTTATGTCTCCCTGTGTATATATTTTACCATGATAGCCTAGACTCCCATGTATTCGAGTGCGCTGTATGTACTACCTTTATGCTTCATTGCCGTTCGCCCTGGCGCCCGACGTTAAAATATGGCTTTCTTTTTTGGCTCAAGTTATTGCGTCTCCAGGACTCTGCCCTGAACAAAGGATCCGTGGACGCGGCGCTTCCTGCAGGGAGGATCCTGTTATGAGAAGCGTCTGCACTCCGGATGCACTCGCGTCGCGTTGTTTTAAATGCATCTGCTCGCAGCCAGCACTTAGGGAAGTATGGAGATGGTTGGGTAAACTGGAATTGCAAATTGAATAAGTTTTGAAATGTTTGTGTTGCGTTTTGTGCTCGCAAGGGTAGTGTCAATGTTCTTGTTTATTGTCTTATATACGGTGCATTACGTAATTAATTTATCTCTACTTCATCATTGGGTTGAACACAGAAGGCTTTGAATAAATACATTTGTTTACATTTGAGTAATACCTGTATGATGCTCTTAAACGTATGAAGTGTTTTTTTTTAATTTTATTAAATATCTACTGTCTTATAAATATTGTGGTATACGTGAAGTACAGTAGCTATTATTATTTTATTATTAAGTAAGTCGCTGCATTTATAATGGATATCCCTATTAAATTATGTTATAGTTTTACCGTATAGAAAAATTCTGAAAAGTATTACTTGTGTAATTTAACATTTATCATTGATTATCCTTGTACATAAGTTAAAGAATTGAATATTATAAATAAACGTATTTTACATCAAATTGTTAAGGGTCTTGCTACCTATACCTTGTCCATCCCCCGTCTGCCAAAAAAAGGACCGTTTTACCTGGCGAAATAGTGTCATTTAGATAATTTAATTGTCACTTTATTTTTCTATGTCGATTTGATATGATATGATTTTTTTATAGAGTATTGAGAAAACTTTAAATTATATTTTCCTATTTTTTATTATTTAATTAACGTCTATTTTCAGGGAAAAATAAAATTCTGAAGATGTTGAAAAATTGGATAAAATGGCGACTTTTCAATACCGAAGTTTGTTAAAGATTTTTTGTTTTTTATTTTTTAAAATAAACAATCGCACAGGGTTTATATTAAATCTTTTAACTCCAATTGAAAAAAAGACTTTTAAATGTTTAGGACTGTTAGAACAGGGACATGACGAATTTCCAAATTCCTACATTTCAATCTAACGATGTATCTAACTTTTTGCATTCAAATTTTTTTTGATTGGTGTAGTCGATTTTTCGCAAAACGGACCAGAAAATGATCAAAAAAACTCGAGTATGGGACTTAGACCCTTAATTTTTTTAAAAGAAGAAAAATATTTGATCGACAAATCAGATATATTTATATTGCTAAATATATTTTTTAATTTTATTATTGCTTGAAAAGAAGTGTAAAAATAATACTGCTAAGCATGTGAACAACCCCAATTGATTTAAATCACCGCGCGTAGTTAAGTTGGGCGACTTCATTCCACCCTCTTGCACCCTCGGAGCGCGCCCCGCCCACTTGCACCCATTTTATTACAAGTCGCAGCCGGAAGAGTCGGCTGTAACAAAGTTGAGATGTGAGAGACTCAATGAATCGAAATCGCATTTGTTCTAACCTCCCCGCGCCTCCGCTCCACCGGTCTTCACACCCCATCGGTCCGGGGATGTTTCCTGTATCGCACCGGGAACTGCTCCCAGAGACTTGGCAACTCCGAGAAAAGCTGATGTTTATTGCAAATATAACCTACAGAATAATATGCGGATATTTAAACCAAAGATAAGCATATAAAGAAGTTTTTTTTTATTTTTTTTTAATAAAATACTTGAGTAAAATACTCACTCAAGTATTTTATTCAAAAATATTAAAATGGAATTCCACCAAAAACTCTCTGTCAAAAATATTGAATTTCATATAAAGAAGCTTAAATATTTGTAGTAAATTAACCCTTGTTGACGTTTTTGCTCAAAATAGTTTTCTTTTATATATAAACGAACTGTCGAATATTAGTTCATTTTTTTAATAAATACGTTCATTATTCAATGTTTTTATTAATTTAATATTTTTGAGTAAAATACTTGAGTGAATTTCCACATGTTCGTTTTTATTTGTGACCGGTTTCGCCAACCTTTCACGTTGGCATTATCAAAATGATAATGATAATGTCAACGTGAAAGGTTGGAAAAACCGGTCACAAATAAAAGCGAACATGTGGAAAATCACTCAAGTATTTTATTCAAAAGTATTAAAATGGAATTCCACCAAGTACTTACTCTCTGTCAAAAATATTGGTTTTCTTTTATTAATTCATTAAAAAAATATATTGAATAACGTTTTTTTATATTCAATTATGTGTCTTATATAAGTCAATTATAGAAAAGTCATTGAGTATTTATATTAACGATTAAAACGAAGTTACTATTGATCAGAGAAAGCGGGTGTACTCAAATTGTATTTATTATGCTTAAAATGGTACTGATAACGTGACAGATGAATCCCATTAGAAATCAATAGGAGAAATGGTCATAACAGGGGGGAAGGAGGTCCAGGAGTTTATCGGAGGAGATGGCTCCATATAACAACGTCACTCCCTTCCTGTTTGCATCACTCCCACTGTGTGAGGAAATTGGTACCGTCGGGCCCTTCAATACCGAGTAATTTTGCCCAGGGAACAGGATATGATGGCAGTTTCATACCGAATAAAAGAAATCTCTTGCGTATATTTCATCTCTTCAATGATACTATGCTGCTAACATTAAACATACTCATTTTGACTGATTCAACATACAAATATATTTGTTTTATTTAGATATCAATATGTCAGTATGAATAGCTAAATGGGAAAAAGAATCTGATAATTTTTGTTTGTAAACGCTTTTGCCTTTCAAGGGCTTCTTCTTGGTACTTAAGGAACACTTTTAACGGTTTATAAATACTAACAAATTCTCTGCATCTGTGTTTGAATGCTAATTAAAATATATCTCTTAAATGCTAATGAGCAGCTATGCACACGTATGAACAAAGCAATTTATTATTTATGTACTCATGCATATTTACTCTTTCATCGATTGAAATTTCTAGAGGATTAAAAAATAAAAAAAGTGAAGATAAAACTATAGATTTCTTAATCTACCGATTTTTTCAATGGATCTAACGTTTTGGTAAATATAATACATCTAAGAACTTCTTGGTATCGTTGCACAGTTCGCTAACGGTCACAATAAATAATAAATCATAGTAAGTGCATGGAATATAATTTCTAGGCTGTTAGCAGATCAAAAAAATATTTAGAAACTGGTTTAATTAATTTTTTATTTTTTATGTTATAATTTGATTGAGACATAAATAAATAACGTTATTTCCTTTATTATTTGGGGTTTTTTTTTTGAGTGTGGTGTATTGTGTTAATGCATACTTTTGGAACTTAGCTCTCATGTTCCGTAAGCAACAGTGCTAATCATTGAAATACAAAGCACCAGCTTATGGACAGGAACTTCTCAGTTGCAAGTAGATTCATTAGCTGTAGGGCCATCTGCTCGTCCTTAAGCAGCACAGAATCTGGACAGTGAATTGTACTACTATTGATTGATGGTACAAATTAAGCCCGCTGGGGAAGTACTTTTCAGTTAGCCAGTCCTGCATTCCTGGCACCAGAATCCCACTCCATTGCCCTGGCTTAGAGAGACCTCTCTGACAGTTTAGCACCGGTAATCCTCAGATCCTCTCCTGCAGTTGCTCCGCGTTCCCAATGCGGCTACTAGCGAACTGAGTGTCAGATTTTATGACCATTAGACTGTGATAGTAGTGCAAAGTCTTTTTTTAAGGTTTAATAACTTAAGATACTATATTTTTATATTTTATATTTTATATACTCGTGATACTAAGATACTAGAGTTTTATTTTTATATACCACAATAGAACTTAAGTTGTGTAAAATATGAGTGTTAAAATCTGGTTACAGTAGAACCCACAATTGAATTTGTATGTGATAGTTAAAAAAATGCATCTTTGTAAATATCTTTAATCCACGTGAGTTCCACGATAGTGTCTTTGCCCATAGATGAAATATTTTGATATTATTTTGAATATCAATGAAGTTAAATAATATAAATTCCATTACTATTATGCATTTTTAATATATTAAAACATTTAAAATATATATTAAATAAAAACTGAATATTTTTATGCAATACCTTCATATGGCAAAAGTAATAATTATAATAAAATGAACCAGGCTTCTATTTCATACAAATTCCACAATATTCTACTATCTATTTAAACTACTAAATATATATATGTGTCCGTATTCAATATCCACAGCTGACAAAAGCCAAGTTTCTAATATGAATATACTTGACTTCTAATCCACGTGAATCCCACGATTGTATTTATACGGCAAACAGAATGATAGTTTAATATTATGGAAATGCTCCAGCACTGGGCCCATAGGTGCTAACTTTGACAAAGTGCAGTCGTTCCGTCACCGCCCGGCGAACAATGGCGATGTCGCAGCATTGTCTGCGCCTCGGTCCAGCCGCCGCGCGCCATTGTCGGAGAGGGGAATTTGTCAAATCAAGTCGGAGCGACTATAGACTCGTGCGACTGCTCTCGGTCGGGGAAGTTGAGTAGGAGGCCCCGCGCGGCGTGGGTGCGCGACCGATGGGGTCGTACTTGTTAAGTAGATAGTTTCACAAATTACAAACTTGCGAATGCTACACAGACATATACCTATATTCATATTTACTAGAGAATAATACAAACAACTTATTCTGATGCCTCTCAGTCTCACCAATTCGGCCGCACATCCGATCTCCAGCCACTGGCGCGAATTCCGAATCCGCGTGAACTTCCTTCTTCCAATGCCCCTTTTTCCATCGACTTTTCCTTGGAAAATCAGCTGAAGGATGCTATGTTTATTGTAACAAAAAATGTGGCTAAAATAGGAGACTTTCCGCTTCTTTACCACCGCCAAGAATTCCCTTTCTTTGGGTCTCATAAAAATTATGTGACTATTTCAGTTTTAAAGTAATATTTTATTGATATGCCTAGTGGTGTTTTTTTTTTTTTTTTTAATTAGTTTTAATTATTATTTGACGATTAATTATTAATTATAATTGCGAATAATGTTCGCACAATACAATACAAATAAAAATTCACACCGCATATTAACGAACTCAAGCGGGCTCGCGTGGAGAGACCTCCTTAAAGCAGACATAAAACTAAATAACACCGCCAAGGAATTAAACTCTTAAAACTTCAACAAATTTCCATAATGTATTATTCCCGCTTCGACTAATGGCTGCAGCGAACAATGGGGAATCCACATCTCCGCGGAATGAAGCCAATTTCAGCGTGCATTTAATACTGCACTCGGGCACGCGTAATTCTCGCTAATGCAGTAAACCATCGCAAGTCCTCGTATTAACATATCTTGTGAGTAATACGGCGCCTGCGGACCGCGACTTCGAGACAAATGACCTATTCAGCCTCATTTATTAGACACTGCAGCCTTTTTATATGCTGAGAAAATTACCTGATATTACACCGTGCCTTGGCGGTGATTTGGATCGGAAGACTTGTTTTTTCGTTGTTTAATGATGATTTTATTCAAAATAGTATAATCAATTTAAATCACCTGCGCTACTTTTTTAGATCTTATTTAATATTGATTTGTATAAATATACTTTACTTTTGAACTGTATGCAGATATGTTTTATTTCAGCGCAATCCTTTTACGTTTGATTTCCGTTCAGTTAGAAGTCCTTTCTGCTACTAATACCAAACAGATCGTATAATACTTTATGTTTATTGTTTAGTTACAATATTTTTTAACAATATTATTAAACAATGATTATTTAGTATTTAAAATATAATATTTAAATTACTGTAGAGTTTGATTGGCGAAGTTATAGTCAGGCAATTAGTTATTGTCTTCTATTGTGGCTTCCTCGTGCAGCTAATTCTCCGGCCTGTCTATGACCTGATAGGACATCCACTATATTAATATGCTTCGATAATTATTTCCTCTACAATAGAACTATATAGCTATGATCAATTTCTATTGTTGACTAGCGATGATCCCATGTGAGAGTATTGTGACCATGTTTTCTCCGATTGAATATTTTATTAAATTTATTTAAATTATGAATTTTAATAATATCGATTAACAGA
This sequence comes from Atopsyche davidsoni, assembly GCA_022113835.1. Taxonomy (NCBI): domain Eukaryota; kingdom Metazoa; phylum Arthropoda; class Insecta; order Trichoptera; family Hydrobiosidae; genus Atopsyche; species Atopsyche davidsoni. The sequence continues at coordinate 5,905,623 of JAILWY010000006.1, read as the reverse complement.
GGTTATATTTTTAATTTATTTTATTTACGTATATTATTGGATACATAAAATAATTTTACAAAAATGTATGACACTAGTAAGCATTTAAAAAAAATTGGATTTTGAAATAAAGCATGACAATAATTTTCGAGCATATTGTATCTTGAGACATTGATATATTTTGAAATGGCACCAATGACAACCTAAATAAGAGGAATTATTTTTAACTTAATTAATGAGACGTCTCGTTTTAAATACATCTTTCTGGGTTTTTCTTAGCGTTGCAATCTTACACAGCTTCTGTCTTCGGGTTTTTTTATTCTAGAAGTTCATTTAGCAAGATTTCCAATCATCTCTTTAAATTGGTCTATCTATCTTAGCAGAGATTTCTTTAAGTTTCCGCTTTATCACACGTCCGTCGTGACGTCTAATTATCATTTTCAATAATAGAGTCATTGTTTCCATGCTCCCAAAGTGAGTTTAGTTTCTTTCTACAAGGTATTCTTGCTAATGAATAGTTTGTTTTGGTTTAAAACTGACAATTGCCACCATTGGTAAAATATTTATTCTCACATTGAATAACTCAGAAAACATATTATATTCAATTAAATAGTAATAAATTTATGTACTATAAATTATTTTAGCCAAATCTTTTAAAATATGATTGTGGCATGTTAAGTAAAAAAAAGTATGGTGAACCATACTTTTTTTGCGTGAACGCAGTAGCTGCACACAAATTTTGTAAGACGTTTCCAAAGATACTAACAATGTAACAATGACCCCATGTAAACCTATTTAAGTGGCACGGGACTCGTATTTATAGTTGCACATATCCTCAGGATATTCACATATAATTGCCGGGACATCTTGGTCCCATTATGAGAATATCAGGACGCTAATTGCGGGACAAAGAGAACCGGGACCATCCAGCCAATACTAAATCCCATTGTGCTCTCTCGTGATATCGTTGGCTATCATCTTTGGTTCAAATGACAAGGATGCACATAATATGTAAACATTAAATATGATATTCGCTTATATTCTATTGTATGAATGTATTTTGATAGTAGACATATATATAAATATATAAATATCGATAAAAAGTCTAATCAATTATTTTTTAATAACAGTCATTGATCATTATCAGCAGTCGGATGGCTGGCCATTTGTACTTAATGTATCGGTATATTGGTTTTTTTTGCGTAAACATAATTTGCATGTTAGAACATCTGGGTTAATTGAATGATGGTATTATTCAAAATACCTGCTTTAATTTTTCTTTTTGTTAAACCACCTGAGATGAGTTTTTCGTGTTATTGATGATGATGTACTAGTTAAGCGCAAATATTTAAGATGCCAATGCAAATGATAAATAAACACATAAATTGTAAATCCAAGTGCAATCGGTCGTTCGTTTTGTTTGAGTTTAATTTATTCAATTTTATATCTGAATTTTCAGTATAAAAGGATGAAATTTCGTCTCAAGGGTACAAAGCATTTCTGTGGTTTCTACAAAGCACTCCTAGAAACATGAACTCCGTAATCAGTGTAAGTGTGTTTTCTTGCTTTATGTTTAAATTATATGTTTATTTAAATTTTTTACGTATATTGCAATTGTACGCTAAATATATTACCTCTTTTTGCAGATTCTTTCATTCCTGGCTGTATTAATTATAGTTATCTCCACACCAATCACACAAGATGCTGCTAAAACTGCATTAAAAATGCCGATGTTTACCAGTATGTATCCCCCAAAAGGATCGACCTATCCAATTAAAACGCCCGTGGCAACTAAGCCCATCATGCCAACAGACTGTAAAATGCCGATATATCCCACACCAACTAAAAGCATCCCTTGTCAAAATACTCAACCTACATATCCTAAAATGCCTATTTATAAAAAGTGTTAACTTGCAAATACTAAAGTAATTTCAATTGATTGACCAAAACTTTTCAGTCATATTAAACAATCACTATTATAACTTCAAACTAATATCAACACATTTATCTAAAAGTAACTAAGATTAATATTTCTTTAAAAACTAAACTCGTTAAAGTGACTTACTCATCAAATGAAATTAATCCCATTATTTTAATAATATACAACAAAAAAAACTTAATTTAATCAAAAATACCCCACCCCGTATAAATTTTTTTGGAAAAATATAATTGAATTGAAAAAAAAAACTTTTAAACCAAGTCTTTACAAACTTGTAAAACATAAGAGTTATTAATTTTGGAAGCATGCTAAGTGCATAATGTAAACGATGTATTTTTTACTTTTTTACTAAGACATTTATTATATATTACATTGTTTTCCATAACTAAAAAAAATAATTATTTGTGAAAAGAAACCATTGATTTTCCAATACCCAAATCCTACCAAATAATTTTAGTAAAGAAATATAACAAATTTTAAAATACAAAAAAGTTATTGATTTTTCCTTTTCAAATCTTGATCAACAGTTAATTGTCCAAATACTAATCAATCAAGCTGATTAAATTGTGTTTATATACATCTACAACTTATTGTATCTCTCAACACGTTATTTAATATATTTATTTTTAAAAAAAATAAATGTAATAATCAATGATTTTTTATTTAAAAAATAACATTTTTCACTTGTTCATAGATAAGCTCTAAAAGAAACAACTCATATCATTTAGAATGATTAATTAAATAATCTCTTGTGAGCACATTTTCTTGTGAATTATACAAAATTATTTTCTATTTATAGTAATTTTATCTTCACACTTCTATTCATAGCGTAAGACATGAATAAACTTTACACATTATATAGGATTGAAGATGACGTCTTCAATCTTAGTTTTTATAGTTGAATTTTTAATTGCACTTCTAACGATCTAATTAAAAGGCTAATGCATACAAAAGGTATAATATTATCCCAATTACCGCTGTTAGAAACTTCGAAACTGTAAAATAAACAGAGCCTTTAAACTACGTTACTTTCAAAAATATTTTTAAATTAGCTAAAGCACGAAATGCAAAACTATTTTTTTACTAACGCAGTGATGACAATTACCGATGATTATAATTTTATATTCTCTAACTCCGGTTTTTTCCGCTAAATAGTTTTTTTATGTTTCCAATTTAGGTAATAATCAACTCATATATTAATTTTTTTCTAAAAACATGTGAGTTTTGAATCCACGCCAGACTATTTGTGTGAAAGATTTTTTTAAACGTTTAATGTGTTAATAAATGTATTTAAAATTAAATTTTAGTTATGTGTTGCAATACAATAAATTATTCAATTCAACACTGAATATTTTCAAAAAAGGCGAATGAAAACTATTTTACTTAATATGAAATTAAAAATATAAATAAAATATAGCATTACGAGCGTGATAATTCATTTTAGTTATAATATACAGTTCATTATAAAACTATGGAGAAATTCAATTCAACTAATGAAACTTTTTTATATTTTCATGAAAGTAAAAATAGTTACTCTCAAAATATTTATTTTTATGTAGTTTTAATTATGAAATTATTTTTTCAACAAGCCACTGTTGTGGAGTCATTTCATTTAACGAGCCCTCCGTTGTAGATTAACGGATGACCAGCCGTTATGATCCCCTCATTACAGATGTATTCCGCGATGGGGTTATGTTGTTTCTTTTTGGAGGGCTTTGCTGCTGCACTGAATTCCCAAAAAATGATATTCGAAACCACCCTTCTTCATTAAAAAATATTGATAATTTTGGTAATATTCAGAAAAACGTAGATTTTTCAATAACAATGAATGAAAACGTGGATATCCGATCAGCTTGGTTTTTCCAAATAATTTCACGAAAAAAATACTTTTTTTTTTAACATGAAATGAATTCGTTGCCTTCGTTAATGATTATATAAAAATAATAATAATTTGAATTTTTTTTAATACATGTTTTAATTATTTTTTTATTTACACGAGCAGGTGACTTAATGATTATGTACGCGATGTTTTTTTTTAGTCTTTATCATATGATATTAATCATACTTTTGAATGTCAGAATGCTTGAAGTATTTTTTTGAATTATCAATAAACTTTTAACTAGGCAGTTAGGATCGAAAAATCAAGTAAACATACTTTAGTGTGAGTCAAATGTTCGACTAGAAGAAAAAAATGCTTAGAGGGATTTGGGAAGAGGAAAATTATACGTGTCAATTTACAAACAAGTTGATTAGAAACAGTAGTAAATAAGATAAAAGTTAAGGAATTTTTCTTAAATAAAAATATTTATTAAAACTGAGTATAAAATATATAAAACATAATCCTACAGATTACTAATTATATAAACATTTTTAATGTATTACATTTGTGTTATAGTATATTGTATAATTTTTGTTTAAAATTTTTAATGAGTTGCAATGTACCAAAAATATACTACTGTAACTACTATCGTAAAATAGTAAGAATGGTTTTATCAATATAATGGTATTTTTATTATAGAGTTTTGTTGGTTATACATGTCTTTTAAGAAATGTTATTCTCATTTGCTGTCGACTTATTAGTGTTTTTGGGGTGAGTACTTCAAGCAGTGATAGTTTTACATGTTCGAGATCTTTTTATTAATATCGGTGTTTGTTGGTTAAGTAGTTTGAGAAGTGGTGGTTTTTGGTGTTTTAGACGTATTAGTAGTTATTTGAGTATTTGTTGGTTTATTAGTTCGCGAAGTGGTGGTTTTAGTTGTTCTAGACGTATTGGTCATTTCAGCGTTTGTTGGTTTAGTATTTTGAGTAGTGGTGGTTTTAGTAGATTTAGACGTGTTGGTCATTTCTGTGTTTGTTGGTTTGGTAGTTCGTGTAGTGGTGGTTTTAGTCGTTCTAGACGTATTGGTCATTTCAGCATTTGTTGGTTTAGTAGTTTGTGAAGTGGTGGTTTTAGTTGTTTTAGACAAATTAGTAATTTCAGCGTTTGTGGGTTTAGTAGTTTTTGAAGTTGTGGTCTTAGTAGCTCTAGAAGTTTTAGCCGTTTGATTGTCTGTCGGCTTAGTAGTTTGAGAAGTAGTGGTCTTGGTTGCCAGAGGTGTAATGGTTGCTAATTTTGAAGTATCCGTAGATTTTTCTAATGTAGTACTGTTTGGATCTTGTGCAGTAATTTGATCTGCAGTATCTGGCGTAATAGGTAGTGAGATGGCTAAGGTAAGCACAGCCAAGAATGAGAGGATCTGCAAAAAAAATATATTTTAAACAATCGGAAAATAAATTATTAGTTTTACATTTAATTCAAATAGAGGGTAAATAAAAATGGAGATACTTACACTAAATATGGAGTTCATGTTGGTTGAAGTACTTTGATCAAACGATGGAAAAGTTCTATATCTTAGGCAAAAAAATCCACACTTATATACTAAAAATTGAGATATCCAAATGAACTCAAATAATAGTACCGAACAATTGCACTTATCTGAGCTTACAATTTATGAATAAATTTTTCATATAATGTAGCAATTTACATATTTGTAATAACCGTGAATGCTAGCAAAGTAAATAATAAAACGAATTAATAACCTCAGGTGGTAAAAACAAGGAAATACGACGCAGATGTTCTAACAGTGTCTATGATAGTCTCAATTTTACTTTTCAATCAATCCACAAGTTCTTACATACGAAATTTGTTTACGCAAGAAAACAGACATGAAGACCTGACGCACATACGATCATTCACCTACCTGGCTGTTGTATTTATGAATTCACTTTTATTCAATGATGAACATTTATTTTAATTTAATTCAAAACTATTTTTCTTCAAGATTTAATAGTTTTAATTGTAAAGATAAAGTTCGACTTGCGTCAAAATATAAAAAACACTTGCTAGAACTTACGTGCTATATTGAAAGGGTTGTATTGTAACATACTAATCGAGTTAGAACTTAGCGTTATTTTTGACAAACAGGTGTATTTTTAAGTAGACTCAGAAGTCAAGTTGCACGTATCTATGATAATCACAACTGTTGTTAAAATTGACTGTGTTTATATGAGTATGATCCACCGGTGTGAGCAGGTCTTGCTATTATAATTTGATGTCAGTCATCTCGTGTCCGCCCGCCTCTGCGGAACACTACCCCAGGGTGCGCAAGATGCCCAGTGGGGTGGGCAGGGGGTTGGAAGTGTTAATGCACCGCTTAAGTGCTCGCCGACAGCTGTTTGCGCACCGGTGCGTGTGCAGGCAGCAACCCGCGCAACCTTCCTGCGGAGTGACGTCATTCCGCACACCCGAGATGTGGCAGCTCTGTCGGACAACTCACCCCCATCATCTTCTATCTACCCACCGAATAATTTAATCATATACGCTAACACCCCCAATACTTGCGATATATCCAAACCAGGAGAAATTATTTAATTAATTCAATTTGGCAGTTAGAACTATTATTAATTATTATATTTGCCACAAAGATAATTCAATAACTAGACGTATAATAATTATTAAAAATTCTCACTAAATTGCAGTGGGTCGTTAGCATAGTTGGATAAATGCACCGGCCATGAAAGCTTGGGGATGTGGGTTCGAATCCCGCACAAGTCACGATGATATTTTCTGAGAGTTTTCTTTAATCGTTTTCAATGTGTGAAAAAATGTGCTTAATCACATAAACATACTAATACCTGCATGGGTAAATAAAAACGCATTCTGATTGACATTAATCTAACTTAATATAATAATCATTATATGATATATATCATATTTTTATTTTTTATTTTATTGTTCATTTCAGTTTTTACTCTCCCCGCCGTATTCTTTCATGCGAGTTAGTATGGTTTCGCATTTTGGTCAAAAACTCAGTAAAAAGTTGGCGGCACAAAAGCAAGCCTTCGCCATTGTACGTTGGCTATTGATGGGTGACCGGTCGCCTATTCGGGGAGACCGCCCGTGTTATCGTACGGGTTCACCGTTTCAATTAACTCAGCCCAAAGAGAAGGTACTCGCAGGTACACGTGTGTACGCAAACCGACCGAATGGAAATCGGCGTGTGAATTCCGTGATGATGAATAATATCTCTGTTAAATATAATATTTCAAATTATTAAAAATATTCTGCGATAGTTGTGCTACTATGAAGTAAGAAACAACATCGCCGCCAATTTTAGTTTAAATTTTAAACAATCATTAACACATCAATTTATACCCTCTATAATCTCTTAATAATATAACATAGCTAGTAGAAGCGTACTTGTATGTATGCCACGTGGAATAATAATACACAGCTATACCGAAATTCAATTGTGTTATTCAAGCAACGGACAGTAGATGTGTACTTGTCTGTATTATTATTCCAATGGCGATCGAGTACGGATGAATTCACCATCGCTCAACCTCAAAGTGCATGCGCCTTCAAGGATGAGAGCGGGAGCGGCCACTAGTAATCTCATTGACTTGTCCGCAGAATATTTGGGCCGGAACTAAGCGCCGAATCCAAATTAGTTTACATATGGTGCTCCTCTTATATGTTAACATAGCCTCGCCAAAGGATTACGTCATTGGATTAGTGTACTTAATAATGTAGCTCTGCGCATTGCATGTGATTAGACGTGTAAACTGTGCATACACGTCGGGTTGACTACATAACCAATAAATAACTGCGATTCTTATTTTTCAGATATTTACCCAAATTTTTACTATATTTTACACGAAAAAAAATTTCTAAGCTAGGTTGGCATTTGACTGCTTTAAAATTCCAACACAGGGAGTTCGCAAAAATAGTCACGCAAAGAGTCAGTAATGGAATCCCACCATGTTTATTCTGACAAAAAATATTTTATATGGCGAAATTATTTATTATCTTAATGAAACTTTAATAATTATTAAAAAAATACCACATTAACATTAAATGATAAAAATGACAGTTTTTGTAGTAGCAACATCATACAAAATTAATGACATTTAAGTATTCTGCAGAGAGGATTACATTTAAACTTAAACCAGTGGTAGATCATATAGAAATATTGACATTCAATATTTTTCATTTTTATTTATGTAAATCATGTTCATAATTAACAAGCATAACTAAATTAGAGATGTAGATGCGACCATAAGCTCTCTCTCGTTGCATTGATTTCCATTCACCGCGAGGCACAGTATCCCACCCAGGACTTGGTCATTTTGGAGTATAATTAGTCGTGTTTGTGAGTCGCAGAATGGCCACCGTTCGCAGTCCTCTCAAAGGGTGATTAGGCACTTAGGGGATGATCGGCCTCCCAAAGAGGACCAACCGCCACATGGGACCTCTGTCATCGAATGATAATACCAGCTTCTGTAGCGTGCAAGTAATACCAACACAGATTAGAGAAATCAAAGGCACTGCATTCATGATACACTATAATTTATTAATACTCATGTTAATACTGAATTACATCAAAAACAGACTTTATTTCATATTTAAATTTAAACCTTTGCCATATTTACTTTGAGAAAAGTGTATTTAAAGAATGAGAGAGAAATAAATAAACAAACAAGCATGCTATTCTTGCAGCAGAAACATAATTATCAAAAGTCGTCATCCATGAAAAATTTTATTTTAATAAATGTATTTATCTCTCCAATACATGTTTTATTTTTCTATTATCAAGTTCAAAGATAAGCCTGTCTGCTACGCTCATGTTAAGCCAACCCTTATTTGCATGAATGCAAATCAATCATTTTTTATACAAACATCCCCGAACAGCATTTAAATCTCTTATCACGCGATAAAGTGACAAGCCTGACTAATGTACTTAGCGCTATTGGGAAGCGACAATCTGGGTTCGATTTAATCCAAGTTTGTTTATTTATATATGAATAAATAATTATTCAATTGTGAGTAAATCATATAAGTCAATGTGAATTCATGGGAAAAATTAAACAATGACGTAGTTAAGAAATCTGTACTCACAATTAACAAATATTTTACTCTGCGTTTTTTAAGACGAAAAGCAATTTTGAAATTAATTAATTTTAATTTTAATTCAGTATTTTTGTGTTGTTTTTATTATCTCATATTTTATGTTTAAATAAATTTGCAAATGTCTAAAAATGTCACAATTTTTTTATGTGAAATAATTTGTTTTTATTAAAAATCATTGTCATATCATATTGCGGGCTGTGCTTAAACCGTTTATAATCAAAGAGGGGATATCAAGAAATAACAATGTTCAAAGGATTGTTGTTCTTCTATGAAGTATTACTACTCACCTTTAAAAATCGCTTGGTCTTTTGATAATCCACAAAAGAGTGTTTTCCTACTTTTCTCAATTACCTTCACGGTCTTCAAGCAGCCGGCGAGGCCCGAAATCGATTACGAAACCAAACGCACAACAAATTCAAAGTCATCCCTCCCTCTAAGCCAACAAGAAAGAAATTTCCACGCTCAGAAATTTATACATCTTATTTATGATAAATAATTCTATCTAGAAAAGGGTTTGACAGGGGTTGGGTAATACGTGGGGGCAGCGAGCGATCAATGATCGATACACTAACGCGCTTTGTGCGATAAACGACTCGCCAGCAAATCCGATAGCAAGACGAATCTTACGGTTGTCGTTAAGCCGTTATGTATGGAAATAGAAACAGCTACAGATAGAAGAGTATAGAGGAAGTTCGTGGCAATTTGACTGATGGTTTTTCCCAGGGGAGATTATGGAAACATTGGTCTTGCTTTATTATGCTTGGGGTTTTATAATCTGTTTTGAATATTGTTGTGCCGTTGTATTGCAGAAGCAGCTTGTTCATATCCCTTTATATTAATCGCATTTATTATTTTAAAATATGATTTTTTCATTCTTCGTTTATTTTACATTGGAAGCCAGGAAGCTTAACGTCATGTTTTTAATTTATACTATAAGTAGCCACTATTAAAGACTGACGATTTTTGGAAGAATACATATTGTTAAAATATCAAATATTGTAGATTTCACCGATATAGATGTAGATGAAATAAAAATTGTTTCAGATTTTTTTTATTGTTAATTGCACTAACGCATTTTAAAATATAAATTTATAAATCAAAGAAGCTTAATTTTTTTTTTTTTTCTATCATAAAAATATTTTTTTAATTATGCAAAATATATTTAATTGCCTATCGCATGAAAAATAAGCACAATTTTACTGTAAATATTAACTCATACCAAGATCGTAAATTTTCATCGGGAAGATTGCATATTTTTTTCGGACTAAAACTGGTAACAGTTTGTAAAAACCTGTTAACAGTTTAAAGCATCACATGTAATTGAATTGCAGTGGCGTTGATGCATGTGAGCATTAACAAGACTGCATTACAACTGTAGCGGAGTAATTACTGCACATACCTGGTCGTGTAAGCCTGCCGCAGGACAGGTGACATGTTCGAGTTCGGTGTTAATCAAACGAATTCATTCCATTAAATAAACTCTCTGTCGATACAATCCGACTACATCTTTGTAATTTTAAGCGTTGATACAAACATCTTTAGTAGCATTTCCCACCGGTTTATTTACAGAGTGTATGTTTTAACAAACACCAAGAATTGAAGTGTATCGGGATTGACGAATTTTTTTTTAGAGGCGTCATAAACCCAATGACGCAGCTGATGGCAGTTTTGCCGTTTAATTATTATAATTAATGCAAGGTTTTTCACCCGCTCATTTACGCAGCTGAAACAGAGAAAGTCTGATACCGACCAACCGAAAGAATGCAATGAAACCAACCAAATTTAACATAATTTACAATAAATTAATTTAAAATAATAAATATTTTTAAAAATTGTTATTGCTTGCTGATTTCTTTGTTTTGGGCTCGATTTCTGGAAGGAAAAATCAATTCAAGCTAAACCACCCTTTTTTCTGATTGAAATTAACAATATTAATGAAGTTTACTATTAAACGATTATTTGAGAATAGCTTCCAACGTCTGACTGACCGAACTATGGCAAATAAAAAAAATATATTTAAATTTTATTTAACTTATAATAATAGGTAATAAATTCAATGGTATATCGAATTCAACTAATGGTATGTCGAATTATAAGTTTTTCATTGATACAGGTAAAGACACTTTAATCGCCCACGCTCGTTATCTTTTTAGATGAATGTCACTGTAAGTAGTTCAATTTCACTAATTGTAATTTCGCACAGCATCCAGTGTGGGAAGCATCAATTTTCCACCGTTCTGAAGATAATACCCACCATTTACAAATTGCAAAACAATACCGAGCGCATCCCCGCCCCGCAGCGGTGCAATTAATTTATCGAAATGCAAATACAAATGTCTCCGCCAAAACAACGACACTTCCCGGCGCGGCTCAGTTTAATCCACTCGAGTACAATGTCGAAATACAGCGGTTGTACTATTGTGAATTTATGTTTTTAATCCGAATACACTAATAAATCTACGTTTCTATTTTATTCACTCTTAAGAACTCTAAATACTTGGAATAGTACTTCAATAATTTATGATATTTATTTAACGCGTTCTCGTGAACAAATTTGTAATTAATGTCTGAAAATATTAAGAATTAGAATTAAATTAATAATTATGATCACACCATAGATTTAAGGCATACACCTTTAATTATACTGTTGGCAAAAATACCAGCATTGTCAAGTAAACTACCGGACATATAAATATCGATAAAATTTAAAAATGAATTTCGTCTTATATGAACGGTCCACAAATAGTATATATAATATTTAAAACAACTATCAAAAATAGCATGATGTGGTAATAATAATGATGAATACTGACTACCTCAAAATCTATATTTTGTATGAATATGCACTCAATTGTCATAATTATTTTTTTATGGTTTTATTATGTAAAGTAATAACCAATTCAGACTTTTAATTGCAGTTTTATTGTAATTAACAACAATTACGTCAAAATCAAGTCCCGAGATAATTAAAATAAAAACACTTACACTTTTAAAGCAAGAGTGTGATTTACAATAACTATCTGAAAAAATTATCAGCTGAAACAGTCGCTACCCAAACTATCCATCATTTACGGTTATCACTGTCCGCAGAAGAATACAATATACAGAGTCGCCTGTAATCTGCCTTGTTTACCGTTCAATCAAAGCCTCATTCAGTGGGGACGCACGGACACCAATTTGTCAAACTCCCGGGGGTTTTGGGGGATGTAACTATGCAGGAGGGCTATTAGTGGGATGTTTTAAAAATTGCTGGCCAAATAAATTACATCTGCATTTATTGAATAGCGGTTAACGTAGGCTGTCAATTTTTCCGTTATGTATTTTTACTAATAAAGATTTTATATATATATGTCTCTACATATTTAAGAGGCAGATCGGAGTTTTTTAACCCGCAAAACTGTTAATTTTCAAGAAATTATATTTCTTGTCTTACAAAGCGTTTTATTATTAATAGTTACTTGATTTTTGTATCGTAATAAGCTCTAGCTCGCCACCTCTGAAAAGAAGAGAATTCGTCGCGTCATAAAGAAGAATGATTTATTATTCAGCACAAAGCCAACTCGTGACCGCAGTAGAAACTTTTTAGCTACTTTTGTGCTGTATTATAATATGAAAACAAATTTAATTTTATGTTTATGTATAATCATAGCACACAAATTGTGTTCAACCTCTGAAAAATAGCTCCTCGTTGACAATTCAATTTCATTAAATTTCATAAATCACACTCGGTTCTATCAAATTGCACTCAATTGCTCATTAGACTTATTTTCAGTAGCAGCATATTTATTATATCTGTAAAATGTATTTTTCTAATTCAAGTGCTTTTTACTAATTATTTGTTATTGTTCATTGAATAAAATCACTCAAATCGAGATCGTATTTTTGATCACATTTGAGGGAGAAAAAAATGTCTTAACTTTAAACCGTTAATATATCTCTATCACATTCGACGATAACGCATTTCCATCATACCTATTCACCTTCGCACGGCTTCCGTTTCTGTAATTGTTTTAAAACTAATACCCACTTCCCCGAGAGAAGTTACGAGCTGACTTAACACAGTCTACCTAGATTTGCGCTCCATTGATTCAGCTTCAGCCCAAAACTGACGAATCTCTCCGAACAGATGAGACAACCGTGACACGTTAATAGTACTTTTAGTGATCACAGGCGCGGATGAGGCTGACAAGATTCAAGTGTGGCAGAATTATAAGCTTGGTCTTATAGAAGAAGACTAAACATATCTGTATGTCTGTTAATGGTTTTCTTAGAAGGTTCCCGAGTATTAATAACGTATTATTATGTTAACGAGGTTGTATATGAGAATCCTGAGATATCATGGGTTGATAAGTCTTGCACAGAATGAGCAAAGAAAGAGAACTCTTGTCGTTGGAAACAAATTGGAAAGTTTCCTATTTTGGCTCCATTTTTCGTAATAATAAATATAGCATCCTACAGCTGATTGTCAAAAGAAAATTTAAAAAAAAAGAGGCATTGGAGGGAGACTTGCCCAGGATAGAAATATGTTCGATATAATAGTCACCAACCTCATATGAGGATGATTATAATGTTATTTGTGGTATAATTTTTAGCAATCGCACGTGTTGGTTGTGCAGGGGGTACTTGCGGGTGGAGGCTAACAGGCGCGGGGAGCTTCGATAAATCACCGCGTGGCGCTAGTGCGGCTTAGCGGGGACGCAAACCGCCGCCGACAATACTCGCGGGCATTAATCAGCCCCGCGTCAATATCCCGGACATGCTGGGGTATTTTTCATTTTCAGTAGTTATTTTTTTGCGCCTCGCTTGAAAGGTGTTCCGCAAACCACGGAATATTTTACCATACTAATTTTTATATATTTATTATTGATAATTTTGCACAGCTAGATTGAGCCCAACGCGTCAAAAAGGGACTATTCCACAGTGGATACTTTTATCACTACGAGTTTGACTTATACGTATAAGTTTTCAGTACTATACTTTGAATTAAAATTCAATGTCATCAAGCATCAAAATTACAAATTTAAATTACCATGTTGTCAAATATATTTAGTGCATTTTCGTACTAACTTGATCTACGCGATGCATATCTATTAAATTTTTCAGAAACTTTTAATCAACAAAATTTTAACAACTGTGTAAACACAACAGATTCTCAAATATTTCAAATTAAGTTGATTAATAATTTTTGTAAATTATTTTTTTGTTGAGGTTGAAACACGGAGTTATATCCGCCATTTTTATTTCATATCATCACAAACATCGTTAAAAATTTTATATATTTTGTGTCGAGTTTGGAACACAGTGTATATCCATCCACCCGGCTTCCAAATAACTAATGGGTCCAGCCAGTCGATTACAATGAGGCGGCAGTCCCTGTTGTATGGCCAGGTTTATTTGCACCCTTTCTGCTTGCCGCCCCGACGTTGCTTTCCGATTGTTTTGTATTTTTAGGTTATTTCATACTTTTTAAACTTTTCCGGCTTCGCGGCGAACCCTTTGTGAAGGAAACTTTAATTAATTGAAATATTACCGAAACATCTGCGACGGACATCAAACTAATGAAGGAAGAAAAGCCTTCGGTTTTTATTGCTTCATTTTCATAAATAAGAAAATATTTATTTATTTAAATATTCTCTGTACTTTAATGCTTATGCGTTCATCCGTAGATTATATATTATGAACCTGTCAAGCGTAAAATTATCTATAATATATGCAATATCCAGCTGACGTCACATCACATATAAATTAAAACACATTTACCCATACTATTCTACCTTCATTGCTAAAATTCTATCAGGGTGGAATATATACCCTGTTTCAGAGAAATGTTCAAATTACTTTAATTAACAAGTTTGCTATTAACTTATATTTTTTTTAGTTATTTTATGCATGCATACATTTTTTAATGCTATTTTTACGACAGTTACCGAATATTCAGAGAATATTATTATATAAAAACACTCTCATTTAAGGTTACAAAAATTTATAAAAATCTTATCAAATCATGCAAATTAAAGCAATATTAATAAAACCAACACGATACGATAAAATTCTTGACTACCAACAAGTAAATTTGCTTAAAAAGTCTTTAACTATAGTTAGTCACTGAGATTGCGCAATAAGTAAAAGTCACACGAACAGAGGCAGAATAGCGCGTGTTATTTTTTACAGTAGAATTATTTTTTTAAATGATTCTTAGACACGAATCGAAGGCTTATAATATTGATTATAAGCCTTGATTGATAGGAAGTTGATAATGATTTAAGTACATTTTTTCAAATATTGAAAATTGATTAAAGAAAAAAATACCATCGTGATTTGTGTGGGATTTGAACCCACATCCCCAAGCTTACATGGCCGGTGCATTGCCAATTATACCAACGAATCACTTGTACTAAGCAAGAATTTTTAACAATCATATCCTGTAAGTGAAACAACGTACTTATTATGCCAATTAAATATAGGGCGGATGATATTTTTCTAAGAGTTTCTTTAGAAAAATATCATCGTGATTTGTGTGGGATTCGAAACCCACATCCCCAAGCTTGCATGACCGGTGCATTACCAATTATGCCAACGAATTATGGGTGTGGGTTCGAATACCACACAAATCACGATGATATTTTTTTAAGAGTTTCTTTAATCAATTTGCAATATTTGAAAAAATGTACTTAATCATTGCTGATAAGGTTAATACGTGATAATATATCCACATATGAGATTTAATAAGTGTGTTTCCGATCAGTGAGTGGCCAGTATGCAAATAGCCCCCCACCGGGCGTGATGACGTCGAGAGGTGTCGGCTCCCCGCGCCCCCGCGCCCCCGCGCCTCTGCACCCCTGCGCCCCCACGCCCCCACGCCCCTGCACCCCTCACCCCCACGCCCCGCGCCCCACGCGCCGCCCCTGCATATGCAGGCCGTGTCGCCGCACGGGCTGGACGCATTACTGCTGCAATTACTGCGAGTGCGTCCAGAATCCGGTGGGTTCCGGAATCCGGCTGAATTGACCGACCACTCCCATAAAGAGCGGAAAACATTAATTAAAACCTTCGCACAAATCGGTCAAAAATGTTTTTTTCCACTAAAAAATATATTCTTTCTAGGCTTAAGCTGGTTCATTATCGTCATCTGTATATAAACTAAAACATTGTTAATGTAAATTTTTCATGTATATTTTTAAATAAAATTAGTTTATATGCAGTTTTCTATAAATCAATAGTAATATTTTTCTTTGAAAATAAGATAAATTCGAAGATGTAAAACTCGAACAAAGTCATATAAAAATCGCATCGGTGTCTATATGTTAATCTTTTCGGTTAATTTCATTACAATACTTTTCATTTGTTACAATACTAAATGTATATTGATTTATTTCTCCTTGCATTAACTGTGGTTTAATAATTTTTTATAAATCGTTTTCATGTCTAATTCAAAAAAAAAGATATTTACATTGGGAAGGCACAGTTCTTATAATGATAGTGTTCTTATTGTACTTTGTGCATTTACTTGATATCATGGATTATTTATATTCATCAATCAAACTATCATATCCAAAGGTTACATTAAATCACCATGGCTGAGGTAAAACAAACAATTAATTTGTTTGCTTGCAAAAGTTTCCCAGATCTAGATTAAATCGTCCGAAGTGAGAAAAGCCGCGGTCTGCTCATCCCTATCCTAATCTCTCTTGCTGTAGTTTACATTCGCGAAACTAAAATTAGCTTGCACTGTAATCACGCTCATTTGGATGCAGTAAAGTGCATAGAAAATTTGTATAAAATGAGAACAAGTTGCCTTAATCAGCGTTGGGATTCATGCAATCCTGTAATTTGAATAATTACATCTGATTATCAAAATTGAAACATACAGCTTTGTTTAATGAATTTATACATTCAATAAAACCGCTAATTAAGATGTTTCATGTATTATTCATAGCGTTGGTATGTAAATTGAAAGTAATTATGAATTCACGACAATTTATAAAATATAATATTAATATAGATAAAACCGCTTTTGAAACTTTACATGATTTAGGTTATTATTATAAATTCCTTAAAAAAACGTTCAAGGTATAGCTGAAGTGTTTACATTGGTCATAGTACGTGCAAGTAGTAGTGCCATTTTTTTTATTTTTAGTCTTTATAAACCATCGTTTTCGTTGAGTGACCTCACAGAAACCAGGCATCAAATATTAATAGTAGTTCAATTCTCAAATAAACTTGACTAATAATTAGATGATGCATCTTCCAAGCCGTAACTCAGGCCTCCAGGACGAGCTGTCGTCAGGTCGGTGCAGTTGCATCATGCAGCCCAGCACTTAAATGCACATAAATCTCCCACACTCTGGAAGCCTGATATGCAGCCCCATCGTATTATCTTCTATACTCTCAACCGAAGATATTCAATGCTTATTTATGTCACTAAACTGATGTTCATATTATGTTTGATAGTTTTACATGTCTATTGAGAGTCACAAAAGTATTCTAAAATATAACTTATAACACAAATTACAAGCGTGAATTATTAAGGTTATATTTTTAAATCTATTTCATCACTTTTAATGAGGGGTTTTTGGCAATTTTACAACATCGTTGTTCTTAGAGCTTACGCCAGAGTTTGACATATCTTTATAGAACTAAAGATTTCTCACTTGTTGAAGATGGTTGCAGTCCCAGAGCTGAAACTTAAAAAAAAAATTGACGCACATTTACCCGTGAAAATATTCAGATATATTCAGTATAATTTTTATATGTTATTGTCATCAATGCATACATAGGTGCTATGTATTTTAAAAAATACAAGGTTTCATAAATATATTTATTGAAAACTTGCAGTTTCTTTTATGTTAAATTTTTTCACATAAAGAGGATTTTACATCAATAGTCAATAAAATCTGCTTTTTTTATATTTATTAGTATTCATTTGTATAATTACAGAAGTATTAGATTATTTTAATAGCCATTAAATGAAACGCGGCGGATACAAGCAACACGTGTTCTTTTCGAGTATGTATTCATTTTCTTGTGGCAATTTGAAATATTTCGCCAGCGGTTCGTATCGATCCCATTTGCAGCGGGCAGTATATCAACATTAACTCGAGTCTATCGCTTGGAATGGAGGTCTAATGACGTATGCGGACTGGCTACCGAGCTACGCGGGAGATTTACGAGGCAATGTTGATCGAGAATTGATTCTGAGATAAAATAATATGCATAACAGAAATACACCGAGATCCATATCTGCGTGTATCTACGCACTTCGTACCGGCTAAGTGACCGGTATTGCTACTTTATGCTTCAAATTGTATAAACAGAAAAGCACTTGCTGTACTAGTAGTCGTAAAATATACAAAAAGTTTATATACAAAGATTTTATCTGAATATGAAAGTACACGATAGCGAATAACACGAAAAATGTTGAAAATTGTGCCTAGTGCATCTACTCGTGACTATTTCATCGAATACATTCCTATCCTGGGCCAGTCTCACTGATTCGACTGTACTTTCGATTTCCAGCCACAGGCGTAAATTCCGCATCTATCTAAGTTTCCTTCTTCCATTTCTCCTTTTTCACTGAAAAATCAGCTTTAGGATGCTGTATTTATATTTGCCAAAAATATGGCCTAAATAGTAGACCTTACGCTTACTACAACTACAAACAATAGATAGTAATATAATTTTTTTTTAATAATATAATGTATTAATTAATATGTATGTCTGCTATATTCCTCATTATTCTCTGCACGTGCCATAATGGAACAAAATTATAAGCCCTTCACGGTGATTACCTTTACACGGCGTTTAGTGACAATTAAAGCACCTGTCACGGCGGCGGGCGCGCGACACCGAGCTAGCCGCAGGAAAGTACAAACGAGGATTTATCGGATCCGCCGGTGATATTTCATCGTTAATTGATAAAGCCACCTCGGCGATTGGCTGCGTGATGTATGCCTTCGTTTGAATATATCTGACAGCTGCCTTCAACGACGGAAGCCCAAATTAAAATGATCACTTTGCTAAATTAAACCCTAACATTCGCGGTATCTATAAAACTACCCGTTAATTTGCAGCATGATGCTTTTTTAATTACCTTAACAGTACCGTTTATACTATAAATATTAGAGATGGTTTCTACTTAAGTTTAAATATACAGACTTATAGTTCTGAAATGCTTTACTATATGCATCCTTTCCGACACCCTTCTTTTGAAAGCTAACATTAGCTATGGTTTTAACAATTTCAGACTATCTCTGTTTTGTGAAATTGAATAAAAATTATATATTCTTTGAGATTTAATACATAAAAGTATTTTTATGATATTGTCAATATTGTGTCATTCAGTTGGCGATGCCTCTTGATACATAGGTGGCTTGAAACGCTCTTGTCGCCGCCCCATTCCGGGTGCACAGCCTGCGGGGTGACTAATTAACCGCCATTTGTCAAAGGTATTTAAGCGATGGTGGCGATGCCATCCCAAATCCTCTGCACTGCAAATGATCATTAAAAGCCTATTAGATTGGATTATTTTAACCATGCTGAACGCATTAAAATTTTCAATTTTACTACTTGTTAGTAAATATTCAATCAGAAGTAGTTTAGTTTTAAGATAACTTTTTGTCCAAATGTATTCAATATTTTCAAGAATGCAAATGTTTTGTGACAAAATATCTCACACATGCAAAGACGAGAAAAACCCTTGATTTTTCTATTTTTATTTAACTCCTAAAGTAATCCACATCTTCTGACAATCGCAGCTACCTCCTTAGCCGTTCGTCCAACGCAACCAAGCAGAAATTTTAATATTTATACAAAAGTGTGTATCCACGCCAAATAAATATTTTAGGTTATGAAATTTTTTGTTAAAAGAGCATGATTTCGTACCTAATAAAATAACTTTAATGTATAATTCTTTTAAGACGCTGTACATCCCTAAATAAATCACTGGCTACCCTCATGCAAATTCTTGGCTGCGCTCAGGAGCGTTCCGTATGCGCTGGAGCAGATTTTATATTTCACTAATGCATTTCTTAAAAACCTATAAATATTATTCCGACCCCCTCCCCCAACCGAAATGTAATTCCCAAGGGGTACTGAAAATTCTGTCACCCCATAAATACACTTTTATTTATACCACTTATTGTGATTATTTGTGTGAAAACATATTTCCGAACGTGCTGATTTATTGCAGGTGTAATTTGAATTGTTATCGAGATATTTTTTCTCGATGAAATATGCGTTGGATATTCTATTAGTTATTTATGAGAACTCATGACGAGAATGAAAAACAAAAATATATTTTTGAAAATGTTCACATTAGTAAACCAAAAATATATGTTCACATTCAATTGCGATATTTTTCTTAAAATTAAAATAATTATCGATATGATTATTATGGTGAGCTCTACCTAGAAGGTAAAAATTTAGAATATAACTGCTGTATATAATTATTAACTTATAATAAAAAGCTTCTCTTGGGTGTATTGAATAACTGTTTTCTTGTCACACATTTTATGGTACAAATACATTTAATATATAAAACGGTAATTCAATTTGAAAATAATTTATCTAAGGTTTTTTTATCTTTAACTTTTGTACAAATGTACTTTTGTATATTTATCTCGCAGAGTTCTAGTACAGATAAATCATAAATATTATGTCCAAATATTCCGGTTTGTTGTGATATATGTGCGTATTTAGAAATACACTAAAGCAGAGGAGAAATCCTCCAGCCTGTCGCTTTGTTCTGAGGACCTCCCATACATATATCATTACTTCTGTCAATTATTTATGCCCTGGTCCTGCCGGATGCATCCTTATTAATAGCCCATCCGAGAATTCTTTGAATACAGTGAAACGCATAAAAATACATTTCATATTATTCTTTTTATGTATACCATTGTAAATACGCAATTGACAGGTATAGTATAAGAGTATAAGCATTTAGATATTTCTCAAACATACTTTACAAATGATGATAACAAAATTTAGCTTATAAAAATGAATAGATTATTTTTACAAAAATAATAAAATACTTAAAATTTCTTTTTATGTATTACCGAAATTTTATCAGAATATTTTATTAATATATGTATTTTTCATTAAAAACTGTTAGATTTGAAATTAGTGATAATTTTATACAAATTTCAACGTTCAATTATACTTTTGATTATTGTTAACTGAATTGAGAATAATTATTACTTTATATTAAAAAAAATATTGAGAATTGGGGATCGAATCACAGACTAGTAGGCTAATCAGGTAAATCACACTCTACGCTGTATTCTTTTTTAATAAGAGATCTAGATCTTTAAAACTGAAGATTTATAACACAGAATTCGATTAATCTCACTGATGAGGCTTGCGAAAGTGTCATTCTGGGAGCAATAAAACTCTCATTGCCAATACCCCAACCCCCGCGGGACAGGAAGGGGGCAAACTGATCAACCCCTAAACACTGCTCCACACTATCAATACATTGCTTATACTTACTGAAGTGAGATATATTTTTTAATAGATCGTCAAACAAAAATCAGGATGTGTTGTACAATAATATAGAAATATTATTTTAAGATACATTAACTCAAAAATCAATCTAACTGGTATTTGAACGAGAATGGCACTCTACGTCAGCGCTTCTCTGGCCTGTGAGCACACCCCGGTGCTGCGATAAATCCTCCCTCGGAGGCTTCGCCGGCGGTGCGCGATGTCCCGTGACTCAACAAATTTCAAAACGTTTGACACATGCTTTTAAGGAAATGGCCCCGCCTTTTGTTGGCGAATTCACTTTAAAGCGCCATTTTATAGCGCAACAGCAATGCAATGGATAAAAATATTCGAATTCAAATTTATTTAGTCTACTAAAAGGGGTATGTTATAGTCCTAATAAATATCAATGCTTTTGTTGGAAACGAAAACATAAACATGGCTCTTTCGAGTTATTCGTTTATTTATAAGAAACTGAGATATTGAACACGTTGCTGAAATTATATTTTATATATAAATATACATAAGCTAGTGAAAATTATTGATTACTTTGACATTTTGGTAATCTTCAACAACTAAAAATAAACTTTCTTATAAACTTGTTATCTTATATTGGTAGTTAGTTTTATTTATACAGTCTTTTAATTTATATATTGTCGGTTCGGAATGACTTTTAGTCTATAAAACTAGGTGACTATTTATGAAAATTGGTTTCGAGTATAAATTGAATATTTAGCATGCACTGTAAAATATTGATGTGTCTATGATTAATGCCCAATCCAAAACTGTCCAAACTCTAAGCTGCGAGATTGATTTATTGGGCAAGCATCGATAATCTTGCAGACTGTAACTGCGACTACATTCAAATGCATTTAATATGGATGCACATTCACAAGGCGCAGACCTCGGACCAGGTTCGGGGGGAGCCATAAAACACTAACGGAGTGAAACGTCATAGCTGCCGAGGGGTGGAAACATCCCCTATGATGGGGATTATTGATGCGTATGCTAAATTCAAATATTCACTCTGAACAGAGGTAATAGATTTTGTAATCTTATTAGTGAGATTTTAAAGTAAAGTACACGCATTGGGAACCACTTTGTTAAATGCATAATATGTCTAATAATATTTAATATTCTTTTACATAATTTTTATGTGTTTTTTATAATTTATTTATGAAAAATGGTGCTTGATTTTTTTAAAAATATTTTTTAAATATCCCAGTTCTGTGATCGACTATAATTGCAATTTTGTTGGTACATACGATCATTCATATAAAATATGAGCCAATATAGTAAAGGTGGCCTTTTAATCATAATTACACCCTGAAATATAAATTATACACTCCTATTTTAAATAACATCTTTGATCACTTATACAAGAAACATGTATATTTACCATTATTTTTTTATTGGTTTTATATTTTATTTCAATACCTTTTGATGTATAAATGGTATGTAAGAAAGGAATATGTGATGTTATGATTACTGACACGGTCTTCAAAAAAGGTGCTACCCATTTTCTGGATATTAGGCAGCGTTTATTGAGCTGCCAAACACACGGCCGTTACAAAAGGTTATATACTGCGGGTTGTGGGTAACTAGGCGCGAGCCTCACTGGCAGGGAAATCTTGTTTCCCGGACATTAAATCCTTTCTTCACCAGTCGAGGGGAAACTTGAAGATGATTCTAGGGACTTGAACTATTTTATTTATAAAAAACCGAGTCAACTAAATTTTTGAATTTCACCGTTTCGTAGTATTTTTTTGCAGAATAACTCAATGCCTAAAATGAATATGTTGAGAGCTAGTTATATTAATAGTGTATGATGTTTCATTTAAATATACATTGCATTTAAAAGTGAAAAATAATGTCTCAAATAAAAACTTATTTTTATACCCTGACATTTTTCCACTTTCTACATATTTTTTATTTTCATTGTCAATTGCCCTGAAAGACTGAAATATGGAAATGAGTCAAAAAAGTTGTCTTTATATAATAATTGACAACAAAATAATATTTGTTACTGAATTATAACATATATTACAATATTTTTTTCAAATTGTGCATTTAAAAGGGTTTTGGTTTATCTCACTAGTTTATACCACGCAAATAATAAACGCAATAT
Source organism: Atopsyche davidsoni (assembly GCA_022113835.1). Lineage (NCBI taxonomy): Eukaryota > Metazoa > Arthropoda > Insecta > Trichoptera > Hydrobiosidae > Atopsyche > Atopsyche davidsoni. The sequence goes on along the minus strand of JAILWY010000006.1, from coordinate 5,882,145 downwards.
TTGTTCAAATATTTTATATTAAATGCTTGCGTTTTTATATAACTATTGAATAAAAGTATAAATATTTTTTTCTATTCAGAACCAACCCTTGTTTCTTCTCCTATGAATAAACGGTTCCTTATATTCTGCGGTCAAGTATCCGAGTAATACATCGCAGGCCTTTGCCCGGCCGACCTAGCCCTCTTGAGAAACCTCTCTTTAGGGGTGAAGGTCCTACGATCGGTCAGCAGGAAGTGACAAACGTATGGTCACCCTTCCCGCTACTTCCGCTTTTCAAAAGCCTAACGTATTTTCAGGATCGCTGCACACTGTACAGTTTGCAATTTTGATGTAGTTCTTAATATCTTGAATGACAGAGTATACATAATACGATATCGATAAAAACTAATTACATTCTAAACATGTTAAATACATATGGATGTGAGTATATATTCTATTTTTAGTATAACTTCGATTGGATATCTTTTTATGAAAATTATTCTAAAAGTTTTAAATAAATATCCGTTATTGATAAAAATAACAAATAAATCAAATTTTACGATCGGGAATCCCAAAATTCTAGAATTATTATACTTCGCTGATCGGACATTTTTTGAAATTTTATATGCATAACTCCATGCCCCTTGCAACCCTTTGCAAATAAATCTTTTGAAAATGGCTACTGCTTCGGTCACGGGCCAGCTCATACACACGATCGCCATGAAAGGCAGTATATTTTGCATGCAACGTTTCTCCGGTGCATACTTCAGTTACTTTACGACATTACTGTTTACAACTAGAGTATACTCGAACAATACTTTTCTAAAATAAATAAATTTAAAATATCTTGAGAATCTTCCTTTTTACCGATACCTCTTATTAAATAAATTCAAGATTTATTTGTATATCGTTATGTTTTAAAATATTTCATACAAAATATTATGTCTCTAAAACCGTGATAGTCTCTATTTGAAGGTTTTATAATTACTTCTATTTACTTAAGAGCGCACCTGAAAATTGCAACGCATATAAATGCCTCTTCTCTTATTAACTTAATGATTGAATAGAGACGGGTTATTTTGTTCATAACAACAGATTTATATTACAATGCAAACAGCATACAAAGTAATTACATTGAATGGAGGCGCACATGTTGCTCGTGAGTAGCACTCGAGTGGCCTGAGGTAAACTGCTCGCTGCTCAGTCGCCATACATTATTGATGTAGCATATACAATTGCTACCGAGTGGGTTACCATAATCGCACGCCTATGCTGTAAGATTGCCGGATCGACTTGTTAACATGCGTTAATACGTTGAAAACGCTGTTGCTCTAAGAGTGGCATGCAAATTACATTATGTATATTTTATTATTTAAACACCGGTAATAACAGTTTGTTGGTGTACGAGAATATATTTGATTTAAAATATCTTACATGTCGTATCAACGTTGAAAGTAAAACGATGAAATTATTTAAAAGAAATAACGACCGGGTCTGATTTGACTAAAGTTTTATATTGTTAACTAAATGTATAAAAAAATATTTAAATTAATAAATTTATTGAAGACAGCATTCATTTGATAGGCTATTAAATAATAATAGTGAATTGGCTGACTTTGCAATCGCAAAATAGCTAACTTAGTTATATTTCCTAAGCAAATAGTTATTTTGAGGCTCAAAGTAATATGCAATTGCAATTAATATTTTGTATTGTATTGATTTTTTTCTAAAGAAGTTTCAAATTAAGGTTAAAGATTTAAAAAAAACTGGAGTTATTATAACCATAACTCACGTAAAACTAGTATTATTTCGATCTAGTGTCACTTCAATCCACAACAGCAAGTATATACTATAACCTTAGTTAAAGTTCCCAGTTCAATAAGGTTTTTTTGTTCTTGCATGTAAGATTTTGATAGATATTTCATAAAAGCAATGACATGACTTTTTATGCCTTTCAAGTCATACATTAGCATCACTCACTACCCTTCCCAAGGGGATGAGTGTTTTTCACGTAAAAAATGCTTGTAAAAATCAGAAAAACAATGGCTTCTTCCCTGGAGCTCATATTAGAATGCTTCAGCGAGCCTCAGGGGATTCTGTCATTTATTTTCATGTAACACTGATGTGGAAAAAAATACTTCTGAATAATGTATCGGTACTGGGTCTTCAAAATACGAATTTTTCTTTAAAAATATTTTTTTCTGTGAATCATAATTGTAAATTATCAAATTGCCCAGAAAATTATATATTTCTAGAATATTTAGATTAATTTCAATAGAATACTTGCAGATATTAATATTTTAAATTTATATACAAGCAAAACAATACTCATCCATCAATTGATAAGATACATTTGTATTATTTGTATTGAAAGATTTTTATCTTACTTGTTATCCTTGCTGACGATATTATAATAAAAATATAATAAATAATTTATTGTTAGTTTTACATATATTATATATTTACGCATATATATAATATATACATGAGAATTGAATTATTATATTAAAATATCAATTCATACATTTCTTGTTTACAGCTTGGTTCTTGAAAGCTTTGTGTTTAAAGAAAATTTGAGTTTTGTAAAAAAATTTGGTATGTGCTCCAATGATACAATTTAAATTCAAATATACTATACCATTTAAACCAGACAATAATGGGTATATCGAGTAATTGTGATGGTTGTCAGGATATTCTAATAGTTGATTAATTAGTAAAACTTATGGAGAGACAATATCTAATGCCATATACAATCAATACTGTTTTGCCTGAGGTATTTGGGAGCTTATCTCTTAGAAGCCTTGCTGGCGCTCCCGCTAGTGTTCACCTGTATCTATAGCGGTTGGATTAAAAAATAACGAGACTCTTTTCTGCTTTTAAATTAAATAATATATTTTTTATTTCATTGTATATTGTTGTTATTAGAATACATATTTATTGAATCGTTTCTTTTTAGCATTATATAAGATATTTTCATGTTTCAATATTAAAATACTTTAATACCATCTAAAATCAAAAATGCAATTCATAAAATCAATTTGAAATAACAACTAAGCACAATAATCAATTCCTAATTACACAAAAAAACAAAGCATATTAACTCGATAAGATTTTTTTTTTATATTCGGTGTCTTTTTAGTCTGTAAAAATTCTATTTACATCTACACAATAATATTCTCATTATATAACTACCACACATGCAGAGTTTCAGTGCACCCTTGTCTCTCGCCGCGGGGCACATCTCCCGGCCTCAGCCTCCCTCTCCCCCTTACTTATAATTTATTAGCCAGCCCTGGATTCAATCTGCAGTCCTCTCTATGCATTGGCATCTGTAAACACGGTGTGCTTGCATATCGATTATGTAAGATTGTTATGTTATCTATGATAGTATTAAAAATATGTATAGGATATAAGGTATATGTGTGATAAAATAAATTAAGAAGCATGTGGGTGCACTTATACATCACATTATACGTAAATTTATAGCCACTAATCTTTTGTTTTTATCCAAATCTAATATCTAAATATTCTTCTCCTTGCACCGAATGTACAAAAAAAAACATTTTTACCTTTCCAGTTTTATCGTAAAATACTAAAATCTAATACATCTTCTTTGTATCTTTCTTATTTCACCATAACAATGTTATGAAAATTCTGAGAAAAAATCACACACACACCACTTTCCCCGCATGTTTGTCAAGTAAAGTAGCAGCCATATAGCTCAAGGGGTATTATTTTGTAAACACATTAAATTCCATTCAAAGGGGATGAAGGATGATTTCTACCCATTGTATTTTTTATTTGCGATATCCTTTATGTTAAGTTGCAATTTTGTCAATTCAAATTTAATCTAATGTTAATATAGCCCGAGGTAATTTTTTAAAAACGCTGCTCTGATCCACGCTGTATCTGAGTATATTATACAGGCTGGCATAAGGTAAAAAGTATGCGGAAGGCACTATCTCTTACAAAATAATCACCCTAAACAAATAAATCAAGTATTTCATCCAGTTTATAGAGGGTTGTATTTAAATTCTAATCAAATATGCCGTCAAGTGATTTGTAAAATCTCTTTTAAACGTAGTGATTCTGCAAGTATAGTATTTATTTTAAAATAAATATTTATTATCAATTTTAAATCATAGCATTACAATAGATTCAATAACAATATTTTTAATAGTAAACCTTGAGATTAACATAATCCACTTTGCGGTGAAAGTTATTTAGAGGTATTTAAAATTAATATGAGGTTGTATAAAACATAACACGTCTTATTTGAGATTAAGAAATGAGAAAACGGGAGAGGAACGAAAATATATTAAAATTAGACATTTGTTTGATTTCAATATTTTTGGTATTATTATCTCTTAATATAAATTGTATTTGTCTTTCTAAATTAATCAAAAAACAAACCAAAGGTCATTTCTGTGTTATAACCACCCAATTTTTTTAGACTTGAAACAGAGAAAAAATCTTAAATAATTTCAAATGGCTTCGAAGAATTTAATAAATATTGTAATTTTATTTATTTTAATTATTCGCTTGTTGTTTCAATAGCTACGAGCCATGGTTTTGTCTTCCCCCAAGTATACAAAGGCGGGACAACTAATGTAGCTAATGCAGAATTAGCCCCTCGGCAAGTTGACTGGGTGATATTTATCTATTGTCTCTCATTTGTTAGTCACTTAAGCATAATTGATTCACGACAAAGACGGCTCCAATAGAGAAATCTAAGACGTCTTTGATGTACCGTTCACTAAGCTTAGTACTAAAGATACATCCTAACCAATCTGGCTTAATATTTTAAGTATAATATTAAAATAAAATAAATATATTCGACGTTTTTTACTTTCGTTTTGGGGATTAATTAACTACGTCTCATTTAAACTAAAAAAGGTTATTGGTTACTGTTATAATTTCGATTCAACCAATTGTGTTTGAAAGTTTTATCGTCTATTGTAATTATAAATACTCGATTCTTGGGCGTTACACAACGCTAATGTTAATTTTAATAATCTGACGATTCGGTTCCGGTAACTTTATGGAATATGAAGATGATTTTCAGAAGATTAAACTATGTAAATAAAAATTCATTCTCTCGATGATGCCAATATATCTATTGATATGATTATGTTCATAGTTTAATTATATTATTATACGTTATAAATGCGTGAAAAGATTAAACATGACGTACAGTACAAACTCACTGTTAAAACATATAATAATATTATTATATCGTGAAATACAACTTAGTTTGCAGATCGTGTAAGTCCATGATAGGAAAATTTACAAAGACATACTCCATGTAAGTATAATATGACATATTTAATTATACACCGTAATGACAGCTGAGGAAACACCAGTTATGTTAATGGTTGCATTCATGAAAAATGAGCTGCATTGTGGTGTACTGTGCAATAATAATTAGGTTTGTCTCACATGCTGCATGGCGTCATCCGTCAATTATAAAAAAAAAACCATGTCAAAAGTATTTTAAAATTTTTGTGGTTGTATCTTGGTGTAAAATGCTACCCAAATGTAATTTAAATTATTTTGAGTAATTTCACTGTAAATTGAAGATTTTAAATGTACGGTGTTAAATGTAAGTCACAGATCGCAGTTCTGTTCTGGAGGAGGCCTGAGGTGCTCGGGCAGGACAGCGGATGGCCCGCGGTGCGCAGTTCGTGATATCTATATTCATACACAGGCGCAGGCTCGGCGCACTTATCTGCAACAGAACTGCAACTGGAGATAAAACCGGTTACTGCAAATAAATTATCGTCCTTTGTCCTTACTGCAGACAGGGCCGCCGCAGGAAAATAGACCCAGTCAAATGTCATTTTTTTCTAAAAATACTATTCCTCTTCTGATGCCTCTCTTCATAAGAAATTGGTGACCTTTTTATCGAATACATTTCTATCTTGGGCCAGTCTCACTAATTCGAATATACTTTTAAGTAAGCTATTTTTAAAATGCTTTTTTTTTCGATTATTCCTTGCACAAAATTAGCTGTGGGATGCTATATTTATTATTTTGATACATATGGACAAAATAGAAGACCTTAAGGTTTTTTAATATACAGATGGAATAAAATCAAACCTACCTTTGTTTAACATGCTTGCGTGTTTTAAAATATTTATTTAAAAAGGCTTATACCTGTAAAATATTGATTTTCGTGAAGACCGTCTCACAGGAAGTACGATTTTGCCAATACAGGTATTATTCATTGATAATGATTAACTGATATTTATTTTTTTATCCTTAAATTGTACTCATAATTAGGATAAACATTATTTTATGCATGTTGTTTTTCAAAATCGCACTTGAAAATGAGTAAGTACATTTTTTCAAATATTGAAAATTGATTAAAGAAACTCTTAGAAAAATATCATCGTGATTTGTGTGGGATTTGAACTCACATCCCCATGCTTACATGGCTGGTGCATTACCAATTATACCAACGAATCACTTGTACTAAGCAAAATTTTTTAACAATCATATCCTATAAGTGAAACAACGTACTTATTATGCCAATTAAATATTGGGCTTATACCTGTACTGCAAGTTTTATTTTTTCATAAAAAAAAAAATTCCCGTTTGTATATTCTTACCTTAAAATCTAATGGAGCTTTCAACTATTAAAGTGTTTTGTTACTAATAGCAATAGTTGAAATTTTATTTAATTTCAACAAAAAAAAAACTTATTTTCTGAAGTGCGCGCATCGATCGTGATTCTCGCTTCGGAAGATCTCTAGTTTGGTTTCATCGGTGTGAATTAAAAATAATCATGATAAAATATTGTATTAGTGTTGTTGGGTGCCCCTGGCCGGCTCTGGTCCGACCAAAGCGCAGTCGCGCGAGATTAGAAAAGGAAAAACTGTGCACCTGTGTGCTCACCACCACAGCGGGGAGCGCGGCCGCGTGTGCGTGCTGTGAGATGTTGATTCGCTGCTAAGAGCGGACGGAAATCACGCTGCAGGTATACACGGATACGCAGGCACAGGCACAGGAACACTGCATTGTATTTTATTGCAGCTCGTGTCATTTCATAGCTGTCTTCAGCTTTGTGCGTACAGATCTCAACATGTTAAAATAAAACAAAATTATTTTTTTTAACTTTTGAACGTATAAGTGCAAGAAAGCAGGATTGGTGTATCTTACTTGTATATTATAAAATTTTAAATAAATTTACAATTTGCATAACCTGAAATTTTTTAAATTGATACCGACGTAAAAGTCAACTAATAAATAATTATTTAAGCGTGAAAGACATAGCAGGTAATTTTTTAATAATTTTAAAATAAAATTCACAACGCCATATAGCAGCACCATAAAGCAACAACAAACCTCTGAAAATTACCAATACAATATCAAGTTTATGACGCGATTTATCATTTACTAAGCTCCATCGATATTCAAAACCACAGACGTGCCACTAGAATTTTACGAATTATTAACAACCATTTTTTTACGGATTCATACTAAAGATGTCGTAGGCATGTATTTGTATCAGAATAAGTGTACATCGCCGTCCACTATTACTGAGCATCCGCCATTGTCAGACAAGTAAAAACGCAAAGTGTGACACCACACTAGAAGCTCTACGAGGTAACACTAATATTGAATTGCGATTCGAATGCATTGCTATTATCCATCGTCGGTCTTCTTTGCGTTCATAAATCCACGGCCGGGCAGTGTGACACGCTTATTCATTTTGTCATTTCACCTCTAAAAAGCAGACCCTAACTCGGGGCTGGACAAGGACCGACTTATGCAGTTCCCTGCGGCGGTACGAGATGCACTTCTGATTTACACAGCTCGCAGGGGCCCCACGCGGGGGCCCAAGGCAGCGAGTTAATCCTGGAAATGCATTTACAATCATTTCACTTTCCTTCAGCGTAACAGAATTTACGTAAACCAACGTCCTTACTGATACATTTAATTAATATATGTTTTATAGTCGATTTGTGATTATTTGTCCTCGTGCAAATCTAGAGTGATTTGCATGGGGCAAAATATTTTGAATATCTGGAGTTGAGTGCAGATTATTTTTCAACGCTCAGACAATTGCTAACCAAGCATTCACCATTTGTTATTGAAGTACTTATTTTATTAGTATTATGTTTTTTTTGTGATTATTGTACTTGATATCTTCTTTAGGTGCCTCTCCTCAGAGAAAATTAGTGACCATCTCATTGGATATATATCTATGTCTGTTCATGGCTTTCTTACGTAGAATAGTGAAGTAGGTTATCGGGTCCTACTTAATATAGTATATGATATTGCATATTGTGATATTAAACTGCTACATGATATACTTTTAGACCAAAAAGATAGATATAAGAACCCTCAAATTGAAAAAAATTGTAATTGATCATGAGCCCAAACAGAAGTAACATTTTGGGAATCTTCGTCAATACGAAGCTTGGATATTATTTTCACTGCGTCTTTATAGCATTTTCTAAATTTCCAAAAATTTATTAAACCCATTTTCCAATTTAAATCAATAAATAGGTCGTCACTTGCTGCACAAGCGGCACGCCACTCTCAGCCTTACTGCCCTTTCGTTTTCAATCAATTACTACGTGACGCAATGGTCGCCCCGGCTGCCTATTGCATTACAGCTAGTTAGCTAACGTAACTTGGATTGCCTCCAACATAATCATATTAATCATTCCAGCTCAAAATACTATTTGCATTTTGATATCATATTTGAATCACTCGGGAGGTTTGCCTAAAGATACAATATTATTTAAATTTGTCCAATGCATTGTGCAAAATATAAAGCAACAACTTGGTAGTAGAGTTGTAAGATTCAAACGATTTTGTATAATTTTAAGAACAATAAATAACAAGAGGTATTAAAACGTGTTTGGACGTATTGCTTATCTATTATTTCAAGAATGCGTATAAAATTATACTTTAAGCATGATGATATTAAATAGCTATTTATTATTTTTTCAATGTAATTAAGGCTTGATATATTTATTTAGTTTCAAAGACAAAGGTGTGCTGAGTAAACATTGTGAAATATTAACGATTGTAAATCAAGTGATCGAATGAAGCACGACCGTCCAAGATGCATCATCATGTCCGGGAAAATTCACAAAGGATATGCTTTCAATCCTGCCGTATTTCTTGGTAATACCGAAGACCATCCCAAGGGTATATTTTAATAAAGAAATATAATTAGATTTCTTATGAAATTGCTTGTTAAGTTAAGTTGCTCTTTGTCTTCATTTGTGGAGTAGTAATTATTAAAATATTAAAAATATATATATATCCACGACAGGTTAGCGTCTTTAGAGACACTTACAAATATTTATATTCAAGGCTATAATAACCGTTTTATTTAATTTTTTTATAAAGTTTAAAAAACAGAGAAGCATACGCTTAGTGGGTTATCGTTTTTAGATATATTGAAGTGCATATCTAATTGTTTTTTTTAAGTAAATTATTCCTCTGAAAATATTCTTCACAATGAAGTAATTGCAAGTGGAATTCATTTAAATTTATCACCATGTAAATAACAATTAAGAGACAGGTAGGATTAATGTACCTGCAACAGTCGGCCGATATCCATAATGCATCGACGATTGCAACTTTCGCAAGTGCGACGTCAGAAGGTCAACTTTGTTTACAAGCCGAGTTGTTGCTTTATGGATTTGCAATTTTATTGGAACAAATCTCTCAGGTAGACCCCCGGTAGGCGTACTCGCTGCACGTGAAGCCAGGCTCGTTGCGTAAGAACCGGCTCCGAGGTGCTGTGACGTTAGAATACACCGAGAGGAAGAAGTGGATTTATCGAATCAGCAAGTTGAAGGTTTCTACTTGCTTTGTGTCGGAATATATTACACCCCTTCTTGTTATAATTCATGCCACTGCATTCAAATGTCTTTTGATTTCTGTATATTTAAATCATTTGGTCAATTAATTATACTATGAATAGTTTGTATCCACGCTCTATTAAATTAAGGCTAAATATAATTTTAGTTCGTATTTTCCTAGTAAGACGTGTTCAGGCTCAGATAATCTGAAAACAATATGTTTAAAGTAGCAATACTCTGTAGCAGCAGTAAGTCGTAAGCAAAGAGGTAAGAATGCAAGTAAGATGATAGATTAAACAGTTGTAATTGCTAAGATCTCTGCTTTGATACGTCTCAATTGGATTTATTTATACATAGAAATCAAACATAAAATTTAGCTAAATACAGAAGATAAAAAATGTTTTTTCAAAAATATTCACAGTTGAATGTTATCCTAAAGTTAAAGTTTTGTTGAGTCCTTTCACTGTAAAAGGTATATTCACTTACATTATTTTATTTTCACACTTCTGTCTCAGATAAAATTGATTGAACAACGCTAATGGAAGCAATAATACAATATAAAATAAACGAGATGCTAAGTAAAAAAAATGACCAATAAAAGTAAGTGCTGTCAATTTTTTTGCGCTTGTGGCATGATCAGATTTTTTTTGTGTTTTTAATTAAAACGGTGGTGGTATCCAATTAATCACTTCTGGCCTCAACATCTTTAAGAAACAATATGCTCAGAATACAAATACTAAATTTGATCATTTTACACATCTTCAAAAACATACATAAAACATTTCTATAATCCACGAAAAAATTTTCTATTGGTATAAGGTATTTGAATTACATCAGCCAAATTAAAACTTAAAAATTGGGACAAAAAGATACTAATTGGATATTACCACGACTTTAATTACTGCAATTTTCTTGTTTACTTTGGACGTAAAAACTGATAAATTATTACTAAGTAATATTAGTTTAATTGAAAGAATATAGATTATGCTTGCATTCTCTCCTTACAAAAACAAAAGTGGCGTTGATTAAATTGTGTTCATCGTGCTTCCATTTAATTGGTTGTTAACGGTGTACTTTTTACGTATAAAACTGTATTTCTATTTGTTACAGGTGAGTGATTCGCATTCTAACAGTGACTCAGCATTCAATGCATCATAAAATGGAAGTAACCTAGCCATTGAAGGAGTAAACGAAATAATTATAAATAAATAATATATTGTTGCACGTCGCATATTTTTTAAGGACTGTAGGCCCAATTTTTTAAATTATTTGTCACATGCACTTTTTTGCTAAACAGCCCCTCTTATAACTGCCCTAGCACTATCAAACATTGATTCATCTCAATAAAAACCCAGATTGAAACTCAACACACCATAAACCATAAACATGCCAAAATTCCGCACATAACAATATGGCGAATTTATCATAGACACTAAAAATAAAATCGCTCGTTATGCAAATGATATTTACTACAAATCAAACACCCGGACTATTGTCAGATTTGTCTCCGGTAGCGCAGGCCATTGTCTACTGGCCATCGGGCGATTGGTCCAGATACGTCGAAGGACCGTGGCGTGTCGATACAAAAGATCACGTCACGCTGACCCGAGTAATCGATCAGCCCGTGACGAAGTCATTGTGTTGCGGACATTTGGTCGGATTTCCCACTAAAGATGTCATCGCGGTGAGGTCCGCGGACCGACCAGGTTTATTCTATTGAAACGGTACGAACCCACACAATTATATATTTATATATATACATATTGTTGATATTTCATTAAGTTTACTATTTAATATATAATAGTGTGTCTATAATAATATTAATCAGTTACTGAATCGGTCTCCTTTTCATTATTTTTATTTTCGACTTTGAATTTTACGAATGTTGTAATATGGTATCACCCTCAAGAAATTTAATTCAACTTAAATATAGTTTATATACAAAGTAATTCTGACGTTAATATAACAGTCTCTTCACTTCAATTTTCTTCACGGTGACCGTCCAAATTATTTTGTTAATCTTTGGTGCTCTATACACAAGCCATAAACTAATTTCACGCCCCCATTGTGGGCAGTGGCGTGCGGAACCACGCCATCGGCTGTCATGGCGGCGACATGTTTGAATTCGAATCGAGTCGTGTTTTTGTGGGTTTACTTTGAATCATCTTCGGGGAAGGCGTTTGGCCTACATTCGTGTTTTATTAATTTAATTAAACTGGACTTATTGAGCAAGAGTAGTTACATATTTATTTTGGTGTCACGACCACATCGATTGGGACAGGGCGTTTTGTTTATTCAAAATTTAATTACTTAAAATGAAAACTTACGGAGCACTGTGGATTCTTTGTTTTTCAAGCAGTATTAGTAACAAAGTTAGTATAAACGAAGTCACCAAAGAAACTTTACTCGTGTACAATTGAATTATCTACTTCTGATAATATTCACTACAATTAAATATATTTTATTATTAATCAAACAGTTTGATACCTTATCTTATGCTATTTTCAATCAAACAACATTATCAATTTTTTTTATTAAATTACTTTTCAAGGATTTCATATATAATTTATTTAAATTTGATTAACATACTTTTTTTTAAATTACGTGTCGCATCCTACTGACCTCAATACAATTTTGGTACACATCATCAAAATCCGGTCACCAGATAAACGTGAAAAATGTAAACACAGGATTATTTACTTCAGAGACAGCTATGACGTCATGGCAAACGGTTTGTTGCATCACTTTGAACTTGTGTTAATACTTGATTTTTTTTTACATTATGTGGCGGACTGTAGACGCTATGACTAAGCGTATCAGAATCGAAGAAATTTAAAAGCCATGTTACCAGGAGACAACGTGTTTGTGGAAGATGAATATCGGACCCCTTTCATAATAATGTTACATTTTTTTATAAATTATTTCTTAGTGTAAGAAGTATATTTAATTTTTTTTCACCCGATAGTTCAACTAGTCAGAATAATAAATTGTCAAGTACATAATTTAAATAAAATAAATCACTGAATATTTAATAGATAATCAATACGAATTCAATGTTTTAGTTTAAGTATTATGGCAACTAAAAAATATGCAACTGGTCGGTTATTTATTTTCAGTTTGCAGTTATCTGCTATGATAGAAATCATATATATTTTTTAAGACAGTTGCTTCTACACTGCAATTTCTTATCATAAAAAGTCTAACAGTTAAGCAGTTTGTGAGTAATCATATGTCATTGCATTAGGTGCGTAACTTAGTTCTTAGGCTTTTTTGATCAATGAAAAATAGAAAATTTATAGAGGAATACAAAAAATGGTTTATTCAAAGTATCGTCACTCGCTAGCTATACGTTTTTTCCATGTTTCAAGCAATACATGAATACCGTGACCTTATGTTTGCGTATCATTTTCATCCAATAACGCTAACAGATCGGCGTCCTTTATTGTTTTTAATCTTCTGGAGTGCTCTGTCCTCAGTGTCGAAATCGCGACTTCTGAAGCATTTAAAGCAATTTTCATAGGTAGTTTTTGACGGTGCATGTTTGCCGTAAGTCTCCTCAAGCAAGCAAAAAGTTAAAGTTGAAAAGCAAAGCTTCCTGCAAATGCTGTTTTTTTGGCACAAAACACGACATCTTCATTGTTAGAAAAAAATTTATTGCGTTGCGATATGCGTTGGTGTTATGATTGCTTATTATTGACAGATGTCTTAGCAATAAAAAAATTCACGGTTGCCAAAACCAATTTGATTCTGACGTACAATTAATTTACACGGTAGAAAATAATCGTAAGATTCTACTGAAACCGTTTTTTTTTATATATCAATATTCATGCTTTAAAAGACTTCAGTTGTATGATTGGTTATTAATGTATTAATAAAATAGAATGTAGATATTGATGAGTCATCAGTTTTGAGTTGTGGCAGTTGTGGTGCGAGCGACCCCGAGGAGCACCTGAGCGGTGAGTCGGGCTCGCGGGTGACGCACCGCGGGAGTAAAAACGAACGCCGCGTTTCCTGGAGATGATTCACCGCAGCCTCTCTAGCGATCAAATAAAACCAAACAAGGAGCTCTTTTCGGGAATATTTAAATTGGACTATGTCGGGGGCTTCTCGGAACTTCCTGCAGTCAATTTTTTTTTTTAAATATTCTACGTGGATCGTTAAAAATTTAATACATTGTATGCTTTCATTATATATGTTAGAAATCAATATATCGTAGTATTTAGAACATTGGACTTGTTGTAAAAGTTTCTATAAAAAATATCGCTATTTGTTATAATACTTTTTTACGTAATAATATTTGTGTCCTTTGTGTTATTTTTACAACAGTAAGCAAATAATATGTTTTAAAAAATTAAGTAGTTATCTCTTGAATTCATAGAATGCCTTAAATTCTGAATGCCTTAGATTCTATATTTTTTTTTATTTATACAATTACTTTAAATGTTAAGTAATTTGAACAACGACTTTGAATAGTTAATTAATTTCTATATTCGAATACTCATCTCTGCATCATTTCACATGAAATGATATCTCCCCTTTGACTCCCAACAAAGGAATCTCAGCTTTATAAATTATAACCTGTCCCACCACTCCTTGCACCCTTGTACTTAATAATAAACTTTTCAGTATTTCCTAAGCAGTTATCTTTAGCAATAAAATTACGTTTTAAATATAGTCTACGTTTTTAAACTTATAATAAAAAAAGGTTTTATTTTGTTATAGCTCGAGCGTTGACATAACCGTGAGGTTTTTGTAGATTTCACGTACGAACTCGCTATTTCTTGAATTCAAGTAAACCCCAAAAAAAGATTTATTTGAATGTTTTAACTAATTATTTATCGTCACTTGACCGTCATTAAATAGTAGAAATGACAATTATTTAAACTGATTTTAATACGACAAATATGGTAATGCTAAATATTAAAAAATATATTTTTTATTTTAGTATTTTAAACCGCACATTGAATTGGTTCATCTATATCGATTGTAGATTTAAATTCTATCACCAATTAGTCTCTATAATTTCGCAAAAAAATATTAGTTATCATAGGCAACGCTTAATGGTATTTCCATTAAGCATAAATCAAAAAATTGAGACATTTTGCCCCTGAGGATTGTAATTAATTACTCTATATCTTATATTATAAGAAGTGACTATAATCAAAAAAAAGTATGTTTTAAGATTTTTTTTTTTATAAGAGTGTAAATTAAATTCTGTGATTTATTAACATCAATTAAAATTTTATTTTAATGTTAAATTCTGAGTGTTTTCAGTAAATACTATAAAATTTAAAGGTTGTGGCATCACTGTAGATCACTACCGGATAATGTGAGCCCAGATCCGCTTAATTGGCCCTTTACAGTTGTCAAAGGTGTCAAAAATACAGCCTCAGTGGTGTGATTCATTTCATGTATCATCAAGTGTAGGGCGACCATTACTTTAATTGCACTGTTTATTTATTTCAATTTCATCTATTATAATAGTATCACTTTTTATATATAATATTTCTTTTAAAAAAAATTACACAGGCGTTGTAAATTAATAAATAGACAGTTCATGAAAGTAAGGAATTAAATCATCAAGTAGCTTTAACATATGTTTATTTGTTACATATATTGATAAAATTATTAAAAATACATTATATATTCAATCATAAAGATTTTTTTATCTATAGAAAAAATACAGTTTACCTTATTAATAGACTAGAAAAATTCATGGATATATTAAATTATTCGTGTTGTTTAAAGAAGGTGAGATCTTAAAATATATGTTCATTTTATGTTTAGATATTGTCGATTTTAAATTATTTGTTATTAAATGTGGAATACATAACTTATAAGAATTAGAATTTTTAGTAAATTAAATTTGACTTTAAGCTTGTAGTAATAAGAAAATTGCAAAAACATACTTAAAATTTTATTGATATATATATAAAAAACATACAGCTTAAATTATTATAAGACACGAAAAACAGAGTTATAAGTAAAAACAACATACAGTGTACACGCAGCCATAAAATTTCAAATATCTCAGTTTCACACTCAATCCACATTTCTATATATAATTAAGTCTATTTTATGGTTACCAGAAAAGTAGTACAATGGAACGCCCTTCAACATTACCTCTCACAAGTACCCATAAGACGCATCTTTGTGAGCGATACAAATATCCGCTGGATTACCATTAGCCCATGTACCTGTTACCGCCATCAAGGATGGCCCCAGGACGGGGATCTGTCATGATCTCATGATGCTTCTCTGGTCATCATACACGACTGCCGGCGGAGACTAATGCACCCTATTGAGGCAGCTGACAGCTCCTAGTGAATTAAACATCCACCTACTTCGTGCAGACATTAATATTACCATAGCATCAAATTGATTGCTTGGTATTGTTATACAAAACATGCTTAAAATTTTAACAATTTTAAAATCATTTGCATTTTCAAGAAAATACAAATTGAAGTGAAGGCTTTAACAGAATGCCAATCTAACAGCACTTTGGCTTGACCTGGGGTCATTCAGTTTTGCTACTGTTTAACAAGATTGCCAAACATTGAATCCCCAATAATTAACAATTAAATTTTTGCGATACGATATTTTATATACATATTTCTACGTTTATTGTATTCTCACAGATACATTGACTTTTTTTTATCACATAAACCGATTGAATATGGTAAGCTAGACATAGAAAAAAATCGGTATATTTAATTCAAAGTATATTATTATGCATTGCTGACTTTTGCGTATACATTATGCTTGCAATATCATAACTGGAAAAATGGCATCTTGCATAAAATTATAATCATCGTTTGTGATTATTCAAAGTATATTGAATAATAATTTCATACTTTACCCGAAGCTTTATTCCGTCTACGTCATAGGTGGCCAACCTTTTTCAGCTACCGGGCCAAATTGAGGAAATGGGATTGCCTACTGGGCCGGACGACAAAATTTCATTTAACACGTTGACTGTCATTGTAATTTTCAGAAATCTGGCTGAAAATGACAATTTGATTGGCATTATATTATTAAAAACTCTCATTTTAGTGCATGGTTATCATCAAAAAGCAAAATTTTCTGTTCATACAAGCCAGCATTGATTTTTTTTTCATTTCCCAGAAGCCATCTATCGATATTAGCACTGATATATTCCGAGTTTAATCGTAGCTGCACAAAAATGGCAAGTAAACAAGGATGAGATAATTCGTAGCGGCAGTCAACGTGTTAATATAAAAAGCAAGCAAGAAATATAGTGTTTTTATAGAAGATACAATTTTATTTGTATATAAAAATAAACAAAATATATTACATTTTAATGAGACGTCTGATTTTGTTTGTCAAGAGCAAGTGCATCAATGTTAATATCGATTGATGTTGTCGCTACACGCAAACAGTTTTCCAAATGGTCATCAGTGATGCGTGATCTTGTATGAGATTTGATGTACTTCATTCTAGTGAAAAGCTGTTCACACGTGTAAGTGTTTCCAAACAGCGAAATCATCAAAAGAGCATGTTTATATATTACAGGATATTTCTCCTTATCCAAATATGTTTTGTAAAACTCTTCCAAACCAACTTGATTGAATTTCTCCTTTAACTGTGTATCACAATACATTTCACAATGTTCCATTTGTAAAAATCCTGGCAATGAATTCACATCTACGGAGAATGGCGTTGCAAATGCAGCAAAAAGCATGCGATGCTTTTTAAAATCTTGAAATCGGTTTTCAAATTCCAGCTTCAAGTTTGATATCAACGAAGCGTACTTATCCGTCGCTATTTGTGTGACGTCTGGCTCCAATAATAATGTAGGAAAATGAGTGTAGATTTTTGCCCTTAACTGTTGTTCCCAAACCCCAAGTTTCATTTGGAATGCGCAAATATGATCATACATGTTATTGATTAGTTGATCTTTCCCTTGTAGACGAGTATTAACAATATCTAGATGGCTAACTATATCGACCAGAAATGCAAAGTCTCTAACCCACTCCTTGTCTTCAAATTCCGGGATACGTTTTGACTTGGTTGCGAAGAATGATTGTATTTCTTGCTTCAAAGCAAAAACTCTTTTCAACATTTTGGCACGGGTCTGCCACCTTACTTCTGCATAAAATGTAACGTCATTATAGTCTGAATCCAAAGACTTAAGAAACTCTTGGAACTGACGGTGATTCAACCCCTTCGACTTAATAAGGTTTACTGTTTTGATGACCACATTCATGACATGATCCATTTTAAGGGACTTGGAACATAAATTTTCCTGATGAATAATGCAATGAAAATTTAGCATCAAAGTATTACCAACTTTCCTGGCCTCGTCTTCAATCAATTTTACTAAGCCATTGTGTTTACCAACCATTGCTGGAGCACCATCTGTTGCTAAGCCCGATAAGTTGTCGAGTTGTAAAGATAAACGATTCAATGTCGATGTAACAGCTCCTAAGAAATCTTGTGAGCAAGTGGTGTCTTTAAGTGGATACAGTGCCGCTAATTCTTCTGTTTTGTTAAAATGGACATCAACACCTCTAATAAATATTGCTACTTGGGCGGTATCTGTTAGATCTGTGCTTTCATCCAATGCTAGAGAATAAAATATGAATTTGGATGCTCGATTTTTCAAATTGTCTTCAATATATTTTCCAATGTCGTCCACACGCCTAGTAATAGTTTGACGAGACAGGCTTATTTTTGAGAAGTCTGTTTTCTTTTCTGGGCACATAAATTCAACGACACTCTCCAAACATTCCTTAACAATTTCACCATCTGAATATGGCTTCGATTTTTTTGCAAGTATCGTGGCTATTGCATAACTAGCTTTTACATAGCATTTTGAGTTTTCAGTCATATTAGTAAATGTCTGATGTTGTGCAAAAAGTTTTCTTTTTAATAAATTAACTTGGTCTTGTCGAAATTGCCCTTCGTACTTATCAAACCTATTTGCATGCTTAGCCTCGTAATGACGTTTAATACTATACTCTTTTAATGCAGAAACAGAACTATTGCATATCAAGCATATTGGCTTTGATTTAAATTCCACGAAAAAATAGTTTATACTCCATCTGTCTTGAAAACTTCTGTGTTCTTCGGTGAATCTTCTCTTATTTGGTCCAAGGTTTTTACTATTTGACGCCATTTCTGTCTAACTAAGCCTAAATAAACAACCACGCACTTTGCAAGCTACCTGCGAACTGGACTTTGCACGATAGCCGGGGATTACCCAGCAACCCGCTCCGCACCCCTCCCTCCCTTCCCCACGGTATCCCGCATTCACGCTCACGAGAATCTACGCGAAATCGACGTGCTCGCTTTTTAAAATCAGCTTAAATTTGTGATTGTTAACACAAAGAAATTGCCACGATAGTTGAATCAATGTACTGAGATATTTCCATATATATGATATGATACGAACTACGCTCAATGGAATATTCTAATGGTGGTTTTATGTAAAATAAAAAAAAAATGTTTGCATTTGCTCAGTGGGCCAAAAATAAACGCCCGCGTGCCACGCGTGGCACGCGGGCCATGGGTTGGCCACCTATGGTCTACGTGATATTATCGGACAAAGGCGGCGCAAACTCGCCAGATATAGCCATTTCCACCAGGCTTAATAGAGTATGACCAATCTCAGCCCGCAGTGAATGACAGTTTATATCTTTCAATAATTACAAAGAACGGGGAATAGAGACAGTCGCCGCCGACAAAATAAACACAGGCGTTTTCATTTTCTAAAGCCTAAAAGACAGGAACGTGGAGAATCTATACATGTGGCCATAAACTCCGAAGATCTGCAAATGCAATAAACAAGATGCCACCAACTAATTGATTTATCGGTGTTGGATATTCGTAATGGGCGGTGTTTTGAAGAAACGGCTGTCGGTGAATATTAAGGCCGCGCTGATATTGTTGAGTTTGTAAGAGAGATGTATGAAAAAATGTTTTTGTTCTAGTATAATTCTTGGACACAAAGAACGCCGATATTGCTCAAACAAGTATTTTTCCTTGTTCAATCGTCGTCTAAGGTTTTAGCGGCTTTCTTTTGATGTCTACTCGTATTTTACTTTCTGAAGAATTACAGTTTGCAATGGATGAGTATTTGCATTAAGAGAATCGAATCGAGACATTGTAAATTATTTTTACTGACATCCTCAATGAATAATTTTTTTTTGTTGATTCATTTATGATTCTACCATTGTATTTAAATAAGTTAATTTCATTAAAAAAAAGTATATTTTTTAATAAGCGCATGTCTTTTGTGTAAATGTGTTGTCCGCAGAAATAACCAGTTTTAAACATAATATTAAATTTTAATATAAACTATGTTATTTTTTAAAAATAAACACATTTATTTAATTTAAAAATTACCACGTGTTCACCACTTTGCGTGTATACTTAGTAGTACTGAAATATGATTAGATTGTAAATATGGACTGTAACAATACTATCAAATTGTTTGTAGAGTGTGAATATTTTAGATTCATACCAAAACTCGTTTTAGCAGACTGATTATGATGCAATTTTTTTAAATAGTCATAAAAATAAAATAGAGATTTTAAAATCACATAAAAGCAATAGCCTTCAGAGCTGTTTGGTCAGGATTTTGTATGCACAACTTTCTACAAACAATAGCATAGTAGGTAGACACAATCTCCACCATTCGGCCCTTTTTTGTTATCTATGGGTCGGCAATTCGTCACTATACGGTGACGTGTTTGAAAATGGGAACCGCTCCGCCGCCGTCCCATAGAGGTTTTAATTGTTTTATTGCCTGTCGACAAATGCGTGCACTCCTGTCAATATCCCTCCTCGTTTCAGCAGTCCTGCTGTAAATATTGTGTCCATTTTGACAGAAAACACATAATGGCCGTGGGACTCGTAGGAACGAGAACAGGACCTTTGTTCAGCAGTGGGTGGCATTTTGAAGAAATAAAATCACTAATGCGTAGCTCCTCGCCATGCTGTTTTGAAAACAAGGAGTCTAACGTTCCGCTTATTTTACAAAGGAACTTTAACTTTGAAATAACAGAACCGAGCCTGCCCCTGCATCTGTGTGGTCTGGCGGACTTATCAGAAACTTTGTATTATAATGACGGGGCCGCAATTGGATGTCCTTGGTACATTCAGTAAACTGAAATAGTTAGGTCAGTAGGGGAGGCATTGTTCTTGTGTAAAACTACGACTTAGTATAAACAATACAAACCTATACAAAGCCCTTTGAGCTACTTGAAAAAATATGTCTTAGTATAGTGATTACACGAGCTTTATAATATGTTTGTATTCATTTTTAAAATCAGACATAAAATGAACGGATTTTTATTTATTATTTATTTATAATTAGTGTAGCCACATGGAATAACCTGTTGCATAAATAACTCAATTTGACATTACGATGTACAAAGAATACCTATTTTTAAAAATGTTTCATTAAGCTTATAAGATTTATGAAGCATAAATTAGGTTTGGCAATTTATTGGTTTATTAAAATTCGATTTTTAAGTGCTTTAAAACTTATTGCTGTACCTGGATTCAACCGTCGGTAAGCAAGTAGCTACTAGACAGCAGGTACATCATTTTATTATTTTAATTTTAAATTATTGTCTCAAAAACACCATCGATTCCACACATCGCATCGTAGCAGTTCACACTTAGGTCAGACGCTGCATGCTAGACAAGCCAACCAACGTGCAAGTGCTCAGCAACCGACGGGTATTCATGTGCTGTAATTAAAAATGCAGTCGGTGGTCGTGACTGAGCTCGATCGTGCATTCTGCGAGTCGATCGACGTAGCGATAGACTATTAGAAGCCGGAGTGACAAGCTCTGACGTCGACATATTTTTTGCTCGGTAAAGGCATTACCGTATCTCGAGCGTGGTCCGGTACAATTGGCTGTGGTCATTGTAAGGATTTGCGATTAGTCATTTAAGTATTTGATATACTTCATAATATAGTATGAATAACGTAATTTAACAACGTGCAATCGCTATCTACAGTTATCGCTACCTAATAGTATTTATTCTTTAATGCTACATATTGGAAGCATCAACATGTTTTATACTAAAAATTATTTTGTAGCGTCAGCCTAAATTATATTCCGATCGAACTAGAATATTTTTTACTAAATATGTTTATACTTTTAAACTTGTTTTCTGAATTCTAATTTGTATTCAATGATGTATAAGTTTGGTCCGTCATCGATCAATCTAAATAAAATAAAAACGTAATCTAACTTTAGTTAATAGCTAGTGACTATAATATAAAACATGATATCATTATTTAATTTCTACAGTGGCGCACAGCTGGACAGTTTATCCAAACTTTAAACCATGCAGCCGTAAACTTATATAAATTGTCTTTTACTATTTTAGATTAATTGTCACTGAACACACATCGTGGCTAACCTGAAAAACATGGATTTCACTCTTAAGTCGATTTAACAATATGAGAAATAAAAAAAATCGTTTTAAGGTTATTTAAAATAATTATTTCTCAGTGATGACCCTGGTAAGTCCGCGTGGTACTTGCGCCGAGTCACCTGCAATATAGACATTGTCTCACCTTGTTGCTGTAACTTCTTAATGCACCTATTTCTGCACTTCTTGCAAGGCGGGGTTCTTTCACACCTAATCAATGCATTTCTAATTATGAACAGCGGTACAGTTATTGTGAACTTCACGATTTATTCGTACAACGGTTGTCGCCCACAGCAGTGTAATTGCGTCTATGTAAATAATATTTCTATTCTCCCTTGGAAAACCATGAACACTGGCCTCAGCATAAGTATATGTTCAGTGAGATGGTCGCCAAACTCCTCTGAGGAGAGGCAATCGAAGAAGAAGAAATAATCTTTTAACCTTTATTAAAAACGAATATATTAAATGATTGTTTTTTTACTAACTATTAGTTAATGTGGCGTATTGGGTGTTGGATTTCTTTGGGTTTTCACTCCTCCGACGTTTCAATCCTCGTGCTGAGACCATCTTCAGGGATTTTGGACCGAAACGCTAGAGGAGTGAAAACCTTAAATAGCCCAACACTAAACATACCAAATAAACCCAACAATGGCTGCCTAAATCAAGTAATGTAACAACCATTTACTAATAAAACGGGATATTTTTATTAAATTTATTTTACGGCATATTTAACAATATTTTTTATTATCATATAATTATTTGAGCTCATCACAAACAAACATTTAAAATAAAGACTTCTTTGCGGATACAGGCTATTTTTTTATAAAATATTAAAATGTAATATTTGTTTCTTATAACGACTAAAAAAATTTACGCGTCTAGAAACTAAAATCACCACTTTCAAAGATAACTGTCCCTTTTATACAGAATTTAACAGTTTACTCATATTTTAAAAATATATTTATTTGCATCTTCTAAATTATTTTTACTCTAAGAAAAAAAAAGGTTTACTTAAAAGAAAGGATAAAATCAATAAAAATATTAAAAACCAAATATATAATTAAATAAAATGCTGTTTATGAAAATTTGGTATGGGTAAACTGGCACATTAAATTTACTTTTAATGACTAGTTCTTCTGTTTAATATAATTCTAGTAGATACTTCAATCAGATATAAATCTAATTTTCTCCCTTCTACAGTATTGTTACGTCGTGATTCCAAAAGAGAGGCTGACACTCCGCTAGCGCGCAATAGATGGCAGTAATGCTTGCTTTAAGCAGCCTACACACATCGCAACGCAATCGACAGCCGAACGGTATCATCATCAATGGCGTAATTTATTTTCAGATATTTCTTTAATAGATTTTATTTAGTAACCAACGCAAAAAATGACGCTATTGCTGGTTACTGTTGAGTTGTAAGTTGTGTTGCAGCGTGTGTAGGCGGCTTTGGTTGCGGCGAACGACACCTTGTCTCCGATTTCAGCAAAACGCGTGTCCAGCCAGAGGGGGTGGGGACAAGCTGCCGTAAATAGGAAGTGCCATTTAGATACGGAAAAAAACTACAGGTTGCTTCAAAACACATGTAATATTCGTCCATTCTTTTATATATTTTTAAAAGATACAGTTAATTACTAAATACCAATAGCTTGCTTACTGGGCAAATGTTTATGAAATAAGTAAACAGTGTCTTAAAAAAACTACTGGAATACTTCCTTTTTACGTGCTTCATATATATATAGCATTCAAAGAAGTTATTAAAATATAAACAATTTCATTTTCATAAAGTATGGCTAAATTTAATAAAGTATATTGAACTATTTTTATTTTGTACACGTCGGTATTATTGTTAAGTTAATATACGTTAAGCTGTCTTGTTGAGTGCCTTTAGATGTAACAAATAATTTAATACCTCTTAAAATATATAGTCGTATGTGTTTTTTGTTAATATAATTTAAAAAATTGTATATTAGCAAACATGGGCGGTAACGTGTCCACCCTGTACATAAAATTTCTCCCGATAATTTGCGAGGAAGCTCCATTCATCCCTTATTTGGCTGCAGGCATTTCTTGACTCCCCACCCCATTGTTGCGCGGACAACAAATTGGCAATTGAGAGTCGAGTGCCGGCATTACCGAGCCCCGAGCCTCGGAATACTCGGCTAATGAATATGGACTGCTGGCTGAAGGGCTCTTCAGAATGAGACAAGATTCTTGGAGACATCAGAATGCCACGCTTTTTGCCAATAGATAATGCGTCCGCCTCCTGCGTACGTGCTGTTGAGCTGATAATAGAAAATGCATCTTGAGAACAACACTGAAGTATACATAACATAAAAACAAGATTTTTTACTGTGCATGCAAAATAATGCAAAGAATACAAATTATAAGGCTGCTGTTGATAGCCATGGGGTTTAATGGAGACCTGTTATTCTAGTATCCGTGAGCATTGTAGACACCATCCTACCAATAAAACGTCCCCTAAACGTGCATCTTATAAAAATTCCTTATCGTTGATAAATAAATCACCATTTTTAATCCGTCGGCTTCCATTAAAGCTGCATCTCTCGTGCTATCTGGTGTTAAGCACCGGCTTTATTGTTGAGAGGTCCTAATTCGTTTCAACAAGGTAGCAGTTTATATCTTAAATCAACATAAACTCGATGCAGTGCTCGACGTAAAAGCCACCCAATAAAATGTATTGCGCACCATCAACTTTTAATATTCGTTTTTTTATCAGGCCGCTTTATTTCTTCCTATTCATCCACATTAAACGCCATTTCGATTTTGAGCTCCCGGGTTTGATTGTTACTCACTTGATATACGAGGGGAGGTTTACGATTACTCTGGAGATGCAACAGCGGAAAGAGCTCAGCTTGAGCGGGGCTTTGTTTTAACTTGTAAAAAATATTTTTTTCTTATAAAAGAATCCATGAGTTTTAAATAATTAATTTTGTAATTTCCAAAAAACAAATTGATCAAAATACATTTACATATACAATCTGTTCTCAATAATAAAGCGCTTAGTATTTACTATACTTACTTTTGTTTTGCTGCTGAATTATTAAAAAGCATATGTTATTATTTATTAATGATTTTTTTTATTAAACATGATATCATCGATTTATTAGCCATTCATTTTAACTTTAATGTCTTAAATACGTATAATAAAATTATTATATCTTTTAATTTTCAGGGACATTATTCTAAATCTTATGTGTCTCATTATAATGTTATAGAATATCTGAGATATTTTTTTATTCAGTTTTAATAATGATTATAATTAAAACCAAATTTAAATAAACATTTCATTGCATTTAAATAATTAAACGTTTATTATTTACAAAAAATTATCCGTTATACTCGTTTTAATCGTTATCCTCGTTACATAATCAACAGGTTTGATAATGCCAGGTTTTTAATCTAGCTTTTTAATTACAGAAAAGAATACTATAGGATTAAAGCAAAAAAAAAAAATCCTTGAAATATCAAAATATTAAACTTATATTTATTGTATTGTAATATGTATTGTAATAAAGATAAGCATATTGCTTGCTCTTTGGAACATCTGGTTATTAATAAGCCTGACAATTATTTAACACGAGTACGTTTAATCGGTTGTTTTTCAGGATCTTCTTACATCTTACACCATCCGTTGCAAATTAAAGTGAATCATAAAAATCATGTTACTCGTAATATAACTATGCTTTATGATATTCAGGTGGTGTGGTATATGAAGGCCACGATTTATTATCTTTGCTATGCTTATATTTGACTATAATTAACTCATGTTACTATCACTTGTTAAATTAATGGACAAACGACTTAATTTTTTATCGACTCACCTGATTCCATTTCCGGTCAAGTATATTTTTTTATAAGTAGACCCAGCTTGTTTTAAATTGGTCAAAGGGGATTTATTTTAACACAGCAATAGTCTTCATACACTCAACAATCTATTCATCTTCACCATAGTTGATATATATAAATCTGTGAAACCATTTTGTAGACATAGTGCTACAAGTAAATTTGTATTTGAAACAGAAAACTACCCCTTAATCTTCAAATCAAATATTTGATCGATCGAAAATATCTGAAAGGTGATTAGAAAGTTTTTGCATCGGGTGATTTTTCTCACCTTTTCATGTATGAATCAATTACATAAATATTGTCAACACAATATACATGTATGGGTTAAAAATTAGGAATTTTGAATAATGTTAAAGTAATCACAGCTGCGTATTTTTTTTAACCGTCTGTAATTTTGGATTGGATATTTTAAAATATCGAGGTGCGTTATTTCATGTGTTTTTTTGTAGCATCTTCTAGAATGGTCGTTTCCAATACTCCTTAATGCCTTTAGAGATTTGATACGCGATAAAAAGCGAAACTATGCAATATATGGCGAAAACGCAGCGGGTGTGCGTGCGCCTCGAATAAAAAACTGTATAAAAGTACGCCATTGGAACGCAACCATTAAAACCGATCGTTTTTCCTAATACCGTTTGAAATTAAGTGCATCGATAAAAGTGCAATAAGATGCAGCTATTTGGCAGGCCTGTGGGAGCTATAAAGTCCTATTGAATAATCTTCAAGATCTCTCGTGAAGGGAATGAGTGTTTTAACACATGTTTATTTAACGCTTGCTCCTTGCTGATGTTTATTTACACACTATATGCAATAAATTGAAATAATTGGTTCGTTTCTAATTAAGTATTGACGGTGTATTTAGAAATATTCTGACAGTAGCAGGATATTTATTAGGGATCTTAAACCTCTCTTGGCTTCTGCTACTCTCATGGACTAGGTGAAATCAACTCATTCTCAACCTGGACGCTCTTATATTCGTGATGTTTCTACAACACATAAATAACTTAAATAAATACGTTCGCAGCATTGTATGTCTACTTTCAGTATAAGATAGTTTCTAGGTGCTATATCGCGACGTTTACTGCTCGTGTCTTTTGTTACGATTTATATTGACACGTTCATCGGGGTGATGCATCGTGTCTCACTGACAATGCCTTTATATATTTCCTTGAAGAAAGACTTTAAACATATCAGTTTTAATGCAAAACACACCCAAAGACTTTTATATTATTATTTACAAGTAAATGTATATAATATTAACAATCTGACCAAGGTCACATCCATCGTAAGATTTAGAGAGTGGCGAGCAAAGACCAGGAGGTTGTAACCCTCGAGGCTGGTTTAAATGATCATTTTACATAATTTAATGTTTGCACTATCTCGATTCGTCTACTCTGTGCAATCAGATCTAGTAAGAGGCCGCAAGTGTGGTTTTTGATGGTCCATGAATTTGAACCCATGAGCGCCAACCACGTCTATGAACTTCGAAGCGCTACTTGTGATGATGGAGCTCTTATATAATAAATGTCTAATAGTGTATTTATTTGACAATCATAATAAAAAAAAAATTCTTTTTTTAGATATTATAATATAACTTTGTTATCTTCTCACAATGCAAGATTGAAGTTGATATCTTCAAATTAAAATAACAGTTAACCTTTTTAATGGCAAATGGTCGCGCGGTTTATTTCAATGCTTTATTATGAAAGTAAAAAAATATAAACACAGCTTACTGCATTCCGGTATAAACTTTAATTTATCGCTGCACTTCAGTCAGAGGCAGTCATCAAAAATATTATAAACATAAAAAACAAAGACAATAAAAGTGTGCTTAGTGGAGAAATACCCATAAAATGTTTATAGAAAATCTGGACCAACAAAATGTATGCGTCACTCTGTAGCGCTTCTGTTATTGCTTGTCAATAAAAAAATGTCCCCACACTCGTTGGAGTTACGATCAGATAAAGCATTGCAACTTCTTTACGGAATATCACTTTTTAATGTCAAAAAATATAAAATATCATGATGGATATGCGTAGGCTTCTGATAAAAAATACATAATCATAAATATTTATATAATTATCGATTGTCAATACACATGCTCAGACGTTATGTGTGGATTACAATAAAACTGCCAAGTTTAAGTTATCTTTATATCTAGATTTTCTTTGGTTTACATATTTTTTTACAGTTAATTAAAAATTGTACCATACAACAATATAAAATATACTGATGCATAAATAATCTCTAGCCGAATGGGATTGTAAACATCATTAAATTTTTGTTATTGTTCTTTTCGTGAAGTTTGCTGAAAGTACTGAAAAATTTGATCGTCGGATTCCCCGGTTTCAAATTACTCAAAAACAAAACAACAAAAAAACACGATGAATACAATCTACAATAATAGTCTCAATAGGTAGTAGAAAATTAAACCGGTTATCTCATGTATCTGGTGTCTACGATCCAGAATCCCATTGTTGTGATTAGGGAGCGAGTGACGCGATTACTTCATCTCTCTTGTCTCCGCGGAGAAGGGAAAACGTAAATAAGCCGCGCTGAGGTTCATCTTATTATTTTTATTTCGTACAGGGCAATATCGTCAACCCGCTTTGTGAGGAAATTCAATGCACCGATTTGTATTTCACCCTTCAGTGACTGGGAAACTTTCAGGGGAGGCTCGTGATAGACACAAATTTTAAAATATAAATATCATTTGGACCTTAATAATAATAAATTACTTACATTAGTGAGTTGTAATGTAGAAGATTTAAAACCGATGACTTATTTGTAATTTATTAATGTTTATTAAAATCATCCTTTGGTCCTGTAAAACAAACCATCTTCACACATCAATTAAATTGTAATCATATTTGATTATATTTGAATATAATATACATCTTCGTTTTACTAACAGTTTACGAAATTTTAATCCATATTTTTTAATAAAAATAATGCTTGTTGCATCTTTTTGTTCGTGTTTGTGTATTTGAAAACAAAGGTTATTATCAAAATAGATACAGTATAATTCCTGATCTATAATTTTGAAATACATTCAACAAAAATGGCCTAGAAATTTGTTTAATATTTCTAGGGTTTAAAACAATACTGTTTACATTTTCTGACACAGCACCTGCTTGAGATCAGTTTCAAATGATTTGTGTAACACATTTTAGTCTATAAACGCGATATTGGCAAACCGACGAATACAGCGAGAGTGCAATAAATACTTCATTATTTAATATTGTATTATTCACACTCCTGCCGCAACACTACTTCTCCGAGACACCATTTACAAATAAATTATACGTATTTAAGTTATGTATTACACAGCATTACAAGACCTCTCGGTGCATCTATTTCAAAAGGTATTATTATTGAGTATAAAGGCAAGATTATCTACGCCACTGAACTACCGACATCCCCAAAAAGGGACACAGCACGGTGTTTATGTAAAATGCGTCGTGCCTCGGATTGATTTAGTGCGCCTCTGGGTACGACGCGTCATATCTCATATCTCGCGACTCGCTGCCCCAAACAGAATGCAACTTGTTTTTCCTATAAAAATCACTTCACTGCATTCAGTGCCAACTCAGCTACTCTCAATAACTTCTTATTTAAAAATATATTTGTTAAAAAAAAAATTTAAAAAACACGTATTATTGATTTTTGTGAAGACCGTCTCACAGGAAATACGATTTTGCCTATACAGGTTTGATTGTTAGCATAGTTGGTAATGCATCTGCCACGTAAGCTTGGGGATGTGGGTTCGAATCCCACACATATCACGATGATATTTTTCTAAGAGTTTCTATAATCATTTTTCAATATTTGAAAAAATGTACTAAATCATTATCAATTAAAAAAATATATTTCATGTTTCAGTTTGTCTTATACCTTCGAGGGTCAAGTAAAAGATCTGAGATTGAACTACTATAAGTATGAATAGTTATTCTATTATTTATAATACTAACCGTCTCTTTTATTCAAAATATTTAAGATACATCCATTTATTTATTTCATTTACATAATATGCATATTCAGTTCTATTTTACAGGTTTTGACGTGTTAAAAATAATGCACGATCTATGGGGGAGTTAGGTTTCGCATTATGATAAACGGCGGTTTCCATTACACTGATAATGGATACATCTGGTCTTTTATTCATCTTGGGACTCGTTCAGCACAATTTAAAAACAACCATTATTTTTTACCTATTTGTTAAGTATAAGTGAATTAAAGCTAGAATAAGTGTAATTATAAGGTAATATTTTGTAATAGTAAAAAAATGTGGTGAAAGCTGTTTTACTTTTAAAGGGCTTTGTTGATCTCTTGAAAGGTGATAAATCTTCATTGAGGCTTTTGGGGGCTGATAAGCGAAGCGATCACTACAAAAAAACTTATGGTAATTTTTTGACAAATGTGGGTGATATTTAACTAACAATAAATAATGTGGATTGAATACGCTCTATATTATAGTAAGTGTATTTTTAAAAACTTACATCTGCATATTCAATATTAATTAGATTAGTGTTTATTTTTACATAAGTACTCAGTACTTATGTAAATTATAATTTAAATTTAATATTTAGTTATAGATGTTTACATTTCAGGG
Organism: Atopsyche davidsoni; assembly: GCA_022113835.1. Lineage (NCBI taxonomy): Eukaryota > Metazoa > Arthropoda > Insecta > Trichoptera > Hydrobiosidae > Atopsyche > Atopsyche davidsoni. Next base: position 5,851,443 of record JAILWY010000006.1, on the reverse strand, counting down.
GAAATAATTTTATACAACAGGCCCAAAATTTTTTTAAATTTATACTGCGTAAAATTTTGTCCCAGTTTAACGTAAAAGACGTAAATAATTAAATTGATTGCATAAGATAAAGGTGCATTGACTACTAAAGACAAGCATACACGTTGTGGAAGCCTGGCTGGCTTACGTCGCTTGGAAATGTCAGGATGGGTAATTAACTTACCTGGATCACGACACAGGTATTATAGATCGTGACCCACAAGGCCTTGGGTCGCGATATTCAGGGTAATATTATATAATAGATACTTTGCATATCGACAGACAGAATTTGTTTCAGAATAATTTGATTGGCGATTTTTGTACGTGTTGTTTTGTTTCTGAAATACATCAACCAAGAGATATTTTGTTAAAAAAAATATCGTTTTTTAATACATAAATATTATTGATTCATTATTTATTTTTAAAAATTACTTATGCAGATGTCCGATATTAACCAAATTGCGGTTTATTTCCTTTCGCATTTGTTTTACGACCAAAGGGGTTTTGTTTGGAATTTGACAAATAAACACTTCACTAGGGAGGTTTTATGGAAAAAATATTTTATATATTTGTATATAAGGTTAAGTTATGATTTAACATCGCAACGAATATATATTTTTTTAAATTAATTTTCCGATAACACGTGCATTTTAAATGCCTTAAAATATTTTGATAACAAATGAAAAGATAAATCATTGTTTAAGCACCGCAGAGCCATGGTCTTCTTACTCTATTTATGATTAATCGACTAGGCCACTACTAACTCATGACCCATATTTGTGATAAAATAAAATCGTATTTTGTACTGCTCAATCTATAGTTCGTGCCAGATGTAATCTGTTGTTATTAATATAATAAACCGTTCGTTCCTCTCGCCGAGATAATCTACCTTGCATGCATGGTATATTTTGTATTCAAACTGTCTTACACGGATATATCTTAATTATGATGATTATAATTTAATATGTATGATTTACTTTATATTAAAAAAATATTTGGTAACATTTATAACAAACATATTAGTTAAATAAATGACAACGTATTTATATTTTTTCACATTTTCATTTGTACATACCATATCGTATATACTTCATTTAATGATTTAAAATAAACATCATACATTAATAACGCTGAATAATTAGATCAGAAATGTAAAAATTACATTCATAATTTATTCTGTTATGTGTCCGTTTTTAAAATGAGAGTTTGCTCTTATGAATAAATAAATTAATATGCCTTGCAACCCAATAATCTTTTTCTCCTTCGTCCATAAATCGATATCAACGTCCTTTTTTGACTGTATATCTGAAATAACTATAATGGTAGACAGTAGATTTATTATTATTATTATATAAACGCTTATATAACAGATATATTATATAACAAATAAAAAAGGAGCTTAGAATAAGTATCTTTAATCCACCATGTTGTCATTATCATTAAATCTTTTTTTTTCTGTAGGGTTACACTTATAAACAAGATCGTCCCTTTTTACTGTATCTTAGTTCGTATCACGTTTCGATACACTTTATGTATTCAACTTTAAGCAGTAGATACCGATACAATAGTCCTTTTATCCAGTGGTACACTTTGAAGTGGTCATAATATAACCTATACCCACGTTGTGATAATTTTATTAGTCAACAATATGCTCGCATGTGCACAAACTTTTTTTTAAACCATGAATATTTACATTTAACAAAAATATACATATATGATTATTGAAAATATAAACATAGAATTCATGGAACATAATGTTCATAAAACTTTTTGTTGTGAATTTTATTTTTTGTTATAACTCAATTAAATATATTTTTGTTATTTCAACCTTCAAGTTATTCATTGAAGAGGAATATATTTTGTAGTACAAATTTTAAACAAAACTTATTGTTTGTCAGAACATCATTATTTTTTATTATATTATTTTAACAGCTCACCTTACAAGGTAAGTTTTATTATATTTGTAAATTATGAAATATTAAAAGTTTTCTTTTGTGAAGTAGATGGCTCAGTGATTAAATTCGTCAGGTTGATAGAAAACACCACGCTGGCAGATGAATCTCATGATGGTGTTATTAGGCTCACATCTGATTCAGTTCGGTTAAAGACGATTTTTATGAACACTAACAAATTTCAAGAGATACTCCAAAAGTTTATTGTGTAAAAATCTCTCCACTTGCAGCAGCCAAGAAGGAATCAAAAGGGCTTATTGTGATCAGTTCTGTTTTTATTTTTACTACGCATCATAAGTTATTGCAACTGGAACCAGTTATCTGAGATGCTTTGTGTACATTATGGCGTTACTCGTCCATTTATACCGGATTCACACGCTTTGCATTATTCATAAGTAAATAAATAATTGCGATGATATAAATAAACAATAAACTGAGACAAGCCGTGATTCCTATAATATATTGTTGATAGTAAAGTTTTATTCTACGAGCTGTCCATATTGAGACTGCGTCATACTTTGGCACATGCATTCATCTGATAATAAAGTTATTATAATAATATACTTAACAATAAAATCAATAGTGGCGCACAACCTGCTATTTTTGAAGTATTATATATTTATCATAACTCAAAATCTTTCCATTCAATCCAAAGGTCAAACTTACCAATCTTATTCTGCAGCGGTTTGCTATATTTCCTACAATAACACAATTTACATTAAATGTAAATATGTGATTTAAATTCTATAGTCAAGTGAAATTGCACGCACGATTCCAAGTCCGAAACCAAATTAAACATTTATTATTTTAAACATTGTATGGTATAGTGACTAGAAAAGCTCTTTTATTAAATGAAACTTTCTGGGGGTTTGATTTCTGCCTCCAACTATTAGTTCGGTTAATAGACTCGTCGGTCACACAATCAAGGTTTTGTGTGTTATTAAAAAAAACATATTTTTTATTATGATATTTTAAGACGGAATACTTAACATGTAAAAAAATTCAAACGCAATCGCCTGCTAAAAATATTACCCATCATTCGGCGTAGAAGGACCCGAGGACCCACTACACTATTTTCCCCTAAGAAAACCATGAACAGTGGCTCAGCATGAGTGTATGCTCAGTGAAATGGTCGCCAACGTCCTCTGAGGAGAGGCACTTGATGAAGAAGATATAACCGTGACTAAGTTTTTCGTTTTTTATTTTTTTTAAATTAATATAAACTTTAAGTCATGTAATACGCGATTTTCTAATATTTAATGATATTTTTATTATTCCATCCCTAAAAAACATTAAAACGATATTTCGGATAGCTGCTGTCTGAAAATGGAGCAAGTTGAACATTTGCATCGAATTGGCGTTTATCATATTTTCTTTTAAACATGTCTGGTTTGGACAACATTAAGACAGTGGTAAAATGCATTGTTGTTAAATCGCATGCAAATGTCAGATCAGTCGGACGTATCTCTCTCCTTCCAAACAATGACGGCGCGAGACGGTGGAGAGGTCCAGCGGCCGCGAAGATCGGTCCGGCCCGCGCGCCGCCGCTCGGCCGCCCCTGCCCACATGCGCAGCGGAGAGGACGGCGATCCGGCGCGCATCGTAAAACTGTCCTTGATCCCTCACCGTAGTAGTAAGGAGCACGTGGTCGCCGTGACGTCACGCCACTCACACCAGCGCGCCCAATCAGCCGCGCGGCGCAGTCTACCGGGTGACTCACGCGGTGCGGTGCACGACTTTATATTTAGGTTACAAATTAACAACATCACCAATATCTGCTCGGTAATGTAAACAACCACACTTTCATTGAGTTATACTTAGACATAACTCAGCCATCGAATAACTCAATATCAAAGCATAATACTTTTAAGGTAAAGGGATCACACGTGGAGCGACGAGAATTTCGTCGAAATTTATTTTCAACTGTGAGGATTTTATTTCTAAAGTGATAAACATATTGTTTACACGTTCAGTCTAAAATATGAGTGCGCGTTTTAGGTATTGGTGATTGGTTCTGCTGTTTAGTTCAGATACTAATGGATAGCGTCAATTCGCCGAATACAGCGTTGCACTCTGATTGCGTTCAGTTGGTTATAAATTGACATTCACCATAAACAATTGAGAAGATGTTATCACATGCACATGTTCGTGCATGCAGTGTGCAAAATAAAATTTTATGACTTGTATATATATATTTGATGTTTATTGTTTTTTTGGATACAAATATTTATGGCACCATGGCAATAACAAGTAAAATATATTATCAGCATTTCAATAGAAATAAAATAATGAAAAAAACTTTTAAGGAATAGAATAACATGAAAAAAAAATTGAAATGATTTTTAGCTGGTTTATATACAAATCTAATTTATATATATATAAATAAAATAACCCGTTAACCACATTAAACGAAACACCCTGCGTTTTCGTATGTCATCCCGCTCTGCCCCGTTTCACTTGTATATTGCCATCTCGTGTGTTTGCATACAATTACAATCAGGTAGTGCGACCCCGTCTCACACAGCCGCGGCGAGTCTATTTCGTGCGTTTTCAGCGAGGAGCGAGAGGCGCACGGACCTGTCGCCGTCGCACTCGCACCCGCGGCGGGGGCATAGCGCCGTCTCGCGTGGCGGCGCGGTGTGGGTGCTCCGCGCGCGTGTGGGTGCAGCGGGGATGCGCCCAGCGAGAGCACCACGCCATCTTTGTTTTTTTCTCTCATTTTGTTCGTTAGGCTTCGTTTTGTTGGGTCAGTTTTGTTGCTTTCTTTCCGCTGAGGATGTTTTTTTTTTATTTTTTGTAGTAACTTGTACGCTAGTCTAGAATACGTTACGGGCGCTGCGTTTTACTATCGATTGCAGGACTGGGATCAATTCTACCACTGCAATAAGTTGATTAACAAACGGCTGCTTTATATTTTTTTCCATATCAAATTTAAAATATAAATAGAGAGACCATTGGAGAGCAGGAAAATAATAATTAACTACTTTTTTTTGCTTAAGACGCTATGCTAGTAAATTGATAATATTTAAGAGTCTGGACACGAAATATGCCAAAAATATGGAATATATGAATCTAATACAAAGAAATTCATTATTTTTGACATAAAGTACTAGGTGGAATTCCATTTTAATATTTTTGAGTAAATTACTTGAGTGATTTTCCACATGTTCCAACAGAGCGATGTTTGATAATGAAACCGGTCACAAATAAAAACGAACATGTGGAAAATCACTCAAAAATCTTCGCAAAAAAAAAAGTGCAGAAATATTGTAGTTACTTCCTGAAATCTGTAGATTTTCAGAAGATAATATTGTAAGGTCTCAGTCTCACAGCGCTAGAGTTGTAGCTGGATCCAAAATATTTACGCAAAAATATCGAAATTACCTTCTGAAATCTGTGAGTTTCAGAGGGTAGGGTTACATGGTATCAGTCTCATGGCGTTGCAGTTCCAGCTACATGTCTCCGGTCTTTCTGTCGATCCACCCGCAACGCGCGCTCCAGCAGCTAGGCTCCATCATCCATCCATATTCAAAAACAAATCAAGCCCCCCTCCCCGCGCGCCCCTGCACTTGCAGCTGCGCGCACTTAGCGACGCTGCACCTCTAGCCGGCGCGGCACTGCGCGGCACTGGGCGGCACTGCGCGGCACTGCGCGGCTCCGCGCGGCCCGGCGTGGATAGGTGCTTGCCCTCCGCGCCGATACCATCCGCTCGCCGGCCACTCGCCCATAATGGCGTGCATAATGTGACGCAAAAATAAAAAAATAATAATTTACCACATAAATTAATAACACACTGTAAGCGGGTAGCCAAATTGACTAAACTGATGTGCAAAATTCGCGTAAAATTGCGCGTGTGAAATCTAGTCTATACACTCTTTGATTTGCACTTTTTGATTTTTTCTCCGAGATTTTTGTTAATAAATTAATAGTTATTGTTACACAAATAGCTTATATTATATTTATGTTTTAAGCGTTTGTGCGTAGTGGACAAAATTTGCGTAAAATTGCACGTGTGAAATCTAGTCTATACACTCTTTGATTTGCACTTTTTAATTTTTTTCCGAGATTTTTGTTAATAAATTAAATGTTATTGTTAAACAATAGCTTATATTATATTTATATTTTAAGCGGGTAACCAAATTGACTAAACTGATGTGCGTAGCGGGCACATGAGAAATCTAGTCTATACACTCTTTGATTTGCATGTAGTAAAATAAATCGTTTCCTATAAAAACTTGAACCACTTCATGAACACTTTGCGGATTACTTGGCATCACAACAACACCACTTTTTCCTAAAAATTGTTCAATAATTGGAGGATTATCATTCTCTGACCACTCCACTTCTACCAATCACTGGACAGTATTGGTAGAAGTAACGTTGACGAGTCTAAACAAACATTACGAGCTGTAAACCTAAAGAGTAAAATGACCTGCCGTTTTTAGAATAAACACATTCAAAAAAGGTATTAATACGCGCCCCGCTTTTAGACAACAGTCCGCGAAACGGGTACTAGTACAAAATAAAAAATATAAATTAATAAAAAAAATTAATAAAAAAAAAATTAAATTAAAAATACTTCTAGGTGTTTTTTATACAGGTGTTATTGACTTTAAAGGCATCTACACCCAACGCGGCACAACATGCAAAAACACTCAAAATAAAGGGACGCTATTGGCTGATTGCAAATCAAACGCAAGTTTTGTTGCTGCGTGTCTTGAAATGGTGATGATAAAAGATTAAAAAAAAATACTAGGCATCATTCAATAATGACTTGCAATCTTGAGTCTTAAATCAAGGTAATGTTGTCACCCAAATCAGAAGTAGATCACGCTAATTAATTATTATATAAAATGGCTAGATCAACAGTGGTGAATCGTATATCATTTTAACGTCAATCACTAGCGATTATTTTTAATATAAAGAATTTGAACACGATAGTATAAAAAAGTATAACAATCAATATAATACGATGATTAATTTTTGATGTGATTTTTTTTATTTTACGTAAAAAGTCGCGCAATTTTTATGCAATTTTGACATTTAAAGAAACAATAAACACATATTTATTTTCTAGTATTTAATCTGCATGCAATGTATGCAACTGGATTTGTGTGTGTCTCTACAGCCTCCATACTGGTCCATGTTCCGTGTTAATACCGTAGAGAAGGTTTTGTGGTGTTAAATCTGTCAGTAAAACAGGTTTTCTGGTTTAATTTGTTTCGTTTTGTTTTTTGTTGTGTGACGGATTATGTTGGTTGAGATGATTGAATAATTAATATCTGAATCAATCTTGTTTGAGGTTTCGTTGATTTCTTTTTAGTTTTTTGTAAAAAGATAGTGCTAGATCGAATTATGAGCATCGATCATAGACTCGTGGTTCAGTCCATACTCTGTATTTCATACACATAATACTCACTGAAAACACAGGCCTCTACTTTTATACGGCATTTTTTTATTTATTAATTCCATGTGAGCGTCTCTTTTATATTGTGATTTGACGATTTGTTATACCGTCACGAAAACTTTGTGCAAAACAGAATAGTCCTGATACCAAATAATTTACTGTTTACATAGTCAAAATCATACAAACCACCCTAATAAAAGGCCTCTATTTTCTTTGTATGAAAATCAGCAGCATTTTTTAGCTCCTTTTATTTTTTGAAACTAAAAACTAGAGACTAACAATTAAGTATGAACATATTCGTTGAAATATCAAAAAAAATTGTTTTCATTCCCTAGAGTTCGAAGAAAGTGATACTTTTTCAGAAGTAAAAAAAAATGTTTTCTTCGGGTTTGAGCACATCACCCTGCGGGCGCAACGCAAGAGTGTAAACCGCTGGACCACAATTGTTAGGCTTTAATAATAAAATAATAAAAAAGGCATTGCGCAATGGCTTGAAACCGGGAAGCGCCAGACAGAGGCGCTGACCGCGGCGCTGATAGCCGCTATCGCTCCGCAGCTGTGCTGGATAAAGGCCTCTACACACGCAACGACACAACTGCGACCAATTTGCAATCAGCCAATAGTGTCCCTTTAATTTTGATGTTTTAATATGTTTTGCCTAAGTAAGCAACGCAAAGTAGGTTACAAGTTGCGTCGGCCCGCGAAATGCGTGGTCCAATAAAACCCTCTACACACGTCGCGAAACGATATGCGAGCAATTTGCAATCTGCTAATAGCATTTATTATACGTAGTGTTGTTTCCTTAGGAAAAACTATAAAAAAAACATCAGAAGTAAAAGGACACTATTAGCTGAATGCAAATCGGTTGCAAATCGTGTCGCGGCGTGTGAGGAGGGCTAGAGAAAAATCCCTAAAAAAGCTTTTTTACGACACCGGTAAGACTTGGACCCACTCGTCTTTAAAATAAATTCGTAATATGTAATGTGCTAATGAATAACCATGGATGTTTTATTAAATATAATATAATATAAATATTTAGGCAAAGTTTATTTTCCACGACCCGGAGTCAGTTTATAAAAAAGGTAGTTATTGCTACTTTAAAATGATACGACGTTGATATTATAATATATTTTATAGATAGATATTTAGACGCAATTTAATCAGATTAAAAAGAAATTTATCTTTTTTAAACAGAAAATGAGTGACAATTAGCATTGTTACACAAAATAAAAATATGGCGTGATGCTGATAAAAAAAAAATCAAACGACATTATTATTTTAGAATTATAATTGAATCGCAATATAGATAAGCATTTATGAGAATTTTAAAGTTTTTTAAATTTTTATTTTAATAATATACGCGTTAATTAGTCTTTATCATTATTAAGCCGATTAAAACAAAGGACTCCTCAATAAATACTAATAATAATGTTGTTTTTTTTGTTAGCATATACGAATACTATTTTTTATTTATTACTGGAACGCAGAAATTGTGCAAGCATCTGAATATTTGGACAACATTGTTCTGACTATATTTTTTTATATTTTGGTCATTTCGTTGATTATACAATCCAAATAATTTAAACCTAATATAGTAGCGTTATTAGCAATCTAACTTATAAATCTGCAAAAATGATGTATGACGTTTTGAAACACGAATTGAAATATCACATAATTAATAATACGCAAAACTCCTCTTAGTATTTTATATATTTTTTAAACGAGTGTGTTTTCATGCATTGATATATTTGCTTGTTTATATGTAGGATGCGTCTTTGGTTATTACCAGTTCCCCTTGGCCATCTCTTGTGTTGGCACTCGGATCGGTTGTTACTTGCGAGTTGCAGTGCATTGATGAGGTAGACTCGCTTGTGACGTCACACTTAGTGCAGCTGGGATGATGCAACTGCAGGAGAGTGGACGACACGAAGGATCTCTCTTGTTTGGCGTCACTGCGGAAAATATACTATCTGTTAATGCGCAGCTAAAATATTACATGTGGCATCACAAATATGTCATTAAATAAATTATTGTGTGCGAAATTTACATAATCATAACGTTATCAAAAAAAAAAATGTACAAATCTAGAACTTCATGAAGACTGGCCAAGAAGAAGGCCAGTGATTTTACTATTTCTCAGCTTTGTGATTTGCCTCATGATCAAGTTTTTAGCACATCAGCTTACCATACGTAGACATCAGGATCAAACCTCTTTAAAGTCTTCTGGTCGTAGTAAAAAAATAATATATACCACAAGAAGCACAATAATTTATTTGCCAGCCTTATTTTTTTCGAAGGAAATTTCGGGGTTTATATCATAAACTATATACTTCTGTAATTAATACTTATAAAATAAATTTTCGATTCGATTTGTAGCTGTCTAAAATAAACTAAAATGCATTTATAATAACAAAACTTGTATTATTTTAAGTTACCAATCAATTCGCCCTATTGTCTGTGACCGCTAAAATATAAATCCTGAAGATTTTTTAGGCGTTTAAATTTTAAAACTTTTATCTTCGCACCAAAATGTTACTTGATAATCATTTAAGGTCTAAGAAAACAGGTTATAGACATCTCTAATTATACTACGGATTTATATCTTGGAGCATCATTTCGCTGGCCAGTAAAAAAAAATCTCGTAGTGCAGTACTAAAACCGCAAAGTTTTATTTATTACGACACCTAGAAATAAATTACAATTTAGAATCCTGCGTACCCTAATTGGAGTTCTGAAAATTTATATATATTATATTAAACTGAAAATATGTTTCATAATACTATTTGACAAGATAATCACAGGTTTTTCAAAACATATAAAATTTAACAGCTTGTTGCTTTTCTTTATTATCATAAAACATAGATTGAATCTATTGCTTCTACGCGTTTACATAGAAAGAGGTGTTATCGATTCCCAAATTGATTCTAAGACGTATATAAGAGTATGATATTAAAGTCTGTACTGCTATGAAGTAACACTTTTGATGAATTTGGTTGAAATGTGTATTAGACATTTAACCCTTCACATGACAAAATATATTTTCAAATGAAAAAATAATAATAATAATAATACGGTTCATATTTCATGTATTATTAATTATCGGAAAAAAATATTATTATCGAAAACATAAATGATTTAAAATATAATTTTTTTTAAATATTATTTAGGAAATTTGTTTTCGGTGTCTTATTCAGTGGGGAAAAAATCATCATGCATTTATATAAAAACAAAAGATAAAAATTATGTGTATACAATTCATTAACAATCATCTATATATTATTATTTCGCATATACATAGTATGATAAAAGTTCGACAAAGGGTTAAAGCTGAATCTACTCATACGATTTTTTTAATTATAGGCATTGTGATTGATTATATGTATAGAACCCAATTAAAAAACTTTGTCTTGATAAAGATTTTTCAGTGGATGGTCATCATCTTCCTGTCTCAATATGAGCTTTCGTTTTGTTTCCATTCTGTCGTCGTGTGTGATGATAGGATGATTTTGATTGATTCGTTAGCGGCTACCTGTAAACTCATTTAGACACCTGAGAAAAAAAAACCCGAGAGAAAGCCCTCGCTTATGAGTCTATTACTTGAATAAAACATCGGAACATAATTATACAACACTCATGTCTTCTATTTAACTGTAACTTAATACCTTTTAATTTTGTTACTTCCATTTTTATCTAACTTTTGAAATATTTAAAAATCCACCCTTGCTTGCCAACCACAGGGTCTTTCCGTGTCTGATTCTTAAAATGAAGAAATCACCTTGAATAAATAAATATTGTTTTCTGTGTATACAACTTACAAATGCCAGAGACTTACTAAACCAAGGGGTTGGGCTTATAACGTACATTTTATTTGTGTTTGTGGAAATTATATTTTTTTTAATGAGATAAGGGCTCCCTAGAAAATTGAGTACATAAAAAAAAATCGAAATTAATGCATGTGATGATAATTTATGACAATTTTCTAGTATGTTTTTCATTAAACCAATAATTTTGCATTAACATTTAAAATCTGCTTCGTGTTGTTTCTGTTACCTACACATATGTAAAATTACAATTTATAATATGATAATTCAGATGCCTATTTGAATTTAACGCATTTATCATTTAAATTTAAAAACCGGTTGACGCTGTTATTAAAAATCAAATGGGTTGTCCACTGTAGATTTGATATAGAGGGTACTGAGTTTCTTTACAATTTCAATTACAAGATTTCTTTTCCTAATCACGAACCCGGCGATGCTCTCCAGCTATACGTTATAATCCCAAATTATACAAGTGTGAGCAGGTCGCTAGTAGACCAATATGAATCACTCCTGTCAGCTTAAAATTAGAAGTCGTCCTGATCGGCCAGACCCGGGCTGTGAGGCGAGTCTGTAATCTCGGGTGAACCCTTGACCCCGGGGGCTCGGGGGAGGCGGCCAGTGTTTCACGAGGCTCAGGTAAGACACTGCAGCCGTGTTTTATGTTTCATGGAAGATATATCATTTTTTTTTACTGTTATATTTTAGAGTTACAAGATAATAAGTCTGCTTTAAAAGTAACACCATTAAAACACTCGTACAACGTCGTAGGTTTTCAACAAAAAAATTATCGTTTTTTTTTTTTTTAATTTATTTAAGAAATAATAATCAGTTTATGTTGTATAATATATCTAGAGTGTTAATGTTATTCGGAATAAATGTCGCTTTGACACAAAACGCCATAGTATAATACTTGGTATGTTTAACATAAATTTTTAAAAAAAGCGACGATGATAAATGTTTTTAATAAACAAAATAATTGAATAATATTTCACATAACGAAATATTTACAATAGCATTGATTATGCATTCACGGCGTACTATTTGATTTATTCGGTAAACTTTCTACAACTTAACCAAATAAGCCTAGTCTTTCTTTCACCTCCATTTGTAGCATTGTGACTTTTATGAAAACACAAATTACGGGCCATTAATAATAGACCAAGAATCAATTGCCCTCTCCTCGGGTCCCCGACTGGTCCCCGATCCCTTCGGCCACCATCAGGTCTCCTCCGCTGCTGGAAGCCCAGCTCAGGCGTGACCCGAGCACACTGCTATTAACTTCTTACGTCTTACTCCTTTTTTATCGCACCTTTCTGGAAGTACATTCGAAGTCAAAACATTCTACACGGCTTACTATTTCAAAGAAAATACAAAAATACGCTGTTTAAAATAAATTTAGCATATTCATACGACAAGGTACGAACGACGTGATATTATTAAAAAAATATATTTAAGACAATTATTTTTTTGCATTTTTTATACGTTTTTCAGATCAAATGTCTAGGTTGTTTTGTGGGATCACTGTTGGTAATGTTTCAGGCACGACGTATGCCTGAGAGGATTTAAAAATGGTCTTTATCACCTTTAGTAGGACAATAACCAAGTGTGATGCACCTGTGCTATCGATGCTTCTACCCTGCAGTTAGAGATCAACTTCTGTGAGATCGCCCTCCATCTCCATATGACTGGCCATGTGTGATAATCTCGTCCATGAGTTATTATGATTATACTTTTATAAACCAGTAATTTGGTATTACCTCCCAACCAATTATTGTCACCGAAGAAGACATTCGATGGTGTAGTTTTATATTAAAGCGCATTTTTTTATGTTAATATCATGAATAAATTAATTGATATATTTGTGTCAGATATTTTTAATATAACTTCTGAAAAGAGATGTATTTTTTTGTATATTTAATGAAAAGAATACGGTGCACTCGATTTAATTTTTTTTAGTATAGCAATGGCATTACTAATATAAATTGCAATTTTCACAAAGATATTTGTTAATTGTCCTTAAAACATTTTCAAGTTCAATTAGATTAAGCTTTTTTTTTTAAGCTCAACATAGCCAAGTAATATTTTAAAAAACTTTTTTATTTGTTTACTAATATAAAACCAAACTCTGAACATGGTTTATTTCAAATAATAATTTCAGGAATAATTGTTTTTTTTATTAAAGCGAGTAAGATTGCATAGTATACACAAATTATTATAAATATTTATATATATTATAAGGAAGAATTTAAAAATTATTAAAGAACTGTAGAAAATAATTTAAAACTTTAGTCAAATAACAAATAAATAAATACGTATTAATACGGCCATTATCTTATTTGTCGAAAATAATTCTGATCCTCTTGACGGTGAGTGTTTTGTCAACAACCCTAAACAAATGCTTTATTATCAATTCAAATAGAGCTACTTCAACGAGATTAAGCCACAACACTACTGATACAAGACGTCACCACATAGTTGCCATATTGTTATTTAAAATATTATTTTAAAAGCACCCCAGTGGCCGCCAAAATCTCCCCGGACAAATCTGTTGCCGTCAGTGTTGCCACTGCGAGGCAAAAAATAACAAAAATCACATAATTACAGGGGACGAGTGCACCACGCAAACGTGTTTTATTTTTTCAACGCACGCTTCGAGTGAAAAAATCAACACGTGTTCATTTTCCCTGCTTTGTCAGTGCGACGGGGAGACAGGTTGGCCGGGAGAGAGCCGCCCGAGCTTATTGTTGGCTCGGTGCTTGAATCGAATCGAAAAAAGGAGCTTCTGACTTTGTTGCGAGGAATCAGACTTCGGTGGAGCTTTTACAATGTGATTAATTCATTGACAAGTGATGCCGAAGATAAAAGTATTCTTTTTATTTTTTTTATCATCAGTCCACGACGTCATGATTTTAAAGAGGTACAAGTATATGTGATTTATTGATAATTCACTTTATATGTAATTTTTATTCATTGACTTATATAATACAAGCCCTCAACAGCATAGTATAATATATATAATACTAAAGGCGAAGTATACTAAAATGCTTTTTATAATTTATTTATTTGTATATGATTTTCTGTTAATGAGTCATAGACTAACTACGTGAATTCATCTTGCTAAACTCTCAAACACAACATATTAAAATTTATACAAAGTATCGCATACAATCACACCGTAACCTACTTACATTTATTGTCATATATACCACACTTACAGCCATAAAATATGCAATTTATATGTAGAGGTGGTTATTAAATTTATTTCTGGTCATCCTGTAAACCTGTAGACACTTAACTGAAGACATGAAAGTTTTTAAGTAGTTTGTTTCGGATAAATGCTCTGAGTACAGCGCGCACAAGCCGCGGGTGATGGTCCTCGCCGGAGGCTCTACTGCTCAGCTCAATAAAATCATCGATCTTGCACAACAGCCTAATGATCTTTGACTACTCCTTTACTTTATTCAGCCAACAGCAAGTTTATTGACAGTATAACAACTGCATAGTCATAGGAACACAGAGATTTAATTAATTACCAATTACCACCAACAAGCAGTTATATAAAAATAAAACTTCTCGTGTTTGCGCGTAGGCTTCAAGTGATTGAAATATATTTTTTTAATGAGTTTAAATTATAATTAATGTAATTCATATCTGTTGATGCAATCATTGTAGATTACTACTGATCACAGATTATTTTTAAAGGTGGTAATAACAGATCCCCCAAATACAAAAGTTATCGTTACTTTTATGATGTATAGCTAAATTTCGTTAGTTCTATATCTCAAGAGAACACGGACAAGTTGGATAGGAGCGTAAGCAAACAGGTGCATTTGCTTGTATTTATTCAGTAGGATCTAAAATTAAATCAGTAGCTGATTCCACGCACGCCGCCAGTGTCATTATACAAATAAACGCGTACGGAGCGCCGTAACCTCTCTTCTGCAGACCTCGAATAGTCATAAGCCCATTTTGTTGGGAAAATAAACAGAGTCCCTTGCCTCTCTACAAATAAACAATCCTAATCATTTTGTAAACAAATGCTTTTACTACCGATACGTCGGTTATTTGGGGCAATTTGTTATTGAGTTATGAAGGGATCGCTTGTGATTGAAATATACCTGAGTAAAAAATATGGCAGGTAGACTTACAGTTTGTTGGAGAGGTGTCGACACGCACGCCCTGCACCCCGAGCGGTGCGATAAATCAAGAAAAATAAGGAAGGTCCAATAATAATTTTAAATATTAACTATTAATATATGCAAATTTTAAGTTTTTTTTATCGTGTATTAGTTTAATTTTGATTCGGGATTTAATTCTGAATACCGAATTCTAAATGGTTGGGTTTGGGTGATTTCACTGTATCAATGAAAAGTTTCAAAGTGTCACACTTGCTTGTATGGCCAATCGTTAGGAGAACAGTTCGGTTTTTTATTCACCCGACAGGCAGTTGCATGAAGGTGATTGTGGCTGGAATCGGAGGTGTAAGCATTACCAGGCACTATTGCACGTGTGCACGTACTGGCGCAGGTAACGTGCGTTTAGCCCCACTTTATACTGAGGCATACAACTTATTGGTCCCTGCAACCTAGTCAAAGCCAGGAGCTCTGCAACAGAGGTTATCGAAACGATGCTTATTTTTATTTTATATAATATTTAACATTTATTTTTTTCCAAACATTTTTTATATTTGATGCTGATCATAGATTATACCACTGACTAAGCATTGAGTATTTTTAAGGGTACTATTTGAGAATAATTAGTTTTTCTTTAAATTGTTTGTTTGAAAATTGTACCTTAATTTTTTTGTTCTGTTAAGTTTTCTTAATTTGATTTTTGCAAACAAAAAAAAATATTTTTGAAAATTTAACAAGAAACGGAATTGATTTTTGAGATCAGCCGTAATCTTAGTATAAATCTCGTAAAAACGTCCAACGTTTAGGCCGGAACTGCAAAGGTGATCGAAAGGTGAAATTGAAAACACTCGAAGCAGTAGTTGTCCGGTTAATAGAGTATATGTGATGCGATAGTCTATTTCTCCTGTATCAATGTTCAGTCACATAAAAAAAATGTTTTATCATCGTCTCTACTACAGACGATTCCAGTAATATATACAGTATAAGGTTTTAAAAATGATTTTTCACGCAACAAACGCAGTGATCTTCGTCAGTAGAAAATAATCATAATATAACCTCACAAGACATGGCCGAATTAATTTTTACTTGCTTGTTAAAACAAAATGTTATAAAAAGTATTTTATTAAAATATTAATGAATATTTGTTGGATACGGATATAAAATGTTTGGTTCCCCTTTCCTGAAGTGTAAAGCTATATAGGCAATACATAATAACACGTATAGAGAAGTACATAGAATATTGTATCAAGTAACGGTAACATGATTATCTGAAAGAACCCCAGCCCTCCTCGGCCGGCGAACAATATCCGACATTGTATCCTCCAGCGACTGCCGCACAATGTGTTCTATTTTTTATAACAAGTGTTGAAAAAACTTATACATGATTTTAGCCTGCTAATATTATAGAAATATTTTGAAATAATTTAAATATTTATCAATAAATTTCATGAATGAATACGGAACGCGGACTACGGAATTTTATGTATAGTAAAAGATAGCATCATATTTACATGTGCTTAGATCATTATACTGTATTTAGTGTTTTTAACATTTAGACTTATTCGATTATAATTTAAAAAGATATCGGCTGAAATTTATTTTAAATATCTAAATTAAATTTATCCAAAAAATAACAATATAATTTTGTAATTTTTCGTATAATTGATACAATTTGTACATATTAAAATAAATAGTAATTAATTTAAGGATTATTTTTTAATTAAAAAACTTATCAGTAATAATACATTTAACTCTTTATAATAAATTAGTTTCGATGCGGAATCAATTCCGGAGAAAATCAATTTTTAACAATCTTCCTTTCGACCATTCGGTTATTTCGATCATCCCTTTTAAAAAAGAATTTCTCAATAAGAGCTGACCTTAACATACAAATCAAAGGATTACGAAACATCCAGCATACCTACTATTGAATTAAATCCAGGAAGGGTAGGTAGGCATTCGATAAGGGATCCTTTCGATTCCAGCCTCAATTCAAATCATTTAAATTCACTGGATATTCAATCCCACGTGACAATAAAGTCAGAAAGCCGACCAATCAGTGGAAGGAATTTTTATTCAATTCTATAGTAAAAAAGCGTACCTTGCTTTGATCACGTTGGGGTTGAATTTATTAACACGACTGATAAAAGTACATACTCATGACCAATGCCTTTTAATTAAAAATACCTTGGCAGAAAAAATATATTGCGTGAGTAATCGAATTAAATACGTTTTATTGGTGATTTTAAAAAATGTAGTCCGCGTCTCGTTCTGGACCAACATTGAGTAAAGATATTTTAAATCAACAATTATCTAAAAGGATTTCTTAACTGCAGTTTTGTAATTAGTTTTTTTTTTACATTTGACTACTCTTATTCAATCCACCGTAACTAACACCTTTGTGCAATGAAAATAAAAATATAATCCATCGTTTCATATTTTATCAAAACAAAATATGAGTCATTTTTATTCTTTAAAATATTTAAATTCAGCTTATCGAGGTATTTATATTGACAGATAAATATCTAACTTCTGTCCTTCAGATATGAAATCAAATGCGGTAGAAGCAGAACTTCTTACAAATATGTTGTACCTGCAGCATTTATTGCTTCGGCAGGTTCTTTTGTTGCCACTAGTATTCTTGAGTGGATACATCGGTTTTCTTACTATGCAGCACTAATTAAGGTATCAATTCAATTTTTTTGCACATGTTCATTCTTATAAACAGTTTTGTAGCAAAATTTCAATATTGTTTAATGCTATTTTCATTTAAGCAGACAGCCTTGGTTTTCTTTCATTTTTTTGTCCTTTTTTTTGTTTTTACATTATCAAGTTGTCTTGTATTGATAAGAGCAATGTTTGATAACTTTTACCTAACTAAAAAGATATTTTTTTTATTTTAGCTTGTTTTGCTTTGCTTTTTTATAAATTATATTATTTTGCTAAAAAAGACTTAAGATGGAATTTTATCTTTTTTTTCTGCTTTCTGTGTTTGACAACTTTCCTTATACACTAGGTTTTCTAAGTAGTTAAGACTGTTTTATTTGCATCACTCGGCAACAACGACGGCTTCAATAATTTGCAAATAAGCATAATTATCCACAGGGAAATAGATTTTTTCTCTTATATTCATACGTAATTTCTGGTTATATAATATTAACCACAAAGACACTATTGATATGAACATATAATTTTTAAAAATATGGTGTCCATGTTTTTTTTTATTTTATTATTATTTTTCGATAGAATTCACTATTCATTGCATGTGTCGCTTTATAATTAATTCCGTACAAAAATAATTAGATATTGAAGTGTAAATTAATTAAACGTACCCAAATATAAATTTAGTATGAAACATATAAATAAATTACAATTTTGTGATTATGAAAAATTATTTTGTGTTTTTAAAAGTACTTAAAAGATTTTAGCCTCCCTTTAGGTCAATTTTAAAGTTCCTTTTTTGTGCATGTTTTTATTACAAAATGGTTTCTGTCACATGGTTAGCTTGGCTCTCTTGTTTGCTCTAATAACATGTAATAACCAAGACGCACGGTTGCTCTTCTTCAGGCAAAAGCCCTTTGTTTGTGCCAGTGTAATGGATAGATCGTTCAAATGACATGTTCTGGGCAGAGAAAGTAGACGAAACGCATGGAGGAGGTAATTACACGCTATGCACTGACTTCTGTTTGTAAATCTCTGCTCTGCCCCTCATCATTTTCAACAGCGTGTAAGTTGTCATTATTTCTCACATTATCTTCATAGTAACATACTTTTGTGGTGTAATTTAAAAAGTACACATTTTAAAATTTATTTCATCAATAATTTTCTATCGCATCTCATATTCAAAAGCACTGACAACAATGTTTTAGACAACGATGACAATTTTCAATATATTATTATTAAATGATTCGGTTTCTTGGGTGTTGAACTTCTTGATGTTTTCATTTCTCCGACATTTCGGTCCCGTACTAGGGCCATCTTCAGAGTATCACCTTATAACGACGGCCAAAACTTACAAATATATCTATAATAATAGTTTCATTTCTAATACATTTTATATATTTTGTATTGTTCCTGTGAGAAATGTAAAACAAATAATAATTAAATTTTTGTATTTTTTTTTGTTCATGAGTAATAAAGCTTTGAAATTGTAATTGAATTAGTATAAAATACAGTTAAACGATTGCTGATTATTATTATTTTCTCAATAGCTAAATCATGACCTTGTAATAAAATAATGTATATTTCTCGAGAGCTAATTAACATCGCAGTGGCCACGAAATAAATACATCAGTTTATTCAAACGTACTTCCTCAGATGATTCGTATAATTGCAGTTAACATTGAAACATGTTTCATTGATCGCCATTGCATAATCCCTAAGATCATCTCTGCTCTGCCATTTTTCCTCTTCGTTGCATAAATATGCATTATTGCAGGAAGTTGCGTTTTAGTGCGCTCAGCCACGAAGGATTTTTGTATGATTTATAACTCCCACGTTCCGTTAAGTGTTATTCCCATGTTCCGATACTGTAGGTTGGCATACATATATTCAATTAATAATATTTCAATAAAGCACTCTTTAGCTCTAGTAAATGACGTAATTGATAACAATGATTTGTTTTCTGTACATTTATCTGACCCAAATAAATAATCTCTGACATCAATAAAAATAAAGAATAAATTAACGTTGTATCGCATAATTAATTTTAGTTTTTGCTTTAATTATTACTTAATACTTAACAAGATCAGTAGTAAATGATTCACCTATTTTCAGTATACTGACTTAATCGAAGGATTCTAGAGCGAGACTCGAGTAATGGGGTCAGGCTGGAGGGTCCGCGAGTTGCGCGAGAATAAGGTCATAGCGGCTGCACCAAATGCATAGCGAGTCCGCCTCCTGCAGATGCACGGGGCCCGCTGGTGGCCTATTTAAGAGCTGCAACGCCTTTTGTATATTATTGCATGCAATTACAGAAATGAGTCACTTGCTTAACCTAGGGCAGGATTTCCGAAGGCAGCTGCAAGGATTGTTGCGCAGGCTGTCCCGCAAGTTACGCACAGATCGCGAGTTGCAGTTTATTTTCATTGCCTACAAATCTTTACCCAATGAGAGACGAATGAACTGTAGTCAGATATTTAAGTTACATAATAAATAAATATACATTATTTGTAAAATAGATTGGTTAGATCAGAAGAGGAATCTTAGGCGTTTACCTGCGAAATCTGATGCTTATTAATAAAACAGCTCTGTTCTCATTACGAGATAGTGTTATGAACCAAAAAGAAAATATTGATTTTTGTGTCAATTAAGATAAGACCATACTAGGGTTTGTAATATTCGGATAATAAATAAATATTTTGTTATGACTTAATTGCTAATCAATTTATTTTGACGAAATATAGGCATTGATTAAATCATTGTTTATTCTGTTTAATATAATATTTTTTATGAATAAATAATATCACACGTCCTATACTCTTTAGTGTGGGAAGTTATAGGCTCCTTTCAAAGCACCCCATAAACTCGCAAAACTTGTACAGGCGTTACGTACAAATAGACAAAGACTGCTTCTCGCTGACCCCCTTGCATCTGCGCTGCGCCGGTCTATTTGGGTCAAAGGGATTTCACTTTTCAGCTAGGCTCGCTAAGTAAAGACTGCAACTGCAAATAACCCAGCGCGTGGTCGAGTCGCTTTCAGCCTAGAAGGTGAGAGTCAGGCATTACGTCGTCGGGCATGTGTGCTTGGATCAACATAACCTATCACATGTTACCGAATAGATTTCAATATATATATTAAAATATTACAACAATTTAGTTGAATAATGAACTTAGATATTTGTATTAAAAGAAAATATTTTATAGTGATTTTTCAGTGTGTCTAGTTACATCAACCTTTACTGTTGACAAAACATAAAACGTGAAAAATCACAGTCAAATTATAAATATTAAAATGTAATTCCACCAAGTACTCTCTGACAAAAACATTGGAAATAACGAACATAGGTTTTTTCAAATGTTTAATGAATAAATTAACTATAATACTATTTTGACTATGCATAAATTATGGTATTGATTCTACATATATTTCAAAACATTCAATGTAAAAATATTGTTAATCCTCAATACAACAAAACTTTATCAAAATTGTACACCAATCAGAATAAAATATGATTATATAAGTATCGCGGTTATCGCGGACTAGCCTGTTCCTGAAACCTCCTATCTCATTTACTGTTTTATTATCTCCAGTGATTATTTTATAGTCTAATTGGTTGTTAACCGTCTGGTCACACTTCCAACAGCCCTTCTGTTTACACATAATAACGAAATCTGCTTAATGTTAAGCAACAGTAATTTCTGTTTTAAATAACGTAATTATTATCTAGGCTAACTGTTCGGAGCCTAATCGGCTTATCATTGCAAGAGAGCACTTGTCAATTAGTAGGGATTCATAATCTAAATTGTAATGCGCAATACAACCATTTCACCACATTATATAGGACCACAAACAGCGTGGACTACGGTGCTTAAGTGTATTCTATGAATTTATTTATTGCTCCGAAAAGGTTATACATTTAAGGATTAAATTAACTTCACGAGTATTACGCCGCGTTATTATTTGTTCTCTTACGAGTCACAGGTTATTTATTAAGCCTATAGTGTAGTACTTATAAAACAGTTGTTTTATTTATCATGACAATTTTTTTTAATCCTCGAATATTTCTCTAATATGCCTGCTAATAAAAAAAACTTGCGAATTGTATTGAACCTCCTTATTAATAATAAAGTGTTTGGAGATTGATTGTCGCAAGCTCCGCTCATGGTGCCTACTGACCTACGCTTTTAGGTTTATCATAATGCCTAATGGCCGACCGCTGACAATTTAACCGATTCTGCTATAAAGCCTATAGACAGCGAATCGTTGCGACACGCGCTGCGACCGAGTAATAAACTGTATGGACAGAAGAAACACTTCTGTGCCTAGTAAACACCACTGCCTACTAACTGTAAATCAAGTTTTTGTCGCAATCTTAATCGACTACTTAGTACCTAGTAAAATTTTCTATTCTCACGATTGTTTTGACAATAATTAAGATATACCTATAATAGATTCACTTAAATATAAAATAATTATATATAATCAATTAATTAAATAATTACGAAAAGGGATCATTTTGTTTGATTTGACACAATTCTTCACTTTAAAATTTGTAAAAAACAAATAATGTAAAAATTCACTCTAATTATTCTCCAACTTGTTCTTAACTTTGATATTTAATTATCTTTGGTAAATAGAAAGGCTTTTTATTATGAACGTCAGGCTCAAGGCGTGTTGGTTAGAGCAATATTGTAGTTATTATGGGTCTATCATGTTTTGATGCAGGTGCAGGAATTTTTTTGTTTAACTAATAACAACAATAAAAATCGAGATATTTAATTATTTATATACTTAAAATAAGATTACAACCTCGACACAATCTTTCCAGTTTGGATTCACTTCAATTCACATATCCCGATTGCGATACCTACATTTCATTCAGATTTCTTAGATTCAGATTTTTTTTCGCTTCTGGAATCAACGTGGTTGTAAAAAGAAAAAAACAAGCAGACATTTATGATTGACGCTTTATCTGGATGAGTAAAACAAAGCGTCGAGATGCAGTCGCCACCGAACACGCCATCATTAGGTTCTGGCTTCAGTTCTGTTCGTTCACTGCATCGTCGGACATATTTATAGATTAATGTGCCATCCTTGCCGCAACTGTTCCGCCTCTGTGACTTGAGCGTGCCGTAAACGAAACATCTGGTTTTATGTATCATTCTCCTAACCCTCTGCGAATTTCGTCTTCTGTAAAATTAGCCGGGACGAATTGCATCTGGTCGTATTGGCACTGCGGACATTCAAGACAATGTAAAAAAGAAATATATTTTGTTTTCTTAAGCAAATTTAGTACTTTTAACTTTTTTTCAACTAATTGTACCTTTTGTCAAAGCTGGGCCACCCTGTGCAGAAAACAGGGTTTGAGCAGACCCGTTTTTAAAACTATGTTTCATACATCGATTTTGTTTACAAATTCATTTTAACATTGTTTTAGGAGGTTTTTAAACAATTTTTTGCCCGCATTACATAATTTAAGAGATCTGATTTTGAAACCCCAGAGGATATAACCTTTTCGGTGTAAAATTTTAGCTCAAACAAAATTTTTACATTTTTTTTTTATAATTAATAGTAAATTTATTATACATAAATCCAAATCAAATAGTGTTAAATATTGATCCAAGACTCCATAAGTAAGGTCACTTTTAAACTAAAAAGTCGTATAAATTAATGATCACATGTAATTTTGCAATCACTATAAAGATTATGGGCCATCTGGATTATTTAAATATATGGGAAGATACGACAAAACAGCGCATATTTCATAAGAAGTGTTGATTAATACAGTCAATTTGTCCTAAATAACAGAATATACAGAGTTGTACTGGCAAGTATATAGTGTTAGCGGAGAGAGAGGAGATGGACTCTAAAATTAATCGTAATAAATTGATAACCATGTTACTGTGATTAGCCATGACTAGAAAAAACCTATAACAAGATCATACTTAAAATATAAATACAACCTCTAACAGACCAATGAGGACTTAATGATAAAATAGACCTAATCGATCGGTAAGGATTTCTGTAGGGGCCTGCAATAGTCAACTTTCAATATTTTTTCCTTACTCAAAGAGGAGTAAATAAATTTTAATATATAGTATCGGATGCCATTGTAAGGACCAAGATCCAACCGGTTAATTTTCATTAATGTTATCCATGTACTACAAGTGTGAAAACGGATTGAAACACATGAAGTATATCGAATATCAATGATCCTTAACATATTGGCAGATAATGAATACTGTTGTGATCATTATAAACAAAAGTATTTCATTGATGAAAATAAAAAATATCTGAAATATAATAGAATATGAATTAATATTAGTTGTCATTGGTATTGAAGATTCACTGGTGAGGGGAAAGCATTGAATTGAATGTAATGGACACTTGTCACACATGATGTCATGGTGGCGTACTCTGTAGACATCCAATAGCATTGAACTTTTCGTACCTATTCTGCAACGGCGTATTATCAGTGGGTGATTGAAACGATCATTGCACAAAGTGGCTGTAAATGTTTCATAATGCAATCAGTTACCGATTATGATGTCATAAGTATTATTGCTGTTGTAGTGTACGGTGCCTGTTTTATCACAAATACATTGTCTGCTAACTGTGAGATTGTCGGATCGGTAATAAACTAACGTACTGATAATGAATGTGTGATCTAAAGTATCGGAAAAGTGCAATATTTATACGAGCACTCATATTGTTCAGTATATAATTATTAGTGTCGCTAATACATCCGTTATTTACTCTATAATTATAAGTCTCGTTAATGATTTCAATAAAATATATGCACGATGAAGAATAAAAAAAAAAAAAAAAAACGTAATCGAAAATAATTTTTTGACGCTTTTAGAACAAATATATTTATTCCAGTGATACTGTAAATGAGAAAAATCATAATATTAAAAATGTTTTTAATATCATACAATAATTTAGCAAAAATATAATAACTATTACTAGCGCTACACCAAGGCCAAAATATTGTCAGCATTACGTTATGAGACCGCTAAACTGCACCGAAGGAGTGCACACTTGCATAGTTCATGCAGTTGTATGCAGTTTGTTTGTTTTGATAGCAGAATCGTTGACTCGGGGACCTTGGACGCAGCTGGCGCGGCGAGCTGGATGCATTGTTGCAGTGTGTCATTAATCCACAATGCATTCGGCTACTTTACAGACCAATTTGCTACAGCCGAGTCGTTTTGAAGCGTTACTCGTAACTTATAGGAATAATTGTTGATTGCTGTCTTTAATTTTTTTTGTATAATTGCTGCAATTTATGGAATCGGGTGTAATATAGTATCGCCATAATATTGTAAGGCATCAAAATTATATATTCAGTATAAAAAAATTAAATCACAGTTTTTTTTTAATTGTGATTTACTTATTTCAGAAAACATACGTACATGAAATATAGGAAAGCTGCTTCATGTTTTGACGAAAATAAAGCTTGCTTGCCAATCGCGGGGACCAGGGTTCGATTACTGAAATATCATACAGATTTTTAATTGTTTATGGGCTTAAAGAGAAGTAAGCCCACTTTGACTTAGATTTTTTGTAACGGGACGATTACATAGTTACAATTCCCTATGAATTATTTTATCGTTCGCTTTCCTGCTAGTTGCATTACGGCCTCATATTTTTACAAAGTAGTGTGGTAAAATTCTATGAGTTTGCCTGCGTTTGGGTGTCATTGGATAAAAAAGCAATTTATATAAAAACTACCTGAAAAATAAATTTCCGTTAGTATGACACAATATGACGTTATTATATGAATAAGGTTTGATTTAAATTTCATGCTGAAGAAATCAATTTATGTGTCCGGATTTTGAAAACATAAACCAATATTTTAATTGGCTAGCCATTTTATCACTTATCATTGATTCTCTGTCTAACACTTTGTCATTCGTAAATGTTAACGAAACCTCACTCAGCTAAAAAAATAAAAAGTAGGTACCACACTTAATATATTTTGATAAATATATCAATAAGTGGAAGCTAATAACAGCTTTTAATTTTCTTTGTTATATAAATACGTTCAAACGTATTAAATATGTATTTCACAGATGATTTCTGTGGAAGTCCTCCCTTTTGGTCGCAACAGCATTGTAAACCCTGTCCTTGGTTATAAGGCATTTACGATTTTATTCTTTATTTAATAGATACGTCGGCCACTTATAGAAAATCCTTTGTAAAGTG
The DNA here is from genome assembly GCA_022113835.1 of Atopsyche davidsoni. Taxonomy (NCBI): domain Eukaryota; kingdom Metazoa; phylum Arthropoda; class Insecta; order Trichoptera; family Hydrobiosidae; genus Atopsyche; species Atopsyche davidsoni. Next base: position 5,825,242 of record JAILWY010000006.1, on the reverse strand, counting down.
CAAATAATTAAATATAATTTGCAGAGATTGCTGCGAGGCTCAGGGGCAGCTAATCGCTATAATTTCTCAGCAAATGGACCGCAAGTACGCCAGCTGCACTGCGTATCCTCGGGATCTCTACTATTGTTAGAATATCATTGCATCCGAGTGCGTTGGGAAATGATGGACGGAGACAGAAGCCCTCGACAGCCTAACTCTACCTCCATGTTAATGAGAATTGCTAATCAATCCAACAAAAAGGACTAAGGCACTGAGGAAGAAAACCAAATTCAAAAAGATACTAATTTTATAAATATTTAAGATTTTTTATTAAAAAAGACGAATTCGTGACAATATCAACCGGATAAATCCTCGACTAATCCTAATAACTCAATACAATTCTAACCTGTCCGTTTAATAATTATCTACTTTTATAAATTGATTTTTTATCATTTTCTATACTTAGTTTTTATATCCGTTACTTATTATGTTTTTGCAAGAAACTGGCGTATCTTTTACGTGGATTAAGTATTAAATGAGTTCAATATTTATGGAGATTAAATGAAATAAAACGGCGAATTTTCTATGAATCTTGTTAACATAAAATTAATATTAATGAGTTGTTAAACAAATATCATTATAAGCCAATAATTTTCGGTAGAGTGGTATTATTTTAAATGACGCATGTCATTTTCCACTGATAGGATCTTAATCGCATTAAATTCTGTAATAACCAAATGCAAATGATGCTAATGTTGGACCCGAAATGGCAGCCATTGTAATGGAGTACGTACATCTGATTTGCAAACGAATTTACGGAAATCCGACTGCTTTAGGCGATTTAGCCAGTAAATTCGAATTATGTTTGAGTACCATATATTGTAGGATGAGCTACATCGAATGCATGAACCCTTGTTGCATTATTAATTTTGTCCTACTCTCAGGTACGTACAGGATGCATTTAATTGCAATGGTAATTAATTCATTTTTAAATACTTTTATAAAAATAATTTAATATTATCGATCTCTACCCCAAAGAAAAGAAATAATTTTTCAGATAATAAAATTATATAATAAAAAGCGTTCATTTCTCGTAAAAATAAGAATAAAAAATTATGGTGGATTTTTTTAAATGTACTGATTATTTGAAACAAATCATGTATTAAATGTATGAATCTTTGATTTCTGATTGTAAAGAAATTTTAAAAAAGTATGATTGCTGGTATTAAATATATTTCCAAATACAAATATGATGAATTAAAGTTTTATAATATAATATAAAAATAGGTGTTTTAAATATCTATAATTAATAGTTAGTCAGTTAAGATCATCTCGTTCAATATATAATCTGAACATTTATATGTATATTTGCCTGATAAGATTATTAATTATGTGGGAATACGTGATTGAGAATTAACGAGACAATCGAGCAGCTTTGCTTCGTATGGCTTCGGGGGAAATGGATTGATTAGCGAGTAATCAGTCACTGTAATGGGGAAAATTGCTTTCCTAAAGACGCTAACAACTACCTGCAATATATACCTGTCAATCGTTATATTTTCTTAAGTATTAATAAATTTATAAACATATTAAACATGATTTTAAAATGATAAAGACCCATATATAATGTCTTGAGACATTATAATTCAGTGTACTAAAAGAATATTTTTTAATCCACATAAAAAAAGAACCTTCTTACCACCACCGAATGTTCTTATCACTCAAAGTAAAACCTTATAATATATAATTCTGGATTTATATTATTTTTTGCTATTATATTTTTAATAAATTACTTAAATAGCACTTGTACATCAATTATTTAGTTTATTTCGAAATGTATGCCTAATTCCACACTACAAAATATGATTAAATTTTAGCATTTGATATCAAAGTCTTGTTTAGGTACTGCGGCAACATTTATGCCGTTATTAACCAATCTCGGAAACGCATTTGCTTAATTTTCATCTAATTCAAATACAGGCATGTTATGTATAAATCAAACCGTATTAGGACTCAAAGGGTACTTTGTATATCTGTTTGTTCCATCAGTAATTTCAGATTACTTACAAATAATCCATTTTAATTAGCCACGAATAAACCTGTTAAAAGTCCGCTCGATGGAAATTTGTTTAATGGAAATTGAACCCAAGATGCCCAATGAAATCAGAAAAATGTCGAAACTTTTACCATCGTATCAGCACCAACAAATTTCTAACTATTATAAAAATGTACTTATAGATAAATAAATAAATTAGTTGTGAAGATACAAATTTTATATAAAATATTTTACAACTATACGTAAAATTAAACGGTGATTTATGGTACAGCAATTATACTGAAGCTTAAGTTTGACAGTATATCTAGAAGGCGATTGAGCTTCCATTATTTCAATAAAAATGTCAATTTAGTCGTAAACTATATTTATAAATGACTTGTTAATTTTTGTTTTATAAAAGAAATCCAAATAATTATAATAATAGATAAAACTGTCTTTTCTTTAGGTCGGACTCGAGTACAGTTAACCATATTTATATAATTAGCATGTTATTTATCTAATATTTTTTATGTTGGTAAAGTAAACAAGCACAATCAAATATCTGGATTTATTTTTTAATTATGTATATTTTAATTCCTAGACCTACTGAAGTGGCTTTAGAGCTCTCACAACCGATTATGTCTGATTGGTTCACCTGTAGTCACAATTGGTACCTATCAATTAACATCCGACACCTTCAATTACTGTGTCGCGGCGGCTTAAATAGCTGATATTTTAATAAGCATAAATCACAGGTAAACCCATATCTTAATGAATGCAAACAGCTGGCTGGAAGTCTGCTAACGTGCTACATTAGACATTTTGCGTATAAACATGAGTTAAGAGATACCGGAATCGGCTTCCCACACGACCACTCGCAGCTCGTAAGTTGGTTTTTCGTCATAAACTTCATATTTTGTAATGTTGTGATTACAGCTCCGTGTAGAACAAGTCTTATCAGTATTATGCAAAATTTAGTTGACTCAATGTAGCACAGATGTGGGGAGATCTATTATAAATATAGCGCATAAATACACCACATCTAATTATTTTAATTAAATCAAGCTCTAAGTTTTCAAATTGTTACATATCAGAAGCCATTATCAAACTTCCTGCCGTCATCGGTAATCATCATCGACGCCATTATGAGTCTATAAAAACACAAAGACTTGTGACGGCTGTGTGACACCATAAATGTTATAAGGTTGTTTTGTTAAAAAATTTAATTTTTTGTGCTCATTGCTATTCCAGTACAGCCTAAAGTATAAGTAATTATTTTATTTTCAATACCTCAAGTTTAATATTAGTTTTCTAGTTGTAGACTTATAAAACCAATATCAATTTGTAATTAGCTACATTTGGGGTCACAGCCTATGTTTATACTCGCCATTTATACAGCGTCATAGATTTATCCGAACAAAATAAAAAAGGATAATAGTTGTGGATCTTTCAGTGGCACTGAAACCGCTTTTTCCTTATCACCAGCGAGTATGAAATGCACGTGTCTATTAACGATAAATAACTGTACTCGAGTCTCGACTCGAGTACAGTTATTTATCTAATATGTTTTATGTAGGTAAAGTAAACAAGCACAATCAAATATCTGGATATATTTTTTAAAACATATTAGATAAATAACATGCTAATTATATAAATATGGTTAACTGTACTCGAGTCATTTATTCATTCCCCGAATGAATAAATATTTATTCATTCGGGGAAGTTCAGTGGCACTGAAACCGCTTTTTCCTTATCACCAGCGAGTATGAAATGCACGTGTCTATTAACCTAACGTAACCGGTCCCGTTCTTTTTATTAGACTAAAGTTATAAAATGAGCTGCACTTCTTTATGAAATACTTTTCGAATCACCACTGACGCCAGTACATTTTTGGAAGTAGAAAAGTATATGTTCATTATATCTTATGACCTTAATATATCATAAATTAGGCCATAGAAATTTGCACCTAAGGTAATAATGATTTTTTATCAAACATGAAAGTATATATGTCTACCAAAATACATGTATATGTGGCTGCACTTCTTTGAATGTATTCTTCATTTGTTGCCTCTCCTCATAGGAGGTTTGTGACCATTTCCTTGAACTTGTATCTATCCTGGGCCGGTCTCACCAGACCGGATGCACCTCCGATCCCCAGCCACTGGCGCAAATTCCGCATCCACGTAAACTTCCTTCTTTCAATGCCCCTTTTTCCATCGATTTTTCCTTGGACAATCAGCTAGACCTAGAGAATGAGGATGGATTTTAATGTATGGTCTTGTTTATTTGTATATATTCTCTTTTCGCCAACTTCACTGCATAATACGGTAATATTATAATTTTTTTAGAAAATTTAAATGATACTATTACTGAGTTTCATCTGCATTAGAAACACATAAAAAACCTTTCATCGTAAAGTTAAGACCGTTTACAGTTCGAATTTGAATTTCAATCAGCCTTACGCGTAATTAACGCTAGTACGACCTAGTTTCGTGACGGCCCGCGTTTATCTGCATCGGATCTGAGTCGTCACCCGTCGCATTGACCTCCCGACGCCCCTGCGTGAGGCGCCGTGACGTGCCGTGACGTGCCGTGACGTGCGGTGACGTGCGGTGACGTGCGGTGACGTAGTGACGCTTCGCGCGACACTCCCGACGTGAATTATGACGTCACGTCTCAGGTGATACGCGCTAGTGTGCATGAATTAATGTACACGTATTTACTATCAGATCACGCCCACAGTGTAACGGCGCATTGCAAGCCGATAGTAAATTTAATTTTAGACAGTGAATAACAAACAGAGAAAATATATGTTCACTTGCGTAACATGTGTAAACAATACTGAATTTTCATAATGTATCTATTGTAGATATTTTCATAGGTTTTTGAAGCCTATTTGTTTATTGCTTGTGTAGCTGCATGAAGCTTTCAGTCTTCCAGCGTTTTCCTGAATTTTCGCTTCAAGTTTTCGTTTAAATATTCGTCAAAACGTCGGAGGACTGAAAACATGAAGCAGAACCACTCTCAAGAAACCAAATTATTCATATTTACTGTATATGTAAAAAATACACAATGTGATATAAAAATTTATATATACATACCATGATAAGCCTTCTTTTGCTAGATAGAAAGTATGATATTTTGTAAAAGCTCATTTAGATGATTAATTGTGACTAACAAAACTTTGAAATGCTTAAAAGATACACTATTATGTTTTTTTTTTACAATTTGACATCTAGGCAGCATATATTAAATAAAATCACTGATTCAATGCAAATGTCTGCAATGTCTTGAATATTAATAAGTAAACGTAAAGCGAATTGACAGCTTCCAATATTTCATTGATTGCTGCATTATGAGGGCATCTTACAATCTCCGTCCAGCGCATTAATTATACAGTAATTCTGGCGTGCATGTGGGACAATGTCACTTGGCGCACGGCAGTGGCCAGCTCGTTGCCCAACCCACTGCAGGTTGTGCCGACATGACGTGACACCCAGCCTGCAGAATCACGTCATCGCCAGCCGACTTTTGTAATTCATAATTTGAAATTCACTGTTTTGAATTAATTTTCTCATTAACTAAACGCAGTATTTGCATAACGACTTGGCATTCATGCTGCAAAAGGCTATTTGCCAGGGCTGGGTATATTGAGGCTGAAATAATGGAAGCTAATGCTCGATACGGATACTACAGGGTTAGGCAGGGAGGTATGGATGATTTGAACGGGGCGCCACGCGAAGTGGATAAACAGTGATTATTGTAAGGGCTACATCCAAGTTACACATTGAAAAAATAAAATTTAAATTTCGTTGAAAAATAAATGTGTAGCTGTTATTTCAAATCATCCATATCTCCCTGCCTAACCATGTATAATAGACCTGTGAAATTGGTGAAATACTGCAATCAATTGGAAAAGGTGTAGGTGCTTTATTTAAGAGGCTTAAAACCGAGTTTATTGTTATAGAAAATAGTGATGACGAATAAAAAATAAAACACCTAGTAAAACATTTTATGATCCATTATCATTATTAATTAATTATTGAATTATATATCATTAACAACGAATCCCGTGTTCTAACTATTAGCTTTTAGTTGTGTTTAAGAAAATTAGAAATATTTATAAATGGAGGTGAAGAGATATATATCTCTGAGAAGTCTTTTTATTTAAGTTCTCAGTACCCTACTGTAGCTCATATCTGGATAGTTTTCACTGGTTGGCGGGTTTATAAATATTTACTTGAATGTTTTAAAAATATTCTAATTTATTTAATATTTTATATCATTTGGCAACATCGATTTGTTTTATTTTTTTATATATATGTAAAAGAGGTGAGTGTCTCACAAGGGATCTGTCGCTTTATTTGTGGCGCTCGTCAGCCATGCGGCGCGGCAGGAGTAAACAGCTTCTCAGAAGCTATCAGCGAAAGGCGATGGAATTATGACGGCTATTAAGGACTATCGACAGAAACCGACGTTATTAATTGACGAGTGTGGATGGGATTACAATCATTCCATGTTTTTATTTTATTAATGTACCGAGAAGTCCTATGAGCTTTTATGCTACTCTAAAACTTTCAACATGTATGACAAGTGTAAGTGTAAGCCAAATTCATTTTTATTTATAATTTTAGCCACGTTGTGGTAAATTCAATATTTTTGACAGGAAGTACTTGGTAAAATCCATTTTGATATTTTTTATCGTAGTGTAGAGGTACTACGCTTCTCATTGAATATAGGTAAACCAAATTATCTTAAAATTATTTAGAAACTAGTTATTTGTGCGGTCATTATTATTATGAAAATTGCATTTTTCACCCATACAAGATTATTTTTGGTAATTTGTGACCGTGTCCTTCCAATGTCGATATGATTTGAAATAAAATCTTTTATTTTAAAAATTCAATTTTATATACAAAACGCATTTGATTTTAAAGATTGTATAATTCCAATTTAGATTTAACAGGTATTGCATAATTAATAATAAAAGCACCTTTCAATTTTTCCATCAAAGAACAGTAGTCGCTGGACACTCAAGCGCATCCCTAGTAGCCACACGACATTTTAAGTGACGATAATATATATTTTAAATGTCCGTTTTTTAAATGTCACTCTATCCGTCTATAATCTTCTGGTGGTTTATCACCTTCCACAATAGTGCTACCTTTTACGCCTCGTTCGGTACCATTTTTTCTCGCCTTAATATATTGACAACATAAAAAGGCGTCCTAAAAGGGTTGTGATGACGACACTGTGAATACAGCCTTAACAAGAACATCAATCACAACAGAATCACTCATTCCCGATGGACTCCGCTCCGCTACCAGATGCATCGACTCAAAGAAAAAATCACCAAAAACCCACTCATCATCACACCACAGTTGCATCCATTGCAATCACATGCATTCATTAAACACAATGAAATATCATTTTTTACGTCTCGGAATAAATATTGATACTATTCTTATGATTGAATATTTTATCGGTGTAACAGAAGTCACTAAATAATATCGACTAGTTTGGCTCAGGGCGTAGTGGTCAGAAGTATTGATTTTCACTGATTTCATTTTAACACTTACTGACGATTTGTTAACTGCAGTAATTTAGCTTTTGCCCAATTTGAATTTTTGGGCAAAGCTATATGTATAATATCTACGTACATTTATATCCTAATTTCATTGAAAAAACCAAAACTTTTTTCATTTATTTGTTTGGAGTATTTTTTGTATCAGAACTCTCATGTGTAATATAAGACTTCATAAACATTCATAACATCCAGTATTGAAAAAAAAATTACTTTTAAATCTTGCTGTAATGTTATAAAAAAGACAGTTGACTATTTAGTAGTAGTAATAGTTTTAACATTAATTGCATTTTATCATAAATATTATTATATTCAACAAAAAATATTCATAGTATTTTCTTTGTCAACAATATATAACTTCCCCGAATGAATAAATAATTGTTTTTTTTGTTAGTATTTACTTATTAAACAGCTTTTTTAAATATTATCACCTAAACCAATGATTAGTAAGCGTTGAAATCTAATTATAAAAGTCATGATCCTTAATCTTCGCTACGCGATAATTACAATAACTATTCTAAAAAAATCGTTCACAATTGTCACAAGCACCTCGGTGCCGTTGTAAATAAAATAATGCTTGGTTTTATGGTATTCTGAAATTTTGGTTTCAAAATTAAAATAATTTTTATACACTGTAAATATTAACGAAATAAAAACCCAGTACGGGAGCTAAGACGCCTAAAGACCAAAGAAAACAAAATTTGATCACTCAGAACTAAGTTAATATGTACATATATACACATCGATGAATTACTTACAACGTATACGAGTAAGCCTTACAGTTCTGATTTAAAGTTTTAATTGAATCGAACTATTAAATAAATTTATTGGACTTTTAAAAATATGAGGGGTGTTGTTAATTCAATTTTAATTCAGAAACATTTTATTCTACTCTTTCCGTTTATAAAGGATCGTATCAAATTGAATCAGGTCGGTTAAGCTGATGCTTTCCAGCCCTTGTCTGTAATCAATCTTTGCTACACGCCTCCACATGCACTCGACTGCATCAACAATTAATTATTAATGTAAATCGAATGCACTAATGCACTTATACTAATTACAACTGTTTGAGAAGTAAATAAAAGTCATCGTTTGTTAAAAAGGGATTATATTATGTAAAAGAGGCAGATACCATCAGCATCTATTAGAGATCTTTCGTGTATTTTTATATTTAAACTTCCAAAATCTATCCTCGATGGACAATCTATTTTATGTGATATGATCCAGTGCCGTGCGGTTTATTAAAAAAAATAGTAATTTTCTTTAACATATATTTATAATAAATTGTGTATTTTAAAAATTAAACGTATTTTTTTTTTTTTTTTTAAGTTTTGCCGAAAAAGGCAAAGAAGACGCTATTGGCTAGTTACAATTTGATTGTCGGTTGCGTTGAGCGTGTAGGCAGCTTTACTTAGCGTTGATTGTTTACATTTTTTTACACAAGGCTCTAATCGCTCCAATACGACGGCTGTCTCCGAAGTCTACTATAAACCAAAAACCTAATCACCGAGAGTCGACTCCTTATCTCCGAAATACAACATATAATTTACTTTTATGGACCTAACCGTAGACCGGGCGGACAAAAAACACTTCGGTCAGGGCTGGCACAACACCTGGACGAATTCGACAGCCTAAAAATTAATAAACAATCATCAAAATATTGAAATAAAATCAAATGATATAATGAAACTAAAACGCCATGTTAGCGACGTGATAAGGATTGTTGAATCTAGACAAAGAGATCACCAAAATAATTTAATTATAATAATATAAAATTTTGTTCGAATTAAGTCGACATTTAATAATATGTTTTACTTTTACTCTTTTAATATTTTTTATATTCCAATTTATTTTAAAGCATTTCTATGCATAACAAAATTATATATTTTTTTGTATTTCCTTTAAAATATACCTAAACAAAGCAGCTCCCTGGGCGTCGACTTTAACCTTATGCACCCAGGGCCGGAGACTATCTTCAGAAGGAGTAAAAAAATGAAAAGTCTTACACGCACTTCTGAGCTTTTGTCGTTTTTTTCAATGTTTTTTTTTTGTCCTCTGTGATTTGATTGGAGCTTATCTTGACGAGCGCGGTGGTGCGGCTGTCCTGGTCCAATATTGGAGAGGTCTCATAAAAAAGCGTTTGATTCTGTTACCATTTGAACCGAGAGCTTTGAGCTGTCGATGTGTTTGTTCTACTCCGCGTAAGGACCGCGGATACGGTAGCACAATCTTGTACGGGGCTCGCGTCAATATAACTTTTATACCTCCGGGCTGGTAGCAGACTGTGTTGTTTGCTGATAATGTATTCATGATTTGTGGAGTATTGTCATGTTTGTGCTGAAGATATGCTTCAGACAAGTTTATTTTGAGCATGGGATATTCTATATCGTAAATAAATATTATCGTATGCCATACACAAAATAAAACTGCCCCGACGAGCAAAAGCACGTTTTAGTGATAATTATATTTTAATCATGTTTATTAAATCAAATAATGTATTTTTGTCAGTGTCGTATAATAAAACTAATGATTTTGCATCAATGCAAAAAAAAATAACTAGAGTACTGCCTATTTAAAACTATTTCTAATAAGTTTCATTATTACATTTTAAAAACTCAAAACGTTTTGGACCTCATACATAACCTCAATAGGCATATTAATTATACTTGTCATAATATTTTTTTTTTTTTAAAAAAACTATTTTTAATCTATTCCCGTTATACGCTCTAAAATTGTGATTATGATTATTTCCGTTATATTTAAAAATATATATAATTTAAAGAATTTTTTTCAAATGCCCCACAACAAATAAAACCACTACAAAAAAATAGTCGTTGAGACATGAAACTATTTAATTTTCGTATTACCTCTGGAGGTATTTTGCAAATCTTACCGATTAAACTATTTATGGTGTAGTCATAATTCATTTAAAAAACCATCTATTTTATTAAATTTAATCATTTTTAACATCGAAAAAGCTTATATATACAACTGATCTAAAATCATTTTGATAGCATCAATGCTTTATTGAACAAGTTTAACCTGGTCACATTCTTTATATTGATTAAAAATTATACGTATTTTTTTATAAAAAAATTTTTTTGTGTATATCTAAAATGCTTAGTCTATAAACGATTTATTCCTAGGCAACATTAAATATATTTATTCACAAAAAAATGTCGACAGTTAAATTCACCACCCAAAATTGCACTGCAGTTCATGAAGCATACATATGCTTCATTATCCAGGTACCTTAATTTTTTTTAATTTTTAATATTCATTAAAATAAGACGGCAATTAAAAAGTGATTATCAGTTAACCCTTTATCACGGCGAGGGTTTATTTAACCCGAATCTGGGGTGACCTCCGCCGACCCCGCTTGACCCGCGCCCCGGACCGCCTCCGGCCTCGCGCGTGCCTGGAACAAGCGGCCCGTCTTACCGGGGAGCAGGCCATTGTAAAATGAGTGATATATTGTCATTGTATTGTAATTTTTTAAGTGATATTTTATGTGGTCTATTATGAGATGCTGCCTGTGCGCTGCGTCGGTTGATTGTTATAATTTGGGTAATTTTGATTTATGGAATAACAAGTTTTTTCCTAATTTTCTCTGTTTGTATATTTGACAGAAATTTCTTGTTTAAAATCATCACATCTGCAAATTGATAAATATATACTAACTTATGCGTGTTTATATTTATGATATGAAAATTAATAACACGATTTAGTAGTATTACTAATATGATTAGGTAATTACTTCATACATAGAAGATGATTAAAGAAACTTTCAGAAAAATATCATCGTGATTTGTGTATGAACTGTACGATCTATGTATGAACAAATGTGCCTAATCATATTAGTAATAATATAATAAACCCGTAATGGGTAATAAATACGCATCTGATTGACATCCAATCCAAAAAATAGACATACGTATATGATAGTAGTACAATGTACATGAACAGTAAATGTTTTTGAATATCTTTTCTACATTGAAGTAAAGCTTCAAGTAAATGTCTTGCAAACTTTTACTGCAATTATCCGATTTCTGTTCACATTTTTTTACTCTTATTGTTATTTACTAACCATGTTTGGTTCTTTGATCAAAATTAATACGGTTAATTTGTTAGATGTTAAACCATTGTAGAAAACCACTACAGCTATGTTGATATTTAATATAATTATCTATTTTAAAATTTTGTGTCTTATTCGCATTTGGTCATTTGTATTACCTGTTAATTGTGCATCTAAATTAGTTTATATTTATATGAATTGTTATTTATAACAAATTTGTACAAGTAAAATTGAGTTTTACAGAATTTCAGGGCCGAATCAATTATCTAAAAACGTATTAAAATTGATTAAATTGACAATAAAACTTAAGAACCAATCAGCTAAACTGGCAAAGAAAGCTTTTCAATTATTTTCGAGTTAAAAAAACACCGAAATTTTTTTTTACTCATACTCTCAATTTTGCTGTAAAAGTCAGGCGAAAAGGCGATCAAATAAAACGTCGCAAAAGTTTTAAGTCAGTGTGCGGTCAGAGATCTCCCTTCAACCGGTGGATCCAATTTCTTAGATCCGCAATATGAATTCATCTGCCGTGACAGGCAGAAACTACGTGATAAATTGGGATTAATCTGCATACAGCGCGGCTCCCGTCTCCCATTGGCAGCAGACTCGGCGGGTATAGTCCGCCAAGAAGAGCTGTCCGTATCTCGACTGGGGGCAGCGGGGAGCGGCGGGGGAGAGGCAAGAACCCGGACCTGTTCTTAGGGACTCCTTCACCTCTTCTTTAACACGAGCGGCCCTAATGTAAGAGTAAACTTGTGTTTAACCCGCGGAGACTAGAGACAGGTGGCTTTAATTTCAAATTCAAAAAATTCAAAAAAATTCCTTTCGTCGTATGGTCCATGAACATCGATTTGCAAAGCATACAATAAATGTTTTTTTATAACAAAAAGTGTGCCCAATTTGAAAAAGAAAACATTGTATTAAATAAATATACAGTAATACCCCGCTCTACGCGAGGGATACGTTCCGGTAAAAAATTGCGTTAAGTGAAATTTGCGTACATCGGGGTTTATGATTAATCATACATACATAGTCAAAACATAATACAAAAAAATACGAATCATTTGAATCAATCACTTTAATTCTAAGAACACTTTATGCAGTATTACATGTTATTTTTACTGAAAAATACATCTATTGTCTTTAGGGTTATTTTGGGGGGTTCTAGTAAAATACGTTCATAACACCCAACGCTGATTTTGATTGTTAAAATAAGTCAATGACTACATTATGTTTATACACATTCGTAATGCGAGGCATTTTAAAGCGAAACCGCGCATAATGGGGTCGCAAAAAGCGGGGTATTACTGTATATTTAAGCAATTTATTATAAAAATGTTTACCTACATGTTTTCTCGGCTTCAAAAGGAAAACATCGGGAAAAAATCAAATAATACAGTGGAGGCGAATCTCTTGCGTGAATATTCGGCAAAAAACGCCTGCTAAGCCCACGGGTATTTCATATCTAGAATTTTTTTATATATTAAAAAAGTGCCACATGGTGGTTAGAGCAAGCAAAAGTTTGATAATGGCCTACAATTTTAATATATAATATTTTTAAAAATGTTTGTGGGATACACGAGGTGAGGTCGTCCACAAGCAATTCGTGTCACCTTAAAGCAACCTACGCATGATGCGACACAACTGACAATCGAATGGTAACTAGCCAACAGCGTCCTTATTTGCGTTATTTACTTACGTTAAACCATTTTTAATTCAAAAATAAAAATACACTATTGGCTATCTGCAAATCTGTTCGCATCCATAAAGTAAATAGTTTAATTGAAATATTAATAGTAAACTTGAAAAGAGAGGGAGAGTGAGTGAGTTAATATTTTTACTATATTACTCAACTTTTTGATACAATTTTTGGAAACTCTGTTTTCTGGGGTTTTTTAAATGAAATATACGGACATTCTGGAGTGGGTAAAAATTACCCCGTTCAGTCAAATCGGAATAAAAAACAAAAGCATCTTGCGGGGTAACGTACGCCTGCGCCGTGTAGGGCTATTTATAGCCACAATATTTAACACTTGCGGGTTCGCCGTCCCCCGAGGGTGGGGGCACGAGGGGCTATCGATGTATCGATGTGGGCCATTTCGACTTTAATGTGTTATTTCTGGTCGATATGTAAACATGTTAAGATTTTTTTATGACACGAAGATGGATCTCTCGGTGAAATCTGAGCGCTACGTAGACTACGGATAATTACTCTATTTTGAAATTGATTATTTTTATGTGAGAAAACATTTTTCGTGAAAATATTTATAACAAAAGAATTTTATTGGACGTATACGTATATTAAACACATTTGATCGTTAAAAAATTATATAAATTTTTGTATCAATAATTTTATTCTAGGTTTTATAAAGCGTATATATATTAGCAGCTTAAAAGTTATTAGTGCTGATTTTATAAATCATTATTATAAAAAATATACAACGAATACCGAGAAACATGGTTTTTAAGTGCATATAAGAATAATAACAATTGTTTTTTGTTATTTATTTACTCAAAAAATTTTAATATGCGAAATGACATTTGCACTTTTTTTTGTGCTCAAAGTATTTTTTTATCAATGTTTTTTGCGGTTCACTTATTGAATATTTACATTTTTCTGTTATTGTTATTATTGAGCCATCTACAAATGTACTGCTAAAGTATAAACAGTCTGTAAAATCATGAAAACGCTGAGGTAATAAAAACAAATTAAAGCCCGCTTGTTTATAAACAAAAAGTACAGAACACCTCAAACCACATTAAACGGCAAATTGCCTGCCATTAAACCATTTATTTCTCTCTTTAAATCGTTTTTATTTTAATTATATGTATTAATCAACCACATTAAAAACAGATGTAGTGTATAAGCTCTAAAAATAATCATTCGTCGTATTTGTATCAAATTCACAAAATGTATTCATGAAAATTATGTTTACTGAAACTAAATACACCCATACCTCGCTTTACGGCCTAGATACGTTTCACGAAACTTGGCTGCAAAGCGAAAAGCCGTATAACGAATTAATTATTCTAATGCAAATTCATACAAATTCAATGGGATCGGTTCCAAATTTATTAAATATGTAACAATTTTTACACATTCTGGCCATATTTTTTTCTAAACATGGTTAATTGTTGTTAATTTTAATTCCTTCCACGATTCACTGATGCTGTCAACAGCATCCTTGATGTTATAGTTTTTCCAATTGAAGCTTTACCATCGGTTTCCCTTATAAGTTGTCGGAAAGTTCGGCGTAGGTAATATGCCTTAAAAGTGGCTATTGCACCCTGATCCATCGGTTGGATCAGAGCTGTTGTATTTTTCGGAAGGTACTCAATCATGACATCTTCAGATAGCTCGGATAAATTAGTAGGATGCCCTGGTGCATTATCCAAAATTAACAAAGCCTTGTCGGTTAAGTTATTGTCTCGCAAATATTTTTTCACCTCTGTACAAAAGTGAATAACGCACACACTGAAAAACGCTCGTAAACAAAATAACATCGAAAAAATATTTTTTGGCCGTTATAGCGAAACATTTTAGGCCGTATATCGAAAAAGGGCCGTTATAGCGAAAGGGCGTATAACGAGCCGCCGTATAGCGAGGTATGGGTGTACACACTATCTCAAACAAATTGAAAAATACTAAAATAAAATATACGCTTCATTTATATTATTTTTTTAAACTCGAGATCAAAACATACTCCACACAAAAATATATTTTAGCGCATTAATTTTGTTATTTTAAAATTTCAGTGTTTCAAGTTTAAAAGCTGTGACTCCGGACAGACTCGGAGCTTGTCTCAGCGCGGTGCTGTTTTATTCAGGCTTGAGGATCTCTAGCCTACGCAGGACCTTGAACCTTCTCGGGGCGTTCGTACCTGCACGAGAAACGGCCATCGGAAATGCCACCGTCTTTTTTCACTTTTTCTCGCGTGCTCTCGCGAACATCACGGGCCATTTTTAACGGATAATTTATTGCTACAGTGATGCTGCGTTTAATGATAGGTTTTGTGTTGTACGGCGATAAAACAGCACAGGATAGCTGTATGTTTTTATTATGTTAATTTTGTTAAATTGGATACCACTAACAATGCTTTTGATACGAATTTTAATTTAATGGCATTCGTAACAGTTTTTATAAATACAATGTAGATATTACTTCATCTTTAAGACAGTTGCTTCCAGCCTTTTAATTGTCCTTTTAAGTGTGTAAGCAGTCCATTACCTGGCGAAATCGTGTCATTTAATTAATTTAATTGTCACTTTATTTTTCTATGTCGAAAGTTGATACGATAAGTTTTACAGAGTATTGAGAAAACTATAAATTATATTTATCTATTTTTTATTATTTAATTAACGTCCATTTTCAGGGTAAAATAAAACCTTGAAGATGTTGAAAAATTGTATAAAATGACGACTTTTCAAAACCAATGTTTGTTAAAGATTTTTTTTCTTTTTAATTTTTAAAATAATATATCGCACAGAGTTTATATTTATTCTTTTAATTCCAATTGAAAAAAAGACTTTTAAATGTTTAGGACTCTTGGAAAAGGGACATGACGAATCTCCAAATTCTTACACTTCAATCGGAAAATTACATATTTATCATATTAATAGTAAATTTATAAGAAATAAAAATATATTTTATTCGGAAGAAGGGATGTATCAAACTTTTTTTGATTGGTGCAGTCGATTTTTCGCAAAACGAACTCGAAAATTATCAAAAAAACTCGATTATGGGACCTAGAGCCTTAAATAATTATTTAACTGAACTTTCAACTTTTGAGATTCAAATTGATTTGACCATTATGTTCAGAGATCATCACTTCAACTGCTTATTACTTGTAGAGCTCATTGCAAACAATATTTTGGTTCTAATCCATTTCACAATCAAAATTTATTTTTAATTGTATTGAGTAGATCCGTACGCTTGAGGGCAAAATAATATGTAGTCTTTAACATTTATAATTGCACACCAAAGCTAAAGTTGCGTTCGAAGATCCTGTAAGCACTAAGTAGAAGTTCGTGCAGCTTCTCAGCAGTGTCGGTAAACAAAGTTGACCCTTCACAACAAACGCGGAAGAAAAGTTCGTTTACTAAAAAGAGCACGTTCGGCCGGCCTCGGGTTTCTCCGCCCGCCTTCGGGAGGCTTCGGGTCGCGTGTCGTTGTGTTTACCAAGTAACGCTACCGGTTGTATATAACGTAGTATTGTATAGTAAATCTCATGGCGGAGTGCGGGGAACCGAACCTCGCAGCGCGTCGCAGGCTTTACGCTCCAGAGATGCGAGATGACGTCGGCCCGCTGGACGTGCCGGAGGTAGCTGCAGCAGGTATTGAGGCGTCTCTTGGGTTTGATTTGAAACTACTTAGCTTTGTGATAGAGTACCAGTACCCTATACGTGCCACAGCACTGATCTAAAAGCAATATATAAACAAAAGATAAAATTAAGTTTTAATTATTTATATATTGGCCCTAGTTGCTTGTCGATAACGTATTTGGTAATGAGTTTGAATCCCAGTTAAAACGTATTTTAAAATACTTTAAAGTATGAAATTTATTTTATTGTCTTTTTTATTGAAAGCTATTTAGGTTGTCTCTTATATACATGTCGAAAAATAATCAATATAATAGAAGCTCGTGGTTTAGCAATATGTTGAAAATGTCAATCATTTTGCACATTTAAATAATAAAGAGATACCCAATAATGAAGGTATTTATTCACGGAAGGTTCACGTAATTTCATTTGATTTTGCATATTATTTTTTAATTTAATTTATTACTTTTAGGTGTTCAACGCAATACGGACAATTGAATGATTTTACTATGTTTTATTTAGACCTAGTTAAGCCAACGACTCTACGTAGTACGGATAAAATATAATATTATATAATTAATACGACTGCATTCTTCAATTTTTCATAATTTTTATCCAATGTTTTCAAAGTTAAATTAAAGCACAACTTTAATTATCAGTTCATACATAATGTATAATAAAATAATAAATTCACTACCATTTATGTTTAGACCAGAACGTTTGTATTTATAATGAACGCAAGGTAATATAAAACGTGTGTGTAGTTTCTTTTACTACAAAGTGAGCAGGAATATTAATATTACAGTTCGAGGCTTTTTTATAGCTTGATGACGATGTATATCTATCCATTGTATTTATTCAAAACGCTCGTTCTGGCATAGGATTATACGAATTGTAACAATAAAGAATGTTACTTATAATATGAAACGATTCTCTGACATAATATACACCTCATTGGGAAATATCGTGGATCTTTGTTCATTAATTCGACGCTGCACGCCTTGAATCGCCACTTGAGAGGACAGGTTTTACAATACATTAGAACACGAGCCAGATGCAACTAGCAGGCCGGTAGACTGGGGTGTCTCAGTTCCGTTTTATTCATTTATTCTATTAAAATACACTAACAAAATTAATTTCGTTTAATTAACCTTTTAAACAATAAAAAGGGATATTTCAATTTACACAACTTTTGCGCAGAGCTCGTTTATTCATCGGCATACATTAAAACAGTCTACACGCGAGATAACACAACCGACCACCGATCGACAAGTAAGCAATATCATCCACACTTTTTACAGTTTTAATAACGCAAAAATGAAGGCTTACGTGGTTTTCCTTGTGTATACTAATTGTTATTTATTTGTGTATTGATATGATATTACGAGTAAAAAAGTTGTTAACATTTTCATCTATTGAGAAAGAATCAACCTTAGTAGACGAAAGCGTTCGCATGTCTCAAATAGTTTAAATTTTAAATTATTTTTACAAATTTAATATCTAATATTTAAATAGAATAAATTATAATCAATTGGTGTGAAATGGTGTAGCGTAGCCCAGTTTTACTGCACTACAGACATAGGAGCAGAGTAACTGATCGTTATTTGAAGAGTGATGTCCCCTGGCGATCGTTATGCGCTACCAGCCGGGCTCCGTCATATTTACATAATGCCTCCATCTCTACAGAAACAAATCTGACGCACGAGACGGGACCCGTGTCCCTCTTGTCAAAAAATAACAAAACCTTCGCTGTAATACTGTAAACCTGTCGATGCAGTGTTACTTCGAATATATTTCGGTCTTTTAAAACATATAATTGTTACGACAGCTTCTCCACGAAGTTAATATATTTTACTGTGTAATTTTAAGTATTTGGTATTATTAATTTAACAACGTAATTTTTTTTGTAATTTGCAGCGACCCATATTTAGGGCTGGTGGCGTCAGTCGTTAATGATCGACTTCTCTCACCAGTCCCGAAGATGGGACGAAGCAACGCCCCCGAAATACAAGTTTAAAAAAATCAGTAATCACTTGTCGCCAATCTGTAAAAAAAGCAAACAATATTGAACATATAACCGACCGAAATTCTTCAAAGATTTCTTGGACGTTGATTATTTCCATTTAATCTATTCTGTGGAAATTCGTTTGATGATTGCTAGTGAGGAAGTCATAACTGTGAACTTCCATTGAACATCGTGCTGTTTTTCTGCAGGATCTATGTAATGGTTATGTTCTTCGCAGCTTTGGCGGCAAGTCGCATGCATCAAAGCGGTTTCAAGTTTCACTTTTACCTGAATAGTATAAAAGGTCTGAAATTACAGAATAAACAGTTTTAATTATAAATAAATAGTGGCATTGGCCATAAACAGAGATTGTTATTTCAATACGTACACACACCTAAAGATTCCTTTGTTCTTCCATTTGTTCTTGATTTCTTTGCTGTATTATAAGCTCTTATGTATATTCAGAGACAGGCACTAGATTCTCTTCTAATCATTGCTATTGAAGAACATGAAAGCTATTGATATGAATAATAAACTCTTACCTTTGCATAACGTGTATAGAGATCCACGCCATAGCACAAAATAATCGTTTTGTCTAGTATTATATCGTTTCGGAAATTTCTCCCTGATGATTTAAATAATTGTTTTAGAGAAGGCATAATCCACTTTATTTCCAGGTGTACCGTTCATCAGCGGTCGTCCTGGAAATCCTATGGGGCATGCAAAGAGGTTTATTCGAGGATTTTTCTCATCATTTCATGCATGCGTGAACCGTTCTTTAAGAGCACTTTGTTATAAAAATAAGCACGTCTGCGATTTTAAACATTTTTGCATAAACCTTTAAAAATGATTTTAGTTTTCATTTTCGCTGTTGCATTTTTATCCACATTGGATCATTCATATTAGTATAACCAAGGATATATGTTATATTATTTGGAATACTTCAGCAATATTTGATAAAAAAAACAGTTATTCGTGAATCTATTGAGAGGATTTATCAAACCTTTTCGTAAAAGGGTAATTATTTGTATGCGAATATTATGATTGTGAGGAACGTAATTTTTATGCTCTGCAAACGTAGATAGGCATATACGTATTTAATATTTAATGTGTGGTATGTACTGTTATTATTTATTGTTTATATTCTAAAAGCCCAAGTAATACAACTGCTATACGGAGTGATATTATTGAAAGTATTTAGTTAAAAAGTATTTTACAGGACATGGAAAATTCTTATATTTGTATTGTTTTAAAATAAAAATATTACGATGACATGTTTTTTTAAATAAATTTATCCAACCTTTTTATTTTCATTGTTTCAAACTGTTTATTTTTTCTAAACTAATATAGCACAAAATGTTTATTTTTTCTAAAGTAAAAATAAACAACGATAAAGTCATCAAACTTTGCAAACAACTTTTGAAATATGTCGAAGAAGTGGCAAGTCGGACAAAACCGAAGCTGCCTGAACGTTCTAAGTTTATAAAACATCCGATTCAAAAGCAGGATGAGATTTGTGTTTTATCAATATTATTATTTTACTGAAAATAAATTTTAGTAATACTATACTCCACGTGTTTTAAGTATCTAGCCACCTTTATTATCAACGCTGCTTCAGTAGAAATGCATATTTCACAACACGACGTCCAGCTCTGGCCGAAGGTGCTTTTAATGCAAACAAAAGAGACGGAAACATGATTATTTATTCTTCGAGTCGTGGAAGTTTAGTGGAAGAATAAATCGTGTCTTGTACAAGGTCTCGCTTATGTCATTTGGACTCGCAAGTGACGGAGTGCACTTAGTGCAAGAGCGAGAGAGATGTGACGAGAACTGCAACGTTCAGGAAGAAGACAACTGCCCTGTCAGTTACTCGGTATAGGGCTATGGAATATTATAATATATTATAAAGGTGCGAGTGATTACAAAATCACTATATATATTTATATATATATATATATGTATGTGTATGAAACAATATACGGTGTAAAATAAATCGCTCTTATTAACGATCCGCAGTTAAGTTTAAAACTACCCAGTATTTTATATTTATGAAACATATTTAATTAAACTTTTATTTTATTTATTTCACCTAGCCCGTGTGATATACTTATATGACGCTTTTGTAATAGTCGTTCAATTTTATCGTTTAAAATATAAATGAGGTCATAATAATTTGAAACGTTTTATTTTAAATTTCCGTAGTGTCCTCTTACATTTTTTTTTCCAGTTGCTTTCCCTTAATTATATTTTAATATTAATGTCATGCGGTTTTCGACAGTACTAATTATGTTTACTTTTACAAAAATAAGTTTTCTTTGTTTGCTTGGCTTGTTATTACTATCCATATAAGGCATAATTGTGACACCAGCAAGCGGAAAACCATTGGAAATGTTATGATAGATATAAAATATTATCTACATTTTATCATGTTATTAAAATCTGAAATATTATCAGTAATTAATTCATTAAAAAAAATGACATATTACTATTAACCACAAACCAATTCACCATTGATAAAGTCTGAACTTCCATAATTTGTTATAGATAAATTTTGTTGAATGCAATGTTCGAAATTGAAGGGAACTTCTTTGATAAAAACTTTTAACTTGGCAAATTTCAGAGAAATAATAGTCTCGTCTATTTGCAATTTGTGATTTGTCAAAGTGTTTCCTTCTGGATTTCTCAATATATTGCCAGCCTGTTTTTAAAAATATTTTTCTTTTGTTTTAATACATTATTACTCTGGTACCAAAAATATGGCAAAGCATATACATCTTGCTCGTTTTGTGTGAAAGAATGATAATACGCTGAGAAATATATCAAAACTAATTCAAAGGAAATTCAAACAGCGAAATCTGCGTGCAATTAGATTATTTTCGCTTATAACTCGCACCGCGCGGACTCGCCGGAAATTAATCGCCCAAAGCTAAACACGGCCAGCGGTTGCACAACCCACCAAAATAACCGCCGGTTAAATATAACCGGATCGTAATTCCCAGTGAGCAACGTGCCAATATCAGTGGGACACTCAGAGGCCGAAGTACTCGCACGGAGGGTTTACCTAAATAGCCACCGGGAATATTTTACAGAGTGCCGGGGACTCGGGAGACAGAGAGTCTGTTATTTGTACTCAGGAATTTTCGAAAAGCTTTAGCCAATCCGTCACAGCACCCTTTTAGTCCAATGTCCTTTTTTTTGTTTTTGATTTCACTGCTTTGCTGATTACTTGCCGATCGTGATGTTACACACACGACGCGACAAAAAATAATGAATATTCAACCAACCACAACATTCTATGTATTTTTTGCACACAGATTTATTGTTAAGTAAAATTATTATTTTGTGAAACTCTGACTATCGCAACTCCACGCTTGCAACCGATTGACAATATCGACGTTCTACTTCGCGTTGTGTACATAAACAAAACCATATCAAAAAAAAAACACCTTAAATAAACAACGTTATTGGCTGATTGCAAATCGCTGTCGTTGTAGCCAGCGTAACTGAGTGATAAATCTAATGTTTATATAAGAGTGTAAAAACATTCTAGTCTTTTTGAAATGTTTATTGATAGACTAAGATTTATATAATTATGGATTGCGTTTTTGCTAAGTTAAATAAACATTAAAAATATGAAGTCGACCTAACGAGATAAAATGATGCGTTTATTTAAACAAGTGCGAGCTATCAAATATGTATCAGGCAATATATGCAATAATAAAAAAATTGCGTATTGATACAACAGCGTTTGTAACACAAAGCCACATGACAGTGGTAAGTAGAAGATACTTATTTCCAATCTTGCTCAATTTGTCATTTGTGTAAATCGTTTACTAAAAAAATAAATAATGAAATAAATACGTTTGTTTAGAGTAAAGATAAGCTCGAGTCATTTTGAAGACTTCTTCATTGGACAGACGTAATATTCTTCTAATATATTCCACTCAAGTGCCGGTCATTTATGGGTCCCGTACACGGCGGAGTCCCTGCCAAGGCTAACTCGCGACATTAACTTCAACTTTGAATAACTTTATATTCAATATAAAGTTGGAGTTTATTGGAAAACGTCGCGACCGAGAGATGCAGTGTGTACGTGCGCCTTGTTACTGCACAGATATGCAGTCATTATCAATGCAATCGCAGGAGCTTTTATGATGCTTGTTTCTAGATGTGTACTCAAAGTTTCAGATAGTATTATTTTTTACGACGTAGTGGATCAAACTTTAAGTATAATTAAAACTATGCTGTTTAAATGCATTGACTATGCCGCCTTCGTCTTTATCACTCATGATAAATTATCGGATATTTATTTATAGATTTTATTGGTTGAATCCATAAAAATATTGCTAGAAATATATCAAAACACAAGTTTTATATGTAAACAATTAATTTGAATCGTTAAATCGGCCTTGGTTGGCTCAAAATTCAGTTTTTCCGTGTTGTTGGTTAAGTAATGGTAGTGCGTAGTTAAGTACTACGTCACGTGTCTTTATTTTAAATATAGTGAATCTATCATATTTTATATCAGTATTTATAAGAGGTGTATATTTTGCTTTATTAAGATGATTTATACCTATGTTTTAATAAATGTTAACCAACACCGCCATGCTAAATTTTCACGGTGCTAGGATAATGAGCATCCATAAACGTCGAGAGTTTCCATAAATAACACAAGACTCCTCGTAAATATCGCTGTATATTTTATTCCTGGCTTGCTTTAAGTAAACCGAGTGCAATTATCTTGCAATATATTTACATAGAAACCAAAAATATTTTAGAGTGATATTTAATTGACTAAGGAATAGATTTAATATCATAGCTAATATCGAAATTCCGTAAAAGTAAAAAAAAAAGTATAGGTAACAAGATACGCTATATAAATGATTAAAAGGAAAAGATAATAAAATATACGGCGCATGAGTGAAATTGAACATTTTTAAGATTTACAGCATTTTTAGCATGAGTTTATGAATTTGCATGATATATACTATTTGAAAAGTTTTTTTATGTGCAAAATGCCTTTTCAATATTTCCGACGTTTTTATTACACATATAAAAATATTTATATAATCGTGTAAACGGTCCTTACTATGTAATTCACAACATATTTCTAATTATAGAGAGTGTAGAAGGATGCGGTTGCACAGTGATTTGCTTAATTCCATTAAAAAAATAACACATTTCTTTTTTGTTTGTGTTTTGAAGTTATTTTTAGAATAATTACTTCATTTTCATTGACTTTGTACAACCGTACATATGACTTTTCTAGGATGCACATCATATATACATTAATTTAAACTACTTTATTTATAATGCTAGTGTTTAGTGTTTGTCATAAGTGCGTATCAAACAAATTCTTTAAACCTAGGTGTGGTTTCAGTTCCCATGAAATACAATCTTTTGAGTTTTTAATAGTGTAATTTCTAATTCAAATCGATGGTTCTCACGAGCACCGATCAAATTATTAAATCATTAATTTATTCCAACTTGATACGCCGGAGTTCTTCCCGTTAAAATCGTTTAATAATAATCTTATTAGAGTGCCATCGGATCTCCAATAGTGGCCGTTAGTGCCGAGGATAATGGGGAACAATGTGCGTATAGAAATAAGGAGTTACACGTCAGTTGCATCCAGAGCCGAACCGGGTATCGAGGAGCCAGTACATCCCACGGGAGACCATGGCACATGGGGCCCGTGCAAATACCACATTGTAAAATTATGTTCATTTTTTGTTTGTTTGTAAGCGCTTTCGTCTTTCAAGAGCTCAGAAACAATTTGGCTACCCAAATTTATTCTTAAAATTGCAGTACATATTATAAATTTTATCTGTCGGTCGATTATTTAAAAATTGTAATATAGTATGATACTATAACTTTTAACCATGCAGAGTTAAAAACCCGGAAAATATATATATATCACATTTTAATTTATTTGTGCTTTATGGTATTTAAAAGTAACTCACCTGTAGAATTAAAACCTAGTTTTTTTTTTTTAATATTTTGATTTCAACTTATTTTTAAGTTTTTTTCTTGTTGAGGGACAAGGCATTTGATTGGTGAAGATCAATTTTTTATTAATGATAAGGGTAACTTTTTATTGTTTCTTCACTTTGAGTTTATTATAGTTTTTGCATGACAAAACTTTTTGTTCTGCATCTGATGATGACCTAGTCTGTTGGTCGAAACTAGTCATGCAAAAACTAGAATAAACTCAAAGTGAAGAAACAATACAAAGTTACCCTTATCATTAATAATTAATAATTTAAGTTTTGTTTCGAGTTTGTTCATTCTTATACTAAGGTGTTCCCAGCAAGACCTGCGCCTCCCAGTCCGGCACCGGTTGCATACAACACGTGTTGCCACGCTTCAGTACGCACGTGAGAACAAACGTACACGTGTATAGGCATTGTTCATATTACTTAACATAAACTTACATGGCCAGTTGCCTAGGTAGGGAATGTTTATAAAACATTATGTCCAATCATTGTTAACCTGAGGCAACTCTTTGAAGTGTCAGCCGTAATTTACCTTTCACACCTCTATTGTTGTTTCAATTTATGGTTTCAATTGAGATTTATAATTGCACCAATGGCATTAACATTTGGAGCATCGCTCCCGGCACATAACCTATTTTTGAACAGACATCTGCTGTATAAAAACATTAAATAAATTTTTATATCTTAAGACTTTGCGGTAAATACTCTTTGTTACATCGATTTCTAATAAATAAACCTACGTTGAAAATGTGTAATCGTGAGTTAACATTTTATCGTTTATTTTGAGAAATTTTATTTATCAAAATAAATAAAAATAATATCACAAATTAGACGTTTTTATTTTAGGAATTGTTGAAGTTTACTTAATAAAATTTTATGTCCAAATGCATGAATGTCTAATTATAGTAAACAATTATTACTAAGCTGTTGAATACTTAATGTACTAATAAGTATATTAAGTAGAATACTAATTAGCATACTATTTTATTTTTTAACTATTTACATTGCACATTTTAAGTCTTATCACTGTAATTTTGTTTAAAACACAATTAAGGCTACATGTTACCAAACTGAAAAAATATCCGATTTACTATATATGGCATCGTATCTGGCAACTAATTAATCGTTGTTCACGGACATCAGTCATTTGGAATATGGACACCACCTATTATTCTTGATACTAAATGATACATGTATAACCTGATTTGATTTTGCCTTCAACGTACGTAATATACACGTGAAAGATTCTTATCTATCAAATCTTGATAATCGAATTTCCAAAGATTAACTAAACTGCTCGTCACGTTAATTATGGGATGGTACATTCAAAATTCAACAATGTGATTTATTTCAGACTGTTGCAACATAAACACATAAAATAGACAACACTTTAAGAACCATAATAATAATTCTTCTTTGTTGTGCTTATTTAAAACGCAATAAATTATTTCTCCATAAGTTGAGATTGCTTGCATCTAGCTCACTTTTCAAAATAACAAACATTCTCTTATCTTAAGTAATAAAATTTAAACGCGAGAAATGCCTTAAATTACTGCAGTACAAAGCTTGCTGTAAGGAAGATTAAATAAATATTTATAAATAAGACGATATTATTTTGTGAAAATGCTACAGAAATATACAACAGCCAAAAGAAATACACTATAATTTTAATTAATTTATACAAAAACATATTGTATAATACAAGAAACAGAGTCCATGATATCAAAAAAATATTTTTATTTGCAAAAATGAGCCAAAAATTGTTATTTCTCAACAAGTAAAAGTCCTGTATTTAAAAGCAAAACAATGGATAAATAATTACCAAACACATCACAAACTTTGAATATTTTATCAATAGTTTAAAAATATTAGAATAATAGAATCTAAACTAGACTTAATCAAATCCCCTTGTTTTCGTTGATCAGTCTTACATAAACTGAACTAAAAGTAAGGTTGGTTTTTATGTGTAAAAACACCTTTCTATTTTTGATTTAATGTTCTGTTGTATATTTTACTACACGTGACTCCCTCGACCCTTATCTGTCATCCCTAGCTCGGGTATCACGAGCACATGTGCTTAAAAAAAGTGTCAACAAACCAGATTGTCAGCTGGCACACTCCCATTAACCTTGCAAAGGTTATCTTCAGCGACTTGTTTATACGAGCATGGAGTGACGACTGGATTCGATTCCCCATAAAATTACTACGCACCGCTCTAGTAACGATGACAATCACTGCCTTACAATAACAGTAACCGAACACGTGTGGTTTGTTGTGGTGATTAGTAATAAAAAGGCTGGAGTCATTATATCGCTAATTAGACATTTATTGTGAAGTATAAGATTGACAAGCATCCTCTGATGTAACTCAATATGTAATCGCTCATTCACCGTTATCATAACGTACATGCAAATTATGTGGCCGCACATTTTATTATCAAAGTATTTTTTTATACTTTAATATATACTTCGATTATTATAACTGCTAACGTATCTCTATTGGTAATTATATTGTTTTTCTCGATTTGCCTGAACTATTCTTTTTATTTTACCAGTTAAGTTATACGATAATACGGAATGTAATTAATGTAAAATTTGACAATGTCACTTACGAGTTATAAGTGATTTTTTTTATTTGTTATTACATCTATTTTATTGTTAACTTTTACATACAATAAACTTTTTTTTAAATATTAAATTTAATAAATAATATTTTTTTACAATAGTTAATCCAATGAAAAAGTAGTAAGATGTGGAATTTGTGACAGAGGCTGGAAGTCGGTAGTACAGTTGAATTAATAATACTAGCTCAGGATAAATATGTGTTCAGTGAGATGGTCACCAACCTCCTCTGAGCAGCTGAAAACGAAGAATACAATAGTTTAAAATATAATTCACTAGGGTTAGAATAATTCGTCTATTTCGGTGTTTACTCAAGACCGGTTGAGGCTATTGGAAGTTTAACTACGGCTACTACCAATAACAAGTCGCAAGTTCTGAACACGTGTTGGAAACAAAACAAATATTCTGTACAGCTTTCGGTTCGTAATTAGACGGAGGTTTGTTTACGTTTCATATTTAGTCACAGACCAGACTTGCCCCGTCAGCCAGGGCGTCGGATCTGGTCACTGTTAGCGCTGCTGCCTTTTACGTACGCGTTTAGACTATTTATAAAATTGTTTTATCTCTGAATGCACTTTCAATGTACATATTTATTAATAAAATTATTCACTTATTGTATTTTTTACGTGTCCACATTTCAAAAAAAATTATCGCTGAATGCACTTTTGCTTAACATTAAAGCTGTACTACGCAAACCTTTAGATTGTAACAGTTTAATTATTAATTGCATTTTTAAGTGTATCATTTAAATTGTTTTGTCACTCAATACGTTTAGAATACTTTTAACTGATGCTGTACATTGTATGTTAGCATACTCTTTTATCATGGATCCCACCGCCTTGTACTCGCCATAGACGTACAAACACTACATTAACCGATCAATTACCCATTATAAAGTTTCTTCAGAATGTCAATATAAAATTTTGAAACGGATTTTCCCCAACATTTTTTTATTAAAAAAATAAAATATTTTTTTGCTAACTTTTTTACTACCACCTTTCTTGCAATTATGTTTTTTTAATTCCATGCAATGTTACGTCAAGATCCACAATAAAACAGCATTTAATTTTTTTTTTAAATATAACTTACAATCTTTTAGTTTAAAAGTAAATATAACTTTTAGTCAATATACTTATTTGAAAAAACGTAATCTGATTTATCTGTAGTTTATATTGATTTGAGAGCGAGTAATGTGAAAAATGTGCTTAAAAAACTTTCACTCATGAATAAAATCATTGTATACAATTTTTCAGCAAGTAAACCTTAAAGATTTTATTTTAACGGGTGTTAAATAATTAACGATAGAAGTTAATATTGAATTATAATTAAATGCGGAGGCGTTGTAATATAGCAATTTTACACAGCACTTGACCGAACGCGTTTTAATGGTAACTTTATGTAATCCATAAATCCATAATGGATAGTAAATAAATCGCACTCGGGGCGCGAGAGCCGCCATTTTGGGTTAACGCAATAAAGCTTCCAGTCGAAAGGAGCCTAACTGTATTTTTTAACCCTTTCGGTATAGCGTACTCGAGGTACCAGTTTTGACTTGCGCGTAGTAGGGAGTGAAAGACCGTTTAATCTCTACGTAAAAAAAATATTACTTGAGTCCCCAAAAAATATAACTACCAATTTTTGTGTCATCGGGTATTTTATTCTACATCCTATGTATAGTTATATTCCAAATAAAAATGACAACCTTAAAAAAACACTAGTCCAACTACGCCGTTGTGATTGAAATTGAAGATTTTTGTTTTTATAGCAGTTCTTAGGGCTGTGTTACAGTATGTGATCTGGTCATGTGGGGTTTATAAGGCTTAGGTGGTAGCGTTATCAGGACCAGCGTGAGGGCAGACGTCATCGAGACTTGGCAACAGCGATGGGCGACATCCACCAAAGGGCGCCGGACGCGAAGGCTCATCCCGGACATCCACCCGTGGATCTCGCGACGCCACGGCCAGGTCATCTATAGGCTGACCCAATTCCTCTCGGGGCACGGCTGCTTCGGCAGCTACCTCGGGAGGATCGGCCGACCTGTCGACGTAAGCTGGCCACTGTGCGACGACTACAGCGACGACGAAGTGGAGCGATGGCGACTCCGCAACAGCCTTGGCATCGTCTGGACGGCAGACGAGCTAGTGCCGTCCTTGCTCAAGGATCAGCGAACTTGGGACGGAGTCGTCTTTTTTGACGAGAAGACCATGACTCGAAGGGAGGGGCTCGAGAGGCAACGCCAACTAGACTCCAGAGCTCTGACCTGAGGAGAAGCCCACGGACAAGACAAGAACGGCGCTGAAGAGGATCGAGAGCTGAAGAGCACGAGACACCATTTTCATGCTTTTCAGCTTTCATATTTTTCAGCGCATCAACCAACGGAGAACCAAGTACCGATGTCGGCACCCGGAAGTAGTAATACAGCGCTGCCCGGGGCTGACAGTAATTTTTTTTTAAAAAAGGTGGTAGCGTACTTTGATTTCTTTATTTTCGATATTGAGTTATTGTTAAAAAGCTTTTTACAGTTTTGACTAGTTCTCCGGGTAGTTGGCGACCTCTGCATATCAGAAAACACAAGCGCAGGCTGAAAGCGCTGCAGTAAACCTGTTTTTGTTGATCGTTTTTAGTGGTCGGTGTGACGCGGGGCGCGCGTCCGTGCCGCGGAGTTACGCGCTTTGTTATCCATTGCATTACGCGCTCTTAATCTCCCGGGGCGGCGGGGGCGGCCGCGAGGACAGCCTGCGCTAGAATGGCACGGACGTGAATCTTCCTACAGCTCCGTGTCGTGGGATGAAAGCAACGTTCTGTTTGCTTTAAAATACTGGTGTATTCATACATGTACCGCTTATCTGTATACTCATTTTCGCCACTTTGATCCCTTGGATCGCAGTTCTCGTTTAGACAAAAAATCAAAGTCAGTACATTCAACAATTTGGAAATTTAACAAATGTTATATCGTCGCAGTTCTTCTATATAAGGCCCGGATACTTAAAAGGGCCAAACTCTCATATTCGAGTTTTTTGACCATTTGCTTGTACCTATTGCGAAAAATCGACTGCACCAAACAAAAAAATTTAAATGCAGAAAGTTAGGTACATCCTTTCTTCTACGATTTCGCCAGGTAATGGGACTGCTTCTGGTGTGCCAAGCAGACAACAGAGGCAGTCCAATCGTGTCATTTAATTAATTTAATTGTCACTTTATTTTGCAATATCGAAAGTTGATTTTTTTACAGAATATTGAAAAAACTATAAATTATATTTATATATTTTTTATTATTTAATTAACCTCCATTTTTAGGGTAAAATAAAATCTTGAAGATGTTGAAAAATTGGATAAAATGACGACTTTCAAAACCAAAGTTTGTTTTTTTTTTAATTTTCAAACTAATCCCAACAGGAGAGTTTATAATTAATCTTTTAATTCCAATTGCAAAAAAAGAGTCATAAATGTTTAGGATTCTTGGAACAGGAACATCGCGAAACTCCAATCCCGAAACTTCAATCGGAAAAACACATATTTATCATATTAAAAGTAAATTATAAGAAAAAAAAAAAAAAAATGGCTGTAGAAGAAAAGATGTATCTAACTTTCTGCATTTAATTTTTTTTGTTTGGTGCAGTCGATTTTTCGCAATAGGTACAAGCAAATGGTCAAAAAACTCGAATATGAGAGTTTGGCCCTTAAGACAGCTACGATGCTAAGAATTGTCTTGCACAGAATAGTAACGACTCTTATTTTGGCCACATTTAAAAAAAAAATTACAGCTGAAAACCCAAGGATAAAGGGAGGAAACCTACGTGGATAGAAACGTATTCGATGAAATGGTCGCCAACCTCCTATGAGGCGAAGCATTTGAAGAAGAGGTTTTTAAAGAGTTGAGCGATGCTTGAATTCAAGTATGTTGCAAAAAACTGTTTTTTTTTTTTAAATCCCATGCTTTTGAAGCTGCACCTGACGAGAAGAAGGCTAACATGCATCTTCGTACGACTTCATATCGTGGAATATTTATTTTTTATAGTTATATTTTTAAAAAATCATAAAAGTGCTTAAGCATTTATTGATATATGACAGATGTAGATATACTCGTATATATAGCATACTATAAATATATTTGCATCACGAATCAGTTGTACGGTATACGAGTTCATATACCTCCAGATAGCAGATTAGTTACTTTAAATAATTGGAATTACTTATCATTCCTACCTCATATATTTGAGTGTACGCCATACAATAAACATCATCCTTTATGACCTATTCCGGACAGGGAGGTTGAATTTATTAGTCTGATATATAATTAATTAACTAATTGATGCAGCTATCCACCATAAGACCATCGCGTCTCTCAGCTTTGCAAAGCCTGAGTACGTTATTCCGCGGGGGTAATAATATTGTTGCCATGGTAGTGCAGGCGGATTACCCCGGGTACAAAGGGACTGGTCTCGCGGACAATGGTAGGACGAACCAGCCACGGGCTCTATGGGGAAATAATAAACTACTGTATCATGATAATAATAATAAACCTCAACGTTTCGACAGCTTCGAAAAAGAATATCTCAATATAACTGGCGATCTGAATTTTTTTCCGTGACGTCTATTAGTAACTGCCCTACAGCAGCATCGAATTTTTTGCTTATTATTTTTCTAACAAAATATAATGTGTTTGATTCCTTGAAGCAGTTACTTTAACTTCAAGTACATGTACAATCAATTAATTTGTCTACTGAATTCGCTGGGAGCATATATATTAATATGTCGGAGTATGAAATAATACTCATTGTTAAATGTATAAAGTTTTTAATTTTTTGATTTACTGTTTCAAGCTTATATACTTCAACGTCAAAGTGATTTTTGAACTATCTAACAAAATATTATAACTTTCGTGTAGACGTTTTTACGCACTGGTTCTTCTTTTATTGTTACACAAATCACAATAAACACCGCGTCTCAATTATTTTCAAAGTAGGTTTTAAATAAAATGAAATATTTTTTAAAGTAATATAACCAGAGGCTGTATTTTTGGTAAGTGTCAAAACTGGACTGCTACTTTAATAATGGTGACTTATTAAAGCTGAAGAAGGGTATATTATAGTAAATTGGGTATAAATCAATATTTCACTTCTAAAGCACACACAGTTTAAAATAGTATACATGATACTATAATCATTAAATAATAAAAAAATGGGATTGTAATCATAAAATTTCACTCGAAAGAGCATTTAAAATGAACATTAAAACCTAATATAGAACTGATAAACTCGTGGGCCGAGTCACAGCCATAAAATTTGATTTAAAACCATAATTCAATTTACGTGACTCAAGATTTTTCAGTCGAGTTAAATTTGTACATTTACTATCGACAGTTGATGAATACTTAAACTTCGATTGGTATGGCACTTATGAGATTTCTACACCGGATCGACATTCTGCAAAAATAATAAAACTTAAATTGATGTTAAAACATATAATTAGTAAAACTATAAAACAGATTACATTACTGCATAAAAAAATAGTTTAAAATCGCAAAAAAGCAAAATGAATTAAATTCTGAAAAAATAAACGTATTCTGAAAATAAAAATATACGATTTTTTGCAAAAATTTAATGTTGTGACTTTTATTAAATTTTATTTAATAATATTTTTAAATTATGAAATCATTTTTTTACAGATAAAAATTAGTAACATAACACGTAGTAGCCGTATAAAATACCATAGATCTAAAGCAATACGGTCTCATATAATTAAAATGAGGATCTTTATAAGGTTTTTGTTTGCAGAGGAGCAACAAAACCTCCTCGGGCCGCAATTAACTCCAGCCATGATTAATCCTCGCGGCTGACGACTGCTGCAGAAAACAACAAACGCAACCTCCGCAAATAAGGTTTTAAAATCCTTTATAATTAATATTGCATTAATTACCTTTACATTGTGCGAGTGTCTTGTGTGCAAGTGCATCTGTGGGATGCTAACATTGCACAATATTTATGAATATTGCGATGCAGCTCAATTTGTTTAATTGTGACTATTTTATTAAAATATATAAGCTCTTGATTTACCATTGTAAATTGTATCCTTGTCACAATTTTTTTTTGTAAAAAATATATTTAGTAATATGCATTATACAATCATATTTATAATATTTGTTATGTTTTATTTATTTATTGTCCAGTAATAATTTCAAAACTTTTTATGTGTAAATTAATATATATTCCTTTATGTGGACCTAAACATTTTTTTGTATATTCTGTGCCCAGCACTACGGCTACAGGGTTCAAGGACTTTCGTTATAAAAAATCAAACGGCAGAGTTGAAAAACCAAAGGGAGATTTTTTAGACTTATTTTTTCGGTAATCGATTTACACACGAAACGACGAGAAAAAAAAATGGTAGAATCTCACAAGCGTCGCGAAAAATTTTAGAGGATTTTTCCAATGAAAAATGTACGTGTGAATCGATTAGCTGTAAAATTGTTTATTCCGTATTTGGTTTAAGGGTCTTGCTACCTTGCTCTGCCACAAAAAAGGACCGTTTTACCTGGCGAAATAGTGTCATTTAATTAATTTAATTGTCACTTTATTTTTCTATGTCGATAGTTGATTTTTTTATAGAGTATTGAAAAAACTATAAATTATATTTATCTATTTTTTTATTAATTAATTAACGTCCATTTTCAGGGTAAAATAAAATCTTGAAGATGTTGAAAAGTTGCATAAAATGACGACTTTTCAAAACCAAAAAAAGTTTGTTAAAGATTTTTTTTTTTAATTTTTAAAATAATAAATCGCTCAAGGTTTATATTTAATCTTTTAATTCCAATTTAAAAAAAGACTTTTAAATGTTTAGGATTCTTAGAACAGGGACATGGCGAATCTCCAAATTCCTACACTTCAATCGGAAAAACACATATTTATCATATTAAAAGTAAATTTACAAGAAATGAAAAAATATTCTGTTCAGATGAAGGCATGTATCTTACTTTTTTCATTTAAATTTTTTTGATTGGTGCAGTCGATTTTTCGCAAAACGGACCAGAAAATTATCAAAAAAACTCGTGTATGGATGTCGACCGGTGGCCGACACGGAGGTATTCCAATTGGGCCTTGTCGGCCACCGGTAGCCGACACATAGCGACGACATACCTGACTTCGGCTTGTCATTCTGCCCGTCGGCCACGCGCCCTGTATTCAACTACTATTGAACATGGCAGTCACGGCCCTCTTCTATCTTCCTTCGACATGGCCGATAAACATATCTTAAAACAAATGAAATAATTGTATTCTAAAAAAGTGAAAAGACATTTTAAGAAAATCCTATTGGCAGTCAACGTGTTAAAGATGCGGAGTAAAGGTTTTATGACCTTGAAGCGACTTGCGTTTTTCGCAGTTGGAATATCGTAGGCCTCGGCGGTTCTTCGGGCACGGAGCGGAGCATCATCAGGCTGACGTCTCGCGCCGGGCCGGGGTCGGTGAGGCTGGTCGGTGAGGCTGGTCGGGTGTGATTTCGGTCTCCGGGCTGGGTGTTGACCCCTGCGAGGTGCATGTCCTCCGCCGCGCGCGCCTCTCGCTCGCACCCGCGCGCGCCCGCTCCGCCCGTCCTGCTCGCGCGCCCGTGTCCGACGACCAGTTGCTGCGTTTGTTTACGTCAGGAGTCAGCCATCTTTTACGTGAATTTGCATCGTCCTAGTGCTCCTTAAAAAATATATTTTACATTCAAAATATTTTTTAAATTATGTTTTTTCAGGTAAGTACCTTTTAATTTGTTTGCAAACATCATTATATGCAAACAATCAATTGTAGTAATAATTTATATATTTTTTGCATATTATAATAGACAGGTTACATTTGTGTTAATTAGACAGTAATGGACTCATTTTCATAGTCACAAAAAAAAATATTTTTATCATTTAGTTTTGCATTCAACATATTTTTTAAATTATGTTTTTTTCTGGTAGGTCTTTAACCTTTTAATTTGTTTGCAAACAGTCAATTGTAATAATAATTTATATATTTTTGCATATTATAATAGATAACGATCGTAAAATCTTGCAAACATATTTTGAACGAATGCATATAATAAAAATATTTTAAGCATTATTAGCGAACTCTTTTGAGTACTTTCTATTAAAAATATTGAATATATTTTTTTAAGTCTAACATTTGCTGTAGTAGTAGTACCAGCGTGTTTTGGATGTTTCTAACAAAATTAGAATCGCTCCGTTTAAATGCCTGTTAAAATTCACATCTCGTAAACCGCACCACGGGATTAATAGTAATTTATATCGCCATATATTTTACTCGGTGCACTTTACGCAGTTCAATAAACCAAAACGAAGTCCTCGAGCTCGCGAGCCGCTCTCTTCCGATTCTTCCCCGCACGTACAAGTACCTCCTGCCGCTTGTGTGCATTTTCTTATATTGTGCGGTATAAAACTTGACTGTACCAATTTATTTATTTGTACCTTCTCGGTCGTAATGAATTTTAAATAAAAATTTATAACCACTACCTGTGATAAATAAATTAATTAAAGTATGGCTACTGTGCGGCAGGGCAGTATACACTGCCTCTTCCGGCAAGGGGATTGATTCTTGACTGATGCAATACAATGATGAACTGTGAAATGTATATACATTATAATGTGAGAATAGATATGATGTTTGATATTCAAATTCAAATTCAACCCCCAAAAAAAATCAGAGACTCTTGACTTACAAATAATACTCACTTTAACTATGGGTATATTTGAACACTCACATTTAACAGAATAAGAAATATTTAATTTATTTCATCACCTATGCAGTTAAATATATATTTCAAAAATATCTACAAATCTGAAAATAAATTAATGGCACGAAAAACAAAATAAAAGGTTAATCTGAAATAAAATATACATTTAAAAAAACATAATAAAATGTTATAGTAGTGTGATAACCTTGAGGATTATGTCAAAATTTAAATTCGATATCAAATATCTTTCGTTTAGTGACAATTTATATTTTTAGTTTAGTTAATAATTGACTATATTATAAAAAAAAATTGGCGTCTTTTGACACCTTTGATTTTAAATATCTCCATTTCACTTAACATTCTTGACAAATACTATATGTATAAAAAAAAAATAATTGAATACCGACTAAAGGCAAAAGCTATACTTCGATGTACTCCGAAAATTTTATTTGATTTGCCATCTTGCCAGAACACTTAAATAAAAAAAACAGTTTGTTCATAATGTTAATACATATTTTATAATAATGCCTAATGATACACGTGAATAGCTTATTTTGTAAAGTAAAACAGTACAACTTATGTAAAAATAAAAGAAGTGCAAACTGTATTCATTATATTTTTAAGATACTTTTTTTGCACGCAAGTGCATTAATTTTGTTGCGAAATTGAGATTTAATTATTTTTCTGAGTTTCACGGTCCTGAGTTCAAATATTTAAATTCTTGTTTTAGCTTGTTTACTAATTGTTAATACTTAAACATCATTTAAATTTTTATCCTTGTGTAATCAAAACTGGTTTTGATTTTCAAAATTGCCGTATAAATGTTACTTATTTTATGTTGTTTTGGGAACATTATTTTTTACATATAACTATTTAAATATATGTAAATGAGTATTGAAACTGAAATGCAAATATGGTAAATGTTGCTGTACGTAACAATTAATTGTCTCATCTTTGCGTAAAATCAATGATAAAATATTTTTTTCCTTATTGATAAATAAGCATATTAAAAAAATTTCTTCATATTAATATCAATATTATTTCGATACAATTAATGTTATTTAATTTTTATTTTTTCGCCATTTTAACGACACCGCGATATAATTAAAGAGTATTTTCATATTTTAAGAATATTTTATTTACCCTATACAATTATTCAATGTGTAATATATTTCAAGGATTAATATTATCCTAACCTTTGTCAAAAAACACTCTTCGTTTATACGAGTGTAAAATATGCTTCGTTTTAAATATTCACTCTAAACATTAAAATTAATTAATACTCATTGATTGCCGTTAGTGCTCAATAAATACTAATCAAACTTAATTGTTTACTAATTTTTGATATGTCTACTTTATCTAATCGTTAATTAGAGTAATATAATTATATGGCATATGCATGGCCATTCCCATAATATACTATAGTTAGCAGGAAGCTTAGTCCGTAAGTAACAACGTCTATTTTCTATGAGCTAATTACTCCAATCAGGCGCCGCTCCGCGAACTGCTCCGAGTGCCGAGGCTTTTGAACTCCTATTTGAAAAAAATACTAATAACTGGAGACATATACACGGTGTCTCGAAATTCATGACTTAACTATGGATGATACTTAATCTTGAAAATATATTAATATTTTTGTGTTTCGTGATAATTGAATATATTTACACTTCAATATCAAATAAAAATTTCTGAGCTTTTACGTTTTACAAATTTACTTTTATATTAATGTGTGCATTATCTTATTTTTTCCTTTAAAACGTACAAGTCAACCTTGAAAGCTGTTAACAAGTTGACGATTTATTTGTAACCGGCTACAATTCAAATTTCACAGTCATTTCATTTCTACAGTCAAATGAATCGATGAACTTTACGTTTTCAGTAAGATTTAACACTTATAAAATACGTTGAGGTCTTTGGGTACGACATCAGATCATTATCATTTGAAAAGAAAAAAAGTCTGACCTACTCTATTTCAAAACACCAGGCTTCACTCGCAGCCGCACAACTTACAAACCGATTTGCACTTACCCAATAGCTTACCCTTATTTTTTGTGTTTTAATGGTTTAGCCTATGTAAATAATGCAAAGACCCATTCGGCTGCCATTTGGGTCGCAGGTTGTTTAGAGGGCTTTAGTCTGTCCTTGGACTTGTATGCCCTACTGTCACGTTGTTTATTTATTTAAGTTCGTGTGACTTTCAAAAGCTTGACTAAGAACAAGCAAACGCCAAAGAAATCTTAGATAATATGTTAGCTGAAAAAATATACAATGTATGTCAACAAATATACGTTCACGTTTTTTTTCAATACTTCCGTGCTAATTAATATACCTGAAAGGGTTTTGTACCTTTGTCGTTACTGGTCCTGGTGCAAATCTTCAAAACACCAACGGCTGGATTTGCCCGATGCCAACTGTGTATTGCGTACAACTTGTTTGTCCAGCGGCCGGGACAGTACTCGCGCATTATCTACCTGGTATTCTATGAACCAGCTTGCTATTGTGAGCGAGGATATCGCCGCAGTACTAAGCTCTGAGTGCGGAGCCTCTTCGGCGAACGCATCTCATTATCTGGCCGGTACATAATCCTGCAAATTATAAATACGCTATTTGTTTATTACTTAAACTAACTGCTCTTTTATTGTAGAATATTTACAGTATAGAAAGTAATCTGGTTTTATTGAAATAAATACAAAATATATTTGCTAGGAGTTCTTTTGCACACACCTGTTTGATTTGCTGTGGCCACCGCTATTTAAGATTATCTTAACTACATTTTTTTTAATGACTATTCAACAGTTCGATAGAGAACTTTAATCGTGTGAAGCTACATTTTAAAAAGTATCTAATTTGGGGTACTATGCATTGATCAATTCTTAAAATGTAGACAATTAGCGATATCTCATCACTGCGTAAGAGCGTTCGCACTTATGGTATATTGTAGCTTTTGGGTATTGTATCCGAGTGCAATGACAATCAATATTTCGTATATATTTCGGTAAAATAAACTAATTTTGTTATACCTGAAGTCTGAAATACATACTCCTGAAATGAGCCGACAGTAAGAGCATTTTTTTTCAAACGAGGTAAATAGTGTTCACAATATATAAACAGCAGTGACACTAAAAAATATACAAACTTGTTACGTGATCTAGAAGACTGAACTATTTAAAATAGCAATAACTGGAGTACAATTTTATTTGACCAGACAAAATGATAATCATAAGAGTGTAAAATCTTTAAAAGTTCTCTTCGACTAATATACTTGCAAGCTCATCAATTTCATATTTTGTAGCCTTCTATAGCATCCATAACTGATGATGCGCTTAATTTCATCATTAGCTTTCTACCCGTAAGTATATACAGATTACTAAACAGAATTAATCCTGTAATTGCTTTATGTTAATACGTTTTCGTACACAGTAGCGCGCTGTTAAATATTTAATAACCATTAATATTTATGATTCTGAGAGGAGACGTAATGGATATTTAAAAACGCTTCTGTACGCGGCCAGGGATGCACGATTAAGAAAAGAATCGTGAGTACATTCATTTTAAGAGATTACTTGCGTGGAAGTCAGGACCTCGGCACTAATAATTATTTACAATTTAACTCTTTGGAGATAAGGATCGGTTTCAATAATTCTGTTGTGGTTACAAATATACTTAGCAATGAATTGAGTCAAAATGAAACTCTATTTTTTTCTTATAATAAATTGAAAAATAATAAAAATTAGATGCACGTTTAAAAAAATATAATTATCACAATATAAAATAAATAATAAAACAGTGTGCTCGTAAGTTTTTATGTTGTGTGTAATGAATCCAATAGTGTTTATGGGCCGATATGAGCAATAGCAAATGGTTAAGATTGGCAGCTATTTAATCACGATGCGTGAGACTCTATCGTCCTTAGGCTTTTTCATACCATAAAGGCGTCATCGAGCTGATGACTTTATGATGAAAAAGCTCTTTCTAGAGGTAATAATAATCATAAATCGCAGTATCTTTAATCACTCGATTTTGCTTTTAAATTGTGAAGTGAAATAATTAATACACCGTTTCGGTTATTTATAACTAACGGTTGCACTGTTTATTACAAGTAACCTTAAATGACTTTCACTAAATAAAAAGCCTGATTTCTCAAACAAATGAATTTATACAATCATGGTTCATGTAAAATTTTATAGATGGTTTTATAATGAGGATAAAATAATTGGAGATACATAATATTATAGTATGAATTATTCATTGAATATGTTTAATATCACTAGATATAGTAGATGAAAACTCATTTGCCAATCGTCTAACTTTATGTTTATTAAACGCTTTAAAGCCGATAAAATAAATGTGATTTGAATTTATTTTTGTTAAATTGAATTCTTTTATTATATGAACATATACTTGTAGGCAGTAAAAGAAGTTTTTGATACCACTTAGGTACTGATTATTTTTTCAGCTTGGAGTGATCAGGTCAACACGTATAATAAATAAGTTACGGTTTGCCACGTATAGTAAAATTGTTAAAATAATAAGTTTAAATTAAAGCACCGATAAGGATAGTTTATAATTTTATTAAATTCATTATATTTATTGAATGTAATCACAGTGTTGATAGTCGAGGAGATTACTGTAAGTGGTTAGTATAAAAGCAGTAACAGAAGTAAATATATAATTTATTCAAATCGGATGATAATCTCAAATAAAGCGTTTCTCTCCAGCCAAAGGCGATCGAGAGCATTAAAAGACACGCGATTTTTTAATTAAGCACCCGACGATAACCGGTTTCTATCGTATCCTCTCGCGTTTACTCGTGGACACTTCAAACAAAATTATATTAACCTACGTGCATCTCGGAGCGCAGGTGATCTCGGCGCTCGCGCTCCCGGCAATACGGCGGATAGTCGCGTGCGGCTCTCAGGTGAGAAGACGTTACCTGACGGCGCAGTCGTGCCTGTTGGATTTATTGATGTGTAATGGTGGCGCCTAGCGATGTCCAGGTGCGCCGGGCCGGCTGCCAGGGAGCCAGTCAACCTGGCAGACAGCCCCACCGGCAGATAAGGCTGCGCACACTCGAATGCAAATACCCCGCTGCCAGCAACTTGACCGGGGCTCACGCGGTCGGGCTTAATCTGTCCTTCGAAGTAAATTTTTTGCCGTGAAATTTGATATGCATTTTTTACGCTGGCTTTAAGGATGTTATGATACAGGCATTTGTGTTTTTATTTTATAGCCATGGCAAAATTTATTATCCATAAATTGATGCCTTGCTATCGTATTCGGAATCATTTGCTAGAGTAGATATAAGTCAAGTACATGTTGATGAATAAATTTCAGAGAATTACAACAGATTATTAATTTTTTAAAAGTTTTTCATAGTCTTAATGCTGTGAAACAATAAAAGTCATAACAGGCTTTCGATTATAAATTTAAAAAAAATGTTATATTATCTCTCTTTGACCTTTGACTCACTTTGACCCAGTGCTTGTGAAAATGATTCATTTCAGAAAAAAAATTAAACTCAAGATTTGCTTTGCAACTTTATATAAAGATAAGACTAAGAATGCATTTTAAGTAATTATTTACTGATTTTTTTCAATTAGTTAAATAAATTTATTGTTTGTCTTTTGAAATATTGGTACAAAAATGTGTTTAAAGCACATTAAAAAGAATAATGTACATTTTACAAATTTTAAATTTTAAAAACAACACTATCGAAATAAAAATTACGACAGTTAATTTAACAAGACATTATCGCAGGTTATATAAATACCACTTCCAGGTCTTAATTAAAGTAATTGGTAGATTTATTCGAATTGTTTTAAAACAGTTGCTTAGCTACGTAAATATTACCTATAATCATCAAATCAACATTAAAATAATGATTCAAAATACTACACACAATTTCAAGTCACAGATACATAAAACTCATGGAATAGAAATTAAAATCTTGTTTCAAACATTAATCTTTCTTTTGATTGTGATCCGATAATTACAGATGATATAACCTTACATCAATCTGCATCGTTTACGTGAAGCTCTGGTTGCGCTACGTCCCCGGGTGAAATGTGACGTCTCGATTATATAGCCTTAAATTTACATGTACGATCCCTTACAAAATTACTCAATCGATTAGTAAGAAGCCTGCAGCGCTGGAGGTTCTAGGCTCTATTTCTTTTTCTACGAACAACTTTACTGGCATTAATAATACTCCCCGGACCGAGTCTTGCTGCCGGACTAATTCCTACTTTGTGGAGCTCTTCTTGTAACCGCTGCATTTACTCTATACGTGTTTATAGCCATCTTGAATTTTAATAAAGAATAAATTTATATAACTTAATATTTTTGAATAAAATACTTGAGTGATTTTCCACATGTTCGTTTTTAGTTGTGACCGGTTTCGCCAACCTTTCACGTTGGCATTATCAAACAACTCTGTTTGATAATGCCAACGTGAAAGGTTGGCGAAACCCGTCACAAATAAAAACGAACATGTGGAAAATCCCTCAAGTATTTTATTCAAAAATATTAAAATGGAATTCCACCAAGTACTCTCTGTCAAAAATATTTAATATTAAAAAAATAATTATTTTATTCACGAATGAGAATTGCGTTAATAGTATAGGAATTTTTTTATTACTTATGACATTTTTTTATTGCTTTAAAAGCAAACATCGTTCATATCAAACTAAAGTGATCGCAGCATAAGCGGAACATAAAAGCAATAATAATCCTTTTGCTATTATGTAGTTGATTTTTGATACTTTGTTTTCGTTTGAACTAATTTAATATTTTCGTCAGTAAAATGGCACGAGCTATATGTTAGTTGCTTTTTATTAGATTACAAAGATGCATGGCAAACTCTGTTTTAACAATAACACGATAATTGATTTTCTACGAGCATTAATTAGATACATGCTTCATTTCCTTTCGCAAGTCAGCTTGGCTGAGGCAATGAGCAATAGCTCACATCTTACACGTGAGTACCTCCACAATACTGTGTGCAAAATGTCAATTTGTATCTTCGTACAATTTATGTTTTCTATGCAGCAGGGATAATTGATTATGGCCATTGGAAACCAACGCAGACCGAATAAATTGATGAGCGACTCTAGCTCCATAGAATTCTGTATTACTAATGAGGTACTTAGAAATGTATATTGAACACTACTCTTTGAAATTAAATACTTCTTATTATTAAACGTGAATTTATAAAAAAAAATTATAAATAAATGTTATCTTCAATTGAATCATTGAAATTACTCTTACAGCATTAAATCAACGTTAACAACCAATTCCGTACTTTTCAAAAACACCCCCGCATTTTCATTCTGGTCAAAAGTCACCCCCTTGTAGACCTCGCCATTCTCTCCCATTTGGCCTGCTCAATGTCCAGGAAACTTCTCGCCATCAATTAGGACGCCGTTTCTGGCGGGGGAGGCGCCATTCATCCCTCACCCGCCCTTCTGGACCATAAGGCCTTTCGATACGCCCTGGACGATTCGTACCGTTCTGAAAGGATTTGTCCGACTTTGTATCACTGGACTATTGTTGGGGTCAGATTAAAATGTTAACGATATAGTACTATCATCCCCCAGGAGGTGAAGTTTGATTTATTGACAAGCACGAAACTTTATAGTCCCATTGATGATTGATTTTGAAACCCAAACGATGATGACGCGTGAACTAAATTTTATATTTGTAACTCTAGCATCAACTGTTAACTTTTTACATTAGGTTCATAGTTATGGCGAAAAAACAAACCTGTTATATTTTTTTTACTATAAACATATTATACTAATGGACACAAATATAACTTTATAGTCCCATTGATGATTGATTTTGAAACCCAAACGATGATGACGCGTGAACTAAATTTTATATTTGTAACTCTAGCATCAACTGTTATCTTTTTACATTAGGTTCATAGTTATGGCGAAAAAACAAACCTGTTATATATTTTTTTTACTATAAACATATTATACTAATGGACACAAATATAACTTTTTAAAAAAGTTACTATCACATTCTTTTATAATGTGAACTAATACATTTTATTTTATGAAAACAATAATACTTATGATTTTAAACATGCAATGTACATGTAGTTAAAATTAAAATTATCCCAAAATACTCAGAATCACAACACAATAATTGGTAATCCGTAAATAATAAAAAAACAATTTAAAGTGTATGCTTGTAATAGCAGCATGAAAATTACATTTTGCGAGACATAATACAGTTAAATTATATAGTCTCGAGGCACACTCAAATCTTAATTTTAAATAAATCAGTCTGCGGTTAATTTATAGACTAAAATTTGAACACAGCG
Organism: Atopsyche davidsoni; assembly: GCA_022113835.1. NCBI lineage: Eukaryota > Metazoa > Arthropoda > Insecta > Trichoptera > Hydrobiosidae > Atopsyche > Atopsyche davidsoni. Next base: position 5,780,575 of record JAILWY010000006.1, on the reverse strand, counting down.
CAGTTTCAAAGACAATGTAAAGTCACCTTAACAATTCTCCACGCTATTTGAAATCACTGAAGGTCCGCCAGCTAGTCGCCATGATATTACCAAAAAAAAAAAAACAAACAAACAAGGATACATCATTATCTGGAGCCATCCTGCAAAATGTACACAAAGCCTCGAATAAGTTACAGATCGCCAAGATGGCGCCGAGTCACTCGGATTTATCTTTGTTATCCTGTTATACAGGCCAAGGATGTTGAAATTTCACATGTTATGCATTGCAGGGCTTTCGGACGTTTGCAATATTATAAAGAAGCTCTTTGTTTAGTCGTAATAATATATTTGCTTGGCTCGCGTGCTCGTGATTGAGGAGTAATAAGTAAGATGTCCAGTTACAAAATTTAACTACTGTCTTTGTCTGACATTGTATGCAAATTTTGGGGATGACCTGATTATATTGTTAAGACTCAGTAATTATTTTTTTAATGAGTGCTCCGTATTTTTCATATGAGATGTAATATACATTGTATGGCTTTTTTATGTATGATTTTTGTGTTTGCGAATTTGTGCGTAATGAATCTGCTGCAACGTTGCAAGTAATTATCGTTAATTCTTAAATTATCAAGAAATGTGCGAGAAGAATGCATAGTAAAAAAAAGATACTTCTATTTTTTTTATCTTTCATTATACAAAATCCTGTGATAGACATAAATTATTAATGCTGACCACACACGCAGCGACCAATTTGCTATTGGCCAATAACTTCCCATATTTTGGGTATTTTTTTAAAGGTTTAGCCAAAATAAACAACGCAAAAGAGGAAGGAGACCTTTTACCATTCGGTTGTCAGTTGCGCAGCTTGCGTAGCCGACTTTAATGTTTTTTTTGTGCTTTCTGATTGTAAGCAAATATAGTATTTTATCTTGTTGAGAGACGAGGCATTTGAATGGTGAAGATCCATTATTATAATTATAAAAAATAATTTTGTATTTTTGTCTTCACTTTTGAGTTTATTGAAATTATTTGCATAACAAGTTTCGACCCAATAACCGGGTCATCATCAGATGCATGACTAAACTGTCATGCAAACTGCATCTGATGATGACCCGGTCATTGGGTCGAAACTAGTTATATGCAAATAATTTCAATAAACTCAAAAGTGGAGACAAAAATACAAAATTACTTTTTATAATTATAATTATAACATTTTATATTTATTGCAACATTTAAAGCTATCTTTATTAAAGATTCATCACTTTGATTATGCATATTGTGATAAAAGTAGATAAATTGTGTAAACAATGCATGATATATTTTTTTCAAAAAAAAAAAAAAGAGGGCCTCGGTAATGAGACTATAACGTCACGAATTTTAAATAAAAATACAGTATGATACCCTCAGACCCAGCATTCTTAATAACAACCTACAAACAACACATTTAGTAAATATTTTATTATTACTATAAATAATATAGATTTTTAATAACGTATTTTTTTTTACATTAACCTTTTAAAAAGTGTAAGTATTATCTATAGTACATTAAACACTGTTAGTTCCGAATATAAATTATATTTTTACAAAATATGTGTAATATTTCACTTCCGCGTGTTCCGAGGGGATGGCGGACAGGGGCGCTCAAGTCCGGCGGCGAGTGCCGATTGTGAAATATCATCCACCGTGCCTAATTAACTACGCACTCATTGTGCAGGTTAGCGAGGCCTGCCTTTGTCTGCACCCCCCGAAGGTATTCCATTGTCCGAAGTGATAGGTTCGCGCACTGATAGAGTGGCTGTGTTTTTAATAACCCCCTGTTGAAAATTGATTTTTGATCTAGATATTGTTATTTGTTAAATTAAAATCGACCCAACCTTTTGTTAAATCGATTCGTGTTATTAATCATTCGATAACAAGGGAATACTAAAATATACTTTATATACTGAATACGTTCAGTTATCAGTTATAAGAACTAGAACAGTTTATTTTTATCAAATTAATTTTTGCATAAATTTATAAAAATGTACACCTAAAACCAGTTAGTTCATTTAAATGACTAATATAGATACAATTTAAAAATATTAACAAATAAGAGCCACATCAATCGCTTTTATAAATAAGAGTATGTTTTATGAGAATAAAAATAAAAAATTTATTTTATTAATAAAAGAACTCAAAGTTAACAATGGTGCTAAATTACGTATATCCGTAAATAGACACGTCAGATACATATTATTTTTTTATTACTAAGTGGCATTTTACTGAGTTTGATCTATAAATATTGAGTCTGACTCCACACTTTCAAGGAACAATGAAAGCATGTGTGTATTATTTATGGTCATATTGTATTAAATAGAGACTATTTGCACTCATTCCGAAAAGGGTGTTCCCTCCCTTACAGGAAGCTTTCGAAAAGCATACATCATTTAATGCGTTACGACGTGGTCAGTTAGGTTTGAAAATGGAAAGTATAATAAGGGTGTCCTCTTCAACCCTTTATCAGCCTCGGTGTTGATATATTAACGCTCTTACTATACTGAAGTGCGTATTTTCACAAGAACTCAAAATAAATTATTAGTAATACCTGCAATTATTTTTTTCAAAAGTTATCCCTTGTTAAAATTATTGCCTGTTTATTTTTACACTTTTATTTCACAACAAGGTTAAACTATGTACGTACTCAATATGACAATATTAATTCTTATAAAACTATGATATAGATTTCATAGTCAGTTTTTACTTGTAATAACGTAAATTTTTTTAATAAATCGGTAAGATATTACAGATCCTTAAAAATAATTATGCCTTCATTAACTAGCCACATAAAAAAAATATTATATGTACTGGAGTAATTGTGTACTCATTCTACCCTTTTTTTTTAAAACATTTATAACCATTTCAAAAATTTGTAAATATACATTTTTTATACAAAAATACAAAGAATCACGATTTAATTCACTAACCATATAAACGAGTTTACTTAATACAAAAAAAACGTCAACCCTTTTCAATAATTTCCGCTATTTCACAAAAAAAAAAAAAAGCTTTGATCCTGATATGGCGTAAAACATCGTAAATAATAAACGTTGCGGTCGTTGTTTTCCTGCCATTGTCATGTTTGATATTTCATAAAAGAGAGGAAATCACAGCGCACGCCGAGTGTTTGATTTTTTCGACATTTTTTTGTGAATTGCAGTAATTTAGCGACGCTTTATCGATCAATGGGGCGGAGCTCAGAGCTCGGTGCAGTGCACTAAAGGATGCGATTTGAAAGGGTGATGCACTTTTTGTGTCGGTGTATTAAAATATTTTCGATCGATCACAGATCTGAACTGTAAATAAATATCTATTTTTTTTTAGTAAATATAAGACGAACTTAGCTGCTTTATGAGACTTGACATAGTTTTGTTATTTTAGTATTTTATTTTAATTTTTATTAAACGTTTCTTATGTGTGTGAGTCTTAAGATAAAAGTTTCAATTTTCTATGACACTATAACAAGTAAATTTTATTATATATTATGATTTCAGATATATGAGCTACAATGATCGGAATATTTTCGCTTTTTGTTGTTTAAATATGAATTATAAAAAATTAACAAGTGTGTTTTAAATTTTTTTTAAAATTTAACCTTTAATAAATACGTCTGGCGAGTACAGAGATAATTACTGACATTTTTCCGCTCATAGAAAATAAGAATACCGTTGCGCAGCAGTGAATAAAATAAAATCAATTCTACTTCATTTAACTTGAAATAATTTTTAAAACAGTCAAAAAATTACTGTCTTTAACGAACTGCTTTATATCTGATTGACTACAAAGTAGGTATTTAATTTATATTTGATAATTGGTAAATACAAATTAAGACGTTTTCATGATACTGTTTGTTTTCCTTTTGAAGTCCGTCCTCTGTTCAGGAGCGTCTTGGTTTCAGATGAATTATCTTCTTTTCGTGTAAATGATGTAACAAAGGGAGCCCTGTAGCGGCGCGGCTGAAACACACGAAGTTTGAAAACAATATGACAGAAAACAATAACATTTTATGTATTGTTAATGTTATTTTAAAATGTAAACAAAATCAATTTTTTTCTAGTAATTGAATAATTAGCATTTTTTTATAAGATGATAAAATATTGACTAATATATTTACCGATCTAAATTTGATGTATTTGCTGCAATATATTTGATATGAAATCGACTAGCTGTCACATAATTTGGTAATAAATAATTGGCTTTATTCATCCAGGAGACACCAGGGTGTCTGTGGACTTAAACTTAGGGATAATTTGTTGATTGAAAGTAGCTTTAATTTTCCCCATTCCATATAGCACTCTCGTGCCATTGTTTCCGACCCCTGTCCTCCAGGGTGTTGCAAATCTCCCTCGCCAGGACTGCTGTCAGGTCCGCGATTCCACGCCATTGTTTATGTCTTGGAAGTAACGTGTGAACTTAGCCGAGCTTTATGGCAGGAAGTCCAGCTTTTTACAATAAATCGTCCTTTGTCGGCAGCGCCACTATTGCTCATCCTTTTTCTAATGAATTCATGAATGTCCAATTTTATCCTCCAAAGAAAAATATATCGAAGGTACTTACAATATTCAATAAATATTCCGAATCGAAACGAAATAATTATGTACTATTTTTATCAAATATTAAATGAGATGAGTGTAGTAAAAGCAAAATAAAAAAACTTTAAAAAATCAGATTTGTTTGTTTGTATTTTGTATGCATTATAAATTATGTTTTAAAATAATATTTTAAGCTTAAGTAAAGTAATTAAATTTTTTATTTAAGTTGATATGTACAATAAAAATGTTACTTCTACGTTTTTGTTTCTTTTCCAGGTAAGGAGACCTGGATTGGTATCACCTCTGCAGATAGCGCGTGGCCAATATCATTTTACCTGTGGTCGCAGTAAGTCGAATCAAAAATAATAAGTTATGCGATTTCAGTCGCCACGCGTCGCGGATACAGGGAGAGCCTCTTCTTTATGTATTATAAATGTGTTTCTGTAACGTCACGAAGCACTAGATTAAATAAAATTAATAATAAATATATAATACTAAAATATGCTTGCAGGTGTTGACCAGGTGATTACTTGGCTCATGTACTGGACCCAGAGGAAATAAAAATTCTTTAAAAATGATTTCAATTCCGGAGAGGTAGCTCGGTACAAATAATCACAAGTCGACGTGGCCTCCTGTGAAAATAAGAGCAAAACAAATGTTTTTTAATAGAGTTTTTTAATACTACTCTTTGAAATTCAAACATATTTTTATGTGATAGACGTAAATTAAAAGCTAATAAAAATATAATTTACCGGATGTTCGAAATGCCCTATCTGGAAAACAATAAATTACCTGCCTATTTTAATTTACTTCACTGTTTATCGTGCAAAATGTAAAAAAAATCTAGTATTTACTTTATTATGTCATAAAAATCCAAATTTGTTATATTTTAAAGTTAATTAATAAAATCGACAAAATTACTTTTCACTTAAGCAGCAGTAGTCACAGGGAGTCAAAGTTTAATGACTTGATTTTCAAATCAGTACAGAGCGTAAACGGGATGATTAATACAGACCCTTACAAACTCGTTAAAGTCCTTTAAAAATAAGTCATGACAGGATAAATAAATAAGTCGTCGTCCATCTCCTCGTGGACGTCTTGTTGCGTCTGAACCGCAGCATCACGGTCCATTGCCGGGCCCGCGCAGGCCTCGGCACCTGCCGCTACCGGGCACTGCGCGGCTCGGGGGTGATTGGATTACCCGACAAGAATCACACTGTCATCTCTCTCGGACTCTCAAAACACATTATTCAATTTACTGATTTAACATCTTCGTTGTAATTTTTAAGATTTTAAAAAAGATTTTAAGTTTGTTTATTGATATGGTGAATTTCTTTATAATTACAACAAATATAATAGTTCTTGGTTTCACACTTGCATATTACGATTTAAATACTTGTTTAGTTACAGCATTGCAAGCAATGCCAGTCCTCGGGAGGTATCTGTATTCCGAAAAATGATTTTTCAATGAGTTGTTCTGTCGTTTAATCTGTGAATTAATAATCTTAATACTTTTAGTTGTTTACGTAACTTTATATGCCATCTCAGCTCAGTCATCATTATTTGAGCTTTTAACTTTGCAATGCCAGTAGAAGTAATTTATATTTGTTATTTTTTATGTGGCTTATGAATCTTGATTTTTCTTTAAGTTTTTTTCATATAGTTTAATATTTTTATAGTAACTAGAAACTTCGCTAGTTTTGGGTTATATATTATTTATAACAAATAAAAGAGGATTGTGAAAAAATATTGCACAAACCATTAATGCTTAATTTAAGCTGTGTTTTATTAAAACAATGCCTAGTCGGTTAAATTAAATTTTAAAATTTAATAACTAATTTTAAATATTACGTTGTGTTTAAGCAGATTTTTCATATCAAGAAATATTTTATATTTAAAGGTTCTATAATTCATCAATTTTTTAAATTTTTTTGTTCTTAAAACAGTACTAAAATAATTGAAGTAAAACCTGTATTTACTTAAATCAAAAAAATACGGCTATAAATAATTAATAGACAATTACGGAGATTGTACTTCCAAAAACTAGGGATTTCATCTCTCTAAACTACCTACTATGGATACTCATATACCTGATGCCATTAAAATGAGATATTCAATTGAAAAATATATACGCCATGTAAAATAGAAGTCTATGTAAGATACATTGATTTTCTAAGTGATACAATTAGGTTCAACCGCAAAGCTCGGAAGAATAAGTAATAACTTTTACATGTTATGACTTCCTTTATTTTCTATGAATAATCATGTTCATGTTTTTTTTTAATAATATTATTGAAAGCATTATTATTTTCGCAGTTATTGATTTTTATTTACAGAGGTCATCATCAAACACACAACTTGTGTGATTCACTATCGTTAACTATTATACATTATTATTTTTTTTTACATTTATACATTATTTATCTAATGCACAAATATCTTTTGTTAGTAGCAGCAAAAATTTGTTACATTACAATTGCCAAAACCTATTAGTGTTTAATTTTATCATAAAATTTCATTCAGTGAATAAACCAAATTTATAAGGTTTTTTAAACTGAACAATAGAAGCACCTCACACCTTCATTTCACAATCAATTACAAAGCAGTCATGTAAAATCAAAATCAAAATAAAGAGTTTCTAACAACCCTATTCAGTACAACAGCACTCGGAATCAATTAATATGGAACCCGTTCCAGCTTCCACTTTACACGAAGTACAATAACCGGTAGAATGTGTGTATTCCATTAAATTCAACCCCTTGTGCATCCCTCGCGTGGGGGTGGCTGGAGGCTTCCACACACTACATTTCCATACCAATTTGTTAGGCGATCTGTTTGTTCCAGCCGCTGACTCGGAATACAGCCGCGAAGCCTTATTAAGATAACTACCCTCAACTCCACTCTATTTACACATGAATATTTCTCGTAATACTTAATATTCGCAGTAATTCTAATAAATCTAACCTTTCATAGAAATCATTCATTATGACTGGAGTCATGAATGATCAACGTTATAAATATCAAATACTTAACTATTATATACAAAGACACAATATTTCGAAAGAGAATACAACAACGTGATAGCATATTAAAGAAAAATTATAACACCACACCAATAGTGATATATATTGTTTACCAAAGCCAAAACTGATTAGCTTTGTGAATAGAAGCAAAATATATTTGGGACATATTTAACGCTAAAAAAGTGTAGCATAGAGTACATAACATAAAGTTACGCAAATTTATTTTACATTTATATGCTATCTATTTATTTTGCTATATTTATGATTTAGTGTTTGCTTTAAAAATCTTTATAATTTCAACCTCACCCTCAACCCCAGCAAAACTGGTCAAAAATATATCATAAAATAATTTCGTTTTAACACTGCGATAAAACCACGGATTCCATGCCTCCTACGAGTTATTAAAAATATAATCAATTATTTTCTATCATTTCATAAAATATAAATTAGAACTAGTATGTAATTATACGTCCTGTAAAAGCACAATGCTCTAGCCGTAGACACACCACGTGACTGGAGTTGTTAGAGCCAGTCCATCAGCCGCCGGGGGTGCTCGCTGGCACTATTGTTGTTTCCCTAATGGACTCGCCCAGTTGTCAACGGCTTCCGGTTCGGCGTATGAATCATGTCATTAGTCTAATCTATTGTGAAGGTAACTTGCTTTGCTTTATTCTAATTTTCTCAACTCGTCCGTCGTGCCCTTGTGAGAATGCCAAAATACTGTAATATGTATTAAAATATCCACCCTGTAAATCACAAGGTGGGCATTTATTCATTGAATTGATTAAATTTTAACATTTTTGTCGCGATACAGGGATATAGCGTTGGAATTTCAAAATGAAACACGACCTTATACTCAATAACGTAGAATTAGTGTTTACTTAAAGATGATGATGTCATCTTTGATATTTCTGTTACAATTCCCTAATTTTTTATAAGTTTTAGAGCTTGAGATGAAACAAGTGTATAGTAATCAGAAAAGTTTATCATCAACCAAGATCACCAATGAGCTATTTCAACATAAATAAAATATAACTACATGAGTTTTCCTTTATTAATATTCGATTCAGATAAAAACATTTCGACGTGACGAAAAATGATAAGAATGATTCATTTTGTAATATAATGTTTACTTATGAACGTTTAGGAAGCAAAGAAGAAAAAAATCTCATGTAATTGCATTCATAAAGAAAGTTCTGTTTATCTACGCAAAGTGTGTACTTATAACCAAGTATTTGCTTTCATTAAAAATCACTTGTTAGTTTGTATATACCATATATCTAGAAGAGTACGCGATGGAAGGGAAAGTTTTATGAAACCCCTTTGTATGTTCCGATTACACATGATAATTAATCATGCAGTTCACGTGCGGCATCATCTTTATCGTGCGTATAGTTGAGAATTTATATTACACAAATACATTTTTTTATAATTTATAACCTTAGGTTTTATTAATATAATTTTAGATTGAATTTTAAAATAAATGTTGGACGAAATATATATGATTCGTGTGTGAATAATTTAACTATTCTGTCGACCAGTATCGGGAATCAAAATTAATTAAGGATAAGCACTATTTATATTATACTAGGCTTTAAACAATTATATTTACTCACATTACGTAAGTCTTACAATAAAACTAATTATTGGGATTAATATAATCTCTTAAAAAATAATGTTTCAATAGTATGCTATATTAGTGACGTTGTTTACTTACAGGGAATATTGTGTTATTTATTTGTAGAGACAAGTAAATAATCTAAACGATTTACAATTATTTTTATCAATAAATTATGTGTGATGTTTAAACCACATGCTTAAAATGGTAAATATATGGGATATTTGCTTTCTCATGGGAAAAATTTACATAAAAAATAACTGCGATATAAAATAAGGCATTAATGGTGTTTTGATTGCTCTGTCGGCACTTGCAACATCCATTGAATTAGTTTAATTATAAATTACGATGCCTTTCAATTGCCTGAAGGGTGGTTATAGAGACCGTTAATTAGGTGCTACATTTTGTTATGGAATCAAATGCGTAAAAAGTCACCCCATTGTTAATCATTTTTATGTTATTGTGCATATATATGCGCGTAACAAATAATAAAATAAAAAAATTGATGTTATATTAATACTTTATATATTTACAAAGACAATTGACATTAAAAATTTTTTCAAAGATTGCAATTGTACAATATTTACTTAACAAATAAACATTGATTTTTTAAATATTTTTGTGTCACATAGTTTATATTATTTAAACCATAAACGGCAGCGCAGATAACAACAGAATTGAAAAGGATTTTCAATATACCAGTCCTTCAAAATCTAAAAGTTATTTTGGGTATTATTTTATTATCGTGTTATCGATGATTTAAGGCTGTGAAATTATACGTCATTTGATCGGAGTCTCATAAAGCGTTTGATTTTTCTATTGTTTTGATATAAAATAAAATAATTGGGCTCAACTTTAAAGGAAGAAATATAGTTTCCTCATTGGATATAGGAATGAAGTCTACAATGAGTCCTTGCAATTTTCATTGCGATGTTAATCTGTGGTTATTATATTAAAAATCAGTAATGGTGGTCACATCAAAAAATATATACCACTCCTGGATTGTTTAATATAAGAGAGGGTGAGTGAATGTCCAATGACCAAAATTAGGGGTTGACATTATTGTCTTTGACCGGAAATGAGTCAAACCGATTTATTGTGAACAAGCATTGTGCGTTAAGTACATCCTTTGTAGATCAATTTTAAAATCAACCACTATTTAACGCTATATTGTCAATTATTAGCTACAGCCATTTTACTGAGTGGTATTATTAATTTGGACCGGAAAGGTGTAAATTGTAAAGATTTTGGGCGGTTCCTGTGGGAATAGATCTAATTAGATATGCATAGACGAATACCACGAAATCGCGTGATATAACTATTGTATTTAAAAAAATGATTTTGTTTTTTTTAAAACCTTGAACTCATTTTTTTTAAAGATTAATTTGTATATTTTTTCTAGTTAATTGAACTTCTAAAAGACAATCAATTATACTGTTATTTTATTTTACTTTCTGCCAACCATCACCAATTTATTTCCCCAAAACCACAATGAATGAATGAATCATTAGTTTTTTTGTGAATTTATAGAATCGTTTAATATTTTGTGGTTAGTCCATGGCGAGTGGGCGGTACTTCCCCCGCCCTTGATGATTAGGGTAGTTACATAAAATAATAATAGTAAATTGATATTATAGCTTTTATAAATTTGTTTCGCTTAAGTTATTAAATTAAAGTTTAAGCTTTAGTAATTAAGCTTTGCGTAATTTTATACTGCCCTCCTGTTTTACTATCTTAAGTCAAAGCAATGTCATTTCTGAAATAAATATATATTTTATCTATATTGGTTTCTAGGTTGGTAAGTAAACTCAGTGTTTATACAGTTGACTCTTGAAAAAGAGATTTCAGGTTCGATCCTCGTCTTGACATGGAATCACAAGCTGATGTTCTTGAACTCCATTTCAGTTTGATCGAAGACATTGTATTACTTTTTTTTTCGTTACATTGACACATTACATTACACATTACTCATTACAAGCACGGAAAGTTTTAATTTTATTTGTTTCAAACATTATTTTAAACGTTTTGAGAAATTATATGCATGTCATCAAACATACAATGTTAGTCCCGTTATTTTCTGTTGACATAGTGTAGCTGAGCTTGGTGCAATTTTTTTAGTTTCATATATACATTTAAACGTTTTTTTGAGAAATAATATGCACGTCGTCAAACGTACAATTAGCGTCCCATTGTTTTTTGTTCACTTAGAGTGGGAAAATTCGCTACCGATGGCTTCACGTTGAAGAGGATGGACTTCCTGAAATAATTGACTTTAGCCTGCTAAACTGGACTGCGCCAGGACGCTGTATGGCCGCACCCTCTTGAAAACGTTAATTTTCAATATCGCACGAATAATTGCATTGCAACTTGCATTGTGCATCAGGGCCGTCTATCTGGACCTGCAGTGATGCAATTACACGAAAGCGGGGACTGAGGCTGTATTGATGAATTTTAAATCTGATTAAGGCAGTGTAGCTTTTGAATTTCACGCGTGAAAACGCCCAAATAATGGATGACATTTAGCGCCTTTGTTGTCATTTTCACACGGACTGAAACAAAACTAAAAAAGTAAGTAATAATATAATAGAGTATTTAGACTTATACTTAACACTTTCAGTTTAAATTGTCTTTAAAACATATAACGGGAAAGCCACCATATGACTGAAAGATTTACTAGAATTTGGTCGTGAACAAATTCACAATTTTTTTCATTCAGTATAGTCGAAGACTTCTAGCCATTTGACTATTTATATTTGTTGCTTTTATTATTGTTATTATGGTGTGGATTGTTTAAGTTATATTCATGCAGTATAAAGCGCATCACATACGCAGCACGTCAACTGACAACCGATCCATTATCGTCCATTTTTGTGCCATTGAGTTTTTTATATAAAAATTGATATTTTTGATCGGTTGTCGGTTGTATTGCTACGCGTGTAGTGCGCTGAAGAGTTACATATAAATAATATAAAGTCGTGAGGCTGGTCCCCGACTCCCGACCACCTGTAATGCCCGCACGAGCATCGCCTGCCTCGGCCGCGATACGATCTCTCCAGTCCGGCTCTGAATCGGACTAATTGGGAGCCAATTCGGGCAAAATTGATAGCAATAGGCGAGCCGGCCCTGATCCCATACACGCCGGCCCCGCGCCTACCTCCTGTTACGCCCTACACAGCCGGCTCAAAACCCATGGACTAACAGTGGAGAACTAAAATATTACCAAGCTTACACTATCTAATTCAATCAATTTATTAAAAGTAATTCAGTAATTCGTAATTTTATAAGCACTGAAAAAAAAATAGTTGTAATGTTATTAAATTAAATTATTATATTATACACTTTTGATAAAAACTATCCAACAATATTAGTTTAAAAAATCAATTTTAGTTATTTTTTATATTCGTAATATATCAATGTGGGTCCATGTCAGCGCTAAACATATTTTGCCTATCCGCTTATATATGAAAATCAACTTATAAAATATAAATTAAAACTTTCTCTTTTGCAAGATCTACTAATTGACCTAAATATAACTCATACAGCTTATGATTGAGATACAAAAAAAAAACAACATAACACATGAAGTAATAAAAATTTAAATATTACAAAATTAGTAACAAAGCTTTTAGTTCGGTTATTATCATAAACAGATCGGCAACAATTCCAAATGTTTTCATTAGACAACACAACCGCGTAGGCGCCCGTCGATACGTTTTTGAATAAATTAATGCCGACTTGTCCCAATGTGTCCAGGGCCGCGAGTGCAGGCCCGCCTGTGCCGGACTGGGCAGCACGCACTCTCTGCACGCGAGGTCCTTTGTCTACCCGAATTCGTATAAATGCTTTTCCGGGACTTTATTTGACTATCTCACCCAGCGGTGCTTCCCGAGAATAGTTCCCACTATTATAGCTATTCACTTACTATGTATACATCGCTGTATAGGCTGAAACATACTTTTTTCAAGATACTTTGTTCGATAATATACGTATAGTATAATAAGACAATATATGCTTGTGGTTCATTTTAGAAACTAGTCGCAGGTGTTTTTGCTAAAATTATTATTCAGTGGTATTTTGTGCACTATATAGTTACGTCAGAGCCGTGCAGTGAGGGCAAGAAATATATGCAATGCTGGATGATAATATGGTTAATTCTTGATATTAAGAGGCACGACTCTGATTATTTTTGTTTAAGGCACATCGTAGGCTCCTGGGCTCTTATCTCAGTAATCTCAAGTAAATATTTCGGTTTTGATACATTTCGTGCTATCACCAAACGCCATTGTCAATTTTACACCATTAACACCACGCCTAGCCCAATTTCCCATACCAACATCAGACGGTAATGTTTATCTGAAATGTTACTGGGTCGAATTTTTACGCAAATAGCAAAAATCTTTGCCTAGTAGTGACAAGCAATCAAAGATGATGACAATACATAATTATAAACATATTTTTGCCAATTTTCGATAAACTATGGGTGCTTTTATAAATTTGTATTCGTACATTGAGATAAGTTACTGATACTTGCTGAATCTTTGCATTAAAAAAAACGACTGATAAAAAGAAAAAAAAATAACTCAAGATTACTGAATTCATCTCATCTTAATTTTTTTGCAAATCAAATACAAAAAATGATTATAAAATGTCATCTTTAAAATTTGCGGTGTACCAAATGTAATATCATTCTAGATATATTTTTTCATTAAAAATATATGATATGGGCAATATGATTTGGATTTATAAATTAAAATTATAGCTTCCTAAAAAAAGCCGAATTACTGTAAGTACATATTCTTAGTCAAGGCAGGGCTAGAAATATGTACTTATATATTTTATTCTTTAAACTTTTAAAAGATGATAAAATTTATACACCCAGGTAGGGAATGATTTGATTTATATCAAATAATGAAAAAAAGCAGTAATTTCTTTTTCAGCTCTAGTTTATCCGTGAGGGGGGCTTTATAGATGGCCGGTGATAATTGGGTGCATTAGAGTTTCATTAGGCCTGCAGTGTGCGACACAGGTACGACCCGAGACCACCTGCCGCCGAATTTTTCTAACCGCAATATTCCCATCGTTACAAACAATACCCCAGCGATTAAGGATCATTCACGTAATCGAGATAGGATATTACGCTAATTATTTTAGCCACAGCCGCAATGAAAATAACAATTAATTAAAATAATTTAATGTGATTTTTGAGTGTCACGGCCAATGAGTTCATGTTGTAGTTCTTGGGAATCGGGGAGGAGTGTAATGATGATTGCAATATTGTGTCAATATTTAGTGAGCGTTCCAGGTGTACTTCTTTGAGGCTTGTGATGCGTTGTAAAGGTACTCGCCAAACTTTCAGTCGAGGGAACAAATCGCACGTGCGTACGGAGAGTGCGTCACACACGAGTCCTGAAAAAGTGTAGATATACGTGCTTGAAATGTTTGAAAAGTCTCACTATCAGCTCAAAAAATCAAAAAAATATATAATCCCCTTTGCATACAAACATTATATCACGAAGAAAGCAATGTATATGATTCTTTAATATACATACTATTTTTACAACAATATATTTTATCTAAAAAAATAAAAGGATGAAAATAACGAAAACACAACGTACTAAGCTATGTTCATAGGTTTTGGTAACCATTTTTATGAGTTGATTATGCTGATTATGGTTTCTTGGATTTGGTTTCTCTGACGTTTCGTTCTCTGATGTGTTCGGACCATCTTAAGGGTTTTGGGAAACGTCGAAGAAATCAAAACCTGGAACAGCCTAACATTAAAAAAATCAACTTATATATCTCTACGAGCATCTCACAATATACTCTACGCATTATAACACCAACACCACGGTACAATTTCCCCAAAAATATGAATATTACAGTAGTCATGACAAGCGAGATATGACTGTGCGATAGCTTGATAAAGTGACAGGAGTTTCTAACTGGTAATTGTGTGCTTATAATTGTCCTCTTTTTGGGCGGCGATAAATCAGGCATTAAACAGAAAATGTATTTGCCTATCTGATGGCTTTCAGGAACACCCATCATTTATGGATTCACGCCAAGCGGCCGCGAGTTAGTCATAGGTGACATTGCCTTGTGGAACGTTTATTATTTATGTGGAATACATTGTTATCATTTTTTGTATTCTATTGAAAACGACTGGCTGTTGTATTGTCCTATAAAGTTTTATACTCAATTTCCAGAATCTATGTTTATTCAGTTTGTAGAATCTAATTTTTTACAGTACATACTATTGTGTTGTCTTACTGTAAGTAGTTTGTTTCATTTGCATCATAGAAATATCATGCTTCGAGTATTTTTTTACCGTTTATTTAGAAAATATTATAGTATTTAAATGTTACAGATTAAATTAAATTAAATTAAATCAAATTAAAAGTGATCTTAATGCAAAGATAAATTTATTTAAATTTTGTGCAAAAATAAATTCTTATAAATTAATTTTGCCCGATTTCATTTTACGATTAGCAATTAAATATCGTTGATCTAATAATTTACGACATCATTTTTTATTTACACATATGGTATTGTTAATAGTTGGCACGCAAAAGTTGACTCATATACAATTAATATATTATCTAGCCAACGTCTGTTGTGTTAATTTAAAGGGGTAAAACAATACACTATGAAAATAGCGTTCTCGCGTTCACGAACTATCAACATAGATATGTTTATTTAATTAAATGGAATAGAAATGTAAATATGCCAACATTGCCTTGACGATTGGGTTATGAAATAGTTTTTAATACTTTACATGAATATTTTTTTTCCATAAAAGTGTTATTTTAGTATTTTGTAAATATAATAAAAAAAACGTGTGTGTATGTCGGGGAAACGTTTTCAAAATGATTTCTAAATAGTTGTATAAGAAGGTTACAGTTGATTAGAGTGTCACCTTCAATATTTCACATGTATACCTGTTTGTAGATGTTTGTATTTTCCATTCTGACCAATTGCACCGGAAAGACTCGAACCCATGCCGATACAGCTATAGTGGCCCAAAAAAACGCTTTGAATAATATTGAAATAACAAATTCATAAAGCAATAAAAGTTAATAAATACACATTAAAAAACAATCAGAAACACCTTCTAAAGACATTTTTTTAAATATGCAAATTGACAATCTTGAAAAAATTCGCCGTTATATAAATATAAAAGTGTATAAAAAATTATTACGACATTGTTCTCTTTGACTAAATTTAATAAACTCCCAATAAAAGCGATAGCCCACGTTGAGTTAACAAATGAGTCTTTTACTACGGGTGTGCTTGTAGACAAACTGCAGTTAGGCCGAGATTTATTTCACGTCTAGTCTTAGCTGTAATCATGAACAAACCTGACACATTTGTATAGGAACAGGCGCCGTAAACGCTAGAAGATATAAAATTAACCATCAAGCGACGCCCACACGGCACAGGTGTGAACCAAACGACTAATTTAGGCAAAACATGAACCGGCCGTACATTTATTAACAGCTTATTACATTCATCATCTAGTCTGTTTGTAGAATGAATTTAGTACATACATAGTGGTTTTGTAATATTGCGGGTATTACAAAATCACATAATCTATCTCTCGTATTTAGGTAGAAGTAATTTAGCGAAAACAACGTATTATGTTTTTTTAATGGCAAATCCTTTGCTACTATTTAAAACTAGCAGATATTTGCAATGGATGCCTGATAATCTGAAATGCTTGAAAAAACTCTCTAACTAAACAGTATACTGACACGCCAGTATACTGTGTTCCTGTAAATCCATATATTTTTTAAATAAACTAAACATTACTGAGAGCTGTCACTAATAATCAGCTTTTTTATAATATATTATTCATATTACTAAATAAATGATAGTTAAAATTTTCACCAAAGAGAGGTTGTATTTGGGATGAGGAAAGCGAGGCTGTCAACGCCAGTCGCGTTTAGAAAGGTGCGCTCACCTGAAGATAATCAGGGAACTGGATCTCAGAGGGGAGAGCTTACTCCAAACATTTTGACACGTTGTCGGTTTTTTTTCTAAACTAAACTTAATCATACTTTACTATGATTTTACTCTTTCCAATGCACAACGTATGAAAAATTGTTTTAAAATATTATACATATTGAAATTACAAATATCAGCATTAAATTTGCCTACATAATAATAATCCATTTAAATGTTAAGGTGCTTAGCTTATAATGCGATTCAATACATCATTATACTGGATCAATAAAACAATAAATATTTTATCGTATAATTAAATAGTAAGTCAACCGTAAAGCAGTTTCAGGTTGCACAACTCTTCGTCTAGAATATCGATGCAATTCTCGCGACGCATAAGTTGCATTTTTAGCAAAAGTGCAGGTGTTGCATCTGTGCAGTCGCAACAAGTTACACGCAACGGCTCTAAGGGCTATTTGATTACACGCTTAAATGTAACTCTGTCGTTATTTTCCATTTACTTAAGATTTTTCATCATTTCAAATGTGAATTTAAATTTAAATAATAATTTGAGCCATAAGTGTGTGACATTTAATGTAAATATGATTTTCTGCTGTATTCAAAAAGACTAGTGCTAATTTAATGCATGCCTAATTGTTGCTTGTTTAGGGCACGGTAAATTTTTAAAACAATATAAAATAGTTGTTTGCATAATTGGCTCTTTGCTTTTCATACTAACTAGAAATGTATAGTACTCTCCTAATATTTAAGTAAATTATACTGTTTTTTTCTTCAAGTGCTTTCTCAGAAGAGGTTGGTGACCATCTCACGGAAAATATGTTTGACTATGCTTCTTTTTTCGTAGATTTTTTCCTGAAAAATCGATGAAAAATTAGACTTTATTTACAATTGCGAATGAAAGGTCAAAACAGGATAACTTACGCTTTTTTACCATAGTCTATACTTAGACTTAATGCATTGTTAATATTCATAACTTATGTAAATATTTACCTTGTTTAGTAGGCGTCCAGCTCGGTTTTACTCCAGGACAAAAATAAAAACCTTTATTAATAATCAGCACGAACTGTTATAAATATACAAATTCTAATAACTTGCTAAAATAAAATTAGGATTCAATTCACAAGCCTGCGTCTGAAATATATTCCGAGAATAAAAACAATAATAAAAAATAACATCCTCAGTTCCGGGTCGGCCGACGGCCTGTACCCCTGAATTGGATGTTCCTTTCACGTGCAAATACGTGGTTTTCAGTTTTGTGCCCATCTAGGGATACAGTTCTGCGAGACGTGACGCTTTCCGCGATACGCGATGTAATATGACAAGTGCATGATAAGTCGTATTGTATTGGCTGCTGACTGAATATGCTGTGACATAATCGAGCATTTGTATGCCGAGGATGGCCACAATGTGGGAAAGTTTTGATTTTGAGCAATCACCTGCAGGGGCTTTTCGAACTTGAAAATTCATAACGCATCCTTCAATATTCCAATAAAACTTAATAATACACATAAAAATACTTTTACGAAGGATTGAGGCTTTCTTTTGAAATCTTAAAAATTCGGTTTGATTTTGAATGAACTCTTCGTTTTGATAACGATTGGTTTCGTTATATTTCTTATACCAAAGCCTACTTCGTACTGCTTAAGTGCTTTTAAAAATCTTAGTTTTAATTCGTCCTCGTTTAACGATATATATTTTGACTATAAAAAAAGAAAATACCCCGTGCAATTCGTATAAATATATTGACCACGAGAAGGTTTTTATACAAAATTATACAATACAAGATGACAAAATATGTAAATATTCTGCAATATTAAACCGTTTCTAATAACGTAAAGCCTGCATTAGTTCAGTTTTTTTTCAAAACGATTTTGGTTCGTGTAAACCCAAAAGTTTCACCTCTTTTTAATTCTCATGACACGTCTTCGACACCCTTCAACTTGATAGCTCAGCGCATTTAAATAATCTTCCTTTACACGGAAACTTTCTAATTGTCAATAATCGTAAAAGTTAATGCCGTCTTTTACGTCTCTATGAAGAGGCAGGGAATCTCCTTTAATGACGTCGCGGCCTACAATTAGCAGCCGGCCGGAGAGGTTATTGTTCATAGCAAGCGCGTAGCAAGTCGTGTCTCGAGCCATACAGTATAAATCAATCTAAAGTGGGGTTAATACACCAGCTCCGCGGCGCAATCTAAAGACACCTGTCCGAAGTCAGATTAATAATTTGTTTATGGCATATACCCCGGACATTTGTCTTAATAAATTTTAGTTAACTGCTTTTAACGATTTTTCAAATTAATTCTGAATTTATTTTATATGCATATTCCGTTATTATCCAAGGCATTATTATCATGTTTAGATTGTTATTACTCTCGTGTATTCTAAATGAGAGATTTAAAAAATGATAAAAAATGGTTTATTAGGTGTGATTTATTTAAAATAAAATCACAGATCAGTTTTATACACTACGTACTGAAAAATAATCAATAAACAAAAATCCTTTGTATAAAATATGAAGTCAAGATAAAGATAATATAATAACTTTAAACATTATCTTGACAGTGGTCAATGCTTATATTAGTGTTTAATTATTTTTAAAGATTTCTGTCAATAAGTTATACTAAATTGTACGCAGTTAAAATATCCCAAATTAAGTGATACTTCATGTATTCCTTTTAAGACCTATGTCTCAGTGTGAACATAAATTTCTTATTTTAAAATAAACCAAATTTTATAATTATTTCACTACAAGAGAAGATTTGCCTTTAAACACACATTTCTCATTAATAAATTTTAAAATAATTATATTCAAATAATTACAGCTTTTATGAAACTATAAAACGAGCAACAGCTTATGCCGAAAAATATTATCTCCAGAAATACAAAATAATAATAAATAATAAACAGAGATATCGCAAATATTCCGTATCCATAATACCTTTTACTGAACGATCACTAATTTTTCACCAATGGGTTTACATGTGATATATTTTAATAACGATTTTTTTTAATTTTTTCACCAGTAGGTTTACACATGATATTATGATGATATGCTTTAAGAACGGTTTTTTTATTAGATAAAAGTTTTGTTACTTGTATTTTCTTCTCGACAATAGCGCGACGCCTTCGGACCTGTCAGCGCACGCAGCCGAGGCGCCCGTAGATTTAACATTTGAAGGAATTAATATGTTGCCTGCGTTCACACATACAGTTTAATCCTATGCAAGGAAATATTGTGCGCCGAGCCGCCACAGCCCTCTGGCCTCATCAGCATGCCGCGCGTCTCCCTTCGTTATTTTGCTATCGCTATTGAATATTAAAGAGGGCTTCTTTCACGTTTTGCGATATACTCTGAAGCCAAGATTAGACCTGCTCCGAGACGAAAGGTCATAAAATAAAATATATTTGTATGAGAAATACACGCACGAGAACCTACACACATAAAACTCGATTTCAAGCACTGGTTTGTGATTTAAACAATTAACGTATTACCAAGAATCGTCCATTTTTTAAATGATAAACAATTATACCGGCAATTAAAAAGCGAACCTGTAATAAACTATTCATTTTATAATTTAATTATAAACCTATTTATTTTTATTTTTAATATGGTTTTAAACTTGTTTTAATTGCTATTATACATAATGATACATTACACAGTACGCTTTATATATAATAAAAATATATTTATTGTTTTTACATTATAAATATAAGGTTAAAATCGCAAAGACTGCAAATTTTCTATATATTTTATAATGCTTTCATATTTTAAAACTAAAAGCACTTATGCATTAAGCATTATAATATTTTATTTATAAAAATAAATATTTTTTTGTGATTTCCCACTTATTATTTAGTTTTAATTGTCTAGCTTCATCAATTTCCTATTTTGTCATTTTTAGAGTCATACACTCTGACCTCAAAAGAAACACTAAACACAAAAGTAACTACAAAATGTGGAAGGATTATTCTTAGGTTAATAACTTATATTGACAAGGTGTAATATATGCAATCTAGTGCTTACAAAACGAGGTAAAATGAAGCTTACCACAATTTTGAATCTATTATCGTGAAGATGAGTGCAGAGTGGTTTACCTGTGAATTCAATACATTACTCTGCAGAGGGGCCACACCTGGGCGGGGACGCTCAGGCCTCAGGTCACGTCGGAGCTGCCCGCTGGACTTCCGAGCTGTGAGGAGCAGCCAGTGGCGCTTGAGACTCCCATTGTTCGTCGAAAGAAATCGACATTATTTACATGCTGTGGCTTTGAACGTGTAAATAATTTACATGTGATTTATCTTTTAAAAAACCCTACCCAATTTGTGTTTTATTCTATTACTGCTTTTGAACTTATTGAGTACCGATTTGCGTGCAATCATCACAAAATTTAAATTAAATAATATTAGCCTGTTGAGAAAAACAACAAGTGATAATATATTTTGTTTAGATAATCTTCAGTATAAGCCACGAGCGTTTGGATTTGACATAAAATATGAAATAATTTATAATACGGCAATGAATTATTGGTAACATTTCACAATGCCCTCAGGCAGCTCAGCATGGAGAATAAATATACCTTAGGTATTGGAAATGACATCTGCGGGTGATGCACTCTGCTGCCTTCCAAGAACGTGCATTTTCAATTCCACACGTAGGGACTCCCCTCATTTGTATTCCCTTCGAGAACTGTTTGATTGAAAATTTATTATTTTAATTGACGCTTGCCGTGTTTGACTAGTTTTTTTGTGTCCTTTTGATACATTGATGATTTTGAATTTTATTAACTTTTAAATAAACGATAGATCATTCTGACTATTGAGAAAAATATATGATTTTGATACATTTATTCTAAAATTATAATTGAAACTATTTGGTTTTCGCCAATTTTCAAACATCACAAATAAAATATTATATCAAATATATGCAGCCAAATAAATAAACAATAAATTAAACATATATCATATAATATCCATTAAATTATTCCTCGCCTACATGACGATATTTCCATAGTTCACCAATGTTAAAATTGAAGACAATAACTCCTCCAATAGACGATTTGATAGACCAGATCCAAAATACCTGAAGTGCGCTAAAGAGGATTTTTTATACTATATTATTAAAATTAACTTATTTTATTTTTGATATAATATTAAGTTAAATTTTAAATATTACACTTAATTTTAAAACTTGTAATCAGAAATTATAGATATTTTCTTGGAGTATTCCATTTTTTTTCTCTGTCGATTCCTTGTCGTAAATTTGAGTTTATAAAAATTATATTTGTTTACTTTTAATATGCATTGTTTATGTTAGGCATCATTCTATAAAAAATAAAATATGTTAAACCTTCTACCTATTAATAGTAAAATACGTGTCTGTATATATTATACGCTCAATAGATTGAATACAAATTCAATAAAATCAATATAGAAATGCATGCATGGGAAATGCCACAGAATTTATATATTTCTAGCACTTCTACCGTGTACATTTGATATTATCATAATTTATCTATATGGCTAATTATTTATTAATTTATTCTAAATAATTGCGTTATTTATTCAAATTTGTCAGTTCCCAGAGCTCGGTAGTGCACTCCTCCCGCCGGCTCCGTGCCTTGACTTCTGCTCGCGCCGAGCACATAGACCCACATTTTGAGATTCCAGCATTAATTGCGGCGAGCTTATTTCCTTTTTGATAAAACGAGTTTTTCTCAGGTTTGCCATTGAGCTTGCTCAGGTGCAAGGATCCCGCAAGCCAGCGATGCCCAAGCTGGTGGACCAGAGCCACCCCAACTCAAACTACCCCCAAAACCTTAAGCTAATTTTTAGAATATATATTATGTGGATATTTTAATACGAGTGAGTACACCATATACTTACAACCAAACAGATTAATAAAAAGTCAAAATTACTCTTTATTTAATATTTTCATAAATAACATATCCAAGCAAGTTTTTAACTTAGATTTATTGTAAATATCATGAGTATTCAATATTGTCAGACATTTCATGAAATCGTCTTATTATTAAATATGCATCCATACTAATGAAATATTGAGCTGAATTTTATGATAGATTATTTATTTTATAAGTTTTTTTTTTTAGTTTTGCATAAATTCGAATAGATAGTACATGTACACTCTAGAGAAGGCTTGCAGCGAATTAATAATTTAAGTGAAAATATAGTCCTTTCATGGAATCAAAAAAATATTCTAAAATATGCTTTATAACGTGTTCAATGGTAATGATACCAAATAAAATCTAATAGAATGTTGTAAATGGGCTTAACGTACCTCTCCAATCTTTACATCATATACATGTTTATCATGTGCTCCAATATGCTAACTACTTCATCACTTAATTACACAGTATAATGACTATTATTTGAAATGGTTATTTTATATATTTTTTTAATGCATTATACATATCGATTCATACACACATTTGATTTGCAAAGAGTTCTTAAATAAATTAATTTTATTTATAAACAATTAATTACCAAAACAATCCACGTTCGCTCGCGAGCTACCGTTTGGACACCACTGCCATAAGTGGTGTGGTTTATAAGGAAGCTTGTTATCAACACGTGTGTGCAATTCATGCGCGCTGACATTATTAAAAAAAAACTTAAACTGTAGTGAGGTGCATAGTCGATTTATTTTGATAATCGACCAAATTCAAATTATACATAAAAATATCTAATAAAAAATATGGTAATCATAATCAACAATCCAAATCTCCGAATATTCAAATGTTTGACGTTAAACCCAATGTTAAGCAAATCATGAATCTAGACTAAGTATACCCCTATTTTTGCATGCAAAATATATTGTTTTATACCAGAATATAAAATTTATATTTAAAATATACCGTATGAATATCAAGTGCGGTCTAGTGAATATGCAATAACCACTGTTACTAGAATTTCTATTATCCACATAGTACAAATTAATTGAGCGAATCTTCCACGTATTGTCGCCGACACTTCAATCGCTTCGTTTACTGATTCGAATCATTTTTTTGTTCATGATTCAAGCATTATATTTTCAGCACAATAAACATGTATGGGTGCCAAAAGCGGATCTATTGCATATTCATTAATCGTCTTTACCGGAATAGATTATATTCTCATGGTCGCCTGACGGAGTAGTTCCGTTCCCCGCACGATCCCCGAAGTGACGTCATTCACGCCGCGTTACGCAACGCCGCAGAAATCGTGTCATACGGAACTACGCGTGCTTGTGACGTCGCACTGGTGTTAATAATTTTGAGTATATGCTGTGCTTTGCGCAAAGCAAACAGCTTTATGCAAAATCGATCACTGAAGCAGGTCTGTCATAGTCAAATCACAGATTTTTAAAAATATTTTATGGCTTTGAGAATACCAATAAAAAAGCTTAGACTTTAAAGGTTTGAAAACTGGCTACACACGCTTCGACGCAACAGACTAACGAACGGTAACTAGCCAATAACGTCCTTGTTTTTGTTGTGTAACTACTGTAAGTAACACTCAAAATAATAGGAACGCTATTGGCTAATTACCATTTGGCTTTCGGTTGTGTCGAAGCGTGTGTAGCCAGCTTTAGGCAACGACGTCAATCCTTTATCTCTATGTGAAAAATACCATCTTAGTGCTAATATCTCGCGATTCGACAAATGAGGGTAAAGGTTTGAATTGTCATTAGTAAAAGGTTCATGTAGATTTAATAAGCAACTGAGAGGTTTCAGTATTGCGCTGATAATATAATGCAGCAGTAGTCTACGCAACGAGCGCTGGCGCAGGTAGGAGCTTGGACGGCAACACCTGCCGAGTCCTGTCGCACCGAGCTGGATGGCCGTTTGTCCAATATATTCTAAAACAAGTTTCTTTAATCATTGCAGCCTGGTGGCGCAACGCAGCGCTGCGGTAATTATCTCGAGACGCAGCTTCTGTCGGCGGGCGGCGCCGAGCGCGGCCGCGGGACTGATCGTTTGCTAGCAATTTCAATTTGAAAATGAAATTGCAGGGCGAGAGTCAGCTCGCCATTTAAAAATGTTATAATCTTCATACAAAAAAAAATAAGCTTTCCGTAGTAAATACTCGTGAAACTATGAAAAAATCCCATTGACGCACGTGGAATTCATATCTGATCCTTTCGGCTTGACGCCTTGAAGTTTGATTAGTAACAACAATATTTATGGTCACTATTAATTCACAATGAAAAGAAAAAATATATATCTATTTTAGCTGTATTATTATGCTTACAATGCCTCGAAGAATATAGTTGACACAATTTATTTTAATAACAATGAGGCTTTGATTAAACACGTCTATAACACGCAGACGGATGTGTCAATACTTGATTTTTTTCATTCGTTAATGATAGTAGTTTCGATGTTTGTATTGGATATTTCGTCTTTTAAATCGGTGTGTTGATCATTTACACTGAATTGCGTTTGAAACATGGCAGGGTGCGATTGCAGTTGGCTGCAATAACAGCACTCTGAACACTACACCGCATGACGAATGCATTCACCGACTGCACAAATCACTCGCAATATAAATTATATCCTACTGCCGCACCAGTGGCCGACTCAGCAGCGTTACTTTTATCCTCTGGGCACAATCTTATCCGAGAAATTCAAGGCTTATGAATAATTCATTTCGCTTGTCTCAAATGCGACACTTATATGTATGGATGATAGATTGCAAGAATATTCTAGCTGAGTTTTTATGGTACGAGGAAATGCATTGTTGCGTGCATTTTTTAGTTGCATTATCGTCCGATGTTGGCTGCTCACCCAGTCCGAGATTCCTGGTTCGATACCATGCGCATTTTTTTTCAGTAGGAAATTGACAACCCAAAAATAAAACTATACCCCTTTCTTCCCTAATACTGATTTTTCTGCAATTTTAATCAAAATTATCAAGATTATTATACAAAAGACTGTGGCGCACCTCAGCGGAATTTATTTTCCATCCAAATAGTCTGAAAAGTTTGTAAGAATAAGCACTATTAGGTAACACAGGGTTTAAAACTGAGATATCTAGCAAGAACATCGTTAAGTTTTATCATCAATATATAATTTAATATTGAAACTTATTTAAAATCCCAGAATATGACCGAGTACTGGGGCTTAATACGTAATAACGGCCTCCAAAACATATTTCATATTCCTAAAATTTTATGCCAAATCATTAAATTAATGTTCATCTTAAAACAGAAACCTCGGAGATATTCATTTATAAAAATTAAAATAAAAACTATGCACAGCAATAAATATTATTTTGTTTTTACGTAGTTGGTCACTACTTAAATTATTAGTTAATCAACGTGTAAAATCGCTGCAGTATCAAGCACAAAACAAATATAAATAAGATCTGCAAGATACCATAAAAATGTATAAATTATGAGGGTTGTTTAAGCCGATTCGTGTTTAGTTATAAATTTATTATTAGTGTTGCTTATCACTTCTCCCACTGCATGCGTGAAATAATGAAAATTATTAAAGCCGACGCGCAGTAGAAACTAGTTCTCGCATGCGCTTGCTGCAACCGGTCCGCACATCCAGCCGGGCTTTTCGTAATGCTTCTAAGTCTCTTATGATAATACAAGGCGGCGGAGAATCAGGCACCACGCAGGCAAGCAAAGTCTTGATGGCGTGCTTATTTTCAGGATGCTATTTTCATTTTAAAAAATCATGCCTTAAATACTAGCACAGCAACTCAACAGTTTACTCAATTATTACTGTGTGGAATTCAGTAAAATTTAAAACATTTTTGAGTAAAATACTTGAGTGATTTTCCACGTGTTCGTTTTTATTTGTGACCGGTTTCGCCAACCTTTCACGTTGTTCAAAAAACGAGCATGTGGAAAATCATTTAAGTATTTTACTCAAAAATATTAAAATGGAATTCCATCAAGTACTCTCGGTCGTTCACAACAATTCACAGGTTTGATTAAAGTGCAAGGGTTGTTTTGCCTCGTTCGGTTCGCCTGTCGTATAAAGCCGTAGTGATGCTTTTTTTTTCCATCCAGTGCTTAGAGTAACCGAGGTTACTAGAGTGCCCAGATTCGACTCTGGAATAAGGCTCTAGTGATAAAGTTGTCCACAGGCTGTGTTCCATAAAGCGTAATCCGTCCGGATATTACTGCCGCCCGACCGCTTCCACCGAAATCAATTTTCTCTCCCTGCATACATTAGGGGCCATCTTACGTGTTCATTAATTCTTACTTTATACCGGTGGGTTATAAATTTTGACTGTTTCATAAGTAGAACACTGTATTTAAGGTTGTTGTTTTATGTTGTTCTTGATAATGGTAACTCACTTTCTTTTGGAAATATAATATGGGGGGCTCGACGATGGACAGTATTATATTTTATAAAAGTCTTACAAAAACTTCTTGCCTCGTATTCATTGATACAATATTTTTATTTTTTTATTAATTGTGAAAAAATAAAATATTAAACATAATAATATATAATTTCGTGTATAACAATTATCTCAATTTTAAAGAAACCATTTACATAGTGTGTCAACTTTTTAAATAACCTGAATTCGGATAATACTGACCCATTAATTTATTTTAAGTGTACCCAAATTTATTTTATTGTGATTAAAATACATGCATTCATACATACTCTGGGGTTTTTTTGCATCCAACTGCATCTTAAACGAAGTTTTAATATCAATTATACTAATATAGAATCAACATTAAAACTATTTATGAGTACTAAAATACAAACGAAAAGCTATTAATAAATAAGTACATCATTTTGAATGTTTAATAATTAGTACAAGGTGCTTAATGAAATGAAATCAATTTAATTATAGAACGAAGAAAGTTTTCTTCAGAAAGAGCGCAGGCCTTTGTTCAAACCAATTGAACTATTATGTCTCTTTAGCTGAGCGAGATTTGAATCGATACATGCAAGTGTGAAACCAATTAACGACATGAGAAATTAATAGTGAACACTATAAACCTAAAAAAGTAAAAATGCAAATTTATTGAATATTTATAAATCATCATATGTTTGATGATTTAGTTCTAGATTTTATAGATTGCTTTGATAGGTATTATACTTGATCCGTGATGCCTAGAAGGCACCAACGTCATCGACAGATGCTGCACTCTGGTAACTGCTTCTGTCTCGTCGCCTGCCCCGAGGCTCGGCGCAGTGGATGACAGTCATCAGCTACACGGTCTGCCATTTGACTACTGGGAGGGACCTGACTATCTGCAATGCATGTTAATTTATAACATGAGATTATAAAAACCCTTTTAAACAGCACAAAATAGCAAGATTTCTAACACAGTTAAAAGTTGCTATATAATCTTTTATTCAAACCAATTTATTTTTATACAGCTAATTTACTTATTCTATAACATTAATAATATAAAATTTTCATGAATACTGATCGATCTTCACAAAACGTACAATTTTCAACTGAATTTTCGAGTAATTTTGAAAGAATACTATTTATAATTTTTTTTTCAGTATCACTCTAAATCAAGGGTCCCCAACCTTTTTGCACCCAAGAATGCCGGTCGGGTGGCGGGTACCATATATTTTTTCAAGGTATATTTATAGTTGGACATAGTCAATAATACATACAATATAAAAATTATTCTTAACATTTTAATGTAAAATAAATAATAAGTAGTAAATAAAACCATCCAAATTCTGGTAATTGGGCCAAATTATTTTAATTAAATTAAAATTATTCTTAATAACAACTTTAAAATGTACATCTATAGCAAAAAAATTCAAACAACAGGTAAGAGTTCGAAAAATATCAGTTAGGGTCCTGGCTAAGTTAATAAGGATTTTAATGCACCGACAATATTTAATTTAAATTTGATGTCTTTATTGGCTGATTTTAAAAATAATCAATACTTGTATGTTCATCTGTAAGTCAAGATCCTGTATTTTGATTTTATATACATTGATAAAGGCAATGATTCGCAGAACCGAAAAACGATTCAATTTTGTATGCTGCTCTTTTCAAGAATGGAAATTTGTTTATGTCAACTATATTCCAGAAGTCCTCATCTGATACATTGGATTTAAGAATTATTATTTTGAAAATTATAACGATATACTTAATTGTTTTCGTTTATATTTCGCTGTTAAATTATCGTCCTATCGCAAAAATATCTAATAGACTTTCAAATAGCTTTCTCCTTACTTTTATTAACGAAAAAATATCAGGGACACTTTCACATAGAATTTCTCCTCACTTTTTCTACCGCAAAAATATCAGATAGACTTTCACATAGCTTTCTCTTCACTTTTACCAACGCAAAAATATCAAGAGACACTTTCACATAGCTTTTTCTTTACTTGTTCTACCGCAAAAATATCAGAGACTCTTTCACATAGCTTTCTCTTTACTTTTTCTACCGCAAAAATATCAGATTTATATTTATTCAGCAACTTTTCCATTACAGAGACGAAGACAAACCAATCTAAACCCATTAGATGCTATTTCAACAGGCTTTTCCGATTATTTTCCGATTTTTTTTCCGATTATTTTACTTAAATATTTTTTTATCGTGGTTGCACATTGGCGGGCACACGTAAAACGGTCGGCGGGCGCCATGGTGCATAGGGTTAGAGACCACTGCTCTAAATGAATTCATTCCAGGTATCCGTGGTAGATCCACTGAGTTAACAAAAATGCATAATATCGATTTTCAATTTATTATTATATGTAATTGTTTTGACAATACTCATTATTTTCCTGAAATTTTCAGCGTATATTGAAATGCCTCTTTCTTTCTGCTGCTCTGAACTTGAGCTAGTAATTACTTCTTCCGGCCTGCCTGCTCCTGTGTATCGCAACTATATACAAAGATTATAACTACAATATATTCTTTTTGGTAAATTATAGAACTATAATTTCACGTCTATTTACTGTATAATAATTATAACACAAGTTTTACCGTTAGATAAAATACACATCATAAACGCAATACTTATTTTAAAAATCATACAATTATCCACGCACACTGTTCCAAGTGTAAGTACAGTGCTCGAGGTATTGATTGACTGAAATGATCGAAATAAAACGAGGTCTCTGCCGTTTCCTAGGAACACAGGCGCATTTCCGCATGGAAAACCAGTTGGGTTTGCATTAAGCTGATGATAATTATATAGAACCTGCCTCGCGTATTACCTGTATGGTCTCAATTATCCTGCTCACACTGGCCGCGGTGGCTCGCCTCGTTAGGACCTCGCTACCACCTTAGGGATACGCTGTGTACTTGCTAAGATAAATGACAAATCATTTACCTTAAAAAAGATCCATATATCTTGTTTAACAAATATATACTACGTCATATATTATTTGTAACAAAGGTCAAAAAAATATACCTTATTCGCTTATATTGCATCTTTTTTTCAACGTGTTTTCAGCGTATTAGGTAATAAGCATTTTTAGGCACACTATTTAATTTTTTTTAAATGTTAAAAACAAATATATGTACGCCTTTTACTTCTAATTCACAGATGATCCCCCACAGTCCCAAAAATAACAAACTTATCGCTATGCTCGTGGAAACTGCCGTGTTCAATGTCTGTGTTCAAATAACACTAAATTTCATATTTAGGTCTGCTTGTGGGTATATTGAGATTTAAAAAGCTTATTTCATAAATATGGCAGTCAAACTGGTTCCTATCTACTGGGAGAAGTGGGTCAGGCCGATGGAGATTTGAAAGGCAGGACACTCCGTCTTGCTGTGATGTGACCACGAAAAGTCCTTCGGGCCTTTACTAGGCTAAGTGAGCGTTTAAGGCTTTGGCTAATGGACTTGTGGGCAGAACGAAATCATTTCAGCTCTCTGTAATGTGATTGCTCTAACTTGTTTAATTTAACTGCAACTGAAAACAAAGCCTAGATTAACTCAACGCCAGTAAGAAATAGTCATTAGTATATATTCAAATAAATCATGTCTTTTAAAATTAACTGTCACACTTAATGTAAATTCATAATTTTATTGCTTTATACTTGTTTTTATAATTTATTTGAATTGACGCGTCTTTAATAAAAAAAATATTAACCCATAGATATCTGGTAAACCCGTATTTTAAGAACCCTTGCATCATACGTGATACTCAAAATTTTCTTCTTTAACACTCAAAGATATTTGTTTTTGTTATCATGCCTGTTTTTATTTTATTTTGTGTACAAGATTTAAAAAAAATCACACGAACTAAACAGTACTTTTTTGAAATTTTAATTGACCAACTGAAATTAGTAAAATGCAAACGTGTTCTACGAATGACGCCTGAAATCAATCTCAAACACGTCTCGTGTAACAATACATCAAGAAATACTTAATATTTGTATCATGCAACGGCATTGCGTGTAATTGAAGTGATAAAGAATCTTTCATGCACGAGCTTCTGTATACCCGGACAAAAAATCTGAGCGAAGCCCGGGCAGGCCGAGGAGCCACAGCGCGTCTGCTGGACGATACCAAATCGAGCGCATTTACGCTTTAAGCACGCAATACATTCGGAGGGGCTGATCATATTTCAATGGCGTGCTTCGTGTGTGCAGCACGCGCGCGAGCGGCTAATCGACGAGCCGCCACCACCTCGAGACCAGACCTCCGGTCATCATCTTCGTAACAACCGCCGCCACTCCACCGACTCACTTCCCCCAAGACGCACCTAACTAGCTGACCTATTTTTCATATCAAGTTAACCGCTACTATATAATTGTAGAAATCATAATAATTTGAAATTTCTCTTTCATAATTTAAATTTAAAACATTGAATTGAATTTTACTCAGTTAAATTGAAATCTAAAACACCTGCGTATTAACTGATATATATTTTTTTTATACGTAAATTGTACTCATATTTAGGATAAGCATTATTTTTTGCCTGTTGTTTTTCAAAGTCGCACTTGATTTTTCATAGATAATGATTAAGTACATTTTTTCAAGTATTGAAAATTGATTAAACAAGCTCTCAGAAAAATATCATCGTGATTTGTGTGGGATTTGAACCCACAACCCCAAGCTTACATGGCCGGTGCATTAAATACTTAATCATTATCAATCAATAAAACATGTATAGGCAAAATCGTACTTCCTGTGAGACGGACAAAAATCAATAATATGATTTTTCATAAGTTATTTCCCATAGTTCAACATCAATATGATCCATTTTTACATTGAATTATAGCTATACCACAAATTCATATGATCTGAACCACCGTGAACCAACCCCACGTATTAGAGTCACAAGTAATAAACTAAAAATAAAGCGATAAATGATATATTCTGTTTATTTCTTTTCTTAGGATTCGTACTGAAAAACCTGACTTGGGTGAAAAACTTATGGGTTTTTTGTGGGGTTCTCTTTTAAGGTGTATTCGTGTGTTGTGAACGGTTAGAGGTCTCGACCCGAGTGGTCCGGCCCTGATGACGCCCACTCCGGCAGCTCGCCAGCACTTCCATTCTCCTCCTTGCAGACAGCTTGTCGTCTCCCCGCCAGCCGCAGACTGCGGGCCACTCCGCGCAGGTAGAGGCGGTGGATTTGCACCTGTATATTATTTACAATAATTATCGTGGACAAACGGCGATAATTCTATACCTCATTTGTTGTGGTTATTACACATCGCGAGCGATTGCAGGCAACCTATCTGTGCAGTTTTCTTATCTTTGAGAGAATTATTTTGATATTGTGTAAACTCGTTTTCCATGTCCACCGTATTTCTTGTTTTGCGTTCAATTAAATGTTTAGAAAGAATAAATGTCCTTTGAGCGTTTGTTCGTTGTTTGACGTCAGCTGCATTAACACATAACCTACCGACAATACATGTATGTCAATTTCATGACCATGAAAAAAAAAATTTTTTTCGTACATATTAAAGTGTTCTACGCAAAAATGTCACGGCTTTCAAAAAATACGACGTTTTTTGAGAAAATAAAAAATACGGACAAAAGGTTTCCGAATATTGATGGACGAGAGAAGCATTTCACGTGTTTTTAAGTAAAATGGACTAAGTATAAACTAAATTAGATTCGAGAAGTTAAAATGAAAAAGGCATTATTTATGTGGTAGAAATAGTTTTCGGCAAACAGGATGTGTACATATTGATTTGTAGTTTTTTTTATTTCTACTGCTTACATTTTACGTATTGCAAAACCCTAACAAATTATTAAGTAACAGCGCATTCACAAGTTTACTGCACGGCATAAAAGTATCGATAAATACTATAAATATTGTTCATGTACTTGTTTACTTATATCTCAATTTATTAATTTTGAGGAAGGTCCTCTTAAGGTAGGGTAAATAAACTCAACGTAAGGGGCTCTTGAAGTGCTTTTCAATTCTGTTATAAATAGCCATAGCTGGGAACCTATCTCAAGTACACTCTTTAAAAACTATACTTACTATTACATATTATGCATCGATTAATTTTATTATAAAGCTACCTGAAACGCACTCTACTTATCTCTGAAGGAGCACATGCTCGGGCTAAAGGGTTACTAGTGTTATCAGTGTGGGAAATAGTTTGTCAAGTGCACTCATGACCAACACTATTGATTGATTACTAATTACCCATCAGTCATACATAGCTTAACAACTGAAGTACACGCTGATCTAATTGGTATAATTATATATTTACATGTTGATTACCATACATTACTATACCGGGTATTGCGGTAGCCGGAAAAGGCTGTGAAAACAAATTTTTAGCTGATTGTTAAAAAAAACCGTAAACGCATTTTGTTTGATAAAAGTACTCTTAAAACGTTGAATACATGAGGAAATTTGTGAAAAGTTTACCATAGTACTAGTACTAAATAGCGAATGTTAACTTCTAGTAACTAACTTAGCGAGTCATTTTTTTACCTTATACATGCAGGTAAAATCCCATCCCATCCTCGTCGCTATTGTACAGTTATGAATAAGACACATCTGCTTGATATCACGTTTATTTGAAGACTGGCTAAGTGCGAGCATGCAACATAGATTGCGTATCATATATACTACCTACGTTACAGGTAATAATAATAATAAACAAAAATTTCAATGCTTGACGTTTATATAAAATGACCATAACGTAAGCGAATTCAATCGACACAATTCAATGCAATATATCGTATAATGTATGTAGCATCTAATATGAAAACAATATCTGCCACGCGCTATACTGGGCAAGAGCACGCGCCATCAAAACCCAGTTACAAATTAAAGCCAGCGAGTGGTCGCAAATGGTCGAATGCAGTATCTGCATGACACTCTGAACTGCCGCGACAGAAGACGGCCAATCTGCAGCAAGTGCCCAATAATTACGGCCTGCAATTACTCGGGTATCGTGCATTACTCCAGTTTCATCAGCGGCGAGCGCACCCACACGGCGCGGTACAGCACGGCGCACGCACGCCGCCAGTGACAGAAATAAAGACAGGTCAGTGACTCCCCCGCCCCGCCCCGCCCCGCCCCGCCCCGCTACGCCCCGCCTCGCCCCGCCTCGCCCCGCCCCGCCCCGCCCCGCGCCCCGCCGAGGAGCTCGCGCACACATGCAAAATACTGCAGCGAGATGCACTAAAGGCGGGTGCACACTGTGCCTCCGCGATTAACTTTTTGTTAGTCGACCATTTTGGTACCATTCTGTAGAGTTATTACTCAACTTTTTTAAAAGAACATCACAATAATATATCATCGGAAAAAAAAGAATTATCATCGTATCATAGTTGCACTCGCGACTCGTCCGCGTTCTAGCTGGTAGCACAATGAATCGGCTCTCACTGTAATGGATGCGTTATGTGAAATTCTGATGAATCCTTCTAGGTTTTCTCTTGAAAATACATGAGTATAATAAATAATAAATACAATGTTCATGTGATGTATATTAAGCTGTATTTAAGATCCAATCCTTGTGCTTACCATTAATTCATATTGAGAATCACAAATCAAGTAAAACGACTGATCTTAGACTATTCAATATGTTAAACACTTTATAATATTCATTGCATTTTGGAAAATAAGTCTTACAACCTCTCGAATTCTGATTTGTCTTACATTAAAAAAAAAACACTTAGGTTAAAGATGCGAATACAATCCAAAGTGGCATATTTAGACACGGCGTCTTCCTTCTCTTGAGCAATGCTGTTCACTGGAGGCTCCTGTTAGTATGGTGTACAGTATATGGGGCTTGCCATGGGCCATGGTGCAGTGTGGCCCTAGCCTGGCCCACGTGCGCGGCGCACGGACACGCCGGCCCACGCGCGCTTGCAGGTGTGAGTGTCCAGCGCTCCTTTGTCATCATAATTAATGACGTACGTCGGAATTATTGCATTCGTATTTTTTTCTGTCCGCCATGGGCTGGCGCGTGTTATCTCAGTTACGATTGCCTCGTTTTGTTTTTATCTCTTTTTTTTCCATTGCGAAAGGATTAGGAGGCATTGAAACCGTTTATGCTCGTATCCCGGGTGAATAACAGTAAATCTTTTATTTTATTATAATGATGCACAGACTTCTGCATCATTATAAAGCATGAGAAGAATATACGAGATGCTAGACACTTGCTTATTGTGTCTTATTTCGTGTAATTTTTAAACATAAATTTTTATGCACTATCGAAAACTTTGAGTAAAAATAATCATAGAAACAAAATTCATTTAATACAAATTAATAATTTGCTTAAGCTAAGAGCAAACATTTT
Organism: Atopsyche davidsoni; assembly: GCA_022113835.1. NCBI lineage: Eukaryota > Metazoa > Arthropoda > Insecta > Trichoptera > Hydrobiosidae > Atopsyche > Atopsyche davidsoni. Next base: position 5,744,748 of record JAILWY010000006.1, on the reverse strand, counting down.
ATCTTTTTTAAAAATGATCACTGTGTCAATGTGTCTATTTATTATAACGTCAGTTTAACGTAATTTATAATTATTGTATGTTACCTTTTACCTTAACGAAACTAATAAAAATAATAATCAATTTCCTTTGATGGCGTCTTTTAGTACTTTTTTTCAGGGATTTTCAATTTAATTTATTACAGGATGCTGTAAAAAATATTGTTACTGCCTACTTAGAATTAATTTCATAGCTCGCCAATACAATACAGGATTTGTAAGACACAATAGTAAATTGGCAAATAAAAACTTTATGCGAACATTCAAGCAATCACCTGTTTACGTGTCTTTAAAAATTATGAATATTGCTTCATAAAATAATATTAGTGTATTACTCATAACAACTCATTTCCTACTTGATCAACGCTAAAAGCAGAACAGCCCGTTGTTGGTGTAGAGCCCAACTCATCTTTCATTTCAGAACCTTAAATATATTCTAAGGCCTTTTCGAAAAAAATAGGCATATTATCTTATCTTACCTTATCATAAAATCAAAAAATCAAATCTGCAATTCTTAAACACTTCAAATACTTTAATAATTAAACATCTAGTTTTATTTCTTACATACCATTTATAAAATATAAGTGTTCTCAGCCATTTGTGTAATAAGTGTAATACTTCAAAAAAGTTGTGTCAAAATTTTATTGTTTTTTAAAATCAATTAAACACATTCAATGTTTATTTTTTAAAGTTTTAGATACATTGTACTATATTACTTAGACTTTATTTTCAAGTGCTCTTTTACATTTAAAGTCGACAATAAAATTTAAGTACGTCTCCGAGCTCCTCCTCACTCCTCCAGCTCCCCGCGAAGAATTGGTTATCATCAGCTCAGACACGATCGTCTCCAGACAAATGTGACTCGTGGTTGCAAGTGTCACGACTTCATACGTCACGACCTGCAGAGGGCTGCATGCTGCATCATCATGAGGAGGAGTTAAGGATCTGGACCCACTGCATAATGTGCAACGTGTATATATAACAGGCCTATTCTTTATAGCTCAACCAACTATTGGTTGTAAAATTAATATTAGTATGAAAATTAATATTTTATATTTCACAAAATTACATAGTTTTTTAAAATTACTATGTCATCCAAAAATAAATATATTATTTACGTTATTAACATCAAATATGTAATTTTCATCTGTGTGTAGTGAATTTAAATTAATTGGTGCATAAATTGGCTCTTATTTCCTTTAGAAAATTTTATACGTAATGAGATTATTTATACATTTGATATACACAGGAAGCCAACTGCTGATAGCAAAACACATGAGTTATCATTATTTTTTTCATACCAAATGCGATATTACAGCATTATCTTTAACCACGACACTACATGTACGGATGGATGACTTTACTATCGATAACTATTTATTTGTCGTTTATGGCATTGATGCGTTTACAAATTGTGCAATTTGTACTGCTGGTTAAAAATATAAAAACCTTCAATTTGTTATTAAACCCTATAAGTGAATTTGAATCAACGTTTAACAAGTCTAGATAATATTTATTTTGTTTAAATAAAAATCAAGGTTTTTATGGACGCAATGTAAATAACACTAAATCAAGTAAAACAGTTCCTCTTGCCACAATACTTGGATAAATATGTTATCACAAAGACTTCATTTCTGGGATGGCATCGGTCAACTAGAATCTAAAGGTCATTTTTATTAACCTCTGAGACGTGAGAGTTAAACGTTAAACAAAGCAAAACGTAACAATTAGCGCTTGATCGTTACAGATCTCGAACAGTGCAGTAAATGAAGCTCACTTAACTGTATAACTACTACGAGAACTCTGACTGCAATTTTTTTTAAACACATGTTTTTAGAAACCTATGGCCCAGAACAGAGTCATCGCACAAGGCAGTCTGGTTTATTTCGAAAACTAAAAGTCCTTTCTTTGCGTAAATATTTTAATCGGAAGTGAAAATGATTTACATTTAATATAAATAATAGCTTAGTCTTCTTTAATCGATATTTGTAATACAATAACCTCACGCAAAATCTGTAGTATTTTCATTTTTTTTTCTATGAGTACCAAGGGAGTAATTTTAGCTCAGAAAGTATAAATTCGAGTCAATAATCCCACTACTCTTACAGAAGAGCAAAGTTTATAGCCACAGAAAAATAAATGATAAGCAGATTAAACTATTTATATTCTAGCATTTGCCGTATTGTACACAATTATAGGGAAATCATAAATATATATAAAAAGCTACTTTTTTTAAAAAATAATTTCTCTCTTTTTGAAGATAAAATACTTTTAAATTAAAAGATTTTGCAAAATTCATTGCTGTACCCATTACTGCACCACAAAACTGTATTTCTGTCTCATTTAGACGCTGCCTTATATCTCGACGCACAGAATCAACATCCCAAAACTGTTTTATTTATTTATTAAGTTAAATTTATACATTGGAATCCCTCTCGTCGTTTCATACGTGAGCCGATATTCAAAAAATCTAAACTAAAAACTTGTATTCGTGTAAAATGTAAAATTATGGTAAAAAAAAAAAATATAGCATCCTACAGCTTATTACAAAAATAAAAATACTAAAGTGGATACAAAATTTATGGCAGTGGCTGGAAGTCGGAAGCGCAGCCGAGTCAGTGAGACTGGCCTAGGAAATATATGTATTCGTTGAAATCGTAATTAACTTACTATGAGGAGAGGCGACAGAAGAAGAAATGATCATTATCGGTTTATTAAAAATACGTGCCGAGATCTTGCACGGACGTATTGAGTTTCGATATGACACAAGTTGAAGTCGCTCGCCAAGTTCAGCAGCCTGTTGCGTTCACTTTTCCGAGCCCCGCAGCGGCCGCAGTCGCCGTGTGGGCGAACCTTGACCTTTGGCAGGGGCGCGTGGCCGAGGAGCACATGGCCCGCGAGCCATGGCGGCGGAACGAAACGCCGGGAAATTAATAAATTATTTATCATTCGCGTACGGCCCGGCTGAAACCGTCTCGGCTGACCTTTCGTCATATTGCACGAGCCGTGACGACATCTGCCGCGTGATAGACGCGAGCGGTTCACACCTTACGTATTGTCACGCTCAAGTTGAGATCGCGCCAGGCAAAAACTGCATTAAACCCGTGCCGTCTGCGAGTAATATATTGCAACGGATCTTTTTTATTATTTTTATTCCGTTAGTGGGAGATAATCTGAAAACGTGAAGAGTAGTGGATTCGAACTCTAATCTTCTTTATTAAGTGACTCTCCTCAGAGGAGGTTGGCAACAATTTCACTGAGCATATACTCACGCTGAGTTAGTCTTCCTGATTTTCTAAGGGGAAAATAGTGTTGTGGGTCCCCAAGTCCTTATATACCGCAGTTTTATATTGCTGCTGCCCAATAGCATTACTATATAATCCTTTCCTGTATATCTGATTCTCCTTCTGCAGCAAAAAGCAGGAAACCCCCCACCTCGGCAAGGTACTTACAGAGGACATCCCTCCACAATCATTCCAAATCCCCTACTCCATTACTGATCCTTTACCCACGCTCAGGGTACAGAATGGAAGCCATGCGCAGGCAGCAGAAAAGGGAAAGCGGGGAGGTTATCGCGCTATCGCGATAAAGTGCATTAGCTCTTGAATATCGCAAATCTGTCGATTAGCGAGAATTTCTATCACAAGTTTTTTTTATGAAACACTGCTTAAAATATTTTAAAAAAGAGGCTATAGCAACACAATTTTGTAAGAGCAAGAGGCAACAAAAGAATGAGGCGGTAATAAGGACATGCTATAAGAATCTTGACATATACGTTATAATTCACAAAAAATCTGCACCAAAAAAGGTGATTTTTTAAATAGTTTTTCTTTGTCTTACATGTACACCACTTAAATATAATTTAACATCCGAAAAAACGTATTGCTGTCTTTTATATAGATCCAAACCTAGTTTAAGGAAAAGGGTTGAATATACTGGTTTATATGCAATATATAATCTTCAGTGGGCATGAATCCCAAATCCGTTTCCAAAACTTCCATTTATATCATACAGACCTTTGAAAATACTTTTTATTAAATTGAAATAAATAAAATAAAAAATCACTCAATTTAAAAAATACTACCAATTTTTTTTTTTAAAATAGGTTTATTTACTTAGTGAAATAATATAGACACATAATTAACTTTTGAGTAATCCACATTGGTTTTTATTTCGACAGCCCGAATCAAGCAACCACTATTAAGAAGCAGAAGTATATTATTAAGAAGGGTGCTTACCGTAAGTTAGCCAGGTGTGCGGTGTATGTGTAAAACGACCTTTATTAGTGCAAGTTGCACTTTTGATGCAATTAAACCTGTTTTAGAATTCATAAAGTCCTTCAGCGCCATCTGTCACGCATACCTCGATGCGTGCGATCACGACAAAGCCCCTCTGCCTTTTGCATTCTTCTACATGAAAGGTGATTTAAAATTATAACTACATACCATTAAGTAAAGAAATTTGACTTGTCTTTTTTTTAAATTATGTCACACTAAATAAAATCTGTTTATAAATCAAACGTAGAAATTGGAGGGGCTAGCAAGTTAAGTGTCGGATTAGCTACAAATAAAAATATATTCAATTTAATAAAACAATGACAAATAATAAAAAGCGTTCAAAAATATTTATAATTTCAGTCCAACTATCGTTATTGTATAAATAATTTTAATTGCAACAGACAATTTATAAAAAAAACAACAATAATATTATTAGTAAAGATACTATCAGTATCAAACTTTTTTGAGATAGTACTTATAGTACGAGAAGATAAAAAAAATCAATCATTTTCCTTGTTTGTGTGAAAATACAAATAACATCATAATTATCAAAATAGAAGATAATGCAAGCATTAAGAGAGGATTTGATGTAATTATTTCATAATATCAAAATCATATTTTGTGGCACATTTATCAAAAATACGAACAGAGCACGCGTTAAAAAATGAAGTCAACCAAACGTCTTCGTTTTAATCGCTTTTTATTACGTCCGCCTTAAGAAAACACCTTATATTTCCATTACCTCGCATACAATGTAACTATACGCCGTTCCACGAAAGAACAACTGGCATACGACGAACCTTCGAAATCTGTTCCTTACAAAAATACGAGTCTCAGTTCGTTTCCACTTATGTATATGAATAATCCGCGTGTCTAATATCGTCTTTTGAAATTAAAAATCTATTGAATTAATTTTTTACATATCATTAATATGAAATATTCGATAAATCCTCATTTAACAAACATCTTGATTGGTACAGTAGAATATCGGTCCGCGATGGTCAATTTCCTCCTGCTACTGTTGATTGTACAGTGAATCGGTTACCTAAGGACATTGTACATTTCATTTCTTTTTTTCATATGTTTCAATTGATTTAACCATTGTTCTCAATACGTCAAATACTAGCTTATAAATAAAGTAAAAGTCTTCGGGTGGGTTTGTGACGTATGGAAGAAGAAAAGATGTAACAAGTCGATATTTTTAATTATAATTAATTTTAATAATTATTCGGTCTCGTTCTGGTGGAGCGTAGTATGAATGCTCACACAAAGGCGTTATTTGATAAGCCTGACAATGATTCCATAAGTTTTTTAACGGAGCTCTTCTCGGAAAGCGGCGGCGGCGGGCAGGCGCGTGGCGCGACCCTGAGATGCTCAAAACGCATCTTTAGAGTTGGTATATATATATATAATAATACCATTTCTATAGGTTTAAAGCCCTCTACGGAACTTAAAACTGACTTTAAGCTAGCCAATTGCGTCCTACTTTGCGTTGTTTACTTACGCAATACCATAAAAAAATACCCAAAATAAAGCGACGCTGATTTCAAATCGGTCGCAAGATGTGTCGCTGCGTGTGTGAAGCCTTAAGAATTAGCAAACCTGTATGAAGCACATATTCCACGTGTATGTGGATATGTGCTTTGTATATTACTCGTTACTTATCAAAGATAACGGATAAAGGCTACACAAAAAAATATATTTCATGAACTATTATTTGTTTGTTTCATACAATAAGGTGTATAACTATCTTTTAGTCCTGCGCGCAGGTTGTGGGGCTTACAATATGTGGCTTAGATGGTAGGTGGTTTCTTTATTGAGTTTGAGTAGGGAAAACTATATGTAAAAAACCCTTTTGTGTAAAAAAGCTCCACAGCAAACGCAGCGTTATATTATGTATTCGAACATATCTTATAACCGATAGATAAGTCTACTAAGCATTTGTAGATTCACAGAATGTTAGCATTTCTGACTTAAATGGATGAGCAAAAATGTATTTAAGGCAGGTTGTTTTTACGCACGTATTACGTAACACGCTTCAAAAATCCGTACAGTATCTATATCTTACTTCCATACATAAAAATTATAAAATCCAAATTACTAAACTCCGATTGCGTTGTTTGCAGGCGAAATTGTTTTAAACTCACAGCTGTCGGCCTAAATCTGCAATCAACAGTCCAAATGGTTTTTAAGCGATTTGCAGTTGAACTTTGAGCGTGTCTATTTATGCGATACTCCGGCTTATTGTTTGCTCCTAACCGCAAGTCACACTTGCACGTGTAACTCACAGCGGGCGTGCGTAGTAAGGAACTCAAAATCAGAGACTCGACCACAATTTTCACATTACATTACCCTATTCGTATAATTTATTCGATTAATATCTTTAGTGCGATATTGAGCTGCCCATAGCTGACAAAACATATTTAATAGCAAGTGATTTTATCAGCATGAACAAGAATGATACAATATATCTTTTATAGGACCCTGTCCGTTCAAAGATACAGCATCAACAAAAATACTTTGAACGCAGAAATTTAAATGAATTATTTTATGTAGAATATTTTAATAAGTTTATTTTGTACTATTTCGAGTGATGTTACAGTACACTTGATGTGCATCTGAAACTAGTCTGGAAAATAAATTTAATTATACGCGCATCAAACATATGCCACATTTAACCCTGTGAATTTTAAATGTTTATATAGAAAATGCATCTTTTCTTAAAAATCACGTTTTAATTACGCTTGTGATACTACAAACTAAATTATATATTTTTTTAAAATAAATGTGTGTCCTTCGTGTAGCTTATGGTAAAGCACTTAATTATAATAATAATAAGTTGAGTTTTTAGCTTGCGCTGCAGTTAGTGAATAGTTGCATGTAGCATTCACTTGTTTCCGAGGTATCCGCTTCGCCCTCTTTTGTTTCCGCCTCCCCAGGTGCGCCGGCCGCCATATTGTCGCGATCGCCTTAAATTCGGAGCGGCCACTAAACGGCGTTGCGTTTTTTCGCTGCGCGTTAGTTCCGTTGCGCAAAAGGAGCGGGTGGATGAGTAATCGAACCCCGTAAGCTGCGCATTATTATGATTGCACATTGCGCATTATGCACGTTGCGCCGAGGGGCGGAAACGAGACGCGTTATTTATTGTTGCTTTATTAGTCACCGGTCGTTATGCCAGTTTGACAGACGCCGTTAATTTAAAAGAAAAAAAAAAACAAAACATGAATATTGCTACTTTGTTGCAACGTACTGTTTAATATTTTATTCAAATAATACTAATTTTTTTTTATTGTTTGCAACAAATAAAGCTAGAAATAAGCGTAGTATCAATGTATTGGACAGCATTTACGTAATCTACCTTTTCCTCTTTTCAAAAGCAAACCCGTGTTATATCAACCGATTGTTTCAGGCAACAGAAGAAAAGCATAAAAAACAAATAAATCTCCACAAAAATAAAAATAAAACAGCCTCCTGCTGTTCTCAAAAACGGGATACGAAACCAAGAACAAGTTTGGACTCTCGGGCCGGCGCGGGGCCGCAAGGCGGGGATTCCCTCGGCGGGCGAGCCGAGGTGATTGCACCGCAGAGATCATACGATGGCTCGATGGGTCATTTATTTTGTATGCGTATGTTTTTATTTTTCCTTCTGGCCGGCTATGTGTGTAAGGAAATATACACGCCTATGCGGCAGGTAGATGTTGGGTGTATTTACTATATTACTTACCGGGCCCAGTGGTGTGCTCGGGTCTTTCAAAGGTCAAGCTAGCGTGGAATACTAGACCCAGATAATTTTTGACTAGCTTTTGGGTCATCTTATTCAATTTGACGTTTCGTAAAAATAAATATTATAGTATATTTTCTAATGGAATGGATTGAAGTCGGTCAAGAATAGTGAAATATATCAGCAGAAAAATCGTTTAAAGAATTTTTCTTTCAATCATATTTGCATCTACTGAATAATATAATACGTTTTGATATACATTCATAACTGAAAATGAATAAACATTTTTCATAACCATTATTTTTTAATTTTTTAAAGTATCTAATAATATATTTGGTTCATAAAACATTTATCATCGTTCTTCTACACTTATTTTCTATTTAGGTATACATAGGTGCGCCTCTGATGTTTGAATTACCTGTACATGTAGATAACCGATCATTTTTTTATTGTAATTGATTAATATTCTAATGAAGATTGACGTTGGTTGCTTATAATGTTACAATGTTTGAAAAAGATCCTGAGATAAGGCGGCCTGATCCTCAACAGAAGCCTCTTCCATAGTAGCTGTCGTATTTTTTAATATTCCATATAATTAATTATAATTACTACTTACCACCATTCCTATAACGTTGAGGGTTTGTATATAAAACTCATCATTAAATCTAATTACAATTTTTCTTATTAGTTTTGCAATTTAATTAATTTAATAAATAATTCACAATAATTACAATTGCAAAATATTATTAAACGAAATGAATTTATTATACAAATCATTACCTAAAAATAACGCATACTTTTTCCGTGTTAAAAATCATATTTCTGCTAAATAATATTATTAAAATAAATAAAAATTACCTGGAAAAAAATATTTCGGGTAATCAAAGATCTTGGCTGTTATAAATTTGCAGCATGAACCCTTTAAGAATCCTTTTTTCGATACAAATTTTAATCATAAAATATTAAATATAAGATACATATTTGTTACTTTATCAAAAATATACGAAAGTACGTTTTTAAAAATGAGTTTATACTATGACTTTACAATGATTATAACTAATATTAAAAACAATCAATCAATTCTAATTTAATCCGAGTTCTCGATTATATGACCATATGGTTTCATACTTTGATATTGAAAGATGGTGGTTTTTTTTTTTAGTCACACGCCCATTGTATACTATTGCCCAATATTCCTAACAATCAGTGCTAAAATGTGTTTTTTGGACTCATCAAATAATTTAAAATCTATTTATTACTCTGATAAATATTATTTTACCACAAAAAAAACAATTATTATCTGTAGTATTAAACTTATTTATGTATTGGATTTATCATGTACGATGATAAATTCAAAATGCTTAGAGCGATTCGTAGAATCCACGAACACTCCATTTCCGGATGCTTCGAAATCAAGTCACGCTAAACAACCCTCAGCATTTCATTTTCCTTGTGCCAATATATTGCGAAGTAAAAACAAATAATTTAGTAACAATTCAGGTGACTCAAGTTTTCTTTTGTGTTACATGTTACTTACTCTTTCCAGCAACAGAGTTATTTAATAATGTACCTTATATTTTTAAATCTTGACAATCCATGTTGATTTTCTGTGATTACTTATGATGCATAGTTACAAAAAACTATAATTATCATTATATAGGGATTTTTTTTATGCCTTAAGAATTTTTTTATTAAAAGCTATGGTATATGTAAATGTTTAAATTTGTCCAGAAAACTACTTCTGTCTATAACCAAAACTCTTACATTCGTTTCAGTAAAAACGCATTAAAATTTCGGCGATTAGTTCACATAAATTTTTCGCGTAAAACTTGGGTACATTTTTTTTAATTATCGATACCTTTCCTATTTGCTTTGTACCCTTTTGGGTAGATATTTACAAAATTCACTAAGCATCAAGCAAAGTAATAATATTTTTCAACTATCGATGATACCTACTAGCAAACGCTTTTTACACTTTTGGTGGTTATATTTTTATCGATTTTTTAGAACTTTTCTTTGGTGATTTTTTTTTCCAATAACGCTAAAAGTCTTTAAATCAGGAAAATATCTTGATTATGAATGCAGGTTTCTACTGAAATATTCATCAAAAGTTCATAGAAGTTTCACCACTACAAATGACATTCAATAACAAGAAAATAGATCACACAGTTGGTTGTGTCCATTAGTCTCCGCTTGTTCAGTGGATGAGGTGCAGTAAGTTCGAGGATTGGTAGTCTAGTTTAGAGCTCCACTAACAGTGACACGGGCAGGCTGCACGCACCGCCCGGGTACTCGTGTAGGTACTAATGACGGAGAGAGATAATTCGATTTTTTCCTGAAGAACCGGTTTCAGTAATGACCGCCAGGGCCGCGAGGAGCGCTGAGATAAACGCGGAAGCTGCGCGCGTGCGCGGGGGGAGGGGGGGAGGGGGAGGGGGGGACCCAGGGGGGGGGGGGAGGAGGAGGCGCCGGCCTACAGTGAGCTTACTTGGAGGTACAACTGCTATGTCTTCTGCTAATATCCAAACGTAAACAATAAAAAAATTGCCCTTTACCCTCATTACTTTAAGATATTTACAAATAACGGCAATCTATTTAATTTTAAGATATCCCTGAGTAGTATTACGCGTACCCGTGGAAACAAACAAGTCTCTGTTTTCATACTTGCAAAGCTCGATATCTTACATATAATATTATAATGATAATAGTAACTTTGTATTTTGTCTTCACTTTGAGTTTATTATATTTTTTTGCTAAACCAAACTAAACTGGTTTAGTAAACTCAGTTTAGTTATGCATCTGATGATGACCTAGTCTATTTGGTCGAAACTAGTCATGCAAAAAAATATAATAAACTCAATGTGAAGACAAAATACAAAGTTACTTTTATCATTGTAATAATGGATCTTCACCAATCAAATGCCTTGTCCCTCAACAAGATTCGATTTCTTACTTTTTGAAAAGATTCAGTGAGAACTATGGCAGACTATCCGAGGGTCCAGGTAGTCGCAGAGTTACCAGGTACAGCCTTCATATGCGCTTCGCTATGTCCTCATCTAGAATTTCTCAAATCAATAATTATCTCAGTAAAAATTCTTTTAGCTTTCACAATAGCTTAAAAATTTTCAATGTATTCAATCTTACATGATTTATTAATTAAAACTGAGATTTTGTGAACTGCTTGCTAAGATATATGTTTCGTTGCACACAACTTATCAAAGGAACTTATCAAAACAATTGATTGACTGATTTATGCAATTTGTATTGTGACAATTTCATTAAATCACTAATTATTAAAACACCAAATGATTTTGTATTTCGACATTTTTAGAGTAAAAATGTCACTTAACAAAAGCTATTACTAAAATTTAAATATAATCTGAAATACAATAATTACTACATACATATATACAATATACTAGTTATATAAAACGGTGATTCAAATATAGGTGTATAATACTAGTATTTAATTGTACGTCGTAAATACAGATGTAAGTCATATTTGTTAAAATTTTGACTATTCAAACGTAAACACTTCAAAATTCGGTTGTATGCTTTCAACATTCAAACCTGAGGGGAGTAGTGAGGATATATGAAATCAATACCCTACAAATAAAATCAAAATGTATTTAATTGTACTTGAAACTAGAGAAGCACTAAGTGGTAACAATAATTCTTATATTAATGGGTAGGCTTGTTTGTTTACGGTTCCCATGGAAAAATCAAACGCACTTGCTTTTTTACTATTTTTTTTAACTGTAACCGATTATTACCGCCAACCCGTTAGGCCCCAATGGTTTTGTAAAAACGTAAGGAGACTATTGAACTATCAATAGCCACGCCAAAGAAATAATTTATAAATAAGAAACTTTTGAAAGGAATATTGATCCAAACAGGTTTTATCAAACTATAAACGACGACTAAACAAAATCGAAATACAAAAAATTTACATATTTTTCTTGTTTTTTGACTTTGGGTCATTTTAAAGTTACATAATTTTCAGTAACGTTTTTAAAAATCTTGCTCAAAAGTCAGCATACCGATTTAATTATTTTGTGGGGATTTTGGGTCTTTTGGTAAGTATTATTATTTTACAGATTATTTTGAATAATTTGTGAAATTGAAATTATTAGTTCCTGAGGGGGTTAACAAATCATTTCTAACGTAACCAAACCTTGTTCTAAACAATCGGTAATATATAATAATCATACGACTGTATGTAAATTGGTCATTGAATTCGGAAGCCAAACCCTCACTTAGGGAACTAGCGCCGCTCAGAACACGGGACAGGTTATCGTGAGAACTAGCCCTCCATTAATTAATATCTGTTATTTCATCAACACCCTGTAGGGCGTTTTCTAAACAGATTTTAATAAAAAAAAATATATTTATATCATTGCAATACAGGGTTATTTTTATTTTGTACAACTGCATTTGAAAGCCATATGGATCAGATATTTAATCCAATAATGACGAAAGTTTAATACGGCTGTACACCAAGGCACCCTATACATCTCTCCAGTCCCCAAAATATTGTATTACTGAAGCGTTATTCAAAGTTCTCACTTCTCTAAAAATGAGTTAAAAGACCTAAATTTTGTTTTTTTTACGTCGTCAAAAATTGGTTTCAATGTGTACATTGATTTTTTAATTGGCTTATATGTTAAGGGAATAATAACTCAAAATCTGGCATTTATTGTTTTGACATTTTTAAAGGCTTAAAACCTACTTTTGAAAAAGACGTTTATATATTTAAATGATAAACCTGACTCATGGTTTTCTATCTTGATTTAATTTTGCCCCCCGGTGGTCGTCTGTTTTTCGTTGCTCCTGTCACTCCGAACCTCAGCATCTATTGTTGCACGGGTTTACTCTTCTGGATCCTTCCATGCTACTGAATGTCCTTTTGAATTGTTTTTAATTCATTTTCATTTCTTTTATTTACTTTTCGGTCCTGTAGTCCAATCTAAATGTTTACTAGTTTAGAATCAACCGTCAAGACAATGTCTATGTTTTACTTTCTTTTAATTTAAAATATATGTATATATATTTAAGGATTTGAACCACACCACTACTTTAAAGTTTAATTGCATGAAAATTAAGTCTTTAATAAACAAACAAAAAAATGATTTTAATATCTATTACGTATTATATGTGCATATACAAATTTTGGGATAAAAGACTTTAATATAAAAGTCATACACAAAGAACCATTCGGTTATTCACTTTTCTATTAATAGATTCATCGTAGTTTACTCAGTGTTTACATTTAAACTATTATATAATTATGTATAATTCTGCGCATCAAGAAATTATGTGGTTAGCTATTTATCTTTTGTCAATTATAATTACTTTGATATTCCATGTCTATTTTCATACAAGTAAATTACGCCTAATAACGCAAGTGGCTTTTAGTTGTCAGAGATACACTCAAAAGCACTGTTTTCTTTCATACGATGTTACCCTGTAACAATCGTCGAACTGAGTTGAAATGAAAGGCCTATAATTCAGACATTAATCAACGTAGTATAAAGAATCAAACCCCTGTTAGGAACCTATCAATTATTAGTAAAACTGAAATTTCAACAAATGATATGCTTTAGACATTGATCGCGCACGAACATGTCACAGCAGCTGCCTTCAAACTGCGATCCGCGTCATGTCTAACCATATTTACTGTCTAAATATTTATAGACCTTTTTTTTAGGTACATCTGTTTTTATGCACAAGTATTACACAGCAGAAATAAACTATTTTAATATTTTAAAAAAATACAGCACAATAGAAAAAAAAAATTTGTAATGTATAATTTTTTTATAAATAAAAATAATGTAGAAATGCGATCGCACTTATAATCTAGTTTAACTTATATAATTTAACGTATAAATAATATTAATTGTATTCAAATTAATATTTTAAAAAAATAGAAAGACAGAGTCATCATACTTGTATATATGTATATCAAATAACCCTTTTAAACTTTTTCAAGCAGCATTCAATGCGTGAAAATTATTGAAATATCAACATATTTACTGACAGTACACACACACACACATATATATATATATGTGTGTGTGTGTGTATTTATATATATATATATATATATAATTCTATAATTATATTAAACGTTTCACGAGTACTGTCACAGAGCAATGTGCATAGTATAGTGTGTACAAAAGGGTAGTGTACTTACCTGCGATCAATTACCTGCACCGACGTATAATTTGAGAGTGATTCCCCTGAATTGTTACGGTCGATACCGAGAAGTCAAACGAACAATCCACCGCAGGCCTTGGACGGAGTGACTCAGACCTGCACATTGGTTGATCTTGATCGGAAATCAGGTTAGGCGGTGACCAATACGAACATTTGGCGACCGAGCAAATTTATTTCCTCATGTCATTGTGTATTTACTATAGGCAGATGCATCTGAGTTCATGATGAGGTGAGATGCCACTATCTAGCAATTTTTCATTATGAATTTGTGTATTTAATTCTTAATCGAATATAAAAATAAATGTTTTTAAATCAGTCTAGATAGTATGCGCTATTTTAGAATAGTTTGAGCAATTATACTAGGTGGCATTCAAATATTAACGTAGACATGAAATCAATGTTTTATTTAAATGTATAAATATTGATAGTGTTCCTACAACATCAATTATATTTAAAATTCTATTTTTTTTATTAAAATTCTATATTGGCGGCTGTATTTTAAGTTACGTTGTTATTGGTAACAATGAAACAAATATACGACCAAAAGCATCGTCATGTATGAAACCGCAATGTTATTTGTTGCATACCGTAAGTAATGCACCGTGATGACGTCACTGGCACGCTTTGCGGCACCTTACTTACGGCGAATTCAGAAAAGGGATCTAGTTCTCGTTAAGGATATAAAACAAAGAATAACACTGTCGTGACTGGATGGATAGACGTGGCGCAATACCGTCCTTTGTTTTTTCTAACCACAATATCACTTAGGAGCTGAGAAACATCCTTAAAAAATCTATATGAATAGCTGTCATAAGCATTCTGTAACCATTAGACCGCAATGTTTTGATAAATATGATGTGTAATTTTCTTTTTGTATGTAATATGATATTTTACTAGTTGCTCCACTCTCTCACTCAAAGCTGTTTTTACGGCACTTATAAGCTTTAATAAAATAAAATGTTAGCGGCGTATTAATCATAATTATTAAAATGCATTATTAGGCTCATCTAGAAACTTGGGGGAAAATTATAATTTATTCAAAATACGACTTAATATTTCTAATTGAAATACGGATTAGGTTTCCTTACCATTGGTTACTAAAATATAAATTTAATGCAGCTGTATTATTGGTATAATATAAGGTGACAAATCAAATTTAGACTTCGATGATAATGCGATGTAACGTTAACGATATCGTTATCAAAGTCAATACCTCGTGCAAAATTTATCGACTAATCAGGTCGATGCACCTTATTATTGCATTTGACAATTTCGCAAGTCATTTTTGTGCAATGAGTGCAATAAACTTTATAATTTTAGCGCAACTGAACCCACAATGGGCGCTGTTCCGGTAAAGGATTACGGTTCGGAAACTTGTTTGGTATATTGTTTTATTTTTTTATGAGTGTCTGGTTTAGACGCACGCTCCCTTGAATACTTTTTAATGAGAAATATTTCAAAAAAAGCAACAAAAACAAGGAAACGTCTGAAGAAATACAAACGACTGAATGAGTAAAAAATGTTGGTGAAATTAATTATTTTTGATTGTTGTTAGTTTTAACTTGTCGATTAATATTCACAAGAAAAACGATATTCTAACAAATTCATTGGCTCAAATATCAACTAGTTTTTTTTTTAACCCAGACGGGGTGGTCGACCCGCCCTCACTACCTGGTCATCATGACTCACTAATCCGGTAAGCAATATATATCAACCGCAAACTCTCGTAAATATGTACTAACAATAGCACGTATCGACTGAAAATATTATTTAGTATACTTCAATCTTTCCAGTATGTCAAAATACACAGTAGGCTCGTAATTGCTTTTCTATAAATACCTGTTTCTTAATATTTAATATAAAATATTAATATTGGACTAAAACTTTCTAATCGATCTAAATTGCTAAAATAATTTACATGTAATGTAAGATTGCAATTATCTTTCATTTTAAAATCCAATAGAGTTTTGTGCCTTTATAATCTAAATATACTTAAAAATGGATACAAGTGTAATTAAAAATTAAAAATTATAAAATGGACAATATTATGATTCAATCAATTAATGCGAAAGTTTTCAATCTTCATTTTAATGAATATTGGTCTACAGAAACTTTTACCGTCTATAACAAAACCCTATTTGATTGGTTAATGACATATTTTAAATATCATCAACGTGGAATACCTAAAAAAATATATTAAAAATAATTCATATGATTAATTATTATTTAAATGAATACATTTTCATTAAAAGAAACGCACATCAAAGTATTTTCATATTCCTTACCATAATTTATAACATGAGACAAATTTACCATAAGTACAAAATAATAGGCGCAAACATAACCAAGATACTAACCAAATGTAAGAATGTAAGATGACAAGTCACAGCACTACTCATTTAAATGTATTGTTAGGATATAAATACTCATCAAAAATATATTGAATGCATTTTAACCTACTTACAACAATGTGTCGTCAATATTGGTTTTTACTTTTAACAAAAATGTAAATGGAATTACTTTCTCTACACCCAGCATTTGTCTTTGTTTAGGATTATGTCATACTCATTGCACGCGGCATTGTCACTCGTGTGTGCGGTTATTGGACACATGCTATCGAGAATTTCTAAAATATTAAGCAATAGCAATTAGCCAGAATTTTCAAGACCACTTTCCCTAAGCAAACAACATCTGATACGGCCATTAATGACAATGGCTTCCTTATCAGACAATAGCCGAAAGCATCCGAGGACTCTCCCTGGCCTCAGGTGAGCGTATGTCGGTGGGTTAATGACTTATGACTCACCTGTCCGCGAACAGTCATGATTCTGAATCATTGCAGAGATGTGAACAGGGCACAGTACTGCTAGACCATGACGGGCACAGCGACAAACTTCTGGCTTTCACAATAAGGGCTACTCGTTAACTCTCTATCAAATCACAACACGATCAAATGATGCATGTATAGTACATTTATTTCAAATATATTGTACGAAAAATAGATCACTCATCTTGGATATATTCTATGGTGAATAGCATCTCAAGGAAGAAGTACTTTTTTTCTGTAAGCTTCGCAAGAGTACCTGAGAGTACTGATCCCCGATATATACTGAAGATAAGCTCCTTAAAAAATGTTCATAATTCAGTAATTAGTTTTAAATACTCGCAAGTTCATTATTCTTAAAATGGGTAATTTTGAATAACAATTTCATAATCTGCAGTTTGCTAAAGCTGTACAAAAAATTATTAAAATAGATTTATCGTATTTTTATCCAAGCAAGTTGGGTGGGACTTTACTTTGCCATTGAACGGATATTCTGGTAAACTTCTCTAGTTTAATGGAAATTCCCCGCAGTTTAATGTGCATTAGTGAATGCATCAGTGATTTTTGCATTTATCCCGGATTCTAAATTACGTACTTTGCAGGTATCCGGCATAGATGGAAATAGCAGCGCCAATAGAAGAGTCCAAACAATATGAGTCATTTATTAATAATACTTCAGACTATCTAATTTATCTGAAAAAAATACTTTTATCTATTCAGGGTCAAAATTTACCAGCACATATACCTAAATCGATGACTTTTTCCATTCGTAATATATTAATTTATTTATAAACATACATAGATATATGTAACATACACACATAGATATGAAGAACATAAAACTCATGTTTTTCCTTACGCTCGTAGTCTTCGTCCATCGCAGACTTGTTTCGTGATATTACCACATTATATTTTCACAATATGGAATAAGCTCTCGGGAGAACCTGTTTGTCTCGCCTCCGATGTCCGTCCGATACGGGGGCAATAATTACCCAGGGAATCAGATTAGATGGGATTCGAACTCCCAGTGCATGTACCCTCTACAGATTATAAATTAATCCCCTGGACGATCACCTGCAGAGAAATCCAAGGACCCGTCGATCCTCTTGGTGATCTATGGTCATTGATCCTTGTTTCCTTACCTGATGACTTGCGATATTTTTCACCATTGTATAACGCTTCTAATGTTGTATTCTGACGACGCCTACACAGGGATTGACTTGTAAGCCGTGTAATAGGATCGAGTTTTAGTAAAAACTCGCTATATTTAATAAAACCAAGAATACAAAAAAAATTGTAGTGACGCCTTCATTTGAAAAAATTGTTGACATTTCAAAATGACTTTTTTTGGGTGCTAAGCCGTGCATTTACTTATGAATTTTATTTCTACGCTCCTTAAAAATTGTCGCTTTTAACTTGTTTGTAATGATAGTAAGTCTTGATATATTTTCATTTTAAAATTACAATATCATTAGTTGAACTTAAAATATTTGTTATTTACATTAATTAAAATCGTGATATGAAGGCTTTTTTATTTTTATAAAATATCGTGTCTGAATTATTGTATATGAAAAAAAACGTAATATTCACCAAATTCTTATATGTATATTTATTTATATACTATTCCTAGTCGCCAGCCTGTCCCATATATGAACACATCTCTGATGCCCGTCCCACGTGAACTAATTAGTTTTTGAAAAAAAAATGTATTTCTGTTAATAAAATAACTTGATATTGATTATATCTTAGTATTTTAATCCAAATTTATTTTTGGATTAAAATTATTACTTTTCTTATGATCACTTAAAACATTCGATGATAGACCGCCGTCTATAATTTAAAAAAATAGGTCGCCCCTTAAGATCAAAAGTATATATATATATATATATATATATTTATTAAAATGATTCGTGGCAGTGATATTAAAAGCGAGATCTGCTGAAGAGACATAATCAAAACAAAACCACCGTTACCAACAAAGCCAGCGCTGAGTTGAACTTCCAATCTCGGGGCTTGTTTAAAATTCAAATAGAAAAGAGTAAAAAAGAGAAGTCGGCTACCTGAGTTGCGCAGACGCAGGTGTGCTGTGGGCGGGGCCGGTCCTGCCGGGCACCGGGGAGGGGACACAGCAACCAGCCCCGACCGGGCCCTGCACTTTCCAAACTAGCGGACGCGAGGGCCCCAACTGCCTCCTAGAGACCAACGGCCAATAATAACGATACACACGATGTATCAAAAATCATTAAAATTATATACAACGAGAACATTAATTTGTTTAAAATATATTATCAGCCACGTAAGTCTAAAAATTTTACTCCTTTGTTATGAGTCGATAATAAAGTTTTTTTTCTAGTGAGAGCGATAAAGCTTAGATCTTATAACATAGCAATATTCTCTTTCTACTGTCATTTTTTGCTAGTCAAGGAGTTTGTAGTCGTTGCTAACTTCGTAATATTTCTAATTTCATGTTTCACATATTTTGATAATTGTAAAAAAGTGCACCCCTGGCGATGGTCAAAAAGCTTAAAATATCTGGCCGTAATTTTCCATTAATTTAATTAAGCGTGCTACAGCTGATTGTCCAAGAAAGTTCAAAGAAAGACGGAGTCTAGAAATGGGGATGAGCAATTTGCGCCAGTGGCTAGAAGTCGGAGTACAGCCGAATTAGTAAGTCTGGTTCAACGAAATGGTTATTAACCTCTTCTGAGGAGAGGCGCTTGTAGAAGAATATGTCTTCGTAAAGGGTTTGCTTTAAGGTTTTAGTCTTTTTTCGTTTTAAATATTTTAGGGCAAACGAAAAAACTCCCTCGGATATTTAAATAAACGTGTTTGCTATAAAAATGTCAAATTACAATTTTTTTATATCCATTGCACATAGCATATATAAAGCTTGCTGCTTTATATAAAAAGAAGTATTTTAGAAGTGCGCGTAAGTTTTTTTAGCAATTTAATTTATGGTTAATAAATTATAAAGCCTTCTTCAGAGTTTAACGCCCCGGGGGAGGGGCGAGTTGGGAGCCGCTGCCGGGCGGCTGTGATGATCCGAGAGGAGCTCTCCGGTGTAATGGTCATATCGACATGATGATCTTTTATGTTTTTAGAAAGCAAAAAGCCCGTCCGTGTACAATCTTGGTGTTACAATCTAATAATTCATTGTTTACGAATAAGTCATGTTTTATGGCTGCAAGCAGTGATTCGTCCCGGTGCTCGCAGCTATACTTTGTAATAACTTCATATATTTTGGGCGTTTTTTGTATGATTATAAGGATTCAGGTCACACTAGAAATTTTAAATTATGCCTGAACTTTCATAATTGATTAAATAGACAATATATTTTTGCATATAATTATGCATACCATGCTGACAATAAACTTAGTTTATATTCTACTGGCTATCGTTGTTGATAGTACGCCTTTGATTATTAAAACAGGAATGTGTAAGTATATGGGGTAGATTGATCACTATGATGCGAATAAATATACTTATAAATTATAAGCAGTGTTATAATAAAAAAAAACTATTTGTAAAAAAGAATATTTCATTATTTATAATCACACGGCAAAAAAAAAACATTACTTAAATACTTAAATGATGGCATAGAACCTTTAACATGGTATACATCTACAAATTCGTACGTAAAATTATCAATCGTTAGCATAAAATATTTTTTTTCTATCAATATCATGATATTTTATACGTTGATTCAAAGAAGAATGGACTTTATTTCCCTTTTAATTAAAAGGTACAAATAAAAATAACAACAGAATCATTATATTCACAGACATAAAAATAATAATATGCAAATTCATCCGTTTTTATTTAATTTCGCATCTAAAGATGACTTTCACTAGATCAATACTTATGTTAAAAGAATTCTTTTTTTTACATATTAAAATTTATCAATCTTAGATTTTGCATGCATTTGTTCATGCTTAGTTTGTAAAAGCGGTACGGTAGAAGCGCCAAGCTCGCTCAGTTTCCACTCACTATCTACAAATCCATCTTTTGAGATTTCTGCCCCATCTGTCATTCACTGCACAGATCATAGGAAATGAAGTTCTTATCTGAATCTCAGCGGGACTGGAACCGAGCTCCTCCGGTACTGAGGGCGCTCCGTCTCCCGGTTTACGACCAATCAAAATTCAAATGAACCTGAGACGTAAAAACGTAGTAAAACCTAAATTAGTGACGGATTTCGTTCATAGGTAATCAAGCCTCCATAGTTAATGTAGCAATTTGTACGTCGATTTTTTGACTACCTAATATATATATATTTATATATAAACATACACATAAAAGATGCATAAACCAACGTCCGTGTTAAATTATACGTTTTTGATTATCTGTTTTGATCAGGGAAATTAATGCAGTTGTAACACCGTTTACTACTTTTTCTGTACCAATTAGTTATTTTAAAGTGTTTACGCGCGTAGTAGTTTGGTTTTATCTATTTGTTTAACAGCAGTCACAGCTTAACAACTTAAACCGCCATTTGCTAACGAATTCGCTAAAAGTAACGAACCAGTCGTATTCAGAGAGCGACAGGCGCGCCAGGCTCATTAATCAAATCCTTCTGATTGATGCCCCGCGCACTTAATCCCGGTTTTACGACTTAAAACCGGGTGATAACGCGACGCGCGAACACGGTTTACGATCCAACTTAGTTTTACGAGCAGTTCTTCCCCGACTGTGAATTTCGCTAACCAGATGTATGCGATTTTCTAAATAATAAAACTTAGCACCAAAACGGTTTACGATAATCGCTGATCGCTGCGAACCTGCGCGCTCCGTCATGTTTCTGAGATTCTCCCCGTGTTTTATAACACGGGTGGGTTTTTAACTAGAGATCGGAAGTAGGTAGCAGAAAGCAGTGCTGAAACAAGTATTAGAACGCGCAAATTCATTATTGTAACATAACCAGAGGGAGACACTCAAAACTTGATCTCAATGGAAATATCTGCCAAGCAATTAATTGGAAGCATTGAAAAGCTATCGTTGCTGTAGTTTACATGAAAATATTACAAAAACTTGATTCAGAATTTTTTTGATATTGAGTCCACTTATTGACTTTGAGCCCATGTTTGACAAACAGGCGTTTCAACAACTGGGCACTCAACTGGAAGCTGTAAAATATCGCCTGAAATAATGAATATTTTAATTGTATCTTATTAAACCATGCAGTAAAATTAATTTCCTGCAGAATTAACGAGACACCAACATCTCCCCATCTGTGAATGCCCCACAATAAACCAATGCAGCCCCGGCAGGGCGCTTTCTGGAGGCAATCGTGGACATCAAAGCCCGGCCGTAAACGCATCCTAAAATTAGAACGATTGTCTACCGCAGTGCAGCGATGCTTGTTTGTCTACTGTACATCCTACAGACGACTGCAAAACTACCGAACCAATTTAAACGGGACAGTCAATCTAATAGAAATACACAAAACGGTTCAACAAAAGTACATATTATAACGTATAATTACGTTTTTATTTTTGGTAAGTGTGCAGGTATATATATATATTATATATTCTATGTCCATATAGTTTCTATTTTGCTTACTAATAAAATGTAATTTGTTAACTGTGCTCCTCTCGGCGCGCTCATGCAACACTGAAAGAGTGAGCAATATTATTTGTGGAAATTGAAACTATTATTTTAATAATTATTTTGCTGTCTGTATTAAATTATTTACCATTTATAACGTGTACCATATTAATAGTCCAGCGCGCCAAGCCGTAAACATAAAGTGGCGCGGTACCGTAAAGCCAAAACTTTAAACGTTAACGTTAGATTTAATGCCCCCCTGTGCACCCCGCTAGGTGCAGCGGTATGAAGTGCCACCTTATAACCCCCGTGGTGTTTGTTTCTACTACAAACACTACGTGTAACTAGAATTATTTAAAAAAAATTCAGGTTATTACGTCAACATAATATTTTTTTTATTAAATAGTTTCGCCACTATGTTTGCCTCATTAACTTTTCTTGCTACTTTTAGTTTCAAATAAATATTTACTTTAACGGAATCTTATCTAGTACGTCTTATTAAAAATATTTTATAACGTTACTTGTGAAGCCATGGTTTTAATTAAATACTTTCTTCAATACTTATCGTATCTAAACTTTTAACATACACAATAAGCGTAGGCACTCAGTTATTTATTTTAGCTCAAATAGCATGTAACCATAATTCGTATGTTAGCATACATATTGATATAAATATAAATTTTCTGATCAAAAAATTACTTACAAATGAGGGGTACTAATGTGTATAAATGATTTTTTTTTTGGGCTCTTAGCTCAATTGAACTTTAATCAAAATGTAACAAATATATTTATGAATTTAGCTGTCTTAGCGTGCATCATTTAACATCAAATATACAAATTTGCGTACGAAGTTATTATCTTAAATGCAAATCGTAAGTCATCAAACACAATAATAACGTATAAAAACCAACAATACACCAACAAAACATCCAAGAATCGCATTAAAAACATGCAGTTTCTTACAAATTTCTCAGGTGAGAATCACCCACACGGGGCGGACAAAGAACACACCGCATGCTGGCCTCTTAATTAATACCGACCGAAATGCAGTCGGGAAAGTGCAGCGGTGCACTGACTGGACGCATCCATCACCCCGCGGATGCAATCAATCTGACAGTCGTGTGAATCCACCTTCACCAGCGTCACCTCTGTCCACAAATTAGGGGTGCAAGTGCCAACCCGCCATTATACAGCCTGGGGCATGTGCTAGTGATTTCTAACCACCGAAACTGGGGTATATCTAATGATGTTCAAAATAAAAATGTCACATAATATTATTGATCACACTGCAATATCGTCACATAATTTGTCATAATTTGCCCACCAACGATATTATAGTAAAAAAACATATTGAAAAATGTCTCTCCGTTTATCGAAATAAATCACTCTTGTATCATAAACTACGCAGCCACTTGTTTTCAAATCATCCTGCCGTGTCATTTGCAGATTTAGTTGCACGCTTAGAGGATAAATACAAATTTTAATTTACAGGTACATCAAGATAATTTACACGTAGAATGATTTACGGACACAAACATGAATATGAGATACTTGTATATTTTATATTAATGTTGAAAATAATAATGCATTCGGCATGTCGCAAAATCATTGGTATTTAACCGTTTCCTGTGAGCGCGCTGCATTCCATCTTGAGCATATTATAATGAATTTAGCGCAAACCACCGCCTCCCACGTATGTTATTAAAAAGGGTTAACAATTCAAAAAGCGCTCGTATACTGGGATGGACACATTCTGCAATATATAATTTAAAAATTTCCGCCGATCGCGGTTAGTTGATGTCGCCAGTCGCCAGAATCGCAGCAACCGCATCCGGTCGTCGTTACTCATCTGCGCGATTCACTTTTTGTTGAATTGCTAAGTTTTTTTTCAGGAAACATGGATCAGCGCACAAGATCTTTCATAATTAAATTATTAAAAATTTTAAGTGTATGCCAAACCGAAACTTAACAAATAATTCTCCATCAATATTATGCATAAATGACAAAATCAGTCTTAGAATTTAATGCTATACTAGTCGGGGTATTTGTTAATGTTATTTAAATTAGTCATCTGTTTATCTCAAAGAGATGATATAGATACAAGGACTTTGATAACATATTTCGTTTAAATGAAAACATCGTCCACCGCAGTGGCTCTGGTGTTCAATGAAATAGTAAATTCATGAAAAAATTCTCCATTATACCTTCGAATAATTCACCAAAAACCAAATCGAAATAGCGCTTTAATAAAAGAGTATTATTTGAAATAATATTATATTTGTTTATGGATTCACAGCTGAATTATTTATGAATTTCACTTCCGAACAAGCTGTTGATTTTGTTTAAAAAAAACAACTTTTTACTTCCAGTAGTTTCCTTAAAATTTATATTTTTAGCCAAAGCGTATAAAACTTTAATACCTTTGAAAAATATTAAATAATCACATCATCTAGATATAATAAAATATGCATACTTCAAATTAGTTTTTTTTATATTTTATTATCATTGTGAAGCTTTATCAAACATCAAATAAAACTTAACAGCCATAACTTTAAAAAATAAAATAAAATTATGAACAACATGCGTCCGCCGAAATTTATCACTCGCCGCATACTTTTTTGGTTTTGACAAATAGTTCTCCTTGTTATCCAGTAACATAATTTCACATGAACGAAGGTTTTTCTTTGTCGGTGATATATTTAATTATGCTTTACTCAGAAAGGTAACGCGGGGTGAATACAAAAAGAATCCTTGCAATTTCACGGTGGCTTAACTTCATTTGAAATATTTAAAAAGAGTTTTAAATAAGAGACTTTGGGTAATCTGAACTTTAATTGTGACCGAAGAATTTTTGGGAGTTCGTTAACTTTTCGGCGAGAAACCTTGTATAATGGCTCCATTGCTTTATATAACGCAATTGTTTGCGCTTTAAACTAATGATATAACATCAATTTGTGCTTTTAATCTCGGATCCAACCGTAATAAAATCCTTTTAGCATGTGCGCTAACATCCCATACGAAGGCTTATATCTTTTCAGTATTTTCTCAAATAAATAGCTTGCAGACATTTATATTGTATTTTTTATATTTATATAAAAGAAATGGTTTTTTTTGTGTAAACACTTGCAACAGTTATTAGATTTTTAATTGTTTTAAATGGTTTAAAGTTTTTGGTGTATATTTATGGAAATAAACTTAAAATGCACGTGTAGTTTAAAAAATAAATTATTTGTTTTTTAAATCAATTTTCTTTTAAAAAAACATATAAGTGCGAATAATTAGACCAAATATTTCATAAAATATTTCTTCGTCATACCCATTTATTTATATAGTCATAATATATTATTATATAACATATTTCTTACAGCAACATTTTTTTTTCCTTTTTTCATATATTTTTTACAACTACCAGTATTAATATATATAAATTAAGATTTTTCTATTTATAATACGATTTTATCGATATTTTTTTAATATATATAAACATGTTCTCATTAATCACATTGACAAAGGATCGATCTTGAATCGCGCACCCCTCATCATTCCTAATAAATCAGTTTCAATTATCAGAAGTAATCTAAAGGGTTAAACCACTGCTTCACAATCAGTTTCTCCTGTTATTTATTATATACAACATTTCAATAAGTAGATATGACTTTATGTGTTAATTCAAATATAATACGAGTTATTCATAAATTTTAATAAGACGCGAGTTACTCATGTCGTTTCAAGAAAAATATATATTTTTTAATAACAGTAATTATGTTTATGTTACTAATTTCTGAATGATAAATCTGGAGAGAATAGCAAAGAAACACAAAACCTACACACCTGGTTTTATATGAGAACATAATAATAACTAATGTGTACAATAGACATTGGGTACAAAAAATCAACAGTGATTGCTTCAGCACGGACGCAGATTAATAAAGCAGCTTACACAAGTTTTAAGTTACAACTATTATAACGTGGGTAGGCAGCTTAACAGGAAAAGTGTTCGAGGAGAAGCCGTGCAAGTTTCATGCACAGTAGCTGAACAGTGATCTGAACTTAAGCTGCATTAGCTTGCAAAGTTTATCTACTTTAGCCTTTTAATAACATAAATAAGAACGGGAGATAGTTACCAGATTGGGTTCAGTAGTAATAACTGACTCCATAAGCGAGTTGACTGAGACTCTAAATAGTCTAAATCCATCAGTTAGTCACTGAGCATGTGATTATTATGCATTTTATAATTCGTTAATATGAATAATTTTTTATGTTTACATGCGGTTTTGTTTTAAATTGTTTTCCTGAATAATATATTATTCCAAATGTTTTTAGTGCAAATAATAAATATTTAATATTAGGCTGTTTTTACAGGTTATGGACACCAAAATAAGCGTATATTCAAAACAAAGTTATAAGCCAAGGACTGATAGGCATATATGATTCACATGCAGGTGCATGCAATAGTGGTATTACTGCGAAGTTGTTATTGTTACAGTAATAACATCACATCATACAAAGAATCTTTAATTCAATTTATTATTTTGAAAATCTAGCGTGTATTATATTATTTTATTAAACCTCCGAAGTAGTATTTATCGAGAATTACTACACGACGGCTTGAAAATAAATTCTTTTTTAAATAGTATTTTTATAAAATAGCAATGTAGCCCAGAGATTGTCAGACATATGACCGAGGAAAGGAGCCACACAGCAAATAATGTAAGACTAATCTATAGATAATTATTAAAATGTTAAAAAACTTGGACGAGCAACTAGCTGATGTATAACAAGGCTATCACTCAATATTCTGATAAATTATTCTGGTTTTTCAGGATCTGGGCAATTTACATGCAGTTCAGAGAAATTATTTTATCGTACTCAAAGAATATTGAACTTTTGATAACAAATATTGGATTTTTTAATGCAGTTCTTTGCTGATTATATTTTACTACTGAGATTTTTTACCTAAACAGATATAGGTCTTGAGATTTAAAGAAGCATTGTTAAACTTGTTTGATGATATTTTTATATAGCGAAAAAGTTCTCATTATCTTCATTTTTATTTAATATTCCTAGAATAACGTTATTAAGCGTGATTTATAATTTAAATTTACAAAATCAATTTTTAAAAAAATCGAAATTGCTTTCACGATACCAATAACACAGTGTTTGTCGATATTCCAACTATCCATAGTCTCTGAATAAATGTTTTTAAAAAATACTGCATTTTACAGCAGTGGTTCACACAAGTGGTATTATATCACAATACAAATTATATTACTATAAAACTTTTTTCAAATATGAATAAATTTTATATATACACTTAACATAATATCAAATTGTGTAAACACTAGCTATCTTATATGTAAATATTTATGAGATGTTTGTTTTAATGAGGTAAGCTGGGTTTCTTAATTTTATCTCGACGGTACCACTAAAAATTGTACCTAAAAAATATACCATTTTTAGGTTTTGTGTTTTGTTTGTCTTATTTAAATTGTGGTTAAAAGACATGACTCTTCTTATTAATAAAAGCTATTATACATCATACTTTAGAGTTATTAAAGTATTCTATGTAATGAAAATGTATTAATTATTATTATAGATATAAACACTTTGGAAACCACATAATGACGGAATTTAATCCAAACACCATCTGATATGTTTACTCTACTGAACCTTACAAAATGTTGGCTTGAGATAAGTGATATTGTTTGTCCACAGAATCGATTTGTTAAATGAAATATATCTGCTAAATATAACCATTTGTTACGGCACCCTCTCACAGTAGACAAATTGATTTTTATCTGATGAGGGTTGATTTCTATTTATTTTATTAATATTGTATTTTTAAATAATAGATCTATTGTTTTTGTTAAAATAATAAATCTATTATTTATTTTGAATAATATTAATATTTTTGAATAAAATGGAATTCCACCAAGTACTCTCTGTCAAAAATATTAAATTTCTTGAATAATATTCACATTAAATAAAAATTAATTCTAACCGTTATTTTAACATTGTGTACGTGACAAATACAAAAGCTATTTATTATTAACTAAAAATTATGATCAATAAGTTTTCATTATCGTTTGATATTACAAGTTCAAATACTATAAATAAATATTATTTACTTATATAACGTTTAAGCAGCTTCAGAATCGTATTATGTTCAACAAACTATTTAAATTAAACAATGTTAAAACATCAAGATAGAAACAATTGATTGAATATAAAAATCATTTTCTGTATTTTTATATAATAGTCGCTTAAATTAATTGCAGTATTCAGATATCCGCGATGATCAGCACAAGATCTGAAAATGTAATATATAGTCTGATAAAATCGTTTATCGCTTTAAGATTTACAACTCATATTTTACAACCTCAATCTTAAGCTATAAAAAATTGTTTCATGATTGAAAAATAAATCATTTTTTATTTATCAAATAATACCGGTGTCATCACAGTTCGAATGAGAAATTCATTAAATCTCTTGAAATCATGTGCAATCGTTATTATTATTGTCGTATATCTTACTTTAATCTATGCACAAAAATGCAATGCCCTATAATAACTGATAAAGAAAGAGCAATGAAAGATTACTAAAAGAGCATTCTGATAACTAAAAGTGTAATGATCTTTTATTGCCATAATAAGCACATGTTATATTATATTCCTAATTATCATCATATAAGCTATTTATAAATGAATATGATAAAATGTACGACCTGCAGTTACCTTTAAATAATATACGTCTCTCAAATTTGCTAGGGCTATTTTATATGCTTAGTATAAATATTTACTAAAAAAATTAATTAGGCCCTGTTTCAATTAAATATTTATAGTAAAATATATTATAACTCAAATCTAGCCAATCTAAAATTTGTATATTGGGTTTAAATATACATTAATTGTAAATCCAAATACTTAAGATATTAGATATTTATTTTTAAAATAATGTAGTAACTGATTTTATTAGGGATCGTTTATACAAATATAAATTAGGTCGTTAAACTGATATAAATTAGGGATCGGTTATACAATAGAGCTACTTAGCTATGCATTTTGCGTATATAAAAATAATCGTGGCCAGTAAGGTAAAATAATAAAATAAATTATGAGTTGATCAAACATGATTCTAAATATTATTCGAAAGTGTGAATGTGCTAAACACTTGGGAATCCCACCCTATATTTTACGAAAAGGGCAAACAAAAATAATACCTTATCTACTGAATCGCCTAATTTTCATAAACGGTCACACCTGACCGACCTCACGTCAAATAGACAATTATGATCTACCGAGTCATCTATATGACCCAATCTGTTCAAATATTAAACCGTAAACAATAACATCTGTTAGCATTTTACTGCGGCATAGAAAGGTCAGAATTAATTCAGGTTGTAGCTATCACTACGAATCATATCACGCTGTGGGGGTTTAACAGTTTAAAACTTGCGTTTATATAATCCGATTAGGACGTTTATGAATATGGATTTTAAATAAGAACACTATTTATAACTCCCTACAAATGTTACCATTTTTTCTCCCCTCTATTATTTGGTTTGTTATTTTTTTAAGTCTAAGTTTTATTGTTCAGTTTTCAAGAAGCATTAGTAGTGGATTGTTCGCTTTTAGCTGCGGCTTATGATAATGTAAGTGCTTCGCTTTAAAATAAATAGTAGCTTTTTTTCTTTTAACATCCAAAAGGGAGAGTCTTTTATTAACATCGATAACTTCTTAGAGGCTTTGGAGTAGACGCTTGTAGTGATAGTAATAAATTTTCAGATAAAAATGTATACGGTGCATACAGTTTTATCCTTGCACATATGCGTATATTTATGATTTTTCAATGTTTAATAGTCTTAAATTTCACGTATTATAAGTAATTTTAAAATATAATTTTGTATTTAAATCAATATTTTTAACAATTACGTATAAAAATAACATATTAAAGAAGTCTTTTGCTTTCTGTAATATACAAAATAAAAATTTATATAATTACTAACGGAAAATTACCTTAGAGGCTCCTGAGATCACACGTTAAAAGAAAATTATTTTTTTCTATTAATGTATTCCATGTATTTTATTTTTGTTGTTATTATCAAATGTTGTTGGTGAGATACTCACATATAATTTAAAAAAATCCGTTGTAATAAACGATTGTTATTAAAGTTATTGAATTGATTAAAGATAGTTAGTTTACACTTTACCAACCCTAAATTTTAATCCTATTCCAATTTTATCTATCCTATTAAATCTATTCCTATTTTGACCATTTTTATTAAATATTTAGTTTATATTAAATAAACCTAAAGAACAAAAGCGTATTTTCCGATGATTTCATTTTTGCGTTGCTACATTTATGTTTTATTTTCGAATGTAAGTTAAAGTTTAATAATGTTTACGTGTATTAAATTTATAACTTATGTATTTTATCAGAAGGGTTAAAAAATATAAGCTTTGCTAGTTTATGGTTTATTGATGTTCTTAGCAATAACAGAGACAATACTTATAGTACAATCGATTATAAAATAAAAAATTACAACTCGATTGTTACCTTGTTGTTTCATATTAGATGAATTATTTCAAATTGTTATTTATCGTTAAAATTTAAAATAGAATCATATATCAATTTGTTTTTCGACCTTTCATGTTTGTATATAGCATTCTAACTGCCATCACTCTCCCATCATCATCATCATCAAGTGCCTCTCCTTAGGAGAGGTTGGTGACCACCTCACAGAACATATCTCTATCCTGGGGCGGTCTTATTGGTTTAGTGGTACTCTCAACTTTCCACCAGCGTCGCTATCCTAATTTTCCGAAAAGTGCATTTGGTGTGGGAGCGTGCGCCCTTCGCGAGCAACCACCTAGCCTGGCCGCACAGGTGCGCCGGAGGAGGCCGGAGTCCGCCATATGGCCGGTCATGCATATTCAGCAGCTCACTGCACTCCGGCCCGCCGCTTATCGGACAATCCCGAGAGGGCCGGCAGCGCCACTCTAGCACCCCCGCTTCTAGAATCGGGTTCTGATTAAGAATCATGAAAGGTGACCTCATGCAGAGTACGTGCGTGTTACAAGGTATACTTTTATAACACATACAAAAATAAAAATATATATTTTCATTTCTAAAATAACTTCGATCTTCTAATGACGACATCATCTGCTTTGTTACGCATAAATAAAAAATCGAATAAAATGCAGGTTTTTATTTTACTTTCATGACAATAAGTTTTCATCAACCCAGCATAATTGATGATTATGCCAGTTTGACTATACGCGTCTTACACATTTTATTTTACCGTTTTTTCTCCGAATAGTGTACATACAAAGGAAGACTTTCGTTACATATTTATTCCTGTTTTTCGGATGTTTTTTTTTGTTATGTAATAAAACATCAAAAGGATCCAGGAGTGGCGTGTGGCTTGTTAGACTTGCAAATTGCCCTAGGGCGTGACCGGCCAGCTCTCGGTGGGTGCATCTGGACATCAGAGCCTCCCGAGTGATGCAGCACGTGCAGGCTGTCAGCCCGGATGGATCCTCGCGTCGGCCCATCGTTATCTGTAAATCAAATTTAATCTAGCTTTACTCTCGTGACGTAGATTAAAAAGCGACTCCCAACGCAGCTTAAATACAGAAAAATAACGAACTTTCAAAATAATTTTTCGGTTTGAATAGTCATGATAGAAAAAGTGATATTTAAAAATCCAAAAGTGAGTCAAAAATATTTTTTTCAAGCAAAACTCTTCAAATAGAAAAAGATATTTCGTTTGAAATTTTTTAAATATTTTTAAATTTTCCCGACAATAATAAATAATATACTGACGTATAGTCTGAATTCTGATCAAAAGAAGAAGAAAAAGATCAGAAGAAGAAGCACTTATCGAATTGGTCAATTGTTAAATATAGACAAAACTTATAATTATAAACGTTAGTTTTCATAATTAAGAAAATTTTAGCTTGTCTATGTCTAGTGCTTGTTTTAAATTGAAATTTTCAAATCATCTGCACAACTTTTTTTTAATTTGATATTTATGGCGACATTTATAAGTCTACAAAAGTTGAATAGTCTATTAATTAAACTAAATTAAAATCATTCCAATGCCATTAAATTTTATTTGAATTAAATTTTATAAAACTGAAAATAGTGCGATTCTATATTGATGCAAATATTAAATGAGTATTTAAAATATTCTGCTTATCGCGCTTGTGCTAATTGTTAAATAATGCGTACAATAAATTTCATATTAATTGGTTTCTTGTGGATTTGAATTGATTAGATTTAATTAAGTAATTATTTTTCGATAATAATTGTTATTTCTTTTATAGTTTTTTCGTAATAAATAAATGACCAGACTGCGTGCCCTCGGGGGGCGTCCGTCGCTCGGCAGACCCACTTCGAGCATCGAAACACGCCATCCTAAAACCGAATGCATAACCCATGAGACATGCGACCTTATCAACCAGGAAAAAATAACACCCCACGGATTCAATACAGTACAGAGAATACTCTATACAACTTAGAAATAATCCACTTAATCAAAATTTTTGTATAAATGAATTCATGTCATATAATAAATAGAACAACTCAATAATTTTGGCGCTTCCCACGAATGATTTCTGCTACATTTCAAAGATAATTTTTCACATCATAAATAAGAAATAACACATAATTTAAAAAAAAAAATGCATTGACGAACTGTTATTTCTGCAAAAATATATTAATCATACAGTTTTCACACAACCTGCTTCATAAAAAATAAAACTCATATTTGTGAAATGGCAATTCAAGTTTTTATATAGATTATTGATGAATATGATATGCAAAGTGAGTGGACAAATAAAAATTAAGATTTTTTTAAAAATATCTTCTTGAAAAGAAAATGACAAAATAAAGACGGATCCATTAATTCATAAGCCTCGTTAATCTAATTAGTACTATTATTTATCGTTTAAATACTGCTAAGTCAAGTACAATTATTTAAATACCAACAGATAGCAATTTGAGGTCTTTGATTTTGTATTTATAAATATTTACATGAGTATGTAACTGCCTTATCAAGTTATCGCATATGTGCTAAGCCACGGCTTCCTCTGGGTACATGTGTTCGTTTAGATATGATTACACACTGACTACCTTCATGTTTGTAATGTCAAGTTACAGGTACATATTTGCTGATAATAAACCTAAAAGACTTAATACTTGATATTTTATTTTGAAAAAAATTGTACTCAGTGAATTAATTTAAAATTGCGCGGATATTAAGGGGAAAATCGGGTAAAAGGGTGTTCCAATATAATAGTTATTTGTGTCAAAATATTTTAATAAAATAGTTGAATCGGGATTAATGCTCAAAGTATATAATGAGTATGCAGTCAAAATAGAGTATGATTGTTAAGTGCTACTCCTCAGAATGGTCAATAATTTAAGCACCGTCCGAAATCGATAATAATTGATGATTTTAATAAAACTTTAAATCTTAACCAATGGTGGAATAAATGTATAAAGTCACCATAAATTTAGCTAAAATATAGAACTGGCAATTTTTAAATTCATTTTTTTTTTAACATTCAAGAGTTTTGTTAATTATAAGCATAATACATTCATTTTTAAAAATATGTTATGTATTAACGTTATTAATTTTCAAATAGTCATATAATAGATACAAGACACTAAAAAAATACCCTCGAATACAATTTAGTGGTTAAACAACATAACTATAAGATTCGCTTGACTGAACGGTAGCTAGAACTTCGGCCTGCAGGTCTTGTGTGGGGTATTGCAGCATCCCTTACTCAGGATTTGGTTCAGGCCCTTCTCGCAGTTAGACCAGGCTATACCGAAGCCTATTCCGCTCCCAATCAGGATAGGCAGGATACTCTTGCGGGCGAACAA
Organism: Atopsyche davidsoni; assembly: GCA_022113835.1. Lineage (NCBI taxonomy): Eukaryota > Metazoa > Arthropoda > Insecta > Trichoptera > Hydrobiosidae > Atopsyche > Atopsyche davidsoni. Next base: position 5,710,235 of record JAILWY010000006.1, on the reverse strand, counting down.
AGCGGAGACGAGGACTCCAATCGCTGCACCACACCCTAGAAATAGAAAACTAACTTATACACTGTATCAGTTGCTATACAAAAAGTTCAACGAATATGTAATTTTATATTTTATGTTAACAAATGCTCCAACAAAGTAGAAAATAATATTTTAACAAATCTAAAAATTTTACACAAAAAAAATCTAAGAAGGATTGATTTTTTTTTCATAAGTATGTCGTGATAAAACAAGTGTTTTTTTTTCAATATTTTTTTGATATTGCGAATTGATAACTAAGCAAAAACAATTGAGAATGTATCAATAAGATAGAAATTGAATAAAATTCAACCAGCAACAAATAACTCAATAAAAAGAGATAAAGATACAAGAATGACAATGCGCTAATGAAATATTTTTTTAATCCTTAACGTAGAAAAAAATTTAAAAAGCTCTTTTTGTAATATAACAAGCATAGAATAAATTCGACAGAACTAGAAGACAACCGCGTCATATAGAAAAGCTGACAAAAAATAGAGGCAGTCAAGGTACACCGAGAGTCATGGGTTTGGCAGTTATTACAGTAAGTATTTGAGCATTCGCTTCGAGTTGTTTTTTTTTTATATCAAGCCGCATTGAGTATAAACTTATATAGTTTTGAATTATTAATACGGCCAAAAAAGTAAATAGCTTCAATTTTTAATAACTCACCAAATTTAACCCCCGTGTCTACGTAACACGTTGTCAGCTGATAGTCGAAGTCCTGCTCATTGAGAACGCGACAAATATCTCTTGACTGCGCCATATTTTTTCAACTAACTACTATTTTAAAAGCTTAAGACAAATAAACAGATCTGGCTATATACAAATTGTAAATTGGTTACATTATTGAATATATTTAATTTATTTCTAACGCTATTACTGTTATTTTTTTGACAGCAAAGATTTTACATTCTTGATGATTCTCAATTGTTCTAGAGTTCGTATTTCAATTTTTTTACAAATGCTTAAAAAAAACACTTTCAAAAATAAGATGCATGGCTATTTACACTGTAAAAAATAATTAATTATATTAATAATAACGTCTATAACTTCATTTGAAATAAAAATATTAATAAAATATATTTTATACATTATGAATCGAGAAATGTCTTTATTTTAGAAATATATATATATACTATACATTACTTCGATCTAAATTCCGTCATATTATAGTAATAGGTTTATTTTTTTTTTGTTATTCATTTTGACAGTATAAAAAAGAGTTAAATTAAACAAGACAGCTAAAATATAATAAATATAAATTTTACTTTTATAAACGCAAATTAAATAAATACTAAACCAACATAAAAAAAAAGGAAAATCTTCTTGAATAATAAATTGTAGACTTGAGCAGCTTTTTTTTTAAATTGCTTGAATAAAATTTTCTACGTTTACACCTGTTTACAGCAATAATTTTACTATAAAGGTACATTAATTTATAAACCTTTCCTAAAAATGCAGCCACGACACCCCTCGATAGCATTTCAAGTGCACTTTATTTGGGCGTCGAGTAGTGCCATATGGCCGCGAGGTGCAGGCTTCATGCCACGGGGATTCGAACCCTTATTCTAAATCTTTTACAATAAACTTTGTTTGATTAATTTAATCATTCGTTAAATTTCAAATAAAATCTGCTGCTTTGATTATTTTGAAACATATATTTTTAACATCGCTTGTTTTAACCAAAGTAAGGAATTTAAAAACATTCAGTTTACTATCAAAAAATGTATTAAAATTCAATTGAATTACGTACCAGATAAAACTGTAAATTAATCTAACAATAAAAGTATTGAAATTTATTTATAAAAAACTTTTTATTTAAATAAATTTAAAAGTACATTTCGTTAATGCAAAACATCACCAGAATTATTATATACACACGCAAAATGGAAGAAGCTACTTATTGAAACAATTAATCTAAAATTTGGGGAGCCATTTTATTTAAGTAACAAATTAACCAAATCGTGATTGCCCCTGAGCAGGTGTTCTTCCCCTTCACTCGCCCTCCCTCTTTGCAGCCACCGTTGCTAATCCACCCCTAGCCGCGGCCAGTGCAGACGTATAACATACCTACCCCCGATCTGTCCGCGTTATTATTTCACGAGGGTCGTTTTTTGTATTGTTACTATTTTTGTTTATTTACGGCACATTTTTGTATTTTTGCTCACATTATTTTTTTACACTCAGGGGGGTATATAAAAATACTATGCGTATTGATAGTGGATTAATTATGTAGGAAGAAATCCTACATGCTTTACTTATTTGTATACCAATGCAGGGGGAGTATTTATATCAGGTATATATCTAGCAACAATCAATAAATAATAATAGATAGATTTTTTTCTTTACATTTAACCATTATCACGTTGCACCTAGCATTTATTACATATTATCGAATCCACCAGAATCAATTTCATAGTGATTGAATGTTATTAGAGAGTGTATTTAATTTTTTTTATTGCAAAATTATTCTCAATCAAATTTATGACATTATATACACCATATAGAAGTCTTCCGTTGCTTTTGTTTTTTTTATGTTATCCGCGGTCCATTTTGCCTTTCTGATTTCGTTCTGCTATTATTTCAATACAAATAATTAATAATCTGTTAAAAAAATAGTTAGTTTGCAAAAGTATAAAACTTGATTTGTCCTGTTTTTATGTTAACCAATAAAATTTTGACCTTGCCTTAAAATAATAGAACTGTTTGAGTATTTTTTTTTGCAATTTTTATTCAGAACCGAAACATACCTGTTACTAAATGATTTGAGAGAGAAAACGAATAAATTTAATACTTTAGGTATATCGTGTTTAGAGTAATTGATATTAATTAGCACACCGCCGTAACGGGCATTGCTGAGTTACGGTGCTTGTATAAAAATGCTCACCGGCTGTGATGAATCATTATATTTATTGAAAAAGCTTGAGAATAACGAGTGCTTTACCCCCTTTTAAATAATAATGAGTGTAATTGTGCGATTAGCATAGACCACAGGACATGTGGTGTGCTTCAGAGCGATCGTTTCGATAAGAAATACTTGAAATTCAGAGGTCGCGTGCGGACGTCCAGGCAATCCAACCCTGCGCTGGCCTGAATAAGTATCTACATGAATTTAAAGTATGCGTAGCTGATAAGTTCCATCGACAGATTGATGTCACACGATGTGTGTCTAGAAACAAGTGTTTCCAATCGGTGCTAAGTCTCTCGATATCTTGAATACATTTCTCATTGTTAGGATAGATATCTTAAAAAGCTTTCGTTTCATGTACATTCGGTGCCAGTAAGCCAATAGAAGGAAGTTAAAATTTGTCAGCTGCTATCTTGTGCAAGAAGCAATTGACAGATAGTGAAAGATATCTCTGATAATCAAATATATATATATATATATATAAAAAAATTATTTTTAACAAGCCTGTTGTTCTACAAGTTTTAATGTTCAAATATATTTAGCAGGTCATGCACCAAAAGCGTAATCATTCCATCCACACCTGTGCCTCAACAGATTGCAGGTGAATCAGCAATTTGCATACAGGGAACCACACGTGGTGGTTTTTGTGCTGTATTATTAGCGTGGCCGAATTTAAACTGTGGGAACACGTGCAGGCTTTCACGCAACCGGAAATGATGTCACTAGAAAATGCTGGAGATATTTATGCGTACTCATCACGACACATACCACCCTTTTTATAAAAATAATAAGTAAGGACGTTAAAATTAGGAATATTTGTTTTCAGCTATTGCAGTATCTCAGAATGACACTTCACTTAATATGAATATGAAATTTGATTTGATTCAATTTTAAACGGATTTTCTGCATGGATTTACAGCTGAATCTATTAACTGAAATGATTACAATCAGGATTGGTAATTTCAAAAGTCTCTTTATATTTTATAAAATAATACAATTTTTCATTTATCATATTTATATAAATATTATATATATACATAAAATAAGTGAAACATAAACTCCTTTACAAAAACGAGTTTATGCTTCTATCAAAATATCAGAGATGAACAGTTTACAGCAATATCTCACCACATTCAGAGCTTTCCGTATCCGAAATTCACTCTCGAAACGATGCGGGATATAAAATAAATTCGGGAGCATTTTATCTCTTACCCGACGTCCATTTTCGTAAGATTCTAGACGAGTCCATAAACATGACCGCTGGGTATTTACGATCGACCTCTCTACCCCTCGAACAGCAAGAAATAAACTCAGTGAGGAGGTTGAATGCATAGGAAACTATAAACTTACCTACTGCTATCATTTGATAAGTACTTGAAAATTTTAGATCGTTTTTAATTTATTGAATTTATTTAAAAAAAATAATATTACGTACGCATCCAATATTAAATATTGTGATGTTTCATAAATATCTAGCACCATTATATTATTTTAGTTGATAATCAGTCGTTATATCCAAACTGAGATACGTGTTTTAAAATGATAAAACATACGTTACACGACTATTTTTATGTGTTTGATAATATAAAAAAGCGGGCTTTAAAACGAGTACAGTAAACATCACAAAACGCAATTGTTGCAATTTGTAGCAATAACAATCTTCATTTTTACATAATTTTGCAAAAATATATTCAAAATATTGTTTAATAAAAATAGTGATTCAATTAGTAATAATTCTTAAAAACTCTAAGGCTGTGAGCTCAACTCCCTCAGGCAAGCAGAGGAAACGCTGGGGTGCGAGGGGTACGAGGGGTGCGAGGGGTGCGAGGAGGAGGCCGGTACCTAGATAAGGTAATATGACATAAATCCACGCCCTGGAGACTTTTATATGGGCATCTTCCGTGATCGCCTCCCGAGCCGAGCCCATGCGGGCTTTTATTGTCTCCACAACTGCACTGTTGGTGGATATTTCCCAGCCGACCGTTCACGTGCCAAGTAATAAAACTAAAGTGATATTTTTACCAAATAATGATCGCTCTTGTCTATTTCCCAGATTATATTCCATCTTTTAGGGAAACGAAAACAAAAATATAATATCTTTCTTCAGAGATAGAACGACACTACACGAATCATTTAAATTTTCTAATTTACCCGATAATATATCCCAGATAAATTCTAGAGACGTGGATAACCTTTTTTTTTTTTAATTTATTACTGTGTGCAATATTTTTATTATGAATGTTATTTTGACCGTGTGAAAATATTAGCAAAATAAATACGACAGGTAGGTGCATAGTCAGTGGAATACAAATTTCTTCCAAGCTATCCCACACATATGACAATCCGTTATGATAATATTTTGCATACGGCAAAAAAAACTACCAGTTGCGTTTAGATAATGTTGGAAATATTTAAAACTGTGCGCAAAATGCAAATTTCAGCAATGTTGTATGCAGACACCTCCGTCACAGGACAGATCCAGCATATTGATGAGTGCATACTATTGTCATTCTAATGCAAGTGCATAAGCTAAGCGCCCTATAGTTTTTCTTATGTTTTCGAAAAATGTACATTCAATATTTCTTTCATCTCTAAGTATACCTCAATACAAGAAATAAAACTCTTATCGTGAATATTTTTTATCAACCTTAAATCGTTCAATCCCTTGGCTTGCGATGAAACGAACGTGAAATCATCTTCATTGATTTGTAAATATAAAGATCGACAAAATCTATAGTGTGTATTTTTAAAATTATGCAAGTGCATAAGCGATCATGTCTGGCGCTGGTTTCTCCGGTGCAGTTTGAGCTGGGTGCATATTTCCTGTATATAATTTGCACGTTGGTCTGCGAATTGCCTAATTGACCGTGGGATCTGTGCACCTCCTTTGAGTGCGAACAACAGGCGACTCGCTAAAATCGAATAATAATGAGCGCACCACGAATGGGATTGTTTGTTCGTGTGAAGGTACTCGCACCCGCTGGTGCACCTTTGCTTGCAAGTGGTTAGGGCTTTTGTAAGAGCAATGGAAATGTTAATTCGAAAAGCCACTACAGGAAACCGTGTATTGAGGTTTGATTTATTGATTTAGTAATCTTATTTACTTGTTCAGGGTGTGAGTTTTGATAATCAAATAAAACTATGACGCGTTCTCGATACGCAATGATAATTACCGACTAATAAGTGCTGAAACGCTCTTCAGAAATTGTTTCTATTGGTAGCATGCAACAAGTGCATAAAATGTATGTTAACCTAGCTAAGTACATTTTTTACTTTTGGTATTAAAAATGACGATATTTTGTCACCAGCAGATATCTAAAATTTATATCGACTAATCAATATCAAATACAAACCGTATATTTTGCATAAAACTTGTCAGTCGTCTTCACATTTGAACGGAATAACCTTTTCTTGGACGAGTAAACACTAGAGAATGTCCTTTTTTCGGGGAGAATTCAGATAAAGGAATTTGCAGTTTTCCTTAGGGCATATCTGCGGTACTGGTTTAAATAGGTTGAATACATAGATAAAGAGTGTGAAAAACTGGTGACGTCTTATTTGCTGTATTATTTATTATTTGCGCTAGTTATTACGAACCACTTTAGTATATTTGCCGAGTTGACCAGTCACAATGGTAAGTGAACTAAATAGAACACCCGCCGACGGGTTAAATTGTGTTGCTTTAGAATTGCTTTTATCGGTGTTTTCATGGTTTCGTGAATCGAATAAAATGTATACACGTGGAATCTGAAAGTTTGATTGAATCACACACAACGATCTAAGATGAATTACAACAATTTAAATATTATAAAAGTTCAAATGTTTTTGAAATTAATGGAATGTATTATATAAAACGAAAACTTAATTTAATTCATTTTTTTTGTCAGTAACCTGTGTTGAGTTAAAATTTCTCACGTCAATTTAATTTTGATAAATTCTACCTTATCCAGAAGTCAACTTAACATTTTCCGTCCATTACAAAGGTTATACAAAATCAAATATTTTCTAGTGTTTACCATACTTGAATTCTATCGACATCTGCTATTGTTAAAAGAATATTGTGGTAACTTTAATCATTGGGGACAATCTTCAATCTATCAACGACCCCTGGGAGGGGTTGGAAGTTTTAAATTTGAATATCGATTTTTTATATGGTTTGTAGATTCGTCACACTGCTGTAAAATATGTGAGAATTCATCGAATTTAATTATGTGAGAAAATAATTTCTAGGCTACTTATAAAAAATATTATTAAGTGTTGTTTTATATATTTTTAATAAAACTTATAAAATTAAATACTACTTATACTTTTATTCTACATTAGAATGAATATTTAAAACTTAGCAAATATGAAAAATTACAGCTCTGTGCTAATCCCAAAAAAACACGGTATCAAATAAAGTAATATACTTATAAGATAAGATTTTTTTCTTTATATGTTACAATTTCAGTAGAAGCTAAAATAATGTATATTTATTCTACTAATATTGATTGTTTGTAATTTACCATCATATAAAAACCTTCACATATATATTAATTAATTGAATAAATACAACAGAAAAAATAACCACATAAGGAGCTTAAAACTTCAATCCCCAAATCCTCGTCTTACCTGTGGCGTCATCCCCTAACGCTTCGTCGAGTCGTCCCCTATCCTATTGTGTCATCCGATAGTATTTACGTTGACAATGACTTGCTACCACCACTTTAGCATTGTAGTCATTAGTCACAAGACTTATCAGTGAGACTGGCGGGGTTGCACGGACACCTGTCCACATAGAGGACCCCCCGCCGGCAAATTAATACAAATTTTGAACACAATGCCTATTTTGTGATGTAAATTTAATATCAACAGCTAATCATGAGAAAACGGTGATAATAAGCTGATCCACGGGATTTTTTTTATATCTTTATATAATGACGAAAATATTTTTTATTTTAATATTTTTCAATGATTTATTTTCGTTTATAAACTAGACAGTCTTAACTGTTTAAATTAATGCATTTATAATGTAGGATTTTAAATGAAATTATTCTGTACTTAATAAGGTTTATTAGTTTTTTTGATTTTAGCAACTCGGTTTCTACTCGGAATTTATTTTTCCAATAATTTTTAAATCCATTTCAAATTAGACACGTCGCTTTGTAATACCGGTAAAATCAAATCCACCGACTAATACTTAGAAAATCATAATATCTCTCCAATAACGCGTTGAGCCGCAACGGTTGCAATATAACAGCCGCCTTTGGCTTCAGGCCCGGCGCCCATACAAAAGTGCATCAGCCGGCCAAACGCAATATGCACTGAGAGGCATATTGACCGCACGGATGACGGTGATGGTTAATACTGAACGCACACAAACCCTGCTGCACTGGACTGTGTGCACTGTGGGGTCGATTTGCATCCGCGACAGCCTGGCGAGTCCATTTTATGTAGCAATTTTTATTTTACTGTAAAATTACCGATGTTATTAAATTATATATTAGTAGAAAAAAAAAAGAAGAACCCGGAGACCCAATACACTATTTTCCTCATAGAAAACCATGAACACTGGCTAAGCATGCGTATATGCTCAGTGAAAAGTTTGTCAACTTCCTCTGAGGAGAGGCACTTAATGAAAAGATAAAATTATTTTATATTTTTCAAAATAATAAAATATTGAGAAGCCAGGTATTTCAGGTGTGTCTATCAATCAAATGTAGCATTTAAATATTACAATAATTTTTGTAAAAATATTATATAATGTAACTGTCTTCACACTATAAATCCTATTCACGCTTTTTGACGTGTTCGAAATTTTGACTGGAAGAATGCATATCATACCTACGCAAGATAATCATTATGCATAATTCCATCTGGCGATTAATTTTTAGGGGTGGTTGATATCCGCTGCTGCAGTACTTGCATGGTGGAGTGACGTTTGTTGATCATCCCCTGCGAATTACAGCACATTGCACTCTCACTGCAATCAGCGGCGGCGCAACCAGTATAGCGCGGGGGTAGCATATTAATAATATTTCGGTCGCTGTGTAAAGCGAATCACGATCAACCCCAAAACATAAGCCTTGAGTACTGTTTAACATAAAAAATAATAATTGTAAAAATTCTTACTAAATTAAAAACTCGTCTCTTCTGTGTTAAGCTACGATTCTTTATTTATGTATCGACGCGACGTTTCGGTCCCAATACTGGAAGCATATTCAGGGACAAATTTCTTAACATGGCAGTACCGGTAATATGTTAATGACAGAAAAAATCAACACCATTTTGGATTGTAATTTTAATTCGCATATGATAAACACTGCATGCCCATAAAGCGTCATCAGTGCATGCGCGTGGAGTCCCGGTGCGCTAGCAATTAGTCCCTGGCGCCGGGTGCATAATTTTATGCATATTAATTCATAAACGAAATGAATGCACTCGAATAGCCGATGCATCATATGCAACTGTCACCTGATGAAAAATTTCTGTCACAGATATTTTTTAATAGTGTGTAAAAAATATATATAGACACTTTACAACTCTTTGTTAAAATAATAATATTTTTGAAATGTTGCGTTTGTTAGCAACGTTAGCACCGTCATTTTATGTATGAACAGTCAAAATAATCAATATTAATGCTTTAATTTTCTAAGCTTAAAAATCATCAATGGTAAATAATGAGTGTTGAAGAATTACAAAATACTATTGCATGTTATAAGTTGGCTTAGTACATAATCTCATGTGATGTCTGATTATATATTTTTATTATAGTAAAATGTATGAACTATTGTTTCGTGATTGAACCTAAACATTTAAGTAAAACCGAGGTTTCACCTAAATTGTGTAAACATAATAAAGCTGTACAAATGAAAATTGCAAACTTATTTACTTGATAAAACATTGATGTTAACTAGTGAAGTTAAATAGACTTAACTTATGAAAAACCTTTACAATACTGAAATCTGCATTTTATACATTAATATACGCCATGAATGCTTGCAAATCATCAAATATTTATCTAGCTACTTGGAACTTTGGCTCCACATTTGCACTAGTTGCAACTAGTTAAATTTTCTCTCAGTTAAAGTGACACTGTGGCTTAGTTGGTGAAAGGACCGAATCACCAGAGCCGCGATTGAGCGAGTTCGTATCCCAGAGTTGTCGTTTCACGTGTAAACTGCTAAATATTGAACGCCCCCAAAATCTACTGACCTACATTTTCATTTCATAATCAATAATCATGATTTTTATAACTTTGATAATAGCTAAAAAATTGTCATTTAATTATAAGATACGCTTTTTATCTGTTTATCATTATATTTTTAAAAAAATCATTTTCATTATGATTAATACTTCTCAGTAAAATTATTATTTTTAGAATAACATCGAACACGAGACAAGTACTATAAATATATGAAACATAATATTTCCAAGCGCATAAGTAAATCGAAATCAAAAAAAAAAATGTACGAAGACCAGAATTCCACTTGTATATTTTTCGCTTCCTTAATCCTTCAAAAACAGGCATTCTGATATCCTATCCTATAATATAATAATTTTAAGAAATTTTTTGAAACCATTGTATAATAAAAGGTATTTATCATTTTTTATATATATATATATATTTTTTTTTTTTTAAGATTTCTCGTACTTAAATTGTTACCCAAATCATACTTGATTAATCTTATCTCCTTAACCTTGGACAGATATCATTTCTCTTTTATTAGAAACAAAAATACAGTTTGTCAACACCTGACGGCATCGATTAATTATACAAAATCTCAGTTCGGTTTCAATCACAAATCGAAAACAATATGGGGTATCTGAGCTCGCGGGAGGAACCGGTCGCGGTGAAGCAGCCCTGGCATCGATCATACGCACGCGATCAGGGCTGCCCCAAACGATTAATTAAAAATAAATGTACCGATAGTTGAAAAATAATAATAAAGAAATTCTCACTCCTCGACTTTAATTTTAATGAGTGTCTCTGCCAGCGTCACCCAAGAGCCACCATCCTCCTCAAAGAAGTATTCAAATATTTTGTTTGTTTTTAAATGTGAAGTTATTGTATAACAACTGACATAATGATGTTAATTTACAAAAATTATTAATATATACTTTCTTTTATCGACACATGAAATTTTCACACATCGAACGAAACTAGCGTTTTACAAATACATCGATCCATCTTTCAGATTCATCAACACAGGCAAATTTATCAAAATCCTGCAAGAATCGTTGGATGTACATATATCAGATAAGTTATAATCTGTACAAAAAATATTTCACCAACCCGATACCGTTATTTAGAAACAGTTAGGAGATAAATCAGAGCCTTCGCTAATATGGCTTTTTTGCTAATTACAGAATCGTCCAATATTCTTCCTTGCATAAGAATACACTTAAACTTTTTTTGTTTACAACTTAAATTTAGTATAATCGTATTCTTTTGTATGTCTGGATAAATATCGAATTTTTATTTCTAAAACGTGATCACAAAATTGTGCAGTATTGAATTTAAAACGACTTAGTAGTGTAAATTCAAAAATTTCAGCTTTCAAAGTGCACGCTGGCGGGACATCCCTTCCGGCAGTGATAAGGCTCTCCCTGAGATGGTAATTATAATCACTGATGATATCGTCCAGTTTTCAGCGTCGGCCACGCCCAGGCAAAACGAGTAGCCAGAAACCAGAACCCGTTCTCTTAATAACACTTCTTGTGCGCCACAATGTATCAAATGAGACCAGCCGAGCGGCCGCAGCGAACAAGGCTCAGTACTAAACCATTACATTTCAATACCAACACAGCGTGATTTTCAATATTTTTTAACGATGCTTTGTAATCAATACTCTCAACAATGATTTAAAATCGTTTCTACGCGTAAAAGTCCCATATAAACAAATTAGCTCTATTTAATACATGCAAAAAAATAATTCTATAATATTATGGTATAATGATAAAAGTATCATTGTATTCTGTCTTCACTTTGAGTTTATTATATTTTTTGCATGACTAGTTTCGACCACATAGACTAGGTCATCATCAGATACATAACTAAACTAGCAAAATATACAAATAATATAACATTAAACTAACAGGTAACTGGTAACAATAATTATTTTTTTTACAAAATTAGATGAGGGTTATACAATTAGTTAAGTTTATGGACTAAAACTTTTTTGTGAATATCGTTTAAATAAAAATAATAATAAATATTTTTAAAAAATGAAAAAAATAGACTGATGATTGAATAGTGATTGAACAAGATTATCTATAAATAAAATGGTAAATTTCTTGTGAAATTACTCAGCATTGTTATGTTTTGAATTGTATAATGTACTTGAAATGATTATAAACCAATTCTTATCGTGATAATTTATAAAAAATATATATCAATATTTATAAAATATATATATATATATTACTCACATTTTAAGTTTGCAAACATTTCCAGGAATCGAAATTTGACACGCGTGACAACAAAATGGCTATATCATAACACTCGGCCAAAAAATACGATATAAACCAAGATCGATCTTAAATTAGGTTTTTAGTAAACTTATAGTGAATGTTATGCTTTATCTTATAGTACATAAGACTCGTAGCGGGTGTGATAAAAATTTTAAATTTGTCAAAATCCTGCAGTATAATCATGGAAATACGTTAAAGCTAGAACTTAATAGTTATAATCTACTAGCGTCAGTTCACCGATCTGTACCCAATTAACTAGAAACAAATACGTATTTAACTACTTTCAAAATCTTGGTGTATGAACCAAGACTTACTATTATCCAACGGGACATATTATTAAGAATAAATCTTTTCGTCACGAAAAGAATTGTCGCTTGGAGATGTGAATCGGTACTATTTGGAGTTATATATATCTAAGAATAATAATTCGAAATGAGACTTATTGCGGCTGACAGGGACTCGACCCACTAATCATGTTATACAACAGCGTGCATTTAACCAGCCCGGCTACTGTTGCTGCCGCGGTGCTCCGCTTCTAGGGTTGGACACGGCGAGCTGTCACGATCACGACTTTTGTATTTTTTATTGATTCATTTATAAAACTCTTTAAGTTAAAAACACTATCAGGCATTTGAGGCTTTGTCATGACGATTTAACTAATGCCTGCTTAAAATTATGAATCGTAAGAAAAGTCTACCCTCCACATCGTATCATCTATTTCATATTTGAAAACCACAACATACTAATTTTCCGTGCTAAAACGTAATTCAATTTATGAAAATTAATAATAAACGCACTTTGCGCTACTAATCTTGTTTTTATATGGTATCTCTATAAGCGTTAAAATATACATATTTGTTATTATTCATTCATTTTATATCTTAGTTAGGAAACACTTAACACTGTACTTTCTTTTCTAACAAAATATTGAATATAATATATATAAATTTTCAAAATATTTATTCATTTATTGTTTTCATACAGACATATCTTATTTTATGCTTTAACAAAAATAAATGAATATTATTCAATTCGAAATTAATCCCTATTTTGTACTAAACATAATTATTTCAGGTTATCAGTTATCAAGGTTCCGAGTTCAAGATTAAAATACTTTAACATTTCGTGTCATGCATCACTCAACTTCAAACAGATTTGCTTTTATACCAGTTTAATTTTGATTAATACTTTACATGGAAATGTATTCATGAATATTTACTCATAACTTTTATTTTTAAAAACTTTTAACACATCAAAAATATTATTTCCTTAAAATTAGTCAAACACAATTTAAACACCAAAACAAAATTCCTATGTTATCTGTGACATTTGTGACAAGTTCAAATTAAAATAAAAATGCATCGTAAAACGAGTAGCCACTCGTTCCCACCTCTATCTCTCAGATTAGCTCCAGCCGAGCGTTAGAGATGCAATCATTGTGTTGCTTTGTCTCTCTCCCGATCACACAGGGCGCATAAGACGTGCGCGAGCAGCGCATATTTCACTGTCATATTTCGAAAATCGTCTTTGACCAGGGCGATAAAAATCTAAAGAAATGCTATCTCTCTCACTCGTGGCTGCGAGACTTACACGAGGGCGAGGGGAACAGACGATGATCGGAGATGTTTTTGATAAGCCCTGAGCACAAATGACCCGACTACCGTGCGTAGCATTTCGAATGTAAACGCAAGCACTCCCTGTGCGGCGCAGACACCCGATACTCCTTGTGTATAATTTAAAATTGAATGTTTTTATTGACTGATGGGCAAGCTGTAATGGAATATTTTTATTTCTTTGGTTATTTTTGTATTACGGAGGTGAGGTCGTTTTTTTTTTTATGACGTTTTAACGACCTTTGATTTGGACAAATGAGAAAGCTTAGTGGTTAAAATCTGGAAACTCTTTTATCGTCAATTGTCTATTCTCTTTGTTGTTGTATGATTTGTTGAAATTAAAATTTATTAGACGCTCAATCTTCTTACTGGTTAGTGCTGTGAGGCACTTGAAGAAGGACCCAGTAGCTCATTACGCGCAGTCCTTAATGTCTCCACGGGGTTGACTCCGACGACCCCGCTGCACTGACTATTCAACTGATTTATTTATACTCTATGTATAGTTAGTTGATCTAGAATGATTCCCCCCCGCCTGTAGACATTTTTAAACGAAATATCAGAGGGTTGTTTTCCACAATCACGCTCTGGATATAGATGTATGAAAAATATCGCTCAAGAGAAATCGACAACTATTAATTCTCAAATTTACGACAAGTACATCTCCACCGTGATGTGTCATAATCCAATTTAAATATTTGCACTCTAATTTCTTTAGATAAAAAAAGTCCCTTAGGATTCTGAATCAGGTTTTTTCTTACAATTCTTCCCCAGTCAAGCAAATCTAGTATTTGACTAAATTTGCCTTCCGCAAATGGTATATGAAATATTGACAATAAATCAAAGGTTACTTTATTCCTGAGTTCACGGTCTGCTTTCCAATTAATTTCATTTCCGTAGCTCACTAATCCCGCCCGGCTAGAGGCCCTGGGCGGGAGACGCGGGCGTGTTATTGTTTCATATGGTCAAGGGAATAAGCCAATAAAAGTTCGCGGAGTGATACAATATTTGCACAGCTAATGGAAAATTCCGCTACAATCACTTTTCGATTACAGCTCTCACTTGGCTCTGATACTCCAAAGAAAATTAACAAAATGGAATTCATGAAAAATACCAGTTTTGCAATCATTGTAATGTTTTAGGAAAAAAATATTATATTGCTAGCATGCATACATGCTACCATAGCATGTAGCATACACAAGTTTGTTTTACTTCATGTGAGCTCACTCACTACTGTGATATTCTATATCGCTGTGTTCAGTAAACTTCATAGGTATTTTTTTACCGTCTTTACTATATTTTCACAAAAGAAACTTCGATTATTTTTTATACCAGAAATGAGCACGGCTTTAATGAATACGTTAAAAACACATAAAAATTTGATTAAGTGTTGTATATATTTCCAAATAATGGATATTTGTAATTCTGAAGAAAGTATAAACGCCAATATCAACAGTCAAATTGTGATTATTGATATCAAAACACCTATAATAATTATTTTTTTAAATCGTTTCAACAATGTTGCTTCATTGTTCTATTTCTTATAAAAAAATGAATAAAAAATCATTCTTTGTATCCATAACTAATAGTGTTTTGTGAGACAGTAAGAATCTATAAAAACCAAAGTCAAAGTTCGTCCAAACGCATGAAGAAGCATTGTATATTAGTTAACGTTTTCAAATATGCGGAAATATTGTTGCAAAAAATACGTAACTCGTAAGGTTTTCTATAAATCTTCACGTAATATATAGAATCTGTAGAGACCGTCTTGAGCTTTTAATGCAGAAGTAATCTGATTTATGACTCCACTCAAAATGTATGAATATTTTGAACATGCGTGTACGTGACTTTGTTTAAAGTGAATCACGATTATCGAATTTAATCATTAAAATTACATTATATCTAAATCAATATTGTTTACATTGAAGATATATTGCAAAGATAAATTGCATACCAAATTTTATAATCCCATTGTGAGTCACTGTAGCGTTGCAATCTACAAAAGAAAATCAGCGGAGCGCAAAAAATTGAGAAATTGCAAAAATCCAAAAAAATTCGAAAAAAACCACTTCTTTACACACATGCATAAATACCTTACTTTATAAAAAATGTTATGTAATATTTCTATGAACGCATGCATAGGAACTTATAGTTACAAATTTTTCTTTCAGGATGTAGCCAAGGAAGAACGCAATACTTACAATTGGATGTACCTATGGAGGACTATCTTCAGAACCTTCTTCTACGTCGCCCCCAGGCTGCTCGGGACCTTGGGGGGGAGAAGAGCCGCGTCCCTTGAAAACCTGGAACGCCCTGCTCTGCCGATCCACTTGGAGCGCAGCCTCAGCAAGTCCCTCGGAAGCAGCCGCAACAACTCATTTGATAGTCTCTCTGATACTTCAGAGAGCCTGGCCGGTAGTTATGACGATCTCTCATACTCTGACGGAATCGATTCTCCGTCAAGCTACTCTAGTTTCGAAAAAGGCATCAACAGCATTGGCAAAGGAGAAAATCTTAAAAAGAAAATCTTACACACGAAGAGCAGACGCCACAGTACAAATAGCCAAATACTCGAGCTCATGCCGAGTCTGTCGTCCAAGACTTCTACTCCTCACTTCGGGACATTTCATTCTATGGCTTCACCCAACGAAGGACGTCGGAGGACCCAGTCTTTTAATCAGGCAAAGATGAATTATTGTATTGACTCTTCTGGAGACGAAGAAATAGACCTCGATGCCCACCTCTGTACGCCGTACAGCGAGCAGTGGAATGAGAAGCATTACAGGGCGCAGGAGATTTTTGAGCATCCCCGCATCATCACAACCTTCGAAGACGCCACTATTCGGGATGACGTGGCACCAACCAAGATGATGTCCAGCCCCTCCAAGTACCCGGGAGGCAGGATGAGCAGGCTGACGATCCCTGAAATTAAAACGACTGAATCAGACGACGACGACATCACACCGGAAGTCAAGTACAATGGAATGTTAAGCAATGACAACATGTTTCAGAACATTTAATCCGCCAGAGCTTTAGATGAAAAGCCAATAACTCTGTAACGTCTCATTTTGACATTCACTCCTTTGACTTTTCGATTACTAATATTTATTGTTGCATGCTAGGTTATAACGTATAACTATTTTTTTAACTTCATTAACATTCAAAAAATGTAAAAAATAATTATTGAATATGACGTAGAAATAATAACGTATTTAATAATACTATAATATTGAAACACAAAAGGATAATGTTAGTTAGGTAACATCTCTTTTTTTACATTATATATATATAAATAAATTTAAAAAGGAATTACCTAAAGTCTATATTATATTAAAACGTTAATATTAAGTTAATCCGTTACATTCGTTGTTATTTTTTCAACGTTAAATTTAGCAGTGTGCATACCAGTTCGTAGAAAACTGTTGAATATTCATTGGGAATGGTGATTCACCGCCCGCATGCATCGCTGCAGAAGTGTGTTTTTTAACGATCTAGTAAGTAGAGGTGCCATTAATTACATTGCAAATATAGTGTTGAAATGAGCAGATGTCACTGGAGCTAGAGACATACTTCTTAGGGGTAAAAAAACAATAAAACTTACTGTGACATATTGAACACTTAAAAAATAAGTTGGCTGTGCACGAACTGAATGACTCACTAAAAATATCAAAATAAATATTATTTTTACCAATTTTTAATACGATTTTATTAATAAGGGCGAAGAAAACAACATTTTGTACCAACTGAATATTGTTAACTAGAGCCTTTTTTTGCTACAAGTGAATTGTTTAAGAAATAAATATTAAAATTATAATTATTAAAAAACAATAGAATTTTACAACTTTTCAACGTAGATTTGTTACTTGTTATATTGTTAAGGTGTTGTTTTAAATATACGTAACATTTTGCGAGTTCTTTAATTATTAATTTTTTTTAAACTGAAAAGCAACTTTTATTTGAATTTTACCTCATCTTTGTCATGTCAAGTAGTATAAGTGTCGGTTTATTCTACAAATGCTTTGATGCGAATTTATATATACTTCACCGATAATTTTAATTACTTATTTTATTAGGTTTAGGATAGAAAATACTATTTAATCAAGATTGCTGTAAAAACTGTGTTTCTATTGTTCTGACCGATTTTGATTGAATAAATGGTTTTGTACCGTTTACATCACCAAAAAAGGATATTCTAGCACAAATACATATAAATTATAATAATTATTTGGTTTGTATAAACATATTTGTATGTTGGGCATTTTAAAAAATAATTAAATTTGGACATTAATTAATAATTTACCAATTGATTTATTTCGATGAAATGGTCTTTTATGCACTTATTAATATTTTATAGAAAAAAAATATATATTTGCACATGATCTTATTTTCTATATCATTAATCATGCATTGAGTTTTATTATCAATTATTAGATATTGTAAATATTAAAATGACTTCTAGATTTTTAAGTTTTCAATAATGTTTTATATTTTTAATTAATTGTAAAGTTATTCGTTTGTTTTGTATAGAATGATAACGGTTAGCTTCTGATGCATCTTCAAAACGAAAGAGCTCTCACTGTCTCCGGGTCATATCTCAGAAGTTCTTAAAATAATTAGGTATTACTTAATAAGCCCATATATTTTTAAATCGCTTACAAAATATGTATTCATAAAAATAGTAATGTAGACAGACATGTTTCTACACTATTTTTACTTACAAGTATTTATCCAACATAAATAAATATACACAATATAAAAAATATTGTAAATATCTATTTGAATAATTATTTGTAAATATTCAGTACAAAATCAAAATGAAATAAAACAAAAAACTTGAAATTTAAAATAATGCAAACTATCATCAAAAATGCAATGCAAAAAACCATAAACGAATCCCGTTACTTTGTTAACACCAATAACATGATAATATTGTTACGAATTTATAAAACTTTCTGTAACAAAATAACAAACACACTGACTGTAAATTGTTTAATAATGTAATAAATTTATTATTGTTGTACATAATTAAAGTGAGCCTTAAAAATATGAACTACTTAAAAATGCCTTATTTTTTCAATACAAACCTAACCATCAATACGAAGTGTTTAACAAGTTTTTAAGTATACTGTGTATAAATATTTCATTAATAGGCTAGGCGTGTCATATATAATAATGAAATTCCCTATTTTATATTATTTATTTTCAAACAAAACAGAATATTTACACCGCATATATGTTTGCCAAGTAAAATTTAATGCATCTAAAAATCAAGTGTTTCTCCCCAGAGGAGGTTGGTGACCAATTCATTAAATACATATTTTTCCTGGCTTACTTATTCGTCTGTACTCTCGACTTCCAGCCACTGACGTAAATTCCGCATCCACGTAAGCTTCCTCCTTGCAATGTCTCTTTTTTATTAGACAATAAACTACAGGATGCTTTGAAAAAATATGTAATATGCGCTGTTTACCATCGTCACAAGTTGCGCATTTTGTGCAAGACGCTCTTGTTTGTGATGTGTCAGCGATGCCAAGGATTCTTCTATAAACCCTATATTATATATATATATATATATATATATATATGCATTTTGTGCAAGACGCTCTTGTTTGTGATGTGTCAGCGATGCCAAGGATTCTTCTATAAACCCTATATTATATATATATATATATATATATATATATATGTACAGTTAAGTTATTTAGTCATATATATATTTTATTATTTGTCATTACTGGTGAAGAAGAAGGGTCGGCGCTGTGCAAGGGCGGTTGCAAGGCACGGGTCACATAAAAGTTTACGATTACTGCTATAACGAGATCTGCCGCAGCCGCAGGACCAGTCCACCCCGTCTGGCCTGCCCTCTGATGTCCTCTCACCCCAGCCAGGTTGTATTTGTAGCAAAAGCTCACCCACTCTTCACTATTTTAAAAATATTTTAACATCATACTTATAAGTAGCCGATTTTTTTATGGTGGATTCAAGTGATTGGTTTCATTTCTTAGCTTTGTGCAAAATTAGTATACCTTTCATATATAAAATATCATTTGATTCTGAATTATTTTTTTTATATATGTATAAATTGACGCATTTTTCGTAAATACAGAAATAAATTAATAAATCGATAAGACATTTTGCCAGCCGCCCGATGACCGCAAAAACCTAACAAGGTGCTGATAGTACTGATAAACCTATCCACCGCATCACGTGTTCAGTCACCTCATATAGATTTCGCCACGTTATGAAATATTGAAAATATATGAAATGCGATTGCTGTGACTTATATTTTATTAGAAAAAGCCTTATTATATATAAAGATGGTGAAGAAAGTTTTTATTCTAAATAAATTTTACTTTGTCTGCAATGACTTTTATTTTTAAAGTAACGAATACAATGTTTGAGAACTTTGCTTCAATACCTTGTAAAAACCTTAATATTTGTTTTTTTATTTAATTATTTTCCACTTCCTCTATCTTAAGTACTCGCCGGTCGCGTAGTTGTTTTAATCCGCGGCCTAATAGGCACACTTGCCCGATAACAACACTTTATGATGTTTCTTATGGCATCCTCAGATGAGGGTGCAGATTGCAGCTGGATGCACCCTAATGACGTCACTACTTGACCCCATGCCTAATGTGAGAGATGCATCGGCCATAGCCGCCCCCTTTATCCCATACAACTTCAAAAAACTACCAAATGCTTATATAATTTCAATGATCATGTATGTACTTAGATCCTTTTAACCAATAAAAATGTACGTGTAAAAAAGCGACTAAATTATCAAAATAACAAATATTCAAAAATAAATATCGTATTTGTCAAATAATTTAATGGCGATATAATTTAAATATAAGATATGTTTTAAAGCCTAATATGCCAAATTGAGGTAATCAATTATCATTAGTACTATTTGGCGATTATTTAATATTTAATTTATTCGCACTGAATAATCATATTGCCTTACTAGGTTAGTAGTCATTTTCTAAACAATTATTTACTTAGTATTGATACGTCTGTTTAAAAAAACATAAAAGTTAACCTGTGAATTAATTAACTGTTTTTCAACAAATTTTAACAAATTTAATTTTTCTGAAAACTTATTTTCTTAGGTGTGATATTTATTGCAGGGGACATTCAGGGAGATTTATTTTTAAATTAAAGGCCTGACTTTAGATTGAATTAAGATTTGATAGAAATTAGACTCCAACTGAACCAAACTGGACTGGACTGAAATGGACTAGACTGGACTAGCCTGGTCTAGTCTGGAATAGTCTGAAATAGTCTGGACTAGACTGGACTAGGCTGGATTAGTCTGGACTAAACGAGATTAGATATTTCAGATATGAGATAGATTTGATAGAGATTTGATAATCTAAATGCGCAATTACTCGTATTAGTTTATTATTAAAAGAATTGTGTGTGTTAAGGAATTAATTAGTGTTTAAGGAATGTTTTTGTGCTTGTGTTTAACGAACTCTAAGAATTTTTTACTAATATTTCACAATAAAAATGATTTAATATTGTAATTAATTAATTATTCTGCTTTTTAAAACCACAAATTAAATACGATGTTTATAATATAGAACGAATAAGTAACTTAGGAATGTAAGCAAAGATTGTCCCCACTAATACACAAATAGGGTATCGCCGTTACCATCTCAGATTCCACCCTATGATATTTTATTATTCGAACTCAGCTTTTATAACGCCTTCGCCCCTAATCCCTGCACCCAAGCGATCTGTGAAAATAAATCTTCATATTTGCAATGAAGGGATGATTTTTTCAACCCTCAATGCATAAAATTGAGTGTCTTATATTTTGCATGTTTCCGCAAAAAGGGATAAAGATGAAATACGATTATAAAAAAAGTATGAAGTAAATTAATAAAAATTAAAAAATATATAAGTAATATGAAGTTAGTACATAGAGTTTTAATAAGTTTGATTAATCAGCGGAGCCTTCCGCTGAATAAAAAAACTAGCAAAAGTTGATAGTATTTGCATGTAACAAAGCGTTTCCTCTGTGACGATGAGTTTGTTATAAGTGTTAATGTTATGTTTAAAGAGAATATTTAAATATGACTGCTGATTTTATGTTTATCATATTGAAGCGGAAATGGCGACGAAAACAATACTTCATTGTGAGACAATTGCTTCTGCTGTAGTACCACAAACCACAAGGTGCCCGACGGTAGCCTGCGTCGGGCATTCAATGGAGATTTCCAACGACAGTTTAATTGAGTGACATTTATCAATTTATATAAAATGATAAGCGCACAACAAGAGAACAGCTGTGGAAGTGTAAGCTTACGAATTGTAAACTTTTACGCTTAACACCTAGATTTCGATAATCTAAACAAAGAGTCAAAAATCTATGACGGTAAGCAAGTGTTCGAAGACATTAGATACAGGCAATCTAATAAGATATATAGCTTTGATATTTATGACTAAATTAATGAAAATCTGTCCCAAAGGGGTTTCCCGAAGAATTTTCTTTGTCAATGGTTTTGGGGTCATTTTATCGTTTATAGAAATTATTTTATAAAATTGATTTATATGAATATAATCAGTCTTTAACCTCAGCATGTACAGTGACAATGACCGCTTGACTCCCAACACTAAGCGTGCTCAGAGAGGTACCCGGCTATATCCTTCCTCGAAGTGGTGTGCTCAATGTCAAATTTAACACCAAAGCCGATGGCTTAGCATCCATGAAAATAATTCAATAAATTTCTAAATAGATTCCTGTGAGGAGTGTTTAAGCCCTATAAAACAAAGTTGCCGTCACTCACAACTCCTGGCGATTGTGCTAAATGCAATAACATAAATCAAACATTCTTCCTCTCCCTTCAATAAATAAATGAAATGCACTTGCACTACCATACGACTGACGACCGCCGAAGACCACTCACATCTTAATGTCATGGGTTTCGATCCACCATTATCGCATAGTCGTAAAAATATACGACCCCTTCGGTCGTGGTTCATGGTGGTTAGATCTGATTGGACTTCCTACCTCACTTGAGATACTATTGTGTTCGAATTGAAGGTTTCCCTAAACAAAGGTTCATCTACAATCAACACGCAATCTTCGCTTAGGCGAATATATGGAAACAATATTTGCTATTATATGCCGTTTCAACAATGTTGCCATTGTATCACTTTATACAGGATCATTTACTTGACCATATCGTCTTAAGCCGTGGTTTTTCGTTTACACAGGGTGCTCGTTTTTTATTTAATTTTATATGTACACTAATTTTCAGCCTGAAATGCCAATAGCGTAAATTATAAAAGATGAAATACAACGAAAATACGATTTACACATTTTGCATTCAATATTTTTGACAAATACGTGTAAATAAAACTTCTTTTTTTTTTTTTCGATAATCGATTTAAAATTATGATAAATTAATAAAATGTAAGTTTTACATTTAAAAAAAAAACACATGATTTATTAGTGTTACAACAATATTTGATCGACTTTGTAAGTAAATACACGCGACATCGTATTGAAATACCTGCTTTATATTTTCTTTCATTCTATCTATACAATAGACTCCACCCCTACTTTGCTTTAAATCAATGTTTGCCACGAACTATAACTTAAAGTTGTTAATAAATTTGAACAAAGTCAAGATAAGGCACCGTGGTGCATTATAATTGAGTAATGTATCCTCTAATGGAGATACCACAATGTGTCATAAACCATTAGATTACTTCCTTTCTTGCCTTGTTCGAGACTTTCAATTGTATCAGCCATTAAGTAAATACTCATTCTTATTGTCTCTGGATCGATTACGCAGATACTGACTGCACTTAGTCCTTGCAATGTCATCTTAGAGCATCTCCACGTTGTTTAACCCACTAAACTTTCTCCTGTACTAAATGTCATCACAAAATGGATGCGGAGTTAAGTCTCGTTTGTGTGTGACGAGAGTGCAATTTGACGCTCTATTTGGTTGAAATAAATGAACAGGAAGCCCACATTTTTACATAATTTATGACGTTACTACTACATAATACTAGTAATTTTATAAAGATTAAAATTTTATGTCAGAACATTGCCTTTATTGCAGTTCTCTTTGTGATATACAACACTGCATATGCGCCGTTTCAAACCGTATTTGAAACCCTCTTAATATTTTCCTTAAATAATTTAAAATAAAGCTTTTTTGCAATATGCATTTTAAAAAGTATGATTATGACTCCTAAAATAAACAGGAAACCGTTTATTTATTTTCGGAGATAACTGCAGAAAATTATTGCAGTTTTAAATGTGTAGTTTTATTAAATCAAGAAATTGCATCAATATATTTATATAGCAGTGCTCATAATCAAAAAATATTATTTTGATGTCAGGTAGAGCAAAACTAATGCATATGATTTCTTTGACGTAAATTCAAATATTTTGTCAAAATTACAGATTATTAAAGAGTTCGTCATTTTTAATCTAGGAAATAAAAATCTATAACAGATATTCATGGTCGACCTTGAACACGCCAAAGTCAAATATATTAAGAATCATTGTCACTTAAATTTTTCTAATTGTTTCCCTACTTAAATGTTTTCTAAATACTCCTAAGGAATCACGTCGCTGGAAGCAAGCATGAGTCAGTGCTAACTAGACAATTAAAACTCCGAGAGTCGTCACTTATATGATCTATGCTAAGGTAAACATGTCAAGGCTAACAAAAACGAACCACTCATGTGATATTGGGAGTAATAATACCGCCCATCAATATATACTAAACATGTGGGAAAATCTCAAAAGTATTTTATATTTAATATTATCTTATCTTATCTTAAAGAGAACTCCTGACGATGGTAAAAAATCGTCTCCTATTTTGGCCACATTTTTTCGAAACAATAAAAATAGTATCCTACAGCTGATTTTCCAAGGAAATATTAAAGAGTAAGAAGGAGGAAATCCACGTGGATGTGGAATTTTCGCCAGTTGCTGGGAGTCGGAAGTACGGCCGAGTTAGTGAGACTGGCCCAAGAAAGGAATATGTTATAAGAGAGGCACCACAAGAAGAAGTGCTTATCATCAAAAAAATATACGATACACGTTTAAATTGATTGAGTCCGTTGATATTGATAATACAAAATATTAAATGTGGATCTAGATCACTGATAAACGCTTTCAAAGGGGATTCCATTTTCTGAGAAATGATGACGCAATAAAGATTTTTTGTTATGAATCTGTCTTTTTGTCATTTTTTTGGTCTGTTCGAATTTAGGATAAAGCCTTTGTTGCATTTTTTTATATCAAGGCGAATTTTAAAACATTGGAAGAGTATAAATCCGCGGTATGAATTTTCGTTTGCTTATTACGTGTTGTTCCTTCTATTTTAACTGCACAATGTTTACTGAGAGGTGTGTCTGATCTATTGATCTGATATCTATGAGACGCCTCATACAATATGTATTACCTTTACTTTTTTGCCAGTCTTTACTCTTTAAGCCTGAAAATAAATATCAACCTACTGTACGCCAATAAGTAACCAGATAACTTATAATGAAGTTTTTTAGGACAACGGAAGTAAGCACTCACATATAAAATTGACTCAAGTTTCCTATCCACTTGAGTGCAGGATGTAAAAAAAGTGAGAATGACATGTGATATGATATCAATTTTATTATTCTTTAATATTCTAGAAGATACATTGAATCCAAGTGAGTTTTGAAATATAAAAAATAAATCGCAATAAAAATTTATTGCGTCTTAAAAAATGCAACTATCTATTGTTTTTTAAAGATAAAGATCAGATATATTTGTTCAAACATTTACAAAACATCAAAAAACCTACAGCACTATCAAATCTTGCCTTGTATTTTTGAGTCATCATTTTTTTATTAACCTTGAAAATACAATATCGCTTTTCGGATTCACTTTATGTGTATTCGGATGCGTAAATTAAAAAAAAATCAATGTACATTTTCAAATATTTGTATTTTTTCTAATCAGTTGCATTACATTTCTTATCAGTACATCATCAGTATCAGCAAACAAAAAAATATTTATTGAAGTCCAAGTATTACTTTTATTTGCTACTTTAGGACAACGCCAAAATCACAACGCTAATGTAGTTAGATTATTTATTTACCAGTAGTATTAGGTGTGAAATATTAGATATTGTTTTAAGAAAGGGTTTTAACTGAAAACTTTACATATATGGATGGCAGTAAAAAAACAACAATTTAAAAATATCTTAGCTTCACTGAATATTTTATCGTGTCGCAATGTTTAATCATTGAGATTAAGAATTGCTTAATAAAGAATTTTATTTTATTTTAGAACCTTTGAGTCACAAGAATAATAATGATCGATGTTGGCTATTATTTTTAAGCATTTTAATTGTTTATCGGCATTTAAACCGCTTCGTTGATCAATTTTAAGATTAAGATGGGTTTTAAAAAATTGGAGAAGGAAAAAAATTATTGTATAAATAAAACCCTGCATCATGCAAAATTTCTACGATTTTTTGATACAATGATATTGATAGATAAACAATGAACGAATTTCTTATAATAATTTGACTTAGTATTTTATTATTATTTATACACTTGGTTAACATGTTCAAAGATTATCGCGAATACTCTTAAATAACAAGGTTTGTAGGTGTTAGGTATAGCGGCATTATACTTTTATTTCTGTTTCTAGATTAATATAGTTTTATACATTTCGATAACATTATCTGAGTTAATCGTTTAGGTCTTTATTGAATGTCTACCGCTCGAAAAATAAGCATTTAAAAAGTACCCATAGAATAATTTTAACAATATTATAAATCTGACACCTCATCGTTACCCAATTCTCACTACAATGGTATATCTAACGTAGAAGATGCATTGCAAAAAATTAAGATAACGTTATTTCCGACTAATATTGCAGTCAGGCTATTGTTTCAGATATTAAGAACAATGATCTGAATTCCAAAAAAATGTTTAGAAATCGGATATAAACACTTCATTATAAAAGAATAAACGGATACACAATTATACATTTGTAACATAAATTAAAAAAAAAGTATTCACTTCGAGACAGGGGATTTAACATAATAATCGTACGGAATTATTATCCATATCCACAAAAAAATTATCCGGACGCAAGTGAAGTAAGTAATATATTTACCAGCCCTTGTAAGCCTCTTTCAAAATTAACATCTTGCAAAGGAAGCGACGTAGACGTGCGATTTTTGATTTCTATACGATGTCAAATTAATAGCTTTTTAAAAGCAAAATATTATATTGCAAAATTACACTGGCACAAATGCCAGAGTAAGAACACAAACATCAAAGAAGATACTGTGATTAAATGGAAATTACTAATGAAATGGTGTATTTTATGACAGGTGTCAAACTAAATTTGTGGTATGCGAACAAACAAAGTAAAATAATTTCCATGAATAAGTAACCAAACGTTTTCCTATTAATTCTCCATACTTCATACGAAAAATCGTGGAAGCGTCCAAGAACCGCATTCCAAGAACAGTGAAATCAAGAAAAATATTTTTTTAAAGTATTGATCAATTATTGTTACATCATTAAGAACAAATGTAATAAGTACATAGTAATATCGTGTTTGTGAAATCTTAAATATAACACAACCGTAAATTACAATGACGAGAACAATGTATAGAATTGAGGGTATAATAATTAATTCATATTACTATCACCTAAATCAATTAAAGATTTTTATGATATTATGTATGTTTATTTCGTAATCATTTTATTTATTTAATCAGTAGTGTCCAAACAAATTCGATATCAGTAAACGGGGTAATTTACACCTGCAGATAAACAAAAATCCCCTACTGCGATTATAAAAACCTTGAATGTTTTTTCTAGATACAGTATATTACGTTTTAAAAATGCATGTTTCTTTGTGAAAAATCGAGGAACAAACAATACACACACATATATGTATATATTATATATATATAAAACAGGATTTATATATTGAATAATATTTTAGAACTGGCGTTTTCAATCTAGTTTCATAGTTTCCAACTGTACTGATGACCTAACGCTGAAAGCCTCCATGCAATACATTTCTCCAAGTACCCCCGTGAGTCACCCCTTAGGAATGTTCCCACTAGCTCGCACGCGACAAGGGTAGCCACAAGAGTTTCCACATTCCACTTTTCCCCGAACAAAATTACCAATAATCCGTTTACAGCTATTCACGAAAATTCCACAGCAAAATGGATTTTTTTCTGTGATTTGTATTTCTATTATAAATTCCTTATAACCTTAATTATAAATTAAAAAGTATGTTTTACTTAAATGTTTTCAAAACTTATTTTTTTTGATGTTGTCGTTAATTGATATTTTATACATAATATTAAATATTTTTCTTTTCATTCGATTGGTTATAATCAACGGTTGTCTTACTTTAGGACGCACTCAACGAGCAGCTCACAGTTTATCCGCTTATTTTCAGAGTAATTAGTATGATTTTGATTGTGAACACACACACACACACACACACATATATATATATATATATATATATATATATATATATATATATATATATATATATATATATATATTTGTGTGTATAAAATCCTAATAATATTAGATTCAATACTTATATTATTAGGATTTTAGGTGGGATTGATAATATTTCTTTCAAATACTCGTGAGACAATTCATTTTTATGATGATCACAATTTAAGTCTAAAGCGATTTGTTAAAACAACATTTATTTTTAGTTTTGAAAATAATTTTAAATAAAAATTTAGAGAAAATATAAAGAAATTTTAAATAGGTACAACAAGTACATTGTACATGTAGGATTTTTTTGTTGAGGCATTTTCTGAATATTATTTGAAATTCATGGTTTTGAGATGTCCAAAATATTTTGCCATATCACCAAGCAAATTCATTAAAAGACTATAGTTTCTGAGATATCACAATTAAAAATCATATTTTTGCTAGGTCCGAATTCGTCTGAACGTGGCCTAACTGTAGAATTTTAACGGTTTTTTTTTCTCTTGCATAAATATAATGTAAGTAGGTGCAGATTAACAAGAAATTTAAAAAATATTCTCAACCTTCGCTGCATTGTTTAGTCGGTGACAAATTTATAGAGAACAACTCCACATTATGCGCACAGTAAATAATGCCACCACAAAGTTCCTAGAAGTATATTGACTAAAAATTCAATTTCGTACTTATTCTTTGAAATATTTAAGCTCATGTCAGGAAGGTTATTTTTTTAATAATAAAATATTCGTATCTATTTGTAATTCGAAATTTCACATGAAAAAGTTGTGGTAGCTCATATATATATATTATGCCTGTCTATTTTTTATCATTGATTTTATGTTATAAATATGTAATTTATTAATTATAATGCACATGTATCACATTAGAATATTATAAAAATCAGTCACGAAAATCTACATTTAATACATTTTAGTGTGTGCATAATATATTTTTTATAGCCAAATCGTTAAATATTTGTATAAATTATGGAAAAATTGTTTTATTATAAATCTAATATTTATGACAGAGAGTACTTGGTGGAATTCCATTTTAATATTTTTTTGAATAAAATACTATTATTATAAATCAACAACTCTTTTAAAAAAACCGTTAACTTGACTATTTACTAGTACGATTAATGCATAAATCACATTATAATATTGGCGGATGATTTCTGATTGTAGAAAACATTCCTAGGGAGAAATAAATTGTTTTTCTGTTAAACATGAATTAGAAACAGTTTGCATTGCGGGGAAAATATAATATTGGTCTAGATAAGATAAACATAATTATCACAAGCAAACCGTACGCAGAGTGGTCACTCGAAATTCTGGGGTTCCAACAGGGGAACCTATATAATTGATATAATTTGCAAACAACACAGAAAAATGAATAAATTCTGATAAGGATTTGTTTTAATCTGAAACAGCTAAAGTCTGAAAGGCACAAGGTAGGAGGAGTATAAATTTGGACGAAGTTTATTTGGCTACATAATTTTTTTTTTTCCGTTTTCCTAGTCGTAATTTGTAGGTCTAAAGTGGAGAAAAATATTTATAAGCAGAAAGTTAGATAATAATTAGAATTTCTAGATATAAATAAAATGAAATTTGCGCCAGTGGCTGGAAATCGAGAGTACAGTCAAATTAGTACAACTGACTCAGGATAAATGTACGTTTAGTAAGATGGTCACTAACCTCCTCTGAGATGAAGATAATAGACTTATATCTCGGATAAAAATCACGCTATATTTAAAGTTAAATATTGAAAACTTAATTATGTCTTAGGATTTGGATGATTTTTGTTGTTCCTGTGGTTTTTCTCCACACTTTGGACGAAGAAGGGCTCAGAAGGCGAGCTCGTCGAGTGAGCGCGGCCTCTGCTTCGATCCTATTTTTTATCATCTTTCTGATTTCTTCGCCTCACAAAGAAGACTCAGGCACAGAAAACAGAGGCGAATTGGAGAGATGGAATTGAAATCTTAAGTATCACCTAGCATCTAATTGTTTAAAAGACATAAATGCTTTATTATGTAGTATTACTAATATGATATGATTAGGCACATTATTATTATTATTAGTAGTAATAATGTAATAAACCCGTAATGGGCAATAAATACACATCTGATTGACGTCCAATCCAAAAAATAGACATTATTATGTAGTATGTTACTTTTACGCGAAAATTGACATATACGATTTGATATATTAACATGCGTAATTCACGAAATTCACAATTCACCAGAAATTATTTAATGATACAAAACGTATACGCCTTAATATTTTTTTTTTAATATATCGTTTACTAATATTTACTCTATTATTCTGATAGGCGTTATTGATAGTGATGATCAAATTATGAGAAATTTTTTTTTTTTTTTTTAAATGCATTTAACATAGATAGAAAGCCGTCAATGTCATCACACACAAGCAACCGATCCTCAAAATCTACAACTCAGATTTGTCGGCCAGCCGCACCATGACACGGGCAGTGCGGCGCTGGACCAGCCAGGCGACCAGGCACACGTAATAACGTAAATAATTGAGACGGCCCATTATGCGAGCGACAGAGGCGCACCTGGTGCAGGGGAGGCCCACCCTCAGCGCGCGAGCACCGACGTAACCACTTTATGTGTCTTGACGTCTCGAAGACCTTGAATTACATCAAAATTTATGTCACTGATTGATGTGTTTTGACAATTATTAATTTTATGTCATGATGTCAATCATCAAATATAATT
The DNA here is from genome assembly GCA_022113835.1 of Atopsyche davidsoni. Classification (NCBI taxonomy): domain Eukaryota; kingdom Metazoa; phylum Arthropoda; class Insecta; order Trichoptera; family Hydrobiosidae; genus Atopsyche; species Atopsyche davidsoni. The sequence goes on along the minus strand of JAILWY010000006.1, from coordinate 5,679,010 downwards.
GTTAAGATTCATTAAATGACAGATAAAATCGAATATCCATTATATCCCGATTAAAAAACACGATAAAATGTATCATACTGTGCTGAATTATTTTCAAATTTTGATCCAGTATATTTTGTACGCTTATATAAAATCGATTCAATCATGTCATTCTACCAATTTTATTTTAAAAACTTGTGTAACTCTCCCAAAACTTGTAGTTTAAACATGATTTTCTTTGTTTTGGGGTAATATTATAATTTTAGAACTACAGTACAAAAACGATTAATGCAATATTTTCGAAAAATCTAAATTTATAAATAAACTTGTATGACCCGTATTCCGAGTGTAATTTGGCTCTGATCGAATTGCCTCGGGTTTTCGTTCGCTGGTACAGACCAGTCGCTGCTCTCGACGTAACACCGGTGGCGACTTCTCTTATAGCGTGGGCGGTGATGGCTTGGGCTGGACTGCAGCCGCCAACGCCCGCCAGGAAGCACACACATGTGAAAAAACCACACGATCAGTACCACATAAGCTAGGTTTTGCTCCGTTCTAACTTTATTTGCAATACGAATGACCTTGATCATGTCAAAACGACAAACAATGGACAAGGCGATATTTGTCTTAATTTGAAGAAAAAAAAAGTATATTTTCACACATCACAAATACGTATGAAAAATTGATGTACGAAGGTTTAAGTGGGATATTTTATTTTCAAAAAAGAAATAAATAGATTATACTGAACAAAATCAAAACCAAATCTCTGTTATACCTTATTAAAATAAAAGTTCGGTTTATTGGCCAGTTAGGGTTAATTGTGGACTCTTTGTCATTCAAGCAAACCCTTAATTTTCTGAGTCTATAATTTCTCAGTTTTATCCCTTAGCCTATTTCAAAGATCACTATCTGATACAAAACCTGTGTCGCTTTCATACCAGACTCGGCTGTGGAGATAGAATCTCAGAGATAAGAGCAAAACGCTTCTGTTCTAACGAAGCCCACGGCCCAACAGTCACTTTAATATCGTAATTTACGACTCTGTTCATATATGGTAAATATTCTATTTAAATAAACCCCAAAACCCTTTTTATATTTATGCTAATTTAACAAATAATGACGGCATTTAAAAAATTCAATGATTTTATTCAATTTAATAGTAGGCCGTTTTGTGTTCTTTTAAAAAATGTTGATTAATAAGTCTCATGGCCGATGGATCCTGGTTATCTATTGATAGTGAGGTGAACTTCTGTGTCAATAGTACTTTGTTGCTGAGATGGTATGGAGTTTATGTAGCGACCGGGTATGTAAAGCGTCACATGTGTGACAACATCCGGCGACTACCAAGTCGCCGGAAGACGCGACTTTATGCGACCAAAGTTGTCGCATTTTTTGTTGAGATATACTTAAATGTTATCTTATCTAAGGCATTATCACGATAAACTGTAATATGTTTTCGAACTCTTTATTCACGCGTAGCAACAAATTGAATCATTTTTTTATGGTTTTGCTTAAAACGTAGGACGCTATTGGCTAGCTGCAAGTTGGTGGCGCGATTTGTTGATATACTTAGTCTTATGACCGATGGGTCCATGTTGTTGATGTGTGTGATGATAAACAAAACTTTTCAGCCTATATTTCGATTAATTGTCATCACATTTGAATAAACTGCCAAAATCAATAAAATTGAAACAATAACATGTTTTTCAAGAATTTATTCTCAATATTTTCCAGAGATAAATTAAAAAAATAACGTCGCATATGTCTGTCTTCGTAAAATTAAATTACAATAAATTAAATAACAAAACTCTTTATAAATGGTAAATAATATCTCTTAAATTATTCAATTATTCATAATTTTTGGTAACACAATAAAACATGTTTAATTAAAGTAGAGCCAAAAAGGATTTGAAATGAAAACTTCTTTAGAAGTGAAAACAATATATTAAAATATTTCTAACACCGCTGGGTTACCGGTTGAGTAGAAACGAATGGGCGAAAAACTTAACTCATCAAATTTTGGCAATATTTTTGTTAAAGATTTAACCTGTAATTACTTTTTACGGCTTCAAAAAATCATCTAGAATCCGTAACGTATGTCTGTGTAGTATTATGAACATTAATTTGTTTCAGTATTATTTTATTATATCTAATTTCCATGGGAATGTACGTATAACGTAGATAAATATATAATTTCACAATAGTTATTGTAATGACACAAAACGTCATATAATCTCTTTAGAAAGAAAACACCCTAAGGGTAAGGGTAGGTTCCCACCCACACTCAATAACAAAAAATAATATCATAATGAGTGTGAATATTATGAATAGAATCCATTTCAAGATATACATATTATTTCTTTGTTATGATTTCCGAATGACGAATAAGCTATTCATTCCACGTCCTAAACTGGATTATAATATGGGGTTAATATCGCCATTAGATTCGGGAACGGATCATATTATATGGGTGCTTATTACCTACGAGCTTGATAAAAAAAACACAACATCCATTGTTTCTTGACTCTTAAGACAGACAGATCCTTCTCTACTAAACATTCATTTATAGATATAATTTATATTAAAAAAATCCTTGTGTCGTATAAAAACATGCAGTCATATAAATATACACACACACACATATATATATATATATATATATATATATATATATATATATATATATATATATATATATATATATATATATATATATATATAAAATTATTATATATAAATATATTTATATATATACAGAGATATATATAAATATCAAAAAATTGACCTTCAAATTATTTACTATATATATACAATCACAAAACAGATGATTTCTCACGATAGGATCAATTTAGTGCCATTTTCCAAAAGTATATCAATGCATAATAATACAGAGTAACAAAATTAAATCTTCGTCGATTAGGGAACGCCTGTACTTATGTGAACCTTTTCCAAACTTTTTTTCACTAGCCCGAAATCGTAAAGCTTAGTCCTTCCTTTATGACCACACCTGTTCTTACCCTGATAAATATTACAACAGATTACCTGCATAATTTCGTTTGATGTTTTATGTTTTGTGACCTTTAATAAAAATGTGCTTATTTTGGTAGTGCTATGTTGCTTTAAAATCAAAATCCAATCGTTTGAGTATACTATAATTTTTAAAAATATTTTGATTTTGAAATGCATTGTAAAATAATTTATTCATTATGAATCTTGTAAAATAATATGAATACACACATAATAGTAAAAGATTTGTTTTGATATAATAGTGAGATTAAATAACTGTTTAATTTTTAACATTAAGATAAAAACAAAACAAAATATAAAATAAAATTCTGAGCACTAATTGTATGCTATACAATTAATACAACGATGAAGAATTATTTTTTTGTAGAAATATTATTAATAATTATTTTAAAGAAAAATTAAATTTTACCATGTTTCATTATTTATTTATTTTTACTTGTTTTTTAATTATATCTTTACTGATTTTACTATCAATATTACTATACCTCATTTAAGATGTAGTATACACTTTTTTTAGAATACTAGAAAAAACAACCCGCTTCGTTACATCCACACATAATTTCAAGGAGGAATGCCTAACTTCAAACAACTTACATAAAATCTAACTTCAAGCCTATTAAAAAATACAAAATATTTCGATTTAACACAAAGGATACTTTAATTTAGCGTTTCTAAAAATTTCCTGGAGTCGTCATGATCCGAATTGATAATAAAACTTCATTGTTATAAATTTTTGACCTTAATCCATGCCACATCGCCCGAGGCGAGTATTGGCCGGGGAGCCTCTGGAGCTAATGGCGTTTTAATTCCCTGCACCTTAAAAGGTCCTTCTATATTAAAGGATTGTAATTATTATTGATATCTTACATTATATATTAGGTTTTTTTGTGCATTCATATTAGTGTAAAGAATTTATACGTGTATTCGTATTATTCATTGGGAACCTAGCTCGATTAACTTTCTGAAAAATTAAAAAAAAAACATGAGAACTGTACATGTACTAACTTATCATGTCTACAGAGCAGCTCTTCTTTGTCTTTATAAAACTTTACTTTAATCTACTTCAATAATTATTATATGATAAATAAATACATATTAAATGTAATAGGGATAGATTTGATATGTTTTATACATGCGTTTTTGAAAATAAATAAATATACTGCATTCCCGCAGTTGGCCTGGAGAACACTGCTTCCTTTGCAGATATTGTAGCACGTCGTTAATAATCGTGGCGGATTGACGGATAATGACAGATCAATGACCTGCCCAGCGAGAGGGTGGGAGTAGTCAGATATTCCGATAAATGTGCATGACTGCACGGGGCAGGGGCGGATCCTAATTACGCTCGAGCTGCAATTAGATGCATGTGCATCCGGCAAGGGATTAAACTGGCCCCCCTGCCCTACATGTGCAATGCGCATTAACCACTACTACGTGTCTTCAAAATAAAAATGCATTAAAATATCACAAGTAATATATTAAAATATTTAAGAGGCGTTATAACTCTGAACCTTATCAATTGTAACAGGATGTCAGCGTATTTAAAGCAATATAAATTGGCAGACTGTGCTAGTAGTCAGACAATGTAAATCTTGGCATAGGAGTGTTGTACAAAGCTTTGTAGGGCGAACTAGTGAACTTCAATAGTGATGAACTTGAAAATAACAGAGTGATTAGTGATCTTTGGCTCATCTTCTTCGAGTAGGCCAGGACCATACGTGAATTCTAGAGCCAGCGATTGAGATGAGCATGGTTTTAAGAAAAATCGGCTTTTGTTCGCAGATTTTGATTTAAGATAGTTAGATCGTTGGCTCGGGGTAAAACGAAAAATGTTCAGATTATTCCCCCCTCCTAACAGGTAAACATCATAGAAGGCGAATTGTTTGAATTAGTCGATACATTTTTTTCTTTTACCTTTAGAGTTGTTTGTTCCACCATATCAATCCAAATTTATTTTATTTGTCGAATTCAAGTTGTTTTTGCTGTATTTATTTAAATATTGTAGTTTCCTATTTTTGTTAACTAACGTTATATTAATGGTAATATTTCTAAAAAAAAATTATACATATATAAATATAAATAAATATATTTTTGTACATTTTTAAAAATTTATATTAATATTCATACAAATATATTCAAATACTTGATACTCTTAGGATATTATATCTTACATAGGTCGACTTTCGGAAGATAATTACAACCCTCGAAGGTTACCCTGATTAGGTGAACCCCCCGTCGGGTTTTGGACCCCGAGGCTACGAAACCGAAGCCGAAGCAAGCTAATTGACCACATCACGCGGTTTTACTCTCGATTTGGGTTTTATTCTTTATGTGTAAAAAGATTAAAAATACGGAGATCTATGATTCTAATAGACGATCATGGTAGAGGAAGTCACATGCCTCAGGCTAACACGAATCTGCTTATAAAACATCTGACTTCGTATATTTATTGTTATTGTAACCAAACACAATTAATCATTTTTGTACAACTTTTATTAAAATAATAATTACTGTTCAAAGTACACATCGTGATAAAGTGATAACTAGCTAAAATTAAAAAGCAGTAAAAATGATAAGCAATTGGCTATTTCCGTTCAAGATATACATTACCTAAAGACATCTAGTTACCTGTGTAATAAATATAAAATAATATTTGTGACTACTATTGTCAATTGTGTATTTTTGACCTACCCAGCGTCGTCTGATACCATACTTAATAATTAATTCAATATATGGTTTCATAAACATTCTCTAAGCGAATTATTAATTGCCGGATTATTACAAATTATTGAAAAGCTGTCGAAAAAAACACCAACACTATTTCAGTAAATAATTTGTAAGACAAATCCTATTTCAAAAGTTATTTCTATTGAAAAAAGTTGATTAAAGTATACATGAAAACTATGTGCGATATTTCTTAAAAATGAGTATTTATACAATTTTATTTAGAATTTACTAAGTTTTATATGATACCCGAAATTTTGATGAACTTCAATAGAAAATTTACAAAAATAATTAATAAAGTAATTTTAGGTACGTACTATGGTTATCAAATAAATTTATAGGCATCACTTCATTGTATTTTTGAAAAAGGTTATGTAATTTAAAAAAATGTTGTCTAGTATGTTTACATCGATTAACCCTTTTTGATTCTATGTTTTGAAAAACAGCTTTTAAATATGTAGGTACTCAGATAATAACAATTTTCTTTTAAATGCAGCCCCATGGCTATGTTTTATAATAGCATGCTATAAAATACCACAATTAAAATCCATAACTCATAGAAATACGATAATCTATTCACATATCAACCTTGCCGATGAAAAAACCCACACGAAAAGAATCAAATACGAATCCACCGCCTCGAGAGTCTCACCACCTCCAGCTAAGAATTCTGACCTTCCGTTCTGGGGCCGTCGTCGCCCGGGGCTGTACCCTGGGAACTCTGCCCCAACTCCTGAAGAAGAAGGGCCAAAAGGATATAAAAAAGGCACCAGCGCAGGGGCAGCAACTACCTCCAGCACGTTCAGCCCCAGGCTCCGGCGGAATCCCAAACCGTTCCACAAACAATATTCTGAGCAATTATGCTTTCACGAGTTTTTAAGTTGAAGCCTTCGAAGACTTCTTGCAGAATTTTTCTTATGTGAATTACACGTATATTTTTAATTTATTTAAATAACATCTGTTTTGTAATATCACATTTATTAAATATCAAATACAAATATACCGTTTTTACAAAAGACTATTAAGTTCAACAATAATCGTAAATTTTCTCGTGTGCAAAGTTTCTCTTTGGTATGGATTAAAGAATTCAGTATTATTTAATAAATAATTTTTTTTTTAACAACTATTACCTATTTCTTGTATCTCTTAAATTAACTGTAATAATATTTAGTATTTATTTTTTTTAAAGTAAGGTAAGGCAGAATATCGATTCACAATTCGTGAATTCGAAAAAACGTATCATCCGCACGTTTTATTTCGAAACAAAATAGAAAGTCGTTTCTAAAATAAATGTAATATTTTTGTTAGTAAAAAAATATTTTACATATGACCTTCTTTTAGTATTTTATAAGAATTTATTCTTAAACATTAGTATTATTTTAATAATATTTTATATACGTATATTTTTTTAAATCACGTTTATGTCTTTAGCCACAGTTTAAACTCTTTCAGGTGCAGACAATAACGACACACTATCCAGGTCAATACAGATAAAGCACGTGCTGCCTGTTTATTTTTCACTTCACATCGAACTCGTCGTTCAGTAGAAAGAACCAAAAGTGATTCATTGGTAAAAAGACGCAATTATTTTTATCATCGCTATCATTGCAACATTTCAAAATCGAGGTTGTACTCTTTGAATAATATTAGTTTTTTTTATGTTCAACTCTTTGACAGCACTCTCTGGAACTAACAACCGACTGGTGACCAATAGCGTCTACTTTTACGTTTTTATTTTTTTTACAAACAGCGAAAATATGCGCTATTTCCGGAGGTCGGTTTTGTTGCATGGTGTAGCCCTCAATAGACACAGTAATTCACATTTTTCAGATATTAGTATTCTATGACATATATTATTATTGTCATACCTTAAATAATTACATAAATGTAGATATGTACTTTATCGGTTTGTAATTAGTTACCCATCCATATCTATAAACTGCGTACCTATATATACTAAGCGGCTTACACCCAATTAAGGGATAATTAATTTACCCCTGTAACCCGAGGTCTCTAGGGACAATATTAATTACCAAATCCAATATTTTTAAATGTTATTTTTTATTTTGGTTATTTTAACCCCAAAGTAATCATTCCCCCAACATTTTATGTTAAATCAATTATTTCAAAAAGGGTTCATAGACTAACGCTAAGCGGTTTGATTCAATATTGTGGTTTTTCAAGTAAAAACTTAAACGACAAAACCGTACTGTTAAAAATATAAATGTTTTTAATGTAACAAAGTTTTTATGGTTGTAATTCAGAATAAAACCTAAAAAATAAGTATTTTCTTAAAAGTATTACCATTTAAAAAAATATTTAACTATTTTTAAAATCCACACACCACCGAGTACATATAGAAAATAGCCACAATTCAAATTTGCGGTAAATATCCAACATGAATAAAATTATTTATATATTCATTCTAATTGCCAATAAGAACAGAACGCGTGTTTCTGTAAAGGGTTGAAGCACTAATTCAAACAATTAACTCCTATTAACTTCCCCTTGAACAAATATACAAACAAGTTTTCACTTCAAATCTTTTAATTTAAATAAATTTTATTGTGTTACCGAAAATTATGAATTATTGAATAATTTTAGAGATATTATCAACCGTTTATGAAGGTATAAAAGTTTTATTAAGTTTTGTTGTTTTCATTTATTGCAATTTAATTTTACGAAGTCTGATTTATGCAACGAAATTTTTTCTCTTAAATACTATTTCTATAAAAAATTATTACGGCTGAAAATTTATAGCCAGAGTTTCAAGATTTATGGTGTCATCCGTTGGGAAAATATTGAGAATCAATTCTTAAAGAAAAAAAATATTATTTAAATTTTATTGGTTTTTGGAGTTAGTTCGAATTTGATTACGAATAAACTAAATATAGGCTGTAAAGTTATGTTAATTATCACACACAGAGATCAACCCCAATGTCAATGTCAACAGCATGGACCATCGGTCATGATACAAAACAAATCAACAACTTGCAGCTAGCCAATAGCGTCCTACATTTTAGGCAAAACCATGAATAAATTGATTTGATTTGTTGCTACACTTGTAGAGAGTGGTCGGAGGCTTATGCTATTTTTTATGTGATTATGCTTTAGATAAGATAACATCCATATCTCAACAAAAAATGCGACAAAATTGGTCGCATAAAGCTGCGTTGCGTCGACTTAGCTGTCGCCGAATGACGTCACACTTGTGACGCTTTATACACCCGAGAAGCTGCCTAAACTTTTCCAAAAAAATTGACACTCGATATACACATTTCATACGATCTCAGCGACAAAGTACTATCGTTAAATCAGAGGTGACTTAAGACCAATAAGGTTAATTAGTCTACGTCTACAGCATTGTTGTAAACTTGTAAAGAGTGAATTCTTTCCTTTTTAACATGAAGATAAACTACTTTAATAGAGAAAGAAATCATAATCCCAAGATCAACAAGGAATCGTACCTATCACTGAGTTCCGATGCTACTATTTCCTTCCTTCGTTATCGGGCCGCTTTCTCTAAATTTTTGAGGAAGCCTTCCACATGTTTGCTATTTCTTTTGCTGATGATTTTATATCAATATAGGAATGTTTCATGTACAGTTGCTGACAACCGAAACAAGATTTTTGTAATTTTACAAACAAGTGTAACCATTTAGCTTTTACGCAAATATATTTTTTGTGTTTTGTCAACAGAACCCAACGAATTGGAATTCACCTGATAAAACGGTATTGAAGAGTCCACAGTCTAGCCACTTTACCAACGAGCAAAATTGTGTTATCTTTATATGGTATCAGTAATTTGAATTTTATAACAATAATATGAAAAATATAATAACAATAAAAAATGATTACAGGTATGTTTCTAGTGCAGTGGAAAAATTATATTTCTATTTATGTACAGGAAATGTCAATGCTACAGGGAGATAACCAATTATTACCACATTATATAAATTCTTTTAAGTTTTGTTAGTATTTTTTAAAATATATTTTAGAACCATTTGATTGTTTCTATAAAAATGGAAAGAAATCGGCGGTGCTGTCACGTCGACATTGTCTCGGTAGACGGACTTAAGTGTGCGGTCCAGGGTTCTAGTCCCGAGACTGAATTGCAGAATCAACATGCAAATGACGAACGAACCCTACCAAGGGTGCGGACGACCCAAATTTACAATGAGCACCCCATTCAAGTGCCGGGCCACTCTTGGGGAATGAGCAAACACTATTAGCTGCTTGTCGCTGGCAGCCTAGCAAAACCTGTTCAACAATTAGCATATGTTTATTTTTGCAAAACGTTTTCATTAACAGTTATTCTTCAGATGTTCGTGAATTTTCGTAGCACAAAAACGTTTGTTTACAAATTTATTTATTATTTTGTAATAAGAAACATAAAAATTCATTAGTCTAAATAAAAACAAGAAGTTAACTAGTTAACGATGAAATAAATGTCTTGATATTTAATTTCCTTCTAATAATTTAATGAAAATATTGAGTTTTATTACATAGTCAATTTTTCAATATTTATTAAAATATAATAATTATATTTTTATTTTCTTTAGCATATTTTAAAGTTTAGATTAAGATTTTTCTATAATCTCTCTATCAGGTGATTTCTATCTTAATTGTAGTTATTGCTACCGTCTTACGACCACGATACTCAATTATTCTAAATCCCCTTAACTGTCTTAAAATTAAAAAAGTCCCATAAATTTGCAGGTAACGTGTATATTAATTTTATGAAAATAATGTATGGCGTAATTTGAATTCGTTAAAAATAATTTCATAACTTTACTGTAGAAATAATTAGAGAGACTTAGTGATCCCTTTCCTCTGACGAAGTGCAATCGGCCCTTTGACTCAACTGTCATAGCCACAGGCCCTCCTAAGTCAACAATAACTGACTGCACCTCGCACTACTAGCGACTGAAACAATACACTACTTCAAACTAAACCAACAGAACTGTTAACTTAGTACAAACCAAACATTGCTATTTGTTTTGCCGCAGTTTTTAAGATGATGCTAGATATCTCGATTGTACTACAATCTTTGTATTATCTGTACGCCATTGCCTGAATCATTTACCTGAATTAAAATGTGAATGTTCCACAAAAAAACATACTTTACCATTACAAAGTATAACTGTTTGTATTTATTTAATTTGATAACACAAAAATTTATAAATACAATAAACGTGACAATATCTTCCTTAAAACGCACGCATAAAAGTTCAAAATGTTTCATGCATAATGATTGGCCCACGTCATATATTGCGCATAGTTTGCATCAGTCAGTAGAAATGCGTGCTCAAATTTTAAATCCACTACATAACACTAGAAAACATGATACAGCGTATTTAAAGCTCGCATAAAATTCACCCGCAGGTTGTTTGATGGGTCTGAAAGCAGTGATCCTTGAGTACTCCAGAGCGAAATGTCCGCTCGGCTAGTGAATGTTAAAAGACCATTCCATCATCCCCGGCGGCCAACTAGCGTGAATAATAGTCTCAGTGATCATAACCAGGTCCATCGGCATTCCATTTGATGATGATTTGCAAAATATTCATCCCTTTACAGTGAAATAGCAATACCTGCTCTTAACTTATATTTCGTGATGATTCAGTAACTTTAAACAAGGATCAAAGGACATTTATGATGATAGTGATTTCAACCCTCTAAATATGAAAACAATTTTCCCTGAGTCATTTCAGGAAATTTTTTGAACTCCTCGCATGTCTGTTACAAAAGATAGCAGATTTAAAAACAAATGGGTATTTAAGAGAATAATTATCCATAAAAAAAAAACAAATAATCGTCATATGCATAAGACAGTTCTAATTAAATGACGTTTATTGTCGTCTCCACCTAGTTTTAATTTAATGATAATAATAGTAGAGTTCATAAATAAAAAAACGGGACTATGGTATGCTATAATTTTATAAATTAACTGCGTTCTCATCTCACTCTTCTAGTGATAAAATTTATTGGAATATATTTCTTCATACTAAAAATTACAAAACGAGAGACCTTGAGCGGACTTCAGTAGAATCCGGTAAAGTAGGAATTCCAAATACATACTTATTAGGTATACTTGATTTTATCAATAAAGACATTCGATCTGTATTAAATTTGTATACTAGATAAACAATTGTACATAGGTAGAAACCCAATTCAAAAATCATATATACTATGTACCTTATATATACCATCCGCATAGAATATATCTCCAGTGTTTTATATGTATATTTATATATGTGTGCGTGTGTGTGTGTGTGTGTGTGTGTTTACGTTTATAAAAAGGGACAAGTCTTCTGTGATAAATGAAGTTTCCATCCACATGTCCAACATGAAGATTTATACTGCCCAAAAAATCACAACGTTTTTCACTCACTTCTTAGAATAATCTTTCAAAGTTCCAAACGATTTGTCTGTGTCACTTTCTATGCATTTTCCGAACGCAGAATATGCAAATTCTGTAATGGACTGGTCCACTTAGGAAGAGAATGACCATCCCCGGTCGAGGGTCTGTGTTTGTTCTTAATTTAATAACAACCCTTCTGTCGGCAGCCCTCGGCATGGGGAGAATCCAGACATTGGCAGTGTTTTACCAAATATGTACTCTATGTTCTGCGCAATTTATTTTTACTTTTTGATGAATTTTAAAATCTAATCTTTTGCCAATAATGAAATGTAAATATACGCATCATTTTTAAAAATTGTTTATTGTGTGCCTATCAATTGTAGTTTTATACAAAAACTGAATGAATACTATTTATAGCAACTTTTTATAATCAAATTTGAAAAATGTCTAGATTTCGCCCAAAGACAATTTTTAAGCCCTGCTTTTTAAAACTTAGTTTCCATCAATCGAACTACAACATAATTAAACTGACAATACTTGATGGATGACAGCTTATTTTTTTATAATTTTACAGCTCTTTGGGATTAAAAACGGTCGATGATAGCAAATAATCTTTAATCCAGCACTTACTAAATATTATTTGAGTAAAAAAACGTAAATCAAAATGAAGCGAAAAGAATTAAAAGATCGATATAAATGGTATAAATGCATTTATACGTAAGTAGTTTAAGTATCTGCTCAAACGGTTATGGGCTGTTGGAATTTCCGGGATTTAAGCCTGAACAGGCTCTCTGGAGCGCTGTGTCCCACAAAGGCTTTCGCGGAGAGGCAGGAGGCTTCTAGGCTGTGGCGCCGGGAGCGTCCCCAGTCCAACCCTTCAAGAGACAATAGCGCCCATTAGCTCGCTTGCCCTCGGGACTCGCCCTCCCCCGCCGTAATGGAAGAATGAACTTGCCATTTTTTATATGCACGCATCACGAAAGTAGCTCGTTTATATAAAATGCATTGCGAATAAATTTGTTCTTAACTGTTGTAGTTAAGTACTGCAATCACACTCGCGTTTGCGATTTAATATGGATAGTAGTGACTGAAAAAGAAAAAAAGGAAATGTAATGTAAGTAAGCTCCGAAATAAAATATTTTAACAGATATAGACATCCGTAATCTTCGATATTTTAAATTAAAATTAAAATATTCAGTAATAATATAGATAATAATTTCATATCTACACTTCTTGTCAATCGCAAGGCGGTGCCTTAACCTTTTAGCTCACTACCCTATAATCAAGCGAGATTTTCAACATCTATAAACAGTCTGTATACGAACACAAGTATTTGAATTTTATTTAGAAAAAATATCACCTCCTCTAGGTTTTATTTATATTTATGTGATTAAAATATTAATATTATAATACACCACTTTATTCGTGTTTTGATATATTGATTTGTTGCATACGTGTTTTATTTTTCTTTATTTATCTAAGTCGATTCCCCTTGGATTCTTATTGAAGTAATGCATTCACGTCATTTGTCTTCCTTTACGCACCACCGGTTTCATCCATTTGCAAATAATAATATAAAATGCACACATTTTCATTTCCTACTTTACAAAAATACCTATTTTATGGTAAAAAGAGATAAGAGTTTATTAAGATAGGTAAATAGGGAAAATGGAAAACCAGTAAATTATAGTTGAAGTGATATATTAAATCTCAGATAAAGCGATATCAGTAATTTGAAATTGTAAAATAAATTGTAAAAATAAGATTAAGGCAGTAGAAATTAATATTTCAAACCGCGTACGACCTTAAATATCATTGAATAAAACACTGTCAAAGTTAAAATAAATTACAGGTATTTCCCAATATCGACAAAACAAAGAGTGCTATTGTTCATATTTACTACAAGATGTACATCATTTCATAAAATAAATCATTTTTACTTTGCTGTAAAATAGACATACAAAATTGAAATTAACTAAATTATTAAGCTAACAAGACTCAAAGTGACTAGTACTTTGACAAACGTTGATGCGCATAAAATTAAACACTGACAAAAAATATGCTTAAAAAAATAATGTGTATAAATTTAATCAACAAATAATACAGATTTGTTTGTGGTAAAATATTTATGTCTCATGCGTAAATAAGTTTTATGGTAATCATTATGACATATGACATTGCCACCTCTCGGTTTGAATTCATTTTTCCAAATAAAAAAGACACCGTGGGTTGACAAATGAGGTCCCTTCATCGAATGCCCTTCTGATGTATTCACACGCGGATCTAATATTCCCGAAAGAGGGGCGAAAAGATATAAAAAATACTGCAAAAAATTGCTATACGCGATGGTTAATCAAGTTATTTTTACTCCATTTCCCTAAAAATACTATCTGCTAAAACAAAATATACGTCAGTTGTGAACACTATAAACACATCAATAATGAAATCAACAATTATTAACCGAAAGAAATCAATCAAAGATTTATAAAAAAATATTCTGTCTGCACGGATGAAAATATAATATAATCAATAGAATTTTTTATCGAAATAAAGACAGAAGTATTCGAGGTGTGACTTACAGGAAGAAAGATAAGCATCTATCTATAACGACAAAAAGTGTCAGATAATATATAATATTATATCTATTCGACCTTTTCGAATATAAAACTTGTGGAGAGCAATCAAGAGAAGATGCGAACATTTTTGATGTGATGTTTTAATAAAATATATTTTTTAATATCTTCTAAACGTAACTTTCCATGTTTGTTTATAATTATAAATACCTTATTTTAATATGAACGTGCCAAATGTACATATAAAATAACATTTATCGTGAAGAAGTATAATGTCATTACTTAGCCTTAAATGTTCATTTATTAAATAATTCCTACAGCCCATGTTGTATCATCATTACAAGCGACCTGCCATACAGAATTGAATAGACGATTACATTTTTTGGCTTCGCTTTATTGCATTTACCCCAAACTCATTTTTTCAGATAAAAAACCAGCATCGACACATCCATTATCTGTCATCGTGTTAGGGGTGAAACCAACCCCTGAGACCATGCAGTCACTTGTTCACAAAAAGCGTTATTTGATTACGGGGTATTTTATGCCACGGCACAGACAGCGTTAGCCGCACAGTATTACATTAAAGTAACCGAATTATATTAAGTATATATTCTTGTTAGAATACGAAAATGTAATTATATAATTATTATTTATTAGAAAATCTGACTTTCTGACCATTATGACAGCAAATATTATCACGATTAGACTGATTGCTATTAGGTACATATCCATGAATATGTTAATTAATAGTTAAAAAATACTTTATAATTGTATTCTAATGTTATCATTTTACCCGACTACTGCAAAACCATATTCTTTCTAAGTGCAACCTGTCTGCGCGAAGTTTACCTTTCTGGTGACTCATTTCGCTACCTGGGGAGGTGGAGACGGGCGTAGGCTCTCTCGCTCGTGTATGTGGAAGAAGAACCGAACCGCAAACTTCCAGAACCTCTCAACTTATTTTTATTAAAACTATGCACGCTTTGAACATATTCACATCTAAAATAACTCAAAAATAAGTAACTAGCCAAATAACGTTCAACAAAATTACACACTAGATAACATACATATGACAAAAATTGGCTTTGACTCAATTTCTATTTTTATAGAAAACAAGATATTTTTACTATCTTGCGATTTATAAAACTGACTCTTTTTAAATGTTCCGTATCGTATTGAATAAATATATCGGTTTTTTACTTGAATATATAAACGTTTGACTCCCCAACAAAAATATATACAACATCCTATTAAATGTATTACTTAAAATATTGAGGTTTATAATAGATACACTTTGTATACGTTCAACTTAAAACATCTGTCCTATGAGAAATTTAAGATCAATTTTATTGGATGGCAATATTATTCATACTACAGCAACAAAATATTTTTTTTAAAGTGCTTTTCCGTATTGAAACTTACTAATAATAGCGAATTAGCTTAAGGTGAAAAAAAATTGAGCCTTCGTGGGACAATATAATCAATATTTATTTAGAATCTCTGGCTATATTTTGTAAGTGATGGGACGATGACTCACTCCCAAACACTAGCGTCCAAGTTTCGGATACCGGAGACCCAACGTTTACCGATTTTGGGTATCCAAATGCAATAAAACATAATAGCTAACTAATAAACCAAAATAACAATACACCATAAAAACCAGAGCGCAGACCCTCGACTCAAACAGAATCTATAAAAAAAAAATACGGACATAACACTAATAAAAAAGCATAACGACGGAAATGGTAAATATTAATTTAAATTATATTTTTGGTAATTACATTTAACATTATTAAACACAATTTAACACTCAAGGCGGCTATACACGCAGCGACACAGTTTGCGACCGATTTATAATTAACCAAAAGCATCTCTTTATTTTGGGTAATTTTATTGTATAGCTTAGGTAAATAAATAAAAATCTATGCGTCACATTTATGGAAAATATTCGTTCGTATCCTGACAGTGTTTCAATTTTTTTTTAAATTATTTTCGTCATTTTTACTTTTGGGTTGATTATATAAAAACATATTGTAGAAAAAATATTGAATTATACAAAAATACGAGCTAAATATTAGTGAACTTTTTTATAGTGTATTTTATTTTAGCATTTTTAAAATTTTGTTGGGCAGCCAATCTGTCCCAAATGTTGCAAGCGAATCCCTTTTGACCCTCCACTAATAGCAGTGGTAATTTTCCATCCGAGAAGTGAGTGCGTGCTCGGCCATAGTCGACCGCGCCGTCTCGCCGACACCGACCACAAAGACCACAATCCCTCGCACTCCGGACTTACCCCGAGGGTGCATTTGCAAGACAAAACTTGTTACCGAGCCTTGCAGGCGAAACTGATAACGACAGACAAAAGAGTTCATTTGCTTAGGACAAGTCCATTTATTTTCTAAATTCTGATTGTGATCCATAAATCCCGAGTATGCTTTTGTGATTTTTTAGGTAAGATGGTATTAGTGCGCATAATATATCAATTCAATATACAATCAGCGACACAATTTGCGACCGATTTGCAATCAGCCAATAGATTTTCTTTATTTTGGGTGTTAAGTGTGGTTTTGCCTAAGGAAACAACGCAAACTAGAACGCTATTGGCTAGTTACAAGACGATTGCAAGTTTTGTCACGACATATGTAAAGGGGCTTTAAGAAACTCGTATCAAATTGAAATACTATTTTTAAAAATGTAATATTTTTTTTAATAGTTATTCAATATAAATTTGAGGTGCTTATTTAAAACCAAATGCTTCGATAAATTACTAAGATTTATCGCAAAAACAATGTAAGCTCTTTCGCTCTAATAGGTCATCGTCAAAATTGCTTTTATAATATAAAAAAATACACTGAGCTCTGCTACACTCAGAAGTATTATTTAATCATAACCATGTTGACTAATTGTTATTATTTGTTTTCTATAACAAAACATTCTATACGACGTATATTTTATATAAAAAAAATTATGAACTTTAAGACAAATTAGTAATTTGCAGCTAGAACTCTCTGAGTCGAGGAGTTCGCGCGCCAGGCCAGAGCGCGACTGCCCGACAGTCTGGCGGACAGGTCGGAGCTCCAGAGGCGCAGGTCGGTCCAGGTGCGGCACCGTCTCCTAGAACCGGGGACCTGTTTCCAGGAACCCGGCCTCTCCTCTCACGTGGGGACGTGACGCATGGACCAGCGCCGGCACGTGGAAAACAATTCAACCTCAAAAAAGTATTTCACCTTAAGCTTATATGGCATGAGTACAAGTATTTTAGTAAACTAACTTATTTACATTTGTGTGTATATACTAACACTGAAGAATTATTTTACTTATTTTTTAAAACTATTTTACCGTCGATATTTCCGAAATAAAAAAATATATAACGCACTTGTAGTGATACATGTAAGGTGCGCATTTACTAGATCTATGTTGGCCATTGTTAAATAATTAAAATTAAATTAATTTACACCGTGTAATATTTTTTCAGATAATCAATCCACACATGAACTATTGAAATACATTAAAAAAACTCCCTACGAGAAAGCTGAAACTTGATATGAAAATATATACGGAGAAACGAAGCCCAAAAGAATCTTTAATTTAAGTAAAATCTTACGTTGATTTCATATATGTGTAAGTTAAATAATGAATAAAATGATGATATCACGTAGATATTTTTACACACACATGTGTGTGTCTACGTGATAGCATAATTTAATTCATTATTTATAATAAAATAACATCACGTCGGGTCATACGCCTCTGGCTGTTGCCTTAGGTTTATAGTTTTCACGACCTTTTTTTCCCCAAAAACAAGTCCCTGGGGCAACAATATGACCGAGCAGAGACTGAAAAGCAAGGCGGAGGGACAATTAGTGATTTATGATTTTAAACTGCACGTGCATACGAAGGTTCACTTTTTTCTTGCGTTTTTTTTATTCATACTTTTACGGAGGGTCGTCGAAAGGTTTACTCACTAACAGACAGATAACAAAGGAATAGGAGATTTCGCCACTTTCGGGGATCAGGTTGTGCGACCACTTAGCTTAGGTTATTGTGGGCAGTTAAGTTGTGTATATTTTTTCGTTGTCTTTTTTGAAAACAGTTTTATTATGTATTTTGACTTAATCGAACCATCTGAATCATCCTCTCAAACTTCTACGTAATAATTTGTATGTTGATAAATTATTATTTTTCCTTGACAACGCTCCCATATGAAATTAACCAAATGACTTGTATTGCTTTGATTTTCTAGCGGCCATTTATAAATTATCAAAGCACTGATTTTATTTTATTAATGTATATATATAAAGTATTGTAAAAATACACATGATTATTTTTCAAGTGGATTGTTTCAAGGCGGTGAGCGCGGCCCCCTCGCGCCCCACGCAACTCGCGCTCCAGCGCAGCAACATTGTCTCGGCGGCCTCGGGAGACGCGGCTACCTGCTCGGAGGGAACAGGTTCCAGTCAAACTCACACCTGATGGATGCAAGTCGAAGGACACATTTTCGTATTATTGCATCTTGCCTGCGACCCGGCGCTTTAGAGCGACGTTAGCGTCGCATAATCTGATGCAGTTATTACACCATTTTACACGATCGGTTAAGCCAGCTACACACGCTGCGACTGATAACAGCGACTATCAAACAGCGACATTTTTTGCGTTATTTACTTAGGTCGAATCTTAAATAAACACTGAAAATAAAGGGACAGTATTGGCTGATTGCAAATCGGTTGCAAGTCGTATTACTGCGAGTGTAGCCGAATACACACACAGCGACAAAATTTGCAATCGGCCAAAAGCGTTTCTTACACATCGAAACAATCCGTGTTGTAACGACTTATTTCCTCGAAAACTGTGTGAAATATACGAATATAAAATTAATATAATTCAAAATATGTAGATTTTCAAAAAAAAATTAAATACATATATATATATTCTTCACTTTCTTAGAGCTGAAGCGTAAAAAACAGGCTGCTGATTTTAAAGCCCATAAATAACCAAATATGTTATTATTTAATAAAATTATGTAGTCCTACAGTGTTTGAAGCAGTTTCTGGACGTAAAGTTAATTTATGGCCTTCCTCTTGCCTTAACCCATATGTAATAATATACATACACAATATTCGCAAGCCCTCCAATTAAAAATTATTAAAATATATGCGCACATCCTGTGTAATCTTTTTTGAATTGCATGAAAGAAATAATAAATATATTTTATGGGAAAAACTGCCATATATTGTGTAAAAAATTTCTGCCACCGCGTAGATCGAATTTATATATTCAAAGACATACTTATCTCCTCGGCGTAGACGTTTCTACTCGTATATCTGTATTTCAATAATAATGATAATACATTTTAAAAATACGAAAAAGCGCGTATCAACGTCATTTCGATAAATACAAAAGAGATTATGGCCCAACGGATCCCGACAGCGCTGTCGATATTTGTTTTCACTTGTAAAATTTTTGCTTCTGAAAACCCCCTTAAAGGATACCACCCACTAACTATAATAGTCAAGGATATAATATATTAGAATATCTACAGGAGACGGTATTGGCTAATTACTATTCGATTGTCAGTTGTGTCGCAGCGTGTGTAAAAGGCTTAACGCTTTACATGCATAATTACACGAGTCAAACTTTGTATAAATGTAGATTTTATCACCGTTGCACTTTTATAAAATTGGCCATGAAATTGCATTAATTGGGTGCATCGCGCCAGCAGTCGGACACCTCGCATGTCCTTATAAATTTTGCATTGGAATTTTAAAATTTGTCATGATTTTAAACCTCTGATTCAAAATCATTGAAAAGATGGTGTAAATATTTTAGTAATATATTTAACACTTCACAAATAATTGTGGCTATTTCTGGTTTATTAAATGCATTTTAACACAAACATATTAAAATATTGCAATATAGCAAAGAGTTATCCTGGTAAAATGAATTACAGAAAAAACTTAATGTAAACTTACCAGGTGTACTTGTAATTAATTTCCGGTTTTTTTGTAAATAAAACACAATATTGCAAGAGAAGTGTTAAAGATATTTTATTCAAAATATTTTCCATCGTTTTCTATATATTTTTCCCACCTTTCCGGTAATTTGTGGATACCACGCCAATAGAATTGACTGTCTTTGGTGGTGAACCACTCGGTGAGCCAATTTCGAAAATTTTCATAAGAATCGAAGCGCTGCTCAGAAAGTGCGTGGCCCAGCGAAGCAAAGAGGTAGTAGTCCGATGGAGCCAAGTCTGGTGAGTAAGCCGCATGATCAAGCATTTCCCACTGGAGTTGTTCCAGCGTGTCGCGAACGTGTTTCGACTTATGCGATGGTGCATTGTCATGGAGCAAAATCACCTGCTTCTGTCTTTCTTTATATTCTGGTCGGTTTTCCGCAATTGCTCGGCTCAAATCTTTGATTTGTTGTTCGTAGCGAACGGCGTTCGCAGTTTCACCAGGTTTCAGCAGTTCAATGTAGATAACACCGGTGTGGTCCCACCACACACACAGCATGGCCTTCCGACTGAAACGATTTGGCCGTGCCGTCGATGTCGATGCTTCACCTGGACTCACCCACGATTTTTTGCGGTTAGGGTTCTCTAAAAAAATCCATTTTTCATCGCCAGTAACAATACGATGCAGAAAAGACTTTCTTTTGTATCGTTGAAGCAGCATTTCACATGTCACTTTTCGATTTTCCATTTGTCTCTCGGTCAGTTCATGCGACACCCCCTTTCCGCACTTCTGAATTTTCCCCATGGCTCGCAGACGTTTGGAGATTGCTTGCTGTTGAACTCCCAGCGCTTTTGCAAGCTGTCGTTGCGTTTGCGTATCGTCTTCATCCAATAACGCTTGCAATTCGACGTCATCAAACGATTTTCGCTTTCCGGAGCATGCGACGTCGTTCAGGTCGAAATCTCCATTTCTGAATTGTCGAAACCACGTTTCACATGTTCGAAGTGTTAAAGCATGATTGCCATAAACTTCCACAAGCGCACGGTGGCTCTCGGACACTTTTTTCCATGAAAAGCAATGCATGGCGCATATGTTCAAAATTCGGTACGAATGCAGACATCTTTGACACGCAATAAAAACTTTCTAAAAGAATTTTTTAGGAAAACGACAACGCCGTTTAGACACTCGATAACTACTTAACAAAATGACATATAAGTGCTACCAACAGCAAAGCAAAATACAGAACACCATCTATCGAAAAAAACCGGAAATTAATTAGGAGTACACCTGGTAAAGTAATATTACAAAGCTTAAGGTGTATATTAAATTATTTGTATTTTGTTAATTCTATAATTTTTTTAAATTTTGATTCATAATCAGAGTATTTCCAAAAACCCAAAAAGCACCCAAAAAACAGCTTATTGTATTTAGTTGCAATCGATGATAACAACATGGCGAGACGTGACGTCATATCTCGCAGTGTACCGCCTGTAGGCGCCATGTTTATTTTACGTATTACATACGATACGAGCCGGATAACAATTTTCATTTTTAAAATGGTGTAATTAAATAACACAGAGTTGAGTATAATAATAAAAAAAACACATTGAAAGATCTGCGATAAGCTAAGAATCATCCTGGATATGTTCAAAGTTTGATTTTTTTTACTTTCTTCATTCAAATCACATTCAAAACTTTCCGGAAAATTATCAAACTCCCAGAACGCAAGTATGAATGTCAGTCAATTAATTAATGGTTGGGCAGCTTTTCAGGGTAAGAGTTACGCCTTGGCTTCGGCAAGCGCACACGGAGTTGGTTAAAATATAAAATTTTAAATATATGTCGACGTCTCACTTAAAATGGGTCGATGCATTTGAGGATGATACAGCCGGAAAGGATGTCGGAGTATTATAAGAAGACGCCCTGGTTCTCGTTGCCCTAAAGTCGCATCAGCCATAATGAGCTGATGAGAGGCCGAGCAAAACTTAAATATGCAAATCTGCCTGCTTTCAGCAGAACACGCCATGTTGAGGATGCTTGTCAAGCCCAATCATGTCACCTGGACAGTGAGAAAACCAACTACCTGGAATAATTGGCACTGTTTACCATGAATTCAGCTTTAAAAAATCAAATTATTTATTTTGTTCAGTGTTAAGTGGCAAAATTATATGCATAGCAACTGATGAGATAAATATCAATAAATATATAAAAATATATATTTATTCTCTTATGTGCAAAAGGATTGGCATACGAGTATCTCAATAATTATCACGTTTGATTCAATTGTTTCACAATACTTCCACAACGATATTTTTTTTAATTATGCGTAGTAATGAAAAAATTAAACTGCGTGATAAAAAGTACAAAACCGCAGAGGACTGATTATGTGGGAGTTTGGTCGCAAACGATAATATTTTGATGGAACTCTGTGGTTTTAGGAATATCTATTGATTAATGTGGGTCAAGGTTCTAAATGTAGGGATAACTGTGAAGAAGTCCAGATTAAAGTATTGTTTCCAAAATGATTTTAGAGCGCGATAATATAATATTGAAATCGTACATTTCATACGCCACTGCGTGTCTTAATATGCATTATTATAAGCGTTAACGTACTATTTCCCTTAATTATGATCACGTATATATTATATGTATGTATGTTTATGCATTATGTAATGGTCAATGCGGATCCATTAAATATTTAATAATCGTCAGATAACACTAACATGTTTACAAGAAGAGTTCCTTGTGTTTTTTTTAATTCTGCGATAACATTGCTAAACTACTTTATAATTAGATTGTTTATGGAGATATTCACAATTTGCGCAGTTGAACAATATTTTCGAAATATTGATTGTTGATTTGATTTTAAAATTGCGCAATTGGAAATTACGTTTTTTTGGTTACCGGACGCGCAAAACAACGATGATGCTTGGCCTAGGGCTAGTTCTATCTTATCAGTTGTTATCTGTCATCTCGATACCACCAGTGCCCATCCTGCTGGTCAAAACAGTGTCACCAGAGCAAGGTTAGTAAACATAATTGAAAAAAAATTGTAGGTAAATAATCTATTTAAATTTGTTGCTGCGTCCTTAGGAGGCTTTATGTTTCATTCCCCTCGAAAGCTAAAATCATTCACTAATTACTATTCTAAAGTATCTTCATGTGATATAGATCCGACATCTTACGTTGCTTGCTAGATTTATCTAAAACTATGTATAGCTTAGCATATTTGTATAAATATTAAATTGAAATGCAACGGACAATTGCGACGCGACTGTCGCAAAAAATATTTGAATTTATCAGATTGATTACATCAGCCTAACCGTTTAATGACAAAACACCTCGCCATCCTTTGTTCAAAGTGTTTTTGTCTTGCGGTCATCATAATATCCCATGTGAAAACCGCATCACTTGGACGAGTGCTGTTTCCCTTTCCATTGTAGATAATACTTTCCGACTGGACACAACACCGTTTAAAAGCAGATAATAAGGTCAATGCCACGCATATTTTTAATTTCGAGCATTTCGTAGTACATGAATTTATGAAACGCTATCGTCGATAAAGTTTATTTATCTTAGGTTGATCATTTTGGCGAGAGATAAGGAAGTGAAACAAAATACTTTTTAAGCCCTTCGCTGCGACACAGCTGACAACCGAATGATTACTAGTCAATGGCGTCATCTTTTGCATTATTTACTCATGCTAAGCCATAAAAAGTACCCAAAATAAAACATACTATTAGTTAATTACAAATTGGTTGCTTGTTGCGTCGCTTCGTGTGTAGTTTAGCAGAAATGTAAGCTTGCGAAATAATAATTTAGTTCGCTGTACTGTTATGAGAAAAAAATACTGTTATGATATGTGTATAAAATATAATTAATTGAAATACAAATTTACGTTTTAACACTGTTTTACCGCATTCAAGCGATGAATATCTTACAACAACATCTAACAAATCAAAATATTGATATTATTTGCATTGTTTTTGGAAAAACCACCCTATATTGTTGCGTGTTTTTTTTTAATTTTATTTAAGCTATTTTTGTAATGCGGATAAAATCATGTAATATTGTTTACCTTAAATTATGTTTTTATTGAATATATTTGTAAATAGATTTCTTTTATATTTTTGAAAATATATTTATATTGTTTTTGAGTGTTATTATCTATTTGTACACGTTAAAACAACATATACTAATAAGGTTAAAATCAATGAGTTGAAACACATTTAAAAATATTAAAATTTAATATATTGTATATTAATTCGAGATTGCGTCCACAAAGCAAACAATCGATACATTGTTTGTTGCATTGTTTTTTTCGGTGTGTCTCTATTTTATGCGTTAAGTTACATTTGAGATACACGAGGAATATAGACAAATAACGATAAAGACATATATATCCGAACCAAAAGATATTTTTAATTTTTAAATAATTATTAAGGTTGAAAGCCGACATTGGATTTAAAAAAAATACCCGTGTTTCTGTTGACACGGTTATTTTTTATCTAAAATTAAGGACGATAAAATAATTTCAGTTTGCTTGACCACAACGATAGCGGGTAGAAAAAAGTAGACGGGCAACCTGCGCCTCCCAGCGACAGGTTCAAACCTGCACGAAGGTTCCTGAAGGATTCAGACTAACAGCGTCCAGAAAAAAACGGGGTTCCACTATTCTACCTTTGTTTGAAGTAACAACCGTAGACCGAGATGAGAAATTTTTTGAAGATATATTTGAAAAAAAAAATTGATTTATTATATTGTCTGTTATATGAATATGTTGCATTACATGTTCAATTAACAATATATTTCTAGTACAGTCAATCTAGTAGTATTGAAAAGCATTTTGGTGCTAATCTCCAATAATAATCGGGAATATGACCAAATAAACAACAAGGTACGAAATACGACGAACTGCGGTTTCTTTGTCGGTGGGTTTATTGATCCTGTGAATTGCGCACTAATTGGAGTTCGCAATTGTTTTCGTCGCCGGGCCGAGGAGGTCCGGCGGACTCGACCGCAGGCCAGACCGATGGAAACAAGAAAAGAACACAAGGATGCGAGGCCATGCCATCCGGCCCACATCCACCCGAGACCTCGCACTCTTCCGAATTTGCAAAAAATCACTAAAATCTTACGGACCCAACTAATATGAGCTAACGTTTATATTCTGTAACATTGAATTATTCATTGAAGACATCGACAAGTGTTGCGGGTCTTAACGCACTCTATTCGCGCAGGGCAAGCCCAGGCGGCGGTGGGTCCACACTGAGTGGAGGTGGGTAAATTCATCGTCGAATGTAACATAACGATATAAATTTGTTTAATTAACAATACTGTTCCCAATTAATCTGTAGACCTTGAAAATAAAAAGCGCTCCGAAAAAAAAATTAAGCCACTTAACGAGTTTTTTTGTTAAATCATTAAATTAGTTATTTTAAATAGAAAAAAAAATAATCATATTCTATTTAAAATATTAAAATGGAATTCCACCAAGTACGTACTCTCTTGTCAAAAAAATTGATTATTTATTTTAAATATTATAAATGAAAGCTTTGGAATCGGTAGTCGGTTATCAAAATGATTCGTGTTGTCAAATAAGTAAAGCTGCCCACACACGCTGCAACACAACTGGCAACAAAAAGGTAAGCTGGCCAGTAGCGTTTTCATTTGCATTGTTTTTTTAAATGCAAAACTATATACAAATTATATGTGTGTGTGTGTGTGTGTAGTCATATAAACAAAGCCTCACACTAGTTCTTTTAAATGATTGCAAATACCCTTACATGAGCATAATCCGTCCGTAAGTTATAATAGATTATGATAGTAAATAATAAATCGCGCCGTTATCGCGAGAAATGGTGTGTATACTTATCGATCGATATATTTATTTACATTTTTAGTAGGGCAGATCAATCATACGATCGAATGAAACGGCCAGAATGTCACGCCACATCGGGTGATGCAAAATCTTTCCCTCAAAGAAACTCCGGCCCACACATACAATATACAAATCATTTCACCATGTTTTAATAAAAATATATTTCGAAGATAAGTAGAAAGTAAAAGTATAATTTTTACAAGATAAAAAATATTGCAATTACATAAAATATTGCGTAAGGGCAACAGCCGTTTTAAGTAGGTTATTTGGACGAACCCATTGTTATTATGTAAATATTTGGATCTAGTTTCAATCCCACGTCTAATAGTGCGGCAATACGCGCAGTAGACAAAATAGTTTTTATCCATTTTTTAGCGTGTTTCAAGGTCATTTATATGATATATTGACATTCGCGAATACAGAGCGTTAAATACACAGACGAGATGTGGGTTTCAACGTTTTAATTTAATAATACAAACACGCCGCCAAATGCATATTATGACATTGGTATTTTTTTTGTATGGGAAATAAATTTTATTTTATTTAATAATATGATGGTACAGTCTATATTCAGTGTATCGGTGTTTATAAATGATGTATGCTACCCTCGATTTACGCGATGCAATCTGTTGGTCAGCTGTGCCGCGTCGCCTATCTACTTGCGAAGCTCCTACAAGTCGCGACTTGTCGGGCTCGGCCGCCGCGTCTCCGGGCCGACTACGGGCTGACTCCGGGCTGACTCCGGGCTGGCTCCGGGTCGACTACGGGCTGACTCCGGGCTGACTCCGGGCCGACTCCAGGCCGACTCCAGGCTGACTACGGGCTGGCTCCGGGCTGACTCCGGACCGACTCCGGGCCGGCTCCAAGCCGCCTCGAGGCAATCCTTTTATTTATTTATTTTATCAACGGTCTAAGCGCAGATTCAATTATTCCGAATTTAATTTTTAGCATCCCAATCATTTCAATTAAAAATATCAACATATTACATTGGTACACACTAAGCAATTAAGTTTTTAAAAAAAGAAAGTGCCTTTGTATTTTTTTTTTGTTCTTTAGGTGTATTAGTTTGAATAGTCTGATAACGTTTATCGGTGGAAAAAAACCAGTAACGAAAATCCTTACTATACTAAAAATAAAAAATATATATGTATTCAGTAATAAGAATGCGATCAATTCAAATAAAAAAATTGATTAAAAAAGTCACACCAACGCTACATTTACGTATATATTACATTTGCATTGGAATAAAATGTATATTTTCAAGGACCAGATAATAAATAAAAAATATCTTATATGATAAATTATCGAATGTTGTTAGAATGAAATTAGCATTGAAAATGGACGTTTTGATTGGGTACTAAATTAGACCTTTTCAGATATATTAAGATAATTTTAATACATATCTTATCTTCACAAATGAGCAGCAGCAAGACGATGGCAAGGTCCTTAGATGTTGCATCAGCTTACATCGACACTCCGTATTATGCAAAGGTTGTGTTGTATCATCAAGTATCACCGAACGTGATATTGGAGAAACTGGTACAAGTATTTTTTTTGAAGTAAATGACTAATACATTATTTACTGCTTTAGAGTCGATTGACCCACCTGTATAAATTCAGGTTTTTTTGAGCATATTTCTCTAGCGTGAATCTTTCTAAAACTATAAACGGTAGATATAGAGGCGAGTAGAGGGTTTATAAGCGATTATAAAAATTTCAGGCTTTGTTCAATTGTCAGGTCTCCGATATTGACCGCTTGCTTATTTTATGCACGAGCAGAAAAATTGAAACTTATATAATCTGAATGAGGAGCTAAAACATTTCCAGAAAGAAGTTTTTAGGACATTTCAAGTGTTTTTGAAGCCCAGAACTCTGCGTTTTACTACCCTTCACTCTTTTCGTGTGATAACAATGAGTTCTAATCACTGTGTACAATATATTTTTATTAGCTTCGTTAATGACCATGTCGGCCGCTATTAGGCATGTCACATTATTCCAGATTATTAATAAACTACCACAAGACTGCTCCAAATTAAAAACATGAGTGACGTTGACATGTTAAAATTTAAAAATATTAAATATTTCCAACTAATTTGCATATAAGGGCATACTCCATCATTGAATTCAATGAAGGGGTGTTTATATTTAATAAACAGATTCTGACTTATCCACGAGGCGGGGGCAACAGGAATACGGGCGACTTGTGGCTATCAAATATCTAATTTGACCTTTCTGGGTATGAACGCTATGCCGGAATTGTGAATACCACGAGACGAAAGGTAATAATTGTTTATATGCAAACGTGAAGACTGTTTTAATTAATTCGTTTGAATAATAATATTTTTTAACCGCAACCAGTGTATATACATACGATTGATTATTGTTAAATATTTTTAACAAGATCTGAATACATGATAATAAATTTAACAATAATACTTTATGGGAATCGGGAAGAAAAGGTCATGCCGCAGGGTTACCCTTTCTTTTTACACTAGAATTGTCTCATTGGGAGGGTGGCCTGGGAGTAAATGACACGTTATGTGGCTATCTGGTTGCGGGAAGATCACGTCTAATTGTCGTTGTGTTGTATAAATTTATAAATTAATTATCTGCCTCCATACCCTAACGAAGAGTGAAGGCCCATTAAGGTTTTTTTTTTTTAAATTCATTATTTTTTAGTATACAAATCTCTAATTATTTCTGATAACAGTTGGAGGCAGCATCGGTGCGTACAAAACGGAGAAAGTGTAAGATTATTTTTATGGATAAATTAAAGGTAGAGTATTGCAAAATCATGCGTTTTTAATTTTCTATGCCATTATAATTTTCAAATTGCGAAAATTTTTGCAGGCTTATTTTTTGATTCAGTTGAATTGAATTTTTAACAAAACTGCAATATTGATTTATTATTTTAAATAAATCCCAGGTTCTTTATTTTTTTATGTTAATTTACAATAGTGTTGGGGCTTGTGTAAATCGGGGGTAGTGTACTTGGGGGGCAGTGTACTCGGGGGGTAGTGCAGTCGGCGTGAGCGCGAGCATGGCGACATCTAGCGGCGCGGCTGGAAGCGCCCCCCCCTTCCACGCGGCCTCCCCCCTCCACGCGGCCCTCCCCCCTCCCCAGCGCGATAACGCCTTACAGCGAGCGCGGGGAGCTCTCGTCATACGCGAACTCACAGTCACCCGGTGCGGATGTCAGTCAGTCAGAGCGACTTGTAGTGCGATTACGTAGACAGTCTGACTTTGGACTTGCGAAAAGTTTATCAGTTGTAATTTGTGTATTGGACAATAAATTTCAGTGAGAAAAAAACAGTTTATCCGAACATTTTTTGAAATAAAAAAACTCGGGATATGGCAAAACCTATATACAGTCCCGCCTACGTCCGGCGGGCCATCATCGACAGCCTGAGGCGCTTCCTGGCCGAGCTGATCTCCCTGGTGGAGCGCACCGTGGTGGACCTCAAAGCCCTCGCGTGCAGCGACGTCGTCCGGCGGCCCTAGGAAATCGTGTTTCACGCTTTTTACCCGACTTTTGTGAAGACTCGACAGCGAGACGATCGACCGAGTGCCGTTATCCGAGTGGTTTTCCGAGTGCGCGAGGATGGCGATCGGCTTCCTGCCCAGCGAGGAGGACACGGACGCCAGGTACGCGAGGCTGAACGCCCTGCTGCTGGAGTTGTACGACGTGCTGTACCACCTCATGGACGGGCGGGACTCCACGGCCGCGGCCCCGCCGGCCCCGCGCGGTGAGTCCCGAGCCCGGCTCTTGCACCTCTATTTACTCTTGCACCGCTTCTTCGGGAACGACTGACCCCTCCGGCCCTCGGCGGGACCGACTCGAGTGCGCCGGCCGCTGCTAGAGCGCCCGATATCGCCGAATGTAGCTAACGCTCGGTTGCATCGAAAATAAACGACAAAAAAATTAAAATTGCATGTTTTATTTTGTGCTGTCAGTTCCACTTGTCCGTTGTCCCGCGGGTGATACCGCTTTGCATTGTGTCCCCGTCTACTTAAACAATATGTTACATCGAGTATATATTTTACCATGTTCAGTTTATTTAGGAATATACCGTCCACTAATGGATGCGATGTTTGTTATTTTTGTAATTTTTGTAAATAAACAAAGATTTTTTTAATTTATAAAAAAGTTATTTTTATTTCCGATCCTCTACAAATTAAAAAAAAAAAAAACAGAGAACTGACACACACTTAGAGCTATTTTTGATACAAAATATCACCCTACTTTTCGATTTACTATCGGGACACATTTTTGCAAGATATTATAGTACACATAATAAAATATAGTGTCAGTGAAATTTGATACACCGGCAGCATACTTTTTTAACATGTCGCAATAATTATCATCCAAAAAGATGCTTCAAAATATTGAAGATAATCCGTATTTTTTAAGCGTTTCATAACCGGTTAGTCTCCATCGGTTCGGGTAACGCGGGAGTCGCTCGTTAATGGCCCGCCAGCCCACCGGTCCACACTATTTTTCAAATTAATATTCAAATACAAAAAAATGGCTCAGGCCGCCCGCAACTTTAAAAACAATCTTTGATAGACCAGCATACCTACTCGTACAGTGAGCGACCGATTATTTTGTACCCGTTCAAAAATTGCAATAAGGAGTGAAATTTAAAAACAAATATATATATATATTAATATTATCAAAAATTGCGAAGTGTCGTCGTGCTTGAGCAACCACAAACCTGCTTCTGGACGCGCGCAAGATTCGACAGGTCACAACACCCGAGCGGTCATTTGCAATCGAGCGGTTATTTGGTTATATTCGATTGAAAAAAAATATTATTCAGAGTAATAGATTGAAATTTCATATCCGATCCGTGATCGCGGCTCCCGTCCGGGTTAAAGCCTCGGGGGTTTGTCCCTTGGAAAAAAATAAACTACCCCAACACTTTTTTCTGGATGTTATTACTCGTAGTTAGTCGATGTTAAAAATGCTACAGCCAAAATATATTTTTATATATACAAATATTATTATTATCAGATCAATTTTCTTCTGTCTGTTAGTGCTCTATATCATGTCTTCCCGCAGCTCATATTTCAAAGAACCGTAAATCCGTAAAAAAAAAAAAAAAAGTAAAACGTTTAAACCGACAAAGACATTTGGTAACTATTTTTTTAATACACAACACAACAGGTCATAAGTAAAATGTTTATAAACTACAAAAATATAACCAATTCTTAATTAATTTTTATTATTCAATTAATGTATAAAAAAATTCAACATATACGACACACATGCAGAAGTGTATATAAAATACGGTTTTAATCAAGATGTGTATGTGAGAGTTGGTAATCATGACAAAAATTAACAAGTAACATTTCCAAGGCAGGTTACCCTCGTTAATATCAATTAAATTACTCCAAACTCTAAATAAAATTTTCCTAATGAATAACCCGCTTTTAATATGGGTACTTTATATGTATCTATTGACCACAACCCGTCCAGTAATTGGTACATAACTTACACGATAAATACATGTCCTTATCTGATGGTCACTTGTGAATTGTTTAACAACCCTCTCGATGGGACTGTATCATATTACAAAATAATCCCAAGGAAATGTTATTATTTAAATTGGAAACGAAAATACAGAAAAACTGATAAGTATTGATTACGCGCAGTTTCAATGAAATCTTTAATGATATTGCGCAATATTATTTACGCATCTATTTTAATTTAATTTTCCTGTCATATATATGCGCCAACAGCCAAAAAGGACTTAAAACATTGTTAAAATTATATTTAAGTATTTCATACAAATATACTGTATATAAATTATTTTCTTTGCAAGTAAATATAAGAATTATTTTTCTGTGTGAAAGTTAGTTGTGAAAAAAAAAAAAATACTACATAAAACAAAACAATTAAAAATATATACGAATAACTCGCAAGCATATCACAGATCTCCATCAGGTGATGTGTCTTTTAGAAATGAACATTCAGGAACGTTCGTTAAGAGAAGTAAAATGAAATCCTATTCGTATAATATATCAAGATCTCGACAGTTTTTTTGCATGTCTAATGAAAACTATTTAAGCTGTAATTACATATTTTATTTCAAGTCCGAAGATCAGTGGGTCAACTACCTACAGTTTGAAAACTCTTGCACAAGCTACTAATTATTCACACTTCCTAAATAAAACACGATTTATGAATCAGTCGAGTGAAGATCAACCATTTGTAGAAGAATTCATAATGCATGTGTGGTTTGCTTCGCCGGGATTCCAACAGTGAACCCTTTGTGTAAGTGAATGTCTTTAAATAGACTGCTACGCAACACTTCACTCGCGACGGACGGCGCTGAACTATCGACACGGCCAGTGTGAAGTATGAAGACGCGTGCCTCGGCTTTTCAACTCCTCGGCCTCAGCTCCAAGGAATCGATTTCACTTCAGTAAATTTAATTTCTTATATTTACGATCAAATATGATTTATATCTACCCATAAAATACAACATTTTTAATATAAATAACGGAATATCCATAAAGCCTAAATGAATGACTCGCTTGAAAGTATTTAAAATAATTAGGTGTAAAATGTAAGTCGCTGGACGTGCATGCATGAAATAAATTTGCTCATACTCATACAATGCATACTAATATATAACAAAATCACATTTTTATGAGTGTTATAAGAGACATTCAAACATTATTCAAAATAAGCTCCTTGACTAAATAATACAATGCACGAAATCTTTTTCGGTAGGAATAATTTGATTGAATAGCTTGCCGGTGCCTACGGAGTATTTATTATAAGATGATTCTCAGAACGAGTCGCAGACGGTTGCAACAGATATATAATTATTTTAATAACGTTCCGGGAAGCTAAGAAAACTTGTATTTTAATTTTGCCGAAAATATAAGACCCGTCCGTTTTTGTGGACACTCGTTTCCACAGAATATCGGTTGTTTATCTACAATGTTGCTTTAATATATTTTATTAAGTATATAATAATATATTTTAATAATTAAGTTATTTCCACGTATTTAGCCACTATCTTACCTTCAGTAATTTATTTAAACGAGATTTAATACGTGCTTTTAATTAATGAACGAAATCTAGAAAACTACTGTATTTATAAAAGATTTTACATTAGGTATAATATAAACTAGTTAAGGATCTGAACTTTAACACTGAAAATATTTAGAAATCACTAAATTGATATTAGTTCGCCAGTACAGTACCTTCTTTCTTGGAATAAAATTTTACGGTTCTTGAATTGTTTTGGCGAATATTTTCCTTATTGATTGTTGTCTCCTCATCTTTTTTTATTCTAAGAATTGTTTCGCGCAGTTTTATCGATAGCCAATATGCGACGAGATACCCTGTCTACTCTCAGATCCAATAAATAGCTTAAATGTCTACATAATATTAATTACCATAGAAATAGAGCTTCCTTAACGAGATATACGAGTACTATACAAGAGAATAAACTTGACATTCAATGCACCAAAGAAGGTACAAGAATGCTATGCTTTTGCAGCGTTATGGAGACGTCCTTCACGCCAACACCTGCAGAAATGTTCATTTATATCGAAGCGTTTCGATAATTAATTTGCTGGGCCAAAACTTAACAAATACTTTGTGTCACACATTCGTTGTGAATGTGGAAATGTTTATTATTGAGCAGGACCGGCTGAGACAAGACCTTCACCATACACAATAAGACACGTTTCTATTGGAAGAGCATTGTTAAAATGACGTATATCGAAAACTTTCTCTTGTAAAATATTTCGCGAAATCAAAGTATGTGTCACCGCGAATAGCGGAATCCGTCGCAAGGACAAATCACCCGTTACGCTACGATACAAAAATAGCAATTGAAATAGCTTTGCGGAAAACAAAACGAAGTCTGAATACGTCATCATTATTATTTTTATTATTCTGCGTTTTAAAATGTAGGTTGCTCGCAGCCGAGGTCATCGCTTGCAGGCTATGAGCAGCACGTTCCTCTGCACTTGACAGGCGATGCAATTTTTACTCTCGTTTCGAGTCCGCTCGGTGACGTCGTAATAAGTGCAGTCCTTTTGGACGGGTAATCGGCCGCGTTTCCGAGACGGGTCGACCTTACCGTGACAATGACCCGAGAGTCTATGACCTGAGGTCTGCGATCGCGGCTGATGCCGGACACGCCCACACATGTCGTAAGATTATTTAAATTTCTGCAATTGCATTTGCGCGGTATAATAACGACGAATTCGTATGTTTTACAACTTTGTGTTAATTACTGCCAATTTGTAGGCGAATGTTAATACTTTACACATGGTTATAATTAGCATGTACCTAAGTGCTACTATGAGTAATGTGACCGCATTACTATATAATTATTTTACGGTTTACACAAAACAGCTGACCTATGAGGTGCTGTTTTTTTTTTGCCAAAACATTACAATGATGTTCTCAAAAATAAAACAGAATTATTATGTTTTTAAATGAATTTATCTGAACGAATATCGCGTATTAAAATATATATTATTTAAAAGTTGCTACTAACGCCATCTAGCGTTGAGTAGCGACACCACTAATCGCTCGCGCTTTTGAGGACGACAAGGTTTTTTATATTTGATTTATGCATTATTCAATAAATTAATACCTATTCACCCAATTAATCTTATGTTTCAATAATAAATATTAATTACTCGCCACGCAGGTAGTTAATATATTACAAATAAATGCATGTTTATGCACTTGTATATATGCATGTATAGTATGTACTCAAGTGAAGGAAACTTACTATTTATGTATGTGGACATATTGGCATAAGTCATGAAATAAAATCTGCACACAACTATACATCGAAATTTTATAAATAAAATTACAATATTTTTCATACAAAGCATCTATCTTTAATTAATAGCTCTATTTTTTTCCAGGGTTTTAATTTTGGCTTATTTCCAAAATATTATACATTACAAAAAGAAAAACTCTTTATCAAGCGATCGTAACAAAATGCATCCTAATAGTTGAACCCACCCCAAAAATATAAATTCAACGTACCCCAAATAATTAATGGAACTGGTATTTATTTTGTAATACTCCATTTTATTACAATAAAATAAAACCATAGTCTCCAAAACCATTTGGTTTTATTTTATTGTACCCCAAATAATTAGAAATTATGTTGTATTGGACGAGGTGGCTATTACTCAACAGTCCTGCGACACGAGTATTATTACGCGTTAGGTGATGGCCACCTGTGATTAAATAATACTTAATACAATACCGTTCCGGAGATGCTATTGTATTCTTTGTTGAGAACTGCAGATATCACATGTTTATTTTTCGCACATGCACGGAGGCATCTGACATTTACTTCGCTGAAGGCAATCAAGGGGGCACGCAACATTAAAAAATATATATATACATTTATAATATTTTTTTATCGTTGTGATAAAAAATAAATATTTTTTCTGTTCCAAATTGCTGCCGGCCATAAAATTTATGATCAGCACACAGCATTATATTAATCGAATAATGTAGAATAAATAGACTAATAGATTTTTTTGTGCGTATTAAAAAAATATGATTTTTCCAAATCTGATCTGGTATAAGTAATCATTACGTACAATGCGTACAATACAACTACGCACTTATAATAAATTATTTAGGATTCGGATCTCAGCTACTGAATCGAGTCTACAAGGAAAACGAATTTTTCTTGTTTCTTTTTTTTCTTGAATTTTGGAAACGTTTCTTAGGTTACTGTAAATTATTTTTTTTATGTTTTGTAATTTTTTAAGACACTTGTAGTGTGCCAGGCCGCTCGCCCGCCACAGGTCGAGCGCCTCTGCCGAGTTGCAACAGTTGCGTCAGTGCACGAACCGGTTCGCAGCTGCACTTGTATGTCACGTCCTATGCTAGAACCAGAATCACTATCAGGCCTACTTACTCTGCCATTACACCTTTACTTTCTGAACAACGCGACTGTGAGAATAGACACTTCGTGGTCCAGCACGCTTCTGCATGCAAACAAGTATTTATACGCTCAATAATCAATGTTTTTAAGCATACTTCAGCGATGATTCTTCAATACGACTATCAATAATATTTATTATTTTAATGCTTCAAATCATTATGTTTTTGTTATTTAAAATACAATTCTTATCTAACGTATATAATTTTTTTTATGATTATGTAACATGGTAACAAATTATAAATTTAGCATTGCCAAGTGATCGCAATCGAAAACGATAAAAAAAATATTACTAGCTTCCGAATGGTGCTTATTATAGCCAAGAACAATGATATCGAGTGTGTCATATTTTGTGAACAGTACATCACACCATATCATATACAGGTTTCGATAGATAAATTTGTATTGTTTTCAGTTTCCTGCCCTTGAAAATTCATTCAAATGAGTAATATCCAATTAGGCCATTGTATCTATTTAAAGATGTTTTTAATTTTATTTGAGGTCTTAAAATTGATAATAATATAATTTATATATTTTATATTTGTTTTATTCGACTTCTAACCGTTTTATAAAGAGTCGTTCACTAAATCCAAAAAATGCCTGGTTGAATCATCTCAATCATCACAACCTTCGAGTCTGAAGAGTTTGATTAAATAAACGAGTATGCCTGTGACATCTCTAAATAATTTAGTCTAAGGAATCAACTTTTAGGCATGGTTGATTGCTGTGTAAGATTCGCTAAAAAAAACCTGCGCTTGATGATTCACTCGCGCGTGCCAAGTGCTGCGCATCGCCATGATGAAATTTTATTAGTCTTTAGCGAGCAATGATCTATAATACTAATATAAAAGATGATTAAAAATATCATTCGTTTTGTCGAGTTGTGTTTAGTCGCTTAAATTATATGTTAAAAAAACACCATGTTACAACAATTTGATGTTAAAAAAATACGTTAATTGTTTAGTTGGAGTGATAGGTTTCCACGACATATTTGTGGTATTTATACATGGCAATGGATGGGTACTTTTGCAGAGCTATTGTCAGCCGTGGTAGGTACAACCCGAGTTTACCGGATATAGTCCCAAGGATGCGCTTTATCGGGTGCAATTACATGACGAAGCCACCTGCAGTTTTGCAATTATGCACCTCTGCAACGATTCTTTGTTATTTACGCCAATTGTCTGGTTTTTATATTTTATGTCTGCAATAGACATACGCGGTAGTCGAGCTGAGGCCTACGAGTACCTCCGCGAATCATTGTGACAATATTTTGATAGTTTGATGATTGGTTTAGATGGAATTTCGTAGTGACTCATGTCGCTATCACAATGAATCATGTGCTTGAACATCGCAGACTGCTTGGCACCTGTATTTTATCTCGTTATCACCATATATGGTTGTTTTTTCTCGTGAATCACTCATACAACCGTGTTTGGTTAAATAAAAAAATACCTTTTCTCACATTGTAGTTACAGAAATTCCAATCAATACAATAATATAAACCGTACGAGAACTACTGCACTATACAAAGATCTAAACCACAAACATTTAGATTCATAAATGTACGTAAGCATTTATTACATGTATATACAAGTGAAGAAATATTTAACTTAACCATTTTTTGTGACTAAATGATTCAAACAAACTACTTTGAATTCAAAATATCTGAAAACGATTTTCCTCGTGTGGTTTTTCGACCATGATATTTTTTTTTAAGCGTATTCTTTATTTATGAACATTCACGTATTGATACGCATAATTCTACGAGCTTAATTTTTTTAATTTAGATTTTTAAAACTTGTTTGATCGAGTTTGCAAGTTTGTTTTATATTGACAAAATTTCAGTAACTTCGAACCGCCTAGGCTTTTTGTTTATCGGATGAGATGCGTGCTCGACTCTCATGTCCTGTTTTCTTTCAGGTCCACTTTTTCCTCCTTTGTACGTGCCTGCATCGCAATCCTACACGAGGGCACCTGTTCCGCGTCCGAGATTTGGCTTAATATTTTCTATGGGAGGTTCCAACCTTCATCCCATTGTTGAAACGTTCGCCCTTGTAATACAAACTGGGTGCTTTCATTATCCTCGTGAAACAGGTGTCGACTTGAGCTGTAGGAACCAGTTTTTTTTATAACTAATCGTTTTGAAATATATTATATTTTATTTTCAAAACATGAATTTAAGTATTATTTTAAAACTTATCTTTAATGACGCATCGATAAATATCGAAATTGTTTTTGAAAATAAAAAAAAACAAATACGTAATTTGTTTACGAAATTATTTTTAAATTATAAAAGATTGCGAAAAAGATTATTTTTAAAAATATTTGTATTATTGTTTATTTATTTTCCGATAAAGAATATATATATTTTTCTAACAAACAGTCTAGTGGGTCGTCAACGTCGCCTCTAATTCGGGGAAACAAACTTTCCTGTTGCGTTCTTGGTATTTCGCGTGAATTTGTATTCTTGGAAATTTTTCAAAATATAAACATTATATATAATACACAACATATAATTGCGTAGATGTGTTCAGTAATTGTAGTATATTCTACAAGTTATCTTTTTTAATTATGCAAAGACCTGCTTGACATTGGATAAATGCAAATCCTACTAAGTTGATTGTAATTCAAATGCACATTATTTGAATAAAATATCGTGCATACCTTTTTACCCGCATAAATAATTTATTTTCGCTAATAGAGTATAGAATGATGAACGAATTCTTTTACATAAATGCATCTAATTTTTTTCCAAGTTCACGAGGGTTTGAAACTGCCATTAAACATGGCGAAATTCGTTCTTCTCCTCAGAGGAGGTCGGTGACCATCTCACTGGACGTACGTTTGTCCTGAGCCAGAATTACTATTTCGGCTGCACTCCCGACTTTCAGCCGCTGGCCTCAACATCATAAAAAAGAACTGGGACAACATAACAATTGGTGAATCTCCAGCGAGTTTTCAATGTTATGTCTCTGGCACATAATACTTTCCGTAAGCTGTTAAATGCGAAACAACAATACAAATACATAAACGGCGTTGAAAAAATTGCCCATCTGGTTTTCAATAATGCACAATACCAATATTCAAACAAAAAATCTAAAGAAAACGAAAAATCAAAATGCGAGCGCTTTCGAAGACAGGCAACCGAAGGGCCCCGAGATTCGTCAAAAGGGAACAAAAAACGGTGGACAGGTCCCCTAATCTTTATTTTGGTGCCGTCTCCCTCGCACGGCCGAGGCCCCATTCCCTGTCTCGCTCCCTCGAGCGTGATTCTGTTGGACACCTGTGCGCGGTATACCAGTTCTGACGATGCTCTGTGCAAGTGGGAGGAGTCGTGCCGTGTTGTTCAATTCTTGGATATCATACTTTCAAAATATTCCCGATATATATTTTAACACTTTTACGAATTCGCGATATTCATATATTCTTTGTCATTTGATTATTTCAAGTGGTTTAAAAAAAATTAAACACTTAATTCTGTGACTCTATTAAACGACGGTTACAAAACCTAGAACCCTAAATTTCTTATAAACCTTTTTTTAATCACGAGACGTTATCGCCGTCTTGCAATCGCACGGGAGAATAATGCGCTAGAGGGAGACGGGCGAGCACGCCCTCGCTTTTTAATTCGGTCTTGGAAAGCACAATATAATAATCCATCCAGATAGCCCGAGGAGATTAATATGGGGCAGTGATTTTACTCCGTACCGTTTGTCCGAAGAGGCGAGCTGACTGGTTTCAGTCCCAAAGAAATAAAAACAAAACTATATGCAGGTGCGCCGGGCCGGGAGGGTGCCGACAACCTCGCCTGTGGGAATCATTTCCGAATTAAAATTTATAATATAACAAAAGTATTACTATTCATTTGTAATGCAAATAACTATTACGATTTGGTCAGAATTTTTAAAAAAATAATAATCAATGATTAATTTTATACTCAATATTAATTTGTACTAAAGTTTTGATAACCTGAACAAGTATATTTTTAGCTCAGTTCAAATTAAAAACGTTAATTATGAGAATATTTTTAGTATGTATCTCTAACAGCTGATCGATAGCCGCCGTTTTAGCGATCCGCGGATTTAATACAACAGTCCGCGGTTGAGGAGACCTGCCCGGATCACTTTTAAACACGATTTACTTTCTGAACCTTTTCCCAACACGAGCACACACAGGTGATACACACACGCACCGATCAAAACATCCAGTCCCTTGAACCCAGAAACTGTGATTGGAGATACAAAAAACGACACCCTTTACCCTAGCCATGCGAGATGGTCTTTACAGCCTGATTGAATAGGATCCATTATCGCGTGTTGTTTCTCTTGGGTGTTAGTGTTTTTGGTTGCAGGACTTCTCTGTTGATTTGACACAAAAAGTTTATTTTTTGTTTGTCCCTATTTACGTTTTTTTTTTAATAGGTAGTAACTTGTGTGTTATATATCATTGTTTGTCTGCTTGTATGGCATATTGTACCCCTCAAGAGCTACCGTTCAAATACGTGATAATACAAATTTAAATTTTATAAAAGGCATACAATTTTTGTTATTTCCATCCTTATTGTTGAGTCCAAGCAAATCGAAATTATCTGTTAACGTTTTAATAATTCTAGATAATTTTTAAACGCTCAATAAGCGTATTGATGTGTTGGCAAATATTGTATGTATCATACCGTGATTGATATCATACCAAAACTTGATTTATCAATGTTCTGCGAGCTGGAAAATACTTCTAAATGATACAAAACCCGGTAGTAGTGGTATCCGACATTTTTTAAAATGAATATAAATATAGTTTTCGGAGCGTGTTTTGCTATAGATTTTTTTGTTCGTTTTGCTGTATTTCGATACACAGGCATGTATATCCAAGCAGTGTGGGGAAAAGGGGCCAACACTAAACACAGCACAGGTGTTCGCAGGTTCGTGACGATTGCTCCCTGCCTCAGATTACCCGAGTCCGAGGTTCCAGTCTCCGCGGGGTGCATAGACAGAGTCCGTATCGAGCCTGACGAGAAGGCTAATGGGATATATGTGTCCTTTTATTTTTTACTAAATTCAGAGTCACGTCGTAGTATCTACATGACAATATGTATATATATATAGATTAGATAACTACACCATAAAATTTAATTACGTTATTTTATAAACAAAATTTGCGATCAATCATAATATCTAATGGCGTGATATGTATCACGTGTTGTTGAAAGATGCTGCGTAAAATTTTAAGAAAATAAAATATTTTTGTGACTTATCTTTCTGCGTTTCAAATCCATGTCGTGCTCTTTGTGTGACACGTCAACTTCACGTCATTATGATAAAGCTAATCATTAGCCGTGACACGTCACGACAACAACCCGTAAGGAACGACACATTTCAAATCATCTCAAATCGCAATTTTAACACAAACCAAACGGTAACCAAATGGACTAAACTGATGTGCGAAGCGAACGAAATTCGCGTAAAATTGCACGTGTGAAATCTAGTCTATACACTCTTTGATTTGCATGTTCAATAATTGGAGGATTATCATTCTCTGACCACTCCACTTCTTCATTGTCACTTTGTTCAGAATCACTGGACAGTATTGGTAGAAGTAACATTGACGAGTCCTAAACAAACATTACGAGCTGTAAACCTAAAGAGTAAAATGACCTTCTGCCGCTTTTAGAGTAAACACATTCAAAAACGTATTAATACACGCCCCGCCTTTAGACAGCAGTCCGCGAAACGGGTACTAGTACCCGCCCCGCCTTTAGTGTGTTAATAACACGTGTAAATATTTTTTAACCAGTTTCATGGACGCTCAAATAAAACATGACGTGTAATTTTTTTTATAGTGTTAAATGCGTTGCTATCATAAGAAGACCTGCATACATTCTGCGAGCGTGTTTCGTGTGGATTTGATAATCATAATATATTGTGTATTGCTAATTGCTTTTGATTCATTAATTTTTGTTGTTTACTGATGTCGGTTGTGTTTTCGCCAACAGT
Organism: Atopsyche davidsoni; assembly: GCA_022113835.1. Taxonomy (NCBI): domain Eukaryota; kingdom Metazoa; phylum Arthropoda; class Insecta; order Trichoptera; family Hydrobiosidae; genus Atopsyche; species Atopsyche davidsoni. Next base: position 5,636,577 of record JAILWY010000006.1, on the reverse strand, counting down.
TCGCCCCGCTTCCGATTCCTCGGCGCCGCGGCTCCCCGACCTGCTGGCGAGCGCGCCCCGGCGACGCGTGACCTCCGCCCGCTCGCCGCCCCCGGCCCCGCCCCCGCCCCCGCCCCTGGTCCCCGCCCCGGCCCCGCCCCCGCCCCCGAGCACGTCCCCTGATGACGAGGTGTTCCTGCCCCCGGGGCGCACTCCTCGCCCCCGCCGGCGCCGCCGCTGCGACAGCCTCAAGGCCCGCCGCGACGCCTGGCGCCCCGAGGCTCTCCTGCAAGACCTCAGGACGGAGATCGAAACGGTAAGGAATAGACTCGACGGCCTAACTGTAATATAACTAGAAACGTTACCAGTCGTTACCATATATCGATACACCAATAGCTGGGTACTCGAATTTGAAATTTGACGCTGCTCACGTTTTCCTTCCAATTCATTGCTTGACATTTGTGTCACATTTCGTGTCGCAAACAACGCATCACTGTTCTTTATTTGAAAAGTTCTAAATTTGAAATTTTCGCGGTGAACAACAAAATCCTTTAATTCGTACATACTGAAACTCGCTAAAGCATATTTTATAGTTTTATTCAATTAGTTTACGAATGAAAATATTGTCCTATCGTCTTGAAATTAGGCACATAGCTGTGGAAAAATTTACTGAACTTACATGCAAAAAATCAGCGGTAAGATATTCTATAGAGAACCAAAAAATGAAAAATGAAACATACTCGCACGTCACAGCGCGTGACGTACTCTACACTCTTCCTCACTTTCTTCCGGAAGTTTCTAGACTGATCGGCCAATGCCACCATTTTCTTCACTGACAATCAAATTGCACAAGGCTTCCAGTGTCCGTGGTAAATCCGACTTAGAATCTTGTTACAAACCATTGTAGATTTTTATATTTAGATTTTGCAATGTTCGCATTTTAATTGAATTCTTTCACCTTTGTTAAATCCCGTAATTGAAAATCTCTCCGAGCAGGTTTTATCTTTTACGTAATATCTTCCTCAAAGCTCAGTCGGTCGCTGTGGGACCTCGCTACGTATTTTTCCATTTCCCCTGTTGTCGCATTAATTCCATTCATTGGGAGAGGTAATTCGGTTACGCGAACCGAGATATTTCCCATTATACAGTTTTAATTTGTACCGAACAACCCCACCCCACCCCCAGGCCCTCCGTCACCTTAGAGGATTTGCAATTAAAAAGACCCTCTTTAAAATAGCAAGCTTCCAAACAAAAAAAATATTTTATATATTCCAATAAAGCTAACTGATCCGTATCGATGAGTATATTCAACACAAAGTATTATTTTACCGAGATCTACAAAGTTACAAATATAATTTTTATGTTTCGAATCAAATCCTTATTGATAGTATGTATTAAATTTATGATTCAAGATAAACTTTATATAATAATAACAGCCGCAGAAATATCCAATTTGAAATAATTGTTATTTTTCTGTTTATCTATATTAAATATCACAGTTTTGCTCATACAGATTGTTTGTTCCCCGAGTTTGTCTCTACTCCTATTCATAAAATCTACGGCTGGTATTGCAAATTCGTATTACAAAAAATTGGCTCAGATAATATCTGTGAAAACTACCCTCACCAGCGGTAATCTTAATACTGTGCTGTAAATTGAAATAAGGTGGCGGGGGTATCGGGGGGTAGTTGGTGAGGTACCGCATGCAAGGAAACACTTCCCTTATACTACAAGCGTGAAGGGGGAGGGGGCTGACAAATATTACACTATCTCATTAATTTATAATTTATTATAATTTCTAAAATAATACTATTGAAAAACACGAACCGGAGATTGATGACCGGAGCTATAAAAAAATTAGGGTATTAAATTTATTTGTATGTTCCATCTTTTTGTTTTTTCTATTGTGATAGCACAGAAGATATATTATATATTAATTTAAATGATCTGTTATCTCCTAAATTAAGTTTAATAAATATAAGTAAGCAAATACCTTCATTTGATTATTAAGGTTATATTTAAAACGTGTAATTTGTATGAACAAACCAATTTAAAATTTAGCTACTCAGTCAATAAATTTGGTAGCATTCAAGTTAATTAGAACCGCCATTATCACCAGACCGCAGGATAATACTCATTAATCCGCGTTTTCTTTATCAACTTGATGTGTTTACGGCATTTGTGTGCTATGCGTATTGTGAACGAATCCACTTGCTACATGACTCAAACTGCCCGCAGAATTGCATCATAATGAACACCTCAAATTACAAGTCAACTAACAAAATGCTTTTGAACTCCTGTCGGGAAAGTTTAACAGTAAATTGTAAACAAAATTATTTTAAATATTGCCGCACGCCAAGTGCGCATATTTTACGACATTTTTTACGATTGGATCTTACGCCGTATCGTACCCATTCTCGCGCAAACAAAAAATGTAAAAAAAGACATTTGTTTTACGGGAATTGTAATTTTTGAGTATGGCGTTCCTCGGGCGGCGCATCGCTCTTATCTGATTGAAATCGCGTTTGACAATAAAAAATATATTGCGGTGATTTCCATCCCCGTCTCCCCCGCATCGCTAAAGCCCGGCCCCTCGGCTCCCTCATTACACTCAGTTTTTTACAGTTGATTGGGTACCGCTTCCCCCACAGCCTTTTTGCAAGTAAAACAATAAATCCAGGAAATGTAAATGTTACCGACTTTTAGTTTTCTAATTTGAAGATTTTCAAGTAAAGTAAGTCAAAAGGGGGGATACTGTGAACCTTTCAATGGATTTGCAATAGTGAATTTAAAAATTAAGTACTTGTGCTACAACATTATCAATTACGCAAAATAGGTCATTACATATTTTGTATAAAACAACTCACGACTACATTTAATAATGAACTTCTGCTGTCTACATTTATTAGTATTACTTTCCCATTGAAACCACCTGTGTTTTTCTTTACTGTAAGAAAGCATCATGTTTATTGGTCCTCTAAGCTATAATATTTATAAAGCGTGGATGTTCGTCTAAAAACTGATGACGTTGGGCATAAAATCTTTTATTTAGTACTCATCTTAAAGTACGATTTCTTTTATTCTGCTTTTTACACTTGTCGTTAATGCGAATCAGCCTCTGACGTGGGCTGAAACGTAAAAGTGTCTACTATTTTATTTTTATTGATAACGGATAAACTGAAACAATGCAAGCACCCAAAACGAAGGATGTTTTTAATATTGTAATAAATGCGAATATTGTGGTCTTAACGGAAGCCATTTTGAAAAATATAGATAAGAAACACGTTTTTAATGCCCAACCTTTTACAGTCGCCGCACAGATGACGCTATACTTTAGGATTTGAGATTATTTTCAAGTTGGTATTGCGGCCACCATTTTCTTTTGCATTTACGTTTTTAATTTTTTTCTTTTTTAATATAAAAATCATTTTATACTTTCCAATTATCAATTATGTTATATTTGTACATGTTGCAACGTTAACTTCTTATTTGCTTTCATACAATTTAATTAAGAAAGAAAATTGGAGCCTTATCAAAAATTTAATCAAATAGAACATAATTAAATTAATAACACCTTAAATAAATTGGTATATATTTGAAAATGAACATTGAACTACGTTATCTATAATATTTTTTAATCAATTTGATTTGAATCAATAAGATAACACATTTGCTGTCTACGTGGTAATTTTAATATAAAAAAATATTATTACATAAGCACACTATTACTACCTTTCACATATTTCACTTCACTAATGAGACACTAAGTATTGTGTAAATATTTTTTTTTTTTCACTTTTACACTCACGCGCTTATAAAACATATTAATTTTATAACTAACCGAACTTATTGAAACAACACTAATGCTTGGATAATGAAATAAAATATCTCGAAAATCATTAAGCATTTACGATATTTAACACTTTTAATAAGACATGGTTTTCAAAGTAAATTGTATGAAATATCTTGCTTTTTGCAATAATTTTTGGCAGTGCTCACGGTTTTTCTGCTGGTTTTGCTCAATTTTACTTCGTACTGGTATATTCTTATCATTTGCTCTTTAGCACTCGATAAAATTACGGTACGGTTAAAAAAAGTTTCGTATATAAATATTTATAACTTATTTATTTCATTTTTGAATTTACTCAATTTCACATTTTTAAGAAATGTTCAGTTATGAGAGCATTATATTACTTGGTTTGTTTTATCTTTCGATACAATTAAATTTTGTTAATTATAATAAATGCGGAAAATTTATTAAATATTAGAAAAATGAATGTACTTGGTTTGTTTTATCTTTCAATACAATTCAATTTTGTTAATTATAATAAATCCGGAAAATTTATTGAATATTAGAAAAATGAATGATGCTATGATAATATACAAATTTTTTGTACATCGAGTAGTCGTCAATGGCTGGCCCACCCATATTTTTGTAACGATAGGCTCTCCTTGATTTGATAAAAAAAAAGATGGCGCATGATTCTAGTGATAAGCTGCTTCTCAGAATATCGATACCCGAGTGATCGATGCGCGCCAATGTTCAAAATACCAACAGTTCAATACAAGTCTCTAATGGTGGTTTCTTTCTCTCTGCAGGATCTGTCTGACTCCGGCCAGTCTCCCGACAAAGTGGCCGAGCCGGAGAACACGCTGCTGTCCACCTTCCTGTCCGGCGGGTCCCTGTGGACGGCCGTGGTGCTCGTCGTGGGCTGGAGGCTCCTGGCCACCAAGCGGTAAATTCGCCGCCCCACACTGCCGGCCACTCGTCTGTTCACCTCCAAGTCCGATGAGCCTTCTCGGATGGGCGCGCTGCGCATCTTGGACCGGAAGCTCCTGGCCCGCCGACCGGTGAATCCACCGACCACCGACACCACCCACTGCCGACGGCTCGACTCGACGAGGAAGATCCCCCGGCGTTCTTCTTTACAAAAACCGATAGCTATAAAGCGCAATACCCCTTACATATTTTCGAAGTTATCGATCTGCTCGCGTCCGAATAGCGCCCGGTCGATTTCAGTCGGCTCGAAGTAAACGGACAATCGACAATTCACAGTAGACATTCGATCAGTCCGATTGTCGGCCCGACAAAATCGACGGGGCGCTGAACTCCGGCCAACCGCGTGGCTGCCTTTTTGGATATATTGCATTATATATTGATAAATATATTCTGCAATATATTGCCCGATGGCCGATATCAGTCGACGCGTCGATCCATCGAATGTGTAAGGGGCCTGTAGATTTAAGATTCACCCCACTTTTGAAAGTTACAAATTTTGAAGTGTTCGTTGCAAATGCCTTGAAATGACACTAGATAATGCATGTACCGTATATCGCACGGTTGATTTCGAGATTTCGTTCAGGCGGTTGTCGATTTCCAAACGTTATGTAGTAAAGCTCAAAAAAGCGCATTGTGATTGAAGCCGCGGCGTTCCGCCCGGAAATAGAATATTTTCTTATCGTTCTGAATCGTCTCAAGTTCCAAAGAGAGCTTCGTAAAAGCTAAATCTAATTATTGATCTCATTTTAAACAATGAAGGAAAGAAAGAAAGGTTCACGCGTGTGCCAATAATGTACATACGAATTAGTCCGATGGAGCGGCGTGCGGCGCGAGTCGCCGGTGATCTTTTAGCCATTTTTTAGAATAATTCTTACATAATTATCGATAACGTTGACTGCTTCGTTTTGTACGCAAATACGAGGAGCCGCATATTTGGAAGTATATATTTGTAAAACTAGTTTAATCTAGAGCGATCGCCCGCGACCCGCGCCCGAGTCGCCGCGCGTGTCAATGTATGACGTTTGAGACTGTCGTTTTGTATTCTACCCTTTTGATATTAGAATTTTGATACGCGAAATTTTTATCTAAATTTTGAAATGTGTATATTTTTCGATCAGCGGGTGCGGGCGGAGGAAGGAGTCGCCGCCCCGCTGAATAGTGTATTTTGCCTGCGCAGGCTGCCGGCCGCGACAGGCGCGATAGTTTTCCCATGATCTCCGCTAGATAAGAGGCGGCCGCTGCGGCGCCAGGCGCCCCGGCCCGCCATACTGTTGTACATAAACAAGAATGCAGTGTACAGTGTAACACGGCCCCATCGTCTCCAGCACTGGGGCAATGCGGTGTCAATTTTACTTCTCATCTCTTCTACTCCGCAGCATCTGCTTGTTATTTTCATTCGCAGCATGCTTTCAAATTATTAATGAAATTCCTGAAGTGTCAAAATCACTCATTCGATTGCCTTGCTTAGCAAAAATATGAAAAGATAATAAGTAAATTTGCATTGACACCTCGCATTTTTGTGTTCTCTTCTAAACTATAGTCGTTATCGAATATTATTACGGATAAAATAATATCGCAGGGGAGGACACGGTCCTTCTTTGAATTCCAAATTGTACAATTCTCTCGCGACATTTCTTATATTATAAATAACCCGAGGAGATCCGTTTTTTAAGTGTTTGTAATAATTCGTAACCATTAAGTTATTGTATCTCCGCCTGTTTAGTAAATGAACTAGGCCAATTATATAATCGCCCGTTTATGCCAAACATCAAATTGAAAATTGGCGTTATTCCCCCTGAACCGCAATGCTCTGCTGAGTATAATTAAAAAATATTATTTGTTTTGTAAGTAAAACCAGTATATGAAACGTAGTATTACATAAGGAGATTTAGTATTAACGTAGTATTCAGCCGTATTATTTTTATTCTGACTTTTCGCGAATTCCCCAAATATCCGACAATCATTATTTTTGTATTTTAATAAAAAAACACGAATTGAAAATTAATCCAGAGCTTATTTTAATTTTAGACAAAAATGTAACGCAGTATGCAATTAAAATAAAACAGTTGTGATTTGTAAGTAAATTCTAGTTTAGTTATTGTCAATTTATCGAGGGGTTTTTAATTCCTTTTTGCAATTTTAATGTAATTAATGTAATGCTTGTTGTAAATATGCGCAGTCGCGACGTGCGATCTCTTTGTATATCATAAGTAATAAATATCCTGTAAAGCGATTCGATTGTGGAGCGACAATCCGAACGCAGTCGTAAGATAGAGAGTTGCTGGACCTCCTCGATCCTCGGCGCTCGGTCGCCGGTCGTCGTCCCAGCTAGAATTTATTCATTCACTAAATCCTAGACTCTGGCAACTCTTCGTTTTGTATAGAAATCAAAGCGTTTCTGTGTTTACAAAAATGGGCGCACCGGAAGTCTCTCCGCCGCGAACTGTCACTCGCGGGAGGGCGGGCGGTGTGCGCCTTCGCGCATCAAAGCGGCCCTGTGATTATGCCCCAGGCAAACTTCCTGTTTCCAACTGATCTCCGATTAGCGAATAAGATCTACAATAAGAGTATTCATAAGGTTCAATATAGTGTGCGCTGTGCGATCTTTTCCGCTGTAGGTATTCCGTTAGGCTTTTGCACTAAAATGTCTCACAAAATTTTGATAATCGAGGACGTGTTTTCGGCCATGCCTCGGCATGACGGCGTTGCCAACTCGGGGCGCGACTGCTCCTCCACCCTGGGTGCTCCACCCTGGCTCCTTCACCCTGGCCGCCTGCACTCTTGGGGTAGTCTGGTTCGCTTCGGAAATCGGCACAGTCACGTCGCGGGGTTGCTCAGTCGCGTTCAGCGGAGCTCGTCAGCTCGCCTGAAGGGATGGCGTCGACCGGCACCCTCGTTTTCACAACTTTCAAATTTCATTATAAAAACTAGTCATTAAAATCCGAAGGTGGATTTTAGTTTCGACTAGTGTGAAGTAATTATCAAAGATTTATTTTAATATAATAATCGTCTAGTTTTATTTCGTTTTCAATTTTATATTTTTATACTCCCATATTAACAGTGTATCCGTTGGGCATGAATAATTTGACAATTTTACGAAAGTTTTGTATTGAGTAAACTTTAATTCGATAATAATATATATTTATATATTACATAGATGCATATATGTGTATAGTATTATATTTATAATGCGAATCCAAAGTAATAAATTAAAAACGAATAAAATATATTTTAGCATTTTTAATTAATGTAACATTACTTTATCCATACGCATATATAGATTTTAATTATATATCTTACCAATGTGCTAAATATTTTCGTATGCTTCAATTTGCTAGATTTACTACGCGCGTAAATTTATTTTAAACTTTTGTGACAAAGCTATCGCCATATTTTTGTAAAGTCACATTTTGTAACGAAATTGAATTGAAAAACGTTTAGGCCCAAGATTCGTAACGCAATTAAATATATTTACCACTTTTCTTTCCGTGCTCAATGCTATTATTTGTGGACCCTTGCACGATTGTGCGATTCACTACTATCCTCGTCTATTATTATCCCACATTACTCCGCAAGGTTTTTGCGGTTCAAGTTATATCTTTGCTTTATTAATATAATCACCATACCAATTAACTCTACATTATAATGGACCAATATCGGTTAGCTATTTTTCAATACAAATTAAAAAAAGTTTTACAAATCGCGTCGCCGTTCAACCTGTTCGCGTGGGCACTTCAACTGCCCGCAGTATGTCGTGATTTCAACTCCAGTTGAAGAGCTTAAAGATATCTGTCGGTTTCGATTACTTTTTGTTGATGATTTCTAGGAAAGATGGCTACCGTTTTAAGTGATTGCATAAATCATATTTGTATTTTATTTTTTACCATTTAAACATTTGTAAGACCAGTATGAATTTATCTTAAATAACCGTAGATTAATATTACAACATACCACTACAATTTATAATTAATACTTTTAGTAGCTTGGATACATTTCTAGTTTTTGTCTAGTGTCAATTGGTCCCACTGTGTATTCTACGAATTTCCACTAAATGTCAACTTTTTCTAGAAGAATGGTCGTGCCATATGAAACTGGAGACATTCTGGGACCGACTGTGCTTTATCTTACTACAGTGGTTTTATTTAAAAAAAATTGCTTATTCATAAAAAAAAAACAAACCAAAATATCAATTATTGTAAAATAGTCATACTCCTTTCTTTTCTTAATTGGACAAAATATTTCACTACTTGTAAAAATTTGTCCATACTTTGTTTATTATATAATGTAATTAACTACATTAGGAGTCTTACATCTTTTGTACAGTTTATTATTTTATTGTCAGTGACGCATGTGGACGCAGGCAATTATTTGAATGTTTGTTAATATAAAAATTAAAATAAAGAAAAAAAGTTCGCAAAATTAGTTTTCCATTAACATGTGGAAAGTACAGCTGCTGCGTTCGCGTCGACTGAATTGTGTATGTTAGTTCATACTATGAAACAATTTTATGTACAGAAAATTTACACTCTTTTTATCATTACAATGACATTAATTATATTTTATAGTTATTGAGTTTTTAATATTATTTCATTAATAAATGTATACATGCCGAATGGAAATTGAAACTACTGACTTTTTTTATCCCTACTCCTGATTCCTTAACACACATCTTGTAAAAATGAAATGGTTATATTTTCAACACATACATAATCTATACTCCCTCACCCTACACTTGAAATTAGTAGACATTGGTACGATACGTATGAATGTGTAGAGTAAAATTGTTTTAAAAAATAACAAAACACTTTAAACAATATCTTCACTGAGGTAGAATTGTAAACATATTGGCTATTTAACAAAAAATTGTACACTACTAGCTACTGATTGAGCTCTCAATGCCGACATTACCCGACCCTATTGGAAAATAATGTGAAATCTATTAAAATAGAAGTAAGTATGATATACTAAAACATTAAAGAAATTTGTCCATTAAGAAATTATAATTTTTCTCAAATAAAAAAACGGATACATATTATACATGTTAAAAAAACTTAATTCAAGTCAAGATGGCTGTCACTTAATAAAGTATCCAGAATGAGGTATACAAAATAAAGCTGAATTTATATAAATTAAAAAACACGGAAAGATATTTGCACACCAGACTTCTTCAGAGGTAACAATATGCAATTTATTTTTCAGATAGTATTTTATCGGCACGACCGCATCCAACAATTTATCAAAGTGAAGCATGTCAGCAAAATTGACAATCAGAATATTATTTATTAATTTTGATTTTGTGATAAAAAAAAAACAATATATTAACAACTTAAGTTATAAAAAATAATTTTGAATATAAATATACTGAAACAAAGGTAAAATAAAAAGTACTTTACAGTACTAAATTATGTTACGAATGTTACAAGGTTATTGTGAAATGATATTTTTACCAGTGGGGTTATAGCAAAATAATAATATTTAAAATAGACGTACATAAAAAAAACCCCTTTGACAAAAAATAAAACAACGATGTGCCACCAATAAAAGCAATTTCACGTGAGGGGTAGATGTGGTATGCAAAATTGGAGTAAAATTGAAAAACAAATTCGTAATATTGTTTTTGATTTGAAGAATTTACATACGGCCATGTGAATTCAATCCACCTCCCCGCGCCGCCGTAAAGGGGTAAAGGACTGCACACGTGCACTAAGTATGTGCTAGATAATATATACAATATCTATAAAAATAAATAAGTCGAAGATGTTCTTAATAAATAAAAAAATATGCACTTACCAAAAAGTAATTACGACCGCAGCGTCTTCGTTTGAGTTTATTGTCAACCACTCGATAGAAACAAGCACTAAAATATCAACATCCAAAACATTGAACCAAACATTTTAATATATTAATAATTTAACTATTGAATATGTAAAGAAATGATCACACAGTAACTGATACCGACAATTCGATGAGTTTACGTTTTCTCACATTATATAAATTATATTTTGATATCAAGAGAAACGAGAAGCGAGCTGCCTACACGGCCAATAAATGCGCACTTAGGATTTCGGTCGTGCGCTCGACAATGCGCTGCTGCCCTTATTGTTGCAAATTATTTTTCACAAATTGTTGCATTCATATAACTTCCATGTGGCTGACGAAATTCAGCTAAAACAGCATAGACTACAAAAGATTGTGTAATTGCGGCTACCGAATGTTATATATATATATATATTTTTTTTTTAAAATTTTTTTTTATTATTTATTATTAATTTCGAATTTGTATACATAATTTTTATAAAAGACTACACGCTTACTGCGTGCACTTGCTAATTGGTATTCGTTTGATAAATATGCATAAACGCTTAAATATATATTTTTTATTATGTTCAAATGTTTTTTATTGTTATACTTCAGATAAATATTTACAATATAATGAATATTAAAAAAATATATATGAATCTCACTGTGCGCTCAGACCTGATTTACATAAATATTGGATTCCAGCGCCATATTGTGCACAACGCACAGATATGAATGTTTTTGCATGTCAAAATGTATACTGTATTGAATTTGTGTTTCATTTGTACACACAGCTTGGGTTATGTATGAACATAAATGTGATCAAAAATAGAACTTGCCACGCATACAATACAAGATATATTCAAGTTATATGTTTACACTGAATATTTACGTTTTTTTTTTACATCATAATATTTATTTTTACAAAGTGACATCTGTTGGTATAGCAGCGCAACTGATTTTATGGAGCTCATGATTGGATTTATATTATTTATATATATATATATAAATACATATATATAGAGCCCTATGTGTAACCGAACACTAATTGGTTGTAATATTTATAAATACATTTTATTAAAAACACTAAAATGTTCAATATTTGGCTCAATATCTAATTTCCATGAAATATTAAATTGAATCATACGTCATTTCGTTGTATAATTAAAAACAATCATAATGTTTTTTTGCACACGTGAACGTTATTGTAATAAAAAATTATAAAAAGTATGCCGAAACCAGGGATCGAACCAGGGACCTTTAGATCTTCAGTCTAACGCTCTCCCAACTGAGCTATTTCGGCTGTACGGAGGAGGTCACAATCTATGTATAAATATATAACTAGTTGTCGTAACTCTTGAATATGACACAATATTTTTTACACATCTCAGATTCAAATGTATTTAAAAAAATATATATTTTACTGTTTACTATAAATGTCCTGTTTTATTATTTTATAATTTATAAAAAATAAATTTATTACTGTTTACTGCACAGCACTACTTGTTTTTTTTATTATATAGGTATTTATAATATTCAATAAAATTATTAAAAAAAAAAAAAATACGAGTCTATATATATAGTCTTCTTCAGTCAAGAGAGATAAGACTGATAGTCGGTATAGGTTTCTTCCAAAAATAATTATTTTATACATTTAAAAAAAATGTACTATGCACTTTATGAATACAAGTATATATGCATTTGAAATTTTATTGAAGAGATTTATTGACGTGCTATAGGTATAGGTTTCTTGTGTGGTTTCAGGCATGATATTTATCTCGCTGTAAACCTAAATGAGCTTTATCAATAATTTCAAACAAACAACTCTGAAACATAAGGAGTTTGATTAAATATTTGGGGGTGTTTCCACACGGTCGCCGTTGAATCGCACCCTCCTTACTGGGGCAGAATAAACTGCATTACTCCAGGACACGCTGCGCGGTGCATTGCACCCCGCGACACAATGGACGGAGGTTCAAACCCTCGCGTTAGCATATTGGTGGGTACTCACGTAATTACTGGGCTTACCCAAGTTGCGGGATTTTTTCAGCGGACCGACGCTCTGTTTTGTGGGTAAATTAATGATTGTGTTTTGTGAAATTGAGCATGCCGAGATTCGGAGTAACACCAGAGACATGTACAACCCCATGGTGCGCGTGGAGGCGCGGTAGCCATTGGTCCACGATGTGCGAAGTTGTTTGTTTTTTTTTTTATAGGACGTTGACTCATTTTGAAATTGATTCTTCCATAATTGTCTTATTTTGGGAAGTGAGCGTTTTAACTACTGAATTACGGGTGATTAACGAATTTGAATCTGATTTAAAAAAATTATTGGAATCGTATTTCTATATCGAGATTTTCTAGCATAAATGTTTGCATGACATAGTACGTTAAGAATTAAATTCTCATCAAAATTATTTCACAAAAAAATTGAATATTTATTTATTAATTGCAGGTACACAACTTCCCAATATTCGTTTAACATGCTAGTTGACACACATGAGTTTGAATGATAAAAATACTAATTATTCCTTTAAATTTAAATAAGTTATCTACGTTTTTACAACAGTGAGTATTTGCGATTAGATAAATATCAAACCACAGTGTTGACATAAATGTATGTTTTTTTAAAAATTTAAATTGTAAACAAAACCCTGTATATAAAAACGATTTTTTTTTAATATTTATTTACCCATTGTTATAAACCATGGTAAAATAATCATATGTTGGAATAGCTTGGTCATCCAAACGGGCAAATCAATCATTCAAAAAAAGCAAACCAATGATTTCTGATTCCGCAGTTATATCATTAAAAACGAGCACGCGTCCGAAGAAAGGAGTCCCAAATTTAAACTCCCTTTCAGGGAGGAACTGAAAGCTGGCCATGATCTCTCCGCGCACGCGCCGGCCGGACACGCGCCTGCGTTTGTTTTCATCCCCTGCACCGAGAAACTACCCCCTGTTAATAATGGGGTTACTACACCACTGCATATTTTAAATCGATAAACGTATTTGATTAAAATGTGATAAACATATATTGACTGATCAAATTGTAAATGGAAAATATTAGAGCTCCATAGGAAGAATCAAGAATACCTATAAAGAAATATTTAAATAGAAAAAATATTTGTATCGAATCTGCGTTTACATGTAACGATCCAAAAAACGACCCAATTACAGAAGCACAAATATTTAAAAATAAAAATCATCGGTACTCGGAATCTTCAATACTGTGTGAAAGAGGCGAAATCAGAGCCTTCAATATTTTGTAATTGTAGTTCAAAAAAATTACAATGTGTAGTTGTGGCTTGAAAAAACTAAACGATAATGAACTGATAAGAAAGTGATTTAAATTTTTTATATTTGTTTTGCTTAATTAGGTTTGAACTGTTTTCCGCAGAGCGTGTTCGGACTTGAAGGAAGGACTTGCAGCGACAAGTTATAAATGCTCGCAGGTGATGCACACTGAGGTCAATTTACGAGATTATTAAAAGTACGTTACTTAAATTGATAAGATTTGATAAGAACAGCGGAATAAATATTTAATCAAAAAATCAATCTAATCGAATATAAGATATCAGCTTTCAATACTATCAAGTTTTGTTTAAAAATATAAATACGAGCTCGTGAGAGCCAATAAGCTAATAAAGGCTTTGTGTAATAATTAAGGGATGCATTACTGGAGCTGGTCCTAGACCCCCGTGGTTTCGCTAATAACGGTCCAGTCAAACGACAATGGGGCAAAGACGCCCCGCGGGTTCGCAAATTGGCGAGGAATGTTTATGGAATATGCGGGATCGTCAGCACATGGGGATCGTCTAATAATTATTGTAATTTTTTTTTCAAATACTACCCTGGAGCATCCCAACAGACCCAAAAAATATTTATGCACAGATATATCCATATTTTGAATTGATCAGTAACGATTTTAATTATAAGACTAAGTCTTACGTATTATTTATAAACTGTATCTCAACTATAAATTTAAAAAAAAAATTATATCATATTTTGTTATAAGTATTACACTGATAAAAGAATAATCTTGAGCCAATAAATTATGATTATATCAGATTTTTACTTGTAATTTTCGTTGATTGATTGATTTAGTTGATACTGGTTTTTTATAATCAAATACTTCAAAAATTCAATACAGATATACATGACTTTACTACGATTCTGTATACGCCATATATAATAAAAGAAAACATTTCATAAAAAGAGCATGTGCGTTGTGTATTCAAGCAAAATCTATTTCTTTGATCCACATTCCGAAAAGGGAATTCAATCCCCATAATATTTAATATCAATTTTTAAAAGATAATAAATTATCTTAAATACATATTAGGCTTCTGGCATTCATCAAAAGAAATAAAATGGCGGTTCGGAGGCAGGTACGTGCGCGGATGTCATTGAAGGGACTCTTTTAAGCAAGTCTTTATTTTCCGGTAATAGAGATCCGACGAGATGAGTAATTTGAAATACCCAGGATTCCTCAAAGGACGAGAAATTACCGAAAAGTAAATAATAAGCCTTATAACATTTTATTTGTATTCTAAGGAGTTGTTTTATGTTATACGGGGGACATTTTGAAAATTGGATATAAAATGACAATAAAACGAATTTTGGAAAAGCGCTTTTATGGAAAGCCCCGTTAAGCATTCTTACATGCAAAAAATAGAGAAATTTGAAAGAAGGTTAATTTTTAATTTATATAATGATCTGTATGCATGAATTGCTGAGTTATTCATGTTAAGATATTAATAGTAAGTTTTATAAGATTTTAAAATAAAATTGATAACAATTTATGTTATATTATTATACATTCAAAAAATAATTTTATGCTTCTAAAATTATATGTGCATAAATATATATATATATATATATATATATTTAAAGTGTACGTTTAGTATTATTTCCGATCTCCGTCAAAGAGAGTTCATTGGTTTTTAAATCACGCCCGCCCAATAATATGCGTAATACCACAAAAGGGATACTGCACATACTCGGTAATAAACCCCTATTTATATTTCTCAACAAAGGGATGAACACGGCACCCTCTTGGATGTTTAAAAAGCGTAAAAGAAAATGAAAAGCAAATTCAAATTTTGTGAAAATAATAAATAGACATTCGAGATAGACGTACTCTCCATGATTATGAAGATTGATTATTCACTGCTTTGTGTAAGCGAAAAATGAGATACAAATTTTTCTCAATAAAATCAGAAGTACATATATATAATCAAATATTGGGATTTTATTTCTCTTGGTATACCAAGAGAAAAAAAAATACAAAAACCAATTTTTTATACTCATATAAAAATAATAAAATATTTTTTTTTGTCAGTAAAACTTGTTGTATACAAAGGACAATAAATTTTTGACCCTATTTAAATAATAAAATTCAAAATTGATTTTCTAACCATAAATACCGTTTATGTATATATCAAGTACTTATTTCAATCTAAAAGCGCTTGGGTACATTTATTATTGACAATTATTGTCAAATATAATCCACCCTTATATTCCAGTTTCCCACATCATGATCCCCACTTAGCGTCATAATCCGTACAATACTCTTTGATCATTTTTTGCGGTTCGCTTCAGCTCGGCAGTGCGAAGTCGCCAACAATGGCGTGATATTAATATGCACTCAAAGCGGGACGCTCGCCGATAATCCGGGATATTACGATATTAATAGGCGACAAAATCCTGAATTGGCAGAAGCTACTCGCTAAAATACACTTGATTTTATGAGTGCAAATTATAAGTCGAACTAAATTCGTGGAATATGAGGGAAAAATATTTAGTACTAATATTTTTTTTTATATCTTATCGACAGTAAATAAATGTATATCCCAAAATATCAGTACTGTAAGTATGGCCGCTTTCTGCGAAGGTTCCATGGTGTAATGGTTAGCACTCTGGACTTTGAATCCAGCGATCCGAGTTCAAATCTCGGTGGAACCTGTTGAGACGACGTTTTTGTTTTTATTTTGTACAAATATTAGCACGATTAGAATATTTTTATTGCGTGTTTGATTATAGATTATATTTACAAATTTAAAAACAAATTCTTAATTATTTTTTTTCTTTATTATAATAAATACATTACAATTTTTAATAAATATAAAAAACTTATACATTTTAAATAAATAACATTGAAATCATGCAATAAATATGTGATTAAATTTAATATTTAAAACTATGGCAAAAATTACAAAAAAATGTAGATACATTTTTTTTATAGACAGATTTTTTTTTAAATTTTTCTTTGTATTGAAATATTGTAAAATAAATTAACTGCAGGGGTCCGGCGTGGCATTACCTGTCATTGTTACCTGTCATTGTACACGACCCCCTGAAGCGGAGACGGAAACAGCCACGCCGGCCCAGACCGCCCTCTCGCAGGCTCCTCGGCAACTATTCCGGCGTCACTTTCTCTGGCGGATTTCGCTTCTACTATTTCCGGGTGGTTCGGGTCTCCGTTGCCTCTCACTATATAGACGTATTTTTTTGTCGACGACGCCGACTGATATTGATTACTAAATCGAGTATCCCTGTTTTTGTTATTGTAATAATTATTTCCATTATTATTTTGATTATAAACGCCATTATAATCATAATAGGGAGCTTCGTTTCTGAACACTTGCGACGAATCTTGATTCAATTTTGTCGAGTCAAATTTTAAATTACCAGTCCCGGTCCGATCGGGGAAAATCATTATCGAGTGGTCATAATATGGAAGAGGCGTCGGGAAGTAGAGCTCTTCGTTTTGTCTTGTGTCCGTATTGTCAGGAAAAAATAACGCTTTTGGGCGTTTGACATTTACGTTTTGGCCATTATCACCATCTGCTGGAAATTGAAAATTCTTCGTGGGCGAGTCATTAGGAATGCTGTTGACGATATAATTTGGACTCTCCCGAACTCTCGATCCTTCTGGAAATTTCCACGACTGGTCGGAGCTGCCACCGTTTTGAGATCCCGCGTAATCAAAATGATGATAACTTTGAGATAAGTACAGATCATTGGAAAGGGGATATTTTAGGTTTTGTATTCTGTCGTTAGAATGCAGAGAAGATACAGCATTATTCTGGATCCTCGCTTCGTTCGTTTCGTTGGTACTTTCTACACTGACATTTGATCCTTTTTGGGCATACCTAAAAGGATAGCGTCGGTAATATCCATATTCTCCTTGGTTGTAATACGGATCAGAATATGGTCTCTGATTGTATGCACCGAATTGTCCCGGATATCTTTGTGGATACTGTCCATTATTCTGATAGAAACCCTGTTGACCTTGACCAGAATTCTGTCCCAAGTATTGTCCTAGATTTTGTACAAGCCCCTGTCCTAGATTTTGTACAACCCCCTGTCCTAAGTTTTGTACAAGCCCCTGTCCTAAGTTTTGTACAAGCCCCTGTCCTAAGTTTTGTACTAGACCTTGTCCTACATTTTGTGCAAGACTCTGGGCAATATTCTGGCCCAGCCCCTGTCCGGGGTACTGTCCGCCGTCTTGTCCGAAGAGTTGGTTGAGTTGACCCAAACCGAATTGTGGATTCTGTTGATCTTGGGGCTGCTGAAGATCATTATTTTCACCGTTGAAACCGCTGAAGAATCGGAAGAATCCTCCATTGTGGTTGTTGAGGTATTCCACGAGGCGGTCTGGATCGCGAGGACATTCGGGGTACGCGTAGCGACAAGATGAGGGACTGCCTTGTGACGTCACGCCTAAAAGAGCAGCTCTTCCGAAGACTAGAAAGGGAGACACTGCGTTTCCAGCGAATGCCGATAAAAGTCTGAAAATGACAAAAATATTTTAACTTTCACGACCTACCCGTATTTTTTTCGCTGCCTCATAGTTCAGAATAGTTTACTTGTAACTACAATAAGTAGTTAAAGAAGTGTAGCGCGACATTCAAGTATTTTTGTATTTTTAATCTTGTAAAAGCTTTTACATTTCTGCAGGCTAAAAAAATGACCTTATTCCTTAGAAATCACGAGTATGGTAACTCAAAGAAATGAGATCATGTTACGCTCGACACATTGCTCATGAATATCCTATTTGGTTTTCCCCGCATTTGAGGCCGAAGAATTAAACAGATTTTTTCAGCAATATTAATTCACGTAACAACTTATTTGCTAACGGCAGGAAGTCACTCTGTCGAGACAATACGGTATTTGTAAATTTTAACCTCACTCTTGCTGACGTATCGGTACGATAAGAATTCTAGAATTCACAGAAAGCCGAGTTACACAATTCATATAAAAAAATGACTATTTAACAGGCGCCAAAAACTCTCTTCTGCCCACGAGGAGTGAACGACCTTACTTAGACAAATATGGTTCTTCCTACGCTTGCAAACTTTCCTTTCGTTATTGGTCGATGACAACATCAGATCTTGCCTATTTAATATTCATTCATGCTAAATGTATATGCAGTAAAGTTGTCATAATATTATTAGAGGGGAGATGTCGCATACATAAAGCAATCACCATAAAAATAAAAATTTCTGAAGATTAAGTGATCATTGGTAATAATCTAAAAGTTGCAAAAATAATATATTTAGCCTTGTCAAAGATCCAAGTCGAATTTGAGTTCTAAAATTATATTCTATGATAGTTTTGATTTATGAAATCAAGGATGTTTACTGAAAATAAGCTCCAAAAATAACCGATAGAGAAACATCAAAAACCTTACAAAAATTTAACTGCGATCATATAAATTAGTGTTGTAATTGTTTGAGGTAACTATTGACGTGTTTACTTACGTAAATAACGATTCCATATTGACACCATTCAGGAATGATGGCAGAAAAGATGTTTGCCTTCCACCGGGATTTCCACCGGCAGCAACTTCACACAATAATCTCGGGACACACTTCTGGTCGTCGTACTTGGCAATAGAGCTGAGGGCATGATTGAGGCTGGAGAATGGACCTTGATCTTGATATGGAAACGGGGGACCACCTGAAGGGTATGTGCCATCCTGGTAGGGATCTTGAGGGAAGCCCTGCCCAAACTGAGGATAATCCTGTTGAAACCCTTGCCCTCCTGGCTGGGGATAATCCTGAGGGTACGGTCTCTGTCCAGGGTATACTTGAGGAAAGCCTGCTTGAGGATATTGATCCTGCTGATAAGGGTAGTTTTGAGGACGATATCTGTATGGTCGCTGCTTCTTGGGCCTCCTTCGTGGTGGACGATAACCCTGCTGCTGATTCTGGACTATCGGTATATTTGATGGATTGGCTCCTTGGTTTTGATAATCAACATATGACGGTTGATTAAAATTTTGTTGTTGATTATAAATTTGAGGTTGGTTATAATTTTGTTGCTGGTTAAATGCTGGATTTCCATTATTACTGTCTTGTTCTTGATTTACTTGAGGATCTTGAAAGTTAGGAGGAAACCTGTAATTAGGATCGTCGGGAATGTCATCATAATCGTTGCTGGGAAAACGTAATCTCGGAATACTTTCTGAGGCTAGTTTTGACAATTCTCTGAAAATAAAAATTAAAAACGTAATGAAAAGTGCAATAAAAAAAAAAAGAAGCATAATTTTTTTGGGAGTATTTGAATAAAATATTAAAAAATTTTCATCTACCTGATAAGGTCGTTTGCAGTATAATTTCTTCTCTGTTCTCTATTTTGGACGAAACTTACATTATTGTCACTTTCAGCACGAATTAAACAGGTCAGGAACAGCGCACCGAAAATCCCCAACATTTTCGTAAACTGAACACCACTTATTAACCAGAATACTTCATAACTACACTCATAAAGAATTAGCACCTTCAGACGTGCGCAGGTTGCAAATAACACTGACGAAATAACATGTGCTCGAAGTTCGCTGGAACGACAGCTTTTCGGTGTCCGATCTCTCTGACTTTTGAATCGATATTGAGGTTTGTTTTCGTATCCAGCCGGCTCGGAGTCCGTAAAGGTACATCCACATCCACAGCGAACTGCGCCGGAGAAAGCGGATGTCTTGTTGCGACGAGCAGTTCGATCGTGGTCATCGCTTTTTTTAACGTCTATATATACAGATAAAGTTATTTTAAGGTACGTTATTATTTTTTTATTTATTAAAACAGAACATACTTTTAAAATTTGATATTTTTAGAACAACTTCACATAAAATTTAGTTTCTACATAATGAACTTAAATATTGAAATAAATGTGAAAATATACAAATAAAAGTTATATGAATCCAAATAAAACGTTAAATCAGGAATATATTTATGTTGCAAATGAACATTACAATACTATTTAAATTATAAAATATGGAATAAATATTTACTATATGAAATAGAAATAAACGATGTTTAATTACGTTACGATTACGATCATCGCTATGTCATCACATATATATATAATCTATAAAATTAATTTAAGGTACGACATTAAAGTATATATTTTTTTATAACTGAACATACTCTTATCTACATAATGAACTAAATAATATAAATAAACCAAAGTGAAAATATACCATAAAATAAAGTTATATGAATCCAAATAAAACGTCAGATCAGGAATTTAATTTAATAGCAAGTAAAATTATAATATTTAGAATCAATTGTTACTATATTCAATAGCAATTACCGATTTTAAATTACATCACGTTACTTTTATAAAACTTTTTTTTACATATTTATCATGTGTAATTTGTTTGACACGTTATTATTATCATTCGTTATTATCATTCATCAAAAAATGACGTTCGATAAAAATTTGTGCGACATATATGACAGCTTCATTTTCACTATACAATTTCATCATCGTATCAGAGCTGGGGGTGTAAAAATAACAAATTTGAATATTTAATATCAAAAACACTTTATACAGATGTATAATATTTTCAAGTACAATTAAAACGAATAATAGAATAAAAGTGTTTTACGCAAATATTGTGTGGTTGAGGCTTTACAATTCATTTAAATTTTTGTCTATGGTTTTTTCGTGTGACGCTAGCAATATGTCCAGTTTGGTAATTAGTATTCGGCGCGTCATTTGTGTTGACATTTTAATAGTTTTTCAAAATTATGCCAAGGACGATACGGAGTTAAAGTATTTGAAGGACTAGATTTGAATTCCTTACTTATGAAGCAGCGATAATTTAAAGACAACGAAGTGTCGTGTAAAAAGTGTGATGGAGTGAATTTAAGGTTACACTATTGTTGCAGTGTGGAACATTTGGTGCGTCGGACTTTCTTTACAATGGCGGGAGTCGCGGTGCAAAAATGAGTTATTACGGGTATGTACATTATATTTATAGTAGTTATTATAAAAAATGTATTGCATTTCATTTCGATCGAGCTGAGAAGAATAATGTTTTTATCACACTGTGAATTTTTGGTTAAATTGTGTCAGTTTTTCTTTTGCGATTCGATTGACCATTCTGCCATGTTTTTTCTTTGAATAAAAGATGGTGCGACATTTTAAAATCGGATGAATAAGTAGGCAACTGGCTAAATTAAATAATTTTATTTTAAAGGTTTCCGCGTTATATCGCAATATCGTTTATTTTAAGAGAACTTTTTACATTTTTACACAGTATTTTTTACGTGTAAACAGAAGAAATTATCAAAAGAAAAAAAACGATACACATTTTTAGTCGATGTAAGTCGTTTCTCATTTACTATATTTATTTTAATCAGAAGTAAAAATAATTATGAATCAACTTCTGATCAACAATCGATGATCTAAACGACTGAAAAGAGTTGAAATAAAAAATAGACAACTTATGTATCGTATTATTGTTGCAATGACACGTGATCTTTTCTAGACTCTTCTAACTTTCATTGGCCTTCTTTGGAAATGGCGTACTTTTGCTTTCATGACTTCAGCATTGTACAAATGCCACGTGGGATGTGTTGGACTTTCCTTCGTGTTACGAAATTGTTGCAATAACAGTCGGCTGTATTTTTTTAAAATCAATCACTAAAATATGGAGGTGTGTATTCATAGAAAAAAGTTTGAATTGTATTTGGGCAACTCTATTAAAAATGTCAGATTATTGTTGAGCTATTTTTTTTGTCTAATGATTTTTGTATAAATGAGTAATAAATTTAAATTAAAAATTAACACACGTTATCCATGTATTTTTTTTATATAAGTTTAGTAGTGAAAAATGTAGTGAAGCGAGAATTAGTTTAGAAGTAGAAGAAGTTTCGTGTTGATTTATGAGTTTGTTGTGCAGTTGAAAAAGTACATAGATTTAAAATTAAGTGGAGGTTAAACTCGAGGTTAATTAAATTATTTTATTAACTGGCTATTGTCATCGTTAGCAGTACACTACACTTCATCTGATTCGTCTGTATTATTAATATATACATATATTAATAAATTATAAGTTTCTAACTCGTGGTTACCACCCACAAACCAACTACCGACTGGTTGTTATTTTATTTTGATTTAGTCATGCAAAACTCTTAGCGAATATTTTTGAGATGGATTTAAAGGGAGAGAGTGATTATTATTTAAATTCCCCCCCCACGCACGATAATGTAATAAAATAATTTTGTTTACATCTTTGGATTTTAATTATTTACAAGGTAACTATTTATTTCTGTTACACATAAACAGATGTCGCTTTTTATAAATAATACAAGAATTTTACATTTTTATTAATATTATCATTTGTACTGTGATACTTTTTTGTATTAGAATTGAACTTTTTACACTATTTTTATAATTTTACTATTTTCACTTATCACTTGCCATTTACTATTAAACAAAATCCGAATTCAATCCATTTTTACTATTGGGAGTTATTTTTGTTTCTATCTTTCGCTTGATGACAACCTTTATGCTGTGTGCGTGGTTGTGGACCGCTATGAACGTTTTTGCATCTTTATTACAATAATAACCGCATATTAAGTTCACACATACTGTGCACAGTTAGTCGTTGTCGTGATATTGCTTGATGAAAGCCTTGAATTTTTGCAGTTTCTATCGATTCTTACAAAGAGATACTGACGGATTTGATAACCTCATAAACCATTCCGCTTTGGCTTCATCATAGCTTGCGGTTATTGTTTTCTTGTTTTTATACATAGACGACCCATATTTTTGCTAGTATGTCTTTTCAATGCCATTGTAATTTCTTCACTACCGTTGTGTACTCTTATTGGCAATATAATTTTTGTTTTTTTATAAAACCAGTTTTCTATCCATATAAAATCGCGGCAATTATACCTCAATGAAATAACAGTTTTATATTGATCATATAATATAATATAAAATATTTTTTGGCATCAAATAATTTGAAAATAAAATTTAAAAAAAAGTTTGTACTTCTATTATCTATAATATATTTCAAAACGGGTAGACTGTAATGGTATAAATATAATAAAGCGATAAAGTTTAAACAGTTTATTCAATAAATGTTACAACATGTAAAACTACTATCTAAGTAATGATTAATAATACAATTTAAATAAATAATGACAAAAATCTGAAACAACTCATAAATCTAACTGCTTTTTGGTTTTGGATCCTTTTCACAGTGGGTTATTAAAAAAGAAACACCTTAATCTCTTCATCACAATCTTCTCATCGTGTCTTGCATTGCGTACCTTGTATACTTGGGTAAGAGCATTCAATCCACTATTCACTAGAGTCAATGTTCAAAAGGCTGGCTTGGAATAAAGGTCGCTGTTATCCTATCCACGAAAAATATACAAAAGCCTGTCTCTTTCGAAAAAAAAACATCGCTCATGATAAGGTAACAACCCGTAAACCACAAATTGACTTTTGACAGAATCTTTTGTTATAAAGATTTTTTTAATGTATCCGTATTTTAAAATACTATTGTATTATTTTTACTAGTCATTCGGTAGACAATTTATTATTCAATATATGCCTAGTGATACATTGTTTTTAAATAATTGGATGCAAGATATTGTTACAAAGCCAAATTCAGTCGATTTATGTAATATTTGAGGTGTGATTGATTTCAATTCTATATTTTTGAAAACATAAAAAATTTATCAATTTTACGTTTTGGGGATGCACCCGATTTCTGTGGAAGATTTTTGATCTGAATTGAAACACACAACATACGACTGACTGAACTATAATTATTAATTTGAATATATTTTTTAAATTAACTCATTTATTACTGATACTATTTATACGAGGTTTTACTAAAGCATGAGGGATATCTACCAACAGCCAAATGACACTGCTTTTTCTTACTGCTCGTCACAATTAATATCAATCGCGGTTGTAATTAATAATATATTGGAACGAAAATAAACTATGTAAAAGGTACTGAATATCTACAGGTGAACGAACTCAAATCATATTTTCTTTCACAATTATTTTAATTTTATCCAATTGTCTCAACACATAAAAAAATCAACAATTATTATTTAACTAATCATACGTGTTTCAATTATACCTAGCATCGTTCAAGCATACCATCATATCACGCATCATTGTACATTTCCCGTCCATCTTCAATATATTTTTAATAGTCTCTGGTCCTCGTCCCCGCTTCTGCTTTGTCCTCACTGCGTCCAGTCGTCGTCAGGCAGACACGCCCTGCCCCTCTTGGCGAGCTGGTGGCACAGACTCGGAGACCCGACGATGTTTCCGAGGAAGACGCTCAGCAGGTAGAACTCCTTGTTGCGGTCGGGGGAGCGCTTGTATTGGCTGCAACGTCAAAGGAATAAATAAATATTTAGGGCGAACTTGCTTACATATTCAATATTTTTGACAGAACGTACTTGGTGGAATTACATTTTAATAACATTTAATTCAATGGAAAAACTGACAGACATAAAACATGGTTTTTCATTACACAAAGGATAAGTATTTGGACATACATATTTCGTTAATATAATATTTGTATTAAATTATTTGTTTGCACTATATATTTTTTTAATTTCAACTAATGAATTTATGTCTACTATAATATAGCCTAATAGTTTTTAAATATAATTTTTATTAAAACATTACAGGAATAGTATATCCTGCATTATATAGAGCCATTTTGGCGTATATTTATTTTAGAAATCAATGATTTTATCTTTCAACCAGTGAAGGTCTTTAATAAAGCTACAATTAAAAATAACTTCGTTTGGTTTTTGTCGCAACAAATATTAAATGTGAACACAAAAGTAGGACAATTGCTCAAATGCTCGGGCCGGGTAGACTCGTTTTTACCTTCCGATGAAACGATTTACTCCGGCGAACTCAATGGAGGGAGAGTGATTCAGAGTGTCGACATTGGAGGCTTCGACAGCATATAGAAACTGCGAGTAGGAATGAGTTTAAAGTGGCGAAAATTCCCAGACAATGACTACGTCGGTACTTAAATAGACTTTTTTTTTTTTTAATAAAACTGAAAGAAATATTTTGAAAATATAATCTACAGTACTATTATGCTTATTTAAGTGTGTTTTGTTCTCGAATAACTAAGGTATCGAATCACTTTCTACAACGGAGAAATTGCAAACATCGAAATAATGTTTTAAAATGTCAAATAACTTTCT
The DNA here is from genome assembly GCA_022113835.1 of Atopsyche davidsoni. NCBI lineage: Eukaryota > Metazoa > Arthropoda > Insecta > Trichoptera > Hydrobiosidae > Atopsyche > Atopsyche davidsoni. The sequence goes on along the minus strand of JAILWY010000006.1, from coordinate 5,610,522 downwards.
CGACACATGGTATACGTCTGATTATCATGTTAACAAACCATCACTGATTTTTTAAATAAAATAATAAAAATTAAGTCATAAAACACAATTTATATTTCTTAGCAAATTTGGAAACTTTTCTCCAGGAAATCATAATATTTAATTATATTTTTCTTGTTGACTCTTGTAATCTGTAAAATAACATTAGTTGGCAACTTCACATTTTATTAATTTGTTTATTGAAATACGTAATAAAAAATGTTTCAAATTTTTGTTTCGTGTCTTTTACATAAAATGAACGAGTATATTATGAGTTTTCTTGTGTATAGCAGTATTTTATTTCCAGTCTGTTTTATTTAACTTTTCTAAATCAGTTTACAAATTATTCAAAATTGGGCTTCTTCTGCAGGCATACATGACAATGAATAATCTATGAAATAATCACAATTGCACTAGAGTCATTACCAAAGGTACTAGAGCACTGAGTGGTACACCCCTGCTTCAGTCAAACCAGTTTAAATTCATTAAAACGTCTTCTGGTATAGTGGGTTTGTTGGAGTGTCACGTTTTTTATGAGTGCAAGCCAATATGTGCAACATTTATTGCAAGGTCGGACGTAATCCAGATTCGAATGTTCACATTTCGATTATTTAATTGAATGCTCGTATACAAAAAATGTCTTCAAAACATTATTTATAAATTGTAATCGTTTCAGTTAAAAATATTGGGAATCTGTGACGGGCTTGAAGTCATTACTGAGAAACTACTTTTTACGAGAAAGTTTAATTTACTTCGTTTGGAACATACAAATTGCGATAATCATGCTAATAATTATCAAACAAATGTATTTATTTAGTATCGGTGTTCGATGGACTATTAACCCTTTGCACTCTTTGATTTTTTTAATTTTTCCGTTTACCAACTCCGAGGTAATTATGAGATTTTTGTTAATAAATTAGATGTTATTGTTACACAATAGCTTATAATCATAAAACAAATTAATAACATATTTTTATGATATTGTTATGATTGTTTAGTTGTAAGGTAGTAAAAAAAAAGAGATAAGAGTCTATCAATAATTTATTTTGCGTACAATTTAAATATTAAAATTTATTTTGGTGTGGTATTTTTTTAAAGATTCTCCTGGATGGAGGCCCGGCTTCCTTTCACAGGTCTCGCAACAGAATGTGCTTTCTCTTCTTCCTCCATGAACATTCCTATTGGAACACACCATGCAATTTTTATGTTTTTTCTGAGAATTAGAAAATATAAAATGACTTTTTCCATCTAAGCGCTGAACAGTGTCACCTGTGGATAATCGCCCTGATTTTGATATCGGAGCACGAAAGTCTCCTATGAGCTCCAGTAACAACTTTTCTCTAAATGCTTTATAGCTTATTGGATTTGCATTATTATTGCATTCTTTATACAATATATATGCATTTTCTATGGAGGTTTCTAGACCCTAGAAAAACAGTTTTCTCCACCATTTTAATGTTTTTCGCATAAAAGAATAGGATGTTGCGTATTGGTCTGCGACAACCACCTCGCCCATATTTATATTATCTGATTAACTAACTGTTCATAAATAACAAACATACTCGGTACCTGTTATTGTTTGCAGGGTCTTGCTACCTGACTCTTTATGGCGGCAACCGCCCGCCTCCGTCGAGTGACAAAATCGTAAAAAGTGCTACATTCTCGTAAATATTTAGCTAATAATACTTTTGAATAACTTACCAAAATATCACGAAATTACTAATGTATGTCTTTCACAATACATACAAAAAAGATTTGATAAAATAAAAGTAATAACAATAATAATAAATATACTTTTGCCAAACACTGTAAAATGTCGAGCCCAGCTCGACATAGGAGTTGGCGTGAAGAAACGCGATGTCGAGTCCAGCTCGACATAGGAGTGGAAAGGGTTAATAAGTTTGACTAGAGTAGCACTGGAGTATTGAAAAAAAAAACACGCGTTTTGATTTCTGTTGCATTTTTTGTTGTTGTTATATTTAGTAGTTTATACGAATATATTAATCTGGTATAAAATTATCAGTGCGTTGGAGGTGATTAAGCTTACTGCTCGTCACTAGCTCATGCTCTAATAAATAAATGACCTAAGATAAAAGTATTCATAATTGATACTAAATACATGGGGATTATATTACAAGTAAGTACTTACATTTTATTTAGAATCTATAAAATATATATATCGAGGAAGAAAAGAGGAAATTTTATTAATTCATAAATTGTGAACCGCGAATAACAAATTTATTAATGCAGTAATTAATTAATTCATAGTTTAGTGCCACGCTATTAAGATACATAGAGCTTTCTATTGTACATTTACGAATATGAAATGTTTCATACAAAACCAGCCCAGGATGATGTGCGCGCGGTTCCGGAACTAACGCACATATCGCCCAGTGCTCAAATGCGTAATGCAAGCCACTTCCTTCGGTGCTCATGACCACAAAAGACATCTTCATAACGACTCGTGTAACAATCGTAACGACGCGATCACATAATGGATTACTCAACGGCGAGCCTCACGCACTCGCGCCGCTTTGGATTCTCGGGGCTCGCCGAAGTTGCGCAACGCGTATGAAAGTCCACCGCCCGTTACGTGCCCCGGCCGGGCCGGCAGGGCTGGCACGAGGCCCGTCAGCGCTACCGTCGCAGTAAACCTCGGGAACGTTTGCCCTTCTTTGCAATTTTTCAATGCTCTCGTTTGTCGATAGCATTGCGACATTGACATTTTTGCCAACAAAAACAACGTATTTGTGAATTTGTGCCTCGTTATGTTCGTTTGCCATTTTACAGTTATATTGTTTGGGTGTTTTAAGCTTTGTGCTTAAAAATGCCTATGTGCAATGTCCCCTGAAAAGCTTTTTTAAAATAGGCACAAACGTCTCGGGTTTAAATATTTATTTAAATGAAACTCAGCCGCAACGTAAGATGTTGAATATTCTTATTAATAAAAGTTCCATGATATATATACTAATGTTACATACGTTTTTTGATAAAATGTGTTATTACACACCTTATAAAAAAAATATCTACAAGTAAGAACAGCAAATCTCCTTCCCCGTCTATTGCTTGTGTAGACGTATAATTTGTGTGGTGCAATTATTTGCATGCCTTGCCACACCCAAGACGTTCAGCTAAATAGTATTATTTCACTAACTCAAATGCTTTAAGTAAAATAATTTACTTTTGAATTCACTCCTACATATTATTGAAATTAAAAATACTTAAGTATGACCCCCACATGACTTGTCTTTGATATATCCTGATAAAGCCTTATTGATTTCAACGACTGTATATCGTAACAAAACAAGTACATTTTTTTAGCCAAATATTTATGTATATTCGTAATATTTCTGTTCTGTAATCCTCGACCTCGTGTTCACTAACTCCATCATCCAAAACGACACGAAAATAAGTACAGATTATAATATAAAGTACACAAGGCTTTTGATCGAGTTGGCCTTGCAAGGCCTGGCCTGGCGTCTGGCAGCCCTGGCGGGGCGCCGCGACGCGCTTCACCTGACCAAACAATGCGAGTCTGACACGTTTCGTGGCAAAGTGCACGAATGCGTTGTCACGGTTGATTGCACCTGATATTATATAAATTAGGTGCTTTCAAGGTGCTTAATCATTAAGAGCGAGGTTGCCTGGATTAGCTGGTAAAATTTGTTTTATTTCTGCTATAAGAAATAATATTGTATATTTTAGAAAAATACGTTGTTTGTGTGATTTGTCCTTCATACATTTTTAAATGGGATAGTTTCTAAAGTTTTTATTTAAAACTATTTTTTGTGAGAATATTTAAATTAGTTTTTTTAGATTCCTATAATCGGTAAAATACAAATAAAATATTTATTATTTAAGACTAAATAAATCTGAGTTTGTTGATATTTGAAATATTGTTGTATTTCCATCACTAAGATTAACTTGATGCTTGATATTTTCAATTGATGTTAAGTGGTATAAGTGAATAATTTATTTTGACTATTTGCATCAATTGTAATTTTTTAAATATATAACATAATAACGAAAACAAACAATATCATTGTCTGGCAGTCATTTGCGTAAAACACACGATTTTCCAAGCATAACAAACAATGCATCTGAATTTGATATCACGTAACTTCATAAATAATAAATTAGAGGTGAAATAAAATTACCAGGAATTTATTTTAATAATTTTAGCCACGTTCTTTTTATACGATAGTTATCTGGAAAAATAATTTTTAATAACCATAATATTCATAGGTTAAAAAAAGCATATTCATATGATGGCGTAGCGTACAGAATGTCTACTTTACTTTTTCAACAGATGCTTATTTATGTGGTTTAGTGTAAGTGCTTATATAAAAATATTTTTTTTTTTACAGGCAACAACTTACAGTATATATGATATTTATCTGAAATTAGTTCATTAACTACATATAACTAAATATTAATAAAAGTAATCTCTTTCTGGTCTTTAAATTATTTGTTCATAAACAACACTTCGCAGATCCGCATGAGATTATACATACATATTATACTGCCCATAATAAGTGCCTATATAATTTCGATATTTCATTTTAAACCGCTTTCGGTCATCAGTAATTTTTGCACGTGTTTGATTTTTCTTTTTGTATTACAAAAATATGATTTTCTCGCTCAATCAATTATTGTGTATCTGTTATGGCACAGGTCATTATATTTGAAACAATCTTAAAACAAACATAAACAATAAGACTATCAGAATGCATTTTTTTGCGGAAGTGACTTTGACATAATACATCCTTGATTTTATACCTGTTATGTTAGTTTATTTCATGTATGTCAGATATTTTTTTTTGGGATGCGATTTTCTTATGCTGTGTTAAGCGCAACACTAAGGAGTTATCACAAATCGTTCGTTTGTTGTATTGTAGATACAAAACAAAATTTAGATTTAACTATTTAGAAGCTGTGTAAACATATTAATTATCTTTTTGAAATATTTGAATGTAAATAAGTTGTCCTGTTTTTCTACGATTTAGATACAGTTACATTTTTTGAAATTGTTTTGATTAAGTGTCACAAAACTACAATGGTTTTGAAAGTAACCAGAGTGTTTCTACCGTTGCTTGGAGTGCATTTAGAAATGCTGCTAGAAGAGTTGCGATCAGGTCCGCGCCTGTGGCACACATCTGAGAGGGAACCTGCTGCGGTTCCACAGAGAGAAACCTTTGCTTGGATACGTTTCTAATGCTTTCGACAGAAAGGCGAAATGGAAAGCTACGTAATTTGCTGCGATCTTTTGAGATTCGCTTAAACTAAACCACGCCGAAGGAAAAGTGGGGCGGAGCTGCGGTGGTTCCGTAACTCTAATATGATAATACGAATGACTAATTCATTGTGATATCTTTAGGTATATTATCATGCAGCAAATTTGTATATTAAAATTGTATAGGTAAAACCTAAATATCATTGATTTGTGTATAGATAACTTTAACTTCTATTCAAAGAAGCCATATTATAATATAATGTGATTTGATAAGTCATATGATTGCATGTGAAAGTGTGTGGGAAAATTATAAAACTTGCGTGTAAATATAAAGGTAATGCTTATTAGAACTATGTGCTTAAGAGTAAATCACACCTCTTAATGAAGGCTGTTATTTGATTGTCTGACCGTAGCCATATTTTTAATGGAGTAACAATCACTTGCTTATATTCTAAAAGTTGCGCAAGAAGAAGTCATTTCCTTTCGATTTCTTAACACATGAAATATATTAAAAAACTACCTCGTGCTTCAGCGGTTGGCTGGCGTGCTGACTCCCCGCGGGATTCCAGGTAACAATCCATGTGAAGATATTCTGTTTAAACTTTTTTAATTCTACTAAAATTATATATTATATACATGTTCTTACAGCAGGGAAATCTGTCAGAAAAAAAACCTTCTCGAAATAAGTATTTTAGTAACCTTCCTTTATGCATATACCCGGGTCACAAATCCGTTTGATCATCGCTTACCGCTTGCCTGTTTAACTTAGTTTGTGCTACGCGGTTTCACACATTTACAAATTAGTATATAATATATCTAGACTTCACCAATGAAGCAAATATAATTATAAAAATATAAGACTATTGCTTTGCAGCATCCATTATTTTATCAACACACACATGTTAATCTGGTTACATATGCGTTGTTAAAATTTAACGTTGGTTTCAAATCGTAAATTTAAATTTATCATTTACTTTCGCAAATGAAATAACAGGCGAGGCCGCAAACAGATTTGCGGTTAGTCTTCTTTGAACGACGTCGTGATTGAGCAATTTATGACATAAAAAAATGTTTACAGAAAAAAATAACGACCAGATACTCTCTCTTTTTGTGCAAACAGTTCTGCGATTGACGGAGATGATTCAGAATATTCGGTCTTCGTTATTTACTTTGCCAAATTCCTAATTAGTTACTGACATTCCTCTGACATTGAACAATATAAAAACTATTTGTGAATTGAAAAATGCACTTAGTGTTTCAACCGTTAACAATAAAAATTTATTGATGATTAAGCAAGTATGTAAATTAATTTTGCACTTTAATTCGTTGCGTATTTTAAAAATGATTTATTATCGTTGCAGAATAAATAATTTGTATTATTAGTAACTTAGAATGCAATATAGAACAGAAGTATAAAAGCCACCTTACTCGAGTAGAAAGGCACAAAAGATGACGCTGTAAGCAAGCGGTTTGTAAATAATATACGCATTAGCGGCGTCGTCTGAATTGTAACGTTTCCGGAATTTGCATAGTTTTCTTTTTTTATAGATTTTGGATACTATATAAAATTTTAACTCAGTTTGGATTTAAAAAAAATTCTCAGAGTCGGACTCGAGATCCCATGGTCAGTCAATACGTATGCTACAAAATTATGAGGCAGTTGGTCCGTTGGGTGGTTGATGGTGTTTATCAGGTGTTTTCTACTAACCTGAGGACCGTGGCCCAGTCGATGGGCCCCCCGGGCCTCTGGGATCGCGCCCGGAGCGCGTGATGGGCGCACACCCTCTCGTATATGCACACTCCGCGCCCCAACTCCGTCACCAGCCGCTTCTCTGCCTCCACGGCGTCCACTGTGTCGTCCAAGGGAATGCCTCGGCGCGTGCGGCGCCTGTACGTATCTGAAAACAGAGCAGTATAGTGTTAAACCACCAAAACTTTAAAATTCACATTCAAATAATCCATATGTCCTATTTAAAAAAAAACCCAGATAAACTGAGCAAGTAGTCTTAACACCCTACCCAAGGGACGAATATTGAGAAGTATATATCTGACCTATAATAATGCTATAAATTATATGCTTTCACACCATTGTTGATCAAAGAAAATAGAAAGGACTTTTTGACGATTCTCGTGACAGTCAAAAATTTGAACTTAACTGAAAAAACTAAAACCTTCTCTATCTAAAACCTCATGATCGGTTAAAAAATGTGGAATCTGTAATCGCCCACGTTAATTCATTTTTATAGAACTTACGCAAATTGGTTTAATATTTAACAGTGTAATGGCCAATCAACAGATACAAATCTATATAATTATCATCTATACAAAGGTCGTTTTCAGCTTTTTTCGCATTTAGTTAATTGTATTATTACGCGAATCTTCATATTGACGTACAAGAAAATATTGTAATTACTGTTTCTTAGAAACAAGACTTGATCGTAATTTAATTATTATATCCGAGAAGCTTTTTGTAACTCATGAATGTGAGTGGTCACAAGGCGTGTCAGCGGAGAAGGTCGTTGTTTCTTGCACAAATTACTTTTGATTTGAAGTTGAGTTGGTTTTTAGTGCTCATTAGTTTTAAAAGCCACGCAATGTGAGCACAACGCATTTAAAAGATTGCATCTAAAAGCTACAACAACTTTTGTTTATTTTTATCGCTTTTTTCGTCATTCACATTATCTGACATGTTAGCTTAGGATTTTTCAATAAATTATTCATAATTTGCGAAAGTTATAAAATTGGTCAATTTACATATCTCGACTATAATACAATCGTGAATAACAGACATCGATCGATTAAGAATGAATGGAATTTCTCTCTCTTTAGAAATGTCGTGATATGCTCGACTTTCAAGACAAATCAGGTAACTCATGCCACGCTACATAGGGATTTCTTTAAGTGATGTGATAGATTTGATAAATTAGAGGCTAGATCTAAAAGCTAGATGTAGATCTAAATTATTAAGTGTTTTATTCGTGTTTTATTTAATCATAAGAACATATCAGTATCATTATTTAGTTATATGTATTGAAATTATCATACTCAAACCTACGTCTAAATTAAAGTTTAATTAACTTTACAGTATTTTATAATATAATTATTATAAAAAGTCTTGTAGGTATAGAGAATTATTGTGCAAATATTCACCAAATACTTTTTGATGCTTTCGACTTTATTTTTTGTACAGTATAACAATTCTTTTTTTTTAAAGTAAATTGCTTATCCTTGAGGAGGTAGTTCTTGAAGTGGCATTGAGTTTAACTAGTTTTTATAAATAAATAAATTTACTTTTTTATTATTAATTGAGAACATAAACACAAAGCCATGAAGCATATAAAGTATGTGTAATTGGACTTTATAACCGTTAAATTTTATGTTTATCTTTCTTCAATGATTGAAATTATTATTAATTAATGGAACTGGTATTTATTTTGTAATACTCCATTTAATTATAATAAAATAAAACCAAGTGGTTTTGGAGACTACGTTTATCGCGTATATAAATAAACGTAGTCTCCAAATCCACTTGGTTTTATTTTTATTATGATTGAAATTATATTGAACATTGATAAAGAAAAAGTATCAAGGATTTCCTACAGTTAATTTATTTCCTTTGTATAATTTCTATAAAAACTCGATTTTTATTTAAAATTACTATGGTTTTCATGTTGGTAGTACGATTTAAAAAGTGTTTATATATTTATATTTAATCAATAATTAAATATAAATTCTACTATAAATTTTTGCTGTATTATTGTGATTTATTCGAAAAGAAAATAGTCAAAAATTAAAAATAGGCGTTTATTACAATTTTTTTACGAATTTCACACGGATTATATTAGTGAAAATAAAAATACACAATTATATAGAAAAAATCAATTTCATTTTAATGATTAAGATTTTGCGTGAGATATAAACATGTTCATAAATTGTGCAACACAGAGAAAACAATGATAATCCAGTTTTAATGAAGAGATAACAATAGAAAATTTAAGTGTACACGTGCATAATGATCTTGATTTATTTTTTTACTATTAGAATAATAATGTAGTCATTGGGAGTAGAAATGATGATATGATACAACACTATTCAGAAAAGAGATCGTTTTGAAAATTAAATATTCTTAGTGTGAAGTTTTATTGGTAATAATGTAAATAGTATGTCATTAGGTTTTTTTTTTTCTTCATATTTTCATGGGGTCCAGATTATATTGAAAGAGCGAATGAGTAGTTACAGTGAGTAAGGGAAACAAATATTTTCTCCTAAATATTACGACGATCTTTGTAACTTTACAGCGAGCAAGGTAATTATCAGTTTGCCATTTTATGGAATGCAATAATGTAGATTCTTCCTAAACTTATATATTTTCATTTCAAAATAAAAAAACCTGGACTTTTCTGTGTGATCCCAGAATAATTGAACGGTGTTTGTACTATTGATCGCATATAATTTTAACATAATTAAAACTTGATTTCTTTCCCCATCACGCGCCCCACATTGGTATACTTTTTCTGTCTTAAATCTTAAACCTTTTACAATCTGATACAAATTTTATAATAAAGAGTTCACCTTCAGAGTTTCAAAACTTGTTCATACAAGTTATTTATACAACCAATATAATATATATCAAATTATTAATTAGGTGGTAAAACTTGAACTTTTTTTAAAGCAAAATTTACATACGCTAAAGGAGATCAAGTTGGTGGTTAAAAAAATAAATAAACAAACTATGTCGTTTGTTTACTAAATTATTTACCGAAATTTGATATTTATTGGTGTGGTGTTTTATTACTCGTTTATATTTTAAATATTATTTTCTTGCACACTTTCTAACAGTTGAATGACACAATTAAAAGATGACGTTATCCTTGAGATTAGTCAAGACACGACTTACTGGTAACTGATTGCACACAATGCAATGAAATCTAAATAAAACATTGATTTAAACGTTCAAATGTTAGGATTGATTGCACATGCTTATTTTAGTTTTGTTTATGTGCATATGTTTTTAGTCTGAAGTTTTTTTTATCGAACAAAATATTTAAAAAAGGCAACCTTTGAGCCATTTTTTCTACAGTACATTATGCACCACCTACTCATGTTTACTTTATGCAATGTTTTTTTTTATGATTTATAAAAAAATTAATTATTTTAGTGGTATATGTGAAACTATACCTTAATGTTGGTTTTATATGAATAAAAAAGCAAAATTAATATTTCTTTCTAAAACGAGAAATATTTTCATATACATAAATGTTATAAATCAAGTGCAGGATCGATTTGAAAATCTTACTTAGAGTAAAGTCGACCTCGATAATATTATATTAATTTACTTTTAAAATGATTTTTTTTATATAGGATTATATTAAAATATATATAGATAAACATACCTGGACTTAAGGAATACGCAAGCTTCTTCACGAAGTTCGATAATCGCACAGCCAAGATGATGACAGGGAACCCTACGAGTTGTACCGGAAGCTCAAACGCTGGTTCATCTTGGGCCAACGCCGTCTGGGGCATGTCCAAGAGTAGCAGCATCAGCGAAAGCTGCATCCCCAGTCCCCAGACTACCGCTAATTTGGACACTTTCATTTTAACTCAAAAGAATCACAGAGTCAGACACATGCACTCCCGGTACGTTTACTCGCAAACACTCGAAACTTCGTTTTCACTGTTAGGTTTTAAATGTGTGCGAGTGACAGGACAGTAGACAAATACAAAGAAGGATAGTTGAGGTTTATAATATTAGTATTTACGGGGTAGCAGAAGAAGACCACAGTGTTAAAAATAAATTAGGAATTTATTGATCAATCAGGTGAAGATTCTTTAAAAGAAGCAGAGAGCCACAACGGCACGCTGTCAAATGATGCGGAGCTGCAGTGGGTTGTGGTTTTTAAAGCAGGAGGTGTTGGGAGATGCGGGATGTTTGGTAACACCGGGTATAGACCGGTGGGAGAGGAGGTGTCGGTGGCCGCTCGGCGAGGGGGCTCGGTCCGTTCTGAGGCACGCCGGCGCTGGCAAGGCCCAGACTGATATCGCAAGGTGAAAGTAAAGTCCGCGGCCATTTCGGTGAAGTGCTCACGCGTGCCAGAGGCGGCGGGCGGACCATTCCGCCGCACCGACTGCCAACTTTGTTGCAAGTTTGGATTCGTCACATTGATTCGAAGGGTGGTCTACAACACACTTTAAGCGTGTACCAAATTGACTAAACTGATGTTCGTAACGAGCCAAATTCGCGTAAAATTGCGCGTGTGAAATCTAGTCTATACACTCTTTGATTTTCACTTATTGATTTTTTAGCAACTCCAAGTTATTATGAGATTTTTGTTAATAAATTAAATGTTATTGTTACACAATAGCTTATATTATATTTGTATTTTAAGCGGGTAACCGAATTGACTAAACTGATGTGCGAAGCAGACGAAATTCGCGTAAAATTGCACGTGCGAAATCTAGTCTATACACCCTTTGATTTGCATGTGGTCAAATAAATCGTTTCCTATAAAAAGTTGAACCACTTCATACACACTTTGCGGATTACTTGGCATCACAACAACACCACTTTTCCTAAAAATTGTTCAATAATTGGAGAATTATCATTCTCTGACCACTCCACTTCTTCATTGTCACTTTGTTCAGAATCACTGGACAGTATTGGTAGAAATAACGTTGACGAGTCCTAAACAAACATTTCAAGCTGTAAGCCTAAATAAACGGGTACTAATACCCGTTTCTCGTGTGTTAAAAGAATATTAGCAATTTTTTTTTTGAACCAACTTATGTGAAACTTTCAGAGAATCTTAAACTTGAATCAGCGATAGCTTTTATTATGAAAATTAGAAATTAATCAGTAGGATATGAGTTTCGTATTACATTAAAATATAATGCAAAACCCAATAGCTAATCGATATTAAAAAAAATTCTGTAAAAATTTAATTTTTTCAAATAATATTAAAACTTCAAAAATCTTTAAATATAATATATTTGTATTTAAATTCTGTGTTTAATAGACTTTATGATACATATGACATATAAATAACTTCCTTACTCATTTTCGGTTGCACATGCATTAGAAACGGTGGTCGTATAAACAACATGTATTTTTTTAACAAAATAGTATGAATTTTTTGAAATGTTGCATTTGCGTGTTTGGTAAAATTCTTTACGTAAATATAATAAAACAATATATGCTATAAAATATTTATGCAAACGAAACGCAGCATTCTGTATTATGTGGTTTTCAACCTACAAGTGTCATTTTGTTAATAGTAAATGGATTCAATATCGATCTAGCGCCAAATTTATGGCACGTCGCTTATCCGTACGTTTACCTTTTTAAATTAAATATTTGTTAATTCTTTAGAAGTACTTGCCGAGGCGCCACTGCGTTTCATGGTTACCACAAGAGCTGATCACGTATTCAAATCCAATGAAGCAAAACATTATTTTTAAAATACGTATCAAACGCATAATATAGTAATTTCATCGAAATAAATTAATATTCAGCTTAAGAAACAATTCTTATTTCGAGGCGTATGCATATAATTGCACATATTGACCGTGAACGTATTTGTATAGAAATATTAATAAAAATTTCACAAATAAATATTACAAATTAAAATTTCACGCAATTCATTGACTTATGAATCTGCAAGTATAATCTAAGATATTTTATAACTCGATTTTTGAATGTTTATTAAATAGTACTATAATAAAAAAAATCTTTATATTTTATTTACCCCGTGTTTGTGCAAAATAGTTTTATGCAAATGCAAAGAGAAAATTTAGTGAAAATAAAAACGTTCTCTAATCTTCTGAAAACAAAGAATAAGAAGTCGTTACATCTTTGTTTCTAGATCTACGGTTCGATGCACAAAAATGCTGTCAGATAAATTTATTATTGTAATATTTCTTATTCTGTACAATTTATTATGCAATATTACAACATTTTTTTGTAGATTTTAATCACAGTGAAGTTTATTGTTGCTTGGTACTTGTTTTTGCCACATTTTACGGAAATTAAAATTCAATAACAAGTACTTACTCGCCTTGACGTATAATTAATTATTCGTGAAGAAAATGAATTTTAAATATCAATTTAGAATGTTTTAAATGAATTTAGATAACATCTTTGCAACTTTAGATGCTCTCGAATCAATGCTAAATTATATTTTTATACTATTAAAAAAGTTGTTTATTTTTTTCATTCTAACATGTTTACGAGATAGTTTGCGTCTATGATTTTACTTAATAATTCTTTATGTTGGGGAAATTGTAGCTTACTTACTGCAGGCAGAGTTTTTGGCTTACCTAAAGGTTTGTACCATCATTATTTTATTGATATCAATTTTTAGTATTATATATGGAAGTAGGGTCTCATTTGGAATTAAATTAATTCTAAGACTTTTTTACAAGGACCGCGACTTACCTTGTACCAAGTACAGATCTTTCTTAATTATTTGAAAAAAAACATCAAGTTAGCTAAGAAATATCTAAAGAGCTTATTTATTTATCTTCTTTGTAATAGAGCTACTTCATGCATTATCCCTGAATTTGTCGGATTTCTGTTTTTTATCTATCATTCCCTTTTGTTGCCACACTTAATTGTCTTTAAATTCTAAAATACCTGCTATTTTGCAGAAACGTTTTTGCATGAAAGAATAGATTTATTTGTCGAATATTTCTCATATTTTAATAAAATATATATTCAAAATATTGAAATTTCTTTGGCCTTGATTTTAGTAATTTTTGTAATAATTTTATAATACGTTAATGTTCTGTAATCTAGCTTCTTTTTGGTAACAACTTGTTTCAGTAAAAACTTAATTTTGTAAGAAAGCAATATAAGTTTTAGCAACTTTTTTTTATAATGCAAGTTGTTTATATTAATAATTATAAGATTATTAAATCGTTTCTTTATTGGCCTTGACCGTTAGTTAGGAAATAGAAACCAAATAATATTCTGAAAACGTTTTTTAAATATAATTTGTTAACTTAACGACTCATAATACATCATTATAAATTTTAATACCTAACATAATTGTTTCGTTAATGTATTAGAAAACCAAATTTATAATTATTTTTGCTTTCTAGTTAAATACATTTATCGTTTTCAGTATTTTTTTTTTGTATTTAGTATTTAGTATATATGTTATATTTTTTACAATTATAATGATAAAATATTATTATATATTCGCAAGAAATAAAAAACAAATTTTTATTTCACGTACTTGGTAAATGTCACTATCTATTTGTGTTAAGTTCTTTCCTTTTATTCAACTATAGACTATCATCAATTTTAAAGTTGATTGAAAGAGCGAAAATGACAAAAACCGATAGTAAGGTTATAAAGATGAATGATAAATGTCTTTCACGGCGAAAAATATAGAAACAGGCACAAACAGCACTTTTAATCCATTTTGAAAAATATATATTTTCACCACTTACCTTTTTAAATAACGTGACATTATACGACCCACTTACATATTAAACGGAATTTTTTTTTAAAAATAAAAAGCATACAAGCTAATTATTTGTAACGTTGATGACATTTGCATACATTATTCGTACTTATTAAGAAGATATTTTTAAGTAAGGGCGTCGGGGATGTGTGTAGCGTGTTGTGCAAAAAAACAACAACAGACTTCAATAGACCAGTAATCTTTTATTGCATTTATAGATGTATGCATATCTTGGTGTATTTACGGTTCGCTAATTTAGTTAAGTCGCAAATATCACAAAGACTCCATTGCCTGGCCTGCGCAACAAGCCGTAGTGCTCTGCACAGGGGAGAGCACGAAGAGGTAGAATGTAATCACATGGTTGTCTCAAAACAGTTTGAGACAGTTCGTATCCGTCTATCTATCTGCCCCGAATGGCAGAACGCAAATTATGAAGTTTAAAATTAGTTATTTGAAACTAAATATTTGAACCAATGAACTGATATAAAAAAACAAAATACTGCAATCAAATTACTTTTTAAAATGATTGTAAATTCAAAACCGGAAATGATCACAAAGGAAAGTCTTTGATTCACAACTGTTTCTGCCCAACTTATTCTTCCGGTAGTTGTTGATTATTTTTCCAAATTGATGTCTCTGCGATATCGTTATCGAGATTTCTTTTTATTATTTTTAGCACTACTAAGACTTATGTGTGTATTGATTCTCTTTATTACAACTCTTTCCACCGAATGAACAGAACAGTCAAGGTAATGTTTTATAATACGATTATTAAATAAAGACGCACAGGTTGTACATTACTGTATAGTAAACACTTTATATAAATGCTCGCCAGATGTAATTTTTTTACCTCAGGTATCTACGACGCACTATTTAAAATAAAATCTATGAAACAAAAGTTAAACCAAAGCAGATATGCATCTCTTATTCAGATACGAATTAAAAACTTTTGAAAGTCATATTTTCAGTAGGAATAAATATCCGATTAATTTGCGTAACACTATTGCTAAGCATCCTAACGTTTGACGTTTTCACTTTTACTCAGACTCGTTTAGTATAATCTTCACCGCCAGGCCCGAACTGATCCTCCGGGACGTTTTGGACGAGGGTCCGCCGAAGTTGTATCCTTCCTGAACCTTCTCAACGAGTAGGTGACTTTAAACAGGGGGGGGGGGGGGGGGTCACGAAATGTGGATAAATAAAGGTATTTAAAAAAAATCAAAATTTTCATCAGTGTAAAAATAAATAATTTAAAACCTTATCCAAATAGCAATATTAATAAAATGTATTCACGCAAATCCTGTGTTACACTGTGACTGCCGCAAAAGAAAATCAATTTTTGTGAGCTAATTGAGCAGTAGGAAGTGATGTTTCGCTAATTTTTGTTTGTGAACAATGATTCTTAGTGTGCGAAGTAAACTCAATTACCTGATAAGATATAAAAATGGACTTACGTGATCCCAAGCACGTATTGTCCGCCATCGTTACAGCGAGAAGCATTTCTTCTGCCCAGAGGTTGAGTTGTGACGCAACTGAATATCTTTCCCGCTTGGGTAAGGCTGTCGGAGCCATGTTGAACATTATAAACCCATCAATACGCCGTGCGAAAATATTTTACACTGTTGCTTTTTTTTACATAACGAATTCTCATAAAGTTGAGTTGTAAGTCCTGGGAATAACCGGACAATTTTCTTTTCAAATTTATTATTATAATTAATCACTTTAAACATAAACTTCAGGTATTGTTGAATATTTTAAGGGTTGTGGGTGTCAATCTCATCAGAACAAGCTGAGTCAAGAGTCTGAACTCTACCCAAGAAAGCTATGGGAGGAAGTGCTCATGTGAATGAATAACCATATTTTTTTTGTTATTGCGTGGTGTTAGGAAATATATGTTTAGAGTCTAATCGTCCAGTATGAATTCTTTTTCAACAATGCGAGGCGTGTCTCTCAGTAAGCGAAACCGAATGTTTCTGTGAATAGAGTTAACAACGATTCAATACGGAATCTATTTTCAAGATACTTTTTTTTTTCTTTTTTTAAATGTCACTTAAAGCTTAACTTATTAATATGTCGTCAATCACTATCAATCAAAGGTTGATTTTATTTTATCTTTTCATATGCTGTTTGGTCTTTTGATAATTCTAGGACATTCTTAATAATTTAATTTATAATTATTTGAAAAATCTTAATCGCTGACTTCTTTGAAGGCTCTCAGCATTGGTTATATATATTGCCAATAGATGTCTCTGCGCCGATTTTCCAAGTGAATAATTAATGAAGATATTTCAATAGAGCTTACAGATCACTGCAACAGATGGAGTTGTATAAATAATTAATCAAAACAAATTTATCTTAACCTGGTATTACCTGCACTTCGGGAAGCCTTGGGATGGAATCAAATTCTCTAGATCTCGTTCTGCATGAAATCTTTTGAAGAATGTAAGCATTATTAGAGGCACGAATTAGCTCATAATTTTTTTTTAGTCCAAATTTTATAAGAAGATATCAATCTTATATTTTGTTACTTCATAGGTTTTTATTAACCTAAATATTTATTTCAAAACTTTGGAAACTGCAATGAAACAAAAATGTGTTATGATTAGTAATTGCGATAATCTTTATATTGTATTGAAGTTATTACTTGGTCGATCGTGTTTCATTTTTCTGAAGGCTTTAATTGTTCATTAAAATAAATACCACCATACTTTGATAATCATTTATTTTAATTTAAAAAAACCACCCACTGTCGTAGATTCCCTTTGCTCATAAATATTCGCACTTTTACTTCTGCTCTCATTTCCTAAAACTTTTATGCATTGAAGCTTCTTCCGCTTCTTGTAGAATTACTGCTGATCGGGAAGAAGGCCGGGCCAGCCTCAAAATTCAATAGGCAAATATTGCCTATGATTATTGAGATATTGGAGGCTGCACGTTCAGTGCTAAAACTGTGGCACGTTAAACATGATACAATACATCACGTGCCGCATTAAGAACCATGATTCTCATTCCTGTAGAATCGTAATAATTATTATCGGAGTGTAGTTGTTTTGGACAATGGCCACGACAATCGATGTCGTCCTCTAGTTGCCTTAGTGGAGTACGCAACGGGAATAGTGCATTGCAAATTAGCGAAAGCTGTTCCAAGGCAAGAAGAAATTTGATTAAAACTGTACTTAAGATTCATTACGTATTGTATGTTTTATTGATTAAGAATGCCTTTATTAGTACTTGCTTACTTAAGTGTCTACGTTTTATGTGTACAATCTGTGTGGTAATGCAACTAATATATTTATATTATAATAAAACAACAATTGTGAATAACAGTACATTTCAAACGGTAAATTCTTAAATATAGAGGTTTCAAGGTTAGGACTTTTACTTCGTAATTTTTTTTGTATTTTTAAATAATCAAGAAACAGCCCATGACAAATATGTCAGTGCATTCAAATAAAAAAACTAATTCAAAACATTTTATTAAGCAGTTTTTATGTCGTATCAAATAAAATGCTTCAGAGGTAATTCAGAGCTATGTTCAATATTTGTACTTTAATGTGATGTCACATGATCAATACAATTGATGCAATTCTTGGAAACTGAGGGAATAGTAATTATTAATAACAAACCTGAATATATATTTCGAATCAACTGGCAAATTTGATTAGGTCCTCCCTTTCATATTATCTCGACTAGACAAATTCAAGATAGTGAATACATTATACACTCGAAGATCTGTCCACGATTAGATTTCATGGGTCACGAGGTCTCTATTTCAATCCACAATCAATATGGCCTTGCATTAACATGTCTGCCTAGAAGCACCAGCCTATCTTTAGATCCCGTTTACCCGTTTACTACCGATTAACCAAAGCATCCTTTTCACTTTTTCTTAAATTTGTTTGCATCTATTCTGCGTGATAGTTTAACCCTGGCATAGTGTAATTCCCTTTTTTCTATTTTATTTACTCAATTAAAAAATATTTCATCGTTTCGTGACCTCTTAGCAGAGGAGGCTTGAGTAACGTTTGATTTTTCTGACCCAAAACTACTTTTTGCCGTTTGAGAATATAAGGATTATTCAAGATGCTGTTTAGGTGACTTTTGTACCAGTGAACATACAATTCCCATTCCAAAATAAATATTTAACGATTTCATTTTGTGCCGTATACTGCTGTTTAATTGTGAAATTATTATATATATATTTAATAAATCTCGAATTACTAAATCACAACAATGCAGCAGAATGCTGTTCCTATCGATTCATCTCCTAACCATGCAAGTAAATGCATTCAACCGCTTATTAACACGACTGGCCTTTTGCGTTCACCTTGCGCAATGCTGCCTACGCGCAGTGACATCCGATCCCCAAGAAATTATATCAGAGCTCATAATTCAACCAAAAATTAAATTAAATTAATTATAAATTGTGCCTTCATTATTATGGATTCCCTTTTTTTAAATCTCAATAACAATATTTTCAAATTGATGCTTACCATGTTTGGTATTTTTCATCTCTATTTGATTTATGCATATTATTTAATTTGTTTGCCAATTTTTTGTGTATACGTCAGTAGATTTTTGTAATATTATAGTTATGACACTTATTTCTACGTTACTACATTATAAATACCAAGAATTCGTTTTTAAGCTGTAAAATGCTTCACTGTCAGGTCCTAATTTGTGGGGCGCTTGCAATATTTTAGAATGACTTCTACTTTGTAAATTGATATACTAAAATAAATGTATTATTTTAAAATACAATAAATTCTTAAAAAAATAAATTTGACATCTTTACAGTATTATTTTAACATCCAAGTTTACTAATATGTTGTTTATGCGGTAACATCCAGAGTGAGCTAGAGCATAATGTATTCTTAGACAAAGAAAATATAATCATGTATTTAAATTCACGTTTATTTAAAAAACAACTGTATCAAAATAATCAAAAAAAAAAACTTAAAAATAATTTATTGTAATATATTCTCACAAACAGTTAATGAGTTAAGTTTTTTTTTTACAGTATTTTAGTAATAAACGTTTATCCAACATTTTGTTAAATAGTTGTTTTCTCGGTGTGCGAAACACTTGTTCTAAACATCTGTTACAAGGAATTGGCACAATACCAAGGTGAATCAACTATTACTTGTTCTTATATACCCCTATGATGTTAGTAAGATCCGCAAATACCTCAGCTGTGCTTGCTGGTCTGCAGTTAGAACTAAGATCAGCCTGTCTCAGAAATCACTTTGAAATTTAATAGCGTTTGGAATTTTTTGCTTTTATTGTAAGCTCTACACAAATATTTTCAATTTATAGCATGTTCAGAAAATGTTTTAAAGTTATAACATTTAAAAAAAATAAATTAATATCACTATCCTTTTTTTGATGTTTAGTATCGTTATTTTAAAATTATTAAAGATTTTGGGTTTTTTTAAATGTATGCCTAATTTACTGTATATTTTTAAATTAAACATATAAAACATGCTTTATCCGCATAGAAACTCGTATTTTGTTTCTATGCAAATAAGTTTTAGAAATACGAATCGATTGACCGTTGCTGGAAAGCTTTCCACCATGACGGATGTGCTTTAATCAGCCTACATGGACAGCAATCTACGTAGTTTCCCACCGGAACGTTTCTCTCTGGACGGTTAAATTTCAATTCCCAGACTGTTTAATAAAAATAACACACTTGAGGGAACCAACAGAAAATTTTACATATACTCAATGCTTCATCCTGGGCACTCTGAAATATCGATGACGTTCGCGAGCAACCAATTTGCATGGTCGTCGGAAGCCATGAGTGCCGTATGAAATTCAGCATTTCGGTGTTCTCTGAGAATCTAGCCAGTGATTTCATTAATTATGTCAGAATTTTTAGGTCCAGCTGATAATGTTTTCAAGTGATTCATGACGGCACTAGCCAACAAGTCGAGTGACCGACCAACCCCGGTTAGAACACGAACGCAACACTCCCTACTATTATGCATAACGTTATTAATGATATTGATCCTCAGACCGGTGAGACATATTTTATGCCAACACATAATATGCCACTCAATATTGATTACTGTTTATGCTTTTTTCAGATTTATGTTAGTTAGTTGATATAAAATTGTCAACATTGAATAATAAATAACGTAAAAAAATATGTTTAGATAACAAATGAAAGAGATAGGTTTTTCAATGTAAGATTTATGTCTAAATAAAACGCAAGCACGCACTTCATGAACTGCTCTTTGTGTGTTTGAATATTAAATTGATAGTCAGTAATCATTATAAAAATTCAAATAAGGTAATTCAGTTTTTTTGTAAAATGGTGTACTGATATGTTGATTATATGAGTAGAACTTGAGAACTAGGCTTGTGTTCCGTGCAAAAAACTTACGTGACCCAAAGAAATAATTTTATACAAAAGTGTACTTGTTTACTACTATGCAATGTAAGTGTCGCCAGTTCTCGTGAACGCACGCTATGGCACAGCATTTATTGAAGTGCATTTGATGTGTTTTTGGATGCAGTCGTGCATGACAATAGCATCGCCGAGACTGCAGGCCTTCAGCGCTTAGAGGTCTCATTGTGCAAACTTTTCTGAATTGACCCTCAATTCGTTATGCAATGATCACACGTACACAAAAGCACCGATATAACATGTTACCACAAACGATTGTTATTAATTACCGTTTTTTGCAGTAAAATGCCATATTTAGAGATATACCTTTTATGTGAACTTTTAACAAATAGGATCTGTATGCTTCATTGAAATCTACAATTTAATATCTATATATTGGCATGCAATATATTTTTTCTTATAAATTATCCATATCCATAACACAACATGTGTCATAACAATAATTTACTTTGAAATTTGCTGGGAGCCCGTTTTCTTTTTTATTCTGTTTGTTTTATTAAATTTAAAAAATAAACAATGTCGAATTTTTATAATTTTATTTAACAACAGTACAAATTCATAATATCACAATCAACATCTTAAAACCAAAAGTCATTATTAGTAACTTTTCTGAATAAATCATCAAGTAGTTCTTAAACATCAACACCTTAGAGAAAGAAATAAGAACTATACTTAACGCGTATTTAAATACGATATTAGTAAGGTAACATGTTACATGCAAATAAACTGTAGCTAAAAAAATTACATAGTCATTATATTATAAAAGAACCCTAGAACATTAAAATTATTAATTTATTTCTAGTTATATACATCCTTATAAACAAAATATTTATACACTATTATATATCGTTTTATTTACAAAACATTGCACTTTTTCGGCCTGCAATGCTACTTGCTCGAATTAATTAAAATATATATAATTACACCTTAACTACACATGTAAAATATGATAAAAATAATTTTAAGGAATGTTTGACTTAAGGATGGGTAGTTTTAAATTCAAAGTTAATGTGATAAGAACTTAGTTTGCTTTATTAAAGCATGTCCTTATCCAGTATCCACTTATAATCAGTACGTAATGTTAAAAAGTGGTTAGTTGTTTAGTTCAAGTATTTAGATTTTTCAAAATGGACAAAGTGATACGATACAAAATTATAATCACAAAATACTTATTATTTATTGCATCTATTTTCAATTACATTTTAACTATTCCTACAAGATAACGAATAAAGGAGGAAATATTATATACAAAGCATTCGTCATAGATCAGAATATCACAGTGTACTTATACTTATAATCAATTGCTATTTAAATTTACAATAGAAAGCTGCTTTAAATCTGCAGTTCCTAGAGCTAACATTTTTTTAGTACAAAAATATCATAGCGTAAAAAATGGTATTTCACAAACCACAAATATACTAACCCAGTTAAATTTTTTTTTAATTTAATATATTTTTTTTAAATTTAATAATTTCTATTTTCAATTTGTTTTAAATGTTTTTTTTATATATTTTTTTTGGTATATTCATTTAAACGATGGGATCATTCACTGCAGGAACTACGTTAAGGCATTTGAATCAAAAGATATATTTTTTCTCGATAAAATATCAAACTTATGCACGTGAAATAGATAACAAAATAAAGTTTTACAAAAAAACCAGTACCAGTGATATGTAAAAATACATATTTGTATTAAGTATTTCACAAAATTGAAATAATATTATTTACTAAAATCCCCATTGGGTGATATCGTGATATTGGAAATCCCTTGTATAATTAGCACAATCACATTTATTTAGTGTATTAATGTTTTTTTCTTTTAACTTGTGGTGATAACATTTAACATTCACTATCAACACGAGAATATCAATTCCTTCACCAGTCCTTGTTGATATAAGCAGCCTCGCCAAAGCAGTCACATGTCAATGTGTCGCAGCTAGCACATGCAGCATTACTTATAATGACTTAAGTAAGTGAATGCCTGCAAGAACACATATTCTAACCTATAAGAACCATAAAAAAATCCTCTTAAGACTTAAATATATTTAAAAAATACATATAATCAATATCTAGTGACTCCAGTTTTCAGTAAGCGATACGTTATTTACGAGTAGTTTTAAAACTTTACCTATTTTTTTAAAAATATTTTCTGGAATTCTAAAAAATTGCTTGAATTTTTTTATAATAAATGGACCAATTTTTAGTTTTATTTTTTTCCACACAATTTATCACGCCATTTTATTTTACAAATTTTATAAAAGAAACTTCGTAACTTTTTTAATGAAAGGAATTTATCGGAATGGCAGTCATTATTGTATTTAAAATATATTTTTGAATAAAATACTTGAGTGATTTTCCACATTATCGTTTTTATTAGTGACCGGTTTTGCCAACCTTCCACGTTGGCATTATCAAACAGAGTCTAATAAAAACGATAATGTGGAAAATCACTCAAGTATTTTATTCAAAAATATTAAAATGGAATTCCACCATGTACTCTCTGTCAAAAGTATTGAATTTCTTATTTAAAATTTGGTGTAATTAGTTTTCATTGATATTTTTTATGAATCCTCAATTATAAAATACAAATGATTGTAGGAAGCAACATTATATGTTCTCAAATACTAAGCAATTCTACAAATTCATCCATCCAATGTGGAGGAAAAAACCGAAATAAATAGCTTTTCAATGCCATTTAGCCACGTTTTTACCATCGGCAATCTTCGCGGTCGACGTCTCGCTCTTCGCCCAGGGGTTGAGGCCGCGCGCCATCACCGCATGCGGACTTTCTTCATCATCTGCAGGACCTGCAGCCCAGGCAGCGGGCAGGTGGTGTAGAAGGAGTGGCAGCCCGCGCCGTCCATGCCGGAGATGAGCTGCCCCATGTGCGCCGCGAAGTGGTACTTCGAGGTCACCTCGGCCGTCGTGCCAATGGAAGTGTCGCTGGAAACCATCAACAAATAATTATCTTGCATCCTTGGTGTGTGATCTTTTATAATCGATCAATCTGACATATTGGGGAAGGTTTTGAATTATTATTTTACAAAAATAAATCTACACGCAATAAAATTTAAAAAAACTACGTTCATCGCTTTTTGTTCTGTAGATTATTAAAAATATAATGTGAGAAGATTTTCATTTATATTTCGTATTGATTTTTAAAACTTTCTTTTAGCCCAATTTTTTATTTATAAATAGTTAATACAAAGTAAAAGATAGATGTACAATCATATTGTTAACTAGTAATCATAAAGTCATGACATGCTATGTGAACTTATTTCATTTGTATATCCTAAAATTGTTATTACCTCTATGATTACCTGTCATTCAACATGTTCTTGGCATTTATAGTTTCTAATGTTTTGTCACACATCTACGAGTAATACCTTAGCTTAAAATGTAAATACTACGAGTATAAAAAATACTCCTTTTTTTCAGTGTTTCCTGACAGTATGAAATTAGTGTTTTATTTTCGCCTTTTCAAATTAAAGATGTTTCGCGACAATTTTTTAAACTGTGCCCAAAATAGATTCAGTGAGAAATTGGTTGCGGAAATCAGTAGCACTTCCCCCGGAAGTGGGTTCTGGACCTGCTTCAAAAGGTTTTCGGTTTCCGGTGCGGGACGGTCACTTATCTAATAAAAAGGTGAATTTTCCTAGACTTCCGTCACGGTAATGTTATTCGCTTAATAATAATCGGTTTCTGATGGATTTCTGATTAAATTTTTGCTTTCCAGTGATTTCTTCTATGATTGAAATAGTTTTTCGTGGATAGTACTTCACAAACACAACATATTTTTTGTTTCTATGTTTCGTGCTTCATATAATTGATTTATACTTATTTTTATAATATATTATACCTTTAGTTTGGGCATAATTATCTAATATTCTTTATGAAAACTTAACTAGAGGTAACGTTTGTATAGAATGTAGGCGGTCTTGGTCGTAAGCGGATTTTGTATTTAATTTTTTTTGTGTTATTTTATTCCAGTATATTGACCTCGCGTACTTTACAACTCTAACTTGGACATTGATATTTAAATGCTAGCCGTTTCAATGTATGTGAAATTTACTTACATCAGCACAATTTATTCATTTCATAAATCTAAAAAACAGGTAGAATGCGATTAAACAAACTGACGCATTAGCTTCTCTGTAATCACAATTTCAAATAGTTAAATAAGCATATCTTTATTTCAGTAAGGAATGTGTAAAAAATATTGCATATCGTAGATTAACGTTATTTACTGAGCGCATTTTTTCTTTTAAGTCCCGTCATCTATTTCGTCTTTTTTGGGCGTTCTTTACGATGTTGCCTTACTTATACTGTGATTGCTTTGTTCTTCTTAAGACTTATATTTTATTTTCCTTCTCACATTTCTTTGCTTCTTTTATCGGTAAATATTTGCCTAGCTTTATAATAATTTTCTTAACAAAGCTTTAAAATTTTCGACATTTTAATTTTAATATATTATAAGACACGTATAATATATTCTGTAGTTTCAGAATAATTATTTTACAAGTGTACCATATGATGTAATTGAAAACTACAATTAAAGTTTTATGTAAATTGTACCGACCGAAAAATGTTTACGTAAGTGCTCGGTGTTCGGTGTTTTGGTACTAATGTATTCATGTACAATCATCTCTGCCTACAGCACTTGGGTAACCGAATCACATAAGTTTATTTCATAAGAAATGGTGTAAAAACTCTGAATATACAGTTATTTTAATCAAGGTAATTCATGCTCTCTCTTAACGAAAGAACTTATTTTTGCTATTATTTGTATGGTGATTTCACTACAGTACTAGACATATCAGTCGCTAGTCATAGAAACCGTTCAATGATAACTTTGGCCACCCTCTAACATTGATATAATCATAGTGCGGAAACTTGAAAATATAATTTGTTTGAATCTGTTATAATAATATGTATTTGACATTTAAATAAACGTTTGAATTAAACAAACTATTTTGTTTTCGCTCTTCGTTGATGAGATAAATATTAATAATTTGTCCTATTATTATTTACAATCTCTTTACTTTATTCGGGTTTTATTACACACATTAAAAAAAATCATTCAAATTAATAATAAGAACCAGTAATTGAATATTTTATTATTAATATGGAAGTAACTCTTAGTTAATTATAACAAGAAGCATTTAATAATGATTCGCAGATCTTTTGCGAAATAAATACTCGTACAGTTTTACGTAAAAGATAAAATCAGCGCATGGAATAGGCGGTGAGCGTTCGTGACGCGCCCAAGTGGAATACTTCCTCGCCAGAAATGGCCTACTATTAGGAAACAGTAAACGCACGCTGAATAAACCTTATGCAACCAACTAACAGCCATCGCCACAGCGGATCCGATTCTGAGATAAAATGTACTGAAGTTTTGAAAAGGGCGAACGCACACAGTTAAATGAAATCAGTACAACAGCTCTGCCGCTTATCTCGCGTCGGGTATTTTATCTTTGATGTCTAAATTTAGGGGTAAAATCTGGTTATATAATTCACCGATTACGCTAGTATAATTTGGTTATATCTAGATCATAATAGGAATAGTATATTTTTATATTAACTCTAATATTCATTTTGATATTTTCGTGTACCAATCGGTTTCTCTAATAATCTAGAGTGTCATGTAAGAGCCAATTTTTTCTGCAAAAATAAAAAAACCAATAGAAATGCTCTGATAAACAAGTATTCTATGCATACGAGTTTATTATTATATTTATAACAGGATTAACTGTATGTTTCTAAAAAAAGCAGTGTTAGATGTATGAAGATAAATATGGATTTTTGCTTTCTTTCCTGTTAGTTTCTTCGGTAGTGTGGTCGCATCAAAAGCCTTAAAAGCACTTATGTGCTGTTTTCTCTTAGTACTGTTTTCCAGAGTTGAATACTGGAAGTTGGACTGCAAACTGAAATCTTTTAGTATATAGATAGTAAATAACTCTTGCACGCACAGATGTATTGCGGGGCGGATGACGAAATTCTTCAATGTATTGCAAATAAAATAAACTTGTACTGAAACGAGTAAATTCTAATACTCCATGAAATATATACTGCGTCGTTTTATGTTATTACCTTCTATATAAGTAAGAGTGTAGTTTAAATTTAAAAGAATAAAAGTCTAATAGTAATGATCAAGCATTATCTGCATGCATAAGTACATAACAACATGAAAACAATGGCAAAAGCCAATAAATTCACATCAAACAACCACTCAAATACATATCAAAGAGAGTATGTTTTATGATACATTATGATTATATACTACCTACTAAAAATAACAAGTTACTAGAGAGACGGAGATCTGCACATTCTAGCTAATCAAAAATCAAACTAATGTAACCACAATCCTCTTAATATTGTAAAAGTTGTTTTAATATTTGTAAAAAATCAGAAACTTGCATTGAAAGTAATTATCTTCATGAGATTCGCTTTTTGTTTTTTTCGAGGGAGTATTTTTACTGTCGTAAATATTTTTCAAGTACATCTCTAATTTTTTCGTTCAGTGGTCGGAAATAACCATTTTAGTAAACGAGTAATATTTTGCAGATACTTTTGGAGAACACAGAAAAGTTTAATGTCTATGCATGATTTGTAGCGGTCTTGTGATCTTTACAAACAAACAAAGTTTAATTAGTTGTTTTTATTGCGTTTTTGAAATTGAGCTGACACTGGAGCAAATTTCGCATGTACGTAAATTCCCTGCTTCCAATGCTCCTTTTTTCTTCGATTTTTCCTGGAACAACCAGCTGTAGGGTGCTATAATCACTGTTACGAAAAACATTGCCAAAAAAGGAGATCTTACGCTTTTTTGCCAACGTCAGGAGTTTTCTTTCTTTGCAAATTCTGTGCAAGACCCTCTCATTTGTGACACGGTCAACCAATGGTGTTTTAAGGATTCTCCTATAAAGCCGCATTTCAAACGCCTCAATTATTCGCTTAGTAACTGTTTTGGGTATCCAAACTTCAACTCCATAAATAATAATGCGAATTTAAACATGATTTTATTTTACAGGTTTATATGTTAAAAATTAGTATAAATTAATTAATTAATGCTTTTTGCAATGCCAAATGCTTTTTAACCGACGCTCGAAGTTGCATGACTTCCGTGTATTTGTATTTGTTTTTCGCCAGTTATGGTTCGATAGTTTGTTCGAATATTCTAAATCAACAGATTTATAGAGAGGACACCTCGACCTTCCCTACTTTTTTCTCATTCAATCGCGGCAGAACATTCTGTAGCCCACTACACGAGATTAGTGTCTACCCACTGCGAGAATGACTGCAAAGTATATTGACAGCATTTGCAAAAAAAATATATATTTGACAGTAATATTATACAAGTACATTATCTGTGTACTCAAACATAAAATTCGTGTAATGAAAAAGTCATTAATATAAATAATAACACATGATTTGACTTAATTTTCCGTTGAAATGCACAGGTTTGAGATTATGATCTCATGAAGTTTGCGTGATGATGACTAATGACATAACGGAGGATCAGCTGGAACCATACACATAATGGCAGGTGAGCAATGTATACTAATTATTATAATGATTGTTGTGACATCACAGTGTATCGTTACATTCATGAAACATCTCGGATCACCTAGATAGCGGTTTCAGTAAAGTAGTGCCATGACAGCGTTTTATTGTACAAGTACAACTCACACGAATGATCACGTATAATCAATCTTTCGACTGCGATAAAATAAATTCCAAAAGGTAATTTGACGTACACTAACGTAAAATTATGTAATTATGATATAATATTTTTTTGAGATACATTAAGTACTTCCTGTTGATTGAAAGTAATTAAACATTGGACTTTTCAATAAAGCGTTCATTGGAAAATAGTATTTCATGCAAACGACTGACAACTTCCTCTCCATTTTATAACATACGAATACGTTACTGTAGATCCTTCAGAGTGAACCATCTACGAGTAAATGTCGTACTTATCAAGTCATCTATCTATTCTACTATAATAATAGCCATTGTGTGTATGTTTGTATGTATGTTTCGTTTTTCCGTTCTGTATAGAATATCTTAAAAGATACAACGCTGATTTTTTGCACATAAGTTAAGTAAATTTTTCCGCAGCTATGTGCCGAATTTCAAGACGATAGGATAATATTTTCATTCATAAATTTTAAAATATGCTTTAGCGAATTACGAATTATATGATTCACTTCTTCGCCGCGAGATGTCGTTCACCGCGAGAATTTCAAATTTAGAACTTTTACAAAAAAAACAAAAGACGCATCGTTCATCAAATACGTCATTTTGTGACGGGCTACATTACTAGTATAATAATATAAGGGGAGTACTTAAAATGGCCATATTTACCAAAAAACTTTTTGTTTAATAATAAAAAAGGTTTTTTATTTTATATTTTTATCATGTTTGTTCTGAGCTTCGAAACAATTTAAACTTAATATAATTATCTTTCTAGCCATTTATAAAAATTAAATTAAATATATATGGGTAATATACATATTTATTTCCATATCAAATATAAAGATTATTTTTTAAATAGTAATAGTAAAATCATTAACTTCGCGTAGAATTTATATAGAAAATTTATTCATGTATTTTTTCTGATCGTTTTCGAAGTTATAATATTTATTATCATCATCTGTTTTGCTAATCGCACAAATATTACTTTTTACCGCTGGGAGTTATTATTTATATATTTTTTGAGATAATTTAAATCTATTACACAATGTATAAATAAGTAAAACACTTATAAAAATTAATCTTCATATAAAATATGACGAGAGTCTTTGAATTAACTTTTTTTTTTTTTTTTTTTTTAATTTAATATCACAACGCTTAAAACAGCTTGTGACAATATTTTGTGTTGTAATCGGAAATATAATAAAAAATTAAGTTAACCAGATTAAGTAAATGATTGAAAAATTGTAAATTTATTTATAATATAATAAGATCATTCGCAAAAAGATATATTAATGAATTTTCTTTATATTTCTATTTTTTATAATTATATTGTGAAGAATCTCAGTATTTTTTAAAATATTTCCAGTGTGTCATAATTTATTATTATTATAATTTTTTTTTTTTGCATATTTCTTTTTTTTTTTTTTTTTTTTTTTTCTTTTGCATATTTCAATTTATATTGCCTTCAATATTGTTTTACAAAGCATATTTACTTCAACGCCCCCAAAAATTGTTTAGGTTGTTATATAAGTTAAAGTTAAATAGTAATCCAAAGTATAGTATTCAAACTCGACTAGTGTTAAATAGGCAATCGAAATGAAGTACTCTGTGTATGTGTTTCTAAATATATTTCCAGTTTATTATCTTATAATATATCGTATAAGGAAGCTGTCAAGCCTTGCCGACTGCAGTCGCGGCTTTCTCTCGCAGCTTGCACTCTCACCGCTGCAAGTGCAGGGAACAAGTAAAAGCCAGAGCTTAGTTATATTAAGTGCCAGAATGAACAAGTACTGTAGGTAGTAATGATTTAGTGTAACCTAACGATAAGACTTTCTGCAATATTTCATTGATCGTTGCTGTGTGCACGCCTCATCGAGAATTATTTAAATTCAGCTTATTGCGATTCATGCTACTATTGGTACAATAAATTCTGTTTAGTTAATTTATCCATAAACTTGATTATTTTTGCA
Organism: Atopsyche davidsoni; assembly: GCA_022113835.1. Lineage (NCBI taxonomy): Eukaryota > Metazoa > Arthropoda > Insecta > Trichoptera > Hydrobiosidae > Atopsyche > Atopsyche davidsoni. The sequence goes on along the minus strand of JAILWY010000006.1, from coordinate 5,579,721 downwards.
GCAGTAATTATTTAAAGTACTAATTCAATAATAAAGAAAATATAATAAATCTTCTATTATACTCTTCTATAGGAAATGTATCCTTACATTTAAGCAATTTATATGTCTATTAACGAGATTTATATGTTATTTTTACTTTAATATATACACATAACAGGTTTTTTAAATTGTCACTAACAAAATATTTATATTAAAAAAATCGATAGAAAATATATATTATAAGTATTTATAAATGCATCGTTAAATTACCTTATTTGAATGTGAATAAATATAATTATTGTCACGATCAGGTTTTATTAAAACACGTGTTTGACTGTGAAAACACCATGTAATATTTTAAATATAATACCTTAGTAATTTTTCCATACGTTCATTTTTATTGGTGACCGGTTTCGCCAAAATAATGCCAACGTGAAATGTTGGCGAAACCGGTCACCAATAAAAATCACTCGAGTATTTTATTTAAAGTATTAAAATGGAATTTCACCAAGTACTCTCTGCCAAAAATATTGATCACTTAAGTTGTCTTTAAACGAACAAAAAAATTATTATTCCTCAACGTTCCTTATTCCGCGCACGGCTCCCGGGAGGTTAGGTTACGTTAGCAGAGTTTTTTGTTCGTGTATTTTATATGTTTTTCTCTTTTCCCACGAGCCTTCAAGGAGGCTCCGAATAAAGGATACGCTCCCGCAACCCGAAAAATTGCCAGAAAGCTTACTCGGGTGCGGGGTGCAAATGCCACCCCATAAAAAAAAAAAGCCTTATGTTTACCTTATGAGCTTCAAGAGAGAGGTTTCACTCTCCGTGAGGCGGCGGCTCTGGGCGCCGGCGCTCAGCTCGCAGATCAGCTTCGGCAGGCACGCGTTCTTTATGGTTGCTATCACCTCGGACCTGCTCTGGCCACCTAGAATACAACATGAACTTCGGTTACTTGCTATACACAGTTTCTAATCTTACTGACTTACATGTGATACACGCTAATCGTGTCCTTACCCTACCTATGTATCAACAGTTGTGTTCAAAACATCGAGGATTTGGATTGCTGGAGACGAGTATTTGAAAACATGAGTACCTTCGAGTATCAGTTTTAAATTCAAAGGGAATTTATATTTTTAGTAAGATGAATTTCCGTTTATGAATTGTATGTTTATATTTAGAGCTCATATTTTATTCTGATCCCAGTTCATTATTTTTGTTTTATAATTTTTATCAATTAACCAAGCATACATATTAACGGATATACAGTTGGTTTTGTTAGAAGTGTTGAACTCTTGAGCTGTAGAAATAATACGACTTCAAATCTTTCAATAAAATTAAAGTAAGCCATACTAAAATTCAAAGTATTATATTCAAACAATTCAAGAATTATTTCAGAGATAGTAAGTAGACCCTAAAGCTTCATATATTTTTTTGAATTATGAGAATCGTAACAATTATTGTATTTTACCAACATTTCACAATATGTCATTATAATGAAAAACTAGAATAAAACCAAAAATAAGTAACCCGATTTGTATGTAAATATTTAAACCGATACAAAATAATATATCTCAAATTATTTTATTCTCCTTCATTATATTTTTTTCAAATATTGACACAAGAATAAAACCTTATAAAAGTAAAAGAAAAAAAACTAGTAAACCTTGTGATTAAATATATTCAATGTCATAGGTGCCCGTAAGTGCTCGTTGAAATTTTCAAGCTCACTTAATGATGACTTAAAACCCAAGCAGTACGTCTTGACACCTTCAACTCTGATGGCTACTAATACATAATGACAACTAAATACACAATGACCGTTTTAGTAAAGTTAAACAGTTTAAGGTGTAATTGGATTTTTCAAAGGCCAATCACAATTTTTATTTTAATAACCGACCTCGAAACTAATGACTATTCTGGTTGTGGATCTAAAAGATGATGAAGTTGTTATTTATTATTTGTAGGTATTTGGCAAAGCGTTGAAATAGCTTCGCTAAAATATCAAATGATATTAATTACAACTTTTTCAGTCTTGCAAAATATTTTCATGCTGAAATCGCAAGATCTTGATGCGATCATGAATTTTCATGTAATCTTTACTTAAATAAAGTAGCATCTATTAATTTAAAATTTTTATTTAATCGCAGTTGCTAAATATAAATACTTGTTTGATTTTAATTGAATTTTGTTATTTAATAATTAGTGAGGTTTTTTATAATTATTCAACTTAGAATATATTTTTAAATGTTTATCCTTTTATTTTATGATATTATTTAAAAACAATTGTTTCTATATTATACATTTTCAGACACATGTATAATTATCTGTATTATTTATTGTTTGAACACGCTGAGAAATCACGAAAATAGCCTATGTCAATTATTCCTTCTTATTTTTTTTTAAATAAACGCTTCTAAAATGAAAAAGAATACAATAAATTAAAGACTGGATAACAAAAAATATATAAAAATGTATATTTTTTTCTGAGATTAATAATTAAATGTTTTTCAATTAACATGGAATACGTGAATAATTGTTGTATTTGTACAGTTAATTATCATAGATTTAATTTGTAACGTTAAAGCCATGATAATTTCGTACCTCCTAACGATATTATCTATTGAAGGAATCGTCGTTATTATTTACAAAATATAGTCAAAACTCAATGCGCGATACGTGACATTCAACGAGAGTAAATAATAATAAAATAGTTTTAAATGCAAACATAATAGACCTCGAGTGCTTCTCAAATGAACGTATACAAAAGCAGGTGTTTAAATAATGTGTAAATTCCAGTTTGTAAAATATCTTCGATCCCACTAGAAAACTTTAAGTGACTGATGGCGTGTGTGTCTGGAATCTCATATGCATTAAGCATGACAACGTGTATAAAAAAACTGAATTTTGACGCGCAAAAATCTGCCCATTTGTGGTCATGTCAATTAGTGGTTTTACGATTTTTTTTAGTATAAGTGATAATTCGTAAATAAACTAAGGAGTTTATTTCAAGACGGCAGTTCTCTCTAAGCACCCTTTATAAATAATCTCACAATTCAGAACATAAGGCTGTGGCACCGGCCACATCGTCTATCAGACAAGTCTATCGAGCAGCCTTGTCCTTATTCTACTTTCGAACCCACCAACGTGAATACTGAAGTATAAATTACACATACTTTAACTTGAGACCGTCTGCACGATAATTACTATTCGTCTCCGCAGACGTCCTCGTTGCGCAAAAGCAACAGTAATAAAACAGCGTTTTGAATTTAAAACGTTTGAAAATCAAGTTCATTGCCCATACAAGCTTATATGATACGTTGCCTATCCAACTCAGTCAGACTTAAAACCGGGAACTACTCCGGAAGACTTCTGGATTTGAGTATGTTTTTAAATCACGATTTATATATGCCGTGTTTGATCTTAAATTTCATATTTATTATTCAGACATTAGTGGAAAGAAACACCAGATAACTGGAATATTCCTTGGAAGTTTGGCATTTGAAAAATAAAAATAATAAAAAATTTACATTGCATTTTAAGCTCAAATAGGATATTGAATAATAAAAAAAATCTTAAATGCCACATTAAAAACTCAGACAGACTCGGATCGGATAATATGGAAATTCTACAAAATTTTCTATTTTTGGCCACTAAAAATTAAAACGTTTCGAATTAATGTAATTTTTATCTTATTGGTGTTTATAATAAAGCTAAAAAAACTCACAAACGAAGACGACATATCTAAATATATATTGTCTCAACAGGTTGGCATCAAAACAGCTTATATTATTGAATATTCTGCAACAGGCCTGATTAGTTCTGACCATTTCCAGGAAGTCGAAGAATTGAAGGGTGAATTATCTAAAAAAACTATTTGCACATCAAATATGGTTCTAGTACATACAAAAAACCTATTTTTCTTCAATTGTATTGATTAAACCGATAATGGAAATATAAAACTAACAACGTGCAATAATCCGAGCTTATGCTCTTGTCTATATTCAGCTTAGATTTAGAATATAATGCTACGTTCATTCGTCTTCATACTTCAGTTTCACATTTTCTTCAGTTATACGGAGTCCAAGGTGTACGGAGGTGTACGGAGTAATGTACGACCTCTACACCTGACAGATTACCAGTAATAACTTAATAAAGGTCATCACGAGCTTAAAAAAAGGCTGTTGCGCACATTTTAATAAAATTAATTTTGATTCCAATTCAGAGTTAAATTAGGTAAACTAATAACGTCTTCAAAACGGATGCATTTTTAAACCGAGGCTTTGTACTATTATAATTTATTTATCAAGGCTGCAACTATTTATAAAATCAACAGACCATTTACTTCCAGGGGGATTCGCTCACATTTTAAATCTATATTAGTATATTTTTTAATTACAATACTTTTTTCTCCCATCTAGAAAATAAAAGATAATTTCCACATACATTACTAATAATAATATTTTCTGTATATACTACGGGTAAATTTATTTGGTTGCAAACCAAGCTAACCTTCACTTTATATATGTACGTGTGTGCATTTTGTACTAGTGATATATGCACTCGTGCCAAACGTTTGCGGACATTATTTACACGCTACTGAAAATCAAAAGGATGTGAAGCATTTAGCTTATGTCTATTTACAGCGTCATATTGAGCTACTTATTTTATTTTCTTGTATACTTACAAGCGCCGTTGCTTTATTGCTTAAAATAGCTAACTGAAAAATCTGAAAAAAAATACTGAAACTCAATCGAATTATATATATATATATATATATATATATATAAATATAAATATGTAAATTTAAATACGCAGCTTATTCGTGATCTGTTTTACTATGCTGTTTCATATTTTAATTTCAAGGGGAAACTTTACACGTTTTCATGTAAACCTAACTGCACATGTGTTCAGGCGTACCTTCATATGGTTAATGTAAGCAAATTTAATGCAGAATACGAATTCACCATATGCTAGGGGTGGCATACAGAATATTTATGATTGAATGTTTCTTTTTCCGGCGTTAGTTTCTCTGTTGGTGAAAAGTTCAAAATAAATTGAGGCATTATATTTTTGACACAAGAGTTACCTAATAACCATCCCCGGTATATCGGAAACACGCCAGCTTGATGTGATATCGAAAGCGAGTTTTATACGCGTTGGTAATGCGTTCAAACTCAATTAAACGACATAATAAATTAAAAGTGGTGCACACTTACAGTCTACTACCTATCTCAGCATTGAATAATGTATGAAGGTCAAACAGGTTTCTATCGAGTATTATGATTATTCCAATTGATTCGATTCCGGTATTAATTTAACATAGTTGGGCGTAACAATAAACATTATCGTGTATGTCTGTTGGTTATGCTGAATTTCACGGCCAGCGATTTTGCTGGAACTTTAAAATGAGGACTTGTAGATGGAAACTCGAAATAATACGAAAGAGAAATATGTACCTACGAAGTACTTGAAACCTTGATGACAGTGCCTATAAATAAAATACCTGAGGTTTTTGTATTGTGGTTGTACGTTTATATTATATGTTTTTGTTATCATTTTATTCACTTGCATATCTCAATAATAAATATCATGTTTATATTTGTTATTAATCCGTTAAGAAAAAATGTTATAATATACAGGAATTTTTTTAGTCCTACGTGAAGTTTAGTTCTGTGTAAATGTAAGCTCTTGTTCATATACTATAACAAAAATATCAATCATTAAAATTTATTATTGGCTGATTAGCGTTATTTCTGATTTTTTAAAAGTAATATGAAAAACACCACGGCAGTAACGGCGACATAGCAGATTAAATAACCTTATATTTTTAAAAATATTTTATTCCTGCAATATTTTTAGTATTCCTGCATATATGAGGTAGTCGGAATGATTTAGTGTGACAAGTTAGCACCATAAAGTATAACATTGGAAACCTCCCGTGGAGTTTTATCCCCTCAGAGTAAGTATAATATAATAAATTTGCGTATATAAAGCTGAACGCTTGCTAACAATTTACCGGTTCTCTTAAAAATAATTGCTTTATTGATTATGACTAGACACTCATAATGTATCATATTTTTATAGATAATCATATTGTTATATGCTGCTATATCCTAAACAAAACAAAGATAACCCAAGCTATCTATCAGTGTATTTATAAATCACCAACGAAGTGATACAGCTGGTAATAATTTGTATTCGAAGTGAACCATGAATGATGACCCAATGAGAAAACTGGTTTCAATGTACGTTCTCAGAGACTTCTATTCGAAAATCTTTTCACATAGGTCTGGGAACTATATATATATATATATGGTTACATATGGTAATGATATAAACAGGAATGGGTCTTAAGTTATAGGAACGCATTTAATGCAGCTCATTCGCGTATTTATTTCGCTCTAAATGAACATGAATAAGGGACACATAAATAAATTAAGTTTAGCGTTGCCAATCATGTTATTGAGTTTACTATGATGTGACGAGTAAATAAATTTGTATATTAGCAGTTAATAATGTTTTTAAATAGATTTTTATCCGTATTACCGGTGCCACCTTAACGCTTGGATTTTTAACTTTTTAAAAAATAAACCAGGCAGTTAAGACGAAGTGCACTAAGCATGTCTTATCTTCATTAAAAAGGTTGACGTAATTGTTTAATTGGGTATGACATAATACATATTATGTAAATCGCTTTTTTATAAGTCATTAATGGAAAATTTAATTAATAATCTGCTTTAATTGGCTCTAGTATAAACTGAATTTACGTTTGAAAATTCAGTAATGTGGAATAAAGTATCGTTAATATTTTTTTTCCAAATAGAAGACTTATAAAAAAAGAAACATAGCCAAAAATGTACTGAGTTCGAAGTTAAATGTCAGAGCTATTATTTATGAAGGTTTTTAAAAAAAATAGATTATTCTAATATGTTCAACACAATCCTTGTTAGGTAATGAATTTTTGATTATTTTCATAACTTCTCAGTTTGATGACTTTGTTTGCTCATATTCTGCTACAACACTTCAAGGCTAGGACTTGAAGGGTTCTTCAACTCGGCGTTGCGTGGATTCAGATGTGAACATGGAAGTCTACTAATTTGATGGATACAGCCGACAATTGCACTTAACCTCTCTAGAGTCAAGGTGAGGAGAACGGGTGACCTCTACTGCAATCTTAGAATAAATCATATAATCTAAAATATATTTCTGGCACAAAATATAAATAAACCAAGTTTTTTTACTTTATAGTAGGTTCACTTAACTTTAATGAACTTTACTTTATTAAAATAAAATGTTTCCCTAATACATACATGTAACGCACGCCATTTCAGGACACTTACAGCGTTGTGTATAAAACAAGGATTAAAAAATATTAAAAAATCATTAAAATATTATTTAAAACAGTTACACAATAGTTCCAATTCCAATATGTTTTTCAGTCACAGTAGCTATTCTGTCATACGTAGGTAACATATAAAACGTGTAGGTTATATTGTGGCACCAATATAATACTATGTGTATACTCAGTATGTAGTTTAGAAAATTAGATTGCCTTTTTTGTTTTATACACTATTTATATCAGAGCTTAAAATAAAAACTAAAGTCTAATAATTATAACTGATGAAAAATTAAGTAATACTAATTATAAATATATTAAATCAAACAATACTTTTAAATGAGATAATAAATCACTGTTATAAGCAAAACGGTTGCGTGTTTTGTTTTATAAAATTTAATGAGATATAAATAAGATACTCAGTTAATTTGTATAACCGCCTCATACGCACGCATACATTTTTGTCTTTAATTATATTCGTTAACATTAGCGTTTCAAATTTATATAACAAAGAGATGGTTATCTCTTAATTATTCTCTGCGAATGTAGATTTGATAAAGACTTACCAACAAGGCTGCATAAATAAAGAAACTACTGCAATCAAATTGCGCTAGGTTTATCTTGGCCTCTGGTTCGACATTCTCTTTCGTTAGTTTTCTGCGGGTATGTCACCTTAGGCCTTTACTTTCTGACCTTAGATAACCTTTAATAACGAGTGCGTACCTTTATTAGGTAATCGAGTAATCAAGTTTCACGGTGCCTTAATGCCGCAATTCAATTGAATCACGCGTAATGTTCGATGCAAAAGTGACAGGTGAGGTTTGGAATTCTCAAAGCTTCATTTATCATTAAATAACCAAGAGGTGGGTTTTATCGTTTGACGCTAACGCATTATGATGTGCGCATTTGAGTTTTGAAAGGTAGAATATACCATGTGCACTCTGTTTCATGATCAAAATATTTCTTGCATCAATACCAGATAATACAGAAAAATTAATTTTGATAGACACTGTACAATAAAAACTTCCTATGCTTTATAATAGTAGACGGTAAAATACGTTGTCGTAACAAGAAGTATCTAATAAATAATGGTTTTTCGAGTAATATTTTTTACCAATTGAGTCACCATATTATAATTTTGTGAAAATAAACAGAACGGTGTAAATGTTGAAACATAAAATAAAGTAAGGCATTTTTGTATTTTTTTTTCAAATTCACCCTGAAACTGTAAATGTATCAATCTTTAATACATATTTAGTTTTTTGTTTAGTAACAGTTTCACGTCAATTTTACTAAGGTTGCTGCCCCTTTTGGAATTAAAAATGCAGAATCAAACAATGCCAACAGTGCCATGCTTTCCTTGATCATGATTTTAAAAGAACGTGGCACTTCTATATACGAATATATCGTGTTTTCTTTGTGACGTTGGACTATCTTATGCTCTCTGTGTAACGTCAATTTCCTAGTTAACGTACTGTCTGAAGTCTTAATTAGGGTCATGGAACAATGCGAAAACTAGGTGTCACTGTATCTCTAACTATGCGACTAAAATGCTGGACACTACTTGGTAAAGGTGAAGTATCTGACCGCGCCCCGAGCGAGACGCTCACCTACTTCCTCGGTGCAGCGACCGCGCCGCTGGGGAGAAAGTGCCTTTGAATCATACAATAATAATGACCTCAGTTTATATAACAGACCCAGCTGTAAGCCCGAATACCTACGCAATGCACTCTGGTGCTGTGTCGCCACATCTATCGAAATTTCATTACAATATACTCGCATAAAAAAACGTTTAAAATAACAGTATCATTATTTTTAATCTTAATTTTTTATCATAGAAAATAATATTATAATTCGTTTGTGGCTAATTACCAACTGACTTAGTTCCCGGAATTAAACGTCATGTTGAGGAACCAAAATGCGAGGCTACTCTTATTTTGGCACAATTTAATATCAACTTTAAATTCGATACAAACTTTAATAAAACACACAATCTAAATCTAAAAATACCAATTATACTTATAAAAAAATTGTTTCGATTTAAAGGTTCGCATTACGTTTAATGTAATTATAAAATTTTGGCGATATTTGACAAGGTGATTTACTGGTGCGCTAATTTCTTTCTAGCGATAATTTCAAGACTTTAGCACCTTTAAATATTTTCTACGCCATACTGCATATCCGGAAGTGAGAATCGAGCGCTGCCGTGTCCAGCTTTGGGGTCAGTGCATGAGTGTGCCGTGTTCGACGACTTCGCGGGCCTACAGCGAAAGTAAGTTGGGAAATGAGGCCGATCGGTTGTATAATGAGTACGTACGCCTTTCGGAGGAAGTGTGACTCCGGCCAGGTACGTGCAGCGAGTTACGTGAGCCACCGCAGACGCTGTGTGATCTTCCAACGTTACGTCATTCCACAACGTGCTTATTGATATCTATAAAGGTTTGACGTTTCGAAATGTTCCGTCCATCAAATGTGTTGATAATGAACACTCTCCGCGCAGAAAAGTAGTGAAGTTATCAATTTATTTTTATTGTGTAAACATTATGAGGAATAAAAACTTTTTCTATATAAGTATATAAAGGCTACATTAGAACATATTGTACAATTTCATATTGTACAACATTATACACATTGTACAATTTCAAAATTTTGTATATTTGTTAAATGTAAATCTTTAATATTCAATTTACAAAACACGTCAGCGTAAGTCAAGTCAAGCGTCAATTTTGGAAATAATTCTCATTGATCGCATCAATACTCTATTCGATAGATATTATACAAATGATATTTTATCTGACACCAACTTTTTATTTTTGTCTAAAGTGTAAAGCAAACCAGAGATAAGTTATATAATAAACGAGTTAGCTCCGAAACTTCCGAATTACTTGTGGAATATGTTCTTTACGTTGAGAATAGAAACACGACAAATATCTCGTTGTAGAACGTTCTGATCTAGCCTGTTGCTGACCCATCATGCGAATGCCCTGACGGCAGGAAGAGTCTATCTTCATTACAGAACCGTCCGCGAGAAACGAAGGGAGGTGCTCAACACTGTCGCGGCTGAAAAGACACTGACTTATAAAGAAAGATTCAACTGCACTAAAATATTTTCAGATGAAATTAACATTCATTTAGTCTAACACAGTCTTCCCGAGAAGTCACGGATCCACTTAGGTTTCCATTATTAAATGCAATTATGTGTTTGCTTAAAAGACGGAAATACTTGTTATGATTACCATGGCATTTTCCTGCCATCTTTGCTATGTTACAGGGGGAAACGTGCGCGGATGTTTTCAAGTTTAAACAACAACAACATGTTATTTCAAATACGATTCGTTTGTAAATTAATATTGAAAAACAAAAACAGTATCCACTGAACCTTTATTGATTTTGTATACAGTTTTAATGATAATGCACTTCTTATGTAGTAAGATGCATATGAAAGTGTAGCCAACATCGTATACACACTAAAATTACGAAAAATTTACTACGTAAAAAGATATTGTCCGCACACTCTTGTATTGACTCATTCAAATTAAGGTTCATATCGTAAATATACTTGCTTTGTGATTTATTTGTCACGAGACGTCATGAGATTTCACAAGTAAACACGCATTTATAAAGTTGATATATGTTTAATAATTTAATTTTAAAATGGTTTTTTTATTAAGATTTTATCAAGATTTACTGTTAAATTTATATTCAGCTTTAGAATTTATCAATTACTGTAATCTACGCGAGAGCGTCTATACAGTTTGCGATTGCACAGAGCGCGGGCGTAAACTTCGATTAGCGACCTTTTAGGCGGAGGTGCGAGATTTCGTACGGTACGGATGAACGTTTACTCTTACCTGTCCATTACGTCAGAGGTTCCTCAGCTCCAGTGCAGCCGTGAACGGCATTACGTAACCACGGACAGGCCTCAATACTTCCGAGTAAAAGCCGATCAGACCTGACGGCTGACAAGTGGACCACTGAGCGACCCAACTGCTGTGACTGGTTTTTGGGATGAGAGAATTCGTAAATGTTTTCAAGTGACTATACTCTCTGGTTTCAATTACTTCAAACATAATTATTTTAGGCCTTTTTCTACAAAATAACAGTTAAAAATAAAGTATCTCGTTCGATTGAAGATTGATTTATAATTATAAATTACAATATTTCATATATTAAATATAGTATTATGAACTGTAACCACCTTTTGCTGCGGAAGTGAGTCTATATTAGTGGGCACTGCTATTAGTCGTAATTTATACGCCAAGTACTTACGCCCGTAATAGTGCAATACCTCGGCTATAAAAGGTATTAATTTTTGTATTTTTTTAGATACCTAGACTATTAACTTCATAAATAGGTACACATTGCATTATATTTAATATTGTAATTATTATTTTTGAAATTTCACTAGAATACTTGCCATAACTTGACAAAAAACTGTAGTATACTTCTTCCCGTCCTTATATATATTTTAATTTTTTAATTTATCAAACTCCTTTTTATGTAATGCGGCGCTATTTTTTTTAATTGTACAATTATGTTTTGAATTACGATTTTGTGTATGAAACGTTTCTACATATGAGATTTCTTATAATGCATCGCATGAGTACTAATCATACGTTTATTATAAATATTTTTAATTATAATGTTTAATCAAAAATTAAAGTAGAATCTATTCTTGGAATTTTTAATGTCGTGAATTCATGGTTATGGCTTATTTTAAAAAAATTCTACAAATACTATTGTTATTACGTTACAATTTATTGTATTTTAAATTGAATATAAGAATATTTTGAAACCATGAAGACATCAATTGAGAGAAAGGAAAAGTATACATTTATTTTTTAAGTACGTAATAAATAGCTAAATATTTTATATAATGATATCAATTTATTATCCCCAACACTTTTTACGTTTTTGACATATTGCATTTTTTGTCGCTGCCTTCTGAATTCGCAATATTCTCTGAATTAAGTTGTGACTAAGATATTAAATTTATTATGTAATTTTTTTTGTGAGGAACGATTTCATTTCCAATATAATCAACAAATAATTTTACCATATACCCTTAAACAATCATCTTACAAAACAGTGAGCTTCTCGTGTGATCTTGAATCAAATAGTGATTTGTCTTCCTTTGTAATACAATCACGAAAATGCAGTCTTAATTATACGTTGTTGTTTATGTTTTCTTGCAATCCATATCTTATGTTATGATTTTTGGTTAACATCCTTGATTTAAATCAATAAAGGTATTTCAATTATTTAATTGTCTCGGATACCAGTGCGCTAAAGCGTTTTACACGACCGCTACTTACATACAATTTGCAAGTGTTGGGACGCGCCAACGAAGCATTGTTGGATATACTCATTTGTGTGACAGGTGATAGATCGGTTATTATTTTATGTACTATTCAATTTAGATAACTTTTATATAGATACACATAGTAATGTAACTTCTCTTTTGTAATGATTTATTTTATAAAATTTACATTTTATGTATACGTCCATACAACTAAATCATAACAAATAAGTCACATATGTCTAAAGAGGTCAATATTTTCGCGTGTTTATAATAAATCAAATTTAGTCTGTTTTTGTGCCAATCTATTAACATTGTACGAATATAAGAACCACTTTCCATAATATACCCATTAACTTCAGCTAAATTACACAACTTCGGGAAAAAATATTTAAATGCAAAGTATTTTCGTGTCAAATGACGCACGATGATCAGATACACACTGCGGGATTAAAAGTCAAATAATAATTTTAAAAAATGTGCTGATTTTTCATGATCAATATGATGCGCATCAAACAAATAGTTCATATAGAGATATTTCGAACTCGTGGTATTTTTTGGCATATTTTTTTAACAATTATATATATTTTTTCTTCAGTATATAAAGATCAGCGCTGTGTAGACGAATTGACCAATTTCCAATGTTGATTCGCTACGATATATGATACATCAGTGCTTGTATGAACGTAACTTAATTCTATCTACATATAAAAAATGTCGCACCGAAAAAAAATATTTTTTTTTTGCATGTTGTGACGTTCACTTTGACTTACTTCCTTGTACGTAATAGAAAAACCGCTTCGCAGGCGTTCGCATGGCGGGCAGAGCCCAAACGCCTTCAGTCGGGTTAATCGTGTCCGCGCTTAATGTAGGCCATGCAAGAGGCGGTGCTGAACGCGGAAGGTGCTGGAAGGAGTCGCCACCTCCTCTCGAAGAGCGGCGCAACTTTCTCCTGAAGAGCGTATGGATATGACACAACTCAGCACCGAATATTATCTTCCGGTTATGCAATACCAGCGGTGGGGGCAGATCGGACAGACTGGATTTTCGTATCGGTTTTTTTCTTCATGACACACTTATCGAAGGCGTGATATAATAATATAATTTAGTAGCTCTGGTCAGAGGCTTCAATTCGGTTTACGGTTGTATAACAAATGTTGTGAAATTGTGCGTCGCTTTTTTATGTAGCACAATGGATTGGATTTGTTTGGATTTTGTGTTTTGTAAGTTATGAGGTTATGCAAATTCACTATATTGATAGTCATGGTAGCCTTATTTATTTTATTTATTTATTGTACTGCCCTGTATATGCTAAACACGTGTATATTTAAAGTAGTATTGAAAGCTACAACATGTATAGAGAGGAAAAAAGCCAATTAACTAATACGAAAACAAATATTATAAACGGTAGGACTATTGATCTTTGGTTTTAAAACTAAAGTTGATGAGTACATGGAGCGTTTTAAAAAATAAATCACTGTATATTTGAGAATCAATATTACCGATTGACAAAATTATTATTGATATTTAAGAGAGATCTTAAATATATGTTCTATATATTTCAAAAGGTCAATTTGAAAGGACCTGAAATTTATTTTATTTGGCAATTTAAAGTTAATTCTAAAATAATTAATGAGTAATCTATAGTTACACAGCATGACTTGCTAGTCAAAAAGGTAATCGAGACTTAATTATCAGCTAGCCAATATTCATTGAATTTCATTAAATTTGAAATTCTTAAATCGCAATTTCTATGTGGTGATAAATGCTTTGTTGTAATAACTTATTTTAACGATAGCAATAGCCATAGAAATATATATCATTTAAGCATGCATATTTGAGGTTAACTTACAAAGCAAAACACAAAAATGCGTTAAGTGTTATTTAATTGTCAATTAACAATTAGCCTTTTTATGGTTTTCAATTTTGTAGACAATGAGTAAAACCGTTGAATTTAAAAGTTGCAATGTGGGAAGTGTTAGGTATAAGAATTTATGAGAAATGTGGGAAAACGCTTAGAGAATATGGGAAAGTAAGCAGAGCCATGGGAAAAATGTTGTAAAAGAATTTTTTTTTTAACATTTATATACGAGAACCAAGAATGTATGGAATCGTATGAACAGACAACATAAATGAGAACATAGTTTCTAATATGAAACGTGTAAAGTAGAACTGGGAATTAATAATTGATGCTCCAAGAAAATATAATTTAAAATAAACTTACCATTAAAATCTTGATGCCTTATATTGTGATACATATCATTATTTAACACGATGTAGCCTTGGAAGTTTCTAATATGTTACTAATAATTTTAAACCTTCATAAAATACAATTTATAAATATTAATAATTATTAATTATGTACAATAATTAGATGTTAAAGCATCCCATATGTTTTATACAGTGTGTAAACACACACGCACCCACTTACGCATACACATACTATATATGTGTATATTTATATATATTGTTTTATATATTTTTCTATGAATTGTACTATATATACATTATATTGGGTTAAATAATTATTAACGGTTTCGGATTCAAAAAGAAACATTCAATAGTGTAAAAAAATCTATACGTTAGAACAGTGGCGTGCCGTTACTTTGGCAACAGGGCAATACTTTGTGCATTTACGCACTGTGATAATTCCATCGGTTTCACAAAACTTTAAAATATATTTTAGTCTTTAGTTAAGAATGAAAGGAAATGATTTTTTGTGGGTCTTTTTTCTTATTTGCATTTATAATATTTTGCGACTACACAGATTTCTTAAAACTTCAGTGCACAACAGTCATGTATATATTTTTGACTTTTGTGGGCATGTGCGGTAGCGTGTCTACTTTTTTTATTGATTTGGAAGATAAAACTGTTTTTTTTTATTTTAGAATAACTGGCATCTTTCCAATTTCCATCCATTCGTTTGATAACCTCGATTTTCCCATATGCTGTGAGAAGTTTTTAGTTTATGACAAGTCTGAGAAAAAAACTATAAACCTTTGTTTCGTAAAATTGCAAAATTATAGTATTGACTGTTTTTTTTAACATTAAGTTGACCTTTATTTAAGAGATTGCATCTTAGCATTGAATTTTTTTGTTTGAAATAATTACACAGGAAAAATTATTCAGAGTCCTTCATTTCTACCATGTAACCGGAACTGCTGTTTTTTTTTCTAAGGTATATAGAAAATCTTTCATGTCATTAAGTTAAATGAATCATAACCTAGATTTTTTAGTTTTATTAATATATATATATATATATATATATATATATATGTGCGTGTGTGTGTGTTATCTAAATTGTAATTATTTTTTTATAAATAAGAATTTTCAATTCTTGAAATATTTAATATTTTGTTTAAATTAATTGTTTACAAAAATGAGTCGCATTTTTTCCAAATGTAGCTTTTAAATTTATATTTAATATATCTGATAACGCTCTGCAAAGGACAAATAGGATATGTATGATTGAAGTTTACCTCAAAACAAAAAGGTGTTAGTGAAACGTATGAACTTAGCAGAAGCTAATGCTGAATAGTGAAATATCCTGTCCTAACGAGGCTTAAAATTATTGAAATTTTTTACAGTATTCAGTTTTAATAAGAACGGAAAATCCCTATAAACTTATTTAATACAAACGTATGATTGAATAAATTAACTTATTGATAATCTTGATTTTTTTAAAGTAAATTTATACAAGCATCTATTAAAATAATAATTCTCGATGTTTGCATGCTTAACTTACTTACTGGAAAGAATAGTAGTTTAGAATGTTTGCATTGTATTTTTCTGTATGTTTTCACGTGTACAATACATTATTAACCGTACGACCAAGTATCAGCGTAAAATGAATAATGAATAGGCAATTTCAAACATATATAATATGGACACTTCGTTTGCAATTTGTTTTTCATTAAAAAATTAAATAGATATTTTATATATAATGGCAATATAATGAAGAAGAAAAACGTGTTTTTATTTCGTCATATATATTTTTTAAATAATAAAAGCAGAAGTTTATGCAGATAAAAAATGCTTATATTTAAAAAAAATACGCTAATACATATTTAAATCGAGTTTTTGTATATCTTTTAATGTTTGCTCGTCAAGTATATGTTGTGAGAATGTATATTTTGAGATATCTTATGCTTTGAGTTCTTTGGACTTTTTGTAGAAGACGTCCTTCATTGATTAACGAAGACGAGATCAATAAATTAATTTACTTCAATAGCGGCTATATTGCATTTGAATATGCTATAAAATTATTACAATATTAATACTTTTGTATAGTTATTTTAATATTTCTATGTAATTGTTTTTTATATAGTAAAAAAGCACTAAAACCACTTGTCGATCATAGTTAGGTATTCGCAAAAAATGATTTATGTGTAAAAATTAATACTTTAAGACAAGTTGAGTATCAATTACATTGGCGTACGGGCCTAGAGCTATGAAAGTAACGCCAGTATAATAATTTCTATTCAATTACATATTTATGTAAAGTTGTAATAAATAGCTTCTTATACTTCGATAGTACAATAACAAATATATATAAAATAGTCTTAGATCGTTCTAGTAGAAGAAAAAGAGCCAAAGGGTTAGCCTTGGAAGTAATTGTTGAATGTTTATTATTCTCCAGCCAGCCTTTAAAACTTCTGGGTGTCTCTCAGCCATCAATAGTGAGTTGGAGTTTCCAGGGGAAGGCTGTCATGCCTTTCATAATTTATATTGTTCCAAATTTTAAACTCTGATTGAATCCAATGAATTTGATAAATATGATTGGCCTCCAGGCTACATAAAAAAAACTTTTTGGTAATAATTCTGGAGATGTATCAAATTGGACTAACTCCAAACATTTCACCATTTGCTCGCTTGTCCATTATTTTTTATCCCATTTAGATAATAAGAATTTTTAAACTTTTAACTTGTGGGTGTACATAAATATACATCGGATAAATGCATAAGCTCTTACTATTAACTGCATTGAAACAAACCAAGATCGTTTTATTATAGGGTGGATTGGATGGACACTTAAATTACACTTCACAAAACAGCTTCAGAGTGAATATTAATAATTTATAGTCAAATGTTTTAGAAAACAATAATTTTTCTGCTGTTTTTGGACAGTTTAAAATTATATTTAGCGTAGCTCTTCGTGTATCTATTGCATTTAACAGTTTCACAATCTTCCTGCTATTCAGGCCAGTATTTAGTTAAAATAATTGAATTTTTTGAGCAATATGTTTCACTTCAACAGACGATTTATCGTACTAAAAAGGTGCTCAGTACAGCCTATTTATTATGTGAAACTTCTAAATAAAAGAAGCCCAAGGTAACTCGAGTAATAACTTTTTTGAAGATAGATGATAAATCGATGTCGAGACTGAACGGTGGTTGTAATAACAGTGCGTAAAAAACTGTTTCGCCATTGATATCTAATCACAAAAAATATAGGCGTTACCTGATTCTTGGCATGTTGGCAGAACGAAGGTGACCCTTACAAAGGTACAAGATATTTTTAAAACGCACTTGAGAATACATTAAATATTATTTTTAATTTCGTGTTTTGCCGAAATATTAATTGTCAATGTTGAAAGGGTTGCAAAATTTTACTATATTTTTTAGTGTTGTGATTTACTTCCAAAGTTTATTTGTAATACGCGAGGAAAGAAAAATTTAATGACATCTTCATAGGCATGAGACAATGTGTCTACGTCAAAAATTTAATGTTTTGCAATATTAACTTATTTAAATGTACCTTAATTGTCGACCTTAAGAAGTAAATGTCGAATTTTCCATTTATCATCACTTATTATCAATCTAATTAATACAAATATGTGTATCCAGTATATTCTAAAATTCTGATCTATTCATTTTCTTCGTGATTTTTCGTCAAGAAAAAAGTTAATAGTACCTTTAACAAATGTTATAAGACTCTGTGGAAGAGGGGGGAGGTATTTGAGGATTATTTTATAGTTAGGAATTACAGATGTCTTAATTTTTAACACTTTTTTATCTCACTTCTTTTGTATTTTTTTCTATTGTTTTTTTAATGCGTTAAATACTGCGTACTGTGATTTTCACAAGTAAGAAAAACAAAGAAAAATTTCTAACGCGAGATACCGTGAAAATATGAAAAATAGACAGGAGGCGTTCGGCTCAAAGAGAAAGCAAAAAAAAGTCAAGCGTAATGTGTAACAGTTATCGTTTTAAATTATTATTTGAAATACTCTTATGCAATTGCTTCGGAGTTTTTTTTACTGCTTTATAGTTTTGTAAATTGACAGCAGTCCACGGTTATGAAATCGCAGGTTCGTTTTTGCGGCTAATTTTACGCGGAAATGATTTTTCGTTTGTTTTTTACATGCTCGAGTGCCTTCTCGGTGTTATCCCATCAAAGCCAGCACCGATGTTGTGCAGCAGAGAATCTATGTCATGCCCAGCCACGATTTTTAACAACAAATTTACTTTTGGCAAAACACGTATGAACTTGAAATTTAATTTTAATCATAAATAAAATCAACCATTATGCATACATAATAAAAATTCATTTACTTTTATCTATCGGTTTTCTATGATTTTCCGAAATAAAATTTGAAAGAGAAGTTGATATGTCTTTTATTATGAATTAGTATATTGATAGTTAAAAGAAATCAAATATTTTACCAAGACTTTTAATAATTATTTGTATGAGTTATTATAATAAAATAAAACCAAATGGTTTTGGAGACTACGTTAATTTCACTTGTAGCGAGAGCTCATTCGCCGAACACAGCATCTTCAAAACTGTTCAAAACTCCAAAACCATTTGGTTTTATTTTATTATAATAAAAAGGAGTATTACAAAATAAATACCAGTTCCATTAATTATTTGTATGAGATTATTTTGCACAAGTGCATCATTTACATGATTTTGCTAAGACTTAATACAAAATGTAAATAAAAGGCTTTGTGTATAATAGTTATTATAAATCATCAATTTTTGCGATACTATTTTCATAAACTAAAAAGGTAAAAAGAAATGCCTCTTTAAATTTGAGCCTCATCTGAGATTTGTTAATTCTGTGAATTCGTTGTCTGAACCCTTTTTATACAGGGTTTTTTAAGAACATTTATCAATTTTTATTTAATTGCATCGCAATTATTTCTTCGTAACACGCCTTCTGAGAACTTAGAGTTTAGTGGACATTCTAGACATGAGTATTTACTCATTACTAAAATAACCCATAAGCCTATCATAAATGTATATTATTTTTATACAATGTAAATAACTGCATGGTTGTTAAACAATAGTAGTTTTTTCCGTCTGTAAAAAATATAACTAAAAAGAATCAATCTTCGAGATAATTTAAACTGGTACTGGCAAAATTGATTTCTGATTCATACTGGAGATCAATATTTTACTTTAAATTTGACCTTAGAATAATCCTACGTCATGGTCTAAATATATTGAACAAGTTCAGCTAATGTTAATGGTTTAATCGGCCAAGTTTTTTTATTTTTTTTCCCGTGTTAAAATGTACAAGGTTAACGTAAATTGAAAAAAATGTATATTCGTGACAAATAATTAACGTACATTTTAAAATATAAAAGACATGTTTACTTATAAATAGGTTAAAAAATTTAATCAAAAAATATACATATGTGTTTGAAATCTCAAAATAGGTATGTCTTTTAACTCTAAGAAGTGAAGAAAGCATTACTTTTTGTCTAAAAATCATGTTTTTTTCTGTTCAAAATTTGAAGTCATTGACACCAATAAATACCTGAAAAGCAATCTAAGTTTAATGATTTTGGGACGATGTCTTAAAGGACAATTTATATATTTTTAGATCCTTTTTTTATATAAATAAACGTCTACAATCCGAATCCACCCAGCCAGAAGGAGACCTTTCCTCGGTGTGTTTTAACCTCCTCGAGATGACAAGGGTACCGATCAAAAATCAACTGAACACAAATGATAAAGTTTGACTCAAAATCTTCTAAATAAGTCTTTTTTAATATTTTATTATTATACGGGCACTTGATTATATATATATATATATATAAATAATATAAATACTGCTTCGAGCCATTGTTTCATTACCAAACGCTAATGGTTTTCTTGGGAAGTTGTAAATGGTTAAAGTAGTAATCCACATATTTATATTTACGTATAATCAAATTTATGTTATCTATCTTGAAATTAATTATCATTAAGGTACGCTTACGTGACTTGCAACGAGTTAATATATTGACACTTCAGAACGATTTCCACGTTTTCTGGTCATTCCGCACATTTAAAAGCGATTAGGTATTTTATTTTTATAAACCTGATTTAAAATGTAAACATGATGGTTATATACAATTAATAAGTTTCATTTGATTTCTTAGTTCTATAAATTGTAGAAATTTTCCGTCCTATAGAAACTGTCAAGGTTTCAATGTCTTAAAAATTTAAGTGTAGTATCTAATAGTAATATTCCGAAAAATTTTATACGGTATTATACATATGTGTATAAGTGCCAAATTTTACATTAACTATGATTTTATTTGTTCATTGCAAGTTTTTCATTATTTTTTAAGAGCGTGTAATGTACGTACTACATACGATTTATACTAATTATTAAATCATAGTTTGTTAGCTCGCAATCCGGAATCGTCTAATCACGGTTGAGTACACTTTTTTGTGGCTTTGAATATATTTTAACGAGTGAATGAATAATAAGATCAAAAAGCAAAGTGCAGGAAACTATCTTAAATTATATATTATTTTTTATAATAAATGCATGAGAATGGGTTTTGAAATTAACAAATTATAACTGTGCTTAAACATATATTTGATAACGCCTCACATATATTAACCCACTTATGTTAATTTTCTTATAAAAAAAGTATATCCGGTTTTTTTCACGTTAGGATACTCAATTAATTTAGCAAGAATTTTTTTTGATATTTTTTTACAATGAATAAACATTGATTGCTTTTGTGTTATAGATAAATAATAAATTCGAATTCATACAGAGCTTAAACCTGAAACAGTTTTTTTTATAACAATCGTGCAATTAAAATAATTTACCTTCTGCGTTATACAAGAAGCTTGTGTCTACGAACCAATACACACTTAAATATATATTTTATTTTTTATACATGAAATATATTTTTCTTTCAGCATGTAAAAGCAATAATTTATTAAATTAACGTATTATTCAGTAGTCTTTCCAGTTTTCTATTATTACATGTTTGGGTTACATTTAATTGAGTGTTTAGAATAAGATATCAAAATATAGTTACGGCTTTTACAGCATTGCATATTAATAGCACAAACAATATCTATACCCTTAAGTCGAAAACAATATGTTCAGATATAGATATAGAAACTAACCAGATCGATGTTAGAAATTCTATAAATTGAATAAATATTTACTAGTATATTTTTGTTAACTTCTAATTATATTTAAACATATACCCTTAGTTTTGATTACTCCACGCTTTGTGAATTCCTATTATTAAACGCTTAATACATACGGAAAAAAATAGGGTAGTCAGTATCTCCTGTCTCGGTACACGATTGTGTGCATGTAGCTGAACTATTTATCATTGTAGAACTCACCGAACAAGTTGAGGTTATTGTAGTCCAGGTCCGCATCCAGGGAAAGGGCGCTGTCCTCGAGCAGCCCCGCTCCAGGCCCGGCCTGGGAAGAGTTGCCGCCGTGCAGCGACTGGTACACCTCCAGCATGAGCGTGGAGTAGTCGCACACCAACACCAGGAACAGCCCCATTAGGATTATGGTGCGGAATATGCCGCCCGACTCCATTTTGAATTTCAACTTTATTTAAATCAGCGGGAGTTTAATTTTTCAATCTTAAAATGCTCTGCCTGTGACGTTTCGCTATTGATCTGAAATGTTAACGTTATTGAATCACTCACTGAATTTAAATCATCTGTCCGCAGCGTGGTCTTTGTAACCTTTTAACTCGTAAACCAGCTGATAATGAAGAATAAAGATGTATATATGTTCTCCAAACAAATAACGAAAGACATTAGCATTTTATCTCTTTAAAATGTAAAATATTTGCATTTTCATTATTATGTATCAAATAGCACATATGTGTACTTAATAGATTTGCTTAAAACAAAATTACATTAGGAAAACAAACCAAAATACTTTGTTTTTATGAATATAAATATGAAACCGGTTTATAGTTCAGACTGTACGTGCTTAATTAATAAATCACTGATTAATTGTATGCCTCAACATGTTTCTATTAGCAGATAAAACTATTTTTAGTTGTTAAAAAAAAAAACCAGGTATGCTGACGTCAGTTCAGACATTATCCACTTCATTTATATTTTTTAAGTTATAACTTTTCTAACAAACAGTACTAAATGACTAACGATAAGACATTATAAATTATTATAGTATTTTTTGTTCAAAATTCAATTTATATATATATATTTTTTTTACATAATTAATTAATTTTTTTAGACTTTTTCGCTTGAACCATTTTCTATTTTTCATTTCGGGTAACAGCTTACCGGCGGACACAAATATATGTATTTTTTTATTTGTTGCTTATTTACAAAGGTCACAACTGGCCTATAAATCCACATACGGACGCATTACTGAAACTAAACAGACACTATCCATTGGCTAACACAAAGGTACTTCAACTATCGACGCTGTCGAGGGCTGAAGCGGGCCAAAATCACTGAAGGGTTATTATTATTTTTTTGCTCTATTTTCAATGATCAATTCGGAACTCGCCTGTGGGGCTCGGCGCGCGTGCGCTCGGCGCGTGGTTCTCGCGCTGAGAGGACGGAGGCACTGGCCGGCGCGGACCTCGCGGCTCACTCCCGCCGGGGCCTCCCACCCGCGCCGCCCGACACGTCAAAACGGTCAGCTCTTATCGCCTCGGTGATCCGAGCCAAGT
Organism: Atopsyche davidsoni; assembly: GCA_022113835.1. Taxonomy (NCBI): domain Eukaryota; kingdom Metazoa; phylum Arthropoda; class Insecta; order Trichoptera; family Hydrobiosidae; genus Atopsyche; species Atopsyche davidsoni. The sequence goes on along the minus strand of JAILWY010000006.1, from coordinate 5,556,193 downwards.
CGCTAATCAGCGCTGCAACAACTCCGCGATAGACACGAGCCCTCTGCGCACGCAGCGACACAACCTGCGACCGATTTACCACCCATGATATCTGCATTAGCGACCTACGAGGGCGGTCCGATAAGACCTTAGCCTCACTGTCCGATGGTGCTAGTATCGCAAGAGAGATTTACTATCGTGTAGTACATTCTTGTAGACGGGTACTGTCCAAATTTCAGCCGAATCGGACTCGTAGTTTTGTTTTCTGGTCACAAGGTGTGATCTACAATACATTGACTACCTGGAGAAGGCCTGTGACTCTGTCACAGGGCTCTACTATGCCGAATTATTGGGCCGATTCGACACCGAATTGCAGAAAAAACGGCCCCATTTGGCGAAGAAAAAAGTGCTCTTCACACCTCCGCCGTAGCCACGGCCAAATTGGTCGAATTGCGCTACGAACTGCTCCCCCATCCACAGTATTCTCCAGATTCGGCCCCGCGCAATTTTTTTTTGTTTCCAAACTTGAAAAAGTCACTCGCCGGGCAGAAATTTAAGTCGAATGAGGAGGTCATCGCCGCCACGGAGGCCTACTTTGCAGACCTCGAGCAAGCGTATTTTTCAGATGGGTTAAAGAAGTTGGAGCATCGCTGGATCAAGTGTATCGAGCTAAAAGGAGACTATTTTGAGAAATAAATCGCCACTTTTCTAAAATTTCGTTTTTCTTTTGTAGGCTAAGTACTTATCAGACCGCCCTCGTAGGTACATGATCGATTTTTGTTATAAGTGTATTTTTTAAAAAATGCATAAAGCCTTCTTCACCCGTCAATACACAATTATATCAAAATATATTCACTAAATTCACTAAAAAAACCGGGTATATAATACTTGAAGCATCATAAAACATCGTATTACGCTGTTCCTAACGAGTCCTATCACACCTGATCACAGTATCGGCACGGCTCCGAACCCAAAGAAACTATGTGCATCGTGTGCAGGACATGGCGAATATAAAGCCCTTTACACACGCAACGACTCAACTTGCGATCAGCCAATAGCGTTATTTTATTGTTGGTGCTTTTTTATGGTTTTCACAAGTAAACAACGAAAAGTAGGACGCTATTGGCTAATTGCAAGTCAGTTGCAAGTTGTGTCGTAACGTGTGTTGAGGCCTGATTTCATGTTGTTTACTTTAGAAAGATAAATAAAAAATAGCGTTTTTCGTTTATCCGGAATGTATCGTACATGGCTAAAGCCTTCTACACACGTGGCGACTCAACTTCCGACCAATTTGGAATTAGCCAATAGCGTACCATTATTTTAATGTTTTTTTTATGGTTTTACCTAAGAAATCAACGCAAAATAGGACGTTATTGGATTATTGCAAGTCGCACTTTTTGTTTTTAGTTTCCATTGTACTAAGCACTTAAAGTACATATTTCTTGTTTTTTGGATACGTTGGTAACAGTTGGGGGTTGGGGGGTCTAGATACTTTGGAGTTACTCCATCGAAGTTGGCATTGGATATTTAGATAATCACTGTTTTAGTTTTGAATTGAAGCCAGAGCACGGGAATGCAGCTTAAAATGGGCTCAAAATCACCCATTACATATGCAATGTTCATATAAATCCTCTTCGTCTAAATTAGGCGTATGTCAAATTACTAGTTGGTATTCACTAGTAAGAACGGAGATCAAGCCGGTATCAAGCTTAATCACACTCGTATGCATTTTTTGTTTATTATTTGGCATATCAATATAATATTTTTTGAAAATATAGGGAGTGGTTTGCTAACAAAAACGCTTAGGCTGCAATAAAGTACTATTTAGCATGCTTGCATTTTTGTTCAGACGACCATAAATAAAATAGTAGGTCATCACAAGTGTTATTTTTTTCACATTTTTACTGTCCCAGATTGGCGTCTAGATTTTGGTAAGATTATATAATCTCCTAAGTATTACACAATGAATTTAGCATAAAACAACACTCACATAACAAAGAGTATGAATAAATAAAAAAATACATAAATCCAAATGGGCTGTCATTATGTATCATAGTTTCAGCTCTATGGAAATTTGCTGACTTGTAATTAGGACAGTCGACACCAAAATGGAAAACGATTAAGCCATTGTTTTGAGGAAACAATGTGTGAGTCACACAATAATACAAATGCTTCATGCGTGTGTAAATACTGAACATACATGCTTTTTGTAGCTTAGAACTGAACCGATCCGGATGTGAACCGAATCTCTGAATTTTTCACGAGCTATTCTATAAACTCCGTTTTCATTATTCTCTACTCGCTGTGTGACTTGATTGTGTATAAGTCTACCATTCGTATTTCTAAAATGTGCAGAGTACTGTGAAATAAATCTCAAAATATTGGAATCGAACCACATCAACGATACTCATATGTAGACGAAAAAAAAATAGAACCACGTTACATAAGAAAGATGAAGTATTTCAGAAATATAAAACGACCCAAATATACAAGATTTCATATTCAACAAGGTCCATAGTATGTTGATAATTCAAATATTCTTAAAATTAATATTTTATTTTTCGCTCAATTGAAATGTTTGTGCATGGGAGATGACATATATCAATATATTAAAATTGTTCACTCTTCTATATATTGTACATTAGGTGGCTAATATTCTAGTTAGAACTAGCCAAATTCACTGAAAATAATATTGTTACTATGCAGGTCGGTGGTTTGTATTTATTTTGTACAAGACGATGTTTACTGCTTGGCAACCGAAAGTACACACATATATAAAATCTAAATTTACTAATATTTTTATTTCGTTACGATATGAAACATGAAAAATAAATTGCAGCAATAAGGGCAGCAGTGCATTTTCGAGCGCACGACAGGAATCTTCAGTGCACATTTATTGGCCGTGTAGGCAGCAGCTCGCTTCTCCTTTAGTCTGGATATTTAATTAAAATTTAAATAATTTGAGGAAGTATATTATTATTTTAGTGTCGTTATCAGTTACTCTGTGATCTTATGTGTATTTTCAATAGTAGATTTTTTTAAATTTTATTAAACATTTGACTTGCTTGTTTCTAATGAGTGGATGACAATAAACCTATTTGAAGATTCTGTGATAAAACGTGGAGGCATGAATTTCATGTAAGTGTTTTTACTATTAATAATGCTTTCTGATTGGTGCAATAAGTGTCTTCTTATTTTGTGCTATTAAACTTTGAGCGAGGGTGATTAAGTGGAATCGTTTTTGTCTTCTTGGTATTTTTCCAAGAGATTATAGTGAAAAGGTCTCTTTTGGCGTCCATTCCGTAATTGCACACTCGGTTATATATAATATGGAATCTGCCAAAAGATACCCTAACAAACGATGTTTTAGTAATTTCGACTTCGGAAAAAACATCGCGTGCGTATATAAAAAGGGGGCAGCGAAATGTCTTATACTAATATCATTTTCATTTAAAAAAAAACTGTTTTTATCGTGGTATAAATATTCCCAAATTTATTTGGCAAACATAAGAATTTTATAAAATATTTGTTCATTTTATTTATCATAAATTGGCCTTTATTAAACTTGATACTGTTGCCACAAAGTTTCTCAGGTGTATTATAACTATTGAATATATCCCCGAGAGAGTGGTTTGGGCAATGTACTGCTACTCGGTATTGAGCCTCCTGAGACGGCAAGGTCATTTGAGAGACGGGATGGTGTCAGTAGATAACTTCTATGAAAGTTGAGGTCTAAAAAACTGATAAGTGTCGAAATCAACATCACTACAGATAGGCACTTAACGTGCAACAATATTTTTTTCTGCTATGCGTAGGCAATAAACGAAATAATCTGCGGCTGGGCAACACAACTATGAATTCAACAGTACTCGCTTCAAATTCGCAGAATAAGTTATTCGCTTCTCACAGAAGTAGAATCTTATCGTTACTAGTTAAAAAAAAAAAGATAACGTATAGTACGTATACATTCGAGTGCCTTATCTTCTTTAGATTTATTTATTTCATCTTACTATATTACATTGGTGTTACTGATACCAACTGTTGACCGTTCCCACTGAAATATTTTTATACTCTGAAAGTATGTGGTGACAATAATATTTCTACCAAAAATAAAAACTCACTATATTCTGAATAATATGTACATGTCCAAATTGTGATAAAATTTAATGTATGGATTTTAAAAAAAATAACAAAAGAAGGAGAATATAAAAACACACCACAACTTATATATTACTGATACAAAAATTACTCATAATCTATAAAAGAAAATATAAATAAATACAACAGGGATATAAAATTTAACGAATATCCACAAACAAAAACACGTAATAACTTCATGCATGTTTCTCTGCAGTATTTAAAATTATTTTTTTTATTAATTTATAGATGAAGGTAAAACCACTAAAAGGCCGCGATAGTTGTTGGTTGTTCATATTTATTTGTATGTAAATTACGCTGCGATTAAAATGTAAATACGCGTGGATGGTGGTTAAATGCGATGAGCTAGTTTATGCATGAAACTCCATTATTCCATTGTTTTTATTCCAAACAATGAGCTTCTATGGATAAAGAGCAGAGGACTATAATCAGATACTTCGTTGTGTATAAAGTGCTTTTTATCCAATCTGTCGCATCCGACCATCACATCTCAATTGTATGGAAAAATAAACAATAATGTGAAATAAAATATGTATAATAAAGTTCACATTCTATTCACAAGGTAACATTAAACTAACTCTTTACTTTGTTGATAAATAGTATTTATGATGAAATATCATAATGATTTAGGTCTTGACTGGTAAATAAAAATATAAGTAATGATTATTAGAGATAAATAAACTTTAAAAACCACATATATTACAAGTTTTGTAATTATTTTTAGAGTTCAACATTGAACTGTATAAATCTTGCATTCGAGTATGCTTATCTGATCATGTCATTTTACTCTCCGATTGTCTGCTGTGACTTGGTAACAAGTGAAAGTGTTTATATATATTTTAAAACAAATAAACAATATTTGTTTAATTTATGATTTGAAATATCAATACAGTGATGTAATTTTAGAACAAATGAAAAGTTTTAAACTAAGGCAGTAAAACATTGCATTGTATCAATATACAGATTCGTTAATTTAAGTCGTAAGGTATTTTATATATGTAAGTTACCTTGAAAATCTATACTTATTTATTTAACAATATATTTACAAACGCGAAACTACGAAAAAATAGGTGTATCTTGTAAAATATATATTTTTTTGAATATTTCGTACTTGTATGAACCCATACGTATTCGATTATTTAACTTATATAAAAAATTGAATATTTTATATAATATATCACATAAATTCAAATGGCAATTTATTTATCTTCGTGCAATAAATATCTTTTTAAATAGTAAACCAGTTTAGTACGTTACATTTGAAATTTCTCTATAGTTGTTTTGGAATATATTTTCAGAAACTTTACGAGTGAATGCCACCAAAATAAAAATAATTTAAATAAGAGGTGTATTGAACTACCCTCAAGAAATGGGGATGGCATCATGATCTTCTAGTCTGACTTGTAAGTATGTCCGAGAATTGTATTTTGAAAACAGGAATAGCACAGAAAACCTGCATTAGATGGGAATTTTTCTCGAAAGGTCTTCTTTCATATTCAATATGAAATAAGTAAAGCTTTGATAGGATAAATATTTGAAAACTCGGAAATTAATCGAAATGAAGATCTTCTTATACTTACCACATTTAAATTGGGTAAAATCTTATTTCAGTAAATAATTTTTATTGAATAAAAAATGTATACAATCGTATTAACGTGTTTACAATTGCATAGCGTATATTTTATGTAGAATTCTAGGGTATGACTCAACCATGACATTCTTTCAATATTATTTGGTTTGAGGTGACTACGTTTGTTTATTGTTACTTTTGGGTCATCCATTGCAACACAGCTCAATCGTCATTTGTATTTCAACTTTTATTGTATATCGGTATTATACGAGCCTTCTTATTATTTGAGAATACAACTGAGCTCTAGAACTTACGATTTATCGCTATTGAATATATTGATTGATGATTTTTGAGTTATTAAAATGTGAATATGCATGCATAATAATTTCATATAAAAATAACTATAGACTTTAGTGTATACCAACGCAATTGTTTTATTTAATTCGATATCAAAATCCATTATTTTATATTTTTGACACTTCGTTTCACATGGCATATTTCTACGATTCAGATAAGTAGAAAGCACACAGGGTCTAAAATTTCTGGTAATTTGTAAAAAAATACATTTTCTAAATACAAATTATCTTTTTCATCTTAAAGACAACGTTTCCGGTCGCATTTCTTATCCAAAACGTTTTAAAAAAAATATCGATTAGATTGCTAAAATAGCGTTTGATTTTCCGTATATTTTCGCTGGTGTTATATCGTCGCGAATCTCGATACGTCCGCTGCTGCTGCTGATGGGATGCTGTGCCCGTCCGTCACTCCTCTGGGAACTTCCGCTCTAGACTGGAAAATTATTTATGCCGCGGGTCTTTTTAGCTCTGAACATTTTTTGCCTGACAACATATACACGCACTACAAACGTGCGATCTTATTTACAAGTAATACTGCAATAATAATTGTGACTAGTTCCCCCTACCTATTGACATTTTATCAATGAAGACTTACATTTCCGTTGTGTGTTTTTATTAGATATTGTATTAAAACGCAGTATTTCACCTCTGAGGTTATTTGATATACCCTCGTTTGAATACGCCTGGCTCGCAGGTATAGACGTCACGGCTTGGCGCGAGGGACAAAAGAGCAAAGTGAGCAACCTTCTCGGTGCTTGATTCGGCGTTTATTCTGCGCTGGATTCGGTGGCTGGCTCGCTGGCTCTCTGGCTGACTTCCGGCCGACCGTGAGCTCGAGCCACTCGGCGATCGGCCCGCGGCCAACTTGGAAGTGGATGCATTCCTTACGCAAGCATTTTGAACCACGCTGTACTCGTGGCACGTTGGTTCTAAAACTGGTAACATTAGACAAAAACATGGATTATTTAAACATCTAGAATATTACCTAAAGTATTACTTATCTTCGATATACAAATATATTAAATATTTTTGGCAGCTTACACTTATGAATATATATTTTTTTAAACTCTATATGAAAATTAACAAAAACGGAAAAAATCTTAAAAATCAACAGCCTCATATGAGTTTTACATTTTTACAAAATACAAGTATTATTTTTTTAAATTAAATTAAGTAAAAATTCTTTCGATCGTGAGCCACAGGTTGAGAGACGGTGTTGCAGAGTAATCCGGAAATTACACAACAATTAACGATTTTTTTCTGTAATCTATTATTACTGTGACTAGTTCCGATTTATAGTTTTTATTATGTCTATTATCTAACATTATAGGAAATACTTATCTAGAGTTGTTGTTTTGGTGTGTAATTATTTCGTCGAGTGCTACTTATTCTTAGATGTAACTTTAAAGAAGAAGCGACTCCAAACATGAGGTAAAAACTAACCTCATTTTATATAATAATATTTTTCAACACAATTATATTGAAGTTCAAGATATAAATAAATCAATAATAATTCTGCAGAGTTTTTGCGAGATAAAGAACATCTGCAAACAGCTGATTTATAATATTATATTTATTTGTGATCGAACCGAATCAATTGAACCAAATAGTTTTTATATATTTCTGTAAGAACGAACCCGTCATTAAAAAACATCAAATAACTATTTTTCAAATAATTTAACGCTATTCACGCAATATGCGACTATTTTTCCATAACCGGAAACACATTTCCGAACCAGTAAATTGATACAATCCTTTCACAATTTTAATTGAATGTGTCAACTTGTCATAATACCGTCATATAATTCCTAAAACTTTACGTTATTTATATAATGCTTAAGTAATTGGCAAACAAAATCAATTAAATTATTAAAACGCCATTAGACCCCTTAGTATTCATATCGTTTTTTTGTTCAAGTCTTTACATAATATTGTCATTTTTTTAACCGAATGCGGCTCACAGTGACTTCCAGGTTTGCTCTCGTTCACGCGAGGCATGCAGTCACCTGCTCGCGTCACTCTCTAGCACACGGCAACCTCCACGGGCGAGACAGAGCCGCCGCTCGTGTCACTCCGGCCGATGCTCCGATGGCGGTGAAAGTGCTCTGGGCGGCGCCGTTGCGTTTTTTCGTGAAAAATAAATAAATGTTATTTAAATTCTGACATAAAAACAATACGCGGAATGCTATGTAAAAAAATAATAATTGGTGACTTGAGTATCGTAATATCGGAATATGTAACGCATTGTTGTTGCCCGAACACATTCCGCGTTCTTACTTGCTACTTACCCTTGGTACGCGTGATAAGTTTATCATTGATATAGTTTGTTTTTGATTTTATAAAATGACTAAGTATGTTATTATTATTATATAAATTATTATTTATTTTTTTTTAGCGGGTTTTTTTCAGGACTTTATATAGACACCTATAATTTTACGAATGTAATGAAAAATATGACTTATTTAAGTGCTAGGTTTTTTTGTTAGAAAATTAAAACAAAAAGAATTTTAAAGTATTAAAAAATATATTTATAGATAATATTTAAAGGAATGCGGTGTCTAGCTAGCAGATCGTGTCGATCTGCTAATCACTGGTGTATATCATACCAGTCGAGTCGCTATGTATGGCGAGCACAATTTATAATACAATTCACAGGTCATATGCGTTTATAATATAAGTTTCAATTCATTTTAATACATTTAATAATTTCCCATGGTTGGCATTAAATCGTATTTTACAGACGACTGATAAAACACTGAGCCCAGGGTTCGAGTTAGGGATGATCTTTTTACTTTTTAAATAATAACAAAACCCTATTAGGTTTGGATATTTTTGTCTAGAAAAGACCGCCGCCGTTCATCAGAATTATTAAAAAATGACATAAAATACGGATGAATTTAAGTTTAGACTATACTAAAAACCATATTTATTAATGATAGATAAGTTTAAGTTAATTAGGGTATTAAAATTTATATCTTATTGACTACATCCTAATTTCTGTGAACCATACGAAATTTGGAATCCTAACCTCATGTTGCAATGACATAACTGCTTTTTATAAAATATTATATAATAGATTGAAAGGTGCGCTAAGTGAATGGAATCACGCCCAGACATGAAGAATAGTGAAACACATGAAGTAGAAGTAAAGGTATTTTTTATACGGACTTCAGGCGGTAACAAAAAATCTATCATTCAAATGCACTTAAAATAGAGGAATGATTGATTTAATATTTTGTTCCGGTTGGGAGATACCATGACAGCAAAATATATATAAATATATAATTAAGATATTATTTCTAATAAATATTACTTTTGATAAAATTTATAGTGTGCTTTTAAAGATGCTTCGAGATATAAATCCAATAACTGGAATTTGAGTATATTTCTTAGCATACCATATATCAAAAATATATACATAAGTTGGTAAATTTTGAGATTTCAGGTTTGGATTATATTATTTAAATTCTTTAAGCATTTATATATCTTCACGTGTAGTATTCCAATTAAAAAATTACGTCAAAACTTATTAAACATGAGAGCAATTTTATTAAATTTGATTTGCTGCTTTTAAAAACCAATTCATGAAAATTCTTTTGATAAAACATTTCAACGTTCTCCGATTTGATACGTTAGATTTACATTCAATATATACTGGCGTATAAGACCATTATAATAAGATTTATTTAAGGTTACTTTCTTTAGTTAGGTTAGGTATGACAAATATAATTTATTTTTAGTATATCAATAAGTATTTTAAGTGTTTTTTACACGCTTACGTTTATTTAAAATGCATTTCAAACCGCTTGTAAATAATAAACTATCTTTTCACGGTTTTAAAATATTATTTAAGAAAACTGTAATTAACTTAATGCATAAAATGACAATAAAACCTATATTGTCGGTGATAATTACAAAATAAATAATAGCTTCGAGAGAAAGTAAAAGTCTTAAATGGTACGAGGAGGTGTAATGCTATAAACCTTTATGTATTAAGCGATCGTTATTGTATAGCCATTGTTACCACATCTAAGGTTACAAAGTAATATTTATATGCGATTTCTTATACTCTTACCGCACAGTAAATAACTGAAAGTGCAAAAACTAAATAATAAAAATATTATAATTTTAGATTGTGCATTTATTTGGTCCGTGTTGATCAATTCTACCACATTATGTGTGTGTATAAAAAAATGAACATAATATTTTTTAAAATGTAGAATAACACGGTATGGTTGGTACTATTATATAATACTCGTAGCAAATAATTACTTAATTATAAGTCCAATTACATCACCATCATTGTGTCCCCTGGTCATTCCGTGAGATAGTCATCGGCTCAGCATGAGACGCATAGATTTCGTACTTTAAAGTATCATGAATGGGGACTGATTGAGTACAGAGCTCGGGATGAGTGCAATAAAGTGAAATAAAAACCACTGACCATTTCGCCGGACCACTCAACGTTCAAATACCATGAAGTGCGTAATTATACGTGATGGGGATCTCTGCGGCCATGGAGACTTTAAAAACACCGAGGGGTAAATTAAACCGCATTGTTAATAGTGCTTGTTGATTCTAGAATTCTTGAATAAGACCTGTGATTGTCATAGACTAATGCAGCTACCGGACTATACAAATATGCCAAAAATTCATTCCGATTTATTTTAATAGTGTGTCAAAATATTGATCATTAATGTGATAAAAATAAATCAATAAAATCGTTTTAATTCATTATTTTTGTGAAACTTGTGTTTAACCGCACAACAGTTTTAGACTTTTTATTGGTTTAAGAAAATTTATTTTAAAATTAAAAATGCGTTGAGAAACAAAATGTATGATACACTAAAGTATCAGGGATGCTCTTTGTTCCTCTTTTTATGAATAATAAGTATATTTTTAATAATAACTCAAAATGGTTACCAACTGGGAAATTTACTGGGTTTTTTTTAACGAACGACTCATAAAATGTGTTATATGATATATAATGAGTGTAAGATTCAATTTTAAGGTAATACATACAGTAGCTTCAAAAATATTATCTAAGAATATTTGTGCAATCTTATCATTCTCAATTAAAAAGATGTTGTAAATCTTTTTTTAGTAGAATTGATTTTATCTACTTTTTGTAAACAAAAAGTATTATACATCTAAAGCTGCAAAAAATATTTTTCAACAGATGGGCGGACACTTAAATCTCAACACATAAGTGCAACTGCCAGAGGTCATTTTTGTCATACAATACACCTTTTTTGTGGTACATATGACAATACTTATATTAGATTTTGTACACTTTTATTTCAACAAATAAAACGAATTAAGTATAAGCAATTAGACAAATTGGCTACTCACGAAGTATGCGATTTTAGATAGCAAACCTACTCGTTTGCAAATAAACTATGCTGGAGATTACATAACACGTATAATTTGAGACATTATGTAAGCCTAAACCGACTAACTGCATCCATTTACAGAAATGACTGGCGAATTCATTATCAAGCACGTAAGAAGGCCATCAGCGTCTAATTCATTAATTCATTCTACAATTATTATAATTGTATATTTGTGAAATATCTTAAATAACAAATAATTCGATTTTAACATTATGCGTTTACGGCACAAAAAGTTCCCCGATTATGTTAAATAAATAGCATACCACTACTCCATGTTTAAGTGTTTTCAAATATTTTCAATATATTTCAGTATATATCTACTTATTTACTGATTAGAGAGCTTAATAACCCTCCATTCCTCGACCAGCCCATTTCAATGTATCAGATATTCAGATTGGGGTGAGATCAGCCCCCAAATTTATTGGAGTGTAAATATAATAACTCCACTCACCCCTAGACGTGCGTTTTACAATTACTGTCAGTTTGACTTGTTCTACGATGAAAGGTACTTTTTTAAATAACCAAGTTTACCATCTGTTCAATTGATATAATAATAAATAATATTACGCAACAATATCCATATTTCACACTTATTTTTATTTTGATTCTTTCTGAACTAATATACGGACCCAAGCTAACAAATTACTTAACATTGTTAGTAAACATGATTTTAATAATTTACTCGTGTATTGGGACTTCATAAAATTACAAATTAAGAAAACTAAAAAAAAGAAGGTATTTTGCTGGGGCTGCATAATTAATTTATCTTCTTTTAAATGGCTCTAAAACCCCAACTCCCAGAACAGTCACAAATAAAACGAAATAATTAAATATCGGTTGCACTCCAAAACAATTGTAATTCCACCTTACCGTAAAAACCGACACAGAACAAACACTTGCCAATGCGCACAAATATTATATTGATATATTTTACAATTAATTACAAGGCTTTGCGAAGTAATTATTTTGCAGTTATTTGCCACTTCAGATTTATAAAATACTGGTAACAATATCCGCCTTTACTAGAAGAGCGCCAGTCTTTAAGTTTAAGTTGTATTTATTAAACATAATACAGTTAACTAATTGGTAGTATTTTATATTTATGAATCTAATAAAAAAGCAATGTACCATATAAGATTGCATCGTAAATTACTTAGCCAATGATAGCGTACGATGTTAAAAAAATGCTACATTTAAGATAGTGTTAATAATTTGAGCAATGTAAAATCTTTAACTATTACTTTATAGGCCAGTGGTAGCTAACTTTTGTGTATATAAATCTACTTTTTATCTTTAAAATATACCGCGATCGATGTATTGTCTTCGCGGTGTTCGTGTAATTTTTTTTAAGTGATGCATTGGTGAAGAAAAAAATTCACATACTGCAGCAGAACTGCATAGTTTTTCTGTCCTGTCTGTATCATTGGTGCAGTGTATACACTAGCGCCCCTTTTCGGCGCACATTCCACGCGTGCACGCGCCACCGGCCGCGTGACTGACAAGGACTCCAACTTGCTAAATGAAAATGTCACTCTGGTTTCACGGAGGAGCCGCCCATTTGCTGTTGTACCACCAGGACATGTTCTTATATTTCAGTATTGCATATTGCGTGTTGAATAACACATATAATAAAGCATCCAAAGTATTTTACGATAATTAAAATTTATCCTTTTTTAGAATGTGTCTATTCGACAATCGATTATATAAATAATGTATATTCTTTGCTAGCCATACTTTTGAAATTATGCTTTGACAGTTGTTATGAAATTACGTTTGGATGTTTTGAGGACATATTAAATATACGAAAATATTAATTAAAAAAGTGCAATCTGAATTCAATTACAGCAGTATTGTCGAAGCCTTTTAATGCCTTGTCAAATTCTCTATTGATTTATTTTCGTTTCTTGTGAGTTTTGATGGTGAATATGGGTTTAAAAAAGTGTTAATATATTTGTAATTGATGTTTTCTAGTAAAATTCAGTTTTGAAATACAACATCAAAAATAACAGGTCCCACCGAGATTTGAACTCGGATCGCTGGATTCAGAGTCCAGAGTGCTAACCATTACACCATGGGACCTCGGTGGAAACGTGGCAAACATTTTCCATAAGGCTGCAGGGGAAACGTTAGGGGTGGTTTTGCGCAGCCGCCAACTACGCGCTTGCGCCACTACCCGCGGAGTTAGTGGAAAGTATTTTCGGCAGAGACTGCTTTTATCAACTTGAATCTTTGCATTCTTTAATAACATGAGAGTGAATTAGTTAATGTTTGTTTTTTACATAAATATAGGATTTATATTATGCTGAAAAAAATATTTCTCAAAGCATCGATCGTGTTGGGTTCATAATTTTTATATTTTCTTTAATGCAAAGCTTTACAGATAACCAGCAACAAATCGAGGAGATTTAAATTATTATTTTACGTTAAAATAATACACGTTAACCCCAAGTATTGTTTGCCTTCTTCTTCGGGTGTCTCTCTTCAGAAAATACATATTTATACTGGGCCAGTATTATTAATTTAGCTGTACGTCCGACTTTCAGCCTTTGACGTTAATTCCGCATCAATGTAAATTTCCTTTTTCCTATGTCCCTTTTTTACATTTTTTTCTTGGACAATGAGCTTCTTGTTTCGAAAGATATGACTAAAATATTAAACCTTACGATTTTTTATTATCGTCATATATGTATGCATAAAACTTTTCTCAGGTTGTTTAATGTACTACGTGCTATATTTTTTGGCATAAATAATAATTATAAATCCAATTTATATATCTAACTGATCCATGTTTCATGAACGTTTTCGCTATCGCTCGCTACATGAATACAATTGTAAAGCTACAGATTCTCTCTTATGATGATAAAAAATTATAATATCCCATTCATTATTCAAGATTATTTTAACATGAATCAACACACTAGCGCTATCAAAAAAGACCAGTTATCTTCTTAAAAATAGCACCACTAGTTTTAGCAACCCAACAAATTTTTCAGCTAAGGCTCAACATTTTACAATCGATCTAGTATGGTCGAAACGTGAAAGCATTGTACAGTCGTAATGTAATTGTGTAAATCATAATTTTTTTAAATGTAAAAAATCATTTAATGATAACAAAATATCGCTGAAAAAAGATTTTTTGGCATGTTATATATGTTGCAAATTAAACTTACGTGAAGCTTTATTGGCCACATCTTCTTATCTATATATTTAAAACACAAACTCAAAAACCGGCGGTTATTTGGCTGCTATAGGCTTTAGAACCATCCAACCGATGTGCCCCAAGCCGCTTTCATTTGAAAGCCAATAATGCAGAGGTCATTTTAGACCACTTAAATTAAACAATTAATAATCAAATTCGGATTATTTAATTAAATAGATTTTCGACATTTCCCATACAAAAGTTTCAACATTTTGCGGTAGCGAATACTTTTCAAAAAAGGAACAATAACATTTTCGCGTATATGCAGGCTGCCAACAAAAAAATACTGATCTTTGTGGTTGACGTTGCCGTTGTATAATGCAGGCTGCCACAAAAACAACAAAAAAAACAACACAACTGTCATTCGTGATCTTTTCATCACATTTACGTACAATCCTGCTTGGTCGGAAATCAAAGATTTGCTATCGCCTGGTCAGTCATCGCATCACAGACATGATCTGACAGCTAGAGTTTTCAAACAAAAACTCATGGATCTCACGATAAAAAATCATATATACAATCATAAAACAAATAAAAAAGTATTTTATTTCTTTATTTAGCGTAGTATCCGCTAGTTTACGATAAAAGTGTTTTTAGATTCCTAATTTAGTTTCCTAGCAAAAATATTATTTTTTCGATGGCTTCAAGTGCCTCCCGCAGATGGTATTGAGAAAAAAATTGAAATTTACACAATCATGGCACCGCATTGTCAAGTGGTATATATTTAAATTGCAGTACTCGTATGACGCACTGGGTTGTTGTGAGAAATCGGTTTGCAGAAATGTCGATGTGTTTTCGTTTTACGGCATCCCCCGTTTTAAAGTTTTATTTTCGCATCCATTCAGATAAATCTAAGCGTCTGATATAATTTTATTACCGATATGATATATTCGACGGAAGGGCTGTTAAAAATTAAGCTCCGGCCGGCGGGGATTTGCAATGCACATCGCGGCATCTCCGTCACGGCTGTAAAACTATCATATTTTTTTACGATATTATTGCGAACTTTTACGACTGCGTTCAGCTTCGTTTCAATTATGTTATAAAATTATAAAATATAAATAAATCTGATTTCGTATAGTCATCAGAAAATGTTTTATTGGTTGAGTTTACTTGTTGTTATTATACCTGCACAGAGACATTAAATATAAGACTAGTCAGGACACACACCCTAATCCTTTGAATGGATATACTTTTATTATTAGAATATTGGCTTTGCAAACTTTTGAATAAATTTTAATATCAAATTTATATTTTTTTGCAATACAATGTGATTTAATTTAAATCAATTTTATGAACATGCGGGTAGATTTACAGTCTAAAGATACTTTACCTCTCAATATCAGAAGCTTTCATTTTTTCTCTCCCCTATATTAAATACGTACATATATATATATATATATATATATATATATATATATATATATATATATATATATATATATATATAATACATAAGAAATAAGTGACGTGCATAAAATATATTGCAAATTTACAGATTACAAATTTTACATTAAAAATTACGTCGAAATGCTATACATCCGTAAAGATATTTTTATAGCATGTGCTTTTTACTCTTATTATTGAGTCAGTCATTGAAAGCCTGACCATCAGCATTTCAGAAACCTCTAGTCAGGCATATAGGGATATCTTTTAATGTCATATACACAGAATATCCTAAAAAAAACGCAAATACGATACGTGCAATCACCATAAACCGAATAGAAAATAAAACTCTCAATAAAAAATCGAACTCGAGGGGGTTCCTTCCAAGCATTTATGTTTTTCCGCCTTTAAACTCGACCTAAAATAATACAATCCTATAAAAAGGAAGATATTAAACTGCCGTAATTTTCGTCGCGCCTAGAATATTCCTTTATGTGTGAGTAAATAAATAAAATGGGGTCGCCATCACCCGTGTCGTCTTGGCCACGGACCCCAGCGACTCTTAAACTGTAGTTGAGAGGCGACTCATAATCAGAGACTCCTTTATTTTCCAAGGTTTTAGCAGGGATAAATAATTAAAAGCTTAATTTTAAAAGGAGTATTAACAGTTATATGTTCTGGCTTCGATAACGAGACTACGTGTTTTTTTCGGGGGTTAGTGCTAATACAATGGAATTGTATAATAAAATGGAGTATTACAAAATAAATACCAGGTCCATTAATTAATTATTATATTATAAAAAAATTATTTGAAATGCTTCAATTTTTTTTCTATAAATTCCAGTATTGGTTGTTGAACATTTCGGTATATTGGGGCACGATGACGTGAAGGTTGAGAGCCACTGTCAATATAGTAGCGTGTATTTGATACAAGCAGTAGTGCACTGCATCCTAATATATTTACTCAAGTGACAGGAAAATACATAAATGCACAATTAAGAATAAATACAGCGGAATATACACGTATAATATAAATAGCGAATATAATTATAACTATGGTTAGATGCTTTTTTACGCCCACCAAAATAGCAAGTAATAAAATTAAATTCAAATGCTTTCCATGGTCCCATTTTTTATATTGATTATAAACCAATATATATATATTTCAGATATATTACCGGTTATTAAAATGAAATGTTAAATGAATATTTCATAATTTTATTATAATAAAAAAAATAACAAATAAATTATGCAAAATGAATGCCGTCCAATTTAATTTGTTTGGTAACTAGCACAGCTAAAGTGATACGTCCTTGCCTGACATACCTTCCTCCATACTTCAAATGTGTTTTTCTCCAATGAGCATCGGACTCCGTGGCGCAACGGTAGCGCGTCTGACTCCAGATCAGAAGGTTGCGTGTTCAAATCACGTCGGGGTCACACGGTTTTTTTTTTTTTTTTTTTTTTTGCGTATAATAAGTATAGTAGCATACCATATGTAATTATAAATGTGATGTTTCTATTCAATACTGATATGAGTTTCACAAATAGCCGTATTTTTTTGTAAATTAGACTCCGCTTTTATATCGAGCAAGGCAAACAATATAAAATAGCCGTATTAAGTGAGAGCTTTTCCATTCGGCTGCGTAAGAAATTGCTTCGATCTTCCCTACTGGTGTTTTATACGATCCAATAAATCAGCTCGTATTATATGGACTCTTAAAAATATGACAGCAGCGATTTTATAGCGCTATGGGGTGGCTCCTCATAGCTATTACAACGGAAAATAAACGAAATAATTTATTTACAAATATAATTTAGTTACAACCAGGTCTTATTATGGCGTTTTGTGAATTTAAAATTAACTTTAATTTTGAGAATTAGCATAGTCGTTTATATGAGTACCGTATCAAATGTGAAGTACTTGAAAATTGGACATCCATTAGATATTTTTATGCAAGTAACTGTATTTTATGTTTTACAATCAGTAAATATTTTATCACCTAAAACATATATCTATTCCCCCCAGTCATCCCTAATTAAAATGTTTAAATTGCTCGATCAGAATTAAATGAAAGAAAATGATTCGTCAAATGTTATCAATAGTATTGAATTCAATACATTCTTAATTATCTTTTTACGGATTAAGATGTTTTATTTCTACTTGCTCTGGTTAAAAAAATCATACACGATATATTATAAAATATGTATTTCGAAACTGTGCAGGGTTTCGAATAACGAAAATACGCGATTAAAAAAACAAGTAGAGAATAAACATGTATGATGAAATACATTAAATAAATTTCGATATCATAAGACAAACCATTTATCAAATCTACTGTTTGATAACAACAGATAACGACATAATATTAAGATAGGATTGATTCGTCCAAGTATATCGACTAAAATGAAGTATTCCTACTTGCTACTTTGCCAAAGTTTACCTCAGGTAAATCACGTATTCTAAGCAATATTTTGTATTTACCCACATTAGTATTGTTCCCACTACCACATTAAACAGTAAAGCCTTTGTAGGTATCCCCACAAGACGCAAAGAACTAATTTAAGCATATTTTTATTGGTTATAAATCTGCATCCGCATTTTACGTCCGGGGGACGCGGATGCATCGGCTCATCCAATTGCGAAAGATTAGTTTGATTTTAAAAGGGGGCCTCCTATTTTACGATATTATTCAAATTTCCCATTTTAACGACCGACTACCCGGCGGTATTTGTTCGGAGCCTTAATTTCCAGCTCTAACATAATCATAAAGTCACACGGCGGAAGTAAAGCCGTTACATTACGCCATAAAGCGCTTCCATATTGGATGTTTAGAGTTTTTACTGTCACGCCTCCGCATGCAGTGAGAACGATGGGATTTTCTGGAGAATGGGGGTTTACACGATGGGACGACTTTCTTGGTAAAACATGGTTAATATTTGTGCTCAACATATGCATCTCCTTTATTGTATAATTTTTAAATTGAACCGTCACGGTTTGAAACTCTCTATTTGTGTTGACATGTATAAAAATCTGCTGTGAGAATGGTTTTGGATCATATTTTAATTGCATAATATAAGATTGAAATTTGTCTGCCTAAATTATGTTCCGTCGTATTTTTCCACAATTTTTTACTTAACTTTAAGAAAAAGCATTTTTATATAAAAAGTGTGCATTTAGCAATTTATATGATCACAAAAAATATCACTAATCTCTAGTTTAAAAAAATTCATGGATATTATATATTTTATGTAATATAATTATAAAATATCCGTGAGTTTTTTTTATAACATGATTATATAAATACATATATATATATACATATATAAACCCATAAGAGCTTCCTAAAAAAGTAAGCTCCTTTAATTCTTATTTGCTTCATCGTTGTAAAATCTGAAATTTCAAATCCGACAAAAGTATTGTATGCTGTATTACAAATACATAATTATAAAGTTATTTAATTGCATTAACAAATATTGTAAGTACTGCTGTGCAAGTATAGTTTTTGAAAAGTAATCTAATAAATTGATAAAAATACTATATTCATGGACACGAATTTCATCTTGGAGCAGATTCACTCCCCTCTCGTGCATTAATAGTGTTTCCGACTCGTCATGGTCCTACAAGAAGTATTGAAGATTCATATTTGCAGAGTCATCGGTATTACGGAGTCATATTCTATTAACGATATTATGTAAAGGCATTATCCATTATCCCTGAATGATATGACTAAGTACTAAATATGTTGGCATCGTAACATATTTCCGATTCTCGTTTTATTATTGATGGTACTTATCAAAACTGACAGTGATTTTTCAATTAATATGCACATTGAAAACTAAAAGGTACAAAATTATTAATATTTTTTACTGAGCTATTCAACAGTGAGTCTTATGTATACGCATGATGTCATAGTTGACGTTGCATAAAGAGCTAAAAAAAGGCTTACGATTCTTTAAATATTTTTTAAATGATATATTTTTGCTGAAATTACATTATATTTATGTATATAAGTTTTTAAGAGACAATCATTGTAATCGATCGCAAAATCCTATGCCAAATATCGTCCTACACTTCGTTGATTGCATTTGTACTATATGCTAGAATAGTGAACTTTACTCTGTATTTTCCATAAAAGATAGTGGAATAAAGAGACACTTTTATATGCGGACTATAGGAAAAGGGATACAAGGCAGCATGAGATCATGATAATAATTCAAATACACAACAGAGTAGTTGTATAAACCCGAATGATATTTTTTCACAAAAATCTACAGCGATATAAAAAAGGATTTTTTTTGTTTTTTAAAATAACGAAAAACACTTACCTTGAAAATGCCTGGTTAAATGATATAAATTCGTTGGTTTGAAAAATAGATGAGGCTCCATCGTCACGCTAGGGTTATTTTCGTAAGTAGTTTTTCGTAAGTGGTTAAAGTTAGTCACTTTTAGCCCAGACATCAGAGTACTTCAAAATCCGCTTTGACAAATCGATTTTAAAAAATACATAAAGCAATACACACGTCGATAAATTTTTTTTTAATTCTTTAATTCTGAAAACATTTGTAATCACAAATCCCAACATTGAGACAATGGTGTGAATCAATAAACACAGAAGGCTCTATGTAAAGTATCAAAGAGACTTCTTCAAGTTTAAATTATTTGATCTCTGAATTGTCCCATTTGCACTGCAACTTTATGCTAATACAATCTAAAATGTGTTGATCAAAGATTCGCAGAGTTAAAATCAAGAACACAACTGGATTTCGTATAAGCACATCAATGCACTAGCATTAGGCATCACACTGCCCATTACTAGTTTACTCTTTTCTCTTAAAATAACAGATTTCTGGCTAAAAAGAATGCCACTATACATAATATCGATAGTACCATTTTAAATCTAAAAAGTCACATAAGCACAAATCACATTCACAAATCACGATTTAAAATAAAGCTTTACCGTAAATAGCTTGTCTAGTTGTACTCTACGATATAGGGTGTGACTGGCATCTTCCGCCCCAGTAGGATTCCCACCCTCGGCAATTAATTTCCCCGCCCGCCATATTCTTCAGAGGATTGCAATCTTCTCCGGCCAACTCCTATCCTGCCTCTAATTTGAATGAGTCTTCAGCGTGATTGATTGGTCGCTAAGTAGATAATGACTTATTCGCTCCTTGAGTGTTTTTTGATCGCAAGGGAATAAATAGATAACTTTAATCTTCATTCAACAACATTTAGTATTTGATAGAATATAATTAAAATTGGAAATATTTGTAATAATTATAATATTACATTTTTATGTTACGATATCTTTACTATATATATATTTATTTTCTCCTAACTTATGTTATACCCAATAAAATTGTACTTGTCACGTATTGCTTATGCTATTTAGTATATACTATAATTAAACATATTCATTCTCTCATCTTAAAAATCGTACAAATGACTATACATTGTCTACATTGTCTACAAGTGGCAATGCTTATTATTATGCAAAAATTCCAGAATCGTTAAACAATTTTTTTAAATTATCCTACTATGGGACGAAGACTTGTGTATAAACGTAATGACGTTATAACAAATATATTATATTTTCACATACACGATTTAAACATTACTTTTATTCTTCGAACTCAATAAATTATGGATACATGGCAGAAGATGGGCAGTCTGGCATTTGAAACACCATTATAATAATAAATAGTTAGTGTCTATTGCAGTATTGCATTTTCGCGTGTTGATTATGCAACCACTGTCCGACTGTGTGCAATTTATTTTTATGCTGTGAGATTAGAGTCGATGTGGTATTTAAAACCTGAAATAAAATTGCTTACTAAGCTCAATTTTAAATTTTACAAAAAAATATATAATTAATATTCTTCATAGAACACTGTTAGATTCATAATGCTTTGACGTGAAGGTATAGTTTTTTTTTTATTTATTGCATTTAACATTAATCTTAAGGAATGAATAATTACAGTTCTTACCTTGGGAATTATCGTATAAACCCCAAGGCTCCGGTGTTTTTATTTTGGTTTTTTTGTTGAATCGGGGTTGAATTTGGTTTAAATATTCCATTACATTATCGAATTTCCTAAAAAAAAAAAATTCTGTTATCAGTTTAATAAGTCACATAAGTACATATTGCATTACAATATTTATTTTATAAATCGGTAAACGTTTTGTCTTTAAAAAAAAATTAATTTGCAAGCAGTATTGATAACAGAAAAACAGCTTTTACATGACCTCATGTTTTGTCGCATTATATAATTAATCTACACGCATCGATAAGCTAAGATTTGTGAGTACGGTCTTGACATACATCAGCTTTGCGAAACTCCAAACCAGATTCCTACGTTAGGAGTTTTCGTATTTGTACGGTTTAAACTTCTATGAATCTTCTACATGGCCATCGTTTTTAGGTTTTCTGACCACTAATGCTCACGAATTATTCAGAATACGATCAATAAGTTTATTTGTGTTCCATTTCCTTTGCATGATGCATTTACAGCGCAATTTGCCAGACTAGACGAGTAGCACGGCTCCGAGCATCGACTGCTGAATAAAGACAACAATTCTAACGTGAATCAAAATATAATAAGCTTATGATTAAACTCCGCTTCAAACACCAAGCCTGGTCCTATTCGATAGATTACATGACCGCTACGTATGAATAATTTTCTCTCGGTATAAATACTTTCACCTTACCTATCGACACGTGTCAGCGGTCCGACACGTGCCAATGATTTGAATCACCATAGGTGTTCCCACAAAATGGCAACTCACGGGATATTACAAGTCTTGCGGAATAATTACTTGATATGGACTATTGACCATCTAATATTGCATGCACTTATGCATACTGCATTGAGTCGGGGGACCTAATCGTATTACTTAATAATTAATTTCCTAAATGGGAAGGGGCGGTTAGATTATGCTTCCTGATTATTTTGGTTGTATTTTAATGATTTACTATCAATTGTGGGGAAGCTTACAAATTGTCACGTAGTGAAAGAGTTTTTTTTTAGAAATCTTACTGGTGTGTTACTTACTTCTTTCGTAAATATTGTTATTTTTAGAAGAAAATGACTATTATATTTATTTCAACAAAATAAATGTGTCGTATCCATCAATCTAAAACTTAAATATCCCTTTAATTATTTGAGTTTTTTCCGGCTGCATATTCTACCAAAGCATTGTATGTTTAGCCTTTAAAATGAGTAAATTTTTATTTTATTTTTGAAAACAGTTGTTTAAAACCTTTTTGGAATGTGTAACATAGTGCTTTTGGTACACGTGTCTCGTGAAACATTTTTTTTTTTAAATGTATAATTTAATATTTAACGATATCAATAACGGGGTAGCCTTTACCATCCCTGCTCATTAAACTGCTTCGTGCTTCTAATAGCTCCTTGTTAATATCCGGAACAGGGACTACCCACTGCAGTTAGCATAATCAATTCATATGTAATCACTGCAACAGCTGATCGCACGCGACCGCAAGCGACGGCCACGTCACCGCTGACAGCCGACGGACCCACCCGAGATGCTAATGAGAGCAAGCCAAAAATTATCTCTTATTACTTCCTATATTGTTACACAATAAATTTATTCTAATTCCGCGTTAATTGAAATATATATTTCAACACCGAAAATGTATAAAGCGTCAATTTTATTCGTTGATTTGCATATTGAATTGAAATATATTGATGATCGCGCATCATAGAGGCTATTTGATATAACAAGCCAATTATGTGCTATGTTATGAATATTAAAAAGTAATTTCTATTCAGATGAACGCATTCTTTGTGCACACTCAATATTGAACAAATGGTGATAAAATATCGTTTCACGTGATAGTAGGAGCTCATGCGAATTCCTATATAATGACATATTATCGTTAGAAGCGCTATGCAATTGCGGGTTCAGTGGACTGGGAATCTTGGCATGAAAGAATTCAATATAAAAATATATTAGCAGCAACGGTAAAATGCATGAAATTATTTGAATAATGCTTGGCCAGTTTGCTCAGCTGTTAGACAATTTACTCTCAATCGAGAGATACCCGGTTCGATTTCCGTCCTGACAGGTTAATCCCAAACAGATTTAATTAGGCTTGCGTCTGTTTCAATTTAGTCGATTTGCATCGATTATATTCGACGACACTAATTATATTTATTTTTCTTAAATAATTTTTTTTTAGATAGACAGGTTTTCGATGGTTAATCATATTGTAATAAACGTGCTAAGATCGTAATATGATTCAATTTACCAGATTAAACGTTTAACTTTTCAAGTAATCCGACAATCGAGGTTATATCGTTAGCTTTATTGTGAAATTTAAATTCTCACAATCACATATTAATATAAAAATAAATTTAAATATTTCATAAATCAAATAAACAACAGAAATATTTGTTTTATTATAGTAATTTTGGATAGTAAATTGTATTTTGATATTTTTTCTTCGTGAAAACGACCTAATCCGTTCTTTATTTTACAATATTGAGTATTTTAGGATGTACTCATAGCTAATAAAATATAATTTTTTTAACAAAATTCCAACCACTTTTTGAACAACAAATATCGTTTGGTTCATCTCGTTTGCTAAGCAAATTATTATCTACTGCGATTAATAATAAACAAATAATACACATGTGAACTTTTTTCGACTGTAAATTTTTTGTTCATTATTATTCAAATAACGATCAGAGTTTTTTTGTTGAAAATCAGCTTTTTTTTTATTCCGACTCAGCAACGCAATATCCACGCTGACTTGAAACGTTTCAGTCGACACCACCCTCAGCCTGAAAGAAGCACAACGTCACGTCATTATTGTTGCTTTTTCGTGTGGGTTACTAAAAAATACGATTATGAAGATAGTCAGCGCTGGTATTTTTCTTAGGTATACATGCATGAATACATAAGAAAAATACCTATAAAATATGATAGACTCATTGTCACTCGAGGAAAATAAATCGTCTTAAGATTTGTTTTACTTTGAGAATATTACATTTGGAATATTCGATAAAAAATATATAGTAGACAGATATCTTCATTCTAGTTTATATTTAATTTATAACACAAGTTCCATAATACTCTCAACAAATTAAATTAATATATTGTAACATAGCGAATTACCTTATCTTATTTTTTAAGGGATTTGTATCTCGGTCGCGACTAATGTTACAACCCAAATGCATTTTCCATAACCATCTTTTGTCCGAGATATATATTAAGTGAAGTATACGACAAAGGGTTAATATCCAGGAATGCGTTTCAATCTAACTAGGGGTGTGATTAATGACCCTTTCCCTTTAAAAGTTTTTTTAAAAGCAAATGCTTCCGATAATGTCATACTTTCAATATGTCATTAGCAAGAGTGACAATTTAAAATGACTGAAACGTGTTTTTAATCCTCTTAACCTGTCATTTAATTGTATTGTTTCCGCTTCCTCCCTGACTAAATACAGTAATTAATTTCAACACGAGTGCATTTAAAAATGTACATGTTTTTAGTGATTGGCCGCTGTGGTCCTTCGTTGCTTATAAGGGTGAATTATTTTTAAGTACACGAAGGCTGTATTGATTTACTCTGTCTATGATATTTTTTATACTTTTTTTACACTTCATAGGACTTTGAATTTTTATTGTTGTTTGTTTGTTCAAATCGAGCGTTTTGTTTTGAATTGCTCCATTGATAATAATATTAATATTCGCTTGTATGTTTCATCCAAATACAAAATTAATATCTCTGTTGTCATTTCGTCGGTTCCATGGTGTAACGGTTAGCACTCTGGACTCTGAATCCAGCGATCCGAGTTCAAATCTCGGTGGAACCTGTTGTTTTTTTAATTTGCCTAAAATATTCATAAAAAGTCTCAAAAATTACAGGCATTATAAAAGGGATATATTCAGACTTGTGAAAATTTTAAGATCATAACGGTAAAATGAAAATGATCCGTCGCATTCGTAGATGTGAATTATTTGATTTCATAAACGTTTCCTGAAAATATATATACATTCGTGTCACTAGTTTATATCAATATAAAATAAATACTCATTGGTTTATTTTGGCATATTTAACTGTTAACAGATATGAACAGTACCTTAGAATAAATTCTAGTATATTTTCCTTGGTGCATTTTTTCATTCATCAATTTAGTTCCGCTCAATCTCGATCAATCAAAATCGACCCCTCGTTTGATTGAACATTAAAGTTTGCACCTGGTGGGAAACGATTCGTGGGTTATATTTTTTGTTTTTAAATATATTTTATATCCACAAATAAATTTATTATTTTTATCAAATTGGTCTAAATTTAAATTCTATAAAAAAATTTTTTTAATTCGTCACAATGATAATTACCTTATCATCTAAAATATTTAATTTTAAAAATTTTGTTGTACACCTTGTTATTATACTTTATTTTGGTCGCTTCCATCACAACCTTCGATAGCTCAGTTGGTAGAGCGGTGGACTGTAGCGGTTAAAACACTGATATCCATAGGTCACTGGTTCAAATCCGGTTCGAAGGAGTTTTTTTTTATTTTTTTAATATTACTAGAATATGTTTCTATACTTTCTCATCTGTTGAAAACTGCATCTATCTATATATCCGTGTATAAATATATAAAATATTTTTACAATATAATAATTTAAGCCACGTTAAATTATAAATACCTAGCTTCTCCGAAATGTTATTCATCAATCAATATGCCAATTTCGCGATCACAGTTCCCCGTTAGTAATTTATTCCTTCTAATAGTGGATACTGAATGGGGGAACACATGTCAAATTATTCTATTCATGCCTGACGAGGATATTGCATGTGGGTTGTATGATTTCTTTAATAAATGTAAGTCCCTACATTATTTCTCTTCGGCAGGTAAATTGATAAAAAATTACATCAAGTATGTGTCTATGATAAAGGAACGCCAATCATATAATCGCTCCTTCCGGTGTGATGATTGATGTAATTTATTTTCTTATAATTATCAGAAGACATGTCATTATATAAAATGTTTTTTTTTTTTAATAAACATCATTATTTACTTCGGCGAGTGGCTTCTGTAATAAAAAAAACTGCTTTATTGTGTCATCTAAATATATAAATACCAGTCAGTTATTGCATAAGTACTTTAGGTTTTTTCAATTTCTCAATATCTACTATCTACAATATGTCGTTCTTCTAATCATATTCTCGACAATGTCTTTATCAGCAATCAAAGATTTTGTTGAATAATATATTATTTGATATGTACATATTTAAAAGTAAAAGCACCATCAATCAATTCGAAAAAAATAATTTCAATAGTTATTATGACACTTGCTTGAGGTAGTGAAATAAAAGCATCCTTACAATATAAAAAAAAAAAATTTTTTGATCTGAATATTTTAAAAACACTTTTATGAATTTATGTACTAGTCTCGGAGGTTTTACAAAATAAATCAAACCCAAAATACATAGTAGTTATACATATATGCGCGCGTCTTGTCTCACTTGGTCGTAATAACTATTGACATGAATATTAGAAGTAGCAAATACAAGCCTTGACAAAAAAATTTAATTTAATATACTGTTAAAATTTAAAATATTAAATTTATGCGTAGTTTTAGTAGTCAGTTTTGTGCATCGTTAGTCGACGTCCAAGCCGAGAGTCTCCGGTCCATTTTTATTTGTTTTTTTATATCAACTATATATAATACATAGAGTAATACTCATTACAACGCCCAGCAGTGCAGGACCTACCTTAAACTGCGCAGATGCATGCGAGGCTTGACATAACTCGCTGGACTCGGGGGACAAAGGCAATATTTCAGTTTCTGCTCTAATTTTGTCCTTCTGGACACATGTGCTGTGAATTCTTGGATCTTGGCCAAGAAATTGTATATTTTGCAAGGAGCTGTAAAATTTTCAATTCCAGTTAATTTTGTCAGAACTCCTTGTTATGCAATTTCTTCAATTGTTTCATCATCACTATTATATGTATTTTTTACTTTTTTACACTTAAATCCTAATATAATTATTTATTTTGTAAAAAAATATAAACAATGCCAATATTTGTATGTGAATTTGCCCTAGATTTATTCCAAAATAATTTTGGTGTTATTGTATTATTTCTTACAAAACTCTAAAAACAATGTTATCATTTTGACACGATTTAAATTAAATTGTAAGAATTTAAAATTCTCGTTAAATTCAAATGCTGAATTCAACCATAAAAATCAATCATTTCTGCAATAAATTATTGGTCCTTGGAGAAAGGGTTTATATCAAACGCTAATAAAAACCATGGCCGCCGTTATTGTAGGGTTATAAAATTAGTCGTCAATAAATATGTATGGACATTCAGCTCCAACCCTTAACAGCGGGTGTTGAGCATCTCTTTGGGGCAAATAAAAAAGTCATGAATACATCATCGATAAGTAGAAAAACAGTATTCAAATTTATTTCCGATTTGGGTTTCAGGAATTCATTATTTTGGAGATAGATAGCATTTTGACAGGGGCTGCCGAAACATAGAAGTGAATTTTAAAATATTCTTTTTAATGCTGATTTTTTTTACTGTAATATGTTTATTTATAAAAGTAAAGTAAAATGTTTTAATCTTTACGACGGCAACGCCATCTGTGATCTGTTTATCACACCAATTTACCACCTGTCGAGCGCCGCGGAAAGCTCATCTGCAGTGTATCGAAAATGTATTCATATAAAATAATGCTGTTTATATAAATATTAGAAAATACGTTTGCTTCGCAAATTAAGAATATTTTGCGGTTATGGTGTGATAGCATGGTAATTTTAAAATTTAACGCCCCCTTGGCGTGTCGCGGCTCTGTCAGCGTTAGTAATGCATCGGTCCCCTGTGGTTTACGGGCGGTAATAGCTTGGGTTTAGATCATGACGGAGATACTCGAGGTGAATATAATATGATTCAAGCTAGATAATAATTTTGCTTTCAAAATAACGTAATGGATTACTCAATTGCCCTGAACTTAAAGATTTTTTTCTCTAACAAAGAAATATAATAAAACACAAATTATCACAAAAACCCAGCTGACATAAAATGTATTGAACAATATTGTTTGTGTTTAAATTCATATTTTATATAAATGGGTATATTATTTTTAAATAATTTTTTTTCAAACAATTGTTGTTAATAGTACTTTTTTTTTAAATTGATTAAATAACACACATATATATATATATATATGTATATATATAATTAAATTATAGCTTTAATAAATTTGTTTATCATACTGGGCTGGCGTGTCAAGTATGAAGTGCTTTCACTGTCGGTTATGAGATATGGTATAAGAATATCGATGTATTTTTTACAAAACACGTTATATTTATATATTATCAAATAATACTATTGCGACAAAAACCAAAGAAAGAGTAACGTTCTCAAACCCAGATTTTAAATAGGACAGTTTTAATAGTATGATGCTAAGTGTAGATAATATTCATTGAGCAATAAATTTAATAAAATATATAATTCCATCGATCAACATCACTCAAAGTGCCCAATTTAAATCGCCTGCATATTTAAGAAAATAAACGTCAAAAATCATTTTAGAGATAATACATATAAATTGATTGAATGCTTTTTTGCTATTAAATCCGACCCAAGGTTTAATGTGTGACCGTAAAGAATCGTCACCCGGAGACAAAAAAAACTTTAGCTGCAATAAAAAAGTGCATATAAAAAAACGACTCTCACACAGTATGCAAAGCAAGTCACATTTTATGTTAATTTTTAATCTTTTTTCAGTCATTAAAAAAGGACGCGCATTGAACGATTATTTTCTCTGTATAACTGAAACCCTTTGATGTGCTTTTTACCTCTTAAATGAAACCATAAACTAATATTTATTCTTCGCCTAAGGGGACGTCCCCTATGATAATAATAACTATTATCACTGGCAGCACAGAGAGCTTCTGTGATAAAACACTGTACGGAGCTTGAATTTATAATTTAAAAAGCAGGTGAGGGTTCTCATTGGGTATTCGGCAGGAACTCACACTTTCTAGCTTTCACCCAAAATGACATTTCTTAGTATTTAAAAAAATAAAGTTAAACTATTGTTTTTAATTTCTGCTAATAATATCAGATATTCAATCAATTTTTTAATGAAATTACCCTCAGAGTACATACTTCTACCACTCAACAACACTCCTATACCAATTCCAATAATAATCGGTAATTTCTTTTCCCCTTTGAAAATAAACGCATCATAATCTATTTCGAAGCGATACCTTTGACATGGAAATGAGTACATTCCTATTATAACACCGTATATCTTTGTTTCATGAAATATTTGTCCCTGGTCTATAAAATAATATTTTATTTGTGATCGAAAAAATCTTCGCTCATGTCTCATTCACATAGAAAATTATTGCCAGTATCATATTGTACATAACGTTATCCTTTTTTATAAAGTTTAAATATAAATCAACATGTATTTGTGGGAAATATAGATATTAGAATTGTTACTACTGAAAACATACTACTATTGACTGGCAACCACAACATACTTGTGGATTTAAAATAAACAGTGCTTATACGATAGTACAGTTAGTGATTTTCAGCATTATATATTTTTTTCCATTTGATTTGCCGCAAGACTCTGCTATTGAAATTGGGCATTATTAGTAATGATATTTTCATCAAATATATCAAAGCGTCACGTATTTAAAAAAAATTATATATTGATAATAGAATTATTCACAACAAAACCACACATTGAAAAATGAGCCGTGAACGAACCTCAATCAATTTATTTTTTTACACCCTAGCGAGAATGCATCACCTTGCGGGCATAACGACTATTTAAATATTTCTACGGATTGAAATCGCTCGATATCAACAGCATATTATTTAACCGCAGTCGTGGAATAAATAGGGTTACCTTATGGTTATGCGTTAAAAATAAAAAAATATATATTCTTAAGTGCATATGATTCGTAAGATTTTTTTCTAAAACATATATATTGACACGATTATCTAAGACCTAAACTTTACTTAAGTCGGAGGACAATAATAAAATAATAATTTTATTAATTTCTTCAAACTATAGTTTGACAAAAATAATATCTAATTCTTATTTTTATTAACTAGACCTATAGATTATATTAATAGTTTTAGTAACACGTGCATTATTTGCGGGTATCCATCTTCTTACAGACTGAAAAAACTCGTGGCAATTTAATAATAATATACCAATTATGTAAATGTACAACATGTAGTCGAATAAGCTCTTTGATTTAAGTTCGTGCTTTAACACGAAGTAGCACTAATTTACTGTCATTACTAAAACCAGCTTGGTTTTAAGCATGTGGATTTTATAATTTATTAAATAAAATAGACTCGAAAATAAAACGTGATTTTTTGTAAAAATCTTTTACAATGTTAAATACTGTACATTAAATCTTGAAAATTCACGAACTCGAAAATTTATCATTTCTAACCTTTTATTTATAATCTAACCTATTCAATGTGCTGTTCGTTGTTTATATTCATTTTAAAATTCAATAATTTTTTTGCGATTTTTTTTTTTCTTTACTTATAAAGATACTTTATAAAT
The DNA here is from genome assembly GCA_022113835.1 of Atopsyche davidsoni. Taxonomy (NCBI): domain Eukaryota; kingdom Metazoa; phylum Arthropoda; class Insecta; order Trichoptera; family Hydrobiosidae; genus Atopsyche; species Atopsyche davidsoni. Next base: position 5,524,557 of record JAILWY010000006.1, on the reverse strand, counting down.
ATTTATCTTTATATATAATATAAAAGTCAGCGCACTGCATTGGCTAATATTTCTGCAAAGATGGCTATATATCATCACAAGATTTATTGTCACTATCGTCATCCATTCCCAATTTTTATTTAACATGGTAACCCTTAGAACGGGACGCCCCGGGTGGTTTATTTCGCTACCCTTAGGCACGCATCATTTGTAGAGGGTTGGACGGGTAAATATAGGATCAAAAACACCCCAAAGTGATCCGCAAAGAAAACAACCTTCCTTTAAATAACAGTGACTAATTTGCTGAATATTATCAAACGACTTAAGTTTGCATAATTTTACTTTACTCGGTAATTCAATTAAGTAATATTTCGTTTGAATTTCTTCAAATGAATATCGTTTTTGTTGTTATTGTTATGAAAATAATGCACGTTTATCGTTTTTTTAAAAATTGTTTTTAACATAACTACACAGTTTTTTTAGCAATAGCTGATAAGATATTATAAAATATTTAGCAAACTTCTTTTTATTTTTTTTATTTTAATCTAATGAAATTTCCCTTTTTAAGTTAAAACAAACAGTTGATTTCAAGTCCACTAAAACGTAGCAAATGCATTAATTACGAACGATTAACAATGTGCTCCATTACAAACTACCAAATCAAAAACACATAAATCTCAACGACTACGTGTGAACTGACTACCCTTTCCAAATTACAAAAAAAAATGACAACAACAACAAAAAAACAAATGAAGTACGAAAAACAATGGACGAGTAGTGCATTATTGTAATTACCAGTGCTCGGAGTGAGCCCGCATGGAGAGCCGCTCCGCCCGGACCATCAAAAACGCATTACCCGGCACCGATTCACACATGATTCAGTCGAACGGAAGAAAAAACCGGCGCACGGTGGTGGGCGCATCAAGGGCGGGGGTCGTGCCCCCTGCGAGGGGTACTTTTATATATTTTATTTTATAAAATTTCAATATTCGTTAATTTAATACCCCTGATCCTGCAGACGGCGGGGCTTACAACTTAGGCGGTAGCGTACACGGGTTTCTCTATTTTCGTCATTGAGTTTGTGTAGTGAAAAATATGTAACGCTTTTTTGCCTGAGTTGAAGAATATGTCAAATAAATATATAGGAGATAGAACAAAACAATACAAGAGAGTGAACTGAGAAAGTTTATACAATACAAACATCCTATTATTGCTTAAAAATATTCAAATAGATTATTCGTAGACATCCTTGTGTGGCATATATTGAGAAGCACTAACCAGTGAGTACTTAAAAATACACTCAAATATTTGCACATGAGATTCTTAGTATGTATTAAGCCATTTTTGGTATTTTCCTGAAAAAAGTTATAAAAACACATCAGTTGTGGAGCTCTCCAAATATTTGTGTTATTGCGATGACACAATTTTGAGGCATTACGTATAAGTGTGTATAAATAATGTATATTCATAAGATCTTTGAAAAGTATTTTTAAATTTATTTATAAATAGTTTTTATTTATCTTATTTTTAACAGATGAATAACATTGATATGAGTCACCGTGCAAGTATAAAAAAACTAGATTTATGAAACGGAAGGACATACGTTCGTTTGTTCACGGACATGTAAACATTTTTAAACATCCCTCGTCATTGTTCGATTTCATAAAACGTGTTACACATTCCAGCCCCCTGCCATTTATTTATTTAAATCGGAGCACGCGCCCCCCTAATGGGCAACCCAAAAAATTAAGGGGTTTGATTTTTAACTATGGATTTGGAAGCATACTTGATCTTTTGACTAGATTTACTTATGAAAGTATTTATATTATTCTGAACAGAAGAAAACTGCGTATTTAAAGTGGTTTTTTTTTGTTGCGGAGTTATTAGATTTTAATGCATAATTTATTTCTATTATGAAATCTTTCACCCACGATGGTGGCCTGTCCTGCGCCGGGTCAGCGTTTTCTATTCAAGCATGTCAGCTTCTCAGCTGTTTCTGTTTTTCACGTGATACGTTCGATCGTTTCTGTTAAATGCTTACGGCGTCTATTTACTAAAAAAAAAGTGAGTTAATATCGCCGTGTTTTAAGATTTAAGAGCTAATGTTCCCACCCTGGTAACAGGCTACTAATCAAGTTTTAAAAAGTATTTTTCACACATTTTTCAAGCATTTTGATTTTCAAGTAATGGACGCGGTCAGCTTTCTACGATGTTGTCATACTTTTAAAATTTACGCGTATTTATTTAAAATAACGAAGAACGTTGACTACTGACGTTGATCTGTGTTCTGTTGTACGAAATACTAACTGTCCCCGTTGAGTTGGGCGGTTGGTTTATGGTGGAGCCCTCTTCAGAATCGATTCCTTCCCGCGTTAATTACACATAACATATTTCAAGTGTAATAATAAAAGTTGGATTTTTAAATCTCTCGGAGGCACACGAGCGCGATAAATGGACCAGTCTCCCAGAGGGTGTCGCACGAGGGGCTTGCGCATCCCGGGACGACTGTTTACCATTAGAAATGTTTATCGGTTTGTATTTAGCGACTCCGAATGACTGATGTCATTTTAAAGTGGTAGATTTTCACGCTCGGTTGGTTGGGAAAGCGCATCGCATTTGTCAATTATTCCATTTGAGGATTATTTATTGTGTGAGAGGAAACATTAGCTTTGTGAATTTTGAAAATTCACACCCTAGTCAAAATATTAAGTGTTATTTTAGATGCTTTGTGAAAATATTACCTGAGCGCTTTGATTTTGTTAAAAAAATGTATTAATAATTCTGCCAAATTCTTTTGAGTTTTATAACCGTGAATAGTAAATAAAATTATTGTTGTTTAAAAACACGACCAGCCAGAACATACACAACCAAATTTGACAAAATCGAGTCAAATGCTAATTCAATATAATCACACGCAATATAAATAATACGTGTGAAAATCAGAATCAAAAACAAAGACTAGGAAGTAAATAAATATAATTTAAAAACAGTTGATCTTAAGTCTCAAACCATATAAATAATATTATTTTATACTATGAATAGTCAAACGCATTCAATGTCCTCAGAAATGTTTTTTTTCTTTACGTAAATTCATATTAATGAAAATGAACTTAAATCAATAAATGCTTCATACTTCAGACATAGTAAAAAAGAAATCATCCAAATATATTTAATTTTAAAGTTCTCACTAAATACAGGTTACCGAAAAGACCCACAAAATAGTAACAGTTTGTCATCATTATAAAATTTTACAGCAATAAATAAAATGTGTCTATTTCGTTATGAAATAATAATTAATATTAATTACCATTATACAACACTTGTTCAACCGGCCATCGACGAATGGCAGACGATCTCTAAATTAATCATTTTTATGTAATATGTATTTTTTAATAGATATCACGTAAGATTTTTATTCGATTTTATTAATGACCAGTCGTATATTAATACCGTTAAACTGCACAATCTTCTAAATCTTAATTATTTATTTATTATAATATAATTATGGGACCTATTTTTAATGGATCTTTTTTCATTAAACGGAATTTAAAACATCACAAAAATAATGAAGTAAGGGAAGTATTTTTTGTTCATATATATATATATATATATATATATATATATATATATATATATATATATATATATATATATATATATAAAATAATATTTATGAATGAAATATATATATCGACATAAGTATATTTGTATGTACTTATTTTAACGTGTTTAGTAGACAAAAACCTTTTAACAACATGTCGATAAGTCAATATATAAATATGAATTGTTTCGATAGCGAGAATTTAAACATTCTTTTTGAAGTTATAATCCGATGAATTATTTAACAAAAATATGAATGGTTTTAAATTAACACACACCAGCGTAGTCTTTTTGCGCGGTATTTCACCGAGAAAAGATAAATCTTCCTCGGTTCTCTCGAAAGACCAGATAAAATAGCATACTTTCAGAGATTAAAAAACGCATTCAAAACATAATTCCAGAGCTGAATGTCATTTCAACGAAAAAAAACCTATTAACTCTCAGTCGCGTCCAATCTTTACAAACACTTTAACGTCGTTCATTTCGCATATCAAACGTGAGCAAACATCTTCAAAAATTCACGCGAACTCGAGCCAGCCGAGGGAGTCGGGGATCCTTCATATTTATGGAAAATAGGGGAAAGGGACTCTTGTCTTGCCATGGAAGCTTCAACCCTCCCCCGTGCTCGACCCAGTACCCCACTGCTCCCTCTCCCCGCGCCACTCGACAACAGTTATAAAGGACGAAGGGATGCGTCATATTAATATGTGGAGGTATGTGAGCACTTTTTCCTTTTCTTTGTACGCCAACCCTTTTCTGTGACCTAAATTCAAAGTCGTTTCATTTTACATGCGGCATATGATATTTTTGTTAAGGTAGGAGATGATGATATTATAAAAGCATCAAATCTGTTTGTTTTTCTAAGAATTTCAAATATTAATGAGTGCTGGAAATCACTTTTAATTGTCTTCCAAATGATCTCGCCCTTTCTTATGCAGGAGCTTTGAGTGCCCACTGATCAAATGATAAATTCCAGCGTAGATAAAATTTCCAATGGCAATAGTAATATCCGACATGTACCGAAGCCGAATAAAGACAGAGATGAATTTTTAAAATTGTTTTCTTTGTGGCGTCTTGTACAGTAATGACGTGATGGTTGTCCCGAATTCTTGTCTTTATCGTTCTATTATTTTGTATTTAATAAATCACCATTTTTTGACTACGACTCTCTAGACATCGATCCTGTTCTTGACAATTATTAATTACAATAACCATCTCCTTTAGTTGTGAAATTAATGTGGGAGCATATATTGCTTATTATACATCAACAAGTTACTTTATATAAAAAATAGAAGCTAATATTTGTTTTGAGTGAAGGTTTTATATTGGTGATATTGTATTTAATATATATTTTAAATGTTTTGTTTGTTGATTAACAACGAAAACCTGAGTGTTGTCTGGAATTTAATAAATCCAACATATTGTTTTCTATATAGCCATATTACAATGAAGAAATAATATTTTTATTATTTATTTGATGTCTACGTTCATAAACCAGCATAAAACAGTCTTCATTCGTGCATGGCAACAGAAATTTTATTTTTCGCTGGGAGTGATTATCACCATGGCAACACCGTGTCACCCTTTTCCCATTATTTTTATATAAAGAAAGTAAATGCAGATGCCCTTGAGTGCATCTCTTGGTGCGTGCACGGCTTCTGAATGCACTCGGCTGGGTGGAAGCCTCGGCTTACATTTTTATTTCATTATTTCCCAGAAAATGAAAAGATTTTTTATTATAACTTTTAAAAAAAAATTAATAACGTAGTAAAAAAATCTTCAAGTATCAATAGATTCTGTATGAGTTAAATTTTAATCTTTTTTGTGTTAAATAATGTATGTGAAAACTCTTTGTCACATAATTTCATCTATTCAGTCTAACGTACCTTAAAATATGTAATCTCACTAACGTGGTCATGATTTTTTTCAATTTGGCGATAGTTTCTTTAATTGTATTTAAACTTCATATCAAAACATTAGAATAAAAACCTTTGTGGTGTTAATTATATATTTATTTATTTATAATGAACGATTTTTAAATTCATTATACTATAATGCCTTTTTTCAACTAAACTTGCTAAAAAACTAATATTTCTCATTATACAAAATAAAAATATATATTTTAATTTACACGAAAACGATAGTTCGACGTTTATATGACGAGGAATATAAACAATATCTGGCTCCATCGGTACTGAAAATCCTCGTTAACAAGCACCATATTATTCTGCAAAAATCTGCTAATGATTGCAAGTCCTTCTAGAAGCCTCGACAGTAATTGCGTGAGATTGCGTACGTTGGCATTAAAGTACCTGCCTTGCATATAGAAATCAAACTCGTTGGTATAAGTTATGGGTATGGTTTTTTCGCAATCAGTTAGGGGGAGGTCTCACCCCCCGGGTACTCGTTTTACCCCGTCTATGGATAATTGCTGTGAAGGTGGTAGGAGGAGAGATGCTTCAAGAGTTGAAGATCTAGAATAGGGTGAGACTTATCCATCTTGGTTATTTTTTAAACTCAAACATTGGGAGAATTTTTTGTATCATGATTATTATGCAGAATAAGTAAACCCTTACCAACATATTTCCTTTTATTTTTCATTCGTGTATATTTTTAGTTTTTATTTTGTTTCGTTGAGTATCTTAGGTTTAAAATAAGAGTAATCGATTGTTAGTAAGTTTCCGTTTATTCCCAACTTTTGGGGATCATAACGGAATTGTGCTTTCCAAATGTATGAGAGATAATCCACCATGACCACAAAAGCCTGATGGTTTTCTAGTATTCCTTAGTTTAGACTTATTCCGTGGTCACCCCGAGACGGCACAGGGGGGCACTGGGTTACCGGAGCGCTCTACCCTCGCCTCCACCCCTCTCGCCTTTGTACCCTCTCGCGCTTCCGGGGAACAACGCGTCATTTGCGTAGACTCGCGGAAAACTGCAAGCACCTACTCCTCGGCACGTATTGTTTTAAAATATCAATAAATTTCTGTTTAAAATATATCAGATAATTATAAAGTTTGAAAATCACTATGAAACTTTGATTTACGTCACGTCAAATGATTTTGTAAAATGTAAAATAGATGGTCTTAAATTATTTTGTTTTTTTTTTAAATTTCTTGTTTACCTGGTGTTTTTTACCGAACGCATCAATTTATTTTGTATTATTTCAATTTTCAAAATAATATAATTTATAATTATGTAGCCAAGAATTTATTTTAATTAATGATTACTGATTTATGTACGCATATTTGCTCATATAGGTAGACAAATACACCCTGCATCTTATGAAGTATCTGGTAGCTCTCCAAATGAGCCATTAAGTAAATTTACATTAGATAGTAGAGAATATAATATGAATCAGGTTAAGGTAATAAAAGTGTCTAATAATGGTTGAAAAATAAATCCATTACATGTGTTCAATTTCATCTATATTATTTAGTTGTATCTATGCAGGTTATCAATGCTTTATAAAAAACTTTTTTTTTTCTAAATTTAATTTTTTTTTTAATTTTTAGTCAATATTATTAAATTTTAAAACGGCCATTATTTTTGTATCGTATTTCTTATAAACACTGTCGTTTTTAGTTACTACAAATATTTATTTTATAAGGTAGAAGCGTAAATAATAAATTATAGACGTATACATGAAATACTGGTTATCGTGCGAATCAATCTGGGAACAGGTGAGAGGACGGTTCTCACTGAAGATTAAAAAAGATGGAAGTAAATCCACAAATGCAGAAACGCGACAAGTGAAGCAAATGAGCATCGATAATGATTTTGAAAACGGGAAATTTTGAAGGGAAAGGCTCGCTTTGTGGGTCTCGCAAGATTATAGCAGCGGGGGAGCTTCTGAATCAAAACTGGTTTCTAGCTAGTCTTCAATTTCTATATAATTGATTCTTCGAGGTATTAATTTTTTTGTCATATTCTTAACATCCTCTTAATTGTCTATGAGCATGCTTAAAAATAATTTATTTATACCGACGTATTTGTATTAATATTAACGCTATTTCCGTTAGTTAAAATCAAATATATATTATTTATTATAATTTGTATTGTGAATATATTGGATTAACTTCTGTTACCCACAATGTATTGATTTATTCTATAAAATAGTATACATAAATATACAAAGGTTGATAAAATGTGGGAAAATTATAAAAAATTTCAAAACCACGGTGTTTATTTTATTATTTCCGGGTGAGAAATTATACTACAGACAGTAAAAACTACATTCGCAGAATGATTATCTATCATTAAAAATATTTATTATCTGCTGTCGTTTCTCAGATTTCATACAGCCATTAAATTCGCTAACAGTTCTAATTTAACAAAAAAATCGTTAATCGTTAAATAAAAAAGTGCTTTTATGGACTTTTACGAGCTTTTACCCCAAAACGACAGGGGCCGCGCCCGGTGGGGCGACGCTTTGTTGTGAGAGCGAGATGGTTCCGTATTGATTGATGGTCTTGTGGGAACGCAAACTCGTCAAAATCGCTCAGAATGCCTCGATGAATCTATTAATACGAGTGCATGAAACATAACTGGATATGCTGCGTCAATGGTACAATGTCCAGGTTTCTTTGTTGCAATTCAGCCGTTGAAAAATGACAACCCGATCTTGTTAAGCGTACGTGAGGCCAGCGTATTTTGCAAATCCATTGTGTATATGTTTTTTTTCTTAAAAATATATTTTAATCTTTTAACCAACCATATTTTGTTAATTCAATTTGATTATATTAATGCGAATATTTTTTTGTGTTTAAACTGAATATTTTCCTATAAAGAATCCAAATAAAACGTAAAATCGAAGTGAAGACTTAGTGCTTTTAAACGAATGTCGTTTGTACAGTATATATTAACGTTATTCATGAGTTTTTATTCTTACTCAAAAATAATTTTTGTTGTGTTTTCCAACCAAACGGTATATAATTTAAATATAAAGGTATTATCGTCTTTTTTATCTATAAAATAGTTTCAATCATTTAATAATATTGCTCGGTATTTATTTCCACGCTTGTCTTTCATGTTTCATTCTTGGAGCTTGAACAGTTTTGACATGATAATTTTTCAAGATCTTCGCATCTAAGCAGCAAATCTCGATATTTGTGTCAAGTATCTCTATTATTAGTGTGCGATAATTAAAAATTGTCTAGTGTCCGCCACAGTAATTTTATGTATTAAATACTTGGCATTGTTTAGAAAGTATGCAACTGGAATATTCTATTATTATGTAACGAACTAATCAATGCATTGCAAAATTCAAATGCTTAATGTTAATGCATCACGGGTTTTTGCATACAAATTTCCTATAACACCACATTAGTGGGTGTGGCGACTGTATAAAATTACAATCAATTTGCTTGAATTAATTTAAAAACGCACCATGGGCGGTGCCAGCGATGCACATGCGAGCTATCGGTAACAATCGCGGATGCCGCCACTCATTATGTAGAAAACGAAAAAGACATTCTATATTTCCTGCGCCCTTTTACAAATCCACACACGCCACCCAGAGTTACAGCGATATTTAAACCATTACCGGGTATTAAATTAAAGTTATTCAAATAATGTATTTATGATAAACGAGATGTACTCTAATTGATATAACTATAACGTTTATCTTCTTCAAGTGCCTTTCCTCAGAGGAAGTTGGCGACCATTTCAGTGAGCTCATGCTGAGCCAGTGTTCATGGTTCATCTGTTTATTGTGCACTATCGTTTTATAATTTTTATGTGAATATAAATGTTTGTTTTAGAAATTTATTTATTATTATTGAACATTTGAGGTTTACTGATTCATATTGGAGTAACACGAATTGCCCCACCGTAGGCGTATCCGCAACACTTTGTGGTTTACTATAAATTCAGTAGCATTTTCATTAAGTAAGGCTTTTGTGGGAAATTGAATTAATTAAAGAATGTAGTTTTATCCTTTTTACTGTATATTTATTTCACTTATCTGGTTGTCATATTAATAATAAGGATCGCTTGTGATCACCTTATGTAAATATCCCCATAGAAGTCATCCGTGTTAAATCGGATGTGCATGCCTTAATCAGCATCTCATGTACCAAATAAATTATCTTTTATGGTCAATCCAGTTTTTTTGAAGCATAAAGAATAAAAAATTACCAGCTTTAATTTGGTATTCGATTCATTCGATTGTCCATCTGTTAGCGAATTAATTAATCATTTCGTTTATTCGCTGATTCCATTCACCGTTGACGTTTCCATCCTTCAACGGTCGCCGTCCGGTAACCAAACATTCGTCCGGAGAAACAAACAAACAAGTTTCCTTTTGTCGCGATCACACGTGATATCAAAAACGTGATAACATGGACCTTACATTCATGCAGCTCGGATGAGCGGACAGAAGTCATTCGTCTTCATCATCGTGCAACATCATTAAGTACACGCACGCATTGGCGCGCAAAATGATACCAAAAATATTATCATATATGAGTTATCATGATTTTATATGTAACTCAATATAAGCATTTCAATTTTACATAAGAACCGTTGTTTGAATAATTTAGTAATCAATTTAAAAATATTTTTTTTTTGGTCTGTTTAGTTAACTTTAAAACAGTCTAAGTGTTATATATAATTTTTAACATTGTTCCTCAAAATTTAAGCACATTCAACAAGACAATCAATTATTATTATAATTTTAAATATCCGTATTAAAGGTTCATACAGACTCCCTCAATTACGAGACACCCTTGCCTATATGTATATAAACATCGCGCAGAAGAATCTTCGCACCGATATCCTGTTCCTCCGTGCGTCCCCGTCTCTCCTCTGTGATGGCCACACTTGTTCCCTTTGATGCAAATTCGCCACGTCAATTTTTCATTCCGGATTAACGTGCCTGCAGGGCCCCTTTGTGGCAGGCAAGTGCAGGCCCGACGAGAGGCGAAGGACGGACTTTCGGGCCGAGCGACAAATGTAACGTGTTTGGACACAATGGCCGACTGCGAGGCTGAGTGATCTGGCGCACAAGACAAAAGAGCCATGAGTTGTGGGTCTTCAGGGGATGAATATTCGGGTGGTTTTAAATTCAGGAACTTCTTGCCGATCAACAAGTCACATACTGCGATGTCTTAATGCGTCTGCATTAACTTTTTTTAGTGGCTCGAGAAGTCAAATAATTTTAATAATTTTTAGAATCGGATATGCATATATAAACCAAAATTCTGAATATTTGTTCTCATTAAATCTACACTACACATGATAAAATAGAGAATAGCTATTATATGCACGAAATATTGAGAGAAGATCTTCGCCGTGGATACACGAATACACAGTCACAGTGATACTCAAAAATCATATTTCATTGACTATTCTTTCTCTTACTAAATTTATTTGTATTTTATATATTTGGGAAATATAGAACACTTAATAACTAACCAAACCGTGACTTTATTTATCTAATAGCGTCTGTTGGACTTTTAAGCCTAGGGGTAGGGATAAGCCTACGTTTGTCTCATTCGTGATACAATCAATGATCTTATAGTAAGCATTTAGTTGATAACGATAGCTAACACTGGGTACTTTAACGGATTTAATTTTTAATTTGAGTTCTTAATAAAGTACAATCGAGAATAAAATTTTTATTCAATATACAACAATATATAACAAAACATTTCAAGCAAAAAAATCCTACTACATTCTTTTTTGGTTTACATCAAACGTGTTTTTTAAAATTTTCGTGCTTTATCATATTTAGCACATTCAAAAAGGTTATTCCAGATATAAAAAAAAAATCGTGGCTGAATATTCCCACGTATGACCACGATGCGTTCCCAACCCCAAAGTTGACGCCAGATTCTTAGATATCAACCCTTCCCGACAAAGAGATGAAAAAACTGCATCTATGAGGTGGTAATGACTCGAGCTATGGGCCATCACAACACTGCGTCGCTCCACTGCGCCCAGCACTTTATTGCATTTTGATTCGGGGTGGTCTCAGTTAAGGGTGCAGGGTCCATTATTTGGGGGTTATTTTTGAACATCCTTACCTATTTCGCCACATTTTGCTATAAATATAAAACAAATGTTCGAATTAAAACAAGAATTCGTTATCAACAAATTTCGAGGCTTTCAAGTGAATACAGTTTTAATGTATATATTTTTGACGTGTTTTTTTTTTTAATTTCTTTTTAATAAGGGCTCTACGCTTTGTGTTTTTGGGTAATGGAAGAATAAAAACGCACCTTTGTCTTGACTGGTATTTTTTTATAAATTATACGTTGTCATAATACGATATATTAAACAAATGAAATGAATGAATGAAATTAATAATATTAGTAAAATCATATACAAATGATTTTTTTTACAATCTGCTACAACTATTTATTTTAATGTTAAAATATCACAAGTTCGATAAACAGGTTAATAATTTACGTATATATGATAACAATTTGTACTGGTCTAACTATCATCCATATTATTTTCGTAATAGTAGATATTTCGATAAAATACTCTTGCAGATAGTTTATAAACTTTCATTTTCTTCATGTTTTTAATGTTACTTTTGAAAAAAATGTTCACAATCAACAGTTAAGCTCAGTGTTGTAATATTTATATTATTTAAATGAAACAATAATGCTTGTACATTTATCGTTAGTTTCGTTTGCTTTGTCTGCTTGTCCATTACTCAGTTCGTGACTTATAAGAGTTTTAATTTACTTGCCCATTCACCACAAATCTCGAAGAACTAGTTTCTTGGTGGTACGTGCTAATGCATTTTGAAAATATGAACAGCAGACCGCAACGACAAAATGCAATGAAATCCAGTTTTCAACCCTTTTACTTAAACAAACATAATTAATTGATCTTGCTTAAGATCCCACGGGATACAATTCACAGTTCAGCACGTACCAGAGACCCACAGAAAAAACAATAAAATACCTGTTATATTAATCAATAAAAAAATTATTTGTGTTACGATCGTGGTAGCCTTTTTTGTTTTCTTAATTCTATTATTCAATCAAAACAAATATATATTATACTTTAGTAAAAAAATTATAATTAAATAACGGAATTTAGAAAATTAAAAACACTACCACGAACATTACACAATTTTTTTATTGATCAATATAACAGATATTTTATTGTGTCTGTTGAATTGTTGAACAACATTGTATTTGTTTATTTATTTGCTATGTGAATATCATTGAAGTTCTTACAGGCGGTTTATTTATATATATACGAGTATATGTATATACTTTTTTTTTTCAATTCTCAAAATATGCATGTTGATTTTTTTCGCTAAAACAATCTTACGGTTATAATATATAAATTTATCTCCGATATTTGTAATAAATTCATGTGACATTTTCGTCTCCCCTTTAACATTTGATAATTAAATTAGAAGCATACATATTCAAGATGTTATATATTCATTATTACCGTATAATACAAGTTAACAGTTTATTAAAATACAAATACTGGTTTCGCACACACAGGCGGCCATCTCGCAGGTGTACCAGGAGAGCGCGAGCTGCGAGGGGCCGAGATTAATGGTGATGAGCCCCTATAGAAAGTGTTCCCCTGAACTGCAGGCCTTTGTTCGACCTCCTTGCACTTTCTGCTACCCTGTTATGCCAGGTTTTAATATTACTTCCACTTTGTTGTTACTATTGATAAATTCATTTGAATTTGCGCAGCGGTCTAAGTCTTCACATTTTTTGTTCTTCTTTATTCCGTAGTTTACATTAGATAAGACATTAGATGAAATTAGATCGCATTGTATTTATATTGAATAAATTATTTATATAAAGTTGATTTATTTTACCTTTAACCACCCTACCTACAGGTTTTTTTTTAAAAAGTGGGCAAAAAAACGTCGGGTTATTTTAGATAAGATGTCTCAAGGACAATGCTTTTAAACCGTAACCTGGCGAATTGTTTACATAACATACTCATTTAAGACTTTTTTACGTACCCTTGAAATACTAAATAAAATAATGTATCGTGAGGTCTTAGGAACAAACGGACGAACCATGTACGACTTGTTGTTTTCGGATATATTTTTTTTTACCTGGATGTACGTGATACGGCTTGTTGCGATTGGGCCACATTATGGAAGACGTATCACGTACGTTCGTGTAGGTAGGACGGTTAAATAAAATAAATTAATGGTAGGGAGTTTGTGGGTATTTTTATAAAAGTCTACTTTTAATACTTGCCTGCAAATTATTAGATTTTCATCGATGTTTTCATCAATATCACGTATGAGAAACATGTTTTTAAATATAAATTGAATAAATATATTATATTTCTGTAGTTAAAATTTTAAGAATACGTATATTTCCATAGAGTACATTAAAATACACCTTTTTCTATATTTATATAACTAGTAACCTCTTCGGATAAAGTAGCCAAAACCATATTTTAAATTCTGTGAGACAAAACATAATTTCACATTATAAATTATTACAGTCAATTCTTTACAAAAAATAATGTTTTTTAAGGTTCTTATGTACAATCGAACAATTTTAAACATACACAATTATTACCGCGTATTCAAACAATATAGAAATTATAAAAGAATAGACGACTAGATAATTCAAATGTTAGGCGAATCGAAGATGTCATTCTTTATGACGTCATGGGACGAGGGATGCTATGGGGAGTGAGGGGTGGGGGGGGGGGGGTTTTGTAGAATGCATTCGCCATGACTGCCTCCCACTGCACCAGCATAATTTCATTACCATTTCGAGTGTTCACTTCATAAGACTACTGGCTGCAGCCCCCGCCCCAGCCGGCGCACCGTTTGATTAAATGACCTGCGTTAGTCATCTTGATATGCAGTTTGACAGGAGCATTTATTAACTTGACGGCAACATTACTTTTGCCCTAACTGGAGGGCAAATCGCTTTAGATCTAAGCTCTGTATCTTTAGTCATCGCCGTTTCGAAAATATTTTTTTTTTACAGTGAAATATTAAGATTATATTGTTTTTATTCATGGCATTAAATGGGAGTGGCTTATCGTTTTTGACAGATATTAAAATGGATAAGGTATATATATATATACTGCTGCACTTTCTATACATAGGATATTTGTAATGCGATTTGTCAGCTCATCGCTAATTGTATTCTTTAGAAACCTCACAGATCCAAACTAAAAATTAAACGAAAAGAATTCCACTAATAATTATGTTATAATGCAAAAATGAATAAATCTTTTTCTCGTCTTTATTTCAAACTTAAAAAAAACATTTCATATTATTAAGTTGACACTTGAGTATGGTATATTAAAATTATTTTTAAACTTTAAAATAAATAAATATGTGAATGAATTCATCATAAATAAAAGTCATACATGAACAAGTTTTTTTTTTGCAAATTCATATTTTACGAGGCACTTATATAAAGTGCGTAAAATCCTTTTAAGTTTTCAAACGACTTAACGGTCGATCTGGCGATAGCGACAGTAAAGAATAAAAATCGTATCATCGCCTTTTAAATTGACATAATATTCGCAAATTGCCGTTAAACCATCGCGACACATTAACCATGAATAAGGCAGATATGTATTAAACGGCGAAGGATCCCTCGGGGGGCAAACACGCAACCATCGTAAAAGCAACAAATTGAAATCGAAAACTTTCAACCCTTCCATTGTGAAAGGGGTGAGATCCGGCGTTCACCGGCTGATATCTTGAAAGACTCGTCACAATACCACCGAAGCTATGAACTAGAATATCTGAAATGACTAGATATAAAATAGAGAATAGGTCGAGGAACAATTAAATTCGCTAGTCATTGATCCCACCACCTGCCCTTTGCTCACCTCCAGGTATACTCACTGATTTTTATTGGTCTGAAATATAACATTAAATTTAGGCAAGGGCAATTGAAAATAAAATGAACTCAATAATATTGCATGTGAATCTAATTGAATGGGTTAGCATTTTACGATTATTAAAATTGTGCATGGATAAGAATACAAAATACTTGGTATACCAATACTATTTAGGTGCAACTGTCAGCAGTCTTTGATTGATTGATGAGCAAAATTCTCAATTAATAGTAAATAGCGTTTTTTTTCTATAAAATACAACGAGGTAGTAGCAAACTTCCTTAAATGCATAAATATCATTTATGTGGTTAGGTATGAAAATATAATATTTGTATAAATCGCTATATCACCGAGATTTCCCGTTCTGTCATATCGTATGACTATGGAAAATAATGGAAGGAAAAATATATGGTAAATAAATGAAGTTGAATAAAAATACAAGCATATGAAATTATTCTGAGCATTCACGTATTTATAACGACCAATTTTATTATATTATATTATTAAAGCCTTTTGTTTACAGCTTCAAAGTTACCAAATGTATGTATATCTTGATGTAGTTGATACTTGCAGTATGAGGTGAAAATCAGTGCTTCACAAACGTAAAAATCTTCAAATTTTAGCTGTACCGGTCTAATCGTATGTGGATTCCAATAATTTGACTAATCAATGTCTCAATTCTATCAACTGATATTTAATATTGATATGTATGATTTTAAGTTTCTAGTTTAGAACGGATCGATCATTTTCCATTTTACAATAATACTAGTACATACTATAAAACTGACTAAATTCGATTATTTCTAATCGTACTGAGCAATATCTGCCGTTATTTTTTTAAATATATACACGATATTTAAGACTAAATCGTGTGCCTTGATATATATTTAATTTATTTGTAAAATTACTAAATGGAATATTATCAACGATGATTATTGTAATCAGGAAGCAACCAATTTCCGCGGGCAATTTACCTGAGGGTATCTCCTAATTGGGGCTTAACCTTACATCCCCTCCCCCCCAGCTCCTCTGATCGTGATACCCTTAATAATGCCCTCCCTGAGCCTGGCCTGATCACATCGAGTAACCTGTAACCAAACACTTCTCATTAGCGAGTCCAGGTGATGAGCCTACCGGCCCATGGCCAGGACCGAACAGCCCGCCCACAAAATATATTCAATTCATATTTCAATACTACATTTTTTATTTAAACTTTCAATATTTAACTATATTTTAATTATAATGCCATTTTGTTTCATATTATGGCGTAGCTGAGAAGTCTATTTTATAACTTTACTTCCAATCCTGCAGCACACGTACTATCTGCTATGCCAGAATGTTTGATGTACTCCGTGCTCGTTTTGACATCTAACAGCGTCAATTGACAAAAAATGATTGGATATAAACATTTTATGTATATATTTTTCCATTTTTTTTCTTTTAGAACTGCATAGCAAGTAACATCTACTTGATATGTTCATAAAGAAAACTCCCTTTTATTTATTATACGTGAGCACGGAAATAACTAATATTTACCAGTGAAAATGATTTTTGTCAATAAGCTAAGCACTATATTTGTTCAATGTTTTGATTCTCAGCCTGTGCAAGCAGGGGTTAATTTAATTTTTGATAGTCTATAATCCAGGGCTCGGGGATAGCTGGCGATATATAAATTAAATTAAATTCGTTCACAAGTATGCCTAGAACCTAATCCAGATGCTGGTAATCTATGATGGCTGGACTGAGATTCCTAATCCAGGAGACGTGTCCTCGGGCAGTACTACAACCATTGTCTTCGAATCACACGCCAATAAGGGATGAACTGTTGTCTTCCAGCCTCCTAGGGTAGTTAGTATCACACCGGACTGAACGCAGCCGCCATCTCGGTTATGTACATTAGTTGTGTATCAGAATTCACGTATTTTGAACAATTAATGATTTACAATCAAAAGATTTAAAATGTCATTAAAATATTGTTGTTTTTTTTTTTTGATTAAGAGTGTATGTATAATTGTATATGTTTAAAAGTAACAAAAAAATATTCTAAAAATGTGAATCTACACAGATATTACGCAAGTATACTATACTATTAACTTTTAAAAAATACCGTGTCTTATCTTGTATGAGATATACTCGTATTGTTTAGTTTATGTCTTTCTACCATAATCAATCAATAATGTTTCATAATGGTCATTTGTTTTTCGAGCTTGGATTTGTATAAAAATATAAATACGTGCTAATATTACTCAATGCATTTAAATGTTATTTACATGAATATTAATTTTCTATCCTAAACTATTATTCAACATCGTTTTGAATTTCTCTTACGTTGTCTCTACTAGAGCTCTTCTTAGATTTCTCCAGATATACAGATTGCTTATTCTCATATTCCCCCTTAGAAAACTTACAAATGTACCTCAAGACGTCCAATTATATTTGACATACCTCCGTGTAATGCAAGCTTTTAATTATACTAATATTCCGCAAAAACAAATCACAAACAATTCTCTTGAATTTTGATATTTTATCTTTGACAATCCATAACTGTACTTATTAAATAATATTATACCACAAAGGGCGACCTCAACGCTTATATTCCATGTTAATGGTAATATTTCATGAATGAAGTTATTTTATGGAATATTGCTAGATGTTTTTTTAATATTCATTTTATATTTTAAATGGGAATAAAACAAGCAATTACATGCGTTGCATATCCTTTCAGGGACTACATTGCCATCTGTGCAAAAAAAAATAAACCATCGCAATAAAGTAGAGGGCTTATGGTTGGCGACTTAACTTACTATTTATTTATTTTAGATTTTAAATGTATGCTAAATATTTTATATTACTATGTGATAAAATAAGGCTTATCTGTTCCTGATGTTCGATAAAAATGTGAGCGTTCACAAATAAAACAGTGTTTAATAGTTATAATCATAAATCTGGGTGTTGGAATCAGTTTCGCCCAGCAGGGATTTAATGTAAGAACATCACTAAATATTTATTTGTAATGGAATCCCACCAAGTACTCTCGGTCATATTATTTATTTATAAAAATCATTATATAATTGATATAAGAGAATGAGCATTGATCTGTAGTGTTTTAAAAGCCATGCAGCCAATGTGAGTTGTAGGAGCAGTGCAGTTGCAATGTGTAACAGGTAAGACGTATTTAATTATAGTTACTTCAGGTACTGTGGGTAAAGCCGGGCCGCCTCTCTGGTTTAATTCAGCTAATTGAGAAGATATGTGCAACGGACGTCCTGGGGGCAGGTTTATTTGTATATACAGCGGCATTAGATGCACTGGACATGCATTGTCTACTGTAACGGGATCTAGGGCTCCTCGAGATAGACTGACACTCACACTCGTGCATATTGTTGTGCTCCACGAGGCGCGGCTTATTTGTAGTGGATTCGTTCAAAATCAGATGATTGAATTCATTTAAACGGTTATTTCATATAACAAAATCCAACGCAGCTTCAGGCTTCAAAACAAATCAATGAATTGTGCTTTGTCTATGGAATTTTTTTATTATTAATATGCAGTATTATCAGACATGTCATGTGTCATTTATTTTTTTCAAAGTTGTACACGGTACTTGTAAATTATTGTCCTTTGTCATATTGTTATCCTTTGTCATAATTACAGTACATTATGTACTCCATTCACCTGAAAGCAAAAACACATTACAAGTATTGCTTTTATTGCACTAATTTACGTCAGCAGACAGCGAGCATTATAGGGCAGATACATGTCAAAATCTAATATTTCACTGTTTACAGGTTGGCTCGTTTATATTGTTATTAATTTAAAACCCTTTATTTTGTTATGGCCATGAAATATTTAATCTGAATATGTTTTAACATATATATCTAATTATATACTGCAGTTTGAAAAATTTACTCACCGGTCAATATATTTTTTTAAATGCTTATTTTTTACTAATATTGTTTTAATCATATTATAAAATTTAACCGGGCAGTGATAATGGTTTATTCAATACTAAATATTAAACATTAGTAACCATAACTTGTAAAATTATTTTAATAATATTTTGTTAGCAGTAAATATGACGATAGTGTCAAAATAATTCTAAATAAAAAAAAATTTGGTCCCTGTTAATAACAATTTGCAAAACCATTTTATTTTGCTTTCTTAAAATTTTAAGAATATTTGATAATTATATCACCACTTTTCAAATTTTCACTTAATTCAATTTAGCCTTGTGTAACACACAACTTTTTGCATTGTTTACCATGTTATCGTAAAGGTGGTTGACAATCTAATTAAACATGTGTTTATAATAAGATAGTCTTGGTTATTCGGCAAAACAATAATTTATTTATAATTAACTAAACCATATATACAGTTTCCATTTATAAATATACTAACTTACATATTTATATTTAAGTAAAAACATGTTTTCTGTGATGAATAATAAGATAAATTGCAAAATTATACCAATTGTTGGCGCCTTGTCGCAAAAATGTCCCTTATGCAATACAAATAACAGGTGCAATCATTAGTGAAACGACTTTAAAATCAATCGAATTTTTACAGCGCCGGACTGAGAGTATAAGGCCTTCTGATTAAAATTGAATCAGGGGTTATAATTAAATTCTCCACACACTAAGTGTATTCACTCAAATCTTCTGAACACAAAGCTAGCTTACTCTACATGTATCGTTTTCATTTTAAAGTGTTCACTGCTAATTAGGATAAAAAAATAATTATTTAACCAATGCTGTAACAGTTGCAATGTGCTATCGACTTACCACGACGGAATGAAACACATTTTATTTTAATATAAAAAATAACTTTTCTTTATTACTATTTCTGGTATTTCAAAGATGTTTTCAAAATTAAATTTGTATTTTTTTTTTCTTTAAAATTAACACGACTTGAAAAAACCAAAGTAAACATAAAAATTTAAAAAAACTGATTTTTTTAGGTGCCATTGATTTTTGCACTAAATTTGGTATTGGTAGCAGTTGATTATATTTAATGTTGATTTTTTAAAAAATCTGAATTATGTAAGCTTTAAATAAATAATAGCAGCCCCGTGCACCAGTGCCTCCCGTGGGATCTCCCGCTTTCCCGGCTCTGAGCTGAGCTGGGCGGATATCCGAGCTCAGTGCGGCACGATGTCCAGGTATTTAATATGCTGGGGCGAGCCAGTGACCGGACATCAGTATCAGTGTTCAGATCGGGTGTTATTACGATTGAGGTTTCGGGGACTCCGTACTATTTACATTAATTAATATTACACCAACACTGTATCAATACATTTTTCATGAAACTGAGAATTTTAATTTCATAAATCTATTCCAAGATACTTCATAAGATAATTATATTACAAAACCACAAGGAATTTCAGTTTTACCTTTAATCGGAAAATCTTCACATAAAACTAATTAATTTTCATTTAATTTGCGAAATCTCAATTCTTTTGTGAGGGTAAACTGTATTTCAGACATTTGCTTTACAAGTCCACCGTGTTCATTCGAGATAACCTCGAAGTTGGCCAGCGCAAAATTGACTCGAGTGAGGATTTCCAGCATATCCAAGCTCCCGCCGTACATGTCCAGGGCATCGCACAATACCCGGATGAACCAGGAGCCGCCTGTGTCACTCCTCCATGATTTGTAATCTGAAAAAAATCAATGAAATTCTTTGTTTCAGATTCAAATAATATATATATATATTTTAGGGTTCTGTCTTTAAGCTTTAATTGAACAAAAATATATATAATATCATTACACGTGTGCTGTTAGTTTATCTGAATAATTTCGTGTAAGTAATGTTAGAAAATGTGCAATTCAGAAAATATATAATTCAATGTATTTATTAAAATTTTAAGTCACATATAATCTTCGTTATGTAATTTAATTATAACTGAATGTTTTTCGACTCAAACGCCATTTCAAATGGCATTTATGATATATTTACATGTCTTAATTCAGGCGTATGTTTCTTTTAATTAATTAGAAAACGCTTAGATATATATATATAAAATATCTTATATAAGTCTAATCAATGAGGTATAGTAAACAAAACACTAAAGAAAATTTAATTTAAGTTATTAGTTCATTATAAATTTCAATGAAAAAAACCATGATTAAAAACCAAAATTAACCATGAAAAAATATTAAAAGATATTACCTTTTTTAATGTTTAAAAAGAGTCCCCCTTTATTTCTACCCGTAACTGTATAGTGACTTACCATCGAATGTGGAGTACATCCACAATATATCGATCATTGGAAAGATGTGTTGTCTGTCATTGCAGGGCCCCATACAGTCTGGACTGAAATTAAGATTTTTTACCGCTAATTCACTCTGAAGTCCACGGCATGCCTGTCGACAATATGTTTTGTTTGTATAAAATATTAAACCAAATGGACGTTGTGCGGTGATTACCAAAGTCGGCGAATAAGAGATCCTCGAGCGGAACCTTACCTGGACAATAACGATTTTAGGAATTCCGTCGAGATTATTCGAAGAGTCCTCGAAGGTCTGAAGTAGCTCGCTGCATCTGAATTGTTTGTCTTTTGCACGGATGAAGTCCTCAGAACTCCCGTGGGACATCATGACGATCACCACGCAATTGACCTCTTCCTTTGTTTTTATAGCCACTGCAAAAACAACCTTAGTGAAATAAAAACATAACATCTCTACAGGGAACTGGAGCCGAACAAATAATTTACTTAGTGCAATGGTAAAAGTGATAAAAAAATGGCGAAGTGGTAAATAAATTACCTTTGTAATTTAACAAAAAAAACACGCAAATATTTACGCCAGGAAAATATCAATATAAAGTAAAGTTAACTAAAATAAACTGAAATAACGCAATAAATTATAATAAAATTTGTTATTAAAGGCGGCTTTGATCATCGGTGATCGACGGTGTAAAATTGAAAAATATTAAAGGGTTTTGTTTTGGGTTGGTTTTAAAGTTACGAGGCATTTCTAATGTGCACCTTATAAATGCAAATAAATGTTCTCGGCCTAAATGTAGAATAAAATTGTATTAATTCAAGGACAATAGCGTCACAACTTGCGACAGACTTGCAAAAGGCCAATAGCGCCCTCTTTGCGTTGGGATTGTTGGTTGATTGCAAATCGGTTGCAAGTTGTGTCGCAGCGTATGTGGAGGTCTTAAAATAGTCAAGTATTGATAGTTGTAGTTAACCCATTTTTATTTCTTCCTTTATCTGTTCAACCGTTAGATCCTTGCGTATTGTCGGTGTGAAGCCAAGTTGTTTCAGGGTATTATCGAGCACCGCGCAGTCTATCTCGCTGCCTTTCCTGTTCTTGGACTTGTCGTCGGGTTTTCCATCTTTTTCGAAGTCGTATTGGTTGAATATTAGAGCTATATTTTCCCGTTCATCGTCAAATTCATAGCATTGAAGACTCTTCGCAGCATTTACTGGAGCTCTAAAAATATATTTCAAATAAAGCCATATATTAATTGTTTAGTAATATAGGTTTCCTGGGTATCTAGACACGTTGATTTGATTTGGGTTTTCTGACTGGAATGCGGTTGTAGACCCAAAAAAACTCATTCCGGGCATATAGGTTAATTAATCAACGCGGTTGAACACCTCAAGAAGCCAATTGTTTTAACAACTACCACCAAAACCTGTAGATATATACAACATATTTTTAATACAAAGTTCTCAAAATTTCCATCCAAAAAGAAGGGACAAAAAATCAAACGTGCTTTTTTTTATTAAATTATATATTTTTTTAAATATTTTAAACGATTAAATTTAATAATTTTTAATGACAGGTATACTGAATTATTGAAAATCAGTTTCTCAATATAGCATCCAGATAGATAGCGTGGTGTACTGCAAGTTTGAGCATTCTTTTAATGCTTCCTTGGAAGACCGAATAAAACGTTATTTCTGATTTTTTTAATATTAAAAATCGTCAAACTGTAGTTAAATTGTTATCAAATATATTTTTAAAAGTGATCGATTCAATTGGTGGTGGAATTTGAATCCACACGTCCTAGATATCGCGACATGGTTTCGAAATCCCTAGATGTAGACCGAGAATATGAATCGTTACATGCAAGAGTGAAACCAATTCAAGTGCTCGTTACATGTGTGACTAAAAACCTGGATAAATATTAATTTTAATTTATTAAATAATTAATTATAATTACGTGTTCATAATTTCACCTTTACAAAAACTTATCAGTAGAGCACTTATAAAAAGTATGGTATCAGAGCGCAACCAAAGTATAAAACACTTATTAGAAAGCGTTTTAAGTATAATATAATATTGTGTAAATACACAATTTTTAAAATAAAACGAATTTCAAATTAAAAGGTCTAAAGTCATTTCTTTAAAATCTAAATTATTTTCTTAATTTACTTTGCTATATGTTTTTCACGTTCTTGTACTCACACACACGTATTGTTAAAAAAATATATAAATTTCAATATTCTTTTTCTACTTTAAATTGAATTACAATAGTTGCTAGGGCTATGCTTAAATTACGGTGTATGACTATCTCCTGATCCTGTGTGCAGATTGTGGGGCTTACAAGGTGTGGCTTGAGTGGTAGCGTACATGGATTTCTGTATTTTCGTTATGGATTTTATGGAAAAATACATGTAAAAAATAATCCCTTGCATGTAATGTTTAAAACAAAATAATATTTATTTTTAGTATAACTACTTACACGGGTAATTTATTGTATCGAAAAGGCACTGAGTCCGTTGTAAGGTGGTTAGTTGAAGTTTCCATTTTTCTTTTTCAAATATTGCGTTTCACTGCCAACTATTTTTCCGGTATGACGATTGTTCCTATTTACGTGTCCACAGATTTCCTTTTGCTTCTGCCCAACTTCACAGAATATGTTGCAATACCATAAGATATCGCGCGACAGAAACGTATATTTGTTGACAGTGTCCACTCCCAGCAAGGCACGGCGTGAGTTGCATGCCAGCCAATCGGCTGATCGATTTCTGTCTTGCTTATCTTATCGCGAAAATTCATAGCTTATTCCATTCTTCGATAAAAACTGACACTTGAAATTTCCAGAATCTTCATACAGTAATGTTTTATTTCTGTTATTAACAGCACATTCAATAAATTATTAAACCTGTGCGTAAAACCAGTTATTAGACTGTTTATTTCACAATGGATTCTGATTCTGAAAAAGATAAAGATTTGATGTATATGATGGATTGTTTGTCGGAATTGTTTGAAAAAATTAAAGAATTAGAATCATCAAATGTGATACTTTCTGATGCGGTAAGTCTGATACATAACAAAACTCAAATAAATTATTCATAATTATGTCGCCATACTTGATGTGATGATAACAAACCACTCTGGACGCGGGTTGCAATTTTTGTCATTTATTTAACTATTTCCTTCAACTTGTCAAAGCCAAATCTTCCTTCGAGATGCAACCCCTTGCAAGTTCCTTGCTGGGTACATCTGCGCTCTGATATCTTTCTTCTGAGTGTACTTAATTAATTAATATATATATATATATATATATATATATATATATATATATATATATATATATATATATATATATATATATATATATATATATATATATATATATATATATTATATACCGGTGCATAACATTATTCCTATTTATACTTTTAGAAGTCTGAAGACAAAACAAAAAAAATATGTTTGCCCTCAAAAATAATGTAAGTACTTACGTTGACTTTGAAATGAAATATATATACTTATATTATTATATATACTTAAATTAAAAAACTCGTTGATCGCTATATATGTTGGTGTTAATTTTAGAGATCCTTTTGCTCCTACTCCAACATCTTCGGCTCCTCGCCAAAACGCTTCAGTTCCAGGTGTTATGGAAGAGAAAAATTTGGAAAACATAGGAAATACAGATGATTTCTACGAAGATTCGTACATTGTCGATGATAATAGAATAAGATTGGCCATTATTTTCAACCATAGCTCGTTCGATAGCTATCTTGGGGTGGGACACAGGTTAGGATCATCTAAAGACACGTCAAGACTTCTGCATACTCTTAAAAGCCTCAATTTTGATGTAAAGTTATTTGAAGATGCTTCATACAAAGTGATTTTAACAGAACTTGATGAGGGTAAGATAAAAATATTATTCTTTTTTATATAAAATAGTAAAACGGTCATGATATATTTTAAAGGAATTTGTCAAATACTATACTTATGATTGGAATAATCTATAACATAAAAATTAAATGCTGTTATTAATATTGAACTGGAGATACGTAACTTTTCATTCTTAGTATATTATTATGTACATTACTGTAAGCACACGTATTGCTTTTGTCATATTTTCATTATATTTTAATTTTTCGTTTGAACGTTTCACTTCAACAAAAAGCAAATAAAACAATTCGAAAATTGCGTAAATTAAGCTTCTCGAACGGTATCAACCAAAAAACAAAATAAGGCTTTATCAGTCATCTATGATTTTCTGCATCAATATAATTATTTCTCTGTTTAGGTATTATCGTGACTTTTCATATACCGTGTTAAAGAGGTTCTGTTGCTATCTAGGTCAAATGTGTTATGTGATACAATGAGATTTTAAATATTGTGTATACAGTTTATTGTATAATTAAATTGAAGTTCGATATTATTGAGCAAACTATCGATGTGCGTTCTTTATGATGTATGAGAAAAGAGAGCTGGTGTCTTACTTGCAGTGGCGACGCTCTCCAAGAAGGATGTGAATTGCCTGGCCGTGGTGGTGCTCACTCACGGGGGAGGGGGCGGGACGCTCTATGCTCATGATAAAGAATACAACCAGAAGATTTTATTTGAACCCTTTCTTGATAAACCTGCCCTGGTTGGTATCCCCAAGCTGTTTGTTATACAGGTAAGCTTAAGCTGCATGTGCATTAGGGTGTCCCTTAAAATTCAAGTTCAATATTTTTTTACGCATACCTTCTTAAAAGTTTAGTAATAACCCTATATTGTCTAGAAAAAAATATTAGTTCGATTTATAAACGGTAACCCGTGCCGACTTGCGATTTTAACTTGTCCATACAAGTTGCGTAAGTACTGCGCTGTGACTTGTAACTGCATGTTTTATTTGTCATTTCATACGTGATTTTTGAGATTAGTAGTGCTCCATTGTTTAGTGCGTTAACATGTCGGTGGAATTACGGAGTGATAAACAAAATAATTTCCTTATCGGTTTGCCTAGATATCAAATAAATGGTGCAAAATTACCATCTAATCGACAAATTCCCTCGGTCCTATTTTACAATATTCGTGAGGTTAAACTGATTGTTAGTGAAAGTGAAAATCTTGTGATTAGGGAGTGCATCATATATTGGGAAAAAGCAAGAATTCCAACAAGGGCATATCCTAACTGCGTGAAGAAACTTGTTGATTTATATCATGTTTGGAGAGAGTTGCAAAAAAAATTGTAAGAAAACTCAGGTTACGTTCAAGAGCCGTGAGAACAATTTCAAAATTGATCTTGATAATTTGTTTGATATTGCACATGCTGATGCTTTTGAGAGAATGAAAATAGAGTAAGATAAATTATTTTTAATGAAACAGAGAGAGCCAGATCGACCAGGATGCTTAGGTGGTGTTGATAAAAAATTGTCGGAAAAAGAAGATAGATCTAAACAACGACGATTGGAAGAAGAGGAAAGGGTTGTACGACAAAGATAACCACTAGCTGCTGAAACTAGAAAATCAAGGGCAGAAGCAATAAAATCTGACTTCTTTGGAAGTAATGTACCCGACGTAGTCACAGTCCATTGGGATGGAAAACTATTACCCGGGTTAGATGTACGAAGTTCTAAAGAAGAACGCTTGCCAGTTATTGCTTCGTTTGACGATAAGGAACAGCTTCTTGCAGTGCCGAAACTAGAACATTCTTCTGAAAAACATCAAGCTAAGGCTGTCTCAACAGCTCTCTTTGACTAGAACCTTCACGATAAAGTACAAATAATGTGCTGCGACACAACAGCTTTCAATACTGGCCGTTTCAATGGAGCTTGTGCTATTTTTGAGAAACTTTAGGAAGAGAATTGCTGCTCGTCTGTCGTCATCATGTTTATGAATTGGTCCTAAAAGCTGTCTTTGAAAGCAAAATTAAGTAAATTACTAGTAGCCCAGATACTCCAATGTTTAAAAAGTTCAGAGAAAATTGGAAAAACATCGACGCTAGTAACACTGAACCATCTCTTAATTTCGTAAAACAACGTGTTGCCGAGACAGACATTCAAGCTTTTTTAATATTTTATAAGGCAGAATTAGACAAAAGTTATGTAAGAGATGACTACCGCAAATTGGTCGAACTGTGCGTAATATTTTTGGGAGGAGACTCAGAGGAAAAATTAAAACTAAGCCCCCCCAAAGCCATGCATCAGGCACGCTGGATGGCGAGAGCGATCTATTCTTTAAAAATGTGTTTACTTCAGTCACAATGCAGAATAACTGCGAAGGACAAAAAGACTCTACAAGATGTTTGCTTATGTTTGTAAAACACTGGATGATTTCGTATCGGAAAAGAGCAAACAATTTTTATCACGACTGCAGATCGACGACAGTTTTCTAAAGGAAGATGTATCTTCTTGGAATAATAATAGTGCTTTTGTGGAAGCTAAAAGAAAAATAAGTTATTTGAGGGTTGTGAATGATACTGCTGAAAGGGCTGTTAAAATGATGCAAGATTTTAACGGACTTATCGCGGCTGAAGAAGAACAAAAACAGTTCTTGCTGCGCTGTGTCCAGGAACATAGAAAATTGTATCCGGACTGTAAAAAAACAACTCTATAAAAAAGTTACCCTGACTGATTGTTATTACTTTATGTTTTTGATTAAAGATTAATGTTCATTTAATTGAATTTTTACTATTATTCACTTAATTTATTGCATTTATAATGATTTTATACCAGACCGAAATATCAAGACAAAACACGTTTTTTACTAAACTTTGAAGCTCGGTCGGCACTAGTTGCAATTTTTCTAGAAAGATGAAATTTTATATTTGAGTATCTTATAGCATTAGTAAAAAATGTAGAGGGTATGCATTTTGAAATTTGAAAAAAAAATTTTTTTGGTCATATAAGGGACACCCTAATGTGCATACAACGGAATAGAGAATTATTTATATTATTTTTGTTTTTAAGGTTCAATATAAATATGGAGTTTATTATTATAATTAATATCAATTAACACAAGTATAAAACTTTTAGGCATGCCGAGGAATGCAGTATGAGAGTGGAATAAGTTATGTTTCTGATTCAATTTCAAAAGAGGATCCAGAAACGATCACGATTCCTAAAATAGCTGATATCATCTGGATGTACTCCACATTTGAAGGTAGGCATAATACTTTAAACTACAATTACATAAATCCAAAGCAATCTTATTTTCTTCATTACAATTATTTTGTTGAACTTCCATACACTCACTACCGATAAAGTGGGAAAACATTTTTTTTATGCAGTATTGTATTTTGACCTATCATTGTCTCATCAAATAGAAAGAAGTTTGAGCTGCTGCATTGATAAACTTAGTATTGCGAATATTTTTTGCAACTGCAGAACATATA
This sequence comes from Atopsyche davidsoni, assembly GCA_022113835.1. Classification (NCBI taxonomy): domain Eukaryota; kingdom Metazoa; phylum Arthropoda; class Insecta; order Trichoptera; family Hydrobiosidae; genus Atopsyche; species Atopsyche davidsoni. The sequence goes on along the minus strand of JAILWY010000006.1, from coordinate 5,495,580 downwards.
ACGAAATTTATAACCCAAAAATTCTGCAATTGTTCATTAACAAGCAGTGTCGAATTAATATTAACAACTAAAAAATAAATAACAGCTATTTTTACATATATTGATAATTAACTTAAATCGAACGATTATTTATTATTATCATACCTGTTTTGAAAAAACTGTAACAGAGAAATTACGGACAGGAATACATACATTAAAATATTAGCTGTACGAGTAACACATGAAGAAAATCACATATTTAAAGATAATTTAATGGTTTACAGATTATTTTTCGTGGAGAAACACAAACACGGGATCATGGTTTATACAAACATTGTGTGACGAGTTAGACAAACACGGGAAAACAAAGGACTTGCTACAGATTCTATTAAGAGTCAACCATGTCGTTGCATACAAATTCAGTTCATTCTCCCGTAATGACATATTTAACGGATTGAAGCAAATGCCTGAAGTGAGATTCACGTTGACCAAAAACCTCAGTTTTAGAGTGAGTTTTGCTCTTGAAAAAGAAAATATTCACTGTTTTTAGAACTTACTCAAAATATCACCATTTTAACAATTTACATTTTTTTAACGATTCACACACACGTGAGAAAAATTCAAAAACAATATTTTTGGGCAAGAATTCTGCCAACTCTGTCATTATGTTTTTTTCAAGACTTTCTTGAAAGTATTTGAGAACTATTTACAAATTAAACTGCTTAATGCTTATATTTCAAGACCCATACAAAGAAAAACATTTTTTTTTTCAAAATATTTGGGAATTGAATATCTAACAGAATAAGAAATGTTAGATAGTGACAAACACATGAAGTTTGTTACAAATTTACACGTTTTAATTAATATTGCCGTGACATTTACAACAATTTTTTTACATATCATATATATTTATGTTGTTAAAATGACGTCAGAGCAATTTTTGCTACATTCGTCTGATACAAAGTTTTATCTTATCAATTCACTCCTATCGCTTTGGTGAGAACACTTGGGATTAGAAGTGTAGCTTCGCGACATATTCATACAGTAAAATATTATTCGCAAAATAAAACTACCAGTGAACTTGCTCTTTACGTGACGAGTGCGGCATCGAAATGACTTCACACGAGGAGTTGATGAGGAGTTTCAAAAAAAAATATGAGCAAGCGTCTAATTCATTAAGAAATTTACAACTCCAGGTGAGTGCTTATTCTCCGATATAATACTGCAAAAGCTAGACGGGATGCTATTGCATGGTTCTGGAATAGGTAATCTACAAATAAAACTAAAAATGGTTTAAAAATTATGTTATTTGGAGAATTACGTGTGGCCATCGTATAATGGAAATTTTTAGAGTTTTGATAATTTGTGATAATAAATTATCATATTTTTAGTCAAGAAATGCGGAACAGACATCCTCTAGAGATGCCACCGGATTCCTGAACCCAGCATCACAATCGTAAGTTAGTTGTTGCTTCTTCTCCAAATGCCTCTCCTCGGAGGGGGTGGGTGACCGTTTCACTGAACATATGCTTGTACTGGCCCAGACATTCTAATTTAGCTATACTTCCGACTTCCAGCCACCGGCGCAAATTCCGCATTCACGTTAGTTTCCTCCTAATGCCTTATATTTTGAAAACTTTAGTTGTTCATAAATTGGGCTATCTAATATATATATTAGATAGCTCAAATAAAATTAACAACACAATTGACAACACTCCACAATTGACAATTGATCCATTTATTAATATACAGTTTGCCAATATTCTGTGTCAATGTTTATATCTGTACATTTCCCAGTAAATGCATCGCTGAGCCGGCCGCGCTCACCTGCCCTGCCCATCTCCTGAAAACAGTCTCCGACGAGACCTCCTACTACAACTTGAATAGCGACAAGAAAAAGATCGCGCTACTCATTAATAACTACTCGTTCAATGAGGGAATTTACAATAAGGCCAGCGAGCAGTGCCTCGCATCTTACAAGAAGGACTACGATGCAGCGTTTTCCAGCCTGGGCCATTTGGGCTTTGATGTGATGTGTTTAGATAACCCGACATTATTAAAGATCGAAGAAGAAATCGAGAAAGGTAGTACATGATTGAGAAAAAGACCCACCGTGGATGGTTTCGTATTTTTTTCTGTTCCACATGGTTTTAGAATTCTCACTGCTTCATAAGATTTAAAAGCTCACTTATTGAATCGATTTGTATGTTTGAGTTTTTTAAATTTATACATTGATCAGGTAAGCTTACTCTGAAAATGTATTTTTAAATAGTCGTAGTGCGTCTTTTTGTGAGATAAAAACTTAAACAAACGAAATTTTGTAGGACACTTACTAAAAAGGTAATATAGTTTTTCTGTTCACGAATGTTCATTTTGGTGGTATTTTCATAACATAAATGCGCACCACTTTCATTATTACTTGAAAACCTACGAATTAGAGAATCCATGATTTTTTATTGTACCGAAAAATAACAACTTAGTGAGGACCCGGAGCTTTACATTTGTCGGTGTCCTCGATAGATCCTTTGGAATGAGCGACAAAACAACGAATGGAAAGTGGCACTTGCTTAAATCAATTTCTTGCTTAACTAAACCCGTAATGCGCTTTGAATACATAAAAATAAAAGCCTCAGAATAAAAAAAGCAACATGCTTATTGAGTTTGTTATAAAAGAATCCCATTCAGTATTTCAAGAAATCAATTATATTTCAACAATCTTTATTTGTTTTTTTTTCATTATTAGAATCATGGAATATATCCAGAGGACCACCGATACGAGTGTATAATGTGGCACTCAGTTTTCAATTGCTATGTTAAATTTATCAACTCTGAGATGAAACAGGATCGCGGTTTAATCTTCCAGTGGCAAAGAAATCCGCCGAGGAGGTGAGCTGCGTGGCGTGCGTGGTGATGACTCAAGGCCTGGTGAACCACATGTTGCTGGCGGCCGACCAAGAGTACAGTCAGGATAAACTTAGTAAGCCGTTCTTGAGCGAAGACTCCAAACTAACTAACGTGCCCAAGATATTCATTATATTGGTAAGGATTTGAAAAAACGTAAATCTCAAATTTTCAGAATTTGGTTTATTTTTAATTTTTTATTAAATTTACTCCATCATATTTCACCCCCAACGATAACTTAGGATTATCTGTATACATAATGTTTGTTTTTATATTCTACAATTGCAAGAAAAAATATGATTAAAAATTCTTAAATAAGTTTTTTTTTATTTTTTGAAAATGCCTACGCTTTAAAATTAGATTCGCTTGTTCGTAGAGTAGAGATCAAAAATGAATCACATTTTCTAATGATTTTAGTACAATTTTCTCGTTTAATGAAACAAAAAATTTCTATGCAATATCAAAGAAAAGTATATTTATCAAATATTATTTAACAGGCTAACCGATCTGCAGAAATTATCCATCTGATATGTCAGTCTGATGGCTCGAATGATGAACAACAACAAAAGATGCATTACAACGTACCGAAGATGGCCGATATACTGTGGATTGAAAGTCCATTCACAGGTAATAAATTTATTGATATCTTTGGTAATTTTTGGTATGTGAAACTTGATTATATCTATGCTATGGATTAGTCAATCAGATGCGTATTTATTACCCATTACGGGCTTATTATATTTACTAATATTGGTTGGCCTGGGCACATTGGTTCATATGTAGAGTATGATTGTTAAAAATTATCGATAAATGGAAGTGATTCGTTAGTACAAGGGTTCGTACACCGGCCATGTAAGCCAGGGGGTGTGGGTTCAAATCCTACATAGATGCAATACCAATATACTCGTAAATCTACGTCGTACTTCTTTATATTTATTAATAAATAAATATAATTATTAATTATAAACAATTTGTTTGCAGAGTGCATACCCTGGAAAAGAGAAGAATGGTCCTGGTACACGAGGATGCTCTTCAAAGAGCTGAAAGAATCCAACTACAAGAGTATTCTGCACAGCCTGACGCAGGTCAACAGGAATATTGCCGAGAAATTCTCTGACTGCACCATGAGGGATAAGTTGAGGCTAGTGCCGAAAGTCAGGTCTACCTTCACAAAGTTCCTAAGTTTAAAGCACACGGCAACCCGTAATGCGGCGTAAGGGCTTTGGGTTTTGACTGGCCATTACAAATTGTTATTATTATCTAGATTTTTTTTACATATATATATATATATATATAATATATATATATAATATATATATATATATGTAAAAAAAAATATATATATAAAATCTGTGTGTGCGTGTATTAATATTTTTGTATGTGTACATACATAACATTAAGCCACATATAATCAAAAATATTACCTATTCGTTTTTTATTTAAATCCTCTACTATTCATTTCATAGTGATACTAGTAAATACATATTTATCAATTATCTAATCTATTGAAAAATATCCCACACAAAAAATTGAATTATAAAAAAACAAAGTAAATGCGTAGCAAACTGCCGCCGCGTTGTGAATAATTTCCATCCCATCGATTAAAACGCCTAACGAGTCAGCGTAACGGCCCGTCTGTAGCGGCCGATAACGGATCGTTAATCCGTTATGTGAAAACCTAAAGCGGACCCTTGCTGGCAGCTATTAGTAATGCAATGAAAGTCTCCTGCTTAAAAATACAAGCAGATAGATCATAATTTACTTTATATACCCATGTATTTATTTGTCATCGTTTAGATACAACTGGATGTGTGTGTATATATTTATATAAATATATATATATTATTTATTATTTTTCTCAAACTTTACGACTACTAACAAAATATATTGCATCTGTAATGTCAAGATAATTGAAACAAATATACGACGTACGTATCCAATGCGGAATTATCCGGGAGGACATAATGCGTAATGTGTCCGCGCAATAAGGAGCTTTACGCTCGTCCTTAACTCCTTTATGATTCTTCGCGAATATCGTTATCACCGGTTTATCGTTATCGACCGTCATCACCAAAGGGAGTCGGACTCGTTCTTTTGGCGCTGTTGATGCTAAAGAAATTATTCCATTTTAAATTAAGTTTATATTATCATGATTTATTCTATTCGTAAAATATTTTATATTTTTTTATTATACAAACTTCTAGTGTATTCAATTTTCATATTTTAAAAAAGCTACTAATTTAATTGTGAAAGAAGTGAATAAAAAATATATATTTACGCATGCCTTTTTTAATGGTGGAATAACTCATATCACTGTACCCAATATCGTACATTAAAAATATTACATCCGCTAGTCAGATGTCGTGGATTCACAACAACATAATTTAAAGCCATACTTGCATATTTAAATGATAAAAAACCACTCGGTTATTAGCCCTCTCACCGCAATTGGACCAATCCAGAACAAAGCCAATTGAGTGTGTTTTTATAGTGCTGCAGAGAGGCACGGTGTGGTATTATAACGTCGGATAGAATTGCATTTTCATGTTTCTACGGAATCTTGCCTCTGCGAGAATAACGATATTCACCGTAACAGGACATCCATTGTTCCCGAACGTGCCTCTAACAAAACATTGCATATCTAACGTTTATCATTCTCAATCTTTTACGCCCTATTTCAAAACCTTTAAAACAAATAATTCAAAATTGACACACACACACACACATATACACATACATATATAAATATATACGTTTTCTCAATTCTTCTTTGCTTTTCACTTTAATTATTATTTAAGTTAGTCCCCAGGAATTAAAAGTGCTTGTAAGATTTAGTAGTAAATAGAACCTGTTATGACCTCTATTGCTATCTTCAATTTCAGAGGAATGGGCGAAAAGCACATCTGACAGTAAGTTCACTGAATGATCCGTTAACATATAAATATAAGTAAATATAATTATGGGGAACAAAGGAGAACGCTAATTAGGTCAGCAGTAATAAGAATCAAACAATTATGCTTGCTTATATTAAAACACACTCGTAGATATCATTACACTATTCGTATAATCACCGTAGCCTCCACCCACATCCGCATGACACCGCTATATGATCTGGTCCATTTAACTTAAAATATATTATAACTATACTATGTATTATATAAAATTTTGTTGTGGATTCCATAAACCTAAAAGGATGGAAAGATGTTTCAAATGTTTTTTATTACCAACTATAATTTCCTTTGTTTTTCGTGGAATCAGCCAAGCTTTTACTGCACATATAATATGATCATCATTTATACACGCATTGTATAATATTATCACCATATATATACTTTAATGTACTTTTTTGCAAATTGCAGATGATGTTAATTTTTATGTCTAATTATATGTAGCTTCATTTGTTAGTTTACACTTAGTAGCATTTTATTTTCAATGATTTATTTGGAGGTGTCTGATATAGTTTTTGTGATGTGATTTATTAAATGCTTTCAAAAGACAGCCGTCGTCTTAAAACTCTATCACCCACAGATATTTTAACCATAATAATTAATTAACAAAAAAAAAAACAAAACAGAAAGTATATATTTAAAAACAGTGCAAGGCATTGGCAGCATCATCCTAAGAGTTACTCCAAGAGACTTCGGCACCCCTAACTAACTACCCCGCGCACCTAAATATTTTATTTATATGAATGAATAGGCGATAACCCGGGGCATGGCGTGGGTCGTAAACGGGGGAGGCGGGGAGGAGCACCACAATTACGTTTGCTTGTAATTTTCCTAAAGTCTTAATGCTAAATTTCATAGCATTGTTTTAATGCGCCGTCCGCCCTGGTATAAGGGGAGACGAAAAAAGGTAACCAGAATGCACTCCGCTATCGACTGCGTATTTGGAACTGAGTTGACTATGATCGCTTGGAAAATGGGAAAATAACGTCAGTATATATTAAAATCCTTTCCTGGATAGCAACGTCAATGATATATTATAAAAAAATACATATATTTGTATATTCTTCCATTATAAACTTATTTTAATTAAAGGTTTTTTGAGTGCGATAAATTGCGCAAAAAATTCAGTAAAAATATATATACATCATTTCACATTGAAATATTTTTTTTTCTTTGGTTTTATGTGTATAAAATGATAATGTAGTGTGGTGTTTGTAAAAAATCCGCTCCCCACATTGCGTTTTTTGCGCACAGTAATTAAAAATCTCAACAGCTAGCTTATGCGTTTTATATATTACTAAAAATTGTAAACTTACTAAAAACTCGCAAGAAAACTGAATCATAAAACACCATACCAATGACTTCAATGTGTGCAATTTAGTCTCCTCTGTCATATTTTCTATTTCATGTTGATTTATATCTGATTTTCAGTTTTGAATATTATTGTTTATACAGGCGGATCGGCGTGAGTCCAACCAAACACTTTGTCCTGAAAAACCCTAAGAAGCAGTCACTCCACGCAATCCTTATAGTCTAGTCGTCAAACTGCACACTTTATTACTCGTGTTCGGCATTGTTTATTAGGGAGCTGAAATTTAGTGTTAATTCGCCATTAAAAAGCCGTGTTTTGTTCTCGATGGCAAACGGTAACCCTTGAGCAGGATTTTGTGATGCGTTCAGCATCGCCATCTCGCAACCCTTGATATCTGCACGGGGGGGCTGCTACTCCAGCACTTCCGCTATTAAAGCATCATCAGAATGTTAGCTTTTACGATTTGACAAATAATCAACAGACTTGGAAATGGAAAAGATATGGTTACCTCTGTCTTCTGCCTTGTTTATTGTAATAACACTAACACTTCGTCGTTTCAATTTTTTTCCTTAAAAAGGTACAGTGTGTAATAGTAAAACGCTCGAAAGATATCAATAATAAATATATTTGGAGTCAGAGTTCATAGCAATTTATTATATCTAGTGACATTAGTAACTTTATTCACCGTCCCCCTTCGATTTGACATTGACATATTATTTACATTATTTTCTATTTTTTTGCACTGTTTAACTGTATGTAACAAAGCGTTTTAGTTTTATTAAGAAATGCAATTTAAATTATGTTTAAAGCTATTGGAAATTCCATGGATTTGCGTTCATTTATAATAAATCATATACGATAGTTTACTATATAAATCGCATTGGGAGATTTATAAACAAAAAAATGAAAGCAATTAAGAATAAATTGTATGACCTTATGAAATTTTTTCACTAATACTAGTTTATCATTAAATATTTATTATTCAAATAAGAATCTCGTATGACGCAACGCTTAACAGATGGAATCTCTCGTGCACGAAAACCTGTTAATTAAATAAATCGCTATTTTGTTCTTTTTAACACAAAAATTAGAAGTAAGCAAAAAATGTGAATTGGTAAAACCTGATTTGAAAAAATCTGCCATATTTTAAGCTAGGCTTCTTTATAATAGCTTTCCCGTGTATTTTTTTATGAAACATTGATTTACTTTGTATGCCAAACATACACTCTGATACACGTGAATTGCAAATGTCTATTAAAATTATTCATCAACAGATTAAAGGACCGGAAGGTTTAATACAAGTCTTATGTTTCAGCGTAGTTCTAATAATATTCTGTAGTAAGAAGTAGACATGACTCGAGAGGCAATAATACGCGAAATGTCATTTTAATTGAGTATCTCGGAGGCAAGGATATTTTACTGCCACCTACAAATTATCTCAGAGTTACTGCCGCCGTGTTGTCAGCTGGAGATAAAGGTAATACTACAGCCTAAGGCGCTTGCTGTAATAATTATAATTTTCATTGTTGTATTGTGAATGGCGTCTTCCTAAATAGAGTTCACCCATACGTTTCGACAAAGGGGACAGGACTGATACTCTCCTACCTGGTCAGCCCTTCCGGGAGGTTTTGTTTTGTTGACTTATTTTTAATTTTTTTTCATAACCTAATAAGCCTCTTCAAGCAATCGCGTATTTTGATACTGTTTCAATTTGAAACAATTCAATTCATCAACTTTCAATTCACATTCAATTCAATATTATTATATATTTGCTATATACTTTCTCAATAGTCGTCGTGTAGTAGCCAAATCAGTGGAAAACTGTTCAAATTATATCGCTTGCCTTAAATTTAGTTGAAACGTTTAATTTTTGTATATAATTTCAGAAATTTTTTATTTTTATTTTATTGCTACAGAACACTACTAAATATTAAAAAATAAAATAACAACAAAGTTAAATACCTACTTTCAATTTAAAGAAATTATTTGGTACTGGGTAAATTAGTAATATGTTTGATTCCTGCTCTGTTCTGAGGGAGTTCTGGACCAGGGGTAGACATGGAGGGGGTGGGAATCCCCCTATTCATATGCACCTCCCCTTGCAGATATGTCACTGAATGTTGATTAAACCCCACGTGGGCGGTACATCACTGCATGATTTGTAGAACAATTTCGACACGTGGGGAGACGTACTGTCGTAAATATCCCATACAGCTATAATTCTTAGGCGATACTAAAACTTGGTATTTTTTAATATATACGAATGATATGAATTATATTTTTACATGTTCTTATGTGAATTTGGTTCAATGATTATACAGCGTCACTTATAATTTATCTGAGCATAATAATGCTCACAATATTTAATAAAATATTTAATAGATTTAAATTATACTTGCACGGAGGTTTACCTTAAAAATATGTTTTAGGAAGCACGTAACAATGAAATAGCCCCTTGAAATTTTTACGGACTCGGATTCGAACCCACGTTCTCCTTATAAATTATTTTCAATCAGTTTTTGCCGGTTTAATACTTTAAAAATATATAATATTATTAATATTGGTCAATGCAGTTCCCTGACTGTCTTCCTTGCTCTTGTTAGATGCAATAAGGAAACAGGCGGTCAATAAACTGCACCGTGTTCGTCATAGAGAGTTTCGAGTCATATGCTGAGTTAGAGAATATTCCTTCATAAACACAAGTTTTTTCGAAATACTTTATCTTGAAAATCATATACAGTCCTGTTGGTTTTTTTATTATTTTATCAGTCGATTCGAGAATGGTTTAAATCTAATGTATTGTAATTATATTACCACATTGTATATAGTATGTATTATAATTTTATATCAAATCCATCCTTGACACATGAATGTATAATATATATATATAAAACATACACCCTTCCGAGGTACTTATTCCCACTAACTCTGATAAGTATCATTATAACTAGTAGGTTTACCAGCAGTTTAAATGCGGATAGTTCATCCAGCCAGAAGATGTGATGAATAGATTATGCAGGGATGGTCAATTGACCAGTGACCGGTCTCAAGGGGTGACAGTTGCTAGAAATTTTACAGAAAATTAGAGGTTTCAGTACGATATCACGAAATATTTTTAAACATTGAACTATATATAATAATTTCTATTCGTTTGCAAGTTAAAGATTCATTTTTTAACGTAATATATATTTTTAGACAGGAAATTTAAGACGAGAAATGAAACTAAATTCACTGTAATAATTTATTGTAAAAAAAATATATTACATTATTTTGTACGTGTATAGTGTGTTTCAACCCTACTCTAAGTCGTCGGAAATTTTCGTCATTATCTGGACAGGGCGTGGGCGGAAATCGCCTCGGGCCATTGGATACGGTTGGTTGGTTAGATTACGTACGTTAATAAGGGATGTAAATAGATGAAGGACTAACTCCTGGCTAACTGAGGACTCCGTAAACTTGCGGATTTTCATTACCCCGTTTGCTCAGAGGCACCGTTTGAATATACATCTCCCTGTGACCAATAATAAGGACTCGCATCTTATAGTAATACTTTCGGTACTTGTATTATTATTATTAACACCTGTGATATATCACCTACTCGTATATTCGTTAAAAATAAACATACCCGATTAAGTACTTTTAATTCTATCGCATATTACTGATTGTTCGTCAGTAAAATCAATAACTAAGATGAAACTCTTCGGTGCCAACTATAACTATTTTTAATGCGACTGCTATATTATATAAAATAATCTAGAACTTCAAAATCTGCTTGGATCAAATAAAATATGGTTAGTAATAATATTCAATATTCTTGTACGTTTAAATATAGTTCTGTTATTATCTATAAAAATATTTTTTTATTTGTACTGTTAATACTGTACTTGACAATAGTTTTCCAATATTTTAATAGTATTAAAAAATATGTATATTAATTAGACAACTTTTAATTAGATAATTTATACTCTTGATGCAAAAGTACGCGGGTTGTTTGTCAAAACCGATGCAGTTTCCAGTGTTAATTTTATTCCAGCAGGGGATTTATTTCCCAAATCCATTCATAAGCGTCGGATTGCATTCTGTTTTAATTCTGTACAATTACCTGAAACCTGCGGGCAGAAGAGCGCCGGTCAAATCCCACCAATCTATGGCCCAGAAGTTCCGCCAGAATTATTACCTCATTTGCATAATGTGCGTGGATCGCCGCAGACGCAAAACGGTGTAAGTGAACAATTTTTTTATGCACGTGTTTTGGATCATTTTAATAAACTTTTGACTAATTTTAATGTACTGATTGATCTCAGATCTTCTCGTATTTTGTTTTTTCAATAATTACAATAGGATAGTAATACATGCATTTATATTGTGTTATCTAATATACAAAAACCATGCTATGAAATTTAATATAAATTTAGAAATCAAATGTACTAAATGCAACGATTGCTCTCTTACTGTAGGCAAAATAAATTACAACTAGTAAATAAATAAATTTAATATTAATTAAAAAAGTAAAATCCACGACAAAAACATCAATATATTTTGAAACTATATATGTAGTATCATTTAGTAAAATGTGTTTTATATTCTTATTTTAGCCTGTCAACTAGTAGCAATCGACAATCACGTCGCGGTGAGTTCTGATCACTAATGCTATACGAATCGGTTACTAACTAGCAGCAGAGTAAACGGATCGCCATACAAATAAAAAAGCTACATGGAAATTAAGTTTACATTTAATTTATAGTTTTTGTTTGAAAGGTTTTTAATTTGTTTTCCTAGTATAATATCGGTTACATTTTCATCGGACTTATGACGCTTTGTCATTGTGACATCATAATTTGCGTAACGACGGGGTGACCAGGATATGACGAGCGGTCGTGATGGACGCTGGACTCCGAGAGTTTATTGTTGAGATAAGGGTGTACCATGCAATATCAACCCCAACAAAATCCAAATCAAATCATTCCCGAACGCTCGTATGGATGGACAGTGGCGAGCTTAAAGTTCAATTTAAATTCAAACGAGTTATGAGATTTTCTTGAATTATTTTTTTAATGGGTTTTGTCATTTTATTTATTGGTATGATAATGAAATTCCAATTGAAATTAGTTGGGCTATAATTTAATAATTTATAATTGGCAAATCGACCAAATTTAACCTAGTAACACATGGTTACATGTTCATATTTTTTTTACTGTGCTAAAAAAACTATGTGTCATGAAATATTAAAAAATTAAAGTAAATCATCATGTACTTCATGTCACAGAATCACACACACACTCTCTTAGCTTTTATTGCTAAAATTCATGTTTACGACTGACAAACATGTAATCTGACATTAAAATTCGCGTAAAAACCGAATAAAAATGATAGCGGCTACAGATTTAGTGCAATATTTCAATATCCAAAAACAACGCGTAAAAACCGTACACCGCCTGAATTTTAACGACTCCACGTGGTGTTCATCCTGTTTTGGACTTTTATTGGAGGTTGTAAATCGTATACTGCCACCCTTTTCCAAACGACCGCACCTACTCAATCAAAAGGTCCGTCATGACAGCTGACTTTGACATTAAATGCAAAAATTAAAAAAACACGACTCTTACTGTCTTTTCACGAACACGCAAACTTGTTTCAATCTTCTGTACTTACTATAAGCAAAAACGTAATAACTATATTCAAAGCAATCGCATGCATTTTGAATAAAATGAGCTAAAGATTTTATCTTGCCGAACTATGAAGAAAATACTGGAGATACTCCTAAAAAATTCATAAATCAAAAGATAATCGAATCTTATACACAATTATTGTGCTTCGTAATTGAATGCATGATTTGTATGAAAATTAAAGAAAAGGCTTACGAAAAGTCTTGATAGTAACCGATCTCAAAAACGCTCATATAATCATTGATATTGTAAACATAGCGTTACTTAACAATAGCTCGAGTACTTTTAGGATTATTTTTATGAAATTTAAAAAGTATGTTTAATGCATCCAGAATAAACTTCGACTTGTATGACATTTTTTATTATTTAATATTCGTTGTTTCATAATTGCAAATTGCAAATCGCCCCCGGCGGGGGGCAGAGGACTAACGCGGCCCCGGGGAGCCGCGCATCCATCAAGGTGGCGACGACGCCGCGGCCGCAGCTTTAATCGCCTTTAGACAGAATTGGTTCTCGTGATTAATGGCCGAATGCAAATGGAACGAGTTGATTCTATCCACCATTCAATCTAGGTTTATTTATCAAAATTGTTTTATTGCGGTTCCTCCAGAGAAGGTTGGTGATCATTTCATTCAACATATGTTTGTCCTCACTAATTCGTCTGCACTCCCGACTTCAAGCCACTGGCATATATTCCGAATCCACATAAGCTTATATCTTCCAATTCCCTTTTTTCAACCAACTGACAATCCGCTTCAAAAATCCGGACAGAATAAGAAACCTTACGCTTTTTTACCATCGTCAGGAGCTCTCATTCTTTGCGCATTCTGTGCAAGACTCTCTCATTTGTGACGCGGTCAACACATGGTATTTCCTATAAAGCCACATTTTAAACACCTCTTTCTTTTTACACATAATTGTATTCAAAGAAATTTGTTTAAAAGCAACAAAAAATACTATACCCAACAAATAAAATACGATAAGTGTTATATAACCATTCCGAATACTATGTATATATGCCAGTTATAAAAACGCATCTAATCATAAATCGTCAATATACATGTAAGCATATTGGCACAATGTTTTATTTATAAATGTAGATAAACAAGAACATAAATTTAAAAAAATATTTTCCCATTTAAGATAAAAACATTATTGATTTATTTTTTTACACAGGTATAAAATTGTTGCTCTAGATACGAAAGAAGAAAAACCAAGTTTTAAAAAAAATTATTTCCCAAGCATATTTACAAACCCTATTAGGTAAAAAAATGTATGAATACTTATGCATATTTACCATATCCGGTAATGTATTCGTCTTCTCACCCTCTGCAGCCTGTGTCCGCTCGCAATCCTCCACATTTCCAACGGCTCGGTAAAATGACAACCGTGACAATCTGCCCACAAAGCAATACAATTCCATCCGCTTTTTACGCAATGAAGTCATAAAACTCTCCCCAGCAATAAAAAAGTGCAGCAGACGACAGGGCGATAATCACAAATACTAGAGGCAAAACACTGACCGGACGCGACTTGAGCCTGCCTCAAGCTGCCGAGGAAACCGGCTCGTGGGGATGAGAACGGAAGGCTGGGGCTTATTTCTTTGCCACACCTGTATCTATTAAAATGAAGAAGTCGGCATGGGCGATTCGAGGGCGTCTCTATCGACCAGGTCAGACCGGATGTCAATTTAACTTTTCGTTTTATATATGCCATGTACCATGTTGTTTCATCCTTTCGTTCACAAAAGATAATATTGATGCTGCGAAATAATTTTTTCATCCCACTCAATTTTACACCACATAAAATACGACCTTACCAATTACTTATCATTTATTGTTATATTTAAAAAAACGTTATTGTATGTTATATAATATTTTGATAAGTCGTGTAGAATCGTATTCACTTTTCAACGTCACTTCACATTCTATAATTTATTAATTTCTTATGAGATAAACGAATAATTTTGATTTATTTTTTGCTAGTTGCAAGTTTTTTAATGTGAATTTATACCAAGTTTTACTCGCTAAAGCAATACAAGCAAGCGATTTCTAGAAGTCTTTAATTTAGTAGAGAGTTCGTGTTGTACCTAAACACTTCCCTTGCACGTGTAGGAATGGAATCACGAATCGACGGAAATGTAAATGTATGGTATTCTGCGGTGTTCGGTCGGTTTGATTACATTTGGTAATTTCAATAACTCTGACCGCCCGAGGGGATGAGTGACAGTTATTGTGTTTTTTGTGTCCAGCTGCCACGTGCCACCACGTGTCGCGTGCCGGCGTCCTCCCACCGTGGGGAACTTCCTTTATACGCATTATAATAATCACATCCTACCAAAACGACACATTTTACCGAAAAAAATCTTATTAATTTATTGATTGAGAGACTTTTCTGTCCGTAAAACAAAAATTATGATTACACGTATTTTTACTACATCTAGTATTACATGATTTCTAAAAATTCAAGGTTTCATTTTAATAACTGCATCTTTGTTTTTTTATAATTACATTTGTTGTTTAGAAATATCCTTGAGTCAAAATATCATGTAGTCATAAGTGATGATGATCAGCTTTTTGTAGTAAAAGGTTACCAAATGTATCGCGTAAGAAATCTTTTGAACTGAACGTTTAATTTATTTATTTTTTCAGGAAAAAATATATATTACACATCATGACAAATCGTGGAATTGGTCACATTTTATAAAAAAATAATTAGTGATTAAATATTTTTTAGACACACTCTAGCACAGCTATTAGCTTTTACTAATGTCATATTTTAATTATTTCAATCATTTTCACATTTTTTTATTAAACGTCGATTATGTTATTTTATATTATATCATTGTTATAGGTGAAAGATTTTCTATTTAGAAAATAATAATACAGACTCCATTTCTTTTCGTTCTAGCGGTCAAAATATACAGCGCATAAATCCTTCGGGTGGACGGCGGAAATAATTCCGATATCATTTATTTACGTTTATTGCTTTTTTTCTGTGCTGGCCTGCAGACCGGCGTAAGAGAGAGTTCTTACTTCCCCTTCGGAAGATAATTTTCGCCGAGTTCATTATTTTTACGACGTCCACCGAATTAATTATTTGCAGCGGGACGAATCTTTTGGCCATAACCGCGGGCCTCGACGGTCATTCAGCAGGTCGTCTATTCCCTACTAAAAATATCGAAAATATACAAAATATAAATCATACCAGCAGTTTGCAGTGAGTTTTGTCACTAAACTTGATTCGTATTGACGCTTATCCATTTACCAAGTTTCATTAGTCACTCTTGCAGTTTTTATGAAAACTTTTTATAACACCGCTTTTGAGAAATAAATATCTGAAAATCACCTATTTATAATATTTACTCACATGAATTTAGGAAAGAAAAATATTGTTATTTGTAAAACTCCATATTACCAATAAAATCGTGTAATAAGTCACATTGAGTCCCTTTTACATAAATGTATTATAATATTTTTTACTTAAAAATATAATTTAGTCTCGAAATCTTTAAAATTATTTTTCAAGCTTAACGTTTTAGTAAAGTTACTTAGAAGTAGTGTAAAAATAGTGGTCCATTTCATTATTGTAACAAAGCTAATTTTGTATATCTCTCCCGGTACGCACTTATGCATATTGGATTAAATTTTAAATCGTATTTTCTTGATACATATGGTTTGTAGCATTAAGAAACACCTGGTTTCTAGATTTTTTAAAACAATTTTTACGTAAATAAAAAAATCGCTAATGGAAAATTTATTCCGCAATTTACGCTCAATGTTTCACTTCCGCTCAATAAATACGCGCTGTCCATTTGTCATTTAATGCAAAACATTTTTTTATTCTGTCAAAAAAATCGTGATACCCTTTAGAGATTAATCTAACGTTAAAAATATTCATGTCACCCCAGATTTCATTATAATTAAGAAAATAAACAAGCCAAAATGTGACACGGATTATCGTGCTGAGCCTCGTCGGAGAGTTGAATTAAATTATATTTTTAAATGGGCGGATAAAAATTCAGTTTGCTCGCTAATTGCCGGGCGGGGAGGGCGAGCATTTGCATACTTCTCGAATGAAAGCCTATGGGGCGGACGCAAGTGCGCGACGTCGCCATGCAATCGCTTAATGATTCCTGAAATCTTTCAGAGACTGAGAAGTCTTACACCAATCGCAGTGGCGGCGAAACGCTTTATTCAAAAATAATACACAAATCGTTGGTATATGTTATTTTTTTTATTTTAATGCGCGTTGCTTGAGCTGAAAATATATCCCTTTGCAGGATCAAAATCACATGCTTTTTATAATCTCCTTAATATCAATCAATGCACTGATGGTGACGAAGTACGTCAGTACTTATGGCACCTCGTGATATATATTAAAAACAATATTTTTGGTTAAGCTTGGTATAAGTAGATTCAAAAAAATATAAAAGAACATTTAATTGTTCATCGAAAAATGCAAATTCATCTCTTGGATAAAAATAAAATAAATATCGTTCGATACAAAAAGTACTGCCGTTGGAATTTATATTTACGATTTTGGTAGACAGTTTATGCATTGAGGCATTTATGATATAGTAATTCATTATATAAATATAGATAAAAATTGAATGGTTGACGAGATTACAGACATTTATCAGCGAGACAGCGAGAGCACGTTTACCTTTTAGAGGTGTCGTAACCATAACTCAAATTTTTGCATTAAGTAACAATACCAAATATACTTAGTAGTGCTTATAAAATTAGTGTGGGAAATGGAAGATATAAGAAAAATGGTAGCAACTGGTAGAATTTATATATATATTATTATTATTATTATCGCGTCATCTGTCACGTCATCCACCACGCAGCGCCCCTGTGTAAAACATGACCGCCCACCCTGTATAACGAACGCGGCCGTGACGTCATCAATAGCCGGAGCGCTCAAGACGCATCATATTTATGGGCGCTGTTCCTCTTCCATCTCCTGCCGGGACACCCTGTATACTGCGCCTGGGGGTGCAGGCTGCACGTTATTGTTGCACATACCTACACCCTGTACAGGCGTGCTAGTACATTATTATATCTGCAAAGACAAGCGTAAAATCATGCACCCTAATAAATAACTTTAGGTATTCAGTTTTGCGTAATCTCATAACAATATTTTGTTTGTATCTCAATCAAAGAAATGTATATTTTTAAAGCACAGAACGTTATCAAAAATATTCAACATATCTACTTTAAAATCTCTTATCACTGCCTAAAGGCATAGTCGTTATTTTAATACACAAATACGTATACATATATGACCTAATTCTCAAAGTGATAACTGAAAATTGATTTCAAAATTTCGTTTATCATTTTTAAAATATTTCCCAAATTCAAAAACGGATCTTTAAAACCCGATTGCATGTGATATCTATAGGATTTGTCAAAATATTTATGAAAGAGATCTATCTTTCCACTTGCGTGTGTATATATGAACTTTCGCAAAGTCCATCACACTATGAAGGAAATTGAAGGGAGTCTAAATATAACCAAAAACAAAAAAAACAATAAAAATGGTGTATTCTAAACTCTAGATGTGAAGGTTCTATTGCAGTTTTGTGACGATTGCCTGACATTAGTATTTAAAAAGGCATCAAAGGAATGGACTGCGCGCAATCGGTGAAATCATAACTTTAACGAAAAATCCAGCACAAGAAGATTTCAAACCGCACACATTTCATATTTATACAAAACTTGATATCTCTCGCAATCGTATTTTCAAATTCCCACCCACAAAAGGGCGTCTTTATAATAAACCCCAACAAAATAATAAACATGAATACACCATAAGAAATGAGTGCTCGATATACGATGACAGTCGACAGAGAGAGAGAATACTCCCTGGCGGATCCCATAAATATCATCGCAAACGACAGCACACAGCCGACCCCCTGCACCCCCTGCACCCCCTGCACCCCCTCAACCCCCTACATCCCCTGCACCCCCTACCGGCAACCGCCATCTTGTCTTGCGACCACTTCAAGTGACAAAAAGCAATGCTTCGATGCCCCATTTTCCGCCACTCCAAATGGAGATCTCATAAATAATAATGTGCTCGTGGTGCGATCCTCACTGAATATAATATTTTGAGGTATTTCATTCTAAACCTCAGACGTGTATTTATGATTGGTTTTATTGCGTATTATTTTGTTATCAACATATTTAACTGATAACAAACCTCTTCTATCGATAACATGAGATGTGTGATATACATGTTTAAAAAATAACCATAAAACGTCGACAGAATGCAAAGCAGTCAAATCTCCATTTGGTATTGTTTATGCACTTTTTTTTTTTTTGCTACAATAGGTAAAACTCTACAATTCCTTGTGATCACGGGTTCAAATCTCATCTGTGGTCATACCGAAAACAAAATACAATTTTTAACAACCCTCACTATATATTATTGGACTAACATTGTTTCACGAAATTATATTCCAGTCAGTATGCAGTTATAATATATGCCTTTGTTTGGACTACACTCTAACTCTTCTTTATTATGTTTTTTTTATTTTCACCACGAGTATCTATTGTCAAGTGATAAAAAAGTATAAATTATAAAGTAATATTAGTTCCATTTGAAGAGGTTGATTTTTATGAAAATGAATGTCCTCGCTTTATCTGCAGCATTGCCGATTTTCCTCGACATTTTCTGGCCAGTTTTTCCAGACAATTAGTTTTCCTCTGATCGTCGGGAAAAGTGATGTCAAACATAAACATGTCATAATCGACTAATAAAAATTGAGTGTTTATGCTCTATCGAGATTACATTCGCAAGGGGAGTGTGCTGGGACATCCTAAAGAAATCAGACAATCTCGTAACAGTCTACTTACATATCGGTTTATTTATTAATCTTAATCGATAGAATTATTTAATTTATCAAAAATTATCTCCGCCAATATCACGGACTAATTTAGGTATTAAAATTTCGCAACCGTAAAAAAAACATTAAATTATGAATATCCGATAATTCCTATTATCAATACTGATAATGACTGCCTGATTTATTGCATAAAAAAGTAGATAAAATTAATTTACTGAGTGTTGTCACGTATTTAGTTTATTATTTCTGTTTGTGTAATTATTGGTATGCTATTGTTTTTTGTAATTACTTTTTATCATAGGAAAGAAACTGGTAATGTTCGTGTTTAATCAAGCCCGAGAGAAAACCGATGTAATAATTATCACACTTCTTCCATTAGGGACATTCTCCGGGATGAAATGGCCGGTTCACCTCTAGCTAATATATATTTTTCGTATCCTAAATGCCTATCTCGGCTATTTACCTCAGCCTAGTGATCTTCCCCCTTCACCTAAATAAATATAATGGACCAGAATGGCCGACGTAACTATTGTCAGAAACAGAAATACTAAGAAATAAAATATGATTAATTGTGCATCACACGTCTGAATCGAAATCGTAAATACATGATAAAACTTCTTTAAAGCTTGATATTGTAGAAATAATATATTTATATAATATTTTATTGCTTTTATACGCGGTTAGGTCGACCGAAACGTATACTCACATGATAACTAATTTTAATGAGCACTAATTTTAGAAAATCATCTAAAACTAAATTAAACACAAAACTAATATCAAACTTTTGTAACTTATAAGATTTTTTTATTCAATAATTTCTAATTACTAAATACAAGTAATGTTCGGTAAAATACAGAACAGCTATACTATATTTAATTAGCTTGAGGAGATTCCCCTTATGCGGAGTCAATTACTAAAATATAATGTCAATATGTCATGCCTGCTTTTATTTATTTTTTATTGGCGCAAAAACTGAAATCATTTGATAAAAATTAACACACTATTTAAATACAGTTTCTTTAGAATAGCCGGAAGATCGGTGACAAGGCAAAACATATGTTTGCCCTTTAATATTAAAATAGTCTGGTGAGGCTCATGGCACAGGATAATGGATTTATAGTACTGCGCTGATGACATCTCATATCAAAAGCTTGCAAAAAACAATCGACCGTAACGCATTGCGATTTTTCATTGTGAAAAGTTATGATTTTTTCATTGTGACGTCAAAGAGCTCAAAGAACTACCACTCTTTATTTTAAAGGCCCTCAGCAGATTGTTTCGCAAATGGCCTCAAATGAGCCGGGCAGCCGAAGTCATTTTCTCCCGGATGTGGGGTAGAGCCACCCCAACCCACGCCAACCCCGCGCTTAAGTCATTGTAAACCACCCCCTCGAGCTCTTATGGGAATAATGCGTATCTTCGCAAATAAAAAACAATGTCCCGCGAACGCGAATCCAACGGGTGGATTCAATTGAAATGTCTAAATATGAAAGAGTATTTAAATAGTCATAGTATGATATAGTTTTTTTATTTTTCAAATTTTGCCCATAAATACATATGATAGCATATTTTCATTGTACGTATACATATAATCAAATATAGTATGCCGGTACTTATTTTTCAGGTATTAATATGACAAAAAATGTATTATTTATTTTTTCGCTTCTCGTGATTTCGTGTAAATTTGTTTATTATAATTTATAATTAACGCTCGAAAATATAATATTAAGATTAAAAGTGGAATAAAAAGGGCTACCCTCCCCGACTGCCAAAAGTGGTTTGTGAAAGAAACGTGAAACGTATAATGCCTCGCATTAGAAATTCGTTGTTCTCAAAGTGATTTCCCTTTTATCTCCATTCTTCCAGTTAAGTTACTTCGAAATTATAAATGCCTAGAGATCGGTTACGTCAAGCCATGCTTTAATTATTTATAACGTTTTACGAACGAAAACTATAAATAAAACTCTAGAAAACTAATAGAAATAAACATAGTCTGGAAATTTTTACTTTGATTCTATATTCATATATATATATATATATATATATATATATATATATATATATATATATATTTTTTTTTTTAGATATATATATCTATATCTAAAAATTCATGTGAAACATGCATATCAAATATTACAGGTTTTATTATGTAAATTGTGTTAGAGACATCTAGCGATAAAAAATTTAACAAAAATATATAAAGTCCTCATCTTTAAACCTAAATTTAGGCTAAATTATAACGCGCACGTGAATGTTTTAAAAGTTTTCTGTATATATACAAATCAAAACGTTAGTACGTCGTACTTGCTTCGGCAGTACATATACTAAAATTGGAACGATACAGAGAAGATTAGCATGGCCCCTGCGCAAGGATGACACGCAAAATCGTGAAGCGTTCCACATTTTTTGGAGCTTTTCAATCCGAAATAACCATATCTAACATTTTATTAATCTATTTTGAAATTATTGCTGAATATATTATCCTCTACATATGGTAACTTCTCAGGTAGAATAATTTTATTTTCACGAGTGAAAATAAGATAATGGGATAAGATATATATTACCAAAAATATTAATCAAAGCTGATATCGTTTGATCAGTTGACGAATCAGTAAAGAAACCGCACAAACAACTTGAGTACATTATTAAATTAAATTGTTTGTGACTCACGAAATGATGGGTTGTTTTACACATATTTTCCCTACCCAATCTCAATAACAAAAATACCACCTAAGTCACATGCTGTAAGCGCCACAATATCCTCCCCGCATAAGTAGGGAGGGATATCTGTGCACCGTATTGCAAGAATAGCCCTATGCTTGCAATGGGGTAAATTAACATAAGAAAATAAATAATTATTTTTTAGTAGTTTGTAAGAAAAAAATGTGAGCATCTTTAAAATACACAGTTAGTGTATTTTATAGATGTTGACATCTCTGATATCAATGGCGGTCCTGCGCGCCCTGCGGGGAGGCGTTGTATGGGAAATGACGGCGCGGCGCGCGACCCGCGGTCGTTCACCGTCCAGTTTGACACTCTCGCTATGGAGGAAATTCAATAAGTTTATTCACGACCATTACATATTCTAGTCGACTGTTTTCCATCGCTCGTTGGGCACTCAAATGTGGCAAAATAACGTGCGGGGCCTCCGCGTCTCGCGCTGACAGAAGTGCGGTCTATAGACTTTGTTATTGTGTAAATCTACTCGCTTGTTATGTGCGAGGGGTCTGAAGGCATAAATCTTCTTTCGATATGAATATCGATAGTGAATTATTAATATCTCTAGTAGAAGAAAGACCTTGTGTATGGGATAAAACCCTTGAAGCATATAAAGACAGGAACCTCATAAATTCTGCTTGGAGGGAGATTTGTATGGTATTTTTACCAAACTTTCATGATATTACCGAAGAACAACGTTGTTATTATGGTAAGTAAATAGAGGCTTGCAATTTTCCCAAATTTTATTTCAAAATGAATACAATAACAATATCCACAATCAACCCATTTGTCAAAGTGACAATCAGGATTCACAAACCCAATATACAAATAAATATTTTATAAATGCTTTTTCTAAAAGATAACTTTATAAATATTTTTTTATAAAACTCAATCAAAATAAAACACCAAAATTTTTAATTGGTGTGATGATATCCAACTTCAGCTGCAGTTTCAAATTTCCTTTTTTTTTTCAGTTAAATTTGTGCTTAAAAAATGGACGCACATGAGAGATAATTGGATAAAATCTGCTAGAAAAATCAAAGAGCAAAGACGCTGTGAAAAATCTGGACTGCCCGTGAAAGCATCGCGGCCATACATATATAAAAAGCAAATGAATTTCTTAAAAAAAGTAGTTCGAAATCACGAGACATCTGTCGATTTTGATAATGATAGCACATCTGTAATAGGCCATGAGGTAAGTTAGTCATTTAATAAGTTTATTATCTTGGTTGACTCTGTAGTAAGGACTGTTAAATACCCGAGTTTTGAATCTCCATTGTTGTAAGCGACACTACTGAGTTATCTGACTCGTGTATGTTTATATTTGATTCATATTTTGGTTGATTTAACCATGAGACTAACTCACTCCTAAAATTACAAAGACTGCATTTTAGCATCCGATCGTAAGTGTACATAATAATTATTTTAATTTGTCCAGAGGTTTATGAATCTCTCTATGATTATTTTCTCCCTGCACCAGTCTGATTTTTACTACTCTGTTTTTGATCCAAAACTTGCATAATTTAAATTATTTTTACTGTTTCATATTTGTATGTAATGTACTTCTGTTTATTTCAGGAATCTTTAAATAACATAATCCAGTCTCCAACTCAGAAAAGAAAACCCAAACCCCATAAACTTTTTGTTCCTTGTCCAAATTCCGATGTCACTTCTCCCATGCAATCGGAGTCAGAATCTCGAGCATCCTCTATGGAGAGAACAATGGAAGAACCGATGGCTGAAATGAGATCAGACCAGGGTATCAATTTCTTAAATAAGTTTATAGAGCGATTATCTCCAAAAGATGATCGCCATGACATTTTCGGTAAAAATGTTGCTTGCAAATTGAGACACCTTCCAGTTGACCAGAGAATATTAGCCGAAAAGATTATTAATGATACTCTTTATGAAGCCGAAATAAATAATCTATCGCATAATACTGAATTGGTTAGTCATACACATATATCTGTAGAGCATGCATCTAATAGGCAAATATGTAAAAAAGAAGTTGGATCCCCAATCCACTTTTTTTAGCAAGTATTTTCATGTCAATTGATTATGAATTGATGATGATTTTCCACATCTACACTTTTCACCTATACAAGTTTACTCTTTATACAATATTAACAAGGATTTTTCTTGTCGTTTCGTGTGTGAATAAATTTCCTATGTATTGTATGAAGTATTTTAATATTTTATATGTGATTACTTATTGTGTTATATATAGTACATTTTATTTATTTTGTATAAATTATATTACTATTTATATGTTTAGTACCTTCATTTAAGGTATTTAAAAAATATAAAACCTTTTTTATTTCACATTTATTCCAATTAAACAAGAGAATGTAACATAATATTTTTTTTGTTTTCAATGACAGTTTCAACACAGATGAATAATTATAAACAGGCCAGTTTGGGAATCTGCTGGTGATTCTGGTTTATTAAGTTTACATTGTGGCTTACTCTGAATTACAATTTTATATTATTAAAGGAGAAACTAAAAGAAATAACTAGATTTTGAAAAGTGAACATGTTTGTAAATTTTTCTATCTTATTTTAATTTTGTTATTGTCACATACGTATTATGTAAAATGCCAAAAAAGACAGTTGATAAAATTTCTTTACAAAACGAGAATTCGTTTGAGTGGCGTGATGACCTAGTAAAAAAGGAAATCGTCACATCTGATTGGAAATGCCAGGTTAGTTTTTTTGTAGAGTCAGAATCCGATGATATCTTATACTTAGAAAAATTTAATAAATCTGTATTAGACGAAAAACGAATTGTTATCAAATCTATTACATACGATGAAACACTGAGAATGGTCAAACAGATAGGATCCATTAAAGATATTAGATATGAAGATAAAATATTTCAAGAAGCGAATAATTATATTAAAAGTGAGAGTGCTATTCCCGTTGATATATTAGCCTTGTTAATTAAACATCAAATAGCATCTCTAAAAGTTAAAGACATTAATATAAAACTTGCTAGGTGTAAACTAGATGATGGTCTCAAAAGAGAATCATTACTTATGATGTCGGAGATGGTAAACCCGATTAATGAAAAGCCGCAGATAAAAGGAAAATCTGGAGATGATACTGTGACGGAGGCTAATGAAAAATATCATACAAATATGAGGGCATATGGGGAAGATTGGAAAGACAAGATTTATGTTGAAGATAGCCCTCCTGATGGCGCAGACCTCTATATTGCCGTTAGCGGCTTCAGAAATTGGTATATTATAAAACACCTCTTGGAAATCAAAGTTCCCCTCGTAGCAATCGTAAAAATTGAAAAATCTGCAGAATGTGTATATTTAGAGGAAATCAATCCAACTGTTTCTATTGTGACCCCTAATATAAATCAATATGAGTCGGATATATTTTTGTTTTGGGCACAGCTTGAAAATGATAAAGTGTCACAATTATATAATGACATTGCATTCATTTCTTTCAATCCCCCCTACAGAGACATTTCAGTAAATGAACATGCTAAAAATACCATTTATGATGATATTTCATTTTTGCTTTATGATATACAAGATTTATGCAGACAGCATAAACATTATATTGATCAAATGAAAGTTGTAAATGTCAGCCAAGATATGACTTTGTTCAATAGAAACATTAACTTATATTGTGAAATAGTGAATTCGATACCTCCGGAATGTGTAACTTTTGAGCTTATTTTACATGCATTGGTAGAGCAGGTAACATTTGATGAGAGTATAGAGATTGTTTATAAAAAAGATAGCATACAAAGTGACATCAATTTAAAATTGGCTATAAAACCTAAAACAAAACAGGGAAAGCCACAGAAAACCTCAATTACACAGATAGTGCAAGAATCTTTATTAGATGAAGCAAATAAAGCAATTACTAATTTCTTCGACAAAAATGATAAAATAAATGATCGAAGTTTAGTTGTCAATGGTGACATTGTAGCACAGAAAGTGAGTCACTTAAAAGAAAAAACTATTACTGACTTATCAAAAATAGCTTATGACATTAACGTATCACAGCCGATTCCACAACTCTGGAATTATTTTCCAATTAGTAATGTCGAAGAAAAAAATAAACTGTTTACACAACTTAGAGAATTTCACAGTTGTATTAAAGATGATGACGATCCTGTAAGCCATGAAATATTAAACCATTCAATAAGATTAATCAATTTGATATATTGCAAAAATCTTTATGAAAAACTGCCTACACCGAATGACTGCTTGTCGAAAAATATTATTCCCAACAAAATGAGAAACTTACGGAAAATGTCCAACTCTTGCGATAAAATCAAATCATTTTCTTTTGCTTTTGGTGATGAAGATCACCATGAACACTCTTTTGATGAACAAAAATTTTATTCGATTTCAAAACTAGAAACGAAAAGCTTACGCTACTCCGACGAATTAACTGAAGGTCTTGAAATTCCACAGTTAAGTTTTTTATTTAATAGTCCATCCAAAAAAATGGATATAGATGGCTATAATGTATTTGAGCAATTTAATCCTTCCGCTATGCTTCAAGTTCTCAATAATGCTGTTTCTAATTTTGCAAAAGTAGCTTTTAAATATTGTTCAGTTACTGATCATATTATGATAGTATTTTATGATAGGGTCGTCTACAAAGAAATTATCGAAGACTCTTGGCATAGTCAAATTCCTTCTCCAGTGTGTCTGAAAGACTTTTTTTATTATACTTTAGATCAAGTATATGAGTGGGTGATAAAAGAAGAAAAAATTCATGATGATTATTATACAAATATTCGAATTTCATCTTTAATGACATCAGAAAATACAAATGAAGGGGTAAACTCACATGAATCAGAAGAAGATTATTATAGAGATATGATGTTAATAGGATCGTTGAAATATAAGGAGAGTTGTCAAGCAAAAACAGAAGATCTTGAGTCCTTTGTAAAAACATCTGATACAAAACAAAACTCGGTAAATAAAAGTAATGGTGATGCTTCCAGTACAGAGAAAAAAAATAAAACTCCCACAGAAGCCTCTTCTAAATCAGAAACGCATACACATAAAATTTCAGGATACAATGTAGGCCTGAGCAGTGTTCATGAAATCGGAAAAATCAAGTCATTTTATTCTCATGATGGAACAAAAGTAAATTTTAAGATAGAGATAGGTTACAATCATTTACACAATGCCAGTATTTTGTTAACGTCTTCTAAGCACACCTTGATTATGCACAGTCAATACAATCCAATATTGCAAAAAATTGATGACGTTAAAAAAATTAGATTCGGACTAGAGTCTGGAATAAATATTACATTTTTTGAAATTTCTGATGAGACAAATGGAAATGGTTCAATTCACGGTGAAAATAGTGAGAAAACCCTCACGTCTGAACAGAATGTACTTCAATCAGAAATAAGTATGCAAATGAATGTATCTTGGCCGAATGGCCTTATAATTGAACCTGTCTGGACATCAGAAAATGATATGCCATTTTATATAAAACAATTTTTTATTTCAAATACGGGAAATTCTGATGAATTGTTTAGAATTTTTTCCAGGGGTGAAATAGTTATATTCAATAAAAATGAATCGATACAAATATTTCGCATAGATGGCTCGCATTATATGTATAATAAAATACCTGATGAGGATTTTGACAAAGAAAAGGAATCTCATGATGAGTCTCACGCTTCCCCTGTATACTTTCATATTCCATCATTAGATCCTTATTTAAAGTATGAGGAAATTACTGATATAACACAACTTTTGACTAATAGACAATACGAATGTCATGGATTCTTGGCTGACGGGCGAGAGTTTAAATCCAGGGAAAATAAAATTTTAGAAAAAAGGAATTTTTTTTTAAACGTTACAACAGATTATCGCACAGGTGAGATGTATGTCAAGAGATTTGATGGAACGAATACACTATTCAATGCCAACGGCACTCAAACCACAGTGTTTAGTGATGGCTCCAAATTAACATCTTACTGGGTAGAAGATGAAATTTCTTTCATCCCTTCTGCAACAATAGAAACCTTGAATATTGAAAATGATTCCAATTTACCTAATGAAGATTATATATATGTTTTAATAAGCTTAGTTTACACTATGGAAAACACATGCTATGGATCTGTTTCTGTTGATACGTCAACTAAAACGGTATCTATTGATATGCCTTATAATACAAGCATTGATATCGACGAAGGGGGCTATAATGTTAAAGTAAACGATACTTTCAAAGCTATGATTACTAATAAATCTGTCTACATAGATGATTTTAAATGCACTAAATGCAACTGCGGGCTTAAGTCTTCCTCCGTTTTAAATTTAAATTCTTTTGTGGACAATAATGTTTTATTTAAGACAGTTGACTCTTTTAACAAAATGTTTACAATTGACTTTTGTGGAGAAAGTTCGTTTGACTGTATAACCAAAGAAGGCAAAAATAATCATTGTAGTCAAATATACCAGGAAGATGAAAAGCGCTATTTTGCCTTCAAAAGGTATTGTATTTAATAATTTGTTAAAAATATCTATAACAAATCTTTATTACGATTACACTTTAAATCATAAGTATTATTATTCAGAGACTTTAGTGGAGAAGAATACATACACCTAGATACAGTAAATCATTTTAAAGAATTACTAAAAACTGTAAAATTTTCTCGCATTGAAGAAGATATGGATATTTCTAATAAACAACTAACTTATGATACAATATTTATTCCTATAACCCCGTCGTCTGCCCAAGTGAGTATTATCAATGCATTATTATTCATATTGTTTCGTTTTTCTTCTCACTCATAAATTTTAAATAAAAACTTGTCTAAAATAGATAACAAAAATATTCAATACATGGAAAATGGAGCCTAAATCTTTTAAAGTAAAACCAAATAATTTGGTACACAAAGATGTTAAGCAGAAGCGTCCTGAGAAGGGATTCTACTCTTGGATGCGTCCGTATACCCAGCCGAGCAAACGTTGTAAACCTAACAAACAAGACGAAGGTTTTGGTCCTATTATACCTCCAAATGAATACTCCATAAGGTAAAAATATTTTTTATATACATCTGTGGTTCAACAAGTTTCAAAAGATATCTAATACATAAATAATTAGAACAGAAGTATGTTTAGCGTGTATAAAATGTTATTGTTACACTGCAAGATTTTAAATATGTTTACAGAATTTTTCGTGAAATGGTACCAAAGTCATGGAGAATTTTCGAAAATATGAACTTGGGATTGGAAAGATATAAATGCCTTATGGAAAAATCAGCACTCCTCAGGAAAAAATTAAATCCTATTGTTCCTGATGAACGACACAAGATGGAAATTACGAAAATGGCTCTTGAGTATGAACGTTTTTCCATTTTATATATGTTTTACTAATATTTATTATGTTGAAAATAATTTTCTAATAATCTATTTTGAAATTTTATTAAGTAATTAAAATTTCTATAATTTATCATCCTACATTTTTATCTTCATTATTGTTGCAATTTAAATTACAATAAGTATATATAAGTAACAATATGTATGTATATTAAATATTTGTAAGTATGTACAATCAGTATTTATTAGTAATAATAAGATTATAAGTATAACTTTCTTAGAAAAATTAAAAACTTTGCTTTTAGTATTCTTGAAGAATTGTTTGATTTATCAACTAAAGGAAAATATAAAAATGCTGGAAACGAATGCAGTGAGAATCTACAAAATTTTCGCAAAAAAAGAGCGCAAGAAATAAGTATTGAGAATAAGTATAAGTAGGTAAAAATTTATGCTGTTTTCACAATATTTTGATTAAAAACATTAATTTATCAACCACTAGGTAATTTTTCCCAAGTGTGACTTGAATAAGGATTTTGTTTGTCGAGCCTCATTTGGGTAAAAGTTGATTCAACTTGTTGGGAGTGTCTACCCCAAGAGCAGTTGGGGCAGATCTCCAACTTGTTTTCCAGATTATGATGTAGGGTTGTGTAAAAATACTCATAGAATAAATTCCATATAAACATTGTATTATTATTCACCAATCTTTTTTACCAAAATTCGACTGTTAAATGGAAAAGCGGTAGAAAAACATTAAAACAATTAATTAACCCTTTAGAATTCCCAAAATACAAATGAACAAAGGATCAAATTAAATCTAACTCTATTTCTTTAAGGCATACCTTATATCAAAATTTATGCAGAAATTTTAGTGTTTGATAGAGCTATTTTTTTCAGGAAACAATTTTGTCTTGCGGATCAGAATATTCCTAAATATGATTATGAACAAGCATACAAGAAACTCGAAATCAACAATAAAACTCGAGATGATTCACATGAAGATATATCTTAATATATATACAACTTTTGAAAATTATGGGTTTTTCCAGTTTATTCAAATAATGTGTTTTTTTACATTAAAGAAAAAAAATGTTTTGTTGGTCTATGTCTATATGATTATCAATTTTATTGAGATTTACTATCTCACAAAAAGTCCTTTTATCATAGAATTTACCATACCCTGGGAATCAAATATCTGGAAATCAAAAGCTTTGTGGTCATCAATATGCTGTTGAAGTTAACCCTACGTAAACTTCAGATGGTAAAAGCATCATTGAAATATACCCAAAAGGACTGCTGTGAGGTCAGCGCAGAACTTCATTTGTCTCAAGGCACCAGTTTTTTTAATAACACAAGTCTAACTCAGTTTAAAGACTTTTATGGCAGCTCAAATATAGTTATTACAGGTCAATTAATTTTTAAAAAAATCATTTTATTGGTAGGATACTAAATTATAGTTTATTAATAGTTAAGAAGTTAAATATAACATTAAAAAAATACATCTAAATCTAAAAACTTTTTTGTTACTTGAATCTGACCAATGAGATAAGAAAAAATGGTAATTAATTTTTATATTCTGCATCGTTTATACAGTTTGATTTTGTATATTATATTCACAATGCTATTTTAAATATTTTTTGGTGTGACCATAACAATTTTGTGAAATTATTGCGTGGGTGCCAATATTATTTTGCATTAATAAAATAAATAGCATCTTTGTCTCTGGCGAGATCCGCGTTTGTATTTTTGATAGCTGTCAGATTTGTTTTAATAATTCAATGTAACTGATTGTTGATTCTCGTTTTGTATTATAATTTCATCCTCGCGAGAGACTTTTAGTCAGCACTCTATACAGCACAGCTAAAATGTCATCTGAAGAAGAAGATTACATGTCAGAAGCATTCTTAGCGAAATGGTTATTACACCTGCTACTTAAATTTTATCTTGGTTTCTATCACTGTTTTACAAATTTTAAATTAAATTACTTTTTTATTTTTTAATATTTTCAGTGTGCCTACGAAAGATATTATTCCAGGATTAATTAAGAATCCATCTCTCAAACGACAGCATGACATGTGGAAGCAAAAAATGACAAATCCAAAAAGGCATCAACCTATCAGAAAAATTGAAGCTGAACGCCGTGAGCAAGGACTTCAAGAAAGTATTTGTAGTAACAATAAAGGATTTACAATGCTTCAAAAAATGGGATACAAACCAGGACAAGGAATTGGAAAAGAAGGTACCTAATTATACAGATTAAATCTTATGAGTCACATTCAAAGTACTCTCTCCATGACATTTAGTAAAATATTATTATTTTAAAACATTCACTGCTTTTCTTATAATTTTAAACTCACCTTTGACAACAATTTTTTTTATTTTACTGTTACATCTTTATTTTATTTATAGAAAGTGGTATATCGGAACCTATAACTATAACCGTGAAAGCTGATCGGTTTGGACTGGGTCGAGCTAGCGTATTAAAAGAAATATCTCAATTGAAGAACCTCAAGAGAGCCAATAGAATAAAACAACATAAACAAATGTGTAACGTTGAAGATTATAGACAAAGACTTTATGAAAAAGCTCAAGAAAAAGACATTATATATGATCTTAATAAAAGTCAAAGAGTTTGTGAAAATTTAGACACACAAAAAGTAAGTTATACAAACATTGTTTTTCAAAAGGAGAGAAGGTATGTTATATTGAATGTTTTGATTACAATATTTAGTATCTTTTAGGATATACAAAAACCGGATGAGGTATGGTTTTGGCCTGAGAAAATACCAGAAAATAATGATGCTGTAGATTCAGAAGAGGTAATAGATTCTGATGATGATGCTGATGATGAAGATGTCCATTTTGAGGTGACTTATTTTTAATTTTCATCAGTTTTATCACTGTCATGACTTAATTTAAATATAATATAATGAACGGCTTCTGCCATGAATCTTGAAAATTCACTCATTTCACTTAAAAAAATAAATAAATAAATAGTTCTTATGATAATTATTTTGTAAGTAAGTTAGTCAAAAGATTCACTGTGCTAATGTATTCAAAGTAAAGTCTGATGTTAAAACAATACTTAAACTTCTAAATAATTTAAATGCAAATATGGTAGAAACAATCCTTATTGAGAATTCCGTTTAATTTTCTGTATTTTATATGATATATTTATTATTTTTCAGCCATCTGAAAAACTTAAACTTATTACCGATTATTTGAGAATATGTCATTTATATTGTATATGGTGTGGAACACAGTACAATAACCAAGAAGACATGATATCCTCCTGCCCCGGGCCTACTAGAGATGTGCATTAACTTTTATACTGTAAATAAATACTTTATCTGGTGGTTCAATTGAGATTTGCAAAAATACTTAAAATAAACCAACCAAGTAAACCTGTTGGGTCATTTATTATTTATAATATAAGAATTGAGGTCAGTTAAAAAATAAAACATTTGTTAAAGTAAATCTTTATATTTCACATAAATTAACAATATTTAATGATTTGGTAAATGGTATCTATTTCCTTATAATTTTTTATCATAACTAAAAGTTATCCTCATTTAAAAAGCTATGTTTGGTGATTATTAAATATTTAATAGATTTACATACAACACTATTTTAGGTTTATAGTAGTATATAATATATTAATTAACTTCGATGCATTAGCTGTGGTGGGCTTAACATTTAAATCACCAGGCCATTGAAGTCAAATATAGAATATCTACTCGGTACCTAAAATATATTGTTAAAGCCTCCATGTCTGTTTGAGTCACCATGGGTGTAAGGGAAGGGGAAAGTTCAAGGTTTTTTAGTTTTAATTTTAAAAAATCTGTCACTAGTAAGTGACTATCACAGAGATTGCATTTAATGTTACAAATTTACATTACTATCAACTTAATAATTTTAATAGTTCGATATAAATTCTAGATACATATTTAAGTTAGAACCTTTATTAAAAAAAATAACAAGGATTTTTTTAAAAGGATTATGTTCATAGAACGAAATTTTCTTACTTATCAGATGACAGCACTTTATGAACAGCTATATAATTTTAACGTTTTTCTTCGATGGTGGTATATCATGTATTTACTAATTTAATAGAAATAGGTAATTTATTATCTTAAGACAGATTTTAAAACATCAACTTGCCTTGATGCGATCGGTCAGTTTTTTTTTATAATATCTAGCCCATCTGACATCATTGCAGTGCTACCATAGACGGATATTTTTTTTTCATTTAAGCAACACTGAATGATGAATAAAATTATTTTCCAGGTTAACCAACATAATGTATTAATTCAAAACAAGTGTCAAAATTTTGAATCACTGAATAATCGTCTAATTGGTATTGTCAAAATTTTATGTATATCTTTCCATTTCCATAATTCACAATTTAATCAAAATTTATTCATAATGTGGATTTTTGGGTACGGTTCGTTAATTTGGAAAGTCGATTTCCCATTTGAAAAAAAAATTGTTGGATACATTCAAGGTTATGTCAGAAGGTTTTATCAACACAGCATTGACCATCGAGGTGTTCCTGATAAGGTTATTATATTGTATTTTACATTTATTTACAATAATATTAGTTTAAGATTATTCTTTAACGACTGTTTGTTTCAGCCAGGTCGGGTCGTGACTCTCCTGCCAGCGAAAGAATCTGATACTGTATGGGGTGTCGCGTACAAGATAAAAGATGATGATGAGCAGCATGTAATGGATCATCTTGATTTTAGAGAAAAAAATGGCTACGTTAAAGATACTGTCATGTTCAATCCTGCAGACAAACAAGATCCTTATCAAAATCAATTTGAATTGACTATCTATGTCGCAACAAGAGATAATGTTTCATTTGCTGGTTTGTTATTTTATTAATAAAAATGCATTTAATATCTATAAATCTATAAAAAAAGCACAATTTAAATACTTCCAGTGCATGCACTAGAAAAACCTGTATTTTTAAGAAAACGTAGCTTAGCAATTTTATATTAATCACTTACCCCATAAATGTATTTTGACTGCAGACTTTTGTTTGAATTAATTTATTCTTATAATTTATATACTTTTTGTTTCTTTTAAAATCATATAAAGTGGAGAAAGCTAATTTCATAATTAGTGGTTGTCTCTGTTTTCATAATAATAAGGAAGATTTCAAATATTGGACACTTTGAATACTAAAATGGATTTGTGTGTAAACTTCTAACTATTTTATAAAGTGTTACTTTTCTGCTGTATTATTCAACACTTTAAATTACAGGTGAAGCTACTATTGAAGAAATAGCCCAGCAAGTAGTCCATTGCTCTGGACCTAGTGGGAGCAATAAAGAGTATGTGTATCGGCTAGCTTCTGCAATGCGGCTCATAGCACCTGGTATTATTGACGACCATCTATTTGGACTCGAAGATGTGTTAAAATCAATAGATACATAAATATGAAAAACCGCCTAAATATGAGGAAACAGGACATTAAAACTAAATTTTAGAAAAATTTGTAAATAATAAATTTTAAATTATTTTATTGTATTTTATTACTTTAGACAATATTTGTTAATAAATATTTATTTTGTATTACCAAAAATTCTGTTGATTGAATTGCATCAGTTATAATAATAGGTGTATCCAATTTATGTTATCTTATATTTAGGCATACAAATTTAAAACTTATCGGAACATATAAATTCAGTATACCAGGAATAAAGCCTGCTAATAAGAAAGCATGAATCAGAAGCTTATTTTTTGTTAAAAAAAACACATTGTTCAATAATATTGAAACCTTGACAGTTTGAATTTTAAAAAAACATTGTACAAAAAATCTATTCGAATCTACAATTTTGTTTTCTGAAAGGTTCTTGTTTTTCACGCTAAGAATCTATACATTGAGATCAAATTGACAGTTTTTCTTCGTTGCATTAGTGAATATTTTTTATAACATTGAGGTTTTTTTCAAACTTGAAAGCTTTTATTTCTTGAAAAATATTTTTTGGGTCTATGGATGATTATGTTTTTCTTTTGTGTTGATATTTATTTTTACTTTACAGTAGCAACACTCAAATTTGAATCCATGCGGCGGGACATGCGCATTGTTCGCAACTTTTTGTTTTACCTCCGCCTTTTTTAAGAAATGTTGCTAGATTGTAGATTTTTGTAATTTATTTAGGAATAAAAAACTATTTATTGTATCAAAAATAACAAATAATTTTTGTATTTAATATTAATGACTTGTTATTACTACGTTTAAAAAAAAAACAACTTATTTGTTATTAATTTAAAAATATATATATTGATTGTTTTTTTTTTTACAATAACAATAAAAATAGTTATATACAAAATATTATCATTAAACAAATACTTTGTTAAAATAATTATCGTACAAGAATATGCTATCTACGAAAAGCTTTTGGTAAAAATGGGATATTTCATGTGGCAACATTGCAATCTACCGGTTTCGTTAAGTTTTTTTCAATTGCAACTTAACCTCAAATTCGTAAGTGACAGACGTTTGTCAATTATCTGAAGATACGTTTCAACAAGATATTTTGAACGTAAGAATATCTAATTCAATACTTTTTATATTATCTAATAACATATCGCATGCCTCAGTTTTGATTTGACCCAAAAACATTCGTACTTGATCATAAAAACAAAGTAGACGCTAAAATGCCATATTGCTGCATTAGTGCATTGCCAGATATGTACAGAATGCGTATCTACATTCATAGTGTTTTTTTGTTTTATATTCAATAGATCTAACGTATATCGCACGAGACTTTTAACCTTTTTCTTTGAATTATGTTAAAATCAATTTTTATAATATTTTGTATAGATGTTTGTCTACTACAAAGACGGTAGCATTAGAATTAGTTGTGATAATTATACGTGTGTATAACTTAAAAAAAACAATGAAAAATTTAAAACGTGCTATCCATAATTATTAATGTTGAATTAAAACCTATTTGATAAACATATAGTATTTAGAATATAAACAGTAAATGGGAGTGCAGCTACACCATTTTATTATTGGTTGTTGACAAAAACATATGAGGGTCATGTTTCAAATATTACGTTTTGTAAAAAAACATTACTGGTCAATGTCTGAAAAGTAATTCATGTGGTTTCATAGTTAGTAGATTTGAGAAAACAGAGAAGTGATTTTTTTATGTGAAAAACTACAAAAACACCACCTAATTACTCAATTGGGAGAACAAAAGCTACTGTACTTTTTTTAGGGAAGTCTAGTTGTATTTTCATAAGTAACTTATTTAATGCCAACTGATTCCACTTAATAAATTAGGCATTTTCACTTATATTCTAATGATTATTCATCTTATCTTATTCAAGATATTTTAAAAGAAATGAAAGGATTTTTTTATATACCTTTTATACTCTTTAATTCTTCATGATTTAAACAGTATACATACATTTAAAGATCCAAAATAAATGCAATAATATATGTGCAATAAGGTGATACTTAGTTTTACATTTTTCTATGATATAATTATGAATTATGTCCTCTACATATAAAAGTACTACGACAATCTTTAGCTAATCGAAAAAAAAGTGTATATTTATATATTCATCATTGTTTATTGTTTTTTTAAAGATGCTTCATATACATACAATCATTTCATTTAATATTTAATTAAAAATTATTTTAATCTTAAAATTATCCAAAGGATTAACAATATGATAATTATCTTAAACTGATAGTGATACTTAAGCACTTGACTGTGTAAAATAAATTTAAAAAATATTTTCCATGTACGTTCACAATACTGCTCTAAACAAGAGTATGGAAGCTAGCAATATAATATAGTTATCTTCTCCATTTAACACTTTGTAAGAGAAAGCAGGATACAAAGAGGTAACAACCTCATACATTGTATGTACACAATGCGGAATAGCCATTCATTTTTAATTTTTCTTTAATTGACGACAAACACTCAAAATTGCATGGCAATTTACTGCTTCTGGTTTTTATGATAATTGTCACTCTTTGAATGCATTCTGTGGCATGTTTCTCTTTTAGAAGCGTAAATTGACATTTTATATTAAAAGCTATTATGCCAGTCCATTAATTTATTATATTTTCTTCTATGATTTCTCATTAATTCTTTACACAAAACAAGATGAACTTTTTTATTATTATTTAAATATTTCAACAATAATTAATATGTATTAACTTTTACTTGTCTACTTCAAATTAAATAATGCTAATTCTTAACTTCTTATCACACTTTTAACTAGATTTTAAAGTAGATTTATATATATATATATATATATATAAATCTAGAAAATGCATGATTTAATACGCGATGCAATAATAAAAAGTTGATAAATTATAATGTACCTTTAGTAAATTATTTAAAAAAATTAATTGTCTTTATATATTATATTGATTGATAATTTTTTTGCTCTAAACATATCAGTATTGTTGGCTTTCTAGGAGTACTCGATTGCAGTAGTCGTAGTAACTTTATTAACATAAGTCCCTATGTTTCACTTCATTAAATTTTTATAATGTATATAAAAGTAATAAGCGAATTTCTATAAGCACATTATAAATGATAAAAAATGTCAAATATAAATTTTCAACAATCTCACTGTATCGATACAGGAACACAAACATTTCCACTTTTATCTGATGAATGAACTTCTTTATATATTTTGCTTGATTCCTCGCAGTTGTTGCTTTTTGAATAACTACCAGTGAAGTAAGATACTTGCTCTTTGCGAATAGAGTTGGGAGTGCTGAATGGCTCTGCAAAAGGGAACTTGTGAATTTCAATTATTGATTTTTTTTGACATATATTCCCATTTATAGACGATCGCGTTCCGAATCTTGCAAAAGGATCTGCCTTAACTTCTTGGGAATGTTCTCTAGACAGAAAAGTTTTCTTGAGCCTTCTCAGTGTGAGGGTTCTGTCTGTTTCTCTTGTTAACAGTTCTTCTCCCGAATGTGTGTCCAATGTAGAAGGAAGTCGAAACGATTGAGATCTGTAATCTCTTGTGCACCCGCCTCTGGAACGAGGTGGACGTTGATCTGTGACTTCCCCGGGGAAGGTTATTTCTCCCATTCTCACTATAACACTTTTAGCTTCGGTGTGATCCATCTTCCTTAGAGTGGGCTTGAGATAAATTTATGTGATATAAAATTTAACCCACGCTTATATTCTTTCAATAATTATAAACCACAAGATTGCAAGTACACTCTGATCACGGCACTATCATTGAAGACTGTAATCGACACCTCGACCACAGATAAGATATGACTGTAAAATATCTAAGATCCAATGGCTCACAGTCAGAATATACACACCTGTTAACAATTATAAGGACAACATTATAGTTGATATTGAATGTTTCAGTACAAAAGTAAACATGGCACAGATTATTAAGGAACTCACATTTCATAATTACATTATTTTGATGAACTACTGATTTACTAGCGGCAACAGAAGTTTCAGTTGATCTTGTATGTGCATATTTACACTGAGAAAGGTCACAATAACCACCAGAGAAAAGATTATTATTGCAAAAACATTTACTCACACTACGTATTCATAAAATAATTCCTGGTGCAAATATAAATACTGTTAGATCATCAAAATTTCTTTTTATCAGTCTGTTATCTTACTTGCGTCTTCGCCGACTCCTCATAGAATCAACAATCTTGTAGTTTCATTAAAGATAAGCATTTTGTCACCCAATTTAAAATGAAGAATATATCATTTCAAGTCTTATGGAGTTTCTTTTATAACTTCTCAACCCATAATTTTTGCTGACAAATCCTCTAGTTTTCTGTCCCTGTTCGACTTTTGTATTTTGGGATATCAAATGCTATCTATTTTCAAAACCAATTTAAAAATACAAGTTTCTGGTGTTTATATGGACTAAATTGAATCTGAAAATGAATGTAAATATTGAATTGTCTGTAAAATCCAAAGGATGAATCAAAGTTTACAGCAGATTGAAGAAATAGCATAGCTGTATTATTTTAATTGTAAAGACATGCAACCCGGACAAATTGACACTTAAATATAACTGAGTAGGACTGTCAATTTGCCATTAAGTATTAAGCCACTGAATAAGTTTAGGTGATAATGTCAAACTATAACTGATTAGTTGTAACAAATATGGTGTAATTTTAATATGATTTTTTTTACTTTTAAGACAAAACAAGTACAATGGCTGATGACGATCAACCTTTACCGGCAGGCTGGGAAAAGCTTCAGAGTCGTTCTACGGGCCAGTACTACTACCTCAACAGCCACACCAAGGTCTCACAGTGGGATCGACCTGATAAGCCTGCGGAGGGTGGCTCCGATGGGCCTGCGCAGGTAATCCACATTGGCTTCATTTGTATTTCTTAACACATTGTATGCGGGCGATTTGCGCACGGAACTATGCGTGGAGCGGGCGTTTTTCGCGCGAAATTGAACATTTGGGTAAATTGCGATAACTTGGAAAATACTCGATTGATTTTTATATTTCTTTTTTTGTATTACTTATAATTGTACTATTCACAGTTCTGTGGACATAAATTCTACTTTCGAACATAGATTTTTTTTTTCAAGGCTATTGAAGCGACCCGCATTCTACCGCCATAGACATCAAAAACACATTTATACGCGACCCGCGCTCTAGTACCAGTCCACAAAAAGCGCCTTAAGGTGCGCCCCGCATACAATGTGTTAATATTGTATAAAATATTAGTCCCAAATTAAAGATTTTTCAAAAGAAAAAGATTTTTTAAAAGAAATTACTCAAAGCAGCAGAGAGCTCTCTGATATCTCACAAATTTTCTAGGCTACTGGGGTGCTTGTTTTCACTTGTGATGTTTAAATTGTCATTACAATTTATATACACAGATTTATCGTTTTTATATTGTAGTGTATACAAAACATGCCGTGTCAATTACACAGTGCATCACATGTCCATTTTTTTTCTATATTAAATTAATTTTACCGTGTCATAATAAATTCAAAAGTAGTTTTGGTCTAAAAATTGTGTAATAGATTTTCATACAAGCGGTATTTATCATTCTCGGTTTTAAATTAGTGATTGTAGTATACATAATTTTTCTTGCAGGTCCAATGCAGTCATCTGTTAGTAAAGCACGCAGGATCTCGCCGACCATCATCGTGGCGAGAGGATCCCATCACTCGCAACAAGGATGAAGCTCTGGACATCCTCAACTGCTACCGCGCTGACATTGTATCAGGAAAGTTCACATTCACAGAGCTGGCGCAGAAGTACTCCGACTGTTCCTCAGCCAAGCGAGGCGGAGATTTGGGTCCCTTTGGTCGTGGTGCCATGCAGAAGCCTTTCGAGGATGCAGCCTTCGCTCTGAAGATTGGAGAATTGAGTCTGCCCATTGACACGGACTCCGGTGTCCATATTATACTTAGAACTGCCTAATTTATTTTAAGTTATTCATAATATTTTAGATACTCGTTTGTTTGAAGGACTTATTTTGTTGTTTGCACAAATTCTGTCATGTTATCAGTCTCTTTTACATTGGCTTGTCTCTAAGGACTTTAACATGTTTGCTACATGAAAAATACTACATTCTCTATATTAATAGTTCCAGAAAAGTTAATATATTTTTCATGTGTTCAGAATTACAACCATCTCGCACCAATGCTATGAAAGATTCAAAATAAACATATTTATATGAGTCTAGTATTCAACACACCTCTCCCACAGTCTACCAAAAAGACACACGTGCCTGCTACATCGAACATGTGATGTGATGGATTAATCTGGTTAGTCATATCTTTAAAAAAGGATTGATCCAATGTAATAAAACACAACCAATGAGCCAGTTTGTCCAAGCGCAGAGCATAGGTCCCGCAAGCAAGCGAGTACCATATTTTATAATTATACTAAGAGTATTGTGTGCGAACCGATTTTTTTATTATGTGTATTTTCAATATAACTATACGTTTAGAGACCGTTTAAGTATGATATTATCTGTTTTTTTTTTAATTTCGAAAATTTTGTTATTTACGATAGGAAAATAAACTGTGCTTAGCACATGGCACAATAATTCTCTTTATTATTACACCTGAAAATTTATCCTTACACTTTGAAAAAATTTCCAGAATCATTCTAGAGAATTTCTAAGAATCGTTTACTGTAAATATATTTTTAAAAAAAAACAAAAATCAAAGTTACATTTAAAACAATTATCTGTTTACTGCCGAAAATGGGTAACAATACTTTTTCAGGTAGTGTATACAGAAATAGTGACTCATGATTCTTATGTGATATTCTATGAATTTAGTAATTTAGCTACACATCTTCAGGACTAATAGCATTAAAGAAATATCTTCTAAGAAATATTTACAGGAAATCACACAAATTCCTGAATAGCAGGAGCAATTTGAAGGGATTCTGTGTGATTTCCTTAATAAGAAACTAAATTATTTTAGATTCACGCTAAATTTGCTGTTTTTAAATAGACAGCTCACATCTCATAGATACACACATATTATATATATATATGTAAAGTTGTAAGAGTAAACAAAAATTATTTTGAAATATCAATTGTTTATTTGAATAAATTATATTCAAAATTATATAAATAGATATAAGAGAGTAATCTACACAATAAAACTGAAGGAAATTCTTTTATATATTTATAATACAAGTACATAGCTAATTGTAAATTTATTATACACAAACATTATATTTAACTGTGCACGTCAAAATTAAAATATATTCATGAAAGCCAGTTTAGAGATAAAATTAAATGTTATGGATCAAATGAATATAACCTAATAAAACAACTTATCTTCTGCTGGCAAATCAAATTAAAGGCTGAAATATCTGATATGTCAGTCAAAATAAATTTCAAATCCAAATTTACAGAATTTCATTCATGGCCAACTGTATTCTCATTTCAATACAAGCTGTCCTATCTTGGTATATCTGATTTACCAGAGAGAGGCGCTTCTGTTCTAAAATTGCATTTTCCTTCATAAGTCGATGCCTCTCTTCAATTTCTGATTCAGTGTAA
Source organism: Atopsyche davidsoni (assembly GCA_022113835.1). Lineage (NCBI taxonomy): Eukaryota > Metazoa > Arthropoda > Insecta > Trichoptera > Hydrobiosidae > Atopsyche > Atopsyche davidsoni. The sequence goes on along the minus strand of JAILWY010000006.1, from coordinate 5,452,860 downwards.
GGCTGAGAAGGGTCTCTGATGAAGTTATTCTGTAAACCGTTATTTTCTTGTTTATTTTTAATGGCCATATGGCTCCTGAGTTTGACAATCTCAAATCGCTCAGAATTGATCTTTGCCTGCAAAATTGATTTTAATTGCAAAAATTCTGCATGCTCCAACTGTAACCTCATAAGTTGCAATTCTTCCTCAGACAAAGACGGTCTTTCGCTCTTGGATGGAGCCGTTTCGGAGCTAGTGGAATAAACCGAGTCAGTCATTTCATTTTTGGAGGTGATCGGATTGGGGTCAGTGACTTCTTCAAAATTGTCTTCAAAGTTATCAACTGGGAAAGCAACTTTGGTTTCATGTTTAGAATCAGTGATGGACTTCTCTTGGAGATTTGTTGGTGTTTTTATATCATTCGGGACTGTCACGTTAATAGGTTTGAAAGCTTGCACTCTTTCTTCAGAAGAGCTTAGAGATACTTGACTAGAGTTTTCGGCTGATGGCAGTTTCTCGGAACGATCCTCGTCGAAGGTGTGTTGTCTGTCCTCGATGGAGTGTGTTTGTGAAAAACATGACGGGTCGGAAGTTTTTTGGACTGCACGTAACTTTCGCTACAAATAGGTTAAAAAAAAACTATTAAGATAATGAAACAATATTATGTTAGTCCAATTGAAAGCTGGAAAATAATGTAACAGTAAATTAAAAGTATGAACTTTATCTAATAAAATGAGCATTGGCTTAAAACTAGAATGATAAGCTTTGTGAAATAAATGCTTATAGAATAACCAATAGTGACTCAAAAAAAACTGAATCGCTGCATTAACAATGAGATAAATAATATTCTTACAAATTGCACTGAGTAATAATCAACTTTGAGGACAATATATATTTGGACGAACCTTTAGTTGTGTAACAATCCTCTGTCCTTCCCATAGTTGTTCTTCCCTTTTTTGAGTGACAAATCCGGCGTGCATTTCTGCATGAATTTGATTAAGTAAAGATTCCTGTTTCCTCAACTCTTTGGTGATTTCTTCTGCGGATTCTGGCAATTTGGGAGCCATGTGAGTAAGTGGTGGCATGTACCTACAATGCGGGATCAAGATTGTAACATCAAAGCAATTTATTTTTTGCTTTACATTTTTAAATAATAATTTCGAATTAAATCAATACTTTAAAACACTCCCCTACCTATCAAAAATATAACTGAAGAAATCAACAACAGATTTCCTTTTGCTTCTGGTTTTAGTCGTAATACGTGGAAACGTGGACATTATTAAAATACAAAAATTATTTAGTGTATATATTGCTATAAAATAGCATTCACTTAGTATGAAATATTTGGTATAACTTATCACTAAGTAAAAGCAAACCGGGAAAGCCTTAAGTTTTCAAAAAATTACATTCAACTTGGGTTTCGATGATAATTTCAAAACGAAAATAAACATAACACTGGGACATTAACAGGTACAAACACTATAGGATGCAGATTAACGTAGTTTCAGTTCCTCACGCCTGTGACAGTGGGAAGACCAACTGTTTATGCTCTTTTGGTTTTGCAAAAGTAATTGAAATAATTTTAGTCCAAAGTTTGTTTTCATAGCAAAAACTATATGTATTAAAGAAAAAATATATACAGCAAAAACCAACTTTTTTCTTGTAAAATATCCGAGAATAAAATTTATAAAAACTTCATAAAAAAAACATTGATCTACAATTTTATTTATAATCGTGGTCACTGCAAACACAAGACAATAAAATTTGTTATCAGTATTCAAACACAATGAGCTGATATGCTCTAACCCAGGGTTCCCCAACCTTTTTGCACCCAAGAGCACATTCTAGAATGCCGATCAAGCAGTGGGCACCATTTATTTTTTCAAAGTATATTTATAGTTGGACATAGTCAATAATACATATAATGCACAAAAAATATTGAATTCTAAAAATATGATTATAAAATATAAAAATTATTGTTTACATTTTTATGTAAAATAAATAATAGCATAAAAATTCTGGTAATTGGGGCCAATATGCAATGAATAATTATTTTTTAAAGCAACTTTAAAATGTACATATAGATGTAGATATAGAGCTAAAAATTGAAATATATACAGACTAAGTTTATCAAGATTTTAATGCACCTACTAAATTTAATTTGAATTTTAATGTTTTATTGTCTGATTTAAAAAAATTGACCAGAATTGGTAAATTTTTCGAATTGGAATATCAGAGATACTTTTACAAAGCTTCCACCTCACTTGTACGACCGCAAAAATATCAGATAGACTTTCACATACCTTTCAGCTTACTTTTATCAACCAAAAAAATATCAGATAGACTTTCACATACCTTTCAGCTTACTTTTATCAACCAAAAAAATATCAGATAGACTTTCACATACCTTTCAGCTTACTTTTATCAACCAAAAAAATATCAGATAGACTTTCACATACCTTTCAGCTTACTTTTATCAACCAAAAAAATATCAGATAGACTTTCACATACCTTTCAGCTTACTTTTATCAACCAAAAAAATATCAGATAGACTTTCACATACCTTTCAGCTTACTTTTATCAACCAAAAAAATATCAGATAGATTTTCACATACCTTTCAGCTTACTTTTATCAACCAAAAAAATATCAGATAGACTTTCACATACCTTTCAGCTTACTTTTATCAACCAAAAAAATATCAGATAGACTTTCACATACCTTTCAGCTTACTTTTATCAACCAAAAAAATATCAGATAGACTTTCACATACCTTTCAGCTTACTTTTATCAACCAAAAAAATATCAGATAGACTTTCACATACCTTTCAGCTTACTTTTATCAACCAAAAAAATATCAGATAGACTTTCACATACCTTTCAGCTTACTTTTATCAACCAAAAAAATATCAGATAGACTTTCACATACCTTTCAGCTTACTTTTATCAACCAAAAAAATATCAGATAGACTTTCACATACCTTTCAGCTTACTTTTATCAACCAAAAAAATATCAGATAGACTTTCACATACCTTTCAGCTTACTTTTATCAACCAAAAAAATATCAGATAGACTTTCACATACCTTTCGCCTTACTTTTATCAACAAGAAAATATCAGAGACACTTTCATAAAGCTTTCACCTTACTTTTACCAAGGCAAAAATATCAGAGACAGTTTCACATAGCTTTTACCTCACTTATACTACCGCAAAAATATCAGTTAGACTTTCACATAGCTTTCACCTCACATGTACTACAGCAAAAATATCAGATATATATTTATTCAGCAACTTTTTCATCAAGTATCTGAACAATATCGTGAACGCATTTTTAGAGGGCGTTATTACAGAGACAAAGACAAAACAAACTACACCCATAAGATGCTATTTTAACAAGCTTATATATGATTTTCTGGAAAGAATTATTATTTTGAAATTAATTAAGATATAATTATTTTCGCTTATATTTCAGTTTCAGTTATAAATTATTTTCATAACTTTTTTTAGTAAACTTAAATAATTTTTTATCGTATTAAAAGATCGGCGGGCGCCATGGTGCCTGTGTGCATAGGGTTGGGGACCACTGCTCTAACCCATAATAACAAGTTGCAAGAATATATTCAGAATTTGTTTGATTCCATATTTTATAGAATCATCCGAAAAGGAAACTAGACACATTTATTATACACCTAGTTTCACTATCGACTTGAAAAAAAAGATAAATCAGATCCTCCTAGAATAGTTCACATTTTGCAGTGTGCACTTTTCCAATTTATCTGCTATTGCTTAAATTATAACAAATAAATTACGTTCAATGTCAATCTATTATTTTGTTGCAGTTGATGAGTTATTTGTTATTTTTTTTATCAATTATAAATGTAATTCCTTCTGGTTTATTTTTTTATTTAAAGTGTTACTCATCATTGCATAGACGCGCTACGAATTATTATTATTTCCCGTTCCTAAACAGATTCCAACTTAGAAAAAAAAATTAAATAATTTTACTAACTTGGTAAGTTTTACATCCGAAAAGAGCAACTTAGCATTGGTGACCAGGTAAGTTAGCAAACTTTGAGACATGTTGAGAGTAGGCCCCAGAAGCGTACCAACTGTCAGCATACTCAAACGGTTCAACTGAAAAAAAAAAATTAATCGTAAGAAAATAAACTTATTACTGAAAATAACCACAAATCCCAACAGTTATGTAAATGAAAAAAAATTCTACTAGGGTAGAATTTTTTTTTAAAAATTACTAACCTTGTCATGAGATAAAACACTGGCAATGTGTGAAATAAGCCAGCCCAAAAGAGCTCTGTTGCAGGATGGAAGTTGAGAAATCAACGGAATAAAAGCAGCGGGTGGCTGGTTTACAGCGTCTTCAAACTGACCACAAAGCTCGGTTGTGAGAACTGGCTCAGGTAGCTCCCTAAAAATAATCAATGTGTTTGAATATTAACCTCATACAAAATTAATACTGTAAAGAATGACATGACTGATAGTTCTTACTTATTTGAGAACTAATGGTTTGTCAAATAGGAACGTATTCAGTAAGATTGTGATCTTATTATATGTTAGTTGGAAACTTACGTTATGAATAGTTTAAGCAATGCACAAGCTGTCGATACTTCATAATCATTTTCAGTTACTAATTCTCTATCATTGTACAATTTCCGCAGTATGAGTATTCTTTGTTTAGCTGGTTCCACTCTATATACAGACTCTGAATTCAATCCATGTTCCTAGAAAATTAAAATGAAGCAAATTTATACATTGGAAGTAAGTAAATCCTAAACATGCTGATTAAAAATTGTTACGTGTTTATACCTGCAAGAAGTCAATGCAGTCTCTGACCACAAGGGGAAGGTTTGTATCATCGTGACATCTTGATCTCTCCACAGCCAGTCCGAGTGAAACTCCAAAGATTGGTTGAGCAACTGCAAATTTCACAATATGTCACTTAATAGATATTATCACATAATTACTATAAAATAATATAAAAAATAATAACAATAAGAACTTCTCTGCATCGGCTATAGGTAGGAATTGAAACACTGTTATTATGTAAAATACCTCCGAGTGTGAACATTTCTTCAAACGGTATTCCTGCTGCTATAGTTGGTTGTTTATTGCTGCCCTTTCTCTCTTTTTTATCTTTATCTTTTTCTTTGACTTTTTCTTTTTCCTTATCTTTAACTTTTTCCTTTGATTCTTTTATTTTCATTTTTTCTTCTTTTTCCTGGAAGATATAACAAATTAAAATTAATAAAACAACAACAAATTCTTCACCCTGTTGATATAAATATGTCTGTTTAAAATATAAAAAAAACCTTTTCTCTTTTTTCTTTCTCCTTTCTTATTTTTTCCTTTTTCTTCTCTCTTTCTAGCATTTCTTTTTCTTTCTCTTTTTCCTTTACTTCTTTTTCTCCAACTTTTTCTTTATCACGAGATTTTTCTCTTTTTTCCTTACTTTTAGTAGGAAACTTGAAAGCCTTAGTCTTTTTAGACTTCGAAGGACTCCTAAAAAATAATTATTTGATTTAAAAATATATTCAAAGTATATATCAAAGCGCTATCTATTTGTACACTACATCTTTGCATTCATAAGTAAGTATTTACTTTGTCTCAACATCTTCTTCCGGTGAACTTTCTCCTGCTAAAGCAGCATAACCTCGATCTTTCTTTGAATCTTTTTTGTCTTTTCGGCGACCAATTAAAAGATCCTTCTTGCTAGGTTTCTCATGATCTCCGTCGCTATCTATGATCGAAAAATAAGTATGTGAATCAATTAATTGTTAGCGCTGAATTTGAAAAATTTTATGCTCACTTTTAACACAAATTACATCATAATTGTTTTCTTATCTCTTTTACGTATCACATTACTGAAACATTATTTTTTCTAGATAAAATAAAAAACCGAAGAACTTCTAATATTCGCAACACGTTCAAAAGAAGAAAAATGGTAAGAGTTTTAATATGTTCAAAATTGAACCAATAAGTATATATAATAGAATGGTTTAATAATTATTTAATGATAATATAGCATGAAAAGTAATAGCTCGACACAGTGTATCGATAATGTCAAAACATTCTTACAATCGCTTTCGTTGCTTCTTCTGCCCGATTCAGCATTATATAATCCAGGAAATCCTTCTTCTCCGTCGAAATCCATTTGTGTACTTTAATTTTAGATTTTCTTTTATATCATATTAATTTAAGGTTTATTTATTGAAATGTGACATTTCCGCACATCTGTCAAAATTAGGTTTGATTGTAGGATACCAACTTAACGGGAAATTATGAGGCAGGTAGATTGTCATTTATAGCAGTACACTTACACCGTATTCTTTTTTATTTTATAAATTGATTTTAAATACACTCCTCAAATTAAAAAAACCCGATAACATATTTTTTTAGTTCCAGGATTATTTAAGAGTAGCCTATTTTTTTTAAATAGGGGCCATTTGTCACAAATGGATAATATGCAAAATATTGGTTAGCTGAGATTTATAGCTTCGCAAAAATACGATTAAAAAGAAACAAACTAAAATTTTGTCTGATAGGTCAGACATTTTTGAGCGCAAAATGCTGGCTTATCAGTTCAAAGCGAGTCGAATTACTTTTTCAGCGATATTATCAACGATAATCTGTTTTGAATAGAAGATATTCTGCGAAATAAACAAAAAAATATACACCCATACCTCGCTATACGGGCGCTCTTTATACGGCCTTTCGTTATAACGCCCCTTTTTCGATTTACGGCCTAAAATGTTTTGCTATAACAGCAAAAAAAACTTTTTTTCGATGTTATTTTGTTTACGAGCGTTATTCAATGTGTGCTCATAGAGCGGCTGGTTTAGACTTGTCTGAGTGTTTTATGTACATATTTATTACTAATTGTTACACATTAACTGGAAAAATTGGAAATAATTAGGGACATTTTTGGTACGTAAATACATATGTATGTATGTACAAATAATTTTTTTTTAATGTGTATTTATTTATTAAACTTATTTTAACTATTGATTATATGGATTGAGGACAATAAAAAACGGAGAATGCCAATGAGTCAAATGACTATCCAGGAAAAAGTTTTAAGTATTTTCGAAAATTTTAAGAATGGAGATACCGATGAATCTGCTGAAGATGCCACATTCCAAGCAAGCCGAGGATGGTTTGAAAAATTTAAAAATAGATTTAATTTGCATAATTTGAAAATGAAAGGTGAAGCAGCTAGCGCCGACGAGGCCGCATTTAAGGAATATCCCAAAATTTTAAGGGGAATTATTGAAAGAGGTGGTTATAAACCTGAACAAGTGTTTAACGTAGACGAAACAGGGCTTTATTGGAAGCGAATGCCTGATCGCACGTACATTTCAAAAACCGAAAAATCTGCGCCTGATTATAAGGTGTCTAAAGAACGATTAACTTTGCTACTTGGTGCAAATGCCGCGGGTGATTTTAAGCTAAAACCACTTTTAATTATATTTGTCCGAAAATCCAAGGCCTCTTTAAGGACTAAATAAAAATCAATTACCCATCATATGGAAATCCAAAAAGAAAGCTTGGATTACTAAAGCTACTTTTGAGGATTGGTTCAAAAATCACTTTTGCACAGAAGTGAAAAAATATTTGCGAGACAATAACTTAACCAACAAGGCTTTGCTAATTTTGGATAATGCACCAGGGCATCCTACTAATTTATCCGAGCTATCTGAAGATGTCATGATTGAGTACCTTCCGAAAAATACAACAGCTCTGATCCAACCAATGGATCAGGGTGCAATAGCCACTTTTAAGGCATATTTCCTACGCCGAACTATCCGACATCTTATAAGGGAAACCGATGGTAAAGCTTCAATTAAAACATTTTGGAAAAACTATAACATCAAAGATGCTGTTGACAGCATCAGTGAATCGTGGAAGGAATTAAAATTAACAACAATGAACCATTTGAAAAAAAATATGGTCGGAATGTGTAAAAAGTGTTACATATTTAACAAATTTGGAACAGATCCCATTAAATTTGTATTAGAATAATTGATTCCTTATACAGCTTTTCGCTTTGCGGCCAAGTTTCGTGGAACGTATCTAGGCCGTAAAGCGAGGTATGGGTGTATATATTTATAAATTACACTCATGTATAATAATTAAATTTAAATGTTTGCAATTGTGTTAAATGTTTATTAAATTAATCAATATATTAAAACAAAAAATATTTTTATTTATAAATATGTACATATGTATTTCTTATTACTGAAAACTATAAATACTTTTTAGGAGCGTATTTCTGGCTTATATGTAAACAGCACAATGAAAACCCACATATGAAGTATTATCTGAAAGATAAAATAATTTTTTTAGAAACACCAAATACATAGAATTAGTCATGAAATCATTGGAACAGAAAATTACCATGTAGGAAATAATAAATATTCTTGCTATGGGGTTACGCCGTAAAAACACTCCAACTCTCACACTAAAACTATCTAATGTAGAATAAGCCTTCTTCACTTGACGAGAAAGACTCGAATCCCACGGAGATTCCTGCATCATGGGAGGAAACCGAGCTTTCACTGAAATGGTATTATCTGGATTAAACCAAAGATAAAATATTAAAAAAAGATTTACATATACAATACACAAGAAAATATTTTAATATTTCTTTTCTAAATTATATGTACTAACCATCGTCTGTATCATTTAAATTGATTATCCTTGGCTGGTTATTTCGCATGCTCACAAGATCTGATCGATATTTATTCTGCAAAAATAATTTGATGAATCAAATTTAATTATAATAAAATAATTTTTTAAAGGTAATTATAAGAACTAGCTCACCTCAGTTTTTTCTAACTGGAGCCTTAATGCATTTCTATCGGAAGTTATACTTTCAAGAGCAGCTTGTTTAGCTACCAAAGCTTGGGTCAGGGATCGAAGCCTATCTTCGCCAGATTCAGAAACGTTTAATGAGCTTCTTGAAGAATTACTGGAAAATTGACATTTTTTATTAAAGATATATTGCTTTAAGGAGACTATAAAATTACATAAATTGCGTATTTACCTTTGAAGTTTCTCTTTTTCTATAGAAGCTTTATCTTTTAATTTTGTACGCAGCAATGAAATCTGCTTAGCAGTCTCTGTTTGTAACGATGTCAATTCCTAAATATAATAAAATAAGTTAAAATGAGAGCTGCGATTAAATAAAAAAGGAATTTTACAATTTACTGAAAATTATATACTTTGCTCAAGCTAGTGATAGTGTGATCCGCCATTTCTTTGGCTGCTTTTTCTTGTCTCAGTGCTTCTCTAAGAGCAGAGACCTGTCGTTCTGTAGATCTCATCCGATGTTCTGACACCTCCAAATCTTTTGTTTTTATTTCACTCTCATTTTGGTACTTGAAAACTTCTTCTAAGAGCTCTTCTCTCTCTATTCTACAGAAAATAAAAATTGTATCAAAACAAGTAAAACATTAAAATATTTGTGATAAAATAGCTTATATTCAATATACAAACTTCAGCTGGTTTATTTGTGTATTCAGGGGATTAGATTCAGAGTCAGTAGCTTCTCCGTTACCACCTAATTCTCCGATGATCTTATCCTTAAGCATCAGTGTATTATTTGCTCGGACTTTATAGTTCTTAAGTTCCAATACAGCATTAGAAGTTTCAATCTTCGCTTTATCTAATTTGTCTTCCAATTCAGCACATTTGGATTTAAAAATATTTAAGTCACTCTCAAATTCAGTCTTCAATGAGACATTATTCATGAGAGACAACTCTAGATTCCTTATTCTTTGGATAAAAAAATAAATAATTAAATAGGTTTATCACTAAAAATATTTTATCATTTGATAAGAAATTCATTTATGAATAAAAATACATAGTATACTTAATAACGAGTCTATGGTCATAAAATTGAAAAAATGTTTCATATTATTGGTTAATAGCTGTATTAGAAATAATACAATCAAATGACGCATTCACTTTATTTTATGATTTGACATATTAAAAAATAAATGGCATACTCCTGTTGAAGATGTTTTCGATCTTCCTCCAGCGTTTGTATTCTGTCGTCGAGTTCTAACTTTTCAGAACTCTCTCTTAGATTTGCCTGCAGTTCTTCAAGTTTTTGTACTTTTCCTAATAAATTATCTCTTTCTATCACAGTTTCAGTATACAATTTTTCAATCTGTTGCAAGCGTGTTTGAGTATTTACAGTCACTGAAAAAATTTGATTTGTTGTAATTTTCAAATCAAATTATGTTACATAAAGTAAATAAATAATTTGGCTATTTACGTACACTTTTCTGCATTTTTCGCTTTGGATAAAAGTAAGGACACTTCATTATTTACAACTGATATTTCATTGCGTAGCATTTCATTTTCCATATTGATATAGCTGTGAGCTTCATTGGATGAATTAATAGTTTCATCACTTAAATCTTTATTAAATAATTCATCCGTAATATCATTTTTAGTGTTTAATTCATTATATTTATTATATAAGGCATCTGAAAACACATCATAAAAACATGTCAGCATAACAGATTAAGTCTTATCAACATTAATATTTCATTTTAAAAAAATTAATAACATTTGTTACCTTCATTGGGTTCAGAGGTGGAATTTTCTTCACTGTTAGCTGAATTCTTTGAGGGAGATTCCATGGTTGATAAATACTTTTCGTTTTGGAGCAACACGTTAGAAGTCTGGAGAGTCGACTCATCTGAAGGTGCATTTAGGTCAGCTTTCTTGGGAGCACTCTTCACTTTTTTATTCAACTTCTTTAGCGACTTGCCTTTGAGTTTTGTTGGAGTACTATTTTCACTGCCATGGTTATAATTTGAATTGAGAGGTCTCATATCGACAATGTGTGTTTCTTCTAAATTGTCATTTTTAATCTGCACCTCTTCTATTGCGCTCATTACATTATTTATGTAACCAATTTTGTCCTTTTCTTGAAGAACAGCGGCAGCATTTTGGTCTATTTTGTTTAGCAAATTTTCCGCCTTATCTGCCAACCCGCTTAACCAAGACATTCTGGAATCTAAAGAACACAAACATTAACACAATTTTAGGTACGTTAAAATAATTTTCTAGTAAAAAAAAATAAGTTACTGTCTCTTATACTTCTTCACAATTTAGTGATGTGTCAGTTTTCATCGGTAAAGGTTGAATTTGTTAACTATTCAGCAGTGTCAGTTGTTTACAACTAGCTAAATATTTGATGTTTGTTTAAGTGATGTGACACGACAGATGTATTTTTTTAATAACGATTCTAGCGCAAAACGTTAACTTTAATAACAGTAGTGTAAAAAAACATTTTGATGACATATCACTGACAGAAACATATCCAATACCGTAGATCGGTGGTCCCCAACCCTGTGCCCGCGGGCGCCATGGCGCCCGCCGACGATTTTACGTGCGCCCGCCGCTCTCCGACCACAATTAAAAAAATATTTATGTTAAAAAAAAAAAATATTTAAAAAAAAATAAAAAATTTAGTAATCAAAAAAAAAAATTAATTAAACAGTGGGCGAAAAATTAGAACGCCATTGGAGTTTGTGGGTTTTGAAAATATTTTCTGTTTAGGACAGGTACCGACGGGCAATAAAATTATTTTTGCCGAGCGTCGATGGGACAATAATCTTAATTGGATTTACAAATCAGCGTCTGGTTTAGGGCGGCTAGTTACCTGAGCGGGCCAATGTTTATGAAATAAACTTTTAATATTCATTATATTTATGCATTTTGAAATAAACAAAATCACACCGACGTACCTTTTGGAGCTTAAGGGCCTAGTCTGCATAATCGAGTTTTTTTTATCATTTTCTAGTCCGTTTTGCGAAAAATCCATTGCACCAATCGAAAAAATTTAAATGCAAAAAGTTTGATACATTCCTTCTTTCGAATAAAATATATTTTTATATCTTATAAATTTACTATTAATATGATAATAAAAAAAAAATTCCGATTGTAGGAATTTGGAGATTCATCTGGCCCATTTTACAAGAGTCCTAAACATTTAAAAGTTTTTTTTTTAATTGAAATTAAAAGATTAAATATAAACCATGTGCGCCATATTATTTAAAAAATTAAAAAAAAAAAATCATTAACAAACTTTGGTTTTGAAAAGTCGTCATTTTATCCAATTTTTCAACATCTTCAAGATTTTATTTTACCCTTAAAATGGACGTTAATTAAATAATAAAAAATAGATAAATATAATTTATAGTTTTTTCTCTGTAAAAAAATCAACTTTCGATATAGCAAAATAAAGTGACAATTAAATTAATCAAATGTCCAACTAGGTGTGCCACAAGTTTCTGGTTTTTTTTTATCAATGAAAAGTGGATAATTTCAAAAAAAATACTATAATAAAAATAGTTTATTCAAAGTATCGTCCCTCGCTAGCTACACATTTTTGCCATGTCTCTGTCAGTACACGAATACCGTGACAATAAAATGACCGTCGGACCGAAACCATTCATTCCACCAATTTTACACTTTTTGACCAAGTGTAGCCCAGCCAATCCATAATATATTATAAAATTGCGCGTTTAATATGTAGTAAGCGCCATCTATATGTGAAAGCCAAAAACTTAGTAGCGCTTCTAGAAAATCTATTTTTCTTTTTTTTTTTTTTTTTTTTTTTTTTTTTTTTTTTTTTTTTTTTTTTAGCTGGGCTTTGGAACTACTTTCGGGAGCAGAAAAATACCTTGAAAAAATAAATGGCGCCCGCCGCCCGACCGGCGGGCGCCATTTGTGCTCTTGGGTCCTAAAAGGTTGGGGACCCGTGCCGTAGATACTTAAATATACAAATGAAGCTAGCAACAAGCGCATACTTTTACCAACCGAAAAATTAAGCTTTTTTAAAATTATTTTTAAAGCTATTTAATTTTAATGTGTGAATTTATAGAATTATTTTTACTATTAATATTTAAAAAAATTAATGTGGACCGTAATGAATCTTAATTTTTACTCACGAAAGTATCCCAAAATATAATTTAAAATATTGCAAATACTGCAGAAACACTTTGTTTAAAATAAACCAGAGGCTTACAAAAATTAATAAATATACCTCACGTAAAAATCTGGCTGATCATACCAAAGCATGTTGATAGTTTCTATATGATTTTAACGGTTTCTTTTTAGTAGTAGAAAACCGAATGTTTTTCAAAAAAATTATAATATTGAAAATTAATTCACACAAAAATACATTTTAATAGCCATCAATTTTAATAATAATATTATAAAACATATCAAAAAGGGGCAAATTCACTGAAGTACATATTTTATTTCATAACGTTGTGAAATTGTAGAAATGGAGAAAATGTTACAAAACATATTGTTACCTAAATTTGTGTCAACAGTCCATTGTGAATTTTTTTCTTTTTGAGCTCCATGTGAGTAAAATTTTCACTTTTCATTATTCAATTATTAAATAATTGCAATTCTTTGTTCATTTCAACTTTATCTAATTAGTTTCTAAATGTGCTTAGCAAGTTTTATTATATTATTATTAATAAAATGTGAATTTTATTTTGAGAATATGCTTACTTTGTACTTACTTCAAATCATTTATATTGTGAAAAATTCTGTGCTTATTTGAAGACATCATAGTACAACACGTACCACATTTGTAAGTAGTAAATTTATTTAACTCATTTTTACCTTTTAAGACTTAGTATAATAATTAATATGTGAAAATCTTAAATTTACAAGTGGTGCCAAGATAAACTCATTTCTATTTTCTCATTTATCTTTGAAGCTCTTAAGGTTCCTGCTGTTGAATGGAAAAATTAACCTTTTCCTAACATGTGTCTGCTAAAAAGGCAGGTTTTTTTATTTTTGTATATTTGATTTCATACATTCGTAATCATTAATGACCCGTGATTCCGATATTATCATTTTTAGCCATCCTTGTATTACAATTCAGAAAAATTGATCTACATACGAAAACTTCTTAGATTTATTTCTATTACTTGATAAGTCACGTAAACAGTCTTCACTATCGTACATTTATCGTTACTTAAAATTATCTGACAATTCGTCTGTAATTATTTCTTCATCTGAATGCGTATTGATTAAATAAGAAGAGAAAACATAAAACTCTGTAGAGTAAATAAAAGCAATAAGCAATAACTATAAGGAAAGCCACGGATCAATTGAAATAAAACTGCAACGGTTGCAATAAAGTAACCACAATGAAACATTATATTTGGTCAGATCAATAAGTAATATCACCTCTGGGGTATCTACGTAACAATAATAATAAAAAAATCCTTCTCATGGAATGGCCCCATGCCTTGAACCTATTTGCTGTTATGATTGAAATAAAACTAACGCAGATAAATATTCAAACATTTTATTCATCACATAAGAATTTTCAAACATTATGGATATATTAATATTAAAACCAATCATTCAATGATTCAACAAATAATTATAAATTACAGGCTTTATAGTATAAGACTTACATAACAGTTCTTTTCATGAAATTATTAAGATAGTTTGTTATGGACATTCATTTAGATAGTTTTTCTAATAAACTACACTTTGCACAACTCTATCATTACATAATATGTAATATAAATGCATAAATTTATTTAGAATGTGTATTTTACGATAATGTAGTATACATTTCTGTACAACTAGATTGTCTTAAACAGAGAAATTTGGTATTGTTTATATTTTGTCAAAATAGTTTATAGGACTTATATAATTAATTATTATATCATAAACGATTCTAGTCAAATAAAAATACTTGTGTTTTACACTTTTATATAGTAGTAACCAATCTATCGACTATGTTTCCTGATAAAGGTACAACATGACACATTAATTAAATTGCTTGTTTTGATAAATGTCTACAAAAAGTCTATATAAAATACGACAGAATTCCTACCATTTAAAATCACAAATTATTTTGGAAATGGTTTGTCTTAAAATATAGAGATGCAAAATAGCAAATTTCAGACAATTGTCACTACACATTGAAGGCTTTAGAAGCTGAAAGGCTACTTTAATGACTAAAATTATCAATATCTATAACTTAAAACAAGGAGATCTTAAATCATAACAAAAGACGAATTTATTTAAATGCTGCAAAACTCTCGTAAGATTAATCTGTCTAAACAGCAGTTTAGTTTACAGATTGTTCAACTTTGAGTCCATCTTTCGAGTCCTCGTCGTCCATTTTCTCATCGCTCGAGGGAGAAGCGGAATTGTAATCGGAATCTGTAGACTGTGCGGGTGACCTTTGGTTTTCAGGGTTGTTCATGACTGCTTGAATGAAATCTCTGGTCTCGGCCTGCAGAGCTGCCAGCCGCAGTTGCAGCTGCTGATTGCGTCTCATGAGAACTACAGTCCTCATCGCGATGTCAATGAGGCTCTCCCTCCTTGTTCTGTGCGTTCCAATCTTGCAGCAAGGGTCCTCAGGAAAGCGATAGTTGAGCGCATCGTACGTGGGGACTCTCTCTGCTGTGGGGTTGCGTATGACTGGTGGAGGTGTAGGTGGTGGAGAATCATTAGACTCTGCATCAGAAGAGCACCCTGATGAAGAATCATCGTGAAGAACGGGAGGTACTTGTGTCCGTAAACGTATGACTCTACTTCTGTAGCGCCCATGATGAATTCTGCCCAGTCTCGATCCTAAAAAAGAATATAACTTTGAAGACTTAAATTTATTTTAAAATAATAGTTTTTATTCAATAGACGAAAATATGTACAACGAAATGGTTACAAGCAAGTTTGTAGTTCCTTACGCTGTCTGAGTGTAAGTAGCCTAGAGGAGATATATGAGTGGTACATTTCAAATGATTAGCTATTTTATAAATTTGTAAGTAGAAATGGTTTAAATTTTTATTTAAAATAAGCACAATGTCTTGAAAAATATTCATATTTGTATCTAACATAACTATTACAGCAAATTTTCTAACTGGCCCCATTTAAACCATTTTGAATTACAGTAAAAAAGTAACAGGCTTGCTACCTGCTCTATCATTGTCCACAGTACTTGACTTAGAAATCACACCTTTTATGAGTATTATAGACTTCATTAAATTTTACTATTGAAATACGTTTTGAGATAATAAAATTTATTATATAAGAAATAACAAGTACATATTTTTATAAATAGACAAGTTGAAAAGCTATCTTACAATTTACATAAATATATTATCAATTCATTATTACAAGTCTGCGAGTAGAAAATATGGTTAGTTTTACTATTCATTCATAGATGGCAGTTTACTTCGACTCGCGTATTTCTCACTTCCTTGCTCGACTCAAACAATACATTTAACCTTGTTATTTAGTCCTTACTTATTTATTTAACTTATTCTTCAACTCATACAATAAATGATTTTTTTTACGCATATTTTCACTAAACAAATTCAATAATGAAACTACCACCCAAAGCCTCATGTTGTAAGTCCACCAACCCGCGCCAGGACTAAGTGATATCTACACACCCCAATGTAAGGATAGCTCTATGAACTATTGTAAATGAACATTAAAAAAATGAAGCATCTTTAAATTTGAATTATTTTTTATGTAATTCAAACAATAATCGTCTATTTTTTGAATCTAGCTAAGTTTATTTTACACACTCAAAGCGATGCAAAAAAATTATAGCATGATGTTGAATGACTCATTTTCAACTATTTTATAAATTATTTACTATGAACTTTATCACTCTATTTTATTTCCATTGTGCGTAAATATTTTCAGTACAGTATTTTATTTAATGAGTATCATATTCGCGTAGTGGATATTTTTTTAATGCCAAAAAAATAATTTAATAGTATATTCGCTGTTGTATGAAACGTGGACGAATGGAAACCCTTTCGTATGTTGTCTCATTGAATATTTATTATGAAATAAGTAATAGTTCATAGGTCCCAAAGTTATAATTTTGTTTTGTGTCCAACAACGTTAATAACTCACTATTATTGATTCGCCCATAAATTTTAAAATGTTAAAAAATCACTAATAAATAAATATTTATTATATTCCCAATAAGGGAACTCACTTTTTTGTTTACAACCGAAATATGATATAAATAAATATTTAATTTTGCAAACTGACCGTTTCCACAATATTTTTGTTTTTAAATAATCGAAACAGAAAGAATTATAAAATACTGTGCATAATTAACAGATTTTGCCATTTCTAAAAATATACTTTTATAAATAGGAAAATAAAACTCAATATTGCCACATATATCGAAAGTTATAGTAAAAAGTGCATGCATTTATTTTATCTCGGGGTATTTTAAAGCTTTTGATAATTCACCCTTCAAGTTACTTGCTGAAAATAAATTTTTCGTTACTAACGTGGAATCAGAAGCTAAAATGATAAATAAAAAAAAAAATCGCGAAACCGACTTGCAGCTAGCCAATAGCATCCAAAAGAAATAATAGTTGCAATGAAGCTTATAATAACCTCTTTTCATGCGAAGTGCTCGATCCTCGCACATCCTGACTGCGTTTTCCGAGTAGATAACAAAACAAGTCACTAAGAATTTTCAACTTGGATAATTAATATTTCCCAAAGGCAGCTAGCTTATTACTGAGTTTCTTCCACTGGCACTTGTCCGCGGTGTGTGCGGTGATGGTCGAGTTCCTCGGCAGACTGTCACTAGTCACGGAGATGTTATTCACAAGCCGGGAGCGAGTCGCGAGGAGCGTGGCGCGAGGCGTGGCGCGAGGCGTGGCGTCGGGCCGGCGCGCGGAGTGCGAGTGGCTCGGCCGTTTTTCGCGATCGCGAAGACTGAAAATCCCACTCACCCACACCGGAGACCACTTTCCTCGCCTGCGCACGGCCTCAGGCCTCAAGATATCGATAGCTACAGATATGTGCTATACTCGTTTCATTCATCAATTTCAGATATATTTTATTTCATTTGAGTTTCCTAATTTTTTTAAATTTATAATTTTTTGTATGCACAGTTTCTCTATTCCCGTAATAACAAATCGCGCCACTAACCTGCAGCTAACCTATAGCGTCCCTTTATTTTTGGGGTTTTTGCCTAAGTAACGCAGCGCAATGGAGACATATTGAACAATAAAAAAATATATATTAGCGCAACATTAGAGACAGCAACAGATATGCGCTACACTCTTTTCTCTTATCAATTTCAGCTATATTTGTGTTTTTTAATTTTTTTTTTCTGCACAATAAGGTTAAGATCTATATATAAGGCACAGGAAGGTTTTTAAGTGTTTTTGAGCAGAAGGTTACAAATTATATTAAAATATATTTAATCAATGTGTCTCATATTTAGAAAGTATAGTGCAACGGCAATGCTAGGCGTTTTTTTATTATTTATATATTTGTAATACTCGAAGAATAATAAAACACTGTATTACGCTGTTCCTAACGAACCCTGGCACACCTGATCACACGATCAACGCAGCTCTGAGCCCAAAGAAATGGTCGCCTTTCGCATGTCCCTTTATTAAGAGTATTTTTTATAGTTTTTCCCAAGTATACAACGCAAAGTAGAGCTCTATTAGCTAGCTGCAAGCTGTGTAGAAAAGTTGAGTAAATTTCCTTAGTGGGGATGCAGACAAGCAGAAAAGCAGAGCCCATCGAGTTTTGAATACAATATATATATATATATATATATATATATATATATATATATTTATATTTACAAAACTCAAGAGGATTTTTTTATAGTGTAAAAAAAATACGTTTAGTTTATATTATTGATTTTTGTGAAGACCGTCTCACAGAAAGTACGTTTTTTCCTATTCAGGTTTGATTGATTGATAATGATTAAGTACATTTTTTCAAATAATAAGTACGTTGTTTCATTTACAGGATATGATTGTTAAAAATTCTTGCCTAGTACTAGTGATTCGTTGGTATAATTGGTAATGCACCGGCCATGTAATCTTGGGGATGTGGGTTAAAATCCCACACAAATCACGATGATATTTTTCTAAGAGTTTCTTTGATAAATTTTCAATATTTGAAAAAATATACCTAATCATTATCAACGTTTAGTTTAATTTAATTTATTTTAAATATATTAATGCGTATCTATGCTAGTTTACTCTGAGGCTAGAATACACCGATGGCACGGTTTGGTGGTGTTGGTGGTGTTGGCGCGGGGGGGGGGGGGGGCGCGCCAGCACGAGGTTGGGGCAGGTCGCGGACCGCGCGTGGCCGCGAGTGCGACAGGGACGCCGCTAGAGGCCGGCGGCTAGCGCCGTCTCTCTCGGGTCAACGCTCGCGCATCGCGACCGCCGCCGATTTCGCAATAGCCGTGCGAGCGGCATTGTCTGCCGGAGGACATAATCGAATCGATTTAATTCATGATTAATAAATAAAATTATAAAATGTTTATTTATATACAAACGAAACTAAAGTTGTGTCGAGTATTTTATTTTATAGCTATTCTGACATAAAGCGTTCAAAACTTTGTTTCGAGTCATTGCGCTAATACCCGTAATTACCTTAAAGTTCTGAGCAAATCGAAGTTTAATGCTTTTTGCCCGTAATCAATGATAGTTCTTGGGGTAGTTTGTAGTTGTATTGGTATTACTTGGGAACTATCTAATTTTTGTACTAAAAAAATATATTTCAAAAACCTGGTTTTAAATAAATTCGCGTTTTTCATCCACATCAGTTTTTTTATGCATTTATGTTTTTAATAGATTTACACATGAAACGACAAGAAAAATTTCCAACTTTCTTTTCGCAAGTCACAGACATTAATTTATCTGCAAAAATTAAGTATATCTGTTCCACACATGCATATAATTATTAAAATTCTTGCTCAGTTTCATTTGGACAGGGCGCCTGGTTGCGATAGCCGTGGCGGTTGGTTCTCATCCCACGAGTGTCGAATTCGAGGATTTCTCTTGTCGTTTCATGTGTGATTCAATTACTCACGAATGTACTGTAAAGTTATATAAGTTCATATGTGAGTCCATGAGACTGATAACTCAAATGGGAATTTTACTTTAAAATTTTATTATAATATTTTGACACGTTCATATTACAGCTAAACTATATTGAGGCGACATTTCTCTTGGATTAAAGGAACGTTGCAAAATAGCGGCATAATACCGGACAGTTATTTTATTATATTTTTAGGATTTAGGTTTCAGAAAAATTACATGGCATTTATACAGATTTAATTTTCTTGTTCGTTTATCAAATACTAATTTCCGGCTGCTTATGTTTATACATCTAATTGAACTCCTATTCTTCCTAAAGCACCTGCCGATTTTCAGACTGAATCTTCAATTATCCGTACATTCATTTTCGACGGTATGATTTTTGTTAAACAAACTCTATTATCCGAAAATTCGAAAGTTCCAAACAGTACACGTCATTGAGAATGAAATTACGACGTGATTACCAAATTTTTATTTTATTTTCTAAATCCGGGACAGCTGTGCAAACTGTGAAACGCCACCTTCTCAATCTCGCCAAAGGGCCGCACGGTTGTTAGCGGCAGCCAGCAACTGCGCTAATAGCCAAAACTTCGATACCAGCCTCCAGAAGATGACGGCCACTCAAATTTACTTAAAATATAACAAGTACTCGGGTAACAAAATGATATTACTTGCGTCGCCCCGCTGCCAAGCATGTGGCACATGGGTATGATTTCAAGCGAAATATGACGCCTGAATACTGGTCGTTTTCATGTAAGATTTTGGCCCAAGACAAATGGCATGCCAGTCCATTTCCTGTCGTCTCGATTCTCAGCATGGTGGATGGTCGTTCGGTCCCACGCCGCCATAAATCGCATCACATCCTACGTGCGCGCATTGTAATTTGTATTGGTGAGTACACACAATGGGAGCGTAAATGTACCTCCGCCGAGGCGTGTTGATTGTATAAACATTCGCGTGTACAGCCCGGGGAGACTACACGTGTCTCGCTTATTACACAAGAAAAAAATCGGTAAACAAAACGCCCATTAAAAAATGAAATGGAAATCCGCCTCAAGAGAAAACCGTAATTTCGTAATAATTTGATGTTTGTCTATCGAGGTTATTTGTAATGCCTTCAAGTATTTACTATTGAATAATAAAAAGCATTCATTAGTTTCTTTTCGTGTGTTCTATTTCACGGTGTGCTCCTTTTTTACGCATGGGCTATCGATCACAGACAAAACATTTATTATTTTAATATTCCGTCAAAAATAAAGCTGGCGTACATTATTCGGTCGACCTCGCGAGCACGTGTGGGGCAGAGGGTGGGAGAGGGGGAGGGTCAACCTCTAATTAATTAAGCCGGTTACACACGCAGCGACGCTACTTGCGACCGAGTTGCAATCAGCATCCTTTTATTTTAAAATTTTGTTTAGGACACTTTTGCAAATTGTGTGTTTTAAGCTTCAGTACCGACGAGTGACGTCACGGGTTCTTTTATTTTTGGATGACGTCAATATCATCCTTTTTATTTTGAGTATTTTTTTTATGGTTTTGCCCAAGTTAACAATGCGAAATAAAACTTTATTGGCTAATTGCAAGTTGTGCCGCGACGTGTGTAGAGGCCTTATGACAGTGTCCGCAAACTCCGCTGTGAATGGTTCGAGCATTTTATTTTCTAAGCTGATTGTTTTATTCTTTATGAATGTGAGAATTACGGTATGTCCTTTTTTCGAAATCTAAGCAAAAAATAAGTTAAATTCTAATACATTACTATGAGAAGTATAATGTGAATTCGTCCAACTCACAAGGTCGGAAGCTTATACAGACTTTTAAAAGGTGAATATTTAATATACAATGTGTGAACGTTTTATGTAATATTAGGGAAGTTTTTAAGAATTTTGTGATCTCGAAACTCGGGCGTTATAAATTATAAACTACATATTTTTAATATATTATTTTTTGCATTGATAATTAGTAAAAAAATTACACCACCCATTCATATAAATTTAACTTTTTGTGTTTCTCGTTATCGTGTACTTTTTAACCTTATTTATAATTCAGTGTATTTTCCAATGCTTTGGCTACACCGCACAATTAATACAAATCCGATAATTTTAAATAGGATAACAGCTGTAAATTCACGGATTACAAATACACAAAGCGCGTTAAAGTTAATTACAGCTGGTGGGCTTCTATCTAATTATTGCGTTTTAATTGCTGGAGTGAGATATATAACAGAAGGATTAATTAAACATTGATTTGTATTAAAATAGCAATACAGATCAAAAATGTATGGCTTTTTATAATTTTTACTAAAAGTTTTAAATGAAATCATCGTTTCGTCAGCAGTGTTGAGATTATATTCTCAAGTACACTGCAATTGCTTCACCTTGTATGCAATGTTACGATGCATCGAGAAGTAAAATGACTGACTACACATCAGGCAGCCTTGGTTCACTTCCAATGCAAGTGCAAATATATTATACAACATTGTGTGGTAGAAGTTAATAAAATAAATGTGTTTATTTATACTAGTTTTGCCAATCTATCTCGTTAGCATTTTGACGGGATAACAAAAACGAGGAAAAATCACAAAATTACAATTTATTTAAAAATATAAAAATGGATGCCACCAAGTACTTTCTATAAAAAATATTGAATATATATTCAGGTAATATAATCACTCATACTCAATTGCGTATCTGCTTACAAACGGGACCGATTACCAAAATCTACAATTCGAGTTTAACATTCTTAACACTTCAAAATGGCAATATCATGATACAAAACGTTTCGATTACAACCACTAGAACTATAATAATTCAATTGAACAAACCGCGCGTGCTCAAAAAATTATTGCGAAAAACTTTTTTCATGAAAATACGGCCTTGGAAGCGTGGCTGGAGGAACAGGCACAGTGGTGAGCTGAATTGAGATATCAGGGTGGGCAAGTCAATAAAATGTAGTAGACTACCCTATCTTGGGTATTTCCACTGTATGGGAGTCTGTTTATGCCGAGTAGCTTATAGACTGTGACTTACGTGATGGCCACCAATCAAAAACACTTCCAGATTAAATGTCGATTGAATGAAAAACCCTCGCGGGGAGAGGTGAAAGACTTTCTTAAAAAAACAAAAATTTCGTAGAAGCTATGATGTAATAACTTAGCATTGTAATCAATGTCTGCTATCTGTCCCTTGTAAGGGTTGAAGGGTAAAACTTTTGTATCAGGCTTGAGATGCTATAACTCTTCAGCTTGCGCATAGTGATGCTTACAATTCGTGCGAATATCGTCGAGTATAAACAAACATTTAACGTTGTTGAAACGAATTGCGCACTGTGGACGCTCGGAATATTTGAAGCCTACATGAATAAACAATCAGCTGTTTTTCCTTGTAAGAAGTGGCTCCGAGAGCACACAAGTAGGCACACGTGCCCGGCCATTAAAACCGCTTGCGAAAATGCCATATCTCAGACTCGTGTGAGGCTAAAAATATGTTAGAATTTAGATTACAAGATTTCATACACAATATTGATAAGCCTTTTAGCTGTTCTTTGGTTTTTCAAAATATTTTGAGTCTTATAAAAAGCTAGTCACTAGTCATATTATTATAAAAAAGAAAAGGGATAAACCCAGCACACTATATACCAAGTTTTTGTGAGAATTTTCGACAGTGAATTTAATTTCCCGGTGGTATAAAAAGTATCACTTAAAAGTATTCAATTTGAAAAGAAACATGAAAACGCTTTCACGTATTACAAAAGTTTCCACCAGATTTACTCTTGCACGGATCAAATTATTAAAAATCGACAAGTACATTTATTTATAATACAATAATGGCTGGCATCGCTATAAACAGCATACTTAAAATTTTAATTAAAGTAGTAAATATAATTCCGTACATTTATTAACAAAAGTTTATATGTACTATATATTTAGTTTTTTTGGACTCGCCGTGTTCAGCTATTCCGGTCTGGCGGCGCCGGTGCGGTGAATTCATCGCAAGGCCACGTGCAGCCGGTGCAGTGTGCAGTCTGCAGCGAAGGCCACGTTGCACACACGTGCAGTTACATGTGCACCACCGCCACAGGAAGTCAAATTGTAAACAGTCACCGCCTGACCTGACGTCACACGACGGGTGCAGCAAAGCTCCGCCACAGAAGTTTAATTTTCAAACCAATTTAATGTGAGCCGACAAAAACGGTTAACCTTATTTATTTATATATATATATACATATATGAATATATTATATTCAAAACTCGATGGGGTCTGCTTTTCTGCTTGTCTGTTTCCCCACTATGGAAATTTACTCAACTTTTCTACACAGCTTGCAGCTAGCTAATAGAGCTCTAGTTTGCGTTGTATACTTGGGAAAAACTATAAAAAATACTCTAAATAAAGGGACATGCGAATGGCGAACATTTCTTTGGGCTCAGAGCTGCGCTGATCGTGTGATCAGGTGTACCAGGACTGGTTAGGAACAGCGTAATACGTTGTTTTATTATGCTTAGAGTATTATAAATATATTAATAATAAAAAAAACGCCTAGCATTGCCGTTGCACTATACTTTCTAAATATGAGACACATTGATTAAATATATTTTTTTATAATTCGTAACCATCTGGTCAAAAACGCTATATATATATATAGTGCTCCGAAGAAGGCGAAGACTGTCCTATCGGCCGGAAAGGTGATGGCCACCGTTTTCTGGGATTCACAAGGTGTGATCTACATTGACTACCTGGAGAAGGGCAAAACGGTCACAGGGCTCTACTATGCCGAATTATTGGGTAGATTCGACGCCGAATTGCAGAAAAAACGGCCCCATTTGGCGAAAAAAAAAGTGATCTTCTACCATGACAACGCACCGGCTCACACCTTGGACCACCGGACGGCCCTTGTATATATATATATATAAAATGCCGATTTTTAGGTGATATATTCACTCGTCGATCTATCAATTTTTCAGCATCTACACCTCCTCGGCTATAGTCAGGTGTCGAATCCAAATCATCAGCAGTGGTTATGTGACTGATAGAAAATTTGAATCGTTATATGCAAGTGTGAAACCGATGTACCTAGTTTTTTTAGATACTCGGAAGCATTCTCGACTTTTGTTAATTATTTGTGTGCACAATAATTCTGCATCGGTAAAAAATGTTATTACCTAAGAATCTGGGATTATTTAATAGTTAATTAAAGTATTCAATAAAATATTTACAGTTTTTGACGATAGTAGTGAAAAATGTTTTTTTCTCTTTGAATTTGAGAGCATGATTATTTTAAAAGTAAAGTATTTAAAAGTTATTTTTATATAATTTCGCATATTACAAAAAAATACATATTTGGCATCAAAAATAATTAAATCAATCTTAGAATGAAACTATTTGTCATGAATTCACTTTAATATTTAATTAAAAAAAGCACACATATTTGCAAAAAGTAGGTTTTAAAATATTTTGGATAAATGCTTAATCAGTTACATTTTTTCTGTAAAAACATTTTCCCCCCAACAGCCATGTCTACTGCTGGGGTTAAAATTATTTGTTGATTAAACTAAATAAACCTATTTAATATTTTCAGTTATTATATTAATGACGTATATGCAATATTATTCAATTTATCGTGGTATACATGATTTAAATTTAAATTAAATAGACTTCAGAATAAACAGATATGATTAGAATACACACAGCCGAGATAGTCGAGTGAATAATAAAACACGTACGCACGAGCGCACGTGTCCATACAATTACTGATAAGGACAACGATTCTGTCCTAGTTTAGAATCATTCATTAAAATATTATGAAATAAACATCGTTATTATAAAATACATCCCGGAATAACAAGCTCACTACCATATCAATAATTTATTAAAAAATACTTGTTTCGTTTCGCATCATCAGTTTACACTTGTAGATGTTTTTTTGGGCTGAAAATTCTTTAGCAAGGTTTTTGCAGTTTCAATGGTATGGTGAGTCAGAAGCTCGAGTATAACGATATTGTTTATAGCGAGTCAGAAGTGAGAGTGTCGAATTATATAATAATATAACGAAATATGGTACTTATTTTACTTTTCACGGTAAATTGAGTAAAGTCGATGTTTTTATACGTAAATAATAGAGAAACGATTATGCAGATAGAATATAGATTTTATTTTTGATAAATCAAAAAAATACGAATAAATCTGTTTATTATATCTTTGATACTGAAAGTTCTTCGACACAATACATAAAATAATTAACTTCTAAAAATTGAAAACTATTTGGCCTGGTTCTTATTTTTGTAACCCTTAGAGGGGTTGATGTAGCGTCTTAAGTGTTTAAAAAAAAAAGTAAGTCGTAATTTTCACTGTCTCTGTTATTTAATCAAATATAAGCACGAATGTATGTTTAGTCAAACATAACATTAAACTCATTATTTTATGTCGTGTGATCCATTGAAAATAATTGAACTTTTTCAGACTAATCGGATCTACAAATGAAAAAAAATTGTGCTTAGGTTAAACCGCGAATACTCCCTGAAAAAGTTGCCGACATTGCTTCAAAACTTTTCTTCTTCCAATTCGATCCTGCCAACTATGGTAATGTCATAATGTCGAGCGAGCACGTGTCCGGTGATTGATGTGAAGAAACCCGAGCTCTCGGAGCTGGCAGGAATGAAATAGGATCGATATAGCCCACACGTATCAAACATTTTTTAGTTCAGATGATGTGGAAAGATTAAGCTTCACGTAATTTTAAAAACTGGAGTGATATCGCGCACATTTAAATGGCGTCATTAAAATGGTATTTAAACGATCAGGGTTTTGGGGTCACTTGCCGTTCAGACGGGTACATAGATACAAGTGGAGTATTTCGACTTGCAACCCTACTTCAGTCATTATTTATATGTAGTCAAGTGTATCTAAATATGCGGAAAATTGCAATCGTTACGTAAATGCACAACTTCCGCGTGTTTTCATAAAAAAACTGGAAAAACATAAATCACATTCTTTAAAAATTTATGTGTGAAACATGTATTTCTCGCAAGCCTGAGAGACTGTGCAAATTTATTTATTTTATTCTGCTTGTGATGATTTATGATTTATCCACCCTGTATACTACATTCAAATACAGAAAAGTGACCAAAATGTAATGGGTAAATATTAGTCTGGTAAAATTTCCATTTTGTTGGTTACGTGACATCGCATAATCAATATTTATTATTCAATATGATCAACGTGTCGGCAATCCTCTTGCATTCGTCCAGTGATGGGTCTGAATGTTCTTCAATATTTTAAAACACCTACGTGACGTTCAGCAGGTTAATCTGTGTTTTCACTGGGGCAACCCCAATTGTTTGAAATAATAAAACCAGGATAAGCACTCGGTCACGTTTCACACAACGCTGTAACTGTGCGACGCCATCTTGTCCTCATTGTAGTCTTCGATTCCATTAGATTGTTTATGGACTTCAGGAAATTAAATGCTTGCGTCGCGATGATGTGCCAATAATCAATAGTAAGGTTTCATTTATTTTTAATACTATGTGAACATGCCCGTACATCCGATAGAGAGAAAAATCCAACTTACTTTTTTAAAAGATATTTAGATGTATTAATATAATAACGCTTAACGACTTTGTGTGGGTCAAGGTAAGCTTCGCGTATGTTAAAATCTATCTATAAACAACACCGGCAGAACGCTGTTTAAACGATGCTGGGAGTCGATTCTCGCGCATGCATCTCCGCTAGATTTAGGTCAGCATATCATATGTCTAATATGTGGAGTAGTGCACATGTCATGTGCTTGATTTGCTCACCAGGCGCCATTTACTGCGATAATTTATCTTGATAAAGTCTGATAAAATGTAAATATTACGCGCATGATTTATTGGCAGAATAACATAAGCATGATCATTACGCAGACTCATTTATTTTAAGTTTCTAAACAAAATTTAATTACAAAGTTAACAGACATTTAGCAAAAGTATATTTCTTATATCCAAGTGTGTATCATCACTCATTTTCTGTATATTCCGCTGGTGAGTTTTAGCATATCACATTATTCGCAATTTATTCATTTTGTTTAAACAAAGCCTTACTAGCGTAAATGTTAAAAGAGTGAATCTCATCAATTCGTAACAAAACATTCGATCCACTCGGGATAATAAAAACGAATGGAAATCCGGTCGTGTATTGTAATGTGCTGAAAGCATACGCAAAAATAACTTGTTTTACTCCTCTCAACGAGAATCCCACAGGAAGAGCACGTGTAGCTCCATAAAATTTCAAGTTCAGTGAATATTATTAGGAGAGGAAATTCATATCAGACTTCCGTGTATTATTCAGTTGGTATAACCTAACTGGGTTTATCTATTCGTCAAATATTTTATCTTACGTAACATATACCTACTCTATTTTATCATAGCGTAGGAGGTCACCCTGATTAATGATAAAAATATATTTTAATATTTCATAACTACAATAAAAACTGAGATACAATTATACAATATTAAAATAAATAATAAGATAATAAATAATAGACATGTACTATATTTATTCTATATAATCTCTTTTCATCTATATATGGTGAAATGTATTTTAACTACAATTGTGTAAAAGAAGGAGGCCGCAAAAGACGATGAAACACTGAGAAGCCATTGCAAGAAATGGAAATACTAAAAAGCTCTAAATAAGGGTTTTATTTCCTTTTAAACCTGTAATAATTTATCGCATGGGCATTAACCATGGACTATTCTCAATTAATAATGGAAGGCGCCCTCTTAAAAGTATTCCTCGCGTAGGACTAAATCCATTATGAAATAAGAGCAAAGAGATTTTCGGAAAGCACTTCAAATTGTGTACAAGTAATTTTTATTTCTGCACCAAAGCAGAATTTATTTTATAGGTTTTATTTATAATTATAATATGTGCACATACTATCAAAAGACAAAATAGAAGTATGCTCTTGTTTTTTGCAACCTATATACAAAAAAATTACGACATAAAAAATATTTCCATTAATTAGATCATTTAATAATTTTACGTATGCTTAGCACATGTTTACATGCTTTTAGTGCTAGTAAAGTCACAGACAAGGTGCGGTAATTTATTTTATAACACCGTTTAAACGAATTAAAACAGCTACGCATTTTACAGTGTTGAAGGTCTCCTTTTGCTTATATTATGATAATGTTTTGAATAACAATACAAGATTTATTAACATTTTAAAAAATGTGTGCAACCGAAAATTTAAAGCTGTATCGGTTTTGGTGTTTAAATGGTTTAAGAAATATTTCTTGTATTATGGACAAAAATATAAAAAGCATTTTTATAAATGTTGGCTTTAGTTAATTGCACATATTATAGAAATATTAATACAAGTTTGAGAACAAGATTTTAAAATCTATTTAACAAACTTTCAGTTTGATTAAAATGAAATCGGTCAATGCTTAAACCCCTAATATTTTTTCTTTTAAATTATGCTAAATATAAAAAACCTATTTTTGTAAAAAAAATGAAAACATCGAACTACCTCTAAGATCAAAAGATATCGCTGATTAGTATTTCGGGTGTTTGAAAGCTCTCACGACTTTATTTAAACCGTCAAACTATGCCTAACCAATACTCAAAGCATGTTTATTAACCCCATAAAATTTGCGTTTTACTGTATGAAGTTTATTTTTAAACTGTATGGTAGTGTTTTTTTTTTATTATTTTCTAAATATATATTTCATTTGAATGTAAAGCTGTAAAATTTATTAATAAATAAATTATAAAAAATATACAAACTTTGCATTTTAGGTACATTCACGATACGATGGAAAGAGAATTTCGCAAACACGGGCGGTAACACAATAATTATTATTAGTATATCATTGCACCGTACATAGATAAGGATTACTTTGGTAAACGACTGTGAATGAGGCGATTAGTTATATGTAATAAGGAAGAAGAATCAACGTGGCTGTAGTCGTCCCCTTCACGCAGCCTTGCGCACGAGCCTTATTAGGGTTTACTTTTAAAGGCACGTTGTTAGGCAGACGCCGGCAAGCTTGCATTGTTCTACTCCGAATGGCCTGCGATAATCCACGCGAGCTAAGTCAGCTTTCCCACTAAAGGCCTCTACACACGTCACGACACAACTTGCGACCGATTCGTAATCAGCCAATAGTGTCTCTTTATTTTGGGTGTTTTTTTGCGGTTTTGCATAAGTAAAAAACGCAAAGGACGCTATTGGCTAGCTGCAAATTGGTTGCAGGTTGTGTCGTGACGTGTGTAGAGAGCTTAAGGAAAAGCGCTCGAAGCATTCTTTTGCGATGACTTTCACGGAAGTTATGTAAATGGTAGTTCGGTCGATGAATCTATTACTGCCTCGGGGCCAACAATACTACTTCACATTGAAAATGTGTGTATTTTATATACTGAAGATGAATAATTACGTAGCATTAAAGCATATTTAAAAAATATATATATTATTTATAATACTGTGATTGATGAGAGTAAAAAAACTCGTATTGATATTAATTTATGATTTCGGTTACTGAAAAGCTGAAAGTACGCACTAAAAAAATCTACGTGGATAAATTAACTTAGTTAGGATATACTTCCTCTATAAATCAAAATTTTAAAAAAGCAAATGTATTTTTTGATGCGTAGACTTATTTCAATAATTTAATAATATCAAATAATGAGTTCAACATCTCTATATGAGGATAATAATAGTAATCACCCAATAGGCAATTTTATAAAATAAGACCATAAAAAAATTTAAAAATTTAAAAAAAATCCAACTTAATAAAAACACACCCTGAGGGCGAAAAAATCAACAAACTGTCAAGATGGCGTCGGCCGGAAGATTTATTATTTGCTGCCTGAGTGCGCGGCCTTGGCCTCCCCCGCCCACCCCCACGCACGTGTATCCTAATTTCCACGCCGCTTCCCCCATAAGAAAGCGATCATTCAGCAACACCACTCGCACCCTATTCACAAAGGGAGCGTAACGCAAAAACTCAACCAAACGAAATTCATTACAAGTTTTTTTCAGCGTACAGCTGATAGTTAGAATACATTTCTAAGCGGTGGATATTCACTGTTTCTACGGAAAAAAAAACTCGACGTATCCAACAGATCTCGGAGTTATTACTAAAACTAAAAATAAAATCTGGACGGAATTGAGCACAGATATCATTTGTGTAGCCGCTTTAAAAAAAAAACCGCTATTTTATATTTCAGAGATCCGGATAAAAATAGAAAAGGTGAGGTAGAATGAGACCAGGAAAGTCTGCGTCTAGTTTTACGTTTTTCATCATTACGTTGAATAGTTTTTCGTTTGCCTTAGACAAATATGTGAAAAAAAACACCGTGAGTGTATCTAGCTTTAGATTTTTTTTTACTAATTATATTTTTTTAAATTTAGCTTCGTTTAGTATATATATTAAAAAGAGACGTTATAATTTTACTTTTAATTATAGTTAATATTTTCAAAATTTTTGGTGCTGTAATTATTATTTCGGTTTGTTTCTAAATACGTCGTCGTTTGCGTGAAAAAATTTCCTCTTGTTGAAAAACCTATCCCATTAAATATATTCAACAATGACTTGTTTTCAGTGTTATCTTAGAAGTGCGCGAAGAAGTTTTATACTATATTTAATATTCTTTTGTTGGAGAACGACATTTTTCACTTTCATGTAATATTTTGACGTAGAGGGTCGTAATAAAGGACGTGCAGGCAGCTCTGATCGATCCTTTCAAATACGCAAATGTTTTAATTCTTTATCTCTATAGCGAAAACATTCTTCGCCCAATGAAAAAAGAGATGGAATATAAACATCGACAGCATCGTCCTATTATATATATATTTTTAAATATTTTTAATGAGATGGAAATGAGTTGTGAAAGTATAATGACTTAGCCTTACCTACCATTTTCATGTAGACTTTTATGCGAATATAATTTTCAATTATATTATTAAAAATAATGATAGGACAAAAGCACTCAAAAATTTGTTTTAGCTCTTAAGCCGATTACCTACATAAACACATTAAAAATTCCACGAAATTATCTGTACAAAGTCTAGTAAAGTATCGATTTGAATATGAATTAAAAAAATAAACATTTAAAAAATATTAAAACCCTTATTTTATTATAATTTTTTTTTGTTTATAATATTTGTATTAAAATACTTTGATAACAATATATTTTACCATAGTAAAATACGGAAGATAAATTAAGTACTTAATAAAATTATCTTGTACTCGAATATAATTAATAATATTCTACAGGCATTGATCTAGGCTAAGATTTCAGAGAAAGCTTGGTTCATAATTGCTTTTAGGCAAAGTTTCAGATAATTCTGTACGGTGAGCTTGAAAGGGACCATGGGGTCTTTGAGGCTCCATGGGACTCAGAGCTTCAACCCATATTGTCTTCCATTACGACCTCACGCTCGATTAAGTCGTTTTAATAGCCGTTTACTTTTATGCCTGATAAACTTTCCTCATTTCTATTGGGATTTTCTCCGTATTTGTAAGGATTTTAGTTCTCATTGTAGTAACGTAATAAAAGTCAACGAGTCTTCACCATTTGTTATTTGATGACAAATCGATAAAAATAAATATTGTCTATTAACAAACACAAAGAAACTGAATACAGAAAGCACTGAAGAAGCTGGTTGTTTTGAACGGAGCAAAATAAATATATCTCCCGCATTTGTATCGTGAGCATTCAATTGAATGGCTGGCTTTAATTCTTTTGAAATTTTGAATAACATATTTAAACAATATTTATTTTTTTTGTAATGTAAAATTGAACAGTTGTTATCTTCTATGTATTAAAAACTAATCGTGAAAACTGTCTCCGATCAATAAATACGTAAAAATTAAGTCTAAGAATCGATTTTCTCATTTACTTATTCAGTAATCCACCAATTGTCTAAATGGTATTTAATAAAGCTATTAATGTCACAATGTTAAAATGTACATTGAAATCTATTTTTGTTTATAAGTTGAGTAACCAATTGAAGCCTTATTTTTTTCAGTTTTTCTTAAATGTGATCCAGAAATGAATCAGATATTTGGTTTATGCATTTCATTATCTATATAAACTTCACCATTTTAAACACAAATATTAAGGTTTTATTTGATTTGAATCCGTAGATATCGTGACTTAATAACCAAAACCATTGGGTGACCTTGAAATCTTTTATGCTACCCCTGGAGAAATACAATCCCTGTTTTGCCAAAAGCGGTCGGCTATCTTCCCCATCAAAATTCTCGCCCGTGGGGGACCGTACTTATTTATAAACCGTTTATTACGGAGGCGGGGTAGAGAGTAAGGACCCCCGGGGGAGGGTGAGTCGCGTGGGAGGCTTTACGCTTCAGAACGCATTTTTTCTACTTAGAATGGAGAGTAGCCATAGCATGTTTTACGTCGACTCTCTTGATTTCCTTACAATTATAAGCGAATGAATTGTAAACTTTTGTAGAAAATTATATAGTAGAAAGCATAGTAGTTGAAAGGCATTTTTTTAAATAGTCAACAAAATAATCTACTTATACAAGTGTCGTAAATCAAGTATTTTTCAATAATATTTTTTTCATAAATCATAAAATGCATGTTTTCAAAATACAGTTTTTGGTCTAATGTAGTTTTTTAAAAAAATATTTGAAATGATACGTAGGAAAAATAGAATAAACTGTACGTAATAGCTACTATAATAAATTTGTATAGTCTTTATCTTTATTTGTGTTTTTTAGTTTGTTTTCTGAGAGAGTTTAAAAATGATATAAACGCGTAGATATTCTGTCATTCTAACGTAAAGTATTACCTGCCAATCTGTATTTTTAGTAAAAAATATACAACTTCTTCATATCCGGGTCTCATTGATACGTTACGTGATTCGGTTGTAAACTCGTAGCTCGCCATTCTGCGGTAAATAAGAAAACTAATAAAACCGATCCCGTTGATTACTCACTGTTTAATATAATATTTATAAAATAATCTAAATAAGTAAAGAGTTTGGGGTATTAAAGGAATTATACATAGTGCGAAAAATTATTCGAGACTTTTTACCAACATCACGAAATCGCGATTATGGATATAACGAAAATGATTGAGTATAAAAATCTTTGTATATTTATATAATTCATTCAAATATTGCCGAGAAGCAAATCGTATATACGTTGGGCGAGTGGGTGTCCCAAGCGTCTCCACTGCCACCCCTGGCGTCCCCCAGCCACCCCAAGCATCCCTTAGCGCCACCCTGGGCGCCTGTGCTGTGAGTCGCCCACTCAGCCCTCTCCCCCACTGGGAGGCTGTCAAACCTCGACACCTCTTCTTGTGTTTAATGACAGCCGAGGAATTTCTTGATTTATGTAGTTTGGTTTTTAATAGGCAGTGACTTAAAAAAACCCAGTAAATTTTATAAATAAATATTTACTTTGAATTCGTATATTATTTATTAATTACATACTTACATACTTGCTAGTATTTTAACTGATCGACTAAAGCTTTGTATTTTTAAAACTGT
Organism: Atopsyche davidsoni; assembly: GCA_022113835.1. NCBI lineage: Eukaryota > Metazoa > Arthropoda > Insecta > Trichoptera > Hydrobiosidae > Atopsyche > Atopsyche davidsoni. The sequence goes on along the minus strand of JAILWY010000006.1, from coordinate 5,418,464 downwards.
TTCTACATAAATATTTTTAGTGTGGCGAGTACGACTAGGAGATTAATAAAAGTTAGCAGAGAATCGAAATTTGGTCGTGAGCCCGTTCCTCTTTCGAGAGCTTGCTTTATTTATATTATCACTGTAGTGAGTACGACTAAGAAAAAGTTTAAAGAGAAATGAAAATTTTGTAGTGAATGCTTTCGCCTTTTAAAAGTTTATACATTTCTCGACTTTGATAAAACAAAGACCATATTTTGAAGTAAGCAAGTTCACTGTTGAACAAAAAAGAAATACAACGCTTAATTTTCAGCGCTACCTTAAAATGTTTCCCAGCTTAAATCAAAGCCTTGTTTTTGATTGCCCCATTAAAGGCTTTTCTCTGTGAATTGATTTTTTGATGTTTTCCATGAAAGCATTTAAAATTAAAATATATTATGATTTAATGCGCACAATATTATTTTTTCCGTAAATCAATAAGGAGAGTTTTACAGTCCTTTGTTACCACGCGCGTACAGATGAAAATAAATACTTCTCTAAGTGCCTCTTTCAAAGAAGGTTGGTGTTTTAATAATTCGGTTGTACTTCCGATTTCCTGTGAATTCCGCATCCACGTTAGCACGTTTTCATTCCAATGTCTTTTTTCCTTCAATTATCCCTGGACAGCGAGCGATGGCCAAATTTGTCTACCTTACGCTATTTTACCATCGTCAGGAGTTCTCTTTGTTTGCGCATTCGGCGAAAGACTCTCTCGTTTGTGACGAGGTCAACCCAATACAAAAATAAGCAGAATTAACAAATTTTAATTTGTGAGCAAAAAAACACAGATGGAAAAAAATGAAAAGATTGAATGATGAATAAATCATCGGTATTATAAATAGAAATGTTAAAATTAATCATGGTTCTGTTTCACGTGATTGATACGAGATAGTAGATAGACTGTAATAGAATAATTTCTCCTGGTGGAGAATCGATATCGGCGGATGTGACCTTGGACGGGAGCTGGGCTGGGGAGCCTCGAGGGTCCCGACACGCCGCGGGTTCGGGCTTCCAAAATTTATTATTGGAAGACGGATTGCCTCTGATCTCTCGCGCGAGGAGCCTCAGCCTCCAGCTCCGGTGCGGGGCTTTACTTGCAATTTATAATTTCATGGCTTCAGTATTTGAAACCGGAAATCAATTCACTTCCGGACGTTCTGCGTGCTGTTGCGTTTATATCGTAAATGAAAATATAGAAGGCCGTAACTTTTCATAATAAATATATTTTTCTTTGGCGTACTACTTATATTTTATTTGTCTGTAATCACGACACATGAAAAATTTCACCGATAAATATTTTCACTACATACTTTTGTATTTATCATAATATACACAATTTCAGTTTAAAATATCTACGAGTCTTACAACTTTCGAAGTTGTAAAATATTAAACAATATTTTAAAAATAGCTTTCTTAAGTACTCTAGCTGTTATAAATAATCTGTATTTTTGTATAAATATAAAACATTCCGTAAAATACTATCTGCCATTCTATAGCACCAATAAAGGAGAAGAGCCTTCAGCGGAAGGGATGAAGGCAGACCCGCCTCCGGGGTATTTAATATAAAACAAATATAACCCTTCTTCCATTGGCATCGCCTTGTAATGAAGTTGTTTATCTTGAAGGAATTTCATATAACTTATTTAATACAGATTTATAAAATCAACTAGAAAATTTATTATTTGAAAATGAGCCGTTGTATAAACTTAATCGACAAGAGTTTTACTCGAATATTTCTTAACAATATATTAAAATAGCTGCGCATCATTTCCTGTGATAATTTGTCTTTAGTTTGCTTAGAGTTGCCGTTTAATCCTTTGTTAGAAATCAAAACATCAAAATAATTTCATTATTATAACATTCATAAATGAATGTCGTAATTATAAATATTTATTTTTAAGAAATTCAATATTTTTGACAGAGAGTACTTGGTGGAATTCCACTTTAATATTTTTGAGTAAAATACTGGACTCTGTTTGATAATGCCAACGTGAAAGGTTGGCGAAACCGGTCACAAATTTATAATTACTCAAAAATATTTCTTTTTAAGTGCAATACAATATTTTGGGTGTCCAAAAAAGACCGGAAAGACTTTCACATACCCAAAATAAATATATAATTATTTCATATATTTATGTAAAAATTAAGCTAAGTGATAATTAAAAATGATGTTTGTATATTCGAATAAAATAAAAAAAAATATTTTCAAAATAGTGTTTCATACAAAATGATTTTATCTTGCCAGGTCTACTGAATAAGAAAATTACTTTTGAAATTGGTAGATTATGATGGCTGTAACAAATCTGGCATCAGTCTCAAAACGAGTTCCCTGTGCGTTATGTTTCCCGGTTTCCTAGATCCGGTCCTCGGGCCTGCTGGGAGGCAGCTCGGAGGCTCTGCGGGGTGGGCAGGGGTGCGGTAATGGTAGACACGTGCCGGGGTCGGGCGGGTGGGGTGCATTCCGGGCCGGATATTCGTGAAGGGAGGGGGTGTAATAATAGCGACTTGTAAGTGAATGCAAAGTGCCCACCGTAGTAAAGGGGGCTGTTTGTAAAATTATTTATGATCTGGTGTGGGATTCTTTTTAAAAATTTACAAATAAAAATTTAACAAAATTTTTAACCGCGCTTACTAAAAGCGAAATACAAGCATTTCTTATCAGAGTTTTTGCTTTATGCTTTTGACATGTCTATTTGTAACGGGGCTTCTCAACTAAGGTCCAGTAATTTAAATGTTTTTTTTGGCTCAGGGATTCTAGGTGGTTTTGGGAGACTGCCAAAGTTTTGAGACTGTATAGTTAATAATATATTGCTCGTGGTTTAAAAAGTACGTGTTTCGATTGGATTTTAAGATAAATTTTCTGATCACCATGAAATGTTCAGAATTATTAGCAAATGAAATTAATGTGTTACTGGGGCGGGTGTATAAGTAAAATCAAACAATTAAAAATTATCGTTATTTAATTTTTTTTAAATAATCACATAAAATAGCAAAGAATGATTTCAGCAACCAAGCAATACCCTAAATAGGTTATATAAAAAATCAACATTCTCTCAATGTATACAAGTATAGACCTACAGAACCGTCATTTCTATCTTCATATTCAGCACGTACTACTGTTTGCTTGCTTATTAAATATACAGAACATTTTGGACCTAAAATAAATACTTTGGGTATATTTTTTGGAAAACGAGGTCACATAATAAGCAAGGCTTTTTTGTGAATTGGCCCACTTTTAAATCTTAAAATTTAAACATTTTAGTAACTGCCTTCAATTGAACATCCTTACAATGTTCGACCGTTCCAATTCTTCGATGAAAATAAAATGTTCCGAATTCCCGAAGCCTTTCCGTTTATTGATAAATTGTAAAACATAAAAGAAATCTGATGACAAGCATTTTCTTTGATTTCCACATTGAATGTCTTTGGATTGGCAGAAATTTTAATTTTATTATGGAATTGCTTTACGTGGTATTACTGTTAACATATTTTTTTTATTTAAACATGTCTGTAGCAATTTTTTCCAATGCCAATCCATTAGGTAGTGAATACTTGAGTCACAGGGAGCAGCGTTTAGATCGGGAAATTTTGAAGGTTTTCATTATAAGTATATTCGTTTTTGTGGACGGACCCATTTTATAAAAAGCGGCAATCTTTCTAACAAAACACGTCTTTTTATATGCTTGGTTAACAGTTTTTTTGTGACTAGGTAGTAAAGAGGTTTATCCTTTTTTTATTTCAAAACAGAAGCTCCCAAGAAGATGCGATAAGGGGTATTGTCCACTAACCCCAAACGAAACCTAGCAAAAAAAATCCGCGAATAATGTTTGCTCCACCGCAGATTTTTTTTTAGAGTGTTCTGCAAGCCACGTTGAATGTAATAGCGCAATACGAGTGCGGCTTTTTAATCGCACCGGTCAGTGTGGACAAGATTAACGATTTTCCCGCGGCGATGTTGGCGCCTTTTTCCTCCGGAACCGGAAATTAGCCGACACGTGGCGCAGTGAGCGGCGGGGGCGGGGGGAGGGGGAGGCCCTGGAAGGGAGGCGTCCTCCAAAGGTTTTTCGTTGACACTTTCACTTAATTTAGATACTTTTGTAGGGGCGAGTTTTATATGCCGCACTAGGCGATTTTAAATAGCTGACAGACATAATATTTTTTTTTTTTAGAATAAGAAAGAACATTGAAAGGCTTCGCGACAAAGTATTGAAAAAATAAAAATACGCTTTGTGATGTGTTTTAAATTCTTTAGCAAGCCACTGATGTGCTTATTTTATCTGAATGTATTGAATATGTACAATAAGATGAATATTATTTATCATTCGATGGTAGAGATGTAACCTCCAGGGCGGTCGTCGCCACGTGTGGCCACTGTGCGTCGCAAAGCACACTCGACTCAACTTCCAACTCTCGCAACTCGAAATAAAATATCTAGGGACATCTAGGACTCCGTTTTACGAATATATTTTGAGATTTTACGAACACAAAGGGCTCTCTATACTGATTTTAAAATGATCTATTGCGTTGATGCTATTTGACCGGAACCATCTGTATTTTTAGTCACTCAATAGTAGTTTACGCAATATTACTGAAACGTTTGTAAATGCATTTATATTATTGATTTGTTTATAAATAATGAAATGTTTGTTACAGAATCATATTTTTGCAAGGTCAGTGCAGCTGTATTGCATTTTTTATGAGTACTTGGTGGACACTTAGTATATTAAAACACTCAAATGCCAACATAGAAAGTTGGTGAAACTTATAAAAATAGAAATGTGGAATTATTATTGAAATAAAAATATAGCATATTCAACAAAAAAAAAATCAGTCTAAAACCTTAGAAGTACTGAGCACTATAAAATTTATATTTAAAAAAAAAAGCCTAATAACTGACTAAATATAATCAGACCCAACGCGATACATTTAGAAATTTGATGATAAGAAATTACTTAAGTTATAATAAATACAGTCTCGGACTCCAGAGTATTCGCTTCTAATGCGTCTGCTTTGTACAGCGGAGTTAAATTATTGTTCATACAAATTACGTTTCTTTGACTCAAATCGTAATTTCCGTTTTTACTGGTATAAATTCTGAGAACTTCCAGTCTCATTACGAGTTCCTTTTGGGGCGGCGCTCGGCCAGGCCCAATACAAAATCTGCATCTGCACATTGAAGGACGCGCTAATTGGTACGAGAGTTCCAGGAAAAGATTTGTTTATAAATAAAATTATTCTTGGAAGTGAGTTTGAAAGTCCGAAGCAATTTCACTCTGAGCTATTATTTTAAATACCGCCGATGCTGTTTAAAATTATGAAGTGGATAATAAACTTTATTCAACTAGCAACTAAAAATTAATTATTAAAATAAATAAGATGAAATTGTAGTGATGTATTTCCGACTCGGATTCACGTGACGGTAAATTAAAGGTTTATTTATTAATTTAAATATCTTCTTCGTCAAGTGCCTCTCCTCAGATGAGATTGGCGACCATTTCACTAAGCATATACTCATGTGTTCATCGTTTTTTAAGTCCCCGGGTCCTTCTACAACGCAGTTTTATATTGAAATGAGAAGTCTGCGAATTGCTGCTGCCCAATAGCATTATTATATAATCATTTCCTTACAAAGCTCTGGTGTTAGATCTGTTACTCCTTCTGCAGCAAACAATATAATATTACAATATATGAGTGCTTTATATGAGAATCCTTAAAATTCCAGGTCTTCTATTTTGGCCATATTTTATTAACGCGTTGACTGCCGTGTCAGCCACCGGTGGCCGACACGGAGATATTCCAATTGGACCGCGTCGGCCACCGGTGGCCGACACGACATACCTGTAAATACCAAATAAATCACCTCAAAAATTTCTCAAAACAAATTAAATAATTGTATTTCGGCCCATTATATTAAATTAAACCTAAAAACGTGAAAACAATTTTTGAACATTTTACGAAAATCCGCTTGGCAGTCAACGTGTTTAAACAATAAATACATAATAGCATCCTGCAGCTAATTATTCAAGGAAAAATAGATGAAAAAACGGGCCTTGGTGTAAGGAAACTATCGTGGATGCGAAATTTACGAGTACCGACCCAGGATAAGGAGAAGAAAAATTATATAAATCCATGTATCGTTATGGAAATAATGAGTTGATTCCAAATTTAGTAATACCACGAATTTTTCAATTACATATTGAGGGCTGTGTTAATTTTTTTTCCGACAAGCGCCATATTGCGTGTCCGCCATCACGCAAGCACCTGCACTCCAACATGTGCAACTGCAATTCGCTTTTTTCCGCAAACGTGGTCGGATATTGAACCGCAATGCGCGTCGCGGCCGACACCGCGCCGTGTGTCCGTCTCGCCTCCCCCCGTGGGATAGAGAGAGAGCCCCGACAATTATGCACGCAAATCACAAGTACCAGTGCACATGGCGCAAACGTGATTGCCCGCAGTCTATAAAACTTGTGGTACGACAGGGTTATGGTTGGAAATAAACAGGAGAGCTATAAAAAAGGACGATGTTTCTACTAGCATTGTGGCTTTTGTCAAAACGCTACATTATACGTATTTGTTATGTTATATAATATAATTACTTTCCATTGTTACGATATATAAACAATTTCTAAATGACCTAATATTTCAGAATGTAAATAGCAAACGTAAAAAATACGTACAACAAGCAGCATGATTATAATTTTTTTGGTTTGTTTTTTTTTTCATTTAAAATACTCACTTTAGTGCATAAGTAGACATATTGGACATTTTCAATGGTGTAGTTTGTTTGTGGCGACCGCAAGCTGCGAGTTGACGAGGTGTATTATTACATCGTTTTAGAATCTCCCAAAAGAAAAATATTGAAGTAATTTTATAACAAGTAGATTTTCTACGTGGAAATGTAACCTTTCATTAAGAAAAGTGTAGTAAATAAAATAAAATACGTTACGGTAATTATTGAGTTTCCTGTTATAAACAAAAATTCTTCAACCAAACACGACGACTTGTCTCTTCATCCATCCCTATCCTATATTTTGCGAGTGGTTCTCGTCATGGCGTTTTTTTACAGAAGGTTTTCTTGTAGCCTGTCGTCCTTCCATCTTCTTTTTACTTTTTATAGCTTATTATTTAATGAACTCGGTTTAAGAGTGAATCTCTCTTCGAAGTATGCTCCTCTCTTTTCTCCGTATCGCCTTTGATTCCCCACCGCACCTTCTCAATCTACTATAATAATAGCCATTGTGTGTTTGTATGTATGTATGTTTCGTTTTTCCGTTCTGTATAGAATATCTTAAAAGATACAACGCTGATTTTTTGCACATAAGTTAAGTAAATTTTTCCGCAGCTATGTGCCGAATTTCAAGACGATAGGATAATATTTTCATTCATAAACTTTAAAATATGCTCATCAAATACGTCATTTTATGACGGGCTACATTGCTAGTGATAAAATAAATGCCAACATCCGACAGATACATTTAAAATCAATTAATGAAGAAACGAAGAAAAAATACTACACGCATAGTTATTATTTAAAATTCACTTAAATGGAAACATTAGATTATTTAATCTACAAATAAACTAAGTATTTGTGCAATTTAAAACTGCCAACAGGAATTATTTAGTTTTAAATTGTATGGTATTTGTAAATAAATAGACTGAAGATAAGACGCCTGCTGGATGCGACATGTGATCATTTTTTATAGTAAATAAATGTGCCACACTGCCAAATGTGATATATATTATGAAAATTTAAATAAAAATATGAATTATGTTTTAAATAAATTACAGTAAGCAGGATCCGGTTATCACCAGCAAACGTTTTTGCACATCTCTCAGATCTAAATTTTTTTTTAAATTTTATTTTACAAAAGCGGAAAAACACTCCACCGATCGAGATTAAAATAAGTATGATGTGTTTTATAAGTATAATTTCAATAGAAATTAAATATTGATTTATGCAGTATTTTTTTTTGTTTATTTTTGTCTTATGGTCTTGTCAAAATACTTATCTTTGCCTGTATTTTTATGAGGTACTATAAATATATTTTGTTTACAGTATGAATGGGCGGAAGTGAGGCTGTCTGCGGGCACGTTGCACGCTCAGCACGTTGGGGACGGGACGCGCGCAACGTGCCCGCGTGCCCTGGGGGAGGGGAGGGAGGGGACCTCCAACGTGCTGGGCTCCCGCGGCACGTTGACTGCTGCGAGAGCAGCCTCACTATCGAATGACTTGCCATTTATTTATATCTGCACGTGTAAATGTATATATTACTGTCGAGTTCATTTTTATCGTTATTATATTAACACTAGAAATGTTGCCCGTCACAGAATGACGTATTCGATGAACGATGCAATAGTGTTTGAACATATGCTAAATACTCGAATTTAAAGAAGACGCTGCTCACGTTTTCCTTCCGATTCATTGCTTGACATCTCTGTCACATTTCGTGTCACAAACAACGCATCACTTTCACTGCACTGTTATTTATTTGATGCAGTCTTTATCACGTTCAATTGTGCAATTCTTTTTGAATTACGTTTGCTGTGGGTGTTATTTTTTTAGGAGGCTTTTTGAGTTACTTATGATGTGATTAATAATTTCTAACGCAATTTCGATAAAAAAAAATAAAATTGGTACTTGTGTCAAGCTGACATAAACTGGAAATTTCTAAAAAGCATCAAAATTTGTTTTTTTTGTAAAAATTCTAAATTTGAAATTCTCGCGGTGAACAACAGAATCCTATAATTCGTATATTTATTAAATTAGTTTGAATGAAAATATTATCCTATCGTCTTGAAATTCGGCACATAACTGCGGAAAAACTTACTGAACTTACATGCAAAAATCTTTTAAGATATTCTATAGAGAACCAAAAAAATGAAACATACATAAACACAATGGATATTATTATTATAGATATTTAATAAAAAAATTTCGATAAGCTAAATTTTTGGAGGATTCTGCCATCAGGTAATCTGCAGTTTCTACTTGACAATGTATGTGCGTAGGGCAGATGAGACTCGGTCCACGTGTGCACGTGTTCAGTAACAAGTACCGCACTTCCCCCTGGCCGCACCTGAGGCGCCAATTACCCTTATTTGCCCTTACGAACGCAATTGTACCCCAAGGGATTTGTGCGCTACTGATGCTTGTTTATACAAGTGGAGTCCTCCCGGTGACTTATACCTGAGAGGGTTACGTGCAAACCCTTTGATTTAACAGGTTAAGGTTATATTAGAATAACAATTATTACAAAATATCAGATATCAGGCATTCTCTCATAACAAACTGTATCATTGATTTGTTTTATATTTACTTCGGTATTTTCTTACAAACATAATGCATGGTTACAGCGATAGAAAAATAAATTCACTGAAGTTTTTTTTACGAATTTTCTTCTTCAGGTGCCTCTTCTCATAAAAGTTTGGTGACTCACTGAATATACCTCTATCCTGAGCCAGTCTTATTTATTCGGTTGTACTTCCGACTTCCAGCCACTGGCGCAAATTCCGCATCCATGTTAACTTTCTCAATTTTTTTTTGACTTTCTTTTTTTAGAATGTTTCATCTTGTACTTTTATACTCGTAGTATAATATTTTCGGAATGAAAAGGAGAAAAAAAAGGTACTGATAAATACATTATTTAATACAGGTGATAATAGTACATTTAATGGTAATAATGATTTATTGTTCATTTACTATGCAGGTCTCAATCTTATCACATTGAACTATTAGAGCTATAACGTGACAGCAGCCGAGGAGACTTACGACATTCTGTTTAATAAAACCACCTGGGTATATTTAGAGAAAAACATGGTTGCGTTCAATTTTAAAACTGTTATAACTTATCAACATTTTCCATGTAGTAGCATTACCAGAATATGACACGACTTCCTTTAAACTCTCCAGGAATCGTAGAAAATCTTTAAAAAATACGTAGAAATTTATTGAAAAGGCTAAAAAGTTTTATAGGAAAGTAAGTTAAAAAATCAGAGTAAGACGTAAGAAACTTCCTTTTTCCGTAAAAGATCTTGTTTGATTCTTTGAAATTCTCCAAATATTTTTTTGAAATATAATAAATCATTTTATCAAAGGTAAGCAAATTTACTTGGTAAAAATCTTTTTTGTGATTTTTTAAGTCAAAGTACTTTCGTTATATAAAATCTTGCGTTTCAGAAGTGAGTAAAACTTTTTTAACCGAAAAATCTGCAAGGCAGGATTTTTTCAATTAATCGATGCATTTATTTGATAAAGTTGCTAATTAAATTCTATGAGGACCTTACAATTTGTTTTAGGATGAGAACTGAACTTTTTTAACTCTTTCTAGACGACTAGTTTTGTTTTAAAATTTGAATAAAATGTATAAATTATCTTAGTAATGAACGTGACTCATGACACAATACGTGGCCTTTGTTCTTTGCTTCCACGTGCAAATATCCGAGCATTAATTTATGTACCCACCCACGTTTATAACAAACTTGAATATTTTCCGTTGAAGTCCATGGCAACATAATTAACGGAAACTAGACTGAAATATATGCTGTAATAATACGTTCAGCAAAAACGTTTTTTCTCAAATTGATTAAATTCACAAATTTTATATATTTGATCAAACGATATGATATTTTGAAGAAGAATTCACGTTTAACCCTATTTTGGATTGACACTTAAACATGTTCCGAAATTAATAATTAAATTTCAACTTATGCAAGTTCGCCTAGCGTGAAAAATATCTCACGGGCGCATTTGCATCCATGCCAATATTTAAATTTACTATTATTCAGTATGACTTATCTATCGATAATCAATATATTTTACAAAGAGTACTTGTTAGAATTCCATTTTAATATTTAAAATAGAATAAACCGGTTTCGCCAACCAGTCACCAATAAAAACTAACACGTGGAAAAATCACTCAAGTATTTTATTCTATTTAAAATATTATCTATCGATGCCACGAACAGCTGACTAATGTACACACAACGCTATTAATTTCGCGAATCGGGTTTTAATTGATCACGAGGCTGACTTCCACCGCCTGCTGTCATAGTGTATCAGCTTTGCACCCGCCATATTTCCACAAAGTCATAAAATATACGCGGCCATTGTTTCCGCGCACGTGTCGGCACGGACTGGCACACGCTCTGTCGGTGTAAATTGCACGCCAGCTTGGCTATTGGCAGTATTGTTGCCTTGCAAAGTGCCTTGCGACCACCACTCGGGCCTTAGTATTATTGCCTATGAACGCCGAAAAGACACACCTTACTTATATATCATTCTTTTAGTAAAAATACGGTATGCAAAGCCGATCGATACCGAATTTAAATTTGATTTCTGCACTGAATTTTCATTTGCTTTTTTATTAAACACAAAAAATGAGCAAAAGTTGAGTCCGTTACTTCAAGACTAGTTAAATTCTAATCAAATGCAATTCTTGTTCTGTATATCAGATAGTATATAAACTGTGACATCTGGTACGCTGGAGATTATATATTTTCCGAGCTGCATTGTATACAATAAAAGAGTAAATAAACGAAGGATAATTCCAAAAATGTTTACATCTAACGGTGTCATTCAAAAGATCAAATTGACTGCAGCCATTTTTCCACAAAATCTTAAAACATCGAGAAAAGTTTTTAAATGGAACATTAGGTTTATCAGTAGATTAGGAAGTAACCGCAAACTATTTACAAACGATGTATTTAAATATTTTTTGATCAAATTCTTATATTAAAATCAAATGAGTTTTGCTTATGTTAAAAGTTGTAATTTAAAACTTCTACGTTTTCCATAAATGTACTCGTATGTTAGTGTAATTCGTTTTTTTTAATTGTTATTAGACAAATAAAAATTTATTTTTGATAGAAAAAATATAACACACAGTGAATATAATACATTTTTACATAATCAAGATCTATGTAGTAAATATAGAAAAAAAAACTCTCGTGTCTCTGATTTCAATCTTTAAAAAAAAAACTGAAATTATTGAAGATAAACCAAAATCTGACCGGCAATACCTTAACGGTCCATCCCCCCACATTCATTTATATTTAAATTTACTTATATTTAAATTTGAAACCGTGCAATTTGGTATTTCAGCCAATTTTCAACGTTCTTGCGGTTATTATTCGTATTTTTCCATTTTTTATCATTCTGTAAGCTTAATTATTTTAGGTAAGACGGCGAAAATTTTCAAAATTGAATTATGCGGTTTCAAACTAAATTAAAAGCAAATTTGAGACCTCTGCAAGTTTGTGACCATATATTTGATACTATTTCATTATTATTATTAATATTATTATTATTTTTTGAAAATTAGTGACGTGTTTGCTAAATAAATTTAAAAATAGTGAACAGCGGGAGAGGGGCGTTGAATTCTAGAAATTCTGATATAACGGAAAACCCCGCAAGCCCAGAAGGTGTTTAGCGACACGTGGCGAGGCTGCACACGAGCACGTGGGCCGCCCAACAGTCACCCTACTGCCACGCAGTTTTTTTTTATAACAAGAAATCAAAACACGTTATTCATCCATGTGCCTTCGTCATACGTAATAGCGAATAATATATGTAACCTGCTGTGGCGAGGTCTATAAGTGTATCTCATATGGTAGTACTGAAAAAGTTGATAAATTTTAATACAACTATTACGTCGCATACTGAAGACATTTGTGGTCAGAAAACACAAGTATAAATAAAATATTTATTGCATAACCCATTGGTTATATGTGTAAAACAGAACCAATAAGTTTAGAGCATTAATCAATAATGTGGTAAAAATCATTATTTCGCATAGCAAATTCAACATTTTAAAACATAAAAAATGTGCATAATATGAAAAATATGCAAACACGTCACTACTTATTATGTACAATATTTAATTGGCATAATAAGTACGTTGTTTTACTTATAGGATATGATTGTTAAAAATTCTTACTTAGTACCAGTGATTCGTTGGTATAATTGGTAATGCACCGGCCATGTAAGCTTGGGGATGTGAGTTTCGAATCCCACACAAATCACGATGATATTTTTTTGAGAGTTTCTTTAATCAATTTTCAATATTTGAAAAAATGTACATAATCATTATCAATCAATAAAACCTGTATAGGCAAAATCGTACTTCCTGTGAGACGGTCTTCACAAAAATCAATAACATATAAAACCTTTTATTTCGACTGAAAATTTATATTTTTGAAACCAAAACTATTATTATATTTTATTGAATTTTTTTGGTTAAATAAAATAATCATTATCAATCAATAAAACCTGTATATGCAAAATCGTACTTCCTGTGAGACGGTTTTCACAAAAATCAATAATACATAAAACTTTTTATTTCGACGGAAAATTTATATTTTTGGAACCAAAACTATTATTATATTTTATTTAATTTTTTTGGTTAAATTTATTATAGAAAAATATAACCAAAACGTTTAAGGGGATTTGAAACAAAGTAATATGCGATCATGATGGCGGAGCGGTCGCCTGCCGCCAGACCCCCGAGGGTAGAGCTGGCACTTGGCGCAGGTCCTCCGAGGGGCGGAGGAGCCGGGGAGCTGGCGGGGGCGCCGAGGCTCCGCACGTGCGAAGGCCGTTGACTCGTGCTGCACCCCGCCTGCCAGCGAGTGCAGCTTTCTGGGGAATGAAAGCGTCTAGAGCTTCTTACGTCATCGCTCAAATGGGGAGGAAGTCATCGACCTGCAACATGCTATTTGCAATGGGGTCCCTCCAGTATTTTTTGCCGGATGTGTGCATTTTAATTTATTATTTAGGCACTGTTTTTTTTAATCATTTTTGAGACATCTATAATACAATTAATGGAACTGGTATTTATTTTGGATTACTCCATGCCGTTTTGAAGATGTATTTATTTTGTAATACTCTATTCCGTTTTGAAGATGCCGTGTTCGGCGAAAGAGCTCTCGCTACAAGTGAAATAAACGTAGTCTCCAAAACCATTTGGTTTTATTTTATTATATCTAAAATACATATAAAATCTTTTAGTATTCACAGCAAATCTGTGCAGGTGAAGTATTAGGATTAATTTAAATATTTAAAAATTATCATTTGCCTAACACTAAAATGCATACTTTCATTAGCATTTGTGGAATACATTCTAGAATTTACTACCCAACCCGTAGACGACGTCTTGCGTACATTTTCTGTGATACAAATAAAACAAGGGAATTCTCTCATCGCCAGGAACAAAGTGAAATAAAAACTAGGGTGTCTGGAACGCGTTATTTTGATAAAGGTTTTTGGTTTGTGTTATCCATTCATGTTGCCAAAATATACCACGACGGGTGTTCAACGATTTTCCTATTCTAACAGGTTACAATGCTACACGTAAATTGGTTTCCAGATAGCTATTACTAACAGAATTAAAGAATACAGTATTTTAGTTTCAAAGGACACGAATATATATATTTCTGCCCGTTTATCAATCATCTGTGAGCAAAGCAAAGTAGAAATAAATATCTATAAACCAACATTTTAGGAGATTTTCGTGTCTAATCTAACCAATAATTGATTGTTAAATTTCCCACCCAAGTCTTTCCTAAATTAATTAAACAAACATTGATCAGAAAAATCTGAACTCAGAAAGTATTATTCATAGTTAGCTAGATGATATTTCTTAGTATGTGTGAATTAAGAAAACAATATTAATCTACTATCATTTCGTTGAATTTCCACAAACTAAATAAACTAGAATTAGAATGTAATAAAACTCTGCCGTTTGAGAATTATTTAAATACGGTGTTTTTTCAGAAGTTTTATTGGATATATATTAACCTCGATATAAATTATGATGAAATTAAACTAGAAATATTATTTTAGGAGAAATAAACACATTTCAGTTTAAGTAAAATTGAGAAGATTTTCTTTTGAATAAATATTTAACATATAGGGTATCTTAAAACAGATTTATTCTGTTGTTTTATGTGGGAATTGGTAGATGTCAAGTGTGTATGTGTAATATGTTATGTAGTTAAGGAAAATTGTGTCGTATAATTAATGGAAACTAAGGTATAATATTGATGACGCTTTAAAAATGAAAGTTTTTTTACAATTTAATGTTTGCAATGTATTATTATGAAAAAAATAATATGCCATGTAATATTTGAAATTCACGTAATTAAATATTACCATCATAATAAAAAGTCGGTCCAATTGATGCATTTAAATATAAGTATCGTTATAAAAGATAATATAGTATAATAAATTTAGATAATCAAAATTTTATTCCAGCATATATTTATTTTACTTTCTGTTCTAATAAATCCTTACGTTTGGAAGGTTCGAGCTTCCTTCTCCAGAAACAAAAAAAATGTTTCACAAAGAAACCGAAAATTAGGTCCTAATGAAACAAACTCAACTTTATCAATAAAGTCAGCTTGGAATTTAAATGAACCAAATTAATCCCCTCAGCGGGACACTTCTAAAGGCTCTCAATATTCAGGAGTCACAACGGTCCTGAAACATCCCTTAATTCGCCATTACTACTTTACATCGAATACAATAAAAATAATTGATTAATGAACTAGTAAGACAGCAGAGTTGTAATCGAAACTCAATTAATGCATATATTAAACAACATACTACTTTTTTTTTTTTTTTTTAATAAGGTGTAAAATTTTAAATATACGTACATAAAAACAAGATCGCAGTTAGAAGTTTATGTGCTTCTTTGTTCAAAGACGAAGTTGTGCATTAGCTTTTAGGTTCATTTAAATATGAAATAAAAATTGTAATTAAATATACTTCAAAAATATCGTACCATATGTGCTTACGCTCATAATCAACAAACAAACAACATCTAAGTTGTAAATATATACATACGTTACAATACTGCAAATCCTTCACAATCGCACCGTCAAAGCATACAAAAAAATACCTTATCGTATTGAACTTAACGTAACACCATAGGTTTATGTCAAAATAAGTCAAATTAAGCCTGTATATTGAACAGCAATTCTTTTGCAAGTAACGTGGGTTATGCTAGGTGACGTCAGACCATTCCCCACTGCACAAGAGACTGGAAGTCTGGCCTTCATCGATCGGTTTGCCACAACTGCATTTTGATTACAATGCGTACATGTGCAGTTGGTATGACAATACATGTATTTTAAAAGTGCAAGGTTAAGCTTTTTATCCAAGACGACGACTGACATTTTTTCCAATCTAATGAGTATACTAAATATTTTATATTTTATAATAAATAAGTTTAAAAAAGGTGATCTTAATTATAAAATAATAAAATTCTTGTAATAAAGTTATATTAGTAGGTAATCGCCTTTTTAGGCCGCCGTGTACGCGAACAACTAAAATTGGCCCCGAGAGAGTTGGCACTCTCGCTAGGATTCGCCACGTGGAGCAGTAAAGCAGTTGGATATTCAGCTCCCCCAGGACACCCTTGTTGTGGGTTTCCCGGCTACCAGCCACGTGGATGTAGTTCCCCTACCACGCGTGTCCCCCGGGAGAGGCACTAGCCGCACGTGTTCTGTCCTCTGCAGTAAATCCTAGCTTAAATTCATTCAATATTCCAGCTTCGGTTTGTTTTTTTTATTTTTGCTGTGTCTTTTCAACGTTTTATTTTTCTTATCGTCTAAACATAATGCGAATTATATGATTTTTCCTGCTTCGTAGTGTTAGAAAAAAAACTGCACTTTTAACAGATTCCACTTTTGGGTATAAACAAAATGTAAAAAAATATTTGTTCATACTTTCATTCCTATATCAAATCAAATCAAAAGGCAGAATGGTCATTTCCCCTTTTCTTTGTCAAGATTATTTACATCAAATCTAAATATCAACAGCCAAATGTATGAAAAGTTCTTTCTTTGTGATTTTATTTGATCTAAACGTAATTAGCGAGATATTGATAAACGAGATAAATAGACATAATATACCCACATATATTTTTATTAAATATATATATATATATATATGTATGTATATATATGTATGTATATATATATATATGTATATATATATATATATGTTTGGTTATTGTTATAGTCCCAAGTTATCCCCCTCGTGGAGGCTATATTTTCTCGGCTCCTCTTTAAGGAACCGTTTCTCGGTTCAGCACCCCGGAAGGTCGCTGCGGTCGTCCCGCTCCATCTTCAGCGCTCCCAAGGACGCTGGTGATTAATGACTTTACTTATTGTACCCCACGCGGGGCGCACCCAAGCCACCTCTATAAAAGGCAGAAGGGTAAACAGTATCACCATTGCATGCATAGACGCCGGAGATCTTATTCGCTGAATAATTTTTAATGAGACTTATCAAAATCGCAAAACCACAAAAATATAAATATTAAGAAGGTTGCCCGCCCAATGTGAGAGGTTAGTCTTTACAGAGCTTAATGCGCCATATGTCTTTCTGTTGATATTATAAAAAAATTATTATAAAGTTATCAAAAAATAAAATTATTAAACCGCATTTTTCGAAACGCCCCTGTCACAGAGTCGCATCAAGAAATCGGCTTATTGATACCGCTTACAAAAACGGTGATTTGCTTATAGGTATTCCATTCTCATAAAACTAACATAAATAGTATTTAATTAACAAAGGCCTAAGTCAAACATAAAAAAAACAACCATAAATCAACCGCTTTAAATTAGTGGGTATTTTTAGTTCTCTGGAAATTTTTTACTGACGGTTCTGGTCGTAGTTATTTATCTCCATCCACTCCGGGCCAGGGAGGAGTTGTACTTTAAGCCGGGAATTGTATAGACTACCCTGTGGATGTGTGCATATTTATTGAAACGTATTCGAATCGAGACTCTAGAAAGCAATACGAAATATCATCGTTTCATCTGTGTGTAACTAAGCGCACACAGGCGGAAATTCCGCTTTCAATAAGGGATTCAAATTTTTTGTAAAATATTTTTTTAAACTATTTATAGAATAGACATGAGTATTAAACTTTTTTCCACTGTATCCCTATTTATAGGATTAAAAACATTTTACTACGATCAGTTTTAACTTTAAAAGTATTGAAGAGATATATTTTTTAGATTATTTTTACTTACGATAATATATGTAATAATTATGTCATCTTGTAGTCAATTTTATTGTCAAGGCTCTGGTTGAAACATCAAAGATATTTCCAAATTTGATAACAAACACAACCAACTTTTCTTTTTACCTTAAATAAAGTACACGAAAATTTCAAACTCAACGCAAAATGGTTAAAATTAGAAACACAAAAGACTTGTTAAATTTAGATCAAACTTCGACAAAAAGCCGCCGAAAATCCCTCACAATCCCTCCTCGTGGACTTACCTGAAGTCGCGAATACTTGGTGAGTTCCTGGAACTGATGAATATGGACCGGGAGACACAAACTTATCAAGGCGGGAATAGGGTCCCTCTCCCCCGCCCCTTGACTCACCCCACGGGCAGGGCGAGCCACGTGTAGCATAAATTTGAGGGGAAACGTAGAAGATAAGCCCCAACTCAATGGCTGATCGATTTTTCAGAAAAGCTTACTCACTTTGTTTGAATTGCGAAAATCTAAAGATATATATAAAAGTCAAAATACATCTGTTTGCTTTGTAACATAAGTCTAACAGTGATACATCTGTAATTAGAATCTGTATGTTTGATCTTTCAAACATACAGGCTTTACTGCTTAATGGTGCTATTTGATATACCACGAAGCAAAAACCCGTCAAAATCGTTACTTCAATAAGCACATAAATTTAAAATTAACAAATAATAAATTGTAAACGTCTACTAATTAACAATTCGTGAAAATGGCTCTCAGCCCTTACTAAACAACCGCATAATATAAATTATCCATACAGGGGATGTATCGCTACATGAAAAATTAAATATTAACACTTTTAAAACCTAAAAGAAGTGTCTTGTATTTCAGGTATTATTTCAAAAGATTTAACTGCTTTTGCTAAAACTTTTGAGGCGTTTTGTCTTTTGAAAAAAAAAAGCTTGCCAAAGCCTGTCTTTTTGTTTATCACCATGATTAACGGCGTAGTGAAATTTCGTGTTTTTCCTGCGATGAGTGTACATAACTAATTATAATTCCCAACGCGTTTTTCACGATAAGAAAACGTTAGTGTCATTTTTATTAAGGTTCTGGCGTTTATGTGCCCTATAACTTACAACGTTTTCCCGGTAGAACTAATTTTATCCTTACCGTCAGACGTTAAAAGAATTATGTAAATATTGGCGAGCGCTAAAAAAAACATTTGCAGTAGTTTGGTATTTATAACCTATTATTATATGTTCCACCATTATTGAGAGCAACTGTTGTTGAAATTGTGCCTCTCTACAGATAGATCAGAGAGCAATCATTATGCAAAGCTGCAGTAGGGGAAGAGGCGAATATATATTTATATATATATATATATATATATATATATATATATATATATATATATATATATATATATATATAACGCAGAATCTAAAGCAATAGAAAAACATAATGGCAGTGTTTTGGTTAATATTTGTAAAAAATAGTCATATTATTCTGTATTTTCCTGTAAAATATGAGTGCTGTGTAAAACGAAACAAATAAGTATGTACGTTGATGGTGTAGCGTGCCAAACGGAGTCGTTAGCAGTCGACGGGTTAAATGAATGGTTTTGAGAGAAAGTGCTTTTGGCAATAAAGTTTCATTGTGTGTTCTGTTGTTCCCCGCGCGGAGTATCGACTTGTGTTTAATTACAAAAGCGTACGGCGCCTGAAGAGACTCGATAAGTGAGCCAGTTAGCAGTTTTGTAAGTCGGCCATTTTCGTGTTCAACGAACTGTCAGTCGCGGTGTCGAAACTCGCAGCACGTGTCGCCGCCGGCAGAAGTGGGCCGCTGGCAGCCCGGCTTCTCCGGCAAGTCATCGGAAGACTTTTTAACCACCGATAGATATGTTCAGTTGATCAAGCCGCTCGTTTGATACTAGCCAGTACTTTATTATTCGCAGATGAAAAGAACGGCCTTTCACATGCCTATATTACTAGCCCGGAGGCTAAACCCCGCGGGGGGGTAAGCGACTCGACGCAGGTCCCCTTTTTCAATATTATTAAATTGACTAAGTTTGCGCCTGTAGGCGTGCACGTGATGAATATTAAAAAGAAAACTAATCGATAATTTTACGATTTCCTTTGTTTAACGATTGCTAAAATCCATTAACCTATTTAAGAATTCGTGTGCCCGTTTTAAAATTGCGTTAGTGAGAACTCAAACACGTCACCATGTCATCACGTAAAAAATATATATTGACTAACTTGATTTGAAGATGATACAATCCCGATTCCCAGTTCCAGCATAGAACCCAGAGCTCGAGAAGTCTGCTTGTGGCACATGCCAGCAGATTTCCGGATAAAGGATGAAGCGATCGTGACGCTGCATCCGGAGCACAGTACTGTTGTGTTTGATGTCCGAAATGGCTTAATTAACAAACTTGCATATAATATACATATATCGACGCCTTTGCATCTCAAATAAAATAATACAACACCCAAAATATTTTTTTTAACTTTTCAAAGCGAAAAAGTATCAGTGATAATTGTCCAGCAGTAGGGTAAACCATTTTGTTTTACAAACATTTAAACTGAGTTAGTGACTAGTGTTTGCATTAATGAGTGCTTTTATTGTATTAATTGATAATATGTCAAAATATCCGTTTATCGTGTAATACCCGTGACTTTTGTTAGTTTCTTTATATATTTATTTAAAATTGAAACGTACATGTTTCAAGGGTTCACGTGTCGATATATACCAGAGCCTCCCGTTGCAGGCGGCCTTGTGCATGCATGATGCTGCCCAAATCAAATACTTCAGTGTTATTTCAGCTTTCTGACTCATGAATTAATTTATTACATGTAGAAAAAAGCCTTTAACTTCTTATTTAAAATTAAAAAATAAACATCTAAAAATAAGCTCCAAAATATGTTTTGTGATAATGTTGTAAAAACCTTTGCCTAAACGACTTTGTGTTTCTTCTTGGTGTGCACTGTACAGAATACTTATAGAGAAATAAAAACTCATTTACGCAGAAAATAAACTTTCTACGTAAAATTTTTACCAATTATAAATACATTACATAGTGCTTGCCCACAAAAGATAAATAAAATTACGTACTTATTGAGTTCAGGAATTAAATTTCTTTTTTCGATTGAATTTTTCTTATTTAATTTCACCATAATTTGTACAAAGCCTCAGTGGACTCACTCTCCGGGTGAGCTCCGCACATGTCGCATATGAAAATGTCATTCGGAATCTTTACTTTTATATGACTGCCTTAATCTATAACTTGCTTTAATACTGTGAGAGCGGAATGCGGCGTATCCTGAAAATGTACACAGAACTATTAAACAGGCCGCAAGAGCTCCTGAAAAATAACGGACAGAGTAACGCGTATTTTTATGCAGATTCTATTCTAATGTATTACATTATAAGCATGCTGTGTGGGTGTTTTGTTAAGCATCATTGTTATTTACAAGGTGATTTTGCTGTTAATGTTGCAATATTTTTTTTTAAATTTAACCTAGAAGCTATATTTAAAACATTTTAAAAAATCCAATGTTTCAAATGTACTTGAAATAAGTAAGCAAATTTTAGATGTACATAGAATGGAAACAACGGTGAATTAAACGAAGCATCATATACTTTCACCTTTCAAGGACTTTTTAAAATTAATTAGAATTAGTGTTTAAAAAAGATTGTATAAAACAAAAGCGCTCACGATCTCCTAGCTTACTGTTTTTTTTTCAAGTAACCGGGAAAAAGTTTATAATTTGATTCGTTCAATTTTATTGAACAATTTAGTTTTAACCATAGTAAAAATAATTCTGGTAAACATTCGGAAAATCCCTATAAATCACGAACAATCTTATGAACGGATAGTTAAATATCACACTGTGTAACAAGTTAATTATATTGGCGTTGTTTAATGAGGTGTTATGTAAACAAACCGCAGTCCTTACAGAGGGTGCCTCGCAGGGAAATGTTCCACAAACTTTTACTTTCACTCACTTGTTACTTCCTCGCGAGCCTTATAAATCTCTCGCAGTCTTTACGACAAGTTTTACAACTTTCCACCTTGTCGTTCTCTGTAAATTTGATATTTCTGCTTTGATAAAGTAGAAAAGTTTTTGCGTAAATCTATTTTTATGCGTAGTATATTTTAAGTTCAGTGTTTCGAGATATATATTTCAATAGACAGAGTCGTAAAACATAATATTTCTTACTATTACTACATAGAGATCTCACATGCCTTTATTTGATACCTTTCCATATTTATGTTTCATTTTCGACCTGAATTTATCATTTCATTTCTTTGATGATTTTTTTGGAGTATTGACGAGCAGTTTGTTGAATATTAACGTTGAGTTTTCATAAATACATTTAAAATGGGAGATAAAATGTTTTAAGACTTGTCATTTTATATTTCCTACGTCGTAAATGGCGGCCATATTTAATAATATAATTTCACAGCAAAAAAAATAAAAACTCTGTGTATATATTATTATAGGTATATAAATGATTTTATTTATTTGAAAAAAAAATTATCTTCTCAAATGTGAATATAAACGGTGTCAAATATAATATTCGAATAATTTATTTCGCAATATTTTAATAATAATAATTAAAAAAAAAAAAAATTACATTTAAATTTTTTAAAAACTTTACTTTTGTGTTTTAGACACAATGAATTTCGTAAAAATATAATATATTTAATTATAGCGTTTACAACACATTTTACAAAAAAATTACCATTAAAATGCTCTAAAAATTTTGCTTTCACATGTCTTTACATTTTAATGAATGTACGCTGTCTTTTAAATTATGATGGTAATGGGCGCACAGTTTTGCAGTCAGGAAATACACAACTCACGGGTTCAGTTCCCGGCTGGGGAGTGAGTGAGTGGGGCACGTGTTGCCCACCCAGCGGGCCCCTGCACGTGCCTCGGTCTGATGGATGGAACAGTCAAAAGTAACTCTCCTGAACAATACAATATTATTTCAAAGTAATGCAATAAAATTATTTGAATTTAAAAAATTCGTAAAATTTTGTGAACGATTTAGTATGGTGCGTTAATTTGTGCTTATAGACTGATAATTACTCATTTTATCTACATACCAAATATATATTTTAATTTAATACATGACAAAAATTTAATGTGTAGTGAAAGTTCACGTTTACTTGTACTAATAATTCTTACCTCAACAGATGAGTGATTTGTGTTTTAATTCCATGCGATAAATTTTACGATTTTCAGATTCTTTCACAGTTTTCATTTGAAAATATTGTCTTAATATATAACTACACTAAAATGTTTTGAAATACTGCTTAAGTACCTGTAAAATTAATCATTTTAATGTTTAAAATTACATTCTCACTAAGAATGTGACTTTCCGCAAAGAAAACGAATATGAAAAGAAAATAAGCAGGGTGGTCGTCTTAATTGATGTTTTTTTTTTTTTCTGTCTCTTGTTATCAAATTAATCTCTTCTCTCGAAGCATAAATTACCGACACGTCTGTTGGGCCAACTTTAGGCGATATTTTTTTCAACTTACAAAATTAATAACGTACTCTGCATATTTACAAAAGTCTTTGGCTCAGTGCTTAAAGTAACAACCTTTAAAAAATCATTACATAAATTATTTTTAAATACTGGCTTGACAACATTCATAATCGCACTTGCAATTAACATTATCGTATCAAATAGCTTTAGATTTTTAGATTATATAATGTAAGAAGATTGATAACTTTTATCTAAACGCTGATAAAACTTAATCATCGAATATATAGAGCTTATTTAAATTTCTGGGGCTTTTTTTTCTAGAAATATATTTGAAAAAACAAATGTACGAGCTTAATCATTTAATTTTCAAGTACGAGATAAACATCTGTTTCGCGAGTTTTACGTTGAAATAGCAATGTTGTTACTAATTTTATATTTGAGTTCAGCGTAGGACTTGAAATAAAATTTAAAAATTCTAATAAAGATATTTATATCAATTAATATTTTAAAATTGGCGATCCAGCTTTGTATGTTGACCCAAATCAGCAATTTTGGCCTGATGTGATCTTATATGTGATTATTATTGCTTCTTATTTTTTTAACTGCTATATTTGACTTATTTGGTTTATGTTGATTATTCTTATATAGATTTATGAACTCCATTTGGTATGAAAAATATAATTAATTTTTTCAAAGAACTTTATTTTGTGTATTATACGCTGGTCGGCTTGGCTTTCTCCTTCACAAACGTTTTAAACTCTCTTAACTCATATATTAATGTTTCAATTATAATTTTGTCGATATTGAACACTTTTTTCCATGTCGTTCTATAGCACGACGCGGAGACAGATAGACAACCTAACAAACGACTACCATATTTAAGAAACTTCCTATTTATTAGTGATTTTAGTTATATTTATTTTCACAGTTGCAATTTAACAATTTACAATCTTTTTGAATTCAGTGACCCAAAGCATACAACTTGTTGGACGCTAAAAATTACCTACATGATAGAGTTTCTATTTCATAGCCTGTTCTTTTCACAAGAAACTTTTTCGAGCTTTCTTGGTTTTGTTAATCAATTCAGATTTTGCAGAGAACATTCTCGTATTTTCTTGAACCTCAGATTTATTTTTAGAAATAACAAGCGCTTAGGGCTAAATTTATCGAGGACCATTAAAAACAAACGTGTTGATAAGTTTTCTCCCCATCTATATGTCCTCTGATCGTTCTTTAAAAGTTTCAGTAATTTTAAAATTATTCAAATGTCTCCAAGATTGGCGATCCGCATAATTTTCTTCCAGTGATAATTCAAGATTAATGACACCGCCAAAATAAATATAATTAATGAACGTCCTCTGATTAAAGAATGATTTAGAGAAGCTGGCCCAAAGGTAAATCCATATTACTCTCACATATAAAAATAAGTCTGTTGTTTATTTGTCTGCCGCCAGCACGAGGCACTCCTACGCTTTAAATGCCTCGCATATCGTTTGAAATAATAAATGTTTTTTTTTATAAATTAGTCATCGTGTTCCCTCATAATGTGATGATAATTTGAAATGATACAGCTTTGCCAAATGTACAGTGTATGTTTTATAAAATTTGTTATTTAACCGCATATTACGAATGAGTTATTACGACAAGTGAAAGTGTTAGGTATTTTATAAGAATAATGACAGTTTTGTAGAAGAAGGAAGTAAGTTACTCAAAATATATAAAAGGCATACATATTAATGAAACCTAATATGGTGTTAATAAATATATCGATATATAAGGTAAAAAGACATTGTTATATTAATTACAATATGCTTTCATCAAATGTATTGATTCCGCAGAATAACTATAAGTTATTATAAAAATATCAATATTTATTTTTACTGACTCGCTCGATTCACTTCTTTTTTCACACTTTCAGGTATGAATGTTTCTCGTACATGATGTACAATACAAAACTTTAAATTTTAACAAACAAAGAGCCGATATAATCTAAACCAATGTTGAAAATAAATTCACATGCTCTACAATTTCCTTTATCTGATATTTTTGGACAAAAAAATTAAATCCTTAAAATATATTATTTTACAAACTACACAGAAAATTTTTACTCTCCGCGTGATTTCTCACAAATCGAAGTGAAATGTGCTGTGTCTTCTGCAAAGTTTGCTCACATAAACTCGTGTAATTTGCTACTGCCGACTATAGAGAAAAAATTCTCGTATAAATGTACAATCCAAAATTTTAACAAAGAGCCGATATAATCTAAACCACTGTTGAAAATAAATCCACATGCTTTACAATTTCTTTTATCTGATATTTTTTGCTAAAAAATTAAATGCTTGAAATATATTATTTTTACAGCAAATTTTTACTCTCCACGTGATTTCTCACAAATCGAAGTGAAATCATTTGAAGGCCTTTGATGTGTTGTGTCTTCTGCAAAGTTTGCTCACACAAACTCGTGTAATTTGCTACTGCCGGCTATAGAGAAAAAATTCTCGTACAAAACTTTTAAAAAAAGCCTATATAATCTAAACCACTGTTGAAAATAAATCCACATGCTCTACAATTTCCTTTATCTGATATTTTAAGCATAAAAATTAATTACTTAAAATATATTATTTTACAAACTACACAGAAAATTTTTACTCTCCACGTGATTTCTCACAAATCGAAGTGAAATCATTTGAAGGCCTTTAATGTGCTGTGTCTTCTGCAAAGTTTGCTCACATAAACTCGTGTAATTTGCTAATGCCGGCTATAGAGACAAATGATAATAAACGTAGAATAGTGGAAGTGTGTCGCAGAGGCCGGGCGGTGCAACACCCCGCGCGAGGCCGGAGCGGGCCGGAGCGGGCCGGAGCGGGCCGGAGCGGGCCGGAGCGGGCCGGAGCGGGTCCGCTAGCTGTACCGGGCGGAGTATGTAGGCCCCGCGCACGTGTCGGTTCATTCCCCCTGCACGCGCGGCCCGCGGCCCGGCCGGCCCCCGAACTGGGCCGCGACCTCAGGCTGGCAGCCGACACCTGGCCCGTGCTGCCGCTGCACCCGCCTGCCACCTCCACCCACTGACAAGTGGAGTCACCCAGCGGGGTTTCACACTGAGTTTTTGCACAATATTAGACTAAAATCACGAGTCGATGTATCCCAAAACCTCTTGATGGTATTTTTTTGAGTAAAAGAAATACTCATACACTAACGGATTTTTTTATAGTTACAAGTGGAATACTCCACCTCGTGATTATTGCCTCAGTCTTTTCGACCACAGTGGCACATTAACTTGAGAGAATTTCAATCCAAAAATATTATTTTTTACTCTTTAAAGCTGGAGCTGATATCTAAAATTAATCACAAAATACGAAATAAAAAAAAACAAACGTTTATTTACAATTAATCAAAATAAACACATGTATAAGTTTTACCGCTAAGTGGGCTTAGTAACGAGGCAAGTGAACTCATCTAGTTATTAAAAATGACAAAAAAGCTGAATGCCCAGGTGTCAGTGGAAAGATGCGATGGCATAACCCGATTTTTTTTTAAGTCTAAAAAGTAGATTTCACATCTGAGCATGCGAATCTAAGAAGAGGATATAAAATGTACCTGAACAATGACGCATTGTATTTGTAAATATTAATTTGGCCTTTTTCTCTCGCGATTCCTGATTCGTATCTCTCCTCAAAAAAAACTCCTCCATTCGTGTTAATTGACACAAAAAGTCTTTCGCTTCAATCAATCGGTTTCATGAATTTTCGAGAACAGAAAGAAATACTTTTTTTTAAGATATTGCTATAAAAACTCGCAAACATATTCAAAAAGTTCTTTCTTGTATTTAATTGATGATTCTGTGGTGCTTTCTTTATAAAGTCGTCCTGCCCCACGTTGTAACGTTGCGGGAGTAATGTGCACACGAGTGTATCGACGTTTACCAATTTATGAGACAAACAATTATGACGTGCTTGTCTGCAAGCACACATTATACGTTTAAATATTGAATTTCCAGAAGAACGAGCAGCTCCCTTATTATGCACCGTTAATCACGCCCACGTGCAACGCTGCCTTCGCATTCCGGCCGAGTGTTTTCACCCCTCCTTTGGCACACAGTAATTATGCACTTACCTCCGCAGGGGTAGATTCCGGTGCCTGTAGCAACCCCTCAAGTGCTCACTGCACGTGTAAGCTCTACGGAGAAAAAGACTTCACTTTGCACATTTCGTAATGGGAATTTAACCTAGTTACAGTTTAAAATTAAAAGTACACAAAAAAGTTAAAAATAAATAGTATAATTGAGTTAAAATCTTAGATTTAAAAATACACCATTGTTTTGAAAAGTGTTATATAAGGAACCATGCATATTATATGTGCTTTATTGTCTTTTGTGGTGACAGAATTGAATTCCTTACAGAAACCGTTTCATCCCTTGCGTAAAGCCTTCACTGCTGCATATTGCGTAAACCATAATATTACGATTTATAATTTTACAACACTTCAGACCTAAGAGCTGTAAAACCATCGTGGGGTCAACGAACCATATTTCATGTAGACTTGCGTAAATTACTCTTCGATATGCTATTTTTATTAATTTTTATTCAAAGTGTTACTCACACCCGAGCATGGACCTCAAAATTCCATGAAAGGATATCTGATCTGGAAAAGATTTGCGCAGGAGTGAGTCCTTACTTATACTGCCGATAGATTCGCGTTTCTGCAAATAAATCCAAATCACTCGAATCGGTGACCGGTCTAGAAACTGTTGCGTCTGGACCGTGAAGAACTCGGCAAGAGCAATGGAAGATAGTGATCTCATGACTCGCAGAGCTAAATCTGGAACTATCGTCTCTTGTTGGCAATCAATACTTTGCTTTATTGTTGTTGGAAACATCGCAAGAACAGAACTGGTTTGTACAATGTCAATGGCAGTTTAGATCAACATTTTTGCGTATTGCTTCACACGTCTAATAAAATGAATATACTACACAAAAACTATGTTGCAAATCATCATTTAAGATAGAATAAAAATTAGGCCTCAGTCTGGTAATAAAATGATTTTATTGAATTATAAGCCAATAAGCTATTTTTTTACATGCTTTATTTATTTTATTAACCTGTTAATTGCGAGCATCGTATTGGTGTGACGACCACAGTCTACCGTTTAGCAATCGTCTCAAGTGTGGCACGATTATTTTATACGTTATTTAGTTTCCAACGAATAGTCGCAGTTCCACTCATTGGCAACCAATTTAAAACTTTATACATTTACACGGCATTTTACAATAAATACACGGCAACAAAGTCATCACAAACATCGACTTCGCCATATGGTGTAATATTAATTACTTTGCGGTTTGCATTTAAAGGGGTAGAAGTAAAGCTGCTTAAATATTAATAGTCATATTGCCAAAATTCAGAGACGTCCCGGATGGGGTCGGGATGTGAGGGCTCGCGAGTCCTCTTTATAATTTGTTGATTTTGCGGTTAGCTCGATATTTAGGTCGTTCACTGGCTCTTCTCGGAAGTCAATTATACGCCCAGTAGTTCTGACTACATTAGAGCAAAGTTATACCAGTATTTTGAAAGACTAAACAAAAATAAATTAGCAAGATACATCACACAGGCTCCAAAAAATTATATATTTTTCATTGATATTTGTGATTTTTATGAACCATTGATAAAATAATGTACCGCTTAATGCAACATCGGGGGTGTATTTTCAGCTTGTAAATTATTATTTTTTATTGATAATGATTAAGTACATTTTTTAAAATATTGAAATTTATTAAATTGTGTGGGATTTGAACCCACATCGCAACCCAAGCTTACATGGCCGGTGCATTACCATTTATACCAACGAATCACTTGTACTAAGCAAGAATTTTTAACAATCATATCCTATAAGTGAAAGAACGTACTTATTATGTCAATTAAATATTATTAAATTAAAATGTACTTAATCATTATCAATCAATAAAATCGGTATGGGAAAAATCGTACTTCCTGTGAGACGGTCTTCACAAAAATCAATAATATATTATTTTTTATAAGTTCAGAAGCAAAGGTTTAATGAACAAAGTGCTTCTCTAATATCCCAAATAAAACGTTTGAAAAAACTAGTTTGATTCGTATATTTTTCCAAGGGAAAAATAAATCGATGAATCCCAAAAGGAGTACATGTATACTTGCATATCACCACAAATTTAATATTTGTTTTTTTTGGAGTAAATTTAGTAAAAAAAATATGGTTTTGTAATTAGGGCAAACGATACCTTATTGCTTGCACGCCGCTGATATTTATTATATTATATCACATAAGATTCACGCGCCAAGTTTGGAAGACAACGGAAACACAAAATCACGACTGTTCGGTCCCGAGAGCTTATCTGGCCAAGTAGTAAGTAGGCGTAAGCGGGCCATTTCTGCAGCGAATCATCCGGGGAAAGCGGAAGGGCGGAAACGGGGTCGCCCCGGGTGCGGCTGCAGGACCAAGGTCGGGTCGCCCACGTGCCCGGGCCCACGTGCGGGGCCGCTGACCCGCCCCGGAGGCTCCACTCTCCGAACTGTGTCAGCTC
This sequence comes from Atopsyche davidsoni, assembly GCA_022113835.1. Taxonomy (NCBI): domain Eukaryota; kingdom Metazoa; phylum Arthropoda; class Insecta; order Trichoptera; family Hydrobiosidae; genus Atopsyche; species Atopsyche davidsoni. The sequence goes on along the minus strand of JAILWY010000006.1, from coordinate 5,388,386 downwards.
GGACGCCCCCCCCCTTCAGCAAATTGGGAACAATGCCGCCGTTCTGCATATCAAAACACTCCCAAGAGCCCAAGTTTTAATGCGTTTTCTTATTCGGTCGGTTATTGAAAAATCGATTTTGCTGTTTACTCACAAAACTAAACCTGTTGCCTCATAATGAAATGATGTTTGTTTTTGAGATATTTACATTTTTATTTCTTGTTTGTTGCACGCGCTTCAAAATAAAAATAAAAACACTAAAAGCTGTTAACATGCATAATTATTATATTAACTTTATAATAAACTGGGATCGCGGTTGCCCACCAATCGTCCCGACTCGCGGATGCGGAAGAAGCAATTATTTTTTAATTTCTATAAAAATACATCTAGATTAAATGGGGAGAACAACTTTGCCTAAAAATAATTAATACTGTATTGTATTGCTTATAATATTGCGTATATACCATATACCAACTGCTGGCATGGTTGCCTACCGACCAGAGGATCCCAGAACTGGAGACCAAATAGATTACTTTAAGTTTTAAATAAAAGAAAATAACCTGTCCTTATTTAGGATTTCTACGATTTCCTCATATATAATAAAGCAAATTCTAGGAACGTGGCTAATCGACCACAAAGCTACTTTTTGAAGCTCTCATGATTAAAAATGTATTATTATTTTTTTGTAAATCTATAAATACGACATGCCGTCTCCGATACAAAATGAATCGATTATAATAGCAAACAAGCACATCTTAAACGGGATTTTAATCGCCGAAATCTTGCGAGTATTTTTCGATAGAATCATTTCAGCCGCATGTTAGAAATAAAATTTGGTAGACTTCCGTGAGATGTATCGATTTGCTCCACAATGAGAAAAGGTGAAGAAGGAAACGATCTTAGGAATAGACTTACTGATAATCCGCTGAAGGTTTTTTTTTGATAACAAAGGGACTCGTATTTATAAAAATAATTCATTTGAAACACGTCCGTTAGTATGATACAAAGTGGATGTTATATTGCTATATTAAACAAGGGATGCGCTCCACACTCCCACGGTATTCCGGGTAAAGTGTAATGAGGGTGGTTCCGAAGCAAAAACGCGTGTAAAACGTAATCGCAACAGGAAATAACTTGATTGAACAGTCGAGGAGTCAGTAAGACTTGCATCAGCGACTGGGAGAAGAATGGTGATGGATGACGTCATGGCGCATGCCTCGGGTCGGCGCGTGGCAGACCCAAGGTCGTTGGCATTATTTTTGTACGCCCGGGCCTATTTATCAGCACTGCACGTGTGGCTTCATCATCAAATCATCAGATCACGGATGAAATAACGAGAAATCGACAGACCGTGGTATCGTCACAAATACTAATGCAATATTCAAGTAAGACGCGGAGAATTTCGATACACTGATATACTAGGTGCGCTACTAAGTTTCGGGGTTTTTTTTTTTTATCAATAAAAAATGGATAATTTCAAGAGAATACTAAAAATGGTTTATTCAAAGTATCGTCCCTCGCTGACTACACATTTTTGCCATCTCTTTGGCAATACATGGATATATTTCTTTCATCCAAATAAAAATTTCAGAAATGGTTCTTCGATTTCCCATCAGTCTCGCAGTCAACTCATGCGGCACCCATTGCCCTTCCCTTTGTTTTTTCCCATGGCATGTAAACATTTGGAAATACCTTGGCGAGTCATGTTTAATGTCTCCGCAAGTTGATGTTGTGTTTGCGACTCATCTTCATCCAATGACGCTTGCAAATCGGTGTCCTCAATTGTTTTTCTCTCTGTTTGATTGAGAGCTCTTTGTCCTCAGAGTCAAAATTGCCACTTCTGAAGCATTTAAACCAATTTTCATAGGTATTTTTCGATGGTGCATGATTTCCGTAGTCCTTCAGCTGCACTTTTATTCAAGTTAAAGTAGAAAAGCAAGGCTTCATTATTAGAAAAAATATTACTGCGTTGCGATATGTGTTGGTATTATGACTATTTATTGTTGAAAGATATCTAAGCTATTAAAAACACCAGTTTAGACATGTATGTCGACTACATGTTTCGTTAGCGCCATCTATGTGTGAAATCATTGAACGTACATATAATGCTTATTAGTCAAAGCCTATTAAGTTTTGTTAAGTTATAATATTAAAAATTAGAAAATAATACCCATATTAAATATTCTTCCGAGAGTTTAATATGTTATGACCTATTTACGATAAGCGAAAATATATATAAGCGATGAAGCGTTAGTAATAGTATTACTATTTTTAAAATTCAACTCTGAACTATCAGCGAAAATAATCAGAAATATTACAGAGGTCACCAATTAAAAACATCTGAAAAATATTAAAAGTTATTAGTATTAAAATTTTGTATTGTTGATATAACTGCGTTAAAATTAAATTCATCTATTGTACAAAAATCCAATTGTAAGAAATTGAAAAAAGAAAATTTTTATTATTACTTAAAACGTTAAAACATTTTATTATTATACTTGATTATGTGAGCCTTTAAAAACGACAATTTGCTGTAGATATAAATTCCGTTGTACTCTAGGTATTTTTACATAACGGTTGACCTGCCAATCCCAAAAAACCAACAATCGGTACCTTATAACACCAAATAAGTGGCTTGTAACTGACAGTCCCCACAATGGCAAGTCACTCATCATGATTGACTGACAACTGCTTAATTCCACTGCCTGCCGGCAATAACATTGAATATCTGTGTTTTTTTACATAAATAAATATTTATTTGCTCTTGCTCGTGGTCACTTTTGCAACTGAAATAAACGTTGCGGTTGTTTGATGGGGACTTTTTGTAGAAAAACTATGACGAATAGTGGTTTAAATTAACTCTACATAACAATTAAGTGACCTCATTAGGCCTGAAACTTGTTTTCACTAGCGTAGATGGTTAAAACAATATTGAAATTAGTATAATAGTATTTTTTTGAATACTGTGTTATATAATTTTATTTGTATTGATCATCGACTAATAGTACTGATGATAAATACACATCAAAGTAACATTATAAAACCTCCCCATTACTACATGTGATAGAGGTCACTTGCAATTTAAACTCCACCCTCAGTAGATTCCGGTTTCAACCTTCAACAAAGTAGGATCCCAACCAGAATTATAATTTAAGCATTACAATTATTTGGTCTTCTTATGTACATTTATTAAATACGGCGTGCACCTTTACCACGTGCATCTTAATTTATGCGTTTTTAGCTTCCCACGATTAAAAAATAAATAAACAGTGTTAGGTATACTTAGATTAGTAATGATATTTCATCAGCGCACCACTCCGAGTTAACACATGTGCTTATTGAAGCATATGTTAAGGTAACAAGTTATACCACACTTTACAGGATTCGATCCTGAAACTGTGACGAATTATAAAAACTGATGGTCGATTAAAACGTGCGATAAACTCTCAGAAAATATTCAGACCAGCAGCACTCATTTTCAGAAGGTTAAGAAGCATAGAATTCTTAAACATTCATTTATGTTCTAAGAAAAATATAAAAATAAACAAATCTTTTTGAGAATTCATGTTTCCTGAAAAAAAAGGCATGAGTAGATTATGCTATATAAATGTAAAATAAAAAGAATTTATTGTTTACTTTCCATATTAGTATATATTATCATTGCTGGTATAATGATAATATTTTGCGACACGGGCTAGACTCCAAATTAAGACAAAGTCATTGAACTCGAAGGCAATTATTTGCAGAAACAGCGCGTGTGCGACCGGAAATTCACGGTGGCACATGTCGGGGATTCCCTTGATTAGACAATCGAGTGGGAGCTAAACGAATCGTCTGACGAAATCAAAACGAAAAACCTGGCTTTTTTATGTGATGGGAACTGCATTAACTGCTTGATCCGTTATTTTTTAAATCATACTGATATGAGTAGAGGTAATAATAAATTTCTTCTTCATCAAGTGCCTCTCCTCAGAGGAGGTTGGCGACTATTTCACGCATGCTTAACCAGTGTTTATGGTTTAAAAAAATATATAAAATTAACATACTAAAATTGAAAGATCCCTTGTACATTTTATACGATTGAAATTTTAGATTTACATAATTTTTATTAAATATAATATAATATTACTAAATATTCTATTTAATTTTGAAGATCTAACTGATGTTTTTTTTCTGCTATCGTTTCTAAGTCCGATTAATAATTATATTACCTGATTCGTTTAAAAATATAAATAGCTATACTTAAAAAGTAATTGTCTTTATAATTTATCAGGATTTATATTTTATTTCTTGAGAAAATATATAAGTCTTTCCCATTTTTAACAGTACGAAGATTAAACCTAACCTACTAAAGACATTTAATCGTCCATTACATTCAATTTAAATTTGCAGTTATGAGTATTTTTAAGTATATAATGTAACGCAGAATCCGGCAGTTTTGGGTTTATAACATTTTATATCTCAATGATGAGATTTAAAACACATAAATCCGACGTCACTTAGCACTTTGATTACTCTGAAAAGAATTCTCCCTACAGTGTTAAAGCTGTGATATGCCCTAATTGAATTACTGACTGTACTAAAAGTGCGAGCTTCCATCCATCCATTTTTGCAAATACCTGTTGGACGTTATTACGGAATAACTTTTTAGCAAAATCTTAAATAGCAATTTATAAGTTATTAAAAAAAATTCAAATGCGATCTTAGAAAAAGAGTAAAATAAAGGAAAAGATGATGACAATACATTTGTCAATTTTATTGGCGATTTATTATCAGTCGATTGTTTACAGGATTCACAAGATTTACAAGGTACACAATGCACATGTGTTATGATGACGTAGACCGTTTGCCAAATTTCAACGTATCAAATAATTGTAACCCACACAGAACATCGCAGCCCTCGCCGGTTTTAATGAAAAAACTAATTCATGTGTGAACGTGAGGCCAAAAACCTACCTGGGTCATTTGAGTTTCGTAAGAGTAAAGTGTATTCAAAAAAATATCATAAAGTGCTGAACTAAATATTTTCAAAGTGGATAAATAAAGATTTATTTTTGATACAAGCGTTGTTAATAGCAATTTGAGATATAATTTAGCACCAATCTATGTTATAAAAAGCTGTTTTACTTTATCTTAATAGTAGGAATGAACTATCTTAAATAAGATCTTCTGAATGGCTATTTTATGACCATTAATCTTATTCCTCTCATTAGAGCCGTGAGCCATACAGCTGGTATATCTCGCAAATCTCAAAAACGTGGGCGACTGTATGCTCTACCGCTGTACAGTCCATCCAGATAAACCTCAAAACTTGCACAGAGCATTACCATTAAACTAACCATACAACCCTTTACGCAACAGACAAATATATTTGGGAGTATCATGGATACGAAGATATAACGTATCACTATAAAATATTATTCGGAATCAAAACGTTTTATTACGAAGTTTTGAAAGTTCAGAAACCTGTGGCACATTATTATTTTTTTTTAATTTATAAAATAATTGATACCCCAAACACAAGCGCCAACCGACCGATTAATTGTATCGCGCTTAGAACTGTCGTCCAATTTTTTTTTTGTGAATTTGGCAAAGCTGCAAAAAGGTTGGATGGCGGCGCTACACACTGTACAATTTGCCGGTCGGTCACCTGGTGATTATGCTGAGACTACTGTTAGGTCCCATCGTGTATAACGCTTGTTGATTCTACGACATTTTAGCGACTGTCGACATGTTGGTTGGAAAATTTGCAAGATACTTGTCACTCGGTTAGGCGTTAGGCCTCTACACACGCAACGCAATCGACAACCTTCCAACAAAAATCCATTAAACATTGATTACCATTAGGATCCAATTTTAAGCAATTTTGCAAACGTCGCCCAAAAATTGCATAAAAAAATACTTATTAAAAATGTTTGCTACGGGTGTAGGGGGGATTGAAGAATCGCAAAAAAATACAAACAATGCCATGTATCGGATGACAATTGTATTAGTACGTTTGCCGGGGCCTTTGATAATAAATTAGTCCAATAACAATTAGTTAGGATACAGTTTCGTTAAATTTAAATCATTAATACCTCCAACAGACACGTCTATATGGACTATTAGAAAATAGACAAGTTTAAATGTATAATTTTATATAACTAACATGAAAAGCTTCAATGTTGAGGGGCCCCCAAAAATGGCAACTCACCTCAGTTGTTTGCTTATTTTAGCAGTTTTTTTAGTTGTAAAACATTTTTTTTTTTTTGCTGAAAGCGTAATTATTCCGTGTAAGCGATTAGAGCGCGTGTCTAGATTGTTCTTTTATCTGAAGAAATATTTAGTTACGGTTCGCTCGTTCCTCTCAGAGCGGATATTTTAACCGTTCAGAATCGTGACAACAGATTAATGTTTGCATTGTGGGGGAGAGCACTGAGGAGTGGGCCGCTCTGGCCGGCGCGTGTTCTAAAGAGGTCGTGATACCCGTTCAGTTATGAGTTCATGGTACGATACACTACCCTTGAAATCTCACACGAAGGCCACATGTGACATTCGACCCATAATCCATTAGATATTTTATTAGACGGCCCATTAAAATATGACATAAACCCATAGTAATTAGCGGTCAGTCAAAAGGCGATCGTATTTCAGGCGAAATGTCCTCGCAATGAGACACCCCCCGATACGTGAGATTCTTCCTGTTTACGCTATCCACGAGGCTTCCCCGCGCCTCTCGAGAGAGACCTCGCGGCATCGAAGCAGTAACCACGTAAATTTCTACCCAGTGTAGTTTTACTTAATTAACTACGAATACGCAAATATTTCGCCAGCCTTCTGATTTCCAACCATACATCAATCCTGCAACCACAACATCACATCAATGACATCGGAAACAATAACACTTCATAATACTTCGGCGAAAATGGAAATCGCCCGTTTGGAACTGCCACTGCATTACTAATTGAAATATAATCCTTCATTTTTTTTAAAGTTTACTCTTTGTTAAATATTTTAAATAATATTTAATTATAAAATATTGAATATAAGTTCAGATTGTCGGCCATGTTATTTTATTTGTTCAGTCGAGTACAAACGTGCAGCTGTCAACTATGCGGCACTCTGAAGAGATTTATAGGGTCGTGTTTTGTACCACGAATTTAAAAACGATGCCCGCGGACTTTTGTTAACTATTCGCCGAAGATCAATTTATCCGACTTGGTGTTATCAGATTCAGATATCTGACTTGGTGATTTTCCGATAGGACGACACAGAACGGAAATCACTGAATTATATTTATTATACAATGGAGCGGTCTTTGCTATTATTATGAAATTCCAATCGCTGAATAGCGATTTGGAATTTCGTGATCATTTTATCATTGTTCTCAGAAACTACAAGTCGGCAGGTTGTATACTTGTCCTAAGCCAAACATATTTTAGTATCCCTGCTTGCAAAACGTATATTCCCAGAATTTTATCAGACTGTAAGCTACATTTGTACGTCTTCGCGTACGTAGAGCGAAGAATATCGGAAATAACAGATGAGTCAATCAGATTATCTGATGTGACTCATAGACGTGTGTGTCTGATTGAGTAGATTATATGGTCCGTGTTTTTATGACTATATATAAATAGTAAGGTTTTAGTTATACATTTCCCGCTTATTCATTGCGACTACAGGAAACGCCAATGATGATAAAATATTAATATGCACACAGCTGTCAGCTTCATAGAAATAGAATTTGCTAAATAAAATTGTAAATAAAACATCGCTACTGTTTTATTTAATACCTAAACAACCTATCAAACTAACCAATTTTTATTTATAATATTATATTATTGGACGGGTAGCAATAAAATTTACTCTATAAAAATTGTTAAAATATCAATTTAATATAATGAAGTGATTGAGACATTTTTTGTTTTTTTTTTTATTTATTGTCGATCCCGAGAAAAGTGATTGAGACTAGGTTCATATAAAGGCCCCTTTAAGATTGCCGACTCAGTATTTATATCAATAGATTTGATTTATCTATTATTTATGTTAATTTAAAAAGCTGTCAAAAAATCAATATTAATTCGGAATAAATTGTTTTTTTTAAATATTTATTGCAATACTTATGACAGTTTCTAATGACGTGAATAACACCATCTACCAAAATGCCGGCCTGGGTTGCCTCAATTTTCGCCTGACCACTGCCGGAATTATTTATTTAAAAGGCAGGAAGTGTCGACAAGTAATTACTTTTCTCTCAGCATAATTGATGTCAAAAATAATATTTTTTTAACGAAAGACGTTGATAGTTTCCAGGTTGTGCAGTTTTAAAACTAAACAAAAAAACGATAAAATCGTATTCGCATGAGATTTATAATGATTTTTAAACACAACCCCGAAAACGTTACAGAAGTAATATGTGAAGCACAACGGCACATGATTTTAAAAGAGAGCCCTGTATATTGTAATGTATAGTTTTCATCATTCAAATTATAAATAATTTATCTACATATACAGCTATGTAAGTTGATAATTTTAACAGCCGATTGCGATTAAACACACATAAACAATCATATAGATATGCCCCGAATAATCGTAAACTGTTCAGTAACGAAATTAAGATATATCAGGCAGTTGCCAAATACCTCGATCGGTTCATCTACTCGAAGTTAATCTGAACGACATTTAAAGTGATTTCTGGGAAGATTAATACTACTAATGGGTGGCACGAGGCGGGGTCACGTGGCCGCGCCGAGTCTGATTACTTTCTCGAGCAGTGACGTCACAACCGACGCCACGTATCTTTTATCACGCCGACTAAACTCATTAGTGATTTTTTTATGTTTTTTTCACAAGTGAGAGACACCCAAGATGAGCTAAAATCGCACCACTTCGAAAAAGTGATGTTTTTTTTTAATGTATGTCTGTTTCTTCGTTGCTTCAAATGACTGTACAAAATTGTCTGCAGAACTGTAGTAAGCAAAAATCGACATGTATGCAAAATCTCTGTACAAAATAAATGAGGAATTTTTAGGATATATATTGGCGTACACACTTGCTTATAAAATTGTAGGTAATAATATGTTATATTTAAAATATTTGTATAATAATAGTAAGTTTATAACAATTTTCGACTTATACCGAGCCACGCGCAGATAATACAGCATTTTTTTTTTTAAAGCTTGTTTTGAAATCAACAAAGTCCTCTTTTCTTTTCGTCATCATTAGTCATTGTGGCTGTAGGCGCACAAGTGTGACAAGTCTGCTTTTCACTGACTCTTCAGCTCGCCTAGTCATCCAGCCGACGGTTATTTCTATTATATTTTTCGTTACGCAAATACCGTTTTCCCGACCCGAGGCCGACTTGCTGTCCGGAAAGGCCGCGAGGCGCGCCAAAGTTCCGGTGGCGCAACCACCACACGTGCGGCCCAGACACGTGTGCACAGGCCCGCCGCGGCCGCCCACTCGAAACGTCAACCTAATAGCTTATAAATCGCTTGTTTCAACTCAAATTTACTTTAGAAATACCAAAAACCGAATTCCACATTCACTTCAATCCAAATCCAAGCTTCTGATGCGTCATTTACTTAAATATGAAAAAAAAATTAACGTCACCTATTAACTTGTTGAATTTATTGAATTCTGACTAACTCGATTCACAGTTAGTGGTGTTTGCATATTTATGCATAGAAAAATGTCGAATGGCGCCGATGTTAATTTACGTTCGATGGTACCAGTAAATAAAAAAAATAGTTTTATGATAATTAACACCTTGCGATAGGAAATGATAATACTAATGAACTAGTTCCTGTGCTAAATAAAAGATAACGTTTTTCTCACGAGAATTATGAGTTGGCTGGGTGTTTAACAGATAATGCTGACTTAACAATAAATATTATCTTAAACTATGTACTTAACTTATATGTTGATATTTTAGACAATATACTATTGTTTTAATAAACCTTGCACTTTCCCGTGTATATTTCGTTTTTCTAATCCGAAACCTGATATACATTCGAAAATATTATTTATAAAAAAAAACCAAGTACGGGCCTTTTCAATATGATCTTCCATCATCAGGTCACGCTGACTGTCGCAAGATCTTGAATCGGAGCCGTGTGAGTGATCTGTTCCCCAAATAGAACCCGGCTGCTCGGGTACTCGCACTCGCCAGCGAGCCTCCAGCTGATCCACGACTGCTCCCCGAGGCCTTCGAGTGCCCCCCGCCAGCTCATCGATCGATCGTTTCTCCTATGCGCGTAAAAAAAAATAATGCTCTACTTAAATATTCAATATTTTTGACAGAGAGTACTTAGTGGAATTCCATTTTCATATTTTGAATATAATCAAATATTGAGTTAATTTTTACTGGTTTCGCTAATCTTTCACGTCTGAGGACTCAACTTTTCAAATTGCTTTTGAAATTCTAATAAGACTCTTTGTTAATCAGGCATCAATGTAAACAAATAATTATTTAGGACACATTTAATATTTAGTAAAAATGTTTCTTCGTTTTTTTGTGATAGATTTTGTATTTAAGTATTCACATCGGTTTCCGTGGTTATAATTGGTTCTTGGGAGTTATGCCATGTCATTTTTGCCCCCCCTGCTTGAAAACATGACAAGATGTCAAAATTGACGCGGCGTAAATAACCGAAAAACTTTTCACCTGTGTCTTTGAAGTTCTTAACTTGCTTTTTTGTGGAGATATTTCGATTATTTTTATTGATATTAAATCATCACGATTTATGATAAAAAAAAACTTTGTTTAGAGAATGTAAGATCATTGTGGTCTGCGCCAGCTGATAATGTGTAAAATATTATAATAAATAATGTGAATATCCGACGCAATGTCCTCCGTGTATTTTTAAAGATATAAGCATCCATTGTACAACTTTATATTTGTAGTGTTTTCATGACGTCAAACTGTAAAAATAAGCTTTTACGTAAAGGTTTTAAAAATTCAACGTGACTGCATTGCGTAAAAATAATATTTTTATTTACGACCTTTAGTTATTTATCAGAATGAATTCAACAAACGAGGACTGCCTCCGAACTGACAATCAAAATCTAATAATTTTTATAGCGGTGACATCGAGCCTGTATTTTGTCGTTTTCACAGACTTCAGCAGAGTGATTCGCTGAATCTGGTTTAATAAAATACTATAGCAATAAAAAGACCACAATTTGTCAAATAACATGAAAAAGATACTCAAGTAAACAAGTAACTAGCAAAAAACTCAAATTTATAGTAAAATAAATAAGAGCATTTTTTACTTTCAGCACAGGTCTATCTAACTTTGCTTTTTATATATTAAGTCGATTTTCCAGTGAAATAAACTCGAGTATTTTTTTTAGTCGTAACATTGATATGAATGAATAATCGATATTTTTTTACAAATATACTTAAATAATTTATACTGACACATGAAATTTATTTACAAATTTTCATTGAATAAAATAAAAATGAGCGAAAAAAATCGTTAATTTTCTTGGAAGAAAATCGAGCTTTGAACTCTTGGCCGGGAATCATAAATGTTGACACTTTCAATAGATTTTCATCTATTGTTTGTAAAAATTTGCTTAACTCCCACGAATTTAAAAATTAAAAAAATATTTTAGCAATATAAGAGTCATTGCATAATATACACATGTTTTTCGGTCAAAAAACCGTTTATCGTCTCTTTGTTCAACTTTTGAACAACCATGTGGCTGTGCGTCATGTTCGTCGGCCTCAACTCTCCCATCGCAGTTGTGAAAACCGAGAAGGCTGGAGTTGTTATTGCAAAATAACAATCTACCCGCTCAGTCTAAATTTAGACAATCTCTTTAAAAATCCATGGCGGTTCCGCTACATTCACAGCACGACTTATAAATAGAAAATCAGTTCAATGATTTCGGGGCGCCCTGTAGCGTGACACCCGAGCTGCCTGCACATCTCGCACTGAGGAGTTTTTACTTTCAACAAAAAATCTGTTTCTATGACATGTGATATCATGTACTCAAGAAAATAAAGCCTTCCAAAAAAATATTTATTTGATGTTACGGATGAATTTATTCACACTGCACATTGCCATGCAATATTTTTTTATTTATTGCTAAATAATATTCATGATTTATTTCATATCATTCTTATAGCTCCGTTGATATGTAGCGACGTTACTTTTTTACGCAAAATAAATCGTAAGAACAACGGTTTGGGCAGCCCTGCACCAGGCGTTGCATAAATACAATAGTAATTGTATACCTAACAGTAAAGTAAGTAATATTTTCTTACTTGTAGACTATTGCAGCCACACAATACCCAACTGTTGCATTAGATTAATTTCATGTACTCCAGCGATGGATGTTTTAAAGCGAAATCCGAATTAGCTACATACTTTAGCTACTCTACTTTGCCAAAGCTTGATCAAATTTTCGACCCCACCTGACTTTCGGCTACCAATGACAATAAACAAGTATTTAATAAAATAATAAACATTTTCTCAACTTTTAACTTACTCAAAAGCAGCAGCTTATTTAACTGTCCGCTTTTATAAGTCACCACCAATCCCAATAGAACTAACTATAAAACATGCAATACGATTTTTCTAGGTGCCACTGTTGCATTTATATAGCGATATCAGATTCAATAATGTAAAAAATCAAATAATAAAATTGTGAGTTTTGTATTGTTGTTTTATTGAGTAAATTTATTGGATTTTTTATGAGTGAAATAATGTATTTAAATTTAAGGCTGGATTGTGTATATTGTTATGTGAATTCACGTAGCAGAGAATGCTGAATAAATCACTATTATTATATAAACAAAAACGTTGTAGTAGATCGTTCCGGCCAATTTAAAAAAATATATGTTTGCTTATAAATAGATTGTTTAATGCAAATTTGAAACAACACTTATTAAAACAAAAATTTGTTTTTTTGTTTTATTTTCTTGAATAGGGTTTTTATGAAGTTGAAATTTGTACTATGGAGTTAATTTTAACAGTTAAAGTTAGTTGAGTCAAATGGAAAATATAAACGATATGATGAATTTGACTATCAGGTGTCATTATTATGATATAATTTATTTTTTTGAGTGCGATTTTCATTATTATTGAGGTTAAGAAATATAAATATTTTCGGTAGACATATGATGCATTAGCAAAAATCCTCTTTCAGGCGCTTCTCTTCAGAGAAGATTGGTGACCATCTTACAGAGAACAAAGCAACATTAATTAAATCTATGAAAAGTATAAGGATGACAGAAATAATTTAGCACGTTTAAAATGAAATAAACATGTCAGTCCCCTGATTCAACAGTTCGAGTGTCACATTGGTTGGCATTAGAGTCGAGGTGCACGCAGGCGGAGCCATTAGTCGCCACGTGTCCCGGCGTGGGAAAGGTCACTCCACCTCGTGACACGTTCGTGACTGAACGACAAAGAACCAACTCTTGGAAGTATTGTCTGCGAATTTGACAAAACGTGAAGCGAATCCCCTCTAGAGGACATTTCTAAAAAAAAAAACTACAAAGGAATTTAAAATTACGACATGAATCGTTTTTGTAGTGTGTTTATTTAGCATCAATTGTTTCTTAGCAAACGTTATTTTTATTATTCAAATATAGCTTTACTGTGAAGTCTTTTCTAAATAGATTAAATTTATTTTTTAAATTTATTAAAAATTTACTAATACAAGCCTCAAATTTATAAATAAGTTTGATGCGCGATTAAGAGTGACGTCGATTATTTTGCTTCTCTTTAATTTTATTCTAATTTTTTAGCAAATCTGAAAATACGTTTACCTGATTTGTTTATTTACGAAGAAATGTAAATTTCAGTTTTAATAATTTAATAAGGAAAAACTTGTAAATATAGTTTCTATTTGTTGGATTAAAAAATATTTATTAGATAAGGTTGAAGTGTGTAGGAAAACACTGTATAAGAAAATACCAATATTAAAATAAAACAAGTTAATTTCTGCCACGTGGATGGAAATCAATTATCACTGATAAACATTCCACTGTGAAATTACTTTTCCTAAGAGCGTTGTCAAATACTTATTCACACATATTTATTATACGAGGCGATTGAAGAGCATCAATACATCGATCAATATATTTTTCAAATTCATATTTAATTATAAAGGTCAATGTCGTTAATTATATCCAAAGGAAACAGCAAATCGCAAAACACACTTTATTCTACGCTTATAAAATCCGATACAACCGCAAATTAGATTATCACATTCGGATCGCGTGCGATTTAATATGATGTAAAATATTGGCGGCACGTGTTCTCAACAATAAATTACCCCAACAGTACATCCATTTTCATTATGGTTTAACCACAAATAACAGAAACGATATCTTGCGGTCGATCCAGTCCCGCAAACTAACGGGCAAATTTAAAAGTTAAAAATAAAAGAGTTGGTCCATCAGTTTGAGGCAAGCATTGGCACGCACCGAATGAATGTGAGGATCCACTCTATATAGTCCCTTTTGTTGCCATCCTCGTCTCGTGGTGTCAGTTAAACCAGTCAGTGCCGCTTAAAGCTAACTACCTGAAACTGTGGATATGGAACTGTTCATTTTTAGATAAGATTTTTAGAATTATAATAACTCAAATTAATACACCAAAAATGTTTTTATATTTTTAGGGTTACTATGATTAAAAAGTAATACCCATGTGCAGAGGGAAAATCGTATGCGTTTGAACAATAAACTGCACACGAAATATTTAAAAAGAAACTAAGGCGACTGTATCTTTATAATTAAAATCCTTTATATACAATACCTTAGTAAAAATACAACAAATATTATAACTGGTTAAGAAAAGAGTCCTTAAAAATACGCCTACCTTTTAATTGCGATGTCGTGGAGTTTGCCTTAATTTTCAATGCAAATTTTAATAATTCGCGTCACTGAAGTCTGTAATTTTTATTTTGTGTTTCTTTGTCTGATTATATATTTTTATTTAACAAAGACTTTTTCGCAAATAATACTATGAAAACCGACTACAGATGTGTACGATATATGGCGCGTTTTTTTCATACGATAAAAAAATTATTCTCATTGAGACTCGCTACACTAATTTCATAAAATGATTTATTATTTTGATCAACCATGTTTGATTAAAATCATTTTTTTTTTTTACTTAATTTCATATTTCAGTGTGTGACGTGCTACCCGTAGCAATTTCATTCGTTTTCTTTTTTGTACCAAAACTAGGGCGTTATTCTATGAAATGTGTTCATTCTACTACATATATTTGTACTTAAAATATATTTGTTAAATTAAAATTTATAACTTTTTAAATTACGAGTATATAATTGGACTCGGGGCTGTTTTAATTTGGTCTAAAACGATTTATTGATATTGCGTGTATCGACACAAGTTGTTGAATAATCTCTGATTTTTTTTATAGTTGCTAATTTTTTTTTGTTGAACGTTGAACTAGAACACTTAACACGACACAATTTGTCGGTTGGTCGGCTGTCGTATTGAGAAGTGCATGGAGGCTTTAAGATGGGTCATCCATCACGGTTGACAGTCGACGCCGTCCTCCATGTTTGCGACCTCGTAGCCCATAGATCCACGTGCCTCTACAGACACCGGAGGTCACTGCCTCTAATCACACTATCACAAGAAGTTAATAATCTCTAGACAAAAAAACTTACTCCAGTGGTTTCAGTGTTTTTTGCTGAAAGCAATAAGCTTATAAATATATATGCACAGTTTAGAGAATTAAGCAGATTCGTTGAGTTTCCTGTTACTGTCTAACATAGGAATGTTCTACCATAAGAACAGGTCGAATATAAGTAAAGATTTATGAACCAGTCAAAACCAAGGGTCATGTTGAGTCCCTATACCAGGAAACAAACATTTAAAGTTGTCTATCGTGCATTATCTCTTCCATTTATCGGCGGTAAGTTTTTTGATAAAAAATTTTTTTACATTGAACTCTACTATCTGCTATAGATAGATCACTCACTATTCGAAAAAATCAAGTGAGCTCAGGAACTGTAGCAGACCTTGGTCGGATCTTCACTTATATCATCGGACTTAAGAGAGAAAAATAGTGTAAAATTAAAATAATTTACCACAGAGTAAATACACCAAAGTGCACAATGTTAAATAAGTTTGCGTTAACTCTTCTCGGCGAATAGAGACCGATAGCACACAAATACTGTGCAAGAGAATACTTGATCGAGGGAGAATGGAATTGAAGGCTACATAATGAACATAACAAATAAGTGGTCAAGATACAATACAATTATATAAAATTAAAAAAAGATCTTAAATTACCCATTCCAAAGAAATAAATAAAGTAAAGCCATAAGTAACTAAAAACAATTCAAAACTGTAGCAATGTTTAAGCTTCACCATTATTACGTGGATAATTATTCCTAAACTTTAAAGATGGTTGGTGACTTCACCTTAGATATCACCACCGTGATATATCTAAAACATTTTCAAGGTTAACGGAAACTGACAAATAAAATGCGGTAGATGGTAGCTTGATAGCTTACGTACTAATGTATTAGTTGATGCGTGTCTTTTGGCCCAAAAGTGCGTGTTTTGAAACTATAGGACGAAACATGACGCTGGAGGGCCACATGGTTGGTAACAGCGGTGCTAGCGCCTCGGCGCCAGATCGCGGTGATATGAATATGGTCGCCCGTTTTGGGCTGTCACCGCATTAAAGAAATGCTTGAAATATATAATTCCATAGTTTATTTTAATCTGTATTTAATTTTAAAGGTCACAATATTGTACAATCTAATATTATAACATGTTACTTGTATAAAATCAACACAATAAAAAATGGGTATAATATTATACAAGATTGTTAGATTTTAATACTTTGCTAAACGATACACAAAGAACGATAAAAAAAAACATTTTGCGAATAATGCCTTATCGTGTTTGTTTTTTTCGGTTCTTGCAGCACAGAGGCTATTGTTCGTATTTAAGCCGACAAAATAACAATGCGAGTATTTTGCCATTCAAGAAGCGAAAATTAAAGATAGCGTTGATAGCTCAACAGCCGGAACAGGCTCGTGCCGAGGGGATGAATGCTCTAATTCTGGATACTACCTTTGTTGTCTCTCGCCTAGAAAATCGTCGCCGCCTAGACGCCGGGCTTGCCGGACGGAAACATTATTGGGAATAAGTAGCCGCCCATTATACTATGAATAATTTATTGGCAAATTATGCAATGTCTAGACAACGTTTTTCCAGTATTATAATATGTATATTTGATAACTAGCAACCTGGCTTTAAAAAAAAGTTTACGAGTGTATCCCAGTAGCGTGCTGTCCGTACAGGCAATAATGCGTTGCTTGCTATCGGATATATTTTAATGTAAAAAGTTTATACTTTTTAACAAAATACGCTGCGGGTGGTATAAAAAGTAATTCGCTAGATTTGTTACGGTTATTTCAAAATAAAATTGTTAGACCTGACTTCAAATTTAATACACGCCACTGGTACACACACAAATGTGTATTTAAGTCGTTATTTTCATGTTACATAATTTTATTACCGGAAAACATTCAAACTCAGATATTCCCAATGAGATGCGCGCAAACACCCTACAATTAATTAAATGCAATCGCGAGTAGAATATAATGCAGGTTGTCTAAAATATATTGTCTTCACTATATTTTTTTATTGTAAGCTTCACTAATGCAGAGACTTTTTTACGGAATGCCCTAAAAAAATAATTAAAAGATTCTTTATTTGCAATAGTTAGGGCTTTGTTTACAAAACAGTGTGTGGCTTTCCCCTGGTCATGCGCGCAAGTTGTGGGGCTTACAACATGTGGCTTAGACAGTAGCGTTCGTGAGTTTCTCTGCTATCGTTATTATTAAAAAATAATTATTTCAAGATTGAATTTACAATACTTGATTATTGCTATGATTATTGGGACTTACAAGGTGTGGCTTAGGAGGTAGCGTGCATTGATTTTTCTTTATTCATTATTGAGCTTGGATAGGGAAATATATGTCTAAAAAAACCCTTGCTTTATTATAAAATTAAAGCCACGCATATGTCCAGAATACGTGCGCTCATACACGACTCATTTTCAGTGAAAATTGCCTTTAAAAAACGCCATCTCTGATTGAATAGAATAATATATTTTGCACAAGTCCCAACAAGTAAACGGTTTATTTTCAAACGAACGCGCACACGTTGGCTTGCTCGGTACAAATTGATATTAATCGACGAGGAAGTTTAATATTAAAAACAGTAGGCATCGGCGAGGATGGCGAATAGGTCGGCGGGCGCCGCACGCGCGGTCCAACTTTTCACAGCATGACAGGCGGGCGGTTCCGGGTGACTGAACCCACGCAACGCCGCACTCTGCCCGCTGCCGTCCCTCTGCCTGGCCTCTACCCTCCTGCCATTCCTCGACGCTTATTTTAAAGAATGAATTAATAAACAAACCAGAATAAAAGATTTTTATTTTTTTTGTGAGTACACAAAAATTACACAGTTTTAAGACGGCGTGTACCCGTGCGTAATTCGACCAAAATGTTATAATAAGGATTGTTTGCTGTCCTGTGCCTCTACCCTCCTGTCATTTCTCGACGCTTTTTTTTAAAGAATGAATTAATAAATAAAGCAAAATAAGAGGAATGATTTTTTTTTGCGAGTACACAAAAATTACCCAGTTTTAAGATGGCGTGTACCCGTGCGTAATTCGACCAAAATGTTATAATAAGGATTGTTTGCTGTCCTGTGCCTCTACCCTCCTGTCATTTCTCGACGCTTTTTTTTAAAGAATGAATTAATAAATAAAGCAAAATAAGAGGAATGATTTTTTTTTGCGAGTACACAAAAATTACCCAGTTTTAAGATGGCGTGTACCCGTGCGTAATTCGACCAAAATGTTATAATAAGGATTGTTTGCTGTCCTGTGCCTCTACCCTCCTGTCATTTCTCGACGCTTTTTTTAAAGAATGAATTAATAAACAAACCAGAATAAAAGATTTTTTTTTTTTTGTGAGTACACAAAAATTACACAGTTTTAAGATGGCGTGTACCCGTGCGTAATTCGACCAAAATGTTATAATAAGGATTGTTTGCTGTCATGTGCCTCTACCCTACTGTCATTTCTCGACGCTTTTTTTTAAAGAATGAATCAATAAACAAAGCAGAATAAAAGGATTTTTTTTTTTTGCGAGTACACAAAAATTACACAGTTGTAAGATGGCGTGTACCCGTGCGCAATTCGACCAAAATGTTATAATAAGGATTGTTTGCATACCACAGCATTTTTTTTTTCACAGTGGGTTCTTTTATAATTGTTCATAATGTTTAGCAATTCTTTATATTTAAAGCCGGCGTTATTATTTTTCCTCAAAATTTTGTACATACAATTTTTTATAGTACCTAATATTTACATTTGAAATTAACCAGTATAATTGTTTAATTCCGAGGACAGGTTTTATAAAACAGTATATTTTTCCATAATAAAACGTGTGCGCGTGATCTCCGCACCGATCAGGATAAGCTTATTTCCCTACCTCATAAGGATTAAGGTTTTAATTTTTTTGTTTAGAAACTAAAATGTTATGAATACTAAATAAAAATGAGGATTTGTTGGTCGGTTGTCAGTTGTGTAGGCCTTTAAGTGTCCGGCTCCGTGGCGCTGAGAAGTGTGGCGTCGCGTGTCCTCGGACGATTCCCTGAACAAGCCCGGGTCGGTCTTCTATAGAGACGTAGCCTTCAATTTGTAGATTTGCATGACTACAACCGATAGTACCTCGGAGTGCCTACTTCAAACTGTTATTCAATTTCATACGCTGCTTGTTGAGATTTATTTAATGAATGTTTTCGATTATTTTGAGCACATGTTACTTTAAATAATAATCTTTTTAAAAACTGGTTAACTGTAAAACTTCTCTGGGAAAACTTTTTTTTATCTAACTGCCCGAGCGAACAAGAATCAACTTGTTAGTATATATTTTTTACTACCACACATACAATGGCGTAGAAATAAGAAGGGCCTTTTCATCTCCTAATAACATGTCAGCTAGTTAAAGTAGTTTATTTAAACTTTTTCATCTTTTTTTAATTTTTTAATACCAATAAAACAAATTATTTTGTGTATTCTAGGGTTTAGTATTACCTTGAATTGATTTATATATTTTTGTGTCGAATTAATGTTTAAGGAGATTTACAACGGTTAAATTTGCAATTGCTAAAAATTTGTAAAAAAAATAGCGACAAGAACAATAGAAACGCCATTCGTAACTTTAATGCTAATCAGATTGCTGAGAAAATCATAGAACATCCCCAACCCTTTTTAAGAATTCATAAAACTTCTGCACAAATGACTCACTGATAAAAGAGATATTGAACAGCGATAAACCGTAACGGCCGCTTTAACGGGCTGCGATGCAGGGTGTCAGGGTTGAGGGGGTGTAATTTTGATGACTGAAGCCTCCCTGCCCCACCCCACTCTCCCCCGGCCGCGCAGCCCTCGGCTGTAAACATCTTTATGGCCCATATAGCCGCGCCGCTGGAACTTTACATCCAACTTCGCCATCGAAGGACCTCCTCAGTCTCCGGGACTCTGAGAACTTCGCTCGTCCCCCAGTTTCCGTTTTGAAATGGCTCTATTTGCTTTTGCGAAACAGTATTTTTATACATAACGGTGGCCAAACAGACGCTTTATTTAATATTTCTTCAATAATTTACCGTTTTAAAAATGAGAGACAGCTGTGATAAGTCGTTGAAATCACACTTGTTTCATCAATACCGTAACGCGCAGAATATATTTGGAAGTTCAGTTTACTAATTTATGCCTATTAAATTATTACCAAATCAATTCCTTATCTATCTAAATGAAAAGACTGTATTATCGATACACGTAGAATGCGTAGTATAGTATATATTGGCATTTATAACCTGTCGACTTTTAAAGGTAGAGAAATTGAATACACTGGACACATAGTTGGTTAATTTATGAGTCATACTGGAAAAAGCTGCTGAAAATAATCGAGGTATTGGAAGAAGGAAACTCATTTTGTTTTCTAGTTGTATGTTAATAAGACTTATTTCGTATTGACTCATTAAATACATTATTCGTGGTGATATGTTGATGAGCCTGCGGTCATCAAATAGACGATAGTGTATTGGCTGTGTATTTTTCAGCTCTGAGATGTTAGACGTCTCGGCCTTCGTTTTCAGTCTGGAAAAAAATTTATCGGTTTATAATGATATCTCATAAGAACAGTAATTTTTCTTATATTTTTGAAGACAGCAGGGTATTTCAGTGGGGTGTGGTCGCAGTTCCCAATCACCTGATGGCTTCCTCCGGTGGTTGTTAAAAGCGCACGTGTTAAGTGTTCGTGTCGTTGGCGATGAATAATTCAGTAAATTATTTATGAGGGTTCTCGCAGCTTACGCTACTGCTCGGCATTTAATTGCATACATTAATGTTGATATATCTGTCACGGTACCTTAAAGCCGTCATAATGTAAACTCTAATCCTGTGTAATAACAATTATATTCCAGGGTAACAATCGCTCTTTGATTGTGTTGTGTATTATAAGCAAGGCTGTACGGTCGCCCTGTGTAGTCGTTTGCCAAAGCAGGTTCGGGTTAACTACTACTTAACCGCACTCTACAAGTCTTTCAAGCTTAAATAATGTTAAAGTAAACCGTAGTTCAGTCAGCAAACTACATAAAATATTTTTTAATCGAAAATTGTTAATTTCTGCTTTACAGCGCGGGAATTTTCTACTAAAATTACGAAATTGATTTATAAAATATGTTTTTTTTATAAACAGTATTACGAGAAACATTAAAAACACAAATGTTTATTTTAAAAAAGCCTTTGAAACATTTTTGTATATAGTATAAAATTTATGACATGGCAGTTATTCCTCCTTTCTTGCGTGGAAATTTGTGTTTTTCTAAGAAAGTACGCAATAATTTACAAGTATCTGAAAATATACAGCCTTCGCATATTCACACTGCCTTGTAATTTGTCTTGCTTGCTTGAGAAAATAGATGCATTCAGCCAACCGTCGAGAGATACTCGATTCAAAGAATTTGATATTTCATCTAGAAATTTTTCGCTAACAAACGTAGTCGGGAATTACACCATTGACAATAGTAAACTATCTCCAATTTAAAGGTAAGTTGACGTCTAGGTAGTATTTGCTGATTTGATACAAAAAGCTAGATCCAAAGTTGTAGGCCGGTCGGTGCGCTCGCTGAAGTGGCGGGGGCGGGGGCGGGTTGGGGGGGTGGGGGTGCCCCGTGTGTGTGTGTGGGTGCGTGTGTGGGTGTGTGTGTGCGGGTGCGAGGGTGTGCGTGCACGTGCCGCGGACGTCCTTGGGCTGCGCGGATTATCACGGCTCTCCGAGGATTAGGAAATGCGCCCGCACCAACACCGCTGCAAGCCACCCCCGAAGCACCGCTGATTGTATAGTATTTCACAATTTCGCTTGAACCTCTGACGCTCCGGTGATGTGATTAGAAGTTCGTTCATCTGCGCGACGACAACAGCGGGAGTAGATACAACACATGTATATCATGTGAATCACAGTGAATAGAGTTGGATACATGAATATACGAATATCCAAAATTGTAATAAAAAACTTGCTAATAGGAGATAAACAGAAAAGCCAACAGGTTTAATAGTAATGTAGTCTAGAATATATGACTATGAAACAATGTTACGTCTCCATCGTTTGAATTTTTCGCTTTAGTGTACATCATAGGCTCCCAACTTTTTATTGACCACCGCCCCCTTGACAAAAAAAAAATTCCATCGCCCCCCTTTGACATAACAGTTATAATTATACCAATTTTATTTCTGTATATTATTTATTGCTGCCCGGGTAAAAAAAAAGGTGCGCTACTAAGTTTTTGGCTTTCACACATAGATGGCGCTAACGACATATTTAGTCGACAAACAAGTCTAAACTTGTGTTGTTTTATAACTGTTATCAATAAGCTGTCATAATACCAACGCATTTCGCAACGCAATAATTTTTTTTTTGTAACAATGAAGATGTTTTTTTGATCATTTTCTCGTTTTTTTTTTACGAAAAAACAACTGCACAAATCAAAAAAATTTAAATGCAAAAAATTCATTAATTTTTTGTGTTTTTAGTGGTTTATGTGATGACGGCGCAAAATGACAGAGCACGACTCTCCTTATGCCTTTGTAAAGGGGAACGACTGGCGGCCGCAGGACTCGCTTCGTCCGTTTATTTCCGACGCAAGAGCAGTTTCCGAGAATTCCGCCTTCAGAGTTCCCCGCCCCAGGTCCTCCCGGTGGCCGAGCTGAGCACACAGCCCGAGATGAATGCCCGAGTGTGAATAATTTCTATGAGACCTCTGATCCCCTGTAGAATTTGAATGTCAAAAAACTCACTTCATACATTTGCGATATCGCTCTTGGGCGTTTTATTTTTACCCCGGGTCTGCAGAAAGTACAAGACGAAATCGATGAAAAAATCTGGCATTATATACTCATTCATGTTGATAATTTATTTGTAAAGCCGTGATTTTGCGCCGTATTTTTTCAATATAATTTCAGTACTTATCTATATAATAACAGAAATATCTTCTGAAAATACCGAAGTAAAATATTTTTTTTAAAAACACTTCAATACAAAAAGTTGGTTCTTATTTTCACCGGCATATTTTTTTTTATTACCATATTGTATTTTACTAAAATAATACGTTTTATATGACATATTAGTGATTCAGTTATTATCTGTTATTTTACTTCTAGGTGATGTATTACTATATATTAATATCTGTCATTTTTATTTTTCGCATTAAAAGGCTACCTTTAAAAGCGAGTTAAAATATATTTACACGTGAAGGTAAATGGATTGGATTTCCTTTCAAGGAACCCTTACGCGGCCGATTCTCGGAACAAGCGGGAAACTGACAGCCATCCCTGGGTATTATTTTTCACAATATTTGGTTGAGTTTCCTTGAAAGCATTTCCGAGCTTCTTTTGGAAGAATAACACGACTTCACTATCAATTTGTAGAGAAAGAATATTCCCATTTTCGCTCGCTCTTTACTTCATTGTGGTGAAAGTTGGCATACCCGAGTCATTGTATTCTACTCACAAGTGTTTTTATTGATTAAGTTTCTATTCCTACCTTTTGAAGATACTCTCGATTATTGAAATCGTATATATTATTTTATTCTTCGGCGAAGTAAATGATTTTTCACATGTTTTATACAAGATATAGAATATACAGAATACTTTTTCCTCGTAAATATACGCTCTAACTACCTTGTTATATTTTCTATGAAATTTCTATGCCGATTGTGATGCTAATAAAATAAAGCATATTTATTTAATAAAAATGTTCTATTATCTGGTCTTCTCGTTTAATTTTTCATTTGATCACTCAATAAATTTAGTTGCACGGAAACTTAGTGAATCATACGTTTTTGCTATGTCTATTCAGGTTTACTATATTTAATTTCTACTACTATTGTTTCAAATAGTATGTTTTTATTTATCAAAAAATGCGTTGCGCTTTTCAACTGTGACAATAAAAAAAAAATTGCTCATTGTTTTTTGTTTTAAATACACCTGGCAAAACATTTCGTCATTTTTCGTATCTAAAATTGACATTTGTTGCAAACCAAATTGGAAAGGGTACCGCCCGACATTTGATTTATTATTAACTATTCACCAAAAAATATTGATGGATTGATTCTTTCAATATTTTTTATAATAAGTTTAAAATAAAAACATCCCATATCGTTATATAGTGTCGAGAATATGTTCACCATTTTTTTTTTATCTCAGCAAGTCTATATAAATTACACGTCAGTGTTCTTCGCACTTGATCTTTTTCGATATTAAATATATTGTCTGGTACTCCTTTTTATACTGACAAGGTGATTGATTTGTATTCAGGTTTATCACTTGCTATTTAATAAATGGCCAATGTTTAATCAAACAGAAATGCCACTCACCCATCACGTACATCACTGTATCCATTTTAATTAAGACTTCAGGCGCCACTGCAGGGCCACTGGGTTGTATTTATTAGGATTAAAAGATTGCAAATCATTCTTACAGTAACGGTAGTGGTTTTAGAATGACCTGCATGCACATCGTAGAAAAATACTTTTATAGTTTGATTTCAATTAATGTCACAATATTTTCGATATAAAATTCCAGCTGAAAATATCACGTTGATTAGCAAAATATTTTGACTGACTTTAGTTTTTTTGTCATCTAATTAGACTAACAGGCGTTAATTTCGGTCGATAACACGAATTGTTATCTTTCATAAAATTATACACTACGCTTTTAAACGAAACCAACGAGCAGGGAGGATATACTGTCTTTCCAAAACATGAACTAATGATGTAAAAAAGTTAAAAGAAGTAAACCAAAGATTTTCAATAATAACAGTTTTAATTTAGATTGAGGGCACCAAATTGACCTCTGAACTCTGGACTAATCTTTAAGCTATTTATTCATATTTGTACACACTTAAATTTTATTGTAAACAACGCTATATATTTTTTTCAAGATATTAAAATAATGGTTTGACTAAAAAAGTGTAAATTGCTTATATATTCATAATAGTATAAAAATTTACAGGAACGTCTCTTAATATTTATAAATTGGTTTTTTTTGTCGTTTTCCGTTCGTTCGTCTAATTAACTTTTCACCTCTAACAATGATGGAAGCATTACGCTGTTGCCTCAGGGCTGTCAGCTTTTACAGCCTCTGCTTTCATTTAGTAGTTGCTTAGAGTTGTTAGATCTTCTTGAAGGCAACTAACAACTTCAGGATTTTCAGTATTATGTAGCTATGCGTGTATAACTACATAATTATATATACCATGGGTTGATCGCCTCACCGATGAGAGAGTCTGACACAGAATGTTCAAAGAAAGAGAACCCCTGACGATGGTAAAAAAGCATAAGGCCTTCTATTTTCGCCATATATGTTTTGAAGCAATAAATAAAGTATACTACAGCTAATTTTCTATGAAAAAAGGACATTGGAAGAAGGAAACATACATGGATGCGAAATTTACGCCGGTGGCTGAAAGTCAGAACTACAGCCGAACTAGTTATACTGACCCAGGATAAATATGTATTCAATCAAATGGTCAACAACCTCCTCTGAGGAGAGGTACTCGAAGAAGAAGTGAGTATAAACATACATGGATAATATTATTTAATCTTATTCTGCTGTCTCGCCTCATAGGAGGCTGGTGACCATTTCATCGAATATATTCCTATCCTGGGCCAGTCTCACTAACTCGACCGCACTTCCGACTTCCAGCCACAGGCGCAAATTCCGCATCACGTAAGTCTCCTTCTTCCAACGCCCCTTTTCCCTTTGATTTTTCTGTACTTATTGTTTCGCTGTACTATGACGTTTTTTTACCACCTCTTTCTTTGCGCACTCTTTCACCGGTGACGCGGTCAACCCACGGTATTTTAAGGATTCTCCTATAAAGCCACACTTCAAACGCCTCGATTGTTTACTTAAAACCCGCGTGAAAACAATTTTATCGAAAATAAAAAAAATACGTTTTATGTAAATAAAAACCGTTACCGGAAAACCGGTTAGAAAACCGTTAAGGGTTCTTGAAATTGTGAGTGCGCGTGTGAGCGCGTGATTGAGCTCGCGTGTGAGCGCGCGTGTGTGAGTGTGTGTGAGTGTGTGTGTGGGTGTGTGTGGGTGTGTGTGTGGGTGTGTGAGTGCGCGTGGCGGCCTACTTGCAGCGCAGCCAGGCCACGTGACGCAGCGCGCGTGGCGAGCCAAGGTCAGCTTTGCGGCGGGGACCTTCAGGACATGCGCGAGACGGCGAGACTTTGATCAGCCTCCGCGCGTGTCTGATACCACAAAACGATTTCATACACATCACGTGACTTAGTGCTCAACTTATTTTATTATAATATTATTTTCTTGTACAAACAAACCAGACATGCCATTTAATTTTGAGCTTGACATGGATTCGCTAAAAACTTCATAGCGGTTTACATGCTTCCTTCTCGACCATGGGATGGGTTCAAATACGGATAGAAATACATATTATATATATATATATATATATATATATATATATATATATATATATATATATATATATATATATATATATATATATAGAAAGGGTGTTCCAAAATTAACGCAAGATTTGAGTTTTTTTTGCATTTTTTGCATTTTTTTGCATTTCCATTTTTGCAGTAAAGTTTTGGGAACACTTAAAAAAAACAATTTGACAGCTGACAGTTTAGGGTTACCCTATTGTATTGACTTTATGATTCATTTAAAAAATAACAATCAAAAGACTAAAAACTGCGTTTTTTATTTAATTCAAATCTTGCGTTAATTTTGGGAATTCAAAATTGTATCCTAGAAACATCATTGGAAAAAAAGCCCTGCCTGGTGCAATTTTTTAGTAATTTTTCAGTAACAATCGGAAACGCATCAGGCCGTAATTACCCCTAAATATTCTTACTGCATCATATTTTAATTAAATAATCTTGTCTGAAGTGCGACATCTCTCAATTGTGGATAATTTTTTCGATATGCGTGTCGAGAAGAGGCAGAAATGTGCAGTCATTCGTGGAGCCGATCGCCATTGCCGTTTTTATTACACACACGTGTGTGGCTTTGTTTTATTTATTTAATTGAAACGCTCGTGTGCTCTTTAACTGCAAGTTTATGGATCAATTCATTTAAATATTTAAGCATCTTTTTTATTACCACAGTGGAAATCCGATGTCTCGGGTAGTCTAATGTGATGTCGAGTCGTTTTTTTTCCCATCTCATGTTTCTAAAACTTTCACGACGCCTCTATAGTACACGAACTCTCAATCGTCAAAGAATATTTTAGATTTTTCTGCTGTATAAATTGGGTCTTTATTGTATCTTACCCGCATGGATAATGTGATAAATTTCGTTCCGGTAAATTCGCTGTATAATTTTGTTTGATAGTATGTAACAAATGCTGTATTTGGATATGCGGAATAAATTAAATAAACACCTAGTGAATTTGCCATTTGAATCCGTGATGGTTCATTTAAGTTAAATAAAAAATATACATGGTTCTTTGTATGTTTATTTTACTATTTTCATTGTAGATAGCAATGGTATCAGTAATTATTTCGTACAGTGCAATATTCTCCCTTTCTCAGCGACCGGTCCGGAAGTTACATCCGCCACGTAGTGGGGTAGTTTTTTTTTTAGTTGGTGGTCGGGATGAAGGAGTAGGGGAGGGAAGGGTCAGCACAAAGAATGACCTTGAATTCCCCTATTCTCGCATACGTCCTTCGAGGCATTGTCTGAGCACACGTGTAGTAAGTAAATGCCCCTCCACGCGCCGGGCCCATTGGAGTGCTTTTTTTTGTAGAGTAGGTGAACTCGTTTCAAGGCACGATGACACCTCACGTGGACAGGATGACTTTATAAAAGCAGTTTATCTACATTAATGGTTTATCGGTGGCAGATCAGCTGTGAAATGCAGTGCGCGATGCCTTCTGCACGATTTATCAAGATTCGTATACGAGTTTCGCGCAGACGAAAAACATGAATAAATATACTTATGGGGTGCATATTATTAGTTTCGGCCGTTTATTTATTTCAAGTGTAAACGATCAAATTGACTACTGTGAAAATTGATAAAATGGAAGGTTTATTTGTAGTAAAGCGGTAGGGTGCAGCGTGTGTTTTTTTAATATATAAATCTACGATGTCAGGTACATTTTTACACATCCAAGACGTGGCTACAAATCGATTTATTCATTTGTATATTCGTCGTTTATTGGAGGTTATGAACGACACGAGGGGCACGAGTGCTAGGATGTGTGATAAAAACCAACTATGAGATAAGCTCTCGAAATGCTGTTTAAAAATATAAGCAATATGACCGATCAACGCAATCGGATATCCAACGCAAACCATATAGTCGGTACTCGAGTTTACATCTCACAGCTGACCAAACAGAAATAGAAGTTGACTTATAATAATAGTTGCAAGGAAGGTTCAGAATAGGAGATCAGACTACCGCCTAAGCCAGATTTTGCAAGCCCCACGAGTATAAGAACAAGTAAGACCAGGGGACAACCGCACACAGTATTGTTAGCAAATTAACATTATTTTTTTTCAGTGCAATAAATAAAAAAATATTTTTCGCACATATTTTTCCCTACACAATTTCAATAACGGAAATAGAGAAACGTCTCGCAGGTTCCACAACCCGCGCAAGGACACGGGAACAGCCGCACACCGTATTGCAAGCATAGTAAATGAACACAAAAGAAAATAAATAATGTAAGATTTTTTTAAATTTTATTTGCATTAGATGGGGTCCCGCTCGTAATTCAATAAGAGCATTGTTCGGGAATCGATTTGGTGGAGCCCCCGGAGGCGCCTGGCCGCGCCCGCGGTGACTAATGTCCTCGGTGGCCTTGGGCCGACACGTGTCGCCGGCGGGGCGGGGCGGGGCGGGGCGTAGCGGGGCGAAGCGGGGCGAGGCGGGGCGATGCGGGGCGAAGCGGGGCGAAGCGGGGCGAGGCGGGGCGGGGCGGGGCGAAGCGGGGCGAAGCGGGGCGAGGCGGGGCGGGGCGGGGCGAAGCGGGGCGAAGCGGGGCGAGGCGGGGCGGGGCGGGGCGGCGGGGCGGAGGGACCAGACAATTAATCGGTTGCCTCCACTAAAGCCATTTCGCGCCATTTGCATAAAATGGCGTCCGGTGCGATAGTGTGAATCCTGGATGCGGGTACAATGCATGAAAGCACAATGAGTTTATACCATAAATACCTTCCGGCTCTTTGTTTTCGTGAATGGGAGCTGAAATTGATCAATTTCGGAATATCTTTATCGGCATTGAATATTGCACTGCGCATAGCTATATTTTTGACGATGTCATACGAAAAGCAAATTAATCCAATAAGGATGTAGACCCGCTCTGTGCGATTAGAATGCAGATAACAGTACAGGTACAAAAAGTACCTAAGCATAAAGGTTTTTTTGCAATCAGTAATACTATTATTTACTTAGAGATATCCAATATGAACTTTATCTGTAAATTCATATTTCTTACTAAGTAAATTGAACACCTGAAATCATCATATATAGCTTTTTCAGGCATATTTTTTTTAACTCAGAAAGTATCAAATTTCAGAAATATAAAATGTAACAAATATAGAAGAGTATTTTATGAATGTTGAAGGAGTTGACTTAAATCAATGAACAAGATCATCAGAGCAGAAATTGTTGTAGAGCCTTTCTAGCCCAAATTCAGTGAGACTTTTTTTTTCAGGAATCCGTATTGTTACAAAATTTCAGTTTGGTTTCAACTGATGCAAACATATTAATTACGTGCAAATATACTACACGGACATCAATATCTGTTAAATATGCACTCTGAGGTGTTTTTCAATTATTAATGAATATGTGCATATTTTTAATATCAGCTAAGATTTCAATTTATGCGTACAACAAACAATTAACGAAAAAAATATATATAAGCTTAATATATTTTATTACAGCTATATTTTATACCAAGAAGAAAGTTACTAGATTAAATTCCTCAAGATCAGAATCATCATTAAATATTGAATCTGAAACACTGTAAGGAAGTATGAGTTTAACAATAATAATTTTAAATATAATACAAAGTACTCGCATGTCATTAACTGCTAATATTCTCGTTGCAAATCAGCAATACATTATTATATTTTTACGTTATCAATTATTTATATTTAATTGGTACCTCAACCCTAGTAGTTAGTTTTTATTAAAACAAGGAATTAGATCACCAATTTCGTAATGTATATCTTGTCGTTTATTGTCAAAAAATATATGAAGTAATATGTAAAATTTTGATACCATAAAAAGGAGATCAATATTTTAATACTGTCTACTAATATTTTTCATGTCAATTTGTTCCGATTCCGTGTCCTTAGACTGTAACAATAAATCTACTTTAAATAATGATTTTATTTTTATCGATAAATTGGTTACGCCAGTTTACAGTAAATAAAAAATAAAATCTGAGTATGTTTTAACACTTGTTGGCTTTTGAATAAAAACCACTAAGCCACACGCGCAGCGACACAACTAGCAAACCGATTAGCAATCGGCTAATATGCTACACATGCTGCGACAGAACTGACAATCGAATGGTAACTCGTAATTAACTTAGTCTTCTCCTTTGTATTGTTTACTTAGACAAAACCATATAAAAAGCACCAAAAATAAAAGGGCGCTATTGGGTAATTAGCATTGGGTTTCCATAAAGCCGGTTTGATTTGGAGTGTTTTTTTTGTTGTGGTTTTGAGGTCGCTATCGGCTAGTTCCCGTTCGGTCGCCGGTTGTGCCGCGGCGGGTGTAGACGGCTTAATTTTCTTTCCAATCGGCGGAGTGCGCTCGAGGCCGATCGAAGGCTCCGATACGCGCTGTGAATTTGAATAGCAACTCCTCCAAGTAAATTTGGGTCTACACGTGCCAGGTCGGCCGCTTTGTATTCAACAACTTTTTAAGTAGGTATTCGTCGAATCGACTTTACACACACGCCAGATATCGCAAAATCTAAAATACAATATCAGCAACATCTGCGTTGAATGAATTTCGATTAGATACAATAGAATCTAATATCGGAGGCACGTGTCACGGATTGCTATGCAAAATGAAATATTAAAGTTTTTTTTTTTTTTTTTACACATTTTTTTCACTACACAAACTCAATAACAAAAATAGAGAAATCCGTGTACGCTACCACTTAAGCCACACCATGTAAGCCCCACAACCTGCGCCAGTACCATGGGATATCCACACATTGTATTGTAAGCATAGCCCTTACAAACTATAGTAAATCAATAAAATAAAGGATCATTTATTTTTTTTTATTAATTAATGTGATTAATCTCGCGACTGATGAACCCATCACGGATATAAATAAAGTTTTTATATGATGATGATGATTTGTCAATATCTGGAACTCAATGCAGACTGCTACTGTCTATTTCACGATTACAAGAACCACGAAGAAGGCAATATATTTATATCGTATTTTTTTCTTTTTACTGACGATCGATAACTTTCCTCCCTATTTTATCCGGTATATTATAATATAAAATAAAAAGCGTTATGGTTGTTTTTATAAAATTGAGTATTTACTGCCATCTGTATGATTATTTTGAAACTAATTTATGCCGTAAGTTGCCATGAATAATAAAAGGGTTATGGGATTGGGTTATAAAGATAAATATCCACAAAATAAGAGATGCCAAAACAGAAACGGTTTTTTTTTATACCTTAAAATTGTTAGATTGATGAAGAGATAATCTAAGTGATTTAGTTTCTCTGATGTAGAGCTGCTTGAAGTTTTTAGTACTTCGACGTTTCATTCCCCGTGCTGAGACCATGGTCAAGGATTTATGGAATGAAAACTTCAAGCACACAACACCCAAGAAACTGAATCATCTGATGTTAAAATTATTTTAAGCACTAATTAAAAATTAAATATGATTTGTACCCGAGAGTACATTTTTCAAAATACATAAATGAATATTTAAATTAGACAATAATAAATCTTTCTATATAACACATAAAAACATTTTATTTGAATAATTTAAATGTATGGAAAAAGTAAAAAAATATATAAAAATTTGACTTAAATTTTATTGACAATATTAAACGTATGCATCTGTAAGTGAGTCTATTCCTTCGACAACTTCTTTCAGTATATTAAAACGTTGATTGAGATCTTCTATACGGGTAGAAAGACAATTACCGGTTTTCTCCATATTCTGTATATTCTCTGTTATTTCTTGTTTGAGCATGTCATAATCGTTGTTTACCTAGAAAAATTAAAAAATGGTTATTTTGTAAGAAAATTATGCTGTATTAGCCAGTTGGTCAAAATGCACTTTAAGTACGATTGAAATTTTTTTTTTCACAAATACTACATTAAGCTGGATAATAATCATTCAGATTTTCTAAACTTTAGACAAGTATGAAATAATTATTGTTGAATAGTGTTGTTTAAGTTTATGTTTTGAAATCAATGATAAAAAAACATACCTGTGATGTTTCAGTAAGAATCTGGTATATAGGCACTTCAGCAGAATCACTAGATTTATCTAAGACGTCGTTCTTTTCTAATATGCGTACTTTCCACTCCAGAGTATCCAATTTTTTATCAACATGTTTAATCTGCAAAAAAATCATTTTTGTGTAAAGAGACTTTGTTCACGTGAGACTTTTCTTTATCGAATAATATTACCATTAATGTGATTAACACAACTAATTTTATGAATGTCATATTTTTGTTTCTTTTTAATTATTGGGATAAGTCATTTAAGATGCGTGACTTTTATGCTACTGCATGCAAGTTTACATAACCAACATTGTGGTTTTTCAAGAAGTGATCCACTCTGTAAACCAAGCTCTAGCTCATAGCAACTATTATCTATTCTAAGTGTTAAAATCTAATAAAAAAAACTTTATGATTTAGTAGTGATCGACTGGCTAAACTTGCAGTTTTAGATTTTTTAATACAAGAATACTTTAAATAAGTCAAATAAATACAAGATTCTATTCCATCAGCAAATAGGTTGGGCAGTTTTTGGGCCTAGCCTTGTATTTTAAGGGCAAGAGATCTTAAAATGCTCCAAGACTGTATTCAGTCATTTTAGACAAATTCAACGTTATTTTTAATAACCTACGTATGCTTGGCACAATAAATCAATTTAATGTGATTCTTGGAAGATCTTAATATGTCTTGCAACTAATACAATTGATATCAAAGTAGTGTTAGTTTATAACTTTCATGGTAGCATATAATTCAGATCAGGAATGTCTAATGGGGGACATAGTTCATGACTAGCACTAGACAATCAAGATCATCAACACTGCACATTTAAGATCGTAAACCATATATGTGGTTATGTTTGGCCTATAAAAATTTATTCTTTCCAGGCGTCAATTGTAATCTTTTGTTATAAAAACAAAAATGATGTATATTAAATTACCTTTGATTTAACGAAATATAGTTTAAAATGCAGTAAAAACTACATGTAATTTAAACGAAACATTAAAAAGAAAATGTTTTTTATGCATAATTACGAAAATAAAGAAATCCATGCACACTACTGCTTAAGCCACATCATGTAAGCCTCACAACCTGCGCCAGGACCAGGGGATAGCCACACACCGTATTGTAAGCATAGCCCTAGCAACTATTGTAAATTAACATAAAAGAATCTAAGAATTATTTTTTTTAGAAATATCAAAAAAATCAATCAACAAAAAATACTTTTGATGTACATGTAGTAAGTAGTAAATATTAACCAAAACTTACTGAACGCTCGAACTCAGTAACAGCACGCTGCATTGTTGATTCCTCTCTGCTTTGACACTTAACGAAATTTATTTTTTAAATTCAACACAGATCGATAGATCTAACTGTTAAAAACGGATTAAACGGCCTTTTAGTTCAAATGCCGGTTAGTTGAAACTAAAACCACAAATTCATCACCAAATAAACATACAAAATGTAACTGTCAGTGAAAATAATGTATCAATAAACAACACCATGGGCTCACAAATCAACCGCACTATCAAAAAAAATAATTTATAAAACGATGTAAATACTTTTATGTACTTAAATTTTTGTTTACTGATTAGTCTTAAAATTTAATTAAAGATTTTGATCAATTAAATCATATCGATATTATTTGTCTTTTCGTCGTTTTTCCTTCAACTTTTAGTGCAGTAGTCAAGTTTTTATTTAATATAAAATTTGATTACTTATTTTTTGTCTTTATTTATCCTCTTCGTCTTATTATTTATACGAAAACAATATCATGATCTTGATCACGGTGTTTAATTAAAATCTAACCTATCAGAAAATGAGATTTCAATTCAAAGTCCATAAGTTTTAACATGTAAAAATCTGGTTAGTCAGATCAGAGCAACTTGATATTATATCTTTATCGTATTTTGATTTTTTAGTCAGAAGTATTTGTCTTTATTTTATGGGTAGTATAAAATAATAAAAATAAGAGTACATAATCATATTTATATATTTTTGTATACTACATATATGAGTATCTGGAAGTTTTTTTTTAATAAACGCGAAACACCCAAAAGAAGGGATTTTTTTGAATATTAGCCTATTAAGAGAATAATATCAGTACCGTCAGAATATCTTGAGGTGACTTTGACTAGGTGATATTGTCTCTGACCAAAAGCCCTTTACACTCTAAATAAAATTAGGATTCAATTTGACAAGTTTTGGGTACTGTTTGTGTATGCAACGCAAAGTAGGATGCTATTTGCTAATCGCAAGTCGGTCGCAAGTTTTATCGCGCCGTGTGTAGAGGACTTTATAATGCCCGTACTTGAAGTGTGAATGCGTCCGAATGTATTGTGATGTTGGCGTTCTGTTGCAGTGAACTTCATTACTGTTTTGCTGTCAAGTTCGCGTTGTAGCATTAGTGTCAGTATTTTTTGACAACAATAATTTGGTTTGCTTAGTGATGTCGGATCAAGATGACTACTGGGATACTAGTGACGTGAAAGTCAAAGCTTTAAAATTTGACGACGATGAGGTAAACATTAGCGACACATTACGCTGCTTGAATTGATATTAAAAACATATTTTCTAATATTTTTGCTTTCCAGCTTTCTTCCCAACAATTTAGTAAGTTAGGGGCCGAAGTCCGTGCCGGCCTTAATACAAATTCTTCTTATGATAGAGGTGTTTCTTTTAATCAACCAAGTTATAATTTATTACCTCTTTACGATGTCATACCTAAGGCTGCATTGGAAATGAGTAAGTTTATTCAAACATTTTATGAAACAATTACATTTTTTTTTTGAGATTATGTCTAAGTAAACAAATTATTTTTTATTTTTGTTCAGTTATTTTGGCCCAGTCTGGCAATGATCTTCCGTCAACCTCTCAAGCCTACACATCCCAGCCCAGTGTCTCCATAACTCTCAAAAGACTGGTCATTGGTCGTGCTTGCTCTCTCCATCATCACAAGAGTCTAAAAGAAAAAACTCTTCTACTTGATGGAGCAATTGCAATTGGGGATGGAAATGCTATTTTGGGTGTAAGTTTTAAAAATAAATTGTTCAATTATTATAATTGGATAAAACTAATGGCCTATTTTGATTTATGAATGTACCAGTCTCCTAAAATTTTATATCTAAATTAAGGTCAATAAGCAATATCAATTACCACTAAATCTATTTTTATGTATAAAAAATATTTTTAATCATTATTTTTCTAAACAAGATCATTTAGACTTCATTCTTCAGAATTAGTACTTAAATCAATTTTGTATTTCATTACTTTCTGTCAATTCAGTGATAATATATTGAACATTATTACTTTTTATTTTTTAGGTAGTTTTATTTATTGTCCAAACACTAAAAAAGAAACTTGTTCACCAATTGTTTTCAACTCGACCTGTTGCTGTTAATCATTATATTAATTATTTAATGATAAGATTGAAAACCCATGAACTCGTTGATCTTCTAACGTAAGTGTTATATTTTTTTAAGTGAATAACAAAAAAAATATAGTTATCAAATTAGAATATTAAAACAATTTTTTTTTACAGAATGCTTGGACGGAGTCGTGATGCAGCGGTATGTTCAAAAGAAATGTTTTTTTCTTGTCATATTATTGTATCACAAACAATACCATCAAAAATACCTGCATTAGATAGTATTTTCTAAATGTTTAGTATTTGTCAATATTTTAAAATAATATATAGCTAAAACAAATGTTACTTTCAATATTTACTTTTATGCCAGTTCAATTTTCACGATTGCTTGATAACTGTCAACTGACCTTCAAATCTGCCATGAAGTAACAAATTATTTTATTTTCAGATGAAACAGTATCAAATGATAATGCAAACAACATCTCCATCCTTAGATGTTTTAATAAACAAAATTAAAAATTTACTTTCTAATCACTTTACACCTCCGAATGTTGAGACCTATTACATAAATCTAGCAACTAACTATCTCAAACTTTTAGGTGAGTCTTAGTTATTAAAATAATTAATTAAATCTTTAACTCAAACATATTTGGAATTCCTAAACATTATACTTTTCACTTCTAGTGAAAACTCTTTACTACTTCTTATTGTACCATTCGAATATATACCATTTATAGAGAAATATGCTAAAGAAAAAAATTTCACAAGATTTATAATACCCTTTATTTATATTGTTACTCAATTCCAAATGTTTTGTAACCTCAAAATGACCAATCAGCTCAACACGAGTGTTGTCACATTCCTGGCAGTTTTGACAAATGTAGCAATATTGGATTGTGCCTTTTTAGAACTTGAATGGATAAGACTCAAGAACAATTGTCAAAGAAAATAAAAAAAGTATTTATTATGAAAATTGACAAGGTTATGATCTTTATAACTAAACAGCCAATAAACTTTCACAATACCTAACCTTACCTATAAATAACTTTACAGAATGGCAAAAGACTGTTGGGATCGAAGAACTTTATCATAAGTCTGTCATACATTGCCTTGCCCACTGTTGCGCCTACCACTGGGCCGATGGCACCGGGAAGATCTGCTCTCCACAAACCTTCTGTCAACAACATCAGGTAAATTATTCAACACAACTGTTTTTATAATTTAATGTAGAATGAATTGTCTGTTGATTTATTTAAAAAAATCTAAATAGCTTTGGATGAGCTTAGGTTTTTATGGATTTTTGCAAATGACATTTATTTTTTTGTATGAACATAACATAAACAGTAAATATGTTTTTAAGTAATAAAACTCCCAAACAATGGATCTTCTCAAAACGATAATGTGTAATTTCGAAAGCATTACATGCTTTATTTCAGATTAGTTCTCAGCAATTCGATTGGACTGCCTTGACTGCTCATGCTGCTTTGAAAAAATGGGATATAATTGAAACAATGTTCCTTAAAAAGGTAAAAAAATGCATTAAATTATTTTATCACTTGTTAATTAATATCAAATTTGTAAAGGAATTAAATTTATGTTAAATATTGCAGAGCTTTCTCGGAAGAACTACTGTCTCGTGTAGTGTTTCATTGCCGAAAATTATTGGTCGTCTCCACGAGCTGGGAGCCAATACAATCCTCTTAGGAATATATCTAAATTATATTACCTCCATGGACCAGCGGCTGGAGCTCAGTAAAAAATATAAAGTGAGAAAATTAATTACATCAGATATGTGTGAAATAACTGAAAAGTAGATCATGACCTCCACAAATTTTATTGCTTGCCTTAGCAAGGCATAAGTCATTGTTTCTTCTCAATATATATATTTATTTTTGTAACAATACTTTCTGTTTTCTTTAGGCCCACAGAACTGTTCTAGACTGCTTCATTTCACAAAAAGATCGCCAGGCCCTCACTCAGTATAAAATGACATTGCATCCACAGTCTGAGGAATATTTCCATGCTGAAAATGCCTTGAGGATAACTGTGAGTATTCGCAGTCCATAACATTTATGATAAAACAACAACTTAAATTTAAAAAATCTTTCACTTGATCACTTTATCTTTTCTAAATAACTAACATGAAGTTTATGAATCATGGTGGTTTTTGGAATGTAATGCTACTTTTGTTGTACTTAATTAATTCCTCCCCAAGATGACTCCTGAAGACAAATTGGAAACGTCTGGGATAAAATACAAAGAAAATGTGTCATAGCATCCCAAATATCACCATTAATATACTAATGAATATTACTTAACAATCAATAGATATAATATATTGTCTTTATTTTCAGACTATCCAATGGAAAAATTAATAACAATTTAAATGAACTCGCTACTGTGATTTAAATTTGCATACTCATTTTATAATATTGACACTTATATGATGTTTTTAAATATTGCAAGACTTACTATTTTATAATTTCAAAAATAATATTAGGGTTATTTTCAATATATGCCAGGTTTATATAATAAATATATATTTAATAAATTAATAATTAGTCTAATTCTAAAGAAGTGAAGCTGTGCCTTGCACACCAAATATTACACATTAACATATAAACATATTACGGTTAAAATAATGATATTGTACCTAAACAACACATGTGATTGCTACTGCTTTACTAGTCTCACGATTCATATATTAAACATGTAAACCGATTTTCTTCAGTTCCAAAATTATTGCACTCGACCGGTCAATGCAGGTCATTTCCATACCATAAGAACTCGAGTGTCTGATTTAATTTTAAAAAGAAAAGGACGTTGCTACACATATTTTTTGTTAAGCAAGTCAGAAAACATTATTACTCAAACCAAAAATAGTCAATGTAAATAAGATAGAAAGTAAAAAGGGCGTAGAAAATAAATAATTATTGAAATTACATTTAAATAGTAAATAGCATATTATGTATCCTTAATCCATTTTATTACAGTTCAAATATTTATCTTAACCCTTTGCACTCTTTGATTTTTTTTATTTTTCCGTTTACCAACTCCGAGGTACTTATGAGATTTTTGTCAATAAATTAGATGTTATTGTTACACAATAGCTTATAATCATAAAACAAATTAATAACATATTTTTATCATATTGTTATGATTGTTTAGTTGTAAGGTAATAAAAACAAAAGAGATAAGAGTCTTATCAATTATTTATTTTACATACAATTTAAAGCTTAAAATTTATTTTGGTGTGGTATTTTTAAAACATTCTCCTGGATGGAGACCCGGCTTCCTTTCACAGTTTTCGCAATAGAATGTGGTTTCTCTTCTTCTTCCAGGAACATTCCTATTGGAACACACCATGCAATCTTTATGTTTTTTCTGAGAATTATAAAATATAAAATGACTTTTCCCATCTAAGCGCTGAACAGTGTCCACCTGTGGATAATCGCCCTGATTTTGATATCGGAGCACGAAAGTCTCTTATGAGCTCTAGTTACAACTTTTTTCTAATGGTTTATGGCTTATTGTATTTGCATTTTTATTGGATTCTTTATACAATACATATGCATTTACTGTGGAGGTTTCTAGACCCCAAAAAAGCAGTTTTCTCCATAATTTTAATGTTTTTCGCACAAAACAATAGGATGTTGCGTATTGGTCTGCGACACCCACCCCGCCCATATTTATATAATTTTATTAACTAACTGTTCATAGATAACAAATATACTCGGTACCTGTTATTGTTTGAAGGGTCTTGCTACCTGACTCTTTACGGCGGCAACCGTCCGCCTCCATCGAGTGACAAATCGTAAAAAGTGCTACATTCTCGTTAATATTTAGCTAATAATACTTTTGAATAACTTACCAAAATATCACGAAATTACTAATGTATGTCTTTCACAATACATACAAAAAAGATTTGATAAAAGAATAGTAATATCAATAATAATAAATATACTTTTACCAAACACTGTAGAATGTCGAGCTCAGCTCGACATAGGAGTTGGCGCGTAGAAACGCGATGTCGAGTCCAGCTCGACAGAGGAGTTCAAAGGGTTAAAGCAGTTAGTTCACATATCTTTGATATCAAAAAATCCAGAAATATATCATATTATTAATATAATTTATTCAGAAGAGTTTCTC
This sequence comes from Atopsyche davidsoni, assembly GCA_022113835.1. Taxonomy (NCBI): domain Eukaryota; kingdom Metazoa; phylum Arthropoda; class Insecta; order Trichoptera; family Hydrobiosidae; genus Atopsyche; species Atopsyche davidsoni. The sequence continues at coordinate 5,347,860 of JAILWY010000006.1, read as the reverse complement.
TTTGAAAAAATTTCTTTGCCAGATACTTTATTATGCATAGCAAACTATTTACTTCGTCCTATTAAGAATAAGTATTATTTGTGCTAGATGGTGTCTAAAAGCCGCTGACACGAAGCTGCCCTATTTTCAGTTCATCGGAGTGATCCTACAAAGGTATTGAATAACAAAAGTAAGCCTATGGGATTCTATGCACTTAGATGGCTTAGCCAAACCACAAAATGTTTATGCTGCAGTACTTGTGTACGTATTTCGGTTTCACAGTTGGGTCTTATTGGAAAATAAACATTATAAATATACTTAACTGGGAAGTGGTTCAACAAAGACTTTGCATATATCAAAAAATATTAATCAATTCTTAATATATCAAATAGAAATTAACTGTAGAGGGCTTATGAATGCTTGTATCTTTGGAATATTTGCATGAAGTATGTATATCATTTTTTTTGTAGATATAAATTTTTGCCATCCATTCTCCATCAAACCCAATCATGAATTAATTAAAAGTCAAAGTAGTCATAAAAACACACATCACAATGGCATAGCCAGGTCCTCAATTTTTACATTACCCAAACCATAACCTTGTTATAAAAAAAATAGGGTACCAAGGTAACTAATGCAAGAGAGGAGAAAGGGGCGATTATAGTTTTTGTTTTGTATATTTTAGTACATGGACATATTTTTTAAATTAAATTAATTTAAGATATTTTAAAGTGCTTGATAAGTTTATAAGCATACTTGCTTTATTTGTAAAACGTAGCCCAAGTAGGGCTAATTCACAATACTCTGAATATTGAACTAGTACCTATTTCAGTAAGAAAATGTAATTTAATTTCCAGGGGAGCCTTTAGTATTTTTTCACCTGAAAATATAAAAAAGACTCAATTTCAAATCCACTCTGTTATGCTCATTCAATTTAATAATTTATTACTTAAATATTTAATAACATACATTTATGAAAAAAAAATAAAAATTATAATCACTTACGTACTGCTATCGATACAATTATTGCTCCAACTACTTTTACATCACTAAATGACATACCTAGAAAAAACTATAATACATATAGGTAACTTGTAATTTAATATGTATTATATTTAGGTACCATAACAAATTATTACCCAATGACAATAAGTAGCTGTTGCTTATTTTTTTATTAAATTTACTGGGGATTGGAGTATTGTGGATTGCCCCACTGTGGTTTCTGAGGCTTGGGTGCTTTCTAATTATTTTATTTTTACTTTCAAAAAAATAAAGCATTTGATGAATAAATTAAATATATATTATTTAAATATATATATAGAGATACTCGAAAATGTAGTGGTTTTCTGGAATGTTCACACTTTTTCGAGTAAATAAGATTGCTCTATTTTTGTATGGGAACGAAGGGTGAGTTATGGGAATCTTTGGATAATCCGAACAAATGGATCGAAATCTATTATATAATTTGTTATTATTTGGTTTTGTTGTTTTTATTGAAACGCGTTGTGCCGATTTCCAAACAACTTTCACGCGCGTATGTGTAGTAGATAGACACTTGACGGTAGTATCTAAAGGCGACCACTCTCGGCTGGGTCGTCAACCGGCGGACGTCGAGCTCGCGGGCCGAAATCCGCTCGCGAACCGATTCACCTGCACACCTGGCGGCGGTCTCCTCACGTGAGCCGCGGCTGAGGCCGGCTCGAGGAATTGTTACAACAAAATACGCGATTCAGTTCTCCGCCTCTGTTGGCTCGGTAGGCTTTGAACTGAGGAAGTCTACTTGTAGTTCAGTTACTCAACATTGTTGAATTGCGGAATATGAAAGGGAAGAAATTTGCGTAAACAATTGTCTAACCCAGTGTTTTTCAACCTGTGGGTCGCGGGTAAAAGAAAAATACAATTGTTTGTCTTTAGTCTTGAAAAACACCGGTCTAACCAAACGGACCACTTCAATCGATCGCATCGAGTGTATTCAATCTACGTGTTAAGTATTTGGCATCTTGGGATAAATTTTATTTTGATTCTCCATATATCAGGATTTTCTAAATTGTTCGCGACATATTTTTTTTTAGCATCGTTTTTTCAAAAACCAGGATACTTGTGATTAATTTTATTAATGACTGCTGCAGTTTCTAATAGGATCATCAAGAAATGCAAGTCCTCTTGAAATTTGACTCGGTCTTCATATTTTGTATTACAATGCAATTTAAAATACTGAAAATATACAAATGATAACAAATAGAGAGTGCAGAGTTCTTTTAAAGTGCATGTTCCTCATAATAAGTACATCGTATAGATACATAAACATATTGGTTACTACATAAAGATTACTTGCATATTGGTCGATCTATCAAAGCAAGTCACATGTTGATAAATCACTCTTGTTTACCAATCCTTCGATATACTAATACACATTAGCATGAACTTAATAATAATATAATGATCTAATTTATTTAATAGTCGACTCCATTGGCAAGTTTAGATAATATGCCGCACAAACACGTACACTAGATCACAAATATTACTTGTAATATAAATATACATATATACTATGTATTGGGAGCCCCCTGTTGACTCGTAGGTGTGTCTTTATTGTAATTTCGACAGTGTGATCACGTGAAATGCAGTTATGGATGACTTCGGTTCAGTTGGACGGTAACCACCGGCCCCAGCGGACTGCTCCAGCGTGTAGAGTGTAGAGTGCAGAGTGCAGAGAGCAGAGAGCAGAGAGCAGAGAGCACAGCGCACAGTGCCAGGAGCGCAACGAGCCGTGGGCAAGCTTCCCGGAGAAAACTTTATCTCAATACTGTCAATTTATTGAATAAACATGGAAAATACTAAAACGCCTCTGAACACGGCGAATTCAGCCAGGTCGATCCTGTCACAGGTAACAAGTTATATTTATTACATAAATAAATACACACTTTTAACTGCATGCATCCTGTATTTAATAGCTGTCATTTACTAGTGCCATTAAAATAATAAAATACTACTATAAGTATTCATTGTACTATCAGATAATGCAGATGAATTCAACCTTCCAACGTAAAAATATTTTTAAAATATATCGTTATTCATGTATAAAATTACTGTCCAAATATTCTCGAAACCCATGAACACCCTACTTTTAGTGTATTATTTTATTCATACAGGTATACAATAAGTATTGAATTATCGGCTTAGTGAACAAATAGATAAAATAAGGCGTTAATTTTTTTTTAAATACGTGGGTTATGGCGTCATTAATATTTTAGCAGGAAATATTATTAGCAGGCTACTTCTAATTACTCCTCAATGCTAATTATTTATTTCTGTTCTTGAATCCGTGGTATTTTGCGGAATGCGGTATTTCAATTGAAATAAACAAATCTCGATGCATTGCATGAAAAATAGACGACGAGATGTAATGTTTCTCAAAATATTATGTAATTTATGCTAATGAAGTTTGTGTTTTACAAACATGAACTCATCTGGATAAATATTTTATATTGTTATAATCATTATCATAAAACATACACCATTAAGATATATATGTACATTTAAAACATAACAACAAAGTGCTCATACTAAATGACTGGCGTGCAGTCCACATTAACAATATAACACTGCATGTCCTAAAATATTTTGTTGTTTAGCGTAATCTTCGCCAAAAGAGTACTTGGTCTATTAATTCGCGAAAAGACATTTATTTTTTTTACGAATATTTTAAACGAAACATGTGATTTGCAGACTTTATTTTGCTTGCACTCTAATACAATTCATATTTGAGGAGCTCTCACTAAGATTATTAACTTATATATTATATTTTTCATTAAAGTGTTTTTCTGTAAGAGCAATGTACCTACGCCATTGAACATAAAATCATTAAAATCAACAAAAGGTTAAGCAATTATATGACAATTTAAGCTTAAGGTTATCTTTTTTGATTGGGTAACTTTTCCAACTAACGACGAGTTTGTAGTTGATGTTTTTTTTTTCTTCTGAATTTCCAACTCGAGGCCTTCCTGTAAAGATCCGCAGATTGGTCCAATGAGCGCTTCTTTCAGTGAGTGATTTTTCACCTCGAATATTTTCCGGTGTGATTTCTTTCTGTGAACACAATTTATCGATATCCAATCTTCTATTCCGTAATTACAATGTCTAAATTAAAGTAGGTTTAATTGATTTTTCCAACTTCGTTAAAAATATTTTTAGCGCCAACCTCGAGTTATGGGACACATAGTTTATCGACGCTAAAACCATAACACATTGCAGACCAGCCAATAACGGAAATAGATCTGTTTTACTTTATGGCTGCGTAAAATGATTACAATATTTTTCTGCATCTGAATTAAACCTTAAGAAAAAAATCTTATTAGCTCTGAAATGTTTATTTGGCTATATGGTGGTGTGGTTGGCCGCGATTTCTTCTGTCTAGTTTTGACCGTGAGGTTTTCCAAGTAGTCTCTACAGCTGGTGATAAATAGTATTTAATAGTAATTGAAGGACTTGCTGCTGTATGTAAAAAAATAATCATACCGGACTGCCTTGATTTTGAGGAGTTGCCGATCGACTCCAAGTGGGTCAAAGGCATATTTTCACGCGAAATTAAAAAAATGTTATATTTACAATATGTCATTATAAATCTTAAGCTCTTTCCTTGTAACTAGATATCCTTGCTGGGATAGGTACTATTTTAGTATTATTTTATTTTGTTTACTTCACTTATCGGAGACATTCGAGTCGAGGCTATCAGTGAAGAATGCATAAACCACCAAGCACTCCCGTTTCAGGGCGCAAACAAACATAAATGGGAAGCGTAAGTGTTTTATACATTTTCGGGATTCGCCTCGATTTATACTATTTAAATGACTAAAAATCTGCATTAGTTAGCTGTTATTCTTTCGTTTAGTCGTGGATGCAATTTGTAATTTTCCCAGGGTTTTTAAATTCTCCATCTAGGATCACCCGGCCTGTAAGGAGCCGCGCTAACCATTGGATCAAACGAGAACCGGTGTATACAAAAAAATATTTGAACACACGGTCATACATCAATTTTTTTATTATTTTCATATCAACAAGGAATCAATTTTTATTACTCCAATGCCTCGGCTCCGAGATTGCAGCCATTTTCAAAGTCATTGACAAATTCTGTTTTGTACGGAGTTGAGCACCACTTTTCCTGGGTATCCCCAGATATGCGCACCTCTTCGAGCGCGCACAGAGATCACAAGCAGGCGGTGCTCAGCCTTATAGTGTCGTCTCTATTGATGTTTTCAGTGACCGGGGGTTGTTGTGACGAGCCCCTCAGGTTCGAGTGAAAAGTCGTGACACGCTTACAAAAAGTCCTCGGCTGAGTATTCTTCCCAGATATCGCGGATCATGTCGGTCTAGGAGGCTGTTTTGTACTCGTGCCTCGCATGGTAGACTCGCGTCGTAGTCAAGCAGCCTACACACGTTAACACCGTCAATATCCATTAGCTCCAATCATCTGCATTTTAGGCAACTTGTATTTATTTTTTAATAATTTTATGATTCTCACCTCAGGGATATTAAGTTTTATGACATCGTGTCCCAGATTTTTTTGTTATGGGGTGACCAAAGGTTTCAAGCTTGCGTTGCATTCAGACTAAATATATGGCCACCATTGGCCTTGCCGATTGGCCCCTCAACCCTCTTTAGCTAAACTGATAATTTTTCCCTTGAGCTCAAATTACCTTCACTATTAATGAATATTTATAGAATGAATTCTCCATGAATAGAAGGACTCGATTATTTGCAAACATGCCTAATTTAAAAAAAGGTTCTTGATGACCTCGTTAACTTCAAAAAAAAAATATTCTTGGGTGATAACTGAAATCATGCTGAACTTCGAGTCTAAAAAAAAAATCACTATCATTGAAAGGTCTTTTAAACCCCCCCCCCCTTCTGAAAATCAAATATCATAACAGGCCATCAGATAAAATTTTGTTAGTTAAATAAAAATGACTTGGTGGCCATATACTACAATACTATGCAGTTGAAATTTTCTCTTGTAAATTTTTGCGATAGCTGGATCAACAGCGATTAGAGTGCCAAGCTTAGAAATATTGTTTCACCATTATTATTTTTTTAAGGTGGTAGCTGCATCAGTACAGAATTTACTTTTGCTTGACTTGGGCATGGCGATCAGCTTTTCTACAATGGTTATCCCGTCTCTGATGGGGGCCTCCGGAACCCTCTCCTTCACCAAGGAGCAAGCCTCTTGGTTTGGTTAGTATAACATGTTGAGATTGCTGCATCAATGAAGCATCTGCTAGTAGACTTAGTTCTTTCTCTCTCAAATCATATAAGGATTACCATATTCTCATTCATATCATAAAAATAATAATATGCAATATTTTAATAAGATTACTTAAAATTATTATTTTCTTTAAGGCAGCGTCTTCTTCATAATGCAGCCCATAGGCAGCCTCCTATCGGGCATGCTATTGGAGCCTTTGGGTCGCAAGAAGGCTCTTCTCATAGTCAACATTCCACACATTGTGGCCTGGCTCATGATGTATTTTGCGGAGGATATTATTACTGTATTTTGTGCAATGGGACTCCTGGGATTAGGAACCGGTTTTATGGAAGCACCCATCATCACCTATGTTGGAGAAATTAGGTAGTATTAATAATTTTATATTACAAAACTGTATTGATACTTTCACCATATGATTTTTCATTATTTGATTGAGACTACCCTAAATTAGAACTAGTAATCAAGATCTTTTTTGTTCACTGATAGCCTTGGTGTCCCACCACTTGGCCTGCCCATTGCCATTTATGTTTTTTATCAGTTGTACTGACATCACATTTAGGCATTCACAATACATTATATAAAATAAGATTGTTCTGAGTTGTTAACAAATTACTCTGAAATATCATTAGTTTTTGTGATGATTTTTAGTATTGTAAACATACACTTCATTTTAGTTTTGCATTTATAGATTTCAGCATTCCAAAGTACACTTCTAACTCACATTAGTAAAAAGATGAAAATCCTAAATATTTTCAAAATGGAATCAAATAGTTTACTAAATTGTTTTGCATCAATTTGATATTGAGTTTTATCAAAAAAATTATAGTTTGTACCTTGGAATGGGGAATGCAATGCAATGAATCCCAGCCATATATTTTAAACTGCTACTATTAATCAAAATATTAGTACGAAGCAAATACCTAGAAGAGGTAATCTTGACATGCCATGATTTGATGTCTAAGATTTATTATAAAATGGCAAATCAAAGTAACAATATGTGGTTTTATAGAAAAAGCGTTTCTTCAATATTTGCACTACACTTGAAATACTAGACATACACTTGTATATGCAATACTTGCATATACAAGTATATGTTTGTAACTTCATTTCTGTACAGCTTGTTATAAACATGCAATTTAATGGTTTGGTGGTTTCATAGTTCCATGATAGGCTCTGAAACTAACTACTCATGATGTTATGTAATTGCAACTATCTTTTAATTATTATTTGCACGCACTCAACATGCATATCATTTAATATTTTATTTGTAATCAATGACTCTTGAAACTGAGAAATCAACGACCCTTGACACTTTATAATCAGCAACCCTTGAGTCGTACATCCCTCGTGTACTAAGTATATGTTGTTTTGTGTCATACATATATTTACTAGATCAAGCTAACAAGCTCTGTTAATACACAATACAAATGAGTGTTGCAGAAATATTGTACTATACAAAAATTCAATATCATTATTACAGCCACCCAAAGATAAGAGGAACTTTGACATCATATGCACAAGTTTTTGCTGTGACGGGAATGTTCTGTGCTTACTTACTGGGATCTGTACTCGAGTGGCGGATGGCAGCTGCTTGCGCTTTGATTATACCAATAATCACTCTCATGTGTGCCGTAATGGTTATAAACCTCACTTATTTTCCCTTACTATCACTTTTGAAAAGCTGCTTGAATATTTATATAATTGCCTATTTTGTAGATCCCTGAATCGCCCATATGGCTTTTAACTAAAGGCCACAAAGATGCTGCTCTGCAAGCCTTGTGCTGGGTGCGAGGTTGGGCGCAGCCATCTGATGTCCAAGAAGAGTTCGAAGAGCTACTTCTATACCAAAAAGAAAACTCTCAGTGCAAGGCGTGTACTGATAATGCACAGACTGAGTGCGATCACAAGCCTAAAGGATTTGTAGAACATTTGAAAGAGCTTTATGAGGATTTGACAAGGAAAGAGATGCTCCGACCACTCTTTGTCATGCTGTTGATGTTCTTTTTCTTAGAAACTACCGGTAGTTATGCAATGAGACCCAACTTGGTCAATATTTATAAAGCCTATGGATTGAATATTGATTCCCACCTTGCTGTTGTAAGTATTGTAATTTTAAAATCATTATCAATTATAAATTCATCTTGAAGATCTACCAGTTTTATTCACTTGCTCTCAAGTTTCATCATTAGACAGTTTTCGTTAAAACAATTGTCATAAGTCATTTTGGTCTAATAATGTGAACCTGGTACTTACAGTGGTTTAACCCCAGATATGTCAGTATCACTAACAAGCTGACATTAATTAGTAAGAGCTCTATATCACCAATGAGCTAATAATACTCAATGCAATATGAGCATCAGGATTTTCCAAAATCATTACTATTATTATTTTGTCCAATGATTTTTAGATTTAATACTGGAACAAGGTTTTCCGAGTGCTGAGCTGCAACCTAGTTGCTATCTTCGCATCCCAATGTTTTAACTTAGGTACTGGAGTCTTCTTTACGGAAGGATGCAATTTTCTACTCTATTTAGGATTAGCTTTTATAGACAACACATAAAATTTATCAATTGTTTCTTTCAGGTTTTAACAGGTTTATTGGGAATTATGGGCGTAATAGTACTAATGATTGTAATTAAATTTACTGGGAAGAGGGTTTTGAATCTTGGGTCGCTTCTCTCTTGTGCTATTTGTACATTCCTCTTGGGTCTGTATGCTCGTACAGCCCTACCACTGGATGCCAACTCTTACACCAATTATAACACACCGAGAAGCTCTCATTCTTGGTTTCCAACTCTTCTGTTTGGTGTGAATCAGTTTACTTCATCTATAGGAATTAATGTTATAGCTTGGATAATGCTATCGGAAGTTTTTCCACTGAGGTAAATTTACTTATTTCTTTCTTTCTGAATATCAATTATCAGTACGTACAAAATATTTCTTAAAAGGAATATGTAGCTTCCATGTGCATTGTGATTCATAAATAAACAAGACGAAAAAGCAACAAATAACTGAGCATTAAAATCTTGCTTTTAGTGTTGTTGCATATTTCCATATTTTATTTTTGGACAATCGACAAAGTGGAGTATTTAGAGCAGGTTCTGATACTAGGACCTTATCTACGTAATGAATATTTTTAACAGAGAGTACTTGGTGGAATTCCATTATAATATTTTAAATAAAATACTTGTTAATGTCAATTTTTATTGGTGACCGGTTTCGCCAACTTTTCACATTGACACTATCAAATTGAGTGAGGATTTAAAAAATAACATCCAATTAAGTGAACATTGGTTGTTAGAGAAAGAGGGATGTAATGATTGTCTGGTGATAAATTTAAGAGTAATGTGAGTTTAATGTATCTGACAAATAGAGGATTCTACATAATTGTTATTTTTATGAACGATTCTATACAAAACAAATGCTTTTATATGTGGTAGTTTGGTGAGCAGCAGCAGCAGTTCTTAGTTGGGGTAATCCTGTAGTGGATTTGTGCGCGGTAAATGGTTTATTTAATGTTGTAATTTAGCGATAGGAAATAATAGCGGAGACATGTTGAAAATTGCCTGGTCATTAAACTCACATTACTCTTAAATTACCACCTGACAATCATTACATTCCCCTCTCTCTAACAACCAATACCTCTCCCTTTAACAATTATTCACTTAAATGCATGTTATTTTTTAAATCCTCACTAAGTTTGATAATGCCAACGTGAAAGGTTGGCGAAACTGGTCACCAATAAAAATTAACATGTGGAAAAATCACTCGAGTAGTTTATTTAAAATGGACCTTATCCCTTGAACATATTCAGGCCGAAAGACAATAACATTAAAAAATATACCAACAGATAAAAATAAACAATGACAATAGGTTACTGTCACGATAGTTAGATTTATTGTTACATTTTATATGCATAAATTATTTGTGATGCATGGATGTAAATGGATGTTTCTTTGACAAAAATTTAATATGTTAGGAAACATAAATTTATAGAGCTGTAATATGAGTATAACATTTAATAAATTTATTTTCACCTTTAAAACTATACTCTTGAATATAATCATATACAGGAAATTATAAACAAACGTATGCACAATTTCGGTTCTAAAACCATAATCATTTTTAGATTGAGTAGGCTGAAGTAAATCACAGATGCCAGCCTATATTCGTTGAAAAAAACAGGCTGTTTTACTTTACCATAAAAAATTACAATATAGACTATTTTTAATGATTTCAGAAAACGAGGAGCTGCATGCGGTCTTATTGCTGCATTTGCTTACATTGCTAACTCAATTTTAGCAAAAACTCACATGAATCTGGAAGAAATTTTAGGAATGCATGGAGTTATGTGGTTTTACACCACTTGCTCTGCATTAGGGTTTCTCTGTATGTATTTCCTCATGCCCGAGACAGAAGGTAAATCTATACAAAATATACAAAAAGAATTTTCCGGAGAATATATGCCAATATTTGCAACCGATAAAATAACTAGAAAATATCTCATGAAGAACAGATATTCTCAAACAACTATACCAGCACATTATACCAATCCTGAATGTACACTTGAAGTTTTTACTGTTGAAAAAGTAGCACAATAACGTTTTGTATACATTGTGATATATTTATTATTTATTTAAAAAATGCCAAAGTTTCAACCGCACTGTGCATTACATTATAACTTGAAAAAATCTTTAAAAGACATATCTCTGAAAAAGTTATTTCAAATACGAAGACAAATTACTTGTTTCGTGACATTGGAATTGATAAAAATATTAAATTAGCAGCTGCTCGTTTTGACAATTTTGGCCTAATCAAATTGCTAATGTACCTTTAAATATTTTTTACCTAGCTTATGGGCTATATGTTTTGACGTACGTGTTCCTGATTGTACCTACTGTACTGCACTACACTTAGTTATATAAAAAAAGTTTTATGCTTAGTATCAAATGTATAACTAATTTTCCCCGTCCTGTAACATGTTCAACTAATATCTATTACCTATTAATTACTGTAATTTATTTAATTAATACAAAGAATTTATTAATTTATTTAGTTATTCAAGAAACATATAAAAATTATATTTGTCTTTCATTTGAGTACTCTTAAAAAATTACACTTTAGTATTAATTCCATAATGAGAAATGTTTATTGACTTACACAGCGAGGGTACTTACCTTGTCTCTATTACGATCTTTTCACATGTTACTAATGAACTACAATAGTTAGATTTTGTAATACATCTATATTTTCATGAAGATATTTCATAACAAAAAGATAACAGAGATTTGTGACAACATTAGACTATTAGTTCTATAAATACTGTGTACATTATTACGCATCTTTATTACATGGAATAGGGAGACATTCTGTTAAGCTACCTTAGTAATTACAGGTACATCCATATAAAGTTAAATGTAGCTTTTCTATAACAGTTACACTAAGCACATTGGTATGAAACAGTGAATAATACTGAAACATTAAATATAATAAGTTGCCTACAGTAAAATCAATGAACAAGTGACGACAAAAAGAGGTAACAATAATAAACTTACTAAGGAACTAAACAATAGTACCATTTTTATAAAATGACTTGTGGTTGCATATAAAACCCAAGCATTGAACAGAAACTGCAATTAGATTTTTTGTAAATACTTAATATTAAAATCAAAACAGTAATTAAAAAATAATGTTATGCATACTGAATTTTCTTTTTTTATAAATCGGACTCAGAAAAAAGTAAATGATGCTATAAGCATCTACATTTAATATATTTTTAGTGATGCAAGTTTCATCTTATAAAAATATACTTTGAAGAATTTAAGTAATTCATTAAAATACTGCGACTTTAATAATAATTTTTTTATTGTAAATAAATGCAATTATAAAAAACCTCAATTATTAATACTGAAGAGAACAATGGTCACATAAAGTTGAATGATAATAACTATTTAAATAACAAAAACTTAAACATTAAGAAAGGGTTTTTTATTTAATTAGGGGAATTAGGGTTGTTTTTTTCACTTCTCAATAAAGCTGTAGTCAGTGGGTAAATAACATGTAAGCAAGTTTTTGGTTCTTCTTAACTTATCTAATTTTCAGGAATTGTCCTAACTATTGAGTTATCTTCAAAATTTTAAGGTAGAATGCCAAAGATGACCATTAAAACGAAAAAAAATATCAGAATTAATTTATGTTGAGTGAAAAAACAAGTATTATAAGCTAAACGACGCTTTACTGAAAAGTTAAAAGAACAATGCTTTGAGTGTAAATTTAAAACTTATAGATTTAAAATACAACTTAAAATAAATCACAAATTGTAATGATATAATTACAAAACAGCTTTTTTACACGCCATGATGAGCTCTTTTAGGTTATCTTTCTCAGGCTTCTTACCAGTGGAGCAGAGGGTCTTGAACAGCGCCACAAGGTTGGCTTCCTTTTCCATCTGCATAGCAATCTGGAAAGCCCGGCTGGTAATATTCTTACTGATTCCTGCCAGCCTGGCTGCATTAAAACCGTATGACTTCGGACATGCTCCAGGTGACAGCTTGTACAAGAAAGTGACGGTTTCTTGAGCCACACTATCAGAGTTTTTAGTATCAGCTTCCTCGGATTCAACCATACAGGCCTGTGAATAATTGTTACAATAAGTAAAGGAATCATATTTATGCTCAAAAAGTAGTCAACCAAATTCAGATAATCTGGATAAAGAGTCTAAAAGCCACCCTTATTTTTAAATCTTGAGTTGCGAGATAAACAGGAGAATAAATAATTTGAAATGAGTGTCTGATATTTTAGTATTGTTGTATGTAGGGAATTAACAAAAAATGTTTTAAAGAATTGATATATTTGTAAATGGTGACTTTAAATTTTAACTGTGATGTACTTACTAATGAACTATGTGTCATTGATAGATGTTTACTATAATTTATGCATCTTTTGCCAGTGACATGTCATAATTATTAGACATTAATTGTATTCTAGTTTATCATTACAGTGACAGATTGAACATTGACAACGACCCACTGAAGTCTAAATAAGACATCACACGGTTTGAAAGGTGTTACAGATTTCTATACTACATCCTACTCTTTGGCCTTTGACTTTCATTAATTTGTGAGAATTATATTTACTAATTATGGTAATCAGCTAGTTGGTACTTTACAGAGAAAATTTTTGGCAAAGCATTTTGGATTAGCAGTAACGCTGCTAATAGGGGATTATCATAAGTGAAAATACTACTTTCTTATATCTCCCTTACCATATGTGCGAGTGCAATCTCTGGGTTATTCTGAAAGTCGTCCACTAAAGTATGGTAATGGGTCGAGAACATTGTTCTGCATTTTTTGAGGCAAAGATCGTCCAACACTGCAGCAGCGATTGCAGTACCGTCGTATGTAGAAGTTCCACGACCTGTAAGATTGATTGTGTGAATAATATTATGTGATAAAATAAATATACAAGTGAATTAAAAAAAATGCCATTTTAAAAAAAAAAAAATTTCAAATTGTATAATGTAAATACACAATAAGCATGCTAGTAAAATGAACATATAGAAAAGTATTTAATGTATAAATATATATAGTTTTTAATATAGTAACTAACATGTAAGTTCTACTATAATTAATTCACTTGTTGTAAGAAAGTTGGAATCACTCTGTATTTATAAGGAGACAAAATGTTGTATGGAGTATTTACCAAGTTCATCAAGGAGCACAAGAGAGTGCACCGTAGCGTGCTTCAGGATGGCGGATGTTTCACTTAACTCCACTAGGAAAGTGGACTGGCCTGTCATGATGTCATCATGAGCACCCAAGCGAGTGAAGATCCTGTCCACTACAGTCATGGAACATTCTAAGGCTGGGATGTGACAGCCCTTAAAAATATTAAAAATTATGACTACTTGTTTTAAAAAATCTATCTTATTTCAATGCTGGGACGAAGTGTCTTGGTCTATTGCAGTTCTACATAATTATTTACTCAATAATTTTATGTATAGACTATGTAATTTTATGTTTTTTCTATTCATTTAAAATAATTAATGTTTTTTTTTTGACATTTATGCTCTAGCATTTTTAGCAAAAATAAAGACGTGTAAACAATCAGGTATAATTTAGGTAAAAATAGTAAAAAAGAAAAGGGCATACAATCTGCGCCATAATTGTTAGCAAGCCCAGTTGCCGCATGAGGGTGGACTTGCCGCCCATGTTGGGCCCCGTCAGCACCACGAGCGACGGCTCACCGAGATGGGAGTCATTGGGAATAAAGTCATCTTGACAGACAATGCATGGGTGGCGGCCGTCCTTGATGGTTATATAGGGCTACAAAAATGTAATAAATTAATATTCAAAAGAACTAAAATATTGTTTTTCCTATTGGTTGGGTTACTTACTTTCAATTTGTTGGTAGCGGTGTGGAGATCGGGAATACATATTTCATTGGATTGTAGGCGTGCATACTCGGAGAGCGAGATGAGTACGTCCAGGGAGGCGATGCTCTGGATGCCTTTCTGCCAGAGCAAATGAGATTGTCCAAACTTTTCAAATATCCGACGACTCAGATCTTTTAGAACAGACTCCATTTGAGCTTCAGCCGCTATTATTTGAGCTAAAAGATCCTAAAATAATAACCAATTCAAAAAGATTTTTTTTATTAAGCGTTAAAAAAAATTAGTAAGCTAAAAAAAACATTACAAATATGATTAACTATCGTATACCTTTGATTCTTCAGTGCTGAATCTTTTGAAGCCTTTCCTGGCCCCTTCCATGAAATATCGACTACCAGCTTTACCGCATTTTGATTCAGGAACTTCTAACTGATAACGTTTCTTATCACTGCCAACATATGATACCTAAATAAAAAATTGTTTGACATGTAACATACTATTTTGCATCATTCAGACAAATCGCAAATTGCAATATTATTAATATATTTATTATTAAAATAATATAATTTGTATCGTATGACATGAACATAAACTATAAATGTTAGACAAATTTTTGGATAACAGTGATTTAGTTTGTTCCTGACTTATGTTGTATCTTCTGCTGTATGTATAGAAAAATTCATAAGTCTTCATAGCATATATAAGTATTTTAATTGATTAAGAGATTGATTAAATCCTTTCCCTTAATTATAATTCATATCCAAAATGTTTTCCCGAGGATTCAGTCTCCAGTTCAGTCAATAATGATAGACATATAAAAATTAACAATAATTATATTACTCACCCGACAATTAAAATATTTCTCTTGTGATTTCAAATATTCCTCAAGTTCTCTCTTAATATCTGCAACTTTTTCCAGTACAGAATCATATTCAGAATCGACCCCTTTTTCAGGAATGATAGTGCCTTCTTTTTGTGCTAGGTTGTGATCAAATGCATCCTAAAAAGAAAAATAGTCTATTAATTATCAACTCAAAATCATTTAGAGTTGATAATCATTTTAGTTGTGAATTATTATTGCTAAAATGATATAGTTTACCTTGAAAAATTGAATAAACTCAGAATACTCAGGATACCTGCCCTCAGGGGATGTTTGGGTAATTCTTTTCAATAAAGATGAGTCACAATTTTCAAAGCGCGCAACAAGAGAAGCAGAGACCTCAAAGCCATTTATTAAGGTAATAAAGT
Source organism: Atopsyche davidsoni (assembly GCA_022113835.1). NCBI lineage: Eukaryota > Metazoa > Arthropoda > Insecta > Trichoptera > Hydrobiosidae > Atopsyche > Atopsyche davidsoni. Next base: position 5,331,982 of record JAILWY010000006.1, on the reverse strand, counting down.
CCATAACCTTCCTCTTGGAATATGTTTTCATTTCATACAAGATAGCTCGACCATCTGGATGGTTCTTTGATCTATTCAAGTTACCCAATGTATGAATTCTAAAATAAAAATACAAGCATTAAATATTTGTCAGACATTTTAATATGTACAAAACATTCCAGTAAAATAAAATAGAAATACTTTGCCATTGTGCGTTCCAAATCAGGGAGAGTTTTAAGAATTTCTCTTGCATCTTGTACTAACGATTGTTCATCAAGTAAAAGTTGTATGGCTTTTTGTCTTTCTTTGATGACTTCGATGTTGCAAGATGGTGAGCAAACCCACTGATGAAGAAGACTAAAATCCAACAAAATCGTCAAGAAAAATTGTGAATATATATATATATTCATGCATATAGTTATAATTACCGTTTCCCCATTGCTGTGCAACAATGATCAAGCTTAGAGATCAAGGAAGTATCACCAACTATATGGAGGTTGTGTAACGTTATAGCGTCCAATACCATATTGCTTGGAATGCTGATATCTTTGGTTTCTTTAGATTTTTCTACACCTGTATCTGGGGGATTATATTCTTTGAAATTCGCCATACCTAATATTTGAACATCTAAAAGAGAATCCGTCAGGTACCAGACACAGGCCCCCAAAGCTCTGATGGCCAACTCACAATTTTCGGCTGGTGTCAAGCCTAGAGAATCAGCTAAAACAAAAATAAAGTATGAGCATCCACAGATAAACCGAAGTACTAATAAAATTGACTTATCGTAAAATAAATTACATTCACTCAAGAATGGGCGTAATCCCCGTGGCCAGGAGGTCTTGGAATTTTCTTGGAAATATGTTTCAGCTAGTACTGTGAGTGTCTGTGAAGCACTCCAGAACTGTTTCTGAGGAGTTAAATATTCCTTACGAACGCTGTGACAAGACATTTTGAGAATCCTATTGGATCGGTCAGTTATTGCCCCTTTCTCTTGCAGAAGCTGAAAATTATACATTTTTTTATTATGCCTGAAATTATCTGATTTTACGCATGGTAATATTATGTATAGAAATATACTAACCAATGCAGGGGGGTGGTGAGCGAGGGTCGTGAGAAGTCGAGAAGAATGTTTATCATCATCAAATTGACCCAAGTGAAACAGTCCTATAGAAGTGTCCACAAAACATACACCATATTTACTTCTGCCCACACCGATATCCTAAAATTAGCAATATTGTAATATTAGTGTAAAAAAAAACCAAATCAAAAAATAAACATCCAAGATGAGATTCTACCTGCTCAACGATAGCGATCATATAGCTGGCCGTTGCATCAGATGGTCCGTTGTCTAGGAGGCCACACACTTCTATACCTTTGCAGGTGATTTGACAGACTTCTCGTCTTACTACCTTTTCTTTATTAGGAACGCTCACTAAAAATGAATTTAAAAATCAGTTGAAATAAGATTAATACCGTGAAAATAGTTACTATTATAATATGAAAAGATTGTACTCACTTTTCTTCATACGCTCAGCTAACATATCGGGAGTTTCAGTTTGTTCTACTCGGGCCACACGATATCCCTTTTGAACCAGAGAGCTTGCCATTCGAGCGTAAGCACTTTCAGGAAATCCAGAATGAGCAAATTCACCCTAAAACAATTAAAAAAAACATTAAATACAACCAAATCAATGAAGCGAGTGATACTATATGATAATAGTTTAAGTTTTAATTTACCTTCATGTAAGAGAACCCAAGCTCATTCACTCCAACGGCAGCATCCATGTGATAAAGTTCATAGAACTTACCGACTTTGAAAAAGAGGACACAGTCAAAGTGAGCTGCTTTCATATCCCACCACTGTTTATGGGCCTGGGGAAAAATGTCTAAGTTTATCACAAAAAACTGAAGACAAATTTACAATTGTAATATAATCAGAGTTTTCGAGGTCTTAATTTGAAGATTTAGAATTACAAGGGGCCACCAGAGAATTTGAAAAAAAAAAAACTTAACAAGTAGCTCTTCAATAATAGATATTATTGCAATATCACTAACATTCCTAACACCTGAAGAAAATGTTATTGTTGCATGTAAACTTTGTAAATGTAAAATGTTCTTTAAAAATGTAATGCTCGCAAAAAATAAAATGAAATACATCAAATAAAATCATCCGTAGCGGCTTTATCGTCTACTGTTATGCAATTAAAGTTGGAGTATGTGGGCTTCCTACAGAGTGCTTATCGAGGCTGGTTATCTCTTCAAGTCTTGTTTTTCAAAATCTGACTAAAAAAGCACACGAGAGGAAGAATACAAGAGCAAGCATTATAATTAAGTAAAGGATACTTTAAGCACACAATGAAAGATTCAAGCTCAGAAATATTTATGCCGATTTAATATACCTAACAATAATATTATGAATACAAAGCTAGAGATTTTTTTTTATCATATTTGAATACTTAAAAAACCTACAGGGGTTTGGGTTTTCCTGAATTCCTCTGGCACATATAACGTCTTTGGATCATAGTTAGGATCATCTTGTTTCCTCTTGTTTCCATCTTTGATATTTTCAGGTCTCAGCCAATCAAGACGACAATGTAGCCAATTATTACTATCGTCTAGAACTCCAGGCTTATCGTCAGAGCCTCCTAAAGATGAGCTGATAGAACTAAAATAAAAATTAGATAGTATTAGTTCAAATATTTTTAATGCATAACCTGAAATAAAACTATATTCACAATCAGTTTTATGTACACAATATTTCACAAGTAGTTTGTGATTTAATGCGTTTTTGATCTTAAGAATATTCAATTATTCATAATATAAAATTAAAATATTATTAAAGAAATATAGATTATTACTTACGTCTCACTCTTATTTGGTTTCTTGGCCTTTGAAATAGGAGAAGATACCGGAGAAGATTTTGCAGTAAATTTAAAGCTTTTCTCTAATGTCTGTTTGATTGTACTTTGATCTAGAAGAAAAACCTTTATAATATATATGTTTATATTATAGTACACGTTTCATATATTCTCAAACCTAGTTCTTTACCTTTATTTTCTAGATCAGATTTATCTTCTTCGCTAGAGTCTTCAGATACTAAGCGTATTCTTTTTCTTTTAGGAGCAACTGGAATATCATCTTCGTCATTTGAAAGGTTCTTCTTTTCCTTTTCAGATTCACAGTCAGTTGTTGTAGAATGGTCCGCACGTGTAGCCTCTGGCAATTATTTTCAATATATAATAATCTTGTATATAATTATAAGCAATAACAATTTAAGAATTTTTAGAAACCTTTGATTTTTCGTTTCACATTTCCATTGGAATGCTGTTTTAATGTTTTCGGGGAGGATGCATTCTCTGGTGTACCGGCAGATGTAGGTTTTGCAACTTTATTGGGAGTCGGCGATTTGACAAAATAATTAAAAAGAGTATTTCCTGAGCCTCCTACACTATTTCGTTTCGACATTTTGCTAACTCTTACAGGTCAGAAGACGAGCGAACAAATCACAAAAACAACGCATATAAGGCACAAAACCACTGACCAGAAGTGTCAAAATAGATACATTCCGCATCGGCTTGAATTGGCGCGAATGTTTTTTTTTTTTTTTTATAATTTGTTGTGGCTGTTCAGGCTCTATAGTTACTAGTCATGCTTTAACAATCCCTGCAAAAATAAAAAAAATACTAAAGTAAAAATGAATATATATTATGCATTACTTGCAATAAAATTTTTATAAATAAAAATATATTTGTCGCATTTTTATTTTTATATATTTATTTTCGTAAAATCGACAAGTCGCTCTCGGTCAATTAATATATACTTATCAATTTTCATAGGAATACCTTTGTTACAATATATGCTACGTTTTTAATGATTATTGGTAGATAAACTCTTATGTACGTTATCAAAAATGTATGGCTTACATCCAACTGTTATTTATCATATTGTTTTTAAAAGTTGAATAGAATATTAATTTATATGAACTCAATCCCTTTTATTAAAATTGCTAATACAGAAGAAAAACGTAATTTTCGTTTGTCGCATCTATGTGTGAAAAATTATAGCTAATAAAAATACAGAATTTAAGATATTATTCCATAAATCTAGCTTTGCTACAATATTTGCAGAAGGCCTTCCTGTTTATTTTAATACAAAATATTTATAAATTAAATACAACTAACTGTAAAAAGGTATTTTTTTCTTACCAATAGTTCAATTTGATACACCATAAATATATACAACAGCATACAAAAATATCTTTAAAATCACTCATGAACACAAGCATATTTTCATGCCTAAATACTCATCTCTTCTCTTTTTAACATAGCTTAAAATTTTTATTTATAAGCAAACATGAAATTTGATAATACTGAATCGTTCGACGAGGGGCTGCCAAGAAATCAATGAAGAACCGCACGCAGAGATGAGACAGCGCATGCTGGATTAATCCGTTGATTAACATAGCCACATGAAAGAAGAACTATTATCAGGAAATTTTAAATGAATACATGTAGTTTTATAAATATTTTATTTGTAGTAAATACTACTTACAATAATTAATACACAATCTTTACAAATATTGTTTCTCAATGTAACGATACAACAATTTATTTAAATTGTACTGCTTGCTGACAAAATGTCATATTCACAATTCCTAATAAAAATTTGTAATAAAGTATTTGTTTTGTTATGTGCAAGAACCTTTAAAAAATCAATAAAATCCAAAATCACTATACATAGTTATTCGATGACAATGTATGTTGTAATTAAATTACATAAAAAGGTACGAGGAAAATTGTTTAGCTTCATCTATCTATGTATTATCTGTCAATAATTATCATTATTATCATACAATGGAAGTAAATTAAGTAATAATTAATTGAAAGTAGTAAACTTGTAAGAAGTACGCCACAGATCATTTGTAAAAACATAGCAACAAATATCATCTATGCAATTTCCTTGCACAAAACTGTGACATTCATTTTCAAAATCTTAATTTTGTCAAATTTGTGAAACAATTATGCAGCAAAGACATACCAAAAGTTAGTTTGATTGTAATTAAGTTATCAAACATAATCTTTTAAGAAGTTATAATATATCAAAACAAAATGAAAGGGGTAAAAAAACAATTTTTACAAATCTCTGTAAACAAAAACACGACCACGTAAAACAAAATAATTATAATATATTACAATGAAAACAATTAATCTATAATATAATGGAAATAAAATATTTTGACCTATGTGATTAGTGGTTTTTATTTATCCCATCGTATTTTGTAGGTGAGCCGTAATATTCAGATATAACATTTAATTATTTTAAAATTATATATCGGTAAATATAAGAAATCAAAATTATTTTGAGTAAATAATAAATAAAATATTACATGGCAACATATTTAATATTAATTAATTAACATAATATAAGGATAACTTTGGAATATCTATACTAATCTTATATCACAGCTAACATTGAAAATGCTTTTTACTACTATTTTAGTCAAAATTGATGGAACAATACAATCATGCCAATTAGAAATGCAACAATTATTTTTATTATAATCAAAACATCATTCATACTATCTCAGCAAAAATAATTGGATTTACAAATACAAATGATAATAAGCATATTCATTTATTGTTTTTTTGTAAAATTCAATACTAAGAAAAAATACATATTTACTTTTTGTTATGCAATGTTTACCAGCATCTTTCAAGCTATGTATGAGCTTTAAAATTAATTAAGAAGGTAAAAATTAATTCACAACAAACATCGATAAATTATTTCACATTAACTTTAACATACTAATAATGTAGGAATCCATGGATACAAAAAAAAGTAGGAGTACAAAAATATTTTTATTTGAAGGCAACATAATAAATTCACAGAAGCACTGTAAAATTAAACATTAATGAAATTAAAGTTTTTTTTTCACTGTAGATGGAAGGGTTTTTATTATTGAGTGATTGTCTAAGGTTTTTTAAGCACATAACAAAGTCAGATATATCAAATGAAATCTGAATTAGCTAAAGTACTAAGTGAGGCCAAAAGTTACAAAATACATCAGAAGATACATTAAAATAATTATAGTAGCTATCACTCCTTTATGGAAATTACAGAGGCTTAGTTTCAAGGCAAATAGAAGCATATACCGATGGCTTCAGCAACTATCCAGTGCTGTGAAATTTTTCACTCCAATCTTATTTTTACAGTGCTTCATAAGTATTTTTGTTGCCATTAAGGACACGAGAGTGCAGACTGTTCAGCCGTAGCGAAGGAGGAATGGTTGTGCTTTGGATTTTCCTCCCAGGAAAATTCTTTTAATTCTACCCTTGTAAGTGCTGAGAGCATCGTTATAATTAATTAAATAAATATTTAGTAACCCTGTTTAAAAAATACAATAAAATAAGAGAAACTCATATTTATTAACTAGATATGTTTAAAAATATTTAAAGATTTAAAAAATCTAAATGAATATTTGTGCACAATAATAACTTTAGTTCCTTGAATTAAAAAAAATTAATAATTACATAGTTATCATATATCTATACAAAAGTAAGTATATTCTTGTGTCCCATATTGATCTTTGACTAGCAATCTCTCAGGAAATTCAATTACTAACAACGAATAATATGAAACGTTTCATGGCAGTCTTGTACGTACACATACACACTTTGAACATAAACTTCCCCAATATTGATACTTTTGATATCAAAGAGATGAAACCAGGGTCCTTGTTGAAGAACTTTAACACTACGGACCGTTTGCATAAATCTATTCCGAACAATTAAGAATATCACGTATTCATCAGTGACCCCGATTTATAAATAGACACATTATTCAGTCTAGATAATTACAGGTGAGGCTTTTAATATTGAAAATTAACACTTTCGGATTTTTCAATATGTTTGGAAAGATTCAGATGTCTATTTATAAGCCAGGACCATCAGTATATTTTACAGATTTATGCAGATGTTGATAAGTAAGTCATTTGTTATTTAAAAAGACACATTTATGGCGAAATAACTACACATTCTATTAAAATCTAACAAGTGAGCATAATATGCTCTTTATTTGTACATTTGAAAAGACCACAAGGGAAACAAGATGCAGATACCGTGGCTTATACACACTGTGGCACAATAATGAAATTCAAAGACTATCATAATGTAAAGGTTCAATGCATTCAAGTCGTTTATTATTGAAAAGTTAAATTATCTAAATATTTTTAACTATATTGCACTCTTTTGATTATATAAATATATGAAATTTCACAATAATGACGTCAATACTCGGTTTTGAACATGTTGGATTTATATTCCCTTGTGATCTTTATAAAAAAATTCAACAACTGCTAGCAAGAAAAATATTTCTGATATATGCGATCTGAATGTTATTTATTTCCAGTCTCTAAAATTTATTTCCAGTTGTTATTTTGAGTTGAAAATATAATATTATTTACAAGCTTGATTTAATAACATGTATTTATATAAAAAGGCGCTTAGTTTGCAGTGAATTTGTGAGTGACTCCAGTCATGCTATGAAATCTTTTATTTTTAGTGGTGTGCAACCTTTAATAATAGATATAATGCTGAGAAAATCCTGCATTTAATTCATAAGATTTATCTTAAAATAATATTTAAAACACAACAAGGAAGTACCTTCGATTCAAAACCTTTAAAAAACAAGACTAGTTGAGTCATACCATTTTTGGGTACTAAAGTTACCCATCACAATAAAAACATCAACTTAACAAAATATAAGTACATATTCACCGTGGAACTATATACTGTGTTTAAACATCAATAAAGTATAATAATAATCTAAATTCATAGTAATACCTGAAAAATTAATTCTATTGTTGCGCATTAACTTTTCATAATTCATCCGATAAATTAAAAATATTCAGGAAAAATATAATCGCAATCATAAGCATATGCAGAGGTAAACTTTATCTATATCATTTTTCTTGTTCCTCACATTTCACCGCACATTTACTTTGTTGCTACCTACCTAGCACTAACTTACATAGAAGTAACAATTAGCTACCTGTGTGGAGTGATTCTATTGTCATTTCACATTAAGTCGATTACTCCATGGAATTTATAGTTTCATCTATTTCCTCCAAGTCTACGGAGCTCCTCTTTCTCCAAGATCCGTGAGTGCAGACTCCGTGACCTCTCCACCAATCGTTAACGTCCCGATAGGTTCTCGGTTGAAGGTCATCATGAAGGAGTGCGCACATTCGACACCAAAAGTGGGTGTTTATGAACTCTCCAGTTCCCTGATAAATAAATACATATATTGGAGCATTATTAAATAATATAATTATAAAAAACAATATAAATAGAAAAAATATTTAATAAAATGATCCTAGTTTTATTCTCACCTTCCATTTGAAATATGAGTTATACAGCTCATCATCTTTATCTAATCTGTGCAAGTACTCCGCCAACTCTTTGGGACTTTCAAACTCATCCACGTGGATATAAGAGTTGTATGGAGCTGAAACTTCATAGTCTTCTGGTCGAGCACCCATCACGATGGGGAGAATATTCCGTCTGAAAATTCGTTTATGATCAGATTACTCACAATATTATGTTAAAAAAATAATTCCTAACTATCAAATCATATAAAATGAATTCACTTTACTATACCAGAGTTTAGTGTGTAATCAAATGTAGCTTGAACCTGTTGGTACTCCAGATGTAAGAAATAATCTTTAAAACCGGATACTCTTATCAATTCCTTCTCGTAAGGAAATTATATTGAACATACTATGCAATTTATCAACACTAATGTGGTTTTGGATCAGTTTTATATCGTTTTATCATATACTCTTACCATAAATTAATTAATATTAATGTCCACCATGCACTATACTTTCATTGTTTTAAAATAAGTTATAATTTAAATTAAGTTATAATTGTAGTTGGAGTAACAAATCTTTAAGTTATCTCTCAGCTGAGTTGTTTATTTAGAAAGATATTATTACGATGATAACAAAAAAATAAAAAAGATCTGTTTTTTAGTATAAAGATGCATGATGCAATAAAAATGGGCTCGTGTAGGTTATGGCTTTGTAATGATAATTTACCCAAGACCGTTGACGAAGAACTTTTCAGTGATATAGTCCTGGCAGTTGGAGTTTTCAAAGGCCAGATAAAACTTGTAGTCTTTATCCAGGAGGTCGAAGCATTTTTCAGCATTGTATCGTGGACATCTCATTGTCCCACACGCTCCGTAGATGTCCACTTGAATATATTTGCTCAACTCCGTAGCATACTGCAAGCGATGGTTGCGAGCACCACAGTTAGAAACAAACCAGGCCACCTGGAATATGAAAAACTCAATATGATTTTGGCTGTTTTATAAAACTCAATGTATGCGTAACAATTTGTGAGAATTTTATGGTTGGCTATTGAATTTTCAATATTTGCAAGATGTCTCGCATCTTGCAGAAAAAAATGGGAGCTTTTTGTGATTCTGCTTTGTCAAAAGTCTACCTTATGAATCAATCAATCACTACTTTTGAAATAAAATAGGGACTCCAATTGTTACCCCAAAAATATTTTGTTTAATTGTCATTATTATTATGACGTATTTAATAATTAACTATATATAATTATGAAATAAAACTAGAAAATATAAATTATATATTTAAGTAAACAACCAACCAACAAAGTAGAAAATTGAAGTTGTCGAATTACAGACAGAAATACTTTAATCGTCTATTTATCTAGTAACATCATCGAGAGAATAAAATAATCAATAATTTATTCCTGTGAAAATTAAGAGATGCTATAGCTTTAATGTGTGTCAGGGAAAGATGGTAAACTCATATCTTTTAATTATTCGATTACAGTGAATGTACTTCTAATAATAAACATGTAAATTTATAATAAAGTCTTCATCAAGATTATGTGCAGTATAGTTTATTAACCGCCCTACCTACACGAACGTACAAGATACGTCTTCCATAGTGTCGCCCAATCGCAACAAGCCGTATAAGGTACGTCCAGGTAAAAAAAGATATATCCGAAACCAACAAGTCGTACATGGTACGACCGTTTGTTCCTAAGACCCACGGTACATTATTTTATTTAGTATTTCAAGGTTTATAAAAGAGTCGTAAATGAGTATGTTATGAAAACATTTCGTCAGGTATACGGTTTAAAAGCATTGTCATTTAAAAATCTTATGTAAAAAAACCCAACGTTTTTTTGCCTACTTTTTAAAAAAAAACCTGTAGGTAGGGTGGTTAATAAATACAAATAATACATTACCTTTTTAGTTTTATTCAAGGCATAATTTCTATCCAAATTTTCCACTTGCGTAACATGCGGATTGTGATAGAACCACTTCTCGTAGGGGGCCACTATGTCACTGTCGCGTCGGTACGTAGCCGTCCAGTTGAACACTTCCGGACTCTTCACGTTGGGGGTGTGGTAAGGGCACTCCAGGTAATACAGTATCCACACCTGAAATATAGCAAAGTGGGTAAACCACGGGGAATGTACCCGTTAGAATCTTAGTTGATGATACCAACTATCCGGGTTCTCAATTCCGGACTTCTGTTTCCAGGTATATGGGAAAATCCTGAATAGCGATAATCGTTTTTAATATAAATGTCTTACATGCTATACTTTCCATGTCAAAAGTTTTCCTCTTCCCTTGAATTATTATCAGTTTTTGAGGAAAAATTACCGATCCCAATATATTTTTTTATTCATAATCAGGTTTTTTAAGCTAGAATTCTTTCCATGCAATTAATCAAAAATAAAGTATCTAGACTAAGCTGATTACCCGCGTGGCGATACAACCTGGCGTCCCATTATTTTGGGCCTATCGGTCAATTGCAAGTCGGTTGCAAGTCGGGTCGCAACGCAGGAGAGGGCTTCGACTGTAGCTTATGTTCGCTCGGGAGTTTTCCGGGGACTGACTGTTAATAATCGTTTAGTATTTGAGGGCACTGTCACTTTTAAAAAATGCCCACTTTTGACTTATCTTTTCAAATGTCAAGATGAGGTTTTCACATTCAAAGATAATGAGTGTTTACTTACTGTCCGCTGCTAGTGTTTGTTCACTGTCCAGGGAGTTTAAGTAAATATTGTAATTTCCCCATCAACATTGCTTCTGAGAAAGAGCACGGAGTGCAGGAAAATACCAAAATAACCGAGTGAGGTCGGCAGTACTGGGAATCGCGAGTCCGTCGCCCCGCGGTAGATCGGGCGGACACAAACAAAACGCTATTTTTTTCCTGTAAATAATAATAATTTCACCTGGTTTCTGGGCCTGGCGACGTTCATGGGGAAGAAGTGATCCTTGTAGACGATGGCGTCGGCGTCGGCGGCGGCCGCGTGATCGCCCGTGACGCGGCACGAGCTCACGGGGCAGCGGCTGGCCCTGGAGAACACGTCGCGGCCGGCGCGCACGTTCCACGCGCTCAGCCCGTTGGCCAGCAGCACCACGCGGGGCCTCGCGGCGGGCGCGGGGGGCCCGGGGGGCGCGGGGCCGGGCGCGCGCGGCGGCACGAACATCAGCTGCTCGGCGATGCGGTCCGAGGCGCTCTCGCCCGGGAACAGCCGCGCCGCCCGCCGCCCCGAGCGCAGGTCCAGCAGCGCCGGCCGCGGACGCCGCTCCCCGCCCGTCACGAACCACGGCAGCGCCTCGCCGCCCATCGCCTCGCCCCCGCCCCCACCGTCCATCTGCTCGGCAGCATTCGCGATCTCCTCCTGAGGAAGTGCTCGGTTATCGGACGGGGGTCCGCTGGACTCCCAGACGGGCTGCCTGACCACCTCCACGAACGCCAGCGGCACTCCGCTCTGCGCCTCCTGCCTGGCGCGCTTTCCGGAGTCTCCGCTGAAGAACGTCACCTGAAACCGTCGACCGATGGCAACATGAATGTGCATGCGATGCAATCGAGCTAGAATTATTTTTTATCACAAAAAGCACTTCTCGACTCGTCATCGAAGCGTCGCCGAAGTCAATGGCGGTCGAGAATTCGGGGGGGGGTGAGTTACCTGAAGAACGTTCAGCCAGAGCAGCAGGCAGCCCGAGACCAGCATGAGCGCCAGGAGCGCCCGGCGCAGGGACACCCGCGGCCGCGGCATGGCGCATGTCGAGGGGCGCCCTCAGCCCCGCCCCGCCCGCCCCGCCCCGCCCCGCCCCGCCCCCGCGCCGGCTCTCAGCGCTGGCCGCTCTTCAGCACTTGTGCAGCATTTGATATTGCCATCAGAACAATCACAGTATGTGCGCAAATATTCTCATTAATTTTCCTCAGCTCGTTTCCAGTGTTGAATGGGAAAATAAATTGCGCAAGGGGTGTTTGAATTTTTTTTTTGTTACTTTGTGTGGTTTTATTTTAATTCTGAAACAAAAATAAAATTATCGAGATATACGATATTTTATACATTTTGGAGGATCTGCTTTCTCATTCATATGCCAGTTGGGTTACCGTTTTCTATTGAACACTATTTCAATATTACATATATTATCTATCGCCTTTACTATGCAAAAAAATATGTACAAAAAAACTCTACTTATGTCACTTTTTATTGCATTTAAGATACGGTAAATCTACTGTTTATAATTATTTTAATAACAATAGATTTGTTAGTTAATATAATAATATTATAAAAGTATAGTTTTTGCGTACAAAATAACCTTTAAAGTGGTTCTCTGGAGTTATTTAAAATCATCAGAAAAAAATCAATTTATTTTCAATATGTCTTTGGTATTGTAAAAATTATAAATTAATAGTCAATATTCTTAAATACTATTAGAGATATGTAGGGCGCATTTTACCACCGGCGTACGTACACGTACTTTTATTAATTGAATTAGATAGAATAGTAGGAGCTATAATTTTTTGAGTAAATAAATGCTGATATTTCTAACTAAAAACAAATAACAGCAAATTCATACATTGTTGTTATTTTTTTAAATATTAAATCAGTGAAGAAAAAAAAAATCTTTTATCCCACTGTGAAAATTCTTCCTGCAAAAAATATTGGCCCATCAGAAACCAGAATTTTAGACGGATCCAAAGCTTAGTTACAATATTTGCAGCAATTTAAATTACTTAAGTATACCGATATACATCTGCAGCCCCAAGGGATGGTTTTTTTTTATGAAGAAAATGGATAATTACTAAAAAAAATACCTACAATAGTTATTTTATAAAAACAAGTATTTAGTTCGAGTCGAGGGAATTTATAATTACATTTACTTGCTGTGGAGTTAATATAAATAGAAACGTCTAGTTTTTTATGCAGATAAAAAAGTACTTTCAAATTAATTAAAAATATTTTAATAAGCATACTATTAATAAAAAACTTCATTAAAAAAATTGGCATTACGCGATATACTCTAATGACTCGGTTCAGATCGATTGTAGTGTCTCCACGAGATTTTGACAAAATAATAATTATTTAACAAAACTGTTAATAAGTATTACAAATATAAAATATTATAATAAAGCCCGAAGGGTCATGATTAAAAAATAACGCAAGAATTTAGTAAAATTACATACGATTGAAAAACATTCACTGATCAAACATATCAACATCGTAGATAGCTTTCTTTGCCAAGGCGTGCTCTAAAGAAAACATGTCTTATGTATTAATATACCATTAAAATAATAACTAGAAAGCATTGAATACCTGTAACGCGTTTTATTATTATAAAAAAGGTACAAAATTTAAAATCGTAACCCTAAAAAGATGGTTGAAATGTCACCTTTTAAAAGATTGATATTTCATTTGTTATTTCATAAAAATATTATGTTTAGAGTTAATTTAAATTACCAAAATTATTATAAAATAAAAAACACAATTATTTTTAAAATAATGATAAAGTCTTTGAAAGTCAGATAGACTTTATAATTTATTTAATGAAATATATTTACGTACACAGAAAGCGTAATATACTTCATAGTACTTGTACTAAAGTGAATAGAATTTTTTTTATCAATATTCCGTATGTGCGGGATTTTAGACCATTCAAATTATAATAATTATTACATTTATATGCTCACGTTTCTCTTATCGCTTTTTTCGATTATTGTAGTTCAAACATTAGAGGCAAGTCGGGCCACAATCTGCTGATGGCCGACATCACGCGATGGTCATGTTCGTGAGCATCGAGCCTGAAACTTCAGTTTAAAAATAAATGAAAACAATCTCTTATCCCACACTTGCACCGGCATACTTAATACTAACCCACTACAGTTCCAGCCTTATCAATAATTCAATAAAGTACCGAAGAGTTGCAGGAAAAAATGGATATTCGCACAGTCGAATCGAGATTAAAATTAATATGGTTATTTAAAAGGTGCGGTAAGTCTGTTTATATTGTAAAAAAAAACAGGTGCTTTAACGCAATTTTTTTTGCTCTTAGGGTACGCGGAATACTGGTTCATAGCTTTTCGCGTATGGACTTATGGAATAATTTGATAGGCAATCATACCAATAGTTGGTAAAAATAAATTTCAAGCCGACTTTGTCATGGCCGATTCAATACTTAAATGCTTAAAAAACAATGAATTTATTTTTAACAATGTGTGAAGACCTCATCGTTTCTTCGCGTGCATATTTGAGTATCATAAATTTGTAGCTATGGTCGATAAACAACTCGTTTTGTTAGTGAAAATACCGTTACAAGCGATTGTAAATACCTTTGTTCGAAGTCATATTTTTAACATTTGAATATATTTATACTATATTAAAAAAAAGTAAGATATCCCATATATCAGATATTTCAGTCATATTTTCAGAATTACCAAATATAGCCCGTAAGCTTAGTAATGCAGCTGAGTGAAAAATCCAAGGAAAAGAGTCATAAGAAGAAGAATATGAACATGTGGAAGTTGGGTGCAAAGTCGAACTAACAAGACTGGCCCAGCAGAAAATATATTTTATAAAAAAAAGTATAAAAAGTCATATATCAAAAATGAGAAATATTCATATTAATTATACTATAAAATTATTTATTTAAAGACAATATGAATCTATTATCTATACCTATTATCTATGAACGTGCCATGCGGTTTTTGATAAATCCATTTAATTTTTTTTAAAATTAGTATCATATAACTATTTGTCAATATTTCGTGCATACTACGACTATACTTTTCAGGCGTTTAGGTGAAAAGCATATCAATACATAAATTCAATATATTTATCATTTTTATATTTTTTATTCAATAAAATAAATATTTTGTAATATTCCACATTTTTATTTATAACTTTGTGACTAGCTCCGCCCAACCTTTTGTGTTGGCCATGGAAATGCCAACACAAAGAGTTGGGCGAAACTAGGCACAATAATAATAATAAAAATGTGGAAAATCACAAAAATATAATTTTTATTTTAATAAAAAATATCATATCAATACACGTCAGAGAATCGAATCTGCGACTCCGAGAAAACTGAAATCACTGAAAAGTTTGCTTAATCTTAACAACTTAATCTGAAAACATTTAATCTGAAATATGATTTTTTTTTATGAAGATTAATTATATTTATATGAAAAAAATTTAGAAGCGATAACAAAACGTAACACTAATGTTATAAAAATAAGGAAAGGGTAAGAGAAAACGTTTGCGTTCACCTGATGGCGCGAGCACCACCGCGCTGCCACGAAAACTGCCACAAATAAATGCAGTATTAGCACAGAGCCGAGCAACCGAGAATGGTAAATTAGTTCACGAAAAATTGACGTAAAAGACGGAATACATTAAGACCTGAGCAAAGGCAGGCGGCCGGAGCAGAGCGCTCGCAGAAAAATTATTCAATTTAATCACAAGTCATTAATTTTCTTTTTGTAAATTTACAATAGCTCTTAAGGGCTCTCTCTCCATAATCGATGTTTTTTGAAAAATCTACTGCACCAATAAAAAAAAATTAAATGCCAAAAGTTAGATATATTCCTTCTTCTACACAAGATATTTATTTTAATAAGAGAAATATAATTTGTTTTCCCGAGCTAAATTTAGGCATTTTGGAGATCATAAAAACTCACGGTCCAAAAACCCTAAACATTCAGGAGTCATTTTTTTAATTGAAATCAAAAGATTATATATAAACCTATCGCATAGGATGAGTTTAAAAATTTAAAAAAAAAAGTTTGGTTTTGAAAAGTCGTCATTTTATCCAAGTTTTTCAACGTCTTCGAGATATAAAAAATTTACAAATATAATTTTTGTTTATATATTTTGTTATACAATTAAATAAATTAAATGACACGATTTTGCAAAACAGTGACAAAAGCTTGCAGGTAAAAATATGCTTATGCTTACAATACGGTATGTGACTATCCCCTGATGGTGGGGCTTACGAGGTGTGGCTTAGGTGGTAGCGCACATGGGAAAATATGTTTGAAAAACCCTTTGCTCGCAGTTCACTTCATCGTATTATATTTATTCCGTGCTGTTACGTACTAAATAATATTTCAACAATAAAATGTACGTGTATGATGTATTATCACGTTAGCGGATAGAAGGATTCTCTTTTGTGTCGTGGCATTATCGTGTCGCGACCGCTCGGCGATTATCTATTTATTAAACATTGTGTATTCCGTATTGCTGTATTATATTATGTGTAGCACAACTATTATTTGTGATAAATAACATTGAAATGATGTGGCCGAACGGCACGTCATTTGACAATGTAAGGTTGGAACCAAACTGGAACACTCGCCGACCGAGTTACATCTTTGTACATTGATTTATTATTTTTAATTGAAACTTTTCCGATAAAAATGTCTATTTAGACTTTTGATGCCCTCACCTTCGGGGATTAATGGTGGCACAGATTATTTTTCATAAAAATATTTTATAGTTTGACTATGAGTGTGAGAACAGAAGCCTCGCTCGATCCCAATAACATATATAATATAATGCTTTTTTTGTGTAAAAACTGACTTCACGTGATTCAGCTCTATTTACGGTTGAAATGCAATATATATTAAAGTCAATATTGAAATATTTAAAAATAGTTTACAAGCGTAATTCTAACGAATCTAATTCAGTATATTTGCTTATTAATTTATATTCGTATCAAGATTTTTAAGTTGAAAAGTTTTATATTTTACATAATCATTTTGCCATATTTTTGTAATATAGAAGTTTCAGAGTTTCTCGTACAGTTTGAAAATAACTATTTTCAAATTGTACCATTTTTAGTGATTCCATTGTATAGTGATATGTAAATAAATTTTGGCATCTACTATAATAATAGCCATTGTGTGTTTGTATGTTTGTTTGTATGTTTGTATGTGTGTATGTTTCATTTTTCCGTTCTGTATAGAATATCTTAAAAGATACAACGCTGATTTTTTGCACATAAGTTAAGTAAATTTTTCCGCAGCTATGTGCCGAATTTCAAGACGATAGGATAATATTTTCATTCATAAACTTTAAAATATGCTTTAGCGAATTTCAATATGTACGAATTATATGATTCAGTTCTTCACCGTGAGAATTTCAAATTTAGAACTTTTACAAAAAAAACAAATTTTAGACGCATCGTTCATCAAATACGTCATTTTATGACGGGCTACATTGCTAGTATAACAATAATAACTGATTGATGAAAAACATATTGTAAAGAATATTATGTGTACACAAAGTGGGTAGAATGTTATCGTATTATATTTTTTTATGACATCACTGTGAAAAAATCAACATAACTATGAACCTAAATTTAAAAAAAAACTTTTTTATTGAATACGCTTCTTTGCGTCACTTTATTTTATTTTATCAAACATTAGAAAATACACATAACTTTTCAGCAGATAATAAAATAATATTTTTTCAGCGACTAGCAAAATTGTTTTGTGTGTAATTAAGTGTTCTTTTCCATATCATATTAAATATTATACTTTATAATACAAAGAAAGCAATTATTTATATTAATATGAAGATGATATGAGTGAAGACAACGAGTGAAGGCATGAAGAGACTAAATGCGAAAATTAAAAACATTTTCAACAAACTGCATACACTATATTATAGGAAATATAAATTCCCGTATATATATATATATATATATATATATATATATCTACTATAATAATAGCCATTGTGTGTTTGTATGTTTGTATGTATGTTTCATTTTTCCGTTCTGTATAGAATATCTTAAAAGATACAACGCTGATTTTTTGCACATAAGTTAAGTAAATTTTTCCGCAGCTATGTGCCGAATTTCAAGACGATAGGATAATATTTTCATTCATAAACTTTAAAATATGCTTTAGCAAATTTCAATATTCATCAAATACGTCATTTTATGACGGGCTACATTGCTAGTATATTATATAATGAATAAAATTAGTTTATTAGAAACATCTATTGCTTTTACATGCAGGTTTAAGTGAATTGAAAAAAAAATAGGCAAATTATAAGGTTTTTCGAGGCTAAGAAATGATTTTGCTAACATAACCTACAAAAATATGCCATGGCTTTCATAAAAAAAATCACTTCATCATTAAAAAAAAAACTATGCATATTATGTTACTACTATTATGTTATACTATGTTTTAAGTTAAAATTGACAAATTATAACAGAGTTTTTAAAGATAAATATTTTTTCCTAATTCAAAACCAATTATAATTTTCATTCAACAACTTATGAAATTAGTGTATTCTTATCGAATTACCAATTATTACCATGTCCAAGGCACGTCTTTCTGTAGTATCGATAATAACACCAGTCATAATAAAATTAAATTCGTTTTAACATAAATAACGTATCGATCAATCGTTATTATTTAATTATATGTGCTTAAAAAAAAAGTGATATTGATTACTAGTCTCAATAAATCACTTTGTAAAAATCTTGGGGCATGGCACAACACTCTCCCCTATTTACTTATCACGTTCCTACATAAAGGTCTTAAATTTTTAATTTGCAAGCTTATTAATTGAGAAAAAAATAAACCGCATTTTATTGGTAATAAATTTTATCGTCCCTTCAAGCCCTTTAGAGATAAACGGCGATAAAAAGTCCACCGAGGTGCTCTAATCTAATCAGACTGCAGGGAACCAAATAAAGCAAGATAAACTTGCTTGCCTAAGGTGGACGCGTGAAATGACAATTGCAATGTCATCTTATCTTATCTCTTCTCACAATGGCTAATTGCTAATTAAACAAAACGACTGCGGCTCACTCAAGCCGAACGGCTGAGGGCGCATTCTTTGTACATTATGTTTGAGTAAGGTGGATAAGTTCCTTAAAAAAAATTCAGGCTTGCCCGCCCTGAAAAAACATACCTACTTAGCCTTACCTAACCTTCCTAGTCAAGTCTACAAATAAAAAAAACTATCATGATTCATCGGTTCGGTTTAATCCACGTGGGTCCGAGTAGAGCAGCAAGTTTTTTTCAATTTTGTTACATTATAAATTGTCACTAAGTCTCTCTCTGCTGTAAGTTTTTTTTTGCATTTCTCTATATGCGACAAGCTAAATGCCGGAGACGAATTAGCCGGAAAGAACAACATTGCCTTCTGCTGTCTGACTGCCTATTCCCTCGCATCCTCCTACTAGTCGAAATGGATTCCTAGTTTAGTTTTTAATCTGGGCTTGGGTATCTTCCACTCGTGGAGAAAAAAAGTCTCTTTGGTGCTAAAACCCTCAAATATACAATAAATATAAATCTTGGAAACGTAAATAAACGCTGTTTACATATTTTTTCCTTGTGACGGAGCCATGACCAAATCAAATTGCGAGACATGGGAATGATTCAAGCATGACAAGAAAGAATTGACGTTTTCACATCATTTAAAATATGTTAAAAAATACATTCAAATCTGCATTGCAGCTTAAAAATTTAGACAATTTAACTCTAAGATGAAAGATAAATGCCTTATGCAGTCACCCGTAATAAAAGGTTTTTATAAATAAATAATAAAACGGTAAAACTTCAGAACTATGTTAAAATATTTAATCCAATACAAGTAATAAATGCTGTGAGAATATTTTTCACTGCTGCTCTGCATTATTTGTAAATAAATATTCAAATGCTTATTTTGGTCTTTGGTTCAATTATTGATGCTGGTAATTTTGAAACAAAGGTTTTTTTCAAACTCAAGAGATGTACTGAAAAATTTACCTCATTATAGACGCTTCGGTGAAGGCTGAAATAATAGCTAGGTATATAAATCAATCAGTGTGTACTTAAGCATGCTAAGTACTGCAACAATTTTACGGCGAATAGATTCTTGTTCGTATGCATTTACATACATACGTACGAGTACATGGAATCGCTGAGCTATATATCTATAGAATAATAAAGTATGATATAATGTATAGAGATAATTTAAATATAACTTGAGATAATATAACGATTTTAAAATAAATAAAACAAAAACGTATTTATTATGTGTGCACGGTTGAATATTTACCTATGAGCACTATAAATTATAATAACTTATACGTAACTGATTTATAATTCATAAATTGTAACAATACTATTTATACATATTGCATTTTGTGGGCGTGAACTGATATGGAAATATCTTATCTGTAATATATATATATATATATATATATATATATATATATATATATATATATATATATATATATATATATATATATATATATATATATATATATATATATTACATAATAAATCAAAAAATAATTTACTAATCGATTCCTAAAAATAATATAATTTGTATGTGTGCTAATTTTCAAGATGATGGTAATGTATATATTTATACACTGCTTAATAAGTCAGATTTCTTACACGTATAAATATGACAAAGAATATAAATAAAATAGCATTGTAATCATCCTACACTTTGTTCAGTTTTTTCTAATTTTTTGCTGGTGTTTACTTTTTATGTATTCCAATGTATATTTACTTTTTTGTTTTATCAAATAGATATTCTTGGATAAAATGTTTCTTACTTTTGTTCCCGATACCGCTTCAAGATACATCACAAGAGCGAGTAACTATCATTGTAATTTTTAATATATTTAACTATCATTTTTTTATAGATACATTAAACAGGGATACATTATAGAAAATATTGTTTTTTTTTTATTTTTAAGAGATTAATTAACACAATCTTAAAATGTGAATAAGAATTTATCCATTTTTTTGTTGATAATTTTTTTCATCCGGAAATAAAAAGCAGAAATCAACACAATTATCAATTATTGTATTGAATGATGAAATATTTTATAAAAATAAAAAAAAAAAACTTACGTTTATTGATCAAGGAAGACAGTATAACCGTCACAAGAACAGCACATTTGCAAGGTACACTACAACAATACCTTTTACAACAGCAAATATTGAAACGTGTGAAAACGACGCGAGCTGTGCGCATTCACTTTTCAATGTAACACTGAAAACTAGCGTCTGCCGCGGGGGACTCACTTATCTTTGTTATCACAACTTTTTACTAGATAAAAAAATTCTCGCACGGCGATCCATCGCACTGTCTGGTCCGTGATTGGCGTCGAGCGCCGCGTCAGCCCACGCCGGAGACGCTCCCCGGACTCCCCCGGACTTCCCCGGACTCCCCCGGCGAACACAACACCGAATGGCACATCGAGTGCTGAAAATATCATCACTGCGGTTTCAGGTTTAATTTGCCGCTGCAATGAGCCTTATAATTACGAGCGTGTGACTGACGGCGGTGTCGCCTTCTTCCAAGCCACTCTCGCTTTCCTAACAAAACGGGACTCGCGAATAATTGTCACAAAACCGATTACGCGTCGAGTCGCAACGCGCTATAAAGGTTGACTGATGTGTTTTGAGCAGGCAAATTAAATGTTGCCATCATTGACACAATTTATATTAAGGCAGTTGCTCCCAGCCTTTTAATTGCCTCTGGTATCCAACCGGACACCAAAGGTAGTCCATTACCTGGCGAAGTTTAAGTCATTTAATTAATTTAATTGTCACTTTATTTTTCGATATCGAAAGTTGCTTTTTTTACAGAGTATTGAAAAAACTATAAATTATATTCATATATTTTTTATTATTTAATTAACGTCCATTTTCAGGATTTTATTGTGTTCGGAAGAAGGGATGTATCAAACTTTTTGCATTCAAATATTTTTGATTGGTGCAGTCGATTTTTCGCAAAACGGACTAGAAAATGATCCAAAAAACTCGATTATGGGACCTAGACCCTTAAACATAAACCCACGTAAGATACATACATGCACACCTAATCCTATGAGTATCAGATCATGTCATCTCTGACCCTTAAAACCATTATTGCACTCTAGTATTAAATATAATTCGTCGCACTAATAAAAGTAGACGATTTCATTCACGTATATCTCGTATATCAGTGCATGTACTCAGCTTTGCAGTGCAACTAAACTACGCGTAATATTTGCCAGTACATTGAAATATTTTTACGCATCGAGTCGAATCCATGTGCAGCAGTAGTTACTTTTGCGGTTGATAAGGAAACCGATAAATCCTCCTTGACCAGAACTCTTGCGCATAGTGTGTGTACTGATTTATTTTTAAAATGTAAACAATATTTGAGTCTGTAGCGGTTTTGTTTCGTTAACATTTTTTTTAAAAATAACTACAGAGTATCGGATTTGTTAATATTTATCATGCAAACATAAAGCGATAAAAAAAAAACAGTATTTTTACAAAAATTATATCGCGCATTGAGTGATAAATATAAACTGAATTCAAAAGTTTTATTATAAAATGTACCTAGGTGAAAACATATCATTTAAAAAATGTTTGGTATTTACGCTAAAAAAATTATAATCATATATCAGTTCAAAGAGTATTAAAACGTTATGGTTGTTTATACGAAAAAACCAATCCTTTAGTCTTTCAATAAAATCAAATAACTGATTTTTTAAATAAACTGTTGCACAATATGGTTAATTACTGGTTCACAATATGGTTTGCTTTTGGTAGTTCACGGTATTGTGTAATATGAACCAACCTGTGTCAATTCTACATAATGGATAAGTTAACCATTATATGAAAAAGCAGGTGTTTGAATGCAACATTGATTATAATAGTATGTATATTGTATAATTTAAAAAAAAAATTTAATGTAGATATTTCCCATCAATAAATAACAAAAAAATATATTTTTTAACTTGTCCTCTGTACTTGAAATAATATTTACTCCCTCTATAGAGACGACATAATGCTGGTCATACTTCACTTCTAAAAAACATAAGGTTTACGAAACCTCATTCTGCTTGAAGATGCCAAGTATATTGGCGGCACTATTGTCAAATAATAAAAAATGGGGATAATATTAAAAATATCATCTTAAAAAAATATCTAAATAAGTCAAAAATATGTTACATCAAACAAATTTAAGTGAAAGATAAAAGTTAGTTCTTGGCGTGGATGGATTATTTTTATATCGCGACTTTCGACACAAGTATTTTTTGGATCTAGATATCATATTAACGCCATCGTGAAATATTGTCATTTATCGTTATCAGTCCAGGTATTTATAGTTTAATATACGACAACTGATAAATATAAAATAGAACAAATTTCATGATAACCTCGATATTTTATATTTATTGATATTGTATATTTTGTGATACGTATTACACAATATATTAACGCTGTTAAGGGGAAAGGACTTGACTGTCACACGATATGTTCTGGTGCAAAATAAAAGACAACACTCCAGATATGATTGATATATGTGTTAGTTTAATTTTACTATCTTAATTAATATTTTTAATGTTAATGCCTAAATTATTATTTGCGTTAATGTATTGGTTGTATTTAGTAAAATAAAATATGTGAAAATCAATTATTTTTATAGTGTAACTTTTCTATTGGTTCAATAACATTTTTTATTATTTTAGGATTAATTGATGTAGATATTTTTTTATTAGTATTAAATGGAAGTAAAAAAGCTTAAAAACCTTATTCTTGTAATCAGTATACAGTTTAACAGCTTGGAATAATTGGTACCATGTAATATGATACACCTCTACTTTGCAATATTCGCAGGCAGGTATCACAAAAATTAAAAATTTAAATAAGAAGAAAAAAAATACACGGTGTAAATTAAACCCTTGTTATAAGATAAGAAACTTGCGGAGCGTGTTGCATATCACATATAAAAATAAGTGGGGTTTTGGTTTCAAACTGGGATGTGTCCAAAACGACTGAGCACACCTGCATTCTTCAAAATGTTTCATTATACATTTTAACTCGATTATTTTTTTATCTTATAATCCCGAGTGCAAGCAATTTGTTTTTGTTTTTAAAGACTAATGGAAAAAGCAATGGCTAGTTTATAGTATTCGATAAGAGTGAAATCGGTGAAAACCAAACAAAATTTCAAGTTAGAAGTTATATAGATAATGCATCCGGAATTATTTTAAATAAAAATATAGATTTTCTAGTATAAATACGTTCTTAAAAATTAATACAAAAAAGCATGCTCGAATAGACTTGGTATTTTATTTATCACAAAACAATTCCTGTTGAAAGGTTTATCGCTCTCAGCCTACGTTAAACGCAATATTTAAAGTTCTTTGCATGTAAGCTATCGCCATTGCCTATTAATCAGGGGCATGATTGTACAAAATTATGTGTATGTAAGTACTATATATTATATTTAGTGTATAATATATATACATAAATATGAAAATCATAGATTTTAATTATATGGTAAAAAATCACAAATAAGATGTTTAATTACATCAGTAAAATAATGCAGTACTTACAGTATTTCAAAATGTCGATATTGGTTCAACATTAGAAAGTTTAGTGAAAAATTCCATACGGTTGTATATTCTTTTATTAACAAATACGGTATATATGTCAATTGACATTAAACTTACTAAGTATAAAATGACAAATTGAAATTTAATATAAAATATATTAGCAGTAGAAACAATTTTTATAATATTCTTACTTCGTGAGTAATCGTTTGAATTTAAAGTAAACACACGTTTTTACTCACAGGTTTATAAAACTTTTAAGGATAAAAATTCAAGGTATTTCACATTTGTGTTAGCATTTATTTAAAAGTAACATGCACGCATTGATTTAGCACAAGACTGTCGGTACGTGCTGTGGACCATGAATGTGAACAAATGTAAGAGCTTGCTGATATGGAATATGCTAAGTGATTTAGTTTTATTGCATTTTTACTGTGGAAATTTGCTCCTGAAGATAACTGTGATTTACGATGCCGCATTGTTTTGTTTTAATAGTTTTTTTTCAGTGGCATGAAAAACCTGTGTTTCCAAATTAAATGTAGACTAACAATAAAGAAGACTATAAATTAAAATAATAATCTGTGTGAATTTATACTATTATTATATTAATCGATAAATATAATGTAGCCTAGTGTACCTTTCAATAGATCAGCAGTTATATTAAATAATTTCTTTGATGACATAAAATATCGGCAATCCGAAACAATTATTAAATTTATTTGTTTTTTTTTTTTACTTTTGATGTGTGTTTTTTTAATATTTTCTTATGCTTATGTTTAAGGTTAGTTTTTGTAGTATTTATTATAAATATAATTCCGATAATAAAGATATCTGAGGCGTTTGGTGGGTAGTCGTATATTTTTTTGTTTGCAGCAGAGCATCTACATTCGATCAATATTTCGTTCAAAATATTTTTATTGTTACAAAAACAGTATATAAATCTTCATTGAGGACAATTTTAATTTAATTATACCTGTTTGAAAATGTACACAAAATTACCACGATACTGTGTGCTCTATTTTATAAATAATTTTCTATGTGATGAATTTGATAATTTAATTTCAAAATTATATGGTTTAGTATCTAATGACTTTAATACCAATTTTGTTACATCGGTAAAGAAAATCAGTCTCCTATTTTTCTATATTTAGATGGCCAACAAACATAGTTTTGTATTTTAAAAAAAATTGTGTAATTCTTGCATAAATAACCGTGCGAATCTTATGGTAAATGTGAATTCAATAGTACAATCCCTCTTTGATAAATATTTTGTATTTGAGATGATTTGACGTTTAGAATATTTTTTATATCGTACAAAATAAATAACTAAATGTGTCGATTCATAATCCAGCTGTCACTTCAATAAAAAAAAAATATAAGAAAAGGTGAACTAAAATAAAACATTACTTACGTGATAGATTAAATCCTTTCTACGGCATTACACTAGGTCACCAATTTTGACACTACGAAAAATTAACGAAATCAACACGATATTACTGTACTCACAACGGAAGCACTGAAAAAAATTGTTGCTATGTTAGTGTAGATCCGTTAATGTGAAAATAATATAAGCATAGCTCGTTTTAAATTAATGTTTACGTTTAAACGCCGATTTTTTTAAACGGATTTCGCTGCCGGCGAGGCTCTGGTATCTCAGCATCCCTTAGCTTTGAAAATCCATAAGAAGGGCGGCGAGTGCGCACGCGCGCCGTCACATCCCTCCCCTCTGGGTTGCCACCCTTCCGACCGACACAAGGGGAGGGTAAAGGGATTTTAGAATTCCACAATGGCAACTCTATATTATCAATACTTTAATAATAAAATATACATCATTATTATCCATGGTGACAGATGTACATTTTGAATATTTTAAATCACAATCACATTATAAATTATAACCGATGAACAATTGTGAATATTCTTTATTGTAATTGGTACTAGTGCAGATTTCATTGTGTATTATAAAAATAATTATTTTAAATTTATTTCAGGAATCAGACTGCACCCGGCACAGAGGTCAGCTGGAAGCATCGGCATAATGTAAATATTGAAAAATGATTAAAGAAACTCTCAGAAAAATATCATCGTGATTTGTGTGAGATTCGAACCCACATTCCCAAGCTTTCATGGCCGGTGCATTACCAATTATGCCAACGAATCACTATTATTTGACAAGAATTTTTAACAATCCTATAAGTGAAACAACGTACTTATTATGCCAATTAAATATTGAAAAAAATCACGATGATATTTTTCTGAGAGTTTCTTTAATCATTTTTCAATAGTTGAAAAAATGTACTTAATCATTATCAATCAATAAAACCTGTATAGGCAAAATCATACTTCCTGTGAGATAGTATACAAAAATAATGTACTTATAAAACAATGAATTGACTTGTTACGTCAGTAATTAAAAACTATTGTCATTGTAATAATTACAGAGTCAAAACTAAAGTTAAAGTAATAACACATTTAATTAATGCATTGTGTTATATTTAATTCTACCAAATTTGTAACAGAAAAATAATGCCCCGTTAGAAATTTATGGATATAAATTATGTTTTTATAACACATAATATTGACTTATATGTAGAGTGGTATAACTCTTATATCTATTTATACATACCCAGAAAAAAAACTGATGCTGGAATACCAAATACTCGACCTGCTCTGGACCGGTTTATATTTAGTAAGAGTAATGTCTGGTTACTAATTAAATGAAATGAATTTTGATAAGAAAAAAAAAATTAAAAATACGTTATTTCATCGCTAAAATTTGTAAGATATTTTAGGCATAATACGTATATTTATTTATCAATAATGTCAATAAGGCATGTTATAATTATAACCAACGAATAATTGTGAAAATTCTTTATTAAAATTGGTTCTAATGAAGATTTCATGATGAAAGTGATGACCTTTAAGTAAATTATCAGTCTATTTTAAACGAATTTTTTAATTATTTCATTTTTAGCACTAATCCAAATCAACAGCCTGGAAATATGGTTTTGTAATACTTTAAAACTGAAAATTTTCCAGTTCGACGTACATTGGAGGCATCTTGAGAAAGGATTCTGCTTTCCCATGCGCGCACTCAATGACCTCCCGATCCAAGATGTCGAGACACTTGGTTACGACAAGGCAAGGCTAAACAAACGGTTGCTATGCATTGAAGATTTCAAGCCGTTCCTCTTCTAAGATTCCTCACAAAATATATTTTATTACATTAAATATCGAAACCACAAACCACAAGTGTTTTTTCATTATTATTATGAATAGACTGTTACTATTTAAAAATGAAAGTAAAGTAACATCTTTCCTGTTTACGTAGGAAAGATGTTGGGACGATGTACATTTATACTCAAATCATATTAGGAAAACAAAGTAGCTTAGATACACAGTGATAATGTGACGAAAAATGTCTTCAAAAAAATTAATTATAATATCATGTACGCAATGCTTTTGACACACTTTATCTTCGGTAACGGACCTTGGCCTTCTGCACGAAGAATTGCAGTGGTCTCCCAGCCGGACTCCCTCGGTCTTCTGCCACGTTGATAGGCTGAGAATGCCGGAAAACATTTTCTTGTGAAGATATTTTTCCTTCTGCGTGATTATTTACTTTTGTACATAATACAAACCTTAAGGTGTTACAGCAAATATTCATAAAAAATAAAAGTAACAAAAAAAATATAATAGTACAACATAAATTTAAGTAGCACATTTTCTATTTATTCTTTCTCAAATTTCGTGACCTCAAATACGTTTAGTGTATACAATAAATAAAGCATCATATAAACATCAAATATATTTTTAATCATTTAAAGCGTATGATAAAATTTTAAATTCATGAAATGTTACTATATAGTATCATGATTAAAAAATAAGCAATCTGCTGATCTTTGAATGCTATAAACAGCATTTCTTCACAAGATTATTATTAAAATTCTCAATTATTAAGTGTTGGTTTTAGGATGATTAATTTATTATAGCACCACAGTTAGTGATAAAATCTTATTATTAAGTTAACAGCATTCTAATTTAGTGATCAAAGTCTCAGCTTCAAATGTCAACATAATCAGAAATGTTTTTCTGATTCGGATCTCCAAGTGTAGAAAGCAGACAGCTTTAAAAGGTAATAGGTCTATATTATGGAATATATAATTTTTGATGAGGCGTAAATACCAGTTTAAAGAAAAGGAGAAAGTAGTCAGAACAAAACCACTGCAGCAGGGAGGGTCGATATCGAACATTGGTTCTAAAACTGTTGAATATGGGTCGGTTGCAGCGTGGCTGCGAGCAGGTCGTGGGAAGATACATTCCTGTGAAATAAATTTACCATAACATTGGATTAAGTCAATAAGTCACTCACTATGCTGCTAACCTTTTAGTTTTACTCAACAATCCAACTTACCCTCAGCTAACCTTTGCGGCCACAAACGCATGATACTCAATTAATTGAGTATACAATATTTATATAATCGATTCACTAATGAAACGACAAAAAAAAATTGCCCGTCTGCGTAGTGAAACATTTTTTTAATGAGGATTTTCTCGTCGTTTCATAAGTAAATTGATGACCTAAATATAGTTAGGAGATTGATTTTGATAATTTTTGCAGTATTATAATTTCAGCTAGCCATATTTTAAAAAATAAAACAGTAGCTGTTACATTTTAATATGTAAGCAGATATTTTTTTGCGCATGGTAGATTATAATATTTTATGCCCAAAGAAGCATGAAGGCTATTTATTTGTTTTAAATAATAATAAAGTAGTAACAAGTAGCATTTAATAACAAAAATTATAGACTTATTTTCATAAATAATAGATATACTAATTTTAATTGCAAATACCAATTGTGACACTGTCTACTCCTTACTCAGATAATTATAAGAATATGCAATTAGTCTGAAATTATACAAGAAACAATTTTTCTTTCTTTCTTGAAAAATAATGACACTAAAGACGTATTTCTTAGTTAACTAGTATGGTATTACTGCATCTAATTCAAGTAAGCGTAAACTATGTTAAAATGAGTTTATAGCTCATTTCACGGTTTTTCAGACTAATATCGATTACTCTCACGGACTCATTATTGATTGAATACAAATAAAAATCTGAAATAAATTCAATAATTTCTTACTTAAATGCGTTGCTAAGTAGGTGCTCGAGATGCTCGAAGTAAACATTTTGACAAAAATGCTGTAAAACTACTTCCGAGGCCCTGAAAATGTTCATATATTCCGTTTACTGAATGCACCAATATAATTTTGGTTGATTTTTTAGAAAGTGTATTTAAGGAAAAAACTTATTTTTAACGTGAAATAACAATCATAAAAATACCGCTTTTTACATCGCAGAGGTAAATTCTTAATTATTTATTTATTGAAGTGAATCATAAATGTCAAGTACTTTTTTCTCAAAGCGAACATAAAAAATTTAAGGCTAATGAAGTTTGTTGTGAGTGTTTCGAAAATAATGATTTAATATGGAGAGAAAATACTTCGTCACTTCTGGATACATTTTTTTTAAGAAACATTTTTATTGACACTTTCTATTTTGATATATATAGTATTAAACAAACTGGCAGAGCTGTGAGCCTGATTACATCACCGTGGAATTTTCCTGCAAGATCCAACCGAAGATCTATGACAAAAGCCGTCCAATGTACTTTTAAATCGAATCTTTTAAAAAGTTAAAATAATGTATTAGTTTTTATTAGTTATTTCTGGATAAACTATAGATTAGTTTTAGTAATAATAATATAAATTATATTATTGGTATTGGTAATTATAAAATAATATTGGTAAAACAAACATCGTCTGTAAGTGAAATGATTTTTGGTTGAAATGTAAAAAAGTTTTTCAGCCTTTTCGGATTAATAATATAAAAATATTAAATAATATACTAAAAATTTACAATCATTTAAACATTACAAAAAATACATCCATTATTGATAAAAAATATTGATTGAAATAAAAATAACGTATTGGCTATTTAATTGGCTCGGCGACCAAAGGTGTTCATAATTATTTTTTATTGTCTCATTTAGTTATTGGATTAGAACTTGAGTTTTTTTATACGATTTTTTTATGTTGAAGACAGTATAAAGCAATGGTTCGTATACTTAAAATATATTTTAAAAGAAAAGCATATGCATGTTATAGCCATATAATTTAACCTAATTTGTTCCGAATACTTTTTGCCCAAAAAATATTTTTTAAATCAGTGATTATTTTATTCTTGCAGACGGCCCTGGGACCGCATGTCTCTTCGCACGCGTGGGTCCTCAACAGAAATCGTTTTGTCATTTATTTGTTCTATAGAAAACAAGTTTCTAGTATTTGCTAGGATGGTCGGAACAACATCTATGAGTTGTGACTTCAGTCTTACTTACGTAAGCGACCCATAAAATGATGCTGCACGAATCAGCGAATTGAGGCACAGTAAAAAGGAAACGATTATACAGAAGATAATTCGTCTAGTAGAAAAACAAATACAATAACTTGATCGCTAATATTAAAAGTAATTTCATTATCTAATTTATATTATAGTAATGAAATAGACTACCTCAGTGTCAAAGGAGTTTTAACTTTTATTTTAATTTTCAATATTATTCATTCACAGAATTTGCTCATTTCCTGAAAACTTGAGACGGCCTTCCGTATAATAAAATAAGTTAAATATACCAAATAGTAATTTACTATTACTCACAATTTAAAAGTGAGATTGCACGTCTTATAATCGAGATCGCCAAATTCATTTGCCATGTATAAAGTAAATTAGTCTAATAAGTCTGTATGTAGTGGTCTTTTTTACGTTTTCCCTAAATTTACCTGACAGTGGTTATCAAATTAATTCAATACGAAGATATCAAATTCCAGTACATTTGAATAAACGCAACATAAGGTAAAAAATTAACATTATTTTAATTTTCCCAATTGAAAAATAAACACATGCCAAGCCGGGCATGCAATAACATACAATTGAATTTCGTTTGGCCATTCGTTCTTCGCTCATGGTTAAAATCATTGCAACTTGCACATTCTGGCTATAACCCGAATTACTTATAAATAAATAAGGAAAGTCAAGTTGCGCAAAAATAAGAATATCTCCAATTCTAGGTTACGCTGAAGGTAGACGCGCATCACATTAACAAGCCATATTAAATATTACCGATAACTTTCCCAGTACCCAGGCTGATTAAGTTTGATATATCGATGCATTTGACTCATGTTGATGGTTTGTTGTTCTCTATTCGACCTTTCGTTCACACCGCATGCTGTATCGCTACGTGATAAATTTTATATGCATTTATTACTTATGCATAGAATCCGACATTGGCCAGCAGCCGTGGTAGATTCACCCTATAATTCATGTATTGATTGTGAATAGGTGAATAGGAGAAGCCAACAACAGTCAGCTACTGCGGGTCTGTACTGACCAGCCGGAGAACAGGGATATCCCTGGGAAGCCATGCAGTGTTAAAAAAAATTTAAACTATCTATGTAATCATTTAAAGGGTTAAACTAAATTTAAAAAATAATATAATGTAAAATATCGATAATCAAAATAGGTTGCAATGTCAAAATTTAATATTTACAAGATTTAGAGATATCATTTGTAAGTGATGATTGACTGCTGTAACGTTTCAGTCTAATACCTAGATATAAGGGGGAAAACGTCTTAATTCCTGTCAATTCCCTAGCGAATAATTTCTCTGAAATTGCTGAAATTCTGCTGTCTGAAAATAATACTATCCCAAAGAAATAATAAATATGACTCCGGAGAACTATAATAAATCTCATATTTCACTGTGTGTACGAAAATGTGACTTTTCAGAGAATAATACTAATTTCATCGTTAGTGCTCAGTCTCTCGATTCGGCTGAGCTGCCGCAATTCTAATTGTATGGAAGACACTTGTATTATCCAAACTGGCCATGGAGGGAGGTTAACACACGGATTGACCTGTGCTGAGCCTCAAAGGGCACGCGGACGTGCAACTTGACGCGATTTACCTGCGACACGCTTACCAAAGCCGTGAAAAATAACACAATCATTAGTTGGCTGGTTTGCTCAATGGTTAGACCGTTGACTTTGACAGAGAGTTCCCCTGTTCAATATTTGTCGTGACGAGTGTATCCCTAACATATTTAACTAGATTATCATTTATTTCAGCTCTGTTTAAAACGGTTTTAACTGGCATTGCGTATGTCGGCTTAAATATTTTTTTAATAATAAATTACCGCAAAAAAATTTTTTTTTAACTAGGCAACAGATTTAAAAACCACATCGATGTACATTTTTTTTAAATACGTTATTTCAAAAGTTGCTAGATAATAACATAATGTTATCAATAGCATGCGGACATTTGAGTAGCTAATTATAAATTTTAGATTCGTTCATCGTAAATGTATAAAAGGTGATTGATTTTTTCATGTGATGACATTTTTGCTTATCCTTGGCTCGGTTCGGCTGAAGACAAGTTATACAAGCAACAAGTCATGGACTTTGGAATAATAGTGTATTATTTTCCCTATTTGTAAATCTGTGAAGCTATAGACTCCAGCCACTACACATCGCTCTTGCAATGCACATTTGCATTGTTTAGATTTTTTTTGCATTTATTGTATACTGTACAAAAGATTAGATTAGCGATGTGCATAATAAAACCTCGGCTGAAAAGTCTCGCGAAAGAACCAATCAACTAATTCAAAGCAAACTATGGATGCCAATGATCAAATTGACTTGCGTAAATATAATGATGCCACGAATGGAAATTTACTCACTAAAACCAGGTGTCATAATGTTGAGTTGCTGAAAGGTCCGTTAAAGAATTGACAAATTGTCAAATGCGCTATATTGGTTTCATTGATGACCTATAAAAAAAAAATTTAACGTTGTACGTGAAATTTTATTTTAATAAACTAAACGTTTTCGCTGACCGATGAAGTCAAAAGGTAAAGAAATATTAAAAATATTTAATCCTACTAATGCTGGCATTCAACTGAAAATACAAAATTGGATAGGTTAAAATTAAAATTCCAATGGGTCTTCTCCGAGCGCAGATGAAATCGAGCGAAAATTTATGATATATAAATCTATTGACCAATATGCCTACACTGATGATTCACGTGGCGTGAGAAATTTGTGGAAGTAGACAAATAATGAAGACCTCACGACAGAATACACGTAAAAAAACTATTTTTAGAGTTATACAAACTTTCTGTCATTAAAATCTATTACCTTTGTCACTATTAATCTATTGTGTCCCTGCTGAAAAGTAAACGGGGAATGGAAATAAACTAATTAGATTCTATCGATTCAATACA
Source organism: Atopsyche davidsoni (assembly GCA_022113835.1). NCBI lineage: Eukaryota > Metazoa > Arthropoda > Insecta > Trichoptera > Hydrobiosidae > Atopsyche > Atopsyche davidsoni. Next base: position 5,297,965 of record JAILWY010000006.1, on the reverse strand, counting down.
AAACCGTAGGTATTCTAAAGAGAAACGCACACATTAATACAGCGTCGTTTTGAAACAATGCCTGAAATAACTTATTTATTTCCTAAGATTTACAAAATTAACAGAACTGACTTTATATATGATAATTAAACCACGACTTTAATTTCAAAATCAAATTTTAATAGATTTTCGTAAAAAAATTGTCCATTGCGTTTTTTGGGTACATTTTACATTAATTTGAGTTAACGCTTTTCGCCAGTCACGATGGCAATACGATATTTAATTCAATTTTTTTTTTCTAAGAAAAATATTTTTTTTCCCGTGAGGTTGTCTATGTATGTTATTTTAAAAATAAAGATCGACGTAAGGTACATTTTTTACGCAATGAAATATATATTTGGCCTACTTCGAAACTGCAGACATATCATTTTGTCGACACAAGCAGTTAGTATTGGCTTGGCGTATATTCAATTAAAATTAGCGAATATAATTATCAATGGCTTGTGTATATGTTTTAAAAAACTTGAGATTTCCGACTGGTTTTACACCATATTATTACAGTATGAGACTATACTGAGATTGATGCCGAGATCTCATATTTAAGTAAAAATAATAAGTAACACGAAAGAAGGAAGGGAAGTGCACAAGACTCGGTCGTGATATGATATGACGACGCTTGATAATTATAGATAGTCTTGATAGCTAGATAGTCAAGACTAGGCATAATTGAAACCGTCAAACAGCAAGAAAAGTATTAAATTTTAAAAACATATTGTCGCACGATATTACGCCGTCAGGATTTATTTTGTAAAGCCAATTCATGAGGCTTGACTATTTGTTAAATATATTGATTATAATATAATCATTTTAGAACTATCGATTGTAAATAAAATTTGATAGTTTCGATCAAAAACCTACACCAGTCCCATCACTAGTTTGGATTACATTACATGCTTGGCTCCACGAGAGTTCACAAAGCAAGAGCGTGACATCGTGAGTTCACGTGTACTAAGATAATTAATGGACATACCAGGGATGTGTAAACGCAATAAAGATAATACAAATTGCACAAAAAATACAAATAAGCATTGTATTATAATCAAATGATATTCAAGGACCGTGTTAACAAGCAATTCTTCTTAGAAACGCAAAGTAGGCTCCGGAAAAGTTTTCGATACGACGAGACATCACAGTACTTATTTCGGGTCGAAACTAATGACATTATTTGACATAATAAAAAAAAGAATATTAAAAATCGGGGATCAAGAACTGGTTTCGAAAAAAACTTCATTTATTTCAGCAGATACTAATTAATTTATGCAAGAATGCGTATGCCCCGAATAATCGAATAATTCCCATGTTTCCGGCGATATATTTTGATACTCTGTAACTTAAAAGAATTTACAGATAATAATATCAAAATACTTTTTAAAAATCTTTCCCGCCGCGTTTTGACAAAGCCACAGTTTATGTTTTGGGTAAGCATTTTCGAGATACTACTAATACTAACAATACATTTTTGATAATACCTATGCACTGAATGGAAAAAAAAAACATTTAAAGTGATATAATAATAATAAAAATTGTATTAACTTAGAGTCACAAAACTTATAGATAATTTCAATAAATTCAATATTGACGATGGACATTTAGAAAGTCACCTTACTTAACCTTAAAAATATTTTGCAAAAATAGCTTTAGATTTTAATTTACAGTGGAATGGTAGTTAAATATCAGTGGTACTTTTAAGATTTTTTAAAAATGTAATACAGCCCTGTCAAAACAAAGCAAGTATTATATTTAAAATAGGGCAATAGAAAAAAAAAAATTATAATAATAATTTGTTGTAAATAAGTCTCAAAAATATAAGGCCGCTTGATATTGATATTTTTTATTGTTTTTTTTATTTTCCCACTCTCAAAAACAATGGTTTATCACTAGTATAAAAAATCTCACGAAATACTTGAAATGGTGAGCCCAACACTAGACAAGACCCACGCAAAAGGTAGAGATTATTGAAATAAATGAGTCATTTTTGTATATTATGTATGAAGGATTGTTAGTTTCAATGAGGAAATAATTAAAATTAAGAATATAGAAGTGCAGTGACTATATTAGAATATTCTATGAGTATTTTTACTATTCAATGGATTATAATAAAAAAGATTAAATTTTCTTAAAATTTGTTAAATAATTTCAATTATTAATATAAAGCATTCAATAGTTCAAAAAGTAAACCATTCATGCAAGCAGCAGTATAATTACTAGGATTACTAATCCAAACCAATAGTTAAAGTGCCAAAAAAACTAAGAATTAGCAGAAACCCAAATAAACCATTGCATTTATAATTGACCATTGAATTGATTCATAAAAATATAGTGTCATAAATAATTATTCTGTGCAAGTTGTGCACAGCATAGATAAAAATTGACATAAGAAATCAAGATTATAGATGTAAAATAAAAATAATAAGAATGGATAGATAGTCCTCAGTCTAATGGATTGTATTTTGGTAAAAAATTAAACGCTTTTTAATGTGTCATGGTAAAATATATTAATATTCAATGCAATTTGGTTTATAATGAAGAGACAAAATTTATTAAAATAAATATATAAGTATTTATTACCCGAATAAAATGATGACACTTGATTTAACAGCTGGTTATCTGCAAGCGTTGATGGATGGACATACAAGGTATTGCAGATCAATAAAATTATCAGTAATTCTTGATAAAAATGACCACTTGAAAACATTTATTTTAGTCTCTTCACAACACTTAAGTCTATGTAGGTACAAAAAAGATAAAATAATCATTGTTCGATGTAGCTTCGTGATCCGTAGATTTATCAAATTTAAGATGTTAAATCAACATACTGCGAAGGTAAATAATCAATACTCTCTGGATCACACGTCTGTTCAAATAGGTTTTGCCAAAAGGCCATCTCGACATCGCCAACCCGGCTCGGCTGGAAAGCTGGGCACGTCTAGTTATTTGAGAATAAACAAGTTTAAATGCACTTTGTCACGACACTCAATGATTACTGCTAAACACTTCGTACACATTGGCACCTAAGAGTTTCATCTTATCGTTGAGAATGAGCTGCTGTACTGTGGCTTCGGGAATTCCAGATAAAGTCTGGCCGATGGGTTGTGATATGAGACCATTCACAATGGGGATCAACTTCGCCAAGGGAAGTTCCATCTTGGTGACATTCACAAAGGAGTTGAGATGTGACTTGTCACTGCTACTCGATGTCCCCTGCTGCTCGCTCAGTTCTAGGATTGATACTTTTCCATTGATGGGCTTCGGTGGGTTGAAAAATTCTGCTATATGATCTACTAGCAGTGCGAAACCTCTACTAACACAAGATATGCTCAGATTCATCACCTCCTCGCTTTCCAGCAAATCCATAGTTTCACTGAGCATTGTCCTGAAGAGAGGGTCTGTGCTGGGCTGCGTGTCATCTATAAGGAATGATACCATCTGCTTGAGTGGGTCAGAACTATCCAAACACAGCGCAGCCTGGATGGACCAGAAGAGTTGTTCAGTATCCTTCAGCGATAACATTTGTTTCAAAGGGACAGGTTCCATGACAGTTCTCACTTTGGATTCGATCTGCTTAGATAGTTTTTCAACACCCTCAGATACAAAATAATGACATAATGACAAGTACTTCTGTTGTAGATCACTGTTGATGAGTGGCTGTGAGTCCTGATTCACAGAGTCCTTATACAAGTATCCTCCGATTACATTCAACTGTATCCTCAGAGTAACTGCTAATATTGTAAAGGAATATATTAATGATGAAACTCTGGAAAAGGTTTGGATTTTCAATTCATCCCATAGTTCAACTTTGTTATCTGGATTGCCTCGCAGCAAAGTTAGCAACTCCTGAGTGTCCAGAGTCCTCAGGACGGCTTCGCAGATGGCCGGAGCGACAGAGAGGATTGTTTGATTGCAGGTCCGTTCGGTGCTTTCGAAATGCTGCTTTTTCCTGGTCATATCCAAAAAGTTTCTGGTTTCCCGTTCCTGCCATTCTCTTAGCTTTCTTTGGGCGTAGCCGAGAGCTATGGCAGACCCCCCCACGAGAACACTCGCGACGATAAATTTTCTTTTATGTCTATTAAGGAAACCGCGCAAACTAGAAAACATTTTGATCTTTATAGTCGCTTTCCAAATTTACAAATAGGTCACTATTGCGATAAATTAGAGATGTATTTCGATAGTCACTCGTTTCATTCTGATCTCAAAAGTAGTAATTGCGTTTGAAATAAAACTTTGCGGCGGTCGGTTCATCGGCTGCACTTTGTTCCCTGAGAATCTGTCGACTGCCGATAGACACCTGCAAACGAAATCGGATTTTATATTTTCATGCTTAAGGTCGATTATCATAATTTCTGAAACCGGTAATAATTAACATAAATTATCTTGCACTATCAAACGTAACTCACCAACTAAAATGTACAAAACATGATATTATGACAAGTTACTTATTACTTTAAAAATATTATCGAAACAAACTGAGTAGTTCCTCTCCCTCAGTCTGTGTGTCTAATGATATGGTTTCTATGTGACTACAAAATTAAAAAAGCCGCCTCGCAGCCGTGAAATCACCTGGTATTTTGCAATAAATAGTAATATTCTTGACACCACGAGTACAAAACGTCAAGGACATTGGTATTCTGAAATCCTGAGCTCTAATCGCTCAAGAATGAAGTTGTTGTCATTGCAAAGGCGTTCGAGTATGAAGCTCTTGACTACAAATTCTAGACTACATTCATGAACGCCAGAGAGTTGTAAACAGTGATATAAGTTTTCAATGAATCAAAGTTTTCTAACAAATTTGTTTTGAAAAAAATAGCAAATAATGATGAAACCTTGACTGTATATTTAAGCTTTAAAAAATAATGCAATTTGATCCTATCTTTTTAATAGGTGCTAATAATAAAAATATATGTTTCATTGGAATAAGTTATTTTTTTAAAAATATAAAAAAACAATGCGCATTCTTATCATGCGTATTTTTTCAACAAACGCGTAGTCAGAACCACATTTTTTAAAAATAACTATAACCTGAAAGCATTTATGAACATACCCTATTTAATTTTATTGGTGGATTGTAAAATATTACTTTTACTGTTGGTTTTCTGTTTTGCAGATTTCATCGGAGTTACCCAACTTCATTGTTGATATCTATCTCTTGACACTAGTTCTATATGCTTCGTTTTTTTATTGTATAAAACAACGTGACAGATTTCTAAAATATGTAATAAGAAACCAGAAACCTCATAAAATACATTAGTCCATATTTTTACATTTAAGTGCCATTTATTCAATCAACTTGGTCTCTAAATGCATGCCCTCACAAACCACCTGGTTCTGTTGGTGCAAATTAGTTAACTATTAACTTTTTCATTTTATTATTATTCAAAAATGTCACTGTCACTTTAAGAGTTATAAATATCTCAAAATAATAAATAAACAGACCACTTTCCACATGAAAATATCCCTTTTAATTATTGAGTCACTATTATATTTGGGTATCTACTAAGGGCAATTTTTATGTGATTTGGAGGAAGAATTACATGCATATATATTTGATTTCCAAGTAGTAGTAGTGAAGGGACTAAACATGCATTGACACAGGATTAAAACATACAATAAAAATATTTATAAACTATAGAGGAATCTAATACAAGTCTGTGTTGAACTGATGGTGATGAAGTACACATTATTTAAATTATATTACAGATAACTTAGTTTAACTTTAGTTTATAAAAAGTAAGTGCAGCCCCGGTAGGTAATTATGGGCAGAAAGATTTCAAAATTAATAAATTACAGAGTTTATGGCAATTTTATTAGGAAAGAAAGCAATACTTTAAGGAAAAATATCAATTTATAATTCTATAAACAATTTACATTTTGAACAATGTGAGTCCGTTATGTTTGAGGAAATTACTTTATTTTATTATTGAACTTAAATATATGAGTTGCAGTATCAGCGGTAAAACGATGTCTTAAATTTTAACTGTAGCTCTAATCACTGTTGTTAAATACTCCATGAGTGTCTTAATAATTATTCTATACAGTCAATCAATATTTTATCTACTGAATGTGGAATATAAAAACAGACACTTTGTGTACATCAATAAATAACCAAATAAAACTTCAACGAGTTTCCTTTTTTATGTTATTACCTTATAAACTCAATGATTGGATTGATCTCAATGGACATACCATCATCCATGTCACTTTACTCAAGTAAATTCAATCTGAAAATATAATAATTTCCCTAAATTTGATAAATATATATACACTAAGTATAATCGTTTGCAAGATAAAAATAAAATATAAAGTAATTGATCAGGCAAAACTCTAATAAAAACATTTGTCATTTGCATTACTTCTGACAATATCATATAATTGTGTAAAACATGTAAATGATTAATGTTTGTGAATGAACAAAGCGACCATCATCTTTTACCGTTCAAATGAAAAATGATCATACAATAAAGTGCATGTGTGTAATTAAAAAAATATACTGAAGATTAGTCCATTTCAAAGTGGGAAGATTTAATAATCATAAATGTAAATGATATAAAAATTATAATAAAGTGCAAAATACTATGAACAGAAATAAAACAATTTATATAGAAAAAGGCAGAAATACAAATTTCTAGTGGAAAATATCATTTACTCATCAGCATCATAAAAATCAAAGGCTAAAGATTGGATGATGGGGGAGAGAAGGTAAGTATATAAAGTAAAAATATTATGTTTATTATATCTTTATTTTATAACAAACTTCTAGATTTTATCATTTGAAACGAAATTAATTGTCTTTTGAAATCAGGTTTGTGAATTAATGTTGGTAGATTTCTTAATAAAGGCAGCAATTGCATATAAAGCGTTTACCTGTGTGAATTCATGATACTATTAGATTCGTCATTTTAGACAATTAATTTATGTTATATGATAGGTTAGATATTTTAAAATTTCAATAACTAATAATGTCTATATAAATATATTTTTTTTAATAATATTTTTTGAAGAGATTGATTATTTTTTTTTAATGGGTTTTATACGTGCCCAAGAAATGGTTTCTTCACATGAGTGCCCTTAGTACCAAAGATCTGAGTACCCTCCAAAGTATTTTATGAAAAAATAATGAAATTTAAAAAATGAAACTATGAAAAATTAAATCAAGCAGTTATATTAAAATTATCATGTGTAAAATAAATCAATAAGGCTGCAATGCACCCTACAAGTTTTTGCTACACTTAAGTTCAAGTTCAACGTTTACGTGGCCTACTAAATAAACGTCAAACCCATAAATGGCCGACTGGTGACATTTGCTGACAAACAAAAACGCTCAAAATAACTTTAAAGCTAAAATTGGTTCACATCTTTTCACAAAGCCTCGAAATGTCGAGCAATGCAAAGAGTTTAGAGTTCTAAATACTCAGCTATGATTATCCACAATTACTAGGGAAATAGTGTTATTTTATATCGTTTAGTTTTGTGTAACCTCCATTTGGCAGGTAGTTTACCTTTTGACCTTATTTTACATTTATTTATCAGCTTTAATTCGTATCTTAGTTGTGTTTTAACATTCGTGGAAAGTGTATTTTAAATCATTTTGTGATTTCCCAGTGCGAAACCGTTATTTTTACATGCAAAAAAATATTTGTTTACTTTTTCGGTAACTTGACGTGACGGTTGTGTGGTATTTTTCACTAATTTAGTAAATTTTATACTAGTAGTTTATTTTATATATTTTTTTTCTTTATCTCAATAGTTTTGTGTAGGTTTAACTATAAATGAAATTATAAAAAGTAATATTTTGCTTTCTAGAATGTGCCAGTGACATACATTTATAATTTCCTTAGAGAAGACTTAAATGGAGCTAAAAGTCTGGGTGGAAGGTATACAGAGGATTGTATGTGGAGTTACAGAGCTTACTACTTGTCAAGTGAGTTTATTATCATCTCTTTATTTTGATTTGCTTTGGTCTACTTTTCTGAGGACAAAGCCTATTTCCCATATCCTGTGTGCTTAGTTACAATGGGCACTAAAACACACCCAAAATAATTGAGTATCAAATTACTACTGGTACACCAATTTCTAACACTATAAGAATATTTCCAAATTATTTATTGTTTAAGTCTTTTAAATGTTTAGATATACCCTTATAGTCATATGACAATGATGAATTTGCTTCTGAGAAAAGTTAGGTTATGTATCTATTTTTATCATCAAAGTTTTGATCAGATGAAATCTTTGAACTTTTTTGATGAAAATCTTGAGTATTTTGTTTTACTTCATTTCTTTTAATCTATTTTAAGGATGTTGTCTTTGCATTAGCCCATGCTACTGGAAAAATTGGACGATTCACACTTATTGAACGTTGGAGAAGCAACGAAAGGCTTTTAGCACCACACGAGTTCCCCTTGAAGGTACATTTTATTATATATTGCTATATAATCCCTGCATCATGTAATGTAGTCATTTAAGGTGTATATATTAATTCATAAAAAAATAAATTACATATTTATAAACCTAAGGATTTAATTATTATTATTTTAGATTCTCATGAAGTGGGGTGAATACTCCAATGATGTGCAATTTATTCTTCAGCGGTCAGATTCTATAAATTCGAAATTAAATCAACAGCCAACTATTGGAGCTACGATAGGCAATGCTAATAATATAGGATTAAAACCTCAGGCATTAAACACAACACGGTAAGAATTATTGTTTAATATAATATCACATATATTCCTTGAAAAACCTGCACCATTCTACACAATAATGATTGTATAGTGAGTTAACAATATACACAAATACGCATTATAGATATTATATATATATATATATATACATATATAGATATATATATATATATATATATATATATATATATAAATATACACAAATGGATACATTGTATGTATCTATTAACCCTTTGCACTCGAGAGGTGCGGATTCCGCACCACACGATGTAATGCCGCAACTCGAGAGGTGCGGATTCCGCACCAATTTGCTTGGTGCGGAAATTCGATGTGCGGTGATAACTATTTATGGTTTTTTATCTGGTGATTTCTTGTTTATGTTTATGTGATCTTGTTCTTTAAAGTTCGTTACTAAGCACTGCCCATATAATTTTACAAAGATCATGTTATCCCCCTTTCAAACTACGCTAGAATTTCTTATCCAAGATTAGTGCGGCACCATAAAGCGAACTGCATTTTTGATCTCAGTTCGACCTTGACAGCCATGGCAAAATGACTAGATGTGTACCTACCTAATCAACCCATATATTTTTTGCTTGTATTTTTTATCGTAATCATTCATTTGAGGGTCCTTATTTGCTTAAACTTATATTGCACTGAAGAATAGACTTTTTTCTCCCTCACAATATCAATAACCTTTCCATTCACTTATCGTACCATTATTTTGTTTGCTTTATAATATATAATAATATTATGATAATGTGTATCTCACTAAACAGCTGAGAGGAGAACAGTCGCTTAATCACTTGCGGTATATGAAAACCTTAGTTCGGCAATTGACTGGAGATTTTCGTCAGACACGTGCTAGAGCTTCACTTCAACCTGCGATTCCGAAAATCCGCCTAAGTGGAAGGCTGCATAACATTATAACAGAAGTTAGGAAGGATTACAAAGTCTGTTCTCAAAAAAATAAACCCGGCAAAAGACATCAAACGACATACTTTTGTGATACTTGTCCCGAAAAGCCGGGCATGCATCTCGGCAATTGTTACATGAAATATCATACAAAGCAAAATTACAAAGACTTATGTTTACGAACCTATCTTCGTAAAGATGTAAATATACATTAAATATTAAAATTAAAAAAATTATGTGTCAATTTGTGTGTGTGAACATTTTAAGTTAGAGGTAAAAAATTCACCGAAAGTGATGCGAAACGCTTCGAGTTGCTGATTAGTCCGCGCGGAAACGGTCTCGAGCGCAAAGGGTTAATACGTTGACTGCCAAGCGGATTTTCGTAAAATGTCCAAAAATTGTTTTCATGTTTTTCGGTTTAATTTAATATAATGGGCCGAAATACTATTATTTAATTTGTTTTGAGATATTTTTGAGGTGATTTATTGGTATTTACAGGTATGTCGTGTCGGCCACCGGTGGCCGACGCGGCCCAATTGGAATACCTCCATCTCGGCCACCGGTGGCTGACACGGCAGTCAACGTGTTAAATAATATTTGTTTAAATAGTATGTGTTCAAATAATCATGATTATCAATATTTTATTATAAAATCAGAAACTCTCTCTAAATAAATAAATTAACATATTTTATTCTGCCATTATAATGATTTTATATATTTTTAAGATCTGCAAGCAGTCAGTCTGGAGGTAGTAATGACGCAACTCCTTTAGGATTGGATAGATTAAAAGATGGCAGAAAAAGTCTAACTTTTGGGTAATTTTTAACCTTTTTATTCATTAACTGTTTTCTTTTGAAAGCATAGTAAAAGTGTTTTATTTTTTTTTCTATTGATATGTGCAACGTCCGTCTTCCATGCTGTTTTTTCTTTGGTAGCTTTTTATACTTCTATTGGTTAAATCACTAAATTTACATTATCTGGTAATTTCATAAAATTTACTTTGTCTTTGATTAAACATATTGTACTGAAAGTGTTTAAACATTCTATGACTTTGAGTTATTCTATTCACAATTCTTCCATTTTATATTTTTATTTATAAACATTACATTTTGAAGAATAGATAGATAGGTATTAATCATACTTTATATATTTTTTCGTACAGAAATAATATACCCACAAATATTCAAGATGGCTCACCAATTATTCAAAATGAAAATATGAACATGAGTTCGCCTGTTGGATTGGGGAATCCTATTCTCGGAAACAGTCATCCAGTGGGTGTGGTTAGGGGTGTTCCTCAGAGCAAGACTTCTCCTGTGCACCAAAGCCGAAAGGATGTACCTCCTTACAGGTACCTACCTACCTTATATAATAAAACTGAAATTTGTTTTAATAAGCTTTAAAAACGGTTTAACTAGAGTATAACTATCATTTGAGTTTTGAACCAGTTTGTTAGTTAGAGTCTAAAATTCATAATTTATATTTAGTTATATGTTGATTTATGTAAGTTATAAATTCACTGTATAATTTATTGAATACAAATATTAGATTGAATGAATTTAAAAGTGTATAGCTGAACCATTTTATTGATTGAAAATTATTAGGCAAGACGATTCATTAAATAATATTATGATGTTCAAAAAATGTTTTTTTTATTATGAAAGTCAGCTTACTTGTATAATTTGGGTAGTATCTTTAGGTTATCAAATATAAAATTTGTATTAAGTTCACTATTGTTTGAAAAATTAATAAATATTAAATCATTTTTCAGAGATCCACCACCACCTTATCGATCGCCACCTCCGCCTATCACATCCTCTTCCAATCTGAAGCCGTCTCCCGGAGCTCCTCAGATCATCAGAAATATTTCTGTGGCTGCAAATGTAAACAATATGCCCAATCAAGATACAACGCACATGACCACAGAGGCTGTCGCCTATAACCAGCAATACAGGGAGCTTATATCACTAGTGAATTTCCAAAGAGAAAAGTTATCTAACCAGCAAGCGGACCTCACCAAGGTATATTTTAAAATTATAAATTTGTAAGCAAACAAATTTTTATCAATTTAAAAGGTATTTAATAATTTTCTATAACAATTTTTAAAAAAGTTAAAAAAACAGCCATAACAATATATACCTTATTTAATAAAAAATAAAACCATTTGTTTTTTTTTTTTTCGAGTTATCGTTTGAGTTATAATTTTCATAAATTCCCTCTTGGTCATCAAATGTCAAAAAAATTATTGTTGCAAAGGAGTCTGTATGATTACATAATTGGTTTAGTAATGAGGGTTTTGGTTGTTTGTTTTACAGTATGATGCAGAGATAGGTTTTTGGGAATCAAAAGGCAGGGAACAGCAACACCAAGTAGATATGATACAGCATCAAATTAATTCCAATGATAATCAATTGAGAATAAGTACTGAACAGGTATAAAATGACTTTTTTTTAAAACAGTAATAAGTATTTAAAATTGAATAAATTATATTATGTCTTGTTTTTTTTTAGGTTCAATCGTTGTCATACATAGAAGATGAAAATGAAATAGTCAAGCAGGCTGAGAAAACTCTAAAATCAGAACTGACGCTCGTGAGGTCAAAGCTGGCGAACTGTGAGACGGAGTTGTTGCAATGCAAAAATAAAATCAGGAAACTTGTTGATGATATACAGTTTGAGCAGAGAGCTTCTAATCGAAGTCACGATACACGGTAATTGAAAATTAAAATTTTAAAGATTTATTTTTTACACTTTTTAAATTTTAAAGATTTTCTAATTGCTTAGATAATTATTAGTAATGATTGCAATGATATCGCAATATTATGTTTCCCTTATAATTTCACTTTCTCAGAATATAACATGGTTATAATTAAAAATATTGGACACTTAGCCAACTTTTGGTTGTCAAAATTATTTACGTATTTTAATTTTGTGGTTAGTAAGTTACAAATGATATTTAATATTTTTGACGTAAATTTCTTTGCAGGCAACAATTAGAACGCTCTTTACTGGCCGAGGTAGAGAGGCTGCAAAGTGAAATACAACAAGCTAAACATGCCACTGAAATGAATCATCTTACTGCTGATACCCTAAAGCGAGAGGTAATTTGTTATTTTTGTTTTAGAAAAATGTTCAGATCAGACTAGATTTTAATTAGATCTCTTATAGAAACCTCTGAATAATCCAATAAAAATTGTAAACTACCCATAACTATCTTTAGTTTTGTGGAATAGGAGCCCAGTAATTGTTAATAATTTTTTTTTAGGTGGGTATGTTGGAAGCAGCTATTTTAGATAAAAAGAGGCAAGTTGAGCAGCTTGTAAACGAAATGAAGGAAGCCAATTTACAGAGTCTCTCGGGAACAACAGATGAAATTCGACACCTCTTGGAAGGTAAAATATTTTTTCTGTATTCTAAAATAAAACTGATATACACGCATGAAGAATTAAACAACTTTCTTCCCCTGTGCAACCAAAAGAATTCCCTAGGAAAAAGAGAATCTGAATATTCAAAAAAACATAATTCAATTTTTCCCATGTTATCAGTACACTCTTTATTATTATTAAATGCATTTTCAATAATGGACAGTGTTTATAGGTTCGAGCAAGCCCGGCAGCACCCGACGAATAATCGGCTCCCCACGACAATTAGAAAACGCTGTTCCCACCAATAAAAATCCTCACGGAGTTTGGGTGTAACAAAGAGGACAATAAATAATCTAACAACTATTTATTATATTAACCGTAAACGTGTAGCTAAGTTACACACTTTGTATACGCTTAGGAAGCGAGAAATATGAATACTTATTATAGCTCGTCATTATAGGAAGTTTCTTTCAAAAATACTCTGCCAATCTGCGGATAGGTTGCTTATATACCAATGAATAATTTAAGATGCTTGAAATATATTTAGATATTATTTTTTGACTTTTAGACGAGTATATCTAATAGGTATTATAATTATCTAGCATGACTTGCATGCAAATGCAATATACATATCTTAATGAAGTGTTTTAGGTATAGTTACTTTTATATGTGCATTTGTGGATATAAATTTTATTTTTCAGATACAAATACCTCAGTTAAAACTTTTTAAAATATAAACTGACACTTAATGTAAATATTTATCAAATGAGGAGATTGTTGAAAATAATACTTTATTAGACAATAATTAGGAATGTGTTGATCATATTTTGCCTGGATTAAGTAAGATTACTTTTTTCCATTAAGTGTATATTTTCCAGCACCACCTCACATATATTTTATATTAATCTGTGTTCACATTCACACGAAGCACATAAAAGTTATTATTTATAATCATACACATACAAATACACATATATATATATATTTCACATAGTAAGGAAAAGGCATTAAAGATATATATTTTTCTCTATTGCATGTGTTGGTTGGTATCTATTCATCTTTAGTTAATGTGCCATTTTCATGAGAACTAGAGAAAATATATAAATTGAAATATCAGTATTTGTTAGTTGTAAAATTTAACTGCTGCAATAAAATTATCAAAGCCATTTGCGAAGTTAAATATGAATTAGAATAATATATAAAGATGTTTATTTTAATCTTTTTTGTTACATAGTACAAAGGACTATTTCATTAGTTGAATCTGAGAAACTAAATATGAATCATTAGCAAAACGAATTATTCAATTCAAGGAGCTGAATGATTACTTTTGGAAGTCCGTTTATTCTGTTATGTGTATCTGTTTCGACGCCATAATATATATCTTTAATAATTGATGTAACTTGTTTTTCATGTAGTTAGATTGAGTTTATCTTGAAGTTTGTAACTGTATTGTGTATATAAAATGTTTCTAGTCCAATACATTTTGCCATTAATATCAATCTAATGAGTTAACAGGAATTCATTGAAATATTCCCATTTCCAATTTTTCAATGAGATTGACATTATTTGAGACTGTAACTTGTGGGGCATTCTTTGACCGGTATTGTCTAAAAGTCCAATATATCTGGAGATACTAAGACTGTTTGTCTGATTTTTACCAGGTAGCCTTTAATTTCCTACTTTTAACACTTGTACCCATATCAAGAATCACATCTTACTATTCTGTATAATATAAAACAATTTGTTTAAGGCCAGCCCCTAACTTGTGTTTGCCATTATCTGCATGCTTATTTTTTTTTCTTGAGTATTCACTATCGGAAGCAAGGATATATTAATAATTATGTAACTTATTACCATTGTGTAGCTGATGCTCTGCATTTCTGAAAATATGATCTCTTAATATTTAATGTTATGTTCTGTTTAAAAATATTTTTATTGTGTGTTTAATAGTTATTATTACTGTCGGAGAATTTTGGGTTTTATGGAGTAGAAGAAAGAGTCTCATAGTTTATAAAAAATGTATTTTTTATTAAGTAAAATATAATGATTGTACTTATACTACAGTGAAATAAAGCCATAGCGGTCTAATAAATCTGAAATCGTTTTATTGTGAAGAAACTAAAATGATCTGGGAGACGAAAAGGGAAACATCACAGACATTCCTAAGAAATCAACTACTGCTGTTTGAACTACAAGTTGAGATAAGTTTTGAAGTTGGAAAATAATATTTATGCATAAAGTCCCAAAATAATACAGAACACTACAATATCTGCAAAAAGAAGATATTTGATAAAATCTACTTTTTACGCCTTTGTTAGTACTTTGAAAGCAAAGTTACCTCCAGATTAAATTAAAAACAAATGAAGTTATTTAATAAAAACTTTTGGCATTGCAGACTACTTATAACCCATTGAGTACAAATTCTGTAATAGTTACCAATAATATAAAATAAAACTAGAGATGGATGTTGTAAATTTTAAGATTATCATTTACAGTCTCATCTAAATAATATTACTAAGGAGTATCAATCTACAGTAGATTGCAATAGTCCAATTCTTTTGAGAATTGTTCAAATGTTTCATAATATTACAAAAATGCTAATAATTTTTATGTCAATGGGCTAAATCGATTTTAATTTACTGAACAGCAGAAAAATGAAACTATATTGAAGTATAGATTTCATATGTAGAAAATAATACAACACAACTTAATTTATATGAATATGGCAAAATGTGACTAACGCCTTAGAGACCATTGAATAGCATTAATCGTAGAAATATGTAAATAACCATTGAATGACTGTAATATGTTGAATATATATACAATAAATTATTTGAGGGATCCATCATCAGAATATGACATAACACCACAAATGGGGGTAAGTTATATTTAAATCCAGTCAATACTAATAAGCCATTGACAAGTCACATCCAGTAAAAAATCAACTACTCATATTCAATACAACCTAGGTAATCAACACAAGTAAAACAAAATGTAATAGCATATTAAGAGTGTAGTAACATGAACATAAATGATGTATCTTCATCTTTTTACACAAGTACAAACACAGTTTTCATTCATTATGGTTTCTCACAATTCAACTGAATTTGCCATAGCTGCTCTAGAATAATCCAGAAGATAACATGTATATAACCTGATCTAATATACACATACAAGTACTTTTATTTTGTTTTAAAATAATAAATGCTTTCAAATTTATGATGAAATACTTGTATTAGTGTACTACTACAGAATAAAGATTGATTGTGTTTGGTAGAAGATTTAAAATAATGTTCGGTAATAAGTAATTGAGTATTGGCGGACAAATGGAAACTGAACTATAATTTTGTGCTGAAGACATGAACATTTAAAGTCGTTTCACAAGTAAATAAATTTATATGAAGGACTTTGAATATGTATGGTATTATTTACAGAATACTATAAAATATTTATTTGTGAATAATATTTCAGTGATCACTAAAAACTATTGAAAATCAATATATTTCGCCACAGGGCACATCATAGACACCTATAACAAGATTTGTACAGAGAAATTATTTGTATTTTTATACAATATGCCTTCCCAGTTAAATGAATAGATCCAAGAATTCCTTTAATAAATAAACATTAAATGCAAGCAAATAACTGATGAAATTTAAATAAAAATGAAAAGTTTGTGAATAAAAATGCAATCATTCTCAGTTAAAAATAAGAACCGGTATCGAGAGAGTTGTACAAATGATTGGATATTAATTGTAGAACCGCAGAGTGTTTAATATTAATATTAATCAGACTTCAGCAGAGAAATTCGTACCCATTAAATATCAAAGAATTTCAGTTAACGTTATGCTTTCTCTTCCTTTTCTTTGTTGTACCTTTCCAGTTCTTTCAGAAACTGGGACTTGGGCTTCATCACATTAGGTCTGTCTCCTCTACACTTAGGGCAGAACCACTTGCCCTTGGGTTTGGTGGTGAGGGACACGCACGAAAAGTGAAACCATTCGATTGGACACAGGTCATTGTCACAGAGGATCATTTCACCAAAAGATATCTGATCGCATAGGCAGTACGTTGGTTCATCCGGATCGATGGGGTCAGGTTCTTCCGGCGGCGGGGTTTCGTCCCGCTGTGATGTGTGTGCTGCTGACTGCCGGGACTTTCGCTTCTTCTTCTTGCCGGTACCTTAAAATGAAAAAAAAATAAACAATTCTATTACTGAATTCTGATCACTTTATAAATTGCAAAATAAAGCTAGCTTCATTCTATGAATTTGAAAATGCTTATTAGTACTTCAAATATTTAAGTTATCTGCAAGATAAGTAACAATGATACAGAAAACATTAAAATCCAATGCAAGGTTTTAAAGTATCTTATGTTTCTTAGGAATCATGGGAAATGCACACCTATCTTTCCAGCAGCAGTTTTCTTGTGTGCAGCGTTGTTGCTAGAGTTGTTGGTGTTCCTGTGAGGGGTATCAGCGGGTGGTGGTGGAGGGGGTACGTCGCGTTGCTCTCGCTCTCCAGCACGTTCAGTGCGCTCACTGGTTTCGATACCCGTATCTGTGCGGCTGCGACGTGCTCGTTTGGATGCTCTCTCACCTGAACAGAAAATAATATATTCAACTTGTATCAATAGATATTAATAGATAAATTACTTCCTACTTAAACTTTTTGTAAAGTTTTTCAATATCAATCAGTTACTGTTGACAAGTTGTGTAGGAATAATTGGTTATGAAATTTAATACCTGTTCTGTCTTTTTCATTGCGATCTCTGTCCCTGTCGGGGTTGTGTGGGGGTGTGGGTGGTGCACCAGTTGTCTGGCCATTGCCCCCCGCGGGCTGTTGAGTGGTGGTGCCCGTAGGCCCGATACCATTATCTTTAGTTGTGGCTGGAGGGTCCACTGCCATCGCCTCTTCTTTCACTGCACTGCCATTTCCATAGTCCAGACATGATACTGGATAAGTAAACATGTATTTTATGTAAAAATTGTAAAAGTTCAAGTGGTAAAAGTATTGAAATATTTTGAGCTACTCAAATTGTGCTAAAAACATTTTTCTTAAATATATTAAAAACCACATAAGTACATTATTTTTGAATTTTCCATATATAAACAATGACAAATCATAACCTACAAAATGTTAAATACTGAGCAGGCATATTCACATACCTAAATTCCGATAATCAAGGTCTAACTGTCGGTACTTATGATCTATAAGATCCTGAAGCAGTTGCACAACTTGAAGCTTTTCATCTCCTAATTCCTGCGCCGTAATGAGTGATCGTTGTATTCTAGCAATGGCTCGGGTACGCTTATTCGATTGCGCGGGAGTCGAGTCCGAATCTTTGATGGACAAACACTTGTCTAAATTTTTCTCCACATCTCGCAGACAAGCTAAAAACAAAAGATTTTAGTAGAGTTATTCATTCACGATTATAAATTTCACCAACTATTGGGACAATAATCGACTTACCTCTATAACTAGCGTCTAACTCTCGCATACGCGACAAATGTCGTTGAAGATCGTCAGGCAAATTTTCTACACAGTCTAGATAATTTTCAACATAAGTGGCAGAATACAATGCCTCCACTGCAACCTGATTTAGCATTGTACGTGAATTTTACATAATTTTGAGAAGTCTTAAAAATTAAAAGCTTTTTCAAACTCCAGACAAAAATACAAACGCATACAAACTCTGCTACTCCGCTGACAGTTCTAAACTCGGCTGTGTGGCAATCAGATCTTATATTGTAAGCGGCCAGCAACAGGCTAAAAACAAATATTTTATTTTCAATACTTTATGCACGTAAAAAATACAAGTAAATTTTATACAACTAGTAATATTTTTTTACAAAGTATTTTAAATTTTATTATTTTATAAATTATTATTTATAATTTATATAAAAAATAATAATCTTATTTTTCTACGAATTAAACGGCAACATCAGCGCGCATGCCTAGTGGACCCTGTCGGGGAAATTTAAAAACAACATCTGACCAATAAAATTTGCTGCCCGCATTACATTTTGTTTGATTTTACGGCAGAAGTACGGGTTTATTGTCCGGTCCCGGTAAAAATTTTTCGTGTTAGTTCCGATTCTGCAAAATATTATCAAGATGACTTCTACAAATATCTACGTGGGGCTGGCCGAAGGGAGCAAGAGTTCTATCAAGTAAGTGCTATTTATTAAACATTATCTCCAATTGTGACAGTTGACGACGGCACGAAAATATAGTCTTCACCGGCCTCTCTTCAGACATTTATATATATTTTTTAATCAAAAAATTGTTATTTGTTAAATGTCACGTCTTATAGTATAAATATTTTTAATTTCGATAATAAGTTATGAATCTATGTTGAATATATTTACACCGACTACGTTTGAATGACCCATTCGATCTAAAACAAAGTAAATTTGTTTGAAGGTTTTATTTTGTCGATACATTACTAATATTAAACAAGAGAAAATTGAATATTTGACGTATATATTATTATTTCGATTATTTCAGCGCAGATTATATATATATATATATATATATATATTTTTTAGTAATAATCGGAAGGGAATACGTCTTATTTATAAGTTTGTGATTCTTTATTATTATTATTGTTCTGAAAATGTTTCATGAATTATATAATACCTACATAATTGTCCATACTTGTATCATTTGATTGTTGCAAATCAATGGGCGATATTTTTTAATATACTTTTATGTCAGACTTTAATCGGTTTTTGATTTTACATGGCATATTGCAGATACACCAAAAATCAACCATCACTGGCAATCACAGAATAATAAATGATCGGATCGATCGTTTCTTACTAACCCTAAATATTATACCGATACAGACTAAAAATATTACAACTCTGGTCAGCGATAGATAGACGGGTGACATTTGTTGAATTATTAGTTTGATCAGACGAATAACTGTGACAATGTCGAGCCCCTTGTTAACTCCCTCTTTGCATCATTACGCCGAGGCTTCCCCTGGCCGGCATTGCAAGCAGCACAGCTGCTGGTTTCTTGTCGGGAAGGAGGGAGCGAACCCCTACAAAGCCTATAGCCAATCCCGTACCAGAAGCCGCTTCCAGCGACTGCCGAAATTATTTTACAAATACCCCAGCAATCATTATGTTGTAATGAATATTTTCTATCCAAAACACAATCAATTGATTTCGCTCATAATTGGCCGTATAATTATTCTAATTTATAAGTTTTTTTTTAATCATAAATAAATTACAGATATTTTACCTATTTATAGAAATAGCATATGTGTTAATTATTGATGAATCGACGTAATCTATATGTTATCTGAGACCTGAAAAAGGATTTTTTTTATAACTACAATTCATCAATCTATAATTTGTGTAGATTTATAGGGCTAATATAAATAATAATTACTGTCGCTCGCTGTTTTTACTAAAGAAGGCGAGGCTGAGAAAAATATATGTCTGAGTTTTCCTAATGTTTCCTAGTTGCGCGGTTTGTGTCCGATTCCGATGTATCCGCCTGCCGGTGCACAGGTCGTGGGCAGAGCTGCGAGAGGTTTCTATTATACATTCTTCTTGAGAGGAGGTTCTGAAACCTTCTAGCGTTTAGCCCCGCACCTACCGACGGGCGCCGGTGAATCACTGCAATTTCTGAACAAACCATCTCATCTGCGTAGTATAATAATCGAGAGCATTCGAGCGTTCCAGCGTAAACATCGTCTCTCCGCTCGTTCTCGAGGACACACGATAAAGTCGTGTGACTCAGTATTGTCTCGCTTTAAAAACGTTTTGCTTTTTAATATTGACACCACTTGTGTTATGATTTTAGATCATGCTTTGTTTGTACGGCAAATTTGTTAGTAATAATAATATTTGAATGAATCAATGTGCTTGGCGTGAAGCGTCTAGTCTGGCATTTGTAAATTGTCTAAATTAATTTATAAATATTTCATAATTTAAAAAAAAACTATGTAAACGTCAAGTTTATTTGTAAGGAAAAACGCTTAAATTTATCATTTGCCTTGAAAAATGAGTAGAATCCTATTTAGTTAAGTATATATTTACGTATTTATGTATTTCTGAAATATATTCGATAGTATCTTTCTTTCTTCCGAAAGTAAATTGGAACTCAGTGACCAAGAATTTCTTCCTCGATCTATTTAAACTTTAGTACTCATGGGATTTCAGTGTGACTCGCGAGCTCTCTAAAGGATATTTCTGCTTATATTCACTTTAGCGACGATGCGTTCTCGCATCGTCGCCCACTCCCAGCCACGGTCAGAAATTTCAGGAAGAAATGAACATTAGCATGTGAAGTCTATGAGACCCAATGCATATACCATTGGTGGCTTGTAAAAATCTACATATAAATGGATATTTTACATTTTGTACTTCCATGAATATATAGCATATAACTATCCATTTTTGGATAAGGGCCTCCCCGCGCTGTTACCGGTCCGCCCAGCGATCCACGAGCTGTCCTGATGTCATTCGACCAACCTCTACGTGACCTTTTAGTTTCTCGTATTGTCTTCGTTACAAGTCAAAGAGTCCTGGAAATGTGCTCCGCGCACTGCTTCTGCAGTGAGATTGCAAATGAATACAACATTCCCGAAGAACATCTTACGTGATTCATCCAAAATTTACTGATACCGGTATATTTCCCATATCGAGGGTAAATAAAAGACTCACAAACTCCAAAAATAACTACAATTTATCTAATTAACGTTACTAATGCGATAACAAATTGATTTAATTATTAAAAATTAGACAAACCAAAATTTTTCCATCCTATGTTTACATAAACAAATGGTAAAGTTATTGCGTTAGAAATTGTTAAATGGATGTATACTTTTAGTCGATCAGGTACCGTTGAGGTTTGGGAAGTTAAACTATCGAAGAAGCAATGCAACTTCTAGCCACATTCCATAGTCACCTGCGAGCGTATCAGTTGTGAGTGTAATATTACTGGCGCCGGTTAATATGATACCTCGATGGACGCACACTCCGGCCACGGGAGCTGCCGCCTCACCTCAGCTCGCTCCGGCGGACTCGAACCGAGCGCATACA
This sequence comes from Atopsyche davidsoni, assembly GCA_022113835.1. Lineage (NCBI taxonomy): Eukaryota > Metazoa > Arthropoda > Insecta > Trichoptera > Hydrobiosidae > Atopsyche > Atopsyche davidsoni. The sequence goes on along the minus strand of JAILWY010000006.1, from coordinate 5,275,911 downwards.
AAACGGTCCATCGAGACAAACCCCAGCCCCTTCATCTTTATTTCATGATCATCGGTTCATCAACATTCTTCGGTGCATTCGCAGGCCTCGAGGTGGTCGCAAAACAAATTGTTTTCGCCGTGGCCGCCCAAGAGCGTGCACATTCTCTCTTGGAATCTCAAAGTACAAATATTTTTATTTAATTGAAAAACGCAATACTAAATTATATTTTGATAGAAAAAATAGTCATCTTTAACATTGCATGAGAAAGCGTCTTAGAAATTTTATTTGTCTATTATTCCCGATAATTTAACCGACTCTAAAATAATAGGCGTTACGTTTGGTCGAAGATCGATGCAAGTATTGTATTCAAAAAGGCCTCTACACCCATCGCGACACAACTTGCAACCAACTCGCAATTAGCTAATATTCAGTAGTGCGTTGCGTTACTTAGGCGAATCCATAAAAAAATACCCAAAATAAAGGGACGCTATGGGCGGATTGCAAATCGGTCGCATGTCGTGTCGCGACATGTGTGGAGGGCTTTAGATTCCGTGCTCGTGCGAGAGCACTGCCCCCGTGCCTACTGTCGCGCCATTGTCAAGTGGAATCGTTGCGCTCTGGCCGGCCCGGGCTGCAGCATCGGGGCCCCAGCGCCCCCAGCGCCCTGATCCTACGCACGCGTCGGATTCCGGTTTGCCCGGCGCACCTGACCGGCGCTCCTGACCGGCGCTCCTGACCGGCGCTCCTGACCGGCGCTCCTGACCGGCGCTCCTGACCGGCGCTCCTGACCGGCGCTCCCGCCCGCCCGGCGTCCGGCGACTGCTCGGCGTCGAAGCCGGGAATCGCGTGTCTCCCGCAGTCACGACCCTCGGAATCCCGTTGTCTGAATCACCGCTCCGTGTGCCGTCGGAGTTTTTTTTTAGGCTCGGCGAACCCGATCCTGTTTTATTTTGAGTTCCAGAAAATTACGAATTCCCCGGCGATGCTGTCGTGATCCGGTCGTCTCTGGTTAACGCGTTTGTCGATACTATTGCGAGTAGGGATAACTAAATATATTTTATTTATAAAACTATTAAATATATCAACCGAAATATTTGAAAGGGAATTTTTGCAGGTTAATTGTATACTTTTAAAAAGGTACGCCTCTAGATAAGTAAATTTCGATGATTCCAGTCCTTATGCGGATGTAAACATATGCAAATAATAACAACGAAGGAAGAAGTCCGTCTCGATTGTGAGAAAGATATTACCGATTTAGTTTAGCTTGTATTGTTTTTAAAGATCGATAATGATTATCTTATGACACGTTTTGGTAAAACTTTCTTCGAACTAAACAATAATCTGAATCAGAACTGACAATGGTAATGCGGTTGCTATTTTAACAACAAATGACGAAGCATCTACTGACAGAACAATGGCATCTGCGCTTTGATTTTTACTCGCTTGTTCGGGGTCAATCGTTCAAATATCGTGTGACATTGTATCGTTCAATGTCAACTCCACATCGAGTAGTATCGTGGGAGCAACAAGTATAATATTCTCAATCAATCTTATTTTTGTCACAGAACACATTCTGGCAACACAGAGACCGTACCGATTTCGGTTGACGAGTACGGCACTGACTCGTTCGCTTCCCCCCTATGCATAAAATATGAATGCACTCAAGTTTCCCCCAAGTTGATTATTATTTATTATTGCATTTGCTCGCACGATAGCTTTCGATCAATAAGAAGGGCGACACGACTGCCCCTCCCGCGTGACACGGGCACAGCAAGTGCTACTTGTATTCCTATCGTTTCGCTCGTAATTTTGAGCATCACACGGTCTGCACTTTCAGACCCCTCGAACTAACTGTGATATCTCAACTTTATAGTGCATACTCAACTCGTGTAAGTGTGTATAGATGTGTAAATAAACATGTATCCACTTACGCCGAGTACGAGTAACTGCCGAGTTACTCGTACTCCGGTACAGAGGCCGCTCTGTAGTTGTAAACTGGAGATATTGGTTATAGTTTAGTTAAATATTCCTTTAAGTAAAGGGTTCCCATTCTTTGCAGAGCTTGAAACTTCGGTTTTAGACGCACTCCTGAACAAAACTACGAGCACACATTCTTTAATAGTCACGATAAAAATTTACAGCCGGCCGCCCAAATCACGAAAGGGTAATAATCTGTGACAAATGCCTTCCACAATTTATAGAACTTTGAACGAGTCCACTGCACTGCCTGGGTTAGTGTGGACTCGTAAAGATATGCACTTTCAGACAAAATTATCATCCATTCTACGCTGTTGGGGCGGCTAAACAGTGAGCGTTTTAAAATTGTCTTTTTGTGCACTCCAGAGTGATATATATTTAGATAGGTATCTCAGAATGTCTTGTAAAACGTTTTAACCACTGGTTTACGTATGACAGACGCGCTGAGTAAAATTAATTCAGAAATATTTCTGAGAAAGACAGACCAATTTAAATAATGTATTCTAACTTAGTAAAGTGAAATTATTATGAGGTCGTTAATAACTTTACGCCACTTTTTAGTTGATTAGTTTTATAATTATTAGAGGCATTTTGGAGACTTACTTCATTGTAATCTCGAATAAACCATTAAAAATATGCATTTTAAGATTTGGTTACGCCGCGCACTTCTCGGGAGATATGGGGCACTTGCGTCGCCCACTCCCGAATTAAAATACGACCATAACTCGCTCTGTGGCGACGCTATTAGTGAGCGCTTTTCAAACGGGTTTTCAGTTCTATGCTGAACGCTAACTCCGCTCTCGACTCGGAGACCAGACACCCGAGGCGTGTGCTGTCGTTTTCCTCACCAATAATACAAATCATTTTGCGATTTAGGCTATTCACAGGTAGGGCTCCACAAATATGATGCACCTGTAAAGATATGAAATACCACATGCTATATTAATAGCCTAATAAAATTCCAGTACATGACATGCCATGAGTGGGCGCTACGTTTTTGTTCCAACCTTTTTAGGCCGAGAGGTTAGACTTTTGTAATGATCGTACACTTTTTCGCGTACAATAGCGCATGAATGTCGGCGCCGGGCTTGGCACTTCATTTCAATGGCGATGAAACATTATATTCCTACACGCATTGAAAATTAAATCTTATATAAATAGCAAACTTTCATGTTAAAAAGATAAATAATGCTTCGCCAGCACCACTCGCTACGGGGCGGAGATCCATTGTTATTTTTTCTCAATGTTTCAAGCAAGCATATGGCGTTTTCTCGAGGCTTATAATATTTGCCATGAATCAGTTGAGAAACGTTACCTTTAAGTACAATGGTGATGCTGTTGCCAATTTGGCCTTAGATAAGGTACAATAGCCGCTCATTCCCTCGCAGGCTGTAGCTGACTTATCCCATTTCTGCGAAGTGGTGTATGATTCATGCAATGCTGAAAACACACGCCGGGCTTAAACACGCTATTTTAATTTGCCAACCTGGGCTTTAATGAAACGTGAGTCAGTAAGGCCTCGAGTTGACGACGGAGCTGCGTGGAAGCCACAATGTATGATAAGTTATCATATTATAATCTGACAGAAAATACTGTGTCCACGGATGTTAAACGCTCAAATCTTCAATTGAGGGTTGTTCATGTTGATGACATTCTCAATAGAAAGAAAACATGCCAAAAGGGCAAGGTAATATTTAAGATAATATGTGCTAATAAGGGATTTGAAATAACTAAAATTCTTATCGAAGACAGGGCAAAGCATCGTCTGTGTTTTTGTTAGGTATGTTGTCTATCGGAACTTTTCTTTTATGGTACTCGGTAATCAATTTTTGAATTGAATTCCATTTTCTCACATATCAGATAGTCAAGTGGAAGGCTACTCGATCTATTGAAGAAGTTTAGTGTTCATTAGAGACATTGAATTATAGATACTACCTCAAGTTCAAGTGTCCGTCATAAGAGAGACGTTTTGTTGATCGATCACCGCGATGGACGGCAAACCAGAAACCCTGGGGAGTACCGAAGCCGACAGAACCGCTGAATCTTCTCTTTACTTTGAATGCGCGCATCAGCAGCAAGATAAATCAACATAACGGAATCTAGAAAATGCAGCAACATCTTTGAGAATTTCAAGTAAATATTCATAGCTGTACCAGACCTTCCGACATACGAAAAGGCGTGAGATGACGCGTTGGCGTTGTCGACTTTGTGTTGAAACCGAGATAACCCAGTTTATTCGATTAAGTTTCAATTTATGGTTTTTATAAGTATCAATATCGCGTTAATTTACCGAATCGAATGCTTTTTATAGACGTTTGATCATTAAAACTATACCGGGCGCTGTGTTGCAACAAATAGTGCTATTGAATATTTGTGAATAATAAGTACAGTTTAATCATCTCAGTGAACAGCAAGTAAACCATTACTCGCTGTCATTATGAAGCTGACTTCTCCACCATGCAATTGACTAAATTAATCAGCAAGCGGTCGACTAGGATTCGCGTTGGTCGTTAGTTTTAGTAGACAATTTAGTCAGCCGAGTCGCTCGCTTAAGTGGCTCTATAAATATTATAACATTCCTCACGATGCATTCGTCTTGCAGTCGGAATGCCCCCGCAGGCAGCTCCTCGCTCTCGTCGAGATGCACCCCAGAGAACGCAGTTGTCAAATAACACTCTGCTGCTCCAGACGCCCGTTATTACGAGTATTATTTACTTTCGCTTTAACTACCGCGGGGTTGTTGAACAATTAACACTACACAATTAATGAATGCTTTTATTTTAAACAATAAACAGTCTGGTATTAAACCCCGGCAGTTAAACTAATACGCGGAGTCATAATTTCAAAGTCGTTTATTCTGTCGTAAATTTCGTGTTTTCGTGAACACAAACAAATTGCCTTAACGGGTATGCTCGTAAAGATTTACAAAGCTGCCAGCGAATGGTCCTATAAAGATTTTTTTTCCCCTGAAATAATATAAACATGTAGATGAAATTATTGCGCGTTCTCTCAACGCCTCTTCATTCAGAGCGCTCACATAAGATGTGTATCAAGAATTAAAAAAAAGTGAGTCCTATCATAAACACACTCAAATAGAACCAGTTGATAATGTGAGCAGCCAACAGTTTTATGTGACGCTGCGTGTGCGTGTAATGCAACCGTTTATGTGAGTGGACATATCTAATTAACTAGAGCGAAGCTTTTTCAGATTTATCGCTGGTTCGAAGGTTCAAGATAATACGCAATTTTAAATGGGGCGATGAGGATATACAGTGACATGTTTTGAAGTATTAATCTAACTCAGAACAGATATAGAAAGCACTCGTGACGTATTCAAAAACAAGACAGCGATATGTAAAGCGTTCACAACAAAGGCAATTATGATGGTTAACTCTCATGAATTTAAAACACGTGCAAGGGAAAATACTTACACACTCGCTGCATTTTTCGACGCGAAACAGAATGTCATTACATTTTACATTCGTCTTCAACGATTGTACTTATGCACAGCCAGCGGTCGCCCGACGCGGGTGTTGAAATAAATGCTTTTTCTTGTGTTCAAACTCTCTGCCTACTAAAATATACATTTCGTCGGAAACGAAGAAATTTTTAATATGGTAAGAATTTCTGGAATACACACAGAGTGGGCTATATTAGGATCCCCGATGTCAAGTTTGACACGAGTCACTGAATACATCTGCATCCTTACTCATTCGTGCGTTTCAAATCATCTGGGGTTTAGAGTAGTTTATACGCTTAACATGTTTACATTTTTTTCTTTTTCAACAAAGCGGCACTCGGTGATTAGTGTGCGTACGTTAAAAAAATTGTAAGTGTTTTGATTTCGTCGGTTATTTTGTGTTGGAATTATGATTCAGGGGACGCTAAATTTATCGTTGCAAATGACTTATTCCTGGCGAGCCTCCGAGTGGCGCCTCCCCCGCGGCTTCCTCGGGGCCACTCGAGACTTTCAGTTTTGTTTGTTGCATTTGCGAGTGCAGGCGTCACCCGCCGTCTGCGAGCGCCCATTATTTATTCTCACGACATCTTCCAATCACTTTAGCCAACTGTACTAAACGGTTCAACGAATCGCTACTCCACATTTATTTATCTGGCGGGTACTTGACCCCTCTTAACATGTAAATTGGAAATAATTTCGCTCAAGCTATTGGCCTTAGCTTTACTTATTAGTATCTGTCAGTCTATTTACAGCCTGGAGTTCCCTCGTGTAAAACTCCTGTTCCTCGACTGGAACTGAATTGTTCATATATTTGTGAGAAACATACTTCTGATATTTTAGCTTGTTATGTTTCATTAAAATTTTATCAAAAAAATGTTTCAACAGTTAATATTTAGAGAGTTTTTAAGTCGTATTGGTTTTAGTTTACCAACCCGTACCGACGTTGACGGGTTTACAAGATTAGTGCCTACCCGGATAACTTAAAATACTTTTAATACGCGCTCAGCTATTCCAAACCACATTCATTAATACCAAATAGTGTAGTATTACAAAGTGCTGTTAAATAATTATTTTTTAAATAAATATTTTTAAGGTATTATTAATGATATACACAGCATGTGGCGGTGACGGATTCATACTTTCTAGAAATTATTGACATCCATTATGGCGCTTTACAGAACGCGATCTGCTGTTTGACTCTTCCCAGCGTGTTGATTGGCGAGAATTCGCTAAGTTCTTGACCTGGGCTCTACTCCCTGTGTCTCTCAGTTGTCAGTGAGTATTGTCTGTGGCACTGACTCGCGTCTCTCTGCATTGATTACTTGAATTAATGTTAATCACTAGTCTGGAGGCATGATGCTCCACCGTGACCTTTGGAGATTCTCCGATACCTCGATAATAAAGGCTTCGATGAGTCGCTCAATCAGCTAGCGCAGTGTGCGTCTGTCTTTGATCATTATATTATTCTTTTCATTGCATTGGTCCAGTGAATTTACTTTTCATACCGATTTTTATACCGATACTCATTGTGCAACTCTGCCAAAATTCATGCATATAATATAAAATAAATACTGTTTTTTTTTTCTGATAGTCGTAAATTATTAATTATAATTTAAAGTAGCTATTGTTAAAGGAAGTTTCCACGAGAAAAATTATACTAAAAATTACACAAAAAAATTATTGCCACAAAGAGTTGGCTGCGTTTGTATGGAAATCAATACACGGTTCCGCCTCATAATTATGCAGTAAATGTAAATCTGGAAAGTAAAAAAAACTTCGGTTAATCTATTATCTATGGGCTCTGCATGGCCTGGTCCTATTTCTCCGAGTAATAAATTGTTTCGTTGTATCTGGTTATGAAAATTTAAATAATCTGAAAGAAGTCACCCAGAACTCCAAAAGAGTATATAACTTCGTAGTATATAACGATCACAAGTCTATAACTTTTGATCCGGGAGCTTCGCCCTCGCAGCCCCTCGCAGGCCCATCTTCGGTTTCTCCCGAGAGTCGGTCACCAGTCGCAGGCGACTACTGGGCGGTGTCTCCCCATGTTGGGTCACCAGCGCCACTGCCTCACGCGATATCTCATTGTTTGCAGACTCGGCACGTTCTGTTTTCTTTGTGACGACCACATCCGCCCGTTTGTCCCCTGCATAAGTAATTACTCTCTTGCCAAGGTAAATTCGCTAATGTATTGTTTTCGACGGAAACTGTAAGCACAGACTCTAGGAACATGACAATGTTGGGAATATTAAATTAGTCAACATTGTCATCGAAAGGTATTGTCTTCCATGCAAAAGCATTAACGCGGTTTCGAGTCGGATCAAATATAGCGTTAGGCACCCTTAGGCTTATCTTCATTTACACGCGTGCTCTATCGCTTTACTCGTCGAAATCGATGAATCGAGATCGAGAATGTTTTCTTCGTGTGATCCGGAATCTAGCACCAGAACTCTGTATTGCGCTGTAAATAAATATGTTAAGTATGAAAAATGAAAAAAATAAATTTGATTTGTGAAAAAATAATTAATAATCATATTACACAATATTTTTTTTGCTTCCTTAGTCATTGCACTGTGTTCTGTGAGTAGTTCTTTTACTAAATTGTGTTCCGTATTAATTTAGAATAATTATTATCACATGTTTATACTCGTGAGTCATGTTGAGTAATTTTTAGCAAAAATATTGTGACATACCCGCTGAAGCGTGAATGTAAGTAATCAAATAAAAATTAGTGTTGCCACGCTGGAAATTCGTTAGCCATCGACCATAAATAAACTTTGTTAGTTGTTTCCTAAAATTATTATTAAAACCTCATAAAAAGTAATTCTTTTCGTAATACCAAATATTTTTTCACCAATGCCTTCCTCAATAAAGTTATTTTTTTACGATTGAGGATTGTAACCGTCATAATGTTCTTTGAACCATTCACCAATCATCAATCAATTATTAATTTAAGCGGTTACCTGTACGAGTGTGCGTTGGATTTAAATCAGTTGTATCATTTAGTTCGATTGTTTGTTGAAACACTTCTTAAAATCGTAGATTTTTTCAGGTTTGTCTATTTATTTGTGACCAAAATATATTTTTATGTTCATTATAATTTCACTTTCAATTTGTGAGGCCATATTTATGGCAGGTAATACTAGTAGTCCAGGGTTTTTGAATGAATAGTTTCGGTGGAGTAGTGACTGAGGCATTGTGCGGCGCACTGCAGGCGCTGTGGGTAGGCCGCGAAGGGAACCCTCGATTGTTATTGAAGTATTGTTCGCCTTTGTGTTGCTTGTGCTGAGCCTGTTGACACGTGACTACACGTGTAATGTACGTGCATGCTAGGGGCTCTAATGACCGCGATTGAAATAATTATTTACCAATAAAAAAAATCTAGGTACACGATGACTCAGTCGCCTTTGTTGACACTGTTGGTTTTCATTTGTTCTTCAAAAAGAATTTGCCATTGTCAAATAAATCCATGCTTTATAACAAAAAGCCTTTTTTGAAAATTTATTTTTTTAAAGACAAAATATATTAAACTTCTTATTTTGTCGAAATATGAGTAGGTATCCAAATACATTCATTTTATTTTTTTCTTTAATGCAGACAATCTCGGTAAGAATTGATAAATTTAGCGTATAATTAATTCATGCATATTTGTCTATTATTTAATATTTTTGTTCTGGCAAAATTTTTTAAGGCGGCACACATTTTTATTGTTACTCTTTGTTCGACGGAAGACAGAATGCGTATTAAATAAGCGAGCAGATAGAGCTCGGTGTGGGTCCAATAATCTACTACTAGTGCGTCGTGTCCTGCCTGCAGACCGCGAGGACGGAGTTCAGGCGAGTCGCAGAGCCGCGTTGCCGTACGCCTAGCGAGGTAGGGACGTCCATTGTGACATAAATGGAATACATCTCATTCGGCCAGTTTTTCAATAAAATCTGAAACTCTATCGAAAAAATATTTTCAAGTTGGCTGTTCTGCTTATTAAATCGTATCATAGACATAAAGTATATTTGGTCACATGACTGGTGATTGTTATTCATACCTTGTCACATTTAGCTTCAACACAACGCTATGCGATTCCCACAACGTTATCGGTCGTGTGACAGGTTTCTAGAAGTGCATTCGTATAATTCCGCGTAGGTCTGCCGCTCTCTCCCGGCCTACGATATGATCTACCGGAAACCGAATGGGCGTACCGGCGACACCGCCAATGTATCAGGAGAATAAATTTGATTAATGCAGCGGACAAGTGTGACCTCAGGACGTGTGCGCTGCGCAGCCTCGCCTCGGGGACGCGAATAGACCTGAGAACGTTCCAGGCTGGACTTCTCATCCGCCTGGACTCCCGAAAGCACTCCGCTTCGAGATCTCTCGATAAGTGAGGAGACGCTTTCGCGAATAAATCTCGCACGCGTCCGCCGAGGCTGATGAGAGATACGGCGCCGGCAGTAACTTCACCTCGAAATAAAAGCTCGCACGAATGTGAGAATGCTTGTTGCACGATATCCTAGAAAGCCTCGGGTGTCGTTGACTCCTATTCGTCGTTATTAAGTTATTCTTAATGGATTGCTCAATAATTATTATCGCGTGAGCGCATATCGATTTCTCATTCGCTATATCGAGCAACTAACCACGTGTAGGGCGGATCACGCGCCTGGACAAATTTCTTGTTGGTTTTGTGCGAGTTTGTAAAAAGTATTGTATGTATAATAATTTGGATGCTGCTTTCAATAGAAACGCTCAATATTATGCTTTCACGTATGACGCGAAAACATCTATAGAAAGCACAGTTGTCTGAATTATAATAAGTATGATGTATACTAAACTACTTTATCTCAAATTGCTATTAAATTACTAAAATGAAATACAGCGAGTATTTTTGATATCAAACTGAAGGGCGTAAATCTTATTTATTGATTCTAATTGTTTCAAATACGAATCAGTTCATTTGTCTGAAATTATTGTGTACAAAAATGAGTATGTCGAGTCTAGTTAGAATCAAAATGTTGTGTCAGGCTTTATTTACTGCGCCAAAATGTCCAAAAAGTCCCACTGGCGAAATTTCTCGTCGGAGCTTGGTGATTCCGAAGGCAGACAATTTCGCGCTGGAATTTTGATTCTCCGCCAAGGCGCGATGCTTGGCTTGCGCGAGCGTCTCCCCCGCGCGCTCGTTTATTCTCATTATGACAGCTGCTGTGTTATTGTTCCCGGACGAAGTGCAACGGGAAGGCTCCGCTCCACTGAGCAATCGATACCGATGGCGAGCCGTCGGCGTCGCTCTCTCGCGTATGATCGCGGGGTCGATAAGTGTTCGATGCAGATAGCACGCTGTTTAACAAACAAAAAATATATGCAAACCCCTTTTATGCGGTTCGAACACGAACGCTGTGACTCAATAATAAAAAAACCCCCGCGTGGTCGTCGGGCGAGTACATTGCTCCTTGAAGTATTATAAATAGAGCCAGAATGCATATTTTTTGCACTTTAAAATTAAAATTCTATTTTCCTTTTACATCCGTGGGTGCTATGGGCATGTCACTTTTCCGGTATTGTTTCTCACCGAACGGGTATTTTCTATCACTATGTACCTATAATCAGTATCTTAGAATCAGAGGTAAGGGAGCATTGAATATAGTTGTATTGAAAGAAAATTTATTATATAAATAATATTTAAAAAAAAAACATTTTATTATAATCAAACATCATTACACTCTTCCGCTTTCAAAATGAATCGATTTTATTCATACTTGCTATCTATCACTCAGTCGCCTCGGCATTCGTGATAACAAATATAGTAACTCTTAAAATCGATTCTGTAAATGTTACAAGGTTGGTTATTTTCACATCGTCGTAACGAAGAAAGCTTTTTACAAAAACCTTCCAAATATTTATTGCCTACGTATGTAGGGCGTGATGTTTTTGGGGGAAGTACGCTGTACAGTTATTTACCGATCGAGCAGGCCCGCTGTGCCGCCAGCTCGCCCGTGATGTGCTCGATTGCGTCCCACTTGGACGCCTGCCACCTCGGGAAGGTCTCCCGGCGACTGCCTTCACCCCCACGTCGGGCGATCGAGCGGACACCGCTGCCGCCGCGGCGAGGGAGACGTTTCGTGAAATGTTATCTTTGTACTTCTTTGCGAGTCTTTCCCATGGCATGTATGGAGGTGTCGACTCTCTCAAAGTATTCTCAGAAAGATCCTAACCTAGATGATCCTATGTCGCGCTTGCAAACCGGTTTGATAAACTGACAACATCGAAGTTATCACATGGAGAATCCTGTGCGACGCACTGAACTGTATATTTCGTATTTATTTTGACAAAGCATGTTCCAGGAGTCCCGCAGATTTGTTCTGTTGGTAGGTAATTTCACTCATAATATTACACCTTGGATGAATTCTTAGGTGATATTTATACTATTTAACAACGTAAGATTACTGCTATAATGTTTTAAAGTTTTCCAGTAGTTTTTTTTATATTTAGTAAACCACCCCTGACTTTTCGGGTGGGCGCGACAAGCTATTTCAGAGCATATCCCAACACAGCATATCCGCCTTGGTTCGGCAGACCGTCGGCAGTCGAAGAGGTGGCTGAACGCAATGTACTTCTTTTTCACTGTGCTCTTATGGAATGCAGAACTCGCACAGTTAGAAAAGTGTCTCATGTCGGGTATGGCTTTAAACTCACCGAGGCGTATATTAAAAGCAATCCTTTCTCGATATATCTAGAAATAACTGAAAACCCAACAGGTATCAGGAATCAAGGGTATTTGTTTCAGTCGTGTTTTCATACATATATATATTTTTTTTAATTCAGAATTGGATTTCTTCAATGAGTTATTTTCGCGACAATTTTCATCGCAATTATTTGAGTTGGGTTGTGTTGTTTCTCCTGTTTTATACTGTTTAATATTCAGCTTTTGTTTCTACCTGAAGAAATCTGTTGTGTAGATGTAACCGGTCAAATTATACAAAAAAATCACTAGAAGTGACATTGTTGTATTATTTATATACCCAACAATTGTAACATACTTCAGATCATCTAATTTCTACATTTTACAAACAATGAAAATAGGTTATAAAATATTTAGTTTCCGGTAAATACGCGAATCAGCCAGATCGATATACATTGTTATTCTGCTTGACTCTATGGTGACTCTTCTCTTTATTATTTATTCTGTAGCGTTCGCAATTCGCAGACACGTGTCTCACAGAGACGTCACACCGGCGTCAGTCGAGAGCCCCGCCGAATCTCCGACGGAGACCCTCCGCGCCCGTCGCCAGGGAGTCTAGACGGCCGCGGGCGGTGACTCCGGCTTGAGCTCGACTACTGGACATAACGTGCTTCAGTCATATATGCCGTCCGTGTAACCCGTCGCTCCACTACTTTCTGAAGTATTCTATACTTTCATCGAATACTTTGTATTTTTTTCTAATTAAGTGAAGTCGAATTCATCGATCGTTTCTTTTGGATGACGTAACATAAAGTTATTAATAGTGGTGATAGAATGTGAGTAAATAATGTATACATTACACCCTCCTAGAATTTTTTAAAATTGACCTAAATCCAATCAGTAAAAACTACGATAAACACACACCTAAACAGCAAAAGCTATAGGACTGTCACCGCTTTTTTAGACATTTGGATATCTACGGTTTTTACATTTAAAAATATGATCTAAAATGATGACATTCGATAATATTAGCTAAAACTTGCTACATTAGATAACCATATGAAATATTACGAACAACATAATACTCCAATACAGCTGATTAAATTAATGTATTGAAACGCGCCCCATCATGAAGGCTTGTAAAAATTATTATTTTTTCAGCGGTTATATTTTTCTTGCTTTTACAATCTAGCAGTCGTCCGCCACCGAGCGGCACCAGCGACGCAGAAGAATTGTTTGATTCGATGATTTATTTCACTGTCAGTTTTTTCTTGTGAGTATTAAATATAAACCAGGAGTGGGCTTCCACGCGGATATTATTTAAAGTTCAGAGATTTGAATAATAATATTATTATAATATTTCGCCGGAGCGGCAACCGAGTTAATTAAATTATACGCGTTATTATTGTAAATGAGAACTCGGAACTTTTGTATGTATCAAATGAAACATTAGGTTTTTTTTATTGGCCCTGTCGCGTGCCGCCTTTTGAAAATGTGAATACTTATTAAGCTTCAGAGTGAATTATACCTACTGAATAATACTTTGTTAATTACCGCAATTCACAATTAGCAAAGTTGACTATAATTTGTTTTTTTCTTTGGCTGTATTTTTCTAGTTGATAATTGTAAAGCTCGAGTGTGTATTTTTGTAATAACTCACTGGGTTGTATTTTTATTATATAATTATGGAAATACAATAAGTACATTTTGAACATTGTAAATAATGGTAATAGTTTTATTTTCCAGTACAATGAATAAAAAATCATGAAGAATAACAATTATTTAAGTAACAAGTATTTAAAAACAAAACTTTTCAATACTTACATTAATAATTCCAAAATATTTACGAGTAACTGCTACTGTTCAAATAACAATGATTGATAATTTCAAATATCATTGTTCATTAATTCTTTCCTTGACATTATTGTAAATAAATCGACTAATTCAGAAAATTAGTATTTTGCTTCTGATTTAATTACCTTCATTTGCTTTAAAAACAAAAACATATTTATGTTAGCACGTCGACTTGACGCACGAACAAGTTAAGTGTGTTGGCTATAAAAAAAGAGTAAATTAATATTTATTAAGATATTTCAAGGTTTTGTAGGTATAACGTTTTATAGACTATGAATAGCTTTCCCGGTTGATTAAAAAATAATGGAAATTCTATAATTTTTTTCACAGTGTTTATCTTTGGAGGAAATTAAGTCGGTCAATTTTACGATCGCAATCGTCGAGCCCCCGGCGCCTCGTACCTTTAATGCCCGGATCGCGCTTTTCTTGACCATTTTGAATGCGGCCACCTATTGTTTGACCGTGACAGGTCAGGGACAGGCTCCATTCCGCGCAGCCCGGCCTTGCGGCCTTATCAAGAGTCCGAGTGATCAGTCCGCACGGCCTCAGCCTCGCCTCGCGCGGCGCCGGCCCCGAGTGTCCGCGGCAGACGGCTTATGTATTTCCGAGTAGGTATGTATTTATTATGAAAAGGAAAATTTGGCGCAGGCCTACGCGCCTGCGAGACGCCGTTTGAGCCTTTCCTAGTTATTTTTATCAATAGGTACAAAGACAAATTCGTATTCGTCTGGAGTCTATTACTCCCGGAGCCTCCGGAGGCACACGCGCTCAATAGAACTGACGCAGGTTCACAAATTTATTAATAACTTTATATGTCGAGTTTTTATTTCTAAGATGATTTATTAAATACTGTACTGAAATGGTTATTTTATATTGGAATGGCATCATCTTAAGGCCGGTAGAAGGCCTCCCTTCGATTTTTCTAATGTACCTGGTTTTCTGCCGCACCGATCTCCCTGTTCTTGCTATCCGGCAGGTCGACGGAGAGATCCGCGTTGATGACTGCGAGCGGTCAATAGAAATCGAAGATTTGTTGTCGATTTAAATTTATTTTGTGTAGCGAGTGCGTTGTTTGGGAATCAAGAAATACGGTGACAGTGTTGCCAGATGTTCGATTGACAAAAACAAAAACATGTAAAACCGGATATGGCCGATAAGATAACTCCCACTAGGACGTTAGCCTTGTGACCCTATCCAACGAGACATCGTTCATACTTAATTAAATGACATTTATAATTGGGATTATGAGTGATATATAATGACCACCTTTCATAATCGAAGCTAAAATCCCTAGCTCGTTTACTGAATATCATGTTATGCTAACTAACCGAGACCGGTGCTTATAATTGGCATCGCATGATAGACCATACATATGCCTACGAAAATATTTCTAATAATTTCAAACCTTTTTAATGAATATATTATGTGTCAATGCAAACATTTTATTATGTTAGATGAAAAATAGTAAAACTCCTGCTTTAACGGTATACATATATATATAAACGGTATAATATATTGAAATATTTAAAAGAAATGTGTAATAAATAGTTTGTAACGTTTTGGCACTAAAAACTTTAGTTTTACCAATTATTAATAAATACATAGTTTTTTCAGCTTTACAAGTTTATTGTTGAATTATTTTTTTTCGAGATTGTTGAGATTCGAACCCACACCTCCACATCTATTGCGACCCGGTCCTAAGCTAAGACACATTTTATACGTTTTATGTGTAAATCGATTGCCTGAAAAACTTTCGTTTCTTTGTGTCTCATCTGAAAGCTTGTGTGTGCCCTCAGAAGTTCCATTACAAAAAGTTACAAATACGAATACGTCTCAAAGCATGGAGTTTTTTTCAAATCTGTTTAGACTCGTAAAATATGGTTTTAAAAATATGCTGTGAGTTGTGTTTCGTAGCATATTTTTTGTTGTTTACGACCGGGTTAACTTTTAGGCCCATCACCCGCCCTCGGCGAGATATCTATTAAATCTATTAAGTCTGGGGTTCATCGGTTCCTCCCCCGAGGCCCGCGGGGGTGGACCTGACCCGCGCAAGCGACCCCGGCCACGGCACGAGAGATGCCTTATCGCTCGACTAATAATGGTGATTTATGCTCCCTTACGGCCGTCTCTTGTATCCTTTAATGTTCAATTCAAATACTAGTCCAATTTTAAATTTGAATAATACTCGAGGTACACGGCACTTGATGGTTGAATTTGAATTTGTAAAATGCAAGTCACTGGTATCTGATAAGACTTGCAGCAGTTTTCTCTGTGCGAGGTTACTGAGCTCATTTATCAATTGATAAGAATGCAAAAAAATACTCGTATTTATATGATATCCCCGTGCTAGTTAAAATATTGAAATACGCTCCGTATATCTATGCAAATCTGCGGCTGTCCGAGTTTGAATTCCATTTCGTGTTACATCCCAACGGGAAAGAAGTCTCTGTGACATGACAGTCAAAAATGCTTTTGAAATCTGCCAGCCTGTGAGAGACTGTTCTCTTCATGAGTATTGTTGAACTTTCGATGTATGTTGATTGACTGGTACAATTTAAAATCAAAAGGAGATGATATTTTCCTTTACGTCTGTTCCATGCCGAAATCCCAGGAAAGAACGAAACTTTTGAAGCTAAAGAAATAGCCAGAAAGAAGTTTAATTAATATATTTGTGACTTCAGACTTCATCCCATCCCAGACCCATTCGAGTAGCCAGTGAACGTCTATATTAGTTTTTTTTCGATATGAAGGCTGTTATCTCTTCCTCTCGTGTTTCTGAATCCTTGTGATCATTGTGCATTT
Source organism: Atopsyche davidsoni (assembly GCA_022113835.1). Taxonomy (NCBI): domain Eukaryota; kingdom Metazoa; phylum Arthropoda; class Insecta; order Trichoptera; family Hydrobiosidae; genus Atopsyche; species Atopsyche davidsoni. The sequence continues at coordinate 5,259,163 of JAILWY010000006.1, read as the reverse complement.
ACGAGCGGAAGCGGCCCAGGCAGGACGACGTGGCGGTGTGCGCGGCCAAGTCCAGCAGTAAAGCGGATTTATTACACCTCGATATAATCCACCGGGGCTAACCAGCTTCGTCTGTGAGATTCCAATAAATAATAGCGGACGTAATAACACGCTCCATTTCGGCCTTATTCTTATTCCATTCTCTAGCCTGCTTTCCGTGGGGACTCGAGACAACTGGGATGATTGATGCGAGATGTTTTTTTTGTATCCTTTTTACGGAGTTATGAGAAACATTCTCTCGTAGGGCACAAAGGGTAATAAATAACAGTCTACCGCGGCTTGCCGACAAATGGAGGTGTTCTGTCTTCTACGTGTGTGATATTATGAATTCTCCCTAATTCTTTTAGTCCTTTCTTTTTATTATAGACTTTGTTCGAAAAGGCGCTCACAATAAACCGAAAAATTGAACTCGGGAAAATAGTACTCTATGCTAGTATAGTATATTATTTAATTGGAAGGTTTTTTTGTAGATATGCATATGCCTGAATATTGACTTCTTCCACTTTCTTTGAAATGGATCTTTATTGTTGAATTAACCGCCCCGTTAAAAATCAAATATCAACTATATTTATAAGATTTAATATTATGGACAATAACATTAAATCTAGTAAATATGTCGATTTTTCAAACGCTATCGCGAGGAATGGCTTTGAAGACTGCTATGCAGTCGAAGGTGGCGCTCGTGGATGTCCAGCAAAGTCCATGAATCTTCTCTCGATTTATCGAGGACAGTGGCTGCCTCATTTTTTATTTTTTTTTGCGGCCTTTTATCAGGTCTGGATGCGTAGATCAAGCGAATAGATGTATTGTGAGAAATAAAATTATGAAAAAAAAAAAAAAAAAAGCATTTTAAACACTCTCTGAGGGATGCAAGCCCCTGGATATTACCCGTCTCAAGGCACCGGTCTTTGAATCTCACGCAAGGTCTTCAGTCAATCATTTTCATGGCAGATAATAGTTCTATTTTTCTTTCTTTTGTTGAAATTTGTACTTTATATAAACATTGAATGTTTTACGTTAGTTATTTAAAGGTATAGAATTTGTAAATCTAGGAAATATTTTCTGTCATAGTTTTCATTGCTAAAATAGCTAGCCATTTTCGATCTACAACTGAACGGAGGTTTTTAAATGATTTATTCTATATCTTTAATTAGAGGCCGTTCTCTGTTTAGTCATAAGATTTATAGATATCATCACTCCATATTATCCACATGTCTTCCTTTATATCTTCCGGTCGCAGGTACTATTGCACTTATTGAGGTTTTAAACAATCTCGTCTATACGCGTACGAGTGAGTAGTTATAGCACTGTTTATTTTGGATTACTTTGCAAACAGCGATATGATCAAGCCAAAAGCGTAGATTCGCCAAGCTAGCTTTTTATGTCGATAGATGCATTTTCGTAAAAGTTAATACCTACACTAAGTTGTTATTATAAAACAGGCACGCGCGTGGGTGTCGTGGGCTGTGCCTAGTAGTCCTTTTAGAATTCATTTCTGTATGAATATGCTAGAGTCGGGTTATTAATATTGCGTCAAACATCGTAAGTGGTTAATTAAAAATGCTATCCAGCTGGGGGCTGTGCGTTTAATTGAGAGTTCAAGAAGAACGAATCGAGTCGAGAGCCCGCTTGTGGGCCTGCTGCTCTCAAAGTGTATTTTTCATTACGGAGGGAATTTGTAAAATTAGAATCAATAAGTGGACGCAGGAAAATAAAATAAAAATAATCGTTTCGATGTTGGTAATGCGACACACGACCGAAAAATACGATGTCCCTTTTTCAACGCGGTTAAGACCCTCAAGAGTCGAAATCGATTCTATTTTTTGATATATTACAGGTGTTGTGTATAATGAGAAATTATTACCAGAGGTCAAGAGGTTAGGGTACGCAGGTAATGTAGAGTTAATGACATTGCGACCTTGTATATCCGCTTTGATAATAAATTATAAGAGTTTTGACATTTTATAGCTATCAAACTCGTGTTTGTTCCCACGCCTTAGTTTTCTTGAAACTCGTATTTCAGGCTTTTGTCATTTACACAATTTATTACATTATTATCTCATTAGAAAAGTTTTACTGTAATACTTATTTTGTTTACAATGCAAATACAATGCAATTACCGATATCGATACCGACGCTGGCGTTAAACCGGCCCACGGAAAACGGTTAATAACCATTAATATGCTACAAATTATGCTCACTGATGATTTTTATGTTACAAAATGTTTCAATCGATATACCATCGAAAAATGATTTATGATAAAAGTGGTGACGTCCCTTACATGGAAACTCGCCGTCGACTCGCGCGGCCTTGTACTCGAATTCAAGGAGCTCTCCAAAATTCAATCGGGGAACTCTCATTATGCCTTATAGTTCATAATTCTGTTTCAAAATATTGCAAATGCATGACAAATCCGCGCATTCATAAATATTATAGGTGTCGAATGGTTTATGTTTTGTATAAACACCGGCCACGACGCACTGCCATAAAATTTCCATGTTGTACCATTTTTTTTAAAAATAATTTTATTCCAGTTTCAATGATTTGTTACACATATTGTACTAATTAGTGTAGGATGGGCACTTATTTTTTTTCAGCGCATTACTGATTAGAATTGATAAATAACACAGCAAGGGCATGACTCATTCAGTCCGCTGGTATAATTAATCTGGGATATTAAAAAATACACATTGGTACGACTACCTTATTTTGTGGTTCATTCTGCGAGTTAAAATACTCAACGTTGTTACGGTAGTGTATTTGTCCAATTTTTAAAGAACTCTTCGACATGTACTTTGTCGTCTGAAAATTGTATAAAATCAAACTATTTATAATATTCCAAATAAAGTGCTTATGAGTATATGCATTCAAATTGATCGCGTTGCCTCTAGCCGCTTCGGATCTCGAGTGGCCTCTTCCTGTTATCCCAGTAGCAGTCGTACTATTAAGGACGGGAGGTTAGGCGCTATCGACAGGGGCAGGAAGCGAATGGCAGCGGCGACCGTGGATAGCGGAGTGAGCAGCCGCCGCGATGGATCGCCTCCGCCGAGTGTTGCGGTGAGTCCCGCGTGGGAGACGCGCCGTCCTTCGCGCGGGCCGCGGCTCCTTATAAGTCCGCCTCGCCGCGCCGCGCCGGGACGGCTCCTCGCGCTCTCCCCGATGTCCTCATCGATCGCTCTTACTTATTGTGAAATTACACTGATTCATTTCAATTTCACGAATTTCATTTATTTTCAAAGCATTTCTAGCGCATTCGCCGGCACCTCAGGTTGTTACCCAAGAACCGATCAACATATATTTGTTTTATTTTTAATCAGACCCATCACTATGCGAGCTAATTTATTCCTCCGTTCCGTGTATGGGCTTACTAAATTTATTGGACGTTTTGTATTTCAAAACTGAGCAGAGGTATCAGTATCAATGCTGTGGATTTCCTCTATTTTTGTGCGTATTGCTTAGATTTTCTTGGCGTAGAGGTCTCCGGCTCTCCCCCTGACTTGCTCGACTGTATTTGCCGCTACTGCGATACCGATCTGATTGAATTCTGCGGTAACGTATTGCGTTGCTGCTATACCGGCAGTACCCGGTTAACAGTCCGATGCTTTGGATTGTTTACAAAAACCGATGCGCTCCAATTTGTTGATGAGCCGAGCTGGGTTGGTACTTTTTCGATACCGGTTAACAATTCAATTTATTTTTGCAAATCATCGGATTAGGAGCCACTAGATAATAAAAAGTTGGCAGTTTAGATCGAACGGTCGTTTCGATGAATGATTCATGAAGCAGACGTAAAAACAATCTGTCGTCTTTTCTCGAATTTATCAACTAATGTTTATTTTATTATTCAGTCGGTATAATTTGTTTCTACTGCTGTTTTAAAAATACATTAATATGCTCATGTATGTATATATTTTGTCGTTCGCTATGTGAAATTGATAAATAGAACGCTTTGCTTTAATTAATCATTTGCCCAAACAAGTTCATTAATTTGCATTTTTTTAGGTTTATCATATAAATATACTTAAGTATCGCCACATAAAAGTATTTTTCGAAGTTTCAAAATTCTACGTCTATCTATGACTCTGCTGTGACATCTTTCTCGAAGTCTAGATTTTACGCGGCTTGTATCTTGAGTGGCCAATGGATGAAATGTTCATAGGCGTAAGATGTGTACGGATTTAATCTGTAGCTGAACCGATGGCAAGTCAATCATACTATGTAAAATTTGATAAGATGAATCTAAATTTGGGGGTATTGATTGCACGTTTTTTTTTATTAGATACAATTAAATATCAATTTATATTAACAATATATCTCTAATTCCGTACTTAATGTCTTATATATATATCAGTGTAGTAATTAAACTTATTGATTTATGTATCGGATAAATTATTTCAACTTTGCATAGAGAGCGACAATATTTAATTTTTATGGCCCAATCAATAGATTTATTGCTAGTAACAGCTGCATCGAAACACAGATTTATCTCTTGGAAAGCGATCATTGTATCGTTTACGTTTGTATTCAATTACAAATTGTGACTCATGCAACACGGTTAACGGTAGTTATTTATTATAAATATCCACAATATGCCGTGTTTTATCATCAAGCACGTGTGGTTGAAGCGCGCGGACGGATAGCATCTCGTGATACAAATTGATTATTTGATTATCATCGAATATTTTATAGATTTTAAAAGATTTGCACGGTTTGATTGATGGAAATTTTAGCGTGCCACTGGGTCAGAATGATACCGGAGATGATGAAAAAAAAAAATACACGGCGAGCTGTGTGGCAGGTCGCGTTTTTATCGGATTGTTATTTACCTGTGACCATCCAAACTTGACTTAAGTCAATTCTCATAAGAGTTTTTTTTTTTTTAGTTTTAATTAGTTGATGTGTAAATTGCTGTAAGTTATACGCTGTCGATAATCTATTCGCTTACAGTCACTAGCCTAGTGCATTTTAGAATATATGTGAATGCTTAATGAACTTCCATACAAGTCATTTCGAATTACCACAAATGATAGAAACAACTGTGGCTATTGCTTCCCATGTAAGAGAATTACGAACACGTGTATATTCGATATTTTTAATAATTCGCAGGAAGATTGTTCTTTTATATATATTGTATAGTATGTTAAATTCACTTGAATTATAGTAGTTGCTAGTTGTTGAGTAATTAATTAGTCCGCATGTCCCGGCACACCTCGAGTCCGGCAGCCGGATCGTTATTCGCGTGCAAGCTTCACTTTGTCGTTTGTCAACGGCTGCGTGGGTGGCTCTCGGATTGTATGCGAGATTTCCTACACAGAATAATTATGATTGTACGCCGGCGGCCTTCCTTCCCACTAACTGTTGTGCCATTTTTTATCCCAACGAATGCAAGTGAAATTAATCTCCGACCTGACCTTAATATATTTTTTAACGATGCAATTAAACGGCCCGGGCCTCCCTTATATGGGAGACTCAAGATTCGATTTCTGGCTGCATCGGGCGAAGTCAGCGTCGGTTCTTTCCTAGGTAAACAGGTTGGAGGACTCTTGACCTTTTGGACGGATTTAGCTCTTGATTGATGCCTGTCGTTTTACAGTAAGATACATCTAAATCTTTTTGATTCGTGAGGTAACTAGTTCTTTCTGACAAATACAACGCGTCGTTTATATAAACTGCTCATTGACTTAAAATTTATTAGTTGGTAATATAGTTTTAATCGGAATGCAAAATGTATATCTAAGCTATTTTGATGTATGCGACTGCTTGCATTACTTTCAGCTTTAGTTTAAGAAAATGGTGGTGTTTATTACAACAGTTATAGTAGCTCATCCTGTTGTATTATAAATTATGTCCTTAGGCATGTTTTTTTACCTGTTACCTTTTTTTTAAATTTAATATTCATAAAAGTAAATTTATGTTAATTAAGATTAATTAAAGCGCCACGAGTTTGATAAATTGTAAATTTCAAGTAACTTGGCTGGGCTCTTTTATAATGTTTCCTCACTGTCCACTTTACGTCCGGAGAAGCAGAAGTGCTTTTGTATTATTTTACACAAGCCAATTTCCAATTAAGCTCACTATCGACTGCAGAACGAGTCTTGTTCAATTACGCCTGTTGTCCATTTGTTTACAAGTTATTGCAGTTTCTTGTTTTATGGGATGAAATCACGCTCGCCTAGCGATCCTGTGACCTCCGCATCCTGTCGATGATACTAATCGAGCTCTTTTGTGATAACTTCCTTACTGTTAATGATTATATTGATTTATTTTACCGTATCCAAAGCCCCATTCGAACTTCACGCTATGATTTTTGACCGTTACTTTTTTGTTTGGTCGGAAGTTATTATATCCTTATTGTTTATCTTTATTGTGATTAAATCCGCTGACCCTTCCACATTGCGATGTCTGCACGAAAAGAATGTTCATTCGCAGACATTAAAATTGAAAAGAGAATAATGTTGAGTCCGATATTCTCTCAATCGAGTTGATATTGAGAACAGTTGCTATACGTCCAATGGCCACTCACAAATGGATCGGTAGGGAGAGATTACCCTCTGATTAATATTTCCGTATTTAGCAATGTGTGCATCGGCCCAATCCGATATCTATCCTTCATCCCTCGCTCCAGGATACTGCGGCAATAGAGCACCTTTCATCACTGCCACTGATGGAGTAAGAGCGCATTCTAAATTGCAATACAATCGTCGCGGACCGTGTCCGCCGCGGTCGGATCGGATAATCCGCGGGACGATAACTGGACGCAAAAACTGGCCTAGGGTAATGTCCGACTCCGAGGAACGGGTTCGGTGATACAATATCACATCCCGCGGATTCCTCGACGGGTCAACGCTGCGAATTCCGACCGGTCGGACGAGCTTTGTGCGAATTCATCAAACGTAACTGTAATTAACGGCACTCGCGACTCCCCGACCCCGCCCGAGACGCGCCGCCCTGGAGGCGAGGAGTTCTGATGATGCGACCAAATCATTTTCGGTTATTGTATGTTTTATATTTGTATATTTAACGCTTTTGTGATTCGTCTCTTTTTCCTAAAACAAACCTTTTTTTAAAAATTTAAATTGGTTTATTTTTGGGTGATTAAAAATGATTGGAAGATAAACCGTGGGGAAAATAGGTGATTAATAAATCATCTTATCACAAAGTCAATTCCAATCGGCGTCCACCTGCTCAGTAGATCCAAACAACAGTCCCGCCAGGGTCGGCGTATAACTTGCGGAATCGTATCGTGCATGCGCGGGGCCTCGTAATCCCCCGTTCATCCTGTGCCCCCGGGCCGACACCGAGCCGCCCCGGTGGGCGATCGCCGGCGCTCGATCCGCCGGAATTGAATCCGGAGCTTTATCTGCCCGCGCCCCTCGCCCCTGCTACTTGCAGAGTTTAGCCACCGGCCGCCGCTCGCCGCCGGCGCTTTTCGCGAATCGCCTCGGCTACTCGCCTGCAGATGGCAGTGAATATGATGCGAGAAAAATGAAAACCTAAATATTTAAGATATTTTTTTACGGCTTATTTTATATAAATAGTAATTCGTGTGCATGACAGTGCGAATAAAATGAATTATTGTGTATTTTGGAGTGTAGCACGGTTGCGTATGAGATCAGATAGCTCTCGGTCCTCGCCCCTGCCGCCGCAGGTTTTTGCTTGGCGTCCGAGTGACTCACCGAGCTGCTCGAATTACCTGTCGAGTGACAGTCTCTCGACTAGTCCCCTCCGAGTTTTTAATTTACATAACCCTGAGCAATTGTTAATTTTTTTTTCGCCGCGCATGCAATATTTTTTTTCTTGAAAATAGATCCCGATTTCTTCTCGTAGTCCACGCATTTGGGATTCAAGCTCACGGTATCGTCAAAAAAAATATGACCGATCTCTACTCTGCCATGTATTAAAAAAGATGGATGTTATTTTTTTTATACATACTAACGAGTAAAATTTCAACAGTATTTCAGTATTTCGCGGCGGAAAGATTCGTATCTATTTTTTTGTTAGCTCATAATTAGTTAAAATTTGAGCACTTGAAAATAATTTGCATTAATTTTCACCACTAAAACAACTAAACCGTAGTATTTTTTTTTTACATCCCAAAAAACACCCATCAATAACATCTCTTTGACAAAGTAGTGACAGGTTCGCATAAATTTGAAAAGACGGACGCACCCGCATGAATAAAATTCACTAGATTTTCATAAGATATCTTACTAAAAGTAATATTTCATTTAACTTGAAGCCTCGGAAGGTATTGCGCATCCAGGCAGGCATAGCTGGTGTTCCTCGCGGGACACACTTGCGTTTCAATCTCTCGGCCGTTGCGAAAAAATCATAATTTGCGCACTGAATTGACAGGTTTTTTGATAACTGAGCGAATTGATGCATTCAAAGATAATAAGACTACCTTATCTACTTTATACAAAGTATCTCATTATTTATACAATATGTATTTAAGTTTTGCAATGATATGCAAATTATTATTTTAATTATAAAGAAACTTATTTTTTAAAACAAACCCTCGACTTTTCCGATTCTAATCTCAAGGATGTGGAAATATCCGCGATGCTATTGTCTCTGCGCCGCCCCTCGTCCTGCAGGCGTCGGCCATCGCGGCTGCGATCTTCTCATTGTTCCTCACCTCGGAGCGTTTGCGAAACCGTCGAGGCTCCTCTCTGCTCGGAGATCTGGCCGGATTGCTCATGATGCGTCCCGCAGCCTGAGCCGAGTCGTGTCCGCGGGGCGCATCAATTATTGCCACCTTTCAATAAATCAAGCCGAGAAATCATTGTATGCCCTTGCATTTTCACATCGCCGTTTCGCTCACTGCTGCATACAAAGTACAATATTTACAAAATCGTATTTAATTTTTCACCCGTCACCTTCGATCAGTGCATGACAAAACGGATGGATAACTTTAACTATATTCATAATTTTACAAGTCATAGTTTTTTTTTTTTTTTCAATTTGTACAACTACAAAAAATAAAAATAACTGTGGGATTTTGAACGTCGTTGTTGAAATGTTTAATTGGTTGAATGTTTTTTTGCACGAGTTTCAAAGAAACTGCTTAGTTCCGTAATAAATTATTGAATTTTTAAGGAGATCTCCGTATATATCATTGAAAATTAGTATCCTATCATAAATTTCGTCCACACAATGTAACAATTTTTTTATACGGGTTAAAATTTTATTATGAAAATAAATTGTTATATTTTTCCTGCGTTTCTTTCCAGTGATAATGTGCTATTTTAATTTAAATTTATATTTATCATTCTACGATTGTAATTTATTTTATTAAATAGCGTACTTCACATATAATAAATAATTACACTTTATTGTTTGCAAATCCTAATTGTAATTTTCAGATGTTCAAAACTCAATTTGTTTATTTAAGACCCTGCCACCTAGCGGCGAGTAGCGCACACTCTAGCCGAGACGCACAATAGGCGCGGTGAGAAGTCACGCTAGTGGCCGTAAAGCGGAAGCGTTCAGCACTCGGCCGGTGGAGATTGCAATCTTTTTAATATTTAAGTGGGTACAAATAGGTTCTAACGAGCTCTTGTACCTTCACATCTGCTCCATATTCGAACACCGAAACCGCGGAATTCATTTGCCTAATTTTGTACTGCGTTATGTTTTTCTATTCGTAAAGTAATTAATTTAAGAAGTTAATATGGCAGGTTCATTTGCATTAATCAATCCTATAAACTAGGTACTGTTAACGACGTACTACCAGGTTTCTTATAAATATTGTAGAAATAATGAGATACTTTATATTTAGTACAAGCAGTAAAGCAGCTCTGTTTCATGAATCATATTTAAATTGAAGGTTTTTTTAGCTGCAGCTATAAGCATTATTCGGGAAATTTGCTTTGAATCTAATTTAGACAAATCCCCGACTAGTCCAAATAATTTTAATAAAAACATATTTCTACTGTGTTTATCATTTTATGCTTGTGATATTTTTAAAGATGAAGGAAATTTTATGGTTTTACGAAATGTTAAATTCTGATAAGGCAAACTTTTTTTTTTAGAATTATTTATTTTTTAAAAAGTCTCGTTTTTGCTATTTTTTAAAAATTCCCGTCTCACTAAATCTTAAAAATTGAGCGTATTTTATGTGATAAAACTTTAATAGGTAATAATCAATATTTGACTTCGCTTATATAAAAAAAATCTTACTATTTATCTAAAATATTTTTGGTCCTGTCGCGGAGTAGATAGGTTTTTACGTAATTATATCAATTTTTCACATGCCACCTTTGATAATATAAAATCTCATCTTCTTTTCCTGATATTTTTCCTGTCATAAATTCTCGTCTGCGTGAAATGTTCACGTCCCATTTTCTTTTTATATATTTCAGTCATTCAAAACTATTCCATGATATATCTATAGCGTGGGGTTTATTTTTCATAACTGTGTATCAACAAAATTAACTTATCAATACATAAATCTTATATTACGGTATTTTTTCAAATGAAAATATATATAATTTAAATCTTGTTGCAAAAAAGTTGTGTCGGTTGCTGCGAACTAGGCGCTGCGACATGTCGTCAATGCAGTAATAGTCACGTTTTTATGGGAACTGCATTCCCCAATAACAAGAAATAAAAATGTTTACATGTAAGAGGTGGCGATTGAACCCGGAGGAACGGCAACTGCTGAATTGAGTAAAATTACTAATCCGTCTCTAGTACTTTTCTTTGCATTCTTCACGATTTTATTTTAAAATTTGCATAAAAAGTCATTACGATGTATTTATTACATTTGAAATATTTTTTAAGATTGAATTAAACTAGTAGTAGTTTTATTATAATTAAGTGTATAAAATGCTTGTTTGAAAATGGTATAAATAGTCATAGTATTATAAAGTCCCTCAAAGCAAAATAATTATAAAAATTAAATTAATTTATGTTATTTTTCCTTACTTTCAAATGACAAAAAACGGGCACTCTATACAAATCAAATAGTATTTAATTGTAAAGAACTGTACTTTTTTTTTGTGAAATTTGAGCAAGAAATTTCGGCTTAAATGTGAATTTAAGTAATCCCAAGTAATTTAATATTCGTGCATTTATAAGCGGGCAGTCTTGGGAACAAAACAAAGCACAACTTGGTAGCTGAACAGTTTGGTATCCGCTTTCCTTGTTTCGCTGCGCTGATTTCTATGAAGAATGAAGCTTTGTTTATGAGGCTTCTCTGCCATAATCGCCTGTAAGTGTCCCCGGGAAGGGTTGCGCAGACAGAGGCTTCGGGTGTCAGGCACCCCGTCTTATTCACGACACTTGTAAGGTTTTCTTGTAAAACTTGATATTATTATAAAAGTTAAGCACCCATGTACGAAGAATTTTGTTTAATAAATCATCATGTAGAATATATTTTGAAGATGTATTATTATGTGATGCTATTAATGAAAAAAAAATATTTGTGAAAAAGATGGCGACCACTGAGTTTTAAAAAGCTTAAAAGCTGAAATTTAATGAACACGAACGAACTTTCTAAATATTGATACATTGCTGATATTTTTGTGTTTATCATTAAAATGCTATAAAAGTTCATCACTAGCAGAGACTGTATAAGTTATTCGTTTTCTTCTTTGTGTATTTTGCAGTTGCTGTGTTGTAGATCATTACTTTTACACCGTGTATTTTTTTAAACAGTAATACAAATTACATAAAAAATATCAATTAGATTATTTTAAATATAAAGACATAAATCATAATTAAAAATTAATTTTTTTTCGGCGTGCGATCTAAACAGGAAGAATGATCAGTTTAAATAATTTATGAATGATGTTCCACTCTTTATAATTAATTTAGATTTAAATGCGGCCAGAGCAGTTATGAGTCGTGCCAAAGATAAGCCTTATAATTATACTGTCAAGTTGCATCTTTGTTCTCATTTGTCACACTCCTGATGTGGCTGCCGCGGTTGTGTCTGGATCGGTTCGCTGCAATTACTTGTCGAATTTCTCGGCTCCGCGTACTCCGCCGCACATTCTTGGGGAAGTTATTGCTTACAGTTATAACCAGATACGTTCAAAGCGTGAAAAATAGGTTACCTTTCCGCGCATTCGGATTGTATCTTTATAACTCACGTTACAATAAAATCATTCGACGGTTTGCACCGAGGACTGATCTACGTTATGAAGCTTTCTTATTTGCATCCGCAACAAAAGTGCGGCTATGCGCTCAGATATTGTTGAATTGAGTTATTGCGGTACACGGTAGTTAATTTATTATCAGGAGTCGGCCTCGCCATCGGCCGGTCGTGAGTAACGACGACTCGGTCCAGCTCGCGCCCCGTGCGTGCGCCCTGAAATATGAGCCGCGTTAAATACTGCTAAGTGATTAGAGATTTATGCAGAGCCGTATTTCAGCACTGCGACTGGGGCCGACGCCATCGGGAAATCACATTTTACAGCCTTAATAAAATACGAGATGCGCATCTTTGCGGTGGCGTTCTGCCGTTTCATCGGAGATCGAATCGATTTGTTTGCGTCCGATGAATTCGGATTGATTTCGGTGAAATTTAATTTTGTAGTTATTTTTGGATGTTATTTAACGATTACGGGGTCCAAGATTGGAAAAAAGATTATGTCTCAAATTATTTTACTTAATAACATGTTCTTTGCTTCTTGCTTTCTTCTTTATCTGTTATTTTTTTTCTTCGGTTTATTTTATAAATAAACTGATAAATAAAAAAGCATTGAAAATATTCATTTTAGCGATAAAACAATCACACCTCACTTCCTTCTTCGGCTCGCTGGTGATCTTCTGGGCGGAGGAAGCTGGAGTTTCATCGATCCTTATCGTGGTTCAACATTTAAAGGTCTTTTGATTCACCAGCAAGCTGATGTTAAAGCGGTTTAATTTATACTTTAATTTCATATAAATATAATTTTAATTTGTTATTTTTTTTGTAAAATGTAAACGTTTCTAAATTTAGAGGAAAGCAGTACTGAATGTTAATATTGATTTAAGTTTGAAGTCACGGTTTGGTTTAGAGTTACTTCCATATGGTAAACCTATCTCTAAGGCATCGATCTACTCTGGTTTATTGATTGTATTATTTAAATTTCCCATAACCCATTTATGACTTCCGTCTCATATTGTCTTAGAAAACATTTGCTTTTCGGATTCCATTCCATGTTTACTTAGGACGGTTTTTAATTCTACCAATTCACAAATACCTTTTCATTTACTGAAACATAATACAAAGCGTTATAGATTTATATTACACACGCAAATTTTTGTACAATTTTCTGTGGCATAGGCTCTTTTGTGCTATTTTCTTCTACTTTTTGTTATTTGTAAACAAACTTGTACGCATTATAAAGAGCTTAAAAATCATTTATTATTATTTTGTGGGTATATATGTGATTTATAGTTTAAAATATAAAATCATTGTATGCCTTATAATTAAAACATAAAAATCACTGTTTTCTCTATATACTCGTAAATCATGCGAACATTAAAAATCTATAAGTATTAATGATTTCTTTACTAGTAACTTCATTGCATATTTTTAAAATGTGTAGATTGTGCACCCATAGCTAATACTTGAATATATTAGTTAAGGCTTTACTAATCAGGATAACTGTTTGCTCTGTAAGTGTCACGAAGGGTTCAACAGTCGACTCACGTAGCCACATTTTTTTTCGAATCGGAAATTTTATAATGCTTACGGCTAAGTATTTCAGTTTTACATCATTAAACAGGTATTTAACTATCTTAATTGATGGTGATAAACGTCAACACAATTCATTAGATTCCCATCATCGGTCGCCCGGCGTTGCGGTGATGGGTTCATTAGGAGCGGGAGAGCATGCGGATAGTTGCTCGGTGGGCGGTTGCGTCACGTGCAAGCGAACGCACTCGAAGATGCATCTTTTTACCTCCCGCAATGCAGTGCAGCGGTATCCGTTTTATTCAAACGTGAAAAAGTACCGTTTACCTGGTCGGAGCGCACCGTAACTAGCGTGCATTCGTGAATGTATAATAAGGGTTATTTTGGCGTGACCAATTACTTTTTATAATGCTCTAAAATTGTTATAGTGGCAATTTGTGCGCATCGGAGATGGACCGCTCTCGTTGTATTTGATTTGAGCAAGATTGCGTCTTTATTGAATTTGTATATGGCTTTTGGAGCAATTTCTCTGGCCATAGATATTCTTTTTAATTTAAGTGTTTTCTCAATATATTGTATAACGACTTTTTAGGATGGTGGTGTAAAATTCATTACGTAATTATATATTTTATAATATGATATTATTTAAATTACTTTTAATTAAGGGCAATTGTATATTACAGTAATAGTGTTTTATTTTTATTCGCCGGTCATGAAACAAATATTAGTCTTCTATCTATTTCAGCACTAGGAACCTAATTGTTTATCTAATACAGCATAAAAATATTGTTTTAAATTTACAAAAATAGTGTATCGATTTATGTCATGTGTTTAAAAAATATTTTGCTTAAAATAATGAACAAACGAATGAATTAATGAAACAAAACGATAAAAAACAAAGATGCTCATATATGTATTCTGCAATTTTTTTATCAATATGCTGCGTTTTTCAACTAAGATGCCGATTGCTAGTGCAGAAGTCAGTCGGCGATGATTCGAGCAGTTTACGAAAATAATTACACGCAGCATTGCGGGCCGCGCTCCGCGGATAGGAATTATCTAATTTGATTTTTCCTTATCGTTTTCATACGATCTCTGATGTCTAAATTTAATTGTAACTAAAAGTATATGGCACGCCATTCACATGCGAGCTGAACACACCGCACAGATAATTGTACTTTTACGTAATTACTAAGGCACCCGCCGTATTTTGTACTTTTTAATGTATTTCGTTGCGTTTACCGTTATATTAAAAAATAAACACATTATTTATAATGATTTTCTCGAATTTAATGTGTAATTTTTTGTTACCATGCAATTTGCACTAAGATTTTCATATAATCTATAAGGTAAATTATGTTCATCAAAAGTTAACGCAGCATTGCGATCGTTATTAGAGATATCTTATTTATAATTTTATCTCAGTATATGTTTCAAAACAAAAAAAATAACTTTATTTAATGATTTTATATTTTTGGGTAATAAATGTTTATGGTACTAAAATAAAATTTTTAATAAATAAAGGTAATTTAAATATCACCGTCTTCCAATAATTTTTCAGCTTCAGCTTCGCAGTGTTGCTGCCCTATTTTCTTGTTACATGTTCACAGAGCGCACGCATTGAACTGCCCTTATATAGAGATTCTGCACAATTGACATATGCTCGCTATGCTGTCTTGAAAGTTTTAGCTTTCATGAACTTGAATATGATATAAACACACTATTCAAAATCACGATTCTTATGCTCGCTCGGGTATCGATTAGATCGTTTTGTGTGTAGCGATATAGCCCAAGTGCCAATATAATATAGCGCAAGTATTAACGTAATCAATTTGCCGGAGTCGGTACCGAGCGCCGAAGCGCCGCCGCTCCGGAGTGATTCGTTCCCAGAGCCGCGCGTGACAAATCCGCAATTCGGCCGGCGGTTTTAATTGTTTCTTTGTCCGGCCGCGGCTCGGACTTGCTCGGGCGAGCGGGAAGTCTGCATTGCGCGAACACTATTCCAATGGCCGCAATACAGGTGAATCTGGAAAAAAATCTTCAATTTCATTTGAATCACTTGCGAGTCAAGTTCCTCAACCCGGACGAGCGGCATATTCGTAATAAACTCGGGCAAGATTATGTTGCATGTACGTCACCGTTGTCGAAAATATTTAAAAGTATTTATTTATTATGAGTACAAGCAAGTATCAGTAAATTGGTAAATAATATAAAAAATTCTAAATTATAAAAATTATTCGACGTTACGCATATTTATACAGACTTATTATAATTTTACAACATACATACGATAAAAATCAGTTTATATGGCTTTCAAGCGTAGAAAAAGTTACACTTCCTTGTGGTTTAAACGACTTGTCCCCTGCGCTGGTTTGTAAACATTTTATACACACACCCGATATATTTGTGGCTTTAAATGTAAAAGTGACGCGCGTTACCATAGGTCGCATTTTTTTTAAATATACGAAGTAATGTTTCATCTCAGATTAAATCTGGAAAATACAAATAATTTGAAACAGTATCTAAATACGAGTACTAGTAGACGTGTTCTTTTTTTATTTATTTATTTTTTTTTTTTTTCTCTTCATATAACCGATCCGAGATAACTCAGTTGGTCTTGGATAAAAATATAATTGTATTATATATTTACGTGAGATATGCATGTAATTAAATATCTGACAGGTATTTTCCGAGCTGTCGAATATTGTAAATGAACGGGTCGAATTGATCGATTCCCGGATTTAAGCTCCGACTCGCTCGCTTCACAATACCCGATTATGAGTTACGGTTAAATCGGTAACGGATATTGTTCGATCTCCGCGATGTGTTGTAATAACAATTATACCAAAGATATGCATCTCTCCGCGTGCATCTTAAAATATGGTAATGGCGGAGAGTCCGCGGAGACTGGCTGTTGTTACTTGATGTTTATTCAGTTATGAGATTAATTCAAATTTATCTTCATACGGGCTGAGTGTGCCGAGAAGTAACACCGGACGCTACGCAGTGCGGACTTGCATGCGTACATTGCGTATGCAAATGCGGGTCTTTTGTTTTGATGTACATTTCTTTGTATATTAGGCGAAGCTAATAGTTCATAATCAATTATGAATACAATTAACCGGCAAGTAGAAACCTATTTTTTTGAAAAGAAAGCCATAAAAATAAACAACACATTGAGCTTTATCGTCTATTACACCTAATTCTCAAATCTATATAAAAACTTTACATGTTTTTGCGTTCGCTTTTGTACCGGTATATTCTTGTTTAACTACTTACTAACTCATTATAGTATTATTATTTAAACAGGAGATTCTGAATATTGTGAGTGTTTTTTTTTATATTGAAAAATTTAATCTACAATAGGTGAGATAGATTGAAAATGCTAGAGGTATCGATTCTGATTGCAATTGCTTAGGAGAGTAATTTTAAGCATTTACTTTTCCCACTTTTATAAGATTAAAATTCATTCAGGATTCAAAAAACGTCCTTAACTTTCTAAATTATTATTCCGTTGGAATCAGATGACTTTATAAATTGTATATAAATCTGATTAATTTTTTCTTTAATTAAAAAACTAAATACATGTTTAGACAATACTTCTTATGTTCCTTATTGTGTATTTTATCTTTATCTAGATTTAAATTTTATTTCTAGTAAATTTATAAAAATAAATAGGTATTTCAATGACTTCTTGGCGTATTTAAATGTGCAGATAGAGATTGTTCATATTTAAATATATAACTTGTTATCGTCAGCTATTGTTCGATAGATGAACAACTTTCTTACGATACATACTACTCTTTGTGCAACAAACTACTCTTTGCTTCCTCTACGCTGCAGTACTAGATAAAAACAGTCATCAGCCAAGTTTACACAGTTTACTGTGTTAACTTGGCTGTTTTAACATTTCAAACTAATCACAGATATTTCCAATAAAAACCACAAGCTAGAAAACTGTGTCATTTTTTTCACATAAGATGATTTTTATTTTTATTTTTTGAAACATTTCATTAAACTCTATATTATAGTTTAGTGGTAACTAAAATTATTTTAGTCGAAGTTTTAAAAATATCGCCTCTACATTTACACAACGCTTAGCTTCAAAAGGGCATCTGTTTGTGGATTAGAATAGTATCTTAAATGCAGATAAAAATAGCTTTATTTATCTACCAAATGGAATGTCTGTTGACATTTGGTATTTTAGGTATTCTTGATTGAATTGATTAATTATTTTATCATATTATTGAAACAATTATATTTTGACTTTAAATAACACCCAGCCTTTGGTACAGTAGAAGGGAATACACGCAACGTAATGGACGGCCCCGCGGCTGTATTATCTTCCTTGATTAATCACGTCTGCCGTAATACTCTCTCATTAAAAATATCGGTCACGCATCTTCTTTATTGGAACACATTCACCCACATTTTGGGTGAGCATTCTCAGATTAAATAATTTATCTCGAAATGGCGTGGTTCGTCCGGATAACTCAGTGTTTAATTCGGTGGGAATAAAAACGTCTCGGTTATGGGGAAAATATACGAGGAGGATATTTATTACTAGGCGTGAATGTATTAAATATTATAATATATTTGACTACATGTGATAATTTGATTTTTGACCTATAATCACGTGGATAAGTCAACAAATTATGTATTTTATATTAGAATGAAGAATGTACTTCCTCCAAATAATATTTAAGATCTGAGAATTTGTCGATAGATGTTGTGAATAATTTATTTTACTGTTCAGGTGTCACAGTTGAGTATGTTATTATTTGAGATATTAATATATGAGCCATTTCTAATCTCTTAAATATTTTTAAAACTATTGGATCTGCTCGCTACTTCTATCGAGGCATATACTTAGTAACGATTTAATGCCTAACAGTTCTAAATTCCATAAGTAATATTTTTAGATCGGTAACTGTTATAGACATTGTAAATAATGACTTAATATAGTCAGGGAACCTTACTGACGAATAAGAATTATAGCTAAGCAACATATATATTATGTTATGCAATTGTAATATGTATTAATAAAAAAATCACAATGAACACTATAACCAAAGTTTATTTATGTTTAGTTTTTGTCAATTTTGAATATGATCAAATACCATTGGTAAAATGTTTAAAACATATAGATTTAAATATAACATAGTATAACTATACATATATTTATAAAATATTATAATATCTAGGAAGTATTATAAATGAAGTTCGTTTCTTCCGACAAAAGCACGGCCAGAAAGCACTCTGGTGCCAGTCTCTGGGTCGCGTCTCGCGTGAAGACAGACGCTGCACGTGCCGACTCGCGGGGAGCACCGGCGACCGCTTCATTAGTCGGCTTTCATCTCGACGCCATTTCTCCCGGAGTGTCCGGCCCCGGCGTCGGTTCACTTTGATCCGTGGATGATTTGCCTTCTCCTCTCTATTGACGCGGCGGCCCGCGCGCACAAATGTGAATTCGATGTGTGATTTGTTAGATATTCACTTCTAGAGAAACGTTTTCTTAGAAATTCATTCATACAGAGCATCGCTGCAATACGATCTTACGCATTACATAATAGTAATGATTTATCCTGAATAGTACAGCGTGGGATGAAATTTCGTAATTGTACATATTGTATTACAATAAATTAATAATTAAGCAACTCTCGATGCGATTGTTTTTTTTTTTTTTGTTTTAAGAAAAGAAATACAGGTCAGTATGTACCCTTTCAAAAATAGGTGTGTGTTTACTCTGGTCTGATTTCTCAAATAGTCGTTTATGTAAGTTTGTACATTTTTGTTATCTTGTGATGCATAAACTGTATACTGAAGTGAAATAAAGCACACTTGTCCAAACAGGCGCGGGCCTCGTGCTTCAGCTCGCAGCTTCTCTAGCTCACTGTACCCACACGAACACTGCTGAGATCGTTTGGTTTACTCTTTCTCAATGTGTTTCAGTAGTTTTGTAACATGCTATTCATGCATAATTTGTTATGTTTTTGTGTGGATTATATATTTGTACCCAAGAAACAATAATCTTCTAATCACAAAATACATTTTTTTTAAACCTAAATATTGAGTGTGAAATGAAAAACGCGTCTGAAAGTATTAAATCTGATCTGCAATTAATTAAGTATCGCGTACAATCTCTTTGTAGATTTAGGTTTTTGCGTAGGACGCCCAGTCGTCTACCTGAGATGTTAAAGGAGAGCTCGCCTCGGACGGGCCTTTGTGTGGCCGATGTTAGTCCAATTAACGACGCAGTGAATCACAGGGACAATGATTGCGGCCGCCGCTGAACTCTCGGCTGTGACTCACCTCCTGCAATCTGCATCTCGAGCGAAGAAAATTATTCGCTCGTACGATTTAATAGGAACTACGTACATTTGATATTTAAATTCATTGTTAAGCTGAGACAGAGATCATTTTAATTGACATCCTAATTGCGAATTGTTTAGCCGTATTTGCACAATATCGACCTTTGGCCTTTCTTACATACCTAAAGACAGCATTACTTAATTTAAATCTTGAGAAAATAACATTAATCAATCGGAGGGTGCTATTTTTTCAGTGGTCTGTCGTAACGAATTGGAGTTTCACTAATTAAATTTCAAATATTACCCAACCGGAAATGAGGTTGACAAGACGCATGTTCGGCGAGGAAGTTAAATATAGCCGCTGCAGATGATGCATCGTTGTGCTTGCACTTGCAGTTGATGATGAAGACATCTGTCTTTGGGTTTAATTTGACGTATAATTTGGCTTGTCACCACATTTTTTCATACGCGGCGAGTTCAAAGCATACGCCTAGCATTTGAGCTGCGTTAATATGAACTATTAATATTTACGGCGTTGATACATATATTGGATAAAATTATTAAATTCTTCCAATACATGATATTTATTTTTTATTGTTTAAACGAATAAATCAAGTAAGGAATGTGTTTGTCTGTCAACGGGGAATTCGATCGCGTGGATTCTATAAAAAAGCTATTTGTAGAGGCTCCTATTCTAAAGCCATCATTGCCCCAAATGGAGCACATCTGTTCAATGCATTTCTGGGGGACATAAATCAACAGCACCCTCGCTGGGGCGGCGCTGCCTGGCGAAACAAACCATCCTGGCGTTCCCCGCATTTTGTGCTGGTGTCCATCTAAATGCGAGCAACCACAAGTAGTGAGTGTCGGCACACTGAATACTGGAGCACACCTTTATATCGATACGGCAGTAAATACCAGGCAGCTACACCTTATTATTTTTTAGTTTCGGATATATTTTTATGCAATTTTATAATACTTCCATAGTTATCACTCAAAAAAAAACTCGTATTCTTTGGTAACCATCACCTAAACTTAAATTATATACATTCGATAATTTAAGTTTGTTTCCACTGCACTTGCTCACGGAAGTACCTTAATTATACACGCTAACAATACATTCTATAAACATCATTCAGCTGTGCAAGAGTTTCATTCTAAGCGTACACAGTTGCAGTGAAATGTAGTTTGGGGAAAGCGGATACATCTTTAAACACGTCTCATTTTGATAATGCATACTTGCGAGGTTAATTACCGTCCCAGAGGTTGAATCAAAGTAGGATATATTTCAATCCGTGAAGTCCCTCACGCCGCGGGAGGGAGGCGCAGTCCGGTGCGCGGGTTTCTCCAATCACAAATCATTTCCCACCGCTTCTCGGCGATCATCTGTGATTGAATAGGCATGATAAATCGATCGCCCTGATCATGATCATTGCGCCCGGGCGCGGGAAAGTGCCCGGCGATTAGAAGCGAACCCACCGGCGGACTTCCACGGGCTCCAGCTTTTTGCTGGTTAGAAACACGCTCTCGCTTCGGACTTTATAGCCTCTGCATGCTTTTTATTCGCTGGTTTTCTTTAGTACTTCACTATTTTCAATTAATTTTGCTATATCGCGCTGTGGTTGGGATAAGGTTTATCAATAACGCTATTTTCTTCAATTCCAATTATACGTTCGCTAGCCGTAAATATACAAATCAATATTTATTTAATCGCAGTGAGATTTTATTTAGAAATTCAGATGTTTACTATTGACATTAACAAGAGAGACAAGTCTGCGCATCCACAAATAATTTTGTATCTTTTGCTTTCAACGACAAGGTCTGGCCGGTAATATTTTTGAATGCTGGCTGTGAATAAATTGTGTTTGATTATATACAATTTGCAATTGATTATATGATAGTTTTCCTTGTGTATTTCTGTTATTGATGCTTTTTCGTGCTTTCACAATTTGGTCGAAATTATTCTAATCAATAATCACCTATGTAAGAAGCAATCACCACTGTATAAATTATATACATTGATGTTACAATCTTGATATAAAACTTATATCATTTCTTTATTAAATTGCCAGGTGATATACTATCAACGTTACACTTGAAAAGTAAAATTGCGTACATCTCGAAGGTTAATAAATTATTTATCTTGACATCTTCTGTTTCGTCGGGAATTAAATATCCTCTCTGAATAATGATAATGTGTTTGACAATTCACTTAAAAGTTAATCAAGAAATTTAGTACTCACATGTCAATTTTTTTTTTTTCATTAACCACTCTTTTAAAAGGTCGACATTTTTCTACCAAAATATCGCATATATTTTTAAAAATCAAAATATCGCTTAAATTACCTATAATTATAGTCTTAATATATAACATGGTAAATACAGTATACAATATTAGTATATTAACAGGCTATTATTGCAAGCTACACAAAAATATCATACAGGCAAGCGACATCACGAATAGTTATTGTTGACTCAGTCTCTATATACAATACACTACATGTCCAAAAATATATTTTCATTTATAAAAAGCACTGCACTGTAACCATACGCCTTTTAAACTGACACGATTGCGTGAGCTTTTCACAGAACTTATTACTTCTTTCAATATTTTTTTCCTGGAAACGAATATTTAATTATTTTACCCAAAAGATTACGCTATTTCAGACCAATTGTTTTTTTTTTTTGTTGCTAGATGCGATGTTTTGGTTTCAGTGTTATATCAAAAAAATATGGTCTCCCTTTGGGGTCACCTATATCGACACGTGTCGCTGTGATCTGCGGCCTGATACTGCAAGTTTACACTTTCTCCATGACAATGGGTCTCGGTGCATCCTGGACGCGGAGTAATTGAGGTAGACCTTCATCAGCTCGGCTCGTATTGCATTATGCTGCGTGACGGCCTGTCCGCTTCTCCACTGCTGGGGTCTGCCGAATGCTTCGTGCTCTGCTAGAGAACTTATCTTCACTTAAGCTAAAAATTATAGGAATTCTGAAACTGATGTAACTAAGGGGCACAATAGGCATTAATTAATCTTAATTACGTATCGACATTTTAATGTTATTCCTGTCATTAAATTCTCGTTAAGTTCTCATAGACACTAGACAACTCGGTACCGTCATGCTTCATGTGCATGTTTACTATTGAAAAATACACTAGAACGTATCCGTTTATTTATGTCATTTTAAATAGACATTAAAGGATAAAATATACTTTTTACATTTAATTATTATTGATATTCTTAAAAATAAAATGATTCCAAATTTTAATTTTCTTCCTGTTAAAAATATAAAATATATTATTTTGGTATCCGTAAATTACATTATATTTATAGTAGTTAATGCCTTTTTTTTTGTTGCAATTAATCTTACGTTAATGATGAATTCGTCTTTAAACAATTTATTGCATACACATAGTGCCATGTGACGCAGAGATTCAAGATTATTTAAGATAGCGATCTTGCTGTAAATGAATAACGTCTTTAACTGTTTACGAACTGTCAAATGATTGCGTATATGACGGGTCATACCTCGCAGCTGTCAAATATGTATGAACTTGACAGATTGTAAGTGAGTGATGACGACATTACTTTACAGTAGGATAGCGATCTAAAGTTAGTTAGAATTTCTAAATAAGGTAACTAGTGTACGGACTTTAGAGAGGTTGTGCGGTTTCTATGTATTCAGCTGACCAATCAGCTTAGCATTTTCTCTGTTCGAGCATAGGGTTGATCCATCACTTCTTAAGGTATTTATTTAAAAGTTATGTTGTTGAAAACATGTTTGTCGGTATTGGCAGCCGTTGTTATTAGAATTGATATCTTATTGTGTATTGTGGTGCTTAGTTTAAAAACGCAGCATAACACGTGTTAAAAAATTATAATATGAAAAAATCTATTATACATCAATTAATTTTACCTGTTATAAATAAATATATACTAACAGCCCTAAATGTCTCCAAAGAAAGCATCAGGTCGAGATTGGCTCCATCATTCCCTACGTGGCAGGAGCAGTCGCATTGTTCCGCGGGCCGGCGAGGGCCGCAAGGGCTCGGCTCCACTTGATCTATCTATTATTATTTATTAATGACTCGTGCGGCCGCTCCGGTTCCGGCTGCATTTTTTTCCCGAGAGCGGATGGAGATCTGACAACACGCAGTATTTTTTTTTACACCCGTTGAAATCTAGAACCATTTGATCTCATATTTTTGTGAGTGATGAGCGAAGAAATCTAACTTGGGATATATTTATAATATTTTTTGTTAAAACTTGAACACTCTGGTGATTAATCTTGATATGGTATCCTTCACGTTCGTTTAAATGAATTACTTTAAAAAGTTATAATTTTGACCGGCTCATAAATAAAACTTAAGTTTCGAGAGAATGTTTTTGTTTATCGATTTGTTCTCTATCTCATGTTTGTATCGTGTGCGTTATTTTTTTATCGGAAACTTTCAATACAGAGCGCAATATGTTGCTATGTGTTTTACTTCAGCTTTTGCAAGATCAAGTTTTCTTGCAAGATTTGCGTAAAAGTTATATTTCCATTATGAGTCCATTTTGTTAATGTCAAATATTCAGAATGTCCACTTCTTGTATTTAGTTACAATATTTTTCCAAGAATTAAAAAAAATATCCCAAAAAAGAGTACGTCAATAAAGGCTTTCGCTCATTTTATAAAACTGTAAATACATTAAAATAATCCAGATATTATTTCAAGTTATCTGAAGAACCCTTAATTATAAACTCAGTCAGTGTGTATTAAGGCTCATTATGGTCAGGCAGTCAGTCAACCTTAGTTGTATTTCTCGTATCCTAGTTGCCTAATGTCCTCAAATGCAATGTTGCACATTTAGGCCATTACCAACTGACGTTAGCTGGTTGGGTGCGCTGCCGCAGAGCTTTGTTGTCCTTCGCTTTGTTTATTGTCTTTGGCTTCCGGTCATCGACAATATTGCATAATGAACTCTTATCGACTTTTACCGAATGTTTTGGTGAATTCAATGGTTTCAATGCAACTTGTTGTGCATTGTTGTTTATTGACGTTTAAACAATGCGTCTAATTCGATATTACGAAACGATCGTTTCGCTTGTTCACTACGCCGAACACCGAACAACACATTATTTAATTGCAATGAGTTCAAGGGATATTATAATCGAACCCAATTGGAAGACTTATTCGCTTCTACTACAATCACTAGTTTTTTTTTCTTCATATTTTGGTACACCTGAGATTCAAAATCGGAGACTCCGTATATGGATCGAACTGTTCCAACCACCGTACCATGAGGCGGTTTAATTTGAAATAGTTTATTGTTCATAATAAGTGTATATAATTAATTCATAAATTAATCACAATGCAGTTGAAATTATTATGTGCAAAGCAATGCGTGCAAGAGCAGTATAAATATCCAAAGCCTAAAAATTGCGATGCGATTGGAATACAAACCTTCAATTAGAAATATCATTTCTGCATTCTCATTAAGGTATTTTATATTACATAACTTGCGCAGACGTCGAAATCGCTTCCTGGTAATGCATTGTTATTATTCGGCAAGGCAAACTGCACCGACTGCAGTTCGCTGTTGCACCAGTTTGATGCTACTAAAGCTTGCAGCACACGCCGAGTACGTGATCTGATATTGAAAATGCAATTTTTGCCGAAGAAGTTGCAACACATCTCCTGCGCCCGCCGGGCAATCAGCTGCAATGTAACTTCGTGTATTTCTCGGATACATTTTCCATGAAATCAATTCTTGAGCATGTCGTTTTTTATTATTATTTTTGTTTAAGATTTAGTTCGTAATAGTAACGGAGTTCTTATTATTTATAAATACATATAAAAAATAGATAATCTTTAGTTTATTTAAAAAAAAACGTGGTGCATCAACTCACACAGATTGAACGCTTGATAAAATTAATATGAAATCATACATTCAACAGTATCGCGTATTTCAACGAAGTCATAAAGTTCGCACCTGAAATAACTACTACTGATGTTCCTACAAATGAATAACAGTACATCTATAATGTTTATCGATTCTCGCCATTATACGCGATGCGACTGGCATCTCTTTCTAATAGGGACATAAACAATCGCCACATTTCTCCTACGTGCAACTGCAATTTTAAAAAGGTCACTCCGAGACTCGATGCCTGAATTAGCCGTACCTTGCTCATTGCAATTCAGTGCACACGGTATGTATGGACGCATTGGATTTTGATAACCGACACACCTGTATTTATGTATAGCTACATTTTAACTGATTACGTATTCCAAAAAAATATTAGGAACTATAAGTATGCCATTTTATTTTTCACAGTGCTGTTCAATATTTAAAGCTAAATAAGATAATTAAATGAATTCATAAAACTTTATGAGTGGTTGTCTGGTATTGTGTAAGGTTAACATAAAAACCGAAGTATCTTAAAGTTTTTTTGGAAATGTTTGTCTCATGTTTAAGACCAAAATATCTTTATATCTCAAGATAATTTTTTTAGCATTGCTTCCTTTATGGAATCATTTACGGCTAAGAACCCAGTGGTCTGATAAAACGAGAACCCTGATAAACCGAGAATGCAGAGATCTATGATGTTTAGCTAGGATAGAAAGCTTAACATAAGGATGTGTTCTGAAATCTAAGGCACTGACTTCATCCATAAAGATATACTGCTGAAATGGTGATTGACAAGCCTAGACACTAGATAAGCAATACCAAAATGATTCCCCACGACTCGTTAGTAATAAAATTGATTGGTTTGGAACATCTGGGGGAGGTTTTGGTCCTGTGGGTGATTGAAATGTTCTAAATATGATACAGGTAGTAAGTCGCGTCATCTCATGCTATTTTATTTTTGCTTTGATTTTATATTTGAAACATTATCACAAAACGTTGCTTGCAGACGAAGACTAAATATGTAGAATCAAAGCGACGAAATACTTGTAAACGATGTATTGTTGACGGGAGACGCAAGAGCCTGCGAACATAACTGTGGGTATTGACACTTCAGAGAATTGGACAGCAATGTTCCCATAGTTTGATGTTCGAATAGTGGTATGAAGAATGCTTCATGAGATTCCTTTTGAAAATCGATGACCTGAAATAAGAATCTGCGCTCTTTGTAAGCGAATTTCAAGCAAAAGCGCCAACACGGCTTACTCCTCGTAAACAATGAATTCGCTATCACAACACAAAATACAAAGCAAATTATTTAAATCAGATTTCTCCGCCATTGTCTCAAAGGTTTTCTTATGGACAGTTATAACTATAAAACGATACCTTCCTTTAATGTCCGCGCGTGGGCTTGTATGAAGATCTTTATGATTCAGAGAACGGCTGGGGAAATGCACTCGCAGCCGCTCCGGCCGGTCATATCTGCACGTTTATTAGTTTTAATTTAAAAGCAATTTAACATTAACGTATTCTTGTGCTCGCAAAGATAATAATTGGATCTGGCTGGCTCGGCAGCGGTGTCGCGTCGGGAAGCGCGCTTCTCGCCGAGGCAACTATCGCTATCTCCATACACTTAAACTAAATCTCGCTAGAGAAATAAATCGTTATACTAATAGTGTGACTAATAGTCTGGCTCGTAGCAATTTGAGAGTTATTACCGCAATTATACCATGGGTTTAATGTAATAATATTAACACGTGAATGCAACGCACAATTAACTTATTAAATAGTTTCAATTAGCGGCGAAATCGTCCTCGATCGTGAGTACGTCGTTCGTTTCGAGGCGAACGCACGATTCCCAAGGCTCAGTCGTGATCTTCAAGTTAACGATTTTTATTCGAACGGAAACACATGTAGGAAGCATGCCCAGAAGAAATTAAAATTTTATAGTAAGCCATCTCGCATGGGAAATGAAGAGTAAAAACTTGATGCCGCGATTGACGTAAGCTCTTTTACTATTGCGTGTTAAAAATCTACGTTTTTTTATATGATTATTTTCTTTAGCTTTCCCTTTTGTATAATGCTGGAAGGTCACAAGCGCTGGGCAGTCTAAGGAACTCGCCGGCGTGGAACGTGATTTGATGAATTTCTCGATACGAGTTCACGCAAGTCTCGGATCTATTTCACTGTCCGCAGGTGCACACACTGCATGTTATCTTCACCCGCGGCATCCCGGCAGGCTAGTGAGCCGCAGCTCTCTCCGCCGGACCGTTTCTCCGTTTTCATGCATTTGTTCTAGATGTGTTTGAGATTCTCGCGGTTTGCCGCGGCCGGCCCGGTCGCCTATCACCGCTGCTGACTTTACTAGACCAATTTGTATCTTTCCACAATTTGAAATTCAGATCTATTAGAAAACTGAGTATTCCATCGGACCAGGGTTATTCCTTGAGTATAGTTCGTGAAAACGCGTTTAAAACTCCTTGTCAAAAGAAGGAATATTTTTTGTTCGTGACGTTTAAACGTAAATACATTGCGTTTTATAAAAAAAATTGGTAAATCTCAAAAAAATCATTCAGAAATCAAACCTTTTCAGTTGTGGTAAAAACATTATATCTAATTGATTTGTACGAAAACGATATTCTATACATTATATTATCAGGTGCTTTCTACCTGTTGCATTTTTCGCATTCTTGTCAACACAGGAAATGCACTTTCAATGCAGGTTGGTGTTGAGGCATGTTTATAGTTATCGCCCCATCGCAGACACGAGCTCCAGCCATGACGTCATCCGCCGATTACCCGTCTGTCCCGTGCAGATAGTCTGTCAGGACGACCGCGTCGCCTTCGCCTCGCCATAACGGACTCACGCGAGATAGTGATAGATGCATGTCGTCCGGGCAACGTGTCGATCTGTATCGATGATTGATGGGCATAATCTGTGCATGTCAGACAATATCTCGTGTGATAATTGCATTTCTTAGCAATTGAAAACTTATAACTATATTTTAAGACAAGAAACGGTGGGCAGTGGTGTGCCCTTAAAATATTATATGTGACATTTTGTGATTCAAAAATATATATCAACTTTCTGTTGTTTACTTCTTGTACCTGTTATTTCTTTTAGTAATGAAGCATAGTTAAGTACGGTAAAAAAACGTATTGCAACACCACCACAAATTAATATTTTCACTGTGAACGTTCTTACCAATTCGTATTTATTATGTTGCCTCTAAAAACTCTTCTTGCAAACTGTCGATAACTGTTATGCAACTATAAGTAATTTTCAATTCACCCCGCCGATTTTCAAACGTGTACACGAGCAGTGTTTTCGCTGTACGGTATGGCTTCTCGTAATTATTCCAATATGCATAATGCAATTATGGGTGCATTGCTCAATATTGCGAGTGCAGTTTGAAGAACGCATCGTAACTGCACTCAATGACTCAACAGCTAATGACTTCCCAGTGCTTTAACAAATAACTGTTTTAACAGTACTCACATACTTTCTACGCTGTATAATGCTTACAAATTTATTAAATATTCCGATTTGATAATCATTAATGATACTATTAAATTAAGCATAGCTAAATTTTTCGATTGCATTGTAATACATCATAATTATTACAAAATGTTCACAGTTGTTTTATTCGAATCGATTCTATATAGCGTAGTTTATGATCATTTACTATAAATACAACAGTATATATAAAAAAAAAACCATTGAACTCGTAGCTTGATTTAATCAAATTATACATGACGAGCTGGGATTTAAGCGGTGCTGGTTTATTACGAACAATAGCACATTAAGGCTGTACAAAAAGTAATAGCACTATTTGCCAGCGATTATTAAATGTGCCATATTAATTGAGATGTGCCTGACCCGCCACTTATGTTCTTTTTTTTTGTTTCAGGTAAGTACCGGGCGTCGAGTCCAGCTGATTTCAGAGGAAATAACGATTTAATTCTTCTTCGAGGGGAACTTTGCCACATAACTTTTTGCGCGTCGCATATTAGTCATATGTGAAAGGCTTCTTCGTGAAAAAAGGTACTGTCTGGTTTAGGTTCGGTTATGTTGGACGGGTATATCTTTACTCAACCAAGTATGCGTACGATACATAAAAGCGACACACATTTTAATAATATACGTGTTTTTAAATGTTTTAATTTCGTATTTTTTATAACAATCTTAAAATGAGTAATTGTTAATGACTTACGTCTTTGAGGAACGATAATATGATGTTGATGCAGTAATTACTGGCGCATCCATTAAGGATAGGATCCACTGCGCTATATCGCTTGTACTAAGTTTATGAGAATACTACTTTACCCAATTTCTCTACTTTTCTGGCTAGATATTGAAAAAAATAACGTCATAAGTCAATTTTCTCGCAGTTCTTTTTATCTCCCAAATTCTTTTAAATTTGTTATTAGTCTGTTCTTAAACAATTGAGGTGGCTTTTTTGGGTATTCTTTCCTACTTGGGATATGTGTTCGTGCTGCTGCGAGTAAAGTTCGTAGTCTAGAGACCGACAACATTGCAGTTATTCATGGGAATGATATCATTTTCGATGCTTGCTCAAATATCATTTAGTTGCCTTGTTCTTGTTGCACTGCCTTCATATTTTAACTGATAAAAATTTTCTATAAGCCGTTTACAGATGCTTAAAATTTCAATAGAAACACATAGGAATATACATTTTCGAACTCAGATTTTGGCACATAGACACAAGGCGTTGAGCATTCCAAAAATTATCCCAGCTGACGGTATGTACGTTTTATTGGTAAGATGGAAATCTCCCAAATCCATGCATGTAGTATTTTTTAAGTTCATAGCGTTTATATCTGTCTGCTGGCACCTTAAGGCTCGCCCATTAAGAGATTTCGTGTTTAAATTACACATTAAATCTTGAACCGCTTTTCGTATGAAACGCTTTTTTGTTGCAATCAATTTTGAGTGCATGTTAAGGAATAGCGGTAATCTGAGACTTTTTATCAGCCAAAGTTGGCAGCTTTTATATATCTGGTTAGGAATTGTCGGCATGCACATTAGCATACTTTGCAATTTGACATACCAATTTTAGTTAAAAATTGTGTTTCTCTACTTATTGCTTCCGAAATTTATAATAAATATATATAAAATATTTCCAAGTTCTCAGGAATTCAAGTCGTTTTTTCTTCTTCTTGTTTGATATTTTTAACGTAATCATATTTTTAAAATTCATAAGGTTTGGTGTGTTTTTTTAAGTGTTCATAATTTTATATTATTTATTCTTTAAGGAAAAAGTTCCCAATATTAATGATTTTTATTCAGGTATTTTCGAAATACACTTTGTTATCCCGAGTGATTAGTAAAATTTCTATTCTAGTAAATATTTCTTAATTACTATGAGCACTGTATTAAAAATATATATCGATGAGGTAACTTACTTTCTTTTAATTATTCTGGAATCTTTAACAATTCTTGTTTCCTGAAAAATATGATGTCTTCGGTAGCAATTTATTGGTGAATAGGGCAGGCGTTTTTAATTGCGTAACAACCTTTGAATTGCAGACACATTAAAGAAGTCCATTTTACGTAAATAAATCTCTTAGTTTTCTAATGTGCGCCATTAACTTCACAATTAATTAAAGCCTTACATAAATGTGCGAATCCTTGGTGCGCCGATTCAGCGCGAAGAAAGCCCACGAAGTCTCCCTCGCGCGAGGCCCCGGGGCTGGCGCGACGCCAGGCGGGGCGGCTCGACACCGAGCACTCTCATTAGTGTGAAACTGAAAACTGCAAAGGCAGAACTACTGCAATTAACTCTAAGTGAATCCAATGCCTAGACTCAGGAATGCACAAGTCGACGAAAATTGGCATTCTGATAATCGGACAGTACGTGATACATGTCTTTCGTGTTTTATTCGGCGACCCTCCCTTAGGCTGCAGTGAACTAAGGCCGCCCTTGGCGTCGACATGTCGACAATATCAATTATTATTTTAGATTTTTTAAAATAAATTAAATAGAGTTTTTAATTGCACTTCAACACGATACGGAATGTAGCGTGTGTATGAACATTGCGCTTTGTAATATGGAGACGTGTATTTTTGAGTATTTTCATTGTGGTCGTTTGTATTGGAGGCTGTCTATCTGTGATTTCACTATTGAAGAAATTGAAAAGAACTCGCTTTGATAAGAGGGCGCACCTGTACTCGCAGCGTGGCATTTAAAATAAAACTGTGCCAACGAAAAGAAATTTATAGTACAAAGTAATACTCAATTACATTCACTTGAATGCATTAGCGATCTTAATTTATGGAACGGCCGGAAGAAATGCTTTTAGAGCCTTGTACACAAAAACATGATAACTATTATTGTCGTATTCTAACTAACTGTTATTAGATATTGCCATATAATTATCTGGTTTTTATGATAATTTACAGAGATGCATAGATATAAAGTGGCCGAGGCCTTACCCGCGCGCCGACTGCCTCGCTTGAAAACTAGTCCGCTCAGATGTACTCGGATAGTGATGTACATCTTTATTCGGATTTGAAACGGAATAATAAACCTCACCTTTCTCGATCTCCCTATCGCCTAATTTCGGGGCACACATATGGAGCGCCGCGGAACGAGCCGCACGAGCATTTGCCTATCGGTACGTGTCCAGCGCGGAATAAAACTTTCTTACGCACAAAGTAATGCGATGATTGTCTTAATATACGAGTTTTATAGAAACCGTTTTAATTTGGATCACTTGCACGTTTAGCGATTTCGATAAACTACTAACCGATATATTTTGATTGTATTTAATGTCTTAGTTTCACACGTAAATGTCGAATTAATGCTTTTGAGTGGTCTTCAGTCCAACGCACCCGAATATAAATATTTAATTCTGATTATAATGCAATTTAATTTAAACCGTGCCAATGTACTCTTCAGTGTGAGTTCATCATTTTTGATGCGATATTTTCACGAGAGATTGTAAAATTTGCCGCAAATTTTGGTCGTCTGGTTATACAGTATTTCAAATTAGTAATCCGCCGAACTTACAATCTTGATAATTGATCATTAAATTAATACGATTTTATTAGAGTATGGCGAATTTTTTTATTTAATATCAGCATGACGTACACGGATTAGAAAAAAAATGTCGGATTTCGATAAAAAAAAATTATTAATTTAATAATCGCCTAAAATCTACAAGTTAATGTTTCTAATTTACGCTGAAACCTTTTAATTCGATATCATTGGTTTATATTATTGTCACATTGCGCTGAAGTATGCAAGTTAAAACGCCCAAAATTATCTGAATATAGTATATTGAATTGAGAATTAACGCTGTGAATATAGTAAGTTTGTTTAGTATCAAAATATGAATATTATTATTTTTATGAACTATAATTAATCTATGTTATGTATTTACGATTAGCGTTTATTTATAATTTTTTCTAAATTTTTAAATTTAAGGTTAAATTGTACTTGTATCATTACCCAAATGCTTGTTTTATGTTACATTCCATGCTTAGATTATTAGTAATTTTCCTAGCTGACTTCAGCTTTCTGTTGTGCAGAACCATTAGCAGCGCTGATTACTTGACATCTTATATGTCTAGACGAGAGTTGATTTGTTATTTATAATTTTGAAAGCTACAATTGGTTAAATTTTATTGTTTCCTTCCGAGAAAAGTAAATAAATATTTACTTGAAGCAAATTAAATTTAAAACACAAAATACGATTCTTTACAGTTTTATTTTTATACATATTTGTGATTTTTATTTTAAAGATTTTTTGCGCGCAACAAAAAAAATATGTCATGTAATATTGAAGTTGGTCAAATGGAAAATCCTTCACATTACAGGGTCCGCCTTGAAAAGCATATTCTTTTAGTCTCTCTTTTTTCAAAATACTGATAGTATTATTTAAAATTATATTTATTGACAATTTTATATGTTTATCATATTTTACGGTCGCCGGCATGACACGATATTATCTATTTCTTTGCTTTTTTAAATGTTAATAAATTCTCCATTTATTTTAAATTAGTTCTAGATTATCACAATTCAGTTTTTAAATGGTATTCGGCATTTCCTTTCACAAGCTCAGTCTTCACTTTAAAGTTGTAATTTCTTGTCGTTCAAACCTGAAACAGTTTTACAAATTTCTCGTTGAACATTACAGTCGGGCTCCGTACCTCTGCTTTTGTAAATTTATTTTAAACCCAACCCAATCTTTTAAATATTCATTTAATGCTAAATGAGACAAAGACTTTAATATTAACGGAAATTAAAGTGATTTTAATTTAAATTCTCTGATAAAATACACAACAAAATGTTGCTGGAAACACCAGGCATAGCCGTATTAATCACAATGCTAGTCCGTTGAATGATGATGCGCAAAAAAATATCAGATTGATTCAATAAATGATTATGTTTGCTGGCCGAACAGTGTATCAAATTACACCTAACTAAATTGTAGGCTTAGCAATAAAGCCATCCATCAACGGCTAGCATTGCCGATAAACGCTAAGCTCCGTCAATGAGTAGGATCTTCACTCAAAAGCGTATCAGAAAAGAATACACTCACCCACGGGCTATAAACGCATCGTCAGAATTTCCAAAAGCGACTTTCAGCTTATTAAAAGTCATGTGCTAGTGATGTTTATATTTAAATTAAAAAAATAATCAATTATTTTTTTATTCGATTAGTTTAAATGTCAGTATTTATGAGGTTTACAGTTTCTTGTTCTTGTGTATTTAATTATTCGCATTTTCTCCCAGCCGGCGTGTGCCGACCTTTATGCACAGTGATATAATGTGGTATTATACCGCGTGCAGTCTCTAATGTCTCGTGAAATGATTTATCTCTAAACTAGTCAACTTCGGTATTAGCAAAGAACTGTCCTTTCACAAGCACATCCATGCCAATAGATATTAATTAATAATTACTACATTGGTTGAATTCAATTATATGATTGCATAATATCATTTTCTTCCTCTTGAAAAATACATAAGGTATTTACATAATATATACTGTAAGAAAAAAAATATCATATACTGCTAATTTTAATTCAATACACAGATGTTGCAAATGTCTTAAATCTCCATAACAGTAAAATAAATCTTACGGTAGTTGATGGTATATAGAGGAATGAGTGAAGATTCTATTTATCGCAATCCATTTCCGTTGCTTACTAAGGGTACATGTATGTCACGTTTTATTTTAACTCCACGAGACACAAAATCAGTTTATTAGAATACACTTGTGAACTATTAAAATAAGTACCATTAATTATAATTAAAATGAATTGAAAATATTTCTTTGTTAAAATATAATTTTTTTTAACAGTAAAATATGAAAAATCTTCTATCGTGTTCGTGATGGTGCAATGCCTGGTCGACGGTTGGTACTTCTTGTATGGCTCAAATGCTGCGCACGCCCGTGTGGCCATGCTCCACGCTCGGTCGGACAGTTTTGCATCTTTTCGGAATACATCAAATAGTAGCCAAGAGTAACCGGCCATTATCTCTTAAATTAACTTTTTGTTATTTACAATACGAACCTCGAATCCCGTTTTTCCCCTGCGCACAGACCATGTTTCTTAATTACAACGTACCTAAACGCTTTTACCTACATGACAAGTTAATGAGTTTTGACGTTCTGAAATTAGAACCTCCGCGATAGAGTACGCGGTTATTGAGTTTTATTGCTTCAAAAAGTGAGCAGACTAAATTGTTGCGGAGGAATGACAATTGATTTGATATTTTATTATAGCCGTATATTATGTCCACACTGTGCAGCGATTATCCAATCATAGAAGAACACAAATTGCTTTACGATCCAGTATCACTGTCTCGTTTGTTCTCTTTATTGGGGCCACCATAAAGTGAACTCGAACCTCGGGATCTTCGGTTTCTATCCGGGATAAACAAACATAATTAAAAATATTGTTATTCACTTTCCTATAGTGATTGCTCTTTTTATGGCTCCTCGTTCTGTAAAAAATCGTAATGAAGTACCCATATCAGCATCAAGAGTAATTTCTTCATGTTGTTATAATTAACATGCCTTCATAGGATGTGTAGCGTTAATTATACAGTATTTAATCAAATGATGTATACTTTTAATTACTGGATTAATTGCTTCATTCGAGGTTGTAAATTAGTGTAGTAAGAGTTTCTAAAGCCAATAATCGGTGCATACGGTCAATCAAAAGCATTCATTAAACATTGCGATCGCCATTAGTTACCATAGAATTCTTAATAAAGGTGACCGCTTCCACCGTTCTTACGAGTATATTTATTATGCGAACATATATTTATTGTTACATTTTCATTATTCACCGAACTAAGGTTGTTAACCTACGTTATTTAAAAATTATTTTAGTTGTTTTGTTTGGAATCAACCAATAAAAATAAATGAAATAAATAAAACATTTATAACAAAGTAATTTAATACATATTTTAATAATTATATTTTACTAATATGTTCCCATATTAAATAAATTCACCGATAGTCTCAGGTCAGTCTTTGAAAGTATAAATACTTAATAAATGAATGTAATCGATATAATTTGAAAGACCAACTCGGATGAGAAGTTTGGTGATCTGATTATAAATGGGCCACCTTCGCAATCCTTAACGCCACCCGCGCCCAACTCATTGTTTCAGTAAATTCCCATCGCTGTAAACAATATCAAGGATCGTCCGATTGCGTCAGCGCCATAGAGTTGGGGCAGCATCGCCGGAGACGGGAGTCGCACCGGCTGAGCCGAGTCTCAGTAGCGCCGCCTGATCACCCGGCGCTTGTCTAGGATATAAGAGATGAAAATGTCCACAGTATTAATTACGTTCTCAATATTTTACCACCAAATTGACTTGCAAGTTTTGAGTTAGCCAAAGTTAACATGGTTAAAAAGGTTACATCGATGCTTTATTTATTTTGATTTATAAACTCACCAAAGATGCCATTATATGCGAAACTAGTAGCTTTAGATAATATTAACTATTCTTAAGAATTGTAACGTATACTTTTGTCGATAACCACTGTTGACCGTACATCCTCCCTAACTAGCAGAGACATCGGACGTCGAGGGTTCAAGCTCCGGCCAATGAATCCCGTAGGTGTGGACGGCTCGCCTCAATTACAGTGACAAATTACCCTGTAATTGCTACTCGATGCGCGTAGTTGTTTTTGATCTCGTGGATAAATGATTCGCTTCCGTGTGATTCGTATCTCCGTTTTTTTACGCTCGGAGGTATCCGAGATTCGAAAGTAAACATAGCTGGCATGTGAACCACGTGAATGCTATGGTATTATCGACTGGTATGTGATTTGTCAAGATTTGTGCGCAGTCTGTAGTTTGTTTGACGTTTGAACGATTCTTTGTAGATATTAAAATTTAAAAAAAATCATGCCAGTGAAATTTCCACTTCACAACAATGTCCAGAATACGTACAACGTTTTTAAAACTTTTTTCGGAACAATGAAAGTTTATGATACATCGTTTTCATTGTGTATGGTGTAGTTATTACATTTAAAAATGTGACGCTATATGAACATATTTATATAGTATTCCATTGTATACGAAGTTATTATTATCATTACTTTTAGTTTGTATGGATATATATTACACGGTCTTACTTCTTATTTTTTAGTCACAAAGGATTAAAAGCAAACATTTAAATTCATACAACCTGTAAAAAGGAAAACATTTCTACCCGTAAACATGGTGGACTTTTGGTATTCATTAAATATATATTAAATTAATTGTTTGTTTGTTGGTTTTGTCTAATGACTGGGATAGCAACCAACATTTAGTTTTATTTAAATTCAAAATTATAAATAATTTTCAATCAAGTAAGTTACGGTTTATTTTTCTTACTTGTCAGATGCATTTGTATTTAGTAATTCAAAGCATAAAACAGCATGACGTAGTTTAACAGTTAGCACGCTTTTAGTTATTTACGTTTAATTAACGTTGTACATAGCGATAAGCATTTCAGATTTATCTACGCATTTAAAATGCATTTACAATGGATTTGACTTCAACGATAACAGACCGCACAGAATGACTAATAAAGTAAAATTAAACTTGTAATAACGTGCTTTTCAATTAAACAATAAACAGACAAAGGTTTTTAGGTATCTCACCGTAGTATCTGAATGCCTAAAATCGCCCATCATAAACAAACAACGACCACTGTTCACGTACTGTTGGGAACCTATCGAGTGATTCAGATCTTTCCGAGCGAGTCGATTAGGAGCAGTGGCCAGCTCGGCGGTGATGGAGCATTGTACGTTTCCTAAGAAAGACACTCATTCGTGGTTGTGATAATGGCCGAACGGTGATCGTTCAACTCTGGGCGGGAGCTGCCCCTGAGATGTGATTCACTTGCAATAAAAATGGCATTAGTAATTCCGGAGACTTGCTTTTTATCCGATTTGAGTCATTTGAGTTTGCTCACCTGTGAAATTTCCGGGCTGCCGAAATTATATTTTGCGAACGATTTGTGTATAAGGTATTATTATTCTTAGAATTTGTTATGTCTTGCGTATATTTTTAGATTTTTTATTGAATCTTTTTTTACAAAAAATAAGTAATATTCCATTTAAATATTTTACAATCGAAACAATTTATACTTGCGTATTTATACCAGTGGCTGGCACTGCTACACAAGCCTATGAGTTTATAATACTTTTTTTTAATTTATCGCTAAGGCTATGATTAATAACCAATAATTTAGTATTATATAAAATATCTTATAAATATATATATATGAATTAACTGTTATTTATTTCGTATCTCATAGATGTTTCGCTTGCTGCAAATGCAAACGGACTTGCTTTACCGTTAGCGGTACATATGTCACGTCACTTACGGGTTTGCTGATGTAAAAGTAACTGCAATAGACAATTTGATAATAAAAATCTATTAGCTGAGACTGGACTGCGATTATTTTTAGATTCCGATTTCCCGACCCGTCGCTTGTATTTAGCGACATAGTTGGGAAAGCACTGTAGTTTTTGTAATAAAAGTAACGGACGTTCTAGGAATAGGAGTTGAAAAGGATAGACGGTTGGTGCACCTCTATCAGCCCCACATATCTCATTGTATCATTGCGAACAAGCTTTTTATGGTCCCGTAATTGTTATGGCCTGTTTACATGTTTCCAGGCTATCTGAATTCCCACAAGCGATCAACAAAACGTTGACAACAACAGTCGAGTCCGACAGCACTGTACCTACACGGGTTCCTCTTTATCTATCCCATATACTTTCCCGCACATCGCCGCGCCGGGTCCCATACCGGCCCGAGTGGCCTATTGTACTTGACTTTGGAGTATTTTTATGAATGGCGTTTGGCTCAGTTTTCCCATTCATAGTGCAAATCACAATGGGAAATGCATTGTTTGCTCTACGCATTCCGCCCGCGATGAAAGCACTCTGACGCGATTGTTGCGGTAAACTGTGCGATGATTTAGTATAATAACATTTATACGGCTTGCTGATGAGATTGCATGATATTAAATCATTATGAATGTTCGGCCGCCTCATTATTTATTTTATAATTTATGCTTCAACAGTTAGGCGACAGATTTGTGCGGTGATTTCGAATATTAATATTTTACGAATTTGTTTATTATTGCAACAAATTTAGTATCTAAACGACGTTTGATTAATGATAAACATAATTATTACATTGGCTCATTGAATTGAATTATGTTGATACAAATTAATTATTTAAAAATATATCGTGTACTATATTTAGTTAGGTCAATTTTTCATTGATCAAGATAATGAATTTATCTTGAACATACTTATTGTTTTTAAATCAAATAGATAATATTAAAATTTTTATAATTTAGATTATAATATTATATGTACCTTTCTTAACATATTTGGTATGTATCAAAACTGCAGGTTGCATCTTAAATTATATATATATGGAGTTATATTACAGTTTTTTTATAACTATTTGATTTCAATTTTTTCGCGAAGTGCTCAATTGACACAAAACCGCCGACCAACTGAACTGTAAAATATTCCGATGAAAGAATCAACCGTTATATCCGCGCATCGTGAACGCATTAAAATAAGCGATGCTTAAAACAATAAAAAATACTGAACAATACAGCGCATATTCAACGGCTACAACAACATTGCGAATATCATCTGCGCCAGTGCAGGCACCGTGCGTCCTCGCGGCCGGGGCATTCCACTTTCATTATATCTATTTATAAGCACATCGGAAATTTGCTGTACAATTTTAAGAGTTCATTGAAACTGTGCCCATAGTACAAATATAAGGGATATCCACATTCCCGTTTTTGGACATAATTATTGTGCTTTTTCAAATACTTGATTTTGATTATGTAGGATTTTAGAAAGTTTTTAAACTAGCAATTGTACGATAATTTTTATTTGTTTTCATTGCACAGATTTAGAAATGTTTTGCTACGTAATGCATGAAAACGTAAAACGATACTGAGTGTCCAGGACCTATATGTCTTCACAATACCATTTTTCTTCTCTGCTTCTCGCCTTCTCTCATTTTTACGGCATGAAGCGTGTTATTTTCGTCGTCTTCGAAAGGGTTTGAATGAGTAGTTCGGTATTCAGAGTCGCGAGATACGGGGTGCTTTGTAGTTGCCGACGGATGCGCCTGCAGACGCGGTGCGGTGACGCCGGACGCGGGCCTCTCGCCATACACGTGCCAGTGGGGCTGACAACTAACGAGCTACCTGAGCAGCGAATGAATTCAATACTAACCATGTCTAAAAATAAGTTAAACCAATTTTATCGCTTGATAGAAGCCAATACATACGTTATATACTATAATTTGGAGAAAAAAAAATAAGACGCAAAAACATCACAGATTTGTATTTAATAATTGAAATGTAATATTCACGCGTAAAATTAATCTCATAGAAATTGTAACGATAGTATATCTTTGCGCTCATTAATTTGCTACGTGTGCTTAAATTATCGCACCACAATAACAGTAAATTTGTGTCGTTATTTTATTCAGGAAAAAAAGAGTGCTAGGTCTGACAGAAAAAAAACAGGTGAGGGCGTCCAACGACTTTCAATTACTGGGCAATGCTTAGGGTCAAACTGCTTGTAGTGTCGTCGGCTTTAATAACATATGATTTCTTAGTAGGGACAACTGTCAAACAAGCATTAACGCTAGCAACATTGTGGTTTATGGAAGTCCCGAGATGGATCGAAAATCTGCTATTTACAGAAATATGTCATTTAAATGAAAAATATTAAACTTTTGAATTGTAAAGACTAGAAATCGGTTTCACGCAGAAAAGTCGCTGTGTTTTCCTGTTATATGTACTTATGGATACGGTTTGACCAATTAAAATATATCAATTAGAATCAGGTGTGATTACAGTTCAGCAGGAGGCGCCATCGCGAGATTTCTTCCACGTCACATGGGCGGAAAACCATCTGTCAGGTCCGCATAGTCGGCGTGCTGGGCCAGTGTGCCAGGATGCACGGCATTGCAACGCGTTTACAACTATTTCATTAACTTACCTGCTTTACTAACTTACCTGACGGTTGAATCTGAATCCTGTTTCTTCGCACATGATTTCTCACGCAGAATGCAGTGCTAGGGGCCAATCGCGGTGAAGTGCAAATATACTATTTTGAAACAAGTTTTCTGGCGGCCTGTCTAAATTTTACAGAAGAAATCGTGAACATATTATTTTGTTTTTTCGTGCATAAAATTTTTGAGTGAACTTGAAATTGTGTATTTTTATTACCGATAATTATTTTAAATATTTAATAAATCTGAATTTATTACCTTTAAAGATTATTGTTATAATCAGCTCATGCAAAACAGGAGAAGAATAATATTTTTTCCATGGCAATATTTTTATTCGTACATGCAATATTAGCAAATTATATCGGATTAACGTGAAATTGAGTAATTACATATACAGTCTGGGATTGAACCTCTCTTACAAGATTTTAGTCAATAAGAGCCCAAAAAAATCTGTTCTGTTGCAGGTTCTAAGTAAAAATTTGTAGAAAATGAAAGAAACCCTGCTATTTATAGCTGCGCACTGTATAGTCGATAAGGGTGCAGTTTTGAACTTATCTGGAATAATGCCAGATAGGGGATGTAGTCTTGATGGCATCCTATTTCCGGTAGGAGATGTGTTTTTATGTTTACGGATGGAAGATCTACGAGTGAGTGTATTTTGATGTTTTCGAGCAGAAGAAGATTTATATCCACATAAACCATTTGTATTGTATATTCTACTTCATTTTCAAAATTACCGATTCAATATTAATAAAATAAATTACCGGGGTGCTTTTTATTATCATACAAAAAAAAGTTTCTTCAGCGTATGAAATTGGTTGAGTTTAGATGTACAAAGTGAGTTTTCCTTTTTTGAATATCACGAGTTTTAAAACAGTATATTTACAATGTCGGTACACTTACTTGCCTACAGTTTTATTGCTTGGATTTGTTGTGAGTGGAAGAGAGGGTTATAAATCTGCGAGCGACGCGGAGGCCCAGGCCAGGGCGCGCGGCCGGCACCTGCGCGATCCGTGTGCCGATATCGACGCGCCCGCCGCCGGCCAATCTGCGCTCGGACACAGATATAGCCCGGATAGCCCCGATGTCTTTATTGTGTACCAAAGTGCGAGATCGCACGCCGGGAAGATGCAAATCGAATGAGCTCGTTGCATTATCTGATATTGAATACTCCAGGCCTGGTAGAATACTCAACTCTGTCGTCGATTTATTATGCCATTTTAGTTTGCGAGCACGCTGCGTTAAAAATAAAAATTTATGCATCGAAGTTTCAACTAATTATTTTATTCAATTTTCTTGAAACGTGAATGTTTCGTTCTCTTCTCTGGAGTTCGCTGGTCGAAATCAACGAATTATAATGTGCAAAAGAGTAGATTTATTTAGCTTAACAGTAATATCAGGTATTCATTTTAAGACTCATCCGAACGAGATTGAACCGTTCATGAGTGTACTCGGAATACAAGTACTTTAGTATATCATGAATTGAGTTAACCAGACGACCACATTATAGAAGCAGATTTGCTCCCGGGCCGACGGGCGCGCCGCACCGGTCCCGGCCCGGGCAGTTGACACCGTGATTAGCGCTCGATGGAGCAGTCATTAGGCTCCCGTCGAGAACATTTCTTCAATTCGCTCCGACCCGCGGCCACTCGGTGCAATACTAATGAGATTTACTGCGGGGAGCGTTATCGTCTCAATTATCTGCCGGACTCGGAGAATACCACAGGCCTGTTCGAGATATCGCGAACTTATTGCTTGTTAGAATGCTTACGCGCTGGCTTGCTTTGTTACGACAGGTAACTTGCAGGTTTTCTAGCAGTTGCATATATTAGTGCTTGCTTATCGTGTTTTGGTTATGCTTTTTTTATAATATTGCCATTCGCTCACAATGACGAATATAATATTTTTACTGTTTTATTTGCCAAACAAAGCTTTTTACACCACTTTCTGATATCTTCATAGGACAAATTCTACTAGTTCAATATCGAACAGATTGTAGTGAATTTCTAACACACCATAGCAAACTATTATGTATAATAATACTTGACCAATTTTACATTGTAATTTCGTTGTGTGATTTGAGCAGTATAATTCGTTTTGAATAAATACTTAATTACTTTACAATCGACATTAATTTGCGCGAAAATAATTAAATCAGCCGATTGCCTCTCCCCGCTGGCGTTCAAAACGGATAACATCTATGATAGCCACACATTAAAACAAATTGAAATAATTTATAGCCGATGGGATAATTAATTTATTTGCAGTTCTCTCATTTCTAAGGACGCACTAAAAAATCTATCACTACGCGGAAGAATGTCGCGAGCCTTTCCCGGTGATCCTGTTAGCAGCCGCGTCGCCTCCTCGACACCGCCTCCGCGTACTCCCGGGCGCGCCGGTCATTAGAGATGCACAAGAACTCCTCCGTGCGATGATCAGGTGGCATGTCATTACCGGAGTCGTGCTCGCTCCGCGCAGGCACGAGCCGGGCGGCTCACCGTCGGTGCATTTTTGCAATGCTACTCTCGTCGAGAATTTGCATGTCATTTGCCAGCGAATGGTTTCCTCCGAATCGCCGAACAAACTATACGGTAATGGTGTTCCTAGCGTTTTGTAATAGTTTGACTTAGGGAAGGAA
Organism: Atopsyche davidsoni; assembly: GCA_022113835.1. Taxonomy (NCBI): domain Eukaryota; kingdom Metazoa; phylum Arthropoda; class Insecta; order Trichoptera; family Hydrobiosidae; genus Atopsyche; species Atopsyche davidsoni. The sequence goes on along the minus strand of JAILWY010000006.1, from coordinate 5,215,110 downwards.
TTATATAATTTTTTTCATGTGCTTATTTTGTCATTCTAGACATCTAGCATTTGATATAAAAAAACAAAATTGAGTTATACTCGAAGACTATAGCCCTTAAATCCAAAGCATCGATTTAAGGAGTTAAAAGTTTTGACTATAAATGTCAATTGCAAAGCAAATACAAGTTCAGGCTGATGAAGGCTTTTATTTAAAAGTACTCCGGTTTATTTTGTTTTGTACTGTTTCTGTTATTATGATAGGTTATGCTAGTACATTATGTATTGAAGAGTAATATTTTAAATGTAAGAAAAGATGCGATGCGATTGTATTGGCATTATTGAAGAAAATTATTTTTAAAATTATATGAATACAAAACCTCCTGAATATATCACGTATCTTCTACCGAAGTTCCAGAAAAACCGCATAGAATCCCCCGCTGCCGTATGAGCTACGAAACGAGCCGGCAAGTCTTAACAATTGGCAGCACTCACGCGGAGGATGTGAGACGGTCCGGCGGCCGCGGGAGCCGGCGGGACGCGCGGGTAGGGAGCGAGCCCCGGCCGGCCTCGGATTACGGTAATCAAATTAACGTCCCCGGTCTCGTCTGGTCTCGACTCACTGCACGCTATAATCTACGGCCTATTCCGATTGAATCTTCTATTAAAAATAGAACCCCGGCTCTGCCATTACCGGCGATCGCACCGCGGCGCTGGCTTCGTACTTTTATCGGTATTAATTCATATCATGCCCTGGAGTCGCACTTTTTTGCTTCGGCTTCTCCCGCAGCCGAGGCGAAAATATTCACTGCCGTTTTTGTATACCTGAAAATGGTTTTATTATGGACATTTGTTTATTTTGCCAGATGGAATGGACATTTTTATTAGAAATGTTTTATCGATTTCAGGTTTATGGGCGAATTCTCGCAGCACTTTTTTATTCGAATAAGTATCGTAATAAAATTTTATTTACTAGTTTTAATACTACAAAAAAAATGTAATTGAAATATCCGCGCCTTCTATAATTCAAGCGCAGGTGTGGAATTCCGCTAAGTTCTATTTGCTCTTCTCCGTCGCCTCCGGCCCCGGGCAGGTTGCGGGGTATCTCTTCCCATGGAGCGGCGAGCAGGTCCGCACAAAGATCTTGCGGCCTGCAATAAGCCGCGGAACGAACAATCTGGTTTCACAAATGCTAATTAACTGGCCGCCGGTGTGGCGTGAAACATATTAACTTAAATGCACCATCGCTGTAGTATCGAGAAACCGTGCAAGTCAATACAGTTTCTTTTTACTTCCACTGTATCTATTGCCAAGTGGTTTTCCCTTCGTTGCGGAGACCCCGCCTAGGTCGTCAATTAATTGAGAAGTTTTGTAAGCGGAATGCCTATATTAGAGATTATTCTCAATCACCAAACAAAAATTGCTCACTAGAGGCTTCATTAGATTTTCTACGGATAGCGCTAAAACACTTATTTATGTAAAGTGCATCGACCCGATTGACGATTGTCATAATTCACGATGCTAGAGAAATGTCAAAGTACGCGTGGGTATGCCCGGCCCATCTCCCCTCTTGTAAAACGGTCCGGTCCGCAGAGTCCGCGGGCCGCTCGACCCCGGGCGCCGCAGGTTGACCTTCCAACTTAGCTTAGAGTAAGCTTTATGAATCTCTCTCCGACCGAGTTTTCTGCCTTACGAAAGTAGACCGCTCTGATTGATTTTATATTTTTATGCAGGTGCTTCGATTTCCCCAGCCGTCCGGTACCGGGGCTGCTATTGAAAAGTAAATTTAATTATAGATTTTCATTTTTGTTCATTACCCACTGGGTAATTTATGCAAATCTTCTTATTCTAGGGGATGTTATTTGCATGTTTAATGCAAAGCGAAGCTCGATACCGGCCGGGAGAGTTCATTAAAATCATTGTATTACTAAATGTTCAATGTTTGCTATGATTATCGCAAACAGACGTCCTAAATATTAGAAATATTTTATGACTATAATTACAGTAAAATTATTATTCATTATTTTTTTTGTTCTTGGGAAGATATTGATTATTACCGGTAATTTTTAATATTTATTTATAGATACGTATTATGGGTTCTTGAAATTACAATAAATTACCAATATGAACCGCCGTAATGAGCATGTTTATTGAATGTTAACTCACGAGACTTTCATAAAACCTAGTCGAGTATAATTACATTTAAGAGGTCACTTTCATAAATAACGTTCACTTTATTTTTAGCCATTTTACCTGCCAGATGCAAATCAGCATCGATCATTGCCGATCCCTCCGCCGTCAGGTCCGCGGAATCCTCTGCAGCGATCTCCATAAGTCACGGCAGAGTGGCTGGCTTATTGAATATGAGAGTGCAGGTCTGCCGCTGGAGCGTCTTCCCGGTCAGCAGGTCGTCATTAGCATCGTAGCTTTGCTTGCAAATGCTGTTTTGTGCTAGCTTTGACTATCAACTTGATGCTAAATTATGCAAAGATAATTTAACTTTCTTCTTTACCCTTCTTATCTGTTCAATGATTAGTGTCTCTGAAGACTTCCACATTTTCATGCTCCTCAGTTCTGGGAAAACCTTTCTTGGTGCTGTTATTTAAAATTATTAATATTTTTTAAAATTCTTGTGTTGCGTAGTAAATCACACGACACTGAATTATGTTCTGACTAAAGACCGCCTCTTCTTCGCGCACTGACAGTTCGAAGTCGAGAAGGTTTTTTCCACGCTTCATTTGCGTTTCAAATATTTCCCAGTGAAATCTAATAATTTTCTTTCCTTTGATTCTATCTTAGCCTTATAAAAATTTGGAAAAAATATTACTAGTGAACTTATAGTATTTAGGATTTAACTGAGTACACCGCGACACGTAACAATAACTGAATCGTATACTTCACTCAAAAATCTTGTTTGCCATACACGAATGATAATTATTATGTACCGATTTACGTTAAATGTAAAAGAATAACTAAAGTTTGCGTTCATCTAACAAAAGTCTCTTAATTTAATGTACGTAATTGATATGACAAAGTACTGAGTGGGTATAAAGCGTATCGATATACTCCCATTGTTTTACATATTGTGTGTTTCAAATATACACCAAAAATGTTTTTGGCGTTTATGTCGCATTAAACTATTCCCTTGACGACGATATCTGAGGCAGAGGCTGAGGTTTTATAATTGTTCATCTGTTTGCTCTTTAACGTTGCTTCATGAACTGACTGACACATTCTACTATTCGGTGATATTAACGTTAACTGTGATATTCCATGTATCATTACATACTCGTAATATCATCGAAAGAGAACGGACAGCATTTCTAGAGCGACAAGCAGGACACAGTTTATACTAGCAGGGGGTCGTGGCGGAGACACCTGCGACTCGTGTTGCTTCGTGTAATTATGCAGAGCTATAGACTCGTTCGCTTCATCAAATCTCCGCCGACCCCTGACCCAGGACGCTGTGTGTTTGCGCGCAGCGCCGCGCCTACCAGCTGTCGGGCTCTTCTCGACCCAAAACGGTACATTATTTATTTAAATTGAGAGATTGAATCATGACATTGGTTTTATTTTTTATATCTATATTTATTATGATGTTTGAATGGCTTTGTAAGCCCGCTCAGTTTAAATGCGAAGCTTGTGTTACTTTTCGTTTAATAATATCGATTTTGCGAGTCCGTTGGTTTTAATTTTTTGTTTGTTTTTTTTTGTATCCAATTATTGTGTCCCCGTAAATTAAGGTTTCAAAATACGTATCGTCGAAAAAGTAATTAATCTCCCAAAATCAAATTAACTTTTTTTACATTGTAACGAGTAAAACAAAGCCATAATAGCCGGCAATTGTTTAGTATACAGGAATCAATTATCTTTTAACATTTCCCCGCTTCTTCCGAGGCATTAGGCCATTTGTCAGGGGAGGTAACGATGCAGGCAGCCCGGCCGCCTCCGCTGCGTGCGGGGCTGGCTCCGGGGAGCTCTCGGCTCGGATTAATTTCGCCTCACTTTTCATTACGACGTCACTTAAAGTAATTGCAAGGATGTTAACTCGGGAGTAAAGACTGTATACCAGAGGTATATTATCTATGGAAAAACTTTACGTCAAGTATGTAGAATTCCACTAAATCGGTATGAAATCGTATACATTTATGGCTGCAATCGTTTTCCGTATATTAATGGTTCGTTCAGTTAAAATTGGCCGTGGATATTTTTTAAGCTTCGTTTATCCGTATGTATTGAATATTTAACTCAAATTGTTTCCATTGAGCTCTAATGTATAGTGTTTTAAAACAAGGATTTTTATTTTAAGAAAATGGGCCATGAACAACTTATTTTTTTTATAGTTTAGCTATTGTTTTCAATGTTATGTGATTGTTATAATATTTCAACTGCAAATGATGTTAAGTATTTTTTTGAGGTTTATTTTACCAACTCCTGCCAAAATAATAAAATTACTAATGGAAAATATTTTTTTCTCTATTGGCGGGTTGCAGTACATTAAATTTGATACGACTTTATATGAAGTTTTTAAATGTTTAAAGTTACTACTTGCACATGGCAGTACGCTCGTTTGTATTAAACGAATGCGTCGCTTAGCAGCAGGACATAATTTGTAGTCGACGGCCTCTCCCAGCGGGCGGGGCGCCTTCACGGTGCACGGACCCACCCACGCCCGGGTGCGGCGCTCCGGGACTAACTGTTCAGTCCCTGGATAGCCTGTCTGATATGTTCAAAATCGGAGTGTTCTTACCGTATTGTTCATTTGCCTAACTGCATCTATGTTAACTATGCTTTATTTGCGCTATAGTCTCGTCGTACGCCAATTTTTATTTTACTGTATCATCGGTGTACAAGCGTAAAGGTATATTATAATGTGAAAACAGATCATGACGCCACGAAGCCACGGTTTACCTAGATAAGTCTTAGCAAATGACTAGATAACACGATAAGATCTTTTATTTAGGGCCTACTCAAAAAATACTACTTACTCATTTACCATTTATTGCTTTGCCAAGCCTAGCACTGTAGTTGCGGTCCGTTCACGACGCTACTATTTGGTAACCGGTAGGTAGCCACTATTTACCAGACAATTGGTGCAATTGTGCAATTTAAAAATATATTTGTATTGATATATTTTTTGAAAATACAGCGTTGCTGGATGTATGTCGAATTCTATCTTACCAGCGAGGTATGAGGAACTTTTCATTCTATTTGTCAAAATATGCATTTAAGTCTTTTAAAATACATATGATTTGTTGTTTTGGTTTTGGAAACTCAAATTATTATAGCACAATTAAAATATTTCACAAACTATTAAATTGGCGATTGCTCTGTGTGTATTCTTGGAGCATCGCTCCATCTATTATTTTGTATTTTTTATACTACGAAAGGATACACGTCATCCACTTTTTAATGTTGGCTAAAGTTCTTAGTAAGACTGGTGTATGCTTAGGTTGGATTGCCGGTACACTAGGTCTATATTTAATGGATACAATAAATATTGGGAGTGAAATAAAATGTTTTTTTATTAATGAAAACGTGTTTAAAAATCACATGCCGCCAGCCTTTTACATCCGAGACTGTGGTTTCTACTGTTGAATGCGGAAGTCTGAACATGTAATTGATAATAATCGGATTCTTTTTAGAAGTAAGGGCTAACATAAGTAGTGTTCTCATTCAATTATGCAAATATGCACCGATACTATCTTATTAACTTTCTATAGCGATAAGCTTACAGAATGCGCGTAACATTTTTCAAATTTTGGTTATGTCAAATTTCATAGCGTAACAATAATCTGGCGGTCTATTATTGTATCATGCGATACGGATTGATCGATCACATTGGCGTTTTTTATCGTAATCAGAAATGTATTTTCGATTATGAGACGAAGCTAATTTTCTTCCAATCGCCTAGTCGGCCGCGCTCGTCTGCGAGAGATCTGCTACCGCCGAGCCGAGCAGTACCTCGTTCAGCGGAACCTTATCACACTGATTATAGACCTCACCTGGCCTTATGTAGGCATGCAGGCGAGAGCCAATCTCGCTCGGCCGCGCTCTGCCTCATCTCGAACATATCAAATTATTTTAACATTTTTGTGGCTTTGTTACTTTTCACAATCGAATGAATCATACTTTTCGCATTTCGCACACCGTTCAGAGTGTCGAGAAAATAAGTGACTTAATGAAATCCACTGCAGGAAATGGTCACACTCGCTGTTTTATCGTTTTGGTGGGTTCTTGGCAACTTTTGATTCATCATCCTTCGCTCGGATTGGCATTGTTACATCTCGGCGTAATCAAAAAGTTTGTTGGTTTTATCAACTGTATTATACCTGTCTCTAATCGTCGAGTCGTGATGCACTAGAAATATCGATTTATTTTTTGCAAGAGAAAATACCCAATCATACAAATTATCTGTCTATATTATAATACAAGATTAGTACTTGTATTTAGTGTTGTTTATTTTTTATTTATTAGAAATCTAAATAATTGGAATACACTGGCAAGTGAACTGCTTGTTTTATTGAGAGTGGATTATTACCAGAAAGTTTCGGAGTAATTTTAACGACAACCGCATTTGTATCTAACGATATAATTAAATAATTTGTGAAACAAAACCTGTTCTGCCGATTGATTATTTACCTATTGATCGAAGACACTCATTGATCTTGTAACACGATTAAGTGTTTTGGAAATTAGTAAACTAAAAAAACTAAATAAGTTCTACTGTTTGAAATGATTAAATTTTGCTTTAGGCTAATTGTATGTGTTCCTAACAACTGATATACTTAGTTAAGATTTTGATTGATAATCGTCGTACTAATATTTTTTTTATTAATGAATTTTTATAGGTAATTTTTTTTATAATAAATAATTATTCGTTACTATAATTCAAATAAAAAAATGGCCAAAAACCTTTAATGTTGTGTTTTTAAGTGTTATTATCGGTAGCGGAACCGAATTAAAAACAATGTTTAGCGTTATTTCATACGTGTTACAATTTTGCTTATATGATCAGCATTGTTCTAATCGTAACAATCTATAAAGTTTACACGTAGTAACTAACAAAGTTGACAGGGCGTTATAAGCATGGGGATATTTAAATTAATGTACCTATTCAAATCGAATACGAGTACATCGTACGTACTTTTATGTGTATGGTTGAATGTATCCTCTTATTGCCTACGTATTTATTGAACATTACTATTTTACGTTCACGTTATTTTTTTGTAACTGTCGCATTGTTCACGCTAGCTGACCAATAAATACAAATCATTTCTAAAACCGATAAAAAGTGTATGTTCAAAAAATCCATTGTTCGCCGACAACTTTCTCACTCTAAAAAAGCACTTTGAAAGGCATCCTTTATCAAACACGTAATTGAGAGCCTATTCTACCAGTTTCCACGGTCAGGATTTTCATTCGTTCCGAAGCTTTCTCTCGGTGCTGCACGTACAGTCGAGAAGCTCTAGAATGTTCTGGAAGTTTCGGTTGCCCTGGAATCGACGGTCATGGAGATGGGACGTTTTTGCCACCTGTGGGTCGGCGGCCGAGCTTTCTCCGGCGGGTCCCAGCACGTCCGGTGCATCCAGCCTGGCTCACGAGAAGTGCGTGCCTCGGGAGTTCTTGTAATTGTCATGGCCGGCGATGGAGTAAGTGCGTCTGCGGTTGGACGCGTTCTCTGTACACCAGGGGTGCATTTTGTTTATTGATCAAGGTATTTTATATTTTTTAAGTATTTTGAGACACATGTATGAAATAAAAATTTAAGAATTGATTTTATGATAGATTTATACCATCAATTATTTTTAAGTGGATTTTATTAGCTTAATTTGTAATGTAGAGATAACCCCATTAAAAGATTACGATTTTTTTGTTTGTTAAAAGAAAAGTTGAAATTTGTAGCTTTGATGCGTAATCAGAAATTTTGAGTCTGAATAAATAGGCTCTAGATGGCAATACGCAGATAAGAGACTGAGTAAAAATATCTCAGAAAGCCATCTTCATGATTTTAGGTTGTTGTGTCACTTTATATTTTTGGTGACAAAAATCCAATACGATTTTCTCATTGCATTGCATATTGTGTAATTATTGTAGTTAATTACAACACGCAGGAAAGACTCCCAAAAACGTTTTACTATTTAGAAATGTACGTATCTATTTTTCTCACCTATTTTTTCATCGCACCCCTGGGTTGTTAGATGCGGCACGCATCAATTGTTGTGAGTAGTTGCAGCCGCCGATGATGGATCTCGGTCTCCCCTTTCTGGGTCAGACGTGATACAATTTTTTGTTTACGTGTGCGGTGTTAATGCTTGGGATTTGATTATCGTTAATGAGCTTTAAATTAACTTCATCACTTTCCCTGAACGCAGCGGCTTCTGCAGAGTTGTTTTGAGTAGTGTAATTTAACTGTATACCACAATGAAACACAAACAATACAAGATCTGAAAGTTTCTAAAATTTGTTAGATGAGATACGTCAATGTCGCATTTTATTAAATTTATTATCAAAAGCGAACCTTCGTTTATCTCATACTTCAGTCACTCAACTCGAAGAGAGAAAATCGTTTCCTTTTTAAAATCTTCCTTCTCGAAGATAATATCAAAATAAGGTTTATTTTAGGTTTTATGTAAAAATAAATATTTTCTTAGGTGACGACTTGAAATATCGCTTATTATCGTTGTTTTGCGGGTTGATGAAAGTTCTAAAGTTTGTAGACATGAGCAGTACTTTCTTCTGATAATTCTATTTTTCCACATCCGTTATCCGATGATGTATCAGAACGCATGTGAAAGAGGCTTTCCTCCTGAAGGTCGGGTACAACAAGCTGTCGCTATTTAGCCGTATCCGGATAGCGAGATAAATCTGGAATGTGCGAAAATGTAACCAACTCTAGTTAGTTTGAAAATGCATCATCATTCTAGTATTAGTATATTTTTCTAGAGAATTCACGATGCAACAGTTTTCTATTAATGCTCAGATAGCGTCGTGAGATATGTTACAGCTTTAAATTTTAATTCATTTGTAAATACTAGATATTCAAGCTAAAAATTCCCATGTTTTAATTTCGTATGTAAATTCAGATTATCTATACAGATAATGAATACTATAGTTACATGTTAAATTAACCTCAGTTATAATTTAGCTGTCAATCGTGATCCATACATTATTACTCCCAATATGGTACGCTGTAATAAGCTGTAAGTGAATTAATTAAATGTAACGTATTATGTCCATAAAAAAGTACGGGCGTATATCGGAGGGCACTTACGGTCGGCTCTTTATAATTTAATAGGCCGGCTACTGCGTTATAATTTGTGATATAAATACTCAATCATTATAGCATCGAGCGTCCGTCAATGCAGCGAGTCATTCGTCATGAGCCATCTCCATTTCAATTTCTAGTTTTCAAATTACACACTATTCAGGCAACAGAGTGCTGCAGCTTTCTAGCAGTGCTGCCAACTGACTTGTAATTATATCTTGAAAAACCACCAAAGTAAAAACTATCAAAAATAAAAACTTTCCGTGTCTCAAACAAACTTCTTGCTGCACGTGTGATTGTTTGCTAAAAAACAGGAAGGTCTAGGCGTGACCGACTAAACTTAAACAGATTTGCTTAAAATAAATTGTCGCCGAGTAAGTCTTAAGTTCTTCGATAAAACATAATTTTAAAAAGAGCAAACAAATAAATACAGTTTGCTTCTATTGTGACATACATTATTATTAAACTAATTATAAAAAAAACAACATTAATCTTAAACGAATCGTTCAAATTAAACTTTTCTTTTTTGCAACGTTGGCCCGTATTACACTCACTCACACACATACACATCAATTAATCAACACACATTTAAGCTATTTCATACATCAAACATTTTTTTCATACATATATGAAGTATGTGCTTCATTTCAATTAAAATCGAAATTCTTAAAAAACAATAATATTTAAAATAAATAGCCACATGATGCTTTTTTACGATAAAATGTGAATAATAATAATATTCACTTTACAATTAATAAAAATGTGCAGTGAGTGCAATACGACCATAAGGAGCAAAAACCTTGTGATATGTTATATGTTTTAGTTTGTTTTTTAATTAAGTTTCGGTACATTTGAACGTATTGAAATACGTATTGTATTATATTGATTAATTTGGTTTTTTTTTTAGTAAATAAGCTCGCTTTGGATTTTTGATTAGTTTTTTTGTCGCCTATGGAGCAGTGTGACTTGCAGTCGGGCGTTTATTTTTCGGTTTCCGGGAAACGTTTGTAGAGCGTGACAGTCTAGCTGGGAGGAGGCGTTTTATTTTACCCTTGACCCAGATGTGAAAGCTACGAAGACGTACCCGCACTCGTTCGTTTGAGCTAACGGATGACAAGTGTGCATTGTTATATCATTCGCGCTTGAAGATCTTAAATAACGCCTCTACCACGAAAATTACCGACACTTTATTGCACTACGGTTCTTTAAGTCTGGCGATTATGATTTTCTAATGCGCTGCGGTAAACCTGAACACGGGGTAGATGATAACCCTTTCTAACCGCAGATTCGTCAATCGCTCGTCCATCCATCTGTAAAGCGAGAAAGCGATCAGACTTTCAACAGCGGCTGTAAATCAGAGGTATAGAAGACAACCAGGGTAGATGTGTACAAAAACGTTGCCATTGAAACATATTAATAAAAGCCTGTCAAAACAAATCCGGTATTAATTCTGCTGGGGATCACTCCTTGCAAGATTAGCGAGGCGCGGATCGCATAACAACAAATATGATTCACGTTTGTTGTACACCGGTGCTGTTCCGTACATGGATAGGTTAGGTCTTTTTTTCAACATCCATTCATCATCGCGTGCTCTTCTTGTACATTGGATCTAACCTACCAATAAACTAGCCTATAATTACTTCACATATTTGCTGTATTGAAATATATTTTTTGCTTCTTTTGGGTTTAGTATTTTCTTATACCGTCACCTTTCACGATATAAGATCTTATATTCAATCAAATAACTTGTTAATAGAAATTGAATTTCAATAGTAATTTAATAAACTATGCTCCTTTAAACTAGACACGTTTTAAATTTGAGTTAATTTTTTAAACGTAAACTTTCTAATAAATTTAATTAAAGTTGATCGGTTTAAATTTCCTTTAGTTTATAATTGGTAATCGTTTGCGAGCCTTTTGTAAAACGGCGGATATAAATTTTACATTTCTCATTTATACTATCGCCATAGGTTTGCAATTAATTTGCTTACATACTTTATTGAGTAAAAAAACACTGTGACTATTTATTATAGCGGAAAATGTCGTTATGGACGCAAACACAGATTCTTAGCATTTACCATCGCAGTGTGCCTCCGCGAGCGACGCCTTCGCCCGAACAGCATTCAGTCGATAATACTATTACCGGCGTACTTCCTGAAGTAACTGTCGAAAGAATTGACGTTTTTTTTAATTACCGCTATACGGAAAATCTCTGTTTCCTGTTGCGCACTTCAGCGATTATTTGTTTTTTTTTAGGTAAACATTTGTATGAAGCTTAAGTAATTTAATTATAAAAAAGCAGTTGTCTAAGTTTCTTCATCGTCGTAATTTATGAGTGTGTTCGCGGGACTGTGGTCGTTACAAATTATACGGTAACTTAACACAATATTTCTGAGGATAAAAAATATATATTGTTTTTCGTTCGGAATTGTTTTGAAAATATAATATATGCATTCCATGTGTAATATAAACATCGGCTCATAAGCCTCTTTACTTTCATTTACATAAGAAAAAGCTTCTTTGAGGAACTGAGGTCCGCCCGGCGGCCGTTTAATTTTGGCATCTTCGACCTTGCCTACACCGCAATGCTCGACCATAATAATGGATGAATAAAGAGTGGCCAGCACCCCGCGGCGGACACGATGGCGGGCTCAGCTGACGGCGCGTCTGCCTCGGCTTTCCGCCCTGGCGCGCGTTTGCCGCACGTCGCTGATGATTTGTTGCTAACCACTCCGCTTGATGTGCGATAGTTGGCTGCATGCACACGCGTTAAATAATATCCCCCGATCGCCGGACCGGCCTTCGTGCTCAGCTCCACCGCAGCTTCCATTATTCACTGACAGAATTTCCTGTGCAGTAAAAAACGTAAAAAATATTTATAATCAACAGAATTTTTTTTTCGTTAATATGACTTAAGTTTGCATGAAAAGTTTATTAATATCCTTTATGGTGAAGTATTGGAGATAAAATCGTCGCTTGAAAACATTGTGAAAAATCAACGTCCTCCAAATAAAGTCATGAAATTTTCCTCATTCATGCATTTTCTCATACGTTTTATTTTTGTCGCTTGCCGTATATGCATATTTGTATTGATACATCTGCTTAAAGAAGTTCATTATTTGTCCTTTATCCGAGTTTTTGTAGTTTTGTCAATTATTCCTCTCCAAGTGATATTGCAAAGTCGCTCAGAACTGTAGCGAATCGACATGTGATTCAACATAATCGTTTCACTCAACAAGGTGAGATTCACGGAAAAATGATTCCAAGTAACCAATTGTAATGCGTCATTTATTGTCACGTCGTTGCTTGCCGGCCCAGCCGAGACGAGCGCCCGCGGGCAAGTTCAGTAGACACATTACTCCGGCTTGTAGATTTTCGTGACGGCGATGGTCGCACGAACGACTCTGTTTTTATAATTCTGTGTGGAAAAAAATAATTATTACGCTCTATGAGACGTACACTCTAACTGCCGACTTCCTCGTAAGAAACATGTTTTTTTTTCCTTCTGTTCCAAATTTTATTTGTGATCCGCAGTGCTCGCCCGCCGCAGCTTCTGGTGCCTGCCAGGCGTAGTCGAGCGTTAAATGTAATCAGACTTTTTGCATTGATTGTTTACGAGTAGCACAATAACTTCGTACGGAAGTGTTGCGATTAATAAATTTCGTAATGACTGAAATCAATATTCTGCATTCGAGCAACGATTCCTATTAGTATCCGGTAGCGTTTTCAATTGTAAATATTTAGCTTTTATTTATTCATTTGAAAACTATTTACTGATTCAGCATACCTGGACTGATGTTTATTTCTCCCCATGAATGTCATTTTTAATTTGTATGAAATAATAAAAAAGAAATACTGACACAATGCGGCAATTAAAGTACTTTACTGAGACAGAGGCTTTCTATTCGTGTTTTTTTTAAATCTCTCTTTTAAAAAAATGAATTGTTCAATTTAGATTTTTTCCCCTGTAGATAGATAATATACTCCGATATTGCACGTGCTTAAAAATTAAATGCTTCATATCTTTTTTTTTATTTTTGTATAACTTTTTGTGAGTGCCTGTACTTTGAAGTTTTGAAAGTAAATGTTTTAAATATTGCGTAGATTTATTTGACTCGTAATTATTGTGTCACACAAGGAAGGGGTTTCTCTTTGGGAACTATTAAAACAGTGAACGATTGTTGGTTATTTAGTACTCAAACATATTATTATTTTGATAGTAAAATAACCAGTGATTTTCATATTTCGCTCAGCGTAACTTGGTACGCCGATTTAATCTAAAAAATACATGGAACGAGTTTGATTCTAACATAACATTTTTCATGCAGGGAATTGTTAGCCTCTTTTTAGTTTATTTCTTCATAAAAAAGCACTACTATACATTGTGTACGCAAAACTTGTTATTTATGCTTATGGCAAACCAAGACACTGCCCGTACCTGTGTATAACAGATTTGCTGAGGTTTATTTAGTCCTTTGTTTCTTCAAGGTTAGATAAGTTCAATACTATCGCTATATATATAGATAATTATAGTTTTTGTAGTTGTGTGGTTATTTCAACAAACAGAATATTCAGCTTTAGAATCGACGTGTGTTTTGTGAGTTAAGTAGTAGAATGTGTACCGAGGCCGAGCACACTCGCGCCCTTCGCTGCGGCCGAGCTGCCGAGACTCCGTCATGACGAGCTCCGGCCGCACTCGCTCCTGCGGCTGGCCGGTCTGGCCGATAGCACGCACAACTGCATCGGGGAATGCACAAGACCGCAACCTCGTCCCTGTTGATTTCAAAACATATTATAATATTTGATCTATTGTAATAGAAAACATATTATTCTTATGTTTTATAAGTCTATGACTGAAATTTGCAACCGATGACCTGGTTTTTGCAACAGATATCCTCTAAAGAAAACACTGTTCAAAAAACAGGTGATATCAGTGGTTCAATTCTTTGATTGGCTTATATTCTGTATATTTGGTCGTCAATAAATTTATCAAGATCAAGCAGATTTATGCGTAGTATGTGGATTACCAGATTATCTTTAATGCAGTTTAAAAAAAAAATTGTTTAAATTTTTCAAAATTTTCCGATCTGTGGTGCTGTATGTCTGTGGTGCCGATGGTGGTGCTGTAGAACGATAAATTAAATGAAATTTCAACGATAAGACTTTTCATACTTAATGCATAACTCACCCAAATTTACTGCCTTCACGGTGGCGACTGTAGCGTACTGCACTATTAGGTGTCGATAAAAAACGAATGAGTACGTTCCATGAAATCTAGATTTCTAGTCGATCGGATAGTGTTATTAGTAACAACGTACAAGCTGTTATTAGAGCATAAACACTGCGAAGACATAAATAATCCACTAGATTTTATATTGTAAGCCTGCAAGGATACTACGCGGCGGTATGCGCGCACTCAGCCAGTCGGTAGAAAAAAGGCCTCCGCTGTTTTTCCTGCTCGGTACTACGTGATGGAGCGCCTCGTCTGGTCATATAATACTGGACGACGGCAACCGCGCGAGAGTGCGCAGCCTCTGGTCGCCGGACTCGGCCTCTCCCGTTCGTGACGTCCACCGCTGGCAGTTATGACTACACGACAAAGTTACTCGTCATTTACTGCTCTCGTACTTTTTTGTTCATTTTGATTGTGATTTGATAAGCGGTCTGAGAAAGCCACACGCTCAACTCTAAGTGATTTTGTGCATTACAATTTTTTTTATTATTGTCAAACAAATTTAATTTTAACATTTTTTTAAGTTTTCGCAATCATTTGTTTAGAAAGTATGAAAAAATTCTACTATACAAATTACATACTATTGTTCACTTTTCTTTTTTTATCCCGTAGTGAAATTATTTATCATACACGGATTCCTTCAAGTACCCCATCCCTGGTATCAAGGATTTGTAGTTTAATAGTTTGTTTTATAAACCAATGAATATTCCTTCATAAATATTAAATAAAAACACAGTTAAATCATATAAATGATTACACATTAACTATATATTGTATCGTATAGTTCCACCTGTATAAATATATAATTAACAAGTCTTAATATAACAATCGGCGTGCATATTTTTAAGTTTTCACCCCTATTATCAACAATGAAATCTTAATGGTTTTGTGATAATCTTGGTAAGTTTTCTTTTTGGCTCAAGGCTCTAGTTTTACTCCCATTAAATTAACACACTTACTGATATATCCAAAACTTTGTGCTAAATGATTTAAATTGCACTTGAAAATCTTTAAACAGTAATAAACCTTAAAAGTTAAAAATAAAAATCAATGTGGACATACTCGTATATTTACGTATGCTTATCATATGTAATGTAAGTGTTTTTTACATGTTATGTGTATTAAGATGTAATTTATATTTGTTTCTATTGTAAAACAATTCGATGCTAAGTTGATATTCTGCTGTTACTTGTATTCCGACACCGGCCAAGGAATTGATTGTTTGGGATTATTGACTTCTCGGTGGAAATCGATTTCGCAGAGCTAACAAACTGCACTCGCCGGGTCTGAGCTTCGCTTCGCAGCGCCGGGCTGGGCCTGCTGGCCTGCCTCCATTATTTATTCACTTCCTGCAGAATTCCGTCGGCTTTTAATTTTTCATCAGCGAGGAGATCATTATCTATACTCGGTCTTTCGGCGCAAAAAAAAAATGTCGTTAATGCTTTTTTTATTGTCATTTCTAATGATGTCGTTTATTTTGCAGAGTTGATTTTAAATTGAACTTGATTTGAGGCATGATACATCATATTTGCTTTAGTGTTTTGCTTTTTACAACCTTATAATATTCTACATTTTTTTTATCTTTATTTTCATGACGGTGGTAATTGGTTGGATTGAATATGTTTTTTTATCTGTATAAAAAGACTATTAAAAACTTATCCTTACTTTTAATTGAAAATTACACAAATAGAGCTAAAAATATAATTTTTTTGTATCAATCAAAGTGTAGAAGGACCCGGGGACCCACTACACTATTTTCCCTTTAAAAAACCATAAACACTACTTTAGCATAAATGCATGCTTACTGAGATTGTCGCCAACCTCTTCTGAGGAGAGGCACCCAATGAAAGATATAATTTTATTTATTGCCAAACTTTTTTTCTACTGTATTATAATAATAGGCAACTGTCAAGATAAAACGGTAGGGGTCTTCCGTGGAAAACAATAATTGTGAATTTGAACATACAAATTACTCTGTACAAAATTAATGACATAAAATTAATTTGACTGTAACATGACGCACGTACGAGTATAATATTAGGTAGACTTCTAGGAAACAGACATCCAAACTATTAAGTTATTTTATTATAACTTAAGCACTTATAATAACTTAGTTTCCTTTACAAATTTTTAACCGAGAAATTCATTCATAAGCTGATAACTTTTGACTTATATTATTTGATTTTTATTTATATATATATTTGTTTTGTTTCAGGTAAGTGTTCCTAAGAATAATATTCCACTTGGAGATGATTGAAACGCCTACGAAGGTATTTTGCGCAATTAATATTTACTTCCAATTTGACCGCCGAAGTTGCACTTTAAAAACAGACCATTATCATAATATTGAAGAGTATCGCGAAACGTCGTCATCTGCGGAGCAGTCACGGTCCAGCGTTTTTGTTTAAAAAAAAAATAAAAAGGCATAATACTACAATGTCGAGAAGTAGCCGGTCGCCCGCTGGTCTCGAGCGCTCCTGGTGAGACGTGCAGCCCCTTCTGAATCGGCGAGTTAAATCCGGTCTTCCAGTTCCCATGCTGTCGACGAACCGCGAAACCGTCCCGATGACAGATTCAAACAATCATTGCTTAATTCGATTAGACCCAATCGTCTCCGTAAATGACTCCGCTCGCGGATGTCTCGATCGCGACGCGGCGAGTTGTGATCTCAGGCCTGGCCTAAATTGTGTTTCGTTTGTCGTGATGGATCGGGTTGTACGACCGCTCTCCGATGAACGGAAGAAACTTTTAATTGTTCTCGTCTTACCTGACTTCTTGTTTGTTTTTAATTACCCGCTTCTTGTCGATGGACAGTTCATGCTATGTGTGGTCAAGCAAAGACAAACACGCTGACTTTTTGTTTATTCTTAAATAATAAAAAAAAGAATGTGTTCCGTTTCGGTACCGTTGAATCAATACTAATTCTCTGAAATTTAATATCGCTTGAATTGTTCATATTTCTATTTAATTACTGGTTAATAAGATCTATGATTACAATACCTGTAAAATATTCGTTATTATTAATCTCGTACACTTTCAAGCTATCGTCTTTGCATTTAATACTCATTAATCAAAGTAGCTTTTATATTAACTTATAATCAATTTAATGGTAAATTATAACCACTTTGTTATTAAATATTTAATACACAAATACTTAGCATAAAATTGCAAGGTATCTCCTCTATATATAATATGATTATATTCTATTCTAGATGATATATGTTTAAAGCATTAAATCATTGGAAGTATTCGTTGCCAAAAAAATAATATACTATTACACGCATCAAGAGTGGATGAAAATATAAGTAGACACTTACTTCGATTGGTAAGTAAAGGCATTTAAACTCTTATCAATTAAATATAATTTATTTATAGCATTCATCCCTTCTTTGAATTCAAGTACGGCACTATAAACAATATGTGACAGAATTAAGCTAATATATTAGATTCAATTTAGTTCATATTGATACGGATTGAATACGGATGAATGCGGATTGAAACAATACTGCCCTTATTTTGCATGACTCACATATTTTTACGAATACTCCTATTTGTAATGGTTCTCGGTTATACGTATATGAGAATTCAATTAATTACAACTCCCTTATCGAGCAATCTTATCTGGCCCGGCTCGTCATTTGGTTATTAGCCCACTTTGAAAGTCTGACCTAATTTTTCATTACAGATATGGCTATCTTAAATACAACTCAAACGCAAGTTTCTCCCATCTGTTCACCCATTATTAAATTCTGCATGGTCGATGGCCTTGGTTTAATTTATCAACTTAAAACAATCGAACTAGAAACCTCTCTAGGTATGCTTTCCGTTCGTTTTAATTATTTCAGAGCATAGACTAACATGATATAATTTATTCCACGTACACGTACGATCTACTCTTACTTTATAAAATCATAGATGTATTTTTTTTGTAGAGAAATTTATTTTGATGTGTTTTTATACGCCTTGGACAATAGGATGAAATTATATGTATTATAAATAAGATCATACGATTATAAATTGTATTTAAATTTTTATTAAAAATAATTTTTTTGATATGCACGCTGAAAATATAACTTTTATCAACTTTTTCCAATATGGTTTCTGAAAATAATATTTTTCACTAGAAACTCACTAGTTTGAAAAAATATAACCTTGAGGTACATTACGTTTTTCATAATAAAGGTCTATTTAATCGCACGGAAAATTTCAGTTTCACCCACGAATAAATTATTCAAGACAATGTTGACAAAACCGTAGACTAGACGTCTTCATCGCCGAACCAATAATTACTCGTAGCGTCACACACGTATGATCTGAGTGAATGTTTCTTCCAGCATATGTTAGGTTAGGTTTTGATAGCTAGATATGCGATTAGAATCACGGGTCTTTTTTGCACTCGCATTCGTGGTTTTATTAATTCAAATCTAAGATTATAACAACATAATAAGATACTGCCACGATTGTGAGCTGTGAGGCGTCAGGTTCATTCTGATTTTAATTTTATTTTTTTGCTTCTGTCATAACTGACGGGCGATCTGCCAGTGACGTTAAATCTTCCCAGAGCATTAATTAAATCGTTCATTTTTTCGATGGCAGATATTGCTGCCTGTATTGCAAAAAAATGAGAAAGCTTCGGCTGGGTTGGCGCGGAAAAGTGAATCGTGTTCGGGTTATCAGTCCGCCCGCTCGCCGATTGGAAGTCTGCCATCTCTGCGCCTTCACCCCCACGGGTTCACCGCTCTGGTGCTTTCACTGAAAAATAGCCTATCGATCATTCTGCATCAAGATGTTTATTTAGAATATCTTAGGTGCTGTAAATTGGAACACGCATATCAGATACTGCTAACTTTTAACCCTCACGTATAGCGGAATTAGAAGGAAACGAGAATTATTTTTGATTATTTAGTAAAAGAGATCTCATTCGACATGATTTTTATTGATCAAATAATGGTAGTACCTAATCATATAATAATAATAACTGACACCAAAAGCTATGAAAATATATATATATTAACTTTTTATTTGCACTTGTAATTTTTTATTGGTGTATTTGAAACTTATTTTAACTGAAAGCTTATAAGCTTTGAAATATTCTATGCTAGTTATAATTGATTGATGGTTGAAATTAATTGTCAATTGTAATTGTGTTATGCACATTTAGTTACTTATTTTTGTATTTACATGTATTGTACATGTTTCGAATGTACCAAAGTACATTTGAAAAAACTACGTGCTGTTGCTGTACAATAGCTGGCTGGAACAATTTGCTTTGTCCAGCTCGTTGCTTAGTTGACTGGAGTATCATTACCATGACTATCAAGCACCTGGCACACTTAGTATAAGTGCAAATTACGTTAGCGCGATAATTAAATTTATATATTTTTACTGTCTTCCTGGAAATTAAGTCTTATGATTTAATTTAATCCGACTTCAAAGGTTTTTAAATGCATTGCTAAGATTATTAATATACTGATAGCATTTAAAATTGAATGATTTAATTATTAGTCTAAGTGTGTGAACTGCATTGATTTATTTGTTTATAAAAAAATATATTATGTAGAAACTTACATCATGACTGCAGTTTATTAAGGTGTTGTTTTTTTAAATCACTACTCGATATTTCAATATGTGGGCTCGCACGCATCTCACCTGTCCCGGGCACGGTCGGGCAAGGCGACTTGCCGGCGAGCGCCCTGGATTGAAACAGTCGCATCCGCGCCGCGGCCATTGTCTTCTCTCGTCAGATATCATGATAATAATAAATACCTAATTGGACACATCTCAAAGCCCGGATAGCAAAACACGCCAGACGCCATTCCATCTCGAGTAATTTGGATGTACTTTGTGTGCGATTACACGCTGCTTAAATTTCTTTTTAATGCAGAAATGGCCGGCCATTGTTGTGAAGAAAAAAACGATTTGTCACTACAACAATACCGAAACGTGATAGATTATTCAATCTCGTGATAGGGAAATATCTTTCTTTGCAGGCAACAATGATATTAGAAATTATTATCAATGCAAAATCATTGAAGAAATCGTATCTCTCCTTGTACGGTGTTTCATTATGAAAGTGTTTATTTAGATTTCTAAAAATTGAAAAAAAATGCAAACAGATTTACATAATAATAATTCGTCCCTGTCGCGGCGAAACGCTCCAGAGCGTCTGCTTCGTTGCCACTGATTCTTGCAATTGTATTTTTTTGTTAATGCATTATTTACCGACTTTTTATTATTCTAGAACAAATTTATGTTTTGTTTTGCGAGAAATCAGATAAATAATTACATTATAATTAGTCACATCAATTGATTTTTGTCGTGAATTTTTAAGAAACTAATTTTTCAGGATTACACAGGATTTATTCGAGCGATGTTTGGTGAATTTATTTTAGTACAATTCATTTTGGACTATGATATTGTATATGATGCGAGTATATTCGCAATTGATTATTCAATAGTACAACACAATGCTGTAATAAAACATTCTCGTTTGGATAATGATAAGTCATCAGTCATCAGATTGGGTGGAAGCTCCCAATAGTCGCACAATGGCGGTGGGATCTCTGCCTCATAAACCAGAGTAATAGCTGCTGCAGGCCAGGAGCTGGCCGGTGTGGGTACTGGGGCCGCGTCGAGCGAGCGTGCTGACTAATTGCTACTCCAAAGGAATTGTAACAATCTACATCCTCTGATGTGCGCGCGCGTCGGCCGTCCTTCTAGTGCTTTCACTATTCTTGCCAGTTATTCAAATGATTTATGATTTTGCAGAAAACAGCATAGAACACAATATATTTTTTGTGAAATCAGGTGGATTTCCATGTGTATGTTATAAAGTGAAGTTTTTTTTTTTTTTAATTTGAAACGAGAAAATAATGTCATTGCATTTTCGTATCCATCGGCATGCACAAATGCCGTTGCCGGATGGTCGGGAAAGCACATATTTTCAGATTGTGGTTTTGAAATATTATGGTACATTTTTTTTTGGCGTTTAAATCCATTCAAGAGAGTTTTTTATATTATATTATCAGTAAAACGCCATAGATTAATAATACAAACGCAAAAAAAATTCACAACTATGGATACGAGTAAATATCTATCTTTGTAAACAGATATGTATCATGTAACTAATTTACATTCAAGCAGGTTTTTCGGTGTAAATATCATAAAACTATCAATTCGATTATTTCATTGACTTCGAAACAATTTTGAAAGTATATATCAAACGGCAACTAATCCTTATAAGAAGCGGTTACCGAAATGATGCCGTAACATGCAGGGGGCGTGAATGCCGACCGCCATGCAGCGGCCCCACATCTGCGGTGCTGCAGAGCAAGTGCATTCCCGCAATCGATACAGCATCATGCGGAGTATTCTGCGCATGTCGCTCTTATTTCTTCCCGTACGTTGTATAACGCCAGAGCGGGATAGAGTATCAGGGGGTATTGACGCCCTTCAACTTTTCAACAAGCGTGATATTTATTAAATCGTATTTTTTTCACTGTGTTAAATTATTTTTCCAACAAATAAATTTGATTGTGTTAATATCACGTCTTCATATTATATATATATATATATATATATATATATATATATATATATATATATATATATATATATATATATATATATATATATATATACTCCGATTAAACAGGCACAAAAGACGTGATATGTATTTTACTGATAAGAATTATTAAACGGTTCTGAGAGTAATATTAACTTAATTTTAATTTATTTAGTAAATTCAACAGACACTTTAGAGATAAAACATTATTTTGTATCTATTGAATATTACTTCATCAAACTATGTACATGCATGCCATTAACAATAGTGACTGTAATGTTCAATTATGAAATACACATTTGTTTAATAATCAATAAAATCGTACTTATGTAAGACCTCTCGATGTGTAAAGTGTCCTTGGTTTATAAAGTAAAATTTCGTTTCACGTGCCTTGTTGTCCCGCACCCCCTGTGTGCTGTAGGGAGTGACGTCACCGGCTCCTCGTGACCTTGGGAATTGCCGCAGGTCAGTTCCGCACCCTCCAGCTTCTAACCGTGACCCCTCCCAGCATCGGGGGATGCTCTCCCTCTTGTCTGCTGTGTGTTTGATCGGTGTAGGGGAGGGTGGATGTGATTTCGATTCAGATTCATTATGCGGATTGCTCAGCGAATCAGATTTGGAATTAGTCTTTCAAATTTGTTTGAGTGTAACTATACCAATTGCGATAAATCAAGTTAACTATTATTGTGTTCCTATAACTAGCCAATTTGTTTTATTTATTAAAGGAAAAATTCACGGAACTCTTGATTTGCTCAGTTACTTGTCAACCCTCTACCAGTTCCAGATCCGGATGGAGCCATTAAATATTTTCAATTGCTTTAAAAATATGTTTTTTCTTGTTTAACGGAAAGTCTATCTTGGCAACAGACAAATGCTCGGAAAACAGACGTAAGTAATCTCATATATCCGAAGTTTCTTCAACTCAAATCTAACTGCTCGCTCATCTGTCCATCTTTTTAGCATTTTTTTAAATTAAACGTATCTCTCTTAGATTTTCTGATTTTTCAATGCCTTTTGCTCGTTAAATTCACAAAAATAATAATTTGAATACGTATAAATGTATACTGCTATCTTTCATTGGTACATTTTTTTTTAGTTTTATTTAGAAGGCAAACTGCATTCATTTTCATAAAGTTAAAAATAATATCACGTCTTTCGTGCTTGTTTATTTGGAGTGAGTAACACCGAGTCTTCCGATAGAACCAATCGCTTTTTTTTGCTATCTTTCTCGCTGCTCATTTATTTTTCACAAATGACTATCGCAGATGCACAGGCAGTCCACTCTCGGCTCTCGCCTCCGTTTGCTTCTAGAACTTATTCGTTCTTTGCGATTCTTTCCCTCGAGCTACCGAGCCCACTGGCGCTATTCGGTTTATAGAAACCGACATTGGCAGCCAATTACAGGTAAGTGGCAGACAGGTGCGATAAATGCCTGACTGGACAATCGCGGCGGGCGCGGCTAAACCTACGAAGGTCTGACTCTTGTCCGAAAGTGAGAGCCGATATTACTCGGTGGTATTTTATTTTATTATAGTTCAATTGCTGGCGGTATTGTACTTAGAAGCCATTGTAGGATATAAAGTTTTGATTTATATCGACACCTAGTACCCAGCAGATGCTTTGTTAATAGAAGTAAATAATGTAATATAACATTAAATAGCTATTTTGCACTTTCTCTTGTCATTTTATGTTATTGTACCGACAAGATTGAAAATTTACATTCCTTATATTCTTTTATCTGTCGACTAGTAAATAAAGTCTCACAGCGCCACCCCTACTCCTACACGTTGTGTGCTAAACCATTCCAAGAGTCTGATGGTATTTTTTACTACCATTCTTCATGAGTACTTGTCCGGGGCCTTTCTTTTCTATAGTGAGGCATTATATATCTTAATTATTCCTATGTGTTTTATACTGAACTTAAACTAGAATTATTATTGTACGCATAATATATCAAATGTTTATTCGAGTTTGAGTAGTCATAAAACTTTTTATAATTTAATACACTTGTTACAACACAGTAACAAAAAAATCACAGAGTAAACATTCCAAATTAGCGTAATGCTTTGCAGTCGATTGATTTTTTGAGCTAGGGGAAGTTTTCAATAGAGCATCATCGGGGTTGTGAGTATTTCGTCTTCCATGATGGGATATTATTTTTGGACGCGTGGATGTTCATTCTGATATTAAAATTTATTGTATGGGTGCATTCTAATGTTTCTTTTGAAAACTTAATAAACCCATAAACATTTCGCACAGCTCATATTCAACATCGCATCTCCGAAAATGGCGAATAACTGACGCACTCCGGCTGCCACACTCGAAGCGCTCTGTTTGCCTGCGTGCATTAACAATGTACAGTTCGTATTGAAATGAAAAATGAAATGTTCTCGCGGCTCGCGGCCTTTCTAACGGCGGGCGCGCGCCGTGACCGCCGGCCGAGCCGCGAATGTCAATGTCAGTGTTCATGCAAGGAGACACGGCAGGTCGGCGTTGCTGAAATTGCCCGCACTCGAGTGAATGCTCTTTTTGGCCGATGTCAATCCGAAAGAAATGGAATCTCTCGCTTTCGGGAAGAGTGAATGCTTTTTGTTTGTGTTGGCTTTAGAAAATAAATTGGCGATATTTTTTTAACGAAGTGTTCGTTGTTAGTGTCAATTTTATAGAAAGTATCACGAAGATAAAGTATGATTTATAATAATGAGCTGTAAACTCCGTTAGCTTGATAGTATTAAATTCATTTTCTTAAACAAGCGCTGTCTAAATAATCTTATCCAGCCGTCCCTAAGTAGTTAGTGCTGTAAGAAAATTTACACTAATACAGCTTAAACAAGATGAATGATCTCGCGCATAAGTAGCCGTAAACTTTTGTCTCACCACTAGAAGCTGTGATTTTAGGGAAGTTAATCTTCCTAGACAAATCTGTTTCGAGGGCTTTGAGTTCTATAATTAATTATGCATTCAAAGCACACATAGCCTTAAAAAATATATTTTATAATACAATGTGTTTTTTATGTGTAATATAATTTTTTATTAAAAATTATATTCAACCTAAAAGCGTTACAGAGGCCGCTAACCCACAGTAAATAAACTTGACATTAAGTAATACGGACACGTTATTAATCTGTTGGTGAACAATATCCATCACTGTTCGGTCGCCGTAGCTCTCCACGCGTCAGCTCCAGTCAGCGGCGGCCGTCGGCTCGCATTACCGCACATCATAACTGTGGATACTCCGCATTATTTATGGCTATTCTCACGCAATGCGTTTAGCGATTAACGATGGCCGCAGAGCTCCGCCGGCCGGCCCGGCGCCCGCAGCCGCCTGCCGCTCTACATATCACCTGGGAATGCACATTAGCTTGTTGAACGGTCTGCTATTGTAATGTTTATCATAAGATATATATTTTTTCGACAACCTTTGTTGGTAGGGAATATTGCTGACGATCATGATTATGTATGATTGATTTATTTACGCGGCGCTATTTTCGTGAACAATAACCTCATTAACTTGAGTTAACCGTATCTTACCAAGAAATGTGCTCAGAAGACGCTTTCACCTTGTAGCTTGGTAGCATTGAATTTTCATTTTTAAAATGTCTCATGCAAGATGTATCATTGATTCAAATAATACTATGTAATGATCCATAAATTTCTACTCCTAAAACTGTATTCGTTCCTGCACAGTGTACGAGCTTAACTTCATTGGGTAAGAACAAATACCTAACCGTATATGTCAACGTTTTGTCTAACAGAAACAAAAGATTTAAAAAAAAATAAGTCCTGTAGTCATATGATTTTTTTATATTTTTATTATTTATAAGTATCCTGAAAACTTCGGATTCTATAGAACGGAGGTTAAAATCACTTGGCATAGATTTTATTCTCAATGTTTTGTTACGAGTAATTTTATAAACGAGTTTATCGAGAAAACAATATTTTATGTTTTTATAGTGCAGCGATTATAAAAGCTAACGTTATTGTATTTTTTAATTTACCTTCTCTCTTTTTGTTTTCTCTTACCGACCGTGTCTGAGGAGATTCAGGTGTGTTTTAAACCTCCGCTATTATCATGCAAGACTGTATGATATCGACGCATCGAATTCCTGGGATGTATTTCGATGATTGATATCTCCCGATCTGGCGTATTGTTTCGGATGCTGCTCCGCATGTTGGAGATGGGCATTGTGTGCCGGGCGCTGCCCTGGATATCTGATACTCTGATTAATGTCTTTGACTCTCTAAGCGTTCAGCTACTTAGAAACTCTGGTCTATTTGTGATCAACGAAAAAGACATTTGAATTGTGATTTTCAACAATGAGTCGTACTCGTTACGAACCCTCGTAACAGTTATTATTTTAAACGGATGATTATTTTGAAATGATTTCTTCTTATAATTATATATCTATTAACCTGATTGATTAGTATTTAAATGACTGCTAGAGCTGATTTTATGTATCATATTAAACTGTAAATTATGTATGAACAATATTGCTATACCGAAACATCTCCGACTTGAACTCTGAGCTCTTCTCACCTCTCGAATCTCTGTGTGATCTATCTCAGCGCTTCTCCCGCAGAGGCAACACGCAGTGGCTGCCTTGTGACCTGTAGCATACAATTTGATTTTATCATACACAACTTCATGTCTATATTGGAAAAGAACCCGTTTAGACTTTTTATTATTGCTACTCTTTATTGTACAGTGGTTTATTTTTTTAAAAATATTTTATACATACATTCAAATAAATTGTCCTGATTTTGTATCTTTCTCCACTTCGCGCTATCGTCGGTTACTAAAGCTAACAATTATTTTTGTTGATTGATATATTTCGGAACCATTCGATCGTTTTATAGGCTCAATAAAACATATCGTATATTGTTAGTGCCCATTGCAAACCGTATTAATTATTTTAGTACTAGTGTAAATCTCGATAGCTTATATCATTGTTTTCTTAGTATTTTCTCTATATTGTAGTGAATCTAACTGTGAACCGGTAAGGATAAACACTCTTAAGTATGCACTGGGAATTTTTTGATACAATTATGCTGTTCATAATTACGGCTCCGTAAGTGTAAATATGCGTCTGCAAACAAGCCCTCGCGGGACTTTCTAGCTGCACTCCCGGCCGGCGGGCTCGGGTGACCTCTGCCTCCGCGTCCGGTTGCATTTTCTTCAAATCGGTCTCGTTAATCCGAGACAACATGCTCACTCAGAACTTTAATGCTAATTCTAATCCCTATCAATTAATTAAATCGCCGTGCTAGAGTAAATATATCTTAATACGACCTGATTCGTGCGAATGTTATTTTACGAAATGGATAACTTTAATTCCACGAGGGTATAATTAAGTCTTTGGAAATAGTTAAAGACGGAGCCGGCGCCGATAAACAGGCGAGAAGTCTCTAACATTCATCGCATGATTTGAGGTATTAATGTGATTTAAATTATATACAAACAGCGTAAGCATTACGAAAGATCAATTATTGTAACACTTCGTAGGGTATCATTGGCGGCAGGAAAATTGTTCTAGAAGAAATGTAATGATGATGACTGCGCCGCAAAGGGCACGACGGGCAAATCGGGCGAGATACTTTAAATACTCGAAACGGATTATTTGCTACTTTCACAAAAAAAAAAAAACAACATACCTTAGGCTTTGTAGTAAGAACCTACGACTACTTGGACTGGGTTTATTATTTTTATCCGACTCACTATCAATCTACACCTATAATTATGTTCGTACTGAAACTATACGAAATTATAATATGTATACGTTAACTTGTCGAGTGAACGAAAAAAATAGAATGAATTAATACCGATTTTATTTAGAAAAATCTGCAGGTTTTGTTATTTATACGAAACTGTTCACTCAGTTTTGAAACCACATTCGCGCTTTGATGCACAATTAAAATCTGACGAAAAAAAAGTGAAAAGTTACCATACAAAACAAAGAAGTTAGACCAGAAGTTGCCCGACGCGGCTCGGCACATCGCCTGACCCGCCGCGCGCATGGAATCGGTCTTCTCGGATTAGTAATTAAACCGCGTTTTACTCGCCTTTAAATCATAAAACCTCGTTAAGCTCTGCGTTTGGAAAGCGTTTTAAACATTAATTTCCAGCGCTGATTCACTTTAAATTATATCGCCGTTTGTCCAACGCCCGTGTCAACATTAACTCCGATAGCATCGCAGGCGTTTCCTTGCCGGCGAAAGCGTCTCGCTCCATGAAGGTATGAAGAGCGGGCCCGCCGCCGCGTTCCGCACGCGTCCAGAGAAAAGTAAGCCCGGCAGCACGCCCGACCGATTCACGCAAAACTGTGCGTTAATAATTAAGTTTTGAGTGCTCGGTACTTTCTAACCCCGTATTCCAGAGACTTCGAGGGCCTTTGTCCCGCACTGTCCCGGCCAGTAACGCCGATGTCGCGCGTGAAAGGGGAAATTGGATGAGACGGATTCGGTTTATGACTTCAGGTATCACATGCCCGGCCGACTGCGATTTAGCCGATTTAGAGGTCAATGCCGACGATGGTATAAATGACATGGAGAGTTTTATTAGGATTATACAATACAATTTAATAGTAAATTGCAATAAATAAATACGGTTAAAGTAAATTGAAATTACTCAATAACCCAGCTGTTTTATTTACCGTAAGTCCAATTCGGCATATCTATGTAGCTTCGAAAGGACAGATTAGTATTTTGTCTCTCAGATATGTTCGTTGATTTCTATAAGTCATCAAGTCATCGTTCATAATAAACTTTAAAACTGTATGATCGACTTAAAACAAACTAAACATTATTTTCACAACAAATATAAAATTAGTATAAATATGGGGTGAAGTGGTCTTCGTAGGTGGAGAAATCGTCAAGTTCTGCTATTTTCCTATTCTCCGGGGAAAATTATCTGAATTATTCAAAAGGCTCCCACACAAGACATCCATCTGTAGTATGTTCAATTCCTGGGAATTATATGAGAATCTACGATGATCACATGTATGAAATGGCACATAACCCAGCACATCTGTTTGTTTTGCGGACTATGAATACAAGTTTATTTTAACATGCATTGAGTTGTTTAAGCTAACTATTATAATTATTAAATAAAATTTAGTTATAATACATTGCATAAAAATCCCTTTTTAATAATTCTAATCTGTCAACATTCTATAAAAAAGACTTGCTTTGCCTCGAAGGGCAAAGGAACGCTCGGTCTCCGCAATCGCTGACTCGAGTCGCCTTCTTTGCGGTGCTTTAAATTCACTTTACCTTCTAGAAAGAACTCAGTACTGGAGCTCTACTCCGAGGTAATTGAAGATATTATCGTAAATCAAGAATGTAAATAAAATGCCGATACTTCAGTTTTCTGCCAGAGGCACTGAAATTAAACGATCCCAAACGTTTTGATCACTGGCCGTCGTAATGACGAAATTGGAAATGAATAATGGGCCGTCATTAAATTGAAACGAATGCGATGCGCAGCGGCCGGGCCTGCGGACGCGCTCCGTGCCGGCGTCACGAACGGGTGCATCTCCCTCCGGACCGCATCCTCCGCGTCCTCCGCCCCGACCCAGACCTCTGGCAGCGCTCCGGAGCCCGCACAGGTTACTCCAAATGTATCGTAAATGGGAAAGCACGCTAATGCGATGCATTCGTATCGGTTTTGTTTCCGGCCCTGGGCGCTATTGTTGTGATCTATTAAATACCGAAATCATCGAATTTAATGTAATATATTAGGCGGTCTGTACGGTGAGCCTGCATCGTGGAAACTTTCTCCGCAGTTAAAGCGATTTGGGTGGAAATTATTAGTTTGTGCTATTTTTTTTATTAAAGTCATTACTGGTCGATTGTATTCTCGATGCCTATGTTTATATTGAATGAAAAGTCTTCGGAATACGTGTTATATTTTAGGTTGTAAAAATTAGTTTAGATTGTGTGGAATTCAATTTGAGGCGCATTATTGTGATACAACAGTACCGAGCCGTAATTCTTCTAACAACATGATCGCCTGCGAGATAAGCCTTTTAAGTATCGTGTCATATATTTCCGGATCGGAGAAATTGTTAGTTATTTATTACAAAAGAGAATACGGATCGGATTTGATCAAGATTTTGAGCGAAACGTGTTCCATGCCATAAGTCTTAATTTTGTGGTATTCTCGTTGTCTAGTTTCTTATTCTGTACGTACAATAAAATGGAGAGTTCACTTGCAGGCAGAGCGGGCATCGGAGTCGTGATGATAAATTATCGAATACGGAAAGCAAAGCGGGTGTTTCGATTTGAACAATCCATACAGGGAACGGCACGACATCTGATGCGATAATTCAATTATAGAAAATATTGATATCACTCTCTGATAATTATTCAAACAACACTCCTCACCTTTTTTTTTCTTTCGAAATGTCTACAGGTGTAGTTTTTTTCGTGACGGGTACTAATGTATTAATATAATAAAAATAAAATATTACGATAAACACAAACAGACAAATATTTAAAAGAATTAAAATAATGCTCGAGTCATTAAATAGAGACGAATGCGAAGAACAAAATTAATTTTATTTTGAAAAAACCACGTTAACACTGCTGGTAAATCTTTCATAATAAATATAGCAAATGGCCTACAAAGCGTCAGTAATGAATGCAGAAGTCAGACTATCTCTGCATCCATTTATTTATTTTGAATAAAATTATTGTCCCGTTAGCTGGACGCGATAGACTTTTTAATAGAGATAACATCTTTGTATGATTTAATTTGGCGTGCCCTTTGTACACCGCACCTTAACTTGTCCGTGTAATTATATTATTTCCTATGTAATTTCTCCGCGCGTAAATCTCCCGCGAGCTCGTTGCGCTCACCGCAGAGTTTCAGTCTCTCCTAATGCACGTCATGTGTGCGTCTGTGTTCTGCGATCCCCGCCTCGCCCTGTCGGACGTCCATCGTGCGGTGTGGGCGTCCAGCCCGTGGCTCCATTATTGATACCTTTAAATATGTTATTTCATAGATTTCCAACAAATAGATATACTTAAACATCAATCGGCCGTTGACTATATATTGCTGGGTGAAATCATCTTATGTGTTTGGCAATTGAGCATGTTAGCGAAACTCGTAGCGTCAAAAAATAAAAAGTCGGAATGACACATGAAATAATATATTTTTATTTCACCAAGTACTTTCTGTAATTTTTATTTAAAATGAAATCGTATTTACTCTACCATTTCAAATAATGAAGTCCATTACAATGCCCTGGTACGGTTATCTAAGTTCCAATAAACAACACGATGTACCGATTCTCCGACTTGCAGATAATTCTGATCCGTGCTCTTGTGCACGCTCAGTATACGAGACAGGCCCGTCGGTCGGATTTGTTTACGACTAAATATGAAAGTGTCGGTTTTCGGTGTAAGCGCGGGGTTACAGTGCACCGCTGGCAGAGCGTGACGCGCGGAGAGCCGCTGAGACCCGTCCGTGTCAGTCATTCCGGTACTTAGCAGTTGTAAACTATCCAAATGCCAAGTTAACATACCGAAGTATAAACCATTCTCGAGCATTCAGAATTCCGGATTGCTTAAATGATAAACAACATTTTAACTAGTGTCAGAGTTTCCGTGCCATACGATGGTTTCTGCAATTGACCCTTAGGCGATTTTTTGGACTTGAAGTATTTTATCGTTGATTTCAATGTAGCCCTTTTGTATAAGAAAGGAAAACAATTCGGTCAATAGTTGATATATATAAACTTCATGGTTTATAACGGTTAGTTGTTGAATGTTTCTCTACCGAGCTCATTACTTTCGAATGGGAGCTTCTTAGTATAAGCAATTGCACGAGTTAACTTTATATTTCTCATTTAAAATATAAAGTTAGATTTTATTTGATAGAAGTTGTTCTTTTTAACAATGATTGGAGTAGTCTTGCCGATGAAATTATTTATGAATTAAGCAATACAACAACGTAGTAACTTAGCGTTTACATATATTTTTTCGCACGAGTAGTTTTGACCTACGCCGGCACCATTATCAAACGCATGTTCGCAAACTAAACGTTTTATTCTTGACATAATAACGGAAGCAGTTACCGCTTGTGTGATGCTAGCGATACGAGTGCCGTAAACGCATCGCCCGTGCACAATAATCTCGCGATCTTCGCAGCTCCCGTCTGCCCGAGCCCCGCGGCTTGCCGGGCGGGGCTCGTTCGCGTCAGGGGCTAATGCTAAAAGTGCGCGTCTCGTGTAACCAATTGATTCGTAATTGTTACTTTAAAACCTCAGACTCGATCACCGTGCGATTTTTTTTATATACTTTATATAAAATATTCATGTGGTTTAGTTAAGAGCAGCGGCTACTAGCTTGCCATGGACTTAGCTTAGAGTGACTTTAAATAAACCTTTGCTCTAAAAATAAATTTATTTTAAATTCAAAACGAAAGAATACGTAAAATTGAACCCTCTCTTAGATATTGGTATTGAGTATTTTTTTTCTTCTATATATTATAAAAAAAGTTATACGATTCAGCTTCATTACATCACAGACGAATGGTTTTGAAAATGTTCTGTTGAACTTTTACAATCAGACTATCTGTATACAAATGTGTTCTTTTTTTATTGAAATTTTTCATTTCAGTTTATAAAAAATACCATGATGTATTGGCTTATTTAATATAATATCATCGTACCTGACAAACGTAACCGACGTAAAGAGACTAAAGATATGCGAGATTCGTGACATTCCTGATAGATAAATTGTGATGTAAGGTTTGACCATAGTTAGATAGTTTAATTCAAATACGACAGCACAGTTTCACCATTCTTCTTGTTATTTTCGAGGCGGATTATAAATAAAAAAAGAAATTTTCGTCATCTCATCAATTTGGCGTTCATTTTACCGGGGATCGTCATCTAGCTTTCCCCCTTTTCGTAATAGTTCTTTATCACTTTATTCAGAGAAATCTACTCTACTTGCACTTAAATATTTGGTGAGTGATCAAGTCCCCAGTTGTCTTCGCGTTAACACTTTACACTAGTTTAAAATCTACTTACGCGTAACTTAACAACATGCTCAACTTCGTAATTACGGTTGTATTTTAGACATTTTGCCTGAAGGTTATATCCGGCTTGACCGTCTTACTGAGTAAGTAGCCAGTTTTCTTTGGCCCTTTGTGTGATTAGACGTTAGTACACATCTGGCGCCATTAAAATTATCAAAACATAATAACCATTACAAGTAAAAGTCCCCTTGCTTCCATTCATCAAACTTCAGATGCCTATCTGCACGGGAGGGACTCGACTAGGCGCTATTTCGGTGATTTCGCCCGAGGAGCAGAGCACGGGGAGGGCAGTCCGGGTGGAGTATCTGACGAGACGCCTGTCTTTCTGAATAAAGATGTTGTAAAACGATGTGTGTTTTTTTGTCCATGAAAATATCACTGTAAAAGTTTAAAAACTCGTCCAAAAGAGACTTTTTGTTCAGATGTTGGAACGATGCGTATAAAGCGAGATGTTTTATTTGAATTTAATTGCTCGTTATTAATGATGATTTTTTTCCCTCTATTCTATGATTTATTTATGACTGTTAGACTGTAAAATTAAATAGTGCTGTAGTATTCTTTCTGGAGCGCGATGCTAGCGGCTTGATGGTTCTATCTTCATAATAAATATAGTGGTCTGAAAATTCTTAATATCTAATTATGTATGCTAACGTTATCATTATATGTTAGTCTTGTTTTGGTGATAAAATACTGTTTTAAAGTATAATTATCACATACTATGCATATTATAACGGGTTTTTTTATTCACTAAAATTATCGAACCTCTATGTTATTTTCTTTTTTTTATACATCAGTAACTGGTTTATATTACTGTTGGGTGAAGCTTTTTTTCTTTTTGTACACTTAATATTAACCCAAACAAAACAAAACCAGTCTGTCATCCATCAAAACTGCACACGTCAATGGCGATTAGCTTTATTACGTGTTGTCTTGTATATAATGCCGTTTCCGTTTCTAATCGCGCACAATGTGGAAAGATCAATTAAACTTAATAATAATAAAATAAAACGCTAATTTTCGAGGACCAAGGCTTTTTCGCTTACATGAATAGTGATTACTGTTAGAGAATAGAAAATTGAAGTAATCATTGGAGTGATTTGTCCGGCTGGAGAGCGATCCCCCGCCAAGAGACCAGCCACCGTCGTGACTCTCCGTAATGAATCGTTTAATCGAATGTTCTGAACAAATCATCGAAGATCGGGACGCTTAGCCCCGACTGGGGACGCCGGTTTGGCGGATTGCGGGTGTTGTGAGATTGCACCTGAGAGAAAACGGTATCGTAGTCTTAGGAAACTGTTGTATTAAACAATTTTGAAATAATCAAATGTTGATTGTAGATAAGGCTCCATAATTTTTTGTCTCGAAAAAATTCTGAAATATTTTCTACTGCCAATATACCAAATACACTTCTGTATAGTAATATAATTTTTGGGCTCTTAGTAAGTCTGATTATTTTCTATATAAATAATTTGTACGTCTAATACCAAATAGTTTTTTTCCAAAGGAATTCTTTTTGTGTGCTTCGATAAGCTTAATTAATTAGAAAAAACTTGATAATACAAGGTCCAATATCATTTTTAAGTTTTTAATCATTAATGATTATTTTTTAACCAATTTTATTTTTCATTCAGCTTTCTTATTTGATTTGATTATACGTAATATAACATTATTTTTAATATATTTGATTGCTTGAATGAAACCCAAAACATTAACTTTATTTTAATTTTGATGCCAGTATAATAGCCCAATGCCAAAGATAAGAAAGTTTTCCCCGGGACGTGCTTTTCATCATATATTTACATAATATCCCAATTATATTAAATGCTCACGATTATCTAGGCAAGTAGGTAAGTCCGTCAAAACTTTTACCTGTTCTGAGTACATTATGCGCTATAAGTTTTTTTTAAATATAATTCTTCGTAGATACATAAATTATTCGCTCCAATGAGTTTATATTTTACATCTCTCTCCACTTCCCGAATCTAAACGCATAAATGTATGCTAATTCTTATCTAGTAAATAATTCCGGGTAAGCTGGCTGTTTTGCATATTTTTATTTAATTACAAACCTTTGTTTTATTTAATTGCCGCCGAGTTCAGACTCGGGCGCTCTCGGACGCGCGCCTCCTCCGGGATTTAATTTGCTCGATCGGACCGCCCGATGAACGATCGGCTCTAGAAAGTTGCGGCATTCAACAATGATCCGATCGTATCGGCGAGGTGTTCTTTTAATACGTACAACTTTTAG
Organism: Atopsyche davidsoni; assembly: GCA_022113835.1. Lineage (NCBI taxonomy): Eukaryota > Metazoa > Arthropoda > Insecta > Trichoptera > Hydrobiosidae > Atopsyche > Atopsyche davidsoni. Next base: position 5,179,775 of record JAILWY010000006.1, on the reverse strand, counting down.
TTATTATTAATGAGATAATTAAATGTGTAATACAATTAACGGTGTTTTTGCCGATCTTAGAAAACTCATTATCACTAATCGCGTTGCGTTAAAAGATAGATAATGTGAGCGGGTGTTTTTAATAATTGATTCAACTTTAATTAAGATAATTGAACAAATAAAATATATACGCCACATTTTTAATCAATGTATTAAGAGAAAAAACTCCATGTACGTTTTGTAATTTTAAATACTGTGATTTCGAATCCTTTATACGATCAAGGCCGTTTTTGTAGGTTTTCAAAAATACAATGTCATGTTATTATTATTGGCATAAGCTTTCTTATAATACGAATTATTCATTTGAGTTTAAAAAAAAATAAGGAAATGTTTCAACACTATTGAAAAGCTGATTCTACTAAATTTGTATCTTTTTTCAGAAATCATGAACTTTATCTGTTATTTAAATTTTTTTTTTGCTAACGCCACATTTTGAAGATCGATGCTTGCATTGACCCTGTGACATCAATGGGTTATTTCCGTTTAGGAAATATAATAATACCTATTTTTTATATATTATTTTGAGCCGCGCTATATGAATTTTATTTTTGATGAAACAATTTTGAATCTATATTTTGTTAGCTATAAAAAAAAAAAAAGTAATTATACTGATTAAATTTTATACGAATCTGTAGCTTAAGTCATAAACAGTGTTTTTATGTGTTTATTTGTAAGACGTGAGTTGTATTACCGTTAACTTTTTTCATTAATTACTTCAGCGTTATTTTAAAATTACAAATAATTTTTTCAAAGATACCCATTCCAGATACTTAGCACTCAGCGCCGTTCTATTCTATCGCCAATCATTCATTAATGTCTTCAGCCGACGGTTGTTCAGCGAGTACTTTGGCCTTACACCTGACGACATGACCCTTTTACTTTTTCCTACTTGGAACATGAGTCCCGTATTGGCCATTCGGAAATTTTTACTTGCCAACGGTTACTGCTCGCCGAGTCATTTTTCACAAGGCGACTTTGTAAAAAATCAATCAATTCGGATTAAGTTACATGACCACAACATCAGACATTAGTTAGGAGTCGCTTCCTACGTGCCATCGGTGGAATATTAATAGGCTGTACTTTCTTTATTTTTCTATGATATCTCTTCTGAAATATGAGTATCTACGTTGCACTTCCTTGTGTTGAATGTATAAATATTGATAACTTTGTATTTTTGTGTAAGGTTGGTAAAAGAATGTTGAATTGTTGGTTGAAATAACACCTTCGTCTAAAGTATAGCTTCGGTGGGTCATTATCAAGGTAATAATATCGATAAAATCGTTAAAGAAATCCTATCAATGCTTTCACAATCGTGGTTATTGATGTTTGATAGAGATATAACTGTAGGTGTTACATAACAACATAATTCTCAATAAAGCGAGTTGTGTAACTTTTATAAAACAATCGCTACACACATGTGGCTCTACGTGTTAAAATAAATCATTTATTTAGTTTTTCACATACTGAAATCAATGAAGCTTTTTAAAAATATTTTTAACGGAAATGCTGTAATAATTTATACTAGACTCGCATAAATCAATTTATTCTGTCATTTATTTCACAAAAAGAAATGTGCTTCCTGGACTAAGGTTTTCGAAGGTGTCAGCCTGTAACGAACGCCCGAAAGCTTCTACTGCGTTGTCTGTTATTTATCACTTATAGAAAGTGCGGTTATTATAATTGGGCAGGAATGGATGCACAGGATACCTCGATGTGTCTTGATAATGAAATATGAATGTGGATAGCTCAGTTCTGAAAGAAAGTTTGTTAGTTATTTGCTTAAAAAAATCAAGAGAATCTTGCTAAAAATAACTAATGAAAAAAATATTTTCCTTAACAATCCAATTTTTATATATAAAAGAATTGTAACAGTTTATTCCATCTTTTTATGTTTTATTTGCATTGCGTTAGATGGTGCAGCTCGTCTATTTTTGGAATAGTCTATACCAGCATCTTCGGAAGCCCCATCCGACCCAGTCATCCTATGCTTGCATAATCCCGTGATCTTTTCGGCGGGTTCATTGTAATTCTTACCCACTCTTAATTAAATTACCTGGCGGTTTACTTGAACGGTTAACACCTTTCAAGGTAACCTCTGAATGTAATATATAAAAAGCAGCGTGTTCGCAAAGTCATAAGTGATTTAATTTAATAACATTTTATTTTATCGTGTGTTTTCATCAAGTAACGTTTGTTTTCCTTATCAAGTGTGTACACGTCTTAAGTATATTTCTCATTTAAAACATTTATTATATTTCACCAGGATAATATGCAGAGGATATCCGGAATATCACTCTAAGAAATTTATAAACATAAACTCTTATAGAAATTCCGCGTCGCTCTAATTAAAAGATACATTGTTTGCTCGTAATGAACGTCTTGCAATAAATAACTTCTGCCTTTCTCACTCTCAGGCGTTTTCTATTCCAGCCTTCCGCTAAGTTACGCGTGGACCGAACATACTTTAGAGCCAAGAAAGCTTAGCTTTCATACTAAATTATTTAACTTTACTCCCAGCTGCACGAACTACTGAAGCAAAAGAACTCGAATGACTAAACATGAAGGATCGTTTTCGATATTGCTTGAGAATAACTGTGCAACTTGTGAATCAGTGTTATATTTGCAGATTTCTTAAATAACATTCATTTCGAAGTTTAATGTTATCGAATTCACAATTTGTTAATAAATTAGTATACGAGGTTGTGAATATGGTAGAGTAGATCTTTTTCAATTTAGATAATTATCCTCCGAAATTTTCGCATTTCAATTAATTAATGTCGACATTACTTTTAAAGAAAACTTCAACCTAAGATAAATAAATTTTTGTTCATTTTGATTTGTAGTTTCGTTGTAAATTCCGCTACTTGATAATCTTGCCGCGGTCGCCATGACTATTTAAGTTATATATGAACTTAGTTTTAACCACATGCTTTCCAAAAAAGTAAGTATTTTTTAGGAAGACAGTTATTCAGATTATATGATAAGAATATTTCTAGTCCCATGCCTTACAACAATACACGTGTAATTGAATAATGACTAGCAGTTTTGCGGTAGTTTAGTATGAATTTATATTTTAACTAAAATATGAGTAGTGAGAATTTTTCATGTTATGTCTTAACCTTTCAACTTACCACAATACGCATTCATTAGCTTTCAATGTGTGTGCTTTTTTTATATAATTTGCCTTACAAAATGGTATTGCGTTTTAATCTTTTTTGTTATGTGAATATTCTGTACATACGCCGTAAGAATTACCCACCAATTTAATTTTAACGGGGTTTTTTAGTGCACTTAAAAAAAAAAAACGCATTGAATAAATCTCATGTTGTGTATAATACAAAATATTTGTTGATATTTTGTGCAAAGAATAGAAAGTATGATGTTTTTGATTCGATTTATTTTAATAATTCTAAATTTTTGTAATAACATTATCCTGTCTTGGTATTTAATAATGCATAGAGACAATTTTTAAATAAGAAAGTCTGTACTTCTAGAAGAAAACTGGATTGTTACTTCATTTTAACTAATTTCAAACACGCGACTGTTCCGCTCGGTGCGTGCGCCGTGTCTTCGGCTATTCCAAATTAATTAGGAAACGCTAACAATTTTTTAGGGAATGTCGATTGCACATTTTAATTGATAAATATTTGTACACATATTAGCTATCGGTGGTCTCGGGTCTGGATTAAAAAAACATAAACGAATGGCGTTGCATTGCGTAAGCGGAGCGGTCGTAAGGCCCGCGGTCATTCCCGGAATACTTCCAGTTCAGTGATCCTCCCGCAGGCCTCCTCGGAGACGCTTTTAGCTCCAGGAAGACAGCCGCGTGGAGTCGCACGGTCGCGCGGCTGCCCTCAGAATAGAGCTGTGGAAAATTTAAGATTTATGTCCCCGAACATGCTCTCGCCTCCCTTTGATAGTCTATTCCAGGCGCTATTAGCACGGGGGACGTTTTGCGTAGTGTTGATTATGCTTGCCTTGTCCGACTTGTGAGATTTAAAATTAAGGGTATTTTTTTTGAGATTTTTTTTTCCTATTTATTCAAAACTTGTGTAATTTTGTCGTACCCTAGTAAAAACCTCTTAAACTTAAAAGTTTAATATAATGATAATTTTCAAATCCATTTGTAATCCAAATTTATGCATATACGAGTAATATGATTTGTCTACCTACATGAAAGTATTTTTTATTGTACTAATATTATTATGTCTTATTTTTGCTGCCAGGGATGTTAGGTATGTATAATAAAAATAATTTTAAAATTTATTTGGCTTTTGTGTTAAATTTTTCAGTTTTATTTAAATTAAAAATATATATTTTTTAATGATTTGTTCATATTAATACTAGTCGTAGATTATGTTTTTAAAGCACTACCTGAAAATGAAAGACTTTGGAAAAATTATGTATCTTTTCTTAATCACTTTTAAAATAAGTCTTGTTTGTGTTTTATTAGTTTTGTAAATTGAAACAGTTTCAGATTATTTTCATTAAAATTATTTATAGTGGTGTTATAAATTTAAAATATTTACATGATATTAAAAATAAAAATTGTTCAAAGTCTATCATTTTCGGTTCAAATTAGATCGTGTACGACGGTGGTTATTTTTGAATTTCTAGTGATTAAATAGTATAAGATATTTTGTTTTTCAATATATATACAAAATTTATCCAGGTTTAATCTGGAAGCACAGTATCGTATTGGTGTGGATATATATTATATTTCTATTCCTAAAATACAAGTTGCATGTTTCCTAATTTCCGCTGTCATATCCGTGGCTCCAGAAGCCTAATTAGAGGAAGCCTTCCAAAAATAACCCCTGACCCATTTCTCTGCATAACCGGTCAGACACCCTGCAGCACAACGCACCATTACGCAACGTGCCCGCGCCACTTCCTGCTTCCTGCCCCAGCGCTTCCCATCAACTGTTGTCCTAGATGTGTGCTATTAAATGTTATAGAGTTTTCCTTTAGCTCCCGCGCTGTGAAGTATTCAATTGCCCTGGAACGGTCTGAGTGCGGGTCTCGCACTTCCTCCCTCACTAATTGCAGCCATATTTCAATGGACACATGTGTGTGATACTACTCAAATTGATCTTTAATGGAATATTCTATACTTTAATATTATACAGGATATAACACAGTTATTGTTTTGATTATTTATGGCTACATTTCTCCCGAAAGTAATATTTAATGAAGTGTATTTTTTTTTCGCACTGAGCTTAATATCAACTGTTAATAATGAAAATATATTCGCACTCAGAATTTAGTTAAGTACAATATTTGGATTTCAAATAATATAGTATTTTTTCATCTGCAATGTTGGCTTTTCTTTTCGAGTAAGGATATATTTTACTTTTCGATAATTTTAAAAGTCGTTAAGAAAATAAATCCTCATTTCTTGCAAAGAAAAGCTCGCGGTAATGATATTTCTTTTACACGCTTTCGAGGTAATAAATATTTTACGACATTTGTGTTGAAAACATCCAGAAGCGATTAGTTCAAAGGCTTTCTAACTGTCCGAAGATGTTAAACCATACATTCGTTAACAAAATTCTCTCTAACCGTAAAACTTGTTAAGTGATTATAAAAGCTTAAAATTAATTTCACTTTGCTTGTTTTTTGTTTGTTATTTGTTGTTTGATTGAATGCTCGGTGTTTTAGTGTGGCTTGATTGGCACGATTGCATCTCACCTATAGAATTGTATTTTATTTTACTTTTCAGAGAGTATGTGAACACTCCGTATTGAATTCCAGCGCGACGCACCCCACCACTGACATCCTCGAAAATCGCAAATATGTTGCAATTAAAACTGCATTTTTTTATTTTATACTATGGGGACTGTTCTGCGTAATAAGCCATCGCTCACTCCGCCACGTTGTTCTTATCTGCTCGTGTAAGCAGTCCTCACACAAATTGGCTTTCACGAGTCCGCTGTCCGCAGGGTCCGCTCGCCGGGCGCGGGGGCTCTGGGGACCTCGTGTCCTCGCTTACTAAATTAAACAATATAGTAGCTTGTAACAAAAGAGATGAAAGCCACATTTCTCTGTAAATAAGATAAAATAATAAAATGGCGCAACATTTTGCATCTCCTGCTAAGGTAGTTTTGTTTGTTTTTTTTTTTTAACTCTGGGGATTAAGTAAATACCTAATTGATACTAACTTCATTTAAGTTTGCACACATTCTAATTATTATTACTGAAATATATTTAACAATTTAAATGAACAAAAATGCATAACGTTTGATATACGAAAAACAGTTTTTTGTACTAAATTGTTAGTATGCTATTTACTTCAATATTGTAATCAATATATCAAATTATTATTATAATAAGTTTAATATTTTTTAAAAATTATATACACAGTTGATTTACTGTCATTCTATATATACTCGTATGTAGAAGTGGTTGAATATACAATTAAGTACCTGTGTTTTTCACCTCAGATTCACACACATTTTTTTTTTGTTTTGTCAAAACATGAATAATATCTTAATTAAAATGTCAAATGGTTCTTTTTCGATCGAATAAAAATTATAACGGCGTATTTCGTTTTGCAGAAGGTTATGTATGCACGTGCTGTTAATCTCAAATTACAATTTAATCCTAACCGTAACCGCACAAGGTTACGTTAACAATTTAACCCGCATAATCACCACAACATTCGCGTTTTAACCTAAATAAAAACAATAAAAAAGCTGCATTCTTCCCGGTGCAAGTCCCGTTTGCACCATTATGTGCAAAAAAAGTGCATAAGTGCATACAATACAACTCTCCAGGAGGCGAGCAGCGAGACCCGCCAAGCGCTGCTCCTTGCTGGCTACCCTAGCACGTTATTTATTTATTTTTTGTTAAGATAATTCAAATTGCGTTAGCACATAATATACATATTGCACCAAAAGATAGTGTTGTGATCGATCATGATTTTTAAAATTAAATTTTTATCATGACACACTTAATATTAGACCAATGAATATCATTCGTTTAATATGCTTGTTAACTTGTATTCAGCTTTTCAGACTGTCATTCAAGTATGGTGAAGTAGTATGAGCTTCGATCTTCGATATCATCTTAATTTTCGATGAGTACCTTTTATTACTTTCATATTTTACTTCAAGAAAATATATATTTTTGGGATTATTTTAAAAGTCGGTTTTAGAGATTAATGCTGATATGGAAGCTTTTTAACTCAATAACTTATTTTTAAATGCCACCAGACCCTTTTAAATTCCACTAAGAAAGTAACTATGTGCGTCGATGTCACCTTGTCGCTAACCGTCCTTGACGTACGGCTTGTTTTCAACCAATCGAAGCCTGACGACGTCTCTTATTACGCAATCCACCAAGACTTTCAGTAAAACAGATCTAAATTTCACTTAAAAAATAAGCCATCTCAACAGCGAGCTCTACGATCCAGAAATAAATTAGGAAAACAAAACCATAAAGCACAGCATACCACCGTCGGTCGGTTTATAAGCGTTCAACAAAACAACGAAGCGTCTCGGCAGGTGCTTCGCTCCCGGCCGCCGACTGCTGGTCGCCCCGGCCCCGCGCCCCGCGCCCAGAGGAGGAGCACTCGAGGTATTTAGCCTATATTGCCAAATTGTTTGTACAGCTGTATCGATGTGTGGAACTAGCAATGCAGGAGGAACTATTTTCAAGTACAGTAACAGGTGTGGTGACAGGGAAGAGATGGGATTCCTGGGATTGAAACGAATGGTTTCAGTCGATGATCATGAATATTGCTCTCAGATTGAATTAATAATTCGGTGTTTTTCATTAGAATTTCTCAATTTTTATTAGTGATATTATAAAATTTACGTTGAATCATGAAATAGGATTTGCAGGTTTTTTTTTCAGGATATCAAATCTATATTAGCAACTACGATGTCATTTCGAGAATGGTCGAATTGCGAATTAAGTAGTGCTTTCGTTTCATCGTTTTCTAAACCCCCACCCCCTCGTGTCGTTATCATTTTTTTTTTATTATGGACAATTATAATGTTTGCGTTTTATTATACGGAAAGAAAAATAAAGCTCAAAGTTACCTTAATAGCTTGTCTCCCTCGACTCGATTCGGTGGTTCATGGCGTGACTCGACTTTTGCCGTAGCCGACTAAAGGTTGGATCGCCAGGTCGGGCATCCCCCGCAGCCGTCCCCGGTGAGTTGATGTTTCGTCTCGGGTGAAGATCTCGGCAGCGGCGGCCCTAGGAAGCTGCACCGCGAGCTATTTCAGTGGCTGGAGACAGTGTTGTTTGTCGCTCTATTTGTGTAACCGAGCCTGGAGAAAATGCTAGCGTCCATTGAGAGGATCGTCGACTGACTTATATATATTTTGACAAGATTCTAGAGGTTTCCTTACGTGTAAACTGATCGTTTATTTAAACACCACTTTCTAACAAATCTTTTCCTTCCTGACATTATCCACGGTGTATTAAATATATACATAAATAAGATATTTATGTTATATCTTAAACTACATAATAATACAGTTTCTTCGTGCCAAATTGACTTATTATTTCAAATATGTACACAGTTACAAGCAAAACGCTCCGCCTTAGGAAATGTATAAAAAAAAACGATGATAATTTCACACTCATAATAACCTAAGTACGATGTTCTATTAGCGTTGGAATATGTATATTGTTTTTGTTTTTTTATTCGGCTGATACTTATTCGAGTGAAGTGATAAATGGATAGTTTAGAGCTCACAAGTGCGTACTGCACGTGCGTGATAAAAATAGAAAGGCAACGAGCACGGATAAATAGCAAGACGCAAATAAATAATGTAGACACACTTCACGAGAGTGATTTGTCGTATAGATTATATCATGAAAATTTCTTGCCATTAACTTCAATCATTTTTGCATCATTCTGGTTTCCGTCGCGTGAGATATATATCAGTTGCCGTGTCTTTGCGATCTGATGTTAAATAATTTCAGTTGCATCATAATCACCGAGATAGTAAAAGCAAACCCGGCACCGTGACTCGCTGGCGCATCTGCTGTGGCCGGCCGCATCTAATTGTGTGATATAATTGCATGTCAATAATGCTCAACGTCAACAGCTGTCGAGTTCTTGGGGTTATTCGTGTCCGATTCGACATTGCAATTTGAAAGCAGTCAAATAAAAGGAAAAAAAGGACCAAGACAGCCTCCTGAAACTATCCAATCATTATTAACAAGTCATTGTAGTCAGAAGTCTCTCGTCATTTTTTTTAGTCCAATAGCAGCTTTGCGATGCTAGACGTAATTAATTGATTTTTTTAAGTGTGTGTGGACACTTCAAATAAAAACATAAAATGGACTCACGATTGTTGGGGTATACATAAATTTTAATTATATAATGAAACAATAATATCTTGAAGTGCATTTTAACTGTTATAACGATTATAAATCGATTGTTTCATAATATTCTTTATTCGATTATCAGAAAGATTTACGGTAAATAATTAAAACTTATATCCAGGAATAATATTTTAAAGTTATATTAAGACTACTCACAATAAATATTCTATTTTGAAAGAGTACTCCTTCATACAATATATGCTTATCATGCTGGTGGCATGACAAATAATGTAAATAAAAAATATTTTTGTGGATATCGCTCAAACCGAATCAATTATATTTTAGAAAAATGCATTTACAAAGTAAACACACTTGCGTGTTTCGCGAATCGCTAAGCTTTGACTATTTATATGTATTAAATTTATTATTCTCTTTAGTAGTCAATTTTTTTTAATAGTGTATCAATATTAATAAGGATTCTCAGAATTCAGACATGATATAAATTTACGTAATAAATCACCTCTTAGTTAAATGCCTATTACTATGAAATGTATTTTATACTATTTATTACATTGTAGATGTCGTTAATTACAACGCCACTTCATTTGTCTACGATTAGATAGCCACTCTTAATTTAATGTTATTTTTCAGTAAGCTTGATTTACGCCAGCTTTAAATAATTATACAATAAAGCTGTGCCAATTCCTATTTGATGTGCCGTTTTATTTGTTTACGCTGGCGATCAGGCTGGTGGTCTTTGTATTGTATTCCAATCGAACCAGGATCTCAACTTATCGATCCATTAGATCCTACGTCTTCCTAATCGCATAATTCTACATTTTTTGCATAGAAGTCTTACTCTAACGGAGTATCGAGTATTGTGAAACTATTGATAAATAGTTTGTAGTTGTAACAAAATAGTTAATTAGTTCATTCTATAATTTATCGAGCGTCGTCCGTGATTTGGCACAATTATATTATCTGATTAATTCGATAATTTTTAATAAATTATTCTTTTATTTTCAATTTTTCAATAATTCATTAATATATGTATATATTTATTTGCAATCGTTCAGTACTAATCACCAATTTATTCGATAATGCATTTCATTAGCCAGAGGCAAATTAGTTTTTCCGGGTGATGTATATTTTGAGACACCGAGTAAGAATTTCAAATGTTAATTAGTTAAGTAAAGTCATTATTATAAAAATAAGCCATTTATAAATATTGTAATTCTCACTCAAAGAACTTTGACGGCATTACTTTAGACTCGTCATTAGTGATCTCCATATGTGAGCATAACTAATAAAATTGAATGTGAATCGAATAGCTCCGTGATCCGTATCGCCTTCCTTGGTGCTTTATACTTATACGAGAATCATATACCCCACACATGCAAATGGGTACTTAATAAAAATAATAAAAAAATATTTGAATTACAAAAGTTACTACATTCTTACTGTTTTTACTGATATCATCTCGGTGTATACTTCACAGAATGTATCCGTTTCCGCGTGTTTCCTTACAAAAAGCGCAAGTAATTTTATTTACTTATTATGATATAAACACGCATTTTTTATTAGTGCTACACTATTGTAGGCACTGAGCCTATGCGCTGGGAACTTATAAAACATGCCTTTATTTTGATATTCCTTCTAAAACAAAATGAGTTTAATACTACAAATACTTTGGTGTTTACAGCTTTTTGTGATATAGATCAAATACAGGTTTATGTAAGGTAAGGACACTAGTCGTTGACCATGTACTAGTAGTTGACCGTTTTGTATGAAATTTTAAATAATAAGCGTTGTGTTTATTGTATCTAATAAAAAAATAACTTGTAAGTAGCTACTGTCATCTATTATCAACTGCCAAAAGTTCAGAACTAAAGCGCATTGTGTGTAGCAATGGCCGACAGTTGTTGTTGACAGGTTCAGCCGTGTGGCACGTTTCTTGATTTTATTATCTGATTCAACTAGAGAACGAGTGTTTTTGTGGAGCTATAGAAGTCATAAAAATATTTTTTTTAGGTAAGATTTACATTTAAACTATTTCTAAAAGTATTTTCTTTTGCGTTCAAAAGTTTCTAACAATATAATCTAACATTTCGTGTGATTGTTTGGGGTGGTCATCTACTGAATGGTTTTTTTCAGAAAGTATCAGAAATTGACCGCGGTGGTCAGCTACCGCCCCAAATGGTTTAACATTGTTATTGTGTAATACATGTAGAAGGAAAGAAGAAGAAAGAGGATCTTGAGCAATTGAAGATAGAAAGAGCCACTAAGAGACAACGGAAGAAGAAAGAGAATGAAAGACTAAAGAAAAATAGGGTTAATGTGGTGAAAAATAAGTTTCCAAAAGAAGCCCTTGGAGTTCTGGAATACCTATTATATTTTTTCTATTTGAAAATTAAAATTTTGAGTTTTGACATATCTGTGGTCTTATTTACCATAAAAGTAGCTTTTATTCCTATGGTCAACTACTGATAGGTCAACTACTAATTTTTGTCAGATTTTAATTGGTCAACTACTAAAGCAAAAACTTAATATTATTAAAAAAAAATTTAAAGTGTTTACGTTTGTTAAATTGAAAGACTTATAAGCAAAACTTAATCTGAAGGGTATAACGATTTCCTTTAAGTACCCACTAATAATCTAAAATTTAAATGTATGTGGTCAATAAAAAAAACATTTTAGCGGCGACCTTAAGTGGTCCATGACTGGTACCCTTACCTTACTAAATAAGATATAAAATTAGTAAAAAAAACTCTACCCTTTTCTTGTTTTAGAGAAATCACATTGGAAGCGGATACTTTCATAATGTTTAATTATTAATTTCAATGATTTATTTTAGTTATGTAGATTGTTATGAAAAATTAATGAAAATAGTGATAGTACTTCCAACAAAGACGCCGATCTGACGTAACACCATTGCTCGGGCCCCGCTCGTACCCGCTCGGCTCCAACGCCCACAAAGTTGCTTCATTCTTGGGTTAAATACCTTGACATGGGCTTGTTAATCACGATGTTCTTAATCTCAGTCCAATGCACTTGCTGCGTCTGGCATTGATCACCACCAGCCCGTGAATCTGCGGGAAAACGGCCAATTATTCAGTTCTCCATACAATTACACTTGCAGCTCGTTCCAGCGTGTTTGTTAATCAACAGGTTTATTCGCTTTGCCATATTAGTCTCCCCGATTGGCCGATCTAAGCTTACTACCGGCATGTGGATCAGTAGGAACTTCTCGTTATCAATTGAATGACAATACGTGCAAATATATCTGTTTAATTTTCGAGCACATTCTTCGTGGAATATCTGCAAGCAAAACTGTGGGTGTAATTTTGATTATGGGATCAGTCAGTAGATCTGATTTGAAGAATACGTAATTTAATGCATCTAGAAAAAAGTGGTGGTGCTCTTACCGTCCAAGAACCCTTTTTAGTATGATATGGTTATTGCAGGAGTTTTCGTTTTAAGTGATTCTTATATCACGAACAATCAGTCTTCGCTGATAGACCTACAACAATTTCTGAGTTCAAATAGTATTTTACGGCAGAATATAACCAATTTTGTGTGTACTCGTCATGGAAGCTAAAATTTTCAACAATCTAAAGTAATGCATCTATGATTATCACATTTTTTAAATAATTGAATCACCTTTTGAATCCTTTGGCTTCACTGCGTACGGCAGACTCCATAACAAATGTAAGTACCGACACCGCATTGACTTACAACCAACAACACTTTTGTTAAAATCACGAGGTTACTTGTCATTTAAATAAATGATCTCTATTGTTCTTTTCTATCTGAATATACGATTTACTACGCTGTATCCTGTATATTTCATTGTTATTACACAAGTAATAAACATACTACCTACCTTACTATCAGATTTGACGAAATAACAGGACCTCGTAATATTCAAGTTCGTCGTTCTCTTTATTATCATTAGGAAGAACGTATGATTCGAAGCAGCGTGCAAAATAAATACCAGTATGTGTCTTAATTAAAATGAAGAATAGAAGTCTTGTACGATGCTCAGTTCTGAAAACGATACACCCATATAAATAAGGACAAAATGAAGCTCACGAGCTGACTGAGCCGAGCTGATCTTTGCTGATGAGAAATAAACGCAGTGGACCCAAGTCAACAGCGCCCTGCAATTATTCAATTAAATAGTTGCATTTTTAGAATAAGCGCCATTTGTATAATTGAAAGCTTTGCATGTTATTTAATAACACATACGCCTTCGAGTCTAATTACGTTCAGATCGGAAAGACATTCATTCGCCAGGAAGTTTTATCAGTATATTGATATTATATATATATGATAGTTCATCTTTCATGAGGTATTGTTTCAGTTTGTCATTTAAAGTAATATAATTAACAACGATAATGAGGAGGTTTTTCGATCGGCCGCCGCCAGGTTTATGACTCTCGATTGGATTCACCGTTTGTTACCGCCCAGCTGCCCCTCCGCCATCCGCCATCCACCCTGGCTGACCGCGAGTCTTCGGCCGCGGAGACTGCGGTCGTCTGCCCGACACGGCTCCCTGGACACTGCACCGAGTCCGGGCATCGCCATCCTCACCGGAGACCGTTAACCAAACCGTTGTTAAATTAACACTCGCAATATTCACTAAGGATTCTGACTATCGCGCACAATAAATCTAAAGCGTTGATTTGATGTATAATTACGTATGATAAATTATTTAATGTGTCGTTAAATCTTTGCACCGCACAAATTTTAGAAGGCTGTCTGATGATATCTACATTTTAGCTGTATAATATAGTGATTAGCTGTTGTTCCGCTCGCAGAACCGCGCGGTTCAAGTACCTTTTTAATACTTAGTCTACACCCCGCAGGTACGTACTGTCAACTACCGAGGCCTCGGTAGACGAAATCCGATCGCAGGTCCGTTCCGAACGGATTCTTAGAGACGGCGATTAATTTGTCATATTTAAAAGTAGATTTTTAAGGCTATCGTCGATCTGATAGTCGAGCGGCAGCACTCTCGTCGCAATCAATGACCGAAACGATCCTTCGGCCGTCTGTCGTCGGTTCTTGTTCCGGCCTGTTTGCCGAGCCCCTCCCCCGCGCGCCCCTCGTTCTTCCCACAGGCTGCGCCAGACCGCGACTGCTCCGATGACTTTTTGGTGATGATTTTCTGTCACCATTAACGGGACCCGCAGCGCACACCGGTAATTAGTCCCCGGATAATTCTCGGAGTTTAAAATAATATACAATAAACCGGGCCGCACGCCCCTCGTGAAGTATAAAAACTAAGCAACCTTTCCACTTAAGCTACTTATTTGATTGTATGGTATAATGATATCGTTAGCCGGAAAGGTACCGTCGAGTGACATTATTTTTTTTTGTATGTTATAATTTGCGTAACAGTAGTACAATAAATTACAATAAATACATAATGGTTTGGATGAATCTAGTAATACATTTATTTTTTATAAAACATTCAATTATTTATCTATGTTCTTTTTTGAAAAAATATTTAATCTTAACAAAAGTTAAAGACCTTTAATGCTGTTTAGTGATAAATTACGAGTACTTTTTACTGACATAATAATAGACATTTTGTCACTTTAAAACCAACTACTATAATAACTCTAATATGTTAACATGGCCATAGATTAAAATGATTTCAATGACGAATAAACTGTCAATAACAATGATGTGCGTAATTCTTCAGGCAATCATTAATTATTTTGCAAATTAAGTCGAGCTGGTTCAGCATAATACAACTCGCAAACGCTTGCGTGTGTTTCTACGCCAAGTATGGCGTGGCGAGTTTAAAATCCTTCAACGATCGTAAGGAGTTATTGTCTTTGGAAAGTTCGTCCCCATTGCTGGTCGGTTTATTTTTGTTCGTGGAGTTGTTAAATCAACCTCGCGCCCGGCAGCTTGTACTCAGCACGCCTCATTAGCCCGGCTGACTTTTTGTGTGGCCCATTACCTCTGGAAACCGGCAAGCGTCTTGATTGAGACTTTTCTCAACATTCACGGCTCACAGCGAGTCACTCTCCTGCGTCCGTCTGCATACCGTGTCTTAATATCGAAAAACCACAATATCCATGCACATACAGATTAGCTTGCTTCATGATCTATATATATATATATATATATATATATATATATATATATATAGTACATTCCTAATTTTTCTTGTCTTGAGAAAAATTTCTTAAAATAAATTATGCACGTATTTGCATTTTATTCACATATCGAAATACCTCCAAAAACTTTGTAAATATACCGTATCATTTGACTTACGTTTGAACTGGTTATAAATGTACAATCTGCGATGAAAAAAAACAAACCTGTTGATTAGAATATTATTTGAGAACGCATGATGATTTAGTACCTGCACGCCAGAATCTCTTCAAGAGACTACAATGCTATTGAGGATGCTATTAAATACAAGGAGTGTACAAATGTCCATATTTCTCTCGGCATCCGCCTGTCCCGCTCGACAATGGCTGCTAGACAAACAATCCCCTGCTCTGGTCTCCTACGCGAATGCACGGTAACAATACTGCCCCAACACGATCCTTACTACTTGTTGGTCGGTCGCACCCACCGACCCTCGTGCTCAGTTTTTACTTGATAGAATTGCGATCGTTGTTCGTAAATAAGATATAATATTTGACACAAAGGCAGTCAGTTATATATTTTCAAGGCCGGTGTTTCTATCAGATGTGACATTTAAAAAAATATTGATGTGTGAAATCAAAAGTCGTACAGGTTCTGGCTTGGAGTTTTCATCATCACTTTCCTCGTCCACTTTTCATTGTCTCCTATTCTCACGAGCTAGGAGCCCCCAGCAGCCTATTGTGAGGCCCGACTGTGGGGCGCAGTTCAGTGTGTCGCGTGGTGTTGCTGTCTGCAGACGATTAGTACTTCCGATAGCTGATGAATGGGCCATTGTTCGGAGACCATCAGCGATCACCGCCGACTACTGTGTGTCAACAATTCTAATGCTTTTGCAACCCACGCGAAGTTTATTATCATATTGGTTATTAAGCTCTCATATAATACAAACGTAAGTGTTTATTAGTTCGTACATTGTCGCTCTTAAATCACTCACGTGATAAAAAAAATCTCATCCTTATTTGGCAGTATGGCTTATTTCAGATTTTTTTTTGTAAAGTTACTTGGTAAATATTATTTACTTAAGATTTAAACACTTGTCACAAATAAAGAGTCGCAAAAGTTCGGGAAAAAACAGGAATAAAATATATTTATAAAATATAACTGTTTGCAGTATTGTTAAATGTTCAGCTTGCGTTTCATTTGTCAAGTTCTGCTGTATTTATCGAAAATTCTCAGGCAATCAATTCTAATTGTGTTGCTATACTTTCAATTAATGTCAATTCTGTGTCTATTAAATTTATCAGGACGAAGTCTCTCGACACCAAACGTGAAGTTTTTCTGCCAACATAGTTGTGCCCACCCACATTTCACGGTATATCCAATGTGTTGATCTCTCCAGCGATATCGACAGGAGCCGATGCGATGAATTGTCTTAATTGAACAATACGATACTTTCTGTCACCTCGTTTCGAACTACAATAAGCCTCTAACAAGTCTGCTCATAGATTTCTAGGTAAACTTTTAAAGAATTTTTACTACTAAAAAGTCAGCTGGTTTTCGTTTTCTTCGTTTAAAGCGCAAAAAATGTATTTAACAAGAAAAAGTGGAAGCATTTAAATTATCGTAAACGGTGTCGATGCTTTTTTTCCCTTAAAGGTAGTAAGTAATAACGGCGCAGTTAACTGTACAGCTCGCCCAAGGTTTTGTCGATCAATGTTCTTTACACGTAAAAACACGGACAATAGCGACCGCGGATATTTGTTACAATATACCTAGTACAAGTTGTTTTTTTTATTGATTTATTTATAAAAGTTTATAAACACATTTCGCTCTCTGTTTTTGGAGTTCAACTAAACTAATTATTACAGTAGGTATATATTTTATTCAGTATATACTTAGAGGGTACCGACTTCATACTGACGGCATGCAGAGAATGCTTGCTATTTAAAATATTTATTGTTCGATTATTCGTAATATATAATCCTGTTATTTTTAAAAATAAATTTACTGACTTTGTAAACTTGGTCAATTGATAATCCTTCTATTATCTTCAATTTTTGTTCTGTTTCGTTTGCAAATGTTTTATAGTGCAAGCAAACTTATTACTGTTTTACGTCTATTTTAATGTTTGTGAGATTATGTCCAGTTTTTTTTTTATAAAGAAGTAAAACAAGAATAATATCTTACTGTTTCTCGTGCTTTCTTTAACAAGTATTTTATTATCAAGTAAAACAGTTCGCTTAATTTTATCTCAGATTATAACCTAATTTAAAATATAAATATGTAGTTCCATGCTAACCAATCGTTATTTTAGTCTTCGTTCAGGTGAAACTGTCTGGTTTTAGATTGTTCATGGTTCTTGATCAACGATTGTTTATATTATTAAGTCTTATTTTTGTGGAATAATGTTTTATTCGTTCAGCCTTGTATTATTTGTGGCACAAATCGAGTGATGCTAAAACAGGAAAGATGGAAAAACCCAACATCAAAAAATAATTGATGCATGGATAGATTCCGCCAGAAACGAATATCCATTAAAATAAAATGGTAATGATTCAAACTTATGAAGTTGTGAATTAAATTTGAACCATTAACACACCATTACGTTAAGAAAATAGAAAATTTGTTTGATATTTAATCATTAACCCCGCTGTAAAAATATTGTAGTTCCAAACCACACAAATATCTCCGTAACAGTTATTCTAGTGGTAATCTACAAAAGCGTTACCATTTTTCTATTTATAAAGAACCGTGTCGCTTTGGTGGTCATATCTTTCATTATATCAGTAAATACACAATATTTTAAAGTTTTAAAGTCAGGTTTGAAAGGTTTCCGCTACTTGCAATCCTTATTAATTATCTCAAATAAATCATGTAAATCAAAAATTAGTTATCTTAATTGGACATAGCTATTTTTTAGAGAAAAATCGATCTACCTCAAAACCCATTTTAACAAAGAAAAGCACTGGAAAATTTAATGGGTACTCTGGGTAATGAGTTTGGAAGTCACATAGGTGTGAAAATCATAATATATTTTATACATATAATATTTCTTTTTATTCGCTTATATTAGAAGACAAATATTGGTTTTTTAACTAAAAAATAGATATTATATATTTTAAAATAAGTAATTTAATAATTTTAAAATTTTTTGTATTTCTACATAACGAAAATTGCAGTATCTGTTGCAGTTTTATTTAACTTCTCTGCGAATTGTATAAAATGTAATGGTAGTTGTTTTGATGTGACTTTAATGACTTAAAAATTAAAAAGCGGCAAATAAATACGAACTTACAAAATTTCCATGTTATTATTTGATGTTTTCTATATTAATATGGTCCTATAATTAATTATTCTTATAAATAGTACTTTTACCAGTATTTTATCTGTGATTGAAAAAATCTCTACATCCAGGAATATAAATTCTCACAAGTCTTGATAAACGGTCACCTGCCGGCGGCCAGAGACCTCTTCCGTGTTTCTTTCTCTGTGCAGCGACATAACAATTCTTGCAACTGCTGAGGAGAACATGGAAGAGTTATGAATATTGTATGCGGACTCGCCAGAGTGCCGTTCGCGGAATAAGATGCGATTAGAGCGAGCGGCGCTGCGCCGTACCGTTCGGCCTGGACTGGTTCTGGCTCTATCTAGGCCACTAATTTTTAAACTTTCGGCAACAAGCAGTACATCATCACACACATTAATCTAGCTATCGCGAAATCGAAATTTTAAATTGTCATTAATAGTGCGAAACTGGAAAAAAACGTTATTCCGATCTAACCTGCGCATTTGTTCCGAACATCAGTCATTTTGATATAATTTATAGAATTAAAAGAGACCGGCTTCGTTACTGAATGAACGGATTTTCGTAAGAGGCTGACTGATCTGATAGTCAAGTGGTAAATGCATCTGAGTTATAGCCGTTCTTATATATATATATAAATATTATATAAACGAAAGCAATGAAGTTGCTATGTTTTTAAATGCATATTGCACAAATAGATATGCAATTGAGTTAAATAGAAATGCACTCGTTATCTAAAAAGCAGGGATCATAAAAAAAAATACAGTACGATATCTCATATAGAAATAGATAGTATACTTGCGTCTTGTACCGCACCATCGGAGCAGGCGTGTTACGTGCCTAGAATAATAATTAAGTATTCTCATTAATTGTAGTTTTTTCTTCAAGAGCATGTCGAAAAAAAATATGCAAAGTGTCGTACTTCTGTTATCACAATTCTGACCCGTCGATTGCTGTGAAACATGTGAAGCCGAGATAAGCAAGTCCTACGCTAGATTTATTTCTGCGGATCTGCTGTATGTTATAGTAAATTAATACATATTAAAAACGTATTTATAACTATGCATTAATTAGGTAATTTACAAGAAAAATATTCCTTATTTTTTTGTCAAAATAATTTTGCTTGGAAGGCACATTATATACGTCTCGAACTCTGGTGTATTAACAAATACTTAGCATATATTAAATTATTTTTTTTAGCCTTATTTATAGTTTACTGTTTTATTTAATAGCTCTGTTACAAATAATTACCATCTATTATATATTTTTTTCAATGAACACATTTGCTCCTTGTTATTAGCAGTTTGTCTTTTAATTTGTGTATCTTTGGTGCATTGGTTTTTAATTAGATAATGGCAGGTCTCAGCACTCACCTGGGTGCCGCCCGCCATCAGGCCAGGCGGGTTGATAATTGAGATGCTTTAGGTCTGCAGCCGCCGGGGACACGCTCCGCGGGCACTTTGGGCATTTCTGGCAGCAGTCGCCTGTCGCTGCATATTGGAAAGCCGACTTCAAAACGGTTTATGGTGCAGAACTGATTGTCTTGTAAACGCGCTAAATGACTTTCTTTGTTTTCACAAATTTTGCACAAATTTGGACGGATTATTAGTGTTTTTTTGTAATTATCCCCTGTTTTACTAATTACTATGTTTTTATTTTCATGCTACAGATTAGAAATATAATTGTATTCAATTTGAAAAGATATCATACCGGATCAAAGATATGCTCAAAATTAAAAACGACTATTAAAAGTCGGCGTTTCATAAAGTTTTAGTGCGTTACTCGTATTAAAAAAAAAAATCTATGGAAATTCATTTGATATAATTTTCTGTTGATGATTATTAATACTTGTACTTCATATTATTTATATACATATATGTGTGTGTGTACATATATCTAATATTTTATCTAAATAGGGTTTATGTAGATTATCTACTTTTATTACAAAAGACATTTAATGCATAGACCTTAACTACATTGTTTTGTATCCGTTTCACCGTATGTGCATTTATTGCAACTTATAATTGCTGCTTATTAACGTAACAAGTAACAATACTCTGATAGAGATAAAGTGTAAATAAAATTTAATTGCAGAGTCCCGTTGCCGGAGTAGCTGTCAGAGTTCCAAAGTTTATTGCTTCGTGCTAGGCTTTGCTTCAAGTGTTTACGTCTGCTTGTCCTGTTTAAACCCGCAGCCGATCCTTTGTTTCCTCTCGGAAGCTTCTCGCGTCTCGGTTTCAGATTGGCCGCCACGATTGGCGCACTCCACCTTAGCTGCGTTAATTGTCAGCCGACTGCTCGGGTATCTGACGCGATCGCCGAATGCAGCCCAGTCCTCGCTGAGTCGCCGCAGCTTCTCGCTTCTAAGGGTGATAGCGTCAATATAACACATACTAGGATCGGTCGGCTTACCTACGAAAAAATTCGTTCGATTCGAGAGATAAAGACATTAAAAAAATGTATTGAAAACAACGCTTAGTTGTAAACATAATACATTTTAATATGAAGCATTAAACACGAGAGTAAGTTTTGATTAAAAAATAAACACGGAAAAGGGATCAGTTACATGGATGGATAAAGTAACAGTGGCGTGCGGTCCACAAAAGTAATAAACCATCCGATGAATGAAAATGCTTTCTTATTTTGTGAGCTGACTACACGCCACTGTAATGGAATATTTATGCTTGACATCCAACTTATTTTTCAGTTTATAAGCAGAAGCTATTGATCGATTTGGTTTTTTTTATTATTAGTTTCCATGTATTATTTGTTCTATAAATATCATAGAATCACATACGATTTCTGCTCAGTAAAAATATGTTTATAAAAATATATAAATACAATACGCGATGCATTATATATTTTTGTAAATAAAACAATTTATTATGAATCGAAAATCTTATATATATATGTATTAAGTAGCACTGAGTATTCAATACTTCAAACAAATTTTATATATGCACTGCGTTGTGCTATCGCATTCTTCATTGATTTGACTTTCTTGAAGATTTTATCATTCTCCAAGTCCTGCCCTTAATTTTTCTACCAATTTATTAAGAGTTGTTTTGGGCTATATTTTTATTTCGCCTCATTTCTATGAAAAATTAATAATTAAACCAATATTTTTTAAAATATATTTTATACGGTCGGTGATTGAAAATCGTGAGCACTTATAAATGACCATAGTTTTTAAAATAGCCTAAAAACGTAAAGTATGAGTAATATTTCTCGTTTTTTCATGTTATCACGACAGAACTGATTGCCCCTATTGGTGATATATTCTTAAGTCGTGTTGCTCTGGCCCTTGTATTTTGAGTGTATATGATAATTCAACTATGCTTGATGTTTTTAATTGTATCGAGGGCGGCATCCCTGATCTTGCTCGTAATTAAGTTGTGGGTAGAGCCTGGTCCTCTGCCCCTGCCCCCCTCTGCCCCTCCGCCCCGCGCCCGCAGACCTGCATGGCCGGGGCGCAGGCGCGACACCGCTACTCCCAATCTGCAATTGGTGGCGAGGCGTGACTCCAACGGCAAGGCAAACCGCCTTAACGATTAGATCTATCAATTTTTCCCTTTTTATTTGAGTGCGTTAGAAATGTTAAATGCATGCAAAAAATATATATCTATCGCCCTAAACACATTGCGTAACAGCAGTATATTTAGCCGTCATTGACACCGTAACTAACAGTGCAACCACATAATATCTACCTCTGCTTTCTCATTCACGTATTATTTTGATTTTTTTATATACACATTTATATTGCTACAACAAACTCATTCTGTTCGTAATGATATGTTTGGTTATGTGCCTCGGAAGAACCTAAAAAATCTCTGCCTTTTGTAAATATTTGAACGCCTCATTAGATGTGGTGTGTACAAATAAAAAGACTTCAATAATTGATGTCTTCAAATCAATTTCAGTTTTTTTTTTTTCTAGTTTCGATTTTTATATATATTTTCTCATCTGACAATTGCGTATAAAATGTGTAGTCACGGTTGCGCTCACATTAAATACTACTCTACATGAGCGACTGCCTATATATTTGTTTTGTAGAGAATTATCCCCGATTCTAAATAATTTGCGCAAAACTTAATTTGATTGCCGCGGGAATAAACTCGGAGACAAAAGGACGTCCAAGACCCTTTGCGAACAATGGCCGGTGATGCTGAGTACTCAGACAGGCCCATATGTGTGAGTTGTGCCTCCACACACGAGCGAGGAGTCTTACGTGGGACGCGGAGGAAGAGGCAGGCCAGGCACCACCTGGGTACAAGGAACCACTTCAATGACTCAAGCAATATGCGCTTGCGTAAATTCTATTTATAAGGATACGTTCCCGGTTAAACATGCTGGACACAATGAGATGCTGAAATTGACCTATCTTAACAATGAAGCAACAATGTACTTGACTACATTGGCGTATTTCTAATATAAAATAGAATCCGTTATGTGTGTTTCTTTTACTACTATGTTCATTTGTATTTTTTTTTATTTCCCGCGTGTTCCAGTAATGAAAAAGTCATATTCAATAAAGCCATAATAGACTTGATCTTAGTTTAATTTGTTTTAGAAAAATAACTGGCAAAGATTATGTTAGGAGTCGACGTTCTCACCATTGCGTTAATAATTAAAGCAAAAAGTGCCTTGTATATTGATATGCTTCATATTTAAATATATACATTAGTTTTGAAAATGAACTAGTACGACATGATACATTAAATTTATCTAATGAATTTTTAAACAAAAATATCTATTCTTATACTTATGCTTAGTAATATTATTATTTAACATGTTAGTTTATTGAATAAAAAATACGCATTGCTGTATATGAATATTAAGTGAAATACATGGAATAAACGATTCACTGAAACATTGAAAAAAAAAAAGCACACATTAAAGAATAGCTTACTAATCTCGTTATAAGAACGTGTTTTTCACAAAAAATATTCTAAGAGCGAGTGTTTTGGTCGGATCAGTGGGAGCATTATAATACGTTTATCAACACCCCCAGCATCCCCCCCGTGACGTCCGTCGGCTATAAATGTCGCAGGCTATACTCCAACGCAGCGCCGCCGGGGTAGTATAAGCCCTCCTACCGCACAATTGCGTGCCATCCAAGAATAACTATAGTATATCTACTATGAAAGTATAATAGTGTCTTTTTAAATTCGACAAAGCTCTATTACTTATTATTTGAAAAGATCCAGCGAAGACTTGATATAACTGTGGTGAACGGACTCAACGGGTTTCTCCTCTTGAAGTCGGGTGGTCGGAGTGATTACACATAATGCGTATCCTCATTACTTTAAATGTCGAAATTAACAGAAAATAGATCGTTTGTCATGATTTTAAGCCTTCCTTCCGATTACTTTTTAACTTACCCAGAGGCAAATAATATATTTTTATGATGAGTTGATGTGTGCGCGAAGATATTAATTTTTGCTTTTACATTTTGTTTTTTTGAGACACTAGGAAAATCCATTTTATATTTAAATGTACTAATTTATATGTAAGTGTTGCAATACTACAGACTAAAATTGTAAAGTAATATTTTTGTGAAGCATCGGTTTTGAACGAGCGATTGAAGGGCGCGCGGTCTAGATTCCCGGCAGCCTCCCCAGGCCGGCTCACATCTCGGCTCGGCTCCGCTCAGCTGGGCGGGCTCCGGGGCGGGCGCCGGGGCGGGCGGGCGGGCGATCCATACCGGCGGCGGGAGGGGGGGCCGCTACTTAGTCCGCGCGCCGCCGTCCCGCCACTCAGTCAGCTGATCGCAGCCGCAGGGAACACACACGCTACCGACTCTCCCGACCCATCATCCAAACAAACGCGAACCCAGTGCCAAGCTAACCGAAACGAAACCGACTGTGAACTCTTCGGTGTGCACGTTTTTCAAAAGAGTGTTTCTTTGATTTTTTAATTTATTTACTTCCAAACCCCCTTCGTTCGAGATGGCAACGTACGCAGCTTTCAAGCACGTGGAGCTCCACAAAGTCGGACACGGAAAGAACAGGTATGCAGGGTGTCGTAGCTTCTGTTGTCGCGGGGGTCGGTGCGGATGCTGCTTGCCGGTTGCCTGCGGTCAGGCGCCGGCCTTTGTCGTGGAAAATCCATATTTCTCTGTGTATCTGTCAG
Source organism: Atopsyche davidsoni (assembly GCA_022113835.1). NCBI lineage: Eukaryota > Metazoa > Arthropoda > Insecta > Trichoptera > Hydrobiosidae > Atopsyche > Atopsyche davidsoni. The sequence goes on along the minus strand of JAILWY010000006.1, from coordinate 5,154,904 downwards.
TGACCTTTGATAGCTTTTGTCTGGATATGGAGTGACTCACCGATCTTGACTTTTATAAAAATCACAATACAGTAAAAATACTTTGTTGATGCAGTAATATTCGGCTTATACGACAAAAAAGTCATGCGATTACTTGAATTTACTTAACTTTTGTGAAGGATTGTATTTTATCTGAATTCGAATTTAAAAATACATTTTTTTTCAATTTTGATATAAATAAATATTTATATAGCACAGTTGTTTTCATTCGATATTTTATATATCTCTCTTCAATAGAACAATAGTAATGATATATATAAAAAAAAGTTTTTTGCAAATTATTTAGTAAGCCGTATTAGATAGCTCGTTTGTCGTAAGTTCTAATTTATGTGCTTATTATATTTGCGTGTATAAGTTGTCACATTTTTTTAGATTAATATTCTACAACCACGTAAAGCTTAGATTTATGTTAATGTAATTTTCTTTAATTTTTAATAACGTGGCAGATGAATATCTTTCACCATTTATTATCTACACTGTCGTGCCACTTCTATTCGATGCGTTCTCCACGAGCTTCGTTTAATTAGAGGTCCACTTCAAGTTTTCATATCTCTTAATATAACACGGTAACCTCAACAATGTTGACATTCAGATACCGGGGTTCTCCACACAGGCCTTCCAGTACTTATTCTATTCTCTGCACCATCGAAATGCAATTATTTTTATTCAAAAAATACTTTTCATAGTAAGCAGTTCTTTAGTGTCAAAAATGGTTTCATAAACTATGAGTAGCAAGGAGCTTTAATATACATTTATATTCCATTGAAATTCTGTGTTCGCTGATTCTGTATTTTTTTCATAGCATTGCAAATAGGTAAATATTACAGTATAAATCGTTGTCCAGTCTAAGTCACGGACTTGTGGTAAGTGTGTGTTTCATTGATACCAAAAAAAATATATAATACACATTACTTGTGCGCATTACGTGGTTTTATCTTCCGTGCTGAGCGCTGCTGCACTCGTGTTCCGGAACATTGTATTTATATCAAAAACACTGTAACCCCTTCAGTAATATTTTTTTTATAACGTAAGAATAAGCCTATTTACTTTTTAGAGTACATTTTTACTAGCGTGTATTTAAATGTATACGTTGGTTTTGTTTTAAAAAAAAAATGCGTCTAAAATATTTCTTGTTTTGAATGTTTAATAAATACTTGAAATTTTTCCGAATATCCTCTTATACTATATATTTCAAATAAAATGTCGTATACACGTACAAACTTTTCATTATTTTCATATATATCTTGATGTCGATATAAAAATATGATAAATGCATAAAATATACCTTTATTTATCCTATTAGTGGCATGGCAAAGCAGTATGTACGCTTGGCTCCCTTGAGTCATTTTGACCACAACAGTATTACGCTGGACGATTTGTTCGTGATTTATATTAAAGAAATGCTCTGTAGCTTTGCAGGTCTCCGAATAATAATGTAAAACGCCGACTGAATCTCGGATGAAACACAATTGCAGTTGTAAACGGCCGCCGAGTATTTAGCCTACCGAGTGCCATGCAGTATGCAGTGCCTTCTTTTCGCGTGCCTGGCGCACTTTGTCGGGAGAAGGAAACATCGCGTACCGGTAACTACGAAGAATGCGCGCCTCGGTATGTCTGCTGCACTCCGCGCAGTATTATCAGGTTGTTCCTCGACTACGATTTCCACTCTATTTGTGTGAGATAAGGCCGCGTCTATCACTTGAGGATTCTTTTCTGTTTGTCATTAATTACTACTGTTATGTCTTGGTTGTTTTGTCATTTGAACGTTAAACTTCTGACTACACGTCTCTAAAGCTTTCAATGCTTAAAAGATTCTGTCTGTTGTGTTATTTCTGTTTATTAGTGACTGGCTTAGTCACACCGAGCTTAAAATACATAAATTTACTCTTAGTGCAGCTTTCATTATTTGCATATTCTGATTTCTTTGTTTGTAACAATAAAAAAAAGTCATAGGTTTACACTTGATTTTTTTTTTGATTAAGTATTAGGAAAACGAAAAAATTTCGAAAGCCGCTAATTGTGCCAGACTTGAATGTGAATCAGGGTCTCGTGGTTTTTTTTTTTTTTAAATAATTGGGAACAAACATGAATTCTCAAAATGTCTTAGATTCTCTAACTTTCCTTGTAACATGGTTTTCCTTTTATTTCTTTTCTAAAAGTTTCTTCTCTAAAAGTTTCTTGTAATCCTGTTGCAGGACGGGGATGTGTTAACTAATTTCGTACATTTTTGCATTTCCTATCTCAATAGACACAATTCTGAGGAGATTGGATCCCTATTGAACCTTTACGACTCCTGCCGAGGCGAATCGTTAAGCCCGCGGAGCTGCCGCTGGAGGACTGTCGGGGAACGTGTCCGCGGATCGATTAACCATTGCACGCGGACTATCCGGTTACCGCTCTCAGGAAGCGGTTTCTTTGCTTATGGTTCGGTTCGTTTCTCTATCGACCACAATGGGTCGTGCGGCCGGCTTCACTGCCGCTATCTGACAGACGCCCGTGCGTCGTTTGCAATAAAATGATAAAAAGACAATTACGAATCTAAATCGATTTATTATTAAGTGCTTCTATAAAAAGTACTGTCATAATATAATTTTAAATTGATTCTATGATTGACCGTATAGGTGCAAATTTGATTCTGTTTTTTTTTCTTCACACGAGCTGTTCTTATGCGTTGGCTCGATTTGTTCTATTGACGTTAAAGAAAAATTAGATAGTACTTAGGAATTCACTCTAGACGTACAAAACTTATGCAACATGACTATTGTTGTAGATTCTTGGTGCGAAACAAGCTAAAATACTGTACGTATAAATTACATTCTTGTTTCATAGCTCATATTTCAACACCTTTCCATTTATGAAAACAAGTAATGCAACGATGAGTTTTGATCCGTACAAATTATGCTTAATTAATTTTTAATTACACATAAAACTGACCAAACAGTGCAGTGCATACAATTCTTAGCTTCTCATAAAACTCCCTAGTGTCTGACATAATAGTTTACATAGTTTTTTTTTTAAATCAAAATGCAAACAACGTCCGTTTTCCTCGGCGGGAAATGAAACTGAGTCAGGAAGGAAATAGCGCCCGCAAGAACGTTACAGCAGTATTTCCTTCTCGAGCGAATAGCGAACGGGAGCCTCAGAAGTATACAAACACTTTTACAAGTAAACGTGACAGGGTACCCGCGTGAATAGATTCGGTCGGATACTCATGACAAGTATTTTTAACGCAGTAGTTTCTAGGCTTATGATCGGATTTGATTTATTGATCTTTTATCAGAGATTGGTGTCGGAATTTTCACGTTTATTGTATGGATGCACGCATCGAGTCAAATAAATATTAACAATGCATTAGAAAAACGTGTATAAATATATTTATTTTATCACACTGCAATGCGTCAACCTCCGATTTCCCATATTACATGTTATTATTATGTTTCTATTGGATTGTACGGTTTTTCATTACTTATGCCATGAAATCTTTGTTGTGCACCGTGAAGAAGTTATGCTACTCGCATATAATAGGAAATGACAGTGCGACAATCATAATTCTCGATTTCTCGCTCATTAAATACATTTACCAGGTTGAGGTTAGAAAGAGCTCTTGTAAAAAATTCTTGATTATTTTTCCCTTTATTTTAATTTCTCATAAATATATATTTATATAATTTTCAAACAAAAAAACCTACATTAGGTTGATAATATACGATTGCCGGTTACGTGTATTTTAATACACAATTATTATCATAAAATCCTATTCGACGTTTCTCTTACGTTTAGCAAAAATGGTGTGAATATTTTAGTTACAGTATCAATTATCACGTTACGAATTGTTTAACAAAACTCATTACGTTTTTCTTAGAGCTTTAGCAGTTTTATGGGACGATTGCTCGCTACTAGCCGCCTCTCGAGCCGAGCTTCGGTCGTGCATAAATAAGTTAAAACTGTTTTTCGATATCTTTTCCCGGTCCCTTGCGGTCGACGCTTTCTCACCAGGATTCCATATTCTAAGTTCAGCTCTCACGACTCTACTTCTCGGTTGTACGAATCCTCCGCAACTGCGATTGATGAGTTTCTAGAGGTGTTGCTAAATAATAGGGCATCTTTATTCCGAGTTACATTGAAGTAAATATGAACGACAACGTTTTTTTTAATTAATCATCTGTCTCGCCTGTCTGATTTATTTTAATTGTGTGAATTATTTTCTCGTGACGTTTCTATTAATTTATTTATCCGAGGAGTTTGAGGTGCATTAACTCCCAACAAGATATGACGGGCAAAATGCAGACGTTTTCACGTGGGAAGCAATCAGCGGAATGATAAACACTCACATGCGTCATCTCATGTCTGACTCGATTAGGACGTGAACTTGTCTCCCGGCGCGCGAAGCCCGGGCGGTCTTTGGCTTTTCTTTCTCGGGCATTTTGTTAAAAGAGTCGAGACTCTTCGTCGAACTTGCTGTGAATAATACTCAATTGATATATGTCACAATTAGTTCAATAATCCGGTTGTAAAGTTTGTGTAAATTACGATCGTGTGTCGGTATTAATGTTGCTTCAATAACTTTCTACCGCCTAATCCGTAAAGATAACTTAGAAAGATAAGCTTATTTATTTTTCAATAGCTCAATGCGAACTTTGTATTTTGCACGGGTAAAATTTAATACGATTAAGAAAATGAAATTCTGCGAATAACCTTCAATCGGATACGTACCAGCTTTCGTGACATCGAATCCGATGTCGCTAAAAATCATATTATGTCTATTTGATGGATGGGCGGCCGTCGTCGGTGAATCTTCACTAAGTTGGTCATCGGAGCGCCCGCCCGTACCAGTCGCGGAGCTCCCCGTATTAATTTTTTCCCTGTCATTTCAATTTGCCGAGTGATCTTATTAGGAAGAGTCACGATCGGGCCGCGGCGAGCCCCGGGGATGACGTCCTCGCCACGCTAGCCGCGCTGCTTATCGATCGCTCAATTGGGGCCTCATTTTTAACATTGCCCTATTTCCTCCGGGTTACAACTCAGATCGTTTACGGTCGTCCGACGAAAGATGCTATCGGCGCCCGCCTGAAACTGAAGCGTGGCTCCAAACGCGAAGCAAAAAAAAAAGATGCTCGCCTCACGAAACTAGATAAGAAAAATAGCGTAAATAGTTTGTCATGTCTCCCCTTTCCAGTTTAGCGTCCTTAAATACCTCATCATTAGCGGAGACTCCGGTGCGGACGATCGGCGCATCGCCGACGGCGATTCTATTTCTTCCCTCGGTGTAAATACAGCCGCGTATAAATAGTGACATGCGCCCCCGAGGCCCGTGCCCTGCCCCGCCCGTGCCCGTGCCCTGCCCGTGCCCTGCCCGTGCCCTGCCCCGCCCGCGCGTCGCACGCGTCGCCACCCCCGCGCCTCTACGGCTTCCAGATCCGTTTACAGGCAGACGAGCATTGACATAAACGACTCGACTCGTGTGACCCTAATGGCGACTTCTCAGTTCCTCGAAACTTTTGACATCAAAATGTCCCCCAACTATGGAGGAAGTAATCTTGCAGGGGTTGCAAATTTACCTGTCGCACAAAATGTGAATTGATTAATACTCCTAAGTTTGAATTATTTTAAATTATAAATTAAAGTTGAAACTCGTTAATGTTTTTTTTAAGAAGTACAATTTATCTTGTTGATATTTTTAATTAATTCCACAAAGGGTTGTATGAATCCATATTGTTTTGTAACGTTCACTGTGTACTTATTTTTTAGGAAGTATTATGATGTGATTCGTTTTGTTTGGCGAGGTAAGTGATGGCTTCTATTATGAATCAAAGTGCAATGAACTCACCTGTATTGTGTACACAGACGTCGTGTGTGGAGCGAAAGACTCGGCACACTCGGCGGTCGCGTGCGGGCTCGGAGCCGCGGCGGAACTTTGGGCCCGACTGGCTCAGCACTGATTCATATTTACGCCCTTTCGTTTAACGCTATTTACTATAATAACCTAATTTGCTGATCTCAGATTATTTGAGCCGCTGTTTCAATTAAAGCGTTTCGCAGTTAGAAATACCACGTCAAATAAATTAAGTCAAAATATTTAGAACTCAGTCAAAATAACAACACCGAGAATCGGTTTTATCACGCAAAGAGATAACGCAACTAGTGCAAAAGCAACTATAATATGAAAGGAGATAGTAATTTCACTTCTATCGGCTTTAATTCCACGATTTATCACACTTCGCGTTGTTTTGTTGTTTGTCTAGATTTTGATGTTTAATCTTGTGTAATTGAGTCTAAATTATCTACAACACTACAGTGTTTGCATTTTCTATCAAAAGGGAATTATTTAGTTAGTTGTCTGATAAAGCTTCCACTATCAAAAATTAAACACTACATGAGTTATTAATTCAAGTGTAGTGCATACGGTATATGTGCACTGATAAGTATATATATATATATAGTATATTCACATGCATAAATTTTGATTCCTACAGGTTTGTTGTTTTTGTTCACCCTTGCACATAAGTCTTGCAAGCAATTAAACAATAATTCAGGTAACGATCTGAGGTTTTGTGTAAGTTATTAAATAGGTAATTCCCAAATGGTTTTCGTTATCTTGGGAAATAACATTCATCGCCCTATAAAGCCGCATGAAACTTCTCGTAATCTAGACTCGCATGTACTCGTGCTAAGTATTCTGTATATATTTCTCTGTTTCTAGATAACAATCTGCAAGGATTACCTCCCTTTTCACCTTATCTCTTTGCCGTCAGTGCAGCTATAAAATATCGCAATTTTTATCACAAACTTTCTTCCAAATTTATATTTTTGTTAAATTATTATTATAATGCTATAATATAACTTTCGTTGACACAAAGCTGTAAATAACAAATTGTACTAAATTATATTGCTTCCTCCAAGGCGTCACTTCCAGTGACTTGATAAATTGCCAAGAGCTTTAATCTGTACTAAATACAGACTGACGAACGGGTAGTTGATAAGAATTTTTATGTATTTTTTTATTAGCACAGATAGGGAAATTATTATATATTATTCTAAAATAGCTTTGCTTTTATAATAATACTTTTGTCAACGAATCGATTTATTTCACACAAAAATAGATAATACCGGTATATGGGGCAAGTCTTATCGGTTATTTCCTTTTGTTGGACGGAATACTTCTGCATCGATTATATAAACTCGCGTTGCATGTTCGATCATAGTTTCGCTTTGTATATGGTTATCTATATTGGCCGACATGCACGCATTCACAAAACTGCATTATTTATAAATTCAATTACATCGGTCAAGTGGGAACGGCTGCCGTTACGAGAGGCTGTTTCCCTTTTCATCTTTATTCACGGGAAGTAAATTCCTGCAGCACAGAGAGGCGTGCGATACAACAAATGATTAAATTATAAATCGGAAGTTACTTAACGCTGAAGACATCCACTTGTTACGATGCACGAAAATATTTACGGGGTCGATTCTAAGTCGTATTTATTAATCCGAGGCTTTTGACGGTGTACAGAAAAAAAACAAGAGAATAAACCCATGCGGGTCAGCCGTGGCCCCTAACCTGGCAGGTTGTCCTTGCGAGCCACCACGTGCTTGTGGCGTGCTGCCGTGTCGGGCAGTGACTCAATGCGTCACATGTGGTTTTCCTGCCGATATAAATTTATAATAATTTTGTGATCACAGTCTCCCCTCAACAAACTATTCTTAAAAGTTCACTAAACTTAAAAATTAAAATATGCTTTTAGACAATTATAATTTTCTTATTTTGTCGGCATATGTTTTGCACTCGATGCAATGTGATAGGGTATTAATATCACTAGCAGTCATCTGCAATTCATGCGTGTTTATCACTTTTTTTGTTTTGTGGATTTAATTGCGCTTTCTATGGAATTAGATTGTGAGGTTGCACACGAATGACACTCCCCAATGCTATTCGTCGATTTATGGGCGAACAGATATGATAAGCGATCCCATTTTCTTCACAATCGTATCACCTCCATTAGGGCACTCTGCCGTTTTACGGTCCCACTTAATCTTGTCAAATATTTCTGTGATAAACGGAAAACGATCAATGTCAGCGTTTGCCCATAAAATACTGCATTATTTCCTTTACTATTCATCGCTCGATAGTTCGAGCTATTTGTTGGAGTTCTAACGAACGTGCGGGACGTACCCGAGGAGCCCGCAATGTGAACTTTTAACGAATCGCGATTTGTATTTTCGCCCAGCCGAAGTCTCCGACCCTCCCTGCCCACGCCGGAGCGCCTCCCGGCGAGGGGCGTCTTCCTCAGCAGTTGAACCTTTTGAAACTAAATGCCGGAGCCCAGCGAGGGCGAGCTCCAGGCTTATGCGAAAGTATCTTTTCGCCGTACCCGCGGTGCATTATCGGCGCATTTGTACATCGTATTTTGAGAATTTTCGCATATTTGGACGATCGTTATTAAGTAGATAATCATCTGTTTCGGAACTTCAAATTTAACACAAACTGGTAGCCAGCAATTACACACGGGAGTTATGGTTTTTAGACAAATCTAACTAACTGAATTTAATGCTCGTTTGTACTGTTATTTTATTACAGACTGTTATTAAGCTAAGCTTTAATAAATATTTATTCAATTATACACCTAAGTTATTTAAATAATAGCTCGATATCGATTATTAATAAAATAATAATTTCGGATCGGCCCGCCGCACCGACACCGTATATAAATACTTAAATGCATCGGAAACATTCTCTCGGATAATAATAGTACCGCACGGATCGTATCAAATTTAAAACAATTATGTTTTTTTATATTAATCCGACCGTTCTGTGTATCTGATACTCACACTTATCCCTAGATTGAGTACTAAAGTGCACCGGACTATACAAATTACTGTGAAAATATACGTTTTATTCGTTTTTCAGCCTTCGAAGTGGCGTTGGCTCGCCCGATAGCTACGAGGCGGGCGGGGGCGACTCTGACCGCCGGCCGCCACTGCATCCGATCCGTTAGCGGGACGAAATATACATTATTAATGATGAAGTTGCAAGAGCGGCGGGACTCAACGGGGCTTTTCATCGCAGACCCGCAACAGTACGCACCGCCGCCTCTCCGTCGGAAACGAGAACAATCGCAAAATAAACACGAAGCCGCAAAAAATAACACCGAAAGCATCATTACTAGGAAGCCTAATACGATTTTAATTCCGGCTTAAATGGATTTTTATTTCGCGCAATTAAAATTCGTCCACTCTTATCTGGCGGGATAATGTAGTCGAATTATCATAATTCTTGCGGCACCTCGGTGCGCGTCTCGACGGTGCGATGAACTCGACGCGGGCCGGGCTTCTTCAGTGCGAATCACTCGTCGTTCCCGAGAGCCATCTCCAGCGGCGAGCCTCCTCCCCGGCGGATCGGCTCCCCGGTGAGATTCGCTATTAATTTAGCCGTCGTGCGAAGTGCTCATCCGATACTCTCCCGGCAGTGTTATTTATTTCGAGTCCCGCTTCGCTTCGGCTGGAAACGTCCAAATATCGCAGCCTCAGTATTTCACGGCTCTTCCTCGTTCACGAGAGATGGCACCTTCGATATCTCGGGCGCAGTTCTGGGGTCAGTCATCTCGAATCATGCCTACAGGAGGGCCAGTCGCCCTGCCCGTGATCCCCGAGCGGGCGCAAGGCGCTGGCTACCTCTTCTCATAACGTGTAATGTCGAATAGAGGCATTGCTCACTTATCATTCTGTCAAAGTATCAAAATGATATCGTTTCAGAATAAAGACAGGCAGATGTGTCGGTGTAATTTTGAATGTCCATTTGGCAGGGTATTCAATCATATCTTTTTTTATTCTTAACATAATTTTACTTGTAAGAATTTGTGCGTACCTAATCGTGATACGTCATCGTTATTTGTAAGAAAGTATTTTTTTACAATAGAAATAGGTATTTCTGAAAATTTATCACACATTACGATACATCGCGTGTAACATAAAGATCATCTAGAAAACTGTCTTCGTTTAATCATTACGGTTTGATATTTATACTAAAGTCTCAGGCAAACATTCCATTATTTTGATGTCAAAGATTAATCGAATACAGTTTATAAAGGGTCCGAGAAAACGGTAACGTAGTCTCTGGCGGGCCTGTCACCGGCGAACGTAGCTCGGCCGGGCAAACCTCTGTCCTGCGACGCGAGGGTCATTTGAATTTCAGAGAAACCCTGCGAGTGTCCCTCCCGCGGCGCTTCGTTTTTAGTGTTAACAAGCTGCAATTGTTTCACTTAAAATTTAAATGTTCTCTACAGTTATTTGTGCCGTAGAGTGCGCTGATCCCGGAGTGCTAAAGAGGAAGCAGGCTTTCTTAATGACGAGCTCCCACGCATTTTTCTACTAGCTCTATCGGCAGGAGAGGAAATGTGGAATATTACTCTTTTCATTAATATGAACAAAGGAAGATCCGTTACATCCTTCGTTAACCGTTGTTTATCCAACGTAGTTAGCATAAATAGAATTTAATTTTTAAAGTTCTTGCGTTTGCAGGTTGGTAGATTTTTCAGCAAAAATAAGTCACTTTTGTATAGTCGATTTATACATTATATAATTTTTATTTCACGCTCCATTTGGGTTAAATATTTATCTTATATATTATTTTTTGTGTTAATTGTTTATTTTTCATATTTATAAAATACTGGTCAACCTGGATATAAGGTATTATTATTTACCTTCTATGCTATCTCATACTAAACGTTATGAAAAGTTTATCACTTCATTGTTTTGTTTCTATGTTCCCAGTATGATACTCTAATTTTGGTTATTTTCTAAAAGTGTTTGTTTATAGCATGTCTGCAGCCAAATTGTCGTAAATTCTCCAAACACTATTCCACGAGCACTTCAGTCGTCTCCTTTGTATTTGTATTTTTTTTATTAGTTATTGCGATGTTTATCCGGCGTACCGTATTGTGTAGTTGTTAACACCAGATTTTTAAGGTGGTTTTTGCGCTGGATGAATTCTCAATCGACTGTTTAAATTTGTTTCAAGTTGCCGCGGTAATAAGCGAAAAACGCAGATTAATCTCAATCTTCAAAAAATTCTCTGATTTTCTATTCGGAGGTGAGGCAGTGACAGAAAGATTCATAACTGTGATAGTGTTCAATTTTAAATTTTTCCTTTAGAGACTCCTTTATTTACCAAGAGGATGCACTGATTATTCGATATTGCAATCAGAATTACCATTTCATGCTAAGATTATGATAAGAAACCTTACTCGTTCAACACGCTTTGACGTTAGCTGTGGATTAACCTAAATACTCGAACAAAGCAGGGACAGCGCCGCTCTGAATATTCGAAAGCTTCGGATGTATTACCGTTCGTGTAAAGTGCATATCCGTTTTGAAATTTATTGGTTATTTTACGGTTATAATATATTTACCTTATCAAAAAATAATACGCCATACTTGAATGCACATTGCATTTGACTCCGTGTTGCGACGCGCGGCAGAACACCAAGCGACGACGTAGATTGTCAATATTCTTTATTGCTTTCGGAGAGCGATGTTTCACGAAAGCCATCTCTGGCGCGGCGCCGGGTCTGCCGCGTCGCATGCCCGCGGCTCGTTATAAATAATTTAAAATAATTGTCATTTGTAGGGCGGCGCGGCCCATTATATTATTATCTCAGGTCTCGGCGTGAAACCATTACCGACGCCAGTGTGGGCTATGACTTTTCAATTTTGTGCACAATGTGCATCGCCCCGGCGGCCCGACTTCCCGGCGTTCGAATTTACTTGCAGAGCTTAATTTTTCACACAATGGCGCCACGATAACTTACGGGGTTTATTTTTGAACTCATTGCATACTTATTGTTGGTTAAATTTTAATTTAATGCTTATAAAAAGTTTTGAAAGCTTTTTGGAGCGCAAAATCACCATCTCAGTCAAATTAATCTAAAAAGTAATTAGGAAGACGCTTTTGCATATTGATAAATTTATCATGTCGGATAATAGTCTCCAAGAAAAGAAAAAAACGCTAAATGACATGGACTCTATTGTGTTTTGTATCCGAACGTTAGATGTAACTAATGTCAGTTTAATTCGCTGTCATTAGAGCAGAGCCCCTTTCACTGTGATACGCGGTACGCCACCGAGTATGAATGAAGCACCAGTGCGGGCGCCCCGGAGCCGGGCAGGTACGGGTGATGTAGGAGTATCGCATGAATGAAGCCGGCGTTGGATGTCATACGAGCCGGCTCTGATTCCAGAGTACTTTTTCCAGCTGACGGATAGCATTACTGGGTATCTGTTACGCTGTGCGGAATCATGTTCCCACACGCTTGGCCGCCATTCATTTTCGATTGGTTAACATAAATTATAAAAATATATATTATTATTATTATTCAGTCGTAAGTTTCCCCCGTTTATTGCGAGTGCGACCGCGCTTGGTCTCCGAAACAATCAGAGCGCTGTGTTTAATTCGCTTTATTTTCTCTTTAACGAAATTTACATATACGCCACTAACTGTATGATTTATGCAATGGACGCTCTGCGGTTCTCTTCTATCTCGTGTGCTTATCGAGACTCCACCGGTCCTGACTCTGAGATCTTATTATAATGTTACTCGGTACAGCTAAGTCGAGAGCGTAATCTCTCTTGTAAATTTTCAGTTGTTACAATTTCGCTGCCTTTCCTTTGTATTAGCATTCTATCATGATTACTCAGATTGTGCGTTTTACTACGGTGACTGGCCACTAGATGTATTTGTTTTGTTGGTTATGCGCTTAAAACGCCGGTACATTTATAATTACAGTCCTTTTCGTCCAATCACCAAAAACAAACCAAACGCACGCACGGCCAATTACCCGCAATACCTACCTTTCATTAATTTGGCTTTCATTTAGATAAAATCCGAATCAACAAATGGAGGACCTCCATCGTGCTGTAATATGAGGGATCGTAATTGGACGTATTCATTTCGATAATGTTCTTCGGGAGTTTAATTAGGGAATTGAAGTCTCGGCGATCTCGGGTGCGCTGGACGTGCGTCATGTGGCGAGGCTTGTAACTCTACCTCTAGGGGAGGGCGATCACTCCGCGGAAGGAAGTCGGGGAAGTGTATTTCCTGATTGCACGTATCGCCTGTCATCTGCCACCGTCCGTATATCTTGCGATAGAAATGATGTCTATGCTTATATCTGCCGTCGATATTTTTTTACTAGTAAATCAAGCCAAGATCTAGTTAGTTCGACAGAAAAAACAGTTTTTCCCTCATTGATTAACTGTTCGGCATTCCTTCATTACAGTGAATGACGTTGGAAATGTAGATTGCATGTTATTTATTGATGTTGTACTCGGGCTATATAATGTAGAAAGTAAGCCGACCCGAAGTGCATAGAAATTGTATTAATGTAAGTGCATTATCATAGAAGATGACGTTGGTGTTTCTTTCAAAACAACATAAATTATCTTCGAAAGAACGTGTTATCATAAAATCATTTACTTCTTTGAACAACCGCAAACCGCAAGCTAATATTGTTATCGTCTAAATTCCACTGATTTTTTAAAATTATTTATTACTATAACAAATAATGAGCAAACACATTAAAAACTAAACCATTGTAGATAAGGTTTGTTGTTTTATTCTAGATATTGCTTATTAAAAACATTTAATGTTTTCAATTTTAATGATAAAATTGAAACAGAAAAATTGCACTCTCATGTGCTGTTCTATAAACAGTACATGAATTTGAATGAGATAGAAATTTAATCGTCATTATAGTATAACAATCGAAACTAATTTGCCAGCTAAATATTTCTAGTTTGCTAGTTATTGTGAAATAAATATGTAATGATTAGAAATTTCTTATTTGACGTCTTAATTGGTGTATTAATAATCGGCTGGTATATTGCGTGCTGTGAAAGCGCGAGCGGAACTCACTGCTCCCGATAGTCCTGACCGCCGGTCCGCGGGGCGCCCCAGGCTGACCGAACATATCTCCGATTGATTGTTCCAACTACTTAGACACGCGATCAAACAATTAAACACGAACATTGTCGCGAAGATGATTTTTTAAGCGCATAAACATGTATGTAATTTATATATTTTCAGATTTACTTACTTTATCCTTTAAAAGTAGCAAACTGCAATTGATTATTTTTATCGTACTTTTAAAAAAATATTTTTTTAATACACCAGACGGCCACTGTTATAATGTGTACCCTTATAATATAAATTGCTTATATTCAATACATCACTAACGAAACTCCTATCCTCAAAGGAGACGTAGATCTGAAGGGCTTTAGTGTGTAATTTAACAAAGTATAGCCTCGCTGCACCACCCACCCTGTCGACATAAAGGTGCATTACGCGGGGTTGTTCCGCTGCTTCTGAGGGAGGCTCGTGATTCATTAATGACCTTTCTCTACAACGCCGAAACCCCTCAGTCCAGCCACCCTAATAATGAAATATCCACGGCTTCTGTTGACACTTATTGCTTCAAATGACTTCTCACCCCCCGACGGAAAAGCGCCCTTCGATAAAGTGTCGATGTATCCAAAGGTTACCTTCAAAGTATTAATCCAATAACAGCCAAGTTTTGCTGTCAGATATTTAGGAACGTTTTTCTGCTGCACATGCTGTCATTTTTGGATTAATATTTATCAGCAACCCCGGCTCTTCTGTCTACTCTCATGATTCAATCGTTTAATTACAAGCCATGGTTCCATGCTCTCCTGGCTGCCTCGTGCGACAAGTGCGTGCAGACGCGCGCTGTACTTACAAAGACACAAATTCACCACTAATTTTTACGGGGTATTGTAATATTTTTTTTAGTTTAATATAAATTCTGAAATAAAATGCTGATACGTCTCAGTAAAACGATTGAAGTATGGATTGTATTGCAGCTACACTACATCTGCATGCATTTCACGAAGCTACATGATTTTTTTCTAGTTTATTCAAATATAACATTTTTGCTTAATCAAAAATATGTACGAGTACGTATTTAGTGTTAAAAATATAATGTTTCTAGTAAAACATGCAATATCAATACTTACAAAATATGTATAAGCAAAAAAAAATATATGTTCGTAGGATTTGGCAGCCGTTGTTATTAGATGATTTGATTTCTTGGGTGTTGAGCTCCTTGGAGCTTTCTATCCTGTAACGTTTCGGTCCCCGTGTTAGGACTATTTTCAGGTATTAAAAATCCCCGAAGACGATCCCAAAAACTGAAAGAAGTATATATTTAGAGTACATTTGTACTGATGGGCTTAACATAGGCCAGAGATCGAACTTGTGAAGTTTAGGTTGAGAGTCGGCTTCTTATTAGCAATTCAACAAGTTCAATTTATTTAGCTTATCGGATGGACAAAGACATCTTTTTGTTAAATTAAAATCATAAACATGATCTTCTCGTTGCACTGTTCAATTGAATAGATGTTTCAATCCGACATATGCATTTATTTAATCAACTGGCATTATTCAAAATGTCACATGTCGTGGTGGGTGTGGTGGGTGCGCCGGGTAGTGCATCTGCCCGGGAGTCCATCAGAGATAAGACGCCCAGGCGGGCCCGGCGTCGCTAGACAATGACGCGAGCTTACCCGCCGAGAGATGATCTAAATATCTAAATACGCACTGCGATGGGAGTTCCTCGCGCACTCAACCTTGCAGCCGGATCGTGCCCACTTACACAATTCGGTGTACGCTTGGAAATATAATACACATCATACATATTTATTACCTTTCATCGAAGTTGTGTTTCAAAACGTTATTATGATAATGCCTCGCTCGTTACTAATTTCCATAAAAGTATAATTTATTTAATATAATTACTCCCTCTGTTGCGAGTAAGACGAGGCTGCTTTCATTCACTATTCTAAAAATTAAGATTTTTAGCACAGAAACGGAGTACCTAGATCAATATTGTTCATATCAATTTAAAAAAATCCCATTATATCGGTTTTTTGCGAACGAAATGCTTACTGTAAATATAGGTAACAATTTAATGACTTGCCATCCGAACGATATTATCTGTAGACAGTTTTATTATTGCAAAAAATTGTAGACTCAGTGCCGCCCAGACGCAATGGTTATCTGCCAGCAATAACACTTTGAATTCAAATGAACGAGTACACGGCTCCAGTGCTCGGTAGCGCCGGCGCACACATCCCTCGGTGCTCGCAGCACTTCCGCCCGACTTCCTTCTTAGAAAAAATCGTTTCATTCCTTACAAAGAATGACGAGTTTATTTGGATTTGTGCTAGTTATCCTTATCCAGATTATACGACTGAATATAGGTCCCTCGTTGCTAGGGCTTGTTGAATTTAATCGATATTCATCACGTCCATCTCTTTACAAATTCAGGATGCGATGCTTTACACAGTCTCGTGGATCCCCTCATAATTTTAATAAACTATTAGCCTATGATGGAAACATCTAATGAAAACGCGCGTTATGGGCGTTTAATATTTAGCTTTCGGTTTAAGCATTTTCACTGGCGTTGTAGCCAAATTCGGACCGTGAAAGTAGTCCAAAGTTAATATATGCAGAGGTCGCTCCGGATCGTTTGACTTGTCTCAACCCCCGAGCTGCTCGCTATCTGCCCGCACTCCGAGGAGCGTTTCGTTTCGAGTCGCAGCGGCCGTCAGCTTTTTGAATACGAATTATATCGACCCAAAGACGGAGTCCTCGTTTAATAGGTCACACTTCACCGCGGCGGGTACTGAGCGGGGACGACCTCACGTATATTTTCTGTTATTTGGCACAAATATATCTCGTGGCGTCCCTTTGTTTCGCACTCGCCTTATTTGTGATACAATTCGATTATAGCATTACGGTAGAGTCGTTTCAGTCGCTCGTAATAATCTATACCAGACTTCACGCGCGCACGAAATCAATTGTTACAAAGTACTCTACGTCCGGCCAGCGTAATGTAATAATTTGAGCAATTTAATCATTCTGCTTCTAGTGTAATCGCACCTGTCAGGTAGGATTATTGACTTTGTGGAAGCGTTCTCCAACAGTACGAGGATTGATTGATATCACGAATATCCACATAAATCTTCTTTCATGCGCGGAGCCCTCGATATGCTACACAATACGAGTGCTCTTCTCCGGTATTCAAATGCAGTACGACTTACGATTCCGTATATTACTCCATAAATTTCCTTCGTTATATACCAACATTTGCTTGTATAGTAAAGCGCTGAAGTTCCTACGAGTCTTTCAGTATTCCATTACATCATAGTGTAGTTTCTTCGATGACAATAGAATATACAGTTGGAAGAAACCTTCTTCGCAACGAGACGCCGCGGCGCCGAAATTCTCTTACATTATTGATTTAAAAAGATGCCTACTCATCACAGCGCACTTGCGTGGGCTGTCACACGAGGCAACAAATATTTTTATGAATACGATGATTGCTTATTGTTTTGATAATGGCGCCAGGTCGCTGTTTAAATAACAACAATAAACTCCAATTGACACATAGTTTTCTCCGTTTCGCACAATCATATCGGTCGTGTATCAACCTCAATAAAGCTGTATGAGCTAGTGGCACGCGAACTGAACTCCCAAGTGCTGTAAAGAAAGTCTTTTCACTTTTCACGGGCGCAGCTACCCTCGGGCATCGGGTCGGATCGACAGGCCGGTGTCGTTACTCTGCCAAAAGTCTCCCCTGGAAAGCCTTTAATGTTATTTTGTCCATAATCACTTAAGTTTTCGTAATTTCTATATCCATATTAAAATTAGTTAAAAACGCACAAAATAAAGAAACAAACATCAATTTAAAGTTTACAATATTTTCGTTTCTGTTTATTACCAAAGATCTCTTTTAATTGTTGTTATTTATTGTCTCTTTTTTTTTACATAAATCATTTTAATAGCGTCAACATATGCGTGAAATTAAAGTTTTATTAAATTGCAAAATCCAAAAACCTTTTTTCTTTATCGACAGCCATCTCAATCAACATATTAATATGAACAGGCGAGATTCGTGACAAGGTGCGGATGTTGTCAGCGCGCATGTTCTTCGGCTGCACAGGTTATGGGCAGAACGCGATGGTGTCGATTGCAGGGCCACCCCCGCGGGGCGACTCGTATCGAGATTGTGGCTATTTGTGATCGTTAACTGCTTTCTTTCGTCACAATTTAACAGAATGCCCTTAAGTGGAGCCATTTTTACTATACCTACATCGTTTGTGTTAAAAGTAGTTAGTAATCATGTTATTACAGATTTAATGTTGATATTTTTTGTAAAAGTAAGTTGGCTTATTTTAATGCGTTTTATTATTGCAGTGATTATCGCTTTGTGTGAATTACTGTTTCTTCTTACAAACACAATGTATTTAAAAGAAACAAAGTATATAAAAATGAGTTTAGTGTTTGGATCGTGGAGAAACTTCAGCCGTTTGTCTATATTCCGAGTTCAATGCAAAACAATTTATTCTGAAGAATGGTTCTTTCCCCAATGAACTTAAAATAATGGCAAGTCATCTTCAGCTTTTGTCTACATGGGCCTAGTAAGTTTCCAAAACTCCTTATAATTACAAATGCAACCAATTTCAGAATACTCAGTATTAATTCTCCGCTTTTAATAGTTATCGTAAATTGCAAAGAAAAACAACGCTTAAGAGATTTCTTAGCAATAAATTACTATCTTAGGTCTGAATGTAAGTATTAAAAGACTGGTTTCGAACGCAGTCGGTGCTGAGTGCGGTGATTAGTAAAGTAAATATCGTGTATTGAGGTAAAGATTGACATAATATATTGAGTAGATATTATCTTGATTGCATGCCATTATCCCGGAGGTTTCTAATTAAGCCCGACAATCCCAATGGAACGGCAGGCAATTACACGCCTCTTGTATCCTGCTGCACAAACGCAATGATTGCACTCGAGTGTTGCCTGCCCGGGGCGCGCTTCTCGCCGCGAGCCATTAGGGGAAACTCGGAATATTAATATAAAATAACATATCGCAAATATGACATTTCTGAGTTCATACAACACAAATTACTTATAGGAGTATCGAAGCATTTGAAAATAACACTATTGATACATCTGTGTACTGAAATCGTATCATAGGTTTATATAGCTTTCTGATTAATTTAAAATCTGCGAAGAGTATTCTACATTTTCGAACGGAATAAATAATATGTTCCAACTTATTTTATAGACGAATTCGGTGGCTGTGCCATTTTGCCAAACGAATATAATTGTATATGGTAAGTGAATTGGTTCGGAACATGGTTTTATAGCACCGAGCTCTGTGAATCAGTAGCGAAAGCACCGAGTCTCGCGAGCGCTCCGAGTGCAAATGCATCGCAGATGACTGTGATGGATGGGTATCTGAGCTGTTTTTGCACGATGCGCGAGCGTCTGCATGCGAGTCTCTGGCTTGACACATGTGACTTCTCACGCGATCCTCGACCCCCGACACGTGCGCCGCCCCCCCTCGTCCATTATAATCGCATCGGCTGGTCAGTGGCTTTCAACGCGCCGACTGGCCCGTCGATTACACAAGACGCGGTGTCACAAGTGCTCGTACAAAATGAGAATGGCGCTCGCCATTCTCTGAAGGTCCCAGCGCCGCAGTCGAATTATCCTGGGTTTAATATTGGCCTGTCGTAGACTGAAATCGGGAGTAAGCGGCCCCCCGGTTGGGAGCCACTGGCGGCCGGATAGCGGGCCGCGACTCGCTGCACAGCAGTTCCGGCGATCAGCTCGGCGGCTCGCGACTGCATTGTCATCGATTGCCCCGCGCCGTCCCTGGCCGAGGGTAAATTAGTGAAATGGAATTTCTTCCGACTGAAAGGACTCCGGGCGGGGCCGGAAGTTTGCGCCGGTGCTCGGTGGAAGCGGCCGCGATGGCCCGCTGGTCTGTTTGAGCTCCGATAAAAGCGATGATGACCCATGACGCGCACGACAGCGGTATCGTGATACTTTTGTTTGAGATTGTCATTTTGTATTACTTAATCGCGCCCTGTATCTATTTGTACAGTATTATCTACGCGTCGAACTACGCTTATTCAGTTTATTGGGGTATATCTTTTTTCGAGGGATCTATTCATGCCCGGTACAGCTGTTATTATATTTTTAACATTAATTGCCGACAACCTGAAATTAAATATTTGGAGTATATTATATTAATTGTTGTTGAAAGTGAATGAAATACCGGATATAAATCATTAACTATATTACATGTTACAGACAAATCACTTGATCAATCCATTATTAGCTATGTGGGGGGCCTCATTCGTGTTCTCTACGCCTCTACTTGCAAATTGTTTGCTTACCTTTTCATGGTTAGTCAAATGTTATACCCGTTATATTTTATATACATACATAAGTGCAAAAAACCAAAATAGTCTTGAAAACACTATACATCTATCAATATATATAGATGTTTAGTTCTATGAAAACAAATATTACAGTTGAGCAGAAACGTGTAAACGAGGTCTTTCCTGAAATTAGTGTGTTGAAAATGCATGCTTCAATGCAATTGTCTTTAAATAACTTTGGTGCAAAAGGTGGCGTTTGAAACCCAAAACATTTATTCGATTGCGGAATTTGCTTACTGCCGATTTCCTGTGCAGATATCATCTTACTGATTATAAATATTCTTATTTCACTATCTAAAACATAAATTAATTTTAAAAAGTATATTTCATTGAAACACCAATCAATCACGTGTACAATATGGTCACCGTTACAATCGTAAAAAAATATTTTTAGCTATATTGGTTATTCTTCTTTACAATCGAAAGTCAATTTCATGAATTTTGATAGCTTTGACATTCAAATTCCCTATGATAGCTTCCACGTTAAAAAAGTAATTGTTGCTTTACCTATGGGCTGGGCTTTTTATTATTATTATTTATTTAAATTCTACAGTCCAACTCGTGCGCATTGAAAAAACCCTCTCGCATAGCACGACTGTGTTCATCACCCACCGTTATCTGTATTTAAGAGGTCGTTTGCATTCTGAATTCGGCGATTAAATCGTAGATATGTCATCTCACGTAGAGCCTTCACATCCCGGCGCCCTACGTGCCAGAGGATTCCTGGCTGTTGACTAACTGTACTATTATTTTTCTCTCGGTGTACACAGGATGTGTTGTGATTGGAATTGAATTCTTAACAGAACAAGACTGCCAGAATTAGTAGCTGATTTGTTAGTATCAATTTTAATAGTACAAACGTTAATTATATCAGCGGGCAGTTTATACCTGAGTTCCAACAATTTTTTAACATTATTGTTAAGCTTAAACAATTCAAATTACTTGGATGACATCTTTAAAAAAATCACTCAGTCCTCGCCAAAACTATTTGTTATACAATACATTTTTCAAATATATCAAGTTTCTTTTATTATTTCTCCTAAAATTTACGATAATGATAAGTTTAGTTTGCAGTCAAATAGGCTGATTTTCGTTGATGCCTCTTTGCCATTTTTTAGTCATTATATTATCTATCCACATAATATATCGAGTGGTTTATTAGATTTATTGCAATTTTACGAGTGACTCATCAATTTTAGACGCAATAAAATTATATGTTTTCAATCCGTATAAATCGACGAATTTAATGGAGCAAACGTAATTTATTTATGTATCAATATGATTGTCGGCAATTAAAAATAATAAATCCATTCTGTCAATTTTAATCCCTTTTCATTAACATTTACAGTACACTATTCAACAATTGAATTAATTCTGGTGCAGCAATTAAAATCAGTGATATTAATGACGTAGGCAGGTTACCCATTGGTGTATTCGTCTCCATAATTTCAATATTTGGAAGTAAAATGCGAACACAATCCTACAGCGGTACTCGATCGGCGCAGACAGAAGTGCTGGGTGTGGAAGGAGTTCAATAAACTCCGATATCGGAAGTCTGGTATCGATTGGGACTGTACTAATGTGACAACCGTCCATCAATTATTAGCTGACCGTTCTCGTTTTTCCCGAAAATATTCGTCAGTCTAGTACTTACACTTCACGAATTGTCTGTAATTTCCAATACTACTAAATGAAAAAGAAATAAATTACTATACACCCTGTACTTAACTTAATTTAGCATTTTAACTCATTTATCTATAATTTTTGAGGAGTTTTGTGTGTAAATATTTTGATTGATTATGTCGTTCGTAATTGTCTAGTCTGCGGTTTTTGGAGTTTTCAGAGTACTTCGGGTCTTTCACCCATAAACTGTGACTAATAACGTACTCTAAATGTGATTTTAAATTCCAAGGCGTTTTAGTTCAGAGTTATGTACATATCACCTCTAATTGTCATTCAATATGTGTAAAAATTTAAAAAATTCTTATCATACATATATATTCGAGAAGAGTGTTTAAATCTTATTTTAAAAATATATTGAAATTTATCTTCAAACACATTGTTTATTTTCTGACATACACACAGCAGTTGAATACTGAGGATTTGATGACAAAGCGAAAACAGAAAAAATATTATTATTATCACAAATACGAGTGTATATATTATACTTTTTCATAGATATTTAAAAAAAAAATATCATACTCGAATTATATTGAAAACACTTACAGACAATTAATTGAGCCTAAAATACGATAAGTCAATTCCTCCACTGATCCAAGTTAGGCGCACGAATATAAAAAAGTCGTGGTCGTGATAGTTTTATACGTTTTTCGTGTGTTAGGTTTAATAATATCAAAAACAAAGTATCTGCATCAGCCAGACCGCTACGTTGATAAGAATCAGCCTTCCCAGTTATGACATGACACCGAGCAGTGCAGACTGAAAGGGTCGACGGTGGAAGCCCGGGACGGCGCTGGTCCGCATCTCCGCTTCGGTTTGAAAAATTCCGCCGCAGCCTTCGACCGTCCGCCCCTGACAGGCTGCGAAATTAAACGAATCCGCACGGTGAGCTCTACGGCACGAAACCCGTCTTCGGAGGCCGCGCCTGTCGGGAGGAAACTTTTCGTAAACTTTACTTTCAGGTCAAAGTAATTATTTGTTCTATTACTTTTTCAACCTGACTTTTTTCTTGGTAAACAATTATACAACCAAATCTGAAGTTTTTGTGCTGCGAAGCACCAACAGGCTTTCCTTCGTGTGGGAGTTTTGATGGACAACTACGTGAAGGTTCTATCTTACTCCAACACAGTTTTTGATATTTGAAATAATCATAGATATTTGAAACATGTCATCTATTTTTGGGCGATAGTCGAGTTTCCAAAACTGCAGTTTATTATTTATTTTATTAATGGTTGTTTTGGACGATGGTTATTTTGGTATGTCGTATGCAGTGCGCCACATCCCGTCGTTAGCGCTGCGATATGTTGTCACGCAAATCAATGATAAAAATAGTATCGGTTTGTATTGTAGTTCAAACGAAAGAAAATTTTGGCAGCATTGAAATCAATATTTTTTTGTGTCCAGGGTTCTTATTAATGTGTTTGTTCAATCCGTTTTTATACTTATATAATAATTAAACGTACAAGTCTAGATTTTTTTAAAGTAGTATCGACCACAAAAATGTTATTTTCTTTAGAAGTCCAATATTTTTTCAGTGTTAGCAGTTATAATTTCATGCATATAAATAAATTTATCTACAAATTTTGGCAATAGCGGTAGTAGCGTGTTCTTTTAAAAATATACGGATCATGTATAAATATTTCATATCGCAGTACCGTTTTCTTTAAAGTGATATTTTTAAATAAAATATTAGTTTTAAAAAAAAGCTGCACGTTTAAAGATGTAATCATGATTTATGTCCGTCCAGTTTTCATAAAAATGCATTTTTGAAGGGAGCTTTACCTCTAATGGACTATTTATAATGTGACTACACTGTAAGTCAGCGACGTCTGGCAGCGTGGGTCTAGGGAAGTTGTCGCCCCGCGCCGGCGAGGCTCCGTGGCCAGCGTGGGGCGACGCGCGCGATGGGTGGCTGGCGAGCGCCGCGAACCACAAAATTATAGAAATTATCTCCGTTAATTAAGATTTAGTGCTCTCCAAAAATGCAAATCGGCCCAGACGCCGGACTCGAGCGTTTGCTGTAACATAGCATTAGCGAATTAATGTCTGCTTTATTTATATGTGGATAAAATTTACGGAACGGACGGGATCCGCTCGGAAGCCCGCCGAGTCGCAGGCGCGGCCGATCCCGTTGGCGATTTGATTCTTTGCTGCCGTTTTATTTAGAGATGCAACGAACCCGCCTCCGACGGCGCCTCGCGGACGTACATCATTTTTATCGTTGCTTTAGAACGCAACTCTTATTATATATTACTATAGCATAAATTAGGACCCGGCATTCTCAATTGAGCTGTTGGAACCTGGTGATTCTCAATTAAGTCGCGTCAGTGCTCGGTGGAGTTCTCGGGCCATAAAGCATCCGGGCGGCCTCCGTCGCGATTCTCACCGAGACGGCGTTCAATCAAAGCATGTGATGCCGAGACCGCCGTACGCTTTACGCTATACATTATTTTGATTCACCTTTTTTAACCAGATTACATCGCAGTAAACTCATCAAATTATTTGGCTAGAGCGCTTTGAAAGTTGATGGGTCCGTATTTTATTGATAATTTTTTTAATACAAAGAGACTACCCTGAATATTTCCTTAAGGTGCAAGTCCCCGCGGGCCAGTGAGTGTCTCGCGCGCTGCTGGCTGCGCTCCGCCGGCGCTGATATAAGATGTCTGCTCCATTTTTTCGCAAACCTAGATCGCTTCCGCAGATACTACGGTCGATTGACCTTCTTAGTTTCGTTCGGACGATCGATAACCTCCATTACATTGCGTACGAAATTGCACACCGAGGGAAAAGCGCTTTTCTCGAATCGCTGGAAAAATTTCGCAATTTCAAAAACAATACCGGCTGGGCCGGTAAAGCGAGTCGCTACAATCATTCGATTTAATTTCACCACAGCGGCGTTTACGGGAGTTGTACATGAATGCTTATTTTGTAATATCATTCGATTGAAATTACAATTTTTATTTATCAATTTAATACTTTATTCAGACAAGTCCATTGTTTCCGCGAAAGCAAAGTAACTCACCGAGACTCGACTCTTCAAAGAAACTAAGACTCATTCATTACGGAGAATGACCAGCGAGCGGCGAGCTGGGAAGCTGGGAAGTCGGCGGCACAGCCGATGGCGTCGTTAATGTCCTTAATATCGTGCGCATACCAAATACTAATTTAGCTTATTCGCTTTATGAGTATTTCAGCTAAACAATACAACATATTGTTTAGGACAAAATGAGTCAGGGGTTACTTACAGTAACAGCTATTCGCTACGCAACCGAAGATTATTAATTGAACTGTGAATTTTATGAACTTAACTATATTTCGATAAGTATTCATATGGATAATCTACCGATTCTAATGTTTTGAATATGGCTGATATTGTTTAGACCACATCAAAGCCTACGCAATAGATTCAGTAGTTAGGACCGTCGTACATTAATCGTAAGATCGCTAACTTTAATTAAATCGACCCTACCGGCCGAATTTTTTAGTTCACGCTTATTTCAATTTAGTTTAATTAATCTAACCATATTTTATTTATGAACACAGATTTAATTAATATTCAGTTGGTTTTGTGGATATTTCAAACCTGCAATTTTATAGCTACACATTAACTCAACTCTTCAATAATATTTAATTCTGAGCTCTTAGTAAACATAAAAATAACATTAGCCTATTCATCCTGATTGCCTACGGGTAAGAGGGCCCGTGGCGTCGTTTTCAAACAATATTTACTAGCAGAAGTTCACCTCGCATACATACACATACGGGCTCCCGACCTCTTCACCCACATCCTGGCTTCGCCGGGCTTCCGAGGGTCTGGCAGAACCAGTCCGGCACCGTTGAGCGCGTCCCGAGCACCGAGGCATCTCTCGGAGACCTCACTTCGTTCTGGATTCTGATCTGATCAGAGGAAAAAATGCGAAGACGCCGGTGAATGCAGGCGGCGCTCCCTCGGCGAGCGTCTTCTCGTTCCGTGTCGACAGCCGCGCGTACCGTTATGCACAAAAACAATCTCAATGCCCCGTTGAGGTAAATCGTTTATTGGATTATTTAAATGACGTAGACATTTGACATTATTCATAAATTAATAAACAAAAAGCTTTCACGATCGTTCCGTGCATCCGCATTTCCCGGGCGGATATGTTAATGGTTCTCTGTCTGGACTATTTCGGAAAGAATGATACTGTTTGGTACGAACCTAATAAAATAATTTATTTGTTCAATGGTGAATTCGTACGCCAATATACCTTTTAGTTTATGGTATATATTTGCTAAATTGTTTTATGACAGTTAAGGATTGGGCGATCGATTCGAAACCGTAAACGCGACCGAACGCCCTAAACTCCTATTACTTCACGGACACAGTCAATGCACCCGTAGTAGTGGTGGCCAGGCATCAGATGCAGGTTTAATTGCTGCTTAAGAATAATCATCAGATTCGAAGGTGTCCAAAATAATTATCGATTTGAAATAAAGACCGCAATGACAGCTCGTAACATTTAGTGTCTTTACTTTCCAGGGTTCCCAACGCGCCCAAGGGCTGCATCAGCGAGATCTTCGGTGGGGAAGTCGCGGCCAACGGCAAGTCCGGCGCTGGCTCCGGGCCCGACACGCCCAGCCGCCCTCGCGACACGCACTCGCGCCTGTTCGGGGCCGGCACTCCTCGCGCTGCTCTGCGCAACCCCAGCCCCTCCGAGGACGCCATCGACAACGGCCACTCCAATGGCCACTCCAACGGCCACGCCAACGGACTCGCCAACGGACACCACTCCAACGGACACGTTGCCGGCGCTGCTAAAGGTGAGGATTGAATTCGGTATGAGCGAGGTGTTATATCTAGCATTGTGATTGTCTCAGCGGCATAACAAAATACGCATGAAGCAGCAGCAAGAGAAGAATGATAGCCGCAGTCAGTTGACTAAGACAGCTAGCGCAGTCAGTTTAATAGTAAGTTTTGCGGTGTCCTGGAGAAAAGTGTCATCACTTCTTACATAACAACCTCATGGTTTCATTTTCAAGCCTAGAATTGGTGTTATTTATATTTATAAAAATATATTCCTCGGTGATTAATATTCGAATGATATTCAGTCACCTGAAGAATTATCTAGGACCTGGGAATCATTGCACTTCTGATTAATGTGTACCTCAAGAAGATTTAAAAAATACTAATAATTGTGCTATGCTTATTTTGTACTATTCAAATTGAAATGTCTGCTAGGTGCATAAAACCTTCAATAATACTGTCACCTGTTCGCAATTTACTTTTCATTTGAGACTCACAAGTATAGACTATACAGAGCTGTCGACAACAGTAGTGTGCTTTCTACAGAGGAACCTCGATCCTCAACCTCAAAGTCTCTTGGATAATTAACTAACAGGTAATTGCTAAAACCCAAACGCTTTTGCCTAATAAATGACAACTCCCTGGCAGAGTTTCACTAACTCACCTGACAGCGCTTTAACTTTGATCCGTTACGATCCGCTCCCAATGTGAGATGTCGTAACGCGGGCGAAGAAGATACTAACGAGTGGGCAATATAGCTTGACTGTTTGGCGAATTGCAGTGTGTCTTCCGCGGAGGAATCCGGTGACAGGTGTTGGCATCGGAGACCGGCCGCGGGACTTCCTGTTCTACTCCAAATATAGAAAAGGTGCCCCAACGCCCCTTCCTTCCTACTGCCGTCCATCCATCATCCCAAATTCAACCAATATCAGATATAACTAAGCTATTGTCATGAATATTAATCAATTGATTGTAAATATGCTAACATTCTTACCGAGATATTTTGAAATGAAATGATTAATTTTAAAGAAAATTGGAAACAAGAATCAAAAATGCTCTAACGTTGAAGTCATTAAGTGATGGTTAAGGAAATCTCCTTTTCAAGCGTTGATGTACTGTTAGTTTTTAGCTGACGCTACAATTTACAAATGGTATTGATATAAATAAAACATTCTCTCAGAGAGTTATTTTAATTGTGAATTTGCATCTGTAGTAATAACAATTCCAGAATTGGTGAATTATCAGAATAATAAATTAAAAGTTGATAAATGACCAAAAAAAAATTATCATAGATTTTATTATATCTCATATTGGTTTTATGTTCCTTCTTTGGGTGCAGGGTTTTTCAAATCTTACTTATATTATTAAAAAAAACTTACTTTTAATTTAAAATTAACACTAATAATGCGCCAGTAAGAACATTATGAAATTCCCTGTACATAATATATTCTTGAGACCCCACTGACATTGTTTCAGTACAGCATTCGCCTAGTGCTCCAATACTTCATGTCAAAGCTTGATGTCTTATTCATGTTTAGCCCATTTTCATCTGGCTCTTGTATACTGTTTTGAATGCATATTGAATATTCTTGAAACGTATGCTCTCATGTCATCCATTATATTATACATCTGTGAAGTTCTCTTAGACTTAGCGAACTCGTGTAAACAGGTAGTTTTTAGACTAGCAGAGGCCACTCTTTCAATTGATTCCAATTAATATTGTAAAATGTACAAGGTAATGTAGGGTTGTTCTTTTCACTCTTAAGAATGTGTTGATTAGCTTAAAGTTGAATAGCTTTAAAGGTGAAACGTAATATTTGGCTCTTTTCATCTTGCCAGAATAAATTTGCTGGTTGTCAGTTTAGTCAGTTATTCGAACATGTCTAGGGTAGACTTATTTTTAGGCCATTGGCTACATTACATTTTATTGTTGAACAGTTTTCAAAAGCTAAATGCTGAAAAGATATTTTTGAAAAAGCAGACTATGATAAGGTAATGACTATCAAATCATTTTTGTCTTGTAAATGCAATGTGTGAAATGAATCAAAATTTTACAAATCAGATCTTTAATGCTTACAATCACATTATTTTGATAGATGAAAATAATAGCCTTACATAATTATTTATTTTGAATTATATCTCTATTAATATTACTAGTTTAGTTGATTGGCTTTTTTATTACTAAATTACCCCTTTGTCTTTGAATATATTGTAAGATGTTTCTATCGGGAAATACAAGTGTGTAAGAACAGCACTATTCTGTAGATATTCCGCACATTCCCTTTGTAGGAAGATCCTTGGTTTCAGTACAATAACATTTAGTACATAGTGCATAACATAGGCAAAGGAAGCAGTCCCACATGTACAACATCCAACTACAATATAAATCTATAATATTATCACCATTTGTTTAATATCTGTAAAACTCCTTGTATTATTGTTACTGCAATAGGTGTCGCTTCTCTGTAGACTCCGATAATACCATATTTCATTATATATTTTTGATTTTAATATTTGTCATCTGTTTTGATGTCTATTTATCACTTCAATATTTAATAGTGACAACTGGTTTGCATGATTTATTAAATCTCTATTAGCATGGAAACATGCTATTTAAATTTCTCTAAAATTTCGCAGTAGATTGTTGTTCATATTCTACACTATTATACTCCCTTAGGTAATCACTAAAAATTTAAATAAAAATACAAAACTATTAATTGATATGCAAGCGAATGTGAATGTGGAAACAGTCTGAATATTTTTATTTCCTTTGTAATGGTATTCAAATAAATTTTATACTCTAGCTACATTAGAGACCCTTGTATACTGTGATATATGTTAAATTAAAATATTGACAATGTTTTGGTAATGTTTCAGAAGGCAACCCGATCACAGGAGACGGTTACAAGTCCATGAATGGCGAAATCAACACTTCGGTGACAGCTCTCAACGGCAACGCGGCTCCCATCAACCATAACCGCGTGCCTCCGGGTGGCTACTCCTCCGGCCTGTGGTAAGGCCGTCAAGGGAGCCAGTGATGTCCTTACAAAAGCAACGTCAAATATTTTGTCCGCCGAAAATCATCACATCCATTAGATCGCCAACGAGCTGGTTTCATTTATTTAAATGCATATCAATTATTTTTCCGATTCTTAGGGTCTAATGTTTAGTGGTGTTTTGATTTCTAAATTGTTTGTGTATTTTATTGAAGCTGCGTACTATTTTGCAAGAAATATTATTATTTGATACGAAGACTTTATTCTTTTGTATACTTTAAAATTAAATGTAATCTTACATTTATACTTTATTATAGAGAATGTAAATCTCGACGATTCTAGAGTATTATCGTAATCACCTCGCTCTCGTAAAGCTTGCTGGTGCAGGTTTCATTCATACATTATTTTATATTTACTAACCCAAGCGTTTCATTGCAACTGAGAGCTATCACAGGCTTGAAACTTGCATCAATATACAAATGGTATTTTGGTATTGATTATAAGTATGAAGGTTTGCATTTCCTCTTTTTACTTTTGCATTGTTTCCACGAAGATTCGAAAATAAAGCGATGTTCTCAAAAAGAGATGAAATTAAATTAAAAATACATATTTTGCTATTGATGCACCTTTGCCTCGTTGAATGATTACAAAATTTATATTGTATAACGTCTTGGTGATATTTGGACATCATTAGAATGCTCATTCCTTAGGTTTTGATTGAGTGTTTATCTTTTTGTGTTACTAACTATTGTGTGACTTGCAACTGTATAAGCAGATGTTGTACGGTCAGATAATATGACGACCCACGTGGGTCGCGTGTGTATGAATGAGCAAGCTAGTGGGCCAATATCCCGGAGGTGCCGTCGCACTGGAAGTTTCCTTTCGTCCAACATAGAGTTAGAGTTTATTAGGTATTAGTTTTTCAAAGCTAACGTATTTTTCCTACAAGTTTAGCAATACTAATCACTTAATATTACAAGTTTATAATTAACTCTAGGATGAACATCATTTAATATTAACATTATCTATGGTTTACCAATCAATATTCTTTGGAAATATCTTATACTTTTAGCGTACTGTGATGCTGCTCTGAGAATAGAAAACTGTTTTATTTCAAATGCAAGCAAATAATCGAAAACAAAACAAGTTTGGAGTCATTTGAGAAAATGATTTGTAAGCAAATGTAAATGTGACCCAATATTGAGTGAAGTTGAGTATTTAGTTTGTTCCTTGATCTAACATTTCCTAACGTGGATAACATTAGCTTTCTTGAATTCTCAGAGGGCATGCTGTGGGAACTCTCCACTCCCCGGAATCAGCGTTGTCCCAAATTGTTAGAATAGTGCCTTTGTAGCAACTGAAGAGAGAATATAGACATGTTACACCGATAGAATATCAAAGATTATTTTCAACATAAGTCTTGTCTTCTACTTAGAAAATTTTACTTCTCGTTTGTTATGTAAAAAAATGTTTTGTACTTTTTTATACTTGCCTTGCATGATTTTTGATATTAATTTTATGATAGTGCTGCAAAATAGTTCATCGTATTATTTTCTGAATTATTTTTCGGTCAATTATCATATTAACAACGGAAAACTTTGTACGTATTTTATTAAATTATTCTAAAATTCAAAAAAATAACTTATTACTTTAGTCACGCGTATGCGTGCGCGTGAAACACTTTTGTTTACTTTCAACATTGAATTATTGTATTATTACTTAAAACCATAAGATACTACTTATGTACATTCATGTAAGAGTTTATAAAATATTCAATAATTAGGAAATAAAAGATTTTTCGTACTGTGTTGTGTTATTTCAATCCCTAATTTTCCACACTCCCCACCAGTGAGAATATAAAAGGCAACATTCTGTAGGTGCACATATGGTAAGTAAAAGTAACATTATTTACGGAGCTTTTCTTTATTAGATTTTTAATGACAAGAAACTGCCAGTATCAGGCAGAACAGTCTGATAACAACATCTCTTTACATACATAAAATAACTTTAATTTGAAACTTATATACGAAATGTTAAATTATACATTCAACTCTGGCTAATGACAATATGATTTAATTTTTTCAACGCAATCCTTGAAATTTGGAAAATTTATGACCATCACGAATATCATGGAATTATGTTGAACCCATATATAAATTTTTAATTACATTGTAATTTAGTACCTAAGCTCACTATATAAAATGATGTACAATTCGTGATGAACTTCTATATAAAGTTTATTTCAACAAGTTGCTTTCACTACAAACAGGTATATCACATTTTTACAACTACATAAATGACCCCATCAAATGTACATGTATAATTTTTTTCAATAATTTATTAATATAACTAGTTTTATTTTAGTTTCTCCAAATTTTTTTAAAAATGAGATATTCCTGTTTGTATAGGTGATAAAATATTTTTCTCATAGCAAAACACAGATGTTGGATCCATACACCGATATAATACATGCAGCTTATTTAGTGCTTTTTTGTTATAAAACTGGAAGACACATTGGCATAACTCACCCTAGACCGGTTCTTTAGTTTTAATATTATTTGGAAATATATATTCCAAGACCATACACGTGCAGCCTATTTTGGCTAGCATACAAATCGCCAGTTCACTTTTTACATAATCTTATGTTATTAGAACATAAAAAAAATCAACCCTAATAATGCACTAGAAAATGACTTTTGTACTTAATTGTTGAAAATAAAAATAAGCAAAATTTACACGCAGAATTCCAGATGCAACATGTTCTACCATCAACTGCTGCAGCCTTGTTTCTTTATGACAGACTTGAAAAATATTTGCATGTATCTCTAAAAATTATTACTTATTAAATATCACATTTATAGCATATGGATTTAATAAATAGTAAAAAAAATATTATCAAAACAAAGTTCAATTTATATAACTGTTCGAGCAGTGTTTGTTCAATTATGCAAACATCAAATGTTATTTTATATTAATTTATCGAAAGTATTATGTTCTCAGTGAAACATAAAGAATTGAAAATAATAATATTAGTAGTATAATAATTTCAATATGACATCTTAAAATTAAATTATTTTATTTATTTTTACCCTTTTCGGGTGGTTACAGCAGTTGATGGTCTTTACAAAGCTTATAAATACTATTATAATTATTATTCAGCTGGGTTTCAATGGAAGTATCTATTAATATAAGAAATTTATATATTATTAAGGACGAGAGATAATAGAAAAATAACAAAAAGTTATTAAAATAGTTCTTAAATAAGCAACTAAAATTTTTAATTTATGTAATTAAGGCACCCAAGAACAACAATTTTTTTTAAAACTAGTTCTCGTTTGAGATTTAAACAATTTATTGCAATGACTATTGCCTAATGTAGTGGTTCATTGAGCATGTCAAAAATATTGTCTATCTTAAAAAAAATAATTTCCATTCCTTTTGTAATGATTTATACCAAAAATTTGAACATTACTACATATAGATACAAACATTTGATATATGAGACAGTTATACGTTTCACAATCCACACATGGTCTCGTGGGCCGATGGGCATGGTAAATTACCAACAGTCCCGTACCTACAGGCAGGTACCCATCAGCATCAGACAAAAAACAGCTGATTCCATACATCCAAACTCACTTTTACAACAATACCTCATTTAACAATAATGGACATGTCAGTTTTTTTTTAAATTTTGAGTCCAAATATTTTGCTCAGTTACTGAGTAAATGCAATTTTTTTAAATTAATTTATAGACTTTAATTCATCATAACTAAATAATAAAATATATATAAATAAGTGAATGTCTCTAAAATACAATCAACGCAAAATTGCTAGGCAACGGCAGACCAGGTGCCTAGATGATCTCCACGCCATTAGCCGCAGACAGCTGTGCGTAGCTGATGCAATAAAAATAATTTTTATACCAAAATATAGACATGACCTTTTGAACATTAAATACAGATATTGAAATTCAAAGTTATACTCTCTGTTCTGATATCATTAAGATTTATTTTGTTGACAGAATTGTTTATTAGAGCGGGGATCCACAAAAAGTGGTTTACAGGCTTTATGTGACTGTGTTGATGCACAAAAATTGGGGCTTTTCACTAGAGACAGTGAATATGAGTATCTTTGACTGAAATATAATTGGGTGGGCCGTGGAGATTATAGAAAATTTTAGGGATGCCCTTGGACTCCAAAAGTGTGCCCTTTTTTAAGTAATATAATCATATTTTTGTCTAGTGCCATTGTAATTAATGAGTATGGAATTACTTTCATTAGATGTATACAAATAATCTCAGTAGAGAAGCGGATTGGTCTGTGTAAACTGAATCAAGCGGAGACTACTGATATAGACCGAGGGTTTAACACTTCAGTTTGCTTAACAGCTACATTTGTATTGTATTAATGTGGATTTGATAAAAATATAACTGTATTTATAACAAGAACAAAGGCAATTCTAAATTTATCAGAAACTGTTCTTCAAATAAATTATTTTATCATAACATTGAATATTAACAATCAAATTACACTTTTCTTAAAAATATTGTACAATAATGTCATTGTACACACAACAACAACAAAAATTTCTCTCCTAGTTTATAACACATCGATCATTGTTTTGTTTGAAAAATAAAATTCATATTAAAACCGTGTTTGTAATAAAAACTGAAATAATCTTTCAGTTATGGAATTAAAACTACATTCTACAAAAAAACAAGCCCTACTTGCAAGGAGGGAATGCAAGACTTTAACCACTATTTTATACCAAATCTTATTAATAAATTGAAGTTATTAATATGTTTATATATAAATAACATTTAATTGATTAAATTATGTTATTCATAAATTTCATTAATATATTTAATTAATTAAATTATGTTATTCCTATGGTAGGTACTGTGATATGTTTCTTCACAATATAAAGGGGACTGATAATATTTAAACATATATAATATAAATTATTAATAAGAAAAGCTACCTGGTAAATGCGTAATATTATTAAATGTCATTGTAATCTCACAGATATTTATTAGTTACACTCATATTCTGTACTTCATAGGACTAGTAAGCTACTATTCGCAAACGGAAATTATTTGAACGCTAAATACACGTACAATTTAATATTACACAAATATTAAATTGACAAACTGTACAACCGGTAACACCAAAAAGGTATAGCATAAAATAGAGCTTTCATAAATATCAACGGAATAAAGACAAATTGACATAACCAGTGAAAAATATTAAATTCATATTTGTGAATAAATGATTATTGTTTTCAGAATCAGAATTTTCTTTGTCAAACTTTCAGGATTTTATAACTCTAGACTGTTAATAAATTTATGTTTATTTTGTCAGTAGCCTTCACTTCAATCTACTTTTTTAATATATCCTTTTGTTTGTGTCACTTGTAAGCTGTTGGCTATTTTAATTTGCCTTCTGCAGTCAATATTTTTACATTTTTAATAGAACCACATAATTTGAACTCTTTTTAATATTTTTTGGGTATGGTTGTTTTCAGCAAATTGATAAATTGCATCGATAGAAGCTATTGAATAATTTTTCACTAGGTAGCAATGTCCACCAAAAAACAAACTATTGGTTTATAAATCTGTAAATTAATATAGGTTGGTAAATGGTGAATTAAGATTACAAAAGTAATGACTATATTATTTTTATTTGCTTGTTACTCTGAGTTTTTCTTAGTGAATACCGTTATTAAATTATTTATGACTCACTTTTTTTAGAATCCACGATAACATCAGATTCTTCTTTCAGGATATTCAATTCTTCTTTCTTTCTAGATTCTAATTCTATTGTTACTGGTCCATCGTTTTCAATACTGACTTGCATATAAGCTCCATATACACCATCTAAAATAAACAAACTAATTTAAAAAAATGTATCCTGTTATTAACCAAATAATAAAATACATTGACTGTCATAGTGAATATCATAGTGAAAGATCCATAATAAAGAATATAAGGTACAAATCACATAATTTTATGGCCGGCAAAGCTCGCTATCACCCAAACAAGCAACAGTTGGCATTCAGATATTGAACTCTAAGGGATACCTGCCCTAAAATAAATTATTTAAACATCACCCCTATAAATTTATAAATATTTGTAAGTGTACGTGAAAAAATTATTTAAAATATTTTATTTTTTGCAACCAAGATTTCAGGCAGGATTTCTTTGGACGTGTGAAATTATTCATGCTTACATCGTCATACAAAAACTTTGTGCATATGCATGTCAGATAAAATACGCAAGTTTTATCACAGGATTCTAAGTGGTGATAAGATGCCAAGTCAAGAGATTGTTTTGGAGATAAAAGCGAGATAATATACTATTTAACTGACGTGCCTGGGAGAGAAGTACTGATCTGAGTTATCAGCCATGTATGTGTGGAACGGAATTGGGTTTTTTTTTTTAACATTTTTACACTTGTATGACCTTTTGTTTAAAAAAATGAAGATGTCTGATTGTTTTATACTATTTAAAAATGTTGTGTTGGTTTGGGAATTTAGAGTTAAGTAAATCAGATGCTAAATTTTTATATGTTTTTTAAATTAACTAGCTAGATTCAAAAAATATTATTGAATTAATGCCATGATGTATGCAAAAAAATGAAAAGACATATTACACATTTGTGTTTAAATCCAAGGTCAAATCTAATATTTGAGAAATTAGAATCGTATCTTTGGACTTTTAAGTTTCGCAAGTTTAGTAGTTTCCATAAAAAAATAATATGATAGCAAACCTTTGACTTTATCAGGTAGATATAGTTTTCTCAGTTCTGCCAGAAATTCCTGGTAGAGTTGCTGGGACTGCGATCCTGACATTGCTCTGTGGAAGTCAAGTTTTCTTCCCTTCAAGCTGCTGTATAATGTGAATTGACTAACGCACAAGATTTCAAATTGTTGATCAGTAACGCTGTCACTCCATCTTTTCTCATGTCGATCATCAAACAGGCGTAAATTCAAAATTTTCTTAGCTCTGAAATTATAAAGAAAAGTCAGATAATATGGTGACATAATATCATGTTTTTATGACAGTGAATAAGAAGTTAGAATGATTACTTACAAATACTCGTAATCAAGGCGGGTGTCATGTCTGTGGATTCCAACTAAAATGCACAAACCTCTTCCGATGCTGTTGACAACCTCTCCTCCAACTAAATAAAAATATACAAAAATCAGAATTATAATTCATAGTTGGTCTGTTTACATAGTCTAAGTTAATCGAATTATAAAAGTTAGATGAAAAAGTATAACAGAGGTAGGATATATATATATATATAAATATATTTATATACATATATATATATATATATATATATATATATATATATATATATATATATATATATATATAAATATATATATATATATATATATATATATTTATATATACATGAATAATTCTATTTTCGAGATGTCGTAGTTAAAAAACATCCACATTTTAGAAGCTCATGTACTGCGAAAACTTATTATGGCTGTCAAATAACGATCGATACATCAAGAGATTTTTGTAGAATATTGATTTAAAACAAGTAACAAGAATAATATCAACAAAATTTGTCTCTATTGCAGTTGTTGTTATCTAACCTCAATTTTAAAAATATATATTACAGACCTGACACACTCGCTTTTGTTACCCGCTGGATGATAACTTTCATGGTTGATATATTTAATATTTAAAAAGGATAACTAATATATTCAACAGTTACTTTACTAATATTTTAGTTTCTTTAAAGATAAAGCAATTAAACGAAGAACTGTCAAAGACAGCTGACCCTGCAGCTGTCTATGTTTTTAAATATAAAGCATATGGCTGTTCAAACAGTCACAGACAATGTAGTAATATATGCATATTTCTTTTAATTTAAAAATTTAACTCATATTGTTATTGAATTATATAAATTAGGAATAAATAAAATTTAAAAAAATATATTGATCCCAAACGCTGTCTATAAAAATAAAATTGTTCAAACAATGAAGAAAATGTAATCTTCTCCGATTTCTTTGCGCAAAAATACGATCAATCAGAACACAGAATTTTCAAACAAAATTCAAAGAAAAAACATTGTTACAGCTTTGCTTTGAAAGATAAAAAATTTAGACCGAAAATTAAATATAATTAACTAGTAATACTTTGATTCTAGATTAATAATTGAGTCGGTAAATATCTAGAGAAAAATAAATAAAACGTTAAATATTTTTAATTAAGTGCTTATTTTTATCAAGCGGGCGGATTATTAATGGACGACAGCGGCACAGCAATTAAATCCGCGCCATAGACCGGAAGCGGAGAGCAGACGAAGAGGCAGTCGCGGCCGCCAGTTTTACACACTTGCTCGTATTGGCTGGTCGCTGAAAAGCATCGCAGGCCATTACACTAACATCACAAATCAAATCAAAAAAACTGCATTCATATTTTCCCGGCCGCGGTTTGTGGCGGCGTTTCACTCGTCACCGCGATTTCCGTGGAAAATTTGCTGCGAGTACTGTGTCAAGTATTTCGGTAGATATGTTGTTTTAGTTTAAAAACCTCTGTGATTAGAAAAAAATAATCACTGCACTGAGAATAATCAAGTTGGATCAAGCTGTACAACAGGAAAAATGATGAAGATTTTAGTTTGTGTTTTGGGTGAGTGATAAATTATCTCTGTTGATTTTGTTGTTATTTCTTGCCCTTGAACAGTGCTGATGTTTGTAGTTCATTACAAACGTGATTAATTATTATTTATGTGCACACAAATATCTATTTTATTAGCATTCGCTTGTTGATTTTTTTAGCATTTTACTCGACGAGAATCCACAAGTGCAACAATAAAAGTAATGAAAATGAATTCTCAGATTCTTGTAAATACGTATTACTTTGAATTATAACCTAAATATCACTATTAATACTAAATTGTTATTTAGAGATAACTTTAATTCCAACTTTATTTATAACAAAAAAATCATGAAAAATTATATAAAATTGCACAACTAATAGTTGGTGTATAAGTTGTAGATTTTATTTTTATGCAATCGTAGCTTATTCGGCTTAATTTAATATTAATAAATCTAAGTAAGGGTCGCGTATGTGATCGAAATGTCGACTGAAATTTTACTATCAAAAACTAATTAAATTTTGAAGCACTACCTACAGTACGAGTATATTAAAATGTGGTTATTTCAACAAAATTAAAATAAAACTTTAATCTGAATTTTTCAGGTACCAAAAAATAGCATCAACTATGTTTTATAAATTAACGTTTTTTACAATGTGGATGTCATTGATATAATTTATTTAGTGTTTTTTTGCATCGACTTCACTGGGTCTTGTGCTAATGTATTCTGCATTAAAATTTTTTTTTTCTTCTATGTGATGGTTTTGCCAATTTGGGTGCAGAATTCTTTGCTTGATTGAAAAACTTAATTTAATATTTTATTACCGCATAAGTTAACCACTATCGAAAGAAGTAGAATTCATGAGTACCTACACACTATTTGCTATTTTTTTTCTTAAATGGTGTCAGATCATAAGATGCAATTTCAGGTTATGCCCGCCACTTTTTGTCTCCAAAATAATTGATCAGTTAGGTGAATGGATGCTAATTAAATGTTGCTTCGTCATTTAGTTTTTGTCTTTAAATTAATATCTGACATTTGGACTACACAAGCGCGAGTCATTTATGGAAACCGAGTGGGATGACTTTTCCACAGGCGTACCCGAAAGTCACAGAATAATACGATGACGAAAACAATGCGGCTCAACATCCCAGAAACCATCATCGACACAGGTGGTCGGGAATCCTGCGCATGTGACAAAACGTTTGTCGAATCAGTCATTAGCAAAATCGAAGACTAAATTTGCTAATAAAATATTTTGCTCGGGGCGATGTTATTATTGTGACAATTTCGAGGATTTTTCTCGTCGTTTCATGTGTGAATCAACCAAATTGAGTTGACTAGAGATAAACATAATGATACTGTATATTATGTCACTCAATGGCGTGCTGTGAGTTTTAAATCTAAACTCTTTTATTTATGAATTTTATATATAATTTTTATTAATTCATATCCCTTAAGTATATGTTCTGATGAAAAAAAATACATAAATTACTAAAATATTTAAAATAAAAGTGCCGATTTTTTTTGCTTCTAGGCACCGCAATTAATATACGATCCGTTCACAGAAAACTGTATTCAATTCGCACTTGACCCATGGCTTATCCTTTTATATTTTTATCATTAAATTATTTTTTTTAATATTTACACCATTTGTGAATATA
Source organism: Atopsyche davidsoni (assembly GCA_022113835.1). NCBI lineage: Eukaryota > Metazoa > Arthropoda > Insecta > Trichoptera > Hydrobiosidae > Atopsyche > Atopsyche davidsoni. Next base: position 5,114,806 of record JAILWY010000006.1, on the reverse strand, counting down.
AGCGTTTATTTTGCCAAAATTCAAGGCTACATGCGATTTACTGAATTCAGCGAGTGTCTGTAAAGATGTAAATTAATGACGCGAAGTAATTGAATAATATATTATTATTTATTTAGAAATTACATTGAATGCTGATGTTTATAGCATTTTTGACTAGGCGAAGTATCGGTTCGGTATTTACCTACTCCACTCCATCGAAGACTCAATGATGGAAAATTCCTAATAATTTAATTTTTTAAGGTGTTATAAATAAATAAAAATATATACAAGCAGTAGCCTCCGTAATTATTTTAAATATTTTTATAAGTATAATTTAACTTCTGAATTTTATCGTGTCACCGAAGGATTTGGTAATATTCAGTTTATATTTTTTTGTGTTTTTTAAAATCCAAAATATATATTTAATTTTATTCTGTATTTTGCATATTTAATCAGAACCTACACGTTTTTCAGATGTAATAATATATTTTATGATCAACAGCTATTTCTATATAAAGCTTTTAATGCTATTAGAGATATTTATTGGGCATCAAATTTAATCGTGGTATTTTATTTTATTCGATAATAAATTACGTAATATTACAATATTTGTTGGAATAAAATCATAAGACGCCATAAGCTCAAGCAATGCAAAAAATATGTTTGTAAGTTATTATTGTGTATTATACGTGCCCACACTGTAACCTATTATTATTTTTACTATAAAAAGCAACTTATCTATTGTACCGGGAATATGCCAGCTGGTCGTGACTTTTGTACATATTTTTTATGTTTTTTTTTTTAATCTGCGGTTATCCTTGGTGATTTGATCTTCGGGAAACACAAGCATGAACCTGTTCCATAGAAACGCAGCCCAGCTGAGCAATTCTAACCACGACTTCTTCAGATAACATCTAAAATATAACTATTCATTAAGTATGTGTAATTGTGTACGGGTAATTTCCAAGGCAGCCGAAAGCCTCTAATTTATCAGTAGTATAAATTTTCTCTGATGCCTATAAATATAATGTCGCCGATCGAACCTGGACATGGCAGAGGATCTTACATCCAGCATTTAACTTTACACTGCTCCTTTTGCAGCTCACAGGCGATCATTGACTTGGTATTGATGACTGATTACATTATAGAATTGAGTGAATGTATAGCTCTTTACTCACCACGTAGTCTCCACACAAAATTCTGATCTGATATTATAATAAAAACGATATGCCATAATTATTTATTAAATAACCTTTTCTACATTTCAACTCGTGAATGTCGCCGTTTCACGGTCAATTTTTGATGCTTCACAACCGGTGTTTAAAGTGGTTTTTTACCGGTCGGCGACAGACACCCAAATCCATTCTGTCCAATCTTGTATTTTTGCAGAACTCCTTGAGGTGTCTTTATATATATTTTTTACAAATATATAATTTATTTTCAATGTAGAAATTTGTTTATGTTCACAATTTCAAATGATTCAGTGTGATACGAAATGTACGTCAATTTTATAAATCAACACATTCACAAACACCTAATAAATTTTCATTGTCAAACCTATGTTAAAAAAGATTAAAAAATAATATTAATTGCTTGATATAACCTTAACATACATAAAATACCGATATGTCTTCAAAGAAATAACCTACTGCTATTAAATGTAAAAATAATAAAAGAAATAGTAAAAATACTTTTACTGACTAAAACACTATCAACAAACAAGCAGCTTGCCTGAGTAGGACAGAGTTGACTTCTCGTGCTAGATACAGGTTGGATAATTCAATAAATATATAATATGAGGCATCTTTAGTATTCACAAACCTTTAATATTCATAAAACTCTTCTCTTTCCCAATGAAACTGTTTAAAATGCTTTGATTATTGGTCAGTTCATTGAACTTTCAGTCAGGGTATGGAAAATACTCAATGAGTTATTTTTATGACTGGGTAGTTGATGATGATCCTTTTTCAGTAATATAAGACTCATTCTAATGCTAAATTTTATTTAATATGTTCAATATAAAAGTAGTAGTATTTCAATTCATTACTGCTAAAAATTATCAAATTATTATATAATTTATCAATGTACTGTCAGCGGTGTACACTCGTTGTCCAAATTGTGCTTTTCCGGACTAGTCGATTTCGCTCTCCGTCATTTGTAATGAACAAATTATCTTAATTTTATTAGCCACAAAATTTTTAGTATGCATTTGAGAACATCATAAAATAATAATATTATTGGAGCAAATTTAATGATAGGCTTATTAGTTCTGTGGCTGGAAGCGTAGCCTCTAGTGAGGGCTTCGCGAACTCGATACTACACTGACTCCTCGACTTGGTTTAATTTTCTTCAAAGAAAATTTTATTAACTTACGTTAGTTTATGGTATTGTAAATATCTATTCAATGCGGATTTTGCGTGGCTAAGATAAGATTACACCCATGATAAGAGCCTTATAAACAATCAAACCTGATATTTTAAAACACATAGTTTTGGTTTTTCTGATTCATTACTTATTATTTATTTTATCGACTATTTGTGTACAAGAAGACGTGACGGATATAATCATACTATAAAAGGGATTTCCGTACATCGGTCGAATTCTCAGAAACCCTTAGCGTCAATAGACAGCCTCGCAACACTACGAAGTCGGATACGTGCGGCTGTGGTGCTAGAGCAGTGGGACTCAAACGCTTTTGGCCCACGGACCCCCTTTCATAGTCAAAACTTGCCTACGGACCCCCTTTCATAGTCATAACTTGCCCATGGACTCCCTTTCATAGTCAAAACTTGCCTACGGACCCCCGTTCATAGTCAAAACTTGCCCATGGACCCCCTTTCATAGTCAAACTTGCCTACGGATCCTGGATGAAAAACTACATAAATACATATTATAGACTAGTTGGTGCAAGTATCGACTCTATTGCGTTCCTGTATTAATCTACCGACTCACCGCGATGCGTGTTATTACTTGTATTTTATGCACCTGTCTATATTTATATTTTACTTAAGACGTAAAAATCGCTAATAGTGCATTTATTGTTATTTATTTTAACTTCCATATTAATAAAAATGTATCACAATTTTTTTATTTTATATTAAACCTTGCGCAGACCCCCTGACGTTGTTCAGGGACCCCTAAATCGATTTTAATTATCTAAGGACCCCCTGAATGATCCCAGGGACCCCATGGGGTCCGTAGGGACCACTTTGAGAAGCACTGTTGTAGAGTAAGACTGGACCCCGGCCTGTCGTGGAGATAAACAAATGGACCGTTTTAATGTTCAAATGTCTCGGGTCGCCAATCGCAAAGTCGTCACACAGGTTCTGACTGACTTCATGCTTCGTGCGGAGCACCGCATCCTACACCAATACTACTCAGTACTAAATTATTTAAGAATGTAAGATTCATGCTTCATCTGTATAGAATCGTTTAAAATAGTAATTGTATAGAATACCCGATTAGCTACTCATTGGTCATTAAAATAATACTGACAATCATTGCCTCTAATTCATTGTAATTTGCTCATTGTAATAAGCGTACGGAACCCTGCATGTTGGTTATTAAATAAAAAGTGGAAACATCCTCCGTCATGTACTTTCTTTCAAAATTATTGAATTATAAATTTATGTGAAAAGGCTTACATTTGATGTACACCAATCAGCTTTCACTCACATTGGGAAAAATCCTTGATTAATAAATCCTGAGCCTGCCTGCTGGCTGTGGTTCCCCATTCCTTGCCTAGAACGAGACTTTCGATTATATATAAACTGCTTATATATAATAAACTGAACCTATAGTAGATTGTACACACTTCAATATATTTATGTTAACATAAACTTGATAATGTTGGAACATTAACAAAGCTAGTTCCGAACTCCTGAAAGATCGTAGTTCAGAATGAATTGATTTACGATTCTCCATATTTGATGGTCGTTATCTCTTAGTCATCTGACTTCATGTTTGTTGTACCAATGATTACTTTTATTATTTTACTGATATATAAAAATTCAGTTTCTAAATTTCTAGATGGTAACAATAACTGCTTTCGAACAAGTTGTTTTTTTTTTTTGGTCAAAACTTAGTCAATTTACTTATTAAGCAATTTAACACTTTTTTGTGTGTACTCTAAGTTTCACGTGTGAAATATTGGGAAAAAGCTTTGCATATAATATCATTAAACAACTAATCTGAAATACTATTTATTTAGTTGTCCAGCACTATTCATTACGGTACGTAAATATTTAAACTTTCACAAAAAATGATAATATAAAATGTAATATTATATTTAGAAAATTTTTTGTTGTTCTAAAAAATGCGTTTTTCTCAAAAATTATGTAAGCCATTAATCATCTCAATTCGTGTCATTTTATACATTAATAAAACTGAAACCTTAAAAACGTTTGTGTCCATATGCAATAATTTCACTTATATCTTTAGTTAGTAAAAAGGTGCTATAAATTAAAAAAGACAAACTTCAAATAAAACGTGTTCGCAAATTTTGGAGACCGTTATAAATAATTCATCCTTTTTGGTGTTCCAACGTTTCGGCCCCACTGGCGAGGTCGTCTTCGAGAAATGAAAATTATTAACATATATTTTATTATCAATTGATTGGCATCTAATTAAAAATTATGGCGATAGCGTTTTTTTGTATGTGCTTTCTGCTTTGTCACTTTGTGTTGACCGGAAACTGTGCATGCAATATCCACGACGTACTTGGTATAATCTTCCAAGGTATATTGAACATTTAAAGACCGTGAAATGTATCACTAATTTTGATACGGTCATAGTGCCAGGACTGTTTCCACTCTGGCTTATTTGCTTCATCGGGGGTAGACACGTACTGCAATGCATGTGCTGTTCCCAGGCGCGGTGCTGGCGAGCTGCCTACCCGCGCTGAGCGAGGCTGCGACCACGGCTGGTCCCATCCTGGAGTCCGACCTGCTGGATGTCTTCAACGCACCTACCTATGAAAAGTTCGACTGGGACCTATTCAAGGTAAATATTCCATAAAATTAAAATAATAAATATTTACATTTTGTTACACATATAATGATTAAAGTACCTTTGTATTTTGTCTTCACTTTGAGTTTATTAATTTTTTGCATTACTAGTTTCGATCAAATGACTAGGTCATCATCAGATGCATAACTTGTTACACATATATTGTAAATCTTGTGTATTTGTAATAATTTTTAACATCAATATTTTTAAGTAAATGCGTTGCACGTATGCAATATGCTCTTAATATTGTATAATCAGCATCAATACATTTTAAATAAAATCTGTTTTAATTGAATATTGGTGACTTATTTCGTTGCATATTAAATCACGGATGTTTATGTTTGGTTTTTTTTTTCTATTGAACTCGAATCAGTTAATTTTAAATATACTTTTTTTTTGGATTGAACATTTTAATACACGTTATAGTTATGTGTAGTAAATACTTATATCTATTTTATGGATTGGTCAATCAGATGCGTATTTATTACCCATTACGGGTTTATTATATTATTACTAATATGATTAGGCACATTAGTTCATATATAGAAGATGATTTCAAAGAAACTCTCCCACAGAAAAAATCCCACACAAATCACGATGATATTTTTCTGAGAGTTTCTTTGAAATCATCTTCTATATATGAACTAATGTGCCTAATCATATTAGTAATAGTAAATACTTAGTTAATAATGAGTATGCCATGCTTGTCTTTGCGTATATACTGGTGAGTTTAACGGGTCGTTTTGGGGGACAATGCATACAATATTTGATTCAGCCGTTGAAATCTCACGAGCTCGTGAGAGTTTTGCGACTCGCTAACGAAGCTGCTGCTGTCGACAGAGGCTGAACAACCCGGAGCAGGCCAATGTGCTGGTGTCGCCCATCTGCTTGAAGATGGCCCTGGCCACGATGTTCTACGCGGCGGAGGGCAAGACGAAGAAGGAGATCGAGCAGGTCCTGGACTTCCCGCGGGAGGAACTGCTCCTCAAGAAGAAGTTCGAAAACATAAGGAACGCCACCATGGTAAAGTTACTCTGTTGTGTAAAATGTCTTTATTCAATAATTTATTGAGAATTCATCATGGATTTTAATGTTATTTCATAACATAAAACAACTTTGGCTACAAGTGTAAAATTTTATATATACTTTACAGAATGTGATGATGCTTCCTATCATATAAGTTCACACAAAAAATATAAATTATTTCTGGTAGTACACCGATTAAACTCTAAATAGAATCTGGATTTCATATATTAATATAAAGCAAAAATAATATTAATCAATACTCTTCATCGGCTGTTATTTTAATTTCTCAATAAATTATCGGCTAGCTCAAGTTATAATAACCTTTATATGATGTTTATTTGCACTCTACATATACTCAGTACGTAATAGATTCCTGTATGAATCGACCGACTCATTTTTTATTAATGTTTCAAAAATCTCGTCGTTAATAGATCATCTCGCTCTTTATAAGTTTCAATTGTAACTTGATATTCAATAAAGTGCAAAAAAAATACAACAAAAATTTATACCTAGAGCCTATATCTATGAAACCACCTTATTTATAAGTTAAATATGGATCTCAAAATTCTTGATGGAATATTTTTGATATAATTGCAGCCCGAATCCACCGGGGATTATATCCTGAACCTCGGGTCCCGTATGCTGGTGGAGCAAGACCTCAAGGTCCAGCAGATGTATGCCGCCAAGATCAAAGCCATATTTGACACGGACATACAATACATCGACTTCTCCAACGTGGCCAACGCCGCTAAGGAGGCCAACGACTGGATCAAGGACGTCACCAACAACAACATCGACCATCTCGTCAACCCAGGTGAGCTCTTTTCTCTCCTTAGCATAGCGATTCCTGCAAGTCTATCGCTTCGACAAATATTAAAATAATTCAAGGGTATCAACTTTATTTTCTAAGAAATATTGATAGTTGTGAAAAAGGATTTGCCAATATTTAACTGGTAATCCAAGGCTGCTTCTGTAGAGTGATTAAAACACATTATCACCTTTGAAACATCTTCTTAATTGTGTTACATGAATTGACGGTATTTTGATATTTAACTATGAAACTGTGTTAATTATAGCAGAAAACATTCAATTATCCAAATGTGTTTTTAAAACATGTAATCTGTGAGATCCTCTGTGCCGCAAGTGTTTAATCAATAAGATGCAGCATGTTCGGGTGATTCTGTATTTATTCTATCAGAGAATTATAGAAAACCTCAAAAGAAAAAAATTCGCGAAGCATTTTATAAATAATATTACAGAATTTAAAAAATACTGCATTGCTTAATATTGCATTCGAACCGGAGACAATATTGTTAGTAAGGATCTGTGCTGACCTACCTTGGCTAGCATTTGGATAAATATACTGAACATGAACAGACTAACATCCTCTGAGGAGAGACACCTGCCGAAGAAAGCATAAATATATTATATTGCGATAATTATAATACATGCATATTTTATAGATACTTGTTTGGCATTCGGGATTTCCACTTTATATAACTGTATAGGATTTTACTAAACATAAGAGTTTTGCTTTCCAAAGGTCTGTATTTACATAGATTTTGAATCGCAATTACTTAGGTAGGTCACACCACCAGCTCAGAATATGTGACTGTTTATAACAAAACGTGGAGAATTCACAGAAAAATAATTACGAGACTGGATATTTGAACCGAAATAAAAAATTATTATTCAAAGGTGTTTTTGTCGCTCCATGGCTGGAGGCATTCGAGACGGCCCGGCTTGTTGGAGAACAAAACTCGTTTGTTTACTTGTCCTCTACACAATGGACGCCGTGCGGACCGGCATGCATGAGACGTGCCAAAATACTGGACCAGGGGTGGCCAACAAGTCGATCACAAAGCCAATTTTGGTCGATATTATATTTTGCTTATCTACCCATAGCTCTCGAGAGTGCACCTCGTACTGAAACACGGTGTATAAAAATAGTATGTATTTCACACCTCCCTCTTCCTACATGGACTACGTCTATGTCAACATGTCGAACGCGATAAATTTTTAAAATAAAAAGTACATCTTGTGTATATAAAAGTTGACCACCCCTTCACTAGACAATGCAAGACAAGTGACACGACGACAATCAAGCATTTTCTCAAAAACTCGAATAAATATAAACAGCGTTTGTGTAAATAATTTTTTGCCGTTGCAAATATGTTCTTTAATCCAGTTCAAGATTTTTTATTTAAAGTATAATACACCTAACGGAATTAATATTAAATAATAAAGAATTGTTGAAGTTGTCGATGGTTTAAAAAATATTAGATACACCGTATTCAAAATATAATATCAGTGGCCTGTCGTCTAAAAAATCAATAATGCATTGTTTGCCCTAAAATGTAAAAATTGAAAAAAATACATGTTTTTAATAGTGAAGATGTTGTGAATAAATTTTCTTCAGCGATTAACAATTTATATTAAAAATCACTAATAAATAAAAGTGCTTGCTAAGACTTTGAACTAACCAGCAGCTATCAGTTGTTTGTATTTTATGTTAAATCAGTATGAACATTGAAAAAAATACTGGCTCTGACTGTGTGGATCAAAGTATTCAAAATAAATATAAAATTCTTGCTATCATTGTATATTTATTATAGATATTTCGATTAACACCGTAAAAGCTAATATTTTTATTAAAATAATTTTTAGTGATATTCCCACATTGCATTTTTTGACCCAACAAGTTTCGTCAATATGCTCGGTTAGAATATTCTCTGCTTCAATTTGTTCGAAGGCCGAGGAAATTTGTTCGGAATTCGGTCTTATATTAAATACAGTCAATGCTAGTATTTTTAATATATTTCATACTGATTCAAAGCATTGAGGAGCATCGGCAAGTGAAAATAAAGAATTTAGCTGGTGCGTGTAAATCGTCTGCAAAATTTTGAACAAGGCGAGGTTTCCTATCGCGAAGGTTAGCAGATACAGCCGGGGTCAAGCCGATACATAATAAGCGAGCGCATTAGTCTGACGCACTGGGCGCTCCGACCTGCTGGCACGAAACCAGTTTAGAGGAAACATCACAAACAAACGGTCTGAAAAAAAAAGTACGTGAAAATGTATTCTGCCTCAGAAAAAGACCACCTTTTTGAGTGTCTTTTTAGCACTGTACTGTAATCACAGAGCTTACGTGAAAGGCCGCCGATTTTTGCTCTAAAAAAATAAAAGCCATCACCCCTCAATGGTTGTAAGAGCCATGGACTTTAAAGTGTTAAATTCGATGTTATTTTTTTTAATAAGTACTTAATATTATTAAAAATATAGTTCAAGTAAAAAAAGAGTATATATCTTCAGCTATACGATATATACCTTGACCCTGAAATATATAATAAATTATTAAAATATTTTAAGCTTTAGGAGTTCTACAATAGCTATCAAGTCAGCAGCGTTTATTTTTTCTCATTAATTTTATTTCAGTGGCCTACATCCTTTGTTTTATGGATTGTATTAAAGGATAAAGCGATTCAATGTTTTGAATACATTTTAATTAAATTGCACACTGCGTAAAAATAAAATGAGATTTTCGGTGCATTTTCGACACTGATATCGTTAGCATAACCACAAAAATAATGGAAATGACTCAATTAGGAAACTCTAAAAACCAATTGTTAGTTCCGGTGTAAAAAAATAGGTTTCTGTGAATTATTACGATCAACAAAAAACCTGCATACATTTACGTATACTTTTTACTGGGACATGCATTTACGTATTAGGTTATTTCTTATTATTTTATATTTTGTAGTTATTCGTGGTTTTTAAATTTTAAACGATTGATAACATAAATCAAATTTTTCTAGATTTTTTAATGTAAAGATAAACAAGTTAATAACCGCAAGGTGTGGGTGCCTTACCACAGGTTTTGTCATTTTGAAAAGGTACATTTTTTGTTTGAAATAAAAGCGTATTTATGCATTAATAAAGTCATAAAGTACAATCGGACATAAAACAATCGTGCCAGGTAAATAAAACTGTCGGGTTGAAATTTGAAGCAATTTGTGAATTTATTTGTTTAAAACTAGACATTATTTTGATAAAAATATAATGTTTAATGTAGAGCAAGGATTTAATAATAAACAATACCTTACAGAAACGAGGTCAAATGATATGAAAAGTTTGGTAATAATCTAAAAATAAATGTTTAAGTGTTGGTAGCACACAGCGAGATTTGAATTATTTTATATTTAATTTTTATTTCATGTTAAAAAATATTTTTTATAAAATAATAGATAAACTTGAAAAAATCTCGCTAGTACAATAAACAGTATTTTATTAAAATAATAATTATCCGTTTAACTTAGGCTAACACAATTTTACTATGTATGTGTTAGTAAATATACTTTATACTGTATCTACAGTAAGATTATTTATATTTATAACAGAAAATTATGATTGTCTCTATATGGAAGGTATATCAATACGAATTTGCAAGGCTTTTGCATTGTTAATATACGCAAGTTATCAATCCTACCTCCTCAATTCTCGGAAAAACTTTACATCAATTAACCTCCAATATCTCAATGACTCTTTTCTTGAAATTTAATTTAAAAAATAGTGAATTACGTCAGCATAACAACTAATCATTATTACTTCGATGGTTGATGTTTGGATTGCATTACTGATTTTATAAAAACATTGCATATTTAAATCAAAGAAATAATTAATGGTAACAAGATAAAAATTGTCAATAGTGCAAGTATAATTTTATGCTTTGGAGTACATTTCAAGATATTAAATTAATCTATGTGTATCTCGAAGAGTCTACGAAATATCAACTCTGCAATTATCTGATTCTAATAAGAACTGTTTCACTTCAGGTTGTTTTCACGTTACTTTCTGGTAAGGTAGAGTCATGACAGAATTGTGTAATGGCTGAAATTCACTGAAAAAGTTGTGAAAGTGAAAAAAAAACTTGACACCATGTGATAATGGGTTGAGTTTTTAATTTCTAAAATAGACCTTTTCTTTTAATATATGGAAACAGGCTAGTCTTATTTTAAATAACCCATTTAGTGTAAGATTTCAAAGTGATGTGTACAAATTTTCGTATTCTCATATTATTAAATCCGACATATTTTTTGGTATTCAGATGACCTGGAGAACACCGTGATCCTGCTGCTGACGTCGGTGTACTTCCGTGGCAAGTGGGTCAAGCAGTTCATGGCGAATGAGACAAAGCCTGGCATGTTCCACATCAGTGCCAAGAACTCCATCTCCGTGCCCCTTATGTACCAGAAGGAGAAGTTCCTCTTCTACCAGTCCACGAGCCTAGACGCCAAGATCCTCAAGATGCCCTACCAAGTAAGACCACATCCTATATTATTCCGTATTTCATTGCACTTTACATACACAATGTCGGTGTATTCAGTGCATTTTTTTATAAGAAATATTAGATTTATTAACATATAGTAAGATTTTAAATATAAAAGAAATGACTACAATTTATTCAAGACATAAAATAAACAGACACGTTTAGCGTCGGGTTTTTTATGCACCTCAGAAAAATTTCTCCTTGGCACACATCTCTCTCAACGGGCAAACATAACAAGCAAAACAATGGTCACGGAGACTAACAGGAATGTCACAACACTGTGTGATAAATCCCAGCTCTAATTGTTCACTCTAAATTAACACTCATCCTGCCATTAGTACTATTTTAATTATTGTATTACAATGCCACTTTTATCTAATATGTAAAAAAAAGCGTATGTTTTCGTACTGCAAAACGTCAAAAATGTAAAACATGTAGTATATACTTAAAATACATTAAAATGTATACAAATACTACATAACAATTTTTTTTTTAAATAAATATTTTTTTGTTGTTGAGGGACAAGGCATTTGAATGGCGAAGATCCAAATATAATGAAAATAATAACTTTTTATTTAAATCTTCACAGTGAGTTTATTAAAATCTTGTTTTGCGTAACTAGGTTAACTGGTTATGCAAAACAAAATTTTAATAAACTCACTGTGAAGATTTAAATAAAAAGTTATTATTTTCATTATATATATAAATATTTTTTTAATGTATATTAGCTTTATTTTTATAAAATAATATTCTGTCAACTAAAAAAATGGTTTTAAAGAATATCTGAATTCTTTCAATATTGTTACGTAAAATTTTAATTTTGATTCAAAGATTTCATCCGTGAAACAATTTAAAGTTATGAATTCTCATGTTTAATTACTACAGCTCAGATAGAAAAAATTGTATGTAATAAAGTTTGAGAATAATTGCATATTTTGTTTTTAAAAATAACCCGCAGCGGTCACTGAGCAGAGTAGCCTGGGTTTTCCCGAGTGATACAATACTCTGATGATACATGTTTATTTATTTCACCGGTTTCTACGTGTTGAATTACAAGGCTATCTAAGGATAAACATATTCTATAGGAACCATCAAGCGATACGTGCATACGGAGATAATTGATTTATTTGCTTTGTTTATGATAATAGATCTTTCATGGTCTTCAATTTGCAGCACTTCCTCTGATTAATTAGGATAAATAATACAAAAAGCATAACGTATTGTTACATTGCTGTGTCGGCACCGGAAGATGATTATTTTTGTATGGAGGCGTAATCATTTTGTAGAGACTATTATTTCCTGGAATATCTTGATATAAAATAACATCATAAATATTTATTAAATTCTATGATGGTGTTGTTATTTTGAATGATTTTTAACTTCTAAGAAAAGTTTAAAAAAATAACACCGCGTTCATCGTCTAATAGTACTATTATATTTTTAATTCATGTTATAATGGTCGTATTAAAAAAATATGTATACTTATATCACGTGAGGTTATAATAATTTAATTCGCTGAAACATTGGTTTTGATATTTTAATCATGCTATTACAAATAGTTCCTCATATAATATATATTGATTAAATACGTCAATGATGCAAACATCCACTGTCGATTTGACTTAATAAAAATAAATGATTTATTAAAAATATTAAAAATTACAGTAGATCTGCAATACATAATCCCGTTAGTATCTACAAATGTACATATGCTATGAGTAGAGGGGAAATAAGGTAGCGCAGGCAGCAAGTAAATTATGATGTTTCAAAAACGATTCGCTATTTAATTAATTTTTTTCGTGGTTTCCAGGGCGGACGGCTGGCGATGACTCTGATCCTGCCCAACAGCCGCGAAGGCTTGTCAGACCTCATCCACCAGGTGAACCCCAACCGCCTCAACCGTGAGTCGTACTACCTGCAGGAGGCCAATGTCAAAGTGGTCCTGCCCAAGTTCCAGTTCACCTTCGAGTCTCAACTTATTCCTGTCCTCGAGGATGTAAGAATATTTACTAACTCTCCATTTTTTCCATTTGATTCTATCTTGCTGGTTACACCGTCAAAAAATCTATTTGCTTTTGATGTACTGCTCAATAAAAACATTTGTATAGCGTAGCCAAGCTAAATCATCTATTGTTTTCTGTTACGCTGCTTCTGTCTCTTTGACACTCAATGAGATTTCGTGTATCCCAGGGTTTATTTATTTCCACAGATGGTATTATTGATAACCGTAATATTCGTAATTCTAGAAAACACGAAATCAATAATAATCAGCCGGATTTAATTCGTAACTTTCAAGTCCTGTAAAAATTCTGAAAATAGTTTCTTATAAAGATAAACTTCTGCTTCAAGTCTTAATTAACATACATAGCTGTGATAGATACTAGATTTGTTATGATATCATATTTGAAGCCCGTCGATGTCAATTAAGACCAAGCATAACATAAGATAATTTATGGATAAATATCACTGTATATGTCATAGAATAGATATTTTAATGAACGCCTAATAATAGAACGACACTTATGATTTCAGTTGGGAATCAAGGCTCTGTTTGAGAACACAGCCTCTCTGCCTGGCATGGCCAGAGGAGCGACCCTGAAGCACAAGCTGCACGTGTCCAACATCATCCAGAAGACTGCCATCGAGCTCAATGAGCTGGGCAGCGAGGCCTCCTCCGTCACAGGTAAAGTGCTGAGCCTTCAATTTTTTATTACGTATTCTAGTACCATATACTGAATATCGGTTTTTTATTAATTTAAAATTTAAACAAAGCCAACCAGATCCGCCATGTGACTTATAAAATATTAAGAAAAAAACTCATTTGAGATATATTATCTTATAAGATTTGAACTATCTGAAAATCATGACAATAATATATACTTTTTTACTGAGCTAAACTATAAAACCGAATATTGGTGCATTAGATTACAATAAATATTATACAAACCCATGAGTGATATCACTATCAATTACACAAATATTTTTTACATTTAAACAATATATGATTTGCCTTTTTTTTTACTCCTGTTTGTGTTCATCTGGTGTCTCCATTTGAAATGGTGGTCTATTTTTTTTACAGAGGTATCCCTAGTTAACAAGTTCGGCGAAGACGACTACGAGGAGGAGTTCATAGCCAACAAGCCATTCCTCTTTTTCATCGCTGATGAAGTGAATAAGCAGATCATGTTTGTCGGAAAGATCGACGACCCCACCAAGATGTCGGGATCCTACAGCAACGAGGAACCTCCTTCACCGCCACCGCCACCGCCTCAAGGTAACCATTCAAACAGATTCTTCATCATCACTCCCTGAAAACTTGAACATTAACCTATCGACATATACAGTAGACCAACGTAGTTCATCTCTTAACTTTGACTACCCGTTTAAAAAAAATCATCCTCCTTCGTATATTTTAACGTGTACATATAAAAATAAAGTTGTGTTTGTATTGTTTATTCTAACACATAATGAGGTTTATGGTTTATGTGCGTGTCGACATTTTGGGACGCTATGTTGTGTTGTTCTTTTCAATATTAATTTATTTGTTAATGTCCAACGAATTTATCGAAAAACTACCACGCTATGGTGCCGGATCGCTGTCAAACAATGAACAAAACATCAGGAAGATAACAAAAATATAGCCTACTTTTTTAAAAGTATTAAAGTAAATTATAAATTTTAATATCAGAAATAAATATATATTGAATGTATTATATATAAATTATAAAAACTTTATAAGTAATTTTTCAATTCTTGTGATATTTAAAGATTTATTCTATGTCTACTTACTATACATATCTATATTTTATTTATTTGTGAATTATCAATAAAAGCTACTTTTATGCAAAGGAAAACCAGGACCAAAATACGGACTGCAATCCAGATCTAGAAACTGAAAGAAAACCTAAAGAAGCTGTTTCCAGAAAAATTGTTAAAAAAAACTGGTAAACACTTTTACAGATGCATGCAATGATCGATGATGCATTCTTTTTATTGGCCTTTTGATGCATGATTATGATATGATCTTCAACATTTTAAACCCAATTTAATATAAATATGGCTCCCTCAAACTCAACCAGTTTGAATTTCCGCTCGGATTATCAAATCAAGTCTATCGCACCTAAATCATTAAATTCCATTGTTATGATATTAATAATCTAAGTATTTTTTTTTAATAATGCAGTAAAACTCTTTGAGTAAACAGTCATTATATTTTTTTAAATTAATGCTGTTTTTGTGATTTTTCCACGTTTTATTTTTAATGTGACTAGTTTCGCCCACATATCCTATTGGCATGCTTTAACGAAATTCTTCGCTTGAAAATGCCAACAGGATAATTTTAAAAAAAGACACAAAGTACTTTCATTACTTCAAGTACAGCAGTCATGTTAAATTATATTTCTGGCTGTGTAAAGGCATCGAGAGTATTTGAGTTCTTTTAAAGCGTACAAATAGTACAATGGAGTCCTGGCAGCCATTCCTGTCACTATTTAGCGTGTGTTTGTAAGATCTGGCCTCCTCTGCGGCCCTCGGGGGTGGTGTCGCGCATGTTCGCACTGCTTTGGTCCTTGTCGTACTTTTGGTGAACTCTTTGTGCTGTGTCTTCAAACTGGATGTCTACTAAAACGCACGAACTTGTGCCTAATGGATCCCATAACGGTAGGTCTTACTTTTTTCCTCTTTTTATTACTAACACCTGCATTTTATGTATATTTACATGATTTTTTATTTTATTTATGCACACGGTACTTTCTTCAATATGACTATAAGCATTTGATATTCATTGTATTGACTTAAAATGCATGTATAATTTGTTGCTTTCTGGTTATTATCACAATGTCGAATCTGTTATGATGAGACTGGAAGTGATTGCATATTATTGTGTAAACAGTTTGTTTACCATAGCATGAAAGCATGGGACATACGGGCTTTGTGGGGGTAATAAACATAATAACGGTGTAACTATATTTAAACATGCTTATCTATTGAAATCTTATAAAAGTTTGAAAATAATAAAATTCGTTTATGTGAAAATAACAATGGTAGATTTACAAAAAAGCCTTATCCGTTTTCCGTTTGAAATAAATGATGTCTAGATTTTACCTTTTGTGTTGGATTAGGTTTATGTGTAACTTTTATAATTTTTTGTCTAACTTGAAAATCCCAACGACAATAGTATAAACTTTTTACAGGAAGTATGCTATTTATTTTTTTGGTTGACAGGAAATACCTGGCGTCGACTATGTAGAGGAAATGGATGTAGCATTTGTAAGCGAGGCGGAAACATAAAGGCTTTTGTAACAAAAATAAAATGTCACATAATTAAATATAAACTCAAAAATATAGTGAATAATAAAATCTCACTGGATTCTAACGTGACACTTGGTATTTAAACAAACAAATAGATTTACTATTTATCTGGTTCGTGGCTGAAATTTATACAAATCTATTCAAAGCACTATTTTTTTAAATTATTTGTTTTAATAAATCGATAGCAAAAACTATAACATATAGGAATAATTAAATGGGAAGTACTTTTTGAAACAATCAACCTACGAAGGAAGTTTAATCTTCTATGTAAACCTTTGTAGGGTGGGATTTTAGTTATATAATTTTATTAGAGTATCTTTTAAACTATTATAATGTATGCATGCAAATTATTTTTATTCACTCAGAACCAGGAATTTACCTGGTAGTTTGATTTTGGGAATTGTTTTTCAGGAATTGAGTGAAGTCTAGGCAAAGAGGCGATAAAGTCGGATGTAAATTTATTTGTGATTTAAGATGCTATTGTCCAGAATAAATATCCCTTTTTGCCTATTGCAAATAATTATAGCGAAGATTTTGTTAATGGAAGATCTATTGGTGTAATCTGAAACTTATAATTGAAAATGGTTTGTGTACGTGATCACATATGTATAAAAAAAAATATTAATGTTAATACTAATATTATGTTGGTCAGTCTTTACAATAGATATATTTGTTACTATCCAAAAATCACGTTGAGTGATCATAAGTCTCTTTTATTTGTAATATAATTTTAAAATATACTATGTAGACATTCGCCCATGCATATGTCAATTTACAATTTTCAATTTCTAAATAACTCTTGTCAAACTTTTTCTAGTAATTTTTCATTATATTCGTATTATATCATCAGCTTTGATTTTTTAAATGTTAAAAAACAAAATATTATTATGAATTTGATGTTTATAATAAAAAAATTCTTAGATTATAAATTTGACCACCACCGAGTCATGCTGAAGGCCAATGTTGCTATTTTTATCACATTTTTTTTTTAAACCGAGAGAGTCGTATCGCTTGGATTTTGTGGCTTTCTATAAAAGGATATGAAGTACTAATCAGTTCCGGTATCCTGAATCGCTTGTAGCGCACGTCGCGGTGATTAAATAATAATTTAAATTAGGGGAATTACGCAAATTGGGAATGTACCTACCTTAAATAAAACCACTATTATCTATTATTTACGTGCGATTGTTTCAATGGTAATTATTATTTTTTTGATTCCATTGGTTCTAGCTAATTAAACGGGGAAATAATTATTGCGTAAGCATTTATACAAAATATCTTTTATCGTGATATAAATCTACATGTTGACATTTCCTTGAGGTTAAAGTTTTTTTTATATAAACGAAAGTGTCATATCTTCATATAAATTGCAGATTACTTTAATAGGTAACACGTTGCATGTGCCTGTAATAAGGAAATGCATTTTCAAAGTAAAAAAGAAAATTTTATAATCTATATATTTTATATAAACATATAAATATAGTTTTAAGGAAAGCCATATGCCTGGGTGTATTAGGAACCATAACAAAGTACTGAAATAATCTGTTATCACTCTGAAATGTATTGTTATAGTTAGATATTTAAGCCTATTCTTCTTTATTATATACACTGTAAATAAGCTCTTGCTGTGGCATATAATTGAGATCATGGAATGCATTTATACTAACTTGTAACAGCATTTTATTTTGTGCCTCATTTTAGAACGAACATGTACAATTATATTGTTAGCAAGTCTGGTAACCAGAATTTCATATGTTAGTCGCCTTTACCGCACGCCATTGTGGAATCGCATATCCCTATACACATAGTCCAGATTCCCAAAAAAATAAACAACCATGTTCATAGAACATCTGAAAATCAGTTATATAGACTTAATCTTATATTAATTGTAGCTTAATTGCATTTTGAAACGTATACATAACAGCTTTTACCCACTTTTTCCCACTGTGACAATGAGAGTCTTCAGGTTGAAGTTTCGTTTTGAACATTCTAACTGTAGTTTAATTAAATGCTTGGTTTCTAGAAAATGGTGTCAACAAACTCGTTGCTTTTGGGAAATATCTATAATTATTGTTGATTTGAGCACCTGTCAATTGAAAGTACGTCACACGTGAAGACAATACTGCGTAGTCTTGTTTGTCGGAAATACTACAGGTGAAAGCGCATCTACCTGCGCACTACTTATGTTGACACTTTACATTAGTCATGGGTATTTTTTACCATTTATAAATGTCGTACCTGAGCATAAGAAAGGTATTCATATTTAACCGTCGTATTACAAATCTCTAAACCAATGAGAAACGTGACAATTAGTAAACGGTTCAAACTCTTGCACTTTTACAGAGCCGAGATAGCCGTGGAGGTGTAAAAAAGCAAAAATAATCAATCACTACTCGGTGTCTTCAAACACTTATCAGACTGTAGTTTTTATTTAGACCATATCATTTAATTTTTATTTATATTTTCTTATATAAAATAATTGTTTATAACTGGAGCAGCAAACATATTAAGTATGATCAGAAATCAAGTAAAGGAATATTATTTTCTAGTATATTTCACTAAATCAATAATATACTTTGTTTAGTTTCTTGTGGTTTCGTTTGGTCGGTTACAAGAATACTCGATAATTATGAAAACAGTCTTCAATGAATTGCACTTGGGTTTTATTAATAGCTTGCGGCTTGCATTGTGTTCGTCTGGCGGAAGATTTTCATTTAGTATTTTCTCTGACCGCGTTATCGAAGTCCACCCAGAACGTCCTGCCTCCAGCGTGTCTGACTCGCTCGAAAATGGTTCAGACTTGTCTGAAAATTACCGCAATCATTACATTGCAAAAATAAATAAAAATCATTGTATTATTCAGATTAAATGTCATTATATTTTAAAAACATCACACATATGACAAAATAGTTTTATTGGTTTACTTTATTATTAAATGGTTTGAACTTAAAAAAAATAACCTTTATGTGCACTCAATTGCTTGAGTGATCACCTGAGAAAATAAAAATGCCAAGATCAACGCGATTTTCATTTCGTGATTAATCTTATATCATATTTACATCGGAAACAGATGTTAAAAATTATGCAACAATTAAGCCACAATTATTGTTGAAGCACTTATCTGTTTGAAGCATTTGATTTGTGTACTCTTTGTTGGTACATTTTTCAACGATATTACACAGTATTTTTTTTAAAGATTTTATCTTAATTTCATATTTGTGACTAGGCCTAACAAATGTGGTATTTTTTTATTTAAATTTAAAAAAATATGATTATTTTTTCTCAAATACAAATTGCTTAATGTCAACTATTCAAAAACCGTTTTGGAAAAATTACCAATATTAAGTGCAATTATATATAAAAGCTGTTACAAAAAAAAAATGCATAATTCGACGAGGTTCTATTTCAAAAAAATGTTACAGGTAATAAGGTTTTTAACTTTTCGTAAATCGTCCAAATTTTATACACATTTAAACCCAGTCGTTAGTGATATTTTTTGCAGTTTATTTTTCACATTTGTCATGGTTGAATATTAAATTAAAAATAATAAAATCATTACTCGGTCATTGTGTTGTCACTGGAATAACCGCGTCGGCGCTTTTTTTAAAAAATAAAATAAAGGCTGTTAAATAATAAATAATTGTTTTATCGCGACTTCTCGCCAGGAAGTGGTTCTAATCTGGTGACAGAGGCACTCCGGACGCCGCGTGAACAATGCCGAGCTCACGACCCGAGTCCGTCCCATGAATCAGACTCGCTTAAGTCTAACACAACACCGACTAACATTAACTTAAGAAATTCAATATTTTTGACAGAGAGTACTTGGTGGAATTCCATTTTAATATATATGGCGAAACCGGTCACAAATAAAAACGAACACGTGGAAAATCACTCAAGTATTTTATTAAAAAATATTAACATTAACTTATCTCTTTGCAGCGGTTCGATCATTTTATAACCGTAAGAAATTCGTAACAGGCACAACATGTTTCTTTTCAGTAAATTGAAATATCTTTGATCGATTGAAAATATAGTAAATCTGTACAATTGGACTTGTTGCAACTTTCGATGAGTTTTATTTTTATCGATCTATTTGAATAAAATCGATTATTACAATCCATTGACTAAGGCCATCGTCGGACAAGATGCTCGGAGGTCATACAAACTTGAGTAAAATAAATTATATTAAATTATCATAAATTATATTCCGAATAAAGTCAAGTAGTCTTAATGTTTGTCAGGATGTAACAGAATTCTCAAAACAGATTTTTGCTAATAAATATTTTCGCTGTGTCACTTCCTAGGTGTTTTCTAAGAGCAGGAAGACATTATTGATTTAATTGATGTATTCTAGAAACGTGGCTGGCGTTGCGTCAACTGCTGAAAAATTACCGAATTATAAAATTGTTCTTTGGACTAAGTGATCACGTAGTTCCCTTGGAGTGCCTGTCATCTCATTCATGACTCAGTACAGAGTTAGCCTACGTCATTGTATCATGCCATTACCGACCAGTGAGGGTACCTTCAACTTTGACATGCAGTTTAATGTATTGCATTCCTGACTACCGACAAATACAATTCATAGTTCAATTTAAACACAGCACTACATGATTTTATACGGTTTTTGAGAGTCGTTTAAATACTATTGGACCTCATTCACAACGAAACACGACATTGATAAAAGTGAAATTTGTTATGTACTATATTTATAAATTAGTATAGAGATAAAAATAATCTGAAAACATCTGGTTATTTTGATAATCATTATAATATCCAATGATGATGATCAAGTCGACGCCCGGTTTTTTAAAAATAATATTCTTTTGAAATATTTCAAGTAAATTAAAAACGTGATTTGTCCCTTTCCTGTATTATATATCAACTCAATGACGTCAACAGGTAAACTTTATACACAAAAGGTCACCGAGGCCTGCTGCATCCATGGGGAAAACCAGAACTTTGATCTCAAACCAAAACAAAAAAACGTAATTAATGGCAGGGTAACACTTAAAAAATATGCATTGATATAAATGATACTTCGTTTTTTTTTTAATGTATCACTACTCTAACGCAAGCCTTTAAGTCTCTTCTGAATATGCTGATTTTTAGTCAGGGGTGTCTCGACTCTGTTTTACCTCTTATTAGTAAAATATTTTTTTGCAAACATTTCTGATTGTTTTAGAGTATATTAAAAAAAATTAAAGTACACATGTAACAATTAAATTTTTTTTAAAATTATTGTTTCATAATAAATTAAAATAGTAGCGGTATATCCATACAACCCTAAGACCCGGCTTGTCTTGCTAGATTTAGCGCTATAGCAGACAAATTACTCTGACAAAGCTTTCGAAAGAGCACACTGTAAAAAAATGTTGTAGTATTTTTATTTATTCAAAAATATAGCTTATCATATATATTAAGTCAGTCAGAAATAATTTATGATTACAATGAGTTATTTACCAGTTATTTAATATTCATTGATGCTCATTAAAAGTTTGATCTTGAAAAAATCCCTGACAGCATAATAAAAGTACGCTACTGTTGTGCACGTACAATATTTACATCATAGTAATTGTTCGTCGGTTTTCAGTTTTATTCTAGAAAATCCTGAAAGGTGTGTATGCCTGGTATATAGTTCATAGTGGTGATGCAATGCTCGCGTCATTGCTCGCACGCATTTGTAACGACCAGTCTATTGTCCCAATACAGGCTCGATGCATATAGCGTTTTATACAAAAAGCTGCTACTTTTTCCAGTTATCTTCTGCGGTTAGGAAGCCACCGCATTTTGATGATAATTTATTGTACTATAATGATATAAAATGCTGTCATATCACGGGTCTAGGAAAACCGATGATCAGCGAAAAACAATTGAATTATTAGATTTTTACTAAGAACCGCTTTATTGCTATTAATGAGCTTTTGTTTTACGGTTTGATGATTGACTGTTCAAGTGTGGACATAAAATTTTCTTGAAACACCACAAATTTGTACAAATTACCACCGTACGGATTGTCTTTTATGTACAGTAAATACAATGTAGCCCCATAGATTTAAGAGCAGTTAAGTATTTTTTGTAATAAGCTTTTAACCATAACAGATTTATTAATAAAAATTTAGCAATTTTTAATGAAAACGATGTGTGTGTATTTTTTACATAAATAGCATTTGCTGTGAATAATTTTCATCTTATAATGTTTAATGTGTGTGGGATAGTGGCCTGTTGATAAAATTACATTTTTTGAATAGATTTGTTGCCGCTTCTTTTATATATAATAAAATATAGTCGGGTATATTTTATTTATGTCCAAGAAAATATCATTTAATTGAAACTTGAAGATCATTTAAAAAATTATCCCACATATTTTTTACTATTCAGTAAATTCTTGGCTCAAGCCAAAAACTCACTTAAACTAATTAATAGGTGGGTTTATCTGTATGCATGAATAGAAGTTAAAATATTTTTAATTTATTTAAATTGAACTGGGTTTTACTGTTTTTAAATACCTTATAGGTTTTTTTAAATATAATAATTTATTTTACACATTAATTAAAATCAGAGAATGCTACGAGGGTTTTTTTAAGATTCGTTGATGCGTGCATGATATTGATGAAGTTTTAAATAATTTAATGAATACATGAATATATTTTTATATAAATACGATATTAATATGCTATTAAAATTTAGATTGTATAAGGAAAACCAAAACAAATTTTATTCAACAAGTAAAAACCAATTAAGAATTGTTTTATTTTTTTGATACTTACATATTAAAATAAAACTATGGAACTAGATTACGCATGCATATAAAGTGATTTTTTTACTTCAATCATATCAATGATTTTAATTACACTTGTGCATTAATTTTTGAAATGATTGTGGTAAATAAGTTTGATAATAGTGCAGTATAAAATATTTATTTTGCGGGCAGTAACCACCTCTATTAATTAATTACCACCCTATTTTGATAAAGATTTGTACTTACGAACTACTATCAAAATAATTTAAAATTATTATTTGATTGAACTAGTTTTTTTAATTTAAAACATATTTTACGTGTAATTTTATTAACATGGTATTTTAATTTTATTCGTATTAAATATATCGTTGCATGCCTTAACATGGGAAGCGCACGTATGCACGTGTTGTGGTCTTCGGTTTAATGGGGAAATCCCGCTCATTGCGACATCCTTCGCAGGAAATGCCCGATCATCTGATCATCACCAAATACCTGCGCCAGGATATTACAAGGAAAACACTACATTGAATAACAACCAAACTTATTATATATCTCGCCGTGGAAGAATCCAGATACTAAAAATATTCTATACACTAAAACAATCTGGACTGAGTCCACAGGATTAAATTAATAATGCAAAAATAATACTCGATCTGTTATCATTGCTTGTCTCTTGTGATTAACCCGCCGTGTATTAAAATGATTACGATCACCTGAAAGGCTATTCCTGAAAATATTTAGTTTTTTGGGAAGGCCAGTGGATTGTAACGTGTATGAAATAGATGACTTTTGTAATTATCATGGTATATCTTCTACATAATATTTTATTATCTAATCACAATGCATTTTTCATAAAAATGGAAAATAAGAAATACATCTACTATTGTTTCTTCACGGTGAATTTTGTACAAATATATTTGCAGTCCAATAATGATTACATATCGATTTAAACTATAATTTATGTTCTGCTTTTTTATATAACCTTAAATATCTTTAGTAGCTTTATAAGTAATTATTATCAGTATCTATTTTATTTTTAAAGTATTTATGCTTATTTAAACTATGTTTTAATATTTATTTTACTTTCAGAAACAACTACTATTGGAAAAGCTTGAGGATACTTCTTCAAAAATCATCCACATTAAGCATATACAAACACGTATATGATATCTTGATTGATCATACAATAATTTTCAATTTAACTACATAATTATTAGTTATTTTATATACATTTAATGTTTTCTGTGTTATTTTTTATACAATAATAAATATTTTCGTACGACCCAAATTGTTTAGTATTATTTTAAAATGCTATTTATATATTATTAATGTTTCAATTTTGTGTAAATTTTTTTTATATATTATCAATACAATTACTATGTTTATTTTGTTATCGGATGTAAATTGAACTTATGTTGATGATTAAGAATAATATAAACGTGAAACTTTGATATTTTACTGTTTGATGTTAAAATTAAAAGACCAAACTTTTTCTTATTAGTCCAGAATATAGTCATATCAAATACATGTAAAGTTTTTCTTTAATGTATTTAAATAACTTTCAGAGTAACTTTTTAAACTTACTACATGATTATTGAGTACAACCTAATGGATTCTTATGTGGTTTTCTTCTTATCAGTGTGCTCTTGTTCAGTCAATATATTTAGATTTGACCTGTCACGACACTATCTTTGTGGCTTGCTGAATCCACAAAAACAAATTAAATAACAAAAACCCTTCAATAATAATAATAAAACAATATTTCACCATGTCTGTGAAGTATTGTGTATTTTACAGAAGTAATTATTTTCGTTTATTTTAAAATTTACCATATTTGGAAATAACAAAGCGCTTTAAGAAAAACTGTGAATCCCCACCATTAATAAATTCATCTTTAATATTTCAAATACATAATAATACAATAGGCTGTGATGCGAGGTAAAACCGAAAATTTACCACTATTTTTATTTATTTAGAAACTTATTTAAGTCAAACAGTAAAATATTATTTCTCAATAAATATTATTTTTGGATCGCATCGTTTTTATTTGATTCCTGTACGACGTGTACATTTAATATATCGATGCGTGTTCTTTGCAAGTCTTCCGTATTCATTTAGTTATTTCCCGAGTTAACTCACTCACTTGCCTGCTGAATAATACTTTGCGCACATGTATGCAGTGCTTGTTTTCAGTATTCTCAAGTGGTGCTCAGTCAACTCAGAGGTTGGGGCGGGATTTTCGCCACAGCTGGCCGGCGAGATGTAAATTGTTGGGGTTGGGGATTCCTTTCTTGGTAATCCAGGCACTTTTAGCGTTAAAGTATTTAGAGCAACATGTTTCAATGGAGACTAGAATGTCTTTTGTTCGGCGCTTTCGGGGAGATTTTTTTCTCAGCTGTGCAAAAACTTACCTGCCGCACTCGCACAACACTATTCAGACTCTTATTTATAATCTCAGCTAAATTTTAATATAATTACGTGGTACACACAGGGTATTCATACAAAAAATTGTAAATTGTATTTTCAAACATATGCGACATTTTTACGATTTTAATTTTTTTTTAAATATATAAATGTAAAGATTGTGATCTATTAGCATATTTGATTTCATTTTTTAAGTAAAACTGTACATCAAAATATAATTTTGAACTAGTTTT
The DNA here is from genome assembly GCA_022113835.1 of Atopsyche davidsoni. Classification (NCBI taxonomy): domain Eukaryota; kingdom Metazoa; phylum Arthropoda; class Insecta; order Trichoptera; family Hydrobiosidae; genus Atopsyche; species Atopsyche davidsoni. Next base: position 5,088,762 of record JAILWY010000006.1, on the reverse strand, counting down.
TTTAAAAAATATTATTTCATAAAATATACTGGTACGAATAGTCTGGTGTCCATTTCACATATTTTCCCTACATAACTCAATAACGAAAATAAAGAAATACATGTACGTTACCACCCAAGTCACACATTGTAAGCCCTACAACCTGCGCGCAGGATTAGGGGATAGCCACACACCATGTTACAACCATAGCCATAAGAACCATACTAAATAGTCTTAAGTTTAAAGGACGCCATTGGCTAGCTGGCACGATTTATTGCTACGTGTGAGGAGGCCTTTAATTGTCGGTCTGATGTCTGTGAACTGTAGAAGGTCCTCACATGAGTAATATTTGACTGCTGCTCTGTTCCTACTATCGGCAGAAAGGTCCTCGGTCTTCCGCCCCCGGAGGCCTCATGCAGTAGGCACTGCAATATATTGACTTCAGGAACTGTATAGGCCTGGCTGAGGGCTGGACTCGGGGTTTACTCGGTAATCCGGAACCCGGGCGTGTGCCGCACAAAGGGCTATCCCTGCAGCAGGGTAAACAAACCGATGCGGGTTTTTCGATTGAAGGGGACACGTCCGATTGAAACGGCACGTCGTATTGTTTTATTGTCGTGTCCTTTGCCGTTGCCGCAAGGGATTTCTGGCTTTTCGGTCATTTGCAATATGCGCTTTGGGAAATTTTCACACGAGTATAACGCAGTATGTATTGTTATATAACATACTTTTAAAAATAATTCAGTGCCATTCATTTGTGTAAATAATGCGCCCACTATTGAGCTTAGTGTAAACATAAGTATATTAAAAAAAAAATGTAATACAAATAATACCATAACATTATTATTATAAAGTTTGAATTTGCACAATTTGCTGTAAATATTCTGAATTATATTTATGCTAGAAAATATTTGGTTGCGTATATATTTCTACAGTAATTTATCTAAATAAGTAATCTCATAATATTGTACACACGAGATTGTCAAATTTACTATTTTTTTTATAAAACTTTGTCATAAAATCAAACAAATCTATTTAAAATTATTTCCCATTAAATTACCTTCAAAATTTTAAGTATTTTAGATGCAACGATTATTTTCACGATACGAATATGCACGTCATAGAAAAATACACTTAAACAGATAACTTTTTAAACTAAGGTCGTTATTTTTAATGTTAAAGTCGTTAAGAGTTTATATATCTACTCGCGATATACATTACATAGATAAATTATACTATTCAAGACTATTTAGGCATCAGGGATATTTTGCACTTAATCATGAAAAATTATATAAGTATTCAAGTTTGACTCAGTTTGATAATTCCAGCGTGAAAGGTTGGCGAAACCGGTCACCAATTAAATTAAACACATGGAAAAATCACAACAGTATTTTATTTAAAATATGAAAAATTATATGTTTTTCAGTTCTTGAAAATATAAAAGCATACGTTCGTGTTTGATTGTTTGTATGTTCCTACGCGTGTATGAAGTGCATTATAATTACTTCACCATTGGCCTATATATTATATCTTAATTATATAAAATATTTTATACGCGACAGATTTCCTAATTGGGTATAATTTTATCGAAATGAGTTGATGTTGGATTGATTTCAATGACAGGTGCGATCCTTGATCTCAATATTTGTATTATTTCTAGTTTACTAATATGTAGTCAGTACATTTGTAAATCATCACTGTACATGTATAAGAGTGCATCAATTATATTTTACAGCATTAAACAAACCGATTACTAAATATTTCTATACCTGATTGGTATTTTTTCTGACGTCGTTACAAAAACACACATCCGTTGCATATTAAGATTGCTGCATCACTTCGATTATAATTTGAGAAACTGGTATTTTGTTTAATTAATTATAAACTATTCTAGACTAGGCTCTTGATAATATGAAGAAGTTCGGTTGCAGTGCCACAATAACCATAAGAAAAAATATGCGCACGTTTTATTTCACAAAATATGAGTTCGAGAAATAAAAACGTTTATTTTGAAAAGCCCTAAAATAAAATAAAATAATATTACGGACAACTTGCAGATTGTTTTTAAGCTTACAGCCCAGACGCCGCGAATCATAAACTCTATCTGCGAGCAGTCTGCACAAGTAATAAAGCACCTGGTGCCCTAAAACATTTTACAAGCTGTTTAGACCTTGGTGATTCATTTTATTACTTCCAGTCATGGATTAGGTTTTTATTTTTTAAAGTCTTTTGCGTGATTTATTTTTTATATTTGATACGAATGTATAGTCGGGCGCACGTCACTATAGCTCGACATCCCAATGAGCATCGAGTCCTACAATCTGATGACGTCAGTAACCTGTTAAGGTACCGGACCGTGTCCACAAGTCCAGCGAATATTCATAAATATAATATGTATCTCAATTGGCGAGCAATGCTTCATATCGGTTAAAACGTGATAGCCATATTTATCTCAGGATTTTTATTTACCCGCGTAGAAACACCGATTCAATAATTCCCCGGGAAGTAGAAAAAAGTATAATTCGTAGTATTCTGTACTTTCCGATACATTAGTAAAAATATGTTTATGTTAAAAATTCCACTTAGGCAAAACGATAGGTTTTTTTTTTTGGAAATTGCTAGATATGGGTGTTATTTAGGATGAACTTCATCATATCTAAATGAGTAATTTTTAGATGGAATAAAGCGATGGGTAATGCACAGCAGTAATCTAATTTTGCGTATGTATTTACCTGTCTACATAGGTACATATTCACCTATCTAGAATAAAAAGAACCTGTAACATCTCTGCAAATATTATTTTGGTTATCTTATATGACTCGCTTATTTGTGGTGTTTACTCTTACGTAATTCTTTATATTTTCGATAGACGATATTCGAAAGTTCTAGCAATTTTATGAATTTCCTTATAAAAAATTTGAAATTCAGATAGGCACTAGAAAACTTGTCGTGACAAGATGTATACACGATATCCGCAATTTCTTGCAAATAATATTGTTTTTTTTTTTTGGGTAAAACTGTAGGTAGTATTCTAAGAAAAGCGTCAGCGAAATAAAATATTATAGGCGGGCACCTTGCGAACAGATAAAAAAGTTTTTGTTCATTATAATTTCGGCGTTGAGTAATTTTATTATGAATGAGAAAAAAAAAATGCGGTAGTGATCTTAAACAAAAATAAGCGACCGTGAACTCTAAATTTCGAAACCGTACGCCGGAACGTAAAATAAATCAATTGACTATAAAAAAAAACAGTGTAGTTTCGGTTCTCACGAGCGTCGCGGTCGCTGAATGAAAATGATCGAGAAAGGATACTCGCGGGGTTTTCCCGGAGCCCCCCGCAGACCCCGGAGACCCCCGGAGACCCCCGGAGACCCGAGCCCGGCTGCGGCGGCGCCGGCCCGGGCCGCTCACTCCACGCCGAGCCCTCTCCGGGGCCAGTCCTCCGCCGTGCACCGTGACAATACTCAAATCGAATCAAGATGAAAGTGACGTTTTTAATTTATTCCGGTAATTGAAATTGTTTTATTATTTGATTTTTACAGTTGTGACATTTTAGCAGTGATCATTTGTGCGGTTTTAATTTTGTACGCTTATGGGAAGTGGATACTGAACGCGCGACTGAAAACTAGTTTTTGATAACCTTGGATCGGGTTCGCGGTCTTTCATGTTTGGTATGATTCTGGCCGAGTTTGTCTTCATGACAGGCTTTAATCTTCAGTTGTTTAGCATCATATAATGTAAAAATGTAGTCTCCGCCCGGCACGATAGCGCGGCCGCAATCTCCCGCTGCCGTAATTACATATCTGTTATTGACTCCGCGCTGTTGTTGCACAAAACAATATTTTTGATAAACTTTGCCCTGTCGAGATTTTATTTTGCAATATCTATACTAAACTTTTTACAATGCTTGAATTATATTTATGGAATAAACGATTGAGGGTTTGATTTTGTAAGAATTTTCTAATGCGTATTGGATGCGCGCGCATATAATCATGCAAAAGTAAACAAATCGTATTAGATCTGTGATCTTTATTTGATGAAAATATATCTAAACATATTTTTCCCTTTTAATCCCCTGGTAATTTCTGGACTGAAGGAGGAAAACGAAACGTCAAAACACTTGCGCAAAGTGAAATATTGTTAAACCGCCCATTATGGTTAATATTAATTTAATTTAAAATATTAATTTCAGCTCTAGCGGTAGTTGCGAACGCAGCGGTGGCAGATAGAGTCAGTTTCTCTACTCAGCAGAAACCGCAGCAGCAGTTTTCACCGAGGTTCAACTTCTTCGATGTAGAACTTCTCCGCTATACTGCTGATACCATCCCTGGCAACTTCATGGTGTCCCCTGCGAGTGTCAAGTCTGCCCTTGCCATGCTGTTGGAGGGAGCCCACGGCTCTTGCGCCGATGAGCTCCGCAGGACTCTTCGTCTGCCCGAAGATCCGGCCGCCATCCGCAATCAGCTTCACAGTTTCCTCGCCAGTCTCCAGGTATGACTTCCAATCCAGTTGTAAATTCTAGATTGGTATACTAATTAGTGAATCTTAAGGAATAATAACAACAGCGTCATGCTCTGCAGATCTCGTGTGAGAGGTTTTTTGTATCTGTCTAATTATTCAACCAAATGGAAAAACCCGCGTTCTTGAAACGACTTTCCTAGGAAGTAGTACCAAACTTGAATAAATTGAAATCACTCAGCCTTAGAGTGGATGTCAAAGATTCGTTCTGGACTTCTAAGTTATGATTCTATATTTTAACAAACTACCTATTCTCTTTCCAGGTGCAAACACCCGGAGTCACCATCGAGAGTGCCAACAGAATATTCCTGGCAAATAACCTAACTCCCCGACCGGAGTACCAACAGCTACTGAAGAGTGTCTATTTCTCCGAAGTTCAACTTGTTGATTTTGCTAGGGCTCAGCAGACCGCCGACTTCATCAACAACTGGATTAAGACGACAACCCATGGACTCATTCCGACTCTTGTTGACCCAGGTTAATATTTAAATTATTCAAAATTGAAAAGGTAACCTATTTTATGACTATTGAATTTTATTAAAAGATGTCTTATATTTTTTATAGGAAACTTTGAAGCGAGCTCCGTGTTGCTACTGGCTAACGCGCTTTACTTCAAGGGAGTCTGGGAAAACGCTTTTGACGAGAGTCTCACATCCAACAAATGCTTTAAAAAGATGAGCGGATGTGTTCAAACTCCCATGATGGAGAACCAAGCTGAGTTTAACTATGGAAACATTGAAGAACTTCACGCTCAAGCTGTTGAGTTACCTTACCAGGTACACATTCTTAAATATAATACATCATGAATAATATTATATATAAATTATACTTTAGCTAACAATATTGTTGGTAAAATAATAAAAATACTCTTTTGTCTTGTTTTGGCTATTTGTTTATGGTAAGATGTAATAATTTGATATCTAATTGTACACATTTTGTTTTCAGGGTGGAAAATATTCTATGTTGATTTTACTACCCAACGAGAATAACGGTGTTTCATCTCTAGTCAAGGACCTTCCATTTATTTCGCTTCCTCAAATTCTTGCCGCAATGGAGTCAACGGATGTTCAGCTTACAATGCCCAGATTCACTGTTGATTTCACAGGAGACCTTATTCCTATTCTTCAAAATGTAAGAATTGCTTTTATACTATAATAAATAATTTTTAGTAAATACCATTACTAGATTTATGGAAAGTTAGCTATCATTTATTAATGTCATTTACTGTTGTCCTGTTATAGAAACTTAAGAGCTCTGTCATTAAACACAAACTTTTAATTTAACCTAAGGAGCTGAGTTGAGTAGTCAGATAAAAAAAAATAATATATGGTTATGATTTGTTGCAGGTGGGAATTCGTGAGGTATTTGGCTCACGTGCTAATTTATCCGGCATCATCGGAATCACTGAACAGAGCCCTCAAGTTAACAATGTCATGCATCGAACCCGCATTGAAGTAAATGAAGTGGGGTCTATTGCTGCAGCTGCCACCGGAGCGATGATTGTACCTCTGATGGGATCCACTACTGCCAGAATGAATGTTGATCATCCTTTCCTGTTCTTCATCAGAGATGTCCAAACAGGAGCTATTCTGTTTGAAGGGAGAGTCAACGAACCTGAAAATTTACCCGTTTCCGATTCCTCTGAGGAAGAAGATTACTCTGGTTTATTTCAACAAAACGGCCAAAGCAGTGGACAGGGAAATACTCGCCCGCAAGCTGCAAGTATTCCTAACCGAAGACCTGTTCCTCTGAACCCGACTCCCAAGCCAGCTTCTTCTGCCTACCAACCACAAGCCCAAGGTGCCCAGCCAGCGCCCAGTTCTCAACAAACTAGAGGCCAGCCTGATGTGCAAAACTACCAATACAACTCTCAGAGCCAGTCTGCCGGAGCTGCTGATAGATTTTTGCCAGATCCTGTCTATTATCCTCAAGCTACCAATACCCAACAAGTAAGAGGCCGTCCAGTTCTACAAGCACTTAATAACGATCGTTACTATGCACAAAGACCTTTCCAACCGACTGACAACAGACAGTATTATGAAAATGCTCAGCAGCAAAATGGTAAGATATTTCCCAAGCGCATGCCTGTCTCATTACCACTCTCAACCATGTCACATTCGCTCCCACCTCTCACGCTTGCTGCTCAGAACGTACCTTTGTTACCGGTGTACCCTGCACGTTCTCCGGAACTCAGTCCACAGTCAATCATGGTTATGGACCCCGTATATTATGAATCAGAATCATACAGCAATCATCTAAGCACAAGTAATAATGATGCGCATGATTTGCAGAAAACACGTTCGACCGCAACAGACGGCCGTTCCGTTCCAGTTAAACAAGACAGCATCCCCACTAATCGTATGGACAGCAAATTCCAACAGCCCTTCCCCAAAGACAACGACGGCATCCGATTTACTTTATAGTTTATTGATCCTTGACAATAGTTTCCTACTGTGTTAAATTTTATGCTATTTTGTGGAATGAGCAGAGAACAATTTGTAATTATTCCTCACAGTTGTCGCTAGCGACGATTCTCACTATGAATTGACCCTGGCAAACTACTGTAGTTTGTTTAGCGACTGAATTCCTGCAGTACTGGACATTGTATCAGTGCGTAAGATAGGCTGATGTACATAGGTCCTCCATACTTTTAGTCATAAGCTTGTGATGTTGAATACAATTGACAAGGTGATAGTGTTGTTGACACTTCCCCTGCTTTTTGTGTTATATTTTTATTTGTCGGAATGAAAGAATTTTGTGTTATATAATATATATTAGAAAACAGCCCGAACTGTATTTTGAAATTGTTATTTTATATAGTGTGAATGAGTTTTTGTTTTTTTATATTTATTTTGTATAAATATGCTGAAATAAGCATCCAACTGGTAGTGTTTTATGATGCTATTACAATCACGCACCATGTTTTACATGCACCATGTATAACTAAGTGTGTTTTTATCCCTGTGATCTTTAAAATAAATATTTTGTACCATGTTTTAATAAAGTAATATTTTTTAATTCATCGTTATTATTATATCATTAATGAAACCTGCCAATGGCAAAAAGCAAAAATAAGCTAAGTAAGAAACAGTAAAAAGCACAACGTAGTTTGTTTTTTCTTTCAACAGCTGAAATAATTTTAGGGGAAAAAATATAGCGTTCATATTAAATTAAACGAGATTAGCAGCAAAAAATAAAATTTCAACCTTGTCTTAGCGAGTCTACAAAAACTTATAATAGCTTTATACACAATATATATATATTATGTGAGAGTGAGAGATATCAACTATAATAGCTGATCAATTTTATTTAAAAAATAGTTATAATGCCATATATTGTGGCAATAATTATATTTAATGAATGTTGCAATGAATTTTTTTTTAGTCTATGATTGTAGCCATAAGTTTCATATATTCTTTAATGTCACAAGTGTATTAGTAATTTGGAGTTAATACCATGTTTTTTTTATCTATCAGTGGTTTAAAACTGTTGTGTTTACTTGTGAACATGGATATTAAGGTAAAGAAATTAAATACTACTAACAAATTAACTATTAATATATACCATTGAAAAATATTACTGTAAAATTTTTTTCATCCTGTGTCAAGGAAAATTTATTTAACTAAAAGTATACTTGTTCATGTTCTTGGATGTGGGATTTTCATTGTGATGATGATTAACCTACTTGAGGATGTGTTAGTGGTCATGGGCACGTCGCTTTGTGGCTAGGAATGTTGACGTTGACAAAGAGTTTCTCAGTTCATTCCCATCTTGTGTGTATAAGTCTCAAATTTCGACTCGTGTCTATTTGGGTTTAATCAATGTTGATTTGTGATTTTGTTGCTTTTATACGAAAATTATATCAGTAACCGTATATTGTAGTATTGAAAAATTATTGTTACAAAACAATTCCGACTCCCATAATCTACAAGATAAATTCACGGACAGTGGCTCTTATAAATAATTAAAATTGTTACAATTATCCCAACATTGTCAAACTTAACACATGAAGAAATATTATTTTTAGAAAAAGTGTTTTTTTTTAATACAGCTGGTAATTTAAAAGAATACTAAAAAATGTCTTGTTTAAGGAAATCTTTGAAATTAATGTTCAATCTTAATGAAGAGAGCTGATCATTTTGATCAATTAATTAATAATAGTGAAATTTGTGCAAGTAACATTTTTAGTATTTTGCTAAAAAGTACATTACTAAAATACTAACAAAATTATTTTGAATTGAATTTGTCATCTTATTGTGTGTGAACCGTTTACTAACAAAATTGTCCATACCTTTTGTTAAGCCTACGAGTATATGATTAATAATGCAAATATTTTACTAAAATTTGTATATTTAAATCTATTAAAATATATTTTAGTACATGCATTGTTGCGTGTGTGGATCAATTGCTACTGCTAACTGAGAAATGTGTGTATCTTGCCATAAGATTTACGCATTTGAAATAAAAAAATCTACAGTGATAATTTTCATGCGCCAAGACCACTACAGTGAATATTTTCTATTGCTGTCGTGATTTCAAAATGTAAAAACCGATGTAAATTTCCTCACACGTGAATGTTGTTAAAGTATTCAGAATTACCGAGAAAGAAATTCCGACGTATCAGCTAGAATCGCACATCGAGTAGTCGGTATTAGCTGCATAAATCCAAGAAATACCTTTCGGAAATCCCAATTAAACAAGGGTATTACAGTCCTTTGTCCATTGTCTGGCCTCATGAGGTGCGTTTATTTATTTTCTCTAATGATAGCCCTTATTACTCTTTAGGTTATAGCCACCGTTGTCCAATGCTTTGTCTGCACGTTATTGATTTTTAATGATACCCGAAGGAGGTTCTTCCTTCCGGATCGATTAGCATAAATATCGCTATTTGCACGTCTTATTTATTTATTACCAACATGTTTAGAAATGGGACCCTGTTACCTCATTGTTTTTTTTTTTAAATTGTATTAAAAAACTTAAATTTCACAATCATTTTTGAAGTCCGTTATCATTATCATTGCTATCGCTTCAGAAATCTGTATATTTTTAGTATATGGCTAATAGTAGGCAGCGGTACCGAGATCGCTATCTGGGAACTCGCCCCCCTTCACACAATAATGTGGGAACACACAATTCGGCTCACCCAATTTCCCACACAAATTAAAAACCCGCTATATGCATCAATCAATAATTAAAGATTCTGCTTATTATTAGAATATTTCATAATTTTTATTTAGATTGCCATGGAGTAATTTTTTTTCAATTGAAAAATATTTACAATACGTTTTTTTAGTTAAGTAATATAAGATAATGAAATGATTTTACATACGTACATATATGAAAAACCACACTATCTTCTTTTTAAGGCGCCTCTCAGGAAGGTTGGTGACCATCTCACATAACATATCTCTATCCTTAGCAGTTTTATTAGTTCGGCTGTACTCCCGACTTCCAGCCACTGTTGCATTCCGCACGCACACATCATACCATACTACATATAAGTGTAAAACAATTTTTTTTTTAATATAACAATACCAATTACAGCGGATATATTTTTATTTATGCTGTTTATTAATAGTTGTGTCCATCCAAAAATAAAACCAAAATTTATATACGTATCAAGATGCTGTTGCACGGTATTAAACTCGGTTTTTATCTTCTCCTGCCAACGCCTGGAATCCGCGGACTCGCGATATCTCCGGCTGCGTGCAGGACGACAATCGAGTCCTTGGGTTTATTTTTCACGCTTGCATTTAACCAGTTATTCGGTCACTTGGCTTATCAAGCCGATCCCTCGCCCCTCGTCCCTCGACACTGCGTCCAGCAGCTCTCGGGCAGATGCGGGAGGCTCGTGTAAAGTCCGCATGAGAATGAAGTTCTGAAACTTGGTCTTCCGTTATTCTGATACGCAGGTATCAAGTAGGCAAAGCGAACTTTATTTTATATTTCAGTACCTTTTAGAAAGGGACAATCTGAGTACAGAGTGTTCTTATTTGCCAGTGACCCCGACTTTGACTCCAAGCTCGCCCCCAACACCTGATCCCAATCGTATGCCCTCAACCAAATTCAACAGGAAACTTATCTTACGTTGAATCAATTTTTCAGTGTAACGGCAGGTGAATCTATATGTTGTTCTTCTTGTCAATCGAATCAATGTGTGAAGATTTTTATGTACGTTTATATAGTATTTGCATCTTACTCCAAGCACCTATCTGTTAAATTATATTATATAAACATAATTTTTTTTTTAAAATATTATGTTTTTAACACATTCACTACTTTTTAAACGTTGATGTGAAATCTATAACGAAAAATAATCATAAGTTAAGTTTATCTCATAAAATCTTTTTTTATACATATTTAAAAGAAAATTTGTATATATTTAAAACTACTATTTTGTGTTGTTTAAGACATCTGTGAATAGACAGCTCAACTTTTATCTGAGCTATTGAGACTAATAGAAAACTGAAACTACGTAGCTTTCCTCAGTTCTTTCCAAGTACATTGCGAGTAAAAACCAAACTAGAACCTCCTTGTAATTTAGAATAATCTGGAATATGTATTCATTCACCGGACACGTTATACAATATTAAATTAAATCACAATACTTGGATATAAATAAAAATATAATAGTAATTTGTTTTTATACAGATATTTGGACTGCATTTTTTTATATCAAGGATATTTCTGCACTCCAACTTTATTCTTTTAAATACTCGCTTATTCCCTTGAGTGCCCACTTAAGAAAGGTACAACATTTTTCCATTAGTGACAATGAACTCTTTCATGAAATTGTCTTACCGAAAAAGTTTGGCATAAGTTCGTTTATTGATTAAATTTTAATTCTAAAAAAAATATATTTTCACGATGTTTCTACAAGATTTTAAAAATTATTTATATTTTGCTTAGCGTTAACTAAAAATAACAATTTAAAAAAAAATACCAATGCGAGCGTTTTGAAAATATTTTACCATTCCTCTTCTTAAAGTAATATGATAAACATTATCTGATATCTAACCAATCCTTGACTCATTTTGCTAATAATGTTTTTATCAGGCCTAGGAAAGCTATACAATTATAAAGCTGCCTTGCCTGAGTGACTGGTTTTTCAGACTTTAGGTAATCATTCTCTAATCAGTAAATAGAGGTACTCTAAGATTATTAAAATAAAAGACGTTTCAAAATATCTTTAGAAATGACGTTTGAAAATAAACAGTTGGATGTCGATATTGGTATTGATCAGAGCCTCGCATTTTTTGAAAGCAGTTAGTACTTTGATTATTAAGTTTAATGCCAACCAGAGGTCGGTTCCCTTTCGTTGCACATGATCGATCTTTCATCTATTTCGTTTGATATATCAGTTACAAGGTATTTTACAATGAAAAGGGGAACTGAAAATATTATAGATATTTACATAAAATATATGTGATTTCAATACAAATCCCCTTGAATTGGGGATTAAATTATACGTCCTAAATTGGATATTATATATTTACAAAATAAACCAATCATATATAAATATTTTAATTGCCTAATTTTTAAGTTGTTTGTTTTAGAATGGTCCTCTCAGGTATCTACTTATATCAGGGCTACCCAGTTTTATTTTATTGGTGAGCTAAACCTGAATTAAGGGACTAAAGAATTATTTTCAAAATAGAAGGCCAATAGTATAATAAATACCAATCTCACATAAGTTACTCGAATTCCCCTCAATCTTAAATTTAAAACGATTTTTTAATTGAGTTTAAAATTAAACCATCAAAAATGCTTCGTAATTTCATTCCGAAGAACTGAAACGACGGTTTGCATAAAATGAGACGAATCGAAGCGTCTTTGTCGCCCGACCCGTCGCAAATATTCGCTTTTTTATTAATTCGAGCCAACAACGTGAGTGATAAAAACCTTTAATTTTGAATTAATGAAAAAAACTTTAAGATCGCCTGCATTTCGCAATCTATAGGCGATTCGAGATCGACTGGATAGGCATCTTCAGATAAACGTCCGTTAATTTCACTCCCTGAAACCGAATGCTCGTTTAAATTTATTTTAAATTTAATACGATAATTTTTATCACTTTTCTTTGTTTAAAACAACTCTGCTTAACGATTCAATTAATTATGAATTTAAACTGGCATCGATTAACTAATCGGATGGTTTTCCACTATTTGTATCCCGCACTGTTCTATAGTATTTGGATATTGTATGTACAGCTTAACAGAAATAATATTGAATGCGTGCTAAATTAAATATTGTCACCTTTTGAAGAAGGCACACAGAAAATATGATTATGTATTGTTAAAAAATTACTACTGGTTTCATTTTGGATTTGAGCTCAAAAGTGCCAGCAAAGCATGGCGAGGGTTTTCTGCTTTATTTACATGATATTTGGCCATTTTGCAGTTCATCTGAATTAAAATTGATTTATATTTTTTTGGGTGACTTGATACCACATATTTTTCAAGAGATGATAGAGTGCATAAAGGTAGACATAAACATTACATTGCTTACACTGTAAGTAGAGCCATCCATAATTTTAATTTATATTTGTTTACGTATACCGCATTGTGATTTAAGTAGAATATTTTTATTTATATTGTTTGTTGTAGAGTTGCCACCTTTTGGATGTGTAAATGGATATAAATGGCGTAAGATAAAATCAAAACAATTAAATAACAATCCACAGCCACACGAACAAATATATTGTAAATAATATATAAAATAGATAATATTTATTTATCAGCATGCTTAACGACAATCTTTAGGAGAGATCTACGTTATTCGATGTTAAAACTGGTAGCAGTAATAAAAAGCAGATGCAGCGATTTGAGACTTAAATAAATTTCTTAGCAAATATGCTTGATTTTAATTTAAATTAAGCCTGCATTTGATGGCGCTAATATATTGTCGGAGTACTTAAATGTTTGTGGGTCTGACTGTGGTCCAATAAGATAAGTTGAGAGGTATTTTCTTGAAAGTGTGTAGAATACAGCGTGGGCTCGGCATCGGACTCGTCCAGTCATCGAACCTGGAAATTTATGCTCCTCGTAATGAAGGAACCCACTCGACTCACCAAATGAAATCACCGCTGCACTTTTGTGCGATTTCTGAAGAATGCACAGCGCCGGGGAGATAATTAGCTTTGAGTACACGCGTGCATCGCGTTTCATTATTTCTTATGATTTTAGTTAATTATACTATTAAATAAATTTTATAACCTTTCGTGGGATTATTCAATTTTAATGTCACAAAAATAATAGTTTAAATTGTATGATAAGTTTTATTTCATTGTAATAGTCTATTTTTAATACAGTTGTCGTCTTGCTGTACAGTAAAAGCACAACGGGATTTTTTTTTATTAATAAAATAGTTGCAAGCTAAGTGCTTCATTCGGGGGTTTTTTTTATTATCATCATTTTTGTGTTTGTGTGCAAGCCGCGTTCATAAATAAAAATGTGATGTTCATATGAAAGCTGGCGCAAATATTTTAAATCGTACAGCATAAATAGTAATTTTTCTTCTTCTTTAGAGGCTTCTTGGCTGGTGACCATCTCATAGTGGGTTCCCGAGATCTTCTACACCGCAGTTTTATATGCAAAGGTCTGCGTATTGCTGTAATTTCTCTTCTTCTTCTGATGCCTCTTCTCATGGGAGGTTAGTGATCATTTCATCGAATCCTTATCCTGGGCTGCTGTTCTATGCACTGTATTCATGGGGAAGACAGGTCCCTGGGTTTTTCTACACCGCAGCTAGTGTTTTGAAGAAAATATCTACGTATCGCTGCTGTCCGATATTACTTTTATGTAATGTAAACCTTTTTGGCTCTGCAGAATTTAATTTCAGTATATAATGATAAATGTACCTTTGTATTTTGTCTACACTTTGAGTTTATTAAAATTATTTGCATTACTAGTTTCGACCCAATACACTGGGTCATCATCAGATGCTTAACTAAACTTAACCGTTTAGTTAAGTAAGTGAAGACAAAATATAAAGGTACTTTTATCATTATAATAATGGATCTTCACGAATCAAACGCCTTATCCCTCAACAAGAATACTTAAATGATATATATGATTTTATCAACTGCAGAATTTATTATAATTTAGTGTAGTAGCATCAAGTAACTCATCGATTGAATCTAGCACAACAGTATATTTAAAAAATATATTTTTATCAGGGTTGTGGCTTTGGTGGCATGGGGAGAATGACACTAAATATTTTCCCTTAATTTGAGCCAGTGTTTAATTTGAGCCAGTGTTTTTTATGAGGAAAATAGTGTAGTGGATTCCCAGTTTATATTAGAAAGAAAAGTCTGCGTATTGCTGCTGCCCAATAGCGTTATTATAAATCCTTTTCTTGCAAAGCTCTAGCGTTAAGATCTGATACTCCGATATAGTAAATTCGTTAATTTTACGCGTGAAAGTCGGCTGGGTGATGACAAACGCGCCTCGACACCCGTGAATCAAATCGCGTCTGAGTCGTGCCGGTGTAGTAGTTTCGGCTTTTTGGCCGGCGGTGGGATCCGGCGGTGAGCGGTTCATATAAAGCGCTCGGAGCCGCCGGGCGGGTCACTGCGCGGAGCTCCCGAGCGCCGACCACTGCGCGCACTCCCGCCCAACCTAACCTAACTTCCCCGAGTCTTGTGACACTCCAGTGTTTACGCACTCCACTGCAAGCTCAAGTATACGCATTGTTAACGCGGCAATCTGCAGAGATGGGTGTGCTGAGAACAGGTGAGGGAGATCCTTTAATTCTCGTGTTTTTTTATTTTATTTTGATGAATTTGACAATATTATTTTTAGTAACATAGTTACTTCTGTTTATTGTTGCACGGTGTGAGTATAGTATAGTAGTGTGATATATTGTTTACACTGAAGAACGTGTTACAGCATCGTTCTTAAATAGTCATGACGAAATCTTACAATTATGACAATTACAATATTCCCACTGATAATATATACTCTTTGTGATGAGATTTATACGAGAAGTGTTTATTTAAATTTTAGCTTAGCCGTGTCTGCTTTACAAAAAATAGCATTACACGGCAACCTTAGCAAATAACATAATTAAATACTGTACTAAAGAATATTATTGCATTTTTTTTCTCACATTCCTTCATGTGAGTCATTTGCGCTAATATTTTATTGTTGTCTACGTTATAGTGTCATGAATGTATTATCACGAAGGCCGATTTTCGAAGCAACCGGCTTATTTGTATAGCCTTTTCGTAAAACAAAAAAAAAACAAACAAACACAGGCAGGTCCAACGATTGAAATTTTGACATGCGGTTTTTTAAGCTGTTTTCGACTCGTGATTCTATATACTCGTGATTAACTTAATGTATATTCGGTTGTATATAAATGCCATTTTTGTGTCAAACGTGTTAGTATCATCCCATTGATTTGTTGAAAAACACTGGAGAAAATAATATTGAATTAAATTATTGTTAGTGTGCCAAGGCTAATTGCTATATGGATTTTTCTTCGTGAAAAACTTGTTATTGAATATAAACTAAATTGTCTTTTGCGGTTAATGAGATGTGTATAATAAAGAGCAGCCAATTAAAAATATTTACGATATCGTCTTATTTAATAATAAAAAAAACAATATTTTACTATTAATATTATGTTGACAACTTGAGTAAAAATAATATTTGTGATATTTTTATTTCTTGCATTGATTTCACTTCGAGTATCAGAGATCGAACTTTTATGTAGCTTTACACTCAAAGGCTAGTAGGATTTTTTTTCTTGGTTTAGTTACTGTTGAGGCAATACTAATAACTGATCATATAGTTGTATTTATTCACAAATATATATACTTTTTAAAAAGGGCGTATCGCTTAACATATGGTCAGAATCACTTATATGGGAATAATTCAATATTTTACAATTACGAAAAATGCTAAATTTCATGTTGGTAACAAATAACTAACGCACGCGTCATGAGCGAAAGGTTTATCGGGTGATTGCTGAAATCTGAGGCAACAAAACTTCAACTTAAACCGCCTGTTGGCGGTTATTTTTAGCATACACGTTAGCTTTAAATAGTTTATTAAACTTCTCATAAAAAATCTTTTCATTAATGCTAAATTTCATAGCACGCAGCTACACTTAGTAATACAAAAATGAAAATAAAAGAAAAATTACAGTAGATCTGCAATACACAATCCCGTTAGTGTCTACAAATGTACATATGCTATGAGTAGAGGGGAAATAAGGTAGCGCAGGCAGCAAGTAAATTATGATGTTTCAAAAACGATTCGCCATTTAATTAATTTTTTTCGTGGTTTCCAGGGCGGACGGCTGGCGATGACTCTGATCCTGCCCAACAGCCGCGAAGGCCTGTCAGACCTCATCCACCAGGTGAACCCCAACCGCCTCAACCGTGAGTCGTACTACCTGCAGGAGGCCAATGTCAAAGTGGTCCTGCCCAAGTTCCAGTTCACCTTCGAGTCTCAACTTATTCCTGTCCTCGAGGATGTAAGAATATTTACTACCGTCAAAAAATCTATTTGCTTTTGATGTACTGCTCAATAAAAACATTTGTATAGCGTAGCCAAGCTAAATCATCTATTTTTTTCTGTTACGCAGCTTCTGTCTCTTTGACACTCAATGAGATTTCGTGTATACCAGGGTTTATTTATTTCCACAGATGGTATGATACCCGTAATATTCGTAGTTCTACAAAACACGAAATCAATAATAATCAGCCATATTTAATTCGTAACTTTCAAGTCCTGTAAAAATTCTGAAAATAGTTTCTTATAAAGATAAACTTCTGCTTCAAGTCTTAAATAACATACATAGCTGTGATAGATACTAGATTTGTTATGATATCATATTTGAAGCCCGTCGATGTCAATTAAGACCAAGCATAACATAAGATAATTTATGAATAAATATCACTGTATATGTCATAGAATAGATATTTTAATGAACGCCTAATAATAGAACGACACTTATGATTTCAGTTGGGAATCAAGGCTCTGTTTGAGAACACAGCCTCTCTGCCTGGCATGGCCAGAGGAGCGACCCTGAAGCACAAGCTGCACGTGTCCAACATCATCCAGAAGACTGCCATCGAGCTCAATGAGCTGGGCAGCGAAGCCTCTTCCGTCACAGGTAAAGTGCTGAGCCTTCAACTTTTTATTACGTACTCTAGTACCATATACTGAATATCGGTTTTTTATTAATTTAAAATTTAAACAAAGCCAACCAGTTCCGCCATGTGACTTATAAAGTATTAAGAAATAAAACTCATTTGAGATATATTATCTTATAAGATTTGAACTATCTGAAAATCATGACAATAATAGATACTTTATAGCTATTTTTTACTGTGCTAAACTTTAGAATCGAATATTTGTATTTTTTTTAACTCCTGTTTGAGTTAATCTGGTGTCTCCATTTGAAATGGTGGTCTATTTATTTTACAGAGGTATCCCTAGTTAACAAGTTCGGCGAAGACGACTACGAGGAGGAGTTCATAGCCAACAAGCCATTCCTCTTTTTCATCGCTGATGAAGTGAATAAGCAGATCATGTTTGTCGGAAAGATCGACGACCCCACCAAGATGTCGGGATCCTACAGCAACGAGGAACCTCCTTCACCGCCACCGCCACCGCCTCAAGGTAACCATTCAAACAGATTCTTCATCATCACTCCCTGAAAACTTGAACATTAACCTATCGACATATACAGTAGATCAACGTAGTTCATCTCTTAACTTTGACTACTCGTTTAAAAAAAATCATCCTCCTTCGTATATTTTAACGTGTTGTACATATAAAAATAAAGTTGTGTTAGTATTGTTTATTCTAACACATAATGAGGTTTATGGTTTATGTGCGTGTCGACATTTTGGGACGCTATGTTGTGTTGTTCTTTTCAATATTAATTTATTTGTTAATGTCCATCGAATTTATCGAAAAATCGACTGCACCAATCAATAAGATTTAAATGTAAAAAGTTTGGTACATCCCTTCTTCTGAACACAATATATTTTTATTTCTTATAAATATACTATTAATATGATAAATATGTGTTTTTCCGATTAAAATGTAGGAATTTGGAGATTCGTCTGGTACATTTTCCAAGAATCCTAAACATTTAAAAGTCTTTTTTTCAATTGGAATTAAAAGATTAAATATAAACCATGTGCGTCTTTTGGTTTTAAAAAGTCGTCATTTTAACCAATTTTTCAACATATTTAAGATTTTATTTTACCCTAAAAATGGACGTTAATTAAATAATAAAAATTAGATAAATATAATTTATAGTTTTTTCAATACTGTGTAAAAAAATCAACTTTCGATATAGCAAAATAAATTGACAATTAAATTAATTAAATGACACGATTTCGCCAGGTAATGGACTGCCCTCTGGTGTGCCAACCAGACACCAGAGACAGCCCAATCGTGTCATTTTTTTAAATAATATGGCGCACATGGTTTATATTTAATCTTTTAATTTCAATTTAAAAAAAAACTTTTAAATGTTTAGGACTCTTGTAAAATGGGCCAGATGAATCTCCAAATTCCTACAATTCAATCGGAAAAAAATAATTATCTTAATCATTTCGATATAGAAAAATAAAGTGACAATTAAATGACACGATTTCGCCAGGTAATGCACTGACTGTGGTGTCCGGTTGGACACCAGAGGCAATTAAATGGCTGGGAGCAACTGCCTTAATGATGTGGTTCATCATTTCTAATGCAATTTCGATAAAAAAAATAGAGATGGCACTTGTGTCAAACTGACAAACTGGAAATTTACTTTTTTGTATAAGTTCTAAATTTGAAATTCTTGCGGTGAAGAACTGAATCATATAATTCGTACATATTGAAACTCGCTAAAGCATATTTTATAGTTTATGAATGAAAATATTATCCTATCGTCTTGAAATTCGGCACATAGCTGCGGAAAAATTTACTTAACTTATGTGCAAAAAATCAGCGTTGTATCTTTTAAGATATTCTATAGAAAACCAAAAATCGAAACATACACACATACACACAATGGCTATTATATATATTAGATTATAAAAACTTTATAAGCAATTTTTCAATTCTTGTGATATTTAAAGATTTATTCTATGTCTTCTTACTATACATATCTTTATTTTATTTATTTGTGAATTGTCAATAAAAGCTACTTTTAAGCAAAGGAAAACCAGGACCAAAATACGGACTGCAATCCAGATCTATAAACTGAAAGAAAACCAAATAAGCTGTTTCCAGATCCTATTGGCATGCTTTAACGAAATACTTCGCTTGAAAATGCCAACAGGATAATTTTAAAAAAAGACACAAAGTACTTTCGTTACTTCAAGTACAGCAGTCATGTTAAATTATATTTCTGGCTGTGTAAAGGCATCGAGAGTATTTGAGTTCTTTTAAAGCGTACAAATAGTAAAATGGAGTCCTGGCAGCCATTCCTGTCACTAGTTTGCGTGTGTTTGTAAGATCTGGCCTCCTCTGCGGCCCTCGGGGGTGGTGTCGCGCATGTTCGCACTGCTTTGGTCCTTGTCGTACTTTTGGTGAACTCTTTGTGCTGTGTCTTCAAACTGGATGTCTACTAAAACGGACGAACTTGTGCCTAATGGATCCCATAACGGTAGGTCTTACTTTTTTCCTCTTTTTATTACTAACACCTGCATTTTATGTATATTTACATGATTTTTTATTTTATTTATGCACACGGTACTTTCTTCAATATGACTATTAGCATTTGATATTTATTGTATTGACTTAAAATGTTTGTATAAATTGTTGCTTTCTGGTTATAATCACAATGTCGCATCTGTTATGATGAGACTGGAAGTGATTGCATATTATTGTGTAAACAGTTTGTTTACCATAGCATGAAAGCATGGGACATACAGGCTTTGTGGGGGTAATAAACATAATAACGGTGTAAATGATGTCTAGATTTTACCTTTTGTGTTGGATTAGGTTTATGTGTATCTTTTATAATTTTTTGTCTAACTTGAAAATCTCAACGACAATAGTATAAACTTTTTACAGGAAGTATGCTATTTATTTTTTTGGTTGACAGGAAATACCTGGCGTCGACTATGTAGAGGAAATGGATGTAGCATTTGTAAGCGAGGCGGAAACATAAAGGCTTTTGTAACAAAAATAAAATGTCACATAATTAAATATAAACTCAAAAATATAGTGAATAATAAAATCTCACTGGATTCTAACGTGACACTTGGTATTTAAACGAACAAATAGATTTACTATTTATCTGGTTCGTGGCTGAAATTTATACAAATCTATTCAAAGTACTATTTTTTAAAATTATTTGTTTTAATAGATCGATAGCAAAAAATATAACTTAATATCTTATATTATGGAATAATTAAATGGGAAGTACTTTTTGAAGCAATCAACCTACGAGTGAAGTTTAATCTTCTATGTAAACCTTTGTAGGGTGGGATTTTAGTTATAGAATTTTATTAGAGTATCTTTTAAACTATTATAATGTATGCATGCAAATTATTTTTAATCACTCAGAACCAGGAATTTACCTGGTAGTTTGATTTTGGGATTTGTTTTTCAGGAATTGAGTGAAGTCTAGGCAAAGAGGCGATAAAGTCGGATCTAAATTTATTTGTGATTTAAGATGCTATTGTCCAGAATAAATATCCCTTTTTGCCTATTGCAAATAATTATAGCGAAGATTTTGTTAATGGAAGATCTATTGGTGTAATCTGAAACTTATAATTGAAAATGGTTTGTGTACGTGATCACATATGTATAAAAAAAATATTAATGTTAATACTAATGTTATGTTATTCAGTCTTTACAATTGACATATTTGTTTCTATCCAAATATTACATTGATTGAGCATAAGTCTCTTTTATTTGTAATATACTCGTAATTTTAAAATATACAATGTAGACATTCGCCCATGCATGTGTCAATTTACAATTTTCAATTTCTAAATAACTCTTGTCAAACTTTTTCTAGTAATTTTTCATTATATTCGTATTATATCATCAGCTTTGATTTTTTAAATGTTAAAAAACAAAATATTATTATGAATTTTATGTTTATAATAAAAAAATTCTTAGATTATAAATTTGACCACCACCGAGTCATGGTTAAGGCCAATGTTGCTATTTTTATCCCTTTTTTTTTTAAGCCGAGATAGTCGTATCGCTTGGATTTTTGTGGCTTTCTATAAAAGGATATGAAGTACTAATCAGTTCCAGTACTAATCAATAACGGACTCGACTCAATCAGTGCCTTCTACAAAAAATGGAGAATCAAAGTCAACCAGGGGAAGACTGAGGCAATCATCTTCACCTGGAAACATCCTGGTAACGATCGCACCGACCCCCTTCGAGCTGACGGCAAGCCGATCCAATGGAGCAAAAAGGTGAAATACCTCGGAGTCCATCTGGATCAGAGCCTCGCATGGCATCCCCACATCGCAGCCGCCCGAATAAAAGGCCACACAGGCAAAAACAGCCTCTACCCACTGCTGTGCGCTAGAAGCCCCCTCCCCCTCGAGTCCAAGCTCAGGCTCTACACCTCCATCATCAGGCCGTACATGATGTACGCCGAATCTGTCTGGTCAAATGCCAGCCAACACCTCATCGCGAGTATCCAAACCGCCCAAAACTCCTGCCTACGCCTCATCCTAGGTGCCTACTACCGTACATCGACAACCACCCTCTGTGCCCAGACCGAAATCCCACCGATTGCAACTCAGACGCTTCACGTCACCGAAAGACTATACCAGTCCATAAGGAAAACAAAAAACCCCCTCCTCAAAGGGATCGGAGACGATACCCCAGACTCACTGCCTTTCCACTATAGACACAAATTCCCCCACCACATCCTACTCGGTGAAAATATAACAGTCTCCGACGGCTTTCGGGGCACCTTATACAAGAAGGAGCGCCAAGTTCCCAAAAAACATACCCAGGAGTGAACTTTGCATCCTCCTGCCCTATTATTATTATTGTTATAAATTTTTATCTTTTTTATTTAGTTCGTAGATATTTATTACACATAAACACATAAATAGCGAATAAAGGGTTTTTTCCACTCGGTCATTGTGTTATCACTGAAATAACAACTTCGACGCTTTTTTTAAAAAAATAAAATAAATGCAAAATAAATCATAAATAATTGTTTTATCGCGACTTCTCGCCGGGAAGTGGTTCTAATCTGGTGACAGACACTCCGGACGTCGCGTGAACAATGCCGAGTTCACGACCCGAGTCCGTCCCATGAATCAGACTCGGTTAAGATTATTCGTAAAGTAAACACCACAAATTTGTACAATTTATCACTGTACGGATTGCCTTTTATGTAGAGTAAATACAATGTAGCCCAATAGATTGAAGAACAGTAAAGTATTTTATGTAGTAAGCGTTTTAGCCATAACAGATTTATTATTAAAAATTTAGCAATTTTGAATGAAAACGATGTTATGAAAATGCAAATATGTTTTTTTTAAATATCATATTTGTGTATTTTTTTTACATAAATAGCATTTGCGGTAAATAATTTTCCTCTTATTAAGCTCAATATATGTGGGATAATGGCCAGATGATAAAATTACATTTTTTGAAAAGATTTGCTGCCGCTTCTTTTATATATAATTAAATATAGTCGGGCATGTTTTATTTATGTCCAAAATAATTTCATTTAATTGAAACTTGAAAATCATTTAAAAAAATAACCTACATATTTTTTATTATTCAGTAAGTTCTTGGTTCAAGCAAAAAATTCACTAAAACTAATTATTAGGTGGGTTCTCTGTATGCATAAATAGAAGTTAAAATATTTTTAATTTATTTAAATTGAACTGGGTTTTACTGTTTTTAAATACCTTATAGGTTTTTTTAAATATAATAATTTATTTTACACATTAATTAAAATCAGAGAATGCTACGAGGGTTTTTTTAAGATTCGTTGATGCGTGCATGATATTGATGAAGTTTTAAATAATTTAATGAATACATGAATATATTTTTATATAAATACGCTATTAATGTGCTATTAAAATTTAGATTGTATAAGGAAAACCAAAACAAATTTTATTCAACAAGGAAAAACCAACTAAGAATTGTTTTATTTATTTGATAGTAAATATTAAAATAAAACTATGGAACTAGATTACGCATGCATAAGGAGTGATTTTTTTTACTTCAATCATATCAATAATTTTAATTGCACTTGTGCATTCATTTTTGAAATGATTGTGGTAAATAAGTTTGATAATAGTGCAGTATAAAATATTTCTTTTGCGGGCAGTAACCACCTCTATTAATTAATTACAACCCTATTTTGATAAAGATTTGAACTTACGAACTACTATCAAAATAATTTAAAATTATTATTTGATTGAACTAGTTTTTTAATTTTAAACATATTTTACGTGTAATTTTTTTAACATGGTATTTTAATTTCATTTGTATTAAATATATCGTTGCATGCCTTAACATGGGAAGCGCACGTATGCACGTGTTGTGGTCTTCGGTTTAATGGGGAAATCCCGCTCATTGCGACATCCTTCGCAGGAAATGCCCGATCATCTGATCATCACCAAATACCTGTGCCAGGATATTACAAGGAAAATACTACATTGAATAACAACCAAACTTATTATATATCTCACCGTGGAAGAATCCAGATACTAAAAATATTCTATACACTAAAACAATCTGGACTGAGTCCACAGGAGTAAATTAATAATGCAAAAATAATACTCGATCTGTTATCATTGCTTGTCTCTTGTGATTAACCCGCCGCGTATTAAAATGATTACGATCACCTGAAAGGCTATTCCTGAAAATATTTAGTTTTTTGGGAAGGCCAATGGATTGTAACGTGTACGAAATTCAGATAGATGACTTTTGTAATTATCAAGGTTTATCTTCTACATAATATTTTATTATCTAATCACCTAATCACAATGCATTTTTCAAAAAAATGGAAAATAAGAAATAAATCTACTATTGTTTCTTCACGGTGAATTTTACTACAAATATATTTGCAGTCCAATAATGATTACATAACGTTTTAAACTATAATTTGTGTTCTGCTTTTTTATATAACCTTACATATCTTGAGTAGCTTTATAAGTAATTATTATCAGTGTCTATTTTATTTTTCAAGTATTTATGCTTATTTAAACTATGTTTTAATATTTATTTTACTTTCAGAAACAACTACTTTTGGAAAAGCTTGAGGATACTTCTTCAAAAATCATCCACATTAAGCATATACAAACGCGTATATGATTACTTGATTGATCATACAATAATTTTCAATTTAATTACATAATTATAGTTATTTTATATACATTTAATATTTTCTGTGCTATTTTTTATACAATAATAAATATTTTCGTACGACCCAAATTGTTTAGTATTATTTTAAAATGCTATTTATATATTATTAATGTTTCAATTTTGTGTAAACTTTTTTTATTTATTATCAATACAATTACTATGTTTATTTTGTTATCGGATGTAAATTGAACTTAAGTTGATGATTAAGAATAATATAAACGTGAAACTTTGATATTTTACTGTTTGATGTTAAAATTAAAAGACCAAACTTTTTCTTATTAGTCCAGAATATAGTAAGTTTAAGTAAGTAATGTTTTTCTTTAAAGTATTTAAATAACATTCAGAGTAACTTTTTAAACTTACTACATGATTATTGAGTACAACCTAATGGATTTTTATGTGGTTTTCTTCTTGTCAGTGTGCTCTTGTTCAGTCAATATATTTAGATTTGACCTGTCACGCCACTATCTTTGTGGCTTGCTGAATCCACAACATTTTTACCATTTAAATTTTTAAAAAAATATATAAATGTAAAGATTGTGATCTATTAGCATATTTGATTTCATTTTTTAAGTAAAACTGTAAATCAAAATATAATTTTGAACTAGTTTTTTTAAAAAATATTATTTCATAAAATATACGGGTACGAATAGTCTGGTGTCCATTTCACATATTTTCCATAGATAACTCAATAACGAAAATAAAGAAATACATGAACGCTACCACCCAAGCCACATATTGTAAGCCCTACAACCTGCACGCAGGATTAGGGGATAGCCACACACCATGTTACAACCATAGCCATAAGAACCATACTAAATAGTCTTAAGTTTAAAGGACGCCATTGGCTAGCTGGCACGGTTTATTGCTACGTGTGAGGAGGCCTTTAATTGTCGGTCTGATGTCTGTGAACTGTAGAAGGTCCTCACATGAGTAATATTTGACTGCTGCTCTGTTCCTACTATCGGCAGAAAGGTCCTCGGTCTTCCGCCCCCGGAGGCCTCATGCAGTAGGCACTGCAATATATTGACTTCAGGAACTGTATGGCCCTGGCTGAGGGCTGGACTCGGGGTTCCTACGCGTGTATGAAGTGCATTATAATTACTTCACCATTGGCCTATATATTATATCTTAATTATATAAAATATTTTATACGCGACAGATTTCCTAATTGGGTATAATTTTATCGAAATGAGTTGATGTTGGATTGATTTCAATGACAGGTGCGATCCTTGATCTCAATATTTGTATTATTTCTAGTTTACTAATATGTAGTCAGTACATTTGTAAATTCATCACTGTACATGTATAAGAGTGCATCAATTATATTTCACAGCATTAAACAAACCGATTACTAAATATTTATATACCTGATTGGTATTTTTTCTGACGTCGTTACAAAAACACACATCCGTTGCATATTAAGATTGCTGCATCACTTCGATTATAATTTGAGAAACTGGTATTTTGTTTAATTAATTATAAACTATTCTAGACTAGGCTCTTGATAATATGAAGAAGTTCGGTTGCAGTGCCACAATAACCATAAGAAAAAATATGCGCACGTTTTATTTCACAAAATATGAGTTCGAAAAATAAAGTCGTTTATTTTGAAAAGCCCTAAAATAAAATAAAATAATATTACGGACAACTTGCAGATTGTTTTAAGCTTACAGCCCAGACGCCGCGAATCATAAACTCTATCTGCGAGCAGTCTGCACAAGTAATAAAGCACCTGGTGCCCTAAAACATTTTACATTTTCCCGTAGCCCCCCGCAGACCCTGGAGACCCCTGGAGACCCCCGGAGACCCGAGCCCGGCCGCGGCGGCGCCGGCCCGGGCCGCTCACTCCACGCCGAGCCCTCTCCGGGGCCAGTCCTCCGCCGTGAACCGTGACAATACCCAATTCGAATCAAGATGAAATTGACGTTTTTAATTTATTCCGGTAATTAAAGATCGGGTTCGCGGTCTTTCATGTTTGGTATGATTCTGGCCGAGTTTGTCTTCATGACAGGCTTCAATCTTCAGTTGTTTAGCATCATATAATGTAAAATGTAGTCGCTGCCCGGCACGATACTAAACTTTTTATAATGCTTGAATTATACTTATGGAATAAACTATTGAGGGTTTGATTTTGTAAGAATTTTCTAATGCGTATTGGATGCGCGCGCATATAATCATGCTTATGTAAACAAATCGTATTAGATCAGTGATCTTTATTTGTATATCTAAACATATTTTTCCCTTTTAATCCCCTGGTAATTTCTGGACTGAAGGAGGAAAACGAAACGTCAAAACACTTGCGCAAAGTGAAATATTGTTAAACCGCCCATTACGGTTAATATTAATTTAATTCAAAATATTAATTTCAGCTCTAGCGGTAATTGCGAACGCAGCGATGGCAGATGGAGTCAGTTTCTCTACTCAGCAGAAACCGCAGCAGCAGTTTACTCCGAGATTCAACTTCTTCGATGTAGAACTTCTCCGCTATACTGCTGATACCATCCCTGGCAACTTCATGGTGTCCCCTGCGAGTGTCAAGTCTGCCCTTGCCATGCTGTTGGAGGGAGCCCACGGCTCTTGCGCCGATGAGCTCCGCAGGACTCTTCGTCTGCCCGAAGATCCGGCCGCCATCCGCAATCAGCTTCACAGTTTCCTCGCCAGTCTCCAGGTATGACTTCCAATCCAGTTGTAAATTCTAGATTGTTATACTAATTAGTGAATGTTAAGGAATAATAACAACAGCGTCATGCTCTGCAGATCTCGTGTGAGTTGTTTTGTATCTGTCTAATTATTCAACGAAATGGAAAAACCCGCGTTCTTAAAACGACTTTCCTAGGAAGCAGTACTAAACTTGAATAAATTGAAATCACTCAGCCTTAGAGTGGATGTCAAAAATTCGTTCTGGACTTCTAAGTTATGATTCTATATTTTAACAAACTACCTATTCTCTTTCCAGGTGCAAACACCCGGAGTCACCATCGAGAGTGCCAACAGAATATTCCTGGCAAATAACCTAACTCCCCGACCGGAGTACCAACAGCTACTGAAGAGTGTCTATTTCTCCGAAGTTCAACTTGTTGATTTTGCTAGGGCTCAGCAGACCGCCGACTTCATCAACAACTGGATTAAGACGACAACCCATGGACTTATTCCGACTCTTGTTGACCCAGGTTAATATTTAAATTATTCAAAATTGAAAAGGTAACCTATTTTATGACTATTGAATTTTATTAAGATGACTTATATTTTTTATAGGAAACATTGAAGCGAGCTCCGTGTTGCTACTGGCCAACGCGCTTTACTTCAAGGGAGTCTGGGAAAACGCTTTCAACGAGAGTCTCACATCCAACAAATGCTTTAAAAAGACGAGCGGATGTGTTCAAACTCCCATGATGGAGATCCAAGCTGAGTTTAACTATGGAAACATTGAAAAACTTCACGCTCAAGCTGTTGAGTTACCTTACCAGGTACACATTCTTAAATATAATACATCATTAATAATATTATATATAAATTATACTTTAGCTAACAATATTGTTGGTAAAATAATAAAAATACTCTTTTGTCTTGTTTTGGCTATTTGTTTATGGTAAGATGTAATAATTTGATATCTAATTGTACACATTTTGTTTTCAGGGTGGAAAATATTCTATGTTGATTTTACTACCCAACGAGAATAACGGTGTTTCATCTCTAGTCAGGGACCTTTCATTTATTTTGCTTCCTCAAATTCTTGCCGCAATGGAGTCAACGGATATTCAGCTTACAATGCCCAGATTCACTCTTGATTTCACAGAAGACCTTATTCCTATTCTTCAAAATGTAAGAATTGCTTTTATACTATAATAAATAATTTTTAGTAAATACCATTACTAGATTTATGGAAAGTTAGCTATCATTTATTAATGTCATTTACTGTTGTCCTGTTATAGAAACTTAAGAGCTCTGTCATTAAACACAAACTTTTAATTTAACCTAAGGAGCTGAGTTGAGTAGTCAGATAAAAAAAAATAATATATGGTTATGATTTGTTGCAGGTGGGAATTCATGAGATATTTGGCTCAGGTGCTAATTTATCCGGCATCGTCGGAATCACTGAACAGAGCCCTCAAGTTAACAATGTCATGCATCGAACCCGCATCGAAGTAAATGAAGTGGGGTGTATTGATGCAGCTGCCACCGAAGCGACGATTGTACCTCTGATGAAATCCACTACTGCCAGAATGAATGTTGATCATCCTTTCGTGTTCTTCATCAGAGATGTCCAAACAGGAGATATTCTGTTTGAAGGGAGAGTCAACGGCCCTGAAAATTCACCCGTTTCCAATTCCTCGAATGGCCAAAGCAGTGGACAGGGAACTTCTCGCCCGCAAGCTGCAAGTATTCCTACCCAAAGACCTGTTCCTCTGAACACGACTCCCAAGCCAGCTTCTCCTACCCACCAACCACAAGTCCAAGGTGTCCAGCCAGCGCCCAGTTCTCATGCACCATGTATAACTAAGTTTGTTTTTATCTCTGTGATCTTTAAAATAAATATTTTGTACCATGTTTTTATAAAGTAATATTTATTAATTCATGGTTATTATTGTATCACTAGAAATGTAGCCCGTCACAGAATGACGCGCATTCGATGAACGATGCAATAGTGTTTGAACATAATAAGATGAATAATGCTTTAATTTTGTATGATCTTATTTTTATCTTGAAATTTCCATTATAATTATCCTTTAAATAT
Organism: Atopsyche davidsoni; assembly: GCA_022113835.1. Taxonomy (NCBI): domain Eukaryota; kingdom Metazoa; phylum Arthropoda; class Insecta; order Trichoptera; family Hydrobiosidae; genus Atopsyche; species Atopsyche davidsoni. The sequence continues at coordinate 5,059,203 of JAILWY010000006.1, read as the reverse complement.
ACTGGGGAAATAGGTCTTGCTGGTAGTTTCACTTTACCTTTGTGATAGTAATCGTTGAACTTTCCATCTGATTGGTTTTCTGCTTGATAATGTAAAGCATTGCAGAATCGACAGGTCACACTAATTAATCCGAAGACAAACGCAGCGTTCGCTGTGCATCAGTTTCTTTTTGTCTTGAGGTCGATGCGCGTACTCGAATTTTAAGAAGACGCTGCTCACGTTTTCCTTCTAACTCATTGCTTGACATTTATGTCACATTTCGTGTCAAAAACAACGCATTTCTACAGTCTTTATCACATTCAATTGTGCAATTCTTTTTGAATTACGTTTTCTGTGCGTAGACGGTGTTATTTTGAGTTATTAATGATGTGATTAATAATTTCTGATGCAATTCGATAGAAAAAATAGAGATGGCACTTGTGTCAAACTGACATAAACTGGAAATTTCTTAGAAGCATCAAAATTTGTTTTTTTTATAAAAGTTCTAAATTTGAAATTCTTGCGGTGAAGAACAGAATCATATAATTCGTACATATTGAAACTCGCTAAAGCATATTTCATAGTTTATGAATAAAAATATTATCCTATCGTCTTGAAATTTGGCACATAGCTGCGGAAAAATCAGCGTTGTATCTTTCAAGATATTCTATAGAGAAGCAAAAGATGAAACATACACACACACAATGGCTATTATTATAGTAGATTAACGAAACCTGCCAATGGCAAAAAGCAAAACAAGCTATGTAAGAAACAGTAAAAAGCACAACGTATGTAGTTTGTTTTTTCTTTCAACAGCTGAAATATTTTTAAGGGGAAAAAATATAGCGTTCATATTAAATTAAACGAGATTAGCAGCAAAAAAAAAAATTTCAACCTTGTCTTAGCGAGTCTACAAAAACTTATAATAGCTTTATACACAATATATATATATTATGTGAGAGTGAGAGATATCAACTATAATAGCTGATCAATTTTATTTAAAAAATAGTTATAATGCCATATATTGTGGCAATAATTATATTTAATGAATGTTGCAATAAATTTTTTTTTAGTCTATGATTGTAGCCATAAGTTTCATATATTCTTTAATGTCACAAGTGTATTAGTAATTTGGAGTTAATACCATGTTTTTTTTATCTATCAGTGGTTTAAAACTGTTGTGTTTACTTGTGAACATGGATATTAAGGTAAAGAAATTAAATACTACTAACAAATTAACTATTAATGTATACCATTGAAAATATTACTGTAAAATTTTTTTCATCCTGTGTCAAGGAAAATTTATTTAACTAAAAGTATACTTGTTCATGTTCTTGATTGTGGGATTTTCATTGTGATGATGATTAACCTACTTGAGGATGTGTTAGTGGTCATGGGCACGTCGCTTTGTGGCTAGGAATGTTGACGTTGACAAAGAGTTTCTCAGTTCATTCCCATCTTGTGTGTATAAGTCTCAAATTTCGACTCGTGTCTATTTGGGTTTAATCAATGTTGATTTGTGATTTTGTTGCTTTTATACGAAAATTATATCAGTAACCGTATATTGTAGTATTGAAAAATTATTGTTACAAAACAATTCCGACTCCCATAATCTACAAGATAAATTCACGGACAGTGGCTCTTATAAATTAATAAAATTGTTGCAATTATCCCAATATTGTCAAATTTAACACATGAGCAAATATTATTTTTAGAAAAAGTAGTTTTTTTTTATACAACTGGTAATTTAAAAGAATACTAAAAAATGTCTTGTTTAAGGAAATCTTTGAAATTAATGTTCAATCTTAATTAAGAGAGCTGATAATTTGGATCAATCTACTATAATAATAGCCATTGTGTGTTTGTATGTTTGTTTGTATGTTTGTATGTGTGTATGTTTCGTTTTTCCGTTCTGTATAGAATATCTTAAAAGATACAACGCTGATTTTTTGCACATAAGTTAAGTAAATTTTTCCGCAGCTATGTGCCGAATTTCAAGACGATAGGATAATATTTTCATTCATAAACTTGAATTTCAAATTTAGAACTTTTACAAAAAAAACAAATTTTAGACGCATCGTTCATCAAATACGTCATTTTGTGACGGGCTACATTGCTAGTTAATTAATAATAATGAAATCTGTGCAAGTAACATTTTTAGTATTTTGCTAAAAAGTACATTACTAAAATACTAACAAAATTATTTTGAATTGAATTTGTCATCTTTTTGTGTGTGAACCGTTTACTAACAAAATTGTCCATACCTTTTGTTAAGCCTACGAGTAATATGATTAATAATGCAAATATTTTACTAAAATTTGTATATTTAAATCTATTAAAATATATTTTAGTACATGCATTGTTGCGTGTGTGGATCAATTGCTACTGCTAACTGAGAAATGTGTGTATCTTGCCATAAGATTTACGCATTTGAAATAAAAAAATCTACAGTGATAATTTTAATGCGCCAAGACCACTACAGTGAATATTTTCTATTGCTGTCGTGATTTCAAAATGTAAAAACCGATGTAAATTTCCTCACACGTGAATGTTGTTAAAGTATTCAGAATTACCGAGAAAGAAATTCCGACGTATCAGCTAGAATCGCACATCGAGTAGTCGGTATTAGCTGCATAAATCCAAGAAATACCTTTCGGAAATCCCAAATTAAACAAGGGTATTACAGTCCTTTGTCCATTGTCTGGCCTCATGAGGTGCGTTTATTTATTTTCTTCTTTAGGCGCCTCTCCTAGGGAGGTTGGTGACCATCTCACATAACATATCTCTATCCTTACCAGTTTTATCAGTTCGGCTGTACTCCCGACTTCCAGCCACTGTTGCATTCCGCACGCACACATCATACCATACTATTTATAAGTGTAAAACACATGATTTTTTTAAATATTACAATACCAATTACAGCGGATATATTTTTATTTATGCTGTTTATTAAAAGTTGTGTCCATCCAAAAATAAAACCAAAATTTATATACGTATCAAGATGCTGTTGCACGGTATTAAACTCGGTTTTTATCTTCTCCTGCCAACGCCTGGAATCCGCGGACTCGCGATATCTCCGGCTGCGTGCAGGACGACAATCGAGTCCGTGGATTTATTTTTCACTCTTGCATTTAACCAGTTTTTCGGTCACTTGGCTTATCAAGCCGATCCCTGGCCCCTCGTCCCTCGACACTGCGTCCAGCAGCTCTCGGGCAGATGCGGGAGGCTCGTGTAAAGTCCGCATGAGAATGAAGTTCTGAAACTTGGTCTTCCGTTATTCTGATACGCAGGTATCAAGTAGGCAGAGCGAACTTTATTTTATATTTCGGTACCTTTTAGAAAGGGACAATCTGAGTACAGGCTGTTCTTATTTGCCAGTTTGCCTACCGGACGATTGCCTACCGGTTTCCCGGCTCCGGTCGATAAAATAAGAACTGCCTATCGAAAATGTTGATACGCGTTTCTCTATACATCTTGCGTTTTTTTTCCCCCCGGAAGAACGACGTTGTATAATGCTTCTGAATAAAATCATCTAAACTCGGATGTATCCCGTGGCTGAGTTATTATTTATACAAAGAGTTCGTAAATGAGACCTTAAAGCGATGGCTTCGTGGTGTGTCCGGCTAATGAGCCTGCAGGCTGTCGATAGTGAATATTTGCATCTGCAGGACTCGAGGAGGGGGGGAGGCAGCTGGCGCGGTCAGTGACCCCGACTTTGACTCCAGGCTCGCCCCCAACAGCTGATCCCAATCGTATGCCCTCAACTAAATTCTACAGGAAACTTATCTTACGTTGAATCAATTTTTCAGTGTAACGGCAGGTGAATCTATATGTTGCTCTTCTTGTCAATCGGGTCAGTGTGTGAAGATTTTTATGTACGTTTATATAGTATTCGCATCTTACTCCAAGCATCTATCTGTTAAATTATATTATATAAACTTAAATTTTTTTTTTTTTTAATATTATGTTTTTAACACATTCACTACTTTTTAAATGTTGATGTGAAATCTTTAACGAAAAATAATCATAAGTTAAGTTTATCTCATAAAATCTTTTTTTATACATATTTAAAAGAAAATTTGTACATATTTAAAAGAAAAACTACTATTTTGTGTTGTTTAAGACATCTGTGAATAGACAGCTCAACTTTTATCTGAGCTATTGAGACTAATAGAAAACTGAAACTACGTAGCTTTCCTCAGTTCTTTCCATGTACATTGCGAGTAAAAACCAAACTAGAACCTCCTTGTAATTTAAAATAATCTGGAATATGTATTCATTCACCGGACACGTTATACAATATTAAATTAAATCACAATACTTGGATATAAATAAAAATATAATATGTTGTAATTTGTTTTTATACAGATATTTGGACTGCATTTTTTTATATCAAGGATATTTCTGCACTCCAACTTTATTCTTTTAAATACTCGCTTATTCCCTTGAGTGCCCACTTAAGAAAGGTACAACATTTTTCCATTAGTGACAATGAACTCTTTCATGAAATTGTCTTACCGAAAAAGTTTGGCATAAGTTCGTGTATTGATTAAATTTTAATTCTTAAAAAAAAATATTTTTACGATGTTTCTACAAGATTTCAAAAATTATTTATGTTTTGCTTAGCGTTAACTAAAAGTATCAATTTTTAAAAAATACCAATGCGAGCGTTTTGAAAATATTTAACCATTCCTCTTATTAAAGTAATATGATAAATATTATCTGATATCTAACCAATCCTTGACTCATTTTGCTAATAATGTTTTTATCAGGCCTAGGAAAGCTATACAATTATAAAGCTGCCTTGCCTGATTGACTGGTTTTTCAGACTTTGGGTAATCATTCTCTAATCAGTAAATAGAGGTACTCTAAGATTATTAAAATAAAAGACGTTTCAAAATATCTTTAGAAATGACGTTTGAAGATAAACAGTTGGATGTCGATATTGGTATTGATCAGAGCCTCGCATTTTTTGAAAGCAGTTAGTGCTTTGATTATTAAGTTTAATGCCAACCAGAGGTCGGTTCCCTTTCGTTGCACATGATCGATATTTCATCTTCTATTTCGTTTGACATTTCAGTTACAAGGTATTTTACAATGAAAAGGGGAACTGAAAATATTATAGATATTTACATAAAATATATGTGATTTCAATACAAATCCCCTTGAATTGGGGATTAAATAATACGTCCTAAATTTGATATTATATATTTACAAAATAAACCAATCATATATAAATATTTTAATTGCCTAATTTTTAAGTTGTTTGTTTTAGAATGGTCCTCTCAGGTATCTACTTATATCAGGGCTACCCAGTTTTATTTTATTGGTGAGCTAAACCTGAATTAAGGGACTAAAGAATTATTTTCAAAATAGAAGGCCAATAGTATAATAAATACCAATCTTACATAAGTTACTCGAATTCCCCTCAATCTTAAATTTAAAACGATTTTTTAATTGAGTTTGAAATTAAACCATCAAAAATGCTTCGTAATTTCATTCCGAAGAACTGAAACGACGGTTTGCACAAAATGAGACGAATCGAAGCGTCTTTGTCGCCCGACCCGTCGCAAATATTCGCTTTTTTATTAATTCGAGCCAACAACGTGAGTGATAAAAACCTTTAATTTTGAATTATTGAAAAAAACTTTAAGATCGCCTGCATTTCGCAATCTATAGGCGATTCGAGATCGACTAGATAGGCATCTTCAGATAAACGTCCGTTAATTTCACTCCCTGAAACCGAATGCTCGTTTACATCTATTTTAAATTTAATACGATAATTTTTATCACTTTTCTTTGTTTAAAACAACTCTGCTTAACGATTCAATTAATTATGAATTTAAACTGGCATCGATTAACTAATCGGATGGTTTTCCACTATTTGTATCCCGCACTGTTCTATAGTATTTGGATATTTTATGTACAGCTTAACAGAAATAATATTGAATGCGTGCTAAATTAAATATTGTCACCCTTTGAAGAAGGCACACAGAAAATATGATTATGTATTGTTAAAAAATTACTACTGGTTTCATTTTGGATTTGAGCTCAAAAGTGCCAGCAAAGCATGGCGAGGGTTTTCTGCTTTATTTACATGATATTTGGCCATTTTGCAGTTCATCTGAATTAAAATTGATTTAAATTTTTTGGGGTGACTTGATACCACATATTTTTCACGAGATGATAGAGTGCATAGAGGTAGGCTTAGACATTACATTGCTTACACTGTAGGTGAGTAGAGCCATCCATAATTTTCATTTATATTTGTTTACGTATACCGCATTGTGATTTAAGTAGAATATTTTTATTTATATTGTTTGTTGTAGAGTGGCCACCTTTTGGATGTGTAAATGGATATAAATTGCGTAAGATAAAATCAAAACAATTAAATAACAATCCACAGCCACACGAACAAATATATTGTAAATAAGATAGATAATAGTTATTTAACAGCATGCTTAACGACAATCTTTAGGAGAGATCTACGTTATTCGATGTTAAAACTGGCAGCAGTAATAAAAAGCAGATGCAGCAATTTGAGACTTAAATAAATTTCTTAGCAAATACGCTTGATTTTAATTTAAATTAAGCCTGCATTTGATGGCGCTAATATATTGTCGGAGTACTTAAATGTTTGTGGGTCTGACTGTGGTCCAATAAGATAAGTTGAGAGGTATTTTCTTGAAAGTGTGTAGAATACAGCGTGGGCTCGGCATCGGACTCGTCCAGTCATCGAACCTGGAAATTTATGCTCCTCGTAATGAAGGAACCCACTCGACTCACCAAATGAAATCACCGCTGCACTTTTGTGCGATTTCTGAAGAATGCACAGCGCCGGGGAGATAATTAGCTTTGAGTACACGCGTGCATCGCGTTTCATTATTTCTTATGATTTTAGTTAATTATACTATTAAATAAATTTTATAACCTTTCGTGGGATTATTCAATTTTAATGACACAAAAATAATAGTTTAAATTGTATGATAAGTTTTATTTCATTGTATAGTCTATTTTTAATACAGTTGTCGTCTTGCTGTACAGTAAAAGCACAACGGGATTTTTTTTTATTAATAAAATAGTTGCAAGCTAAGTGCTTCATTCGGGGGTTTTTTTTATTATCATCATTTTTGTGTTTGTGTGCAAGCCGCGTTCATAAATAAAAATGTGATGTTCATATGAAAGCTGGCGCAAATATTTTAAATCGTACAGCATAAATAGTAATTTTTCTTCTTCTTTAGAGGCTTCTTGGCTGGTGACCATCTCATAGTGGGTTCCCGAGATCTTCTACACCGCAGTTTTATATGCAAAGGTCTGCGTATTGCTGTAATTTCTCTTCTTCTTCTGATGCCTCTTCTCATGGGAGGTTAGTGACCATTTCATCGAATCCTTATCCTGGGCTGCTGTTATATGCACGGTATTCATGGGGAAGACAGGTCCCTGGGTTTTTCTACACCGCAGCTAGTGTTTTGAAGAAAATATCTACGTATCGCTGCTCCCCGGTATTACTTTTATGTAATGTTAACCTTTTTGGCTCTGCAGAATTTAATTTCAGTATATAATGATAAATGTACCTTTGTATTTTATCTACACATTGAGTTTATAAAAAAATATTTGCATTACTAGCTTCGACCCAAAACACTGGGTCATCATCAGATGCATAACTAAACTTAAGTTATGCATCTTAATGGATTTTCCCTCAACAAGATTAATTTCAGTAATTTTTCAAGGAGGTTGACGACCATCTCACTCAGTATATACTCAAGCTGAACCAGTGTTTTTTAAGAGGAAAATAGTGTAGTGGATTCCCGGTTTATATTAGAAAGAAAAGTCTGCGTATTGCTGCTGCCCAATAGCGTTATTATAAATCCTTTTCTTGCAAAGCTCTAGCGTTTAGATCTGATACTCCGATATAGTAATTTCTCTAAGAATGATTAAATTTCGTTAATTTTACGCGTGAAAGTCGGCTGGGTGATGACAAACGCGCCTCGACACCCGTGAATCAAATCGCGTCTGAGTCGTGCCGGTGTAGTAGTTTCGGTTTTTTGGCCGGCGGTGGGATCCGGCGGTGAGCGGTTCATATAAAGCGCTCGGAGCCGCCGGGCGGGTCACTGCGCGGAGCTCCCGAGCGCCGACCACTGCGCGCACTCCCGCCCAACCTAACCTAACTTCCCCAAGTCTTGTGATACTCCAGTGTTTACGCACTCCACTGCAAGCTCAAGTATACGCATTGTTAACGCGGCAATCTGCAGAGATGGGTGTGCTGAGAACAGGTGAGGGAGATCTTTTAATTCTCGTGTTTTTTTTATTTTATTTTGATGAATTTGACAATATTTTTTTTAGTAACATAGTTACTTCTGTTTATTGTTGCACGGTGTGAGTATAGTATAGTAGTGTGATATATTGTTTACACTGAAGAACGTGTTACAGCATCGTTCTTAAATAGTCATGACGAAATCTTACAATTATGACAATTACAATATTCCCACTGATAAAATATATACTCTTTGTGATGAGATTTATACGAGAAGTGTTTATTTAAATTTTAGCTTAGCGGTGTCTGCTTTACAAAAAATAGCATTACACGGCAACCTTAGCAAATAACATAACTAAATACTGTACTAAAGAATATTATTGCATTTTTTTTCTCACATTCCTTCATGTGAGTCATTTGCGCTAATATTTTATTGTTGTCTACGTTATAGTGTCATGAATGTATTATCACGAAGGCCGATTTTCGAAGCAACCGGCTTATTTGTATAGCCTTTTCGTAAAACAAAAAAAAAACAAACAAACACAGGCAGGTCCAACGATTGAAATTTTGACATGCGGTTTTTTAAGCTGTTTTCGATAGTTTTTTTTTATTCATATGTAATTTGATATATTCATCACCATTTTGTACACTTCGTTTAATTGCCAAGACATTTTTTCTTCAAACATCAATAACATTACTTACTTGGCCTCCTCACAAAACACGGTTATCGAGGAAAAATATATATTTTATAAAAAATCGCTATATTAAAATAAATCAAAAGCTCTTTGCAATGCCTAGGAACTCCACACGCGACCAATGGAAGAGGATTTCCGGTGATTATATTTATAAGATTTAATACCTATTTCATTAAATCTAACAGAAAGATTTATTTGTTTCTATTTGGCAATAAAAAAAAATGAGTACATAAGTTTTATTAATATTTTTAAAGTACGTCGAAAGTTCTACGAAAAACGCATGTCAACTTTTTATATTAAACAATTTTACCCTAACACAGAAACACAATTTGACGATTTTTTAAATATATATTTTCGTTAATTACCTCATATTATGTTTAATGACATGAATACAGAAAAACCAAGGTGCTTACAATTATAAGTTTACATTGTCAAACACAAGTTTGTTTTGTATTTGAATACAATGTAGCAATTCATTTAAAAATGAATTATGATATCTCTTGTAATTAAATTTGTAGAAAAATGAATAGGTTATTGTAAATTTTACTGCTTTATTATGAGACTTCCAAAAGAGTGTTAATAAGAGTCTGGTTTTATAATGACATAGCCAGATTCATAAATTATTTTTTACCTACATATAACCGTAAAGAGCTTTGAAATCATGCAATAAAAAAAGAGTATTCACAAGGATATGGTATCTTTGAGTCATTGTCTCCATAAATTAAACTATGAGTTGAATGAGATCAATAAGCTACAAAGCACCTTAGTAAAAAAAAAAAATAAGCCAAAAATTTCTTTAAAAATAAAAATTATGTTTTAAATTGTCAGTATATTTTTTGAAACTTTTTTAATATTGTCTCGAGCTGGTAATAAGTTTTAAAATGACAACAAAACTTGCGTGGCGTTGTACTTAAAAAATGTTAAACTTCCGTATAGTTTCCAATGTTTTTTGTTGGTATATTTATCTTATTATAATTCATAAAATTCCAATGTAAATTTCTACATTTGCGAAGGTTTTTTTTTTATAAAATGGGCCATCAAATATAACTTTTAACCGTTTGACTTTTATAATTTGAAATATTGTAGTATTTTTCATCTTAACTTCGTGGATTTTATACAGGAAGTAATTTGAATCTTGTTTATTTATATTTAATAAATATTTGGAATTGTATGAAAAAAAGGTAGAATTTACGAAATTTGTCAGTTTTATAAAAAAACATTACAAAATAGTCCTTGGCAATAAAACATACCACGTATAAAAATTTAAATAAAAATGTAATACATCTTCTTTAAGAGCTGTTATAATACATCATAGTATGCTTTTTTTATGAATAATATCTTATTACCTTACATGAAGGCAATGGACCTTAGTATGAACTTTTAACTCCTTTTATATCCTTGTCCGGGTGTAATAATTCCCTCAAAATCTACAAACACCAGTATGCAAGCTTTTTATTGCTGTTTTGTATGCGTTAACTATTTATGTATATATATATATATATATATATATATATATATATATATATATATATATATATATATATATATATATATATATATATATATATATATATATATATATATATATATATATATATATATATATATATATATATATATATATATATATATATATATATATACAATATATAAAGTCTGTATACAAATAAAGACAAATTTAAAAATACAAAAACAAATTAAAGCTTTGAAAGCGCAGCGTTATTGCTCATGACTTTTTTTCTGAAACATTGAATAATATTTCATACTTCGTTAGCTGTCTAAAATGGCGGCTCTTTTGGTATCACTAAAAAGCGTTGTTTTTACTAGAAATTATATCGGCTAATAAATATTCACTGAACATAACATATAATTCAAGCTTATATTGGATCATAAACTGTTTTTAAAATTTTTATATTTAAAGAATATTTGTATTAAATTTCTATCAAGTTGTCTTGAAAATAAGACAATTATAATGATTAGTACGAAATCACAAGTGGGATATTAGATTAGAGGCAGGCGCAGCGGCTGGCTTGTGGTTATAAGGAAAATCACAAATCTTCTACCAAAAAGGCCTTTTCTATTTCATAAAAAAAACCTATTGCCAAAAGAAAATAGTTGCCAAGTAAATTTGTAGATCCATAATGTCATGAGACGGTTTTTGATTAAAATAAATACGTAGCAGATGAACTCGGCAACGTGCAACAAGAGCTCTCCGTCCTTTCTCAAGCTGCTAAATAAAAGCGCATTTCTGTCGCGTGCAAAAATGTTTATTCGGCAATCAAAATAACAGACGGAACTGGCTGTATTTCGGGGTGGAAACCAGTTCGCCCCTGCAGCTGTCTCCTTAACGGTCTGGCGACTCCCGGTCCTCACCTGCCCCGAGAGAACTGGGCTGATTAATTCATTTTTAATTTGCGCTCGTGGTCTTCAATCGAGGAGCTCTGTGGACTATTGCGAAACAAGAAAAATTACTCCTTGGATAAACCCATACTTACCAATTAATATTAAGGTTTTCTTCTGCAATTTTGTCTGCAAGTATGCTCACTAGTCATAGGGTGTAAAACGTTTTTTTTTTTCAATTCATAATTATATACTATTTTTTAGTGTTTTACACTAATAAAAATAACTGCTTTTAAAAATTGAAATTGGTGCACGCATTCTGTTCACGCACAGTAAACTAAATGCGAGAGACGTAATTGGTTAAATACAGCCGCCACAACACGGTTACATTTTTTTTCACATGCGGCTTTGTATATATATATATACATATATATATATATACACATATATAGTGTTTCTTCCATTCGAAACGATATAAAAATGAATCAAACTACCTTATGTGGCATGGTTTTAAAAAGACTTTAAGATCCTGTAAAATAGTTACTAATTGATTTAGCCGGTTCAACTTTCCAACTTTGAGGTTAATAATTATTTTTTAATGTGCAATGCATTTGAGCTCCCCTTAAAGAAGTTTTTAGAGTAATGTGGTTGTTATGCCTCAGAAGGTTCTGCGTGTTAATTTTTCCATTAGCGAAAGAATAAGTGTATTTTTTAATTAGTAAATAATATCAACTTTTTAATATTGTTTTAAAATTGTTTGGCATTCACAAACAAAAATATTCGTAATGTTTAAGCCACATTTGTTTAAATAAAAAGTCTATCGTTGATCAATATTTATTATTTAAACTTTCATGTGCACACATAAAATAATATAAAAACCTAATTAGAGATTATTAATGTCTTTTGTGAGGGCAAGGAACTTAATGAATAGTCAAAACTCAAATAAATCACACGCTCTACTAATCTAATATTGCAAGACTGGAAATTTATAGCCGAATGTAAAATTATACTTATTATGATTCCTTTAGAACTTATCAGATGTGAAAAAAGTATATTTGACTGAGCTTCACGCTGGGCTAAAAATAATCATATGAGATATTACTTCTTCTATTCAGTTAATCTTTGTCCAAAGTATAATAATCTCTAAAATGCTCTAAAATATTCAGTAAATAATTTAACTATTTAAGTCAGACGCTGTATGTTGAATTTGGTTCAATTATTATTTTTTATTTAAACTGTTCATATCAACAGACACAAATCGTCATTTTCCGAACCTAATTAGGCGTTAGCTTAATTATTACACCAGCTTATAGTTGAACCACCCTATATTAAAATTTTACAAACCCCATTTCAGACATAGACAAAAGTATTATTTGCGATTTATTAATTCAAGATATCAATAAATTATAATGACTCGATGAAATACAGTATTTTTGGGTTAGGTTAGGTTACAGTTCGTAATGTTACACGTGGCTGAGTCACTGTAAGTACATGTACACCCATTTAAGGGTCGGGCATGTATTATTCAGTACCAGGTTGAATAATTCGAGTGGCTATCAACTTTTTCACCACAAAGCGGCTTCTCACCTCCGGAGAACGGGCACTCGAGTAAATCATGTCGCGTGAGATATCTCGGCGGAATCCTCCATGTTTTTTGGCCATTTGCAGGAATTGATGATTGCCCTTGGCACGGGTAGCCCTACACGTGGCCGCGGCGTGGAACAGAACACTCCGGCTTTAGCTGAAACCACTCTCCTCACAATGCTCTGAGTAATAGCAGGAATATAGAAATACGGAGGCTGTGCCAGATTTTAATATTTAATACAGTGGTTTGTTGGGGTGTTTGTGTATCCTTTTAAATTTTAATGTGCTTCAAATTTATTGCGGTGGTACTTTTAAAATTTTACATCAAATAACGATTAAACATCGCTAATATATATTTTTTTGAAATTAATGATACAAAGATTTTTTTACTGTTTTTGTTTTCAGTTCCCTTTTAAAACGTTGAAGTGTATAAAAAAATATATTTATATGCATGTTCAAAATGACTAGCTTACAATTTATATTTGTTGTATATTACCGGCTTATAATTATAATGATGATAATTTCACTTAGGGTTGTCCTCTTAATGAGTCAATAAAAGACGCTATTGGTGATAAAAATAATTTTAATAACAAACAGTTTGTATGAGGGATAATTTTATTGTTAAATATTACGCAGGATTGTATCTTCAAATTGTTTGAAATGATCCATTTAGCTCTAAAGCTCTGGTTTTTTTTTAGTTAATTTTATATGGCATTAAAAACTTATTTGCGACTTGAGTTAAGGTGTAAAAAGTGTATCACATTTCTAAAATAAATTATTAAGTTTTAAATATGTTAAATTTTGGATCCGATTTATTATCACAGTTCACATAAAAAAACAGTTTTCTTTTAAGAACGTTGGATGAATAAACTAATGCAACGTGAAGTCACAATGCCTTTATACCACTTTCATATAAAGCTAAGCGCCTGTTAATTTTGAAAGTCGTTGTCCATTGTGCAAATCTACTCCCGAGTCTTCTGGTTAGAAAGCCATTCATAATCTACCGGGAGATCAATCTCTGCCACACAGTTCCTCGCAAAGTCAATCAAGTTCTGCGCGGATTATAATATTTTAATATGTCTATATGAATAAATATTTTACTGGTTTTAATATATGTTCAACAGTGCACTGTCTCTGTGACATTATATGCAAAAATAAAAATGCAAATTTTGACAAAGCTGAGACCAGTTTTTAGAATGTCGAAAAACGAAATCTTTTTGTGATGGAAAATGTATATTAAATCTTTTTATGGAGTCTTAATTAATACAACAAAAAAATAATCAGTCAGTAAAAGCTGAGGATTTTTGGACCAATTGACCTGAACCAACTTTTTGATAAAACCTAAAGACTCTTCAAAAAAATCAATAGCAAAATTGCTTGTTTGCAAATCAAACTCAGGGAAAAATGTTATGTATCTACTTTAATGTATGTGCTTGCCGAGGTGCGCTTGATTACCTGTAATTAACGTTTTATATTATATTAAATAAGATTTAATTACGCTCTTCATAGTATTTTTTTGAATATAGTTATTTAGGCCGACAACATTCATTTAAATAAATTATGAACACTTTTAATAGCTTTTTGTTTTGGATCATTATTACTATTTAGGCGATATATTGAATTTAATCAAAATTTCAAACAATTTATAATTTAAGACCTTGCTTATTTATTTTAATACAATGAATTTAAATTTAATAAGGGTAAGGCGTACAAATTATTTTTTCTACGTACGTAGAAAAAATAGTTTAAAATATTACATTGAACTTATTAAAGGTGAGTTTAAAGGAACATCAAATTCTATATCCACGTTTAATTAATTCACTATTAAATGCAAATGTAGGTCAAAGCTTACTATTTAAGAATTAATTTAATATAAACAAACCCGTTAGAAAGGTCCTCAAATGTCAAGTTCATTATAATGTTTATTTTGTTTTAAATAAAAACCAGTTCTCTCGGAGAAATCTATTTTCACTTCCACTCTTAAGGAGTTTTTTGTTAGACGGTGTTTTGCAAAAAAAAAAACAAGTGAGAATAAAAAGTCATTTCAACAATAGACTGATTAATTAGAAAAAATATCTAAATGGTTTGTTAACAGTTTAAAAACTCGTTCAATTTTTTTGAGACAGTAAAAAATATGTTTTCGTTACTGTAAAACATATCAATCTTAAAATCAATACGTGTCTTTGAACGATAATTTATCCTGTATTCCAAAATATTACATTCTGCACTATTAAGAATTCCAAAATATCATATTATTAACATTCAATGAAAAATCGATAAAATGTGATAGGGGTAGATTTTAATTAATAAACAATAACAAAACCATTTATTTTTTAAGTATCATTGCTTAAAAAAGAAATCTTGCCATTAAATAAAATTTCACTTTAGCGAAAATCGTACATCAAAATAATACACATATATATATATATTTTTTTTTAATATCGGTCTTATTCCCATTGTCCTCAAAGTGTTTTTGATAGGTCAGAGATAGTTTTCGTAAATTGGTCGTATTTCAGGCGGTCAACTTCCAGGGTTTTCAGGATTTTTTTGTTGTGAAAATAGAATAAAGAACCAATCTGGAGCAGTCGCTCCCCGCGGGTCACCGAGCCGGCCCGTCCCGAGGCCCGGGGCGCGTTATTCCGAGCCATTAAAGTTCCTGCTCTTTACTTACAAAGCCAACAATTCTGCACAACAGGAAACATCGCAGTAATATGACTTTATGGACCCACCACTGGGAAAAAGACGCCTTGAAAACTAAACTTTTGTTACCAAAAAAAAAAAAAAAACTAACACATTTTATACAGTGAATTTTATTCTAGACTCAATATTGGTCAAGTTGAAATATATTTTTTAACTTATAGACCAAATTAATATTAACAAAGGTTACAAGGTTGATTGTGTTGTCATCAACAGTTTTACTTGCAGATGAAACGAAATAAATTTTAACAAAATTGATTAATAGCGATAAACATTGAGGTACAAAGTCTTATTAGTGACGCCTTGTGTATTTTTATAGTTTCTGCAAAAACGCCCCGGAATTTCTGAATAATATGGCGGCGCACACTTGTGAGGAGTTTTTTTTTTTTTTTTTTGTCGAGAATCTCATCTTAAACTAAAAGGCTGCTGAAATGTTTTTTTCCTTTTTTGCTGAGATTGGTCTTAGTTCGCTGCAGGTTTATGTTTAATACCATTAATCCAGTCTAGTAATAGCGGACCACTATAGATTGTGATTGCAATCTATTATCAAAAATGTATAATTTATTTAGGTTTACTTCAGAATATTCACGATATAAGCATAAAAAGCAACCTGGCATAGCGATACAGATTATTAGTTTTAGTAATTTATTAATTAATTAGTTTAGTTAATTTATCACTATGCAGTAGGAGTTTTGTTATAAATATTAGCAAATTTTTGATTTATCGGAATTAGCATAAAATAAGTCCTTGTAATAGATCTTTAAACAATACAAATCATATTTGTCAGGTATTAATAACGCAGCCAAGGATTTCAATTACTTTGCAAACATCTCAGTATAATTATAGCTCATCTCAAACAAAATTTTTATAAAATCAACAGAATTCGATCACGCAAACCTATTAACCTACAAAAGACTTGTTTGATTTGAGATTTAAATAAATAAATACAATTGAAAGAGTCATGTCAGCGACTGTTTAACTTGATAAGTATATTGGGTCGGATTTTACCGTTGCATTGTGTAGTTTGTGTGGAGTCACGAAGGCAGACTCTGGAATATGGTTTATTGGGCCGCCTCGCATTTTATTCGCCCAGAAACAAAGGCAGAGGAATTCGCTCTCAACAGGAAGCAGCGAGCGGAATCTTAGCGTTGATAAACAATTTGTGTTCAACGCAGATCACGATTGCATCCTCGGCTCCAGTTGCACACTGGGCTCGAACCACCACCCCCAGAGACATACTTTTTTAAATAAGAATGAAACGATGGTATTATTAGCAAGTACGTAGTGCCTATTTTTTTTAATTGCAAGACTTTTCGTGCATAAATTGACATCTGTGTCGAATCGAATGTAATCGTGCATATTATTTTTCAACGTTTCAAAAATACCATAGAAATTGTATTTTGTCTTCACTTTGAGTTTATTAAAATTATTTGCATTACTAGTTTCGACCCAATACACTGAGACATCATCAGATGCTTAACTAAACTTAACCGTTTAGTTAAGCAAGTGAGGACAAAATACAAAGGTACTTTTATCGTTATAATAATGGATCTTCACGACTCAAATGCCTTATCCCTCAACAAGAATACTTAAATGATATATATGATTTTATCAACTGCAGAATTTATTATAATAGCATCAAGTAACTCATCGATTGAATCTAGCACAACGGTATATTTAAAAAAAATATTTTTATCAGGGTTGTGGCTTTGGTGGCATGGGGAGAATGAAATTAAATATTTCCCCTTAATTCGACTGCAGGTAATTGTAGTGATCCTCACTTTATGTGTGAGGCATTTGGACTGTTTTATGCGAGCAATAAAATTCTTTAAAACCCTTTGCTGCCAACGGGGAGGCGATGCGGTGCACTGTGCGGGCTAGCGGCTCTCTGCGGTGAACGTCCGCTCGTGACCCGCGCGGTACCGTTCCCGACCGACTCAGTCACAGCCGCACGCTGTCGGGTTCGATTCCTGATCGGAACCGACGTGATTTATTCATTATGCCACCACTGTAGACGGCCCACAATTATTCACGCTCGTAGTTGGCTAAACAAATCGACTGAACAGCCAATTGATGAGGATGATCTTTAAAAATATTTCAACTGTACATGTGTATGATGCACTATCAAACAAAATATTTTAGTTTTTGCTAGACCTACTTCAAACCAAAAAATAATACTCATGATTAACTTAATGTATATTCGGTTGTATATAAATGCCATTTCTGTGTCAAACGTGTTAGTATCATCCCATTGATTTGTAGAAAAACACTGGAGAAAATAATATTGAATTAAATTATTGTTAGTGTGCCAAGGCTAATTGCTTTATGGATTTTTCTTCGTGAAAAACTTGTTATTGAATATAAACTAAATTGTCTTTTGCGGTTAATGAGATGTGTATAATAAACAGCAGCTAATAAAAAATCCATGCGATATCGTCTTAATCAAAAAAAAAAAAAACAATATTTTACTATTAACATTATGTTGACAACTTGAGTAAAAATAACATTTGTGATATTTTTATTTCTTGCATTGATTTCACTTCGAGTATCAGAGATCGAACTTTTATGTAGCTTTACACTTAAAGGCTAGTAGGAATTTTTTTCTTGGTTTAGTTACTGTTGAGGCAATACTAATAACTGATCATATAGTTGTATTTATTCACAAATATATATACTTTTTAAAATGGGCGTATCGCTTAACATTGATATACGGTCAGAATCACTTATATGGGAATAATTCAATATTTTACAATTACGAAAAATGCTAAATTTCAAGTTGGTAACAAATAACTAACGCACGCGTCATGAGCGACAGGTTTATCGGGTGATTGCTGAAATCTGAGGCAACAAAACTGCAACTTAAACCGCCTGTTGGCGGTTAGTTTTAGCATACACGTTAGCTTTAAATAGTTTATTAAACTTCTCATAAAAAATCATTTAATAAATGCTAAATTTCATAGCACGCAGCTACACTTTGTAATACAAAAATGAAAATAAAAAAAAATAGAAGTTTTCAAGTAATTAAATAAATTGAAGTGTAAAGTACACTCTTTTTTTGCTTCCTTAGTATTTACTTACACGTTTTATATACGTTTTATGCTCATATATATATATATATATATATATATGTGTGTGTATGTATAAATGAATAATACCAGCCTGTAGGCTCAATTTCTTACGTAGATTTTCTTTTTAGATAATCCTCGTAATCCTGACAAATTACTCTTGAACGTAAGATTATTGGAGATTGGGATGTTTTCGTTAGCGCTGATTGAGCACTAACCTAGTCTAACCTAAACTAGTGATTATATCTTGCCGAGATTATTTGATATATATTCAATGACTATAGTTGATGACTGATAACAGTAACTTGATAAATCATATTATAATTTATTGTTTTCAGCAATATATGAAGACTCTACGACCGAACGTTCAAAATGTGATATGTTTGGCGTCTTTTCTGATCCTAAATTCAATTAGATTAAATATCGATTTTGAAGTTGTTTATGTGTTGTTAACTTTGCGGTAAAATCAGTGCAGTAAAATTATACATTAAAATTATTTTCTGTTCGCTCCAAGCTTGAATTATAGTCTCATTATGGTTACGTTGTTTGAGAACCAAAAAAGTCTAAAAACAGAATCACGTCTTACGGTAATCCTGGAGTCTATGATAGACATTATGTAGTCTTCTGCTCTAGCATTTAACTGCTACAATAAAATTCGCTAGACTCTTAAACTGTTTCTTTCCATTCACCGTTGGTGTTGTTTCAGCAAGACGCTCCGTGAACTCAGTACGCCTTCGAGCGGTAACAACACTTTGTAATACCGTACCAGACAATGGAAAAAAGTGAGATAACAAAAACTACAAAGAGCTTGCTTCAATGGATACTCCGAATGCGAGATGAGTTCAAGTTTAGACGGTGGTGTGCCGTGAGAATCGAGATTATTTTTTCATTCAAGAACAACCGGAAAGGCTGCTTCGTCGCTTTTTTTCTCTGCGTTTTGGTCTCGTGACCTACTTCACGTGTAGCTCGTATTTATAATAGAGGAGTCGGGTAGTAAAAATCATCCCTGACTCTTTTTAAATACGAACGCTGCTGTCGACCTGAATTTGTTTTTTTCCCGAAAAATATGTTTTCGGGACATCGCCTGATAAATATCTGACAATATCCTTACGATTGTAATGTTATTTATTAATGTTTACATCACTTTTAAAAGTGCGATATCTCCACCTTATAATATTTATTTAATATAAACGTCAATTATAATTTCACTCACAGAAAATTGTCATACTTTTCGACTCTATTGTCCATGTCAGCTTTCTCCGCTGTGAAAAAATATTATTCACTCAACGTTTGTACAATGATATATCACAAACTTTGAGAACATAAGAAATCGTATATACGTACATACAAATACAATCTATTGTTATCCATCAACTACTGGATGGAGACCTCCCACGTTCGTTTGCGAAACAGCAGCATTCGGAACTAATAATTTGCTCGACAAGTCTTTGAATGACCTTTTCACTAAATTGATTTATCGAGTCTTTATTATGTTAAATGATTAGTTACTTGTTCTGGTAAAATATCATGCTGATTGCAACTTTATGTGTTTAACTGTTGAGGTTATTCAATTGTGTTGTTAGTATGATTTTTTGTATTTGGTACGCAATTGTTTGTATTATACTAAGACAGTATCTGGTTTTAAATTCCTTTGTCATGTTTATTATTTTGGTGGGAAATACACGCGGATGGAATACTTTTCTTTTATGAGAAAATATGGCTTGCATTATACTTTCACAATAGGCTTCCTTATCTATTTAAGATATTTATTAGAATATTTTAAATAAAATACTTAAGTGATTTTCCCACATTTTCCACATTTTCATTTATTTATTAGAAGATAATTTATAGCTGGTGTTTAAGACCGTAAATGTGCGTCTTTTCAATACCCAACCAATAATATTTTATATAATACTTCCCAACTTATATTATCATTTACATCTGTTTTTATTTATTGCATGTCTTGAGTGATATATTTATGTAATTAAAATGCCTAATTAATTAGCATTACAGCATAAATACTTATGAATTGCACAGGATCCGCAAATCATCAGGCCTATTTCTGATTTTGCACTCCTGGTGCCTAAAGAAGCTCTGGATTTGGGAATATTTATTTTTTATGGTTATGAACTAGAAAAACTAACGAATCGATTTTTTATCTTTGTACTAACTATGATAATTTCAAGTCTTTTTTAATTTATATTACACTATTGCGTTGGTCTCCGGTGAAGGCATTAACGAAAAGTATCACAACATACACCGTGGAAGTTTATGTATGCCAATTGGTGCAATCAAAATTAAACATAAAAAATATAACTCACATTAAAAGGAAAGAAGTTTTCTCAAATAACTTTGTGCTTATTCTCTGGGGCTTTTAAAATAATAACTTAAATCAATCTAAATAAGTCTTATTTCCAATCTAAAGTTTTCTTAGTTTTAATGGTCTAGAGGTCTTGAATCAAACCATTAAATCAACTCTCATCAAATGGTGCACGTAATTGACCTTTGATTTCTGTAATAAACTTACAGACCCATTGAGCTTGTTAATAAATGGCTGAATAATCTATTTATAGTTATTATTTCATAGCTATTAAAATTTAAGGGTATTAAAAATAGTTTAACTGATTTAAAATGTAGTACAACAAGAATAGTTACAAATTGTTGTCTGTTTTTGAATAACACGCCCACGTCAATTTTTTAATTGTGAGTAACTATAACAAAGCTCAATAACAATGATAATTAGTTTTTGCTACGCAATGTATTGAGTCCTTAGACTCCGTTTAATTTAGTTTGTCAAAGTGCTCTTATTAGTTGTTTATCGTGGATCGCAATTTTGTTTAACTAGTATGTTTTATGTAGCTGAAGGAACAAATTAAGATACCAAGTTGATTGAGTATACACCTATTAATATAATATAAGCATTAAGCTGGTCATTTGGTATATGCAAGTTATATATTAAATAGTTTATTTAAACGTATAGTTTGATTGTGCTAAAATATGATGGTAACGTACAGTTAATAATATAGTTATTTTTCTTTTCGTAAGTTTATATTTAAAATAATGACGAGTGTGATTTGTATTGGCGCATACTATATCAATACAAATCATCTTTGACCAAATTGAAATAGGCGAAATAAGGACCTCTCGATCAATATTCATTAACATACCGAAAATTATTTTAAGCATGATTTTTTTTTATTTCAGTGGCTTTGCTGCTGACAGTGGTGGTGTTGGCGCTGGCATGGCCTAGAAGGGGGAGGTCAGAGGACTTCCAAACAGGAGGCTTCATAGGAGAAGCCAGCAACGAGCTATCTACGGCAATATTGCAGGTATCCAACGAAATCATCATACAAACTAAACTGTGGCGGGCGTTTTACTCAGTTTAAACATTGTAACCTAATACAAATGATATATGTAACAAGAAAATTATGCTTCCTTGTATTGACTTTTGTATCATTGCATAAATAAAATATCTCAAATAATGTTTATCAGACAAAATAGCTACGTAGGCGAAACTTCATATACTCTTTAAGGATTCTTTGTTATTCAAAAAGTAAAATTGTGATATTTCTCTTACTAGTATTTTTATAATAAAAAATACGTATTCTGCTTTGTTACATAAATATTTAATATTAACTAGGACTTAATTTATTTAATTTATTTATATATATATTACATAAATTTTTTGCTGTGTTTTTTAGAGTTATGTCGATGACGACTCAAATTTGGCATTCTCACCTCTCGGTTATTCCGTTATCCTGGCAATTTTAGCGGAAGGAGCCAAAGGAGAAACCAAAACTCAGCTCTCTACGGCTCTGAAACTACCAGAAGATAAAACAATTGTAAGAAATATGTACCAAGGCATCATGAAGAGACTTCATAATACTAATGAATTCAAATTGAATACTCCAGAATTTAAGAACTGGTTCTACGTTTATAAAAACTATACGATCGAAGAAGACTACAGAAAAATTCTCGAAGAATTCTATTTGACTGAAGTTAAGAGTGTCGAAAGGTATGATTCTAGCTTCTTCCAAGTTAAGAAGGACTCGGCATCTAATGAAGACGATGTCAAAGTTGAGCAGATCGATCCTATTCCATCTGTTGAAATGAAAGAACCTATCGTCAAGGATCTAATAACTACAAAAGACAATAGCAAAGATGTACACGACTTCGATAAACTTCAAAAAGAACCTAGCACGTCATCCGATAAAAAAGTTGTTGAAGGTATTAAGGAAGAAAAAAAAACTGATGAACCCAAAAAAGATGAAATAAAGAAAGAAGAAATTAAAGTGGAGGAAACTGAAAAAAAAGAAAAAGAGGTTGAAAAACCAAAAGAGGATGTTAAATCAGAAGAGACGAAAAAGGAAAACACTACACCAAAGCACAGCGAGGAGAAAATAATCAGCTTTGCTATGGAAGACAAACCAGAGATGCTCGAATCAGAACTGTACGATAAACAAGACTTGATTAAGCCAGGAAAGAATATCAAGGAAAAAATAAAACTTGCCAACACTTTCCCAAAAAAGAACCAAGAATTAAATGGAGACTTTGAAATTATGGAAGCCGTTGAGGCAAGGAATCATCCAAGAACTACAAAGTCTCTTTTTGGAAAAGACGATGTGTCGAACAGCCTATCTGCAAATAGAGTAGGAAGCAAAGATCCCAAAAGTAAACATCACATTTATTCAACTTAAGTATTTGCTGATTTTTAAGAAGCACTTTATATAATTTTTAACCACAGTAAGTTCTAATGATTTTAGTATTTTTTTTAAAGTAGCTTATGGATGTTTTCAGATCCTAACTCCCTCATGATCCTCTTCAACGGTCTTTACTTCCGCGGCTCTTGGAAGACTCCCTTCAAAAATGTAGATTCCGATACCTTTTACAAGTCACCCACGGAGAAGAAGTCCGTTCCAATGATGATGAACAAAGGAATCTTCAAGACAGGATCTCTACCTGGCCTCGACAGTGTGGCGGTGGAACTTCCATACGAAGTAAGCAAAAAATGAACATAAATAAAAATTATTCCTTATTTTTTATTCAATAAATAATGGAGTAGTTTTGAGTATTTAAATAATTTCATACATTGCATATTTAACATATTTTTCTATGTGGTACTCTACTAATTCTAAATGAATATTAATTGTGTACGTTTTTTGAGCGAATTTTTTGGTTCTTATTAACCATAGGTTTTTATTTTACTATTTTTTAATCTGTTATAACTTCTTTTCTTAAAATATAAACTCAGATTAATGGGTCTAATAAATTTTTCTTTTGCAATCCCTTTGACTTGTTCTGCGTGTTACACAGTTTTCCATGGCAGAAGTAAACGCGAGTAGGTCGGCCTGCTTCTTGTGTTTTCAAGAAAGGCCGATGAATATCGCAAATTTTAAAGAATAGGACAAAGGAAGACCTTCAATGA
The DNA here is from genome assembly GCA_022113835.1 of Atopsyche davidsoni. Taxonomy (NCBI): domain Eukaryota; kingdom Metazoa; phylum Arthropoda; class Insecta; order Trichoptera; family Hydrobiosidae; genus Atopsyche; species Atopsyche davidsoni. The sequence continues at coordinate 5,035,164 of JAILWY010000006.1, read as the reverse complement.
GAGACCCATTTGGAAATTCGAGAAGATTCGAGTTCCTTTCACCGAATATATTATGACGTCACGGAGTCGATTGGACCAGTGAGTGCCAATAACAAACACACGTGTGGCGTAAAACTTGAAAATAATGAACACAAGAAAGACGTGTGAAGGAAATCGTGTAATATAATTTCATCACAGAAAAATCGTCTCATAAATATATCTCAGTTTTGATTTGATGAACGCTATTTTTATTTATTGATCTAGGAAATATTCGTTGGAGGAAACAGAGCCTCATGAAACAAAGATTATTCAATATACGCTGAAACTTCTTCAGTAATGTGCGCGGAGGCGGTTGAGTACTCGTCTATAAGCCAGTAATTAAATAATCCCACGAAAATAAAACACCAAGTCATAAAAAGGTATTCACTTGGCGAAACATATCTGGTAATTAAGGCAGGTCGCCGTACATAGCCCGGCCCCGCTGGCCGCCGTCCGGCCCGAGCTCAAGGCTGCGCCGAGCCGCTCCGAGGGTCCGGCCACTTTGTATTCCACTCTCAAGTATTTATCTATTTCTAGAAGTAAATAGAACCGACGTCAAATTTATTCCAAAGATCCCTGCTTTAAATCTAAAACTATTCAATTCAAATCAATCTGAATCATTGCGATTAAATAAATGTTTTTTTGCGTAATGCCTTGGTGTATTTTTTTTTTTGACGTACCTACTACAGTGTCAGTTACTATTTTGAACTCATTCTCTCCAATTTGAGAAGATAATACGCGAATACGCTAAATGGTGCGCTTTGCATGACTGTATGTATTACGTAGTCAATATTTATTGCCCTATGACGTAGAGGTATCAAGTACTGCGATGTACTCGACTAGATGAAACTTTCAACTCTTGGTGTCTAAGCTGTGTTTAAAATCGGAGAATTTCAATGAAAAATCACCATACCAATTACAGAAATACTTTATGTAAAGACCTCGGTTTATATAATATATAGTACATATATAGTACAACTGAACAAAACTTCGCAAATAAGCAGTTAATTAAAGGCCTCTTTGCACGCAGTGACACAAATTGCAACAGATTCGCAATCAGCTAATTTTTGGTGTTTTTTTAATGGTTTTTCCAAAGTTAACAAAGCAAAATAGGACGCTATTGACTAGCTGCAAGTCGGTTGCAAGTGGTGTTGCTACCGGCGTTGTTTTAAGTGGTGTTGCGTTGTTGTACGTATAAATGTTTTTCTTTTTTCTCATGTGCCTTCAAGGAGGCGACAGAATAAAGAATACGCTTCCGCAACCCAGAAGAGTGCCGGAAGGCAAACCTGGGTGCGGGGTGCAAATGCCACCCCATAAAAAAGGGGGGTGCGGGTCTTTTGTGTGATTGTTCGTGGATTGATCACTTATATAGGGTGTGATTCTAGGGTGTTGTCGTGTGTTCCAGGGAGATAGGTACGCGCTGGTGGTGGTGGTGCCGCGGGCCCGAGATGGCCTGAGGAGGCTGGTTGCAGATCTGCCCGGCCTGCCGCCCGCCCGCATGGCCGCCTTGCTGCGCTCCGCCCACCTGCGCGTCCGCCTGCCTTCCTTCTTCGTCGAGGTCACCACCAAGCCCCTCGCCGCTCTAGCCAAGGTGCGTACCAACATCTCGATAGGTCTTCCACATGAAACCAGAATATACCAATACACGAAATCAACTACTTGCTGCGCATAAGTCTAATACACCTTGCAGTACATCATGATTATTGGCAGTATGATGAATACTTCGATAATAAACCCATCAGTCTCATAAATTTATCAGATGGTAAGTGTTATCCATTTAACCTGACTTGTCATTCTAATATTTCATTTATACGTACTGAAACCACTGCAAGGAAAAATAGAATTAAATTGTCATGAAATTTTATCAAATTAACGCAAATTGCACGTTTAAATATTATTAAGCTTCATGTATTTTGTAGTAATGATTAATTCATTATAGCATTAACTGTTCGTGTACAGTGACATCTATCGGCTTCTATCAATAATGTAATAATGTCTCACTTAAAGCCTTATCTTGATTTATCTGAAAATATATCATAAATGAAAATGCCCTATGTGAGCAAAATAAATTATCGTTTGAAAGTAAGAAAACCTCACTGGAAAGGAAAAAAACCAACATCTCTATATATCTATTCTCTAAATTGCAATATTATAAATCCCCTGTCTTTAAAGTGATTTGAATTTGATTTCAGTTTGGGGTGAGCTCTATCTTCGGCCAGGACGCCGATCTTTCTGGAATTTCCCCGGTTCAAGGACTCTTCGTCCAGGAAATGGTACAACATGTCTCCATCAAGGTGGACGATGAAGGAAATTCAAACAATCACATTGCAGGTAATATAAAATTTTCCTTTATATGAATCACTTTTGATTCGAGCAGTTTTATATTTTTTCTGTAAAACATATTTTATAAGATTCCTTTATGATGATCAAAGATCGACTGGCATTATTTATGGTAGAAAAATCAAAAATATTATTTGGATTGTTAAAGAATTTTTATATAATGTTATGTGTTTAACATTGAATTATTTATTGTTTATATATTACTATATTTCTGTTCACGTAAAAATATCACAGCGATGACAATTGTTGTAGTGTTGTATGTAAATTCCGAGACGTTTTTTGTCGCAATCAAAAAAATATTCCTTCGAACCGGATTTGAACCAGTGACCTATGGATATCAGCTTTATAACTCTACAGTCCACCGCTCTACCAACTGAGCTATCGAAGGCACACTTTCCAATCAAACATTACTGGTACAGTAGCTTTAGTCATTTTGCTGACTTTCGCAATCATTTCAGTGTCAGCTGATACAATTTTTTACTTTCACTTCACTCTGAAGCCGTGCAAGAGACGCGAATATCTCGCACCAGGTACACCTTCGATAGCTCAGTTGGTAGAGCGGTGGACTGTAGTTGTATATAAAATTGATATCCATAGGTCACTGGTTCAAATCCGGTTCGAAGGAATATTTTTTACCATTTTTTGCAACTTACTTGCACAGCTTGTGACTCGACCAACCAAGCAGCATTTTTCGTTAAACTCGTAAAAGCTAACGAATTCAATTTTTAGCACTCTTGGTTTTCAAAACGTTTCGGACACATGTCTACATTTAGACATTTGTTCACCAAGAATATATAATTAGACATATGCGCAATAAAGCTCCCTACATATCTTATTTATTTTTAATTTTGAATTGATTTAATTCGTTAGTTTTAGTATCATACAAATTGCGTTTAAAAGTGCAAAAAGCTATATCTAAAAAAATTTAGCCCAGTTCGAGTTAGTATATTTGGTGAAAGAGTATACTATCAAATGTTTAATGACTACAATATTTTGTTTGGATACATAAATCTACGATTATACAAGAAACTGATTACTCTTTTATACATTGCTTTAGTACAATTTAAATATTGTTTTTATACTTTTCTATTAAGTCGACTCCTTTATGAGTTTAATTAATTTATTACAAACAAGATTCATAAGATGATTTTGACGTTTGATGTATTTTTTCTACAGTATAAGATCAACTATAAAATTAAACAGAAATTTTTATTTCAATTTATAATTTTTAATGTTTCAGTTGCCAATCCATCGATTTCGGAGCGCAGCGAGCCAATCAGAGAGCATCCGGAAGTTGAAGTCAAAGAAGACATTGAAGAGTTTGTGGTGGATCGTCCTTTCCTCTTCTTCGTCAGGGATGTCGTGGATAATATCGTTGTTCTGGCGGGGAAAGTCACAGACCCCATGCAGCAAGAACCCTTTGAATAAAATCAAAGTTCATGGTTATTTTTAAAACATCCGTCCATTTTAAAATTTTAACACACTTCGAAAATGTTTTTTTGGTTTTTTTTATTTTAAATTAGGCTCTATAAATTGTTTTTATGTTTTAGTTTATTTTAATTCAATAATATTTATTATTTTTTAGAGGTTCCCTTTATTTGTCAATTATAAATTTAATTATTTAAAAAGAATACTTTTTATGTATTCAATATAAGTGCGGTAAATTGAAATATGTGATATGTTTTTTATACATAGACGTAAGAAAATATTTGATCCAGAAGCATTTGATATGGAAAAAGTACACAAATAATTTATTACAGTAATATAGAATTTATTTATAAAATATTTAATTAAGTATAGTCCTATATATTTTGGATAATAGTGTATATTGTAACTCTGTGTTAAATGATTTGATTCACTGTAAAATTTTATTCACATGATTTATTTATATTTAATATATTTTAACTGTAGTCATTAGCATAAATAAATAAAAATAAAGTATACTTTTTATTATATATGTTGCAACATGCATGCATTTTTATTTTCAGTAATTTACACCCTATAACGTATGTGCTTTTAAAAAAGTAATAAATTTTATATATATTTATTTGGTTGTTTTTAAAAATGTTATTTAAAAATAATAATCCATATAACTAATCATTATTTATTTTTCAATTCGTTTTATATTTTTTTAATTCATGTGCAGAAATTATGTATATTTTTTTCTCCCATGGATATTATTTACAAACTTTATATTATTTTATTCACACAGAATTTTAATTATATTAATATTAACACTATAAATATTAATAAAATTTTAATGTTCATTAAATGGCGACATCTATGAGTGATTTTTCCGATATGTACACGTTCTACTTTACACAAATTATAACTTAATTCGTTATTTTTTTATATAACTTTTTTAATACTCATTATTATATTATATTATATTATAAATTACGTCATTTTTATTTATAGAATAAAAATACTCAAATCACAAATTTATATTAACACAGCAAAGATATTATGTTCAATTATATATTTAGCAAAAGGGCTTTTATTGTACTCGTATCTTTATTCTATTTTGGGAATTAATAGTTATATTAAATACAGATATTAGATTATGTAGGAAAATACACTAAAATATCTCCGTCTATAATAAACGCTGTGTGAGTACACACATGTTATTTTCATAGCTTCAATTATGAAGCTAAAAAATATTTTAATTCATCAAATGTATCAAACAATTGCGATAGTAAAATAAAGAAGTGAACTTGTTTGTTGTAAATTACAGAATGAGACCCAATGCATTCATGGACCATCTAAGCAGGTACACAGCATGATTTATTATGCTTAACTATATGATATTTATGTAGAAGGACCCGGGGACTCACTACCCTATTTTCCCCTTAGAAAACCATGAACACTGGCTCAGCATGAGTATATGCTCAATGAAATGCTCCCCAACCTCCGCTGAGGAGAGGCACTTGATGAAGAGGAAAATGAACGTCAAAACGCAACAACGTCCATCTTGCTTTTTGCCAACTCAACAAGCCCTTTAATATATTTATTTATTTTGTCTTGCTATAATTGCTTGTAGAAACTCTTAATTACAAAAAAAATAAAGTTTTTCTGGCTTGTACTTACAACCAAGTTATGGTATTACTTTTTCTTCCGTCTTTACAAAATTTTCAAAATCTTTAATTATATAGACACATCATTAAATGATTATTTATTTATTTTAATAAACGATTTTTCACATAGAATGTTATTAATAAATGTTCTCTAACAAGTTGTTTACGAAAAAATGACATCCAGAATAAATCGCGATACGGATGATTTATTTTCTATATGTTTCACCCACAGCAAAAAAAAGCTGCAGGCCTTGCATGATATAATCCATAAATTCTTTGTATTGTATAGTTTTCTGCCTGTTTGATATTTAGACTCGTAAGAATTATACACTCGTGGAAATTCGTATATTTGCACTTTCTGTCTGCATTATTAACTCTAAATACGTCATATAGAATCACATCTATTTGCTTGTATTGGTGACATGTTAATTGTATTAATCTTGATGTGGATCTAGCGCGTACGTATAAATGTATAAATAATATGAATTCATATCAACTTATATAAGTTGGACATTGTTTATCTGGTGTATTCGTTAATGACTCGTCCCACCGGTTCTGCCACTAAGAAACTAATTTTAAATTGCTTTCTGATTGGATACAGCTGAGAATTAAAATGTTCTATACTTCACTTTTATTTTTAAAAAAAAATCTACCACATCATAAATACTCAAAAGCAAACCGATGTGTAAATTTTAGTTTCATTAATCACTGAACTGTTGGAATAATTTATCAGTAATTTCAACTTTTTTTAAATAATCAAAATTACTTTCAGATTTAAGGAAAGAAATCCTTTTGAAAACAACCCTCTATCTTACTAAACTTTTCGCATTTCTTTAAGGGTAGGTACTTTTGGTTCGATCAGCTAAGCGTACCTCGGCGACACAGTGCTGGGTCGATTATATTAAACTCATATCCAGAGTGCATGCTTTTTTAGTCAAAGAGGATATGTAACTTAATTAATATTACTTATTTATAGTACTATATTGTTCTTTATTTATTCTTTGTCGAATTTATAATATTAATTTTGGCATGCAAATTCCATGTAGGTACATTGAATATACCACAAGGCATCGAAAGTAGAATTAGAATGACCTATCTCTAATATGTCCAATTGTGGGGAATCCCAACAACTAAGAACCTGTTTACAATGCTACTGTAAGATTTGTGACATTCTAAAGAAGTCCCAATGGTCGTAAATAAAATTTAAAGGTGACAATAAAATACGTTTTTAAATAACAAGCGAGAAGCCCTTGCGATACCTTTAAAATATATGCACATACAGTCTCTCTTATGCACACACACACATATATATATATATATACTATGAATATATATTTATATATATATATATATGTGTGTGTGTGTATAAGATTAGTAAAATAGTTGAGAAAATTATGGTAAAAATGCTTTAATTAGCCCATAAAACCTGTCTTTTGGACTATTAAAAAAATAAAAAGTCATCGCACAGTAAAACTTTTTATCTAGACTCAAAGATAAATCTTTTTTAATTAATTTTAGAAATGTTTTGATTTTTTTTGTTTATTGTAATTAAAGGGCTCTACACACGTCGCAAAAAATCATGCAACCGACTTGCAGCTAGCTGCATTGTGTTTACAAAAAAACACCCAAAATATAGGGAGGCTGTTAGGGTCGGTTGCACGATTTGTTGTGACGTATGTAGAGCCCCAATAGCTTTATAAATTTCATTTATTTAATTTGTATTTTTGAATAAACGCTATCTTCTTGAAATTGCAGACAAATTACCACAGCTCCAACATTTCGTAGCCGCCAATATCTAGCTGACCTCAAGGCTCGCCCTATCAGCCGCAGCGGCCCGCCTCAAGCGATGTCCGCCTCTGGAGGCTCTACTACTCAGTCACTACTGCCTAGAATGGCGTGTCAGACATGTTTATTTTGTTGTGATATGGATGCGGACGACTTGTTTCTGGTCAAGCTGTTTGAACATGCAAAGATGCAAACTACCGGCTGGTTACAAATATTCTTACTAGAAATAGCCAAACAAGTGTAATACGCATATCCGTCGCACTAACACATTCGTTACTTTCATCGTATTCAATTTACTTGATCTAACATATCGGACAGTGTTAATTCAGAGTGTTTGGTTTTCTAATTAAATATGAATCTGTTTAAAAAGCGATATGGCAGATTGGTGTCTTATTTACTCTTTTGCTTCAAGAGAACATCAATTGTTACTTAAATCGGGAAATCCTAAGCTATGACACTTATGAAAATATATGACGACTGCCATTAAACGCATTTAAAGTAGAACACTAATGAATAACTTAAAAAACAAACCTTCACTTTTAAAAATATTTTGTTATGTCATTTGCGAGTCACTTGTTATATGTATGCATCCAAGCAAAGTATATTAATAACTCAAAAATTCTATTAAAGCATTTATATTTTTAAGAATGAAGAAAATCCTGAAATATTTGTACGTATAATATTCTATTTATGTTTGCTTACAAAATTACACCATAGTTTTTATGTGAATCATACAAGGCAAATGATTCACTTTCCTCGCAACAATAAACTGAAAGTACTTGCAATACCGTGCGCATTCGCTCCGAGTCAAATAACCAAACTTGCTAAGTGACATCATTAGTGCACATTTCCGGCCACGAATTCCTACCTCATCGTAATCACCGTGTAGTATTAGGAGGTAAATAAAATCGCCGCAGTCTTCACCAGTATGGGCAAGTCTGACATTCACATTCAAATCCAGTGTCGTCGGCGCCGCGCCGCGAGTGAACGGGCCTCGTTCCAGTAAACAAAGCTCCTCCATCCGACAAAACTAACCTCAAACCCGTTCCACTTCGCCTCCTCGTAAGTTTTTGGAGGACTTTTCGTGTAGCTAGCAAGCCTGCACTTGTATAATGACGTTTCTGTGATCTGTCGCGGCGAGCGAGAAGCGGCAGGCTCTGCCATTTTTGATTGTTCGGGTCGCTGCGGTTTCTGGAGTGCGCCTCAGTGGAGTGGAGCATCAGCTCTAGGATCAGACGGTCAGTATTACTTCTCACCACTGATGATGTTACTCTGCGAGCTGCTGACTTGCGGTGTGATTTTATCGGGCGTTCCGATAACCGGTTTGATTATTTACAGTTTTCAAACAATGTAAACCTCACTGCCGTGGAAAAAATGCAAACAAAAAATATCACTCGACTCATTCGTTTTCGAGTCACGCGAGTTTTGTTTATTCATCATACAAATCTTCATATTTTATTTTGTAAATATATTTGTGATAAACTGAAAAAAATATTTTTATTATTCATGTTAAAATCAAGAATTTTTATAAACCTGTATACATATACAAGTAGCAGATGCATTAATTCTATAATGCTTCTGACTCACGTGGGTTTTCACAGAGCATTTGCATATTAAGTATAGCATATTATTATACCGCCTGCGTCCTGGCTAAGTTAATACATTTATTGTAGTCGTAATTTAGCAAAAATCTGCCGCTAACCGCAGCAATGCTACCAATGTCATTGGAAAAACCATGGCTGGCGTTGATAGATAACCCCAGGTCCCATTCAATACTATCGACTACAGCAAATTATTCACATCTATTGACATTTTACTCGTTTTTTAAATTTTATGAGTTATTAGTTACCGAATGTATAAAAATAAAATATTGCGAGGTCCATAACGATTTGCTTGCAATTGGCCAATTGAATTTTATTTAATCACATACTATATTTTGAGCACATCTAAACTACGATTGAGAATATATGATTATTTTTGACCTGATTGATCTTTGACGATCGGTCGATATATACTCAGTTTGATATTTATATATATATATATATATATATATATATATATATATATATATATATATATATATATATATATATATACCCACACACATATCACAATTCATAGATTTATTCAATGTTAATATCCTTGTACTAATTAAAAATATAAGAGCTTAAACTTAGTTTCTCAGAATCCAGTTATTTCGAAGCGTTTTTTTAGTATTCATTTGAACACAAATTTAACAACGTAACCGCAAGGTCGTTTATTTTTTTAAAACCACTTGGTTTTAATTGAAAATGAAATGTTGAAGTAAACGAAATATATTAAAAAATTACAATTTACAATCTGATACGAGTTTTGATAATTGTGTTAACAATTAAAATAATGACGTGGATGTTGTGACGCGCATGGAAAATATTCAAAGTAAGTCATAAAAATATGCCTCAGGGTGTTGTCGTGAACGGGCGAGCAAATTGGTTTTAAGATAGAAAACCACCATTTTAGGACCAGTAATGTCTTATTTTTATTTTATAATCAAACATATATATTAATGATTAAACCTGACTATTAAACAGAACGCGGAAACAAATATTCACATTACTTTTTTAGACAGTTACAGTTACAGATTTATAGAAAACCAAAGTAATTCTTAAGAAATGTTTTTTGGGTTTTTTTGTTTATCAATATTCTCATATATCATTTGATATGGGTTTTTTTCATTTTTTCAAATGTTTTTATTATATATTTTTTTAATTATCCGGGTTTTTATAGTTTTTGTTTTTATCAATTGATTTATATTCTATAAAAAGGTAAGAACTTAAAACTTTTAAGTTTTATCTACCATATTTTGAACAAATAAAAATAGACCGTCGGATATCGTTAAAAATATTTGCGGTGTTTTTTTTTTCAGTTTACTTAAATCACTGCTTTTGAAAAATCTATCTTATACGGTAATAACCTTTTATTTCCATGCACCCTAGATTTACAATCAGGACCCTCGCCGTTTCCTGAAAATATAGATATATTTCAGCGCGTTTCAATAATTATAATAACGTTTCATGTTATATAATAAACTCAGTCAGCACGACCAATCAGCTCCAGCAAGCCATTAAAATTTTGCCAAAGCTGTTAATGAATTTACGATTAATAAAAGTTACTGATCAACCGTTAGCGCATTAAACGACACATGCAATTAATTAGCTTTTGCGAAAAAATATAGAATTGATTCAATTAAACACATAAATAAAATCAAATAAACAAGCGTGAAAATAAAAAAAAAATGGAAATTCAAATATTTAATACATATTTTTTTATTTTAAGACGACGACAAAACGATGAGTTTAATTCTAATAGTTTTAGATTAGAATTACATTTTAAGAATTTTTCACAAAAAGTGATTTTTATTTCCTTTCAATATAATCTTAGAAAACAAAATTTATATATAAAAATATGTATATATTTAATTGTCGTGAACTTTATAAAAAATGTTTTCGTTAATATAGGAGATTTCGATAATATAGGGTTAAGATTTCGATAATATCAAGGAGTTGATAATATAGCGTAAAAAATTCTACGCCTTCTTATTGGTGTATAGCCAGAAACCGCATTTATTTTAAAATCCACAATTCTATGTCTGTGTCTGGTATTGAGGCTAAGGACGTACTGGAGAAGTGCCATCAGCGAGGATTAGCTCTAATAGCGGACGGTCTGGCTGGCAGGGCAGCTTATCCTCGATGCAAGGAAACCAGCGCGAGTCCCGGCGGACAGGACCTGCTTCGGGCGGTGTGTCTTCTGAGGAAAATGCAATCAACTTACTTATTGTTTTCAGAATTTAAATTGAATATAACTATAATTGTATAAACGAAAAAAAATAATTGAAGTAGTGATTCTATAAATAAACATGGAGGTACTATTTTGCTTATATTTTTGTATTCATATTATAAATATAACATATCGGTTCAATGCATGCAAATATGTGTATATAAAAATTATAATAATATGTAAATGTATTAAAGTACACAAATAACTTACATGTAGCGACATATAGTTCTGTCACATTATAAAATATACACGTAAAAATAAACTAAAATATTTAGTACATATAAACTAAGAAGCGCAGATTTAAACGTGTGAAGTATTGAATAATTCCGCGTTTTTTATTAAAACTATGAAAAATTATGTAATTATCTTCGGTTATAATATTACTTAAATGAAAATTTGTCAGTCACTTTCTGCCAATCTTCTCTGTTGTTAGCAACTCATGTGTCTTTTATAGATCGGGGACCGGAGTTCTAGACAACAACTTGCTAATATGTAGCGTACATAATGAAACTAACATCTGCCACTATCTTTTACATAAAATATCAATAATAATATAATATATTTAATGGTATATTTTTATTTTCAGAAATTCAAAATGGCCAGGGAAAATCTAAGATTATATGAGAAAACATTCATCTTCATAGTCTTCGCTTCCTTCATACCGAGCGGACTGTCACAGGTACGGGGATTTACTAACACAGACTACAAAAAGTATCGACAGGGTGATCTGAATAGCGCCCGATTGTTCAGTAGCAATTCAAACGTAAACACCAGATCATCTCAATCGCAGAGTTCGTTCGCTCAAGACCAAAGACAGAACCCGGGCGTCTCCTTGGGATATGGCAACTCACGCGTCCAGGACCAGAGGGGAGATCCGAACTACGACTACCAGACGAGACCCCTCTCGACTCAGTACAGCCGGGACGAGGACGATGACGGCGCCATAGTGTTTGGAGATCGCGTGGGGATCCCTCAGTCCATCAAGAGAAGACCACCGCCGACTGTCAGCAGAGTCGGCATCAGCGAGAACTCCAATGTCAAGGAGACGTCCGACAGCACGTCGCTGTTTGCGCTGAACATGCTCAAGGTAAATCACTCTTAATCAATACTACTGTCGTCACTCATTTTTTATGTAAAAAAATATATTTAATTACAAGTATTTATTTTTCTGCATCATACATAAAATTGTACACAATAAGGCAAATTGATAAAATTGTAAAAAATATTTACGTTCATCTTGTAAAGACTAGAATAAGAATACACTTGCGCTTGATGGCGGCGCTAAAATGATACTTTAAAAAATACATATTTTATTTTGTTTGTAAATTTTCTTAGCAATTGAATCGTGAGACCAGCAAAAACATAGTCGTATCTCCCCTGTCCGTGGGGACTCTCCTGGCTCTGCTGCAGCAAGGCGCCAGCGGCCGCTCCCTGGATCAGCTGCAGCGGGCGCTGGGCTTCAGCAAAGAGGACAGCAAGCAGCAGTATGATAAGATTCTCAAAACGCTGAAGGTGACTATTAATTCTCAATTAGCATCTGCTTACTAAAGTCGAAAATCGAAATGCCATGTATTGCTGTTGATTTGATCAAAATGGTTAAATGATCTTTTATTTTTTAGAAAAGCGCATCATCTCAAAATGACCTGACAATGGCGAACGCTCTGTTCGTAAGCAAGGAGTTTTCTCTGAACCCCAACTTCAAGGAATCCGCAGTGAGAGACTTCAAGGCTTCCGTAGACCAGCTGGACTTCAGGAACCCCTCGCGCGCTGCGGCTTTCATCAACCACTGGGTGGACACCAACACTAGAGGGAAGATTCCATCCATCATCAGGCCAGGTAAAAAAAATGATATATCAATAGATTATTCGCATGATAAAATATATTCGATAATATGTCCGATTACTTGTTTTAACTTGTTGGCAGCATTCCTACTGCTGTTGACTGAAATGATTTATTTGTTTTGAACGGTAAAAAAACCATAGAGTAAAATTAATACTAAATTAACGAGTATTTGATATACTATTATATATATTTTTTGTGGAAAAATATAAATTGGTTGTAATTTATAAATATTACACTTAGACTTACAAAGAATTATCTGACGGCCATTGAAAATCATGGAATCTCTCAACTCTTTGTGTTTCTAGTGAAGTTAATATTCTTTTCCTTCGTCGCTTTGCGCTTGTCCTAAACGATTCTAAACTAATCGAAAATCTGACCTCGAGCACGCTCTAGTTGCTTTGAGTCAGCGATCTTTGTAACATTTACTATATAATGCGTACTCTCCGGCATTTCTTTATTTATTTCACATTAAAGTTCGTGTGTTTATTGCAGTATCTACTAGTAAAATAATCAACCATTTTATACCAAATATAAATAAATACGCAGTTTCATATTTTTATAATATTAAAGATATACTGACCTATTGTGTCATAATTTATTTTTAGATAATAGTTTTTTTGATTATAATTATTATGCAAGAAAAGCAGGAAAAGCAAGATATGTGCTTTAATGCGTGTTTTATTATTATACTGAGGAATTTTAAAAACAAAATAAAATGTTGAATAATATGTACAAAAATGTGATTAAAAATCATCATTCCTATAAGAATTTGTTAAATTATTTTTATTGGTTTTGAGTATATATATATTTTTTATTTTAATCAAAGTACGAAGACATCTTATGTATGCTGTTTTATGGTTTTAATGCTTCTGCATGTATATTGCTAAAAGAAAAAAAATGGATTAGGTAAGAATAAATATAAATAATAATAATTTAGGCAGCGAGCGCTTTAGCATTTTTAGTCCAACGAGCCCTTCGAAACTCGAACAAAACTGTTAATAATTAATCCAGGATATTTGAATAAAATGCATTGCTGTTATTTTCTTTTCTAGAGTCGATCGACCCCACATCAACCTGCGTCATGACCAACGCTGTTCACTTTAAGGGCGTTTGGAAGACAACCTTCAACCCTCAGAGGACGTCCAGCATGGAGTTCCAGTCGCAGGCTGGCCGCGGAGTGAACGTCCCCTTCATGCACCAGTCCGGTAGATTTCCGGCCGGGGAGGACGAGAGGATGGGAGCCAAGTGGCTGGAGCTGCCGTTCGACGTGAGTCCATATTCTTCTTCACTTACTATACACCTGAAAAAAACATAGTTTTCTTCTTTCCACCTGTTAGTTGTAAGTGAATATGTTGTTAGAGTTGCTCACAAAACATAAAATCCTGGGTGTCATTTTATCATACAATAATATAGTTTTTTTTTTTGTTGAACTTAATATTAGTATTCCAAAAGAATTACTCGTGTACTTTTGTATGATCGTAAGTGATCGAAGTATTTTAGTATAATTATTAAGTCAACAATAACTAGTACAACTCGTTCGATCGAGCTGGTGATTAATGCACAGCTTCCGCGGTTTAAAATCCGGAAACTCAAAGTACACGGGGGTGGGGGTGGAGGCAGGGATGAGGGAGAGCTGCCAGCGCGCGTGAGGCGGCCGTCACTCACCCGCCACCCCCTAATGAGCAGTCACAACTCATCAGCTGCCCCCATCGGCTCCGTCGGCCCCATCAACCCGGCGCGGCTCACTCCACCTCTATTGACGCGTTAATCGATGCGAACTCGCGATCGTCATTTCAGAAGTACAATACCTTTGATTTGTCATTGTAAATCATCATCGCGTGAATTTTGTCTAGTACGCCATTTAAAAGAACAGTTAATTTATCAAAATGCATTGCATTTGTGGTCAAATGAATTCGGCCTGTCGCGGTTAATATCTCCTCCTTTTTGACGGGTTAATTGATATTTATTTGCGACAGTTGTTTCAAGATCACAACACTGTTGTTATTACTGATTTTAATGTACAATGTTTGAATTAAAAGATTACTGCAAGTCCTTGGATGATTCACACATTTGATATATTAATCCGTGAAATATTTAAATACGTGTCAATATCTTGTAGACGACATGCAGTATTTCGATTAATTAGCAACGAGATCTTGACGCAGACATATCGATTATAGCAACAATAATGATTTTAAATGTTTTTCAAATAATTTTCTTTTGCAAAAAAACTATAAAACCAGTAATCGTTCAATTCCGTTGTTACAGTTTATGGCGTACACAAAACTAAAATTATTTTTTTTAACACGTAACGTATTTTTAATTCTGATTACGTAAAATCCTTTTTTCAATAATATGTTTTTTTATTATGAAACCTTGTAAGTCTCATGAGAAAATTCACTATTTCTTATGTATGACTCTTTTATTTACAATAGCATCGATAAATTAGAAACTGTACGACAGATATTCTTGTGAAATGAAAAAATGATTAAATAAATAAATGTATGCATCGGAATTCTTATAATCTCAGATGAAGTTGTGCATTTGAATAAAAATACACGATCGAATAAAAAAATAATCTGTACAAGTATAAAATACACAATATGCACCAAGAATGTATGGAGGGGTGCTCTGATGTGTGCTCTGACCCAGATTGCAGTGTTGGAGCAATTTCTCTCTTATAATATTTTGCATTCGCGATCTCGTACACCTTCGATAGCTCAGTTGGTAGAGCGGTGGACTGTAGAGGTAAAAAGCTGTTATCCATAGGTCACTGGTTCAAATCCGGTTCGAAGGAATTTTTTTTTCACCATCGTTAATTTTTTTTATTAAGATGGATTGTTGCGAAAAATCGAAACTTTATAGATGCATGTATTAAAAACTAAGTTGTATATAAATAAAATTTATATTTTATCTGTTTATAATAAATATTTGTATCAATTAAGATTTGGAAAAATGTATGAATAATTATTTAAATATTAACCAGAATTATGTTAAAACATAAATTAATCGCTAAAGTATTTTATTTTAAATATTAACGTATTTTACATTATTTCAGGGGTCGGAGTTGTCCATGGTGATCGTCCTGCCCGTCGAGCAGCACGGCCTGGATCAACTGGTCAACGGCCTCAAGCCTTCCGATCTGGACACCATTCTCCACACCAGGAATCACATCAAGGTCACAATGAGCATCCCCAAATTCAACATTACATTCGAGACCTCCCTCGTCAACACTCTGGTCAACGTAAGTACTTTTTTTTTTATCTCTAATAATTATTTATTTATAATATCGTAATTCTATGATTATTAAAAAAAATTATATTTATTTTTTATTGTTCTATTGGCTTTTTACTGTACAACTAGAACATGTCAGAATATTGATGCTTCTTATAAGACTTTATTGCAATTCATATGGATTTAATAGAGAAACAATGATAACGTTTGGAAATTTAAGATAATAGATTAAAAGTAGTCAAAATATATTTTTTTTTTTCAAGATTCTTTATTTTTCATTAGGTAAATTTACAAAAGTTCTTATAGCTAAAGTGATAATATGATGTGTGGCTATCCCCTGATCCTGCGCGCAGGTTGTGGGGCTAGCAATTTGTGACTTAGATGGTAGCGTACATGTATTTCTATATTTACATTATTGTATTATGTTGGGAAAATATGTGAAAAAACCCTTTTTCTGCATGAGTTTATGAAAACATTAAATATATAACTAAGTACTAAATAATAAAAAAAACAGGATACAATAATCAACCCTACATTTGTTTATTGACTACTTAGCGTTTCTTCTTGTATGGAGTGCCCTCGGATCCATTTTATGTTAAAAGGTATGGAGACAATGTATCACTTCGATATATTATTTCTAACCATAGGAGAATTCAAGGACATGGCCTGAAAATGTGCACTCCATTTCTTATATCTTCTTCTTCTGATGCTTCTCCTCATAGGAGGTTGGTGAATATTTCCTCGAACATATCCCTATCCTGGGCCAGTCTCACCAATGCGGCTGCACTTCTTATATAAATCGAATAAATATCACGTATAAAATTTTCTTTTGTCGCGTTCCAGATGGGCATCCAGGATATCTTTTCAGCGCAGTCTGGGCTGACAGACATCTCCAGCAACCCCAGCCGCCCGCTGCTGGTAGGGCAAGCAGTGCATGCAGCCGGCATGGCCATAGACGAGCGCGGAAGCACCGCCGCGGCCGCCAGCGTCCTGGCCGTCAACACCCTCTCCCTCGCCAGCGTCCTGGACGAATTCTACTTCACCGCCAACCAGCCCTTCCTCGCCATCATCGTCGACAAGGCCAACTCCGTGCCTGTCTTCATGGCCAAAGTCGTGGACCCTTCCCGATCCTAAGACCACTCTTTAGCTTAATTTAGACTAGATGGCAGAATTTATGTGTATCCTCATAAGACGATTTGCCATAGCTCTACCACCTATAGTTTTTACAGCTGTGCTCTTGAATACTTAGTAATCTTTGAGCAACTTTATAGCATATTTAGTAATGAATGCTAAATATCATGTCTATGCAATATGAGTTATATCGATTGATCACAATTTGAGAATACTTATTTTTTTCTTACTAGTTTCTAATCTAAATAACTTTAATAGAGATGTTCTTGCTTCATTTGGTTTGTTTATTCATACAAGATCTACGTAAGTATAAACGTAAATTTACATATTACATAAAAATCTTTTTTATCTAGACAAGAATTTGAAAGTAAGTTTTCTAAACATTTTCAATAACATTTCTGTGCCAATATTTATTTTCAGAAGTTATCAGATAGTTATACATTATGAATATGTAAATATTTTGAAGTATGTTTTAGGAATATGTCTCATATAGTTATTTCAAATCCCAATGATATTTTTACAATCCTTTTCTTTTATATATGTAAGAATAATAGTATTTATAATTATAGCATAACATATTTTAAAAATGTGAAATTTATACCTTTATAATAAACATATTATTAAGATTCCGTCTCAAATTATTACCAAAACATTATTCATTAAATTGATTTACTAACATCCACATATTTTTCAGGTCAGTTCAAATCATGTCTTTATTATTACTAGTTCGGCTGTACTCTCGACTTTCAGTATTCATGAAAAATTTTATTATTACTAATATGATTAGGCACATTAGTTCACACATGATTAGGGCAGTTGCTTCTAGCCTTTTAATTGCCTCTGGTGTCCAACCGGACACCAGAGGCAGTCCATTACCTGGCAAAATCGTGTCATTTAATTAATTTAATTTTCACTTTATTTTTCTATGTCGAAAGTTGATTTTTTTAGAGTATTGAGAAAACTATAAGTTATATTTACCAATTTTTATTATTTAATTTACGTCCATTTTTAGGGTAAAATAAAATTTTGAAGATATTGAAAAATTTGATAAAATGACGACTTTTCAAAACCAAAGTTTTTTTTTAAATTTATAAGACGCACATCGTTTATATTTAATCTTTCAATTCCAATTGAAAAAAAGACTTTTAAATGTTTAGGATTCTTGGAAAATGTACCGGACGAATCTCCAAATTCCTACACTTTAATCGGAAAAACACATATTTATCACATAAATAGTACATTTATAAGAAATAAAAATATTTTGTGTTCGGAAGAAGAAATGTATTAAACTTTTTGCATTTAAATATTTTTGATTGGTGCAGTCGATTTTTCGCAAAACGGACTAGACCTAGACCCTTTCTCAGAAAAATATCTATGCCTAATCATATTAGTAATATTATAATAAACGCGTAATGGGTAATAAATACGCATCCGATTGACGTTCAATCCAAAAAATAGACATACAAAAAAATTTATGTAAGGACACATCATAAAATAAAAAATATTTTTTTTACACCATACTTGCCCAGCACCCGAGTCAACTCAAATCAGAAAAAAATTGTTAGGCATAAATTTATATTTTTATCAACACCGTGATTCAGTGTGCACTGGAAACCCTTTCTCAGAAAAATATCTATGCCTAATCATATTAGTAATAATATAATAAACGCGTAATGGGTAATAAATACGCATCTGATTGACGTTCAATCCAAAAAATAGACATACAAAAAAATTTATGTAAGGACACATCATAAAATAAAAAATATTTTTTTTACACCATACTTGCCCAGCACCCGAGTCAACTCAAATCAGAAAAAAATTGTTAGGCATGAATTTATATTTTTATCAACACAGTGATTCAGTGTGCACTGGGTACTTGGCACTTGTTCTTGTGGAGAGTGGTGACAATAACATCTGGATGGATCCAGTGGCAGGCGCGGCTCGGGCGGCCGGCGCCGGCGCGCGGTCCCGCCGCTTCAGGAGTCGGCTGCAAGTTTCAGGCCCGCGGGGCTGTCAGTCGCCATCGCCCCGCGCTCGTGGAGGGTCCTCCCCGCCCCGTCCCGCCCCGCCGACTCCTGAAGAACATCCAAAACTCGTAATCGAATCCGTCGCCATTTCCGATTGTCGCGTTTAAATTTTCGAGTGCCCTTTTCGTGGCAATTGAAAAAAAAGTAATGAGTGAAATTTGATTTTGGCAATTGAGTGTTTTTTCGATCGGATGTAATTTTTATGTAATTAATTTTTTTTTTGTGGTTTTATTGGATTATGGTTTTTTGATTGGCGTGCTTCGTTTCCTGCAATTATTGAGATTCCAGCGAGTCGCTCTGTCGGTAAGTCGTTTTGATTATTGCGTGCTATTGTGAAACTTTTGTGACATTTCGGTGATTCGATCGGTTTACAGAAAAAATATTGTGATTTGAAAAGATACGTTATTTAAACGGAAATGTTTAGTTTACTGAATAACTTACAGGTGTTTGTTATTTCTGAATGAATACAATGACCAAGTATGAAACTAAAAGTGTGATCCACGCCATTGTTTTGAGACTCACATTTCGTTAAATATTGTTGCTCCGCTGTATTGTATTGTTACTCCTAATATATTTTTTGCATTTTGAAACTAAATAAAAGCGTTTAGTAGAATAATGAAGTATATTTTAAAAAAAAATGCCATGAATGCGAGATGCAAGATAGCGTTTTAATGTTACTCGTCACTAACTTTTTATTTTATATAAAAAAAAAACAAAACTTATATTTTTCTATTTAGATTTTAACTATAATTTATAATAGAATTATTCATAAAACTTCTTATCAATGGAAGTATCAAATAATATATTCTACTTTGAATATTCTTTTTTGTAAAGTACTTATTTTTCATTATCTTTTAGAGGCACACCTTAAAGTCGATTTTAAGACGCAGGTACTACCGAGCGGTTAATTAAAACTTCTATAAAAAAAGAATCATACTTCGAAAGCCGCTATAAGAATTAAATTATCCCTTTTAAGAGCAATTTCATAGATGTCATTTTCTGAGAATTTTCCCCATCACTTCTAGCTTTTAATATTTTCTAAAGACATCATTTTTGTTTTCTTTAGATTTAAATAAATTTGTTGTATTTTAATATACATTTAACACTAACACATTACCAATGAACTGAAAGATGAAATTACTTAAATTCTGATTTAATTAACAGAGAAAAAATCTATGACTTATAATACGTTGACAACGGCGATCTATTTTATGAATTTTGTTTTAGCTAAATATCAAAATAAAATTTAATAAATAATCTTTATTTAAATATAACAATTTTGGATTCGACTGGGATAGAAGCCTCTCAACTCTTGACCAAGAGAGCCTTCAGTTCTAACCACGCGGCCAACCAGCCAGCGTCTCGGATACCTGCCTGTATTATTGTTGCTGTCAGTTAATTTTATTTTCTCCGTGGCCAGCACCAGCAATATAAAACCGAAATGACAAAGACTTTTATGAGCCTTTCCACGAACCTAAATGAAAATAACCTCTGGAATTAATTTACCTTTTCTAATAATATACCAACGAACTTTTGATATAATATATAAATGGAATCATTCAATTTATTGATAGATCTTATAATAATTTCAAATGTTATATGAATTAGAAAACTTTATAAAAAAAAAAATCTATTGAAAAAACCACGATGTGCAAATTTTAGAGTGCACGTTTTTGTACTGGTAAATGCAATTCTTTTAGAATAACGGAAATATAGTAACGAAATTTTAGAATAACGTAAGATAAATGCTGTGTGATCACTTGATTCTTTAGGTAACTAATTCTTAGTGCTTTGTCATATCAAGCAATTTTTTAATTCTTAAATGCTCTGCTTGCATAACTGTATTACACCATGACCTTGCATGTTTCTCCATGATTCGTATCCTTCATTATCGGAACGGTAAAACTCATGGTGTTATAGTCGAGTATGTGCGTGGAGACTTGCAGGAGGGGACAACATTTACCACTGAACCTAAAGCTCAATTGCAGTCCATATTCAGGTAAGGTTTAGTTTACATACAGCTGCATTCCACTATTCTTCTTATTTGCTTGTGTCGTATTTGAAAGCATTTCATTTGTCATTTCGACCATTCGTAGAGTATTTTTTTTCCGTAATATATTTCTTTTAAATGTACTTTATCTAACTAAAATTTATAGATAAATATTCTACGTATAATTCTCACAATAAAACCAGCTGGCCTCAATTATCAAGCATTAAAAGAATTGTCCTTCTGGTATTTGTAACGAGCCAAATTGTTTCTCATAGTGGTCTACTTTTGTTATGCTTGTTTTGTAACAATAATTTATCCGCTATAATTATCGTGTAAACCTTTTGTTTATTACACATAAATATCAGAATTTATATCTATCCTTACGCTCAACAGATTTATTATAACTATTCAAAATATCACACTAGTAATAAAATACCCCTTATCAAAACTAAAATCAAACGTTTCCAGATGTCTGAAATGGATTAGCTAAAGCTGTTAAATTAAATGTTTATATTTGTACAAAAAACAATTCAGTCTGCTTTTAATATCAATACAGTGATTGTGCACATATTTATAGAGCTTTAAACTGTTAATAGATTTAGCATAACCAATAAAAACAAAACAATTTTATATACAAAATAAGACTTTCTTAAAAAGCCGTTAAGTCTTGCAGCTTAATTTTTTATGCTAATAGCACTCGGTTTTCGCCCTGTAAACGTGAAAAAAGTTAACTCCGCTGGGATAATAGCAGGTACAAAAGATTTACAACCAGTATAGAAAGTGAATTTAAAATCCCCATGTTTTTGAAACAACTTAATGCGATGTTTTATATTTCTTTAAAAGGTTATACTACGTTAAAAATTATCAGCAAATTCGTTGTTTGGCAAGCAATGAATTCGCTTTAGAATCATAAACGATTTTGGATTCACGTTCAGAATCGATCTTGGTTGTTAAGTTAAGAAATTGATGCAAATATACTCTGTACTGACACATCCAATGTCAGTTCAACCTATCTCTGACCTAGTTGAAATAGGCGAGAGCCTGAGTACTCCTTGGAATTCTCATATGACGACGGAAATGAAACCGGCGAACTCTTCAACTGTCTAACCACTGAGCCAACGAGCCAACACACATGCACATTAGAAATATATATAATTAAACAACAACAGAATACATTTATCAATGTTTTAAAGTATTCTATTATAAAAATGTAAACAGAGCCATGACTAACGAAATCTACAAAATTAATCATTGAGATATAAAAATTGATATTTTTTATGTAATTAAAATATATTTTAGAAAATTCCCACATTTGTTTTTTGTTTGTGACTGGTTTCACCAACCTTTACTATTGGCATTGTTTCAAACAATATTTTAAAATGTTTGAAAATGCCAACAGTTCAGTTTGGTAAAACAAATAACACAAACAAAAAAATGGGGAAAATCACAAGAATATCTTTAATTTTATTTAAAAAATACCAAAATGGAGTTCCATAATTTTTTTTTTGTCAAAAATAGATATATATGAATAAAGATAAATAAAAACGAATATCTTCAATTAAAAAAATGTCAAATTAAAACAAAAAATTGTACAATCCTGCGTAGGAAGCTGTATTGTTATAGCAACAGTTTCATATAATTTTATACGTATTACGCCACATTAAATTTAAATTCAATCGCATTTATTAGCTCCAGCCGGCTTTTCTCCTTTTACTTGCATCGATTTAATTTGCAGTTTTTCGTTGCTGCGTCTCAGGAAATAACAGCAGATCTGCATTGAAAATGCACTTTATAACTGTGCTTGGTTTAAAAAATAACATTAAATTTTACTGGTTTTTCAAAATAACAAAAAAAATGTTTTTAACATTTTATATTCAATATGATTACATTTAACGCTCTGTATATAATCTGAATGCATTTAGGAAAGTATGTGGCTTCGTATTTGATCCCAATGGTCAGTTCTATTGAAATTACTGTCATCACGCAGTAGATTTCACTTAGTCTGCTTTTTATATCAGATCAGTCTAATGTCTCACATTAGACCCTCTGGCAGTTACACTATCTTCAGTATAATAGTACTACGTATACATTTAGACTTGGAAAAAATAAGACTTTACCCTGTGAAAATTTTGTTTATATTATTTAAAAATATATAAATCAAATAAATACAAAAAAAAACGGTGGCATTTACTTTTTATACTATTTAAAAATTGCAATTCCTTTCAAAAATATATTTATTTATTTTAGCGTTAGTGGGAGATAAATGGTTGAGTTTTATAAAGACTGCTTGGATAGCTTCAGTACCAGCTAATTTTAGTATATTAAAACCTTATTTTTGGACAAGTACAAGTAGTCGTCGTAATTTCTTAATTACTTGAAATCATTTTAGCAAAACGATTTGAAATTTTTCATTAAAATTGTCATATACTAACTTGCAATTATATGATATAGAGGGACAAGAAAATATTTTAAATAATACAAGCTCTTGCGACAGCGATTAAACGCGTGGTTAAGTTGTCTAGGTTTGATTAGGTTGTAATCTTTTACACCGTCACGACGGTTAAATTCACGTGTAACTCCCCACAGCACTAACTAAACTACATCCGATATGACAGCTTGATTAAATCCGGACACTGTATCCGAGAGATCCACTGAAAGAAGTCAGCGAACCCTGTAGTATTAACCAAAATGAGGTTTTATGCAGATCGGTTGGTCTTGAATCAGATTAAACACGTAGTTGGGCATTAAAAGTCCACTTGTAATGTCCGGTAAATTATATAAGGTGCCTTTACTTTTACTGTTGAAGATGAGATGTTATTACTTACAATATTCTTTATTACAGACACATATCAGTGTAAACAATTTATTCATTTTTGACGTATTACATATAAAAAGTAAAATAAGTACTTTTTTATTTCTAAGAACCAAGATTCATACTGCATATTTTATTTTAAAAAAATTTGAAGCATTTCTCCACTAGCTTTTTTATTATATATTTACAATTTTTTTTTAGATTG
Organism: Atopsyche davidsoni; assembly: GCA_022113835.1. Lineage (NCBI taxonomy): Eukaryota > Metazoa > Arthropoda > Insecta > Trichoptera > Hydrobiosidae > Atopsyche > Atopsyche davidsoni. The sequence goes on along the minus strand of JAILWY010000006.1, from coordinate 5,010,890 downwards.
CCAATAAGCAAAGTAATGCATGTTTTTTAAACAATTAAAACCGGTTTTTTATTCCTGCGCATGTTTCATATATTTGTCAAATTAGAGTAGAGAAAAAAATTATGAAAAAGAGGTATTTATTTTGTATTTCTTAACAATAAGATCTCTAGTGATTTTTTGGAATACAGTACATCGCGCACATTAGTTGTATAAATGGGTATTGTGTGGAAATACAGGTAAAGTGCGCCATTCATTAGGACGTTGATAAATACTCGAATGTAAATTAACGATCGAACTACTAAAGAGCCTGTTAAGGGAAAATATAAACTTGTATAAAAACTCCATTGCAATTAACTAAAACTGCTTTTTAAGTGCGAGCTCTTATTTGCTAAAACACATTAAAGTTAGATACTCAGCAGGCATTATATATAATTAATATTCTTTAAAAAATAGTTAAATATCTTTAAAGACATTAATTACTGTAATTAAAAATATACTATTTTCTTAATACTTAAATAATTTAATTGAACATTTGTAATTTAATAAATCTTTTAACTCAAGTTAATCGAAATGAAAAATACCAAAATTTCTGCCACTCGATTAACTGTGTAAGTAGTATAGAATAATTTTTTACAATCCTGTAAAAGAATCCGCGAGATTGATAAATTTATTTCAGATGTACTCATTATTTAAAATAGTGGTAGATTCAATATATGATAGCAAACGTAAGAAAATCCTTTGTCACTGTACTAACTAAATGTACAACAATATGAAACAGAATCCACCCTTCGAGTCTCCCGGTGGAAGGAAACGTTCTGAGTATTAATGTATTTAATAATACTATAATCATAATATCGTTATTCAACATTGTACAATAAACGTACTTTAATAATAAACAAAAAAAAATTAAATATAAGAATTTAATAAATGCTTCATAAACGTAGACGTATTAAATATTATGACCACCAAAGATTAGAAAAATTCATATTCGCCATGATATCCTTTCATGTTAGGTTCAACCATTTTTAGGGTTGCCACAAAACATAAGAAATTCAATTTTTTTTTATTATTGTGGCGGCTGTCTGTTTATTTATTAAACGCTGGATTTAATTTGTCGTGACGTAGGTGTGTCTGGCGTATGATATAAATCAAATAATTCCTAGGGTTCACGCATTCACGTAATTAATATTCATGTGGATGGGCGCGAGCGAACTCGTGTGAGGACTGCACGTCTGCCAGACACTTGCGGTATCTTAACCTCGCAGATTACAGAAGATTTGGCTTAGAATATTCTAGCTTTTATGAATCCACATAATACGTATTCTATAAATAACAAAGTGCTACCTACCACGCGTCAAATATATAACCTTGCAACTTCGCAAGTAATGTATGCCGTAAATATTTTATTTGACTTTTTCTTTTGTAACACTGAATATAAAGGCTTTGTATTTCAATAAAATATATCTTACATTTAAATTTAAAAAAATAGTTATTAGATTGCAGCAAGCATATTGCAGTGGTTGGAGTATTAAAAAACCGTTTTAATTTTTTTTTTTCAAATGAAATGAACATTCGGATCTGATCTTGGTTTCAAATTTAACTTATATTAAAGCTGTGCGATTAATAATTTGGATTAGGCGCAAATAAGTAAAACAGTTTTTCGAGATTTTTTCAAAATATGTCATGCCTCCAGAGCGGGTTTTGCAACTCGACTAAATAAATATTTACGGTTATGAATTTCTGAAATTTACTTGCACTTATTTTTATATTGAGCCACACAATTTTTACAGCCTCATAAACACAATCAAAGAGTCAGGCCCTCACCCAGCCGTGTGGCTTACAGCTTGCTGGCTTATAACATCCTAAAATTAGCAATACAGCATTAAGTTACCAGTCTGGCCTCTATGCAAATGTTCTATAATTCTCGAGTAACTCGAGCAGAGTCAATTCTTCAATCAACTTTGGTCCCACACCACAGCGTTGCCGTCAATAGTTGATCGATCCAACTTACAAACAAACTAAAAAGGTTTAACTTTGATTAGAGAGTTCAAGACTTGGACGATTTGACAATTACGCACACATTTACGAACGGTCGAGTGCACAAAAGTTTATTTTTGGGACGTGTTTGGAATCTTATATGACCTTTCACCACCCTCCAGTGTTTGCGAGTACCCGCGGGACCCAGAGCAAACCTCTTCAGAAGACCGCGAGCATCGGCTTTCATTATCGTCATTGTTTTCATATAAATCCATAAAGACTTTTTTATAAAAAAAGTCTATCACAATATCAGATATCTGCCACGTAGAAAAACATCGTTCCTATTATTTTCTTAATTGAATATTCCGCCATGTTTTTATAGATATCTTCTACTTATTGACCTTTGATGTAGCTACAAAAATATCTGACATTATTTTTGATTAATTTTTGTTTATTGTTTTTGTGTCGAAATTGTTCAAAATATACCTTGAGGTATAATAGAGACGTCAAATAATATTGCATGTTATATCTGTAATTTTAAAAATTACAATAATTTTAAAAATAAGCATTACAGGATATCAATTATTACTAATCATTACTAAGTTGCATGGGACAAAATTAATTTTTTAGCGAAGAATAATCAACGAAGAGAAATTAACATAAACCGATCCGAGAAATTGTTTATTATCATCTTGAGATGCGTCAGTAATCGAAATAAATTATAAAGCTCCCCAGCAACAACTAAACGTATTTTCGTTTCTTTCCTATTGCGAGTAAAGTTATTCATAAACTTTTTTTTATAATGAACATAGCTCAAACAATGAATACGCAATTATATCGTAAAATATAACAGTAATTTTTTCATCGTTCATTGATTTTCAAATTAATTTATTTCCATTATCACAAAAGGCCAGATTTGCTCTTAAGTCGTATAATAAAATGAACCCTTATTTCGCAAATTACAAATGAAATACAACTTCCAAAGTGCGCAATAATGGCACTATATCACGGGAAATGGTTGAGCCAATTTATTTTTTGTCAGAGGCCTTTCAGTAAAATGTTCATGACATCTGTAACAAAGACTGCGTACATCATATTCAACAAACACGTTTAAGGTTAAAAAAAAAAAATTAAAAACACTAAACATTACAATCATCAATTGAATATGTGTATTACCTAACATACAAAAACTGCTAAAATACCACATTTAGAAAAATAAGTTTATGACGTAAGAATAAAAAAATATTTGATTAAAATTTTTCTGTATGTTAACAACTTAAGCTTTCGTTGATATGTGAAAAATATGTAATGGTTTATATTTTTAAAAGAAGGCAAAAGTTTTATTTTATTTTTCGGTTTATTTACAGAATTTTAAGGAAATCTATTTTCCTAGTTTATATAATTTTAAAATAATATATTTATCCTTAGTCTAATCTAAATATGGGGTCAGAGTGCAAAGAGATATTTAATTTTGTACATAAATACTTCGATTAAACATAAATATTTTTAAAAAATGCTTGTAATAAAGTTTTAGATCAAACCACAACATCTTATAAATTATAAATATTAAGCTGTCAACTAATGATCTTTTTTAAATGAAAAACGAGTGTAAAAACTGTAATATTGTGTACCTTTTAAAAATTAAATAAATATTATATTAAAGTAACAATTTTTTCTCATAAACTAGCTATCATATTTTTTAAAATCTCACTTAAATATTAACCCTCGTAACTGTCTCCCGTTTCAGAAACCTGTAAAACGAGTTGAGCTCACCGATCCAAACCCAAACATTTTACATCATTTTCGATTAATTGCTACATTACGTCCTAAGCCCGTGTTGTTTTTAACTCAAAACAATTTCGTTTAATGTTACCACTTTCCGCCTTGTGAGTCCTAAAATGTCGAGGGAGGAGCCCGAGATCCGGGTCATGCACGCGGCGGGCAGCAGGGCTGCGACCCTCACATCAGCACAGCCTGAACCTGAATTGGACCCATTCTCACAATCACTGCTTCTGAATGAACAATAAAACAATTTGAAATGCATATTAAATTCTGTAAAAAATATTTTTTTTTATTATAAGCCAACATCTCAAAAACTTGCCCTATTGCAATGCTTGCCATACCAGTGAGTAAAATGTACGAAAAATAAAAAAAAAATTGTAAGTAGCCCTTTCACTAAATTTATGGGGCAACCCTGCATGCAAGGTTTTCTGCTGCTGTCTGTGGTACAAGGATTTTCTTGTCTCTGGTTCTGGACGGGTGTCACATCAGGGGAAGGGGAGAGTCCTCCCCTTTGGTATGGTCGAAGGCCTCTGTTTCAGTAAATAATGGCCATTCGTTTTGCGGGTCGGGATATGTAGGTCAATTGAAATTCCCGGCTTGCTTTTTCTGGCGTTTTAATTTTTGGGGCGTCGTTAGCTCTCTGGTGTAATGAAGGCGACCGAGACTGGTGGCTCTTGCTGCAACTTGTTGCTAAAGTGCATAATTTAAAAATAATGGGTTAATAAATAAGTAATTAAAGCGAGAATAGAGTTTTTGTTGTTGTTGAAGTAGCTGGACAGCATCAAAGTTATGAACTTTGTGAAAATGTAAGAAAAAAGAGACGGCACGATTTATTTTCAGAAAATCGTTAGATTAGGGCAACGAACATATAAAATATTTTCAGAAGATAAATTTTAAGACAGTTTTAAATTGAATTATATACAAAGCAAAATAACCACTTGCAAAAGTTATTTCATTGTTTTTATTTTTTGGAAAATATATAGAATAACGATATGCAGATATTTATTTTTGTAAATTAAAGTTTTTCTATCATCATATCTATATGTATGCATAAACTACCAATTACGGAAAATGATAATGCATGAAGTTGTTTTCTTTTGTTATTTTCTTATGAATAACTGTTTCCGAAAGTCATTGAAAAAACCAACTAATATATAACTACGCGGATACTCTTGCGTATACTTTTATGTTTCTAGAAAAATATATTAAAATATTTCCTTAGCCAAGAATTGAATGTTCAGTAAAATTTCATGGTCGTGAAAATATAGCGAATGTAATAGCCCCTTAAAATGCAGTCGACGGTATTGGTCTATACGTGCAATGTCGTGGAAAATTGGTTTTGATCAAATTGAAACAGATATGGGCCTAATTATATCAATACGGGAATCATAATGAATTAATGGTTTTACCATTGAGCTAATGCGCCAAACCAAACCAAATCATATAAAAAATAGAAATATTATGTCTTTATTTTCAAGCAAGGAATCAATTGTATTTTATAATTTCTCTTAATTTCTTATCTTTTATGAAATTCATTGTTTCAAATATGTGTTTCGTAAAACCGCTTATTATGGTCCAGTTATTCAGAAACGACATGACATAATATCCGACATAATGTCAGTTGTTTATATTCTAAAGATCCAATACGTTTTCAGCGAATCGTAAATAGCTAACATTACGCAATAAATAAACTGGTGTTTACTCTCAACCCTCGGGGACATTTGTCAGGATATCATAGAATGGCTCTTTATCACTTCTACACATTTCCTAAACTAAGAAATGACATGGTTTGACCCATGAAGAATACGCTCATATTGATTAAAACTGTGTGTGCGACTTGTCAAAGGGTCGCCATGTGCTATTTATAGGCTACACAGAGAATTAAATGAACATTAATTATAAAAAAAGAGTTGTGAAAACTTAACACGTAGGTTTTGGCAGTTGTTAATTGATGTATTATCTGAAGTGCCAAGTCGCTTTTAAATTTTATTATTGGACTGAAGTTTCAGCTTTGATTCGAAAGACATTTTTAAAGAAAGAAAAGTGTATCCACTATTCATTTTATAAGTTGTAAATTGTTGATCCAATATTTCTTTAATTTTCAGTGTACCGTTGTGTATCTCCAGTTAACTAAAATTTAATTGCTGATTTTATGGGATTAGGGAACTATTTAGATGGGAAATTTGTTTCGAAATATTTACTGCTATAGTAAATATTTTCAATACAATTTTTATGTCATATTCTAAGCAAATTTCCAACTGTAACATACATTTTGAACTTTGGTAAACGTTCAAGTAGCAAGATGTAGATGGAAAATATTTCACTTAAACCTTTTGCTTAAAAATATAAATCTCTTTTCTTATTTTTATTGGCTTCAAAGTAAATACGTGCAAGTTTATTTATAAACAAACAACGCCGTTTTTCGCAGTAAAGTCGTTATCGCATCATTGTATCAGAATAGAATTTCAACACTCAACAAAAAAAAAATCACAGGAGAAACTCCGCACGGATAAAAGCATTTTAAATTACAAGTTTGGTGACAAAAACTCGAAGACGTCCACCCCCTCCCCTCAATCCCCACACGCAATTATATATTTTAATATTTTGGCATATTTTTATTGGACGAATATATTCCTGAAAATAATTTAAAATATTATTTTACCAACGCATCATTCAATAACTTAAAAAAAACTAAATATCACCATTGAATCTTGATTTTTAGTATGCCTAAAATTTTAATACAATTTTGTTAAAATATTTTACATCTACTTACGAGATGGAGACATTACATAACTTTACTCCGAGATGAATTTTACATTTATGAATTTCATTTTAAATTAATAATAATCAAATACACTCTGTGAGCTAACATTGAACAAAGAGTTTTTATAAGATCTTGCCTGTATAATGCATCACTTCATAGACGATTGATGTTTCTAGACTCATGGCACCACTTAAAAAGCCGATGGATATCAATTTACAATAAAAATTCTAGTTATACAGTTTTCAATTAGTTTTATACACTTTGATTCAATTAGTCTTGCAAAACATATACTTTTAAAATAAAAAAAATATTTTTTGAAAAAGTGATGTCTGTTTATGTTAAAAAAATTATAGTATCACTGTTAAGTAATTGTGATTGGTCGAGACATATTTTTAAGGGCTTAAAAGTATATTTTAAATTTTTTAGTTTATCAAAAATATCGTTCATTAAAATCGAGAATATGGATCAACCTTAAAGTAAATATTACCCTCGCTGACTCACGTCACATTGTAGACTTGTTCATGTTCACGAGATAATTCTCAGGTGAAGCGACTCCTGCATGTTCCCGACAGAGTAGCGCTTAGGCGGAGAACGTAAAAGCCTTTGCGACTGAAAAAACCTCCCCGTGCACAGGAGGCTTGAGGTTTATTACCATAAAGATAAAGGCGAGAGAAGCGCGCTTCAAAAACAGTCGTTTTTCAAAGTACTTATCTATCTATAACCTATTTTGAAATACCTTAACAATGACATTGCCAAAAAGTGACTCATTCTGAAATATCTACTTTAAGCAAATTGTTCTTTAGAGTTTTGTACTTTTTTACGAGAATTGATTTTCAATCGTTAGTTTTGAATGTGATTATCCATAAGAGTAAGCAATAATCAGCTATGCGTATTATTTACCGAAACTTTAATTTTTCACATGTTTGTATATTGGATTTGGGCTTTGATAATTTTATACGAACATAGTCAGTTATGCAAGAAAACCGTCTAGCCTCCTGTAAGTTTTCAATATTGCGGGTCACGAGTTGTTGCTTTGTCATGAGCTGTATCAAATTATTTAAAATTCACAGACTTTACAAAAAACTGTCATCCTATTCAAGTACCGATAAGCGCGGTGCAAGAAAAGTTCTGACCAGTGATGGGCACGATTCGTCCGTTTCACATTATTTAAGAAAATAATCGATTAAAACCTTGTTAAAAATAGCTTTTAAGAAAAATAAAATTTCCGAACATTTGTCTTTTATAACAGAGAAATTCCTTGCCGAGAATTCAATATTACGATACCTTTTTTTAGTAATCTAATTTTCGGCCGTGTGTTTTTTGCGAGAGTTGTTTGTACAAAGTACTAAAGAAGTTCTTAGCATTATCTTGTTCAATTAGGTTATCACTTGTTAGACTTATAATTTTGCCAATTATTGAATGAACTTTTTTTTATTTTAATTAATAAAAACCTATTATTTCATCTGTTGGAATGAAAGCGAATATTCGGTTTTACCTGACCGACTGAGCCCGTCGTTGGCCTCGGACAGGTAAGAGAGGCAGCTGCGCTGTCAGCAGGCCGGGAGCAAGAGGTCGCTAAATCAATCAATCCTGGCTTACTGAGGGGCACGATTTCTCCTAGATAAGATGTCGATATTTATTAAATATTAGAAAATGCTATATCAAATAAACGCAGAAGAAATTCGTTAAAAACAATTATTTTTCTTTCCAATGAAATGACTCAATGATCGTAAATTCCTTGCTTGTTCTGTTCAATATACGAGTTTCAGGAATCGTAGCTTAAGCGGCAGGATAAGCTCGCATGAGTCGCTTTGGGTAAGTTTATATATACATAAAAATAATATAGCAGAAAGTACTATTTTATGTGATAAGTATTGCATAGACGCCTTAATATAATACACAATAAACCTGAAAATGCGGATTTATTAGTAATCTGAAAACGATTGATACAGCAAGCGACCTAATATTTACGCATACTCTTAAACCATGCTTTTGAAAAAAGTTATTAGTGAATCTATTACAAGCCATGATTAGAACATTATTTTATAGTTTAATAAATCGTTTAATCTCTTTGATTCCCGTGAGAATGTTGTCCGCAGATGCCACTTTCAGTCGAGCGACTTTTGTCCCGCAGCCGATCGATTGTTTCTAATGAAGACGAAATGAATACCCCTGATCAAAATTAATGAACTGAGCTGGCTCACTACTTGTCATTTTGCGATTGGCCTTTTAAATAAATATTTACTGTCTCGGTGGGGCAGATAAGCTGGCTGGAAAGCTTCTATCAAAATTGAATTTGATTGTATTGTTTTTTTTTATGAGATCAATACAAGAGCTCTGCACAAAAATGGAGTTCTTCATTTTTTATCGATTTGTAAATGGCTGCTTAGTAAACCAGATAGTGAATTAAAAATCCTTTCTAAATCTATGATATTATGTTGTTTCATTTCTAGTTATAATTGTAAATATATTTTATATACTTACCTGCACATGCATCATGCTGTTAAAAAATCAAATACAATTTAAATTGATTTAATGTATATGGAAATACATAAATGAATTATTAAAATATCTATTTTATATCACGTATGTCATATCGTTCAACTTTCCATGTATCAAAACGGTTGTTTCGTACTTAACAAATCTATGAAGGAATATAATCTACGCATACTGAATACTAACTTAAGCATACTATAATTGCTTTTAAAAAATCAAATTGGATTTTCTAAATGAATATTATTTTGAATGTTTTTTTTTATCGTATACAATAATATTCAGTTGCATGAAAAATCTTTCAATTCTAACTTTAACTTAAGAATTTTTTTTTACCACGCTGCTCTCTTTTCGGTTAGTTTGGGTTCATAAGCAACCATCAACTTAAAATATATACACCAGTAAACGCTATGAGTAAATTACGAAATAATAAATAATATGTTTAATTTTTTAATGTTTTTTGACTCTTTCAAAGCTTTTAGGTCACTTGGATTTATACTAATGCGGGCGCGTGGATTATTCCGTTCGTGCACAAAATGTAACAGCAAAGGCACAAAAAATCTAGCGACTTGAATAGAAATATTAAAATAATATGATAAATCTTGTATGAATACGAAACAAACATATTCAGGAGCAAAAATTAAAATGTTTTCTTTTTGCGAGCGGCCCGCGGGACGAAGCTTATTCGCGGAGCAACGAGTGGGAACGTTTTCATTAAAAAACATCAAACAAACGGCACTAGACCTCGTAGATGTGGATAAAAAATATCTGTACCATGTCCGTTCAAATAAATCCTTCAGTGAAAATAAAAGCTTTCAGGATTCGAGGCCGGGACGATTTCCAATTGAATATAGTTGTTTTGAAATCTCTTGGTGGCTTGGAGAAAAATAGTTTATAATTTGTGAAGTTTTGTTGTGTGTTCTGTGAAATGTATTCAACAATACATCAAATTTGATTTAAATTATATTTGTTGTTAAAATTTAAAAAAATAAACAATTTAGTTAAAACAATTTGTTTTTTTTTTTATGTTAATTTATAAAACCACAAATGAAACAGCTTTGTGAACTCATCATCGACCTTTTGAATTTTCTTTTAGATTTTTTTGTATTTCTCTATTTAATTGCGGAGAAAAACTTTCAACAGTTATTCCATGAAATTTTGCTGGCTTAAAAACCATAATTGTATCACGTAGCTTTGTCTACGTTATCAGTAACTCGTTTCTTTTCTTATTAGTTCTTATACTAAGTCGTCATTTTTGAAACCGACATAATGAGTCCTTTAAAAGTTTTTTGTTATTAATTACATATTATTTGGGCTGACACGCTCGATGAGATGTCAAGCCATAGCATAACAATACAATGAAAAAAATCTAAATACACACGCTTTACACATAACATGTGATATTTATATGATGCTTAATTTTTTTAATAAAAAAAACAATCTTATTTTCTGTCTAGCCTTTTAAACCTGATGGTTTTTGCATGTATATAAAAAAATGCCTTTAATATTAAATGTATCTTGAATCTTTTCAACTGAATAATAATTTTCGCTTTTAAAGAGGCAACAGAATTTATAGTTTCAATATATTTTACCCATCTATATATTATTAAAAAAATACATTATTTAAAAAATTCTATTACTATAATATATTGACCGTTTGAAATAATACTAATTAATGTGTCGAAATTTTGCAGCTTATTGAAAATCGATTAGGTTTATGATTTATGGCAAAACATAGCACCTATTTTGGGATTCTCGAATTATTTTTCGTGAAATATGGACTAAAGGCGCCGTTATATTGCATTGTACAGCTATGATAAGTTGTTTTCTCGTCTGACTCGTTCACAGTTACTAAGTAAATGGCTCTAGAACAATTTCCACGTAATCGTCAGAGGAAATGATTAAATATTTCTTAATATTGAAAACAGTCTCGCCATTTATATTTTTTCTTTATTCTTTAACCCAGGGGTCCCCAATCTTTTTGCACCCAAGAGCACATTCTAGAATGCCGGTTGGGCGGCGAGCACTATTTATTTTTTTAAGGTATATTTATAGTTGGAGAAAGTCAATAATACATATAATGCGCAAAAAAAATAAAGGGTCCGGACGGAAGTTTATTAAGATTTTAATACACCAAAAATATTTTATTTAAAGTTTAATGTTTTTATTAGCTGATTTTAAAAAAAAAAAAATCCTGCACGTAATCAATCATCAAGATCTGTTGTAAGTCGAGATCTGTATTTTGATTTTATGATATTCACCGTTGAAAACAATGGTTCACACAAGTACGTAGAACTAAAAAGCAATTTAATTTTGTATGCTTCTCTTTTCGAGAATGAACATTTGTTTATGTGTATTATTATATATTCCAGAAGTCCTCTTCTGATACATTTGATTTAAAAATAATTATTTTGAAAATTACAACGATAAAATCATTTTCGCTTATATTTTGCTGTTTAATTATCGTTTTATCCCAAAAATATCAAGTAGACTTTCACATAGCTTTTACCTCATTTTTATCCACGCAAAAGTATCAGAAGCACTTTCACATCACTTTTATCCATGCAAAAATATCAGAAGTACTTTCACATCGCTTTCACCTCACTTTTATCCACCCAAAAACATCCAAGGCACTTTCACATCGCTTTCACCTCACTTTTATCCACGCAAAAATATCAGAAGCACTTTCACATCGCTTTCACCTCACTTTTATCCACCCAAAAACATCCGAGGCACTTTCACATCGCTTTCACTTCACTTTTATCCACGCAAAAATATCAGAAGCACTTTCACATCGCTTTCACCTCACTTTTATCCACCCAAAAACATCCGAGGCACTTTCACATCGCTTTCACTTCCCTTTTGTCCACGCAAAAATATCAGAGGCACTTTCACATCGCTTTCACCTCACTTTTATCCACCCAAAAACATCCGAGGCACTTTCACATCGCTTTCACTTCACTTTTATCCACGCAAAAATATCAGAAGCACTTTCACATCGCTTTCACCTCACTTTTATCCACCCAAAAACATCCGAGGCACTTTCACATCGCTTTCACTTCACTTTTGTCCACGCAAAAATATCAGAGGCACTTTCACATCGCTTTCACCTCACTTTTATCCACCCAAAAACATCCGAGGCACTTTCACATAGCTTTCACCTCACTTTTATCCACCCAAAAACATCTGAGGCACTTTCACATAGCTTTCACCTCACTTTTATCCACGCAAAAATATCAGAAGCACTTTCACATAGCTTTCACCTCACTTTTATCAAAGCAAAAATACATAGACACTTTCACATAGCTTTCACCAAACTTTTACCAACGAAAAATTACAGAGGCACTTTCACATCGCTTTCACCGTACTACCGCAAAAATATCGGATTTATATTTATTCAGCAACTTTTTCACCAAGTATCTGGACAATATCGTAAACGCATTTTTAGAGGGCGTTATTACAGAGACGAAGACAAACCAAACTACACCCATAAGATGCTATTTCAACAGGCTTATATATAATTTGCTGTATAGAAGTATTATTTTGAAAATTATAACGATAAAATTATTTTCGCTAATATTTCTCTGTTTAATTACTAAATATATATGTTTTTTCATTAACTTAAATATGTTTTATCGTGTTCACTAAAACGATTGGCGGGCGCCATGGTGCCCAGTGGCAAAAGGTTGAGGACCATTCCTCTAACCTAACAAATATTGCCACTGCAGTAACAAAGTCAAACGATATTAAACAGTTAAGCTATAATTTCAGTTGAGAAAACTTTATGTGAATACAGTGTTATTGTAATATTCAAAAGCATATGTGTATTGTGAGACTGTTATATATCCATAAACGACGAATAAGATTATTGACAAGAAATATTGAGGTTAAAAAGAAATTATAATTATTAAATAAGCCAATATGAATTCACGAAATGGCTATGTCTTTTCTTTGATTATGACAATAAATTTTGGAATATTTTAATTTGTGATATACTCTAATCATACTTATGAAAAGAAGAACTCGTAAACGATAGATGTTTATACAAATGCTTAGAAATTTAATAATGCAAATACAGAAACCATAAAGTTCGAATTTCCATCGCTTCTTTTTTTTTTTTCATATTCGGGAATAGCGTTGATTTCTCAAAGGCACTCTTTATGTGAAAACTGTCAATAGAAGTGCCCAAAAGTGATTGATACCTCTTCCATGAGAAACATTCTGGAAATCATATTTGATTTTACTGTTTATTACATCGCAATCGGAAAATTTCCTTTACTGCGTGTTTTTAACGATACATTTCAATAAATAAATCATATTATATAACTCTTAATTTTTTATTACATGTTATTCGGGATTGCTAAGACTTTTTAATAAGGAAACAAAAATATATTCCGCTGAAGGGTTTTTGTGATAAATAAATAATATAAAGCTTTAAGGACTTGTTTTATATAGTTATTGAAACGATCCCACAAATGATTATAATTTTTATATGATAGCAGTCGTTTTGTATGATCATGTGCCCTAATAATCCCCTTTTTATTATCTTTGTTAGGTCAAGTGTTTGTTTATTTTAGTGACGCGCATCGGATAAGTTATTATAAAAATAATATTATAAGGGCATCAGGTCACGGTTGATAACCAAGTCTCAATTTAAATTAGATAACCAAAACGTGTAATAAATGAAATACTGATTTAATTTGTAATTCTCCATTTTTAAACAATAAATCTGAGTACTCAAACGGAAAACAAGCTTTTAAAATGTCAATATAAATTTTTAAAAAATCTTTAAATTGATAAAATATTTTATTATAACTAAATCAAAATAATGTCACAATCGATCCAGCCTAATAGCGCGTTATAACATTTTTACTTTTGTGGCGAGGTTTAAGTTAGTATTTCGGTACTTGCATACGATATAATTTTTTTATCTTTATTTTCGAATATATCGAGCCTCAAAGCAAAGGATGTTGTGATTTTTTCTGCAAAACGTCCACTTTGCTATCTTCAAAGCTGAAAGATCTACAGCAGGCAGGTAAATACTCGGGGACTCGGGCTGTCTAGTCAGAAAGAGCAATCAACTCACGGCCCACCTGTCCGCCTACCTTCTGGAACATGTCACAAACATGCTCGGGCAATATAAATATATTTTGTTTTATATTTGTTATCAAGTCATTTCTGAAACTTACAACATGTATTTTTCTTTTCAAAACAGATGTTTGAAGTCGAATTTAGGGACATGTATAAACATTCTAAAGCGATCAATCTTCTTTTTTAAATGAAATATTTAGTATTAATTCTAACTATTTCACGTTCAGATGATTTCTTACTGGTGCTTTAACGAAAATTTTTTAGATAAAAATAAATTTGAATTGACAGTTTTTGATTTTTATTTTACTTATTACGTAATAATTGAATCGTGCTCAATATGCTCTTATTTTTCCGACATCCGAAACTAATCTAAAATGTCACTTAACTATATAATATCATATTATAATAAAAATCAGTTTGGTCAGGACAAAATATATTGTTGTCACGTGTTTTAATTCCCACTGATATTGCAAAGCGCAAAAAGTATATTAACAGCGTTGAAATTTAACAAATAAACAATATTTTATATTCAAATAAATAGATTGTCTGATTTTTTAAACATCGCACTGCTTTAAATGAATACATAACGCAAAACCTAAACATTTGTATAATACCTACGTTAAAACATTCAGATTCTAATCGTATTGCTTTTATATACATAATAAAAGGGAATATACTTGCCGACTATTTAATTGTCTCTCAGCACAACAGGGTTAATTAGATTGTTCCCATCAAACCCGCTCATTAAATCAGATACATGCTATACATCAACCCTTAATAAGCTTACCGACAATTAAGTTCTCCTCAGAAAGGCAAGCTCCAATCCCTTTATATTATCCTTGTTTCATTAAATGGTTTGTAATATATGAAGTACGGCTGTTTTTTAATGTTGTAATGCAATTGAAATGAGTTTGAATGTGTTATAGTATTATACATTAATTATCATTTAATTTAAAAAAAAAATCGTAAATTAATATGATTAGGCACATTTCTTCACACATTGAAAGTGATCCACAAAATAGACAAGTCGTAAATCGGTGAAATTTTTAATCATGGCATATTTTTGAAAGTTTAGTAAAATCTATTGTTTTTCAGATCTTTTTATCAATGCGGCAATTTTATTTTAAGATAAATAAACAATCGTTTTGAAAAGTAGCCGAGCGTCAGTCACTTAAATTAAGCAGTCAATATCGTAACAATTTATTTAAATAACACATTGAAATATAAAAAAAAATGATAATGTAATTGCCACATATCTGCGATATTTAATAGGGATTTTTTTTCTTTTATTTACGGTGATATAATTTTTTTTCTACAAAGAAGGCGGAAGAAAATATTCTGAGAGGTGCTTTTTTGCCTTTGAATTATTATATGAAAAAACAGATTTATAATACACATAAATATTTGAGTATTCAAAAACACAGCACGATCTTCATATAAACACATTTAAATGGCTTCATCGCAGCGTCAATAATTCAGAATCGGAGCTTTCGTTATGGCGAGCGTCTTCAGCGCAGAGCTGGTATGGATTTCAAATTCAAGTAGACAAACAATAAATCTCTCCTGAAATAAATTCCTCGCATTTCTCGAATGAAAAAATGAATAAAATCGGAAAAGTGGAAAGCAAAAGATGTAAAGCTATGTCGCTCGTCCAAAACACATTGAGTGCCCGAGAAAATAAAAACTTCCCCAAGTGTCGCGGAACTGGAATCTCAGGACGTTATTGCGAGTCCTTCGTGGTTTTTCTACGATCTTTGTCGTTGGGTGCTTGCGGGTTGCATTTTTATAGATATCCACGCTTATTTTTTGTAAAGCCGTTTGATGTTAAATATTCCGTACAATAGTGAACAACCTGAATTTTTGTCATTCAAAATAAATATATTGACCCTCTTATTTGTAAGAATAATATTTTACTAGTGTTAAAAAAATTGCAATATTCGTATATAATTACCAAATATTAGGTAAAAGACCTTACCAGTATATATTATGTTAATTATCATTATTGTTCATCAGTCTATAAAAGAATGGTAGAAAATGCTACATCAGTATCATTGTTTATTATTCAATAAATACACGACATTCAAAAAATCATATCTAGGTTAGTGTAAATTTAGAATTTACTTATTGCGCAGCAGTTGTTACTATATTATTTTTTAAACGTAATATTTTAATTGACTATCAATAAGATCAAACATATTTCTATATACGTTTTGTATTTTGAAAATGTCTCTAAGTAAACGTTCACGTCATATTTTTTTGGTGAATAAGTTGTATATAAACTTTAAAGATATAAATATTATTTTTTCAATTTTGTTGAAAATATCGTTTTATTGTTAAAAAAAATACAGAGTGCAGACGCCCGTTCATTTTAAAGGATCTGAAATATTTTCCAACACGGACTTAATATGCGGCAAATAAGTGCGAAACCTCGTGAAGTGGTAAATATATGAATATGTTACAGCTGAGATTTTCCTGAGGAATAAACTCCTGAAAGGAATATTACAAAAATTCAGACGATATAAAATTTTTATGTTACTAAAAAATACAACTGTCCGTACTGTCCGTAAAATACTCGATCATTTTTATTAGTCTACTTAGTATTAAATAAAACATCTTGAATTTTCTGTAAAATGTTTTTAATCGCCGACATTATAATCGAAAACAGTTATTTGTAATATTTCAAAACAATGTTTTATATTCATTAATCATAAAACTATTCTGATTCTAGCATTTTATGCATTTCAATTGGTTTAAAACTCAGTATTAAATTTATAAATTTGGAATGCTTTCGTCATTTTTTACAACTTTATTAAAAAAGCCATGTTTTATGTTTTTTTAAATTTATTAGCTGAAGCTTTTTTTCAAGTACTTAATATTCAGGGGGTTTGTTTTAATTTAATATTTTTTTATCTCTTTATAAAACAAAGAGTATTTGCCTTGTACTCTCTTTATAAAAGTACATCTCATTTACTACTGATGAAGCTTTTTCTAAAACTGACCCTACAAGTTCAGTTTGGATAGTCGTTTTAGTAATTTTAGCGAGTTTAATTTGTAAACACAGCCTTCTGATTTGATAAAAATTTAGCTTAAAAACATGAAAATGCCGACTTTTAGAAAATTTTACCTGCTAACCCTCTAGTTAAGGTAAATATAATAGATTACGTTATCACCCACATTCATTTACTTGTTGTCCTACTTAAAAGTATTTGATACAATTTTACAAACTATGACGTGATACTGTTTTTAATACTTAATTTTTCCTCAAATTAATATATATTACAAAAATGGTGACTACTTGAGACTATGAAAAAAGTCCACAGAAAAGTCCTTCTCTCGAAAGGGAAACTGTTGATGAGAAGATTACGTCTCACATCCACTAAGTAAATACATCTTTAAATTACCTTCACAAGGACCTCAAGATGCTCAGGTAAACACTTCATATAATTGATGTCAACATTACGAATGATTAAATATAGATAGACGAGGTCTTAACGAAAGACAATTTCTCTAGTATCAAATATTAACTTTTACATATACGAATTACGTATATGTTTTACAAAGGCTATATAATAAAATTAAATAATGTGAGGTCTATTAATAAATGTATTTTGTATCCTTGTACCTTGTGGAATGTTAATATTTATCTAAAGTGTGTTTTTGATTTTAACAAAAAGAGTTTTGTATATAAAAAGTAATATCATTTTTCAGAAAGATTCTTGTTACAAGAGGCAGATTCAAAAAAAAGTTTTGGCTTGTAATAAAATTCCTATAAAAGTTGTCGAACGGCCAAAGTATTGTTCAGATTTCTGTAGAAATGGCTGTAAAGATGCGTCGATGATAATAAAATGTCTCTTACTTGCAGATACTCTCTCGAGAAAAGTATCCCATCCATATCGTTAATGCTAGATACCAGATAAAATAAAAATTAGACAAGAAAATATACTTTATTTTTATATTTTATAAACTGATATATAATAGTTGTACCTTCTTTCAATAATACTTTTGTGATATTTTTAAAATATTTGAAGTATACATTAAAATATATAAGTGTTTGAACATATCAAGAGTATATTTAATTTATTTATTTTCTTTTAATTAAATATTAAATACGAAGAAATTGAAATTGAATTCAAGACCATTTTTGATTCGTTGATTAGTGTTGGGTAAATATTAGTTCTTGTTCCAATTAACAGTACAAATGTGGTGTATCTACAATTTGAGGGGCTATTTTTATACTTATTTAATACTTTTGAATATTTTCCCCAAAATAAGCGTAAGTTGTTATCGTTAAAAAAAAAAAAATATTTAATTAAGTTTTACCAAAAAAGATAGTTTTTGATGCACAGGCTCGTGATTATAAAAAAATTCTTCGAGCCAGATTTTATTACCAACATGTATGTGTGTGTACAGTCCACCGCTCTACCAACTAGGCTATCAAAGGTGTATAATTTGTTAATAAAGTAACGCACAATAACCCAGTCTTATCTATAATTACACAATTCTCCAAGCAATTGTTGTGTTTCTTAGATAATCCACTCTTGTGGCAAATTGGACGTCATAACTTTGATAAGCATTTTGATACCCCGTTGAGTGTATATTTTATTATTGGCATAAACAAACCCGACAAAGTTTTCGATAAAATCAAGTTTATTGCGTAATTCGAGGCATTGGTTCGATTCTCGATCTAAAATTTATATCAAAGGGTTTTTCTCAATACTAAATGCCGGGGGGCAACAAGCGCCATGTGCCGGGAATATTTCTAATATCCTATCGGAATTGAGCCGTTCTCGAGATAAACTCGTTTGTGAATTCGGCGCTTCGTTAATTGTAATTGTAATTTTGGGATATTACATAGTGAATTATTTAAAATATTAATGGATTCATCAAAATAAATTATAAAAATATAATGAAGTTAATATTACAAGATGTGTTTATGTATGTCGTGATGTTATATGTACTTATCATTGCCGGCTTTATTTAAATTTGATATCACCTCACAGTAGGAATATTAAATATGGCTCTTACCTGAGATGAATTAACAGGTATATTAATCAACTTGTCATTCGAGACCACACATAGCCTTGATAAGTTCTCAATAAACAAGATATTTGTGGGTTAACAAGAAAGCAGTAATTACATACAAAAGATTACGAATCAGAAATTGTGCTTTTGATCTATTGGTATTTTATAAACGAGGTATTTATATATTTTATTTTTACGATGATTTTTTATTTAAAAGTCTTGTTGAGATAGAGCCTTTGGTTTCAGTCATTGTTAAGTTTCAGACAGGGTGGTTAGTAGCATTAACCTGTCACGCTTGCCAGGCAGATCGATAGGAGTTTATCTGTCGAGCCTACCTTCCCTTAGCGGAGAGGCTTTGTTTTGTGGCGTTACGGTCTGGCCGTTGCATGGCAACTTTGAATGGGGCAGATCTGCGATAGCTGGGTGAAACCACAACTTGTTAAAGGTATTTTTTTAATAAGTTATTTATTCGTATACTCTAAGAATTATTTATATCTGTTAAAAAATGTTTTCAGTATCATATTAGATGTTATATTTTGTGAACCATAGAAAAGAATAAAAAAAAATCTCTGCAGATATTTTTAGATCTTATTTATAAAACAAGATCGTTTCCAATAATACTTATCTAGTTACTCTACGAATTAATACATATATGCAAGTAATTTTTTTTTAAAAAAATTTAAGTAAAATTATGTTTTTAATATGAATCATTAAAAAAAATTCTTCTCGTTTAATATCATTACGTGCTTTAAAATTGATACTTAACCAAAACAAGAGAAACCTTTCTTACTCCATAATTTGAAACAGAAAAGTCCGGCTCTGGTTAGCGTTTGTGTCGTTTCTGCTTAGTCTTATGATATTTTGAAAAATGATTTAACTTTTATTAGTTACTAAAAAAAATTAACTTTCCTTATTGCACATACAAAATTACTATTTTATATTTGAAAGAAGTAAAAAAAAAGAATTCATTACCAACAATATTTTTCTAGTAATTTACACCGAAATGAATTGTCAGAAAATTATGTATTTTATGATGAAAGCATTTTAATTTGATAACGAAAATATACCCAAGTATGAACTAATATATTTTAGTATATCAAATTGATATTCGCATACGTAAAAAGCATCGAACCGCAAAACTCTCATTGTACAATCAGTAGTCATATTCACTGAGCCACGTTTCGAGTAAATTAAATTCAAAACCCCATCATTGAGAACTTACAATAAATCTGAAACAATATTGTCTATTCAATCTCTTGAGTTTATAATGATTCCTTTAAAAGATTATCTCCATAAATTATGTTCTAAAAAAAGTATTAACTTTATGGGTGAAACATATTAAATCTTCGCACTATAGAATATTAAAACACCCTCTCATCGTTTAAGCTCACTAGACCAAATAAACTAGATAATAAACATAATATATACTTTAAGGCTAAAATAAAACCCCTCACGCAAATACGTGTTTCTACGACCATTTAACTCATTTTCTCGTTTTGAAACATTCATAAAAAGGCTCTATAACAAGTGAGAAATTGACTTCTTTGTATGTCTAGCCTAGGTAATCATCCTTGTTCGGTGCAGTGATTTCAGTTTTTTTAATAAACATAATTTTTACATAATTAAACAAATTAGTGGTATGTATTTGAAAATTTATAAGACACCTTCGCACCGAAAAATTTCAATAAAACGAAGGTCTGATATTAAAAAAAACCTTGGTTTGTCTAACAGCGCTTTTATAATTTAATTTCTATATAATTTCTTTCGGTTCCGCCAAAAAAAAAATTTTTTTATATTGATATGATAAACTGTTCACAAAGTGTTGATTAGTTTATTAGAAGAAAATATATTTATTGTAGAACCCGTAGTAATTCAATAAAATTAATTAGTGAACAAACTGTTTACTTCAGCGCATATTAATCAAATATTGAGCAAGACCTCTGATGTCAACTATTTAGTAAATGTTTTTTTAAGAGCTCGTTAATTGAACACAACGAAAAAAAAGGTGACATATAAAATATTGATTAAATTAGAAATTCAAAACTAGTGGGTTATTACAAGTGTTTTTCAAAATTTATTTAATGTCACGCGATGAAACGTGCCTTGAACATAAAAGAATTTCTTTTGTGAACGTGTGAATATAATATAATATTCCCGACGTTTTTCCAGACTTTTTTCAAAACTCATGTTTTTGACAGAGAGGCAAAAGGGACGCCGGGACTACCCAATATGATTCATACTAATGTTAAAGGTTTTTTTTTAACCTTTTTACACTGTATTCGACCGAATTTCAAACACTTAAATGGGGATCACTTACTGAGTCATGCTTTTTATTGAACGGCTTAGTTTAACATAATATTTGGGTTTTTTCAGACAAGGCCAGTGTTTCTAGAAATATCGGAAAAGTGTCTGCGAAATAGGAAAATAACTAGACGATGATACTTTACAGTTTTTGAAGCGAAACATATTGAGTAGCATTTGATTTTGCTTGGCTTAAAGTTTCTAAAATAAATGTTTTGGGATATTATATACAAATCTGAAAAAGAAACTAACGTACAGTATTTTTAATAACGCGATAAATTAAAGCGTCTAAAATATTTAGCCGCGTATTGCACTTCACGGTTGAACGAGTCAGAAAAAATTAATAAGAGTAAAAAGTTATCTGGAAAATTAATAAAATCAAGGTTCCGGGGGTGGGAGGGTAAAATATTTAATCTTCAAAATTGAGTAAATGCTTTTTCAACAATATTTGAATAACTGTCAACTCGAGATAAAGAATAAAAAAAACAATCCAAAATTAATTAACAAACTTCTGATTTTCCTACAAGGTCAAGTTTGTTAATCACTGGGATTCACCAAAAAAAATCTAGAAGCCTCTGACTGAACAATTTTAATTAATTAATCGGTGAATTAAATATTTTTTCGATTGTACAACACCCGACATCAGCATTAAGTTGAAAGACTTCCACGACCTCCGAGTTGAGATTACTCTCCAACATATTCGGTAATCGATTCTGGGACTTCCTTAGCACTTCAACATTCTCAGACCCACTTAGGAATATAATTACTCCCGATCTTAACAACAAAGCCACGCTTGCTTCAGCTGGAAACACCAGACCTCACTCGTGTAATTAATAATCAGCGGATTCGTATATCTCCTACACAAATTATGAGATCCTTATCACGCCGATAACTCCTGGATGAGGTTTTTTTGTGAATTTGGTAAGGATAGTATACGTATGTTTACGTTGAGTTTTAGTCTCGTCTGTTGTTTGGTTTGGTAGTTGCACGTGCCTAGACAAAACGCTTTTTATATTTAATTATGGCTAAACAAATTATCAAAATATTAAGTACAAAATATTTTAAGTTGATCGATTATTCATCAATCATCTTTGAAATTGACGATAGATAAAAATTTTAATTATAAAGAGTCTGGAAAAAAAATTGACGCAAAACTATTGTAATTAAATTATTGTCATTATATTTATGCATTTGTTTCTGTCAGTTATAAATTAAACACTATGATGTTTTGTTCAAAATTGTATTTTTGCTATGATTACTTTTGAGCATACTAAAAATATAATGTTTCTTGTTTTTAAACGTAGCTCAATAGTTAAAAGTGAAAGCAACGCTTTCCTCGAAAGAGTCCAACCGGTACAAAACCTCAAAGAAAACACAAAAAAAATCATGTCCTTTGCCTGAAACTGCTTCAACTTTTAGCCAACAAGTATACTTAAAATTCAATTAAATATATCTAATAACATATAATGCAAATGGAAAGGCTGTCTCTCGTAGGCGGACCCGGCCCCTAAATACATACGCCGTATTGTAATCCGAACAGAGAAAAGGTGTCAACTGCGCCGCCAGATAGAAGCCTCGAGTCGTCCCCGGGGAGATCAGCAGTCGGCGCTTCTCCTCCTCTCGACTTCATTTACTTATTTACAATGCAGAACAATAACAATTAGACGCTTAAGCTGGGGGAATCTTATGCTATTTATTACCTTTGCCGAAATGACGACCGTGAAAAGGTATGCCGTGAAAATCCGGCCAAGCTATGACGTCGCCACTCTCAGCAATACAGTGTTTTACAAACTGGAGTCCCCTGAACTGCCACGTTATTTTTTATTGTGTCAAGAAGCCATCATGTTTCAAATACATTAAATTTAATTATATTTGTTACTAAAAAAAGATAGAACCATGTCGCATTAGATAACAGGCAAATCGGAATTGTTAAGAACGTGAAATAAGAAGTATTGTTTGGTTGCCTTAAATAGATTAAAATATTAGACTTTATCTTATCAGACTGTCCTTGATTATACAATTTTCCCTTGACCTCTAAAACTTAACTGATTTTACTCGTAATGGTAACATGTTAATTGCGTAAATGTGTAAATGTTAAAGATTAAAGATTAAGGTGACTTTTTGAAAGAATAATAAGTTTTTACTTCTGCAGATCAGCCGAATATCAGAAGTGAGAAAAGGTTTTATTACAAATTCTTCTAAAAACAAGGTTTAAATTATTCTCTATCAATATATCTGAAAATTAAAAATTTTCTTACTCTATTGATCTTTTATGTATATTCTAAAACTTCACTGGTATCGTTTTTACAGATATTTTAAAAGTAAACAGATTAAGCTTAAATCTGTTTAATTAGAATGAAAATTAAATCGATAGTATTATAATTCATTTTATTTAAGATATACCTGCCACAAATATAATTATATTTATATATTGCCCCAATTCCAGAAGGAACCCTTTGATCCCTCGTTCCTAATAACCTGGCTATATACAAGGCCGTGCGTACAAAATTCCGCCAAAGGGTCCCATCGCTTAAGTAAGGGTAGTTCTGGCTTAGATCTGTTAGATCTTTTGTTTAATGTTTAACAGACAATAAGCCGAAGATTATTGAACTCTGTGGCAAGAAATAGCTGCGGAGTATAACGACGATCAAGTTTACTAACAGGCTAGATTCTGACAATTAATTATCTATCAGTACTTATATTGTAGCATATTTCAAAAGGAAAGTTTCAAAGGATACTATCTCCTGTCCTTATAATGAATAGGAACCGTCTAACTTAAACGGTGTTAAAAGTAATTTAAAATTCTACAGTATTTATTATTATTTCCTATTTATTTAATAATGTAGAATCTCATTTACGTTTCAAAGAGTCATTTTGCATCTATATTATGACACCGCTGAAAACTTTCTGGATGTACCAGGAAACTAATTGTCTAACTGAATTTATAAAAAAAAACAGGTCAGATTTTCTTACTGATTGCATCTACCTGTTACGATGTAGTTTCATTGAATTATTGAAATTCAATATTTTTTTGATAATATGAAAAGCTTATTGTATTTGTTAATTCAAACCTTTCAAATCGTGATATGACGAAATAAGTCTGCTTAGAGATCCTTTTTTAACGTGTCATCAGAAAACATAACAATAATTTTTAATTGGTCTCATAAAGATTAACCTGTTGATAATATAGTATTTTCTGTCAGTATATACGTGCGTAGTACACGTCTATTTACTGAAGGAAATTAAAACGTCCAGTGTATCTGTTCGCGTGGGGAGATGTAAACCATTAAAAGTAATCCGCAGATATTCAAAGTACATGTAAAGGGTCCAAATTAATATTCCTTTATGAAGTAATACTTTAGAAGATTAATTTTGAAACAAATATTTTTCAGCTGTTACACAAATAGCTGAATGGTGTGAGGGGCGAGTACGAGTTCACAAAATTTGAATTCGAGCTCCATAATACCTTATGATATTTCCTGGGATAATTGTGTCATGGATAATGTTTCGTTTTGAATATCTTATTACCATTTTATTACTTTCAGTTAGTCATTTAATACGATCAAACTCCTGTAAATGCAATTTGACTCGATACTTATTCAAATTCCTCGCAAATTTTTGGACGCTTGTAATATTCTCTACATGTAGCAGGTCCTTACCCGGAGAATGTTCATACATTTGATATATAATTTTCATATGTGAAAATGTTTATTTTTATGTGCTTGTTTTGTCACAATAAAAATATAAGCATCATATCTGATTATCATTTAAAAATTAGTCTTGTGGGGAGAAAAGCATAGTGCATTTTATAAAGGTTTCTTAAATAAAAGAACATATCTTACCTTATTCGTTGTACTATGTTTTTATTTTATCTGTGAATAAACGTTTCATGTGGTAATAACTGTGAGACATCTTAAATTATAATTATTACATAGCTTGAGTTTTCTTTTACTCACCTCAAGAAGCGTTTCGTTATATTTGATCTGTAGTCTCATCTCTGGAGCATATAAGAACAAAAAAAATAATTGAGAGTCTCTAGAGACTCTTAGCAATTATTGCTATATCATCTTTATAAGATATTTTTAGGACAGTATATTTACAAGATCTGGAATCATTGTTAATTGAATAAGATGTTGGGGTATTGCTTCCAACGTTTGACTTGTATACATTTAATCTATATGGTTTCTTTTGAGTCACATTTTTAAAGATTTCTATGAACAAGATCAACAAGTATAAAACCGCTAAACATACAACTAATCAGAAGTTTAAAGGACCGGTCTTTTGATAGTTATGTAGATAAGCTTTGATTCTGAAAAATATAAAAGTGTATTCTTTCAGGAGCTAACGGGCACCTCAACTTAACGACAGGTGAAATGAAGGCCCCTCGCGGACTGCCGGGCGGCTCTCTTTGCGATTAGTTGAGCTCGCGCGTCATGCATAATACATGGTCGGATCCGCCAGAGCCTTGTCGCGTCGGGAAATGTTTGTCCAACACATACGGAGGCGTGATTGCCATCGCGCGATCAACCGAAGCTTCCAGACCTAACGCAGCGTCTATACGACTAGCGTCCTTTCAAAATCCTCGTTATACTACCGTATATTTTTCTCTCAGAAGTATAAAATACTCATCATTTTGAATATCTGAAAACTGCCATGCGGTTTATCCAGATTTAAGGATATTAGTTTCAGTTTAATTTTTTTGTAAAGTCACTTCAAATATTGTGTACAAATTCAATTACAAATTCAATAAAACTAAGCTCAAGACTTCCAACGTCTGAGGGGTTCTTCAAGTTCTGTCGTCCGACTTGCGATTGCGAGTCGGGCTTCCCTCCTTCAGCGAGAAATGCACAGCAACTTCAGAGCGGGTGCTTGAAATAATTTACTCGACTACTTGCCAGGGGAGGTTTACCTTTGTAGGATCTCTATAGCTGAGGAAATGAAACGTCTGCTGGAGTCAAGGAATATGTGTTTGTCCCAAATTCCAAATATGATGGGGTAAAAAGAGCTGGCGGTATATTTCACACTTGCTCTCTGCAAGTGCATTGATTTAACCTTGCATGCACATATGTACTAAACATGTAAATGTCGATGCACTTTGCTTATTCTAAATTGGAGCATGAAATAGTAATATCCGATTTAGATTTGATATTAAGCGAACGTCTAGCGAAGCAATCAAATATTATATATCTAATATTGAAGTGTAATGAAACTCGACTTCCATTACCAAATAAGATTAAAGCTACAGTAAAATCAAAGAAAATTAATAATTATATAATTAATGATATGTCATATTTAATAGTTTGTTTTGTGTTTATAGATTATTTATAGTAAATTATAATATTTGCATAGTAAGAGTAAATTTTAAACTTAATCACAATGAAGAGTTTTGATACTACCGTGAATAAATAGTAATAAAATATAATAATTTTTATTCACATTTAAAATTATTTTTTTAAAATTTAATCCAGTCATTTAATCTAAAGTTTTTAGATTATGATGACATCAAAAAAAGTATACTTTTACGCGAACCGCACATTCATAGAGAAAAAAATCCGAAAGTGTCATAAAAAATATTTGATTCATTCTGTTTGCCTCCATTAATAAAACAAATATTAGATTATTCATTTTAAATCTGCTAGATAAATGAAATGAGTCTAATCAAATATTTATCTTTTTCATTTTCACTGAAAAAGTTTTAAAGCATCTCTTATTCGGAATCGGTTATTGATTTTCGGAGGGTAGAAAACCTATTTATGTACCTTATTCTATTCGTAGATAATATTATACGAAGTTATAATATGTGCGCTCATCTAATGCATGAATAATGGCAGATTGTTCTCAAATATATTTCAGTTGTTTTAAACAATACTTTGTTTAATACATTGTGGCAGATAATGGCTTAATAAACCGAGCTAAAATAATTATTTCAATATCTTTGTGAATGAAGCTGAAGATGTTGTACTTTCAATAATTAATTTGTCTTCAAACTGCAATATTAATCGCATAAACTTTTGATGAGCGAAGATGTGTGTAAACTAATTGATATTCAAAACTTTGTAGACATATTTATCAAAAGAATTTATCTCTGAAGACTATACAAGTGCAGTTACCTCACAGCGCGAGAGTTGTTTCAATTTTTCTACTTGTAATTTAATTTGTGTAGTGTACCAGTTTGGTCAATTTTGTATTTTGAAGTCCAATTGAAATTAGCTGGAATTTTTCTAAAATATGTGAGATCTCACAAAACTGATATTATGTTTTAGTATGATACACGAAAAATATTTCACGTACCATCTACTCGTAACTCCTTTGGAAGTTTGAATTCCCCATGCTCGCAATTTGTATCATAACAACCCGCCACCCACTACCCGCCACCCACTACCCTCCACCCACTACCCGCTACCCGCTATCCACTACCCGCCAGCTACCTAGACACGTAATCAGAACTCATGGATTTAGATACAAATGAAATCCTTTTCAATCTTTTCTGCTCCGAGCACAGCTAGTTGGCAATCAATTTTTATTGTTCCATTGTCGATATGGCAATACTTTTTTTCTGCTGAAAAGAGGGTTTTTAACGGAAAGTTTTTTTAGTAGAACCAAAACGGATATCCGGCCTCCCTTAGCATTTGACCCGTGGAGCCTACGCGGGGACGCTTTAACGTTGTGCTAGCTTAGCTTCTTGACTTCATTTAAATATCAACTTTTTTCTTTCTTGACTTATAATAATTTATCAAATTTTTAGTACAGTGATAAACTGTAATAGTTCACAACTAAGATAAAAGCTTCGAAGTGTAAATTTTACATAAACTTATAATTAAGGAGATTGGATTATTTAACAATGGATTTTTTTTCACGATAATGACAATGACATCTTTGATCCTTTATTCTTTCATTTTAATTTATATGATGCTATACGTAAACACTTCTATTTTATCTGGTAAATATTTTAATTCAAACAGATTTTAAAAGTCTATTTCGGTTAGTAACTTATGATTCCAAAAAAACAGAATCACGCCCTGATATTTTGCATTTCTTGATGATACAAATGAAATTATTTATCAATTTCAAATGTGAAAGTTGGAAAAACCTAAAATACTAGCAAAAACAGCGAGATGGAATTTTAAAAAAATCTAACGATTAAAACTTTGTCTCGACTATGATGTAAAAAAGCACAACACTAGTTTGTTTTTGATAACGCGGCGCCGTGTGGGACTCTGAGCAAGTTTGATAGCCTATTTGAGCAGATGTCGTATTTTCAAATTTGCACCATGAATTGAATTATGTAAATGAAAATACGAGGCCATACTTGTCTGTGCTCATTCTCGCTTTGCATACATTTGCAATTATAGTACATTTTTGAGCGTGTAGAGAATGAAGACATAAAGCAAAGAAGTTCATTTCTCAAGAATGCGACGCTACTAGATGGTAAAAGTGTATGTTTTAAATTAACTTATAATTATTTGTTTGAATAAAACTTCACGTATGACAAACTGTTTTCGTATTCTCAAAATTTATTTATAATTTAGTGCGGACACTGCTTAGTATATTTATTTATGTTTTTTGAGAGAGTTCTTGTTAACTGAAAAAAACAGGTTTTAATATTAATATTCTAAAATCCAGAAGACAACCAAGTGGTAATTAATCAAAACCATCTTTTTAATTTCGGTGTTTTTTTTATGTTTTTGCCTAAATTTAATAGTCTAGTTACCATTCGGTGGTCAGTTGTAGCCCTTCTTTCTTTTTTTGTCTAGACTATTACATAATACTAATTATATTAATTCCGTGGATGTAGATGATGGTCTTGGGCTCGCGTGTACTAATTAACAATTTTAATCATCTGCAAGCTTTTTTTTTCTACTAGAACTGTGCATATATTTTATTTCTAACTTCCAAAAGAATAAAACTATACGTATAAGCTGTTAGCAACATTAAATTACAAATTAAGTTATTATACCTAATAACTTTTATTCATATTATTTATTTTTTCTGTTCAAATTGAATGTGGGTTATAAAGATATCAGAAAGTTTAAAATATATAACAGTAAACTTAGAAAATAAATATTAAAAATGTTTCCTTATATAATAACGAGCATATATGATCGTTTTATCTTTCTTGTTGTATTACTGGCCTTTTATTTTCCAACATTCAAATTTTAATTTACAAGTTTCTAATTTTTTAATGTCTAAAACGTTTATATTAATATTATAACATCAATTTTAATGTGAGGTATTTTTAACCATTGCTAATGACAGCCATCAGACGTTTATACATGCTTTTATTTGTACGTCAGTTTGCCTTCAATGTGTAGTAAACTCTCGCCACAATACGAGAGTTTTCAAGAAGCCCTTAAAACTTGCTGATATGATAGAATCTGTACTTAACACGTCACATCTAGAACAGGTGTGCAAAATGGTAAAGTTCTCCCTCGTATCGAGATTTACGCAAGTAGAATCATCAAACTGAGACGCGACTACCGATCCTGACTCTCGTGCCGAAGCTCCAACAAGTAACATTGTTCATTAGCGTATGACTGCGAAAGCTCTACAAGTATATTAATATAGTTTTCAATTAGAAACCTTTGAAAATGAATTTTAAAATTACTTTTAATTTTAAATATTTAATTATCGCTTAAAGCAATTTTTAGCATAATTGTGAAAAGCCAATTGATTAGAAAATTTACTAAAATAATTTGTTAGCAGTTCGTTAATATTCAAGGCTATTTGTTTTGTATATGACGTATTTTAGATTTAACAAGTTCTTCGCGAGTATTTTAATTCACTCCGTGAAATATATTAGTTATTCATGAGCTTCTTGAACTTTAAATAAAATATGAAAGTGTTTCTGAACATTTTTGATCATGAACTGTAGGCGGACATAATCTTTTATATAAATATATATTTTTTTAAATGTACACTTATAAACATAGCACTATGGGTAGCATTAAAAATGAATAAAATTAAAAAAAATTATTGAAGATGGCCCTTTTCAAGAAAATCTAAAAAAACATAGTTTATTGACATTTGACTAATTCATTTTTTGAAGGTTTTGAATGTGTAGAATGAATATTATTTTGGTTTTTACGCTTTAAATAATATCTTATTTTTTTACCATACATAGTTTCTATAAAAATATGAATATTTCAAGATAATCATGATATTTCTAAAAGTTGTTCTTTTATTTCATTATACATTAAATGTGTTTTTTTAATCATTGTTTAAAAATCTTTAATAATTTTTTATAAGTAATAATGAAGATAAGTAAAATATTTTTTCAATATTTATTAATATGACTCAACTCTCAAACTTTAGCAATGCCATTGACATAATAAGCATGGATCAAGTTGAAAGAACACAATACTATTGAAAAGAGACTCTTGTAGACTTATACGCAATTCTTAAAAGAAATAACTCGGATAAAGAAAGCAATCTAAAGTATAAAACATGCTCTCAAAAACAAAACGTCTTTATTCCATCACTTAACCGGATACCGTCACAAAAAATATGTAAATTTAAATGACACAAAAGCTAGCTTTGTTTTGCGATAATGTAATTGAATAAAACCCATCTCGGAGATTTCGCGAATTTAAAAATAGCTTTTTTTTATCTAATAAGACGACATGATAAAATCACACGAAGGCTTTATTGTAAACATACAAAAATACATAAAGATACTTTATCATGAGTACACACGTGAACATAATTACCCTCAGTATTAATTCGCAAAATCATAAAGTGATTTGTTCAATATACATTCATCGGGTGTGATACTTGAAAATCCTTCAATTAAAAACATCACTTGGCGTTCAAATTTTTTTTCAGTAAGAAAAATGCGAGCCCGCGATCCTTTTTAGCCATAGCTATTTAGCTTTGAAAAATTTGAACTCTTTTAATTTTATTTATTATGATTTTCTGCTTCTTCCGGGGTCGTCGGTTACTGTCGGTTTTACTATTACTTACTTTTTACTATAATTTAAGTCTATTTCAAACCCGAAACATTTCACTCCCTTGGTCATATAAATTGAAATGTGAGCATTTATAATACCTTTTCATATCTGCGAGCATAAAGTTATTGATTTTAGACACCATCAGAGTATTTTTACATTGAGGCATTTTACATTTTTTGCCTTTTTAATTGGGGAATTTTTGAGTCTTCTCTGTCAACATCCGTAATAAACATGTCATATTTCTTTGATCTTTTGTATTTCTGCAAATTTTCTTAGGTTACATTCTTCGTGATTATTTTTCAAATGAATCATTTAGCTAATAAATATACAAATTCTGAGCAGCATTGAATAAAAAACCTTGACATTTAAATTTCTCAGTAAATAAAGTATATATTCTTTGGCTCCTATTCGCATTCATTTAAAAATGATCTTATATTTCTTCATTGTAGCATTTTTTTCTTACAATTTTTTTTTAAGATATAAAAGGGTTACAAACATAATTCATCACGACTCAGATTTTTTAGGAAGTTAAAAGACATCTCCAACATGTTAATATTATTAAATATAGAGGCCTAGTAAAGAAGACATAGAGTAAAGAAAACGTTAACTTACCGCCTCTACTCTTACTTACTGTTACTTAACTAACTGGATGTGGTGCGCTGAAAACCACATGATCCAAAAAAATCATTTATTTTAGATGAAGATAGCTTCCAGTGCCAGATAAAATATATCAGAAACAGAAAATGAAAATATGATGCAGGAATAAAACCCGAGAATCATTTCACGGTCAGTCCTAGGAACTGCTTGTATTAAAAAAAAATTTGACTATGCAATTTCTCTCCCTCTAAATAAAAATCATCACAAAAATATCCAGATGCTCAAATTATATAAAACAGTTTATTTTTGCCTTTCAAGCATCTTTGATTTTAAGTATGGCAACTTATTTTTTAGCGTAATTATGATTTATTATTTAAACTTCACTATCACAGCTATTATTCGGATTAATTATAACTACCTTAAAAACTTAATGATAGTTATTTTATAAAACGAGTAGAGACCACCACTCTCTGTATTAACATTATTAGAACATTAACAGTCAATAAGCTCTAAACTTTAGCATCTCTCTGCCGGCTTTAGATTGTCAATGTGATACACCTTCCTCAACTAATGAGTTCTAGCAAGTCAGATTGACTTTATCACACTCACGATTTGTATAATTGTCGTACGAATATGAACTTTAAGTGCAATATCCAAGTTCTCGAGTCATCACTTCATAGTTGGCTCAAAATTTGCTTATACTCGGTTTATGAAAGGATGGTAAATGATATTAACAGCAAACAAGCAGCCAAATTTGATATAAAGATTAAACAAAACTCTATTTAGCCTATGTAAATTTCAATAAAACTATTGCATGCGTGGCAAAAAAGCTTACAGACGTCTAGTTATTATAAAGGTTATTAAAAAAATTCTAATCTAATTATTAACAATAAATGTTATTTATGCAACAAATTTGGCAAGTATTAGTTTCGTTGGTCTGTCTTTTGAAAATCATGCTTTAAATAATTGTGAATAATAAATATTATGTATGAATATAAGTGAGTTGGTTGATGGGCTGCCGCTCCAATGGCTAATTTCGGTTCGTAATTCTAACAGTGGTCTTCCTAAAGGAGCTCAAATCTAAATTATTAGTATTCAAAATAGCAACCCAATATCTTTGCCGAATCCCCAAGGACTCTCTAGTTGTAAAGGTTGGGAAATTGAAACTTGAGGGGCTGCGAGAAATACTAAGGAGGATGTGGGAGATAAAAAGGATGGTTACAAATGTAATCTGCTTTGTTTTCATCTTTAATAATTCCTCATCTCGCCATTTTATATTGCGTTGTATTTCATATCCTCGCCTCCTGCGGCAATAAATTTCAGCAAAATTATGCTCGTAAAAATATCTCAATTTTTTTATTGTGCTTAATACCACAGTTGTGTGATTGGTTATTGGGACAATCTTTAATTTGGCGTAAATAAAAAAGACTACTGTTAACATGTTTTCCCTAAAAAAATATTGTCTTCTATTCAATGCAATATTTTTCAATTTTTTAATAATAACTGATAGTTTAAGTATTTATTGTTCAAATGTGTGTTTAAAAATAATTTTATTGAGCCGATGCGATCTTGTAATATCACACTGAAACTAACATATTCTTGTAATGATTTTTAATAAATCTGAAAAAAAACGATAGATCTACGCGTTTAAAGACACCCTCAAATGATAAATCTGTGAATATAATTACATAACACCCCTAAAGTTTATATCTATAAAGTAAAGCTAAGCCTCTATAGGTGCCTTGGTCCGTACAATCCAATCAATTATCTGCGAAAAATACTTGTTTGGAAATTTACTGAAAGAATGTCTAAACTCCAATTAGATTTTTAAGTTTAAATTTATGCATGCAATGATTAAATCCAACGCGTAGTCAACTTATGAATATTTATAAATAAATATTGAAATAAAAAGCTTTCATATTTGTGATAAGTATACATATTCAATATGCATTTACTAAAGACATATTGTAGCGACAAAATAACAATTTGTTTCATTTGTATGAGAGATCATGTGAACTCTGTAAAAAAAATTAAATTAAACCCAGGGGTCATCTGACGCTAGTATCAACATCTCTTAGACTTGAGTACAAAATTTATACAAGCAAGCCCCCCAGCCCGGAGAGTTTAATCGAAATTTCTGGACGGAAACGGAAATTAGATTGAAACTTTTGAAAACCTTCATTTATTTTTTGCATAGAAAATAAACTGATGTTAATCAAATTGCACTATAATATTTGATGATATTTGTGAATACATTGTAAATTTTATCTTATATAGTCTTATAACACTTTTAACCTCAAATGTAGTAAATTCCTTTCTTATTAAAAATAATTTCAGCTCTAATTTTAAAAAATATAATGTTAATAAACCCTAATTCATTTCGATTTCAATGTCCTTACGTTTATGCAAACATACATTTTCTCTTTGAATTGTAAATGCAATTTATTTTTATAAAAGCTTTTATTGATAAAAATATGTCGTTAAAATTCACATTAATAAAAAAGTTTTGATTTTTGTGTCATCCAAATAATATAAATCGAGTTACAATATTATTATTATAACATGGACAATTTAGAGAGGCATAGCTTTTGCAGTGTTTTTAATAAAAACAAAAACAAAAAAATCAAGATTAATGGTATTTACTTTGGTTTATTAAAGTTGTGCAGGTTTTTAACTTTTTTGTTCAAAACTATGTCTGAGCCGAATACTTTATTTCGCTTCTATGACAGGATCATTTGACAAATGGCCGGCGTGGAAAAATAACACTGCGGCAGGACATGGCGGCCTGATGGATGGGCAGCACTTGATACAGTAGGCCTCTCGTTACGCCATATTTTTAATTGGAACCATTGCGAGCTATAAATAAAAAAGTCAATACATTTTACACACAAAGCGATGACGTATCAATCTATTTTAGATGGACGCCACACACGTGAAACGAAGAGGAAAAGACGCAGGAGGGGTTTGAATCCACACCCCTATATTTACACTGTCATTGTTTCATGAAAAAAATTTCTCAAAAATATATAGTTTCCTCCAGCGATAATTCATAGAATGCCATGAAGATGGACAGCACAACAACAAAGAACATATTATTAAACATCCGTTATTAACATAATATACCATATATATATAATATATATATATATATATATATATACATAGCGGAGTTGCCACTGTTTACTGGGCCACGGATATATAAGTTCAAATTCTATAAAAAAATATATTGACATAAGAAGCCTATCTATAAAAATAAAGGTGTAAGTTTGCATAACATCAAAATGAATTATAATAGTTTGAATATTGAGAGCTTATAGTGGTTACATTTCTGAAAGAGAATCAAATACATAATTTTGTTAGATATTATTTCATTCAACTATCGAAAAAACGATTATTTATTTTCTTTAAATTTAATGTAATAAGTTTTCGTATCGCATTTTAAATTAAACAAAATCAACGAAAATTTTTTTTCATTAAACAATTTTCCAAAGAGGCTAGAGATAGATATTGAATCTTTGTCATACTTTCCCGAAGTCTCGGTTATCATTGAAACTTCAATTATTTCAATCCATAAATCATAAAATCAACTTTCCAAAATCCATTCAGCACATCTTCAATATTTTCACATCTGAAATTTCCAAAAGGATTTTCTCTCCTATAAAGAATGCTGATATCCTTTTTTATTGTTTTCGAGCTCGAAAAATTATCAAAAGTACATAAATTTCACGGCTCCGAGATACGATCTTCACGCTCTATAGTCGAAAGCGACGAAGCGGATATTTATTTAGCTGACACTTGAGAGATACTACGCAAGGATTTCATAGTCAAATAATTCTTTTAAGTTAACTATTTGAACATCAAATTAAATAATCAAAGTATTTTGTTTGACGTAGCCTTACTCTATAATAAATTAACATGTTGTTGATTAAAACGACACATAAAACACATTTATATATTAGTCTGCATTATAGCGTCCTTAATCAAAGATTTTTGTAGGGTGATATAAATAATAATAGAGATATTTTAACCACTTTCAAATAGTTAATAAAATAGGATTGTTATCGTCTTGAATTAACTATTAATAATTAAAATATACTCCTTTATTCAATTAATGTGTAATACCCTAATGTGTATATGTTGTTTGTATCTATTTTGCAATATCATAAAAATGATTTTATATAATTAATTTCACTACTTTTAATATTTAAATCGTATGGTACTCATACGGTTGGTAAATATTCAATCAATTTCAATCAACTCACAAAAAAAATCTCCCGGGAAATTTTAATTCCAGGATTCACAGTCATAACGAATCTGTCTGTTTGCTTCGGTCCCTACCGCGGCGAAAATTCCAACCCCAAACATTTACTCATATATCTGTTAAAACAGAGTATAGTTTCAAAATTGCAGCACTCCGTTGTCCAATATTTACTTTTCTGCCATTCGTGATAGTGTGGGAGGTAGTTGCGAATGTTTAACGTCACGTGTATTTTTCATTTCTGTCGCCATTGACGCTGCCATTGAGGTCAGCTTCGCTCTTGAGTCGCTTTTCAAAATTGGTTTCATTTTGATACTTATTGGATGTGAATATACGTCCTCGTTCGGAGCAAAGAACGATGTTTTACGCCATGCAGCAAACCTATTTTGAACACACGGTTAAGATACATAATTCTATTACTTGTCGGTTGTAACCAACGGGCAAGCTTACTACATATCGTATAAACCATTAAAATAAATTCAAAAATTTTTTTTAATCAAAAATGTAATTGTAATTTCCACAAATATTTAAAAAAATATATATTAAAATAGGGAATGCTTATATAATATTATTTTTCAAAAATTTAAGTATAATCTTCATTTTGTTACATTCAGCATAATCCTCGATAAGTATATAAATATTATAAGATAAATAATGATGTAATCTTAGTGAGTGCCTTAAATAACGACGGTTTTAATGATCATTATTAAAGACTGAATATTTAGAGAAAAGGTACTCATTAAAAATTAATGATTTACATTATGCTAATGATTCTAAGTAATTAATCATCAGAGCTGTTTTAAGTTCCTTGCAGGATGAAAATCTTTCAGTAAACAGAATGCTAATTCATGATTTTATATACTTCCAAATGTATTCTGATTGTTTAAATATTTTTTATTTATCTCAAAATCTTAAGGTTATTATGCTAAAATTTAAAATATTTCAATTTCAAGAAATAAAAGTGTGAATGTCTATTTATTTTTACCTTGAAAGTAGGTTTTAAAGTCGTCTAACAACCGTTACAATTACATAAAATAAACTATTTTCGGTTTTCTACTTAATTTAGGTCAACAGAACCTAAGGCACCCCGCGGAGACAATAGCATGGTAATAAAACCGGATGTGCGACAATTAACACCAGAAATCTTACGAGGGGATGTCCGTTCAGAACGGAAGTCATCCCCGCTGACCAATCGAGCAGTGAATATTAACTAAATTACCAACAGCCTTCAACCGAAGCTTATCTGCTAGATTCGCTTTTATTTCAAGCTAATACTATAAAACAATAAGCGATAAAAATAAGTAAACTGTACCAAAATTATCACACCTGAAACGATGAGAAAAATTGCTCAAAAATATCAACAGGTCGAAGGTGAGATGAACTACTATTTTCTAGTATGGATGTTGCGTTAATATAAAAAAGAGCCTCGCCTGGCATCAACGAATAATACTAATATGGCATCACTAATTGTCACTAAATTGTAATAATTTATATTTGAAAGTATTATCATATTTTTCGTAATAGAGTTTTCATTAGAAAATACAATACCAATCTCATTTTACCGTCTTTGTTTTAACAATCAAAAAGTACAACAAATAACGCTTTTCCGGTTTCTCAAAAATATGTCGTATTTGAAAATCACGTGAAATAAATTATTTTTTCAAAATCACGACTAAATTCAATCAACGGAAAAAATATTTGATGCCAGGGCGTTGTTAATGTATCGGCTTGTTTGACGTGTGATGGGGAAAAAAAACACCATAAAACGGTGCGATCATAAAAAATAATGGCACTGTCCCCGACTGAGAGGCGAAATCGAGAACGGCAGAGCAAAATATACGAAGAAAATTCCATACGCCAGTTCACAGCGTTTAGGGCGCTAAATTTTGATAAATGATTCTTATGTGATTGTTTTGATATGGACTTCTTGCTTATACAATCGAGGGAGTATTTTAGTCTTACGTGATATTAGTCAACGCTATCTTATATTGTATGAAGGTTTCTATTTTCTCCTAGAGAAAACCTATTTCTACTATGTATTATACTGTAACGTGCCGGGGTTCACATTTAAACGCTTATTTATGTCAACTCAGGTTATATTTATTTATCTACGTACAGAGTATTTATTTCCACATTATATATTTATATTAACATTGTTATGAATGCAGACAGGCCGAAGCCCTGTTTGACACTAATCACAAAATGGCTTCCCCCCTTGCATCTCCAACATTCGGGAGCTCGCGCGAGGCGCACTCCTCGCTTCTCCGAGACCGCATATTGGCGCTCCTAATCGATGGTCGCTCGATCCTTCCAGAGTCCCTTTGTTTATGGTGTTCGTTTTTCAAACTTACTGCTGGACCGTAACACTACCCCCTCCTTAGGCTATGTTCCGTCCCGGAACACTCGTTGTTAGTTCATGTGTAAGTAGCAGCAGTCTGGTCCACGTTGACATGGTGTTACTTCCAACAGGCTCAGGCGATTAAAATGAACAACCCTAGTTTTTCCATTCGGTCTCTTCCGGATGCGATATATTACATCATTTATCCTCTTCATTACTTCGTACGAACCGTCCCACGCCAGTTGAAGTTTCGGAGAGAACCCCCTCCGTCTCTGGGGATTGAATAGCCAAACCAGGTCCCTGACTTGGTGTCCACTTCCTTCGGCTCCCAGGTCGTATCGGTCCTTCATCCTATCACTAGCATCTTGGATATTGACACGTACTTTGTCATGAGTTTCGTTTAGCTGACGGCGTAAGTCTGAGACGTAACCTTCTCTCACCAGGCTTTCTCCAGGTTTTCCTCCGAACTTCAAATCGCACGGGAGGCGCAGTTCTCGCCTGAAAATTACACTGGCTGGTGTTCGTCTAGTTGCCTCGTGGATGGAAGAACGATACGCCATAGGAACAGGTGCAGGTGTCGGTCCCAGTCCCCTTGATGATCAGCGACAACTTTGGATAAATCTTTACCCATAGTCCGGTTCATTCTTTCAACCATTCTGTCAGATTGCGGATGTAGTGCTGTTGTCCTCTCGGCCCAAAGGATCGCTCGTTGCTCGCCGTGGCCGTCGGCGAGCGTAATTATCCGCCAGATAACACTTTCACTCACACTTATCTTTACGCGCCGGGGGTCCATTTATATGCTGAGTCATTTACAAAAAATAAAAAGAAACACGACATTACACAATGTTATATTCTGTCCACACTTCACTCGCTCGCAGAATGCCACGCTTCGCGGTGATGGTCCTGTTGACCTCCTCCGCGCTTTGTCTAGGGCCTCTCGCCCGCGAAGTACCATTTTCCGCGACGATGAACCTGTTGGCCTCCTCCGCGAAATGCCCATCGCCATCTCCTCGCGAAATGCCATGCTCCGCGATGATGGAACTGTTGGCCCCCTCCGCGAAATGCCCATCGCCATCTCCCCGCGAAATGCCATGCTCCGCGATGATGGAACTGTTGGCCTCCTCCGCGAATTGCCCATCGCCATCTCCCCGCGAAATGCCATGCTCCACGATGATGGACCTGTTGCACCTCCCTCGCGCTCTTTCTAACGCCACTTCCCCGTGAAGCTCCATGCTCCGCGGCGACGGTCTTGATGCACCTCCCTCGCGCTCTGTTCAGTGCCACCCGCGCGCGAAGTACCGTGCTCCGCGACGATGGTTCTGATGCACCTCCTCGCGCCCTGTTCAGTGCCACCCGCGCGCGAAGTACCATGCTCCGCGACGATGGTCCTGATGCACCTCCTCGCGTTCCGCTCAACGCCACTCGCCGCCGAAGCACCATGCTCCGCGATGACGGTCCTGATGCACCTCTTCGCGCTCTGTCCAGTGCCACCCGCACGCGAAGTACCATGCTCCGCGACGATGGTCCTGATGTCCCTTCTCGCGCTCTCCTTCCTGAGCCAAATCCCGTTCCGACCGAGGCCCCGCTGCCGGTCTTCACGTCCATTCCACCAGTGCTCGAAATGGCTTCCACCGCGGCCACGCCGACGGTCCTCGCACTGATTTCTCCGGTGCCCGAAATGGCTTCCACCGCGGCCACGCCGACGGTCCTTGCACCAATTTCTCCGGTGCCCGAAATAGCTTCTACCGCGGCCACGCCGACGGTCCTTGCACCGATTTCTCCGGTGCCCGAAATAGCTTCCACCGCGGCCACGCCGACGGTCCTCGCACCGATTTCTCCGGTGCTCGATATAGCTTCCACCGTGGCCACGCCGACGGTCCTCGCACCGATGTTACCGGTGCCTGAAATGGTTTTCATTAGCCGGTACTTCATTGAATCCAATTTTGTCCCCAGTTCGTCCAGCTTTTTGGATAAATCATTAATGCTGCACGGCACTTCAAAAAGGAACTCCTCTGGGTTGTGGCCCTCTTGCGCCAGGGATTCCTTCAATCTTTGTACAAGGGCTGACTTCATCCCTGTGGTTAACAAATCACGTTCTTCAAGTTCTCTCTTCAGATCTACTACTTTGAGGTCACTCATATTTACGTGCTTCGCCATTTTGTTTTATACTTTTATTTATTTTTACTATTTTAATTATTATTTATTTATCACCCCACACACCTGACACCAATTGTAACGTGCCGGGGTTCACATTTAAACGCTTATTTATGTCAACTCAGGTTATATTTATTTATCTACGTACAGAGTATTTATTTCCACATTATATATTTATATTAACATTGTTATGAATGCAGACAGGCCGAAGCCCCGTTTGACACTAGTCACAAAATGGCTTCCCCCCTTGCATCTCCAACATTCGGGAGCTCGCGCGAGGCGCACTCCTCGCTTCTCCGAGACCGCATATTGGCGCTCCTAATCGATGGTCGCTCGATCCTTCCAGAGTCCCTTTGTTTATGGTGTTCGTTTTTCAAACTTACTGCTGGACCGTAACAATACTTATATATATTATTTTATGAAATCGATATATTTTTTTCATTATTGTACGTGATAACACTTTTGAATTGTATTTGTGGTTTTAGCTTCTTTGTATAAATACATATAGTCACGTGTAAATAAAACAGCAATGCACTGATGCATAATCTATAATTTCATTTTTGAAACCTCAAACTGAAATAATATCATTGATATGCCGAATAAATGCAGCAAGAAAACATTAATTTATAATTTAAAACTAAAGAAAAATCATGTTTGTTCAGTTATAAAAAATATTATCTATAATAAAAAAACATGGGACTGAGATTAAGCAAAATAAAATTGTTTTAATAATATATTTCATATTCAATATATCTGCGTTAATCATATAAGGAATCAGTATAAAACACAAAAATCCGTTTCATGAGTGCGATGAAAACCAAAATTGCTATGAACTCGCACATCAATCCAATACAGGAATTTGAGGAGTAATTCAAAGAGTTACAAGTGGAGAGTTTCATGCATCAGTGATACAAGCCTTTTATCGATGTGTAACTTTACAATCAAGCCTCTCCCCCACTATGTGCGTACTTCGCCTGCCTTCACGCTGATTTCTATTGACATTTCACGCACGGAATATCGGAAGAATATTTTTCTCAAAGCTCTTTTCATGGATGGATCTTTCTACATGTTTCCAAGCTCTCAAAAGTACCTGCTTTTGTACATGCAAATTATATCGGTTGAAAAGTACACACGTCGGTTTTATAGATGAATATATTTGCCCCTCTTTAAACGGTGTATATTTTTAGGGAAATTGAAAATCAAGCTTTTAATGTGACTTCGTTACAGCATCTTTTATGTGTGATGATGGTTAAGTTCTTTTTCATATTAACTGCCGCTTTTTTAAAAAAATACTTTGTCTACTAGAACCAATAAGGTTTTTAATATAATAAATTGAATCAATATTTTATTGAAACTTTTTTTGGGTTCACTTTGCTATTGAATACCAAAGTGACAGATCTGAAATTAAAATCTGTTTTTCATTTACATTAAATTTCTTTCATGAACCTCTGTGCATTCAGTATACAGTTTTTACTTTAAGATTTGGTTATGACGTTGACGTTCCTCTTAAACAAGTAATCAAAAATATCAGAAATTATATTTGTGAAAACTGTAAACAGTGAATCGATGCTTTCAGGATTGATTCGAATGACCTTGAGCTGGATCAGGATGACTCGAAGGTCGCGCTGTAAACTTCCCTCGCCCTCGGAGGTTCAATAAAGGCGGCGGCATCTGCCGACAGGGGCGGTGATTTATTGTCGGTTCAGCCGCACCGGAAAAGGAAGCCATTTTCGTTTTGAATTTTAAAAGCTCGTTACGTCCTGTTGTTAATTTGTAAATCAACCGAGTTATCTGGATTGACGCAATCTACGTAAATATATATGGAGCTATCTTTCCGAGCTTTATCTTTCTATTTTGTATGTTTATTATTTGAATAGCACTCAATAGCCGCTGTTATTATAAACGATAATCATTGTTATTTTCCTGTATAAATAGTCCTTGATGCGTTAAGTGCTATCTGATAATGTACTCAGTTTTTTTATGTAACTGAGCCTTCAGACATACTGTCAATAATTAGGTTATTATCGATATACAGTACAAGTAACGTATGGTTTTAATATGATATTCATATTATGAGTTTTCGTAACTTATAAAAGTGAGAAAAAAAACGGTATTAATCTATACGGTAAATAATAATGAAGTTTACACGTGATTTACTGATAATTTCCTCAGATCGATTATGTATTTAATTAAATTTAAACAATGTTTGGTATATCCTAAACTAACCAACTATTTTTTTAATTTCGATATTTAACTCTTATCCAATATCATATGGGCTTTTATTAAATAAATTCTTAAAGAAAATTTTTCAATTTCTTGGTCACCTTTTTCAGTTAAAATTGTAATGGCCAGCGAACGGAGCACATTTCCAAATCAGACTTTCTTCTACTAACCAGACAAGATGGATTACAGGAAAGAGAATTACTCTGAACACCCCTATTCATTACATTGTGTATTTTATCTGTAAAGCTGCCAATTGCCCTATAGGCCATTTTATGTTACAAAAGAAATTTTACTAGTTTTTCCCAATTGAGACTTAATTCGTAATATATTTTAATTTTAAAGCAAGAAATAAAACAGAATAGCAATTACATAGTGCAAGCTTTTTCAAACCATCATTACTGGGGTTGGATTAATAAAATATTTAAGTAATGCTTTCAATGCGGACTGACGGTGTGATCGTCTTTACATCGAATCCCTCAGCGGGCTATTTTTCAGCCTTTACTGAAAATGCTAGACATTTTAGGGTCTCCTGGCATTTCTCAAAATTGAAAGATACTCCCGGAAGACCCATACGTCTGGTCACCCCAAAACTTCACAAACTGAGTAAATCCATTTTCTTTATTTCAAACCTATATAGATAGGTAAAGTATGACAAAAATTATGGTTTTTATCTTCACTTCCTTTAGATTTATTTAAAGACTGATACCAATATTTTTTCAAACATTTCATTGTTATATTTCAATTAAGCTTTAATATTTTTTTGTATTATAAACGTAATATTTAATCATAAGTATTTTTCACATGTGATATGGAATACTTCAATATTAAAAACTTTATTTTTATTAAATATTTATTATTGGTTGTGAAGACCATCTCACAGGAAGTACGATTTTACCTATACAGGTTTAATTGATTGATAATGATTAAGAACATGTGATGTGATTTTACCTATACATGTTTAATTGATTGGTAATGATTAAGAACATGGGATGTGGGTTCGAATCCCGCACAAATCACGATGATATATTTTTCTAAGAGTTTCTTTAATCGAATTTCAATATTTGAAAAGATGTTCTTAATCATTATCAATTTATTAAA
Organism: Atopsyche davidsoni; assembly: GCA_022113835.1. Classification (NCBI taxonomy): domain Eukaryota; kingdom Metazoa; phylum Arthropoda; class Insecta; order Trichoptera; family Hydrobiosidae; genus Atopsyche; species Atopsyche davidsoni. Next base: position 4,966,866 of record JAILWY010000006.1, on the reverse strand, counting down.
TATGTTTTTACCCCTGATTATGTATTGTTAATGATTTTTCAAAACAACTATAAGATTTATTAATATTTTAAATGTTCTTTTTTTAAATATTTAATTTTTTATAAATAAAATTTCCTCCTTTACTTACTGTACAAAATTTACACTATGAATATAAACCTTGTGAGCAGGTACAGCCTACTTACTTACAAGGGGGCCAAAGGTACTCAATACTAACATTCTTATCTAAACTTTCTAATTAATTGCTGAGTGACGTCACATTCACGGCATAGCACCGGAGTTGCGTCATACCGACTCCTTGTATTAACAAGAGTTTTATTTAAAGCTCGGGTCTTATCTTATTTGTATACACACTGAGCCAAAATAATCTTCAGAACGAATCGGAAAACTTTAACTACTGAAAATCTTCTATTTCTGAGAAACAATTTCAAGAATAATGAAATAAAACTTTTGTTTTAACATTTCTATTGTGCAGATAAATTATACCTTTTAAATTATACCGTTTGATTTAATTAATTTATTTATAAAAAATAATACGTTTTTGAGTTCATGCTTATGATTTGAATATTAAAAATAATTTATTTCCGCCTCTTAGATATATATTTTTTTAATAACCATTTCAACGTTGTTAATTGCATGAGATTTAATGTTTACTGTATCTGTGTATTAATTATTTAAAATTTTAGAGTCCCTAAATATCATGTAATATTTAATTTAATTATTCAAGTTTCATAAAATGACTTCAGTTTATTGATATAAAGCATGTTTTTATTAGTTTAACAATTTAACTTATATTTTACACGTAATTAGCTCTAAAAATATGTAGGGTTCTTTCTTTGTGTAATAGTAAAAATCACTATTTTATACATTTTTTATTAGTATTGGTATAAAATAGTCAAAACAACTTAATTCTTGGAGGCAATCATTTTATTATCAAACGTTTTGAAGTAATACAACGTGAAAAAACTATGTTGTTATTAATAACAAAAAAACCATTTTATGCAGTTTTATTATTATATAATTGGTCAAAAAAATTAAGTTTAATCAAAGTATGAATAAATATTTAAAAAAAAAATTTATGAGTATCATTTTATTAACAAATGTATGAAGTATTACAAGGTTGAACTTGCTGCGATTAGTCTACATTTATCTCATCACAACAAATTGAGCTTCTCATCAAAAAACTAACCACAGGTTCCACCGAGATTTGAACTCGGATCGCTGGATTCAAAGTCCAGAGTGCTAACCATTACACCATGGAACCATATGAAGAAGATTAGCAACTTTAGTAATAATCAAGCGATATAAAGTAGGCCAGCTCTCGGAAGATGTTCGTGCATACATTAGATGCACGACTCATTCACATTATGCTAAACTTACTTTCACAAATATAAGTTCTCAATCCATATTACTTTATTTAATAAAATACGTATTTTAAAGCATATTAAAATTTATATATTTTAGTCATGATAAATTTTCTTTGGTAGTAATAATTACAGTACATGAGGCAGGGTTATCTATACATTGTTTTTGAAAATTAATGTAAACTCCGTTATCATGAAACACTATATTTCAATGAACGGTTATATGTTTTGTATTAAGGATAACATTATTTGTAATATTATGTCGAATAAAAACGATAAATCAATATTAAAGTTAAGTAAACATATAAAAATTTACAATACGCGTTTTTTAAAGCAATCGCATACTAAAAATGCATTCATTGAACTACTTGAAAAATACATCTCTATTCAATTCTTGGATTAGCTGTTTATTATCAAACTAAAAAAAAACTTATAATATTTTTGTGATGATTAATTATTTATATTTAGGTGTTATATGCAATAGTAATGATATATTTAATACATAAAGCACTACTGAACCGATTCATAAATTTTATAGTATTTTTTATTATATTTTATGTTTACTGGAGAAAGATTCAAAATCTTACCATCCTTAAAAAATACTCTCACAGAAATAATTTGTAATATTTGTTGAGTTATAATACATCGACCTTGGTGGTAATATTTTGTTTTGGGTAGATCACGCATCTACGACTGTTCACTGCATACACCAGAGCAGCTCATACCCAAAAAATCACATTTTTTATCGAAGTGATTGATGGATATTGGGTACAAAAAAGCAATCACTTATATTTACGCCAATATGAGGGTTTATTGAGGACGTGTGACTACATTTAACACTTCCTGGATGAGCAAACCTCCACACAGACTATCTCCTTAGCCATGCGCATAAATTGAGAGCAAGGCTTTAGTGGCGTCTGGAAGCAAAGCCCGCATATATTCCGAACATGTAAATTAGGGAAGAGTCCAGCTTTCTATTGATTCTTTGGGAATACACGCGGGAACTATCGATTGATACGATAGCTAAAAATACTGGAATCGGCGTTTCCGGCCTAATGCTCCGGGGGGTATTATTCTAGTTGAGTGCATGTGACATTTCGCTCTCGTGCGATTTTTCTGTCAGTTTCTTTTTCATAGAATAACACAATAGGGGAACCATTATTATTGAAAAAAATAATATATGGCTTTTTTCTGTCTCGAGAACAGTCCGATTCTGTGGATTCGTCATTGTCAGCTTGCATATCTCTCCCGCTGAATGTAAGTAATAGTTTCATGCCACTGGCATTGATTAGGATTAATTACGGAAAAAAACAGTGTATAACACGAAGTATACTGATCAATATGTTTTTCTTATTATAATTATTTTTGAACAAAGTAATTATGAAAATCCGTTAAAGAAGTTTTGTAATTTTTATAAGAACTACAAGCTTATTGAGGTTTTTTTTAGACATGTAAATTATTTTTTTTAAAGCATTTCACTATATACACTTTATCAAATATCTTAACAGTATATAATCCGTTACTTGTATTTTATTGTAAATATTTTTATCTGTTTTTACTGTAATTTACAAATCTACTATTCTGATTTCACTGCGAAAGAATAACTAGATTAATAATCATATTGATTAACTAGTTGTGAAACAGATAGTATATGAGTTAGGATGTATTGAGGTCAGGTCGGACGCCCAAACTAACCTCAGTATGAACAGAAATAATGGCCTGAAAATCTTTTGTAAGGAATTGCCATTTTGTTCGCACGAATCTCTGCTTTTGTATGAGAAAACAATAAAATGGACCCATATTTTTCATCAGCGCACGCGATGGAATAGTCCAAATCCGGCGCTTCAATTACTTTCTTTTTTTAAGTTTTTCAAAATAAAAAACGTTATCACACCCTCCAGCGAACAGCCTTCTATTGTATTCCGTACTGCCTTATACGAATATATGTTTTTCGACAAGGATATTGTAGAATTTTTTTGATGAGTTTATGCACGTTAGAATATACCTTATAAGTGTGTATGTTTGCTGTTTACTCCAAAAAAAGTTTTGGGTACTTTCTATATGATAATAGTTGTAATTATCAAGAAAAAAAATTACTCCATTATTGTATACCATCGTCGATCTTACACAAAACTATATTATTATCAAAAATTATTTTTGTCAAACTTTTTGCAAATACTATGAAAATTATTCTTCAATAAAAATTTAATATAGTACTTATGCGTCTATTGTATAACCTAATAATATATACTCAGTGGGTAGATACATAAATTGATATCGAAGCAAACCATCATTATTCTTCTCTACTCTTCTTCTCTGTATTTTATAATTAAAATTGAACCGGCTTGTAGCATAAAGGTTCAATAAGTAGATTACGAATACATAAGGTTTTCTTTTGTAAGTCAACAGGATAAAAAATCCCCAGGTTGAATAATCAAACCCACAGATATCTTATATCAGACGTATTTTTTATATGATATTATTCTATAACAAATCTTACCCTCAAATCAAAATGAAAACCATTGTTCAATATTAAATCTTCTGAACTGGCTATCTGAATTAGTTATTACTTTGGATTATTTTTGTATTTTTTAATTATTTATTAAATACGTTTTTATTATTGAACATTTTTTTCTTATTAAAATTGTCCCTAATTTATTGCTAGCTCAACATATATAATAACAAATATGATGTGTTTAATTTTTTAATCAAAAACCCCTTCTTATTTTCATTTATATGTACTATGAAAATTATTTGATACAGGTCAATAATCTCCCCATTGCACTTTTTTTCATCCCTCTAGGTATTTTTGATATTCAACTCAATATATTCTTAAAATATTACATTTAGTGTTAAGCAAGAGAAAAGATAGGATTTCAATTTTCAAACAAGACTTCAATATCTTGAATATTGGTATTATCTGCAAATATATGTATTTCATTTAATATCTGAATTTCACCTAGACCCTTAATTCTTTGATATACGAGTATCTCTGCGTTTTTTTTATTATTTTTCATACTCAATTCCTTTTTAAACATCCATTTAAAATTTTTCTATGATTAATGTGAAAACATTCATAGCAAGTGTCTAAACTGTTGATTCTTTTCAACTTAGCATACAACTCTTTTTGAAAGTAAATATAAACAGCAAGTGAGATGAAGCGCTGGTAAACGATATGCTAATTCTAGCTATTTATTCTGAACGTCCATTATTTCAAAATAATTTAATACATTAAAAATTCAACAAGTTTTTAAAATATTAAAACCCCTACACCTGATAAGCCTTGGCTGATCAACAATTACATTGCAATTTTACTAGAAAATATAATAAATTGCTCATTCAGCTCATTTTTATATTGGTTACTAAGCTTCAATTTTTTTTAAATATACTATATATTTTAGTATATTTACTGCTTGTCACAAATTTTAGATCAAATGAAAATTTTAAGTGAAAGCGCTAACACATCTTAATTCCAATACATAAATATATATAAATGGTTGTCTACTTTTTAATATATGTAAAAAATTACGAATATTCCTGAAATGTCTGTAAATACCGGTCGGTAAATGCTATACCTCGTCTTCTCCTTATATTGCAAATACTACAACTCCAAACTCTTTTAAAACAATGAATTAAGAAAGAAGATAAAACAAAGGCTATAGAATAAAGTTTATTTTTTGTCTACGGTCTTGTTAACGATTTTGTTTTCAGTTGTTTCACAAAAATTACTTAAGTTTTTGCGTTTGGTTTTCTCCCCAGCCCCAAGGGGAACGAACCCATCAATAATAATTATCCAAGGTGCGTCTCGAATAGTTGACTAAATGCTCCACAAGAAGCCAGGGATTATAAATCACTGAATCGCAGATCATTGACCAGCTCTTAATCCTAGTATGGCAAATATCAAAGGAACCTCGAGTGATATATTATCTGATTTGATTTCCAGTCCAATAGCTGAATGCTAGGATCTAAAATCTGACGGGAGATATTTTATTGCCAGACATAACTGAAAGACACAAATGATATTCGTTTGATTAAAAATATGAATTTTGCTTACCTAACAAAAAAAAATTCTTATGTATTTACCTAAAACATTCTTTAACATATAATAGTTGTAAATGTATCTTTATTATCCTCTTTGGTGCTGCATCCTTTAGCAATGTTTGCTTTCAATAGAATCTATGCCATTTTGTCCGATAATCTTTTTATAATTGTTTACTCTCAGAGGGCTGAAGACTTTTCCGGAGTTTTTTTTATTATTAAACTTACTATTTTGTGTCCAATATTTTTTTCATAACTCAATCAGAACCACCAAATCAGTCAGAATGAATTAAGACCTACGATAGTCGTGGAATATGGAATTTTTCTTGACATTTCATTTATGAACCGAAAACAAATATCATACAGTAAAAACTATTCATCTGTATGGGTAAAAATACATTTTATTCAATTACTTAATAATAATTAAATTATAAACTCTTAAATAACATATCATAAAAGTTTACGAGTTTTAAGTATACAACTCAAATAATGTAAGTGTAAACTTTTTTATTGTAATATAAACGTAGAAATTCATTATTAATGTAACGTCAGTATGGCAGTTTTTCTGTTAACTAGTAATAGAATAGAGTCATCTTGATAACTATCTTTGTTTATGTGCATTTCAATTTGAGACGGGATTAAAAAGATTTTTGTTTAAATCACTTAATTTTGTTAAATCTCTCCAATAAACATCGCTTTTTAGGACTCTGCAGTGGAGATCGTTTGAAGTACACTAGCACAGAAATATTCAAAGTTGGTAATGACTGCCATTTTTTTAAAATTATCCTCGGGAGTAACGTTTATTGTACAAATTACCATATGCAATAATGCCATCATTTATCCACAAAAAAACTCTTAAAAATATTGTTACTTTTGATTATTTCAAAAAAAAATTACAACTTGTTACTATTAAAAGTAAAAATCAATTTCATTATAAATTTCACATTCACAAGCACATATTAAACTAAAGCTCATATTAGCATATGAATATTAAGAGATTTCAATTATAATTAGATTTCAAATGATTGTGATTTTTTATAATATCTGAAACATTCATAAGTCAGTTACAATTATTACTCATAACGAATTAGATCTAAAAATACTTTTTAAAGTCACTTCGCGTGTTATTTGCTGGCCATTTATTAACAGAGCCGCGACCGACATGAAACACAAGATTTTTATTCAACCATTTTGAAACTTTGCGAGTACAGATAAAATAAACTGACGACTGATGTGATCAATATTATTAACTTCTTATGGGACATATTTTTAAAAGCGGTTTGAAAAATTTTGAAACATGATATAAAATTTTGAAGCCATAACGTTTTTGAAAAAACTTAAGATATGTCATTTGTCTGCTTTTTTTTCTTTCATAATAACGTTTTCAGACGTATTGCTTGACACCAACAACCCTGAAAATAACCGATGCCCCTTGTGTCTCAATGGGGGAGAAAACTGCCTCACTGAAAAGTTGTAAACTGAGTTGGTGTAAACTTGCCTATTACTTCTTTACTATAAAAATATATGCCAAGGCCATTTTCACGCTAGCTTTTTGGCAGAGTAATAATATAACAGTGCTTTTGTCCCATCTTACGAGTTGGTTTATTTTGAACCAGTTTTATTGCAGGAGGCAAATACTATTTCAAACTTTGTGAAAAGATGCATTATTCTAAGATAATGGGTTTTGTCTTTTATAAAACTGAAGGTATTAAGGTAGTAAATTACACCAGTTCTTCGAATATATTTCATTGTTTGTGCTAACTCGTTTAAATGCAGGTATATATAATATCGACTTTTTACAAACCTTTAAATAAACTAAATAAAGACAGACTCCACTTGAATCAAGAAAAAAGCTTTAAAAGCAGTTAACGTGTCAATTGAATTTTTAGTGTGTAAGATTTGTATTTGACTGTGTATGTGTGTGTGGTTTTACTTGTGAGCGTTTCATTTATTGCTGTTATAAAGAAATGTTTATAATATGAGTCTAGACTTGAAACAGATTTCTTCAAGACTTATAAAACACACCTCTTCAGAACTGAACACAAGAAAGTCATAAAAATAAATGTATTACTATCGTATGTTTATAATACACTTTTAGAAAAGTCCAAAGCTTTCGTACCAGTGAAATAATGAATTGTCAATGCGAATTATTTATTAACATATTTATGTTTGCAAAAATAAATTATGAATATTAAATATCTGTAAAAAACTATAATTGCGAAATGTAGATTTTCGTCCTGAAAAAAAAGTTTTTTGGAAATGGTAGAATGGATTGAAATTGATGTACATATTTTATTAATGTTTCAGTATGAAACTGAATTCATGTATATAAAGTTTTTTGTTAAAAAATATATTTGTATTAAATAAACAAAATGTGCTTGTAAATTAGAAAAATAGTTGCTCACATAAATATTTAATTGGTTTTAATTATTTCAAACAATATAAAAATAAATTTTCCAACATTTGGTACGAGACGTGTCCATAGGAAAATGTTATCGATTTTATAATCTAGCTTTTAAAATACATCTTTTCGTTGATTTTTCTTAAAAATATATAGTCTTGAATTCATTTCATCTCACAGACGCAATCGTCAGCTTCTCTATCCACAATATGCAATTTAATATTATATTAAGCAGAACGTCTGTCCCTTGTTCTGGCATAAGTGCATTACTTCAGCGAGACTATTTACAAAGCAGATGTCACAATGGCATCGAGAGACTGTGGAGAAAGGCAGAAATAGATATTCTCAGACAAAATCACCACCATTGAATGGGCACAAGTATCAGTCAGCTCCAAATATGCTCATTTTCGAAAAGAATAATAAATTTGTTTCGAAGGAGGACCTACTCACAAAGCACGCCATTATCTTAAACATATTTACTTCAAATAATTTACGAATGTAAATTTATTTAAAATAGGCATCTACTTTATCCAAAGTGTAAAATAAACTAGCTTCAAATTTAGGTGTAATAAATAACATTTATAATTTTAACATTAAGGCGTTCTACTTAAAATATATTTACTTTAATTTTTGTCATTAGAGCTTGGCATCGATTAAATAAAGATTTTATAACATACATGTGCATTTTGTATTTTTAAAAAAAAAAAACATATTATTTTATTATAAGAAATTAAAAATACATTACTTCATGGTGAAACATGCTCTAAATGTCCATCTTAATTATTTTTATAATTTAAATTGCATTCAGTTACCTAATTATGTAATTAATCTGTCCTTCTCGCAAATTTTCTCGCTATGAGGGCATTTACTCGTGATTCTGCTTAATTTCTACAATTTAAATTTTTTTTTAAATTTATTTATGAATTCTCTGATTATTAAACAGACACTCCAAGCACGAGGTAGTCGCTGCTTTTATCCACCCTGGCCACTTACCCCTTAAATAGATCCTGTAAAATCATGATATATCTTTGTCAGAATTCAATTGATTTTTTTTCAATACGAATGATTGAAGGATTTCTGCATAGCACGAACATTTTATTTAAACTGATATGTTTTATTAAGGCACTAAAATACACTTAAATGTTATATAAATATTTCAAACTCAAGTACTTTTACGTATGCGGGATTTAACAAATTCATTATTCTGGATGAGCGAAAATTTATATCTCTTGAATATTAAAATACTATCTTCAATCATAATTTGTGTTTTTTGTTAATTAATGCATATTTTTTTAAAAAATACCTTTAAAATACGAAAACGCTGCATTCAAGTACTCTCATAAAGTACTAAATTTAACACTTGCTTACCAATTTTATACTTGGCGATTAAGATTTTTCCTAAGCAATAATGCTGTGCCGATTGAAAAGACGAATTTTAATCATACCTGTGTAAAAATATTCCGAGAGACCAATTCGTTGGTATTATTTCATGCAACTACTGTAAAAATATTAAAAATATACTGAAAAATATTTTAAATATACTGAGCTTCTATAATTTCTCTCTGACTACTACATAAAGGGTTTTTTCTTAGTATATTAGTCTTATAATATCACATAGGAAAGTCTTTCACAAAAGACCTATCGTATAATGGACTAGAGCTCTAAGTTGCTCTACTCTATTAATTTAAGCATCTTCTGTGCCTTGAGGCAATTTAAAATTTACGGGCGACATTAGTGCAAGAACACTACTTAAACGCAAGTGGAAAGGTAGTTGTTCGTTAACCTTTGACGTAAAAATACTTAAACTTCTACATATCGTGTTTATTGGAGCGAATCTTTACTTTAAATGAGGTTCATTTAGAGTTAAAATCTCGAATAATGGGTGCATGTACAAGCTTCGTTTTGCTAAAAAAAAAAAGGTAAAAATATTGAAGTTATCATTTAAATCCTTAAGCTTTTATTCTCATTTATATTTGAATTTTGTATTCAACTCATTTTTGGAAATATAGAGGCCTGATATTCAGTAGAACTATTACTACAATTTACATAAAAAAAACCTCATTTTAATTCATGTCCTAGCAGTACGATCGATCGATCTTTGGTTACTAAAATAAAGCTATTAAAATTTTACATGTACATGCAATTCTCTACTGTATATTTAATAAAAATAGATTTTGTATTTAAAAAGTTATAAATAAAATATCTCTTCTTAATAATATTCTCGTATAGTGCATACATTCTAAAAAATCCAGCAACACGATAAACGTTTTATCGCAGAAAAGAATAAGAAAGCAAAATGTTTCATCATTAATCCGCGTCTTTCTTACGACTCCAGGATTATTCCCGGACTTCTGTGCGCAAGCCGAGATCGTGATTTCTCTTCTCCGGGATCTGTTTCTTGAAGAATGGACGCCATCTACTTCCGGTGTCCTGCAAACATCGCCTGTCCATTCAATGCGAAATTGGAACATCCGGTCTGATGCGCGACACCCTCCATAGCACTACACAGTGAATTCCAACTAAACACATTGTCGATTCGATATCGGTTTCTAAAGTAGGTTAACTTAAAGCTCGGAAATAGCTTTCGCATTTTTAACTGGGAACTTATATTGCAGAATCCTATCTATAGTTCCTTTATTTATGGTATTTTATATTGCGATTCTACTTATCTGTCCATCGAATAAATCACACATGTTTTACAATTCTTATCAACTCTACTCCCACCCTATCCCACTTCATATGAAACTTTCAAACTTTCATAAATAATAATATAACGAGGTGTTTATTTATAAAATATAGAAAATTACTTACAACAAACCAAACGTAGATAAAAATACCAAAAAAAAGATATTTAAAAAAACACAAAGGATATAATGTAATGTTTTATTGATATTTTAAATGTAATCAATAATCAAAAATGGAGAATTTAAAAATAATCCATGAAAATTTTCAAAAATATTAAATAAATACAAAATAAAATTATTTATCTATCTCATTCCCATCTCAGATTTGGAAAATTCATTGAAAAATTCTATCATTTTAAGAAGTGTATCTGCAGGAAAATACAAAATCATACTCTTATTAATTCTCAATGTTTACGAGCGTAGCTTACAAATATAAAATTTAATTAATTTTTAATCAAATCAATTTCAATAATTTGATATTATTTTTGAAATTAAATAAATTTAGTCTTAATAATCCTGGTCTGCTTATAAAGCAATGTTTATATTTCAATTAAGCCAATAATATTTATTACGCACATTGAGGTATGAACATTTGATATTTATTAAGTTGTAATAAATATATATAGTGTATTAAGAAAAAAGCATTTAACTTGTTTTTGAAGTCTTCTTCCACTTTCAGAATTAATACATGAAAATACGCAAGCACGTTGTCTAAAAATGATGATGGTTTTGTTTATTAAACAATTTTACCCTGACGTACCTAAAGAAAGTTCCCTTTAAGTTATAGTTTTAGCGTAGCTAGTAATATTTAGTCTTGGCAGATGTACCAGATAAAATATAGGCGAATGAATCACAATGGCATGCAAAAAGAAATTAAAAACGTTTCTTTGAATTTATTAAATTCCCCGACAGGCATGAGAGCTGCATATGAATCGACCGTTTATGGAAATATCCATAGTTTTCTTTGTTTTTAATTTAGATATAAATTACAGAGGCGTTCATATTTCTATCAATGTTTTTAGTATTTTTACATTTCAAAAATGTTTGGATGAAATTTGAGGTTTCAGTTCAATTTCATCAGGCAAATGCATAATTCCTTTGAATATCTTATAATATAAGTTTTTTCAAAAATATATTTTACAAGTGGTTTCATCTCACGATATATTTTACGTAAAAATATTATATATCATAAAAATCAAACTTAGAAGTTATATATAGTGATTTGGGGCAGTCAAATAAATTTACTGTAACTACTTAATATCATTTGCAACAAGCTAAATAAATATATCTTTTATGTTTATATTAAAATGTTATTTACTCAATTTCAAAATGCTAAGGATTTATGAAACAAACATTTTAGGATGACTTAATAATATGAAAACTGTGATATATTCACAGCAGATTGTAGATCTCGAGTACAGAAATAATGAAAAAACACGTTGAATTATTTCATGTAATATTCACGAAGAGTAATAAAACTACTCTAAATGTTAGTTATAGCAAAATTTTCTGGGGAGACATCTTGAGGTTCTCATTACATTCCGCTCTATTGTCCGCTCCATTGTGCTCTTATATAAGATACCATATAATTAACAAGTGCTTATTTATTATATTCATACTAAATTTAACGGGTGATTGTTATTGTACAACGCTAATCAACATAATTACACATTCCCAGCTTTATTTCCCCAAAACAAGCCTTCACGAGCCATCCTTACAATTCATCTGATTAAAATCGTAGAAAAGTAAATATAGTAAAGGTTGCAGGTTTAGAATGCATCTCAAGACGAACAAGCCACTTTATAGTATTATTCTTCTTCTTTAGTTGCCGACTAACTCACGTATATTTATGCAGAGCCAGTTTTCATGGTTTTAGGGAGAATATTGTAGAAGGTCCCCAAGTCTATTTTCTAATAGGACCAACGAACCTGCTTTTCAATTTGTTAGATAAAAACATTTTTCTGCTGAATGTTGAGTAATCGATTTATATATTATTATAAATAAAAAAAAATAGTTTTTGTTTTTATAAACGTTTTTGCAGTAAAATGATATGGTTAATCTAGAATGAAAACGGTTTTTTTTAATTTATTCAATATTTTAATTGCTGTGTGGTCTAAGCGTTGCCCGAGGCGATATCAGAGTAGACTAGACCATAATGCGTATTTCTTATCAAATCAAAACAGGTGCTCGCATTTAAATATCTAATGGACAGGTCAACGGTGTCATAATTTGTTTCTTGATTCTGTTACGCTTATACGTTTCTATTGCGCGATATATGCATACCTTCGATAGCTCAGTTGGTAGAGCGGTGGACTGTAGACGTTAAGTTGTTGTTATCCATAGGTCACTGGTTCAAATCCGGTTCGAAGGAATATTTTTTGTTAATTTTTAATTAATTACTAATCCTCGATGTATTATTTTCATTGTTTGCGATTTTACGTACCTTCGATAGCTCAGTTGGTAGAGCGGTGGACTGTAGAGGTTTAAAAGCTGGTATCCATAGGTCACTGGTTCAAATCCGGTTCGAAGGAATATATATTTTTTTATCATTGTTATTTTTACATTTTAAGATGGATTTTTGTATCATATTATTTATTTAACAAAAAAACAAACGATTGCTTGTAGATTTTATTATAAATTTGAATAACGACAATACGAAAAATAAAATGCTGAAGATCCTTGTTATTTATTTTTCTTTCTTGTTTGCTGGTAACGTTTCTGTAGAAACGTGATATATTTCGTATCTGAGGATTCATTCGGGAAGTAATACATTTTATTTATATAAAAGGTGTACTTTCTCTCTTATAAATATTGTTTTTAAGCAATAGTAAAATATGGTCATTAAATAATCTAAATATATTATTATAATAAATATAGATAAAAATTACGAAACCATATACTTTGAGATTCAGACAGACTAACCAATTTTAAAGATATAATTTTTTTATTATTTGTATTTTATGTTTTTTGTTTCTTTTATAAAAATCTTTAAACATTGAAAATACATAGATTCTCCGAAAATATTATTTTCTGATTAAACTTTACGTATATAACAAACATACAATAATATCAACAAAAAAAAACAACATTTCATTTATTTAGAACAAAGTTACTAAAACAAGAATGTTGAAAACAACAATCGAAAGCAAATAATATTAATTTAGAAACTTTTGCCTTAGGATAAGTATAGCACAAATAATGTCTCATAAAAATATTCATATGTTAAAAAGTATATATATTTTCTATCTATTTATTAGACCGACAATAAAAAAAGGCCATGTAAACTTACAATAACCTTTAAGAAAAAATATCGAAAGTATGTTTCTCCGAATTCATTTTATTTTTACAAACAGCAATAATTCTTGTCATCCAATAAATTTTCCTCCCCGCTGTCTTCCAAGAAGCTCTCAGAAAAATTACGGATTCAATTTATAATAACATTTTTATTTTCAAAGTATCGCTTTTTTCAGCGCACTGCAAACAATTTATTTCCTGGTAATTAAAGCGTTTTAATTTTATTCTCTCTTTGTTTCCAGAAATCTCACACCGCCCCCGCTTGAAATGGTATATTTAATTCGGGAATAAAGCTAGTGAACCAGTGATGGTATTGCTGTACTCGTGCTCATTAGCTTTGGATTCTTTCCCATAAAGAACCATGACTACTGACAATGTAACGACGGACTCGGACTGGCCATTCATCGAGTACACGCCCGACACCAACTACACCACCATTGACTTTGGGTTGGACGGAGATCCAGGGTTTAACCTGAAACATGGGCTTATGACAACCACAATACTCAGGTAAGCAAAACATATACTAAGAATAAGGTAACTAGCTAATTATTTAACTATAAAATTAAAAACTTGAAACGATAAAGGTTTGAGTATTATCTCAATTCAAAATCATGCGATTATCGCATGAATGGTCATAATAATTTTACAGGCCAGTTTAAACATATTATACTTGCAAACATGCTTCAACGGAGTAACTTCATATAAAATTTGTGTTTTGTGTCTTCTCGTTTTACGGCTGCTGTTGACAACCTGTTAACAACCTGTTGATGTGTAAAAACAAAGCTGAACTATATTTCCGCTATAAAAGTTCATTTTATACTTTGAAACAGAGTTTTAAATAAAAACGTTTTAAATATAGTATATATACAGTATATCATTTATGAACTTCGTCAGCCAAATGATATTATATTGTGTATTTTTTTATAAACGGTTTATATTATGTATATAACCAAACCTCTTACGTATTTAGATTTAGATATACACAAAAATTAAATGACAAGAATTATAGAAATCAAGAATTCTTCACCAAACAGCTATTAACAGTATAAATAAAAACTATGCAGTCTTATAAACTACGTGGTGCTTTATTCAAACAAAATAATTTTGGGTTCAATAATTTTGACAGAGAATACTTTGTGGAATTATTATTAGTGATTTTTTCATATGTCAATTTTTATTGGTGACCGGTTTCGCCAACCTTTCACCAAGGCATTTTGATACTCGGTTTGATATGTATGAAAATAATTTTGAAAACGCCATCTTTGTAATATGTGGTGTGTGACTTGTACCAACCGGGATGTCTTGCAGCTTGGCGTATAGTGCGGTGTTCGGCCTCGGGCTGGTGGGCAATGGCTTCGTGGTGGCGGTGGTGGTGCGCTCCCCAAGGATGCGCAGCCCCACCAACCTCTTCATCGTCAACCTGGCCTGCGCCGACCTGCTCGTCAACGTCCTCTGCCTGCCCTTCACCTTCATAGCCAACCTCATCCCGGGTGAGTCCAACACATTTTTAGATTAGTTGAGGTCATCCACGTCGATTTATTTCCCACGATTCGGTTCCGACACTGGAGCTGAAGTATCGAATAATAATCATAAATCGAAAAAAAATAATACCACTAATGACAGTCGCTGAAAATCATCCTGAAGCTTTTATTAACCACACCAGTATAAAATTAAGTGTCACAGTTAATTATACTACAATAATCAATCACTCAATCACTCGCGATTGTTAAATAAAAGAAGTAATGCGTCGGATGCTTAAAGTTCTATGCATGACCTCAATTAAAATATTTTCAGTATTATTTGAAAAGCAGTAGCTGAGAGCGTAAACAAATCATATAACAGGTAATGACAATACAGCATATACAGTTTAGCATATTCTAATACAAATATAACCGTTAACATTAGTATCTTGACGTCGATAGTCAAATAAGTCATTAAATCACTTATAAAACACCCGCGGAAATTAATATGTATGTGTATTGGTACCTTTTAATAATTATAAAATAAAATTACAATTGGTCGTTTAAGTCCGCCCTTGGAAAATAAAATTAATTATTGTATTGATTCGCTTCATTTTGTTTTTAATTTGTTTGAGTTTCTTTGAATAAATTATGTAGAAGACTTCGACAAGTTGGATAAAATTTCTTTGAGCGATTTATTCAAAAACTCTTAGCAACTTGCTCTATAGAAAGTGTGTACTCGTATACTTGTTATGTTATAATAAGATGAAGCCTTTTTTACTTAGTACATTGCACAAAATTTTCGTAAATGTCGAAGATGTATCGAGTTGAGTATAGCCGCAATTGTTGTTAGTGCAAAGACACAATATAAAAATATCTAAAGTTACTATAAGAACTTCTTGATTTGAAAAAAAACGATATGTTTATGGTTTCTTTGTTTTTGTAAAAATATATGAAAAATGCACATATCATTTCAACTATGTAGTACAAATTAAATATCCGTTACATCATATTTGATAAAATATTTTTTATTTACGTTTTGTTTTTTTTAGACATAATTAATTGCCGGAAAGACAGCGGATTTAACATTTGCAATTTCTATATATTTTTTTGTATCTCTACAATGTCCTGTTTTGATTAAGCTCAGTTTACGTAAGCTCTCCTTATAGCATAAAAACTTATTTTAAATTATATAAACTCGCTATTTATGCCTTGTTAAAACACCTGATACCTTTGCCTTACCTGACTAAAGGTCAAGCTATCGTGTTCAATACTCAGAACTTAAAGCGGAACATATTTTAATGAAGAAATGAGACATTAAACATTAAAAATAATTTCAAAATCTAAATACAATTTTTTTTTTAAATGACGTCTTAGTAATTACAAAAAAGCTTACTCTCCTTTTTGTCATTGACTAAAGAATTAAACTAATATCTTAAGCTACTATTTATTATACAATTTCATAGTGCTTCATACAGGAAACCACGGGAAAATAATTCGAATACTTATCCGTGATAGGTGGAGTTCGAGCCCACAGTCGAGTGTGCTATGGTGTACCCATAGAATTATTCATATAGCTTTTTTAGCAAGTTTCAGCTTGCACATAACTACCCAAACCTTAGCTCCGTTACAGGACCAATATTATTTGATGTATTTCAGGACCATGTGTGTCTCGAAAAACTAAGGACTTTTTTCGTTTTCAAAATATAGTTAAAAAAAAATTAAAGTGAGTCTTCTCTTCATATAAAATAATCTTTTTTTTGTCTCAAATTATGATTGTCATTAGTTAAAAATATTCAGTACTAGAAAGTAAACTCAAAGACAATAAAAAAATCAAGATATAAGTATTGGTAAATATTTTAGTGTCTTGTTATGACCTATTCTACAAATATTTATCACTAATTTGCCTAATAAGTACACAAAGATCAAACAAAAGTGTCTGAAAGCTCTGAACTCAAAGGACTTGTTTATCAATAGGCTCTTGATTACTGAGCAAACTTTTCAAATTAAACGATCTTTAATGTAAATCCTTTTCGTCTCTTCACAAAACATTGACCTTCCCATTCACATTATTGGCTTTGTTTTGCTTGGCCGAATACGCGAAGGGAAAACTCATATTTAATCAAAACAATATGACGTGAGATCTGGGATGACGAGTTACCCCAACACCGTGAATGAGGCACGCTACCACTAATTTGCATCCACGTCTTGAATAATCAGACATTCGTCATGGAATTGTTGAATATTTGCTCGTGAATGCATGGTATTTGGAAATCAAAACAAAAATTCTTGGAGCTTAAAATAAAACTTTTAATAAAAAAAAAAAATTTTAATTCAATTCATAGCTTTAATAAATAACTGTCAACAACTACAAAACATTTAGGCTTTGAATGTATTTATTTAAAAGTTTTAAAGTCATCATATGTTGTATATTTTTAAAAAAATACACAAATATTTCAAAAACACTACCAAGTCCAAATTTATCCATTCAAATATTAATACTTTAGATATCATATAACATATTTTAACAGTTTGTTTATAAATATTTTATAATTTTGTAATAATTAATAATAAGTACAATTTATACCATATGTTTGCAAAAAATTCAAATAAACCATACATACTAAATAATTTATACTCACAGTTTTCGATTCGTCTTAATACAAATTTGAACGGGTGGGGTTTAAAATATTGTAATTATTAAATTAATATTCCAGATAAATAAAATTTAAAAAAAAAATCACTAAAAATAAAATAAATAATGTATTACATCAAAAAAGCCATTTATGATAACAAACTATTTAAAATTGTGAGAATCGAAGTAGAAAATTTATTTATGTCATGTATGTTAGGTTATAATTTCAAGGTTTCAGTTAACCTGCGTTGGGTTGAACTGACAAATTGTTAGGTTATCATTGTTCAGAAAGAGGGGACGGGTCTGTGGGTGAAGGGTGTCAAAGTCAAGCACGAAAGCTTCAGCTCTGTGAAGGGTGATTCTAAAGTATTTAATTTTTAATATAATTTATTAAAACTTTTCACTTCTTGAGATTCACAACATTCATTTTATTTATTTTTATTGTGATTTTTAAACCCTCTTATATAATTATACAACCTGTTTTTTTTTGTATTCATTAAATATATTTATATGTTCGGATATTTAAAATAAACATTTCACATACACAGAAAAACATATTTTTTAAATGCATTACTTAAAACTCGATTAGAAAAGGCACGTCATTGTATAATTACCATATTACTAGTCAGCAACGAGTCTCACAGCGGCGAGACATGGGACGACCCTTTAAAATAATAGAAACTTGATGTAAATTAAATTTTATAAATAAAATTTTAGCACCGTCGATTAGCTTCATAATCTCATTTATTAACACTTATGCATAATTTATTGTGGAGTTTATATATCAACCCTGTTGAGTCTATGTGCTGTGTATATTGTAATTATCTTATATTGACTAAACAATCAAAAACCACAACGCCAACACACCTCAAGTCACACCGTCATAACCTACCTTAGGATATAATTAATATTGTACAATAATTGCGGATAATTTAATGAACAACAACACTGTATATAATGTTATTAGCTTACTTGTATAAATACAGGTATTCTCTCTAAAATGGATATTCACATCAACAATTTAATGTAACCAAAATATCTTACATGAGTTCTAGTTAATAAGCACATTTAATTAAAATTATTTTTGTCGCAATATTTTAAACATAATTTAATTCCATTAAGAGCATGACACAAGTAAAAAAAACTTTCAGACTCGAATTTTTTAGTAATTATTTTTATATCTGTATCTTTAAATTCTAAACGCGTTTTTGGAATAATTTTAACTTTGCCATCAACGATCATGCAGATGACACGTTTCAAAAAAACCAAATTCCCAGACAGCATTCCCGAAATCACCTGCCCAATGGACCTCCCCGGCCGCAATTCCACTCTGAGTGGGAAAATAACCGCTGCTCACCTAAACATTTAAATTTCAGTCACACTCGGCGACTGACCGCAGGACACCGTTTAAAGTTTCCATCTTAAAGTGCAAAGCCTTAACTTCACAGACACTTGATAATACCACCTGCGCTTATTATAGGACTCGTACTTTAACAGTCTGCTGGATGTTTTGTTTCGAGATATCTACATTATAAATTTAATGCACTGTAAAGCCATGATAATAGTTTATTTGTGAATAGAGTTACGTACGTACTTAGCTAGTACTATAATATATCAACAAAAATATATCATGCTTCAAATAACACTCATATACTGGTATAAGTAAAAAGTGAAGTGATCCTTTATTAATTAATATATTGAACACATATACATCTTTGTAAGGAAAGTAACACTGAAAATTAAATAAAGTTTAAATCAAGTATCCATACTTTTTTTAACCTAATTAGAAATTCTTCATTTTTTTCTGGCTAAGTTGTAATAAATAAGTTATTTTTTTATATCTATTAACATTTGACCTTTTCTCTTGTCTTAATGCATATTTGAACTCAGACAATTTAAAAATTCATTGTATCTGAATCAGTTCTTTCCGGGGCACTTTAAAGTGAATTTAAAATATAGAGAATTATTGCGGAAAATGTATTTTTCATTCATTTTATTAAAATCTCGATATGAAACAAAAAATACAATTTTTCAGTATTTTTCTCTTGCATAATATTCTTATGTCTTTTGTGTAGTAGAAGTGAGTCGAGCGAGAAGAGAAGATAACTAGGTGCTGCATTTCAAAAGGCATTTGATTAACTTGTCTCAGATCAATCGAGTAATCGTACTATATATATTTAAAGTAAACGAAGATACCAAACTGAAGGAAATTCACGGAATATTCCTGAAATCTAATACTTATCGATATCTTTACAGAAAATAATTCAATAAATTTTATTTACTATTTTTGTATAGCTTGCTAAGTAAATTTATAATTATACCATATTCTTTATTTTGTTGTCAATTTTGAAAATAACACCCTTTAAAGACTTTTCATCTTTGAATAGTATTTCCCATTAGAATTTTTTTTTTAAATCATTCATACATTTATAAATGCTTTCCTTGCATCAATTTTACACTAATTTATTTATTGAATAAAACACATTCAGTTACTATCCAATACGTTGTGTTTTATGACAATGTAAAAAGCATAATGTTTTATAAGCAATGAAATTAAATCGTCTAACTAAACGTCTAACATACATTTTATAAAAACATATAAATAATCTGTACTTCTACGAAGAGAGAGAATATTTTTCGATCTTAATCGAATTTCCAGTATTTATGGCTCACGTGATTTCAAATCCAAAAAGAGATGCTGTAAAATGGCTTAAGTCTTTCAAATTCGTTTCAGAGATCTGAAAAAGCCGCAAAGTACATTTCAACTTTACAAATTCCATCTCATAAAATTGTATTATGAATCATTTACATAGATTAATTGTATTGGATGGATCTAATTATATTTAGATTAAATCTGATCTTAATCATACTCGAAGTCTTAGCAATTTATAAATACAGCGCAAAAGAGCTGATATTGTGCCACGTGTCCCGATTTGCCCGGTTTTGGGTGCTAACCGTCTCTTTAATTTTATTAAATAACTTTGTAAGGCACTTGGGGGTAGTATACGAATAAACCTCCGCGACCCTTCAGGGACTTCAAAGCTATTCTGTAATTTACAGTTTCCCTGATTAGCAACAGATAATGCGTTTAAATGTTTTAACTTTCCAATCAACAGTGACTAGTAATTAAGTTGTGCCAAAAATGCGTTCCATATACACGAGTATATATTTTTTTAATAGAATACTAGTTTATATTATTTATCTATTTCACTTTGATCCTGTTCATCAAAGAAATAGATGTGTGATTTTGCTTTATTCAAAGCATTGTTTTATTTAATCACTGGCATAAGCCAAAAATAGGAAAGCATATTTTTCTTTCATACGATTATTACACTTAACGTTTATTTTAAAAATTATTATCTTACGTCTTTCCAGAATAATCTGTTTAAAAAAATATATATAAATAGTGAAAATAGTCATCAGTTTATCTTCTTCCAATTCTACAATCCAATACTTTTAGCGTCTTTCTAACGCTTTTAATATTATTGTTTTACAATCTTCATAATTTTGAAATGAAAAATAAAGAAAAACAAATATCCGTTTTCAATTATCTAATTTTGTTTTTTCTCCATCCGACGCTTAGCGAGATAAAATTCAATATCACAATCTACGGTCCCTGAAATTCTTTCGGCTGGAGTATACTCTTTCGTAAAAGTTTTATACAAATTCGTGCAAATTATTTGCCGAGCTCAAAGGAAGTTGGCTCGGAGAGACGCGCCGGAAGTTCCTTGCTCCGGCAAGTCGCAACTCGTGAACGAAGCCGGCTCGCCCCTCTCGTCCTGGGACTATCCTTCTTGAGCAACAATAATTCATTTTCCCGAGTATAAAATTTTTAATATACATAAATAAATAATATGCATGTCTATTTGTGGATTGAACGTCAATCAAGTGCGTATTTATTTACCTTATGTAAGCTTGGAGATGTGAGTTCGAATCTCACACAAGACACGATGATATTTTTCTGAGCGTTTCTTTGATCATTTTCGATGTGTGAAAAAATGTGCATAATCATATTAATATATAAATAAACAAAAAAAAATTGCTATAATTTTCAATGGTCGTTTCTTTGTTCTCTACTATGTTATATATAATTGATTGTTAATAATTTGTATTTTATTGATTTCAAGTATACATCCCAGGCAATTATTCAAAATCTTCACATTTTCCAGAGCTATAATATTTGAGGGTGCTTTTATTCGTTTCAACTTTCTTGACATGATCCAATCGATTTTATAAAAAAAAAACAGATTTTATACGTTAAGCACACTGAACGGAAACTTCCGATATTAAAAAATCTACACGTACAGTATATAAATTCGATTCAACAATTGTTATCTATAAAAATAACGTCAACTAGAAGCAAATTTATTTTAAATAGTTTTTTACACTTAGATATCGTTTGTTAAATTTCCCGTGCCGTGTAGTGATAATTTTTATTAATGCCTTAACATTGAATTTAACCAAACCATTAACTAGTTTTAATATGTGCCCTTTTCCATTTCTTGGTTTATTCTAATAATATTCTGACTAACTCGCGTATAAATACGCTTATACCCTAACAGTAATTTATACGACAATGACTATGAAATTAAATTTTAAGTAAATCTCTGTCAAGAGAATTTAATCCTTTCTAGGCGAGTAAATCTCTTGTTGAATTAAAATATTTAAATCTCACAAAAGAGTTTGATAATTTCAATCTGTGAATTATTCGCACCAACAATATTTTTCATCAATCGAATATTTAATTATTATATGGTGATATCACATACCAAGAAAACATATTTTATATTGATAAATTTAATAGATGCTATAAATTTTTCGATTAATCAAATAAGTAGAATTATTAAAAAATATAATATTTTCTTTATTTAATTCTGCCAAATGTATAATCGAAAAATCTTGAGGTTGGTCTTTCACCTCAAAAACGTTTTCAGGTAAATTTTATTTTTAGAATCCAACTTAGAAATAATAAAATACGCTTATGACACTTTCCATAATCAGATGAAACACCGTAAAGCATATGTTTAGATTAAGCCATTTATTCTACCTTTAGGTGTATTAAATATAAAAAATTAAATTCAAAAAATATTTTACTAAAGCATTTATATAAATAAGCCAATGTCCTTCAAGACCTTCAATGCACATTTGTTACCTTTTTCTTTAAAACATATTTGATTTATAAATTAAAAAAAATTAATTTTTGATACCAGGTATGTTATACTGTAATTCATCTATATATTTATTAGTTTGAGGTTTTTTAAAATGGTGTGTAATTTTCATGAAAAGATTCTTCTTATTTGGTTTTTACGATAACGTAGAATTTTTTTAAAACTTTAACTATGACACAAACTGCGTATTAAAAAAACTTATCAGCCGAATTGAGTTAATACCTGGCTAAAATCAATGATACAAGCCTGTTTACATTAATCTTTAACAGAAATATTCCTTCTCAAAAAATAGAAATGCATCCTCGCAAATCAGCCTATTTCTGATATTCAACAAAATTTCCAAGGTCATCCGCATTGTAAAAGATTTGTTACTTGTTGAAGCGCTACCCTTTAGCTTGAAAATTCATTAAATTGTTGATATTATTTTAACAATTATTTTTTGATAATTATTATGTAATTCTAGCTTACATCAATACTTAGTTTTGAAATAGGACCGATGTCGCAATTTATACTAACATATCTAAATATATTATAGCTTTCCTGTTTGATGTTGGAAAAAAGCATTTACAAAGTATACAGTATGCTTATTTTACATTCACTTATTACATACTTATTTGTGTTAACTTACTCGGTGTATCAGTTTGTATAATTTCAGGCAAACTTTTTTATTTTTTATTTTAATTTTTTCGTCAAGATTTTAAAGTTTGATAAGTTCTTGAAAGAAACCTCGTGAAAACAACTGGACTCGGTAGACAATTTAATCGCTCTCTGACGCCAGCCGTCTCATTCTCAAGTAAAACACTGTAAAAACTACATGGGGAAACTTTTTTCTTTGAATACCAACTTTTAATGAGATTGCTTAGCCTTCTCTTTTATAAACGTGATATTTGTGAGCAAACAAAAATTAAAAATAATAACGTTACTATGATATTTGTCCTTATTTTGATTTTAAAAATGAAGTTCAATAATTTATAAGTATGAATTGCTTGCATAACATATAATATGTCTCATTTAATTTTTACTAACTAAATGTCATAATTTACCATTTATAACTCTGAAGTATACAATTTGCATTTGGAGAAAGAAATTGGACCGTAGTATAAGTTGAAACGGAATTCACCTCTCAAAATATAAAACACCGTTTTAAAACTTAAATTTTACTAGACTCTTCTATTATGTCATACATTTTTTTTATGAGAAGGTTAAAGACTAGTAAAAGATAGAAACTTTCGAGGAGGAAAACTGACCAAAATAACTCCTTTATAAATTTTAACAATAAATCTTCAGACACAAGCTATTTTTGTAGTAATAAATCTCTAAAATAATTGACAGTATATACTTATTCGTGTATCTTGTAAAATAAATGATTTCGTTTTTCTATAAATCAAAAATTGGTTCGTAAAAAACCAACCCAGTAGAGCAATTATTTTAAAACCAATATTTTCAAATAATGACGTGTGAATTTTAAATAATATAACAACTCATAAAATTAATTTGAAATATAAGTAAAATCAACTATGAAAGTGTAACACTGTTAGATGAATTAAACAAGTAGCAAATGCTAACAACAGTCCTACCAGTTAATAATCTTAGTCAAGTTTAATTGCATACGAGTATACAATATAATATATAAATATATATATATATATATATATAGCATTAGTATTTTAATTATCTCATCAAAATTTAATTAGAGTAAGTCAGTGTCAACTGATTATGGCTGTAAATTTAATTGAATATCAACGATGTGCCTTTAAAGGAAATTTATATTAATTAATTACTGTAAACCAGAGCAAAACTGTTAAAATATAGTTAGCTTAATTAATAGGAATAATATGGAGTGATATTTAAGCAAAGGTTAATAAGAAGCATTTACTTTTTTTGTAAAAAAAAATCCTTTTTCAATTTTTATTTACAACTAAGAAAAGGAAGTATCGAGTACAAGTAAATGGACTGCTTTTTAACAGCGCGAATTGAAAATCATAATAGACTATGACCGAGAATTATCAAAAAACATATATATTAACGTTAAATAAGTTATCAAATGCTGTACTTTACGACTCAGCCTGTATTATGTCACTTGAGAAAATCTAATAAATATATCCATGTCAAGCATAAGCCGTCACGATCGCCACGTGTCTCCATGTCTACTTGGAATTTAAAATTCTGCCGACACACTCCTTTTGGAGAAGATTATTCTGAATTTCTTTGAAAAAAAATTGTATGTACCTGCAATGAATTAATTTAAAACAAAGATATTTTACTGAAAAAATCGACCATGCACGCAAAGCTCATAAGTTGCATATATATCTGCTATGCAAAAGCTCCCCGTTGAACAAATCATTGAGTTTGACTCGCCATTATTTCAAAACACAGCATATTAAACATTTTTTTAATAGAAGAATCTGGTATTTTTTTATTTTTTGCCTAGCTTTTGCCATAATGATAATGGGGCTTGCGATCGACAGCGGCATATCATTCAATTGCTTTATCGTGCTTTGAGTATTCAATTCATATTGACAAGCCACTGTATCTATGAAATTTACACTGATATTCCGAATAACATTGGGTTATAGTGTTAGTTTTTGAATATATATATATATGTATATTAGGGTGTCCCTTATATGACCAAAAAAAATTTTTTTTCAAATTTCGAAATGCATATCCTCTACTTTTTTTACTAATGCTATAAGATACTTAAATATAAAATTTCATCTTTCTAGCATAATTCCAACCTGTGCCGACCGAGCTTCAAAGTTTAGTAAAAAACGTGTTTTGTCTTGATATTTCGGTCTGGTATAAAATCATTATAAATGCAATAAATTAAGTGAATAAAAGTAAAAATTCAATTAGATGAACATTAATTTTTAATCAAAAACATAAAGTAATAACAATCAGTCAGGGTAACTTTTTTTTATAGTTGTTTTTTTACAGTCCGGATACAATTTTCTATGTTCCTGGACACAGCGCAGCAAGAACTGTTTTTGTTCTTCTTCAGCCGTGATAAGTCCGTTAAAATCTTGCATCATTTTAACAGCCCTTTCAGCAGTATCATTCACAACTCTTAAATAATTAATTTTTCATTTAGCTTCCAGAAAAGCAGCATTATTATTCCATGAAGATACATCTTCCTTTAGAAAACTGTCGTCGATCTGCAGTCGTGATAAAAATTGTTTGCTCTTTTCCGATACGAAATCATGCAGTGTTTTGTCTGGAAAAAAAAGAAAAATAAGACAAATAACAAAAAAAATCTACAACAATTTAAATATATTTAATTAAAATATACTAAAAGTCAATTTAACTTACCAAACAACCTTTGAGGAAGTTCTTCCTTTGACGGGTCATCGCGTTTGCTAAAATCTGAGGTTTTGTCCCGGTTGAAGTTGGCAATCATTTTCTTCTTAGTTTGGTTATCAACTTCATCATCAAACAGTGATAGAATAACTGTCTCTTCACATAAATACCACAAGTGATGGCTAAACTTGCTTATAGAAGTATTAGAAATTGTTGCGTCAATTTTTTCGTACTCTTTTAACATCTTCAAGAAGCGCAAATCTTGGTTAGGTGCTTTGATCGCCACTGTACATTCGAGCCAAGGTTTAACATACAATATCACGACAAATAAGAAACCATCTTGTAGAGCCTTTTTGTCCTTCGCAGTTATTCTGCATTGTGACTGAAGTAAACAATTTTTTTTAAAGAATAGATCGTTCTCGCCATCCAGCGTGCCTGATGCATGGCTCCGGGGGGGCTTAGTTTTGATTTTTCCTCTGTTTCTCCTCCCAAAATTATTACGCACAGTTCGACCAATTTGTGGTAGTCATCTCTTACATAACCTTTGTCTAATTCTGCCTTATAAAATATTAACAAAGCTTGAATGTCTGTCTCGGCAACACGTTGTTTTACGAAATGAAGAGATGGTTCAATGATACTAGCGTCGATGTTTTTCCAATTTTCTCTGAACTTTTTAAACATTGGAATATCTGGGCTACTAGTAATTTGCTTAATTTTGCTTTCAAAGACAGTTTTTAGGACCAATTCATAAACATGATGACGACAGGTGAAAATCAGAAATTCTCTTCCTAAAGTTTGCTCCAAAATAGCACAAGCTCCATTAAAATGGCCCGTTTTGGAAGCTGTTGTGTTGCAGCACATTATTTGTACTTTATCGTGAAGGTTCCAGTCAAAAAGAGCTGTTGAGACAGCCTTAGCTTGATGTTTTCCAGAAGAATGTTCTAGATTCGGCACTGCAAGAAGCTGTTCCTTATCGTCAAACGAAGCAATAACTGGCAAGCGTTCTTCTTTAGAACTTCGTACATCCAACCTGGGTAATAGTTTTCCATCCCAATGGACTGTGACTACGTCGGGTACATTGTTTTGGAAGTCAGATTTTAATGCTTCTGCCCTTGATTTTCTAGTTTCAGCAGCTAGTGATTCTCTTTGTCTTACAACCCTTTCCTCTTCTTCCATTCGTCGTTGTTTAGATCTATCTTCTTTTTCCGCCAATTTTTTATCAACACCACCTAAGCATCCCGGTAGACCTGGCTCTCTCTGTTTCATTAAAAATAATTTATCTTCCTCTATTTTCATTCTCTCAAAAGCATCAGCATGTGCAATATCAAACAAATTATCAAGATCAATTTTGAAATTGTTCTCACGGCTCTTGAACGTAACCTGAGTTTTCTTACAATTTTTTTGCAACTCTCTCCAAACATGATATAAATCAACAATTTTCTTCACGCAGTTAGGAAATGCCCCTGTTGGAATTCTTGCTTTTTCCCAATATATGATGCACTCCCTAATCACAAGATTTGCACTTTCACTAACAGTCAGTTTAACCTCAAGAATATTGTAAAATAGGACCGAGAGAAATTGTCGATTAGATGGTAATTTGCACCATTTATTTGATATCTAGGCAAACCGATAAGAAAATTATTTTGTTTATCACTCCGTAATTCCACCGACATGTCAACGCACTAAACAATGAAGCACTACTAATCTTAAAAATCACGTATGAAATGACAAATAAAACATGTAGGTAACTACATGTTTTATTTGTAAAAGTCACAGCGCAGTACTTACGCAACTTGTATGGACAAGTTAAAATCGCAAGTCGGCACGGGTTATCGTTTATAAATCGAACTAATATTTTTTTTCTAGACAATATAGGGTTATTACTAAACTTTTAAGAAGGTATGCGTAAAAAAATATCGAACTTGAAATTTAAGGGACACCCTAATGTATATATATAAAAATTAAAATCTGCTTTTAAAAATTCTCAAATGGTTAGGATGCTAGCTCGCTTGCTTACAATAAGAAAAACTTCAAATAAAAAAATGATGCATGCTTTTTGGATCTCTCTGTATACAAGATAATTTATAAGGACGCTTCTAGCTAAACACAGCCACAGTTGGCTCTGAAGTATACTTCATAATGCTTGACTACCTGCCTTTTCCCTTACGGCATAAAATGGTTTTTCCAGCTCTCAGATTATCTGTGCTTGAATTTCTTCCGCTTTTAAAATAAAATTAATTAGATATCATTGTTAGTATTTTATAAATACTACCATTATAAAAGCTTACGTAGGTTTTTGAAGTGAAAAA
This sequence comes from Atopsyche davidsoni, assembly GCA_022113835.1. NCBI lineage: Eukaryota > Metazoa > Arthropoda > Insecta > Trichoptera > Hydrobiosidae > Atopsyche > Atopsyche davidsoni. The sequence goes on along the minus strand of JAILWY010000006.1, from coordinate 4,938,222 downwards.
TATTTTCATAATTTTAACTTTGTCATATAATTTCATAATTTTTTTTAGTTATTGAAATACTTTCCATATTTATTATTATTTTATTATTCGATTTGAAAATTGAAGCAGCTCTATAATATAATTTCACACCTAAAGACGGGGGTGGTTTAGATCTTTGATAAATTTAAATTGACGTTATTGAGCCTAATCTAATAACCTATTCCAAGACATAGAGAAAGCCTTTGGAGATAAATAAAATATTAGATTACGCTTTTGAATGTTGTACCCATATTATATTTATAAGTTCGCGGTAAAGTTGTTATAAATATAAATTGCCATAATCTATACAATAAACGTGCATCTGATATACTGTAGCAACTGACATCTGATATTTATAATAATTAAACAAATATTCAATAGCTACCTTAAATTAATGCTATTCGTATAGTATCTCATTAACATGAGACTATTTTTTTTTAAATTAATTTCTTCAGTACTTTTGTGTTTTCAGTTAAATAAATGATAACCAAAATATCTAAAGTATTTGTGCTCTCCTTTTATTTAAAAATTCATTCATTCTCATTATTTTTTGTATTTCCGACTTTCTGTGGACGCGACAAAATGGAAGTTTGTTTCTTTGATATTTTCTGAAGCAAATAATATATTATGAAAAACTGAGATTAAAAACTGCTAGAATCAAAGTAAAGTTAAGATACCGAGTACAGCTCTGTATTTATTATATAGCTTTATTATTGTTTTGATAAAGAAATTCCTAAAAATGCTAAAACATCATGCAAATACTGATACAAATGTAACTATTCAATATATTCCTTGGATAAAAATTGTGGAACGAACAAAAACTTAATTAAAATTTTCCCCTATTTTCAGTGCTTATAAAATAATTTATATTCAGAAATAAAGAGAATGGAAAAAACCTGTCTCAAATTTATATTGATAAATCAAAAAAAAAACCATACCCAGTATAAAATTTTACGATATGATTTTCATAATGGACCATGATTAAATTCTTTCAATAGACGTATAAATTGAATTCATATTTTACAGCCATTGAAAATTCATAAAATTTATGGAAAGCATAAATGCATTGATACTCTGAAATTCTTAAATAAATATTATGATGTGTTTAGCAATTTAAATTTTACTTTTTTATTATCATAGCCTTCTTTGTTGACATTGCCTTTGAAATAATATGAATGTTGCTTCTAAAAATCATCGTACACTCGTATCGTAAGGAATTTAAACTCTGTTGATATTGACATGACTATATTTCAGACCTATTTCAAAGTGTTTCTTCAAAATATTGAGTAAATAAGTTTCAGCGCTACACCACAAAGCAAGTGCATACATTGAATGTTTTTATTTATTACAATTTGAATCGATTAATATTTTTTTTGAAATGGTACAAAAATATTATGAACTTCACTGACGTTGGGGCTTTCACTTTCGATCATATTTAGGAAGTTATTGTTATGATTCATAAATGGGCTTATTTATCGCAGACGAAATTTATATATGAGTAATGTAAGGATTCGACAATAATCCAGTGAATAAAGACTCTCGTATTGGAGCTTTGAAAAAAGCTCCCGTTATCTTATCTTAAGTTATCTTAGTTATAACTGACAAAGAACCTCATTGATATCATATTTTGCAAATACACACACACACATATTTGTTTATATATATGTACTAAATAATTTTATGCTATATATATAAATTATTTTTTTCTAAAAATAATTTAGTATAGAACAGGGGTGTACGAAATTCCGTTAGAAAGCTTTCATTTTAAAATAATGCTTGGTTTGTGTTATTCAATTAACTTGAATTTTCTTACTCTGTGTATAAAATAATTTATTACATTTTAAATGCGAAAACAAGTTGTAAAATATGCATTTTTATCAAATTGTTAATTTTCATTTAAATTTACGTGGAGCTAAAAATTAGCAATACAAACACAATTTAAATTAAAACTGTCTAGAATATTATTCTGCACCGCAAATCTGCTCGCCGCACTTTGCTGTCGCCCTGTACTTTTTATATACTTTTTTTTTTTTATTTGCATTTAGTCTAGATTTTTTATTTCAAGTTGCTGCCACTTGCCAAAAAAATTCAACACATAAAACCACTTCAATAGCAGCGTAAAGTATTTAAGTGATACTATGTTGTAGAGATTTCAAAATGAGTTGTTAGTATTATTGCTGAATAGGTACAAAGATGAATCAGTCATAGCATATGGCTTAAAATCATTAATATTTCAGAACTAAATCAATTGTTTACTTGAACTGACAGCTCATGCGTTTAATGGATTTCTCTTTAATTTCATTAAAGCCGTCAATATTTCTAATAGACAAACAAAGCAATAAATAGACTGAAAATGATTTGCGGTGTCTTTACTATAGTTACTGCAAATAAAATCTAAACAATAAACACATCCAACTAACAGTTCAAAAGGCCAGTGATTTTATTTTATTTACTTCGAAATTTCCAAACCTCTGATTCAGTTAATGTCTAAAATATTGATAGAAATATAGGTTGATTGATGGAGAATAAATTATTGACATTAAAGAGATTTGTTGATTGGAAATATAAAAATTTATTAAATGTGGAAGGAGGTAAGAAATTGAATCACTGTTGATATTTTCTAAACGACATTCAATTCAAGCAAAAAATTGGTGTTAAAAATGGATTTAATTGGTTATCGTTTGTAAATCTTAAGAAGTAGTATTTAATTAGTCGTTTATTTCAAAATGATTAATGTCTGCTATTATTCATATTTTTACAAGTTTGTCTATTTATTCGAACAACATTATGTATTATGTATACCACCAATTTCGTTTTACATCTAATTAGGTAAATATGTACTTTATTACGTTATAATGAAGTATTCAGATTTTTTTATGTCAATTTGAAAATAATCTCAAATCGCCGATCAACTGACAGGAACGTTGAACACTTTAAAGTTTCAGTGTATTTTCTTAATCAAACGACGATCTGCCATTAGCACAGTGTGATCTATTTATCTCTAGATTAACTTTTTACAGGCCTCATCTCAATGTCTTAAGCCTAATCGATTTTTTTGGTAAGTTTGAAATTCTCAGCTGGTATTCTACTTTTAGTTGAGATGTGTACTTAATAGGACTTATAAAAAAGTAAATTTTAGAAGGCTTATTAATTATAAAGACATGCAGTAAAATCTAGTCGTAAAAGAACTGAAAAGGTTTGATACACAAAATTGTAAATCTGAACATTCTATTTTCATCCAAAGTTTCCTCGGCAAGTTATATGAAGTTTTATTAAGAGTGCCAGCTGAAATTTGCAGACAAGAGCGTAATGGAAAATGCCGTTACTTTGGCAGCCGCTGCTTTTCAAATTTTATAAATTTAGATTATACTTGTTAAGCGAAAGATAAAAATACAAAATGACATTATACAGCTATTTCATTAAGTTTACAGCAGCCCTTATACTGACAACTGTGATTCTTCATGACAACTCTGCTTATAAGTAAATATTTTTGATCGCAATTAGGTTAAATATTTTTATATAAAGTATTAAAGAATAAGCTTTAAGTAATGAAAAAGATGTTTCAACTGGAACTGGACTTTCATGATTTAAAAAATAATAAAATAAACCTGGATGATACAGAATAAACTCATACAATGAATAATGGTCGACATAGTAAAGAGTTCATTATCAATAATTTAATGAAAGAAAACAACTATTTGAATATATATTTTGTTAGCAAATATGTTTTGAACTTTAATAATTAACCAAAGGTTTCATTTTCGTGGAAATGTACTATTTTTATCCGGTCTCCTCAAGCATGTATTAATTTAATACTTTGTTTTCAATTTGATTTCAATGTTGAATTTATATTTGGTTAGTAAAAACACGGTTTTATTTATATTATTTACGGTTTTTTAATACAATTTTAGTATAGACGAAAATTACTAAAAAAAATAGGTTTTTAGAACTTGTAGTAGTAAAGTAAGGCTATAATTATTTAACTCGCAAAGTAAGTTATAAGAAAACGTAATGATATTGTACATCCATAACCCCGTTCTAAAAGAATCACCCAATTATTAAAGTATTGAATTACCACAGCTGTCACAAACATTTAATACGGTGTGTTCATATAAAAACCCCAGTACAAAGATAATATAAATTTAATCAACTACAAACTAATGAGCCGGCATTCCCAATGGATTGAGTCAGACAGAACTAATATCGCAAAATAATAGGCTCTATCCGTTCTAATATAAACACATCGCCTCGCCTTCAATACGTTTCGGTGTGCGATATTGATATTTTGAGAGGATTTTATTGTCTGAGAGAATATATTTTTTGCGTGTGTTACGGAGTTGTATTGCGTATGGATTGATGCTGAAAATGTTTCTGATTGTTTTGACATCGGATTGAACAAGAGACCGATAAATTATCGACTTTGTTCTGCTCATGAAGCTTAACCCACATTTCTGTGATAAAAACTATTTTTCCAAAGTATTGCTTTGTCTTTAGGTATAGAAATTATGTGTTTGTGTAGTGCAAAGCAAAATAATAAATATCTAAAAGTCCGTAGTTTGAGAGCACATCGAGGATACCGGGAACCTCAACGGGAGTCCACGTTTGTATTTTTCGGAGACCATCGTTTTTATTGTCAGCTGTACAACTTCGTATACATAGCTCTTCTATCCTAATACAATGTAATGGGTCTTAAAGTTAAAAGAATAGTTAGTCTCCATTTACTTTTTTCGATTCTGCCAAACTACGGAATCTATAGTTGGGATTCTAGAGTTGGATGCACTTCTTTTCAACTTGACAAAGAGCCCTCAGTAATATGCATCACATTTGACATTAAGTCTGCATTCGTTTGAATTAATTTATTAATAACAATCTGTCTCTACAGTATCTCTAGTCAAAATTTCGCGAAAATGAAGAAAAAAACAACCACGACAAACTTTAAGAATAATAGCATAGATTTAGAGTATTACTGCCGAGTCAGTGTTTTAAATGACCTTAATACCCCAAAATATTTAGTAATGCTTTAATTACATTATTTTTACGTTAGTTAATTTCTACGCCAGCTGTTTTTAAATCTTTATAATTTTTAAACAAGTAGGTTAACATTTCTTTAAATTTATTCTATGGGTATGGGCGTTTTTATTGTCGAAATAAATCAAATATAAAACAACAATAATTTTTAAAGATATCTCTACCATAAATTTAAAGTTTAGTAGTTAAAATGACAGAATAATAACAATACAAAATATTTCAATTTTCAAATACGTTTCTCTGCATATTTTGGACAAGTTTTGAATATTTTACATAGTTAGCAAAAGTTGCGTCGATACCTATGAAATCTCAATCAATACTTTAAACGAATGATATATCATGAAAAAACGAGTAAAACTTTAAACTATTCACATTTGTTTCGTGTTGAAGAAGATTCAATCCAGCAGCGATACTACATTGGATTATTACCAACCCGCTGTTTTGAACTCCACCCTCGTCGGTTGAACTTTGTAATATGAACCCCACGCTTTACTTTATTTATAAATACATAATTAAGTAATTCTAATATGCCTCACTTTGACCTCTGACTTAGGGCAGATAAAACAAACATCGCGTAGGTTTTATTTCTAAACATAGAGTCACGGGAAATTATCATCACTGGTGTACCCTAGGGTCTTTATATTATCACCTACTAAATATAACTACCCCGCCCCGTTGATGACACTCTAGGTGTACAATAATTAATTTGATTTTTTCTTCTTATTCTGATGCCTCTCCTCATAGGAGCTTGGTGACCATTTCATCGGACATATTTATATCCTAAGCCACAAACAAATTCGGCCGTACTTCCTCGTAATTTTTTCTTCGAATCAGCTGTAGGATACTTCATAAAAATGTGGCCAAAATAGGAGACCTTCCTCATTTGTGACGCGGTCAACCCATGGTATATTTTTTTTATATAAAAAAATCTTTTTTTTTTTATTGCAGTTTAATTAATATTTTTAATAAATCGAATCGAATAAAACTAAGTTCGAGTGTATTTAAAGATATAAATGGATCACTAAAACTCTCCAGGCATGGTAAATAATTATGTAAGGCTGATTCACGTCGTTTGAGTAAGCATTACTAATAATGAGATTAACACTGTCATAAGTGTTGCGTGACTTATTATTTATGCATTCAGCTCTCGCTAACCGGGCGCGGCGTCTCGGAGGAGGTCCATCACAATAAGAAAAACCGCAGCACGTCTTCAGAGTCAACAACACGAAAATATTTCCAACCTACATGGGCATTTTTTCATTGTCACGGCGTCGAGTATTGTCTGCCATTTTGTTTTATTCTGTAGATTAAGGAGTAGTACGACACGTGCTTTATATAAATCTAAACTTTATAACGACAGTGTTGGAATTGAGTCTATTATACAAACGCATTAGGTTTATTTTGTTTTTGATTGGTAACATTAGGTTTTTTCAGTTTTCGTAATTCAGTGTATATACTCGTACGTGTAGTTTAACTCGCTTTTATCAGATCAAAAGATCGGATCAGTCTCGCTTTTGCAGGCAATACTACGAGCTTAAAAATAATTTTAAATATCTCAAGACTCTGTGTACCATAATAACTTGTGATAAAGCATCAGGCAAAAAAAAAACAAAAAGTTTTCTTAAATATTGTTCACGATAAGATTTGATGTAAAATTTGAAATGTTTCTATACAACTTGACAATGTTTCACGGCCTGTTTAAAAGGTCTGATTTTGATGTATCATTAAAGTGATTAATGATTGTCTCCTAAAGAGTTCAATTTTTTTAGGTTTCATTTTGAAACTTGCAAAGTAAACTTAACTTAAACACTCAAGGGAACGTTCACTTTCAGGGATTTTCTCGAGTTCTCCACTCGGTGGTTACTTATAGTTGGGGGAGCTTGGGAGAGTTTTCACTTCCTGCCGTTTGAAGGTTTTCTGCTAATATGGAACCTCCATCATACATACATCAAGGCCTTGTCTCCAACCATTCTCCTGACTTGCAAAAGGTAGATTTATACGAAAGCTTCGATGAAAATACCATGCAAGCATGAATTATAATTCAGTTCAAGTTTTCTTATAAATTCGGTATAACAGGCAAGTTGATTTATTCACTTAGTTACAGTCGTGGATGATAATATTAAAATGAGTGGCGAAGTCAGGTGAGGGTAAAATAGGTTGACTGAAGTGAGGCGGAAACGGCAGCTTCCTGCAAGCTCGTCATGGCTTTGAAGTCACAAGGTCAAAAAGCACAACGGAATTCACAAACCTGCTATCTCTGTCAGCCTTCAGGGATACTAACGTAGATACATTTACACGTGATATTTCCCTCCACGATGAACTCTTTATATTTCTGCGACAGCTAAAGTATGAAAACACGAATATAATACAGTAGGATCCGTCAGAAGTCACTTTGTGTCAGTGTTGCTAATTTTTTATTAGATTAGATTCATACTCGCATTTCTATCTAATTCAAATGTATTATTTGAAAGAAACCTGAAGATGTGTATTAGAGTGATTAATTTCTAAAAATAACACATTTCTTTTGTAATTATTTTTTTAAATATGGGAGTTATTCAAATAACTTTATTTGAGATCAGTCAAAAATGTGTTTTAATATTGCCATTGTCATGTATTCAAATTATTCATCAAACAGTTATTTACATTTAATTTTGGTAACAATAAATCATAAAATAATTATTTAATACTCACTTTTAGTACTTAAAGCAAACTCTACAGCTAGTTTTTACACATTAAGTAACATTGAACTAAGAAAAAAAAACTATGAGCTATAAGCATTGCTGAAAGTCGATATGATGAGAAGACGAAATTTATAGTGAATTTTCATCGTAATATTTTCTCTAATATTTGATAAAACTTCGAATTTATATTTTTTCTTGATAATTTTAACTCTCTAAATTCAATATCATATATTAATCAAATACAAAAAGTATTACATTCTCAAAAATCTTTTTACGTTTTTCTACTTTTTTTTTCGTATGCTAATTCAAAGTAAGCATCGATTTTATGATATCATACTAAATATTAAATTCCACATCTTTACTTTATTTTCATGCAACACTTATCAAATGAAGTAATCTTTAGTTAGAACTGAAATACTAAAAACAAAAATATAAAAACGGTTTTTTTTACTTTAACCAAGATAAGATTTGCACTATGAGTTTGGGTAGAAAACGTTACAAAAAAAACGCAGACATCAGTAAAATCTTGTCAACAATGAACCTCTTCAAAGTTTTTTTTTATTTTTTTTATTTTTCAGCAAATGATTAACAGAAGGGTAGAAAATGTTCTGTGTAATAAGAAACGCATATTCTCTACTGTACTGCACATCAAACATGATTTATTTCAAAAAAAAAAAAAAACACAAAGAGCATTTCTTTCGCTTCGCGTGGGCTGTGTAGTATTTGAAAATTCGGCAAACAGATGACAATTTTATTTGTCAAAAACACAATGGCGTGTCTGGGTAACGAGCGACAGTCAACACAGAGACCGTCCAGGCCGCGGCACAGATCGCGGAGGCCTCCAATACGCGACCAAAAACAGAGGACTACTGCATCGGGCCGCTTGGCATTTTGCTTTGTTTCTGCTCGGGTGGGCGACCGCCGGGGACGTCCCCCGGGATGGGTTGTTAGTCTATGGCCGGAGGGATCCAAATATGTTTACATAAAATATTTTTTCGATTCAAGAGCATTCTCGGTGGAGATTTTTTTTCCATCGGGGCTTTCGACGTTCATGTTAGTTTTGAATTACGATTGGGGCGGGGGGGTGCCGCCTCGCTGGAGGGTTTGCTAATCTTGCAGTCGGATAGCTTGACACGTGATCTGGGACAATTTTGCGAACACTGATTCTAAGTTGTTACTGTCACCCTGCATCGTTACACTTTTTTAATAAGCAATATCTGCTTTTAATGGCCTTATCAAAGTCTATCCATTTTATATGCATTTAAATAAAATACTGTCTTGTATTAATTTTATAATATTTATAATTTAATTATAAACCCATTTACATCCAGTTCACTTACACACACACACATATTTATATATATATAAATATCAAGTTTCATCCGGTGGGTATACCGCTCTAAATTAATGATAAGATAAACACTAACATTTTGTTAAGTCCAATTATTTCGTGTCATTACGAAGGTAATTTTGTTTAGTAAATAAGACTTTCTGAGAACTAACTTTAACAAGGTTAACTTCAACAAATTTAATGGGAATACAATATCAAACAATAGCGTAGTGCTTTAGTGTGCGTATTTTATTTTTAACAGTGATTAACATATACACACTCTCAGTACAATATTTCCCAACGAAGACAAGATTACCATTATGGTAAATATAGATACAAATAGGTTGACACACAGTTAGAAATGCTCGGTAACAACAACATTTATGTCGAGTTTGTTACGTCTCCCGTATTTTCTATGCCTCACACATAATTTTATTTACCTCTAATATTCAAAGGCCTAATGAATTTGAAAATCTAAAATATCTTCATCTGAATTTGAGTCCGAAACCATGTGGTCTGTAAACAATGATATCTAAAATCAATATGCGAGGAAGCATTTATTTTAAGTTAATTACTCTAATTTCCATTGCACACATAAAATACTTGATTAGCTAAGTTGATTACTCTAATATTTTGAGACTTAAAAAAATAATCTTTTAATTAAGAGTAATAACCCCGGTTAATCTAGAGCCTCTACTGCCCACTCGAAGCACTCGTGGAATAATGCACAGCCAAACCGAGACCTTCCCAGCTAATCCGCCATTAGCATTTACAACTTGTTTCTCGGATCTGTCTACTTACTACATGAATTAAATGCTAATTTTACTCAACTCCCTCACACAATGCACTGAGCCGCTTTCACCACTCATTCTGCAGAGATGGCGATTGGGGTCCATTTTAATCAACTGCAAATTAAAAATATTTTTTATTGCTAATATATTCTTGATTCCAAGTAAATCTACTTTACTTATTACTGCATTATCATATTATGCACCTGACAACATTTACTTACTACATTACTGTAAAAAAAGGTTTCGTATATCGGAAACCACAGTTAGAAAAAAGGGTATAGAAGAGAAATCTTATTTAATAAGTAAGATAAGTGCCACTGAGAGCCTTCAACACAGTCTCTCCCTTTTTTTCTGTGTAACCCGTGTAGAGTGAATAATACAATATTTATGGTTATAAAAAGTAATATAATTTTACTATCGATGTGAAATACTGTCTGACGAGTTTCTAAAAGCTGAAGAAAGATCGAAGAAAGCTTGTTAGGCGCCACTTGAGTTTATGATCTGGAAATCACTTATGAAATAACCCTCGCTTGTAGAAAAAAATATTTATGGATGTTTTACTTCGTACTACTCTGTGTAACGCCACATAAGATACTGATAAATCTATTTTTTCGGATAATTTATTGTTAAATATATATTTATATTACTTAGAATTCTTTCAAAGTATTCCTAGCCGAATTTAATTGTATGAGAAACGTGTGTCGATCAAACCCAGATTTTCTTCGGTCAAATGGTATAAATTAATAATTCTAGCATTCGACTAAGGAAATTCTGTAGTAAATAAATAATACATCAATAGTACACCAAATAATAATAATACACCAAACAACAATAATTAAAATGTGTGCTTGTCCCTTATTTTATAAAATAAAGTATTTTTTAGTTACATTACAACGATTGTAATTAATTCGTTTAACAAATTTTATTTTTCATTGATGTTTTTATACGCAAAATAAAATAAATTCGCCAATAAAACAAATATAACTTTTTGAAGATTTTATGTGATAAAAAAATTTAATACATTGAAATTTATATATTTTTTTTCTAATTCATTCGTCTATTTATGTATACTTAAGTCATATCAGCTTATTTCGTATATTATTTTTTTTTCGTTAAGACACGTATGGAAGCCGAAAATATTTCTTTAGAGAAAATAGAGATTCCACTTCCGGCAACAGCAACAGAATAAAACGTCAGGTTTTTATTTTCTTCATATATTCTGTGTGAAAACAAGACTTGCGGGAAAAACTATGTTTTCCTGTACTTGTGTTTTCTCGGCATCAAATATGACACGTCCTTAATTTTGACGAAGGTGGTAAAAACATGTTGATGTACAAAATGAAATTATTCACTTGATGTATGATCCACTAAAATAATAATAAATAGAGCTCGCTTTAATTAATATATTTAACAAGAAAAGTTTTAAGTGTGTTAATGCTTGAAAATGATTATATTTGATTCAAAAGGTATCGATTTAATAAAAGGTTTATTTATATAAAACAGTTTATACTTGATGCGTACCTTCCTGAAATATCGTTTACTTTATACGTTCAAATTAGTGATTTCTCCATAATTATTTTGTATTGGACTTTAATGCCAACTAAAATATTTTACTGACTTTCACATCCACAATTATTCATTCATTCACATCGGCAATTGCTTTCTATTCTAGAAATATACAATCACTTTACACTTGTTTTTTTGCCTTTGGTGTTAAACTACAAATACTTTACTTATAGAATAATACACTTAAAAATTCAATCTTAATTTCATTACTTTAAATATTAGGACAAATTACACTTACGTTCCTTGATTATCTTCATGAGAATAAACTCGCAAAAAAATTGTAATATTAATCGGACTTTTTTTTTTTTTTTTTTTCACATTCTGTCATTTTATTCTCCATGAAAGCCGCAAAAATCTAGCGATATAATGAAATTCTAAGGACCATAGAACCTTCCGGTTGCTGAGTACATCTGATCTTCAAGCTCCGCACAAACGGATATAACAGCAGCCAGAAGGCCCGAGAGAGGCTCTATGGACTCAGGACTAATGGATCCGGGAGTTTCAGTTCATTTGGTACGCTTTCAGGCCGAGCCAGGTGTCACAGAAATGTCAACAGCTCTGGTGTCATCACTATAAATACTTTTTTAAATGCCGTTTTTCATTCGAGAGACTCTCATTATGGGCTGTGTAATTGTCGAGTGATTATAAATCAGACGTGAAAATTTTATCAAATACCCGAAAATAATAACAAGAGGCATTGCAACCAATCTAATTAGCATTAACTTCATTCCTATATTGATTGTGATAAATATACGAATATAGTGTATAAAAATCATTCGAGAGGCCAAGACTGTTGAACACCGTTTTTTCATTCGAGAGACAGAAATTTTTGAAGCGGGTTTAATTTAAATATAAAAAATATATTTTATAATTCAAAGAATTAACAGAAAACACTGCAAAAAGTTTGATTAGCTAACTGGATAAAAGATTATAAAAGCGTTTTTTATTTTAAAAAAATAGGATAACACTTTTCACGCAAATGATCTAAAAAAATATTCATAATAGTATATGTGTAAATATAATGTTTTTTTCACACTAATTTATTTTATTAAACTTATTATAAGTGGACAAACGAGACGAGTGCTTTATTTTTCAGATAATACAATATTTGTATAATATAATACAATGCCTTAGTTTATATAATATTTTTAAAGAATTTTGATAGTTTTTCGTATGTTTTATTTAGTCTTCAGTCCTATAGTATACCAAATATTTTGAGGGTGGGGGAGTGCCGCCCCATTCTGATGTGCCCATAAAAATTTCCGCAAGTCATCTCGTCAGCCGAGAGGACGTGGAAATATTCAATTAACACGCGAGGCTGCCCACCTGCCCGAGACTCACCTGGTGGAAGACGATCAGAATCTCCAGGCGAATGATGATATGCTCGATAGAAAGTCTGCATTACTGCGTGGGACTGTAAATATTTTATATTGGATCGAATCAAAATAACAATGAGCTATTTACAATACAGTTTAAAGTGTATTTTTAGTTTTAGAAATAATCACCATCGATACATATTTTTTTGGATATATTTGAAGCAAATATAAAATAACACTAAAAAAATTGACACTGCCGCAATTGTTACCCAAAGTTTTCTCACCTGCTATTAACAGACTCTCGGTGGTTAATAAATTTATCATGCTGCCATTCAGGATATTTATCGCTTACGATGTGAGCATAAAAAAACCTTAATAATAAAGTACACGTCATGTTGTTTTTATTATTGAATTTTTCTTATAAAAATTCAAAAAATAAGCTTTTATGTTATTGATTTATACAAATTCTGGATTATAATCTATGATTATTTTCTTATTGAAATATTTTTGCTTTAATATATCTGTTGGGAACTCAGTCAACACACCCCGCTTGTTCGGCTGAGAACACAGATCCTTGAGGGAGGAAAGGGATTATGTACACTCAGAAAAATGTCATCTTTGAATTATTTATGACTGAAAAAGTCGAAGATTTATGGCTAGTCTTATCCTGATCCCATCAAATTTTTAACGATATCGTCAGGTTCTTCCCTACATAAAATATTCACAAAAATTGGATCAAACAATATTTGGCTAAAAATTATTAAACAAAACAATAAATATTGATAAGAGAAACGTTGATTTTTTTTAAAGTATATTTTTTGTTGTTCTCTGACAATGTTTAAAGTCGATAATTGAAAACGTCGTCACCCAATAAAAGCAAGATGTTGTGTCGTTCCTTGTATTTTGAGCGTCTCAATATTCTTAAATAGTATAGAAAAACTTTGATCGAAAAGGTCCGACAACAATGTCGCCAATTTCCACGCGCCCATACGGAGCGTCGAAAACTTAATAAAAACGGATTTTTGATGAAAAAAACTTGGAATTTCCAACCAAGTAAACTTTATTATTTATCTTCAAAAAAATCTGCCATGTCTGTACACGTAATCCAATAATACAGGCACTTTGATTGCATAAATTTTGTACAGACCTTTATATTTGTTTAAAAAAAAAATCTATTGCTGGATGATGCTCTCTCAGCGATTTTTTCACACTCGATAATTCCTTGTTCTCTGCACTGCATAGTCTCGTAGTGACTGCCTTAAATTTTCATATCCCTTTATCCGCAGCTATATCGCATTGCAATCCTTTAGATCTAGATCGTTTGGGTCGTCAGTAAATTCATTCTGTTCTTTTAAAAATGCTCTAACATACGCATTATAGAGTAAATTATGAATTATAAAATACATGCCCATTTCTACCAATTGTTAGTCTTTCCTTGAATTTTTTTTTTGATAATACTATCTTCTACCCGAATAAATACTACATATTCAATTCTCTCAAATCCAAGAGATTCCTCCTCGATTTTCACTATCCCATCAATACCCAGGCTCTGGATCCCTAAAAGAATATTAATTTTGATATTTACAAACTAATTCTAAGATTATTTATTTTCATTTATGTTAATTTTCAATAGATATTAGAACTATGCTTACAATACGGTGTGTGGATATCCCCTGGTCCTGCACGCAGGTTATGGGGTCTACGAGGTGTGGCTTAGGTGGTAGCGTACATGGATTTCGTGTAGGAAAAAAATGTATAAAAAACCATTTTCGCTCTCAATATTTAAAACTTTGACATAACTTAGATAATAAATGATTTTGACAAATAAATACCAGGGGTACATTATATTGAAAGTTTATATAGCAATTAATGAAGGAAACGACTAATCTGTTGCTCGGGCCATCGGGTTTAAGTTTGTTAGAGTAGTTTATATACAACTGCGGGAGACGCTAAATCCCAATCCCACAACTTAGCTTGATTTTAAGTCACAGCCTCCATTTTAACAGAACTTTCCAGAAGTTTCGAGTCCGACTAACTAGGTCCTAAGGACCAATGCAGAATTTAATTATCACTAAATTAACAGCTTTGCGATTTGACATAATAAATTATTCTTGCAAACAAGAGCTAAGCTAATTCTGGTTCACAAAAGTACGTTTTATATTTATATATGATAAATATATATTTACTGAAACTCAAATTTTTAATTTTATCTTGTATGCCTTATTAGAACAGCAAATAATTAATACCGGTATACTTTTACGAAGTGTTCAATATCTTTTGAAATAATTAAATTTTTTTCGACATCATCCAAAATTACAATTTTAAAAAGCCTAGAAGAAAAGTGAAATCACGGATCTTTTTTAAAAGCCTGATGTGGCAGATTAATCAGAGGTGGCGGCGTTCGAGGGCCGAGTCGTTGTATCTGAGATTTCTTTAATTTCGCGCATAATAATTTGGGGCGGCATTTCTTCAGGGGTGCCCATTACTCGGAGGCTCTGCGCGGAGCAACGACGATATTAAATTTACTTAGACCGAAAGTTTTTCAATTTTGGACTTAATCTCAAACCTTTGTTTCATCCCCCGGAGGCTTCGAAACGAAAGCCTGATGCGCATTTCAAAAAAATAATAAAAGCGTGTTATTGAGTTGGGCCGGGCGTGCCAATTGTGGTGCTCGTCACTCTGCACGCGACGCTGGACGCTGGCCTGGGATCGTTGCTCTTCGAACCGAACTAAATGAATATCCGAAATGACTTAATGCATGGTTTGAAAAAAAAGGTTTACTCGGTTTGAAAAATTAAATCAGATGGATTCGATATCGAACTGGTCAACTGATGAAACGTTTATTGCAGCATGGGTGTTGGGAGGCGCTATCTGCAAAGGGGTTTCATACCTGCAGGGGGTGTCCGTGTCCGCGTCCGTGAGCACCCTCATGGCCATCTCCCTGGAGCGCTGCAAGGCCATCAGCTCCCCCCTCAGCGGCTCCATGACGTCCCGCTCCTGCCGTCTGGTGGTGCTGCTCATCTGGACCTTCGCACTAAGCATCAACATGCCTTGGGTCGTGGTCTTCACGCTCGAGCCCATCGGCATCGTCGGCAGCAAAGCGCAGGTACGTCACCTCCAGATCGTGTAACAAATTCTTACCTGCTACAGTCTTTTATTATAAATAAACATTTGCTTTTAAACGCTCAACCATGAGATAATAGTTATTAAGGACAAAACTGTACTTCTCTATTTATATTATTTGCGAATTTAATGGTATTTGCGGTCAAATGAGTTACTTGAAATTTCCTAACTGTAATATGTCAATTCTGCACCATTCACATTTAATGAAAACCCGCCCTTGAGTAGTAGAGACCAGACACTTGCGACATCTTTTAAAAAAAGACTTGGGGGTCGTCTTTTATAGAAAAATAACGCTTTGATGCTTTCTAACGCCTTGTACTTTTTTCTCCGTCGAAAAAAGGCTTATTTATTTCAATGGCGTGTAAGAAAAAAGTATTGAATAACGAGTTGATTCATTTGCAAAGAAGTCGACATTATGGCATCCGAGGCATACGGGTATCTAAGGGTGGACATAGTTTAACTTAAACTGAATTAAAAACTGCTATTTTAAGATTAAGAAAAAATCTTATTTAAGATCTTAAAATCGTAAAATCACTTTCACCATTTTCTAATCCAAAAGTATTTCGCATTAAGGGGTAACTTTATACTCTATTTATCGTTATATTATTCATAGAAATATGTTCTTTATGTTTTTAGCATAAAACTATTTAATAAATGTTTTTTTTAGAAATTCAAATAATAAAAACGATTAAAGCTTCGTCGGCCGTAAGTGTAAGGAAAATTGAACTTCTCAATTCATCTATTCAATATTTTTGACAGAAAGTACTTGGTAGATTTTTATTTTAC
This sequence comes from Atopsyche davidsoni, assembly GCA_022113835.1. Taxonomy (NCBI): domain Eukaryota; kingdom Metazoa; phylum Arthropoda; class Insecta; order Trichoptera; family Hydrobiosidae; genus Atopsyche; species Atopsyche davidsoni. Next base: position 4,921,583 of record JAILWY010000006.1, on the reverse strand, counting down.
AACCTGTCTTGTTAGCATTTTCAAAGAAAGTCACAATAAAAACAAATATATTTTAAAATATCTAAGTATCAGACATTAAATAAATATACGTGTTATGATTTTTCACTGTGAGTTGAGTTGCGTTGCAACTGTGATGTTTATAATAACACAAACAATCATTTTTGGGTATTTACAGATAACCACAGCGATGTGATTTTATGAACTCGAGTTTTTTAGTATAAAAATAAAATTTATGAAGATTTTGTGAATGATGAGTGTCAAAGAATCTTATTGAATATTTTGATTATAATCAACTTTGAGACCTTTTATATGATAATCGCCCCACTACGAATGACCTGTGCGTCTCAAAACAAAACACATGTGTCCTGTGATCCTCATGTTTCGGCAAAGTTTTCGTAATATTTTTTTTATAAACAGATAAAAACATAATAAAAATAAAATAAACGTAGTATACTTGATTTTAAAATACCTAATGTGCACACGTGGATACAAAGTGTGCTCAAAAATTACTTCAACTGAACCACAGCTTCAGGCAACGAGAGAATTCGCCTTGTTAATATGTACTAAGAATTACTGGATTCTCCTCCCAGCACAGAGTCTCTAGTCTCATATGTTACATAAACAATCTAGAGCAGAGCATCCGGGGTTGCCATTTATCTAAACTGCACCTGCTGAAGTTAGACTTGGCACGTCGGGGAGAGGGGCTCTCTTGCTTTTAGCTCCAACCCTCTTTCACGTATCAAACCGAGTGGATATAAACATCCACCCGGCTAAGTTGACACGAAGGCGGCAGCCCAAATAAGACTAACTTAAAACAATCGGTCTCTGTCTTGACAAAATATGTCTGAAACATTATTTTGATTTTGAACGTATGCTTGAATCAATTCAATATTTGATAATAATGTTTGTTAGTAATTTGTTCCAAAAATGCAACAAAACAGTAGGGTGGCTGTTTTGTCTGAAAAAAGAAATGTGATTTGGCCGGATTTTCTAGGTTTTATAATATATACTCATCAAAAAACTCCCATAATTACAAAACCCACTAAAATTTATAATATTAAATATTTGAAACAAATATTTTGTTTTATTAAATAAAATCGATTTATTAGAAAAGGATTCATGGCCAATAAATGATGGCATTGTTTATTTATGCATCCGACTCCATTTCACGAACTGTGCTTTCTTCATTTTGCATTATATCTTCGTGTTTTTCTTCCGTTAGTGGTTTAAAATGAAAGTTAGTTAATATTAACATATAAATGTCTTCTTCTCTTAGGAATTTTTTTATTTATCGAAAATGTTATTTTTTCATCTATACAGATCCGTTGATTCATGTAAGGCTCAGGTTTGTATAAGTAGTTTGCTTTTTTGCTTTTCATTTCTCTCAACCCAAAATCACGGATAATTGGTACAAAGAAATGAGATACCACAAGATATGGTATATTTTTTGAAGACAGATTTATATATAATCAAACAAAACACTGCATTGATCGTGAAGTAATGTGTTTTTCTAACATGCTGAGTTTGAACTAACAAACTATGATCGTATTATTAAAATCGGTCACCTTTTCAATCCCATTGTAAATAATTTCAATACCTAAACCTTCTATTTTGTTTACAAGACAGAAGATGAAAATCTTTGCCATTGTTTTAGTAACAAGATTGTATATCATTAGATTCTAATTATTAATTTAAAACAGTATTTCACAATTAATTAAAAGGTATTTTTCGTAATCAGTTCTCCTAATAGTACGTATTAAACAAACTCAAAGGTTAAAACACTTTCAAAAATTAAAAGTGTTAAATGTAGCAAAAAAAAACAAACTTACAGATTAGATGTCTCGAATTACAAAGGCGAAATTACGCACCTCGGATTTCCACAGCGAATTTTTAATGACCAACTCTAAATATTCAAAGAAAAAAGCCATCTCGTATATCTTACAGAAAAAAATATTTTATCTATCGCCATTGTTTTATTTTTCACAAACTCAGGAACCATTTTTAAAAAAATAGTTTTTATACGATTTTTGTTGCTCTTATTGGTCGGATAATAGTCGCTTAAAAAATAACACTTATTAAAACTGAATCTGTATTACAGCCTAATTCACGTATTTTTATCGGCTTAATTTATGTATATTTTAAAATCGTTATTTTTTATCGGCTAACTTAAATTTATAATATGTGCTTTTCGGATTCATGTTTTAAATCGTTGAATAAGCACTTAATTTTTGACTGAAACTTTGAGCTTTCCAAAAAAAAATTTATTGGGAGAGAAATATTTTTATTAATTTTTTATAACCAGTGACAAAATAATATTATGGATGGTAGACATTAATTTTAAAAATAACATTGAATACTTAATGACAGTTTCTGAGAAAATTTGACTAGACTGATTTGCAAATACACCTGCTAACGTCTGGGAAATTTAATTTATAATTGTTTCATTTCTCATTTTTAAGATATTAATTAATTGTGAAGAATTCCAGAAAAAATATTTAAAAAATTATATGGCGAATAAAAATTAGATTCTGCAGTTCACATATAAAAGTTCAAAATTAAATTTTCAATTACTTTGGGTATAATTCAGATCAATTGTAGAAAAGAAATCACCGCTAACGAATATTTCATATCAGGCATCTAGTAAAAAAATTTAAATATTTACTGTATAATGCAATAAAACACACGACCTCTCGATATGTAATAATATATTTCTTATTTTACTCTACAAAAACTTTAAATATAAGGGATCAGGGATCTTTTTAAATTATTTTCGCTTATATTTCGCTGTTTAATTATCGTCTTATCGCAAAAATATCAGAGACACTTTCACATAGCTTTCACCTAACTTTCATTAACGCAAAATATCAGAGGCACTTTTATATAGCTTTCACCTTACTTGTACTACCGCAAAAATATCAGATAGACTTTCACATAGCTTTCACCTCACTAGATTATTACTTATCAAATACACTTATAGATTTTATAATTCAGGTGCCTAAGAATTAACACAGCCTAGAGTGCCAAGCATGTGATTTTTCTATATATTTAATAAAAAATAAGAAATTCCGTTAACTTTATATATAACGATTGTCGACTTGATTTATTTCCAATCGACTGATTTCTCAAATTATAAGACAGCAAATCTGCGGGAAGAGATGTATCTGTCAATATATTACCATAAAAAAATAGGCTTTGAAATCAACCATAAATATAATAGTAACAATAAAATTGAGATTAAAAAATCACATATTTTTTGGCCAAAATAATTTTTTTGTAATTATTTCAAACAAATCAACCTGGGTCACAAAATTCAAAATATTTGTTAATTAATGTATTTTTTTGTTGAATTCTCGCCATAACTAAAAAAAAAATTAATTCAATATCAACATCCTTTGATTATACCCCCGCAGTAAAACTTTACTTCAGAGCACGATTACTTTAAAATAAGATTTAGCACCATCTGATATTTCAAACGGTTTCTGAGCACTAACAATATTTTATTTTTAAAGTTTATTGTATAAATAACCAGTATTTAGTTGATGTTTGAAACATTAGCAATGGATCAAAATTGTCTGTGTTTTTATTTACGCGATACGCGGTTGGTAATAACCAGTTTCCAATGATGCCACGAGCTTTGTTGACATCCTCAAAAGTTAGCGAAACTAAGCTCTATCTTTAACGATACGACAAAGTTATTTTTACGTACTTTATCAATAATATTGATATATTCTATTTTCGTCCATAAAAATCTATTTTATTTGTAATTTAGTGCCCCTCCGGTTTCTTTAGAGAGCAATAAAGTCGGAGTTTGACCCACTTATTTATGAATCTACAATGAAAATAATTTTTTTTGGGTCACCAAGGACTAAAGTCGCTCTTAAACCAGACAATCGGGTATAATTTAGCTGACCTTATCTCTCCCTGAGGAATAAATCCTTCTTGATGATTTCGCTGATGTTCCACGAGCCTCGCAGTCAAGGCGAGGGGTGGATACCCCCTCGGAGCTGGAGTTTCATGCTAAATTCTGTAACTAACCCCTAAAACAATCAAATCTCCTTTTAACGAATATTCATATTTCCAAAAAAAATTGTGTTGTACCAAAAACGCTAGGTTGTTTTCGCAACTATTATTAAATAGGTTTGATAAATTCGCATTTTCAAGACATACACAATAACTGTGTAAAAATATTTAGATGATCGATTCAAACATGAAAAAAAATTCGCGACTCCCATCATTACTGGAAATAAAAAAATAGATTATATATAAACTATATAGAATGTAATATACTAGATAAACTATGGCTATTTCACTGAAGTAAGTTTATTTTTGTCTCATTTTCTAAACCAAAAAGTCAGATCCTACAATCCTAGAAAATAGAATCCTAACAATAATAAATATAGCCGAGTAAAATAATTTATGGAAACAAAACTAGAAAAGTTTTTTTCATTTAACTTGCTGGGAGTCCTAAAGTCGACGTGGAATAAGTTAAAATTACAAATTCTGTCGACGTCTTGTGTTTAGATTATACTTTTGTACATCACTGATAAAAAAAAACCAAATTGAGACTCCCCAGTATTATTTCTTGAATCCCCTAATTTCAGGCAAAAATAATTTTGCTATGACAAAAAGAATAATAAGCGATAATCTTATTACATCGGTAGCTCACATAATAAAGAGAAAAATGTAACATCAATAATCCCACACAGGGTAGACACTAAGCTGCACAATCTCCCCATTGTTCGTAGATAATATTAATAAAAATGATTATTTCTAAAACTTAATAGAAATAATATGTTTCATGTTCTTCACAATTAGAAATCCCCGCCAGATTTATCAAAGTATCCATTATGACATAGGATAAAGAGGACAAAGCATGTTCTTTACACCCCCCCCTTCACCTTCCCCTTATTATTATTAAAAATATTTTATTCAATCATATTCTTTGTGATAATCAAATCTCTAAGAATGTATAGAAAAATATCAAGCAATGTTTTTTTTTTTATATTTCAGATTTGCACGGAACTCTGGCCGAGTCAAGAAAGCGAGAAGCTTTACTTTGTCTTGGCGAACCTGGTGGTGTGCTACTTGCTGCCGCTGTCTGTCATCTCCGCCTGCTACCTGCAAATCTGGAGGCGCGTTGCCTTGCGCCGCCTGCCTGGGGAGATGTGCGGTCAACTCATCATCAACAGGAGCAAAGTCAAGGTAACGTCAGTCACTACACACTAGTGTGTAGAGAATCGTTACTAAACGACACTGAATTCACAAACATATAATGAACCATTGTTCATTGTCACAGCCTATGGTGTGGACGATGCTATTTTTCAGAAGACTTTTCAACCGCACCATTGCCATCACATTTTCGTATGTTGTAATAAAGCTCACTTTTTACCAGCAATACTTAAAAATGCTAAATATTTTTTCTCTATATTTCTATGAACTGGCCTAATTATAATTTATCTGCTATTCTGTTCCAGGTTCTGAAGATGCTTTTCATCGTTATAGTGACTTTTGCTCTTTCTTGGCTACCACTATACGTCCTCTTCTGCATCATCAAGTTCAGTCTCTCTCCAGACTGGGACAGCACCGATAGCATCATTATTACCCTTGTCCCGGTCACTCAGTGGCTCGGAGCTTCCAATTCTTGCATCAATCCCATTATATACGCCTTTTTCAATAGGAAGTTCAGAGCCGGTTTTAAAGCTATAATAACCTCAAAGTCCTGCTGTGGACCTCTGAGATATGACAAATATAACTCGTGCTACGCTTACTCATACAGGAGTGAAGAAAACAAACTGAGAAGTGCCAACATAGCCGCAATCAAGAGGGAACGATTCACTCAGCGGCATTTCTCAAGTCAAAGCGTTGAATCTGTCAAGAGTGAAATGATAAGGTCGAGAAGTGTCACGATACATAACAGAGATTCCTACCATGCAAGGCAGCGGAAAGAATCATTGGCCTTGGCTGAAGGAGTTGATCTCCCTATGAAAACTGTTGCAGTTGAAGATTATGACATTAAGGCAAACGGTGCAACAAGAGTGTAAAATTAGATGGAAACTTAATCTCCATTCGGCAGCTTGTCTTGTTCAACTCGTCTCGTTCATTACATCCCAAGAAAATGCCTAATCGATTACATGATTGACATTGTGAAGTCCAAAATCAATATCAATATTTTTTTAAATAAACAGGAAATGGTCTCCGGATAAGACGTAAGCACATCCACACCGTTTAAGTCCTAAATCATCAGTACTCACTGGTAAGATTTAAAGTGGTTGATGGTGATAAAAGAGAAAAAAAACAAGTAAAATGTCTTATTGAATAGTACCAGAGACTCCACAACGTCAGTTAAGAGTAAAAGTCTAAATGCCTGCCGTGCTGATTGTTTTTTTTTCTAGGATATATCGAATGACAGGATCAGGAAATAAACTTTATGTATGTGACCAGAATATGTGATTTTATATGCTGTTAGAAAACAGATCCTGAACGCAAAGTTAATTTTGATAAATTCAGTAAATACGTAATAGATACATCAAATAATTTAAAGCCTATACAATGGCCTTCTTACATATATGTATTTTAGATGTAAGAAATTATTTTATATATAAATTATTTTAAGAAAAATACAATTATTTATCTAGTCTAGTTTAAGTATTTATGCTACATATTTAAAATGAGTTACAATTTTAGATTTTATAGTTAGATGTTTATTTTTTCAATGTGAATTTTTATATTATAATCCAAGATGTTGTTACTCTAAGAAAAGGCGTTAAAGCTTTTTGTGTGTAAATTTTGTAAATAATATTCCTTAATTAAATCAATTATACGTAAATAGTATAAATCTCAAATAGAAAAGGTTGTTTGATAACCTCACAAAAGTTGCCATGAAGCTTAGTAAAAAAGCCTACAAATCCTGAACTTAAATTTTTTTTCTAACCCGATAGAAACATCTTCATATCAGTTTTTTACATAAAAAATTTTGGTCAGAAAAAAATAAACTATGTATGTATGTATATACTTTCATATATTATTACATAATATTTATGTATTTAAAACATTTTCCAAACCAGGCCAATATATTTTTATAAATCAAAAAAGTCCCCATTTAACTTGACTATTTAGATATTTATTAATAAACGAGTATTTTATTAAAAATATTTGTAAAAGAAAATAGTGATACTTAGTTGTTATATTAATTTGAAATCAATTTAACAAAAGAATATTTTTCTATTGCATTTTAATAACATTATAAATATTCGAGGACAGATACTGAACCAGTCATTTATGTCCGACTTTTTGAACACATATAAGTTAATTATGATTGCTTGTTGTTTTATAGTTCTCAGGTCTTAATATCTATAAAATCATTTCAAAAAACCAGGCTATGCCATAATAAGACCACACTTAAATCCGACTTAGTTTGATAAACTACGGTTTACTTCGAACAAGTCTGAACAATCCCCCCTCTGAATCGCCTTTTAACACTGTCTAGTGATTATTTTGGAAAACAGAAATATATCATTACTTACGCTTGTATAATTTCATGAATTGTATGCTTGGTTGATTGTACTTTTTATTTAAAATAAGTAATTGCTACACTTTTTTGATAGAGATGCCGATTAACACTCATTACTTGAAGGGATATCAACGATCACACTTGCGAAGACTTTACGAGTGAATGCAAAGCGAGCAATTACAGTTATGTAAAAGAAACCTTGTGATCTTTTGGACTCGATTTATCCTGATACACCAGTCTATGACTTTCACTATGCGCAACAGTGGCTGCTAAACTTGTTGATTCATTGGGTTAGTATTCCTTCCTGAACAATAAAGGAAATCAGAAAATATTTTTTTCTTTTCAAATTCTGATTTGCTAGTAGACAAACATGTCATTTTTATTTTATTGTTACAATATATTTATAGTGTCCGTGTGTATTTATTGTAAGAACAGCAAGACATACTAGTCATCAAATAATAGAATAATAAAGCATATTTTAACTGTAATTTTTCAATGTGTCTAATAAAACGTCTATCAAAAAAATATGCAAAACAATTTTGTACACATGTTCCTCATCATTCATCTACACTACATGTACAAGTTAAAAGATACAAACTGTTTATTTCTAAATATAAATTTATTTGTAAAATACAAAAAATATACACATAGGTTTCTAAAAATAAATACCAGAACACAAAATAGCTTTTCAGCATTATTATCTATTTAAAGATTCGCTGCTTAGTGGCAAGTCTCATAATATTGCTCTTCTCTAATTGCATATTCTCAGAAACCAAATTATCCTAACTTACAAATGGAATGCATTTTAGAAGCTTATGTAATAAAAAGGAAAAACGCATTAATTGATTTACTGCACATACAAATCCATCATTTAAACTATAATTATGCGCTACCTTATAAATATTAATCAAAATTATAATCCAGGTTCATTTTATAAGCATAGACCGAACTTCAAGAGTGTGGACGTGCTGTGTCATGTAAAGCGATCTCTTACTGGCCGCCTCTATTGTCATGTTTGTATTTCACCTCTTATAATTGCTATTATGACAACATTCTGTAAATGACTGACCTTCATTTCTACAATATAAACAAATAACTAGAAATTTTAGTTTTGAACTAATTTTAGTTCAAAAATACTTTCAAAATCAATTATTTTGCTTTTATATTTAAAATGTGAAATACTATAATACATCCAATATTCAAAATCTTAGGGATTTTCTGATCTTTATATTCATGTACACTACACAAGACAAAATATTGACTAATATTTTCATTGAACTCGCTGTCACATGGCTAACAAAAAAGAAAATATTACTCTATAAAATATAGTCTACACTCCATTAGTACTATGGTCTATGTTTACAGCAAAAATAAATTTTAATCTACTAAATAAATGTTTTGTGAACAATCTGATTTGGTAACTAAAATAATGGAATTTTTTTAGATAATATTAGAGCAATACTTTAACATAAAAATATAATCATTTGTTTTAAAAATTCCAGTAAAATGCTTAAATACTTCAGAATCTCCTAAATCTCAATTTCAGCGATAGTTGTCTATGTATAAAAATTATTAATAATTGATTGGCCTTGACATAGTTATTATCACAAATAAATAAAATTTAAACAACTATAAAGTAAACATATTTAGTACTTTGCTGTCAGGATGATATTTAACCGAGTCTGTTCTGCGAAACAATCAGTGTGAAAGTCAAAATAAAAACTCCGGTAACGACCTGCACTTGAGATATGTTATGGTTCACAATCTTAATGAAAAATAATAGCTGAAACCCTTTAATCAGTATTACCAGTTCGGTCAAGTACTGGTCATCTGTCGAGTCAAATGTTATTTCTTATATTAAGTATATTCGCACCATATCCAAAAGCCTAACAACAAAGTGTTGAAACAAATAAACATGTGAATTCAATTTATTTCTCTTCCAGCATGTAAGCATTCAGAATTGTTATAGTTTATTGTCAATTGTAATTCAAAAACATTGCTTGAAATTAAATGCTATTTGGCTCAATGTTATATAGGAAGTACCTTTATAAAAAAAATTTCATCTTTAATTTTAGCAAGTCCATGAGCAAGACTGTATTCATTTTTGTGGGAGTATAACATAAAAATAATTCGATGTTAAGAAAGCTACATAAACTATGTAAGTGAAGTTAACAAGGCGAAAGTAGATAAAAGCTATGAATAAAAATAAGACATATTACATTTCTCAATAACAAATTCATGGAAAACGATGTGTCATATTCTATTTCTATTTCTAACCATTCTTTCTCTTACACAATTTTCAGTCTGCTTATTAGATGTATAATGTTTATATTGAGATAAAACTCAATGTAGGAATGGATAAAATACACTCGGGCGTGAGTGAAAAGGAGCAATACATAACCACGCGTGCTTTAAAGCAAAGACAGCTTTTCTGGTGTCGTTAAAAATACCCAAGTGTACGTTATTTATAATTAAATTCTAAAAAATAACTACTTTATTGAGTGACTAGAAAATATTTGAAAAGAAAACAATAAATATTGTTTTTCATAATTGGGGAGAATAAATCATAAATAAATGTACTTACAACATAACTCTAAATACAGTGTCAAGAGTTATTTTGTTGACAGAGATAAATTTTTTCACATTGTTTTTTAATGAGATACACTTAAATAGTGCCAAAAAAATCACTAGTAAAACTTAAAAATGTTGACAATTTTTAACCATAGTACAATAATTAAAAGGGTTTAAACTATTTTCAATAACCCAATAAACAATCAACACCTAATATATACTGAGATTTTTGTTAATTATAAGGCTAAGTGAACACTGCAGTTTTCCTGGAATGTATAATTCACTTCGTATTAATAGAAACACGTAATTTTTTACAACTTTAAATTACAATTTTTACAATTCTAACACCGGTATTACTATTTTATGATAAACCACCACCAAAATAAAGACGTGGAGAAAAAATTGCCATTCAAAAAACTATTGAAAATATTACACAGCAAAAAATCATGTAATCAATTAATGACTAATGGATTATGGTTTATTGAAAAGGCTCCTAGTTTCATACTTTGAGAGAGTATCAAAGGCCACACTTATGGCATGCTTGTGAATGTAATATGAGCATTAAATTTATGTAAAACGATTGTTTAAATATGCACTCCACTCACTGGACTCCACTCATCTTAAAACACCAGTCCCTCAATCACAATGGGCTGACTACTACGGCTAAGCTCTTGTTCAAATAATTTTGTTGAAAGAACTTATAGAAATTTTATAAAAACTAGATGTTTGCTAAAAGTCTAGTCGCAGTCCGTGGTCCATATTTTTGTGTAGATTGACAAGCAATAAAAACAGAGTGCACACTTAGCCTTGTGGAAATAATTTTCATATTTGTTTGCTTATATCATCAGAATCGATTTATATTGTAAAAAACCAAATATTTTCTGAGTTTAAAGCTTTTGATTACTTGTAAATAGCAAAAATTTAATTAATAACTATATAAATGCTTTCTAAGAACTTCAGTTAAACAAAACCTTTCAATATGCAACTCACTTTGAATATTTTTATAACCTTACTTTTCTCTCTAATAAATGTTAAAATTTCAATAATGCAATATAACAAAATCGCTTCAATAAATAATAATATACACACTATTTATGGAATACAACTACAATTACTATAAAAATTAATTCATCATTGAATTAAATCCACTTTCTTTGTAAAATTTTGCCAATAAAACATTGAACAATGCATAATGCTGATAAAAGAAAGCACTTGTGATTGCTTAGTCAAAGTATATACCAAAGGTACACAGTGTCCATGTTCAATACTTCCTGATATCAATAAGTACTTCATGCTACAATGCAAACGTATGAAAGTCTTCTATGTGCTACTTTACAAAAATGTATATTTACAATAGGCACACATCTTATGATAACCTATTGCCATCCCGAGCTGGATGTCTGCCTTCAGTTGTCATACAGCAAAGACGAAGATGCAGATGAGAAGGGCGGATGATCGGGCCACGGGTCTGTCCCCAGAAGCAGCTCCGAGTCTTCTTCCAGGTGTCGTTGAGGATAATTAATTCCATCACCCATGCTGTCCACGTTTTAAAGATTCAAGTTAAAATATAATTCAGTTGCACATTTCTAACATTGAATGTTATTTAATAATTGTAAATTTACTATGAAACTATAGTCGGCACATATCCATCAATCTAGAAACATAAGAAGTTGCACGCAGTCCATCTGTACTAGTTTACAGAGGCCAATGCGATAACTGCTGTAATATATCTGTTATATTTTTGCCAATCACCTAATATCTCATAGTAAAATTAGAAATACTCTCTTTTCTGAAATGTTACTTGACAACCTAATCTTACACTATAAAAAATGTTATCCTATCATTGTTTTTTATACATTATGTTTCTAAATTCATGGCCTCACCTAAAGAGGGCAAACCTCAAATAACTGTTTGTATAAAAATACAATTTAAAAAAATTGACTGAATTCATAAAAATTATAATACACAATAAAATAATAATAATAAATATTAACACATCCAAAAACGAAATGATGGTTCTAGGATATTAAAAGTTTCCTTGTTTCAATTGATACTACTTCAATTGATACTTTAAATAAAATGTGTATAACTCTTTTTACTAATCAATAATACCTCCAGTGTATACAGTAATAACCTATTGAATAAAGAGTATTTTAATGAAGTGTATAATCTTTGACTGCATTGTTTATTTTATTTTTTAACATAATTCTGAAACGTTGTTTGAACGCTGGAGGTATCAATATAACGCATGTACAATCACATGACATTTATTACTTTTTTTGAATAAGATTTGTTGATAATCAACTAAAAAAAACCTTGCCCTTCTGTATTTTTCAAATGTGTACGCTATTAGAGTTAAACAGCAATCAAACATTATATATTTTTTTGTGTTCATAATGTAGCAATACACTTCTCTCTTTAAAGGTGCTTCACAAGCTAATGGGCGAAATTTGATGGATCAACGTTTCTCGCGATAATACGGTAAGACCGAGATATTATTTTACACAAACTAAATAAAAACAAGTAAGTACAATGTTTTATGTGGATAACAACTCGGGGAAATGTTTATGGGATGATTTTTCAATACAGGAAAAGCTTTAAAAAAAAAGCCACAACACCAAAAGCACCTGAATGACTTTCATTTTCCAGCAGCAGAAAAGAATACTTAAATATCAAATTAAAAAAATGTGGTCTTATAATATAATTTTTAGTATTATGAATCCAAAAAAATATTGCGCTCTACTAAAAAATACAACATTTATTTATTTCAGATTAAATTTACGATCAAACAAAAAATAAATAATTCAAATGGATAAAAATGTGTTGGATAATGAAAGTTTAGCTGTATTTGTATACAATAAGCATGCAGGGGTCTAAGAAAAACAAAGTGGAGTTCAAATACAATTCACTTATATTCTTTGTAAATATAAAAAAGTATAATCAAGCTAATATATCATTTCACAAACAATGGTAAAAACGGTTGCAGATAAATACCAACAAATATTTCCATCCTTAAATAATTAATGTAACTTATAGCCGTATTAATCAAAACGAAAGAGACCGTCTTATAAACATGTTAATTGTATAATAAAATTTAACATCCATATACTATTAGTGTGAAAATATCCTCAGTGACTTTTATGTCCATTTTGTAGATCTTGGGAACAGAGTCTGCATGTGACGGTGACAATAATTGTTTTTGTTTGATGAAAATGTTTGAGCAGAAGTTATTCATTGCCAAACGCAGACCCAATTCTCAGAATCCACCCCATGGATTCGTTGTCTTAACCATTCAAAGCTTTGTTCTCAGTAGTAATTTAATATATTGTCAGCTCGGGTTTGATAAAACACTGAATAAGGAATGCATGTGACAAAATAATGCAATTCATATCAGAAATAAAGTAGCCAATGGATTTTTTAGTATGGGGCCTCAATCTTACAAGCACCGATAATGTAGGATATTAACTTATTTTTCCACATGAAAACTGATGGCCATGCACGACAAATTAAAGGAAAATGAATATGATAAAAAATATATTAAATGCTAGTGAGTTTGAGGCCCTATTGCGACCTATATGTCCCGTACGAACTTTCATGAAAGTATTGCCACATTCAATGTATAAAGTTGGATCATCAAGAAACGATACCATTTTTATTTTTTATTATTAATTAGAATATCAAAAAAATATTATACGCTTGCAAAATTATTATTTATTTCATTATAAACAATTTAAAATATGATAGCTAAAAATTAAAAAAATAATACAGATGAACCTTAATACATTGAAAGTTTAATACATACTTAAATTTGACGCATCAATAAAATTAAACATGTAAATCTTTTAACGTAATGTAATATATATGTGTGTTCAATGTATTGTATTCTCTGGTGAGTATTAATTTTTTTTATCTATAACATTAATTATGAATGGAGTTTAGATGATCAAACACACGTAAAAGTATGTTTTAGATCCACAATTAACTATTGTCAACAAAAACATCTAATTAAGTCAGCAAACTAAAAATACATTAGTTAGATAATCTCTCAGTTTTCAAAATAGCGGTTAAATAAAAACAGATTTTGTATTTCAGGTTTTATAATCACTAGAAAACTTAATTTTAGGTTAATGTTTTATATCTGATAACTATATTTTACAACCTTCAACGTGAATTCTTTTCTAGCTACTAATATTAGGGAAATGTACAGAACATATACTACTCCTGAACCTTTCTAGAATTACTATTGTAATTACATTTATTTGTAAAATTGTCTAGCTTCTTGGATGAAATAAGGCAATAAGTTAATTTAATAATTCGTCATGTTAGACAATTAATTGTCCCTTAAGGATTAAACATCTAGTTATATTGGCGAATGTTTAATGTGACCGTCCCTGTGATATTCCTATAACTTGTACTTAATGTTGATCACACAGTAAACCATTTTCAGCATATCAAACAGACAATATTGTTACCATTTCTAAACCACTAAATATATTTTAAAAATTCACTCCTATGTCAGCATTTCGGACTCTATCTATATATTTTATATTGAAAACAATCTTTTACGTTCTTCATACAAGAAAAATCTACATTTATTGAACAGTTTAATTTTCCAGGCATATATGGTGAATACTCTAAGCAAGGGAGTAACCTTTTGGAACAGAAAGCCAATTTGTAAATATACAGTGTTTTCATATATTGTCATATAAATATTCACTTCCTAAAGTCACCTACTTCTTGATGATTTCGTGATATACAAGTTAAATTATAACTCATTTCACTTCATAAAACAGAGACTCTAGCATACTACCCGTCGCAATGTGACAATAAGACATATGGAAGTAGAGGACTTGAGTAAGTTGCATTTAATTTATTATTTCTATTCAGTATATGGAGATGTGATAGAAGTAATAATGGAGATAATTTTGGCATTTGAATATAAATAATATATCATTTAATTTATTTGTAAAACGTTGATACATTTTCATAGTAAAACGTTGATACATTTACTGTTGATAAATACTGTAAACAAATGGTATGATTTTTTCACTATGAAAACTTATTACACTATATAAAATATTAAAATTTCTTACATTAAAACAGAAATAATATATAAAAAACATACTTTAAACACAATCATAGATTTTGAAAAACTTGATAACAAATATTATAATCATGAAAAGTGATGGTCTACAACGCAGTAAAAATGTATAAATATTAAGTAAATAAACAATCAGCATATCTTACTTCTAGCCAAAATGTGAAACTTAAATAAAAGTGTACAGGAATGAAGTCTCTACCTGCGTGCAGACCACCACTTTTGAGCACCTACGTTTACCAGTGGTAGCTATCATTATAACAATGTACGTATAAATCTATCAGTCACATGTAATCAATGACAACCTAACACAACCGGAGCTATTAGACAATCTGAGGTGTGGGTTGGGGCTTCGTTGGATAAAGGCTGGCCGACTCATTGTCTAAAATATCAGGATAGCTGTTGTGGACCAAAAACAAACATTACTACCATAAACATCAACTGTAATTATTTCAAGTGCAATGTAAACCAGGTTAGTGTGACGGCAGCACCGGGATGAGGTTAGTAGCAGTAATAAAAGAATTCTAAAAATGCAAGTAATGCCTGTCAATAAATTTATGGTTAAATCGGACTATTCAAATTTTCCAATTATTTTAGATGTAATATGCTCGGTGCACTTAAATAACATAATTATTGATAATAAAACGCTATTTGAACCACTTTAATATGAATAATCAATTTAGAAGTACTATTCACCTTAAGGGCACTGTACATTAAAAACCTTTGATTCAAAAATTTTTGTAACTAAATAATTATACATACATAGTACATACAAGTAAGAAAAATGAATAGACTTACTTCTACTTACGCCGGAAATACAATAATTTATAGGAATATGTCTACGTAAAAATGTCATGACATTAAGTAATAATATATTGACTTACAATTTCGGTATTATTAGAAATTAAGATTTTACTGATAATTTAAAGAAAAATTTTTGAATAGTAAAATGCTCAATGCATAAAAACAATAGTAAAGTTTGAAGATATTTAAAATAATATATATTTTTAGAGATAGAATATATCCAAATATTTAATCTAGTACATGTATATTTTCCAATGAATAAAAATAATGATAAATATTGAAAAAAATATTGTCATTAAATATTTTGTTTCAAATAAGTTATAAACATATTCCATTTTATTTTTATTTCCTGTTTAGTATTCAACTAAAATCGACATTTACTGATATTAACTAAAAGTATAACACTGTCACACTGAAAGGGTACAATTTATCGAGTCGAAATCAACCCCGATTTTAATGCGAGATTAATGGGTTAAAAAGCATTTTACTATCAATAATTAAAAAAAACTTTCATAAAAAATTATTTTACCTAGAAATAAGCCAAAGTATTTTTCAAAAAAAGATGACTAGTATTTAGCGACTGAAATATTACAACATAAAAAAAGACACAGGACAATCCCAAAAACCCCATTAAATTCTTTTTTTAGTTACACGTGAATCATTACTAATTACCAAACAAAATAAGCATACTGTTAGTGAATTCAAATCCTTTTTTTTCCAAACGTAAGCCAACTAATTATGTGTAAACTCAGGTACACTAATAATGTTTCCGCCTTCCTATTAATTTATGCAAAAATGATATATTGGCTACAATCTCAAAATGAAGTGCATTTTAAAAATCACAAGTAAAATACGATGAAGAATGTTGTGACATTTTTTTATGACAGTGATATTCTGTTGTATGTGCAGCGTAAATAAAATCTTATTTTAAGCACACGAGAGCTACTCTAAAAACTACAGCTTCCCATTTCTATTGTAAATAACATTTAAACTGGGAATTCTAAAAAGTAGCTACATACATTGATTCTTATAATTATTAATAAAAACGAAAGCGTAGCACTTGTTCAATTTTCGCAATCAAAATAAGGGATAAATATTCTGAATATAAGGCACAATGTATATATTAAGGCTGGGCACAGTGAATGTTATGAAATGATGGAATACCGAACCACTTCACAAGCGCCTTGTCATTGATAATAATCAATGATACAAATAAAGATAATACAAAAAGACAATCAACAGGGTAGAGTAAAAAAAAATACATATTGGAAAATTCCTCTTCCCAGAAGAAGAGGAATGCAGGTGTAACTTTTTGCTCTTAATATTTTTTGTCCATTTTCTAATGATTACTATCCGCATAAAAAAATGGTTCTGAATGGCATTTTAAAATTAAATAAAAAACAAAGTGATTTAGGTAAAGTAGTAACTAAGAGCAATGCCATCAATGCTCAAGTGTGATTTTTTATGTTTTTTTTATTTTATATTATGACAAAAGAGGCAGCAGGTATACAAGCATTTTAATTGTACACAAATTATCTATATCACTTTGCTTATGATAGGCTGATATTATATAAATTATTAGAATATAAAAAGCCAGATATTTCGATGTTCCAGCCATACAAAAGTATGGAATGATAATATACACTATATCCGTCATCTAAAACAAACAATACTGTCAGATCTAGACAATATATACTAATACGATGAAAACCACCACACCTTAAAAAAAAACAGCACAAGTTATGGATATTTATATATGTAGCTTAATTGTTTCCTAAATAAATGTGAAAATAACCCTATTGTCATTTAAAAACCATAAATTACTGCAATGGAATCACTTTTTTACGAAATGGAAGTCCTCTGGCAATACAAAATGAAGCATGCGTTTTACGTTTAATTTTAAAAATATACCCTTAATCATACAGTACTAGATTGGCCTCGTCCATATCCCAGTATGAAAATATATCTAGATTCATTATATTTACGCCCATCGAATGGATCAAATGAAATATTGAGATACAGCAAACCTCAAGAAATTCTAGCATTTATTTTGATCATAATGCAATGGTCTATGCATGCAAAGTCTAGGTTCTACGTGGTTCTAAGTCTAGATTCAAAAGTCTCCTTTATTTATTATCATATTGTATGCTCAATATATCATCGCTCCTTACTGTAAATGATGACACGGTTTAGTTAACAATCATAATTCCACCACCAGATACAAGTAACAATCTTCCAGTCTAGGCATTAGGAAAACTAGAAGCACTTCGGCCGTTCACAAAAGTAACCAGACTTGAACTCTGAGACGAGTCATAAAATGTAGACTTATGTATCGGGTTGGATCTTTCATTTTAAAATAACCTTTCTAATAATAAACAATAATTTTTAAAAGCGCATAATCACTAGACTAGTATTAAAATGATGCCATGATGATTGACCATTGACCGTTTGTGTGTTAGAAATTTTTGTGAGATTTTTAAATTTATAAATAGTAATAATATATATTTTTTTAGATAGATTTTACTACCCTTAAATTTCTAACTGATATTTACATGAAGAATTATTAAAATAATGCACTGTTTTATAATATGTACTTGTATTTCTAACAAAATTAATACAGTAGTAAAAAATAGATATCTCTAAAATATTTAATTAAATTGGATTGTCACTACAGACTTAAAATAGCTTCGATAAAGGCAAATGAAATACATATAATAAACCTGAATTAAACAAAATTACCTACATATTTCAGTAGATTTTCAATTATAATATTATCGTCTATTCACAATCATTGAAGGAATATTATTTTGTAAAATTAACTGTTTTGCACAATTTTGTAAAATTAACTGTCCCGTTGGAATCAAATTTCTCAACTGCCTATCAGATAAAGTTAATAAATATATCGATCATTCAAACTGTATTAAAATGGCTACACAATTTGTTAAGTTGAAGCTGGCGTTTGTGTACTTCCAGCCAAGTCCACAAAAGTTCTTTTTAATAATATTGATTTATCAAGGAGGTTAGAACCCTAGTTCCTTAGAGAAAGTTTCACAGAACAAACAAGCAAAAGTAGCATGATAATTACAATCGATTTGATGAATAATAAATAATCTATTGATTGATCCACATCCACAGTCTTGAATTAGACAGACATCGTAGCATCATTTTTTTACAAGTCTAATAGCACATGTCTTAACAAAAGTAGAAAAAATACAAATGTTGTGTAATTTTTTTTGTTTTAAGTTTATCGTTATACTAATTTATAAAAAATATATATTGACTTTAATTTGTGTTCAAACTAGATCTCAATCGCTGGGCAGAAAAAAATTCAACTAAATAATAATTTAAAAATAAGATCTACATGTCAATTATATAATTGGGTTAATAATAAAAAAAAGAGTAAGCACGAATTTATAAACAATACTATTGAGGTTTTTGAATTATGCTAATGAAAAATTTACAAAACCTAAGAATTAATTTCCCATTTGTATTACTAAGAAACTATAGTGGTATAATTTGAAAAACTCAATTAACTTTTAACATTCATGGATGCGAAATTTTGAGAATTAGTTTGATGTTACCGATTTCACTTCTCTGCTATAAGTTTTTATTTAGTTGAATTTATTTTTTAATGACTTCAGGTCCCAGATGAAACTATATATGAAATTGTAATTTAAGTGATTTTCAAATGTGAATTTGACAACTGATGATGATGATCTTGAGAAGTGGGTGTGTGTGATGATTTTTTTTCTGTCAATATTTCATTCATACTTTTCCAACACGTCTTTACAAGCCCTAAAGAAGTGTAATTGAAATGTACACTATGTATCAACAGAAGAAATAAAGCACCACACATATCCTACTGTAAGATCAAATTAATGTCTTCAATAAACTCACTTAGTTTTAAATATTATAAAATTTAGAAAAATTCCAAAAAGGCATTTATATAGCTTATGAAGCTACATTTGTAGGGTAATAGAAAAATTCAAATAAAGTTAGCTTTGAGAACAGCCTGACAAGCATTACTGTTAGTGGGCTATGTTTTCGGAGCAGACAGATCAGATGTCTGACCTGTTGCGGGTGGTGCCCATGGAGTTGTAGGTGTGGGCGGCGGTGGACGGAGGCCCCAGGGACGGGGCCGAGACCAGACTGTGCTGCTGATGAATCCCACTCACAGGGAACTCCGACCCATCGCCCAGGCTACACAGAAAGTACCCGCGCCTGTTCAATCCCGTCTCTCACCACATCTCGTACTCGGTGATAATTCACAATAAAACAAATTGGCATACACAATGATTTTTGCCAGGCGTTTCAACCAGCAAGAGTACTCACAAATGATAGTTAACGTACTTAACAAGTAAAGGGAAGCTAAAAATATAAAGATACTATTAAAAGGGAATTAATTAAGTTCAGTTTGTTTTCTGACAAAGAAAAACCAACACTTTCACTATGTATTTTTCAACTTTTCAATATATATATGACTAATAAGAAATTATTGCAATTGTTAGACATTAGACATAATTTAACAAGCATTTTATTTTTATATAAGTTATTATGTATATATATATATTTATATATATATATATAATATAATTTATGCTTTCAGATGAATTACCTTTTTTGCAATAACTCAAAAACACTTACTGTGTTTAATAAAATATATGATCGCATATAGTCTAATATCCATAGTACATGTCTACACATTAAATAAGTTAAAAAATTTAAAGTAAAAATTCCTAGTTTTCTTTGTATGAAAATAGAGCAGAGACAATCTTAACAAGACTTTGCGTGACAGGAATCATCGTATAATATAAAAATCGATTACAATAATCCGTAAAAACTATTTATTTAATTAACAATATGACCAAATAGAGAGCAGATTTCATTACATATCTGTCATTGTAACAATATTCATTTGTGAATATGTACCTCTACGGTAACAATTATGAGAATAATAATCCAAACATAAAATTAGCATAATCTAGCCTAATTAAGTTTCAAAAAACCTTAGCTAATATAAAAATACAATAGCTTATATTCAATACTGTGAAATTATAATGGCATAGGCAGTATATACTGTTTGCAAAGTTTACTGGTCACGCCCATGCTTGTGGGCTGGGATACATTCTTATCAGGGCAATATCAACACAATTTAGATATATAGATATAAGAGAACAGATATGTCAATAATTTGCAAGTTTAACTCGTATGTACAGTGTATTTGATGTAATGTTATATGCAATAAATGAAGTGTATGTATATATTTGTTTCATTTAATGCAATGCATTTTTACCATTGTTATTTAAGAACAGATAATTTAAAATATCCAGGATATAAAAAAGAAATAAATTTGAAAATAATATTAATACACTCCACGTATATCAAAATACAAAAAGGAAACAACAAATAGGTGACTCTTTACATTTGATATAAGTTTGACAGTAAGTAAGCCACACAGTGCAAATACTACATACAAGACATAACATCAAATTTGATCACTATTTTCAATGGGCAATTAACTATTGTAAATTATGAAAAAAATAACATGGAATATTTAAGATTATTTTCAAATTCAGTTCTGCAAGATTAAGAGATAAGGCATTCCCACTATCAGTATGTAATAAAATAGACAAACATTGCACATACCTTGTGAAGATAGGAAGCAACCATGTTTTGGGATTATCACCAAACACCTCTTGGAAGTTATTGTACCGCCCCAACGAGAAGCCATTCTTGTCAGCACCTGATCGGAAAATCGGAGCTCTAAAGGCCTCTGCGAAAATATACTCACATTAAAAAATAAACAAAATAAAAACATAACATAAAAAAACAAAAAAATTTTTTTTAACGAAAACTAAAAGGTCATAGCTTACCTAAAGTTGATCTATTTTGCATCACTAGATAGCAGTGATAGCCAAAGAAAGATACCAGACTTATGGCAAACATCAGTGCCACGAAGAACAGGAAGAGAATATGAAATCTACCTATCCCCTCAAGGCCGCCCTGCAAAATATTACACCTTGAAATAAATTTTACAATAAATATTTTTTGACATTGTTAGCTACACACTTGTTCTACCCACACTATAAGATAATTCTTGAGAAACAGGAAATCGAGCTACATAATAAGGCTAACAAAGAAACTATTTCACGTTTTATACAATTGATATGTTCCAATTAAAGCCGTGTAAGACATGTTACTCAACATGAAAACTTTGTAAATTAATATGAAGACTCATACATCAAACAAAAAATACATTAATGGTGATTTTATACAGGAATGTTATGCTGCAATGTTTTTTTTTCACATTTTGCTTCGGCAATTCAACTCCTCGGTTCCTGAAGTTAACTTATGCAGACAAAGTCAAAATATTAGAGAAGAAAATAAAAACAATGTGACATAACATTCTGAAAACCAGCGTGCACACAAGTGGGTGGCAAATACTTATTAAATGTAAGTTCCTTACTCATATAAGTAATACTACTGAAATAATATTAGTAAGACTGTCTAAAATGCCAGTGTCTAATTTACATTTTATTTTATAAACTTGATCTTCAAAATGAATAGTTTTTGGTGATTGTACTAGAGCCAAAAATATTTATAGTAAAACTCTTAGCTATTTTGATGATGTTAAAAGAATAAAAATAATTATAGCCATAAAAAAATAAAGAAACATATTTATACATTGAATAAATGCCTAATGATAATTGCCAAATCAAGCATATATAAACATAGGAAGTACTTATTTATGCTTCCAATAAGTGGCATGCAGTAGCTTCCAAACTGAACATGTAACTATAAACTCCTACTACAAAATATATCTAATTATACAGGGTGTTTTTTATAGAGGTATAGAACTTTAAGTTGGCAACATTGTTTAACCGGCGGCCATTTTGTCAGCTGTCAAGGGATGTATGTTAAGTTTGGTTTGGCATTTTAACATGAATAGACTGACGCCTTAACAACGCTTTCAAAACGGGCCCAAAACAAGATTGCCGTTGATCCCGATTTTCATAAGCGAATTTTGTTTAGCGATGAAGCTCACTTTTGGTTGAATGGATACGTCAATAAACAAACTGCCGTATTTGGAGTGATGATAATCCTCAAGTGTATGTTGAGACACCGTTACATCCAGAAAAACTGACTGTTTGGTGTGCTTTATGGGCTAGTGGAATCATTGGTCCGTACTTCTTTAAAGACGATGCCGGTCAGGCCGTTACAGTCAATGGTGACCGCTATAGAGCCATGATTACTGACTTTTTCGTTCATCAATTGAACAACCATGATGTGCAGGAGCTGTGGTTTCAACAAGACGGCGCAACATGTCACACAGCTCGTGCCACAATTGCTTTATTGAAGGAAACGTTTGGTAACCGCATAGTTTCACGTTTCGGACCCGTTAATTGGCCTCCAAGATCGTGCGATTTAACGCCGCTAGACTATTTTCTGTGAAGATATGTGAAGTCGCTAGTCTACGCCGATAAGCCCGAAACGATTGACCACTTGGAGGACAACATTCGCCGCGTTATTGCCGATATACGGCCACAAATGTTGGAAAAAGTCATCGAGAATTGGACCTCCAGACTAGACTACGTCCGAGCCAGCCGTGGCAGTCATATGTCAGAAATCATATTTAAATTATAATGCCAAAAAATTATCTTTTGAATAAAGTTAATTTCATGTCAATTTAAAAAAATTATCTTTGTTTTATTCCATTTTAAAGTTCTATACCTCTATAAAAAGCACCCAATATCTTTATAATATATAATAATTATATCTTTCAAAATTGATTTTGATAGTAAAAAAAACTACCAATGCATTGTAAAATGCATTTTTAAATTTGTAACCACAGAAGCAATGTTAGGTTAATTTGTAAGTTCAAAATAAATAAATAAAAATTATGTAAACATAATTTAAGACTTAAAATGTTTCATTACTTGTACTGACAGCTAATCACTGTCGAATTATAATTAGTGGAAATAAAATCATATCAAGGTCAGTGTTGCTTGTCCCACCAAGAACTCTAAGTGAACATATTGATTACCTTAGAACTGTACGACCTCCAAGTGTAAGGATGGTTATTAACCCTCTTCTCACATATATAGCTATCACTAGCTGCACATTTATAATAATCCGAGCCTCAGATTCTTGAATATTTTCAGTGAAATTAAAAAAAACATATAAAATAATTTTAAAAAAACTCACAACCTTCCAAAAGATGACAAAGTACTGCAGACTTGTCAGGGCGATGTAGACACAGTAAGACAGAGCGTATCCCAAAAACAGTATGAAGTACTTGTAATTGTAAAATGATACACAATTATTGACCCATGGGCAATGATGGTCCATTTTTAAGACACAAATACCGCACACGCTGCAATGGTGGGTTCTGTCTGGCTTTACGTGGACGCACCTATCACAGTATCTTATAGCACCAGATATTGTCCTGAAAAACAAATCATCAAAGATTTAAAATCAAAAATTATTTATTAATAAATGCAAATATACAAACTTTAAATTATAAGGATAAACAAATAAGTAAGTACAACAGGACAATATAAAAATAATTATAATTGAATAAAATAAATAATGGTAACTAAATTATTTCTAGACAAAGCTTCTAATGTTAATATGAACACAATATTTTGTTTTCTATTTAGTTTACAAGATGAAAATGTAACAAAATTAAATTCAACTATCCAAATTATTTATAGGGTGCAATATATTTGTGAGTTGTCTGTTTCACAATACACCATGGAAAGTAATGATAACTCAATTCTGACATAACTGTCTTATAAGAGGTATTACTATATTGTAAACAATATGCATCGTAATTTGATATTTAGTACACCCTTTTAAAATTACAGAAGTACGTTTACATAATAATTAAGTAATATTCGATAACATCTTCAAGGCTTTTAACGTTCCTACACATTCACTAATAAAGACATACATTAAAATTAATATATGTTGTAAATACCTGCATGCTGAAATAGGTAATAAAAAATTGGAATAAAAATAGTATTTAGTTACATTGTTAATGGAAACAAGGAAATATAAATAAATTTGTAAAAAAAATTATTGTATTAGCAAGTCAAATTTATCTTGAAATAAATACTTTAACTGAGTATTATGGTTCTTTGTTTTATTTCAATTGGAGAAAGTGAAGAATAATAATTATCTATAAGAATAAAAGAATGTAACTACCTACGTTGAATAGGTAGACAATGAAAAAGTTATGGTGAAACTCAATACTACAAAGAAGGTTATTACACTTGAACAGTATTTCTTTCACATAAAAAAATATTCCTTGGTCATAACATACTATAATAGTTGTTTTACCATGCAAAAATTAGTAAAAAAAAAAAGTAGGTTTAGTATTTCACTTCAAATAAATTATTACCTATTGAAAACTGGCAGGTCCTGAGCGAAAATTTCCAACAACCTTCTCTGGGCCTCTTCATTTTCTGCAGCTAACAATTTTTCCATTTCACTCTCAGGTATTTTAAACTAAAATATTTTAATATTTTATTATTATAAAACCACATCATAATGCTTTATGAAAAAATAAATGAACTAAAACTATTATTATAATACCTTTGAAGGTACTCTTCCTATGTCTGTAAATATCGTCTGCCAGTAAGACCAGCAAAACATGGCAAATAATATGTGGTAAAGAACCAGATATATCGCCCGTTCAAAGTTGCTAGTCACGTTCACTGAAATTAATTTAGAAAATTGGTTAAAAATCTTCAATTAGAAAGTGCCAAAAATGACAGTACGACGATAAGAAAACATAAAATGCACTTACAAAAACATAACTGTACCACATAGGCGTAATACGACCACACCACTATTGTCACTATAAACAAAACGGGCAACCACTTTAAGCCCCTGAAGCACCACGAACAGCACTTATTTGTATTTGTTCTGTTATTATTTGATATAGACGCCATCATTTAAAAATAATTAAAATATCTTTCATTCCGCGCGAATGATCATCATCACCCAAATCCAGATCCATTCGCCAACACCATAGAGAACGGGTCGGCGATAATCAACATTGACATTTGGAAAGTATGAAATCTATGGTTTATTTAAAAAAATTGGCTCTATTATTTATATTATAATTGGAATAAAATAAAAGTTCACAGTCATCTTTAAATGTTTATTTTTGTTTTTTTGTCTTTGTATCTTTGTCTAATTATTAGAAATTATTTTTTTCTTGAAAAAATGTCTATAGCCAAAAATGAAATGAAATCATTGTCTATGGTATTATTTGTCAAGTTGTCAAAATTTAATCATATTTTCACGTTGATTGTCATTTTCATAAGTGGAAAAACTCAGGAAAAGTTGTAACATTCTAACAGTAAGAACTTTTAAAGTATATCCCAAACCCCGCTTTTCATTTGTAATAATATTAGACGTTTTTTATTTTATTTTTACCATTCATAACGAATGAGGTGAGGGGGATCCCTAGATTTTTTTCTAAATAATTTTGTAGGATTTCTTTTTATTTACTCGTGTTATCATTAACATTTCAGTGTTTCGTGTCATTTTATTTGTTTTTCTCAATCTCGTATATTTTTAATCTACCATCAAATTCTGTCATTACCTTTTTGAAAGAAATACTTGTTACTTTTATTCTTAATTATAAATTTATTTCAATATTTCACCCTTTTTTTATGATAAAAAGTATTTTAATCTTCAGAGTTTCACTACTATTGTGGTATTAAAATTATATTTCTATCTAATTTTACTTGAATACCAATTTCTATATTTCACAACATTGTGAAATTTTAAAAATTGAACCTCTGGTAAAATAAATATCACTTATAATATTAAATACCACCCTTATGGTTTTATACAGATTCTATGTTCTTATTTCAATGTTATCATTGCTTCCCATGGAAACTTTATTCTGTTCTCTCGTAACTTTATTGTGTGAATAATGTTACTAATGCATGTAAAGTTAATTTATAATAAATTTTAGAGATGGTAGAGATGGAACTTCCTCGTATTTCTCGAGCCCTCAGAGGTCACTTGTCCTTGGCTCCGATCAGGCAATTGAAGCCATCAGAAGACATCCTAAAGCATCGCCTGAGTAAATCAAAACAGGATACGGAGTGAGTATTTCTTTTTTCAGAAATAATTTAAAATGGCTATTATTGTTCAATTTATCAACAGCTTCATTTACGTAAAAACCAAGTAGTTTTCTTTTAGTGACAATCAAGTTTTAGATGCTAATGGTAAATAAGTTAAAAGAACATTTCCTCACTTTGTTTTATTTCTTATACATTCTTCCATAAATAAATTTTTAGAAAAATACTTTTCTTTTTATTTGTTCAATTCTGTTAAATACCTTCGAAATAAGTTTTTTTTCACAGCCAAACAAAAATGATAAAACCAAAAAAAATTTGTTTACTACAATTTTAATAAATTGCTTCTTTATATATAGGGTTTTATCCTGGAAAGACTTACATCAGCTAATAGAAAATGATCCTGAATCTGAGAAAGATACGGTGAAAAAGTTGCAGCAACTACGAAACCTCACAGAAAACTTGGTAGGAAGCGAGCAACCACAGGAGATCGTAGATGATACAAGCGTGTTTCTTCTCCGATTGTTCATCAATCAGCCTATAGTCCTGTTTAAGCATCTTGCAAAGATGAAGCAAATGTTTGGTCAGGTCCCTACTGCTACAGCTAATAAAATATGTGAAGTATGTATTTTTATTATATTTTAATATTTTAATCAATAAGATTTATCAATTAGATTAGGAGAATATAATTTTGATTATATATTGATATTTATTTTAGCTTGTTACTGAAATATCATCTAAAATATCTGACAGCTGTAAAGAAATAATTGAAAAGAACTCACTCGGTACAAGAAGTGCAGCCAAAGAATGGGGAGAGCACATAAAGTGTAACTTGCCTTCCTCAACTCCATACTCCCGGGATACAAGATTCCTTTCCGACATGAAACCTAAACCATCGGCTTCCAGTATTGTGATGAACACATTCACCATGAAATATGACAAATCTAAGGAAGTTCTCAAAGTCAACAATGTCAATAATACACGACCTCAGCAAAATTACCAATATTCTGCTAGCAGTTCGAGACTTGGAGCTGTTGATAATGCTGTAAGAACCTGTTAAGTCTATTATTTATTAAAATGATTTATTTTTTTTAAATCATATATTAATATTTTTTTAATATTTAGATGGACAAATCTTGGCTTGAAAAGGAATTACAAAAGTTTTACTCAATGGGAAATCCATCAGGAGTTTCAAGTGCCGAATTCCTTGATTCCGTTGTTGCGATGTTGCATTCTTCTAAATCCAATGATGAGTTACAAAATGACCTTTTCGAACTTCTCGGATTTGATAGATTTGAACTTATACAGTCAATCCTCAAGCATAGAGCCAGCATCATCAGCAGTTCCCTCAAATCTGAAGGTATTTGTTTTATAAATGCAATATTTTTTGTTTAAATTATATTTGCATTAATAGTTCTAAGCTACCTGCATCAGTTTTTCAACTTATAATAGTTTTGTAAGAATAATCATTGATCTCAGGAAAGTTAGAGTAAACTTCTCTGACAGACAGCTCTTTAAGATGCAGCTATGCTAGGCATAAGTGTAAAATACTCGTTTGTATTACTTTATTATAAGTATTATTTTTTTTATAACCAGGTGGGCAAGTGGCACAACCACACTATTTATGCAATGTTATAGTTCAATCTGAACATGAAAAACAACAAATAAAACAGCTTCGGAAGGAAGGAAAAAAGGCTGGAAAATCATCTAAAAACAATGATGATGATGATGATGAATACGATTTCAATCCGGCAGCGCTCAGAGCAAAAAGGTATGATTTTTCAGAGATGTACTTATATTGTTGATTTTAATGACAATTCTGGTTTATTAATTATACTCTGTAAATCGTAGACAAATGGCGCTCACCACTCCTGTTAATAATATTTTATTAATGCCTTCAACTAAACTAGAGAGACAGAGAGCTTTACCGACGAGAATTGTGTACCCCAATGTGTATGATGCCCAAATCAAGGCCAAGCACTTGGCAGGTTGGTTTACGCACAGATCATATGTGATTATGCAATTATCAAGAAAATTATATTTTCGTATAGTTTTTAATTATTAAATATTAATAAATATTTTAACGAAATATTTTGATTCTGAAATCCTTATTTTATGAGAGGTCATATTTTTATCAAATTTCATTTATAATTTTTTATATAATAACTACTGATTAAATATATATGTAATCTCTTATGATTATGTTCAATTTATTTTTTGGAAAAAAGGTTTCATATCTGGTACCAAAATGATGCTACCTGAAGGCATTGATAGATATGATGATAAAATGTATGAAGAAGTCAACATTCCACTTAATGAACCGCCTCCATTAGATGTTGGCAAAGATCTAGTGCCCATTTGCACCATGGATGAGGTAAATTTTATATTTCTCAAAATAAATGTTTTTATTTTATTTAGAGAGATTTAATATTTTCAAATAATAAGGTTTTATTATTTTGCAGATTGGCCAAATGGCTTTTGAAGGAATCAAGTTTTTAAATAGAATACAGTCCGTGGTTTACCCAACCGCGTACAATACAAATGAAAATCTGCTCATATGTGCACCAACTGGAGCTGGAAAGACAAATGTCGCCATGCTGGCAATTGTGCATCAAATCCGACAACATATTGAAAACAGCGTCATCATGAAAAATAAATTTAAGGTAATCGATTCCTGTGTAAAAAAGCAAATTGTATGCACAATAAACTTGTACGAGTATAAATGGCAGATTTATCAAATATTTGATAGTAATCATTCGTAAAATAAGCAAGGATTTTAGTCATAGAGGTTATTAAAATTTTGAAAATTGTTACCATGTATCAAATATAGTTATTTACGTGGGAGTATAAATTGATGTGAGAGGATAAGAGAATAGCACAGGTGTATTGTGAAAGCTATTGCAGACTTTTATATATTTTTTTAATATGAAACCACATGATAGTAGCACAGATATTTTTTATTTTTTTTATTATTAGAAACAATAATTTGTGAAATTTAATAAATCGCTATCAATGATGGTCGCGTTTATTGAGAGGTGGACGGTCATTTACTCTAACGATGTCCTGATTTATTTGATTCAACAAATTTATTTGATTAATTTCAGATTGTGTATATAGCACCCATGAAAGCTCTAGCAGCTGAAATGACTGCAAGTTTTAGTAAAAAATTAGGACCTCTTGGAATTATTGTAAAAGAACTGACAGGAGACATGCAACTTACCAAGACTGAAATCCACCAAACTCAAATGTTAGTGACAACTCCGGAAAAGTGGGACGTAGTTACTAGAAAGGGCACAGGTAATTATATAATTCTAATGCAGCACTGTCAACTGTCCTAACTGCACATATAATACATTGTCTGAAAATAATATAATTGAACATCACAAGCACAGGGTATAGTTAAATATGTGTTTAATTCTGCTCTCAGGTGATGTAGCCCTGACTTCCCTTGTCCGCTTGCTGATTATTGATGAAGTGCATTTACTCCATGGGGAGAGAGGTCCAGCAGTAGAAGCCTTAGTTGCCAGGACTCTCCGTTTGATTGAATCTTCACAGAGTATGATCAGAATTGTTGGACTATCTGCCACTCTTCCAAATTACATAGATGTTGCTAAGTAAGACAATAAACAATAGCATAAATTAGTATTATAGCTCAAGATGTTGCTAATTTTTTAAAACATTTTTTTAGATTTTTGAGAGTAAATCCTCATATAGGTTTATTCTTTTTCGATTCCCGTTTCCGCCCAGTACCTCTTTCCCAAACGTTTATTGGAGTTAAAGCTACAAAGCCCCTTGCTCAGGTAAAGATTTTTTTTAACTTACCCTTTATATAACATGTTATACATTAACTCTCTTGTAAATCCGCCATTTAATGTTTCAATTATTTATGAAAATTGTTGATTTATTTGCTATATTTTTATAAGTACAATACTTAAGCTCATTAATAGATTTTTCTGCTTCCAGATTTTCAAATCAAAATTTAAATATGTAACTAGCAAGAAATATTGTTATATGCTATGCTTGCATTTGGTTTATGAATATAGTTAGACATCAGATTTAGTTTTTATGTTCAAATTTTTAATGAATAAATATTCTTACAATATTTATGTTTTCTTTGTAGGTAAACATTACATTCCTAATACAACTAGCCTGGTTTTAACAAGAGTGTACTGTATTCATATTCTTTCTTATTTTCATTTATAGATGGCTGACATGGATACAATTTGCTATGATAAAGTAGTCAGCATGGTACAGAAGGGCCACCAAGTAATGGTGTTTGTCCATGCCCGTAATGCTACAAGTCGCACGGCTCTTGTACTTAAAGATATGGCCCAAAATAAAGGACAGATGAGCTTATTCGAAGCTGAAAATTCTCCTGGACTCGCATCTGCCAAGCGATCAGTTTCTACTGGAAGAAATAGGCAACTGGCAGAACTGTTCCCTTACGGGTTCAGTTGTCATCACGCTGGCATGTTAAGAAGCGACAGGTTACTAAATTATCAAATTATATTTTAAGCCTTATATATTGTTTTTTATAGTCTCTGGTTATGTTAATATGTCAACAATTTTCAAGGTCTAACCTTGGACTGGTCATTCCGGATCCTTTTCTTCCAATTTATTTAATTTAAAGTTTAAAATTTATTTTGGTGTGGTATTTTTTTAAAAATTCTCCTGGATGGAGGCCCGGCTTACTTTCACAGGTCTCGAAATAGAATGTGGTTTCGAACACACCATGCAATTTCTATGTTTTTTCTGAGAATTAGAAAATATAAAATGACTTTTTCCATCTAAGCGCTGAACAGTGTCACCTGTGGATAATCGCCCTGATTTTGATATCGGAGCACGAAAGTCTCCTATGAGCTCCAGTAACAACTTTTCTCTAAATGCTTTATAGCTTATTTGATTTACATTATTATTACATTCTTTATACAATATATATGCATTTTCTATGGAGGTTTCTACACCCTAGAAAAACAGTTTTCTCCACCAATTTAATGTTTTTCGCATAAAACAATAGGATGTTGCGTATTGGTCTGCGACAACCACCTCGCCCATATTTATATTATTTGATTAACTAACTGTTCATAGATAACAAACATACTCTGTATCTGTTATTGTTTGAATGGTCTTGCTACCTGACTCTTTCCGGCGGCAACCGCCTGTCTCCGTCGAATGACAAATCGTAAAAAGTGCTACATTCTCGTAAATATTTAGCTAATAATACTTTTGAATAACATACCAAAATAATGTATGTCTTTCACAATACATACAAAAAAGATTTGATAAAATAATAGTAATAACAATAATAATAAATATACTTTTGCCAAATACTGTAGAATGTCGAGCCCAGCTCGACATAGGAGTTGGCGTGAAGAAACGCGATGTTGAGTCCAGCTCGACATAGGAGTACAGAGGGTTAAATGTTTTTGGTGATAATTATATGCTTATTGACATATATTTCTTTTTCTTACTATTTTCAGATCCATGGTTGAGAAATACTTCTCCCAGGGTTACATCAAAGTTCTCGTTTGTACTTCAACTTTAGCTTGGGGCGTTAATCTCCCTGCCCATGCCGTTATCATTAGGGTACATTTTTAAACTGTTAAATAAATGCATCAATCTAAATAATCATATGCAATAAAGCAATTTTTAATATATTAATATTATTTTTAGGGTACAGAGATATATGATGCTAAGCAAGGCTCTTTTGTGAACTTGGGTATCCTAGATGTGCTCCAAATCTTTGGACGGGCTGGACGCCCTCAGTTTGATAAATCTGGTACCGGTATCATCATCACAGCACATGATAAATTATCTCATTATCTGTCATTATTGACCAACCAGTTTCCAATAGAGAGCAACTTCATCAACTGTCTCGCTGACAATCTGAATGCTGAAGTAAGAACTTGTAATTGTAAATTATAGTTTGTCTTTAATTTTTTACTCTGTTTGATGTTAATCCATTCCACTGCTTATATTTCAGGTCGCATTAGGCACTATTGCAAATATTGAAGAAGCAATAGAATGGTTGAGTTATACCTATTTATTTGTCAGGATGAGAATAAATCCACAGGTATTTTGAACTTTCATTAAATATCGTTGATTATTTCACTTTCAATTATAAGATGGAAGGCTATCACTGTGTCGTATTTGTATATTTTGATTTAAGAGTTGACAAAAACCACTATTTGTTTAATTATATTTTAATTTTTTTCCTAAGGTTTATGGTTTGAATTATGGTGATGTCCAAGATGACCCAACTCTTGAAAAGAAACGAAGAGATCTGATCAGAACAGCTGCAATGGCTTTAGATAAAGCCTGCATGATCCGTTTTAATGAAAGAACTGGAGACTTAAGTATTACAGGTATGCAATTTTTTTTTATCACATTTTTAGCTCAATGAGTAGAATCAATTACAGCTATAAGAGTTTGCCAACTTGATCGTCTGTTGTAGTTGTACTTTTTTCAGTTTAGTTGAAGACAACTCATACTGGTGTTGCATTGTTTTTAACAAAGATTATCTCCTCTTTATTTCATAGATCTCGGAAGAACGGCCAGTCATTTTTACATCAAGTATGATACTGTTGAAGTATTCAACGAAATGATGAAGCCCGTGATGGGAGATGGTGATATTCTTGCAATGGTTTCTCACGCCCAAGAGTTTCAACAGCTCAAGGTACTACTATTACTATTTTAGGGTTAGGTTTGTTTTGCTTTCTATTCTTCAAATCAATTTTTTTTTTAATTGTTTTAGGTCAGAGATGATGAACTCAATGAGCTCGATGAACTATCATTGGATAACTGTGAAGTCAATGTCAAAGGAGGAACTGAAAATCTACATGGAAAAGTTAATATTCTTATTCAAACATATCTCTCCAGGGGAAGTGTCAAATCATTTTCTCTTATATCTGATTTATCATACATCACTCAGGTAATTAAAAAATCTTTACATTCAAATTTTAACATAAAATATATAAAACTATTTATGGCTGATGTAAATAAATACTTTTGTTCAATGTACAGAATGCAGTCAGAATAACCCGAGCCCTTTTTGATATTGTCCTTCGCAAAAATAATCCAATAATGGCTGGTAGATTCTTGATTCTCTCCAAAATGTTGGAATTGCAACAATGGGACTCCGAAAGTCCTATGAGACAATTTCGCAGTCTGCCTATCAGCATTATAGACAAGATTGAGAAACGAAAGTTAAGCGTGGTGGATTTACGAGAAATGAATACCAGAGAATTAGGTAAAGATACTAAAAAGATTTAGACTCATTTATAATTATTTTAGTTTGTAACAATTGTGAATGTTTTTTATTACTCTTACAGGTGAGTTTCTCCGTAACCCTAAAATAGCTGGTGATGTTAAGAAGTTTGCCGACGAATTTCCTATGATTGAAATGGAAGCAAGTCTGCATCCAATCACAAGATCCGTTTTAAAAATCAAACTACAAATAAGTCCTAACTTCAGGTACCTACAAACAATTAATTTATTCCTGTTAAATATATTGACTATTTTATGTAAATTATAGTAAATATTGTTTAATTTCTATAGATGGAACGATAAGGTCCATGGCAAAACTGCTGAAGCTTTTTGGATTTGGGTTGAAGATCCGGAGAGCAACTATATGTACCATTCAGAATATTTCTTGCTTACCCGAAAACAGGTATAAACAGCGCATGTTGGTGAATATTTTTAATTGTGTGCTTTTAGACTGTGATTTAACACAATATAATTTACAGGTTTTCACACATGAACCGCAAGAACTTGTAATCACGATTCCTCTTATAGAGCCACTTCCTCCACAATATTACATCCGAGCTACTTCTGACCGGTAATTGACTTTTTTTCACAGCGTTTTTTAATATTAACGAATATGTTTAATCTTATAAAAATCAATAAAAACTTACAGGTGGTTAGGCGCACAGACATACTTACCTTTAAGTTTCCAACATCTTATATTACCTGAAAGTCACCCGCCTCACACAGGTATACTAATCCTTAAATGTAGATACAGTGTTTTAAGCTAACGCCGTAGTTCTATAACATACCTAATCT
This sequence comes from Atopsyche davidsoni, assembly GCA_022113835.1. Classification (NCBI taxonomy): domain Eukaryota; kingdom Metazoa; phylum Arthropoda; class Insecta; order Trichoptera; family Hydrobiosidae; genus Atopsyche; species Atopsyche davidsoni. The sequence continues at coordinate 4,886,440 of JAILWY010000006.1, read as the reverse complement.
CGCTTTTCAGACTTACTGGAATTGCAGCCACTACCTGTTACGGCTCTCAAAGATGCTGCCTTTGAAATGCTCTACAACTTTACTCATTTTAATCCAATTCAAACACAGATTTTCCATTGTCTTTACCACACTGATAACAATGTCCTTCTTGGAGCTCCCACTGGTTCTGGAAAAACTATTGCTGCAGAAATTGCAATGTTTAGAGTTTTCAAACAATTCCCTGACTGCAAGGTATTGACAGCAATTTTTTATTAAAATTTCTATTGTATTTAAAAGAACTTTTAACTCATTTTTTCTGATAATTGTTTTATAATTAATTTCTCGATTCAATTTTGAACATTTTACAGCACATTGACAATTGCCAATCGATATATTAGACTATTCTGTTGTATATGTATAATATAATTTTATTGGATTCGATCCATTTATCCATAACATGGGAGATTCTGGATAATTTTAAAACAGATTACTATCTTTTTAGGTGGTTTACATAGCCCCATTAAAAGCACTTGTTAGGGAAAGAATGAACGATTGGAGGTTGCGACTAGAAAAGAAACTTGGAAAAAATGTTGTAGAACTTACTGGTAAGATATTTGTAAAAAATAAGACTACCGTTTCTAATGTACCATACCTTTGTCACCTTCATTTTATTTATTGAATTATTGACTCTTAGGTGATGTTTCTCCTGATATTCGTGCAATAAAAGCTGCTCACGTTATCGTAACCACTCCGGAGAAATGGGACGGAATAAGCAGGTCTTGGCAAACAAGAAATTATGTGAAAGATGTTGCCTTGATAGTTATTGATGAAATTCATCTCTTGGGAGAAGACAGGGGTCCCGTATTAGAAGTCATAGTTTCAAGGTAGATATTAATTATTTATAAATACAAATGGTTGAAGATTAAGTTTCTTTATTTTGATTCTGTATATATTCTTCAGAACAAATTTCATCGCCTCTCACACAACAAGAACACTGCGCATAGTGGGACTGTCAACAGCTCTTGCTAACGCTAAAGACTTGGCTAACTGGTTGGGTATAGGAATGATGGGCCTGTTCAACTTCAGACCTTCTGTCAGACCGGTTCCTCTAGAGGTGTGTTTTAAGTTATTATACTTATATACATATTTTGGCATGTTTATGTACATATAATATATTTATTGTTTTGATAATTGCTTAGGTGCACATATCTGGACATGCTGGCCGGCATTACTGTCCAAGAATGCTTTCAATGAATAAACCAACTTTCCAAGCTATTCGACAACATTCACCGTCGTCCCCAGCATTAGTATTTGTGTCCAGTAGGCGGCAAACAAGGTAAAATATTTAAAAATCCAAATTATACTCGTATATACCAAAGCCAAGTTAGATATATCATCTTGTACCGGTGTTTTTGTTTTATTTTACAGATTAACGGCATTAGATCTCATAGCGTACCTTGCTTCAGAGGATAACCCTAAGCAATTTCTTCATATGAGTGAACCTGAAATGGAACAAATCGTATCAAATATTAAAGAAGCAAATCTTAAACTTACGCTAGCTTTTGGAATCGGCATCCATCATGCTGGCCTGCAGGACAGAGACAGAAAAACTGTAGAGGAACTCTTTGTCAATCAAAAGATACAGGTACTGTAAACAAAGCATTCATTTGTAAGGCAGGTAAATTCTATTACAAGTAATAATTATAAACATGTTAACTTTCAGATTCTTATTTGTACTGCAACTCTCGCTTGGGGTGTGAACTTTCCAGCTCATTTGGTGGTGATAAAAGGGACTGAGTATTATGATGGGAAGCAAAAAAGATACGTGGACATGCCCATCACAGATGTCCTCCAAATGATGGGGAGAGCTGGAAGACCTCAAGTATACAGACTACCCTCCCATTTTATTTTAAAACATATTTATAATAACACAAATCAAGTTTGATTGCATATCTGTTTTTTTAGTATGACAATCACGGGGTAGCTGTTGTGTTAGTGCACGATGTTAAAAAAGGATTTTACAAGAAATTCCTGTATGAACCATTCCCTGTTGAATCCAGCATTTTGGATGTATTACCGGATCATATAAATGCTGAAATTGTTGCTGGTAATATTCTTCAAATGTTATTTTATTGATGCGCATTTATAACGTAGCATTTAATATAAATAAAACTTATTGTGCTTTCGCTTACAGGAACCGTACATTCGAAACAAGATTTACTTGATTATCTGACATGGACATACTTCTTCAGAAGATTACTTGAAAACCCATCGTACTATAATTTGGATTCATTAGAAGCACAAGATGTTAACAGATATTTGTCTAATTTGGTTCAAACGTCCTTAAACACTCTAGCACTTGCTAGCTGTGTTGAAATCCAAGATGTATGCTATTTGAATCCTATTTTTCTTAATAGCTCCACTAAACTTTTCAGGTATTTATTAGTATTTTTTTGCAGGATGATCGAACTATCACCCCTACGTGGACAGGCCGCATCTCTTCATATTATTATCTCTCCCATCAGACTATGAAACATTTTACGCAAAATCTAAAACCTGATTTGAAAATTGAAGAAATGTTGAAAGTACTGAGTGACTCCCATGAATACAGCCAATTACCTGTTCGACACAATGAAGACATTCTTAATGGGTAGCTAATTATAAATTATACAATTCCTATATTTAAGTTATCTGCAACTGTTGTATAAACTGGATTTTTAGCTTTATCTCTTGATTGAGAGTTTTTCCACTTCGATCTTTGTTATAACAGACAAATTGTGGCAGCCTATCAGTAATAACTGATAAAAAGCTTAATATGTGACTAATTCCAGGGAACTAGCTCAGTTGTGTAAAGTACAAGTGGATCCACTGTCCCTGGATTCTCCTCACACCAAAACATTCCTGCTTCTACAAGCCCATTTCTCTCACCTGCACCTTCCCTGCAGTGACTACTTGACTGATCTCAAGTCTGTACTTGACCAAGCCATCAGGATATTGCAGGTTGAACTCGTTAAATTCATAAACAATAAATACAATATTTTTATATATAAATACAATTATCTGAGTATGTTCTTTCACTCAGGCAATGATCGACACGTGTGCTGAACAAGGTTGGTTGGAGGCCACCCTCTGCGCCCAGCATATTATGCAAATGATCATTCAAGCCCGATGGGTAGAGAGCTCTCCGCTGTTATCCCTTCCTCTCGTTGAGTCACACCACCTCTATCTATTCAGCATCATGTCCAAAACTACTAGAAAAGCGTGCACCGTACCGGCTGGACTGAAAGCTATTTGCGGAAGAAACTACGAGGCTCTGGCTACGCATTTGCGGAAAGAATTTGATGACAAACAGATTGAGCAAATCTATAAAGTGAGTTCAAATTAAATTTAGAAACCTAACCTAACCTTTCTAGAAAACCAAATAGTTGAGCTACGGTAATTTAAAAATATTTTTCTCTTTACTTTTAGGTTATTTGTGATTGGCCAACCGTAAGCGTAAATTTAAGCATCAGGGGAATGTGGATTGAAAGTCCAATGGAACAAAATATTCCAATTGTTCAACCAACCAGCAAGGACCAGTGGATATCTCTTCACGCTGAACAAGTACTGTCTTGCATCAATCTTCACCGATATGTTTACTTTAAAAAATCCATATAATTACCTTAAAATGTTTTATCTTTGCCAGGATTATACTTTGATTGTTGAAATGTCTCGCTATGGAGGTAGAACAAATGCCGTCCACTGCCCACACTTTCCCAGAGGCAAAGATGAGGGTTGGTTCATGACTCTCGGCTCCGTGGAATACAAGGAAGTTTTAGCTCTCAAACGAGCATCAGTCAGGGGATCCAAATCATCTCAACAGATTAGCTTTGTGACTCCATTCAAACAAGGTATTTAATCTGTTGCTAAATTTATGTAATATTCATAATACATACATTTAGCTGTAAAAAATATTTTTGTTTTATGTACTCAAGGCAATATAACATAGGTTTTAATTTTCAACGCAATAACAATATTTTTTTATTTTAGGTCGCACGATTCTAACACTCTACATTATGAGCGATTGCTACCTAGGACTAGATCAACAGTATAATATCCAACTTGACATCACAGAGCCTCTCCCTGGTGAAGTTTATGTAAAGCCAACAGAGTCTTAGCCAACTAGAAACTAAATAATGGTGCTTCAGTTTATTAAATTAATTAAGATTACATTCTAAATATTTATTACTTTATTTATTATTAAAGACTAAATATTCAGTTTCAGTATTGATGTACCGAGTACAAAAAGATACCTGCCTTTCTAACCGTGTCAAATTATAGATTTTATAGTAGTATATATATAATATTTATTAATCATGCAGACTGTTACTTAATAACCAATGTGGCTAAAATTAAGTGTCAAATGTAAAGGAAAAAGTGATTGCCAACACAGAAACCTATTTTGAAGAATTTGACAAATCTTATTTAGGTCGAGTTAATGAAATGACCAAAACATTGTAAAAGGTGTATCCTCCTAAAAGATTAAGTTAAAAAATTGCATAAACTTAACATGGGTACTTATTGATTCACCCTCGTAAATTGCAATTCAAAACATATTAAACGTTAAGTGCTCTACACACAGTTAATTTTTTCAGCAGTCAACAAAATCGCATAAAAAATGGGACAGAAAAAGAAACCTAATGGATATTTTATTGTAACAAATTCTAGCAGTATTTTTTGCTAGGATTTGTAGATCGGTTGTGTCACAACGTGTGTAGAGGGCTTTAATGTTTTTTATACAGATTATTATTGGCATAAAGCTAGTAATGCACTACTATAAGTTCAAATAGAGATAATATAATTTTGTAAAAGTAATGTATGAATGTTTTTCAAGAACATTGACTGTAACCTCTTTTTAATGGAATTGAAAACTGTATTTCACTCGATACAACCAATATTATTACAACAATAATGTATACAAATATTTGTTTGTTTTTCAGTGTATTGTACTGCATCTATACAGTGCTGTGATATTTTATAAATAAAATAATATGCATACTTTTCATGTTTTATTTTTATCAATAATATTGAAATCCGTACACTTTATCAATAAAAATGCTTTTATTTACACTTCTAAAAAAACCCGACGTTTGGATCAAAACTTTTTATCACACCTTTTTAGTGATGCTCATATAGTAAAAAAGTTGTGATATTTACAAGCGTATTCAAAAGCAAACTAACATCATTAAGATAAATAATAACAACCGTGTCTTGGTATCCAATTGAGGAAGACATCACATCTGGTTTATTAGTCATTTTAATCTGCGTAAAATCAGGTCAACGCGGGCAATCAAACTCTTTCTGGACAAGCAATAAGTCGCACAAACATTATATGCATCTAGTGATAGTTAGGTACATTACAGTTTGTGCAAGAATCACGCAATCGACTGGCATTTCAACACCCCTAAAGATATAATAAAATAATTTATTGATTGCAGCATTGGAGGAACTAGATTTTCATAAGACAATATAATGGATATCTTGAAGTATAATTCAAATCAAATTTCAATTCTTCGGCTATGCGAGATGGATAACTCCAAATTTTACATATAAATTTTGTGTTTTTTTTTTTTCATAAGCTAAGCTTTGGTAATGTTTTGAGGAATGATAAATAGAGAATAATACAAACATACATAGACTAAGCATAAAAACGTAAGTGTAGAGACAGAGTATCAGAACAGCATGGCATAGTTTTATTGTTACAATAATATCCCATTTTTGTAAAACTCTTTTGATTTATTGCTGTTCTGTTACCTGTAAAATAATAATAATTGAATTACTAAAAGTTCTTTAAACTAATGTGAACAATCACCGTTAGTTTGAGGTACAAGCATAGAAGTATAAGAATAAAGCTATCAACCAATTGTACTTATATCTATTTATTTAGCATACAAAATTATTGAAGTATAGAAAACACATTAAATGCGGAAGGCGTCATTTTAGTACAAAAATATTGCAGTTTCATAGAAATACATAATGAAACAATAGTAAAATTAAATACTAAGCATAACTAACAGAACATAAATATTAGTTTGTACTAGCCGAGGAAACAAAATCACAACACTCCGGGACTAAATTAAGAATATAATCAATATCATTCGATAGTTTTAGCAATCAACTAAGATAGATATTATATAAATATTTTTAATGTATAGATAAATAGATGAAATTGTAAATATTTAAAAAGGGTTTATATATAAAAATATGTGGGTAATCTTTAAATGGCACAATATATTGTTTAATGAAATATAGGTACTTAATCTAACGTGAAATACAGCGCGTATCAATGAGATTGAGTATAGAGAAAAATGGTCTGATATAAAAATGTCCTTAAAGATAGCTACCACAAAACTCTGCACTAATAAAATTCGTGAAAATATTACATAAACTCATTGAAAAAATTACACACCAATATTTCATGAATCAAATTTGAGTTCAGAAACCGACGCTGTCTCAGCTCCTGTATCTCTCAGGTGGCCCATCAAAATTAAAAAACAAATCAAATTTCAATTGATATGAAGTGATATCTTTTATGAAAGCCACAAGTATTTTCAGATAAATCGATAATCAAAAATGTACAAAATAAATGTTTTATATAGAAACAACAAAATTTTCATATTTTGAACTCACACTGTGTAATGTGATCGGTACTTGTTCATATAATCAAATCAGATGAACTCACTTCAGGTATTTTGTGACCCAATACCCTGTGAACAATTTAAATAGAAATCACACTGAGCATCGGTGCTTGCTTATACAATCAACAAAAATATATTAATTCCATTGTTAGTGTCAAAATTTAAAGATAATTTTTATAAATTATCAAATCGATAAAATTACAAGCTGATTATTTTGTTTTCTGGTTTAGCTTTCCTATTGTGGCACTAGACATGATCTGTTGCTGTCTTCGGAGTATTCCATCCAACTGATCCGTGAAAGCATCGAAGGAGAACTTCATTTCGAATCTTTTTCTCCCTGCCTCTCCCATTCTGTCACGAAGGTCAGGGTCTAGGAACAACTTCTTAATGGCTATGGCAAAACTGTTGGCTTCTGACTCGCACAGCAATCCCGTAACTTGCTGGACTACAGTCTCTGTGGGGCCCCCAGAGTTCACAGCGATCACGGGTTTAGCAAAATACATCGCCTCCAGCGGCACGATTCCGAAGTGCTCATTGGAAGGGGTGTATACGAGAATGCTACAGTTGTACAACAGGGTTAACTTATCAACATCCGAGGGAGATTTTAAGAATGTCACTTTATTGTTTAGCTTAAGTTTGCAAGCTAAGTCGTAGAGTTCATCATAATGCTCTAGATTTTCAGAATTTATAGGATCATACCCTCCAGCCAATATTAAGTGTACTCGTTTCCATTCTCCCTCAGTTAAATTGTTACGAAGGGCGTCTAGCGCATAAAGTACGAGATTTAAATTCTTCTTCCTTTCGTATCTATTTATTGAAAGTAGAACAACTGTGTCTGAAGATATTTTGACAATTTCACTCATACTTTTGGGAGATGTTTTGTCAAAAAAGTCTGTATTTATTGAAGGGTAACAGATATCTGGAACTTCCGATATCTTTCTGAATGCTTCTTTGTACACTCTGGCTGTGTATTTGCTATTGACAAGTACCTTGTCAGCTTTAGCTGTACTCGCTTCTTCAAGCCAATTAAGAGGCATCCGATAAAGTTGTTTGATTTTACCTCCTTTGGATGTCAAAAGTTTGTCTGGATGGTGACAGTAAAACACTACTCTGAATGGCCCTTTAGCCCACTTCAGGAAAGGAATGCAGAGTGATATAAGATCGCAGAAGACTAAGGACGGTTCTTCTACTGGAATAACGTACCAAGCCAAATATATAGCAGCATAAACCATTCTTGTGTAAGCGCATAACGCTTGAAACCTTCCAAAGATGGATCTAGGGAGCCAATCACCGACGACGGTCACTGGAAATGTTCCATCTCGTGTTTCTAGAAAGCAGTGGCTGTTGTCATGATGATTAGTGTAAAAACTCACTTCATGACCCCTCTTTTTGAAAGCGAGTGCTGCATCAACGACTAATCTTTCAGCTCCACCGATACCGAGATCAGGGTGAAGAAATATAATTCTCACCATTTTAAAAACTATGACACGTAAAAACTAATAATGATTCATTAACTGATTGAAACTTTCGTTTCCTCGTGAAGTTTTTTATTAAAAAAATATCAGTCTACGTGTATGTAACAAAATGTTAGTTCTTGGCAAACAGAAACGTCAACACTAGTGATGGGATAATCGGATACACAAAATGAATTTATTCGATTACATAATGGAGGATTTTATATTTTTATTCGATAAATCGTTTTACTAAATTCAATAACCTCACAGATAAAGCTTTATTCACTTCATAATCTTTCTGGTAAGAACTTTTCAATAAAATACTCATTCTGTAAAAATAACCACAAAAATGTTCACTTACGAATTTAAGTGAAAATATATATTATTGTTACAACATTTGTTTTTTTTATAAACAGCAAATATGAATATTGAAAAATTTTATTCCTTAAACGACACTAAAATAATAAAGATATTGTGTCAATTTTCTCTGACCTAGTTGATTTGATTATTTGTGTAAAAATTATGACCAATCAAATATATTATTTTAAATACTTGGCATTAAAAAAAACAAACAATTGCCAATTATATGTAACAATTTTATTTCTACTTAATGAAAATTTGTTGTCATGGGCTTAAGGCTTGATTTAACAATTTCAAGAATCTTATAAATCTTTATTATTTTATTTACTAGTTTTTTTATATTTGAGTAGCCATAAAAAAAATACCACCTTCCGTGAATTCTGATTTGTGGCAAGGGTATTGGCTGATAATTCAGTGCTGCCAGTATAGTATTTTCAAGTAATCGTGGTTATTTTTTATCAATATAAATATATATATAAAATGGACGTAAATTCAAAAATTACCTATTTTTCATATATTTGGCGACAAAATGGTTTATAACCTGAAAAAAAGTTGTTTAATGCAATGTTGCATTTAATAACTTGAAATAACTTCAGACTTGTGATGAGTAAATATTCACCAATCACAAGTCTACTAGCAGTCTAACAAATATCTGAAGGCGAGAAAAAAATTTGTTCACTTAGCAATTTTTTTTATAGGTTTAAATCGTGTATTCCAAGGTGCAAATAAACTTTTTTTTTTTTAATATTTAGGTTGTTTCTGCTACTTACTTTTGGCAACAATATTTCACTGACAGCAGCAACATCATTTTAGTGATTTTTGACAGATAGTAGACGCACTAATTATTGATCACCGGTTAAACATGAAGTTATCACAAATAATGCTAGTCGTATTTTTGGGGCTGATGCTGATTGTTTCGGCCGATGAAAAGCCAAAAAAGAAACTTCAAATCGGAGTAAAAAAACGCATTGATAACTGTCCGATTAAATCAAAAAAAGGAGACCTTCTCCACATGCATTACACGGTAAGATTATTTGAAGACATTTTAATACAGATCCTTGGAGTATTTGAAATAAAATTATTAATACAGGACTTGTAAATAAATAACCTGCTATAATTGGTTTGGTGGTCATTAAACAAAAGAATGAGACTATATGAATAGTATAATAAAATAAAACCAAATGGTTTTGGAGACTACGTTAATTTCACTTGTAGCGAGAGCTCTTTCACTTGTAGCTCTCGCTACAAGTGAAATTAACGTAGTCTCCAAAACCATTTGGTTTTATTTTATTATAATAAAATGGAGTATTACAAAATAAATTCCAGTTCCATTAATTATATGAATAGTCTCTTTCTTTTGTCTTATCTTTAATAGCCTACTGGGCAATTTAATTACGATAAAAAATATGTTTTAAAATGTCTAATTATTACCATTTTTATATATAATTGGCTTTTATAATAAATATTTAAAAAAACATCGCTATAAATTTTGCCTTTTATTTTTACATCTGAAAGGTTAATTCAACTATACTTTTGTATTCAGGGCACACTAGAAGATGGTACAGAGTTTGATAGCTCTGTTCCAAGAAACCAGCCTCTCACATTCACCCTAGGTTCAGGGCAAGTTATCAAGGGTTGGGACCAAGGACTCATGGGCATGTGCGAAGGGGAGAAAAGGAAGCTTGTCATCCCTCCTGAACTTGGCTACGGGGCCTCTGGAGCTGCCCCCAAAATTCCTGGAGATGCTACTCTCAATTTTGAAGTAGAATTGATTAAGATAGAGAGAAAAGACGAATTCTGAGATGTGATATATCTATGAAGATTTTTCAATGTCAATAAACACTTTTTGTATCTCCTTACGTGCTGATTTTTTTTAATGTATCATTAGCAGATAATATGGAAAAACAAATCCATTCTTCATAGATGTAAATGTCAAAAAAGTATTGATGACAAGATAATAGTCTAGATTTGATCAAAATTAATAGTCTGTCCTGCTTTTCTTTGATGTCTATGAAGTACCACGGTTGTCTTATTCCTTGAGACAATTTCACAGGTCATTTGTAGGTTGCATAGACTACATGAATTGATGTAATTGTGAGCATTTGTGCAAAGGTGTGATTTAAACATGTTCTGGCAGTTGCAAGCTCTTCGGTGTCCCTCTTTTCAGAGATTTTTATGACAGCTGATTTTTTTTAATAGAAATGAAATCATAATTTTTTACTATTGATATATTAATGATTGATTGATATTATTGATTATTTCTATTTATGCCTACAATAAGTGGGAGGATATGGATGTATATTGCTGTAATCAGACTCATGTTGTGTGCCATTGTACTATCTTAATAAAATATAAGTTGAGTTAGTGCATTGAACTTATTTTGGATATATTAATTATTAGTATCTTTAAAACTCGGTTATTTTAGTTTGATAATCAAGATAATAAAAACACTTACGATCTTACAATTATACTTTAGTTTAAAAAACAAACTGAAAAATATATAAAATAGGGATATAATACAAAGGAGATTACAGCATAAAATACTATATACGTTAACCTGAAATAATCAGTATTTTTTTATAGCTTTTCTTATAAGTGCCATTCTCTGTTTATGTGCTTCTGTAACAGTTGCACGTTTATAAGGTCTTAGCTCATCAGTGCCAAACCCAGGGATCCACATATTCCAGTTGCGTTCTAAAAGTAATAAAAATATTGAATGGGTATATATATATTAAATTCACAATCAAATGATCTGTAAATAAAATCTAAATTTCTATTTAACATTTTACTGTATCAACATAGTACAGGTAAATACAAAAATTAGACATCGGAATTAATCTAAATATTTTCTTAATTATTACAGTTAATATAAAAATAATTACATTTGGTTGAATTATCAATGATTAAATAAAAAGCATAAGAATAATTTTTAGCTATCTACCTAAATGTAGCTGTACGTCTTTAACTTCTACAGTAGGAACATGTCTATGTTTAGCAAGCAGGCAGGCGGCATTCATGGTGCTATCGATAAAGTCATCTGCCAGCTGCAAGAGCAGCTCTTCCACCTCTTCGTCCAGTTGCTCAGTGGGGTCCACCTCCCGCACCAGCTCTTGCAATCTTGGGCGGGTGACAATCTGAAAATGAATCTTTTACAATTAGACAAATAAATATTAAAAAATATAAACATAAGCGATAAAAACCAAGAGAAAAATTATACAGCACAGTAATAAAAAAAAATTACAACTGCATACAAAATGTATATTAGTATAACTAACTTTTAAATAAAATTATACATTTCACCTTCTACAGTGGTAGAAATATGTTGATTTCTAAGTTCATAATTACAATGATATACATACAGACTCTAGATCATCAAGTAACTATTTTAATACAAGCTCCCAAGGGGACATGACTTTTGGCCAGGGCCACTGATAGGATGGTCGATTTTTAACTATTGCAACAGACTAATTGGTGCGTAGAGCGCTAATCGTATGGGTCAAACACTGCATGTAATCACTGATTTAAAACTTAGGCACCAAATTTTCCTGGCAGGTATCGCAATCAGAATGATTTATCAAATTTCACCAATAACATGTAATATTGGCAGCGGTGAATATGTATTTTTTTTTTGTTAAGTATGAATACACCACATTTTGTAAAAAGTATTACATTGAAATTCAAAGCAAAACAAGCTAACAATACAGCAAAATATAGGACTTGCACAACACACAAGATATTACCACCACAATAAAAAGGGAAACTATGTTAAAATAATAAAAAACGAAATGGATAAGCCAATGACTTTTTTTTATTTTAAGAAAAACTATCTAATGATCACTAAGTTAATTTCATTGCTACTGTTATTAGTCTTACTGCATATTATACGAAGACAACAGATTGGTCAACTGATTGTGATAAAATCTCTCAACTTGTAATTTAAAAAATTTCTTAACCTGCGCCGGTTGATCGCTATTTCCCACTACATTGGACTTTCCTGCAGTTTGAGACTGATTGCTCATGGGACTGTGCTGAGAAGGTGAGGCCTGCATGTTTGCACTCTGAATATTAGCAACTTGATTTATATTCGCTGCTGAAGGGTATTGGATAGCTGGAGATTGTTGATTCATTGTTCCTGAATTCGGAGATATATTTTGTCCTATAGTATTTCCAAGGTGTGACATTTCCTCAAAACCTAAAAAATAGGCGAATATTAGTATTGTAAATAAGTTAAGATAAATTATGAGCACCAAAACAAAAAAACCGGCATACAATAATTTGTGCGTTTTAGTGTCGCATAAGAAAACCGTATTTATTTATTGTTTCCCTTGCTTTGTTTTTACAAGCAACAAGCAATACGTCAGGTTAGAGCACCACTCGAGTCAAAAATTTGTTTCATTTTCAGCACTGCTACCAGAGAGCAGCAGGGGAGCATAAACACAAATACTCTATGGTAGATCTGGTAGTAATTCGACATGCTGTTGTTTGATAGGTTTGAGTTTTCCAAAACGTCGAGATTATCTTTTCAAAACAATGTGAAAAATATAAAATATCGTGTTTTTCATATGAGCATCAAATTAAGGATTTTATATTTTGTTGAAAAAAATACCATAATTTTTCGAATTAACACAATTTTTTTTTTTAAATCCTATTTTACAAATCACATAATTAAAATACGTGTCTCTACGCAAAAAGCTTTGTTATAATATTTACAACGTTTTAAATGACCACTGGTTAAACTGAAATAGTTTATCTGATTCAAATAAAAAAAATCATACCTTCTTTTTGACTTTTTGGCGTCATTTTAAAAATTGTATTTCTTATAACAATAAAAAAACGATATTCGATTTATTTTAAAGCGATTGGTCAGTTTAATAAATTACCCTTAAAAATTATATTACTACAAAACAAAGCATATAAAATTGATGACGTATTAAATGTTTTTGTTAAAATGGAATATGCTCCGATCCGAAAGGATAAATTTTTAGTAATTATTATTTTTTGGTAAAACGGAATGTAAAATTCCAGAAAAGAAAACAAAGCAGACTTAAAAATAATACTTAAACAAATATTTATTCTAATATATTTTTTCATTATTACAACAGTATAAATTATTTGAAACTGGTAAACCATTACGAGTATAATTAGTGAAATATAATTAAGTATACTTTTTTAAAAAAATATTTGAGAAGTACTCTCCTAAATATGCTTCTTTATTGAGTTGCTTTCGAATTTCACGTACTGTCATAAGCTTGATGGAGTTCATGTACATCTCATGATGATGAGCAAAGAAGCAATCCCGGATTGGCTGAAAGAAAAAGTACAATTTTTTATACAAATTAACAATTAAATAATTTCAAAACATTTTTTTAACAATTATTTAAAACTACAAATATGAATATCCAAATGACTAAAAGATTGTAATAGATTTTATTAGTGAGAGCGTTTGCTTTTCAAGAACTTCTTCAAACTGAAGAAGACCGACTGATCTGAAGAAGCCCTTGAAAAGCGAAAGTGCTCATGAACCAAAATTATCATAATCTCTTAGCCATTTGACTATTCATGTTTTTTGTGTGATTAACACCCCTTTGCTTCAATCTGTAACCAATTGGGAGTTATAAAGGTGTTCGTTTATTTTTATTATAATAAGATCAAATTGTACTTTGGAATATTATAAATAAAAATATTATTTTGTCACCAATACATCGATGTTTTGATCGATACATATTCAAAATTGTTTACCAAAATTTAGCTGTAAAGAATGTAATAATTAATCATTTTTTCAAAAATATTTACTTTGAAGTCGCCCAATTCAATTTTACTAAATTGGCTGTTAGTTTTATGCTGCTTCTCAAAGCACTTCCGACACAGAAAGATTCTGTTATCACGGTGCCAATAATCTCCTTGAGCACTCAATCCCACATTACAAATATTGCACACGTCTAGATTGTATGGTACACATTTTACCTAAAAATTAAATTTAAGCATAAATTAATTTGAAAAGTTTTACTTTTGATTTTCTGCTTTTTTATCATGTGTTATTTTATTATTTTAAATAATAAAAGCTTCTTACATTTACAGCAAAACGGAGTGTTTTCTTTCCTCCAAAGCTATGATTAAATTTCATAGATCGCTTCTCATACGAAGGATTGTACATTCCAGGTCTGAAACAATCAAAAGCATTGAATTAAAATCTGTCGCAATAAATATATATTTCGTATTATAATTTTAACATTTAGATCGTTTTGTATCGTCTTTAATAAATGCATGAATTGCTCACAGCTGTGAGCAATAGTCTGCGGTGAATTTAAAATAACACATGGAGATTTTTGTGATGAATAAATGGATACCAGGTGCTATTATTTTGAAAAAAAATTATCATGTAAGGTATGACAATTATTTGATTTATAGTATTTACACCAAAGGATATTTAAAAATATATTTTAACATGCCATCGCCCAAAAGTAAGCAACTAGGTCTCCCTTTTAGACTAAAAAATGTTTTTCATGGTGAAATCCAAGTTGAATATGAAAATGTAGATAATTCCTCTAATTAATAATAATAGTAACACTTTATAACCTATTATCAATTTTTATGATTTTTTTAAGTGTTTAAAAAATTTAGCAGAAAAAAAGTGATGTTCATCTCACTGGCACTTTAATTATTAAGAATAACCGAAAATTCTGACTACTCTACCATTTGTACGCTTCAATAACAATAAAGTCAGGTAAGGTACGGTCAAACTGACTATGTATGCAAGGGTGTTTAATTTCAAGTAGTTTATTCGTTAATCTGAATGTTTGTAATAGTTACTACCCAGGATTCAAGTTAGCTTGAAAACCCTTCCTCTTGGACGCAATTCCGAAGGGTACTTTGGCTTGCTTTACTGCTACAGGAGGAGCCGGGGCACGTGGAGGTGGTTGGTATATTTTCTCAGGGATATACCGAAGGCTACGCCCAAATGTCCCCTGATTGCTGTAGATCTAAATAAATTTAAGACAAATTTAAAATTGCATAAAACACACATTACTTAAGAAATATGTGTTTTATTTCATAGCATGTATCACATTATCCTAAAGAAAAAATATTTCTAGTGGCAGCATTTTTTGTGTGTTCTATAAAAAAATAATTTAAGTCTAAGGTAATATAAAATGTGTTATTAATGTAAGAATATTTTTTGTACCGGTTTAACGAATTGTTCTTTATTTACTATTGATATACGCAAATAAGAAGAAACTGATAACAGTAATATTTTATTTCTTATGTTTTTGAGTTAGGATTGAAATAACGTATGCCAATGATAGTCTTGCTTTTGAAAAACCTAAAAACCTCTTAAATTCACTATATCAATCATTCAACCAAAGTTGAGCTATTTTAACAAATGACTTAACTTTCCAGATTCTCTTTTTCAGATTTGACTGTTAGCCGTAAGGGCTGGATAACCCAGTATTGATGGATCTCATGTTATATTCATATACCACAATCCTTACACATATGCTACCTTTCCATCTTCGAAGACCGTAGAACCGGTGTAATATACGGCTTCTGATCGGTTGTCCCTTGCGCCCCCCACTTTCCGCATGAAGGGGGACAGTCCGGGGCCCCGCAGCGGGAGCACCTCCCTCGCGCTGCCTGACCCGAAGCACAGCCGTGGCCGCACAGTCTTGTCGAGCACATACGGGAACCCTACGGGAGCAATCACTGTACGGTTAGTGGTGACCAACAGAAGCTCTAGAATTTTAAGGCAACGTATTCTACTGATTTAACTTATCCTGAAGACGTTTTAGCACATCGGAAGGAATAATACAAACGTTACCTTTTTCAATCTATACCATTGAAATAAAATTAATATATTAAAAAAAATTCTGCTTGACAACGCAAATGCCCCACTACAAAATTTGATTTTATATATCTTAGTATTATATTTGTTCGCTTCTGTGGATTTGATAGACTAATAGTTTTGATGAAAGCAATATTTGTTTACAATTCATATTTATTACAGAGAGTACTTGGGGATATTCCACTATATTTTATTCGACTAGATTCGCTAACAAGCTAGGTTGACGAAACTAGTCGCGTCAAAAAAATAATTAAATTCTTTATTTTATAATTCATCCTTATGGCACTGGCCTGGAACTCGGTGCCATAAGGATTCCATACGGAAAGAAAAATATTTTTTTCCGTGCATTTGCGGTTAGTTGTCGCGTCATGCAGCAGGATGCACTTTTTTCCTATATAACCGCATAAAGCGTACAAAAATGAAACGAAAGAGCGGCTAGCCGCGAGCGTGCAGCACTCGGTTCTCTTGAAGGTTCATAATGATTCCCTTTGGCTTACAGAGAAGGCCGCCGAGCAAAACAGATCATATCATATATATCAGGGGTGGCCAACGTACGATCTACTTGCGATCGCAATCGACTTGTTTTCATAGGCTTTTCTAAGTGGGGAGAGGTAGGTGTGAAATGCATACTATGCCTGTACAGTGTTTCAGTACAAGGTGCACTCTCGCGAGCGAAGGGTAGATGAGCAAAACATACTATAAAACAGCATAATTACTTGTTGACGACCCCTGATACATATGAAAATATAATTTAACTAAATTCCAATTTGCTTTTTGTGAATCAAAAATAAATTATACAAAAATCACGTAAAAAGACCGCAGTCCGTGGAGAGATTTATCATGTGTTTGTTCATGCGTTTCTACTATATTTTGGGAAAAATTTTAAGGAAATGCAAAGAAATGTCGATTTAAGCTTCTGCGGTCGTCGTCTCGTAAAATTGAAGCTCATTAGACACGACGATTCCCAAAGTGTACAGATTATTGTTACATTCAGCTATACTAAAATCCGGCCAACTCTTATTTGCCAATTTTAATTTATACAATCTTAATTAACCTCAAGTAGAATTCTCAAATATATTTATCGATTTATTCAATTAATTTAATATATTAGGCTTCTCGATCCTTTTCCAAGTTTCCATTGCGGAAATGGTAGTAGGTAATACTTTTTATATGAAAAAGCTGAAGGCTGACAACAATATAAAGGTTATCGAAGGCAGTAATTATTTATATATTACTTATTCAGTTTTGAATAAATAATACAGTTTTTTCTAATTCAATTTTGAGGATATTTTCTCAAATCGATCTGATCAAATTTGGTTGTTGTTGATTTATGTGTTTGGTTTTAAGTAATTTTTATATTTTCGTAGGTATTTGCTGATTAATACACGTACAAGAAATGCTGCACAACCTTTCCTATTGCCTGGAATTAATACTTTTATTATTATTATGGTTACACTAAATAATTCTAGCCACTTGGCATAGCGGGTTAAAATATTTTTTTTATATTCTTACTCCCATATGCTAAACTTAGAAAACAATATGAAATATTTTTTTAGCGTATTATTTTACATCTGTGGAAAAACACAAGCTCACCCGATTTCAAAGCCTTCCATAAAATGAAACTATGTACAGTAACACAAAAAAAAACAAAGGTAATACGCCGAAAGATATTCCTATAAATGGTCGCAAACTAATTAACACACAATAGTAATCTTATAACAATAGTTGATAATCAGTCATTAGCACCGTTCCGAGAATGTCCTTCGAGGTTCACCGCCATTCGACGATCGTAAATATTCCACTAGCGATGCAATACTCCCGACCCTCTCTGAGGCCCGTCCAAGACTGGCGGAAGTCGAAATTATCTTCCGAAACCTCTCCGGGCAAAAGCCAATAAATGTAATATGGCAATCCATTATCCGAGGCTGAATGCAAATAACCACATCGATTCATGGGTTCCTTGTAGAAATTCCGGTGACACGGAAATACGCCCTTTCGTCTCTCCGATTCTCTGCACGCTAGTGATGGCATATTAATGGAGATATTTTATTAGTAATATTTGCCTAGAACAATCACAACACCGATGTTACTCTAATGGCTTTAAATGCCATATCCACATACATATTGCTACTAAAAATTAAGTGTAAGAGTGGAATATTATAAAATAATATTTAGAAATAATATAATGAATGTATTTTGTTAGAATTTGTTTAATCGTCTAAATTCTCTTGAATAATGATAACACTTATTACTGTCTTTATAATATTTTTAAATAAAGTTATTTTAAATTAATATTTGTTTCATACGTGTCAAAATCATCTGTGCTGTGTTTGACTATTTTATTTTGGGCAACAGGATAAAAAATGATAAATTTCGAATCTATGAAAAGCACTCCTGAAAAATGGGCATTCTCCAGGTGAAAACTGAAGAATGCCTAATTAATTTACGTTCTCGTTCACATAAACCACGATTCGATGACGACAGGATTTTTTTTAATTTACGGTTTTGTAACATGTGGTCTTAAAAGCTGTAAAATTTTAATTAATAAAAAACCCGTAGACCTGCTTATTGAGTAAGAGAGTATAATATAGACCGAGAAACATGGGTCATTTCATACGGATGTTCCCAGTTTAGCCAAGTAGACCCGGATGTGGGAAAATATGAGTGAAATGTCTGTAATTATTTATTTACCTGTATTAGATCCTAATCCCTATTACATGTCCTATTTTTTTAAAAGATAATTAGCTGCCATAGTTGTATGGGATGTCATTGTCTACTTCCAAACAAAAATATTCATTCGAGCCGTTTGATACACAAACCTTCGTTTCTACGTGTATAAATAAATATAAATAGCAAATTGATACAAAAGTACTACATTAATTTAAATTATTCAAGCTTTGCGTTATCATTTGTCATTTATATTAATTTGATATTATTATACTTCCGTGTGATGTATTTTCTGTGGAAATGTCAACAGTTATAAAATGCCTGTTCCTAGTCATAAAACGTTTCGCCATCTGCCATCGATTAACCAATTATTAAATAATTACTCTAAATTATGGAAGACGATGTTGGACGAGTAGTTGGAAACGATTAGCTATTATTTTAATAAATCATAGACATATCTAGGTTGCAACTGTCTATCGCGTGATGTGAAACATGGAAGACAATAAGCGCCATTAAATTCGGCTGTTCGTTTATCATCCATTTTTCTTTTTGACAAATCGTACAAAAACAAAAAACGCTATTGTCTTTCGTCGATAGGCAATCGGAGACACGCGAATGTCTAAAAACCTAATATATTCCTGACATAAGCAGTAGATGGAATTCCTTTTATTTTATATCCAAAAGAGATGGAAACGAGGAAAAAACCCACATGCAAGCGTCTAAAGAAAGTTTGATGGATTCAACATAAAAGAAAAAAAAACAATCCAATCGAGGTAAATAATCTAAGACTACATTCTTAATTAAAAAATATTTCTAATGTTCGTGAACGCTGCTTTTTCTTCTAGTGCTTCTCTTCAGAGAAGGTCGATGACCATTTCATTGAAAACACATTTTTGTTACTTCCGCATCCACGTGAGTTTCCTCCTTCCAGTGCTCCTATTTTCTACGATTTTTCTGCTGTAGGATGCTATATTTATTGTTTCAGAAAAATATGGCAAAAATAAGAGACTTAATGGTTTTTACCATCGTCTTTTCGGACTCTGTGCAAGACTCACTTATAACGGTCAACCCGTGTGTTCTCCATTAAGTCACTCGACTCCATAAAAAAGAACTGAGGCAATGTGAACGCTATTTAACGAATATATAAATTCTTACCTTCCATGGTCGATTAATTGATTAAATTTATAATATTAAAAATTTTGACATTTAATTAAAATAAAATTTTGAAATATTAAAATGTTACACTCGGTTCTTCCCACGTATCTTTTTTTTTTAATAATATTCATATTCTCGGTTTAAATGTGTTTTATATTATGTATCGATATTTTTATCAAGAGAAGTATAAATATACATACTATATTAATCTATTATTTTTTAAATAAATATTGAGCTCTTCGGTTATTTTAAAACCTCTTCGTGATAAATTATTATTATTGAAACATTTCAGGTAATATTTTTACAATGAGAGTCCATGGTATATTTTCTGTAGCTCCAATCAAACAAGTCTAATTAGCTTAGCTAATTAGCTAGATATGTTTGGAAACACATATATTGCCGGATAAAAAGCGCGATCGGCCATTTCTAGGTGTTTACTCTTATTAGTAGTATTTAAAATGAATGACAAATTTACCATCCAACAATTTACAGTGAATGTGACTTGGCATGCTTTGTTATTAGTATGATTGTGGACGACACGTGAGAAAATGGTATCGATTTTTCTAGAAGTTTCACAAGATTGATTATTTTGTCATTGGATTCGTACGGTTAATATAAATATAAGATATATTTGCGAGCGATTCGTGCAATTAATTTATATAAAAGTATTACTAGTGTGCATACCTATGTACTTTTAATTCACATAGCTTCTTAAATAAATTTGGATTATACCCAGTTGGCAACAGATGCTCAGAATTTTTTCGCATTGTTTATTTTCACGCGGAAAATGGAAATCTAATCAAACAAGGAAAAGTTCAAAGCATCAACTATACAATAGGCACCTACGTTAGTTTACATAAAGTATATTTACATTTAAAAAAAAAAACAGTCGTACAACTAATTAAAAAAATAGTTAAATTAATGCACGATTGCACGATCTATTGCAAAAGTCATTTATTTTACTGAAAAATCGGAGAAAGAATATATTTTTAAATCAGTGGTCGTGTTGTTTTTTTTTTTTTTAAATGTAATTTTATAAAAATGATTCACAAGAACTTTGCATTATTTTTGTTAGTACAAAACAAATTAAGATATCTTAGCCGTCACAAATTGTTTCACAATAATCCTTGTACGTATACTTTTTGATGTAAATAGAAATCACAAGTATGGTATACCCGCAGAAACGAATTGAGTACTTTTGAAAATTATTTTATTATTAATTTTATGATGTGACATCTTGAAAGGAATATTTTTTCTTAGAAATCTTCAACATGCGTGCTGTGGCGTAATACTTTTTACTTAGATGCTCTTTTTTGTGACGCATAATGTATAATTTTTTTCACTCTGGAATATTTTGTGGAAATATTAATAAAGTATATCTACAAGTAATAGAATTTAAAGCCTCTTGATCGTGGACGATTTCTCTATTTAAAGAACAGCATATCAGAAAGTAGATACTTACGTTCAATGCTTATGTAGACAGTACACATTGCACAATGCACTCCAGTGAGGATGCAAATAGCATTACGCATGTGTTCTTGGAACTCCACTCGAAAATGCAACGCCAAAGCAGTCAAGCAAATTACCAGCAATCTATTTCTATTGACTCAGCTCAAAGATAATTAATTAAAAATTTAAATACAATCGGGAAACTAACCTTCATTCAAGCATATTGTATCATTTTTGCAGTAGATAATAGACTTCGGTTCTTTTATAAATTGAAGATGTGTTTGCTGTGCACTTCAACCGAGGGTTTTATTTCGATCTTCAGTCCCGTATATGAGAATATAATTTTGACATGTGCTCTTATATTGTCTTGACAATTGTTCGAGAAACTTCAATTCAGCCATATTGCATCTTTATTGATGCTATTCAGCAGCAGTCTGCTGGTGCCGAGTTCGAGAAACTCACTACAGTGTGTTCACCCAGGAAGTGCAATGAGCACAGTAAAACTGTAATAGTTTACTGTCACTTTTTGTATTACCCACCTAACTGATTTATAATCCCGTACAATATATAAATAAAAAAATATCTACCTAGATTAACGATTTGTGAAATATTAAAATCAACGAATAACTGCGTATAGTTTAGTTAGAAAACATGCTTTTTCTATATGTATGCATGCTGCGAGTGGAGGCCAATAGTTGACCTGTGTTACGTGATAATTATTTTGGACAAAACAGAAACGATTATAATTTTCTCGGTGTTTTCGGGGTTGAAGGTAGTGACAGTATCTTTCGCTTCTGCCATGGAGACAGATCCTGTCATCCTAAATCGGTGGTGATGTGCAACGTTCCCGGTTAAAATATGTGAATTTCTCCAAAATCCAAAGATTTTTATTGATCATTCGATAATTTGCAAACAAGGTTATCATCGGCGTCTTCTTTTTACCTTCACATCTTGGTTGTTGAAGAATATATCTAATTGCAACAGTTATATAAATAACAGTATATTTTATGGCTGATTAGCGAATAAATTGCATACTTTTACAAATGTGAAGCATCGCTCAGTATACGCTTCGTTCGCCATCGTGAATAAAAAAGCATTTTGTAATTCTAGAGCTATTCAACTTTCTCTTTATTTGTGAATAATATTTTTTGTAGAAACGTTTTGTAAGAACGTGCGGCAGTGTCGACGCGTAGCATAGAAAAGGGGTGTGTCTTTTCAACAAAAATACACTTCGCAGCAACGCAATTTTAGACTCAATTTTAGCATGGGCGGTCGCCAAAAATATAAGGCGACTTCATTTATCAACGGTTGCAGGGGGCTTCTTGATGACTTCATCAGGGTCGAGTTGCTGCATGCGCATCGTCAATCAAGCATGAGCACAGTCGAGACAGTCAAGCTGCCATTTGTTTGTTTGGCAGTCCGTATAGTAGCTTCAGACGATGGATGCCACTCCGCTCTGCTGATAATCAAAGATACGATACGGCAACTTGATCAGATATGGACAGAACTTTATCCACTGGGAATTATATACGAACGTCAGGTGAATCCAAGACCAATAAAATTTTAAATATAATTAAACTTGCATACGAAATTTTGCAACCTTTGATACACCTGAAATATTGTATAAATTAAAATTTGAAAAATATTTTTGATTTTAAATAAAAATTAATCACATTAAAATCTCCACATCTTTGAAGTTTTTTTAAATTCAAGTGATATATATATATATATATATATTAATTCACGATAATACTCTACATTAGTGGCATGAGACTCGAGTAGCCTCTTTCGAAGCGTGTATTGAATGCATCAGGTACCTTGATCACAAATTCTTAACGACAACAATTGGTTGTACTCAGCACAAGTGACTCCATACATAACACATGAATAGTCACAGATACCCCATTGGTACCTATGGCTTGACATTCGCGTTCAATTTATTGACATAATCATTTTGTTTACAGCTAAATCAAAATAGTGCTATTGTTAAATGAACAGATTGCTTGTTGACCTACTTAAACGCACTGACCTTCTCAACGACAAAAAGTGCGTCGTTCATCGAAGATTAAAGTAGCTAATCGATAACAAACTAATTTTATTCTATAATAACAAATTTCTATTGAAAATAGATGTAAAATAACTCTTCTCAAAAAAAAAACAAATACTCATTTTGTCATGTTCATCTCATGTTTTCATGTGTGACTTACTTATTTATCTAAAATAAACGTTGTCAAAATTTTTAGACATTTGTAGTTTTTATAGAAATAATAGCTGATGAGAGTGCTTGTTTTTTTTATTATATTATGTACGTGATTGCCATGAACATGTTTAAGAAGTAAAGGTAACATACACCACACCTTGTAATTTCTCATTACTTTTAATCTAACTTGAAGTATTAGATGGTTGATTATTAATTGAATCATGATATGTTATCGATGGCGGATATTACTTGTTTATCAATTTGTTTATATTCCTAGAAATGTTATTTTAAAACGTCAGTTGCGCAAGTTCAACAATTGTATTATGCCTGTATATTATGACGATGCTTGTGTATATAATTAAATGTTTTGCATAATAATTAAATGCTCAATATAAATTATTGAGCGATTTTATCAATGACTTGGAAAATTAAAACAACATATTTCAAATATTTTTTTAAAAATAATGTTTTTTTTTTTTCTTTAGCGGTTACAGTGATGTAGGCGTAGGTATGAATTATTGCATTTTATATTGTGAATCACATTAAATTAATTTTTGAGAGTATATAATTTAAAGCAGAATGAAGCATTTTTTTTTTATTAATATTAGTTTTGTTTTAAAAAGTGGTCATCATGGCGTATATTGCCATGCAATTTTTAAAACATCGCCCTGCTTGTCAGTAACCATTAATTAGTGCTAAATGCAATGGGTTTTTGGAAAGCAGCAAGGGGTGTAGTTTTTGAGAAACACTGCGAAAAAATTTTTTTTTTAGCATTAGTCCTGAGGGCTAGGCTCACAAAACGGTGTGTGGTCTAGCGCGCAAGTCGGAGGGCTCACAATGTGTGGCGCTTAGGCGGTACCTTACGTGGATTTCTTTATTGAGTTTGTGTAGAGAAAAAATGTAAAGAAAAAAAAAAACCTTGAGAAATACCTGCGGGTAATTTTGTGCAATATAGAGTAGTTGCATTCCTGCTGGGTCGTGTTTCAATCCTCATCGACCGCCACTGTCAGCTGTTCGCGCCGGCGAGGCATGCGCGCTGCACCGCACGCACACCAGCGCGGCGGAGCGTGTACGTGTACAGCGCGCACACACACTGCCGCGCCGCGCCGCGCCGCACACTGCAGCGCCCGGCTGTCAGTGAAGGAAGGGCCAGGGAGCACGTTGCACGCCCGCCACCCGAATCTAACCTAACCTAACCGCGTGAGTTTCGAGTGCCCATCTGTCAATCGCAATCATGCCCAAGACAGAGAAGAAACTGAAAGCCGTGGTCAAGTCGCACTACTCGCACGAAATCCGCAAAGACGTCAGCCTGGCGGATCTCGACTCGCTGAAGCTGGAGAACGCCTGGCCGTTCATCCGCGAGGAGATAGAAAAGGAGATCGGCAGCAACCAGCTGGTGTGCGTCCCGTACATCACGGAGGCCAATCTGTACGAAGTGTCGTCGGTCTTCTTTAAGGCCGAGGAGGGACGCGACGGCAAACTGTACAAGCCGATTGGAAAACTGCGGCAGATTGTCGACGAGGAGAAATCCGACCCCGACTATGTCAAATGGCTGGACGGCGACTCCTTCGCAGACGAGGGTTTCAAATTTCCGCACGAAAGTGTCAAAGTAAGTTTCAATGAGACTTTGTAATTTAGTAATTGGATCTACTCGCTTGCAGTTTGCCGCCCGAGTATCTCCATTAAATTACATTTGAGTTACCGATGCACTCTCGCCTCACCTGTGCGGTTGTTTTTGTTTAATTAGTTCCGTTATTGATAACCTTGCTTGTGTTTTATAGTTCAACTGCGTGCGTAATACCCAGTATTTGAATCAAAACACTGTAAACAACACACGGGCACGTAGGTACAATACGTTTCCTAGTTATGTAGATTCAAGGAATGTGACTTACCTTTTGTGTGGGTCACAATAATAAAAGTGTCTTTGTATTGTTGCAGACATGTTTTACAGTGCTGCAAATGCTTTTCTATATTTGGTAATATTTATGCAATCATTTGTTTTGCTGCCACGAATTCATTTTAGAATGAGTCAGTTTATCGACTTTCGTGGTTTTTCTACGAGAAACTTGTGTGGGTAGAATGACAACTTATCAAGTTATTTGTTTACAAGTTTGCTTGGAAAATAATACAAATTAACTAAATATATTATATTGACTTTGTGTAAAACGTGTAATTCACCTGTGAATATACGTTTTCAAATGCATATTGTAATAATTGCCTACTGTATCCTTAGTACATAACATGCGAGTAACATTTCCTCTCTGTTGCCGATATACTCACTATTATTATTTGAATAATTTTTTAAATAAATAAAAATAATAGAAATCAAAGCATGACATAACGTTTCCTCAAAAATGTACTATTTTGTGAATAAGTTTATTTTTGTGTAATTTATCGTATTACTAAAATAATCTTATCTGAAACCTTAAAACCTCATTCGTAACATAATATCGACCAGCGAAATACACATTTCGCGTGGGTGCAACTTTGCAGTAAACGTTTCCAATTACTACTACAATGTTGTTTTTGTCACATTCTAATTGAACCTTATTTAATTGCAATAACAAAACGTGACTGAGGTGTGGTCAAAACATGGCCACTTGAAGAGAAAAACTTACTTTTAAATTATTGTTACAATTTGGCAAATTTTATTTATTTACTTTGATAAAATTCAGTATGTTGACTCAATCGCCGATACCATCAATACCTGTTTTATGAGGTATAGTATAAAATGTTTGTTACGTTTTTCCCTGAGGTCGCCAAAGCTACACTTTCAACTTTTGATTTTATTACTCAAACAAATTTTCACTCACTAACTATTTTGTATTTCAATTGAATTTGTTTTTGAACCTATCGATCTACTGCATGAAACATTAAATACAACCTACAGAATAAGTAAAATCATATACTGAAGAATACTCGTACAGAGATATCCATACCTAATAATAACCCATACCAGATGCATGGATTTGCCATCGAAGTATCCGATGGACTTTATTTCACAGTTCAGTCTAATTAAAAAAAACACATAGTAAAAAAAAAAGCATTTTTTTCACGCAGCGTTTTAAATTTATTTAAAACTCATTTAATTTGCGATTATTTTCAGTCGTCGTATCGGTTGATCTAACAAAAAGTATGTTTCGATTGTATACTCTTGAGATATTCTTAGTCCATTGCAGTGGGAAGGTCTCGTATTTCACCGACCCGAGTCGCTTCGTCAATGATGCGGGTCTTCCTTTGCTCGCAGATATCACTGGATCACATGCAATGTCTTCGTATGCACGTTATTCGGCCACCACGACTTGTATATTGCTTTGGCAATTTATAGTTCTGAGATCACATTGATGGGGCTCATTTCATGGCCCTTCGAGTTGGGCTGAACAAGTCGTTCCAGTAACTTGCAACAAGACAATATTACTACATTGCGTTGCGTTACTTGGGCAAAACTATAAAAAAATACCCTAAATAAAGGGACGCTATTGGCTACCTGAAAGTTGGTGTGTAGAGTTATTTATTCTGTTGTATCTCACGAGTATGTCTTCCTTCGTGTTGATCAGTACACTAGGTACTGAATTTCTTGTTTGGTATTGAATTTCTTGATTTGATTTGAACAGCTTTCGCTAGAATTCATTTGGTGTTGGCAGAATTATTTTTCATTATTTTCATCGTCGATGTGTTCATTTTTAGACCTGCTTGTTGGCTTGCTGAGGCCAATTCGTTCAACTTTTTTTCAAGTTCGTATGGGTCCGACGCAAATATAACAATTGAGATTATTTTTGTTTACTGCTAACGATTTGTTTTTGTAAAATGGAAAAAAACTATACCGGTTACACCTGAGATATATATTTTTAATGTAATTTAATAGCCAAACAAAGAAATGATTTTGTAACACAGGGTAGTTTTTTTAAATTCAAAAAACCTTGTGTCCACTCAGTTTTTAGTTTTTATCTAATTTTTCAAACTTTTTGAAATATATATAAATATTTAAGTTATTTTGGGTGCAGATCGACCTAGACTGATAGATTTAGGTAATTGTTAAGAAATCTAGATTTTTAGCACCGACACACTAATTTGCGTTACCAATCGGAAGGGCTTTTTCATATTTTCTACTCGTTGATTTCAGCATGTCGAGTAACTAATAACACCACATCGTCAGGTGACCGTTTGTTTTTCGTAGAATGATCTATGGATAGATGATTAACACTTGTATTTCATCTTACTGGTTTTTCGTCATTCCCATTGCAACACGGCAATATATTATTATGTACGTACATAAGAGTACACTAATTTGTTCTTTAGTTCCATGACGTCGCTAATGTTTAATCTTATTTTTGTCTCGCTGGTATATAAAAAAGTATGTTTATTTCAGTCATAAAAAAAATATAAACTGCAAAAAACTACTGCTGCGTAAAATATCGTAGCGTGATATTAAGAAAAAATTTAAAAAAAAAAAAAAAACAGCCCAAGGTCTTTCTCGAAAAATATATCTACGAAAAATCACTTGAATAAATAAGAAACAGATCTTTTTCTGCTTTGAATCAATAAATAATGTAATTAGATTGCTAATTAATATTTGCCAATACTTAGAAACCATGTCTTGTGATTTTTTTTCAATCTAAATACAACATTGATAAACGAAACTTTGTCACCCTGAAAGCGTCACGAATCAAAAGAAAATGAAAAACGCATGCGAGTTTCATAGTCTCCAAAGTTTCAAAATAGATCCTCATTGTATCAACGCAGTGACAATGCATTGCTTTCAAGACTGACATATAATACTCCACCGTACCGACACTGGCACGCGGCGAAGATTCAATTCATCCAGTTTCACACGCAGCCTGTCATCAACAGGTTTTCAAACTTGATGGCGCAGAAACGATTTTCCAAATACGCCTCTACCGGAGTGTGCACAAATTGTGCAATTATCAACATAATTGCATCCGATTTTGTTAAACAGAGCTGAAGATTTTATAGAATTTAAAAATAAATTAAAACAAATGTAGATGAAAATTTAAAAAAAATATCGTTTTACTTGTAACCTACAGTTTAAATAATTTTGTTAACAAGTATAAATTTAATGTGTTTAAATATCCTTATTATATTTTTTACGTTCAGAAAAAAATGTTCCTTTACATTAGAAAGGTATTTATTTTGTAGTACTTCATATTCAAAACCAAATTAAGGTAGTTTGATGATACCTTTATAAAGTAGAATCACCCCAGTAATAGTCTTTTAATTGATGCTATATGATGATGAAATGAATCCATTATTGAAGCTCTTATTAAATTAAAACACAGCACCTTACAATAATTTTTGACTAATGACTTTTCAACTTTTTATAATATCAATAAACAATGTAACGTCATGTATTTCAGCAACACGATCGATAGATTGCTAACCAAGTACACCTTTTTTCAAATTGTCTTGTGGGTAAAAGCCACAAAGTAACATTGAAGAAGATCTAAGTGGGTCAGCAAACTACTTCAAAGATTTATTAACTATTTAAGCTGAATATGTTTCCGACCATTATTTTATACTATAATATATCATTTTATTTGTTTTCAGATTACGCTCCAAGATGAGAACCTGAAAAATAAAGTCAGAGTCATAATGCTGCACTTTTCCAGACTAAGCATTCCAGTAGACAAGTCTCCTGTTGGAAAAATTGTCATATCAAAAAATAATGGTATTCTAATTTTACTGATAACAATGGTATAATTATTAAAATCTAGCTAAAAAAAATTATGTGATATTTGTACAATGCACAAAATTTAATGAGATTCTGTGAAAATGCCATATAAAATATCTTGGTAACATTTATTTTTTGTTATTTCTAGATTTGAAAGGAGTTAAATCGATCAATATGATAACACACATTCTAATGGCAAAAACCGTAGAATTCAGAGTAAATGTGGGAACATGGTCTCGAATTTTTCATCTCGGTAATCCTACGCCTTTAGTTTTTGGATTTGAGCAGTTTGATATTGACGATAGTGGGCGCTTGGTTTCAAAAGTAAGTTGGATTTCAAATAATAATTTTATTTTTAGTCAAATTGTGGTTTGGTAACTATAAAGACATCACAAGGTACGTCATGTGTGTGATATTTAGAGGCAAAAGCCATGCTTCCGTCCATACTTGTAGGCCAATAAAGAGAGTCGAGAGTTCACAGCATAACACAAATTCTGGGAGTTGTTAATTTAAGTGCTGAAATGTTTGACCATGTAGCGAAAGAAACTTTGATTTTAATCTAAGTCACCGTTAACTCAATATCTTGATATCTGTAAAAAAAAACCATTTAAACAAATGTAACATTTTGGTACGTATGATATTTGTGGTATTCGATGAGTAGGATCGAACGAATAATTTTAATAGCCAAGACCGCATTTTTATTTCGTCCGTCATTCAGTCTCATAAGGAAGCTTCGACTATTTTTAAAATGTATGATTTATGTAACTTTTTTTTTAAACATTTTAGGTTTCTCCTGGCACACCATCCAAATCAATGACGTGGAACAAAGTAGATCCGCATGATCATCTCTGCACTACGAGCATTGAAAACTTTGCCCTTAGAGCTTGACTCACTGACTAATTGTTATTTCCTTTCACTCTTAAAATACAATTTCCATGCCTTTTCAGTTGGTTCCATTATTCTTAAGGTCTGCTTTTGCATACTAATTTTATGTATACTGATTACATATTATTTCATTTTTAATTATTTTATTTTAAAGAATATTGAATGATAAACTACTGGCAACAATGAATGCATAAATTTATAAAGAAATTTATAGATTGCGTGATTAATTATTTTTTTTTATTTTTTAAAAAATTGTAAAAGCACATTTATAAGTAGATAGAAATAATACTTAGACTGTATATCACTGTGTTTTTGTTGTGAAATTACACACCCAGAAGCAATTTATCAGTAAGTACTTATTCTTAAAAATTAAATAGTTCAAAATTAAGTTTAGATTTTGAATATAAAACAATTACTTTTATTAAAATTACATTATTTGGTATTTTTTTAATATTGTTAGATAATTAATTGATTTTTAGATATGCATGCAATTTCTTCAATACCAAAAATGCTCTTGACTTCATTAATAATTATTTGTTTATAAATCTAGAGCTCATATAAACTGGAATTTTTTTGTTTTTCACTGTCACAAACAATATTTATATTTATTTATTTTTAAAATATTTTTCACTTTCATAAATTATTGTTTAGGTATGTAGATCACTGATAATCTAACATTGACTTAAAATAATTATTTTAATAATGCTATCTTGCAATAAAAAAGTTTTTATATACAACTTTATTTTTATTTAAAAGCCTCTACTTGAGCCATCCGGTCTCTGACCGACTAAATAACAATTCCAACAATTGGAGGCTGCAAATGGATTCAAGACTGCCAAAAAGTATTTGCTTATGTTCCTCCAGAAATCAATGTGTCTGTATTACAAAGGAAACTTTACTCAAGAATGTAGTTGGGATATTAGCCTTTTATTCTTCTTAAGGTTCCTCTCCTCAGGGGAAGTTGGTGACCATCTCTCTGAACATATGTCTGTTCATGGTTTTCTAGGGAAAAATAGTGTAATTTTCAGTACATCAACGTACGTAACGGAAACATCCTGCTACTAAAAATAAAATTAATTAAAATACAATAATTTTGTAAAGAGAAAATGTCAGTTTACTTTGATATCATTAGTGATTTTAAAATAAATTGCCAATTTAATTGTAATATTTAAATATAACTTAATATTTGCAACCCTTTGAATGATTGTTGGCTAGACCGATGGTACATAAATCAGTGGATTTGGAAATATTTACTAAATACATCAAAAAGATTTTT
This sequence comes from Atopsyche davidsoni, assembly GCA_022113835.1. Taxonomy (NCBI): domain Eukaryota; kingdom Metazoa; phylum Arthropoda; class Insecta; order Trichoptera; family Hydrobiosidae; genus Atopsyche; species Atopsyche davidsoni. Next base: position 4,854,812 of record JAILWY010000006.1, on the reverse strand, counting down.
GCTGTAAATATAGCGACTAACGTAATAGTGGCTTTGGACAAAAAATATCCAACTTCTTGGTTGAACAAATAGTATTTTTTTATATTTTTAACAAGTATATAAATATCTTATTAAAACAAAAGAAATTGCCTTGGAATAAAATCTGTAACTACAGAATGCACACTTGTCTCACAGAATACACACAATAGTGTTTGATAATTTGATTGAGATTAGAGAAATAAATTTAGATCAATTTTCGCGTGCGATTCTGTGATCGGATGGATCGTAATAATCAATATTTGAAATGATCTATATTCCTGTCTTATCGTTGGCAAATTTTAAATGAAAAGTAATTATTTTATTTTATGATTTGGAGTTTAATGCCACTCCTCGAAATATAAAGCTCGTGTAAGTTAGGATAGGCAGTCTTGATATATTGACTTAGTTCATTTCAAGTATTGAATGACGTTGTATTGTCATTGTTTTTCGCAAATTAAATTTTTAATTTGCGAAAATTATTAATCATTTTTAAAACTATTTAAAAATAGCCTTACTTTTATCTGTGCCGTTAGTACTTTCCAAAAAAAAACGTACTTTGCTTACTTACTTTACTCAAGGTTTGCAATCGATTCGTTAATTATTAAGATATATATATATATAATAAAAAACCCAAGATTAATTACTTTATTTTGTGTTAATTATAATAGATCTACGGTTTATGGTTATCCCTTGGTCCTGCACGCAAGTTGTGTGGCCTACAAGATGTGGCGTATATGAATTTTTCTATTTTAATTCTTGAGTTTGGGTAGAAAAAAATATATGTAAAAAATTCCTCATAATTAATAACATTGAAAGATATTATAGACAGCTTTAAAACTTTGTTTTACGTACATAACCTAAAAAGGTACTGGCAACAAGCGCGTTCTTACTTGCTATTTTTAAGCTCTGGTAGCATTTAACATCGTGGTTGAACTAGCCAGCAGAAAATTGACATATATATTGTCAAATTATCTGTTATTGACGTTTCTAATTTGAATTGCATTATTATAGCTGTAATATCAAATAAATACACACTGTTCTTGAAATTTTTACCCGACCGTTTAATCCAACAATGTCTATGATCGGAACAAAATTGCAAGATGATAACATTCCGCTGGCCGATGATGATCCTCAAGTCATAATAACCGACGACGTTAACGATAATGACCTCAACCACGGAAGATCGATGGATTCGATCCCAAGCTCGTACACAAATGGCTCTTCTAGTCCGGGATTAGTCGGTCCGCAAAGCTTAGATCCTGATATAAATGCCGATGAACAAGAAGAAAAAGCCAGACTCATATCACAGGTTCTTGAACTTCAGAATACTCTTGATGGTAAGATTGATACATGTATACTTTACGGTTTTTTTTTTTAATTTCACAGTAAAAATATCACAAAGTCTGCTATGTTCTTAATGAACTGATGATATTTATTATGCATTACACTAAGTAGCTAACACTATTTGTTTATTTCATTCATAAATATGACATGGAAATTGTTAAACAAACTTATGGAGTGAATTTACATTAAGACTATCAATTTTAAAAATATGGAGACAGTGTAAATATTCATGTTGAAATAAAAAAAATGTTTTATTACAGATTTGTCTCAACGGGTGGATTCTGTAAAAGAAGAAAACTTAAAATTAAAGTCAGAAAATCAAGTTCTGGGACAATATATTGATAATCTCATGTCTGCATCTTCAGTGTTTCAATCCACTTCTCCCAGTGTTAACAAGAAGAAATAGGCAACAACTATTGTTTATTGTGGTGAAATTGCTTTTTGCACCAAAGCTTTGTTTACATAATTCTACTTTTATGTGCAGGGTGATATGTTGACTGATCGCTTAAGCAATTGTGGTCATTGTCGCTTTAGTCAAGAGTCGATGGACTCTTTTATTTATTTTCACAATTCACACCAACAAACCCTGAATACAATTAATCATCTTATTTTTATAATAATATGTCCTCATCATCAAAATAACATGGCCTTTGCTTCCAGAATAAAATACTTTTGTAGTATTACTAAATTATAACTTCAATTTATTTCACTAATTGTATCCTACTGTTTTAAATTATGTATAAAATAATCACGTAGTTCATATTTATATCACATTTAGAGCTTCTAATAAGAGAATTGGTGATGATTGATTTTACTTTAAAAGACAGTATTGGTATTTTATACAAGAGGTTTTTTTTAATAGCTTTTTTAATATATCATTAAACTTAAGTTATGGTAAACTATCATAGCTGTGTGATACTATTTCTGTTGTTTTTATACAACAGTAGATGGATGGGAGAAAATGAAAATTATTGATATTTAACATTTTAAATTTACTTTATAAATTAAAAATTATTAGGTACATAAGTACAAAATATGAAGATAAAATAATTCCGAATCTCCTTGTTTCAATGTAATATATAAATTAATAACATTAGATTTTCAATATCCATAAAACTTTATAAAAAACAGAAGGTTCAGAACTAATTACAGAATATATACTGAAATTATCCTTTGTTGTCTTATATAAAACTATATAACTGTCAACATTTACAAAAAATGTTTTCATGGATTAATTTGCATTTATGGAGTATATATATTTTTTACTAATCCACACAATGTCTCAGAAATTGTTTTTATGAAACTGAAACAACATAAAATAATTAACCCATGACATTACCCATATTACTACAATAAATCTATGTGAATTTATATTTTTAGAAAGTATTATCAATATTCTCTGCATCTAGTTATGGCACTTTATATTTATTATTCGTAATGCATTTATGATTATGAGCAAATCTGTTTAAATAACAAATGTTCAGTGATTCAATGTAATGTATTTGTCATTGTTTATATTTTTTGTTCAGTAGATGTATTTTACAGCCATACTTTGTACCAAAAAATCAAATTTGTAAAATAAAATATAACTTTAAATTTGTGCTACCGTCATGATCAGTGTGGTATTTACTTTCCCTTGCAAAATTTTCAATTATCACACATATTATTAATACTATCAGTGAATAAGGATTGTACACTATTTTCGCGTATATTACTGTATCTATTATGTATTAAGATATGCTGACCGCAAACCCTGAGAATGCTAATGTTATTTACTTGTTATTCATCGACAGGTGAAGTTGACACGATTTTGTATATATATTTTGCTTTTGAATAAAAGGTTTCCCTAAGAAGTACTATTTTTTATGTTGAAAAATATAAATTAACTCCTTTACTTCCTCTACATTTACTGTACTGGCTTTCAAGCTAAGTCAGGGGTGCATAACTGTTGGCACGAGAATACATAAAAAAAAAAAGTTCATTCAAGTGCACATAATTTAGATGATATTTAAAATTTGACAAATGCCATTTTGATAACATCCTTTTAAGTATAATTTTTTAAAAATATATTACGTTCTTTATAAATTAATTAAATTTTATCTGATATTTATTTTTATGGTATATTTTTGTTTAATAACTTACGTTGCATAAATTAATGTAACGTTAAATACGAAAAGATTGCAATTATTTTATATATTTTTTAATAGTGATGATCATGAGACCTGACACGAGTGAAGTTATTTGGTAATCAAGATTCGCAATTCGAGCGTCGTATATGCTACCAACAAAAAAAAACTATATTTATATATATTTATTCATAAATAAATTTATTTTACAAAAAAAATACACAACGATACTAAAAGGTTTATCAGGATACTATAATCATATTTAAAAATATATATGTTATAATAAATTATCTATAAATGAAAGTGAGAGAGTACGATATAATGTTCGTTATGTTGGTATTGCTACATCGCGCTGCCTTTAGTTACAAAATGGTGCGCGTTTGTTGTGCTTTCGACGGTGTTGTGCGTTAAACATCCGTAAATAATTGTTTACCTAAAGGTATATCAATGTTTATATATTTAAACATATGGTAATTAAAGTTACTATTTTTTGTATTATATCATTTCTTATATATATTCCGTACTTTCACCGCGAACGCTGTATACAAAATCATCAGTGTAGCCAAGAATTTCGACGAACGCACTGTGTAACGTTTGATTTTTCGCATATTTGTTAAAATTAATAGTGGTCTTGTGCATCTTTCTATTTTGTTGCACAAACATTTATTGCAGATCGTTAAGTTTAATCAAATTATGGAAGAAGTGAGTGAAAATAGTTTCGGAAGGCGGCCCAGTGGCATCCGACCATAAGCGCGGGATCCGCTGTTATTCGTCTACTTCGTATTGACTCCTCCTCAAGCCCATTACGTCGTTTTCAACGCACTCGGAAGCACGAATCGGATGCTCTTTTTCACTTTTCATTACAAAGTACTTTTTATCAAGTTAAACATTAAAATAGTAAGATATAATTATTAAATTATTTATGTTTCTTATTCCGTAAGTTACTAAAGACGCTGGTATTGGCCGATATTAAACATAAACTCTGAAATGTCACAACTTTTCTAACCTTACTGCCTTGTTTATTGTTGTTGTCCTACAATGTTTTTCTCCATTTGGAAATAAATTTGATTTTTAAACTGATCGCCTACGATAGCTATTTTTAGTGTAAGTGTACAAAATATATAAAAATATATAGTAATATTTTTCTTATTTATTTCAGGTTGTAATGCATCTATCTGTGCGGTTGACCTCTCTGTCATAGTACAATTAAAAAAATGGAGGAAAAAGAGGCAAGTGCAGCGGAACCGGAAGCGGCCCAGGTTCCTGATGTATCGGACACCTCGGAGATCGGGCCGGACCCTGCTAACCCTACAGATAAAATTAAGTCAGAATCGAAAGATGTCACCGAAGACACTGACAGCACCACTAATGGCCAACCCGAAGAAAACGTTTCGAATCCCCACAGCTTGATGGAAGTCCTCACACACAACGTAACTAACGATTTGGAAAGATCAGATCAAACTGATACTGAAGATAACATTTCTAAGGATGCAACCAAATTGAATGACTTAGAGGAAATTCAAACTGACCAACCTGTAAAAGAAAAGATGTTGGAGGATGTCGCTAGTAAAGAAAAAACCACATTGCAAAACAATATAGACAGTGAAAGTGCTCCGTTAAATAACATAGACAATATGCACAATGACAGTTTTTCAAATGATAGTAATAAGGTTATAGAAGAGAGTTTATCTATTAAAAATAGTGATAGTGATATAAAGAACAATGAATCTAACTTAATATCAGAAGAAGAATCAATGAATGTAGATCCTGAGCCCTGCGAAGCTCGGCAGAATGGCCCGGAGGAAGGGCCTGTAAGTGAAGAACACTTTAAGGAGTCCATTAAAGAAGGTATTCTTGTGTTTATCTAAAATATAATAGTTAATTATTAAACAAAGAGTCAATTGCACTAACCTTTTATTTGTTTTTTTTATTTTTATAATAAGTACGCACGTTGATCAGGCTGGTTATGTGCATGCATAAGAGATTTGATTACAATTCTTAAGCAGTAATGATTAATAATGTGAAGAAAAAAAACCAAATGCCATATGCCAAATACTTTTCAGATAGCAATATTCTAAAATAATAGTTCCTATAAAAACCTATTTACATCATGAGGAAAGGGATCAAAATTACGCCTATTTCACAACGAAGAAGTATTAAAAGAGTTGTACTTTCTCAGTTAGGACAGAAGTGCAACAGCTCAGTGGTTTAAACAGCGGGGTATAAATCTGAAGGTTCCCTACTTGTAGAATGTACCTTTCAATTGTTAATCTGTATGCATGTATCGATGTAGTGACAAACATATCGAACGCTGACATATCAGAAGTTTGATCAATTTTTCTATTGAGGCATTATATATAGATTTTAGATTTATTCATGTCTGATTGTTGTTTAAAAATATCAGAATGTACAAAAATTGCATATAGAATTATTTGTTTATTGAATTGAAATGTAATATGAAAAAATCCTTACAAAATTAATTAAATGTTTTCAGAGGAAAAAATGGAAATTGATTCGACAAGTGTAGATCACCAAGATAGTAAGAAAGATAGTTATGATACATTAGATGACTCAAAACTAGTCGAAGAAGTAACTGTTAGCAAAAAAGAGGAAATAGATCTAAATCTACCTGCTGAAGGGGAAAGTAGCACGGAGCAAGATAATGTTAGTAGAAAAGATTCTACAAATAATGAACAAGACAATCTTGATGATACTAAGGTGGAAGAAATGGAACAAGATAATTCTGTAGTTGATAACAGTACGCCGGAAGACAAAGATGACCGAGGGAATCCTGAATTTGAAGATGCACCAGAACACACAACACTCGATACATCAAGAGAAGGTGATGGTGAAGGTGATTCATCTCAGGTAGGCAGGCGTCTTTCTAGTTGGTTCTGAACTAGGTTTACTGATGTAGTTGGTTTAAAAAGCTAAAACTTGATTTTTTGTATGTGCTTTAATGACAAAATACTATTATTGTTGATTTGTATGTACAGGTTTCGGATCCGTTTGACGAGCTTTTAAAGGGAACACCTGCAGAATCAGAAAATGTTTCACATTCAGAGTCTAATAAAGAATTCAATACAGATAATGACGATAATGATCTCGGCATGGATGATTCAATGCCAATAGATGAAGACCATAATGAAGTCCCTGGTAAGAATATTTATAGTGATAATCCAGCCACTTGATTTGTATTGAACGAATATATTGTATTGGATTTTAAATCTATAATATGAATATATATTTCTCGGACTTGTGACCTGAATTGTAGACATGGTTTGTTTTTAGATGAAGCTCTTGTGGAGGACGTAGCAGTGACAGATCTGAATGAAGGGCAGGGAGCAGATGAGGAAGTGTGTTTGCTTCCAGACACTGAGAGGGAAATCTCCGAGGCAGATAAACTCAAAGCTCTCGCTGCAAAGAAACCTAAGGACACTGAAAGTGTCTCAGGATTTGATTCCCTTATAACAGGTTTGTATTATATTTATAATGCAAATACCAAAAGACTAAGGATAGAGAAATGAATTTAAAAGTAAAAGAAACATCCTTTTTCAGGAAATATTTTAAATTGTGTATTTAATGTTTAAAATTTCTCCAGAATCTGATGCTATGACGAGTGAGGGGAGGCCTGTCAGTGTAGCCATGAAGGGAGAACTGCACGAGGCCGCTGATGAAGCCATGGACACCTCTGTTACTGACGGGGAACTTAACCACACCCAGGATGATGAAGAAGCTCTCAAAGACACTATCGGTCAGTATCCTATTTATTATTTTTTTTAAATCAATTTTATTTTCGATTACTATTTAAAGCAAAATTTCTTATCCTTTTATATCCAGAAGGTAAGGAGGCAGATGAAGAAGAGCATCCAGTAGAACAAATAGTGGAAGAGGAACTCCTCGAAAATATCATCCAAGAAATAGGGCAGGTTACAGAGACTTGCGTTCAGTGCTCAGAAAGTAAGACTTGCATGTACCGGCTACTCGTAGAGGGAGATTTGAAGTACTTATGTGGAGCAGATTGTATTAAAAATTTCCAAGAGAGCACTCCCGTCACTTATATTATGTCACACAAAAAAGTGTACATCAAGGAAGTGATTCCTATAGAACAAACTTGTGATCAGTGTACTGAAGTCATGTTGTGTTATTTTGAAATGTCTGGCGATCCCAAAAAGTATATCTGTCGAGAAAAATGCTTAAAATTCTTCATCACTGCTGACAAAAAAGAAAAGTACGTTGTCAGCAGAAAGAGAAAATTTTTACAAGAAATCAACGAAAAAGAAGCCTGCTGTCACATGTGCTCAGAAACTAAAATGTGCTGCTATGAAGTGACTCTGGAGGGACAGGGTACTAATATTTGCAATCTAGATTGTGTGAAGGTCTTGCAAGAATCTCACCCTGATGTCTACCGGATAAGGAAGAGGAAAGTCATCAAAGTCAAGCAGCCTACTCTGCTCAGACTCAAGGTCATCAGCAATGCTACAGATAAGTATCTCGATGAAGGAAGCCGAATAGTGGCCAAGACTCCGGAACAAGTGGCAGAGGCACGTGCCGATCGCGACAGAAGTTTTAATCGCAGGTGTGCGCAATGCACTCAGCCTTACCTTGGAAATGATAAGAATCTCTCCTGGGAGACCATGGACTTCTGCGACGAAGGCTGCCTGGGCAAGTACCAGAATGTTAACGGCTCACATTGCGCCAATTGCAAAAACGAAGTCTCCATTACTAGTCTGGGTAAATACTGCGTGAGGTTTGGGTACGATATTCGACAGTTCTGCTGTTCAGGTTGCCTGGAAGAATTCAAGAAGGGCCTAAAGATATGTTGCTACTGCCAGCGAGACATCTCCGTAGGTTATGAGGGCTTCCTGGCTCCTGTGGGAGACAAAGGACAGTTTAAGGACTTTTGCTCGCAGATGTGTGTAGAGAAGTTTGATCAGATGAGCAACAACCCAGTGCCTCCTCCGGTGTGGGCGCAGTGCGCTGTATGTTCCAAAGAAAAGCCCACTCAACTCGAAGTAGCCATAAATGAAAAGAAATCCCTGCGCTTGTGTTCAGAGCCGTGTTTTGCAGCTTTCAAATTTGTCAATCACATTTTTCCAGGTAAAAATCATGCTATTTTCACTACAAAGTTTTTTTCAAATCATGATATTGTATTGTTGTTTTACATTTCCCCAATTATAATTTTTCAAAAATTTTTATATATTTTCAGACCAATGTCGGTGGTGTAATAAATATTTTGAAAGAATATCAGCAGAAAGTTATACTATTTACACTGACGCTGCGACCCACTGTTTTTGTACTAAAGCGTGCATGAACGTGTATATTAGCAACTCTCGCCACATTGTGCCCTGCAATTGGTGCAAAGTCAAGAAATACAACTTCGACATGATCAAGAGAACTCTCGCCAACGGGCAATCTATGATGATGTGTTCACTTAATTGTTTAACATTATATCAAGTATCGGTAAATGCTGTCTCTTCAAGAAGGTAATTCTAAATGTTATAGTTTTAATAAATTTACATTTAAAGCTTCCATATTCAGGGAGTGCTACTTTAACAATGTTTCTTTAATGTGGTCAGAAGCTATTGATATTCTTTTACAAACTCATCAATGGTATTTAAACTAATGCTTGCTTGCTTAGCCCATCAATTGACAAATTCTAATTACTTATTACTTTGGTCTTGCCAAAATCTGTGCTTAAAAGCTATAGCATGCCTATAGTATGTTTGTCTTTAATAATTAAATTAATTGATTTCAGAATAAAATGTGATCAGTGTAAGCGCACGTCTCAGGCTCAGTACCACCTAACTATGTCTGATGCCACAGTGAGAAACTTCTGCACGTATCAGTGCGTAATGTCTTTCCAAGGACAGTACAGCAAGACTCCTCTCGTGGTGGAAGGAGACTCTCACCCCAAACAGGCAGTGCCCACAGGGGCTCCTAGAAGAACACTCAATAACCAGAGGGGCGGCGGTAAGTTAGAATGTCTATTATTCTTTGACAAGAATTTAACGCTCCATCGTCATCCTCTGCACACATCATAATAATTTATTTTGATGCCAACAAGGTATACATATTGTTTTCTTGGTTATTTATTAGAGCCATTTTGAATGTTGTTTTTATCAGTTGTTCATTCTACGAACATCATAATTTAAAATAAGGTGAAATCTTTATTCTAAGAATAATATTATATACACTAGAAATGTAGCCCGTCACAGAATGACGCGCATTCGATGAACAATGCTTACAGTAATAAGATGAATAATGCTTTAATTTTGTACCATCAGTTGGATGAAGGTGCGAAGTTCTGTGATATACCTTGGCCTTGAACTTTGAACCAGAGTGGCCCACTGTTAATTTAACTCCCATTGATGCAAAAGATATACTGTTATTGTATGATCTTATTTTTCTCTTGTAATTTACATTATAAATATCCTTTAAATATACTGGGGAAATAGGCCTTGCTGGTAGTTTCACTTTACCTTTGTGATAATAATCGTTGAACTTTCCATCTGATGGGTTTTCTGCTTGATAATGTAAAGCATTGCAGAATCGACAGGTCACATTAATTAATCCGAAGACAAACGCAGCGTTCGCTGTGCATCAGTTTCTTTTTGTCTTGAGGTCGATGCGCGTACTCGAATTTTAAGAAGACGCTGCTCACGTTTTCCTTCCAACTCATTGCTTGACATTTATGTCACATTTCGTGTCACAAACAACGCATCACTTTTCACTGCACTGTTATTTATTTGATGCAGTCTTTATCACGTTCAATAGTGCAATTCTTTTTTAATTACGTTTTCTGTGCGTAGAAGGTGTTATTTTGAGTTATTAATGATGTGATTAATAATTTCTAATGCAATTTCGATAAAAAAATAGAGATGGCATTTGTGTCAAACTGACATAAGCTGGAAATTCCTTAGAAGCATCCAAAATTTGTTTTTTTTGTAAAAGTTCTAAATTTGAAAATCTCGCGGTGAACAACATATCGCGGCGAAAAACAGAATTATATAATTCGTACACATTGAAATTCGCTAAAGCATATTTTATAGTTTATGAATGAAAATATTATCCTATCGTCTTGAAATTCGGCACATAGCTGCGGAAAAATTTACTTAACTTATGTGCAAAAAATCAGCGTTGTATCTTTTAAGATATTCTATACAGAACGGAAAAATGAAACATACACACATACACACATACAAACACACAAACACACAATGGCTATTATTATAGTAGATATGCATACAATCTCATGGTCCCAATATTTTTAATTTTTATGTTTAATTTATTTTTAATTTTTATGACAGATTATGAGGAAAGAGAATTTTTATTACCACCACAGTCAAAAGTTTAAGATCTAAAACAAAAGAACAAGTGCATGTATTCATGTAATAAAAAAAAGTTATTGCTATAGATGATGAGTAACCATTTGAATTGCATGTCCAGCGACACTAAATACAGAAAACATGATATTGAGTCAAAATGATTAGTGGTTAATTTATTTTTAAAATTTTTAGCAAAGTTACAGTCAATGAAGAAGATGGACCAACGATCATCTGGAATGCCCGTCATAGCCAGTGTCCAGTCTCTAGCTCCTCCCCCTTCCCCTGCTGTGGTCACTGGTCGCGGAAAATCCAAGCGACATGCTGCTCAACAAGAGCGGCCGCGTGACCCCACCCCTCCACCACCGCCTCCACCTGCTCCCGTCACACCGCCCCCACCCCCTCCGCCTGAAATTCACAACCATATCATCATCAAGCCCGCCCCTCCCAAGGCCGTCAGGAACATGAGCACCCTTGCTAAGCCGGTGAACATTACCAAAGGGGTTTCCTGTCGACCTCACCTTGTCACGAAAGAATCTCAAACTGATGACTCCCTTCAGAGAAGAATATACATCCCCATTCCTGTTCCCATCTATGTTCCCGTGCCTGTTGCTATGTATTCCTTACCTTTACCTATTCCTGTCCCCATTCCTCTTCCTATCCCTATACCAGTGTTTATTCCGACAACCAGAAATTCCTCCAATGGCATTATGAAGGAGATTAAAAAGATCCACGAGAAAATGCCGACAGATCCATTTGAAGCGGAATTGCTTATGATGGCTGAAATGGTAGCTGGGGACAAAAAGAAGCAAGAGAGTGATTCAGAATCAGAAGAGGAGCCTCCAGGTAATAAAATTGAATCATAATTAAAATATCCCAATTTTTACTTATGCTATTTAATGTTAACAAGACTAAAACAATATAGCATACAGTAAATCATACATTAAAGAGATAAAATGATTGTATTTGTATGTAATGTGTCATTTATTTGATATTTTTGTCTTAGCTCTTCATACTGGTGTCGTTTCAGATGAAAGCTTCAGTCCGGAAGGCATGGACACGGGCACATCGGCATTTGGAGAAGATGTCTTGCAGATGGCTTTGAAAATGGCCACAGAGTACGACGAACCTCCTGTAGATCTTGAGTCTGCCATGACTGCTTCTACCATCACCCCCAGCTCACACCCTTCCATGCCTCCTAGCAAATATGGTAACTTTCACTCGTAACATAGGAATTAATTGGTAAATTACAAAATGCAGTCAATTCTGTTGTCTGTCTCCTTTGAAGACAAATAATATTTTGTATATAATTGTTGAGATGAACTTTGAAGGCCTTTAGAAATGGTGTAGAAACCTAAATGTCAATGAAACTTTGACACGAAAAACACCCAAAAATATATATTGCAAATAAATTAATAGGGTTTGGACCATATATCATCACAAATATTTTACTTAATAGTTGATTGCTTGCACGTCTGTGTATCTCGTATTTTTTTCTTTTTTTAATAGTAAAAATGGAATCTCAATTCATATAATAATGAATATATTAGGAGCACAATATTTGATTGCAGGCGTGGAGGATAGTCAGATGCACCACCACCAGATGATGTTGCTGGAGCAGCAACGCGCCGTGGCAGCAGCTGCAGCAAATCGCAAACGCGGGCGCACGCCAGCTCCAGGGCCCTCTCCCGTGCTTCCACGTTCCTCCAAACGAACACGCCGTGCACCTGAGCCCACTCCACCTCTGCATGCTCCCGAACCCCTCCGTGAGCCCCAGGAGAAACCAGATGCCAACATGTGCCTCAAGGTTTGTTCACTGACATTGAATTTTTTTTTATCTAAAAAAGTTAAAGTACATAATCGCAAGACTCGAAACTCTAACTCTGTTTATTGTGACAATTTTTTTTTGCTATTTTGTTACTCAATTTATGTTTGTACATGCAATATCTTTACCTTGAAATTGATTATGAATCTGCAAACTGCAATCAGTCGATTGTTTTATGTAATGAGACCACTTATCTTTTTTCAGTATACTTTTGGTGTGAACGCTTGGAAACAGTGGGTTATGACGAAAAATGCTGAAATGGAAAAATCAACTGTACGTCGGAAACCCTTCAAATCAGAGATCCTCCAACTGACAGCTGATGAACTCAACTACTCACTATGCTTATTTGTGAAAGAAGTCCGTAAACCCAATGGCAGTGAATATGCCCCCGACACGATATATTACTTGGTGCTAGGTAATTTATTCACACAAAATAATATAAAACAGATATATTTAGTTAGATTTTTTTGTTATTTTAGCGTTTGTTTCTTAATTGATGAATTTTTCTAATCAACCTAGAATACATGACTTTTCTTGGTCTTATCTTACTTCAGAAAGTAATTCGTAGTTTACTTCCAGGTATTCAACAATATTTGTTTGAAAATGGGCGAATAGATAACATATTTACTGACACCTATTATGAAAAATTCACGGAGTGCCTAGATGAGGTGGCAAGAAAATTTTCTGTTCTCTACAACGATTCTCGTAAGTATATTTATTTTACTCTTCATATCCGACCATATGAATGGTCATAGTGAGCATTACAATTGTGTAAAAAGATCGTTCATACACGCACCGAGGGTCACAAGCCCCTCGACTCATCTCAAAGCGACAGTCTAACTGAGCTAATGTATTTCCATAATTGCTAAGCTTATATTTTAATATTTTTGAATAAAATACTTGAGTGATTTTCCACATTTTTATTTTTATTAGTGACCGGTTTCGCCAACCTTTCACGTTGGCATTATCAAACACTAATAAAAATAAAAATTTGGAAAATCACTCAAGTATTTTATTCAAAAATATTAAAATGGAATTCCACCAAGTACTCTGTCAAAAATATTGAATTTCTTAAGCTTATATTTCTCATCTTGCATTTTATAAAATTATTATTTGTCAATTTCTTTAGTGTATGTTTTATTACATTTGATTTTGAAATATTTCAGAATATATTGTTACTCGAGTAGAAGAGGAGCATCTCTGGGAAAGTAAACAGCTTGGAGCGCATTCCCCTCATGTCCTTCTCTCCACCCTCATGTTCTTCAACACTAAACATTTTAATCTTGTGGTGAGATCTTTTTGTAATTATGGTTTAGTGCTTAGAATTGATTGTGATGAAAATAAACAAAGAAAAAATAAACCAAACAACCACCAATATATAGTTCTGAGTCTTCTGATTCATTGACTTGTTGTTGCTTTAAATCACTGGTTCCCAAAGTGGGCAATATATTCCCAGGGGTCGAAAAATTAAATTGGGGGTCCACGAACTATAAATGAGGGTCTACGAGAGTGGATCCCATTTAAGCAGGTCATCACCAAAATTTAGGCATTCCGTAAATGTCAATTGAACACAGATTGAACCTATGTACTTACATAATAATGCTGTAAATCCTGAATTATGGACTATCGCAAGAAGGTTTTTGATAGTTTTTCCATCTTCATACCACATGGAGAAGGGTTTTAATGCAGTTGTCAACCTTCTTACAAAAAATAAATAGTTATTCAATGTTTACATACCGACATAAAATATGGCGCACCCTGTATATCAGATGTCAAAAATATGTTTGAAGATGATGAATTTGCAAAAATTCAATATTAGCAAGGCAGGGGTCTACGAAAAACAAGAAAACTCGACAAGGGGTCGACGGGAGAAAATAGTTTGGGAGCCTATGCTTTAAATAAAATATTCTTGTGATTATTTCATAGTATTTTATTTAAAATGGAATTCCACCGAGTACACTCTGTCAAAAATATTGAATGTTTACTAATGCATCATATTGTACTGGCGATTTGGGATTTGAGAATTATAATTCTTACAGTTGTGATCTTTTTCTATTTTTTTTTAGACGGTTGAAGAACATATGCAGCTATCATTTTCCCATATCATGAAACACTGGAAAAGAAACCCAAACCAGCCTGGAGCCGCCAAGGTTCCGGGCTCAAGAAACGTGTTGTTGAGGTTTTATCCTCCACAGGCTGCATTAGGTAAATTTTATTTTTATATTAAATGTTTTATTTGAATTAATTATCATTTAATATATTAAATTGATAATAATGTTTATTTTTTGTAGAAGCTAATTCAAGAAAAAAGAAAGTATATGAACAGCAAGAAAATGAAGAAAATCCACTCCGGTGCCCTGTCAAGCTTTATGAATTCTATCTCTCCAAGTGGTCAGTTTTGAGTATCATTTTACAAATTTAATAAAACCACCTTGCCTTATTATTACAAGGGTAACTTATTTAAATTGAAATTGTTTACCTGGCATTCATCATTTTTGAAAATATATCAATAATTTGATCATTTCATTGCAGTCCTGAGAGCGTGAAGACAAGAAATGATGTGTTTTATCTGATGCCGGAGAGGTCGTGCGTGCCCGACAGTCCTGTGTGGTACAGCACGCAGGCCCTGGGTCGAGAGCCACTGTCCAAGATGCTGCACCGAGTGAAGATGGTGAAGGAGATCAACATCGCTCTTCTGACCAGTTAGGTTGTCAAGGAATGAACCAGCACAAAGCGATTCCTCTCCTGTAGAGTTAGTGTTTAAACTTGTTTTCGTAAAATAACCATGTTTCTCGGTGCGGATGATTTTAAAAGTGACGTGTTTATAAATGAAAAGTATAGGATTCAAAGAATAGATGTTTGAAATGTGCTTTTGCGGCCACGTGCGAGTTCAGAGAGCCAGCGCGACGAGTTCTTCTCTCTAGACTTGCCCATTGCTCAAAAGTTTTCCAAAACAGGGATAGGAAAAAATTTATGTATCAAGATTAGAGCATGAGGGACATAGTGTCGTTTATAATTGACCTTAGTTCTTAATGAAACTTGATAGTTATCGGATTTTTAACTAAAGTGAATTAATTAGTAGATTTAGTTTTATAAGAAGAAAGTACTCTAATAAAATTTACGTTTAGCGTGTACTAAAAAGTGTCATCGTATCTTGAAGTTAGTCATTATTTTGGACAGACAGCTCTCTGAAGGGGCCGAAAAGCTGAGGCTCTGGAGAGTAATATTATTTGAGAACGTCCATCGGTATTATTGTGTTGTCTCCTCGGAGAGTATTCTGGCAATTATGTTATTATTTAGAATTGAATGCAAATAAGCAAAGTTTATATTCCTGATATTTATTAAGAACAATGGCTGCTTTGTGTTGATTCCTTCAAATTATTAAATTTAAGTGACTAAAGTGAATGTCACGTTATTTGTTTTTTCTTGGTCATTTGTAAATTGAAAAATTACAATGAATAAATTATATCAAACTTTAAAAAATATACAGATGATAAATAAATTAAAAAAGACACCGAGTGCTTTATATATTGAATACATTCTTTCCATTGGAATGTTGGCGTCTTATGCGAGATCATGTATGTAAGAACAAGTACATATTTTATAATAAATTGTGTATATTTAGTCCCAACACCAACTTGTTGCATCGAAAGATTTCTTTTTCTATCATTTGAAGAGTATCAGGTTGGGTCTGAGATAGAATGTGTATACTTTTGCATAATTATTTTTTATGTTTTTACTGGTATGTGTGATGGATATGTATTCGTGGTTTTTTTGGTGTGGAGATTGGTTTGTTTGAATGCACCTCATACCCGTGTTAGTTCACATCGTCCACTCAGCCTGATGGAAGTTTGTTACATTATTAGGTTGAATAGGTTCCGAGTTCGGAACCATCAGAAGCGGTGGCCAATCTTGTCTGGTAATTGCACCTCGTGTGCGACGGACATTTACACTGTATTCTTTAAAAGCCATTGTGATGTCATATTATACTTTTTCATATAAGAGTTGCCTTTATAAAACTATTGATCAGAAACAATTCTCTGTACTTTTAGTATGTATATTTTTAGAATTATAGATAATTTACTAAAGTGATAAATAATATACTTACATTTAGCAAAAGTTATTTTGTGATAGAAATTTTATTTCTCTTTGATTTGTCAAGTTTGGTGTATTCTTAGAATATATGAAATACAAGAAATGAAGCTCAAGTTAAATAATATTCCATCTACTCCTTTACAGGGCAAACAATATTTTTGGCTTTTATTTTATGTAATACTCCTACAATTGTTATCACTATTTTAACTACTGAACACCAATATAATATTTTTATTTATTGTCCCTGATTTTTACAATAATATAATAGAACTCTCAGTCAACCAAAAATATTGTATAGTGAAGAAGTTGGAATTTCAGCAACAGATATTCTTTATTATCACTTTAGTTTGTGGAATAGAGATAGAAGACTGTAATAGAAGAAGAGTTAGACATGTCTCGTGAAATTATCAGCTAAATGTATCCGACTTCCCACTAATCGTCATTCCAGCTGCGTGCCTTCTCGTCTGGCCTTATTCATCTGGTGGATGAACCACGGAAATGTCTGACTATTTAAAAAGGCGCAAGTAGACCAACTACATATAAAAATATCTCAATAGCCTGTGTATTTGTATAATTCAAATCTTGTTTTACAGAATTATTAATGTTAATAGTCCATATACAATTATTAAATTATTTTTTTGTGTTTTGCTCCTTTTTAAAAAGCTTTAATACTTTGAAGCACTGGATAAGACGCCATATTGATATACGTTGTCAGTGTGCTATCTGTTACATGGCTAACAGAAGGTAACACAATCCATATTTTACCATAGCCACATGATCATATTGATAAAATTATTTATTTCAAAATAACCAGTCTGCACTTTTTGGTACGGTCTTTTAGTAATCTCGCATATTAGTTTCATAATGGTCACAAGTTTTCTCCTATTTGATGTATTCTAAGAATGAATAATTATTTCCGCCTCGGTTCTTGTAACAATACCAAGTGTGTATTCCCGCTCGTGTCTGCGTTTGTCAGAAAAACTAATGAATCTAGTGTCTTACTAAAGTCGTAATTTTGTATCACAAGCCAAAAACTTGTGATCTCAAAATATTGCTTTATTTTAAATATCTTCAGATGTTGTGAGAAAAGTAGCCTACTGTGGTGAAATTTAATGTATTGTAAAAAAATCGTTTAATTTATAAAGAGCCATGGTATTTTCAAAAGATACTGCCATATAAATATTTTTACATAGTAAAATGTTTGAAAAATTTGAAAATGCCACCTCTCGTGTGTAATAATTGCAAGTTACACGAACGATTGTTTAAAGTGTTCTGATCTTCTCAAAAATTTAATGAAAGTTCCCACTATTTTTATACTGTACATCTCGGTTAGTCAGTCTAAAAGTAAACAAGGGTGACTTTCTTATTGTATTCATTTGCAATGCTTCTAGTTTTACAAATAAATAATATATATATGTATAATTTTTTTTAAGATTTATTTTCCATCCAATCTCAATAAATAAATTGATTTGTGTTTCCATTAGTCTAGGAATTCATACTTATTTTTAAAAATAATGTAAAAGCTATAAGATATTTTATTTGTTCTTACTATAAATGGTTTTGTATATATTAATAGTGCTGTTTTTATTTTACACTTGTTTTCTAAACTGACACCGAACATACACATAAAATAACATGAAAAATTCTAAATAAAATATTCAGGACACGTCTGGCTGTTGTTTTATGTGTCAACGGTTTACCTAAACTGTTCAGATGTATAAAATATTCATTAAGCACATTACAAAAGAAACTGCCTTTATATTTAATGATATTTTTTTATTGGGATATTAGGATCTAGTGCTTCTCAGGGAACAGGAAATTTCGCGACAGTCCAAATAGTCTAGCGTGGCAGAAGCAGACTCCGCACATTATTTACAGTATTAATATTTTTGATAAATACTTGTTACGGCATATTATTTTGAGGAGTTTTATATGCTTGTGCCATCTAGTGTATTTGGACAGTAAATGATTTAAGGCCTGAAGTATACTGCACCACCACACTACGTTCTTCGTATTCCTCTTCTCCGACTTACTCCGAGAAGATGAATATCTATTTGTTAACCAATCTTGTACGAGCCGTAAACTTTTATCTGTTATAATTAAGACTGCTCGTTTCACCATCCATACTTACATATTGCTGTAATCCATATCACCGCATAGCACTCATTTAATATTGATACCTGTCCTGTGTTAACTCGTGAAATAATGAAAACTTTTCATATAGAAAAAAATACAACAAACTCGACGGAATGAAACGGGCAAGGTCGGCAAATGTATTGAAAATGAAGAGTAAAAAAAATAATTGTTTTTAAAATACCCAGTTTATTATAAATTCAGGCTACAAAAACCATGCACTAATTGTGTTCATTTTATTAATTGTAACAATAAGTTGTACTGCTCATTTAGAAAATCCAGATAAGTTTTAACACAAATATTGTTTTGTGACAAGATTTATATTTTTCTAACAAAGTAAATAGACAAATGTGTTGAGTTGATGAAAATTCCAGGTTTTCTAAATTTATTTTCTTATAACCAACTATTCTCTTTTTAGCAGCATTCTGAAAAAACCACACAGAAAAATTCACAGAATAAAAACATTTTCGTAATTTAATACAATTTTTTGTTATTTAAATATAAAAAAAAAACTATCTATTGAAAACCCGCCTTTGTTATGTTTGTCATTTAAATCTAAAAAATAGATTGTTGTTCTCATCACAAAGTTACCTTTAAGCCTTTTCGTACGAGCAAAACATTCTCTTTTATTTGATATAATTATCTGGTTTTGTTGTTTTTTTTTATTATTTTTTTAAAGCATTAAATCTAAAGATGCTTACATTCGTAATAGTTTAAGGCATGTAATTGACTCTTATTTTGTTAGAAGCTGAATTACATCTCAAATTATAATGAAAAGACAAAGTACGTACAGGCTTCTTGCAAAATGGAGCCATCCGCGAGACGATATCTAGTCATCAAATTCAGTTTAAGTAATTCTAAAAGTCTTATTATGATATTGTTAATAACATTTAATATAAGGCCACACATCAGCTACCATGTATCCTAAGACAATCTTAAAAGTTAAAACTTATATTTTTTATCATCGCATGATTATATTTTTTGTTTTTTTTTTAATATGTTTTGTGTGATAAAAAATTGTTTGCTATAAAAGACATGGTACCTAATCTAAATAGTTTCTGCATACAATAAGACCTATTATGAGAGTATATTATTGACGAATAAACATAGCAATCTGAGAAGAGATTTAAAAGCTGTCCATTTACATTTAAGTTAATACTAATTATTCGCACATTATTATAATAATGCTGTTTTGTTTGACTAGTTACAATACTACATTTTAAGTTTCAATATAAATCATATGCTTTTGTGAGAAAACATTTAAAAGTAAGTTAAAGTTGAGTGGATTATCGTAATATTGATATTTGTAAATGCTTACAAACTGTGTTGAAATACTTTTCTAGAAAAATACGACACTAAAAATAAATAAACAGCTCAAAACCTTAAACTCAGTGCAGATCTTAAATGTAACAATAATTTTATGTTAATTATATAAAATGTGATATTTTTGTACACGGTTTATGGGCAGTGATTTAATTACTTTATTCATATATATCTAAACTGATAACAAAAATAAACAATAACAATATTTTAGAACTAGCTCTACGTATAGCTCAGTTATATCTATGTAATTATATAATAATTATGTATTGGCATATATATTAATTGGTAAAAATTTCACAGAAATTTTATTTTATCCAATGATATTTTCAGTCAGCGTCAAACTGAATCCGTTCTATTCAATTGTGATTGAATACAGAATCTAATCTAGTCAAATGTCGCAACACAACTTGTAGAATAAAAAAATATAACTTCTATTGTGTCAAGTCGGTCAATTGCTACACCGCTGATTGAATATCAACGAAAAATATACTAAAAATGATCAGGAACGAAGTCGTCCTTAAAGGTACTTTTGTATTGTAAAATATAATAAAATTATGTTATAAATATTAATATAATATTTACTACTATGAATTCTCAAAAAACTTCAAAAATTTTCTGTAGTAAAAAGACTACACACAAATCAATAAACATATATAATACGAAATATTTAAATTTCAACTGTGATTATGGCAATTAGTCTCAATAGTCAAACTATTCCTTTTGCATCCACGAATACTCAAAATACACAACGGAAATTGGATTGTCAAAATGACTCCCAAGATCTAATTGATAAAATCTTAAGAACGTCTCTGAAATGGGAAGTATTCAATAATAATAATGTTAATATACCTATTTTAATCAAACCAAATACTCGGGTAATCTAGAATTCCTAATTCTATGACTAAAATAGTTATCTTGGTACTTAATTAAGTAAAGATTACTTAAGTTGATTCACAAAGAAATTCCAACTTTTCCGGTCCAAATTACAATTGTGACCGAATCAGTAAAATAATCTAACATAGTTTTTTTTACTTAACAATCAAGAAAATGTGGGAAGTTTGTATATTAATTGCTATGGACCCTGATATCCTCCCGAGCCCGTATACTATGCTCGGTTAGTAAAAAAAGTATACTTATTTAAATACTGGACATTTTTTGAAATGAATGCTGTTTTTCTTTTCAGACAGGAGCAAATCTCAAACATGTCTAGACAAGTCTAAACATTATTGTCAACATTTCACATTCACATTTTGATGATTCCATAAGCAATACAAAGAACTGGTGGTTTAGTTGATGGAGAAGCATATCACCTTTACTGAATGTCGATGTTTGCATACAAACATACATTCATCAGCAACAACTATCAATTTAACATAATTCAGTAACACAAAGTCACCATGGTTGGAATCTCGTCGAGCTTTTCCAAGACGCCTGTGTTGATTGTGTTTTACGACAAAAATAATACACTTAAGGCATATTTAGACATAAAATGTCAGTTTAAAGTTGTTTTTGATCAAATAATTTTTTTTGAAGGTCTCAAATCAATGTATATTGGCGTAAATAACAAGTATTACGCGCATTTCTCTTCATTTAATATCACCTTACAGCCCCATCAGGAATGTTGAAAGGATCATTAATCATTGAGAAAAATATTTCATCGCAAATCAAATTTAGTCAAGAGTTATTAAAACAAATATTTGCATATTCATAAAGCCAAAGTAAGCGATGATAAAATATTTTATGAAAGGATCCACGCTAGGAGTGAAAGCCAGATTTAGACAGGCGGGGGACCTTTCATGTAACGCAAGTGCGGTGTAAAGCCGGCGCCGAGGTTGTTCACGGCGTCACAGCAGCGCGGGCCTCCCAGGAGGCAAGCGCACAGCAAGGCGAGCAGACATATCTGCAGGGGTAGGGCACACCATGCCCAGCGCCGCCCACGACCTCCTCCGGGGCTAGGCTCACCGCTGGGGTCCCCCGCTGCACAGCCCGTCTTCACGGCGCTGGAGGAACGAGGGGTGGAGCTGGAATATACCGAGCATAATACAGATAGTGCGTATATTCACTGGTACCTTAAGAGTTATTATTAGTCGTATCCCTCCTGTCCCGTCTAATAAATGAAAGCCATAGTTTAGTTATTCTTGATATATGAAAGCATGAACAGTCCATGTAAATTGAATGTATCAAGAATAACTAAATTACTTGTTCAATTTATCAGTTTGACATTTTAGGAATATTTAAATATAGACATACCATGAAATGGACAACCTTTCGCTGATTGGAGGAAGTCCTTTCTCAAGCCCTGTTCCAGCTACGCCTCCCGCTGTTCTCACAATGAGTTCTCGGCAGGCCAGCTGAAGAGTGCGCAGCTCCATCTCTGCTTGCTCCATGCGCTAAAATTTTTAAGTAAATTAGATATTTTTTTAAAAAAAAATGTAAATTGAATTCTAAGTTGGTGAATTTACAGATGTTGCATAATAATAACAAACCTTTGTCATAGCTTTGAGTAATTTGCTTCCCGGAGCTAGAACAGCTTCCATGGCTCGTGCGGCCGCCCTCAATCCGGCGAGTCGCCTCTCTCTCTCTGACAGTTCCTGCTCCGAGCCCGAATCTGATATTCCACTATCTGATAGTGATCCACACTCTCCCTTCTGGAATATTAAACACATTATGGTAAATTACGCACATTACACACTCAGTTTTGAAATATGTGGGTAGTAAATTGTTACCTGGTGTGTGGATTCAGAGAGAAGACGGGCCACTTGGGTAACATGTGGAGCTACACGCGCCGGGTCCCCGGCGGCCAGGGCGGCTTCGATGAGTCGTAGCGTGTGAGAGTCTCCTCGCAGGGCCCCTCGCAGCTCGGCCAGGCCGCGCTCCCAGGCACCCCACGTACCCAGAGCTCCCTCCAAGGCTGATATTTCCGAGTTGGTGCTGCAAAGTAGACAGTTGTATTAAAAAAATATATACGATAGATATCAATTTAGCTCTGAAATATAAATTATTTTACTACTCGTCCAAATATTGCAATCATATTAATTTTTTATCATTATAGTACAAGCGAAGTTCTTTAAAAAGGTATTAATTAAACGATAACATTACATTTATACCCAAAATAATCAGTTATTTGATGGGAAGGAAATGTGAATGAGATATATTATATGGCTTTGAGTGAATTATTTTTAAAAAGTTATAATGTGACAATGTCAGTAAAAATCATATCTGACAAGACATCAAGACGCATAGCTCGAGATTACTCCGCGGGGCCGGTGCTCGATGAGTCGAGCTATCAAACCACCGAGCCTACAAAATTACCTCTCATTGGATTCTTCCCAGAGGCGGTAGAGATCCCCGACCTCGTCCTTGAGATTGCGGCAGAGGGTGTCGGTGAGGGAGCTGGCCGTGGCGGGGCTCTGTCCCACGTCGGTGATGAGGCGGTGCACCGACACGTTCAGCTTCAGCATCGTCGCTTTGTGGTCTGACAGGGTTGTGTGACGCACCTGAAAAACAATCGTTAGTCAGTCAGTAACTCAGTATATGAATTGAAAAAGCACTTATTACTGCCTAAAGAGTCTGGTGTGGGGAGGAAGATGGAGGATAGATGTGATGTGATGTCACCTTGAGGTCCTCGAGGCGGCGGTGCAGCTGGGCGCGGGTGTGCAGGGGCGGCGGGGGGCGCTCGCGGGGGGCGCAGGCCCTGAGGGCGCCGCGCAGGGCCAGCAGCTCGCGGTGCAGGCGCCGGGCCGAGGCTCGAGCCTCTCCAGCCGCGCGCGCGCCGCTCCAGCGCGTCACCAGACCTGCACCAAGTCACAACTGAGTATTGATACCCTCACCGAGCGCGCCGAGTGACGACAACCATCTAACAACTAACTAACATCTGAGCACTCAAAGGTGATTGGCTAGCCATTTATGTCCCAAATTAACGCAAGATTTGAATTAAATAGAAAACGCAGTCGTTTCAAGCTTTCATTATTTTTGAAATATTGTTCAATAATGAAGACACGTTATTCTATCGCGTAACGCTCCGTTTTTACAAACCCTAAGGTGTCTAATTGTTTTTTTTCAAGTGTTCCCAAAACTTTACTGCAAAAATGGCGACAAATTCAAATCTTCAAATCTTGCGTTAATTTTGGGACACCTTTATATACATATTCGAAAAAAAATACATCAAGACAACTTGAAATCTTCAGAGGAGAATGGCGATCATATCACTGAGCACATGTTTATGCTGAGCCAGTGTTAATATAAGTAAAGTGGGTCCCCAGATCCTTCTACATCGCAGTTATGAATATAAATTCGAAGGAAAAGTCTGCGTATTGCTGCTGCCCAATAGCACAATTATATAATTATTTTTTTAAAATGAGTGAACATTTTAAAATCTTAATTATTTAGTCAAAAAAAAATCTAGTAAAAGGCAGGTCGAAGTATGTAACGGGTCAGTCGAAAATAGTCTGTTCTTTTCAAGTAAAAAGGAATTTCTATTGTTACGATACAGTAATTATGCATGCAATCACCTGGCCGTAAAATGCAGGTGAAATCGTACTAACCGAGCAGAAACGCCGAGGAAAATATTTATAAGAAAACATTACCGCGACGATTGCATTGTTTACTGCAATTCTATAGACGGGGCTCGTTTCGCAGGACGTCGCTGTTTTCGACTCGGCAAAACATATCGTCAGTCACACGCGTTTTGATAATAAATAGCAGCCGTTTTTGTAGCTTAAGAAAAAAATTGTATTGTAATACATATTTTTATTATAAAAAATAAACGTGCGTTGCCACTAATTCGTATGTAATTCACACTGATAAAAATGAAGAGATTTTCAAATTCTAAGCCTTATTTGTTTCCCCGAGTATCTCCGCCGAGAACTAATAAGCTATTGTTTTTTTGCATATTTGTATACTGCACAATAACACGTCCTTTGTAATTTATACCTATAAAAAAATAATCTTTACAAACGGAAATGATTTATTTGCGCATTGCATGTGACGAGAAAATTACTTTACGCAAGGGCGCGAAGTCTACAAATTTATATTAAACCACAGGTGCGATTTGATATAACAATATCAGAACCGACAATCGATCGCTATAGATTATTCTAGCGTTATCTTTTAAAGAATTGAGTTGTGAATATTTGGGGTATCGTACCCAAAAATTATTTCCTACCCTATTTTGAAAAATATCACATAGTAAAATGTCGTTTTGTGTTGCTACTAAAAAATTGTCATTTTGCCAAGTTGAAAACTAATATTCCTTCCATTAGAAATAAATAATCCTCTTATTTTGTTTATCATAACAGGATAAGTGATCAAAATATATATTTCATGAGGTCTGCATGAAGCATTATACAATGGTAAATTCACTTGCCGCTAGATCCACCCGAGGATTACTTTACTGACAAATTTCTGTAGATTAATCGCAGATAAGGCGTCTAATTTACAACGGGTGTGAAAATCTAACCACAATTCATACAAAACGCACCTAAAAAGTGTCAAGTACTTAAAGCGGGAGATTGTTATTGTTATTGTACATAATTTGGTTCAAACAATGTCTAATAAACAGAAAAATGTGAATAATTGTTACGCTGGTCCGTCGAATCCGGCTGGAACGGTCGTTTCAGAGTAACGCAAAAAGGTGAAAGTAAAATGAATTATCCATTCATACGAAGCGGCCGGGGGAGACTGGGCGGAATTGATCCAACTAAGTTTCTTGGTGGGTACATCATTCAATTTTAATTTATTTACCAAACTAACGTCATATACACGAGTTTTCAGTACTTGGATTTAAAGTTTGTCTTTGAATAAGACAGCTAGATATGATACTATCATATCTGCGAGGTTATCGGTATTGGTTTAATATCGAGCTCGTGAGGTGCACTCTACAAGGCTTACTGGGAAATTCATTTGGACTTCAGCATAAACGCGTCATTGCCAAAACTTATCTTATGGCGAAACCCAGCGTGGCTTTGCCCGCGTGCTGAACTTTATTACTATTTTCTGACCAATGTGAGGATTCCCATTCTTACAAAAAAACACAATTTAATAATGTAAATTACAACGCGGTATTCTGGTTATTCTAATATACTTTAATTATGCACAGTAGTCTTCGGATGCGTACGAAAAAAAGGTTTTTGAGTAAGTAAGTAGAGTAAAATTTCTTTTAGTAATGAGTTTATTTTTTATTTACTTTCAGTAATGTGAAGCATGGGTTTTACTTACTTCTTCGTTTTTACCAATAAGCTCTAACCACACTTAATTTGACCACAAACTATACGCGAAGAATAAATTGTCCCCTTTTAGTGCAGTATTCGGCTTTTACGTCCACGTACCCCACTCGTGGCATAGATTTTCTCAATTTGATGGAGATGCCATCTGTGTACATCGACCCGCTGGGTAATTTGATACGGATGTTGGTACCGTAGGCACAGAAAACTTGCTAAATAAAAAAGTAATGTGAAAACACCGAGCCACATCTTTTATCTTCTTCGCTTATGCATGCGAGTGAGCAAATATACAGGTATACAGGTAGCGACTGACTGTTGAAAAATTGTTTGTACGCGATGTCGTCTCTGGTACATATGCCAATTGGTAGCTGGGCGGTGCCAACACGCGCAAAGTATAATCTAGTTGGTGGTGTGAATATAGTTCCGGTGTGTGCGAAAGGAAAAGTGAGCCTGCGAATTCTTTCGATGCTACATTATTAGAGATGTCTATCATTATTTAAAATTTAGAAATGTCTGGCCGTGGTGCCGACTTGGAAAGTTGCCGAAATACGGCGAAAGAAGTGCAATAAAGAAGCGAAAAGAGAGCCTCGTTTTTCGGCACATTTGAATATTGTCGGTGAGCCAGGTGTGTAATTTAGTGTGCTGCAAACAAAGGCGAGAGCAACTGGGAATGCACTTTATTATCCGACTCACCTGTCATTATAATTTTCTAATTACTACGTATGTACATACATTCCCCGCCAACTGGTACATCAGCATGTGTTGGATAGAAAATGAAATATTCTCATGCCATGTCAATACTTTAAATAAATCTCAACACTCAGAGGCAAAATATTATAACTATAAAACTTCAAAATATTATAACTTAAGATCTTTAGTTTTTTTTTTTTTTTTTTGATTACAGTGTTTTAAGATACAATACAATTTTTGAAAGCATAAATATATAATGACTAAATTACATTTTTGTATGTTTTCAGTACGGCTGCTTTCTCTTTTGCGTACGCAAAAAAAAACGAATAATTCAGTGTCGGTCGGGGCAGAGTTAAGTGTTCAAGATGTGCACAAAGAAGTCAAAGCTAGACGAAACAATGATATTAATAAAACGATTGTCGAAAAATTCCAAATGGCGGTGGAAAATGTCACGCGATCTTGCTGCCCATGACTGCTTCCCGCTGGCGCAGAAACCTCGATTTGAGGTTGAAAATTCACTAAAATTGTAGGCGACGTGCCGAAGTTTCTTAGGCTACAAAAATAACAAGTACTGTTATATAAACCACAGAGGCACGCGGCGGCCGCGGCTCGGATCCGTATCGAATTGCCATCTGCTGCTGCAGCTATTGGCGACGTTTAGTCCAATAGAAGTAACATGGAAATACTTTAAAGTCTATCAGATCACGTGTGGATAGCTTCAATCTATATCTTGGGGCGTGATGAACGAGGCATTGGATGTCTCTGACGGAGCACAATGACTTAATTTGTCAGTCATCCGTAACCTCGGCCGCGAGCCCAGGTTGCGCAGTTGCAATGCCATTCTTGGGTAGAGACCCGACTTAAACATTTAATAAAATATATTATTAAGGATAAAGTTGACATGTGTACTTTATATGCATAATGAGAGTCTGATATCGGGTATGATTATTTTTTGCTTAATTTCCCTATGCGTCATCACTGCAGTATGTAGAATTGTGACCTCACCGATAAATTCAGATGTAGGGTTTGTATAGCCAATTGTAAGACAAGTTTTTCAAGTAAATTTAATTTATTTTAATAAAGCAATGCAGACAACGGATTGCATTGTGACTAAAACCAATGTCAAGTTGGCCTTGTTGAAGACAAACAAATAAAAGAAACTTTATCATAAACAAATAAAAAAACACGTGCTATGAATCATACTTTGTATAAATTACAATGCTACAATATTCTTTGAAAAATGACACTAAATCCTGATTTATATTTTAAGTCGTTTTTCGTAATAAAGACAAAGTTTTTTTTATTAGCAGTTAGTAGATACTGTGACAGACATACAGCTTTTTTTAAATCTGTTTTTCCAGCGGATGTCCAGTGCTTTTACCGCTGCGCTACCTAGAAATCCAATATATCCGAAAGTTATACCAAAAACTAAATAGATTTTAATAATCCCTCCAGAGTATTCACAAATCGTTTTGGACGACCTCAATACCAGCTGTCACTTACAAGTAAGAACGAGTATCAAATATAGCAATGATTGAGCCGCGAATTGATTCACGGTGACCCAAAATATAATGGGATTACACTCTTAGCCTCGCAAGACGACGACGGGTTGCCAAGGGGCTTCGCGGAGAGCTCATTCAGAGACGTCTATAAAGGTGAGTTCGCATAAAGCACACCTAAAATGAACGCATGCTTCGGTTTTTGCTTCGCATGCTCATTAGGCACCGCGCGTGGAAGGGGAGGACCGCCTTCTGAGAAGTGACGAGGAAGACGAGACAGCGGAGACGATGTGAAATAGAGTACGACGAAATCGAAAGGTGCCTGGAAATCGGTCTCGTATAATAAAGAACGACTTGATCTAGATATCTAACCGAGATAATTAATTTACGTGGAAGGTTCAAGCTCGGTGGGGAGTTGTGTAGCAGTCGATGTCGTTTTTATACTTTTGAAAGCGGTAGAACTGAGTGATCATACAGAAGAGTGTCGAAATATATAACGGGGTAAGTACACAAGTTAATGAGGAGTTAAAATGATAATGTTTTGAGTACATCTGCAAAAAGTTGACGAGCAACGGCAGTGAAATTTCAATACTCACAAATACCATTTGTGTTCAGTGTTTGTCTCAGACAATTTTAACTTGTCTACTAAGCTTTGGTTGACGGTGTACATTAACGGTTCCATTGAAAATAAGAAATTGATCAAGCGAAAAACATAGCGAACTGACAGTAGTAATGCAAGATTCTGATCCCGATTCAAGCGTGAACTTGAGCCCCGCAAGTCATCTCGTATCTATGAAATTGGCTACACGGCGAACACACTTTCATACAAACCGGCGCTTAACACCAAAGCGCGCGGACCGGTGCCGGTTTGCCTTTGACAAACTACAGCTCGAGGTATCGTCTCAGACAACAAAAGCCGCCAATTCAGGGCGCACGCCATTGCCGGCAAACGAACTATCAAAATAAAATTATTGATATCGCAAAACCTAAACAAAAAAGATCACTGAAAATAAATATACCTATAATATACAAACATGCGTCGTTTTGTGGCACAACAGATAGACATTGTTTTGCCACAAAGAGAGCAGAATTTGTGAAGATTATCGTGTGCTGTGTGTAGAAAACGTCATCAAAAGCTATGAAATTAAAAAAATAAATATTTGATAAGCATAATGCCACAGTTGTGTTGATGTTGAAAGATATTGAATGTTACATGCCGTTGACGGTTCGCGAGCTTCCCCGGGGCGGCCTGCCTCAGAGCCGGACTCGAGGTCTGGAGGTCCGACGTAACGACACGTCAAGTGATTTCTCTTATTTTTTCCGAATACCCGTCGGCGGAGGAGACCGCGCCTGGCCAAGACCCGAGGGCAGCAAGCCCTGACAACGCACGTGCCTCTAATGCCTTTTGAATTGCAACTAACGAGGGGTAAAGTGACGGGGATTAGTCCACTTATTAATTACACGGTGATTGCAGTACTAGAGGCTTACCTTTTTTATTATTAAATAACAACGATAGAAGTTTCAATCTACGAAGGACCCGTTTGCTTGCGATACCTTAGGATTACCAGGAAACGGAATAATGCCACACAAGGGTGAGGGCTGAGCGATCTACGAAAAGAGCTACTCATGGCAAAGAACTGACAGCTGACAATTATCGCAATCGAAAGAATTATTTTTATTAAAAACGTGTTTCAATGGTTTCACTAAATAGGTTTTGTGCGGTTGTTTATTTGGAAGCATTTTTAAGATTACAAAGATTACCTTGACACATAAAATATTATCAATAATTAATACAGCGAATCGGCACGGTCGACAGATCAGTACCTAGTGTCCGGTATATTTATAAGGTAACTGATACAATATGTACAATGAAGCTCAGTGGGATACATTAACAATCAGTTGGCAGCCTTTGCTCGAGGAAATACTTCGATGCATATAAGTGCAGCTCGCCATACTGCAAGTGCACGCCACTTATAGACCGACAAGTGAGAAGAATTCATTATTTTTTTATAAGTTAGAAACCATTCACCCGTTATGGCTGCAGCAGCTGGAAAACCCTGAACGATGCCGTTTTTTTTTTAAGGCTAGCAATCCCATTTGACTGGAAGATTGTTATTGAAAGTGACGTTTACTTTTTATCTATAATTACAATTTTTTTTTTCGGAATAATTTCGCGTAAGATAATATTGAAATGAGAAGAGCATTAACACACATTCTCCTCACCTCCATTGACCTCACTCGAGTGTAGTTCTTGAGCCAATTATGGCGGTGGTGTAATGTCGAATGATTCACGACAAATTCGAGATAAACGATTCTTCATAACAATACAAAATATCATGAAATGCGGCGTATTTTCTTGTCACTTCTTTGTCGAGAATACAATGGCATTGTTACACAAACAATAATTCCAAATAAATATTTGTTTATGAGATAATATGAATATAGCAGTGAAAGTCAATACAAGTTATAAAATAATAAAGGATTCATGATGCCACAATCAATATTATGTAGTCAATGCAATCAGCATATACTTCGTTGTTTTTAATTGATGCATTTTTTAAGTTTCATGATTTTATTTCAACATCTTGTGTAATAAAAGCAACGTGAGTTTGTGGTAATTAATAAGTATTGCATGCAGATTAGAGAAAAGAAGAGAAACTGACATACATGGGTAATGTATTCAAGTCTTTCTCTACTTATTTCCATGCAATCATTTAAATATATAATTTTTCATACTATGGACGTGAATGTCAACAAATAAATGATTGTACTTTAGGCTGATCCGATATTTTGGAAATCGTAGGAAATAATTACACAAGATAAAAAATATAGGTAAGAAAGAAAAAAAAGGGCACCAGGCATGAAATATAAAGGAAATGACACAAAAACAAAATAAAAATTCGTGTATTTGGATATTGCAGGATGTATTATTAAATGTATTCCCACCACTACTGTAACATTTTTTATCGTGAGTTTTCAGCATGGTGTTTATCTTTTTATTTCGATAAATTTTATTTGTGAAAAAATTAAGACTAATAGCTGTACGGTAATAGTATTCCGTCCATGTCATCCATCACTGCGAAGTTAAATGTAGGTAATTTGATACATCCGTTACCGCGGGGTATATTTTTGCACGCCGTGATCTCTCTCTAATAATTTTCTAATCCCAAGACTCACAAAGGAACAGTGTGAATTTTATTGCCAATAACTTAAATATAAATGGAAGTGTTATAGCGGCACAGTAAAAAAATATATTAATTAAAATTAGCGATCGAGTTAAAGACAGGATGCCCACTAGATATACTTACAAGTAAAAGTTAATCTAATTAATTATAAAAAGAAAACCAAGCGGAGACAGTGCCCGAGGTGACGAAGTTATGGTACATAAATTTTATATAGTTTTATTTAATAAAATAATCATACAAATATACACGATGTATTTGTACTTTTAAATATAATTATGAGAGATTTTAGTTTAACGATCCAATTCGATTCCTCTAATTTTTAAAGAATGCCGGTTACCTACTTGCGTTGCAATGCTTATTGGGGTGACCAATCATCTAAAAGAGAAATTCATTTCCAGTCATAGAGAACTAACTTAATAATTCGCACGTTTCAGACGCAACTGGTGCGTCTAGAATAAGTACAAAAATGCTTCGAGTGCGTGTCTCAGTCAATCGATTGCTATTAAAATAAACGTGCTCGCAACAGGATATAATCGAAATGAATCTGATTTAAAACTTCTCTAACATAATTTTAGTTTTAATGAAAATTATAACGGATGTTTGTACGCTGTGACGGATTTAAATGTAATTATCCATGATTTCATGGTATACAAAAAAATATATCATTGTATGTTTTGTACTTATTAAGGGAAGTGAATACAATTGTTTTATTTTTTGTTCAGATTTTCCCATGAACACATTATATCGAAGTGCACAAAATCGATTAAACAAATATTTATTTCAAAAAGTATAGTTGAACAAAGAGAGCTTTTGAATGCCTCTCCTCAGAGGAGGTTGGCGACCATCTCATTAAGCACAAACTTATGCTGAATGGTTTTCTAAGGGGAAAATAGTGTAGTGGGTCCTTCTACACCGCAGTTTTATATTGGAAGGAAAAGTCTGCGTATTGCTGCTGCCCAATAGCATTATTATATAATCCTTTCCTTACAAAGCTCTGGCGTTTAGATCTGATACTCCTTCTGCAGTAGGAGCCCCCCACCTCGACAAGCTACTTCCAGAGCACATCCTTCCGCAATCATTCCAAGTCCACTACTCCATTACCGATCCTTTACACAAGCTCGGATGGGAAGAGCGGGGAGTTCGAATACAAAGCTCTTAAATATTCCGTGACACGCTTGTGATTTTCCTTAATTTCGACGTGATGAAACTTATAAAATATAACTGTACTCTTGGTCCTACGGTGTGGCATGATCCCCCAGTTATGATCAATGTGTAAATATGGAAGCATCGGCCATTCAGCAAGGAAGTGAGTGAGTGCCGGCGAGGTACAGAAATTGGTATATCCCGGAAACGTTACACGGGCATTGAGCGTTGCAGCCGCTCTAATATGGCGGCGGTCGTCAAATGATAGAAACACACCGAGTCCATGTATGGACGACCGAGACAATTGACATTCACTACGCCATAATATATTTAGAAAAAAAATAAAATTATATCGCTCGCGAATCAAATTTGACTTATGCAATTGGCATTTAGTTTAGTTTGTTTTTCTTTACATTGTTCGTAAATGATGCAATCGAAAACAATCGTGATTTTGATGATAAATTAAAGATAGCATCGTTGGATTAGTAGACAGATAAAAATAAATGGGTTATATCGAGCGATATCTTAGTGAATGTTTTAAGTAGATAATAATTCGGAACTCAATTAAGATAAGACAACGGCGTGTGTCAGATTTTGGGTTGAAAATTTCCGATCGATACGAAAGCGAGAATGGTATTTATGGACAAAGAAGCATCGATCGAGGTTTATTTTAGAAGATGACAGCACCATTAGGGTTGGGCCCCATAATCGAATAGCTTAGTACGAGGAGGTAAAAACTAACAAGTTTAGGCATTTCATGCTTCGTTATTGACGGTAATTACCATTTACAAAGTTTTTAATACATTTGGACGACCCGAGACATTAACTGAAATCGTACAATCGTGATGTCTGAAAATATACCTCATTTATTTTTTTTATAAAATTAACATGTAGGTACTTTTTTGCAGTAACGAAATAGTGCACTACACTCTTGAATATGGTTTTTAATTAATATTTATGTGTGCTTCACATAAATATTAATTATTTAGAAAAATTTAATATAACAATTCGCATCATTTGCTATCGCAAAAACAATTTTCACCAAAATATGATGTGTTGATTCTACGTTTCTGTAACCGCAGAATATATATTGATTTAGTCATAGTTGATGTGCGTCAATTTATAATTTTACACTGAGGGGCCAAAGGCTAAAATATTTTGATCCGCCGTGAGTCGAGAGCAGATTGAACGTGCGGGAATAACAAAACATGCAACTCGTATTAATTTCCTCCAATATTTTTTCCATTCTGATAAAGAAACGATCCGATAAAAACGTTACGCGAGACAATGCAATGCGAGAGCGGTGGCAGAGATATCCGTTTTTGCCAGTATATAATTTCCTCATTTCTAAAACTCGTTATTTTTAACGGTTTTCTATTCAGAATGAGGATGCTCTGAAATTCATGCCACTAAGCGTTACGGCAGAGAGACTATGGCGTATCGCTTTTATTTACACGCATATAGGGTGTTTAAAAAAAAATCTTGTGGTATCACCCAAACGCGAAGACATTTTTTTTTAAAATTCAAAGTTATCACACTATTAATATATCTGCACACATAAATATTATACAGATACACTCTATTTGATTCGTTTGTGTTAATTGATAATACAGATGTATGCAAACGGATCCCATAATAAGAAAATATCTAACATATAAATTTAATCTATCCAAAATATATGTTTAACGGAAGTACTTTTTATTATATTGATAAAACCGGTTTTAAAAAACGTATAAGTACAGGATCCGAGTTGCAGAGTCAAGACTTTCGAAAACGCGCTACGAAAAAAGCAAACGGACGAGATAAAAACATATTTAAATTTTATTGAAATTGCCAATATAAAGATATATTTAATTGAATAAACTTCTTGATTTTTGATTGATTATTTGTTATTGTTGAGTAAAAATAATGTTATCAAAATAATAGATTAATGAAACAGATGACGTTTGTCACATTATATGTGCAAGTTTGTATAATTATACAATTAAAAATAATTAACAATAACATATTGTTGGATTAATGACTAGATAATTGAATAATAGGACCTATAATTAAATTTTAACTGTCGGGTGTAAATTATCCGTTGTTAAAAAAAGTCAGTAAAATTAGGGTTATTACAAAATTTACAGACGCAACAGACAAAACCTGCACGTCTTCAATGCCTGCAAAGTGAAAACTTATTTAACAAAGAAGTTTTCGTTTAAATAAAAAAGCACAATAAAAAAAAACATTCGTAGGTTTACGGTTTTAATTGTTTTTTGTAATATTGATTCATTACACCTTATGGCTCAATTAAAATGAAATTCCGATCGCTGTTGAAATAAACAATGAGTGGGTGGCACTCCCGCCCACCTGTCTCTCCACTCACCCACTTCGTCAGTCTGCGTGGAACCGACGGACGTCATGCCGAGGCAGGACGACGATGAGGCTCCCGAAGAGTGGACCTCCGCGATCCTCGCGAGGCCACCACTGGCGAACTCGCGTATCGATAATAACGCTATGGCTCACAAAATCTATTACATATTTCCAAAATTAGCTCGGGCGAGCTCGGCAGATGCGATTCTTTCAAGTTTCAAATATAAATAGGCTACTTGGGATACTGGCACTGAAAAACACAGCACCTCGAAAAACAGACAAAAATTGAACACAACAAAAAAAAAAAAGCACTAGTTGTATATTTTTGTGTTTACTCTTGTGTTTTGTCACGAAAGAGGTCACAAGCCAAACTTCAACGTGAACTTCGTGTCAAATGTGACACGAACCACAATAGCGTCACTAACGAGGCGTGAATGCACGGCAGCACTCCGCGACCGTCATGTCGCGTATCCGAACCGTCCATATAAGACTCGGAAAAATAATCTACGCAGAACTGACGCGAGCCGATTTCCCTCGGAGACCCTCGCGGCTGGTTTATTATTAGCGGAGCAGTGGAGCTGACGACCCGCCAAGTCCGCGGCTGGCTCGCGACTGAATGCGTTTTCAAGTTCTCGTTATTTCATGGCGAGCCCAGCTGTGCGGGCCGTCGGTGTTTTCATAATGTGTTTTTAAATATTATACAACGTACGCAAGCAAAACGACGGGAACGAATTTATACATGAAAAAATATACGTATTGTTGCAGCCAAGAGAAGATACGTTTGTATTAAAAAGTATTATTTGATTGTGTCCTGTTGCCTTTGAGTGCCGAAAGCTGGGACAGCTGAAAAATGGACTTGACATTCAAGAACGAAAAAATCAACATAGTGTCTGGGTTATTTATTTATTCGGATATAATTTAAAAAATATATTATGTTGCATATCGCGAAAAACTAAAACGAAGGGTCACCACGCTACAACTGCAGGTTCAGTGATGAGCCAGAGTCCCGGCCGACGTCGCGGATCCGTGCTGCAGGTAGTTTAGGGTCGCAGGCTTGTGTGGGATGATGATGACTTATCCACATTTCGGGGTCACTGTGGAGGCCCTTCCTCAAGACGAGTCGTCATCACGCCACGTCATTCGGCGGCCATGACTGTATTTATAACTTAAATGTACTGTTTTGGTTTTGAAATATTGGCTGCTGTAATTGTTACCTGCTTACTAAATATAATTTCGATGGATGAAGTTTGCTGAAGTTCATATAGTTGCAGCATTTAGATGTCTTGAAAAAGTTACTCAAAAGATTGCTTCAATCATAAATATTTTAAAGCCATTTTAACAGCATATACTATGTTTATAGTTGAGGTATTTATCTCATGTATTTAAATTTTTGGTAGTTGATGAATTCATGATTTAAGTTTTGTATCAATTTTTCGCGCATACCACACGAAGAGGTTCTTAAGGTCGAGGAAGTTTTGACTGAATATTATCATCACACGTATCTAGTTACCAGTATATATAGATAACAACACTATATAATAGTCGGCGTGTACTGAGTGTACAAACTCTCAGGGTGACGTCATCTGACCGCTGTGAATATTTAGCAAACGAGTTTACCTGCTCTGGCACGAATAGCGTAACGAAGTATTTATGACATACCTTTTATTTAAGTGCTACCTACACAACAATACTGTCGCTCACTGACGAAATAACATGGCGATGCATACTTCCAAACTCATTGCGATAGATCGCACATCTCCAAGCCAAAACCCGGGCGTCCCTCGGAGGGAAGAGGAGCGGTCTGGTCGAGGGGCCGGGAATAAAATGCATCCAGATAATTCTCTCTAGAAGATAATGGGGCGATCCGTCTTCATTATGCGAGGCCACAAGACGTTCTTTTGTCCCGCGGGATAAACATGGCCACCGAGACATTTCCTGGAGGAATACGGAAATGGACCGAGACGCATCTGGAAGCGCATATACATATACAAACTGACTAAGATATTCCGCTGACATTTTATTATTTTATTTAACACAACAACACATACGAAATAATAATTTTGGCATAAATAAATATTATTGTTTCTTTTATCATGTTCTTTTAGAAGATAAAAAAAATCGAAATAAATCAAGCAAGCATTGATTCCCGGTGAAAAAAAAAACTACTCAAAAGATGCACATCTACGTCGGTCCGCCTTTTTATTAGAATAGCCCTTCCTAGCAGCTGATGTTGCTGGATCTAAAACGGTTAGTTTAACGGCCTGCACTAAAAATATATAATAATTAACTCTTACAGTTGTGTCAGCGGCCATGACGGACCGCTCTCCCTCGCCGGTGATTCATCATTTTGTGAACGCCTTTAAAAAGGTAACGCTCGCTCGTGTAAAAATCGACACCCCATAACAAAGCCGCAGCAACTTTTGAAATTATTTTTATTGACTGCGGCCGCGAGACCTTTTGCTTTATTTTCTTTTGCGTATTTCAGAGATTTTATATCCACGAGCTGGTGTATTGTATTTCACTGCCTTTCCGTTGTTTTACCACAGGAACTAAAAAGTAGAAGTCAACTGATATCATATTGCAATCACTCTTATATATATAATAAAAATATTTTTTCGTTTTAAATTAATCTAAAAATATGTTTTTATGTTCATGGAGCAATAGTGCACGTCTGAGTGGTTGCAATTGAAGAGTTTATACAAGTCGCCGAATTTGATTAGGCAGGCCTCGGTTTGGTTCCCCTCTCGCCCACTTTGTTGCAGTTTTTATTTGAAGCGGTGACGTTACTGCACCGACAAATTGAGCTTAGTTTTTACATGTAGTATTTGATCATTTTTATTTTTAAATAACTTTAAAATGTGTCTATTTGTCGCCCACGTTACAAATTGGCGAATCTTTGTTAAAAACGTTTCAGGAAAGTAATGGTTTAACTTTCCCGTCAGTGTACAGCTGATGAGTCATTTGTCGTGATGTCCAAAAACCAGGAAAAATAAAGTAGTATTTAAGTACTTCCAAAAACTTACTAAACGTAAAATACGTCTTTTAGATTTAAGTGCCAACTTACGCGGATGTCTCGCCAATAATAGGTTGACGGATAGACACAAGCACGTATTTAGGTTTGAGTTGGAAATGGCGACTGGAAACCGACGATAATCAATTTAGAAAATAATTTAGAAAATAATACACAAAAAAATAAACAATAGCTCATATTTAACGTGTTTTAAAATAATTTGAACTTGTTACACATTTTGATTTTCTATTTATTATTTCTCGGTTCTATTTATGGGCGTGTTGATTTCATTCGGTGTATAACTGTTAAATTTTCTTGACTTCATTATTTATTTCAAGAGATCGATGCCGAAGTCAACTATCTTTATACAAAACAAATAAGGTTTCTAGGCCAAGATGTTACAGTGTTGAACTGCATTTGAAAAGGGTAAACAACCCATCGCGTGTGTGCGACCGTGCGAGGTATTTTTGTTTTTCCATATAATTTGGCCTATTCTGCTAAATTTATGAACGAAGGAAGTATCCCAATAGTAGTAAATTATTTTTTTCACTTTAAATTAAGTCTACACAAAATAAATAATTATAAAAAAAATATTCATATTAATATTCTTTGCTGCACAAATAAATACAGACCAATGGTGATATTGTTATATAAGCACAAGCACCTAATGTAGAATACAATATAATGCTACCTCTTAAGATGTAAGATATTTAGCTGTAGGTTTATTTTCAGGGTTGCATTAAATTAAAACTAAGTGTTTCAGAAGACACGGTATTATCCGCAAAAAGAGAAGACCTGCTATCATTTCTGGGCAATTAGTCTTATTATAAATTCTAGTTCTTTGTGTGGGCCCGATACCACCAGGTATAAAATTCAAGTCTCTCTCGAGCTAATATATTTATAAATATAGAATATCAATTAAATATTCGTTGCAGCTGCTTGCATTGTCGTCCTATTAAAAAGTATAATATGTTTCTAATCATGTTAACTCACGTATGAATAAGATACCTGAGGTTTTGCTCTTCACTGATAATATCGCAAGAATTTTAGATTTCAATTTTGCACCTTAATAAAGTTCTGTACTTGTAGTTTAATAATATGTAAACTTAATGATTAGATTATACTTCAAAAGATTTAGCCTACACCTGAAGCAGAAGAAAATTGTAAATTTATTATAACCCTCAGTCAATATTTATAAAAGAAAATATCACATGTACGCACCTCTGATGTCTCGCAATTGTGATCCGGAGAGGACGCTGGAGTCACCCTGGGCTGCTCCAGTCAGGACGGTCTCCAGGCAGCGAATGTTTTCGCAGCACGTACCCACAATCTCGTTCTGCAAAATATTGAGGCTTTAGCGAGCGGGCTCCT
The DNA here is from genome assembly GCA_022113835.1 of Atopsyche davidsoni. Classification (NCBI taxonomy): domain Eukaryota; kingdom Metazoa; phylum Arthropoda; class Insecta; order Trichoptera; family Hydrobiosidae; genus Atopsyche; species Atopsyche davidsoni. Next base: position 4,815,149 of record JAILWY010000006.1, on the reverse strand, counting down.
CAAACATTTGCAAGGGACATCAAGCAATAATTGAATGAATGAGTATATTTACAATAGTTTATTTCTTATAGTGACAATAACTTTATTGACATTTCAGTGCGGGTATATAATATGTTACAGATAGTGCCTCATAAAATCCAATTGCAGAATAGCCATAAAAGCGTTAAAAAAAGATTAGTTATTGCATGAAGCTCGTGTTAATATTTTTTTCAGTCGGTAGTATGCGATGAGTCAAGCGTGAAAAAATGAAATTAATTATTACAGTGTGGAACACTTTCACTTCATACTGCCAAGTGAGCTTCTGTTTATTAAAAAGTAGTATTTTCCAACCATCGCTAATGTTTTGTAATTCCAATTCACAGTAGTGTTGCTAGAAACAATATTTAAGGAAAATTGTCTGTGGTATAAGAAATAACTTTTGACTGCTTTAAATGGCTTTCATGAACTGTTACAATTTTATTTTGAAGGATTACGTTTTAATTAAGACAATGTAGGATTATGTGAGTGCCATTACACCTAGTAAATGTTTGGGTTCTGTACCTTTATTAAAAGCTGATGTCTCCTCCCTTGATATTCTTTTATCAAGCATGTAAATTTAAACTAAATCATATTTTATTAATAAAAACATATCCAGAACTCATAAGATTTTTTTAGGTTCCTTTTATTATATATATATAGTTTGATTAAATTTACTCTCGTGCACATTTATTACACAAAAATTAATAGCATTTTCATTTTATTCACCCTTCAAAAAAATTTAGGGTCATATTATTATATTTCATGACATTGTAGAATTATTTTGAGAGAAATAAAAGGTATAAATACAGCACCACAAAATGCTAGATGTCTAGTATTGAATAAATATAACCATGTAAAGGAATCTCAAGACTCGTTCCTATTGACAAAATTTGGAAGAGAGTTATCTGGCATTGCGTAGAGCTGTTTTAAATAATAAACCGATTTCAGGATTAATTTAGTTTTATTCTACAGCATGCCGTCACACAGATTATTCATAATATTAAAAAATCATTTTTAAATATAAGTAATAAAAAAAAAACACTCATTAAATTAGTATAATTTCTACTATCACGTTAAATTTCACAAAAACCTAACCTTATTCGTTTAATTCTTCTGTAGAAAATGTATATATATTCTAATGAAGGCACTGATTCCCTTATATCGTTAGATTATCAATATAAAATTAATATAAATATATAAAATAAGTTTAATATTATAGACGAGAACTAAAAATGCAAAATCAATTATAAATTGAATAGAAATATGGAGCACAACTACTTACTTAGGGTTATTACTCAAAAACCAAAATAACACATTAAATAATGAGCTTTCAATATTCAACCATTAAAAATAATCTTTTAGTAGTTTTTACATCGATAAAAAAAAAAAAGATCACACAGTTTACATCGGTATTAGTAGTCTACAAATTATTATAAGAATTTAAGCACACAAAAACAACAACAGAAAAAATGGCCACAACAAAACAAAATCTAGCGGTGTAACGTGCACGCTTGTCCCCCTCCTCGTCCTTGCCGTCGTCCCTGCCCTCCAACATGCTGGGCGATGAGGTCTCCGCAACACTACCTTCTTTATCACTACTCTTTAAATCTGAATCAAAAGGTTTCCTTACATAATCGTTGGGTTGTAAAATATCCGGAGTGACTTCTTCTTTGGCTAACACCGCCTCCGTGGCTTCGAGCTGAGAGTGGGAGCGTTCAATCAGGTGGCGGACGTCATCTACATCCGAATCAGAATCCAGGCTCCTACCGTCGATGTTGGCACCCGATAATGTCAGCAAATTTATTCCAGAGGAACCGCGCCTTCTCGGCAGGGAATGGTGTTTGGAGTCATTAGCACCATCGGAACTATCGTCCATTTGATTATTAGAAAATCGTTTCCTTCGAGCAGGAGAGTCCAAAGAATTACTGCTATTCAAGCTGGAGTCGTGACACCTTCTGGGCGAGTCCTGCAGATTGGATTCGTTGGAGAACTTGCTCTTGTTGGATTCGCACGACGGTTTTCTTGACCGTCTAGTTAGAGAATCGATTATATCAGGCTTATTATTTCCATTAGTAACCTGCTTCACGCACTGATATTCTAGTGAGGAGTTGTTCAAATCACTGTTGGTAGAATTAGTCGAAATGTGCCTCCTGCGATTCTGATATTGGCTATTCACAAGATCGCAGTCTGATATCGAGGAACGTTTGCTATTTCTTCGTTCTAGACTATCACTTAGGAACTTCTTGGCTCTTTTCATTTCTCTCTCCAGACTTTCTGTTCCTGAGCTGCGTTTTGATCTTTCTAAGCTGTCCATCAGTGACTTTTTTCTATCGAAGCTTGAGGTGGATGATTTTTTGCTTCTTCTGCCGAAAGATCCGTAATCAGGAGAATCTAAAGAATTCTTGTTTATTGTAGCTTTACGGTTCCTATCATTGAAGACGTTGTCTGTCGGCGAATAGTTAGGTGGACGAGGTCGGCGCCTGCCAAGGTGCGGGCTGGGTTCGTGATCGGGATGAGCTGATAAACTGGAGCAACAGTCAGACTGAGAGTCTAGGAAAGTGCGGTAGTCATCCCCAAATTCCAGAAGACGGCGAGCTGCATCAGAATCTGGAGCCTCTGAATAAGGTTCAGAGTTGTATTTTTCCTGAAACATTGAAATTATGATATAGAATAACGTAAATTGGTATTATTTTTATCATCATTCTTCATTACTTGTCGATTATTGTGAATTTACCTGGTAGAAGTCCCATGCTTGCTCTGAGAATGAACTATGCTCTTCTGTCCCAGCTGTTTGTATACTGCGATCAATATCCGAATCCCTATCTACCAGATCAACCAGCACTGATCTCTCCACTATGGTGAGGCCAAGAAGAGATGCTCTCTCCCTATCCAAGTTAAGAAGTGGCAATCTCGGCCTGACTGATCCTACTTCTGGGCCCAATTTAAAATTTGGAGTCACTTCCGAAGACATTTCGTCAATGTTTTCTTGTTCTTCAGATGTTGAGGCATGGATCGTCCTGTCGGTGCTACGTCCCAGACCAGCATGAATGGCAGGGGCTTTGATGAGATCTTCTTCGCTGTCATTACCTGATGTTGATGTGGTGTCAAACCTGCAAATTAAAATCCGAAAATAAGCAACCGAAACATATTAAATATAAATATGTTTTTTAATATGAAGTGAATAATTCTACAAACACACACCTGTGTTTTCTAGAAGATGTCGAAGGGTCACTTGCGGTGCATCTTTCTTGCTTGAGATCTCTTTGTAACATGGATGCTCGTCCTGAGAAGGAGCAGGACTTAACAAGGCGGTTTCCTCTCTTAGCTGTTGCAATGTGTGCAAGTCTTAACTCTTCAGTTTCTAGTTCATTAGATATAGCACCATGGTGACGTCTCCTTAGTTTCAGACGCTTGCGGCGGATTGCACAGTGTTTTGATTCACTCAGGTTTTCAGAGCAGTTGATGCAGCCCTCGTTGATGGTCGTTGAGCTTGATATATTACCCTATTAAATAAAATAATTACAAAAAACTTTATATTTTATAATTCAAAAAAATTACATTTAAATTATAGCAATACAAATCTTACACATCTACACTGTAGTATGAATTCCATGGTTATTAGTTATAAATACAGAAGTATTGTTACAAATAAATGTAAAACTAATTCAAGATAATATTTTTCTAAAGGTTTCAGAAACAAAATCATACTTTTTTTCGTAGCAGTGATAAAACATTCTAACATTTTATAAGTAATTGAAAATTGCTTGGTGGTTTATACTTGATACAATTCATAATTGTTAATCTAGCTTATTTGTCAATAGAGAAAAAAATTCCTGATTTCTAGTTTTATATGGTAACAGATAAATAATATTATATATTTAATCAATGATAGGCCGAATACTTAAAATATTCCAGGCTAAAAGAAAGAATAATCCACAAACCTGTACTGTTGTTTTGACACTGCTTGTACTGCCTTGGAACTTGTATTTTGCATCTTTAGGAGAAGTGCTCCTAATGCCATTGGTAGCCAGTGTGTTCAAGGCAGATTCTGATGTTGACATCCCCGAAGTCCTCCCATAGACAGCTGACACATCCCCTCCATCAGCAGTCGGTGTGTTGAGAGCAGAGCCTGAAGACGTTGTACCTTCCTTATTTGCATAGGACAGTTGGGATAGACAGGAGACGGACCATGGTCTTGTACTCTGAGAGTTGCTACGCTTTCCCCGCATAATAACCTGAAACAATAAATAATTTCAAAAATATACTTTTTTAAAACATAATACCCATATGAAATATATATTTACTTCAAATGTATCAAAGACCATATAAAACAAGTACATCTTGGAAAACAATATACAACTTGACTGGGTCGCAGTCTGTGAAAAAATGATAATTGACAGAGATTCATTTAACTTTTGAAAATATACTGTATGTATCAACGCATATTTGTTTGATAATTTCATGAAGTTTTGTATGATTATTATCCTTGGAATTTTAAGATATGAAGAGACTGTTAATTAATTAAAATGGATTAAATTTTGATACATTTTTTACCAAGGTCTTGAATTGATTAATGTTGATTAAATGCATGAAAATTAATTTCCAGATGATTATTAGAATTTCATTATTTCAACAAGTGATATACTCTAACTGTGTTCTGTATATATTTTCACATTTTATTTAGCTAGGTTTGTTTCATTTTATTACAATAAATTTGTAAAAAATATATAAGGATATAAAAATAATTATATCACTTAAATTAGAGAAATTATACCTTTGTATGTTCAGGTGTACTCTGGTTGGTAGGTGTAGAGATATTAATGCTGTGCTCATGAGAGCGTGTGACATTCTTGAAGGTGGCAACACTAGGAGACAGTTCCTCAGATGTAATGGACTGCCTATCAGGCTCACTGTCTCCAGTGGTGTATTCTCCGGATGCATCGCAACTGTCCAAAACCTAGCAAAAAAATTCAACATTAGAATCAGATTTATGTAAGATAAGATTATTTTTTTAAATAGTTATGATGACTAACCTGTTGTGAAATATCAAGTTCACCATCAGGTGCATTTTGTTGCAGCCATTCTTTGATACGAGACATTTTATTCTGACTGTGGACTACTTTAGCTCCGTCACCAAAGTTAAGAGGTGGGAAACTTCTGATCATCTTAGATTTTTTAGTCATGGTTTTTGCCAGTTCCTTGGGAATGCTGTTCATCTGCTGTGCCTGTTTTTGTACCATCTCATCTGCCTGGTTTACGAGACGCTTAATGCTTTCTTTGCTAGAGAGCGGCATATGAAGTGCAGGTTTAGTTGTTTTCGATTCATTAGTTTCGTTTGGGTTCAGATGGTTAGTGTCACTGAGCAAGTCATATCCATTAGCATTCTTTAAAGTTGTTTCACTACTTCCGGTGTTTGCTGCTGAATCATCTCCATCTCCAAAGTCAAGTTTCATTCGGGCATTTTGTTTTATTTTCGATCCGCGACTTTCGTTGTCATCAAGAAGTTCGCTGGTTTGTTCGAAGGATGAAGTCATGACATCGGTATTATCAGGTGAATTTTCTTTTTCACAAGCTGTGTAAGTCCACTCTTCTTCTGAGGTCTCATCTTGCGACTTGTCCTCGGTTCCAGATGCTCCAGATATCATTTGTCTATCAGAGTCGGTGTCGTGGTGTCTAAAGTAGAAAGTCCCACAGTTCTTAGATGTTCTATTGGACCGGTTAAACTTGGACGTATCGGAAGGTTTCTTTTGACGCTTAATCACGGTCACAGGAGTCTGCTGATCATCATCATAAAGTGAAACATCGAGTGCGTTATCAGGATCTGTGAATAAATATTAATTAAGTGTAACAAATGCCTTATTTGAGTATTCAATAACATTTATTTGGAATAAAAATATGTGATCATAAACTAACATTAAAGTTACTCACCTAATCCATCAATACAATCCACCCCTATACGAGCATTGTCAGTCACAACCTGGTCCTTTAAGCTACCCATAGCGTCTTTGGGACTCTTCTCCACAATGGGTACTGCAATTATTCCGTCATCAATAGATTCCGTAAAGTTTCTCAGGGAAGCCATGTTGATGTCGTTTTCCTCATCAACCATCGAGCTTTCTGTGTCAGCTTCGGAGCCCGTGGAAGTATCTTTGAACTCTTGACCTAGGCCTGCGCAATGTTCTTCATCATCAATATCATCCTGGAAAAATACAAACAACATATTAAAACAATTAATTTACACTTCTTAAAGTGGTGTGATTGCTTATTTAAGATTTTTTGAAAATAAGATTTATGAAATTTGTCAAATTAAATGTGTTGTCTAAATGCTTAAATATGGATGCTAAGGCTGTAATTATTGTCAGGTCTATCTGTAAATATTTTAATTTTGTAAGATATATTCTATAAAAAAAAATAAGTACCTCAGAGAAGGATTCATCCCCATCGCAGGATGAAGTAGTTGCATATTCCCTGAGCTGCTGGACCGCGCTGATTCGGGGGACGATGATGTCCACGTCCGGCCCCACCAGCCGACGCTGCTTCAGCACCGGCTCTTCGTCGCTGTCTGTCAGCGAGGACGCCGGCAGCGTCTGTAATGCAGGGAAATATTTCAAGTTAGCCGAGTTCAATAATAGCTATGTTTTTCTTAGACCGAACAGCGCTCGCTTCTGACTCAAAAAATATTGTTGATCGTCTTAGTAGGAATGAAATAATCAGAATTAAATTATAAAAATCAATGACAAGCAAACACAAACGGAAATTTCATAATGATTTTAAGCAAGGTTTTATGCTTGTGTTAATAAATATACAATTATTTAGGTACAAAAGAAAGTGCAGCATTCTTAAGAACGAGGCTACAATACAATGTTGATAATTACTATCAATTTCACGTTAATGTTTTTTCAGGCATGACGAACCGGCGATATGATATTTTTTTTTAATATTAAATTTATTAAGAACATTGAACTGGAAGATTTCCTTGAAATGAGACTAAAAACAAACAAGACATTTAGGTTTTCGACAGGCTTGACACTTTGGGATAATTTAAATTAGTAAGTATTCCCAAAAGGCCTCTTGACACGAGGGAGAGGGAGCAGCAGGAGCGGCTCCCGGATTTCAATTTCAATTAATCAGAATTGGTGTTGCTAAATTTAAAAAAAAATGCCGCCCGCTGTGTGGCCAAAAACTCCCAATATATAATTAAAAAATAAATCAGGAATGTACACAGTTCAGTCATTATATTTAAATAATATAAAGTGCTGCATTATCAGTTATAAAAGTTTGGGAATCCTTTGTTATAGACGGACGATGTTTGCATTAAAAAATATGATTATCTTAACCACGTTATTAAACAGTAGAGGGGTGTATTTAAACTAATAAAATTTACTCATTCAATTGCGGTGATGTGTGATTATTTTTGTTTTATTATAATTTAGGGTAAGCAAATCAAATTATAGAAACTCCCAGGCTCAAAATTTAAATTGCAAAAGATGATTTGATTTAAAAAAAGATAAGTGCATTAAAAAAATTAAAAAGGTTGGTTTAACGAGATGTATGAGAATAAACTTTAAAATTCAACGATTTCTATTTACAAAAATATAGGCTTATTCATGCTCAAAAAGTAAAACGTCTTTTAAATTTGCGCTAATGTAACTAAAATGTATTATGGCAACAAAAAAATACAACAATCACAAAGCTATTGTTGAGAAGATTAAAATAATTAAACGAGCACTAGATTGCCGTCCAAACATACTTATTAAATCATTGTCGAACTGTTCGTACGAACAAACGCGCTTCTCAGAGTACATCTTGAGAAAGTGCAAGTTAATTATTCAATAAATCTTCAATCTGGTAAACTTTTACTTTTGCTGAACTTTTGTGCGGGTAGTGTGCGCGTATCCACACTCGAGACAAACTGCAACGCTTTCTGCATAAAAAAGGAAAGTGCGCCCAGAGAGCAAAATAAATACCCACTACAGTAATTACCGCTCTGAATTCTGAGCGGCCAGCGGTGCCGCCGCCTGAATCCATGAAACGCAATAACCGCCAGGAAAACGCACAAAATGCACTAAATCATAGCCACACCGGCAACAACTCGCTTTTCTGCAATTATTGTTTAATCAATAATCCACAGATATGTAGCGGTAATGGGATAAATGAGGGAAAGTGTTAAACGCAGAAAACGTATTCTCAGCGATCGACCGTCAGGTATAATGCCAATAATTGCAGTTTGTTTTTAGTGTTCGTAGATTTTATTACCGTCATAGTTTTACGCAGTCTTGTTTGAAGGCGATAAATTCAGTAAATTATAATTTTCTTTTGTATTTTTTGTATAACAAGTACCGATTGCCAGTCACACATTTCTAAAAATATTGAAAAACATTTGATAAACAAGAATTGTTGTATTAACTAATTGTTGTACTAGTAAATAAAAAAACATAAATGTAAAAAAATACATATTTTAACTAAAATCTATTGGAATTATAAATTATCTAATTTCGGCAAAATAACGTGGGCCAAACTGAAATAAACAAGCATCAATTAACAGTGTACATATAATAGAACCAAAACCATTGAATGAGAAGTGAAAACGTATTTATTTACACAACACAACTAAAAACTGAGAAACACATGTACGTTATCACCTAAGCCACACTCTTGTAAGCCCCACAACCTGCGCGCAGGATCAGGCGATATAAATATACCGTATTGTAAAACATAGCCCTAAGAAGTATTTTAACCATATTATATGATAAATAAATAATTTTAAAAGTAATTTTTTTAATGGCTCAAAAGGTGTACCACGAATGACGTTGGATGCAGAGTTGTGAATTTGATTTATTTTGACCGCACGTATCTCGCGTCGCCGACGAGCGGAAGTTCCGGTGCAGCGGCGTGAAGTGAAACGAGGGTCGGGTCGGTTGCATTTGACTTCGAGTAATGTCTTTGGAAATAGTAAAAAGACGGTTTTGCGCGGAAACAGAAGGTTTAATATTCCATTGTGTTTTATCATCGTGATAAGTGTTCCCGCCTTCGTGATATATTGCTGAAGTTTTATTTACTTCGATCGTGAAATACCCACCCTCAGCCAGACAAGAAAGTGAGCATACATTGTACTGTGTTATTACGTTGCAAAATGTAGGTACACGGAGTACAAAACCAGAAGTAAAAAGCAAACAATCAGTAAGTTTTATCCCAAGTATTAAACTAATAGAAAGCAAACGTAAAGACTTAGACGTAAGTATCTGGAAATGAAATATGATGGGCACAACAAATAATTAATTTTGTATTTTAACGAACGCGGTACTAAAAATATAAATAAACTTGTAATTAATCATCGGATTATTAGCTGCTACGAGTAAATAAATAGGCTGTTCGGAATAAAAATGTGGGCAAATACAACAGTCGAGTCGATTGAATGCCGATATTGAAATATGGGCAATCTTAGTAGTGAAAGCAGTTTACGAAACTCGCGAGTACTTGCAGATAATACCTTTTATCTACAGCCTGTCAATTAAAATGATAAATTCAATAATTATTACTGTAAATTTATTAGAGCTTCGTTCGTATTTCAGGCCCTTCGCGGTCGGTACTTTTTAGATTGTAAAGCGGATCTTTATTGAAAGCGATAGCTGAGCAGTTTCACTTGAAACACTGAAACAATAAATTAATAAAAAAAGCAGACCTAAACGGGGCGACGGAGTGGGGTGAAAACGCCATCGGTTCAATATTCTTGGCAGCTGCCGGAGATAGCGTAAAAGTAAATTAAAAGCCGTCGGAATTTGAGTTTACGATCTGGATATTTACGAGCTGTTAAATCAGACACGATTGGCCATATTGTTCTTGCGATAGAGGCGGCCGGCCGGAACTGCAGCGGGAGGAGCCCGTTGGAGTGCCTGCGAGCCGCTCCGGGAAAATTTAGATTGGCAGTCCTAATTAAGAAACCTAATTGCTCCAAAAGCACACAACCATAATGTTGATTGAATACATATCATATTTTTGAGAATTTTGATCGTGACCTCACTTTACGAGAATTTTTTCATACGTTCAGATATCATCTTGAAAAGTAATTCACATGGTTTGACTCGAATGATAATTGTAAAAATAATATGTATTCTATTTAGTTTTGAATAGTAAACACCTTAATTTAAATTTTAACGTTAATATTGAACAAATTTTATTTACGATGACTTTCAATAAGAAGAGAATAAACAAAAAATAAAGATGCAATAAATCTTAGTATTCACATGCTGCTTTTATCCCTGTGAGAATACCAACACGTTCCAAGTATATGAATAGATATTATATAATATATTTAGAATAAAGTTTGTATCCATTGGATAGGTAGGTTTAAATTCTATTATTTTCAATAAGTCATACGAAAAGGTTCGACCGCTAAAATATCAATAGTACTAATATTTATTGGTACAGTAACAATACGGTTCTAAAAGAGTAAAGTAAATGAAAGTTCCGTTCATTATTTCTCTAGGGAGCAGCAATAATGAGAAAATGGGGCAATAAAATATTGAAAGGGAACGTTCTAGAAGCGGCCATGTCCGCCATGAGACGACAGAGTCCCGGAGGCGCTTGGGGCGACCCGCCGCAGCTTACGCATTACCATTATTAACTCATCAGACCAGTGGCAGCGACACATCTGGCGATACGAGAAAATGTCCTCCCTCGTTCTTTGTTAAAAAAATATCCTCAATCATAGATTTGTCGCTATCCCCCTTAACTACTAGTGAGATATTCGTAGATAATCGAATAAAAATACACAAACATTTGCACGCCCCTTTGCCGTTTAAACTCTTCAATATTTTAAGAATATACTGAATTTCAGAGTGCGTTTTGGTTGCACGTGGCACTAGTCGACTGGGATTCTGGTAGGTAGGAATGTTAGCTGTGGGCGCTTCTGCCGAGTGGCTGCGCTCATATGACAGAGGATCATGTCGGGACTTTAACACCACACGTGGATCCAGAACGTGGCTAATTAGAGGTGAGCACCAGCGGCGGCCTTCCTGCTTCGAAGCGCGACTTCGTGACGGGGACGGACGAAAGGGTCACCGACAACAGACCGAAGGCGATAGCGCAATCGTGAGCCCTGCTTTAATTTTATCTCCGTTATTTATTAATTTCTAATCTTAAGTTGACTCATGAAAACTAAGGGTTTTATCCACAAATTTTTCCCTAATCAAATTTCATAACGCAGAGGAGAGTTTCGTGTACGCTACCACCTAAGCCACTTATTTTAAGCCCCACAACCTGCGCGCAGGATGAGGGGATACATAAATACCGTATTGTAAAATAGTCCTAAAAACTATTGCAAAATACCAAACTATTACAGGCTATTGTAAGTTATTTTTTTTATGAATTACATAAAACATCGTCGGTCTTTGAGCCTGGATGACGAGTAAATATTGCTAATGGTATAACCACGATATCAGGAATAAAGTATCAGGTATTACAAAAGAGGCGTGAGATCTTAATATTTTGTTAAAAGAGGCTTTGAAAAATAAAACAAAAAAAAATAGTTTCAAAAATGCCTATGGTATTATATAATGGTGTTTTATTATAATTGTAATCAAATACGCGTTAAAAGCAGTAAGATAGGAGCCCTCGTCAACGAAAACGAGTTTTATTTTTATTTTTGGGCGTAATCGAATCTTTTAGGCAAGGAGTATTGAATTCCGCGTGACAGGTGCGACCCAAGGTGAAAATGAGAATTTACATAATATTAAATTTAATAATTGTGAAAAACATGTCATAGACCTCAGACCGCGGGTCGGCCCTGACATTATTCGACATTTTTAAAGCCAAACCTTCATTCACTCTTAGAAGAATAATTATACGGTGCGAAAATTACAGTGTTGACGGAAACTCAGTAAAGCTAATTTAGCGTTGATTGTATTGTGAGAATTTAAAAAATATTTTTTTAAATACAAAATAGACTTTTGATTTTTAATTCAATAAGGATAAAATTTATAAGAAAAGTAATGACCGATTACGGATAATTATTTAATAATGAATTTCTATAAAATATTAAAATAAATATTTTTGTATTAAGTTATCTTCAATACAATTCGACAAAAAGAAATCAATCTTGATCGTTTGGAATTTTTTTAACAGATAATATTATTCTAATTTAGTCTAAATTAGATTTTCGATATTTTTTACATTATCGAAATGAAAGCGATAATCAGACGAGATATTCAATAGACCACTTCTATTGATATTGATCCACATACGAGAAATTGAAAAAAACAAATAAAACATTATTAATTTATAAAATATATTTAAAAAAAAAATGAAACCATTGATTATTTGGTGGAGCGACTGAACTGCAAATAAATGGCTTACATTCTCTCTAGTAAGTATATATACACTGTGGAATGTTGCCATTACGCTAAAACATAATCTTCGTGGAAAATTTAATATCTGTGGGTAGGCAAGCTTCACGACATTCTTGTAAGGAATCAATAATGGCGATGTTTATGTTGTATCAAAATATAATCCGAGGTAACTCGTAGATGTCGATGAACACGACTCACCGCAAAAGGTTGCTCATATTATATCATGAGATTTAAATCATAATTCATTGTGAATATCACGAAAACAATGTAAGGATTTATTTCAAAATACTAATAAAGGTTGTTTAAATAATACTTATAGAAGTAACTAATAAAATTGATGTGATGTTTTATTATTTTCTTGTCTGTGGAGGTTTCCGTTTAGTCATCGTAACCTTAAATAGTTGTGGGAGTTATGGCCACGGAAGATCGTTTAACTGAAAAACTTTGGTAATAAATCTTCTCGGTGTTATGACACAAACTAGGGGACGGTAAAACGAGATGTTATTGATCAAATAATAATGGGATTCAACAACAAAAAGCGCGATTACATCAATCATCACACCTACTGTTTGCTTTAATATCAAAAGGCCTTTATAAAATTAAAAGTTTTAAGTAATAATTGAAAAGAACAAAGTTCCACGGAGAAGCGATCTGCTATAAAGCTTGCCTGTTCTTACTTACACATTTTTAATAATAATTAGTCAAAGTGTGAATGAATAAATAATTTTTAATAAAAATTAATTTTTATAAAAGAAGATACTAATATTACCGAAAATGAAATATGCTAGTTTCATAAGTAATCTCATACCATGTCTTTCATGTTTAAGTTTTAGTGCATTTCTTTTAGCTGTGGGTTTTAAGCTTAGCTTATTGAAATGAAAATGAGCTTATTCTACTCTAAAAAATACGGCACATCACTGGTTCTGCGAAATAAATTTAAAAAAAAACACACTAGTATTTTCATGTATGTGTCCAGGAAAAGGCGTCTCTAGTCCTTGGCCGATTCAGCTTTCGTTTAGATTCCTACACAACTTATGCTATACTAATTAGTAACAATACACTCTTGGTAATTATATGTTGTATAGACTACTATAAATAATTTAACACCATTAAAATTCATTTAATCACAGATAAATGTACAAAACACTGCATTTCTACGAAGGAGCAACTCATAAAGATGTCACCTTATCTTAGTCATATATTCAGTGATAATACCTAATATCGTATAATACCTGATATTTTTTTTATTAGATGAAACATACATCTATAAGTATGTGTGTTTTTACTTACATATATGTGTATTGAAGAATTATTAAAATAAATAGAAATCGATATATACATTGAGTTTTAGTCAAATATACTGACGATACTTGCAGTCCTATTGTTTTGTAGATTATAAAATAGTTATAATAGTATAATGTACGATTGTCAAAAAAAAGTGCGTACAATATATTTATTTCCGTTTTGAAAACGCAAAAAAAACAAGGACAAACATTTGCAACGCACTTATTACTTATTCGCAAAGAAACAAAGAATATTTTACATAGTCGAAGCACTCCGACACAGTTAAGTAACAAGGATGTAAGTTTCGGAAATAAACAACGCAGTATTAAAATATAAGAGGGGAACAGGGGCGGTATTAGAAAACGGCGAGTCGTTTAAGGCTCCTCCGAGACTCGCAGCAGGATGGGGCGGTGGTTCCCCTTCGGCTGATGTTTTCATACCGAATTGTATCGGACTAAGTGGGCATTGTGCGCGGGCTGGGGGAAGCAAATGATTGCAAGTGACGAGGGTGAAATAACACGCCAAATTCTATTAGGCTTATTGTATCAATGCGAAATGTTGATAGCTCTCCGTAACCGACAGCTTTGTATGGAGATTATGATTGAGAATAATAATCCACTTCTTAAAACAGTGCCAGCAGAACAGAGCAGCTGTATGTAGATTAATATGCTGAAACGCGGAACACGTAGTTTAGATTAGTAACTGTTTAGATAATTTACGATGTACATGCGTAGCCATACAAAGCGAGATTATTGGAAACATGAGAAAATCACGAGGCTGTTTACAATTCTGATACGGATTGTGTTAATGTGGTTTACGTTGAGAGAAATTGTGTTGTAATTTATATATTAACATAAACACAAATAAGGCAATAGTAATAAGCAGAGTTATTTATTGATTCGTTTGAAATGCATTCACTCAGTACTAATAGCGTCTTGAATGTATCTTGGAATAGCGTTTTACATTTTCTCATGAATTAAAAATCAATAAATAGTAATTTAATATTATAACATCAGTATAGTATCAAATATATTTTTTTGACTGAATTATGCATAACCTATTAAACCTAAAAGAACTTCGTTTAATGACTTATTTTTTTGTGGATTTGTAGTTTAACAAAATTTCGTAAAATTTTCGTCTCATTTGTGAACTATGACCAGATAAACCGAAGCACAAGTTCAATTATGAGTTTTCATTAAAGAAAACAAAATACCTGACGCTTAAGAGTTTAAAAAATTTGCTAGTCCAAAGAAGATCTTGATAGACAAAAGAGTTCACAAGCAAAAATTACTGTAATCTCCTAGCCATTTGGCTATTCACAGTTGTTGTTATGTAGTTTTGCAAGATAAACCATCCTATGAGACAAATCGTTTACTAAAAAGTATTTTCAGACAGTTTGAACAAAGTATGGGATTCGAGCTGACACAAATCAATAAAGACCTCGTAGAGGAAGCCACGCGAGTCGTGCATCCCAATATCTGAGTTGTGGAGTTATTTAATGAAGTAGGTGCGCGTATCGAATAAGATTACATGAGAAAGCCATTCGCGTTGATAAGTATCGCTCCTCGGGCACGTCGCGTGGCTCGGGCCGCGGCGCCGGGCTGAGGGCCGGGAGCTTCCGCTGCCTCAGGCCAGGCCAGGGCAGGGCAAGGCAGGCCAGGGACAAGGAACGACCCGGGGCCGAAGCACAAACAAGTCTCCCCCATGCCGTGCAAGGACAAACCAATTTATTTGAAGAAAAAATCAATACGATCGGACAGCGCGCGAGAGACGGATGCGGGTAGAGAAGTCAGACTTTTTCTACACAACTGAAATTTTTTTAAAATATAATATTAACGCATATGCAGTAGTATGAAAAACCAGCAAAGTAAACAATTTGACGTAACTTACAATAAAAAAATAATAATTATAAATTAAATTCTAATTCATGTAATGAAAATAATAAATATGTACACGTAATCTTTGTAAATTGCACCGAGGATGAAGGAGAGCGGGGTTATTACACCCGAGCGGCTTGTATTCAAGCCAACCAACGTGCGACCTGTCGGAGACGTTGATTCTAAACAGGAAAACCTTTCCGAGTTTCGTCGATATTTGAAACTCTCGAAATGTGAGTTCCGTGTTTTCTTACGCTTGAGCGAAATAATATTGTGAAAGGGAGGGAACCTGCACCGCCTTCGGGAGGGACGGAAAAGAAGCCTGCAGCTGAGAGGCATTCGAGAGAAACGAGGGATGATTGCCTTCTCCGACCTGTCACGCTGAAGGAGAGCTTTACACATTCCTACCTTTCATGGAGGACATTTTAAAATATTTCAAAACTTTTCTAACGCACGAGAAAATAATTGCAGTGAGGCATTACACGTCTCGGGGGGAACGGAGCGCTTTAGAAATATCTTCGTGCCATTTTTATCACAAAATATATTTCTGGTAAAAAAATTAAAATAAGTTATGTAGATATTTATAGTTGCTTCTGAAAATCCTCGTTATTGTTGGGTATTCAAAGGGATTTCATCTTGATAAGTTTTATGATTTTATAGAAACTTCAATTAACCAAAACTCAACTCAAATGTTGCATCGTGCTTTGTTTCCGGCTGGGGTTATAAACAGGCAATGAAGAAAACTCACTGTCCTGCAGTACCTTTGTAACGAGAAGCGGATATTTATGTGAGAGATGCACGTATTATATTATAAAGTTAGGCATTTGAATTAGCCGTAAACTGTTAGATTTATGTTAAGATATGAAAATTGCAATTTATCAAAAATAATCTTGCATTGTTGTGTCAAGATATGCAATAGGTTGTTAGGGGAATACTATAAGAAACAAAAAAGTGTAAATAATACATTCCACGCGTTAGATGTGTTGAGTGGTAATTTAAAAAAAAAATTGCATGCATCTGTGTGAAGTATTGACTATAGAATATATATGTATACATGCACAATTCTTGGACTGTGGTGCATATATAGTATAAGTGACCTGGAAGAAAGTTCAAAAATTACCTAACAATCATTTTCATATGTTCAAATTACGTATAATTAAATAGTGTATGTGTATGACATTCAAACTTCCCTGAATAGAAACTGAGAAGCAGTTGCTCAGAAATAAAATAACGGCCAACGGACGTTTTGTGGATGTAGCTGTTAAGACAAAGAATATGCAGATTTACGAGTCTTGATTTTCTTTTAGTGTATACTAAAGCTTTATTGCTTTAGAAAAGAGTCGTAATAAATTAAAAAAGTTTATTTGCACCGTGAAAAGCTGATCTTAAAACAGCTACAACGTTTTGTTGCGAGTGTTCTATTTAATGATTTATTGACAGAACGGAGCTCAGGTTGTGTTTTTCTCGTTTTCTAGCATAAACAATTTTGTCTAACGGTCAGGCGAATCACAATAGAATTGTATCCTGTCCTAACTGCTATCTGGAAACGAATTTGAGCGCATGGTTTACGATAAATAACTTCTCAGAATATAAGCGAAAAATAGCTTAAAGCGTTCAGCACATAATACTAAAAATTATTATTTAAATGGCAGCCGTAGGATTCAATAAGTCATTTAAAAAACTACGCCTCACACTTGCGACCGATTACAGCCAAATTAAAAGAGGTTTTTTACTTTGAACTGATTCTCTTTCATTCGTTTTTATTGATCAACAAATTTCCTTTAAACGACCCTTCGTCCA
The DNA here is from genome assembly GCA_022113835.1 of Atopsyche davidsoni. Taxonomy (NCBI): domain Eukaryota; kingdom Metazoa; phylum Arthropoda; class Insecta; order Trichoptera; family Hydrobiosidae; genus Atopsyche; species Atopsyche davidsoni. Next base: position 4,797,823 of record JAILWY010000006.1, on the reverse strand, counting down.
AAAATACCGCAAGTCATCGTGAAACCAGATAAGAAAACAGCTTAAGAGAAACAATAAACAAAAACTAAATCAAAACGGCGTTCAATCACGGAGCTTCCTCCAAAAAGTCACATCCGCATACAACAGAGCCGAGTGGAAATAAAAAAGTCATCGCACTTAATACAATATTCCCGTGGGTGGCAACACTGCGCTTAAACAAAGAAGAAGACGGTAATATGTATAAGGTTGTGGTTAAAGATCAAATCATAGACAATGGCGCGTCCCCACAATGCAATGGTAAACGCTGCGATGGAGTATTGGATCATGTGGATTAGAGAAAGTTAATTAGGAGACCTTCGGTATTAGCTGTGGTATTTTGTTCACCAGCAGGTCGGCGAGGTGGGCAGTGATACGCTCTTATCTTAGTAATTGAATAACTGGATTAATCATCAGTCGGGTGGGAGGACTCAAATGCATCGGCCAGGACGGCAGATAAGACTCATTTACATAAAGGATGGCTTAATAAATTATAACTATCTACCAATTATATCTTCAGTATGACGACGCGTGATGATTTAAGTGACTTTTAAATTAATAGTGACACTGAAATAATATTTTACATTGAAACGACGCTGTCTGGTCGATAGTGTGAAACAACCCATTATATGTTTTGCATAGAAAACACATCATAATAAAGACAAGCCTATTATATTAGATTTGATTTGGTACAAGGATGACTTTTCGAATCTCGCAATGATTTAATAATGGCGTACTAAACAAAATAAAAATGATATAGCAAAATAAAAGTATTTTTAAAACGGAACCGAGAACAGATCTTTCAGATCCATCGTATTCTGGAAGCATGATCCCTTTGAAGTGTTGGAACAAATAACCGCCATGACTTGGTCAAATAAGAATTTCTTTGTATGCGCCCGCCCACTCGGTGTAAATCAAACGTACAACTCTGTTTAAAGTAATTTATGCGATCGCATATATTTTATCCCGTGAATCATTTTATTGAAAGGGTTTCAGGATTGATGCTACATAGGTATTTTGCATGCGGGCATTTATTAAAAGTAATTGATCCCAAGCGCATGTAAATATAATGCATTTATAAAAAGTACACACAAATGTATACCCGCATGGATTTTATCTGTGTCGTAATAATTACACATTTATTATGACAAGAACTATAGTCAGTTTAAGAATTTATCTTTCTTCAAAAAAGGATACCCCAAAGAACTAATATTAATTTGATGGTGATATATTTTTTTAATAACATAAATACACGTTTGTGTCGAATTTACTTTATATCGAAATATTGCTAAATTATTTGTGAATAAATATTAACTTAATCAGTTACAAAGAAATGAATATTAATAATAATTATTACTGAACAAAGTTAAGACTTATGGTAAAAGTGATTAAGCATGAGTTTTAGATATGATTAATTACATATTTTCAGATAAAAAACATGAAATTAGGTGTATGCTGGGATAATTTTTTAAGCTTATCCCACTTAATTAAGATTATATTAAATCATAAGATGCGTAGGATTGTTTGAGATAAGCCACAGATTGTGTTTTGTATATGAAGGTGCTGAGACAAACAAAAATATATTTTGTTAGTTGTTGTGAACATTCAACTGACATCTGTAGCATGGGGCATTACAAAATTTCAACACCATTTCTGTTTCTTTACATCGATCTCGTAGAAACTCAATTTCAGTTGTGAAATGTTTCAAATGGTGTACGGTATTTGAGAAACAAGATCGTTAACGCATTGGAAACAGATCGATCGATGTAAGATTATATTATGTGAACTTCGATTCACAAAATTACGTTTCTTGTTAGGCAATGGATGGGTACAATGTGGATATGGGCATAATCGAATGAGTCAGTTATTTTATGAAACTGATTAAGTTGAACATTCTACAATATACCTCGTCTGTTATTTGTTTTGATAAATCGTCTTAAACGTAAAATGACATTTCAATTATCATGGGAGTTATGTACAACTTTGTACTTGACAATCATATTAAAAAAAAGAAAGATTAGACTGTAATAAATAATATACAATAAAAAAAATTCTTGTCAAATTAAGTCAATAATTTTTAGAATCAACTTTTCGCATACCATTTAAATCAATAAAAAGTAAAAGCGTGTTAAGCTATACAAATTATTAGAATTATTGAAAAACACTAAAATACGTAATTTATACTTAATATATGAATAAATTAAAGATACATAAATTAGATTTTAAGTACATGTAGTCCTTTTTAAGCTCAAAAAACAACGTACAACTTATGCTAGAATTTAAAAGATTTTCCTGTAACTTTTTTGCTCTTTTTAAAATAACATCATTATGAGAATCATAATAAATTATAACGTACATTATCACTAGGTAAAAACCGCAATAAAAGTCTTGCTGGCATTTAAAATTTTATGGAGTAGTCAGCGTGGCATTTTTGTTTTAATAGGAAAGTCACAGAAGAATAAGTTATCAGTCCTATTTTCGGTAGCAAAGAATCATATACCTAAGTAACTTCAATGCATCTAAATTTATATTTATCAACTTGAAGCATCCATGTTAGTGTTGGTGTTAGTATGGTGAGTTGAATAAGAACAAAATATTGTTAAGCACTTGTAATTCTTTAAGAATACTTTTGAAAGATATTTCAAACATGAACATAGCAGTATAAAGAAAATAACTTTCAGGTGCTAAAAGCATATGCACTCCACGCTGTATATTGTAATATTGTAAGCACGCTAAGTGTAAGTGAAATCTTAAAAGCATTAAATAATAAGACGTTATTTATGTTATATCACAAAACATTTGTAATAAAGTTATGCTGTATGCTGTAAAAATATTATATATTTTTGTTTTGTTTGTTTTTTCTTTGAAGTTCTTTAGCATACAGTAGGCACAATAATAACGACAATTAACAAGTAAAAGAGGTTTATACTACCTCCCAGATAGCACAGTAGCGTTCAGGCAGTATAAATAACTACACGCATAATTAGAGCTAATAAAAGAGATATTTCTTTACATCGGTCATAATACAGAATCGTGGGCTGTTATGGAGCAAACCCTACGCACGAGCAGGCCAAATAGCCAAAGCTGAGTGCATCATTAGTGCATGCGAGATGCTGGAGTACCCGGATATGCAAGTCGGGCCACTCCAGGCCTGGGCTTGCACCAGATCACGTGCTGTGGTCGCCCATGGAGGAACTGATCGACTGCGGAGGTACTAATGGATAATGGACGATTACGGCGCATATCTATCCGCTCGATATATCGTGGCAGGCGTGTACAAGGCGGCGGTCGCGGTCAATGAGCAATCCGGCTGTGATCTTTCATGGATTTTTTTAGAAACACGAATATTATGTTCCTTAAAAAATGTCAAGAAATAAGTGAAAATATTTCAGGCCATCAGATATACACATATCATGTAATGGTAATAAGAGCTCAAATTTTTTCAACAGTTTAAATTAATAAAATTATTCACAGATTTTTTTAATGTAGAAATTTGCAGAATAAAAATTAACGTTTAAAGAAACCATAAGACAAAAATATAGTAAAGTGTAAATGAACCTTTAATTTAAAATCGCAGAATTGAAGTTACGGTGATAGAAGAGAAAGTTTTTTTTTAATTTATCATTTTCTAAAACCTCAATGTTGGCCACCTCTGGACGGACACGGTTCGGCTGCGTTGTCTTTGACTTCTTCTATAGCTGGTGTACTAGATTTGTATTATTAAATTAATAATCAATCAATATCTTTTCGCTGTGAATTTATCTAGGGCGGGTTCGAAGACCATAAAATATAAAACTAATGTGTAGCTATAAATAAACATTGTATCTATTTATATGGCCATTATAAATCATAAAATTGAAAAAATCATACAAGCTGACCTACCTACAGAACAAAGAAGACATTATCGAGTATCAAACCAAAAAAATGTATACGATGACATCAACAGTACAAATATCCCTTAGGTGATATTTAAGGGTTGTCAACGAATTCCAGTATGAGTTTGTATCTGCGACAACGAAAGCTCGACTACTTTATAAATTGTTTTCAAAAACTTTCTTCTTTAGAGTGACCATGTAGAATTTATAAATGTCTAGCGCACTACTCCGAGCACGCACTGGCCGCTGGCTTCAAGCATCCTACCAGCAACAGTTTGAAAATGTAAACAATTTATATACAAGAACGATTGAATTTTTAATTCCCCGTTGCCGGAATGGGCGTGCTTCCATTTTAAAACTGTCATTAGGTGACAAATTACCGGCATTGTAAAAGAGCAGCAAACGCAGTGAGGAAATATTTATTCTGTAATTAATAGGAGTCGGCCATCACGAAGATGCCGATTGAACATCTCAACGAATACAAAATGCGGGAGAAAGCCGATTAATCTTTCAGCGAACGAAACGCCGGCCGAGTGCGTTTTCTGCCATAAACGTATTTAAAATATATAATGGTGTCATCGTGGCTTTATTATCCACCGTGAAATTAAAGCGCGCCGCAGCCGGAGAGGCGGCGCAGAGAAGCGCTCTTGTGGTATTTACAATTTTGAAGCATTTCATTCTTCAGATTTGGTTACGTAAGTGACGATAATCAATTTGGGAGAAAAGAGTCGCCTTTGTATGCGGAACATATCACTGAATGGATGAGGCGGATTCCCATGTTTATTCTGTTTGCAGCCAGCCTTGTTTACTTAGTTTTTTATGAATAATAGAAATCGTTTGAGTTGAGTAGAAGCGTTTTTTTTCCTTCGTAATCTACGTGCCGAACGTCTCAACTACTGTGAACACCTTTGATCGTAAATTTATGTTTGGTCAGAAAAGCTTCTTTTCTTTTTTTAATACCTTTTCAAATCTTTATTGAGAGACGTCTGGAGAAAACGAATCGTAAACTGCAACGGAAGGTTGCTTATCTAAAAGGCAAATAATATTATTCAACCTTGATTGAAATCACAAATATATATACCATATATAAAGGCATTAAAGTGATACATCTACATTATTAATTTGCATCCAGTTTCATCAAAAATCTTGGTCGCCATTGACTAAGATTGTTGCGTAACCGGTAGTTTCACAAAACAAATACATTTAAGTTAACGAGTATTTTCTATTAAAACCATTAAATTTACAATTTGCACCATGTTTTGGCGCCAATTGTGTATGGTTGCAAATAACTATATCTAATACAACCAATCAAGGTTTGTTTGTTAATAAACCGATTCATTTTTTTAAAGTATCAATTGAAAACTCATGAGACTGAAACTGCGGAGTATTTAAATTTAAGCGTGAACATGACAGTTATATGATTTACGAGTTATTTTATTAGTGATAAATAATTCGATGTTAACAACTTGTAGGCAATGCTATAGTCGAAAGATAAACCAAATGATTTGGACCATTACCTAATTGAAATAAATATTTTCAATCATTGCAATAGTAAAAAGAATAATTTTCATATACATAAATATAAAATGATTATGGATATAAAACAAATCATAAAATAACTCCACGCCACGTAATCGATACTCAAGTGCGACTCTTAACTGGATTATTGTTAAACATAACGAGGCATTTACACTGGCATAATAAAAAGAAACGATATCTAAACGATATTTTAACACTCTCGAGAGGCAAAAAAGCCTTTACAAGATATCAGCGGCCTCTCAGTAATATTCCTAACAAAGCACGAAGGTTGCGCACGACCGGCCGCGCCTGAAGCTGGGGGCCTCTGCAGAGCCACACATTTTATTCGTGCATGTACGCATGTCGCTTGACGCTATAATGGGGGTGTTTTTACCACTCTATAAAGTAATGACAAACATAACAGTTCTTAAAAATCAAATTTTAAAAATACTGAATGTTTATATTACAATAATCGAGGTCTTCTCCAGACTTCTGAAATACGAAATCCTGGCCACTTGGCTTATTATAATCGATGTCTATATGTAGAGTATGACAAATTAAACCAGTTTGTTGTGCATATCAGAAATGTCATCACACTTTATCGATAAAAGAGGATTCGTAAAAATCAAAGTACACCAAATGAAGCCATGTCGCAAAGTTTTACACTATTTTAATAAGTGTTTATAAAAAAAAACATATATATATATTTAACCATTCCGCAATGTATGCAGGGTAAAATTCATTGTTTTAAATGAGATTAAACGAATGCAATATCGAATTGGTTCATAATTACACTTTCTGTATTACAATCTGATCCGGTACTTTCACGAAATAAAAGCCATTAGGTATATATATAGTAAGCAGGGCGTTTAACTCTGGTGAGGTATCTTCTCACACAGCTTCAATCCGAGTTGCATTTACTTCACAATTAACCTGCCTATTATCCCGCGCAGCAGTCACGTAACAAGAGACCACCAATCAAATCCCGGAGACGTGATCCATCACCATCAGCATCGCCACGACGGGGCTGGCTGGAGAGCATCGGGCGGACCGTGGAAGTGGGTGAAGGACGATGCGGGGAGAAAGTGACCACCGTAATTAAAGTGCCGAGCCGGCAGCGCGGAGACTCGGGCTCGTCTTAGATTGACGAGATGATTTGTTGCTTTTGAATGATATGAAGTGTTGCATGCTGCGTTAAGTTTCACAATCGCCGTTAGCTCGTTGTTTAATATTACGTGTGTGCGTGCAGAAGTTCAACATTAATTGATAATTTATATTTAAAAAAATAATCATTTTTATAATGAAGTTTATCACATTACACAGATTCAAGTAGCAGATCATACATACATTTTGTAGATTATAAACATTAGATCTGTTAAGACAAAATATAATTATTTTCACTACGTGGATTCAATTGCTAGCATAAAAAGCGTGTATTAAAATATGAATACTCTAGTAAGAATATAGCTACGATATAAATTATTCTAACTTTGATTAAGCGATGTGTTCAATAAAATTTAATAAGATAAATGAAAAAAATAAATGCTTGATATAAAATATTAAATAGTATTTAAATGTATAAAAAAATAATTTAAAAAGAATAAGAATGTATTTCATAGTATTTATATAATCCATGTATTATTAAATGGAATTGAAAACATTCATGACTGCCAATCAATAAATCAAATTACCTCCTCGAACCAGCTTGGTATATGTTTGGAATAGTTTATAGGAAATCTCATGGAAATAGGGTAGTAAAACGATCGGTATACAGTTAAACCAATCTAAATAAACTGACGTAAAAAACAACACATTATTTTTTATAGTGCAGGGGTGCTCAAAGCCATCCACTGCGGCAGATTGGTCATTCGAAAACCATAAATATTACTCACTAAAGCGACAAAAATTAATTCAGAATTCATAAACTAGAATATTGAACGAAGAATGAATAAAAAAATAAAATAATAAATAGGTGAATATTTTTCTTAAACCTGTAATCTAACGTGCGCCGAAGTCCGGTATGGTTTCCCTTTTCTTTAAAAGTGGAGACAATTCAGAATTGAAAAAAAAAAAAAAAGCTCATTATCGCACCCGGATATAAGCCCGGGTCACCCGGGATTTTTCCCCGTCTTACTATTGATCTCAAAAAGCACGATGGCCCTACAACAAAGCAACTGTACAACAATGATACGTATCTGTTACATTATTTATTGATAGCGCAGTATCGATTGTATTATTTTTTTATATCGAGTTTTAAGCAGCTTTTCTCCATACGGTAGTTTAAGATTTATGGCACGGCGGCAATATTTCAAGATAGACGATCTTCCCTAGAAGCGAGTAACATTTATACACAGGCCGAAACAATCAGATCGAGTCCAGGAGCAGAGCCGCTAGCTCCGTGAGGGGGGCCATAAATGTGCAGCGCCCGGGGTTCTTGTTTCGTTAATGATTATGACCGCGTCTCGCGGGGCCGCTCGCTGAGAATGAGTCTCGGCGAATTGTGTAGTTTTAAAACGGTGTGCAATAAAAATGTACGCGGAATTGAGATAAATAATGAACGTGGAAATTAATTATAAGCGCTGTAAACTGCGAATCGTACGATAAGATTGAGATCACCGCAGTGTACACGTTCGTGAAGAGTGAGTACTCACGATGAATAATGCGAACGCTTTTTTAGGTCGAAAGAATAATAGTCTACAACGATATGAGCTAACTGGAATATATATGATTCATCGTAAGTCTTTGATTATTTAAATAAAACTTTGTTATAATTTAACAGTTCTACTTAATTTCGTACGTGTATACATGTTGTAGGTTTTAGGAAACGGGTTACTGGAAAGATCCAGAAGAAGGGTACCTATATATGAAAATAATTCCAACTGCTTCAATCGAAATCACCATAAACAATCATGGATTCCGGTACATTTTGCCGAATATCACAAAAAGCACCAATGTTTTCGCCATCGATAACGTCGTTAATCGGTAGCCGTTAGGCGCGTATAGCACCGTGATGTCAGGAATTCCGATGATCAACAATATAGATCCACGGGCCATGACATTTAAAAATCACTATACTCAATTAAGTACTTATATTAAAAAGACAAAACACATATGTTTTTAGTGTCATGGCCGATGCATTAATGTAGTATATGAATATTTGCTTTCTTGGGTATTTAAATCACGTCAAATTTTGGCTGATAGTCGCACGTTCAAAGCATTGAAGACTTTTTCAAGTATTAAAAAATATTTTATCGAAACCAAGACTATGGAATATTATTCCAAGTTTGACGCGGCATAGCACTTGAGAAAAGAAGCCCGTTAGCAACAACCGTCAACATCTGGGAACAAATGGTGCAGATTTTTGGAATTGACTTCGTAAAAGATAAAACAAACCCTCTCTCAATATTATCAGACCGAAAGTCTTAAAATACAGCAACTGTAGCATCCCCGAAGCTCGAAAGGCAAGATAACACAATTATTTATAATGAAATTCATAGGTCCCAATCATGCCCCTTCAGAGAATTTAAGATGATATAGCTTATGGGGTTTCACACCAATGAGAGCCACTCGCCTCCCACTGAGAGCCACACACAGCATGACCCAAACGTATTAACAAATTTAGATGTTTCAGACAGCGCTGAAGAGATTCAGTATTTATTGTTAATACAATCCGATTGGTTGGGTGAAAAGATAAATGAGTGAATTGATAAACCGATTAATACCGCTCATCATTCAAATCCCGTACGTAACATAAATTGCTTTCGACATTTCAAGACCATTTTTTACGTGTACTTGGAAGAAATGTATTTTTTTAAATTAAAGGTGATTGTTGCTTGCAATTAGCCAAGGTAGTCGGCATTGCAAACAAAGTTGCAACGAGGCGGAGCACACGTCGCATAGGAAACGTTCTGAACGCAGTACTCGTAATTACTTGCGTTGCACCGGAGAGGACGGGTGGCCCGGAGATGGTCGGGCGATAACCCCGCGAGGGCGGCACGGAGCTGCGGTCGGGCGCAACTCATGCGGTTTAGGCTGCACTCGCGGGGCCAGCGAAAATACACCCAACAACTACCACGGACACACGAACACAGGTCAAGAGTTTTCGATTCGAAAAATTAATTGTTATTTACAAAAGATATATGGGGCCTTTTTACATAAATATTATACTAAATGCATGTTCACATACTAAATAGCTCAATCGAACATTTTTTTTTTAACATTAAAGTTTATCAGAATTTAGACTTATAAAATAATTTAGAAAGTAATTTAATATGTGAGCAAAAATTTTAAGCGCATCATTTTTTAAAAATATGTCTAAGTATAAAATAATATTTTACAATAAGAAATGCCAACTTTTACTTCCAAAAACTATAACTATAATTACCCTTGTATGATGGTGGTAAAAATGAAGTACAATAACGTAAATGCAATATAATTGGGTATTTATTCCTTGATGTGGAATTTGATTGCGTTAAGTAAAGACAAAATAAGTTTGTTATCACTTTCACTAGGTAACCATCTACTAGACATAATGGCTATACAAAAAATAATATCAAAATTAGGTCGGACTGTAGTAAACAAAGATCTGCTGCGATAGCAAAAATTTTATCAGCTCAAATAATAATTAAAACTTTACTTTTATCATTTCTCTCTTATCAGAAATAATAATATCTTTTTACCTAAAATAAAATATTCTTCTATAAAGAAAATTTTATAAAATGTTTTGATAAAGATAATACATATTGAATTATTATAATTTATCACAGCTTTGAATTTCGTAATTATTTTTGCTAGTTGTACAGTGAACTCTGCGTACGGTTCTTGCAAACACATAGAAACCAAATGCTGAAATCGCACAAACACGTAGTATAATAAGTCTCGAGAGGTAATCCCGCACCCACGGGTCACCGCAGTACCCTGCACAATATCTTAGAAACGCAATAATATTATGTTGCTCCTTCCACACGTACGCCTATGGGAAAAATACCTGTAATTATTATGGAAAGGCCGCAAAATCATGAACTAAGTACGGTAGTAGCCGATACAATTTGCAATTACTGAGTCGGCACGCGTTATTGCACTTTTTGTACCACGAGTCTAGCGAATCTAACGCAGTATACGAAGGCAGTGTGCATTTCCACCCGCTCCCGGGCCCGAGGGTACATGCCCTGGTGTTGCGGTCTGATGTTTCTTGTTCATTTTCCATTGGCGAGATTGAGTAATGATATGGGATGTTAAGCGAGAATGTGGTGCGGTCGTAACGCACGGAGGAAGTCGGATGCTCCAGTCGAGATTTGAAATTCACTTTGCCCGGATAAAATATGGAAATGAATGAAATCTATAACATGGATCACAACGCGAGTAAAGCTAATGATTTAAAAACAATGTTTAGAAATTGAAACTTGATATACATAAATAAAACAAATATAAGTACTATACAAGCAAAATGCTTCTTTTGATGTTTTAAATCTAACTAACGTAGAGTATATAGCAATATTTAAACAGGTTAAATACATAAGAGTACAAGAAAATATAATTTTAAACAGATACTAATAATAGCGGATTATAACGATTTTCACATAAAATATGAAAGCTAATATAAATATCTATACAACTTCTAGGGTAGAATGCTTCGGCGTTGTGGTATAAAGGTAGCTTTTCATTAGCAATATTGGTAATGGATATGTTATGGGTTGTTATGCGAGAATGTGGCTCACCCAATGTACAAAGTAAAAGACAGATATTTCATTTTGAAATTGAAAATTGTTCGACGTGGGTAAAACAAATAAGCTTCAAATAATGCTGTAACGTTTGATTTAATATCAAAACTGTATATTTAAACAGGTAGCGTTTGTAAATAATATATGGGTTCGAATCCCACACGTTACTTACAAACTGTTAGAGTATCCAAACGAATGTGGTAATAAATAATTAAGTTTCAAAGGTTAGGATGTTTTCATCAAGTGTGTTAATGAGATACAAGAGATACAAAAAATCAGATTACGTCAAGCCTATATGATAGTATTAAACTAAAAAAAATATCGCTATAAAAAGAAGATTTTAAAAACATTTTTTAGAAAATAATTAATATTAGTTTTGACTGCATCTCACTAAAGTTTGCGCCGTAAGAAATTTTAAGTTGTACTGCTAAAGAGGAGCAAATCAAGTCCCGCTTGAATTCTCCAAGAAACAAATGCACCCAAGCCAGTGCAAATCCTGCGTCGTATGAAAAGACACCGTGACGCTGAGCTCTGTGATTTTCGTGATGATGTCAGTAAAACTGGCAGACAGCGCTGGCTGAGTCATAGACACTGCAAGGACGATCGAGAGTCGGCAGAAAGTTGCCCAGCGACCCTGAGAGGCGTCGGAGTGAGCAAGGACTCACCATGGCTTGTGGTGACGACAAAGATAATGATAACTGATAAAAATAATATGAGAAAAATTGATCAAACCCAAACAAGCTTTTTGAACCAAACCATTTTTTTCTAGATAAAATTCGTGTATTAGGTAAAGCATAAAAAAATAAAGACATCTCAGTCAGTTGAGCCACCGACTAATAAAGATTCGTCAATATAGAGTATAAAATAACTTGTTGCGAGAAAATATTTTATTGATACGAGAAAAAATAAATATTCTTATCATTTTATCTCATGCAGAATGCATAATTTATAGCATCTTATCGTACCTATTAGTGTGGTCTAGATAGTGACTAAGGTAGAAACGGATAAAAACACTAAATATAGAAATAAAATTAATAACAATACACTTTCAAGGAAATGAATAATATTTCCCAGACCTGTTTAACGACTTAAGAACGTGACAGTGAATCCCATGACATTTTATCATGTGCCGGTAACAGTTTAATGCGAGATAGAGGCCCTTTAAAATAAACACAGCCCATGGAGGCAGCGATGTCCCGCTTGCCCTATCAGATTCTACTGTAAATGGGAAAATATATTTTATAGCTGTAACAATCTTGTTGGTATTGAAGGAGCTCATTAAGAGATAAAGATTCTCTCTAATCCGATCGCAATGGTCTGAATCAATCCACATCGGCTATTGAAACTAGAAGAGCTTGTTAATGTCGAGCATAATCTGGGAGACAGAAGAAGAGGAAGATCGCGTATCAGGTGGAGTGTTTGGGTGAAGATCCACATTGATTGCAGTCTTTCTTTCACTGTTTGGCAGGTAAAAGAGACGTGGTGGGAATCTTACGTGGTCCAGTGTACAACCAAATCATTAGCAAATAATACAACGATAAAGGAAGAGATAGAATAGAAACGTTTGCATGAAATATAAAGTGATTCAAAATATCAAGTTAATATGGAAAAATAATAAATATAACACACACTATATTGTAAATATGTACTGTGAGTTTAATATTATTCAAAGCGAATTGTTTAGCATGTTGAGCTCGAAAAACTCGTATCAAAGCCAGTTTATAATTTATCAAGATATTTTAATATTGAAATATAATGTAAATAATACCGGCCACAGCAAAAATATTTTTTACCAAAGTGGACAGATAGTCTAGACTTCTAAACATACTAAAAAAAACAATCTCGTCGCTTTGAGTTGTACCTGGGTCTATACCATGCCGTCTACATCAAACTGCATGACTAGTTTATTAACAATTATATCTACAATTTGAATAACTATGAAAAACCATAATGCTTAATACCAACGTCAAGTATTTGTAGAAGGGAAAGAGATAAGCAAATATTTTAAGCTTACACACACAATGTCGCGTAGTACTGAAGCCAACAGTAAAGGTGCAAGCACACCCAGAAAAGGCAGAATTCAGAAAGTCGTGACTCGGTTGGCACACAGCTGTTGAAAGCTTCGGCAGCAATCAAGATAGTTCTGTAGCAAGGAGACTGATAAGATTTGTCTATGGTAGGCGGCCATGTTGGGTTACGTATTACATGCAAATGCCATGCCATGCCAGACCTCAGCCATGGTGGCCATCTGCGTCCACAGGAACGCGTATGTTTATGGACCTGTGCTTGAATTATTAAAGACAGATTGACATAGCACGGGGGTATTATTGTATGCATAGAAGCGACAAGAAGCAATATATTCGAGCAGCCGTCAGTATTTGTGTAGCTAATCGAAATAAAACAAATTCATATTATATTAAAAATTAACCCATTCAATCAAAGATTTATGTAGTTCAAGAAAATGGTAATAAAAGTACTTATACTATATATTAATTAATGTATTAACTTTAAGATAGTGATGTGAGTTGAACTAATCAAATGTGTGTAAAGGTGTGGTAGTAAGAAAATAATCAGAAAAGTTTACTTCCACCCAAGAAATAAGGGTTTCTCGATTGTATTATATCAAGTAATACCTATAGTAACAGCTGTTTGTTCAAGTTGTAATAACAAAAATACCATGGAATTCAATGCATTTATTACCTGCAGATATATTTTTTGAATAAAATCTATTATGTGACATATAAAATAAATAAATATTTATTTATCTATCTTAGATGCAAGTAAGAGCAGGGTTACTCAGAAATAAAAAAAATATGAGATTAACCACAAGTTGCAATATATTCATGATGGTTTTATACATAAATGGATTGACAAAAACAAATTCATTATAAAAATATCACTTACAAAAATAGCGTTTCCCATGATGTAAATGTAAATATTATTAAAACTTGTTTTACAAATAATATTTTTGCGGTTGAGTTTGGTGTTTCATTTTGATTTAACAACATAAAGTGTCACCTGAAAAATGCCTTATTATAAATGATTAAACACATTGAAATAAAACACTAATTTAAAAACACGAATTTGATTGACGTGAGAAAAAAGCGTCTGAACTGACACATTGATGTCTTAGGATTGAAATATTAGGTAAATAATAACACAGCCAAAGCGATTGTCGGCTACATTTATCACTTAATTAATGCGATAATATATTTGACTGATTCTGCGAATTTGATAAGCTTAATGTAAGCAGATAATAAACCTTTTTATAGTATACAAAGTGATCGTTATCTTGTTCTATGGTATGACTTCATGATTCCACGAATCTACAATAATGTTCTTTGGGAATGCAAACCAGACAAGAGGTAGACAAACACCACATTTCATTAAAAAAAGTTTTGAAAACATCGAGTACTTTGATGGCACAGTGGCAATAAGGTTAAACCACCACTGCAGCTATGCGAATAGATAGCCACGTTGATGTCATAATTATATTTTTTACATCCAAACAATTGAATTTTAGTAATAATTAAACGTCTCGGTTGAAACGTAAGAAAGTAATACAAACTGTATTTTTATAAACAATTTTTTTCAGAAAACTTAGCAGCAGCAATTGTCATTGGCAAAAATAGTAGAGTAAAAAAAAATTTCTACAAAAAATTGATATCTTCCGGAAAATTGACGCAACAAACAAGTCATAACTGTCATTGCGGTTTTCCCGTGGACTTCAATTTTACACGGTAAAATAAAACATGTACAATACACAATATATGTATATTTAATAATAAAATATGTTTAAAATAGAAAACATACATGGTGTAGAGCTTATGAGGGTCTTAAGGCGAGGCAATGGGATTTGCAAAGATGATGTGTCAAATAGCAATCGTTCATAAAATGATTGTTTGAATATAAAAATAAGCAGTCGAGTACATATTGAACGCAAAGTAATAAATCTATTTTTTTATTACATTTTGATAAAGTAGACAATAGCAAGTGTATTGGAATAACTACAACGATTACTCAACTAATTAGAGTGATTCAACAAAGTGAGATAGTGACGATCCCTAGTTTGCAATGACGTCAACCCACGATTACTTAACAATAACACGTCCTTTGTCCGGAATAGGCGCGCCGCAAGCTTCTAACTTTACTATCCGAAATGGCAGCATCTTCCACACACTCGATGTTCAATTTAAGCTCAGGTGGCGAAATGTCACAAGCGCAATCATTCCATCCACATTGTTGCGCGCAACGCGTTGAGCAACAAACTGCACGCCTCTTATTAGGATTGTAAATGCAAACAATTTCGCTACAATCGACAGTTAGACATCTTATATGGCGTCCCTAACGACGGCCGGTAAGCCTCAGCCCACGTTCAAGGGAACTTTTGAGAGGCATTCTTGTATGACTGCACGCAGTGTCCCGCGAGGGAGGAACGCCGGAGTGTTGCGCAGGTTCACTGACTCGGCAGGTCAATTTTGCCCTTTATGTCGCTGTCACATATAAACGCCGTGAAGGTGTGATTCATCCACAACCACTACTAAGTTCTTTTTCGTTGAAAATATTAACGATCTCAATAAATGTTTTGGTTAAATTTGATATCTTATATACAAACTGACACTGGTTATAATACTAACGTGTACGGGAAACTACGAGTATATCGGAACAATAATTGTATATACGTATACTTTTTGTAGTTGTGTCATAATCAAAAAATAATCTGTTTAAAAATACAAGATGTCAGGAATTCTTTTGGGAGAAGCCTTTTTAAAGTAAAACTTATAATACTTTGTCATACAACATAGAAAATATCTCAGTCGCATAATTCATATTATGGCCAAATATCTGAGAAAACTCGAAATGAGTAAATGAATCACATCTACTAGCGAAAAATTTGTTGCTGAATTCTGTCATTATATTTTTAAAGTAAAAATTGTTACAGGAAGAGCTGGCGGTAGGTAAGATTATAACGCTCCCATTAAAACATCATTACAATTAAGTGAAAAATAATACTTTTATCCTTGGATTTACACAAGTATAGAAGCAGTATGTAAAACACAGAAAAGATTTTTAGAAATACATGAAGATAAAAATAAAATTTATTTACGTCCGGCTGTATTATGTATTGAGTTTTGCAACCTGCATAACGTTCACTGCATTATTCCATAATGTTAAATTATAGACATTAACATTAGAAAAACGAGCCAGGTACAAGCAATATTATCTGTGGCCGCAGAGTCCGTCGGCAGCGCGTCTGATACACCTGGCCCAGGCTGGCTCGCAGGCATTACGCAAATGCTAAATTTCTTCGAAACGGATAAATTACAGAGATTTACATCTAACAAAAAAAAACAACTTATTATGCGCTTGTACGAAACTTGTAATATTATCCGGTGTTGCTCGAGATAAAAAATAACTAAATTTACATATGGTATGGTAACACGGCGATTATCGTCGACAGAAAAAATGGGTGTTCCATCGATGGTAATAGTTCCCATGTCACACAGATGGTTTTTTTTAGTTTAAACTAAAGTATCACACAAGGAAAAAATAAGAACCAGCATTTTGAATACGTGTGCATACATGCATTTTAAATAAGTGTTTTAGACACTCATAATGGATCAGATTCCTAAAAAATGTCAGCTATGCATACTAAGAAAATAGTAAAAAATTGTCTATTACTTTATAAATTTTAAGTAATTTTGATAAAAATACAAAAAACTTTATAATTTTGAAAGATTTTGTTATTAATCAGAATTTAATCATACTAGAAATGAAATAGCCAAATAATATTAACAGGTACTCAAGGAATCCAACAAAAATACACCACAGTGATATTTTAAAAATAAATATATGTTATGCGATTATTAAAATATATAGTATTTTATCAAAGAAAGGTACTAAAGTTTCACCAGCACCACGTCAATATAAACTCGCAGAATCCCCATAAAATTTACCACTGTTTTGGGTCCATGTGCACCTTGATTTATATGACGGTCAAACTGATAGCGTCATCGGAACGAGTAACATAGATAAAGAGAAAATAAAATCCGGCTACCTATGCACACATCCCGTATAGAGCATGGTGTTTTTTTGCAATGCAGGAAGCAATTTCGATGATAGACTCACAAGTCCGCTAATCGGCCGAAAGTACACGAGGAGCTGTGACTGCGGGCGCACGCAGCCGGTCAGGGAGGCTCCGGTCGGAGCGATGTCGGCCCGAGATAAATCACATCCGATATGGCCATCTGAATGATCGCTGATGATTTGATGATGATGGGAGAAATTGAAATACTCAAGATGAACGTGTGGCGAATTGCAGGATTACGGTGAAATTATTAAGCTGTAGTCATATCACTGAGCAAATTTATTTTTATGATTTCACTTGCTCAAAAAACACCGTTGCTGCTCTACGAAAGGCGGCAACCTAAATCTCGATATAAAAACTACAATAAAGAAAAATAAATTTATTTAGCATTTAAAGTACGCTAAAAAAAATGCCAGATAGTGAATCCATCCACCTAGCGGTTCGGAAGTAGGAGAGATGGTTTCACAGTGGCAACTGTCGGAGATTCGATCTCATCGGTCGGTTTCAACTTTTGCGAAAGTCCGCTTGCCATTAAATCAAAATGTTCACTCATCGCATATATAGACTCGTTTGTAACAAGATAAATTTGGACGATTGAGATACTTGAATTGATAAAAAAAGCACTATAAGTACACCCAGCTAGAATGCACGTACTTAACAAATCAATCCAATTTGTTTTTATGTATAACGGAAAATTTGGATAAGAGATAAGCATGCAAATTCCTTCGATAAGGCAGTGATACGAAAAGTAAACAAATGCAAAATTCACGAAAAAATCAATAAAATAACATTTCGTACCAGATAGAAAACAGATTATAAAACATGCAGTATTAAAAAGCGCTGGTAATAAATATATACTATAAACAATCGAACAAAAAGCCACCAGCGAATGATGCGTGTGGGTTTCTGTTCGTTATTATCCTGTTGGTACACAAGCCTGACACGTTTCGTAATATTCAATTTGTATTTTTTTTCAAAACAGACAAAACTAAACAATGTATGAAGTCAGCGTGTAATGATAATTGAGTGTAATCTTGTAGATTCGCATGAAGCGACCAAAACAATGCCCGGCGTAATGACGCCGGCGGACAAAGAGCACAGGAATAGGAACAAAAAACAGTAACAGTAAATAAATAGTAATGAAACAAACAGGTGGACGACCATCAGTACAGCATATATGAATTATTTTCTACTGAGGAAAGAAATATACTAAAAGAAAGTCGAAGTGCTTTAGAGACAATGAAAATAATTTCTTGCAATTTTGCAGCGAAACATTTGCCAATAAAAGTTAGTAAACCAACTAGCAAAAATTTTTAGGAAATAACGAAAGTCTCTTTAATTTAAGGTAGTGTGCCGATTGCATTGCAATTTTCACTTCTTAAGGCATAACTATAACATAAATATAGTCTTCAAATCAATGGTTTATTTTACAACAGAGCAAAAATCTTGTCGATAACTTTGTAAGACTTTTTTCAAACTTTATTTAAATCAAATAAAATTTAAATACGTCATATTTTTAACTGGATATTTATTTCAATAAATTTATAAAACGCTGCCTTTCATGAAACAAAAAAAATAATAATACGCATGTAAAAATACATAAGTTTGAATTATTCATACACGTAACAAAAACAATAAGTAGATTATATAAAAATATGACCAGAAAATAATATGCATACCAAAAAGGTTTGATAATTCCCTGCGATTATAATTTTTATGAAATTTCCATTTAGCATATTAAAACAAAAGCAGTGTTTTTTTGGTTCCCCAATTTGATTAATGATTTAATCAAAAAAAGGATGTAAGAAGCTTGTAATTTAAATAAATAATTTGTTAACACGAAGCGTAAAAAAAACTAAAGTGCCAGTGTATATATTTTTCAGTGGGCACAAAAAAACTCGTTTTCGCCAAATTTGACGAACAAAAACATCTTCAGCACCAGTAATAATATCGAACGACGGAGTCCGTGTGAAACCACCTTAACGTTTTGGAATGATTTTAATTCGTATATAATAAGAAAATGGCAAGACTGCAATGTAATAAATAATACATTTTGTTTTTTTTAGAACTAAATTAATTATGCCAAAATGAACAGCATTCGAGAAACGTCCAGAGCGTCAACAAAGACAACGCCAAAAAGTTTATTATTAATATATAAATTTCAGTTTAAAGTATTATTTGATTATAGGTTCAAAGTATCAAAAAAAATTCCAGAATCGCGCAGGGTCTAGTAACTAATGAAATTTTTTGTCGATCGAGTTTGCTACATGATCATATGCGATGATGTTTATTGCACCTGTGCAATGCTGGGGTGATATTTTTGATGGATTACGGAAATACATAAACAGAAAGTGTATTTTTTATATAATTAAACTCTGGCCTCGAGGCAGTATTACATTGGGATAACCACGATTTGCAAGCCATTGGCGGATTTTCATTAGTCAGTCGATAAATATATTTTACTCCGATTCGCAGCCTTGAAGTTTTTTCAATGGATGACGCTAATGATTAACAGCGAAAATACAAAAAAAATCAGATTTATAATCAGAAAACTAAATTGTTTAAAAATATACAGAATTAAAATTAGATTGCATAGAAAAAACTAATAATTATTCATGTATATTAGACTTATGACACTGGCGATGGTAATCCTAATATATCTAGTACAAATAATACATGCTTTTTTATTTGGTGTTTTAGATATTGTTAGTGTTGGAAATAATAATTATTATTAAAATGGCGACTGAAGATAATGACACAGCAGCTGTGTTGCCACGAAAAAGAGCTGTTATTAAGTTATTAGAGTATTCCGCAATGGCAATGTTGACCTGCAGTTTTTTTTTCTGTCTG
The DNA here is from genome assembly GCA_022113835.1 of Atopsyche davidsoni. Classification (NCBI taxonomy): domain Eukaryota; kingdom Metazoa; phylum Arthropoda; class Insecta; order Trichoptera; family Hydrobiosidae; genus Atopsyche; species Atopsyche davidsoni. Next base: position 4,777,757 of record JAILWY010000006.1, on the reverse strand, counting down.
ATAGGATTGAGTGCGAAAAATAACCGTCATATCTAAATATAGCAGTGACTGCGCACAGAGAAATTTAATATACACGTACTGATTATTAAAAAGCACTATAGAAATAATGTTGTTGCTTTTAACAGGTGTGTTAGAGCTTTTAAGAGATTGATGAAAAAAAAAGTAGTAATAACAAAAAGCGATTGTAAAACGCTGGGACGATGGTAACACCACATTTTATAGAAATTTCTAACTTATTATATATACATGACATGGATAACATGTTCATATCAACTAAAAGAGTTTAATGGGTAACTTAAAAAAAATAATGTTATGCTCTGGTTGCAATTGATACGCGTATTATAAACTATATCATGTAGGTTGAATTGGTTTTATGGGTTAGCGATGCTAACATTGAAAAATTATTGAGAATTTTCACGTTAGACCTTATAATGGTGTTTATAAATAAAATTTATGTCTTTATTTATAGATATAAATTGGTACTTTAGAAGTAAATCACTAAAAATAAATGCTTATAATTTGTACTGATGATGAATTGACAATGTTTGTTTTGTTTTGTTGAATTCGCAAAGTGGTTAATATCAATTTGTAATCAGGAAGCTTGAATAGCCTGATAATTTTTGTGCACATAATTAACTCACTTCTTTAAACTAATCGATTTATTTATTATACAAAACGAGTAATTTTCATATATTTTATTATTATAAACGTAAAAATTAAATTTTATATACAAACAAAATTAGTTTTTCAATATGTCTATACAGTATGTAAGTATATATTAATGGAATATATTGCGACATGCGTACCACAGTTTGACAAAGTGAGCAGAGTAAAATAAGCAACCGATACAGAGATTAGGCAACAATAAACACACAGACAAGCATCATAAGTAGCAGGGAACTGCGCTGAAATAAGTAGAAAGGCACGTTGATCGCAATCTGTGTACATATGCACGAAAAAATGGCTAGCTTAACGACGTCGCCGGGCATTTAGTCCAGGAAGAGAAAGATTTCGCGGACGGAAGATGAAAGCAGCGAACGATCTGTGATTGTTTCTGGTCATTTGTGAGTAATGAGAAAATAATACCGCCGTGATTGAATAATGGAGATCTAACTTGTGTAATTGAGGCGCACGGTTCTTGTTCTCCGGCCGTTTTATTGCCCGACGGAATAAGTAATCGAGATTGTCAACCGCCGGGCGGGGGCTGGAGAAAAGCGTGGAAGATGCCGAGAGGAACACAGAGACGGGTCACATGTTGGACGATTTTGAAACGATTACGTTATTAACGAGCTATTATAGTAAATACAATAAAACATACATGAGGACCATTTTCTTCTTCTTTACAAGCGACCATCTCATTGAGCATATATTTATGCTGAGCAAGTGTTCATAGTTTTATTAAAGACATTAGTGTGGTTGGACCATTTTAAATAGGAATATTTCGTTCAAAGAATATCGGCACTATAACTTAGTCCAATGTAGAAGCGATGTTTAAATTGCACGTATCGTTTTACTACAAATTGAACGACTCGGTAAGGGAGATTGCACGGTTAGATATCGGCCATTTTTTTGAGCCCGGCACAAGCACCTGGCAGTCCTGGAAGGCTCGTGTTAGAGACAGCTGCGACCCTCGGGTAACCAAAGCAGGTAAAAATAAAGCAGGAAGAAAAGGAACGAGTATGCGCCACAACATCTGCCGGGGTGCCTTCTCTGCACTGGATACCGTTTGAGCCCGTGCTGCGGCAACATAAATATTATTATAATGGCTTCTCTTACATTATGGTGGTAGTTTAACTTAACAGCGACCTTTTAAATTCTTTTCTAAATCGTGTTTTAACTCCATATGAGAGGATTAACATGTGCTATAAAAGAACTAGAGGTATTAAATAGGTATATCACGATTTTGAGATATCGTGGTAATTTTAATTAACGTTGGTTATTTCTTAATTTAATCAAAGCATCTTATATATAATTATATTATAAAAAACATTAAAATTTAAAAAAAAAAACTAATACGCACAACATATTGTTTTTGGACGTCGGTGTTTTGTGGAAGGTCTGGCGTTGAACCTCCTTAGCGATGGAAGCATGGCTGAACCTTCACGCGTTAGTAGAATATATAATAAATCTCACATTAATGTTTTACAAGTCTATAATGTAAAATATGTTCTTAAGCTTGAAAAATTCTACACGACCGTTTCACAACCAGGAGTTAAAGAGAGGTATATTTTTAGCAATGAGAAAATTATGATTAAGGATCGACTAAGTTAGAAATTTTGTGGGAGCCCTGAATCGGAGCATCCATAGACAACACATAAAATAAGATCCATTTCCGGCTTGGTAATTGTATTTTATCTGCAAAAATAAACACCCGATTTTATTTTCAAGGTATTCTGGCTTGTTAATTAGTCAGATTTTACCTAATATGGAGTGAGAATGTTAACATAATATAAGTATTTATAAGTAGACGACTGATGTAAAAAATATGTAGGTACTATTATTAAGTGTCATAAGGAAGATGAATCGAGCGTATCTTCAATTTGAACAGGTACTTTTATAAAACATTTCGTTTCATACGGACATAATGGACGCCGGATACAATGCCAAAGTATAAAAAAGTAAAAGTGTACATTGAAATTTCAATGCCAAGATTAATCGACGCGTGTTCATACATTGTCTGTCCACGTTCGGCACTTCAATTACGAAACCCGTCGCGCAGTACCTTTGTAACATGTAACTGCTCGTAATCTATCAATTTAATCTCCGTTTTGGTACACAGAGATGACCGAGACTTTCTCTGCGTGTATTCTCCTCTAGAGGGATCTTGTCGATTCCACCGGCCAAGATTCCGGTATCCCATAAGCAATCGTACAAGTGCTAGGAGTCGATGCGCGGTCTAAGATGGTCTTGACGGATAAAAATGAGTTTACGCATGGCAAGAGGGGCATGCAGTTACTGTGACGTCACTACTAGTGATACTCGGAAGATCTAAAATATATTTTTTCTTCTTCCCAAATTAACGAACAATTTATTATGTGAGCGTGTAATATTTTAAAACCTAAAAAAAAAACGTTTGAGGTTTAATAAGCTACTATACAAGTCCAATATATTACGTGTTATATTACGAAAATAGAGAAATTCACTTAAGCCACATGCTTTAAGCCGCACAACCTGCGCGCAGGATCAGGGCATAGCCATATATTGTATTCCCAGCATAAGAAACTATTGTAAAATTCACATAAGAAATAAATAATCTTGTAATTTATTTTTTTCATTGCATGCATTATGCAACAAATCTTGGTGCGATTTGTCATATAGTGAATATAAATAGAACACTCTATTAAAACAATATGAACCTAAACCATATGAAAAGACTAGGTTTAAAATAAAAATTCACAATTTGATAAGAGAATCAATCAGTAAATATTACATGAGACACAAAGAGCGTCACGAGAAAGTTTTATGTATACAAAAGCGGCATCTTTTCTGACGTGATTCTGTGGTTGAACAGATATATCAATGAAATAGACAAACGACATACAACACATCAAACTCAAAAAGAAACTTTTGTACGCTGTGTGACTATAAATATTAATCAGGAATATTCCGATTAGCGGCGGAGGTGATGTAAGCACCGTGTAATTGGAGGTCCCGCGGCGGAGGTGGCGAGGGCCCGACATTTTGATGGATCGGCAGAAAGATCGGAACTATGAAATATCACGTGTTATTATATTAACTGCCACGAGTGCACGCGGCTTTGTCTTCCACGGTTTTTTGTACGCCATTATTGCGTTATTGGTAACAGAAGAATCTAATTTGAACGGGTCAGAGTTAACGTGAAAACATACCTGTTGATTGGTTGGCGTTGTGAAATTGAGCTGGTGAATGTTGCTTCATGTGTAATTAGTTAGAAAATGATAGGTATTGCGCGTTAATTTCCTACAGAGTTTTTGTTTGCTCTTTAGAGATGTATCTTACAAAATGCGTTTTTTTATTTGATGAGTTCATAGCGTTGAATTAGAAACATTGGAATTCTTATGGAAAACGCAATATAATTAAGCAGAAACACTAAAGTTTTACAGTAATATTGATAAACGTTTTGTTTTAAATTAAGTTCAACACGTTAACTTGTGTATCTTATGCACTGTTTGGTTTTAAAAATATATTTTTACTAAGCACCATTTAAATATTTTAAAATGTTTACATGTGATAGTGCATAGTGTAATTACAATGTTAAAAAAGTACGTTTTAGTTTAAATAATTCTATGATATAATATTCCTTCTACGTCAAACAATGATTATTAATAACAATAAAAAAACGGAGCTGGTATTTGATATGTTGATATTCCTGATGGATATAATAGGAGGATCTTTAACCCTAGATGCAAGATAGGATTCGTGTTATCAATCAAGTAGGATTTGTATGGAAGCTGATCAATTAGTGGTGATGTATTTTATTATTAAGTGGAGAGATCTTTTTCATCCCTGCTCACCGAGCGTAACGATGGAGAGTAATTATTAATATTTACAAAGAACGCTACCCCAAAAACGTGATTATATTTACCAACACTCTCCTTAAGCATTTTCATGGCAAGTTTGTGATACTAAACATTTTAATTTTTCCAAACACTTTTCTTTAAATTTATATGTAAATTTTGCAAAACATAAAGTGAAGTTATTATAAAAAGACAATTTTTTTTCTCACCCACGCAGGTTACCGTTGATTTGATCGCAACAAAGAGGATGTTTACCTGAAACAAAAAATAATATTATTAATGAAAAACGTCCAATTATTGATAGATAATAATCGAAATATTTAATATGGAAATGTGTAAGTCAATATTATAATTTTTTTAATTATATATTAAAAAATATGCGTTTGTTAGAGGAGCAGAAGTCATTTGCTTTAGTTGCACATGCTAAAAATAGTTAAGAATTATAAAAGAGACTTTAGAGCTGAAAATAAGTGTATGTCTTTCAATGTATAACCCTTACTTCTCAATCGTAGTGGGGTGTTTAGATTCTTCATTCAGTTTATTCGAATAATTGTATCTCTAGTACACTGTTTACAATAAAATAAAATTAAGTAACACATAAAATCGTATATAACTTACTGGCCAATCTCATTTGGATGTAAGCCGGCGAGGCAAGGTTTTAGAATATAAAATGGTGTAATATTATAGAACACATTAGTGTTTTACATTTAAATTTACTATAATAATGTTACAAAATATTGGATGAGAAATACTTGAACGGAGGGCCAATGCGCTGAGGCTTTGAACAAACTAACCGGGTCAGATAATATTCCTCTGGCTTCGTGTAGGTTTGGGGTCACTGGTGTGCTCTATAATAATTATGGGAAGTTGAAATGAACGGAACACTATGGAAACATGACACGTGCGTGGGGTAGAAATATTAATAGGGTACTTGGGCGAAAGGGGAGACGGGGGCAAATCTGACAGGCCAAATAATGTAATAATAGATGCGTGTACTTTTACACAGGTAGATTCAGGAATAATTTGTCAAAAAATCGGATGTAAATGACACGCCGCTGGTAGGCTGTAGTTGTTATGGCCTTAATGGTGTGTATTATGTGTATCGATCTTATTAAGTTAATTGGAAAGATAGCTGTTTAGAGGCTTTTCATGCAACCAGTATTATTACTTCAATAAAAAAATATATATTTATAAAAGCACGTATGAAAACTCCATGCACATGTGCACAACTATAGAGTCAAAATTAGTAACAACGATCACTTTTTGCTATAAGCTCGGATCAAATAAAATCATGCTCAAGCCACAAATTGTGATCCACAAAAGTTTAATTATACTTTCTATTGTGAAAATTATTATTCTTAAGTTTTTCTAAAAATCTCTTAAAGATATTTGAATTAAATTTTTTTTTGAATGTTTAAATTTTTTTAAGCGATATATTTCTAAAGTGTTAAATACAAATATAATAAGCACTTGCTGTCTTTCATAAGACCAACAAAACATTTATTTCAAACTATAAATAAAAAAATTAAAATATATTTTACTTTTTTTAATATATTCGTGAGTTGAATTTTTTCACAGTATTAAAAAATAAATAACAAAGGCTTATTTTTGGGAAAATAACGGGTTTACCGGGTATTGTTTTGCGATATGCATATTAAACAAAGGCTGCAAGGAAAGTTACTAATAATATACTACACGGGTAACACAAAGAACACTCAGTTACAAAAAGGCGACAATATGCAGGAATAACTATATTAAAGGCTGTTTTTAAATTTTATTGTATAGAAAAGAATAATTGTACGTTCCAAAGAGAATAAATATTATTCAGTCCTTGACCGTTTAACAATCCTCTCCACCCTCGGCGTGGGGAGCACGCACACGTGCGCGACTGCAGACAACCACCTGGTCGTATTGTGTTCGAACCGCATTTATGAATTTCTATTTCGGAAGGCAGTACTTTCGTCTCTCTCCGTCCTTCGAGGGTCCTTCAAACCGGTTTCAACTCTTAAAAACCAAGCCGATTTATTAAAAGTTCCTCCGCCTCACTGCAGACCGGATTTCAAGTTTGTAAATAGCCGCAATTCAAACACCGGCCATCTCGGCTTCCTCGGAAGCCATTTTGACGAAGGAACGATACGAGGTCTTATTCTAAATAAAATAAAATTCTAAGAATCTCGCCTTTCCGATGATGCTTTGGAATGGTCTACAAATATGTCGACGTGTGGAGAGCTTTTGTAAACGCGGACAGCGCATTGAATGTTTGTCATTTTCATTAGGTTTGTTGTTACTCAACAGCGGTAAATATTTCTTCAAAAACGGAAAACAATATTTAAATATGATAATTTATAAATTTATACATAGAAAATATATTATACAACACGGTACCTATCATTAAAGTTCGTTAGCAATTTTTCAGCGCAACCGACCGCAGCAAAATCGATTAGATTTTTTTATTCCCGTAAACAGTGGCAAGCTGAGAACCGTTGAACCAGGATGCATTAGGGAAATAAAACGAGCACAATTTCCTCTGCGTACGAACACGTGCCAACCTAGCGATAATTTACATACTTATCTCGTCATCTTTTGGCTTATGGTATACCGCCATAAACAGCGGGGAATTAAAAATAGATTTGTCGGGTTATATCATTGATTTTTATGGCACGCAGCAATCACACGACTTAATGTAAAATACACCGGCCATGTAATTACACAGAACTGGATTGTGGAATAAACGATTTATCATTTTTACACCTCCGTAATAGCTCGCTTCTGATCAGCGCATATGATAAATGCTCTACGAGCCTTTTTAAAATACGATGCGTGCGCTGGAACGACTTATTGTAACAAAATCTTATCAAGATAAAATCTGAACAATGAAACTAGTAATTAAAATAAACCGTTTTCCAAACAAGCGATTTTTAAAGCGTGCCACACCGAAATAAATTTGAATATAAAAATAGGACAAGCCGTGATCACAAAGACCGAGATTTTATACTTGCACCAGGACGCTAGCAGAAAAAAGGGAAAACTGTAGAGACAACGGATACGTTTATCTGTGTTGAGTGCTCTCCATCAAATATCGTGTTTGAAATATTTAAAGGGTGCCCCCTTTGAGTTATGATCGCCGGCGAGAAAAGCAACTCGCATGTCGGTACCGAAGACTGTTAATTGACAACCGGGAGACTTAATTATACTAACTAGGGAGAGGCAATGGGCTATGTGAGAGATACTTACGAGAATAAACTACTGATTCTTAAACTGAATACTGCAACAGAAATATGCTGATGATCATCAGCTTACTCTAAGGTTCTTTGCATTAAGTGACTCAGCTTTTTATTTTGGATGTATAATTATTATAATCAACAATAAATATGTGATATATTTTATACATTATAATAAGTGCTAGCAGGATAAATCTAAAAATAATACTCATGCCATGGTGGACAGGAATGCGCCCAGGGTGAATAACCATCTGGGGATAAGAAGATAAATGGACTATGGCTCAAGATGGATAAAGAGGCGAAGAGAGCGCCTGAAGCTTGTGGGAGGATAGAACCGTCAAGGTAGCGGGCGGCCCGAGGGGCTGGAGTGAGAACGGAGAAAGTAGCATAAATGTGTAGCTGCCTTCTGATCATTAGTAACGGTAGGCAATGCTCAAACTCTATCTGATACGTCTCACAACAAAAAAAACTAGGTAGATATTTAAATTATACGTGAGCTGGACATCTTATAGGTTGATGACGTTATCAGAGCAGATTATGTCAGCAGATGATTATATCAACGTATAATTATATTAAACGGTGTGAATATTTTAACCAACTAAAAAAGTCGTTAAAACGGTTGGTAAAGCTATGTTTTGGTTCTTGGTGTTGTTAGCACAATATATCACAAAAAGCAAACAGAATTAGTCGAGTGACATTCCTTCTACCCCCATTGTTTTTCGTTAACAATCACAAACGACCAATAATACAGAATGAGGTAACATTGCATGGTGCGCACGGGGCTGCGTACATCTGCCGGTAGATTATGGGGGAGTTGATTGTGAGGGTGAGAAGCTACCAGATGGTTGAAAAATGAACGGCTAGTATGTACTGCGAGTACTTAAAACCTGTATTTAGTTGAGAAACAAATTAATTAAGGACTGGAGGTGCTGCGCTCTTCCCTAATAAACATTTTAATAGTGCCCAATTTAAGCTTTCCGTGTTTTTAATTGTATTTTATTATTCAGTCTAATAAACCCTTCGGAAAAAAAATCATTACTTCATAATAATTAAGAGTTTCTTCTTTATATGTAAGTTTGAGAAGAAGTACAAAAACTTTACATAATACCTATTAAGTGAGTCGAAGGGTTTTTAAAATGCATAACTGGATAGTGTCGAGGTCGAAATATCAAATGCTAAATATTTCAGAACTCATCCGCCTCATTCACGTTGCAATGCAATTTTCTTATTTATCAAATACAATAATTACAATGATTTAGTATGCAATACATTAACTGTAACAATGCATTAAAAATTAGAGTAATATATTTCTTGGAGTTGGAAAAACTAATTGAAAATATGTACTGTAAGTTTATTTTTAATAAGAAATAATCGAAAAAGTAATAAGCCATGAAAATACTTGTTAAATTAAAATTGAAACAACGCTCACGTTTAGATGTTTCCGAAACACAAACAATGTGACCTTTAACATCATACGCCTCTGTAAATAGGAACGAAGCAATTGTTACTGTAAAGTTTTAAATGTAAGCAGAGTTTTGTTAGTGGAGTAAACGCATTAGAACCAAAGTAGTCCACAATCAACAGCATGCACGGCCACTCTAGGGAGCTGCCAGCCTCTCACAGAGGCTCTTGCGAAGCCTTACAACAACGTCTCGTATTGTCGTGGCGGAGTACGTGCAAGGGTCCTCCAAATTGTTTCATTAATACTTGAATTCAATTTGCGTGATGTACACCATGAAGTTTAAATCAAACTATTGAAGTCGAAAATAAAAACCTATATATAAAATTTGGCATTCATTTTTAATGATGTTTTAATTTATAACACGTTATTAAATTAGTATTAATAACATGTCAACTATTATTGCATACATGATTATTTTCACCCAGATAAGAAGATATGAATCAGAATTAAAGCCTTACAAAAAAAAAAAAAAAACCTCGTGATGTCTGAAGTATATTATAATCTTCAGTATATTATGAATCTCTCTGAATGCTTCTAAGTGAAATTCATGAAGGATAACAAGACAATGGTAAAATAAATGTTTTATCACAGGCTACAACTGCCAATATGAGAAATATTTTCTCCAAGAGAATAAAAGAAAATAAAGATACACGCATCACCAATCATTGTCACTCTGTTGACGGATCGGCCGGTGTTCGTATTCCGTGTGTAATGTTCATCCATTCAACAGAAATGCAAGGAATACCGCGCGAGTCTTCAATCACGAGAGCGCAGGCGACCGTTCATCAAGCCTGGCGTATAGTACGCTGGGCCATGTAAGGTAGCCTTTGCGAGCTCTCAGAGAAAAGGCTGTGATTTACTCCAGCGTAAAGCCTTTTAAGGCTTCGACAATCATGGAAACACTTGTCGCGTTCCAGGTACGTTCCTTATCGAGGGACAATCGACGCATAGATTTGAAGCCGATTTCCAGCGGCGTCGGATGGAGCTCTCGTTGCGCCGGGAGTTGCGGAACGGCTCCATTGAATTCTGCAGAGTTATGAAACGCGGCGCAGATGTCAGAGGCCGGTCGGTCGGAAAATCGGACCATATTTAATGCCGCGTCGAATGTTGAAATTGAAAATGTCAACGCCAATAATCCACGCCGTCTGGCCTAATGAAGTTTTGTACTTCGCTAGGACGTGCATTGTGAGCAGAACCGACGAGGTGTGCTTTGTCCACATTTGAAACGTATGCATTTACACGTACACATTTAAGCAAAGTATGTATGGATGTAACATAAAGCTTTCTATTGATATAATTTTTAACCGTTTCGGCATTGCATTCAATCAAAAGATGCATTGTTTACATTCCTTAGAGTTGATGTATATTATATATTAAAACTATTTACTACTTAATGAAACCGATGAAAAAACAGTTTAATAGTTGAAATTTTAATATAAGAAAATCAAATCAACATTTAAAAAAACATAAGCATTGGTTTTGTCTATTTAATAGAAAAAAAGGAAGAAAACAATATTTTTAAATATATTAACGAAAAAAAATAAAAAGGAAAATCGGTTTAACCTATCATCAATCGACGTTATTATTTCATTTAGTTTTAGAGAATACACCATTTGTAAAATAGTGTATTTTCAATTATATACAAAGTTTCAGTATACGTATGGCATACGCTGTAGTAGACAAATTATTTTTTAATAACTATCATCTTTCTTCTTTTTTTAAAATAAATTTTAATCGTAGTGGTAAGTCACGAAACATATTGACAACCGTACTCATCTTCAAAGGGATCAAAGGTATTGTCTTCTCGACAAAGAGAAATAACACTTAAAATTATAGGCGATAAACATACCTGACCCAATTTTGAATGAAAATACGCAAGAGTAGAGAAACAATCACACCGGCAGGCGTTGTTCTGGAATTCTGAAATGGTACGATCAAACAGAAATCCACGCCGGCCAATCAAAGAAGAAAACCTCCGTCGAGTGTTGTAACACAAAGGCATAAAGTCGATAGACACAAAGTGCAGACGGAATCGGAATGACATATCATTAGAAGCGATTTTTCTCGACTGCATCTTAAATAATAACAGCCCTCCTTGCATTGTTAAGATGGGAAATGTCACTCTGAATATACGTTTCTAATACACAAGAAAGTAACTTTAAAATGCATAAGAATGTATAATTGCTTATTTATAATACATTTAAGTAGAAAAAATAATTATGAAAAAAAAGTTGTGTTACTGTTTTGGTACTAAATTAAGCATATTATACAATAATCATCATAATAAAACTGTATACATTTTTATTATTAACGTAGTACTTTTTTCACTGCTTGTATACGTATATAAATAGAAAATATTTTAAGTTGTTATTTTGATTTGTTTTTATAAAGAGCATTGTATGTTAGCAAGTCAATAAAAACGCAATAACATCGAATGTTGTTCGTCTTCTATGCCCAGAACGCATTCCAGTTAAATTGGTGGACGTAATACTGGAGCAAAGCTATAAAATGCTGGGCGTACGAAGTGAAACGAAAATGAGTGGCGTTCTTGGAAAACTTATAGATTCAAGATTTGATATGGAGCTTCTCTCTATAACAGTATACAAATACAAAAATAAATACAAGTTAAACAATTTTCTGATGAAGTTATTTTAATTCATTAAAACAAGTTCATCGTTAAGTTCAAGTTAATTTCATAAGCTGTAGCTTGTAGCTGTACAACAAAATATTTTCATTTTTAAAATTTCTTTATTTTATTTTTGATAGTGCTCTAAAAAAATAAACGATTTTTTTAATAATAAATACTCAATATAAAAACAACAATACAAGGTAACATTTACTGCAGTTAATTAACATGAAATGAAGATAACGGATTTATAAGAAGTCATGCTTTTACCGCTAGAATATCATCAAATTGTAAAGACGCCTTTCGAACATACTCTACATTACAGGTGAGTACCTCTGCGGGTAATGTGTCCGACATGTAGTTTGAGAAGTATTAAATCAAAATGGCTCTTCAAAAGCAATCGTTCCGAATATAAATTAGAGCATTGAACGGTATAAACAGTCCGAATTATGTATAATTATAGAAAAAAAACTCTGTAATTCGCCCGTATTAAGGCGGAAGATACGCGCCAAGATCTTAAGATAAAATGTGGTAACTCACTAGAACAGTTTGATTTCGAAATATAATTTTCCACATGTATTCACATGGAGCTGGCAGTTCAACAACGCAATAAGTTTTAAATTCAAAATCAAAGCTTCTGCGTATTAAATAAAACTTAAAAGTCCTTGTTGTTGCTGGTCACAAGAAACCTACAGTCTTACAGACAACCAGTTGATTGCACTTTTGTAAATGTTTTTAAAAATTATTATATACGATAAAATACCATTTATTATGATTGTAAAAAGATATCAAAAAATACTGTATTTAATACGATTATAAACTGCCACCAAATAAAAACTCGAAACAACCAACTGATAATTAGTAAATATCATCCTTTTTTAGGGTATTTTTACAGCCTTGTGGAAAAAATGATCACGCTAATGGCTTTCTCGTGGGTCGGTCTTGTTGTTCCGCGTGTAGACCGCTTAATCACCGACGCGCATGTAGCTGTAGCCGGCAAAAGTGACACAAGCAGGTGTGAGATGTCTGTGACTATAGTCTTCGCAGGGACACATGCGAGACTCACCCCGAGCGGAAGAAGGGCACCCTCTCCGCCCCGAGCGGCCTCCCTCCCCGGGCCCGGAAGGGGGAGGACCGCCCCGACGCCGCATTACGAATTGCAGGCGGCCTGGCCCGTGCGTGCGATAAGCAGATAGCTGGAGATTTCTATTGCTACAGAGTGAAACTCGCATCTAATTGCATAGATTGTGTCGATAAGACTTAAATATCTCAATACACGTATCACAACGATGACGCGAGTCCGTCGATATTATGCTATGTAAATTATATTGTTGATTTAGCCGTTGAATTTATTATTGCATTTGTGCTTCTAAAATAATAATTTAAAAAAACCTGTAATTTTTATAATTAAAGTAAAATAAAATAAAAACATTTTACATATTAAACATATGGTGCTGACATAATTTAATTACTAATCACTAGACTAATTGTCGAGCTGACTAAATGATTCCCGAGTAATGCTGAGATGCCGCAATTAGAATTACCCCTTTCCTTCTCTCAGCGGGACGCAATTTCCTGTTTAAAATTGAAATCAATATTAAATGAGTATATTTCTTGTATTCAAATTCAGATTCCTCTGCAATGCAATTATCGGCTTTGAAATTGTTTTAGAATAATAGATAAATAATTCTCGCACGTCTTCAGTTTTTGTTTTTACAGTTTGCAATTTTATGTGATAAAAATAAATCAGTTGAAATATCGTAATACAATTTGGATTCCCACAATTTATTCACCAAATGAATTTATTATAACATATTATATACATCCGTGCACAACACAGTATTTTTTTAATAATAACTTACACCAATGCAATTAAACAACCATTAAATATATAATTTGCAAGCTAACATCCAATATGTATCGACCGCTATATTGAAAAATAATCGTTTGGTTTTAGCTATTAAAAAACATTAACGACTTGCAAAGTATATTCATAGATATATTCAGCATATTTTTTATTATCTAATCGTGTGAACGTTTTACTCGAAAACTTTACGTTGAACTCGACAGTTTAGTAAAAATAGGACAAATATATTTTTTTAATTTAATTAAAAATCAATTCAAATGTTTCCACCAATTTCTGCAATATGGACAGAGAGTTGCATGACTCAATTTCAACAGGAAAAAAACAACGAACAAAGGGGCCATTTAAATTATTGTCGATATATATAAAAAAATATATAGTTAGGAATAGCTATTAAAAATAACATGCCGATGCTAGCCGACCGTAGATGAAGATGTAGTCAAACTTTAAATGTAATGCGTAAATAGCCTCTCAAAGATCGCACCGAGTGTACAAATATTTTGACGCATTGTAGCCAAAGGCGACGGGTGAAACTAACTAACGAGAAAGATTTGAATAAGATTCAACGTATTAAATGAGTACATGACATCTGAATAGATGTTCTCATATTGGAAAAAAAAATGTTTTTTTCATGATCTCATAATAAATCCGCGAAAAGGTCTGGTTTCGTGTTCTTGTATTCGGCATGAAGCGTGCTGTTAAATAATCACGTTATTTATATAAAAGCTCAGTAAGCTCACGGAATAAATTATGGATAAATAACGAATCACGTCATATCATGACGTTATGTCTGATATGTCTGCGAACAAAATTTAGCAATTTATTTTTTAGGTATGTTTTTGCTTCGACACGCAAGGATGCAGGTGGGTTCTAATTTTATTTGCGAGGTTGCGGTTGCAGAATGGAAGTGGCAATAATAACTGTCAGCGTGAATAAAAATAGTACTCGATGTATTGCATATCCACAAAGAACGTTATTTGTAGTATCTAGTTGGATTTAAATAATTGTTTTATAATGAAAGAGCGGCAGTCGACTACGGTAGCGGTAGTAGTAATGCGCGCTGAATGCGAGGCGGTTTCACAAACCTTTTCAGTACAATCTAACGCCGCATCTTCAATTTGCAACCATTGCGAATGGGCGGCGATAGCAAAACGGTAGTGGGAGACCAGTTGCAGACGCGGCGGCTGGCAGATGCGGTGATAAGCCGCTAGTTATTACACTGCATTATCTACAACACCTGCGCCGCCATTATACATGCCCGCTCATAACCGCCGGACAGGTAGGGCTGCGCACGAGAGGCCAATTAATATCACACAAGCTAGCTTCAGTGAACAGATTATAATGAAAGTTCTGCGCCACCTTATGAGCAAGCGTCAAATGCAGTGCGGAAAACTGGACGCAGAGGCGCGCGTCGTTTTATTCTGCTGAACGGAGACGCTGCTCTCTAGTCGGAAATGACTGACGTGCGAATTTGCAATACGGTTCTTCACAATGGAACAGCCAATCTCGCACGGAATATTCCATTAGGAATTATTGAGCAAGGTAGCGTTTTTTCGATGCCGAACAAGCCGCGAAGCGTATCGATGGCAGTTTGGGCGTTCTCGGTTGGATTGCGGTCACTAAAATAATAAACGCACAGTCAAATTTGATATTTGATCAATAAAAAAAAAACTCTGATTGTATGACAAGATGTAGCAAAAGCGCCAGGCCGTGTACAAATCTGTTAACTGGAATATTTCCGTAAAATTTTTAAGCTGACCGCTAATTGCACTCTGCCATGAGAGAGACATTCACAACCAAATAAAACCTAATTCGTCAAAATTGATATATTTAGGAAGCATTTAAAACTGATTTTTAATGAAGACGGATGACAAAATAGTCACGATACTAAACACAAGAAAGAAGAACGTTTGACTCACTTCCTACCATTAAATCTATTGTGGCTACTCACGCGACTACAAAAAATATAGCCACAAAGAATAGATGAAGTAGAAATAATTGATCGAGTCACAGAGAATGATATTCATTTTGCTACAACTGAAGCTAGCGACAATAACAGCCAAGGGGCATTGACAAACCTTGCACAAAAAAATTATAAATTGGACACGGTTAAAAAATAAATTCTAGAGATGTACAAAATAAAATATGTCTTTATAACAGTGTCTATCGTTTATTTGGCTGTACCAAAGTCTGATCTACAGATCTAGTGATTCATGGTTCAGCATACTGGTTTATAAGACGAACAATGCACCAACAAAATTTATGAGTACATAACATTTTGGTTAGTTGAGAGTCGATGTGATAGCAACATAAATATTACTTGGATTTGGTGCGGTTGACGCATGAGGTTGGCACCAATGTCAATGTCACGGCGTGCGATTTTATTTAGCGGCGCGAGCAAGTCTGCCACCATGCCGAATGTGTATTTACGGCTGCGCGGCGAGCTAAGTGCCAGTTGCGAATATTTTTAATTTGTTGCGCGCCAACAGGATCGTTGAACTTGATTGCAATGCGTTACTAACGAGAGCGATGAGGGAAGCGTTTTGCAGCCACTCTAATAAAATATATATTAATAATGAGCACGAAATGTAACGCTTTGCTCGTAACGCACGATGCTACGGTTTCGGACGCAAAGGGGAACCATCGGCAGCGCCCGGATGGCCCTTTTGTGTTATCATAAATACATTATAAAGAATTAAAGAAGTTCAACCCCAATGCTTGAGAAAGTACGTCTATAGCTAACGTATTGCGTAGTTGCTTAAAAAGTTGGAGGAAGCCACAAAAACGTTAAGGAGATTATGTGGGTTGGTTCAAAAGATAGACTATTGCGATGTCACAGGAATCGATATCGCAGCCTTAGCCCTAATTAAAGATTGACGAAAAGAATGTTGTTCAAGTTGGATATTTTGTATTCCTCGATATATCCGCTTCCATTCCGGGTGAAAACGACGCACATTGAATTGGTTAAAAACCTACTCTGAACAGATCGAGAAGACGGAGAAACAACAGTGATAAGTACCTGAGAGTCGATGCGCGCCAGGCAGGCTTCAAGGTGGCACTGCCACTCGAGGGCGCTGAGGTACAGCAGGTGCCAGCGTCGCTCCAGGCCGCGCGCCACCGCCTCCGCGGGGCCCAGCCGGCACAGGCGCACCACCGAGCTGACGATGCGGCCGTGCCACTCCACCTCGCGCTGCAATACCTGCAACAGCGACGAACTGCATGAGCACCAGCAGGAAGCATAGATAAGACTTGATAAGGAATGAAAAGCAAGATGGTAATATTATGATTTTGAAAATTAACTACAATGATATAGAACAATCATATTTATAGTAGAAAACGACAGATCGATGAAATTGTAGAAAAATTTGTATGTGTTACTTGCTATTGCTATTGTTTTTGGCTGTTTCTGCGGAATAAGAAAAATAATGTTTCTTTTAACGCCTTCAAATCACTCGGTGATGTGTATCACCGTGGGGTTGTGTGTTGGGGTGGGTGGTTGTGGGTGGGGGGGAGGGTAGGGAGATTTGGGGGTGATGGTGGGGGGAAGGGTGGCTTTGGGCCTTTTTTTGAGGAGGCAGTCCTCGAGGTTATACTCGAGAAGTTAAGGAACTTGGGACTAAGGGGGTGGAGATTTGGAAGGAGTGGGCGAGGTCAATGATGACCTCGTGGATCGTGTTTGTGTCTCTGTGGAGTTGGGCATTTTGGACGAACCACAGGGGGTTGAGTGCCCAGCGTAGCACCTTATTTTGAATGACCTGAAGAGGCTTGTGCCACTGAGGTGAGATGTATCCCCAGATGGGGCAGGCGTAGGTGAGGATAGGACGGATCATGACTTTCAGGAGGAGGATTTTGTCGGAGGGAAACAAAGAAGGTAATTATGTAAATACAACATTGATTAATTTGCAAACATGTATCAATCTTCATTGATACCTTATGCATTATCTAAACTGAAATGAAATGTCAAATACAATGAAAAAAAAAATCAAAATGCAAGTAAACCAGGTTAAGTTGATTAATTAACTAGTGTGAGAAAGTTAATTTAATTCAATAAAAAGTAATTCAATTAAATCGAAAATAGACCAAGTAATAATCAGCACAAGTAGAATGTAGAGTACGTTCATTATAAGTTGACACTTCTGCAGTCATCTATTTTCACATTAGAATACGTGCAGAGCACACACGGACGCTCGGGATATTTATGTCAAACGGTAGTAAAGTCATTACGCACCCTTTACAAAATTTCATCGCGTGTGCGAAAACACATTCTGAACAGACATAGAATTGAAAATATTTCAAATTCGTACTAGTTTTTTTTTTGTAAAAAAATATAATGAGCAAACACCAAACTCAATTGCATGTCTTGGACTTTTTGTGATAACTATATATATTGCTGGATTATAAAAAAAAACCTAAAAACGGCAGAAAACTAGATTGTATAATACACATCATTATAATTCGATCAAATTTTAACCATGCATTTTAAAACGTAGCTATAAATAAAATTTCAAAACCATTCTTTGAAGTCTAATTTAATAAAAAAAAAAATGTGTTATAGTCTAAACAAGATATTAAATTGTACCGCCGGTTTTGTGTATCTTAACGATCTGTGGCATCTATCAGCCAACTCATTATTTATATTTTTTCATTCGACACATAGTCGATCAAATTTAATATTCATAAGTAGTAAGAAGTAAGCCACCTCACAGGTTTTAAAATGATATAATGCATAATCGCACAAGCGTTTAAGATTAATGATGCAGATTTGGCGCATCTGAATTCAGAAACCAATGTTAATGATGGTTTAAAATTTCATTAGAATATATTAAGCATTAGAGAGATGGGCTTCAGGACCCGCCTTTTTTGCATTACTGCTACAGCTGCTAGATATCAAACACAACCTGTAAGGACTGCGAGAGAGATCGAATCTCATAGCTTAAATATGATTAACCTGAATTATCTTCAAATAGACCTATTCTGAATTTATAAACGTATTTTATGATAATTTTATCATATAATACGCAATTACAACAAGAGTACACTTTTGAAATTGTTTAATATCTTTATGACTAACATATTATACCGTTAAATAATTTAAAAGTAATAAAATACTTTGAAAATAGATTGATACCATAAG
This sequence comes from Atopsyche davidsoni, assembly GCA_022113835.1. NCBI lineage: Eukaryota > Metazoa > Arthropoda > Insecta > Trichoptera > Hydrobiosidae > Atopsyche > Atopsyche davidsoni. The sequence goes on along the minus strand of JAILWY010000006.1, from coordinate 4,758,954 downwards.
TTTAACATGTTAGGGGCTTATTAAATATGCTATTAATTAATCACAATTCAAACGTCTGCACGAACTGTGATTTATTTGTCATGCAAAATCAATGGATTATAAAATAATTTAAATTTGAATGTTAGTGAGTTTGCCTATTTAAAGCAGGTGAGCTACTCTCGCGGGCTTTGAAGGTAGAAACTCGGAAATTTACTTGTTTTAAGCTTTCCCACGTGGCTTTAAAATGCTGGTTAGCCTAGTTTTTTTCATATTTGAAAAAGTCCAGCCACCACGTGGACTTTGAATATAAAGTGAATAAAAAAACATAGTTTCAAGTAGATTTACACGTCACTTAAAATTTATATATTTCCTACATAGTTTGTACCAATTATTGAATTAAACGATCTCAAATATAAATGCATAATTAACGTACGCTTAGAAATCAAACAAAGTTAGTTTTTAATGATAAAATAATATTTACATTATATTTAATAATTACAGAGCAACAAAATTGTTTACTGCACAAGTAGAAAATAATGTGATTTTTTGTTGCAAATTTCACTACTTGTTGCAATCAGTTGCTTCGTCTGCTGATTTCTATCCGAATAATGATGATTACCCTTGACAACAATGGCAAAATTTTAAATTGTATGTATTTAACATTCAGAAAATTCAATTTTAATAAACTTTGATTGATAAGAGATTTAAATAATAACAACGCCCCTGTCAACTTTTATTAAACTCAGAGCTGTGAATAACAATTTGATTTGCATAACGCAAAAAAATATCTGTTAGTATAAACATCATAAAATTCAAAAGTATTCTTTTATTACTATCTATGAAATAATAACAAAAACGAACTATAAATATGAAATAAAAATAAGCTAACGATATTTTATTTAAATTAAAATATGAAGAGTGAAACTTAGATATTTTTCACATAAAATAGATTTTTTAAGCAGTATTATTCATGTGATATCTAAAACTGGGTTATTTGTATACAAATTTGTATACAAAAATTTTACACTATAAAATATTAAATTGGAAAACATGCGTCACTTCCAAAACCTAATTTCAGAATTTAAACTATGTTGTTGGAGCGTACATTAGATCTAGCTTGGTAAATTGCTGGCGTATTTATTCCAGAGTTTCTGTGCATTCTGCTGCTTATAGAGACGTCCCGGCGCGCGAGCCGCCACTGGAATCCGCCAGGAATAGCGCGGCCGGAGCAAGGTTGGAGGAAGTTTGTCTTGCGTTCTTGAGTTTGCGTTGCACTCGCAAGCGAGGCGGGCTCGTGCGAATAATATCTCAAATAATTATCCATGATTATTTAAATAAATTTATTTTTTAGAGACATTCTATAAACTGAGACATTGAATTTTGTAGAAAGTGATTCAACAATTGAATTATCATCTCGAGTTATGGAAACGAAATATTGAATGGGAGCAACGGCACCGGGAAGTGTCTGGCACGGCCAGAGCACTCACAACAAGGGTGGGTGCGCAGATCACGACCCTTAGGCGAGTTTCTCGCCCTGCGGAGGTTCTCGGGGAGGTAAGCCCCCAATACAGCAGCAGCCCTGCTCTAATTCTCGATGACCGGCTGCACTAGTTTTGGCAACAGCAAAAAAAAACAAAACTATCCAAAATACACTGTTGTTTTGACGCCTGCCAATTGTGTAACAGAAACAAATAGCCCTGGTGAGGGTTGAAAATTTAAAGTTTAAATTTCACCCATTACTTTTAGGTTGATAGTTATTTGAAGACTTTAAAATGCCTTTGGTAAGTGATTATTTAATGTTTTGATTAAAGTTGTTAAACATTTAGTAGTACATTAAAATCACATATCAATGAAGCGAATCTTCAAACTAATTAAAAAACAAAAACTTGTTGAGCCAGTTATAATAAACTAACTAGATGCATAGCTTAACCCCAAAGAGTTATTATTTTTTTTTAAGAATTAAAAATAAAAACATAGATAAAGCAAAATATAGGAAATATAATATTTTTTGATAAACATTATCAAAAAATATTATTTTGAAAACTACACGTAGTATTGAAATGATACTTCAATATTTAAAACAACAACTTCTAAAGCATGCCGATAATGGTATGGAGGAATTGAATCGTGTTTAGAGCTTGATGTCGCTGTTTTTTAAATATTCTCTGCAAAACGGATATTTGAAATATAATAAAACTGTTGGGATCGTGGTAAGTAGAGCGTGACTGTCGATCAAACTGTGGAGCTCGCTGAGTATTCCTCACGACCCTCCGGTCCAAGGATCTCTAAGTGAGAGCTGAATAAATACGAACGATAATGCAAGTGATTGTGCGCCGGGCGAGGAAATAAATCAGGCGGATGTCTGATCGCCAAGAAACAATAGCCAAAAAGACGTCAAAACTAACCTAAGATACTTGTAACCAGCTCGATAGTCGTGAAGATAAGGTTTATAAAGTGAAACTGAGATTTGAGTTTAGTAAGTGTTTAACCCCTGGGCCACCGTTTTAATTTTAACATAATGACTCATTGAATAAAGCATTTTTTGAACGGATTAAAATGAAGTGTTGAAAAGCGTCTTTACCCCGGGTACAACTCCAAGTTAATTCATATCTCTAATTATGTTACCAAATATATAACAACATTTGGGCGACGGTTAAGATTACAACAAAACAAATTTTTACAATTGAGGAATATATTTAAAAAAAATGGTTTAAAATGATGTGCATCAGCTGATAAGCAATCACTTAAAGGGCTTGCTGTTCGTTATGCCCTAATGCAATACGCCCGCACGGAAAGAGTTAAATAAAGTAAAGTAATTCTCCCATTGTGAGATCAGGCAGCAGTTAGCATTGTGCCTGTAAGTTATTGTTATATACTATTTAGCGAATTGCTAACAACAATAATGTCACGGTTTTATAGCTAATAACGTTGAGTAATCAGCTTCCTTTCAATTAAATTATTTTTTTTACACTTATAATACCATTTTGTATAAAAACATTATTATTGAAAATCTGTCACAATCAAAATAAATTTCATTAATAAAATAAATGTTTTCAAAAAACATTTTTTATTTAACTGTACAGTTTGCTAATTTAAGATGAACAAGCATCTTAAAATAAATGTTGCATAAAGACCCTTGATCTTTGAATCGATTGAATTATTATTTTTCAAGTGGTTTATTTATAACAAGCAGCTTTTTAACAAACTCAATTAACGTTGGAAGAAATTGGTAATAATTTTGTAATATTATTTTTTTTGCAGCAAGTTTTTGCACGACATTAATTCAACAATAAAGCGAATTAAGTCTATTAGAACGACCTTCAATGCGCGTTGTCCTTGTATGTTGATTTCTTGTTCAATTATAAGCGGAAGTCTCGAGCCGAACTAAACCAACTGTGAATTGTATTCCTGTCTGGGTTAATTTTTAAATGCATTTTTAGATCTGATTCAGAAGCCGAACAGTTCAAACAGTTCGGCCCGGTTGCATGACGACCGGCTAAATAATGAAAAAACAAACATTATTCTGACTCTTTATACACGCGAAAAATTGAAATGCCGAACATTCAATAAAAAAAGTACGTAATAATGTTTTTTTTATTTTATATGAGCTGAATGAAAAGTTATATTTAGAGCAATCCATTTTGTTGATTAGCAAATATTTCTAAGGCTGTAAATGACTAATGATAACTATGATGATTAAATACAAGTAAAAACGTGTTTCGATCAAAGAACGAATAATAATTTTCTACCCTCATTGTTTTATTATATTTTTAATTATTAGATTGAATCGATAGTATTTCTTTTTCTTCAGATATGCAATCATCACAACCACGCGTTTTTATGACGGGCGATGTTTTACATTTTAAATTATTGTGGTAAAATACATCTGTTTTTTAGCTGTTTTAACTAGTGCTTCACCGCCATGACAGTGATTCTCCTTCAGGAGATACGTGTTCCACGACGCAGGTTATTTTAACGTCCGGTTAATATAAAGTGCAGTGAGTAAGAACAGAACACTGAAAGTCACAGAATGAGTCATGGTAGCGGCCGTGCCAAGAGCGGGGCGGGATGGCCGGGGCTGTGCGCGTTGGCTATTTCCACCGCCACTCCAGCCTGAACCTCGCTTAGCGACTTCACTACACGAAAAAAAATGTTTGTATGGTTATAAAAAGTACCAATCACAATTCACTAATCAAATATAGTGGTTATTTTTAAGCACAAGCCAGTGAATACTGCGAATTTTTCTGTTTAAAAATAACTGCACTGATTCATTTGCGGTAAGATGTGAATAATATTTAGATGTGTTTACAGTGAGATTTGCACAGCTGACCTAAAAATAATTGTATCGCATAATTTTGTGTGCTTTAAAAAGACCGTGACCAACAAAAGTTTTATGGGTTACAAAAAATATATTTTGGATGTATGAATGAGGGGGTTTTTCCACGTCAGAAACTACTCGCAACTATTTATAAAATATTTATTTATTTATTATAAGCTTTCAATGGACTCTGCGTGCACCGATGATCCGTGCAAAATTATTGAGATATAAGACACTCACTTTGTGAGGAAGAGTCTTTTTTATTATAATTTAATAAAAAAATAATTTATACTGACAAACAGAATATTTTCGCTTGGCTGAAGGCGCCAGTAAAAAGTATTGGGAATGAATAATATTTGAAAATATAAATAATATTTGTAAAAACTGCAAAATCTGCAATTATAATTGATTTTAAAATTAAATAATTTTTATTTAATAGTTTTTTCACGTATTAACAAATTTACAATCATGCATGAAGCAGGTATATCTATGCATATCTAATATTATATATAATGAAATATGCTAACTATAAACATCATCAAATATTATTTTATTATGCTTTGAATACACAGTACGCCTTTATTACTCTTAATGTGAAAAACAAATATCATATGATTTTGTGTATATATCAACAGTTCAAAGAGTACTCCGTGACATTTTCAAAAATATCACTTGAGTAATACGAGAATGTCAGCGAATGAATAAGCGAAGCGACGTCCTCTTGCAGTCGAGCCTTCGGTGATGATGTGCCAGAACCGAGCGGTCTATTGAGCTCTCGCCAGTCATCTGTGGTCACAATCGAAACTCAAGGACGCAGGCAAATTGATTAAAATCGCTGCTGGCCCCACGGCCATGCGGCTCGGGTCAGACGGTCCGAGAGCTGTCCACGACTTAATATAATTAACTGAAGTCAAACGTGACGCAAGCTGCTGGATAGCACATTTTATTATTTTTCGGAAAACCATTAAAAATATAATGTAGAAAAATCAGTATTAATAAATCAACATCGCTGAAAAAACGTATGTAATCTTCTGGTTTTTACGATCGTTGACATTTATTTTGTATCGGTTTTATGTGGTTATCCGCGTCCGTGTTTTATAATGTGTATCTAAATGGAGAAGTCATATACTTGGAACTACATGTATTCCCACAAGTTCTGAATCATTGCGATAAAGTATTATATCAATTAATACAGCGCTGATGTACATTTAAGTATTTTGGTGTATTTGTATTGTTAAATTAACCATCTACCAAAGAGATAGACGATCTGCAGGAAAACAAAAAAAATACAGAAATAATACGTGCGGGAAAGCGTTTGATTTTTAAAAAAAATTTATGACTTTATTTGTATTATTATTAGCTATGTTAAATTGCATGGTATTCTTTTAAGGTAAAACTATAAAAAAAATGAGAATAAAGTAGTAAGTTAACGAAGGAAATATTTACTGCTTAATCACCCATGGGTTATCAATAAAATAACGTTTTATTTAATCCGAATAACGTATTTACCAATTAGTTTATCAATATTTGTTTTCATGAAAAGTCTTTAAGAAACCAGGCGAATTTGAATTATTAATTCTTGTGAAATAAAAAATAAGTAAATCTAAATTTATCATTCACCGTTTTCATTATTAATTTTTTTTTATTGAATTGGTGATAATTTAAGAAATAAGCTTATATCATTAAGCTACTACGTCCTATTCAAATTTAAAGTGATATAGGATATTCTTAATGTGTCTCATGTGAACAGGTATATTCGTATGTGGCAAAAATGATGTCTGAATCATAGAATTTTAATCCAAACCGTATACATGTAAATGACGTAAAGATTCTCACAAGTAACAAGACTACAAAAGGAAAATTAAGCCACTAGGAATAAGGACGATGTGCAGGTTCAAATCCTACGTGATTCTCGTATTTTTTACGAGGGGTTATTCTCGCCGTTTCGATTGTTTCCATGAATATAAAGGTTATCGTTAAAGACAAACGTATTAAAAACAGTAAGAGTCATTATTTTTCAACAGAAAATAATTGCATTTTGATGGATGGGACGCGGACCTGCATTGAGAAAGCACTAAATCACAATTGAGAGCGAGCGGCATTTTTTAAAGAGCTGCCCTGAAAAACCTGCGATAAATGGCTGTCGTGTATTAAAGTTTCCATTGGGATATAATTAAACTTGTGATTGGGTTTTGCATACATTTACTTGAAAATACCTCAGAAAGGACGGTGAATCAGCACTCCGTGGAGGAATGGGTCTGTGCTGTGGTCTTTGTGTGATTTTTTATGTGATTGAATGATTAAGTCTATTTGCTTCAAAACTACACTTATTGGAGTTTTGGAATATCTAGATACTGGTTCTGACCTTATTTAAGATTATAAATGGATGTATTTTTGATGGTTTATGCATAAAACCAAAACCTATAAGGAAGGCCACTATATTTTATTTTAGTAAGTTGCAATTGCCTTTGATCCATTTGAACCTGCTTGTACTGCTTATGGCCTTCTGACTGATACACGCTGTACCTTGCCTGTGGAATAAACACATGATTGAATGTCAGCAAATTAATATTGACGTAAATTTGAAGAAAAAAGTGCGTGAATGAGTGCTTAGTGCTAAAGGTTAATAAAAGCAAACACTGCGTTTATTCGTAAATGTACTAAGCTTCCGACAATTTTCGTTTTATGCACCGTATTATTCTGCCTTACACTGTCTTATACTATGTTAAATTGTCTTATACTGTCCTTGAAGAATTTTGGATAGGCATATAATCATTGTTTCTAGAATGTATAATGTAAAATAAAACTAACAATAAGGTGCATATATTAAAAATATTTTATAATGGTTAAATAAGAGTTCACGGATAGAGTTCAAATGTATAGAATGTGCTGAAAATCTATAATGCAAATTGTGTTTGTAAATAACATTAGAATTAATGATACATAAAAATAATACTAATACGAGAGATAATCTTAATATTTTAAACAAAATACTTTTGAGATTTTTTAACATGTTTTTCATATTTTTCACTATGGTAGAGTAGCATCGATAATGATAATAAATTAGTATATTTAAGAAAGGCATTCAACGAAGGCTGTTTATAATATTCGATATAGGACTATGTAGGTACACAGAGTATACGCGTCGCGTGTGATGGTTCGTTGATCGTCTGCTATAAATTACGGATGTTTTTCCGGAACGCTGACTGCTCTGTGTCATAACATTGTTATAAAAATTACTAGATTTACAGACTAGATACTGATTGCGGGAAACAGATTCATATATATGAGAAAATAGTTAAACCCCGTCTAACGGCGAGAAAAAAAAACCAAACCTTGGGTTGTGCGACATGTTGGGTAAGTTAATTATTTTTATTGCAATAAAATGACAAGAATATAATTTGAATTAAAATACTCACATTGTATTTGCAATAACTTATAATTAACACAAAAAGGTAAATGTAAATTCACTATAAACCAATCGTTTTCTAATGTGACTAAATAAAGTTTTTGCTGACGTTTTGTTTGTCAACATAATTACAAGACAAAAAAGTTTGCTGTACACATTTCTACCAGATTTTTTAAAAAATAGTTGCATTATTTCAAAACAAAACAGAATCGTTGAAGTGATTCATGAAACGTACAGAGACTCCTTTAAATTAATTTGCAAGATTTATTACTATGTAATGCATATATGAGAGCACATGATTAGAAACGCTTTCAGAGACTCGGCTTACCATCAGATAGCGCACTTGTTAGAACTCTCATTTCTCCTACAGAGCCATAGCATCTTCACTTTACCAGCAACTTCTAGAAATCTACTGGCCTATGCCGGAGCTTTAATTATAAACTATATTACCACTAAAGTGTGATATTGGAAGCGATAGCCTATATGAAATTGCCTGAATGCATCGAGTGCATGCACGTACATTTGAGTAGTTTCGATCACACATAAAATATAACGGAGAAAAGGCTTTGGTATCTAACGATAGAATAACGATAAAACCAGAGATATTTTTGGAAGTACTGATATGGTATTTCGTAAAAAATATATATGCAATTGAATCGTAAAAGATAAAAGAATCTGTCAACTCGGTTCTGTGACAGGCTTTAAGTACTTGTTTAACAAATAATAATATAAAAAATATGTTTTCTGTACTTTATTATTTTATTTGAATCTTGCTGCTAGATATACGGTAGATTCGGTAGCGCTCTACATTGGTCCATGGAATTAATTGCAGGCAATCATCTAAGATGATCGGATCTGGTGCAGCAGCACTGTGGGCGATAGTCTCGTGTCGTGACGGCGTTATCAATGTCGCTTGTTCCCGATTTCACTAGACAAGAGAGAAACTGAGTCCTGCTCAGGGTTGTATTGTAAAGATGCAAATGTTGCGATTTTGATGTTTCGTTAATTTTATATCTGAAATCTTAGAGTTACGTAATATTTCACCTAAATTTTTATTGTTTAAAACCACTCCATTACTTGAAAGAATAGTGACGCTTATATAAAAACTATTCACATATTAAAAGATCACAAGATCCATTCATCGTTGACAATACGTAAGGTGTTTATCACAAACACTGCTTTTATTTAAACATAAAAATTAAACATCAACATCCCCAAAAGCGTAGAAATAACTTTCGCTGTGTCTATTTATTGAGTACACAATATACTAATTAATATTTAATAAGCACCTGTAGCTAAATTTGATAAATGTGTTTAAAACGCGGAAACAAATTGATTAAAAACACAACAACCTCCGCATGAGAAACATCAGAAGCAAGAATGTTAATCAAATTGTTTGAAAGTCAATAACAATAAAACAGATTCAATTAAGCCTTCAATAAATAAATAACAAACTTAGTCGAAGATTCCCACGGATAAAAAAAACAAACATTCCGTAATGATAGTACTCAAACCAGGCACTTCAATCAACTAGACAAGAATTTACACATAAAGATGTCCACACCTACGGCGCGGAGGTCCAGCTGTCGGGTTATTTGTGTTAAAGAAGTTAAAAATTAATTGACCTTCGTAGCATTACCTCTAGAGATATCTTAATCACGTGCAGGGAGATGTACACCGCATAAATACTAATTTTTCTTCTTTTAACGCATAGTTACTGAAAAACAAGATTTAATTAGTAGATAAAAAATTATAATCGTTTTTTTTCTTGACGTCATTATAAATAAACCCGAGGTGTCTAAAATATAATGTAGTTACATTGAAAAAATTCACACCGCAATGCTGGCAAGTTAACGATGTTAATAATAATTAGTAAGAATATACACTGATTTTTTTGGCTTTGGTTACGAGCTATATAACGAGTAAATCGTGAATAAACCATCATGTAATCTGGAGTGTTCTCTCACCATAAATAATATGGGCCACACGTTGAATATACAAAACAGATATAAAAAAACATGTAAAATATTCTGCAGATTTATGTAAAGTTTTTCTAAAAAAAATAATTAAATATAACGTAGCTTATCAATGAATATATCTTTTTTTATTAAAATATTTTTTTGTGTCATTTGATAAGTGAACTATTTATCTCAAAACATATTGCAGAAAAAGTAATCACTATAAACTCAAAATATCAATATGAAATTATCATCTTTACGAATAGAAGAAAATAATTTCACATAATAATGTGAGAATATATTAAATACAATACTTAACTTCAGAGTATATTTCACATACCAATATTTATTTACAAAAGTGAATTATTTTCATTTTACATATTCTAAAATCACACCAATAGGAAAAAAAAATGTAAAACCGTATAAATCATTTAAATGACTGTCTAATTAAAACTCCGTGAAAGTATAAGTAAGTACGCGTTAGAACACCTGGAGGTTCGGAAAATAGATTCACACATTAAAGCAAGAAATCTTCCACAAGAGGTCATTTCACGTTCAGGCGATAATTCTAAATTAGTGCTTATTAGCCAACTTATTAACTTTCGCAGTAAGAAATGCCACCAATCGTGACTTCGATTTACTTGCTGATATAAATATTAAAACAATCTATAAATAACCACTCACCTTACTGTTTAGTAAATAAACCTTTTGTCCATTTTCCTATGTCTAACTATATTAAACGAACCTTTTTTAAACTGATACTTTTGACTATAAAATAACCGAGTTAAAAAGAAAAACTTATAATCAAAATACGGAATTTTCGAGCTCAAACTCAAGCAATGACCATCAACAAGTTTTGTGGTACGGTTGAAATGAAACTTCAGATAAAAACAGCTTGAAACGATCTCATTTATATGATTGTCACCAGCGCAGTTGATATAAAATCACGTATATATTTACACTATATTATTTATAATAAAACTCAAAATAAATCTAACTACTCACTTCTACGAGATCTGGTTGTTTGCATGTACTCAGTATCGAAAGGTAAACACGTAATGCTCATAAAAAAAATGGTCTTTGTTGGCCGTCCGTGCCCGTGCCGCGGCGTAAATTACAATATCGTATAAAGGCACAAAAAGAGATCAATCGTCATACGCAGAGTCTCGTACAAAAAGTACGAACGAATCTATAATCACAAGCGGGAGTTCTGGCGCGATGCGTGCGAGAATCCGGGCCGAGGAGAGGAACCGCTTTGTGCCAGCAATGTATTAAAATTTCAAGCATACGAATTGAATTAAAAATTATCGAGATCGATAACCTTTACAATATTATACCAAACATTTGTTAAATCGAGATATTTATTATTAATACTTCATTCTAGCTAAAAACACAAAAACCTAATAAAACATACAATAAATTAATAATCATTCAACAAAGCACACAGCAGATTAATTCGTGTGTAAAATATATTAATTATAATTTTAAAATAATTTTTTTATTGGACGTACACTTAATTATGATATGTGCTATTTTTATTACAACGAGGGTACGAAATAATAAGGGTTGCTAAACAAGGGTGGAAATATTTCGTAAGCTGCAAAATTTCAATGTATCAAATTAGTAATTTAATTAATTAACAGTCTTAAAAATAATTAAACTATCCGTGAGATTACTTTTTTTGGGTTTTAGGATGATGTCATCTACACAATAGTAATGTAGTTTTTCACGAGCAGGCGTGTCGTGTTTCTAGTATTTGAGATTCAGTCTCACGCGAAACTGGACAAGGTCGAGTGGCGCAAGCCCACAAAACGCGAACACTCCTACATTCTGTTGAAAAATTAACTTTTTGGCCTTTTTCAGTACGTCCAGACACGAACGTGAATAAACCGACTACATTAGATGCCTTTGTACATTCATACATGTACGATGGCTTTAACATAATTATATTTCGATTCTCTAACGCATGCTCGCTGTCAATTATACTCAAATTTATAGCTACAAATGTCATTGAAAAAATGTATTGTGACGTAGAACGCAGATAATGATTGAGCGTAATAAAGAACCAATTACTGAAATTTTTCCCAGAGTCCTGGATGGGATCCCACCAAATCAGAATAGTATAAACTAACCGGTGTGACCGCTTTATACCTGTTAGTGTTTCTAATAAGAATGGAAGCAAACATTGCAATTACCCCGACGTACTGTACTCATGGCATCTAAAAATAAAATAAAATTGGAATGATGGTGTACTGATCTCATTCACAAAGAACTGAAAAATACCAACGGCTTTCAAATTCAGTACATGGGAAATTTTATGTTGAAGCGTCTGAAGTAACCCTTCACAAAGCAGTAAATATAAAATTGCTGATAAGGATGAAAGAGCTATTGTAATGAAATATAATTTAAAATGACATTTACAAATTGGTAAGTATATAGTTAACTATTCAGTTAATGATTGTTGTGACCGATTTCCTATGTGAAAACCCTATAGATTGGCCGCTTTCCCGATCGCGTCATGCATCCATCATGCTGTAAATATAATTTCTTGAGATGGCGGCCTATCAGGTGCCTAACGGGACACACGGATCACAATGGATGTGATAGGTCGCCGGTTCGTGCATTAGATACTTCTGCCCATAAATTACACAAAGATAAGCTCCTTTCGCTGGCGACACTGCTCTGTGTTCACGCCCGGACACCGGCACGCGCATTGTGCAGTTCAGTAGAAAGCAGGCGGGCACTGCCATGAGAAATGACAAGAAAACACTTGGGAGAAAGACAATAAATCATAAACTGCACGTCCGCTTGGATAATCTACATAAAGCAGACACACATCTTTGTTAACATCATCGAGTTAGATCTGCTAATATGTATCGCTTTTCACAGACTATTTATCAATCAATGTATATTACAACTATAAACCTGTAAAATCTTATTCAAAATAAAAGTTTATTTATATATTCAGTTGTGTTTGATGCAGCTTAATTAAAAAAAATATATAAATTAAGAATTAAAAAAAAAAAATTCGAAGTCTCAATAGTGTCTCTAAATAAAAAAATGAGTACTTTAGTTATTAAAATCAATACTAAATGGGTATAGTTATATACAAACATCTTCCAATAAAATAATAAAGAAAGCATTGGAAACAAAGGAGAATAACCAGAGCGATCTGAACGTGCCTCTTTTAAAAAAAATATATGCACACGACTGAAGAAGATCTTCCAAGACATAGTGCATAAAAAAAACATCGACCCCAGTATCTTGAAAGTTAATTATTTTGATGTAGTTCATTCGTAACTAAATTATATTCACACCGACGATAACACGAGGCCGGCGACAGATACAACAGTAACAAAGGGGATATTGACAAGACTTAAAATTTCTGAATACATTCACAATATTCATTTACGTCTCGTTTAGTATGGTATATTTCTGAAATAACATTGTACAGTTTGATTCGCTCTCATGCATACATAAATGCCGCTATAGATAACAAAAGAGACTCTAATATTCAGTCCATAAAAAAAACTATTCATGATAACCTACGTTAAGTAGATCAGTGAATATGTGTTACCTTTTTGGTTTTTTTTTTATATATTCGATTGAAAGATGTAGAATTTTTAGTGCTGGATATATATTGAACAATTTATAACGGAAAAGAATTCAACAGATAAAATCGGTTTGCAGTTAAATTATGCTCGGGCACGATAAGTTCCTACAGTGTATAGTAAATAACCAATAAACAATGTTTCATTCAAAATATGTGTGCGCATCGAATCAAAATGTAATATAGAGAATCATAAATCAAGAATACAAAAAAATATGAACGTGATTTTACAGACCAGTGTGAGATAAAAAGAAGAAACGAAATTTTAAATAATGTTAGCTTTGGCTTTTATATGCTAATAATTGTAATATAGATATATGTATAGATATGATGTATATATATTAAGGTATGGGTTGAAATTCTTGCGATATTGTGTATGTATCAAAATTAGGGAAGTACATAAAAATAAAATTCAGTAGCTAGCAAAATTTTGCTTTGGCCGCACAAGGTTATCTTTGAACTATGCCGCTGGAATCTTTTATCTTTTGAAAGGATGTGTATTCTCAAAATTAATTACCACCAGTCTGACGCCATTCAAACAAAAAACAGGAAACGAAACCCAAACAAGACTAAAAATTATATGTAAATTTAATATATGTATAATAGATATTCTCAAACTGTTGTATCGATTGACGCGAATTCATATAATGATTTCCATCGATCACGGTGCAGTTAAATAAAAATAAAAAAAACAACAGGATATGTAATTGATAGTTGCAAGATTGATTGATATGATAGTACAGCTTTCAGAGCATCTGATTTCTGAAGTGCTAGGCAGATAATAATAAGAGAAATTCGCTCCTAATGCAAGTAAAACAGTATGATTATTGTTATATGTATATTTATATTGTTGGTAAAATTTAAATACATTCAGTTATATTTAACGTATTCTAAAGCAACGCAACATCGCAACAAACCTCATAAAATTTTAGGTAGAGGCGTTACGAACTAAATATTAAAGAACCAACAATTAAACAGGTTATATGTAAAAATATAGTGTGTGGAGAGACGCAAAGAAAATATAAGAGTCCACAAACAAGACAAGCAAAACAGTCCCTTTATATAAGTTATCAAAGAGACAAAATCAGATTAATTTATGCTCCAATATTAATAGTTAGATACGACCAAAAGTCGAATTCAGTTTTAAAGATTGAATTTATGCATGTTTTGTAAACAATAAAAATAACTTTGAGCTGATTAAAATAATGGATAATGTTTAAAGGTTATCGTACAAGAATGACTTTAAATTAAATAATTCAGATGAGTGGATTGGATATTGTGTAAGTAACGCTGGGAACTAAAGGCATCCGGTTTGAATTTTCTGGAGTGTGCCTCGCTTTGAAGTCTTCAAACCATTGCGAAGTCAATGATGAGGTTCATTGTAGGCAGATCGGGAGCAAGAGGTTACTGGGGTATGCTGCTACACTTGGTCTCGCAAAAAGGTCGAAGTTATGATTCCGACAATGATGCAGGTCACCAGGGTGTGCTCTTAAATTTTAGCACGCGAAAATATTGAAGGTATATACTATTATATTATGATCTACTTGTTTCTTGCATTTACTATGTATTGATCCCGATCTTCAGAAAATAATGCGGTGCGAATGTGCAGTAGCTTCGGTAAAGATTTGCGACGAGGTGAGACAGGTTATTTTGTTTCTTTGGCGTATAGACGTAGATTTAAATTTTTAAATGAATGCGTTTACTAATATTCAATGCACAATAGTTATTCGTTATGTAAATAATGTGAAAAATAAAAAAAATATATAATGAAAATACTGAATGATAAGGTATGCCGCGTTTACAGCAAATGTAATTCCATATTTACATTCACATATATTGCAGAAAGGTATTGAAACTAAAACCTATTGTTTCATCGACACCTGCTTTAGTGTTAAACAATATAATAAAATCAATTGCCACTACACAGTGATCGTGATGATTAGTACTGAGCGAATAAAAAACGTATGTTTTATGCTTTTGTTTGTGTAGTTTATTGGAAATATATAGTTTTATCTATTTGAAATTGAGTGCTACTTGAAATCATATACTTAGAAATGTTATTAATTTATATCTAACGATACCTGCATCCATTTCCGACTTCAAGGTCGTCTCTAGGTGAGTATTAGTGACGGAATTAACATATTAATGATGTTGGTTTATTTTATCCTTTCAACGAAACATAATACCAACATCTGGGAAAGGTCAATGACTCAAGAGTATCAAATACCTGGTTGGTAACACAGTAGTAAAGTACGTTTTGAAATCGGGCCGAATAAATAAATTATATGTTGAGGATTAGATGAATAAAATATTATAAATACACATTAAAACGTACAGGAAAAATCGGTAGTTTAATTCGATACCAATTAACGAAATTGAAAACGCTTGAAATCAGCACTAGATTATTCTTGAATATAAGTTTTTTATTATTCAATGAAGTACTAAGTAGTGAATGGATGTAGGCATGAAGTTCTAAATGAGTTATAAACAGTATTGGATGATTTTTCATTTATTGTATCAGATTTTAATTTGCTTTCGATATTTTTTTATTTCGCTACAACACGAGTCATATAGTTTCAGATGTACTTTTTAATATGCAGTAGATTTTTGAATGTATATATTCTGGTTAGAAATACCAGTAATGTTCCGTGAAATTTAAAGCGAATTTAAATGATAGTAATAATATTTAAAAAAAAATATTCAAGATCCTCAGTTTATTATGATAATTTCTTTATCAGCCAGCTGACAAAAGATCGAGTCCGTACAAATTTTACGACGTCAGATACGCAAAATAATTTCCGAGAGAGCTCGCCGGCTTGTGACCTATCAGCGCTGCTGGCTCCCTGCACGGTCATTATCCTCGCAATCTGCACTGCGAATAGCCGCGAATGCTATTATCTACGACATCGCACAATCTACTGCCTCCAACATTAAACAGAAGCTAATGGTCAACTCCTGGTTTCCATTTCTCATACCTCGAATATCCAGCGAGGCTGTTTCAAAGCACGATCCACCGTAAAGCAACCCGGCGACATCGCTGTTTTACATCATTTAAAAATCAATCTGAATTTAATTATAATTATAAAAAGAATAAGTATATTACGAAAGAAAAAACTACAGGCGTCATTGGTCTTAAATAAATATTTCGAGTACAGTTTTTTGACGCAAACGTCTACGATATAGATGCGCCATCTAAAATGAGTAAAAAAAGATGGCACTAAAACAATTTTGATATTATTTAATAATTTATATAAATATTTTATTTAATATTTACTTGAATTGTAATAAAACCCTGAATATCAATCAGATAAGCAAATTTATATTTGCATGCGCAGTTTTGAATGGCGCGCAGTACTTTTTGTAATTATTTTTTGACCCCCCAAATGATTCCTACATCCCGTAAACAGATAATAATTACCTACAAGTGATCAATAGTTACCTTGAATTCAGTAAAATATATATTTTTTCTATAATTATGTATTATTATATAGTAAATGTTTAAGAAAAAAAATTCTTAAAGTCAAGTCTTACCTATTGAATGAAATATATGTAAAACAATGTCTTATCAAACCTTTTGTGGCGACTGTAGGTATACAAACGTAGTATTATTAGCAGTCTGTATCACAAAACGGCTTACCTAGAACAAAAAGACAAAAAAATATTAGATAAGCAATGACATTGACATTATTAAAATAGCAAAAAACCTTCAAACATGCAAATTATAACCGTCAACTTAATCAGAAGATATTATTGAAATAGACTACTTTTAAAAGGAAAATACAGTGGATAGGATGTATGTTTAGCATGATAAAACAATTTTCTTGATTAAGCTTCTAGTTGTTTGAAGGCTGTACTCTCGTGGAATAGTGTATGGAACACGGCAGATTTCACCGCTCGGAACTGGTCACCTTCAATTAACAATTAACCGGAAAATCCATAATTCATCGGCGTGTGAGCCGCGCGGGGAGGCGCTTCGGTGTAGAATGAAAGTACACTGCTTGTACTTCAAGTAAAAGGGATTCTTAATTGCTTGCACTATAAACAATACACTATAAACCATAGATTTTTTTTTCCTTTTTTAATGATACGACTTTTAACTTTTTAATATCTAAAACTGATCCACCCAGATTCGAACCTAAGACTTTTGGTAAACATTAGGGCATACCTTACCAAGCTTTATATCTATCTAGTATATCTAAATATGAATCAAAATTCTTAAACACAATACAATGAAAAAAACTTTCTATTCTATGGTATAATATTAAATGCTCTTAGCACTTATATGAGACATGCTTATATGTGAGAACCAAAATAGCAAAGCAAAAAAAAAGAATTTATAAGCAATGTTCAAAATAATTTTGTCACGTTCCCATAATATTTATAAATTTGATACTTCATAAGTTTTAAATCGAGTTCATCAAATACATCTGAAGAATTTCATTGAATAATTTTGAGAAGATGCAACAGAGACGAAGTTCGTTTCGGAAGGTTTGACGACTAGATCAAGGTTGCTTCGCGAACCGAAATAGTTGTGGCCTTTCCAATGGTGGCGCGTCATGACGGGCGGAGGAGCATCGCGTGAAGAGTTCAGCTTCAAGCTTCTTAAAAATATATGACTTTGTGTTTCGCTCCACTACAACTTCACGAGGAATGCGCATGACATTGGGAGAATGACAAGAAACAGTTAAAAAAAAAAGTTTTATTTTTAGACATAAATGGGTTCAAAAATGGAACATAATTAAACATTATTTTTAAAACAATTGACCGTGAAAAAAAAAACTGCACGAAATGATACTAAAATCATAACGTTTTGGTGAAAATTAGGTAGGAATTTTTTTTCTGATAGACATTTAAAAAATCGTTTAAATCAATATAAAGATAGTAATGTCAAAACAATGATTGGTAAAAGCTTAAAAGTATTTTTTCTAACTTATGAAGAAAAGAGAAATTATTTTTAAGTATATTGTTTTAACCTATATCAAATTTATTATCATGTTTTGTAGGTATCGACTCGAAGGCCTTGTCGATTGGCTAAGTTTAACGTACCGTTAAAATTAGACCTATGGCATGTATTGGATTTAGATGGAATCGCGCAAGAAGAAAGTTATTTATGTTGTGTTTTCGATTGCTATAAAGATTAGTCAGGAAGCAAAACAGCGTTATGTTAATTTATATGAGAAAAAAAAAGAAATTTTGACGTTTCCAACTCGTTTCCAGATTAAAACGGCGGCATATAATTACGAGGCGATAATGAGTTGGAAAAGCTACAACGAACGGGTACTCAAAATGATCATTATATTAACATATTGCTGATATGACCTATTAACAAAAAAAAAAAAAATAGCGTAGAACCAATATATAGAAAACATATAATTATGAAGTCAGCGATTTATCAATAATAAAAAACATTTCATCGAAAGTTGAAATTAAAGGAACTTTTGGTTCGTGAGAAAAACATTTTTTGATTTTTTAGGAAATTACATTGTAAAACAATCTGTTGAAATAACCGAAATTCATAATTAAAGAAATTTTGAAATAAAAATTAAATGTTAAAAAAATTCCAGCAAAAAAAAAAAACGATGATTACCCAGTGGTAGAAAAATTATAACAAATTTTATACAATATAATTTTCACAGTGTGAAACTTTTTTTTGATGTTTATAAGCGATTACCTGAGTTTGGGAGCGTCGTGTGCGTGGTCATGGCTCAAGAACAGGCCATTAATGAGCCAACCCAAACTGATCATAAAAGTATGAATATATCAAACAAACGGTGGCGATGAGCTGCTCTCGTGAGTATTGATCTAGTGACCCACATGAGTACTCCGAGGCGAGTGAGTCGAATCGCACATGTCGGCCATTTAGTGGCGCCGTTAAATCAAATGAGTATTATATAGTGGAGGCACCGCCGGGCCGGGAGAGCGCCCGGAGGCTGTGCTCTTACACGATGAAAAGTCAACATGGCGGCTACTCGGACTACTGCAACGGACTTTGTATTCAGTTGGCGTAACCAGGAAACAAAGGTAGCCATTAAATAAGGAAAATAGTATATCTTTGCGTTTGTACAATGTATGGTTAATAATAGATAATTTAAGTAAATGTCAATTACACACTTGCGATTTTGCGTAGGCGAATACAGAACAGACAAAATAAGTCAATCATTTGCAAAATGTATGGTTTTATTATATTTTATGTAAATTTAATTAAATGCAATCTTGTGATTATGTACATTAATAATATATCCAATATGTGCTTTGTCAAAATCTATAATCTTCACATTATTTATCCTATCTGTAGAAAAATTGATTTAATATGACGAACCAAGTTCAATAAATAAAATATCAATATTGGTTCATCACCGTTCGATATTTTTTATCCATTGAATGTAATCTACATTTAAATGCGACCAATCGACCAGTTGAACGTGTTTAAAACACATTATCATTCGATCAATTTCTATAAACCCTCAAATTTACTATACCAAACTATTTTTCAATATGCCTCCTTGCGTTGATTAAACTTGTATCGATACCACTCTTAAGTATAAATTCAAAGATTTATTGAATTGAACTTGCAGTAAATGAAAAACACTTATATTAAAAATTTAAATAACCAATAAAGTGACTAGAAATTAAATTGTTAATTTATGCCTTCGTGGAGTGGACGCAGCTGCGCGACTCCCCCAGGTGCTTCCAAAGCGTGGGTCGCGCCGGCGCACCGCCCGCGGAGGCAGCGCAATCATTTAACATTAGCCCTACCCAACAATTACCTTTGAATCAATATTTCATTACACCGACTGCGTGGACTTCCGCGTCATTATACTTTGAGAACCTCGATATAAGCAACGTTCACTTTTCGCTTTGGAAGTCTTTGTTTGGAAAAATGAAACGTGGAAAAGGCAGATTATTCATAGACAATAACAGTAAACCACGCATCCAGCCTGTGGTGAGATCAACTGAGGTTCTAGTTAAATTTCTAAAGTCTAAATGTTCAAAAGTATGAAAAGATTGTGAATTAAAATGCAAGTTGAAAACTATATTTCCAAAAAATGAATGAACCGAAAGATTCGTAAGTACATTGAAATTTAGATCGATAAAACTTAAAGTTTAAAAATATTTTTTCCAATCGATAAAACGTTTAATAAATAATGTAAAGTAATATTGCTAAAGAAAATGTCTTAACTGTAACGAAGAAAGTAGCTTCCTTACTGATCGTACAGTTTTGATGTAAATAAAAAGCAACATTCAGGAGTTTCTCCAATGGTGTGGCCACAAAAATAACGCAAATATGACATTGTTCGACTACTATTAAAAACGCACAGAACAGTTTACAAATAAATTTTGCAATAAGAGTGGGTGGTTGTTTGTTAATAATTTACAAGCCGAAAATTAAAATATAGGATCTAATCAATCAAACCTACCTACTTACATTAGTAATTATCTCTGTTCCCATTCATCATAATCACATACAAAGGCAATACTGAATAATAGATAAAAAGAACACCCATACGAGCGTGGACTCAAAAAAAGCCAACCGACTATTTCATCAACACATTCTAAATAGCCAGCCATACATCAACACGAAATCACAATATCGGACCGCACTCGAACGTCAAGAGCTGAAAAATGATGGAATTAATGCAAACGATATGAAACAATGGAATCCAGAGTCGCTGCTGCCACGTGCAGTGTACGTGGACCCCTCTAGGTGCACAAAAGCCAGTAATTACAGTCCGGGAACCCCCGACTGTCTGGCACGCGATCCACTCATTAATCCAACTTGTCCGCACGTTGCTGTGGCACCTACAAAACTAATAATCGAATTGGCAGAAGTTGGACTCAGGGTTGAAGTTCGGTCAGCGGTGGATCAAGTTTAATACGCTCTGTTTTGTTTTCTTTGGGAATACGATTATTGACTTAGTTATAGATATGTAAATATTTACACTTCAGAGTAATAATACTATTGAGGTTTCATGTATAATGTAGTTTGATTATAATGACAACTTAATAACTAAATGTCGTAAAATAAAAATAAATATATTTGTCATATAAAAATATTGTTATAACGGTGAATTTGCAATAAAGAATAAATAATATTACTTTGATACTAAAAGTGAATACCGTCATATAAATGATGAGTTTTGAGTAATGTACTTTAAATTTTGATTGTAATGTCTGCATAAAAATGTTATCCAAGAATATTTTTGTAATTTTTTTGCCAAAAACTAAAACAGTAACATCACATAAGGTTAAAATTTTACTGTTAATTATGCATTAGTTACGTAAAACTTGAAAAAGAATTTAAATTTACAATAAAATGCTGCAATGTGTATTCTATTGTTGGAGTAATGATATTCGTGATCGATATGTTCGCTTTGCCAATTAATCAAACAAGTATTATGTAGTAATAGTTATGACATAAGTTTGCCATTACAATTACAATTTGCAAGTCATAAGGCATGCAAATGCCACTCGCTAGAAATTAACTTTCAATGAATGCTGACGGTGCTTTTGTTATGGCCCGCCCCGCACACAATTGTTTCATGACAATAGTTCTTATGATTGCAAGGGACGAAACGCCATTGTTCTAGTATCCTGTGCGATACTTTTGTTGTTTAAGTGAACACTGCCATTTGTCTTACGACTATAGTTCTAAGAATTAGAACAAGGGATGAAACGCCATTGTTCTCGTATCCTGTGCGATACTCTGACCCTTGCACACATGGTCTTGCAGAGCTCCGAAGATAGCTCGCCCAGACAGATCACGACAGACCACCGAAGGAGCGGTAGTCTCCCTGTCTTTGAAATAATAACTTAACACTGTAACCATTATAATACACCAGTGAACAATAAAAGTGTCTTAACCAGTACCCACCGCTTCTGATTTCTTCCCCGACACATAACAAATTGGTGTCAGAAGGAAGCGGGATATCCTTGAAATATCCCAAAGCAACGCTCGAAGAAACAGCTAAATCGTCTTCAAGAACCTCATCACAGTACTAATTCAGCTGACTACGTCGCTAGTACGAGGAAGAGATCTTCAAGTACCTCATCACAGTGCTAATTCAGCTGACTACGTCGCTAGCACAAGGAAGAGATCTTCAAGAAACTCAAGTCATCGATTGGCAGCAGTATCGGAGCAGACAACGTCGCCGAAATCAAGTGCCATCGGGAGACAGTTGGGGAAAGAAAAAAGAAAATCAAAGCAACACGGAACTGGACAAGATATTTTTGTAAGTGTATTGTAATTTATATTTTTTTTTCTCACAGTGACAATTATCTATTATATATATTTTGCATTGTTAAAAATCAACTAAAAAATTCTAATCATGGCAAAAAGCAAAACAAACAATCAAGATTTAGTTACAATTAACTTTTTAACAACATTTATAACAGGGTTTGACGGAAAACCGGACCAATTAAATAAATTTGTAAAAGATTGCGACTATGCTATGAGCTTAGCTAGTGATTGGCAGGTAGATATTTTATATAAATTTATTCAGACTAGAATCACAGGAAAAGCAGACGCTATCTTATCATGTAGACAAATAAATGACTGGAAAGGTTGCAAAGAATTTTTAATAGAAAACTTTTCTAAGACACAAACGTTTATGCAGTTGTTAAATGACATTAAAAACTGTAGGCAAAATAGGGGAGAAACTATCTTACAGTTTACTCAGAAAATAGAAAAATGTTACGCAGACTTATCAAGAGCAGCTAAAGCCGAAACAATCAATCAACAGGAATTAATCGGTCGGAGTGCTGTAATTAAAGACATAGCACTTCACGCGTTTATGACAGGCGTACAACCACAATTCGGTTTAATTTTGAGATCTAAAGAACCTAAAACATTCGAGGAAGCTTCGCAATTCGCAACGTACGAAGAAAAGTTTCAACCTTTATACACTAGGCAAAATAATCCCAGAGAATCTCAGAATAAAAATTGCTCATATTGTATAAGAAACGGTCACACGATTAATGAATGTTACGAGTTTAATAGAAAGCGAGAACCGCGTGTTTTACAAACCAGCATAGTCCCAAAAAGAACTCATGATAAATTTTGCACATTTTGCAAAATGAATAACCATAATACAGCCGAATGCAATAGAAAAAAATTTACGGAAAATCGCGTGTCTAATACGTCACGAGATAGAAACACTTTAGTTTGCTACTTTTGTAAGGAAACTGGGCACACGAAACATTATTGCCAAAAATACAAGAATTTAAACTCTCAACGCCCTTCACCAACTGCCGAGGTGAAGAGGGTCGAGAATATAACGGCAGAGTTAAAAGAAGTCAAATTTTAAACTTAAAAGTAATTACCGCATTTATAATAATAGAAATTAGAAATTGTAAACACGAGAAAAAATCTTTAAAATTATTAATCGATACTGCTGCAGATATAAGCCTAGTTAAACCATTATCAATTTGCGGAAAATCAATAGTAGATGATACACAGAAAATTTTACTGAGTGGTATCACATCAGAAACAGCGCAAACGTTAGGAGTCGTCGATTTGGCTTTCGGAATCGGTGAAGAATCTGTATCTCATCAGATGCATTTATTGCCTAGCAATACAGATGTTCCGCTGGACGGACTTTTAGGATCAGAATTCTTGCAAAAAGTAAAAGCCAAAGTTGATTATCAAAATAAAATGCTCTGGATAGGAAACAATAGTTTGCCACTTCATTTCAAAGATGAGAATATCGTCAAGAAGTGTGCACCTATGTTAGTACAGGCGCGTTCAGAAACCATAATTAAAATAAATGTATTAAATCCAGAAATAGGAGAAGGAATAATACCTGAAAAGAAAATCATTCAAGGAGTGTATTTGAGTAAATGCATTAGTAAAGTTGATGAAAATGGAAAGGCTTTTGCAACAGTGTTAAATACATTGGAAAAACCTGTTGATATAACGGCATGTGATTTGTTTCTAGAAAATTTTAATGAAAATGAAGCGATAATGATAAAAAATAATGATATTAAAAATAATGATTTTGAAAACGGCAATATTCAAAAAAGAAAATTAAAAAATAAAATATATAATGTATTAAACGTAAACAAGGTAGATATTACGAAAAGGTTAAAGTTATTAGAAGAAAATTTAAGACTAGATCATTTAAATCCGGAGGAACGATCCTCTGTAAAAAATATTTGCTATAATTATAATGACATATTTCATTTAATAGGTGATCAACTCACGTATACTAACTCGATAAAACATGAAATAAATACAAGCGATAAAGGACCTATATTTACAAAAACTTATCGGTACCCAGAAGTACACAAAGAAGAGGTTAATACTCAGATGCAGAAAATGTTAGATCAGGGAATTATTAGACCTTCTAATTCTGCATGGTCATCCCCTTTGTGGATAGTTCCAAAGAAAGATGATGCTTCAGGAAAGAAAAAATATCGAATCGTAATAGATTATAGAAAAGTAAATGACATAACAGTGGGTGATGCGTACCCGTTACCCAATATTACAGATATTCTCGATCAACTAGGACATTCAAAATATTTCACAACGTTAGATCTTGCATCAGGTTTCCATCAAATAGCGATGAAAGAAGAAGACTCTAAAAAAACAGCTTTCTCAACACCTAGAGGTCATTATGAATACACTAGGATGCCATTTGGGTTGAAAAACGCACCCGCGACATTCCAACGATTAATGAATAACGTATTGGCAGGAGTGCAGGGAATCAAATGTTTTGTATACCTAGATGATTTAGTTATATATGCTAGTAGCTTGGAATTACATGAACAAAGACTTAATGAAATTTTTAAATTACTCAGAGAAAATGAACTAAAACTACAACCCGACAAATGCGAATTTTTAAGACAAGAAGTCACATATTTAGGTCATATAATCACCGAAAATGGCGTAAAACCAGACCCAGGAAAAATAAGTGTAATAGATAATTATCCAAGACCAACGTGTGTAAAAGATATTCAATCATTTTTAGGATTGGTCGGTTATTACAGAAAGTTCATAAAGGATTTCAGTAACATCACAAAACCTTTAACAAGTCTTTTGAAAAAGGGAATATATTTTAATTGGGAGAAATCTCAACAGGAAGCTTTTGATATTTTAAGACAGAAATTAACGGATAAAACAATTTTACAATATCCCGATTTTACACAACCATTTTGTTTGACAACAGATAGCAGCAATTTTGCTGTCGGTGCTATTCTTAGCCAAGAAAAGAATGGTAATGATTTGCCTATAGCTTACAGCAGTCGTACTCTCAATAGAGCTGAATCAAATTACTCGACTACGGAGCGAGAGTTGTTAGCGATAATACACGGTGTTAAACATTATAGACCTTATCTTTACGGAAGAAAATTCAAAATTGTAACTGATCACAAACCATTAAAATGGTTATTCAACGTAAAAGATCCTAGTTCCAGATTAGTAAGATGGAAATTAAAACTAAACGAATACGACTACGAAATCACATATAAAGCAGGTAAAATGATATCTAACGCAGATGGATTATCTCGGATACGAATACCAGAATCGAAAGTTTTATATTTAAACGATATAAATAAAGATACATATGATGATTTTCTTAAATTTACAAATAGCAATTTAGAGCCGAATATTTATGACTATCAGGAAGTAGATGATAATCTATTGACTAGACGAGACAATATCTGTTTTACTACATCAGCAGACTTAGAAAAAAACGATGAATTATCTGAAACGAATATGACAAACATAATAAACAATTACGAAGAACTCAAATCTAAAGTAAATAATATTGGAGATATCTTAGTTAGCATTAACAACAACAATAATAAAATATATCAATTAGTAACTAAACAAAATCATTGGGACAACACTTCGTACAAAGATTTATTTTATGCATTAGGAAATTTAAAAAATAAACTTGAAAACGATAATATTAATTCAGTATCATTCTCTACATTAGGATGCGTCAATGACAATTTGAAATGGGAAAAAGTAAGACAATTAATTCAATTCATATTTCGGAATAATAATATAAAAGTAACAGTTTGCAATAATAAAATAATAAGACCAACAAGGGAACAAATTAAAGATATTTTAGTAGAATACCACGATAGTCCCACAGCAGGACATTCAGGATTTCATAGAACATACAACAGAATTAAAATGAAATATTCTTGGAAAGGTATGAAAAAGGAAATTAGCGATTATGTTTCAAAATGCGAATCGTGTCAGAAAAATAAAATATCTAGAAAACGTTACATCCAACCAATGGAAATAACAACAACATCTAGTAAACCGTTTGAAAGAATTGCTATGGATATAGTCGGACCTTTAACATTAACAGAAAATGGGAATAAATATGTATTGACCCTTCAGGACGATCTCACCAAATATTCACAAGCTTACGCAATACCAAATCACGAGTCAACAACCATAGCCACTAAATTAGTTACACAATTTATATGTCGTTTTGGTTTACCCTCAAAAATTTTAACGGATCAAGGAGCTGACTTTACATCAAATTTATTTAAAGAGATAGCAAAAATGTTCAAAATTAAAAAATTACAGAGCACAGCGTACAGACCTCAGACAAACGGAAGTCTCGAACGTACTCATGCAACATTAGCAGATTATCTAAAACATTACATAACAGAAAACCAAACAGATTGGGATAGATGGTTAGATTTTGCTATGTTTTCATTTAATACAACTCCACACTCGTCAACAAAATTTACACCACATGAATTATTGTTTGGTATAAAACCAAATTTACCAACAAATATCACACAAGAACCAGAGTTTAAGTATACCTACGATAATTATGTAGATAATTTGAAATATAGATTAAATAAATCGCATGAAATTGCTAGAAATAATTTGTTAGAGAGTAAGCATAAATCTAAGGGAATTTACGATAGAAAAGTAGTTAAAAATGAAAAGTTTAAAATAGGAGATATGGTTTATTTAAGAAACGATGGGTCTAAAGTTAGAACTTGTAAGAAATTAACTAAAAATTATGCTGGACCATTTAAAATAGTAGATATCGATTCAAATGTTAATTGCACTATTTTAATTAGAAATAAGAGAGTTAAGGTACATTATAATAGACTAAAGAAAGCAATAGTTGCAGATTCTTCATAAAGCTCTGCATTGTATCAACTGTCAACTCAAATGATATTAATTGAACCGAAATTGAATAAAGCCTATAATTAAGTTACATTGTAATGTTAAATAAATTTTTGAATTATATAGAATCATCTGAATTATAAAAATGTATAAAAATCATCTGAACCTATAAAATGTATAAAATTTATATAGAATCATCTAAACTTATAAAAATGTATAAAAATCATTTGAACTTTAAACTTATATAAAAATATTCTTCTTGTAAAAAATAATACAAGATAGTAAATCTAGATGTACTATCTTTTTTTTCGATGGGGAGGTGTTATGGCCCGCCCCGCACACAATTGTTTCATGACAATAGTTCTTATGATTGCAAGGGACGAAACGCCATTGTTCTAGTATCCTGTGCGATACTTTTGTTGTTTAAGTGAACACTGCCATTTGTCTTACGACTATAGTTCTAAGAATTAGAACAAGGGATGAAACGCCATTGTTCTCGTATCCTGTGCGATACTCTGACCCTTGCACACATGGTCTTGCAGAGCTCCGAAGATAGCTCGCCCAGACAGATCACGACAGACCACCGAAGGAGCGGTAGTCTCCCTGTCTTTGAAATAATAACTTAACACTGTAACCATTATAATACACCAGTGAACAATAAAAGTGTCTTAACCAGTACCCACCGCTTCTGATTTCTTCCCCGACACATAACACTTTCTTGGATGTAGCCTTTTAAAGTTAAGTGATTTTATTATATATTATTGTCGATATTCCACGTTTGTGATCGTTGTATATGGCTGAAGATGAACATTTGTCAATAGTTCAGATATGTAACAGCTTTTTACAAAATCTGCAAATTAAACTTTTATATTAAATATATTATTAAAAAAGATATTATGTCATCATATTTGGTTGATTTGCTTTCAAAATTACGATTTTTTCAATTTCAGTCATGGCTCAAAACCTTTTTTCTAACAAATGATATCGGCACATAAAATTAACCACCCAAGAAACGTAAAAAATGTACTACGGAAAGTCATAGATAAACTAAACAAACTTAACAATAGCAAATAAACATAATAAGGTCGACGAAAGTCAGCGAGATAAAAAGAGTTCGGAAAATAACCTTGATTTCACTTTAGGCCCTTCCGTCAAAATATACGACTTTCAGTCACAGCAGAGCTTCCTGAAAGCGGAAACGTCATTATAAATTTGCAAAGGGGTAACCTGAGAGGATTCGTGACATGCATCTTATACAATATAATTATTAACTTTCGATAATATTACAACATCAATTTGAAAATGTCCGCAATTTGTATCGCCGTAGCTCGAGGCATGTCTACATTGCCTGTTTAATACAATTTAATCAATTTTGATTGTTACGATTTAAAATCGAAGGATAAATGTTCGTCATTTAATAATTTAATATTACCAATGGCGTGAGCCAAACATATAAATGAGCAATGAAACTTCATAAAAACACAAAATGTAATCGTTGGTAATGATTTTACCGGCGGAAGCGGAGAGAAAAATTATGGTGGAATTCCGTTAGTCGGTTGATGCGATTTTCAAAGTTTACCGTTGTTAGCGAGAAATAATCGTACCTACGCAATGTCCGCCGGTATTGAATTAGTTTGTAGTAATAATGCGTAAATAATAACCCGATTGCGTGCCAGAGGTAAGGGCCGAGCGATACTTCAGTTGTCAAAAGTTTCCTACAGGATGCCCAGAAGAAGAGAGCTCGTACGCGGGGAGTGAACGCGTAGGAGTGATTACGCATGAGTAATGTATTTTACATACTTTCAAGAGAAATGTTATATTTAATTCTGTAATGAAACATTTAAATTAGATAAAGCGAAATCGACGAGTCCAATTTTCAGCAAGAGATTATCTTAGTTTCCTGCTAAAATAGACTAGCCTCGGGTAATAGACTTTGAGTTATGCAATGTTGAGGCGTAATGCTTTAAAAGTCGCTATTTTCATGTAGAAAATAAGTTTTTAAACATGTAAATAATAGCCATTTTATTAAGTATTGCTGAATAAATAACAATTAAATTTTCCAAAATTATAAAAACAGCCATGCAATTAATGTACAATGTTCAAAGATAGCTTATAAATATACCAACGTGAAGTTGTGACTATTTTAAAAATGATAAAAAAATACAGTATATGCATTGAAAATATGTACTAATTATAAAAAAAACTACAATTATATTTAATACTACTAAATTTATGTTTTGCACAAAAAAGTTAGTTATTATTCGTTTACATGTACAAATATACATGTTATTACTAAGCAAATCGTGTATTTTATTAACTTTATGTTTGTAATTTGTATCACTAGATATTAAATATGAATTAAGCCTTTGAGGATTGTATGATATGTTTGAACTAACAACTAATACGTCTACTTTGTTACAACGGATAACGATATGTATAATAAGTAAGTATATTCGATTGAATAATCTTCTAGCTATACAAAAAAAAAACATAAAATATTAATCTAATATGCTAAAATTTTCAGAAAATAAAACAAAATTATAACTCTCACATAAATAATTAACAAAAACAAAAAATATTCCATTAATTATACCAACAATGAGGACTAAATAAATTCTAACTTCGTGGAGTCCACCGGTGTCAGCCGTTCAATGGGTACTTAGCGCGGGCAATTAATATCTTTAAACCCGAGGCAGAGACATAAACTGGCCGGCAGAATAATCGATGTGAACTATTGACACGGGCCTCCATACAGATCACCGCAAGCACACCAGAGCTTATTGAATACGCGGAGCGGTTACTTGAAAGCCCCGAGGGACGCAGCTTTGCTTCGATAGAATCTGCGGGCTTCGCAGTAGTGCTGGGAATAACCGGATAACCGATTTTTTTTTTGTAATAATCGAAACATTGGAAGAAACTATCGAGCATTTCATTATTATCAGCAAATTTCATGTCAGCGAGTAGCCGAAAATGCAGAGATTTTCTAATATGCTGAATGGTAAATGTCTAGCGAAAACAAAGCGATTCAAAAATTTTATACTCGTGTACAAATAATTGAGAGAATATGAATCCAGTAGAAGTCGATAGTTTACACGAATAGTTCGAATAACATCGATTGCGTTCTACACTACTTTGCAGTAAAGACAAAGCAACAGTCGCACACGAGATCTGATAGCTTGTATCAATTCAGCATTGTGTAATGGACGGGCCGGCGTCGAGGGAAGATGGCATCGAGGAATCCGCTTCAGCCACTCACGTTACACGAATGAAAGAGTCGTGGCTCGGAATGCATACGTTCCCATTGTGATTTTTATCGAGTCATGGTCCTCCTCTCTTCCTAGATTTCTTTTAACCTTTCACGTTGTGACTATCTGACATACTTACTATTTATTATTGTTGCTACAAAGTGTTTTAATTTTAATATTTATTAATCTATAACTACAAAACGAAATTCATGAGAACAATCATGACCCTTGATATAACTATTGATTTCCAATATAATATATCATTTCTTTTCTCCGTGAAACCGAGGTAAATAATTAAAATAAATTGAATTTAAGTAAAACCATTTTTGCATCAATATCAATTATACTCCGGAGAAAACGTTGCTTGTGAATTTGTGTAAGGTTCACTATCAAGAATCTATAACCCAAGTTTATTGGTAGAAGGCAATAAAAAAATCAAATATAGAAGGTATTGGTTTCTATAAAATCTGGTATAATATTAACAACGTACTACGGAATAGCCACTATACTTTTTAGCGTCCTAAATGCGAGTTAACGACGATCCATTAAGTGGAGATTTTCTAGCGTGTTGTTGGCAGAGTTCACTGTCTCGGGTCGGCCCACTGAAGATAATTTCAGGCTGTTAGTTCAGGATGGATCTCGCGAGCAACCTGTGATGATGAACGACTAATTACCAACTCCATTCTTTGTTTGCGACCAGGGTTGCCAAAAATCCAACTAAACTGACACACGCATTACACGTAAAATAATTTAATTTTGATTAAATTTAGAATATATAAAGATCAAATTTAAATTAGCGATTTCTGGGGTGATGAGTTAAACTTTATTTATTAAATATGGTAGATAATAATCGGATAACACATTTAAGAAAAAAAGAGGGCTAGTAGAAATCTTAAGTAATTTTAGGTTGGGTGTAGTACTTTTATTACTATAAAAAATTAAAAATAAACTTCATATTTTCGAAGTGATTTGGAAGTATTAATTTTTTTGAAAATATGTTTTAATTCAGTCATATAGCACATTTAGTGATCTGTGAAAGTGAGTAAAATTAAAAAAAAATTGATGATAACAAAGTCTCCTGTACTTGGGTGGTTTGTTTTACAATGTTCACGGCATACAAGTGGCAGCCCTGCATTTATTGCTCTTGTTACGGTACGATTGAATATTAATTGAAATGATCGCTCTGTGAGTCAAAGGAACGTCTTGTTGGGTGATTTTTGATCGTAAAGGTAATAAACAGGTAATTTTAGTGTTTATGTGGTTCCGATGCCATTACATCACAGTTGAAATACAAATGGACCTTGAATTAGATGCGATAAAGATTTCCAAAGTGGGTACAAGGTACACAAAGGATTGTAAATAATCTGCTTAGAAAGGAAGCAAAATAATATTATGTGTAGATGATAGGAATGTATGATATTAGAATCTAAATTGGTATAGCAAATAGTGCTGTTGTCTACAGTATTATTAATTTGATTCTTAAATCATATCAGAACACAACCATTATTTCCCATCTATCTTAAGTACGTCGAGACCGGGCAATGACTGTTGTAAATAAAAATTAATGGGATATTTTGGCAAGCCTCTGGTTGCTAGAGAATTTGTGTTCACGTTGAATTATTATTAATATTTTTAATATTTTAATGGTTTCATATATATGATTTTAATGGATAAATACGAGTATTTATTTTATATATTTTAACATCGTGGAAAATAAATTATAATTCTCATACCATGTGATAATAGCAATTGAAAAAATTGAATCGTGAATATTAAAACGTAGGAAAGCCTAGAATTTAGTAATATAAAAAAATAAAACAGAATAAAATATTTTATACAAACGATTTTTAAAATCTAAAGCATCTGTTTAAATTTTAGACAAAATATAAAAACACTACGTGGTTTCAAAAGCCTATTTTTTCTTAGTTGACTATTGTGTAAAATTTAAATAAAAAAGGGCCTGGATGGCCAGAAAAAAAATTAATTTTACATTAGATGTAACTCTCCCGAATCGGGCAAAGCCATCGCAACTACAAATAGCATGTCATGTCTTCGTCTAGTTTTTGTTTGTGTTTTTTGCAACAATGGTGTTTATTTATGCACATAATCAATTAGTATCCAAACGGCATTAACAATGGCACAATGGATGAAGACAACTTAAAGCTCGCGATGTCATGACAGATAAACAATCATTGCAAAAAAACTAAACTGGTACTCAAATATGTGTCAAAAGTATTTATAATTTCTCCAAGTGTACCAAATAGCAAATATACAGTGTGATTTCAGTAAAATTGTAGGGTTATGTGTTCATTCATTATTTTAGGAAAAATAATGAATGAACAAGTATGAAAGCTTGAGCATCTCGAGAAAAGTTTCTTTATTTCAAAAAATTGATTGAATAATGCAAATATTTCTACTAACTTAAGATCGGAGTTATACTGATACCGTCGTAAGAGAGACCTAATAGTAAAATAGCAATATAATAAAATGAGAACAATGAAATACTATATTTTCAAATGATATAAATATATATAATATATTTATGATGTGATCACAATATGTACCCTATTTATGTAAAGTGGCGTGAAGGTTTGTAAATCACCCAGTAGACATAAGGCAAAGTCTCATACGTGTTATTGTCATGTTATCATACACCGTAACTGGGGCACAGAGTGAGCAGTAAAAGTAACAAATCAGCGGGAGGCACGGCGGTTCTAGTCCACTCGTGGTGAATACTGCAATAAAGTAAAATGTAGCGCGCGGCTTAATTGGAACTTTATGGCAGGAAAATGCCGGCTATTACTGCAAAACACACAATCAGCAATGGCGTCACCTGAGACATAACACTGTCGCATTTAAATTTACTAACATTTATTATAGGAGTATAATTGTTATTCTTCACATCAGTCATAACGGCTTGCAACAATGATTGCTCGCGGTATGAGCACTGATCACCATGATCACAATTTGTTTCATTATAATATACAAGTAAAGAAGTTTTAAATTTAGCAGTCTATAATATTAAAAAAAATACTTAAACACTTAAGCAATCTGCTTGTTGCTATGGTAAAATAAACAGAATGGGTGGAGATATTTAACTCGTTTAATTATTGCCAAATACCCAATGCGGTGCGCCATGAGTAATTTCAAGTTACATTGTAGAACTTATAAATTTTCACGCAAACAAGATCACATTTTCGTTAGTTACATCAGTTCTTGATAATTTTAATATTATTAATTGTTACTAATACACAGTTGAAAATGACAGCAACAAAAAAACCTGATTTGGTAATATTTTGAAAAGTAGTTATTTAATATACCTAGTGAGTAGTAATTTATGTGTTGTTTGATGGCGTGATAGTTTTTTTTTTTAATTCAATATGTTTTTTGTGCTCATTGCCAGTCTAGTGTTAATAATTATTTTACAATTCTAATTACACTACGTATAATCACAACAAAAAAAAAA
Organism: Atopsyche davidsoni; assembly: GCA_022113835.1. Lineage (NCBI taxonomy): Eukaryota > Metazoa > Arthropoda > Insecta > Trichoptera > Hydrobiosidae > Atopsyche > Atopsyche davidsoni. The sequence continues at coordinate 4,724,868 of JAILWY010000006.1, read as the reverse complement.
TGTAGGTTCAAGATAATATTAAAACTTTTAATGTTAAACAATATTACAGAATCACCGGGTAGACGAATAAAATATTTATTATCATATAATCTATCAACTCAGAATAACATTACGAATCCGTTACTCTAAGGCCGTAAAGTAACAAAGCAAGTAATAATGCATTCGCGCCACACATCGAGGATGGCCCGTAAAGCTGCCGCCCCGCGTGGGTTCCTGGAGATGCTGGTTATCTGGAGTTATCGCCGGCTTGAAGGAGGGCCGGACCTCAGCGCCGAGCCGCCCACCCGTCCTTCAATAAGACCCTGCGTTATTGGAAACCTCCGTCGTAAACAAACAGCCATGGCGTGCGGCGGATGGCGTGCATCTGACTTCACCTGACCTCTAATTAAAAATCTACGCCATAAAGCACCTATTCCCGACGATGATGGAGATGGACACTTAAAATTCAAATTCAGTATCAAAACTATGCCACAAAACATAATGAACGAAAAATGAAAACGGCTTCAGCGCTTTTAAAAATAAAAATTAAATATCCGTATATCCGTAATAATTCTGATTTGTTCCGATCACGACATCCAGCTTGTCAGGAAACATAGGAGTTTCAAGTCTAGGAAACTTAAAAATATCATGAATTTATTACGTAGAATTGAAATAGATGGCAAACTACATTTTTTTAATACTTATGTTATTGTCGAGAAGCTTATGAATTTGAATCATTAGTAAAAATATAACAATAGTTATCTTCCGGTGTCTTTTTTAACTGCGTTAAGAGGGTATGTATAATATTTGAAGAAGGTATACGCACTGACGTAATGTTGAACAAATTAGGATTATAATAGAGGATATGCTATAGAATTGTGGAAATTAAAAAATAAATAAACTATTGTATGAAACTGGTTTTAGGTTCCTTTGATGTTCCGCCAACACTCGACGGCAGCAAGATCAGAATGATGTCATTAAGAGTCAACGTCGTCACGATGTTCTAAATTTTTTACCTTATACAATAAAGATTTCTGTCGGCGTCCCGTAGTAAGGTAAACAAAGACTACTTAAGATAAAACAAAAATATACAAATCAGTGTATGCGTTAATGTTTTTTGCATAAAATAACATGTCATTGCCATGGCTCAGCGTTATTTTTATCACACACAATATAGGGTGGCTACATACAAAAATAGAAACGGTAGACATGCAAACAGGGGTGTTCGAAGACAAAAATAAAGGTTTCAGCAAGACAGGGCACAGGTTTATTTTCCGCTGATCTTCGTCCCTTCGATGTTGGATACAATTACAGCGATCTTCGTTAAATTGTCCCAAAAGCCTGGTAAAAAAATTGGTCCGATATGTTTGGCTTAAGTATTTTAATAGTTTTTTGGTCGTCTTAAGCTTGACTATATAAATAAATCCAGTGGTAATTGGTACTTTGAGAGAGCCCAATTTTTTAAACATAACATTAAAAATATGTATTAAAGTACGATTTCAATGAAGTAACTCCCAAAAGTTCTCATATTATAAGTTACTTATATAATTTACTATGTTAACAGATGTTCGAATTCAAAATAGACTGAAAGTTACATTTACGTACATTTATGTTAGAATAACTTTTTTTTTCCGAGAGAAATTCCAAAGTAACGGTACTAACAAAAATAACATTAAAAAATCGATGGGTTCGATCGATTAATCTGCAAGCATTGATATTTATTCTCAATGGATAATGGCACGGTATAAAAGCTTCAGTATAATTATAGGATAAGCATAAAGGTACAGTAGCTTCAAATAGCGAGGTGGAATTTAAACTGGGCTTCAAACAGGTAGCCATATAAACATATAATCAAAGTTAGGGTACCGCTAATCTGGGCGTTCAAATTTAATGTCAGCTTTTGAAGGTACTGCAGGCGGATTATTTAATTCCTCTCGGCCTGCGATCACGCTGCAGGTATCAGTCATGCGAGATGTCACGGCAATGCTGGCAATCCACCCGGCAGATGGCGTGGCCCGCGAGAGCACGCGACGCCATGTTGAGTTTATCTCCACGCATGCGCCAAGTTCGGGGCTCGGGATGAGAACTCGGCCCCCGTGATTGATAGCCTCCTTGTTGCCGCGCCACGCCGACTGCTTAGGATCGAAGGCATCGCAAAAAATATTATGCGTATGATTTGTAAAGAGTTTTTTTTTTTGTGTAGCTTGTTAGTGATATGACGGCTGGTATTCATCTAGAAAACATGGAGCGGAGAAGAGTTAGGGCGATAAAAAATGACTGCACGAAAGGCACTTTGTGGTTGCCTTTTTTGGAAAATTACGCGTGTGAAAGTCTGAAGAAATTTAGCGTTGATTGTAATTTTTCAATATTCTTAAACTGTTTCATATTGAAGAATGACGTCATACAAGGGTGTAAAATCATAATTTAAAAAAAATTCTAGGCAAAGCACGACCAAATTGCATCAGTTTGGGATTCTGTAGATCGAACAAGCTTATTCCGGTGATCACAATGAAGAGGATCCGGAATAACTCGTAAAATATTAATCTGCTCGCTTTAAGTATTTAAAAAAAGTAAAAAGGGTTAAAAAACGGTCTATGGTAATCACTAACAAGATTCCCCAACTTCTTTATCCAATCCTTTAAGGCAATAAGTGAAGGGGGCAATAAACTGCTTTGTATAGTATTCTTCGTTTTGATATATCAGAACAATAATATAAAAAAAGAATGCACATTACCCATGCGCAGCACGACCGAGCATCTGACTCAGAGTCGCTAAGGATGCAGAAGAGGCCAATTATAGCAATTTCGCGAGTCAAATTATTGATATAAATAATTGATGTCTATTGTTGTCTATACGGACGATACCAGAGGTAGAGGCGATGTGCGAGGGCGGCGCCACACAGCGCGCCGCGGCTCGCCCTCGCGGGTCGCCCTCGCCCTCCCCTCGCCCTCCCCTCGCCCTCCCTTCGCCCTCGCCCTCCCCCTCCCCTCGCCCTCCGCGCTACCCGCCGGACCTCCGCGGAGGGCGTGGGCGGCCGCCGAGAGCGCACAACGAGTGAGTTAAATGTTGTATGTGCTTAGAGGCCAGTAAACGGGGCACCACTGCTGTCGTAAATGATGATAAACGTTGACAGAGCAACAACTCGTAACCTACAAAATAAAAAACCCATAACTTATTTTAAAAAAAAATTAAAGATAGACAAGTACTTACCCGCTTTCAGGGAATCAGTAAACTTAGATACATTTTTATAAAATATGATTTTGTAGAAATAATATTTTTGTAGGTTTAATTTGTCAGATTACTAAATTAAAAATATATATTCGGTAGTGATTCATTGCGAAAACAATATTAAGTATATTCACTCGTATTTGAATTTCAATACCTGTGATGTTTTAAAATTCAAATGCTAGTAAAAAAAATGAAGTGCATATTGTATTACAAATAAATAAATATTAAAGATCAGCATAATATGTAGATTTTAAAAATGTGTATACTGCTACCAGTTGATAGTTCAGGACGCAGCCTACAGGATGACAGATAAGAATCCGACGTCTCCAAAAATGACGAGTCGAAATATAAACAAATATATCTCTCATAGATAACAGAGCATCATTAATAAGCAACAATATTTTTTATTCGAAAGATACAAGGGGGACTCATTGATTGATTAAAAGTTTTATAGATGACATCATCAAAGTCGTTGGAATTTTGCAGAGGATACTGACACTTGGCCGGCAGCTCAGCGGAGCGAGGAATCTATCAAAGAGTAATGGATTTAAGAGGATTGATGTGATGATGAGTTTGAAGGTAAAATATGGGTGCATGACTTGTGATAATAAAGAAACTTGTATTTTTTTTTCTGGCAACAAAATTATACTATACCGCATTTTTTTATCATGATTCCTATTTGGACACATCCACATGTTTCGGTTCTTAGAATATTTAGCTGAAAAAAACACCACGAAGAAATCGCAACGGGGGAGATCGATTTAGGTGCTGACGAAAACACGTGAGGTCTTCATGATGCTTTGTTGCAGCAGTAGGTATAAATTTCAATAGAAAATTATAATGAAGCATCTGCGGTTGGAAAGGATTCTTGTTTGCAATTCAAATAAATATGATTTTATATTGAAATACGACGGCTCATGTTCATGACTTACGTTGAAAAATGATTTATCAACACTGAATATGATTGCGATTAAGTTTTATAAACAATGCCCTAAAATTACATCACCGAAGCGCGACATGCATAATGTGACGTATTGACGTACAAATAAATATTGTACTTAGATTTTACATTATTTTATATTCAAATTAGTAGTAGTTTTAAAAGTTAAATAAAAATTTATAACTAAATAAATCCAATTACTTCTGTCTTCGCCAAGATTGTCAAGCACAGTATTGTTTCCATAATTGCTTACAAAATAAGAAGTCAATCCAAGGTAGAGGAATCTCGCTTCTTGGTTAATAACAATGAGCAAAGCGATTTTTGCATTTTGCATAAAACTGTATTTTACTCAGTTTATTTAGCAAACAATGATACAATCTTTCAATTTATTTTTGGATACCAAGTCAGATAATACAGGCCACTTTTAACAGTTAATGCATGATCATTACGTCATTTGAATTGTTAAAAAAAAAAAAACGTAGAAATAAGAATACAGCGCGGACGTGCCGGAAGCGGTCAGCGGACCAAATGAAGGTACATTGTTGCCAACTTCACAGGTGTAATTTGTTATTTAATTGTAGGAATTCGGAGTGATGCTTAAATCAGTTTTTATGTCCAGCGTTGTACAGCCGCGATGGAGCTATTTGCATGTACATAGAAGGACATTAGAATACGGTACGGTTATCTATGTTTATTTTTGAATAGCAACACAGCCAGCCATTAAAATGATTAAAAATAGGGAGCGAAGCTATTGGACACGCGGTTTCTCTGAACGCTTTTTTGTAACGTAGAACTAACTTTCATTACAGCTTTAACGCAAATTAAAACTGTAAACTACGCTGCGCAAAAAGTATTCGAAGCAGAACAGGAATAAACAGTTTAGAATAATGCATTTAGTATAAATAAATTATGCAAATATATTATTTTACAAATTGGTAGATAATAACACAAAACCGCTGACATAAGATATGATTCTCCAAAGCATAACACGATCTATTTTTTATTTTTTAGCAAACTGAGACATTATTAGATTCTTTGTTCTGAAGTTTGTTTCTCACTTGAAGTTACAACGTAAATCTACAAATATAAAAAAACAGGCACAAGTTAAATGGCACACACGCTTTATAGTTAAAAAAAGTTGACCTCTTGATTCTACGTTTCATTTGTATTAGACAGATCCTTCCAGAGTGTCAAGAAATATTATCACGATATGACGCCAAGACGCTTTACAATAAATAACTGCCTGCTTTGCCGCAAGTCCAAATTGGACAGTCAAATAGCATCGATAGGCTAAATAAAAACATTAAAAATTATTCGCGATCGCAATCTCCGGTAATATTGACCAGGTAGGTTTTCTACGGACGAGCTATGTGAGAGTCCGGTTTCGTGGGACAAATCGAAGATCACGGGTGAAAAGAGATCGAGAATGGGCTTCCTAGAAAACAGCATCTTCTTTAAATGGTGTTATACTTTGCAGATTCAAATACACATGAGGTTTCACCTGGAAGTCTCGTGGCCGCTACGGATCTCTACCGGGCAAATTGTATTAAATTATATTTTTTTAATGTTAGCGATTAACAGGTTTGTTTGATATCAGGTTAATTACATATCTTCATATTGGATAATACGGTGTAATAGAAACTTTAATGATGTTAGATCTGGAAAAACTGGAAAATATCACACGGAACGACTTCAGTTATTGTATCTTGTCATAAATAATCATTTAAGTATTGTTATGGACTTTGAATATGGTTTTTGTTTTAATATATATTTAAAACAAAAAATAATGTTTAATTTAATAATTTATACCAAACATAAAAGAAAAAAAAGTTATATAGTTTAAATAAATACCGAATACAAAATATAAAAACAGATCGGTTAAAAATAAACCATGAAAACACTTCATGTAAATGAGGAATGATGGAAAGGAAGGAAAACATCAAAAAGGGCCAAGGACCGATAGGTAGTAATTTAGATTTAAAGTTTCTATGCAAGGTTTTCGGAAATCGCGTGGTAATGTGTTTGACCTGGTGAAACGATAGCAATTTCAATAAGATAAATGAATATGAATCAACATGAAGAGCTAGAACTATATGTATTCTAAGGTTTTGAGGAAAACACGCGATATTGCCGATTTGAATACAAGTATAGAGATAGAACTATGAGAAGTTGATTTGAGCAGTGTCGTATAGGGGCAGCGAGCTATTGCAATTGGTGTCATAACAATTAACGTGTTAATGAGCAACAACCAACTAAGTCGAATGTTAATAAAAGCCGAGAGCTCCAGGTTGTCCCATATGGCGGTTGCGCTACAATCTGAGCTAAACTGCTTTTTAGTAACAAGTCCGCATATGGACGGGATTAGGCCTGTACAGGTGTGCTTTATGAGAATTCTGTAATCGAGGAGTTTTATTTTTCTTTTATAAATCAATGGCAACTTTTTATTATATTGCGTAGGAGTTGGTGAGCACACTTAAAATTTATATGGTCGAAATATAAAATCGTTAATTTTACATGGATACTTTAAATATGTAATTTGAAAAAAACATATAATATATCTTTTTTGGTATTCAAGATGCTAATATGATTATTACATCATTATGTTGTGATAGATGGTTTGTAATAAAAACACGTAATATCTTTTAATAACAGTGACGACAAAAAAATATTCACACGAGAAAAAGTGACTTCATTTTACATTTAAATAACAAAAATATTGGAACAATAGGCCAGATGTGGTACACGTCCCAAAAATATTTTAATGAAACAAACATTTGCATTACGTGCTGGCGCCAATGGCGTGCAATCACTAAACGTATAAATGCATTGCGTGTTTTGCATTTCAAAAATATTTTGTAATACTATACCTGATTTTGACAAGATATCAGGTGATATCAGCCATGTTTTATTACTCGCGCCACGTTAAAATAAATATACTGACTTTTGGGTGAAATTACAAATAATCGAATATAAAAATTTGTTTAAATATTTATAAGCGCACATACGACTTTAAATTTAACTCACCGAATGCTTAACTGAAATGAAAAATGTTTACCTAAATAAAACCTTATAAATTTGAGCAAATAATAATTACTCACTCTTTAAAATAACAAAAAAATATTTAATAAAAGTGCCAACGATAAATATATATTTATAGTGTATCTTGTATAAGACATTATCAAATAATAAAAAAAACAAAACCACATTAATATGAATGCATTTGATGAATATTAATAAAACTTAATCTGTTTCGCTAAAACAAAAAAACAATATATTAATGTAATAAAAAAACCTAAAACGACTTTGAAAATTGTTATTTCAAGTGTCTCTATCCATTGGTTATGGGTTACTGTTAATATATTATTTTTTTAATTGTAAAATTTATTAATTTAACCTCATGTGCAAATATGCCATAAACAGACATTTTATTTGCTAAAATAACTGAATAATCGACGGTTCAATCTTCATTACAAATGTGACATTTTTATAATGTATTTGCAGAAAAATTACGGAACAAAATATTTATTTTATTTTACATTATAAATTAAATATATAATAGATTAATCATACAGATATTGTGAGATTTACGGTTGTCGGATTTACTATACTGTTAAGGATTATTAATCAATATCTTTGTCCAGAGAGATCGGGTACTAATAAAGCAGGAAGGTAAATATTGTGCCCGTGCAGGCGTCATATATATAAAGAAGTATTATAAGTAATGAATGGCTTGCCCTTCGTGGGTCATCTCCGAGACGAAATCGTATGGGAAACCTGTTGAAATATGATACATCACTGGCGCAGGTAAGATGTCTCATTCAAAGGTGTGAGAATGTTAATTATAATAAAAGCTATTCATCAGATGGCAATGAAAAATAACAATAAATTTATACGAGGAGAGGTTTGTAATTATAGATAATTAAAAAAGATATGATTCAGCGTTTACAAAATACCGCGAAATATTACAGCATACCAGAAAAAATACTGTAATGTTATTTGCTTTTATATTATATAAAAAAGTATTTACGTATATTAAATCTATTTATATGCAATAGCTGCTGAGTATTCATATTTCATATTAAAATAACGGGTAAGTATTTTCGAAGGGTGCATTTCTCCTTTTAGGGGCAGTTGGAAGGGAGTGACTATTATATAACCTCTAATACTCTTGGATTAATTAAATTCAGAATGTATAATAATCCTACAGTATTATATCTGCTGACCAGAGCAAATGTCAAATTCACACACGGGGTAACGAGCCTCTGAATATAAAGCGTTATACGTCAAAGCATATTTGATATTATGAACGGTAATCGAGAAACTTAATATTGCAACAATATGATAAAAAGAGATATCTGATATTTAATATATAAGTCCAAATGATGTTTGAAATACGATGCAGTCGGCGAATAGGAGATTCTGGTGACGCGATTGGTAATATGGCTGGCACTTCACAAGGATCGAGGTCATTTTTTTCAGAACAGTAATGATACAGCGTGGCGTCTATTATTACAGGTAACGAAGCAGAATGGACAGAAGTGAATTAAGTTAGACAGGCAGTCTGGTAGAACTACCAGATAAGATAGTAACATAAAAAATCTTTTCGCACGTAAATTTTTAAATATAGTTCACGAAGTCTGTAAGCTTTACAGATAATGTGTGGTTAAATAAATATATATTTAATTTGTGGTTAGTATATTTTCATTTAATACGATATGTGAAAAGGGGGTACTCTATAATGTAATGATGACGTAATCGGTAAGTAACCAATAGACTACATAGGCAAATGATTATAGGCTCGATTTTGTATAGCTAGTATATTTTGTTTGGGCTTTGCTACTTTCTGTATATTCGGCGAGTACTGCAACGTTGTGAGGTTTATTCATAACTATGCGAGTATTTTGTCAGAAAAGTATGTTTTTCTGATAATAAAAAACATGATTGAAGTCACGGTCTTCAGCGCAATTTTCTAAATATGTGTTCATATTTTTCTACATATTCAGTATGTTATTTTTATTGCTGCATGACGTTGACTTTTAAAATAATTGTTTCATCGACGTTTAAGGTAATATAAAAATAAATTGCAATATGACTAAACAATTACGGTCCTTTTTGTTTGTGAGCGTTTACATTTTTCAAAGGCTTCTTGAAAACTAAAAAAACTGAAATATCTGGACAAATGGAACTAAGTATTTTTAAGTCTTAAGAACCACTTAAATGTCTAAAATCGCTTACAAACAGTTATAATCTCCTAGTCATTTGGCTATTCATAATTATTAATTAAATATGGATTATTACAAATTAAACTAGTCTGTCATAAATATGTGTGTCATAAAATACACAGTTTTGTTGAAAATATAATTTATATGGCGACTGTATGATGCATAATATAACAACATGTATTTTGTTAGTTTACTTCAATTGATGATATTTTTCCCTGCACAAACTCAAACGAAAATAAAGAAATCCATGTGCCCAACCAAATAAGCCACATCTTGTAAGCACCACGATCTGCGCGAAGGATCACGATAGCCACACACTGTATTGTAAGCATAGCCCTAATAAGTATTGTAAACTAACAAAAATAAAATAAAGAATTTTGAATATTTTTTTACTGATTCAATAAGAAAAAGAAAAAAAACAAAAAAAGATGAGATAAATGACGTTTCTAATCATCCTCTTCCGCATTTGTAAGAATTTACTATAAACTGGAGTCATTTCCGTTTCCGAAAGTGAAAAAATAAAACTATGAATCAAACAGAATATCAAAAGAGATAAAAGATTATTCATTCTGAATAATGTTAGCGTAGGCGTCTAGAGGTGATATAAATCAAAACTTAGAAAATAGAGGTGCTTGAATTAGCATTAGACACACACAATCTTAAACAAAAAAGGGTTTTCAGAAAACCAAATATCTAAAATAAACGCTCTACTCGCTTTCTTAACTAAACACAAGACGTTGTCAATTTAATCTATTAAATTTCACAAAACAAAAAAAAAGTTCGGGTCAAATGATATTTTAAGAAGTCTATTAGAAAATAGAAGCTTGAAATGAATAGCACACATTTACCATATTTTCTTAAAAGCACTTTGCGTTTGCAAAGAGCGCTTTACTTCTATAGATACTTGGCATTCAAAAGACTTGCAAAATTAAACAAGACCGTTCACTATAATGAGATATTCTCAATTACAGAAACGGCTTGGTTTTCAAATTATTGCCTTTTGCAATCAGTGGGAACTGGACCTGCCGCGCGGAGTGGGGTGACTCGGCCGTTTGCCAGGGCAGCTCTCTTTTTGCAAGTTCATCCGGACATGAAGATTAATGCCTCGGCGCGGGCTGATGTACGATGACTGGACGGCGTCCGACGGGGGGTATGATTAGCGACTTAATTAAATGATTATTCCGATAGGTTAGGACCGAGAGGTTGTGAGAATGATGCCTCTAAAACAGCAGTTGTAAATAAAATTTCACATATCATCATTTTATATTTAGTATGAAGCAAATCGTATATTCACTCTGAAATACGCGAAATATTATTATGCATAATTGCCGCTCTGTATTTATTAATTATATTAAATAACTATACATCGGATGATGTATAAAATCTTATTTCTATGACTGCTCGTTATTTTTACCGCGAAATGATTCAGCCACCTGTGTAATCGAAACAATCGTATGAAGCGGATGTGATTAGACAAAAATATATTTACAAGTCAAGAGAAAATACAGTTAAGTTTGTGAAAGTTAACAAATACACGAAACCAATCCAACTTTTCTCAAAATAAAGGCAGAAATAAGACATGCAATGATTGCTTCATGGTAAATATTTAGAATTGGACACATAAAATATCTAGAACTTATCGTATACATACAGTTAAAATACTCGCTGTAGTTAGTTAGTTGCTCCATATAATTGGGTAAAAACTATAAGTTATAAAATATAGCCTATTAAGGATAAATTTCACAGCAAGGCTCATAATTTGCAAGCACGAACAGTTTCATTGCATTTATCTATGCTGAAAGCTAGCGACTTTTATGTACACTGAAAATTTTTGCAATTTCTGGCAATGCAATAAAAATAACTGCATGAATTACTTTAACATATTTTTTTACTTATATCAAATTGACACTGATGGCATGAATAAGTAGTTACATATATAGATGTTTAAATTAAATACTATTTGATTTCTCATTGGAAAAAACAAAAAGTCAAAATTTTAATAAGATAGGAATTCAAGGTCTAAAATAAAAAAAAAGCCTCGATGATTTATAACAGCGAGAAATACAATACAATCCGTCATTATCGCAATTCGTATATCCAGTAATACGCAATGTTGCTTAGATTTATCGATTTGCTTGAGAATAGGCGTTCTATCAATCATACATTTGATACGTATGTGTTAATTTATTTTCCGTGGGATTAAACGAATCAATGCGAAAAGTAGTGCGTTAAAATTGAAGGTTATTAAGCGAATTGCAATTGGAAAATATACAAAAAATTGGTTAACGGAGATTTTATTATGTCAATAAAATAAGTAATCAACATAGTAAGTAAAAAATATTTTTTCTTAATTTCTAGTTAACCACAAGCACTGTGTTGTAAAATTGTGTTGTAAAATACTATTTATTCGTGCTCGAATAAAACATAAATGATATCATAACAAGCTTCAAGTAAAATGCCGGATATTAGTTATCGACGATAAACTATGATGCGATGAAATAAAACCTTCGAAAAATCTAGTGTAAATTAGAAAAAAAAACTATATAAATTATTGCAGATACAGATAGAATAAAATATATAAATTATTCCCAGTGTAAAGTGGCTCCAGATAAGGCAATGACAGGAGAAAAAAAAATCAGCATCAAGTATTGATTTCGCCAGTTTCCCCTTGTTCATAATGTTCCGACTTTGGAGTTAGAAACTTGTTTTTGTGCTCTCGGCATAACAAGTATGGATGAAGTGACATCAGTTTTATGGTATTTGGGTAAGTAAAAGCTTTGTCAACGAGACTTTTCAAAGCGTGCCCCGGCATAAGCAGTAAGTGCACCGGTCGATGCAAATCTGGTAAATGTAAATGCATGCGCTATATTTTGCGCTGAAATATCAAGAAGTGTTACGACGCTGACTTGATAGGTTTTCCTTTAGAAACTTTAAAGTGAGGTTAAAGACGCCCGTTTTATTATGCTGTAAACTTGCATGCATTTTACTTAAAAAAAAAAAACAACATGATAAATAAGTATTCTCCAATGCGATGGTGCTATTTAAATAGCAAATTATTGCAGTCTTCTAATTTAACAACTGACCGATCTAACACTAAACCTGACGAAAAACTGGTACTAAAAGCAACTGAAAGGATCTGCATTGAATGGAATGTTGCCTTACAGCCAAAGGTGTGCAAATGTTAATTCATAAATATTTTGGAGTTGTAAAAAAACTAATTTTAATTAATAGAATAATTAATTGACTTTTGAGAAATTTTCTTAAATTTTGACAGCGACATAAATTGTTCAAACAATGAGATAATAAAAAAAGCTTAATTTATTAAATTTGCTGATTATTTCTTTCCTCGGTAATTAATAAAAACATTAATTTATGGTTTTTCAGCTATTACATAAAAAATAACAGCCAGATGTTTTCATTTAGTTGAACAGATGTGGGAAATCTGATCTCGCATTTAGCGTATCTAACTACATGCAGATATAATTATATTTTCAATCAAATATAAGATAGCGTAATGAATGTACGAAGCTGCTAATTGAAGGCTTAAGTTAATGCGGGTACAAAAACGCATAGCGGTAACGCTTTGATTGGCATCATTTTATTTTGCCTGAGCACAAAGGCGGCCTCCGCCGAGCGTCACATATGCCAATCAGCTCATACTCGCAATTAACCTGCCAAAGAAAAGAAAAGAGTACTTCAGATCTGAATAGCGACGGGCGCATTTACAAGAAAGCAAATTAAGGTTCCGGAAACTTCGATTATGAACGCTTGTGAAAGAACACAAAGATCGCTGCAGACCTGTGCCCATTTGCTAGAGATTATGTGTATAAATATATTCATATATCCGTATAATAATATATTTTATGAAAGAGTGAATAGAATAGTCTTGAATGTTGTTTTACTTTAAACAATATCAGTGTATTGGTAAAGTAACACTCGGTTTGTATATGTGTGTATTTTAAATGTAGGTTTTTATGAAACTATATTTTACATGGATCCAGCATGACTTGTGATTTGCGCTAGGAGCGAAAATAAAATACTAGTCTATCAAAATAATTATCAAACGCAATAACCACGGCCATGCAACGAGTGTATATTTTGATAAATAACTTATATATAAACACTAAAGACAAACGTCATTAGAAGAGTTCCAAAAAATGTAAAAACACCAAATCTTATATATATATTATTCAATTTAGGATATTTCTTTTATCTTTAATTTGACTATGAAGTCTGCTAGCTTTCTACAGAAAAGTGGTATGCGAGTACCACGGACAAAGATTTAGAGATACGGTATAAGAATATGAGAATAACAAAACCACACGGCAGAAAAAAAACTACACTTATAAGGTATTGTTATAACATAAAGGTTACCTCTTATCCGCGTAATCAGTTATACGAATTTAAATGTTAAAATTAACCACGGTGTAATTTATGGTAACTCTCTATGAACTTTAGTGGTTTTGAATTGAATGCGCAATAACAGCTATCCGTCCTGAATGAAACGTCATTTGGAATCAACGTTATAAGTAATTATTACATTGGCCAAGTCATTAGTCGGAAATAAATGACTTCGGCAATGGGCTCGCTAAAACAAGTGGATTCCGGATTGTAATGACATCATGCCAAAACCTAACTGTAGAAGTTCGGATTGAGTTGAATTTTTTAAGCCATTATTATCATTCATTGTGTGTGCGAAATAACGGAGTTTCAAGTCAGGCGATGCTCTCGAAACACACAGGTATGGAAATCTAAGAAAAGTTTATATAAAATCAGTACAATAAAATTTTAAGGCAGAGTAACGGAACAGATTGATGGTGTCTGTGAATTCCATTCTATTAAAAGAAAACTGATTTGATGTTACAATGTGAGTGCATTAATTTTTACCAGGATTTTGAGGCCATTTTAAGTCGAACGTATTTCCAAGTAAACTGTTGAGGGTTCAATTCAAACTATTAGGTCTAGTGTTTTAATCAATTAAGTGTTAAATGTATTTTTATACTTAAAAAAAGTATTGTAATTATGAGAGCAAATATAGAATAATAAGTGAACAGGAATTTAATTAGAATATAATATTATTTAATGGGATATTTTAAAACAATGACGGTTTTTATTGATCCTCAAAAATTAATTTACAAATAAAGTATTAAGAGCACAGTCAAATAGCAAAAGCTTATAAACAGTCGGTGTCCGTTTGATGATGGAACATTTATGTTATTGGAGTTCACGACATCAGCAGTCTTAGCAGTTTATGGTCACATTTGTCTCTGCTGCTTCAGGAGCATCTGGGCTGCTGGAGAGAAGCAGATTCTCATCTCGAGTGTCAGGCAATAATGCGATCTGGTCAATTATAGACGTGCTCTGCCAATTATGGTCATTCCTACTGGCGACCAACGGAGGCAGAGGTTTTATTGATCAATTAAAAAGTAACATTAACTTAATATGTAAATTAAAAGATGTTCCGATCGTATTAATTTGAGATTCAGCTCATGTGGAAGTATCAAGCAAGCGATAAAATTATTTTTTCATGTTATATTTGAATTAGAGATTAGGTAGTGAAATCTTGTAGATATGTAGGGAATCATATTCAGGCCGTGTAAACCAGTTGAGTGATCCAAATAAGATTCCATTTCGATAGCATTAAACATTAATAGAACGGTATAATTTGTTACTAATGAATACAAGATGTATTATTAATCTAACACAAAATCGTGTTCTAAATAAGACAAATCAAAGATAAATTTTGAATAAAAAATGTAAAGATAAGAACATAATAAATTAGGTGAGCTTTCAATCCAAAGTAACAGCCAAAATCTAGTGAGGCAAAATGGCCACTTTATATGGGAGAATAAATCACAAATCCTTAAGCAATGCGCCCTGTGTTTAAAGTGGTAGAGTATGTAAATTAATAATAACTTAAATTAACTAGTCTATTGCAGGTCGTAACTATACACATAATAATTTTAAGTAACATAATATAAAAAAAAACCGCCGTTCTACAGAGATATTTGTTTTTAAATGGCAGTAACAAACGCGCAAGTTCCTCTTTGAATACATTAAGAGTCTTGTAGCTCCGGGCCGAGATATAATCGTTTCTCGCGCACCTGTTACCTGTCTATAAATTCGATATACATTTGTAACTGTTCACATTAAAGTCATAAATCATATTCTGTACTCCGAGTATGATAATTAATAAGGCACCGCACACAAGAGGCAACTTTTTGTGGCTCTGCCAGCAGTCCGAGATGGACGGAACGAATCGGGAATTTCGGAATGAAACAGATACGATTGCTTAATATCTTAAATTAGAATGATAAGTCTGAATTAAGCTGTATGATTGATTGAAGGGGAGTATCGTCCTCCGAGCAGGAACTCTCTTAAAGATCGCTTTAAGAGAGTGGCCGTTGGAGATTATGCAGCGGAGCAGTCATAATTGTTTGATTATGTGCGTTTAACACTTGGAACTAAAGTTAAAATGCTATATAATGGGCTATATAGATATTTTAACGGTACATGAGCTAATTTTAATAGATACGTAAATATTAGTGTACTCATTGAAAATAAATTAAATCTTTACAGGTTGAACTGGAGTAATGATTACTTTTATTATGTATCTTTGAAATATTGTAATATTTCGATGATTGTCTTTATATCTCCATGTCTTTTTATAATTGTTGATTTGTATGAATAAACAAATGCTATATTTTTCAAACGTACCTACAGGAAAATATTTTTTTTAAATAATATTATAAACTTGAACCGATTTCAATGACCATTAATTGTGTGTAGACACATTCGCTGAAATAATAGTCAGAATTTATTGAGCTTAATGAAAAAGAAATAAACTTAAATTAATCTGTTGGCATGTGCGCGTGTAGACGGACGAGCACAACCGATGGGTTGAACATTGTTTCAAAATACGATAATTTGCATGTCAAACAGTTACTAAGAAAATACATGCGTGTCGTGAAACTTCCAAGGAGGATAAATTTGGAGGAATAATCGTGAGATTCCACCGTGTCAAGAAATGCATTGTGAACAGTGCACGCAATACAACTTCAAGCCATCCGACTGCATTTCCATCTCCGTCATTAATAAATAAAACCGAAGAGATTTAAGCACTGCTAAAGCCTGAAGTGGTATTTTGGTCAGATGTGGCACGGTATATTCAATGGGATCGATCGTGACCGCAATTGTTGTGACAGAGAACACCAAGAAGATTGGACGATTTGCTTCAATAAATAATATTATCTACTAATTTTTTGAAGGTAATATTCAAGAGTATCTTTATAATAATATTCTTGGAGTTTTATATTTTAAAAAAATGTGGCAGTTCTTGTGAAACAGTACATACTTACGCTATACCCAAAAAGAGTCGAACAGTACCAAGAAATTAGAAAGAATAGGGGGTGAGTGAAGGTATTTTGTCACAAAGGCTAATGGAGGACTGCAGCTACGGGTAGATAGATAGTGGCTGATTGTATATAATGAATGTGCACATTGTACACTGGTATTATATGTACATGTATACAGGAAGTAAGCAAATGCCACAGTACATGCATTATGGCCACCCACCACTCTTAGTCTCAGTTGAAAGCGAGCATCTTGCGCACTACTTGAAGTGAGTTTTATGACTTCATAAAGCGATGGAGTGCACAGCGCCTAATCTGGTGCACATCCTTCCTTACGCTGCTCGGGTGCTCCGCTTGCAACACTTGACCAAGCAGCGACTTCCTCGGGCTTCTCACGTCCCACTCGCGCGGGCGGCGGCGGGGACGCGCGCCCGAAGGCTGACTTATCGGCGCACGTGGAATATGACGCCGCCGGATCTTCACACGGGAACATGCGAAATGGGGAAACGTGCGTGTTTCCGAATAATCCTGTTATTTAACGAACTGGAAATACAGGTGGTCACAAAAGAAGCCAGGACCTCGCCGTTATTCCAGATTTTTTTAAACACACCGAGAACTTACATGTTGGCGCTTTTATAAAAATTATATTGTCGATCACATGATCAATAATATTAAAGACTAAATTGCCAAGATATAAGCGATCGGTTAAAATGTACAATGTATATGTTATGGTATTGAGAGATTCGCACCCTCTCTGTAGGATACAGATCGTTGTATCTGTAACACTCCATAAAACTGAGGTCGAGTGCACGTGTGCCGAGAGCATTGATTTATTATTGGATATTCTGTAAACGAATTGCACGCGGAGGGTGGAGTTGATATAGTCAAAAGGTTCTTGGCTATTTATTTTGTTAAATAAATGCGTGCAAAAATGATAGTAACACTACGTACTTTAATATGAGTACAAAATAAATGTAAGTGTTGACGGAAAAAAATAATGCATTGAGTACTATATACTACAATATAAAAATCTTCCTTCGTTAAATTAGTTTGAAAAATTCAAAATATGTTTTGATGTCTCCACATCAAAATAATACTAAGTTAGCGCAATACTAAGTTTTATTATCATTATTTATTTATTTATTGAATCGCATCAATTTCACAAAGGTATTTCACTCTATAAGGAGAAGGTATAAGTTTATATGAGTAATACGTTTACTTTTAGGCCTTAATTTTTATATGTTTAAAAACCAAAATTTTACTACTTCATTATTCCATAAGGAGATACCGCTCAATGTAATTTTCATAGGAATTGAGTTCTGAGGAGATTATTAACCTTTGGCGAACAATTTTTTTGTAGGGAGGTTCAGTCGGTTAGGTAGGCGACCCCTATGCCCAGTAGTGATTAAGGCTATCGGCTTAGTGGTTCGGGGACTGAGCCGGGACGAGGGAGGATGGGGTTTGCTTCCTGCGCGCCTGTCCGAGGGCTTAGCCAGACGTATTAAACACAATAGCAAATTAAAATATAGAATTATTATATTGAATAGAAATAGCAATTTTTGGCTTTTGTGAGGTATATAGACTAAATCCGTAATAATTTACGAGAGAAAAACGTACACACGTGGCGGTGTACAATATAATTGCGATATCGTTTATACTATAATTTATCGAAATTCAAATGTTTTGTATAGAAAATTGTTTTGTAAATTTTTTTACAAATAAACAGGAAACAAGTTCAATAAATTCATCAACACATAAAAAAATAAAACAGGTGTTATTTTGATATAAAGGCTAGCGTGATACAAACCCATTGACATACAGATGTTAATTTGTAAGTAGAAAGAATATTTAAAGTTATCGATAGTACGCAAGCTATATAAAACATGTCATTGGCACAATATAATATAAATAAAAATACGTTTTGCATTTTAGTGTTTTATAGTCTTGAGCTATTGAGGAGGTATGTGTATAAAAATATATATAAAATAAACGAGTTATGTGTCTTAATCACTGTCATATTTTAAGAAGTGATATATAATATGAGCATTTATAATTTTGGGTCGATGTGTTTAATATATATAAAAAGAAAAAATATATACCGAGAAGAAACAATTTTTTTAATATATGGCAAAAGTAATAAAAGACGAGCACAAACATACGTTTATAATACAATCCGTGGATCTCTCAAAAACCCAAATAAGATATTGAGGTGTACACATATCGTAAGCCTACCATACACCATACATCAACTAAATAGAAAAGAGGCGATCTCATTTTAAAATAATAAACATAATTATTATCAAGTAAAATCCAGCAATAAAATTGCATTTATGAATTATGGTGATATATTTGTGTGAATATAATGTATTTATATAATAAACACCCTCAAACTTATTACGTGTTAAAATACATTATTTCATATTGAAATCAAAATCCAATTACGAAATATTTGAGCAGCAGCTTAAAGCACACATTTAAAGCTTAAATTCCTAATATTTCAGTAAGTTCAATTAATAGAACAATAGCTTCAATCACGGGCCAACGGTGCAGGGGCGCTAAACTTTGCGACCCCTACCTAACCGGGCTGGGGAGAGGGAGGGGCCTTCCCTCATCCGGAGATAATTTCGTCATCCTGTCGGGGGAGTCGCACGCCCCCGCCTGTTGTCAACTCTATACTGCAGTTTAATATAAGATTTTTTGTGTTCCTTTTTGTTACCTTTTGGGTAAGTTGACTCTGAACTGCTGATTAAAGTGTACACCGGATGTAATTTTTCATAGTATTTATAAAGTAGTTTGATAAAAAAATTAATCTTAAATATATACGATATTTAAATAATATATTCAGGCGTGAAGACCACCATTGAATATGAGTATGCTTAGTTGTATAAAATATTCACAAAATTCCTGTTTATCGGAAATACAACATATCAATGACGCGTGGACTTTAAGGCGTAAGTGCGATCATTGTGCTGCAATGAGAATCCCAAACCAATTTCTTATTATTTTTCTAAAAAAATACAGTCATTAGACGTGAAAGAGCGTATAAGCAATCCATTAAAAATATATATTTATTATTAAATAATTTAAATCAAATACCAGACATCCTGTAAAAACTTATATATTTTCGGGGTATTTTAGATTAGTAATGATAAACTGATAAAAACTATGATAAAAGTTAAAACATTTATAATAACCAACAATAATTAAAATACTAAGAAAATATTTTTGTATGAATGTGTAATAAAATTACTGGCTAAAGGCGCTGACGTTTGAAAAGGGCTCAAAGAATATTACTTACATCTTTAAGAACTAACAAAATTGAAATGATCACAGCTAGTTAACGTTTGGTTCAAAAGCTTTCAGAATAAAATAGTAAAATTTTAAGGCCTCGAACAAAGAGTCCATTTAATCTCCCGAGTGTAACTGGTGTGGTGAACATCCACCGTGACGTCATGCGCCATTAATGCTGTAATCTCTCCTTTACTCTGCTGGTCTATGAGCCCTCGCCGGGAGAGGCAAAGTACCACTTTCCTGGTATTGGATCCTTTGAGATTTCTACAAATTAAAACGGGAAATAGTCGAGTAAATCCGTACGGAAGCTGTAGGATTTTGAAGTTTATTCAAACTCTCGACCGCAGGCTTCTACACTAGTTTAAACTTGTTTTAAATTAAAACTAACTTATTTATATATATACTAACTGTGAAATAATACGTACATAACCTGAATTAGCATATTTCCATTTATAATCGAAGTGTGCAATTTTATTTTAAAAATATTTTTCCTCACCCACTCAGGTAAATGTTGATTTGATAATAACAAACTGGATGCTTACCTGTAACAAAAAAAAGTATATACTTTAATAATTTTGAATACATATAGATAGTTATATTTAGTTAATATTACCCACTCTTAAATAAAACTATATATAATATTGGTTTGGAGACGTCAACAAAGAAGATTTTAGGCATCATTATAATAAAACCAAATTAAAAATGAACAACGTAAAGAATATTCATAATTAGTATAATATTCGAAATCATAATAAACAAATCTACTTTGCTCTTTGAATTTAATGCAAAAAAACGAGTTAAAATTACGATAATAAAATTACTTGAATCCTACGACTTTTCATGGTTACCTTACTGGGCTGTAAAAATAATCTAGAGAACTGACTTAAAAAGGATGTATCCCTGAAAGTGCACATTAACAAGAGTCTAATGGTGTCAGCAAAGGTGATACCATTATATATATTTAAGTCCACTCAATGATGAATTGCAACGTAGAAAATACATATTACACAATTAAATTTAGATTTGATAATTATATGGCAATTTAATCCATGAAATTTATTAATCATAAATGAATAAAAACCGGTTTATGATCGACGAAAAACTATTAAACAGATGATGTGCAACCGTTCCAATGAATCTCCTTTTAATTGTGATGATTCGCGATTAACACGTCACATCACGTCACATCACGTCACGTCACCTCGGGGAGGCGCGCCGCACGTGTGGGAGCCTTATTCAAATTAGGGGCATGTGGGGTCTTTGCACAGAAAATAAACACGAGCCGTCAAACGTGGCCGGTGCCGTGAGGGTTCCGGGAAACGCCCAAGAAAGACAAGCTGCGAATATTTTGCAGTAAATTTAAACCGGGGCTGGAGCCTAGTATCAATAGTGGGTTACCTCGTGCTAGGTACAAAGTAAATTTTAAACACAAAAAAAAATATTTTTAACAGTTTTTTGATACATAACAAATAACATTGTTTAAGGTCTCCAAGCATCTATTTAGATTTCATAAATTGAGATTTTTTAAAAAAAAAAATTAACCGTAAAAGTAACCCTATATTATATTAGCCTCTTGTGAATTGAAGTTTATTACTAATAAATTAAAACGAAGTATGAAGTAGATGCGGGTCACGCAATCACATCGTCTGTGTAACGTAAACCATCCCCCTTATATAATAATGTTTATTGAAACAAAACAAACGTTAAGTCAGTTATATCTACTACGGCTATTGATTCTGGATTAATTGCAGTGTTACATTAGGGGAGAAGAGACGTTGCCATGGCAACAGTGGTTACAGGATAAACCGAGCTATTAACACA
This sequence comes from Atopsyche davidsoni, assembly GCA_022113835.1. NCBI lineage: Eukaryota > Metazoa > Arthropoda > Insecta > Trichoptera > Hydrobiosidae > Atopsyche > Atopsyche davidsoni. Next base: position 4,703,035 of record JAILWY010000006.1, on the reverse strand, counting down.
GAAACAACTACTAATAAATTTAACGTAAACTGGGAAAATATAAAAAAATATATATTTTAATAAAATAATTGTAAACATCACAATAATATTTACTATGTAATGTTACTAAGGTAACTCTCTGAAAGAATAGTTACTGATAAAGAATTGATGCTTTTTAAAATGCTATTATTTTAGAAACGTTCAGCTGAAGATAGGCCTGGCGCGTTATAAATGTAAAAATAATTATTATATAAAAAATAAGCCCAAGAATCATAAGGATACATCATGGACGCTTCCACATTCTTCAAAACTCAACTTTCATTTTTTAACGAAAAAAAAAGCCATAGGATTTTAGAATAATGAATGCGAAAACAAATCGTTAAATACAATGGATTTTATAGAGCACAATTTTTCTAATACGATGTACCATTATTAAGATTTATTGTAATATTTTCCCGAATGGATTGGATGCAAAGCATTCCAAGTAGCTAGCGCAAAGCCCATAAATACGGTTTCGGCGCGTGCCCCGGCCTACCATAGCCCGCAGGATTCCTGTTTGCGGCCACTCAGGATATGGGATCTCACTGAAATGGCTCCGGCTGCACGCGCCTGGCCGCACTTCAAGAGCTTCAGCACGTTCCCATACGGAAGAGGCTAGAATTAGAATACGTTCCTTGTGTTTGCTCGATTTTAAGAATCGTTCAAATATAGCAAATGTCTTTGAACTTTGAATAAGCAGTAGATATTCACAATTAAGTTTTGTCTATCAATATACTCGTAGAAGTTCTACGTTTTTAGATTAAGTATATCTCTAAAATAACCAAAAGCAAGTTAAACATTTTTATGTAAACACGCTATAGGCAATCAAATGTAGTTAAATATTTTAAGATACCAAGTTTACGTTTCACAATTGTGTCTTTAAATATATTTTAAGTACTATTCGCCTTGATATAAGCCCTACCAGACATACAAGATAGATTAAGCCCATTTTTTATTCTAGCCGAACATATACTCCTGCATTGCAATCACCGAGATTTCCAGTCCGTTAATAAATATTCGAGCATGTAAACGCAGACAGACCGGCTTCCGAATTCAATTAAGTGCGTATGTACCGCTTCCTCTCCCTTTCGAAAGTAAAAAAAAAAACAAACAAAACGAGCGAGCTCGGGTTGCATCGGCAGTGTTCGGTTTCGTTTGACATCTGGTGCGAACTCACTCGATACCCTTCGCGATTTGCATTTAAATGACCAATTTTATTTGTTCTACTAGGGCAAAATGGCTCATAAAGTAACGGTAACACTGAAAAAGAGGGTGGATCTTTGAAAAAAGGAAACATACAAACAAAAAAAAAAAGAAAGAAAAGTGAACGTGGAATGTCAATTTAACAGTGGGTTTTATTATTTAAATTAAAAAGTATCTTTGTAAGTGATATGAAGAATGGTCTGTCATAAGGAGGCGAAAAGCATAAGGAAATTCAAAACGGAATTTATAATAGGCAAATATGCAGGAAAATGAGTAGAAGAAAATTTCAAGAGGGCGAAAATAACGTAAGAATGCAATTAAAACTTTACAGTCTGCGTCATTGTGGCGTCTCGAGGGCGGTCTTTTATTTCAAACACCTTCTGCACTTGGAGGGACAGTGGAAATTTAATAATAAGGGTAAAACTTTGAAACAAAAATAGATAAGAATAATTTTAAATTAATAACCGCCGAGTTGAGTGAGTCAAATCAACAACAAACTTGGTAAACGTTTTATGAAATAATTTATTTCTAGGTAAATAAGGAAACAATCGTCTTACGTCTACAGGTGATTAAAAAATATTATGTTGAGGACAGATATTTTAACAATGACTGTAACCATTAGTAAGATAGTGATCACAGTGACGATTTATATAATTCTAATGATAATGATGAGAAAGATGCTGGTGATGAAGTCAGGTATTTGTGAATCCAAAATCATACAGCTTAATTTTAAAAAGGATAAAATTGCGACAGCGCATATTATGATAATACAAAAAATTAGTTTCACTTCAAGGCGATAGTGATACAAAGGAAATAACGTCTTACGGTTTTTAATTGGAATCATTCCATCGCATCTTGCAATTCACATTGATTGAGAAGGAGGAGGAAGTGAGAAAGGTATCGTCTTTCGGTCCTCAGGGATCGTGGACTGCATTTCTTCACGCCAGGTTGCAACTGTGACTTGAGCGAGTTGCTATGCGGCAGGAGGCATAGCTTCTTCTTGCAGTGACACCTAACGATAGTGTACTCGAAACTTATTTTTAATCAAATATATTTTCAAATCGAATGGTGCACAATGTACACACAATACTAACATCGGATGACCTTGATAATCATATATATTTTTTTAATTTATGTAGCCAGACCCAGATAAATGATTTCTAGCATTAATATTGAAATTTGATATGAAAAAAATACGTGATAAACGGCAAATTCCCTTCTGGGGTTTTATTTTTAATAATGCTTATAATTCTATTTTTTTTTTTAAATATTCTTATAAAACCACATTTATTACATAATTACAGCAAAATCAAGTTATGGCGATCACGTATTCCATATTATCGCTCTCAGCCGTAATGTTTGCAAAAACGAGATTGATATTTTCAATTCCAAGTCTCGCTCCATGCAGAAGTCGTTGAGTTTTTTTTGCAGCCGGCGATTCTTTATGCAATTCGTGCTGCAATAATTGTTCCTGGCGTATTTGCATAATCGAGTTTGAGGTAATCAGGAGGCGGAATTACTTTTGGCCTAACGACGCGATCACGGCGGAGGCTTTAGAGAGTTCGGGGGATCGGAGACCGGTCGTTATGAGTGATAATTAAATTAGCAGAATGATGCTTGATCAGTGGTGTTTGGAACTGTACTTTTTAATGTTGCTGTTAAAAATCCGATAACCCACGGACGAACAGGCGATTTGTAATCAATCGAAGCGTAGTAAAGTAATACGGAGTAGTTCAATATTAAAATAAAATTTGTTTTGCAAATGATTTCGTAAAAATCTTCTCATCGGCAATAGGAGCCGATTCAATAACCAAAGCCATTTAAAGTGAAGCAATAGTTAATCAATATAATTAAACAAAATGAAACAATCATAATAAGGCAGAGGGTGATGAGCAAAATGGTATTATGAATGTTTCACACGCTTGTGTATTGCGGATTTGTACGTTTGATGTAGATATGAAAATATGAATATGTTTGATGAAATTTCTCGAGACATAACGGAAGCGCTCTCATGAAAATTATACCGCAAGAGGTTTACGCACTCAAAAGGGATAAACATTTCCTAGCATTTTGACTAACAAGCTGGGAATCTAGGTCCGCGGACGACGTGAGACGCGGCGTTCCAGATAGCAGCACGTCCCGTCCGCGTCTAAGATTCCCCTCAGGAATCCCGCCTTATTGGTCGGCCGCCGCCCTAACGGCAGCTCTGCGCCGGTAACTGGGCTGCGTCATCCCACATAGGCCAGGCGTACGCGGATTTACCTGCGGACCGAGCCCCTCCGCCGGCGAGGATGCCGCTAGACTGCGCCGGCACTCTCGGAGGCCGCGGGGCCCCTACATGGGCCGGGGGTGTTCAGATCCGGACCTTTTGGCAAGGCTATTTGCAGTCCATCATTTTACAGAGAAATTAACACAATTGAAAAAAAATGCTTTATCTGAAACAGGTATCTACACATAAAAGATTTGTTTTATTCTTTAGTCTCTTTTGACCAGTCAATTCTAACAGCAATGTAAAAAATCGCGTCCATTTAACTTGCATTATGAAATTACTTGAACGCTTGTTCAAGGCCCTCTTTATTTATTTCAAGATGTGCTTGTACACATATATAATTGAATAAAAAACAGTTAAATGCCAACCAATTAAAATAATTCGTCTAATAAATACACATATTAATTGACTTCTGACATCATAAAGGAGGAAGTAAACAAATATCTACCGACGATATAACGCTGGTAACTGATTGAAAATTAACAGATCTGATTGCAATCGGAATATTTTTATTGATTAATTGACTTCCTTCTTTTAAATACAAGATCGATAGCGCTTTATTATTTTTTTGCTGTATTGAGTGTTAAGAAAGCTCGCTAAGTATAGCCCTGGGTGAAGTGGTCCAGCACTCCGGTGTCCAAGCATGGCGGTGCCATATCGAGAGTTGCATCAGCAGCGGCACCAGAGGTGACTGGCGACTGACTGACACCTCAATCGCCCGTCTGTCTGGCGCGCGGGCGACGCGGCCTGTCGCATTAGGAGACGCCCGGACGCTGGAAGGTGGCGTCACAACATTGGGCAATATGAAATATGCAAGGTATTTCAATGGAATTTGACAAATAACTCAAAATATCTGTTGTGTGTATGGCAGTATCGTATTGAAAATAATAAATTTGATGAAAATTTTTTCAACGTTACAAATTATATATTTGGGATAGAAGATATATGAATGAAAGAAATATCGATAAAATTTACAATACACGTTGATTTAATGAGTAACCTTCAGGAACCAATACTCTAAAATTTTTATGTGCAAGAGATAAAAATAACTTGAAGTCATATATGAACCACTGTACTGTGCGCAAAACTTATGCTTTAACTTCCTAAGAATAAATTCGTCCTCAATTAAAGATAACTGAATATTCAAGATAAATCATGACTCTAACGGCGAAATTAAATCCTAAACATGTACGTGATACACATATAAGAGTTTGTTATCCTCAAATTATAATATATTATATATTTAGGTCAAGAGAGATATACTGTTTCCAATTGAGTTACATATTAAAATTATTATTATCAAAACTGAAACTTCTAGTTGTCCCTAAGTATTCACCGAGAGATGCAGCAATTTCAATGATGGAGTCCCTCGAAAAGGTAGAAATATTTTTGAATATATCTAGTTTTGCATATTGCGTAAATCAAGAAAGGATCGTTGCTCTCGTGTATCGGCACAGGTAACGTCTGGGAATTTTAACTGTAACCGGCTTAACCACAACCAAATTGCAGTGGAAATAACTAAGTAAAATCTCACGACGTTACAATATGATTATGGCCGATGGAGGTGGTGATTATATTTTTTCAAGCCTAAGAAAATAGATCGGAAACTGATTCCGCTGCCGGCTCGTACGTGACGAAACATGGACGCGGCGGCAGTGCCGGGGACGAGAATTATGCGATAAAACTGAAGGCTGTAATGAGGCGGGGAAATTGAAAATTATATAAATTAGGAAGGTTAAGCAGCGCTGCCTGCTGGTGAGAAGACAGCTCGTTTATCTTCTTCTGGGCAGCCCTTGAGATGCTATTGTGTGTGAAGTAATTGATAATTATACTGTTTAGTCCTTAAATGCGTGTAATTTTCAATTTGCAGCAACCGCGTGAATCCAAGAATGGTATTTTAAGGCATTCTAGTCCTCACTTTGATTGATTGCTAATATTAAAAGCCACAAATCTTCTCTGTTATAAGTGATTTATTGAAAAAAGACAGTAAGTGCATTGTGCTTATGCCAAATGAATGTTGCTTGATTTAACAATTACTCGATTAAAAAATACACTAGAATGTACAAAGATTTCAAGTTTTTCATTAAAACAAGTAAAATAAAACTAGGTATTGAAAAATGTCCACTACATGAAAAGACAGGAAAATGGTTAGTTTCAAAATTAAGAACACCGAAGTTATCATTATTTTGCAGAGATTTAAGAAAAGCTGGTACCTTGTAGCGATGAACCAGAACACGTTCGCGGTGAAAATAGCAAAAATGGTGACAAGAAACCTTAAAGTGCAGTAAGCACTTAAATCAACTTTATGGGTAATTCCCAAATTACAACATATAAAAACTTCAATGCAGTTGGGTTTTTACGTATTCAATACTTCGCCTTTTTGTCTCTTAAAAATCTGTTATTTTATGAGCCTGAACTGTTATTGCTATAGCAGCTCATAAAACGCAATGACTCGTGAACAACTAAAGAGCTTTAGAAAATATATACACAACTTTGAAGAAAAATAAATTATGTAAATCAAGTGAAACCAAGAAATGTGTAGTTAGGATGGCAAAACTTCGATGACTTTCGTTTGAAAAGACGATTTCAAATCCGATTTGATTTTCAATGATCTGTGATGAAAATTATATTAACAGATTTTAAATAAACATGCACAAGACCTTTGCTTCGATTCTCCCCAAGGCGTATTATCTAATAGGCATTTCGGCGTAACCGAGAGTGAATATAATTCACGAACAGCGCAAAAAAGATATTTCATATTTGATAATACAATCTCCGCGTGTTTTTTTTTGCCCACAAGTTTTCTTCCTGTTTATTGAGCGAAGGAAGTCTAATAAGTAGATGGCGGTGTTAATGTTTTTTTATGCGATGATATAAGTCTGTAAAGAATTTCTTTGTAGTTAATGGTGCAGATTACTGAGGCCACGACCGACACACCTCGGTCACGTAGTGCGATGAGCTGGGACGGTCACGATAACTCGGTGGATATTATAGGAGCAGCCGAGTAACACACAACTTGATTTACGCAGCGAATAAACGAGTTGCAATTACGTTTTGCACAGTAGACCCTTAATCGAAAAATATTGTTCCTGAAGAGATAATTTCTTACGAACGTTTATATTTTTATCTGGTTAGAGTTGGGAGCTTCGAGTCGCCATTCCGATAAAGCCTCCATTCGTTCATTAAGTGAACGTTAAAAATTTCAGCATTTGAAAACGCCTATTTTATTATTTACAAAAAAAATAGCGCTATTATTTCGATATTAATATTATCAATTCAACAAAAATAATTTGATACAGGCATATTTTAAGATACAATGTTATTTGATACGTACAAAGGATGAGCTGAATATGGTACGTATTTATACTGTATTTCATTAAGTGTAAGTGGGTAGGTATGTACCTCCTTTTACTGGTCTTTTAAAGCAACTTCAGATCTATAACATCGATTGTACAACTATACAGAGTACCTCAAAATTTATAAAAAACAATATAAGCAATAATATGTATGCACGATAAAGTTGAAATTAATGTTTATATAACAAAATATGAAACAATAAATTTTTTCTTGGAATTATTGACAAAAATTAATCAATGTCACAAATTGTTGAATTATAAGTCTCAAAAGCATGGCTTAGATCAGTCATGTCAAAGATACGGCCCGCGGGCCGCATCCGGCCCTCGAGCCGTATCAATACGGCCCGCGATCCCAATGTGTCACAGAAAGAAAAATCATGTTTTTTAGAGCTTTTACTTATTTTATTTGAATCTGGCCCGCCTACACATTCTAAATTTAATATATGGCCCTCTGCAAAATTGAGTTTGACACCTCTGGCTTAGATGGTGACTATGGAGGTAAAGATGACAGCGGTAAGAATAGTGTTGGTAACTGCCTATTTAAACCAGGATAATATAAGGGTAGTTAGTCATCAATCATTTTTATCAGATGACGTCACTGAACCTATTGTATAGATCATTTACAACGTCAGATTTCCATCCAGGAGGCAGAAGTTCGAGTCTGCTGCGCGTGGAGTCATTGTACTACATGTTATAATTACGAACATGGTTTTAAATTAACTTGCATAAAAATTAAAATTGAACTAGAATTTAATTCCTCAACATGCAAGGACGCGCAGTTGATAACGTTTACTACATAGCACATGTATACGTAATAGATAATATTTTTTAGTTAAGTGTGACAAAGAATGGAATTAGTAAATAATAATACAAACGTCTGTGAGTCGGAGGGCACGCTATACACAACATAACGGCAGTAGTTCCTCGCGGTCTTCCACTGACACTGAGATCGGATTAAAACCTTATAAATGAATCAAACGGGCCTGCACCGCGGGCCTATCAAACGCGGCCAGCGACCGGCGAGCGGCCGACACTCAGTACGGAGAACCCGGCGGCCGGCTCGGGTCAGCTGCCAGCGGACACGGCGGGGCTGAATTCACACAACTATCTATAAATGTTAACAAATTATTATTTAAATTGGTGCAATATCACGTATTTGCATCACCGTTTAAAAATAAACAAAGATCTTCAATTCTCTAAAGAGACAAACTGTCTTGGGCTGGATCATTTTAGTTTTATTTGATACATAAATATTGAATAAGAACATGGCGAAAGGTGTCTTTTTAAAAGTAGCTGGATGAAATAAAAATATTTGAATCATACGATGAAATATTTTTGTTGCCGAATCCATCATTGTAAGGGAAACGACGAAGAACATCGTTTTCCTTTATGTAACTTTAACGTCACTGAAAAAAGTAATCGTTTCAGAGATCTTCCTGGCAAAACACAGCATATGTTATTTGTAGGTTCAATGGTGAAAAGCCGGAGCTTGAGGATGTATAACCGGACAAAAAAAAACTCCGAATACGTTTCCTTCGGATGCAATCTAACAAACGTTTATGAGTAAAGGTATCGGAAAAAATATCGCGATAACATAATTCTACTGTAAATATTTATGCTTGCATTTTTAAAGTGTGTGTGTATTCCTAAATAACAGAGGTGTTTCATTAAATTTCAATACAACTATAAATGTTCATAAAAACTAAAGTACTTTATTAATGATGATTTAAGATGTAATATGGAATCAGGCTGGCAGAATCTCATGAATAAGAAGATTTAAAAGGTACCCTAGATTTATGAAGCATCACTGAAAATGACCTAAAATTGGCACGGCTCAAGTAGGTTCAGCGTAACACAGGGCTGCAGTAATAAGGAAGAGAGAATGGAGCAAGGAATTCAGAAAATTGTAGTAATAACAGCGTTAATTAGAAGAGCGAGAAAAGTGACGAGAGGAAACGAATGACAATTAAAAAGACATGTTACATCGTCGAGCCGGCAGAATGAAAGCAGGTATACTGTGTCACGCGCTGCATATTAAACATTTCATACGATTCTTCTGATTGAAATCCGCAAAACGTGTCAACGCGTATTATTTATGAAAAAATTATCTTCAAGTTTTTAGTTTTATTTAGGATTATTTCAAGATATCGACCATTGAACGTATTTATCTACATTTTTTAAAATTAAATAAATTCAAACACATATTAGAATTGACTTTCAAGAAATTTATTATTTTAAGTCATATTTTATTTAAAAAAATAATTAATTAATATCTTATATATGTGCAAATGAATAAATATAATATAATCGAATACAACGTTTGCTTCTTATGAATTTTGATAGGTGAAGATGATGATGATTTCAAACTAAAAATATTATACTTCGGTCAAAACTATTTATGACTTTGAGTTGAAGAAATCAATATTTTTTGTATGAAGTCACGCATAAAAAAAACAACATATTTCGTTACAGATTTTTTTGAAGATTGTTCGCCCGAAGTGGGTGTGTACAAGAAAATTACCTGTTGATTTAACAGATAAACAGAAGGTGCTTGTTGTATATGCAGGTAGATACTGGACCTAATTAGGTTTTACTTCGAAGAAATTTGTAAAACTGTACAAAGACTGTTTTTATAGCCACTCCTCAACTGTGAAGTAAAAAACAAGATGTAGATAATGGAATAAGAATTACACCAGATGTAGCACCTACTTAGTGTTTGGTTAATGTTTTTACTAAGAAATGTAATAATGTTTTATTGTTGTTGAAAAAAGTGGTATTATAATAAAATAAAGTGATTCGGTTAAAAAGGTATTGCGTTATCTCAATAAATAGAAGTACACGGCAGCAGTGATTTGTTTTGTGTTATATCCGTAATATTTTTCAAGTTACAGGATTGTTTGCTAGAAGCTTTGAAAATATCTAATAAGAATTGAATGTAAAAAAAAAGTGCTAGTCTTTTAGGCTTTCTTATAGTCTAGTAAACAGTTGTGGTGCTTGGTGGTCGGAGATATTATTGAAGAGGCACACACGCCATACTCGAAGTTAAGCGGCTATATTATTTTACATTGACAAATCTACCGTTCATGGTAAACAGCAGACTTGACGATGTTGAAGAATGATAAAAGTCATGGTATTTCGTTTAAGCGGATATGTTCAGATTTAAACTCTCCACAAATTTGCAAATGATCAAACAACTTCTTGACGGTAGTAAATCTATAGGAGTCGTAAAAAAACGTAAAATTTAGCTCTGTGGTTGATCTGCCAAAGTCAAAAATCCAAAGTATAAAGTTTTTATTTTTTTTATAAAATTCAACCACGACCAATGTATTATTAATTAATCAGTTTAGCTTTGGTATGATTTATTAAATCATGAAATGCTGTCGTCAAGACTATAATAGACAAGAAACACAACGACAGTCAACACATAGACATAAACCCACATCTCTTAGATGTTATGGTCTAGCCACCCTAAAATTTAGAGATTATATTAACCTATCTATTATTTCTATAAATTAATGACTTGCACATATTTTTAAGTTCGACAAGAGAATTGAATTGAATAAAACATTCTGTAGCATATTTGAATAAAACCTAGTTTCAAGTCCCTCGTTTAGTATTATTTTTTGTATGTACGTAGTTTTGGTAATTATGTATTTTTTTAAATTAATTCGTAACGAAATACAATTCACGCTTCCGATGACTATTCGTGCAATTATAAAACAAACGTTAGATCGCGGTGAAAATTATTTAAGGTATATCAAAAACAGCTTCACTGTAATTATCGCTATTTCACACAAAAGTTACAGATTAAATTAACGAGCATGACCAGTCCATCCCTGGGCAGGTAATCTTGTAACGATACTTGTGGCACGATCTCCGACTGCCGATCGATCGATATGAAATCATTCGATTAAAAAATCGGTGGCAACAACGTTCTCTCGATTAACAAAGGTACCGTTGTTAGCATTCTGCCGAGCCAAAGAATTTAACCGAACGAAATGGCGTCACAACGTATTTTTTTTACAGAATTACCTCATTTAATAAATTATTATAGAAATTGAACAAAGACACGTTACAAAATAATAATAAACTTTGTTATTATAACACTTTGATTTGTGTATTTCTGTACACCTAAAATAATGCAAGAAATTAAGTATCAAAAACACGTACTTATAAAATATATATTTGAAAACCACTTAGTAAGGATGATTAACGTTCTCTTCGTTTTAATAATATTATGATTATAAGTATTTATTATAACAAATATAACCATATTTCCTTTGAATACTGATGTTTTATGAAACTGTCATTTAGTAAGTTCTAAAATTCTACAAAAACTCGTATTTTTCAAACTCAAGTTAATATGCTTTGGTTTAGAGGACGATTATAGGATCGCTGAACGCTTATAGTACTAAGTCCACGACCATCAATCTTTTTTACAATTTGAGCCAGCGCTGTCGAGGGCCTCACTTCACAGGAGGCCGAGAGCATCAAGGTCTTAGCTAGTATAATTATTGATCACTTTGAGATACATTCGTCGTTCTTAATCCCATAATAAATGTTAAACTATGTTAACGTACAGGTGACTCTATTGCAGCAAACACTTTAAATATATATTATTATCTACAATCATGCGTTAGCATCGACATATTAAATTCAGAATAGTCTTAAAACTTATTGACATCATTTTTAAATTGCTTCGCTAAGACAATGAGATAAAACAGACAAAGTTAATATATATATATATATATATATATATATATATATATATATATATATATATATATATATATATATATATATATATGAGATTCACTATGTATGGTATTAAGAATATTCGTTTCTAATGCTTGTTTTTTGCGTATAATACCTCAACAGGTAAACGCCTTGTGGGCTAAATTTAAGTGGTTTTTCTTACATAAATGTTAGCATAATCGCTTTATAAATACAGTCATTTCTGCAGCCTTGAGAACTCGTTTTGCCGTGAGTTTTACTACCAATGTCTTCTTATCCGAAGCGAGGCAGTACTGGCTGATACAAGTTTGTATGGAGACGATTTTTTTAACGGGAGACATTCAATACAATTTAATCGAAATTTTCATGTCCACAATCTGACTATTCTGCAAGGGGAGGAAGCTGTGAGAAAACAAACAAGTAACCTGAAGGATTGATTTAAAGGATTCGCAGCCAATTGCGATTGTACTTAGTTTGAAAAGTCTATAGAATTGAGCGACCGAAAGTCATATAAATCTAATCTCGAAGAGTAATTGTAATGCGTTAAAATTCTGAGTATGTTCGAGAAACATCACCCGGATTAAAATTCGACAAGGCAAGTATCCTAAACACTTGACCGTGAAGTGGTTACGTTACGTTTGAATAACTGCAAAATCTATAAACTAGGACATGTTACCTGCTTGTAGACTTTGCTTCATATATTGTAAAAAAAAGAATTTAATTAAAAACTGAATAAAAAAAATACTATACAAAACATTACAGAATACAGTTACGTTACACGAGTATAAAAAAATACATTTAAAAGATAACTACGCCTTTCATATAGTATTATACATAAATAACATTGCCAAAACATATGTGTACACCTCAATATAACTAATAACTGTACACACCACGGGAACAAGTGCAGTTATTTGATGAGCAAATGTTTTCAATATTTACATGATTATTAGAATAGTTTTTATACGCCGAGTTTGTAACCACAAAAAACAACTAATTTTTTTGTCAATGCTTCTGTTTCTAAAATACCTGATAAATATTTTGTTATGTATTACAAGATTAGGGGTGATGTTTGGTGCGGAGCTGTTATGCTGAGGGAACGTAAATTAATATGGATATTGCTTCACGAGGTGTGCGATAAAGCAGGGCGAGCAATCAACAATCGTTCCAACCATGATTTAACGAGCGAACACGAGTGCACAGTGGGCAACTCCGACTGAGGTATAATCAAAACGGACAAAAAAAATCGGCAACTTACTTATTACGTTCATATCATACGATCGTAATATCTTTATTATATTTTTTCCCGTCAAAGATAGAACTATAAATTTAAAACATATCAAATTATTACAATTGCGATATTGTTTAGATTTAATAACAGCCAATTCACGCGGAGATTCTAGTTTATGAGTTTATAATAGCGGCGGCACATTTTTTTAAGCGTGTAACTTTGTACGAGGAAACAATTATTTTGCATGGTATGATTTTGGCGACTTAAAAAAAAACCCTCTGTATTCATATTTTAACGAATGGTGATGTTTTAAAGAAATCAATCCAAATATAAGTAATTAAATCTATAGAAAACGAAAAATCGAACGGTTTCGATAACCGACTAAATAACAATTTTAGTTTTTACTTAGACATTGTGCAAAATTTAATTTAAAAAATAAAGTGATTCTGATCGCACGTCTCATTTGATATTTCACTCATTGTTTAATTTTCTAATCAAATTGTCAATAATTTAAAGGAATAAAGCATACCTCGTTCATTCAAGGCAGGAACGCTCTTAAAAAATATTATTAATAGAGTTGATTGGTAGTTTTGGTGCTTTTTGTAAATCGGTAGTTACCTGTAGCGATAAGGTGATACGGTGTTAAATAATATTTTGCAATCTGCAAGTTTGCTGCGCAGCTGAGCGATGAAAGGGCAGATAAACACTAGCATTCGGTAAATAATGTTTAGTTTGGCGTGAATGGGGGCGGGATATTTACTGAATTGTGTTTCCATTCTTACAGCGATTCATATTCCATAAATTGCATTCTTAACAGGTCGACATGGAAAATAATTCTTCATTTACTATCACGACGATAGCTGCAAAAAACATGCCAACTCACTCAGTAACAATTATAAATACTCCGTATTTTTAAAATAATTATTCATTTTAATACTGGAGAAAATTTAATCATGAAGATGTAATTGCTGTATATGATTTTTTATTGCGTATATCAAGACTAAAACTTACCGATTTCTCCAGCGCACAAAGCCATATACTTTTAGGAAGTCAATTCTTATAACCGTTTATCTATGGCATCTGTATAGGTGACCTATCATTAAAAAAATATAATCAATAAATGAAAATCCTTAAATTGAAAAAGATTTAAAAAAAAATTATATAACGTCTATAAATTGAAAACGATTAGATTTAAATGTAGGTGCACAATTAGTCTTAAACGAAAATACATAATTTTGATAAATATCATCAGAAAATCGTTGCTTTATTATTAGCGAACATAAAATTACTAACATTTACAGATATAACATTTAAATAAAAGTGAACGTATAAGAAATTATAATGCCATTCTTGGAATTGTTATTTTAAGTGTTGCAGATATTATTAAAGCACAACTACATTTGAGATTACATTTGGATAATAATGTTAAACGAATATAAACCAGCCACAATAAAAGTATATGCGCAACATCAGCAAGTTTAATGAAAAAAAATATTTCAACTCATTTGAACACCTCCATTGCATATAGCATTAATATTTACCTGATTTTAATGAGTATTTAAATTGTGTTAACATGATACAAACATGAAAGAAGCACACACCGTTTCAGTTTCTTTCGTAATATTTATAAATGCTACAGTTGAACATATTCAAAACACAACAAATCCAAAACGCCATATGTATTTAAAGCTCTGACGGGGGTTAATTGACAGCTTCCTCTTTTAAAATATATTAAAAAAATAAGTGAAACCGAGGAATCCGAAGCGCGGTTTCAAATAATACCAAAAACGTTGAACATCATTATGAAGTTAAACTTCGTGTTTGATCTGTTTATAGAAAATAACGTTTCATTTCTACGCGCTATTAAATATAATAAAATATTTTTAAATCAAGATAACGACACTGTAAAGTCAATGAATTATTATTTTTATAGTCAGCATTGAAACTACTTAGGTATAAAAGTATTTATATTTACACCATTAAAGATGTAAAATTTGTTCCGGATTAAAGCAAGCCCAATTCAATTATTATTAAAAAATATTTATGTTTCGATTACGTTTTCCAGTAACGGTAAATTTGCCGTATGGTGTAGGTTTGTCGATATAGGCTGACGGTACAAAAGGTTTATGTATGGAAATATTCTACAACCGGGTCGGAAGAAATGTGTCAACGTGGGTGGAGGCTTTTATACGCCAGGTGACTTGGGTTGTTATGATTTAGCGTTTCACGACTTAAAAGCTCAGAGTTATTCAGTGAGTATATAAAGTATGGATCAATTTTATTATTAAGATATTTAACAAATATATCATAAAAAAATAATTAGTTATGGCACGTTCTATTTAAACATTTTTTAAGTCTATCAAGTAAAGGTGCAAACACGGGAGAAAACCTTGCTGTGGGTGTTGGAGCTGTTACCGTTGATTAATAAACGTTATAACTACAAGCGGTACTGGTTATATATAAACGAGCAAATTAGGAAGACATATATCTACTCCTCTTATATACAAATCTGCAAGAAAAATATATACAACTGTGTTTTTCGAATGTGGGTAAGCGTATACAAGTAAGAATTTATTTCGTCAAAAAAAAATGAAGCATTTTTCTAAGTAAACAAAAAATATGTAAAAGTAAAACATAAAACGGCAAAACACGATTTATAAAAGTAAGCGCATTATCTTCTATTATAATTATTTGATGCAGCGATATCCCATGATCCCTCACACGTCATATCGACATCATCTCACCAAACAGGTTAAACAAACATTTGAAACATAAAAAAAAACATCCCCTTGCCCAGAAAATGCTAAGGTTTATTACGTGATCGTAAAAATGTCTCGAGTCACGGAAATCATATAAATGCAAATGTCAGTATATGACAAGAATAATATAACAAAGATTTACTGCTTTTAGACATATAATAAATGCATTATCAACAAATATTAATAATATAAATTATCGAGGATTTTGATGTTATAATAATATTAAAGAGTGCTGTTTTGAAATAATCAGCGAGAGTTTCACGCTACAACTTTCTGAAATAACTACAAAGTAATAAAACTTGATAAATCCATTTTAAAAGCTTGACACACGTTTATACACGCAAGCCTTTTACAACTTGAAAACAGGCAGGTACTTTTTTGATTCGATGACAAACAGAAAAAAAAAAACTAAAAAAAAAAACAAATCAAAGTTTCAAAACTACGCACATTTTAATTGTCACGAATAGTAAATATCAGTTTTTGCTTTTCAAACAACCAAATATGTTATGTTTAAAAAACTTTTATATATTTTCATGATAGTTTTATAATATAAAAGATAATAAAGATTCAGAAATAATAGTAAATTCCCAGTTTGTGGGTCAGCTAGACGTTTTCACAATAGCATATTTAGACTATCTACTCTACATTGTCGTTCGTGACACATTAGCCTGGAGACACCTCGCCTGAAGAAATCGTTTCGACACGAAGCAGCGCCAAAGAAGTTTCCCAACTGAAGTCTTTGTGGCGGTAGCACTGACAGGTTTTCAAAAGTTTCCTTCTATTTTGCTGGAAGTAAATGGGCTGAGTATATTCACCCGAAAGAAAAAATAGCTTTTCACGAACCTCTTTTGTAACGTCTGACGAATTCTTACGAAAGCGTGCCTTACCTGGAACAAACAAAAAGTAGGAAATTAGTTACAGATAATACGTGTATGCATGAAAAAATATACCATACAAAATAATACCTTTCACTTTTTACATGTCTATAGAATATTTAAATTCTTTCAATACACACAATTCTAAATCAAACATAAAGTCAACGGGGTAAGAACAAAAATGATTATAGTAATATGTAAAAGAAGTTTTCAATTCATCAAGTTTAACAAAAAATATAGTATTAAATTTAGAAGATTTTTTGTATTTTTTCAGTCACAGTTGATGAATTTAATTGATTTGTGTGAGGTGGTGATGATCAGCTGTTAATGGTTGTGCAGTTACATTTCATCACATAACGAAACGTCCACAAAATATTAACATAAAGTACTTGAATCATACGTAAATTTAATTCCTAAGATCTTTATTGTAAACCAAACGAGAAAATTAGAATTTATAAGGCAAGGATAATATGCAACTAATGAGAAACAACTGACCGCGTTTATTTGTAATAAACATCTAAAATACGCAATACGATAGAAATGTTTTCAAGCTAACTAATCTAACTTAAATCGAAACTGACATTAAAACCACGTGCTTCGCCAAAGACAGCCATAATTACAATTACAATCTCGTAATAGTATTTCTAAACAGGAAAAGTGTATGATTCACTTTGCCTCACAAACAGGAGGACCCGGAAGTGGCTTGTAGGACGGGGCTGCGGCTTGTCGGGGCCCAGCACGTCCCGAGCACTCTCCGGCCATGTATGGGACATCCGAGCACATGTCGGGGGATTTAACAATCAAAAATCTTGACAAGGATGATGACGCCATTTTGTTGTGTTGTTTGAATTGATAATAAATAAAAACTTACACGGCAACAGTTTTTATTTTTTTAAATTTACTACTTGCAAATTTATATGAATGTACATTTGCGTAAAACTATATAAAATAGTATTATGGAATTTTTAAGTTTATCAATTATTGCTTAAAAACGTGATTTAATTACATAAAATAATATTTAAAAAATATTTTATAATAATGCTGTTCCAAAAAAAATATATTGAAGCGTAGCTTTATAAAAAAGGGAATTTTATTTGGAAATATTAAATTGTTTTAACAAATGAGATTTATCACACTGTAAATCTTACTAATTACAAGTAATATTTCCAAGCGTTGTTTTTGAAACTATTCCATGGGTTTGAGCTGGAAGGGTGTTTGAATACTATGACATAAAAATAATACAAATTGATCTTAAAAAGGGATTAATAAACTGTAGCTACATAATAAGCAGTTGTTACAATCGAGGTACTTGCGTACAATGTACAGAACGAGCTTCCGGGACCTCTGGTTTCCGGTCAGTTGGACAATACATAAATTATCATAATCTGGTCATCAATATTATTTTTAAAAAAAATGTGTATTGAAGGGAGTGATGACTGAATCATCTCGCTTCCTGCTAGTCACCAACTAAGAGCTTAGCCAAACCAGCGGACTAATGCGGGCGTTAAAAAGCCATTTCGTCTATAGAGTAAATCTGAATTTATTCTTATCGTACTAATATCAACCAGCCTTTAATGCGTGTTCTTACTATGGAGTTAAAAATACAAGATAGTTCTGGTCGGCGTTACCGAGCAGCTCACGGCCTTCACTTACGAAGGAACGGAGTTCATTTCAACTGTTCACCAATCAAACCATCATTTATATTAATATTGTTTAAGTGAGTAGTAAGTTGAAATGTAGACAGATTACTTTTATTGCTTTGTTTAACTATTATATTGTATAAACAAATAAATTATGTACTAAAAAAAATCGCATAAATAATCAATTTAAATCTTTCAAAGATATAAACAAATTCCGTTCACATTTAAACCGATTTCAATAAGATTCATTCATGTCCATGTAAAAAAATGTAGAGACTATATTACCAAAGCCACATCTACCAACAAAAAGTTACAATGACCCAGAATTGTCGGACTCCGATCGCCATTACAATAAAATAAATTATTATGTGCCTTTGATTTCCCTTGCGTCCCGATTAAGCATCAATAATACTTGTTTTGAGGCAAAATCGTAAAGGTTCATTGGAGGATACTGTAAACGTAGCCGTTATAAATGAGTAATTCACCAAGAGCAGGCTCGGATGGAGGTTGATCCTTACGATATTTAAGTCTTCATGTGGACGAAGCTTTATAGTTCTATTGGTACTATTTATATTTTCAACATGAAAACGTTTAGCATGAAGTCTACAAGCATAAGATAACTCATATGTAGAGTACGCCGGAAAGGGACGCTCAGTTTGTAATGATAGAACAGTGTGTGTAAGTGATTTAATTAATTTTCCCAGGCCCATGGCTGCGTCTTGTTAGTTACGCGTGAGTTAATTGAGAATGATTTACTACTTGTTTAGTAATAAAGACCGTCAAATATGGCAATAAGGTACCCATGCGAGTATTTCACAAACTAGCTCAGATTATGATTCAATACGATAATGATGTAACCTTTTACAACTACAGGGTTCTAACTTTAAGTTAAATAAGGAGCAGGAAAGAGCTTATAGATGCAACTTGATTTTCCGTAGCGAATCCAATTCCATATCCGCA
The DNA here is from genome assembly GCA_022113835.1 of Atopsyche davidsoni. Classification (NCBI taxonomy): domain Eukaryota; kingdom Metazoa; phylum Arthropoda; class Insecta; order Trichoptera; family Hydrobiosidae; genus Atopsyche; species Atopsyche davidsoni. Next base: position 4,683,990 of record JAILWY010000006.1, on the reverse strand, counting down.
TTAAAATTTGCCGAGGCCAAAGTCGGAGAGACGACCGGACTTCAAAATGAGGACGGGTCACTTCACACAGTCGGTTGGATTGAAAACCACAACGCTTCTGCATGAGAACAAGAAAATACTAAGGACAAGATTTAACGAGTTGTTTTTGCTATGCAATGGCGAAAATACACATGACGTAGAGGTATTAAAATATATTTAGCAAACACACTTATTAGTAATTTATTTAGAAAATTCAATATTTTTGACAAGAGAGTACTTGGTGGAATTCCATTTTAATATTTTTGGATAAATAACTGAAGAAATGGAGATAAAATCAATAAAAGTTTCTAGTGTGACCAAAAGTTAATATTTTTTCGTTTTTTTATTTTATAAAAGATATGTTAGTGTTTGAAAATTCTTCTAACCGTTAAGAGTACGCATTTTACAATTATTTTGAAAAAAGCAAACCAGGGACTGTAATTACTCAAAAAAGTGCGTAGCCCCGGTAGAGACGCTACACAAAAACTGTCATAGCGAAAAAAGTGTGACAAAATGGCGTCTTAAAAACAAAATTCTTCAGCGTTTTTAGTCGCTATTTGTTCATTCGCCTCGATCACGAGCTGCCCCAAAGACGCGGATTCCTCTCCGAAACTGAACAATCATTATTTTGCTATGTTTAATGGGGGACTTGTAGAAATGTTGGTACCGTAAAAAAATAATAACACGTCCTTTGAAATGATACATCATTCGAAATAATATCATTGCTCATAAATACGTGGAAATATTTTTTAGTGATGGCAACATCTCATACCCGAGCGATAAAAACGGTTTCATTGAAACCAGGAGATTGTATTATTTCGTGCGGTGGAGGCCCGCAGGCTATCTTCGAATATTTTTCCATGTGTTTATTACAGTGCATACACGATGTGAGCACGGTATGTTTGGACGAAAAGATGTTGATGTATTGCAAAAATAAATATAATGGATAGTACCGCAAGAAATAAGTGCTATACAAATAAATAGTTAAACAATGGTACTAATATTCTTATACCTTAAATACATGCTAACGTCTTTTTACATGTGAACATTTTTTAGACGCACCAATTTAATTTATGTGAACGGAAAATATGGACTCCGCGACAAAACCGTTGGATAGAATTTACGAAACCAATTTTTGTATCATTATGTTTGAGAATAAAGCAGAGAATAGCGAACAATGAGATAGCGAATTCATGATTAAAATTTTCTTGACAGGAAACTTGACCGGTATTACTAATTGGTCATTTAAACCACCCGTAAATCAGTCTGATTTACGGGTGGTTTAAAGCGCCATTAAGACGACCGGATAGCTTAAACAACATACAACCGGATAACAGCAACATTGTAAATAATAATAAAAATCCACAATTTAAAAAAAAAAAAATGACATGTCGGAGTTTTTTGATGACTATTCCTTTATATTGAACTTTTATTTCTATAGTTGGGTCGAGTCGATCCTCTGACAAACCTTGCAGTTGTATTAACACTTTTTAAAAAAATATATGCACAAACAGCTATAAAATGACAAAAAAAATTGGTCAGCACTTTCGCTTTTCATTAATTTTTTTTATAAAACACTTTTTAAGAATTGATCACAGTTAACCTGATCGGTCTACTAAACAGTTTGATGTATTTGATACCAAAGAATTTACCACGTGGTTATTTATAATTTCAATAAATATGTACTGTAAAAACATACTATTGAAAACTAATTTATATTACAGTAGCTCTAAATGAAAAATAAATAACGAATATTATTTAAGTTATGGCAAATTAAGCGAGTGAAACTCACTAAATGTGGCAAGTCTTATCTCGTGAGTGCACTATAAATAGTAGCCGAGACCACAGGCTGTTCCGAAATGATGATGATTGATGACTCGGCGGGAGCGCGGGGCCACTGAGGAAATTAGATAACTGCACTTGGAACCGATACAGCGCATTGTAAACACCGTGTAGCTACGTGAATGTTAATGCAGGATGATGGATGATAGCCGGAGTAGCAGAATATATAGGAAATTAAACTTCGGTCGTGTAATAATCTGCCTTTGTGATTGCAACGCACAGTATGGAATGGTGCTTGGTGATTAGAAAAAAAAAATGTATTCAGTACCAGCGCGTGTGTAAACTGAACAAAAAACCACCAATATGAAACAAAATTAATCACTTTGATTTTAAACGAGGGAAAAAATGTTGCGGTAAATAACTGCATTGACGGATATTTTGTTTAATTATTTTATCAATTTAAGCATTGCATAAATACCATTTTATTGAAGTACCACACATTCACAAAGTGTATTAAAATTTAAACTGACTACTTTTAACATGCGAACCGTTTATTCAACGCCAGGAATATTATTGCAATATTTGTTACAGTTATAGTCTACCACTATTCTATTGTGCGATTTTATTTATTTATTTCCATTTTGCACTAAATAAATGCAATAAAGCGGGCAATGTTCTTGTTCTGTGTGGCAAGTTGCAATATGATACCAGATAAAATATAAAACGGTATCAACAGTGAGTCAATTTTTTGCGTAGCGGTTTGTCGAAATAATTCAGATTGCCCGACACACCAGGTGTTATCACACACTGACGTGCAAGCGGAGCAGGTACGGCCGATCCGAAGGTGCAAAAAACCTATAATTGAGCTATTCAATAAAAATCATTTCGGAACTTTAATCATAGACATAACTGCGATGCAAAAAATAATGTTATAGAGCTCGCCCGGAAATAGAAATCACCAAAACCATATGTTAACCGTTATCAACCCACATTTTCCTATAGATAGGATCAACCCTTATACATGCTAAAAAGTCAACGAATGAACTTAACTTATATAATAATAATCATTAAATACCAGTATTTACTTAAGTTAATAAATAGGGTTGTGCATAGTTCAATAGCCAATATGAGGGAAGTGGTCATGACAACCCTTAACTCCCAAAAACAAGTATCAAGACATTCACTTTTTATATTTTATACGATTTTATGATTTAACATTTTGATTGTCTTTGGTTAGTATTAGAACGGTTGTCGGAGTATTCATTCATCAGTAATATATAAGGACACAACCTTAATAATAATTATAATGACGGTATATATATTAAAAAAAAAAAGTATATATATATATATATATATATATATATATATATATATATATGTATATATCATTAACGGTGGTATAATATATATTATATTATAAAATAAATAAAATCAAGGCACATCAACATAAAATTTGATATTTATGTTCAAATATAAAAGACGGAAGGCATTCAGGTATATGGCAAAAAAAAAAAAAAAAAAATATATATATATATATATATATATATATATATGTATATATCATTAACGGTGGTATAATATATATTATATTATAAAATAAATAAAATCAAGGTATATCAACATAAAATTTGATATTTATGTTCAAATATAAAAGACGGAAGGCATTCAGGTATATGGCATGGGTGAATAGTTTTGGGTCTTTTGTATTGGATTGATATTAATAGTAAAGTATCACTTTTATTGCGTATATTGCTATGATAATAGACTATAAATAGTCTCGAAGAATCTTAAAGATTATCCAGTGAGTAACCACAAGGCTCCGGAAATGCATGTCGTAAATTTTACGATGTAATCATTGAGAATTTTTAGAGCGCCCGATGAGGTCAAAGTCTGAGAAAAAACTACCATCTTTAGTTTCATAACGAAAATACCTTTGGAGTCAAATTTTACGATGAATTATTGAGGTTGAAGTAACACAGTTTCCCTTTCAAATTATTTGAAAGTTGAAAGTTTTACGTAAATGGTCTAAAACAAAAAATCTGGTGCATCTACAAAAATTGCAATTATTTGTGTTGACACGAGTACGGTAAAGAATGCCATATTTAATGGAACATAATAAGTATTTGTGCATCTAGTTTAAGTCTACTTTTTTACATCGACGAATGCACATTATTTTTAATGATTTTTGAAAATTTTCATTCTTATAAAATGGTACATACCGTAGTTAATCAAGACATCAATTCAGAATCTTAAATAAAAAAAACTCACTTAAAAGTACACATATTTGATAAAAAATTTAATGAAGCTTTGCTGACATGTAACCAATATCGAGATAATATTGTCGTTAGTATTTTTTTAACACATATTTTGGTGAGTATGTATTAACCTAATAAATTTCCAGTAATATGTTTTTAATCTTTCCAAAACCTATACTCATCAGAAAAGAATTGTTTGCTTTCATATCGCACGATTTCGGTTGCCAAATCAGACACGATTAGGAATTTTTCTCATATTTCAATTGTTGCGCGAAGTGTGTCTGGTTTCACCATCCTGCTGAAGCCACATGTCCTCAAATGTACCAAAAGCTATTCTTGTAATTCATCAAAGCACGTATGTGTACTTAGAACAGGATCCATCATTATTTCTGTAAGCACTTCTTAAACTATTAAGTAAAATCTGCCGCTATTATCGAAACAACGTTAAACACAGTGAAATAACTGAACCATATAAGGTAGGAATTTTTTTTTTAAAAATAGGTACGTGAAACAGTAAAAAATCTGAACAGCGTGCGATGATATAATTATTGTGTTTAATAACTGATTATTCAAATACGGAGCAGTGTAGGGAGTTTTTTTGCATCCGAGCCTATAATCAATCTCACGAACAAACAATGGAACCAAAAAACTGAGGTTACCGACACTGGAACGGTCTAAGCTGCGGTTGTGACGTCACAATGAGACATTTGCAAATGGAGAACGGAGCCCGTGTAATGGTCGGCTGATTGATACATTATGTCAAGCAACCGTCTTGGAAAATATATCTTCACAAAAATCACACAGTAAAAAAGATATCAAAAAAACTAAATGTGATATAGTATACTGAACAGTGCGTCGATCCACGTTATGAATCTTGATAATTGGATTCGGATCTTTCGAAGATCTTTCATTACATATCGAAAGTTTGTACAAATATTTATTTACAAATAAATATCAAGTGTCTTTTTACCATAGTTAAAATATATATATAACTGCAGATTCTTATATATTCAATAAATTTAACAGCTAGCCGATTATCTGTAAGTATCCGAGCTCTAAGTAGCTTTACATGCTTATTTCTAAATGAATTGGTAATTTTAGAATATTCATTTATGTTTGATAAATCAGTATTACAAATTTATTATTAATAAAAGTATTCTGCATTAAATGCAACTGAGTGGTATGTAATAATGGTTTGTAATTAAATATAAAGACATTGCTGCATTTATTATACCATCTATGGTAGAAGTATCAATGATCATTAAAGTCAAATCTAAAAATAAAAATATATTATGATCATTATATGATTTTCAGCGTGACGGCTTGTCGTTGTAACCGGACGTATAACTCATTACTTAATTTTGAATAAGATAGCCACTGATTAAATTTATGAGAGTTAATATTGTAATAAAAAGACAACATGATAAAATATTAATATTTATTTAAATATACACGACAGTAATAAAAGATATCCTGCAATAAATGCCCCACGACTGGGGGACCAAATCGAAAAAAGCATTTATTTTATTAAATCTTATTTTTATATTTCCACCACCATTTTGATATATAATTTCGTTATTAAATATGACATTATATATTAATTAAAAAGCAATACTATATTTTTCCAAACATATACCAACCAACACAACATGTTATATTAAATAAAGGTTGACAAAATGGAATAAGGCTGAGATTTATTATTGAGTCAAAAATTCGCCTGTCAGGACGGAGATCAAACAGATATTTTTCTTGTTGTTGAATCGAATATGGAATAATCTTATTTAAATATTTTTTTACGTACAGATGAAAATAAACATTATTTAAAAAATACTGAATATAGCTGGTAAGTAATATTTATATATCTAAATTGATTATATCTTTATATATAATATATTCCCACCTATACATGATATTGTATTTATGAGACTATTAAAATTAATTTGAATAAACATAATTCGTTAAATTACTTTATAATTTAACAGTACAGGTTAGAAAGACGCGCCTTCATATTTTCTTCCATTCAAAAGCATGTAATAGTATTTTTAATGTGGCATAACTTACGATTAATTTATTCGTAAATGACGTAGGTTTTTACAAGGCGTTACCATGAATTGGTTATTACATAGATTTACATGGTAACAATACAACGCTCGTCCTACTACCGTAGCCAGAGGCTAAATCCCATGGGGCTGGTCCGGCAAACCCCTAGCGCACATGGCAGACCAATGTAGTCGAAGAAACAGACATTGTATGTAAAACAAGAAATATAACGCCGCAGGGAACAATGGGGTTCCATTCAAGGTGATTATTATATAAAATACACGGTGTTTAGAAATCTTAATCATAGCCCGTCAATATATACAATTTATTTAATTATATACCAGCGTGAACAGCAGCACAGGTATCTCTGTGCATTACTGAAGCCGCGACTAATTTCTTAGAAACATTTAAGGATTTTAAAATTTTCAAAACATCAGGAAAGCAAACAGTTCAAATCCCTCAAAAGAATCAGAAAAACGAAGTTGACCGAACTAGCGCCTAAACCAGAATACATGCCATGTTAGTTTTAACAAAAAAAATACCAGAGCAAAGTATGTTTGTAGTCCCGAGAAATTCGTGGTGAATAGTTTGGATTTTATCTCCTGTATCTCCTGATTTGGAATAATTGGTCAACGTAAGATATATTTGTTGATAATATCCTAGAATTTACAGCTCTAGCGATGAAAAAATTGTTTTGTAATAAATACGGAAAGGTAAAAAAATGGAATTCAATAATCAAACTTCATAATAAGGCAGATACCAACAGACTAGAATTTTACAAATGTCAAGGTGAAATCAAAATAGACAATACAAAACATTTATAAAATATATCAAACGCATTGCAGGAGTGGTGCTTTCTGAGCTTCCAGTAATGCGTGGTATGAACCTGTTTTCTTATAAGGCATAAGGAACTAACCAACGATATCCTTAACGCTGGTCTCCATTCCGATCCACGCCGGAGAGCGAGGATTATTCAAATAAACCTAATGGCCGCAGTCCATAAATAAGGCCGAAGCTCCTCAGTGTCTCGGGAAGAATGGGACTCGTGGGATTGCCCAAAACATCCGAGGCTTAGCTAGCATGTTATGGTTATTTTTATATCCAAAACAGTTATAGAACTGTGATTTACTTAACCTGAATTGTGGGGCTCCTGTTGATATCGCCGCAGGATGCCACGAATACTTGGCAGTAACTTCACAAGGTTTGTCTATCTGAATCTTTGAAACAACAAAGGCTGCTAGTAAAAGAATTTTAATATGTTAATAAATTGAGAAGTTTGCTGTTAAGGATTCGCTGATTTGGCTCGATTCACATGAGACAAATTTTATTTGAAAACACGGTTTAAAGTTTGATGAACTGTTTTGCAATCTAGTCGTAAATTACGTTTTATTATTTTGATAAAAATAAATAAGAAGACCCAACGATCATGCGAGACCTCACCAAATGTTCTTGTATCATATTAGATTAATATATATTTTTTTAAATTTTACTAGCAATAAGCTTTATGAACAGAAATAATGACGAACGAAAAAATTGACAAGTTATATATATAAAAGAAATTATGAATAAACTAATAACTTTTTAAGGGGTTACAAAATTTGATAAATAAAAAAATTGTTTACTATAAATGATTAACGAAAAATATTTAAAATTTTTGGATACATAAATATCTGTATATATAATTTATTATTCTTTTATTATAATTATTTTTTTGACTAAGCACAATTAACGTATATCATTCACAAACAGATTTAACGAAAAAACTTAATTTAATAATAAATAAAAAATAAATTAAACAACAAAATCTTAAAAATATTTTGGTCTGAAAAGTACATTTTGACACGTGTTCGTCTATAAATCATTCATAAGAGCGTTAAAACACGCGTTAACAAAATGCATGGAGATTTCCATAACACTATTTAGATTATTTATAACCAAAGATTTCATAGTAAATTTAATATAATAAGTAATAAAGATTCCATGCCATCGTAACAAACTTTCTTTCCTGCGCTTACACAAAATATTTCCCGTTAAGTAAGACCCTTATCCGTCTTCCCGACATGTGAATGCGCATTAAAGTAACTGGAATCTATTACAGAACCATGAGGGTTATTTAGGTAGCCATTAAAACATGTCGACCCCAACCAGGAATACAGAGTAGATGGATGACAAATCGAATATATATAAAATAATTATAAGATCCACGGTTATCGTGAAAGCTCACGTATACCAGAGATTCAGAACTATAGAGCTTTTATATGCCCAGTCATGCTTAGGTGCTGGCGTGCATACAATTTTTTAGGAGTTTTGCAATTTACTATAACGTAGTAATTTAGATGATTTTTACGCTTAAGTTTTAGTTAATTAAGTCAAATGTTGAGAAAAAGCTTCGCATGATTCAACATATCCCAGCGCCGTGAATCATCATTATGTTTTAAAGCGTTATCAAGCTTTTAGAATCATAGTGAACAATTCACAGTAGTATCGGACTATTCTAGAGAATCTTCAATTAAAAAAAAATGGTAAGACCAATTATTAATAGTGAATATATATTTTTTTAGATTTGTATTAGGAACAGTAAGATATCTCTCGATATATTACTTTTGATGAAAGCTTAAGAGTCCCTGGATAGGGAAAGGCAACTTACAGTTTATTCATGTAAATTGATTCAAAATCGATTCCATATGCAACGTGTGCGCCACAAACAAAATGGCCGATTAAGCAGTGAATCACGACATCGGCTTTTAATTCAAATAGAAAGAAAACCAAATCAACTCGATTTTATTTATAAATTCAAGTGTTATCGATTTAATAAAAAAGTCGGTAAAAGTGTAATTACGTATATTCAAAAGCAATCAAAACAAAATTATGCAATATTAAACATATGGCTTGTGGATGTAATTGTTACTAAATATGACGACATTTTAAATGACTTCCCATTTGATGTATGATAGGCGATTAAATGACTTAATTATATTCGATGGCGATGGTTTTAAGTAATCTCAATCTTCATTAAATGTATACGAACGAATTTTTGTATGCTGATATATGTGAATTACATAATTTATGCATAAAAAAGTGGCGAAATAGCAAATCAACTTTAAGGGGTTACAATCAATTCTAACCGTAGCTTAAAAATACAGATCAAATTATAATATACAACAAATATAATAGATGAACCAATTTACAAGATCCAACAGGAAAACGATTGCTAAAAATTAAAACAATACAGTAAAATTTATAAATATTTTCTTCGGGATCTGTAGAATTTTGCCTAAAAACAACAATTATAAAACTTCTTATATTCAAAAAGGAATTTAAGCATCGTAATAAAAATAATACACCGCAGTAAATCGAAACTGGCGCAATAAGAACCGTGCAAAGTTTTCGGATAGCATGCCTCACTTTTATTTCTAAAATTAGAAGACATTTTGCGTGACGGTTGAAAAGTCGCAAAAAGGCCACACACAAGCCTCCCTAAACCAACAGACCGGATTTCCGCGATTTTATTTACGCACAGGGCTGTTCACCCTCCTGGCCTGCTGGCGCGTGACGCCGGAGGTCACGGCAGGTCACTGCAGGGGTCAAATGATAATTCAGTTAAGCAGCCGCTTAATTCACGGTCAGAGACGCTCCGCACAGCTGGTGCGAGGCTGTTGTCGCTTCGGGAAGAATGGGATTAAAAGGTTAACGCGTGAATATGGAGGAATATAAAGTCAAAGGTGCCAAGTTGACGACCGCCATGGTGATAAAATAACTTTCTGTGCATGTAAAAGGCTTTTAAAAATAATGTAAATGTAAATATACTATACAAGAATTCTTTATTACAATATAGTCACAAGTAGGTATAACATCTATAGGCGTTTTGGTTTTAATATTTAATAACAAATATTTAAAAAAATCAACAAACGTACCAAAATATAATATTGAAATTTTTCGCACTAAATAGTGCGAATGCGTTTTAATTTCCTTTTCTCATGGTGTATGCAATTATCGTGTTTTCACAATATTCAGAAATACAAATAGCAGAATATGCGTTCACATTTATAGCGCTATGATTCACCCGACTCGGTATTTGCATATTCCCATTAGTTGCACGTGTTGCTCGCTGGGAACTCCTTTTGATTGCAATTACAGGAAATATACCTACGCGTGTTATGCAATCTGCAGCATTGTGATCCTCCAGCGCGGATTAAGAACGGATTTGGGTACCGGCCCCTTGTGCGCGAGCACAGACGGAAGAGATATGAGAACGCAGCAAGGCAAAGGAGCATTTGTGCAAAAGAGGCTTAAGGAAAAAAAAATACTTTAAAAGAATCAATCTGTCATCCTGCATCACACCCCTAAAGTAAAAAAAAATTTGAATTTATTCATCCATATGTCACCCTCGTGTTTCTGCACGTCGTTTTAAATTAGTGTTTCAAGTTTATGTTTCCATTTTTCCTTTTTTCAATAAATGTTCATATCAAACATTTATGTGTTGCGAGATAGCATTAGTAAATTATAACCAAAACGCAAATTTGATTTTTAAAACAAACTTAATATGTTATAAACTGCTGTAGGCAATTATTAAAGCCGAGAAACCAAGAATTTAAAAAAAAAATTATTTTACCGAGACTTTTGGAATCACAATTAAATAATCCCGAGGTTTCCAACCCCTTTCTGCATTCTTTTGATTAAAGCCACAGGCCAGGCATATTTACCGAAAATATAGTTTAATTTTTCAATGTTTTAGCAGTCGATTCTCGGAACATGTTATTTATCAAGTAGCCCTATAGTTTTATAATTGGTTAAAAAATATATTTAAATTCTTACTCCACGAATATCTCTTAGTAATTTAGCAGGGAAATCTACTATAAAAGAAATTGTTCGGTTATAAACCGGTCGCGATCAATCAAGAGGTTTTGGATAAGTATGATACCAGTAGACTGTACATACATTATATTGATAGCTCAAACACCTTTCTTCCGCGAGTATTGTCGGTGCAAAATCACAGTTACTCAAAGAGACTCTCATTTTTGCATGCACCGTGTATAATCGTTAAAGACTTTTTCTAAAAGATAAATGAAACGAGTCACCTGATGGATGGATAATGGTTTTTATTGTATCGGTTGCGACAAGCCAAATGATAGATCTATCGATTCATCAAATAAATACATATATTAGATACACGTACAGCAACACAGACGTTAAAAAGAATAATAGTGATTGTATACTTAGCGAGACAGATAATAAATTTGAAAGAAAATGTTGTTTTGCGTTTAGTACTATGCATTATTAAGTCTAAATCATGCTTACCTAGTGCTATAATGGAAGATTTATTAGTCGACGGTGACTGTTTTCATCATGTTTATATGAACATTAATTTATAACGGCATCATTTTACAAAAATATACTAGTAGGTATATAAGACTATATAGCTGCTTAGTTATGATTTTCATTCATGAAATTGTTTTCAAAATACGTTCAAACGTGAAATTTATTCAAGATTTCTTTAATGCAACCACATTTGAAGTATTTACCCTAAATTTTGAGAAATATTAATCAATTAGTTCGGGAGTTTTAAATGCAAAATCCAAGTTGCTGTTTTGATTTGGAGTGCAATCATTTGCGTACACATTATAGTGTACTGCACAAAGTTATTACTTTTATCACACGATCACATCAGTAGAAAGTACTAAATTAGAAAAAAAAAAACAGGTTTCATTATTTTTGGAGCAGGTTTTAATATTATTTAACAACAAACCAATTTTAAACAGCAATGGCGATTTGTTTTTAGCATAGCTGTAGCTTAATTTTTACAGTAAAAAAAAAAGGCAACATTTTTTTACACGAGTTGTGTAACTAACAAATACTATCAATTATCAAATGTTAATTGGTTTTTTTAAAGATATAAATAACGACAATAAATTACGCTATTTACTGCATCAATAAAAATTTTACATTTTTCAAAATATTTTATGTTTGTTCAAAAACAATCAAAATCACGTAATTATAAAATGTATAACACTATTGTTAGAAGAAATTACTAATGCAAATTGGCGTGTCAACAAAAAGCTAACAATACTTTTAAAAAATACACAGCACCTTCCAGAGTCAGGCACAGGTAGACACATAGACGAGAAAAGCGTTGTAATAAACGAGAATATTTTTTTGAGCTTGCTCCATCATTAAAATGAATCCGTAGGAGCGATACAAGTCCGCGTCCAAAAAAATCTCCAGATGGCTGTGCAGTCACGATTCCATTTTTTATTCTTCCAAAATATAAACCATAATATCTTACGTCGGAGAGCTGCGCACGCGCTTTATTCTTTTCTTTGGAAGTGTCCGCCGTATTTTTAATTTATTTTCGTAAAGAAAACACAACCGCCATTTCGGATCTCCGCCACAAAGCTTACAGCACGACTGTCGATATGGCGCTTGGACGTCCAGAAAGATTGTGTGATGTTTGAAAAACGGGGCGAGTCATCGCGATTCAGATGTCGTTACTATATGACCGAGCCGGCAGTCATGGAAAATTTATACTCATCATATATTATAATTATGTATTTAAAAATTAAGAAATATATAGTAAATAAATACAAAAATTAAGCAATTTTTAAGTGGTACATGTTTAAGTTTTCAACAGAAAGAGGAGCCAAGTTTTGTTTAAGAACTGTAATAAATAACATGTTATGAGCTAATCTTCGATAAAAAATAACAAAACTAATTATTTAATTGCGTCCAAAAAATAATATAATCTTACATTGAACGGACATTAAATATACAATAATTCAACTTAAAAGTCTAATCTACAAACAAAAAAAGTATTCTTTATTTATTATTTTTTTTGTGGTGAAATTTTTAGTTTTAATTTATCCTAAATAACTGTAGTGTTAATTAAAAATAATATAATAAATCACAAACTTTCCATCGCGTGTCAGAAAAATATGCAGTTACTTGATACATTGCCGGCATTTGCAGTAAAAAGTTGTTGGAATGAGAGGGATACTACTCAGCGGTGTTATTTAGATGTAAGAATTAACCGAGCGACTGTCGGCGGCTAATCTGCAACCGATTTAGGAAATACGGCATCAGAAAAACCAGTCGCCACCGCGGCACTGAGTACACACACACGCGAAGAAAAGTACTGCTAATAAATATAACAAATTTCATTACACTTATACTCAAATATTTTCAACGGATTCTCAGATGCAATCAATCTAAAAAATGTAAAATTTTCTAAAATACCTGTATTTAATTATGATAGGTTTTTAATAATCAATTAATAATTTTCGAATGCATAAATCGATCAGGTACCACTGGAAGCGTCCTATTCCGACTAGAGTTTGAAGGCGAGGCTTCAATCAATTAATTTATATAACCCAACAATCTCTCTAGAAGTCTTAGTTGTGTATTTGTGTACATGTAACATCAACAAAACAAAAAAAAATATTTGTGCTGCTTGGAATAAAAAAAACTTACCATAAACAGAAACACAACAACGCATTACTCAAATATGGAGCTTGCGAATAACTACAGGTTAGCGACAAATTTATGAATGAAATAGAAGTGTACATTGGAACTATGGTTATTAGGTGGGAAAACGTCAAGCCCTATATTCGTTAACCTCAAAATAAAAACCAAAGGTTTTTTTTAATCATACGTGTTAGTATAAACACATGCGTCAGTTGCATATCAGTAATTAGAGTTTGCGGCGAGCCGGCACATGTGCGCGTTGTGAGTCACCGGCTTGTCTCGCGCGCCCACGACTACTCCTCTCTCACAAATTTCTTACATAATTCACTCGCTTTGCAGAGGATACAACAGTTTATTGCCGTGTGGGACTCTTCCCTGTGAATGACTGGCCACTCGCGAGCACACGAAGGCTGTTAGCTTTGATTCTAAAATAAAAAGTGCAGAAACCGCCGGGAGAGTTCGTGTGTACCTAGTAAAATGCTAGTGTGAAATTATTTCAGGAAGAAATTAATCAGAGACCAACGGGGAGATTCTGAGTCACTGACCCACGGAAGACCTCATTTCCGTGATATATCTGAAACGAATTACGGAAAATGTATAATAAACGTTGCATCTTTAACATTCACATCACATGTATGTAAATGTGTATCATAACATGAATACATTTAAACCAAAATGTAACATTATAAATTTATATTCACTTTTGACACAAAAACGAATCAATTTATTTTCGTTGATTTTTGTATTAACAAGGAATTGGTTGGTTTAGATTTTTGGTTTAAAATACTCAAATAATATCTAAAGTTTTTTTCGATGACTAAGCCCTCAATCAAATAAATGTACCGGTTTCTTTTACACATTGGCTTCGATTTTTTTGTGATAGCTACAGAAAATTGATAAAAATATTTACTGAACCAAAATACAATATGCGTAAAAAATAAAAAAAATATACAAATGATGTCATAGGCCCAGAATAGTTGTTAACTTTTTTTGCACTCGGCGATGAAGTCATTGCAAATTTAGTTTAAGTGTAACAGTAAAGATTGAGACACCAAATGGCCCGGAGTGCGCAAGCGACCGGCAAGATCACGTCACGGGCCGGTCAAAGCCGGGCGGTCGTGCGCTCCTTAACATAAATTACATTTCACGGTTCGAATTATCTGTCTCGGCGTGGAGCTGAGGTTATTTTTATTACAAAATATACTAACGCTTAATAAAGGCATAATGATTAAGAATGAAATTTAAATTAGATCAGGCTACTTACTACCGACTTGATGCTGATGTCGACCGAAGCGAAACAAACTGGAGGCTGTTGCGGCAGGGTTGAATTCGGCTGTCTGTCTTTTGTCAAGATAAAAGGTCCCAGCGAATAATTCAAAACAATATTTTTTTATATATTTGATAAGCGAACGTGTATATTTTTACAACAAAGAAAATGTCATAATATGCAGATTTTAATAATCTACACACTTTAATAATTATAATTGAAATACATAATTACATATCGCTTGTACTTGATAAGCAAATGGTTAAACGCCTGTAATATTTTTACTTATATGGTTAGGGACATTAGTTCATACATAGAAGATGATTTAAAGAAACTCAGAAAAAAATTCTCGATAAACGGAAGTGATTCGTTAGTACAAGGGTTAGTACACCGGCCATGTAAGCCATGGGATGATATTTCTCTAATATTTGATAAAATTATTTTGAATACCATGTTAAGGAGATCAATTTAAAAGAAATATATGGTAAAAGTTATTTTTGTTAACCATACCAATACAATTTGAAAAATACATGTCTTTCTAATGTAGTATAAATTTTGCCTTTTTTATTAATAAGAAATTCAAAGTTTACAATTAATTTTACTTCTGTATTGAATATTGAGAGTGTCATGCAATCAATTAATATTATTGATTTTTTCAGGATATTTATGAAAGCATAATTGCTATCTGTCAATGTTTTGGGAACGATACAGTCATAAATGTTTTGTTTATAAAAGTCCGTAAAATAATGGATTTGTCGCCAGTAAATCTGCAATTTTAATCATAAATCGACTCACTTGACAACATATGAATGCGAGTTCCAATATTTAAGAGAAAAATGAACCGCCTTCGAGAAACTCTAGTTATCGACTAAAAAAAAATAAAATTTACGTTCCTATCAAAGGGCTGACAGCTGACAGCCGCCCACGCCCGACCGCGGCAAAGTCATCAGAGAGAAAAAAAAACCCCCAACAAGCAACAAGTAGTAACCCAAAAAACATGACAATAAATCGACGCTCGGACAGGTCGGCGCACGCGTCCATCTCGAGGTCTAAATGGGTTAAGTAGGAAGAGCGAAAAGGAGTGCGGCCGTTAAAAAAGAGTCGCGGGAGAGCAGACGCGGAGGCCGTCATCGCTATTAATAAGCGCGGACGGGCGCCGCGCCGCGCCTTGGGCTAGGCGGATTCCCGCACTTTGGGACAAAAATAAAACCGCGTGGTCTAAATTAATATCAAACTCGAGTGGTCAATAGGTGAATCGAACGGCTAAAAGCGGCCGCCCCCGAGGTCCGAGCGGCACGGCCGCAACACTCCACGATTGACCACTTGGAATGCTCTCGGAAGATTTAACATTGTTACTGTCTGTCTTCAAAGAAAATACCTTTAACATACATATATATTTTTCTTATGGCAGCAAACTTTATTATACTATATATGTTCACAGTTCTCAACAGGTATATTAGTAAACAATATATTATATTAATAATACAAATTCACTATTCATTTTATGCGATTAGAATCAATAGAACATTAGAAAATATAGTCGTAGTATTTTAAAAATAATTGGCTTACTAAAATTGCTACAACCATATGAATTTTTGCATACCCTAGGATAAGATGCTAATTATGAATGTGATGATTCACGATGTTGATATAAATTTATAAAAAATAAATCGTGTTTTTAAAAAATAAAATCAATTGAATGGAAATAACGTTCACTGCCTGTATGATAAAAAAAATCCAAACAAGTGTTGTGTAAGACGTATTAAAACATAACAGAAGACTGATGAGTATCAAAATACATTTACTAAAAGAGAAGGAAAGCTTAGGAGTGAGGCCTTAAAACCACATCACCCCGACCGCTGGGGTGCAGTGTCCCGAATATGATGGAAGGCATGTATAATGAATCAGGCAGCCAAAGATTATTATGACGTTTTTATTTAATCCGTTATTTTAACTCTTACAGGTTTATTGTGTAAACAATGCAGGGGTAATCGATTCACGTATACAAAAAAAAAAGAAATATTAATAAAACAAGATTTATAACAAGTAAGGTCAAATTGCACAATAACTGGATAATAAATTAGTAACCATCTTAGTGTAATAATTAAAATAATGTTTAAATTAATAAACTTATCAACATTATTCCATATACTTACCGTGCCTAGTAAATTTATTAAACTATTAAAAAATTAACGTTCGTGTGTGGGAATCTGTAATTACCGCCTCGTAAATCATTATTGAAAAAATTCACGGATGACTAAATACGATTTGTTTGACTGCTTCATAATGTCCTGTAATTAAAAAAAATGTTTATTTTTCAGACGATGACTCAATTTATTCATGAGGACGATTACAAATTGTTAATAAGACGTAATAAAGCAAATGTTGGTTAATGTAACCATTAGCGTCTGAGCAAACGCCTACCTTTAATGAAAAAGTATCTATGTATCGTAAATGAAACGGTAAATTATAGGCTGGCTATAGTGAAATTTATAGATAATGCTATTCTGTATTAAGAAATATATTTCCTCACGTAAAAGCACTATGGGTTATAAATCCACGGTATTTAGCTGATTGCGTGGGTGTCGCTGTGTAAACGATAATAACCCTTAGGTTTTCCTCTACACCTGTGAAGATATGGGATTGACCCATGAAGCTAACGTGTTGCAGTCCTCAACATATTTGTTTGGTTTGATACTTTTTACATAATTTTGATAATTTGATCTCGAGTTTGGCATGACGAGCCAAATTTTAACATTTGATTTTTCGAGTGAGAATTCTTTTGGATTGTGATAACAGTACATAAGTGTGCATTATGAATATTCATTTTTAAACGATTTTAGTGCGTGGCTTGAGCCATCAGTGTTTTTTTCGTTTTGTGAAAAAGGAAGTGATAAGAGCATAAACAATTTTGTTGCGTGAGTGTTACGAATCAGTAATATAGAAGGTGGATTTCAGACTTTATCAAAGAGTGTAATGCTTATTTAAATCAGCACGTGTACCAAATTATATTAAATCTTTCACCTTAAGATATGATTTAAAAAAATAAAAATAATTGGATCGTTAGTAAATTTTTAAAAAATATATTATTCAAATTTCTTTCGCGACTAAGAATGTTAACAAATTATTTAATAAGTTTTATTTTTATAAGAATACTTATAATTACTTACCTATGAGTTTGTATCGACACGCTTTTATGGTGGAGTGACAATAATCTCAATATCAGCCGATGGTGACAAAAATGTAGCTGTCCCTCTTACTCTTGATGGCAACACCTCCATTGCAATATTGCCATTTATAAAAAAATAGCAATTTTAGAATATCTTAAAATAATATAAATTTAATCATTCACTTGAACTACTGAATAAAATGTACAACTTTCACTATACACCAAGTTTATTTTTTCCAGTCTTAAGGCACTTTTTTCAATATCCTAAAATAAAACACGAAAAAACAATCAGTAATCAAAATATTAATTTATATGATAGGAATGTGATTTTGGTATTAAAGATGGTGTCATTTGGTCTAATATTTAAAGTATTTCATTGTTATTTTATGTTTTTCGCAAAATATTACGACACAATTTTTAAACAAAACGTCTCAATCCGCTGATATCCAACGGAAGGTATGTGTTGATTAAATTCTAAATCAAGCCTCTTTTAGCTTAATTAAATATTTAGGAATGAGTCGGAGTTGTACATCTTAAAACTTATATGCGTTACAATGGTAACGGAAGAATATACTCAAAATATTTGCAGATATATTTCACACTCAAAACCATCTACGACATACTATGATGATTCTTAAATGAATAAAGTGCTTGGCTATTGAAACGATGAAGATATAAACTACATAAATGGAAAGGGATCGTAAAAGTATGTTTATAAAGAGATTCAATGCTTAAGCTGTATATTTAGGGAATTAAAAATACAATAAAATACAAAAAGACATTCATCAGGGCAGTTAACGTCCCATTGATCCGGCGCTGGAGCGTTCCGCCTGCCGCTATAAATGACACAGAATTTAGTCAATTATGACACCACGCAAGTCAGCGGTGACTGTCGTGTGTTATGCGTGCTTAACGTTACAGGAAACAATGTAAAGTAACTGCCGAATGTCACTGCCATATCCGCCTCGAACACTGCAAGCGAATTGGCATATTTGATTTAATTAAAGATGCATTATGTTGCACTCAAAGCCGGTGTATAATATATACGCGAATGTACGCCTTATAGTTTTTTCCAAGAGTATATCAAATATGTGTTTTGTTGGCGCAGTGGTTAGACCGATGACTTTTGATCAAAAGGGAAGTAAATGCCAAACTGATATAATAAGGCACACACTTGTTTTAAGTAAAATTAAAGTTTGGATGTGTTGGTACAAGTGGATTTTATTTCAATGTTATATTTTTAAAATAAAAATGACAAGCATCAAAATTGTTCAAAACAAAAATGAAAATGTCTTTTAAAGTAAATATATCTGTTTATAACAGTGATGTAGTGGGTTACATGTTACGTATTAATTAATAATAAACGCGTCATGTTGTCTTGCTACTGTACGGGTGTGCTATAAGGGGCTTACCAACGTTTCTGCTCGAGGGTAAGCTTTATTTCATAATAACGTTAAACATTCACAAAGAGACTACATCCTTATATGTGGAGCCCTGCATTCATAATTAATTGGGTACAATTGAAAGACTTGGACACACTGTGAGTATGCTTTGCCTTATTTTAACTGACTAAACGTTTATTTATTTAATACAAATATTATGACATTTCCTTATTATTTTTTTTATAGAGAAAAAAAAATACTGATATAAAAATAGCATAACAAAATGTTTCTCTGTAAGTGGATTTATTATTATAGAACTCGGTTTATTAGATTAAATAGAAATTCGAATGTTTTTAATACACAAAGCTTATGCTTAATATGTCACTTTTCACAGTTCTCGTCAGACTTACTACAAGTGTTGTGCTGGGCTGCGTGCGCGACCAACACACGTTTGGTTGAATGGACTTTAAATGTAACGAGAAAGCTCCGAATAATAACCTGAGTTTCTGAACCGACAAAAAAAGTCTCGGCGCAATTTTATCACTTCCAGAAATCGATTAAAGAAAAGTATGCCTGTGAGATGCGTTCATGAAAACCACAAACCTGAAATAAGTCACATGCACGGAAGACTATGAAAGAAACGGAGTGACTTAATTAAACATAACTGTTGTTTTTGTATTCAATACTACTTTGTGATAACATTTTGTTGCCAATATATTATAATTTTTTTATAACAATCTTTATATTGTGTATTGTTTACTTAAAATATGATGAAAATTAATTTAAAACAACACAACAAGTAATTCTAAACTATCTCCTTTACTTCGTAGATAAGGAATTTTAGATTTGATTAGATTCAAGGAAAGCATTGTGAAAAAAGAATGCACCATCGACAGAGCTTATCTATTGAGTTGTTATATCGCCTTGGTTGACAACGAGAAAAAAATTAGGAAAAAAAACCTTACAACAAAAACAGAAGCACAACATAGGGCAGTTCAACTAGCCAATAACGAAATGTTTTTATTTTAGCATATAAGATTTACGTTATTTGTGCTTATCAACAAAGACGATTAACAAACTCTGGCAATAGAAAACCACAGAAGATCGCAGTTTTTAAGAAGCACAGCAAAAAAAAAACATTTGGAAGCCCTGGTACGGATTAGAGCACGAGAGTTTTAGAAACGCTGTCGCAGTCATCATTGGACTGTGCCTATAGTTGCCGAGCGCGCTCGTATGTAGAATTATGTAAATTGAGTTCCTGACAGTCCACCGCCTGCGAAGAGAGCCGATAAACAAAATAATTATACGAATTAACTAATGCCCTGCACGAGCCGCGCCCCGCTGCACTGCCGCGGGGACTTCATTACTAAACGCCGCCAAGGATGCGCCTCCTGACACCTCCTCCTCTCACTTCCGCCCCCCGGGAAGGACGGCCCTGAACTCTTCAGGACTGAAATATGGGATACACGATATTCACAAAGCAGTGATTATTCTATATACTATCATTACAGCTATCCATCAAGTAGTGAAACGATAAACGCGTGATTGACAGATCAGATAAGCAGATTTGAATGACACATTTGTAAATTAAGAATGCGATTGAAAAATGAAGCAATAAAAACGCAATACTATTTAGTGTATTGATCGCTCTAATATTTTTTACAAGCCTAGATAAGATTAAAACGACACGCAGACTTCACAAGAAATAAAAGCCATATCATTAAAAACGTAAATATTACAACTAATAAGATATATACACATAAATATAAAGAAAAGTTGATTTAAATAAATAAAAAATCAAATTAATATTTACAAAACATAGCTTCGAGGTACAGGTGAAGAATTGAAATTCATATTTCATATTTCCAAATAAATAAACTTAGGTAAAATGTGAATAAGAGGCGATTAAAATAAATGTCAAGCACAACTCCAATTATAAACAAAAAATCATTGAGTTTAATATCATTTTAAAGAAAACATAGCGTAGGATGTGAAATACTCTTGGTGAAGATCACAAGGATGTGCCCAAGATGGATGCAGCATGACTCCGCTCTTTTTGGGTAAGACAAGTTCAAGATCGCAATAAAGATATACAATCTCCGACATGAAAATAATATGAGATTTAAAAAATTAATATTCAACGCATTTAAAGTCAAGGTGAGACTGATATTTTTTGGTCGGTATTCAAATCTCAATCGTCAATACTGAATATAATATTGAAGATATTATTTTTTAAATTTTTCGTTGATTTTTTGCCAAGGCGTCGTATATATTTCTTACAATAAATAGTCAGTTAAAGTTTTGAATAGTCAGAATATATCGGACACAATTATTGTGTTATTGGTATTGGCAAGATTCAATTGATTCATCCTAAAGTCTAACAGTCTAATGCTTTGTATTTTGCTCAATGGCTTCTGTTTACTGACGACACAGTGCCTTCACACATTTATGAATAAGACCGAATTAAACATATTACATGAAAAAAGTTATACTAGACCTTTATTTATATATTATTTTTCAAGTAGACGCAACATTTTCGAGCAGTAATAAATTTGACTAAAAGCCAGCTTAGCTAGTCGCAACATCCGAAATTGTACACCTTTAAAAAAATTACTAAAATACTGGACAATACCGACAAAAAGTGTTTCCCCACGTGTACCATAAACGCCATTACATCAATAATATAATACATGGGCTTCCACTCATAGACCCTCGTGCCTAACCATTAAGCGTTATTAAAAAAAGCAGTGTCGTAAATCTGAGCTCAGGGGGTATCTCGAGCCCCATGGGGTATGGAACACCGGCCTTGACCAGTTGCTGCAGCATAGGGTATGGACAAATAAGGGTTAGCGTGAAATCAAGCGTGCGGACCGACAACGGTCAACATTACAACTATTAACTTTGATTACTAATGTAATCAAGTAAAAATATAACAAATAGTAAGAGATCATACGTATTTGTAAATAATTGACAATTTCTGCTTTACATCTAAATTATTATTTTTTTTTAAATTTTGTAATGTTAGAAAAGCTGGCATTAATCAACCGATATAAAAGAGAATATCTGCTTATTGCTAGTGCGTGTTATAATCGGAAGAATACTTGATAAATGAGCTACTTTGAAGATATATGGCGACAGTCTACGATAAGAAAAAATTATTCAAAATTTATCTATAAATAGCTAGAATTATTTCAAAATAGGTTTGACAACGATTTAATCATACTAATACAAACAAGAATTTCCATGACATGACTCCGCACAGAGTGACGCGGGTGCGACAAGTCAGGGACAGCTGTCCCTCGTGCACGGGGTGATCTCTATTGTATGGAATACATCGTCACTTTTATAAATTGTATCTTGAAAGTTGAAGCGTTAATTGGTCGCGGGTTTTACGGGTAGGCAGTCTCGAGTGTTGGGTAAACAATGACTCTTTTTCAATGGGTTGAAGCTGGTTTAAAATTGAAGTCATTAAATTAACATGTGTGGTATTTTATAAAATTTAATAAACAGAGGGGAGTTCGAATACTTGAGTATCAAGCAATTTACGAGGGATTGCCTCCGCTGCGTTTTCTTATACAATAACAATTGTTCATATGAGTTATTAAATTTCGATTTCGACCAAATAAATTGCATATTATATAATACAATTATTTTGTATGCTAATACGATGGATGAAAATTTTATAATTTAATATTTACAGGTTATCTGGTTAGGTTAAATTAAGATTGAGCAGTGTTTCAAAATATACGCCATTATAATATACACTTTTATCGGAAAAAAGTTAACCGACGAAAGCCAATCTAAATCGTCTGTGCATTAAGCTGATAAGATAAACAAAAATAATATAAACAATTTTCTCGAACACATAGCACACGAAAACAAATTAAATTTACCTTATCATCTCCATCACGCGTACAAAATGAATTACTTTTAGAGACAATGCGTTAAATTTTTAATCTAATTGCGTTTTAATACAATAAAAGTTTTCAGTACACGTGTACTTGTTGCTACGTGAACCCATTAGCTGATTGCTTCGTGTGGAGGGGGTATTCACCTGCCGGCAGTACGGACTTTTGATACTTGTTCTCGCCAGACAATAAATTATCGAACGAGGTCTATAAAGAGAAGAACGAATTAACATATTACCAAATGAACAGGCGGTCATTCTTCAAATTATTTATTCAGCCTTTCGTCGAATTGATAACACAAGGTGTATTGCCCACGCCATAGATCCGAGTCGCGGGCAATGTAGGAGTTTTTATTGTTATAATAAAAAAGAGAAAGGAATCAATGTAAATATTAAACAGGAAAATATCATGTTATTCGTAATAATATATAAATAACATAATCAACGCCTACGCGATAAATTACAGTAGATAAAAACACTTTAGAAACGTGTCGTTATTTTTTTCTAATTTCACAATTTCGAATTTTTAATTTCACAAAAAAAAAACCTTAATGCCGTTCGGAAATGCAAAAACTCATTAATGCATAGGAAAATTTTACTAAAGATGTATATTATTTATGTGAATCTGAAAAAAGCATTGGAAGTGTATTGTAAACAAATCATCGATAAAAATAATACAAAACACATCACTTTGACCACGCGTGATAAAAATAATATTTAACCTATTCCTAACATTGCGTTAAGCAAGAAACGTTAAGATCATTTTAAATAAATAAACAATGTACGATATTGCTCTTATTGATATATCTAGTTTGGGCTTTCATTTGAAATTATTCGGAAGTCAGAATATTTAAGATTATAACCATGCATGTATAAACCTCGCATAAGGCCAAGATCATTTAATTATAGATTGTTGATTGTGAGGTATTTCTCTTTGAAATATTTTTTACTAAAACATTTATGTCATCTTCAGCACAAAACTGACCTCGCACTTCTGGCAGTGTTGTCAAATTAAAAAAATATATATATATAATGCGAGATAGTTTATTTATTACTGCTATTATTCCGCTGTCTTTTTTGCCATTACATTATAGTGCAGAGAAAGGGAAAATTTTATTCACTAGAAGACACTAAATAGGGAATAATAAATCAGAGAGATAAGATTCAAATCCTCGGTCGGCACTTTCGCCGTTCCATTTTAAATAACCTTTGATGTAAGCGGGCCTGAAAATTCCCAAAATGGACATAAATAATTCAGGGGAGTGAGGGGTCGCCATGACGACGGGATGCCGGGGGAGACGCCGCCTTATTCGTAAACAACGAGCCAGTCATCCCGGGACGAAGAACCAAACAAACAAAAAAAAAAACAAAAAAACAAAGGACGCGACGAACAAAAGAAGGCGATCTGCAAACTGACCGATTTAGGCACTCTCCCGACTCGGCTGCTTTTGGGTCTGGACCCACTGGCTCCAATGAATTTATTCAAGTCTTTAAAACATATAAGGACAGAGAAGGATAAATTGCAGTCGCGTGGTATTTGTGCAGCGTACGAATTGACTACAATTTTAGAGACTATACAGGTGCAGAGTAAAAAAGGGATGTTAGGTTTTAAAAAATCTTAAGTAACAGGATGATACAAATTCCAAAAAAAAAACGTAGAAGCATTTTATACTATTATATTAATTTTGACATTTTTATTTACATAAAACATGCCGTTTGTATAAGTGGAACCAAATATTGGGATCTAGAAATGCACATATTTTTGGTCTAATTACCCACTTCGAAAAAGCGGACCTTGTAAAGCTGTAGTATAGTGGGTTGAATACATTTAAAATAATCACAAGACCAAATTAATATATTTAAGGTTAAATACTTTAAATAATGTCCTAGCTTTACCTTATTCCTGGGAGATATGAGACTAGAGATATTTGATTTTGAAGATGTCATTGATGGCACAAATTAAATAAATACAAATAAAACAGAAATACCAATAAAAAGCTCTAAGAGTTTGTCTTTATTTTTCTAGTTAAATTTTAAGTCTTATTTTACTTTACGTATTTTACAAGTTCTGATATCTCAGAAAAGTATCAAAATTTAGACAAATTCATCAACAGTATTTCATCAATATGAAATTATTTATTTTAGAAAATGAAATTCTAGCATGCGAGTAGCGTTAATATATAAAAAAAATGTACATATACATTGTTTCAAGCTGAGAATCAATACAAAAAATATACTGTATTATGTATTAAATCGAAACATCATAATTTCCGTCGGCGTAGTGCCTGCCACAGCAATTGGGGCTAATAGAAGGCCACACAGGTGTGTAATTAAAATTGAATACATTTTTTTATTCGAGCTAGATTAAAACTGATTCAATAGAATCTATAACTAGAGGACGATAGAGAAATTAGACATTCAAATTCATGTTCTGTTTAGTTTTTGTTACTTTGTTAACGCCCCCTGTCCAATCACGCAGTCTTCATGAAAAATATATAGTGTTTCAGAAGTGAAAGTATTTTATGAAAAGCGAAGACTGGTTAAAACTTTATAAAAACATACATATTTTCATGTGATTATACATTTATATTTATATTATATCATGGTGAGCTCATCTACCAAAAAACACTTGTGCATATTTTTCTTATTATTACTTAAACTAATTCAATAACAAACGGAATCAAGTAATAAGATAAATATCGTGTAATACATATTCAAAGGGCGGATGATGGAAGCTCTTGTGCGGAGGGGGTGGACTATGAAATATGATCCTAGAAGGGATGAAATTCAATGTGCAACCCCGAGGGATGTTCACAGATAAATTATTCAGACAACAGGAATTTGATTAAGAGACCTGGCGTGGGAAGAATGGCCAAATGAAAATAGCAGCTATATTTCCCTATGAAGCCAAAATTAAACAAATTATTGGATGTTAGGAAGAAAAGACATTATTATTTATATTCATTATGTAATCATAACTTGCGTTATATTATATATATTACAGATAAACTTGTATTTAGTATATTATAACGCGATACTCTCGCGATACGCAATTAATAAATTTGTCACAAGGCATGTGAGAATTTTAGTGCGATCTCGTGTCAACCAACCGGTCATAGTTGAGTACAACCCCTAAGATCTACCCCAATTATTGATTTCTTGACAGGATACACTATAAATTTTTATGTGCATTGCTGATTCTAGTCAGTTCAATAAGTCAAAAAAGTTACCCAGCAGATAAAAGGCGTAAAAAATAAATACCCTATCTGAACCGACTAATTATTAGTTAGGTGAATATAGGCTTTGCACAATTAGCTAAACAACTTTTTTTCCGGTGGGGTGATGTCGACGATAAATGAAGCGTATGAGGACGATCATCCCATTAATTTATAAAAGCTGAAGATAATGATATATTCATTCTACTATTTTTAAAAGACGAGTCGAAGGCTATTTATTTATGGGCGGACGGAGGGTTTAATTCCAGAAATTGGTTTAACAATAGTGGGTGTAGATAGTGATAATTATTAGATACGACTTTATGTAGATATGATGTTATCGGTTAGCCTGGTCTCATACAAAATATTTCTTTGATACTGATATGTTATCTGCTATCAGCAGTCACGTTGTGTAGTCACAGGGCTATGGAAACCGATGTAGATGGAATAAACCAATTATTGATCGATGCCAGACTAGAAAGCATTTTACAAATACATCGCATAATCGTTTTTGTTTAAATATTTATCGGCAATGTATTCACTACTTTTTTTGGCTGAATGACTAAAAATTATACTTATAAAAATTATTTTTACTTCATGAGTTTGGTGTCAGTTGCATGGTCAAAAATCAACTAATTTCTATTTTGAGTAGTTGCATCTGATGCGCATTTAAACCGAGTAATAGAAGCGAGCTTGAATCACAAATTTAATTCTAGTTAGTAGAACTAACGGCGGATGTCGGTTGCAGAAACCAGGTTAAAGTAAATTTAAAAACAATCGTGTTTTTAGTTAAAAAGCGAATTGATTAACCACAACCGAGCGCTGCATCTGAAACGAGGCTAAATAATTAACGAATGAGGTAATCACAACTAAATTTCAACGATTACCTGTTTAAAGTAATTGCCTTTGTATGTCTAGTCTATAAACATTTATTAACACTTTAAGCATCACGAAAGACCTCATTTGCTACAATAACAGCTACTACAAGCGTACAATAAAGATAGCCCTGTTTCAATTTTTTTTATATAATTCATTTTATTACAAAGCATTTCAAGATCAAATTCAATTTGTTTACCAATCGATGTGTTAGCTGAAAAACGAAACTCTCTATAGAATGCATCACATTTTCTTTTCAAAAGCTTAATATTGTATCGTACCAGTATAAAGTTGGTTATAACATGATAAATTGTATTTCCCAGCTCAGAATATTTGCTATATACTGTACTATAGGTGATTGATTGATTGATTCGGAAAAGCTTTTAGACCATATGGCTATGTTTGTGAGAGCTACGTAAAAATACAGAAAGTATCAAAACGCTTTCAGGACTCTTCTGTTGAGGTTAATACAGAATGGATGTTGACACATTTCAGTAATAAATTTGAGTTCCATAAAATTAACGCGTCATAACCGATGAATTTACGATGTAATTTTAAAGAAATAATAATAAACCTCGATTAACCGAATGTAAAATGTGTCTTGAGAATGAAATCTGAATTATCTAATTATAAGAATATAAAAAAAAACAAAATTTAAAAAAAAAACCTGTCTGTAGAAGATGCAGACACTTTTAATTAAAAAGTCATCAAACGGATTTTTTTTATACATTTGAATTTACTGAACAACTCACCTATTATGGAATCAAGATAAGATATTTAAAAATAACGATTATTTGATGCAAATTTAAAGAAACCAAGCATATCGCAGCAATATCTGGATCTTACGCGACTGTTAAAATGGTACGTGTTTGGAAAAGATTGCAAGTAAATGGTTTATAATCGAAACGCGTGCGTGGCAATACGAACGAAGGTGATTATAGATTTCAAAAAACTATATCGAGGTAAACCAATATTAATATTGGAAAAGCATGCGTCGGACGCGGTAAAAGCAGCTGATTTTTTGCAATAAAAAGTGTCTGACTTCAATTATGACTCGCTTTTGTGCATAAACGGAATACTACACCAATGCTCAAGGACAGAAAAATAATAAACATGTCAAACGTGGCGCATGTTCCCTGCGAGGCAGAACTGTGGATTGTAATAAGCATCAAACATAGTTTTTAATAAATATCAATGGAATCATACACAAAACAAAGATACATATATATTTTTAAAAATTACAAACAAAAAAAAGTTAAATATAAAATTCGGTTATTAACTCGACTCAAAATAAGACAATGCATCAACTATCTGCGAAAGTACGAATATATAAAAAAAAAAAATGTTATTTTACAATATGTTTAAGGCTTAAAGGACGCATTGTTTTCAACAATCAGCGGACGGATCAAACGCCACTTATAGCGAGAAATACTTAATATTTAAGAGGCGTTATTTTTGGTCATGCGATGCTCCTGGTACTCACAATTTTATTGATTTTTTAAAAGTTTTTTTTTATTACTGAGTTATTATTGAATATGCACGGTTCTCACATTTGGGGCACCGTTTCTTTTTTTTTTTTTTTTTAATAATTGCAATATATGAGGTACAATGAAAAAAACTACATTAATAAACACTGTAATAAATTATTTCCAAATGATCCGAATTACAAATACAATAATGTCGAATGCAGATGGCATGTGGCTCTATTTATACAGAAGGAATCGATACGAATTATTCATACCATGAAAGCAAATAGGGTGGAAAAGAATCATGGCATAATAGAATAGAAAATATATATTGACAAAAAACATGTCAGCATTTTACTAAATCATTAGCACCAAAGTTTATTTAATTATAATGAACGCAAATCCAGTGAAAGGCAATTTAGAACATTTAATTTATTTTCTTACAATAATCCGCTATCATAGTAGAACAGCTGTTGCATTGGTTGTAAAACGGTTATAAAACAGAGCAGATGTGTGTCAATTAGTGAGTAATAGTTTTAATGCATTATCCTTAAAATTACATGAATTATAAAAAAAACATCCTTACGTAACAAACACGAATGCATACACACACAAGATATATATATATATATATATATATATATATATATATATATATATATATATATATATATATATATATATATATATATATATATATAAATATATATGTATATATATGTATATGTGTGGGTGTTTATATTTTGAAAAATTATGAACAGATGTAAATATTTCTTTATTAAATAAAACAGGTGACAGATAAGATAAGCAACCCTGTCAAAACGAGAAAAGATAATACCTGAATGACTACTTATAGCAATATAAACTCGGAGTTATAAATAGCTAATGATGATCGAAATTACGACTCAATAAAAAATCTAGGTAAATTACTAAAATACTTATTTGAAAGAAAGCGTTACTTGAACACCATCCAAATTGAAATAGGTATTAATATAGAATAAGGAAAAACCCACAATAAATTGTCCGTTTCGGCGTGTCTTTAACGGTTATTTAAAATATATGTAACATACTTTTATGATCCCAGATTATAATTTTATTAATAATATAATTCTTTTACAAACCTAGTTCATAACAAAAACTTAAAGGAATATTACTTCCTCGTCACTTTTCTTGTTTACATTTCCAAAAGTACATTGGCATTTTCACACGCCGAAAATTCACACATTTTTGCACAATGCTTGTGTTAGACGCGTTTTATGGTTTTCACTAAAACGATTTGCAGTTTTGGCATAAATTTAGCGCTAGACCGCTCACCGAAAACAATCAGCAATACAAAAACGTAAAAGAAGCCTACAAAAATACCACGGACTGACGCACGTCCGCTCACGACACCGGCCACTGGCAAACTATGTGAATTTATACAACAAAAAAAACATAGAAACTCGAGCGCCTCGTGCGATATCGCCCATCTCTTTCGTTAGTACCTAAAAACTTATCCAAGAGCGAGATGCGGAATATAAACGTCTTTCGAACGAGCGTTCATTTGCTCGCCTGGAAAATCGTGCGTCTCTTTTCATTGACGAGAATTTCAAATTGTCAGAACGAGACGGAATTGGGATGAAAAGGCTCGCGTGAAGGAATGAAACGAGTGACGTTTTGAGTGAGTGGAAAAGAGATAAAAGTACTGAGAAGTTAACCGCGTGTGCACTTTTGCAGCTGTGGAGAACGTTTTGGATCTGCAACTTTTTTCTCAGGCTGTGTAATTGAAAGATTAATAAATAACAATCCTATGAAATCAGCAATTTCAGACAAAGACAAATAATTGAAGAATCTCAGCCAATATTACACTATTTTTTTTCGTTTTTTGTGTTTATTTCAATAAATATTGAAAAGTTACCAGACTTTAAACTAATAACAATAAAATGCTTTTATAAACTCGACGATACCAATAGTTAAAATATTCATGTGTCCGAGTGCCTCTCCTCAGAGGAGATTGGTGACCATCTCACTGGATACACATATATCCTGGCCCAGTCTTGTTCGGTCGTACTCCCGACCTCCAGCCACTGCCGTGAATTCCGCATCCACGTAAGTGTCCTTCTTCCTCATAAGTATTTAAGCTATTTAAATATTCATTTAGATACCATTTAGGTAATTCATGAGCTATCCCAACGATGGTCGATCCCTTTAATAAACTTCTCCAGCTTTAGACGAAAGTTCACTTGTTTCGATATTTATTTCTTCTTATAAATATGATATGCATTGGATGCGGAGAAGCGAGAGGTCCGACTCTCCCGGCGCCATCCCGCGGGAGAGCGAGCGAGAGAGCACCAGGGATGCACGTCTGAAAGCCGCGATCTAAGAATACTCGGGTATGCCGCCATGCTTTATTTTTAATTATTATTAAATTGAATTTGGATACATTGAATGTTACAAAATATTATTAGAAAATTTGATCTCAAATTCTCAGTTCTTAAGGCCAGGTTGGAAAGGGAAAAAAAAGTATTAATGCATAAAGACACGAGTGTGTTCATATGTGATTTAAAAGATATTTTTGTATGCAGCTGATATAGATATAACAAAATTAGCACGTTTGGATGCTTCGTTCAGAAGATCTCCTTGTTTTATTTTATCAAAAAAATCTATAAATTAAATAAAACTGTTAATAACATTTTTTTTTTACAATATATAAAATATATAAATACAAATTAGCTTTAAAATCATCTATGAACACACGCGTGTGTTCCTTTTGCCTTTATACTCATCTCAATCCTTTCCCTTTCTAACCTAGCCAAAAAAAATTTAAAAAAAAACAAATTTCTAAATAAATTTCATATAAAACAACAACTTCGTACGAGTTACTGTGATATTTTTTATAAATACAAAAATATTTGTTTTTTTTTTATGTTGTTAACGCCTGTCAATAGAATCTGTAGTAACCTCATAAGTAAATCATCATCATTTAATGTAGATTTATGTCGACTGTAAGTTAAAGTAACACTGTTTTAACATTATAAATAAATTTAAAAATAACTTGTCGAATTGCAATGTGCAACAGAAGTCATTCTCCTTGGCATCGATGTTTTCGCCGCAACAAAACATTTGCGGTCCACAAAAACTGCCACACAAATTGAAAATTGTGGTGCACTTTTTATACGTGGCGGTGTTGCATTTTTTTCAATGACGTCACGGTAGGGCCTTGTGAAATTTCCCAATTCGATTAAAATATTTTTAAAGAATCAACACCCGACAAATATCTAGCAAAACCCTAAAAACTTGATTGTACGAGTAGAAGAAACGAATGCAAAGTTTTTTTTAAAACCATACTATGTTACGCCCAGTGTTTATTAAAATAAATATTGTAGTACTTACATAGCAGCCAACGAGTTATTTCTTGTTTTAGAATAGCATAGAATATGTCCTTACCTGAAACAAAAATTTAAATATTACAATTTTAAATTAAATAACATAACTTTAATCATAAAAAAAATGTCGGTAAATTTCAAATCAAACCTACGATCTTCGAGTAAAAAGTAAATAACAATTCGATCTAAAGTGCTAAGAAACCTTAACTGAACTGAATATTCACTCTTTTGTAAAAATACAATTTTAAAAATATGGTTTAAGTTATATAAGTTCATCAATATTTTGTACAGACATAATGCATTTGAACATTTAAAAGGAGTAATTATAAAATTGTCGAAATCTACTATAAGTTGGATTATTTCTGACGACAGAGCGAGCGTTGGAGAAACAATAGAAATAAAATAAAAGACTCAAAAGGATATTACGTACGCCGGAAAAAGGAAACGCCAGGATTTTCTATGGTCCACAATTCATAAAAAATAGCTGGCAATAACGGCGATTACAATTTATGGATACTGGAACAGAAAAACGGGCAACGTTTCCTAGGTAATTCACAATCGAAAAACGAGAAAACAAAAAACCAACTTTTTAATGAAGGAACAGCATTTAATGCTTAAAATTTTACTTCATCGGAATGTTTAAAATGAAATTGTTATTTAAAATATGTAATGTTAATATGTATCCATTTTAGTTCACGTTTAAGAAGTTTATGAAACGAAGAAGAACCTCAGATTCATAGTTATTGTCGTATTTATGAAAAAAGTACGTAAATGAAAGGTAGTGTGATTTTATTCGCTGATTTAAATGAATACCACTGAACCTAAGAATACGCTTCGGGATTAAAGTGAGGTTAACACACTACCCTTCATAGTGCAAGTCCTCCTACATGAGCACACAAAAAACGACCAAGTATTAAATATAGCTCTGAAGTGATTTTCTGTACCCACATTGTTATAACAAAATGTATAACTTTATTTATACAGGTGATGTATGATTGCACAGCCGTCCATGCTATCCGCTACGTATAAATATATAATTATTACCAATATAAAATCATTCGTATATAGGCAAAAATCATGAGAGTGAAATCTAAAACTATAATTTAAAGCTCGTGTCAACATTTGGCAATCGCATATTAAATAATTGCGAAAAAACGGTCAATTAAATAGAGGAATTCTATGATGGGTCGTAGGTGTTCCTCTCGCTCGTGATTTTTATTGATAAAGGAAAGTTGGATGCTTTTTTCACGTCCTGTGGTTAATTTCCTCTCCTGTCGACTTCAATTACGCGCGCATTGGCTTGGTGTATAATTAGCTAACTTTTTATACCAGTGCCAATTAAATTAATTAAATATACAAGTCTATAGTGATGCACACTTCGAGATATTTTTATTTTTGATCATATAAACATTTAAATACAATATATCCATTTATAAATAAGTTTTTATTTAATATGAGTTGTATCCGCATCACTTAAAGCTTCTACTAAGTAAACATATCATATATCTACAGGTTTTTTCAAACATTTGCAGGAGACGATTTAATTTAAGCGATTTTTTATATAAAGACTTCATTTACGGCAGTAAGAAAATACATGCCACAACACCTTAAAACTGCTACATGGACACAAATACACTTTAAAATTGAATAAATGATCTTAAGTCCATATATTACAGCAGCGCATCAGTACATCAACTTGCACAGAGACACTGCATTGTCATAAGTATAAGGATTTATTTCTGAAATATTTTTCAGAAATAAATCCTTACAATCATAAAAAATATTTTTATTTGAATTATTTTTTCTTATATAAATTCTTCTTCTAAATATATTATGAACACAAAAAAAGCTGTATCAAGACGAATTCTTTTTTAACAAATTATTTTTGTAAAGTCATACTCAAATACAAGTCTGATTGTAATTAAATAATAAAATAAATTTAATTGTTTTATTACAATCTAATCTTTTATCACAAAATTATATATTGTATAGAAGTACACCTCCACACTACGTAGAGTTACTAACATGATAGTCTGATCATACAATACAGATGACATTAATTTAATCTATCTGTAACAAAAAACAAACAATCCTTATTCAATCAAAATACCATTAGAAGCGTGCAGTCTTGCATGCGGAGGTTCACAAAAAAGTAAAACATTTTCGGTATTAAGTTTCGGGGTACAAAAACCTACATAGAGTAATTACTCATACATTCAATGGTTATTATTGAATAAAAATATGAGCGGTCGGACTGCTCACAGATGCCTCGACCGTAATGAAATTTGCAAACAGGATTGTGACGGACAACCGATGGATTCAATCTAATCTATTTGGTTTGATCGAAGATTGATTATCTTCGATAATCCGGGTCGTTTCATTAAAAAATCAAGCAACGAGATGCTGCTTAGGGAGCCATGCTATTTTTTGTGCAAAATTTGATTACAGTAAAATGAATCTTAATTAGGTTAAGTGACGTTTTAAATTAAATAAGACATATTATATGATATGTTAATTGAGAAACATAAATAGCTGATTTCTTTTATTTGATAAAAAAATACAATTCATTGATTTGTTGATCATACACGCCTGCAAAGATTATAATCGAATTTAATGAAGATATAATTGTTTTGCTAGGATAGATCTAGGATGTATTTCTTCAGAAATTCTAGAAATGCTAGTCACGCTTAACACGTTAATCATTTTTGTGTTCTCCCGTTGCTCCCACGCATTTTTATTATAATCAATAATCAATGTTTAATTGTTAATAAAAATATGTGGATATACCTTTAAATATTGAATGATTATATGTTCATTTGTTTATTCGAAGATTTAATACTTGCAGCCAGGTGAACGCAAAGTGCGTACCGAGAAGTTCGTCTGTGTGTTTCCGATTTCACTTATTAACTGAAAGCTCTCGAGGCCAGCAGCGCGGACGCACGCCGTTCCGCATGAACCTTCATTAACTTTGAGTGTGCCTTTTAAGTGAGCAAAAGAACTTAATGAATAATGAAAAGTGTAAAAACACACAAAATACTCAGGGAAAAGTCGAAAGTAAAAGGCAAAGTATTAACACTTTCGATTCATTCCATAAAAAAAACCCGAAAACCTTTTAAGTAATTGTCCTTTTAATTTTTTTTCGTACTCATTTGATGAAATTATTTCGGAAGGCATAGTAATGTAAATTTTACTTCGAAATCATACAAACAATATAATATAATATTTTTAAAATATATGATTTTATCCACTGCGCAAAAAATAGATTGACCAGAAATTTTCGTTTTAAACTAAAATGACGTCTCCATTTGTTCACAGTCCCACCATAGTCGCAATATTGGAAAACAGTACATCAACGAAGAAAAATTTTAATCGATAGTATAACGTACTAAGATTTATTATTTACATTCATTTTACAGTGTGCACATTACGGGTTCAATTTAAAATTAAAATGCGTTTCACTATTTTGAAACGAAAGTTCCATACAATATATTTGCATGCGGTCGTAGAAATCTCAGATGTGTGGTGAACAGAGAAGAAGCGTGTCTCTCGGTGAGATTTTGTTATGAAAAGCATTGTTTTACCGGGTCAGGGGTGGGCGGAGGCGACAGATAGTATGCACGGGAATGATTCAGTGTTCACACCTCTCTTTCTGGGATCTTGAGATGCTCACCGGGCGGGCGGACGATACCCACAATAGGCGCAGTATTATTTTGAGTTATTGATCTGTCAGAAACGATCGTAGCATTCTGGCCTATTGACATTTTGTTTAGATTACACGTCGCCATAAATCATTATTTTATTCCAGAAGATGTGCTGTTTATTTTTTTACTATTTTATAAATAATACCTCGTCTATGAACTTTGGAAGATACTATGCATGCTCAGTAAATAAAGTAATTTACGGTTCTCTGATCCCAATATTTGAAGGCACTGTGCAATCGGGGATAGACTTAAAAATGATAAGTACTTTTATCGAGACCATATAAGGCATACGTTTAAGGCTGTTTAAAATGAAGGTAGTTTAATGTTAGGTCTAGTAAAGGCTTGCTTGAGTGAGAATTGCTATTGTCCCGAATGAGACAGTCGGACAACAAACTTTTGAAGCATAAACTTCCACGTCGCGCGGCTTCGTGCTCGGAAGTTTGCGGTCAACTTTACATTAAAATGCCGCAATTAATCAGACGATCGAGTTTCATCTCGGTAATCTATTATTTTTTTTATTAATTTTCAATTATTTCGTTTATCGAAGTAACGGGCTTTTTGCGCTGTATAATCGTGAATGACAGGAAGAAAACGTAGGGCAATTAGATAATATTTAGTCGAAAACGTGATTTATAGATATAAAACCGAACACCAAAAAAACTGATAGGACATTGATTATTATAAAATCTGTTCTTTTCTTGGGTTATAACAATCGATACGATAGATATTCTTATCTTACACGTTGTAATGTATAAACCATAATGTATTCCCAATAACTCAATTGTCTTGTGTGTTGTCCGTTGCTCCAAGTATCTACGGGTAAGTGAGCCAGTAAGACTTAGGAAAATATTGAATCGTTACAATTGATTATTTCTTAAAACACCGATCAGTTTTGAGTAAGTTATTTTTTGATGGAGCACTAAACATAACACAATGAAGCAAGATAGTGAGTCGAATCAAGTAAGATAGGAAAAGAAAACTTCGATGCAGAACGGAGCGGTTCGCGCCGCTGGCTGAGGCGGCGGATCCGCGCCGCGCCGACACGACAGCCGCCATGACAGCCGCCACGACGGCCACGACCGGCGCCATCTTGTCTATTTATTGCGGAACTCCTTCACGAAGGATTTATCTGAAGATGCGACTGTGGGACCGCCCGCGACCCACTGCGACGGGGCACGAAGTCCGCGGGCCGAGATGCGAGGAGGGGATTAGATGCATCTGGACCGCGGAATGATGGAGATAATTAGTCATGAAGTCAGGACTTCGTGCACGACTGTTTAATTGCGTTCTATAATGTCGTCATTGTTAGGCAATAAGTAATAAGCTCGAATTGTTGAATCTGACCACCCTGTTGTAGGATCTCTTATTCAAAGTATCCGCGTGGTATATTGGTTATATCGTTACTTTCAGGCCAGGGAGACTTACGAAAAAATACCAGGCACGCATTGTTCATAATCAAGATAGTTATAAAAATGTGTATACACACGCGTATACACGAAAATTAAAAGAGCCTAATTAGTACTACCTCGGTTAAAATTTAAAAAAAAACATTGAATACATTTGAACATTAAAAAAACAAAATTATGTATAAAATGTTTTGTAAAGCGATAGCACGTAACAGTTTTACAATCAGATAAATCAAAGATATATTTAATACGGTGTACAGATGATAATAAAAAAACAATCTGATATTTTAAAAATGATTTAAGCACAGTCATCCAAGATTATTAAATATGATGAAGCTGCCATATCAGAAATATCGTCCACTTGTGAGGATGCATCATATTTTACTTTTTATAGTGTCATTTTCGCTTTGAATTTGCATTAAAAAATAATCACAGTAAATTAATGTGTCTTTACTTTCTAGTATAATTTATATAATTACAATTCATGGGAGATCTGAATACAATATACTTATTTTTTAAAGATAGAAATACTTCACGAAGAATAAAAAATGTTAAAGAATTAGTATGCTCATTTTATAAAACAATGAATGTGTGAACGAAAATTTAAAATGGCGACAAAATAGCGTAGAATTTTTTTTTGAAAGGGTTAAGTTATTATTTTTAAAATGTGACCTTAAAGATAGATATTCATACTCAGTGCGCTAAAATGTTTGATAGGTCATTTTTATTATTTAATCTACGCTGCTTATGAGGTAATATCTAACCCAGGGTTCTCTGGCTTGTGGGATACTATTTTTTATTTAAAAAAAAATAATTATAAAACAAAAGTTAGAATAACAGTAGAGACGGGCATAAATAAATTCATAATTTTAATTCTCGCAATTTTCATTAAGTAGTTTGGTTGTCTCCCGCACGTGGGCTTGGCTTGTTAAAATAACTGCAGGCACGCTGATAGTTTCCCACCTGCTTCACACACAATCCTATCTCAGGTGACTTTAATCAATTAGTAACACTTATAGTCCAGTGGGAGGACCTTTAGACACACTCGCCCGCATGGGAGTGGCGGCTCGTTCCCAAGGCGAGATATCAGTTTCTCTTTACTATAATCTTTTAACGATTCGACAACCAGTTTGTCAAATCCAGCCAGACCGTTTATTAGAGATTGATACGCCTGAAGATAATGTGAACTCTCAGAGGATAATAGTAATCAGATTCATAATGGCTGATGAGTCGGCTGATTGAATTATGATAAAAAAAATAATCAATGATAAAGAGAAAACTTGTTATTATATCATTTTTTTAGTTACCTTTCCATAACTATTGGTCACAGAGTGAAAATTATAACTTTGTTTAATTTATCAAACGTAATAATTACTGTCATCCGTTAACTCTACTTTTTAAATATATATCAGTACACTGTGCTTATAATTAAAATAACAAACATAATATTTTTTAAATCGAAAATATTTTTTTTTCTAAATGATATTACTTTTGATAAGAAGTACTTTTTTATAAAGCAAACAAATGCTACTTTCTAATCCATATTTCAATTTAGGTTTTTTGTCTTAAGAAAAATTGTTTCTTAAGATTATATATATTTAACTTGGATTTCTTTGCACATCTTATCACTATGGAGAAATTGTGTGTAATCTGCTAAATATTTTTGAAAACAACCAACTATCTTTTTTATCGTAATCGAACGAAAGATTCAAGATTCAACATAATTTGCTACATTAAATAGTATAATACAAATTTTTATACTAGTTAAATTGTTAGTAAAATATTGTAAAGTGTATATTTATAATTTTAAATCATTTGAAATTTAATCAATATTTTTGTAAAGATAAGTGGTGAAATAAATGCGATTAGATTTTAATTTTTTTTTTTTTATATTACACATATTAAATATGGTGTTGAAAAATGAGGTATGCATTTGAAAAGATTATGAGATTTGGCTGATCTATGGAATGGTTGGTATTCAGCGGGCAAGGTCAAAGGATAAATTTGTAACGGACCAAAAGCCTCGAGCCAAGTGTATAAAAGTTTATGAGATTGTCTAGTTTTTAGTACAATATTAAATCGGAAATGTGTGGTTCAATCAACATATAGTGGGATAAATAATATATGAACACTTATGCATCAGTATAAAGGTGTTGAAATATCAGCCGAATATAATTCATCACAAAAATAGGTACGTCTTAAAAATAGCTGATGAAAATTTGAATCTTTCGACGACCGAAGTCAGTTTTTACATCACCGCATGCGATACTATATTCTGGCAGTTGTCGATTAATCTCGTGAAAATAAAAAGAAAATAAGGAGAGTTTCTTGAACATAATCTTTAAAATGAGAATCGTAATTAATAATATGTATTTTAAAATATTGGAAGCGAGCATTGAGTAAATGGTGTATTTTGAAATGACAAATTGAAAGGAAATAGAGTTTTCTTGTAAAACTGGTATATTTCTGGAAATCAAGGTGAAAAAAAAACCTCGGTTAATATTTAAGACTAATCGTGTACGAATTTAGATAGAAGATAAAGAATTGAAACCAGAAATAATATCGATCAAAACTTATTTTACATACTGAAAATATGTACAAGTGCTGATTACCACTATTTCACCAAGTATTTAATTTATTTTATGTTAAAATAGTAGAAATTTTATATTGCTATCTATAAAAAAAATTAGAAGAGGGAAATACTGAGGTTTTAGTTTATTTAGAGCAAGAAATGTTACATCGTGATCCAATGGTAAACACTTCCTAAAACAAACATTCAAAGTAGAGTATTCTCTACGCCGAAAGTGTCTAGGCACTTCAGTGGTACCTGGGTACGGATAAATCAATGTTATTCGGGGCAACCCAGTCGGTTCAGTTATTTCAGAAACGATATAGCGTACAGAGATAAGTATCACGAATGGGAATATTCAATTTTGAACGGTATTTGAAAGATAGTCTATTTTGATACAAGGATGGAAATAATTATTTACATCAATGTCTCTTGTTGCTTATTTGGAATTAAAAACTATACAAACAAAAAAAAGAAAATAAACGTATAATGTTACCAAGTAAGTAACTAACTATCGGTGCAATTATATGATTAATTATATAACAAATTGCAAAAGCCGATCTTAGTATCATAAATCAGTGATGCATTAGTTGTATTTAAGCACAAGAGATGATCGTAATCAGAAAATTGAGCACAGATACGAGCAGGTGTCATTAAGTGCACGCAAAGCGCAGGCGGAGGAGATAAACTGCATTCTCCGTTTAATAAGGGGGAGGTGAATGTTGTCATTTACCGGGTGTATCGGGGGAAGTGTGCCGCGGCCCGCCCCTGCACCCGGGGGACACGAGCGTGACCCAGTCGGGGCGATCGCCGCCCAAAACACAACAACAACTTTTATCGTGCGTAAATTGTTACGGCCGCCGGTAATAACCGAAATTACGGAGGTAAAGATGAAGTGATGTTAAACGCGGCCGGTGATGGAGCGGTTTCGGCGAGATTTTTGGCAGGGAAATTCACGTGAGGCATCGCCGGTGCTTGAAAAAGGGTTATTGGGAGCGGCGGCATCCGCAAGGTGAGAGTCGTGCGCGGAACGACGAGATTCTTGTCGAGGAAATTTAATACCATTTATGTATGTCGGTTTCAATTTTTTGCTACAAAAAGATTTACGGATAACGAAAGTATTGATAAAATATTTTTCTTATTAAATTATTTTTGAACGGCTCTCTAGCACTGAGACTACTAGTTTTTCTACTTTAAGGCTTTGTTACATTTTATGGCTTTGTAAGCTGTACTTATTTATCAATATACGAGAAGTCGTAAGAACCTACCTCCTACGTCGAATATGAATATTTTGGAAACACGTGGACACATGTACGGTAAGAGTCATCGGCGAAAATTATTTTAAGTTCAATTTTATGGCTATGGCAGATCATTTGTAATTTTTCTTTATTAATTTTAAATAATAACAAATAAAAAAAATGTTAAAATGTATCGAGTATAATAATCATCTCAGAATTATTACAAGTACCAACGTAAAATAATAATATGAATAAATATAAGAATATATACGCGCTTGTACATTTCTCAAATTATATTTACTAAAATCGACTCTGTTGCCTTTGGGCTCACTTGATTTTATTTTACAAGAAAATATTATTGCGCCGTGTACTTTCCTTATAAAATATAAAAATACCATAAAAATTCAAAGTATTGTTTTACATGTAAATATCCCGTTGTGCTTCTTGATTATAACGGGGCTATATTTTAAAACGCAGCAGACAACGCTGCTGACCAATATGCATAGAGATGCAAGATGCATACAAATATTGTCGAGCAAGATGTCCGACACACGGGCAAAGAGAAACTCTTTTTTTAAGTTTATAAGGTTAACGTAAGCGATTGCTTGGTTCAATTAGGTAGTAAGGTTAGTTTTAAATTACAATATAAAAGTGAAGGCGGTTAGGGCTTTAGTACAAAACTTGAAGTAAAATCAGCAATGCCAACAGATGTTCAGTCATTGGAAACGTTTCATATTGAAAATCATCAATCAATTAACTAGCAACTGAAATCCAATAGCCTTGTGTTATTTAATACTTAACAAAGTAAACATTACTACACGAACGCTTTTAAGTTCAGTACTGGTTTTATTAATAATACCTATTTGAAAAATCGTAAAAAAACTTTCAGAACCTACTAGGTAGCTTAATAAATTAACTAAACTTGTGTTTTGATGCGCAACAGGCGGAGAACGATCATTAATGTTGCGATACCAATCAAATAACGATTATTGGATACCAGTTTTCATTACGTATAGAGCAAACAGAATCATTTTCAAGCAGAATAATTATCAAAAAGAAAACCATAATTATATCGATGCAGCATAAAACTTTCGTTTTAATAAATTTGAGAACAGGCGTTAGGAGCTAAGACACAATAAACAACAGTAAAACATACGCTAAATGATCGATTTAATTTTTATGGGGCACTTACGCGTAAACCGATATATCAACGATCGCATAGTGCAATCAATGTACTCGAGACGCCCGCTCTCTTTTGAATAAATGAAGTATTGAAAAATCGTCGAAATTTAATTACTCGGGAACAAGCTTCAGATCTGATACTGAATGATCGAAGATAATTGAACTTGAATAATAAATATAATATTACATTACTCGTGTATGTAAAAGCTGATTGGAAAATAAACGGAGACATAAACGAACGGTGGTAATCTCTGTACGTAATTATTAACGGTTTTGGTTTATTAAAAAAAATGTGCAGAATTTTAATGAACTTGTCAATGTACTACGTGTTACATTATCATATAAATCTCGATACACAAACGCAATACCTGGAAATGCTTAGCCCTAAAATATCGTTTTGCAAGTATACACTGAATGCTCATTCTACTAGGACATTATATTGTAGATACTCAAAGCAAGGGTTTTTAATGTAAGAAAACTGGGAAAAGTGCCATTCACTATATCCATTCGCTTTTGAAAAATTGGCGTGTGAGCGAGCTAGTGGCACGAGGTGTTCACTGAAAAACAATGCAGGAGCACTTTTGTACGGAGCATCATGGTTGCTCACAGTGTTTAAAAATAATATTATTTTAAAGTGAATTCCGCAAGAAAAGAAAAAATCACAAATACTTTAAAACTGACTCACACTAAAAATTATTTTTGAAACCGAGCAACGGAAACCTATAAGCGGATTAATCTCAAAAGTATTGTTTCACATATGAATATTTTTTAAGAACCATTCGGAAATATGTCACAGTCAGATCCATATCGACGTAACTGGTCCCCGGTTCGGGGGGCAATCAGCGGGCCGGCAGATTGCAGGGTCTGACGAGGCGCCCGAGAAAGTGGACCCGGATGGCGGGGCGAGTGCTTTACGAGGGCTGATTGGCCGTCGTCGCGCTCTAATGTGAGAGCAAGTGCCGC
This sequence comes from Atopsyche davidsoni, assembly GCA_022113835.1. Lineage (NCBI taxonomy): Eukaryota > Metazoa > Arthropoda > Insecta > Trichoptera > Hydrobiosidae > Atopsyche > Atopsyche davidsoni. The sequence continues at coordinate 4,640,731 of JAILWY010000006.1, read as the reverse complement.
TCTCAGCAGAAACTTGCGTGTAGCTTTGTAATAAAGGTAATTGAATTGATTTTGCACGCACATACTCTTGTTCTACTAGACTTACTCATATTTCACAGTACAAGTCACTGATTTTTAAACTACTATACATGCTTGAAAAACTGAGCTTGTCCGATGTTTTGTAGAAATCCAAAATGAACACAGGTTCAGTTCACTCACACAAATTGCAGCATCTGGGAAAAATTTTCCTGTTAAAATTTAAACTATGTATCATTGTTGACTCTAATTGGCTTTTTTTGTCCAGTAGTCGGCAGACAATCGATATAGCTTCAGTATCATAAACTTGATCCTTTCCATATTAACTGTGATGGTCGTAACTCTTTTTTTTGTAGAGCTTTTGTAATATCAAATAAGAATATTGATTCATTATTCTAAAAAAAGGTTAAGACTCAATTCGGCAATCCTGATACAAGCACAAATACAGATATGTCAAATAAATAAATATAAGTTGTTTGAAAACAATGAAACTGTATCCACATTTTATAAAATAGTAGTTACAGTTTATTATTTTTGCGATCTCTATTCGCCGCTGGCCTGTCATAACTCCCCGTTTCTCTCTAGGTTTTTAGGTTCGTTTACAATAAAGCATAGGAAATGAGCATCGTGCTGTATGGGAGGATATATGATACGGCCAGCTCCAGGATTGGCAAATCATTAGTTATAGTAATTTCTCTTATTAAAGCGCCGGAACTGGCGGATTGCAACAGTTAAGGTGAAAACATAAAGTGTTTTGTGTAAATCAAACGGCCAATTCCGAGGCAGGTTTCTCACCTTTCGATATCTCAATGCTTAACACTGTGAAAACCAGATCCGCAGCGGTATTTAATATGGCATAAGATAATTTAATATATTTTAGGAAGCTACCAAGATTACCAAATAAACTGTTACTATAAAAATACACGCGGAAGCAACGGGAAGAACAATAATTATTTTATTAACTGTAGATAAAAACTAGAAGATAGAAAATTAGGTGGGTTAATTTATAAACATTTAAAAAATCATTTGCTTATCTAAGATATTTAAGAACGTTCAGAAGTTGATTCACATTTTAATTGTTAGAAATAACACGCAGATGCCTTGTTTAAAAAAAAAAAACGGTTGGCAACTTTTCGAGTTCACGCACGAGGCAACGTTGAAACATGATTTCACAAAATTGTAATTTTATACTTCGTACGTAATACATGTACAATATATTAAAGTAACACGTATTATTCAACACTTTTCAAGCGAACGGTATGCTATTTGTACAAGTTAGCTCAAATAAGAATAGTTAGTCGGTTTTATCTTTGTTTTGATATCCATTTCCGGTGAAGGCTATGACATTCAATAAGAGAATCATTAAAAATGATGAAACTCAACGCCCCAAATATTTCGAATCACTGATCGAATGCTATGAATGATGTCGACAATATAAAGCTTTAATATGAGGAAAGTGATATTGAAGAATGGCGTAATTCATTTAAATTATTAACGTATTCAAAAAAATGATTTATTGATACAGTTAAAACAGCCTATTATAACAATAAAACAAAGGTCATCGCATTAATCTTATGATAATTATAGATTTAGAAAAAAAAACATACAAACAAAGAATATATACCTAAGAAGTTAACTGAATGTAATATTTATTCTGTATTAAAAACATATATTTCTTAATCTGCCACAAGCAAAACGACAGGTAATTTGCATTGAGTTTCGAGTTTCAAATTGGCGAAATATAAAATTTCGCCCACCGGCAGAAACAACGCGTGGGGTTCGATGTGGCGCGCAAGTACTCGGGGTTAGGCTGGCTGGGAGCGCCGGTCGCTATAAATTAAGCAAACGAGAGTTGCAAGCTTCGAGCATACATCATACTGGTCAGCAATAATGAGCTGCAACTACCTGGGCAGGTGTGCGGGTCGATGGAGTCCAGTGCGGCTACCCCGTCACCCCGCCGACATCGGTGCGCGACCGTTCGCTCAGTACGGGAACATAGGTTTTATTCAGGAAGTAGCTGTCGCTTGGAAGCATTATGGAGAATGAAATTGAACACCGTTTACTTGGTTATATTATATACACCAGGCTTTGAACTTATCACTAGTTTCTATAGTATATATATATATATTTCGTTATAAAAAAACTTAGGGCGACATGAACGCAAGTATCAAGGAAAACATGATGTTTTATTTATTTGTGTATTTAAATTTTTACGCGTACTTATGGAGTTTGCTTTGTGCCAACAGCCACTTAACAGTTAGGATAAGGAAAAATAAGTAAGGCTATATGGAGGGCTGTTAGTGGATAATTATTAATACGTAATTACCGTAAAAGCGATAGCAAAGCTTTAGATAGTAGCAGTAAATTAATAGAAAAATTAAGGAGTCACCCCACGTGTATGAGAATAAAAGAAAAACTACGCCACGATAATGGAAATGAAAAAATAAATTCTATAATACAGTTGTAATATTGAGTAGTTTTGTTAACATTTAACTAAAACAAAAAATATCAAATGTGCGTTTTGTTTATTTATTTCGATCTTACTAAATATAAAAAGTGTTTATTCTGCGCTTACAAAAAATATAATATCGATCAAACAGTTTACTATGAGTACATATTTTGATTTAACTTTTTTTATAAAACGAATAAAGATTTTGTGTACTTTATCCCAAAGATAACCAAATTATTAACTTGTAGCTCACTTGAATATCATCCGACATTTTCTAAATTATTTGACAGTAGTCTCAAAGAAAAAAAATGAAATTTACATACCGAATGCAAGGAAAAGTCGTAAGGCTCGTGTAGAAAGTCGTGTAGAAGACATGAGTTTGGTAGATTTTATTTGTAGTTTAGTATTGGAAAAAATTCTATCTCCATATAAAGATTTATGTGATATGCAGAATTAAGTGTTATGTCAGTTTGGCACGCATGCCGGGGTTGGCCGCCACACACCCTATTTAGAAAATACCTACTGGTTAAACAATAAGGAACTTTCAAGCGTACGCACGGCATTGGTTTTCATAGAAATGAAAGTTTACACCAACGATTTTATATTTCATTTATCTCATTTAGTAATATATTAATAGCTAGATTGCACGCATTACTAAGCTTTCTCCATTGGAATGAATATTATTTTTGAATAAAACAAACTATTTTATGTTTGGAGCTAACAAATCTTCAACCATCAAATTTATATATTCAGTATTTATAATATTAAAAAAGGTTATAGCGTATTGTAAAAAAACTGGTTTCGAAATATAAAAAAACGAAAGTAAAAGATACTTATTAAATGTTAATAATTGCTTAAGCATAAAGAAACAAATAAATTAGTTACAGAAATACATAGATTGCTCGTTGGAAATATATTTATTGCAAAGCATATGACGTAAATTACCGCCATTCAAGTATGCTAAATTTATTAGTAAAATGCGAATGCTATTTGACTATAACGATGTTGAATACTGATGCTGATGCAAACAAGCAAAAACTTTGTCTTGTGGGCAAAATACACATGTCAAAAATATAATTATAGCTTGACATTAAAAACACGTCTTTTATTTTACTTGATGGTAAATATGAAAAATACGTGTATACGAGGTAGACCCGTCATTAACATTTTTATTAATATTTAAGCAATGCTTTAAGGAAGGCGTCTCAACTATTAAACAATGACCCAGTATGATGATCGCGGTTCGCACGAAAAACTGAACTTATACTGAATAAATAATGTAAATAGTTTAAATAATGTTTTTTTTTGTATTATGCTTATGGGGTCATAACATTCCTGTCGGTGTTCATAAACATAACCTCTAATCCCTTTGCGAGGTCAGCGGCCCCCTGCGCAGGCGGGGCTCTCCCGTTTCGAATCCAAAATAGAGCACGCCTGAGTGCGGGAATGCACGGGAGTCCGACTGGCTTACCAACGCTCCCAACCTCACCGCAAGGAAAATACAGGAGTTATTTCATATTAGATATTTTAAATCACGAGGCGGTGTTGCCACAGTGTTATTTCCGTGGCTGTGTCTTCAGAAGGCAAATAAATATTAAAAAAAAAAAAAAAAAAAAAACATCGAAACATTGACATACGTATTGTAGTACATAAATATATTTATGTTTTTAATCAATTCAAAAAATATGTCGATGTAATAAATAAAATGATTTTTATATGTTTGAGTTATGTTAATTTATTAAAATGGTTCGGAATAAAAGTGAAATTAGACCCGTTCAAGTGAAATTTCTAGTTTTGGTCACAAAGCAACTTTAGTCTTGGTATTCGAGTTATTTTGTATTCAATTTTGATTTCATCGTTTGTCCGCCTGTTTATTGTAAATTTAAAATACATCAATTCATCCAACGACTTTAATGTCAGGTCAACCGATAAATTTCAAATTGTGCAAGCAATTAAGAAACATCTCGATGAAATAAAAAAATCAAGCAATAAAATAGTCATGGCATAATAATGAGATGCGAATGCTCCCTTGTAGCCGGCGAGGTTTCACAATAGTAATTTATGAATGGAGCTTTCTTAATTGGACTAAGTGATGATTAATATTGTCTATATGGGTATTCGCGCTGTGAAACACTTCATGCTTACGACTCGTTAATATTAAAATATAGGATATGTGGAAAGATGGACGAAATATGGGTCACAAAATGGTATCATAGGGATTTGTAGGAATACATTTGAGTATCAGAATGTTACGAAAATATTAAGAAGGTCTTCGATAGTTATAGCGCAGCAAAAGAACCAATTTAACGAAGTGAGCTTAAAATACAACTACTGGAAAAAATTGCCAAGGACAAATTAATACAAATAAAAACAGCTCAATCGCCATGTTTTTTTAAAATTAAGTATGGTTTTACACATTTATACAATAAAACCGATAAATGACAAAACGAAAGGCAATATTGGTAAAAAAAAATACACATTCAAGATCGTTAAACAGAATTTAAATTTAGATATATTTTTTATTGTTGTATTCACGGATACTCGGTTCATGTTTGGTCCAGAAAAAAACTATATAAGGTCAAAAAGCATTTTTGTTGTATAAAGGTTAACAATGAAAGGTCACAAAATGACTTTATTGACGCCACTCGATATGAAAACCGAACTCGGGTTCAAATGCCTTGTATAGTGAAATATTACGACACGCAGTTCAAGTGAGAGTTTTTATCTGTTAATAAATAAGAACGTATCTACACTGGAGAAACTCTTCGAATCCCCATACAACGCGCGTGACACTTACTTCACAAGCGCGGGTCATAAAAATATCAACAAAGGGGTTTATTAGACTATCTACGCGATATTGTACGGAGAGCGGCGTGATGGGGGCAGGACAAAGCGGAGCAGTCCAGGGCATGCACGACCACGTGTACTCCCCCATCAACACGTGCATCCCATGGGGACATAGCAATTAAATAAATCTACGTCGTCTGCAGTCTATCTGCTCTAGATGATAAACGGTTCAGCCAGCAAGGAACTGGAACGAGTGGTACGGTTTAAAATTTAAGAGATTTCAAAAGCCTAACACTAAAAATCGTGATTAGCGAAATATACGCTAGTTTTATTAAGTTCACGGACATTTGAGTAAAATATGATTGATGTTATATATGCAAACATATAATATTAATTAATTAAAGATGCAAGTGTTAAAACTGAATTCACAAGAAAAAATCTCGCAACTGACTTAGGTCTTATAATATTTTTTGTACCCATTGATCAATGTATCCGTGAATGCATATGTACGTCTTTATAGTGGTCACATTTTATATTTATAAAGGATTTTTTTGTTCTTTTTTAAACTGATAATCCGTGCGTTACGTCAATTAGTTTTTTTATAGAAGATTTACATACATGTCTAGACGTTTTTATAATCCTAAAATATAGGTATAATCACTTCGATTGATCACAGGCATATCTTTTCGGGCATTTACACGTATTTTATAATTGTTTAAATTTATACTTAAAAAATTAAAATATTTCAGTATTTATAGCCCCTTAAACTAAAAAGCCTGAAGCAAAAAAAATAAATACCATAATAGTTAATACGTATATTATAATACATATACATATCTTTATTGCACTGATTGGAATTGTATGAAACTTGTTTTGTAAGTGTATCTTTATTAATTGAAACACCTGTGCTACTACGACGTCTGTTCGGTGCAAGCTTTCTTGTAGCTATATTATCAACAAAGAAATCGTGATTTTAATTAATTACGATTCGTTTAGCATCCGAAGAAATACAATCAATAATATTTGGTGAGTGTATTTAAGAATATCAACAAAAGAAAAACCATTCAACAGGTGAAATCCAATGCAATTAAAGGATATACAATCGCATTCAACTTTAATACTTTCTACTATTAATTAAACCAGGAAATTCGATTTCCAAGTAGTGCTACATACATTCAAATATATATATTTACTTAAAATAATTTTTCACATTCTAAACGAAAAATGAAAAAAAAACGAATTAAATTATCATGAAAAAACTCAAAAGGGAATGTTTTAACTAATATGTTTACGATTCACGAGATAAGGGTATGTGATTTTCACATTCGTAGATATCGAAATTGCGAAGACTGATTTCACAAGTTTTTTTCGTATAATATTTGATTAAATTTTAACTTAGGTAATTTATCGTAATTATTTTGACCTTGGTGTGCAAACACCATGCTCAGAATTGAGATTCTCGCACGTCACTGCTACATATATACCAATCACTGTTAATACATTTGTTGGAAAATTCCCTAAACAGCCGAATGCCTTTGGCTATGAAATTTATATTTTGAAATAATGGAGTTTTAAATTTCCGAACAGTGATGCAACCAAATATAAAACCACCGAAATATGCCATGATACTCGTATTTAACGAATGTATCCAAAGCCTGGTGTTTAAAAGAGATGCACCGGGTGCAGTGTGTCGGCCGGGCTGGCGCAGTGCGCATAATGCATACATATGTGAAGATCGTTAAATCTAAATTTACCCTCTTTGTTGATATATCGCTTCCTGAAGGAGGACGTCGCCTCGCCAGCGAAGGAAGAGGAGCCGCCAGCTCTCAGGGCGCACTAGTCTCGGTGATGGCTGGTTTTGTATGTTTTTGTCAACTGAGATTAAAATGTTAGACTATATTCTATGCGGAGAGATGTTTGAAAAGGAATGTCTTAAAAAAGAAAGCCAAAGAAAATCTACTGAGATACGGTGTTTCAGTTTTAATTCATAACGTTTGTTACGGACTTTTGTAGATGGTGTTGAAAAAATAATCTTAGTTTTCAAATAATGTAAGCAATTTAATAATACAAATGAGCAATAGTATGAAAAAAATTGAAAAATTAGTTTTTAGTTAAATTTAAAAAATATATATTACAGCCAAAAGCAGTATCAATATACTGCGTGAAATGATATCTCGTAATAATTATTTCCGTGTGTATAATGTACGAAATTAACAATTATATAAATAAGATCGTACGTACTCCACCAAGACAAACAATTCAACACTGAGAATTCGTATAATGGCTTCATTCGAATCGCAAACTCTAACTCAGAAATTAAATTAGAAAGTTTACCAAAAAAAAAAATAACAATGAAAGCGGAGAGACAAAACGTAAAAATTAATTATGCCCATACTGTACATAATACTCATTATTATTAGAAATCCGGCCCGTAGAGCAAAAATTAATGAAATCCGTGATTAAGAAAAACATGCCGATATTTTGGCACGTATTATAATAATTATAATGGAATATATCGATGCCTTCAATTCTATTTCCTACACAGGTACGGTGGCATCCGCTACACCTTTCTAATGTTGCTTCAGCGAAAACACAAATGACATCATAGCCAAAAAAATAGATTAAACGAATGGCCCGATAGGTTGCCGCCGGCATTCGTCCACGCTGAAGCAGCTCCATCATTGTAGATCACGACCAATGACTATTTAATGATCAAGCCTGCGCAGGTAATTTACCTTTGATGGCGGATCGATGATAATTTTATTCAATATTCAAACAGACGACAGATTATGAATAGAAGACATCGATGAATATTTGAGTAACGAATTGTGAAAATGATTATCCATTATTGAAAAATACACATAATACAGACAAGGATAATAGCAACATTGTTAAAAGGTAAGACTATAATTGATATAATATAATGCTGAATTCTCACTACACAGATTACAAATCTTTGCTTTAAAGATATAAATCAAAAGTGCACATTATGCAGAACTAAGTGCTGCGGCTTCTTCCGTCTTTCAAATTCGTTACAAACATTGAAAACTCACTTTATTTCATAAGTAATTTACACTTATACCTTTTATAAATTCTGTGGACTCCCGAGACTAAGAATACTTGGACTAAGTCCTGTAATTAATATATGTATTTCCACTTTAGGTACTTATATACACGATAAACAACCTTATACTTGTATTTCATAAAAAAAATCGGATTGCATTGTGTTTATTGAAAAGGTTAAGCACCACGAGGCGAATTGTTGAGTGGATGAGGCGCATTATAATTTAGCCATGAAAGGGAATATTGTTTTCAGTGGAGGCAGCATTAATGTGAGAAGACACGAAGTAATCAGCTTGTAAGATCTTCTGCTTCGGTTCAGGAAAGCGAAGTGGGCGCAGGTATTAGTTTTGCATAATCCGTGGAAGACTTGCATGCGCCTTTGAAATTATTCATTATGAGAATGCAACTCTCGAGATGCAGATATCATTGTGTTGCAGTTACCGTACGATATGAGTGAGCGTTTTTTAATCATGTTATATGCGCTTTTAATAATGCGGTGCACACCTGCGAGATTATAACTACCTGTGTTGTGGATATTTGAAAATAAAATAGCATCACTAATGTTTTCCCGATGACGACTATTAAACAAAAAAACATTTACCCAAACCATTATTGGAGCAGCTTCAAACATTACTAACGATACAAATGCAAAATAAAATAAGTACCGTTAATTTTGATTCAATAAAAAGGACTAGGGTAAAGAATAGAACCCCAAAAGGCTAAAGAGACTCATTATATATTTGCTTTTCGATATTTTAAAATATTATTTAACATTCTGCTGAAATGTAACTCGTCCTAGGGATAGTATATATTTTTAACGATATTGAATAAAAATACAAATTATAGATATTAAACTAAATTATTCACGAAAATAAGTTAAATAAATAAAAATTTAACAGTTTAATGTATAACTAAATAATACAATACACATATTTTTTAATAAACATGTGTTTCAATAATGCAGAATAATAAACTCAAGAAGGTCTAAGGATTACAAAAATGCCAATCCATTATTGGGAAGCATTTACCTTTGAATACATCAATGTATCTCTAAAGTACTTGTAAAGGTACCCACAAAGTTTATGAAAGTAAAGAAAGCGAAAGGTTACGTGAGCTTATCTATCAAATAATCTATTCAAAACTTTAACGTTGATTGAAGTTACGGATAACTTATCCAACATTGCCATCTGTTACGTTAGGTTTACATTTAAATTATTTTATCCAAGCGCGGCGTGATAAATACGTGGTGGGAAAGACGGGGCTATATGTATATAGATATATGCACTAAAAAGAGAATTCCAAACAGTCAAACAGTCTGCTCCGTGCATGTGGTGGAAAAGTAAACAGAAGCCGGTGGACATCCGATCCGCCCTGCTGCTGCGGCGAGACATCTGCGATGCACGCGGTGGCTCATGCTGCTGCAGCATAATGATGAAAATGAATAACGGCCCATGAAGACGTTAAAAGCCAACTTCATGTCCTACTGTCCAAGGCATTACATCACAGCAGTACAGTTACTGTGAATCAAACTGAGTTTTACGATTCTGCGAAAGCACCAGTACTAGTATTTTCATTATATCAAATAAGCTAGACTAGCAGCAAACTTTTGATTTTCTCAAATAACTACAATATGGAAATGTGGTCGTTTGGTAAAAGATACATACAAAGAGAACCTAAATATGATTTTACGCGAAATACATACTAATTTAGGTTAAACGATAAGCATATAAGGTAGAATCCCTGGTACGACATCGCATGTTAGACTTTATTACATAAAATAGGCAAGTTTGTCAATTTCGTGATTGGGAAAAAAATCAGTTTGCACAACACGAATCTAACAAAAACAATATGCTTTTTAGATGCAAATGTATTTCATATTACATTAATACCCATGAAAAGTTTTCTACAGTTTTTGCAGTACTACATTGCTCTACTCGTATGTTTTACAGAAATAATTTTATATTCGAAACAAACACAAGATATTGTGATAATTATTATATCATGAGTAAACTGGGTTCATAATCATTGATATTACGGCTTCTCACAGGCACCAAAAACAATCAGACCCTCTTACACATTATTTTATACATCAATCCCAACAGAGTTTGGGCCATCGAAATGATTTATTTTTCTGATTCATATAAAATTATAAAGTATCTTATACACACACTGCAACTTTTTATTACTTATGTAGTATTTGTTTCGCAATAGCGATTATTTAACTGCTTAAATATTTATTTATAAAGCAATTCGTGATACATATACGCGCAGTCTTTCAATATGCCTGTAATTCAATTCAACACCGATCAATATCAAACGTTCAGGAACATTCGATACACGATTAGAATCAATCAATAAGCCAGGTATAATTTAAACGGCCGATAGTACTATCTGCATGGCACTTAATATATGAGCCGGAGGTAGTCCCGATAGGATCTCGCCTTACGCAACAATACAATGCGCCTCGGCGGTAGGAATTAGCGGAAGTCAGGGATCGGCGCTAGCGTGAGTAATGGCCGCCCGGGAGGATATTCATTTTCTACCGACGCATACGCAGGCTTTAGATCAAACAGCATCGATAGTCATATTTCTCTTGGCAGCTTTCCTCGCCTTGCAGCAGTGGCGTGCTTCGCTTGAATACATTATAATATTTGTTTATCATCAGTTTCGGTTGTCACTGAAATTCATGCTCCATTTAACGATTACAACTTTTACTTAAAAATGTATGACAACAAAATATTTTGAAATAATTATAACTAAGTTACGATATTATTAATATAACGTAATACCGATATTTGGAGCAAAGTTTTTATAGATTCACAAAATGTGAACCTTTATAACCGAGGAGTGAAATAATCGATATACGTCTCTGACATACGCTTTTATTTTCATAGTCATCATCGAATGCAAGTGGTGACTCGGGTGATTTTTTTTTCCGAAATAGATTGAAAGCATTCTCCAGTATTCCAGAATGGAAAATGAGTGTGACCGTACTTCATTGTGTGTGATTTTCAGGAGTAGGAACCGCCAAGGTCGTTGTGAAACAAATACAAAACCTAGAGAATACCACATACGAAAGACAAATAATACATAAATACGCTTCTAAGCACATCACCACCAAGGTTAACACATATCGCATTGATCCTCTCTTTCGTAAATATTTAGTTGGGTTTAAACTGATGCGGACTTCGCTAAATAGTGAAAAAAACCTTGCGCTCTTTTATCGTTAAAAGTTATTGTACCAGTCACCGCACTCCACTGCCTCGCAGTACGTATCATACGATTACTTTCGTTTCCTTTATTCCGCTCCTTGGCAGACCGACCACGCATAGGGCGGGCGAGGAAAGTGCCTTATTGTTTGAGAACAGATGTTTCTTTGGAGGAGTTTTTATCAGAAAGCTGAAACAATCGGCGACCGGTTCAGAGCGTCGCCGGCTGCGAGGCGCGGGTATGGTGGCGGTCGCCAATAGCGCCGGTGACTTACCGTCTATGCGCTTGTCGGGCACAAAGGCAGTGTCGGCCGCACAATACGGACGCAATGGCAGCGTATCATACTTGGAACACAAAGGCGAAACGTAATTTGACGGATGCAACACATGACACATGTCAATATCGAGCAAGAAAGTTATTCTTGTGACATGATCATTTTTATCGACAGATATCTTTTGAATAATCTGACGCGGGTGGGATGCCATATTTAATATATATTTTAAACATAGCGTGATTTTAACAGCATTGCAGAAGAGCTCTTGTGGATCAAGCCTAAACATATTTTGGTTCCCACTGGCAAGTAGATGCATGTAAACATTTATGCGACATTCACTCGTATGTCCGAAATACATACGACAGAATGTCGAACAAACTTTTCTGTACGTGTCCAAAGACGTACAGTCGTTTTCAGTACCGGGACTGAAGCGGCTGAACTGCAAAGAAAAAAACGCGGCAAAACACCCATGAACCGAGTATTTGTAACACGGAAACTTCATTAATTGCATACAATTAAAGTCAAATTCACAGAGGTCTAATTAAATAGAATAGAATACGTGTGAGATCGCCCGACGGCATCTCCATGTCAATGCATCGTGTGTTTCGCAATCAGCGGTTCGACAAAAAGCCGAGCGTCGAGTGCGACTTTCACCAGAACTGCAGATTCACAGGGCGGCGTGAAAGATTCTAACAATTAGGCCCGCGAGTTGACACACAATGGAACAATGGCCGGCCGCTCGGGCTGCTTTTATTTTTAATTAGGACTTTCCATCTCGCGGCAGGGATTTGCATGGAGCCGCGGAGCCGGACCGAGGCGGCGGCCGCGGAAATGCACAACGGGAACCATGATTGAATTGCACGCGTAAAAAAAAAAAATGAAAACCGACAGCGGCGGACGGCAAATTGGTCTAGCGTGATAAAAAAAAAACCTGCATTTTGTAATCATCAATATATGAACATATAATACATACATATAGAATTATAGAGAAAGCGTTGTAATAATTACAGACTTTGCATTGTATTTTTTTACAGTTTAATTATATTACTAATTAAATTATTATATTTTCAGGTGTTATTTTTTAAATTATTTATGTCGTGAATCCATTAAAATATGTTAATAATTATATACGTGCAGATTCATTTTAAGTTTTTTAGTTATATATTTATTATTTTAAAACGTATTCACAACAACCCCGAAGTTCGTTGTGCAAGTGAATCCGAATGCAAATCGGCTGAAATATATTTCAATTAGGAGAAAAGGTCGGGCGGGTCCGAAGCTCGGGCCGCATTTCCACTAATGGCGCCGTCACGAGAGCACAAAACGAACTGCGAGCCCGTGCATCGGTCCAATTCTTAACGAAGAGCCTCCCGGCTCGGCTAATGGCCGCGGAGATGCGAGACCAAGATATCCCGTCGCAGAGGAGCTGCTCATCCGTCAGGGAGGAGCCTGTCTGTGAGGACGCTAGAAGCGACAAATCTCGGCAAATGCGTTAATAGTATTCCGCGGAGCGATGCTCGGGTTGATCCAAATATTTCTTTTAAAAAATCTCTCTATAATTTTTTTTTAAATAATATGATCACCGTGTTGTCATTTTTGTTTATCAGTAATGTTTTGTTCAATCAAATTGGAACAAATTCTTTAGAAGGTATGTGCCGTAGCGGAAGCAACAGTCTCTTCCGCATATCAATGATTACCGAATGATAAATTAAGACAGTTGTAGGTTATTGATTTGAGATTTTATAAATATTTTTATTTATATTATTAAAAGTTTTTATTAAAGAAATCACACTGTTTATTTAATTAGAGTAACATGTATAGCAACAAAAATGTTTTCGTAATTCGGGGTTGTAAAATTTTATTGAGAAAAAGACTAAAAAATACATTAATTCCCATTAAAGAAATAACTCTTTCAGGACATATTCGTATTTTTAAATTTTAATGTAAATTATTATTTTTAGGTTTCTTCACTGTGCATCGAATATTTAAATAAAAAATGTGATAAAATGCGATCATTTCAAGGTTGTGTAAGAGAATGCATGAAATGTAACGAATTTGTTACGGCAAATGTTTCGGATATTTTCCGTCAAAACGCGGACGTATTAAAAACCAGTTAGATCATCGTTTATCAGGCCAGAAATTGGTGCAATTAAAAAAAGAGAACCGTGAGAATGTCCCAAGCTTTCGTGTTTTCGTAAGCGGCGATTACAAAATGAATTATATTCACTTTTGTGTGCGAGAAATTCCGGCGGAGAATTTAAAAATTCATGACACATCTCGGTTCGTAGACCAAGCCTCTCCGTGACACGTGTCGGTTTATAATCTGGTAAATTTATTAACGGGAGGTTAAGCTCATCCCAGCTATGCGGCCTACATGTGCGGTCAGGGAAGGAAAAATCATGAAAATACAATAATATTTCTTAAATATTCTTTTGAAAGCAACAGCGGAAGTCCGCTGGAAAATGGGATGCTAGTGTGAGACTGCTCAAGCGATCTACACACGATGCAAGAAATCGGGTCATCAATTTTTGTAGGATATTTTTTGTGCTTTTTTTTAAGGCGAAGTTGGCGAAATCGCATTAAAAACGGTACAGCAAATTTTCTGTCGAAAAACATGCCTGGCTAGTGGCGCTTTATTGTTGCAATTTATTGATCTGTTGTCGGTTGTGTTGCGATGTGTTTAGAGAGCTACAGTGTTAAGTGATTTCTACTGATCGCACATGTAATTTGTCTTGGTAAGGTAAATACGGGTAATGCAACATATTTTGTTGAAATTTACGTTAAATTTTTTTACCTTTAACCCTACAGGGAACTCAGAACACTTTTTTTATGATAAAATCACTTTTTTATAAAAAAAAATGCTTTTATAAAATCAAAGAGAATTCAATCTTAAAACTATCTTTAAAAGTAGCTATATAATAGTCGGGCCGGACATCGCGCGGAGTATAAGAGAACAGTTGCACAATAACTTATATTTAATAAACAAGATTATCACGCTGGCCAGATGTTTTCGGGAGAAAGAAATGGAGGCCGCATTAAAGCCGGCGGGGCCGTTATGTTTGATTAAAAGCAAAACGACTGCAGTTGCTGAAGATGTCAGCTCTGCCCGCTGCCCGGCGTGGGGCGACCACGCTTTGTGTATTTATAATAGGCGATTTTAATTATAAGTTTCCTGTCGGATATAAGATGTTTTGAGATAAAAGTAAATCCAATGTTTTCATTTTGAATACTAAATAAAACAATATATTATTTTTAATAAATTTCTATAGAAATAGAAGTATTTTTTAGGTATTTACTAAAAGCTAACAATTATTCTAACCCTATTAGCAAATATTGTCAATGCCAGAAAAAAAGGAAATATGAAGAAAAGATCTCAAAAATCTTGTTATATAAAAATAATTAATTTCTTATTTACTTGTAAATGAATACCTAACAAGCATCGTTACTTAACTACCTGTCCAAAACAGAAAACTAATAGATATTTGATTTATTGTATTTTGTTACTAGTAATGTAGCCCGTCACAAAATGACGTATTTGATGAACGATGCGTCTTTTGTTTTTTTTGTAAAAGTTCTAAATTTGAAATTCTCGCGGTGAACGACATCTCGCGGCGAAGAAGTGAATCATATAATTCGTAATTCGCTAAAGCATATTTTAAAGTTTATGAATGAAAATATTATCCTATCGTCTTGAAATTCGGCACATAGCTGCGGAAAAATTTACTTAACTTATGTGCAAAAAATCAGCGTTGTATCTTTTAAGATATTCTATACAGAACGGAAAAACGAAACATACACACATACAAACAAACACACAATGGCTATTATTATAGTAGATTTTGTGTGCGCATTCATTTTGTTTCAATAACAATAAAAAAGGAGAAAAATTATCTAGTAAAACTATAAATATCTTCAAAACAAATAAGCTCCCTCAGGTTCATCCAGCGGCTGGGTTAAGCATATCGACAGGTCAGTTCTATGATAGCTCATCTTATCACCGGTTAATGAACGCGTGTCGTTGGTGTGAAGTGTGGTCACCCTACTGATGTATATCTCACAGTTGGAAGCAAGAGGCGTCGGTTACAGCACAAGCAAACTGAAGTTTTCTCCACAAAGAAATGTCATGAAACCAAATGGACGATGAATGCTATTACTGCCTGTCAAACATTTTGTGTTCTGTTAAAGAAATATTTTCATTCTTTCGTTCCTTTTCATTTTTTTATTCTGTGAGTATTCTAATATATATATTTAAGAGATAGAAGATAAATTGATGTGATATAAATAAGTAGTTACTCTTAAGATGAGTTTATTGTACGAGTGAAATTGTACTTTTGTTCAATATGTGGAAAATAATCAAAACCATAGACATTGTTTACTCTGCCATTATTGTTGACTGGAATTTTAGTATCCACTAAGTAAACTAGTAAGGTTGAATATTTATTTATATTAAATTTATTATACAATAGATAAACTCGCGTATAATTGTTTCATATTTCGCTTTAAACATTTCTAAAACCTTACATTGAAGAATAAAATATTCTTAAATCATATTTAGTACTAGAATTCTGAGAATAGTCAGTTGTAACACAAATTAAAATTAATTGTAATAAATGACGCTATCTATGAATAGTAACTAAAATAATATAAACTATTTTGGTTGATCTATTGACCAATAGATGGCAACATATATATTTTTTTGATCTATAGCCGCTAGATGGCAGTAGCATACTGGTAGTTGTAAGAATAATACAATTTTACCATGTTCATGATTTTTTAAAATAAGCCTTACCTGATGCTCTTGCACCTTCTGATCCAGCTGCAACCTCGACCAACCACTGGCGACATTTAGACTCAGGGGACGCAAGCGACCTTCCATCTCACGCAGCCAACGACGAAGACACTTGACTTCATGCTCAGCATCTACAAGGAAACATAACATGTATACATAAATATATTTCCATCTCAATAAAACAAAGGTAACTTACTGCATTTGCTGCATCATTGAGTTTTTGGATTGAAAATTTTATTTCAGATAAAAAATGCATATTTTTTGATGAAAAGCTTTGCAATTAAAATGATTAACTTTTTGAATATAGGAAATGGGATATTGCGTATTGTAAGTATATTGATTTGACATACCAGCAACTCGGTGGTTAGCATCCTGGGCTGTGTGCTCGGGGCTCATGGCCGTGCAGACGCTATCCCACTTGAGGGCCAGGTGTCTCGCCCGCCATGTGACCTCAGCTCGAGCAGGAGCGCCCCCACGGGCCAGTGCTCCGGCCGCCTGTTCTAGGAAGCGACGCCGGCGGCCGTCACACGATGTCAGTTCAGCCATGCGTGTCTGTTTATGTTCAATTATGTATGAAACAAAAGTAGTATTTTTGCAGCATATCAAATCTCAAATTTTGATAAAGCATAATCTAATTGGAAAACAGATAATAAATAGATTATGCTAAAAGCATTGTTTAAAAATTCATTATATCAAAAGACAAATTCTAATATTAAAAGGTTCTACAAATGTTTGCAATAATCATGCATGATCATCATCATCATTGATATATAGAATATCTGTAATTTGACATATTAAATTGCATATTATCATGATACTCACAGCTCTCAGAGTTCTGTTGGTAAGATTTTCTGGGCTGGCATACACTTCTTCCTGCATGTTCGTAAGCCACTGACAAATCTCCGTGAAGTCAGCAATCAGCTGACCGATTCCCCACTGGCTGTTGCCCGAGGGGAGATCTTTAGGGAGAACCGTCAGTGAAGGATTCGGTGTTGTGTTTTCGCTCAATTCGCCATTTGCTTCCTGAAATGCATGAAATACAAAATGTAAAATTGAATTCCAGCAGATTCTGAAGTTATTGATAACGCAGTGTTTTAATAACAAGAGGTATTGTTGTACATATTAGAATAAATCCGAAAAATTTTCAGTTCAATCCGGATGTATGTAAAATTCATAACAGTTTTGTAGCAATACTCATCCACACAACACACAAATGTAGGTAAGCAATATATAAAAATATGTAGCACAAGGTGCTTTTTACCTTCAGAGATAAGAATATCGAGCATACCTAAGTTACTTAATCATTAAAAAAGTTAATTTTATAATCTGATAAGATGCACAGCTTCTCCATTTTGATCGAAGAAAAAATGAAAGAATCAGTTCAAAACATTAGATATTATTTAAAAAGTGTTTCACACTTATTTTGATATCAGCTTCTGTAAACTGCTGGGGTCAGTGTTCTAGAAATATTTTGTAATTTATGAACCGTACTTATCATAGCAGTTTCCTGATATATGGGATATAATAAATTAATAACTAACGCTTATAAGCAAATATAAGTATCGATAAGAGACGGTGAATCGCACATGTGAATGTTTCACTACTTACTAACAATGTACAGTGAATTAATGCATCCTCTGTACTGAAAATTTCATATCATAATCAACGGTTTTTAAAAAGTTCTTCAAGTACTTAAATGACAAGAATTTATGGCCATAATAAACATCAATTTTATTTTTTGTGGGATTCTACTAAAAAAAAATTTATTTGATTCTCGTTGTACCACCAATTAATATTATGTAAACAAAACATACAACTAAATTTATAGAAAATATACAGTATAAATATAAATAAAATCAGTTAGTCCATCCTGAAATTTTAATCTGTAAATAAATTTCAAACAATGCCTACTTTTTCAGTTTTAGAAATAGCACATGCAACATTATTTATACAGTATGCCATTTGAATGTCAATCAAATAATAAACCACGATTCTCACAGTTGGACTCTTTAGGAATTTGTGCAAAACTTGCACATTTTTTTCTACTTTGTGTCCACATCTGAAGATTCAATAACACATCAGAAAAAATACTTCTCTAACCCACATATAATGTAGACAGACATGCGTATTGATGCTGGAAAGGAAAAAAAAACCTAAAAAACGTTGAAGCTACAAATCATCAAGTGATTATTGGGTCATGTGCAAGGGCACAGGACTAGAAAGGTCTACTAGTGTCAATACAAATATAAAATCTGTGGATGAAAACAGAGTCAACGAGATATTACTGTATTAAACAACTAATTTTTACTTTGCAAGAGTCGATGAGCTGGTTATCCATGATGTAGTTGTAGTTTTGCTGCAGGGCAGCCCAAAAGTCATCCTTGGCAGACAGCGTAGCCGAGGAGCCGAGGGACTGAGCGCTCTGGTTGCTGTGAGTGGAGCCCCATGACCGGCGCCACAACTCACGGTTGGGGTCCTTCCTGGAATTTCAATGAAAGTTTGTTTAAAAAAACCTTATACTCAATGGATATATTCAATATTATTATTTCCTCATCAATCCAGATGTGATTTCACAAAATATGAAATATCAAGTTTAACTTTCAAATGCTGCATATTGCAATGAAGTTTCAGATAAGTAGGAAATTTTTCTACAAATGCTAATAGCAAATAAAAAGGCCAGACCTATTACTTCGGTATCTCTTCATTGCATGTGAAACACATTCACTTCACTAGATAATTGTAACATACTGGTTTACACTCATTTGTGAAATGCCAACATGGATTTCATAACACACTTCAAAAGCAAACAATTTCTTCTCCAGTGAAATTTTGTAACATTAGTATTTGTACATTGTGCCAACACCATTCATTTAAAATACAATACTAATAGATAAACAACAGGCCCAATGATTACACTACACATAAGGTGTGAATACACTTGTGAATACAAATTCCTCGCCAATTTTTATATAATTAAAGTGTATTTGCTGGAAAATTTTAATATGGCAACACAATATTGTATAAGTTAAAAATTAATACTTTATACAGGTCATTATTATTTTAACAGTAATAGATACTTGATGATAAATCTATTTTATTATATCTACACGATAACATGCAAATAGCTCTGTTTTAAAGAAAAATAATAATTTGTTTATTTTAATCATGTCATGATGGATAACAATTAAGCAATTTTGATATGTATTAATATTTTTAAAAAATGATTGAATGTGATGAATTACAGATCAGTAATTAATTTGGATATTAATAAATTTCTCATGTTTTCTTAATATTAAGGCATTCGCAAAGTCTTAATTAATCAATTTTTATATCATGCCTAATGAAATAGTTTAATATATTTGATAGTAAAAGAAATCTATTTATTATAAGACAATAGAAATTACTTTGGTGTCTTGAATTTCAATTGCATGGCTTTATGTTGTATCAAGAAATTAAGATAGTTTTGTGCGTATAATTGATTATATTTTCATATTTTCATACTACCTTCTCAGAAATGAGTTCCAGCTCTTGCCCAAAAAAACACTTGATTTAGATTATACCACAGATTAAAGTAATTTCAACACTGAAACCAATCATGATAAAAATTATTTAAAATTTTAAAAATTATAAATAAATACCTTTTCTTAGTAAGGCTGTGATAAGGTCGTTCCTGATTAGGGGGGGCTCGGAGGGGACTGCTTCCCGTCCCAGTTCCATCTCCCGTTGCCCCCTGCAGCGACGACAGCGAAAAACTGCTCTTCATCGCTGAGTTCTCGAAACCTGAAAGTTATTAGACACAGTGTAAAACAAATATCACTACAAAGTTTACTAATAAAAATAAATTATATGGAATAACGAGGCAAAACTAACATTTGCATTTAATATTTTACAAATTGCACGTTTATCACAGCTTCAATGTACCATATATATTTAAATACTGAACATCTAATCTAATTATAAATATGACAAGTCTCTAGCTTGTGCAGATACAGAATATAAAACCAATATCTTCAATGCATTTACAGGTTAATGTTGGTTTTCCATCTAATTAACACTTTTTACAGCTATTCATCTTTGATCTTTAAACCGTAACAAAAAATGGGTAACAGACCGTGGACCGAACATTATCAAGCATTAAATTACTATTATGGTAAGAATACTGAAAAACATCACTTACAGCAATACTACTGGAGTTTTATTATTTTACCACTGGTGTTTCAAATAGTAATACCACTTTTATGTTTTGCTACATGACTATATTCACAACTGTCAAATTTAAATTAAAAAGAGACGCTGGGATGAAACTAGCTAAATCCGGTTTGCAATATTTATGAATCTTTATCTGGGAACATTGCTCATGGCCACTTATTGAATATTTAAAACTAACCGTTTTTTTTTCACACACATGTCATGACAATAATAACTATCTGAGCTAAAATATTGATAAGAAAAAGTTGGATTTTTATTAATTTATAAATAGGAATTACAGCAGAGCAAACTATGAAAAAATTAAACAATAAACCTGTCATTATTTGTAACGGTTTGCATAAAAGTAAAACACTGTTAATCCTTAATGTAGTTTAATTGACCAAATATTAAATCAACCATTATGATTTTTTATAGGTTAAAATAAACTACAGAGAGCTAAGTAACCGGAGAAAAGCACTTTACTGAATCCATGCGGCTGTTTGCATAAAAACTTCAATAAGTTTTTATCATGTCTCATAACTCCAATTAGTCTCTAATAATTTAGATAAAGTTACTACATAATAAATAATATTGATCTTTCATAACATCAGTGACAGTATTACAACCATTTGACACAAATCAAACTAAATCCCTAAAAATGTTACAAAGTTGCCGCCTACATTTCTGACATTATTGTGCCCTATTGGCCCAGTAATAGCAATTTTACTTTCAAAATATCATCTTCCTACACACTATTGTCTAACAAGATGTCCAAAATATATATGAATTTCATAAATCTCATAATAAGTCCTGTTTAACACTCCTACACTTTTTGTTTCAATGTTTAACTGGCACATAACATAAACCATCACGTAAAAATCAACACAACAATAAAAATTATCACATTGTTATTAAAACCATAATATTATATCACTTCTTATTGTTTGTACACTGTAACAAAATGAATTTACCTTTATAAGCAAGCACACATCACAAGGAGCATAAAAGCGCATATTGCAAAAACTCTACACAACATTTTTACTGACTATTGCACACACCACAATATGACTCGACTCAGCGGACTATCATATAAGCACTGAATTGCTAGATAAGGAATCCAAAAGACAAAAAAAAAACTATCAGACCAATTTTTGTGTAGTCAATGATATCAGTATGAGTAGCGCAATTTCATAAAGACTTACTTCATAGCTGATAATATAGTTGAGTGGAGCTATTTGCCTATATGCATAAGGACCTTTTTGGCTTGAACTGTTTCACAAGAAAATGCCAGATAAGTAATAAATATTGAGTAACTTGTAAATTTGATAACAATTTACATTGAGGTGAGTGTAAAAAAATAAAAAAACCATAATGCAATGAAAAAAGATCTGATAAAGATAGTATTTAACATTTAATTTAACACAACTAGTTTTTACTGATTAAGTCAAGAGGAATCTAATGATTATTTGATAAATACCGTAAATGATAATACCCATTTGTTTACATAATATTCTGTATAAATAATAAAATAAATTGTTAAGTGTCTATTCTATCGATCCTTTACTTTTTAATTACTAGGCAGTAATCTGATGAAGAGTGGGATTTATATGAGAATGTCATTAATAAGCTGAAAACATACATAAAGGCATAATCTGTCTGATGAGTAATGTTAAAAATATTATAGTATTTGACACTTACTTGTTCCCACAGGCATGATGACTGGAATAGGTCTGTCCACGGCAGAATCAGAGTGATAAACTCTATCTGGTTCGTCTTCAGCATTGGCTGAAGAAGCAGAAGAGTGTCTCGGACATTGTTTCTTATCTTTAGAGGTTCTTCTTAAAGTTTTACAGATTTGTAAAATTGTGACCTTTTTTTCGTTTTTGTCGTTGTTTCTGATATTTTCAATAAATAGCTTACTTGGCACTATTTGATCTTTATCTAAGACCACAAAGTTGAAAGGGACCCAGTCAGTTTGCGTTTGAACCGATACTGACTTAGTACTTGAAGGGCTTCTGGCCACTGAATTTAAATTCTTAGCATTAGGATCTATTCTAAGAGGCGTTGTCGACAGATTTAGCTGTTTACTTTCTAGCGGTTCTTCTTCTTCCCATGACTTATGTTCGATGGACGTTAATCTATCCGGTTCGGATTTTAGTGATATTTTTTTAGAATCAGCACAGAATGGAGAAGAAGCGAGGGGACTAGAATTTATTGCTCTCGAATCTTTATATGGCAAGGAGGTGTGCTGCTCAATTCCAGAATCGAATGATATCGGTCCCGAACTGCTGTCGGGAGACAAATCAATCGAAGGGTTATCGACAGCCACCAGCGGGAAGTTAGGTAAAGATCTTAAAGTATTGTGGGCTGGAGATGCGACGACATAGTCTCCACAGTTGTTGCAAAAGCTTGATGAGTGCGTAATAAACTTGGATCTTCGAATTTGATTTCGTAGTCTCGTGAGTCTGGAGGTGTCTTCGTTTATCTTGAGTGGTGGGTTCTGGATCGGCAATAGTCTATCGTTGAGTGCTTCGAGGTGATCAGTGGGAGCAGAGTGCTGAGAGTGCAGGGGTGGTTCATCAGTGGGAAGGTCGGAGTCGGAGTGATTGCTCGAGAGGTCGGCTGGACATTGACGAAGCTGCTTTTTAGCCCTTCGTCTGCCAGTTGTTCTGAAACAGGTTGAAAATTAAATAAGTTACAAATTATAACAAACACAATTAGGTTATTTTGACACACTTCAATACTACTCTTATTTATAATGTCAGCTCACATGTAACACGAGACACCCCAAGTTATTGTAAGCATTCTGTTGCGACACATAACAATAAAAGAAATATATTTTAATCATTAAATTATTACATCTTTTAAAGCAAATCTAAATCACATTTGATTAGTTCATGTCAAAATATTTACTATTCCAGGTGTCAATAAAACACTTGTGGTATGGGTATACGGGTAGACACAAAATATAACAAAGCATAGACAAAATATTATTTTTTATGTGTTGCCATTTTATTGACATTTCTAACCTATATTATTTTTTAATCAATATTTTGGACAGAGAGAACTTAGTGAAATTCCATTTTAACATTTTAAATAAAGTACTTGAGTGATTTTTCCATATGCTAATAATAATTAAAAATAATAATTTTAAAGAAAAAAAAATATATATATATACTGTAAATATATATATTTTTTTATTACAAAATTACTTAATAAACACAATTTTTTTGTACATAGTATAGGATTACATAACAAAATAATGAAGTGACTCGACTTGTTTCGACTTGCCTTTTTAAATAAGCTACCTACTAACCAAGCCTAGCTACTATCTTCTGTGAACAATTTACACTGTTGATGATGTTGCATTTATTATGAGCTTTAACATAAAATGAAGATAGACTAATGCAGTGCAATCGTAAGCTATGGGAGTGACTATGTATTAAATGCAATGTTATCGTTTGGAACCGGGAGGTATTTAATTAATTGTGAGATTTTAAATTATATTATCACAATAGGCCAACAAATTAATAAAAATGTTCTTGTCTTGTAAAATTAATGATTAAAAGACAAGTACTAATAGGTTTCAACTAAATTAAAAACAGAAACACAATTTTTAAAATACTATGCACTTAAACCTTAAAATACATATACTATCGTAAATAAAAAATACACATATAAATGATATTCCGCTGTAAAAATAAATATCAAAGGATGACTAAAAAATCTTCGATTATAAATAATAACATTAATTTTAAATAAGACAATATTCGGATTTGACAGCTATCTACAGAATATGCTTATGCGAAAAAAAACTCGAAGCGTCGTTTATGCATGTATCTTATAAGCATACTTATATTCTATGATGCGTATCCGCATCGCAGGACGAACCGCTTTCAAGATTTGTCATAATTATAAGCATAAGGATATATTCATATACATTATGAGTGTATTTGTTCAAATTTTAATTAAAAGTTCTAATAATTTCTTTAAATAAATAAAATTTACGTGGCATATTAATTAAGTATACAAATTAAGCAAAGCTTAACAAAGTTTGTCAGACTACAAGTTTATGGACTTATAAAGAAGTAACGACGCTGCCAATTGCATCCTTTTACCTAGCAAGTACTTTATAAAATATTTTTACTATCCAATTCAGAAACGGTTTTGTAAAATTTGCAACTTACTAGAGATGATTGATGCAATTAAAAATAAAATCAAACGAGTCGAGCATTGGGGGCGGCGCTGATGACTCGCTCCTGATATTCCCCTGCAGCTGCCAGGCAGGAAGCCCCAGTGGGGCGCGTGAGGCGAACCGGTGTGAAGTAATTGACGGCCTAACGCTGATCGGTGGGAAATGCAAATAAAATGTGTTACGATCACAGCCAATGCCGGAAATGATAAAAACGGCGGACACAGACGTAGCTGCAGGTAATCGTGTCACATCCTCCGTGCCCTAAGGGGAGGGAAAGACCATCATCCAGCAGTAGATAGAAGACATTTGATTTTGTCAGTAAACGATAATCTGACTAATCTCTGATAAAACCCAAGCGTTGATTTTATCATAACACTCTTAGTATTGTCAAAATTGAGATATTTTAAATATGTAAAAAAAAATGCAAATCGTGTATTTTGATATGTTGAGTGCATTTTATAACTATGTGGGTTTGAGCATTGACACATGTTTTGTAAAATAAAAAACTCAAGATAAACATGAAAAACAACTATCAAAGTAAATTACAAATGATTAAAAAAAAATTACGCGCAAAGGCGCTAGCCAATCGGTTCGGGTTGCGTGTAACCATTAGTGTAGAAAGAATTTCACAATCTTTGACTAGTCTAAATTTTACTAGAGCAGTGAGGAGACAGCCGCATTGACGATGTTGAAATAACTTTAGTAAAGTTTTTTTTTTATCAAGTCTAGGAATTTAAGATTTAAATGCCAATGTATCTGCATTGGAGATAATTATTAATACAGCTTGGCATTAATGGGCGATCAAGATGTCAGCATTATCTAATAGAAATGCATTATACCTAAATACATTCAATTTAAAATACCAAAAAACATCAGTATCATCCATCATAAGCACAAAATAGATATCTAAAAAAACATTGACTTGAAAATACCGGAAGCCCGAATCGAAAAACGGATTCTTCTTTTATCTTAACGGATACGAAGCAACTTCTCATCGTAAATCTCGATTAATACGGTGTCGGAGGAATTGTAACTTTTTTATTGTTTGAGTGTGTTGATCTCTCCTCTGGGATACACGAGTAGAGTGTATTTCTGTTTGGACAGACCCATCAGGAAGAATTTCAACTCCCGACAATCCTGAGGGATTTCAAACGAAGTCCGAAGACAAATGAAAACCCCCCCCGGGTGACAGATCGCCGTTCGACTCTAGAAAAATGGGAATTTTCGAGGATTAATGTGCCCGCCTGCAGCCAGTGAAAAAGTTTGGAAATGCCATAAAATACAATTTAAGCTCTAAGAGCGCTTTAATGGTTGAAAATGTTGGAAATAAGGCCAGGTTAACTGCGTAGGCCGTTAGTAATAAACTTACTTTATTGATAATAAACGATCAAATAAACGGTTTACTCCATTTATGACTTTTAACACATTGAGTCAAATGAATAGCTCACAGCCGATGCTGAGTGCTTCGAGGTAAAATGCTTAATTTCAAATTGTTTATTACTACTGCAACATACATGGAATGTAATTTTCTTGCTTTGAAAATAAAAATCGAAGAGATGTTTATATTTTAACCTACAAACAAGACAATCAATTCGTTACTGAGTAGAAATCATCTAAATCTGAATTTTCGAATTTAAAAATACTTGCGTGTGGGAAGAAAATGGATATCCATTTTTTTTTTGTATTTTTGCATAATAAAATATACAAAACTTTCTCGGTCTAATCTTATAAAGCCAAGAACCAAAAGCACAAGACATTTAGGTGAGCAAGAGCACTTATGGTGTTAGTGTTGCTTGTACCGAAATCCCCTAAGTTTTTTTTTTCATTTTTATAAACCTAATTCGACGAATCTGCGAACCATAGTCGGAAAACACTTTACTAACCACTAGATCTAGAGGCGACTTAATTTGAAGTAAATTTAACGGTGCATTCGGCATGTCAAATGATATGAATATAAGGGAGCCGTAGGGCGGGGTTTGTATGGGAACGTGCGGTCACAAGCACTGGGGACACTGGGGTGGGAGCTGAGCCCCTGGAGGTGCTGGGGTGCTGGGGTGCTGGGCTGCTGGGTTGCTGGGTTGCTGGGTTGCTGAGGTGCTTACCTCTTGGAAGAAGCGCGCCTTGAAAGGGATGAGCCGCGGTCAGGGCGACATCTTTCAGCCGCTCGCCGCAGCGCACCACCGCCTGGCGACTGAAATAAAATAACTACATTAATTATACATTCAATATAACAAAATACCACCAATCCTTCAAGATTGCTAAATATTCAAGAACGGTAAATTCCGTGTCATTCCAGGAAGAATAAAAAATGACTCGTCATATTTCACAACGCTCCAGTTTTCCAGGAATTTTACGGAGCTTAAATTTTTATGAAATATTGTCAATATTAAAAATGTGAATAAGATAATGCGCGTGCCTGCGAGAGATTAAGATAAGAAGTGCACACAGAGTGGGTGTAAGCTTTATCTCTGTGAGTTTGCATTTATAGGCGGTGTACTAGTTGCGCATTCTTGGTAATTGTTTACTTTTGCATTATCTAATAGACATGAGTAAATATTAAACGAATTATCACTATCAATGTGTAAATAAAAATTGCTAGAACGTGAACATAGCTTTTCATAGTTTAATAGCAATCGCAGCGCTTAGTGTGAGTACAGCACTAAGCATCTGGAATGCCATACATAATCTACACAGGATATTAGCGCATACACAATTGAGTCTCACCTTATTAAAATTACTAACAAAAGCTCGAGATAGTAAAATAAAAAAAATTATGAAAAAATACTAAATAGACTGCGGTTTTTAAAAAGTCAGTAATGCTGCGTGCATGTTTAATTTATTGTTTCTGATTTATAGTTTCCAGCC
Organism: Atopsyche davidsoni; assembly: GCA_022113835.1. Lineage (NCBI taxonomy): Eukaryota > Metazoa > Arthropoda > Insecta > Trichoptera > Hydrobiosidae > Atopsyche > Atopsyche davidsoni. The sequence continues at coordinate 4,612,896 of JAILWY010000006.1, read as the reverse complement.
GCAGTCATATTGAGGGGGTAAAAAAATGTAAGTAAATATCGATTTATTTAGTTAAGCCTGCAACCCCGGTATGCAGTTGATGAGACATCGGTGAGTGAGCAAACTTCTTCGAACAGCCGAAGGGCCGGAGACCACACGAATTTCAACCATTGGCCATGGGAGTTATTGGATTTAAATGAGCGCATTTCCCCTTAGTTTTAATGAACACCGCAGTCAAACTAAATGTAAAAAAATATACAAATATTTATATCACACGCACCTAAGGTGTTGTTACTATTATCTTTCATAACTGTCATATAAACGTACACGTATATACGTATGTCTTTCACATCTTTGAATAATAATTTTTCTAATATCATATTGCTTGTTATGATTGTCGAAGTAGCGGTTCGCAGCATGATCTCTCTTCAAAACATTGCACGAGCTCCGGCGCACAAACCTCTCCGGAAATAAGCCGGAGCGAGGCGGCGGCGGCGCGACTCCCCGCGGCGGGGCTCACGGGGCATTCCTCCAGAATGACTTCCCCGTATGCAAAATAAGAATAACACTCGCTTCCTGTTGGCGTTTCGAAACGAATATACCCGAATTCATTTTGTTATCATGTGAAATATGCTGTCTAAGCGCGTCCGTCATGAGAGATAGACGCAGGAATTAAAAAAATAAACTGCGATAATATAAACAAGCTGCTAGTATTCGGAGATTCTAAAGGCGTGCATTGACCAGATCTTGGGTAATAATTTATGTATGCTCGGCCCCGTGAGAGCGGAAGTACCTACTAGAATTAGAAATATATATGCAAAGGATACATTCAAACTGATCTTTATAACTTACTACCTTTGTTTGTATATTGTATGTCAACTCCACAAACTTGAGATAAGATGTTGACCATGTTACTGTGTAAGAGGCAGCGGCCGCAAGCGGAATATCGATTGGAGGTGACAATAAGAGTCAACTGTGGCTGTATCTTCTAAATTAGGTTTCCGAAATTCGCCTTGTTGCATAGAGGGAAATTAAAGAAATATTTTTCTACCTTATACACGTATAACATCGTAGTATCAATTTATTGTTAAATCTCTCGCAAGTACACGTAGCAGCTCTGGTCATCTGCTGGTGTATGGCTGGCTTTACAGCTTGAAATCTCCACAACCGAGGAGTGGTTTGGGTGAACAGAATTATTGACATTGCGGGATTATAAACCTTGACTCGCGCATACACAATGTTCCTCATCGGTATTTAAAGCTAAACGTATTCAAGAACCTCAATAAATTGACGGCTGTATATTATTTTAAAGTCTTTATTGCTTTTGATTAGCATACGTCGTATTTATAATATCCTTTAGACAATAATTCAATACCAAAAGCATACAGTGTACGTGACGGCTATCCGTAATAAACTTAAATAATTTTATTTTTGATGACGATATTTTCATTACATATGTATAATAGTTAATGCGGTTTGTATTTACTTTACAATACTACCAATTACTAAAGCTTGCATTTAAATTTGAGTGAGTGTTTTTGCTTAATGACAGTCCAAAGACTTTTTTATAATCTAGTCATCAAAATAAATACAAGTTCTAAGTATGCAAAGTTTTAATTTTGAGTTCCACGTAAAAAAGACCAATAAAAAAAAAAAACCCAAATGATGCTAGTGTTATAATTAATGTATATGAAATATTTATTTCTTAATGCTGAAGATCTTCCGATTCTACTTAAGATGTCAAATTTTACGTTGATTTTTAAAGTATAATCATTATTATTATAACGCAAGTGAAATAAAAAAAAAAAAAAAAAAAGCGTGAAACTTGTCCAAAGGTATTATAAAAGAGTTTAAGATCAATTTAATGAATCCGTAGAATGATTATGTTGTCATAAGATATTATGTTAGATCAAACAATCAAAGTACCTTATTGGGCAAAGCACAGGCATTTAAATTTAAAAATCCAGATAATCATTATTTTATTTTTGTGAATTATGTATTTGAAGAAATAAAATAATTAAATACAAGCGTATTCATCAAAATTTAAATTTAAATGAAAAAATAGAGTATATATGTAGAATTATCTAGCTGTTTTAACAGTGGGAATATTCAGATTTTTTAGTGAGCCTTCTGTTTTATATTATATACAAATAAACAAAAACAGATAAATTTCAGTCAGCAAAATACCATTTGGTTCAGATTCCGTAACAAAAACACAAGCCAGACTCCAGAGCGTAAAATATTATTTTCTCGATGCATTCTCCAGAGTTACGACGTGCACAGGCGCCGGGTATAAATATCGCGGGAGAGTTCTTCTGTTATTATCTCATGCACTTATAATAATAGAAGAAAAGATAGTATATAACATTTGAAGAAAAAAAAACACTGCGACCACGCGGCACGTGCCGCCTGTAAACCTGAAAGGTTCAAAGTTCTCAGAGAGCTTCTGAAATAGATCCGATGGCCCAGCAGCAGATTTCTCGGCCCTTCAACGGGTCTGAAATGAATGATACTGATGGACATTAATTACACCAATATATAGCGAAGGTTTTAATACAATTTTATACGTGTGTTAAATAAGGAATGCACATGTCCCTGGCGTGGATGGAAAGCGATAATAATAAATTTAATTATTGAATTAACGATAATCTTAAAACGTTTCAGAGTATTTGAATTTTGTAGGGACTAAAATTACAATTTTATTTTTAAGCGCGGTTGACTGGTGTTATAATTTAAAATAATTATACGTTGCAATAAATATGTTTTTAGCACAACCAACATGTGTAAGTATATGCGTAACTAATTTGAAAAAAAAATACTAAGATATTAGAAAAGGATGTTAGGTGATTGGAAAAATAAAATGATATGTGAACCATGCAAATTATTTTTTAAATGAAAAGACCTCATAATACAAACACAAGAAAAAATGTGAAATGAAACTTCACCGTGTTGCGGTGGTTGCAGCGAGTGCATCCCGCGAACAATGCGAACGGACGCCGGTTCCGAGAAATGCATTGTAATGTCTTCCATCGATAGGCGCCATATCGGGCGATGCTATTTTTAAGTTGACGTCACCGCCGGCGAATACTCCGCCGACGCGTGCGGGTCCCAGGCCGATCCCGAGAAGCGATCTTGACTCAGTTCTGCGTGGAGTGCATCGCAATTGGTATGACGTCATGCCCATTGAGCCAAATATTCAAAATGGCCGCCCAGCGACGGACCATCCGGCCGCTGGTGATTGGATCGATTTGCATTCGGACAGATCGGCGAAATCGCAATATATTTTTCAAGAACTGCTTTCGAACGATTGTTTATTGCTATGATGATGTATCAAAAATAAAATATAGAAAAAATGAATACAGCGAAAAATACTTATAAATTTAAAACAATAATGAAATGTAAACACATCAAATAATATTGGCTGATAAATTATAATAGTTTTGAAGAACTTAAAAATTACATCTACTTATGCAACAAAAATTATACACAGGAATAAATAAAGTAACATTTCAAGCAACACTCCTGTACTTGTTGTTTTTTTAAGTATCAGAAATGATAGATTAGGAAGGATAAATCTCCAGAATTTTTAATTAGGAAGCTCGTGTTGTATTATTCAAGAAACAAGTTAGTAAGAAAAGACATTGATTAATTATTGATAATAGATTTTTTCAGTTATAATGAGATACCTATACAATTAGGTAGCTTAATGATTTATTAACTATAGACATTACGTGATAAAATTTGCCACCTTTTGTAATAAAATTTCCGTAAACAAAAATGGTAAAGCCTCATATCTATTTTCGACACACGGTCACATGATGAATCTTTAAATTTATGTCCACGGCATGTTGATATTTAAATATGCCAATAATGTCAAACTTGTTATACAAACAACATTAATATATATTTTTTTATATATCCTATGATGTAAAGTTGTATGATAAGTGATAAAAACACTGGCATTTAATTTAAAAGTGATTGAGTTTGTATATGTTAGTAGTAATAAAATAATGTTTCCTGTGATAAATACCATGAAAGACAAGTATAATAAATATCGACGATTCTGGTCATATGTTGTGAATAGATATGTAATCTGTTAGCTAAGCTACAGACGCATTATTAAATTAGGTACGATGTAAGGAGTGATATTTTGTTAAAAAAAATAATAATGACAAGTAAATTTGTTACGTTACCTATTATTTACCAGAATAGGATTTCAAGGAAAACAAAAGGTACTATCGTTTTTATATTTTTTTTAGTAGCGTCATTTTTAGGCACATAATGCAACAGGTTTTGATAAAAACTAAAAGAATACATTTTTTTACTTGTGAGTTAGTATTCTATAAGAATGGCAGCGTTTGTGGCTAGGAGATATAAATATTTCAATAAACCCAATGAGCTACGATATGTATTTGATTATTCATAACAATATGTCAAAAGTTACAACCATCTTGATTTTAAACTATTCAACATAAAAAGAACATAAAAAAAACAGCGTTGACAAGAAAGCCAGAGATCGAAAATGGTTTGAAATAAATTATGCTTCCTGCGATTTTAACAGGCAGTTCTTGTTAGACATGACAAATGACGCGTGTTAAAATACCCTCGTTTACAAAGTGCAACAGATATAACGTCAAAAAATTGACGATGGTATCGCAGCGTAACGAAAACACGAAACTACATTATAAAGTGGCATTGTGAGGCGGCTGCGAGCCGCTCGAAATGTCGTTTGTTCAGTAGGAAAGTCAAACCATCGCGGCGGATGCGCGACCAATTAATAACCCGCAAGTGAGATGCTATGAGACTATAGCATTTTTCTTCTTCTGTTTTTGATGTCACGATCTATGGTAGGTTTATGCCATGATTTATAGGCCTATTAGAAGGAGAGTTTTTTTAAAAAGAATGCGGAAGATCCCATCGTATATTGTGCATTATACTTTGACCGGTTAATCTGAAGATTAAGAGTTACGAGTCGTATTTAATGACATTAAAGGCATTTGTAACGAGGTAGGTACTTTTGGTTGTAAGTGGAACTCAGTTGCTTTATCTATTAGAATCATTTAAACTGTATCACGATTTGTATGCAGATATAGTTCGGAATGTGAAACTAGCATTTAAACGGAAACATAAATTATTATAACAAGCCCATGGTATTCGAGCATAGACGGTGTGTGCAATGATAAACTTACCAAGTTTCAGATATTTATCTTGATAGCTTTAATTGATTAGATAAATTATATGTAGCTGAACACAGGTTTTTTTTTAGAGGCACCCATTGTTTTTGTTTACAACTTCCCAGTAAAAAAATACATCCTGAAGTATTTATCTTATTTTGTAACCATAAATATAATTACAAGTAAATAAATAGATTTAGCAATTATTCAGTACAAAATTCACTGCTATGATACATGATTTCTTATCTTACTTGAAAATATGGTTATTGATCAGTTAAATTTTACACAACTTTACCACCCACCAATTATCATTTTGTTAAACGCATTCAATAATATACTTTATATCTCTTTAAAGTTTCCTCGAATCACCACAGGTTCTTATATTCATGTATTTATAATTACTAAATCATATGTCTAATAAATGATATTTTTATTTTTAAGCACAATCCATTCTATTTTTCACATAGTCAATATTCTCCGAGCCATATTGGACCAAAGCGAGCCAGCATCTGTTAGGGATCACTTAATGTAGCGGAAATTCGTAAATATAACGAGGACTTTTTCATTTAACGTATCCTTATACGTTTGAGTTGTTCAATATTTCACTTACATGAATAGCATTTTAAAAATATATTTTTTTAAAACAGCGTTGTAAAAGTTATGAAAGGGGAAACGATTGAGACATCAACGGCGCGATGGCCAGCACAGTTTAGATAATGTATGTAGCCATTCCAGAATTTATGTATCACACAAAAGGGCTTTTCATTTCAATATAAGTTATAAAATATCAACGACATTCGAATTAACATTTTACATCGGATTTCTCCCACGCGTGTAATATAATACAGAATTTATCGGATGTTTAGTGAAATTACTAGATTACCACATATGCACCATAAATGTTATACTTTTGTATGATAATATCTGCTTTTCATGTGAATGTATGGTGGGATGGTTCGATATAATTGTTCTTGACTTTGTATGGAAGACCAGGTCTTCCCATAGCCCCAAAATCAAGTTTGAAACTAACACATGGACGCTAAGTAGAAATCTTTGTTTGACGAGTCGTGAAAGATTACAGATTTAATCTTGTGTGATTTCTTGGTCCTAAGTAATGTGGTTAATATTTTATGCAGGTTATGTGGAGACAAGTAGAAATCAAGTTTTACGCTGAGAATAATAAAAAGTGCAAGCGAGCAAGTATTGTTGATTGTTAATTGAATCTCATGCTTAGTGTATCATTGATAATTTAATAAAAAAATAAAAAAAGATTTTGAATTTCAGTAACGCTAAAATTTTACAAGACGAAAGAAAAGTTAGAAATATATTTAAAAAATATGAAATCACATGTAGTTTTGGTTTATTTATAAGTTATACGAATAATCATTTTTTATAATATTTTTACTCGAAGATGAAGTTTTTTAACACTGGTAAAGTTTCTAAATCTAGAAGCTTGTAGCTTCTGGATGACATCTATTCTGTTGTTCTCTTTAAGACGTGAAAAATTTTCAGGCCACGTCTGTTGACACAAATATTAAATTAAGAAATCAAAATGATGCAAAGAAATATGATTAATGATTCGTTTGAAGTATTTTACACGTGTTACAAATCAAATATAAAAAATACAGTGGAGTTTCTTAATACGTTGCAGGGAGAAGCGATATCCTCGTCGACGCCTCTCAGTCACTTCACTCAAGTGTCAGGCGGTCACCTGTCCTGTCAGAGGTACAAAACGAATATCCTGTGACTAACGAGAAGTCTGATCCGTTCTTCGGCGCCAGGCGGCGTTATTTTCGTTACAATTTCCGTTACTCGTTTTGTGAGAGCTTAATATGTCGGCTCGGAGTTTCTTAGCTTGAAATAAGTACGTATACCCTTATAAGGGCGAATGAAGCTTCAAAAAGCACAACGAACTGTAGAATTAATATGGGACAAGTTTTATTTTAAGCCTTGTTGCTTCATTGCATATTGATGGTTGTATTTTGTTAGGTTAAATAAAAATCATTCTAAAATATAGCACTATTCATCTATCGCAGCAATAGATATGAATTAAATATTAGAGGTATAATATTTTTTGAAATGTTATACCTCTGATATTATTGATATAACCCGATTATGTTAATCCTGGGAATCGATATAAACTAGTCCAGTCTTTCAATTATAGTATAGCAAAGATTTATATTAATATTTTCTAATATTTAATTATCTTTCTGTTTATGATATGGTTTATGTCAAAGTTTAAATTTTTCACAGCTTTCGAAATCTAGAATTGTATATCCTCGTGCCAAAATATTTTTTTAATATTCAGGTTAAATTTAATTGACTGATATTTATCTTGCTTTATGTGATTTTGATTTGAATATTTTCACAAGCTTTAGTATAAAGTAAATGTTTAGAATGTCTGCCTAGTCTTTTGACTCCGCATTGACGATAATGACAAAATGGGAATATTATTAACGGATGCGTTAGTTATTTCGAGAGATGTGTGCATCGGTAATGTGCGTCTCTTTGTCCGGGTTATAGACTTTATTCTTTTCTGTTGGTAATTCGTGTTGAAGATTAGACGTTGATGATAAATGATGGTTATTATGTGGAATATTAATTTGTTAATGAGTGCTTTCGTTTTGTTGAAAATCGACTTTTTTGTATTCCCGTCTGCATAAATCACACTGTAAACATAAAGGAGTTGGAAACATCACACGGAGATTACGCGAAGCTTAATATTAATACAGAAAAATGACGTGACAGATGTGTAAGATACAAATGAGTATTTGAATACTTTCATATTCTTTGAATACTTTCATTAAGAATAATTACACTCAAAAAATATTATAAGCATTTAAATTGTCGATAAGTTTTATTCACGATTAAAAACTGTGGGTTTATTTCTGAAATGATGAAAAATAAATCATAACTAAAAGTCATAGCGTGAAATGACCTGAGGAATAAAGAATGTATATTAATTCACTGGCTGCTCAATAATAAAATGTCTCAGGTTTATGAAAGGCTATATTTCGACACGTGGAACAGAATTATGAAATTTAAAACCTATTATAATAGATTATTTATACAGCACGTATATTATTACAACACATCTAATGTTCGAAAAATGAGCATATAACTGTATTATTTTAAAGGTGAAAATATTAATATTTGAAATATGTATATTATATATTAATGAATATGTGTATAGAGTTTCAAAGTATGTACTGATAGAAAACAAAAGAGCAACGTTTAGTGGATAATATCACGAACAAGGGTGGTTTGAATGAAATACTGGCACAACGCAGTCGGCGTGTAGATTAAGGGTGCGTCATCCCCGCGTGGGGCAGGGACGTAAACACTATGCGGGGGAGAACTCACGAGTGCGCTGTGGGGGGTGGGTGTGTGCAAGGATCGTCGAGGGCTGAAAAAACATTTTAATAAAGCCACTAACTTGGGGGGTACATTTAGTCATCTACTTAAAATTGGGAAAGACCAATTTATAAAGTAAAAGTCCAATGTTAATTGTTTTTTTACCCGTTAATTTTCCATTCACAAAAGCCGTAGGGTCGACAAACCATGCACGGCATGGTAAAGAGTAGCGTATAACCAAGAAGCGTAGCAATGTCGTAGGAAATCGACCATAAGTTAAAGATTACAACTTTAAAATATATACCTGCAAATACTTCAATATTGCATTTTTATTAACTAATCACAAATTATTTAGACTTTTTCATGTTTAAATAAATCTTGTTAATATATTAAGTAAACTCTTTTCATTACATTGTATTTAATTTAAAGCCCTGAAGTTTTAATAATCTACACGTGCATGTATTATTTTTGTAACATAAATCATTTGATAGATTTTAATTATAATAATAATAAGCTACCCATAAAAGTTCAAACGGGTTTTAACTGTGATAGATAGCTGTTCAATTAAGAGTTTATTGTTATAGCTACCAACACGAGCACAGTGCATCGACATACCAAAATAGGCAGTACGAGAAAAATAATTGATTGAGATGAATCGCTTTTTAATCGAGAAATGACCGAACGGTCGGTCTATTGTTGCAACACGCGTGGAGTTCAACTGCATTATCTAGGCGTAGCTCCACAATCGCTTGCACACATTTGTTTATGGCCTATGATAAATTGGCTGCAAGTTACATCAACCAACTCCATATAAAGGCAGATTTATCTCAAAGCAGTATCATTTTGGAGGTCAATTGATTATTATAAACTAAAAAATTTTAAGTTTAAGAAGATTCAAAAGCATATAAAATTTTACTGATGTTGTAAAAAATATTCTATATATATAAGAGTTTTGCATTTACAGTTTTGAAAAATATTGCAGAGCACATCACATAAATCAATTGTGTTGGAGTTATTATCTTGTAAGTCAAATGTTGAATGATGATATCCACCATAGAAACGACTATCGTTGTAGGTGACTTTTAGCTACTTAGGAAGTCAGGCCTTGTTTTAATATTATAATAATTTTTAACTTATACGTTTTGATTTAGGATTTATTTTAAATCTGAATTTATTAGGATTTATTTAACAATGTTACTTTTTTTAATGATTAATTAATTAAGAGTTCAGTATATTTTAAAATCCATTTCAGTTCAACGATAAAAATTATAAGTGAGTAAATTTTTATAGATGTTATAAAATATGAAATACAATACACGTATTTAAGTGTAAATTACAGTGTAAATTACAGTGTAAATTACACAAAAAGTCAAGCGTAATTTTTCTTGATTCTGATGTGACTGCAGAGGGCCAAAAGTAAACAAGCGACAGACCGCACCTCCTATAATAGAATCCCCATGCCGGGTATCATATGTCCAACAACCAAAACTCACTCGGGAGCATTCCAATCAATCCACACGTGTAAAACCATGGGCTGTGGTATGTGACGATGGTTGTACGGCCGCGACATTCGTAAAGGGAGAATAGAAATAACACTTGGGTTAAATACTCGTAGAACGTATTCAGAAAGCAAAACTAAATGCATAATTTAAAATATCGGATATTTGTAACGGATAAGTCATAGAGCATTCTCACGAGCAGGTTCATTGAAGAATAATAATTTACAAAATTAAAATAAATAAAAAAACAAAATCTAGGCTCAAGTAAAATACCAAAGAGCTTTCATATAAAGCTAGTATTGAAATAAAATGACGAATATTTCGTTTGTAAGGATTTAATAATTATTATACAATATGCAAAAATAATCTGCATAAATTTGGGTACCAAAACATCTGTGATTATCCAGTGGCGTACTTTAGGAGAATATGAAAGTTGTTTCCCCATACAAAGCCGACAATCAATTTTATTTTAATAATAAAAAAAAATTCACTGGAGAAATATTCGAAGAAAAAATAATCGCAAATGACGCAACATTTCACAATATCTCCAAAAAAATATCGCCACCCAACAAAACCGAGTGTCTTGAAAGTATGAATGATCTGTATCATGGAGTGACTGCGACAAATATATGGATTCATATGGATATATTATTGACGCTTTATTTGAAACTTTTAATAATATATATGACACGATATTCAATAATTCTGGCAATTTGCGTATAAACGCAAATTACCAGAATTATTAAAAATCGTGTTTTGTAGTCATCAGTTAAACCAAATCAACGTAAACTACAGCAATAAGTCGCTAAAATAAAAGTCAGGGTATGAGGTAAATAAACTATAGTTTACGTGAAATTAGTTGGGCGAATGACTTTGCATAACACTGATAATCTACGAAGAGTTAAAATAATTATCGCAACTCCGCTGTCACGAATGCAATACATAATTCATTATGCAACGTTGCATGAGAGATTGCAGATTTCCTTTCGATACCGCAGATAGGCATAATTTACATGTGACATCGCGTGTCCCGGGAGACGCGAGGATGCAGCCTACTTCTCAAATGGGCCACGTATTGCCCATAACGAGGAGTCGTGTCGTCGAGCCCAGCAGGCGTGGGGAGCGAGCCGGCTCTACCCAGTAGTCCGTTACGAAAGCGTCGTCATGGCACGACTTCAAGAATAGCAAGATCAACTGACCCAAAACAACATATTCAAACAAATAATCTGCCTTCAATTTTTATAAAAATTGTCTGTGATGCAATTTGACCCGACGGTCAAAATCTATTATCTTCGTTTGGTTGCGAAAAAGCGAGTTACTGTGTTTTTACTTCTTCGACAGTCAAAATAACTTTTATTGCAAACGTTCAACGAATTCATATAATTAAAAAATACATCAATAAAAAGCATTAAATTAAGGTTTCAGTTAGCACGAATTTCAAATAGAGTAAAATATTTAATTTAAATGATAGTTATCTCTTTACTTTTAATTTGGTGTCTTTTTGGTTTGAAAGTCCAATGAGTGTAAAATGAGAGAAATAAAAAAATTACCGGCCTTTAAAAATCAAACGAATCCTTGCTATATGAATTCCAATGAGAAGCTAATAAAAAAAACAGTAAATCAATATATCAGGCCAGATACAAATTCTTTCATCTCCTTGAACGCCCACGAATCTATAATAACTTCTAAAAAAACCTATATCAAACTGCGGTGATAATTTAATATAATTATGGTAAACACGTTATTAACAAGATAATAAATTATCTTTTAAAAGGTTAAGTTAAGTTGCATGAAAAATCGCAAATGAATTTTAAAAAAAGCGTGTTCGTGCTCAACTGCCTTGCACAACACACGAGAAAGTAATATTCCGAACGACTAGCAAACCATGAATTTGCCTTCAATTAAAATTGTAAAGTAAGGAAACCCACAAAATGATGTCAGTTATATCACCGCGTGTGGAGACACCGTGATCCATATTCCATTACGTAAACAAAGAAGCACACAGCGATGTTTTCAATGCGAACTCACGTTATGAATCAATTAATATTGTGAAAAATGTGTGTCAGTAGACAAAAAGTAATTTCGGCAATTTGTTGCATACGCTGCTTCATCTAATTACTCAACGACTTAATATATGTGCGATTTAAACGAACGAGCAATGAGAATAAGTGCGTAGCTACGCCCATTTTCGTAATTCACGCTACAATTGTAAAGGTATTTTATAATTTTCGTAAATCATATTAATTTTAAAAATCGTTTAAATTAGAGTGTATCGATCGGATTACAGCGTAAAAAATCAACATGGTAGGCACTAGCGGTTAATAGCCGTTGTGTTGAATAAAGTTATTTAATTTATGACAAGTTCAATATGCGATTAATATGAATAAATTGTAAAATTATAACATCCGGAGAAGTCCGATGGGATATTGCGCGATCGATTTAAATTGAAAAGATGGGCTGTGTCGGTATGCGATATAAATTGTGTATGAATAAGAATGAAGGATATTGGAAACTCATGAGACAAAATTTTATAAAATGTAGCAACACGGATAGATGGAAAACAAGCGTCCATAATAATCTTTATTAAAATGTTATAAAATATTTGATTGACTAATAAATAATGACTATTATTCACACAGCAGAAAATTTAAAGTAGGACAAGTAACTTATACAAGAAAAGTGTCAACAGAAATCATTTCATGAACCAATAGAAGGTTTACAAATAGATAGGTGGATGGATTCTCAACAGCGTAATTACTACGATTCTTAAAGAATTCTCAGTTGATTCAGTTTCCCAATTACATGTGAATAAAGTTAAGCAAAACCTTTTTTTTTTTAAATTAAAGTCGAAATAGTGTAAAATAAGATCCAATTCAAAAATATGACTTATCCCATGCGAGTATTCAAGTATTCTTAAAAAATAAATAAATAATTTATCTAGAAGGTTTATAAATTTTTAAGTATACGCTATTCACGAGGCGTAACGCAGTTTCAAAATAACCTAAGATTTACATTAGGGGTGAATAACATTCTATAACCTCCAAGTAATCACAATAGATAACAGAGCCGCAGGTAGCACTAATTATTCCGACACACCTGGGGCCTGCACGTGTGTGGGTATTGTATTTCGGTGCACCTATACTGGGGGCATTGTCTCTGGTTTCTGTTTACATGGTGTTTTTTTTTTAGTTTCTTTGAACATCTTTATCTAACAATGGACATGTTATATTCATAAATAAGACCGCTCCTTGTGTTTTGAGAGTAACTGGAAGCATATTATTTGTAAATGGGAATAAGTATGAAATTATTGTTACAAAATAAAACCTGAATAATTTGAATATTTCACCTGAATAGTGAAATTCTTGGTGGGGGTATTCTTTTTATAATGATTAATGAATTAAGGGTGATAAAAGAACATAGAATACCTGTATTTTTAAAAGGCTCTAGACTTAATTAATTACCGTTGCGGTCTTTATTGTGTATATGCGGCATATATTACGAAACATTTTATTTCTTTTCGAAGTAACTTCAGTACGGCTTATTTTTAAAAGTAGGACATAAAATAATTGTGTGGTAAAAAAACCAAATCGATTGATTTGACGTATTTCCTACAACCTTGGCATTACATTGCGGTAAAATAAATGTTAAACGATTATTTTTCAACTATGTAAAAGTTATATTCGATAAGCAAATACATAAAAGATGTAGTCGATAACAAGGTAAAATTTTTCCAAGTTAGTATTTACTTAAGAAATCCGTTTACCTACAAACCAATGTAAATAGTTAACAGAAGGTAGAATCCAAGTAACTCATATGTAGGTTTTCTGGTTTTAAAGCCATCGTCAATAAAGCAATAAAATTAGTAAATGTGTTCAAAACCTCGAATATTTGGATTATTTATGAAGTATCCAGTTAAATATTTACATGATGTTTACGAGTTGTTTACAATATAAATTTGGTAAATATTTGATTTCACATAAAGAATGCTATCTTCCACACGTTAACGTCACATTACAGTAAATCTCTTCTCGCACCTGCAGCATTTATTTAAATGCATATGCTACCTTTTAGTGAAACTTTATAAACGCATTAATTACTTCAACAGATAAAATTCTTATTGAAATTAAACATTACCATCATTTTTGTAGCACTGTCGATAATTCATTTAGTGTCATTAAATTCAAATCTTTACTTTATGTAAGCAAGTCGTGAAGATTGTAATAAACAAATACAAAACGCTTTTAGAAAATAGCTCAAGAGTAAATTACGAGCAATAAACATTTCCGTTTTCTTATACTTTCTTCAGCCATTATATAACGCAATCATATATACCCAAGGATAGACTTAAGCATAATATTTATTGTATTGTTCGTAACTGTTGAATAACATCCCTCAAAAACATTAATTCCGTTGATGTGATTGAGAGTTGAACCTGTCTGATCTCTACAATATATTTTTAATAAAATATCTTCGAATAATTATGACTTTTATGTTTATAAACGAAAAACCGGAATATTGCGTGCCCGAAAAATTCCAATTTTGTCGCTCTACCAGTATCGGCTAAATTAATTTACAAAAAACCTTCACGTTGGTTATCCTATTCTGAGATCTTGAACAGCCAGTGATATATCAACATCTCAAAACATCAAATGGAATTAAGATAGTGTCTAACTGCGTACTTGTGCCAGGAGCATTAAGTAAAATAGACATGCGTGTTTCCGTTTTTTAAAGCTATTTTAAACTGTAGTAAAATCTAATGGCAGACAGAGAAAGGGTGTCGTGAATTATAATGCTCTATTTGGAGTGTCTTCTGAATAAAGTATTTCCACGGTTCCAAAAGATAAAACTTGTATGAACGTTGTACATTATAAACATGGCCAGAATAAGTCCACTGACGCACGCGAAGGAGTGCCTGGCGTGTGACAGCAGGAGAACTGCAACCTGTGTCGACGTTTTATCAATTTTCAGGCTCGCTTGTGTCAGGTGATTGGCAATGAATTTATAGACTAATTTAAATGACTGTTTATGGACAAATAAACACGAATACTGTGGAATATCTAGAAAAAAATAATACACTTTAATGTTTGCTCGTTTAATTGTATCATACGATATTGGTTGTTTGTAACTTTTATTTCCTTGTGTTTGGTTTTTAAACTTTTATGTTGTATGTAAATCCATAATGACACCAAGCATTTGAAAAAAACATTGCTTATGGATCTGTGAAATGAATAATTTTTTAAAAAAACTTTCAATTCCAATATTGCACGAGTATCAGAGGCTTTACCACGTACGTGTTGCAAATCAAACATCCCGAAGCATATAATAATGATTAAATAAAACTTAATACAACTGAGGGTAAAGGGCGGTGCAGGTTTTAGTAAAAGTACACAAATACTTGTTTTCACCCTCCTTTACTGGCGTGTAATTAGTAAAAAAAATATAAAGTAGCTTTTAAAGTTCATCGAACCAGCTAACCTATATTGATGAAGTAAACATATTTTGAAGAACTGCTAACCGCAGGGCCTACACCCCCGGGGGTGAAAAGTCAGTTTTAATTGGGTTAATGAGAATTGGTTCACCACGGTTCGGGTCGCTAATTAACACCGGTTTTCTAACGAATTGACGAATGGCATGACACCGCCTTCCTAATTAACAAAACTCTTTAGATTTTGGGGATTACGCGCGACCCACATTCTACTCGAGAATAGGCCGCAACTATGCTGATCCCGCGTTATTCTAATCCTTCTGGCTTGAGTCTGACACTTCAATCTTGATATTTATGCCGAATGTCAGGCAGGTATGTGCACATAATCCCTGAAAAATGCACAGCTGTTAGCTTTGGTTAAAACCGGTATCATCATCCAATTAACTAATGATTTATAATTCGCCAGATTTAAAAAAAAAACCCTTGACATAAAAACACACACAAAATGTGTTTTATTCCAACATTAAATATGTTGAACGACGTGTCAAAAGCTCTAATGATGTCTTAACACCTGATGTAATTCTTTTAAAATAAATAACGCGTGCTATATTTTCATGTAAATCATCTAGGATCAAACCAAAATACCCATGAGTTCAGTTACGTACTTTTTTTTCTAAAATATATTTTAAGCTCTTATCTTCTTCTTAATTTATTCAAAAGACTTATTTTTCAAAATATAAAGCTTCTTAGACCAATTAAATAAGGTGAAAATTATTTATATCAATTAGTTTTTTCAGATTATAATAATAATACATTTACCATAGATTAAATTAATATTCAGAGTGAGGATATAAATCACTTTTAAATTTGAATAAAAAATAACAATAAATGTATTTCAAAATCTTATACAGGAATGGACAACAAGTTGGGCAATAATGGACAGGAATGGACAATATTACAAGTTATTATAGTTTTATGATTTAAGCGCAGTGCCGAGAATGGGACAAAACTCTTCAGCTGATGCTGGAAGTACGAAATGAAGATACATATCCATCAGCTGCCTGGCACGATGTGGGTTGAGTAAACAGGTGACAATACACCTGGTGCCGTCCACCTGAGAGCTGTTCGATAAAAATCACGAAAACAATTTACTGTTTTAAAGCGATAAAATAACATTTATCCAAATTTCACCAGAACATAAGCAATTTGTTAATTTTAAATTTATTCCATCACGAAACAAGAATCATAAATTAAAAGTAATCCAAATTTGTATAAAATAAGAAAAAACACTCACGCACAGGCTAATTGTATGCAATAGCAGTAGACAAGGAGATATGCTAAATGATCGTTTTATTTTTCAGAAAAGTTTAAAATCCGTACTTAAAAAAATTTTGACCAAAGAAAAAAAAAAGATGTTACAAGTAACAAGGTATTTATAAATGTTATATTTAAATCTTATTCTAATTGTAATACCGTATACACATTTATAAATGTTATTGGTGTGATCATAATTTATCTGAATATAATAAAGTAACTAATAAAAAAAAAACATCTTAACGAATAAAATATTTTTTTAAGATTTAGAGCATAATTTTGATTACTGATCACAACGCATGACCCTTACTCTAGTTCTAAAATTAAAACTACCTAAATCCGAAGAATAAATCCTGACAGGAGACAGCGAGGGAGACAGGGCGGCTGTCGCTGTCCCTGTCTATGCAGTTTGGTAAATAATGACAACCCAAAAGGATATCGCCTGAATGTGACGCAATCACGCACTGAGTATTTTTGTATAAATTAAATGAATGGGTCTGATCGATATTGTTAGCGGACTCTAAATAACTATAACAAGCATACTGTTCGAGCGCTAACGATCAATTGTGAAGGTTTTACTGTAATTTATGTATCGCTGTTGATTTTAAATCGAAGCTGTTGCGAATTCGAATAAAATTTACTCATTTTCATAAGTTCATATGGGACAACGGAAACGTTTACCATCACATAATATATATTTTTTTATCTATGCACTTATAAAGTCGAAACTAACGAATTTGTGAACATCTTAGTTAAAATAAAAATGCGATAAGAAAGTTTTCATATATAATAATATTAATATATTTCTTAAGATTATACGAACTATTAAAATATATTTTTTTATACAGTAAAAAAGGAACACCTCCTCAATGTAATACGATTTGTACATATTAAGGTATAAATATTTTTTATGTCCACATTTTTTTTAAAATTCATTGATTGTGTCTATTTAGCAATATAGAATATGAATCTGCTTAACCTTTTAACTTTCTCATTGTTAGTCTAGTTAAAAGCTAATATACTCTTGCAAGCCTGCGTGCGTTGTCACAAATGCTTACATTCCAGTCTTGTTCAAATATAACTGAATGTCGTACAGTTTACACGGAGGAACGAAAGAGCGAAAGTGCATGTATTTTCAGTATTCAAAGTTGAATCCGACAGGCCTCACGAGCGCATACACCTGAGCCTCCGTACATTAATTGCGTCTCCCACGAAGCAATCTTATTTTTATCATATCGGGCAAATTCTCATCTAACAATGGTCGCGTTTGTGCAATCTGATGTATCTGGGCCGGCCGCTTATTAGAGCGGCTAATGCTCTCCGCGCGACAACCTTTCATTTCATAAAAGTGAAATAATACAATACTTGCATATTTAATAACCGCTGGGTGCATAGTATTGTGGGAGAGAATAACGTCCAGGCATGCGCGGTCGCCATTTTGTGTGCACACTGATTTGGATTTGAACTCGACGCAGGAGCAGCGGCAGCTAGGAGATATTATGAGTTTTAATTTTAGATGTGCATAAGCGCAACATCATTAAAGCTTGATCTGAATACAGTTTTAAAAAAATAGACTATTTTTTAATGCGATAAAAACTATCGATGCCAAATACATACAGCGGGCGTAGATAAAATTAGTATTCGGTAAAACAATTACAAACTAAAAATAAACGAAGCTCTGCGAGGACTCACGGGTGTAAAAGGTAAGATTTAATACCAGATCAAAAACACTTGTCTTAAAAAACAAAACAAAAAATTAACAAAATGCTAGATGGATATTTTTGGTGTATGCAAGATTTAAAAGTGTTTGAGTTAGCTCCAAATAACTAAATATTATTTTGGTGGTATGCAACCTTTTAAGTTAACTTAAAATTTACCAATAGTAAACACAGTATAATTTAATTCCTTTAGTGGAGTATCTGATATTTTGTTTGCATTCCTGTATGCACATTGTACTGTGAGAACGCAGGGTTTCAGAAGGTTCTCTCGAATAAATAAGTGGAAGTCCCGGGGCATGGGCGGACAAATGTCACTTTTGCTTTCGTGCCATTGAGAGGAGTGACACGGCGGAGAGCAAAGCACGAAGCACCAGCGTGGGCAGGGCCGGCGACTTAATACAATTTTACATAATATTTATACACAAACAAGAATAAATTACTCCCAGTGAAGCTTTATTAGGCAATAAACTAGCTTGCCGTCCTGTTATCAGCGGATATTGAATATACATAACATGCCCACACTCTCTTATACAACTGAAAATGGTAATATATATGCGATAACTAACTGTGAAATGTATTAACAAAGCGCCATAAATTATACTTTAAGATTTAAAATATAACTTTGACTAAAATGTGCGTAGCTTTCAAAAACCATACTGTTATAACTGAGGATTGATAAAGTGTCAACATTAAAAAGACTTCTCATAACAAAAGCGTTGAAATAACTACATACTTTGGAAATATTTTCTAGCCCTTTATTATAGCTGCGGTATCTATTTATCATTAATCGATACAAAACAAAAATATTTAAATATTTTACAGAGATAACATCCTGGTCCTCAAAACACCAATACATTCTACTAAAGTAAAATATTGGAATTTTCACTAATTAATATATATCAAATCATATATGAAATGTCTGTAACAAACGCTGAATACAGTAACCAATATTGAAATACTAGAATGTGCTAAAACACGGGAAAATCGACATAAAAATTTGGAGCCCTACTGTGGATATGCAAACATAATGTCGGATACTTTAGGTCTACGAGAAGTATTGATTTAAAAGCAAGTTCAAGAAAATTAGCAACGGCAAAAGAAGCTTGTTCTGATTTTCCCACGCCGGACTACAACGAAGAGTTTCTGATACTTGCCAAGAGTCGAATGATGTTTCGTCAACGTCTCTCGGCGACGGATGTTCCCAGCGATAATCTTTTGGTTTTAAAATCGTTTTCAAAACCGTATTCAATAATTATATGCTAACATATATTTCAATTTCAACAAAATGTGACATAATCAGGATTACCCCGAGGGCACATCTTTAATATATACAATTTGAGATGAATCGATTACATACTATTTAGTATGTCGAATGTGTTAGCTAGCCACTGTTATACCAACTTAATCAAACAACTAACAATTTGTTAAACTAAATGTAAATATTATGATAATAAGTGTATTCAGCCCTAGGATATTTTTGTACCACAACTGTATTTGTATTGTATTTCTAAGTATTCAATTTAGACTAGTCCATTAAAGAATGTCATGTATTCTCGTTCGTAAATTCTTGGGTCATGTAATGATCCCAGGACGCACACAAAGGGACCTTTAAAGGATCGAGGATCGACAGCAATCAGGAGCCTTTCACATGGAGATGAGGTCGTGCGCCTCTGACGATGGAAGTAACCAGGCTGGGAGAATAAGGAGGACGACACAAATAGAAGAATAAAGGAAGGAATTCGGTCACAGCTGTCAGCATCACCACGGTATAAACTTCAAACGCTTCTTAAAGACGTAAACTTATCTCGGGGGACTTCGTGACCTGAACTGAATGAACTAAATATACGAAGTGGTTACATGACAAATATACGAATTCATAATCTCTGCAAGCATACAACGAAGATAATTCTCAATTCATCGTTAAAAATAATTATTTTTCGATGGTTGATAATTTGATGATTAAAAGCTTATGACAACGCAAGAATGCGATGCAATACCAGAAGCGATAACTTTACTATGGAACAAAAAGGGTGACAAGTAGTATTAAACATGATACTGGACATTTGTATGCGAAAGTTATGTGAAGATTTTACGGACATCTGATTTAAAGTAAAACTGTTTATTGCAATCATCAAACGTTCAGATAATAGTCATAAATATACTCGCATTTCAACAGTATATTTATACTCGTAAAACTAAGAGTTTCGAAAATGGGCCGCAAATAGATAGGAGTCTTTAGGCTACTTGTAATCGCCTTCACGTACTAATAAGCAATCGAAGCGAGCTTTTACTTTTGCCTGAAAAGATAAGCTCCGATCATTATCGGAATCAATGCACTACTTGTGAGTTTACAATTATAATTACTCTCACAATGGGTACGGAACCGAGGCAGAAAAATATACAAGAGAGAGTACTCGTGAGATCGACGAATTAATGATAATAAAATGCAACCGTAAATGCATTTTGATTATAGGCTTGGCGATAACCTGCGTAATAAGAGCGCAGCTGATATTTGCGACAAAGGCCTGAGAAAATGTTTCAAAAATAATTATATGTGAGAAAATACACGAAGGTAACTCTGAGACCAAACGTGGTATTTACTAAAACTAAAGTATTAAATATATATTTTTTATTATATTTAAATTTCAGAGTCGCAGTCAAATAACAAATGAGGGCATACAGAGTATTAAAGTTAAATTTGATTATCATTTTAAAACATAGCGCATTACATATTGAGAGATCGCCAACAGGGCCCCGCCCTGAGGATTGAATCGCGAACAAACCTGGTTCGGTTTAGTTAAAGACGTTAACTGTCATTAACATATTTTTAATATATACAGTTTTCTATTTAAAAAAATTAAGTTCCTGTATATCTTTGATGAATTAGTTCATGAATGTTCCGTCCATAAAGCTAATATTCATAAAACATTTTTACACATTAATATGTGTGAATATTTATATAAATTATTCAAAAGATATACCACTCATTGAATATTCAATTTGATATTAAAAAAAACTTTTCAACGTATTAACGCCCGCTGCAATAATTTTACACTTAGCATGCATCTGCAAAAATGCAAGTCTTGAATCTAGTGAACAATTTAACGGCAATAACAATCAAATTTGTGCGAGCCGAAGAAAGTAAACCGCTTTGAGATATTCAGTGCATGAGATACCAAAAAAAAAAACGAAATTTTACTATAAAATTCGTTGAATTAATTTTGGTTGTCAAAATCTGCAGCTAAGTGTGATTGCCTGGGAACAGAAAACGCCGACAGGTTTATTCGTGGATTAAAAGCTTTTGAGTCGTGATTGAAAAGAACGAAGTGCATGTTTTTCCGCCACTTTCGATCGTAAAGACAACAATGCAGTCAATGGCGGAGTCGCCCGCCATTTTGTGCACAGGTGGCGTGCCCGACTAAATATGATGTTACGATAATCGCTGTAATAAATATTGGAAAGCGACAACAGTCTTGGCTGAAGGTTGGCGGCCGGGACGTTTAACTGAGGTATACTAATCTGTATCACACACAACGTCCGGTACGGCACAGTGTTTCTTATATTGTTCTTTTCTGGTCACCACTGAGTATACATTCTTACCCCGTATTTTGAAATGCATTTCCAATTTGCTCTTTTGAAGTAAAACTTGACACGATACGACGTTGCTTTGTACCTTCTACTTAAAACTAAGCACCTGTGTGAATTATGGATGGACCAAAAGGCAATTAACAACAACCAAAAAAAAATTAAAAAGCACACAATCAAAAAATGTTTACATTTTATTTGTTACATAATATAACTATTAACAGTCTTCTATCTCTGATTTGCAAAATGTAAAGTGTTAAATCGTTGGTTACAAAATATTTTTTTAAGAAATTACATTCATGAGTCTAGACGTATTATAGATCAAGTCACGAATTCCACGACCATTAATCAGAATATGATATATTAGTATATTACAACGCTTATTGATTCATAGAAAAAAGACGTTTTTCTTCTTCTCTTATTTGCTATCAAATATATATAAATATGTCATCAGCTGATCTTTTTTATAAACAAGAAATACTTATTCAGGTCAGTTATGTATGAATATAATGATAGCACTGCAATTAATGCGTAGATACATACAAATAAATGCGTAACTATGTTATGCCACCGGTGAACTCGTATCGAAAGTAACTAAAAAATATTCTATATAATATATTCAAAAAATATTTTTCAAACAAGCAATTGAATCCAAATCGTACAAACATTTTGCGTTGTTATATACTTCTTGAAGTAAATATTATTACAAAAGATTTAAAAAAAAATTCGGATATACTGTGGATCTCATCAAACGCCCACGAACATATATTTTAATGTTTGTATAGTATTTTTTATTGGTTATGAGACTTCAAACCGACACAGATAGCTTTATGGCTGACAAATTAAGAACAAAAAATTATTTTCTAAAGAAACTTTGATTATAAGATAAGAACTGAGCGATTTTATTTTATACTAGTAATGTAGCCCGTCACAAAATGACGTATTTGATGAACGATGCGTCTTTTGTTTTTTTTGTAAAAGTTCTAAATTTGAAATTCTCGCGGTGAACGACATCTCGCGGCGAAGAAGTGAATCATATAATTCGTACATATTGAAATTCGCTAAAGCATATTTTAAAGTTTATGAATGAAAATATTATCCTATCGTCTTGAAATTCGGCACATAGCTGCGGAAAAATTTACTTAACTTATGTGCAAAAAATCAGCGTTGTATCTTTTAAGATATTCTATAGAAAACCAAAAATCGAAACATACATACAAACACACAATGGCTATTATATATATAGATTGGTTTATTTCATGGATATTATCCAATTACTTGATCATTTAAGAAAGGTGTCTTATTATTATGACAGCTTTGCGTTAGTTTAGGGTAAAAGATATACATATAGACACTCAAATTAAGAAAGTTTGAATAAAAAGAAATCACAGACTTTCATTTGCAATTAACACGTGAGTGTACTGCAGTTTAGTACAGTAAAGGTAAACAACTTCATGGTATCTTCTTTAGATAGAAATGCAATAAAAACACTCCTTCGAAGAGAGCCTAGAAACTTTGCGCACGGGTGATAAAAATCTTGGACTACGCGATGATAGGCTGTGGCTACATGATACGTGAGGCGACAGAGCCTAATCGTAACTTGTAATTTATTCCAGACACGTGGTACTCTGGCCAGCGACTCTGAACAGGGGTTCAGAGTCGCACGTTTTCACGCACTTCAATAATAATTTGCACAGTATGTTTTATGAATAGACAAAATATACCTGTATGAGTGAAAAAAGGGGATTTATTAAGTATGTTAAATATATTTTTTGCCTATTATACTTTTAAAATTGTATTATAAATTTCAAATTAAAAAAAAATGTAGAGAAAGTAACAACTTCTTTGGTCACCGTCTTCGAACCATTAAAAAAAAAATATTTGGGAGGCGTTTATTATTTAATTTAGTTTGTGATGCCGTTCTAATTGCTTTACTACCTTAAATATTTTAGATTTGTATATATTTATAACATAATGTAAAAGCATACATTTACATTTTTATTAACATTATTAACATATTTCATGTCATGTTCAAAATATATATATAATTAAAAATAGTGAAAAAATGTACGACTTGACGAAGGAGCGCCAATACAAGTTTTTATAATGTCAACAAGGTATGTAACGTAGTAAATTTATATTTTACGCAAGTAAATACTCTAAAAACATTGAACCTACATATTTTGAACTAAAATGCAGGGTCATTGAACATACAACACACTTAAATTATTTAGAAATAACATGTTCAAATGTCATAGTGCAATGAAATGCTAATAAAGTTGTAATAGTTAAATTTAGTACTTTTCACTGGCTATACGAAACCATTATGAATAATTTAGTTATGAAATGAAATGAAACATTAATTTACCGATTTCATAACAGTTATCCAGAAACATTCACTTATACATAACCCACCGTTTTTAAGTATTAAAATAATAACACGTACAATAATTATCTTGCGTACCACAGTTACATTTCACAAGTTCACCAGACCAAGCAAACTGCAGGACCAGACTACCGACAGGTGCTCTGTTTCACGTCGCTGCAGCGGCCAGGAAGGGACGGAGGCGCCGGAGCCGCGAGGAGTCTGGAGCGGACGGGAAAGAGAGCACGCTCGGCCGAGCTGGTTTTTGCTGCTCTTGATGGAGGAAGGCGATCGCCCGGAGACGTGTGGTTAAAAAATCGTTAAACATCATTTGATGTTCTCCTGCATCATTGGTAGCCTTCGTGGCCGCTGTTTCCTGGTTTTTATCCAAACGATGCTTGGGTGGTGCACGAGAGACAACTTCGAAACGAGAAAAGAGAGGAAATGACAAAAACTTCAACTAATCCAATAAACACACAGTTGTAATACTTGATAATATATATTATTTCTTTTTCAATACAAATAAATATAGAAGCCAATCAAAATACAAAGCCTTGAATCAACTAACCTATGATTACTGAGTTACTAATACGATCAGAAATATATTTGATAAAGATTAACATCACAGTTCGACGTGCGTAGTAAAACTATTATAATAATGTATTTTGAGGAATCAAAGCCTTGATGTTGATTCTTTTAATAAAAAAAAAGTTTTGAGTATTTTATACTATCTTGCATTTCTTTTAAATGCTGAACTTAATCCATCGATTTAAATAAGTGCCATTATATAATTTTTAAAATTAATATATTTATACAACACATATTGTAAATCAAAATACACAATGGAATAAAAAACGAGAGAAAATAATTATATTAAAATTTATCTACCAAAATATTAATTATGTTGCAGGCTTTTAACAACTAGCGTTAAATTATATAAAAAATAGGCATTCGATAAATGTATTTTAATCTGTATTTAATACCTATGAATTATGTCATATAACCAAAATCAAAGAAATCATATTTCTCTTTTTTATAAAATTTTTTTTTACTATTTATTAACACGTATTTAAACCAAACATAATTTGTAAAATACTGGTTTTTATGCTTCGACTTATAAGTGCCGTAGTCTCTGCCGATTAATAATGATTTAATCAGGCATAATATGAACGCTTTGATTTTACAGATAGACGACATACTAATCGTATTTACACAAAAAGTAATCCAGTGGTGTCACGACATACAAGACGACCGAGCTGGCGCTATGAGCTGATTTGTACAGGTGAGTAATGTAGCGCTGCACTGGACAGGTAAGTTGGAGAGTTTGGGGAACTCTCTTATTCCGAAGCAGTCAGATATTAGCTGATTGCGAAGGTGATAAGCTACAAAAGCTTTATGCTCAGTAGCCGGACAATAGAAAATTGTAATGTGAATTTATTACAAAGTGTGCTTGCAGGTATGGTTTTTACAATTTGAATACGTGACTTTAGGAACTATACTATTATAAACTATTTAAGAAATTTTCAATCAAGGATTTGTTATCATAACAGTATAATCCGAAAGCACATATAATCCATTCAGATAAATTTTTGAACTGTCTTAGCAAACATTACTGAAGAACTGATAAAACGTAATGCAAAATTCATATAATCTTATTGCGGACATAGCAGATTGCATGATTTGGAAATAAATGGGAAAGATTTAAATTTATTACAAATATCAAGTAGTGTATAAATATCGTGAGTGACATAAGTGGTTTATGAACTTAAACGTCGGTAAAATTTATATTTTCTGATAGTAGCTTCCTGAGGCATCGTTTGGCGTGAAGCCTGCTTGTGAGTTGACAAGTGGACTGCCGTGTGTTCCGTCATTAAGTCAACGGAATAATATCGAAGACGTGCATCAAATAAAGAAAGGCGGAGGAATGTTGTTTTATTGAATGAGTCGCTTTGTTGATGTAAGATAAGGCCAGCGAGAATCACTCAGTGACGAATGCCAGTCATTTGTATAATATGAGAACGTACTTTAGAGTAATTATTAAAGATTTCTTATCTGACTAGCGGAGGGCACGACTGTACATGGATAAAAATAAGCTTTCAAAAACAGCTTCTAAAATTAAACACACGAAAAGATCAATGAATATTATTAGGATAAGGATTACAATTAAAAATAGTCTAATGTAGAAATTGGTCATTTGAATGGTTTTTAAATGACAAAATACAAAAGTTGTGCCAAACATTACTGATAAAATATGTACTTAAACAATTACATTAACTGTACTTTATTATTAATAACTCTTGAAATTGAGCACAAACGTAAGCGAGGTATAAAAAAAATGTTAATGGAATTTAAAAAAAGAAATTATACATTGTTTTTGACAAAATACGTAAATACGTTGTAAAATGGATGAACTATATCAGATATTTAATTATGTAAATTTTATAATGAGTTTTATTCTATTATATATCAAATATCAAAGATCCGCACATCGCTATCGCAAATAGAACATAGCAACTTTATTAGTTGGTTTAGCAATGGGCTGAATTTTCCTAAAAGGAGATGTGCCTCCGTCGGTCGGTTCGGCGAGTGTCTTGCTGGAGTCGGCCATGACCAGAGCTGGTGCTGCAGTATCGCGGTTGAATATAAAGCACTCTTAAGTGCGGAGTGGACGATGGGGCTGGTCTCCGGGAAAGGGCATCCTGGGAGCAGACTTGGGGCCAAGGTGTGCATCAGTGCTTCAGGTATGTTGGTGCTTGACATCATTGTGAAAATGGACGCAACCAATGCGGTTCCAGGCTGATTTTATCTTCGTACATGTACTCGCGAATGTACCTACTTTTGCTTTATATTTGGCACAATTTTTGTTTTAAATATTTAGTCATTTTTGGAATATTAATTATAATGTAGTTTTATATTGAGTGCTCTTTTACCTAAGTTCAATTTCAGTATAATAATTTACTAACATATTTGTTTAAATCTTGCTATGTAATTGCATCCAGGATATAAATCACTCGTTTGCTATAGAGCCCAAGAATTTTAACGATCCTTTTCTATAAATTATATCCTTTGAATTCTGGACCGACGGGCCATCAGCGCGGCTGAACTATCTGTACGCGCATTATATTACATTTTGATTTATGAGTAAAACCTTATTCAATCATAATTAATACGCGAAGATAGAACGCACTCTCTGTCCAGCACCATCTTATTTGTTTTAAAAAATACTATGCAATAGCACTTTCTTTTAACCTTTTAAAAAGATAGCATTGATCTTCGTTCTAAATCTGTCGCGCTCATGACAGGTCCCTTTTAGGTCAAATTTAACCGAAAAATGTCCAAAGTGATCGCCACTCAACGACTTGGGCTATATCAAGCATTTTGGTATAACCAAAATGAAATTGGATTTTGAAAGTAACAGTAAAAACTTAATCGTAATTATCACTGTCAAAATAAAAGAGTATTAACAAGTTTTTAATGACACAAATTTAAAACTTGTATATTCATTATTTTATTTTATAAAAGATTCCATAGGTATACAATTTCATGAAAAAAAATTCATGATTTAAACATAACCTGTTTGAGATGAGCAAAAGAGATATGACTGAAATTAGCCGGTCTTGGTTAATACAAAATGAAAATGACTCCCAATAAATTAAAATTAGATGCAACTAATGCAAGTAATTTATAGTTATAATATAAAAATATCAGACTAGAGCGTAGAAATTTATATTGTCATTACAAAAAAAAAAACTACACATTAAAATTAGGAACATTGGCATAATGTCATTCAAAAATAACCCCTCGTCAACCAATACTGCATGGTTGTAGTTTGCGTGCAATTTGAAAGAGCGTTGATCAACTTTTTATATTTACGTAAAAACTAGTTTTTTATCTCTGCAGTTTGTAAATATATTAAAAAATAAGCTAGATAAACTTTTAAGCTATTAAATAAAAAAACATTTCTATTTGATTTTATTACACCGCTAAGGCGAATAAAGGTCAGAAACACAGCGGGGGTCACATTGAAATATTTATGGTATGTTAAAATGAGTTTTGAAAAATGTAAAAGACCAAGGGTTAAGGAATGTATTTTTTCACACATCACCTCGCGAGGGCGGTTTCACGGCTCATTCGTGTTACCTAGGGATACTATTCAATTTTCGGATAGTGTTTTGTAAATTATGACTCTTAACAACTAAGGCTAGGAATCTAGTCAATATATCACTCAAAACGAACCTAAGTCGAAATCAAAAAAGAATAATGTTTTAATCAATTAACTAATTTATATATTCTCAATGATATTTGATTGTCTTGAAACACTTCGAAAACACAATGGTGTTGATTTTTAGAAATTTTATTTGAAAAAATTCTTTCATTTATTTAATTAATTATAATTATAAAAGCTTAGTATTGTTACAAAACTACCAAATTTTCCAAATGGCAACTGAATTTTTTTAATGCATATACAAAATGAGAACAAAATTAGCTGATGCTTTTAATTTTGATTAATTATAACACATTTGTGGAAATGAAAGAGGCTCGCCCCTCCGGCAATGTCCCCCGGTGACGCTAACACCACAAGACAATCACCATAAGTACGGAGCACGAACTAATTTTCCGATAGTTACCGCTAGATCCACTTGCATTAACACTACCATAAGCTTGCCGGACAATACTCGGTTAACTATACTTAGAGCACTCATGGGATATACATTTAAAATCCACCTGAATTCATTTGGTATGAGTTGCTTTGACCTACAGACTGCGGCTAGTTATACTTTAAAAATAGATTGCCATTTATCGAAATAAACACAGATTAGATAGACGAATCAACTGATGTTTATCGACCGGTGATGCAGTCATACAAGAGAATTTCACAACGCTGTAACATAAATGGTATAAATAACCTCAAACATATAGCGTCTCTATATAAAAATTGAAATAAACAACTTGTCAAACCTTTGGGGACATTTATATCCATTAGTTCAAGAATGTATTACAACGTTATGTGAAAATAATATGTTCTATTAAAACCTGCCGCATTTCTTTCTTTAAACGTCTTTTCACGGAACTTCCAGAATTGTGATAAAGGCTGATGTGGTAATAACACTTAACCTGCGCAAAAATCAACCGATTGAATTTAAGTCACCCTTTACTATTATTTTATTATTTTTAAAATAATCGAATACATTGTAGGTTATTTTAAGTAAAACGCAGATCAGATAAATTGTCGCTAGCTTTTTAACGCGGGGTCTTTTGTCGCAGTGTTAAAAAAAGACAAGAGTGTGGAAGTGAGATGCCGGGGCATGGTGGTGAAGTAAAAAGCCGTGGCGAGTTCATGTCGGACCGGTTGACCTTGAACTGTTTAAGAGTTCTTGGCATGCGAAAAGATAGCCTCTATTGATTATCAGAGAATAACGCGGCCGGCCGCGGCACGCGAGCTGGAAAAGAAAACGAAACTGGACGCGACAACCACTTTCTAAAGCAATTCGTACGCGAATATTTTTTAAACACACCAAAAAAACCCGATGATATGGAAACATGTTAATTCTTTTTTAAATTAAATAAAACATCACGTGACAGCTGTCACGTTTTCTCACGATGAAAAATGTTTTTAAATTAATTTATATCTACTGATTTTTTTTAACAAGATAATCTCACAAATAGGTGGACGCAAAGAATACTAGTTGGTATTTTAATAATTGAACAAAAAACATACATGAAAAATATTTACAATCCAACTTCACTCATCTTAAATCTAAAGAGATTATAAATTGTATAAAACACAAAAGAGAATGTTTTCAGCAAGCAATTCGTGTGTCAAAATGTGAGCACATGCAAGGTATTTTGAAAGAAAGAATAGATATAAACGCCACATACAATAGAAAAAACTTCCTGGTAGCGCAAGACACGAAAGTAGAAATAAAGTCCTGTAATCCTTCCGAAATAAGTTCCCGAAAACTATCAGAATCCTGATGATATTATTATATGGATACACAATAAATTGACTTTAATCAAAATCTATAAACTATTAATTAAATGGTACAACTTCAGACGAGACGTTGGGGTAATAGAGTGTCAAGGTAATCCGAAAATAAATGGTCCACATTATACAGAAGACGAATTGTTTTAAACCATTACAATTATATATCTTAACCGTTGAAAATAAATTCATTGTAGAATACAAATAGCATTATAAAAAGTAGACTACGCGACCTTCATCAAAAAGTATTATAATCAAAGTAAAATAAAGATACTGTTCCGAAAACGCTAACTAAAAAACACACCCTGAGAGTATATCAAACCACTTTTGTTGTTTTTGATTGCAATCAACTATTTGTTAAAAGTTTTTTTGGTATATACGTACCTCAAAAAACTAAATTAGTGTGTTTACTAGTGTTCAAAAATTTAACCGTATCTAGAGCCAATTCAGTAGAGGATTTTTACAATTACGTTGTTTGTTCGTAGTTGAAGATATGCATAGCGAGTGTACCTGTGCTGAAATATCAGTAATTTACTTGTGGGCTTTCAATTAGACGACATGACTTACAATTTGTGTTGTAGGATTTCATTCAGAAGAAGCGTTACTTTTGACAACACGAAGAACTGAGCTGATTCTGGAGGTAGATAACTCACCTGGAAAAAAAAGAACAATAATATAAGTATTATAAATATTGAACAGAAAAATAAATTTTACCAATTATGTATCGATTAAATAAAAATAACAAATTTACTATTTTAAATGAATTAACTTATGACGTTTGGTTATTAAAAATTATTTATCGTGAAAAGCACAGAAAAATATAAAAACAAATATTTAATTGAACCATGGCATATAATATATATTATACATATAACCTTGACAATATTTCTCAACATTATTTTGCGATCAAAATTATTATCATATCATAATTTTAAGCAACGAAAAACGTTTTATGTGATTATTTTGAAAAGTAGATATTTCTGTTATTTTTGGGTATAAAAAATTATAATCTCAAGAAATCATCGGGTCGTAAAGTTTACTAAAAAAAAATTTAATAAAAAAAAAACCTAATATTAAACGTTGTTCGTGTAATAATATATAATAATATACTACCCAGATTATAAGGATATAGTAAAAAAAAAAGTATCTAGAAGCAATAAATTATTATTAAAAGTACCGTAAGAAAATAATACGTACATATCGTTCTCTTGAATTACAACCTAGGATGGTATAAATGTATAAGTGCTCATATTACATATAGGAATTTCAAAATGAAATAGTGAGATTATTAACGCCGTTACAAAATATTCAAATTCATCGTTAAACTTCGATAGCTCTCAGGTTTCAGTGGCGAAGTGCATCAAATTTATAAGAATCCTTAATGCAGCACAATTACTCGAAATCACAGCTGGACGCTCTCGGGCCTCGCTCCGGGGCTCGGTTGGGGTTTTTTTTATTCTTGTTTTCATTCCTATCTCGCTTTTCTGTCGGTAAAAAAATCGAGGATGAAAAAAGTCCTTACGTTCTACCCGATAGTTGAAAAGGACGTGTCTAATGTGTATGAGAAAGAAACAGGGTGGTCTATCCTCTCTTTGAAATTTAAAATAGATCGGTATTCAAGTTACTTCGAGTGTCGCCATTAAGGCATTCTGAATGGACCCTAAATCGAATATTAGTAACCCCCGATGCTCGCTTATAAGCTTATTGCTGTAGTTTATTGGAATGAATAAAATACCAGACAATCTTTGGCGATTATTTTTTTTAAGGTAGAGTGCCGATAAATAATAAAAAGTGATATTAAAATAATTATTTTATAAAAACTAATTCCGAATATAATCATAATAACAACAAATATCAAAAAAAGAAGTAAAATAAGAACCCTACTTTTAAATGAATAATCTGTGAATATTTAAGGTAAGTCTAAATCATCTTTAAAGGGTTCGTAATTTTTAGGAATAGTTATGGCCCGAAATTTTGTATTATAATAAAAAATATTGCACATGGTTCATGAATGAAAAAAAAAAAAAATTAATAACAGATTATTTGATAACATTCCGATTATTTTGTTAGAAGCATTATGGGTTATGGTTCGATGAATTAGAACAACTTTAGTATTTTTATTATTCAGATAGAGCATTTTGATAATTACTTTTCTTCCTTATTTCAGAACTTTGAAAGCCTTGCAAAATACTTCAAAGCGTTTCAGTTTACGGTACCACCTTCAAACGCCGCCTGTAAACTAGTTTTTTTGTAAATCAGAAAGTTATGGCGCACTGCCATGCTATAGCGTTTCAGCAAACAATGTTTTTTCAAACAACACCCCTCGGTTAGTATTCCGGTAATGTGAGCTGGCAGCGAGTATACACGCAAAAGTTTTTGTTCAATTGGCTTGCTCAGGTTTTTTTTATAAAAAATAATACTACTAACTTTAAAACTGAAAAATGACGAATAATCTGATAAAAAGTCTAAATATGTGATAGAAAATGTTTACAAAATTAAGGTACTTATGCAACGGTGGTATATATTTTTTAATATTACAGCAATTACTCATAAGAAAAATAGATAAAATTACATTGATTATACTTCTGCATATGTAGTTCAGGTATATTCATAAGACATTTTAAAATTGTTATTTAATTTTAATAATATAGTTAATGTTATTTTAATTATGACTTCATCTTTCTGTCAGAATCTTGTAGGAATCTAACAAAATATAAATCAATACAATACACCTGTAACAATTCTCGAGTATTATGAGATTCGTGTGATTTCAAGATCACCCTGCTGTCGTGAATACTTCAAAACGTGATATAATAGACTTGAAAATAATTGAAACATAACTGGGAGAGTCTGGCGGCGCAGTCCAGGGGCGCGCGGCTCCCCTCCGGACTGCTCTCGAGCGCGCCCGCACTGGACGCTGCTCGGAACCGGTTCTGACGAATTGTCCTAGGCCCGGGAACTAACCGGTCAGGTTGGCCGCATTAATTTGGTTACGTAATTTCAACCAAGATGGACGCGACTCCGAACCACGCCGTGAAATTATTTGCGAAGTTTGTATAATTTCACATAAAAAAACAGTACATTGGTTTTGCTCACGCTTTGAGATTGCAGCGAAACTGAGGTGTTTTTTTTTATGTGCGAAACTGATTCCGATATAATTGATTAATTTCATGCGCAATGATTTGAACTTACACTTGTAAATTATGTTACTTGCGTGTGAAATTAGTTTCACAGAACTAATTTTACGACATATGCTTTAAAAAATCAGTATGCATGCAAAGTAACGCTGCATTGGGCTGTATAGCTATTTTTAGAAGATTAAAGCCATTTGAAGAAAAAGTTACTGCAATATAATATCCCACAATTAATTTCAATATAAAGCTAATTATTCAATGATCACAATACTAATAGTGACACTTTTATAACAAACAAGACTGAATTTTAATAAAAATAATAAAATATTGCATTTTTGAGCAGTATTCATGCCTAGGATATGTTTTTTATTTACCTTATAAAATTATATTATTTTTGTAATAATTTGTTGCACTGAAATAATTATTTTGTTTGCAGTGACAAATATCCATTTAAGTTTAATTTAAAAAAAAATCAATTCATTTTCTTATCATACGCAGATTCATTTATAATATTTTTTATTTATCTCTTACAGGAATTTTAATAGAATCATGTTTTTTAATATGAAACTCTAATGTACATAAATCTCATTATTTTTCATAGGTAATAGAAATATTTAATTTTGTATTTCATAATAGTGCCCTCCCTCCTCGACTTCCATGCATTGATATTAAAAGCAACAGAACTACTCTTGTTATTTTAATAACAGTTCTGCACAATTTCATTTTCTTAACAAGCATGTCTTCATAAAAATTATAAATTATTTTCGATAACACAGCCTCGGGCGTATATTTACTAAATATGAAGTATAATTGATAATATTTTTACAACCTTAAATTTCTACTAATTACAAATCAATTAATTTACAAAATCAGCGGGTATAAATAATTATTTGTTGCGAATAACCGTAAAAAGCAGTATTTAGCAATTTCGTACACATAAAAGGCCGGAAGGCATTTTGTAAGAACGCCTGCAAATCACGAAGAAAAATAATTATACGATAAATACATCACATCGTAACTCATTATATGAGTAACAGTGAAATAATATATTTTTTTTTAAATAACGTTAAAACATTGTTGGGATAAAAATATATATACATATAACTTTTGGTGATTTGCAAATATCCAAAAATTTCAATATCAACTTTTTTTAAAATTAATATTTGTTAAATTTTAGGAAAGCTTGATGAAGTCATAACAAATTTGCAGGTTTTAAAATTATGAATAATTAAATCAAGATAAAAAGAACAAAGTAAAAATAAATTGAATATGTTCATCCTTTTTTGACAGTGCGCCCATGGCGCGGTCCTTGTAGTTAGTTACACGGAGATGATACAAGATGAGATCGAAAGGAAATTGGTGGTTAGTCCGCACGACCACAAAGGAAACGTCAATGCCCCGGAATACAACAAAATAAATCACAGTTCATAACGTGAGACGTTACAACTTAACTCCCATTCACATCGCCGGTGCGCCTGCGGATTAGCGCCGCACGAACTCCAAATCTAATAACGCCGGAGGTTAGAGCGCTGCTTAAGGACCTCCAGCATTATGAATATGGAAGATTTTTTTTGGGCATTATTTATTCACTTACCACGTTTAATGCATGTGTACTACTGATTTTAAATGCTTTCATTAAAAACAAAAAACCACCTTAACCAACGCTCTGAAATAGTCGAATTCGATTTGAAGTAAATGCTCATCTTTTTTGTTGTAACACATTTGCTGTTATTGATGTTTTAGTCGCTTATTCGAAATAATCAAGGAGTCAAAATTTCAATTCAATAAATATATTCAATTACACTCATCTTTATTACAAAAATTGAGTTCCGATTAGGTTATGAGGTGAATCGGGCATCCGCTTTCGTATCATCACCAAATCAACACTTAACAAGTATTTAAGCAACACGGCAATTAAAAGGAGCGGTTAACGTGACTCCAATCGGCAAATCAATGTTTGAAATCCGCGGCTCGGGGCGCCCTCGTAAATAAGGCTGATCATTAATGCATTAAATGCATTAAATGCATTAGACGCCCCGCCGCGCCGTCCCCGGTCACGATCCGGAGGCCGCCCGCTCGAGTCCCGGCCGGGTGTGACTGCGCCGCTCGAGAGATCTGTCGGCTTTCATCTGCGGCTAAATACTGCCATGCGACTTTCCAGGAATAAATTATCGGATGCTGATTCAATTCGCCATTGTTGATCATGATCACTATTTTGCAATTAAACTGAAAGCATGCAAGCGCCCGCGTCACGACCGCCGCGCATAATCAATAACGAATGACAACTATGATAAGTTTTAATAAGAGCTGCTGTACTAATATTCGTTTTACTACTAAACTAGTTAGAACATTTAAGAATCTATTATTTTTAATGAAATCGTTCGATTCAATTTATAAAAAGACACACAGTCCTTGCTTTTCTACAGTTTTTTTGTGTTAAAAACCAAGCGCAATATCAGTATTAGGTATGTACTTAATGTTTACGTTGATTAAATATAATTTTTGATGAATATTTGTGAAATAAAATTATATGAACGAAAATATCACATGTTAAATTATATTAAAACCTAACAAGAGCACAATAAGTTTTATTATTTTAATTTAAATATATTTTATACACAAATCGATTATCTAAAAAATTTTATGAGTATTATTAACGAATTAACGAACGTTTGAAAAATAATATCTATCAATATGAACAAACTCAAATAGATATGAAAAAGAACACATGACAGCTTATTAGAAATAAATCTATCAAACAAATGAAAATGGCAAGATGAGAAAGAAAAACAAACAAATTGGTTCATAAATTAATTGAGAGCAAATCTGTCAAGATTTGAGATAGCAAAGATCGATTTATTTTACGCTTACTGTTTTGTTGTAAATACAAGCTAAATTTTGGGTCAAAATAAAATATAAGAAATTTAGAAAAACAACATTTGATGAATTATTTATTTATAATTAATTGAAAAATTCCTGTAATCCCACGGACAAACATTGCTAATTTTGGGTAAGAAAATAAAAGTAAACATAGAGAAAAACTAGTATTAATGACTGTTATGATATCAAAAATGATTAATTATATATTTAAAATAAATATTGAAATACTATAAAATTTCACAGACGTGTATCAATATACACAGATTGCATAATGCGTTTTTATTTTGTTAATTTAGTTTTTGCATCATTTACCGTTTCAGTTTTTGCAATATGTATGATAATGACACTTAGAATATTTACGATTTAGGGGTATTGAGCTATTCTTAATCCCGATCTCACATTTATAAAAAAAACGATTTTTTTAAAGTATTTTATTTTGTATTTCGATGCTCGAGTTTCGAGTTTCCTTGATAGATTATCAAAGCCAAAGATGTTGTCGCCTTCAAGGAGTTGAGTGACATGCATTATATATTGAAAGACACGTCCGTGTCCGTTGCAGCCGACACTCCGGAGTGAATGATCACAGCGACTCCGCGCGACATTAGTGCTCAGTCCTCAGTGCAGCGGGGCGGCGCGGCGGCCCGCGAGCGACTCACTTTCCCCGCAGGTGAATCACTGAGATGCGAATCTATTTTCGAATCAATGAGATTCGATCTTCCGACTGAAATGGGGATTATTTTAAACCACCCGATACTTCAATCGATAACCTTTTATGGAAAATATTTTTTTTAGTTTTTAAAGCAATTTAATGGATTACAATAAAGCATTTCATATTTTTTGTTTTAAGAATACTGCATTCTTTTTATTGATTAAAAAGTTTAGTAGATCTATTTGCAATGATGTTATTTTTATATTTCCTCTGGCTTCTCTAACAAGGATTCATAGTTCAGCAAATTCATAATACCTATATCTAGATATAACCATAAAAATAGAAAGATTTAGGGTTCCATGTGTTAATTTAGTAATAAGCCAGACTCAGCAGCTAAATATTGAAATTGTTATTGCGCAGGCAATGTACAGTGTATGTGTAATATACATTATTAAAAAAGAATATTAAATTATTTAAAACATAGCCTATGAAAGTTATTTAGCAGATTAAAACAAATTGGTTTTCATGAAATATACACAAAATTTTAATTACGACAGAAAATTATTAAAACAGTTGCTAACACTTAGCAAGTATGCAAATTTTCCAGAATTTACTCATCTGGAAATTCCATGATAAATATTAAAAGCAAAAAAAAAACCGACACTTCATTTTTAAACATAAAAAAAAATTATTCTGGCGGTACCTGTCGAGATGTATCAATAAATCATCATAAAATGTAACTAAAACTAGTTAAGGTCTACATGCGTATGAGAGGTGAGGAGGCTTCAGTAATTAATTCGATTAGTTTATGGTCTGTAAAACTTAGTTACCCGTATCGCATACTGACGGGGTATTATAAAATATGTAGAAGCGCTGGAATTATGCATTACAGAATTATGGTACCAATAATAGCTGAAGAATCAATTTCCTCATAGGCTATTATCAATATATAATCTAATGCCTGATATTACGGAGCTAATGGCTAAACACACAAACGCAAGTAAACCTTAATAGATAAAACTGAGTGGAATAGTAAAGATATTCTTATAAATAGCGCAAATAATTATACAAAAAAAGAACCGGTCTTACTGATGATAAATAGTTAGATATGTTTGACTTATCGTGACTGACTGACAAGAGATTTTATGTTCGAGATTTTAAGTATATGTTGCGATAGGTATCACGGCCGCAACGTAAGATTAGAAGTACGGGGTATATATACGAGTACTATATAAGTAAATTCACATAAGCTAGCGTAAAGTTATTTTGCAGGCGGTTATAGTTTGAATAAATAACTCGGTGTTTTTGATTATATGAAATCCGTGTGCACAATTCCAGTGAATAAATGAATGAAAAAAAAAATAGGAGCCAAGTAAGAAGTCAAGATAGTTCTGACTGGAGAACGAGAATTAGCTTTAAAAATACATTGAATATAAATAGCTACATAGATTACAAGATTTACTAATAAAAATAAAAACAAGTCTTAGTACAATTTTTGTAAATTTAATCAATACTACAATGTCGTTTACGTTTATCACTTAAAAAAGTAAAGTTTAGTTTTGTCGATTGGGTATCTGATAAAGTCTTAAAAATTTAAATAATTACAAAATCATGAACAATTCGATAAAGCACTATTATAATAAAATATTTTCTCTTTCGTAAAATAATTAAAAGGAATGGTAATCAAGTTATATTCAACAACACTTTTATTAAAAAAAAATAAGGATTATCAATAGTGAAAGTAAATAATCTTAAGATTTGGATTGCTTACTGGTTTTTTCTACTTTAAAACATGATATATCCTAAATTAAATTTAAAGTACCAGGCTACTAGAAGATAAGGTCGGAGAATGTTCACAAAAAAAATGCTTGAAAGGGTTCACCGTACAGGTAATCAGTTTTTTGTACCGTGGAAACCACAATGATTAGTAAAGCCAACAGAAGGCTAACTCGCCCACGGCGGTGGGGAGCTATTCCGCTTTTTCACCTCACAAAAAACCAAACGAAATGAATCTTTATTTAATATCTAAATATAAACACAGCTACTCTAATTGATATGTGTGTTATATTAATAGCATATTTTAATGAGAAGTGTTATACACAGTTCACATTTTTTTGCGCTCGGTAATGAAAATATATTTTGAATATGAACATCGACGTCGTCTGACATCGTTAACATGTCTTTGAGATGCATACAAACGATGTTGTATTAAACATACTTGATTTGAAAATTAAATTTTTATGCAACGTCTAAAATTTACTTTTGTGAGAAGTGAGAAGCACAATCGATTTTTACACACTTTGCTACAGTCGTTATGTCCCTCTTGGAGTAATTTCACTAATCATCGATTTCCTTTGATTGATCATTTATGATATTTTATTCAAATTCATAAAATATAAAACACCAAGAAATATTTTGTCATTGTGTAAAATTAGTTAAAATAAAAATATCATTGTTTATACATCCAATGAAAAAAGGAGATAATTAAACGATTCTTAACATACGAATATTAATAATTTAATAGAATATAAAATCAGTTCACGTTAGTTTTTATAAATATTCGCTATATATACCTATATTGAATTTTATTACGTAATATTGAGATTGAACATTTATTTGATATTTTGACTGTGTATGTGGCGACGCGCTAAGCACTAATCTACACAGTGCTAAGAATAAGTCCAAAATGCGCATTCCACAAGGCTATTAAAAATTGCAGTGTGCAAAATTAAATCTCAAATGGGTTAGTATGAAAGAGATTGCCATTGGAATTCCACTCCACTTGTGTGGCAACGTCCCGGCGGATGCAGAGGAAACGCGCCACGACCAAAGCAACTGCGCGCCGCCCAAGGATGCGCTCGGGGGGAGGCTTCTGTTCGCCAGTGCTGGATTTATTATATATGTCCTGCTTACATACAAATTTATTGCTGCTTTAATAAACATTTCGTCTCTATCGAATGATAAAAATATTGCGAATTCAATTAAAAATAGACAGAAAATAGCAATGATGAATTTTTTCACGTTAAGCAGTTTAATTCGATAAAAATCTAATACAATGAAATAAATTGCTTGTAGATAAAAAAATAAAATAAATTGTGCGTCTTTCTTTTAGTGAATATCATATCTACGATTTCTAGGGGGTTAAGTCTATTGAGTAATATTATCTTGCTTCTTGTATGTTTTAATGCCGACAGGAAAATGCAAAACATGCGAGTCGAGAGTTTGTTTTGAATTTCTAAAGATCAGGACAAGTTTGGTGAAAATGGTCACGTCCCTGACAGAAAGTGACACAGATAACCCAAACGCGGAGCTCGACGGAATTGCATAAAGCCAGAATAAAATAACTCATTTACATCACGCGAGCGAGCCGCGCCTTCCCGCAAAACGGCCTAAACACGGCTCAAAAAGCGAAACACGCCGCATAAAAAAGTCGGCCCAGTTCACACTCGGAACAAAAACGGGCCCAGCAGTCCGTAAATGACTCAATCGCCGTCCGAACGATTCATTAGAACGGGCAAAAAATCGGCACGGCGGTCCTCCGGCTCGGCTGTTTAGAAAGCAGATTCACTTGGACGAGACACCTGCCGGGGTCTCCGCAACGAAACCGAGACTCGCCGGTCCGGTCGGACGCCAAATTGGACTGATCCGACCGCCGATACCGACCGAATCATCTCTCGCCAATTATTCGCGTGCCGTGCCCCTTTCGGTCACGTTCCGGCGCGGCCTGACCCCGAGTCGGCGCAAAAAAGTAACCGCGCTTTATTTTCTCTAACCGGGTGGCGTGCACTTGGAGGCGATATGCAAGGATGAATGTAACATGATAGTTAGATTGTTGATGTGACAATGCGGAGATAAGCAGGTGTCAGAGAGAAGAATAATAGAGCTATGAAAGTGAGTGTTTGTATATTCATACCATATATGTCAACCGTCAAATGTAAAAAAAATTCAAAGATGTTTCTTTACAATCATACATTACAATGAGAACAACAAATCGTTTTATATAAAAAATATAGTGTTTTAAACTAGTATTATTAAAACGAATTTTTCATGATTTCATGACACAAAGAAAGTCAGAAAAAATTATGTAAATATTTAAATTTGTAGTGATTATAACAGGTATTATGACTTTTTATTAAGTAAGAAAATATATTACTATACGAGTAAATTACATTGCAGCACACTTTAATAACTGTGCTATCAAAACTTGACCATATTTCAGTCTCAAACTCAAGTTATCTGAGTGGAAATCAGCATATCAAACCACTAGACTGTCATTTAATTATTAGCCATATCTAATAAAATATTTGATACATAAATTTAAAAAATATAAAATTATTATTAATATTTTTTGAGTAAATAAAATTTTGAATTTTAAAAATAATATAAAACAAGGTCAGATCAATTTAAAAAGCATTTTATATGAGTGCAATTTTGGTTTCGATTTCTTGGTTGTCCAAATAAGTAGGTACAAGCATATGGAATGTGAGTATGGACCGAATCGAATAAACAAACGTTTAACAATGTGATTGATTAATGACAATGAAGAAGAGAGTGGATTTATGAAGAACCTGTTTGTGTTGGTTGAAAATTTTAAGATCGAGTTTAGGCATCGAATGTGGAGCGGAAGGGCTATTGTATGAAGATCTGGATTATCGATATTACCTAAACGAAAGTGATTGTTTTTAATTTGGAGATACACGACTTGATAGTTAATATCGTGATGCCATTTATACACTATACATTTACACTCACGAACACCGAAGAAAAATAAAAAGATTCGAAGGGCATATTCTACTGCGACTAATAATTAAAATATTTAACATACCTGAATGGTTGAAATGAAATGATGATATGGTTAGTTTAAAATATCAACAACATAATTGGTTGCGTCCTTCAATTAATAAAAACCGGAAAAACAACATTAATTAATGAGGGCACGCAGAAAATGAATAATTGAAACGATTGTTTATTTCGTTTTATGGTTTTGTAAAATGCGGTTAGACTATTTTTTTCTGATTGCTTGATAACAGATAATTATTTTTAAGCACAGGTTTGATGCTTTTAAAACCCAACGGAAGGAATCGATCATACGCTGACAATGTAATGACGCAAGTAAAAACAGTTCTAATAGTCACTTTGTTAAAACAATGAATGCATTAAAAAAAAAAAACCCGACAATCAATTTCACAAACACAATTCGCGACTTTGGTTAGAGCGACAAAATTTAACAGCAAAATTAAAAAATTGAATCCTTTATTGGGCATCGTCAGTTTGGTGCAATGATGGAATATATTTTTTTGTATGTAATAAACTTATATATCTAATAAAAATTATATAAAATATTTTTACAATTTACTTACTAAGTTGTAAAATAAATTAGTATCATTGAAACAAAAATATCTATGAATTGCGTTTAATTTTGAAATGTTTATATGTGACGCTCCACGGACAATTCGTTAAAAATTACGTGACAAAATCATATTTATAATGTACAATTAAAAATAAAGCAATGGATAGCAAACGTTTTCGTGTCAATGTGTTTATATTTAAATAAATACTGAACACGAAGGATTTATAAGAAAAAAATTCCACAGTTTTACAATTTATACTCTGCTCCGTCAACACTTACCAAACTTGACCGTGGCAAAGTTTTGAGTTATTTCAATAATTAGGGTTAGTACGAAATTCGGATTGAGATGTTACACATTGAGATGACTCGCGCAATACTCACTTATTCAAATCAAACCCAAAACTAAAAGGTCACAATAAATCACAGAAGCA
Organism: Atopsyche davidsoni; assembly: GCA_022113835.1. Taxonomy (NCBI): domain Eukaryota; kingdom Metazoa; phylum Arthropoda; class Insecta; order Trichoptera; family Hydrobiosidae; genus Atopsyche; species Atopsyche davidsoni. Next base: position 4,570,056 of record JAILWY010000006.1, on the reverse strand, counting down.
TCACAACACAGCCAAGGTCCATTAGGGACGGACGCCTCCGAGGAGCCAGCGAGCGTGACCAATTAAACAAATTTGTTTTACAGCCGCCATCTTGTCGAGAATGCAATCAACAAAACCGCCTCACCACTTCCATTTCACTTTTAGCACTTATTAATTTTCTACTACGCGGCATTTCTAGAGCGCTTTTATCACAAAAGCGCATTTTTAATCAACGCAGTAAAAGTCGAGCTCCGAATTACTTATCCACGCCTATTAGATGTTAATCGACTACCGTACAGAGGGGAGAAATTCAATATTTAGAATTTATTTTTATTGAAAACCGGTGCTGTGATTTATTATTATATAAAATTAATTGAAAAAACATTAACGCACTGATCACAAATGCATATTTGGGAGTGCGTTGTTTGTAAAAGGCTTGAAATTTGATACGCTCCGCCCATAACATCTGTCCGCCGCGCGGAGGAAACTTCGACTAAGTGGATTCTAAATTTCAGCGTCGATATTTGTCAAATACGGACTTCGGATGCTATTCAGCCGTGACATAACACATTCGTTTTGAATATTCATGTAAATAATGCTATAAACGACCGAGTCAAGGACCTGCGCGAGAGGATGTGAATCTGAAATAAAACGATGTATCGGCGAGCGAATACGTGATTTTTGCGCGCTGCGTGTGCCGCATTAATTATTGCGAAACCAGTCGTGGCGCTGGGGGCAAATAAATCGCTCGGCCATCTGTTTTTTTTTTTTTTTTTTAAGCGGATACGCTTGAATTCTGAAAATGTGGACGTTGTACACATCCATTCATTCACTAGACAGGATATACAGAGGATTGTTAAAGCGATTGGCATATATGGCTAGAAATTATTACCGATTGTAAATACTATTACCCATACAAGGAGCCACCATAGACACTTAAATATTTTGACAATAAGCTGACGTGATACTTTTTTTTTAGATTAAATGTTTGCTCGTGTTTTTGTTAAAATGATTGTGAAAGTGAAAATATTATATTTCCAAAAAAAAAATCTATTAGCAATAAATTAAAGTAGCACACATTTCACTTCGTAGCACGATTGTTAATAATAAAAGTTGTTCTCTTAAAAAAAATTGCTTGATTATAAGTCTTATATACAATTGTATTTTAATTTCCCGTAATTCCCTTTTAAATAACATCGATTTTTACGAAGTATACAAACGCGTACTTATTTTTATAAACTTACATTAAAATATATATTTTTAATAGGATCGACCGAAAAAAGGATTGATAATGTAAAATCTGAGTTAAGGTAATCAAAGTTAATAGAAGAATTATCAAAATATACAATAAATTAAACCTCAGGACAAGAGCTGCAGAAGGTTGCGAGGAGTGAAGACGTCCGGAGCTTGTTCTGCAGTTGTCAGGTGACTGACTGGTGACTGACTGGTGACGGTAATAATCTTTTTTGTTGCAACGTTGCTGTATTTTAAATTAAAGGTTCTTAAAAGGTTATTTTCATAAATCAATAAGAATCACCGTGTTACAATAAAGCATTTGATAATATTTAATCGAAGCGCCCGCAGCCAGTTTATGATTTACATTAGGTGAAATAAATCCAATGATACGAATCACGTTTTCGACTACAATAATTATCAAGCCGACTTTCAATTTCATTGCAACATCACTGAGCCCTTTTATTGTGTAATTTTAAGATAAAATTCAAAATATATACCTTATTAGAAGAGAATTGATAGTATTTTTACAAATAACCGAAAGTGGTCGATTAATCTAAAAGCCAGCGGGCCATTGAAGTATTACTGCTTACAAAGCGAATAAAATAAACGCACAACAGAAAAGGTCAGGTGGTACTCATTACGAATGGTTTAATAAATAATTTTTAATAACCGACACCGAGGTTAGAAATACGAATCCGACGTGAAACGTATTATTCAATCTGTCGCAATCACGCTTACGGAAATATAACAGAAAATTGCGTATATTTAATTCACAGCCCGAGGAAATTGGATAGTCATTGTGTCTGTGGAAAAACTAGTATCAGCCGATAAATCAAAAAAAAAATGTATACGTGGAATACTCGAACAATTATTATCAACCGTATTGAATATAAATAATTGCAAGTTCAACAAAAAATAAATTAAAACAGCCGTTATTTATATATAACTGTAACGCTTTCATATTCAACAATAAACACAGCTTAAAACAAGATTTCTTTGAAAATAAGTTTGGTATTATTTTCATAATTATAATGTTGGCTAGCAGTGACTTTTGTGTAAGTAACACATTTTTTTAAAAACAAAAACATTAAATTTAAAATGTACAATGCATTTTAATTTTGAAAATCTTTATATTTTCGTTTCTTGTCTGTAGTCGGAGAGAGTTATCTATGATTTGGATAGTAATTCTCTTTCGAATGAAGTTGAATTCACGGCGACACGGAAATATAATACTTAATAGCATGGTGAGTAGAAACTACAATTGTAAACAAATCACTCGAGGAAGCGTCCACGGCAAAAGCGAATAGTAAATATTAAAGGAAGACACCGCCATTGAGGAAATTAAATCCACAATTAAACATGGAGAAGGAAGCGATCTGAGGCGACGACGAAATTACGAAGAAAGCCGAGGCTTTGCCGTACTTCGCTTTCATCACACGCGAGGCAACGCAAAGGAAGCAAGACTCGGCTCTGCCATCTTGTGACTTCAGGGGTGAAAATAAATCATTCGCAACTTATTGAGCGGCTTTTGTGTTCTACGCAAGGACAACGCTAAGAATAGTTGTAGAAACATTAATACTCCGGGTAAATTATGAGAACAATGAGGAAAAAATCATTAACACTAATATGCTACAAGAACAATAAATGTTAAAAATAGATAATGGTGAATTCGGCGAAGCACATTAGCGTTCAGAACGCTTCATTAAGTAAGCACTATTGTGTCAAAATACAAGGTCTGTAATTTTAATTTAGAAAACATAATTTTGATAAATACGAACAAAATCAAGTTGGTTCACAAAATTTAAATAACAGATAAATATCGTTGAAATTAAACCGACAAGCATTCGTAGTGTGTCTTTTGCACTAAAAGAGGCAAAGCACTAAAAATAATGTTAACTGGAGAATTTATTTCCATCGTAATAAAACTATATAACGTCTAGACTCAATTCGCAACACATAACCACGCATATACTCGAGAACCAAGGCCAGGGAGAAGAAGATCTGTTCTGGTTATAAAAACGAACACTTATATTGTATATTAGGAGGTAGTAGGAGACTATTACCGTGTGTTTCTGAAGAAATCCAGAAGAGTTCACGATTGTTATTGACTTTATCATTGGCAATAAAATTTAGAAAATATGACTTATACTCCACGCCTTTGACTCATATTGTCCAAAAAATGGACTTTTCATATTCTCGCCATGACTATCGCTTTCAGGCAGATTTCCGCAACAAAAGCATCATACTTGAATATTATTATTATCCTTGATTATAAATTATTTGATTGAGCCGCATTATACGTATCAACTCTACTAGATAATAATCTAGCAAGTGCAGGCACCGAATGCTACCAATAAATTTAGGTTTCCTCAACATTTAAATTGTCTCATATATTATTTTTGCAAACAAAAGCAATTAATTTTAATGACAACACCTTTAATCAATAATTTTGGTTTCGTTATTGTCTCCGTGCTTCTTCTTCTCCGACATTACATATGACAAGAAATCATTTTCACTTTAGGTATACACCGACACGGTATCTAAGCAATTAAATTATGCAGATTGTGATTATTTGAAAATTATAATGTAAATGCAAAATGAAATGCAAATTATATGCAAAATAAATGTACCTCATTGAAAGCACCTGCAGTGGAACAGCGGGTTATTGACGCTTGATTTTCTGAGGTCCGAACTCGAGGGAATTTTCGTAACAAAATACATTCCAGCGAGTTTGACTGTAAATATACAAGGCAGCATTTTGTGAAGGAAACATGTTCAAATATAAAACAAGCTTACGATAGATGAAGACCATGATATTTTATTTTGCAATTATTATTAAATATTTTCAAATGCATGAATAAAGGATGAAGTATAATAAACAAGTGTTATAATTTATACGGATGCAATAAGCAGGTTATTTTAGAATACATTAGAGAGTAATTTACATTTTCACACTGTCTGCCTGGAAAAAGATATGCAATTCCGATAATTACAGCCGAGATCCTCATTGTTTACCCAACCGGGGCAATTATGGTTATCGAAACTAAACAAGTATAAATGATTTCCCTTTTCACGATCCAGCATTGCACTTGTAAGGAGCTTGCAACATGATTTTAGATAAGCCTTACACGTGAGGCTAGCCTGAAAATATCACAGCCTGCGCGTGAGTCAAACGAATTAAGTCACAACAAAGCAAATTAGTACCGACTCGAAGAGTTTAAATGACTGTTTCGGGTTTTGAATAGATACGGTGCACGCTTATCGATGAGAACTTAATCCATTCGAGATAGGATCGGAATATAATATTTATGTCAAGTTGCCCAACACTTTTCATAAGTTCAAAAGGTTGACGACGTTATTTATGTTTACCATATTCACCGAAGGACAGGTAACAAGATACGCATAGCTAAAATAACACTACTGTGGAGGTTTTTATTGCGTAATATATTCTGGCATAGACTTTTTTCTCAGTAGTTTTAATCATCTGCCTTTTATTTATTGGTGTTCTTAAAAAGCAAAAGAATTGTCATTGAAGCTGTAGTTTCCTAAAAACATAATTTCAAAATGACTAAAGTTACGTACGATTTGATTTAAATGATAAAATAAAATGATATGAGTGTATAATGTATGGTATTTCCATTGGCAGTTCTTTTATAAATTCATTAAGAATTTAAATAAATACGTATATTTTCAAAAAGGAAAATTCAATTATAACTGGAAAAAAAACCTTGGACTTGGTGATTGATTTATTGTTTTGTTTATTTTATGTAATAATCTATCGAAGACCACCTTTTTGTGTTGTCAAGAACCAGAATACGTGCAAGACGATAGCCAGCCAGGGCTGCGGCGTCACGTGTGAGCTCCAGCGCCAGGGAGTCGGACGATAAACAATGGAAGATTCTAGCAGTTGACACCAATAAACACCACAGGTTATGGGTGCTCGCGATTTATGGCCGCAGTGCATGAGATACTGCAGGGTTGTCTGAATGAAGAATCTAGAAAGTCCGTTTTAATACGGATATATTATTGAGAATCTAATGCAAAAGGTTATTAATATAAAACCAACCATCTTTAAGTATGTTTGTTTAACATTAGAAATCTATAAATAATATTATTACCAATGATATTGATTTTATACGTTTTATTATTATTAATATCAATAATCAAAAAATATAATGCTAAACAACATAATAGTCAGTTAGATGTGTTAATAAGATTAATTAAGAAATAGTAATGTAAATACTTGCAGCCACGTATTATTATTAATTATTTTGAATTATTATTTTTTATTAAATAATAAAATCAAAGGTTAAATAACTGAAAAGAATTTCATTGTCATTTAAATATTAACCAATGTTTGAAAAACAAACACTTTTTTCATTGAGAACACTTCTTGCAACACAAGTGGAGACATTTTGGGTGAATAAATAAAATAAACGGATCATACAAAAATCGGCACATTTCTCAGGATTATGATAAACATAAAGAATAAACTGAAAAATGCATTTATGGAGAAACTCATTTCGGAAAAACTTTATAGTTGTATTGCATATTGGATAGTTTTTTATGTGAAAAAATCCAATTTAAGCACCAAATTGGTATTCAACACACTAAAAAATGCAATGTATCGCATTGGTTGTGTAAGCTAACTGGAGGAGGTTAAGAAGGCAATACTTATGCAGATATATCTCTAGTAAGACTAAAAATAAACTTAAAATTATTAAAAATCAACATTCAGGGCGGAGGCATCGACGCTATTGAAGATAAACTAAGATATATTCATTTTGAAATAAATAAATATATATATATATATATATATATATATATATATATATATATATATATATAAGGATAACGTCTAACAGAAAAATGATCACGGAGAATGTCATACTATATTTAATGAGATATCTGTAAAAATATGAAATCAAGCATTTTATGATAAGGTCTAAAAATGATTTATTTTATTAAAACCTAACGACGCTACGGAACGGGGACCGGAATAGAACCAGTGACCAACGTGATTTCCGTTATTTGTTAACGGATAATAACCACTAGTATGGTTCTGCTTTGGGAACTGACATTATAGTGAACGAAAATAGTATTAATAAGTAATTAATTCATACTCGCAGGTATTTGTGAATATAAATGATGTGGTATAAATAGATGCAGGTAGTGTTTTAGCGGTTGAAATCTAACCTCGCCTTGTTTGGTCATTAAACAGTCGGTATGAGGCGATTGAGGTCAAGATGCATTTACAAAACACAATAAATCTGAAGCTCGTATGCACCGCCTGGGTGCACCACTCCATGCACTTTCCATAATATCGAAGTTAACAATCTGTACGGTACATTAATCCTCCTATGAACAGTGTGCTCTATAAAAGGAGAATTAACGATCGAGGGAAATATAATAGTTTAATACAAGCAGATTTTATAATATAATGCACGATTAAAAAAACACGCTACATACACAATGGTAGTTAATATTTATTCATTTATGGGATAAAATATTTATGGGATATATGAATAAATAGCAACACAAATTTTACTTTTCATTGAATAAATTTTGCGCAAGATAAGTTTTTGCTTTCGGCTTTCATCGGTGTTTAAATTTAAAAAAAGATTTGATGTAAAACGTCTAGCACGAAATGTTTACAATTTTTTAACATTAAAATCTCTACGTTGAAAAATTGTTTAAAACATTTATATCTATTATAAAGGGGTTTTATCTTTGTAAACTTTTTTTGCTTGAAATATATCCATGTCGTAGATCTTAGGAAACGGTTTCGTGTGTGATTAAGATGACAATCTTGTGTCAATATTTCGTGCGATGGAGAGATTTAATCCGCTAAAAAGAACTAATAAAATTAATTTCACCAGCAAAGCATCCATTAGTAATATTTATAGCATCACGCATAGCACAAATAATCTCCCAGCTTTTCCTTAAGATAATTTAACACAAGGAAAAAAGCTTTGAAGCCGGTAACTTGACAATCAATCTACATCTTTACATTTTTATTTACTTCCTCTAGATTCTAAAGTGTGCAACTACTAGAAACATAAACGAAAAAATATAATCGTCATCTAAATCCTAATATCTACAAAGCGGAATCATTAAACGTGACACTCAAAAATAGTTTTTGTAATATAAATAAATAGGTAATATTATAATCTACAAATTCTATAAAGACTATATAAATAACATATTGGATTGATTTTCACTAAATAATTGATAACAATGTACACAAGTATACAGCTACAAACACCAATGAAAAAAAATTAGAGAGATAAAGTTCGATTATGTAGCATCACTAAGTAAATATTTTTTTTGTTTTTGAAAAGCATGAAAATTTTCTTTATCACTAAACATTTTTGCAAAGATTTTATGTTATCTGTCTTGGTGGTGATTTTCGGGATAATATCCGTATTGCTTTTATGGTAAATTTTAAATCAAAAATTTAACTCAGCATGCGAGAGCCTACTTCTGAAACCGAGCTTGAATAAAACATTTGCTACTTTAATACGTTGATATCGTAGAATATATTTTGGGTATGATTATATTAATACAACTGTTATTAAAAAGAATACAACCAGCCATCGGCATTTTTAAATTTCAAAGCAAGTTGATACTCACCGTGTATAGTGATTATTTTTTTGAATATTATATCAGCATACTCACAGTCATGCGAGTGTCAGTTTATGGTATATTATTCTGTAAGCAAGTTGGGTTGAATGAAGCCATTTCCTCTGCTCGGCGATGAAGCCGAGATACCCCTGACCTGCGCCCCCGCCCCCGCCCCAGGCCAGCTGGAGCTGAGCACGGACGCGCTATCCGTGAACTTGCGTATTAGCCGCGCGGCCGTGGGAGATGCAGGCAAACCGAAGCGTGTAATGTGCAATCAAATGCACCTCATCATCCGAGTCAGTATATCTATATCGAACGGTCGGTAGATCGCTTACGTGGATGTAAACATGTAATGTGCAAATATAGATACCACGCAACCGGTCTTAGATTATATCTGCATGTATTTTTAACTACGTGACCTGTGAATAATCAAATGTTTACTGGAATAGAGTGAAACAATATTTCACTATATAAAATTATAAATATAAAGAAGGAATACCTTTCTGGCATAAGTTTTTTTTTCTGCAAACGCCGAAGAAGAAACGACATTCAGATCACTTCGAACAACTTACTTCCTGTCTATCCATCGTTTGGGGAATTTTATAGGTTAAGGGTGTATAGAATGCCAAAGGAATAAACAACAAACAAAAAGTTATATTCGTTAAAATATCGTATTAAAGTGATTTTTAAAACACTCAATGCTATCATCGGACGCTTTATATTGGATACTGAAAAGCTGAATGGTTAAGGAATAAGAATTTCAGGAAAATAAAAACTTAATTAGCCAGTATTGAAAAAAAATTATTAATAATATTTATTTATCACAACTGAAATTTTTGTAATTTTGGGAACAAACATTGTCGCTTAGGTTTTGAAATATTGCTGAAAAAATTTTTGTTTAGTAACGAGTATAATTGTTTTTAATATAATTTTTATAGCTGCAATACAAAAAGCCTGATTTGAAGATTACATAGGAGCCACGGCCAACGTTCAGTCATAACGAAGAATTCAATAAATATACCACTGCAGGAATACCTGCATATACTACCAGCTGCATCTCATCTAGTAGACACTGCAACAGGTTTTCAATTCAACTATGACTGTGGCTGCAGTGTGAATCTGCTTCTATTGTGAAATTATTATGAAAGGGCGTTGCCAAGTCCGCGACCGCATGCGCAGTCAGATTAATCAGTTCGTACCTGGATAATTGAAAATGTCCGGCATTAATATTAATGGATGCTGGTACTCAGGTCTTGCACCTGCAATTACCTCTGAGCCCGCCAATAGGGTGGCAATTTCAAGCCATTATCTAGGCGGAGGAGTCGGACGGTGTTTAACATCTGGCATAAAATTATAGACAGCTCCGTAAAAGGGGTTTTTGCTCGTTTTCAATTAAATTTTACAAGCAAAAACTCAAGCAAATTTATATTACGATTACGTGAACTTTAATAAGCATAAATTATTTATAATAACGTTTATAATTTATTGGGAACAATTGAATAATGAAAAAATTAAGAATGATGTTTTTAATGAGCGAATTTTCATATGACGAAACAGTAATAAGATAAAAAAACTTCCATAAACATCGTGTGAATTTCCAGTGTCACGGCCGATGAATCTGTGTTGTAAATTATGGGAATTATGATCTCGTGTAATTCCCAAAATCTGCAATAAGGAGAAGCAGAAAGATTCAAGCAAATTGTGGGCTACTCATAGCATCAGCACCGTAAGTATGAAATCATTTATCGTTGCATGGATAATTTACTGGGTTTTACAAATTTTTTTGTTCATTTTAAATGTGCAATGAATAGTTATTAGTTTCCCAGGTTTTATTATGTTTTAACATAACAAATAAGGCGAATGAGATGTATCGAGCCGAATACAGCGTGTGAACTACCTAAAGCCACCATAACTGCCGCCTATTCTTAAAGAATAGTGTACTTGAAGATATCATACAGGTATTTGACAAAAAATCATCAAATTCAGAAATATCATAAATCAATGTAAGCGAGAAGTCAGGAGCAATACTTGTAAAGATAGACTATTTGCAAAATAGACAATTCCAAATAAAAGATAATTTGACCATTTGCAGTACTAATAAGAAAATGTATAATATATTGAGCTCATATAAGAATTGTATGAACAGTTACTATAGTTATATGAAATGAAAATAAGGAAAAATGTATTATTATTTTAATTTTTTAAAATTTATATTAGACATTAACAGTTTGAAATATCACCAATGACGCTCGGAGCACTACTGATATATGACAGAGATTTTACACATCCGAAGTGTACCGTAGACATTCTTTAAACTAGATGATCTCTTGTTCTCAGAATGACGGAGAGGTCTCAGCGATGAGTTTAAAGTTGCTTTGATCCGTTCTATTCATTAGACAATGTAACTGATGTTTATCAAATTGCTTGACGATCTCTACATGTCATAAAACAATTTAAAATCGAGGCGAGTTGATTACAATGTAATTAAAAGATATCTCAGATTGCGCGCACAGCCGTCGGCTTTGTTTGGAGTTAAGTGTCATCATTAATTACGCGTTATTATGAAGAAATTAATTTTACGCAAAAACTGCTGAGAATCTGTTTCCTTTCAGTGGATGAATATCTCACATGAAAAGAGAAAAAGAGGCGAGTAATTGTGCAAGTCCAATTTTTATCGAATCGTTTGTTGCAAACTTCGCACGAAAAAAGATGGCATTCAGAATACCCATCCATCCAAGCGAAAGTGAACAATTTATTTTAGATATTATTAAATTTGCTACGAAGAGATACGCAAGCCGTTTTTTTTATGTTTGAAGCAAGTTGTTAAATCACGTTTAAGTTACCGCAAGCAATCAAGAAATAAATAATTAAAATTAATTTATGTTTTGCTTTAAAAGTATTTCGTAGTTATAAAAATTGGCATGAAATATTTATCTAAAAAAAAATATTTGGTATATTATAGAAAAATATAATCTGTGTCGAAATTAGCGATCTATGGTAATTAAAATTTAAAAATAATTATAAGGTAGTCGTAAATAGTTTCCCAAGTTGAGTTGAATGAATTAAATTTATCGCTAAAAAATGAGTACAATATAATGGATGAAATTAATAAATATTATGTGGTTATTTTAATCAAAAAAAATAATAATATAAGAATCTTTTCAAGGCGCAAAATAAAACATGTAATATTTTTCTGATTTCTAGACATAAAAGAGTTTAATAGAATTGTATCTGTGCATGAAGTATAAAAATGTTTTCGTTGCCAAAACGAAACTCGGTTACTTCCAGATCAATTATTATCTTCAGAATGTTGACAATGTACGAAATTTCTATGTGCAATTTTGTACATTGTCAACATTCTGAAGATACCATTACTATATTGTAGTGAGCCACTATTAAACATAGGAAAAGGCATCTTTAAAAGATATTGTACGCTGACCTAAAACGTACAATGAAACGGCTATGGTAGATTTCTACGCTGTTACACGCAGCGAGATCTCATTACTGGCATGGCTTGAAGCCCTTTATGGCGGCTCTGACAGGTAATTAAAAGTTCAATGTCAACAATAATAATTGCACGTGGGTAGACACATCCCAGCAAACACAACGCCAATATGTCAAAACAGAAAAAGGAGAAAGCCAACACAAACAATGCACTCCGCTACGCTCAAGTAAATTAAGCACCAAGTATCGGCTGTTTATTGAGAGATCTTTAAAATCTAACCGAGACCCTTTCACTGCTAAATCTAGGGATTGGGGTCAAACTCGATGGTTATACACGTAAGAAATGTAATATATTGTCTTTTTATTACAGCAATTTGAAGTTGTATAGTTACTCATATATTATAATATGTTTTTACATTGTTAAAATTAAACCGAACATTATAATAATTCTAATAATGGAATGAAGAAGATATTCTCGCTTATAAATATTAATCTGTTTCAAACTACACGACCTCAGTGACCAATTGTTATATATAAAACCACAAAATTTATTAAAAAAAAAAAGTCGTAGTTATATTTTAATTTACGAAAAATAGTTTGCGATTAACCTAATATATCTAATCTATTACGAATAATATATCGTTATAGATTTGATATGTTGCGTGCATGTTTTCTCAATAGTAAATCAATTTTCCTAATAAGGCACATCGAAAATTCTTCGAGAGAAGTCTATTGGCAGATTGCGTATTCGATAAGCGAACTGTAAATCTAACACCTCGGCTGCATTACTGCGGCAGGAGTCGGGTAAACAGTTATGACCTCAGGATGCAGCGACAGGGACCAGGGTTCGAATCCCGTCAAGTGCAGTATCGAATGTGCAACGACAACTGCATTCCCTCACGGAGGACTCGCTGCAAGCCACGCCCGCCGCATATTACTATGCAGGCCGAGTGCATTCTCCGGAGATGCTCTAATGAATGTGATGAATTATTTCGTGTAATTAGTTATGTATTGTGAAAAATAATTTATTATTTTCACAATGATTTTGTACAAATTAAATATATTTTATAAAATAAATTCACTTTTTTAACAAATCTGAGCACATCTCGTCCATATCATATATAAAGCAAAAATATACATATAACCTGTGAAATTCTAAAAAAAAAATACTCATAACATTTACAAAACATTGCCTATAAATAAAATACTTTTGCTTAAATTATACTTTTGTTGAAATCAGAATCGACAGATTTTGAGTATCTGTGAACGCGCAACCATAGATTGATGCCAAAAATCATCGGTCATCAAAAAATTTAGAATAATTACATTCCCACATTACCGACAGATAATTATTACATCCTGGTTTAATTCTTTGATTAAATTAAATTCCTATCTGGTGAGCATCCAATACATACTGAACATCGTTTCTATAATTTATTAAGCAGTTAAAAATATATTTTAATACCGCTTTGAGTAACAAAGACACAAGATACAATTTATATGATAAGAATCGAGGTGCTTAATATTAAAATCAATTGAAAATCATGGATGTCTTATAATTTACTACTCGTGATATTGTAGTAGATAATCTAACATTATATATTCAATAAAAAATGTTACCGAGTATATTATCATATATCATGCATTATCCATATGTTAGGAATTATAAGTAAGAAAAAGATTCAACCCTATAATGTAGTCATCTACTTATCGCAATAGAAGTATTTTAATTAGCTTTAACGAGCTGCAAAATTAAATATTCATAAGAAAAAAACAGCGCGAGAGATTTACAGGTTTGATTAGATAATTATACCATATATAAACCAACAGGTTTCAGTTTTGAGATGGATAATTGGATTGTATTTATAGTTGTTAGAGGTGTGGTTGGCACGCCTGAAGTTCAGCATAAAATCATCATTCATAATCTTTAAAAAATACAAGAAAATGTCGCGATGTCTAAGTGATAATAACTTAGCTTTAATTTACTGCAGTCATTTATTCAAAGCTAAATTAATGTTGACAGAATGCCATGTGGTGGCATTCTTGAGGTGCAATCAGCGTATTAAAAAAATAACAGCTATGTAAAAGTGACTCAAACTTATGCAGTTCATAAGTCAAGCATAAAATAAATAAATAATCCAAGTCGGATTCCATACATAAACAAAGCAACACAACACGGGGAACCAAGAATTTTGACATCCGTGTAGTGATAATTTAAATCCATCGATATTTCGTGCACATTTTAATAAAAATGTTTCTAAACCAAATAATGATTTATAATTAATAGTGTTGGCAACGCGATCATAGTTTAAATTCTTTTAGAATAAAAAATAATATAGATATAGTTTTAAAAATGATTTGTTATAAACGGCCGCTGGACCGGCGCCTCGGCCATGGCCTCCGGTCCCACGGACCACACGGCCAGGGGATTTTTATGATTATTGCTCCCAAAGGGACAGCCGCGTTACCTTTATGTTTGCAATGTATATGATGCCGCTCGGGTAGGTTTATGATTGTTTCCAGAGTCAGTCCGGACATACGTGCCGAAAGCCTGATCTGGGTTCCATTGTTTTTAAACACGCCCCGTCACCCGAGCGGCCGGACGTTCCAATGTGTATAAAAACGGTTCAGCCCCCGAAGGAGGCAGTACTCGATTTGGATCCACGGGGTGACTATGCCCGGGAACAGTGATACTCCGACATCTATGCAGGATCGCGTGTCTGTCGTAAAAAGGTTGAAAAGTATTCAAATTGTCTCCACGGGGTGACTATGCTCTGGAGCAAGAATATTCCGCCAGGATACGATGCGTTCGTATACCTGCCGCAATGGTAAGAGATCTTACAAATCTCATAAAGTAATACTGCCGCGAGTTCGGAGTATATTGTGTCGAAAGTGAAGTGAAATTAAATGATCCGGTTATCGGTTCAAAGTTAAAATAAAGTGTTAAGTGTAACTTGTTTTAATACCAGATAAATGTTAAATTGTAATCAATGTTTGTAATGAAGCTTGAATTAAAGTTTATTCGAATAAAGTGTTTAAAATGAATGATAATACAGTCCACTGATAGCGTATGAACCTTGGCGAATTCATATGCTAAAGCCGAAGAAGTTAAGCGACTGCCAGCGTCTCCTCGCGAGAATAAATCTGGTAGCCGTCGCCAATAAATAGTGTTTGATAAAACTGCATTTTTTATCAACAGGTTTATTGTGTTTACAATAAAACATGTACATAAAAAAACCTAATGTGGGATAAATAATATATGTTAATTTAGTTACACATACATTCTAATATTTAGATATAACTGACCATATTTTAACTAGAACATAAACTTCTAATGATTGAAATAATGTGATACTGTTAATTATTATTTTATTTATGTTAATCGTTTTTATTTGTGACCGGTTATCAAACATTACTCTGTTTGATAATGCCAACGTGAAAGGTTGGCGAAACCGGTCAAAAATAAAAACGAACACGTGGAAAATCACTCAAGTATTTTACTCAAAAATATTAAAATGAAATTCCACCAAGTACTCTCTGTCAAAAATATTGAATTTCTTAATAATTTTTTTATCATTATGATCAGAATGTAACAATTTGTTTGAACAATATACTGTTTAATTAAAAATATTTTTTTGAAGCACGTTTCAGTACGCTGGCGCCGCGTGAGATGCACCTGCCAAACTTGCGCACGTGTCGGGTACCGTTGCGGCCACGTGGCGCGGTCTGCTGCCGCCTGCAGTCCGCGCAGCCCCGGCGCGGCGCCTGCGTGGGCTCCCGAGGTCGCGGGTTCACGTCCCGCCGTGTGACAATACCCATGCGTGCATCTGAGTTGCATGGGAAACCATACGCGCATTATTATTGGCACGCGAACTGACTGCGAGAGGCGAAATGTAAAAATAAATTGCCTCATTTGAATAAAAACTGATTGTATGTAATATATGAGTACGCTTAAAAAAAAAACTCATATTTGTATAGCCAACATATACAAATGTGCAAATAAGAAATTACATAACCTTTAATATCGTGAAACGTTGTATTTTATTTTTATCTCGAATTGCGGTTGTCGTTGCCCCTTTCTTGAATCATTACAATAAGTGAAGAAGTTTCGTTGTTTGTTGGGAATTTAACGAATAGATGATATATTTCTAGTAGTGTAGAAAGGAATGAATGTGAGAACAGGTTACATATAGGTATTAATTTATTATTCCAAAGATGATATTCTTTAGCATATGTGTAGTATTTTGCACAGGGCCACGTTAAATTAATTGTGTGATAAAAATATTATTGATTAATACAGATATAAAAATACACCAAAAAGCACTTGAATAATTTAAATAAATCATATTTGAACTAAACACAAATATAATATTATTATTTTTTCCTATAATTAAACAACACAAAATAAGTATTTAATTTGCATACAAAAAAATGGCAGGCTTAATGTTGAATGCGTTTTTAAAACTGTATTTTATATTTATATATCACATAGTATTTTCCCATCAACAAATAATATGTATATATTTATATATAATATATTGCTAGGAAAGGACTACCAAGAACCAATGTGGGAACTTCTGAACAATGTGCCGAGATAGAACTAAACAGTTTCAACCCCACTTAAAAATACAAAGTTATTTCTGAAGCGTTCGTTCTAGCTATTTTTTAATTACATACATACACATTCTTGCTTTAAGAAAGTATAAACTAAAAACATTTGACGATCCGCGTGATAAAATAAAAAATCGGTACTGAATAAAACTATACCGTAAATCGTCATACGCATCACCTTGTAAATGGCATCAAAGAAAAATCCAAACAAATCCTTTTCAAAATAATAATTAATCTCTAGATATTAAAAAAATAAGCCTACAAACAATATATAAAGAAAACATTATTTGTATTGACAATACATAATTTAAATGAGAGGTTTTTATCAATATGAGTAAGAGGTCTTACACATAAAAAGACGATGTTGCCTTTGTAGCCTTTTTAATGACTTTTCCTGAAAGTGAGAAAATAATTTTTAAGAAAACATTCAGCTTTGTTTATAATGTATTCAAAACATATTTATCCATCAATAGAAAAAGTTTTATAATTTTATTCAGGAGGTAATTATCGCCGATAGAAAATTTAAACATGAAACGATGCTTTGTAGTTGGTAAATGTGTCTTTATTCGCAGCACAGGTAATTATTTGTCGATTCGCGAAGTGTGCAGGCGCCACCGTGCCTCGTGGTTCCGCGCCGGGCCTGGGGTCAATGCACTGCCCAAGGAGTGGCTCATAGAGGTCTAATGAAGGCATTAACCAATAAAACGTCCCGTACAATCAGGTACCAATTACTGACGATGTGCGTGATCTGGGGACACCTCGAACTAGCGGCCGGCCACGTCCAGGAGAGAAGTCACCGTAACAAATTTATGGTGGATAATTCACTGATTGGAATTTATCGCTTAAGTTTATCGAAGACAATGCATATACATTTACTTTTAGTATTTATCGGTAACGCATGTATGAATTAATGTATGAAAATATGTGATGAAAATAGTTAAAGTTAATTTTTGATGTTAATAGTTCATATCCAATTTGATTATGATGCAATATGCTTACAACTAAAAATATTATATTTCATTTCAATATTAAGATGAATTATTGACGATGAGTTACCCAGAGATATAATAAAATCAGGCACTTAATAGAATAGTCCATCTACTTTGCAGAGCTACGAATTCCGATTATAATAATAGCAGACCTCGGCTATTTCCTCTTGATGATGATTGTACGATGGGCCATCATTACCAAGCATGTAATTGTACATTCACCAGCATTCAAATATACGAAATGTATTAAATATCTAACGATATGATATTCTGGATAATCACTTCATTACGCTGATGAGACCTTTACCGGAAGAAAGCCATTCGAAGGGATTTGAAGGTGTTGGTAATTTAATGTTTTGTCACATTAAAAAAAACATGAAAAGATTTTATAATAATTACTAAGAATTAAAAAAACATTAACATCAAAGAAAAAAAAATAATTAACCAAGGAATTTATAACACAACATTTTACTTGACAGATTACATTCTTTTACTTTATAAGACGACTAACTATAACTTAAATAACAAAGATATTCATTAAAACATCACAAAAAGTCCATTAAATAGCTTGGGTTGTAATATTAATTTAATAATATTATTGGAAATTAAAACATATAAAATATATTAAAAACAATTTGCGTAATACAGACTGTAACAGCCAATAATGTAGAGAACTCATTTTAAATTTGCTCCAAAAACTCAAAAAATGTCTAATTTATAGGTCAATAGTTTAAAAATAACTGACCTAATATTTAAGTGACACAATACCTAAAAACAAAAATAAAATTGACTATTTTTATAGGTGAATTCGGCTATGCACAATCGTATACTATGCCAATGAATCATCGATTAATTTCGCTTCAGATTACCCATATTGAGAATAAATAACTTCAAATTCAATTAAACTTTCCATTAATAACATATTATAATTGATTCCACCATTCGATACACTGTGCCCTAAACTCCCAATAAGCAGATAATAAATATACTGTATATCAGTTCAATTAATCTTCTAAGACGTGTAACTATCACAACACCTGAACCCGAAGGTATCGCATACCTGTGAAGCAATGCAGGTAACAGCAATGGCTGGATAATTGCACAATTTTATTGTGAGTGCATTTCGGATTACATTACATGCGTGCTCTAGTGAACAGTTAAACTGAAAACTGTAGCGCAGTGAGGTGGTCATTACGCGTAACAATGGACTGAGATACCGCCACTTGATGGTCCATATAATTCATATAATTTATAATTGACATTCATGAAATGCGAATGCTTCTAGAGTATTTCTTTCTACAGTGTAAAAAAACACAATTGTGTAAGGCGATAACAATGTCATTATTTTTTTGAAAGTTTTGAACTCAACTTAATTTGCAGGTTATTTTCATATAATTGTAAATGCTTAGCTTTTACGTGACCTTACGAGGTAAATAATGTTTCGTTACATGACTTCATCATTTTGAAATCATTTGCATATTGAGAAATTATAGTATGCAATCAAATTTGTATTTAACAAAGAACTTTCTTTATTTTTAATTTCAGTATTTTAACATTACTGCACGTCAGGTGTGGGTGATAAAATCAACAACAGAGAAAATATAAGAAATCCAACTCACGGTAATTTCACAACAGTTTGACAAATAACTATTTGATTATATTTGTAGAGATTTTATAAAAAAAAGTTCAAAACCTCTCCTGATAATGAACATAAAGGATGTGTTTATTTTATTTGATGCCTAAAGAAATATAATACTTTGTAATAAATTTTGTTGACTCGCCAATGAGTGAACTACACTTTGTGCAACATGCGCGTGTTTGTAGTGGAGTGCTTGAAGTGTGTCACTTTTTATATCAATGAAAACATGCTTGGAAATGTACTTATGTATTACAAAACTATTATTCATTTTAAATACCTAAAAATACATTCTTATGTAGATTTTTTGAGTTTATTCTTTGCAAAATCACACAAGGTCAAAGAAATTTACTCATGTGTAATACCGCATCAAATTTTAATGAATGCTACGACCATGTTAGTCGATAACGCTCAAGAATGAAAGATAATTAATTATCACATAAAGTGAAGACTTTCGGGATTAAACAATGAACTTCAATTATAAAAGTAATTAAAGAGATTTGAACATTCTTTTTAAGTATTTAGTCAAAAATATCATAAGTGCGACATTACATTCAGCAACGTTGAGTTAACGATGGTTTCAGCACGGCAAACAAACTGTCACACTTTCTGTCCACCAATGAAGAATTTTACGATCCATTGTTCCAGGCACGACGGAACAACCTCGGCCCACGCGAGTACACCGAGCTGCCTACCCGCCGTGTCCTTACTGGAGTCTTGTGCCGCCGTGCCTTGGGTGGGAGCTCCTTGTAATTACTTTGGACTCGGTTATTAAATTTGTAAATTGGTTGGGAGAAAAGAAGCCATCACGCCAGAAGGGTGTTTAGAAGGAACTCCAACTGATTTTTAAAGATTATGAGTTGACTTGGTTTCTTAAGACTTGAGTTACTTCAAGTTTTCATTACTGAGACCTTTGCTGAGACTTTTTTTAACCAAATTGATCAATATTAAAAATTCAATTTGAATAACGGCTATGGTACTTTTATTTTATACATGTATATCTAGAAAAACAATAAAACTGTAATAGCAAAAGTATTGAGAGAATTATTTACCCGTGAAAAGCTAAAAGCTTTGTTCGAGAGTAAATTCTAGAAAAAATAATTTAGAAGCATTTTTTAAAAATATTTTTAATACGCATAAATAAATTTTCTTTTAAGTACTTCATTGCTTAAATAAATAATGTATGAACAAGGTTAATAAATGTATTTTTCATACATCAGGAATTTAACAAGCAGTGGTAATAATCTATTGTGTACAGATATTGTTGTATAAAAAAAATCGGATTGTAACAACCAAACAACCAAAATAAAAAATAAAAAACAACACAAGACTAAGAGTTATGTAATCTCTACAAATACATTGCGATCTGCTATGATTTATTAATTTAAATGTTCTATTTTATAAAAAATACTGCTTTATCAAACAATCATTAACCAGAAGACTAAAGGCATGTAATGGCGTAGCGTAATATTTAAGTTTCTCAAACGAGGGCGTGACTTTAGACCATTTATAAATCACCGGACTGAATACAATCATTAATCACATTTCTACTTATTTCCGATTGATAAACCCCGCGTGGAGATGTTACTTTACACCTATAACAAACATATGTGTACGTGTGCATGTGCGTGTCTAGAGTAGTTGTTTTTTTTTTAAATTATTTTGAAATATATGGTAATAAAGGTGTATTCATAGAGCATGAAGTGTTGCTAAATGGAAAATAATAATTTCGTACTGTGGGTCTAATAAAAGTGCACGCTATTAACAATCAACAATGCATTCAAAAATTAATTTATCTAAATCAACGTTTTAATAGGAAGATATGTATAAATACTGAAGTTATGATATTTTTTTAAAATGAAACAAAAATAAACTCACTTACGCATAATTTACAATGCAGGAAACCATTTAGAATGTCGATAAACTCACCTGAAACAGAAAGAAAATTTAAATTAATACATTTTAATAAACATGTGTATATTTTGCAAACAAGCGATATTGGTATACAAGCCCGGCATTTCTTACATAAAGTTTACACAATATTTGAATTAATAACTTACCAACTAGTACAAATGCATAAAACATTTCATTAAATGCCACGATTTTTATTTCAAAGTAAATTTTAATTTCATCAAACATACACCCATATCCATAAATACAAAAAAAATATTGAATTAACTAGAACAAATGCATACACTGTAGGTGATATATTTAGAATTACGATTATATATTATAGTACCAGAGACAGATTATTGAACTCTAATTTACAAAAGCCTAGTTCCCGAAGGTCACTACAATAAATTAGATTTTATCTCAGCAGACCAGTATAATGCAATAAACACCATTTTAAAAACCATACATATGTTAATACATTCTGTATTTGCCTGTATTCGGTGGTCACCTAAGCATATAAAGGTACAATTACACCTCGCAGGCAAGTAAATGAACTTTCAGCCATCCACTAAAGCGGATCTTAGTAATTGATGAGTTATTAACATAAAAGTTCGAGTGTAGGCTGTGAAATATGAAGCGGGATAAAGTAAGATAAAAATATTTTCTAGAGAATACTTAGTAAGTATCCAAACGACGGACTTTAAAAGTATGGTTTTTTTGATATCACAGCTTCGCTAGAGTCCGCACAAAACTACGATTTATGTTCAATCGTTAAACACAAAACGAGATTAATCTGATGAAGTAGGCGGTAATTATACGTAAAGGTTTTCTGTGTCGCAGGTAAGCGTCCGAGACGTCACGCCCGGCGCGGCTCGGGTGTCGGAGCCGCCGTCACGAGTGGAGTCACAGCCTGCGACTATGTCACACCTTCGCACCCAGAAAAATGATTCACGATCCAAAAACCTCCGGTCAAAACAGTGAATATTTGACAATTATAACATTTGTTAGGATCTGTTATAAAATTTAGAGAGTGCAATAATTACAAACTATTTTTTTAAAAAATACTATATATTTTTTTAAATACTTCGATCAAACTGATATATGTCAAATTTAACATAATAGTTGTCAAATCAAACTACCACCCAATTCGACACGTTGAACTGATAATCTATGGGTCCCTTATAAAAAAACAATGAAAATCATAAACACATGTTCGTAGATATTATTGCGAATTAAAGAATTTGTAAATGAGATAATTTTTTTAAATGTAGATCAGAACTAACTAAATATTTATGTGTTATTAAAAAAAAAATTGTATTATCCTACCACAATTTGTGGAAATTTAGTAATTTTTTTGTTTTGTTTCAAGGGATAGATAATTGGCCGTGAACAAGGCTGCAAGTTCGCATGCACCGGGTGACCCCTGCGGTTGCCGGGGGTGGTGATGATGAGTGCTGCGCCGACAGCGCAAGCGGTCCAGTCGGCGGCATCCGACCTGCCAGCATCTTTATGCCCTGTTCCGCATCAAGCACTATCATTTAGCGACTTGCTAATTCACTAACGGGACCTGCGACTGCAGGGGGCGATATCCAACGCAAGGAAATATAAAACGATAAGTCGTAAATAAACACGGAGCTTCATATAAAAAGTGTGGGATTTCAAGCATTCAAATCATACTTAGTATGAAGTATAAAAACACGAAGAAACCTGCTATTATACGTACATTACTAACTGTTTTTGATTATTTATAATATAATATTGTATGAAAAAAGCTTTGGATCTACACCCAAGCGACAAAAATCACTTTTTTTTTAAATAGTGCAGTCAAGTGTTCAAGTTTGAGAATAATAAATATTCTCTTGACAATGCCAATAATATAAAACGCTGAAATATTGGATGGTTTTAATATAAATCAATAAAAAAAAACTTTTTTGTTTTAGAAATTTGATCTTTTTAAGAAAAAAAAATAGAGCAGTGGGTTAAGAGTTGAAATTTATTACAAACATAAACAAAATAAGTGTTTTACATGAATAACACGCAAACAAACGATATTTTGAAATTGTGTCAACAATTAATTGCTCTAAAACGGTACAACTGACTGGCTAATTCAGTTTAAAGAGCAGTCAACATGACAGCAACAGAAAAAAACCCGAAACCTCCAATCAATAATCGTTTCCGAAACTATGAAATAATTTATCAACGCCTCTCCGCCGGCCGGCCAGGTGATCGTGGGAACCCATCCGCCTCGGCGCCACAGGTGTCAATCGAGAGTAGATTGCTCAGCCGGCGGAGATTCGGGATCCCCGGCGAGGGTCGCCGATGCGTCGTCTCCTCCTGACCCGATGAACTGCAAGGCAGCTTGTAACAGCGCGGTGTACCGTTCTCCGCAGGTGTGATTACGGCTTTTGTTGTATTGTTCGGCGCTAAGTGTTATGCGTTTCAATGCAAACGAAGATAAGCGTTTATCTGTAAAAGGTGTAGGAATACAGCCGAAGAAAGTGCAGCAAAAAACACTTTGTTACTTTTTAAAGCATCCGACGAAGATTATGGGTTTATGCACACGTACAGAGTGCAACACGGGCCGTAATGACTATATTATTTTATTCGAAATCAGCACGTGATAAAAATGATATTTCCACATAACTATATTTCGTGTTGATTTTAAGTTAATAGCAGATATAATTTAGCCAATTACAGAAAGCGGTTGTACCGAGTAAAAATGAATTTCGGTACTTTATTATAGCAGAGATGTGCGTGTATCGTAGAGCGTGTTACGTGTCGGTGCAAGCCTAAATGTTGCTTCAATGAGTAGGCGATGTTAATTTCAAATAATCAAAAATTCGGTTTACAGAATGTATTATAAAATAAAGGGTTGAGGCTGAGTCCACCCATTGACATCAATAATAATGTTGACCATACGACCAAACAATCTTAGAATTAAGTGAATTCTGTTATATTAATAAAGTCAAATCATGATTGTTATTAAAATTAGATAAGTTTTGATTTTTCCGTCTTTTTTTAAACAGGTGCGTGAGAAAATTCTATTAATAAATCAATACCAGTGGGAACCAGCTAAAATGGAGGTATTTTTTTCTAAAACAACAAAACACTTAATTTACGTCGAGTTAAAGCAGATTGTAAATTTTAATTAATAAATTCACGGCTTGAACATTGATTGTCACGATCAAGGCACTAATAAAACGATCGATTTATCGACGTGTGCAGCGATAGCATCGTAAATTTAAATCGTTATTTTTTCGGTGACTTTCAAAACCGTCTTTTGAATCGACGGAAGAAAGATTATGCATACGAATTCAACTAACCTAAATAATCTATCGCAAAATATTTATAATACAATTAACAAAAAAAAAACGTGATAATAAAATTGGATATTTATTATTTATTTGATAAATATGTCTGCTTTAATAATGAATAAACAAATGTTTGAGGGTTCTCATAGGTTAGTGAAAAATACAATTAGTGATAAATTGAAACCTTTGGAAAGAAAAACTCACGCTATTTAAAAAATACACACGTGTAGAATTGCAAAACCGCCTTCGCTCTGCCGGGTACGTTAGTATTATTACAAAGCAAGACTCAATAACAATAATATGCACTCAAAATGGCGGGTTTTAAGAGGTAATTACGGTTATGTTCACGAATCGTTTAAGCTTTACGATTATGGAGGGAAAAACGCAACATCTAAGATATTCATATTATTATAATGTAGCCCGTTCTCACGGCATAGAGCGGAGCACACGTGATAAAGAGAGATATTTGGGACATACATGGAAACGGCGAGTACTCTCCGAAGCGCGGCATGATATCATGACCATACTCGCCAGCGAGAACTGTTGACTTGGCGGCTAAATACGTTTTTATGGGAATTATTGTCGCTTGTGTTCCGAGCGTGTCGTGATCGAGAGGCCGACAGCGCCGACGGCAAATTTATTCCTGACCAAAAGCAGAACGGAGCCGGGCTGCTTTATCTGCGGAACATGCACCGAGCTCTAACTACAACACAATGAACTGACGTCATGCGAGATGCCAGTATTCAAACGTTGAACCTCCAAGGATGATGATCCAAAATGAAATACACAAGCACGATGCTGTGTTTTTTTTTTTTACGTGCCGTATGACTTATCAGATTTGTAGGTTATGTATGTGCGTGATTCAAGTTCAGATATCGACATGGAATTTACAATCGTACTTGGTAGCACACAGCGGTTCAGATTTTTTATATGCTTTGTCGAACAAAAGTTATATAATATAAAATATATATACATAATAAAACATCTTAATTTTTAAACATTTCATTAATTAAATATTTTGTCAATTTCACCTTTTTTCGTCAATTACAGAATACATGTAAGCCTATAAATTTCTTTGGTAAGTTCATTATGCTAATACTGCGAATAACTAGGTGCTTGCTACATTTATCAGTTCTCCTTGCATACACTATGCATATATTGCATCATGTAAATGGGACCAAAACATTTTTACAAAATATTATTATATTCACAAATATAAATAAAAGTTGATATGGGGGTTACTTATTTTCACGGATGGGTTTTTTGATGAATTCATAAAGTACGGCGTGCTTCTTTGGATGGTGGTAATAAAATACGGAATAATTTCAGCGTCGTTTCGTGTAGTCCGCATTTAATGGTAACAGGATGTATGGTCGGAATGCGCGTGCCCCACAGTGTTTGAACAGATGAAACGAATGAAAAAGCAACCCATAACACGAAATATTTATTTGAACGTGAAACAATACAAATCCTTTGTGTGGATATTATTTATTGCATGGCCAATGTTTACAATAAACGAAGCTTTGTTGTATGTAAATAATATGACATGCCTGCTTCATAATATGAGTGTGCTCTATATTAAGTGTCAACCAATATGAAACTACATTTTTATACTTAATGGACAGAGTTCAAATAAGATATTCTACTTATGATGAACATTTTTGTATGTACAGTCAATAATTATTAAAATCAGCGCCCAAGAATTTTTTTTATAATTCATGAATATAAAATTAATGAAATGTTTTTAAAGCGGTTCCAAATAATTAAAAATACGTGGAAAAATCATGCAAATAATTTTAATTTAAAAATATCAACAAAAGTAGTAATGTCTGTCAAAAATATAATTTATGGAAGAAAAAAAATTGGCGAATAACGTATTTTTTCAAGAATTGATTAGAAAAGTTACCGATTTAATTTATATTGGCATAAATAACGCGATAATCTCAACACTTATGATATATATAAAAGTATTCTAAATAATATATAAAATTGAACTGTAAGCAGCAAATGATACGGATCCTAAAAGAATTAACGCATTACATTAACGTTAACATTTATAAGATGTCACATTATTTATAAACATTGAATTGCATAATAAATATCCATACGGGCGAATAAATGATGGTACTACTAGCTGATGTAATGCAATTTTTAACTTGACAACATATAGGGGCACCAGCATTGCATTTTAACTGTTGTGTATAATTTAAAAAAAAATTGTATTTTCATTTTTATTAATGATGAATACTGCTTTTCAGGATCTTTGCTGTTTGACCAAGAGATCCTTAGTATGAATCTAACCTATCAAAATCTGTAACCTATCAAACCCCTAATATGTGTGACTTGTTAATAATTTAGAGTCGATACTTTTTTGTAAGAGATGCAAAGCATAATGAGATTAGCCATGCAATATTTTTTAACAATTATAGAAGGAGTTGTGATCAAGAAATGCCTTGTAAAATCCTGAATTTACAGCAGTCGGTCGCAACAGACGCAGTAAAGGCATTGCACAATGCACCCACACTCGAGGATGAAAACAAGAATGTTAATAAGATCACACGCAACTTTAGCGTAACTAACTTCAACCGATTATATCATACGAATAATATAATTTGACCTAAATGTTTACACTACACAACGAAGCTACCGACTTAAGTCTTACCTTATTATCTAACAGAAGCATTACTTTTTAGCTTACTGCAACTACAAATGAGTAAAGAAATACTATGGCATATATACAAATACATTTGAGCCCTAAAAGTGGGTGCTTTTTCATAAAATTTATATAACAGTAAAATAATAAAATAACACGGAGTAAATATTATATGAAAGAGATAAATGCTTATAGAATCGCAAACAGTGAGAGCTTAGACAACTCTCGAGATAACCTTTGATATTTACGCCATGCATCAGAAGAATTTAAGTATAAAAACTATAGCAATCTATAACTATATAAAACTATTGATAGCGGTTGTTTCAATATTATTAACAAATGCCTTTGCAGTAAATCGTGCCTCAAGTTCATATTTCACAACGTTTCAGATCAAATTCATAGCCTTAATATCTGCAGTCATTATGTAACGACCGATAATCTCATTGTCAACCATTTTGGATGTCATTTTTTGTACGAAATAAGCAATCTTGATTTATGGGCTAGCGGTTTAATTTGAGATTCCCAACTGAGGGGTCAAAAATCGCTTACAGCTCGTGATCCGCACTGAGCGAGGCGGATGGGACAATAGCTGAACCTGTCGTTTGAATAAATCAAATTCAAATTTGGGATAGGACGACGATAAAAAGGCGGCAAAAGCGTGACCAGAAACTAAATTTTATAGCGATCACTCAAAACATAAATTAACAGTAGACTTTCGGTTGATCGAGGCAGGTAAATGAGAAAATTAAATTAAGCTATTACCAGACAATCTAACCAGATAAATAATATCACTAGATAATACTTCTAGATATATTAAAAAATATCCCACGATCTCCTTCTTCTCCAAGTGCCTTTCCCAAATATTTTTGATTTTAAAATTTTTGTTCTCTCACATAGATTATGTTTATGAAATTCAATAAATTAAAAATATTTTGGGTAATAACGAATATAACCGATGTAAACAGATATTTTAAGTATAGTTAATTAATTTATTACTGAAATAATGCTAGGAACTCAAAGCATCGCGTAGGTATGAGAAAATGTGTCAAAATATCTAATTTGCACAATTCATGTTGATCCATCGTTCACTTTAAGCAAGTTCCCCAGCAGAAGAGATAACATAAATAATAAAGAGTTGAACCTTTTTACTGTTGAATACCGTTTTTTTATTGAATTAACTATATACATACTTTGAAATAATATCCAGCCACAGTGAATTTAAAACGGTGCTACATATTTCAGCATTGTCATAATTTTTATAATACTGCGTAGATTTTACTGATATTTTGCATTATATGATCAGGGCGTAGGCAATAAAATATTTACAACTTAAAACATGACAAAGCATAGCGTGACATGAATAAAACTTATAGGCTAGTTTGACATGCTACAAGAAAATTACTCATAGCTTTACGACAGACCGTGTAGTTACGAAGCCGTTGGCTCCGGTGGCCCGGTAGTTTTATGAAGGTAATTTGATTACTTAAATGTTCCGCAGGTCAACAGTTATACTGATCCGCATTGAGCTGATACAATGAAGATCATTCTCATTGTCATGTCATTAGCATTGGCATTGTCGAAACAAAACCGTAGATCATACAGAGAAGCAGATATGGATAAATACGCTTTAATTTAACTACCTTATGTCAAATAAGATTTTAAAACAAACTATTTCTAAAGACTTTGTTATTTAAATATATTTTTAGTTTGTTCTGAAATAATGTTTGATTATTCATGAATTAATTATATAAATATAAAATTCATATTTAGATTATGATTTAACCAAACAATAATGCCGAATGATAGCAAATATCCCATTACACTTCTATCTCGTTAGAGCTTGTTATCCGTATAAAGTGAGGACGATGAGATTGTCATCGTCATCGGAAACCATCATGAAGTCATCCGGCATGCCTCGCAAGAAATCTCTATGGGAAACTATGCAGAGTATGCCGCTGTCCTGAGGAATGATGCTCAGCAATAGTACGTCTGCGCCCTTCAGGGCGAAGCGACTACAAGAATAGTTTATAATGCATTATGCATCAGTAAAAAAATTAAAACGTCCTTCGCATAGTTATGCAAAAAACGATGTCAAGGAAAACAATTTGAAATGTATAAATAGTATGATATTTGTTGTTATAGAATTTGTAACATCTAAACATATGTAAAATCGATTTAAATAAAAAAAAAATAGTAACTGACGACTTCTCCATCAATTATACTGTCCAATATTAAAGTATACGTTTTTTAATTACTTATTTAATTGTATAAAGCAAAATGAATTAATGTTCGATGTGACCCAGCGAGCCTCAGTTTGGGTGCCGCTGGGGGAAAATCGGCGGGTAAAAAGCGCGTTTTGTTAATAATGTAGTGGTTTGTTTAGATCGTAGAAAGCGGCGGCGTTGAAAGATCTGGAATTGTAATTGTCGGCTCGCCGACGTATTTCCGGAAGGCACAGGCAACCACGCGCCGCGTCACGACGGGCGGCGGGGCTGGCGGGGCGCAGGTTCCTTCACACACCCCGCCGAGGCCTGCTCGACACGCCGCCAGATACGGTGCACTTCCGGTGGATACGTATGTAAGTAATGAGACACAATTCATTCACCTATGAGAAAAAAAATACCAGATGGGAAGATAAAATATTGTGTATTACTTTTTACATTTTGATCGCCAGTGAATCAAGGTCATTTTGATTGTTGGATGGGTTGCCATTATCTTAAAATAAAATAATAAAAAAAAATATTGCATCAGTTTTCCAGTCAAAGTAAACCGTTATAACACATTAAATAATTTAAAATTATACGATTTGTACGATAAACCTGATATCAAACGGAGATTTCCATGAAAAATATGATTTTAAAATAATACTTTTATGCAAATATTATATACAAAGCAAAATACAGATATTTTTGACCATATTTACTACTTTAGCTATAAATAATAAAAAAAGCATTTAAAAAATATATTTTATGGTTTAGAGATGCACTGCATCATTTGTAATATTAAGGAGTTTCATTATTAGGTGACAAATTAAAACCTCATAATACTTCAGTAGCATACATTCAGTTCTTTTAATTTAATTATATACCAAGTATCATCGTGATAACGGTACATTATTTCAAAGATGAAAACGAAGTGGTGAAACCCGGTACGTGTGAAGCAGGTCCGGGCGCCATGGACGACTTCCTGAAGATGCCTCGAATTCCCGCGCATCGAGCGGTAGGAAAATAGCCTCACACGATTAAGCCGCTCGAGAGCATTAATAACAATATGTCGACCGTTGAAGTCTGCAGTCAGACCAAGTTTCACGCAATTAATAAAGATAATTTGTTTTGTCTACAATTCTAAAAAATATACAACAGAGCTTAACAAAATGTAAAATACATTGGATACATTTAGGCACATGTTGCATAGCATTACAACGCGTACTTTATGTATTGATTCTGGAAAGGGTTTTTTTTTTTAATTGCTTAAATTAATTAATTATGATGATAACTCAAAAAGTGTTTTTAAATAAAATTTAAAAATAAAAATTTCAGTACTTTACTGCAAAGTTTATTTTATTTAGAATTTTTTAATAATTGAGAACGTATGATAGTTATAACAAATAATTATAATTTCAATTATATATATATAAACGATTGTAACACAAAAACGTATCATGACGCTATTAATTTAATCTGGTTGCAACCAGCACAGCAGCGCCGCAGCACTTCCGCTCCGGAGATGCCTGAAAGCCGTGCCGTCCGATACTTCAGCGGCGCCGGTGACGGGGCTAATAACACGCTGGCATTGTTTCCGACAGCGTAATATCTGTATGTGAGCCAAGTACGGGAAGAGATCGACGAGACTGAACGCAGGCCTTATGGATTTAAAGAAGGAAAAGGTTAAGTGAGATCATTTTAAAAGGTTTGGATTTGTTTTTGTACAATAGTATTAAATTGATTTGAAGTCTGTAAATCACACTACTCTGTTAGAGCTGAAACCCCCTAAAACTTCATTTCAACTTTCAGCGTGAGCAGCGGATTCTTCTTTTATAAGTTTTCTTTCATTTATATATAAAATATATATATTTTTATAAAATAGTTATTTAGATAAAACTCGAGCCCAAGATTCAGTAACTAGCGTGCTAATGACATGTTTAGGGATTTATTAAAATTGTAGACTTTGTCAATTAAATTAGAAGTTTTTTTTGTGTGTATATTATGTGTAGATAAATAATACATGTGAAGGACTTGAGATTGCAAATCCTAAAGTTATAAATATAAGCCTTTTATAACAAATTCTGCTATCTATTAAAAACAATACGTATCGTATCATTTAACAGAAAATTCTAGATTTTATTTCATTGAATTAAGATTTAACTTTTGATTGACAAATGAGCGGATTGGTTAATGGGTTTTTGGGTGTAATGTCTGAGAAATAGATAAAACATACTATGAACAAATAATAATAAACCTTGAAACAATGTTTATTAATTAATAAATCCAGTATAATTTAGATAATTACCGGTTAATCAATTTGTAGAACTATATCTTAAACTTGAACAAATGAAAGAGTAGGCTTCAATTAATTAGATCAGGCGTTATCGCACCCCTGCAGCGCTGCCTGCACAGCCGAGGGTCGAAAAACCTTAACACGTCTGCAGTGGGACTCTGGTCGATTGTGGAGCTAGTCTAGGAAACAGTTTCGACTCTGTCGTGATAGAAGCAATTATTCACTGCTTATCTACGGAAATATGCGCCTACCTGTGCGGCGTGATTAAATAACTTTAATTGAAGCGGGGGACAGAATTTCACAAAATTTACGTAAAATATACAAAACAACTATAAGTAATTCGAACACGAAAAGCTTCTCGAACAATACGCATCTTGAGCATAAACGTGAAAATTTATTTATATCAAATAACATTTTTAAGAATATACATGTCCTCAAGAAAGAATGCGTGATTTTCATTGCAAAGATGTATCTAAACCTTTATGTGTTTATAAGTATTATTTTAGAGTGAGTTAAAAAACAAGTTGATTGTCATACTTATGAAGAACAAAGTACAAAATATAATTTTAAAATTTAAACGATATTATGTTTTACTGAAGCCGGCTGAGTTGAGCGGCGAGTGCGATACAGTACCTAAGTATAGTTTCCATTCTAGCTGCATAAAGGCAGGGTGTCTGGTTACCGAGGTGACATTTCTCGCAGACCTAGCTAAGCTGCATTGTTCTGAGATAACGCAGCTAATTGGATGAATGTTTTTTTTTGTGTTTGCTGTGAGAAACATAAGCCTAAGGTATGGTAATATAACCTTTGTACTCTGGTTAATCGTTACAATAAGACACGTGTAAAAGGATGCAAGTGCAGTTAAATCTTACTAAGCAATTTACATCTCAATTAATAAGTCCAAAATTGAAGACAGTAAATTTTTTTCGTTATTTTAGAAAAAAACGACTTGATTTTTGTATCTTAAATGTAATCTTATTCATCACTCAGTTGCGTCAAATTGAATTAACTTTTCACCGTTATAAATGAACAAAACTACAGTAAATCGTTAAAAAAACACACAATTTTGCTAAAAAAAATTATTATTTTACTTATTTCTAGGGAAATAAAGATCCTTAGAGTTGTAATGATAATTTTATCTTACGAGCAAATACAACATTCAGCTAGGATTGATCTCCACACATTAAATTTTAAGTACTTAATTATTATTATTACTATTATTATTTTATTTTTAGTATTCCTAGCTTTCATTGAAGAGAAAATACCATGATATAATAACAACGTGCACACGATGCAGTAATAAAAGACAGTATACACTTTCCATGTATATTAAAAAGTCTTCCTCATAACTCATTACCTTTAGCGTACAAAATTTCCAATCTATACCTCATCGCACGAATGGACTGAATTTAGTAATTAAGGAAGTATACTCGATGATAATACGTTGAGATACTAATTATTAGGTATTCACGAATTTTACAGGTAGACTCACAGACTCGAAATAATGTAGCGATCACGAAAAATGTGAAATATTACGGCTATCTGCATTATCCGGACTTAATGAGGTGTATCTTTTCGAGTTGATTGATTCGGAAAGTTAAGATTAATAACCACTCACAAAAGAGATACTCGGTGGCGAATATTCATAATACTTGCGTTAGATAAGATTTTATGCAAGTTTCTCAAGCACACTTTTCCATTTTTATACCCGCTCATTTGCATTGAGAAAATCAGACTAGCAATATAACATGCAAATCGTGTACACTTTTAATTTGTCGTATGCTCTTCGGTGTGAAATTTTAAAATTTTCATTTATATCTATAATTTAAAAACTTAATAGATTTTTATTTAAGAATCAATATGCAACGTTTACACTATGTTTATTTAATAATTATTTATAAATAATTATTAAATAAACAACATAAAATCACTGGGTAGAAGGGTCAGTGGCGATAAGGTTAAACCACTATACATCAGTCTAATTGCTAACGACACTATTTCATCCGAATCGGACTACGTGGTTTGATAATTTTTTTTCATTGTGATCATTACGGGCTTATGAAGAAGGATGTCGCCAATAACATAAAACCAATAAGCAAAAATGGTCTTCAGTATGCACATTTATATGTTAAATACCCATCCTTTTGATTAGTTTCATGAAGTAACAAATATTTCATGAATATTTTGGTGCACCAACATACAGTGAATTTCATAATTTTACCTAAAAATAATGCTCTAGTTAAACTCAAATAAAATAAAAAAGGACAATATTGAAATTTATTTTTGCAAATCAAAAATGAAAGAAAACGTGTTGTGTAAAACTACTAAAATGAAAACTCGAAAACAATTGTGAATTTGCAGTAAAGCAACGCAGTGTCCAAAAAAGATTACAATTTTAGGAAAATTATACGTTCTTAGTAGGCTTTCATCCAAGATTGTATGCAGATAACCGCGTTATGAACGGTTTAATTAACTACAGTCCCATATGTGTGTCACGAACATGCTGCTGAGTAAGGCACCTGCTCGTTACCTACATACATAGAAACCTGTTCATCCAAAAATACGCTACTCTACATAAAATACGCATTACATTTCCATGAGATAACCATGATGCTGACGAATACTAATATTCACACACCAATTACCGACACTGATTGATAAAGGTCTCGCCTTGCAGCCCACATTTTGTTCTACCTTGGCGTTTCATTAAAACAACGAATTGAAAATAATTCAACAAGTCATCTTCAAATCTTTAGACGCGCTGACACTGCGAAACTCTTTATTTCACACTAAACCATTTCTTCTAATTTCAGATTGTGTTTTTAATTACGCCTTTAGGAACGCAAAATATACAATTGATCGAAATTATATTATCTTAATTGTTGTGTTCGATCTCCATGAAAGGGATTCGAAGATTACAGTTCATTTAATTTAAATTATATAGTTGTACCTATTGAATTAGCAAACTCCATCGTAAGCGCGGGACTTGAATACTGAGTATTCAATCAGATGAATAAAAAATGTTAATGAACGATTGGCAATGCTAAAAAAACAATACTTACCGTACCGTCATTGAAAAAATCGGATAAATCGTGTATCGTAATAATACAAATAAGAACACCTGTGTTATTACTGTAAAGGTAAAAAAATGCCGTTATGATTATGACATTGTTATAAAGTAATCATTGAACTTGTACAGGAAGAAAAAAATATGTACTGTGCCTTCGTGACCCTAAGTCTATCATAAACATCATAAAGAATACGATTATACAGAGATTCATACATAATGTACAACTCATAAAAATATTACTCTAACAGTGTGAATACAGCGGCCAAAATTTTTTTAAATAAAGTAATTGGTTTTTGGTATGGACAGGTGGGATTTGAACTCACGCCTCGCTATCACGGCTTGGCGCCTTAGTCATTAAGATGCACTCGTGCCACTTAAAAAAATCAATCAAATACTAACATGAACCAATTGAATAAGATTTAGATTAGATCTATTATTTATTTAATAATACATAAATAGTAGTTATAGGAGCAAAACAATTTAATAATTAACAAGTAGAGAAAATATATATAAATAAAAACTATTAAAAATTTGTAGTTGCCTAAACTTTTATATAAAAATAAATTTACCTGTGTTCTCAAAATCCAAATATTACAAATTGCAATAAGTAATACTTGAGCACCTGTTATGCGAATACAACATTTATTGATAACAAAGTCGGTATTTGAAAGTCTACACCGAATGGCCACGACTTGATCTTTAGGAATCTGGGTCTGAGAGACCGTGCCATGCCTTACTTGAAATACGATTGTCAGATCCCGAACGTTAGATATGAATAATTGCGCCATTCGTAAAATACTATCAGCAGAATGGCGAAATAATGCGACACGATTTTAGTTGCACCCTTAGAATCATGACTAATTAAGCTAGCATGAGATATCCCGTCATTGATAAAGCTTGCAATGGTTCATCTCATATCCCCGGATTAAGAGATTGTATGTGTGGTAATGCAAAAAGACAATGTTTGATATACAGAGAAATCATTGTATAATGAAAATAACAACAGTAACTTTGGATCTTTAAATCAATTAATATAGTTCTGAAAAAATCAAGCTAAAGGATAGCTGACTTGAGGTATGACGTTAAAGATTTTTTCACAATAATAATTTTTTTTGTTAAAATAAACGCAACAATGTTTATAGCAAAAAAAAGTGTCTTCTTATTGGAGTATCATTATAATTTAATGCGATATTAGGTTATTTCTTGATGGTGATAAAGTATCTATGGAATCTAGAGGTGGGGAAGTCAAAAGTCTATTATGGAGCCCACTAAATAATTTTGTGTCATACTGTTGACACTATAGATAAAACGACACTATATTTTATCAGAAATACTGGAATCAAAATATGAAAAAAAAAAAAAAAAATCAGTATAAATGAATTTGCTGTAATTTTTATTCACAATACTCATTGGATATTTTTTAATAATAATAAAAGGAAAAAAGTCAAAGTCAGATGATTGCAAAATAAAACAACGGTCAATATATTTTCAATTGAAGATTCAGTCATGATTAGAATGCTTGTTTTTCACTATACCAAAGGCCATAGAATTCTCGCCTTTTTGTATAAGTATTTACTCCGTTAACCTCCGGTTTGTTTGAACAGCAAGTGTATTTTTCGTAATATCCATACAGCTGACAGCACGATGATTGATGTGATAATATTTAAAATCTGTCAATCGGTCTAAAGGCCAACAACAAAAGGAACAATAGAAGGCCATCCAGTGTAAGCATCAAATAATTTCAAAATAGGATAAGAAATCATTTATGGATTTTATAAATACGACTTTCTTGAATCTTAACAACATTTCATGCAATGAAATCAATTCACGGCCGGTGAATTAAAAACTTGATCAAATGAAATTGTAACGTCTCGAGAAGTAATCGAAATACTTGACAGCGAGCAATTCTTCAAAACTTGTTAACTTACGTTGGTAGTAATTTCTGCGTTTAGTTTACATCAAAATAAAGAATAAGGAAAAAACAGTAACAGTTCACCTTTACTTAAGCCAAATCCATCTCATAATCTTCAAAGACATGAATAATTAAATAGTCAGTCGAATGGCCACGAAAAATACAGAAAATATCGAACAAACCTTTCGTTCTATTCTTTTAAGAAGAGTTGACGAAAAATATGATATCTTAGTTACTACATCATACGCAGGTGGATCACTATTCATTGATATCGTTAATATTAAAAATAAAAAAGTGTGTGCAATACTGAGTTCATTAGATGTAACTGGATATGCTCACCTGTCAGAATCGATCAACACAATGATATGACAGGAAAAATAACAGCAGGTAGCAAACGACCGCATTATCAAACACGAGATAAGGATGGATTCATACTGAGAGAGCGAGCGAGAGCTACCGCGTAACTTCCCCCTTAATAGACCCGTTCGTTATTAACCCAGATCAGTATTGATTACATTTTTTATTTATCAAATCGCATACTGTCCATATGACTTGCTACACGTGAATTAGTTTTCAAAAAAACACACTGGGAACTAGATCACTGTGATAAGAATCAAGACTAACGGCCGACGTGGTGTATTCAAACCTCAGGACAGATATGCTTTTTGTTTGATTTATAAATAGTTCCTTAGCCTTTGCTCGTAGTTATTTGTAGTGATTAAACAGGCGTGTGTAAAATTTATACAATTTAAAGCATAAAATGTCACCGAGTAAGCCGCATTCCCGTCAAATGAATGTCTCCCGTGTTTGTATGGACATTTCGTCACACGCGGACCCAGGGACTAGTTTAGTCTGTCGTGGAACGCATATGCACGAGTTGAATAAGTATGTACCGATATTATTTAACGCGTTGTGCAACTGAATCGAATGAAGCATATCGTATGTCGATTTCTTAACCAGAGATCATCAGAGGCGATATAAGCACAAGAGTGATGAATATTCTATACTTATAATGAAACAATAGATATTTTACGTAGGTAATCACTATACTTGTGATTTGTATAGCATACGCTTTTAAATAATGCGTTAAATTATAAATAATAATGATGATATATACGAGCACTAATTGAAAAAATACGAGAGTGAAAAGAGCACATCAGTAACAAGTTATTGGGAATGATGGGTTCGTTTGTATACAGAAGACATGTACAACCTGTTATGTTTGTAATTGCTAGACATCCTTGGCACATCACGGCCAGGGGATGCAATGAAAGCACTGCCTACAACGAACCGAATTCATGCATAGACCATGGCTATATTATGCACACAATACTAAAGATTACATCAGATAGGATTTATGCTTGTAACTGTAATATTACCAAGGACTGGCAAGTATCGACTTAATATGGTTAGCGCCAACAATAAAATGTTGGTATTTTTGGATACGAATCGACTCGATGGCTAGATATTTAGAATGATTTGATTAACTACTAAGTGAGATCTACTTTTGTGAGTTGAAAGCTAGAAGGTTAAAGGCGAAGGTCGCACGCGAGCGACTACAGCTAAAATACGGAAAGAAAAATAACCCAAATGATAACTTCCATGTTGACAGTACTGAAACGGCTAGACTTAATGCGTTTTAAAGTACAAATATGAAAGTATCAAAATAAATAGGAGCAGCTGAACTGGAAAAGAAAAGGTGATATTTAGATTATTTGGAATTTGCATAGACTTTCAGCTTAGCAAATTATGAGTTTTAAAATTTGCATTTTTTATTAGTAAATTATACCAAATGTGTACTCGTGAAATATTGCGAAAGGACCACTTACATAGAGCTGCGTTATGTTTTTAAATTAATCAAATTTGTAAAAACCGCAAATATGCAAATCACTACGACTTACAATAAGGATTTTACTTATTAAAAAATCAATGAATAAATAAATAATAAATACTACGTAAAAAGAAAAATTTAAATTACCATGTTTTTTGGGGAATCATCTTTTTATGCGAACTGACATCGAAAATTAGAAACAAATATGAGATGAATATCCCAAACAAAATACATCAAACCTACAAATTCGATGAGTCGATGATACTATAATATTTGCAATGCCAATTAAATAAAGAAGAAGGCATAGTAAAAAAATATTTTATTGGGACGGGTTTATTTATTGATTCATTAGTTCAAGCTGACATCAAAACTCAGATATGGTTGATTCGTACAATTATTTTTAAACATCAAAATACGTTACTAAAAATCTGGTTTGTAAAAAAATTACAAGAAAGACAGGAGTGTAATTATTGGTATGATAAAAAATAGACCTGCGAACCATTAATAGACTCGTAAGTGAAGAGATTAAAATACTTATCAGGTACTTACACTTATAGTTGTAGTTCATATAAATATAATACCTGAATGGTTTCAATAAGTCAGTACTTTGAAGCAGTCTGCTTATAATAAGCCGCCAGTCACACGAATGAGCAGTGAAAGTAGACATTATCAATGCACTTTAATGTACGCGTCGGCCGTTTATTGCAATTCGATACGATATTTACCGCTGGAGTTATGTTGTTTGTTTATCTGTGATTATACTGGAAATGCTAGGCGCCAATATTATACTTGTACTGTCAAGCTGAGGAATTAATGTCTCAGAGTTGCGCCATACAAATAAACCAACCGCGGTAAACTGAGTTTATGGACCGCGTTGTCTCCGCACATAGAAATATTACTGACGTATCAATAGATGTAAAACAGAAGTTCTGAACAACCGGAATGCAACTTAAACTAAGCCAAAGGGCTGTAAGTAGATACATCAATAGTTAAATCAACGAAATGCAATCAGTATTAGAAGTATGCCGATCGAAAAAATATATATTTAGTTTACGTTTGGATTGCAGTATCCGAAAATATATTTTAGGTTAAGTTCATTTTCGATGTATTTTAAAATATACAAATTTTTGATTATAATTTGTAAAAAGAATTTATTCGGAATAAATTAATTTGCTTGTTTGAACACCATTAAAAATAATTCCCGTAAAAGTTTATAAGTGCCTAAGACTAAACTGCAGCTAAAAATAAAAATATGGAGTTAAATCAAACATTTGATCAATATATAATATAATCATGATGGACTACTTATGTTGATAGTATTACGTTTAATCCATACCCAGACTAAATGTAGGAAATTTATTAATGCCAACTGAATGTTTTGGATGTTTAAAAATCGTCAGTAAGTATGGTTTTTGCTTATTGTTCGTAAAGTAGTAATTTTGTTAAGCTCCTGGCATACTTTTTGCTAGCTAAACCAACTTGCCTTCTTTCAACGAATGGTTATTGTTCGTACGGCACTTTTGCTGACAGCAAAAATTTATAGTTTGGGGTTAGGTCAAAACTATCTTTAGAGCATTAAAAAAGGGTGGATCGATTGGGATTGGACAAGGTTGTCCTCGGAGAGGAATAATACACAAAATACAAATAGGCTATTATTTAACAGTGATTCTAGAGTAGTAATTTACTTGTAAAGGTGAAGTTCAATAAGCGTCCCTTTCTAATTAATTTACTCCAAATAATTTAATGATAGCACTAACCTGATTGATCAATTTGATAAACTTGAATATGTGGACATAAAAATACTTAAAACGTGAATCTCTTCGTGGTGATTTTGTTTTGGTCCCTTGTGTAGTAACTATGAAAGATAAGATAAAAACTTTAATGTGTATAAATATCATGTAATAGGATACTATTACCTTGATAATGTATAATCAAATTTAATTATAGAATATAAAAATAACAGGTTTACGAAGGTCGAAGACTGAACGTGAAATGATGTACGTAAACTTTTCAAGCCAAGTAAAGTGTAGCATGAATATACGTTTTCTTGTATACATATTTCTTTCCCAAGTGCGTCTCCTCGGCGAAGGTTGGTGATCATTTCACTGAACATATATTTGTTCTAACCCAGTATTACTTCCACTGGCGTAAATTCAACATCCACGTTAGTTTTCTCCTTCCAATGCCTTATTTTTCCTTCGATTTTTTCCTGAACAATCAGCTGCAGAAGATATATTTATTATAAATATTTATATAAATAAATACAGAAAACAAAAATAATGTTTTTTAGAGCGACTATTCATGATTCTCCCACACGGCATTAAATTAGAGTTATTGTTTAAGTGGGTACATGGTAATGCTTTTAAAGTAAGTCCTTCATTTGATCAGCCAGTTAAAATTATACCTTCAATAAATACATTACTTTCAGATCGTGGGCTTTCTTGTCAGTCCTTTTTGAGATAGTCTAGAGCTCTAGACTCTAAAGTGTGACGTCACACAGATAATTTAACTTAGCTGTCCCGGTCAAGAGATCCCAGTAGGTGTAATCGCTACCGAAGTTATCAAAAACTTCCGTATGTAATGTAAGGCAGTTAATTAAAACCTTCAAAAAGAAAAAATATATATATATAATATAAATTATATACTTTATCCAAGTAATTTTAAACAGTTATTTGTATTTCTTCTTTCTAAGAAATTTTATGTCATTACTAGAGAAAACATACCTTTAGGATGTAGTGAAAAATTATAATATTTGATTTATAATAAAAAAAACAATGAAAACATTACAAGACTTGTATAGAGCTGTCTTAAAATTTTTACCTAGAGTAGTCAAAGAAAAAATTATGAAAGCGAAATAAATCACTGGGACTCATGAGAAGAAACGAACCAAAAAAGTATAAGGCAGAAATCAGTTTCAAATCATACACAGGTGCAGGAAAAATGAGAGGAAGAAGGAAGATTCAGATGTTAATTCGAAAACCAGAAACAGTAAAGAGCACGAGGATTCTGATTAGAAGGATAGTAATGAGTGAATGAAATAGTAATAAGAATAATAAAGACTAAAACATTAAATAATTTGAATGCATTTTAGTCGGCAATGGCAGCCGAAATAACTTTACATGCGTTACTGCTCATTAAAGACAATGATTGTGCTCTATGTTAACTAATAAATTATTCATGTAATTATATTGTAAAATAATAAGATACAACTCAGAAGGTCCCCCAAAATTTTTTTTCGCTTAAGTTAATGCAGGAAAGTGTTCACTGTTAAATAATCACAAAATATCAAGTAATATTTCTGTTCCAGCGACCCACAGCTGTGGCAGTGCCGCCCCCCGCCCCCTAGCACAGTAAAATAACGGATGTCACCATAATAACCGTACTTACGACGCATATTTATAGCGTATCATCATGCTAATGAGGAGTATCGTATAATTAATTATATCACTGCCCAAAACCGCGTGGGCTGGAGTGGGAAGTCCGAGGGAAGTGACAATATTTTAAAAAGCGTTTGATTCGTCGGTCAATTATTTTTGACTGTTTAATAGGCAAATAGGAATATCAGATCTTTATCATGAAATATTCCGCCCACGCAATGCAGTTTACAGTGCAACGAACTGCATGACATTCGTTTGATTATCATATTTTAATTTATGAACACAGAAAAGAATGACGGTGAAAAAAGGCGTCAGAAGATGTTACGCAATTCGATTCTTGTATCTTTATTCGTACGTAGGTTTGATATTTGAAAGATTCAGGTTTTAAGGCAAGTTTTGATAAACAAAGTACTTTGTATTTCATTTAACTAATTAGTTATATTATAACCGGCAGCAACTTAAAATAGACAAGCAATATAAATATATATATATATATTTCATAGTTTTCCAGTTCATATCACCTACTACGTGAGCAATACATTTAAATTTCGGTCACTAATGAAGAGGTTAGATACTTATAATAAATATTAAATATTTAACATAAAAATTTCACGATTAGTTAAAAAGCTTAATTTATTTTTTGGATGTGGGTAGAAGACACGTTAAGTTAATAAAGAAACTCGTAAAATAAAGAAGCGTGAAAATGTAATTTATTCGACGCTAATATTATAAATGGAAATATAATGGTTTTTATTTAATAGAGACATGCGGGTATTGACTTTCAATTTTGGTGAAATTTACTTATTCTACAAAAATAATTTGAATAGGAGACGATTAAAATAAAGCAATTCACGTATTAGTTTTCTTTTTTCATAACAGTAAAACACCTAACAGGACAGAATATTTAGGTATTATAAAATCTAATATAATGTTACCGATCAATGAAGATGTACAGAAATCATGCTTACAACTCAAAATGTGTAGTAAAACTCGAATTAGCACAGAAGCAGAACGTTTAATTTTGATATTGCAGAAAACGGAGGATGTCTTTCAGAGGTGATTGTAAAAAATACGCCTTGACACAGTTTTTATTAACAGAGTTTGCATTGTTAATACAAAGGCTTCGCAAGTTAAAGAGACATCAACCGCTATTGTAACGAGTGTCAACCTTATTAAGTGAAAAGATTTTTTACGGCCGTAACAAATTTGATAGTCGCAGAGTTTTTTTAACGGGATGTTTAGCTTCTTTGGAACACTTAAATAATTACAGCGCAAATGTGCTGCGGTGCACTCTAATAACATTGAAACTAAAAATGGCGAAACGCCGAGGCATGTCTATAGATTTCGCGGAGTTATCCATTGCCATCTTCATTGGGTTACATATGATGTCGCTAATAAAACGATGCCTGAAATAATAATGAAGAAGCATCAGCAGTAATTCTTAGAGATATGTAAATGCTCGGTTACTGCTGACTGTTCGTTAAAAAGTATTTATTATAATTAAAGCATGGCCAGTGCCTCAGAATGCTTTAAAGCGTGGGACCACCACGCCTTTGAATGATAATCGGATTCGAATGCAGACAAGTTTATATGTAATAAAGGTGTTTTACATAATTTGTACATTGTACTTTAAGTTTTATTGCGGTAATAAAAAACTTGATTACCAAGTTCAGACTGAGTAAAGATTACCGATTGCGAAAATAGTATGCTTAATTATTTCACGGCGGTTACCAATACATCTGTTTTGTTATTAATACTAGTGCTGAATTGTCAACAGTACATAATACATATCTATATATATATATATATATATATACATTTATAATAAAACTAAAGTCACATGTTTTGTATCCATTCCTGACAAAGCTGCGCGTCAAATACATAAGATTTTTCGTAATTTATCTATAATGCAGTTTTTCGTGATAATAAGTAATTATGAGTACGAGTTCTTGTATTTTTAGGTAATAAGATTCAATATCGAACTCAAAATATTAGCAAAACGATTTATTTATTGTTATACTTTGGATTGACTTTAATAACAAATATAGCATTCTCATGTAGCAGTGAAGAACCGTTAAAAAATAATTGTTGGGGGAGGTTTTGGCTAGGCAGCCTGTAATAGCGAAGACACGCAATGCTAATTATTGTACTGGTTATCTTATTATATTTTTCAAAGAAGTAACAGAGAATTATATTATGTAGAAACGTGAACAATTCAAAAGTAAGGAATACGCCAGATGCAGTTAAACTGTTAACTAGACGAGAAAAATATCCCTTTCTCTATTTTTT
Source organism: Atopsyche davidsoni (assembly GCA_022113835.1). Taxonomy (NCBI): domain Eukaryota; kingdom Metazoa; phylum Arthropoda; class Insecta; order Trichoptera; family Hydrobiosidae; genus Atopsyche; species Atopsyche davidsoni. The sequence continues at coordinate 4,526,704 of JAILWY010000006.1, read as the reverse complement.
GGGAGTTGAGACAAAATTGACAAAAAAAATGAAAATGTTTAGGAAATTTTTAAAACTGTTGCCACAATCTCAGAATACATTCTACTCGTACCATATATATCACATATTAAGTATTCTTACTATTGTGCCATAAACCCATATGAAGTAAATAAATGAATGTGATTAAGCATATTTTTTCACACATTGAAAACGATTAAAGAAAACTCTCAGAAAATATCATCGTGACTTGTGAGGGATCCCTCACAAGTCACGATGATATTTTCTGAGAGTTTTCTTTAATCGTTTTCAATGTGTGAAAAAATATGCTTAATCACATAAACATACTAATACCTGCATGGGTAAATAAATACGCATCCTGATTAACATTAATCTAAAATTAATATAAATAAATGAACAAATCATTGTTATAGCGCTAGCGATGTCTTTGTTACCACGTTACGCAAATTGGAAATTTTATTTATTTGTGGAATAGGTAAATCTTTCCAAACATTTTTTGTCTAAAAATATTTAAAACACTAAGAATTTAAATTTGAATTAAACTGAATTTTTTATTTATTTATTTGTGAAGCGGGTAAACACTTCCGTACAGCGTGTTTATAACGATTTAAATGTTTAACTCTAATGAAATGGCATGCCTGGAAATGCAGTGAAATTCACAGTCCAGCGAGTGGCAGGCAAACGGCCGCACTACTCACGCACCAGAATCTCACTGAATCACTTATCTGCTATTGGCATAATAAATAGATCGCGCGGAGTGTTTCCTTGGCGGCTGTGCTGCGTGCGGAGGTAAAGGTCGGCATAACCCACTTCATCCAATATGGACTGAGAAATTTCTAACGACACAATTGCAGAAGGGCATTTCTAATCGAATGAAAGTATCAGCGACCGTTTGAATGCACTCCTTGCGGTATGAATTTTGCCCTAATAGAGAAGTGTTTATTAACAAAATATACTGTTTGTTGGAGTAAATGTAAGATTTGTGATCAGGAATATAGTAAAAAATATCAATGAATCTAAATCAATTTATTGACAATAAACGGCAGTCTGAGGCACCTCGAGGTGACAGAAAACGCAAGTGCGACATCAGAGAGTGATGTCGTAAGACGCCCGATGCTAAGATAATCCGCCGTGATGCAAGCAGAAAAAGAGTTCGCAGATGTTTTGCAAGTATTCCGCTGAAGAGGAAGTGTTCGCTTTTGGAGGCCTATACCTTTTTTTCTACGCCCAGCCTCTACCGCTTTTGGTGTTAATGTTTCGTAATGAATCGCTGTCATTAGCTCAGGTGTAAAGATGATAATTAGGAGCCAGAATCATTATTTAAAGCTCCACTTTAAACAGCTTAATAGTAGATACTTGAAACGTATAATAAACGATGAGTTATGTTATATGTTAAGAGGTAGCCTGATGCGATTTTTCAGTGTCACGGCTGAAAAATCCGCGTTGTTGATTTCGTGGATTGGATCCGCGCATAATAGTAATTAATTTTATTTTATTAAAAATACTTCATGTAAATATTAGTATGACTTATTCAGAGATTGCATAAATAAAAAAAGTTGCAGTTACAATGTGTCATTTTAATAGCCCATTTTTAAGGTACTGTGGAATGCTCAGTAAAATATATTTAAAAAAAACTTAAGGCTGTTTTTTATGGAACATAAATTTGTGAATCGATTTATACTATAAAATGGCAAATTTATTGTTTAAGTAAATTAAAGTACACTCTGTAAACGCCTAGCAAAGCAGGTTTAGTAATATAACTTCAATATGTGACTAAATAATTTATGTTTTAAAATAAGGCAAAAATATCTGAGATATTGTTAGATATATATGAAAAAAAAACAGCAATTAACAGAATTTTTCACTAATACTTACCACCATGACCAATAAATGTGAAAATCCTATTATAACGCTTAATAAAACTAGAACCTGTCATTGCCAAATACGAACCCACGTGCGATTTAAGGTTAGATTGAATTGATGCTCTAATAGCGGTACAGGTTGATGACAGGATGACTAAAAAAATAATAAACAGCTTTCCATACAAGCTTCATTGTTCAGTAGCTACACGAGATTTCATATCGTCGTTTGTAATTAATATCGCTAATAGGTTTTCAGAGATGTCTTTGTATAAATTAATGCATTACAGACCTAAAACTTTCTTGCTGTTTTTTTTCTGTTTTATAAATGCAAAGAAAGGCATCACAACTACTTCTGAACATAAGTTCATACTAATGGAGACAGTAATACAAGAAGAATTTTTTTGTTAATATAAAGTAGAAGAGAAATTATGGAGTGATTTATAAATAAAAAAAAGTAATCTGAAATGAAGCTTATATTTTTGGTTGATTGCTGTAAGAAGAAACTATCAAATAGTTTCATAGACAACAATCAATATTGGTCGCTTGAGACAGATTTTGAGTCAGACAGTCTTGAGACAGACATTAAACTACTAAATTGTTATATTGAATAAACAAGTTATTTTTTCTGCGCCAAAAAATAAATATAAATTAACTCGAAGTGAACAGTTCAAAGTAACCTCGCCTCACTTAAATAACCAAAAAGTTTTTCAAAAATGTTATCTCAAAAATCTTAAAAATTTATTTTAAAAAAGTCTCAAGACATTCATACTCTTGTCATTAAAGTGAGTTCAGACCAATACAAATATGTGTATAATATGTATAAAAATAGAAATATAAATAAATAATCATACTTGTAATTGCTATTGCTTCAGAATAACCTATAAAATATACATCGTAATGGAGATAAGCACGTTTTATAGAACGGGAAAAAAGTAATTTGTTTGCAATAGAAAAGATAATATGCAGCTCTAGTTGCTAACTGTTAACAATTTGATCAATTAAACGAGCTGCCTCTGCAGTTTTATCTCATGCAAGCAGCAATCGGTGAGTAATAAGAGAGCAGCTCCACTGCAGCCCGGCCAGTGCGCGCGGGTGATATTACTGCAGCACAATGCGTATGCATTAAGCACAACGGGAACCATTTTAATTGGGGCCTTGCACAATCTGCCTCTCGCCCACACCTGAAGAAATGCATTGAAGAAATTATGTCGTGATGCAAGAGATTATGGATCCGACCGGCGATTATGAAGAGCCTGCGATGATGACACACAAGGAAACTTACTATGCGAATTAACGACACACCGCTATCGTAAAAAAAGGCACTAACGTTATCAGAAATGAAGTTAAATTATGAAGCCCCTTTGGTTTACGCGACAATGAATTAACGGTTGGGTGAAATGTATTATGGTGATGGATAAACTTTACGTCCAATGCAGATCGGTACGGGCACGAATGATTGCCTAAATTGGAAACATTATTCAGTGAATGCGTTAGGGAACTGTAAACGCTTAGAACTGTTACAAAACTTTAACGATTAAATCTATGAAATGGATGCCGAGAGTTTATCACACTTGGTAAAAAATAAAACCTCAGAGTTAATACACTGTTCCGTTGGCTTGTCGGGTCAGTGATGTCACGTTGGAACTTAGCACATTCTCACCTAGATAAGCTAATCCCGCAATGATATTACTGAACTTTTACTTGTTTCAGCTTGGTCAGAAATCATTTGTATCGAGAGTAAAAAATAATTTAATAGTAGTGAATATTTCAATGAACATGAATAAAGTATAAGTAAAATAAAGTACACAAGTACGTGAATATATTTAAGCGTATTCTATATATGAGCCTGCCTTCAAAAGTACGAGTAGCATAAACGCAGACCCTTTGTACTATGTAGAACATAATCATCTGAAATTGTCAATTCCTTAAATAATAAAGCCGTATCTGGATTTTAAAGTTACGATGTATACTCAGAACATGTTATCTATATAGTAACTAGCCCATACCACGAACAAATACACCGTTAATTAATAACGAAGAAATTATAGAGGAACCATAAAACAACTGGAAACAATTGAGATTCGTTATTTGTGATTATGATCACAATTTAAAGCGACCAGATCACAAGTTTATTTTATTTATTAACAAGAGATTCATTTTAACTGGAATATCAATGTTCGACATCTAATTTAATAATATTTATTTATATTTTTAAAAATAAATTATTATCAAAAAGGAAAATAATAGATTCATTTTAATCTGACACTCAAAAAAATAATATGTAAGATAAAGGTTGTTTGCAGCAGCGCGCAAGCAAGCTGAAGCGTGGGTTAGATTCTATAGGACACAAGACATTGTTTCAGAATATGCGATTAACATTGAAAAAGCTCTTATCCTCGGATAAGTTGTCGTTAGAGTTCATTATCAAATTATCCGTAATATTTCAGGCGGTTTAATGGGGCGTACGTCCAGGTCTCCAAGGATCATCTACCAAGGAAGTGGAGGAATCTCCGATAAAGTCGGGTTGGCGGAGGCGGCAGGCTCCAGGACCGTTAGATTCGATATTCTTTGCAGGTCATTATAATAGGACGATAGCATCTCGCGATTCTCAACGGCGAATATAAAGACTTAGCGTAGTTAAACCATAAAGTGCAGCACCGCTGAAGTAATGTATTTAAGGTGAGGCGGAACCGAAAATATATTATTACTTTAATATAATATAAGTTCAATGATTTAATTTTCTTGCGTTTTGTCAAGTTTTATTTATTTTCACAAAATAACATTAGTAAAAATAAAAACTCATTGTACTTCATAGGACTTGTTATTGAATACCACGGACTTTTTAAAAATATTTTAATGTATCTTTTAATATACTTATGTAATATTTTCTCGACAGTAATATAGTTATCAATTACTGAAAAAAAATAAGTAAATTATATTAACAAAGTAAAATTAAAAAATATATTTGATTAAGATACCGGATGAAATAAATATTATATAAATTTTATGCATAAAAAAGCAGTCACTATGGTCCTGATGTAATATTCATTACAACTTTTCATGTTTGCCATTAAAGTAAAGCATTAGTATTGATTAAATTTTCAATACCGAATTGAACGCACATCGTCAATCATAAATTACAATAAAATGAATAATTATTAATGCATTTCATGTTGCAAATGCATATGGAAATAATATGTCGACACAAAAAGACAGTGTGCATAATGTTCGCTTAATAGTGCGCTTCCAACTGCAGCTGCGCTAATGCGATTCAAGTAAAAAATAAACAAGAGGTTCTTGCAGTTCTTTAATAAACTGCGCCATGGGGAATCAGGCTTGCGAATTTTTGAAGAAAGTTAAATTAAAATGGACACCAAAGTAGCAAGCTACAACCTATCGTTCCGTAAATACATATTGCATATATTTATTAATAATTTGATATCAAATAAATAGAAATGAAAGACATAGTTTTTTACTAAAAATTATAATCTCAGATCACTCATAAAATTTGTCAACTTTTTTTCAAACAATTTTTTTATACAAAAAAAAGCATAAAACAAGATACCTAACTTAATACGGGATCTTTAGCATCGCATTTCTGTATAGATAATGTAAAAATAAAAACTCAAGAGTAGGATATAATAAAAAATAATATGTACTAGTAAAAAAAACAATTTTAAACTACTGCAAAACCATGTTTAATTACTGTGAGAAATGAGCCAATTACTATTTAAATATGTTTTTCGCAGTGAGACTACCGCACCGCCGAAAGATAAATTTCAACTTAACTCGGAGAATACGGCATGGAGTTCACTGACCGTACAGATAATACCTTTAACACCATTCGAGATTATTTAAACTATATTTTTCTCTTGGACGGAAACAGGAAACATAAATACGCACACGGGAGTGGATACTCGGGATTGCGATCCATTAAGCAGATTCTAATAAATTATAAAAGAGGTTGTTGTTATTATTATAAATGAGCTTTCTGCAAAGAAGAACCTTAGATGAAAATAACCTTATAAAATCTTAATACACTTGAAGAGATCTATGAGTTTTTGCTACATATTAACAGGTGCAATATTCAGGATTTGTGATGGTAGAAACATTTAATTCATAAAAAGTTCAGACTGTAATAAAAATTAACATAACATCATATGAATATGTAAGGGAAGTTTTACTATAACAAATATTATGAATTTACATTTAATAAACAAATTAAAAAAACACCAGAAAAAGTTGTTTGTTGTAATGGTGAAAACTGCCCTAGACTTCAAATGGTTAGTGAACCACTTGAAGAAACCTATGTTTAGGATATTTATAAGAATACAATAAGTGTTTTAAATACAAAATAAGTCACTTTGCTTGACATTTTTTTATTTAGACAAATTTAAAAACAATGTTAATATTATTTTTTTAAGTGGTGTATATCACAAGATTAGTATTATATCAAGTATTTTCATATATTAAATCTCAATAACAATCCTCTTATATTGACTATTACGGGTTGCTGAGTGGGTATTTTAAATTCCATATTCGGTTATTCCGAATCGATTATAAAATAAAGAAGTAGATAAGTATGATCAATTTAATATCTCGCATTTAGGATAAATGAATATTTCTTAACACTTCATTACGTGAGTACTACAATGAACGGACAAGCGCGAAAACTTCGAACTGAGTCAAATAGTTTTATAATAAATATAGGTGGTTGAGTATGGTTACAAAAATAATTTTACTAATACATACCTGTGGCGTAGGTAGTCCATCCATGGATGAAGGTTAGTTTCCCCCAAAGCAAACTCTAACGGTCTCCAGGGTAGAATGCATATTTATCAAGTTTTTCACTATTACAGAGTACACTGCTACATAAATATCAGATTTTATGCAACGTTAATTATTTCTTTAAAGAGGAAGTCAGAAAATCATTAAATACAACGCAGAATATACATTACAACAGTTTGATATTGTGATTCCATTGCATTTTTTGTAACTGGTTTGCTGATTGAATTATTTGAAACATAAAAATAGCGTTTGAAAAACCATTCGGCTACACGTACGATCACAAGTAATATCATGCACGTAGCGCCCAGCTCATATCATCAGAATGCTATTTTTCATTTACAACAACTCAAAAAATTACTACAGATATATCATATCAAAAAAGAAGAAAGATTTATTTATTTTTTTTAAACTAGCAACCACGAATTGTCGTGCTATCTATCTATAATTCAGAATTTCTGCAGAGATATTTCAAAGAAAATAATTGCGATAAGTTAGAACAGAATAATTCATTACAGATGTTTTAATACAGGAAATTAGATTTTGAAATTGAAAAAATGTCCAATTTATTATAATATGTAATTATGTTACACTGATTTTTATACAACACAAAATTATTTCCATTAAAATGGCTCTACAAACAAAACTGAACATATTTATATTTAACCTTTGATTGCTGAAAGCATTAAGTACTGCTGTGTTTTTATTTAAGTGATTACATAAAAATATTAGCTAAATTCTGGGAGTAAAAGGTAGCAGATGGTTGAAAATCGCGTTGCCAATCTTCACATCGTGTTGATAAAAAAACGAGAACGGACGAATGGCAAGTCGCGAAATCGACGAAATCAAACAGGTTCTTCGGTAGACGTAATGAATAATAATTAACAACATTTCAATTGCTAAAACCGTACTAAGAATGCGGGAGGCGAGCGAATTGTAAGATTGATGGATACGACGTCGTGTGTTATGTTTTGCTTCGCTAGGCTCGCTATTACTACGTTTCAAGAATGCTTGTGTTTTCATACAAATTAAATGCCAATAACATTTATATACTGTTGTAGCTTTATTGATTTATAAAAATATAATGTAAAAAATACGGAAATAAAAATAAAGCATTGAAATTAGTTTTTGGAAAATATAAAACTTATATACAACCTTACAAAGCACGTCTCAAATATATCTAATTGATTGATTTCGTTACAAATATATCATAAATCATTTTAAATATACCCATAGCAAGAAGAAGAAAAACAGTTTAAGGCTATTTAATTCAACAGAGTGAACTCGTTAAAGGAGTTTATATATTGTATAATATTACACCAAATATCTGCGAATTTGCATCTAGATGTTTTCAGATAGTGATAAAGTTGTAGATTCGAATAGTGTACGAACTTACACGATTGTAATAAACAGAAGGTGATAAAATAAAAGGGAAAACACAATTTAAATAATGAAGTAAATTATATAGTTTGACTAATATAATACAATTAAATAATCTTTTTATAATCACCTTAGCTCTAGTGAGCTCTCAAACCACTTTAATATACAGGCCTACTTATTGGATTATTCTACAAATTATCGATACCAAATAATAATTTTATTTTCCACTAAGTGCATACGCAAGCATCTTAACAGTTTTAAGTTACACGTCTGCTATCGAATTACCCGACACTAAATATAAACTAAAAAATAATCGTATTACAAAAATATATATCGGTATTAAAAGTAAAAAAATCAGTCGAGCATTAACTTATAGCCTGTGATTTGTAAAGTAGATCTTAAGAGATTACAATTAAGAGGATATTTGGTGAACGTTTATACAAATTCACTAACATCAATCTACAAAGGTACATACTGATTAAAATTTATTTAGAAAATTAACCGTTACTCAACTCACTGTGAACCAACTAATTAAAGATCTTCTTGATTTCGATAAGACTTACGAGTCAATTAAGTATTTAAATATTCAGACCCAATCAAGAGAACGGATATTATAACAGTTCCATATCCGTGATCTCTTTAATTAATTGACGGAGTTTACGGGCTCTTTTATCGCATGTTATCAAAAATAGCCTGACCTTACATGTTTCGGTAAAAAAGTTGATAAGATTGATAAATGTAATAAATATTGCAACATAACAAATGTAGACAGTAGAGGTTTACACGAAATCACTACAATTTAAAAAAAAAAAAATAATAAATATAAACAACACAGCTTTTAACTCATTTGACTAAAAACAATCTATGAATTTTTGAAATACACCTGTAAATTATTTATTGATTCAAATAAATATAATTTAATTTTTTGAAGTTAAGATGTAGCAAATGGTTATTGTTAGTGATGGTTATTTATAAAAAAAATCGATTGATCTAATGTAAAGTGGCTAACTTGCAGCAACTATAGTCTGGTCTGCAATAAATCACGCTGTAATTTACACTTTCCCATGGTAAATCAACGTCTCTCGGCTTATAATAGAAATATAATCTCGGAGTTCATAAAGATTGGACGCACTTGACAGAATATTAACAGCGAGTAGTTTTCCGAGGAATAACTCATATCCACGGGACAGCTGCCGTTTGTATGCGTTGATTCTCATTTTCCAATCTAAAATCCTGATCTATGCAATTTTCAATAAATTATTGTATTAAATAGATTCTGTCAATCTACCTATCAGAAATCAAATTTATATGTCATTCATTTCTGAGAGGCCTAATTAAAAATTGTGTGATTTTAAATAAATGTGCGAATATTCTCAATGATAGTGATGAATAGCTTATTTGAGTATGTTTAACTGTATATGTTAATACACAAATTGCATGCATGAGTAACATATTATAATTGACTACATTTAGTTGCGTACATTTAATTTTATTGAATATTTAATTTACAATGATATATAAACATTTACATCTTTGATTTGGGGATAAAGTAACCCAGTCCAATCAATACATACGATGCATACTTTTCAATTCCAATTATAACACAATAATTATAAGAATTAAAATATTCCAGAACAATTTTTTAAAATAAATTTAAATATCTACAATGACATATGTTAACAAAAAAATGATTTTATGAATGAAAAATTATTAAACAAGGCAAAATAAAAAACATGGGTAGCAATTATAGTTCTCAATCATGCTCCTTACTATTTTCATTAATTACTTTTAATTTAGTTAATATACATGTGAACTCAACCTTTCATTTATATACCAAAAAAAATTAAGTGTTTGATATTTACCAAACATTTTTAGTATATTAGTTAAAAGTCAAGTGGTACGTCAAATACGAGTTGACATCTATTTATTAAATTAAAGATTGACTAGAGCTCGTAATGTGTTGCCATGCCGATCGAATGCATTACAATGAGCGTTAATTTAATGCTAATCGCGCACGATCATTCCAGTGGCGACGCGGATGCGCACCTCCCCGAGCGCGCCCTTTGCTTGAGCGCGACTTGCTCCCCGCGACTGCAACTTGTTTTAAAATCAAGATTATAAATGTAGTCTAATGGCTTCACTTTATGGACAATGATTGTACGTAACGCGAGACTATTACATAAAAAATGCAAACACAATGAGCTAACAGTCGGTTTAATTGTAAAAATTATGTAAGTAGCTACATTTAATGCAACCGAATTTTGCAAGATTCATTAAAAATAATTTAGAGCAAAATTATTTTCGAGCATTATCGGCGAAATTGAAACATCATTGCTAGATAAGTTGCAAAAAATCAATTTTCATCGAAACAATTTTTCTACGCACAAAACTGAACCAAAATATCCTAACTGTTGTAATAACAACCCGCGACCACTGATCGACACTTCCGCGTCTCGCGCACGGCGGAGCGATCAGCTGTTACCTGCATCTGCAGAATAAAGCACTAGCATCCACAATATCAATAAAAACAAACGTCAAAAAACACAAACAAATGGCGACACAACACTCACGAAATAAAAACACGATAAAAATAAAAAAATACACTAGTTTTTTTTAATGAATGCGGTATACTGTTGTGTATGAATGAATTTATTTATCGATTGTTCAGAGTGAGGTTATGTGAATCGGGATTGTTTGTACGGTCGGATATCGGCACTGGTGGGTTATGGATTCGTACGGAAGACGCGAGTGCGAGGCGATGGAGTCGACGTCCGCCGAGCACGGCGCTCGAACGTGAATGAAGAGACCGTGGCGCGGCGAGGGGCGCGGGGAGGCGGGGGCGCGGGGAGGGGCGCGGGGGCGGGGGGCGCGGCGAGGGGCGCAGGGGGCGGGGGGCGCGGGGCGGCGGGCGCTTGCGTGGTCCTCCACGCTCTTTTTATTTAGACGGTGAGAAAAGCGACGACGCGATGTCAATTGCATTATTCCATTTACACACCAGTAATAAAAAAATAAAAAAAACATCTCCGCTAATAGATAAACGAAAACGATACACGGTTGCACAAATTCAATATTTTAAAAAAATTCAATATTTTTGACAGAGAGTACTTGGTGGAATTCCATTTTAATATTTTGAATAAAATACTTGAGTGATTTTCCACATTTTTGTTTTTATTAGTGACCGGTTTGATAATGCCAACGTGAAAGGTTGGCGAAACCGGTCACTAATAAAAACAAAAATGTGGAAAATCACTCAAGTATTTTATTCAAAATATTATATATTTTTGATAATTGGAATGATTTTTACGATAATAAAAAAAATAATCGTCACGTAACTCTAAAATTTAACCACGCCTGGTACTATCAGAGTACCAAAGGGATTTCAATTTTATTGCGTAAAAAGGACGCTAGACTTATTTTGGACCGAGTTACCAGTAAAATTATACAACTGTTTTTGAATGCGCACACACAATTATTATGACTCCAAAAAACATTTCATGTTATATTTGATAATCGTATAAGTAATCGTATTGCCATCGTATGGAAAGGTTTGTATAATACGCAGACCTTTTCCTTCGAACCTTCTACGCTATTCTTCAAAAAAAAAAAACTATGAACAGACATAAAGATATGTTCAGTGAAATAGTCACTAAATCAGTCCGCAAATCAGATTAAAAGGAAGCGATCGATTGGTGACTTTGAATTTTTCAAGATATTTAAAAATAGGGAGTTTGTATCACTATGTACTTAAATAATTAATTTTTATAAATTTAAACTCATAAAATAAAATATTATATTTGATTAAAATAATTTATCTCCTTAACATAAAAAAACCCTCTACGTTTTTTGATTATAATGAAAACAGTGCTAAAATAACAGACTTTTTATTAATAAAAATATAAAAAAAGCATTCACAAAAAAATATAACTAGGTGCAGTTACTCGTGAAAACTTCGTATTAATGGTGAGAGATAACAAAATAGTTTAAATTAATTTGTTGGTGAGTAATATATAAAAAAGAAATGTCATTACACCTTGTTATATTAAATGAAATGCAAACACAGAGCTGGGTCAGGTTATTCATCTTTTCGCAAATCTCTTACTAAGGCGTTAATCAAGATCTCCTTAGTGGTTTAATTAGAGCGATAGGCTGAACATAAAAACGAGAATGAATTTATATTCGGAAACAATCAGTCGTAAATATGAAGTTTTCCAGTTCTTTATGATTTGGATTTCTTCGCGACTTATGCGATAAGAGAGTTGAATGGCCGAAGTAAATACTGCCCGGAATAACTGCCGTTGGGCGCAAACGGTCGGAGCAAGCGATGATTTTATATTTGTGCACACGGAAATGCAAAAGCATGTTCAAATATTAGCTGTGCAAACTTAAAACGCAGAAACGAACACACATCTGCTTACGAGCAAACAAAACAACATTTCACAAGGCTAGTTATAATTATAAATCAATTAAATTTACAAACGTGATAAATACTTACATCATTTATGGTTCAATATTTAAAAAAATAATGTTTTACAATCAAATCAAAGAGCGCATATAGTATTGATTCATATAAAATAATAAAATGAAAAAAAAAATGGAAAGACTCATACTCACGTAGAGTATAATTCATTCCATGATACAATTTACATTGAAAAATATCTTAAAACAGTAACAACATAAAGTTATTTTATGTACAGACATTTACTGATTTTATTTTGAAGTCAAGGTCTGATGTTTAATAAAATGGTATGTAAATTTCTCGGTAAAGTAAATCACAGTCTTAAATGATCAGAACTTTTAGTATGCATACTACACTTATATCAAAAGTTTTATTAGCAGTATTAAAAAGCATAAATAATAATAAAACTAATCCAGTGACATATGTTAATATATCAATATTCTGTGAAATATGAACACGTCCTATATATTAGGGAACAATTACTCATCCTCTGATGAATGCAACATATGGCTTGTATGCTCGGGTGTCCATATGAGACGCCGAGGCCACCTACAACGTCTGGATATCAGCAAAAAACAAAGCCTAACATAAGTCATCAGTCTCGCTCGGCCCGTGCTTTGAGGTGACTGCTCATTTCACAAGGTTAAGTTGTGAGAAGATCGGGTTATCCGAGAGTCTCGGAGACCACATGACCCTAAATCGTAGACCTAATTAATCAACTTGCTATTTTTTCTTATGATTTAACAGAGAAACATAAACATATATATATTCCACTTGAATATCACGTGCAATGTTATGCGTATATATATTTTTTCTATTGTATATTATTAATAAGCCTTTGGATAAATTTGATATGAGATGTGTACAAAGTAAAGAAACGTGATTTCTATTAGGTTACTCAAATATATGTTTGATAACAAATCTTATATGTATATTAAATGTTGTGAATTAATTTAAATATATTTACTGTATTTTATATAACTGTAAAAATATGTAATGCCCTTACTTATGTAAAATTACAACAGGTATAACTTTAGTCCCTATTGTGCATAGAAATATAATGAATGACAAGCCTGTACTTAGTGTAGCTTCAATAAAATAGGTAAGAGCTCAGATAAAATGCATGACATAATCAAACGGAAAAAAATATACAAAGAATACAGATTTTTTAATATTAATGCTTTGAACGGAAGAAATAATCGAAGGTTTACAGGTTAGATATTTGTATTTATTAATACAGATAATGACATATATTGTTTTGTAAAATAGAACAAGAAGCTTTTTTAAGATAATATATGTAATCAAATATTGCCTTACATTGTTTAATTTAAAATTTAACGTGACACCTGTATACCAGTTTTGATAAGACACAATTATGAAAAGGGTAAATAAGATTACGAATCCAACAAAACATGTTTATAAAAAATAATAGATAGAGGAAACAAATTAAAAGCCCACAACAGATTATCGAGGCCCGATGATGGGACGTCAGTACACAAGGTGTACTGAGTCATCTCGAGAAGCAAAGTCGCTGAAAGAAGAGGATATTTTAGGATTTAATAAAGATCAAGCAAAGTGTATGATGACCTTCGACTACGGACGCTGATGATAACGACGGTTGGTATATCAGTCCATATATTTCGATCTCAATAAAAAAAAACTTATAAGTATAAAAACGAAAAATACTATCGAATCATCGTCATTATTAAATTCCTGACTTGGTCTCTTACAAACGACGAATTCTTTCTCACGAAAAAATCTTTCAAAAAAATATAGTGTACGATTATCTAATATGCTCTAATAACTATCATAACAATATATGTATGAAAATCCGGTAGTACTAGGCACGTATGTCAATCAATGGTTTCAATGGCAACTATCCAATTTAATATGAGTATTATATTACCAGTAAGTAATAATAAATTATAGTAATCGATAAGAGTTCCAAAAAGCAAAGGTGCGCCATTTGCATTTGCGTAACATCGTCCGATAATGGACGCACAAAATGGTAAATAATAGTTTAATTCGAGAAGTTGGCTGTAATGGTTTGGTGGACATGCCCGGATAATTGCGTGGAATATTATTATCCCAAGGTCGAGAGGTTTTGTTCTGATTTAACTGAAGTGATCGTAGGCGGATAATTTAAGATATAATGTAAAAAAAAATGTATTGAGACAGTAATCTTTATGATAATTATTGTTATTGACAAGAAAAGTGTTAGCCTGTAGGACAAGCCAAAATATAAACAAAATAATAAGAGGTAAAACTATGAATTTAAGTTCTTCGAATAAGATCACATTTGACGTGAATCAAAAATATCCATACATTTTAATGAGGCGTTAATAGCATAGCTCTTGATAACATTTGTAATAAAAATACTAAATAACTCTTTTGTTAATATCATTGCACACAACGGGGCAGACTTATTTACGGACTTGTGGTAAACATAACTGCTTACCGACCATTGGATCGCGAGTTTGAATAAAGCGAAAGAGTTAGATTTGCTAATGATTTATTTTATAAATATAAATTGCCTTCAGGTTGAAAATAGAAAAACGACAGTGTTCTCTATAAAATTCTTTTAAAATGTTAGAACTTAACTGACATAAAAATAGATACAGACTTCGGGGTCTTTAAACTTTATAAGTAACAACAAACAGGCAAAGCACAAATTTTATATCTTATATAAAAATATCAATCTATTACTAATAGTTGCTGTGTTATTAATATGTAAGTGATTGTATATTTAGCCAAATAGATTTTGATTTTTTGCGTCGAAAATTACCGTACGAAGTCTATTCGTCGACGGCATAACCTGTTCTTTTGGATACATAAAAATTAATAATTAACGTTAATGCTCATCGTAACTGAAAATTAAGAAATAAAAAAGGCGGACCACACCTCCGTACTCGAAAAAATAATTACAAAGCGAAACCGAAATTAACCTTCGCGTTCCGGCTTCAGCGAGCCGGAGGTATCGATTACGTATTTTATAATGATTTATTAGATTGCCATGCTTAATACTCAAATTAAAGGTGTAATGATATCTATGAGCTAAAAAAAATGTGTAATATTAAGTAAAACCACAAGAACTTAATTCAATAGGTAGTCAAAGCACATTTTAGCTCATCTTGAAATAATCAGTATATTAAAAAATATTCTTACTGTGTGAAAAAAATGTTTTTTAAAATAAAAACTTAACAGATAGTAAACTGAACCTATTATTAATTATATTATAAAGTATAATAACATTGAATGCAACAAAAGCAGTTCTCCGTTAGGCGGAAGATGGTCTATAAATTAGATGGAAAGTAAGGTAAAATTTACTAGGACTATTGAGATTAAAATCGTTAATTGCAGGGGCATACTTTCTAGACGTGTGGGATAATACAGGGACTGGGCTAACAAGGGCCCACCCGAGGCATGTGGGCCCGTGAGATACGAGATAGTCCACGGTACATGCGGCAGGTGAGTGGCCAAGGACCTCGCGTCCGGGATGAATGGAAAACCTATCGGATCTTACATGATTAAAAAGCCCGTTTGTTTCGTTTATAAGAGCGTGTCTGTGTGTTTTATTGGCTTTTAACAAGATAACCGTAAAACGAATTTGTTAGTTTCTTTTATAAAGTTCAGAGAAAGGTGAAAGAAATCCGTTGAGGATGCTTCGATCTAAGACTAAAAGCGTAGCACATCACAATCGACTATTTCTAAATTTAGGTCGTAAGATAAGCAGTCACAATACATCTCACATAATTACCTAAAACTAATTTTTTTTTTTATTAAATTGTGTATTTCAGCCAGAAAATGTGATGGTATATTAGTTTCTTCGCGAATTCACCGGAAAGCAGTTTATCAGTCGACCAATCATGATACGCAGGAGGGGCTCATTTCATACATCTCTGTCATCTGCACTCAAGCATGGACCGCAACACACCAAGTAATAATCAATCAATATTTTGTTCGACGTTGAGTATACGGCCATATGTATCTTTAAATATAAAGCCAAATGTTTCTTTAACCGTATTCGCGTACACAAAATACGTTTAAAATGATACGATTACATATTTTGAAATACATGCGTCATTTTAACAATTTGTTATATTATTACCCTTATTGTCTCTTTTAAGATATTTGCACCTCTAATAGCTCATATACCACTTCATTAGAAAACTTTTTTTTTATCTTATCCAAAAAAGATATATAAAATTGAAAAGCAATCATTAACAATCAAATGATGAGTTTAGAATAATGATTCGAAAATCTTTACATATTTATTAAATTCCGGCGTTATTTCATAAAATAAATGAGTCTTAATTCAAAGAATATATATTTGATTAGATTGGCATAATATTTGTTTAAATCACACATTTTATTACTAAAATATTTTATGTTTTACTAGGAAAATTGCAGTGCAGTTATTGTATATTTATGCAAAATATAATCAATTGTACAGAAATGAGGCAAAGCTATCACAAAAAATCTGAGTAATAGCAAAACAAATTGTGGTCAGTGTAAACGTACCACTGCTGAATTATAGTGATTTCTAGTGTGATTGAAAGTGCGTAAAAGCAATGTTATACGACACCACTAACGGTTTTATACATAAAATATATACATATGTATATTATTATTTCTAAGCCCGGTAAAATCTTTTGTATAAAGAAGAATAGTAACAATTAACACCTTCTCCACAAAAAATATAATTACAAGCAAGATTGTCCGTAAGAACCTTGACATTACAACGATCAATGAAGCAATATAAAAAATATCCATAAACTTGTGAAAACAACAAATTGACATAGAAATTATACAAAAACAACAAGTACTCGCTTAAAACGATAGATTTCAATCGGCCAGAGGCAATGATTTGTAGCAAGATCATCCGAGCGTTACTAAAATAATACTCTGGAAATACATCGATTATTAAGTTTTTTAGAAAACATTGCACGTAGGTACATGCCGCTGAGAAGGTTCACGGCCGGAATAATAAAATACAACGAGCTTAACGCATCTGCGATTGTGTTCACAAGTATTTTGATGTACCTTTAAATGAATTTTTCAGGCAATATTATTTTATTGCCAGAAAAAAGTAAACATAATAATTCCTGCCAAGACATTGGATATTTGTATATTGTAGTCGCAATTGGTTTGCGTTTTATTCAAGAACGAAATAATAATACATATTGACAATACATATATTTTTATTCATCACATAAAAGTAGAAAAAAATACTAGGATAATACTGAGCCACGATAAGGCACAAACAACTCCAGCGGTAGCACGCTCTTGCGTGAATTTGTATTAACGAAGATAAATATATAAGGTGAAGAATATATTTGTAGGTAAATACGATTTATAGTAATTTATTATAATGAAATGTGTTAAGTTTATATTTGTACAGGCCGGTGTAGCTCTGGGCGGGCTCTGGGCCGGAGGGCGCGGCATGCACTGGAGCGTCCAGCGCAGTTTCCTTTGGCAACATTGTTCGGCGCATTATTTGTTTACGTGTGCGCCCGCGCGGCGGCACTTAATTCTTAGTACTCCACCCCGGATAGTTGCGATCGTAAACCAGCGGTGCAATTCTGCCGAGATATCGCGGTTGAATTAAACAACAAAGAGAATTGGAGCACCACCACAGTCGCAACGGTATTCTCTACAGACAGAATGAGATATTACTACAGTTTTAAGCGGGGGCTTATATTGCTCAAAAATGTATTGATTATGTGCCACAACCTAACCTTAGTCAAACCTCTGCCTTTTTACCTAAATCCAAATTAACCATTTATAGCATTCTCAATAACTGAAAATGATAGGGTTTACTTTCAGCGAATTTCCAAAAGAAAACAAAAAAATCAGATTAAGGTATTGCAAAAGTAATTTAACAAAATATATATGTTGGCATTTATCGTACTAGAAAAAACAACCTGATAATAACGATGAATAATGAAAACACGAAATATGTGTAATCGTCAACTAATGCAAAAAAGGTTTTTTTAAGAGATTAACTCTATAACAAAAAAGTGAACTTCCATGCACGCTACCACCCAAGCCACACCTTGAAAGCCCTAAAACCTGCGCGCAGGATCAGGGCATAGTGACATAGCCCTAAGAACTATTGTAAATTAACTAAAATAAAATTAAAGAATCTTGAAATTTTTTTGCTTCCTATTCAATTTTATATGATTTATATAAAAACAACTGAGTAACACGCGGCGTGTTAATTATTACATTGACGAGCTTCACGTAAATCCTAATGCCTGGCGATTGAAAGGGTGGGCGGGCCGCAGTGGTATTGAAAGCCACGAAGTAGAAACCGAGGGTGATTTTCAAACCACAAAAGTGCAGCGGTGCAACAGAATAAACAGAGCGCATGCCCGGCCTATTGGATTAGAGCGGCAGATTTACTGTTACACTCAAATCAATTGAACGCACACTGCATTATGCTATTTCATGTAATGTGTTAGATATAACTGTACCATGAATTGAAATTTAGATTTCGATCGTGTGTAGATAATTCTACGATTTATACTGATTAAATTCCGCAAATTATAACAAGCCTTATAAAATATAAATGGTCAGTGACATATTCTTAGATAAGTTTATCAAACATATATATTACAGAAAATTTAATATAGTTTTATGTTTTGCAAGGAATTGTTTTATACATTTTATAATTATACTGTAACAATCATAAAAATAAATTATATAAACGTTCAACAAATTAAAGAATAACGTAATCAACATCCCAAAATAAGTATTCAATTTTAACATATGTTTATTATATCGTCATAATTCACCTCTTGGTACTCAGAATATTTAAGTTTAATTAAATTCCATTTAATAAGGGTTTAACTCCCGTTCTTTGTATTGAGGCCACGTAACCTTTACTCCTTTGCTTTCATGGTTTTTATGTAATATTTATTTTTGTTCATAAATTGTAATTATAAATATGTTCTTGAAATTATTGTGAATTCCCTCATGGAACGTAGAAAAGACGTCTAATTCTCGATATTATGTTGTAAACTGTAGATTGCTGTTTCTAACATAGGCATAAAAGATACATATTATAACGGTTAAAGCAGGAGGTCGTTAATAGAAAGTACAAAGATACAAACCCTACTCGTGACATTGACCATGCGTTAGATCATAACAAAATGATTTAAAATAAAATGTTTTTTTATCTCAATAATAACAATATTCTTAATAAAGAGAATACTTGTAGGCGGTGTTATTAATTATAATAGCAATGTACAAAAATAAAAATGAATCATGCATACAATTTTACTCCTACTCATTTCAAAGATGGATTCATTAAACAAACCATCTAAAACAAATATAAACACCCGCAGTACGCAATAGCCCACCACAGGAAACGATAGTGGAGCGAACAGGGAACGAGATAAAGAATCTCAAGTGGTACAGGACAGGTAGGAGAGACAAGCATGCGTGTTTGTATACAAGGATCTATTACACGACAGATCTCTGGAGGATGCGACGTGTCTCGTGTTAAACGGGATATAAATAGAAGAGTTCTTTTTAACTGGCGACTGAGATGAACAACACTTGGATACGTGTATGAAGTGACGTGAGTGTAAATATACGTTGTTGATCATCTTGCAAGCCACCAAAAAAAAAAATGTTGTCAGCGAAATACCTTCATACGTAGACGAAACATAATTTTAAACTTGTATAAAATTACCAGCCCAATGGTTAGAAGATAACGATCCTTTCATCTGTAGGCTCACTCGTCTTTCAATGGCTTTCTCAGACTGAAATAAGATGAAACTCAGTCTGACCAAACCTTTAAAAGGCAAGAGCGCTTATTATTAAAAATGTCGTAACATGTATACATAATACTTTAAAATATTGGGTATTAAAATTTGAGCCAGTCTGTAATGGATTATATCTTCAATCGGGCTCAAAATTAGTCGAGAAAATGAATCAGCATTGGAAATAAACTAAAAACAAGATTTTAAAAATGTCAACGAATGGAATTTAATACTAGTACAAAAAACCGCCTACTTACAATATAAGTTAATCCATTTCAATGACTTGAATCGCTATTGTAACAAAATGAAATCATTAGCATACTTACTAATTTAACCGGTTCTATTATTCATTCTAAGATAAATGGTATTCAAAATTATTGAAATGTAAATAATCTTTTTACTTGAGAGACAAATTGACTTTTGAAGTCATGGAAAAATTTATATAATCACAAATGTCATAAAACGTCATCTCTTTTATTCGTATAAAAATATAGATTATTTATTTCCTAGTAGCTTTCGGAGTAATAATTACAAAACAAGTAATAAATATTATAGAATACATATCCTTAAAGAAATTTCGACGATTTGAATTTAAACTTTTAATAAAACAGCAGAGAAGAATTGTGAAACATTATTAAAATATTCAAACGATGCGTTTGTAGATTTTGTAAATACCGTGCCGACCCAAAATAAACAAAGCAGTCATTCAAAGCATACGAGGCATTTTTCTTGATTAATTTTATTTATCTCCATAGACTTGCGAGAAGCGGTGCAACGCGCGCTTGGCTCGGGCCCAAGTCGCCTGGCGTCACTCGGCGCGGGCGAGGAGTCCTTCCGGTGCCTATCTCGGCTTATTCAAATATTTATCTAAGCGCACTAGCACCGGACACGGGAGGGGTGTGGTCTCTTCATCCCTTTATAGATTGACAAGCTCCAGATAAAGGGATGTAAATATTTTTTGCTTTCGTTTTCAACGGTGAGATTGTACGTATGATTGTCCCGATTCTTCCAAGATGACTTGAATATGTAAATCTTTACAAAAACTTCATGCCTGGGAGTTGTGACCGATTTGATCATCATTGTTCCTAGCACGACAACCCTGAAAATTTATTGCATTTTAGAATTTTTAGATATCAATTAGCATTTGTGGCAGGCAAAAAATAGATTGATTCATTTGAGAAGTAAAATTTTTGACGCTCAGTGATGATGACAGTCAAGAAAACGAAGAAGACTAGCGATATCAAAAACTAGTATTCTTAGTCAGTGGAACGCACGCAATATAACCATCGACTCTGTAATCAGTGCACCGAAATGTATAAAATAAGCCATAAATATAAAATACATTTCAATAAATATTCTTAGCTTCGCTTTGAACTGATATTGTTTTGTAGTTTTTAATACTTCGATAATTTTTTTTTTAATATAACAAATTTAAAATAAAAAAATAATCTACGTAAGCTAGAATATACTTAAATAATGAAATCCTCCGAAAACATCTGGGCTTTTATGGCAGCGCAACTCTAATATTTGTGGGTAAGTTTTCTGAATACAAATCGGAAAATTAATGCTAACTAAGGAGATAGTATTTTCTGAGAAGTGCTTGATACTTAAGAATTCAGTTCAGTTCAGCAGATGCCACCAGTATGCCAACGTCAAATGTCACATTCATAATGTTATTAAATCTTATAAACAATATTGAAATTAAAACTTGTGACGATTGAATTAACATAAAGGTGTTAAAATTCGTTTTGATCAAATGAAAAAAAAACGCTAGCTAACAATGACTGAAGTGACGTGGGCTGTACGGGCCTCACGTCAAACTTTCAAAGAATGAGAGTGAATTGAACAGATGTTTAGATGTGGTTTTTGGTCAGCTGCGACGTACCTCGGTGGTAGTGAGAGATCGACATGAGTGGAATAGATGCGTACAATAGTGCCTTATTTGAGAAAGAGTTTTTGGGTCAAGGGTTCGTGCGTATGTGAGGACTAGATGAGGCTTTTGAGGATGTTGAAAAATTAAACAAATAAGCGGTATTACAAAACTTTACATGAAGAGGTAATTATAATACTACATATTGATATAATCTTGAATATTCAATTGCAACATATTAAACACCCGTTCAGGCTTTGAATAATATAACTAAGTATAGCCGCAGAAACCGAAGACTAAAAACGTCCGCCCTATATCCCTATGGACAGATTAAATTTAACCACTGTAATATTCGTTTTTTATGTATGTTTTTATTATGATTATAAATATAGGACAACTCAAAATACTTAACTAAAATATAATTTGTGTAAAATATTACGATTTTGTTTTAAGCTATTGAATTATAGTATATATAGACTTACATAAAATCCAACAAAAGAAATAGTCTGAAAAAGGCTGGGCTTCGTGCTTACCTGAAACAAAAAAAACATTTATTAAATAAAATTAATAATGAAACAACTCCAACGTTGTAACTGAAATGTAATGATTGACGATGTAAGAGATATCTTACATAAATGGAGTATACATTTCGCATGCATGTACCTGGGTTAGTATTTTTTCCCCTAATGGCTTTGAACGCTAGCGTGTAGCTCTACAAGACAATACTTAGGCAGCTAAGCCATACAAGGCGCCTTGGAAAGTGATCCAATCTTGTAAGTGCGTAATAAACGTGCGCGTAAGGCTATATTATCAATCAAGGTAAACCATTGGCCAGGTTTAACGGCTTCAGATACTTCCTTTTTATATAGTTTTTCACGACTGCAAAATGCATACATAGATCTTCGCTACCTAAATATATTTCATCTGATAGTTACTTTGCCGTTTCTAAAAATATTTAGTTTTACATGGTGGAGTGAACATAGCAGTATACACGAAACTGGAAGAAATTTATATTTTAATATATATTTGAATTAAATTATTAGTACCGACGAGTAAATATTTGTAATTAAAACTTAATTTGTTCAGGGGTTGCAAATGTTGATGCCATTTTGTGTGGTTTATATATAGTAAGAGTTAGAATTTCGAAAGCATGGTTTAGCTTAAAGTTAAAAGACACAACTTGCAACCGATTTGCAATCAGCCAGTAGCAGGCAATCAACGCAAAAATGGATGCAATTGGTCAATTTCAAATCGGTTGCAAGTGGTGTCGCGTCGGCTTTGGATTTGATTTCATAACAATTTTTTTCCCGTGTTATAGAAGATATCAAAAATCATCCAACACTCTTGCAACTGCTACGCTAAGTCATCCATCTTAATAATTTGCATCAAGTAGCGATTTACCATTAGCTTTCTTCATCGGATGCTGTTCGAGATATTTCATCTCACGAACTTAACGTATTTGACCTCTTGAAAACAAGAGACAGCGAGAAATCTAAATGTCACTTTTTATGGTATAATAAATTCACTTCTGATTGGCTATTGTAATCTCCACAGTGAAACAAACATTTATACGTGTCTTCTACATGCATATTTTTGAAACAATATCTATCTACACGTTAACCTGTGAAATGCTAACAAATAAAATAAACTTCAGGAGTAATATTTAACGAATGCACACAAACAATAAATTACACAAGCGTACATTCTTCACAATATTTCAACAAGGCTTATCCTCACTGGCGCACATACTGCGACGTAATGCTCAGGTTATTATGCAGTTTGGGCGCGGCGCAGTTGCGTGTGTTTATAACCATATAAGGGGGTTCGACTCCCGCAAGCCAAGCAAGCAAGGGATGAAGATAAAAAATATTAAATATTTTATTACTGCGGCTGTCACGAGGAACGTAATTTATGGGATCAGTTTGGTGCACCAAACCATTCTTTAAAGATTATGACGGATAATTAAAGTCAGGATAGCCTATAGCTTTTATTTCCGTTTTTTATGAAACTTATGAACCTACTTATGCGGGGAATATCTAACGCGTGGAGCACAATCTGATGATTAAACTGATTACTAAACTTCCACATACAATAAAATAATTTTATCATTGATATAAGACCGGCTCAAATAAAGTACTCAAATTAATACTAAACAAAAATAAATAAAATTTTAACAACAACTATAACCTAAAAACATCCCACGTGCGCCCCAGCCCAAACTTTTCTAGTTACTATTGCACCTTTTTTATTTAATTGTAAGTAATTCAGGCTTGATTTAAAATTCAAAGAGTTATTAATTTAATTCTATTTAAAAAAATCTATCTCATTCGTTTTTTTTAAGTGGATAGGATTGAGAATATATTTCCGTTTCCGATAGCACCTTTTTCAGTTTGTATCAATTTTACTGACATGCAGGTTGTACTTTTCAAATACAATTAAATTAATATAAAACAGTCAAGCGTTCTAGTTGTTAATACATTTTTGACGAATAGTAAAACTACACCTTTGAATAGGGTTTTAAATTAAATTTTATCAATTTAATAAAAATACAGTTTTCAAAATATTGAAAAACCTTTAAAGAGTAAGTCTTTAATTATGATTTTCTTTATTAAAAAAACTTAGCCTAATAACCATCCGAACTTCCGTTTGTGACCCGAGATTCTCAAAGATTACGATGGTTTTACTTTTCATTCAGATATTTAGAGCAATAAGCACGTATCAAAACGACACGAAAAACGTTTAATTGACAGCAATTTAAATTGAATGGCAATAAACGTAATTCAATACGTATTACTCTGAAGTAAATAAGCGTAAATTAATGTTACACGGTGTTTAAAAATAATGTAAACATTGCTCTTTGTTAACCACATGGATCGCTCTAAAAAGCCGTACAGATTGAATAACAGAGAAAAAACCACAAGTGATTTTGAATGAAGTAAGAATTCACGATTTTCGATTCTGCACGCTTGTAATTACACTCATAAAAAAGCAAATGATGCATCGCATTATTATATCAGCTGGTCACGGGGATTGTGTGCCATGTATTCTTATATGTACACCAGGTGTATAATTAAATATTATACAATTGGTACGTGGCGCAGCGGGTAGTATTCTTTGCCTTAAGTGATGTTAGATGTGTGAAAAAAGCACTGTTTCATTAGGCCCACATAAGAAATAAATAAGTGCTTTTTGAAAGGAAAACATCAAACTTTTCAACAAAATAATCAACTGTCGAATGTTTTCTTTTGATTAATTAAAAAAAAACCCTTAGAATTCACAAATAAAAATTATAATTATCTCCTAGCCAATTGTTTATTCATATTTGTGGTTCAGGTGTGGAGTGCTATAAATTTAACCAGTCTGTCGTGGAGAAGCTAATGATTTTCGCAGGCGTAGCGCCCTGGGTATTTTAATAAAATATTATATAGTAAGTGTTCTTAAGATTGCCCATTGTCCAGTAACCTTGACGTTAATAAAAGCGGGCTCGGTGAGGCACCAGGCACTCTACTCTTGATGGCTGCGATTTTCACAGCGTCGTCATCATCATTAGAGGAAACAGAGAAGGTCGCCCTGTCTCCCGGACCGCTCACGTTGATTAAATACAAAATAATCTACTTTCTCGACTTGTTCCCGACAAATTATTATATTGCCGGCAATAAAAGTAAACAGCGTTTAGACATAAGCGATCTGGTCGTTTTTGTTTTGTATCCGATTCCAGTATCAACCCATACCACGAGATAAATTTTGTCCGACGATATATTAAGAATCTCCGAAGGATTTTTAACAATAGTATTCATTAAAAAAAAGATTCAATGCACTGTCTTAATGTTAGCAAAATTATTGAACACATTAGTTGATTTAAAACTATTTTATAATTTTTTCTCTGGTTAACACTACAAATCAACAAATGGACTATTAAGAGATTGCTTTGATTAAATTTTTAATTTACAAAATACACGGAATGTGATAAAATAAAAAGCCGTTTATTTAACCAAATTTACATATTTTTTTCTGTGATAGATCGAGTTTCTAAAAAAAATATTTTTAGGTATAATAAACCAAGACCTCTATATCAGTAAAGAAATTTTAATGAAAATCTCAAATTAACCTTTTAAAAAATTAACCCTTTTTACAACAAATACGGTATATATCTACATAATTTTTATTTTTATTAGTTACTAATAAAAACAAAAATGTGGAAAATCACTCAAGTATTTTTATTCAAAATATTAAAATGGAATTCCACCAAGTACTCTCTGTCAAAAATATTGAATTTCTTAATTTTTATTTGACATTCTAGAACGGTTGTTTGTCTATTAATCTTTATTTAATATAATATATACAAATAAAAAATATATACTGTAAAACCTAGCGCAATCGAAATCTAAAATATAACATAGAAGGTCTTTGGTCTAGGTAAATACTAAAAAACAGATAGCTAGTTATATGAATGACACAACAGAATAACATTGTTAAGCCCACACTCCATAGGTCAGTTACACAACAATGCGGGCGACAATATGAGGGTTTGGAATTCATTAGTCAAGCATTGACGGAAACAATGGCTTGGATGTACGGAGATAATAGCCAGGACGGTATGGATCATTTGGTAACATGGGAGCATTACGAATTCTAATTAGGTTAAATTATAAATCTAATCAATGGAGAATTCCCAACAAGTCGACTTTAACAGTAACCGCGTTACCCACCAACGACTATCCAAAATAAAACTACCCATGTAAACTTGTAAACATTTGGAAGCCCTTGGGAGTTGGTTCAAAATATTCTAAGTTATTATTCTTCCTCCAATGAGTTATAAATAAAAATTATAGGATAAAATAAAAATCGAAAGAGTAGGCATGGTTTTAAAGCAATTCAATTAAATAATTTAACGCGTTAGCAAAAAAAATGTAGAAGTATAATCTTCCTATAAACTGTGATAATGCTACATTATATACAAGGGCTTTAAAAGCTTCGTTGCTTTTTAAAGAAGAGTATTGAAAGCAGTTACGATTTAAGAGTAATTGTGTCGCCTGCAAATTTCTTTGCTATCTTAACTGCTAAAATAAATTTAAGTGAATTTTACTTATAAGCCGACGAAATACATCATTCTGACCACAAACAAGTTTCCCATAGTTTCACGCAACTCAGCGTGGTGAGATATTAAAGTACTTCTGTAACAACACGAAGATATCAGAGAACGAAACGAAAGTGCACAAAAAAAAATCCAAGATACCAACGTCACGACTGCTACTAAAAAGTTTAAAGTGGTATAAGAAGACAACAACGTGTGATTATCTGAATACACACAGTACTGTTACAGGGTATCGACGAGATACGTTAAGATCAACAATTAAAACCACGACGGGTTGTTGAAGTACTGAAAGCAGACAAAGTGACGTAACTTTACATTGCTAGAGATTGTAATGCGTGAAAGAATTGTCATTACGCTGCCCTAAAATTGTACCAAATTACGTACAAATTTTGTAGTTAGTCTCAGAGAATTTGTGAAAAGGTATAATCAATATTGACGGCGGACGTAAAATTAAAAAGTTTTAAGCAAGACTATTACAGCGTATACATAAGAATAATTACATATTCATTTCAAAGTCTGCCACTGTAATTTTTATAAGTTTTAAAAAAATATAACTTGTAATATTACTAACGTCGTACTAAAAAATCTTCAATCATTATAAATAATATTCCATACAGTATAATACAATATAATATAAAAAAGTAAGCACACAAGTAAAATTATAAATATATTTAAAAAAAAAAAATTAACACAGTCGTAAATTATTTGATTTTGATTTAAATTGCCACAAAATCGTGTTGTGCATCGTGTAAAACAGACTGCGTTCGGAATATTGTATAGCTGATGAAATTGTAGCGGTAAATAAATACAGATTACAGTAATTAATAAATACAATCATTTCAGTATGTGAAGTTGCTATAATGCATGAGATAAAGATTTAACAACATTCAATTGATGATCAATATAAACTACAATAATCCATATGAAATTGAATACTTAGAAAACAGAGTATTCGGTAGGGTCATATTTATACTATCCATAGACTTAAAATAAATTATTTTCATAATAAAATAATTTCTAGTGATTATAGAACTAGTCTACTTACTATCCTCGTGTCGGCAAAAACGTTAATTGAGTACAAAACTGGATTTCTTGCTTTGTGATAAGGCAAGATATGGGGTGATAACGCGGGGCAAGTGATATGAAATCTAAATGGATATATGGAGAGAAATTATAACTGAGGTTGACTAGTTAAATAAAAGAAATCTTAACAAAAAAAATGTATTTTCTAATGAACTATTTTGTATGAGACAGCTAAATAAAACGAATAGTATTAAATTGAAATTACGAAAAACTCAGCAGTAATTAATTTCAGGTTAACAATGCTCATATTCGTTAAATTTTAATGTTTTCTAATAATAAAAACTTTCTTAGAGTGAGATCAACTTATATTTAACAAACAACAAATATAGATTTTGTAAATCATTACAAGTTATTAATTTCCAAAGATATTTTTAAAAAGGCCACCAACGAAGAGCATTAAAACAACATACACCATAAATAAGAAGGATAATTTTATTGTTAATGTAATTATTTATTTTATTTCATTTGAATAGTTTTAATAAAAATACGAGCAGCTGTTTTCGCAAAATAGACCACACAGGCAACATAAAAATAGCAAATCAGTTAAATTAAATGTTCAACCGTCTACAAAGCGCTGTCTGGAATTCATGTAACTAATACATCTTTTTGATTATAACAATATATCTTACAAACAATAAAGTAATTTTAAAAAATACCGTAAAAAAGACTACTTAATTGATTATAAAAAAATACAAATGTGAAACACACATAATTTTATTAAATTATTAAAATTTGAATTATTAAAATTAGTATGTTAATCAAATTATATTTTAAATTATATTTATTGTTTGTAGTATCATCTATCAAATAAAAAAAAAATATTTTACCAAAATTAATTTGGGTTAAGGGTGACATAACGCGTATTGCACAAATTTTCCAGCAAGTAAGAATCAAAGAGATGAAGTGACATTTCTGACTCACTTCTAGCTATGCAATCCACACCAGGCACGAGTGGTGATGGATTTCTTCAATACATCTTGTTCTTGAACAGTCTTTGTTAATGTATGCTCCAGGGATCCAGTTTCGCGACTCTCTATTGATGTAAAGCCACTCGAAGCGATGGTGTTGCGTCAGGAATAGAACAAACTATGGATTTATTTACTGATAAAAGAACTCGTCGACTCATATATTCCAGACGTTAGGTTAGTCAATTTTAAAATTGTAACAATCATTTAAAACAACTATATCATTTCAATTAAATGAATTTGATACTACAATAAAAAATAATACATCTCGAAAAATCTTTAGTTGATAATAAATAAATACGTGTTCATTGTTGGGTATAACTTTTCAGGTTTATAAAATGCATAATATAGTATACGTCTAAAAAACATTTATTCATCGCATAAAATATGATTCTGGCTCAATGCATTTGATAATAAAGGGAAGATATCTTCCACCAGCACTTCTTAAATAACATGCCACACACAAGCAACTGCCAATTATATACAAGATAAAATATAGGTGCATAAAAACACTTTACTTCCTATCTACCAGATAAAGTTTGAAATTTATTATGAAATGTATTTAATTTTGTTGACACATGAAAACAATATTGCAAGAGAAATATAAATTATAGTAATTTATGGTGCAGACTATCAAAAAGCAGGGGTTTCCACAAGAGAGGTAATTTATGGTTTTGGACTGACCTATATATAGACCACGGCGGACGCGAAACTGATGATTAAAAAAAAAAAAAAAACATCCAAAAACGCATATGCAGAAAATCATAATATAAATCAAAAGAGATTCGCAAATAAATCCCAAAGCCCCCGACATGAGCCTTAGTCATGCATACCAAAACGGAAATATTAAATCGAGTATTACAGCTAGCAGTATCGCAAAATGCATGTAAGATTTAATATAACAGTGAAATTGAATATGTCCGGTAATTTGCATTTCAAATATCAGTTGCAGTCGGCTGCAGTGGCGTGTAATTCCCGGGGTATTGGCCGGTAATCGCGCGGCGCACGCGGTTGTGCGGGCTCCTCGCGCCCTGTCCGGCCGCCGCCCCCAGGAATGCAGCTCCGATGTCTCGGATTCGCAGAAGCTTATCTCGCCTCTGGTCTAGTTTGCGCTGTGCTGTTTGGATTTTAAACGTGAATTAATTGGTAACGAATTGAAATTATACTCCCATAAACTATCTTGTAAATAGCAGGCTCGCTTTGCTACTCACAACGTTCAGCACAGTGAATATTCTGCTGACTTGGAGACCATTAACAGTAATGTATAAACTTATGGGTAAAACAAAGATTACAAATTTTCAACACTACTTGAACATCGCACATAGTTCAGTGTACTGATGTATGTAATTAAATGCGTGGTTTTGAGTGTAAATAACTCGAATTAAATATTAATAAACAAAAAAACACAGCTGTTCTGTATATCACATGTTTGCCTTTAAAATCGTTAGATATAAATAAAGCATATTTTTTACTTTTGAATGCGCAAAAGTCCAAATCTAAGTGTTTGAGCTTAAATCCATCAAACCACATGTAGAATCTCAGAAAAAAGCGAGTTTATGATGATTGTGAAGAATATAGATATATTAATATTATAAGTCCATATTCTCTGTTAATGCTGAAATGTGCTTTTTAAAAAAGTGGTTTTACGATGATATTACCACAAGTAGAAAAAGGCAAGTTGCTACATAAACCATTTGACGAAGTGCAACAAGGAAATTCCACTTGAATGTTATAAATCATCTCAGGATAATTTATCGATAATGGCCGCCACAACATAGGATATTCTAAGATTATCGGGTCATATTTTCAGCGCAGAGTCAGGAAAATCCTGAATATCTCCATGACATTAGACTTCTTCCTGGTGGAACTGGCTTTGCGAACAATTTGCTTGTTCCCACCTTGTAAACGTTGGTGTTCATTATTAATTGAACCGCCAAGCTGCAAAGTAAGTTTTACGTTTACTTACGGGCCTCCCGTAGTAAAATATTAATGGTAATTATTTATAACTCGCATTATTATATAAATAATCATTCGATTTGGTTTCAATAAAAACATTATGTACTTTAAAAAAAAAAGCTTTTTTAAATAATTTTGGCAAAAAATACAGCACGATTGTAAGTGATGAGAATTGTGTGGTTGCAGAATTGTATTTTATTTAAACGATACACGAATTTAAATTAATAA
This sequence comes from Atopsyche davidsoni, assembly GCA_022113835.1. Taxonomy (NCBI): domain Eukaryota; kingdom Metazoa; phylum Arthropoda; class Insecta; order Trichoptera; family Hydrobiosidae; genus Atopsyche; species Atopsyche davidsoni. The sequence goes on along the minus strand of JAILWY010000006.1, from coordinate 4,495,258 downwards.
TTATTATCAATTTTACCACAAAACAATATTTCAAAAACATAGTACGATTTTTTTTTGTAATTGTAATGAGATGAGCAACAAATGCTCTCAACGACTAGGCGTCATTTTGCAGTAAAGCTATAAACATATTATGGATATTCTAACTATATAACACAGGATTAATTCCGCCTTTAATTTTATTTGCCAAGTTAACCACGAAAAACTGCAATGAGAAATTGGTATTGTAAAACACTGATAATCAAAAGTAAGCATTGAATACTTGTATTGGTAGCTGAGAACCAAAAATCGCGAGAAAGTGAGCCCGAAAGGTATTATTACTTATGGTAATTTGTCGAAATGAACCTTAATTAACACACGGAGGTGGCATAATATTACCAAAACTATTAAACTGAGAAAAAGCTCAAGATAAGAATTTTGTATCATATTGATATTTGAGAATAAAGGTACGCTAAAACCAAAATTTTTCGATTTTTAATGCAACCGAGTGTTTAAATAATGCAAAACCGATATTTTTAAGATTTTGAGATAGTTTTGAAACATACAGAGTTAAAGGTGTTTTTAAAATACGTACTCCCACATATGTGTTAAAATAAGGTTCCAAATAAAGACTTAATTTATTACTTACGATTAAAAAAAAATGAGGGGAATACAATTGTAGATGGCAGTGATTACGATGTTTATTTAATACCATTGTATTATATTTAAACAGTGGTCGTTATTTATACCACTTAAAAGAAGATTGTAAAACCAACCTCATAAACCGAAATGAAAATTAATTATTTAACTTTCATTTATAGTCGACAATTAGACTCTAATAATAATATGTTACACAAGTCGGGGTTTGTTGTTGTATCGTGATATGAATTATATTACAATGAATTAAGACTGACAATCATAAATTATATTATATTGTGTTATAAGGAGTCGCACGGGACAAAGAGAGCGGTCGCCCATGGGTGTGTGCAGGAAGTACGAGCGTGTCCTAGACAATGTGTGATTATTACGGGCGAAGTGATGTTTGATTGTGCGATGCTTGTCAGGAGAAAGGGATACCGCGCTGATTGAATGCGGCGAAAGTCAACAAGATTGATGATAGTTCGATGAGCTTTATTGCGAATAAATTATTTCATATTGTGTTACCTGATTACTCTAACAAACAAGCCACGAATTGTTATAAAACTTAAAACGATACACAATAAACCTATTAAATAAAGTTCAAAGAATCAATACGTTTTTTTTTACTTTATAAAACAAGGCTACGAAATCAAGTTGTTCGACAAAATTAAAATGATGCTCTTTTGATTGGCAAATGTAAATTGTAAAAAAAAAATATTTAACCCAAAATAAAAAGTAGCATTTACAAACAAAATAGTTGTTTAAATGTTTAAAAAAATATGACATACAATCAAAAACTAAATGAAACATTTGATTTCGAAAACGAAAAAATCATGTTTGAAAAAGCAAAAAAATAAGTAACTTTTAAATAATATACAGGTCTTATTTTTAAAGTATAATAATAAATGATCTAAGGTTATTTTCATATGAAGTTTGAGATGTTTTCTACATTACAGAAATCTTAACACCAAAAGTCATTTGTAGATTTTCTAATCTAGCGGTAAGAGTGAAATGTCTTAAATGGTAATTATTATTGGCACTTTATAAGTCACAAGCTACAGGCCATTAGTTAGAAGCTGTTAGTCAAAAGAGATAGAATTACATCGAAAGTTATCATAACAGTAAATCAGGAGTCCCGACTGCGCCAGCTTTTCATATCGAGCGTGGGAGTCCAGTGGTATGTGCAGTTGCGAGGCTGGCACTCGAATCACGCAAACCACTTTCCCGGCGAACCAACTTCTTACGCGCTAAATATTGAATGTTAGCAACATTTTTTGGGCTATGGTATAGCTTGTTATTTTTTCGGTTTATTTGAATAAGAAATTAAACAAAAACTTTTGAATATTAGTAGTAAAAAGTTGCATAGTTGCTGGCTTAGTATTATGTGTTTTATCGCGTTAAGACGAACAGCGCTAGCAATATTGGCATTAGCAGCAAACTTAAGAATAACCAATAATGGTTGTGAGAATTCCTTAAGGCTAAAACCAATACATTATTGAGTAAGGAATGAGAACTATTTACGGCGTGATAAAGTGGCTGTAAATCGTTTCACATAGATCGATTTCGATTGGTTTGGAAAGCTCCTTCATGTATCGTCAGCCATCTCGCCAATTAGACATGCAAGCGGCGCTGGGCACCTTTCCAAGGCGCTCGGCCCGCGCCGCTGCTGCGGAGGCAGAGAGGCGGACCATGTACAGCGAGGCCTGAGGTGTCGGAAATAATTGGAGATGTATAGACGAACATTAAGCTTCCATACAAGGGCATTTATGAAATACTTCGGAGCGCACGTGAGATTATAATTAAATACATTTTATTGAGATAAAATAATATTATATGTAAAAGTTTAAAAAAATAGTAACTAGAAATCAATAAAATTTTAAGACACTTCTTATAAATCAAAACATAAAGGTGTTCAAAGCGAACTTAAAAAAAAAAAACGTAGATTTTAATGAGCTCAATAAGCATTGAAGAAATAATTTATGATAAAAAAAATTGGCATATCATAATATGAATATTCCTAAGCGTAGTATAATTATTATTTTTTCTTTAAAATAAATTGTGATTCTGCGTTTAGCAGCTTTGGTGTGCACGTAACCTTAAAGTAAACAAAACACGAACATAAATTATTTATTTGGATCGATCGTAAAATTTATTATAAAAATGATTCAAAAATCTTGTTTTAGAAAACAATAAATACTTGAATTTACGTTAGTTATTTTGTAAATAAAAATTTATCATAGTTAGTATAGCAATATACAAGACATTTACTATACAGTCCATAGTCATTTTGTTGTTTTTATTTTTATTTAGATTAACTTCATTTCAATCGCCTGTGATGCATTTATGTTTTCTTTTATCTGTCTAAACATTATGGCTATTTGAAAACAAATAATAAATTATTTTCGAAAACTATTCCTATATAATCAAAATCGCAAAACTAAATTTATTGGCCGGAATCAAAACCTCAATCATTTAAATACTGGAATAGTACCAAACATTATTCGCAAACTCTGAAACAATGGTTTGAGAGCTTTGATTTATTTAAGCGTTGTGCTTGATTATCTGCTAAAATATTTAAGTGCAGATTGAGCGTGTGGAATGATATATTGGGTGGTACCTCCTCGGGTGACTTTCTCCAGTATCGGCTGGGATAACAGACCGAGTGGTGTATTGTTATCTATTGCCTTTCAGAATGTTCCAGAACGTTTAGTGCGAGATAAACCCAAGGAATGTGCTGGCGGAGAGTCGACAGCTTGAGGTCAAGTAAAATGGACGATTAATCCAAACGTGCAGCGTGGAAATAAGGTAAGTGTGATAGGCGCTGTACGACCTGGGGGGCTAGGAAGGAAATTCCAGCGAAATTTTTGCAAACTAAAAATGTCAGAATTCATAGACTTTCGAGGCAATTTTCACGTCATAAACATATATATATATATAAACATTGATTTATCTAAACTACTTAAGACAACAGGTCATTTATATTTAATTTCAAAAGTAACTATTAGCTTCAAAAATTTTAATTTAAAGAATAAGATCTACGCAAATTCATTTAAATAGCTACAGAGGATGTAGACGATAACTAAACAGAGCATGATACATTGTTGCTGACATTAAGATATTCACGAGGTGAAAAAGCGCCATTGTATTTTAATAAAAGCTCCAAAGGTGACAGAGTAGCACGCGATGTGGCCAGCACTGACCCCGCGCCATGTCATCGAGATCACACCCAACATGCTCGAGAGACATGTCAGGTTCCTGGAAGTGAATAATATCACTTTCGATGCTGCGTTCGGTGAACCCGACAAAACAGACAGGCCTGGTCAATTTATTATAAATTATTTTTTAAAAAAACCAATACTACGGGTAGGTTTTGAAATGTTGACGAATTGTTTTTACATAGGTTTGGGTTAGAGGTCCTACCTGTCTAAAACGTGATTTAAGGCGTTGTTGGAGGGAAGATAGACCAAACATAAAAATAATCTAAATACACAACGCTATATGATATTACTTTAGATAAATTTGATTAAAAATATAATGAATTTGTATGGACCCTGAATTTGTTAATGCCTACTAAATGTGGTGACATAATCCTTTCGACCACTGTGACTACAAAGAGAGATTAAGAGGTATTATAATAATATGCACGTTTTTTTATATACTTAAGCAATTTAGAATGTACTTATCTGTGTCTGGTTGAATGTACTGCGTACTTACGTAATATTTATAATCAGTTAGTCTTTATGGATAATTAAAATGAGGCCACGAAATATTTATTACTTTCAATAAATTCAATCATTATACATGGATAACTATTTGAAAGAACATTTCCTTAAGTCATAGATATATGGACCATTTTATTGGCTGTTCATATAGTTGGATTTACACTAGAACAAACAATGTTGTATTGTAATGTGAAGGCGCTAAAATGAATGCAGGGTGAATGAACATATATTTTGTAGCAACACTTATATTCACAAAGTTTCAGTACTTCTGTTAGATTCGTTTAAATCTCTTTTATCCCTCTAATATTTAAAATTGTAAATGTACACGTTTAACATTTTGTTTTAAATTTAAAGTATAATATTTAATTATATCAAGATGTAATCAAATAAGTTATGCACAATAAGCAACAATAAAAATATATTAGCGGTGCATTTCTCTCTTCACCTTTGCAAAAAAAAAAGAAAGGAGCCTTCTCGTCCCGATAGTGAATCTAATAAAATAATGGTTCTGCGTGAGTTAATAAGTTTTATTTATCTAACGTTTGCCTCAACTAGAGCGGTTATCCAATGAGACAATAAACGAGTCATTCGCTGGCATTTGCACGCGCCCGGCTTATCTGTTAATTTGCTTACTAGCTCTTGGCATTGTTGTACCTCCGAATCAAAATAGAAAGTGAATGAAAAAATGCAAGCGAAAAAACAACCGATATGCATCGCCTTTCAGAATGATTGTTAATAATTTTAACATCCATTAATGGTTCACGATTCGCAGGATGACGAATTAACATTTAAACTGAATATATTTTCAGATTAAAAAAAATACGCTTTCGAAACTAATGCATTCTAATTTTCTATTGATGTTGATATCAATCTCTCGATCGATCCTTTACACCCCCTATGATATTTACGAAAGTTAATTTGAATGGGGAAAATATAATTAACATGTATACTTAAAAAAACTACTTATTAAGCCAATAAGTCTGTACACTGTTGGCGTACATTGCTTCGACCGAAAGCTTTTGAGAGAGTAATGCAAATAAATTTTAATAAAATCCTTAAAAAGCCGTAATTTGTTTCAACTTTATACACAATCGAATGAGAGTTTCTCTTTCATTGGTAAATTCTGTAAGTATGGCAATCTTCTTTGCAGATTATATCCGGACTGATTTTAGTGAAATCGCATTTTGAATATAATAAAAGCGATATTCAGATTCTCATGCATCAATCACTATGAACTACCTGAAGGTAAAAGAATAAAAGTTCGGTAATAATAAAAAGCTCTTTTGTTAATATGATTTGCTTTCATCTCTACTTTTCTCGGTTAAATGGAGAATACTTTTTTTCAATTTCAACACTGACTGCAGTCATCAAGATACAAATATTAATAATATATTATATATTAATCACCTGTTTCCAGGAGGGATAAGTTTGTTGAGAGTCGAGCAGACTACACCGAAACTGTATGCCTATATATTCAAAGCATTCGTTACCATAGTATAGTACACACAAAAAAAAACGAAGCACAAACACAATACCAATATTAATTACCAATTACACTTTAACGAAGATAAATAATCTATTAGCTTCCACAAGAAGTTTTCATGTTGTTTTCTTGAGATTTCAGTTTGAAGTTATACTATTTTTATATTCGTATAAAGAATTCAAAAAACCTATTTTTTAATTTAGCTCTAATGCGTTGTCGAATTCCGAACCCAATATTTGTTGAATGATTTTTCACGGTAAGACCACGTCAAATGGTTTTCAAATAATATAGAAGATTAATTCACAGCGTGAATAAATTTAGATTAGTCTAATTGAGGGCGAGATGTTTGGGTAAGGAATTCCCCGAATATTTGCATTGAAATGTTCACGCATTTCAAGTCAGATAGATTTGATTGTTGAGATTCGGTCATAGAAAAAAAACGTTACGCAACTCTTGTTGTAATCTGGATAAAAAGCTGTACGTCACTCACAATACTATGAAAGTGAGGAGTGACGACAGGAGACTATTTTTACAAGCGACTACTTTTACTTTGAGTAGTGGCTGCCTCCAGTTGGATTTCATTCACGATTAATAGTGTTTAAAGTAATACTTTTTAATTAAATTTTGAGTGCTGATTATGTTTAGTATCGAGTTAATTTTAACGTATAGTTTTTGCTGCACTTTCAAATCATTTACTTCTCAACAAACTCAAACAATATAGGCAAAATCATTGTATAGCCAAAATATGTGACTAATACTAACAGACAAAAAAAATATATACGACAGGTTGCCAAAATGACACGCTTGACACATTTTGTATGTAACTGTTTTTTTAGATAGCTTCATATTGCGATAAATTCTAACAGTAAATTACGTTGCTATGAGCTAGCACCGTATTCAGCTACTAGCTGTAGTTATACTAGTTACCGAGGTGATAAACTAAAGAATATTACAGACAATGTTACATCAATTTCAAAACAAACGATACACCCGAGCTGCCAGAGTCGACCTTTGCTGAGAGCTTCACCACTTTAAATGTCAGAAATCAATATATTTCTTCGTATTCTGAAACAAAATTTCTTAAACATTGCATTTCGCCCGACCTCAGTGGCGTAGTCATTCATAGAAGTAATAAATAAATCACAATGATTAGTAGCGGAAGCACGTGTGCTATTCGTAGAAGGAAACCGCTTCGCTTTGCTTCGTGAGAGACGATATCTCAAATTCAATGTGTCAGATTTTAAGAGGCATTTTAAAGCACGTTTGTTATGGGTGGCTTAACTTAACCCGGATCGTTACGGCCACAGAAGACCCCTGGAGACCACTGAAATAATGTGACGTTGAAAGAAGACAAATGGATGGACTGACTCCTGAAATATTTTCATAGGATTATATTGCAGTAATATCAAGTCGCTGGCCTGAACATATTTTAACTTATTGTAAGTTAACTTACTATTATATATTAGCAAACTCACCAATATATTTAAAATGATAACGTCTCTAACATGTGCGGTTTTTACTTTAAGTGCGATTTAGAATTATGTATCATCTTTTTGGAAGGGTAGGTTTTTGCACGTTGAAAGTAAAATGGTAAAATACGATGATGTCAAGGAGTGGAGTGGTTTTATTACTTGCGTAACCCCTCGGCGTGAAATGCAGTCGAAGGATACTGCACCGCCCAGCACTGGTTCTGAATGGCATTTGGTGTATCTGTGAGACATAATTGGTAATACAACCAGTATTGACTTATTGATCTCATGACCTATAGACGGCGGCTCGGGCCATTGCAATAAATGCCTCGTAAGTTTCCCTTTATCATAACAGTGAAGTTTCATGCTCCGTAATTATTTCAGATGCTTCCTGGACGCATGCCGAAAGCATTCTACAGCTCCGTTACTCGCGATCGTTCCAACTCAGCCAAGCAGGAGATTTGAGTTGTAAATTATTTTATTGCGCGCTGAACATGCGATATAAACATATGAAATTAATCATAGCAATCGCTTTTTTTTCTAAAGGTGAGATATCCAATTTATTTGTGAAATAAAAAAAAACGTTAAAGTGCATCAAAAATTCAAAATTGTATAGAGGTTGAGAGAAGTGCAGAAACGAGAGAGAACGAAATAATGCTTAGCAGGTAATATTAGGAATTTTACTTATGACATCGATCTATAAAAAAGTGGATTGCGATGTAATCAGAAGTTACTTTATCGTTGAATAAAATTGATATATTCAAACCGAAAACATACAATGATTTCGAATTACATGAGCATTTTGTGATATTTGAAACAATTAGGATATTTTTTTATAAAAAAAATACGACGATTTGCTTGTTATACAGAGTGATTCTGAGAGGAAAGAAACAATATATAACCTAAGTAATTTTGAAATATTATTTAATTTCAATCAAATTTATAGACTGCCAGTTTTAATAAGAATAGAATGTTTAAAAAAAAAAATAGTAAATATGGTATTGAATAGATACAACAATGCAGCAGAACTTGGTTTTTGCGTTTCATTCCACCGTTCGACCACCACCACCAGTTCCGTTCCACCATTATAAAGAGTGTTCTATCTTTCCACACCGTTTAAAAGCGATTTGTAAAGTAAATTACAGCTTGTAAAATTACCATATTTTTGGCCAGTTGCGAAATGCAAAGCGGATTCTCCAAAATTCCTAATAGGTATACGATTTGTCTTATTTCCCTCAAAATCATTTTTACAATACCAGAGTTGGATATCACTTTTAGGTGCTAACTAAGACAATGGCTATTTTTTCGTAAAATTGTTTTTTTTTCCTTTAAAATACCCAATATTATCATAAAATAAATTGCATGCAATAGAGGAGGTGATGGCTGTGTACATCGTGAATTCCTATACTCCGTGGGTTGGTCAACAAGATTCTGCGGTTGTTTGAAATAGCAATCATCAATTAGAGCGAGCAAGCTACAGGGCATTTCACTTAACGTTTATTTGCCCGATAGTTTCATATTAAATAAATGAGATATTAAAACGCTTTGTACATCCACTGTATTATAAAGATCAAAGACAGATTACAGATTCGGGGAAAATTTAGGAATATTTATTTACTCAATAGTCATAAAGGTTAGTATTGGGAATATATTTTATATTTACTATATTTACTAGAAGCAAGTCTCCCTCGGAATCTCTGAAGGCATATCCTTCAACAAAAGGACAATCTGAATGAAATTCAAGTTTAACGAGACAGATAGATGCCTGTCACAAATTACGGCTAACAGAATTTTGTGATAAATCATTAAATGGTCACATATTTGACAGCTTTATAGAACAGATTATGCAAATATATGCGGGCAGGCTAATTTCAAATGGATTATTTTATACATTAACGATCCTAAGCAAGTCCCAAATTTTCCTGATCTTTACAAAAAATATGAAAATAATAAATTACTCTAAAGACTTACAAATCTAAGACATCTGTAAACATCTGTAAGACATCTCTAAGACATCTGTATCTGACAACCGGCAATGCATAAGTTAGAAATGAAATAAAGTAGAACTTACTTGATTTATTTCGCTACATTGTCCTATCATCTTTTCGTACTTATATCTCGCCCGCATAGCGGTTGGCAGATACTGTTTACAAGAAGCCAGTAGGTTCTAGCACCGTTTAAAACAGCCGAGATCCATAGGTCGAACAACCATTTCAGTCGATTAGCCTTTAAAAGTTACTTCCACGGTTGGGTGTGAGAAAAGGAGTAACGGTGGATGATGGTAGACAATTATAATGGCGCTGGCCAATGGTTACTGTGATTTATTGGGTGATTCTGATTGTAGCAGTCTAGAGTTACTATCGCCTGGTGATTATTGGCAACCATCGGAAACAGTATGTGGTAATATGATTTAATGTGATTAAAATTAAATGTATGTTTTTTAAGACTTCACAATAGTATGAAAATAATTGTCCAGTAGCGTGAAAATCGTTATCATTTAATTGTTATAAGAACACTAATATTACATTAAATTTTAATACATTAAACTAAGTTTAGTTCTAGATCATTAAAATTATAACTATGATTATTAAATTCAACATACAACTAATTACGTTGTTAAGTTGAACGTCACAAATATTTTATAAACAGCAAATATTTTCTTTATTTACCCTATTACGAAGACGTGCGGAGATGCATACTTTGGTATACATATTATTGCCAAACCAATTTGTTTTCTTCTATCTTTATATATATCAGAATTTGGAAGAAATTACAATTTGAATTGTTATTGGTGCGTCACATCTTTTGTACCGCCTATCCGTAGTGATTACGCCCCATATCCACTTGAAACGTTTTTTGGTTAGAATATAAATATATATTCAATGCGTTGAGTATTTACACGGTCCCGTTAAAGTTTAAAATCCTTCATTGTTTGGTGAAATTTCGATATGCATCTTTAATTGCTGCTATTGTTTGAATATATCCAATTATCCAAGAAAACAATTTTCGATTAGGACAGACCGGAGCACCACTACGGCTGCATTCTGATGCATTTCTAGAATTCCCATTGGATCGAAATGACTAGGTCGGATAATGGCTGAATGAAATGTTTATTTATCGCTCCATAAATAAACAATCGGCCCACTGGCTGGCGGGTGCTGCGGGCGGAGACGCGGAGGCTCGGGAGGTGGGAGGCTGCAGGCCGCGGCCCAGCAGGCGAGCCGGGGAGATGTTCGTAATCGAGGAAGCACTCTAGAAGCTTCCTATTAAAGCTCGGACAAGGCTATAAAAGATATGACTCTAGAGATGAGTTATTTATAAGCATGTGTACTTTTACGGGATAATGAGAAACGGTATTTTTAATTGGCTTTGTTTACACTAAAGCGTGTATTTTTATGTTTGATCTAAATTTTATATCCATATGGATAAATATTTAATCTATGCTTTGTCTATTGTATAATATCACTTATATATAATACAAAAAAAATAAAACGCGGTATATGCATTGTTTTTACATGTAACTTTAAAACAAAATTTTAAATTATCTCATTCTGGTTTTCAGAAAGTCATTCATCAGTCAGTGATCATAATTCAATGATGCAATAATATCTTAAACTAAAATTAAACGATACGCCAAATTTTCCCAAATAAACTGCTTACAAAGCTTATGTGTATACGTAAGAGTTGTAATTGCGTGAGCATATGATACTGTATACACGTGTATTTTATCCTGGGTAGTTTTTTTATTGAAGATGCACACAATCGATGCCTTATGTAAAAACTACGGCTCTAGGGCTAATGTCGGGTTCAATTATTTTTATGTTACATAATTCGTATGAAAACAATAGGTTTTTTTAATGGTACATTATATTGGAGGTTAAAACAATCGATACACGTACTAAGAGTATCGTAGAACAATTACTGAAGACCTTTACATGACTACCAATATATACTGTTTTTAATGCAATTTTGAACACAGTACATAGAGTTTATTCAAATTTCAACACATATCGATGATATCTGCTATACAAGCAAAAACCAAAAATGATATCATTATATGAAATTTACTAAAAAAAATCAATGGTATTAACTAGATACTGATGGTAATTTTTATTTAATTTAAGGTAACATGAAATTCTTCCTTTTTGAATTTGCTACTAAAAAATTTATGTGCTGTTGCAAGTTCCAGCTTCCTGTATGAAACACAAACTGGAGATTTAATAGAACAAAAATGACGATAAATTGAGTTCTGGTGACATTTTCACATGGTACAGACATTTACTACTCGATGTATGGCTTGATAATGAAATTCAATTTTTATATGAATATTCACAAAAAAGAAAAAATGTTTTTAAATAAAATATTAATATTTAACATTGTAATTAAAAGTATACGCGAGTCAAAAATGTTTTAAAAGATTTAATTTTCAAACAATATTTAATAAGAACCTCATATAAATAGGAGCTTTTTCCCATTCTTTTATTTTCGCAAAGTTGTATAGCATCTGCTTGGTTTTGGTAACAAGTGAAATCACATCAGTATTAATAGGCAAATCAACCGAAAATAATCACGAATGACTATTCTCTCGACAGACACACGTTGACAGTGGAAATAACAAAGCATCGACAGCAATCGACAAACCCAGTGTCGGGGCGTGGGCCCTCCGCGCGGCCGTGGGTGCCAGGCCCGGCGTCCGTGGAAAGCCGCGGACCCGGCGCCGGGCAGCTGATAAATCATCAGACCTTCGGACTTACGAAAGTGGCCAGGGCGGCAGATGACGAATTTCTCTCCGGCCGCCATATCTCACGCGGCCCTGCCAACACCGGGAAAGTCAATCGACGCGACGTTATGAAATTAAGAGCGTGAACGCGAAACGGTTTGCTATTTACAAAAATATATCAAAATTAACTTTTTTTTATAAATAACTCAAACAACAGTTAATTTCAGAAGAATTTTTTTTTCCTCCTCCTGAAAATATGTTAATATGCTAATATACATAAAATCATCCCGCCTATGACTATGAAGTACTTCATGATAAAGTTGAAACGTCAGAGAGGAGTCATTAAACTCATAATCATAATTTGTTTTAAATGATACTCACTATCCAAATTACAAAAGAGAGCATGCGAAGAATGTTATCATATGGTATGGTATTTATAATTATGAATACGTCGCTTTGAGTGTCTTAAGAAATATATCCAATTTTTGAACGTCGATATTATAACTGAAGAACAAAATAAATGCGTACCGATTTCATACTTCAAATTATCTCGATTCGACATGGCATTTATGCTGATAGATTACAATGAATTCTGTTTCAGGGATAAAAGATTGCATCGTGGATCGTTACCGAGTCGCGCACCTTAATTGACAGAGTCTGTCGTAGACGTCGTCCGCGATTTATCGAATATAATTCAGTGCCTTTTGTGGGTGAGAATTGATTCTGAAAGTAAAACTATTGTTTCAGATTAGTATGACTCGAGGCACCAACGCAATTTATTGTTCGCGTCATTTTTACGATAATAATATTTTACAACTTTTAAAAACAAAGCTTTGTTTATTATCGTACCAAATTTGCTAGTAAATCCGAACGATTTTTATTTATATTCTATAAAAAGTGAAGTTAAAGATCAAAACAAAATTTACGTTTTGTGGATATAATAAATCAGTGTATGAAAACTTTTGTTGTTTTGTTTTTAGTATCGAGTGTAAAATGACGGCGACCAAGGGCAATGAAATATTGGTTGAATTTATACTGAAAATCATAACTCAATTTATTATTGATGACTTATTATTTATTTAAGGTCATTTCCTACATAAATAACATATACATTTATTCAAAGTTGTTTGACATATATAATTATTTTGTTTTCGTGTTCTTTTTAATATGGCCCACAGAATGAGAAAAATAGGCTAGGATTTATTAAATCGCAGTGATGTTTGCTGTGTGATTAGTTTACAAATATAAATATAAGATTTAAATTATTTATGCTCAAAAATAAATTATTATTTATAAATATGATAATTATAAAGTTACATTTAATTGTATTAAAACAACGAATATAATTAAGTGATCATGAAATTTTTTGGAAAAAAAAAATTAAATTGAATCGAATCTGTACCCTTGGTCATGGCGGTTTTGTGTTACTATTTTATCATTGTCGCCCTAAGACATACCTTAAAAAATCTAAATACATTTAATGATATATAATATGAAACAAATTTACAAAACAATCACACTAACAATCGGTTGAAGGCACTCTCCAGATAGTTGAAATATTCAGTTTTTCAACATCCGTAAAAACAAGTTTGATGAAGGCTTCTTGCTAACAGATGCACGAAAATTCAATTATAACTATATTTAGACACAATGGTATTTAATAACAAGGCTAAGCGCTTTCGCCAAGAAAGTAAATGTGCCTTCAATCCGCACGCCATCGGACACACGCCGCGCATTAGCAAACCTTATCGACGGCCATCGGGAACGTCCGACCGCTCATTCACTTTATCTTTTCTATTAATTTAGAGATTATTGATGAATCGGATTGAAATAGTTCAGCTTTTAATTTCGACCGATTGGGAGATCGTGCGCGAAACGGGGGCGCAAAAAACACCAAGAGGCTGCTCCCTGCATGCTAACCCGCTGCGATTAATCCGGCAACAACCTAAGTAGGCTATCACTTGCAGAGTCACTTTCAAACAGGCGCAGGGAAAAAACTTGAATATTTACAACCGGCAGAATAACTGCCGCGATATTTCATCTAATTGCGAAATTGGACGATTATTTTTTATGATGTCGGATGGGTCCGGATACTAAAAATTAGTTAATGTCAAATCTACGTGTTATTAGTAACACCAGAAAGATTTGCCTGTGAAATCCTCAATACTTTATCGAATGATTTTTTTGATAAGCTAGCTACAAATTATTTATTGCAGATTAGTAAGAAATTAATAGTAACAACTGATAAAATGATTCTGAAATCGTGTTCAATACAGTACGTAATTAAAATTAATGCCTGAAACTATTTTTTTTTGTTGTAAAGGTATAGTTCAATCAAAAGATGAACAAAAACTACTTATACTTACTTAAATTAGAAAAAAATGATATTGGAATCTTCAAAAGGATGGTCAAGATAAAGGACTAACAATGTAGAGTACAAAAAAAGTACTAAAATGAGACCACAGATGTACGATATTTGTATTATAATTATATTATATTTTATTTACTAAAAAAAAATGTCTGCAATTGTATTTTAAAGAATTCCTTAGTTATTCGAAACAGTACATACAGGAAAATTTTAGACATTACGAAATAAGGGTAATGGGTACTTTAATGCCCGGTAACAAGTTGGTATGCAAAATATTGTAAATATATTCTCCGTGAGTCGGTCGCTCGCCCTGCTGGCCGCCATGACGGTCGACAGGGTTTGCAGATTGTGGGAATGGAGAGCTCATTCCCGATGCCTGGTGGCTTATTGGATGCATTGGGAACAAACGCAGTCTCGTTTGAATAGTTTTAAGTTGATAGGGAAGCATTGGCGGAGAGAACTTGGTGCGTTACCGGAAATCGCGGTTGTAGGACAGTGGCGTACAAATAATTGGTACCAAATATTAACAAAATGATCATTCTCACATATTAACCGTATTTTAAAGTTTTTTTTTTTTAATATTATATCTGTTATTTTGTTGTACCGTGCTTTTATAAAGAAAGTTGAGATTTTTGTAATCAGATACTGACAGGTAAAAAAGAAATACCGAAGACTCAGGCAACTGTTGTCGGTAAAAAGGCTGCATGTATCCTTTGTGAAGCGGATGTGGCCTGCGTGAATAGAACTACTCAGTCATATAAGCACAAGGGATGTATTATATTAAATACAGAAACGTAAGACATGAAGCTCTAGACAAAAGTATATGATAATTCACCACATTAAATGACAGCTAATCTGAAATAATCATTAATATAATTATGAAATAATAATTATTAGGGATGGTGTTCCAGAACCACCAATAAACAATAATGGAGTGGAAGCCAAATTGAATCTAAATCCATAGTAGAAATTTTTTTTATCATAAGAGTGGAAAGTTTAAAAAAAAACCTTTTATCTATTATAATAGAACTCAGAAGGAAGTAGAAGCAATAGTATTTTAAACACAAATCAAATAATATCCGTATACTTTACATTATTCTTAATTTATATGGAAAAATAAAATGGATGATCGTTAGAATAAACAACGATGAAAAGGATGTACATAAAGAAAAAAAAGATTATTATTCTTAATATATTTTTCTTATGTATTCAACTTTGATGCTCAAAAAATAATTCATTGCTCTTATTTTCTTACAGTCGTACTTAATTAATTAATAAAATGCCACAATGCATAGTTTCATAACATTCTTATCATGTTTACATTTCACGCCCCTGTAATATTATTATGCAAAAAGTTTGTTTGAAATACCGATAGAAATGACCCAATAAAATGTTTGCAGGTACTCGTAGATTAAATTCGTTTGGAAAGTGATTTTAAATTGAATCATAATAAAATGTCATCCACGCAAATGTAACAATGTAATGAATGCATCCAATAAGGAAGCATTCCGTTTGAGTAGTATTACGACATAGTTGATTTTATTTCCATGTATGATGAATAATCGAATTACAATTTACAATGATTTGTGATAACTCAGTAAATGCATTAAATAACGTGGCGCATTATAATTTTACATATATAATTCAAAAATAAAATTGTCACGAGATGTTTCGAAAATATTATGTCAATAAAAAAGTTACATGGATAAAACCATAACTATTAATTATTAAGCACTCCGTTTCACAACTGTAAAACATGAACTTTTATTTTAGTGCAACACAAACGATCTTGTAATCAATATTTTTGACATAGAGTACTTCGTGGAATTCCATTTTAATATTTTAAATGAAATACTTGAGTGATTTCATTTTAAACATTGAAATATCTTTATACGTCTACCAGGGCATACGTATTTCTCGACACTTTATTTGCTCACAGAAGATCTTAAATTCCAGTTCATTCTTTATATTTGCTCGTAAACTTTAATACTATCAATTCGGTTTTTCTGTACAAGAGTTGCACTGTTTTATATAATATGTAAATACATGAAGTAATGAACGAGCAAGCAGGTTTAAGTGCATCTGATTCCGCGGACTGCTATCGGTGCAGTTCCTCGCATTACCGGCTGGAGGTCGATCAGTCAATATGGTTAACGAGTGAAAAGCGGACGCGGCCGGTCGATCCCCTTATCAGCTATATTCAAATTCCCTGGGAAACTTCCGAGCTCAGCAACTGGCAACACTGTCCATCACAAAAGAAAACAGCTTGAAAGTAGAGTACCGCTGCGCTCCACGACGTTATTGATTGAGCATTTGTACAGAAAAACTAAAGCATGCGGGAATACATACATAATGGTGGACGACTTACGGTTTTGCATAATGCCGTATTATGCACTTGCATAAATCATTATTGTGACGTGGTTCTAGCATATTCATAGACTTACCTGAAACAAACAAAACACAATAATTTTATTATTTTTCAAATATATTTTATATACACACCAATACTTTTAAAATAGGAGTTGACGAGTTGAAAGTTTAAGTTGACGTAAAAGTTTGGGTGTCAATTTGGTTTGTTTAACTACTACCATTTTTCAATCCATATTTCATTTCACAAGAAACATTTGCTAAAAGTAATTATCAGCATCATCACACACATCAGGTACTAAAATCTACATCGTTATTAATTTTCAGTGGTTAAAAACATTTTAGAATACTTCTTAAAAATCAGAAATGCACCGAGTTTTTAAATTTTAGCATAAAATCAAATTTTAGTTATTTGGTTCGGTTTACTCAAAAGAAAATTTGAATAAATTTATAAGAAGTTATGATTTATAAAATATAATACTAACAAAAAAAATAATTTCAGAACTTTAAACGACGTGATCCATGCTGGAATACTGATAGAAGTTTTCGCGGAAATGTACAAACGCACAATAGCAACTCTACCCACTGTTTCCTTACAACACGCCTTCATGGCATTCAAACGATGGTTACGATGCCATTAAATTAAAGACAACCAATTACTTAACTTGGCACTAAAAGATTAGTAGTGTGCGATACTGATGCGTTTGAAACGGTAACACCGGCTACCTACTAAGTCAATAGAAAAGCATATAAAGCTTTTAAACTTGATATCATTTTTTTTTGTTAACCAAATAATCACATGCGTAAATAAATAAATTAATAAATACGGAATGAAATGTTTAATATATGTCTTATCATATCAAACAACGATTTAATTTATTTTTTTTGAAATTTCATTTTTACTATATATCTAAGAAACAACATTTTTAGTTTATTTTTAACATTCATCTAAAAATTAAAAATCTTTAAAACAATATATCAAAGGCGTCCTTGGATAATTTCGAAGCAAACTCAGATGTGCACATTGAAAAGTTGACTACAAGTACAATAAAATATAATAGTATTTTAGTTTTGTTTCAAATTAAGTTCCCTGTTATTTTTTTTTAATATAATATATGGACTGTGGACAAACAACTAATTATACTTAAAATTGCATGCTTGTATTGTTTAATATAGAGCAGGTACGTCCTACGTTTTTATCAAAATACATCAAAACTGTGTATTACTTTATGTTTAAATTTTTTAAGTAAACAAAGATAAATACATATTAACTTAATATTTAATTAAATAACGTATTAATGACTAATTATCAATCAAAAGTGAAACAAGTTTAAACCAAATTATCTCCGGTAAACATCCATTCGTTTATCAACATCATAAATTAATTAATATGAATTTAATCCGTGAAATCATGGGATTAATACCAGATCGAGTATAGGCTATTTAAAGTTCAGGTTTAAGACGAGTATTTGCATTGGATTCGGTCGTTGGTCAAGAGTTGAACGAGAGAAATTCTTTCCGCCTATCACATGCAAAAGATCGGGCTATATTCAATCAAGACACTTGTTACAAAAACTGAAAGTTATTTGTATTTTCAGCACGTACTCTTTAAATCGGAGGAAGAAACAGCTTCGTTTGAAGTCCGAACTCTCCGGCGAATGAGAGCGTCGCTTTCGAATATGGAAGAATATTGAATTTCGAACGTCTCTGCTGGGGTTGTTCGGTGCGAGCTGTCATGGCGTCTTACGCACAGCTGATGGATGGCCCGAAATGCACTGGTGCACTTGCGGCATCCGTCACATCAATTACCCTTTGAATTATATCGGTGTTATTACGAGGGAATACAGATGTGATTTTTTATGGAATGGTAGGCGGCGCGATTGTACTGCAGTAATACATTAATGATACCTAATAAGAGATTTGTTTGGGAAAGCTGGAATCGTAAGAACAGCTTGTATAATTTGATTAATCGATTTACGTATGAGATATCTTTGTGAAAAAATAAAATCTTCTATATAAAGCTCTTATGGCATCATTCCAGCTCTCGAGAATGCTGTATGACTAAAACAATTTACATCCTCACAACAAGGAACCTGTTGCCGTCAACAACAAATAATTCTATAATAAATTATTTGTATATTATAAACTGATAAGACATGCGTTTTGTTATTTCAGTACCCTCCTCAAACCAAATTATAATAATCAGATACTTCGTACGAATATAGGTCAAAAAGTAAAATTAATGGTAAGGAAACAAAAATAATAATAATAGACAGTTGAATACAAGTACAAATTACAAAAAAGTGCATTTAGAGTATTCTTGTATTCAAAGTGCATGTTTGTAAAACCTGAATGTCCATTTAAAAACTTTAGTTTATTTAATAACGATGTTTCCGATACTAACAAATTCGATTCAATTTAGAAATCAAATCACCCATCGAAACAGTCATTACTCGCGAGAAGCCGTCATTATTTAAAGTAAAACAAACAAGATTGCAACGCACAGCACCGGCCGCGCCGCGCCCCTCGACCCATTCTGAATGCATTCTGCAATGTCTGTGTTAATAAATATTACACTCAAGTGCACAGCATTCGATATATGCAAAGTGGAAAGTAAATTGCAGAGAAAATTATTGTTACAATAAATCTATATAAAAGAACGTCCATTTTAATAAACCGGCTTTGAAGATTTGCACGCTGGGATGCTTTTTATTAGTTTAATTTATAATCGGTATTAGATATACGCCTTCTTTCATAAAAACAAGTGAATGAAAAAGATAATTTATCAATTTAAAAACACATTTCAATAGCCGTGAATACCCTTGTGGAAGGCAATGATACCGTTCTTAATTTTTTTTTAATATCGGTCTCCAAAAATATATTTTGTAACTGTTGGTAGTTTATTGAACTTTGACTAAAAAAAATAATTCTGATATTCAAAATAACTTTTAAAATAAAATGTGGAAATTCTTATTATCTACGACTTGATCGCACGTGCTTAATTTTTTAAAAAATATGCATTACTATTGGTTAAAATATTTTAATTAATTCATATTAATTAATAATAATAATTGCATAATAAAAAAAATAGATCACTTAAAATCCTTTGATTTTCGAGCAGAAATTCGTGATTCTAACCACGACACTATCAAGTCAATCTGTTTTAGCTAATCAAGATCAAAGATTGCTCAATACTAATCTTACTCTCGAATGCGCCATAATTTACTTAAACCCACCTCCATTTTGTGTATTATACAACATGTGATAACACATAAAATGATAAAGCGTTAAATTTAATAGTGTATCTACCAAAGCGAATGGGTGATTGTCTCGACTTCCATCCATACAACGTCATTAAAGATTTTCCGTGATCACGCACCATACGTCTTAACAACGATTGTGATATTTCATATAAAAAACCTTCGTGTCTTAATCGTGGCTTTAGAAAATGCACCCAAGGTTAACTTTTATATTTTATTATTCATGTTTCTTGAAAGGTAAAATTGAACAATGCATCTACAGCAGCCTTTATTTCGAGACACGTGTCGGTCAGTGCAACACAGTGTGCATTGTGTAATTATCGATTCGATCTGCTCCATCCTTTTAAAATGTAGATGAAATATTACATCATTATGATCCAGTCTAATCTAGTTCAGGATATTTAACGCTGTCTTAGTCAGGCATATTAGATTTCCAATATGTTAATGCTTCGTTCAACTCGTGTATGAAAGTGCAATCGCATGAATAATACAAAATACCAATGCGTTTTATACCATACAGGCTTGTTTTAATAGAGATTTTGTGTTTGAAATTTACCACTGTGGGTGTAGTTTTGGGACTCGACATTTTGAATTTGTTTTTAGAGTTAAAAATTTGGCCACGGTGCTTTCAGATTTTTCAGATTCCGTCTATTCGTGTTTATTTTTTATGAATATTTTTTTTAAATTAAAGAAGAAAAAAACCTCTTCAATTATATCATAAAGAATATTATGATAGACATTTTATACTGATAATCTAATATTTTCAAACAAATATGACGAGAAATATATCGATTTGAGATCTACCAATGAGAAGAAAGACCGACAAACTCTACTGAAAGTAAATAGCTGATCAAAGGTGTATCATCAAGAAGTTCATTATTCCATCAAAGTTATAGGTCAGTAGTAAGTACACAGCTCTTAATGATTCCCGATTGTTTAATAAAACCATATAACTCCATAGCCCAGCTGGCATATAATCAATAGCCAGGAATGCAGTGTAATGCATCTCCCATAGGTTGCCCCATCAGCTCTATATTGCATCTAACAGACGGTGCGATGGCAGGCTGCAATTTAAAGGCGATAAAATGCACTGTAACAGTTAAGGAGATAGCGGTAGTGGCCCGGAATGGCTCTCAGGTGTGGTCCGCGACTACTCGGCGGGGTTCAGAGTTTAATGTTAATTATTTAGCTAAGTCCACATAGGACTACCTCTGATGTAGGCAAAGTAACTGTAACAGCTGAGGCTTTATCTATTATAATGAAACAACAGCTTGTAACTCTTATTTATTATATTATTAAAAATATCCCAAAAAATAGGACATCCATCTATATCGCACTTATATACTACAATATTTGTCAAGTCCTAATAACTGATTACTCGGCATGGGCGATAACATTATGAACCTCAGAAAAAATCAATCTTTCAATGTCACGACGAGCAAAATTATTTTTTTACTTATTAAAAAAATTAAATTAACCTGACGTAAAGCAAAAAAAATCATTACTACACACCGACTTGACGCGTATTCTGAAAGTGGATCATTTTATATATATATTCTGCATGTAATGGATGGAATTATAAAATGTAAATGCCATTGCATTCCCGTTACTTGTTATTTATGAATCAAATAAAATAATTCCGCTACAAGTTGTGTCCATCTGTGTTAACAAGAATGGGAGATGCTCGACGGTGCGCCAGCGTGAGACACAAAAGATGACAGCTCATTATAAATATACCAGAGTTCAACTAACCTTGATCTTGTGCGAATGGCGAGGAACGGTTGGCGAGATTAAAGCAAACATGTATCTCAGGACGAATCTACGGTACGTCCTCTTCAATCTGACAGCCATTATCAAATACACACAATATACCTCCGATAAATCATAAGGTATTAAATACGTATCCATAAGATCGAAATACCAGATTATTTACTAAAAAAACTAGTTCTATTACGTTCTTAATCGTTCAAAAAATTGTAGGCATAGGAAATCTGCATTTTAAACCAACAAATTTTTAAAACTGTGTACTTTTATCTATTATGTAAACAAGATTTTGTTTTTTATAAACGAATGATCTTAAAATTTGTAAACATTTGCCAACTATTTCTACAGATAATTAAGAAATTCAGTCTTCACTACTGATTGCTAATGTTCTGCACTTCTTCTAGAAAGTTCGATAAATTTATCGAGTTTAATACACACAAAAATTTCAACGCTCTCACACTGCAAAGTATCACAATATGAACGAGAAAAAAATTTAAACATTCAATTAAGGGTTTCACACAAAACTAGTGACACGCACAGGACTATAATACACAATGATGTCGCCATGTTAAGTGTAATCGACGATTTAAAATTCAGTGATGGCAACGACGCGACACGACCGACGCTCTCGGCGGATGCATTCTCCTAAAATAACGCTAAAATTCTAACCGAAGCTAAATTAAGGTCTAAAAATAGTTAAACATACACTCGAGTATGCCTGCTTAATCTGAATATACCAGTGCAGCAGCTAAGCATCGAGACTTATTATTCAAAGCACACAAATCACAAATGAATATTAGTATCTTTAATATTGAATAGTCAATAAAGGAAGCTTCGTATGTTTACTGATTAAACCATATTTTTTAGACATACGCATGAAGTATAAGATTCATGAATAATAATCATAGATACTGCACTACAATTGCACGATGAGCAAAATGATAAAATTATCGTGTATCGGTAGTATGGAGATGAGGTTTCACAATTTCTCATAGTTTTGGTATGTACAACGTACCAAACGAAAGCGTAATCAATTCGTCCTTATCGTTAGTGTATTTATAAAAAAACCCTCTCACGCCCACTTAGTGCAGTTAAGTAATTAGGATTTTCACAAGGAGAGTTTGTTCAGCCAAAGCAGTAATCACATAGTTAACATTCTTGCATTTTAGAAATAATGTGATGACTTGCATTTTAATTACTTTTAACTCAATGCTCGATTAAGCACAAGCATTTTTGGTACATAAAATATTTACAATGAGAAAATAGTCTATATATTTTTGTACATTATAATAATAAAAATATTTCCAATCACTTTTAACCTTCACTGTTACAAGTATAGTAATCACTTATGTTTTCCAAAATATAAAGCAGGTATACAAAAATGATTTTGCCTCGCATATAAAAACGATGTTGTCTAATGCCTCGAGGTCCTGCACGAATAAAATATAACCTAATGGCCCAACAGACAATGTAGATGTTATCATAGACATATTACAATATTTAAAATTTAATTGGAAGTCTGAAGTTTATTTTTGAGCGGCGCCTTGTTTCAAGTAATAATTATCAACATATAAAGATTATTTGGGAAGAAAAATTAACATTGAAACCGTGCACCAAGTAAGAGATCTGCCGCATATATGCGATGATATGATGAATTTGCTTTTCGTTTAAAATGATTCATTACATACATAAATTATGCATAACACGTAGTTTGCATCTCCACACAAATATAGCGAAGAAAATTGGATGAGAGCAAAAGGAATTTTAAGTCTTAACTTTGTGTATTCCAAAGAAGCACGTATTAAAACAAGTCGTTCGTTTATTTAAATATATATATATATATATATATATATATTGTGTGTGTGTGTGTGTGCATGAAATAATTTATAAAACAAATAGAAAAGTCCGAATTTATAGTGTCTCAATTTATAATTAAAATAGGTTTTTATACTTTTTTGTCCGGATTTCTGCTATGAACAGAACGTCCAGACGAATGCAAGATATTCCAAAAGGAATAACCAAAATGGGCGGCGGGATATGGTAACTCATGGTAAGAATGGAGTATGATTAACTGCTATGCTTACCAACACTTCGTACTATATTAAATGAAGGTGTTTGAGAATTTAAGAATAACAATCGATTTTGTAGTTATAATATAATCTGTATTTTTTCAGTGGTGGGTTTTGATCACAAACAATAACCGTAATATGATTAAATCTTGACAAAGCTTTTTTTAACCAACTACTCTTTTTGGTAATAAATAATTGACTCGATCAATGCAATAGACACAATATTGTTTAACAATATGTGCTGGTGTTTTTATATAGTAAAAACACGTATTGATATAAAACAAAGAAAAATGCAATTAAAAATCGAGCCTGATGGCTGTGTATCACGATACGAGAACCCTTTTCCGTATTTCTCTCTAAAACCTTTCGACTCGTTCGTAAGATTATCATAAACGTATAGTAAAAACACATCCATAAATAAAGAAAAGCTTACACTTAGAAAATAAACTAAAAATAATTATTGGTTACGCGTGAAATATGAAAGAAGCAAAGAACTGATTACAATCGCAGCTTTTGATTTGTGCGTGACTCGCATGTTTACAAAGAAACTTCAAGTGACCAATTTTACACCTTTTACAATAGGAAATGATATTATAATTCTATCACCGTGAGGGTCCGTGGCCACGAAGGTAGAACGGCATATGCTAATATTTTAATAGTACTTAACTACCTCATAACAAAATTGATTTTTTGCATCTTGATAAAATTACAGAGGTTAAACCAATTTGAAACATAGAGCATGTGTACTTAGCAACATAGGTGGGAAGCCTGATTATATGTATACCTTGTTATTTTGTGAAAAAAAAATTAAAAGAGATTGTAAATTTAACTGAAAGTTTTTTTAAAATAAATAAAGACTCCCTGGAAGTACAGGGTATTCTGATTATATCAAGAATAGCAAGATATTTACTGTACTTGATCTTACGAAAAAGTAAACATTAAGAGATCCAAGACCACCTAGTTAATATAACTAAATGAATACTGTACGAATGCAGTTAAGACTTAACTGTTAATTGGACCATGGCTTATACAATATATGATAAATAATTATTTTATTTAAATCGGTATTTCTACATCATGATCAATTTTTTTTGATCAAAGCCTTCAAACATACAAGAGTACCAAAGATGTTTTAGTTTTATAATTAATTTGTAGATTTAGATGAATTTACGCGAACACATTAAAAATTTTATGTCCAGGTAAATGTTATTCAAAAAAATGTTATTTATCATTATATTAAAGGTAAATTAATACTGAAATTAATGCATTTCTATTTTACGCTTTTGATCACCTATTCAAAAAATAAACACCTCCACAGCCAAAATACCTCGGGTGCACACATACCTGCACTCCTTAAATAGAAAGGTGAAATTATTTTGTACAGATAGATCTCTACGGCGCCCTTTTTTCAAGTTATGACTTAGACAGGAAATGCTATCAAAATACTCGTTTGATGATGCTGTTTCCAAAAAGATAACAATGCGTGACAGGTCGCCGCTGGGAGATGATTTAAGATGAGAGAAATGAATGACGGCTTCGAAAAAATCATTGAAGAGATTTATGGAGGAGAGAGTTTTATGAGAAGTAAAATAGAGTTTGATGTTCGGTGTAATCAAACTCATTACTCGATGGTTCTATCCGCTGATTTTGGTTAGGGCGTCTTTGAGGTTATGAGGATTAGCCGATTGGTTCAAGTACTGGACGAGATCGATTAAACCTAAGGATATAATGCTAAGGTATATTATAGCAAAAATGGTTTAAATATAGTATCAAACACCTATACGACAATACTTTTATTTTTCCAACGAAAAAAGTAATGAATAAAATAAAAAGGAAAATGAGCTTTTGAAAATTGATTTACAATATTTATTTTTACACACAACATTGTAATGTATGGGATAGATTTTGTAAAATTGAATGTTAAAACACTTTTTATTACGTGTTTTGTTGAATAAAAATATTAATCCCCTTCCCTTCCTCTTTCCCAAAATAAGCACTTTGCTCAAAAAACGTATAATTATAATATATACCCAAATATTTACGAATAATCATAAAATATCGAAAGCGAAAAAAATCCAGTTATTCACAGATTAGAAATTAAATCCTTTTGTTTCATTGTTAATTTGGATTTCATAAATATCTATTTAATTATAATATATAAAGAGAAAAATAGTTTTAAAAAAATAATCCTTACTTGTCTTATCAAAACCTTTAAAAGTAAAACTAGTGGGAAGATAGCAAAGACAACAAAAACAAATCAAAATTAAACCATCATTGTACGGAAATATATGAAATCTGAATTCCAATGTTTTCAAATCACCGCTACAAGTATTTCACAAATAAGTATTTAAATAACTTTTTCGTCATATTTTCCAAACCTTTGTTTATTTATGACAGCTAAGACAGTGCCTTTAAAGTTTCGTTCGTAAATACGAGGAAATAATAGAAAAGCTCGCGGCTTATCGAAATAAACGTGACTTTAAAACCGAAACAACATAAAACCAAGAATGTACCGACACATGCAGGCACTCTGCGGTAATTAAATGTACTTATTTCTTTACAATAGAATACGGTTAACTGCGTTTTTCTGGGTACATTTAGTTTGCGCATAAATCAAGCACCACTTTAACGATTCTACGGTAAATTTGCAGAGTTACCATTTTGAATTACATTTACTAAAGTCTCCTACACACCTCCTGATAAAGTCTGTACGGTAACTACACTTCCCGGTTATCAAACGGGATCCAGACGACCAACACCAATACAGAGAGAGGACAACATATTTTTAATCAACATATATTTAATTTGTTTAACTAATCTTTATTTTATTTGTGTTCAATTTTATTTTACTACTGTTTAATATTATTTGCTAAGAAAGTAGCTTTAATTCATAAAATATTCTACACATTATTATGACTTTTTAAATCGATCACTGTATAATTCAACCTCGGGGCGAAGCGTATGAGAACTTAAACAATTTCATGGAGTTTGTCTTCGTCCCAGAAATAAATCTTACGGTCGATTCCATAGTGTGAAGAAGGTTTATGAATCGCACGGATAAGGGGACGGGAGCCGTGCGGGCCTGTGGGAGTCCGCACGGAACAATCATTTTTCAATAAAGTCACTATGGTCGCAATTACTGCCACCAGATCACGTGTGCAGATACAAAAACCATTGTCTTTGGGTATTTGAACTGCAGCAAGATTTACTATGGTACATCCAGGGGAGATTGAACGATAACAGTGTGACTCACATGATACCTGTATTTATGAAGACACTGATTAATTTGCAAAATATTCCTAGTATTCTTGGGCAAATTATACATGCAAGTTTAAAAATATATTTAGGGTTTATACAATTAATAATTCCTTTGGTGTTAAAAATCTGCGAATATCTTATGACATATATATTTCACATTAAAATAAAATAAATAATAACAATGCCGACATTACATGATGCCAGGGTACATTTTATTAATTGAAAATGTTTTATAAATCCTTTTTTAATTATTTAATCTTAATTTTCGACGAAATCAATACTGAAAGGTGCGAATGTGATCACAATCACAAGTTTTTGACGTATTTTAAGAATAACACTATTTACTTCACGAAATGAGCACATGATTGCGTGCTCATATTTAAAATCTACTGCCCACTTCTGTTATATGAGTTCAGTCAGATTAAATAATCTGTGAGTTGAACAAATGAGGTATTTGCTTACAACAAAAAATATGTTTGGTACAATTTATCCATGACATATGATAATATGTAGGTTTTTGTAAGTAATCTGAAAATTGCCAATTCATAAATATATAAAAACCATTGAAAACTTGTCATAAACCAATAGCTAGATATGTGAAACAAACAAATTCTTTTAGAATAACTAAATAACGACAGTCTTAAATTTTCTTATCAGCAACACGAAATTATGAAAAATCCTGTTTAAGAATGTAAATTATAAATTGTTCAGGTGCCATTAAAAATATAATGATTATGATTTCTCGAGCAACCCAGTATTATTTGCAGAAGTCCCGGGCTGTGAGAACGGCTCTAACATGAGGACTGAAAAAATACGCGGAAGGTATTGCTCTCAGCGCTGTGAGTGGTCGCTCGTTTGTTATAGATATTTTTTTTTTAATCTTTAATCGCTCGATAATGTCGTGACTTACTTTTTATGTGTACTTTTTACCGTTATAGCCTTTTAGGTATTTTTGAATCACTAACATCTATTATCTACAATATACAGCATGTACAGTAAAACAAAAACATTGAATATTTACAAATAAAAAAGCTATTTCGATGCTGCGATGATTTGATTTTCTCATTGTATCAACACAATATTTATTTTAAAAAAACATCCATGAAGTGTGAATGAAACATGCTGTTGGTAGAAAAATAACACTTATTTACGAAAAACGTACACGGTAATTGTGAAGATCTTATCACTGATAGAAAAGGTCATATTGTGTTATTAAAAGTTTAAACACTGTTAAAAATAGTACACGCATGTATGAATATACATATACTATACAATGATTTGATGTCACGGTATTATATCGCATCGATAATCACGCCAAAGTTTTTTTCTAATAAAAAAAACTGCCCGAGGTTTTGTTATATAGTCAGGTCTATTTGTTGGATTCATCTTGTTATGAAAAATATTAACTCTGATAATAATCGTATAAATATAATTGTAAAAACAAATAAAATTTTATACTTCAGAAAGACAAAGTTTTATTTTTAAAGTGAACTTTATTTTATAGTGTTATTATAAGAGAACGAATTCGAAGAGACAAAGTGTTTTTGACTGTGTGAGATCCTTTATAGGCGATCGGGTGAGCGGAATAAATTTTTTTATTAGTGCATAGAAAGCTAGATGTTACTACGCATATTAAATTATTAGACCATAGAACATGGATAACCTAGCATAAGCTGACATAATGATTAGCTTGGAACCGTCTCTAATCTTTATCGCAAATTATACAGTCAATGCAAACTGGTTTAAAAGCAGATAAAAATACCAACCAGTTACTGATTTTGTAATAATTTAAAATTAGTAATGTTTTAATAAAAACACAAAAATTATATATAAAAAAAAAACTATGAGAGGATATAACTAAAAAAAACCTCCAAAAAAATCAAAGATATAAACAATAACATAAAGTAAAAAAATAACGTGTACGTTAAAACTTCTGGTTGAGGACATTTTCAATCAATGAATTGTCAATTAACGATGGAGGTGTATTTACTTTTGTTCTGCATAATTAAAATATACAGCTTAAAAAATAAAATAATTAATTAGATGGGTAATAAGCATACCTCATTATCGTGCTCAAAATAATTTTTAAACCTTATTATCATTACTCCACTTTTCATTGCCATTATGACATGTAAACCACTAACTCATAAACATTGCCCTTCGTCTTGCTGATAGTGGATCTGACGCCAGTGGGAGTGTTCCCTGAGATAGGGTCACTCGGTCTAATCACACATTGTTAGCTTGTTGCCACAGTACAGCATGAAGCGTAACCCCACATAACGGGAACATAAGGTGGCCGACATACAGCCCTTTGCCCTCATATCTATGTAAAAAATCATTCCAGTTTTTGGTGACTCAATGAAAAGAAAGTTTTGAATTTTCTTGGAAATTTCAATTAATAAAATTTATTAAAGAGGGCTACGCATTTTGTTGAATTAAATATAATGAGAATGGTTTACAAAGTAACTTATGATCTGATAATTTAAGTAGATAATTAATTAGGTTGTTAATATACTTTCTATTTTTATTCAACCGTCTATATTTCCAATGGACTTTATAATATGGGCATGTTTAGAGTAATACCCTTTTTTGAGTATTTAAGTGATACTTTAAATACGTAGTTTTATGAAACGCAAATTTAACCAAATATAGTGCAAATATATGCTAATTACTTAACAGATATTTTTATTTTTGTATTTGATAATACAAGATCTATTTAAAATTAGTACTCAAGACTGAAATCAGTTTATAACTCAACGAGCTGACAACATGAAATGATTCAAATTACCCAGCGTTTGAAACTAATGAATGACTTACAAGACTTTGAAGCATGATATTTAAAATCTCAGATGCAAATGGAACCCAATCATTCTCACTGAAATACTTGACAGTTTAATGTTATTGCATATCATTATCTCAGTATTAGAACTTCTTTCAAAAGACAAAAAATAAATAATAATAATCGATCACTACATCGTACATTTTCAAAAAATACAAGTGAAGATATTATCAAAAGAACATAATTGTGTAGCAAACAATCTTAAAAATATGAATTATTAATACGTAAACCAAAAAGCTAACAGTTCAATTTCATGATTATATAACACTGTCGTAAATGCTATTAATTTGTATTATATACTCTATCGTTTTATTGTATACAGAATACATACATTTTTCAGACATTATAAAATGCTTACAATTATTCAATAAATTTAAATCAAAATAAAGCTCACAATTTAAAACTTTTTATAATATCCCATAGTGCAAACTAAACAATGACATCAGAAATTTGAAAATTTTCTTTTGTATAATGACAAATATAATCTAAAATTTATATTTGGCACAAGTAATCAAGCAAATCATTTATTTACTAAGCTCACTGATCACTTTTATATTTTACAAATAGCTCTAAATAAGATTATTGTAATATAATTTCTTGGGGCTAACTTAAAATACGTGATACCAAATCTAGACGAAAATTGCACTAATAAATATTCCCACAAAACAAATCAAAAAAAATAATAATAAGCTGAGATATGTGAAAATGTTTCCAAGTACGTTTTTAATTACTAACGAGATTAATTCACCGTGCGTGTCTACAAACAAAGTTAATTGAATAATAACAGTAAGAGAGTCAATATAGTAATGGGTAATTTGCAACAGAAAAGACGTGTGATTACGATGAGTGGCATCATATGTCGGTCAGCTTTAATAACGGTTTTTTTTTAATTGTCTATAGTTCATGGTTAAACAATTGACTAAATAAAGCAATTAGCATAGAAAATGCAAAACAATGAACAGCTAGTCAAAAAAAAATTCTTGGTTACCTGCAGTAATAGAACAGTGGATTTGATATTTATTTTTTCTTTGTACGATAATTAAAATTTCTTAATACAAAAAAACAGGTGAAATTTTAAAAATAGTACGTAAGACATTATTAATAAAATTATGTTAATGCAAGTATTTTGGAAGAATGAATATTTTATAAACACTTAAATATGTTTTATAAATAACCAATTTTAAGAAATATTGACGTTTACAAAAAAGACAATATTACTTAATTATTAAATTTTTTGATAAATTTTCTTTTTTCTATTAAAATAAAATTATTTTCATAAATAAAAGATTTACATTGAATAATAATGAATCCCTTCTTTTGGGATAATAATATATATATTTTTTAAATATTTTTAAACAAATTTAGAGCATGAAAATAACAACATAATAAAAAAACCCCTATGAGTATTTAATATGCAAAAATATAGATAAACCTTTCTTCCACTGATTGAACGTACTTTAACGTTTGTATATAATTAGAAACCTGTGCCATAGTTTTTGTGATCAAGAAATTCTCGATTTAAACAAAAAAAAAGAAGTAGATAAAGAAATCACCGCAGAACGTAATAGAAATTGTTGATTAATTAAGGTCAACAAAATAGAAAAAATGTAGTAAAAACCACGACGTAATAGGAAGAGTAAGAATCATTACAAGAAATAGTTTAAAACCCAAGGGGATTCACATTTACATTTGTAAAGTGAAATATAAGTAGCAGTTTCCGGTTTTCTCGCGTTTGTGTAGTTACAGTCCGGATTAATGAGATCCATGATCTAGCAGTTGACTAGTGAAATACTGTAACTGGACATACGAGTGTCATCTCTCTTCTGACTGTTCGACACTTAGAGGTGAAAAGACACATTATTTGTTACCGTATGTATCTGCACCTGACGCGGAACGTCTACAAGCACGATTAATATAATCTTTGTTAGAAGAAAGTGTTTAATATATATTATTAGTCATTATCATCACCTTTAGTGAGAGAAACAGTGAAAAGACATAGTGTATTCTGTGAACAACAACTGAAACAAATAATTATTAATATTAAAATATAAAAGCTTTTCAGAGGAAGTTTAATATCTTTATTTTTTATGATAATAAGAGCAATGTGTAATGTTGAATAATTTCCTGTATATTTGAGAAAATTCAGCCAATAAAAGGCAAGGTATGATAAATAACCAGAGTGATATATGTGTAAGGAATGTATCTCATGAGATGTTCAGTCCACTTTTCCGGAAATGGTATTAATTAAGACGGAACGCACGTAACTAACATATGCCGGAGTGCAACATGTCTATATACAATAATACTTCACGGACAAATCAGAGACGATATGGCCGATGGACGAGGCACGTGCGCACAGATCGATTCGTCACACACTAGCACATATGTACAGGTACCTTTTGACATTATTTGTACCAGCTGGATGACATTATAGATTGTACATAGACATGCAACCGTATAAGATAAAATCCATTAACGCTAACGATTTTTCTTTTAATGTGACTTAAATGACCAAAACGATAGAATATTAAAAAAAAAAAAAAAAAACATTGCGATAAAGCCTACGGCTGAGATAACAACACCAGGTATCATTTGTATTTTTAAATCGTTAGTTTATATGCATATATAATCAAGGGCTATAGAATAGATCCTTACGCCACGAACATTAATCAAATATGTACAGTATTACAAGGTCGTAAAACAAAACTTATTATATTAAAAGGAGTCTGCAAAATATTTATTTCACAATCATTTCTGTTACGTTATATAAAAAAAACAATGGGATGGTTATTTATAAATTTATTTTTTTAGAAAACACTAGGTTATTTTCAAAATAATAAAAGAAACGGAATTCATATTTTTTTTAATGTTAGTTTCAGAAATTTCTCATTCATGAGTTATAGTTTAACGGTAGTAACATATAATATTTTAATGGCGAAAAAATATGAAATAAAATCACGAAAAAACAGTACTCTATATCAGAATATTTATTTGTTTTTTTTATCATTATAAACTGATCGGATGCTAGGTTTATTATAGCACTTAAGTCATGTCGCAGTAAACAACGCTGATAGCCATCGCCATTGGAGGCTGCGTTTATTGGGCTGTCTCAACTTCCTGGTCGTCCCCAGTGCATCATCAGCTTAATGAGATTAAAGGAGATAGAACCTGATGTAGAAGATCTGCCTGACTCCGCGGACGTGCACCCTACCAGGGGTCACGGAGCCTGATGGTTAATTGAAACCATATATAATGGAAATCTCTTCCAAGAGCCGAACTATCAATCAAGCATTTAGTCTAACCTTACCTTGATAACAATTACATAAATTAATATGTTAAATAATTGGTATAATATATGTATAAATACATACTAAAAAGACGCGATAAAAATAAGTTAACAATATATTTTTGGGAATAGAGCCCGTGCGTTCGTGTATGTTTCAGTAACACTATTTCAAAATCCTGAAAGGGTTATATAAATTATTTTTGACCAGCTATTATTAAAAATAATATTTACTTCAGATAAAATGAAGTTTTGTGAAATTTTATAATATCCATATATGTAAAAACTATGAGAAATGAAAATAGCAACAAAAAATTAAGTAATCTAAGCTCAGAAAACAATTAAATAAAATTTTAAAAAAACCTGTACTCGGAGTACACATTTTTAAAATCATAATTCAAATTGCAGCCTCACCCACTCCTTGTATCTCCACAAGATCACGAGTCAACAAAAACTATTATTTAAATCTCATTTAAATTTAATGTTATAAAAATTAAATTGCATGTTGGCAACACCCATTATTCACAATTTATCATCAATTCCTGAGCCGACTCCGGTTACCCTGATAACTATTGCGCCCGTTAACCACTGGTTAATTAATTGCTAACTAGATTTAAGCGGTTTATTAACTAAAGAGTTGGGTTTCCATTGAAAGGTGATAGGCATTACTTTATAGGAGTCAATGGAAGACTACCGGGATGGCAAAGCTTGAGAAACTGCAGTAGCTTTCATTGAATTTCAATTAACTAAGATTAACTTTAATATTTACGACCTTACCTTGAATCAATGATATACTATTAAAAGTTTCTACGAATGAAATAATAAAAATTGTGTAGCTTGCTCGATAGTAATTATGTTAATCTAAAATTTGTTAATGAATATTTCTGTCACACAAAGGGTCAAACCAATTAAGCAATCCAGCTTCACGTTTATGAGGAAACGCCAGATTAAAAGCGCACGATTGGGAAAGATCGATCGCAACCGGTTCGACCCAATTCCACAGTCACGGATTCTGGACAAATTTTCTAACAACGTGTATCACATAAATATCTATCACATTAATGGGGTGACGTCTGCAAAGCTGACGAGAACGTGACAGTGTAAATGTAACCGATCTTCGTATAATTCAGACAATTTGATTTGCAACGCTTTAGCAAGATGATCTATCAACGGTTATGCAAATAGAAAACTTTTTTCACTTTTTTTTAATTTAATGTTTTATACACTATTGGCATTATTTAATTGCAACACTTGAGTAATAAAATGCTATTATCAATTTTATTTTTAATTAAAGTTTATCTCAGAACTAAAGATATATTTTTTTCGAATAGGTGCTTGTTGTTTACACAAGCTCTTTCGATTCTCATTTGATACGATAGCATATGAAAATAATTAAATATTGATAATTTTTCACTACTCGTGGATAGTTGGCTTCGTAGCATCTGAAGATTGCATGCTATAAATATGTGTAAATACACATATTAACATACAATACAAATATAAAATACACTAAAAATGTAAATTATAATCATAATATATTATTTATAAATAAAGAAAATATTATAACAACGTAATGCTTAGAAATCTATAGTTCGAAATCTATCGAGAAAAACAATATAGGGCATAGATTTCAAGAGATATAATAATCATACATACATCAGAGTATTTCTACTGGCTGTTTTCCGTAACATGTAATATACCTGCTTCGTCTTTCACTGCTTAAAGCATATTTATTTTCCCGTATTACCACACAGGTGGAACCGGCCTGGCCCGCGCAAGCGTCCGACTTCTCTCGCCACTCGAGCAGACATGAGCCACGGTAAATCTTGTCACGAGATGAAAACCGATCAGAAATAGGTAACAGGTAACCCGCCCGGATATCCGTTAGATTCCCAGGCGCAATTAAGAGACGGGTCTTGTCACAGCGCCCTTCTCACCTGCCTGACGTGAAAGGTGGTCAGCAGTCGGCATCGCAACCCTGGGAATGGGGTCTGACCATCTCTCCTCATGAATATAATATCCACGGACACGAATAAATGCAACAAAATTGCATACCGACCTGTAAAAATGCAGATCCACAAACGGCCACGAAAAATATAGTAAAACCAAAAAAATATATATTACAATTTTCGCGTAAAAGATAGGTTTGCTTTATTTGTTATGTTATTAAGCGTGGGTTTTTAAAAAAAGGAGGAAACCGTAAAAAAAGCTGACAGGAACGAAAAGAACACGTGAAATATAAATAAAATAAATGCATCCTAAAAAAATAGAAAAAAAATATATTATAACTTATCCGGAAATAAATAATACAGTTTGTTTTGCAATACTATGTTTGAATGAAAATATTACAACAAAAATCAATTGTTCGATTATGCTCATCATAAATGAAATGTGTGGAGTTGATTCGATTATTTTCGCAAAAGATTGTGCGGTGCGGCGGTAATCGACCGCAGCATCAGCTGTCAGTCACCATCTCCAAATGTACGGGAGGCGCTCTGCTCCAGCCACGAGGTCCTGGACCGGTCACGAGCCTTGACAGTCACACCTCCAACGCCGAGCCACCGAGAGAGAGATGTCTCTCGTTAATATGTTCTAATATCTAACATGCCGAGTCGTGCGAGCGTAATGGCACCTCTGAGCTGTGAGTATAATCAGCATTTGAAGACCAACGAATCAATCATGCTTTAAGCGATTAACCGGAGATAATTACTATGTTGAAGTATGAAGACCCCCAACGTCCAATACTTGATTCCTGGATGATCTCATTTACGCAAAATTGATTTATGCTACATCCTATTTCATGAGCGATCTTCCAAATCCATTAATATTTTTTATAAAATGAATCAACCTAAAATAAATCTACTATCATGTTTTTGGTGATATATTATTATACCAAGCTATACCTTGTACCTAGCTAAGCTAAGCTATTGCTTGTACCTAGGTACGGGGGACAAAAAAAAAAAAAGCTATACGCAAGTCGTGTGACAATCGCTCTATAGCCTGGATGAATGCATAGAACGGTGTATAAAACCCTTCACGCTTTGGCAAACCCCAAAAAAGGGAAAAGTTCCTCCAAAATGTTTCGCATAATTTAAAAATTAATAACCCAGTATTTATAATTTTACAATATTTTTAGATGCGGATACAAATTCCTTACCTTTTGAACTTTAAAACATATCTAAAAGCGATTTCTCAAATATTGTTTAATAAAGAGTTAAATAACTCGTGTAATAAAAAAAAATGGTTTCGTTTGACGTTAAGTGTGATATAGTGTGTTCGTAAAAGCAAGTTTACCGATATTAGGAAAATCAATTATAAATCCAAAAAAATGCAATGATGTGATGTATTGAACGATGCATGTAGGTCTATACTTACTTATTGGAATTTTCATTCTATAATGACCCATTTAAAACCACGTTCTTGTGCGTAATTAAAACATACGATAAAAACTACAGATATTAAAAATAACAATGAAAATGAAAGCTTTAATATCAAGCGCTCAAAAAATGCGGTTTCATACTAAAAATGTACTACACTTAAGATGCCTTTATGATACTTGTGTCCTATCTACGAGCTATAATCTTACTTTAAACTTTATTTATTGAGAATTCTTCGAGGTTCTTATAACTTTCATAAAGCACAGTATCTAACCCGGTGGCTGGGCGTTGGATCTCTTTCGTGGACCGGAAGATAAAGCTGGCAGTACACAAAACGCACGCCTCTGAACTTAACCTCTGTGGGTACACCAGTTCATTAAACACCAGGGCACTTCACAATATCAATTAAATCGAAAGGGCTCGCTAACGTGTAGGTAGACAACGTGGCCCTTTACACTATCTTCAATAAACAAGGTCTGAGCTTCAATCAATGTTCAAGCGTTTGCCAGGCAGGTTAACGAGAATCACAAAATACCTGTTAATCAATCAATTGATTGTTGATACAATTAATCACGTTTATATAACAAATTTGTAAGCAATTCAATTTATAGTTATTTCATTCAGTACTAGAATAACAGCAACAAACAAACAGTTGCACAAAAGATCTTCCGAGCTATTTACATATTATATAAATTGTGCTGAGAGAAAATAAACCACACTATAGATAAATAGTGTGCGCAAAATCATGCAAATAAATATATTTTTTTAATGAATGCAAGTAATTTGAAAAAAAAATTCAAATAACTACCAGCACCATGTCACTTTATGAAGTTGGAAATATTTAGTGGTGTTGAGCAATAATCTTCATCATTTTCGACAAATATTTATTTAAGGTTATTAACATTTTCACCATAAATCTTAGATTTTGAAAAATAATAATTTCTCTTCTTAAAGTTTATCGTCGTTACTAATCAGATTATTATATGTAATACGGAAACCATGCCTAATGTAATGATGATATTAGCGTGGCTAGCTCAACGAAGCAGATATAACCTGCGGGCTTACGAACGGTACGTAAATGCGATATTCTACGGCTGTTTAGCTTAACTTAATAAAACAAAACATCGATAAATGTCAAATTAATTATTGGATTTAAATGTCTCATTATTCATGTCTTTGTTCCGAAAACCAATAACAAGACTCTTAATGTAAAATGCTTATTAATGATTTGTTCGAGAAAGTTCCCCGGCGTGGGTGGACTCCGGCGAGGCGCGGGACGAAAGCTCTGCAGCCCTCTGCCAGAGGTGACCTCATAAGGTACGGAAGAAAGTGAGACACTTAATTATATGATAAACGAATCGAATTAAGCCGACAATGTCGTGGGAATCTGTAATTACTATATAATTTGCTTAAATGGTGGGTTTCTTCATAATTACAAAGAGTTTTAACACCAGATTTCTGGGAGACTGATCAGAGTGGAACAAAGTTGACAAGCTGTGAAACACATTACTTCAAATACTGCCTATTGATTTAACTAAAAATGTGTTTAATTAATTGTATATCTGATCTTACTTGATTGTAGATATATTATCTAATCTAATTATAGAGAGCGCTATATGTAAACAAAAGCATGTAAACGATAATTTTCAGTTTATATTGAAGAAATAGGCGCTACATGCTACTTAAGAAATCTTGTCTTTCGAGACGATTTGAAATGACTCATATTTAAGAGAAAAAATATATATATCCAAAAACATTGTCATTAATTTATGATAATTTTAACAAAGATAAGAATATTGTTTAGTGGTAAAGTTTTTATAAATCAAATATTACGCTTGTTTGATATTTTGTAATATTTAATGAATAATTTACTTAGTAATGATTAAGATTATTTCCAAAAAGATAACATTAATCATTTTCGTAATTATTTTTATTTTATATATCTGAAATTAAAATGTCATAATATCAAAATATTAAATTTTTAATACCAAACAGATACTGTTGGTTCAGATAATTGACGCTCTGTGCAGTAATTTTTATCAATGCACGAATTGCTATTTAGTTTTCGTTTTTAGGTTCCCGGTTCCCAGTTCAAAAGCCTTTGTAATCTGATTTGTGAGGTGAAAACAGTAAAAAAAATTATCGCTCAACACGAGTGCATAAGAAATATACAGAGCAACGACGAGATAAAAAAAAGTTCATGTTTATACAAGAAAGTAAAAATCACGGTAAAAGGCTAAGCATGCTTTTTCAATGATGAAAATATAAAAAGAAAGTACGTACCAGATTACAAAGCAAATATAGTTGTAATCTTAAATCAAATAAACGAACAAATAGAATATAAGCGAATAGAAACATGGCATATAAGTTAAATTTCTAATACTAACAATATACTTGTGAGAAGATCTCATAAAGAAATAATGTAGCGATCAGAGCCTACACGGATTACTACTTACAAAAATTAAGATAAATTTATTCAGTATCAAGATTTATAAACATTTGAATGGGCAAATTCGCTATGCGGAGCGGAGCGCTTTATCTGTTTGGATCGGAATGAAAAAATCATCCGTGAATTTATATGGAATGATTATGCACTTAGCTCGAATACGACTTTTTTGCTGACGTGCGTGGGATTTTAGTACTCTATCTCATTTAGATTGAATCGTTTTATATAAAACATCGTCGCATCCAACAATGAAGTGAATTTATAATTTTCAAATACATCAACACATTAACAATAGAAACACCGTGGATAGTTTAGTATTTTTCTTTTGAAAATATAAGAACAATCATATTCAATTACTATTTTATTTACTTAGCACGTTTTGAATTGCAAAAAATTGTTTTATGTCTAATAATAATACATATAAAAACAATAAATTTAACTAGATGCGAGATTACAGTAATTTTTGTTCAAGAGCGCGCCCGCCTTTTGAAGGATTCTGTAGACAGTATCTGTTGTTAAATATGGACTGTTAAAATTAAACCAGTATGTCGTAGATATTAAAAATATATTAAAGAAAATAAAACAGCTGTTAAATATGAAAAAAATAAAAATCGATAAGAATAGATTTTGATTTCAACAAAATATGGGATTCCAAGAGGTTTAAAAATCTGGTGGAGGTCTTCATTTTGATGAAGAATATTAGCTAAATAAGCAAACACATAGAAGTTTATTTACAGGAATTATTTCGTAAGTCAATCCGGGGCACGTACTTTCACTGCCGTACATAATATTCAAGTCAATAATAAAGCTTACAGTCGCTATAAATGGTAATGTCATCGAACTGCGTTCGTCCTAAATAAGGTTAATCCTTGACCAAATGTTAAAAGGTTTGATACACAAAATACTTAATCGGATTAAGCCTACAGGTTTAATTTCACTTGATTTATATTGTACTTAACGTAAGGCTATTACAAAAATAAAACATTACTAAAGAAAAATAACAAAATGAACCTCATGATTTGTGTTTTTTTAAAATAAAAAACACAATGCATCAATTATATGAAGATACGGCTGTAAATATTATAGATCACACAAAAGCCCAATTCTCACTATCGACAATTTTCATAATCCGTGATCATATTTTTGTCATCAAATCGAACCCTTAAACTTTCGTCTCAAAAATATTTTATAATTTTAATACACAGTATTTACACGCTATTATCTACTTAGAAACTATAATTGGAGATTAAATGGTACATTCACTAAAATAAATTAATGGCTAATATTATAACAAGCTTCCAACGCTGTACGGCAGTTTTACTAAAAGAAAATTAAAGGAAATCAGAAGACCAGTGTCGGAAATAAGTTATAGGCGATAAGCAAAGCACACCGGAAGTATCACTGAATATGCCTCATTTCCGCCATATCAATATGACTTATTAATGCTAGCAATGAAATACTCGTATATGTCCATACTGATACCGATATATCAAATATTGCTTCCTTAATTTTGTTCACGCGATTCTACGTTAACTGCTCAGAAATGCATAGTAATTGTACAATACCTGTCATGAAACGCCGAACTCTTACGATATATAAATATAATCAATACTCAAATCTGGCGTAAAAAATAATGATAATGCAGTATGATCTGAAATATCAGAGTGGTTGGTATTTGTGACTGCTGTCTTCCTAGTATTCTTAATCATGTCATTATAATCTGCAATTATCGGTTTAGTTTAGAGGTGATTTATTCTTCTACAGAATTCATCTTGTAACCGACTTATTCAAATCGCCCTACTTTCGTTTGATTATTATTTTTAAACAACAGTCTCATTTTAGTCTACGGTTTAAACATGGCGATGCATCAATCCTCTCAGAGCTTGCAAGCAAAGCGCTCGCGTCAATATTTGGAATATACTTTCCCCAGCTTAACGTTAGTGATTCAAAAATAGATAAAAACACGAATTGCATAGTATTTTATATTTGGTCTACGAACGTCAATAACCGTTAATGAAAAAAAAAAAAAACTACATAATAAACAAGCTAAGGATGAAAATAATATTAGTTGATTTACGATGAGTCACGTGGTGAATATATAAAAACCATTGTTCTATCAATCTTAATAAAGCTATCAAGCCTCATTACCGAGAAAAGGAAGTAGCCTCTCCCTGGATGACGCAACGCCCGTGTGTGGAACTTTTCGACGCCAAGTTGACAAGAGAGATCACGTGACCCGCTGAAAGACAAAGCTTTAATGACAGGCCATTGTCGACGCTGAAAGCGAAAGCCCACCTAGTCCGGCGAGGCGCGACCTCTGCGGCGCATTCCCAGCGTGTTTGCATTAATGGCGGTGTAGTGTTCATTTTATTACTGGCGAGTCACACTGCGCTCAGGGCGGATTCACACCGTGCGAAAGTGATTGTAGTTATTTATGACAGTGTGGATGAGCTTTTTTATAGTCCGATGGAAATAAAAATTGATTGGTTTGTAACTCGTTATTGGGCGGCAGTATTTTTTCCTGATTTGAAGCTGGTAAGAGCAAATATAAATAAACCAAAGCAAATATGACGCCGGATGTCTGACACTATTTTCTAAAGTAATCCAATATGAAAAACACATGATAAATTTAAAGAAGTTCAAACATACTTCATTTTGGTAGTATCCAACATACTTTCCAAACACTTCTTCTTTTTCTTCAGGTGCCTCTCCTCAGAGAAGGTTGGTGACCATCCCACTGAACATATCTCCATGCCTGTTCATGATTTTCTAAAGTGTAGTGGGTCCTTAATATACTAACGGTCTTTAATACTACAATATACTAACTTAATCAATTATAATACTAACATCTCAAAAATATAATTTAAAAAACAATTTTCATTTAAAAGAAAGTACAGTATCTGGTTTACTTCAATGGAACCGAAAACTCAATAGAATTTACGAGTTCCGGACAATCGAAGAATTCGTATCAATTTTTTGGAAACCGTTGCATAACGGAAATCGTAAATTCAACCAAATTACTCTCAACCCATTGCAAAGGTCAAAATCAAGTACATTTAAGAACACCGCAGCCTCTTAACTTTTATCTGAAAGCGGAAGGAAAGTAGTTATATTTTGATAATCTCTATACGTTGCAGATACTTTAGAAGTTACAGCGGCATTTAATGTTTTGACTAATAAGCCATCGTGTTGCAAAGCCCGCACTCAATATATATATATTTTTTAATTTTTAGTAAATCGTAAATATTATTTCTAGAATTTTTACACTTAACTTAAGATTCATTTAAATTATTTAACCTTACTAAATCAAAGAGTGAGGTTCG
The DNA here is from genome assembly GCA_022113835.1 of Atopsyche davidsoni. Classification (NCBI taxonomy): domain Eukaryota; kingdom Metazoa; phylum Arthropoda; class Insecta; order Trichoptera; family Hydrobiosidae; genus Atopsyche; species Atopsyche davidsoni. The sequence continues at coordinate 4,452,895 of JAILWY010000006.1, read as the reverse complement.
TCTTTTCAGGCAAGCTTTTTATGGTTCCCTTGCCAATACAAGCGAATGCAGAGAAGTTCCAATCAGGCCTCAGCCAAACTTTCCCAATCGATTATTTTATTTAAATTCAAATACAAGACTCACTGACCTTCCTAAACTCCCAACTGGTAACTAACAAGCAATGTTTACTTAAACTCAACGGCACAAATATTTTTTCTGAGTGAAGTATCGAGAGTGACCTGCCTGAATCGAGTCGGTCGCGCGACGTGGGAGTCTGCCGCGCAGCCTGCAGGCGAGAGATACTTAGCACTTAACACCAATCAAAGTGATTAGGAATCCAAATCAAGTGTATTGTTTGAAAATGAGGTGATATTTAAAACCGTAGGCGAAGTGTTTTGAAGTTTGTAAAATGAGGCCGGAAGGAAATGCGGTGTTGGTTGAGTAAATTTAGTTTAAAGCACTCTGTTCTACTTGTGTGCGGTTTTTGCAAGACTTACTAAGAAAAACAACAATTGACTAGTTGTCAAGTATACCACTCGAGATGCATACAACACAATTCAATTAATTAAATTTTAAATCATACCTTTTTATATAAATTGCAAATAGCTAATAAATTTAATAACAATTTTCGAGACCCTCAAATTATATATATATATTTAAGCAGATTAGATTTCGTTTAAGTCACTGTTCGCATTAGTAGACGTCAATAGTCATTCAATATATATTTTTTCTAATGAATATATTTTACTGCTTATCTAGCATCAGTCAAAATAATAAATATATTTGCATAGGTTCTATGCACCAATCAAAAATACTAATAAAATAAAAAATAGCCCTACAGAATGTGAGTCAAATGAATTTTACTTCTAGTGTAGAAATCAAAGTAAAATATTGGATGAATTGTTGAAGAAATCGAACGAATTGAATACAAAAAATTTAAAAATATCTTCTCCATTTGACGATTTTTAGCGGTCGAGATTGCAAAATTAATTTTCAGTTCCATAATAGAGCTCTATTAGGAAGTTCAAATTAAATGTATGCACTGCATAAAAGCAACCAATTTGCGCGATACAATACAACCGTTTAAAAATACACACACGAAAAGAAACATATTCACAGCTTAAAGACTTTTAAAAGATGTGATCTATAAAAAATAATTTTATTCGACAGTGCTTTGAAATAAAATATTACAGGGAACAAATTTAAAATACGCGAAAAAAAAAGCTAAGTGTAGAAATTAAAAAATAAGGCAACAGCAATAAAAAGAATAAATTTTTAATATGTCTACGATAGTCCAAACACTTGCGGAATGTTCAATTCTGTGTTCAATACCGGAACCGAACAATAAAGTACCCGAGGCCTGGTGAGAGATTTATCGGGATTGCGATGCACCCGAAATGAGCTAGCTGAGGACGCGGGCGGATGCGATTCTATTCATATTTATATTATATATTGAAGTCGTTAATTATGACATAGTAATAAATTATAATTAAGATTAAGCGATTCACTTTCACAAATTATTATTTATTAATTTACGGAGATATTCCAAGCCATGGGTGGTCAACTTTTTAGGTGCCGCACGGATCAAAAAAGAAATGTTAGATTGTTTGGGACCATACAACTAATTATTTTAATACAAATAATTTAAAACGCGCATGAAATATAAATGAATAGCTGATATAGATATATTGAAGTTAGAAAATAAATTGACAATAGTCGCGTTTTCATTATAAAAACAACTGATGAATTATAATAATATCTTTAATTAACTAATAACCTTGTTTAGTTAAAATGTTAACGAAGTCTTTGTCACGTATGGTATTCTTAGTGAGAAGAAAGTATGGTAATCGGAGGTGTGGTAGGGAAGGATAGTACTAGGATTTATTATTTTCTTAGTTTGGCGGAGATAAATGGGTAACACGTTGGATTACTGAGTTTAAAATTAATACTAGGCAATGATTAGTGTTGCTAAGCGTGCGAGTTGGCAGAGATTCAAATTATGTGCGACACCTTACCACTAATTACTATCGACCATATATATAGTTTCATAAAAACGATGGTATATATCATCAAATATCTGAACTATTATTATAAAGTCATTTTTTACAGTTCTTTATGCTGAAGCAATTTGAAAGTTAAATAAGATGAAACATCCATCATTCTGATAATAAGGTGAGTATAAAAATATCCAACTTTCACACGTATTCTAGATCCTTCTTTTCGCCTATGTGAAGAAGGAAACTGTATTCTAAAAAAACAGATACAGATTAGTATGCAAATACTTGTAGATAGATACAAATCAACGTTTTCAATATGGCCGTAAATAAATAATAAATCACAAACGTGTTCTCATAGTCCGCAGTTGACATTTTGATCCGCGCGATAATTTTAAATTTATGGCCATTCTGAAATGTTGACAGCATTTAATCAGGAAAACGAAAGTGACGCGAGGCACGACCATGGAGGATGAGATGGATCTCTACGACTGTAGACAGACCCTTCGACCATCCAAATTTACGCTTACATTAGACGTCGCATTATTATTGTAATAAGTTTTCACAGATTCGTGCATTCTTAAAAAATACAGTTATAATTATTTTGAAGATTTATCTGAATAAGTCAAATTACAGGGTATAAAATAAGATACATCAAAATATGACAATAAAAATGGCCAAAATATTTTTGACTGAATGTAAAATTTAGATGTTTCCTGTTACGAAAATAACCGATAGAGTGTGTATCATCCCTTATATGCCCGTACCATGCATGCGCATAATACAATGAAATTCATATAGTGATAATAAGGATGGCCATTGTTAAACTAAATCTTTTTGTATGTGATAAAGAAAAATGACTTTACGTGAGATTTATTGACGAATAAAACACATTGAGTTATTCTATTCGGATAAATATAGTTCACACATGAATACTAGACTTAATTAAGGGCAGTAATTACAAGTGAATTGAGTAAAATATACTAATCAGGGAAATCCGCGTTGAAGCATTTAACACAGTAACTCAATTTAGCTTAGTAAGTCGCAGTCAAGAAAGCGGTGACGATCTAACATTACATGCTCGAGCGACAGGGCTCCGGCCGACGATTAGTCGGTTTAATTTTCTCGGCGCACTTCCGGCGCTTTTCGCGAGGGACGTCACGTCCGGTTTGAAAAGGAGCGCCGTGGGACGCCATCACTCCGGCGTCACACGTCACAGCCGGCCGGGCGATGTCACGATCCGGAGTTGCATGGGTGGTCTTTGGGGCTCTGAGGTACATTTCGTGTAAGAACGGTTTATCAGTATACGTGGGACATAGGTACAAATTAATGAATGAAGGCGGATACACTTGTCCATCGCTCATTGTAGTTTTGTAATAAATAATCTATAACGTATCTTCATACCTGCATATCTTATATAGCTGGTAAAATATTTTTTTCAAATATCCATTATCAATATTACTATTTTATATATATATTTTTTAAATATCCACTATAAGTTTATCATAAAATTATTTATGTTAATAATTCAATAAATCAGTGAAGTTATTGAAAACGAAAAATTAAAATAAATATCACCCAAATTACCTAGAAATTATCGATACTTAAAACGTCAATCTATTTTTTTATGAACTTCGTGCAGAACTTCATAAAGTAAAAGTGAAATATTATAGAAAATAGCGCCCCATAAATTTGAAGATGTCCACGATTTTATCTGTTCGAAACGAAGCAGAAGCATTACTAATATTTATGTTTGTTTAAACCATTAGACACTTTTATACGTGATATTTCATCTCTTATCCGGTTATTTATTCGGTACAGTCCGCCATAAAGTAATGAATTAAAATATGTGGTATATTGCACTCCGGGACATAAAATAAATTTATACCTCGGTGCATTAATAACAAAATTTAGGGAAGTGAGTATGTATATATTTACTTTCACTGAAAATAAATAACGTTTATAAATGGCCTGTCAAAAAAAACTGGGAGTTCATTAATATTTTTATAGAAAAATTCCTGAAAAACCAACTGATAGAAAAAGAAAACACACATACGTATTTCAATAAAACGATTTAATGTTGTTTTTTGTATAACTAAATGCTTGGAGAGGTTAATATATCGTGATGGTGTTTATTTCTTTTTAACTTGTCAAACTTGGCCATTTAAATGTTGTTAGTGTCTGAAAAATAGGACATCTTGTTGTCAATCGGGTGCATCTCTTTGAAGTCGCTATAGAGAAGAGTGGAGAATGAGGACACTTCTCTGGCCACGTTTTTCGAATGTCATCAGCCGATCGCTGTCTGATCGACAGCAAAATGTCTTTTATTCTCCAAACGGCTCTAAAATTGATAGCCAAAACTTCAACATACAATAAAAATAGATTATCTATGTATTATAGCTTTAAAACCTTTATATATAAGAGTTAATGAAGTATGTCGATATTTTAAGAAACTGAAAAAAAACAATTGAAAGCTATGAGTTATTTGATTTTAATATTGTACTCAAAGCATAAAATTATCTTCATCTTCAAATGCTTCTCCTCAGAGGAGACTGGTGACCAATTCACTGAACATATGTTTGTCCCGAGCCAGTCTAACTAGGCTGTACTTCCACTGGCGTAAATTCAAAAAATTAAAAGGTAAGAAAAGTATATAGTTTAAGAGAATTACATAAATTAAATATATAAAAGATTAGAACATATTTATATTGATTGAGGTATAATTAAAGTTGTCTTAACAGCAGAAAGCAGTCATACTTATATATGGGTCACGAGACGGTCTAAAATAACGTATATTACTAAATTAATCTGCGAAGAAATATTTTATAATTAACTAACTTCGGTATAAATTATATTATAGGATATAACAAGTTAAAACAGAAGTAACTAAATTTACTTCGATCCTGATTCTTATGTCATATTTATTGTACTTATAAACAATATTATATATTGCTTTCCTTGGTACGATTAATGTGACTCATGAATTGCAATATACATTGAATACATAGCTTAGCCTGTTATAGTCGCAGTTCAGAGTATCGCGATTATTTGACGGACAGCTCCTACGGCAGATTTGTAATAGACACGGAAAGCGAAACCCCGAGAGAAATGAAAGCCGAGGATTTATCGCGGACAGAATTGACTGATGAGTGCTACTGTTATATCGGGCTCCTGACTACGATCCGCAAAACTGGGTCTGAAAAATATTGATTTATTAATTAAAATTAAGATTCACAATTCTAATATTAAGTGATGAGTCATATTTATTTTTTAAATAGCCCCTGAAAATCAAAAAATATTTACTACCAAAATTATCTACACAATGCCTTTATTTTTGACTGAGAATAACGTAAAGATTAAAAATAAACCTATTATAGTTAAAGAATTATACTACTAATACTTTGATGAAATCACAATAATATTATTGAAATAATAACTATTTTAAAGTTAAACAATTATTTTAAAGTTAAACAATTATTTTAATTACTTTTTAGAAACACGCTTTGAAATATTTACACAGTTGTTTGTGGAAAGAATTTACTTATACTGAGGTCGTGAAAACAATTTTTTTGAAGTCGTAGACCTCCGTTCGGCCATAATTTCCATAGTGAAGGTAAATTTAGGATTATAGATATAAAAACTAATAAAGAGATTGTTTGTTAAACAATAAACAAGATTTTTTTTATTATAAAGCCATTCCACATCACTCGTCCGTCCTATTACTATTTTTATTATAAAGTTACATTTACATTTAATTCATTAAACTCAATAATAATGCTTAATTTCTCAGTAAATCTACATCGGAAGTAGTTGAGTGTCGTCAATATGACGGCAGGGCAAACCCACGTACATTTACTGTAATATTATTTGAGCAATAAATATTGAAACACCTTCATATTATTTTTTTATGTTAATTTATTACTTCAAATTAATGCAAATATTATTAAAATATTTTGATTGCTTGAATATATAATTAAATACACCTGAGGAACAAAATTCGATTCCGATTAAAGCAGTAAGAGGAAAGGGTTTAACCGTGATTTTTATAAAATAGATAATGCAAAAAACATTTTTAAAGATGTATTTTTTAAATACTTTTTCGAGATCTTCAAAATACTTAACTGTACAATTATACAGTGTTGGTTTGAACATTAATAAATAAGAAACTCAAGACTGCACACACCCCAATTTCGGTACTGTATTTAAAGAAAAAAAAATTAGGTATTGATTGTGTTATCATTTCAATAAGATACGTAATAACTGATCGTTGTATAGGTTAAATGCGTTTGTAATTGACTGGTTACATTAAATTTTCTAATAAAAACTGACGTAATTACCGAAGAGAAATTAAATAGTGTAATCAACCACCATTTGAAATTTAGTATCAAATACACGGCAACTAGATTATTAAGGCAGTGTTACAATTGCAGCCTATTAACGAAAAAACATAAATCCCTACAGCCTCGAGGCGGTGCAAGCAATAATGATACAAAATGGTTTAGGGTTATTACGTCTTAAATAGCAGGTTCGCTTGCATGCACTTACAGCGATTTGGTACGCTGCCCCGTGATCTGAATTAAAAACAATCATATTAAAAGGTACGAAATTTTATATATATAATTTAAAAAAATTGTGTGAACTGTGGCGTCATAGAAGTCCTACTATGTAATAATTGATAAAAAATAATTCGCCAAGTACATTAAAATATTTATTTCAGTATATGAACATGACAAAATAATTAATAATAATGTAACAATAACCTTTATTTTATCGCGAAGCCTATATACACATTTAAGGTAATTCCGACAATCGAGCTGTGTTTTTACAATATTACAAAGACAATGTAATATGTAAAAAATATTTTTTTCAATTCTAGTAAACAAAATCTACACATTTATTTTGTCCGATGTTTTCAAATTATGTAGATCGTGATAAGGTAGGTAATTGGAAACGTTCACACATCAAAAACATCGTGTTTTATATTTATTTCAATAAAACAAATAATTATTATCCCAGGAGATTTTACTGCTTATTTTGTGAGTAAAATATATTGTAAAAGGAAAAAATAACAAAAAAATATTTTATTAGGAGATTAACAGTATTGTGCAAATTTTAAAAAGAAATCTACCTAAAATCTACCTTAAAAAAGCATTGCAATAAATTTAAAATATAGACAATGAATTTCTGAGAATAATTTTCAAAATTATTATTAATTTTTAAAGTAACTTTACAATTTGACTGTATTGCATTTGTACCGGTATAATATCTGTATATTAATACTGTATGAGATATATATTAATATGAGGTATTAAACATTAAAACTATGAGAAGTTTTTTTATTACTGATTAATTGCATGGAAAACAATGTAACTGTATAAGATTTTACACAATGCTGCACTTGTGAGAGAATTGTGTAATATAAGTAATTGATTAATTAAAAATAAATACATTAACACAATATAAAATAGCGGCTTCGAAGGGTTATGAGTTTACTTGTAATTAATTGTGAATATTAAAAAATATTGTTTTTGAAACTCAAATAAAATTTTCATAGAAAGTGCTGCTAGCGCCATCGTACGTCAAAGGATGAAAGTTCGTTGTGCATTGTTAAAATACAACAATAATCTTTCTTGGCCGAAATGCTATGCTTCAGTTTGTATAAAATAAGTTTACAGTTAGAGATTAAAAACAATTTTTAAGATTAAGCAACGCTGCAGGTAAGTACGTTTTATCTACTCTTATTCGACTGACTGGTTATTAAATATAATAAAACTTCAAATACTGCGTCGCGGGCAGAACTTCATGACCAAATCTATGCATTTACAGAAACACCGTGTGTAAATTTGTGTAAATAAAATAGTTTCGCGGAGAACGGAAGATAGCATTGCAAAAAAAAATTAATACAAAATGCGTTTAAAAATAACACAATCCAAGACCTTGTTTTAAGTTTAAACAGATGTAAATCTAATAAATTTTAATTTCATATTGTTTTACTAACTTGACTGTATTGCGTCGCAATAATAATGTACATGAATATTTGAACGCCGCTTGTGTTTCCTAGTTTATGGTTTGCATTGGCGACAACCCTCCCGGTTACTATGAACTTGACATTGAAAGCACAGTGGCCAGTGTACGGAGTAAGTGGAAAAAATCAATACAATGGTTGCATGTCCATTGTCCTCGAGCACTTTCTCGATTCAGAATATTAATCCATATTCATATGACACGAAATCACGCGGTGCACGGAGGGTTGAAAATAAATTAAATGCACTGATCGTAGAGCGATACGACCTTAATTATAGCGTTGAAGAAATGGGACTTTAAAAGGACACATTGCAGAAAACAGAAGACTGGCAATATATATAATTTAATGTAAAATTAACAAAGTTTATGAATAATGTGAAACCAGAATAAAGGGGAGGGATGAAGCCCTTGATTTCTGTAAAGATGTGGCACTAAAAACCCACGTTAATATTTTTATAGAATTACAGGGGACCAAATTACTTAGCTAGTCATACGACGCCAATTGCCATCAGTCTTGTACATCTCTAAAAGATGCAGTACTATGCTGGATTTGGATTACAACTTTATCAAGTGTGTCTTCAGACTACAAGCTTTTCCACGCCAATTTCCAGCTAGGTAAATTAAAGTAAAATATTAAGGACTTTGGGCTATATGCTCATAGAATATAAAAGGTACTTGTGGAAAAAAAGTATATTGGTCAACTAAATACTGTCTAAATCTTGTTCGCATAATAGATGTAAAAAAAATACATATATTACACTGAACATTTGTGAAAGAGGACATACCAATAATTATAGTACATACACAGAATGTTATAGAAGCCAAAAATTGAAGTATTTCAATGTTTAATTTCGGTTGACATAATATTTTTCTACAGCAAGGTCAGTTTTATGTTACCAACACAATAGACGATAGTCATTGAAATCAATAATAGACAATCGTATCAATCTAGTAATGAAATATTTACATGGGATAGCACAGATGTGATTGATACATTCAATAGATAATACAAACGTATGTCATGTGTTATAAAATGCCATTACGTATGCATTCGATCACCTTTTAACAAATTGGATAATTATAACCAATAGCTCTAAATATTTATGGTCTGAAATTCATTTGATTAATGGCTATTATTCCTTATAAAAAGATAGTTGAATACTTAAATATTGCTGCGGTAAAAAATACTCATGAGTAGCATTCGCGAGAATATAGCGCATATTTGCTGGGAAGCGAGTTTCACGAACCCGGGATATGAACTCGCTAAGTACAATAACGCTAAAGATTGCCATGTAATTGATGCAATAAATTATTTATACATTTTTTTGTTTTCACGCCCAACAACAATGGATCGCACATATAAAGCGGAATAATTCTTAATGAATTAGATTCGTATTTTTGTAACTACCGACGTAATGAATATTTCTCCCGTGGAATCAGCTACCGTTTTTTGCTGTTAAAATCTAATTTAAAATGCGTATAACTAGCTTTGATAAATTCAGTTAACCCTGAAAATTCACTGGTCAATCGATTAAATGATTGTATTTACTAAAATTTAATCGATAAGTGCTGACAGTAAACTGACGATGAGTTCTTGGATTAAAAAAATACATCGCATGCTCTTTCCAAAGACACTTTTATATCTTTATTTCTAGCTCAATGTCGCAATGTTCTAATTGAATATGTAAATTAACGATTCTTTTATATTTATGATAATTAAAATCATGTTTTTTTAAATTATTTACGGTCTGCTGTATGCTGCAGATTAATAAATGCAACGTAGCTCAAACAAATTGCCTTTACAAATATTGAAAAATTGAGAACAATGATAAGTTCTTGTTGTATCTACCTACTTTTATAAATAAATTGTCGCAATTCAAAAAAGTAAATAATATTTCACTCTTAAATTTTACTATGTCATTAGCGATTTTGAATAAGACCGCTAAACTTTTTATAATCGTAAAACAAAAACAGGGCTTCATTAAAAAATGGCATATTCTTACCAGCTTTAGAGAGCAATTCAAAGTAAGGTGAAGATGCTTAGTGTTATCTAAAATTAAACATGAGACCAAGTTTTTCTTTTTTAATTTTAAAAGACGATTTTAATAATTAAAAATACTGTTTAATATTTCATTATGAGTCACAAGAAGTTACCAAAATACAATTACATCACAGAATACCTCTTATAATAAATCTTCATAACAGGGCTGTGTTAAATCCGAATAAAAAGGGTATTTATTTTCATACTTTTTTATGATTAATCGTTCCTTTATTTTATGTATGATTTTTGTGCTATATTTAAAATATACTTTTATTAATTAAAATACTAATATGATTAGGCACATTAGTTCATACATAGAAGATGATTAAAGAAACTCTCAGAAAAATATCATCGTGATTTGTGTGGGATTTGAACCCACATCCCCTGGCTTACATGGCCGGTGTACTAACCCTTGTACTAACGAATCACTTCCGTTAATCGAGAATTTTTAACAATCATACTCTACATATGAACCAATGTGCCCAGGCCAACCAATATTTAGTGATTTGCAAGCACTGGACTTTTTGAACAAAGTAACAAGTGAAGCGATTTTAGTCCCATCTGGATATTATTTTCTGATAGTTTCTTTAAATCATCTTCTATGTATGAACTAATGTGCCTAATCATATTAGTAATAATATAAGCAACCCGTAATGGGTAATAAATACGCATCTGATTGACGTCCAATCCAAAAAATAGACATACGTAATCAAAATACAGCATTTATACAGAACGTTTTATCTATTGTTGATAAAATAAATAAAAAATATACTTAATAAAGAGATTGTTTTCAGCGTATTGTTACTAGTCTAATGTCACTATAACCATTGCAGGGTATTTATTGCCAAGCGGCTGGGTTCGATCGTTTAACCCACACACCAGTCGAAAGCCCCGATCGACATGATATACTACTACATGGATATACACAAATTGACAAAATACGTTGTTGCGCATCTAGATGCGACAACATTCTGCGGTATGTCTAGTAAGTCAATAAATTATTTAATCCAAGATGGGGTCGGATGAAAATAGTATGTAGAATAGCAAGCCATGACCACAGCCCTGATTAGGTCGGTGTGTGTAAATGGAGTGGAGCCGGGGCCGGAAGGCGGCCGTCCCTCGTGCTGCTGCTCCACGCGCAGGCCGGCGGTGAGTCACGGCTCCCGGGTCCCTCCTCCCCGGCGGTGCTTAGTCACACGTCGGATATGCGAGGGGAAGTGGAGCACACCAGTGAAATAATGCTAAGAGCTTTCAGGGGTTGCTGCTGTCTAAAGACTATTCTTTTTACCTCTCTTTAAAGTGCCGTTTATCATAATTATGTATATCGGAAGAAATCGAATGATTTATAAATAAACGGTTTTCTTAGAGATAGTACTTAGAAGTAGTACTTAATGTAAAATACACATATAATATAAAGAAACCTGTGCGGGTTAACTATCATTACATACTATATTTGGTACCCAGACATACAGCGATCTTTGTAAACGATATTTTATAGATACAGCTGTCGTGTTTATCGAACATACGGCAAAATTGCAAATTCCGTTGGTTGAAAAGTATTTTTATGGCATGAAATAGTTTATATGTACCATCGCTTGCCCTCGTGTCTTTTGTTGACAATGTTGAACTTATTACTTTTAATAATATTTAAATATTGATTGACTATATGCACTTGGGCTGTGGGGGCGGTGGCGACCCAGGGACTATTAAAAGTGTGGATGGGCACCCAGGAAGGAGGGGGGGGGGTGAAAGACAGAATATAATTATATAAGCAATCGAAATTACTACCATCCCACCCTCTGCCTTTCTGAATTGGTGTTAGAGTGCAAAAAAAAGAGAAACAGTGATAATTTCAAATACAATTATTTCGAGACGAAACCAAAAATAGTTATTTAAAAATAGTTATATAAAAAATAGAAATTAGATTACAGACGAGGGCAATATGTAAAGTAGACATTGAAATATAAAACTTCAGATACCATTCAATTGCATTACAATTATATTGAAATTTAAGAACACCAAATACCAAAATAATAAATAGTACATTTTGAAAATGAATTTCTTCGTTGACTGTCTCACAGACAATGCGCCTAAAGTGACTATGCGCCACGTCATATTGGTATGCTTGTATTGTATAGGGTGGTTAACTCAATAAACTCTAGGGTAAAACACCAGCTGGTATATAATCAGCCCTTCTGTGAACATGCACCTTAATTATACTCACATGCAGACTAGGAAGACAATAATTCGTGTGAACTGACCGCAGTCTACCGGCCAGAGTACGTGTTAAGGTAGGTTTAGTTTTATTACAGTAGAAACTTTTATCACAAACGTGATACTTGATGAATTAATATTTTTAACGACCGGTTTCGCTAATCCGATCCAGGTGCTGAATGATTAATCAAGATGTTTGCAAAGTCATTGGTGAAACAGGCCAATTCAAAAATAAATACTTTCAAGTATCAAAACGGTTCACACACGGGAAAAAATGTGAAAAAATATATTTCAACAAAGCCTAAATAATTTTAGTACGATAATTTCAGATTGGAAATTGAGTTTCGTCATTGGGTTTAAATTAGCTTATTCTCTGTTAAAATTGATTTTTCTAGCTACAGAAATTTTGAGCGTTTGTATATTCTCACCATGAAAATTCCACATATATTAGATAAATCAACATTTAAAGTATAATTTTAATGTGCAGATATAACCATTTCGCCAATTTATTTGCTCACTTTATACACCATGTAGTAAATAACACACAAACAAAAGGTACGCGCAACAATACCAATGCAACAATTTCTACTTCCTTACATCCAGTGGAGGTGTCATTATAAAAGCTATTTAATGAATTCTATACAATGTCAACTCGTTTTGAGGTCAGTAGAACAGTAAGCCTTCACAATAATTGTTTTTGGATGTCTATACTACATATCTTAAATATTAATCGATACTTTTGCAAGACAATCTTCCCTTGTGTAAATAAGTAAGCCATATAAAAAGGCATAAATAATATTTTGTACTGTGTGGTTTTTGTTCAGTACGAATCAAGAATAATAGCAAAAAAAAACTTCAATAAATATTTCAATACATATTACTCAATTTGTGTATGAAAATTCTTTTCTTAGGAATTTTAGTTTTTCATATTTTTTAAATTATTAAATGGTCAAATATTTCAAATCCACTTAAACATTAAACTTTTTTACAATTGCGTTTTTCAAAAAAAAATTGCATTTTTATAATGTTAATAAAAAAGTTAAAAAATAACAGAAACAAATACCAAGGAATACACGAAGAGTGGCGGATGAAACCTGCGCTAAGCTGCATTTAATAATGATAAAGTATCATATCTCTCCACCGGAGACAATGCAACAATGCTAAAATGAATATATTATCAAAGTAAAATCAATAACATATTATAAATGTTTATTTGCAGCAAAAAGTCTTTTAACTAAATAAATCCCCGGAAGTGAGTTAGAGATTAAATATTGCCAATTATATGAATAAGTTTAACAAAACAATCTAGTTTCAATCTGACACCTGAAAGGCGCCTACGGAAATACTATATAATACATGCAAAATTAATAGTTAGTAGTTAATAAGTAGTTATCGCCTATGAGCAGCGTGAACTCTTAAAAATTAAATTAATCAATAAAGTTTAATTAAGATGTCCTCCCACGACAGTGTCCTTGAGTTAATATATATGCCACCTGCGAATACTTCAATTGAAAACGTTGTGTCCGGTTTTGCCAAGGTCTGCAGGAAACATAACGTTTGGCAGATATTTACACAGGTGGACTTCGCTCGCATGCCAAATGTTTCCGAGAGGTTTATCAAATAAAACCAAGATTTTACAGCACATAAAACAGCAGACTTGGCAGCGGAGGCTTCTATAAAAGCAAAATAATATATCTTGAAACCGGTGAGAATAAATTCTATGAACGTTCGAAAGAAAACAAGATAATTTAAAGCATATTTGCGAAGGTCGTAAAACAAGAAACACAACAAAAGGTGTATGATCAACAGTCGTGTGAGATGAATTTGGTTAAAAACAATATGCATAAGAGCTGTTGTAACGGGCATGGCTTTATTGAAAAAATAAATATTTTTTTATCTTTTTAAATTGGTAAATAAAATTGATGGTGTGAAAGTGATTTTAAGTATATATTTAACTTTTTATTCGATAGTGCCAAACTTACTCAATATCAGTATAAACATTCTTTTTCGCTTATCGATTAATCATCTTTACCAAAATAACGGTAGACCTTCGCTTGCAGCGATGAATTCTCACGTGAACTTGTCGTGTTTAATTGTGTATAATTATGATTTTTATGAATGATGCATGAGCGCCGTCAGCGAGACGAGAGCTGCAAGTTAGATGATAGTCCGTTTTTCTCGACATTGAACTTTCCATTCCGCGTTCTGCGCATGCACGTAGAGACACAATTTTATTTTCTGGAAGCGATAAAACGCCTTTGATTTATCGCAAGATGGCCCTCCCTAGTCGCTTATGACATCACGACAATTCCCAGTTCCCTGATTTATTATCGAATGCCGGATAAGTTATGGCACAGATTACTAAAGAGCCGAAGTCCCGTATTTCACGGTCCGTTCTTAATTGCAACGGTGAGAAAATAGACGGCGTCACGTTACGCGACATGACTCGCGACAAGTCCGCGCTGCACGTCGCCAAATGCGGCAAATGAAGACAATCGCCGGACGACTGTTGGGATAGAGGTGCAAGTGTCGAGGACCATCAGAGCCGATCGATCTGATACAGAGTAATTACAGCCGCCAATGAACGAATTTGTGTTTGTCACTATCGAGGCTGCAAATTAAACTGGGGTACCTACATCGGAGATATGTGATTCAGATCTTTTGGCCAGTTAGTTCAGCCGGTAGGCAGAGTGAAAACCACTAGTGCATGGTGCTATCATTGTTTTTTTTTATTTGAGTAAGCACTTTAAGCACGTAAAAATATATATCTATTCGATAAGAACATAATGTGGATAAAAAAAAGAAATAGAAGTCAGTATTTATAGGTCGTAATTGTATGTAAAACTAGTAAGTCGTATAAGGAATGCAAAAATACAACCGGGACACACACTGTGAGTTAGGAGCCATTCAGGGCGTAGCATTTATAAATCCCGATGTTCCTACTGTGGAAATGTCCTTTACAAGGAACACGAGAACGATACGGCGATGTGGACCCGCGGTTTTATCAAGTAATTTATTTATATTGTTGTTTCTATGGAATAAAATGTCATCGACTGCAAAAAATACCGAGAAACTCACCGAGAAAAACATCTAAAGCTAAACACAAAAAATACATTTACAAAATTATATCATATTTTTACTATTTTTCCATGTTTATTTATGAGCATGGATTGTCATATTTGAATCGAGTCACACGGTATTGTCCAATCTTGTCACAAACTATAAATAAACAGTATGTATCAAAACTGTTGTGTTAGTTTTGGTAACAATAAAAGTAAAACCTCGAGTGCTTCGATGCAGCTGTGGCATTTATTTAAAATTCAAAACATAGCATTTAGTTTATTGAGGCGTGTTCGCGGTGGCGTGCACCCCATGTGTATAGAGAAACTGCGACTTTGTCCCGACACCGAATGGTATCCGCAGACATAAGTAAACCAAACTGATGGCTTGGAAAATCCATTCCTTCTACCAAAGGAAGTGTCATTTATAATTTACGACGCATTGTTTGCAGATAGCTCTCTCCGGTATAGTATATTCAATAAAAATAGTGGGAACGCTGATTGAAACGAATTCATTTCAAAATATCACTTGAAACTATCGAAATACATAATTAGGCGCAGAATTGTTACCTAACGTGAATATTTCAACTAATAAACTAGCAAGGTCAGCTTTAAAACTACTTATTAATATCACAAACAATAGACAGGAAACCGGATTTCATCAAAAACACCAAATTCAATATTATTAATACGAGCGGTGAATTTCTACCAAAATCTACCATTCAACAATATGTTTCTTACGTATTGAGTGTTAATTTTTAATTAATTTTATAGCTAGTATTGATTGTGTTATTCAAGCATATATAAAAACGTTTTTATTGCAAAAAAATTACATTAATATAACAAACGTCATTCTCAACAACTATAGTCGGCAACTATATATTATTTTAGGGAGTAGCAGAAAGTGAACACAATTAAAAGTCTATGATTTTCAATACGAATAATACAAGTTTAAAAAGAGCAATATTTAAAGGATAATTAGATTTATTTTCAAACGTTGTAAAATTACAAAGAATAAGTTACAATCAGTTTTGGTTCAATAAAAAATATTGACTATACTCATTGGAAAAAGCGAATGCAGGTCAGAGATGAGCTATCTATCTCCAATAGGACTAACGCAAACAAACAAATGATAATTTGAATGGAGCCAATCGATAAAAAACCGTTCAAAATCGTATTATTGCTATCACAATACGTGGGATCTATATGGGTTAAGGTAAAAAGCCACTTGTGTTTTTAGGATTTATAACTTAGGACTATTAAGGCCAACTTGCAGAAATCAAGTATCGGAGAGTAGGCGTGTTGGTAACATTTAAAGCCCATTAGAAGTAATCTTCCATTTCTCTATCGCTATGTGCTTGATTCCATGTTTTTTGTTGATCTATCGGTTTATTGTTCACAGATTTTCTAAGCTGTTCAAATAATAGGAGAAATGCTACAACAATAAGTATAAGGTTTAAGTTTAAGGCATACATTCTGAAGAGAATGTACAATAGTTGTGTAAATATTAACTTTACAAATCATTACAATATGGTGATTTATGTCTGTGATACTTTGTAGAATCTCAATTAATCTCAAAACAGTCAATAAATAAATGCAATTTTTATGACTTTAAACTAACATAATTTCTGATTACTAATAAACAGATTGAATACGAAGAAGTTTTAAATTATTGCACAATATGGAAAGGGGTGGAGGGGGTAAACAAAAACATACCGGAACAATTATACAATTATAAGGTGCAATAAGTCAACTCGAAATAAACGAGCGATATTTATAAACTAAAATGACAGAAAGTCGTTAAAAAAAAACCATAACGTTTCTAGAAAACATAGTTTCCTGTCGCCAGAGGCACCGGCGGTACCTAATGAAGCCTAATGAGATCGGCCACACTGGTGTTACGCCGGCAATGAATAAAGCTTGACTGTGCACCTAATCCATGCTAATACTGTAAGTCAGTAAGTGCAGGTAAGTACATAGTGCATCGTTATTCCCCAGCATGACTGCATTTATAGCAGGCTTGACATCTGAAATTAAACGAACGGTTATAGTGTGTGATCGAATGCAACGCAGCGCAGCGGTAATTGGAGGGCATGTTCAGTATTAGACCGCCGCTCGTCGAGTTTGATTGCAATGATCTAGGTAAGACCAGACTAGGTAAATTGCGAGATTAATCTGTGAAGGTAATGTATAGAAAGCAGATGCGAGAGACTTCAACCTGGAAGAAAGTAAATGCTTCACGTTGTGCTTTGTGGTAGTTTTGAATGATTTGAAGTAAAATATATACTCTCGGTTTAACTAGATGTACCCAGTTACTAATAAAATTACTTAAGTATCAAAACTACAATTAACTAATTATTGATTATTATTTTATGGGAGAAACTGATCTTTGGGAACGTCATAAACTTTTATGTCCTTTAAATCAGAGATTACAGTGGGCCGATAGCATTTTGCTTTGATTATTTCGCATGTAAATATATTTCAGCTGTTTTGTCTTACAGCTGAGGTTTGAAAAGAAGCCTTGTAATGTACATCCCACGCATTGGACCAGTAGCATTATGTTGTATAAATCACTTATTTTTTTCGATGATTGCACTAATTTTAAATAATGTAAGTGTATTTACGTGCTGATGGTTGAAATGTGTACTTTTAATAAATATCGGTACGCTTTTGGGGTTGAATAAAAATACCACCACCTGTCTTGATAAATACTTATATATATATATATATGCCTTTAATGACTATTTTTACTTTAAGATGCTCTTATTGTAACATTCCTTCTTCAAGACGGAAAAATATATTTAAAAAAAAACACAATGCGATGACTCACCGTACATAAGCTGGTTGTATTCTTACAAACTCGACATGGCGAACAACTCGGTTAATCCTCAAACACAAAAAAACGACTCACAATATTACTGCAAATAGCTCTCCAAGCACTATGCGAGTGCTGAAGACGCACGTACTCGAAATTCTTCCATAGCACTGAGTACCACTTCGATTATCTTGTGTTTTCACACTCCCGAGTACGTATCTAAAATCCGTAACTCATTTTAAAAAAGTCTCTTCACGCAAAAAGTTTTCTTTGTCTTTCGATAAATCAAATCGACACCTTCACGTTTACAAAACATATGCATGCATACATTTATGCATTTATTTTTTAGTTTACATTACCTAGTTGAAGTACCAACAAAAAATAGCTTCCATTATAAATGTTAAAGCATTATCAGTAATGATTTCTATACCTCGATTAAATTTAACAAAAATAAATAGTAAGTACACCCGCAAGCCACACATGGCGATTATTCGCGTTCCACTTTGCATGCGTGGGCAGAAAGGACGTTCAATACGACTTCCTATAATAAATTATCGGACTAATCCGTTATTATTCACAGCACTTGTATTTCGTAAGAATTATGTCAATAATAATACAATCGATTGATATTTCCTATTGAAGAAATAGACATAAATTAATCGAATTCTAATATTTCGCAAAATTAACAAGCATGAATTATTTCATTATTGGAGATGCCATCTCTAGTTAGATGTTTTTACAATAAAATGTGTTTTAAATAAATACATTTTTTCCAAGCCTAGGTTCATTATTAAACATGGCTATTATACGGAGAACAATTATTTGAAGGTAAGAGATATAAGGTAAAAAAAATCCAAGGTGGGTAAAAATAGGCAGTGTTCATACTTCAATAGTATTATTCGCTGTTTGTGTGTAAAAAACACAAATGATCAAAAAATAAAATTAAACACACTATTCAAACATTTCACGAGGGGAGGGATAAATTAAAATAGCAATAGTTCTCGAGATTATTTAGGTTCATTTATTTAACTAAATATCACAGCTTAATATTATATTTTGTTCATAAATTTAGTATTTTATTACTCACATGCTACATGGATACTATTAATGTTACTATATTCCAACTAGAAATATATTAAATAGCAGAATATGCATACATTTGGAAATTAAATTAAATTGTTTATATCAGGGGTGGTTAACTTTAGTGTTGGGATCGACTTGTTATCATAGGCTTGCTGATTGAGGAGAAGGAGGTGTGAAATACACACTATGTAAATACACTGTGTTTCAGTACGAAGTTCACTCTTGCGAGCTAAGGGTAAATAAGAAAAATATATTACTAAATAACATACTTATATAATAAATAAAACTGGCTTCGCGATTGACTCGTTGGCCACCCCTGTTGTATACGATTGGGGGAGCACGAGCTCCCGTCCAATCTTCGCGCTTGTGATGATTCATTTTTCACACAAACATCTGTCGGTTTAGATTAACTGCATACTAGCAACCTGTGTTGGAGATTAAATATTTCGGCAGTCTCCCGTGGACAAAATATAACCAAATAATAAAAATCAAGAATTGATCGATACTGGAAACGATCGGCGATGATAAAATGCGAATTCACGATCAAGTCGCTCCGCTGGCCGATTTACTCGATGGCGACAGACTTTTCTAGCCTCTTAATGCGGTTCAATGGTGCAGGTGCGATTGCTCAATAAACCATCTCATTGTTAGCAAATACCGTAATGGGAGCGCGGGTATCGAGTCGATAATAATCAATCGATAAGCACTGCATCTGGACCTCGATGAAAACATTGCGGCGACGTCCAAAATGAATTTGTGAGTCACTGGTGAATAAAAACATCGGCGTCCCGAGTAAACGGCCAAAGGTGAAAATGTATGCATCATCGGAAATCAAAGTGCAAAGCTACACCATCTGAGCGAATAAAACAACCGTTTAATCGAACCATTGAGCGGTTCTTCTCTCGAATCCCCCCTTTTTGTAACCTTGTACTCGGCGTTCGGCTACCTCGAATTATATCAAAACAAGTGTTACCGCAAAGAGTTTGCATTCGATAATTTAAATTGTTACTAACTTAACAAACGCAAACTTACAATACCGACACAATATAAAGCGATAAGATAAAAATTGCACCACTGCCGAGTTGTGCAAACGCATCGACTCTCATAAAAACATGCTGTCAGACGGACGCCCGGTTCGGACCTTGTTTTGAGCGATATCAACTGTTTATCGACGCAACGACTCGCTTCTCGCGAGAACGGCGGGTTATTCGGGTATATTTGCCACTCACCGGTGAGGAGTCACTGATGAAGAAGTAATCCCAGGTGGATAAACACAGTGATCACTTGGCACTCAACACAACACGCATATGTTTATGACATAAACTCGGAGCTGGGACACTGGACGGCCTTGCGGGGAAACTTTTGACGTTTGGTGCGAGTGTTGGTATCTAGCGGCCGCCCATAGCACTGCCGCCGTGCTGATAGGTCCGAGCCTCGCGGCCGCGCGCGTGATTGGGCCGCGCCCGCCCAGTGTTGCCATGTTGCCAGCCTGCACCCGCCGCCGATAACAGAGGCGTTCAAATCATTTCTGCCACCAACTATTGCCATCATATTATACAATTATGCTATTATTTCAATTTAATTTCAATTGCAAAGTGATTAAAATGTGAATGTACAAGTTATAAAATTTAATAAGAATAAAAGTGGTTTCAGTGACTGATAGTACTACCGCTCCGGGATTCTTGCATATGAGTATATGATTGGTCGGCCAGCCACTGAAATGTTATCAGCGTTCACCTGCTAGCAATAAGAGGGGCGTTGAAGTCATTTGTGACATCAAATAGTAGCATAATATAATACAGTTGTGCTACTATTGAAATTGTACAATTATACGTTGTTTGACTCAAAATGTGATTCTCTGTTATAAAATTTAATAAGGATAAAAGTGGTTTCAGTAGCTGATGGTACAGCCGCTCCGGGACTCTTGCATATGAGAATGTGATTGATTGGCCAACAGCTAAAATGTTATCAGCATTCAATAAGAAGGGCCTTATGGTTGAGTTATCCTACTAACCCTCGAACGACAAGTATTTTCTCTTATTTTGGACGCATACGCCGGTGGGTGTGCTTTTCAATCTATCTGTCTACTTGACACTGTAGTAGTTGTGAGTGATTTATCTAGTGAGGTTTTATAATAATTTAGATATTCTTTTAGTGAGGTCATAGAGGGTGTCTCGGTATCTTGTGTAACATTTAGCTATGTAATTTATAAAAAATATATTTTGTTCAAAAAATTTTCAACAAGTCAAAGATTTTTGAACACAAAACACCCATAGGTATCTTATGAGAAATATATACACGAGTTGAAAGCAGTTAGGAGTGAAAACTGCTTTTGAAATTGACACTGCCTTGTCAAATTTGTTCACTTGTTCTAGGGTTAATTGAAATTATATAATTATACATTTTTCTTATTTAGGTAAATTACCCCTTGACTAATTGGTTTTAGTAGCCGATAATACCGGTTTGTGATTGGTTGGCTAGTCGCTGAAATGTTATCAGCCTGCACCTGCTGCCAATAAGAGAGGTGTTCGTATAATTTCTGTCATTTAATATTATTTGAGTTATGCTATTAATTGAATTCATGTTTCTCTCATCTATGAACGATAGCAATACCCAGACAAAAACTAACCTTAAGTATAAAAATTATCTTTGAATAATCAGAATCAAAAACGGCAGAAATTTTTTTGTTGCACCAAATACTGTATTTTACAATTTATTTTATGGTTTTTTGCTAATTTTCCCATTTGAAAATAGAGTGTAATCAGCAATAACGTAAGTATACTTTTTTGCAGATGAAAACTATTATAAATAAGTCGATCCAAAAAAGATCGATTTGAATTGAAATTACTGGTACAACAAATTGCACATTAGGAATCCTGATAAATCAATTAGTAAATTTCAAACGCAAAAGGAGTCTTTTTATTACCTTAAATTTACTTTATAAAATAATCAATTATTACTACATCAACAATTAATATTATACACGCTTGGGCATTGTTAATTGTGATATTCACATGTTAGGGTGAACAAGCATGCTCAGATTAGAACTTATTAAATTTCCATATTGCATTATTTTCTATACCCAGTAAAAATGGTATTTTCACAATACAAAAAAACAATTTAATGTGCCATATCACAATAACAGATAACAGTGTGTAAAATATTGAAAAAAACAACAAACATGATAAATAGCTGTTATTAGTTATATTTGTTTCCTATTATAACAGTAAAAATGAATTTTTTACAATACCTACATCTTACAAGTAGTATAATATAACTATGTTTTCTTAGGATATTCTAAAATCTTCTATACTTACATTAAAAAACACATTCTAAAATCATCTCACATGTTACAAAATACATCTGAATTTATCCCAACTTTTTAGGTATCACAAAGGTACGTTTACGAGATGTTTTTCTTCTCATTAGCTCTAGCTGATGAAGCTGAGAATAAACATCAGCCCATATTTCAGATTGCTCTTGCTCTGGAATAGTACTCCTGTAAATCAAAATATAACAGTAATAAATAAAATGGAAATGATCACTGAGTTGAAGAATTTCAACCGTACTTCATGCATTTCAATTGTGTCATTCAAAGCATGTAAACTGCTGCTAGTTAACGTGACAAGTTTATTGGGTCTAAATTTCTGGATTTGGTGATATCGTAGGTTTTAAATATAACTTCACGGAGAAACTCTGGGCCAGAATGGGCACTGAATACAGTGATAATAACAAACGATGCCAAAGAAGAATATTTTTTGGCACAATACCCTGTTAAAATTAATCATTACCTGTACTGCTTCATGAGATCAAACTTTTCCCATGGTTTATCATGCTTTTTAATGTTAAGAATATCTTTAACCCGCAGGTGCTTTTCAAGGCCTATGACTCCTTGAAGATTTTGACGCTCCCATCTTTCAAGCCACGGTTTCGGTTTCAGTTCAATCTGCAACAACAATAAAATGAGAATTATAGAAATACACAGATAAAGTTGTTGTAAATCATAGTTATTACTGACTTTTTTGTCGATGAATCCATATTGTAGATTTAGGAAATTGGATGTGTATGTAATAATGATATTTTTATGTTGCTTTTTATTTCACAATCAGAGATAAAACTATCACAACAAACTTTACAATATCTCATGTAATAATAAATTTTGGTCTTCAACATAAAATTCGAATAATTTTTTTTTTACCTTCATATCATTAACTGGTACCGCAGAGCCTTCAGGCAAAAATTCTGGGTCCATATCCAGAGGAAAAGTGCTGTATTCATCAGGAGCATCCCTCAAGTAAAGCAATTTATCATCCAAGCGTTTCTCCAGACGCAATATCTGCACTCTCTGAATAGTCGGGTCATACATAAGGTAGCGAATCTGGAATTATACAGTTTAAACAAATATGTGCAGATACACAAAGAGAAATATAGTGATATAAACACTGGGTGAAGACAAGTTTTGACATTGTCCTTAAACTGTTGGTATTTTTGGTAATAAAACAATTAGATGATTTCCTTGAATGCCCAGACATCGATATGTTGGAAAAGTACACTAAAATATTACTTATATAATTATATTATCAAGGATATAAATCGCCATATTAGATATATTTCATTTAAATGTGAATACCATATTTTTTTCTTTATTTATATTATAAATGTAATACTAACACCAAAAACAGAATTTGTTTTTACTCAAATGTAACAATCAGGATAATATTTTAGTTGTAGGTAACAGATTTTAATATTTTGTAGATTTTCTCTAACCTCAATGCCTTGGTTATCAACCACATTTCTCAAAGTAAATTCGGCTCTTAGACCACACCCAGACCTCTCAATACAGATCCCAACAAATCTGTTAGTCTTTCCCTGAGAATGAGGGTCAGAAGAAGTTATTGCTAGAATTGAACCTGAAATGTATTATGTAAATAATTCATTTTAATATGTAATGGCAGATCATTTTTCATATAAAACTTTTATTTCAGGAACATAATGTAAGTATCCCAAACTAAAATCGCTAGATTAATTGATACAGATCAATGCTGAATGCAAATGCCAGCATTCTATTTTCGTAGTGTAGTTGTATTGTGTCTGCAATGAAGCTAAAATATTTTTAATTGGAGAGGTGTGCTCATAAACTCAAGTGGTAAAACAGTCTGTTGTTATATATTAGAGGCTTCATAGCGTACCGACGTAAAATTCAGGTAAATCAACATTACTCCTTCGATTCATCATATCGATCCGTTCTAATTTTTCTCTCACATAATTCCGTCTTTTCATGTCCGGGTCAGGTAGGAATTCTGGGTATATAAATCGGAACTCCATGGGAGCGACAGATTTTCTAGACTTGGATGTATCCTTAGAGATTTTTTCTAGATCTTCCAACTTCGGTTTTGGAAGAGACGATGAGCAACGGCAACCTTTCAAACCTTAAAAAAACAATATACCCGAACCTTTGATATATTAAGAAAAGTAACCTCAAAATCTTAATGAAATGTGCTTCGTTTTACCGTTTACAGAGCCGGCTATATAAAACCATTTCGTATCAAGGGCAAAAATAAATTTACGAACAGGTAATGCCATTTTTAGATATCTATAACCTCTATTGTGTGCCCTATCGGATTACAAATTTGACAACAATATCACAACACCGCAACGCGAGCCACCATCGCGTATTGCGCAATGTTGCCATGGATAAAATTAAAACGACTACACCAAAAAAACGAGTCTTTTAAATATATATATTTGTTAATATACTTCTTAGGTGTATATTATATATTGAGAAAATCATTTTTTGTATAAATAAAATTAAATGTGACCGGTTGAAATATTTTATTAAGGAGTTAATATTTTAAAGATATGTATTTTGAGCCTAATATTGGACATGTTTACAATGGTGCAGCAGTAGCAACACTGGCATCCTCACTCATATCGGAACTCGCAGATTGTGGTTTCGGATTGACGTCCCGTTGATCTTGTTTTCTTTTATATTCAGATCCAATGGCTGTGGTGAGTGTGACTTACACCTGCATTATATCGATTTTGTGTCCTCATTATAATTGAAATAGGTCAACTGACATTTTTCACGTGTTCTCATGTCCGGGACCGTGTTGAAGTGCTCGGTAGTCTGAGCGTTTTCTTTAAACTGTTATTTTGATCGGTCTTCTAACATCGACGATCGAGATCATCGCCATTAGCCATTGTGGGTGACAGCCGAAAACGTGGTTTCATTAATTATTGTGATCACTTGTCGGATCCTAATTGGGACGTGATTTTGTAGTGTTTTTGGTTTAATTATTGCTTTATTCAGAATATGAAAGCTTTTTAGATTGTCATTTATGTTATTTTTTGGCGGGAACTGTGTTATGTGCGCAGTGTTTGTCCGTTGACACAGCATTTGGTATCGCACTTGAGGGCGAGCCCTCGCGAAATACTTATTTTTATTTCATTATGTGCGGAAAAAATATTGAAACTCTATTTTATAGATTTCCCGCGTGGACAGTAAATTGCGTTTTATTTTTAATTTTCAAGGACAATATTATTTTCAGTATTGTGTTTTTCAATTAGATTAAATGTAAACAATTTTCAACCAATTAATTATTGTTTTTAGATTTATTCCTAGACTCGCCTAAATATGGATAGCAGAAGAGGCCAGAAGCATAGTGAACCCTCATATCAGGATAACACCATGAGAGCCTCATCCTGTTGTTCTTCGTGCCTGTGCTGCGAGAGTGAAGGCCGAGCGAGACTGCGGCGCCGCTGTAAAAGCGAGGGCTTGGAGAAGGTTCCACTTGCCCTCACTTGCTCGGGTGACTGGTCGGACATTCCCACTTCGCCCCGACTCGACCGCCGCTCTGCTGATTCTCCACAACCCCGCAAGCTCCCCCAACGGCCTACCGTTTCTAGGAATCAGCATGTAAAGCTACACAGTACCAGGGAATCTCCTACTTTTGTTCAGTGCTCTAATGATATCCAGTACCCTTCCTGTAACAATGGTCTCCAAAGTAGACTGTCTCCTCTCAGGCAGCTCACTCCCAAGGTAGTTGTTTGCCGTGAACCCTGCAGCCGCCAGGCCGGACGGTGTGAGTCTGCCTATTGCGATGTTTCTCCTAGTAAATTGATCGAAAATGAAGAACCCCGTCTTTCTAAATTGGAAGAATTTCAAGAGAAGTATGAAGATTTGGAACATAGGCCTAATTCTATAGATATAATCCAGTACAAAACACCTCTTAAATCTATATTAATAAGCAATACCAGAAGAAGTGTTTCCCCTAGCTACTTTAGAAAAACTTCTAAAGGAAAGCCCCCACCTGACTGGTCAGAAACCAATGGAAAAGAAACTGGAATTGAGACCAAAAGAAGAGTTCGAGCCAGAAGTGAATCTGAAAAAATGTGCCTCTCTGCTAATGACAAGTAAGTTACTTGTCAATGAATGCTTAGGCAGTACAATTTTGCAGTCTAAATGGAAATATTTAAATTTATATTGGTTTTCAGTTGCAAGTTTGGTTCGTGTTGCACTGCCACTATGAAGCGACCGCGAGGAACTTCACCCCTTCCATCGTTTTCTTCCTGCTCTCGGTCCACACAAGAATCTGCAGAAGTCTATCACCCTCAGTATAATCCAAATCATTGCACCAGTGCGCCAAGTTGCCCTAGAAATACTAAGCAAGTGATGTGCAGAGATATTGGCGTTGTGAGTAACCATTATTTTTTTACATTAAAATCCTGTCAACTATTCCAAAGTCACAATCCATATTTTATTTATTTATAGGGAGAATGGTCAATATTTGACGGAGTGACATTAGCGTCTTCCTTTAACAAGCAAAGGAGCTCTAAACCAGTCAGTTCTAAGAGTCTTTCCAAAGGCAAACAGCCTTCCGCCAAAGTCAAATCGAGACTTCAAGCCATCAAGGCGAAGAAGGCTCTCATGGAGACTTGCTCCACAGGATCTGAACTTAGTGATGAGTAAGTGAATATGATATAATTTCAAGTCCGTTCAATGTCATATCTCTGAGTTTTTTAAATATACATCTCAGAATTTTTTTTTTTTAGTGTGCTGGTCTAAACAATTACTCTATTTGTAATGAATTCCATCAGAAATAAAGTACTATGTGTATATGGAAAAAGGGAAATGGTTTATATACCTACATTTGATTTTTACTATAATTTTTTTAGTGAATTAAGTGATCAAGAAGATGGAGCATCGAAGGCATCCTTGGACAGAGATTCCGATGCCTCAGTTGAACCGGCTGATCATCAGGAATGTCTGACTAGCGATTCTGGGCCCAGTGTATCCTCTGTCAGTGATTCTGCTTCCTTGAATGGACTATCATCAGCTTTAAGTGCCGGAGCTGTCGTATCACCAGGTATGTTGTTTTAAATATGAATGAAATCGTAATATAATTGTAGAATTTTGTTTTAATAATTTTAAAAGAATGTAATACCTTTACATATATATTTATTTGACTACCAGTCTATTTTGAATTATGGCCATCGCCCCAACCATAACTGCTGGAGAAACTAATCATTTCAAATAAATATGTTGATATTAATTTACATCCTTCATTTAAATTAATAAAAATATATAAAATAATTAAAGAAAAGCTTTTAAAATTTAAATAAATTTTCAGAACAAGAGCTGTTGCAGTCTATGCTTCGGCCCTCTTTGTTTGCGGGAGTACCGCCATATCTGCGCTTTGTAAGTCATGCTGCGCCACCGCTTCGTCCACCACCAGGGCTGCAGCGTCACTTGCGTTGGAAGCTCACTACTATCACTCCTGTCGTGGTGCGCCGCACTCTCTTAGGCTCCGGCTTCAAACTCATTCGAAGTGAGTGCGCCCTTCAGGGAGGTAAACACACCCACACACTTTTTTTATTAATTTTTAGTGCGAATGGAATATAGCACCAAATGAATGGAATGGATTGCAGATGTCACATGTAGCCCAACTTAGTTTAGCTACCTTTTTGTTGATGGATACCACAATATACTTTATAAATTTAATACTTTTGTTAGATTATTTTCGGAATTGTTGGGTTTATTGATTAATAAGAAACTTATATATAATGAAATAAGTAAACTTTTTATTTATATCTTCACATTGAGTTTATTTTATTATTTGCATTACTAGTTTCAACCTTATAACCAGGTCATCATCAGATGCACGACTTAAACAGTTTAAGTCGTGCATCTGATGATGACCTGGTTATAAGGTTGAAACTAGTAATGCAAATAATAAAATAAACTCAATGTGAAGATATAAATAAAAAGTTTACTTATTTCATTATATTAATGGATCTTCACCATGCAAATGCCTTGTCCCTCAACAACAATAAGAAACTTTGTTCATTTTTAAACTAGATGATAAATCCTGTGAAGCAATTTAAAAATAGGCGATCGGATTTAGCAGGGGCAGTCCACTAATTCCATAGTGTACCGCGAATGTTTAGCATTCTGGTATATATAATATTTTTTATTAGCATTTTACACAATATCCAAACTATTTTGTGATGAATGGATTTGTTTGTATTTCATTTAATTATTCTTCCTTATGATTTGTTTTTATTAATTTTTTCACGTGTTTTATTACAGTAATTACATCTACACACCACATTTAGTTAATTCAATACAAAAAAACTTTTACCAAGTATATTCTTATACTTTTTGAAATGATGCAATTTTACCATTTCAAATCATTGATAATAAATTATTAATATTATCATTTGAATCAGTAAGATATACCTAGTTTTCATTTTTATCTATGCATTTCAATATCTTTTTTGATTAGTTCACACGAATGAATTAGAATTGTTATTTTTAGATGATTTTTATGTTAAATTAGTTAGATTTTCACTTAAATTTGTAATTATTAAGTGTTTTTCGTACTGATTTACAAACATTGTTCTATCAAGCATATCTGGCAATGTTACTAAATTGATCTAAATCATTAGTTTGCTTTATGTCTATGTGTGAATGTTGTCAATAATTTATTCATTATTTCATTACCAGACTATAATTTAATCTGCCTCTATAATTATTTTAGAATCAATGGACTGGGTTGGGACGTGGGGTAAACACATGAAGTCTATTTGCTTCAAAGGACTGAAAGACTCTCAGAAGATGAACCACTTCCCGGGAACGTTCCAGATAGGTCGTAAGGATCGCCTCTGGAGAAACCTGCATAAGCTCATGATGAAGTTTGGCTCCAGAGAGTTTGGCCTGATGCCTAAAACTTATGTACTTCCGCATGATTTGAAGATGCTGAAACATGATTGGGAAAAATATGCTGCGCAAAATGAGAAATGGATCATCAAACCTGTAAGTTTAGTTGATATTAAAATTATGATGCATTTTTGGAAAATTCTTCGTGAACATCTATTTATATTTAATATTAAATGGAGTGTTTTTAATTTATATGTTATGATGAATGAATAAACCATTATCAATAAGTCTGGTACTGATCCATGTAAATGGCGTTTTCACAGCCTGCTTCAGCTCGGGGCACCGGCATCAAGGTGGTGTCTCGCTGGGCACAGATCCCCAAGCGGCGGCCAGTAGTGGTGCAGCGCTATATCGCACGACCCTACCTCATCAACGGCAGCAAGTTTGACATGCGACTCTATGTTCTTGTTACATCGGTCCATCCACTTAGAATATACCTCTATCCTGATGGACTTGCAAGATTTGCATCTGGTAACCAAACTTAATTCATTTTCAAAGTTAATATGCAATAACAAGAAATTTGAAGTAGCTATGCACTGTTTGAATTATTAGAATTAAGCTGTCAGCTGTATTTACTTTTCTCTCATATGTGTTTGTTTAAATGATTGTCTGTATTTTATTTCAGTTAAATATAGTGAAGAAAATAACAGTCTCCATGATCGCTATATGCATTTAACTAATTATTCTATTAATCGTTTATCTAAAAGTTATACACATAACCAAGATGCTGAGGCTTGCCAAGGACATAAATGGTAATGAGGTGTTGGAATTTTTTTTTAAAATTGAAATAATGTTTTGTAAATTGAGGATCTTTATTCTTACACGGAGAAAACTTTGATTATTCAGGACTCTGCAAGCTCTGCTCAGCTACCTCAAGAAAGAGCGAGGGGTGAATACTAGCCAGTTATGGAATTCCATGAAGGACCTAGTGATAAAGACAATACTCAGCGGAGAATCCAGTATCAGCTGCCTAACTAAAGCTAATATTGGTTCTCGCTTTAATTGTTACGAACTATTTGGTATTGATGTGTTGTTAGATGAAAATTTAAAACCTTGGCTATTAGAGGTAAGGTTAATTTTATTGTATTTCTTATGAAAAATACTTTATTTTTTAGGTCTGACAAATTAATTTTAGGTAAAATAAATTTAACATTCTTTGGAATTTTAAAACATATTTGTCAATCAAATGCTTCAAATTTGTATCTGAAATAATTTATTAATTTCACTTATTAATCTCAATTAAAAATTACATTCAAACACAATAGAAACTTAAATGTTGCTGTCGATGTATTTAATATTTGTAGGTTAGGTATATTTTAAAAAATACTAATCTTTTTGGTTGTTCACTTTTAGGTTAATATCTCTCCCAGCCTGCATAGTGCCTCCCCCCTAGACTTGCATGTGAAGGGTCCTCTAGTCGCGTCATTACTCAACATGGCCCAGTTTCACATGCCAGCTAAAGTTAATATAGAAGGACTAACCAAGGAGAAGGTGAGCACCACAGACCATCTTGTGACTTCTATCTATGTTTTCTACTGATGATCATTAGGTCAATTTAACTAAACTTTACCATTCAGCACAAAAGCGTTAATGTTATTATAATACGGCTATTAGTTTTAATGTATCCAACATGTGTTTTCAGGGTCCTTTCCTTCACGACAAGCGTCTTTACACTGTACATTTATCAAAAGAAGAGAAGTTGAAGCATACATATTTCACAGAAATGGAAAGCAGAATGGATGTAAGTTAATTTTCCACGCAATTTAAATTTTTTAAGAATCTATTTGCTTCAGCTCTCATAAAACTACCTTGGACTGGTAACAATTTTGCAAAATTTGTATTTTTTTTCACGAAGATGCAGTTGCATCAGTTATTTCCTGTATTTGTATTATCTTCTATTGATTTGTGTTGTTCTGGTTTTCATACTTATTTAGTGGATACAATTTTAATTTTATTATAGAAGTATGTGCTATAAAAATAAAAAAATAACCACACTCAAAAAAAATCTTGTGAGTTCATTCATAACTTTTTTTTTAATTTGCAGTATTTGAGTGACATCCTCGCAGAACTGACCCCTGATGACATCCGCCATCTCATCCAGGCAGAAGACGAGCTCACTCAGCGCGGGACGCTGGAGAGGATTTTTCCCACAGCCGACACACACAGCTACCTGGACTTCTTCGCTGGGCCCAGATATTACAACATGCTGTTTGATGCCTGGGAAGCTAAATATTCTAGCAATAGAAAAGCTGGTATGTATGTCAACTTCATTTCAACTAGTGACCATTAGCTAGGGAATATTTATTTATATTATGATACAGGTGAATATTTCTCAAATGCCAAAAAAATCATTATTTTGATAGTCAACAGTCCATTAAAAATAATATATCACCAGTTCACAACACTATTGATTATATAAACATAGTAGAATATAAGAATAACCATATTCAATTATTTTGTCATGGAACAAACTTTATCAATAAAATATACGGAGAGGACTCGCAGCCTATTAGATTAATTTCATTAATATTTAAAACAGTGATTGCAATGGTTTGATGATAATTTGCAAAGTTTATTTATCATTATTTTTACTTTTTTTTTGTTTTGGTTTTAGGTATTAAACGACTACAGGATCTCTGTGAGCAGGGTATTCATCTCGAAGTTCCACCAACGCCGACAAAGGTACAGGATGGTTTTCATTATTTTTCTTTACTTTCAGATGTCGTCAGAATCAGCAGAGATGGGTATTCTCACAATAACACGGAGGTGATACAAATTTTATGTTTAATTAAATGTCAATGTGACAATGTATTTAAATTATAATAAAATATAATGCAGTTATTGAAGAAATTCATTGCTGCTATTTTAATTGATATGATTTAGTATATCCCTCTTTCTAAAGTAGAGGAAGGTTGCTAAAAAAATATTTAGCAGCATTTTTTGAGAGCTGCATTTTATGTTTATTTTAATTTACTTATAATGAAATATTAAATTTATGTTAGTTCTAAGAAAAATTGTGTATAAGTAGTACATGATGTGGCCTGAATGCCATGCAATGTTTGTTTTGTTTAGCAATGGGATCTGTTATAAGATAATTTTCAGGTCTCGTATTCTGGCAGTAAGAAGTGGTGAGTTTTGTCATAATGGTGGACTTGTCATTATGACTTCCAGTATATCGAAGCATGTTCTGACTATGATAATTCACAAGAGTTTTATACTGTTTCCATAGATCATATCTTTTGTACCTAGTCTTTAAATTATCATAGACAAAAGAATTAACTGATTTGTTTTGTGAGAAGGCAGTTCAAACAATAAACACGACTAGCGATATACCATTGTAGACTTGAATAACCGATCTTCATAATACCTGACTGAGAATTATATCATTAGACGAGTGAATGAAGCTATTCATAAAGTTACCATTGCCCTGTTGTAGAGTTAGCACAGAACAGAGGTTCTCTTACATGATTTTGTTAGCATTTTCATGGGATCCAGTTTCTTCAGTTATAATGTCATGGCCATGAGATCCTTTGGAATCGGCGAGAAGGGGAGGCACCATTCTCTTTGCATTGCTGGTGTGGCAGTGCACTTTAGGAATCTATCTAGGAACTAGGTCGCATCTCTCAACTTTCCTTCAATAATATATTGATCATTTAGCTTATTATGTCCAGTTGGTTCGGATTGTTTTTGTCTTCAGCCTTGATATTCAAATATTTTAATACATTCAGCCATTATTGTTTATTGAAATGACATGTAGGCAGTTTTTGGTAAATAACAACAGTATGTACAAGTAAAAATAATTCTCTGCTTTGGAAACTTTCTGATCTAAGTAAAATTGAAATAACTAGTATTTTAAGTGACAAGTGAATAGATAATTATAGTTTTTCTGATTTATTTAAAATTTTCGATTTTAAATATTTACAGCCTTGAATATTACGTAGTATTGAGTAATTTATTAGTGAAAATCTTCAGATTTCAATATTATTCTCTATATCACTAAGTATTGCAGAAGTAGGCAGATTACATTATGTTTTTTTTTTTACATTGACAATGCATTGATAGAATATCTACAAAAATTAAATTTTTCTGAAATCTTATTAAAATACCAGTTAAATCTTACATTAGATGTGGAGTTTTGAGCTATCTATGGATCACAAGGAGTTTTATGTATCCGAATTATAACTTTGTCTATTTGTATTGAAGTTTTGCTATTACCCTTATAGAATTGTTAAGAATGCACTCTTCTATTTCTATCTCAGTTGGTTGTCTTAATTGAGTGTAATACGATGTAAATGTTTGTTGGTGTAAATTTATATTGTTATAAATGTTGTGTTTGTAAATGGACCCTGATGCCGGTGTTTGATGTTATCAGGCGAGCGTGGTGTGCGCGATAAGAGCCGCTTACTGGGGTTATAAAGATGTCGCCAACAGTAAGTCATTGTAGCGCCGGTAATCTCAATCCGAGAACAGAATAACACGAGGGGAACCCCATTAGAAGTTCGATGTGTAAAAAGTATATCGAGAGGCTTTCACCGGCCCGCCAGGTAGACTAAACTGTGTCGATGTTGTGTCCATAGAGAGCAGTAATGTTAACC
This sequence comes from Atopsyche davidsoni, assembly GCA_022113835.1. NCBI lineage: Eukaryota > Metazoa > Arthropoda > Insecta > Trichoptera > Hydrobiosidae > Atopsyche > Atopsyche davidsoni. The sequence continues at coordinate 4,418,872 of JAILWY010000006.1, read as the reverse complement.
CCCGGTAACTCTCAGCTCTACAGCAATAGAGGAATCTTCCCTGTATTGACTGTAGCTTATATTATTACAGAGTTCACATACGTAAACCACGTAGTTTTGAATAGAACAGAAATAATATGATCAGTTTGTTTTTATTCAGCACCTCTATACTGTCACTCTCAAGTGTTGACTCTTCATTTCCATTAAGTATTGTTTTACAGGAAAGATGTAGGATGTTTTCTTTTTATTTTAGACTTAAGAGATGCAAATTCCTAATATAATATTCGCTAATGAAGCTTATTTGTTAAATTTCTCGAAGAGCTTTAAGAGCAAGTAGCATGTCTCCTATTCCTCTCATTTCTAATATTTTATCTGATTGACACGTCTACCTGCTATATATATACTTCATCAGTACTCAGTACAGTTTTATTGAATTTACTTATAAGGTGTGTCAATGTGTGAAATATATTTAAAACAATGAATTCATTGCAGTCTGTTAGCTTCCTGACGAGCAGCAACAATTTGCTCTTGAAGTAAAGTCAACATTCATGTTTATGTTGGTTTGCCATTCTTTAGTTGGTTTAATCAATTACAATATGTGTAGATTTGTGGGTTACATGTGCTTTTTCTTGTTTGCCTATCATGACCCCTTCATATTTTAAAATGAAAGATTAAGGTGCACAGTGGCTATCTTGTAAAATCGTACCTCACGGGACTACTGAGCTAACACATTTGGATGAGGAATTCTCATTTTATTGCTACATAACACATTTCATTTACACTACACCAGATTTTCTATGGTAATTCAGTATTTTTGTAAATATGTTCCTTAACTACAACTTTAGTGTTAAACGCTGATCATATTATGTTGTTTACAATAGATTAAATAAACCAACGTATCACATAGCCCCAAAGTGTTTTCTAAGCCATTTTATATAAATTTTAGCTAGGTAGTGCTACAATGTTTCCTAGGTTTTGCGGAGAATTTTGTAATTTTCACATTTAGTATGTGAGAATAGTGTTTTTTTATAGGTTTCTATAGTAGCAGCGTGTGTTACACTCACTGGTTTTGGAATAGATTGATGACTGATAGTGTTCATAAAATTGGAAAGTAAAAATAGGCTAGTCTTAAGTATTAATCCAATTGTATATTTTCAGAAGTTGGAGTACTGTTTTTGATATGTTTTATGGTTTATTTTGTTCATTCGTTCTGTTCGATTGTTCATAGTGAGAGTTAGTCCTGTTTGATTATTTATTGTCGAAACTTGAAATGAAGTATGAAATGATTCAGTACAAGTTATATATATTCAAAATGTCCACTTTTCAAAAAATGTTTACTGTGAAACAAAAAGTATCCTATCTGTTATGAGACATAGCGTGAAACTCCCATTGAAACCCTTTTATTGTACATAGTTTATTTTGTGGTTTTGGAGGTGTAATTATTTGTAGTTAATTTGTTACATTTTGGAATAGTATAAAGACAGAATACTGTTTTGTTTCTCGTAATATAAATAATCTATAGATAATAATTTTGAATTTTAATATGCTTTATTGATTTTAAAAAATCAGAATTTAATAGTTGAATATTTTAAAATATAAATAGAATTTAATCTTTTATTATTGGTGTATAGGATTTTTATTACAAATAAAATGAAATAAACATGTAAATAAGATAGATATCTTTTAGAAACAATTGTTAGGGTGATATTGTGTAAATAATAATAAAAATAATTAATAGATACTTGTAGAGTTCATCCGATTTGTAGCTATTGGTAATATTAACTAACTTTTGCAAAATATCCATCCAAAATAAAAATCTGACAATAGACATAAAAAAAAGGATATTCGTAAAATAAAGTTTCAAAACAACATAACAAATCTTTAAAAAAACGTAGTCAGTTTATTTTATTCTCAGTATCGCATAGTAGTTTGTACTATATTTTTTCTAAAAAAATATATTTCAAAAAACATAGAACGCTGAGAGATAAATATTACAAATCTAATTTTATATTTGAACGTTTTCAGAATGATGATCATGAAAGTCCGAAAGCCTCGACGGACTCACCAGATGACGGCGTCATTTCTACAGAGCCGGTTGAGGTAACCCCGGAGGAAATGACCGCCGAAGTGGAGACCACTGCCAGCCACCATCACTGCTCCCTCCAGGCTGATCACATTCTTGGAGAAGTGTGCATCGTGTGTCGACCCTCCATAGGCATTATCCAAGAAACTCAGCCACTGCCAGTGCAGCAGCACGCATGAATAAGAGCACTGTCCTTATTACTTGAATCTCCCATTAGGCTATTGAAGACACAGTCAGTCTATGTAAAAAAATAAATGATTCATTTTAAAAAAATGGTGATGAATGCTTATTTAAGTTTTCGAGAGCTAATTGTGTTCACAAGATGTAAATTTGACATGCAGAATGTGCCGCCTGATTGTGGTGTTTCTTCTATGAACCCGTTGAAACATTTGTATTCAGATTGTTAGTAAATTAAGGGATTTATTTCTCATGCTGAATGTTTTATCAAAGGAATCGATTTAAAGAAATTTGCGTCAGACTCGGTATGTAAATTAATGTGGTAATTGATTGTAGTTAAATTTGAGACTAATTCGCGATTAAAGAAGTGTTGAGTGAAAACACATTGAAGTTTTTGTCACTTGGTAAATTTATGACTGCCTATGATATGATAGTTTCTTGAAGTGTAATTTTTCTTTACTTATGATGTGCGGTAATTTTTGTTTTAAAAATCATTTGAGTAGTCATTCAGTTTAGGTATTTGATTCTTACTCTTACGTTATTTCTTAGTCTTGCGATAATCTGGGTCAGTTGTAAGATTAAGATGTGATATATTTTCCCATTTATGTGTATATTTGGAATTCCTCAGAGGTGATGGATGGATTATCACTTGACTGCTATATAATTATAATATGTAGTATTTTTGACACGCAACGTGGTTCTAATCAAAGTGTCTTCGAAAAATAGCCTAGTAATTTAATAGGAAACACAATTCAACTATATGGTTTTATTTTATCATATAATATTAAGTGGCATCGAAATGTATCTAAATTCCTGGAATTTCAAAAATGATTAACTAATCAAAGTTAAGATTAAAGAGTTTTGCCTGAACTGAGAGCTTGAGGGATATAGAAATAAATGTCTCAACTAATTAGACTTTAGCCGTTTATTCTGTTTCTGTGCAAATTTTATTATCCCATGTTTGTAATCTAAAGCAATGTGTCCACTTAACAAAAACAATGTAATATTTTTAATGATCATTATGATTTCTTAAGGCATTGAATTGCATTTTTCAACAAAAATTATATTACTCTCCCATCACACGCTTTTTTTTAGTTAGTAAATTTATTTTCTTTGTTTTATAAAATATTTATTCACTTTTTGCGTTCATTAAATCTTTCCTAATATATCTGCCAGCTTTGAGACAATCGTCTCAATTTTTGTAAAATTTGCAGGCTTTTTTATGACATAACCAAAAATATACATTTTACCATATTATGTAATAATGATTTTGTGTTATCTTTTTATCCCAGCAAAACAGTACGTCTTACAATACAAGACCTTAATAAAATCAGAGTTATAGCTTTATTGATATTTTTGAGTCTTGCTATGATTTTGGAGTCAAATTGAGCTATGCTTATTATTCTATTCAATTCAATATCAATACTGAATTATCACACAGTTCACCTAGTAATGAGATTGAGGCAGCTGGGATGATACATACTCCAATGGCCTTAAGCCAAGCATTTATTTTCCTTGTGTTAATTTTATCATTAAGGTTTTTTTTTTTTATATAATCACTTTGTTAGTTTTCAAGTTTTAAAAGATCTTAATGTTGCCTTGCTTTATAAATATAGGTTATTAAAGCTTCAGTTTCAATTATTAATATTATTAAACAAGCAAGTTTCTTTGTATATATATGCTGATAGTTGCCGTGTAATATCGGCATTTATCGATATTTGCTTTTGTAAGTGCCTAAGATGGCCGAAAACCCCCATAAGAATCACCGATTCAACGAATTTAACAATGTTATAGATATGTTATGAATAGGGTTTCAAAAATAACTTGTCAGTTTTCTTGACTACTCATATTGTTATTTAAATATTGTATTATTAAATTATGTGAGAAAATGTTTTCAGAGGAAATTTATTTCAATATCTTGTTATGTTAAGGATTGAGATTGTAGATTATAAAACGACAAAAGGCCTGATATTTTTGAATTGTCAAATGTTAACAATATCATGTCGTCCAGTCACAGTTTCCTGAAGACATTTTTTATTGCATCATAATAAAAGTTGCAGCATACATTATCTAGTTTTATTTTAAAATTTTCTAATCAACACAACCTAATGAAGAAAGAACAGAAATAAGAAGACACATGAACATTTAAGTATATTAACGAATTCATGATTATAAACTTACCTTATCCCTAACAATTCTAGATTTATTATTTTACAGGCCAGTATACGATAAGCTCACATTACTTAGTAACATTAACTGTCCCTGGGAATCAAATATCTCAAGTGATCGTCAAAAGAAATCCATAAGGCTTCATCGTCAAATGTCATGAAGCCACTCCCATGCTATGGACTTGGAGTCGGTTCCTTTGGATTTCTAGCAAAGCGTGTGTGAGATCTGGGTTAATTGAGCAGGCTCAAGGTTCTATTCTTTGAGAGTATTGATAATATTTCATTTATAATCTTAAATTTATTGCCTTTTATTTTCGTATTAAATGTTATATCAGTTACTCATTTTTGCAATACAGCTATGTTTGTTCAGTTCAATTAATTGAGTACTTAAACTTTTATTACTCATGTATTTTAATTATATTCTGACAAAAATAAAATACCGGCATTCGTCAACAGAAAAACAATCCTTGAACGCCAACAGCATCCACCCGAGGAGGTGGTTTCACGACCCAGACTTGCCTTACACCTGCGAAAAATGATTGCGCAGTTCCAGAAAAGGATTCATCGACCGTAAAAAAAATGAATGACATGTTTTTTTTTTCAGGTTAACGAGACGCCGGAAGGCTGCACCGCCGGTTTTACCTGCTCCCCGTCGGTATTGCACGCCCCGTGATGTATTCAATGCGGCGCTCTCGGATTCCTCCGCGCTCCCTTCATGACACTCGGCCGCATCGCGCAAAGGCCGAGCCGCTGATTGCAAATTGAATTATTTTTGCGGTGCGATCACCGGGGAGGGAGGGGGGAGAGGAGGAGGAGGAGGGGGGCCCCTCCGTCTGGCTGGTTGACGACCGCTGAATACTGATCAACGCTAAATACCGCGCTCCGCGTTATCTAAGCCCAAATATCAAATGACTGTCTCTAACGTGATAATGGCGCTATTTTATTTTTTTTATTCGAAAATGTGTGTAACTAAAAAAATATTTACTACTCTGCAAATAACAATACTAGCAAATGTCACCTTGATAGGTAAGATATTTAGAATATCAACAATAATAACTATGACGACATTTTTTTAAGTTATCATATCGGAGGAAATGGTGTTTAGTGGCACCTTGTTTTTTTTTCTTCAATTAAATGATATCAATAAAAGGAGTAGCGCGTAGTTTAGTCATTTTTGTCATTTAACTATCGTGCTCAGATATCAGCGCGAATAAATTACTACCCGTTGAATTCGACTTTCTAATAAATATGCGTGATGGTCGCAAAATTTTGTACAAGCATTTTTTTTTCTCGGTGTTCAATTTTACGCGACTTCTGTTTTTAATTTCGTCACCGGCGTTTCAATTTAAAATTTAATCCATTTTTATTGTATCTTGTTTTAGTGCCCGATGCCCTACCCCACTCCTGCTGGTAATCTAATTTGTCACCAGGTAGACTGGCTCTGGTAATAAGAAGGCTCTTGTCAATTTCGAGATTGCAGGTTTTACTACCTCCAATCTCCGTGAGGGTATTAGAGAGACTTCTAAGGGATGGAGAGTATGCGCCGATACTAAAATGTCTTCGTTTTATTTTCATTCAAAATTATTGCGAAAGGACAGTAAATATGTGTGTATATTTATTGTGTTATATTAATCTGAGACCACATTCCAGAGTGTCCCCTCGAGGCCGAATGAAAGAAGTACTGGACTGCGCTGAAAAGGAACCATAGCACGTCCAGTGTAATCAAGTGGATGAGCAAGATGACATACACGACATGAGCGGGTTGTAATACTACAGGTGCACATTTTTAAAAGTATTTACCAGATAAGTATACTGATGCATACGAGCAATAAAACACTGCTCGTTATTGTATATATATTTTAAGTAATGTAAAAATAAGGTTTTTAGCGTGTCGGTATGAAAATCAAAGATGGTGTGTACTAATTTTAACAGAATAATATATATAAATTAATAAATATGTATTTGTACTCTTTATCCATGCTGTCACTCGATAGGGAGAGACTGGACATTACTTTTCTTTCCATGCATATATATTGTATGTTAATATTCAGTTGACTTATCACGATGGCGTGTCGGCGCACTGTTCTCTCGCTCGGAGTTAGCAACCGCCATTTTTAGTAATTTACGCGGAAAAAGTACTCCGGGACGACGAGGATAGGGTGATTAAAGAGCGTAAAAACTCAGACACCAATAAAACTCAATTATTGTGGACATAAGGTGGCAAGGGAGCAGACGAGGGGGGCTCTATTTTATATTTTACCAAAAACCACGAACTATCAAACCCCTACGCTTTAGTATCAAGCAATAATCCATGTTTTAGATTTTAGGGTTTGATGAATACCTGGTATTCATCAATGGATGAATAGGTTTGGTATTCACCTGCCACATCCACCTCACGCCTTTTCAGCTTGATCGAAGACAATCTGTGTGGGCATTTTATGTGTTTAAAAAAATTAACGATGATGTTTAATTTTTTATAATTTATCAGAGAGACTTGAAAAAACAATGTGTGGTAAATCGAATTTTCTTTAATTAATTTAAAAAATGTTCAATTTATCGATCAGACTGTTTTAAATACCGTATGCTTGCTTTTGGTGATATCTTTTTTTCTTAAATCGGTGAGATTGTTCCCTGGTGGACGCTAATTTACAATATCAATCGGACGCGCTTCGTCGGAGTTTTATCGACTGTGGATATCACAAAATTGCACGGAGAAAGCGATAATATGACATGTCCGATGGACAATGATCGGCGGGTCAGAGGTGATACTTGCAATATGAAAAACACGCTGAAGCAACCATCCTAGAATTATATCTCCGAAGAGACGACATACTCATACAAAGGTAATTTTACATTCTAAATTTACGAGTGGTGAAAGGGAAATATAAGAACTGTAAAAATGATAACCGGTTGTTATTTTAATAAGCGATCGATTTGTACTTTTTTTTTAGAGATTTTTTATGAGTATTTTGGTATCTGTTATTGTTGTTTAAAAATCTTTCTCGTGTGATTTGTAAATTTTAGAAAACGATTTAAGTTTAATAATTGTGCGATTGCGAAAATACTAGTAAATAAAGACCTCTTAATTTTTTTACTACATTACTCTGTCCTATGGTACTTCTTACTGTTTCCTCAGCGATCACATCCATTTCTAATGCTTGTGGTCTCTTGTCTCCAGATTCCCAACCCAAGATCGTTATAGTTAATTTGACTATGAAGTTTTGAGTTAAAATCCTGGGTAAAACGTTTTTTATTTTAGTTTTTACTGATAAAAATAATTATCCACTGCTCATTATAAATTCCAAGGGTGGGACAGTCATCTAAGAAATAAATAATCATATTTGATATAAGCTTTTTGTCATTTCCCTGTGTATCTAGAAGAATTCGTTGCCTATTTAACAACTCGTTTGGTAAACGTAAAACAAGTCAAACTGTTAAAGATTTTTTGTTATATTTTATAAATTAAATCTCCAACCAACCCGCCGGGCAAGCACGGTATGCTATTGCTTACACCCTCGATGCTTTCAAGGATAGAGAAGCCATAGATAGCCATTGGGCAAATCGACAGATTTCGAATCTAATGTCGGTATATATTATTTACATGGATTTTTACAATAGATAGATGAATTGGAAGTATTGCTTTATGTTTTGTCTTTCATGCTCGGAAGTTAAATCAGATTCCTATTAACTTGTTTAATAACTGCCAGGGCCCCTGGCGGAGTGGAATAACAATTAGTGGAACATTCGCATTATTATTGACAATCGTAAAGTTTTATTGAAGACCTACCGCGGAGACCCGCGCTTCCACTCTGAACCGCGCCGTGAGTATACCATGGATTATTGAATATTAACATGAAGGGGCCGCACTGGAATCAAATACTAATTAATCGCGAAAATATTCAGTTTAATATCATGCCAACATTGCATCTCTCAGATCCCAAAGGATAAATACACGCTGAGCCAACTTGCTGAGAAAATGCTTTCTATTGGAATAATAATGTTTGTTTTATATACTTGATGATTTAGTGCTTGATTTATTGTATAAAACGGCTATCGTGGTTAATTATACAAAACGTGAATCTGACTAAAGGAGTGTTTTATTTGGGTTTCCCGGGAGCCGATTCGGCCCTGGGCGTATTTGTAGACGCTCTCTCGGCAGTGCTCACGACGGTGCCAATTTTAATGACGGTATTTAAGTCGGAAATCAATTACTGATATATAGCGCCTCGAGTTTTTATCGATAAAAAATATTTTTGATATATGACGGAGGCACGATACACGAAACATCTCTACGTCTGTAATCATTTAATCATTATTTAATTATTATAATCGCTCCCATTGCTCTCCGCAGGCAGCGTAATGATTGTTGGCCGCGGTGTGAACGGTGCTTTATGACGTGCAAGGGAGACATATTGGAGAGAGTACAGTGCATTATTTAGGATATCGGGCCAACTTGATGAAAAAGTCACTATTGCCTAAGAGATAGTTGTACGTTCGCACGTCATACCCTCGCGTTTCTTGTGTCTCAATTGTATATATTTTAATAAAAATATTTTTACTTTTAAAATATTCAAAAACGAGGATTGAAACGTCTCTTTATGGCTGTGCCTGACTTTTAAGCTATTGACATATTTATTTGCTATAGTTTTGCAACAAACATATTTTTTTTAAACATATATATTTTAATTTTTTTGTGCTGTTTATTGGTTATATGCAAATAAATGATAAATAGCTGACAATCAATAAATGATTACTGTTTATTATTTCATTGTGTACGCCCAAACTGATTTTAATAATTTTTTTTGTGACATAAATGTGCTGGCTGCATAATCGCAACTTTATCATCCGTACTTACCAAAAACAAGCCACAAATCACAATTGGCAAAAAAATTGTAACAATACTTTTCAGAACAAGTCTTGTTGGCGTTCGGGTGCGACCGTCTCGCGAGCACGCCGGCCACGCGTGACGCACTCGGGAGGGTAACAATAACACTCTAAGTAGTGCGACCAGACGCTTCCCCGCAGTCCGGCGCGAGTGCCGTACCTTCCATTTCTGATCCGAGTGAAGCTCTCGCGTGCTTTATTGCCGTGTTATTATTTTTCAATAAGCGAGCGTCGAATCTCGTACCATTTGTTACCGGTGTGTTCGGGTCCGTCGGGCAGCCGGTGGGAGAATGGAGGCACCAGAAGACGTTGAGAAATGAGAGCCAGCGCGGGTAAGTGCCCATAATTCGACAATTTAATGTGCTGTGCTTTGTGGCTATTCGTTGCTTGCTTTGCTTTCAGGTTTATATTTTAACTACGACGTTTTCTCATCAATCGTACATATTTGGGTAAAGAGAGCAGCCCGTGCATTTTATTGTTTGATAATTGATTTTAATCGGTCATATCGTACGTTCTGGAACGCTTCGACGAATTTTAACTACCGACCAATTTTCTTACAACAACTAGTTCCTGGAATATATTTGGTACTCTATGGTTGTAAATTTACGACTTCTCATTATTGAGTGTGTTTTGTTGAAGAAGCGTAACCCAAAAATATACTTTTATTTTAAAATGTAGTTTTATCAGTAATTGTACACGTCTGCAGAGAGTGGAATCGCCAAAACTAAAGACAAAAGTAGTCAAAAAATATAGAAGCAATAATACTGTTCGGTTTGTGACGTCACTCTCCGTTACCTCGTCTCGAGGGATAATGCCCCGATCGCGTCGCATTCTGGTTGCGTTTTGGATGTTTTTCCCTATCGATAGTACCGACGGACCCGCAATACTGCATCACGGGCCGGGAATCATTGTTCTCAGGCATATCGGTACTGATTCCGCGGGTCGCAAACCGCGGCTTCGCAATACAACATTATTCAAATTGATTTAGGTATACGAGCCACAAACGGCGGTTCGTGAATGTTGCCAGTCGCATAAAAATTGGTAACGTCTCAATGTCGGTGTGATTTATAGTCGCAGTGCAGTGGGGCCGGCGACTCGCGGCGGCGCGGAGCCCGGCCCGGGGGCTGCCCGGCGGGGCTGCGGGGCTGCGGGGCTGCGGGGCTGCGGGGCTGCGGGACTGCGGGGCTGCGGGGCGGCGGGGCGGCGAGGGGAAAGGCCGCACCGCGGTGTGCCGTAACCATGGGACTCGGGACAAAACATAAATATCAACAATTTTTACCCAGTAGCGTCCCCGCGAGCTACGATTATTTATTTCATTTAAATAAAATATTAAATATTCAGTGCTATTTCTGCGCATTTATATTTGTGACTGCAAGCCACAATAAATTTAAGCGGTCTACCGCATACTCTCTGTCAAAAATATTTATAAATAATAATCATTTTATAATACATAATAAGGATGGTTATTTTATTTTATGTTTCAACATTTTCAACTTTTTTCCTCCGAGGTTTTTGACTCAGTTGTACAGGTCGTTCACAATAATGATTTAATATGAAAAAGAGCATTGAATAGAATTTAACATTTTTAACAACTGATTTTATTTTCAAAATGTTGCTGTGATGTCTACCGTCCGAGTCCTTGTGACAATCTAGACACTATGGCCGCGCGCCTCATTGCGACTATTGACCTGTCCAATAGACCGTCTCTATAGGCCATGTAGACCACAATTGCTGTTGATTAATTGATATTAGAAGAACGTTCTTAAATTTCACTTTTTGTTATAACGTAAGAAGCAATATCAGATGTCAAAGCTTCTGATTTTATTAAAAACTAAATGGAATTTAAAGACTACTGTAGCGGCATTTTTTGACATAGATTTTGTACAAATCAATGAATTATTTATTTCAATTTATTGTTAACCTAATGTTTATTTAAAAAATATACATATTTGGTTTTAGCACGCCACTGAGGCAGGTTCATGACGAATCCTTGGGCGGGCGGCCGCCGGTCATGCTTCCACGTCACGACAATTTAGCTGCAATAATATTTTGCGATTTAGTTGTCTCTTGTTCCGTCAGTCCTTGCCAACTGCCTGCCCCGGCCGGCTTCCTCCAGGAGTGCCACGAGATGCCAGACAGCCACTGGGGTTAATGCATTCTAAATACTGGCATCATACTCAATGCATGCAAGAGTTCAATAATACCATTACAATAGCAAATGAATGAGTGTCTTCGTACTGAATTATCACAATTACTAAATACAACAACAACAAAAAAACTAAACATTAAATATAGTGTACTCCATCATCAGGGTGCATACGTTAGCCAATATCGTTTAAAAAAATTAGATAGCGTTGCTGTAATCAAATATATGTTGCTGTTATAAAATATATTAAAATTATTATTCTAGATTATGAAGGGTTATGCATAGGGCTAGAAGTTTTCATTTTTTAGAAGTAAACATTGATGCATTCACACCTGGTGATCTAAATTCAGGCCGATTTGCTGTTCGACTTCTTTTCAATCAACCACATTATGTTGAGGAATGTATAATATTTATCAATTTCTATAAAAGTCTTTATATTTTCAGAAAGATTTAAAGCAACAATTAATTCGGACTTCTGTTCTACTTTCACATAACTTCCATCGCAGTTCTGCTATATATTACTTATATGGGATCAAAGTTTATTTTTATTGTTTTTTTTATCTAGTGTACCAAATCATAAAGTCAATCATTATAGTAAATGCACCTGTCAAGCAATGCAAAATAAAATAAAAATATGGTTGCAGTAAAATGAATTCCTCAAAAACTATGTATTCGTTATCAGTAACAAATATCGTAAATCCACCCAATGCAATATTTTTTGAATGCATAGTAATTGAGTTTAGCTAGATAATATCGGATAAGTGAGGTGAGTTATGCAATTTACTGGGTGTCGTCATCTAGATTATTTTTGTTTGAATAAATCTATAATTAAAACACCTTGGATATTGGAGACCTAAAGCCCCCAATTTCAGTAAAAAAAAATATGGCATCAGCACCTTTTAAAAAAATCAGTAAAATAAATAAAATGCTTATAGTTACTTTCAATATATTTATTATTGTGATTGACTATTTTTGGCGTTCAAAAAAACAAAAAGTATGCCGAAACCAGGGATCGAACCAGGGACCTTTAGATCTTCAGTCTAACGCTCTCCCAACTGAGCTATTTCGGCTGCGATATGTTTTGTAAATTACACGTCTGGAAAGAAAAAAAGTGATAACGTTATCACCTTCAGTTTTGTTATGTCGGACTTTTTTACTTCCAAAACAATATTTATTGTTCTGAGAATTTTAATTTTATACCACTTTATAAATACTAGGATTACATAGAAGTAACGAGGAACAGCTGGCATATTTATGTCCGTATGTTGCTTCACTGCGATCACGAGGCGAATTATTAGAAGTAGAGAAGTAAGTGTGTGTGTGTCTGAGCAGGAAAGTAAAGGGAATAATCGGAGACCGCTTATCGGAGGAATATTGAATCTGAAAGAACATAAATATCTCAACTCTGAAAACTACACTTATACAATGGATTATAATATTTGTTATAATACATGAGCTATTTATTAAAATTAATAAAGTATACATACTAATGTTATAGACATTGATCCACAAAACCTTGCGATGACCTCACTGAAAAGTTTTAGTAGGATTTCGTTTTATAATTTTAAATATATAATTAAGGTGTAAAAGTATCTTCAAGAATTTTTCAGATATTCAATCAAATATAAATTTTTCCCAGGATATATGAGTATTTATTCTCAAACAATATCACTTGAAATCAAGTAGTGATTTGTCAACTCTCATTGTCTCTTCACCAGTGGCGTGGGGTGAATTCAAAATCAAGGCAAACAGTTTTGCTCACTGAAAATAAATGAGTTTTATAAATCACTCAAATCATTTATTATTTATTAAATATATATAATTGGATTAAATATATTTAAGCAGAAGCAATGTTTTTTTTGCTTGTATACTGTTCCTCTCGCTAGTAAAAAACTAACTCAAGTTTTGAGTGTTATATTATTTTTCGTATGTAGTTTGGTTAGTTGTTATTTTTAAAATTGATTATTTAAAAAAAATGTGTTTAGTATCTGTCATTCAACTATTGGTTTGGGTACAGAGTACCAGTGTGGAGTATCTAAGCACACATACTAGTCATTGAAAAAAACCTTCCTCGACGGTTCTCGTCGGGCCTCAGCGAGATGTCTCTGTAAGTGCAATGAGCAGATAGGTCGCTTTTTCCTCGGCGATAAGTCAGAGTCTGAATTATGGCAATCTTCTACGGCAATTACAGTTTTTGCCGCCCCCACCGAGGCACAGTGAATTCCGAAAAACTGGCAGCTCATCGAGGATTTATGTAAACCCGCGCGGCCGGCCCCGGGGGACGCCGCCGATCTAATCGGACGGGTATTATTGCACAATTAAGCAACTTTGATTGATATTGCTTGAATAATAATACAAGACACACCTGATTATATTATTACCTGCGTGTAAATAGAGTCAAGTTTAATTTATGCTCATTTGGCTGTTTTTATACTGCCTAGATGAGTTCTATATTTTTTTTGGATGGTGGTTTTTTTCACAACGGTACTTTGTAAATCATACTACACTTGCTACGACTTAACTGATACTCGATTTGGAATTCACCAATATCCTACTTTTATTTTGTAGGCAGGTAGGTTTAGTCAAAAGGTATTACGATAGAGTCAATCTTATTTAGCAAGCTTTATGTTGTGCGTTGTATTTTAGTGATATTAAAGAACATATTAACGAATCAAATACATTTTTAAATTGCAGACTGAAGAGTCTAAGGACAATTTTTTTTATTAAAAAGCCTAGTCATAAAGTATTGTTCAACCATTGAAAATGATACTGTTGCAGTTGCTGTCTTAGACGCGATGACTTCAAGCCTTTTTCATACTATCATACATTGAATAATTTATAGATATCAATCAGTCTGCTCGTAATAAATAAACAAAAAACTGGTTACATGGAATTGAATAATATCTAGTCGGTATTTATCGTGATTTAAATGAAATTAATACTGTCAAGAGTATACTAGACGGATATTTTTCATTTTTTAAATTAATAAATTGTACGAGCAAGAAACATAAACACTCAAATAATCTGGATTACTTGTCTTAAATTTATGTAGAATCGAGGATTGTAAGAGTGTGCCGATGAGCATGCAATTTGAAGCGATTTTTTGGTCTTATTTGTCGATGTAAATTATTAAACAGCCATGCGATATGACATTGATCTTCCAGCATCAATTAAAATTCACAAAAAACATTATTTATTAATATGGTTTTAAAATCCAGCACGGAAACAAAATACATACACATATATGCTGTTAAATTACCGTTTAATGCTCGGGCTGCTTCCTTTATTGCCAGCGATAATTCTACTGTTGCTTCCTGTCACATGTAATGGACTATCACAATCTTCCGATTGTTTTTTTTTAAGGTTAAGAATTGGATAGAGAAATTAAATATATGTACATATAAATACAAATAACAAATAAATGAATTGACGTGATATGACTATGGGCGATTAAAAAAAATATATTTGGAAAGTTTTAGGTTTTTGTAATCTGACTAGATTCCGAGGCTCATACTTTGAAGAAAAATCAATTTTTTCAAACAGTAACAAATAGGTTCATATTGATTTTCAAGCCACGATTCGCATCGAGATGAGATCCATTTCGTCCGCGAATCTAAAAACGTTCGTATGTAAATTCTTAGTAGTGTTCGATACGTCTTCCGTTGCGATAGAAGGAGTTGTATAAATAAAAACACATTTGCAGCGAAATAAGTTGAACCCGCGAAGCGATTTCTCAGCCGGGACCTTGAATGAAACTGAAAAGCGTTTTCAGAAGGATTTATAACCCCTGGAGGTCGTTTATCTTTTTGTCGTTCGTCCAAGAGTGTAAGAATCACGAGAGCCTTTCAAATGGTCCCTAATAATTCATTTGTGTTCTCCAGTTAGTATCCTCGATGCTGAGTGTAGAGACCATTCAGACCAACGTGCCTGATAGTGGCGGTTTTAACAAGTTTAAAAAAATACATTGCTTGTTTTCATTATGTTTTTTCATTACGATAAATATTTTTATCCGAAATATATCAATTGCAATAAGTTTCCCAAGATCTCGTCGTTTTTTCTCACTGTGCAGAAGTTTTTGGAGACTTATCAACAATTACCTTGTTTTCTTTCTCAGTAAACTGATTATATCATGTAACTTATATCAGCTTATTAAAAAAAAAGCCATTGCGTCGAGATGAGAATTGACCATACTCAGTAATCGGCTGATGACTCTGCTACTACCATTTTGGATCTTATATTGATAAGAGAAGATACAATTGAAAATGTACTTATTTATTGTATACTTAGGATCTGATATTCTTGAGACTAATGCACACTCCTTTTAAAGTATTATATTACTTTGATTTGTTACTAAATATGCGTTTACTCTTGTGAATACCAGTAATACGGATAATTTTTTTTAATCGTAAATATAAAATTGACATATCAAATTATCGTAGGCATGTTTCATTCCCAAATATGGTGAGCGGTGGTAACTCACAAAAAATGGTGTTCTTTATGACGTCAGCTGGAGTATCGCGGCGGTGTATCAGGCTGGGGGGCGGTGAGGGGTTGGGAGGCTGGGAGGCTGGGGGTGCGGGATTACCGCATCAATCATTCAGCGGGCCGTTCTTCGTCTCGGCCGAGTGTCGCGCGAGTGTCTCCTGGTAACGCGGATGACTATTCCGTGTTAGGAATTATTTACATTTTTGCTTTTCAAAATATTTTTTGTAGAAAAGTAAAATATTGCGAGTATGAAAACGTTTCGGCTGAGGAACTTAGGTCATTTTCCAAATATACAACTTATTTATGAATTCATGCAAAAAAGGGTTTTTTAGTCATATTTTTCCTACAAAAACTCAATTACGAAAATAGAGAAATATATGTACGTTACTGCCTAAGCCACATGTTGTAAGCTCCACAACCAGCACCAGGACCATGGGATAGCCACATAACGTATTGTAAACATAGCCTTCGAACAATTGTAAATTAACATAAAACATTAAAGAATCTTCGTTTTTATTTTTTTTCTAAACGTTGTTTTCCAAATACCTAATTCATTGTTATTTTTTTTGGTAAATTTTGCTTCGATGGCCAATTAGTCAGTATAAAGAAAGAATACGCCCAGAGAATATGCTCAGAGAATTGAATTGATGACTTACGATATCTATCAATAGTAACTCTGTATAGTTGAATCATTTTGAAATGAAGTACTGATTGATACTTCGATAATAATTATTTCGATTAGAAATATTAGTACTTTTTTTTTTTTTGTATATTTTTGTAAATAATTTCAATTTATTTACAAACTATTATTTCTATCTTAATATAAAAACAGTTAGATTTTTCTATTTGATCAATAAATTAAATAAGATGCAGTAGACGATATCAAAACATAAAACATTTCTGATAAAAACGGATGAATAATGATTTTTTAATCTTGTTTAAAATAAACACGCAAGAAGATTTTCCCTGTTATATTTATGGGCACAGCCACATGGCGAGGGTGGAACTGCGGTTGCGGAGCCACGGGGGATGTTTCCATGCAAGATGAATGATATGATAAAAGAAGGTTATTCATTCTGGGAGGCTGTTGCGTAACAACCGTTTTATCATCAGACCGCCATAAAGCATGAGCACTTGTCTCGCTTTAGATCAGGTTATCATATTGACATATTGTTTCCGAAGGCATCGGGACAACTTACATTCATCAATATTCAATGTTTTTGCCTCGGGATTCTTTCCGATTTTATAAAGGGGAATTCATAAGTTATTGCTGTGATTTGTGATTGGGTAATTTTTGTCGTAAATACGGTTTCAAAACTCATTGTATCTTCCGCAAGGGGGAGACTGAGGATTATGATATAATTTTTTATAAATTTATAAATATATATATTTGAAAAATAGGTGTACACGTAAAATGACGAGACAAATTTTTTCACGACACATACAAATCATAAGACAAAATCTTTGCCTCGAAAAAATCAGGTATTTTATTAGTCACTTCTCATGTATATTGTTTATCTAAAAATGTTAATCTTAATATTTTGCTTAATTTTTTTCCCATGTAGATTTTTATTTTTGTAATTTAGCCATGTCTCGGGTGTTGCCGTTTTAAAAATGCATGTTGATGGTGACTCAAGAAGAGTCGTTTGTCTCCCGCCAGGTCTCTCCTCCTCCACCCCCTCCGGCTCTCTCTATATTTTATTTAAATAGCCATATTTCTGAGCAGCATTCTTGTTGTTTTATTGTCTCCGCTCTAAGTGATATTTAACTCAAAAAAACTTCAAAAATGCCCGTATAAATATCAAAAAAACTTTTATGGTCTTTATAAAAAGTTAGTGTAGAAGCAGTTAGTCTTTGCATAGAAACTACGCATCTTGTTGATCTTGGAAAATGGGACCACGTGTGATGATAATTTTTTTTTGTATATTTAGGCGACCCTTCTTCAAAAATTTGTAATATAATAATAATAATTAATTACATTTGTTTTTTTTTATATAAGCTCACCCTGATGCACGTGCTCTACAAACGCAACTGTGCTAAATAAGTAAAAAATAACTCACCTAGAGGCATTGAATTAATTTTGAGGTGACGTTGTCCATTTAATAATAACTCCTCTATTATAGATTATAATATATAAATACGTTGGTGTTTAAAATTAAAATGAATTGTCTTTAAAAAATTGTTCCAGTAAGAAATACATATTAGTGTTCAGGTTTATATGTAAGCCGTAACCTCGTAGTCGCGATATATTCTCAGTGCATTAAATATGCAGTTTTATTGCAGCCATTCGGAGATGCATTGCGGGAACTTAAAAGCTACGACCCTATTCTAGGTTTTGCAAGCAATTGGCTTTAAATCCTTTATTTATGTTTCTTTTCATCAATCTGAGGCCAGAGAAGCCTCCATATATACCAAATGCATATAACAGAATTTACAATTTTTGTTATAAAAAATAAATAGCATAGATTTAATTTTATCTGATGGGCTTTGAATATTCGTAAAATAAATACCCAGAAGGTTTCTTGAACACATAGCTGTAATTTTCTTATTTTTAGGGCATGTTTCGTTTTTACATTAACGTCCTTTTTAAATACTACTCAAGTAGAGAAAATTATAGAAATTGCAGCGAAACAAATATTTAAGGTATTTATATTATTTCTGGAGAAGTAGTTCCAACGCTTCGACGTTTGTACACGAAGGTGTAATAAACATTTCTTTCTGCCTTATCAGAAAAGGTAATTTTTTACTGTGAACAGTAACAAACGCATTCTAGGCGTTACTTGTTAGATGTCAAAGGGCGTTTATTCTTAGAAAATATTAAAAACCTAACTGAAATCATCACAAAAAAATAAAAATACTATTTTCTGAAATATAATCAGATTATAGATAAATTAAAGAAGGGGAGTACTGTGTACAATGATACACCCTTTTCGTGAAATACATCTGTTATTTAGCAAGGTTGTTTAGTTTAGTCACGTTTTAGACAAATAAAAAGAGCACCTTATATTTTTTACTGAATTGTAAATCAAAGCCTCGCCCGGTGTGTTCTCGCCTTCAGGGGTGATTTTTTGATTACTGTGTACCCTTGTAAATTCTATTTGTGGCTTTTTATAAGCGTTGGATTGAAGATTGTGGTTTACAAAATATATATATATTGCACAAAGTTATTTGAAAAGTAAACAAATATAATTCGAAAACAACAATCAACTATATATATATTTTGCTTTACGATAACAGTGTGATTACAATTTTGCTGTTTATTATGAATTTATGGAATCACGAAACAATATTACTTAGTACACTTTTAAATTTAGATGTGAACTAAATAAATCACAATCTCAAAGCCAAATGGATATTCGCACTTGCTATTCAATTACAGATTATTCCAAACTAAGTCGGTATATCGTGGGTAATAAATTTAATTTTTTTTAACTAGACAAATAAACACAGTAATTTGTAAAAATATAAACAAATTATAAAGCTGAATGTAACTTTCAAAAACTTTATTGTATATAATAACACTTTTTAATAAAATAATATAATTGGAAGCTAAGGACATTACCTTTCCCATACTAATGATTAATTAGAGCTATGAAAAACAACGGTTTAAAATAAAGAAAAAATTGTTAATACAGTATATATTGTTTATGTTTAATTATGCAAATAAAGCTTGCTTGGGATTCAAAACATATTGGGGGTATCAGAAGCTTGGAAATTTAGAGGGGGTGTACACTTCACAGTACATTGTTCATTTGCAAGTCAGATCGACTCCTAGGGGGAGTGTTCGACTATTAACACAATCTTTTCGTTTCCTTTTGATAAAGTCGCTCGGCAGCGAGAAGGAGAGGGTTCGATATATACTGCTCTTTTGCGAATATTAATCTTAAAATTTGTTATTTATGGTGGCATGTTTTTAAATTGGAATAATCGTAACAGTTTTTTACTTATGTAAATATGTAAGCATAAAATATGTATGTTTTAATAAAGGGCAGAAGAGTCAATATACGGCAACAGAATCAATCGTATTTCGTTCATATTATTCAATAGTTATTCCTACTATATTTAGGTTTGAAGCAATAAAGTAGCTGGTCACGCATTATTTACCATTTGTTATTTTTTCCGTCGTTTATATC
Organism: Atopsyche davidsoni; assembly: GCA_022113835.1. Classification (NCBI taxonomy): domain Eukaryota; kingdom Metazoa; phylum Arthropoda; class Insecta; order Trichoptera; family Hydrobiosidae; genus Atopsyche; species Atopsyche davidsoni. The sequence goes on along the minus strand of JAILWY010000006.1, from coordinate 4,398,817 downwards.
CTTTAAAACAATGCAACCATAATAATAATGTGTTGAAAACATACTAGAAAATTCTTCCATCTAGAGAATCCCACCCAGTCGATGCACTTTGTTTTTTGCGCTGTCGATGTAATGCGTTTGTAATGCAAAGATATTTTATTTTTATTTATAAAAGCAGAGCACTGATGCTGGGGGCGGAGATGAAAAAACCGAAGCCTTTGAATTTTTAAAGATTTATTCAAATTTGGCAGATGCCAAACAAGGCTTTTGAATTTTGAACCGAAACGAAAAAAAAATCTTAGACATATAATAAGGAAGGTACATTTAGACATGAAAAAAAACGGTTTCTTAAAATCTTTTTTATATAAACAACTGTTAAATTTAGAAAAAAACGTTATTCTGTCGCATTACAATCTATAGTCTTAAATAAAGTTTTCAGATATCTTTACCGCTGTTGTAAGTTTATCACGATTTGTAATAAATTATTTAATATCTTAACAATATATCAAATGAAATTAATTGATAAAAAAAACTTCAAACACACCGGAGAAATATTTCCAGAAAAAAGAAAGATTCCTAGGCTCAATTTTCAATTAGAATTTTTTTTTGTTCATAAAGACAAAAGTATTGTAATATTCATTACTGTTGTTAGTATTGGATTGATATTGATTTCTATATAATAAACGTGTATAAGTTGGAGGATTAACTATTTTTCAAGTCCATTTAATTACTAATCGTTTCTGTCAAATACACCAGTGATCGGTCATAACCCTCTTGCTCCATCTAAAGTTAATACCCTCCTCGCTGGGGGTAGGATCCACCCCTGCATTAGATTTGTTTCCCCGCAAGTATTTCGAAAATATTTTTATGGGCGGCGAAGAATTTTTATGTACGGCTTAATTTAGTTTCATACTGTATAGAGACTCTCAAAGATAAAGTATGTTTTGAATTTTTCGTTAATGCATTTTACACTTTAAAATTCTCTAAAAACTAATTATTCATAATAAACATAATAAGGTTTTTAAATGACATTATTTGAAATACGTTTGTTATTTTGATTTATTTATTAGTTATCAAACATAAAATTCAAATAAATAAATGGCGATCCCGTCAGTATCGAACCAAAAAGTTAAAAGTTAAGTTATTAAAATATAATTGTTTTTTTTCCCCTAAAAATCCTAATCAATGTTACAAAAAAAAGATGTTAATATTTAGCAAGTAAGATACATTGTTTTTATTCATATATTAAATAAGAAACATAAATAGCAAATGAAAACAGATAATATTAGATAATCCATTTTTATGGTTTTCACACTTATGTGGTTAACTGTCGTAGATTCTATAATTATTATTTTTTTTTACTTTAAAAGTTTTAAAGGTACTGGGGGTTTAGGAATTAACGGAGGTGTCGGAGCGCCACTTCCCATGTTAATATCTAGAGTAGGAGCTGATTTATGGCATTCATAATGCTGAGGAATTTCTTAATACACTGCACTGAGAACTTTTTACTAATCGCACCATGGTTTTGCCTTTTGTAATATCATTTACATTTACAGTTATTCTTGCGGAAATAAAAATATCTGCAAATTCATGGAGAGACTGTTTATAAAACATTAATACTTAAAAATATGTTTCCCACTATATAATTTTTTTAAAAATATCTTTAAAGGCATTTAAAGAATTTATATTAAGTTGAAATAAATAAATGATATTTTTATAATATATGTTTAGTAAATGCATTTCTGATGTGACACAAGTTTTGATGTTTTACGATAATATTCTAAGGGTACACCAATTGTTAAATATCATAACATAACACCATGTACGATGATTGATTTTGCAATTAACTAAGAAATAAAATAAAAATGTTTAATACATAAAAAAAAAACTGTTAATTGCGAACTAAATTAAATCAGACTTTTAAAATTATAGACAAAAAATATATTGTCGAATCATTGTAAAATTGACTTTTCCCAAAAAAATGTAATATTTATATTACACGAATCACATTGATTTATTTTTTGTGTTTTATTTTTCGTGTTGATATTTTACAAAAAAATATTTTTAAAACATCTGATTTAATATTTAGTAACATGCATTTTGAAATTCTACAATCAATATGTTAATTTCACAAACATTTTACGTGCGTTTATTAAATTCACATTGTTTTGTAAATAAAGCTTTGTTCGAGATTTTTACATTAAACTTTTTATACTTTCAATGATTGAAAGGTTCTCCGTTCAGCTCTTTTAGGCAGTATTAGGTACATGACAAAAATCGAGATTGCAAGATGCAATATCAGGCAAAAGCTCTAGTAAGGCTCCCCACGTGCAAAGACCACGGGGGCATCCGGGCAGATCCATTGGTCTCTCGTTGATGAAAAACTGGACCTCATATTCTATATCCGAGCACCTAAAATAAACAAAAATCATATTTTATGTATGTAGGTTATAAACAAAGCATTAAAAACTAGTATGTCTATAACTTTTCTAATATATATATTTAAATTTTTTTATGATTTAAATGACGACACATATTTTTTACTTCTAATAAAGTGACAGCTTTTTCGTATTATCTAACTCGTCCAAAGACCTCTTAGTGAAATTTAAATTTAAAAAAATGTGCAATTTCAGAGGTAACTTGGTTTTTATTATTATTTATAAAATGAAATATTACGCAATAAATAAATTAATTATTTAAACATCGCGGACAGCAAATAAACAGCCAACACTAAAATGAAAAACGAGCAAACTGTGGAAACAAAAAGATCTCAACAGTTTAAGCAACATTGTGAGAAAAAAAAAGTAATGCCAAAGTTATAGCAAGCAATACAGAGAAATAGAAGACCCCAACAGTTATATCAATGAGAGGAGAGAAAAAGAAGACTACAACAATTTTGACAATGAGAGAAGAAATGAAGAAAACTGCAATATTTAAAGCCTGAAGAGAATAGATATAAATGACCGCAACAGTAATTTCAACGAGTAAAGAGAAGAAGAAAACTGCAACAGTTTTAGCTAAAAGAATTAAGAATATGGTATATCCACACAAAAAAAAAATCCAATCAGTAGAAGCAAAATGGACACAGGATAACATTGTATATTATAAATTGAACCATGTTTGCTTTAGTAAATTTACTATACGTACTTATGCAATATAGCTACAATGTTGGCAGAAAATGGCATGTTCGCACTGGGTCGGAATTTTCTGTTTAGGAGCAGATCTTCGTAATGGGAACCTTTCAATTGTTGTTGATCTTCGGCAAATCCCATCTTTGTCAACACCATATTTATCATTGTGTCATGGCTGAAGAGCGCTATGACCTTCGGTTTCGCTTCGCTTTTATGAATCGTGTTATTAAACAACGTCATCATGTGTTTCAGCGGTATGCACCCAAGTCTCGTGTTGAACTCGTGGCCATATCCAGATCTGTAATACTTTCCAAGGTCATCGTGGTACTCCAGAAGGTGCAATTCTGACTTCGTAAAGACCGAGCACCACGGAGACACCTTTCCGGGTTTCCAGGACTTATCGAAGCGGCAGTTATCATACATCCGGTCAATGTCTTCGTGTTCCAAGGATACCTCGAAGCCAAGACGCTTTGACACGTCATACGAAAGCTGAAATTAAATTGTTATTGAAATTACACGATTGAGTCTTTTATACTGCTTTTTATGAATTATATTCTACTCTGTTACGTTAACCTGTAACGTGTTGCGCTTTGCATATTACACGGTACAGTGAGCCAAGATCACTCTCCACAAAATAGTGTAGCTTGATGAAAATTAAAGAATATGTGAGAATTAAATATTTTTGCGTTTCACTGCAACGAGATGGAAGTGATGTTCAATGATTTTTTTTAAATTTTCTTTGCTCTCATAAGTTACACATAATTATTTTACTTTTGTGTTGACGAACCTTTAAATAATCCGCTTGATTCCTAAATATGACTTGTTCAGCTTTCCAGAAGTTGTTATTTTCGGAAACATTAATTTTCCACGCGTCGCATGTTTTGTATGACTGCAATAACAAAAAGAAATAAAATAAAGATACAACATAAATCTTAATTATCCACTATTGTCACTGCAATTGTCATTTGACATTGAACTTAGTGCAAAGAACTAAATTGTGCTAATATTACTTTTTTAAATGATATGCATCTTGGCTGCCAATACTGTACATTCTAAACAGTGCCACGGTCAGATGGACATTCGTCACGTTATATCCTAAAATATAATTTGAGACAAATTTAGCACACAATTGTTGTTGAAGCAACCAAATGTGTTTGTTTTATATGCAAGCTATTGTATTTTGTATTATATTGCATAATCCTAAAAGTTATCCCTGTGTATCAATGTTACATACATTCATTTTGTTGTATTTTTTCCAATCATTGAAAATAATTTTTAGAAAAATATTTTTATTTTACGAGCTCAAAAAACATACATATCAAGATGCCAAATAAAGCCTAAAATTAAGTGAAAAGTCTATGTATGTATGATTTAAGATATTACCTGTCTCATGAAAAAATCAAAGATTTTTTTCCCCTTTCTATAATGTGTTGAATCATGTACATTCATCATATAATGTATTACATTAAAAATTACCATAGTTGTCTTTAACACGACTGCATTACACTCTTAGGTTAGCTCTGTTTAGATGTTAGATTTTTTACAAGCAAATACTTGTGACAGCACTATGAAAATCGACAAAGCATTTATTTTGTAAGAATGATACAGATGCAGACTGAGAATAACTCAATCCACGATGCAAAGATTTAATATTTTCATTTATCGTTTGTGAAGCTAAATATCATCCAAAAATAAAAATGGTTTTTAAACTTACTCTAAAAAAGTGGTCTTTAAGAGGATCTTCGATTTTGATTCCTTCGTAAGTCCCAAACAGTCCTTCAATGTGTGCCTTGCAACTTTCTTTGGTTCTCTGCTCGTTGGTGTGATGAAAATAGAAGTCGTCTTCTGAGTACTTTTCTCCCAGAAGACTCGGATACCTCCGCTGGTATCTCTTCGCTATGCTCTTCAGCTCCTGCCAGCCCGTGGGCGTGAGGAAGTAACTCATGGACTCTATGCTGCTGTTCCAAGTCCACCGATCGATTTGCGAGAGATCTTCGAAGCATAGGCCATCCGTGGTCGATGTGTTGTAGTTTTTGGCGTAGTTGTTAAGGATTTTCTTCTTAAGCTCGATGGCTCCTTTCATTTCCAGGGTGTTTTTGTGTGAAGGATATCTCGTCCCGTGGCGGTTGAGGGACCAAATCTGCACCGGGTAGCACACTAGAATTGATTTAAAATCATCAATGGTGATAAAGAGCTGATAAGATTTTGTGGTGGCTGTTAATTGGGTTGGTTCTGATTTAATCTCTTTTAACTCGATTGCTTTTGTTTTTCCCGGAGAATGATTGAAATTTGCAAAATACAATATGGTTAATTGATTTTAAGAGTTAATCTGCAAAATTATTAACAATCATATACGTTTACACTATGAAATAAAATAATCATATTCGGCGTACACAGAATTTTTCAATTGTTATTTTACAATTTTACAAAAAAAAACAAAAAGTCAGTGTTTATATATAAGACAGTCGCTGCGTTGCAACTTGGTTTTCAATAGGGGGGACCTGCTCTTTCTATAGCTCATTCATTTCATCGGTTTTTTTTTTTTTATTCAAAGATTCAAATTAGTCGAGTAAAATATATATATAAGTAGTATTAGACATTTTTATTTGTTTTTATTGAAAATCCACGAGTTAAAAATTTTAATGTTTGAATTTACTTTAAAAAAAAACTATATCAAAACATTAAAGATTTGGGTTTATTTATTAATTGAGTTGAATTATGTAAAAAACAACAAAATTAAGAAAGTAATTTTTTTAGTTAATGAGCTCGTGTATTATTATAAATTATATTAGACATATTATACATTAGATTCACTAAGTGTGTTTGCTAATTCGTCACCAATCATTAAGTACCGAGAGGTCTTCCAATCCTCTACATCTAGCTACTTGGCGTAAGAACGGTGGTTCAATTTAAATATAATGATTATTAAATATACAACGTGAATAATTTGTACTCAGAAAACAAGGCTGTGGTTGTTAAAACAAATCATAATTTATTGTAATTTAAAATCTTTTAGAGATTAAATAAAACTCGATTAAAACGATAGGTATTTCAAATAAAAACTGGTTTGTATATAAATACATACTTGACACAAAATAGCGTTGTTTGTATAAAACTTAACTTTTGATTTAAGACTTACAACATCAATAAATGTTATAATGAGCAGCTTAGATATTACTGTGTTCTACTAAAATAGAGATAATTATAACAGTCTTTTTAATGTGAATTGTATTTGTTATTTGATAATGATTAAGTACATTTTTTCAAATATTGAAAATTGATTAAAGAAACTTTTAGAAAAATATCATCGTGATTTGTGTGGAAGTGTGAAATATTACGATGATGTTTTTCTAAGAGTTTCTTTACTCAATTTTCAATATTTGAAAAAATGTACCTAGTCATTATCAATTAATCAAACCTGTATAGGCAAAATCGTACTTCCTGTGATACGGTCTTCACAAAAATCAATAATGTATTTGTTATTAATGAAAATAACCGTAAAGTAAAGTTTAGTAAAATTTACTTTTTAATGAAAAGTTGATTAGTTTATTTAAAACTTGCCCGTTTCTGATCCGGCAGTTCCCCTGACGACATCGTAGAAGGTCTTGGTTCCAAACAGCAAGTACGGATTATTATCACTAACAAGACAATATTTTCTTTCAACGGAAGCAGTCAATCTGTTGGCGAGTGCTGCTGGTGAGGACCACAGAACCAGGAGGAAGCAAATGGCCAACATGTCCGATAAAACCGCGAGCCGTCTCGACGTGACAAGATCTACCGAGAGAATGGACAGTGTCCTAGAAAGCTGTCTTTTATAACTGTAGCACTTCAAAACAACAGCAAAAAATATGTGACCCAGTAGTTTTCAATCGCTGATTAAATCACACGAGAATAAATTTTATAAGGATCAATAAATATATTAGATGGCTGACGAAGATTGCTTCAAAGAAGAATATAAAAAAACATAGCCTAATCAATGCACGTGATCGAGCTGATTGCATTATTCACGTGTTTTCTTTTTTACTAACACGTCTGTAATGGACGTAGGTGATTAAAAACGACACTCACGCAATAACGTGTTTATGAATTCGGTTTTTCAATGCAAAACGTTTCGCTTTCGATAATATTTTAATTAGAAAACGTAACGTGTTTGTAAGATGTATTATTTTGATTACATATAAATTTAAAATTAAAAGATTTTTTTTTTTAAATCATTAAAAATGATATTATAAACGATTGTGAATGAATTTAATACAGAAATCATTTTATAGACTCGAAATGGCGATAAAAATATGTTTTGACCGTGTTGTTAATATTTTTTTTCATTATGTAAGACCAAGATTTCAAGTTTGAAAAACACTGAACATAAAAAAATAACAATAACAAAATTATCTCATTTGTTCAATAAAGTGATTTCACGGAAAGAATGATTTGTAACGAATTCGTTGTTTCATGTCTGAACTAATTAATGTGTTTGCAGCTGGCGCTACGAATCTTGATGTAGTAGAACGCGACAATTGTGTCAATGCTATATATAAACACCCTTTTACTGTAATTGTTAATCCCAAAACTTTATGCAATATGTTTTTTAACTCATAGAGTTTTAGGCTATGCTTACGTATGGCAAGGTTCCGAATAAAAACTACAAGTTCGGCTTTTTCCTCATCCAAGCTAGTAGGGGGACCCCCTACGTATGTAGGACGCCGAATTGATACAAATTTCCAATGTGCTTAACGATCACGATCTTTAACATTGCTGATCTCAAAACAAGAAAAACATTCGGTCGCACATCAGGTACTGCTGATTCACAGCTAGCTAAAAAAACCAACCTCACCTGCTACGCAACGAGGCCACTGACTGCTCTCGCTCATGTCCCTTGCCGATTTCACGTTATCGTCAATAATTTGAAACTTCTTACATCAAACTGATTTTTTACATACACTAAGCCGGTCGATATCTATTTACTTCTAGTCACATCCCAGTTTTACGTTTTTAAGCTTGAAAAATATTGGCATGACCCTTGATCGAGAGGTCCCCGACCCGAACTTGTTTAAACAGGTGACGTAAATAATTCAAGACTTGTGACTATCACAACCGTTGAGTCCAAGATATAGATGTCAGGGGCTGGGCTAGTGCATGGTGCTTGATATGATCTCCCATCGATATTTTGTGCACGCCACGGTCACAGTTATTAATTATGCTTCTTCAAACTTTTTTTTAAGTGTGTTAACATATCAACGAACTGTGATTCTTATAAATTAGTTTGTTTGTAAACATATCCCGCATATAAAATAAATAAAGTATTAAAGTATAATAAAGGAAGGCTATCGTCTGGTAACGATTGAAAATATGCTGATATTTAGTTTCTAATGTCAAGGTTAACATAGTTTCTTATGAAAATGTCAGCAAATACTGCATATTTCTCAGCCCATACATAAAAAAATTGCCGTCGGTCTTAATCATATTATTTCCTTGTTTTTAGACTAAACTAAAACACGCATCATATATAATATATGTAAGTGAAGAAGACACTTCGTATATCTATTTAATGTATATAAAAAAAATCATACTTTTTTGTATTATATATTGCATAAAATTCATGCCAAGGAAAGAAGTTTTAAAATATTTTTTATTTAAATATATTAAGTTTACAATAGTTGTTAGGGCTATGCTTACAATAAGGTTTATGACTATCCCTTGATCCTGCGTGTCAGTTGTGGGGCTTACAAGATGTGGTTTAGGCATAAGCGTACATGAATTTCCATACTTTCGTTATAGAGTTTTGGTAGGGAAAATATTTGTATGTTAAAAACCCTTTAAGCAAGTAGTTTGATCTTTTAAAGATTATCTGCGTTAATGGTTGAGTTTTTGCGTGGTTACTTGATATTTTGTATATTTTTTACTGCCATATTCGATTAACATTCCAGATGATGTCATATTGATAGAAGCAGGTCGATGGCTCATGTATACAATATTATGTATGTAAAAAAAAACAGACGACTGAGCAATTTATTTCAAGCGAAAATAATGAAACTCACTTTTATTAATCAATTTATAACTAACCTGTTTTACTCATAATCTGTATACAAAAAAAATCATTCTTTTTGCGTATTTATATGCTATTATTATTGATATCAGATATAATTCATTGCCTATTCATTTTATGTTTGAAAATGTGAACTACAAATTGCAAAATAATTTATGAATCGTGACTAATGAAATAATCTAGACAATATCTAAATGCAGGTGGAGTTATTTAACGATTTAATTTAACAATGCGTCTACATATATAATCTGTGGCGAGCACGGCAAAATGATGTCATTTTTGCAACAAGAGCTCACACAGGAACGATCTATATTACTAGAGTCTGTACTTAAAAAAAATATGTTTATCGTCAGAATTGGAAGTTGATTTGTGCCTTTTTTTACCACCAGGGCTGTCAGGTAATCGTCCAGCTCCCGGTGGCGTCTCTTTTACATCACCTTCACAGCCTCAAAATAAAAATTACGAAAAACAAAAAGAAGCTGCAAAATAAATCATCAGGCCCTGCGGGGAAGATCCGCGCAGGCTGATACTTGCGGCTGAGCGGAGGTCTCGACCATCGAACCGACAAGTCAAGCAAATATGTATCAAAGCAACATCGAATCGGAGCTTCTTTTCGTCGGGGACGTGACGTCACGAGCCGACAGCTCGCGGGCCGGTCGTCAGAGAGTGCCACGTGTGGGCCGCACGTGTGCCGCCCGACCGCACCTCCCCTCGGCTCGGGCTCGGCGCTTCCCGGAGCCGTTCGGATCTCTCAATAGAAATAAACGGAGCCGTTGGAGAATCAATCTGAATTAGAGGTGCGACTTACACGGCTGGATGGGCTTAGTTTAAAATTATTTCGGTACCTGTGAAAGTCGCACGCTCGTAAATTGTTAGATCGGGAATCTTATACTTAAATATTTATTTATTAAGACCGTATAGGAATCGGGAGATTTCAGGATTTTATAGTTATTTTAATAATATATAATTATCAACGTAACATGTAGCTGGAAGTCAGCACAGCAAAAAATGTGTTTTTTTAGGAACATATAATTATTATTCACGATATAAAATCACGAAAATGAAATAAAAAAAGTATAAAATATTATTGTATTTTTATATTAATTTGATATTATCATTAACAGTCTGTCTTTTTTATATATATATATTATATAAATTGTGTAATGGTTTTTTGTTGCTTTCATTGTGTATTACATAAACCCAAGAAATTACAAGCTGCAGTATATTTGTAGACTACAGGAAATAGTATAGTTAAATGAATTATATTTTGCAGTATTCTACAAGCTAAGACTTTGTGATCAAATCGTAAAGCTAGGCGCTCATATCGTAACAATGACAAAAGTATCACTTTTAATTATGTTATAAAATGTTCAGTCATTAGATCATTCACAAACTAAAATCGTCCAATTGCATTGGTCTTTCAAACTAATGCTATTCATAAATTATGTGTAATAGCAGTATGTATAACTACTAGACTGCGATATTCAACGGAGAAAAATATTTTCAACTTTCATGCAAGTCTTCAGCTCCTGCTCTCGGCTCTCAGGCGGCTGGGCTGGGGGGAGAGGGCTGGGGTAGGGAGGTCACGTAGGAGGGGACGGAGGTAGTTGCGGGGTGGTGGGCGCCCCCAGCCCAGGACGGGTAATGTGATCACACATACGTCACAAGTGTATTCGCTTTCGGATGATGAGCCGTGCGCCTGCACCGTACTCGAGTATTCCTACAACTTGTTAACTTTGAGGGAAAATAAGATTTATCAGGTGGTCAGTGGGGTTTTTGATGAAACTAGCTTATTTTAAGATTGACACACACGTGTCTTAAATGATCGAGCGAACCCGTGTTAATATATAATTTTAATTGTATTCATGCGTATAGGTGGTGATAATAATGTTAAATTTACATACGTACTCATCAAAATAACAGTATCTCAGCAATAAAAGGTTCATCATGTTATTTAGATGTATCCATGATCGAATTCTACTAATATACATAATATCGCCACAAACTAAATGTAGCGACTGACATAAAAATATTAAATTTGATATAGATTTTCTGAATTAATCAATGATAAAGTTTTTAAATTATATTATTTAGGGAAAATTCTCTTAATTACCCATCAGTGAAAAAAAACATGTCACAGACATATAAATAAATTCATTGAAAAATCCATAGAATTCATTGATAATAGTTGGTTTACGTCACTCAGCTTCACCATAACGATCATGGAATTTTAATGTTGTATAAAAACGATTGTTTCTAGAATATTTCCTAAATATTTTTACGCTCATCAGAGGCCTACAATTACAGCAGCCTAGCGTTTCACCCTCTCCAGGCTGGCGGGGTACGGAGGGTGGGCGGTCACGTGCCTGGGAGGACGTGCCCCGCATCCAGAGTCGCGCGTGAGCCCCCTTCTCCTCCCCGGGAGCACCTCCGCCCCCGCGCTCCCTAGCCCGGCACAGGAATGAGGTGTTTTTGTGATTGTTTGATGTCGTTGGAATAGTGAAAGTGCTTCTGGTGTAGGAATTAGTATATAGCATGCCTGTAAATTAAAAATTGACTGGAAAAAGACATTACAATAATACTTGTATACACACGAGATTCATCCATAGAAAAATAAATTTTGTACTTTGACTTGTATTTGATTTTTAGTTTGGTGTTCAATTCTAAACATTAATCAAACAAGCCATCAATAAAATGTTGCATTCAATATATTTTTAATTTAAAATATTACTCAATACGTATATTACTCAGCACTCAGGAAAAAAAGCATTAACAATGCCGACAAAACCTTTAAAAATATATTTTCTTTAATATGCTGTATCATCGATTTTCTTTAACAAAGCCAAATTCTGTGATCTTATACGGAAGGTAAGAAATTGAAATTTTTTTTTAGATTCTTTAGAGTATCTACGTAAATGTTGTAACCATTTCAGACTTGATTTTCATTTAACGAAGAATAAAATATACACGTGTCGATATAAGCGAAAACATTAATGGCGTCTGTTACTATTTAAGTTTAAGGGGTGATGTTCTCGGCGGCTGTCATCTTCAGTAAAACAAGGGAGTGACTGAAAATGACTCCCGCAGATGGAGTCAAAATAACGTAAAATATAAAACTAACAGAATTAACAATCTTCATACATCAGGATTAGTCTATTTTTCTTTTATTATTTACTTTTGCACATTATTCTTTTAAAGTTCGATATATTTTTGTTACTTTTGTGATTTAAAAAGAATATGGCATAAGCATATATTTTGGCCACATTTTTGGAAATCAAAAATAAAGCATACTGCAGCCGATTGTTCAGGGAAAAAGAGGCTTTGAAAGAAGAGAGTTAAAGTTGGTGCGAAATTCGCGTCTGTGGCTGTTCAGCCGAATCGATAAAACTGGCCCGGGATGAATATATGTTCAATGAGATGGTCACCATCTCCTCCGAGGAGAGGCACATGAAGAAAGAGAAATAAATATGTGATAGTAACCATACAAAAAAGAAGTACGATTTAAAGCCTTCAGCTGAGAGCCTCCGTTTCAGCATTCGCATTTTCTCACCCCGCGCCAACTTTTTGTCGCTCGACTTGCGTTCTAGAAAGCAGCGGCTTTATGACGCAGCCGGCGCGCAAATCAAATTCTCCAATGCCACTTTTATGATTATTGCTGCCCCATATGTAGTGAAAATTACCTGCACTGTATTTAACGAAAACCTGTAGTGAACGCTGGCACACCTTTCGATAATTATCTGTTGCTTCAACTTCAGAAAAAAAACTGATAGTTTCAGTCAAGCACATACTGAAAAAGGTTTAATTTAATTTGCAGCATCTATGAATTGACTCCAATTCTCATTTATGATTGACTCACCAAAAATTATTTTAAATTTTTTCTTGCTTTAAAATATTTTATTTTTAACTTTATTTGACGTCAAAATCTGTGTGACTGAGATATGTTTACTGAAATTAAACGGTTCTGTTCAGGAAGTGAACTTTATAGTACATTGGAAATGCTCATCACCTGATGTAATAAATTTTATATCCATTACGAATGTTCTCAACAGGTACCACTCGTAAAACTGAAAAACAAAATTGATATTGGGCTAATATAACTATACGTTAAGATATAACAATACTCCGTAATTGTACAAAACATCCGAGCGCTCGGCCGATTTTACCGATTACTGGCAAAATTACTTCTTTGTACCGAGCTTGAAAAAAGCAGAGGTTTTTCGGTGTTCTGCTTTTCGAGAAGCGTTTACGCAGGTATTTGCTTTTGGAAAGGGCTTATTGGATATTATTATTGTTTTCCAATGACATTTATTTCACTGGAATATTCTTGGCATCTTTGAATGATGAGAAGATGTCGGAGCGGCCCCGGCCGGGTGCAAGAAACAGATCGGTCCGCGCAAATTGAAAATTATTAACTTGAGGGACTGCTTCCTATTTTATTAAGAATATCAACATCTAATTCCATTAAGCACTTGAAATTGCTTATATTATTTTCAATTATTCATATTTATTAGTTTAAGAGGAATGCTTTAAATTCAAGAAGAGTTAAAATATTTTATTAAAAAAATCGCGTAATTTTACATTTGAATTTCAGTAATCTATCTTAGTGAAATTCTATTTTGATATTTTAAATCAAATACGTCAGTGATTTTTCCATATGTTAATTTTTATTGACGGGCGGTTTTGCCAACCTTTCACGTCGGCATTATCAAACTGATTTTTTTAAATTTAAAAACTGAATTGAAATTGACCCAATTTTTACTATAATAAGATTTCTTGTTGAACTATTATGGCTAGATGCGACTTTCAGTAATTATGAAACATCACATATAAATATTTATTTATTCATATACTTGGTGGATTTCTAGTTTTAAATATATTTTCATCGACTTCGCTTGTTAATGCCAACGTAAAAGGTTGGCGAGGCCGGTCACCAATAAAATTAAGCATGCGGAAAAATCCCAAAAGTATTTTTTTTTAAATATATAAATATTGGTTTTGTATATGTATTATATATAATGTATCTAAACGTCTCAATGCTTCTTGTGTTAAAATTTTTTGAAAGTGCTGTTGCTTGTTCTCGCGAGAAGTCCGGAGCGCCCGCCGCATGGTTCTTCTCCCGCTCGGTCAGTCAATTATAAAATTCCTCCGCCAAGACAATCGATACTGCGCCCGCGCCGCCGGCCGCACTCGGCCCGCAATTGTCATAATAAAATTCAACAAAAGAATTGGCGCGCGCAGTGCACGCAGCGCACTGACTGCACGCCGCGCCCCGCATCGCCCCGCTACGCCCCGCTACGCCCCGCGCCGTCCCGCGCCGCCCCGCAGCGGCCAATGATTCATTATCCCGCAAATAATTGGTCCGTAAATATGTCAGTGCGTATTGGCCTCACCGTGAGGGATGAGCGAACAGTTACTTGTAGCTTAATAAGCGATTCGCCGTCAACGGATAGATCAAAGATTTTATTTAATTTTACTGTTTTTCTGTTTCCATCGTAATTCATATTTATCCAAGAACATTTGTTATTTGTTTATATGCCCTGATAATTCAGTGGGTCAAATAAAATATTGATAGATATAAGCAATGCTGTATTTTCATTATGAATTCATCTAAATAGATTAATAATAAAGCATAACATATCATCGGTCACAACATAAAATTGTTAGCTATTTAATTTAAAAAAACGCACAGCTAAATAAAAATAAAAATAAACAATCGTTCGTATGAATTATTATTTATAACTTAAATAATATCAACCGCTAACTACTTAGGATGACTAAAGAAATTCTCAGATTTTTTTTAGTTTCAATACTTGTTATATTAAAATATTTTTTTTTACAATAATTTGCATTGTAAAATTTATCGCCATTTTATTCACAATGTAAAATTAGATTTCCTTATTTAACACTGTGAATTCCTTTGAGAATACGTTTTTAAATTTTTAAATTATTCTAAAATAACGCACTATTATTAAATTTGTATAACTTAATGCGACTAAAAATGTTTGCATAATTTAAAATATTTAGCATGAATCAAAATGTTAATTAAGTGACCACGGCTGGCGCAAGATATTTCGTTTATATGAATCTAATTAACTAAAACATTTTAGGGCCGAACATTATTAAAAATTATTATTTTATAATACTTGTTATGATAATTTAAGACCCACACCTGAAAATGGATTCTATTGATTTTTTTAAAATTTTCACAAAAAAATTTATACTAACGGATAATAAAACGTTATTATTTTTAATCTATAAGTCTTATATTAAGTTTGCAATCAAAATAATTATTTAATTAAAATTGTTTAATTTTTTTTTCTGTTATTAATATGATCGCTGTGAGAAAATAATTTATGATTTTTTTTTTACATTAATTTATCTGAGTATACACATTGTATTTAGTACTTATATTTCTTAAATCTTTAAAAAATAATCAGTGTATTTTATTTATTGCCAACCCTGTCTGATCGACGGTGTAGTGGCGAGCGCGCCGATCGATGGATTTTCAATAGGTTTTTTGGGCGAGATCGACTCGGGCGGAGTCGATCACGCGTCTCGCTTTTTATCCGCGGGTCTCGGATTGCCAGCCCTGATGCAATGCGACCCTTAAAAAGGCGTTTTTGATATATGCTCCTACAGGCGCTAGTTTATGTAGCGTGTGCGCACTTACAAGGTAAAGGGAACGTCACTTGCCGAGCTGCGTCTCGCGAATCGGGACCGTGGAAAATGGTATTATATATCGTCAATTCACACCGAGGAAACGGATTTTAAATACGGCTACAGTGCTCAATGAAATATTTATTTCTGAAAAGCATTTGTTCATATGATTTAAAATTAAGATAAGAAAAATATAAATATTTCACTATTGTTTCCTTCGAAAAGTTGATATAAATCAATAATTAAAATTGAATAAATTATTTGAAACACTTTGAAAACTTTTATATAGTATAATCAAGAGGTTCAGGTATACTTATATTTGTGTGTGTGTGTGTGTGTGTGTTTGTAGTGTGCGTGTGAATTATTAAATACAATCGGCAGTGACTGTCGCAGGCTGATGTATGTATATTGCGGGTCGGCCGTGTTCCGAGGATTGATGCCGCGGTTGCCATGGGAACTGCAGGAAACGTCTCTCTCCGCGTGCTGGACTGTCGCGGGTAATTAAAGGTATCATTAGGAGCACGGTGAGATATGCGGCTAGAAGAAAAGTACTTTTTCAGCTTTGCGTAAGTCCGCAAGCACGCTGCTTGTGCGGAACAGGTTTCAAATAAGGCACGTCGTGAAGGCCAATTCAAAATATTTGTATTCTCACTTTTATTTTAACGATCGTATATCCCGATACGCAAACTATTGATAAATGAAAAAAAATCATAAACTCTACTTACACGTTTTAAATTAATTATTTATTAAATTAAATCCACAAAATCGTCATTTTTTGACATTTCATTGATAAGTATCTTTACTATTCAAAGTTATTCATATAATTGATTTGCATCGACAAATGCAATCGCAATAAAATTTGTCTTCAATCAGTTTAAAACAAAGCCAATTACATGAGTTTGGGATTCATCTATCAGGACAGAATCAAGCAGGTGACCTATTGATTGATAGTCAATGGTCTAACCAATGAGCCAACCGGTGAAATATAGTTAAGTGAATATTTCTTTAAGCACAGTACTTGAATTACCAATGCAGGTGTTCCTAATAAATATTAATATTTTTATAATTGAGAGAAAAATTAATTCACTTCGGTTTTTACTTTATTTCGAGAGTTATAAGATCTCCCTTGAATAATTTATTTTAAATTGAAATAACTTTGAATGCAATTGTATTAAAAATAAACTTGGAATTAATTAAATAAATATTTATTCGGAAATTCTGGAATTCTTGGTATAATTATGTGATTTAACATTCTTTAATAATATTTAAACTCACCGTGAAATTTTTGTTTCATCTTTATAATATTGAAAAATACGGTATTAACATAAATATTTTGGAATATTCAGCAGCGGTCTCTGCATAATATTTTTTTGAAACAAAGTAGTTATTTCAATTTATGTAATTGCTATTTTTAAAAAAAAATAATTGTCAGTTCCACAATGGGACTGGCTGAATTATTTTTCATGATAGTATTACGACACACGAGTGGTCCAGACCGTCCGCCCCTTTTGTTGAGATGTGTACACGTTCACCAGAGCAATGCAGATATCAAAAATACCAACTCCATCGATCGTAGCTACTACTTGGTTTTGTTTCAAATCGAAACTTTGTATAAAGTACCTAAGTTCATAGTCAAGTGCCAAGAGTAACGCAAAATGCTACCATTTTCATAGATATTATAAATGATAATTTTATCTAAATCTTAATATTCAATCGAATAGTCTTTTAAAATGAATTTATTTATAGCGTTATGTTGTGAACTGAATATATCTAGAAAATAAATATTTGTTCTCAAAATACTAACAGTCAAAATTCACTAAGAGACATAAAAACAATTTAAAAAAAATACATGGGAAATAGCTGTAATCTTATGAGCTTAAACATATCCAAGAATTGGATTAAAGCTCCATATATGCAATACTCATTAAAAAAAGTAGATGTCCGGTGAAAATAATTTATATTTTTATTTATTTTATTAGTCTTCTAATCTTGGCGTAATTGCACAAGTAAATTGTACCAAGAAGTTTCCTATTACTTTATTGGAAAATAACAAGATATATTGATATAGTTGAAATGGTTCGACTAGTTAAACGGATGTTTCTGACCGAGGTCGTAATGTAAAGGAAAGGCAGTACACTTGCGAGGGTTCTCAGTGTCTGGCCGTCAATGTAACTGGACGGAGGTTTGATTTATGAGGGTTTTTAATTTCGCCCTCTTGATCAATCAGTGTTCCCTAGGTGGCTGTCTGGTGTTACGTCGGCCATATTTGTAATATCCTTGCGTATGGAGTTTTTATACACACAACGGTGCCTCTCGCAGAATGCTAAGAAGTCAACATTCATTTTCTCAGGCCACTTTGAATCTCCCGAGCTGCTTTATATTCACGCGACGCTGATAATGATTAAGAGAGTACGCGATCGTTTGCTTTAATACGCCTATCTGAGATATTAATCATTCACTTCGAATGTGTACCTGAGGAGTAAATCGGCGTGTGAGGATAGCTACCGCCGCCGTTTTTGCATCTTTCAAGCAATGAAAACTTTAGTAATTGTTTATAAACGTGTTTTACGAAATTAATAAATTATTATTAAATTAATATTGTTTGAATTATGACTGGGAAAATGGTTTGTGATAATTCAGTCTTTATACAAGGTCATGTATTGACTTGGAAACCAATAAACGAATGATCGAAACGAGAGTAGCGAAAAGAAGAGAGTACAGAAACGAAAGAGAGTTCATTAAAATTTTAATATAAACTAAGCTTCCACTATCTTATATTTACAATAGATGGACTTGTTTTTTATAATTTTCGAGATGACAATCGATTTTAATGATCTTAATTTAAATTGTTCGCATTAAAAAAAGTATTTATTTATTGAATTTATTTATATTTTTGTTATTCCAATGCTATTTAAAACCTAGTTGAACTGTATTGAAAATGTATCTTTTCAAAATTTTCAATTAAATTATTCTGTAATAATGATAAGATCAATCGGATTGTACCCAAAATTGCAACAAAATGAAGTGCAACTCGTGAATATTGAGTCTTAGAAGTATTTTTTAAATTTCAAGAAAACTTCAACTGCAACATTATTAATAATAAAAATTAAGTTAATTTTGATTAAGTTTAATATATATAAATAAAAATAAAATTTTCATGTTTATAAATTTCTCTGTAATATAAACATCATGCATTTAAAGGTATTTACTATCAAAGGCATTCAACAGGACGCTGCAATAGCCGGAGTACAAAAATTGTTTGTTCAAACTTGTCACTCCGCTGAGATAAATCTGGTGACTTCGGATCGCTGATAGCATTGTGGTGAGGGTCTTGTTAAGGAGTTGAAGATCTGGTCTCCGGCGATAGGCATCTTCAGAAACCACTTGGCTCAATGCTAACAAGGAAAACATTTTTAAAGTCGGGCGCCATTTATCAAGTGCAAGAATAACTGTTTTTTAGTCATAAAATTTACAAAGATACAGTAAGTAATTTATAGATCGTTTAATTACTATTAAGTATTAAAATTAAATAATCAATGGAAAAAATATCGAAACAGTTACTTAAGATCGAAAAAACACATAAAATAATCGTAATATTTTTACATTTTATGGCAAATAAAGATGATTAAGCATTTAAGCAAAAGTTTAGCACTTATCGATAAAAATAATGCCCGTTTTCATTTATACAGTTTATAACTTTATTTAAAAGTAAAAACATTTAACTCAACGGTCCAAAAAATATTCTCTCTTGGGCCACATTACATTCTTGTGAATATAAATAATAAGTGTGATGTTTTTACTCTGATTTTTTTTAATATCTAGGAAGTTACTTAAACGTCACAAGGATAACTTTTAAATCTAATTTATGAAGAAATATGCATTCTCAATAGCGAAATCTCAATTTTTCAGATAAATTGTGTATCATCTGTATTTTATAATATATTATTAATTATGAAAATCAAAATATATGCGACCTCACATATTATGTAAACACAAAGACAATAAAAAAAATAGTTTGACTCTCAAAAATACTACACGAGTATGAGATTTCGGTTTTTTAATCATAATATACTTGTGTAATAAGAATTACTTACAAAATGACAAATAGATATAATTAATTGATACTCACGGTTTTCATGCCCTTTGTCTTATTTAATGAGTCTTATTCAATTATTAATCGTCATTTAATACTACTCTTGACGTAACAAAGTTTTTCAAGACACTATATAACAATAGCACCATACAATATGATGGTGCGAGACCAAAAAAATGGCATGTCGGAATAGGGCGACATAAGTGTGCGCGGCGCTCAGTACTTTGACTGGTTACTCGATGCAAGAACACGCTTTGACATACGAGATGGTACACTTCTTCTGGATTTCAGTATTGCGACGCCAGCCGCGGTGGCATTCTTTTCGCTCGAGGCAGTAGAGCTTGTACCTCCTAACATCTTGTGCGCGTCTAACACTACAGCCTGCTACACGATATCACGATAACAATATTTAAAATAAATATTTAAAATTATTTTACTAAAAAATATAACTCCTAGATAAAAATCTCGAAGCGAATGCTTCTCGCTGAATTTTAATTAATGTATTTTATAATTTCACTACACAAATGTACAAATGCAAAATGTTTTTTTAAACGTGCTATATACGGTAGAAATTTTTTTTTGCAAAGCATATATTTTCATGGCATTCAGGGAAAAATTGTATTTGAGCAAAATTCCAACAGTAATCAAAAACTTAAAAGAATTTAATATGTAATTTTTGTAATGTTTTAACTATTATATTTAATTGTTTATAATCCTATATAAAGTGTCGTTTTTAACACGGAATTATATTAATTACCCTTTTTTAGTTTTTTTTTTATCTACTGGTAAAGTTTTTTTAATATTGTTTTACACGGATCTAAAAAAGTATCTCTTTTACTATTAATATACACTTAATCTAAATTTTTAATTACTACTATTTATGGTATTTGGTCCGTTATGGCATTGCTAGAGGCTATGATGTAAAACAGTTAAAATAGAATTATATTTTCATTTATTTATTAATAAAATGAATGATTTTTTATTTCAAACAAATCTTGAATAGGAAAATAACTTAATCATCACATAAAAAAACACATCAGATGTTAGCGGAATAAAATTAAATATTGTCCTTTTTAAATGCCTAATTTTAAACCAGTAATCTTTTGAATACGTTTATTTTGAACTAAACTATATTGCATATTATTTGTAATAGGTTTCATTAAAGGGAAATTAATATTAATAAATAAAAATACTCTTTAACGGTCTAACTGCGCAAAGGGCTCTTGCTCAGTGCTATTAGGGTTGTTATATATTTTAAGTATGGATATTATTCACAAAATCTCGTCTAACAAGCAAATAAAATAATTTATTGATAGAAACCGTGTCCTTAATGCGTTGAGGTAAAGCGGAATACTTTGAATATCTTTAGACAATAGTAAAGGTTCCTTATGGAAGCATTCGATGCTGCAAATATTCCAGTTTTTCTCGGTTTCGTTTTATAAGGAGATCGCCAGCAGCTAAGTGGCTCAGGCGGAATTCCGCCGAGGGAAAAAAACCAACCATTCGGAACATTTCGCTATCGTGTTAAAGCTTGTAAAAATAATTTTAAAATAACAATAATATGGTCGCTCAGATAAGAGACAGGCCTCGTATATTGGAATGTCATTTTTTTATGACTATTTCATTATGCTTTTGTACAGGCCTTCTTTGGAAAACGTGTCAGAAAGTTTCAGAAATAAATTAAATTAAAAATATGCGATATTTTGAAGAACGCGACCAATTGCATATTAGCGTTATATGTGTTTTTTTTTAAATTTATTTAATATATGAATATTATATTTAGAAACATAGATGGTGTTTACATGCAATAATTCTATTAATATACAAAGTACTTTCTACACCAATCACAACACAACATCAAAAGAGAGAGTTTTCAAATAAAAATTTTACTCCTCTTATCATGGAGGTATATTTTTCAGATTGTTAATCTTAAATCCTGTCTAAATTTACAGCGCACAATGTTATATTTAAATGTCACTCTTAATAAAAAGAAAAACAAATAAGAGTCTACAGACGGACCCACGATTACATAAATAATTGTCACTTGAACATTTTTGATAGCCCCAGATTTTTAATGTAGTATCTTATGATTTATTCAGCTTATTCATGAATGCGTTTTTAAAAACAAGTATGCGCCAAAAACAATTTTTTTATCAGACTAAAATAAAATTTTTGATTGATATTCGTGTAATATTAATATTATAAAATATAACCAGTTTTCGTTACAAAAAATAACGTGAAATATATGGCAGGTGTTTCGCTTATTATGAAACATTTTTATAGAACTGTTCAGATATATTACCATTTGTAATTCTGTTTAAGAAGGTGGTTGTCAATTTTGCGAGGATATTTATTATCATAAAACAACAGACAACATTGAGTAGTTTTCTTCACAAATGTACTTTTTTGTCTCAAAAACCCCGACTTTTATTCGGCTTTTAGTCGTATCTTTACTCTATTATTTATACGCCGAAAAAAAGATATTTAAAAACTAAAATGCGATCAAAATTCAAAAAGATCAAATAACAAATCCAAGCTAAAAATATAATTACGAGTATTTTGCTCATTAAATCCTTAATACTTACTAACACGATCAATTAATTAATAAATTAACTAGCCCATTATATGTTTGGGACAATAGGAAATTAAAAGTCTTGCCTTCTCCGTTATTAAATTTTTATGCTTTTCCAGAGTTGGCTTTATATAATATTTTTTATAACAAAAAAATAAAGGATATCCGCATTATTTTATATGTACAGATTAATTGTGTTCACGATTTGTTTAAATGATCGATGTTTACACAAAATGACAAGAAAAATCTTCGAAAATTAATTTGAAGACAGTAGAGAGATTTTAGGCAGAAAATTTTCAACTCGCATTTAAAAAATTAATAACCTTGGTGATTTTCAAATGTTGTTTTGTAAATAATCAGTAAATTTATATTAATATTTTAAATAAAATACTTAGAAATAATTTTTCAACATGTTAATTTTTATTGGTGACCAGTTTCGCCAAGCTTTCACGTTGCCATTATAAAACATTATTAAAGTGAAATTCCGCTAAGTACTCTATGTCAAAAATATTGATTACTTAATTTTTATTAGTTAAAAATGTTTTGTTACGACTAAACTTCAGAAATCAAATATTTTTAACAAATCACTGTTTTATACAAATGTAATATCTGAAAAATTATGAATCTTTCGTGGCATAAAAAATATTCACTTGTTTAGATCTTAGAGACGGAAAAATTAAAAAAACTTTAGTCTAAAACTTTTTGCTGTGGGGAAGTTACTTTTAAAAAAATTAGCGAGAGAAACTATTATTTATTTCCCAAAAGGTTACCAAAAGCGTTCATCCCTACTCAATACACGCCCTGTATTTTGTTACAACAAATAACTCGTATCCGGCTCGGGTATCCTTTAAAAGTAAACATCGTTACATTTTATGAGAAATCCAGGTGCTTCCGCGTTAATAATGCTTACAGTTTCTTTAGTATTTGATTGACACGTCATTAAAAACGTTTTTTTTTATTTATTAATAAAATTCGATTTTAAAATGAACGTTACTTCAATGATCCACATTTGGAGTACTACGATTTCCGTATTCCACCTGGAATACAATATATTAGCGAAAATATACAAATAATAAATAAAAATAAATAAATAAAAAAGATAATAAATAAAATAAATAATATTAAATTAAATTTCACAATATTAAAAAAATAAAAGGACACGAGAAACTCTTAATTTACTTATTACCGTTAAATTTATAAGATTTGCATAATATTGCATATAACATGGTGTATAAAATATGAGATTATTTAAAAATATCTTATTGTTGATCTTATGTAAAAAAGAAAAATTATCTTTGACTACATTCATTTTTTCATAATTTTTTTCTGGATGATAAAATTTTTATTTGAAAAACTCAGGAAAAATAAACTAACTTTTTATTTACATAAAGTATGTCAATTTTCAGTAAGATAAATTAGTTTATAATAGAAATCACTGTGATATTTTTTAATATAAATATTTTTAGTCATTTTCAACATTTGTATTTTGTTTTGTATTTTTATGTTTAGACTATTTTCGTCAACTTTCTAAAAATGCATTTTTAACAAGAGTGAGGTTTCATTAATTACAAAATGATCAAGTTACAAATAGTTAGAGAGAGAGATGATATGATTGTCAGGAGTTATTTAAACATTTAATGAGTTTAATATTCATGACGAATCGGGGATATTTTATGTTTGGCCTTCAAACTAAGAACGATTTATATTTTTAATAGACTTTAAAATAATGTGGCCACTCCAGGACTCATATTTTAGATTTGGGTTAAGAGTAAATCATATTTTTTTTTAAAAAACAAACTCGTTATCCTAAAGAGGCCCAACAGTACTAATCGGTATTAACTAACAACGCCAAGAAAACATGTTTGCACTTGAAAACATTAGTTATCAGACTTGATAACCAACCCAGCAGTTCTCGGAACGCTGAAAGCATCCTTCGTATATGCAATCGTATAATATAATGATAACTCCTTAATAATGACGTGTAGAGTTTTTACTTGGCGATTCACTTTGATCACAATTTAGTTACTAATGTATACAGAAGTATTGTGTCGTGCTTATTGCCGCAATCAGGCGCAACTGCTAATGGGCCTGCTCCGCGCGCCCAAGAAAAAGCACCTTAACCCTCCGAGGCAAACCGATTACTACATTATTTAAATAACACCAATTCTTTAAAATCACCGTAATATATTTTCTGTTAAAACTGTTCAGCTAGCGTACTTCTAGGCAAGCAGTTTTTATGCCAAATTTCAAATAAATAAATGTTTAAAAAAATTACTATACATGTGTATGTTCTCCCGACGTAAACATATTTATTTCAAATAATTTTTTAAAAAAATCGCTAGTAATGCTTGATTGCTTGCGTGAAAATTTTTGAGAGCCACGTAATTTTGAAATATTGTAAAAATAATATTTATTTTTTTAACAAATAAAGTCCCCAGTTTTGCTAAGATCAGATACATTAAAAAAAAATTAAATTTAATATTAAACTACTGTGCTTTTTATTGTTTTTGTGGATATTGGGTATAAAAAATCAGAACATGATCTAAACAATGAATAAAATATTCCGGTTGTTGCCAGGTTACCTCACTGCAGGGGTCTTCGGACAGCTTTGGAGTTGTTGTATTATGGAGCGACCAAGGGACATATCTTCGTATAAAGAGATCATAATCTAGTGCAGATGTCCCATTTCGAATATCATTAAGACGTTTTAATTATTACAAATATTGTGAGATGTTAATAATAAACATTGAATTATACTAAAGTTTAAGTAATTATCAACTTTGCAACAATCGTCAATCGTCAAAATTAAAAGACTAAAAATGAATGCTTTATTTAAAAAAAAATCAGTAATTCAGTTAGCCAAAGCTTGTCACAATGTTGCCATAGCCAGAAAGTCTAGACTCGAATAGTTAGAACGATGCGTAATTTTAATTCTAGATTTTTTTGTTTGTATAACATGTACTTTAAACGCATTGATTTTATATGGAGTAACGTACCGTCTTATATTATAATTTTATAGATAAATAGGTTAAAGAGTTGTTTAATCACAAACTAGTTTTCTATATATAAACTATGTGTGCTTTCGTAAACTCAGTTCTTCGGCATCGTTAAGTTAGGTAAGCTTATTTGACCTGCGCACCTTCCACCCTGCAGTGAGCGAGCGCTCGAACGCTGTCGGGAGCATTAAGCTGCCTACGCCCGCTGCAGCACAACCGACAACCGATCGGTGATTAGCCAAAAGTGTTTTCTATTTTGGGGGTTTATTTGGAGTTTTGCCTAAAAGTGGACGCTAGTGGGTACTTCCCGCCCGGATGCCGGTTGGGCTGCAGCGTGTGTAGGCAGCTTTCTGTATCATTATTTAGAGACGGGGTGCAAAAAGTCCGCGCTGCGAGTCCGGGTGCTAAAAACTGGCCGCCACGCCGTCTGCCCGATATGGAGGCGCGGGTTTTTGCGCGACCGCAATTCGGCCAGCCCGCGCGGATGAGCGACCTGGACTGGGGGAAGGAGTGCGGAAGGTTTTTAGCGTTGATTTTAATGATAATAATAATAATAATAATGGTATTGTAAGTGTATATTCATAGCAATAGAGCTCTTTATTGAGACACCTATAATACAATATAAAAAAAATGTTACTATTATACTAGATAAGTAGAAAAATAAAAAAAAACAATAGTGCTTTCAAAACGAAATTATAAATAGAATTAAAAATAAGAGTAAAAATAATTGATTTTGAGATTAACGTAAAGTGAAAGTAGGCTTTATTGAATTCTTATTAGTTTTTGTATTGGTCCTGGAATTTCGATCAAAATACATGTTGTTTGTCCCAGCCAGCAGAAAGTGTTCGTTTTATTAAAAACTCCGTTCTGTTCAGTTAAGAATTCGATTCAGTTTATTTAAATACATTGCATCATACTTTTATCAACTTAAAAATAATAAATAGACTTTAACACAGCTTTCATTTCATATATAAACGAAAAACTATAATATTGATTTTCACATTACATTCACCTTCCTTATATCAACTCAATCATATTGTATACGTTTTCACCTAAAAAATATTAAGTTAAAAATATGAAATAGACTTTCACATTGGTTTCACTTCACTATTTTAAAGCAAAAAAGTATTGAATAAACTTTCACATCTCTTTTTCAACTAAATAATATGAAATAGACTTTCACATTGATTTCACTTCACAATTTTTCAGCAAAAAAATATGAAATAGAGTTTCACATCGATTTCACTTCACTATTTTAAAGCAAAAAAGTATCGAATTGACTTTCACATCTCTTTTTCAACTAAATAATAGGAAATAGACTTTCACATTGATTTTACTTCACTATTTTAAAGCAAAAAAGTATTGAATAGACTTTCACATCTCTTTTTCAACCAAATAATATGAAATAGACTTTCACATTGATTTCACTTCACAATTTTTCAGCGAAAAAATATGAAATGGAGTTTCACATCGATTTCACTTCACTATTTTAAAGCAAAAAAGTATTGAATAGACTTTCACATCTCTTTTTCAACCAAATAATATGAAATAGACTTTCACATTGATTTCACTTCACAATTTTTCAGCGAAAAAATATGAAATGGAGTTTCACATCGATTTCACTTCACTATTTTAAAGCAAAAAAGTATTGAATAGACTTTCACATCTCTTTTTCAACCAAATAATAGGAAATAGACTTTCACATTGATTTCACTTCACTATTTTTCAGCAAAAAAATATGAAATAGACTTTCACATAAGTTTTACTTCACTATTTTTTTCAGCAAAAAAATATGAAATAGACTTTAACATAGCTTTCACTTTAATTTTTTTAAATGAAAAATATCATACAGATACATTGCTCATATTAAAAACATCAAAAAGACTTTTTCATAGCTCTCACCTCACACATATCTACACAAGAGACACATAACATTTTATTTATTTTAATTAATTATTTACTTCAGTTTATATTTTATTTATTAAATTAAGATCATAAGAGTTAAGCACTTTAATAATTATAACATTCATTCAATATTAGATTATTTTTACAAATTTAACAAAAGTAGATGATAAAGCTATTCGACAAAAGAAATATAATAGAATTTATCATTTTTAAACCACCCAGCAAAGAAACAGTAGAAAGGGTACGAACCTGCTCAATTTTCTGAAAACCTGTTAAGTACTCACTTATTCTCAAACAGATTTCAAAGACGATAATATCAAAGATACGCAATTAGATAATAACTCCCGAGGTATAAACTAGATATTGCAAAATCACTTTATAACTATAACAAGACTTGGCTGATTTATTAAAAAGGAAAGACGCTGCGAGGGAAAACAGTACTTAACATTTTTTTATATTTTTAGAAAAGCACAAGAATTTCATTTATAAAAAGAAGATGCAAGTAAAAAGTAGGCTCCCAGTATAATTGAAAATAACGACTAACAAACGCCAACTCCTTATTCTACCAAATAAAAACTGGAACCCCCGTAAGTTTTTCCCCGCCGAGCTACAATAATACGCTATGAAGAAAGAATTTGCGATTCTTCTTAGATCAATCAAACCCATCGATCTTGTAACATCAAAACAGTATCCAAATACGACATCGCTACCAAATACGGACACATCCTTGTGGTGTTTTTAAGGCTTTCGAGTGGAAAGCTAGTAGGACTCGCAGCATAAGAAACTGGACGGTTTCCTAGTATAATGTTCTCGACTTCTTCAAGACTTGGGGATTATTCTACCTCTCGGTAGGAGGCTTTAGTAACATGTGTATTAAGAGAGCAGGAGAGAATGTGAGCACAATGGCAAGACTGAATTAATACAAGCCTCCGAGAAAATACTCCTGAGAAGTAATATTAAACATTTAAGAGTATTGAAGCTACGCATAAAAAAATATGTGCGGCAATTTGTTAAATACTCAATAAAATTCCGATATAAACATATCGCTTATGATAAAGATACGCCTTCAACATTTTTTTCACTTTTTCTAAACTTTGCGCATAAAAACAATTAAAATTGGTAAAAAATAAAAATAGCTAGATTTTATTGTATTTTATTCGCCACGAAGCGTAATTGATATCTACATTGTTTTGGTGCTTGGGGAAGTTAATATAATTTTTTTTTTTTTTAAATTAATTTTAATAAGTTGATTAGAATTTTGGCTCAATAGTTTGGGACAAAATTTTTAATATGAGTCCAAAGGAGCAAACTTACAATGATGAATTGAAATAGACATACTTATAGATACATGTAGATATACAAAAATAAATTGTTGACGTTGCACGTTATAGTCTTGTTATATAATATTTATTTAAAATTTATATTTAAGAACTTCATTCATTTTTTTGTGGTATTTACAAATATAATTATTGGTACTTGTTTTTTATCCGACCACCAATTTTTTTTAGTGTACATGTACTCGCAGAGATAAGAATCTATCATATGACGATGAGTCCCGTTGTTGCGTTTATTTCGTTCCTTTGCAGATTTCTATGACCGCTCTATTCGTTGAGTTAGGTTAGGTTAGGTTAAAAAAAAAAAAAGTTAGGTTAAGTTAGGTTAGGTACAAGTTTTTTGGTGGTCGGATAAAAAACAAGTACCTAATTATTTTGTAGCAACTGGTTTTCAGGGCTTAATTTGCTGACTTCTAGATTTATGATTAATGTATATAATACATATGAAATCTGGAGTAGTACGAAGAAGTTATATGAGTAAAGCACAGCTAGTGAATGATGTCCTGATACAAGTCTAGCACAGCTTGCTGGCGATGACGGTCACACCAAGATCAACAAACGTGGAAATACGGAAATGATTTTTTTAATGTAAAGTACTCTGCAGGTTTGCAGTTCAAGCAGAAGATTTATTTCTGTGTGTATACTTATGCAGTTAAATATCATAAAAAGATGTTAGTAAATATCAATGCGGTCCCTTCAATCAATACCTGGAGCAAAGAAGTGGCCGGAGGCATTCAGCAAAAAGTACGGACGGTTCTTTTACAAAGTAGCAGTGATTTAATTGCGCCCGGCCATGCGGCGAGTATCTTATTGCCAGCCTCTTATTAATTCTGAATCACGGATACTGAGGATTTTGTTCTGATGTTTTACGTAAAAGGAAGAAATGATAAAAAATATAAAATAGTGCGTATTACGCGTAAAGTCGAGGCGATTCTCAATAGAGGCTTGTAGCGGAAGAAAAACAAAAAAAAACACCAAAGACAGCGAACATGAGACGTTCTTCGTGATTCGAGTAGACTATTTTTTATGTAAATATATATTTTTATAATTTTTCGATCGATGTATCGATTTTCTATCCTTGAATTTCAAACGATTACCTAAATAACTTGTTTCCATCGAAAATTAAATTAATTCATCAATTTTAAAATTTTGAATTGTAAAATTAATACCCGTAAAAATAAATTATAATCAATGTTGACTTTCAAAACAATATATCATAATTTTGTTTAGACTATTCACAGCAATAAAATGACGAGTTCAACTTCTTATGTTAAGATATCTATAGTTATAATGATAAACAATAACTTTTTATTTATATCTTCACTGTGAGTTTATTAGAATTAATTTTGCATAACTAGTTTCGACCTTATACACCAGGTCATCATCAGATGCATGACTAAACTGGTTTAGTTTAGTCATGCATCTGATGATGACCTGGTATATAAAGTCGAAACTAGTTATGCAAAATTAATTCTAATAAACTCACAGTGAAGATATAAATAAAAAGTTATTGTTTATCATTATAATAATGGATCTTCACAATTCAAATGCCTTGTCTCTCAACAACAATATCTATAGTTATTTTGTAAAATATAACTTGGTAATAACTGGTTTTAGAACTATTAAAAGCTTAGAGAATTATTATTTAAACTTTTAATTGGTTAAATATTGATAAATTAAAAATTTATGATAATTTCAAAGTTTTTTTTAAAAATATACACAAAGCTTTAACCACGTGCGATGTTAATGTAAAAACGAAAAAAGTATTTAATTAACTTATAAATAAAATGAAAAGTAAATACTGATAAATACATGTATGTATGCATGTTTTAATAAAAGCCATAAAATTTGATAGCGATGGGGAAACGTTTAAATTTGCAAAAGTTGAACTTGAAAAGAGTCAATAGGAACCCTCATAGTAGGTTCAGTGTAAATAAATTATTTTTTTTATTAATTTAATTAGATAGCAGTCCACGTAAATAACCATTTGCAACAATAAATAACTAATGTGTACAATTTGTATGCCAATTCGAAAGATGTAGGCGAGCACCCGATCACTGCCCTCGCGAGGCATTCTTCGGGCATCATTTCATTAAAGCATACTCGTATCGGACATCAGTTATAAAATTAATAGAATTCATAATCAGGCCCCGTGGAACAAAGGTTTGTAGGTTCGGGGTGGGTTTTTGCAGTATGGCATGTTGCACGTTGCACCCTGTTAGGGTTTCTCTCCTGCGGTGACCGACTTCGCGATTCGGTTGCATTCGCCCCGTTTTTGCGCCACACAGGACCGCAGGCCATTGTTGTATTTATTGAATAATCTTGAATGCATTTTGACAAATATGATTTACGACTCATACAAAGAATGCTTAGCTTATAATGTAAAAAGTTATATATAAGACGATTCTAAACACAGCTCTAATTTTTAAAAATTAATATTAAATTTTATCAATTATACTCAACAAGCATTATATTTAGCAAATTTATCATCAAAACGTTTATTAACATGCAAATTTAAGAATAAGGAGTGATTTCACGTAGTTGTGCTCTTTTTTGACTAGTAAAGTGATGGGTTAATAAATCACAACATATTTTTTTTATTGATATGAGTAGTTCTGTTTGAAATAATTTATAATTAGATAGTGATAATTAATTTAATTTTTAATTGTTATATTTAGCAAACTTTTGCAGTTAAGGAGATTACAGATTTTTTTTAGATATTTAATTGTGTAAAGAAGAACTGCTATCCTTTGAAAAATATAAATCATGGAATAGCAATGCTTAACATTTCCCTCGAAGGAAACCAAAACCATAATGATGTTTGCATTAATAATAATTTATCAAAATATTTTTTTGTAAGCCAGGGGAGGTCTCCCTTTTATCCATGTTTGGGGTTTCAAATTTTTCGCGAAACACGTTTTAGAAAGCGTAGTATTTTCTATGGACAAAGGCAAATTCTTTAATGATTGAAAAATAATGAATAATGTATCGATGAACATAACTTTTAAAACAGTAGCCAAAAATTTCTACTTAATTATTTTTAAAAATAATCAAAACAATAATTAAAATGCTTTTTGAAAAATAAATAAGAACGAAAATGTTACTGCATGTCTTATCTTAATATAATATCTAAACCATAAAATATGATTTATTCTTCCATAGTGATACTGACCAAAATTGTTTTTTTGTAATTAGAGTTGTTTTCGATTTCATATCAAGTTTGCAAGTTGGCGAAGTCTTGTCATGGCAAGTTTTTTTAAAATATGTTTTATTTATACGAAGGCGTCATGATCTAAAAAAAGCCTTTACAATACAATATTTTAAAATAATTTCAAACGTGTTTTTCATTTGCTCATTATTTTTACTGTTTTATGCTTAAGCATATATTTTCAGAGTAACATATCGATATATAACTTAGTAAACATATCGACGTACACTTTACATTTATCATATTTTTTATTAGTTTTAAATGAGCTGCAGTATCCAAGCATCATGGATTCCTCCCTCCTTTAGCACGTGATTCGGTTGCATGATACCGCTAATGACGAGCACGCGGCACGACGGGCGCGAAATACACGCGTGCCGGTTACGTGCAATCAATTAAGTTCAGATTTACGTTCATTGAAATTTATATATATATATATATATAAAAATCAAATAAAAGAATCTCATAATTTGAAACTTAATAATTTTTTTAAATTATCACTATGCATAGTAGCGGAAGCAATAAATTATGCGGATGCGTATTACTTGCATGTAGAGAATTGCACAAAAAGTTGTTTCCCTATTCATTTATATACCGATGTGTACTGGGATAGGCCAGCCACACATCGGCCGTGTGATTGACAACTGTCCCTTGCCCAGGAGTTAATTCTGCGGAAAGATCTAGACTTGTTTTTGTAAGAACGAAATATTACGCTTTCTAGGTGAAGTGGCCTCTTGGCAATTATTTGGCCCACATGCAATAAACGAACTCTCCAAAAAGACACAAATACAAAATTAACATTTTATACTAGTAAATTACAAAATGTCGCATGACTTGTTTTTTAAAGGTACTTAGACAGTAGGCAGACGTACCAGGATATTTTATATTATTATCGGGTCCTCAGTAGATTTCTTTTTTATTTATGTAAAAAAATTAGGAAATTCAATATTTTTGACAGAGAGTACTTGGTGGAATTCCATTTTAATATTTTGAATAAAAATACTTGAGTGATTTTCCATATATAATACTTGAGTGATTGACTCTGTTTGATAATGCCAACGTGAAAGGTTGGCGAAACCGGTCACTAATAAAAACAAAAATGTGGAAAATCACTCAAGTATTTTTATTCAAAATATTAAAAAAATTAGGTTAAGTTAGTATCAATAGTATTTTATTGCTTCAACCTGTCTCCAGACCTACTGTACTTCTCCCAATCTTCATACCCAATAGAAGCACATTTTGTATCTTTTTCACTTGCAAGCCCAGTTTCAGTGGACTTGAAGCTACGGTTTCTCTTTAGCAGCTAAATAAAACATACATCATTATAAAGCTAATATCATAATCTGGTCACAACAATAATATATGCATAAAATAATCGTTTATATATATGTAATTTTTCACGCCAATTGTTTCAATAGTGTTTGAGTAAATTCCACTAATTGCGTTTATCGCGTCGCTATTGTTAAGCTTTATCGTCCATTTCATTCAGGAAAATAAAAACAAAGCACAGCTTCCAAGGGCGGCAAAGCTCTGGTGCGGGAACTCTCGGCAATAATTCCCGACTAACGAAGGCGCCCGGCGGCCATGTCCGAGCGCAGTACGAATTATTTAATTCCGCCCGAGCTCATCTGTCTCCAGCCTCCGTGAAGAAATAAAATTATTAATCACGCGTGAAGTATAAATATCTCGTTAGGTTGGCGGCGGCGGCGTGTATCCACTTTATTTACTTATTCCCCGCCATTGTTGGCAGCCCTTCGTTACTCACGTCACGCCGGCGCGGCACTGTCGCCAACTGCAGCTTCCGAATCAATTGTAAAAATTTTGATCTCCCGCAGAGAGAGTGCCTCAAAGTTACCGTGAAAAAAAAATACCGCTTTGATTAGGCGAGATTTTTCACGACTCGTTTTTCAATCAGCAGGCTAGAATTTCAATGCGATTTTGTTTAACTTATGACCGGGAAAAATATGAATAAATTAGAAAAATATATATAATATATAATACATATATGTTTAGAGAGAAGAATAATGAAAGTCGAACTTTTAAGACCCATAAAGTGAAATGACGTTACAAGGGTTCTCGATTAATATACTTGTCCTTGTAACACGGAAATGGTTATTAAGGATATTTTAAGGCATATCTCTCTCGTTTGAGATCTACACTTCTAAAGGCGCTGTTGAGATTTCGAATGCGAGCTGTTTTACCGGCGGTAATCGCACGAATGATGGGAATCCCAAATTTGAACGTCTTATGACGACCAGGCCTTGTAAATATCTTCTCTTGTCGGCGCTTTTATCTCAAGAGATCCTAGAATCGCATAAACAACCGCGTATTAAATGACCGGCTTATTGTCAATAAATGTAACAATTTTATGTGATTATATGGAAAAAGTGTGCCCCTTAAAGGTTTACTCAGAAAAAAATTGTATTCCATAGTCGTCCTACTGTCTTATTAAGTAGATATAAATACTATTTTTTTTTTCGTAAATGCAGGCACGCTTGTATTAGCAATTGTGAAATTTTTTTATCATTGTTAGTGTCATCCAGCATTTTTTTATTAGTATGCCACATGATTATATTTTTAAAATAAATACAGAAAGACTTTTTTAATGCAAATATATGAGAAGATTTTATTTAAAAAAATACAATACAGTGTCCTTTAAACTACGCATTGTATGTCGTGTGGGCTGGGGGGGGGGGGTAATGTATGCGGGCACTACAGGAACCCCCTGAGGCTATTAAGACGCCAGCCGACTGACCCTTCTGACCACCCTGTATAACTTCCAGTCTCGTGGTCCGCGGCCATATTACTTCATCTCTCATCATTATACATAAATGAAAATATTTTTTTAAAGATAGTGCATGTGCCTAATTTTTATTTTTTTCCTATACAAAACAAATACACTGTGTGCCTGGTATATAATGAATTGTGGTGTAAGAGAATATAATCATACAATCAGAGATTATTTACTTAGACTTCACTTCTCTAAAAAATCGATTTTAAAATATTTTGGCATTCTTTCTAGAAGTTGATTACCGTAAATAATCCTTACAAAAAAACCATAACTTTTTAATATTATTTTGTAACTATAAAGCTTGTATTTATTGGTCATCTTTAGCACAGTAAAGCAAGTGCGTGGTTGGGAGTCGCTGGCTCGGGGCGCGCCGGACCTCCCATCAAGATGTTGCCCTCCATTATTTTAGTATCAAGAAGCCGTTTGGTCAATTTCCCAAAAATAGGGAGAAACGTGCATAATGCTTAAAGTTACATAACCGTAAACTTTTATTACCTCCAAACGCCAGCTTTAGAGAAGTCGTATTTATAAATCCTTACGTTAATATATATTTATAAAAACTAAATATATATTACATCCTTAGTTAATTAATAATTGAATTGCAATACTATACAAATCAAAAATGATTTTTTTTTCTGTTGTGCTTAATTACGCTGATATACATGTGACATTTAAATGTATCTTAATATTTGAGAAGTCATATTTAATTAAATATTTATTTTCTTTAAAATATTTTATGAATAATGTAAATATATTTGTGAAATTGATATGTCGAAACGAAATTTTATATTTATTGAAATGTTTAATTATAATTTTTTGTTCGTTACTTGAGCTGCGCGTATTCCCCTATTCGCTCGCTTCCTGCGAACATATTGCGTTTTGATGTCCTGTAATTAGGCGCTCGGACAACCGATGGTCGACCACATATCACATAAGGAGATTAAAAAACTGGAGATGTCACTCTCCCCCCAAAAACACGCGAGACGCTTTTTGTATTGAGACATTTCTGTCATTAATCTTGCGCACCGTGCTCGCCGCATTCATCTGACGTGTGCAAATAAGCAATCAAAAATACTTCATACCGTCCACGCGATGCATGAAATGCATTTGTAATATGATTATTTTTATACGGGTTTTTTTGCGAGAGGCTTTGCCTATAAAAGTAAAACTTTCGTTTTGATGTTTCTACATTTTATTTTGAAAGTAATTCAAAATAAGCAGGGCAGAAAACGCTATATGTATGAAACCACAGGATATTTTAATATATTGGTGTTTTGTTGCTCGATGTAGCTGTCAAATATCCCACGCAAATAATCTCGGAGAGCAAATATTCCCTAAGCTAATGTTAGTTTAGTGAGACAGTTTCCCTGTATCTGGCAACACCATTGGCGGCTCCGGAAAGGCCTGTCTAATTAAAGAAAAGTACCCTAGACGGGGGATCCTCTATAAATATAGACGAGAAGAAGAAGAATTTTTACTTGTCAGGAGAATTTCATCGTTGGTGAAATACTACGCAATAAAATTATTTAAAAAAAATAGTAACGTGTATAATATTTTTCATCGCTCATAGTGATGGACGCTCACTGACTTTGGAACATCAGAGGTATTGAAAGGTGTGATTGACTTTTTAAATTAAATATATATTTTAAAAAATTACACTTAAATAAAAATAAAATAAAAATATATCATTTAAACTTACGTTTATAAGCAATGTATGTTTTTATAAAGAATTTCGTAAATATTCTAAATAAGTTAAAACATTTTAAAAAGTATAGACATTTAAAACCAATGTCGCAGTAGAGTTGAAAGATTTAGAGACATTTCTATTCAATGCTATGAATTTCAAACAATTACCCAAAACCAAAAGTTAAAAATGGCAAAAAATGATTTCTGTACGTGGTGTTGGCAGGTCTTTGGTAGAATCTTAAAATTAATATGCAAGTCCTCGCTTTTAATTAGAGCTCCCCACACGTGCCGCGAGCTGCGGCGGTATTTCCGGACGGCGCTGGCACGCACCCTGATGATTTATTTGCCCCAATTATCTGTGGGAACTCCGCTGATGATGGACGGGAGACGAGAGACTTGGAGCTGCCGGTATTTTCATCAACAGGTGTGAGGTTTTTATCACCTCTATTTGGACAAATACCAGGTCTTAATTGATCCATTGAAAAAAACTTAATAAATATTGAATTTGAGCTATATTTCAGATTGATGAAATACCAGCACTTGTCTAGAAACGTGTTTTGGTTTTTATTTAGATTATTTTTACCCTTCTTGTCACAATACAATCGATGGATCAATATTTCGACAGTCCCTCCATAAGTCACGTCCACAATGATATGTTTGGCCTAACTCCGGTGTGAGGGTGTTTTACTGCTCCCCCCGGATATTCCTAAGGGATGTATTTATTTATTGCCTTCTCAGAGTGACAGATCTACCCCTGAACTAATGTTTGAGAAAAAAACATATTGCTGCGAATCGATTTTGAGTTTAATGATGCGTAGAGAATTAAATCAATGGATTAAAGAAATGGTAAACATTTTAATATCATAGAATCGTATTATCGTAAATAAAAGATACATTTTTAAGTTTGGATAATCGTGAAATGTTTGATCAATATGAAACTTGCATTGTTGCAGATCATCGTAGATGAATATAATTTTTTTTTATTAATTTGAAATTGTGCAGTTGTGTGCATTGCATAAATATTTTATTTGAAGCCGTATAAAGATTTCATCGAAAATATTTAGTTTTTAAATACAAATACTGACTTATGATAAAGTTACATCACGTACAAACTCGATCCAGTGCCTGGCCGTGACGGGCTCGTATCTAATTGCAATTTCCTCTCGTTCGAGTTGATTGTTGGGAAGCGTTAACGAACATATCGCTGCAAATGTCTTGACATCTTTCTAACTCGAAGTACTTTAATAACGTGCTAAATAAATAATTACATATAAATTAAAATTCTTTCTTGTAATGCAGTACCTACCGCGCCAAATCAACAATACTACTATTGTCACCGCAAGAGAGTTGGATATTCAATTAAATAAAAATATTTAATTTAATACTATTGACCATGGATATTTTCTATAATTTAGTATCGTAAATTTTCAGTGAAAATACTTTAATTTCTGTTTACAAATATTCATATAAAAAAAATATTTTATTTTCCTTTCTTTTTGGCCTTTTAAGAGTATAGTTTCAATTTATCAATACTTTTACATTTTGAATTCGTAAATTTACCAAATAAAAACTTGAAAATAAATATTGATTCTTATCCCCATTATCAAGCAAATTTATTTAAATCACACGTTATATAAACTTACCAATATTATTTGATGAAACAGTAAGTTAATAAAATTTACTAAAAATAGGACAAAACTTGAATAAAATAAAAGTCAATCGCAGTAAAGAGAATATTTTAAAATATATATTTTACTATAAATATAAATACATTTGGCTGATTTTGGATTCTGATTGGCGAATTCCGGTAATAGATTTTTGGATTTTTTTAAAATCAAATATTTATTTGCCACAGTTGGTTATATTACTATGGCAGGGTGTAGTGCAGCAGCAGCCAGGTCGAGCCCCACCGTTAGCCTCTGAAAGGTCCTATTCTGCTCCGCATGCCCTATTCCAGCCGCTCCTCACTCCGTCGCCTGTTTTGCCCGCATTCTCGTGGGTGCGTAAGGCGTGTTGGATTTATTAACTTAGCCTTTTTAGTACGTCGAATGAACACTAATTAATATGAAAAAAAGTTTTGTTCTCGATCGGGCAGTATGCGTGAGATGAGATCTCATCTGTTTTTAATTGTCATTTGAGACAACCTTCGTTTTTCACGGAAACTGTTCATAGATATAAGGAGTAGCATTTTTATAGCCTGTACATCGTGTCCATTAAAAATTGTCTTGCTTGAAAAAAATGGTGTTATTCATACAAACGTATTATTAATATGGTTTTATAGTTCTTGTTAATAGAAATATGGTTTTAAGACGAAAACATTTCCACATATTACTCATTAAATTTTATTGTAATAGTAGGTATAATAACATTTATTTTTTCTACGACGGAGTCCAATAGTCGGAGTAGTAATAACTGCGCAACTTTCCCATCAAACTATTCTAGATCCAATCTTGCTTGTATGGCAATATAATTTATGTCAAGATAGTTAATTGCTATAACTTCATAAAAATAACTATTTATTTATTATATGCAGTATTGTACTAACAGCGGTCCACAATAATTCTAAATATCAACATCACATTATGTCTAGATATACTACACTTCTCTACGATGAAAATAAATTTTATTTTAGAAATATTATACAATGATTAATTTTTATTCATTAAATTTAAAATAACTGAAAACACGATAAATTTTAATAATTTGCTGTTTTGTAAAAAAATACTCACATAGTTAAAATAAATGAATATAATATACTTATTCGTGCGATCTAATACTCAGCGTCACACATTATTGGAGTAAAAAATTAGATCAATTTGTCAATCACCCCTGTTCTTCTTGAAAAAAAGGGGGGCCTTATTCAAAATAAGTTAGGCCAATTGATGTTTTTAAATTTACAAGTCCCCGGAGGACAGGATCGCGAAGGTGGAAAAAGTTGAGTCGGTACAGCGGGCGGGACGTGCGATGTTTATTGAGTATTGATATCGCAGGAGAACTTCAGCAAGAAATCCACTTTATCTTAGCGTTTATTTTATTGCGTGAATACGCGAATAGTACAATTGCAGCTTTTTACGGGCGAGTGAGTGAATTTTAGATACCCGTTGACGTTACAAGTGAATATCAAATATCCGAATATAATGCAATGCGTATTGAATGGACGTGATCTATACATAATAGCAACTAACGATACAAAAACTTAAGATTTTAATCTCAACTCTTACCTTATTTGAGAAAGTTTTTTTTGTGATTTATCTAGATATAACCATGGCACATAGGCGTCAGATATGTTACATTTACCATACTTCTCTCTGCCTCTTCTGAAAGTATTTGTTTACTCGTTCATTTCATCTTCGTTTGTGTTTTGGTCGAGGAGTTAATTTTTGCAAGATATAATATTCACAAAATTTTATGCTATGGCATTGTCATGTCTTGCTCTATAAACGGCTAAAATGAATAATTTATATTTATCTCGTAATAAATGCTCAAGTTGTTTTCTCGTTGAATGTGTGGAATGTAAGTTTTTCTCGTTGCTTTTACAAGTTTGGGCGCGCTAAAGGCTTCAGGCGATCAGATGTTTTTCGGGAGCTGCCCTGCCTGGAGGCGCATTGTTTATGAGGCTCCTGAAGTCGGAGATGGGATCGATCTGCAAGGCCGGTGGCTCCTTAATGCGGGCGTTCACAGTCCCGCCGCACCACCGACTCCCGACCCCTGACGTCACACTGTTGTGTCTATTCCTACACATTTAATATTAAAGTGTAGAGTACAGCCGCTTCGTGATTATACCTATATATTCTCGCAGCAAATTTTAAATAAAGATTTTATAAAACACACATTATATATAAAAGTATTGCTAATCGTTTACGATTGCATATTTTTTATTTTTTTTAATGATGTACAACAGAATGCATATGCTTTGCAATATGACATTCATCATAGGGCTAAAAATTAAATGCCACTAGAAGAGATTTATACAAGCCGTATGCATTTTCTGGATTGGTAATCGGTAAATATGCAATTGAAAGCATAAACAAATAAATACAAAGCAATTCCACATGCAGAGTAATTGAATTGGAATTGTATCCAATAAAGGTGCTATAAAATTACCATATTAATAAACGCCTGTCATACTTCTGTATCTCGACGACCGAGCACGCCCGTGTAATGGCGACTCCGGCCACTATTAACCTTCCCGGGACTGCATTTTGCTCGTTTTGTGTGTATCGATTACTACCTGTGCGAAGGCTTTGTTCCACACCGCTGATTTAAATACGCCTCTTATATCAATTGCGGACAGATTAGTGTACATATTCTATGGGGAGGTCTTCATCCAAACATGATTGATGATTGTTATGATTTAAATGTGGTGTATCGAAATTCGTTGCATTGCTCAAAGCGAGAGACTATGACTGCTTTCACAAAAGCCGTTGTATAATATAAACATTTTTTAAAAAATCAGCAGTTAGTGCATTTAATGAGCGACTATAGGGGTTAGGTTAATTTTTTGATGAATTATTAAGATATTGTAAAAAAAAATTGTTTCATGATTCTCCTAAAAATGAACACATTTTAAAAATAACTCTCGTTAGCCCAGAAAAACTGGACACAACCGCAATAGCCTGCAACCGCTTTGAGTCGCTAGCTTGTGGCTCTTCCGCCTTCAATCTACATTCTTAGAGAGTTACATAAATTATAAAGTTTCTGTTCTGTTTTTCTGGACTTGGGTGTCTCCCTATTGTAAATATATCTATGTTAAAAAGAGAGACGAATGAAGAGCACTTTTAAATGTTTTTCTTCACACTTAAAAGGAATTCTTGTAAATGTATGTATAAGATTTAATATAATATTCACTGAAACTATTTGATTTATTTTCTGGTTGTTTTTTGAAGATTATCTTATTACTTTTATGATTAGGGTTAGTGCTTTTTTAAATTTAAATTTGTTTCTAGCTCTTATTGCCACTTTCACATTTAAATGTAATTTTTTATATTAACGGAAGTGTAATTTTTTTTTTTTTGTAAGTTGTAAAATACATTTTCTAAAAAAACAGAGGTGTAGATAATGTGGCTTGAAAAAAGGATATAATATTCCAGAGGCGTGCGTGTCGTCAGACATGCGTTATGTTGTGGACACGACCAGGGAAACATGCGAGGAGTTATGTGTATGTAAAACCAAGAATATATTTTTATGTACTTACGCGTATAAAATAATATAAGCAGGTTTTATACATATTTTTAATGCAATAAAATAGTCGCACAAGGTACTTTAAAAATATCAAATAAACCAATTTAATCATTAAAAAAAAAAGGAGTATGTTTAATTCTAACACACGAAAAAGATCACAGATTTTTGTAGTATTTCATATCAAAAAATATACAAAATCTAAAATAACAATTCATTCTGGCACTATAAGATAGATTTTGAATGCTTGTTTTGTTTTTAAGAAAGTAAAATATCTAGAGTGTACTCAATAACAGTTTTGTCTTGTAAAAATGATATTTAAAATTCTGCTAAAAACTTTACTCTCATATATAATTTTAAAATTATTTTTAGGGTTTTGTTATAACATATTGACTTAACGTGTTTGTCGAACAGTAATTTTTCGCTGACACCGGCACATGATTATTGTAAAATAAAATCATGTTCTGCAACAAAAAAGTTACATGTCTCCAATTCCTTTAATAACTTCTCTTAATATATATTAACAATAATATATTTAATATAAAAATCTTAGAAAACCGTAAATCATTAATCATACTTAGGAATCGTGGATTTTGTTGTGAAAACAATTATAATATTTTCTAAAGATAAATATATTTTTGCATTGAATTTGTTATAAATATCAACATTGAATAGGCGTAAATAATTATAATAAAAAGTCGCTCCCCGTGGCGGGGCAGGCGCTCGGCATCTGGCTGGAGGCCGGGGCTGAAAATCGAAGATGCTTATTTGTATGCAGCCGAGGTCCGAACCCTCCGCCCGCCCGAGAGGGACGCCCGGGCCGGCGCGCGAGCGAGAGGGCCGCGAGTCACTGCCAGTATTGACGTGCCGCACTCGGAGGACTCGAAAACTGAAAACAGCCCCCGGATCAGCTGCGAGGCTGCCGTACTACCTAATTTGCGCGAATTTCAACTGCAATATATTTAGAAATTTAATATTTTTGACAGAGTACTTGGTGGAATTCCATTTTAGTATATTTTTTTGAATAAAATACTTGAGTGATTTTCCACGTGTTCGATTTTTATTTGTGACCGATTTCGCCAACCTTTCACGTTGGCATTATCAAATAGAGTTTTTTGAGCAGTCTGTTTGATCATGCAAACGTGAAAGGTTGGCGAAACCGGTCACGAATAATTTCTTATTAACACGTGAAAAATCACTCAAGTATTTTATTAAAAAAAAAATATTTCAATATATTTATGATCATTTCTGTCATCACTGAGATTCATGTTTATTATATTACAAATATTATATTTTTGAACGAAGGTCAGATTTAAATTACGCAAAAGAGGATTTTTTTTGAGAACAAAATAAATAACAGACCTTTTATATTTTCATTTCTTATATATCATCATTAACATACATATTTATTACTTCAGATTTAATAATACTTCAACAATTTTACTAAAATAATATGATATTTACTATAAAAGCTGACGTTCATTTTCTTTCTCTCTTGATGATAACAGGATTCTTAATATATATATTTATCTATATATATATATATATATATATATATATATATATATATATATATATATATATATATATATATATATATATATATATATATATAAATATTGTGATAAAAATCCAGTATTTTTATCCAATAAAAAAAATACACCTTTGAAATACTTAATGTAGTTATAGTAATAAATTACTAATATATTGTTTGAGCAGTAGGTACAATTATGCAATTGATGAGCTATATAAAAATGAGCATTTGCTAGTATTTTTGCAAAAGTTTCACTTAAATACTTTGAAAACCTTTAGATCGATAACACAATAAAAAGAGACATTTAAATAATTAAATATCTTATTTCTTAAATAAGAAATAATTTTTTCTCGTGCTTTTCATATTTTTTTAATCGAATGTAATTTATGTGTAAAAAAACATATTTGTTATTTTTTTTAAATATTGAAGAAAAAATTTAAGAACACAAATATCTTGATTCGTTTAAAAAAATATATGTTCAACCCCTAGGAGGGTAAACAAAACCAAAGCTCACCTTTGTATCACTTGGCAAGCTTTCAAAGGTTCAATTCTCCTTCACGCGGCCATCCAAATGGAAATGCTCCGATTTCCTCGAAGCGGAATTGCTCCCGAACCTGTCCTCGTATTCAATAGAACGTCACCTAATCTACCGAGCACACATCGAGATAAGAAGCTGCGGCCCCTCGCGCCGAGGAACCTCAGCTTATTTCTGATCTCCAGATACCTGAACAAATAAGGAAGATTTTTCTTTTGATTTTCTTTAGGTTTAGATTTTTTTTTACTATATCTGCCTTTTCACTTATGATATCTCAAAACGACTTTGTAAATAAAAAAACATGCTTTAAAAAATAAAAAAAATATCAGCGCATGACTTACGCCATTTAAATTTATTTATATATTTAGCGTATTTTTAATGTATGGGTTAATTGATCCAGTCTAAAAATTATCACTAAGAAGCTTAATACATAATTTTACATAGATAATGACATTAAAAAAAAAATAATTGAAAAAAAATATGTAATAATGTCATTCTACAGTCGGAACTTCATCGGAGCTTCATTTTTAAGAAGTTTGCGTTTAATTTTGAGCAACCCGGGGTCTTATAAAAAAGCTTTGCCTCAGAGCAACTCTGAAATCAACCCTTTGATGCAGGGCAGAGCGATTTGTTTTCCTCCTCAGTGATATTACACAGATTTCAATATATTTCCAATTCAATTATGACTAATCCCAAAACGGTGCGAAATTACCAAAAAGTTTTACCATAAGTGCATCCAGATAGCATCGCCTCATACACTAATGTGATTAAAATTCAAATGAAACGGCTCGCTGTAACGGAGTGCGTGGAAGGACGGCCCGTTACGGGAAACGGGAGCCGTTTCAAACAATTTCAAAAGTCGTTACCGCAATGTGTCGCATTTAATGTGCGGAGGACAAAGATTATTGCGATTGCCTTGTATTGTGTGACGCTAATGCCTCTGCATGGTTGTTTTGAATGAGTACTTGTATACTCTGTGAGAGTTTTGCGAATTAGATTTGGACTCACTTGTTGCGATAATCACAAAAAAGCAAAAAATAGATAATTAAATATTTTTTATTAAAAAAAATTTTTAAACCAGAATTATATTTAATGCATACTCACATATTTCAATGATGCCATAAATCACTGTGGCATCTTAAATGAAATTATAATATTCTATTAATATCGGAGGGTCAACGGCGCGGACCATTCCTCACATCATAACTCACCTGTCCTGCT
This sequence comes from Atopsyche davidsoni, assembly GCA_022113835.1. NCBI lineage: Eukaryota > Metazoa > Arthropoda > Insecta > Trichoptera > Hydrobiosidae > Atopsyche > Atopsyche davidsoni. The sequence goes on along the minus strand of JAILWY010000006.1, from coordinate 4,353,954 downwards.
TACCTGCGCGGGGTGTAATGAGTATGTCCGCGATGCACTGCAGCCTCGCAGCATCTCTGTGGGAATATCAGGTCGGCAGTTGCCAGATGACGGGCTGATGATACCGGGCATTGTGAGTCTTCCTCGTGCGTGCTGGCGTACAAGACGACTGCAAATACTGACTGGATTTGCCATGTAAACCATTTTGTAAATTAAGAAAAATTAAACAATTATTTAAATTAAATTAATTTTTTATCATATACTCATTCTACCATTTAAAATATCTTGGGTTGCATTTTGTTAAATTTGTGTAAAAATGTTTAATTCAATAAACAGTTATGACATAATTGATAAAATCACCAGTAGAATAGTGCATTTTGAAATTTGTATGAGATTTGCATTTTTCATCCATACGAAAATATTGTAGATGGAATATGTATATATAAATAAAAATATATCAAGTGGTAGAGAATTTTATCACCTTATAAAATATTATGCATACGAAAATAATTCTAATAAACTAATAATTTCTATATTTTTTATAGCTGGGCAATATCATCAGTTTACTAGTATCCTGTTTACACAGCATAATCCTCCGTTATGTAACAATCACGCATTAGTTTGAATGGCCGCGGTCACATGGAGCACATTCGTATGCACCCTATGGCTGCATTTTAATTGATTCCCACAGGCCGCACCGGGGCTTATGCAAACATCAATATTGTAACGTGTAATGCAGACTACATGACACGTGCGCGCATGAAAGCCTAGCATTACCAGGTGTACTTGTAATTAATTTCCGGTTTTTTTGTAAATAAAACACAATATTGCAAGAGAAGTGTTAAAGATATTTTATTCAAAATATTTTCCATCGTTTTCTATATATTTTTTCCACTTTTCCGGTAATTTGTGGATACCACGCCAATAGAATTGACTGTCTTTGGTGGTGAACCACTCGGTGAGCCAATTTCGAAAATTTTCATAAGAATCGAAGCGCTGCTCAGAAAGTGCGTGGCCCAGCGAAGCAAAGAGGTAGTAGTCCGATGGGGCCAAGTCTGGTGAGTAAGCCGCATGATCAAGCATTTCCCACTGGAGTTGTTCCAGCGTGTCGCGAACGTGTTTCGACTTATGCGATGGTGCATTGTCATGGAGCAAAATCACCTGCTTCTGTCTTTCTTTATATTCTGGTCGGTTTTCCGCAATTGCTCGGCTCAAATCTTTGATTTGTTGTTCGTAGCGAACGGCGTTCGCAGTTTCACCAGGTTTCAGCAGTTCAAAGTAGATAACACCGGTGTGGTCCCACCACACACACAGCATGGCCTTCCGACTGAAACGATTTGGCCGTGCCGTCGATGTCGATGCTTCACCTGGACTTACCCACGATTTTTTGCGGTTAGGGTTCTCTAAAAAAATCCATTTTTCATCGCCAGGAACAATACGATGCAGAAAAGACTTTCTTTTGTATCGTTGAAGCAGCATTTCACATGTCACTTTTCGATTTTCCATTTGTCTCTCGGTCAGTTCATGCGACACCCACTTTCCGCACTTCTGAATTTTTCCCATGGCTCGCAGACGTTTGGAGATTGCTTGCTGTTGAACTCCCAGCGCTTCTGCAAGCTGTCGTTGCGTTTGCGTATCGTCTTCATCCAATACGCTTGCAATTCGACGTCATCAAACGATTTTCGCTTTCCGGAGCATGCGACGTCGTTCAGGTCGAAATCTCCATTTCTGAATTGTCGAAACCACGTTTCACATGTTCGAAGTGTTAAAGCATGATTGCCATAAACTTCCACAAGCGCACGGTGGCTCTCGGACACTTTTTTCCATGAAAAGCAATGCATGGCGCATATGTTCAAAATTCGGTACGAATGCAGACATCTTTGACACGCAATAAAAACTTTCTAAAATAATTTTTTAGGAAAACGTCAACGCCGTTTAGACACTCGATAACTACTTAACAAAATGACATATAAGTGCTACCAACAGCAAAGCAAAATACAGAACACCATCTATCGAAAAAAACCGGAAATTAATTAGGAGTACACCTGGTACACGTGCCTATTGGCACACCTCTCCCTTGTAATTGAATCCGCACATGTAAAGCGCTCAGGAGATGTGCATTACCGATTGGGATTATTTCTACACAGGTGTTTTGCATGGGTATAATGTTTCTTATGAAAATCAATATATAATTGAAACCTCAATGCATACACTTGCTAATCAGGAATCTTAGTTTGAAACTCTGAGTACGCCCTGTTCGTGATCTCAAACAAAACCGATGTTTATTTATAGACCCCTCTTCAAAAACTTTTTGTTTTAATAATTTTGTAAATAAATTATAGCGGATTGTAAAATAATATTTTTTTCTGTTTTTATATAATTATCTAATAATTTCCACACTAATATTTACAAAAGTTGAAAATAATTTTTTAATATGAAGAAATTTTTAAAAAATGATCACACTGCGAGCCAGCGAGGTTACAAGGGCAGAAGGAAGTCGTATATCAGTAAACTGCCACAGTTTCCCCGTCGTCTGCATGCTCGAGGAGCCGTTACAAAGTAACGAGTCTCTGTATATATTGTAACTCTATTCCTTCGTACATAGTTTTATACATTAAAGTTAAATAAACGTGGCATCTAAAAGCAGGCTATCTGATAAAACTATCAATGTATCATATTTCTAGTGAAATCGATTTTTTTTCATTATTATGTAAATAGCATAATTACGAGATTTCGTGACAGAATTATGTAGTTTTGTGTTCTTTTACAGTATTATAGTTAATTATACATTGTGAAAGCGTTTTTTCAGTTAACGGTATTTTGCAGTTGAAACGTAGTACATATTCTCGCTGTTTGAGCTGCATCATGGCGCATGTCGCCATACATGTCAGCCTGACTTGTATTAGATAATCGTTACAGATTTTTAAAGTAAAGACATTTCATGAATGATTCGGGCTATTCTCGGAAGTCCGTAAGGGCCGGCCCATTCATGAGGCTGTTATCTGGACCCCATCTGGCCGGGGCTGCGTGCCGGGGCGACCTGCGACCTCCTCCGCGGCTCCTTTGCGAGCGTCTCGGAAGGGCTTCTGATGGCAGCCGATAGTGCTCTGTGTGCAGCAGATGACAAGTTTTGCCAACGATGATTTTGATGATTTCTTTGAATAAAGTTCTTTTAGAAAATTCATCTCTGAAAAGGCTGCATTATCAATGCGATTCAATACGCGAATTAACACTTACTAACTCACTTAACAATGACTTCCGCTAGTCGCTTGCAAACGGAGATATTAACTGTCAATATTTTTTAAAAGAACTGTTACATATTGCTAATTTTAGGTTCAAAAGTATTATTCTTTTCATATATATATATATATATATATATATATATATATATATATATATATATATATATATATATATATATATATATATATATATATATATATATATATATATATATATATATATATATATATATATTAATGTATATAAAGAACCTTTACACTTATAAGAGTATCTTTTAAGAGTTTTTATTTCTTTTCAATAATTTAAAAATAAGTAAAAAATAAATTGGCCAAGAGCTTGAGTGAGTTTAACCTTGAGTACAAAGTGTTACTTGGAGTGGATAGGTTATTATTGAGTATTTTATGTTGTCTTAAAACTATTGACTTTGTACTGAAAATAAGTCTGAATAATCGATAAAAAAATAAGAAAATTTAAATATTTTTGTAAAATATTTATTTTAAACAGTGAGTCATCTGTTTTGAACAATATTATTTTAGAAAAAAAAATTATTACCGGTGTGGGCTATTAAAGTACTATAGTATTAAAATCGTTAATGCTAACACTCTTGAAGATCAAAGATCATTTTATAAAAATTAAATTTATTAAAGGCTTTTTAGTGTTTTTTCACGAAAAAAGGCTTTCATACGTCTACTTTCCACGGCAGTCGGTGTCTATCTGACCACTCGAAAGACCTTTCACTCGAGCGAGACCCGCGAAGCCTCCTGAGACCACGCCCTTCGGCCAATCGCGATCCTCTAGGCCGCCTCTGCCTCACTCCTACCCAATCACGAGCCTCCTCTGATAGTCCCTCCGTCCCTCTTCAACGCTAGAGAAAGGGGCGAGATGGATGTAGTGAGAAATTTGCATTTTTGTATTTGGGACTCTGGCGTTTCATTCGGCTTAATTTAATTAATTTTAGGTGTTCTGTGCTTATTTGTGATGAAGGGTTGGGATTTTGCTTCGGACTTTGTACTTTACTTAAGTATATTGCTTTATATACTAAAGTATAGTACTTTACTTAAGCATGGCAGTTGGCAGGACATAACTCTTTTTTATTTTTTTAACGTACAAACCAAAGAACATTGTAATACAAAAAATAAGGGTTAGTATATTCACAAAAGATAATTCATATTCATTTCAAAACTAATATTTATAAAAATCATAAACTAATTTATGTTAATAGTAAGACAATTATTTTCGTTTTAGATTTTTATAACATAATAATGCATTTTAAAGCTTTACAAAAATAAATGTCACAAAAAAAAAAATGTTTTTCAGTAAAACATTTTGAAATTTAGACGTTGTAAGTAATTATTATTTTACAGTGAGTACCAATATTTTTGAGTAATTAATTTATGTTTAATTCGTAAAAAGTTTTATTTTTATTTTAATCGTTTTTATGCAGCAATAATTCAAAAGTGGCATTTTTTAAGATTTCATTAAAAGACATGATTTTTGTAGTAGTATATATAATGTAATATGTTAAAACAAAATATAATATTTCTGATGTAGAAGTTAATATATACTAGAAAATGTTTTATTGTAGTAACTAGTGGAATGGTTGTGTTTGACGCAACAGTCTAGAAGATTAGTTATTCAAATCCCAGATTATAGTAAAATACTGGAACTTTTTACGCAAATTTGGAGGGTGGAATAAATCACTAAAATATCTCCAGAAAAAAAAACTCATTGCACTGCTTACGTGTTTACATATAATAATATAATTTTAAGGTTTCATTTCAATATTCTTCATACCAAAAAATAATGATAGTATTTTTGTAAATTATCATATAAAAATATTGTATATTAGCTTACGTTATGCTGGATTGTGTCATTCTGTTTATTGATAATTCCAGCAGTGAAATTTACAGCCATGAACCTTGATATCCCGAAATGTATGCAAGAAATTACACGCATTAAACAGTGTAAAATTGTTTTAGTAAAAAGCATAATTTACGAATTATAAATAGGGTTTGTGTAATACAATGTTTTCAGAGTGCGGGGTTGTGCAGTAAAACTAGCATAATATTTCGCAGTAGAAGTTTTCATTTTTATGTTGTTATTTTTAATACATAAAGCTTACGAGATAAACCTTAAAATAAAACAATAGACATGAAGCCGCGCGCAGGCTCCCCTTATCCAAGCCAAACACGTTAAAAACATTAAACGTCGCAGCGAGGGCCGCGCATGCAAAATGATTTTTTATGCAAAAGTCTACAAACATGGGAACCGCATGCCCGGGAGCCATTTTTCACATCTCGCTCTGCTTGCGGTGTTTCTTTTTTTTTGGAAAAGTCTTCAAAATAAAATAAGTATTTCTTTAAAGAGTAATCAAAAAATACATTTTTTTTTTGAGACTGACATTATCTAATAATTTTTTTATTCATATTTTGGGTTTGAAATAAAACAAGGAATTCTTTGTCTTAAATATGTGATTTTTTCGGTATACTAAGCAGACCAAAAATGACCTAAATTTTTACATGCACACTGATTACTTCTAAAATATGTGCTCATACCAACGTAAGAGTATATATACTATATTTTAAACTATATATAATTATTTTAGTGTTTTAAAAAATAAACTAATATCCTAGAGAATAATCTAAGCATTTGTTATAACGTTTAGTATTTTTTTGTTTGTTAAGCTTGTTAAGTATTTTTATTTAATATCAAACATGATGGTACGTTGCGTTTGTAACAATATTTTTACGTTCGAGGCAGTGAAAAACACATGTTTTTATTAATAAATTAAAATTTTAGCTACACGGAGTGATGAAGTTTTACTAAAAATAAATTCATTTTATAGAAACATTTTGGATGCACGGGAGGCTGTAGTCTTTATAGGACCATAGATCTTCGTCTCTGCGCAAACGTTTGACTAATTACACACTCATTTCATTGGACTGATAACTGAAGACATCCATCTCTTACCGCCGAGCATTATGCAGCATCTATCATCTCACTCGCTCGTAATGTATACCTGAGAACCGGTATGACCTCTCTCACTCGCCAGTGATTCAATATGTGCCGTCCTTCTCGCGAGGCTCGTTGTCGAAAAGACGGAGCGAGAAAACACGCCAAGTGCATTGCACTTGCGTGTTATGAAATTCCTCCCGGATGATATTTTGAACTCGTGGAATCGCATTCAAACATGTAGGTTTACTTTATTTATAAAAAAATGTTAATAATTATTAATGTGAGTTTTTTTTTTTTTGGTAAGGTTTTAAATAAAGTTGATAAAAGGCTTACGGTTTAGAGTTTCTTTAATTGTTGAGAATTTTTAATTTTTTTAGAGTTTTTTTTTTTTAATTAATTTTTCATATAAGTCCCTCCGCCGTTTCCTCGGTCCTGCTGCGGGCGCTCGGCCCGAGTTTATGCGCAGGACGCGAAGTTGGCCCGCGCGGGTACAGATGTCGTGGCGCGGGGGGGTGCGGGGCGCGGGGGGAGGGGGGAGGGGGGAGGGGGGGGGGGGAGGAGGGGTTGCGGGGAGCGCGGCTCGCCCTGATAGCAGAATCCTCAATGACCGGTCGGCGCGCTCGGTCTGCACACGTGTTATTCCATACGTCCACTCGCCCCGCCGACCCAATCAAAGCTGATCATAAAAAATAATAAACAATAGTGCGGCGGCCGACCAGTCCCCGGCGGCTGCGTTCGCCCCGAAAGAAGCGGACGCGAAACAGCAGGTGAACGTCAGTTGTGTTTTAGTATCTGTGGCGGGATGTCTAGTGCAGTTTGTGACAATCTTATTTGAGGTTAAAAACTGAATTATCATTTCGTATTTGCGTTGTGACTGTTTCGTGTGCATTTAATAATAATAACGCTATTTGAATCCGCGTGTCCCCCTGACATCGCTCTAATCTCATATAACACGATTGAGACACCTAAGTTGGCGCTGCAAAGACATATCGAGTGTTAAATGTTCATATTTTCAAAATGTTGTGTTTTTAGTTTAGTATTGTGTCGATTTTTTATGCAGTTTTACTATTGGAATTAGTTCCTAGACGATGTATGCTATTGCGCATTTGATTACTGCGATTTGAGGGAATTCGCAAACCGGTATCTTTCTTTAGTAATTTTCTAGTTTTAATTGAAAAGGCGGTATCATTGCATTTTCTCGGGATTGAATCAAATAATTGTGCGGTTGTTTTACCGTAAGAGGCAATCGTTTGATTTAGAAATGTAGACCTGTCATTTGGTATGTTGAAGATCAAATAATATAATCGTAAGACTCGCGAACGTTTCTTACGCATTCTTTTGCTCAGCCGACGAATTGAAAATGTATAACTCTTACCGTAACCAAAATCCCAACGCCTTCTGAATATTGTTTAAAATATTTATTTCGGTCTCTCTAGATTATAGTTTCAAGAGTCGTATTTCAAGATAATGTGAAATAAGTCACTCCGTTATTATTGTTACAAATATTTTAGTAGCGGCATGTGTGAGTCACGGTTCAAATCGAGGTATTTCACCATATTTAATATTTTCAAAGCAGATTACACTGGATTTAGAAACCTACAAAACTATAAGCAAGAAATTGTTACGATTATTCATTTTATTCGCTGTGACCGCTGCTAAAAATTGGCGTCGTATATTTTTGGGACGGCCATTTTAATACCGGAAAATTTTAAACAGAAATATATTTTGAATATTCAATATACATAATCTGTTTTGGATACAAATTATTTATGAAGATATATAAATATCGATACTAAAAATGTCAATGTATAACTTAAAAAAATCATTCTTATTGAAACTCAAAATAGTATGAATATACTATTTTCAAGTTTTATAATATACTATTTAAACAAAATTACACTCAAGCCTAAAATTTGAGGTTTTTCTCTAATATTTACCAATTAATATACCGAATGGTACCAAATAATATAAAAATATCCATGAAAGTAAAATTATGGATACTATTTGAAAAAAAAAATTCTTACTTTGATTTATAGTAAATTTCATGTTATGATTTATTGAGTGTAACATTTTTCGATAAATTGAAAAAAAAATCTTAATATCGGTCAGATTGCAAAAAAATATCGCAGATGATTCAAACTTTTCAGTTTTTTTATAAATATTTTAGATATTTAATAGTCATTAAATTAAACGTTTGACATGTATAACGGCTAAATTGATTTTTAATATAATAAAAAAGAATTCCATATGATATATTTGTGCTTTAGTGGAGGCTAATTGTATATTGATGCGCTTCTTCATTAATCTCTATCCTACAAAATATTTAATTAAAATGAATGCATTATTAATAAATAAAAAATCAATATGAGCGTTAGCTTTTATTATTGCATTAAACAAGATATTATTTTTAACAACTCAATCTTAACCAAATAAAATAAGAAATAAATCCATATACCAGCTTTATTTGTGCCAACGTTATCTTAGTTTTATTAATAATTAACGTATATATTTTTCAGGCCTAGTATGATTATTTTGTACATGGCTTTGTACTTTATATTGAAAAATACGCGTTTCAAAAAAAATTCAATATTTTTGACAGAGAGTACTTGGTGGAATTCAATTTTAATATTTTTGAGTAAAATACTTGAGTGAATGAGTACTTCACTCTGTTTGATAATGCTAAAGTGAAAGGTTGGCGAAACCGGTCACAAATAAAAACGAACATGTGGAAAATCACTCAAAAATATTAATACGCGTTTCATCATTTTTGATATTTTGAAATTATTGATTTAACATTTAAGTCAGTGTATTCATATATATTTTAAAATAGTTCACAGAACCGCGAGTAGTATACATCACGTAGAGAGAATATAGCATAACACACAAAAAAATATTTTTAAAAAAACTTAGTGGTTGAAGAAAGTGCTGCCGTGAAGATGTCGTGGTGAAGTGGTGGTCGGTGTTGCCAGCTAGCTCGCGTGGCGCCGGTGGCATGGAGCACCCCGGAGGCTTCGCGCCCTCGCCCTGGGCCGCGGTGCTGGGCCACCACGTGGGGGCGGGGGTCGTGCCGGACTACGCGCACGCGCATCCTGGCGCCGTGCCCATGGACCTGCACGTGCCGCAACCCTTCCCGTACTACAGGTCAGTCGAGCGCGTCCCCCGCAGCCTCAAATATATATATACATCAAAATAGAAGCGTCTACTTGTTTAAACGAACTCAGTAGGTACTAAATAAAAGTAAAGGTTTTCTAACCTAAGTAACCTTACCCGAGATTTAAGCGCCTTCGTTATAAAGAAAACTTTTCTTGTATGCGTAAATATGGAGCAATTTATTTTCATGTCTTTGATCGTGTTACACACTTATATCACTATTTTCTGCTGTTAACCAAAACTCTTAAATATTTTTTTTATCCTATAAATTAAATCGACATAGTTTTTCCGTTTTCTATTCTTTATATTGAATTACATCACATAGTAAATTTTCATATTCCCTATCGTTAAATATGATATAGCACATATATTATGCATATAGATTATTTCATATATATGTTTAAAAAACTGTTTGACATATCGTCAATAAACATTACAATATAGACTGAAAATGTTTTACTATTGGAGATTAAGGTATACATTTTATTCGTTTTAAGATTATTTAAAATTTGATAAAAAAATTCTCTACAGAATTTCAAATTAATATCGATTTAGATCGATAGCTATAGTTTCAATATAATAAATGTAACAAAAACATATATGAACCTAGAGAGATGAATATAAATATGTCGACTAAATAAAAAAAACTATTATTATCTTATGATATGTCATGCTTATGATGATTATACATTTATGTTTAGTTATAACGTAAGATCGTCAGAATCATTCCAAGCCCACCTAAAAAATTCACGGTCACTTCAATAAAAAGCATATCGCACATAGCTAGCTGTATGCAAATGGCCGCCGGCAATAGCCAGTGAGTGCACTCGCCCATACAAAAGCTGGTCTTAAGTAGTGACTTCCGATAGTGCACAGGTGTCATAAGTAGTGGCTGTATTTATAGAATGATTGAATACATTGTAAGTGGGTGTTGTTACTCGAGTGATATATCATACTAACGAGGTATTTGCATTGTTGCGTGATGAAATTCTCTTTATAGTATTAGTTGGGAGTGAATTGATTTTTTTATTGTGCCAATTATAATGAAGTTTTACGAGTGACATTGAAGTAAACTGTAACGAATTCATTTAATTGAATTATAACGTATGTGGTTATTATTACAAATACACAGTGATTAAATTAAATATAGGTACTCGCCAATAGTGATATTTTCAGTAATCAAGATTAAATTTATGTGTTAACGTTTAATAAAAAAAACTATTTTTTTTCTGTGCGTTGTGCCATATTAAGTTTTATATTAACGTTTAAAAATGTATTAGGTCAATTAACGAGATTTTTTTAGAATACCTATTGATAAAATACCAAAGAGTCGAAACAAAATTTAAAACTTCTTTCAGGTTCATGATAATGATTTTTAATAACTTTTAAAAATGTTTTATATTCATATTGTTAATGACTCGTTTAAAATATTCATTATTACAATCAAAATATATACTAACAAATAGTTAGAAGACCACATAAATGAATAATACTATAGGAAAAACATGTAACCAAGTCAATTAATTTTACAAAAAGTTAAAAAAATCAAGAAAAGAGAAATATAGATGAAATAGTCACCCTTTTTAAATATATAATATAATTTATCATTTTGTATTCTCCTGTATAACCGCATTGCGTAGACACCACAAAAGTACTTTAATTATATCATGTAAACATTATTAAAAAATAACTACGCAAATAATTGTAGTCTGTAACTTATAAACTAACCACTTACAATAAAAAAAAAACATAATTACACTTAATACATCTTTATGTTTTACAAATTATAAATATGATTTGAAACGTCAAATTAGGCGTGCTCATCCTGACCAATTAAATAAATATAAATCAATATCAGTATTTACATAATAATTATTCATTTTCTTCGCTGGGATTATGGATTGTGGATGATGGGACTCCCGCTGGGACTCATCATCGTCTTCATCCATAGACGAGAGGCCATCAATCATCAGGGCTGTTGGCGAACGCAGCGTGTTGTGATGACTTTGTAAACTGTGCCTGCTTTGTGGTTAATTATGAATATACCACAATCATTAGTTTATTCTAATTTTCTTTTTTATCTGAATCGACTACGCACAGTTATACGTAACCGATATTTTTTTGTCTTATTTTATTATTTGTCATAATTTAACCATTATATAAAAAGAACACATGTGGATAAACCAAATACATAAAACATAAGTTTAGTAATAATTGATATAATTTTTTTTAAATAACTTAATACAAAACAAATTTAAGTTTGGTTAAAGAAAAGAAAAGATTGAACAATTTAGTTATTTTTAGGCAATTTCTTTAACAAGATGTCAACTTCAATGTTATTTAATACCTCTGAAACATCGATGGTTGATATTATTTTTATGCACTATTAAAATAATTTCACATATTATAAAATAATATTTACAAAAATAACATAACAGTAAGTTTTATACAAGCATAAAATTTCTTACAATTCTGTCAGTACGTTTTAGGACATTAAAAACAATTTAGAAAGGAATTAAAATACACACCTGAATTTCAAACCTTATCATCGGATAACGTTATAACACCTCATTATTATCACCATGAGAAATACAAGCCCTCGTACCGTATCCAGCTTTCGTCCTGAACCCTTTTCGGTAGCTTTGGCCTCCGGCTCATTGTGTTTTTTTTATGTTGGTATCACCTGAGGTACCTGTGTCAATCCGGAGTGTCGGCTACCGATGAGCCGGAGATACTTTATTATTTTTTAAGTATAAAGAAAACTTAAGTTGTGATGACTCGACAGATAAGTGTTTATTGAAAACTTATTGGCTTATATCGATTTAATAACACAGTAGGTTTTCATGTATATAATGAGCTATTAAGCCTATATTGAATAATTGTTTATGAAAACATTTTTAAATTTATCCGTAAACTGCAAATTATTATTTTTATTATTTACGTACAAAAAAAAAAATACTCTATCTTAACTTTTTATATTATTATAATTATCTTATTATAAACAAAATAAAATAAAATACTATTGTTGTTTTAAATGAATATGAATATCTAATTTTAATAATTAATTATAATTTGACCTTTATGCAATAAAATAATAATTTAATATACTTTACACGATACTTTTTTATATAAACTCGTTAAATATTCTTAAGGATTTCCAAATTTTATTTACCCTGAGGTTTTATAACATATCTTTGAAATTGGTTTACAATCGTTCATTAATCTATAAAACATATGTTTATGTAATACACCTAAAAAAATTCATATATAGACAAATAATTTAACATTCCAAGTACATTATTAATTGAAGTGCTCTTCGTAATATTAGTGCATTTCGTCATTCAATCAGCAGAGGATCGTTCTGTTAAACAGTTTCTAATTCAGCGTGCCTTTCGAGGGCAAAAACACAAAAACTTTAAAAGTTTGGACGTAACCACAACTTATCCTTTCGTCCAGTCCCCGGGATTCCTCTCTCGGCCGCCTCCGTATTCCGCTTTTTGCAGCGTCAGCCTCTGGACCACATCATCTCCCCTGATCGAATTGTTATGTTTTTATTGGATCCTCCATCGATACGTTCGACTCGGACTTCTATTTATACCACTTCTTCTCGAAGTTCGGGACTTTGCTTTGAAGTGAGGATCGCTCACCTTCCCTTGAGAAGCCAATTATATCATGATTTTGATTGTTTTATGTTGGATACTGCACGATACCTGGTTCACGTAAGAGGTCACTTCCTCTTTATATAAGCATATACAAAATAGCATTATATTTATTTTCGGTATTATTGTATTATTACCAGTTCGAGATAGACCGAAAATAATATTAAACTTAATAAATTAAATCCATTGAGATTAAGAATACTTTAATTCTGTCCTAACAGAATCAATAAACTAAAACTAATAAATGAAGACGAAGTTAGAAACTTGTCAATACAGTCAATAAATCTATCTTACATGCTCTTGTTCCTGCGCATTCCTCTGCAGGCGCGTCCTGGGGCCTTTCTCCGAAAACCTTAGAAACCATAAACTGGCCACCAGTACTGTCCCTCGCGTACCTTCCGTCATGCTATGCATACATAAATATCATTTGAAAAGGAATACGAAAGTCATCGGTGCCATTTCTCGTCGAGTGAAATCGATAATCCAAATTCATCATTAAGTTTTTATTTTAATTTCTTTATGTAGCTTTAATTCTGTTGTGGATAAATTTTATGTTTTATAAAGTTCAAGCTTTTGATGAATAATAATTTCATTGGACCACACACGAGTAACCAATTTTTTTGTGTTTTCTCATCTACGTACAACGTGTTCTATAGCATTAAAACCATTAATTACCTGTAATACTTGCGATGAAAAACCTCTTGTGGGCTTCTTTCGAGAAGACCATCTTTTGGGTATGTATTTATGATTGTTTATTTTATATAATTAATTTTAAAAAGAATTAACTTCAATATTAAAGTCAGTTTTATAAATAAACCTCGATAGATTTCCAACTGGGATTTATATATATGAACGTAAACACAAAAGTCAATATCAAATGTTTTGATATTTAACATTAAGATTTGTCCTATGTTTTCGTATTTACTATTTGTAAACTACTTATCAATTTCTCTTCATGTTTTTAAATGACAGTAAAACAAAGATATGGAATAATTTATTTAGGATTACATTTTCACTTGGTTTCGTTTTAAGCCTTGAAATTAAAAAAAGCAAAGTAATTAATTTAAGAAGTGTCTGCCGTTGTGGGTGGTATTCAAAGATTTGAGTCTGATAATGCTTCGCCAAGAGCTTTGTGACTCTCAGTAATTGTTTTGACTCAGCCCAGGCTTCTTATAAGTAAGTCAGATTTATTTTTGACGTACATGTAAACAAAACAAAAACTGGATTATATTTATTATACCCACATAGATTATGTATGGGTATAGGGCTAATTTGAGTTTTCAAATGATGTTTGTTTCGCCACAAAAACCATAAGGTTTCCAATGTTACTGACATTTTGTAAAACTCCGATGCTTAATTTATACAAAATGGCGGTTGGGATCGTTCTTTTGCCTCTCTGGCTCCACTGTAATGTTTGTTTTTGAAAAATTCGAGTTTCAGTTAGGGGAAACGCGGATTGATTAATGCGTTTAATTGAATCATTTTCGAGAGAAAAAAACGTTCTCGTCGGTTTGTACTTTTGAAGTTTTGCGTTTCGCGAAACTCACGTGAGACAATGAATTATTTATTTTTGGCTTTTTAGACACAAGTGAGTTTTTGATAATGCATTATTATTCATCGTCTTCAAAACCATACTATGAACTGCAAATTTTTGACATAATTGTATATTTCCCAAATTTAATAAGTTATAATTGTACACGTTTCTATACATGTTACATTTAAGTTACTAAATAATTATTCTTATTGCAGAATAACTTATATTTTAGTATTATTTTAAACAACTTTATTTTTTGATTTAAATTTCAACTATGTAAATAATTTTCAATGATAAATATTACATGCAAGTTTACTATTTTAGGTCAATTATTCATAATATATATAAAAGCCGTCTCAAATCAATAATTTTGGAGTTACGAAAGTTTTTAATGATTAAAATTAAAAAAAACTATATATTGTAGTCATATATTATATATTTTTCGAAAAATAAATAACAACAAATTTTAACTAAATAAATATTCCTAGTTTTCAAATTGTAATTTTATTTAGTATATATTTATAACACAGTATAAAAATAACGCTTTTTCCATTATAAGTTTGTGCAAACTCTGCAAACAACCAAAACAGTATGAATTACAATGAAAGATTAAAGTGTACGATTATACTTATTATTTCTACATTAGCATAAAAATGCAATAAAGCGCATACATAGTGTAGGCACTGGCGGCCGTGGACTGTTTCCTTAAACTGGAAGGGCTTTCAGGTGGAATTATTTCGTTTGAAAATTCTCAGACATTAACTTACGAAGCGTTTAGAGTAAAAACAAACGGGGGATCATTTTTTTATCCGATAAAGCATCCGATTTTGGCCGAGAGCTCTCAAACTCTCGTTTTCACTGCACTTTAAATCTTTTAAAAAAACTTAAAAAATATTTTATTTTATACAATACACTTAATTTAATGTGAAGCTATTTAAATAAAGCTTTATCACTATTGAATATTTGTAAACAAAAAAAAAAAAAACTTGAGATTATTTTGACCCATTGAATCGTATAAAGATATATATATATATATATATATATATATATATATATATATATATATACATAATGTATTTATACATATTTTATTAACTGTACGGTGGTATTAAGTGTTGCTGTCACTTCCTAAAGCATGTTATATATTTTAACAAAGTAAAACTTTATATTATAGAGCTATATAGCTACCTACTCTTGTTGAGTTGTTTTATGGGGTAAATAAAAAAAGCTTTCGTGTTATTTATTTAAAATGTATTTCTACGCTATTTTATAAGTTCAAATGCTCATTTGTTAGAATAAGAATTGTATCTTCACATTATTCTTTTATTCTAAAGTTAATGTTGGACCTTTGTCAGATCGATCTGCCGGTTGAGGTCCGCTGGGGTCTGCGGGGCGAGCCGTGCCGTCGGCGGCAAGCGGCTCCGCTGACAGCGCGACAGTTTTTTGACAGTTGGCGGGACGGAAGAGGGATGAGGCAGGGGGAAGGCAACGGTCAATGGGTGGACCTCCAAAGTCCTCTGAACTTTCGAGTTTTGCTTGATACATCGTATTTGTTAAAAATCTCGTCATTATTCAAACCACTCTTCACAACTGTTATTATTCAGGTTTCCTTCATTATTTAATGCGTATATAATAAATATTAGAAAATTATTATTTATCAAATGTTATAACATATAAGCTATTTTCAGTTAAAAATATTTATTATTTCTGTCCCTTTATTTAATATTTTGATATGTTTTTTATCGAAAAATGAGGAATCGGTGGCCCTCGCAGTCACGTCACGTTAAAAAGCCGAAATAAATCGGTTTTGATGAATTTAGGTCTCCGTATAATTTGCCAACTTGTATTCACCATTTGGGGTATTAGTCCAAATCAAGAATAGAAAAATAAACACATTTTTTATTTGCTCAGAAAAAAAGGTTGAATATATATAAAACTTCAATATATTTGGTCGTATTTGATTTTAAACAAAATAAAAACCAAATTGATTTAAAAACTGACTCAAAAGATTGTTGTTGTAATCATCCTATAATTTTGACTGCAAATATGCAAACATAAAATATGTAAACTTTTATTTGCTTATAAATTTTACCCACCTGATTTTTAATGCAGTATATGAATTATTATATCAAATATGATAAGCTTATTGAATATTTTTAATCACAGCCATTTTATATAAAATGGGTGTGATTAAATATTCATAAGAGTCTTTGCCATATGGCAAAGAGTTATGAGTAAATCGATAATGTTAAAATTATAATCAAAATCAGCAGATTGTTTCAGTAGCACAAATAATAATATGATAATTGTTATGTACAAATATATATAATATCATAAGATGTGCATTGACGTGAGTCTTCAATCAACAAGACGCATCGTTTTTTCCTTTACCCAGCTTTTATTATTTATTCATACAATTATAGTACAAATATCTTATTTGTTTTTAGATAAAAAGGCAAATATTAATAAAACATAATTTAAAGATAAATCTTTGGAAAAGCTTGTCATTGCGCAAGTAAATCATATGAACATGTCTTCGGGTGCTTGTGGATTTATAAAACAAAAGATTGGTCTTTATGGCGGCGAGGTAAAAAATATACTAAATCATATCATACACGAAATGAAGTTTCTTTATACTTTAGAATTTTAGAATTAGAAGACCAAACTTTTGATAAATATCCCATGGTTTTGTTAGATACATTTATAAGCGTAACAATCCTAATTTTTAATTTTAGGTTTGTTGTAAATATTGACATACGAGTAGAACTTCACACTATTTTTTTCTATGCCAGTCAACAAAAATATATAATAAACTTAGATTGTCTCTGCATAAGCAGAATAAAATATAAAAATTGAACCTATGATTTGTGTAAAATCATAATTTTCTTCACGCAAGTTTATTTAAAGTTTGATATAAAGTTTTTCATTTGTACATTTAGAAACGAGGCACGGATAAACATAGATACTTGCACTTTCGTGTTTTTGTTTTTTATTTATGCAAAAGTATTTTTTGGAGTGTTTTTGAAAAGGACATATCCATGCTAGTTGCGTATCGATGGCACTGTTCCGTACGGACCGCGGCGACTACTTTTTGCTTATCTCACGGATGGATGTTGACAATTTGTTTCAGCACGGGTAATCCAGTTATTAAATGATGTTTCTTGCCTGTCCCGGGACAGATAAGAAGCCGGGTTCCTCGCATTCGTAACCACCGGGCTATGCTCTCAGATATGCAATTAAATGCAATACTGGGACAAAGGGAATAGCCATTGATCGGGACGATAATGATTCGAGGGAAAGCAGGAATGCTTTTTTGTAATGAAATAGAATGGATGTTGTAAAAATTACAGATGGTAATGCTATGTGGATGCGCTTTTAATTCCATCGTGGGAGCAATGCTTTGTAAAATGTGTAATTCTTTACATTTTTGTATCGGGAATATGTTAGCACTTGAGTAATAAATGAGTATAAAAATATGGAAATACTATTATTGCTCCAATAAATATTTAAACATCTTGTATTTATTTTATAAGACACAGCCTTATAATTATTCATCTTAGTTATTGGGGTATTTTTATTAAACAATTTTATAAACCCCAAAAAATGTTACTGAAAGGAAAATTTGTTGGTTTTGGTCTGTGTATTATATAAAATGGCAATCAAAGGTCAACAGCAGTCAGATATGTCTATAGACTTGTTTTTTCTGGATTGCTTAATATGTACAAGTAATAGAGTCATTAATGATAATGGTACAAATTGCTTGTCAAACCAGCAATAACTTTTTTTAATATTCTGAAAAATTCCCATAAAGAGGTTTGTAACTACTTCATTTTTATGTCCTTTTTTATTATTCCCAAAACCAATGGTTAATTAATTAGTTTAAGTAATACAGAAATTTTCACATATTACTTATATGGTTGGCAAAGATAAACGGTGCTTAAATAGATGTAAAGACTTCCCTTATTTTTTATCACGTAACTGGCATAATCAACGTATTTGTCATGATACGCGCAGCCATATGCGCTCACGCATTCTTAAAAAGTCCTTATTTAGTTGACAATGGCTATAAGAAATGGCCGCTCACTTTCATTTAAATCGATCGCAATATCGAGATAGTAATAAGGCATGCGAATTTAATATTCTTTTCTCTTGCATCAAAAGGAATGCCGCTGCGAGGAGATCATTTTCCTCCGTTTATTTATTTATTTATTTCCCCGGCCGGGCTCGGTCAATTAGGAGAGGATTTTTCTTTTTGAATGGCTGGCAACATCGTTTAGACTTTTTGTTCCGTACAATGGCGGGTAGGTCTATTTTTGCTATTCTACTGACTGTATTGATTATGGATTTTATAAGAATAAGCGACCATTAAAACGTTATAAGAAATTGAATAATGGGTTTCACTACCTATGATTTATAGCTAAGGACTGGTTACAAAAAATAAATACTTTTTAATCCATCTTTTGCTGACAAAGAAAAATATTTAGGTGATTTTTCTCTAAATTTATATAATACAAATATATAAAAAAAACATTATGAAATATGTATTTGCCAAAAAATATTATTTAATCCCTTTTTTCTTAGTCAAACGATAACTGTTCTTTTATTGCCTAGTATAAGGTCTCGGATTCAACTCGAGTCGAAATATAGGGAACAGCTACGTGATCTAGTGATCAGTACGTTTGTTTATAAGCATGAAGTCTCGGGTTCGAATCCGAGGAGAGCAATAAGATCTTCAAATTCTATATACCTTCTACTTTTACAGTTTGAAAACTGGGGATATTTTGTTTAAACTTGAAAGTATTTCACGTAACTTTTATCTAATTTCATTCTTTTTAAAATTCATAAAGATCGATTACTGTAACAATTAATCATTTGCAAAAAATGTGATAAAGTTATATTTAAAAGTAGTTATTTTTTGTGTAGTGAAATTTAATAATAAAGAATAGGTGGAAGGTTGCCGTACTTGATATATAATAGATTAGTTATTTTTTTAAGTTTTGTAGACGTGCATTGAGTGTAGATTTTTAGAATCTTTCTTTGATGGCAACTACAGTACTTCAAAAGTTTTAAAACAAAAAATAGCATAGTCCAAAAAAGAACTGAAGTACAATATACCTCAGAAAAACTTCACGGCTTAAAAAATGTGCCTAGAAAATGTCCCAATCGTTCGTATCACTGGCCATTTTTTGAAGCTAAGGTAGTAAAAAATGCAAACGTCGCATAAAAACAACGCGTGAAGCAAAAATCTTAATTGAAAGTTACGCCGCATAGAGTATCTTTGGTTCCAGAAAAACTTTACATTTCTAAATACTTTTTATAACCTCTCAAAAGATCTATCCAACATTGCAAAGTTAGAAATCAATGATTTACTGGTGTTTTCAAAAAATTTCAACTGAAAATACATACATATAATGTAAACTAGAAATACTAAATTCATCAAAATTATCTACTTTTTAATATTATGACTGACATCAGACTAGAGTACTGATTTGTACTTTATTTGTGAATAATGATATTATGAATATTGTTCTTATATGACTCACTTAAGAAATTATAACACTTATTTATTTTTTGAACAGCCTGACTCGTTAAATCAGTACTCAGGACTTGAATTCTTTATAAATACTTTAACCCCTTCTTTTCTAGTTTTAATGATTGTAAAATTATGTATTTTAACTACGAGTAATGCCGGTTTCTGTTTGGTTACTAACTAATTAGCTTCAGTTACAATTTTTTTTAAATTTATTGTTAATTTTGTGTTATTTTTCTTTGTTTACGTCAGTTATTATTTGATATTAGTTTAAACAAATTTTCTTATTTCAATTTTCTCGCAACATATTTCCACAAACATAACTTCACTACTTCCTCAGCCAAGTCATTGACGTGTACTTTCTGAGTACTCGTTGGACGGTCCGGACTGTTTCAATCAGAAGTGCTGACTATTTGTTTGGGCAATTAGCGCAGTGCAGTACACGCACTCCATGCACAGCAAGCCGGACTGTGTGCCGACGTCCTCCGCGGTGCTCCTCTCAATGTGCCTCTCGGGCTGTTTGAAGTTCCCTGCGCAGCGTGGGACTGCGGGACCTGCACCTTTTGAGGTTTATTGTTATCGACTGTCGACTTGACAAATACACACCGAGAAGAGGCTTTGTACTTATCGGAGATCTACTTCAGAGTGTGTTAATCGCCGGCTGAAGCCGATGGCGGTGGCTTTGATGAACGGCGCTAGAATTTCAGAATTATATTGGCGGAATAACCAATTATTATTGCTCTATAATATAAGCAAAAAATAAGAAAAAGACATCTATCTGTTGATTAAGTTTATTTTAGCCTTTTATCGATATTCAAAAAACTGAGACTATCGATAGTACTTAAAGTATACGGCCTATTTTATAAAATAATTGAACCAATTCAAAGTTTTCTTTATGATCTTTAGTTTCAACAGTTAATAGGAGACAGGGGTATTTCTTAAAAAAAAATATCTTAATTATACAAGATACCTAACTTCAACGGCATTTAAAATCATTCGTACATTGTTTATATAATTGAATGTCTCAAAGCCAACTAAATGTATCTGCGTATTGACTAATGTAACAAAGTTACCTAATGCACTTATACGGCTAATATACATGATTTAATACTAATAAGAGTAAAACTTGCTTAGGTAATCAGTTGCAAAATATTTCTCATCCATTCAAATGATATTCACATATCAAAGAGTAGAAATGAAATTGCATTCATCATAAAATATTCAGTTATATCTGTATTGGCATATAACTTGATATGTAGATAATTCGTGTACACATGAACTTGCATTCATATATGATAATTTTCCACATTACCCGTATATAAATTCATGGCCACGTCATGATGTAAGTAGTTTCTGCATTTTTAGCATCCTCTCCGAATGCGGATAAGGTTCATAAAAGTGAAATTATTTATTCAAGATGTTAATATAAATGTCGCTTAAATCATACGTTGTATCGTTAATATTCAATCCACTCATACACGCCTTGCACCTTGCGGCATCATTCATCATCTGCAGTCGGATGCGTCGTTTTTTGTTTGATTTTATTTTGAGTGTTTTGTAATCTGTATTTTATCCCTGTGAGGTACACGTGGGTATTCTGGACCCCTTATGATCCATGGTTGGTAGATCAATTATTATTTGTGGTTGTGTTAAGTATACAGCGTTATTCGTTTGGTGTTATTCATTTATCCGTGTAGCTTCCCCGAGTCTTTGGGTATAATGGTCATGTAATGTCCTATGAGCGGTCATATAAGTATTCATCGTTTGTAGGATACTTCGTATCCTTTAGGTACTCCGGGTGTAGTGGACCCCTAGTGGTCCAGGGCTGGTATGGCTGTTGTCGTGTTCGTCTTGTGTCGTACGTACTGCAGGCATGTCTGTACTGCGGCTCGACATGAAGCGACAGACCAGCGCCGTATTTTAGGGTTGTCGTTTACAAAGATAACCAAAAAACATATATTAATTTTAGAGTTAAATTTATATTAGTGCGACCATTATTTTTTAAAGATTTGATATACAATAACCAAAACAAAGGCAATATTAAAGGATGTAATAAAATATGAGCTGGATAATTTTTGTTTAGTTTTTTACAAATAATCTTATATCATTGTTTATGACAAAGTATATCTACGTCTTTTTTTTAAAGATACGGATTCTAATAAAAAATTGTTTAGAAATGAATTATTTATTTATATATGACTTAAAATTATTCAATATAGATATGTGCAGGTCCAAATTTCTAAACTTAAAATATAAACTTTAATCAAATGTTATTTCTGGTTTAATTTTATGTACACTTATTGAAAATGAGCACGCAAAAACTAAGTTTTGTAATTATAGTTTAAAAAAGTATTTTAAAATAAATGAATCAGTTAATACTCTGGTTATTTTGTGTTGGTAAACTTTTAATTGTACATCAAGTTAATTTATTTAAAATAAAAGATAGGGCAATTATTAGAACAGATTAACTTCAGATCACGTGCGTAATACTAATATAAAACATGAGGTTGGAACATTTAAAAATAAATTTCACGGCTATATTGGTTATTGAGTGGGCAGGCAATTAATAAGTTGTTTTTTATTATTATTAAATGTTTTATGTACTACAGGTGTAAATTTTTGAAATTAGGTTAGCTTTTAATTTAACGCCATGTTTAGACTATATTTAAAAATAAACTTGTTATTTCATGAAATGGAAATTCATCGCATTTTAAGTATGCTAACTTTAGAATAATTATTATAGATCTGGTAAGGGTCAGTATTTTTTTTTCAGCTCAATGTTTAATCAGTTTTGTATTCATTGATAATTTTATTAAATTTTATCCCTAGCAATGCGATTTCATTGGATCTGTAATTTAAGTAAGAGTGGAGTAAAGTGGGATAGTAGAAAACCGATGGTAGAAAAGTTGTGTCCTACCATCTTCTGTGTTCAAGTGTCAAAAGTTTCTTGCAGACTTTGTAAATTGTCATTAAACTCCTGGCCCTGCGCAGCCCTGACGCATTAAAGCGAGGGACAGTTTGTACGCAAGGCACGCAGGTTTGCTCCAATTAGCCGATGGGAAAAGATTCGCCGATGTAGCTTGTACCTAATTTAAGTATTACTTTTGTACCTTCTCCGCAGCACACGTCTCCGACAAACACCGGCCAGGGTACTAACCGAGGTATAAATAGTCGGGCCTAATTGCCTATTTTAATGCGCTTCTCTAATGATTCTTTATTGCCTATTGTCTATGGCACGGGCACTTAGCTTAAGGGTGTATTATATGATATCGGAATCATTGTCTGTAAGGACGTATCAATGGATCTCGCGACTCTTACAAGGAGATTATTTGATATCCGTGATTGCTTCCATTGAATTTGTATCAAAACTATAGATTCTGCGATATTCCTTTTAAGCTTATAGCGTCGATTATAATCTGTTCGATTTATAATCGGTTCTTGAAAGCAAGATTTTACAATTTTACGTAGCGGAGCGTAGAAGAAAACCTATAGTCAAGATTGTAGACAAAATTTACTTATTTTGAAATATTTAAATTATAATTAGATTCGATGCAGTTTACGAATTAATACAAATATAATATAATGTAATTTTACACAGGTTTTAAGAAAATTGATTGATTTTGAGTATGCTTAAATCAAAGGGAGAGGCTTTGTGTGTAAGTCACTATTATGCACGAAATCACATTTCATGGATCAATTTTATTTCCATGTGGTTTACGATTTATTAATAATTTAGTAATTATTTGCATTTTACAAGGGAAGCTCTTTAAGGTAGGTTTCATTATCACGCATAAACAAATAAACACGTACGCGTCCCATTACGGAAGGGAGCTCGGGCCCGCACTGAATAAATTTCAATCTGCGTTTTCTTGGCCCATCTGTCTTGCCGTAACGGCTCTGGGCTTGGTCAACCGGGCATTTCACGATCCGAACCCAGGGGTTTAAATCAAACAGCTTATTTAAAACATAAGTAATTATTTGCTTTCAAAATAAATTTTATAATAAAAAAGACGCCGAATTTCAAAAATGTATTTTTGGATATAATTATATACGTAAATAATAATATAAATGATTACTATATCGATTCTAAATGTTCATGTTACAGTAAAAACACCCTTTCACAAAACCAATGACGCATTAAATATATATCAGTTTTTATTAATAACATCTGATCAGATAAATAATCATCGAATCTGTAATTTCATTATGTTATAATTATTTTAAGATATCAGATGCAATTTTATACAGAAAATAAATAGTAATCTGTTGATGTAGCCGCCGGTTTATCGACATTTTATTCTCCTTTTGAAACAGTATTTCAGTCAGTGAAAGCTGCACAGCAAAAAGAAGCAAGAAAACAAGTCCTTGATCAGACCCGCCTATCGTAAATTTTCTAGCAGCCAGGGTTGTTGGTTTCCTGGAGCTATGCTTTGAGGAAGACGCGGCCAAATAAACTTTCCTCGCGGAATTTCGATTTCGTATGGACGCAGCGCTCGATGCTTACAACAAGTAACTAAATACTATGTTGCTAGTTTCAACTGCACGTGAAGACGTATTGATGTCGTGAAATATTTAATAAACACTTAGAATTAAAACCATGGACATTATAAATATGTTCAATCAAATAATAATTATCAAAATTTTAATTAGAAAAGCCAGGACAAATTTGAAATATTTCAAATTGTATTTTGTTCAAAGCTGCCCGCATAAATTTACCCTTTGTATGAATGAAAACAGACAATGAATTAACTTTATAAAACACTAGTATTATTAAAAATTGCCAACACGTGCATATTCGGGTTCTGAACCTTTTAAATTAATTGCTTAAACAATTATTGTTGATGTTATTATCAAATAAATACTAAAAATAATTCTTAACAATAAATGTTAACTTTTTTTTTATTACACTTTTTGACGATGAGTAAATTCAGAAAGTCATTGATTTAGAATTGAGATTTTAAAAATATTCTTTGAATTAATTTATATATTTTTGCTTAAAGTTTACTGAACCTTCGTGTTTCTTGTCTATAGGAAAAATCTACTTAGTTCTACAGCATCATTTAATCTGTTTTTAGTGCATATTGTAAATAAATGCATTGTGTTGAGTGCCCATCGAAGCGTGACTTCGAGTGTCAATACAAATATATTGAACACTTACTTCTGTATGGAGGTTCATGGAAATCAGGGAAGAGGGCAGACAGAAGATAGCAATCTCTATACAAAGCGCGATGAACACACGTTTGTGATACGCCTGGAGAAAAACTGTAAAGAGATCAATATAAGAAAGAAATCGATAGTATTTATTGCATTATTTGTTTTAAATATACAAAATTATATTCTTAAAAAAGAAAAAAACAGTAAATTATGCATTTTATGAGATACCTAAAGGTCTTTGACCCCACCACATATATTTTTTCAGCTCTCGGAATAATAATTTATATGATAAATTATTTCGGTTAATATTTATTTTGGAAACAAATTTATTTAAAAAGCGATTAATTTATTAAACTTTCTATAGAAAGAATCAGGAGAAATATCTATTAAAAGTTTAAATATTTTGTAAAATGCTTTTGAGAATAGAACATACTTTTTTACGATTGTGGAGTATTCATTAGTTTTAACAGACTTAGAAGAAATACAGAAATAAAATATAGTTAGACGTTTGTAATACATAGCTTTATTAGTTCAAAAGGGGTCCTCAATTAAAATTTTATTGTTTTTCAGCTACGTAGAGAAACATTATCAGATTTGTAATATTCCATGCAATTTGCTACGATAATGACTGTGCATAAATATACACGATATTTATTATTTTAAAAATGTTGTTTATAGCTTGATAAATCAGCATTCAACACGTAGCATACAAAGTAGTCGTATAGTCAAGTCCAATCGATTGTTACAAGTAAATTCATACAAATCATCTGCCGGTCGCGACACATCAAAGGCTTATCACTCCAGCGCAGAGCACG
The DNA here is from genome assembly GCA_022113835.1 of Atopsyche davidsoni. NCBI lineage: Eukaryota > Metazoa > Arthropoda > Insecta > Trichoptera > Hydrobiosidae > Atopsyche > Atopsyche davidsoni. The sequence continues at coordinate 4,327,935 of JAILWY010000006.1, read as the reverse complement.
ACGAATAGTCGACATTTCTATCAGTGAATGCGACCACTCAATGTTTCTTACTTGGTATATTTTAATCATTGTACATAGCTCTTAAACTCATTTACATACTCTCGAATTGAGTTTTCATACACTTACGTGCTGATTAAACCATAAACTCGTCCTATAGCTCAATAATATATACATAATTTTAAATTTATGATAATTTTCTTTTTTTTAATATAAACACAAAAAAAGAGTTTTGCTTTGCTTAAATAGGCATATACATTTTTTGTCCGATAAAATCAACGATATACCAAAATTTACACATTTTTAAATGAAGCCATTTTTGGAATAATTTATAAGAATAAAAATTACGTTTACTTCGTAATAACACATTTGCTTTTTCTCATTCGAAATCAGTGTCATGGAAAATATACAAATTATGTAAATATGACAAATACACAAATTACACTCAAATATAAAGGCTTAAAAGTATTACATTAAAGGGTATATTCTCCAAGAGTGTCAAAAAAAAATAGAGCATAATTATTTAATAAATCAACATTCTCATTCATAATATTTTAAATACAATACTTTAGTGATTTTAACACATTTTAATTTCATTGATTACCGGTTCGATAATGCCAACGTAAAAAGTCAAAATGGAATTCCAATTAGTACTTTCTGCCAAAAATATTGAACATACTCATTCGTACTAAAAATCTTTAAATTTATTCACAATAATACTTGTTCTTTTGTAATCCATTTCCTTAAATATTTTTTATTACAATTGCACACAAATCACGATGATATTTTTCTGAGAATTTTTTTAATCATCTTCTATGTGTGAACTAATGTGCCTAATCATATTAGTAATAATTAAGAACGAATTAAAAAAATGATTATGTGATTGGATAGGCCATTGGATAATAATAATCCTTTAGATGCAGCGGTTCGTCCTCACCTCGTCCCCGGGCACTGGGCAGTGTGGCTGTAATGCCGTCAATCCAATTCCATCTTGTTAAGAGGCCGTCCGCATGGCGGTAAGAATGTTAATTTGGCCGCCCGTGCCAGGCTCCGTCCTACGTGCTATTGTAATGTGACCTGCGCTATTGTGTGCTTTGCCATCTCATGTTCATTTGAGAGTGCTAATTATTTGATATGCACGAATAAACACATCGTAAACGAGTTTTAATAATTTATTTCATACAAGATACAGTTCTAAACTGCAGTGTCAACTGCGGTATCCATTTAAATTTAATATCGTTGCTTAGTGTTATTATTTTTTGATTTGACGTATATTTGTATATAAGCTTTACTAAAAAGTTTTTTCAAGTAAAGTTTGAGTGATAATTTGGCATAATAGCTAGAGCATGAAGAAAATATAATAAAATGTTGTTGTTTTTCGATCAAATTTTTTTTAATAATACGGTTGACATAACAGGTCACCATATTAATTAAAACACAAAAATATTCAGAATAGAAGATCGAATTGAACCCGGTATTGCCTATTGACCTCTGTTATATGTATAAAAACATTGAACGTCATCTAAATAAAAAAATCAGGTTTCCTGATGATTGTATAAGCTATTAAAAAAAAACGGCTCTTTAATAACTGAATAATATATATTACAGATGCTTCAAACACATTCCCGAACGATTATTACTTTTTATTGTGAGATGTTTATTGTTATAAAAAAACCCTAACATCCTAACCATATACCATCGCAAAAATCAGGATATCAGTTATAAAACAGCGATATGATATTTACATCAATTACAAATTTATAAGTATTATTTCCTCTAAAATATTTAACGAGAGGTTGATTCAATATTTCTTCAATTAAATGTCATTATTATTCAACAAATTGATAACTTTTAAGCCGATTTCCGATAGCCATGAAAATATACATAACCATAACCCATCCCCACGAGGACTGGTTTTTGAAGAGTCCAGCCTGATGCACAATTGCCAGTAGAGATTTGAATCGGAAGACGTGGGAACGGCGCTGGTCACCGCAACTTCCAACCCACGGCCAATCTTGTTGTGATGATATGACCGCAGGACGATCATGGAAGCCAAACAGACTCTGCAGTGGAACTACACATTATGTAGTTGATTTGGAAAATATTATTTAAATAAGTGGACTACTTCCAAAACTTTAAATTCGTTGGTAGTTGTGCATTAGAGTACATATACACACACACGCATATGCGTTTACACACACACACACACACACATATATATATATATATATATATATATATAACTGTGTGTGTAGTATATCAAAAAACATAACAAAGGGTGATATTCCTCTGACCATCATCTATTAGATGAATTAGTAAGCCCACAAGTCCACGCGGCTCAGAGCTAGTTTGACTCCTGCGAGTCCTTTTCGTTCTGCCAGGATGGACAGTTTGCTATTTTTTGTGGTGCGCATATGCCTGTGATGACAATTTGCGGTTGTTAACCACGTAATTGGCTCTGTTGATATAATACTTAGGGCAGACCTCCGCGGCGATGTCCGGCGCTGAATCTCAAAATGTATATTTGGATGATCTATGATCTTTGCAAAACCGCAAAGCTTACTGAGAAGTCGCAGCAATTTTAAGACGTCAAATCAAATCAAAAGCAATTTTATGCATGTACGTTTCCTTTGCCTTATTAAACTTAGAATGAAGAAGCATTTATATCACTAAATAAAAGAAATAAGTAGTTAAAAGGTTAGATATTTTATTATTTTTTAATACCACTTGTAGAGTAATCTATACAAATGAAAAATTACTACATCTTAACATATTGGTAGCGCTTTATTTTTAAGCAAACGGAAAATATGATATTTTGGAAAAAATGTTAAAGTATGTTTGTTTGTTAAAATTATAACATAAATTAATTTGCAATAATAAAAAAAAAAACATGCAAGCACGGTCTGCATCAGGAAAGATTTCATATTCAACACCGAAACAACACTTGCTCAAATTTTATGAGTATTATAATACGTAAATTGGTTATACTGAACCATAATAAGTAATCGAACATAGGATCTCCTCGCGGCGACCCGAGGTCGGGCATTACAGGCATAATGGAAGGTTGGGGTCACAATTAGGAGCAGCTGACCCCCGCCGTAATGGACCCGCGGGTCACCGGCTGGTCAAAACTCGCGGAAGTGAGATGCCAGGCGCAGATGGCATCTGATTGTACTCAATGGCCTCTCGGGCTGGAGTTCCATGACAGGTCTTTTTATATTATTAATGGAAAATACAACTTGCTAAAATATGCGTGTATTTACTTACAACGACCAAATGGCTTATCAATATATTAGACTACGACTGCATATTCAATAAAAATAGCAATGTGTTTCATCAATTTTTACGTCCTTGCTTTTGGTTAAAAAATCTTAATTCTAATTATATTTTACAAACTTTACATTTTAAATAAATAAAATTTTCATTACGTACGCAAATTTGAAGCAGGAAAGTATCAATAAAGTTATGACAGAATTATTTATTTTTTATAAATATTTTTACGCTTGTGTATTATTAGTCACTTGCATAGACCATTTAGTGTATTAACCCTTAACTGCACCCCGAACCTTGTATTGTCAAGTCGTATATTTTAAAAGTGGGCTTATTGTTATTCCTAACCTGTTTTCATACCATTCAATTTATTATTCAATAGTAAACGAGGCCTTATATAATATGTATGCACCAAGATTAAAGATATATTCCGACACGAATTTATTTATATTATTTCATCGTACAGTCTATTATAATGCGTTTTGGAATTGGTACGATGGGCACCAGAATCCCTAGAAGTTACATTAATCCCAAATCTCTCCATGATTACCATGGTGATGGCCGAGGTGAGGAGGTGGTGAGGAGGAGGTGAGGTGGCCCAAGTACCGGGGGCCGTACTGTCACTGGGCGAGCGGCCACAATGACAGGCCGCGAGGGGGCGGGCCGGGATCGATTCCAGGTGATTGGCGGCCGGCTCAGGTGTTATTGGAAATTATGCCGACTTCCAAACCTTTAAACCGTAAAAAACACATATGCGGTATTTTATTTGAGTTTTCTTAGAAGTACAACTAACGAAATAATTATATTCTTTGCGATTTAATAACGGCAAAAACCTACAATTTAAATACAAATTGGCAATGATGGGTGACCTATGGGCCGTCATCAATGATATATTTTTTTCACGCTCAAAATATATATGCCTTGGAACCAGATATACCAAATATTATTTTAACATGTTTTATTATATATTCTTTAGTAAAAAAATATTTGTTATTTTATGATAAAAAAATAGACAAAAACGTACGATTTTTTGTGTGAAATTTGTACTAACACTTTAAAAACATCGTGTACATAAATTTTAGCCATTTTATGCACGTTAACATCCGATATACGTGTATTTAATACATAGACATTAGATACTACGTTATTGCGTTAATAAATATATATATATTTTTTTGAAAGATGTCAAAAGTAAAACATCAAATAGCTGAAGATCTCATTTATTTATTATTATTCATTTTAGGGTTGAATCAGATTGTAATAGCAAAGCGCTGTAAGCTCAAATATTATCTATATTCCATTAAAAAGTACGGTTTCCCTCGAGTACCGTGTACCTAAAGCATTATCTATTTCAAGTGCACATAAAGCCTGTGTGTGTTTAATATGGATCGCAAATCGCATTTTATGGTAGTTTTAGTTGTTTTCTCAGCGAACTGACGTTTCGGAAGCACTGCAGTGCGTTATGGGAGAATTAAAGGTCTCTCACGCCCTCCCCCCTCCCCCGCCCCACACACCTGTCGGCGCGGTAATGACGGACAATCACAAACATTTTATGTGCGCCTATGAGTCCGTGTTCTTTAATGCCCGGCTTCGATTTGGGATGAGCTGTTTTGGGTTATTTGTGGGGTGACCAACGTTTAAAAAGTCCCACAAGAAAAATATTTGATTTGTAACTATCCGTGACATAAAAAATGTGAAGTGTCGATCTATGCACTTTATTGCTATCACTTATTTATAAAATGGTACTTTAGTGTTTCTTCATTTTCATTCCTTGTGTTACATTTTAAAAATCTTAAGATTTCGTTTATGGGTCAAATTTTAAGGAAATTATAAAATTAGAGTTCATTTATAGTAGAAAATGCTCAAAAATCTCTAGAAAATTTAAAGAACAAACTTAAAAAATTGTTTTACCGATTTCATAACCACTTTTGGTTTTTTATGTTACAAATCAAAACAATGGAGTAATTCATTCATACGACTTTTTGTTACTTCTATAATAAGTGCTAATAATCGTGTTGAGGATTTTGTATTTTTTCTCAATTAACATACTTGCGATATTCATATAGTGTTAAATGTTATCTTATTAAGAATATATTATAAGTCAAATTAAGGCCGCGTGATTATAGCAACACTTACCTTAAAACTTGCATTAAATTCGATTATTATAATAACAAAAAAATGTAGAATAAGTGAACATAATTGAGATATAAAATGCATCAGCAATTCATAATACACACAATAATTACACTGCCGTATCATTTTAAGCCATAAAACGGAAGAAATTCTGGCCAATCGCGTCCAGCGCGCGGCAATTTACGTGGACGTAATGGGTGCAGTTTACGCCGCGTCTCCGTCAAAGCTAAACCGCACCGATCATGTCACAGGGTCACTTCGGTGAGCGGACCCTTTCGTATTGGGGAATCGGCCGTGCTCGCAAAGTAATCTCTCGGAGTAATTCTATTTTGTGCAATTTGCTTTAACTGCGATCATTTAAAATAATAACACGGCCTGCCGCGCTGCCATTGGCCGCCGAGTGTCAGTGCGCGCCGCCGCGTATGGAAATCCGTGCACTCGGAGCGCTTCGATTTGCGCGTTTTCAATGTGCGTGTAATTCGAAATCGCATACAGGTTTATGTCGATTCTCGAATAGGACTCTCTTGGTTTAATCCCTGTATTTAAACGTGAACACTATTTGATGTGATTCTTCATATTGATAACGAATATAAATTAACAATTTCCAGTTCCAATATATTCATTTTATTTTGGACAAAAAACGCAAAGTTCTTATTAACGAAATTGTAATTGAAAAGACGCTACTTGAAATTTGGTTTATTTTAATAGAAAGCAAAAACTACCAAATAATATTTCATTAAATAAATAGTAAAATGGCCATATAAAAGCTATAAATTGCATTCTGGATCAATGGTTAGTTCCTTGGTCGAGAGTTCTTCGTTTCAATATTCGGCCTGACAGGTGAATCTTCTACTTATGCGATTGGGCTAAGCTTGTTTTGGTTTGAAATCATTGAAATAAAAAAAATATTTAAATAACAATCCCATAGTCATATTGATATCTATTTGTATTAGTAAATTATTTTTACAAACGGTTTTATATTTATTATCAGTTAGAATTTTATTTCAAAATCAGCCGATATCAAATTCATAGTCTAAATTTGTACTACGAATCAATATATGATTTATTCCAATCACTTCTTGGCCATTTTAAATCACAGTGATATATTTCTGAATCTGTGTTTGCCCCAATGTTTATTCTAAGAAAACATAACGACCACTTAAAGCAGAGAAAGAAATGTACAGTTTCAAAAAACTTCATATCAAAAACTTAGAAAGATTGGTTACATTCTCATGTGTCACAATATACGGTATATCCGCAAACGGAGATTCATAGATTGGTTTTTTTTAAATTTTTTATGAAAGATCTGTAAATAAGCTAGTTTCACGGCGTTCGGGCTAAGTCATGAGGCTATTAATAAACAAATAACGCTGGCCCGTGTGGAGGGTGCATTGCGCACACACACGGTGGAGCATTACACGGGCAGGTATCGAGTTGCCCATAAGGCTCCGTAATGACTGGACATTATAATTCGAGGCGGGCCCCGAACACCGCACGGCGCGGTACTATATTTAAAAGCAATAATCTTCTCGCGATCGGCGTCAGACTCTCGAAATAATTTGGTCGATTCCTGAACTATGATTACGGGCGCGTCTCCCGCGGACCGGCAATAAAAAATCAAGAAATAAATTGATTTTGAATCAGGGGCCACCATGTTGTGATGCGCAAGGGGCGCTAGATTAGATTTTCGTTTTTTTTTTTTGTGTGTTATTTTGAATATTAGACTAAAGAGATAAGTGTGTATTTTCATACATAAGTAATTATCGCTGTATCTACGATAAAAAAATATGGTTGCGAAATTAAAACTGAACTCAATGTTGCTATGCTTGAAGTACGCTTTTTTTACATTCACATATTTTTAGATTAAGACGAAAATTTGTAACAAAGCTTCATTTAAACCAGTATCACTTGACTTTTTATTACCAGTGTTGTTAGTTATTGAATTTGACATTGTTATATAATTCAACGTCCTATAATTGTCTGAGCTTAGGTATCTCTTCTGATAGTGGAAAAAGAAAAAATAAACAAACAGTCATCTACATCTTATAGGTTTAAAAGAGTTTGTTTTGTTGTAATTTATAATGTATACGTATAAAAACAACTAAGTAGAGAAAAATAAATTTATGCAACACACGAATACTTTACTATCGTTCATCAATTTTTTGTTTTGTTTGATTTCAAATTTACTATGGGTTGTCTATTTTTGAGTAAATACAATTGATTTTACGAAAAAAAATACTTTATTTAAAATTTAAAATATTATATTAAAAAAAAACACTAAAATATTCATAGAAATATGTTTTATTTCCATATGATTTTTTTCACCTGCAAATCTAATGGTTAATGGTTTATCAACAGTATTAAAACATCAAAAAGGTCTGTAATTAAAGTATATCCTGTTTTCTTATTATATAATTCTCCAATGCTGCAAAAATCGAAGTGAAAGTACTGTCAATAGGGTCGCTCGGGCACATCTGACAGGCTTGTGCGCCGATCTCGGTCCGATTTAAAGTTTTTTTTAATTATTATTATAAGTCTCATTATAACCGTTGTTTATCGGGTTTTCTTCGAGGGGCGGCGTGGTCGCTGTTCGCGGCTTCTCTTGTGAACTTAATTTGAGTTTTATTAATCACGATTGTAATCCGATAGTGTATTACCCGGTTTAATTTTTTACAGAGTTTTTTATTCGAGAACCCGACAAGAAAAAATGTTTTAACGCGAGTATATTTTAGTTTTATGCACATTTGCAATGTATCAAATGAATCTTGAAACTGTTTAATATTTATGGTCCATATTTAATACCGAACATCTATTTTGATCATAATCGCGACAATAAATATGATTAAAAAAGTAATTTTAATTAAAAAGCGTCTGCAGTGTATATTTAAGGTTATAAAGTAGTATGAGACTTCATTAATTGTTAATATTTCAGTCTAAGAACAAATGAGTGTTGATAAATTATTAACTCTTCAAATGGTAATTACCTAATAATTTAACTAAGTTAGATTGTTCTGGGCGCTGTTCTGTTTATTTTATTTTTGGTATGATCACCAAAGGTTTTTTCAATTCCGAAATTATAAAACTATCTTGATTGTATTAAATATGTACTAATTAGAATTAATATGTAATGATAATAATTAGAAATATTAATTAAATGTGAGGTGAAACACATTAAAGCATAGACAGTTTAATCAAGGCGATAAAATATAATACTCTTAATAGGGTCATTTAGATTAAATTTTGTTCTTAATGCAACTATGTTTTTGGTAACTACCAGAATATTGGATGTGTACCTCAATTAATGTGCTAAATTTGGTATTCATATTTTCATTGAAATAATCTAGGCTATACAAAATTTTATTTAGTAATTATATATATATATATATATATATATATATATATATATATATATATATACGCACACATATATAGTTCACAATATATATGGCAATAGGTATTTCTATAAGTTGAAGCTGTCAGTCAAGTCGTGCTCGAGCGTATGAGTATACCTGGGAACTTCGTTTATAGATTATCAGATGGACAGGTGAGCTGATACAAATGAATTAATAAATCTCCAAGATGCTTTGTAGCTCCCGTGGGATTTCACGTTGGTAAAAAAACGATAAAAATGAAAGTTGAATAATTTATTCAAGAATTTTTTTCCTTAAAAATATATTATCATTTGATTTAAAATCAGATAAAATGAGGCTTAGTACTTTTATCTTAATTTGAGTTTTATGTATGATAATGGTAAACAGAAAATAATTTTTTTTCTATTTTTCTATGGTCCTTTTAACCACTTTATATTACAAAAATTCTCTTTATGCTTCTTGTAGCATTTAAAACAAGAAACATTAAAAATGTAGATTTTTTTTAGAAATAGATGTTAAAGTATAGTATTAAAAGAATATAATAATTACATGATTATTAATTAAGTAAACTCTAATTGAATAATGTTACATTATTACTTAACACTTTAAATAATATCTATTTGTGTAAAATCAATCTTATTATGATAAATATCTATAATCTGAACCTTCCTATGGTATTATTGGAGTTGATTATTTTATTTACTAACGATCTGAAAAATTATTCACTGCATTATAAGGAGGATAGCCCGAGGGGACTCTTTATTATTCAGAAACCTGGTCTATCATTTGTCTCGCCATCCTAATCTGTTTACAAAAGAAAAGCCACACTATTCATTAATGAGACGGCAGGCCCAATTTAGTCGCTCCTTATACTGGAGTTTAAATGATAATGAATACATATGAGATAGGCAATAAATCGGATCATTTGACAGGCGTTCTATTGAAGCTCTATATAAACTGACTTTTTGCTACTATTTTTTATTTATTTCTAGGTTTGCTTATATAATTATAGCCGTCAGTCATATTTTTTTCATAAAAAATAAAACACTTAAAAATTATCTATGAAAATATAAAATATGTACGTAGGGCTTAGAATGTGTAGATGTTCAAAAAAAAGTATTATGAGATAACTTACCATGACTCATTGTAATATTTGAAAGCCCTATGTCCTTGAGCAGTAAATATCCCTAAAATATTTTTTTTTTAAAATGGTTTATTTATATATGTGTATGTGTTAGCTTTCACAGGTTATTTTAAAAGTTCATAGATCAGAAGTGATAGCGAAACATTAGCACTGTTTCAGAGATCTCTTCCTTCGTGCCGAGTCATGCCTCGCATCTCACGGCACCCGCTACAGAAATACAGCCTCTTTACTTTTGACCGCTTGTTGCCTGCAGTCTCGCCCGACGACGTATTAGGAGATCATGAAACAGAGATTAGCGCTGCCCTAACGACTGGGAAGTGATAACATGATGTATGCGCGTGCCTTGAAAAATGTACAACCGTAATTATATGTTTCCCAGATACCGACACAGTAAGGCTTTTGAAATCTGCGTCATGTTAAATTGTTTTTAATTGCATAAGAAAATGTGGGACGAACGTACATAGCAAATTTGTTATATTACACTTGATGCATTAAGTTACCGGCTGCACTATAAACGGTTTATGCGATACAAAATCACAGATGTAAACAGACTAAAATATGTTTTCAACACAACGATTATTGAACAACGAGTCCCTGAAAACAAAAAATATATATTACCTTCGAAACGAACTTATCGAGAAAGAAGCACATTAACTTCAAATTATATACATGTATGTTTGCTATAGAAAAGCGGAGTTGTAATTAGTCTTATTGCATATTTGGGCAATGTGCTATGTATGACATAGATACTAAAAAAACAAAAATAGTTATTTTTTGAAACAAGTCGAAATTAAATTTTACAAGATCACTTCTCAAAATGTGCAAGCTTTTAAATTAACTTCATTGCAGCAATAAAAATAGCTTCGACATAAAAATCCCCTATTTTTTTAAATATTCCGTTCCTTATATTACAAATTAAAGCAACAACTGAAATAATTAAACACCAAAGCTCCCGTCTCCCTATTTGAGTAGGAACAAAAAAAATTAAAACGAAATAATCACCCGGGCTTTCGTAAGGTGTGAAAAACGATAAATAAGGCGGACGAAATAAAAGAAGGGTACGAAAAGAAAGTGAGAAAAAAGCGACTCGGTGAATTAGCATTGCAAATACTCACCCTTGTAGCTAAGGGGATATTTCTTTTCCGCCCCCATCCCTGGCAGTGTAATTTTTGTTGTGAAACGAAATTAACGAATAAAAATAGCATCAGGTTTTGGCCATAAATTTAAAGGGGGGAGCAGTCGCAGTTGATACCGTAAATGAATATTCTGTGTAAATGTTCTAATAGCGTAAGACTTTTGGCTGTTATCTGTAATGCTTGCTCTCATTATAACTCTGACGATAACGTTTAGTGTCCACTTCTAAGTCTTACTGTGGTATAGGTCTTCGGCTTAAATTAAACAATCATATATGTTTTTTTTAATGACAAACCCGCATAGCATCTATTGCAAGCTAATATAACTATATAAAAATATACTAATTACTATTATTTTTTAAATTTGTGCTTTATAAAACATGTAAGAAATAGGCTCTATTATTGTCGATGTAATCATATATTACATCAACTACAAAAACCAAACATGGCATTGAATTACTTAAAGAAAATATATTACATGATAAATCTATGGTCTAATATATATTTAAAGTCATGTGTTGAAACTTCGTCATTTGTTATTTAAACTAAATATAAATATAAATTATTCCAAATAGAGAACATAAATATATATTGTATGTTATCTATAAAATAACGTGCAAACAAATTTGATAAATTTTTCTATTTTCTACTCTAGAGACTTTTGAAAAAATAAATTTAACGTCTTGAGTAAAAAAAGTAAAATTTCTCGCAAACACACATCATATTAATAATAATGAGCATTATCTTACCAGTAATAACTTTTTACGAACGTAAAATTTTAAGGCACACCCAAATCTTTTATTGTCACCATCATGATCCCTGGCGGAAGTGCCTGTCGCGCGTGGCGGATATTGCAAGAGCTTCTTGAATCCGGAAGGGCGGCAGTATACCGAGAACCACCCTGAGGGTGCGATTGATTTGGACTGTATTAGTAGTTTATTCTGATGGGGTGTCTAAAGATGTGACATCTGTAAGGGTTGCTGTTACGACATCCATTATGTAGATGTTAATACATTAAAAGTGTTATTTTTTTTGTGCCTTAATTAAGTATAGAATACATTATATAATTTCACAAATACGATTTCGATAAATGTATTTATTACCTGAAGAAATATTTGTTGATTTTGAAATATTTTCATAAAAATATTATACGTCATAAAAGGCCAAAATTTGTACTTACTGAAATTCTTGTGTTGATAATAATTAATCGTTGGAAGTAGGATTTCTATTCCCGCACGCTTTTAAAACATCCGTTGTTAAACTAATGAAATCGGTGAGATAAAGCAAGGATTCAACAAATTCGGGAACGATCGTTAGAGTAATGTTCCAGACTCGTCTCGCGCGAGATACAAATTGAGCAGCGGGACGGACGGGAGGCTGGATAAGAAAATGGATATTACGTAGAAAGGTGTACAGGAGACCGGCCTTACTTAGGCGGTAGTAATTAATATATTCGGTTTTAATTAAGGTTCGTTTTCAAAAAGCCGATCGGGCCGTGAAACTGTTACGAATCGAATATTACACGTTGGGATTTAATCTTGCAATAAAATTACGATATTTAAATCAATTACTGGCAGGCGGCGCTAATAGCCGTTTTATTGTTTGAAAATTATATCTATTAGAATAGGTCGAGTCGAATTCTGATAACGTTAAACGCTTTTTTATGTCCGTATGTGTGCGGTGCCGGGTTTAATCTCCTCGGTCAACAGAGGTCGCAATTAATCAAATTAAATATTTCATATAATACAGCCGCATTGGATTAAAAAAATATTAAGGCATTAACAATTATTATTTTAATTGCTACCGATAATTGTATCCTGGACAGAAGACGTGACATCAAAGCTGTATTACGTAAAAATTGTTTTGTTTATATGGAGGCAGCTAGAAACGTGTAACGTGTTTATTTAAATTTTTTTGTTATGTGGTAGTAGATGGAAATATTTTGTGTTTGTATACTGTAACAGAATAAATTAATAAAACAATTATTCAATATTTTGATATGCCGCGTCACTTACTAACTGAAAATTACTTTAATTTTATTTTTAATATCACTCAATTTAACTATAACTTACTAAGACAATTAAATGTTTAAGTATTATCATGTTGTTAAAATATACTGCGGCTTTTGCCACGTTACCATAAACAAATAAGTATTCTAAAACATTTCAAGTAGAACTTCAAGAATTGCACAATTCTTCTATAAAGCTTTCAAACATATATGTACTGTTTGCTCAGCGGCTTAAAATTTCATAATTTCCAGAACCTTGACCGTTCGTGTCAACAATTGCCTTCTTTGTGTGCCGCTCGCCCACGTGTGCTGAAGACTGCTGCACAGTTAACAAAACATTACTTTCATTACTGGTGCAGGCTCAACACAAGAAATGGGTAAAACCACGTTGCTTCACTTTAAAACACAAAAAACCCAATTGTAAATATACATTACAAATAATTTAGATTTTTTAATCTAAAAATACAAAAAAATTATGTTTTTTTTATATATGTACTGAAATTCGACTGCTTGTAGTTAAAATTCGCATTGCTATTATCTCTACATGTTTGAAATCTTTGTGATTGTTTTTAGAAGTAGATATTATAAACCAAACAGCTTTAAAGACACCGTGATCTTGGTGGGCACGTTACTAAATTTTACTTTGTAGAGTATCAAGGCATACCAATAAGACTTGATCCTCTTTTTTATAACTTCTTGATTGATTCGGAATATACGTTTCAGTTCCTCAAGATTAGATTATCTCCTTACGACTATAAATTTGGTGCATGGAAACAAGCTGTTTTCTAGTTTGTCAGCAAAAATACGGCTAGTAACACAATTGTACCGAGATACCATAGTACTTTAAAATTTAATATTTCCGAGTAGCCTTGAAAAATAAATGCTATCCAAGCAGAAATAAGCAAGCAGTGCGGGTATTGAATTCCACTTTTAATTATTCGACTTTTTAAACAGCTCCAAGACAAACACTTATCGATTAACAGGCACGCACACACCCGCAGGAGAGGACACGAGATTTCAATTAAAAGGCGCTACGAGGTCCGTTCTGGCAGTCTCGGCCCGCCGTGTAAATACTAAAAAATACTCCCCACTGGAAGCCAAACCCAAACAAACAGCCAGTCTCGCTTACGGCCAATGTAACACACCTTACTAATTAGGATTCGATTAAAAATATTCATCATTTTTTTAAAAACCAACTTATCGATTATAATGTTATGAATTTTGACGTTTCACTCAAAAAAGAGAAAAACTATTTTTTATTATTTATTTCAATATAGCTAGGTTAAAGCAAATACGATAGTAGTTATTGTGTTTATGGTTTAAGTATGGTTTACTTATGTATCGATTTATATACAAAAAAATCACTGCGTTTCAAAAGTGTTTACTTTAGTATTTGCCTTGCTATACTTTACTACCGATTAGCAATTGAAAAGGTAAATGTCATAACTCGTATAATTGGAACTGATTATTTATTTAATATTAAAACGTAAGGTTTTTGTGATTTTTATTCGAAGCTTTTATCCAAATTCTGTATGGGAAAATGATAAAGTGAATGAATGGCTGTGAAGCTTATCTGCTCGAAGGCAAGGTACAAGTGTGCCCTATCAACTGAGATATCAGTGGAAATACGGGGGCCAGGCACGCGAGCCGGGCTCCTTCCTGCAGGTGATGAAATATCAATTTAAATCCAAAACATATCAACAGGTGCTGCTTAAATTCATCACCCAAATTAGTTTATTGGGGAAATAAATCACTGAGTATGGAATACTTGATGCATTTGTTGCAGCGTTGTTTAGAGTTGTGAAATCACGAATGTACAGGTGAAAAATGCACTTTAAAAAAAAGGCATCAAATTACTAACACACATTCTACAGTAAAGTCAATATATTCTACCCCAACTTCTGTAAATGTGAACTAATGTATTGTTTATTTTAGTTCTTGTATTCAAAGTGCATGGTCGGTTTCATATCTTAACAATAGCAGTGAATTAGATAGTTCGCGTTGTTTGTGCTTTTGTGACGTCTTACTTTAGCAGGAAAAGCAAAACACGACCAAAGATAAGCATGTACGATTAAATGGAGCAACTAACATCAAGTTTACTAGTATTATAAATTTTGTCGTTAAACGAATTACTGAATAATAATTATGTTATGTATTTTAACGTTAAAAATACTAGAACGGATTTGATATTGAAAAATCATTTGTTGAACATCGTTTTATTAAATTGAAAATTCTAATTAATATAAGGAATTTATTTGGTTAATGATTGAAAGTTTCCGACAAAAACAAACTTAAGTCTATCATGATATCACTATTTTTATATTTATTTTCAATGTATAAATTATTTAGTATTTTTTTAAGAATAAGTGTAGAAATAATCTGACATTTAATTTTTTTATAATTTTTAAAACTATTGACATTTAAAGATTATTTCTAATTTAAAAAAATCCGAGATTATTTAATTAGCTCTTCGAGTCGTGTTGTTTTACTTTCAAATAACATTCACTCGGCGCATTTGGAATTGGCAGTTTTTTTTATTGCTCAAACATTTATGTATTAATTAACATTAGCACAAAAATAATTAAATAAAGCGACAACATTTCTTTGACATGACTTTTTTAACTAATGGTCAAACCATTTACATAAAGAAAATAATGATGGTTAATATCGCTAGCGGTAAAATTATTGTTAAGCTGTAAAAAAAACCACTTGAATACTTTAACTTTTATAGGAGAACTTATTGTAAAATATACTTTAAGTATTTTGTATTACATTTCAACAAAATGTCTTTCACTTTATTACTCCATAAAACAAATAGTCTGCAGCAAAATGTGTGAAAAATGATTTCATAACACTAGTAAAAAGACAGGAAATTTCTTTCTACTTCTCCCTAACCAGATGTCTACAAGGACTTTAAACTTCCGAATCTGATTTTCGAGGGAACATCAGAATCTAAAGGACTATTCACAAAGAACCGTTGTTTTTTTTTTAAATTTACAAATTCATTAATGGGAGTATTTCATAAAATTTTCTATAGTCGATTTTAAAGTGGTTTTAACTGGAAAAACATAAATTCGTATAAAAAATTATAAACAAAATAAAAAAGTGTATCAGAAACGATTTTCTTCTCGACTAGTTCAAAATCTACAGGCAACATTAATTATTTGTATTAATTTTATGACATTTTTTTTTTTGATTAATCTTAGCAAAATAATGAAAAATTGTATTTTTTTAAAAATATGAATGTATGTTATGTTAATAAATAGCATACGTAGTAAGTAAACCATGCATGCTGTTTAGTAACTTTGTTTTTTAACCGGGTTCTTTTTGTAAGCTAAGCAAATTTTTAAAACTTTATTATTTTTATATTGATATTCAATGATATTACTGTGAGGTTTTTTAAGACGTGTAAGTTATCGGGCAGGCAACGGTGTGGAGTCACCTCTGGAAGGTTCCCACGTGCTCGTCGCCCCCGACACTTTGGCCCACGTGTGGCATATGATTCATGTTTATGGGGTAAACATGTAGATTAGCTTACCACCGCCTGCGTCACAGCCTCGAACGCTACTTTATTTAGAAGTTTTCAGCTCCATCTAAATCTTCAAACAATCATATTTGTGTGGGAATTATTTAAATTAACACTAAATGAAACTGTTTCATGTAAAAAAAATCGCACAACAAACATATTTAAGGGTAAATTTCATTGAAATAGTTTATCTCAAAATCAGTCACTTGTATAATTTAAACATTCTCATATAAAATTGTACTTTTGTCAGTATTTATGAATTTTTTTTACGGGTGAAAAATAGACAGGTTCAATATCATATTTTTTAAACATATTTACTGAGTATAAAAAAATGAATAGCTATTTCAAAGCTTATTACACCGCCGTCCCTGCCGCTAAATATTTTAATAAAACAACTGTTCCTGGCAGTTCCGCGCATTGAATGTCCAATAAAAAGTCTCCTGCAAATGTAATATAAAACTTGTAAATGCCCCCGCCGCACCAGCAAGCCAGCAAACAAGCCCCGTGTAAACTGCGAGCTCTGCTTTATATGAGAAAAGTGTTAATTTGGTACGCGCTCGCCATTTTTCACGTGTTTAAAACGAATATATTAGTTTCTTATATACACCATATGCGTGCTGTGTACGGTATGAAGTACGAAGATTTCAACAAAAGTAAAACAGTATCAACCAAAAGTATTAAAAACAAAAACAAATTCTCAAAATAACCAATAGTCAATAAAAGTTTTATATAAAATTTACAGCACATCACCCACTGAGCTTATTGACGCTTGCATATAATAAAACGAATACTCGTGGGGCAATCGATTTCTTTTTTACATGTGCTGTTTTCGAAAAAAGTTGCCTTTTATAATGTTTACCGTCAAAGCTGTCCTTGCTTTTTACCATTTTTGTGGATTCTATTTTATTTAAAATATATAAAAAATGTACGTAGATAAATTCACGAGTATTATATTATATAAAGTATTGTAATCGGAAAATATGATTGATAAAAATTTAAGCTCGGTGTACTCGATTGAATATTTTAAGCAAATACAAAGCACGCCTTTTTCAGCAAGCTGTATCCCAGCATCTGATTTAAAATTTCTCGCCTGATTATTTCCAACCTCGACAATGCAGTATTTCCATATAATCCAAGCACAGCGAGTTACACAAAAACACCACACAGAAAAAAGTCGGCAGTCATAACTATTACTAGCCTACAATTTTAGCATATACGGACATTCTCCATTCTCGAGCACATAAATAAAGTCCCTGTGTTCTCGCTCGCAATAAATCAACAATCGTCCAATTACAATGATATTTATGGATTTCTCTGAAAATTCAGTACGGTACAGTTTTTAAGGCTGCGTTCATTTGACATATCTGAATTGAATATCGGCCGTCGCAGGCGCTAATGCCGTCGTGCGGATTCTGCGGACGGGCCGGGGAGGACCAATATGGCGCGCGGTGAGCCTCTCGAAACGCCACCGGCCGTATACCAGCAGATAACGATCCCGAAGGTGACGGCGAGGAATGACGAAGATATGCGAAGGCATGCGCTGGTGACACTTGTGGAAATTCACCTATTCTGCTTGACTGTTATTTGTTTATGTGTGGCATCTGGTATAGCGCTTTTTCACATTTAATGCCAAGAAAGTTTCGTATTAAATTTCTTCTTCATCGAGTGCCTCAGGGGAGGTTGGCGACCATTTCATTTGGCATATACGCATGCTGAACCAGTGTAGTGCGTCCCTGCGTCTTTCTGTATGGACAAGTCTGCGCATTGCTGTTGCCCAATACCATTATTATATAATCCTTTCCTTACAAAACTCTAAATTAAATTCATAAAATATGTAGAAAGAGTCTTGAAGATGCCGTGTTCGGCGAAAGAGCTCTCGCTAATAGTGAAATTAACGTAGTCTCCAAAACCATTTGGTTTTATTTTATTATAATAAAATGGAGTATTACAAAATAAACACCAGTTCCATTAATTATGTAGAAAGACCTGGGGATCCACTACACTATTTTCCTCTTAAAAAAACATGAAAACTGGCTCAGCATGAATACATGTATGCTCAGTGAAATGGTCGCCAACCTACTCTGAAGAGAGGCACTTGGTGAAGAAGAAATTTCTAAGATATTTTAAACGCGATCATTGCTTTAAAATATGCAGTTATACGCATTTTTTCTGAATGTAGAAAAAATGAAGTTAGATTAAGGTTTAGATTTTTTTTCAATAAAATAAATATATTCTATACAACATAAAATTAATTAAATAAGCTATTTTCTTTAGTAAGCAATTATTGATCACAGTATTATTCTTCTGCGTATAAACAATGCATCGTGCTTTAGTCCTAACATACATAAGGTGTCTTAAATAATATAGCGAGGGGAAAAAATCCCACGGTCCCGGAGGCTGGGAGCTGATACCGCGAAGAGTGTCGATCGCAGAGACCTGAAATGACGCGGATTTACGGTGCGCTGCTGCTATTAGGCCGGTCATTAGATGGATATATGAAGAGGAATTGGAATAATGCCTCTGCGAAAGGAAACACGGGTAGAGCTGCGATTACACGGAACGCCCCGCGCAGCCTCCGCGGGCGCGGGTTTTTTTTTCACTCTCAACGGCGACAAAATGTCTGTGTTTTTGTTCATTGCATTAAACATCAGCGGTCAGTATGGGCATAACGATGCTTCCTCGTTGCATTGTTCATACGGTGGCGTTGTTTAGTTAAAGGGTGAAAATGTTGTTGGGATGCTTTTGTAATTGAATAAGGTCATTTTCAAATTTTTTTGATAAATTCTTCGAAAGCTTTTTTAATTAAAAAAAATACACTTTGTAAATAAACCAGTTGCATTAATTTGAATGAATATCTGTGTCGTGCATTAAACATGTTAATAAACCAATATATATTGATTTTATATATTTAAGGTCTCCTGAACCGTTGGGGTTAATTTTAAATTTAAGAGTGAATTTCTGACAAGTTATAAAGTTCTGTAATCGCATTATTTATTGTCCAAAGAAAATCGTATTTTTAAGTGTAACCGAATTCCATTTTAAGGTAATACGAACAGAAAGTGTTTCAAAAATCCCCTCAGCGGACAATAAAAATATGTAAGTTGGACGCATTTTTCGTTCTGTCCCATTGGACTTACACGAGAAACCTCTCACTTGTCCCAGGCGCCTTTGTCCCGCCCGTCTCCAAGCTTCACGGAAATTTCAGTTTTACCACCACATCATACTCTCCCTCCAAATCCATTGACTTATGGAGTTTTACAGTATACATTTGCAAGCACCCTCATATCATTTTCTGTGGCTACACAAAAATATATTTTGATGGCAAACTGTTTCGTTGAGCATCCAAGAATTTCAGTAAGATAAAGAAATGCAACTGAAGAAAGATTCAAACCGTAGTAAATTTTTATATTTAATATCAGACCAAGAACTATTTTTGTCTAAATTGACTTCTTTTTAATATAACAAAATAAAAATTTTCGATCAACGTATAATAAATTCATTGGCATCTTTAATTTTTTATTTTCCAATTTTATGTATTTTATTTTGTCTCAATGAAAATTTTCGGTGTAGTTGTCTTACAGCTTTTAAGTAATCCAAAAAGTTTACGAGTAATAATTATTCTTGACTATAAATTAAACCAAGAATTATCAAGGGCCACATATTCTTTTCATATTGAATATTCAACAGATTTTTTAATGCATGGCATTTTCGGCATCTTAAAATCATGTAAAACGAGTATTATATCTATACCATCTGCATCTCATGCGGAGTTTGCGTGAAGCGGCGTATTAAATATATTAAACATATTTCGGCGCAGGGGAGTTATTGTCGCAGCCTCCTGGCAATACGTTATCGTATTTTTCATCCGGGCAACACGGAGGATATTTGCATAATATTGTTTACGATCTATACTTAGGAGTGTGTTTGGAAATTTACCGAGTATCGAATATTCCATTATTACTACGTTTTTTACTCGGGAGAAATTGCAAGGGCGACCGAAAATGTACGCGTTTCTTAATGGCTGCTAACTATACGTCCTTGGGACTGGGGATTTTTTCAGATTGCATTTTCCATAATTATACACTGTGCTAATTATTTAATGGTTTCGTACAGTATTTTGCGTCATTGAGAGCATTGTTAGAAAGCATTAACGTTATTTTTACTCAGTGGTTTTGGATAAACATTTTTTAATGAGAAAACTCATGTTTTTTTTTATTTACAAACTCGTGAATTATACTTGATAATAGAAAATCACACCAAGTTACGATAAATTAAAAGTATTAATCGTGTTACTTGTGCTTAATTTAATAAATAAAATTAAATATTTTAACTGTCTACGGCTGAGATATTTCATTTATTGCACTTGCAATTACTCAAACTATTGATATTTAATCGTTTAAAAGCTAAGCAACTTCTGTTTATTATTTTCAACACGATCTTTTTTGTAGTATGTTAGACTATTTCAATGTTTTAAATAAAAGCCTCACGGCTTACTGTTCAGAACGCTCGATGCGGTATCTGCAGTCGGGTTCGGTCCCCTGCCGGACTTGTGGTACCTCTCATGATTATAGGTTTGGGTAATCTCGGCTGGGATGCGATCCCGAGGCTGCGGATCGGTAGTTACTCCCGTAACCATCGGCCCATTTTTCGGTTTAGGCACATATGGAGCATACGGGAGATATTGGAAACTTGATATAAACAGGAATAGCAAACCCTTCGATATTTAAATTTTTTTTAAAAAATACATCTTTGATGATATGCAATTTAGTTTAATTTACGTTGATTAAAGCTGTGTAATTGAAAGAAATATTTTTATTGTTAGTTGAGACTATAAAAAAATATTTTTGAGCAAAATACTTGAGTGATTTTCCACATGTTCGTTTTTATTTGTGACCGGTTTCACCACCCTTTCACGTTGGCATTATCAAACAGAGGATTTTTAAGAACATTATCAAAAATAAAAACGAACGTGTGGAAAATCACTCAAGTATTTTACTCAAAAATATTAAAATGGAATTCCACCAAGTAATCTCTGTCAAAAATATTGAATTACTATAAAAAAAAGTTTTATTTCTAAAAAAATGTATATTTTGCAATATAAAACTTCAGACCATAAGATAATACTTTAATTCGAATATAATATAATAATTCAATATTACCACACATTGATCGTATTACTATTCGTGTAATTGATTCTCAAAATACCATAAAATATGCGATTGACATATTGAAGCATTTCATCGCACTCGCCCTGCTCTCTTTGTGATTCCGATCAAAAGAGACCGAAATAAGACGAGACCGATAGTATCAGAATCTTTAGCACAAATTGATCGCTCAAAAAATGAGTGATTCTTCCCAGATTGCTCGGCGGGCAGCGAGGGCAGCGCTCTGGGGGCTCATTAATGCGGACTCCGCGGCCTCCTGCAGCCGCTCCTTGTGCGAATGCACTCAGTGTGAATGCAGTTTTACGTGTAATCACGCAATATTTAGCATATTTTGTAATAATATATTTCATGAATTATTAAATTATAATACTACGGAGGTTTCGGGGATAAATTTTGAAACAATTGTTTGAGCGTTGAATCTTTTAGCAGTGTCACGAATTAAGCACTTACATTATTTATTTAGATGTAACTCAGTTAATTTATTTTGCTGGCGTTACGTTCTTTGTTTTCAAACTGCAAATTTAATAAAGATATAAAGAAATTAAACGCCCAATTCAAACATCGTTTCATAAAATTCAATGAACTTAAATATAAAATAACTGATAAATATCATTAAAATTCAAACAAAATATTTTATTAGTTAAAACATTTTTAAGTGGTCTTAGTAAATATTTTTAAACTGACAATATTTTTCTAATGAAAATATCATTATACTCAAAAATATAAGATACGAAGAGTTTTTTCTAAAAATCAAATAATCTGATACAAAAAAAAAACATTAATGTAAATGCGTGGGCGGACACTTGTGTAGCAATATTCAATATAAAACGACTTTATGTGAAACTGAAACTATTTTTTATTACAACATGTGTCTCGTTTAATATGTCGCGCACACATTCCTTTAATCCTCTATAAAATCAACAGAGTTTGATTTAAGTTTATTTTAATATAAATAATCACTAAATAATTGCGCAGATGAGGCCGTCCACTCGCGGAGATGATTAAGTTAATTGCAGTCGCATTATAATGAAATAATGAACGACTTCGTATAATTATGTTTATTCAGTAACTTTGTGCATATATTTTCATAATGTGTAATTGGAAGCTCGGGCAAAGCTGCTCGCTTTACTTACAGCGCTAAAGTAGAGTGAAAAGATAAATTCTTAAGGAGTACTTCCGTATCCGTGTGATAAGTAACAAGTTAAATAAACTTTTTATAACTTACGTGGGATTTCTGCTTCTTACCTAACCTAACCGCAAATTTTTGTTATCATAATGTGTAGCAAATAATAATATTATTAGTTTTTGTTTTGGGCAAGTTTTTTTGATCCACAATATTGTAATTTTTATAAGTTTTTATAATATTTAATAAAATGAGATAATAATACGATTGAATACATGTTGAATTTAACAAATTAAAATAAGATATCAGTATTTAATAATTTAAATAAAAACTGTAATTTGGTTATAATTATGTATCATTGTTTGTTTTAGGTATCGGGAAGATGCCTTATGTTGGTCTGACAGGTGAGTCATTTATATTTAGTAGATACACTTTCGCAGTAATTGAATATAGTAAGAGTAATTTTATGTTGATTTGGTATTTGTTAACATTTTTGTAAATTTTAAATTCAAATATGCAGCTAAATGAAAGATTTTAAGAATGACGACAGTTTAAAAGAAAATGCACAACAATCAAGTAATACAAGGTTTTTATATATCTTATTGTTATATCTGTCACACGTAAAATATACGGCACCTATAAAATAAAACCTTAATTTTATTAAATTAGAATATTGCTGCCATAATTTTCGTGAGATATTTTATCTCCACCAATGCCATGTTAAGCTAGTCATTTTAATTGAGCTTAACCTCAATCTAAACAATAATGCAGTTTTATAAGTTTAATAGCTGAAATTTCGCTAAATTTTTCGCAAATTGCGGGATCATCAACCTGATTCAATCGTTAAAGAGAAAAACAAAAAAGCGGAGAGTCAAGGCGGCTTTTCGATCAGTCATCCCATTGATAACCTACAATTACCAGACAACCTTTCCATAAAATTGAAGGCGCGTCCATTTGAGACAAATCCTGTGAACCGAGCTTACCTTCCACCTAATATGAACTAAATTGAGTAACCCTATAAAAAGTTGTTCCTAAAATAGACAGTCTGCGTTAAATAAAACACACATGGCTACGTATGAAAACAAAAATACTTTTAGGTACTCGCGTAATAACCAAAAAAAAAGGTTAATTTGAATTATTAAAATTCTGAATCTCGTGACACACAGTTATTTAAAAATCAGCCGATCAATTTTTATTAAATTTTAGTATTTAATATTTTTGAAAAAAGTAAAAGTACATTTTTAATAGCAAATTAACAAGGTTTGCTCTTGGTTGATAGAAATCAACATATGTTTGGAATCTTTAATGCTTTAACATATTGTGCTTAATTCCATGAAGTACACTGTATGCCAGAAAAATATACAAGAGATGACAAATACTAGATTTGGGTAACTCGTTGTATATTTTGAAACTTTACCATAATAAAATATAATATAATAAAAAACATTGTCTGATTTCATCGTGAAACAGATTTTAAAATTTTTAAGAGAGATCGTTTATCGTTAGACATTTAAATTAAAAATCTATCGATATTTCGACTAAACAAAGCACATCGAAAAATTGTCGAAAGATTTTTGTAAAAATAAAATAAAATTTAAATGTTAAACTATTTTCAGTCGCATGGTAGTTTGTTGCTTTGTTTGGACTTGCTGGAAACTTGGCAGGACTTACCCTACGCCCCTCCCAGGATTCAGCCAAATTGATTAAGCCACAAGTGTGAGTTATGTCTCTGGCGCACAAAAACTTGTAACCAATATTAGTCCGTCCAAAAGGGCGAGACACTTCGTATTTTGCTTCTTGTATTTTCATAATTTTAACTTAGAAATATATAAAAAACAAAAAGTTATTATTTTAAATAAATATTGATTTTTTTTACCTAGAATACCAAAGAATTATTATACTCGGTAAATTGCAAATTAAAAATAGCAAATAAAAATATTTTTGCTCTTAATTGTAATTAATTCTTTACGTCAATTCAATGGAATTCTTATTGCCATATAAAATAGCAAAAATCCAGAGGAAAACTGGTAAGGCGCTTTTTTATTCTGTCAGTTTACACATAGCTGAATTAATTTAAGACAACATTTCTAATGAAACTATTTCTTCTCGGAATCGATCTCAAACTAGTGTTACAGTTTTTGTACATAGATTTTGTTTTTTTGAAGTACTCTTTATATCACACCATAAATGTTTTTATAATAAAATATCGATTTAAATATTTAATTTAAAATGCTACCAGGATTTTTAAAATGGGAAGTCTGTGTGTTTCTAATACTGGGGGATAAATCCATAGCGACGGGTGTGCCTTTCAGTTGATGGGAGATGGCGCAGTGCTCGGGCAGTCTAGGCACGTAGCGCAGTTGCATGTAGCATTGTAGACGGGCATTTCAGAGTGCATTGTGCAGCCCGGCGGATTGTCAGGAAGCTATTCCATTAAGCTCTGAATGCATTTTTGATCGGTCTACGAGTTTTGAAAAATTACGGAATTAATCAAGAATGAATTTGCACAAAGTAAAAATCACTTTTGTACTATATTTTAACATTATAAAAAATCGATTTTATTATGATTGTTTTTAATATTTACTAGATATATTTTTACATATCTTAAAATATATTGTACTCATTACATAATGAATTGAAACCAATAATTAAATATCAAAATAATTTTGATCATTATATTATTTGATACATAATATATTAATTATAAAATCTCTGCATTTTGAGTATATAATTGAATAAAATATAAATATAAAAAATAAAAAAACAAATCAGTTCTCTGATTACTATAGTGAGAAACCCCCGCTGACTGGTCAACCCTATTTAACCGCAGATTATATTAAACCCAAATCGTACACAGGTTATAGCATAAACCCTCCTTATTCTGCGGTTATAACAATAGAGTGTATGACCTACCAAATTTTGCATCATAGATTATTTTAGTATTTTGAATACAACCAATAAGCACTTCTGTAAACATACTTCAAAAAATGTATGGACACGTGGAAAATTTTTTAAATTTTAAGTTTACGTTTATATAGAATATTTTGCTGTTGGCATTTGACAAAAAAAAAATCTCTGTTCACCTGTTATTAAATACATAATTATTTTTAATACAATATCATGTGATACCTAAATACTTCAAAAAATTTAATTATCAAAGTATTTGCAAATTCAATGAATTATTCACAAATGATCTTTAATTAAACTTTAAATTTGATTTTTTCACTTAAGATTTTTTTTTCTATTTGACTCTGAAATTATCGACTTATGTCATTTGAAGGCAGACTTTATTTATTGTGACTATATAAGATCTAATTATTTTATTTTATTCTTAAAAACCGAGATATCAAAATTTTAATCAAATTCTAAATAAAACAATTATTTTCTGAATGCAATATGACAATAAAAAAATATTTGTTTATAACACTTTTAATTAACAGATCAAATAAGCTGTACCTTGTAGTTTTGTTAACCGTTTTTTTATAACGTATGTGAGACTTTGATTTTAGTTAATATTTTTATTTTGAATTTATAATGTCGGACAGGTGTGCATCAATGAGTTAGGACCGAAATTCGACGGTAAGTTTTGCTTTATGTTTTGATTTATCGCGGAGACCTTAAATCGGGATGAAATTACCGGTTAGGCACAATTCTGATTAACAATTTGATGTCTGACAGCATCTGCGGTACGGAGCGGCCGGACTATCACATGAAGGAAGCTGATACTTAATTAAAAAACTATCTTTACGGACCGACTAACCGAACTGAGAAATATTAAAATTATTATCAACATTGTTAATAAAACCAACATGGAAATTTTAGACAATGTTTTAAATTTTTTTAATGTTAAATAAATAAATACCGTAAAACGTATTCATTCCAACGTATCTGACGATTTTATAATACACTCCTTTGGTTGTTCAAATAAATTTTATTCTTATAGGAATAAATCCCCATTTTACTAAGATATGATGTTTACTTAACTAAATTGTTCCTTAAATCCAATTTAATGAAATAAAATAAATATAAGGCGTTGATTTAACCAGTTACATATATTTTCGTCACAGCCTAACATGCAAAAACGTAAAAGTAAATATTCCTCTTTTTAAGTAATTGCTATAAACCAGAAGTTTTACATATGAGCGTGAGCGCCAAAGTTGATTGTATCTTCAATATCATATTTACATAATTTTGGCTGTGTTTTAAATTGTTAAAATACTTTGAGGGTTTATATATAACATAAAAATGTAAAAGCTCCGATAGTGATCATTACGCGCGCAGGGTAGCGCCTCGGGGAAGTGCGATGCAATATAGGAGCAGTTTGCTTGCGCCGCGCTGTTTCGTCAAATTAAACTGCGTGGCTTGTCAGGGAACACGTCTATATACTCACATATATATATATATATATATATATATATAAATATGGTTTTAGATATTAACCATGGTATTGAAAAACATATTTTGATGCGGCCTTGGTCAAAAATTATAATATTTTCATATTTATACTTTTTTTGCATATGGAACTAAAACATTTAGCAATCAATAGATTCGATTATTAATTCATTCAAACACAAATTATAAACTAATGTTGGATCATGTAAATTGGCAAAATATTTACTAAATCGTTTAATACGCAAGTATATGTTTTGAAATTTAAAAAAAATACCACTTGTATATTGAGAAGCAGAACATTGAAAAGCTCTGTCACGCTCTCCTCAGATGGTTGGTATTGAGCTTTAATATGTGTTTTCGCCGGCATGGTTGTTGCTCCTGAGATTATGCGGTTGACGACTGCCAGCGAGACATGCAATGCATAGTAATTTAGTAATCTGTTTGCAGAAGGGATGGTTTGTTCTAGAATTAAGACGTTAAACCAAAATATAGTCATCGATTGAATGGCGAGTACTCGGGCTCGCTAAAATTACTGACATTCAACATCGTAAGAAATATTAAAAATGCCTCAGTATACAACTAAATATTTATGGGGCTTTCAGAATTCTTTAAAAATGTATTGTATCTCTTTATTTTTAAATTTACTTTGTTTCAAAAATGGTTTTTTTTTATATCAAGAGTTGATATAAAATTATTTTTTCGATAAGGTTGACTGGGTACATCATGTTAAATGGCATTCCTGAAAAAAATTGTGCTGTAACGAAGAATGCATATTATTAGTAGAATTTTAGTCTTCAGTACATTATTATATATCTTTAAGCAAAAAGTAATTGTTTTTTAAAGACAGATTTTTGCCTTTCAAAAACATCGTTACAAATTTGTCAAACAATGCTTGGATCAATATTTTTTCTTATATCATTTTTTGGAAATTTTCCCAAAAAACATGATTGAATTCAGTGACTGTTTTTATGTTTTAACAGATATTTTGCCATTGCCTTTGGTTGTGTTCGAATTGTTTTGTTGCGTGTATTTGGATGAAATATCTTCTAAGTGCAATCAATGGGCAGCCGCTGCGCGCGCTCTTGATGTATTGTTACTTATCGTGATAATAGCCGTCAGTGCATGGTCGGATCTCACCTCAGCCGGAGCTCGTCAGTAATAATTTTCGAAACTGTGTGAAACTCCTTAGCGAGGTGATCACTATCTCGTATTAATGGGGTCTAAACGGGAAATTATGTATATAAAATACGTAGATTAATTACGGACGCGCGGTACCTCCGTGAGCCGAACCCGCAATTAAAAATAATCGATCCATCGAAAAATCGATTAAGGCGATCGGCTCACTTCGGTCCTGCTCGGCCTTGTTCGGAAGGGTACAAAGATCCGGTGATGCCCTTCCACTGTTTTTATAAGTTTATTATATTGTTAATCATTTAAGTTCAAACGTGATCATTGATCATGCAATCAACTAAGTGTTAGATCAACTACTAAACGTTTTATTTGTATTTCATCAAGTAAAAAATAATAATTATTTTTAAACACATTGAGTTTAAAATACGTTATTAAAGTTTTTAAACGTAGTATTTTTTTTAAATAGTGGAAATATTTCACTATTAAATAAAAAAAATATTTATTTCTCTTTTGGAATCTTAGCAAACTGCATTCAATTAAAACAAAGCGAGAATAGAAGCTTTAAATTCGAGGGAACTTCATAAAAACTAATTTACAATCGAAATAATCCAACTGCAAGAATTCCTTTACTGTTTCGATGAGCGAAGTTAACGGAGAGGGCGCGGCCACACAGGGGGACTAGGAGAAAAATATTTAATCTTTTTTTATAAACGAGTATCTTTGGGCTCTTATTTTATAATATTTGTTTAAAATATTTTTTTATTTATTCTTTTAGATATTGAAGTTTTATTTTTATTTAATTCTTACCAAATCTGACTTTGCATTTGATGATACTTTAAATAATACAAAATTATCTCATTATTATTTTTATCCTTATATTCCAACAAAAGACCTTTTGAAGGACGGATTTTTTCTTACTGTTTCGATTCAAAATTTTAAATAAAAAAAATATATTGATGTATAAAATTTAAATGCTCATATTAATACATTTAAGTCTTTCCGAAACTTTTTTCATTAATTGTTTTTTTAAATATATATTTAAAAAAACAATTAATGAAAAAAGTCATGCAATATTGCATGACTTAAATGAGAAATAACTATTTTATAATCTTGCACTGATTATACTTTTGATGCAGACAAATAAAGGTGATTTCTGCATTTTTAATTTTAGTATACTGTTAATAAATATTGATGTTATATTTTTGAATTAAGCGTTCGTAAACCAGTCGCCTCGTGTAGCCTTGCTCCAGGGCTGGCCCCACAAAAAACCCCGTGCGCACGAGTCTAACAGTCCCGGCCGCGCATTCCCCCGGGCCGTGTTTTGCCCGGATGTCTGCCCGCGCCCTGGCCTGCCCGTCTTTTGTCCGCCACGCATGCCCCGAAGGACTTTTTATCACCGAATACGCCCGCTTGTTTACTCATCACCGAGATCGGAAAGCTCCTAGCTCACATTCCCAGTGCCCTGGCTCCTGTGATGCCTGATTGTTAAGGAAGTACTATTATGCGATCGTAAGTAATCGACCCTCAATAAAAGTAAAATTATATTAACTTTAGTTCTTTTATACATAAGAGGAGTAAAAAACTCGTATGGACCTGCTTGATTGATTTGTTAAAATATAAATTTATATGTCTCTTGAACTTTTCACTGTAATTCCTTTTTACGAAAGATTTATATAATTACCCCCAAAAGATTGTGTTCAGAAAAAAATATTAATGAAAATAACTGACTGTTTGTAAACGAATTCATTAGCCTATGGATTGATTAACATCATTGTTTTGCTCAAGCCATGATAACAACCTAACCTAATATCAGTAATGACCTTATATAGGCGGTAATATTATATCCATATCTCCATGGTAGATTCCATAGCTACGAAGCTAGCGAATTGTCTGAATGCTTATACAAAGCCCACCGCGCGGCGTGTTCCTTTGAACCTAATCTTATTGCCACTCATCTGCAGCAGGCTTCAGTCCTGCGCTCTCAGCCTCGCACAGTGGACGGCCTGTGCCTCGGACATTACCATTTCAAATTAGTTACTCTCCGTCTGCGACAACAAACCATCGAGACCACTGTGCGCTAGAGCTACCCGTCACTTAAATTAAACCAGAATTATTGCTCCCTTTGATGTAAAAGACGAACTAGATATTCAGGAATAAAATTGCCAATTGTTATTCTGTATTGGAATTGTTATTAACATAAATAACTTTAAAACGAGTTAGCGTTGTAAGTCAACTTTTGTTATATTATTATATAATACATTATGTAATTACGATATTTACTACACTAAAGTAGACTACAATAAAGTATCAAACCAAAAGAAGTCCACCGGAAGTAGCCAAATTTAAAAAATACGACCCAAAGAAACTGCTTTGGTAATATATAAATGTATTTCTAATAGCAGTATAACAATACACGAATATGCATATTATTTTTTTTATTATGAGTTAAATTTTGAACATAGATAAACCTCATCTGGTACTTTTATATTTTTATTTTAATAACGTTTGTTAGTAGAATTTTAAAACAAATGTCGGGAAAATAACAAAAAACCTTATACTGATGTCAACCTAAACCTATTGAATATGGATTGTTTACTTACAAAACGAAATGTTCACATTAAAAGACATTTGTCTCAAGGTAAAACTTAACATTATACATATTTATATTTCTTGCAAAGCTTACTTAAATTTATCGAAAGATTTTTTTACCGAAAATAAACAAAATATTTAGATATTTAACCTGTTTTTTTTTTTTAGTATTTTTCTTAAAAGGTGTTTAAGATAAAACGGTAAATAAGTATGGAATGTTAAGATGGGACTTAATGTATTGCAATAACATTAATCTCAGTGAGTACACAGCAATTTGTTCGTACATAAATTTAAACTAACCGGTTCTCTTAATTACATATTTTCACACCGATTGGATTAAACATAAACGGTCATAACTTTAGGTAATTATTATTCTCAGATATTTAGTATCGAGATGGATAGCAATAGAAACTCCTATAAAAACAGTTGACGATTTTTTCATAAAATAAAATATGATGTAAAAATTGGTTAGATTTTCAATTATCTCATAAGTATTCAATAAATTATAAGTAAAAGTTGCTTATATTTATCTAACATAAACACCAGTTCATTTTTTTTTTAAACACGCTTTTAACTAATTTATTTAATGAGCCAAATGAAATAATGTTTTAAGATATTAGTTTTTTTACAGTGTTAATATAACAAAAAAATAGAATAATATTCCATAAAATATTTATAATAACATATATTACTTAATAAAATGAATGCTTCGAGTTTATATACAAGAGGAGATTTTCAAATTGAAAATTATAAATGCAATAAAAAAACCGTAGCCATATCCCGAGTCGGAATGCAACTCACTTGGAAGAGATAAATGATAATCAAAATAAATGTCATCATGGTAGATGAGCTATGGCCCAACCAAACTATTATTTTCACAAAGTTTGTGCTGTAATAGTACAAATTGCCTTCGGCCAAACGAAACAGACGTGACTCTAATAATTGGGAAAATATTTGTGATAAAGAACTCCCGATCTAGCATCGACGATCCTAATTATCCAAACGAACCTAATCGTTGAACCCGCAATCCGATGATTTATTTACATCATAGGTTCCCAAAGTGGTCAATATCGACTCCCAGGGGTCCACGATAGCGAAAAATTAAATTGGGGGTCCACGAACTGTAAATGGGGGTCAACTAGAGTGGATCCCATTGGCCATGTTAGCTACGATATTTTAGACGTTGAGTTAACACAACTAAACGACTATTTTTAATGTTCAGCGTAACTATTTCGGCGCGTTGTTTCTGTGTAAAACATGGTTAAAATTGTATTAAATTAATGTTTCAAAACATGTTTACTCAAGTCAATTGGTTGATAAATGTTAAAGTTATTTAATGCTTACATACCGATATAAAATATGGCGCACCCTGTATATCAGATGTCAAAAATATGTTTGAAGTTGATTGATTTGTAAAAATTCAATATGAGCAAGGCAGGGGTCTACAAAAAACAGAAAAACTCGACAAGGGGTCGACGGGACAAAATAGTTTGTGAACCTATGATTTACATTAATAATATTGCGCAAAAACGTAAAAAAAAAAACAAGTTTTTCTATAAGTGACTTTCTCTTTAAAAATGGTATCACTTATAATAAACCGATAAATTAAATACAGGGTGTTTTATTGCGAGTCTCTAGAACAATAATCAATCCGAGATATCGCGGTCGCGCCTGCTTCCTTCAATCACGGCTGGCGCGCTCGGCCGCGGAGTGGTCGCAGTGGCCGGTGGCTCGGATCCGGTTTCCTCCGGCCCGGGATTGATTTGTTGCGGGTTCTGGGTTCATTACTCGCGCGGGGCGCATAATGCGGATGGCTCCCTGTGGACCGACCGCATGCGTGGACTTGAACCTAGCAAAAAGATGCTTGACAATTATTGAAAAATATAGAAAAATGAGCTGCTAACTTGTTACACACACATTGATATATATATATATATATATATATATATATATATATATATATATATATATATATATATATATATTTATATATATATATATATATATATATATTTATATATATATATATATATTTATATATATATCGGGTGCCTCTCCTAAGAAAAGGTTGGCGACCATCTCACTGAGCATAAATTTATGCTGAATTAGTGATCAAGGTTTAGTGTAGTAGGTCCCAGTTTTAAATTAGAAGGAAAAGTCTGCGTATTGCTACTGTCCAGTAATATTGTAATATATTCATTTCTTTCTAAGCTCCAGCGTTTATACATTTAATACTAAAAACAATAGCAGGAGCATCTCTTGGAGCGTACTTCCAAAGCACGTTTCTCCACAATCATTCCATGTCCACTCCTCCATTAGCGATCTTTGGGAGTCAAATCTGAGGGAAGAATCATACAGATAATAATCGCGTGATCCGTGTTACTATTGTGTCATAAAATATTCGCTAAAATTTAATCTATCTGGGATGTCTTCTTATTGTGGGTTTAAAATAAAATGATCGTGTAGACGTGAGTTTAGACCGCGTTCAAAAATATTTATAACATTCAAATGTAAAACTTGAAATATAACGTGAAACCCGCCCACCCTGCGCGGGCGAGCAGCGTCGCTTCGAAGCGGTCAAAATATTCAATTATTTTTTTAAAAATTGCAAAAATGTGCATACAATGCAGCAGGGGTGCGGGGCGGGGAGGGGAGGGGAGGGAAGAGGAGGAGAGGGGAGGAGAGTGGAGGGGAGAGGGTGACGGGCGATCGGCGGTGAATCAATCGGCGGCGGACGGACCCCGACCGTCACGGAGCCAACTAACAGTGCGGCCGGCGCACTTGCGAGAAATGCATTACCACAGACGCCATGCTAACTCTCCCACTGAATGCCTGCCAAACCATCATCTAGAAATTTTCAAACCAATTTCAAAAATAATTGAACCTTACTTAATTGCTTTTACTTGGGTGCAAGCTTGAATGTGTCATTGAAACGCCATTATCATTAAATCAATTGAGTGACATAATTACGGATTTCGTCTAAATGTGCCTGCTATGAATTGTGTAAAGAGACATATATGGCATTTTCGCTTAGATACAAAAAAAATACTACATGCGAGCTGTTCGCTAAAGATCGTGTTTTAAAAATTTAATGCAAATTTTTACACATAACCTTTTTGCGTTGCGCAAGAAGCTTAAAATATAAATAGCATAAATCAAGTAGTATTTTTTCTAAAATATTTTTTTATATATATTAGTAATGCAATGAAGTACTACAAAATATTTATTTATATTAGATAATTTTTAAAGTAATCTTTGAATATCTCTAGATAACGCGTAAGCGCTTATGAATATACCGTTGAGATATAATTTTTCATAAATAAGCCAGTGCTTCACCTATGTAATTAAATAAATTAAAACAAATTTGACTAATTTTTTTTTAATATGTAAATAAACGATTTGATAACGATAATCCCTTACATTAGGAATAATTTTATACAATTGATAAAAATGCTTACATAGCACTGAGCATATTGTTTTAAAATAAAAGTGTAAGAGCCTAAAAGGTTTTTTTTTTTTTTTTTTTTTTTTTTTTCGTATTTCTGATTCGCAACTATGAACGATTCATGGCTGGCGTATTGGAAATTCATAATACGGGAATTTCTCAATAATTTATTGCTCACTTTCGCGACACAGCGGCGGACTGCACGGAAGACCTGAAAAAAGACTGACGCTGCGCAAGTGACAAATGACGGATTGAATTATACCTCCAACCATCGGTAGCTAATAGTGAAGATTAATGGCCGAGTGTCCGGCCTCTCATAGATCTATTGTCTGAAGATCCGATCGCTGATTTGTAACGAGATAATAATATAATACTAAAATATATTGTTTCAACGCAGAATTCAATACATTGTTGGTAGTTTTACTTTTATGGTAAATTCAAAAATATTTTCTTTCAATTTAAATCGTGTCGAGTTTCATTTATAGACTGTGAAAATACAGCAACGAGTATAGTGAATATAACTTTGTTTTTATCTAATGAAAAAAATGAGTTTATGAAAAATAAATTAATAAAAGCCTTGATTAGATCATGAAAGACGTTAAGATTGTTGTTTTATGTGAATTTTGAATCACCATTAAAAACAAGATTTATTTATTTTTTAATGATCATGATACCGCTCTAAAGTTATTTAACAATCTTTGCTAGCATTAAATAATGTGTTAGATTTAGCTTCATATAGTGTAGAGTAAGGATCGCGATGTAATATAAACATTATAACATATTTAAAAACATTTTTAGCTTTGACTCTCACCATTAATGATCTGTGGTTACTTGAAAAAGCATATTGAATTAACAAGGTGCCCATTAAACGTCAATCTATGCAGTAAGCCACTCATTACTGTGCTGATTTTTTTAAAGGAAATAATCCTCAAGCCACAAGATGCCGAGCCATCTAACGAACGTAAGCACACCTAAATACAGATGTCGCCTTTCCATGAATTGTAAAGGCTTTCTGAGACACGAACCGCGCGGTGCGTGCTCGGAATAACCATCCGCGAAGACAACAATGATGTCCAGACCTGGTGACAGTCCATCATGCAAGAGTTGTCTTCGTAATGGCGTGTATTCGTTGCGGAAGGCAGCAATGGTCAGCTCTGCGAACTTGAGATTCACAGCTGGAAGAGAAATGGATCTTGCAATATTATAAATAACCTGAAAATCGATATCGCAATGTACTTTCTGAAGCTGTGTTGAAATTCGTAGAGTGAAATAATGACCTGTTTATTTTGATGAAAAGAGCTCTTTGCGAGTGTTCAAAGCTCTTTAGGCAAATATATATATAAAAATGTATCAAAATATGCTGTGGTGTCTGATGAATTTTTTCCGTTATTGATTTTTTTTCCCAAACGTTTTGGTTGAGATCATTTTGTTATTGTTTTTATTCTTAAGCGATGCTGCGGTCGATTTCGAGTGGTTAACCAATACTGCAAACTACCATTAAAACTGCTTTAAATATAAAAATAAAATAGATTCACGACTGAATAACTTTAATATTTTACCTCCGAAATCAAAATTATCGTTTAA
This sequence comes from Atopsyche davidsoni, assembly GCA_022113835.1. Classification (NCBI taxonomy): domain Eukaryota; kingdom Metazoa; phylum Arthropoda; class Insecta; order Trichoptera; family Hydrobiosidae; genus Atopsyche; species Atopsyche davidsoni. The sequence goes on along the minus strand of JAILWY010000006.1, from coordinate 4,291,924 downwards.
TGTCATGATTATTTGGTGGTAGTTAATACAAACAGCATGAGTGTCAAAACGATTTTTAATCTGTTTATTATTTTTTGCTAAATTTTTTTGATATCGTTGAAAATATGGTACTTAGTGACAACAGTAGAAATACTTATTATGAATAAAAAAAAATTAACGAAGACTAAGATATTATATTTTTGGGGGTGCTATCAACAATATATTTTAGTACTTTGTTTAAATAAAAGCGTCATAAAATTAAGATATTTTTATTTATTTTTGTTTTAATATTTTTTATTTTTTAATCTATGTAGTCTTTTAAACAAGTTCTAGTATTGAGTAACATTTTACACTGTTTGATAAATTTAAATTTTAACAATAGCTCACAATGAAAATGTAATTAATATTTAATAGGCCGTAGATTTTGAAAATTTTAGAAAAGGTTCTTGAAAGGGTGTTCTCGTAGTGCTGAATGAAATGCGATCCAATTTGTCACCCTTAATAAGGAAATCATTAATTTGGCGATGAATATAAGCACGTATACTAAAATGTAATTATGCTAGTATGCATTTTGTCTTAACTATCGCATGACGTTTACAACTTACGTATCATAGTTTCACGGTCTGTTAAATATTTAGATTTTAATACAACTTAAGCGTATTGCTGGGTATATTTTCAGGAACTTCACTAAGCGGATGTTATTGATTGGATTATTACATGAAAACTGAACGGTCGATTAAAACTCCATCAACTCGGATCGCAGCTAATAGGGTTCGGGCTCCAGAGGTGTACGGGTCGGGTTCTTCCGCACGGTGCAGGTGTTTGAGGATGAGTAACCGGTCGTAAATGTCACGGGCAATGTTTATAGAAGTCACAGTAAAAAGACTGTCATCCTCTCAGCGTGAACCGAACGGGAGAGCCGCGGGCTGTTGTCATAATCGAGCAGCTTGACATGTGAAAAAGTGATCACCAGGAATTTTGTGATTGTTAAAAGCGCCTCGTCGGTTTTTCAGTCTCACCGGACGATAATTATCGGTGTTGAGACGAGTTGAATATCTTGTTTTATGACTACCTACCCGTTTAAAGTGTATGAAACGTTATCCATTATTTGACGATAAATTTATTTTTAAATTTAAAAAGAGCTCACTTCGTTTTAGCTGGGGTAATAAAAATATAAAAAGCTGCCTTCTAATGGATTCAGTCTGTCGATTATTGCTAAACTCTCGTGAGGTCAATGCTGTAGAGATTTTTTAGATACACATATAGCCGATTAAGGTATTAATATGACTGGTGGTGTATAATCGAATCGAGCAGATGCGGAAAGATTCATGCATTTAATAGACTATGAAAATTCGTTCCTGATAGCTGTTGAGTTCTAAAGCTAAAAACTTTGACCTAAAAACTCAAGACTCCCACAAAATAAATATTTCAAAAATCTAAATGTTTCATGGTGAGTTTAGATTTGTGTTTACCTATTGATTAAATACATAAACATTTCTGATTCTCAAGCACGAGTTGCGGAAATATATTGACTTAAAACATTTATTTTAATTAGTTGCTTTTTTTACTAAGTAAAATATTTGTATTAGAACTAAAATATTAATATTAAATAAAAATTTGAATGATCTGTAAATCAAATACTTAATGAGGCTAATGTAAAAAAAAACTCTCTTTTAGATGACACTTGAACAAATAAATAAATGCAGATTAATGTTCAGGATCACTATAATCTCATTGAAAGTATATTAAAAACATATTTTTTAAATACTATAAAAAAATGAAGTGTAAAATACTGTTTATGATAAATAGAGATGATGACATGATATGTTATTAAATTTTTGAAAGGATTCTTCATACTTAGATAAATCGGCAAAAAACTTTTAAAATTTGAAAGAAATGAATACTGATACTTGTTTTACGGCTCTCTCAACTTCGAATATCCATACATAAGAAAGAGAACAAAAAAGTATAAATATGTTAACGCTTAAATATTACCGTCATATTTTCTATAGATTTTCTTTAACGCTGTCTCAATTTCTTCTAGTGACACGCACTCGGCCGGCCGGTACAGATTATCGATTTTAATGTATTCCTCAAAGCCACTTGTGAAAAGCTCCTTTGAACGCGTCTCTACTCTCAGGCTCTCGTCATAATAGCAAAGCAAATTGTATTGATTGTGAAATATTACCACTTAAGGGAAGAGACAAGCGTGACTAAGCGTCTAAGTTTCCCACTCTTCTATTGGCCGGGAGAGCGATTGTTTGCTTTTTATGGAATGGTTCAACGCCAAGAGCGATCTCGGTAAGGATTATGAGAAATATATATTCGACGGAAAGAAAACCCTGCTCAATAAACACTAATACTTTTTAAAGGATATAAATATATGAATATAATACAACTTTATAATGTATTAAAAAAAGAAAAGAGGTAAATTGTAAAGAAAAAAAAAGGTTTAGAAAGATTATTTTATACTTTCTATTGTGCTTATATTTACGGGATTTTGTCATCGTTTTCCTCACGTAGCTCCTTTCAATACTGTGAATATGTGTTTTTCAGTATTTTAAAGTTTCTTATTCATAAAAAAATAATGTTTCTTTTTTATCCACATCAACCTGTTTTGAATATTAATAATTGATTTTTAAAAATCCTACCTTTTGTAATTTTAGTATATCTGATAATAGGTTATTCATTTTATCTATATATCTTTAGATTTTTTTATTATTATTCTTTATGTAAATTTTACTGTTAACTCCAGCAAAATTTAAGCGCTTTTTCCATCCCAGCTCAGATCACGACTTCAAAATATCCATGAAAGGTAAATGTGTCTCAATGGAATATACTTGTCCCAGGAGAAGCCGGCGAGAAGTGGTCCACACATGGCCTTTCGGCCGGCCGTCCCGTCCTCCCAGGAGATTGTCTGTGCGCTACACTTAAAAGGCTTTAAATTTCTTTGTTATGGGTTAAGAAAGCAAGAAAAATATGATATATTTATGTTTAATATTGAACAGCATTATTGTCATATTACAAATATTGACAACGATTTAAAATATTTTGTGATGATCTAAACGACAGTAGTAAATCGATTTGAGGCATATGTGGGATCCGAAATTTTATTTCTAGGCTATCGCAGCTTGGCGCCTCAATTATTTCGATGGCTGAAAGTTATAGGTTCGCATCTCACCCATAAAATTCGAGAGTTTATCCCACCATTTATATTTGATTGTTGTATCACTTGTTAAATTTAATACAAAACTACGTCATTTATTATTTGTTACATAAATCATTATCTAGATAACTTGAAATACACAGTTTCATAACATAACATAATTTTTTTTTAATTTTAAAAATAATTAATTTATTTTGTATGTATAGAATATGACAGGCATGTTAATTATAATGCGTGAAATTAGAAAATAGATAATATTGATACTTAGTTATATTGCTTAAATTACATGAAAAATGTGTCATTGTGAAAAATTTTAAATTTTTATACAGGATAGTTTTATAAAATAAGCTCACTTGATAACAACAGAAAAATTAAGCGGAACTAAAGCAACGTCTGTGAACTTACCTTTCAGGTCGGTTGTCGGATGAAGTCGGGCCCCCGCGGGGCTGCGTGCCCCCGGGGGGCCAGATTGGCCATAAAGTCGCGCTGCGCCCCCAAATGAAGATTTACCGCCCGGTCCACGGGCACCTCGCCCGAGTGTTTATCCGCGCAGATGGATTGCATCCTGATGGGGCTTTTATTGACGAATGAATAAATGATGTTATTGTTATTGTTTGCATATTAAATGCATTCATACGCTGCAGTTTCCCGCAACCAATTGCATTTGTGTTTTTTTCCAAAGATACAACGTTGCTTATATTTAAGTACACGACAAGCTTTTAGTCAAAACTAAGACTTTATTCCTAGAAATATGCAGGAAAAATTGCGTAACACGTATTTAAAAATAAAAGAATATTAAAGAAAAAATACATATAAGAAATAAAGCACCGAAACCAGCACTGTGAAACAGGCACAATACTCGTATATATGCTTTATCGAAATGCTTAAGAAAAATGAAATTTCATCATAAATATTTCCTTTTTGTAGTTTTTAATACAAATCAGTTTTTTCGAAATAGAGTAAGAGTTTAACTCCACATGTAGTAAATAGGGATTGAAATCATTTAAACAGAACTATGGAATCGCAAGACTTTTCTTATCATTCCATTCAACCCGGCTAAATCATTTTAAACTCGGGCGTATCGGAACTATCCTAGGGGCTGATAAAATCTGCTCCGAGGGGTGGGGCGGGCGGGCTGCTCGGCCCGGGGGTTGGAGATGAACCCTCGGCACTCCGCGGCGGCAGTGCGGGGGAAACACACGTCTTGCTCCCGATTTTAAACCGCGCTCGGCAATCTGACAGTTCTCCCATGCGATCCTCGAAACCTAACGTTTAACACCAAATTATTTATTTTTGAAGTGTGACATTTTTGTGTTTTTTTTGTTTGTTAAGTTGTGTTTTGTTTTTTGACAAATAATTTGAAACCATTTTGTTTACTTGATTAACACCCTATGATTTAAGTTTCATATTAAAGATGTGAATTTTTTATAATTTTTCTGATTCAAATTCAAATTCAAAAATGAGTGATTTTCCACATGTTCGTTTTTATTTGTGACCGGTTTCACAAACCCCAACACAGGATAACTGCTGCTACACCTCAAAGCCACTACTTTAGATAATTACACCATTAATATAAAAAACATTTATTCATAAAAATTTGCAATTATATAGAATCCTCCACTTGTCAGGTACATTAAAATCACATTAGCCCTTACCACCTGACAATCACTCTCTCTCTTTCCAACAACCTCTCCCTTTAACAATTGTTTACCCAATTGATTTTTATTATATAAAATCTCACTCTGTTTGATAATGCCAACGTCAAAGGTTGGCGAAACCGGTCACAAATAAAAACGAACATGTGGAAAATCACTCAAGTATTTTACTCAAAAATATTAAAATGGAATTCCACCAAGTACTTCCGGTCAAAAATATTGAAATTCAAAAACATTAAGATTTGATTATTAATGTTTTGTTTATTTCTGAATATAAATTTTACTTATTTTGAATTTCATTACATAAATTGAAGTTTTCAGTTTATGAATATGAATTCGGATTATTCTCAAAGTTAGTGTTATGATGATGAATGATTGTTAGTGTTTCAAGCTTATTAAAATAGAGACATGAGTACACCGTGTTTTATTTTTGATCGAATTGTGATTTAATATTGGTATTTGACAGATATAAATTTATTTTTTTATGTTTGCGTGGCTCGAATGACTGTTTGCATTGTTGAATGTTTTATCGGGTTTGTGAATTAACTATGCAGTTTACCTTTCTTTGGAATTTCTCGTTCACACGTAACTGCACCTTTTTGAGATTCACCGTGTCGGCTAACACTCAAACGTTTCTTAAGGCAGCCTTATATTCAAACCGGTTATGACAGTTGACTGAAGATGTGAGTGCGAGGGAAAGCAAATTTAACTGTTTTAATAACACATGTAACTCAAAACATCTGTTGAAATAAACACTCTTATCTAATCGAAAACAGACAAATTTTTTTCCTGTCAATATTCGCTATTTTAGGTGAATATGAATAACGGAAAATGAAAAGCATTGTCTTTTCAAGAATATAGTTTGAGTATCATAGAAATTCAATGCGGTTTCAATTTCAAAATAGGGTTTGTGATTAAAGATTAATATTTATCAAATAATTCGTACATTCACAGTCTGTGTGAGTATTTTACTGATATATAGCCTTATGATTATTATGGTTGAAATATTTACATAAAATTTTTATTGTCATAACATACGGATTCAATATAAGTAATAATGCGCTCATTTCAATATAATTAAAAAAAAACTGCTTTTAATGTAAATTTAAATATCATTATTGTTTTATTATGTAAAAATACGTCAAATATATAAATATTGTTTTATTATTGTAAAAATACGAGTATAAGATATTTTTTTTTTATATTATCGAAATGAGCGCACCAAAATATTTATATTTTTATTTGAAGAAAAATTTATTGACTATTTTATATATAGTCAAAGAGTCAAAACCTGTGCTAATTTGCTATCATATATTGAAAATATTACAATATTTTGTACCAATTATTGAAATTCATAATACAACTCTACTAAATATAAATTTGAATATACATGGCAACTAAATATTACAACCGAATAAATATCCATTAAGTTTTTCTTTTTCACAAAACCTGTTTAACAATATAATACTTGTTTAATGTATTAATTTATAACTTGTAGCCACCACATATTTGAGCCTGAATTTGACTCGCTGAATGCGTAAAAGAACTTTCTCAATCCAATTCGATAAATACATAATAACATTGCGCATTATTAATTAAACATTTTTTAAATTCATAAATACAATACGTATACCCGACTGGCTAAGTGTGATAAGAAAGTTCCCACCATGTCGATAATGTATTCAGAGCGGCATCATATTTACCGCTGAATGATTGACACATGCTCTTGGAGATATTCCACTTTTTGCTTTCTAGGTCTTATAAAAGAATCGACTGTATTAAAAGTGAACCTACAAACCAACTTGCACTGCCATGTTATGGCTATTAATCATTACTGCAATTGATTCACGATTTAACCGACTGCATTACTTATTATATTTATACTTGTATGTGAATGGCAATGAGTGTATGTGTGTGCGTGTACTGCTTGAAAATAAAAATTATTTACTTAAAAGAAGTTAAAAAGATGTACTATTTCTTGACTTAATGACTAGCTGAAAGTCAAAGTGTTTACTTGGTGACAGATCAATCAGTCATTGGTCACAGGTCACTCCGCATGTGTGAAATTATTTTGATTTAACAGTCCTTGCTCTTGTTCTTAGGCAATTTTATATAAAGCTAATATATAAATTGGATTTTTGTTTTAGTTTGTGAAACGAAAGCATTTATATCTCAAATATAAGATCCCAAAAGCCTCTGAAGTCTAACATTTTTTTAATGGGCCTTTTTGGTTTAACTGGATTCAACGAATCACATTAGTAAAACTCTAGCAGCAATTCATACGGAAAATCGTTTGATGTCAGTCAAAAAAGAATTTAGTTCTCATTATAAAAAAATGAATGTAATTACGGAATTCAAAATAAATGACATCAACTCTAAAGTCGATGACTGATCAAAAATGTTCGCTTTAAATCAGTCCAAGATCCTCACCGAAACGATGGCGGTTAAATAGACCACGAAGGACACGGTTTAACTTCGATTGAGAGGTATTAGATGCCATTCCTAGACAATTTTACGGATGGGGTCTGGCTCATGAATTGACCAGATAAAGTGGTCGAATTACCTGTATTATCCAGTTCATGTGATTCTGTCCTACAAATTTATTACCTCATTTTAATATACTAACTAATCCACACACACACACATATATATATATACCGTTTTTTAAATAAATATTTTTTATTCAGGTTCATAAATATAAATGTTATTTAGATCCAATGAAATGCTTCATTAAAATCATTTAATTATTAAAAATTATGAAGAATCTATTATTATATTACTGATTGTGATTTATTATATTTTCATGCGTCTTTAATAATTAATTTTTGAATGATGAACATTACAAATAAAATAATAAATCATATAAATAATGATACTTTTTTTAGAATGTTATTTTTTAACGGAGGCATTCTGTTAATAAACTATTCTCAATAACATAAAAATTTAATTAATATAGCTCATTTCATTTCTGCTCCAAGGTCTGCTCACAATAGTCATCTTGCCGTTGTCAGTAATTGACGTCTAATTTGAGTTTCTCATAGCAATCGGTGTTAGTCATCGACGGTTGCCAGGGGCGGCTCTAGAGTCAACTCAATAAATCGGATACAAATATTTAAATCAACAATAACACAATACATTTATTAATAATTATATTATTAAATCTATTTTTCTTGTAGTGGTTAGAAAGTGGTTTCGATTTCAGCGGGATTGGGAAGTTTCCTTGTAAATTGTTGAATATATTCTATCAAAATGTTTTCAATGTAAACACTAAAAGACAATTCTATTTGTAATATTTTTTAAATGTTAATTTAAGAGTTAAAGTGGGTAGTTTTAAAACGATAATTATAGAGAAGAATTTTTATTAGGTAATTTTCATGACCCGTTTTCAATATAATAATTTTCGCGTTGATTACAAATAGATTTATGATAAAATATGTGTTGATTATACACGGGTTCAATTATTCAAAACAAAAAAATATATTGTTGAGGGACAAGGCATTTGAATGGTGAAGATCCATTAATATAATGAAAAAAATAACTTTTTATTTAAATCTTCACAGTGAGTTTATTAGAATATTATTTTGCATAACTAGTTTCGACCCTATACCGGGGTCATCATCAGATGCATGACTAAACATTTTAGTCATGCATATTCTAATAAACTCACTGTGAAGATTTAAATAAAAAGTTATTTTTTTCATTATATTTATATATATATATATTAAAAAAATATTAATTCAGATACTTTCTCAAATATGACATATCATAAGACTGCGTTAAAAAAATTATTCCGATGTTTTTGATGTGTTAAAAAATATACATATTTTCATACGTCTACGTCGTTTTCCGGCCATTCTCAAATCAGATGAATTTTAATGAACGCCACTGTGTAAGGCTTTATAAATATTTAACAAATGGTTTTGAAATTTATTTAGTTCATTAAATATTATTGCAGGTACATTTTTTGCTATCTTAATAAATTGCTTACGATTATTTTACTCCTAAATTCTATTGTGATGGGTTTGATCAAAAAAATAGAATTCATCCGATTATAACACATTCAAAGTTATTTACGATTGAATGTATATTATTTCTATTGTTTTGATAAAAACTTGAATTTGATACGATAAATAGATACGTCACTGTAAAATAATATACCTTATTTTTTCACACCTCTAATGGAAGCATTCGCTTCTAAGGTAGCCGGCCGCCTCGGGTTTTGTTTTTACGGTTGTTGATTGATTTTGTTTGAGTCGTGAACACTTGTTAGTCCTAACTAGATTGTTAGAACATTTAAAACGTGACTTGTTAAAGAGCTTTCGATCATTCATGTGCATAAATTACTATCCAATTCGTTTGTTGTGGGCTATTTTAACATCGCAGCTATAATTTAAATGTGTTAATTTCGATGAAGAAAAATATACGTCAGTTGATGTAATAGTATCGCGTTAAATATTTTTTTTTATGAGTTATACTATTGTCAATCATTATCAAACTCAATAAAATATTCTCAGTGATGTTTTTAGATATTTTACTATCGAAGCTAACAATGCGGCGTTTGAAACCTGTGACCTATGAGAAAAGTAATCGTGGTTTCACATTACCTCTTCCTCCTAACATTATGTATTGCAGGCACTTATCCATTACGCCGCAGACAGTTACAGTGACTCAACCTTACCTATACTGGAATTATTCAATAATTATAATGGACAAAGGAATATTCTTACATCTGTATTTCAAAGACGAGATATACCACAATTATTATGCAGCTGCATCAATTATTGTTATTTTATAGAATTTGAATAATTTAAATTGACATTCAAGTTTAACTGTATACATCTAAAATTAAATTACTTGTACAACCTCTCTCTTTTTTTACGAATACAAAAGTTTTTATTATTACACTCATCATTTATTTAAACACTTGTTTTGACGTTATTTACGTATAAGCATTTTATTTATTATAAATATTTTCTTTTTACACATGTTTCAGTTGTATACATATTTTATATATACTTATTGAATAGGTGCAATACTTATTATTACATATTATGAGGTAAATACTTTATTACTGAAACAATAAAAATAGTAAAGACAATGATTATAGTATAAAAGTGCGAAACAGCCATAAAATGTACGCCATGGCAGCAGGCGCGGGGTTCCACGGGCAACTTCATTTCGCTCCGTCAGCTGCTTCTTTTCCTCCGCTCATCCCTCATCCCGGAGGATTCAACAATAACTATTGGATGTGAGCTAAATTACTACACATGCCTTTTAAGGGATAAATTCTCATTTAATAACAAAACAATTTGTTTCAGGAAACCATCGGTTGACGAAGTCGGAAATCCTACATCAGTAAATGCACGGTGAGTCAAATATCATGACCTAGTAATTTCTTTCTGCAAATGTTATGTTTTTATAATATTGGCGATGGTGGGAGATCCATTTTTTTCACTTTTAGGTTACTTTATGTTCAAATACGAGGATAAAAATTATATATAATTGTAATATACGAGGATATATATTACAATTAATTATTATTACTTAACTCCACAGTCGTACTATTTATTGATTTATATATGATTAATATTTTAATGGAAAAAATTGAAACACGAATACGTTTTATTGTATATTGTATGCTTAGGTAATTACACGTACAAATAGATATAAAGGTTTAAGATTTCATTCTCGAATCACTAAACTCAAATCCCACTCATGCCATTGCATTTTTTTCTTGGCATCGTTAATTTTTGTTAGGAATTCATGTAGAAATATATAATGACGCCCCACGCCAGCAATGTTATTTTGTATTTATTGGTTCAACGGCATAAAAACTTAACGCAACGGTACTGTACACTTGTCATTTACGTTAGCAAAAAGTTTAATGATAAAAATATATGCGAGCGCAGAAATGTATAGTACTGTATATCCAATGCTACAAAATATATTATTAAACACAAAAAAGACTAATTTGTTGCGAAACGATTGATTGATAGGGTACCTGGTAGTCTACGTCGCAGTGGGAATCATTTAGCAGCGCATTTTCTGCGGTTTTTCTACATCCTGCCCGAGCCGTCATAAATCCAGTTCGTGCTGAGAGCTGATTCAAATCAATAGGCATGTGTCAATATGATGTGCGCTTTGGTTATAATGTAATATCACTTGTGGACTAGTGGTCAGATATTTACTTATCGATTTATGCCTTCTTAATATGAGGCCATGTTCGTTTCGTTTTTACTTTCAATTCATATTTTTTAAGAATTCACTGAGTATATTAAAAATATTCTGATTATTTGAATTATTCTATATTGTACCACAAAATTAAAGCATATATATAGGTTGAACACACAATTATAATTAAAAATCTTGTCGACATAGATTAATATATATGTGATATTCATCATAAATATCATCGTTATAATTACGTCAATCATCAAAAATGTAATAATTATTATTTTTACGGTGTTTTTTCTTATATGTAAAATAATATACTAAATATTTTGAAAATGGTAGAGAGGAATTCATTAATACTGTAGACCCAAAGGATTTGAAAGCGTTACAATGTACATATTCAATTCAGCAGGTATATAATTGAATGCTTTCTCTTTTTTGTAATAACATATTTAACCTTTAAAGTACTTTACACTCCCAATAGTAGGGACTTAAAATAAATATAAAATTTACTAATGAATACCAAGCCATAACTCTTTCATACATCGTGTCTTTACGTATTTCCTTTTACTACATATTTTCAAATTTTATCACATTAAAATAATATATTTTGACAAAACCAGACGCGCTTTCGAAAAAGGATGAAAGCGTTTAAGAAAAATATAACCCCAGCGATGTTCATAAGATATAGGGGTAACTTCTACATAGAGTTTAACTGTGGGGTGGTCAGCTAATATGATTAGGGATGATTTCCGGTCACTATTTATATTTGGGGTTGTGACCGTTGCGTATTGCAGGGGGCGCGAGGCTAGGGTACAAATCCTCTGATGTTTTTGAATTAAATGAATCGCCTTGGCTATGATTATTTTGTGTTCAAATATTTATAATATGACATTTCATAATATTTTTTAACATAGCAACAAAAGTAAATTACTACGAATCGTGTAAATATAACTAAAATATGTCTATAAATAAAATATGAACAAATACAAGTAATTTTTTATGTGTATTTTTTGGTGAAAGCTTTTTTTGTGAAATTTTGATAATCAATTAAAACATAAATAGTGATACCTGTGTACTTATTATCTTCAACAGTTTTCAATCACTTCAATTATATCTGTGTGCATGACAAATATCTAATCTTCTTTCTTTTACGTAATAATTAAGTCTCAATTCAAAATTTATTTGAAAATTATGATTAATGTACAGCCTTTAACTACTCTCATTGAGGTGTTTTGGTATCGCTGATACGAAAGTACCCACAAGTTTCTCCCCTAATGATTTCCTTCTCTGTCTAATTGAGGATTAACAGGGGTTGACCACACTCGTGGCGTAGAAGCCTCCGCACCCCGACCAAGATTAGCGCAGCTTAATTCACCCAAGTTAAGTCTTTTACTTAGGACTTTGAATCCTTACGTTGTTGAGAGAAAAATTTATAATACTACCATTATATAAGATATAATTTTATTTTGTATAAAGTATATTTTGGATTATCAACCAAATGTCATTGATTAGTTTTTTTTTATGTAAGCATAAATGGAACAGTTGCAATCTGGAAACTATGCAATAGATATGCACTAGCTGATATATTATTGACGTCGCACATTTATTATAGATGTACAATATTATTTACGAATATTGATGATTTTTTAACTGCCAATTAATTATATTCAGTGAATTTTAATAATGATAATGTATTTTTCATTTTATAAAAATACAAATGTAGAAATAAAAAAAAAATAACATTTAGTAACAAACTTTGCAGCATTCGATAAAACAGTCGTTCTTTGCTAAATTTAAAGTTTGTTGGAATCGGACACCTTTCATCCCTTATTCTATTGACCGCCAAAAGTTGGGGGTTGATCAGGCGTCCTCCGGGACATGCAGCCCTCGTGGACACGTAGTCGTGAGACGTGCCGGCTCAGCGGCCAGCACCCCCGGCTCTTGGTGCCAGCCAGCTCCCCGTACCCGCCAACCCTCGCAACAGCTGATCGCGGATGACACAGTTACAGAATCGAAGCGATTCAAATTGACGTCATCGGACTTTGTTCTTTCTTATTTGTATACGGAGAAGTATGTTCATTTTGAAAATATACTTATTCGGATATATTTTTATAAGCGTATACATATTTATAAGACTCTAATTAAACCACAATATAGCTTTTTGAGAAGTAGTATTTTAATTTTTTTCATGTTGTTTAAATACAGAATTTTTTTTTCCGCATATCAATTTTTTAATTAAATATTTTTTTCAAATTTAAAAATGTACTGATGGGTGTGACTAGATCATAACACCACAGATATGATGCCTGGGCGTGTGTAACATGCGGAGGTACATGAAGCATCCCGGGTGGGGGCGTGCCCGGAAGTGGCGGTGGGCGGGGCGCGGCTGGGCGGGGCGAGGGCGGGCGGGGGGGCGGCGCCTTATTGAATGTTGGGGCACGTGCCCGGCTGGAGCCCGCCGGGAATGTCTTGTTGTTACTGCCGATGGCGGCGGATCGATACCCATAAACCTACACCTGCCAGCTTTCTGGCCATGGGATCAGCGCCGCAGCCAAGCAAAGGAAACCTTCAGCCACCACAGAGTGATCTTAAGGGTGGCTGCTACCACCCTATCTCCTAACAACAAAACAACGACTTTTTCAAATCTATTCCGTATATATCCAATACAAGAGTAATTAGTTATTTTACTACTTTCTCATTAAATTAGCTTGAATATCTTTTGTCAAAAAATACAGAAATTAACGTAATAACTGTTAAAAATGCAAAATGATAATAATAGTCTCTAGATACTCCATAACATAGATAATATATTTAAAATTTTCATTTATCTGCGTAATCTTTGCTAAAATGTTAAAATATTTATGAAAAATCTCTCTAAGCACAATATATTGAACATTTAATAAATGAGTTATGTTATCATTTTTCAAAGACAAAACTTTTGTTTATAATTTAAACAATAACTGTGACAGTAAATGTGTTTACCATATTTATTGAAATAACAAATGTAATCAATAACTACGGTTGTAAATAACATCAAAACCTTTGAGAGTGAGTCTTTGAATCAGAAAACTCTCAAGAAAGATCTCAAGTGATCTCCAAGCAATCAGTCATTATTTTTACTATATTTTAAGTTATTTAATACGCACTGTATGTACTAGAGTGCACGTATTGTATATATAAAAGTTAATTTTCGCTATATACGGTTTAATTTTCTGATGTTTTTGTGACAAAAATATAAAAAATCACACGGCGGTGTTAACTTAAATAAAAGGAATCACCTGAAATATTTCTAGAAAAATATTTTTGTGAGATATATAATATATTGTATCAAAAATGTAGTTCAAATGAAAATGTTATAACATCTAAAATTATTATGTGATAAAACTCGAAACCTAAAGTCTAATTTCAAAAAGTTCGACATTGGCCGGCTCCACGTAGACAGCCCCGGAAGGTTGATCAACCAAAACAAGCCGGCGTCCTTCAGCTGGCATTAACCCACATCCCCGCAGGTCGCTGACCCGCGGGGAGGTTATTGAGGATTCTGCAGAGGAGCAGGTCTGTCCGTAATGCCGGCGACGTGTAATGCCCCGGCGAGACGTGCGCCGACCGGCCCGCGTGACGGCGCGCCGGACACGTGGCGGGCGTGCGTGGCTTCATTCATATTCCGACCCGAGACGCGCCTCGATGGTTATGGCCGATGCCCACAATAGTAAAATCTTGATTGTGCCTAACCAGACCACGTCTGCTGAATTTTGAAGACCACGTGTGAATTTTGAGCGCTTCCGTGCGATTCCCTGACCAGCGCAATACTGGTTAGAGATTTCGATTACTGCGACCGCACTGGAGATGTGAAGCCTTACTCCTAGCTCTGCCAGGATATTTTTTTAATTATTCAACAACATTTATGCTCAAGTCTTTCTGTTTTTTGTTAAAAGCATATTTTTTTTGAAATGCATCGCATTGTATTTTATCTCAATAATTAAAAAAAAAACATCAATTTTAAATGAAATATTAATCAAACCATAAATTTACCTTTCAGGAACAACGTGATGAAATTACATCTTATAATATTTATACGTATTATTAATTACTAAACTTCATATGGATTTTTAACACTATTATGCGAGAGCCTACATTTTTATAAATCACGTAAAAAAGTATTTCACGTTCCTTCAAACAAGTAAATTTTTATTTAAGATCAATATCATCTGCGCCTATTCAGAAGCAAACTCAAACTGCAAGCGAACGACGTAGAAAAGAACCGAATCACCCAATTCGCTGACGAAATACCGTCAATAAACGCTGTTTCCAAATTCGCCGTGGACATAAAACCGGCGGGGCTCCTCGGCCTGATCGGCGACCCAGCGCAATTCGATCAAAATTCATAGAATTGATCGTCATTGCACTCACCTGGCCGAAGGGGTCCATCAGGTATGCGGGGCGCTCACCTCCCTCCCTCTTGCCGGTAGCGAGCTGCCCTGCGCCGGCTGGGATCGATACTCAGAGGTTGGTCAATGCCTGAATTACGTGTAACATGAAAAACTATTTTTCAATTTAAACTTTCATTATAAATATTAGGTAATCTAATGAGCTATCATTTCTGAACGATGTGCGATTGTCTATATCAGGCCGCGCAACTTATCCACATTCCAAACGATGTTGCAACGGGGCACTTTTTTAATTTGTTATGTTCTGTTTTTGCTCTGCATAACAACTTACACGGTGTCAGTACTAACGTAAAAAGTTGGTTAACTATTCAAAAAATTCATGAACTGGAACCAATAGAAATAAACGCTTTTAATATTTTATTATGTCTATGTGAATCGGTTTATTTAATTGAATCATATATCCTTGCTATGTCTATGCAATAGGTTTCGTTTTGCAAAGTAAATGTTAAATATTGTTATACGGCATGAATAGCGGCGTTTACCAGCGCTTTATATTGTTTTGATTGAAATATAAAAATAGGTCACTTTTAGCTGAAACTTTATAGGTTTTTTTTAAAAAGTAATTTAGGGAGTGAAAAAAATATTTGTTTTCATAAGAAAATTAATTTAATTTATTTTTTGCGTTGAATTGAATGTTATAGGGGTGTTTTTTACTGTTCTTTATTTATTTTCATTCTCGTAAAGTGTGCAGTTTTCTGCATCCTTCGTAAACAACCTTCAATAACCGAGCGTCCGAAAATCCACCGGTGGCTACAAAATCCAATTGCAGCCTCCCCAGTTCGGTAGGAGGGGGTGAAAATTATTCTTGGGGTGGAATTTTATGATCTGCCGTCGTGGTGCGGCCTCCGGGTATTAAATATTCAGTCTGAAAGTGGTCAGGCTGTGACGTCTTGTCTGACCACTTCCGTGTTTACTGCCGTCCCTGCGGCGGACACTTATTTGGCGATGAGGAGTCTTCTTTTTATGCCTCAAGGGTGACGACTTTCTGAGGACTCGTTTAAGTATTTGTAGGAAATTCATGTAAATGAATAAGTACACACACACAAAATTAAATATTGCGATACTTGTGTAGAAACCAATGAAACATTTTTCTGAACAATAAAAAATGTTATTAAGGCACAATTTTATTCCATAGAATTTTGTTCCCAATAATTGTCTTTCTGGCAACAAAAAAGTCATGAAGACTGTAGAAGTTTTAGGAAAATGGTATAATATTTTTTTGAAATCATATTTTAAGATATTAAAAATAGAGCATTTTAGTAGTGTAATTATTGTACCACGACTCCTATTTTGTTTTGAAAATTTTCTTTTATGTATCTATACCATCAAAACTCTTGGTGTTTTACATTTCACAGTGGCGTCAACCATTTGATAGTTTAGTATTTTATAAAAACACACTTTTTCTGCTTTTTTTAGATCATAAAACTTTTAACAGATATAAATATTTATTTTTTTACATTATATGCAGGCATTGACTTATTGCATTATTTTTTGGATGTAAGGCTTTGTTTTACGATTGTTTCATAAACATAAGTGCAAGAAGGGCGATTAAGCTTATTTACGTGTCGGTTAGATTTGGAATTTGGATATTGAAAATCAATCGTTACAATATTTGTTCTTAGCTTGAATTAGCGTTTTTTTTAAACGTAGAAGATTCTCAGAATATTGTCAAGTGTTCCTAGATGCAGAATTGAATAAGCATTTTTCTCGCAGAGGTTCATGGCACATCGGCATTAGCGGGTATTCCCCACACGTCCGCGGCCGCGGCGGTGCGCGAGTGTTTTATTGCCGAAGTTTAGCCATCGCAGACGCCGCCCGACCCGCCCGGCCCGCCGCCACTGCACTCCGGACTGCCATTGAGACTTTAATTATAAAAATACTGGCCGTGTTTGTCTTTTCTGGCAATTATGAGAATTGAAAATAGTTCAGATTGCCCTCAGAGGCATTGGAACCCGATTCTTAAACTTGCATTTCATAACAATTGTATAAAAATTTGTTGATAATTCTACCTTCAGTAACTCGTTACAACGATAAGTAAATTAAATAAGCATTTAATCGCACTGTCACTTTTGAACCGTTTTATTGTGCAAATAGTGAATTTTTTGGTCATGAATTTATATGTACAGATACATTTAATAATGTTTTCAATTCAACATCTTCTCGGATGTCCAACACTGTCGAAAACATCGTCCAAGTGTTTTTAAAGCACAAGCAAGTGAACAATCACTAAACAAATCTGAGAATCTATCTCTCCGATGAGTTTTCAACATTTTCCAAATACTAAAATATATTTTTGTCAGTCGGTGGCTTCCTAATAATTTAGTTTATGCAGTTGTGATGACGTTACGATATTTCGGTTAGACTCTTATTTTAATAAATAAGATATAAATATGTATATTCGTTCTGCCATTCTGTCAGTCTGTATTTTAAGGTATTTGTCATTTACATAAATAAATATCATGTATTTATTTTTTTCTATTTCATTCTTAGTTAGCCACATTACAAAGTATGGAGATAGAAAGATATGGAGTGCCGTAAAAGTTAAAGAAATGTGCCTTCGTACTCTACGGCTGTTAACTACCTTCAGCCTACTTAGACTAATGCATAACTCTGAAACTTTCGAATGGTTGTTGGTAGATTAAACTGACGGATTACTTTGTGAAATATGATGTACAATAAAATACTCTTAAAAGCATATTGTAGTTGTTAGGTTTTAGATCTTTTAATCAAAAGGAAAAGAAGAAAATCCAAAATTTTAGACCAAAAGAATTATTGGAACTATACTCAGATTTTTAAACAAAAACATAAGCTATCCTTTCTATTATCAAAAACAATAAAATGAGATACATTAAAAAACTTCTTAATTTGTTATTTAGCATAAGATTGACAATGTCCTCCACAAACAATATGTATGCTTATGGAATGGAAAGAAACAACTCTAGAAGTATTTTATTTTAAATATATATTTATCCATAAATTGTATTCAAATAAACATCAATTTGTAGTCAAGTGTGAATACGCCTACTCCAAAATTGAAATAGATACTTTTTTTTCATTATTTCCAACCCGGCTGTCTACGAGAAAGTCCAGGAAATATTTTACAACTTTCAGAAAAATCCATAAGATCCACTGCAACGCATCCGTCGCACGAAATTCTCCGCACCCTTAACGAGTCGAGCCTCCACCCTGGGCCATCATCCCCGCGCCTCCGCTCTGCAGACTACGTGATCTCCACTCTGCAGGCATCTCACGTACCGCCGGAGCTGAAGCCAGAGCGAGACGGCCGGGTCGCTTCGGGGGGGACAGGGAAGGCGATAGTCCGCCGGTCACGTGGCAGCCTCCCCACGTAGGAGCGAGATGAAATCTGTCACGTGACGCTGAGCACCATGCGCTAGAGTGGGACGCAGCTTCCAACATGGCTGGGGGTTTATGTGTGCCAATGGCGGGCCTGCGGCGAGTTGAATACCAAATGAAGGTTTTTAGGAACGTTTATTATTTGGTGCGGGGGAGCCACCTTCTACCACCCCCTCACCCTCCCCGGCCTCTCTGTACCATCCCTTAGCTCTCTATGTGGGTTTTGTTATTTTTGTCTGCTGGAATATCACTATTAATGTAATTTGGTCAGCTCAGGGACCAGCTGAATGAAATCGATGAGTAAAATAATCAATCCAGATGTTTGTTGTTTGGGTTCGAAGTCGTCTTTGTGGCTATATATATGTTTATATGAAAATTTATTTATACATATCAAAAAAGTAATCTCACACGTAATATTTTGCATTTTATAATTTGATAGCGAATTCTCTTTTTTTTTTACTTATATAATATGAACATCTAGTCAATAAAATTGAGAATTTTATTTTAAAAAAAAATAATAAAGACGATGTCATATTTCATACTAAATACATTTATAAGGAAATTTTATTTTACTGCTACTGAGCGATAATTCTTTAGCTTTTGCAAAACTCGTAGTGAAAAAATCGATACGTCAAGGGTAGTCGGCCGGCACTCTGCGCACCCAGGGCGTCGTTGACTTTCGTTAAAGCCTGCGTTAAACGGCGTTAAACGGAACGACAGCGCCGTTAGCGACGGCGGAATTAGTACTTGTCGGCGAGAACGGTCGCTGGGGAGAGCTTGGCGGGCGATATTTCAGCAGCTTTTATACCGATGGTGTGCCTGGCGCTTTACACCGAGGTTTATGTTGCTTGTTGGGACGTACATTAGCTATAGATGTGGAAAAGACTAGCTATTCAGTGAGTTTATGACTGCTTGCAGTTTCAGTATCTTTTCATTGTACTTTTTCTCGACTGTAAAAACAATGTTAAATTTAATTGAAATTACTGTAACATTACATTTAAAATTTCAGTTTTGGTTATAATTTTTAAATTATAACCATGAAGTGTATTTATAATTGAACAAAAAATGACAATACTAGATTCAAAACAAAAACATTAACATTTTCTACATACACGTTTTAAAATATTTACGTTACGTTGCGTAAGTTTTGTGATAAAAAAATAATATTTAGAAGTCTACAAATAAATACGGGTTTTATATAGTAAATTAAAAAAATTGTATGCGATATAATAAAATTTAGTACTCGTATGTTAATCAAGAAGTTTAATGAGTAAACAAACATCTCGGCCAAACTGTCGTTACACTCATTAATATTAACATCATCTAGATATCCTCACAATCTGAAGCAATTTTCCTTGCATTTATTCCGAGGAGATAACCGACTGTGCGTCTTTTATGGCAAAGTTACTAGTATTTACAGTGGGTCTATCTCCCGAGTCATCTGGACGGACCGTCCCAAGCAAATACGGTTGCAGAATCTTTAGTAGACTTCCTATCAGATTGCGCGTCACTATCTCACTTGTAAATCTGGGAAATTAGCATAGCGAAGAAGAGGCTGTTGGTATATCCGTTTAAAGTACTTTTGTTTTGTCTTGAGGGCAGAATAAGTTGTTTGCTGAAGTAAGTCATAAAATGAGAGTGTTCAGCATATTAAATTATCAGTGTTGCTACTTGTATGTATAAAACTACTACAGTGCTATTTTATACTACGACAAGTAAACGATAAATCAACATGTTTTCTTTAAGTAAAGTAATGTTTTTACAAATAGATAATTTATTTTTTTTGTTTGTTAAAAAGACGCTGTTGTATTGCATTGAATTTATATTTTGCAACATTCTCTTGCTGTCTCCGTGGGAAAGTGGATTGTTTTCTGAGATAAAGTAGCTAAATGCATCCAAGATCTTGACACCTTATCTACAATCTTGCTGAAACATGTCAATGCTGATCAGGTATTCAAGAATGCAGAGTACTTCTGCATTAAGAAGTTGTCTTTAACTAACCTTGACTTCAAAGTATTTTCATTAAATTTTAAGTGAATTATTAGCTTTTACTCTGTCGTGAATATACGTTGTATATATGTAAAGATTAGTTTCAACCAATGTCGATAATTACCATGTTATGAAATAATCTATATTTTGAAAAATGCATATAAAATTTCAATGAAAATGTTTTTACTCAAAAAAATTTATGAGAAGTATGAATCTGTTAAACTAGAGTTATCTCATAATATTTTCTTCTCAAGTAATTCTCATATTTATCTTATATAGAAATCGATACAAACCCATTTACAAAGAAAATTTGTAATTATATGAGAACATACAACGTAAAGTACAAAGGTTTTCAATCTTGAAATGGAATTGGTGATCATGACTCGCTCGCACTAAATTATTCCATCAAAAATTAATAATGTATTTCCGCGTTTTCACCGCCTACTTTACAGCGTGCCACCCACCTTATGAAAGAAGCATGCGATGAGTCTGAAAAAAAATAATGATCCATAAATACGAAAATCCGTGCAGATAAAATCATCGAAATTCATTTAAGTCCGACCAACATGGATTTTTTATGACGTGTCCTCTCTCCGGGCTCCTTGTAGGGCTCTGTTTCCATAACAACGCAAAGTACCGCAGTTCTCTTCTATATAATCGATACATATTAAACCGCGGCTCGTGAGTCGTGAGGCTACCTGCGGCACGTGCCTCTCCGCATTCGGCTTTGGGTATTATTTGATACCATCGTCAGGTGGTCGGGCGGTTACCAGTTTTTACTTATGGGGGAAGGCGGCTCCCGTTTGAATCCCGTTTGAGACGCCGAGGATGCGTTTCCTAATTACGGGCAAAATAAATGTCGGAAGCGGGTGCGTTTAAGGGGATTTGGAGAGAAGTCGCCGCATTTATGTGATTTGTATTTAAAATTATTTCCGTTTTTGGCAGCGTTGTGTGTTTTTAAAATTGAATGGTCGGTTTGATTCGTGACTTGTGTACAAAATAATATCCATCACAGTATTTATGTGTTAGTTAAGTATGTTAAAATAATCGTTAAATGAGAAAATTATATTTTTAAATGTTCACATACGTGATTATAAGATTTTGTAATGCCATGATTAAATGATAATATTTATTGTATATTCTAGGAAATCTATAAAGTTGAAGTTAAAGACACAATTTATTTGTTCACATTCGTCTTCATTCCCATAAACGAAACATCAGTAAGTTAAAAAACGCAATTAATTACACTACCTAACTGGTTATTTATTAAACTGGAGTATAATTTATAAAAAAATATCTTCGCGGAGGTATGCACGCCTTCTCACCCGTCCATCTTTGCTCTATGTGTCCCAGGTGGTCCGGATTCGGTCGCTCCCTTACTGAGAGCTTGTTATTTTGTTATTTGGTTTCAGACGGAGGCTTTTACTCGCCTTATATTCCTCAGCATCTCGGTCGACTCCCGGTGGACCGTTTTTTTAAACCGCTAACAAATAAGAGCACCCTTATTGTGGAAAACCGCAAGGATACTGACATTGTACAATTCACATAGTTTCATTTCGTAAATCACTTGGAGAGTTGTCACATGTAATGCCGGTGTCAATGTGTGTTTTTTATATTTTTTATAATTTCCTTTTAGAGGGCTTCAAACGATGCCATGCGAGCACCCATATATGTTATTATTGTGCTACTTTACTCGAAAGTTTTTTTAAGATCCAAGTAATTTATATATATATATATAAAAGCAAGAACTACCCCTGGTCATAATAATATTTGACTAACGTATTAAATTTAGATTAATATAAAAAAATATTTAAATAATAATAAGGAAAAAAATATTTCATTTTCGCTCAAGTGTATTCATATATTTTCATGTACCTTATAAATTTAAAATATTTGTATAATCGGTATTACATTTCTTTAAAATACCATGAGTTTGTATTTTGAACGCTACGTAAATAATTTGATTCGTATTTATTTATTCGTAAGCATCAAAATTATTAGTTTTTTTAATCAACTTCTCTTCGTTGAACGAACAATATTTAAGTATTCTTTAACAAGTATTAAGTATCCTTATTCTTTATTCCTATCATTTTTCATAGAATATGGAATGTCCCACAATCAGATTTATTTCAGCTTGCTTGTATCTCGCTTACAATGTTCCTCTTAAATTTATTTAAATTATTATTATTCTGTAAAAATATATATCAATATTTTTCTCTTATATTAATAATGATCTATAGTTTATATCTGATACAAATAAATGTCAGTTTTTGGAATTACTTGCTGTTGTCGCATTCTACAATGTTTCAATTTCATATGCAGTTGTACTCAAGAATCTAATGAATCATTTATTTAGAGTTTTTTTTTTATTTAACAGCTTATGGGACGAAATATTTACTTCACTTGATTTGATGAATCAGATAACCAATGTCCAAACCAATATTTTATCACGCAGATCAATTAATAAAAAAAATCCTAGGCGCTAGTACAATATATATTAAATGTGTCTTAACCTGTCAACCCTTTTTAATTAAGAAATTCAATATTTTTTGACAGAGAGTACTTGGTGGAATTCCATTTTAATATTTTTGAATAAAATACTTGAGTGATTTTCCACATTTTTATTTTTATTAGTGACCGGTTTCGCCAACCTTTCACGTCTGTTTGATAATGCCAACGTGAAAGGTTGGCGAAACCGGTCCTTTTTAATTACGCAACATACAACGGGCGCGTATTCTTTCACTAGGACATGTCGACCGACTCTATTTTGTACGTATCCAGATTGGCTTTCACTCAAAATAAACAACTTCATTCCAAATCTAGCTCTTTTTGAAGATATATATTGTTTTCATAATAGAAATAGAAGATATATAATGAAAGAGATTCATCTACGCATATTTATTTTCATGGCGCAACATATATTTTAAGGACGTACTAATACGTCTTCCCCGTACTCGATATTGATAACGTTGGACGTATTTATACGTCCCGCCCGGTTAACAGGTTAATTAATTTTGAAAAAAAAAAAATTGTAAAAAATAATGATCCAGTCAATGTTTACGTATCGATCAAAAGTAAGGTTCTTTCTCAGCATCAGAGTTTTCCGTCATCAGCTGACCTTGGCAGTAGCACTGACCGCCGCAACCCTCGCCTCATTGGCATTCCGCGTCCCGTCCTGGCGCGGGTCGTGATCGCGTGGCGCCTTTGTGGACTCTGGCCTGCCAGCCGGCCGCATCCTTCAAACCCCCAACGAGAATCTGCTTTTGTATTCCTACTCCACGTCTACTATTTACGCATTTGGATATATCTACTTATAAAATATAATATGCCAAAGCTAAGGAAATTCGAAAAGTGATAAACATCTTTATAATTATTTTATAACTTTCATGATATAATAATGCCTTTTATTTTATTTTAATTAAATTTAATAGTTCACTTTAATAAATGATTTTTTTATTAATATTTTTTTAATTATATTACTTGCGTATTTTCGAATAATTTTCATTATTACTGGATAAAAAAATAAAAATAAATTATTTGTAAATATTTTATTGCCGATCAGTATATTTGAATACGAAGAAATTTATTTTCTTAATGGATTCTCATATTTTTGCACGATTTTTGGTCTCGGATTATGATAAAACAAAATTAAAATGAGCACATTCTGTGAAAAAAAATTATGTCTTCAAAGATTAAAAATTGGCAAATATAAATAACGTGTACTTGCAATTTTTATCGTGTTTATAGTAATAACAATATTTCAATGTATTCAATATTACATAAAAATACATTACTATATTCTGAAATCAAAAATCAACTGGCTAAATATTATTATACGTAGTGGTATCACTAAATTAATTTAAAAAAGTTGGTTTGTTGTTATAAATAGAAAAATACAGAGTGTACGAAAAATACAGAATATAACGACGTAAAATGTAGTTTAATCTATTAAAAATGGAGTTGATAAAAAATTACTTCAATCAACACTTTAAACACACAATGGCTGTTTGCAGCTTCCTTCTTTTAAAAAAAACATCTCCAGAACGAACTTTTGTACAATGTATCACAACAGGACCTCAATTGGTATCTTTTAGAGGCCCTTAAATAGCAGTAGTCCTCCCATAGAAACACATACAACGTCCTCACGCCGTGAGCCTCGAGGTACCTCGGAGTCCTTTGTTTACTAGCGCTCGATATGGGCTTACCTCTCTATGCGCGGTACTGCTTGGTCACGTGTCGTTCTATGATTTATTTCTAACTTAATGTCCTGATCAAATAAATAAGGCAATTTTATAAATTGAAAATTACACCTTTATCCCCTTGGATTCGGCTGGTTTTAACAAAAATAAAATACCATGTTTAACTCTCTTTGATTTCTATACAATCTACGATAGGAAAATCCCCTCAAGACTAAAAAAAAATTAATCAGGAGATACTTTTTTCATCTCTTTGAAACAGTCAAAAGCTGAAAAAAATTATATCAGTTAATTTTTATTACATAATTAATATAAAATTACAATAAATAAATAAATACTCAATGGGATTGATTTAAAATGCATAATTGTTTGCTGATTTCATAACAAAATAATTCTAGACACTTTTTAAAGATATATGATGATGTCGGTTTTATTCGGGTAATTTATCATTGAATTGGCAACCGTTTGTAAAAAAAAAAATACCAATTTTTATCTAAAAAATATGAGATTATGTGTTACTTGGTATAATGTAGGTTGAAGTATAATGTTAATAGAAAAAAAAAAAACAATCAGTCACATGTACATATGCGTTTTTTAATACAACCGTGATGAGAAGACTACGATATATTTAAGTCTCCAAACAAAACGAAAAAAAACAAAACATAACAAACTAGCTCCTAGTTTAGAATTCGGACCACGTACCTCACGCACCAGAGCCATGTTATGTCTCATCATTGTGAGGCTGCGATAAAATATGTTCCGACACATTATTGGTGTCAGGATTCTCTTACCTCCGCTTTCAATTGTGTCTCTTAACATCCCGACTAATAAGGGTCAATATCCATGACAATGCGCGTCGCTTTTTCATCTGGGATAATTCTTTTGGTCGATAAGTTTCACTTGGCGTGCTTTTCAAGTGACTTCTTCATAAACGGAAACTACCGCATGATTAGAAACGACTTAATTTACATTTCATAGTTATATTAAAATATTTTTAATTATTTGTTATCACAGATGTTGACTTTTTTTGTTTGTTAATTATGTTTTTAATAACATAGCATATATAAACTAAACCTACTAAGTCTATGCCTTATCTCACACCCTCATGCTTTGCCTGATCAGGCATTCCTACTTTTTATCAAAAAGACCATTTCTAAGTCCTACTGCGCTAAAGAAAAAACTAGTGGTCTCAGTGCATCTTCATTTGAAATGTAAGTGAAGCTTTTTTTTTTTTTTTTACTGTCGGCTCCGGGCATCGCTGTAGTACTACTTCCGGGTGCCGACAGCTGGTCTATTTATATATAATATACAATATATCTAATATAATCATACACAATTCATTTATTCGTGAGGGGGGGTATCCCAGAAGTGATGCTTATAATTATATTAAATGCCTTATTTCTGACGATATACTTTTGTAACTTACTTTTGATCAGTGTATGTATACAATCGTCTTGAAGTCTGAAAGAGCTCAGGTTGTTACCAAAATAGATGCGTTATATAAAAAGCAAGAAAAAAAAAGAGATATAATATTTTCTAGTCACTCGTTATCTAAGCAGGCTGAGCGTGTAGCTCGGGAGATAAATGCGCGGCTATTGTAGCGCGGCCGGGGCGACTACTCGCGCCGCGGCCCGCCGAGCTCTCCACTCCTGTTTCGGGCCCTTCCTTCCACACCGCCTCGCTGACTGATCGGTAGCTTAGTGCTGAGGATAATAAGCCGCTGTGTTGCTTTATCGCACATCCATACAAAGGGACTCTTGATGAAAACGCCTGAAAAGCCCTAGAATATTTTTAAGGTGTTTTAAGTTTTACTCTCAAAATCATAATATTTAGAAGCTCAACAGTTAAAAATAATGTCCTTGCTTTAATCACCTTTAATCATAATATTACAGTATAAAAAAGCTCATAAAATATTAAATAGTAAAATAGCATAATTGAAAAATTTAAATGTTTACTTCATTATTCCTTAAATATTATTTGAACTGAGATTGGATTAATATGTGTAAATTAAAGTTATTCAAGTTTCTAATTTTATATATAAATATATAAAGCTTTAGTCAAAATATGCTATAATTTTTTTTTAAATTATGGTCATATGTATATTGAAGTGTTTCAAGAACTCTGAAAAATTATTATTAATCAGGCTTTATCATTGAATCTTGATATACTTAAGAAATTACTAACATAAGAAAATATGATGATAAATAAAAATGAATGATAATATTTTAAATTGAAATTTACATATTTTCAAAAGAATAATAAATGAAAAACCTATCCGTTTTATATTTGTAATAAATGTAAATTTTTGTGACGTATTTGGCAGATTATTTTATTGCTTTAGTTCTTTCTCCCTAGTTGTTATTATAAAACCAATAAACACATATTTACTCAGAGATTCAAAATGTACGGCATTTTATTTATACATACTGTCCATAAAATTTTAAATTATTTGTGTTGTGTTTTGTGGCCTTGTTTATTCATCGGCACACGAGCCTCCAGCGGCACATATGAAATTCTCTAAACCGTATTAGATGAAGCTCTACAGTCCGCACTGGGCGGGGCACGGCGCTGGCAGGGCGGGTGCTCCCTGGCGGTATTTTAATATGAATCGTGATGCTGGAATTCTTCAGCGGGGGCTGTGCCGCACAATACGGCCGCTCCCATTCAGTCCTCACCTCCTCACTGTCTCATCATAACTTTTACACTCCGTAGGGGAGGCAGGGCTGTCCTAAATGAAAAAAAAAATCGATACGAACCAAGTAAAAAAAAAAACGGTTTTCTACTTCCTTATTACTTGTATTTACATTCTACAGTTTTTAAAAAAGTATAAAAGTAATTGTTATACGAAAAAATATTTAAACGGGTATTTTAACACATATTAAAGGACTTGCAGTTGTATTTCTACAGGTAAAATGTATAAAGAATTTTTCACAAATACGCCATCATCTTAACAAGTAAAATAAATTTGTGATTCAATTTATCCCGATTTCGGAAACCCTAATGTTTTTGTCGGGGTCCGATCTATTTATATGTACTGATTTTTAATATGACCTTTTGAAAGCTTTGATGAGAAAGAAGTCAATCTGCTCCGATGATGCGTGAAATAGCCGAGGCGTCAGCGATGCTCCTTACAAGCTCCGCTTCCTCACAAACCTCTCTTTATTGGGATCCCGGCACTTGTTGTGGGCCTGACAAAGCATTGTGATCGCACGGGACGCCGACGTGATTGAGTAGGCCAATGGATGACATGATGGGATATTAACACACATTATTTGTACCAGAGTTTAAGCACCAACAGTTTTAATTATATATATTTGAAAGTCTCTTTATTTTTGTATTCTATATACTTATTGGCGGAAATTTTATTTAAGCTTTTATGAGACACTCATAGAAGAATCTCATAGAGAAAACTCGTAGAGAGAATATTGAAATAATATTCATTCAAATAAAATATTTTGGTTAAACAATGACTTATGTATATATATATACATATATATATATATCATTTTTAATTTTAAAAAAATTGATGAAAGTTTTAATATTGATTTTTGTTATTGGACCCGAAAACATATAAATATTATAATTGTAATGGCAAACATTCATCATTTCTAAAAAAAACGTAGAATATATTTAAAAAAAAAACGAACTCGATTGACTAATTTTATAAAACAGTTATCCTCACATTTTTTTTTCAATTAGAAATACATTGAACACAATAAATAATTTTACGAATATAATGAAGATAGCACATTTTACAACAGAGAATCTTCAAATAAAATGTATTGAAATGAAAATTCGAATATTCATGAAATTATTTTAAAAAAATATTGGGTAGTATAAAAATTCTTCAGAACAAAATCACTTATACAATATGTATGTTCAAAATTTATTATAAGTTTGCTGTGAAAACATTGTTTATAACTACAACTTACCTTACATAAATTAGCCTATTATGTTTCAGAATGTATATTTTCAGTTTAGAATATTTTTTCATGCGTCTGGCCTCTCCACTGTCATTACATTATATAAATTTACATAAGGTCACACACACACTGCGCCACGCAGACATGCGTATGACAATGATAATTTCGTAAGAGGTGAACGGCGAGCCATACAAAGCAAGTCTTCGGAACTAATTCGGCATCCATTCTGTACTGGCGGCGCCTCTAAAAGGCAACAGACAAAACATACAGGTAGACTCGGTGGTCTGTCAACATGTCACCTGGGCTGCATTTACTTATACATTTTGAAATATCTAAAATAGGAAATGGTAGATACATTTATTAGTTCTTGTGTATATTTCTGGGAAATCTGTAATTAACAATATGTTTTAGGGCTTTGGGTCGCCACATTTCTTTATCACGATTTAACATACTTTGTATGGAAAAACTTTTAAATGAACCAAATTTATTTGATATTGACGACATATCATTATCACTTGTACAGGTCACTATCACTTGTACAGGCAGTTTTCTCTGTGCATATAGTTTACTACCCTTAATTTGTTGTTATATTTATATCCAATTTCTATTTTCATTGCCCTTTTTGCGTAAAGATGGATGTGCTTTTAAAACGTATAGAAATGGTGTATTTCTTTGATCAGTATATGAAAATCGTTTGAATCAAATACGAAGAAAAAATAAATAAGAAAACGATAAGAAAAAATTAAATGCCTCACATATTTTATCATACCTAAATCATAGCAAGCATATTAAAATTTAAACAACTTCATTTAACCCTTTTGATATTTTGTGATTCGTTGTTGATTTAATCACATTAAAAATTTGGATGCATATTTTTATTTATAAAAAAGAGTATTTCTACACTTGCTAACTTCTCGGGTACCTGGCTGAACGCGTACGCAACTCTTCAGCCTTCAGTCCCCTTCTGTCGCATCGACAAGGCCTCATCGGAGATTTATTCAAATTCCGGACCTCGGTGTTGGCCGAATACCTCCGGCGGCCTCCCCTTTGATGCCAGGAACTGTTTACGCCGAACAAGCATAGAGGTATATTGACACGGCGGACGCAAACGTGAATCGGTTTACGAAATATTAAGACAATATTGACATTCCTATTTTACCCGTTTTCGTATTGACTCTTGATATTACAACTACCGATAATTCCTTAAAGTGCCGGCGAGGTTAATTTATTTTCTAATCGAATACGCATTATTATGTGTAAACATATACTCCCACTGAATAAAATAGCTTTAAGACTGATGATTTGCATTTTTTGATTCATACATATGTATTTTTCCATTGTGCGTCAATTATATCGTGAAACCATCTGGGCTAGAAGTCAAGATATAAACCCGGTTCCAGTAGAGAAGACGGTTGTGATGGAAAATCGCTTCCATAAAACATATATTTTTATATATACAGATGCGTGTGTGTATGCATAAAATGCATCGTTGAATATAATATTAAATACTAAATCAAAGCATTTACGAATAATAATCTGGTAATATCAATACATTACGAAGGTATGAGGAAATGCCAATTCAAAGTTGAGTGTTAATTACAACCGATAATACTTACAGGCAATATGTAATAATTTGTATGGAACAATCGCCTCGAAGGTGCTTTATACTTCCACAGAGAATAGTACCGCAGGAAGGCTGGGCCGAGTGATGTTTCATAGATATCAACTTTCGCGCTAATGGGTTAACATTTATGGTTTTGTAATATTTTTAACAAAAAATATATTAGACGTGAAATTGTATTAAAATGTATTGTAGATAAAGATTGATTTCAGCTTTATATCGATCCATCAAAATTTTCTTTGTGGCTAAATACACAAATAATTATATAATGTTAGAAATGTAATAACTTCGATATATTTCATAAAAACACTATCAATGCAATTCGAAGAATAAAAATCGGTTTTTTAATTATCAAGACGAATAATGTTATACATATAAAACTAATTTTACTATAAAAAATCTTCACTGGCATCGTATGATTTCAGAATAGATGCGGTCATTCTGATTCATGTTCTCAATAACTCTTAATCGATAACACGTATCGCAAATGAAACAATATCAATTAACCATAATTCTCGTTGATTCCGGACATTTCGTGCTGTGTTCTCAATGTATAACTTACAATGGCTATTCTGTTCTCTCGTTAAAGGGGGAGTAGTTCCCTGTACCGAGTGCAATAAATCCGCGAGCGGGCCGCCCCACTGACAGCTTCCCTATTGCGGGCCCGGCCAGGCTTGTAGGCGATTGTGGTACAAGGTGTTGGCACTGTCTTCTAAGAGCACACCATAGATTGCACATCTATTGCAGTTTTTATTATTAATCTTTTATTAAGGATACAGCATCTACAAGAGTTCCCAAGATTCTCGCCGACCAGGGCTATATTGGAACTTGGAGCTCGGCCACGGGGGGTCCTACCATTTGTCGCGGCGCCCCGGGAGGCGACCCCTGCGGCGCGCCCTGCATTTTTCAATAATAATTGAGGTCTAATGTTTGCATATATGCCGGTATGGTACTGCGTTAAAATTTACATTAGCGAGAAATGTTCCACTAACGAGATATTGTATACTTTTACAATTTAAAAAATTCAATGTCCGTATTTGAAAATTGTTGAATTTCTAGATGCATCAATAGTTATTAATAAATTTCCACTCTCTGGGTACAAGTTTTTGTTTATATAAAATTTGTAATTTTTTTTATTAACAAAACCTATCAAAGTTATATGAAGACTAAAATACGGGTTTATTATTGACATTCCGTTTGAATAATTTAAAGAGACGAAATAGAAATAAAACATCACTCAGTACGGCTAAACATCCACAATGATTTATACGTACTAGGACTTAAGTTTTTCACTGTAAAGGATTTGGTATATCTTCAGGCATGTGGTGCAAGTATTGTTGAAATATTTTTCTCTTATGACTGTCCGTCGTTGTTAATATTTAATATTAAATCATCCAAACCAAAATACAAAGAAATCAATTTGAAATTTGCTTTAAAATGAAAATTCACAGAGCCAATAGTAATTTAAGCCAATAAATATTATCGTCTAAAATGTTCACTATTTAGCGTGCAAGAGTTTAAATTAAATAATGAAATATGTATTTAGTTCCTCAGATACATTGCTTTAACGAAGCTTATAAAATAAACACGATTGGTGACAATCTTACAGGCTAATCATTATCTCGTGATAGTCACCAGCTCTAACCAAAGCTCAGCGCGGCCAGGATGGTTAGTGGTCATCAATGAAAGACTGCAATATTGGCGATGTTTACTCCATAAGATTATGAAATATGACCGCTGGCTTATTTGTATGTAATTAAAAGTGATTAAATACCGCACCGCGTGCGGTCGTCTCGGCGCTAATGAATTGGTCTTTAGCGGTCGGCCTGTGACGGCTGGAGAGTACATTTTAAATATTTAGAAAAATGGCTTGACCCTCAGACATAATTGTATTTATTTATGTAGATTTCATCGCTGCATATTCTTTATTTTTAAAAAAGCTGTGTAGTATGTGGAATCTGAGAATTTTCATTTGAACAGTGCACTTAAATACAGTTAGTTAATATATTTGACAATTCCCAGTATTTACCTGTGGAATATCTGGTGTGCATATGATCAAAAAGATAATATAAATAATTAATAAATTTGATCAAATATTAAAAAAATAAACCAAAAAATGGTTTTAAAAGTTACAAAAAATAAACGAAAATGATTTATTAACTTCTTTTAAAATGTTAAATATTCAACATTTACGTATAAATTATTAAATACAATAGTTATTTTTTAAATTTATTTTGGATTTGGTCTTATATCATCGAATATAAAACCATTAAGAATTTACCATAAGCAATGAGTTATACAAGTAATTAATTTTAAAAAAACAAGAAATTAGAAATAATATACTAGTAATAATATTTTTCATTTGTTTATAAAATTTATTTAAATATGTCAATTTTTAAAATTATCCGTCTGAGCCCATCACTAAACTGAATATCATTAAAATAACCGTGCGTGAGAACCTTAGGCTATATTCTTCTGGAAAATGTAATTTCAAATGTCATTACAAAGTAAAATTACTCAGATTCTCTTTGGCTGGTTAGCTCTGAAAGCGACTCCATGCCAAGATATCCTTTTACTAAACTGTCCTCTCGGCGAGGCTGTACTCGCAGGCTACAACATCTGTCAGGAGTATCAGGAACTGAGGGCTAAGGGGCCGTGTAGGTAATTTGTTGGCAGGTTTATCGCTATCTCTCGGGCTATTAATCATCTTGCTGGTGGCTGCTATTTTTGTATGAGGGCTGAGAGGAACACACACCAAAAGAAATATTCATTTCAATACAATGTATTACACAGAAAGTATCCATTTCAACTTTTTTTTTTTCTAACATTGGTTTAAAATGGGTTGATAGCGGCACACTCGATTAACACAAGATCACCTGTCGGTAAATAAAAACGAAGATTTAACCTTGCCTCTGACCTTGAATAATCATGAAAATGCAAGCTTAATTTTGGAGTGAAGATAATTTGCAATGATTTTTAATACAACTACAATAGTAGATAAGTTTCATTTCAAGCCAATTGGCATGGTTATTTTTAAATAAAAAATATATATATTATTATTATTACAAAAATATAATTATATATTTATCAATCTTCCAACCATATGGATAAGCACATTTGACAATATTTGAAATGATTTTTTTATAAATGTTTAAAACAAATTTTGTATTACTCGTATTTATATTTTAAAAAAATAATCACATGTATTTTCTTCTGTTTCAGGTAAGTGCCGTAATTTTTTCACCTCTACTTTTATCAAACCGAAAGACATGAAGGTAAAAGAATTTATTTATTTATCTACCTATAGGCAGGTCGGAGTTCAAAATTTATATATGGCGAATAACATCTCTATATTTACATAAACATGTTTGTAGGTTTTTATTAGTTTAAGATCAAATAATACTTTCTACTTTACAAGTTACCATTTAGAATCATTAGCGGCATTAATATGCTAGTATATCTTCTTCTACACAGTTGTTGATTAAACACCTATACATAGATTAGAAAAAAAGGGCAAATACCTTTTTCTTTTTTTCTGTAGTATTAATTATAGAAAATACGTGTTCGTTTATTTATATGAGAGAACTGCAGTTACTTTTTCCTTGTGTTTATAAAAATATACGAATAATAAACTAGTCTCATGTAAGCATAAGAATAGTAGAAGAAAATGAGTCAATGCTCGAGCATGCTACCTGAGATCGCTCGTATCTAAGTAAGCCATCGATCAATGTAAGGAATCAATAAGACAAAACGAGCGAGTCCTTCGCCGAGCATTCTCGAGTCGCGGACCACACTATGGCATAATAACTCACATCCTCCGGGGCATACCCGGCCCGGTATTTACATAGAATGGCCTCTATCTCTGTAATTGAGTTATCATAATCCTCGGTTTATTTATTTACCTAGGCAGGAATAATACAGACATATTGGTGCATTTTTCATATGCATTATTCATCCAAAAAGACTATCAATTATTCACCGGTTGAATGTTATAATCCAATAGGCAACAAGGATTAACGTACGAGCTCTTTGACCCTCGCGCAGTGCATCTCAAACCGAACCGCTGGATTTATCCACTGCAACGATATTTAAAATAAATTAACAATTCATAAATTTACAGGACACTATCGTTACAAAAATCTAAAGCGAATAAACGGTTATTTAATTTCATTAGGTGATTTGAAAAAACAAACTTACAAAATTAGTGTAATGCCAAATATATGTCGATATTGTTTAGAAAAAAATACTGTGATATATACTCGTACACATCAGTTTACTTTTTGTTTACTTTAGCAGGTGTATAAATATTTTTTTTATTGGTGTTAAAGTTTGAATCGTCCCGCCAAAATATTATAAAACTATATATGAAATCTTCGTTTGTAATTTGATAAAATAAACGTTATAGTGTATTACTTTGTAAGAACCTTTCCAGTCTAACTTCAGTGTGGGAATCTCACGTTCTTGTAATATAAAATAAACACAGCGCCAGAGGACACACAGAAAACATTTTTGTTACCATATTTTTAAAATAAATCAAATAGTATATCTTGCCAGCTACAGTAGCCACAATGGTGACCAAACAATTTTTGTGTTCATGCCTGACAATAAAACATGTGTGTGTTTAAATATATATATTTATACTTTTTTTATTACTTTTTATTTAAAGAGTAATGGAGCAGAGCAACATAACAATTACAATTTTTGTAATTAAATTTTACTATATTTATTTTTTTAGATGCAAGCAAGTCAATAACTTTTGGAAGTTTACATAATAATGCATTCATAAATATTAAAACTTGATTGCTATTATAAATACGTAGTAATGAATGATACAGCCCAGGTACTTGGCTGCGTGGTCTCTCTATATATTATATGCAGTAAAGCTCGGCTCGGATTCTACGTTATGAGGTGTGATTTATCTCAGGTTGAAGACCTAGTCTGCAGGACCCCGACCTGGTCATACAGGGTTTATTTTGATTGCATTACCATGAATAAATTTTATTTTATATCCGTTTAGTTTTAGTTATTTTATTTAAATTACTAATTTAATGTTTATCATTTTCTACTCAAAGGAATTGTTGTTTTTTTAGGGTCAGCGCTATAATTAACTTAAGACAAATCATTTATACATGTTTTGACAATGGTTTTCAAAAGTAAACATTGAATAGCCATATTTTTTGTAGAAAATTGAAAACATAATAAAACTTAAACATTATGAATAATATTTATAGGTTAATAATGCGAATCTATTAAATTAAATGAATATTTCATTCACTTTAAGTCAAACTGTACTTACGTCGTGGACAGCAAATTAATGATGATCAGACGTTAATTGTTTTACTGTAAAATGTTTAGTGATGTATGTATATTGAATAAAAGTTTTTGTGAATGAAACATCTTTGCATTTGTAAATATGAAGAAATCCTTATTTCTCCAATTATATTTATATTATTAAACCATACTATAGTATTTTACAATAAATAAAAAATCTTCGATATTGTAAAATGAGCGTCAAACATAAATTTTCTCCTGTAAATCATACCATCATTGGGTTCGCAGAGTAGGTAACCTGCACATTTGATCAAAAACCTTGCACAGGTGTTCATGAATGCACACATAAAATTCCCCAAGTCAATAATCACCAGGAGGCGGTAATATTTCATCCTCGAACCAAAAAACAAACATAAATAACATACACCGGAATTAATCCTTGCAATATCAACAAGGTATCCGAGAAAGAATGCGCCGAGTGCTGATAATAAAAAAAGACGACTCGACATAAGGGCATCGGGACATATTGTCCCTAGTTGATTTACAGTACCTGTGCCGTGTTTTGACCTCTAACCCGCAGTGTGAATATCTTCATATCTCTGTAATCGAGCCCGTGTACTTAGCACTGCTCAAGTCTGCATACGAAATGCATGTTTTTAATGTACGGATGATGTATATAAATCAGGATTTTATAAGGCGTTAATATTTTTATATTATCGTATGTGTTATTGTAACATTGCCGTCATCAGCGATTATCTCCTATCCCCATCGATATTTCCGATATTCCAAGCCCAAGATTTTATTGATCCGTCTTTGCAACATATCGTTAACATTTTATAAATTACTATTTGATTAAAACGTCACAGCATTGCCCGGATTCAATTTAATCATTCACATAAGCTTGGAACAAATTATTAAAATAATAATTAAGTCTTTTTGCATCTTAATGTGAAATCTTTTTCATATCACAATCCAAAATATATATGTTACTGCCAGTACAAAAAGGAACATCGAAAAAACATATGGACTTTTAAAAAAAAGATCTTTGTAAATGTATTATTAGTTGCTATTTTCTCTCCCAAAATTAGTTAGAAAATTTAATATACTTTTAATCCGTTTATATTTGTATTAACTTT
This sequence comes from Atopsyche davidsoni, assembly GCA_022113835.1. Lineage (NCBI taxonomy): Eukaryota > Metazoa > Arthropoda > Insecta > Trichoptera > Hydrobiosidae > Atopsyche > Atopsyche davidsoni. Next base: position 4,255,012 of record JAILWY010000006.1, on the reverse strand, counting down.
TCATATTGTTGCTTTCGTCATAATATTTTTCTTCGATATTTCGAATCCATCTACAAAAATCATTAAAAGCTAAATCTGCCCAAAACGCAGCACGACACCGAGAAAAACCGCCAACAATACTACAAACATTTTAAATACTTTGTAAACATTGAAGTTTGAATTAATTAAAAAGGCACTGGAGGCATAAAATACTGAGGTATGTTTTTCCACATTGTTCGATCAATCCCTTCGCGGCGTCACAGGTGAGCGTCCTTCAGCGGGTCCATTGAACATCTTGCCGCATTCAAATTGAGTTTTTACATAAAAATGGTCGCAGCAGTGCCGGCTCACCGAGGCAGGTAGAGTGATATCTGAATGGACCACAGTTTGTCTATCCATCCGGGCTCGTGTCAGCCGCTCTGCCGCGCTGTCCACAGCTGCTAGTCGAGACGTTGCGAGCATCGGGCAGAGAGATTGCATCCACGATGCTAAATAAAGTTAACTAAGCTTGAGTGTGAAAAAAGTAACATTTAATTTAATATTTAATAATCGCTCGTAATGTATGGCTCACGTTTCCAATAATTCGAATGGATCTAACACTATTTAAAAAAATGCATTTTGCACTCGAATATAGTATACTGAAGGATTATTTCGTCGCATCAATTACATGGTATGCAAAATATTTTATTTTTATGCGTTTGCAGATTCATGGGGTTTCTGCACTGAGTAATATAATTCGGACGTTTCGATAATATTGATCATGATTAACAAACCAACAATCGGAAATTTAAGTATTTTAATACGTTACACAAGTATAATGCATATTTTCTAAAAACTAATTTTGAGGCTAAGGAGCCTCACAAATGCGGTAGAATTTTTAAAAACTGTTTTTATACTAAATCTAAAATATTTGTAGTCGTAGTTTCTCTGTTTAATATTTTTTTCATAAAAATATGTGATTCTATATCGGAAATGATTTATGAATGTCTTATCCTACTGCAAATGAATGGCGAAAGTACGGTAATTCCCATCGATTCTATTCTCAAATAAGTTCAAAAATATGTTACCAACCCCTAGCTGAGAAGGGAGCCCCTTTATAGGGCCCACTTTGAGGGAAGTTTTTCAGAATGCATGAAAATGAGAGCATTATGTAATAATGGGAAATCGTGATAGCATATTTATAATATATTTTTTCTGATTCAAAGAATAAAAGAGGGGGGTGTGAGATTATAGATTTGGGGTGAATTTTTAAGGATTTGAACTGACGGTCTCTGGTTTAAAGAAAAAAATACTAATTTAATACTGTTTTCTCTATGAAAAAAATAAAATAAAATATGTGCAATCAAATCCAAATGATCACCATATGCAAATTTTACTGTTTGCGTCGATTTTTTGTCATAGTATCGTGATGGAATAGAGACAATAAAGTCAAACCTATTCGTTAAATCCTTTTTTATAATAATATTAGCAAAGAAATAAAACAATAACAATTTAAAAAAAATTAAGGTAATTAACTTTTAAAGTTTTTATAGGGTTACTAGAGAGCTGCTAGAAAAACACAATCACCTTTTCTATAAAAGTTATTTATACCTAGAGGAGCATTAAATATTCTATAACAAGAAAAAAATATTGTATCGAATGCATTATAAAAATCAGAAGGGAACAATGCAAGGGGTGCTGAGTATTACTTTTGTAAAAAAGTAGCTTTCGGAAGTCATATAAAATGCATTGAATCTGTCCGTTTGGTGCAAATTATGAAATATTACAATGTGTATTCGAATAATATTTACATTACAAAAATTCAACGTTTCATCGAATGAACGACCCTCTTCAAGTTTGGCATAGTTTATTATATTCTTATCGTAATATTGTAAGTTCATATTAATTAAGACATTCTCAAGATTTTATTTAAACGCCAAAATATATCAAAGAATAATTATTCCCCATATTAGTATGAAAACGTAAATTGTTTAGTTTTTTTTTATTTATTTTACAAATCGCAATTTAAATATATCTGGAAGGTATAAGAGATTAATATAACTCAAACTTTTTTATTATTTTATTATGATTTAATTCATATCTATTGTTGAAGTAACCCGTGACTTGAACAGTAGTAAAGTAAAGTACAGGCCTACTTAAAACGAAGATAAATATTTTTTTTTTAAATGAATATTTACAAATACCCCCAATTGTTCGATTTCCTCCCCTTTGAACCCGGTGAGCCCCAATCTGCGGCAACATTAAAATATAATCCTGCCCTGACCGAGGGATTACTCGCCCGCGCCGGCCCTGGCTTAGAGCTGACCGAGGGAGGAGCAGGGGTGCTCCTGCCACGCACTGACGTCCCGCATTAAAGGATATAACACGGTTTTTTTATTGTTTAATTTTAAGGGTGAATCTGTTGGCTGCAAAAGTGCCGAGAATTTCATTATGTATATATAACCAGTTAAGCAAAACGAAATTTCAATGTCTATCTCATCTGAGACGCATCAAAAATTTCTACTGTTGCTTCAAATGGTTTGATCTCAGTACAAGAAAATAAATTATTTTCAGCTTCATAGACAATGGCAGAAGTATCAGAATTTTATTAATACTAATTAATTAATCAAATCAATATTTTTATCATATATAGTTATGCACAGTTACGAAATACATTAAAACTGTGTGTCATTATCAAGATTTCAACCTGTGTACGTAAACCTGTAATATTTTTCATTTTACAAGCCGCGTGTCGTCTTGTCGCCTAGCGACTCCCGCCTCATTAATCAACCCGAGAGTCCCCGGCTCGAAGCCCAGTGCTGGCAAATTGGGATCATCACGGCAAACAAGCTGTTCATTACTTAGCCCTGAATATTCATGGGGCGTTTATTTTATTAGTGACTCTAAGTGGAGGCGGCCCGAAGGCGCTGTGAATGCGGCGGCTATTAATTGTCCTGCGTGTAACTGAGCAAAGACACTTCGGTTATCGTGTACTTTACAGGTACAGATTCATTTTTTAATTTATCAAAATTATAAAAGTTGGTATAGTCAAAATGTACTGACATACATACTCTTTCAATAAATATTGGTAAACTATCTAAAATATGTTGGTATAATCACGCCTTTGACTCATTTTAACTGGTAGAAGATACATACAAATAATAATTCGTTGATGTCTTATTATATAAGTAAATGATGCATATTTCAATAATATGTAACTTAGTTGAGTTTTGAAAAAAAAAAACTAATGTATTACTAAAAATAGATATATTTTTGCATACCTCCGTAAAGTAGCATCAACTTGTCAAACGTTGTTATGTCGAAATGATGTGAGGCTTCGCGCAAATTTGAATATTTTATCATATAAATTAGGCACCATAATGCATGGCATGTATTTTACAGTTATGCAGTTTTATGCAATTGTAATGTGCCTTAAAATTGTTGCTACATATAGACACAGGAAATACGTATACAGAACGATTGCGATTAATTTTAATACATATAATTTAGTACTTTAAGTAAACCAGTCACGTTGTCAAAATTTTTGCAATGAATTAAAAATAGTAGTAAAAATAATATTTTTCTCAAGTTTATTTGAATTTAAAAAAAACTGTTACCATATTCTTTAAATTGAGAAATTATAAAAATCCTCATATTTTTATAATTTTGCTTATGTGACTATTTATTTTGTATGTATAAGTATGTGTTATTCTGTGGTCGAGAATCTCTCTCACCGTGAGTTCTCCAAGTGTGAAAATAAAAGTTGCGATTTGCATAGCTAAGTTCTTTTAGCTGTCCCGCAGCATCCACTGTCAGCGCAGCGGCCCGCTATCGCCATACTTAATGCTGGTCAGTCTCGTATTTAAATATCCTCAAGCCAACTGGGCTCGTTTACGCTACTTTGTTGACTGAATAAAAATTACTTTTACTATATGTGCAAAAATATTAAAAAGCGATGGAAATACATATATAATCAGAATCATTTTTATATAATCAGATATTATAATTTACGTATTCATTCTTCGATTAAACGTTAGATAAAATTTAAACAGCACAAAAACATCGAATCTTAATCAGAAACTATCGATAAAGAAAACAACTGGTACAATTTATATTTATATACTATTACACTAATTTCTACATTTTTAAAGCGTATGTCTGTGATTTTGGTATTTGATAATTGTGGATATTTCTGTTCATCCATTTGATTTGATGGAAGTCAAGCTATCAAGCTATCAAGCTTTTTATGTGGTCCGCACCTTTTGTGTGCTCTCATAATTATTGCTTTAAAAATTATTATACTATAGCAAAAAAATAAAAAGTAATCAATGGCCGAGCAAGGAGCGCGCGGTGTCGCGGCGCGCAGCTCCGGTGTGTGCAATTAATCCGACAACGACAAGCGTCTTGCGCACTGCGTCGGGGGATTCATCGCGATTATTATGTGCGGGGTGCGGGGTGTGCGGGGCGAGGGTGCGGGGTGCGGGGTGAGGGTGCGGGGTGCGGGGTGAAGGTGCGGGGTGCGGGGTGAAGGTGCGGGGTGCGAGGTGCAGGGTGAGGGTGAGGGTGCGGGGCGCGGGGCTCGCCTGCGCCGCGCTATTCCTGCGCGTGATTTACCGCCGCTCTTAGCTCGCCACTTGCTTGTTTATTTTCTTAAACAAATTGCATTATTAAAACAGTGAATCATATTTGTTTCGTTCCATTCCATTATAAACCACTTTTAGGTTTAAAATGCGCACTTGTACAAGAAACACGTTTTCAACAAATAAAATGAAAATTACATAAAACGGCCAAAGATTACGTAACACGAATTTTTAAAACTTATATTAATGAAGGTTGTCACTCTCATTTTAAAGTAACAATATACCATGCATTATAAAAAAAGGAAAAAATCAATACCGTTTGCAATCGTTCAAAGACAATGTTTATCTATTGTGCGATCTAACCCCGATTCAATAAAATCTATAATGTTTAGAAGAGCTTTCGATATTCAATCCACCAATTATGTTGAGCAGAGGTGGCCAAAGCGTAGACACTGATATCCACACATCTCTGAGTCCGTCTTACATAAACTAAGAAGTTTGTGAAAAGAAATCATTATTTTTTCTTAAATACGTGTAGCTCGATATTGAATATATTTATTTTAAAATCAAACTTATTTTTTGTTTCAAATAACTACTTTTCTTGTGATCGCTTGACTCATACGATGTTGATAGACCGCCGCCTATAATTTAAAAAAGCAGGTCGTCCGTAGTGATCAAATGTTAGTCCACCCCCTGATATAGAACTCCCCCATACATGGATTTCTGAATACCAGTTTTTAGATGGCGAATTAAAAAAAATGGATAATTTAACTAGGAAGTACATCTAAAAAATATTGTTCTGCAATTAGTTTTGCTCAACACGCGTTACATAGCGCTTTTGTTCCTCAAACTCTCGGATGCTGTTACGTAGCAGTTACGTCATGCAGCAGCACGGAGCCATGAAGCCAGCATCCCCCGCGAGCGGAGAGGAGTTCAATGAATCTTTGATAAAGAAACGTAGCAAACAAAACATATCATTAGCATACACATTGGCGCGCGTGTGTCTGTACGCTGCGTGTATGTGTGAGCAAAAAAAGGCATTTCGATGCAAAATTCCGAATGGTAATTGTAAAGTCCCCGAATACAAAAGAATTGGTTGGAAAAGGATAATAAACGGTCGGCACGCTCGGCGAATGAAGGAACAAAAAATGGGACGACCAAAAAATACATTTGCTCAGTCGGCCGCGTGTGCCGGCGATTCGCTTTTTTTGTCCTTTTTTATTTGGATTGTAATGAATTGGTTCATTTTTTGTTTGCTGGCAGAATTGTGTAATATGAAGGCTCGGATTTTTTCCTCAATACGGATTCGATGGTGCTTTTTATGGTCGATTGAAATTCTATTTCCTAGGGCTTTGTTTGTCGTGTTGTTATTTTCATATTATGTGGCGGAGTAGCTTTTATTCCAGTCTTTTTATTAATTCAATCGCACCAGATACGAAAACATAAAATTATTCGATAAAAAATAGCTTTCTATTTAAATTTATTTATTTTACAACAAACCGAATTTTACCACGAATGAAATTTTCAAGAGTGCGTAGTATTTTAAAATAAAAATCCTTAATTTACATGCTTAGTTGATTTATCGGCGAGACATCAATGTCAAGAACACGCTCGGACCATTTTAACAAGTTATATATTATATAATTGATAGAAATTAATGACATTGTATATCGAGTACTATGAATCATGCACTGCTTTACAAACTCGTACATTATACATTTTTTCTCCGCCAATCTCGAAACGAGTCCTTGTATTGACCGTCGATCCGTCAATCTTAAATCAATGTGCGTGAGTCGCGACATTGTTGAGTTGGATGCGCGCTCTGCTTGGATGCTCATAAACAGTAGCGCCTCGTTATTACATTTATTTAGTTAATCAAATACTTGGATCTATTTAATTTCTACTTTCTAATAATCATGACAGTAACGTGATTGAACAGATAATAAAAAATCTACTTTTCTTTCATGTAGTGTAATATTCATTCAACAGAAAAAAAGCTCTCTTGTATAAATTCAATGCATACATTTATAACCGTTTTATTACTATTTTTTTGTTGATTGCGTTTTAATTCACACGGATAGAAAATCATAATAAAAAATCGATTTCATTATGTATTTATAATCTTTTCAGTCTGTTAATCTTTAGACATCATTTTCTACTTAATTTCCTCCTCAACCACAGTTTATATATGACTTTGTTAATCTTTGAATTCTCACATGTAGGAAACTTTTAAGTCAATGTGAATCCGAATGTCAAACGACTAAATCTCACCGATTGCTTGCATATTTTTAATATTTCTGCACGTATGAGATAGACCTGACTAATCTTTTTTGTTTTTAAAACTTTGATAGTTCTGGGGTGAATAAAAAACCTCAGATGTGGTGGTAACTTCTGAGAAAGCTCTCTGTTCCAGTAAAAAAATCATCACCCTCGCAATTACTCTCCCTCTTCCTTCACTTCTTATTTATTCTTCCAGATGTCGCTAGCTTTTAATTAACACAATTTACTGCATTTAATTATTTGGCGCTTTGCCTTTCTTTTTCTTTATCCCGGTCGACTCCCGGTGGACGCCTTTTTTTCTTTTATATGGCCGGTGGCATTTGTACTCGGGAATAATTAGGTTTTTAAATTTGTTAAGACGCCCACACCTCCTCGAGCGAGGGGAAGAATGGAATTTAAGGGACAAGGTACGTCCTGGTTTAATTTGCATATGTAACGCACTTTTTTAGAAGTATATAATTGCAGTAAAACTCTTCGTTCGTAAAATTGCATTGTGTATTAAAAAAAAAAAAAAAATTGTAACAATCAGACCGTAACATCTATATTTAAAAAAAATGGGTGCATATATGAGAATAAGCTACATTCTTATACTTTGTTTTTAAGTAAGAATATTGACTTATATTGTGACTTCATAAATCTTGATCATTATTTTTCAAAGCGTTATGTATAAAATATTATGATTATAAAATAGTATTAAAATAAGTTCAGTTTACTGTAAAATCAGTACCGCCGCTCCTTTCGTAATTTATTTCCCAACATTTCTTTTTTAAAAAATGGTGTTTGAGCGTTTTGAAAGGTGTCCCCCTTTTCTCCAGTCACCAAGCAACAAATGGCCGACAATAATGAACTGACAAATATGCGACACGACATAAAACGCGCCTTTTATTCGCGCCAATTTCGTACTGTCAGACGTGACAGTTAAAAATTTTAAATAGCTTCAGTAAATTCAAAAAATATTTTTAACTTACTGAGTATATATTTTTTGGTATTTAAAACATGTTTTTTTGCAATATAGTTATCGTAGTCATGGTTAAATATAAACTGTTTTTACCAATTGCAGAACTCATTAAATTTATTAAAAAAATAATATTTACTCCATAAGAATAAATAATGTGATATTCTTTAAAATTGTAAATAATGCGATATTATTCACTGTGAGCAAAAAAAATTTACTCTTCATTATTTCTTCCATTGAAAATTGTGCATCCTTCTAGAAATCAAATAAAATAAAATATTGAATTATTATAAACATACAAATATTATGAAATATTTTTGCGCATGGTGTTTTTGAAACTGTGATAAAATTTTAAGTGTCTGGAATTTTTTTACCACTCTTATTTATCTTTAATATTTAACAATAGATATAAATTATTTTTCTTTTTGACTGTACCCACGTTTTTTAATTCTTTTTTGAGATTTTTTTCAAATTCGTTGTGTTTTAATTCCTCTGCCCCCTCGATCTGCTCCCCTCCAGTGTTGCCAACCTTCAAAATGCAAATTTTTCAAGTGCCTTTTTGTTGGCTTCCCTGGAGTTAAATGTCGGTGCTTTTAATCCAGTATTGGCTGCACTGCAATCATTTCTACTGCTCGGGGGGAAATCAAAGAATTAAAGAAATAACTGGATTTGTCGAACTTCATTAAAATATTACCTACAATCCATTAAATTAAAACACCCATTTTAGTTGCTTTCATTTAAATTTTGAATGAATATTTTACAAAGTTGTTTTAATTTGAATATATATTACTATTTTTATAAACCAATAAGAAAAAAAGGTGTGTATACGTAAATAAAGATGCAAAATAATAATTTTAAGATTAGTATAAAATAAATATGTTCAATGACAAGCAAGAAAGGCTTGTACTGAAGTCATTTAATAGGCAGAATGTTCAGACCTGAAAGGGGAATCTCATTGATACTTCTAAATGATTCGCCTTTCTTAGGTTCTAATATTTTTTTTATTAATAGTAGTATTAAATATATTTAAAATAAAAGGCAAAAGGCTTTGAAAATAAACTACCTATGTATTTATAAAATAATAACAAACTACCAAGTATTGTGTTTAATGACACTGTAAAACTATATCATTAAATATTTTATAGATCCGCATTTTCAACTTTTTAGAGTTTAAGAATTACTTATATTTAAATTAATTTTTAAAAATTCCAATATTTTAATGCATACAGTAACATTTTTATCAGTGTAGTAATATTGACCAACTAATTTTAATTAAAATGCGTTCCCGTAATCAAATAGCACTTTCGATGCAACAGCCGTTAGTGTCAAGTTTGCCCAAAGCGATCCGAAGTCGGTAACTTCGTAAAGATCATCCCGAGAAAGAGTCGTGAATAAATTAATTATAAATTTGATTGAGCGCGCCCCCTTTGCTACCCCTGCCCCGCGGAGCACCTTTGTGAGACGCAGTCGGTCCTCGCCAGAATTCTCATGCCAATCAAGAAATGCAGATGAGCCGAATTAGTGCGACAACTTGCAAGAGATGGCTTGCGGTGACTGAATACACCTCCGCATATTTTGAAAAGATGCTCTTGTTAATAATAAATATACTTAAATAAATTCATCTTGTTTTTATAAACACCAAACATTTAAAATATATATCGCAACAAGTAATCATGATAGTTTTTTTTGATCAATTTGTACGGTTAAATAAAATTATGGGTTTACGCTGTAAAAATGTGCATAACGTGCAAACGATACTATTTCATCTTGCTGGGTTGTTTTATAAACAAATATTATGCTTATTGTTTTTCGTTTACCAAATTAAAACAATATTAATGTTTTGATTACAGAAATCATTCACAGTATTAAAAATGGTGAGAATGCTTTAGTATTTTTAAAAATCAGCAATGTCTTTGTTTGCTCTTAAAATTTCAAAAGCGTGTTATGATAAATCAATTTATTTTATTACTATGTAGATAAGCGATATTAAATTATTTTCATAATCAGCTTTTATCACACAGTCTGATCTGAATCAGAAGTAGCTAGTTCCATTTCGTAAGCGTTGCCTGTAGCTATACAAGACAGTTTTAAATTTTGTGTATCTTACAAATTGGCTGAACAAAGAAAGGGTGCCTTATCCTTGGGGAAGTCACTTATCATCCCACCACCACCACCCCAGCCCTCCAGCCCCCTGCCTCTCTACCCTCGGCCTTCACAGTCCTGTCTGCTCGGATCATAAAACAATGTCTAGTTGACACTTGAATCTTACTGGGATTGTGGATATGATATCATTTAAATGTAAATAAATCCAAATCTATTAGCATATTCCACTTGGTTCTAAACTTGAAAGGATTTAAAATAATTTAATAATTAATTAAATATGTTTTAAAAAATATCATACATCCACTCTTACTGAACCATGGCAATTTTATTATAAAAAAAACTATTTATTATTTTCTCACATTTTAGAGTAGATACGATATCTTAATTTGCACATACAATAAGAAAAATATATATATGATAATAATTATTTTAATTTTTCTGGGCTAATTAAAACTTTAAATCGTGTGGTTAACGGTATATAATAAACACATTAAAAAAATATATCAAATTTAATTTTGGTCAGATATGCGTGTATTGAGATAAGCATTGAGTTACATAAAGAGTTATTATAATGCTATCTAAAAAAATTCCTATAACTTATATCTTGATTTTAGAATTAAAATCCTACATTTCAAATGCTAAAATTATTGTTTGTTAGCTGTTCAAAAAAAAATGTATTTATCTTCGTCCTCAGTTTTGGCCAATTTTATATAAATAGTTTTCAAGGAAATATTGTTTGTTGTATACTTTAAATGCTAATTAAATAGAGAGAGAATCTCGGGTTTACTCACTATACATTTCAAAACTTCTCCACCTCAGCCTATCAAACAAAAACATTACATCGTCATTTCCGCGGGCCAGCTTATGCAAATTCGATCTCCCATAAAGACATCAGCTTCTTATAAGGATGACAGGAATGCATCGAGACCGAGTATTGAGAAGTGCTTTCCTCAAAAGGGCACCATTAATTTGTTAACGAAATGACTAAATCAATTAAATGACATGATTACCATCGACCCGTTTTTGGTGCTCATGCTGGGTAATGTTTGGTTTGGATAAATTAATTTCCAATGCACAGCAATATGTATTTTTTATTTATCGATTCATTGTAGAACAACCATTACTACTTAAAAACTTCCAAATTAAAAATAAAGTTTATGCCACTATATGTAAGATTTGAACTATTTAAATGTTTATGTAGCAAATAAACTAAAAAGAAAAATTGTTTCGTTTTTCAATAAAAAAAATTATAATCCGATGAAGCCACACTATTTTGTAATTATTGTATAACTTCAGTCTCGCTACGTTTATACCACACCCGCGAATATATTCCGTTCATATAACACACAGCAGGATTTGCTTATCAGATTTTGATTTTTTAAGACATTATCCACGCAGCGCCCGAGGGTTTTTAATATAAGGGATGAAGGGCCCCCCTAACAAAACAAATGGCTTGATAACATCATCTGCATGGAAAATAGAAAAATACGCGGATGTACGGATCATCATTATATTGTCATGTTTTTAAATTAGTACTTTTAAATTATTTATTGAATATATTTATATATATATATATATATATATATATATATATATATATATATATATATATATATGTGTGTGTGTGTGTGTGTGTGTGTGTGTGTGTTATTTTTTTAATTTCATAATAATAGTTATTAATATAATGAATTAGTTTTATTAAAAAAAACGTATTTAATTTACAACGAAATTTTAATAATAAAAATCAGGTGTGTACTTTTTCTTAAGCTGTTTTATAAATATTTTAATTGGTTATATTATAGTTCAGAATCGGAAATTTTTTTAGTTTGTATTATTTGTAAATAACTTATTTTAATTGAAAAAAAATATTTCTGCAGTGTAACTATAATAATTTCCTATCCGTCCGTGGCAAATATAATTTTCTTCCTCTTTAAAGAATACTATCAGTTGAAGGTTCATTGTTTTCAAACTCTTCGTAATCAACATTATGGCGAAAAATTATATAACACAGACAAATAGAATATATTCAACAAAAATTCTTTCTCTTTTTGACCTACTTTTTACTGACTACGTTCAACCGAAAAAAAATTTAGTAAACATATAATCGTAGACGGATCATATGTTTATATACATTGCTAAAGCTTTTTTTTTTTTTTCTTAAAATAGTATTTCCTAAAAATATGGAAAATTGATAAAAACATATATTTTTTTCATTGATTAAATTTTTCAGCTGAAAATAACAAATAGAATATTTTGAATACAGGGTGTACGAATGTATTTTTTAATATGGAAAAGATGTGCTCTTTTAATATGCGAGATGTAAGGCGTTCTCTCCGGAGGTATTAGCATTTTTAACACAAGTTTACCAGTCCCATCTCCCCTCCCCATCAATATGTCGTTTGATTTCATTGTTCGGAAAGTAATCAAAACTTCAGAGGAGGTGGCCTGTGTTATTTATGTGTACGTATGATATTTGCAGAAGTAAGGCAGCTTGAATTCAACAAATATTAAAATATGATAATACAAAATTATGAAAGCGGAAGCAGCACGTACATTTTTATTATCAAAAAAATATTACTTATTTTTACTGTATTAAACCTTGCGTAGCTTCTTACATGCTTAAAATATTTTATTTAATGCATTCTTTAATACTAAGTTACGACATTCATAATAAAGTGTATTAATATACTGATGGGGTATTTTTTTAGAACTCTGTAAACAGTGTAAAATAAATCATAAATAACAAAAAATGTTTAATATTAAAAAATAATTACAAAAAAAATATTTTGCGATATATGTTAATGTTTTCTATATTGTAACTATAAAACATCAGTATTACGGTTAAATATATGCGTAAATTAAACAAAAATATTGTACGTATCAACAAAATAATTTTATTTATTTCCAGAGTTGCATTGTAGTATTCCATTTGAAGTAAATTCGAACCGGAGTGCCTCGGAGCACAAGTGAATATTTTCGCTGGAAACACAGCTCTAGCCCCAAAGATTGGCGAGCCCTGCGTGCGAGATGCGCGGCAGCTCCGCCACGTCTCATGTTTACTAAGTAAGCCGGTCCCAGTAATCAGTGCGCCTCGCCGTACATCTGCGCGGCGCGGACTCTCGCACCTCCGCTGTCGCATGTCGTCCGTGTCGAACGGTTCCGGCATAATAAACCCACCAACTATATCAAAATAATTAAATGTGAAGTGTGAATATTGTACGCCGATGCTAATTTACAATAGCTGTTAGCCCACACCGCATTGTAAGCATAGCCCTATGCTTACAATGCGGTGTGTCGCTATCCTCTGATCCTGCGCGCAGGTTGTGCGGCTTACGAGATGTCATAGCGTACATGGATTTTTATATTTTCGTTATAAAGTTTGTTTAGGGAAAAATGTGTGTAAAAAAACTATTTTTTGTATGCGTTGAATAATAAATTAAATAAATCTTCCTCTGATGCTTCTGATCCTGGGTCAGTCTCACTAATTCGACCGTACAGCTACTGGTGCAAATTTCGCATTCACGTAAACTTCCTCCCTCCAATTCCCTATATATTATTCTATGTAGCCACTTTTCAATCGCATAGCTGAGTCCATTAAATGAATAATAAGAATAAATATATAAGATACAAAATAAAAAAAAAACAAGACGGTTACCTGAGTGAATTCACTGAGTTCATATAATGCAAATTTTCTTATGTATACTTTAAAAAAATAATAAATGACATTTTTTAGTCGGTCACTCTTTAGACTTCTGATATTGATTACTGTATAGGGAATCTTTATACAATATATGTTGTTTTTCGAGTTTATTTCTTTCAGTTAAACTCGAAGGCAACTTGTACAAGCTTTGAAAAATATTCTCTATTCGTGGATTTGAATTTGGGATCCCTGGGCAGTACAAAACTTTTTATTTGAGCGAAATCTGTTGTCATATGATAGATGTTGTCAATAAATATTTGCTTAAAATCTTGTATTATGAAAGCTTTCTTACATACGTTTTGGCAATTGAAAGAAAGCACAGTATAGCAGTCGACGGTATCCTTAGTATTCCGTATTATGCCAGGGAGCTTTTGTACCAGACAGCGGCACGTCCGTCCCTGCGAAGCGCTGTACATAATACTCTACAAAGGGCGAATTCTCAATTACTGATAAAGAATTTTTGTCTTCGATACGGTAGGATCCAAATAATTATATGTCCATATTACAATATTCAAAATATGATCTACTAAATGACATTAAAATATATACATTATGTATTAGCTTCAAGAGATATTCTGGTTTTTCTTTTAGAAAATATTAATATCTATATTTATACATAAGATTGGATTTTTTTAGATTTAAATACTAAGCTTGGTTCATATCTCCAGGTAAACGTACCACATATGACAGGTGTTGATATATGCTTTATCCATTAATGAATTCACGTAAAATATTGTGATATGTTTCCTCATATATAATAACTGGCAATTTTACATATCATAGTTTATGTTCGAACCTGCTTGGTCGTTTGACAATTCATTTTAACGAATTCCGATGATTAAATACACATTAATGATAATTACGTAATAACTGTAGTTGTAAGTTTTTTTAACATAACATTTTAAATTAAACGACATTTAAAAAAGATTTTCTGTGAAATAGTTTAAACAGTTGTTTATTTCGTCAGTAAACTCTTCAAATATGTGTATCCCTGTGCTCGCATTGTGTAATATTGAATGTGAACATTCACTCGTAAAGACATTTGTAGATTGTATTTATTAGCAGCAGCCTATTACCCCCTAAGCTATTTGACATCTTCGAGCCATAAGACAAGAAACTAAATGAAATTTCCAGGCGATTTAAAAATTACCGGTTCAGCACTAGCCCGCGCACCCCCCAGAGCCATTTGCATGCCCGAGCACTCTGCTGCATGTATCTCTAGATCTGTATAATTTACTTGTGTTTAAATTGATTCAAACAAATTCAGAAAAAAAAATGTTCTAATCAATAACAAAATAAAAAGTAACAGTCGAGATCAAAAATGATCGAGTGAGTGTATTCAATATTGAGCAATCCTGAAGATGACTTCGACAGGCGGAGTTGAAATGACAAACAAGGTGGAACTAAAAATTATAACAGGATCACACAATATTAAATCTATAATAGCTTTCAAAATCATAAAAATTTCAAATTTGTCCGTAAATATTAGCGTTTGCCAGCGAATAAAAAAATAATTAATTTTCACTTATAATATGTGTATTATGAATAACAAAACAAGTGTTTGAACTCTTGTGATTGTAATAAAATATTAAAATTATTTCATGGATAAAAAAATAATTATCAAAACAAACAGAGTTTGAATGTAAAGTAAATTTTATCGATTAAGTTTTTATGTCGTTCTCTTTTACAGAGTAGCAGTTAACATTGCAGATAACTTAAATTGAGTAAAATCGTTGTAAGGCTCTATACACTCGAAATGTTGTCTTAAAAATATGAAATGCCAAGTTCATTGCTGTTTTAGAGGGCGATAAACGTCGTCAAACCACTTGACGTCCGTAAAGAGTGAAAGCTAAGACCTTACCGAGATCTTATATGACCCTTATAAAATTATCATTCATAAAGTAGACAATTTGAATTTTTATTGTAGGACACAAACATTATTGATATTTAACCAATCCATTCAATAAATAAATATGTGAACCTGTTATAGTTATCGTCAAGTAGGTGGATTTTTTATATATTTATATAAAGATTTTGAAATGGCATGAGTTGTAATGTTGTGTTTTCATCAGTAAAACGTTTACCATAAATTGAAACAATCAGACTTATATAATATGATAAAATTTTAAACTTTATAATTTATGCATAATCCAAGTATAATCAAATGTTTGTAAATTTACCACGGTAATTGAAACTAATAATCAAGAATAAAAAAATCATGTCGCCTCATTAGGTTTGTAATAAGTATATAAGAAATAAATATATAATAAATTGGGGATGAATATGGCTAGTCAATGTAAAGTAAAACGGCTTTTTAATACATTTACATCTGAATGTATTTTCAAAAGAGATATTATTTATTCACATACTACTTGTGATATAATAATATGCATTTGACATTAAGGGTAGTTTTCATATACTAATTTCACATTATTCTCCCTATCGATAATGCTGCAATGAGCAACTATGTACTTTGATATTGCGCTTAATTTGACCTTCGTCTATGTTATTTAGTTGAACACGCTCGGGAACTCTGTTTAGTTTAATGACATTAAAACCTTACAAAACTCGAATGTCGTATCTCGCCAAACTAGTTTTAGAAGTGCAGTAATTAGGCTCGTCGGCCGCCGTCTTGTCCGCCATATTTCAATTCGCGGCAACACTGGGGAATGTGAGCACAGCGATAAGCTTTTAAAGTTTGGAAAACAGCGCTGCTTAATCTCGAAACTTATGCCCGGGTTAACGAGCGCCGCGGAAAGCGCCGCTAATGACTCGGCACTTGTGCTGCTATTGAGTGGAGTCACTATCAAGTGCGAGCTTACATTTATATGCCAATAACCACGAGGTTGGCCAACATTAATGTACTGATAATATCCAGCTGTAAATGTATTAAGAATTGAGGTAATTCGAAATAAATACCTCGATCATGATCACCGAGGAGTCGAATGCTGCATTTAAAATTTAAACTAAATTTAGCCTTCCGTAGTTGTTTTCTAGTTATTGTCATTAATTATTGGCTACCGTTCATGTCTTTATATTAAGTTAAATGATGATTTCCAAGCTATCAAACACGGCACGCAGATTGCAAAATAAATTATTTTGATAATTAACCAAGAGGGATATAATTACTTATGCAATGTTTTTAAAGGTTGTATATTTCTTATAAATATTGATCAGAGAAAATTTTTAATAATAAATATTTAGCAGCAGCAATTATTGAGGTGATATTAAATAAATTTACATTAATAAAAATATATATTTTTAAAAAAAGTACAATATTATATATCTCTCACTAGGAAGTCACATAAAAAGTTCAAGCGATTACAAATGATTTTGACTTTCAGTGGTTGTGTTAAGAAAGTAAAAGGTGTAATTAACCTACCGCGGAGAGCACCTCGGAGGTTCAGACAGCCACTAAGCAGGGGTCGTAAACAAATTAGCGCCGCCCGGGGGTTGCGGGGCGGCTGCGAAGGCTCTTAGCGCCCCGTGAAGGCGCCCGAGGATCTCGGCGGCGCACTTCAGGGACGCTGTCGTTACTCCGCCGCAGTAACGAACCTGGAAAGTCCTTAAGTATATCACGTAACGCCTTACAGTTGAAATAACTTGGGTTTGAGTAACTTTTTAATTGTTTGTGTTGAAAAGTGTTATGGAAAACACGTTTTGGAACAATGAAAATTACATGAAAAACCACGACAGAACAATTATTCAATTCAGTTTTGAATTTTATTGATTATGTTTTGTTTATTTTTATGCAAGACCAAGTAACCTTGTTGAGGGACAAGGCATTTGATTCGCGAAGATCCATTATATATAATGATAAAAGTACTTTTGTATTTTGTCTTCACTTTGAGTTTATTAAAATTATTTGCATTACTCGTTTCGACCCAATACACTGGGTCATCATCAGATGCATAATTAAACTGTGTTTAGTTATGCATCTGATGATGACCCAGTGTTTTGGGTCGAAACTAGTAATGCAAATAATTTTAATAAACTCAATGTGAAGACAAAATACACAGGTACTTTTAGCATTATATATAATTTAACAGTTTTGTGATTTTTTAATCTAACAAAACCTTTCCGAACAAATTAAAATTATGTAACATTGTATGAAATTAGATGTAGACGTATAATTTTTTTTTTTTAAAACTAAGGGAAATAATAAAATATCAGTATTCGATATTCGAAATATTCGATTATTTATAGTGTAATCTTAAAAAATCTTCAAAGAATTTTTTAGCATATTTTACCTATTTTCATAAAATGTATTTTTTTTTATAAATAACTCATAATGCGATAGGCTCCACAATCATTAAATAGGTACTGGGCTTCGAAAGAGCGGTGCAATCTGTGAGAGATTATGCAGTGCGGCGGCCTGCACTACTCGCGGCCCCTTTATGCGTTTTTAAGACTCTCTTACGGAGCAGGCCATTAAAGGAAGAAGAGGGGAGAAGTCTCGAGAAAGTGCGAAGACACTCATTTATCACAAGCCTATCCTCTGAAATCGTTATTGCTATAATTAAAAGCCTGCCGGTGTGGTAAACAACAACTACGCGACAAATTCAGTGTAATTTCAGGAATATTATATTAAGTGGTGCTACAATTAAAGTTAACGCAATTTATCATATTGAGCTTATTGCAGTTTGATTTTATGTATAAAAACAACAAATTAACTTTGATCACATAGATTAACCAAACAATGATTGGAAGTAAAATTAAAGCAACAACTGTTGTTTTATTTTATAGATTGGCAGCACCAAAAAATCATAAAAAAGTAGCTAGAATAAATATAATTCTGTTTTTATACAACATACTAACCTTTTGATACCTCACAAATTGCCAATAACTTTATGGCTTATTTATATCTATGTTATGGATTAGTCAATCAGATGCGTATTTATTACCCATTACGGGCTTATTATATTTACTAATATGATTAGGCACATTAGTTAATATATAGAAGATGATTTAAAGAAACTCTCAGAAAAATATCATCGTGATTTGTGTGGGATTTGAACTTCTTAGCAAAAATAAAATTATTTAATTTATAAAAAAAATCGCCCAAATGTGTATGAATAGGAATTCACTTATATATTTTAACACAATGCATTTGATTTTCAAAAGATCGTAGGTTTTCCTTTGTGATCTAAAGCGCAGTAAATACGACTCATTTTATTTTATGCTGATTTTTTTATATCGCACAGTAATCCTCTTAGTACGTTCATAACGCCCCGGCCTGCTCCCTGCGCCCGCCGCCAGCCCTCCCATGCATTGTTAAGGCTCCATAAAGGATTCCCTAAGGCCGTAAAAGTCTCGGGAAGTAAGTAATTTGGATGTTAGTTCTGTAAGAAAGGTAAGGGCTGAAGTACCCGCAGGTCACCCCCTCCCTCTGTCCTGGTCACCCTTCAGGCCGAGCTTGACCCGACACTTGGAGTATTGACGCATTCCTGTGTATTATGTCAAGTATTTTGGAGCTCATTTTTATCGTTCTGATAACCTTTTAGCTTTATCTTCCTTAAATCCCTCGGACAATGCTATCCCTGTGATATTTTTGATTATTTTATAAATAATACATCACTAGGCAAATTAATGACCATTAATATATTCAAATGCTTGATAACTGTGTCGATAATATATAATACAATGCAATATTATTGGTTTAACCATGCCAAAAACGAATTATTAAACTGTCACCAAACTCTCATTTGACAGACGATGCATAAGTATGTTAATATTAATACTATATAATTAATTTTGAAAAATTGTTATCATATTAAATATAACCTTTTTGAGGGACAAGATATTTGATTGGTGAATCTATTATTATAATGATAAAAGTAACATTGTATTCTGTCTTCACTTTGAGTTTATTATATTTTTTTGCATGACTAGTTTCGACCAAATCAGTTTCATCACCAGATGCATAACTATAACTTTAACATTAAATATAACTTCATACATAAGGCTTTAAGGCTTCTTTCGTCGGTCGTAGTTCAGATCTTAACTCTAAATACTATAATAACATCAAAAATAATACTGAATTAAAAAATAAAATTGCATTGCATCTAATCATTTTAGAGCTAATACTTGATACTTTTTTTATGTATATAGTATACAAAGTGCAATCTATAGGCACCATAATAAAATTTGAGAGTATGTTATAATTGTACATGTGAATAATGGTTTTAGTTTTTTCTTAAGTCAACAATTGATAATGTGCGGATGCAGTTGTATACAAAAATAAATTCTTAATGTCACTAAGCGATTCAAGGAAAACTCTTAATATATACAAAACGATAGGATAGTAACAAACGGTCATTTTCTCCCTCCCGCTATCTCATATATATTTCGTAATATCAATGCTAAGCAAACAGCCCCGAATTGCTTATAAAAAGTGAGCGGCGGATAAACGGCCAGGCCAGTCGGCCGAAACAATACCCGCCCGTCCCGGCTATTGCATTTTTATTATCGCAATGGTCAACCGTTATGGGTCAAATATTAGATATTTTATTAGCCCTATTGATATTCCAAATATTACGATATCTAAACAGTTCACCCGCGTGTCTCCCGGCGATATTGCCCTCTCCGTTCTTGTTATAGATTTCAATGGAGGTTTTTATCGGGGCCGCGGAATAAAATGAGATCTTAGAGCGTGTAGGAATTTTGTATTGAGCTTAAAATGCCTGCATTCTTCTGTATTTTATAAGCAACAATGTACGTACGGAAGAAAGTAACGAATTTAAAAAGGCGTGTGCTAGACTTCAAAAGAAACACGCAATACAGTGAAATAGAATGATAAATAAATATAAAAAAGTACATTTTAAAAGGAACCAAACCTTAGATAACTAATACTTTCTACAGAAAATACTTTAATTCAACCAATTTATTATCTAACAGACAGTTATTTTTGCATATATTTTTTTCGGTAATCAAAAGTTCCTTTGGATGGAGTTGTAAAAAACCACCGGAAACAGTTGAAAGAGGCTGACGGCGCCTCAAAGGCACCCTCGCCACAATCATCCTAAATAAAGATCTCAGATACAGCCGCTGACCCCAGGCCGCCCCGAGGACTCCCGAACTATTATTGCTGCATTATGTAAACAGCTTTGCTGGACGAAGGCCTTGTCGCAGTGATGGCCAACCCCCTGTGGCACAAAACACAGTAAAAGCATATAATTATTTGGCGATCAATATAAAATGTTTTCATTTAATAGTATAGTGACGATAAACGTTATTTAAAATATATATTTAAAAAATCAATCGAGATGAAAGTTTGTTACTTCTACAATAAAAATATATGCAGTATATAAAAATCATTCGATTTTAAAGTAATGATTTAGTCTTTTTTTTAAAGTAGAAATACATGTCTTTTTCCCGAAAACTATACTTTGAACGAAAATTGAATTTTAGATAATTGTGTTGAATTGCATTATTACATTATGCTGTTATATAAATGACCAAAGTATTAAAATGTTCACATTAAACTTTAAATACATTACAATTGTTCAATATATTATTTGAGAGTCTACTTTTTATTTAATACAAAAGCAACAAATATTTTTCAAGTTTGTCTCTATCCAATATATTGGTTATTTTATTTTTGGTTATTCTGGCGTGCAGAATTCAGGCGTCGCGACGCCCACTGTGGAGTCACCCTATCGTGTGGACTAAATAAATTGTGACTAGAGAACGACTAGACAACCAGTGAGCTAGCGATTTTATTCGCTATGGGTTTATTTTGTTGAGTTTCCGCTAAACAAAGGTATCAACCATGTTTTAAAAAAAATGGCATTCATATTATTTCTGGCTTTTATAGTTTTATTTGTAAGTTTATAGTTTTGTTGTTTCTAAGCATTTTAAAGTGTTTTGATGCATATTTTATATTCAAAATATCTACTCTGATATACGCAATCTTGGTTCTAAGATAGAGTGATAATTTAGTATAACTCGTGCCATTTCAAATTTTTAAGAATCTTCAAAAATATTTATATAATAATTTATAAATATGTAGCTATTTTATTTCTTTCACAACAAATAAGTTTATTCAAAGATCATATTTCCCCACTAAGATAAGTTAATAGGCTTAAAGATTTATTGGCATTTCAGTGAATTGCCGGCGTAACCTTTGGATTCAATAGTGAATAGTTGCAGAGCTCAATCCTCGCTAAACAATTGCGGTGCTCCCAGGATCTGATAGCGTCCTATGGAATTAATAGTCTCGCCGTGAAAAGGACTCGGCATTGTGTATTACCTTACGTTATGTATGGCCCACAAGAAATTTTAAAACTGCGGTGTGAAGTCGGCTGGGATATAATTTCAGATTGCTCCACCTGTGTGAGAGATTACCCACTAGGAATGAGGCAGAGGTGTTGGTCAGGTCCGCACGCAAACTTCATCTGTGATTGTGCAATACTCCCATGCTATTTACTATTTTTTAAATATATTTTTTCTAATCTTAACTATTTCATGATTTGGACATTGAATTGAATTGATACAATTATTTAGATTAAGCGATCACAAAGTCAATAATAAAATTAATAATCTTTATCAAATAGCAAGCTTAACAACCGTGAAATATATTCTGATATAAAAATATAAAAAATTGAGAGTTTGGAACTACCTTTTGTTTACTATTTTATGAAATTTCTTTCATAAAATAATAGACAGAAATTACTTTATAATCTCACAAAGAAATTCCATGTATATACCGATAATAAAACTCTGTGAATAAATTATGTTATATGTAATTTTACTATAATAAAAAAATCAACTTTCAAATCGCATAAAAATAATCACACCCGTGTGACTTTAACAACCAGTCCGCGCCCGTCCATTTACCCGAGCAACACCTGCCCTTGGTCGAATAATTGTAATTACAGGTGAGGCTCTCAGGTGAGGCGATAATTATAAACACCGAGGCAGCCCAGTGTGCGTACGGGGTATGAACCTGGAGAACGGTCCAGACCGGAGCACGGCCCTACAGTCATCACGCGGTCATACACTCCGGACAGTTAGGGTCCTGGTGAGACTTGTTCATCATCACACTCTGTGACGTCTAAGCAGTACACCTGTCTTAAGTTCGGACTTATACTTCCAAAATTATTTATAATTTGCATAATTTATTCATTATAAACATTTTTTAAAAAATGACAGTTGAGTTTTTTCGATATTTATTAAATCTTTGCTTTGTGTGATTTTCTATCTCAATAAAAAGTTTAAGATTTCGCAAGTAAGCAATAAATAAATTTTCAAACTATAATGATCAAATTGACATGAATGTAAATCAAACCGTTTTTATCAAACAATTTCAATGTTTTACTACTATTGCAAATTCAATAAAAATCAAACGAAACATCGGTTTCACGTTTAAGAATATGAAACAAATTTATAAAAAAAACTTGAGATATACCTGCACCCTTTTAAAAATGTTTCTTATTCAATTCTTGCCATTTAAAACAAGAAATAAATTTAACATTTTTGATATTCATTTGCTTTTACTGTGACATTGTGAAAGCTGTATAACTAATAATTTTTTTAACATAACTATGCTCGTATTAATACTAGGTAAAAAGTTGATCACAAAATCTTTTATAATATCATGTTTTTTCTAGAAATATGATATTTTAGTAAAATGCGTTAAAAATTTAATAATACATTTAATAAGATTAGAATTTTTAAGTTGTGATATCACATGATCTTTTTTAAATATTATAGATTTTCAAAATTGAAATTACTGTGAGAAATGGCGAAGAATGTTGCCAGTGGAGGTGCCTGCGCTGATTGCTGAGCTATGAGCCGTCAGAGGAGCCGCCGCCCTTTGTTGCATTAATGAAAAGAAAATTGTAGAGAAACACGTCTGCGGTGGTTCGCTCAGTGCCAACACTCTCGGGATACCCATTGCTCTCGTATTAAACAATTGGATATGTAATCTCTCCTATTACTGACATCCTTCGTGTAATGTAAAATGCATAAGTACTGGGTTTAAATTGAATCGCTTTAAATCATTTATCCACTAATTTAGCAATACCTTTTAGGAAATTTAATATTTTTGACAGAGAGTACTTGGTGGAATTCCATTTTAATATTTTTGAATAAAATACTTGAGTGATTTTCCACATTTTCGTTTTTATTAGTGACCAGAGTGACTAGTCACTCTGTTTGATAATGCCAACGTGAAAAGTTGGCGAAACCGGTCACCAATAAAAACGAAAATGTGGAAAATCACTCAAGTATTTTATTCAAAAATATCAATATCTTTTAAGGACATCTTCTTTTTCGGGTGCTTTTCAGCATATACTTATGCTGAGCCAGTGTTCATGGTTTTCATAGAGAGAATAGTGTAGTAAAGGGTTCCCGGGTCCTTCTACACCACTGTTTTATATTGGAAGGAAAAGTCTGCGTATTTCTGCTGCCAAATAGCATGATTATATAATCATTTCACTACAAATCTCTGGCGTTTAGATTTGATACTCCTTATCCAGCAGATTGCAGAAACAGTAGCAGGAGAAAACCCCTCTTCGACAAAGTACTTCCAGATCACATCTCTCCACAATCATTCCAAGTCCACTACTCCATTACCGATCTTTCACAAACTCTCTGTGTACGGATTGGTAGCCATGTACAAGCAATAGAATGGGGAAAGCGGGGAGGTTAAGTACATATTAATTTTTTATAGATTTTTTTCTGTTTGGGATGGTTAAGATTTTTTTAACGTGTTGCAGTTTCCAAATAAGCACGCTATTAACTATGCGTGATTTTTATTATTGCGTTTATCTACATAATTTTAAGTCAGTTATTTTATTAAATTAATTTATTGATAAGCTGGATAAACCGAATTTAATTGATGAATATTTCGTTCGTACAAAAGCAGTTGAACAGTACGAACAGAGATTTTTCATGTAAAGCTTATCGAAATATTATACAATTTAAATCAATTTTATTTTCAAAGGAAAATGTTTACACAAGTCGGACTTGAAATCGTTAGCAAAAAGTGTGTATCGAAAAGTCAAAGGGTGAGTCGGTGGGGAGCCCGCCCGGAGTCGGTGCTCAGTAATGACGTCGACAGCCCGGCCGGATAGTCCGGAGTAAGACATAATATGTGAGACATTTGGCCTGGACGACCGGGGGTGGTAAGGAGACGCGAGCAAAACAGATCCTTCAACGGGGGGGCGCGCACGCGTCACTTATTTTATCGCTAGAAATAAAAAATTAAATACATGTAAGACTCAATAAAAACCCGCCCGGAATTTCAATAGCTGTAAACCAAAGGTAAACAGAAGTAAACACGTCGGTAATTGTAAAGTTTATTTACGTTTTATTATAATATCAATATATTTTAAACGCACTTATTTATAACTTTAAAATATCAATTTTTAACATAGTACTTTTATATCAATTTATTTAATTTCTCACAACAAATTGAGTATTTTACTTATTTTTTATCTCATTTTTAATATTTTCAAGGCTTATTTGTTTATCCAAATGTAAAACATTAAAAAAAACTAAAAACGGAATACATATTTATCAAATTACTTTTTCAAACAATGTATAAATAAATTATATTTTCGTATTAATTTTTTTTTTTTTTAAATTTATTAATTGTGTACATACAACTATCCGAAGGTACATTATATATTTTTTTAGTTTATTGCGTCAGAAGTATTTAATTTTGAATCTGGTCACGCCGAGGCAGATTGAGGTTTCCTGGTGCGGTCAGCGGTCGCTGCCTACCTCCAGACATCCCTTGTTTATGCGGCCTTTATTGTGATCCGCCCGGCACTCGGGGTCCAAATGGGCACTAAAGACCGCAAGGTGTTCTCCTCCTCCGGTGGTTGTGATTTGGAGGCTCTTTATTGCAATTCGATTATCATTGCGGGCGTAGTAGGCTGCATTAGAGGACGTTACTGGCGATCAGTTGTACCAAGTGGTTTAGTATGTCCTTTTGTGTCACTGAAATCATTTTGTACGTAACGCGTATTTGCAACGATCTTATTAAAAAAATACTGTATGAGGTTGGATGCTTTCTTGAAAAAGACTTATTACGGAACTAAGAAAATAAAATTATTATTAAAACTATACGTTTTACGTCTCTACGAGCTCTGAAATCTGAAAATCGAAAAATATTTTTTAAAATCCGTTGTAAGAGTAAAAAGTAATTAACGGATTTAATCGATCAGAAACAATTTCAATGGCTGGTAAAAGATCTATGGAACTTGCTCTATATAAACTCTTCTGAGAAAAGTGGATTGAATAAAAGATTGTTCTTCCGAATTCATAGTTAGTAAGAATGACTGCTAATTACTTAATACTAGGCAGATATCAACTAATAATGGTTTGCTAAATACAGTGAGAACTTTATTCAGGTATTGGTCGTCAATGCTTGAAGATGATAACTATGATAAAAAAGACCATGCATCTAAACAAATAGTTGTGCTTTTTTGCGTTTTGTATTCAACATCATAATTGATGCTATGTTACATTATTTATATTTCGTCCTTTTATTTTTTCAATACAAACATGCTCTTTAGATAAAAAATTCGGTTATTTTTAATGAAGCTTATTTTCGATTTGGTTATTAAAAATAACGGCTCTTTAATTTCAACAGCAAAATAAAATAATTTTGGCTGGCCAATAAGGATGAAAAGCTCTGAGTGTTGACCGCGAGACCAAAATGAATGGAACCTTCGAAGACTTCGATTTTATGCTCGGAAACATTATTCGAACCATAAATTAAAAGTATTAATTAAATTGAGCGCCTCAGTAAAGTGAGAGGTGCGGGTGTATGCGAGGTGGTTTGTTTTTATGAGCTTTAGGGTCGCTTTCTTTTATTTTATTATTATTTATTCAATAAAACATTATATTTTATATTTAACAAATATGCAAACTATATGTATGTTGAAAAGATATTAAACACTGTTTGCTTTTATGAGATGTTTACTATGCAGCGATATCAGAGATTCTGTAAACATCAGTGTTATGTTAATAAAGGAAAACGACCTCAATATCGAAATCGAAACTATGAAATTAGACAAGTGAAACTAAAATGAAATTTTTTAAAGTCCTTGTCCAAGTGAAACAAAAATAATTTTTTTTAAAGTCCTTGGGTCTATTTTTTACTTGTTTGCGTTTATAAGGGTGTATTAGCGCTTTCTAATTTGCAGAAAGGTTAGTTGTATAAATGCATTTTGCGAAACTGTGTCCCTATCTACCTGGCGGGTTCTCACGGAGGGCAGGGAGGTCGCGAGGCGTGACCCCGCGCATGTGTGTGACCTCCACTCACACAGGTGCGCCAGGTGCGCCACGCGCGCTCACGTTAGCCCCGCCGTGTGCGCCGGGCTTTGTTGTTAGGCAGGTAAGACAATAGGGAAGAGGAATAATATCATTGCTCGGAGAGTTAATAATCTCGCCGAGATGAATCTTACGCCTCGGAGAGAAAGCCTCCTTTGAAATTATATGTATCGGCGGAGTGATTCAACTCATCGGCTCTGCTGACTTTCAATTGTTGTTCGTGTGATTTTTTGTTTTGTTTTTTTAACGGTCGTGATTGCGCGATCAATTTTGTTGTATTACAAATTTTTATCTCCTCAAATTTCATATAAAGGTGATTCACAACGCCTGCTTTATTTGTGTTATTATGTAAAAAATTTTTTTTGTTAGTTTATCGTTGATAAATGCGATAAATTATTATATAAAACGAACAAAAATAAAACTGTACTTGTTTATTTTTGTGTTATAATTTTTATTATAAATGCATATTGTTAAAAATATTTTATTAAAAATGTTAACTATATAATACAAGAATGCTCAATCGTTTTTTATATATTTTAAATTATAAAGATATATAAATGATAATATTTTAAAAATTAATTATCGTTTTTTCGCACGTACGTACAAAACGTACATCCTTACTTTAAAATAATCGATTCAACTTATAAACAATACACGTATATTATCGTACTTCATCGCAATATGATATCTCATTCAAGTGAAACTCAAACCCTACCTTCAAAATTAATTATTAATTAACGGCAGGTAAAAAATAAATATCGCGAGGCTGCTTGCACACGTGGGAACGCCTGTGTTTGTCCAAGGCGCCTTTATATAATTTTTCAATCTTGCCCCGTGACACGGGCCAATTTGTCTTGAACACCAAAAAGGGAGTGTCTCCGCGTCGGCGGTGCTTTATTAGTATCAGACGGCTTGCAGACTTGCCCGCCATTCTACAAGTCCAACTCGCCGCAGTCTACGTGAAACACTGTTCGGTTGTTCGATTATTACTTAGCAGCAGAGTAGCAACACTGTTTTATCCTACGCTCTCGAATTGATTTCATTATAATACAAATTTTAAATCTCAAATGATTTTAAAATTTTGCTTTCACGCCTGTCTATCACAATTCACAAAAATAATTATTAATGTCAAATTTATACCAAAAACTAATATAAAACGTTTTTTTTATTAGAACACTGTAATTATCTTCTAATTTTACAGGTGAGTGACCATTTATTCCATAGATTACATTCCCATAGTAAATAGATTATTTTCAACTAAAGCTTTACTTGTAATAAACAGGATTAAAAAATAATTAATTTCATTATCTCCAAATAAAATGTATTTGAAACACAGAGTTTATATTTCTTAACTCTCTTAGCTTCATATGTTAAATTGTTTCAGTAAAATAATATCTTTCTGATAATAAATTGGCTCGCATCACTTCCACATATTTCCGAGTAGCAAGCGTCATAAATCCCTGAGTTGTAATATGGAAGGGAATTATCGAACAAGTGAACAAGTTGTCGCCATTAAACGCATTCGTTAAAGGATCAAATAGTCATCAGGCATCCTTGGGGGACCCTTGAACTTGCCGGAAGCCGGATATCCTGCAGGCGCCGTACCGGCTTTTGGAATACTAGACGTACTAAAGGATTGATAGACGACAGACGCTAATGGGAAAGTGTCACGGAGTCTAAACATTACCGGAGAAATACAAAATAATGTAATATTTTTCACAAAAGCAATTTCTATGAGACATTAGGTACGTTTTATTCTAGAATTTTTTTTTAAAATAAAAATTTAATAAATCTCATAATTATATCAAAATTAAAGAATTCGAGTTTTGAGATTGAATAAATGTCGTTAGGGAGTGCATTTTATATTGAAATGAAAAAATTGTTATTTTTTTTGCATTACAGTAATAATTGAATTATAAAATAAAATAACGCGGATTTTCATAATTATTATTTTTACGTTAGTTACGTGTATATCGACAGTCAGTAATGCTAAAATCGAATAAACAATAACAATACGATTAAAATAAAATAATGCATATGTGAGTAAATTGTTTAACTGGTATTATTCATTTATTGTACGGCGATGTATAATATGGGAATACTGAATACCTCTGGAATTGAACAATGGGCGCGGCGATGCAGCGGCGGAGCAATAAGCGCGGACATGGGGCTCACACGCGCGCAATATGTTGGTGCTAATAAATCATGGTTAGGAATGACTGAACTCGCTGGGGTGGAGGGTGGATCTAGGGATGGAACTCGGAGGGGCACTCACGACTCAAAATCAGCACCGAAAAAATCATGACTTTCACACTTTTGAATAATTGCAACAAATTCAAAGCGATGTTAGAAATACCATTATTTTGCATATTTTAAAATGCATTGTATATTTCAGTGTTTTTAAACCTTTTTGAATATGCGACCTCTTAGTAAGTCAACCTTAATAAAACTATAATCACTGATTTTAAAGACTAAAGACTAACAATTGACCCATAAGTTGAAAAACACTGTTATATTTGTTTACTCTTTTAGCACGGTGGAATACGTTTTGTTATCAATTAAAAACATGAGACCGGATATTTCATAGCTTTAAAGCTCCATAACTGTTATTTCAAAAAAGAAAAAGATTTTTACCTGACTGATCGTCAGATTCAAAAATGATTATTTGTTGATGTTAAAACGTTTATAATAATTTTTTTCACTCAATGTATGTTTTTTTTTTGTTTGTTTGGATCTCACGAAAGTTCACGAAACTCTCGCGACTAGGGGCGGCCCTTCGCAATCTGGAAATATGATGTCATTTATATGTAAATGCGTAAGATGCTTTGACTTATCGTCTCCGGGAACTTGCGATGAGATCGAACTGCCGGACTTGGGGGATTGAAAGGCGATATAACTCTCCGACTCTCTTACAAATGTACCCTTGATGAATAGCTTGCTTAAGTATTATTTATTTACATAAGCTTTAATTAATAAATAGCCTTGGTACGTTTGCTTCGTGTACACAGATATCTGTTAAAATTAATTATATTTGCATGAAATAAATTGATTAGTAAATGTATTATTATTTTTTTTAAATAAATATTATAATAGTAGACAATTGTTATATATTTTTTGCAAGAATCGAAACTGTATTATAGTAAACAGTTTACGTATAGCAAATTCATTATTTAAATGCCACCATTATGTGTTATTATAAGTTTTTATGTTTAAATTGAATACATACAGGAGAGTTATAAAAATATAGCAGAAAACTAGACCAATTGAAAGTTTAAAAAGTACAATTGATACGCCAGTACACTTGTAATTCATAAATTTGGTAGCGGGTGTTGAAGTTATATTTAAACATATTATTTTATAATTCGCTTTTTTTATATCATAATTATTTTATGTTACTTCACACTACATCTGCTTATATAAAATAAAATACAATTACAATATCAATGAATTTATATAATAATTTATTTGCAAAAATTTATTTCCGATTATATCTCGAATTCTAATCTACATCGAGGCATAGATCAATCCCTTCATAATACATTATAAATTGATATGTAACTCTTCATCCCTCAGCCTGTCGGGGTGGGTAGCGAGTATCGGTCACGGGGAGGGCGGCACCCCCGCCACGGTAAGTGGTATTTATATGCTAATGCAGGACATATATAACGGCTTATCTGCGATGTGAGAGACTTGCCTACTCACTCCGAGCAATTGATGGAATATGGGTGACGGGATTTTCTTGGCGGTGTGCGAAAATGTTCCTGTCTACTTGATAAACCTGCTTACCTTTCAGATGACTCGATTTATATCTTTGATTCTATAAAATAATTTTTAATAATATATTGTAAAAAGATAAGGATTTGTTTCTGCTAAAATCGTCTCGTGGTAGGCTTTGTAAATTGTTACCCTGGTTTTTTTTTTTGTAAATTTTTAAAATTTTATGTATAGGAATAAAACTCATTGTCACAGATATCATTTAAAAGATATTACTTGTGCAAAACACAATCCCAGTGAGAGGGTGCAGAGGGAGCGCCGAACAATTGAATTAATTATGTCTGAGATCCTTCTATTGATGCTTCACATTATAGCAGGCTTTAAAATGTAGAGCTTAAGTTTACAATAAGGGAGTCAATGTCAATCACCACACAACCTTGGAGCATGGAGTTAATTATGCATTAGCTTTATTCGACAAAAAACTTACATACGATAAAAAAATATGTTATTAAGTTAACCCTTTAAAAAATCATTTTTATGCAAGGGAACGGTCGAATTTTTTTAATTTATAATTAAACTGGTTTAAGATGGACGGATTGAGATATAAAATAGACTATTCGTAAAATTTATATTATATAACCAAGTCGCGCAATAAAGCAAGAGCGGATAATTAAAAATTTTTGAGGAATAAATTATATTGTAATGAAGGGTGTTTTTGGTATATAAAAAATGACAGCTTTTTGTAATATAGCCTTTTTAGAGTCCAAGCAAGACGCTTCATATAATAATATCAACATAAAAATATTTTTTCATACACCTCGCGGTTTTACTGTAGCAGGAGATGGTTCTGAAATACGTGGTTGTCTATCGTAGAACATTTTTCATCCCACTGGCTCTGGGGCAGGCCGCCTTCCTGATCCCTCCGCCCTGCTCGCGCGTCCTATTCTCATTCCGAAGGACGCAGCTCGTAAAGATATTATTTTCATCTTTCATGAGGTTAAACGGCCCGAATAATGCCCGCCAATATGCCGCGGAATTTTTCAAGCGAAATATTCGGCGCTGAAAAATATGCGGGGTTAAATAAAATTTTGTAATAGAATATAATGAATCGCCGGGAATATCGCAATATTCCATGCAATACCAGTATGCTTGTGATTGGCCTGTTATTTAATAAATTCGGAGTTCAATGAATTATGTAGTACCTAAAAAGGAGTTTATTTGTAAGTAATAAAATATAGGAATTATATCTACCACCTATAAAATAAATAAAAGGATCATCCAAATATCTAACAACACTTTTAAGCCAATATTATTTAAATGAGACGAGATGTTATTTTATTTTCTAGCCTCAATATCAAAAACAAATTTTAGTACGATTTATTTATTAACTAGGTAACAGCTAAGTTAAATTATATTTATCTTTGTTGTATAATATTTAAACTTATTAGATCATAATTATTAATACAATGTATGCCTCTTGATATAAATTCTAAAAAAAATATGTTGTTTGATGAAAAATAATATTATAAATGAACCGTTCATTTAATATATCCTAATGCTATTAATTTATAAAACTCCAAATTCATTCTGGTGTTTTGGTCATAAAAATATCCTAAAATGCACAAAAATCAATTTATAATTCTTACTTCTAGAGGCAGCAACAGAAAATATAAAATAGAAGCAGCTTGGTTAGTTTGAGCCCCACATATGTCGCGAGGTAATAAAGTCCGGGGAGTCCAGTAAATCATCCCCCAGGAGTTGGAGACCGGCCGGGCCCGCTACTGAATTATTCCTCATTGCGGGGAGCGTCTTTATGTCATGTCTGGCACAGCCGAACCTTGCGGTCAACGAATTTTTGCATTATATAAATTAACTAGCTCTTGAATGATTGATGAAGTATTTCGTCTGATGCTACTAGTAAAGAAATGTCATGCACATGCATCCCGCATATAAAGCATTATATATTTATACTTTTTCTAAAGCGTTTGTATTTTATTTCGATTTGAATCATCGGTTGTTCCAAAGTCTGCTTTTTATGTTATGGCTTGTGACATTTTGAAAGTTATAAATAAAATTATAAAATGTACCCAGGAAGTAACGTTTTTAAAAAACAAACTTGTGGTGATAATATCTTTTAGTTATATTATTTAAAAAACGTTATTATTTTTTTTACGAAATAACTAGTTATACATAGAAGATTCCAAAGTCAAAGATGAAAACAATTTTTATGTCTAGTAAAAAAATATTTCAATTTTAGTAACTTGAAGACGTACAAAAATAATTCAGACGCTTCTACCCTCGATACATCCCATCCCTCTACAAAATAAATAAGAACATTTCTGATAAGGGGAGAAGTTAGTCAGAAAAGTCTTACCATGGGGTGAAGAATTCGGATGTACTTTGGGTGTAAACTACTGGCATCTAGCGACAAGTTTTTAAAACTATTTTCGCTCACCGCTAGTTGTATATTTCGTCAATAGATGGCAGACACGGAGCACGGCTCTTATTTTCTTTATAAAAAATAGTTGTTTCGTATAAGTATTCAACCAATTTTAATGATAAATCAAGGATTTTTTTACATATATATCCCTAACAAAAACTTAATAACGGAAATAGTGAAATCCGCGTATGTTACCGCTTAAGCCACATGTTGTAAGCCCCACAACCTGTGCGCAGAATCAGGGGATTGGGACACACACCGCATTGTAAGCAAAGAATGACTGTAAATTAGCTAAAAATAATATTTGATATAATATATATCATTATAATAGTCTAGAGAAAACAGAGCAATAAATTCAATGCACTCTTAAACCATCTATTTTATTTTCTTACTAATTTTTAAATGTATACATGTAACGGAAATATACAAACACTGACATTCAGCATGTACTATAATCAAAAATGATTAACAAAAAACGCATTTTAATGGATATTCTTTATCTTTTTGACTTAAATGTATCTTATTAATTTTTTTATTACTGAATTATGAAAATGATACATACTTATATTTACGTAGAGAAACGATATTTTTTGCAAACTAAAAATCCAACAAAACATAGATGAAACCGATAATTTCAATTTATACATCGCCAAGTAAATCTAATGAATATATTTTAAAAAATGCGGTTCATTTTTACGCAACACTAATACGATCTTTATAATAAAATCACAAAGCTGCTTTTTTACGACTTTAACTTCACAGTTTAAAGCAGCAATAAAAATTCCCAGGATTATCCTTTTCTCAGATTCCTAAGAGCAAACCTGCAATAATTGCTGCCGAATTATCTCCACCCCCACCCTGGCCTGATGGGATTAATTACTCGGCCAATTAACCACGTGGTCTGCTGAAGATCCACGGAGCCGGTGAATTAAATCTGGACGAATTAAATCCCAATCTGAACGGATCGGAAGCGTGACGCGTTATTGCCGAGCGGGTCACCAGAGGCATACAGATCGATGGAAATTACTGAATCGCTTTTGAATTTTGTTTTCCCTCAGTTTAAAAAAAAAAAACCGTAAGCCTACGCGCAGAGCTTGAACAAGAAATATTATTTATTAAATATATAGTATTGTTGAGGATTGCTACCAGGTATGGTTCTCGCTTTCGAGACTTCTGGTAGACATTCAATTTCTTCGATTCGACTTCACGAATTCCCCAAGGTTCGTGAATACTTAGTGGACTGTATTGTAGGTGATTTAAAGACTTTTTATGAATAAACTTTTATTTTAAACTTTATTACAAACTTGTTATAATATATGATTTCCAGACATGTTACATTTAACACTTTTATAAGACACTTATTTAAAAGACTTTCACTTTGAACCGACAACCGGGGTCGGTAACTTAACACTTTCGCTTTGATCGCGAACTTCTTTACGTGACTACGAACGTCACAATATACTTCCGAACTCGCGGCGGTATATTCACTGAGATTTGTAAGATCTCTACTTTAATTACGGCAGGTACGAACATTTCGTAGCCTCACCGGACCTAACGGCGGAACGGAAATCGCGTTTACCGGAGCGTAATCTTACGGGCATCGTAACCCCGTGAAGACATGTTGAACACTAGCCCTATAGGGCTCTTACTGATCTTTATACGGTTCCAGAACAAAGAAACCATGTTTACATGTTCTCACGCTGAAAACATATTAAATTTACCAATCAACCAAAATATCAATTGACCGTATCCAGACCGTCATAAATATAAACTTCGGTTCCTTGGTTATTCCAAATTAACGAGGTCGGTATTTAAACACAAAGACGTATAGTATTTGGCCATATACAAGGCTTAAAATAAAATATAAAATATCCGTGGGAAGGATAGATTTTAGGAATTATTTCTCTGTATGAATAGCTAACCGTAATACCAAATGTCAAATAAATCTTAATTTTATAGGAAACCGTATGCCTACAAACCTTAAGTTAATTTAAACTTGGTCGCTAAACACATATGTTTGTAATAAAAGAATATTAGGATTTTAACCGTGACCAAGGATTATACCCCGATCGCCTATGCTGGTGTGTTCTCACCATTCAAAAGCACAAAAAATCATCGTAAGAAAACTAAAGCTCCACCCTTGTGGTATAAATCTACTTCAAATTTAAAGTCACTTAAATCTAAGAAAATAAAGATTATTTTTATGGTCGCGTTGGTAACATACCCCCGTTCGCAAAAAATTAATTTTTTGCCCATCTAAAGTAAAAACGAGACTATAAATAAACCGATCTTCACTTGATGGTCAGCGACGTTCGATTCCATCGAACGCTCTCTGTTGTTCCGCTCTGGCGAGCGGTATGTCCGAGGCAGCATGGCCCGGACTACTTGTCTGGGGCGGCGGGTTTTAGGGCGGCGGCGGCACCAGGGCGGCAGCGGCACCAGGGCGGCAGGCGCGAGGGCGGCGGCGGCACCAGGGCGGCAGCACCAGGGCGGC
Organism: Atopsyche davidsoni; assembly: GCA_022113835.1. Classification (NCBI taxonomy): domain Eukaryota; kingdom Metazoa; phylum Arthropoda; class Insecta; order Trichoptera; family Hydrobiosidae; genus Atopsyche; species Atopsyche davidsoni. The sequence goes on along the minus strand of JAILWY010000006.1, from coordinate 4,219,501 downwards.
AGGCGCGAGGGCGGCGGCGGCACCAGGGCGGCAGCACCAGGGCGGCAGGCCCCATGCTACAAGGCGTGGGCGGGCCTCAGGGAGAGGCCCGGGCGGCAGGACAGTGAGGCCCAGAGCGGTGGGGTCCAGGCGGTAAGGCCTGGGTCTGCAGGGCCTAGGCGGAGCCTAGGCGGCAGGGCGGCTGGATTCAGGTGGCAGGGCGGTGGGGCCCGGGCGCGCTTTAGCGGGCGCCGGGCTGCAGGCAGCTTGCGACAGCGGGATGCTTGGCAGAAACACAAATTGAATATGTGTGCTAACGTCAATCACTTTGACAGTTCGGAGGATACGTTGATCTTCCCTGGGAGACGTCTGTTGCTCGAATGATGCATTTCAAATTTGGTGTCGCGCACCCTTGCGCGCGGGGTGCGGGGGGTCGCCCAAAGATCAACGTGGGCGCAGCCCCCAAGCTCGGCATTCTGCATCAGCTGTGAGTCGATCAGCTGTTAATTGTCCCGTATAGATTTTTTTGTCATCTTTACGACTGACCTTTTTTTCTTTTTCTTTACTCGCGAGCCTTTGTGCAATACTAGCCCATATTGAGTTCGTTCATTTCTGAGACATAAGTTATTTCGACATGGTTATTTAACCATATGTGTGAGGTGGCTTTGACCGATTTTTATATTTGAAAGGTTATTCAACTCACAGCTGTTCGGTTTGTTTATTTAATCTTTAGGTGAGATTTTTCTAATCTCCCTTTTCTGTGCAGTGCACTTTGTTGTGGTACAATTATCCTGTACCGGGTCTTCGTATTTTCCGCAATTTATTTTCAGAGCCAATTCCAGTGCAGCAGGCGCCTTCTGGGGGCGGCTTGTCTTGTGGCTGTGGCATTGTATTGTACTCGGGCGCGAGCCCTTTCAGCTGTGACACGACATGAGCGTAGTCGGGGGCATTGAACCCGACATCAGCTGTTCGATAGTTATTTTTTGTTAACTCTTCGAACGTTCTCCCATACGAGACTTCACTGAATGCGTTTTTATCGTACGCGGTCTCGTGCGGCCTCGTAATATTTACGGGCGAATGCAATCTTTGCATTTTCACGGGCGAAACATCTACACCTTTCATGGGGTAGTTCGACCCGTCAGTTTCTTGATCGTGAGACATCAGCGATGGCTCCTTCACGGGCAAGATTTCTTTCATATTATTTACACGACGCGCTGTCTCAAACGGTATCGTGGCGTATTTAATCGGCTGTATAGCATACAGTGGTGCGGTCGCAAATTCCGCGGGGTCACTCGACCTGCCAACTTCAGCGAAGTGTGGCATGGGTGACAGCGATGGCATTACCGCAGGGGGCGGTTCTTCAGCCATCGAGATTTCTGCGATGGTGATTTCGCGTCGCGCTGTCATGGGCGACGCCGTGGGCGGCATCAAGAGGGGCGCCTTCATGGGCGCCATCGAGGGCGGCGGCGCGCGTGGCACCGACGTGATGGGCGGTTCTTCGGTCATCGAGATTTCTGCGTCGCGGCGCACCGGTTTGGACGGCGCCGAGACGCTGCGGGCCATTTGCACGGTATGCAAAGGCATGGGCGGAATCTTCAAGCTTTCCGCAATTTCACTCGACCAGCCACCTTCTCGAGGATGCGGCATCAGCGGCAACTCCTCGGCTGTCGAGATTTTATTCATTATGTCGTCGCGGCGCACTGGTTTGTGCTGCGCCGGGACGCTTCGGGCCATTTGCACAGCATGCAAAGGCTTGGGCGGAATCTTTATGCATTCCGCTACTTCACTCGACCAGCCATTTTCGTGAGGATGCGGCATCAGCGGCAACTCCTCGGCTGTCGAGATTTTATTCATTATGTCATCGCGGCGCACTGGTTTGTGCTGCGCCGGGACGCTTAGGGCCATTTGCACGGCATGCAAAGGCATGGGCGGAATCTTCAAGCTTTCCGCGATTTCACTCGACCAGCCACTTTCTCGAGGATGCGGCATCAGCGGCAACTCCTCGGCTGTCGAGATTTCTGCGTCGCGGCGCACTGGTTTGTGCTGCGCCGGGACGCTTCGGGCCATTTGCACAGCATGCAAAGGCTTGGGCGGAATCTTTATGCATTCCGCTATTTCACTCGACCAGCCACTTTCTCGAGGATGCGGCATCAGCGGCAACTCCTCGGCTGTCAAGATTTTATTCATTTTGTCGTCGCGGCGCACTGGTTTGTGCTGCGCCGGGACGCTTCGGGCCATTTGCACAGCATGCAAAGGCTTGGGCGGAATCTTTATGCATTCCGCTATTTCACTCGACCAGCCATCTTCTCGAGGATGCGGCATCAGCGGCAACTCCTCGGCTGTCGAGATTTTATTTGGGGCGACGTCGCGGCGCACAGGTTTGGACGGCGCCGGGTCGCTTCGGACCGCTTGCTTATCTAGCAGCGGCTTGGGCGGAGACTGGCTCTCCGCAATTTCACTCGACAACCCGTTTACGTGAGGGTGCAGCTCCTCGGGTGTCGAGATGTCTATGTTTACATTTTCTCGAACAGCGCTTTCAGTTTGTAATTCTTCAAGCTCTGCTTCGAGAAGTGTTGACTTTGGTTGCCGTATTTTTTCTGCATATTCCATATGAAGTAAGCGGTTGTGCGGTAGCTTACAACTGTTTATCCCGCAGGGCGGTTTTTCACATTGATTACAGCTGTGGCCTTTTTTCAAGCAGCAAAGACAAACGTGCTCCTTGCGGGCCCATCTATTACGGTCATAAGTCGACTTTTGTAGAAAGTTGTCGCACTTAATAATGTTATGATCTGTGAGTTTGCAGTATACACAGATAGCCGTTATGTCGGCTCTCATTTTTTGTTGGCTTGTGGCACGCGCTGAGTGTACCATTTTTTCTTGGGTATTGGCCGATAATTTACGACCCTCTTGAGTATTTGCTTTTATACCTGATGCGTCAGCTGTATGGATCATATGTTGCATGGGGTGTGTAAATTCCCCACGATACTTCGTTAGCGGTACGGGTTGCGGTCTATTTATTTGGCTGACATTTCGGGCCGCCTGCTCATCTTGCAGCGGCTTGAGCGGAATTTTTATACATTCCACAATTTCACTCGACCAGCCACCTTCTCGAGGGTGCGGCATCAGCGGCGACTCCTCGGCTGTCGAGATTTCATTTGGGGCGACGTCACGGCGCACAGGTTTGGACGGCGCCGGGTCACTTTGGGCCATTTGCACGGCATGCAACGGCTTGGGCGGAATCTTTATGCATTCCGCTATTTCACTCGACCAGCCATTTTCTCGAGGACGCAGTTTTAGCGACATCTTCTTGGCTGTCGCGATTTCTTTCATTTGTTTTTTAATATCTAACATTTTCATTTGGGATTTCAAGATTTCTTCCTGAATCTTCGATATGTTTTCCTGTGTCTTCAGCCTTTCTTGCTGTATCTTCGCCTCTTCTTCATCTGCTTCAATCATGATCTGAAGCCTCTTCGCCATTCTGACATAGTGTGCGTAATTGCTCATTGATGATCGACAGCTGAGTTTTTCGGTCGGGACGGCGGTCACGGCGGCGGTCGCGGCGGCGGTCGAGACGGCGGTCCGGACGGCGGTCGTGACGGCGGTCGTGACGGCGGTCGTGACGGCGGTCGTGACGGCGGTCGTGACGGCGGTCGTGACGGCGGTCGGGACGGCGGTCGCGACGGCGGTTGGGACGGCGGTCGTGGATTCCCCTTTCTGACTTCTGGCAGCTTCTGAGCGTGTAACAACCATCTTTGGATGTTGCACTATGGTTCCAATTCCTGGCTTCAAAGATCCATATGTTTCTAGTTAGATCCGTTTCGAATGGACCATGTTGGTGACTTCAGGCATCCATAGGTTGCTAGTATATATCCGGCTCGATATGACCATGTTGACGATGCGCTACCAGCTACTTTATTGCAAATTTTTTTTATAATATATGATTTCCAGACATGTTACATTTAACACTTTTATAAGACACTTATTTAAAAGACTTTCACTTTGAACCGACAACCGGGGTCGGTAACTTAACACTTTCGCTTTGATCGCGAACTTCTTTACGTGACTACGAACGTCACAATATACTTCCGAACTCGCGGCGGTATATTCACTGAGATTTGTAAGATCTCTACTTTAATTACGGCAGGTACGAACATTTCGTAGCCTCACCGGACCTAACGGCGGAACGGAAATCGCGTTTACCGGAGCGTAATCTTACGGGCATCGTAACCCCGTGAAGACATGTTGAACACTAGCCCTATAGGGCTCTTACTGATCTTTATACGGTTCCAGAACAAAGAAACCATGTTTACATGTTCTCACGCTGAAAACATATTAAATTTACCAATCAACCAAAATATCAATTGACCGTATCCAGACCGTCATAAATATAAACTTCGGTTCCTTGGTTATTCCAAATTAACGAGGTCGGTATTTAAACACAAAGACGTATAGTATTTGGCCATATACAAGGCTTAAAATAAAATATAAAATATCCGTGGGAAGGATAGATTTTAGGAATTATTTCTCTGTATGAATAGCTAACCGTAATACCAAATGTCAAATAAATCTTAATTTTATAGGAAACCGTATGCCTACAAACCTTAAGTTAATTTAAACTTGGTCGCTAAACACATATGTTTGTAATAAAAGAATATTAGGATTTTAACCGTGACCAAGGATTATACCCCGATCGCCTATGCTGGTGTGTTCTCACCATTCAAAAGCACAAAAAATCATCGTAAGAAAACTAAAGCTCCACCCTTGTGGTATAAATCTACTTCAAATTTAAAGTCACTTAAATCTAAGAAAATAAAGATTATTTTTATGGTCGCGTTGGTAACAAGTATATTCAAATCGCGTTAACTACTTATCATAAAAATTATCTTAACTATCACTACAAGTCATATATAATATATAAATTATACGTCTTGTATTTAATACATTAAAATTATCCAAGCATTTTAAATGTGTATAATTTTTTTTTTTATTATTTAATTTTGAAATTTCGAGTGAAATGAATCTAAGCGCTATTAAAAAATAAAATGAGTCGTTAGGGGAGAAATGAACCAAAGAGCTTATAAAAAGCTGGATGTTTTAATTTCACACACAGTAACGTTTAAGATGTCTTTTTATTCGTGTAATTGCGCCCTCTCCATTCACAGACCTACCGACCCTAGTTAGAGCTCAACCCTTACATGCGGATTATCTGAGGTGAAAGATTTCAATGCGAACGGCAAAGCTGCGGTTTAAAGACACAATGAATACGGAAGTAAGGGTTTGTATTTCAAATATTTTGCATTTTAATGCCCTTTTACAATCTGAGTTTTTAACTTTAACGGTTAAAATTATTTGTTTGAGCATTTTTGCAATGATTTAATTTTTTGTGTAGTTTACTATGCTGATAATTTTTTGAAGATTGTAATATGATTTCTTTTATAATACTCGTGAAAACGTCTCACGTAAAATTATAAAATGCTTAATGTATTATTACAAGTTAAAAACAAAAAAAATATGCGTGTCGTTGATATTTTGAAATAATTTAGTGGTGCAAAATACGTGCTTTTTACTATGCAATTTTTTTTTTTGATGATTTGCTTTATTTTATGTTTATAGTTAATTTTTTTTACATAGAACGCCTGAGTGTTAATTAAAACAAGCATGCATTGCATTCCATGGTTTTCACGTGTTTGTTTTCTTAGATCTTCCCTGCTGAGGTGGATTTCTTAAAAGAGCCACCCCTTCGCATTCGGATTTACATTTATATGGGAAGAACTTTAAACATCTCTGCAACTCTTCTCTTTGAACTCTTTTAAAAAGCAGTTTCATCTCCAAGGCGGTGGGGTGCAGCGGGTAATGCTTTTATGATTATTTTTATGGTACACAAATGTGTCGTTTTCCACGCCAGCTCCTGCAGGCTGCGGGGCTCGGGGCTCTTGTTCCCTGCGTCGTCGTCGCTGATGGCTATCATTCCTTTTGCCAAATAGTCAATCTGAGATGTCGTTTGTTTTTTTATAGCCTGTAAATAAGTCGATTTTATTTTATAGAAACGAGTTTTTTTAGATTTATTTATAAAATTTGTTTACAAATCACAATTGTCAATTGACGAAATTAAGCCAAAATAGACGATTCGTTTAGGAATCAAAATTACTTCGACGATTATAAAAAAATATTAAGAATTAAGTAAATTTAGTAATTGAATGGCAGTTGAAATGCAAAGATATTTTTGGAAATATATTCTAAATTTTTTTTTTTATTAAATCATTAATTTATATTTTACATATTATCTCGCAGCATATAAACGAAGAATTGTATTCTTAAAATGCAAGCATTTCAAGTACTTACTTGTTTTGTACATGTAGTGTTTTTATGGAACCTTTACTTGTGTATATTCATTTTTAATACGAATTGTGAAATTTTCGCGCGGTACATCAGACTAAGATTTCTTTTATTCTTACAAACAGCAACACAATCGTTATTGTCATTACAAGGTAAAATAAAACAAGCATCTAAACATTTTTAACCCTATAGAGAGCAGTCACTCTCTGAGGGAAACCTCGCCATAAACATGAATACTTTAAAAGTTAAACTTTTTAAAGGCTCTCCGGGAACAATAAAGCGGAATTTAAATCCGCGTAATGACGCCGTTTCTCCTTGCAACCATAAGGAGCGCGCCGACGCTGAGGTGCAGTAAAAAGGATTAATCCTTCCATTGCGCCCCACTCGGTGCATCCGAGGGTTGGTCGCTCGTCCCCTTCAGGTTACTTTGTATCTGAGGTCGTAAAACTAAAAAAAAATACCTTTCAGATAAATATTTTCGGTTAAATACCAGTTCATCTACTTGTGCAGTCAAGAATTCGCTGACAATTTTTGTTGCTTTCTATATAGCCAATGTTATCATTGGCTACATGGGAATTCTTTTAATTACTGTTTTTTTGTTTCACACGCATTCTTTCCATAATTTTTTTTAAAGAATTCACTGCATTTCAACATATTTCTGATTGCACACATTTCGAGGCTTCGTCCGTAATCTAGTTCTCTCATCCAGCTCAAAGAATTCAGAAACCATTACGCCTGCAGTTCAAAACAAACCTCTCTTCATTCTCATTACAAAAAACCATACGATAATTACATAATATCCCATAAAACTGTAGTTTTATTACAGAAAGACTTGTAAAATATTGCATACGGAATAATCTCTGATGTCTATCAAATTGGAGGATAAAAAACAGAGTGAGCCCGCGACAGCCTGCAGTGTGGAGAGGCAAGAATATTCTTTACATAAGGCGCTACCGCCAAGGTTCGGGTTTTGGACATCATCTTTTCCATATCTTTGTGAAGATCTTTTGGTTATACGTGCAGAGAAGAACTGGGATATTCGGGTTAGATAATTTTAAAGTCATAAAGACTCGTAACTTCAACATGTCTGTAAATATCATAATTAAAAATCTTTCAATGCAAAGTTACTTAACACGAATAAATAAAATATCGATAGTTAATTTTAATAAAAACCGTATATCTTAAAAGAACACCTAACTTACTTAACCTTTATTTACGATTGAACCTTTGATGTTTTTTGAGCAGTGATTTAAAATTTGTAAAAAAATATGAACTTGGTTATACTTAGATTTTATTTATAGCTCAAACACAGTTTGATTATTAACATTAATTTTTTTATTGTTTGATTTTTGTTATTGATATTGTTTAAGTTTCAAACAACGAAACCTTTTAGTGTACATCAATGATAAAAAAATCATTAATCAATTTCGCTAAATCGAATGCTTAGTTTTTTTGGTACTTTTAATATCTTAAGATACCCAATATGTAATTAAAAAAATTATTTTTATTATATACGTTGTATTATGGATGTATGTATGTAATAAAAATATTTATTACAATTGAGTAGACATAAAAAAGTTACTTTGGGTTTCGATATTTTACAAGTCATGAGTAGTTTAATAGTATTAAATATATAAGCGTTATAAAGGCGCATTTCCCAGTTCACCCCTTGTCCATGGGAACTACCTGCGGACATAATGCTGCCAGGAGATATGACGGGCCGAATGGCACAATACAGGCCCGCTACGACAAAATATATGAATTTAAAGATAATGTAACCGATACATTCTGTGACTTGTGTGGCGGCCTTACTGAAGGCTGCGGCATACTTGCATGTATGGGACACCCAACTAAGAATGTAGAGTCACTTCACAATTATATATTAATTTTTGAGCTAACGTTAATAATTTTATTGCACATAAATACAACACGGAATATTAATTGAACTCATGTGTAAAGATTTTTTTTGTTTTCTACTGACTGAGTCTGAAGAAAGTCTTAAAAGACGGAAGCGTTTACAGATAAAAATAATCGTTATTTATTTATAATTATTAGTGTGTAATAAATCAAACTATTTTTTTGTCTGTATTTAAATAATAATAAATAAATTGATAATTTGTCTACACACCGCTTCCTTGCTGGTGAGCCTAGGTGGCATCGCCTCACTTCCCAGGGCCTCATAAGTTGGTTTATTGTGACAAGTGTCTGATATAAAACACGCTCCCTTTGTGGGGAACTCTACACTGCTCTGGCCTCACACGCCCTTTGTCGCAGACCCTTACATTGAATTATAACTTAATCTTTCATGATATTAGATTCAAATATGAGATATGAGTAATTGATACGGTGTATATTTTATAATGCTTATTATATTATACAGATACAATGTTAGACAGCACAGGTGTTTTGAGTATACGAGTATATTCAATGTTTTTGAACACAAACTAAAGCTTTTATTTTAATACGAAATTCTGAATAAAATTATTTGTTTTTTTGTGTCAATATTGAACATATTACAAAGTTTTTTAGTTAGTGAGTTATATAATCAAAATCCCACGAAGGGCATTAATATATTAGTAAACGTAATACCTAAACGGTTACTATTAACTGCATTATTTCATATACAAAAAAAATATATATATTAATTTACTTAATATTTCATAAAATATTTTAAACGTATTAAATTCAATATATTACAGTTAAATTTTATTTGTGTACTTTTACAGAGCAATTCAAACGACAGTTGGGAGAATGCTTCATTCGAGATGCGTTAATCCTAGCATAAAGCTTTTTACACCAGCGTCACACAATTCAAACAATATACGACCCCTAAATAAAACCTTTGCAACTGCATCACACAACGTAAAATCACTACTAAGTGCGCTTAAAATGTGGTGTGAATTATTTTCTATTGCATAAAAAAAGCTGAATTTTTATATAAAGTAACACGACGAACTGTCAAAATATTTTTGAAATTAATATTATTATCAAAGAATAAAATATATGTCTTCAATTGATGTTAAAGATTGTTAAGTGATAACATGTGTTATTGAAAATAAAAAAAAAGACATCAAAAATCATTGTATTTCACAGAAGTCACCATCGTTATTAAGGGTTGTTTAAAATCAACCGAGATGATGTGTGAATTTACGGTGCGGGAGCCCCCGCGGGTTTGAATATAAATCGATAATTAAATTCAGTAGCAGAAAATAAAATTCTTAGTTCCAGGTAGTAACCGGATAATATTGCATAATAACAATATTTTAAAATGTTTATTTTATTGTTTTGATTAAGTCAACAAAAAGCTATATTTGAGAAGATTTCTAAACTGATAACAAGAAGAAATGATTTTGGGGACAAATTCTACAACTGGGATTTCTAATTATACAAAGATCGTCATTAAAGGGCATTTTTATTCTTAAATTTATACATATACATGTACGATAGTTTTATTTTTTGGCAGATCCGTAATATGTTAAGAGTACGAAGATAAAAGTGGACTTATACGGCTTTTTATATGGTATATTCTTAACTAATATGATTAGGCACATTAGTTCATATATAGAAGATGATTTAAAGAAACTCTCAGAAAAATATCATCGTGATTTGTGTGGGATTTGAACCCACATCCCCTGGCTTACATGGCCGGTGTACGAACCTTTGTACTAACGAATCAGTGTCTCAGAGTTTCTTTAAATCATCAATCAATCAGAGTTTCTTTAAATCATCTTCTATATATGAACTAATGTGCCTAATCATATTAGTAAATATAATAAGCCCGTAATGGGTAATAAATACGCATCTGATTGACTTATCCGTAATTGACATGTATATTCTTAAGGCATAATTAAGATGCATTGTACTGCAAGAAGGCCTGTATCATTATTAGCGGAACATTTGATGTCTTGGAAACCCTCAACAAGACGATAGTTGGAAGCTCCGCGCCTGTTCCCCCAGCACGAGGCGGCCTGCAGTGGTCCCCACATTTCGGTGGTCTCCGGTCCCGGGCGGTTACAATTAGCATTCCTCGCGCCTGCGCAGCCGGCCTGGGGTCAACAGGAAACTTCGCTCGGCTGCCGGGACGCATGCGCCGTGGCGTGCGTGGCATGGCTAATGTGGCTGCGTGGCCGGCGTGGCCGCGTGGCCGGGGCTGTGGACGGGAACAGCAACCTCCCGAGGACCCTAGCGAGTCTGAAACCTTGCAAAGAAACACACTCAGCTTCACTCACAATTTTTTTTATCCCAAAGCTCTGATATAGTTAAAAGCTCTCGTGGTCAATAATATTTTTCAACAGCTGTTTTTTCAAAAATTTATTGATTAACTCCTGTCATATTTTTGATCCGGTAGCTTCATTGGGAGGTAGAATAATTTTCTTTTTTAAACCAAATATATATTTTTATGAATAATCAAAACACCATACATTAACACACCTGTTCGGTTCATGACTTACAAGTTTTCATAAAATATACCTTATAAATTCTAGTACAGTTTTTTTTTTATTGTGAATACATTTAATTTGAATAAGATCTTGTGGTTATAGTTTATTATATTCAACGTTTTTTTCTATTCTACTGCAGCAATAATATTTCAGTGCGTCATATTTGATTGACGTCGTAAGCATATTTTTTTGTGTGTTTTAAGTATTTACGAAATAATTGTTTATTATAATAATAAATAAGTATGTCTAAACGCCTAAGTAAATTCAGCTGTGTGAGAGACAACAGTGCAGCTAAAGTAGAATTATTTCCAGACTCATACGAATTGCATTTAATCCGATCGCCTTGAGAGACAGACTCGCATACGTATGTAACTTAATTACGTCCATGCATACAGTCAATTTGACTAATTCCAGGTATTGTCGCTAAGTAGCGGCGTTGCTAAACTTTAGCCAGTGTGGAATAGGCGTGACATTATCAAAACTGCCTACGTGAGGCTTACAGAAGTAATTCAATGAGGAGACGTGATCCGCCCGGCGTACTCCTTGCCGGGGAAAGAATATCGCAAACTGTTAGCACAGGTAATGAGGTATATTTTATTCATTTCTTTTGCAAGAAATTTTACAATACTTAAACAATACAAAAAAAGCACTCTGTGGTTTTAATCAGTAAAATTCTAGGTTCTAATCCAAATTGAACAAAATCAAACTAAATTGAAACAATAACATCACGGGTAATACATAAGTCTTAATAAAAAATAAACATTTGTACAATATACATATTTTAAATTTTCAGTAAACGTGCTTATGTACAGAACACCGGATCGGTAAAAACGCAAAAGCTCGTTTTATGGTTACTGAGCTTTTTTTATAATAGGCGCACGATATATTTAAACGCGTTTACGCATCTCGCATCTAAATGAAGGAGGGGTCGATCATGTTTATATTTAGCACTGTTATTCATAAATGCTTCAAGTAAATACTATTTTAAATTCTAATTGTTACTCAATATTTATTTATATAATTTGATGCATCCACATTGTAACTTTTTTTCACGTACAAAACGTGTAAAACAAATACTTATAACAATAAAGAATAGACACGCTTATAAAACTGAGCGTTACTCTTTTACAATTTTTACATAATTAAAGCATGCAAGAGGTTGGTGACCATATCACAGTTCATGGTTTTCTTAGGGAGAATAGTGTAATCATAGGACTCTTCTACACCGCAGTTGTATGTATATTTGAAGGAAAGGTCTTCATATTGCTGCTGTCCAATAACATTATTATACAATCCTTTCCTTACAAAGCTTTGGAATTTAGATCTATTATTTCAATTCCAGGAGCCCCTCACTTCTACAAGGTACGTTCAGGGCACAGAACGTCAGCCATGCACAAGCAACAGAATAGGGAGAGCGAGGAGTGTGTATCAAAATATGATAAATTAAATATATATAAATAATAATTGATACATTCAAACTTTCAATATCAAACGACAAACTCGGGACGCTTGAGATGCCGAGGCGGAGGCTTATCATTATGCGCGCGATGTCGCAATTGAGAAATCATTTAAAAAGAGCGCGGCGCCGCATTTCCCATACATCTGGGCCTCCTTCATTAACATTTTTATTGGCCGTGCCCAAACATTTCGGCCACGGCGTGTACAGTCCTAGAATCTGTAATGCAGCCAGCGGCTTATCAATGCTTAATATGTTTTATATTGTAATAAAACTAGTCTTGTCCGCAACGACGAATTCGACTGAAGTTATAAGTTGAGTAAGTTTATCGTGTAATCAAATAGTTGCTCATGATTTATGCATTTAATCAAAGAGTAATTATCTCCAAGTCATATTATTTTATTTGTATTAAATTTATTTATTTTTTTCGTCAGTGCCAAATTATCATCTCTTAAATGACAAGTTGTCAGTAAATAATTGTACCGTTGGAAGTATTACTGTAAGTCATTAGTTTTCAATATACAAAATCATCTCCGCTTAGTAAAAACCTGGTTGGTATAAATTATCTTTTGTATTTGTTTATTTTATTATTTTTATTTCAAATTTTACACTATAATTCTTACAATTAATTTAATGAAGCTATTGATTAGTCATTAATTACATATATTTTTTGAGTAAACAAATACTGTATATTATTGATACAAAATCGATTTTCATTTCATTTCTCAATTATTGGGCGTAGGTTGGTAAGTATTTAAAAAATAAAAACAGGTATTTTTTACAGTGATTAGTTGAGAGCATCTGCATTATTTAAGTACCGTTCAAAACAAATTCGATCGCCGGCTTTCTAAGAGAGAAATTCAATTCCATAGACCACTGGAGTACTGAGCTACTGTCGTTGAATAATCGTCTTCAAACGTGAGCGAATCTCTAGCGATTACAATCTAATATAAGCGGAATTCAGAGAATTGCATGAAAGTGTTTTTCACGAGTATAGTCTTAGCACAGACGAAACATTGCAAAATAATTCGTAACAAGAAACAGTGAGTTCCCTTATGGCTTATACGCTCTGAGTAACATTCCCTTCAGGCTAATTTTTCTACTTAAAGGTAATTTTGGAACCTTAGGACACGAAACTAAAGTTGTAATATAAATTACAAATAAGACTTATGTATCTTAATAATTGTTGGCTGAAGGTAAAGCCATTGTAATACAACAAATTGCACCCAAAAACTTCGTGACTTCACGTACCATTGAACCGATAAAAGCAATACTTTGAACATTCGTGGTTTGTGTTAACGGATGAGGTAATGAGACAGAATAATTTATTTATTTAAAACGTTAATACAAAATTCCAACTCTATATTATTTGCATAACATTAAGTATAGAGTCCTTGTTTCACAGAATGTGACCACCTTCCTCGCAATTTAATTGTTATTCTTAAGTAATATATTGTATGATTATTGAACTTAATAAGAATAGTTCTACATTTTTTTAACATCAAATAATGGTGAATGCGATACCTAAAATATTAATATTTAATAATCGAAACGGAATTAGTAGTATTAAATTTTTACTCGATCAAATATGCGGATTTAAATACTTAGGTTTATTGTAAATATGATGAGATATGTCTCTTTTTATTGAATTGAATGAATCTTAAGAATGAAAATGAATAAATAAATACGTTTTCTTCGAAGGCTGCCCAACACGTGTTTGATAAAGACATTATTCAAAGGCAAGGGTGAATATACTTTTTGAAATTTCCTTTAAAGTCAATTTAAATTCAACGCAGCCTTCTCGGCAACTGCAAGGAAGCGATAATTTACATTTATTTATTATTATAAGTATAAAATGTAAAATAAATTTACATGTGTTGTCATTGTTCGGGAGCTCTCTGAGCTTATCAGATGCGACTGTCGCGAGCAGTGCCTTGATAACGCTGGCGCGGCAGTCTCGAATGCCTTTCGACCGTCCATCATCCTTGATGCTTCAAGAAAACAAATTAAATCAAGAGGATTCATAAATAGTACAGGAAGATAATCATAAAACATGTATTTACCAATAACATTTTCAAAATATTAAAAAGTAAATTTTTCAAATAAGCGGCCATACAAATACTTCTATTGTTTACTGAAACTATTGATTTATCAAATGCAAATTTTAAGTCTATCATAACATAATATTAAAATATCATGTAAAACATATATACATTACTTTATTACTTAAAGTGATCTTATATAAATATTTGTGTTGTGATTTGAAAATTTCTTTAATTTTTCTACTGTAAATCTTATTTTTTAAACTTCGATACGAATGATAAATATTAAATACGAACATTGAAAACAATAACGAAAACACCCCCAAGACAAGCACCGAATAAAAGAAAAACAAACCAGAACACCGTCTTGCTCGTGATTGGAAAATCTATCTTTCCAATATCCCAGGCTGTTTATATCCCCGTATTGTCTAGCAGGCATTTTTTCCTTGTTTATTGCGACTCATTTTTCATGTTTCAGACGCAATTTGGTTCAATTCATTTTTCAAGTTCACTAGTCCAGAGTGGGGGCGAGAAGGACAGACGGGGGTCGAGAAACTAACCCCCAGATCTTTCTGCCTTGACTTTAGACTGAAACAATTTTTCAAAGGTTTTCGTTTAAGATGCCACCACATAAGTATCTGTAAGCGGTTTTTAAGGCTAGCATAAGCAATGGAAAGAAGTAAAAAATATATTTTCTTAAGAATTTTTGGGAAAACATTACTTTGAGTCAGATGATGTTATGCTTAAATTTACGTTTTAGGTTATATAACTTTATTATATATTATTAAAAAGAATTTAACTATTAATCTATCAGCCCATTATGAATAAAACTCTTTGCATTCATTAACACATTAGTATTTAGCATATAATTTTTATTAATTTGATTCTCACTATATTATTAGTACTTAACTTAGTACTAAGAAATCACATATTTTATTCATGGTATTACGGAACAAAATACATATTTTTATTTTTACAAGTAGCTGGTTATCACTTTTTTTCATTATATAGCTTAGTATAAACGAGTGCTCTATCGATAAAATCGGTACAAACAGTTCAATGCATTTAGGATATGTGCACGGACCATACATAATTGGAAATCGGATAAAAAATGAACAAAAGAATCGAAGGGCTTTATCCCAGCAGAGTGTGAAGAGGGTTGCTTTTCTACCCCTGGAAACTTCATAGCATTTTTGTGTACATAGACATAATAATAATCAGATGTATCATATCTAAGTTCAAATATCTACCAATAAATGACAAAAATATTATTTTATAAATAATTTAAAAAATATTTGCAGATTCTAGATTAAAATATGTACGATAGACGTCACCTAGTCACCATACTGTCCGAGAGTAATTTTTCCAACCCTAGGCATGAGGGATGACGTCGCATCCTCCTCCGTCACATTTATATTGCTTAGGACGTATTACATCATATTGTTCTGATATGATTGGTCGCGAGGGTGACTTTGTCGCAAAGTGGTTTGGGAATGCTTATGACGTGCCACGGAGGACATTTTTACGAGTAATTTTGGGGTTTTTCAGTGGATATATTCAATATATTTTTTTATTCTGTTAATAACTTTATACGTACTTTCTTTAACTTTAATCTAGTAATCTGATTTTAATTTAAAAATACTTTTTAAGTATCAATTAATATTTGTAAAATATATGCGTATTAAATGCGATGAATCAAAAAATCAAACAGGCGGCTCGATGCGAATATTTTCATTTCAATAATGCTTAAACTATCATAGTATGTATTTTTTCGTTAGCATCTGGATGTACAAAATATTATTATTAAAAAGCATATTTTAAGTTACAAGTTTACTTTAAGGGGACGTCGTCATGCTAGAACGAAAGAATCAAAAAGACCCAGAGGGCAGACATGATGAATAGTTCCACAGGCGGTCACCGGACAGTGATGAACTGTGGCGCTGTTGTCGCGGAAGTGACGTCACATGGACCCACCGGATGTGGGGGAGGCGTGGTCGCACATAATAAAATGTCCGGTTAAAAGACGCCACTACCCGTGAAGGCTCATGGAGCAAGGAAATGGGCAACATCAAAAGCTTTAGCTGGATCAAATGCCAAAGTTAATATGTTTTCATTATCTGCATACACCTTTTTTATATCTATTATTATTTCATCAGTTTATACATATCAAATATATAATATATTAAATTAAATAAGTAAGTAACCATTATTAAATACTTTTTACAAAAATAAATATTAAGAATTACTATTTCGCAATGCATATAAACTTATCTATAATAATTTCGACCGCCCGGACACTGTCGCTGCATCAGTGCTTGCACTTGTCAGACTCGGCGACACAAAAGCTCTCTGACAAAGCCTGATTCGCTAATACTTCATCTCAAAACGGAAGCTGAGTTTTCGAAAGCTTGTTTGACTCATGACCGCCGCTGAGAGGGTTTCACACCCTCTCAGCCAGTTATAAATGACACATTCTCAAGGGTGGTAACATCATTTATACTGCTTAAAATTTGATCATGTTTTTGGTGTATAAACAGACTTTATTTTTTAACTGCAAGACTTATTGGGTGATGAAAAGTTTTGGTTGATTTATTAAAAATGATTCCATCACGAATAAAATTATAATACAAAGCAATCATTTTTTTTTTTACTTTAAATCATTAGTGAGGGTGTGATTTATTTTGAAATAGTCCATATGAACATATAAGACTTAAATAAGATCAAGTTGAAATATAAAAATGTGTGGCCTCTTTATGTATAATACTTTTTAAAAATTCAGTGTATTATAATGTAAACGTATAATTTAAAATACTGAGAAAAAAAAGATTGTTTTATAAATTTTTATGATAATAATAGATTATAAATAATAACAAAAATATAAACAGCAAATGAATAATATAATTCACTGCTACCGTTATCGGTCAAACAATTAAACCATCACAGACCGACCCCAACCCCCGGAGCTAAATTATCCACCTCAACCCGACTGCCAGATCTCCCTTGCTTCAACCCTTAAACAAACCTCAAAATCTGGAGGCAGTTCTATCAGATTATCATATTTCACACCGTAATTGCTTTGCAGAGAGATAGAGGCGTTCCGGGTAAACGGTCTCCTCTATCCACGGTTTTTTTCTGAGAATGAGACATTATTTTTTGTGACCACCTCAACAATCGGCTGGGCCGTCATCGCACCGTTATTGTTATGCTGTGTTGTATTATTTAGAGCGACTCTTGACAATTTTATGTGCCAATAAATTTGTGACGATATCGTGAATAGTGCTTTTTTGTGTGCGGGGAGCTCTCAAACGATTATTGTCTTTGAGTTATGTGTGATTCCGCTGTGCTTGTTGTTTTTATGAAATCTTACCGATTCGAAAAGCATTTCTACCTTTTTCAAATATTATATTAATAATTGTTTGTTTGTCATGTGTTACGGAAATAAAGCCTATTTATTATAAAATCTTTTCAAAATATATATTTTAACTATTTTAAGATAATGTTGAAGGTAGTTTGATAGGGTGGATAAATATATATTTTTTTTAAATAAACTTTTTTTCCATGTTTTCCTTTTATGTAGTCAATGTTAATTCTCTGATAAACTTTATCGGGATATAAGTATTTTTTTTAAGAAAAAATGTTTTAAATGAAAATGCTACGTAGATTAAATAATAATTCCGATTATTGAACTTTTCCATTCAACTTTTACTTTTCACTAACAACAGATAAAAAATGATACTCCAGAAAAATATATAAATTAGAATTTTTATAATATATAAATATATATAATTTATACATACAAATTTTATGAATTTACGTTCAGCTCGCTTTTTAAATATTTTACTCTATGTAATACGATTTTGCATTTCAATTTTCAAGAGGAAATGAAGAAGCAAAACAGGAAGATTACAAGAATGAGGGTACAAGATTTTTATAACTGATAAAAACAACATTATTACTTAAGATTTATTTTCATGTTATTTAGTTTTTAATGAAATATATACATATATATATATATATATTTTTTTTTTTAATATGTACTATTTTTTGTCGTATCCACAGGATTTGAAACATTTCAGCATTGTGATATGTTACTGACAGTTAAAATGTCGGACTTTTTTTGTTCTTTGTTTTATTTTTTATGAAACATATTTTTAATTTGCAACATTTAAAATAAAGGCTTGAATTTACACAAGGTCGAGAGGCTGAGTGCCGCGGCAGTTATCTATAAAAGGAGTGAGAAAGGCGAGTGAATAAATTTAAAAGGTCATAATACATTTTTGCCTTCGCATGATTAATGCGCAGAGAAATTAGATATTATTTTATCTCCCCTTAGCCCTGGCCTGCCTGGCTTGCATAATTCGTTGTCTTAATGTGTTTTTAAATATACTCCTTGAATTTTTTTAAGTCTGAATTTACTGATAAAGGATTATGAAATATGTTGTAATTGAATACCTCAGAAGAAAGCTGCATCCAAATTAGATAAATAAATACAAGTTTAATCGGATAAAATTTTAAATACTTTTCACTTTCGAGACTTGCCCGTAAGATTAATTGTAATTTTACTAATACCAAAATCTTGTGTCTGCTACTCACTCTGAAATTTAAGTATTTGTGTATAAATACTCTATAATTTAAAATGTCTATATTTATACAGGCTGTTATAAAATTTCCTAATAAGTTATTATTTGCTTGGTATTTTCATACATTGTATACCTGCTGTGTAGAAGTTTATAAGTATTATAAGTGTATAAGGATCCGGGTCCCACTACACTACTTACTGAACTGATTATTAATTAATTAATTATTATAAACAATTTGTAAACTGTCGGTCATACTATCCTTAATTTGATGCTATCAATAAATTTAGCAGTTCATGTATTTGCGGAATACTTTGTTGATTCCAAGTGAACTAAATTAAATGTCTTTTCAAGTTTATTTAATACTTCATAACGAAACACATACACATACTAAAAATACATAACACGCTTAAAAATCCCATACAGTGACTCTTAAAAGAAAGGGGAGACTCGGTGTGTTGTAAATCGGTAAAATATGTTAACTCGTGTCCCGCGCCCACGACAACCCGCGAGCATATTAGGGGTGATTTCACTACCCTTAAAAAGCAGGGTAGAGCAAATACTTTAAACTTTAAATAAAAAGTATGGATTTTAAATAATAGTCTATGGAAATTTGATATATTTAAATTGTAAATATGATTTTATAAAAACATCACTATCGATAAATAAAATGACTATCCAACAAATAAATACGATAATATTTTGCTATTAAAAGCCAAGCGTTGCTATTTGCTTCAATGTATGTTATAAAATATTTTTCTCTTCCCTTTTGAAATGTATGATAATGAAAAATATTAAATACTTGATAATTATCATCTCTTATAAACAATGCTTTATTATTTATATTTTACATTAGCATAAATTATAAAATTTCTTTTAGATTCTCGTATTTTAAATTTGAAAGTGTATTTGAATACAACTCAGACGTGTGTGCAACCCTCAGTACCCCTTCTCGCTGAAGACGCTCTCACTTTGTTCTAGATGCAATTTGAGTGCCTCCACAGGCATCTGCCGATCTTCGGAGGCATTGGTTCGCATCCGTGTGGGGTGTTTTTTCTTGCGAATTATTATTCCAGCAGGTGTTTGTGTAGTTTGTTTCTTTATAAATGCTGGGGTGAAAACGAGGTGCTTTATTTTTTAGTGCATAATTATTCAAAGTGGAAACGTCATAAATTTTACATTTTGGAAAATCCTCTTGCATCATAAAAAAATTCAAAAGATAAAATTTATTTTCGTTTCAAATAGTAATTAAATTCTTTGATTTATTATTTATTGTAGATAATGCTTTTTCATCAACACATCATATGCATCTATGTTCCATAACTATGTGTGTGTGTATATATATATATTATTCGCCATTTAACTTTTAATAAATTATGAACGAAAATCTTGATATCTTAGCTGTTAAAATACATATATCTAATAAATACACCCAAATTTTTAAAAAGGTATAATGTTAGTTAATATTTCTCCTTTTTTATAAATTCAAAGTTTACATACCATAAACAATTGGTGCTTAAAATAAAACCTACCAGAATAGTCTCCCTTGTCTTGTTGGAAAATTTATTCAGAGCAATAATTTAACCAATTCATATAATTCCATAATATATCAGCCCTCGCGGTAAGGCAAGACCATATAGCTCTTAAATAAAATTGGTTCATTTTAAAACGTAAAAACGCAATTTTACACTAGATTTTCCCTGTCACAACCCTCTCCAGTTACATTGTTACATATTGCTTTGTGTGCCCTGAGCACAGTAACTCGTGAGGGAGTATTTAAAAAAATATTTATACAAATATGTCAGTAAATAATTCTTTTCAAACTAGTCAAGAAACCTTCAGTTATTTTTTTAAATACTTCTTTTCTATTTAATACATTTAAAAGCGAAATATTTGTGCTTTTTCTGTTAATCAAAGTTTCAACATTTTATTATCAGAATCGGAAAATCAAGGAATAAGTTGATTGGAGATTCTCGCACCACCCTTCATGCAATCTTCATTCAATCGCAACGCGTCATTGGATATGTATTAAAAAATTGTGGATATACTGTAATATCTCTTAGGTTGCTAAAATATTCTTGATACATAATTGTAAATGTTTTTTTTTAATATTTTTTTGTATTCACGAAGCAGAGTTACTCCACGCACCACCCTTCAGGTTTTAAACAGCGTCGCATGATCGGGCTCGGCTCCTCCGAGCAGAGTCCTTATTTCCAGCGGCCCACCGAGAAGGCCTGGAATTATTTATTACGCTCGAGCAATACAACCAAACAAATCCGCAATCGTAATAAGAAGAGAGGAACCACCAACGCGGCGCACGCGAGCGACACACAAGTACTTTTTTTTTGACAATCGAGATTTAGTGCTAAATTATGCTGTGCTGTAAATATGTTCTTGTATGTAAATAGGGATTACGTTTTTATAATTTGAAATTGCTTGGATATTTCGTGTGTTTTATTTTTTAGAAGTTGATATAAATTCTTTTTGATTTTACGACAGTAGCATGTATTAGCAAGGCGACAATAATATATATGTTTGTACTTAATATTTTTTAATCACTTTTACTTGATCACAGATATATATTTTTATTAAAAAAATAAATACATATTTAATTAGAGTAAGTCGGTATTAACAATAGCATTAGCTTTTTAACAACCTGAAATAGACAAAAAATATTATAAAATTCAAAAAACACATCCTGATAAATCTCAAACGAGCTTTTTAATTTTCTTAGCGCTACTTTGACTTGATTCGGTTCAATGAAAATGTCATTATAATTTTCTAGTATATTTACATAAAATATATTATTATTTATTTTTTACTATTTAATAATAACACGATGTTTTGTGTATGCCCTATGATTAAAAAGGTTTCATCGTGCGGCATTATGAAGTAGATGGAACCAAAACTAGGACTAAATTTCTTTAGAACTAACTGCTACTTGATCAGAAAGTTTTGAGGCCCTTCAGATGACAGTATCCTTCGAGGTAAAAAAATAAGCATCCGATCAATCACCTCCGTCGAAATTATATACGGAAGCAACATAAAATAAGGCGTCAGTAAGCGTTAAAAACTTTACAAGATTTACGAAAGCAGTCTGTAGGCGCGACATGTTCACGATGGCCAGCACGGGACAATGTATGCTCAACACGTCCCGCATTTTTCCAATCTTCTTTTGATCAGTCCAGTCTATTGAATCTTCTACTCGGGCCATCAGTCAGCGGCGGCCCGGCTGGCCGGCGAGAATGCCTCCTCACGCTTCGCCTCGTCCTATCTCGGCCCCTTCATAAACTATGTATTACTTCGGACCTCTCTCGCGCTTCGGCTGTAATCGGGAATGGAGCTGCTTTCCTGTAACCCTTGATAATAATACTCATCGATTCATTTTAGATAGCTTTAATGATACTGGCAACCAAAGTCACTACAAAAAATCATTTTCATTTCGTGCCTTTTTTTTTTTTCGTACATCAAACTTTGTGATGTCAACTATGGATGCTATTATGATAGCATATTATAAAAATATTTGTATGTTAATTTATTTGCTTATTATTATTTTTACAAGACAGCTGATGAATTGACTAGTTTCTGGCATTTATATTGTTTTTTTGTAAATGCGACTATTGACGCGTTACGTGGTTTAAGTATTTGAATGTTAAATTGCTTTACTTGGCGTGGGATTTAAGTTAATAAACGTGATTAATTCCTATGCATTTCAAATACGATTTCCAACGCATGGATACAAACTCTAGCGAATAGTCATCAATTATAATTAAAGTGATTCAAAATAACTTTTTAAGTTATCTTAAAGCTAACTATTAAAACAATGAATTTTGTTTTACTGATTGAAAAAGTTTTTTTTTTTTTACAAGGTAACGAATAAAAATCTCATTACGTGACTGTAAAAGTCTCTCACTCGGCTAAAAGATGTCGTTCTAGTATTGAGATTCATATCAATAGAATGTCTTCAATGCATCACGCGATTCATTTATCACCCCCCAGACTCAGTGACTCCTGAAGTCTCCTTTTGAGAATCCAGTATTTAATTTTGTGCAGGCATGCATACAATGCTGCATCGGACACTGGACGCACCCTCAAACGAAAGCCATTCAAGGGGTAAGAAGGGAAGGTACTCAAAGCGAGGTGCAATAATGCATAATCGGAAATATCAGACGAGATTTAGTACTCTGCGCACTTAATCATACTTTAAAAACATTCTTAGATACATCGTATTCGACGCTTTAAATCCCTTAAACAAAATATACTCTTTTTTTAAGTTCACTTGCATGATGTACAGCGAACTCCTAAGAATTTAGATGAAGTGAAACACACTATCAAATTTATCTTAGCAATGTCAGAAATCAATACTGTTATCAGTATCATTATAGTCTTAATTAGAAAATAATTTAAAATTAGTTTTAAATTTTCAAGAAACGATTTTTGTTTCATAGGTGTGAATCATTAATAAATATTTTAATTGATGATTCACACTTCGACGCAATTCGAAAGTTACTAGTTAGTACTGTAATAACATATTTCAAAATCAAGTCTGAATACTTCTTCACGTAGCGATGATATAAACAGCTTCGTTTCATTCCTTTTGAGAGATGTAACAAAAAATCGATTGAATTGACCAGCAACTCGGCCTGACGCCTCGGCTCGATCTTTATTCCGCTCGGTATCTCGCTGCTTTAGAAATGGGCCTTTTTTGCCTCTTTACGGGCAGTTCGGAGGCATTTACCGGCTTTGTTGCGAAAATGCAAGTAATACTGATTATCTGCGATTTATAACGGCTCGTGAGGTTATTGTGTACTTGTGTACTCCACTTAAAACTCTTTAATTTAGTTTAAATCTCCTTAAAAAGCGGTGTCCGTTTTTTGCCTTCGATTAACAGTGTTGTTTTTTTGGTTGATATCTTGATTAACGATTATATTTTTGTTCTCTGTTTGTATCAGAACTTTGAGTTGACATAGTATTATTATTTTGTAGAAAAATACCAACACAAAATAATTTAAATAACATTTATTTACTATTATTTGTTTAACAATAAACCGAACACTTGTTCTCTGGTTGGGATGATTTTTTTTAATCAATAATTTTCATAAAATAAAAACATGACTTTTTTTAGATTTACAAAATCTTTTTTATGCGTTTTTCTCTTTATCCGTTACATTTTTCCCATTAAATTATGCAATGTTCATTTCTGAAATTTAAATAAATTTATAGTTAAAACTAAATTAATCAAAATATGATTAAAATCATATTTTTTACAGGTATTAAAATGTTTCTAAATAATGATAAAAACGTATATTTTTGATAATGAAAAATTATTTATAACAATCACAGCAAGAGCTTTTGTCAGATGTCGACTTAATTTGAAAAGACTCTTAAGACGCATCAAGAGTTGTGGAATGGATTGTATTTTTAGAAAGACAAGGGTAGCTTGAGAGCTTTTATCACAAGACCGCCTGAAGTGATGACGCGGGAAGGTTTTCATCATACTTCTAAATGCAGACATAACGGAAGTGAATAGTTTTCAAGTTAGTGGAGACCGAATTAGATCGACACCGATGTAAAAGCCTGTAAATCTTATACTAAATAAGATTTAGCGTACAGTCTTATATATTTTTATATTAAGGATTTTCCGTTAACTGCGTATTAATTTTAAATTTAAATTGTTGTTAAATAATTTATAGGAAAGTACAAAGTTTCTTAAAAGAAAAAAATAACAATAATTACTATAAGATACAGGGAAAGCGTTTTTTGTGTGTTGATTAAAATTATATACCTTTCCTATTTTTTGTCGAAAGCCTTTTTTGTAAGTTAAGACATGTTTGCCTTACTTATTCAAATAATGTCAGGCAACGAATAATTTTTTTAATAGGAAATATAATTTACAAAATTATTTAACATATTCATTATATTTGTTTTTTTGGCATTGCTAGAATTCTCTAAAATCTATAGAATTTATTAGAAAGTTAACCTGTTTTTGTAACTGAATAGCTAGGTATATAATAATATGTTTTTTCAGCAACCACCATTGTAAATAAATCAAGGTCATAATTAAAAAATAATTACAAATTCCATTATTGGATATATACGATTGGATTGTAAACTTCCGTGGTAAAGGAAAAACAGAGTACTTTTTTCGGTTAACAAGTCGATCTGTGAGTTTTTGTTTAGGTTGCCAAGAATCAAAAAGCTGCGTACGTTAAAAATAACGTTGTAACTCGTACAATTTCATTTAAATAAATATAAAAATTTTGTACTCATTTTCAAAATTCTATAAATTAAATACTTCTTAATTCTTCTAGTAATTTTTTGTTTAAAAAGGAAATTTATTATTAAAATAAATACATACTCATAAATCTGACAAGTTTTTCAAACTGATAATTTTAACAGTTTATTATAAAACAATACTATTTAACATTAAATTTCAAAAAAATTCCAAAATCGTTGTGTTCTGTTAAACATTTCTCATTGTTCTTCACATATAAAACCATCGCTGTAACAACACCATTAATCAAACATAAGTAAGAACAGTAAACTAATAAAAGACAAGAGACCTGTCGCCCTGTAATTTCACTCGATTATTCATCCGACATTCTGGGGTGGGTTTTTTTTCTTAGACATATTTTAGCGACTGAAAAAATAGCGAAACGTCCCTCCGGTCCTATTGACTCCCCGGGCCCCTCGAATAAGGGTGAGACACATCCGTGTAGATTCAGTGAAACTGTTTCTTGTTTTGTAAAAAAAACTCGAAGCTTTTTAATTTATAAGTTATTATTGATATAAAAATAATTCAATGTTCAATTTGGAGACCTAATTTTTTATGATATATATATTTACTGTGTGGTACTACAAAACCTTTATATTGTAAAAAAAATTTCTGATATTCAAAAAGATTTTCATCTGAGATTAAATTCATTAAAGTGTATTCATTTTTATAATGAATCCATGAATATTATGTACTTTAAATAAACTGTAAATTTCATAGCATTTCATATCGTATGAACATAAAAAATAAATAGTTTAGCGATGATATCCGCCATCTGAAACGAAACTTTCCTGCTCTTCCTCGAAGTACAGTTTACTCAGCCCGATGAATATTCTGATGCTTGACGTCATCGCCAGACTTCTGCTCTTCCGCTTTCTTATTTTTGCGCTTCAACAAATTACAGACGGCAAAAATATTCCTCTAAAGTTAGACAGTCAATCGCCGGTTGATATTTACTGTTATATTGTATGCTAATTTCTGTCTGAAACATGAGCTCGAGTCGTATACAGCTGAGTGAACTCATACTTAAAATCAATAAAATCGCACTAAATTAAGATTATTTTTATTTTATTCAGTAATGCATAGTCATTCTGTTATTTTACTTTATTATAAAGAACATTGAAACATAATTTTGTAATGTAATGATCTTATAAACACAACAAATGAAAATAAAATTACCTTATCGCAACAAATGATCTATTACTAATTATTTTTATGTAATCACAAGTGCAGTTTTTACACTAATTTTATTGTTGTACATTGGCGTAATATTTAGCAATTACACTATAAAACATGAAAAACATATTTTTATAAAACAATGATTTTCTTGTGCAAAACCAAATGTATATATTTTTATTTTTTAGAGTAGAAGTTAGACTAAATCAACAAAACAATATTAACACGAGATGGTTATGAATTGCGTAAAGATGACTTCACGAAACTTTTGCGCTGTTCAGTTCAGATGTTATTAGATGCATGTACAATATTATCTCTACCCTCGTTGTAAAACGGAGCTTGTTAGCATAATAATGTAAGTTTACAAGATTATAGAGTTTAGCCAGGAACTAAATTTCACATGGAAATACAGGGGCAACTCATCCCTTGCAGATAAGAAGCTACCCACTGCGTGGTTTGAGGACAATGTAGATAATCGTAACCACACATGTGGTATGCAATGTCAACGTAAAATTTCGTAAAAGATTTTATTTTCAAAACCATGCTGACATACACACCCGTATACAGAATATCCTTATCTTCATATCAGATAACTTTTCATATTTTTTATAAAAAAAAAATTTAATAATTTTACTAGCGTAAAAGAGATTTTCCCCGTTTATTTATTCCTTGGATATATTCTTGAAAAAAAGGTAAATATTTGCATTAAATTTTAGAAAATAAAATAAGGAATCCAAAATAAAAGCTTAAAAACTATAATAAGCAGAAAATATTATTAATTTAAGGAAGACAGATATATAATTAAAATAAATCAGTTCGGATATATAAACAAATAAGTCAATTAGGCAAAAAATCGAATTTTCAGATTGTGGTGTCATTGTAAATTCAAATTTCATGTTTAAACAGTGCAAGCAGTCACCCTCAATAGCACAGCTTGGTTCCTTGAAGGTACTACTATAGGTGGTATAAGCCTCTTGTCGGCAGTATGACCACGAGAGGGTTGATGGCGTCCCACTGACTAACCATCTTCGGAACCAATTCGACCATTTCTCTGATAAAGTATCCAGATATTTTAAATTTTTAGCCTCCGTGTGTGTGGGTCTCAATCAAGCATGTCTATTTGCATGGGCCCGTTATTTTGGGGAGAAACTGCATTGATTCGTGCACCGCCTTGCACGATGCACTTGAGTATGCAGCCGTGTGGGGAAGGCGACACTTGCACGTGATTTGAATGACACTCGCGTGCACTTCTGATTGTGAGATGTCTACACCGACTAACTGTGTTTTCGATTCAATTTGTAGAATAAACTGCGGAAATATAAAATTGTCAGAAATAAAAATCAATGTATAGACTTGTATTATAAAATGGATGATACATACTAGCAAGTGGTGAATAAATATACTATCAATAAATTTGGTAGAATTTATAAATTACACCAATTAAATTAATACAAAAAGCCAAAGATAAATTCAAGAAAATCGTTTATTTGAAGAAAGGTTTTATCATGTGGTTGAAATAAAATAAAAAATAGATTTTTCGATTAAAAATATGTAAAAAAACTCTTTCCCATAACAGATAGAAATTAAGTTATTGATAGATATAGCATCGTTTGTGGTTAATTACATTAACACTTGAACATTATTTTTACTAGAATAATTAAAGTTTTACAGTCTTATACTCGTAATAGGAACGTACACCAGTTACTTATTATAACTGTACATATAAAAACATTAACCATATTTAATTGATGCCCGGAGTTTTCTGTGATTGTAATGGACACGTATTAACAAACCTGCATTAACGAATACAAATTCAAAATCTTTATAACATAATTTTATCAAACTTAATATCTTTGTATCTTATCTAGTCTTAGAATTCGAATTCCTAATTCTAGTCAAAATTCCTTACCTCGATGACTTCAACTTACATATGTAGTAGGTATATATCTCTCCCTGTATTTCTTGGGACTCCTCTAAGGGTGGCGCGGGGTTGAATTGACTGGCAACAAATTGACAAGGGTAATTCGATTTCCGAACGTCGCTCATTGTGTGGCACATTTACCCCCATTGTGTCACGTGGCGAGGAGACACCACGACCCCGCGGGGCTCGGCTCCTCGGCCTGCCCATGATGGATTTGTCGCTGCTCCCGAAACGTTGTTAGCTAATCATGCGATACATAACCGATGAGAAAACAATAACGCAGTTACCAAATAACCCAAATTATTTGTTTATTTTTTTCAGCAGTAACCATTTCAACCAACTTCAATTGCAATATTTTATAAAATACACTTTTATATAATTTTGTTTGTTGAGTGGAGAAATATTATGCTATTTTTTTTCAGGGAATTTGCAAATTGATGCACGTATTTGAAGTGTAATAATATACATATATTTATTTAATAGTATCGTTGAAAACTATATTTATAATATAATTTGATATTAAAATTATTAATCAAATATGAAATACACGATTAAAATAATTTTTGAGACCGTGTACAATGTCTCCCTTGACCAATGGAATTCAATTATATTTTTATTTATGTCTGATTCTTGTGATGAGATAATGCGTAGCGAGCTCAAACGTATTTATTTTATTCATTATGCACCGAGGCTTGCGGCATTAAATTCACTTTATTTCTCAATAAAGCCTTTCCGGAGCCAAGATGACCAGTGGCAGCGAGTCGCCCCACTGCGCCCCAGCGCGGCCAGGGGGCATCTCTTGTACATGCGATTAGCAATATCTGTTAGCGCAAAGCTCCGGCGGGTAGGGCCGTTAAAATTAGAATATCTTAATTTGTATCAGGCAGTTATCGCGCTGAGTGTATCCACCACTTGGACCACATTAACAAGCAAGAGCCTACTGGTTGTGGATCAATGCTGCTTTATTTTGAAGTACTGGGTGGAGTAAACATCTAACTGCTTTAATTATTATAAAACTTCATAGAAAAAACCTCTAGTAATCCAATTTTTAGTGTCTTTCATTATAAATCCTTTTTAATATTAAAATCTTTATGTACTATGCGAATCTTTCTACTTATTTATTAAATAACCCAAATAATACGATTTTCAATATTTTTATGGGATTATCCGAAACGGTACCTAGAAACTCTATTGTTATTATTTAAAAACAACAATGTAATAAATATAAAACATCTTTACATTTAAAAGATTGATCTGGTATTGATATTAATGTTTGATTGTGATATATTTGCAATGCACTTATAATTTATGTAAAATATTAATAAAAAATGCAGTGATTGAATTGCTTACACACTTTTTTGTATTACATGTTTCTAACAAATTTTGCCAAAATGTTTTTGTTTGAGTTTTTATTTATATAAGCGGTTGTGCCTTGTCTTCATTTATAATTTACTTTGAGGGCGACGTCCCCGGCAGTAGTTACTTGGCAGATCGGCTGGTATTGATGACATTTAATTTTTCCAGGTACGGATGTCAGTCCCACGCCAACCTACTTGGTTATGTACCTGAAGGAGAAACGTAAGCAATTTCAAATACTTATATATTTACTTATTGCAACATATTTATGATAGTCGGCAAATCTTGCAGGTGTAGGCATCTTATCAGCTTGCAACTTGCGCACATACGTGGTTTTTTTTTAAATTTTAAAACACTATTAAATTACTTAAATAAATACTAACAATAATTTATAGGAAAAGTTTTAGAAAAAGACGCTTTATTATATAGTACAGACAACAAATAACGTGGAAACATCACTATTGATTTTAGGCAAAACTAGCATTCATCTGAGTTTATGATTTAAATTTATTTGAGGAATGTATGATTTAAAATATAGCTTTTTTAATTGATGTTAAATACTGTTTACTCCTTTAATATGTTTTCAGATATATCTTATATTCAATATAAAATCCACATTAATTTATTCTACAAGCAATATTTCTTCTAAATTTTCGTTTTACTTCAACCCCTTTAATATAAAATAATTATAAATAAATGAAACATTTAAAAAAAACCCATAAAGCCACATAAATATATGTTCCTTGACTCTCACAATATCGTTCCATAAACTCATTTATAATTAATCAATATGATTTATCACAAAATATTTCAATATTTCATCTTTCCATCAGGCTAGTTTGGTCGACTTTTTGTTCCTAGTAATATTTGTTTCATTGCACTCGAATTAAAGAGCAGCATCCGAAAATAAATGACAGAAATTACTGTTCAAGTTATTTCATCAGCCAATTTTGTTCACCCTCAAATCTCTCCCTTATTTTATTCACCCCGTCATTTAATCTCCAGTTCATGAATAAGTTGCTTCAGTTAGCCAAGTGGCAGGGAACTCGGAGAGAGTTTGCTGGCGGCCAGCAGCGTCGGGGGAGGTTTAAGCACAGCTTCAACTGTTGTTACAAGAATGCAGCCTTTATAAATGCTAGGGGGTAAAACATGGCGCTTCTAATGTGGGACAAGAATAATCAATAACTTACCCTGTAATTACGAATACTGATATATAATATAATCTTCATTGAAAAATAACTATTTTTAAAATTTTAATGAACTCAAAAGTATTAAAATATGTAGGTAATTATAAATGTAATTTTGCATTTACAGTGTTTGTTTTTTTGTATCTTGTTTTATAACCGATACCAATACAAAATTTAAAACAATTAAAGTAATCATTTTCTCTACAACATTAAAAGAGGTTATTTAAAGGGTTGCCGATAAAAAAAATGGTATGGAAATTTAAAACTGACAAAAATAAGTATAAAAACATGGATACGGTCATAAATAAGCTAACATAGATGCATATGCTGTAAATCCTGAAATTCAACACCCTTTAAAATATTTATTTGAAAAGCAGATTGACGCACATTTCTACTACTTAATCAAAGAAGGTGTCACAACAACGCCATAACAGATACACGAAAACAAATCATTTACAAAAAAAAAGTCTTGAACAAGATAGAAAAAGGTAGATAGTAACAAGGGCTGGATTTGAATGGCGCGCGTGGTGCGGACTCGGGGATGGGAGCGCTCGCGCCCCTAATGCGGTCATTTAAATTCATTTTACGTCTGACCACGTGGTCGTAGTGGAGCCTGTCCCAAGGGCGAGCACGTGGCCTCGAGAGCCTCCACGACGGCGCGGCCCAGTAGAAAATACCAAATGCGCTGGAGTTACAGAGGCGCAAGCCCTATGATATTTTATTGTTCTTATTTTATTGATAAGCTATATAAAACATACATACGATAAATTGAAATTTTTTAATATATACACATGAATCGATAAACAAATTTAAAAAAATATATATTTTAAGATGACTTTATATTTGCTAAGGATTGTATGTAGTTTTTCTAGAGAATAGCTGTTAAGCTGTCACCATTCATATAATAGAAAACATACAACATTGGCCACGTATTTCAAGGTTGCCATCGATTCGTTCATCGTTACCCATTTTGTTGGAATCTTAAAATTCTGAGGGGCACCGGATCCGGAAATGTCTGCCCGGACGTGACGTCACGAGCGCCGAGGATAGCGCTGAAGCGAGAGCGAACACGGATATAGAGAAAGAGAGAAGGTCCTTGGGTCAAAAGGGTTTTGGCGACCCCATGTGCAGCACGTCAAAGGTCATGTTTTCGGGAATTTCAATAACAAACCCTTATAATAGGGGTTCAAGTTTACCTTTAATTTACGACCTGTGGGGTGCATATCGGTCTTCATACTAGAAATTATTTGTATTACGTATTTCTTCATCTAGATAATCTTTATTTTATCTATAAATTTAGCACTTCGCGTTTGAACCTAATGACTTATTTTGTAGCAATATTTATTTTATTCTAGCGCCCAATTATTAAATGTGATTGAAAATATATATACAATAGACACAAAATACATTCAACATTATTTATTAGGAATAAAAAATATATTTAGAATTCATAAGTAGTTTATTAAATTATGATGCGTATCATAAATATATTGATGTAAAACAATTCCTTGATTGTTCTAACTATTCTTGTTGCCATGCAAATTTATTACGTCATTCCACCTATCTACGATACAAAGTATTTTATATCAAAACACTGCTACCTGTGCGCAGAATGTCAGCGCAGGTGAATATAGCGACACCTCGGCTCTTCCGACCAATCGGGCGCCTTCTCGGGGAGCCCCGCCCACTCGGCGCCCGCCTATCGCGAGGCGGCCGGGCCCGAGCGCCTCCGGAGACGCCCGAAGCCCCGCTCGGCCCCTACCCGATGTCTGGGCGACCGTAACAAGTGTTTGCAAGTGATGGATTCGAATCAGTCTAAGTTTTTCGGGGGTTGCGAGCGGAGGCTGTGACTCTCAGATGTTCAATTCTCGTGGTTTTCCACTACGACTCGAAATTTGATAAGCCTTATCGCGTTGGAATTGACTTTTGTTTGGAGCGTGCGTGTGTTGAACTCCGTGAAAAACTGATTTGATTAATTGACGTATTTAATATATTTTATAATTAGTGATGGACCCGTGAACACAAATATAAACAATTAACAAAACATTTTTTTTTTTAAATATGTAATATTATTTGTGCACTTTTGTAATTAATACATAAATGCTAAACGTCAGTTAATTTGTGTATCTAATCTGACAACAAACATTGCATTTGAAGTGACTTTATAGGTATCACATAAAGTTTTAGTTATGTAAATGACCTCGCGTTGAAGTCACCGACTTGAAAACACAGCCTTAAGTCCTGCGTCGATATTTT
The DNA here is from genome assembly GCA_022113835.1 of Atopsyche davidsoni. Classification (NCBI taxonomy): domain Eukaryota; kingdom Metazoa; phylum Arthropoda; class Insecta; order Trichoptera; family Hydrobiosidae; genus Atopsyche; species Atopsyche davidsoni. Next base: position 4,186,502 of record JAILWY010000006.1, on the reverse strand, counting down.
GCGAGTGATTTTTTCTTCGGGGGAAACCTTCCAACAAGTGAATCCTCAATACAACTCACAATGAGTTAAGTGACATATCTGACAGTACTGAATAATAGGGGCTAACCCTTTACTTATTTATTAACACACACCTAATTATGACAATATTAAGTGCAATATTGCCATAATATTTTATAAATATTAAGATCTCATACGGTTGTTGCTTATTAAGAAAGAGCAAAAATATTTTAATCGTTTGGTGGACTACTGAATAACCAAAAATCTCAAAGCATTTTGAAGCTTAAAGTAATAAAAAAGCACACTAACTTTTTCCAAAGATTAAATATTTGGTGACAACACAAAGACACTGGACAATTATGAACATTTATAACCAGCTATATAAAAAAGTATAGTCAACATCGCCAAAATCCAAGAAACTCGCAGTAAGCAAGTGCACGATGCGCTGGTAGCAGCAGCAGCAGCTCGCAGGCGGCATGCTGCCCTACCAGGCGGTGGCGATGGACTACGCCGTGGCCTCGGCAGGGTTCCACCATCAGCGCCAGGTGCCGGGGACCATGGGGCTGGGCGGCCTGGGCGGCCCCGCCTTCACGCACTCCTGGTTTGTACAGCAGCCCGCGGACCTATGCAGGCCACCGAGCACAAATCAGTCACATCTCGAGCCGGGGCATGTTATGTTTTATATTTATATTTCTTCTATTTTTTGGGTTTGGTTTTGGTTTTTTTTTTTTCTTGGATCAGGAGAAAATAGCCTTTAACTAGACAACCCTAGTAAACCTGGACCTCTTATAGAATTGTGAGTCTCAAATACCATTAGTCTATATTATTAACCTATAATATATCGTAGGTAATTTACCTATCAGTATCATGACAATTATATTAAAAATTGAAAACGTCATATACAAAAATATAAAAAACTTTTTTACCTTTGAAAAAATATATATTTCGCCTACCTCTTGTATGAAGTGCCTTGTACATGTACATATGGTAGTTCAAAATAAACTGCATTCATTAGCAAAAGGTTATACACCAATTTATACTGTCGTATCTTAATTAATACAGTAAGTCATTTTTAAGATTTCAGAAACGCAAAAAAAAAATTAAATTTTGACCTGATCCAAGAAGATATTGAAAATGAATGATTGATTTCTAAAAAAAATAATTTTATGATGACTTCTTTCAAACACTAACATTAAATATGTAATAAGCTCACTCATTTCGATTATCCTAAAATTTTCTTTTTGAAATCGGTCATGCATTATTGAATTAATTTGAATTGTTACTTTTTAATTTTTGTTGACTGCTAATTTAGGTACACATTGAAGCCGCTTTTTTTTATTTTTTTTGTGTTGCTTTTTTTCAGTTCTACACATCTTCAAAATTTCGTTTTTACATATTTTAATAAGATTAATTTAAAAAGAATACTTCTATTGCAATTATACTAATTTGCAAATATTTTGTTCGAATATATATTTTGAGTTGTTGTTTATCCACTTGTCTATATCGTTTCGATAAATTGAAAATTTTATGATAGCGGAAGTTTCACTGCGCATAAGTTTTCTTTGAGCTAATTTATAACAATGTGCTTGCTTTATGGGACCGTTCTCAATAGTAAAAAGTCACCTTCGATTCAAATTACTTTTTTTCGGCTGGAATTCGGTAGCCGCTTCAAAAAGCGGAGTATATATAAATTCATCGGTTACTCTATTCCATTACCTTCAGTCCGATCCACTTTTTCATCGCCTCTTGTAACGCTGTGTTCTCTCCCATTTGTGACCGCAGAGCTCGCAATGAGCGGAGCCGGCGTCCCTCGGTGCAGCAGGGGCGCGGTGTTTATTATTCCACTTATAAAAAAATGTTAAATAGAAACGGTTCGTATACCCAGCGTGGAGGTTTTTTTTTTCTATTTTAATCCCGGTCGATCTTTTTATGAGGAAGACCTCGCATCCCTAAGGTTAGAGGTTGGAGTGGTGTTTGCATTGATACGTCGGTGTGACGTTTTTCAGATCAGCGGTTTTTGCGCTAAGTGGTTGCTATACAATTAGGGAGTAAAACCGCAGTTGCTTCTGTTGTATTTTCACACGTCTCTTATCCTCTATTCCATGCTGTGTGATCTGAGATCTATACGCAATTTTATTGAACTACTGAATTTGAAAGCTATGTAAGTATCAATTGTAACCTATTGTCAAATTTAATTCCGTAGGTTAATACAAAAAATAATCAACAAATTAATGATAAATGAAGTCTTTCGATTGGATTTATAAAAAAATTCAACATTTTTTAATAATACTCTAGACTGCGTGACTTAGTAACAAATACATAATTTTACTTTTTTTTGTGCTATCAAATCAATACATGGATTCTTACGTATCAAAAAGTATAACAAAAGCATGTTTTACAATAGTTTGATTCAAAATGTAGACCGTGCCAAAATACTTGTATTAAAATATAAATTCTTGGAAAAACAGGTATGCCTCGCCAGGCAAGACGCATTAAAACAAAGACACAGTAGGAGCTCAGAGCTTTATAGTCACAATAAAACACGGCCCGCCTTCTTGCGTGTCCTCTCCTCCTGAATTACCCGCCGAGAATGAGGCCCGGAAACCGGTACTGACGCCAGCCGTGGCTCCAGCCGCGGGTATTCCATTCATAGGAGTCTCTTTCATGCTGACCACACGGACCTGCTTCAAAGAGATGGGACAGAACTAATTTGTTTGTATTCTGCCGCGTTAGCTGGAACAACTTCCAGGAGAAAAAAAATAACACAGAAAATACATAAAAGCAATTTTTAAGTATTTGACTTTTCATATCTGTAATCTAAATATTTTATAAATATGCAGTATTTTGTACGGATTCATTTAAATTTATCTACAAAAAATTTGGAATTTATAATTAAGACGTAAGAACGAACGCACACCTACTCTGAAAAAGAGGGTAAATAAAATCTCACTGCCACTGGTTTATACGTTTATTTTTCTCTGCCTACATAAAAAAAAATGGATCGGTTAATGTCAGTATTCCATGCAGCGTTTATTTGATCCGAATTGGTTTTTCTGCAGTACAAGTGCGTCGCTCTCCAGCTCGCAGGAATGCCTGACTTCTAAGCAGTCGCCAGATTTTTTGGCCCACCGAGTCCACTCCACTTTCGCTTCTTTTCTTCTGTGTTTTTGCGCGGCCGGGCACCTCCAGCGGCCCGCGCGAGACTGCCGAGTCACCCGCCGGCCGCGCTGGACTGCCGGTCCTCTTTTTTGTTCCTAAAACTTCCTTAATCATGTTTTTCGTAGCCGCAGCAGTCGGATATTCGGCCTTGTTCCGCGGAGATTGTACGGATTATTACAAAAATAGAGCAAATGTTCGTTCAAAATGTATTATCTGATGACTACTTGAAAGCGTACGGAATCGAAGCACATCCAATTGGTAATGTCGAGTAACGTTATTTGACCCTTTCCATATACTTATCATGACAGACTAGCATAATTTGTAGTAATCTATAGTAAAAAAAAAAAAAAACATCAATGGGCTAAGATATTATAACCATTTTCAATTTTATTATCGTTCATATTCATATGTAATATATTTTTAAAGTAAGGAAGCCACGAATAAAATTTAGCACAAAAAATATTTAATTTTACTATCATAGAATTTATTTATAATATTAAACACACCCAAGCAATGATTGAAGTAGGATAAAGTGTAAAAAATCCCTTATTGAATAAAAAATTCAGATTCATCGCGTTTACGTGTATCTTTATATTATTTAATGGTTGAATCTGTCTCTTCGATAAAAAATATATCTACGTAAAAAAAAGCTTCATGGTGTAGGTAACAAGTAAATCTAAATGCAATGGGAGAGCATTGAATTTATATAAAATTTATCTGTTTCCAGTGTAATAACGTTATACTCTTACAAACGTACTAGCAGTCGGTTCTGCTCCGACTTAAAGAATCGTTAGGAAGGTAGATTCTTTATGTCTCCTCCATACGTGTGGTCAGCTAGATATGCATATGATTGTACTTTTCCTGGTACGATCGAGTGTTTTTTTTTTTATCTCTTCTCTCGAAACGACCGGACAGTTTACCAAACACCCCGAGGCGCGGCTACCGTGTAGCGTACTTACACAGCCCGCTACTGTAAAATTACAGGCAGTTCATATTACACGATACAAGTGATTCGACTCACCTGTTTTGTGGACAGATATCGAAATAGCGTACATTATAATACACAGCGATTGCATGACTCGGTAATGACGGAGGTTTTGAGAGCTTAAAATATATTACTGGCTTTACAATCGGTCTATCCGTAATGGCTTTGTGAGGTTCACACTGGGATTGGGTATGAACGTCGGAGTTATTATACCCATTGATTGATAACTATTGAGACGTAATTAATTGTGCGATGTAAAGCAGCATTCGTAAATGATGTACATATAATTACATTACACATTCATCGTTAGCAGTATTTGATGAATTATTTATTATATATATATTAAATTGTTTAAATATCTCTTACCTAAGTGGAGATAGATATTTATATTTTATTTTTGTATATAAGCATATTTCCTATTAAAAAATATTTTAATTGAGTCAATAAAATTGTATATTTATACAAAGTATAATATTAAAAGAAGTCATACAATTTAGCTGCGTTGCATTACTTTGTATCATGCTTTCAATTCTATCGACAATATAATATTTTTAGCATAGAATAACAGAGTCATTTATCGTGCAAAAATAAAGTAGTGGTCACATATACTTTTTGCGTGTGTTTCAAGTATCAAATAGTTTTCATAGCTGCATGGAAGACTGCGGTAAGGCGTAGCTAACATCGCTTTTGTGTCCTGAGGCGAGTGTGTCGATGGCTAGATGACGTCACGGCGAGTCCTTATTTAAATATGGCCCGATAGACAGCAATGGCGGCTCAAAATATCGTTTAATTCATAATGCGCAGGAAGTATTTTATCTTTGTTAAAAGCCTGTCTTGTCCAACGTTCATTATATCTAACCTTGCATTACCACCGCAATATTTGAATAGATACATATTAACTTTTATATATTATTAGTTGTATGCAATAAAATTATTTATTGTGACTGTCGCTAATTTGATGAATACTCAGATAATGTGGTTAAAAATAAACAAGGAAGTTTATTCTGTGCCCATTTTGTGTTGCAACATTAGTAATGCATGAAAAATCTAAAATTAACGCTTTTTTGCGACAATATTTATTAAACATTGCTTGGAGTCATTGCTTATACTTTATTGCCAGTAAAAACTAATCAAGTAAATGCACAAGACATTCCATTGTTTTTCTTTCCTTAAAGATTTTTTTTATATTTTACCGAAAGTTATTTCTATCAATTGAGGAGATATAAAATATCGTTAATATATAAAATCTAAATTTTCTAAAGTTACGCTGCTGAAAATATTTCATTTTGTGAAGGGCTCATCTCAGATTTTATTGTAAAGTATAAACTTTTGCAATGGCAATGAATTTCTCGGATATTTTACATCTGTCAAGTAAATATTAAATTTTTGCGGATTTTCATTATTATTTAAACAAACACATGTTAATATATTATAGTTCCGTTTTCTTCACTCATACTGCTGTATCTGTAATGCACCAATCTGCAGTTGTATAATATGACGTTAATCATAACATGCACCATGTGTTCGATCTGACAGCAGCGGATTGTTATTATCGACAGCAGCACTTTCTTCACAGAAGCCCTAACAATCGACGCTTTGACATGTCGAGTTACAAGCGATCGCAGCGTGTGCCGCTAAAAGGAGTTTTGTAATTTGAAACGGAGTCGGAGGCGAGAGGCCTCTGGTGTTAGAGTGATTGGATTTTGGCTCCAGAGTGTTCGGAGCGAATGGGAGCTGTCAGCAATAAGCTCTATCGACCTGGTCCATCTCAAATCATCGCTTCTTACCGCCGTATCATTCAAATGTGTATTAGAAAGACGGATCAACAGCTTTTTCCACGAAGTTTTTTTTTGTAAGCACAGAGTTTTTTTTTCTTGTCCTAGATTGAAAGCGCCTCTCTGTTGAATCGAGTATTAGTGTAATTGAAGCGAAATCAAAAAACGATAATCTTAAATCAAAATTTAAACCTTGCTTTCTTGATGAACAATAAGCCCATAAAATACACCTGAATTAAAATTTAAACATTGAATAACTTGTGATATTACAAAAATTGTAAACGTGATAATACATTGCAAGAACTAACATGCAGCCTCGATTGCGTATCTTTATTAAGGCCATATCCACATGTCCAAAAAATGGCAATCAAATAATATCGATCTGAAACTGGTTTATCCTTTAGCAATTGTATATTTTATTGTTACCTGCAGGTAAAATCGACAGCTGAATTATTTTATTATCATTCATTTCTCCGGGTTATTAGTGGTTTCTTACCAAGTTGCCTCCTGACCGCAGCATTCTGAGCAAAGTGCATTGATCAGGTAACTCAGGTAGCCGGGAGGTAATGGTCTACATACCGGCATATTTATTTTGAGCCTACATCTTACGAAACTCCGTAATTTAAAACTCTGGAAGTAAACCAAGTACTCACTCGTAAACATCAGTTTATCTACAAGTTTTAGCTCTTTATAATTTTCAATTGATAACTGTATTTTTATAATTGAGAATATACTTTTTATCAACACCCACAAGTAGGATTATAAATTTAAACCTATAAGAGATTCTTGTATTTTGTTGTCTACTTAAAAAGTTATATTTTTCAACAATACTTCATAAATCCAATCCATAAATTACAGCTATTTTCCGAACGGAGAGGTCTATATAATTGCCCATTGAAGAGCAAGTCCGATTGTTTTTTTGACAAATCGGTTGTTTGAAATTTTATAATTCAAACATTATTGGAAATTAACAGAAAAAAGTTCATATTGCTTTATTTTATTAATCAAGATTATAAAGTTATGATTTGATGTGATATATTTTTATTTTAAGCATGTAACAAATAGATTTCGTTATTTTATTTTATAAACTCTTAATATTTTTATGTATTAAGATAAGAATATTTTTCATAAATTATTGCAAATGAGAAATATAGTAATGAGACTCTTTGTAATCCTTAAACGTCACGTTTAGTTCAAATAGAATACATATATTTTATTAAAATTAAAAAAATACTTTTGTGATTTTTACTAGCTTCGCACAATAGATTAAAAAAGGACTAGAGAGATAAAAAAAAAAAACAGTTTAAAAATACCAACACAAAAAGTTCTGCAAAACTAGTCACAAAAATGTGGAAAATCACAAAAAATTCGCCAAGTACAAAAATATCTAATATATGAATGGAATTAAGTAACAATGCAAAGCTGCAAGAAATATACAGAATTAGCAAACTTATATAAATTAATAGAGATAGAAAATTATTTTGAAAACATCAATGAAAATCTTATGAAAACTTGTGTCAAACATTTTTAGCATGTAAATACGATTAATATATTACCAATTGACTCATCAGTAAGTGGACTAAATGGTCATCAGAACACTTTCTATTAAGCGTGGCTTCATTACTTAGAACAAAGGCTCACGTCTTTCGTGTCGGACCAGGTAAAAAAGCAGCTCGGGCCCGTGACAATATTGACCAGAAGTACAAGTGCTCTGCCCGCGCGGGTCACGACTAACTTGCCTAATGTACTTCGGTACGCTCAACGGTCCGGACCTTTGTTGTGCGAGCCATTTTGAAAACGGCGAGTATTCTGTCTTATTCCTTTTTGGTGGGCGAGTCTAGAGATTGGTTCCTCTCAGAGGAATTTCTCGAGAGCTGTGGCTTAATCGATTCTGATACACCGAAATTATTTACAATTTCAGTAACATATTGAGTCGTTGCTAATTAAATCAATTACCTTGTTGAATATTGACCATAGGTTTAATAATAAAATAGTATTTTTTTGAGTAAAATACTTGAGTGATTTTTCATATGCTCGTTTTTATTTGTGACCGGTTTCGCCAACCTTTCACGTTGGCATTATCAAACATTATCACTCTTGAATTACTCGTTGAATGATCAAAGAGAGTGTCAATCTGTTTGATAATGCCAACGTGAAAGGTTGGCGAAACTGGTCACGAATAAAAACGAACATGTGGAAAATCACTAAGTATTTTACTCAAAAAAATATTAAAATGGAATTCCACCAAGTACTCTCTGTCAAAAATATTGAATTTCTTAATAAAATAGTCGTTTTAGTGACAAACCGATGTCTTATGTGAAATTAATAATATATTAAAAACTATTATTTGTACGTTTTTAATAGTACTCTTCACAAAAATACCTATATTAGTTTAACTTACTAGATAATTGAGTAGTAATTTATTTTGAATTAAAATAAATATATTAATTCTTTAAAAAAATTACTCATAAAGATATTTGCATCTCCTAATTTTCTTCTCAAATAAAATACATTTAAAACTTTGAAAAATGTATTTAAATGGATAGTAAATAATAATAATTATTCACTTTTAAGAAAAAATCCTTGTCATGGTTTCCCCTTAGATTATTCTTCTGGGCGATGTATCAAACGGATTGGTCATGCATTACGATTTCACACGTTTTTCTATGCAATCCAGTTTCATGCCGGACTATTTTCTCAATAGTTTGTTTCAATAGAAAATTTTAAATAATTATATTTAAATTCATAACAAAGTTCGATTAAATAAAAAGGAACCAAAAACTACGTATCAGCCCAGAAAATAAAGTTGATACTAAAAACTCAGTTTATGGTGTAGATTTAGACAGCAGAAATTCATTACTCTCAATAATTTTCTTGTAGCCATGTATGGACTTCTAAATCGTGCTAAGAAAACAAAAATCGTGATGGCGGAATATGTTCAAATGAAGGACAAAACCCTATGATGTTGCTAAATGCTAAGGTAAAAATCAATCGCACGAACGATGTATACTTTTTAATGCTTTTTGAAAAATAGTCAGTGAGTAAAGTACTTGGTGTAAGAAATTCCAATCCATATGCATAAACCTGGTCACTCTCGTATACCTGTATAATTTTAGAAAAGCATTAATTAACCTTCAATTGAATACAAACAGTTTAATCTATATTCTATAATAATACTTCTTACTATATAAAAGTGTAGCCTTAGAGTGAGCACGTGTTAAAATAATCGTATAAAGAAAATATAATCAGGACAGAATTGTAAACTCGACACTATCTCCATGAAAGATCTTAACTATTTGATGGAAGCAAATAATATTTCCCCAAACAACAATATTCATAAAAATCACAATAAAACCAATTTTCGTTTAACCAATATTATCTCATGGCCATTTTCTTTTATGCGCAGTTTTCTCCCTGGCCGTCCTGGCCGCCCTGGCCGCCCGGGTGCCGTGGACGGAAATAATCAGTGGCCATCTTGTCCCCCAGAAGCTGACATTTTATATTTTATTAGATTACCAATCTGGCCGTTGGAGACGCTAGTGTCGACTGCAGAGCATCTGGATCGCTTTTGCGAGCTCCTTCGAAGGCAATTTTGGAAAATTATGTGTAACTCGATACTTGGAAATACAGCATGCTCTAGAAAATATAATAAAGAAGATAGAAAAATATTTATACACGATATAAACAATCTTTTAAGAATTTTATTTCTAATATTTTTATAAAACTAAAATATAATTTATGTGCTTTCCGTAAATAACAATAAAAATCTTATTAGCACTAACTGGACGTTCTAATAAATGTGTTATTCGTTTTAATTTTTATCCATTTTTATAAATACTTTGCAGCTTGGCAAAAGATCTTCAGTTTTATACAGTGTGATAAATTTTTAGCGATTTTTTTTGAAACCGGCAATAACAAGACTATTTCAATCTTAAATCATAAAACCAGAGTTAATTTTTTTGATAAAATTTGTATCGTAGTTATTGCAGATGGTCAGATTTGTTAGTGAAAAATACGCTGTTTATATTTTCATTATTCTTCTCTCTCAATAACCATTCAAAATCTAAGAACTTATACCAACAAAGCAAAAGATCATTTGGTTTTTGGTTGATAATGATTACTTTGTATTCAGTCCACAATTATATTCTAATATGTTGAACTTTTGTACGTTATTTCTTCTAAAAAAACCCTTGGAAGTGTCTAGTATTCCGATAAAAGCAAAGCATTGCTAAAACTTAAGCCATTTCAAACAACAAGGATCGAGATAATGCGGATAGCGCGAAACCGCAGCGATAATCGTATATCTCGATCCGGTATAAATTCTTAATAAATAACTATCATATATGTTGTTGTACTACTGGATGCCGGATCCGTGGTCGCACTTGATGGGCACTTAAGAAATGCGTTCACATTACATGGATTGCTCCAAAGCGTTCACTACAAAATAACAAAGACTTGAGAAAATAAAACGCTCAAAAGAATCTTACTCCAAATAGCCTATCGACCGTGGACAAGTTTCTTAAAACAACATGCGTCAAACGAATATTAATACCGACATGACTATTAGATATATTAAAAAAAATATTTGATATTGAAAAGTATCTGAAGACAAATTTGCTTGCATTATTTCGAAGAAAACACGTATTGAAATATATCGTTTTATTATTATTAAATAGTTGATATAATTAGTGGCAAACAATGAATATGTGTATTTTACTCACTGGTTAATATTCTTGTAATTATCGTTTATAATCCATTATATTACACAACTACTGCAGTGAAAATCTTTCTATTTAGTTAATTTTTTTATAATTTTACATTCGGTGTTAATTCCTTCGACTTATACTTAATCTTCACGTCCAGCAGTTATCTGCAGATTAAAAAACTTGCTTCAAGAATACAGCTAACAACCTGATTATCACATTGCAGAATTCAGATGGTCTCTCGGACCATCCTAAGGTCTCGAAGCATCCTCAACCAATACCATTTTTGCCGATTTTACCTCTATGTCTCTAAGTGTGATGCTTCTTATATTTGTGCACACAAAGTATGCGACATACCTCCACTGTCTGGCCATATTGAAGTGCTCCCGTATGGCTTGCTTCTGCTATTGTATCATGAACGAACAAACCATATCATTAGCCGGAATGCTATTTATGCCGTGTCTTCATTACACACCACTGATGATTATCTGTATAATGTTTAATGCTATTTAATTTCAGCTTTAAGATTCATATAAGGCATCGAGTATTTTTTTAAGTGACAACGTAAAATTTACTTATACTGAAATTTTAATAAAACTTTTCTACGTACTGAAAAATCCACTATATCCAGATAGAATTGCGTTGTCGTGTTAGTGCTAATAAATCGCAAATCCCTCGGAACTCAGTAAAACCGCCGTGAAATATCATCTCGCCCATAACAATACATCACTTTTGCAAATAATCACAAACGGGCGAGAATCGCATCACGTAGGGGAGGACGCTGGTATTGAAATCTGAACTGCCAGCCGCCAGGTCTGGAATCCAAAGTGGTCCTAATGAGCACCGCGGGTCAACTGAACCACAACTGCGGGAGGTAATGAAATTTTTATTGAATTTTGGCCGTTCCTGGCTCAGGCTGTCGTTTGTTTTGGTTTGGTGGCTCGTATTTAATCATTTAAACGATTAACTCACGCCTTTATAATCTCACTTATTAATACAATATAGAATGTGCTATGCATATTTATTCGCTTTCGTATCTATAATAAATATATTGCCCCGTTTATTAACTGTACTATTTTTTGGAATAGCATATTTGCTGAAGAATTCATGCGCTTTATTTTTTTGCCACTCATCCATGGTCTCCTTTGTACTGATTTTACAATATTCAAATAGCCAGAAAATATTGTGGGATAATCTTTTGATATTTAAATCTAATTCGTTTTGGATTCTATCGAATCGTAATTTTTCTTTATATACGATGATTTATTGATTATCCTCGCTATTTTTAAAAATCTCACCACAAAACGTTTCATATTTCATAGCGCTTATTTATCTGATAGATCTAAACCAATTTATTGGTAATTTTTTAAAAATTATTGTTAAATAAGAGAAGCAAAGTTTACTCATTTTTGATAATATTCTATGATATATGTTTTATAAATATGAATCTTATATATTATAAGCTTTTGTCAAATATTTTTTTGCTACTTGATTTTAATATTAAAACTTGAATTTAATATATGTTTCATTTCTTATAATAGATCAGAATATTGCAACTAGAACTAAATATGGGCCTATGTAAAAACCAACCCATTATATATGGATTATTTAAGGATAAAATAATTTTTAATAAGACGTCAAATCTAAGATGATTTACAACATATTTATATGGATTGAACATAAATAAGGTCTATATTTCTTGCTTTTCTTGGAAGCTTAAATTTTAATTCGTAAATAAGTAGAACATAGTGATAGTATTTTGAATATAAGTGCACTATATATATAGATAAACCTTGTCAATTAATCGTTTACTAGAACAAGTGTACGTATTCTACGATTTACTCATATTATATCGCATTGAAACCTTTTATTGATATACCAGAACATCTGTAAAAAAAAATTATTATTAATATATTATATGCTGTTTTTGAGAAGATTTTAGTGTCAAAAAATTATTATTAATGGAACTGGTATTTATTTTGTAATACTTAATTTTACTATAATAAAAAAAAACCAAGTGGTTTTGGAGACTACGTTTATTTCAGTTGTAGCGAGAGCTCTTTCGCCGAACACGGCATCTAATCAAAGCGATTTTATACATAAAAAAATCAACAGAAATACATGAATCATAGATTATACTACATTACAAATTTATGTGGAATTTTTTTTTCCACATAATTATGTATAAGCTCGCCTTTTTCTGTATAGACTCAGTTTTGAAGATGCCGTGTTCGGCGAAAGAGCTCTCGCTACAATTGAAATAAGGTAGTTCCAAAACCACTTGGTTTTTATTTTATTATATCAAAAAAATATAATTTATACAATAATTTTTTTAAACATTTTTTTACAAACCTCAAAGTGCTTAGTACTGACATAAGAATGAAAATTCCCTCACCTGGGGTATGCGAGCAAAACCTGGACACGGCATAAATGCATTTCAGCTTGTCCGATCCTGGGCGAGTGTCCGGAGCTTACCGCCGCTGATTGAAACGCTCCCCGGGGACGGGGGAGGCCCCGAGCCCCCGACTATTTTTTCAGCCTCGATTTCTGCACCATTCTTTCTGCGGATCCAGTTTTTTACCAGATTCCGTCGATAATTGTGCGGATGAAGCTGCAAATTGCACGCGCATTCCCCCGCCGACGAAACAACGACGCCTCTGCGTTTTTTTTCTTTGTTTCAGTTTTGTTGTCGATTGAAATTGAAGTTTTCGTTATGCGATTTGTAGCGCTGAGAAAACTATTACCTACTCACTTTAACTTACTGGCGTTTTGATTTATCTACTGAAAAAAACGAGATCACGACAGAAACAACTCTTTTAAAGTACACTATGATGAAATAGCAATAAAAGTGATTTGTTTTGACACAGTTAGTAGCTGTTATTTGTTTGTTTAGAAAGTCTTTTTATACTAATCAAATAAATATATTTAGAGACTGGTGTGATTATTCGTTGGTAACTTTTGTCTACCTTTAATATTTTCAAATATTGACGGTTTTATAATAAATATATATTTATAAGACAAGATAATTCTTATGTTATCTAAAATTATGATACATGTTCCCATACTTGTTTTAATTTTTATTTCGAAATGAAGAAAAAAAATATATATGTATTTTTTATTAAATACTTGCCATACAGAACTCACTGTCATATTATTTTCTTATGTGTTAGTTATGTTTTTAGAAGCACTTGATTAATCAGTATCATATATAGTGTTATTATCACTCCAGGGACATTACGGAAACCATCCACGTAGGCGCTACGTCTATTTTAGGGATATTCTTTCCTCCCTCGGACTTATTCCGATTACAATTGGTCAAAGACAAACAGTCCAAGTAAGTTTCTTCCCTTATTAGCAATCAGCCTCTCCTGCATTTTTGTGGTCAGTAGAATGTTCGCCAGAAGAGAATACCTGTAGGGGAAGTTAGATCATTTGCCCGAGACATGTTGACCAATAAAAAGATAATAAATAAAAAAATCATATCATATATTTATGATATAAATTGTTTTAACAAAAGTATTTCATCATGTAATTTTAATGATTATGACTAATGATTGGAATATGGAAATATGAAATGAATAAAATATTTTGATTGTACATTTTATAAAAATATTATTCAAACCCTCACTTATTTCCAACGTGTATGTTAATAATTTCTTGTGTCTATCAAATTGATTATAGAAAAACAATTTTTTTTTTATTAAAATTTAGTTAAGTAATTTCATGACATGTTTTTTTAATCAGTAAGTGAAAGACTTAGATGATAAAAGTATTCAGCTTATTCCGGGGTTGTATTGTGAAATCACCTCTAGTTTTCTACTACAGAACAAATTGCAAGAAAAAATCGAGGGGAATCAATCACAAATTGGATCAATTGACGAACCACCGGACGCTAGCCAAATTATATGGCCGGAGTCTGTTCAATAAAACGCTCTGAATCGGCGAATAACGAAGGGACCCTGGCGAAAGAACGAATTACTGTCATTTGGCTGGTAAACCTATTCCGGCGCGCCTTTTGTAAGAGGCGCTTATGTTAATGCCTATTTATGGGATTTAGCATTTTTTGGACGTGTCGTTACAACTGTAATGATGCGGTAAAGCCATTTAAGTATTATTGTAAACCCAACAAAAATTTACTCAATTGCATACATTATTGAATCCGATTGATTTGAGCATAATCGATAATCATAATATTTTTTTATATAAATCAAAAATGAAAATTATTATAATATCTAAGAAATAAAATACATTTCTGATAAAATGTCTTGTTAAGTATACATCTTCAACGACATAATAGTATCCAGTATTATCTTATAATATATTCGATTATCATTTTATACGACTGTGTAATATCATCCCTTGAAACACACTACCCTAGGGCACTAATAATACAGGTTATTAGAGAGTGACCGGCGAATGAAAAACTTTCTCGCCCTACCACCCTGCTTCAAGAGTCAATTTGTAGAGGGTGACGTGAGCTTTGGAGTATCAGTTCTATTTCTGATAATTATTAATATAATTTTTATTGTTACAATATTTTCAATTGACATTTGTTCGTTCAAAGATATATATATTGAAGATTTTAAAAAGATCAATATATATTTGTTATACTCTATTATTTATGTAAGAATCTTGAAGCTCTATTTTTTAGAACTTCGAACTTTCACATCGAATTTATTATTTTTATTGAAAACACACGGGTTCTTTCCAGTTTTATTTTATAAAAGTTTATTATTACCAATGTTTTTGAAATTATTTATCGGTGGAATATTTTGTTTAGAGAATATTAGTGTTTTTAGGATGAAAATATGAACTCAGTTACTTTTGCGTGAGAGTGCGATCTCCCTCCCCTGCTCCGCGGGTTGTCGCCTGTAAATGCCTCCGGGGCGGGGGACAGGTCACGTGTGCGACCATTCATTAATACCGGCCATGTTTATTGCAAGGGCGACTGAGTAGTTCGCATACTTGCAATCTTGAATTATTTTGGTAAAATATATCAGTTATACAAAAACCATTCGTATACACAAGAAAGAATATAGATTTTTGTAAATAACTTTCACTACATTTTGCCACATTAGATTATAATTTATCATTTTTAATTAAAAAAATTACACCCCAAATAAAAGTTAATAACTCATGATGAGTACTTTATACAATATACAAAATGTACATGAATTTTACCCACAAATATTAGATATTCGATTTTCAAGTATTTATTGAACTTATTAAATACATACATTAAAAAAATTTAAATAACTTTTTAAATCATATATTAAAGAGTTAAAAATAAGTTTTATTTAGCCGAGGTCTTATTAGAGTGCCCCTCGCCTTTGGCAATATTATCGGTGCAATGAGCGATTTTGAAAGCTGGCTTATAAAAATGCACCCCATTTCATTTGTAACACAGAAGTTGTCGCTCGAATGTCACATTCATATTAATTATTATGTTTAATACGAATTCTCGGAACGGCTGTCCACCCTAACTACCCTTAGAAAACTTGGCTTCTGATGGTACAAATTACTATACTATAAGCAACATTTGATTGAATAGAGACATTGTAATCAAAACTATTTTCATTTAACAAAATGTAATAATTTAAAAAAACAATTATGAAACCTTAACTTTTCAAAGAATACTATTAAATTCTTCCATCAATGAAACAAATGCTTTTCAGTTAATATGAAAATAAAAGGTGTGCTATTCAAAGAAAAAAATAGATCTGTTAAAAGACAAAAATTACACTTGAAATAATTATTTAAGTGGGAATTAGACATAGGGCCTCGTGTGAGCTTTTAAAGAGGTATTTTTTCAATTATTTGGAAAACAATAAACTTTTTATCTAATAATCCGGAATAAAACCTGTAGAGTTTGCGCGTGTCGAGGGGTTCTTCCTCATATTCTGTTACTCGTGTCGCCATACATTTCCCGAGGGACTCTTTCTTCAAACATTCGCAAGTCAATTGACCGTATCTGTGAGCATCAAGATATTTATTACACATAACACATATTTTCATTGCTAAAACTAATTATATATATAAATATATTCAAAATTAAACATAAATAACTATGAAATAACTCTACGCAATTATCATTCCTACTCATTTGTATTTATAAATTATACAACTATAATGCTTTTGAAAAACTTTACAATACTTATATGAAATTAATCCAATATCAAAGATATCATAAAGTTGGTATAAATTTGTATAATTTTAATTCATGAGCAGCATTCTGATAATACTTAATTTGCTAAAATCTATCAAAAATAAAATGCAATGTAAAATACGAGACTAATGTAGTTTCAATATAAGTATTCAAGGGAAAACTTTTTATTTAAAATTAATCTATATGGTTTGTAGGAATGATTTTTTCGTTTTTCACTCTGAAAAGTACTATTAACTTATAATACATTTTTATTTTTAGTTATCTAGTATAAAGGTTATATTTTTCTCACATTTTTCATCAGCAAGACAAAAAAAACAATTTTATTACCACGAAAAAAGAAGGAAAACCATGACAGACGTACTACTCAAAAGCATTCCCTCTTATTTGGCACGTTTTCTTAAGAAGGGGGCTGGGGCGGACCGGCCTTCCAAATTGGTTCAATTGCCCCCCTCTCCCCCGCATGGCGCACGCAGGGCCGGCGCTCCCGGGGGGCCGGGCCACTTTTTATCACTCTCTTCGCCCGTTCTCGACGCCTTTCTGCCCCCGCTGCAAAAAATGCCCCGAGACGTTCGCCACCTCGGAGCACCTCGCTTTTTGTTCTCAGTACTATCTTGGTGAGTGCTGTTCAACAATTATTTGTAGACTATACTCAATAATAAAAAAATGTGTCTGATAAATTCGCAGATATTTCATGCAATTTTTTATCAAATACTAAAAAAAAAACAAATGAAATTATTCAGTTCATTATCTTCCTTTTAGTTATTCAAAATAATTTACTTGGCATTGCAGTGTATTGTTTTAATACTCAAAAATCAAAAAAGTTATAATTTTTAAGCTTAAAATTCAGACGTGTACATGGTATATATTATATATAAGACTCAGACCTATTAAATTTCAAATAAAAAACAACCAAAATTAACAGCGCATTATCATTTTTGAGTCTCGATAAAAAAAAGTTTAAAGCCTCATAAAATTCAATACCTTTGAGATTGCCCTGGGTTGACCCTTCAGAATTATACGGCGGAAAGAACCCTTCTCATTTTTCCTCCCAAATGTAAACTAAGCTCTCCGCCATTAGCTCCAAACTTTAAAGTGATCTGAGGAAATAAAAAGGCCCTAAGCTCCCCCGGGGAGTTGCGCTCGCACCGCGAGAGGCTCCGGGAACTTCCGTCACCTTCAAAGCGGAGACTTCTTTCCGACCCCTTCAATGAGTCAAAGTGAACTTTTCGGACTTTATCCGGTTCTATGAAATGCGATTATTGTGACGTGGAAATTTTAGCTGATTTGAAATGAAGTGGTTGTCTTTATTAAAAATATATTAGCTGAACGTCTTATATTTACAAAAATTATAAAAAAGTAGTAGATTTTTATTTTGTTAAGTTTGAGAAGTGTCAACATATACATATTGTAGTTTTTTACCTTTTGAATAAAACGTTAAAAATGAAAAACTTAAAATGCAAAATCTATCTATGATTTAATTTGGTTTAGCTGTTTATCCTCTCAGTGAAGTTTATTTAGTTTTTTTTACATCCCATGCTTTAAGGAAAAAATATTTCAACTGTCGCGTTTTATTATATCGGGAAATACACTCTTGTTCGCGAATTAGAAGCCGGGGTCCTCTCGCAACATTGTCACCGAAAACCATATCCAAAAAAGGACATAATACGTCGAGGGCAGTAACACGACTCCCGCCCCTCCGCTAGTGAGTCACCCCCAACCCCGGACTCAATTCCCAAGCGGGACAAATTCTGCTGCGGCGTGGCCAACAGTTGATGGTCCTCCGTCATAAAAGTCCTCCTGCCGTTACCGGGCGTAATGGCAGCGGACACGTACGGCCAGCGGAGGCCAAATCTGGTCTCGCTGCTGGATAAATAAACAAAATGCGGCTCCGTCCACACAATTTACCACCCCTGCCTTTCAACTGCGCACTTACTTTTTTTCGTCTTTTTTTGCGATATCACAAAATCAAATATAACATACTTAATTTTGAATTATAAAATATTTTAATTTTATGATATAACTTATTGCAGCAAATAACGAATCTGGGTGATGTCTAAAATTTTGTTAGTCTATATAAAGAAGTTTTTCAAATTAAATATTTGATATCAGGTGTAGTCGCCCTAAAAAAATATCAAAATAAATTATTTTTAAGACCACAAATTAAACATAACCATATAACACATTATTTCAGTGTTTAATGTTCAATTTGTTTTAAATGTTCATAAATTTAAAAATCTATGGCATTTTAATCATAAATAACAGAATATATACGTTCATCAATATAATAGATGACAATCATATTGAAGCATATTTTTTTTTTATTCAGTTAATTTTCTTACCATAATATTAATATTTTTATTTGTTCTACAGCACGTTTATTTTAACATTCAGAAAAAGGATTTAAGAATAAGTTATATTTTAATACATATTATTTTTTTAATTTTTCATCAAATTTATATTGATTGAATTGATTTCATACACTGCATGGATGTCCTTTTACTTAAGCATTAAATTAGATAAAATATACTTTTGTTGGAAGTGTAATATTTAGATTATACTACTTGCCTTACAGAGTTCATTATCCGTTCGGCATTTCAAGCGTTTAGTTTTTTCGTCGGAAACTACAACCCTTAGAGTGAAACGGGCGTCTCAGAAGCCAGTGGAGATCAGATAAGCTCTGGGGGGAGATCACTGTGGGACGCCGCGAGAAGGACTCTGAAGAAATGGCTAATTGAAACGGAAAATATCTCCGCGGTGAGGCTCGGAGGACTTGCACGAACTCCACTTTTAAAAAGCACACGCTTGGGGCCTAACCGAGAGATTGAAAGAATAGAATCGTACTCACATATATTGCAAATATATTGAAAAATACATTACATACACAAATCTACTACTTTACTTTTTTTAGGAACACCTGCTTAATATAATTCTGAGTATACCAATTGATAAAAGCTTTGTAAAACATTTTTTTTACATTTATAATTGCATTTATCTCAACTAATGATTGATGATTTCATTTTTAGACTAATATTGAGTTCTAAATACTATTGAGACTACAACCAATATTAATCACACTCGGTTTTGAATTGTTCAAGCTCAAAACATAACAGAAAAAGATCGTCATATTTATAACTTGATCATTTGCCAGTAAAAATAGAAAATTTCAAACATGTTTCTTATGAAAATGATTCATAATTATTTTTAAAGTATTGTAATCGCGTGTAGGGTAAGTGGGGTAGGAATAACAAGTATTGCTACATTGAACAGTCGAGGGTAGTTTCCCTCTAATCATCCTTACGACCCTCGGGCCGCAGGACAGTTTTTACGGCCCACCTGGTTTTACGGCCTTTCCATCAGGTTTTCAGGGTTTTAAGTCCACCTTCATCTTCTTTTCTGCTGCTGAGTGCTTCGTGCACGTTTTTTTGTTTTGTTCCGCACTCTGTGGAGGGGTCTATTTTTAGATGCTCACGTATACGAACAGTAAATAAATTATTATTTATATTATATAAACTTGAAACCACCCAAATCTTTAATGTTTTCTTTGAAATTTATGACAAAAAACAATATTAACAACATATAATATGATTCATGCGAAAAAATGATTTTGGTAAAGATTAAGATCACGTAGACATTTTTTATGCAATAATATTCTCAGTTTATTTCTTTAAAAATGTTAAATTCTTGTCGGTCAATTATTTTTGAAATCTCAATAAATATCATATTTTTAGTAAAATATAATAAAGTTTCATATTACATGTTCAAGGAGTAGTTTTGACTTCAAACTTCAAAGCAAGCTGGCAGCTCCATATCTTGTACATATTTGAGTAAATTCAAAAGTCTACTTTGAAGATAATTATTTTCTTTAAAAAAGTTTATATAAAACTATAGAGCAGTTTGTATTGAATCAATTTAATTTATGAAGCTGTATATATTCTTTAGGTGCCCACTTATTATAAAGAAGTTGTAGGGGTTGCCAGTGAGAAATGGTCCTAAGGGAGAGCTTAAATAAGGAGGCCGGCTTATCTGCAGGCTTCTTACAGGAACACAATACCGACATTGTAACTGCGTAATGTATTGTTTCCGGACTTAAATGAAAAACACCCGATTTTACAGACATATATATCAGAGTGAGGGGGTTTTATTTCGATAGTTTACAGTACGAATGGCCAGCAATGTTTTTTTAAGTAAATGATAAGAATTTCGTAATAATCTGATTGTAATAAACACAAATACTATGAATATTGCTTCACAGCGGTTAAAATCATCTACTTTAAAAAAATATATATATATTTATGTTCAGAAGGATAAACAAGAATTTCAAAGGGTTTGGAATATCTGTTAGACTATCTGTTTTAAATTTATTTTTCAGTAAAAATGTTATGTTATGTTTACTTGAAATAATATTTATTTCAAAATGTTCTTTGATAGATGTTAACTATTATTTGTAAAACTATATTAAATCATGTTTTAATACTTTTTGATAGCTCTTGGTTGAGTTTAAAAACAAAGCACATGTTTGGCAGTGTCTCTACGATTTGCTTTTTCGACAGTTGACACCCGAGAGTCGCGTTGGAAATTCCAATAGCAATTTGGTAGAGCAAAGTCGATATGGAGACCGAGTGTGATCTTTACGAGATGCTGGCTCGTGGATAAGCGTCTGGAGTCTGATATCCCACAGAGAAACATTAAAAGATCTAATATTATCTTTTCAACAATTTTAAAATATTTTGCTTCTCTTATAGAAATATTTTCAAAGAAATATATCGTCGTGTAAAACGATATTAGATATTAAATCTGTTGAGTGTAAAATATGGATTTCATATTAATCGTTGGAAATATTCTTTCATAATTGATCACACATCAATTTGTTCTGACATCACACTGACAGGAAGCAGGCCTGCTTAGAAAAAAATCTTTAAAGCATTAATTACGTATTAAACATTGTTTTGAAAAAACCAAGATATTTTTTAACTCATTAGTATTTACTAGACTAAATTTAAAACTTACTCAGAGAAGTATTATTCAATAGGTTTAAAAAATATATTCGTGAAATAGTGTAAAAGTATTTTTGCGTTACATTGTGAATATAGTTCGTGAAATTTGTCTTCAGATAATGCTGATAAGTAAGGTTTTACTCGGAGCGTTTTTCTGAAAAGGCGGATTCTTTTATGGCGGCAGTAGATTCGGAATTTTATTGTTGACACCAAATCCGCCAGTCTCCTTTATGCCCGCGCCTGATCTCTGCGGGACTCGCCCTCGCCTCACCGAGTGTTATGTCGACAAATTTACGTACCACTGCCGTGGCAAGAGTGCCCCGGGTACTTGTGCCATTTTGTAATTTAAGTATTATCAAATATTTATATTTTATTAAATTTCTTTTTGACAGATTATTCAAGATATTTGGTTATTTTTTTTAATCTTTACTAATGGGATATACAAAGCTCACATTATTATTGAAGTTAGTTTAATAGTAATGAAGAAATTTTAAATACAGTTATTTCAAGATAACCCTCCGTTCGACCACAACGAACCCATTTCAAGGCACAAATTTCACTCTGCCGCCGCCATTGGCTGGACACTTCATCCACCATCCATTCCTGGGCGGGCTCCATGTGCGCATCCGGTCTGCGCGCGACTCAATGGCACCCGGAACTTTCTAGCTAAGGCCAAACTTGACTTCCGGCATTGCCCCCTGCTCAGCGACGCGTCGCGAGCCAAATGCGGATAAATGTCTTAACTCTGATCCTCGCATGCAGTTTTCATACCCACTTTTAGCAAAGCGATCGCTATCTTGTGCCTCCATATAACAATCGAAATAATTTACTGCGGATTTACTCCTTACTATATTAGCGTAATGCAGTATATTTCAATCGACTTTTTGTGAAGACTTCCTGTAGTAGTACATTAAATTACGTCATGGAAATGTATTGTTTCTTTTCCGTATTACTGTTTCATAAGCAATAAGCATATCTTGTATTTATAGTCAGATGATATATTAATACTGGTATTTTTGTAAAAATGCAAAACTGAAATTTTAGTTACAAATTATAGCTCTGAGAGGACAACGAACTATTATGAGTTTATATAAATCTTGAGAAAACGTGAGTTTTACGTTATTATAACTGTTGAAGTTTTGAAGACCGACCTTTGCCGCTTTGGAGTTTCTTTTCTTTGATAAGGATACACTTACAGTTTAATAGAGACTTATGTCGTTATGTGATACATGCTCAAGTTATCTATTATGTCCAAATAAAATTTAAAACCTCACATGACTTGTGCTGATAATAATTGGTGTTTCTTTTCTTTGCAGCATACTTGAGCTGCGCAAGGAGAAGTCCCGCGACGCCGCTCGCTCGCGGCGCGGCAAGGAGAACTACGAGTTCTACGAGCTCGCCAAGATGCTGCCTCTCCCAGCCGCCATCACCTCGCAGCTGGACAAGGCCTCTATCATCCGCCTCACCATCAGCTACCTCAAGCTGCGGGACTTCTCAGGGCATGGCGACCCACCCTGGAGCCGGGACGGGCTGCCCGCGGGGAAGACGCTCAAAGGTAAAATTATTTGTCACTTACAAACGCATTCAAATAACCCATCTACAAAACATCTGAAGATGGTCCCAGCACAGAGAATGAAACGTCAGAGTAGTATATACCCCCAGCAGTACAACACCCAAAAAACAGGTCAACTCAAAACAACGGGTACCAAAACATACGAACATACATATCAAGGTGTTTTCCGACTATGAAAATGTTTTCTCATCTATCTATTATTTGATAATAAAGCGATAAATTGTTCGTCGCGATTTTGATTCTTTATTCTAAAAACTTGAGTAATTAGAAAGATATTTTATTATTTGAAAGATTTTTTATAAAAGTCCTGTATTGAAGGAGGTCTAAGGCAGTCATGTCAAAGATACGGCCCGCGGGCCGGATACGGCCCGCGAGCCGTATCAATCCGGCCCGCGATCGCAATGTGTCACAGAAAGAAGAATCATGTTTTTTAGAGGTTTTAGACTTCACTCAATACCTCTACGAATATTTTAAAATGCGCACACTACATTTATAAGTAATTTCAAAGACAGTATTTTGAAAAAAAAAATTAAAGAGGTTTACGCTCTTACATTTTATACACAATATTTCAAGAGTTTGGATAACTACCCGGAATTAAAAAAGCATGCAGCACACATTCTGTGCATATTTGGTAGTACCTTTTTATGTGAGCAGATGTTTTCCGTCATGAAAATAAATAAGAACAAACATCGCACAAGACTTACGAATGAACATCTCCAATCAATTCTTAAAATAATTACAACGAATACGATACCTGACATCAATGAACTTGTCAAAAACAAGAGAAGTCAGGTATCTGGATCCTCGAGGTCAAAATAATTACCCTATTTTATAACTTTGATATGATTTTTAACAACCCTATATTATATATATACGATGTGGGCATTAATTTTTTCGGATTTTCTAAGAGATGGCGTTACTACTATTGAACCGCATCAGGCTTTACTTTAACACGGTGGTCCCAAACCCTGTGCCCGCAGGCGCCATGGCCCGCCGATCATTTTCCGTGCGCCCGCCGACCATTTTCCTGTCCGATCACAATAAAAAATTATTTAAGAAAAAAAAAAATTTTTTTTTACTAATTAAAATGAGAAATGTAAACGAAAATAAGTTAATCGATATAATTTTCAAAATAATAATTCTTTCCAGAAAATCATAAAAAAGTCTGTTGAAATAGTATCTTATGGTGGCTGATCCCTTTGATGGATCAATTTTTGAGTTTTTTGACAATTTTTTGCGAAAAATTTACTGCATCAATAGAAAAAAAAATTATGTTAAAAGTTAGATGCGTTCTTTCTTCTAAAGACGTGATTTTTTATCTCTTGTATATTTACTTTTAATATGATTAATATGTATTTTCCAGATTAAAGTTTAGGAATTGGGAGATTATTATAACCGATGGATCTAGAACCCTAAGCATTTAGGTGTCTTTTTTTAAATTGGAAATAAAAGATTACCAATAAACCTATTGTAAAAGATTAGCTAAAAAATTATAACAATTTTTTTTAACAAAGTTTGGCTTTGAAAAGTCGTAATTTTAACTAATTTTTCAACATTTTTAAGAATTTATTTTAACCTTAAAAGAGATCGGTAATTTAATAATAAAAAATATATAAACATAATTGAAAGCTTTTTTAACATTCTAAACCAACTTTCAACAAAGAAAAATTAATCGATAGTTAAAAAAATATGATGACACGTTTCGCAAAAAAGTGACAAAAGCTTTCAGGGAAAGAAAATACACCCATTTCAGCCCCAGTCAGTACGGATCTCACTCGGAAATCGAAATCGTTTCATTATTTCATTTATTTAATTATCACTTTACTGGGCGGAAAGCTGGTTGATTTACAGAATATTATAAAAATTAAAATTTATATTTACCTATTTGTTTATTATTTAATTTCCGTCCTTTTACAAGGTCAAATAAAGTCTTGAAGATGATTTGATAAAATTATGATTTTTCAAAACAAAAGTTTGTTTGCCCCAATTCGACCCAATTACCAGAATTTTCATACTATTATTTACTACTACTTATTATTTATTTAACATAAAAATATAAACAATAATTTTATAATTATATTTTTGGAATTGAGTATTTTTTCCATTTCTATTTAGTCCAACTAGGCGTGCCACTAGGTTTCTGGCTTTTTTTTATCAATGAAAAGTGTATAATTTAAAAAAAAATAGTTTATTCAAAGTATCATCACATTTTTGCTATCTCTCTGGCAGTACACGAATACCGTGACGATAAAACGATGCGTCGGACCGAAACCGTTCAAGCATCCAATTTTCCACTTTTTCAAAATTGGCCAAGTGTAGCCCAGCCAATCCATGCGCCATCGACAGGAACAAATAAAAATCGGAAGGGGCCAGGTCTGGTAAATAAGGCGTGTGCGGTAGCAGATCCCATTTCAGCGTTTTGATGGTGTCCTGGACGATGGCACGAACCTTTGTCGTGCTTCAATATCATTCGTTCGTGTCTCGTGTCCCATTCCGGCGGTTTTTCGAGCACTGCAAGGGTCAAATTGATCAGTTGTTGTCGGTAGCGCTGCCCATTGACAGTTTCGCCTGGTTTCAGAAGCTCCTAGTACACGATTTCTTTCTGATCCCACCAACTACACAGCATTACATTGGCGCCATGAATTTTTGGCCTGGTCGTCGATGTTGTTGCATGTCCGGGCTTACCCCATGATTTTTTACGCTTCAGCTTATCGTAGCGAATCCATTTTTCATCACCAGAATTGATTTCATCACCCCATGATTTCTTTTTGTGGCGTTCAAGCAGCATTTCCGAAATGCAAAATCGCCTTTCGACGTCTCTCAGCTTCAATTCATGTGGCACCCAATTTCCTTGCTTTTGAATCTTCCACTATGATCTGCTGAAATCAGGCCAAACTATCACGGGCGAGTTCTACAGACACAATTGATGCGTTTGAAGCGAGCGTTGGCAGAAAAACGGCCAGAATATGCGACCAGGCACGAGTCTGTAATTTTCCATCATGACAATGCTCGGCCACATGTTGATCGGTTAAAACCTATTTGGAAAACAGTGAATGGGAAGTTCTGCTTCACCCGCCTTATAGCCCAGACCTTGCCCCTTCCGACTACCACTTGTTTCAATCGATGCAGAATGCCCTTTCTGGAATACGCTTGGAATACGATGGACAGTACCCTGAATAGAATATATTGTACCAATTTTTTTTAATAAAGCTCCAATTTCACGAAAAAATCCGAAAATTTTATGCACACGCCGTATATTATATAATTAAATAAATAAAATGTTATAATAATTCAGTACATTTTTTTTATTTGAATCCGGCCCGCCAACACATTCTAAATTTCATATATGGCCCTCTGCAAAATTGAGTTTGACACCCCTGGTCTAAGGGATATACAGTTTTATGGTGTTATGACTGTGACATAGACTAAGCCTAAAACTTAAAAATAACGACGTCATTGATATACAGTTTGCGTAGTTTTCCTCTAGCTAATGACTTTGTATTTCAAGATGAATAGTTTGGAAGAATTATTTTATATTATTTTCCTTCCCAAACCACATAATTGCATCATCATTTTCTTTCCATTAAAAATATTTTTATCATTATTAATGAAATTTAAAATGAAATTCAAAATTTTGGCGTATTGGTAGAATAAAATAATTTTAATAACATTACAACACAAAACCAACAAATCAGCAAGCCGACACAAATAATTTGAAATGCAAATATATTTACAGACGAACTGAATTCAGTTACAGCAAATCCTATGACACAATTTGCCAATTCAATGGGCCCGCCTGTAAACAGGCGCCGAGCCCCGCACTCGCCGCCATAACTACCCAGCCATTATTATTGGCATGGAAATCTAATCAGCCGCGCGGGGGTGAGTCCTCCTCGCGCGGGGTGGCTCGCCCTTGCTGGCTTAGTGCGTGCCCCCGCACCTGGTGGCTTAGTGAGGTTTTGATTATGCTGTTGATAATACTGTAATTTGACAATTAGAGAATTCGAATCAATGAAACTCAGGGAATAATATCCTAGGCGGTGTGGCATTAAAGGCACTGCTCCGAAATGCCAAGTAATAACATTTAATTACTATAATAAATACATTCATCATTGTCGAATTGATTTTAATAGATTCGTTGAAATTATAGAAAAAAAAAATTCAATTAAATTGTTTCATATATCAAAGTTTTTAAATAAACAGTTTCTGTAAAAAAATATTTTATTAGATGGATATACTCGTATCTGTCTCATGCAAATAAATATCAAATAAAATATGTTCGAGGTTATCAAATTCTACGATATATATATATATATATATATATATATATATATATATATATATATATATATATATATTAGGGTGTCCCTTATATGACCAAAAAATTTTTTTTTTCAAATTTCGAAATGGGTACCCTCTACTTTTTTTAGTAATGCTATAAGAGTCTTAAATATAAAATTTCATCTTTCTAGCATAATTGCAACCAGTGCCGACCGAGCTTCAAAGTTTAGTAAAAAACGTGTTTTGTCTTGATATTTCGGTCTGGTATAAAATCATTATAAATGCAATAAATTAAGTAAATAATAGTAAAAATTCAATTAGATGAACATTAATCTTTAATCAAAAACATAAAGTAATAACAATCAGCCAGGGTAACTTTTTTTTAGAGTTGTTTTTTTACAGTCCGGATACAATTTTCTATGTTCCTGGACACAGCGCAGCAAGAACTGTTTTTGTTCTTCTTCAGCCGTGATAAGTCCGTTAAAATCTTGCATCATTTTAACAGCCCTTTCAGCAGTATCATTCACAACTCTCAAATAACTTATTTTTCTTTTAGCTTCCAGAAAAGCAGCATTATTATTCCAGGAAGATACATCTTCCTTTAGAAAACTGTCGTCGATCTGCAGTCGTGATAAAAATTGTTTGCTCTTTTCCGATACGAAATTATCCAGTGTTTTGCCTGGAAAAAAAAGGAAAATAAGATAAATAACAAATAAATCTACAACAATTTAAATATATCACAAAAAGTCAATTAAACTTACCAAACAACCTTTGGGGCAGTTCTTCTTTTGACGGGTCATAGCGTTTGCTAAAATCTGAGGTTTTGTCCCGGTTGAAGTTGGCAATCATTTTCTTTTTAGTTTGGTTATCAACTTCATCATCAAACAGTGATAGAATAACTGTCTCTTCACATAAATACCACAAGTGATGGCTAAACTTGCTTATAGAAGCATTAGAAATTGTTGCGTCAACTTTTTCGTACTCTTTTAACATCTTCAAGAAGCGCAAATCTTGGTTAGGTGCTTTGATCGCCACTGTACATTCGAGCCAAGGTTTAACATACAACACCACGACAAATAAGCAAACATCTTGTAGAGCCTTTTTGTCCTTCGCAGTTATTCTGCATTGTGACTGAAGTGAACATATTTTTAAAGAATAGATCGCTCTCGCCATCCAGCGAGCCTGATGCATTGCTCCGGGGGGCCTTAGTTTTAATTTTTCCTCTGTGTCTCCTCCCAAAAATATTACGCACATTTCGACCAATTCGCGGTAGTCATCTCTTACATAACCTTTGTCTAATTCTGCCTTATAAAATATTAACAAAGCTTGAATGTCTGTCTCGGCAACACGTTGTTTTACGAAATTAAGAGATGGTTCAATGTTACTAGCGTCGATGTTTTTCCAATTTTCTCTGAACTTTTTAAACATTGGAATATCTGGGCTACTAGTAATTTGCTTAATTTTGCTTTCAAAGACAGCTTTTAGGACCAATTCATAAACATGATGACGACAGGCGAAAAGCAGCAATTCTCTTCCTAAAGTTTGCTCCAAAATAACACAAGCTCCATTGAAACGGCCAGTATTGGAAGCTGTTGTGTCGCAGCACATTATTTGTACTTTATCGTGAAGGTTCTAGTCAAAGAGAGCTGTTGAGACAGCCTTAGCTTGATGTTTTTCAGAAGAATGTTCTAGTTTTGGCACTGCAAGAAGCTGTTCCTTATCGTCAAACGAAGCAATAACTGGCAAGCGTTCTTCTTTAGAACTTCGTACATCTAACCCGGGTAATAGTTTTCCATCCCAATGGACTGTGACTACGTCGGGTACATTACTTCCAAAGAAGTCAGATTTTATTGCTTCTGCCCTTGATTTTCTAGTTTCAGCAGCTAGTGGTTATCTTTGTCTTACAACCCTTTCCTCTTCTTCCAATCGTCGTTGTTTAGATCTATCTTCTTTTTCCGACAATTTTTTATCAACACCACCTAAGCATCCTGGTCGATCTGGCTCTCTCTGTTTCATTAAAAATAATTTATCTTACTCTATTTTCATTCTCTCAAAAGCATCAGCATGTGCAATATCAAACAAATTATCAAGATCAATTTTGAAATTGTTCTCACGGCTCTTGAACGTAACCTGAGTTTTCTTACAATTTTTTTTGCAACTCTCTCCAAACATGATATAAATCAACAAGTTTCTTCACGCAGTTAGGATATGCCCTTGTTGGAATTCTTGCTTTTTCCCAATATATGATGCACTCCCTAATCACAAGATTTGCACTTTCACTAACAATCAGTTTAACCTCGCGAATATTGTAAAATAGGACCGAGGGAATTTGTCGATTAGATGGTAATTTTGCACCATTTATTTGATATCTAGGCAAACCGATAAGGAAATTATTTTGTTTATCACTCCGTAATTCCACCGACATGTTAACGCACTAAACAATGGAGCACAACTAATCTCAAAAATCACGTATGAAATGACAAATAAAACATGCAGTTACAAGTCACAGCGCAGTACTTACGCAACTTGTATGGACAAGTTAAAATCGCAAGTCGGCACGGGTTACCGTTTATAAATCGAACTAATATTTTTTTCTAGACAATATAGGATTATTACTAAACTTTTAAGAAGGTACGCGTAAAAAAATATTGAACTTGAATTTTAAGGGACACCCTAATATATATATATATATATATATATATATATATATATATATATATATATATATTATATATCGTAGTGTTTGAATAGGCTAAATATTTTTAAGCTTTTATCAAACTTGTAGCAGTTTCCTGCTTTCTGATGAAACATAAAAGATTATTTTGTCTCAAAGACAAAACTGTTGGTTATTAGTATCATTTACTCAGTAACGAACGTTCTTCCACCCACAAAGACAACATATTTTTATTAATGTTCATATAAATAAGTGAAAGTTTCATACATGCTTGTCATAAATCTGGACTAACTCATCAGAATTTATATCACAAGTTTTCAAAAATATCAGCCAATTGTATTTTTATTCACATTCATTTTACTGTGCGATTTATTTATTCTATAAAAAATCCCCTACCTCTGAAAGCAAATGCATCCCACAACTTCTTTGCTTTTGGGTCCTAAATCTTCTCGACAAACAATGTGCCGAACAAACAAATTGATTCAATATTTACGGAGATGACGAGGAACTGTTTTATTGCTTTTCATCGCAAATTACTTTATCCCAAATAAAGTTCCACTATTTTTTTTTTTTTTTTTTGGCAGGTATCTTGAGTTTATTTGTTTGTATTTATTAAGAACATGTATTTTGGCAAGCTCTTTTAATATAATCATTGTCAGTTTAACATATTATCTATACTTATATATTATCCGTTATATTTCAATACGTGATATATTTAATTGCTGTGATTATTCTATAAATTATTTAATTCCATGAGATTGACTTGTGTTTTTATAATTCATTACAAAGAATAAGACATTTGATAAAATTTCAGTTGATAAAAAATTTCAAAGCGTAATTTAAAATAACCTCAAAGTATACACAAAGCACCCTTTCGCGTACAAATCGAATCAAATAATCAAATAGTTGTAGATTTAAAGTCCGTCGGTTGGCGAGGGGGTGTGTTGGTAGACACGGGCGACTGACAAAGGGCACTGCGCGGACATTAGGGGTGCAATGATCGAGTTAGCCAACCCACGACCCGCCCCAGCCCTCAAGCAAGGCGGGTATGCGCCAAGTGATGAAATGAAAAGTTTCTGAATGTAGCAAGTGTGAATAAACCGGGGATTGTGGGTATTCGTAAGAAAGCGAATGCACGATTCATTTTTTCACAATTAATATTTCAAAGTGTTACCCGTAATAAAGATTTTTATTTGTTTTTTTTCCTTGTAAAATGAACTATTTTAAGCGGTTATCACAAAAATTTGAATATTAAAAAAATTTAATATTTAAAAAAATATTTTATAATTTTTTATTACACATTCGAATGGTTGATTGAAAACAAATTTACATGTAATAAACAACTTTTTTCCATGATAAATAATCAATTTACCACTCAGTCAGTCGTACCTTTAGTATAGCAGTATTATTTAGTTTATTGTATGCAGCTCTGGTATTTTAAACTACCGTCAAATCATATCCTTTAAAGGAGCTGTCAAACTGATCCGGCCGCAGCCCTGCCCTAATTTCATCAAATAAACGCCATCCTCCCGCTACCGGGAACGCATACAGAATCAGGAGGGAATTAATCATTCACTTAAACCTGCGCCCGCCGGGTAACGCCCCTCCGCGCGGGCCGACTAGTTAACAATCACGCTAACGATACCTCCTCGCCGCCGCCGCCGCCTGCCTGATACAATTATCCCAATGTGCATACTTAAACGGCATAACAATAAATTAATTTTAAAATCTGCCACGGCTAATGGCGTATTGTGTTACCGCAGATCGTGTTAGCGAGACTGATTAGTGAATCTTGGGAGTTTGCTTTGTAATCCGTGGGGTAAAAATTAGTCTTCTTGGAGGGTGAGTTTTTGGATATTGGTTTATTTGGTAATTTGGTTTGCTTTCATTTACCTTAACAATCAAAAGAGTTGGGATACATTACATTCACACAAACATTTTTTTGAAGTTTCATTAAAATATTTTTTTTTTTACATAATTTTGTTTATTTAAACTCTCCGTCAAAAACGATTAAATTTATTTAATTATAATACGAACAAATGTTTATTCTTGGAATATACTGTAAATACACAGATAAAGTCAAAATCATAGGAATATGACTGGCCAGCTGAAAAGTGGTTACTGTGCTTGGTATACGAAAACCATTTATTCCCTTCCTGTCCGAGAAAATAATTGTAGCCAGAAATAGGCGAGAGGAGAAAAGCCTCTCCTAATAGCAGCACATGGTGTCTTGAAAAAGCGCCTCAGTTACATATTGGGAATTTGGCAGAAGATTTATGGGCGCACTGTCCGCGGAGCGCCCTCCTTCCTCCATTTTGTTGTTTCTCACAGGAATTATGAAATATTGCGCGCAAAATAAATCAGAAACGAGAGAATGCACAAGGAAATGCACGGCCTCGAGCGCCGGGCCTGCACTCCGCCGGCGGCACATGCCGCGCAATAAATTGAGAATACAACCCCTTCTTATTGTTTTGATTTATAGTACAGGTACTTTTTCTATTTAAGATTGATTTAAATATAAAACTCATAGTTTTCAATAAATAGAAACAGATAGGTTGCAAAGAAGTTTGGCGATGAGATAACACAACATAGCCCAATGCTATTGCTGAAATAGTGTAATCGGTACTAAAAAAATGATACTAAATAAATTAAAAACCAGTTTATAATTCACTCAGAAATCTACATATGAAAGAGAATTATTATAATTTACGTTATTATATTCTTAAAAAAAAAGTGTAATCGCTCTTCCAAAGTAAACAAAATATGGGAATAAAAATTAAAAGGTTTAAGGAAAATTTAATTCATACCTATTTTTTGGATAATTTTTTTGCTATTATTGTATGGAGGTTTTCGTTTGCCTCATGTATATTTCGAGTTTAAAAAGATAACTAACAATTATTTGAATTTATTTTCCGTATTGAACCTTGGCTTTCAATGTATCACGTCTCTAAGACACCTCATCAAGGCTCCCGTCCAGCTTTGCATGGCAAATATTTCCAACGCGGAGGATGAGATTATCAATCTCTGTCGGCAAACATGACTGGGAAATACAGCTGAAGACACTCTTTCTTCATGAATGTTTCCAATACTCAATATCGTATCATTGCATTACATTATAACCAACTGACTACTTAGCCGCCATATCATAAAATAAAATCGTTAATTTTGTTAAAAAATGTCAATGATTTTTTAGCTCTAAATAATCGTTGGCCATCTCTAGAATGCGCGTGCATTAAGTTGTAAAAGTTTTTTGGAGTCAGTATCCATTTAATTGATTTCGTCAAATTAATTAAGCGTTTATACTTAGGTCAAAGATTATTGGATATTTTTTCAAATAAATGCCTTCACGTAATTCGTGATTGGTGATTGTGAGCACGACAAAATGACGAATGATAATTAACACTATTGCTTGTCTCTCTAACTTCTCTGACTTTAAAACTATTCATCGTGTAAATACACCGTAACGCATTTAGGTACGTGACAGAAGTGAAGCGAACATTTTAAAGGTTTTGTTTTGCATTCAAAAGGGAATCAACGAAAAGTTTTTAAAGACAAAAAAATATATTTTCTTATTTTCTCATGCTTAAATTTTAGATTGTTTGATTTCAACCAGAAATAAAAAAAACCCAGCATAATTATCGATTTTCTAGTGAGTTTTTATCGCTTTTCTCAATAAATTGATATAAAATGTATTTCTTTGTAAAATTTACGTCCAAATTATTTCTTTCGATACGATGTTTAATCATTTTTGATAGCTTGACAAAAAATGCATTGCATCTAACCGCAGCAGTGAATTTCAGACCGAACTGACTATTACCTCACTGTAAATCAGCAACAATAAAATACGATACGTTTAGTGTCTCAAAACGTATACAAGCGAGATAAAAAAACAAGATACCTGGTTGGTACACAGAATTATATAAAAATAGATATACACTTAAACTACATCTAAATAATTAACATCTGAACAACGCATATACAAGTAAACATTTATTTAAAGTATGATGTAAATTATTGATAGTATTGTCGTGTGTTGTAATGATAAAGTACAATATAAGGCACCGTTATAGCAGGTATTTGAATATTAATATGAAATAAAACTCGCAAGTGGAATTGCATTACAATTAATATTTCTGATAACGCTATGTATTGTTGATGTTTACCTAAAAGTATATCATATTATTCACAAGTCCTGCCGCTATCTGGGGGGTTTTATAAAACGTTTGCGGTTCAAAATACAAAAGCAAAATAATACTTTAGCATCAAGTTATTTTCTCAGAGGGAATCATCTCGGCATACATGTATGTAAATTTCATTCAAATATCCTAATCAGAGCGACGCTATTCGCCGTCCTCGCTGTAGACGAATATTCTCTTTGGTAATGCCGTAAATAAAACGATACAAGCGTGCGTAGGAAAGACTAAGAGCTGCCTGGCTGGCCGCGGCCTGAATGCTAATGCGCCCCCGCCCCTACCCCCTCCTCCTCCCCCTCCTCCTCCCCCTCCCCCCCCCCCGCCCCCCGCCCCCACCCCCCGCCCCCTCCCCCGCCCCCGCGCCCCCCTGGCAGTGCCGCCCGCAGACTGCGACCAGACGCCATGTTTTTAATTCCCGCTCGCTTTGTTCAGTTGCGGTTCTACTACCACCAGATATGGCTTGATATGATATTTCTACTCAATAAAATAAATATATACATCGGGCTTGTAAAATTTTTGAACTCCTAGTGTAATCCTAAGCATTCATATTGAAAATTACTACTACGAGATACTATAATATTTGTGAATGCACAATAACTTATTTTTATTATCAGTGAACTTATTTTAGTTTATAATGATTAAGTACATTTTTTTCAAATATTGAAAATTGACTAAAGAAACTCTTAGAAAAATATAATGCACCGACCATGTAAGCTTGGGGATGTGGGTTCAAATCCCACACAAATCACGATGATTTTTTTTCTAAGAGTTTCTTTAATCAATTTTCAATATTTGAAAAAATGTACTCAATCATTATCAATCAATAAAACCTGTATAGGCAAAATCGTACTTCCTGTGAGACGGTCTTCAAAAAAAAATCAATATTATTTAAATTTATTTATTACATGGAAAAAGTAAATATGCACGAATAATATTTTTGAGTGATGTATTATCAAAGAGAGTGTCAATCTGTTTGATAATGCCAACGTGATAGGTTGGCGAAACCGGTCACAAATAAAAACCAACATGTGGAAAATCACTCAAGAATTTTACTCAAAAATATAAAAATGGAATTCCACCAATTACTCTCTGTCAAAAATATTGAAATATATACGAGTCACAAAATCGTAGAATCAATGCATATATGGAAATAGTAGGTATTTTACGATAAACTGAAAGAAATAAATATTTGTATAGTGCATCGACTAAAAGATAAAATGGTGCAAATTTTTTTTTTTGTCCAATATCAAGTGACAATAAAGCATAATATAGTATTCAATAAAATTCACTACTTCACTTCTTTTGTTATACCTTACTTAGGGGCTTAGGGGATGAAAAAAAACTTCTTGAAGGTTGACCAAGTCGGTTAATGCACTTGTAAAAATACAAGCCCGTTTTTCTTTTGGTATTAAAGCAAGAGATTACTATTAGTAACAGGTCTTGCTTTCTGTAAATAATCTTGAATCATCTAAAAACTTAATTAGATATTGAAATATGATGTGCAGTTTTGAAAGTAAATATTTGAGTCATACTGTCGTATTGTATTCCAGTAATTATTTCTTTTATGTCTGTTATTGTAAATAGAGCAAACATGACAAAGCAAAAATTTTAAATTTAAAAGTAATCAACATTTTTCGAAAAAACTTCGAACAAATAATGTTTTTACTGAAAATAATTGCTAAGATTGCTTATAAAATTTATGTTCTTGCTTTATCACGTTGGTTCTAATTATAGTTCACTAATTATAATTATATAATTCCCCAGTTGTATGGAGTCTGTAGTCATCCGGAACATCGGAAATAGAGCACATTTTTTACTGATTTTCTTGGTCTTGAAAACTCATTCGATTATAAATGCACAAGAATATATATATACAAATATATTGGTTTCACACTTTTATGTTACAATAAAGTATGGATGATTTTTCTTCTTTGCTCTTACTGCATACGTTAAGATCGAGGAAAAATAAAGGGTAGTATTTAATGTAAAGCTCATATCTTTAGTTTGAACGTGCTTTATGCTACATCAAAATGACATAGCATTTATCTTTAAAGCCAGAACGTATTCAAATAGTTTATAGCGTAACTTGGTGAGTACATAGTATAATAAAAAAATGTTACTTTGTTTTCTTAGAAACTAGTTTTTGTATAAACTTATCTTTAAACACTGAGCGAATGCTCCAAGACCGTGACGCTCCACACTCGTTTTTTTGCAAAAAAATAAAAAAACTTTGCATAAGACCTACATAACATGTTATTACAACACATCGAACTTACATTATTTTCTTATATTTTTTTATTTCTATCGACGCATATTTCGCTATCGATTTGTAAAAATAAAGTATTACTACTAAAATATATGTACAAACTATGAAATTATTTTCTAATAATCAGGATTTGTATTCGTGAATATTTTGTCTCGTTCACGACCAGAGTCTGATCCCTTCAGCGATTCATCAGTAAGCATGTTTTCATATTTTCGGATTTACGTATATTTAGCGTTTAGTAAGTAATTTCGCCTAAATTTTTTATACCAGTATCGATGGCTTCTTAACGCTGTTAAATCTTAGTTTTTTTTTAACGTCTGCATCTTGGGTAACTATTGATACCTTTAGATAGATGCATTGGTATCTACCGATATCTTCAATGAAATATATCGATAACATTTTATTACATTTTTATTTTAGCAATGCTAAATAACTTTTTCCAGCAAGTGTGACTGGTGTGATAGGTGATTTACGTATAAAAATAAAACGAATAATAAAACGTCCAAACAACATTTTCTATACTTTTATTTATTTTTTTATATATTCATTGAAAAATTTGTACCAGTTTATTATTACAAATATACTTAAAAGTATCAATGCAGTTCTCGCAGTAGGCAGCTAGCAGCCTTAAGGCCCGTATAATGTGAGTTAGCAGGTGCCTTGGCTGCTACGGAAATGTGTACAATTCATATAAAAAACAAGTGTTTTCATAAACGCCCTGTAATATTTCACAGCAACCCCTTAATCAGCGACCACCTGCGCCTGTCTGCCCAGAAAAATGACCAAATTTTCATTTTATTGAAAGATTCTATGTTATTCAATATTTCTTGACTGAAGGTTGATTTCAAAGATTTTATTAGATATGCAGTTTATAATTAAAACTTGATTTCTTGATACATTCTATAACATTTAAAGAATAATTATGCTCATACCTTTTAGTACCTCATTTTAATAGTATTTAGATATCAAATTTTGATATTCTGATTAAAATTAGTCATCAAAATCAATACTACCTCAAGAAAAACAGTTTCGTACAAAATAATTTATGCAAAACTAAAATATAAACGCCAATTCATGAAGCTGATTTTTAGAGTAAACTGTTACTATTATTTATTGATCTATATGCAACATTAAGTAACTATACTTTCGAATACTATCGATCTTCATGTGAAAACATCTAAATCTTAAATATTATTAGTTATTAATTGATTCTTTAAATTAATCATGTTATACTAACAACTACATTTTACCCTATTGGTTTTGAGTTTATAATCAATACTTAATTCAAATCACAATAAGTACTATAAATTCTAGCATATAATACTAAGTATGCATTGGTTAATCTCCAGGTCACTGCAATTTATATGAAAATAAGCAATGGAGCCGCCTCAGGCACTTTGGTCACTCTCTACGGACAGATGCGGGCCGATAATTAATTTATCAAAACAATCTCCCTTTGAACCCTTCAGGACATCAGCCAAAGATAACTCGGACTCTTTATCCCTTTATTGTTACTTCTATTAATCCCACACCCTTCAGTGCTCCAGGCTGTATTTTCTCACCATCGCAAATTATTGATTTTATAAGTTTTCTGTTTATTTATTAGAACCTCAAAGTTATATTTTTTCTAATTTGTAAAAAAATATTTATACTAATATTTTTATCTTACGTGCTCTTGACAAAGTAATATCTAAATAACTTCTTCTAACTAAATAATTAGAAATAACTTTTTGTGTCTCATCTCTGTGCAGTCTTGTCTGAGGTTTTCATCCCTCAACCCTTATGCATTCCTGAGTAGAAGGATATCGGCACATTCACATACAATCATTCCACACAAAATGTGCCCCAGAGTGAGAGGGTTACTTATTCAACTTCCTCTTAAATATGTAATGAATTATTTATGTCATCGATTTTATCATGGCACCATCTTTTTGGTCCATTCTTTGAAAAAATATATAAATAAAAATTAAATTAACTATGAACGGTTTTAATATATAGTTAATCATTTATGTTATAAATTTAATGTCTAATAATTAAATGCTATGTCAAATATCTTTACAACCCAAAAAGTATAGAAGTCGTATATTCAATTTAGCATGATCTAATTAACGTTCATAATTTGTATGTGCATAAAATGTATGTGCATAAAATGATATTTTTATTGTTTTCTTTTTGTTTTGGAGATATCAAAATTCTGTTTATTATATTTTTTTGACTGTGTACGGTCTTGAGAAAAAACCAATGAATAATTTACAAGAACTACAACAAACGTATCGATAAAAGATAATATGTTGAATTTGGTTATTTATAAATGTCTTAACATTCATAAATAAAAGAAAGCTTTGATATATAATTATAAATATCGCCTGGCAAATAATCATGTATTTATAAAAATGTGCGCACAGTGTACACTTCACTCCCCCCTCTATTAGCATTGATCACACGTCCTCCCTCTCCCCCTTTTCTCACCCCCCAATCTCGGAGCAGAAATAAGTAAGAAAGCCAAGCGTCCGCAAAGACTTCATTATTTCCTCAGTGAAGGGTAAAAGTTGATCAACGGATATCCTCCCGCTGCGCTGTTTGGACAAAGCTCATTTGGACACAACCAACCCCACACACGTACCCGCGCTTATATCCACTCACTCAGTGCGATATACCGTGTGAGCCATTGCTGAAACACCCACCGAGGTTTTCTGTGCAGTTGTGTATAATAACAAATCTTTGTTTCACTCTTTGTTGAAGTCAAATTATATCTGCCTTTTCACAACACCAAAAAAAAGAATCATACACAAAATATTTTTTTTTCATAGTATCAATGTGTTGAAGCACAAGAATTCAATAGTAAATAAGTTTCCTGGCATTTGTGCTTTTCAAATTATAAATAATATACATACAATTTTAATAATAAATCTTTGTGGGTGTTTAAGCATGGGATTATTTGTTTACACTTGGGACATATAAATATGCAATTTGTCTAAAATTTCTATAAATAAAAATGCAACTTTAAATACACTACATTAAATTGAATGTGCAGATTATTAAATGTTATAAAGTTACTTGTGTCTTTGTATCTTTGAGTCGATCGGGTAAATGAATACCAAAATCAGCTAAAAAGTTAAATCCACTTGTTGTTTAAATGAAGGTTTCCATCAGAAACTGTGTAAGCGCTTGAGCGTTCAGCATGCTCGATTGAGCGTCAAAACTTCTCCTCGCATCAATAACAACAACAAAAGTCTTGAATGAATCCATTCAATTCACACAGAAATCCATCTCATTCAAATCACAATTTCATTCACTAAGCCGCCATGAAAGAAATCATCTCACCTACAAACGGAAACGGATCGGGAGAATTCGAGAATATTACGGAGGCTTAATGAACCGTCCCCGGCTCTGGTCAGCTTGCGCAAGCCTGCCCAGCCGTGCGCCCCCGGGCCTCGCTTCCTACGCTCCACTTCATACGCAAAGTACCCGATAAACATGCGCACTCCAGTTTCACTTGTGCTAACTGTTATTTTTTGTCGCGTGCGTTGGGCTTTTCGAAACGCAGCCTTGCCGGTTGCTAAATCAATTAGTGTCGTACCTTTGTACTTTTGCAGTGACGACACTCAGTTTGCAGGTGTGATTTACTTATTTTGAAAACTCTAATTATGTTTAAAATATCTTGTAACTGCTTAAAAATGTTTCACTAATAATATATAAAAAGTTTCAATTTAGACCATAGGCTCCCAAACTTTTTGTCCCGTCGACCCCATGTCGAGTTTTCCTGTTTTTCGTAGAGCCTTGCTAATATTGAATTTTTACATTTGACTGGATTTTTCGTCCGTTATATCCGAAATCCGTTAAATAGGGGTCCGTTATATCGAGGTTTTACTGTATACCTTTATGAATAAAACACACAAAATGCAAATATAGTAACATTTACTAATAAAATCAATACTTTTAATGGGAGGGATGGGTCTTACACTTTGATAGGAAATTTTCAATATTTGGCTTCAAATAAGTCAGATTAAATTTAAATCTCCTCGCGCAGCTTTTTTTTGCAAGTAGAATGGCAACCTCACTGAAACCCCTTTCCACGAGGAATGAAGGTGGTAAAGCTTTTAAAAACCTTCTTGCGATAGTCCATAATGCAAGATAAATAGCAGGTATGTCTCTCTGAAGCCAAAAGTGCTGATATCCTTTTCTAAACTGCACCTTCAGTTCTTCAATCAGTTCTTCTTGTAGTATGACTTCCGATTCTTCAATGTAACCGTATAGATTGATAATCCACTGCGGTATTTTGGTGATGACCTGCTTAAACGGGATCCACTCTCGTAGACCCCCATTTACAGTTCGTGGACCCCCAATTTAATTTTTCGCTGTCATCGACCCCTTGCAGGGCGGAATCGACCCCTGGGGGTCGATATTGACCACTTTGGGAACCAGTGATTTAGACACATACCCTTTGTATTAGGTATTCTCGTAAACTAAATACGAGTATTTGTCCCGACTGTTATCTGTGTGACAAATATTGATGATTGCCATAAAACGACAACCAGTGTAAATAATTTCTCAAGGGAGAAATATTATAATATAATCTGGTGAATATAACTACATTTGTAGTTTTACAACAAATATATAGAACGTACCAATTACAGAATTTTACTTGACCTGTTCTGATACAATCCTGTGACGTCTCCGATTTTAAAATATTTCTGGAAACTGATTTAATTAAAATATATATACTCATATTATGGAACAAATTAACAGCAAAATGCCTATTCTTATTAAGTGTCTTATGTGTAGCTTAAGCGAGTATTTGAACGGGTAATGTATTATAAGCAGACAGCTTACAGGCCGATGTGGAATCAGCT
Source organism: Atopsyche davidsoni (assembly GCA_022113835.1). Lineage (NCBI taxonomy): Eukaryota > Metazoa > Arthropoda > Insecta > Trichoptera > Hydrobiosidae > Atopsyche > Atopsyche davidsoni. The sequence goes on along the minus strand of JAILWY010000006.1, from coordinate 4,144,883 downwards.
AGGATGCTCAGATATTGGCTCAGGCCTCTCCCCCAACTTGTTGCCCTAAGCCGGCCCCGCCAGGTCCCCCGCGAAGTAAGCCGCGTCGATGATGATTCATGATAGCGATATTTTGCAAAGCCCCTTATCGTGCGAAATCCATTTTATCAAATGCTTCGCAAATCATAGCTTCATCTTTTAACTTGATTCAAACATGCAATAAGCCTGTCAATTTATAACGACGTATTGAGTACATAATCTTATTCCCATTTTGCAATAAAAAATTATTAAAAGTATTTTTAGGTTATGTACATTCATTCACTTTTACTCTGAGTTATCAGTCATTACAAACAGAGTAAATGGATGTACCTAATTTCATGCAGCGGCTATCCAAGATCAGAGATTCTGTGTAGAGACAGACTTGCGCACGTGCCCCCACGTGTAGGTTCCTATCGCCGGAATCTGGCACGTGCAATTACACCTAGGCAAGTGCGACGAACCCCTTAAATATTATATTATATTCAAAAGGATTTTATCAAAAAAAACATATTTACATATTTTAAACATAAACAGATTTTTTTAGTGTACCCATTCAACAAAAATACAAAGGACTATCTACACAAAGAATCGCTGAAATTAAATAAGTCACACAAAGTACTTGAATTATATTTGAATTCACGTAAGTGTAATATGGTTTATTTATTCAAACTCCTACTTTTCAAATGCATTTAAAATGTTGCTCTTATTGATCAAAACGTCAAAAGCATCAACTTATTAACTTTTTTCACAAAAATTTAATTATTATAAAAAACGAAAAAAGTACTGGCGGAAATATATTAGGGAAAATTAAGCTTTAGTTATTAATTGATTTTCACTTTACGGCGTTCAACAAATAAATGCGTTGAGTAGAGTTAATATTTGTGTTTTTCAAAGTGATCTAATTTTTGCTTTTTTCTAAATATATTTGCATCGATATGCTAACTTTGTTCTAATCTCAACGTCACATATAGTTTAATATGATTACAAATTTAATTCAGGCTATTTACAATAGTAAATATGGCAGGTATCAGGGCGATGTTGAATGGCGGAATATAGCTCGTTCTCATAATCATAATTCAGATTTAACCCTCGCGCGCCCGGTGACCGGATGGAAGATAAACGCCGCAACAAATTTGTTCGCCTACCCTCCGCACGTTTTATTGTTTGGGGTAAATTGTAATAAAATGTAATATGATAATGTTTGTACCGCAAGCCGACCGCGCTCGCAGGGTTATTATTAGGCACCTCCACTGCGGGTAATTTAATAATATTAAGCATTTATCATTATATACAGACTTAATAATGTCATATATTTTGTATTGTTGTCTAAGAATAAAAATGATAGTGACCTTTAATGGTTAATATTATAAATTATTTAGAGATAAACATACTACTTAAAAAATATATAAAAAATAATTATCTTAGTAATATTATCAAAATATTACAGTCCCAAGTGTTACGGTTTCAATGATTAAAAGCATCATGTTCAAATCACGTACATATATGTTTTATATTTCCTAGAGTTACAGTATTCAAGTGAGGAACTCAGTATTTTAGAGTAAATCACTTAAACGTAAAAGTAAAAAAGCAAGATAATATTATATATAGATATAATAATTCATTCACGTCACGTCTCGCTCCTTGGTAGATCACTTTACGTTGAAAAAAATATATATTAGGACGTTTATTTTTTACTAGTTACAGTGGCTTATACAAAGGGCTTGACACGTGTTGACTTTATTAAAATGTCTTTTTACTGTAAAAAGCCTAAATTTATGGAAACAATGAAAAGAAAATGAATTTACTTACCTGGATGATACAGGATGCGCCGGAGTACAGGTAGCATAGAGATGAGGCGCGAGACCCTAGGGCTGCATACTAACAAAACATAAACGAAACCATACCAATAAATTGTACTATGCATAGACCGTATAATGAATATCAATGATACCTTGTCGTGTACCTATGTGTGATTTTAAGTACTTTATTTTATAAATTTAAATATATATTTTATTCTAGCAACAAAAAAAACAAATAACGAATAAAATATCTAGGTGTTTCTATTATTGTATTAAAATTCTTGATATTAATAAATATTGCGTGACAGCTTAGGACTCGTGATTATTCATTTCACATCGTGGTCATTATAGATCATAAGAGATCACCACATTTTTGTAAAGGTTTTTGTCTTTGTAATGTTGTATTATAAAATTAACATTTCATATATTGAAAAGAAAAAGTAACCAAACTGCCATAAATTGTATGCTGTTCAGGAAAAATAATTATTTTTAGTAAAAAGATAAGTTTTATATATTCATGCAACCCTAGAATTTTGAAAATATAATAAAGTCGTTTAAGTGGAGTCGTAATTCGTTTCGGTTAGTTTACGAGATCTGTCATCGGGATAAACAACGGAGCGACGTAACTTTAAACTCGCGTTAAGATGCCGCGCGAGCTGGGCGAAGAATGCAATGCACGTGCGTTGAGACGCAAAATCAAAGTTACAGCCTGACGTCATTGATGGCTTATCCATATTTACTTAAAATATACTATCCATACTCATTATTTTAAATATAAATTTATTTTAACTTTCCTTTAAAACCATGTGTTTGGGGTTCACGCTTATATTAAAATAGTGCACTCAAATGCAAAAATGCTATCACAAGAACCTAATTGATTTATTCAATGCCCAACACTCTCACACACAAAAAAAATGTGTGGATTTACTAGTTAATATAAAATTACAATATTTGTTTCTATTTTTAAAACAATAAAATAAAAAAATAGGAAAATGTATATAATACATATAAAATCATATAATAATTGATGTAGACAAGCATTTTTTTACAAAAATTTAAAAAAAAATTCAATGTATAAAAAAGTTATTTTAATTTAACGTTAATATTCAAGACGACAGCAAAATTAGTCTCTCTCAAAATTACAGTTCGTCTACAGAAACCAAAACCATTGTAAAAGCTGAATCCTCCATTCACAAAAATCCAAGAACCGGAGATGCAAGCAGAGATAGGGAGACGATCTGTATCCACCGAGGTCTCAGCTTCTCCGCGGAGCTCGACCTGCTTCCAGCTGCTACATAAGAAACCGTTATGTAGATAATTCTCTTCTGAATTAATGCATCACAGTACGGAGTGTTACGCTCCTGTGCAGTGAGACGGCACATTTTTTGTTAGGATTTTGTGTTGTCGTTTTTTTGTGGCGCCGTGGCGATTAGGAAAATTTTATTACCATTAGCGTCGCTCTTTATCCTCTGCGGAGTGACGACGAGTAAGAACCGATATTTGTCTTTATTTAAATTGGCTCTTAATTAGACTTCGTGGTAAAAAGTATACTTGATTAGCCAGTCACTAAACTGAACTCAAAATCTAATTTTTGGGATAATTCAACTAGGTTATGTGGATTGCTTTTTCCTAAAATTTATGGGTTGGTTTTTGCATTTATAGCATACATACACAATACTTAACGTACAATAAATGTTTCCAAGATATAACAGTGCTATTGTTATGAAACTGAAAAATGTTTTTTTATTACAAGTCACAAGCGAAACTCAAATTAACACCTTGCCTCGGATAGTTATTTTCCAAAACGCAATAAAATATTTAAAAAAATATTATATTTAAATGGTTTGCTGATAGCAATCCAATAGATATTCAATCGTACAATAATATTAATTTGTTTTCGTCGGTATTCTATAGTCTACATTAAAACCGTGTGTATATAAAAAATATATATGTAAACAGTTCGTTTTATCTCTGTGAATCTTAGAGTGAGTATATGGAATTCAAATATATCTTATGTGCACCATCGCACAGAGTGTGCAGACAAATTTAAGACGCCGTCACGCCGCTTTACTTAAATCCAATAAACACATCAAAACTCACTCGATCTGATATTTCTTGCCCCGCAAGTACACGGAACAAACACCGCGCGTTCTCCAGAGAACTTGAGTTTTATACGAAGCCTCCACAAAGCGGCGACTCAAAGGAACTGAAAACATGAAAGATTCGAGGATTTGTATCATGTTACTCATTGAGCCTGTGCTATACAACCCAAGTCAAAATAAACAGTTTCGCATAAAGGAAATTTATAATATAATCTATAATTTTTGTGCAAACAAAAATAATATAAAATTAATAAAAATGTATTCTAGAGGTAATGTTTTTAATTAAGTTTTATGCGTCTAATATATAAATTTTTCTATTTTCCCAGGTGCCTCACGTAGCAGAACAGCAGCTGGTCTGGCGTTGGAGCTCTTTGAGCAACACCAAGGGACCCACATCCTTCAGGTAGAGATTAAATATTTTAAACAGCTGTAGCTTAATACAAATTTATCGTACTAAAATAACTATACCTTGAGATAATTGTCACAAAACTTTTATTTATTCGTCTTAATCCTTTATTCACGTCTAGTCTGAATATCCGGATTGTATTAAATATCAGGATATTTTCCATCATTTTAAATTTATGTTATTTTTACTTTGGTGTTCTTCATGAGGAATCTCTTATTTTAAATAGACATATTTTAAATAAATAATTATTATTTTAGCTTTTACGGTGTTACTTGATGTTTCACAATATTAATAAAAAATACGTATTCAGTACAAGGGTGTGTTTCAGTAACGCTTCATCCAATTCTGCTAGAATTTTTGTTCTTAGTAGTAGTATTGGCTGAAAATCTCATATCCCTCGAAGCCTTCCTGAGGGTGGTACCACCCCTTGGATAATGAAGAATGGCCGCCGAGGCGTGACCGGAATCCGGAGGAAGCTTTGGGGGAGCCGGGAGATGAAGGCTCCGCCGAAGGAAGTGTTACACGGCGATGCTCTGTTTAGATCTTTAGATGATAATAAATAGCGGCTTCCTGATGGCTGGTTTTAGACAGGCTAAAGGCTGAAGGATTTTCTTTTCTTATAAAACATAATACTTATGAATTTTAGGTAAATAAATTTAAAGATTCGTCAATGGATTTTATTATTAAATACAACTGCTTTGGTAATTGTTTTTCAAATAATAACTGGTTTAATTCTGCGTTTTGCATATAAAACTGAAATATTAATAAATTTTCAAAAAAAACATTAAATTGGATAAGTATATGATGATGACTTATTTTGTGTGATGTCATTGTTGATAATTGTACATTTTACAGTGACCTTTTTTTACGCTAATGATTCTAGATAGTGCAAATATCTACTATATATATTTTTCCAATATTTTAAATAGTATTTTACCTATGACATTTTTTTAATATTAATTCAATTTACTGCATTAAAAATCATAATTTTTGTGTCAATCTTGCTTATTAATATATATACATATATATATATACACATATATTAACAAGTAAGATTGGCATCAAACATAAAAATTAAATTACTATTACTAAATATATTAGAAGAATTACGTAAAACTTGAATCGAATCAAATACGACTCGCCGATTCGTTTTTGATTCGGCGTATTATAAAAGCCCTTTCATGTAAATAAAGTCATTATGGTCTGCTATCGCAGTTGCCATTGTGTCAGTGAAATTTTAAATTCATTTTCAGTTTAATGATCCGTCATTTTTGAGTGAGAAATTGACTGTTAAGATGATATTACGCAATCGCTATAATCATTTTCGATGAATGAAAACAGTTTCATTGAGAAATAATGATTAAGGTGTTTTGAATGCCTCAATTGATTCCAAAACACAACCATGGGGATATTTGTCACTAAAAAAGTTTAAATTTTATCAATTTAAACAAAATCATCATTTATTTGTGAACAAGTACGACGTCTATTTAAACCAAACAAATATTCGTATATAATTTACTATGTATTTATATTTGATTTAATACAAATATTTAGTGAAAACGTTTTTCGTTAATTTTAGAGTAATTTAATGATTTTTTTTATTGTATAAACAATAATGTTTCATTAAAATATTGTAATGGTAGTAACATTCTTACATTAAAATAAATTTATACGAAAAATTGATTTTTTAAGATAGCAGTGTGCAAAAATAGATTGAAGTATCAATTAACCAATAACCCCTCTATTAAAGTGTTTTGTCATTTCGGGATTTTCACAATTAAAAGTGTTATAAAATTGACCACGCTTTACGGAAACACGTTGATAAAATATTTAAATTTAATAAAAACTCACGTTGATTGATGGGGCCACTTCATCTGTGTGGTATATCGAATCAAATAAGTCAACAACAAAGGACCCCTGTTCGACTCCCACCAGCGGCACTCGCCGGTTTCGCCATGCCGGAGAGGCCTGGCTGGTCTGTGGCCACGAGCGGTACATTGTCCACTGCCATTGCTTAAGACGGCGTAATGGTCACCTGATCACAAACCATTAAATTGGATATGTATCATTATGGTAGCCGCCGTGGTCCAAGCCCACTGGCCCATGAAATAACTCCGTCTATTGTCATACATCCAATACGTCATATTTTTTAAGTCGCATGCAAAGCTACTTTTTGCTTATCATTGACCCTGGTAGAATTTTTTTAAGCCACCGTGACTACTCTGGTTTGGTTTATATTTTTTTAGTATTTTTTCCCATCAGTATGGTCATTAGGCAATAATGAAACGATATTTGAGTAATAGAGTGCATTTATACAATATATATATATATATATATATATATATATATATATATATATATATATATATATGTATTTTGATTAGAAATAATTTTACTATATAAATGTTAAGTTTTCAGCAAACGTGTTTATAAAAAGTACATATTCAAATTATTATTTAATAATTGCCAATAAAAACAATACTATACGCTTTCATTTTATTTCAATATACTCAATATGAATCTAATGATGTATATAAAAAAAATTAACTGGCTCTTATTAAAATGCGCACAATTTAATTAATATTCTTTGTCAAATTTTTTGGTAATATGTTTTAAAAATCTAATTAAAATTTTATTCAAATGCCTGTTTTGATTTGAAAAATTGCATTCGTACAAGTTTACTGCAAAAAATAATATAATTTTGCTTCGACGAAATCACAAAAAAAACACATTAATTCTGTTCAAAAATGTTACATCTTGAAGATTGATTACATAATTTTTTCCAATTATTTTAGATAGGTTTGTCATTTATATTTATATGAAATCACCTCTATTCAATAACAAATTATTATTTTTTCACGCCCGTTGAACATGATAAAAAATACAGTAGATGTGGGTATTGTAATTCTAAATATTTACACAATGTTAACAGAGCAAACTGCTTTTTTATAACAATTCTATGCATGAAATATAAATTTTATTTTAATAGATAAAGTTTGTGTAATCCGTTCATAAAAAATATATTTCACAATTTACAAAAGCTATGGCAAAATGTAAAAATCTAATAATTTATTTTCATATTTTTTTTCAAGAAAAAGAAATCGGTATAAATGTAGTATAAGTCATTTAAAAACAAGTCAAAACTATCTCTGGACATTAAATATTCACAAAAATTATTACATCGGGTTAAACAGTCTTAGTAGTGTACCAATAAAATTATATTTTGAATATACGTGTCCGATCTTTTAACTTGATTTTAAATTTATAATTGTAGCCTACATTTAAGTAAAATCTTACTTGTTTATTTTTTTTTCTCACATGGGATCTCGATAGAATCTGTTGTTTTTCTGATTACCAGAAAAACAACAGATGTGTATGATATTCGCTTTTCGTCCGCCACGTCTAATGAAAAATTAATATCTTAAATTATTATTTTTTTTCTTTGAGTCTATTAGCGGAAAACAGCTCAACATATAATAGATCATCTGAGAATGCGGAGCCTACAACCACATTACGGTTTAAAAGTAAGAGACCGCAAGGATAGAGGCTTGTAGGCAAGCAATAGAAAGCATTAAGAGACAGTTGTGGCTTTTTACGGCTTGAAACCTCTTTATAAGGAAACCATGAAGATTATACAACAGAGAAATTTATTTAAAAACTGCTACGTAAAAGTCAAAGTCATCCTGAAAAATAATTGAAAATTCACTTCAAGTATAAATTTTAAAATAGCACATTTAGCATATTGCATTTATCTATGTTTTGTAGGTGTTTATTCCCGTACCTAAAGTGTATATATGACTTAATTTCCTGGACAAATATATCAAACCTAACTTTGTGAAAATAAATATATTTTTTTAAAAGTTTTTAGTTAATCACAACGTCATAACGTGAAACGAAAAACTTTAAAGTCACAATGCTTATTTCAAAACAAGTATACCAGTACTGAGAAGCCATTTATATTTAGCATTGTGTCCAATTGAACTTTGCGAAATGCGCTCATTTCTTCATAAATTTGCGTAAAATGTACGGGACATGCGTATTTTATATAAAGTTGTTTGAGTTATGAAAATTTTAATTTGATTTTGGAGATTTCTCCGCGCCAAGGTGAGAATATGGCGGGCGGGGCTCCGCTGGCGCAAGCGGCTCGGCGACATTAGCACGTATCGCCTGAATGTGAGCGCAGGTTTTTATCTATTTATTTCAAATTTATTTGGAGCAAAAACAAGCGATATTTTGAAATCCGTTAGGCATATATGGGCGCTTATCGTACTTTAGGCTCACCGGCTTGCAAAATATACAATTATGATTGTGTCAATAATGGCATTTCAACCTTATATAAAAGTGCCTCTGTAAAAACCTTATTTTGCTTAGACGAAAGTTTCACACAGAGGTCAATAAATTTTTCCATTACTCAAGAAAATTATAAATATTTTTGTAATATATGTAATGTGATTCCGATGTATGTGTGTATTTTACTGGACTTGGATACCTTCTAAGTTATATTGTTTTATGATAAATGATAAGTAATATTGATTTATTGTTTGTTACAGTCATTAGACGGCTTCGCACTTTCTGTCGCGGCAGATGGGAGGTTCCTGTATATATCAGAAACTGTTTCAATATACCTAGGATTATCACAGGTAAGTCTGTTTATTCTAATATCTTTTATTTCATACCTATCCACTGGAAAAAAAAACCAAACTGTAAACCCGACAGTCTCCAAGTGATTCTGCCGACCTCTCTTCACTATTCCCAACCTCTTCCAGTATCTATATCTATAAAATCGATACCTTATTAAGAAAATAAAAAAAAAACTTGTTTATTCATTTCAGTTTATACTATACGAAAATTAATTTAAAAATCTCAAAATTACTTGTTAAAAAAAGCTTTTCTTATATAAGGTTGATATCATAGGTGTCAAAATTATAAATTAATTACTAGCGGATTAATTCAATAAATGAAGACATTGCGAAATATTTGACGTTTAATCTTGTTTATACAAATAAGCCAGAATAATAGACAGGGTAAAGCTTTCGCCGTGAGTCCCCAGCGCACAGACTGGACCACGTAAACGCGACTACGTGATTTGCGTCCCAAACGGCCGGCGGACGTCTGGCCGCCCGAAAGCTCATCTTCTTTATCACAATGATAAACTTTCGATATTCTTTATGCCCCCGTACGTATCGCGGCTACAGCTATTACAACGATACTCTGGCGTATTCAATTAGGTAAATGGTGATTTAGGTACAACCACCTTAAAAATATAACGATTTCAATTATAAGTATTGTAGTATTGGCCATGAAGTTACGCATACGACTCCTGGGTTACAGTTAATGAAATGCAATAAATGTTTAAAAAAGTGAAAAAAAACCTTTCGATTTGATTTATTTTTGATATGCTGATGACATCAAATCAAACTATGCTTAATAATGCCTTTAGATCTGCTGTTTATTTACACATACTTCTGAGAAATTTATAAAAGTCGATGTTCAAATTTTACAATGCTTAATTTAATTTATTCATTTATCAAAAAAAAGTACTGAATGAATTATTATAAATTAGATTATTTTCTAAAATGATTGCCAATTTATTTCCTACCCTTAGAAACAGACCCTTAATACATTCATATCTGCCTCAGTTTCATCGAAGACGTTTTCTTTTCAATACTTGTCAGTTCAAAAAAGTATTTTGCACTTATAGATTCATATAAATTTATCAATTATACCAAAAAGGAGTTTTCGTATTCTGTAATTTTTATACGCGTAAAATATTTTAAAAAATGCTTAATGTTTTCAAAAATATCCCAGCGTTATGTTATACTTTAAATTTCATACCTCCGTGGAAACCCTTTGGTAAGTTACGCATGTGGGCGTGAACACATGACGTGACGTGAATGTGCTATTTTTGCTTCCACTTTAGAAAACAAACAATAATTTTGTTTTAGTGCTCGCCGGAGTGCGGGTAAGCCAGTTCTAAAGTCACGGCCGCGGTATTATCGCCAAGGTATAACGTCTTAATCTCTTTCTGAAACTCGCGAGATTACTCCAAACTTCGGGGCGGATTTGCACAATTTCCTCTAAAAACAACGACACGCGCGAACTGCTATATACTCAAAAATATATAGGATCTGCAGATACTTGTGTACCTCGCCGGGTTGGAGCCGGCAGGCTGTGTGCGGGGGAAAGGGCGAGTCGTTAGCACCATCGTGTTATCCGCAGGAAAATTGCTGTTTTCTATTTTTATAGAGAATTAAACTAAATTATGAGAAATATAAAAATTATTTATTTAACTTTGATGTAATAGCTGTGTTATTTTATATATTTTACAAAATAAAATATCACGATTAACTAATCAACTGTATGAAAGTACTCTGGACTTGTGAATGGTTATCATAAAGCAAATGAATGTTTTGTCACTTTAGCAGAGTAGATATAAAAAAACGCCGCTTTTTATTGAAATTATAACAAAAATCAGCTGCTTTTCTGTTATAGCTTGAATAAAAAAATAACAGTCCGTGTATAATCAAGAAAAATCATGATTAGTTTCGTCCATAAACCGCGGTACAGCGTGTTCCTGACTCACGTGCCGGGTTCATTTTTCACCGGTAAATCCTGGCTCGGCGTTATCCTGGTCGGGAGGAGCGCCGCGCTCCTGCCGTGACGTCAGTCGGCGAGCCAACATGGCGGCGGCGGACAAGATGGAGGATGCGGGTCACGTGCTCGCCCCCGTCGCCCCCGCCTCCGCCTCCGCCACCCCTGCAGCCTCTTTGTGTGCTTTTTCTGCCGTCTAGTCGAGAATGGCAGGTTATTCCTGGCGATAGATAGTTAATAGTTATGCAGTATTTGCTGTCGTAAATATGAAAAGTATAATATTAAAATGGTTTTACATATTTTTTGATAGTGACCAATACGTAGTTTATATAAATGTGGCTAAAGATTCCATATGAAAACAATAAGCATCTTATCTGTGTATACAATAAAAGATTAAAAGTTACGTGTTTTCTATGTGTAGTAAAAATAAACTTAACTTGTCACATATTCAGGAGTTTTTAAAGTGATTCTGAAATATCATTAAGTACAAAATTTACAATAAAAAAAAATAATTTAAAGACATAATTTAGATCGAATAGCGAGGAGAAAGTTTAAAACTTTATGTTTCTACAATTATGTTTAACGGAAATTTAAATATACTTATAAACATATAAAGTCACTAGTGTGTATAATTACATATAATCAAATTAATTCATTCCTAGTTTTATATCGTTAAATAGTTTAAAGCAAACTGCTAATTAGATCAACTCGTCAATAAAATTAAAATCTTTCAATTGGCTCTCCTTCGTCAAGTGTTTCAAGTGGGGTCGCGAAAAACACTCGAGAGTCTGCTCAGCCGTCATTCTGGGAAAACTTTTTCCTGTGAATGTTCCCATTTCAATTTGATGCTTGAAGCAGCCCGAGCAGGCCCCAAATTGAAAGCAACGGCGACGGGCGTCTCTCGGCCGACTTCAGACTCCAGGCGCAGCAACTATAATCTCGTTGGCCGATCAACTTTGTGCATAACGACGCGAGTTGGTCGGGAAACTTGGAATTACGTGAAAACGGCGGGGAGGAGGGAACTTCCCCGCGCTCGCAGTACTGACTTACCGGCGGCCATCTTCTTTTGCAGATTTAGGTGTGAAGTTGGCACGCTTTGTGCGGGGTGTGTGTGTGTGTAAGGTTGCCATTGTAGGAATGTGCTGCGATTTTGTTTATGACCATGTGCAAAGTTGCTACACTCGTATAAGTTTAATGTAAGCGAAAATAAACTTTTTTTACTTAGATATAAAATACAGAAAAAAAAAGTATATTTTTACTTAAAATTGAATTTTTTAAAATATCTCTGTAACCACTAAAATAAGTAGTATAAATTTTAACTATACATATAAAAATTGTCTTTCCACTTCTGTATCAGAAGAAGGAAATGCATCGAAGAGAAAATTCTCCTGAATAAAATCAGAGATCAACCCTTCCCAAACAGAATTGAAATTCAAATTATCTCGAACCTCCTCAGAGGATATCATCCCATACACTTTCACCCCAACTCTCGCCAGGTGAGCTCACAAATTGGTTGCCTACATCAAAGCCAGGTGACTTTGTGCCACCTAGGTCCACACTATTATTCGATTTGAATGCTAACACAAGCAGCCTTAGTGAATATGATTAATGTATATATATATAATTTTATTATAATATAAAATATAAATTCTGGTGGTTATTTGGCAATAAAAGCTTATAGTATAGCCTTGGGTTTAACCAGTCGTTTAGTTTTTACGCATCCATGTCAGCTTATTTCCGATTGCAGGTTATATCAAACAGTACTACTCGAACATGAGAGGAGAACGAATTGGGAATTTGAAATGGTTACTGTCAAATTAAATTAGCAAATATTCGTCAAACTTCATTGTTTCTACAACTTCAAATGTCAATAAAATATCCTACTCAAATTATAATTTCTTAAAAATATATATATGTTCTGATATAATGGATAACAGGCATATTATAGATTTTCAATTTGTCAATTTTTTTCGAAGGCGATTACCGAAAATTCGATTGCTTGAAACTGTTACTTACGCTTGTTTATTATGTCGACATTATTTTATATACAAGTATATTTGTTTTGACTAAAAACTAGTGGCTTGTTCCTCCCTGCGCCCCGCATGCAGGCACCGCCATGCATGCCATGTGTGACGTCACTTGCGCAGTAGCCAATGGGAGGCGCCCGAGCCCACCGTTTTGAAACTAATATGCGTGATAATCAACTTTTTTAGACAACACAATTTGTCCAGAATATTTCTTTCTACAATAGCAATCAACTTTTTTATTGCTTTTATTTTATTTTAGTAAAACTTATCTACCATTCCACCAGAGATATCTGGTGTTTGATTATTCAATAACTGTACACGTTTTTAGAAGTGTACTGAATCGTGAAGAAATTTGAATTTATTTCCGAATCATAAATAAGAAATAAAGTTTTTTTTTAATTCAAAACTAGTATCAAAGTATTTTCATATGCATATAATTGATTTTAAAAATGGACATAACGATAAATTGGGCCTCCCTTTATAATATATATTTTTTTTAAACCTTTCATGTTGTACATTTAACGTGTTATTTATAATTTGACAATAACAAAAAATAGTAAGTCAAATTGAACAATATCAAATAATTATGTTCTTTAAATTAATATACTTTTAAAATCATATATCTTTACAGTCGGCATGAAAATTCCACTCGTGGTGAGTGCTCGATGAATGATATTTTTTGTAATCATCTAGCTCAATAACTAATTACGTGTGTTTGTATAAGAAGATCTTCAAATTACATCAAGCTTATATAAACTACCCTAAATATTCTTAATGGCGTTATATTTACTATAAACAAGTTCATTCACTTTGTATTATCTAATCACAAGAACATTAAATGCGCGTACGTTTATGTCACACCTGCATTCCGATGCAGTAGCAATAAAATACGTAATAACCAAATAAACAATTGAACGTCAAACCCATAAAGACAGACGGCCATCTTGGAGCGTGGCGTCACTTGTGGGCATTAAATCCAAACGGGCTTACAAAAATGCACAAATTATAAATTACATAAAAATCTCACAAAGACAGGAAATGGGTTCTTATTAAAACATTTGGCGTTTGTCGCACCAGGAAGAGGGAGATAAAATCTGGCAAGATGGCCGCCGCTCACGTACGCTACGCAACCGGCATCCAAACGGTGTTATTACTCGTTATTTGTGAGAACCGAGGTAGCTCAATTATTATTGTGCGGCTATTGTTTCGGATTTAGCTGATTTCGGTTCACACGCGAGCGCCGCCAGGTATATCTGTGAAATAGGGAGCTTTACTGTAAATTACCTGCGGCTGCCTACCTCGGAAATTTCCCTGATGAACTTCGCAGATAATCTGAGACAGCTTTTCCGAAGAGATTTTCTTATTTTTTCTTTACTTGAATTCAAACATAATAATCAATCTATTTATATTACACCATACTACAAAAAGTGGAATAATTTAATTATTAACAAAATTATCTAAGTGGCTTTGAGAAAATTAAACTATGTTTTAAATGTAAAAATAACTCCTCGATATATCTAGGATAATCTCATAGGCTATGACGTTGAATGAACAGAAATGAATTTGATAAATCTCAAAGCCGGCAGTACTTATATCTATTACGCAATACAATACTGAAATCAATTAGGTAGTAATACTTATATATGTATAAATGATTGACTGTCGATCGATGAGTCACAAGTCATTGCATAAAATATTAAATAACAATACAAGATGGCGCCGCGGCGCTGACCAATGAGAGGCGGACTTGCGTAACTCATTCATCAACCCGGCGGCCATCCAAGTCACGAAATGTCGCAGGGAAAATATTTCAATCTTTGTCACGTAAAGGTGTCATTGTTCACACTGCAGTGGCATTGCCCACACCTGCACTTTCTGCATTATGAAACGCCGTCCGCTGCGCCGGGGGGAAAGAGGCTCCGAGAAGTGGAACTCCTAACACTGCTATCAGGGAAATTCATAAAATTGCTATCAAAAATCAAGCAAATAAATCTTGAGTTCACTAAAAAGATATATCTAATATTTGCCAACCGATAAATTGGATAACAACGTTATTTTCACAAAAAAAATTGGTTGTATACCAGAACTAATCAATTACATTTATTTAATTATTGAATGACCAAAATAAGCTTTTTTTTTAAGCTTTTACAAACTTTATTCATATTTATATCGCAGTTTTACCATTTTCTTGTGCGGCGTTATTTACAGCATTCAGCATCAGATTGCAAGTTTTTTTTTTTTGAGAAAAGAAATGTTTACTATCGTCGTGGTTCAAAACTTCTCCGGGTAAAATAAATAGTTTCATTTATTAATTACTTAAAGGTCATGCCTGCACCTGCTTTATAGTCTTAATAAATCTTTAATATAGTGCCAATATTAAATTTACTTAATTATATTATAGTGAAGATGGTCGAGGTTGAATATTAAGTACTACGAGATCTAAACAGTTAGGCGCCTCTGTGGGTATGCATTTTCCTAATCACGTCTGCCCTGCGTGACAAAGTTCCTACTCAGCTGGATTAAAGCGATCGATAAGTGGCATTGATTTCATATTCTAATATTAATTATTATTGTTCATGCACAGGTGGCCTCTTGGGTGTAAATATATTCCATTCAAATCATAAGCAAACAAATAATTTTGAAATGTACATACTTGTTAGTATATATATATTTCGAATAAAAAAAATTGTGTTTCAACGTTATTCGTAACTGTAATCGTAATAATACAAGGAGGTGATACAATTTTATTTACGAGTCAAGTTTGATACATCTTAGTAAATTTTTTAAAAAACTTTTTAAAATCCTAGCTTCGTTTTACAAAACTAATGATTAGTTTTAGTCATTTATGAAATATTACTTATTCGTCTATTTCGTCAAAATAAACGTGGGTTTCTTCACCGGTTGTACGAAAGAAGAAGTAGGTGCTGGAACTCCGACATTCCTTCATTTTGACGGATAAATCCTTCGGCTGATAGACTTTCCCCTCACGTACGGTTATGAGATACCGACCAATTGTGTACGCAAAGGAATTGATTTTTCCCTGTAATGATTTGCATGGAGAATGTTCAAGAGAAGAGAAGTTTTGCCGCTTCAAGGATCATAGACAGTTTAACCGAACACATGCATTCACTTATTGATACAAAATACTTGTTAATAATATTGTTAGTTAAAATAGTTCACTCTGTTTATAGTGTTTATGAAAAATATTTCGAAACACTTATACTTTAACGGCTAAAAACATCATAATACCAAAAAAATGGATTGGTAATTCAATATTTATGTGGCATACTTCTAATAAACACTACGCATTGCATTTTTTAATTATATTATTTTATATTAATGAATGAATGAAAATTATTTAAAAAGTCTATATTTTACATCTCTCATTTTGTAAAAAAAATTATAGTTACTATTAACTACTCGTCGCACACAATGAGATACTTTATATTTATTCGTGCACTTCGAAAAAAATGTAAATTTAAACGTTTTAATCAACTGATTTTCTGTTACCAAAATAGTAACCGAATCAAAATTTTATTCTGTTGATACCCATACTGATGAGATCAATCTCGGACCCAATGGAGTGCGCAAGTATGATGTTCCTGAAGTCCAATCCTCTCCATCATCAGGGAGTCTTCGCCGCGGATCCTCTCGCCCTACTTGGTATTCACGGGTCGCTCCCTGGCAACATTTTTTCTCTTCGGTACTCTGTTGGCTTTTTATCATTTCCTTTATGCTTTATGGTTTACATTTTTATTACGTCCCGTCGCTTTGAAAAGGTTGTGCTTTTTCTGATGCCGCGTTTTTAATATTGTTATCAAAATATAAACAAGCACACTTAATGCTCAAATACAACTGAAACTTAATTCAAAACAGAGATACATACATATATGTACATCTCTTTACTCGGTGTGTAATTTATAGAAATAAGAAATTAAAAAGCCTTAACTTATACACAAAGCTACTAGGTTAAAATGAAGTACAAAATCCATTGATTTTTATACTTTTCAAAGCTAAATAGTTTGCCAAATAAATTCTGTCTTTTATGAGCTGAAATTTTTCAAAGTGTTGAACCTGAATTACCTAGTTTGGTTTTTATACATTAAACTGCCAAACTGGTTGTCATATGTACAGTATCTTTTTTATTTCATCCCTTAAAGCTACTGCTCATCAAACATGTACCGTTTTTTTGAAACTGTGGAGCTATTGATTGGTTTGAACTGCAGAATGAACTGCGGTGGCTCGTATTCCCGGAATACAATTACGTGTCACAATTTTTACATATTGCCTACGCCAGTCTATTCATAAAGCTTGTAGCGCGTGGTGAATATTAAAAAATTCAATGTCCACTTTATTCAAAACGCAGCCGAAACGGCGGCTCGAGTGCAGCGCAGAAATAATAAATGTGAAATAACGAATTCAAATTGCTTTTATCCCAACCCTGGACAATAGAGCCTTTTTGAAATTTCAACAATATGAAATACGTAACAAGCGCAGTGCAGCTCTTAATGACACAGTATTATAACAAACAAAATCAAGTACAATAAATATTTTACTATTACTATTAATATAGTATTTTTCTAAGAGCTACAAATAAATCATAAAATTTTAACAATAATAATTAGTTGATAATGATTAAGTACATTTTTTCAAATATCGAAAATTGATTAGATGTATATATGATATCCTACAAGTGAAACAACGTACTTATTATGTCAATTAAATATTAACATGTACGTTGTTTCACTTATAGGATATGATTGTTAAAGATTCTTGCTAAGTACCAGTGATTCGTTGGTATAATTGGTAATGCACCGGCCATGTAAGCTTGGGGATGTGGGTTCTCAAATCCCACACAAATCACGATGATATTTTTCTGAGAGTTTCTTTAATCAATTTCAATCATTATCAATCAATAAAACCTGTATTAGCAAAATAGTACTTCCTGTAAAACGGTCTTCACAAAAATCAATAATATAAATAATAATTAGATTTGCATGAAATTTAACATTTTATACATATTAATGCAATATATGATTCACTATAATATTTAACATAGTCGAGAAGAGCATGCCTATATTTTATGTTAAAAATGACATGAATATAATGAAGAGATATATTTTTATATATATACGTTGTTTTATTATCAGGTGGAGATGACAGGTAGCAGTATATTCGACTACATCCATCAGCAGGACCACGCGGAGGTGGCGGAACATCTGGGGCTGTCCCTGGTAGGGGGTGCGGGGGGCGTGTCCTCCCCTGCCAGCGGAAACGACGAGGACGGGGTGCCCAACACCGGCACCAACAACCCTGATGGTGAGCGAAATCAAACTCCCTTGCTACGTATCATATGTACTCACTAGAGCAGGCTCTCGAGGTTACTACATTAACAATCGTCAGAACTTACTAAACTTATTATAAAAACACATTCAACTTTTATTTATTAATTTACATCGTGTCATCGTTCATTGTTTCAATATCCTCTGAATAAATTTTACGGAGAAATTCCGATATCAGAGCTTCACAATCGGTGGGGCGCGACCACAGAGGCGCTGCATTCGATTACACACGCGATTGGTTCGGGCCACTTTTTATGCCATGTTTTCGGATGGGTGACCACCGATTTGTCTGGCTCGCGGTGACACCCGGGGAACTTTAGTTTATTCATCAAATATAAAATCAGTTTATTTAAAGCACATAGGTGCTTATAATAAAATTTAAAAAACATAGGTATTTTTATGCAGTTTCAACGGGTTGTAAAACCAATGAGCAAATAAACATATTCGTAAAATAATGCATAACTTCGCATTAAAGATAAAAACTGTTTTCCTTGATGGAAATAAAAACTTTTATGAGCGGTTACTATTTCTTACAATCACAGTATCAAAAATATTTTTATATTATATAATTTAATAGCAAAAAAATCAAATAAAAAGTTTAAATACTTCATAACTTCCTAGAAAGTACATGCACCTTATTATTAATATTTAAATTAAATTGCGTTTTTCTTTCAATCGATTTATTATTATGTTAATTAATACTCAGCTTATTTTAATAAAATAAAAACATATAAATTTAAAATCAATAAAGCGAATAAAGCGAAATTTATTTTAGAAAATAATTTAATCAAGTTATTTTGATCGTTTATTAATAATCTGGGATATTTTTATAGTACAAATATGTTTACTAGTATTTACATTTTAAAATAAAATTGATTGCATTTCATTTTTTGAGAAACGTCTTTTTAATGAAACGGTTTCTTGGATATTGAGCTGATTTAGGTTTAAGTCAGGGACTGGGACTATTTTCAGGAATTTTTAGATGTTTCCAGCACGAAGGCTGAAACGTCGAAATACCAAAATCTTGAAACATCCGAGAAACCATATCAACTCGTAACAGCTACTGCCAAAATCTACAAACATACCCGAGGGTTGGAATTCGTTGATAACGTGATATAGGTATAGTAATTGTTGTCGATAAGACAGGTGACAGGCCATGGCGATGTGCCCCGTCAGGTGCTAAAGCCGGCCGTGGGAACTTCCTCCGGTAAGGCACCGATGGTTCTCTCGTGATTCGGCTCTCAATAAAATTATTTCAGGTCGGAGCTCCCCAAGCGTAGAAACAAAGGGAAACTCCTAAATGGTGGCTCATTCAAAGTGCGTATTGGTTCACTTGCTTATTGTATTTTTTTTGTAACGTTTTTATTACCGTTAACCCAAAGTGTCAATTAGAATTTAAAAAAAATATAAACAAACTTTCTTGTTGTTTGAAAGATCAGACCATAATATTCGGGTACAGAAATAATAAAATAAATCATTGAATTTGACTACTTCAGCATAATAATCTTAATGAAGAGTGTTAGCATCTGTTTTTTTAAATACAGCATTGTTTTAAGTTTCCCCCCGAGAATCATTTTTGATAAATAACGATTTCTCTAAAATATACATGTTTTGAAGGAACACAATATATTAAACGCACATTTTTCATTAAACGTAGTTTAATGAAAAAAATTAATATAATCTAACTAAAATGAATCCCTTATTTGTTTTCTGGTTTATCAAATAATCCGTAACACTATTATGTATGGTTGAAAACAAATGTTTCATCATCGTTCAAAAGTGCATACCACGTGAATATAAAATGTTATAATTGATTATTTTTACTAAGTTAAGTACAACTTTTATATTAAATTATCTCTGATGGCACAATAACGACATGAAATCCTTAGTAATCAAACCTATTAAATAATTACGCAAATGTTATGAAAGTGTGCTTGTTTTTGATGTGTTGCTCTGCTCGAAGCGAGTTTTAAAGATCGATACTTTCGTCTGTATAAGACGCTGGATGATTCGGTCGCCTCTCACAAACTGATTCCTTTTTTACTCAGTTTTTTAGAGGCCTGAATTCAAATTGCTTCGACATTATTGATTGTCGAGAGGACAGCCGCGCGACCGGCGGGTCGGAGCATCGCGGCGCGGGGAGGCTGCGAGGGGAGGCTGCGAGGGGACTCCCTTCGATCATTTCTAATCGCCTAAAAACAAACTATCATAGTACGGATTAGTTTTTGCGTTTAAAACTATAATTGGCGTCTGTCAAAAAAAAAACTTTTTTTTTTATTTATTAGTGTAATAAGATAGTGGATTGTCCATCTACTGCCACGTCACCTCAATATCTATTGATCAGTGAATATTGATATAATTTTAACTGTATTATTTAAGGAAATGAAGCTTTATATTAAAAGTATTACAGCAATCAAGAATGTTTGAAATATGTTGTTTGCTTAATAAATATCATTATTTTTCCGTCGTCATTGTTTCACTGCACTCAATTGCGTTATCAACTTTAAAACGATTTTTTCAAAACAAGTGTTTAAATTTTCAAAAAAAAATACACGTTTTTATTGAACGATCCCACAAGGGCGTTTTTTTATGATAAGCGCAGTAATAAAACTAAATTGTCAAATATTAAGAGTACGATAATTGATGTGGCAGTGTTCAGGTGTGCTTTTGCAAGGCGGCAGTGGTTCTGATAACAGAGGCAGTGAAGCGTCGACTCGTAGTATTATCCTAATTATTTCTGCGGCCGGGGCCACTTATGCGGTCTGTCCGCCTGCGAGATCCGCAGCTCCCGGTGGACGCAGACATCGCGATACCGTGTAAAATGACAGAAATTCTAGGCTCATGGAGAAACGGTCGCTGCTTGCGAAGATCCACTGCCTCATTGTAGGTCAGACCGTCAGCACCACATTCTGCGCCATAAAATAACGACGATTCTAGATTATGACTTAATAATCCAATTTCTGCAATGTGGACTGCTGGCTTACATTCGCGCTTATTCGATTCATTTTTAGTTATAGATGGCCGCAAAACGCTCGGTAAAAATGTCCCATTTCTGTTTAAATTGCCTCATAAATATTTATATCTAAATATCGTTTTGAAATTTGTTGAAACGTGGAATTAGCAAAGTAATATTTATTGCTAAAGTAAATTTTACATTTAAGCACTATGTTGAGATTTGCTTTATTATTTAATGGTAAATAACTATTTGTGAAACGTGAAACTGTTTATTACGTAACCTAAAATGCGTCCCACTTTACTATTAAAAAATAATAATATTAAGATTTCAATACATTTCAAAAGAATTTATTCATGGCATAAATTAATCTTGTAATTGGTGCTAGATTTTATTTTTCAAATTAATTATGATAATATTTTTTTTCGTAAATTTTTATTTCACTATAAATTTATATCACTTTTTAAGAAACGATTAAAGAGAATCAGAATCCACTTGTTTTATTGACAGTCATTATAATTAATGTATTTTCATTATTTTGTAAGTTATAATTTTTTTTTTTTAATTGTATATTAATGAAAATGCTTCTATTTATATAATATATACATAAGATCTGTAAGCTGAATGACAAGACTGCTTTCTTTCTATTGAATTACAAGAATCAGATGACGCGGAGTCTTTCATTGGCATTCCTCGGCCTCTCATTACAATCAGGAATCACTCAACTCACCCGCCAGACAGAGAAGTCGAAATTCGATAGTAACTCAAAAAAATAAAGAAGACTCAGGCTAAATGGCCGTATTTTTTCTCCGTCGCAGGAACACCAGAACAATGCAGCAGGTCCAAGCATCAGTCACGAAGTAAATTTGAAACCCGTACAGCATCCGACATGGTGCAGGGAGACAAGATCCCCCTTCTAATTTGCGCCACACAAAATAATTAATTACCGACAAAATTAAACGGGTTTTTTGCGGCCTATCCCCGATGGTATTTTTTCTATCATTCCGAGAGGCCGGAGTTCCGAGGTGCTTGGCGTGCCGGGCAGGTGGGGGCACGAACACGCGTGGCTCGCGGAGTGACTCGGCACTCCTTCACTGTGGAGCGTCGCTTCTGTGCCGTTGTTACACCCGATAATTGAAAACCCAACGATTCTGTTGGAATTCTCGAGCGACGCTGAGTTTGTTTAAAAAAGACTCGATCGGATTAATTGATTTATATCGTGACAATGAATCCTGGAGCTTGCTCTGTGGAGCTTTTTGTAATCAATCGGTGGAATTATTCCAAATCAATTAAAGCGTTTCGGAGGCTTGATAGGTTTGTGATTTACTGTGATAATTTCGACAGGCATATAATACCAAAACTATTATGTGGACACTCGGTAAAGCGACAGTTTGTGCGACGTCGTCATCCCGCTCAGTAAATAATTTGAGCGGTCGAACATGCAAATAATGGATTTTATAGTCATTAGAAAATGTGCAAACAATCTAAATTGCTGTATGAAATATCAAAGCTTTGAAAAGTTTGCAATTTGCAAAAGAATTACACGCCTGTAATCCTTTCTCACGACGAGCAGACAATACCGGAAAATCTATTGCAGGTTAATGAATTAACCGTGTAAAACTCTTCTCCAAAACTGGAATAGGTTTCGTGTATTGAACATGTTTTTATCTAACAATGGAGGTGCAACAATTATTGCGTAAATTACAATTTATTCTAACTTATTATTCTTTGATATTTTTGAGTAAAATACTTGTGTTTGATAATGCCAACGTGAAAAATTGGCGAAACCGGTCACAAATAAAAACGAACATGTGGAAAATCACTCAAGTATTTTACTAAAAAATATCAAAATGGAATTCCACCAAGTACTCTCTGTCAAAAATATTGAATTTCTTATTATTCTTTGGTTGGTTTCCATTTATATTTGAAACTTATGGGTATTTAATCTGACATTATTTGTTTTGGATTTCCTGAAAAGACTAAATCGAACGCACCCTCGCACTACAGCTCCACATCTGCAGTGCACCATTATCGCCAATTTGTCCATTATCATTTCAAGAGTCGCATTGACTTGTGTAATGACCCCTCGGCCGCAGCACGTACTGCGGTGAGCCGAGCAGCTCGCCTTCGGGCACTCTCGGCCGTCCTCGGGAACCCTCGGCCGTTTCCAACCAGGCCGTGGATTTCTTATCCCAATGGGATAAAACCACAAACGGTAGAATTCAACTTTGTAATGTAAATATTATATGGAGAGGTTCAGTCACCCCTAAAATGATTTCAATATCAACTAAGTCACCTTAAAGTAAATATTCATTTTCTTAATATAGGACCATTATTCAAAGCTTTTTTCAGACTGCCCCAATTCCTATAATGAAAGTCATGAAAAATTTACTTAAATTAGACTATCAAAATTTTAACCTGATTGTTAACTTATAAGCATTATATTAATTTAATCTCAAATAAATTGTCTATAAATGAAAAGAAATATCTGTGAAGTATACTTCAATACCATCTGTGTTTGAGTAGCAATAGCTGTACAAAAACTTATTTTTGGATAGAAAATATATATATGTATACATTTTTTTAAATTAGTACACAATAATAAAGTGTTTTAGTTTTTATTTGGTCGGTGAATAAAAATGTTCAATCAATTATTAGAGCCAAATGCTAAACCAAAAATATTACTCCACACAAGTGTAATTTTTGATGTCTATTACTAATTTTAATCAACAATTTATAATACGCACATTCAAATGACTAGCAAATCGTAAATATGATTTTTATTACACAACCATCACTCTTTTCATATTCGTCGACAATCTAAATTATTTATTTATTTACAGTAATGGTTAAGTTATCAATGTAATATGATATTAATTTTAGATTAATGTCAATCAGAATGCGTTTTTATTTACCCATGCAGGTATTAGTATGTTTATGTGATTAAGCACATTTTTTCATACATTGAAAACGATTAAAGAAAACTCTCAGAAAATATCATCGTGACTTGTGAGGGATTCGAACCCACCCGATTGATTAGCCCGAGCATATTAGTTCATATGTAGATTATGATTATTAAAAATTCTCACTAAATTGCAGTGGCTCGTTAGCATAGTTGGATAAAATGCACCGGCCATGAAAGCTTGGGGATGTGGGTTCGAATCCCTCACAAGTCACGATGATATTTTCTGAGAGTTTTCTTTAATCGTTTTCAATGTATGAAAAAATGTGCTTAATCACATAAATGTAATATGACTAAATCTATATTTAAAAAAAAAATGAAATAATAATGCGTTTAACACTTGGTGAAGTTACAAATTTTGCGCACTTTGTATGCCCTGTGAATAGAACAAGAATGCGCTATTAAGATTTATTGTATTATGATAACTAATATTTTAAATAAAACAAAGTACTTGTGTGATTTTCCCACGTGTTGATTTTTATTCGTGACCGATTTCGCCAACCTTTCACGTTGGCATTATCAAACTGAGAAACATTAAAATTCCACTAAGTACTCTCAGTCAAAAATATTGATTATTATGATAATTATTTGTTAGTATTAAATATGATTTGATGGTTCAAAGATCTAATACAGGAGCTCGGCTGGGGGTTAGTTTTTCGAGTTTTTGCGCTTATGGACTCTTCTGAGATCGCAATCTGCACCGAGGCGCTTGCGGCGACAGGGCGGCCTTCCTTCCTGCCCCTCCTGTCCTTCCCGTCCCTCCTGTCCCTCCTACCCCTCCTGTCCCTCCCACCCCTCCTGCCCCTCCCGCCCCGCCAGAGAGTGACTACCGGCAGAGGCAGTAAGTCAGCTGAGAGTGATCTGATTCATGATACAAAATTTGAGAAAAAACTCAGCGTCATCGATAGCCGCGGACTTGTCCTTTAATGTGTCGTCTGATTGATTTTGACGGATGAGCTCGAGACATGTTTATGATATCGTTATGTTTAATGTGTAACATTTGCTCTGGGATTCTCTGTGAACAGCCATTTAAAAAAATCTTATTTGTAGCCATAGTCGAGGGGCTGGCTTCCAATATAATTCGAAATAAATTTATTTGCTAAATTTTATTTTTATCTTCTCCAACAGCTAACTCCTTACTTATCCAAATATATTAAAAATTAAATATTTTATGGTGATATTTTTTTTGTAATGTTCAAAAAGGTTTGATTTGCGTTAATAATTAACGCAACTATTTTGAAATATTTTCCAATTCCTTGCATGTAAATTATGGTTTATATTTTTTGGCACAGTGCAGGGCCACAGTGGGCAGTTTAATTCAGAAATAGTCACCAGACCACAAAAACCATGTGACGAAGAGTAGAATGTAATCGTATGTGCATGATTTCTCCCTATAAAACGTGTGAACGATTAATCGATTAGTACACCCAATTGCTCTCTAATTTCCTTGTAATAGTCGTATATATTCATTATTGAACATAAATAAAAAATATTAAAATTCCTGCAAAGCTTTGTATATATTAAAAACCGGTTAATTGAATAAACTGTCCATTCGTAACTTCAATTCACAAAACCCTTTTTTACAACAACCCTAACAAAAAATAAATAAGTACAGAATAAAATAAAAAAAGCGTCGCCATTCTGTGGCTCGTGCCGCGCCCGGGGCTCTTATATGGACACGGCGGCGGGACAGGTATGCAGATCTGAGCTCAATTAAAACCAGGTAAAAACGGAAGCCGGTCCAGCCCCGGCTAATCCGACCGCCGGCCAGTAACGAGCCTGATGATATTGTCCATTGTGATGGAGCCGGCGCAGGAGCGCTGCATCAGAATCCGCGATCCTTGAATATCTTACCAATCGTTATAATACAACGGGAGTCTCCGGCCAACTGGGCTCTTAGCATAGCAAACTCGGCTCGCTGTGTTCTCTGCTATTGCTTCGTTTGGATTTGATTTTTTGATATCTGTATGGAAATATTCAACGCAACAACATTCTCAAGCATGCTGTACATATGTTCACAAGCATGCGCATTATTTAGAAATAAGTAACAATACTTTATTCTTTTCATTTAAAAAATATTGCAAATTTTTTTTACTCGTTAATATCGATCCTTAACTTTCAGCCGTTGAGATTTTCAAAGTAATGCGCTACAATTGCTATTCTTAGTGCGGTGTTACTGTGCATTGAAATGCGCCATTGAATATTTACTCACCAATTGTGATCATGCAACGCATATCATATTAAAATGTACGTTAATTTAAAAAAAAAACTTGCTATGCGTTGAAAACATTTGTCACAACTGCACTCTTAATTAAGGGTAGATATTTATGAAACATGAATTCGATAGACACGATCGTCCATCAGCTCCGCTCGCATCTCCCCTGGTGAAATTGGCCTCCATCAATCCTTCTCTAGCCCCGACCAGTTCCTCCAATAAGTCGTATCTGGAGACGCCGTCAATTATTATGATGGCCAGACGCAGCGGCAGTCCCGCATAGGAACGTCGCTCGAGCCGACGCAGATAAATTGCCGAGGCGGCGCGTCCTCTCGTTTTTCTGAAATATGAATTGAAAAGTAATTGCGGCTCTCGCTGGAGTGTTTTTCTGCTCAGATTTCTCGCGTCCGATAGTGTCACTCCATACCCGGAAGGTCTATTAAGAGCAATATACCTTATATCGAACCCTATGGCCTTGTTCGCTGATGTGATCTACAGTCGGGAACATAAATGATGTGTTTTTGATTAATGTCGCATTCTGAGAATCATTGGAATCCGTTCTTTGTGAGACGATATTTACTACTGTACAATATGTGTATATTTATTGAAAAACACTTATCTCTTGTATGTTTCATTCTAGACCCTATGAATGCGTGTTAATTAATTAGAAATTTTAATGTGTGTAATGCTCTAGCAATTAAATTGTTATTTTTAATTGAATATAAAATGAAAATTTGTGAGCTATTGTCGAATCGTCTTGATAAAAGAATTGTTATGAAAATCGACGGAATCCTCGACACTTGAGTGAATTGCAGCTCGACAGGCTCGGCAGGACGAGCAGAGAGGAGCTCTTCCTTTCTCTCCGAGTATCAGACAGTCATCGCGGAATGCAATCGGCGGCTTTGATGCAGATGCACTTTTAGCGAGGCGTGAAAACGACGCAAATGGAAATATTTAAGAGACTGCACCGTGTAATCGCGGCATTAAACGAACCCTAAAAATAAGTTTTTGTAAAAATGTCTTAAAGTTTTTAAAGACAAATTCAGATTAATCTTTTTAAAGCTACTCGATACTTTTTAATAAAACGTGGTTTTGTTTAAAAATAATCAATAGGTAGAATACAATTATATTAACACGAAAAGTCTTTCTAACAGATTGGGTGTAGTTTTATTGACTTTTAAGTGCAATAAATTAAAATTTCTTTTTACAGTTTCTGCAAGTATGACCTTGGCAGGAAGCAGTTCCATTTACCGAGGGATGGACCGAGCTTTCTGCGTCAGAATGAAATCCACCTTAACCAAAAGAGGCTGCCATTTCAAATCTTCAGGATACCGGGTGAGTTCTATTTAATAATAAATATGAAAAACCTTTAAACAGTATTTATAAGTATATCTAAAACATTTTCGAAGTTGTTCAACGACAAAATAACGTCAAGGGTGGATAGAGCATTGGCGCTTCTGGGTAATTTTAATTTAAAATAAAATAAAAAAAATTTATGAACTAATTATAAATTTAAATATAAAACATTTTTTTATTGTCGTTATTAGTTTACTTGACACAATTATTGTATTATTTCAAAATCAAGACTGCAGTAAAAGAAGTCATGAAAACACAAAAAAACAAATGAAAAATGTAATAAATTTTTTGTATTTATTCTTCAAAACAATCGGTAAATATTTTTTCAGTCGGTGTTTTCAATATTGTAAAAAAAACAATCCCACGGCGCTTCTTTGGGCGGCCCAGTAATTTAGTGTTTTGTGAAGATTTCCGCGACCGCTGGAGCGGATAATCACTACAAACAGCCATCTCCCTGCACAAAAAACACTCGAAAACACACAACTGTTCTCTTTAAAGAGTGTTCATTATGCCTATGTAAGGTTTCTTGCGCAACACTCGTCGGAATTTTTTTACAACAGAGGCGCATAACTTAATTTTTTACATCATTTTAACAATTCAACACATTCGTAATTAAAACTACCGCACAGATCTTGTAAATATTATTTTTCCGATAGATAACAATAATTGACCATTTTAATAACAAAAATTAAACACTCAGCGAATTCCTTTATTCAATGCTACAGCAGTCGGTTGTTTGGAAGAAGGACAACTGGTTCATCGTAGTTATATGCAATGCTGCCTCCGGGCCGGAGATGCTTGATCCGCGCTTGAAGCGACAGGGGGATTCCCGTATTTATTATTGCTGAAAACAATGAAATTGCCCGGAGGTACACGCGGCGCCCCTTGTGAGTCGCCGCCGTCGAGTGAAGGCTTTTTATTTTATTTTTTAATGCAGCGGAAAAATGCTGCAACCCGGGAACATGCCTGTATGCGGTCACATAAAAAAGCATCGGATCATTGTAATGAATTCTAGAGAGACTCGGTACAGCTAGGCGGATAACTTATTGGCTTTGGCTGGAAATGGTTTAAACATTATCGGATCTATTCGCGGCTGCAAATTATTACACGACATAAAAATGGGAAATCTAAAAATATGCGATAGTTTGTATTTATTTAACTCTAATGTTCATACGGAGTTTATGGGTAAACCAACTTAGCCAATGTATCAAATATATGTTTTACACAAAAACATTTTAAAGATCTTTTATTACAAGAGAATATCGTAAGTTAGAATGCAATTTTACGTATTTCTATGGATTTCCCGATTCAAAACTTACATGGCTAAATAAATAAATAATATAATTAGTAATATAAGCGCTATTACTGAAATGATATTATGCTAATAATTATCCCGCGGGGTCTTACGGTGTCAAGGATTGGTCAGCTGATCTCGTCTGTTTTGTTCCCAGAAAATCTATGAATATGATCAGTACAACTTATGACTGCATTCGAGGTGCTCGGCCATGCCAGTCAGGTGACAAATTAATCACTAGAAGGTTGCAGGCTTTGCGGTGAATTACATTACGACAATTCTCAGAATGTTCAATGCTAAAACTTGAGACAATAATACATTTAAAATTACAGTGAAAACAGGAAAATCCGGAACTTTAAATAAATATTCACATCTTACTAGGAATTTATTAGTCAATCTACGAAAACAATAATTAAAACCCATTATTTTTTTTATTATTGTAAACGAATTAATTGTGACCAGATAAAACACCAATGAAAGTTGCAATAAAATATGTAATAATAATTTAAATATGAGATCTAAAACACAGCTTTCATGTGTGTCTATTTTTTTAATTAATATAATTAAGTATAATGAGTGTTGGGTGATTTAAATGTGACAACCTAACGGGTAAATTATAAATCACACCCCGGTAACGATAACCGCAGAATCACGTCCGTATCTCTGGCCTGCATCACTAAAAACAAATATTTTATCTTTCGACCCATTTCCCATAATCTCGGTCCAATTTATCAGGCCAAACTTGTAACGGCTTGCCGGGGGCGAACATTAATAAGGATACACTATTATTGGAAGCATTAATTTAGACGCCGGCTTTCTAATCGACTTTTCCTCTTCTCCTGAGGTGGAATTTTCACTGGAGGAAACCATTAAGATTAGAATCGAGCACATGATCACACCATTCTGGGGCCCGAGGCTAATAAAGTCGCTTCCCTGATTTGTTTCAAAACACCTAGACTGACATCTAGCGGCGAGTTTTTGTACTTTGATATATTACCTGAAAATTGTCGGTTTGCGTCTCGACTAAGTACTGCTATATTTTTAGTACTATGTGTATTATATTGTTTTATTTTTACTACATTAATTGGTATTTTCAAGGTAGAAATAAAAAAAGTAACAAGCAATCGTGAGTAATTTCAAATTCTTTTCGGTGCGAACCGCAATAAAAAAAGTTTCAAAACTTTTTATTGCAAAGCATAAAATGGCGACTTTTTTTCAAATCAACGCCGCCGCCTGCATTCACAATGTAGCGAGCCGCAAATGCAAATGGCGTCGTAAAACATTCTAAAAATACGATTCTACAGAAGAAAACTGGTCGTTGCTGCCGCGGAGGCCCCGGAATTAGCATGGCTATGGGATGTCCTGTTTTATTCGCTCGTAAAGTGTTGCGGCTCCGGTACCCGCGGGACAGTGGACTACCTTCCCTCCCTCTCATTTCCCCTTCCCTTGCTGAAACACGGATATGTCCTACTCCAGCCATATCTCGATTAATCCAAGACCACAGCTGTCTTAAATATTCATCCATGTAATTGAGTCCTCACTTATTTATTTTACTTATTATTTAACGCATACAAAAAATGGATTTTTTTACACATATTTCAATCTACAGAAAATTAATTACGAAAATAAAAAAAACTCATGTACGCTTCCACCTAAGCCACACCACAACCTACACGCAGGACTGGGGGACAGCCACATACTGAATTGCAAGCATAATCCTAAGGCTTGTAAATTTTATTATTTTTACAAAAAATTGGGATCAATTATTTTTTTACGCGAGACTCGTTAACCTAATTAACTATACAGAAATAAATTCAAGTTTATGAGTAAGATTTTTTATACAAAGAAATCAGACTATAACTGATAATTGTACTAAATTTTTATAGTCATTTAGGTCTATCTTGAGATTACTAATAACGAAAACTTTCTGAACTTGTGATATACATATTTTCACAAAGTATACTACTCTTTAGTTTTAATATTATAGTAAATAAGAATATGTTTAACATTATACACATATTGAACGATGGTAAAAACGCTCAAAATGTCAACAATATAGAAAAGATTCACAGTAACCTTTGATATTCTAAGCAAGTATAATCTCCCGTAGCAACAGTTCACAAACAATCTAATAAACATGCAGGTGGTAGATTCCCCGTGAACAAGTGTGCAGCGACGCCCGCAGCGGCGATAAATTCGCTGGCAACTTGACTAATCGCGCTGGCTTCCTCCGCCATCTTGAATTATGACGTCAGCCGGGTGCAATAAAGGCCGTGGCACACTCGCAGATTGCCATCGGTCCCAATTAAGAGATCTCTAATAACAATTACTCATACACCTTTTCCCTCAGCTCCAATTATTTGGATAAGCTCTCCTGTTTGTGCCGCTGCTGCGCGGAAGAGGCCCCCCCGACTGCTTATCTCGCTAATCTGGCGACTACTGGCAACCCCGCCGTTCTTGTGCGAGCTTTTATGCCCGCGTCGTTAATAATTTTATTGATGTAAACACTAAACACTACGCTGGCACAATCGGAATTTGTGGATATGTGCATTGCGTGGAGATATTAAATTTAATTTGAAATTTTATGAGCGCCTCTTGCTACCCTCGGTTTTAATTGTATGGCATAATTATTATTCAACATAATCTAAGCATTAAGTGTCTCTTAAGTTTCTTAGATAAAATTTAAAATCAGAAATAAATATATATTTAAAAATATGTAAAATTATTACAGTACATTTATCAGCATATTTTTTTACGAAATCGCAATCCCATCGTCAATGCGGGTAGAACAGGAGCTGTTATATATTTTTTAGTTTTTAGTAAAAATTGTAAATTTTATTTAATTCTTTATTAAATATCTTTATTTGTATTGCTTCCGGGGAATTCATTGTGGAATAAACAAATAATTTAATTTCAGGAGAGATTTTATGAAAATACGCCTAGATATAGGCAATAAGTGTAACATAAAAATAATTAATACTTATTTAAGGACACCGTCTCCACGTAAATATAAGGAAGTCTCAAGCGTAAAACGAAAATTATTTTAATAATAATATTTATATATCTACTTTAATTTTAAGTAAATATATATTTTTAATATATATTCTTGTATGAAGGGAATATTTTTGTGATATTTAAAAGTGATCTTCGCGTGTTAACATCAAATTGTTTACTATGATTGTAAATTTCAAATGCATTTTAACTAGAGACTACTCTTTATTATTTATTATAAAAATTAATTTATATTTATTATAAAAAGTTCGATCAAAAATGTTTACATTTCAAAGACAGCGATATAATTTTGATTTATTTTTTCGACATGTCCACAAATCAAATGATACGTCTCTTTCGCAGGTGGTGCTCATGCTGTGCAGACTCCGGCCGCAGTACACGTTCTCGCACAGCCGCAAGGCCCCGCCGCCGCTGCTGGGGATGGTCGCGCTGGCCATCGCTCTGCCGCCGCCCTCCGTGCACGAGATCCGCCTGGAGTCGGACATGTTCGTCACGCGGATCAACTTTAACTTCTCCATCGCGCACTGCGAGCCCAAGTGAGTATCTCACTAACGCGTCTGGTCTGTTCGGTGTTGTCAGAACAAAAATTCCTGATCATTTTTTCTAGTATATTGTTACGGTCCAGCAGTAAGTTTGAAAAACGAACACCATAAACAAAGGGACTCTGGAAGGATCGAGCGACCATCGATTAGAAGCGCCGATACGCGGTCTTAGAGAAGCGAGGAGTGCGCCTCGCGCGAGCTCCCGAATGTTGGAGATGCAAGGGGAAGCCATTTTGTGATTAGTGTCAAATAGGGCTTCGGTCTGATATGCACTCAAAACAATGTTAATATAAATATATAATGTGGAAATAAATACTCTGTACGTAGATAAATAAATATAACCTGAGTTGACATAAATAAGCGTTTAAATGTGAACCCCGGCACGTTACAATATGTAATATTTTTTCAACAACTGCATTATTAACACACTAAATGCGCATATTAATACGTTTTTGAATGTGTTTACTCTAAAAGCGGCAGAAGGCCATTTTATTCTTTAGATTTACAGTTCGAAATGTTTGTTTAGGACTCGTCAACGTTACTTCTACCAATACTGTCCAGTAATTCTGAACAAAGTGACAATGAAGAAGTGGAGTGGTCAAAGAATGATAATCCTCCAATTATTGAACAATTTTTAGGACAAAGTGGTGTTGTTGTGCTGCCAAGTAATCCGCAAAGTGGTTCAACTTTTTATAGGAAACGATTTATTTGACTACATGCAAATCAAAGAGTGTATAGACTAGATTTCACACGCGCAATTTTACGCGAATTTTGCCCGCTACGCAGATCAGTTTAGTCAATTTGGTACCCGCCTAAAGTGTGTTAATTATAAGTAAATTAAATCCAAATAATGCAAATGCTATGACCTCAAATCATGCTCTACGAGGTGGTAGTGCTGAAATCCACACCCACTGATGAGCTAGGTTCATAATGGCAGCGAATCGAGTGACCAGCTATGGTACACACCTGAAGGAAATTCGAAGATCTGAGTACCAAAAAAGCAATGCATCACATTTTTAAAAATATTTTTATTAGGAATGAATTTGAAATTCAAAACAACCTCTGGATTTTGCCACTGCAATGATATCTTGGAAACCATTATATTGTATAATCTTTATTAAATGTATTATGCTTTTCTACAAAAGCATATATTTTTAAACCATTAAAATTTACAATACTATTTCAACTTATTATATTTACTGGCTTTAATTTTTTATTGTGTATTTTCAGGGTATCAGATCTGCTGGACTACACAGCCGAGGAGTTAACGGGAAAGAACTTGTACGCTCTCTGCCACGGAGAAGACGCAAATAAACTAAGAAAATGTCACGTAGATTGTAAGTACACATTTAATATTTATAAACTTCATAGATAAATGCATCCAACGACCTATATAATCACTTTCTTTCTCCAAATACATATTATAAAAAAACGAGTTTTTGAAAACATTGTTTGTACTATTGATTTATTCAATCATGAAATACAACAAAATCGATGCCAATGTAATAAATTTTATCCCTTATACACTTAAAAATATATATTATAAGGAAATTTCTGTAGACAGTATTGATTTTAATAAAATGCCTTGTCCCTCAACAACATTGATTTTAATGTTAAAAAAAATATATTTCAAAAATAAAAACATCCAAATTTGGTTTGGTAAATTTACTTAGTGGCGAAATCAGAGATTCACGATCTCTCCAATTGTAATTCTCATTAAGTGTTGTGTGATAAGATATAGTGATCGTTTGGATAGATTTATCCACGCCCACCGGTATGTGAACACTTGTCGCTGGCGGTAGACATCCTTGTTAGTGGGTTACACCTGAAGGCGTGCGTCGAGGCCTCCGCTGAATCACTAAACATTCTTCACACTTAGCTTCTCTATCCAGCTGGAGGCATTAGCAGTCGAGGCTTGTCCCCGCTATATAATTCCCTGAAGACGTTATATAAAATGGTCACCCAAGCGGATTTACTGTACTCGGGCAAATTAGTGGAATCACGCACTCTGTTTCTTGTTAATGCTAAAAAAATACAAACATAACTAATAAAATGTAAAATAGTATAAAAAATCTATTATTTTGACAATGGATCGTTATTTTTTTCAGGTAATGCTTAAATATAAATATGTTTTCTAATTTTGACAATTTGGAATTGATTGTATGTAGAAAACATTTGTCTTATAGATTATTATTGTTACAACTAATAGATATTTAGTATAAATATCATCAGCTTTATCTATTTAAAATTTCACTGCAAAGATAAAAGGAAGGTTGACTCTTTAATATTTATATCTATTTATGGATTGGTCAATCAGATGCGTATTTATTACCCATTACGGGTTTATTATATTATTACTTATATGATTAGGCACATTAGTTCATATATAGAAGATGATTTCAAAGAAACTCTCAGAAAAATATCATCGTGATTTGTGTGAGATTTGAACCCACATCTCCTGGTTTACATGACCGGTGTACTAACCCTTGTACTAACGAATCACTTCCGTTTATCGAGAATTTTTAACAATCATACTCTGCATATGAATCAATGTGCCCAGGCCAATCAATATTTAGTAATTTGCAAGCACTGGACTTTTTGATCAAAGTAACAAGTGAAGCGATTTTAGTCCAGAATTAATTAAATTAAAGTAATTAAGTTAACTCTTGGATTAAATCCATGTAAGCTAGTAAGAAATGTAGTAGTATAACACCATCCATCGTCTGTTATTATTTTTTTCTTTTCTTTTCCTAATTTGCGAAGCACACGCCTCACCGTAGGCCAGTGATTTGTAAAAGACAGTGGCGTGCAGTTCCCTGCGGCGATGCTCCTCTGCGTGACTCCCTAATTATCCACACACAACACAGTTGCTTTTCCGAAATCTCTGAATCACCGGCCATATTTTCCCGGGCGATGTATGCGGTGCGTCACAAGAATCCCATTTACATACGAATTGCTTACAAACCCAAGCACAATGAATATTTCTGGACTGAATCAACGCATAAACAAAACTGATGTTTCACTTTTAAACTGAAAATACTTCATGTACCCGGCACGGTCGTTTCAACGCTGGATATATTACCTGCGTATTATTTTTAAACAATGTAAGCTATTACAATCATTAATGTTGATAATACCATTGTAAGAACGAATAGGCAATTTGTATTCAAGAATTCGTCATCAAATTTAAGGTTATACGGATTATTGATTATATCGCAGGTTTGATTTTATATTGCCTGCTTATAGAGGCAGTTGGGATCGAATGATACACAGAATTAATAATTACATTTATTTATATAAAAAACAACACATTTCTTTTATATTTTATAAAATGAATGTCTACTGATTGATCTTTATTGTCACATTTTAACTACTAGTTTAAATTATTGCGCAAATGTCTCAAGCTATTTTTTACCGAGGTCAGTATTTTACTATTCACAATGAGTGAATGCTGTTAGAATATAGAACTAGTTAAACTTATAAACTTCGGAATAGTGGTCAACCATGATTTCAGCGGCAAAAACCTCATGGCATTCGAATAAAAAACCATAAGGAAAACCGTTCAATGTTTGTCGTCATTTTATTGGTTTGAAGTATAAAAATCAATGCATTTTTTTAATAGCTTCTTGTTTTTAAATTTCAGCAAGGTAGTCCCTGTTTTCGTTTACAACAAAGCAGCCACTGCCTCGGGACGCGCAAAATCACAGCATTTTAGAGTTACTACCGAAATAGCAGGGGAATAGATGTCTTAGTAAGGCTAGTATGATAGTAAGCGATAGTATGAAATATGATTGTGGAGTGAATGGGAATAAGCCCGACAAGGGCCCCGAGGACTGGGCGGGCGATGGCGGGCGTCCACAGGTGATTTAGACCGACTCCTTTCCGAGAAGCCCCCTCCCCGGGCGCGGGACAATGAACAACTCTGCTGTACATAAAATAAATTGAATTGTTTTATTGGCGGCGCGTGATTGGCTGACCGACGGCCGCGGCCGGAGAATATTAATGCGCGGCTCCGCTTCCCAAATGTGGGCCCGCGTGGCCACTCCGCACCCAGCCTGAATCCCAATCAGCTTGATCCACTTTGATCCCGTTTTGGAAACGTTCTGATTCATTATTTTGCACTCATGATGCCAGCGAATCAGTTCGATCAAATCATAAAACGCATTAGCGGAGAAGTTTATTTCTCCATCCAAAATCATTATTTTCTCAAAAAGGTATAAAATTTTCAATTGGTGAGGAATGAATTAAGCTTATTCTATTTTTTTTAAATATTGTTATTGTCATATTTCGATTTAGTATATATCACAAATATAGCGCTCAGACATACATTTATAATTTTTATTTCTTGTGAGCAATTAAATTATCAAATCGATAAATATGCACCAATTTCGTTTTTTTTAAGTCATTGCCAAACACTTGACGGGCGGTAAAGTTAATTAATCGACGCGTTCGTACTCGCGTGAGACTTTCGGTTGGTTCGTTTGGATCCATTATAAATCACTGGCCCCGAATTCAGGGAAGGAGACGCGGCCTCAGTATGCAGGGCGGGCGCAGAGTCCCAGCGGCAGATTTTGTCACCGGCTTGGATTCCAGTGCGGCATTAGCATTCTCCGGCAATGTACCAACTCGCAATCGTAAAAGACACGAAAAGCAATAAACGCCCGATCCGTCCGCCGTTTCGTCGCAAAGCTGCATTGTCCGCCGGCGCGTCCAGCCATTACATTACGACTGTCGGATTTTTTCGACTATCGTGACGCTTGTAACAATACATCATTTGGTTTATTTTGAGTCCGTTTCAATTCTGCATATCGCGTGACCCGGACTGTCGTTTGAAACCCTCTCCACCCACAGATTTGCAATCAGCCAATTTGCAATCAGCAAACAACACAAAAGAAGACGATATTGCCCCATCGCGAGTCGGTTGCAAGTTGTATTGCGACGCATGTGGAGAGCTACACGCGCTGCGGCACTCCCGTTCATTTTGATAAATCTGTACTTCTCATTGTCTTATTGTTATGTCAAAATACTGGAAAACATCAGAAGAAGTATCGACGATAACATCGTTTCACCTAGAGCACGTGGATAAGTTCATTCGTGTTCTCTTGGTGATCTTGAGAACACGTCTCCAGCATCGGTTCTTTGATCTAACGACTCCATGTTCAAACACATCAAAATTAAAAATGAATAAAACGTATTAAAGTTATTAACTAACCAAATCCAAAATAAATGAGGAAGAACTCATTTTGTTCCTAAACTTGACAATTGTATCTTTCCAGTGATAAACAAAGGTCAGGTGTTGACCCACTACTACCGGCTGATGAACAAGTCGGGCGGATACACCTGGCTGCAGACCTGCGCCACTGTCGTCTGTTCCTCCAAGAATGCCGAAGAGCAGAACATCATCTGCGTCAATTATGTCATCAGGTACGTAACAATAATGTTATAATACGTGACGAACATCTCGCAAACAGACAATAAACTTGCTACACACAATAAATTATTGTTGCATTCAGTTAAGTAATCATATTGAATATTGTGAAAAATGTTATTAGGTATTGGTAATAGCTCATTTTTAGTTGAAACCGTTATGTGATCGTGTTAAATCAATTCCAGTGGACGAGAATACGCTAACCTCATCATGGACTGTTGTCAACTGGAGGAAGGAGTGCAAGGAGTGAAGAGAGAAGAGAGCGGGGGAGATGCAGGAGGCGAGGGCTCTCCTGACGCCGGGGCAGACCGGGCCGGCAGGGCCGCCTCCCCCCGTGGAGGAGCCCCCAAGGACACCACCGCTGCCCCGCCGCAACCCCCACCGAGTGCGCCGCCCCCTCAGCCCGCTCCGCCAGCGCCTCCAGCTCGCCGGGCCCGAAAGCGCAAGGCGCAGCAGCAAGACGAAGACCAGGAACACTCCCCCGAAGATGCCGAACTTCCCAATAGGACCAACTCCCCCAGGCCACCTCCCGCGAACAGCCCGCAGGTCGCGCAACCTCCGGCGGAAGAGATACACACGGACACTGCCTCGGTCAAAGACCTAGAAAACGCCATGTCGAAGCACCTGCCCTCGACCGTGCTGGGTCCGAGCAAGACGGGATCTCCCACGACGCACCAGCCCACCGACTTCTCGACAGACACGTTGCTGAAGCAGCAGCAGCACAAGTCGACGATTCAGTGGATAGGAGCGCACCATCAGCTGGGGGCTCCGGGACTCCCGGCGTCCGCTCTTCTGCGGCAGCTGTACGCCAGCAGAGAGAGCGTCATCAGAGCGGCCGGCCACGGACAGCCGACGCACCCGCACCCCCACCCTCACCCGCACCCGGCGGGGCCTCTGCCCACGCCGCCGGGGAGCGAAGGTTCGGCCTACAGTGACCAGTTCATCGCGCTCCACGCGCAGAAGAACGCGGACTCGTTTCAGAACTTAGTGTCGACGTACGGAGGTCCCGCGTACTCGATGGACTATCACTCGGCTATGACCCCTCCCGGATCCGTCTCTCCTAGAGACAAGCAGCAGCAGCATCCGGGCTACGAGGGACAGTACCCGGAATCGCTGCGGCACGGCTACCTGCCCCCGGGCGAGTCTCCCGCGCAGCCCCTGCCCTTGAAGCCTCAGGTGTACTCGGCCCTGGAGTACGCCGCCCCCCTGGAGCAGTCGCAGTTCTATCCGAGCGGGTCAGGATTCCACCTTTACCACCCGACCGCCAAAGCCGCCCCGCCCGCCTCCAACTGGTATTCCACGGCTTCATAGTCTCGTATTCATCGCTAGAACGGTCCTCTCTCCGAAGGAATCTTTACGGTCTGAAGGCCTTCCCTCCGCAAGCAATCATTTTATAGACCATTAAAATTCATTACATTCACTTAATATTGAATTTTCTCAGTTGTATTCAAAGTTGTCACTGAAGCAATATGATATGGCATACTTTCTGCATCCATAAACCTGTGCCAATTGTTGTACAATGAATTTTAAGAATATCACTCAACGATTTAGCAATACAATCATAACAGTTCAAAATGTTCAATAAGATTGTGAAATTGCGCGTAAAGAAGGTCTTAGGAAATAAGTAATACAATATTCTGTAATATGTAGAAATCCCAGACTTGGAACGTTTCCCTCTAAGAAGTACAGGACTGCCGATAGACAAGTAATAAGAAAATTCTTCTGCGTCATATTAAATTAGTTAATTCCAGGATGGCATTAGGTTAGACGTCGTGTTGGCACTCGGCAGGTGTCCGGTGTCTCCGAGTGGACGCTCTGAGACTGGTGGTCCATCGTTCCCCTTGTACATAATTAGTGTAAATTTAAACATTCCCAATGTCCAATCAGATTAAAGTTACATTCCAGTACTAAACTATAAATATAATATTATACAACGATAATGTTAAGCTAATGTTCCTGAAACATTAATTATTTATTGATTCTTTGAATTCCCTCTTACGCAAGCAGTGATATCCTTGTTTGTCTCAAGTTCAACTCGAACACTTCAAAACTTTTAAGCGTAACATGACAAGAAAATGTGTAATTTATCAAGTTTTCATTTAAACAGCCATTCTGTATTACGCAACTGTGTTTTACGTATGTAATGAACTGAATACTAAAAGATTGTCAAGTACTTTGCTCTCTTCCTTTATCAATTAAAAATATAAATGTTTGCAACTCGCTCTCTATTATAGATTAATATTAAGATTTTTCAAAATACTTTGTTACTAGCTTTATACGTTGGCAATACTACTTACCACTTGTTATTCGCCTTGTTTGGTGTATTTTTAAAATTATTATTGTTGTTATTGAAATACATAATGATTTATTTTCTCCCTGAATCAGTTTTGTTGGGATTTCTTTTATAAATTGGCAATCTTAAAGATTGATAAGTTACGACAACGATTATTAATTTTCGTACTTTGCTTTAAATATACGTATCTACTTATACAATTATTATTTTGTGAAAATTAGTTTTTAATTTTTTATGTACAATATATATTTATATTCAAATTTGCAATATGTAATTAATCTAAATTATTGTTAAGTTCAAGTAAATTTTGGTTGTCAGTATTGCCAGATATCGAGGGCTCGCTCGAAGTGAGTCAGTCATTTTTCAAGTCTATACGACAAAAATAAACTTATTTTTTGTAAAAATTTTAATTTTCATCAACGAAAATACGAATTTTCTTTAACTTTACTGATCTTTACTGAAATTAATGCGGTTTTCCTGCCGAGCCAGGTTACAGAAGTGGAAAGCCTTTTCAAGACTATCGTTGTACTCTTGACAATGCAATGTACCTAATACTAAGCCTCCAATAACCTATTTATTATCATTACTGATCATA
Source organism: Atopsyche davidsoni (assembly GCA_022113835.1). NCBI lineage: Eukaryota > Metazoa > Arthropoda > Insecta > Trichoptera > Hydrobiosidae > Atopsyche > Atopsyche davidsoni. Next base: position 4,103,948 of record JAILWY010000006.1, on the reverse strand, counting down.
CTCAATTTGTTTGTGATTGTTTAGCAAAATAATTTATAGAGTAGCGTCTATAGATTTTTTACAAATTATATTGATTATTATTCTGTACAAAATATCTATAAATGTATAATTTAAAAAGAAAATAGTTAAATCTAAGTGTACATACGCTAATTCCAACCTTAATTGTATTAAAAATGTTTTAGGTAATCTTTTTTAGATATCTTTTATCAAGGGCATTTCGGTGACAGTATTATGGAATTATAAGTAAAGTAAATTATGGAAACTTTTCTCGGTTTTAAGTGTGTATTTATGAATGTTAGAAGCATGTTTGACTGTAAATATATAAAATTAAAAATTCATCGAGAATAATCCAAATATAATAATCTTATGAGGCTCATTTTGAATGTGAATGGCCATATAACCTCAAAAATTTACAGCAAAGGGACAGATCACGCATAACTTAAAAAACTTGTGGAAGTTTCACCGATCGACTAAAATAAATGCAAAAAGTGGAAAGCTATTTATATGAATTGAAACAGAACAACAAACACACCATCAAAGTTAATATTTTTCTTTTAAACAACAAGCTTTCAATGTAAGATATTTATAAATGTAGTTAATAAATTCTATGATAATTTACTCTGTTTGACCACATAGAAATGCTTTGGTGTACATACTTTATAATCTATAGACGATAAAAGTATGCTGTAATCTGTGGATATTTTATTATAAGACTTATTAATGTAATAAATACTTTAAAACTTTCTGGGAAGTACCGAAGTGACACCACCGCAATCAAATGCACAATGTACAATGTTTACTTGTTTGTCATTGAGCTGATGTATATTAGAGACGACCCTGTACACATTTTATGCTTTGTATTCAAATCTTTGTAAAATACTTATTACATAATTGTACCTACATCTTACAACTCACTCACATATAAAATCTTTAAATGGTAAAAGGCATAAGTAATAACACATAAGACAATTGGCCTATCTAGAATGTCCTTATATCGTTTCCAGTATATATAGCTCAGTGATTATCGTAGAAAAGTGTGAAATAAAAATATTCTCATTAAAAAAATTATATTCTAACAGCGTCTTGGTGCAAAGCGTGTCCCACCCATTGAAAATTTAACGTCGCGAATATTTTTATTATTAAAGACTATGCATACATTTTTTTCAAACATAGATAAGAAAATATTTTATTGTTTACAATGAACATCTCAATAAATGTTTAATTTTTAGAGATACGCAATTAAATATTTTCAAATTTAACTTTATGTATTGATTTGAATAATTTAATATAAATGTAGCACATTGTACAATTTACATTTGATTTCAACGCCTCAAAAAACAAACAAAAAATTTGTATACCTACTTTAGTAAACTTGTCCTTATATCTTTTTTTTAACTCTGGGCTCGAAAAGGCAATATTTTTACAAGTGGAGTATATTTACAGATTGTTTTTGTGAAAAGTTATTGTGCAATAGGTATTGGAAATAAGTGTGAAGTATGTTGTTTACAAAGCACTGTAATTGTGACATTATTTTTGTTCACCTGTTGTGTTCGATTACGTTAATGATTATATTTTTTTATACATATGTCGAATGAAATTGAAAAGTTTGAATTGTTTTTTTTTTATTATAAAAAGTTACTTTGTTAAGAATATTTTAAAGATGAATGACAAGTTGGATTTGCAAAATAATATGCTAAAATAAGAAAGTGAATTTTGTTTTATTATGACCCCAATCCCACCTATTCATTTTAAAATCACAACCAAAAATAATTATTTATTTTGGAATAAGTGAGTACAAAATATTGGGAGTTTAGCCTGCTTAATAAGTGTGTTTATAATACAATTCTATGTATTTTGAGAGTGTAACAATTGTCCCTCTGTTTATTTGAAAATTTATTTTCAAGTGAACATTTTAATGTGCAACAATAATACATTTTTGGAATTCCTTGTGTAGATATTGTGGCGACATCGAAATTAAATCTTAGATTTTCATTGTTGTTGATATCATTTATTAAAAAAACAATAAATACATAAGTTGTATTATTAATAAATACAAATCAGAATAATTATTATTCTAATCCATTTCCACATATCTTTTCCGCACATTCCAGTGAAATAATAACACGAGAAAATCATTTTAGAAAATATAAAATACCTTAATTTCATTGCACGTAAGTTTTCAAATAATTATCATCATATCCTTAATATTTACAAATAAAAATTGAAATGAATATGGCAATTCACTTAATAATAACAAAAGGAAAATCATATAAATTAAGTACTTACAAAGTAATACATTTATGGAATATTTCACAAACACAATCAAATGTGTCACATAAATGTAACGTAATCTTACATTTAAAATAAAGCTCTTTACTTGTATATACAGAATGAATTCAATCAATCATAAATCATAGTTTTTAATCAATCTCGTGTTTATATATAAAACTAGAGAGTGACCACAGATGATACATTAACATTTAAATTCAATTCAATTAAATCATACGACAATATCAGATCATTTATTCCACATTATTTGCTATTTAACTTGCATATTTACGCTTTGTGTCTAATTGTGTATTGGACATTTATATATGTTTTGACGAGTTCTCTAAAGAATTATTTCTAAAATGGCTTCGCTTTGCAAAGGTGTATTTATAATAGATAGTGTAGTTTTTATAAAATATTCTGTAAAATAATTCATTTTACCATAAACAAATAAGTAGAAATTTACAGTAAACATGCAAAATGGCGTTTATTTTAGCAATTAAGTTGACCTGTTTCAAGTATGTCATCAAATTATTTGAATATACATATCTTATGTACTTTTGATTCACTCTCTAGTATTATTAACCTTTTCAGTGTCATTATATAACACACCCCAGCAGTTCATTTGGAAAAGATTCAAGTCTTCATTCCACCTGTGGCTATTGATTTGGAAAATAAAACATTTTTGATATCTTGTTTGCTAATATAACACTTGATGGTGTAAATATACTATATTACATAAATAAGCCTACACATATCCATCTCTAATAAAGTCAATACAATTTTTAATTTGACAACAGTAATCAACTTCTATCTTGGTTTATTCCTACACAAATGTGCTAAATTACCTAAACTGAAAATATCTTGTTACAAAATAAGATTTAACAAGGTACTGTATTTCCAAAAATATAATTTTAATCTTACGTTGATAAAATTGAGCGATAATATCTGTCATATTTATGAATCAAAAAAAATATAAGAAAATAAACAGAAGGTAAGAAAACAAGTAAGGATTTTGTATTTATCTTGATATGTGCTCTTCTATCTTTTATAATGTATGAAGTAAATCAGCTCCAAACCCTGTACAATCCACCGACAATTTAACCATAGGAGATAATATTTTTTTGATAGTTTAAGAATGTAAAATCAATATCTTAAACAATTTTCAAAAAATAAAATAAAATATAGAAGCAATGATACTATGTCTCTACACGACAAATATTTTTGGGCATCAAAGTTAATACATCCCTGTATTATTGAGAGACTTAAAAATAAAACTTTCAGGACATACAGTACCAATATTAAATAGGTTCAACTACTATATTTTTAGTTTCCACATTTTACAAAACCTGACGCATCACTACCTATATAAAAAATAACATCTAAAAAGTAATTCACTGCAAAGTATTACAAACGCCCACTGATTGAATAATATTCATACAATTAAGTTTAATATTATGTATCATGCATTGGAACATTCATTGCTAACAACTGGATTTAATGTATTTATGCTAGCTATTAAAATTCACATATAATTTTATATTTTCTACCTAATTTTTTATGGCTCTAGGTTAACATATCCACCAACTTAATATAGTGGTGTATTTAACAACAAAATTTGAAATATTTACTACAAAAGTAAACGTTGTATTTGGCTGTTATTACATAGTGTTTCTAAATCAAGCCATAAACAAAAAATAAATACAAGACAAAATATTTACGAATTAATGTCAACACTTCTATAACCTGAAAGATAAGCTTCAACATTTCTTCTCAAAAATAAAACAAAGAATTACCCTAACTACTCCTGATAATTACATAGAGTTAATGATACTTTTCTACAGTAACATTTTGTTGAATACATCAATCGTTTTTTTTCTAAAATCATGCACAGAAAGAATTAATTCATATACATTTTTAATCTCTAGCTTTGATAGTATTTTTACAATAGGTAGTAACACAAATTTTAGTGCTCAAATTCATATACTAATAGGGTTTACTAATAAAAATGAGCCTAGTGTCAAATTCTCAGAAACGAAAACATAATTCACAAGTGTTAATCAAGACTTCTTCATCAAAAATAATATTATATCACTGTACTTATTTTAAGGTAAAATTTTAAAATGGATATTGTTGCATACCTGGACAAATAATTAATATAATGACTGTTGGTTACAATACTCGCATAATATATATTTTTTTGGAATATGTACTTATTTAATGCTACCTTTCCATTAGCGGAGACAAACAAAACCTAAAAAGTATATACTTATTAATTTTATTACGTATATTTACTTTGGACTTAAAACTAAATCTAAAATTTTGCATTGATGACACGCTTTGAAAAAAATTAGGCAAGTAGTGTAGAAATTTATTGATCAAACCAAACGCCACCATTGTCACAGTCTTTACATTTCCTGTAATATTATAATTTTTACATCCTAAAAGAATATTTATGTAGCCACGTGAAAGAGAGAAAGAGAACCTAGCTTCATACTCCATAAATATACAGATTAAACACTTTAGAAGTGATTTAAGAGAAATTTAAATATTATTATACTTCAACATCTTTCTAAGGGAAATAGGATTGGATCCCAAAGGCGCTAACAAGAATATGTATGTTTCTGTCCAAGCAGAATGTGAAACCTCAATGTGGGTATTCCGGTTATTTCAAGGTAGTCAGAAAATGCGACATTGAAGAGCAGAATATTTTTATGATGCAATTACTTCAAATTGAATTGAAAAGTATTCATAATATTCATGCCTCAAAATCGGGAATAACATCTTTCAATCTTGCAAATATCACTCACCTGTCATGGTTATACAATTTACAAAAGTAACAATAACTTTGGCACTCGAGAAAAAGCAAAACATCGACAAAGAGAGAATGATAATACATCAAATTAAACAGTCCCAAATTCAATTGAAGATTGTTCAAACTTTCCAGAGTAAAAGATGGTTTGTGGAATCTTCCCTGCCGGCGACCTCAGAGACGCCGGAACTCCTGAAGTCTTCGTATCCATCACCTCCAGATATTACGAGAAGTTGGCCACTCGTGTTGTTTTCTCCTGCAGTTTTGAGCTTACTGGGGGAGTTAATAGACCTTCTCAGAAGTGATGGCTTTTGGCTGGTATTATTTTGAGCTGTCAGGGATCCAGTACTTCCTAATGTGGTTTGAGAAGCTTCAACAACTGTGAGGAAGCGTACATGCCCTGTGTGTCCCTGTGGTATGCCTGAAATTGTGAGGATATAAAGTTAAGAAAAACCTTTCCAAAGTTACTTAAAAATACCAAAAAATATTTATTTTTATGATATGACCTCATTCTTTGAGAGTGTCAAAGGCCGCACATGTGGCCTCATAACAGATCTGGTTACGTAAAATAGACAAGCATATGCCCTGAGGGTTTCAAAGTATCAGCACATGAGTACTGAAGATATGAATTTTATGATGGACCTGGCTCCAGTCAAAGATATCTGTAGCAACATAGCTCTTAATCTCTCTCTCAGTTCAACAAATTAAATATCGCCAACAACTATGAAGGATTGAATTTTATATTGCAGGAGGTATACCACAGAGAGTGGGGTGTGCTGGGGGGCGAGGGGGTGCAGCAGGGGCAGTCAGGAGCACGCCAGCGCTGGTGCCAACCCACAGCAGGTCACGACATGCCAGCAGGGACGTTACACGCAAGCATGCTGCCTTATGTTGCCTGATAATATCATCACACCCTGAAAAAGTATTGAGTGACATTTAACCAAAACAATCATCGGTAATTTTTTAAAATTCGGAATTTTTTTTTTGATAAATGTAAATAACCATGTTATACTGTTGTGGTCATATAAATATGATTTCATAGATTGTAAGTAAAATTTTAATCTATTTGTTGTGACACATTTTTTTATCAAATCAATAGTTATACTTTCAAACATACCAGCAAGCATTTTGGTGACAGCAGGAGCGATATTCATTTCTGTGAGCATCTCTTTGGTGTTAGCGTGGTAGCACTTCAGGACAGCCGTGTTGTGCAGAGCAACCCAGACGCCAAGCCCCGATATTGCCATGTGACTGATCGGCTTTGAGGGATCATTGCTGACTGAGAACTTGTCTTCCACCTAAAATTTAGAAAAATGTAACACAAATGACAAGTGTAACAATAATAAAACTTGATGACATAACTTGCAACGTGTTATTAATCTGTTTGCTTTACCTGTATGGTGATGGGATTGATTATCTTCACATTAGTATGTTGAGCACACCACAGTTTTCCACCAGATAGAAGAACCTTAGTCACAGGGCAAGAAACAGTGCCAACTGACAAGCTCGTATGCTCACTCCATCCACCTAGATACAAAAAATAAATACAAAATTTAGTGCTAAAATAAGTATTTAAAAATAGTAATCATTTTAAAGATTATATTTATACTGACCATTATCTCTAACATACACCATAATGTCACCATTTGCCAGCGAAACAAATACCTTGTTATCAACATATCTGTAAATAAAATTACACATATTATTTCATGTCAAAGGTTTTATTAATTCCATTTGAGATACAGAATAATAAACATGAACAATATAGATTATTTATATTATAAAGTGATATGACTAACTTGAGGTTTTTTAGTATAAATGTGTAGTAATTTAGAACAAACAAATACACAAGTGATAATAAAAAAGTTTATGTGAATAATTTCCTTGTAGGGTATAAACTATTTGGGTATCTCACAGAACAAGTTGGTATTCAGTTAACTTAATTAATTAAAACTAACATAACCTCACCTTGTATTATTTAAATATAATTAAGTAAATGTAAAATTACTCACACTATACAATGAACGCCCGATCCATGCTGAATTTTAACTTTATTCTTCTTTATTCTGATATTATCAGAACAGTTGTACACATGAATGCATCCATCTTCAGTACCAAGCCACATGGTAGGCTGATTACAGTTGTTCTCATCCACAGATTGCTTGGGGGAAGATGTACCTGATAAACACAAGAATAAACATGAAAAAAAATACATACAAGTAAAATTCATAACACTACTGTACAAATGATAACATGACACTTGAAAAACAACTAAAAACATTATAAATCTATGACTTAAGACCCACCCAAAATTTCACAAATATAAATAGAATACTAACCTGAAGCAATGCCCATAGCTGACTTATCGACGTTGGGGTTAGAGCTGGACTTCATCACAGGATTAACGGCTATGCTCTGGATATTGTTAGTTCCACTGGCAGATTTACTTTGGCTTATTTGATTATTGGTGACGCTCGACTGTGAATTGCCGGTCTGTGATGAGTTCAATGCATTATTTGAGCTGGAGTTTTGTTGATTTTCGTTTGCGTTCTCTCCGGCTGATGAGCCTTCATCATCATCCTCACTCGACGAAGAGCTGTAAAAGTTAAATTGATATGTATTTAAAATTTAATTCAGAAAAAATGTATTTTTATTTATTCTGCTTGCTTTAAAATGAAATTTGCTATATTTGTACCTTTCCAACCTGATGTTCTGATTTCCTTCATCCGTGTCTTGAATAGAAATACTAATACCAGTCTTGCTGTTGGAATAGTTCTGTCTGTTTAGTCTGAAAATGAATAGTTATAAATTTCATCAAGACTATCGAAGTGTTCTTGAATTTATGTATATAATAATTTGAAGAAAAAACAATATTGTTTTTTTAAATGTAAGCATTGGATTTTTAAGCTTGTATGTTTTGTTCACTTATATTGATCTAATTTTCTTATGAGAAGAATATTCTCACCTCGTTTTGTTTTGTAATAATACTATGGTATGCGCAATTTATTGTTGCCTTAGCTTTTATCCAGTATAAGTAAAATCACATACTTTAAAATAAAAATCAGGAGAATAAATTTTTTTCCTCATTCAGTGAACTCACTTTAAAATTTATTGTGATAAGCGGCTGATGAGAATTATAATTACCCTGACAGAGTCTGCTCAGCCGCGGCTGTGACGCTGGCCAGCTTGCTCATGGGAGGCGGCGGGACACAGGCCACACACAGGATGCGCGCGTTGCAGACACCGTTGCACGATGTCACTTGGGGCTCAGGCTGTAGAGTTAGAACGCAGACTTGCCCAACGTAGCCGTCGCTGTTGCACACCTTAGTAGATTTTAATATCAGTTATATATTTAAAAGACATTTGGTGTCTCAAAACTATAACTTCTGTTAAATTTATATTTTAAACAATACAAATAAATGAAATAAATATTCAAATTGAAAGAATTAATAGTCCATAATATCGTTAATTTTAATCATTCAACATTTTATCTTTCAGTTTATTAATCCTTTTGTAATAAAAAAACAGTAGAAAATGTAATATGTTTTGCAGATCTTAGAATAAAATGTGATTCTTATTGAAAATAATAAGAATTTCTCAAGGAATTGGTTGCAAATAAGGCCCACACAAGTTGAAAGCGATATTTTTATATCCATGTATATACCATATATAGTAGTCTGCCTGAAATCAGGTTCATAGTGAAAACAAGGGAGCAGAGGTACAAGGAGAGTCCAGGGCCTCAAAATAATTAAAGCATGCTTGAAGGGTCTTAAAAAATGCAAGAGTGCTGAGAGAATGAAATTTATCATTTCAAGTTTGAAATACATATGCTCTGCTTATGAAAACATATTACATCTTTGACTTGTTGATTGATATAATTTTGAGACACATTGTGCTTATTGATAAATGGCTGAATATGGCTGTATTCCAATATAATATTAAAGCCATTAGAACTGAGCGTGAAAAAAGTGACTAACTACATTTATGACAGTTTTTGAAACGTAACAGATTACGTCCAGGTGCTCTTTTATATTTAAGAGTTGGCAATGCTCTACCATAAAATTTAAATAACCTTGTAGATTATTTTTATTCATACCTCAGTATCAATTAGTAGGAAATTTATTTTTTAAGAATAATGGAATATATTGAAGTTATACTAACCCAAACATCTCTGGTGGAGTTGGGAGCGATGGCCAGGGTGGGAGCGGCGCAGGTGAACTGCAGTCCAGCTCTGGTCTTCCTTATTGGCACTGGACTCACAAACTCAGGAGGAGGGCGCTTGTCATCTGACAGAGCTGGTATAAATAATAAAGAAAATTTTAAACTAAGACTGTGCTCAATATAACATATATTTGAAGGTATATGCTATATATACTTGCAGGTATTTCATTATAGATAATTAATCATATAATATTTTATAAAGTATCTTATTTGAGATTTACTATACCTATTTTTTGCTTAGCTTCATTGAACACCTCCTCCCAGCTTGTTCTCTTGTCAGGATTGGGGAACACAAATGACAAGTTCTCTATGCCATTTCTGTAATAATACAAACAGAATAAGATACACAAACAGAATAGAACAAATTATCAATGAAATTTTTTTTACGGTGCCATCTATTTATTAACTGTATGTATATTAGAAACACTACTTCTAATGATATTGTACTGTATGTAACTGAGTACATTTTTTTTAAATTCTTGAAAGATATAAATCTGAATAATAAAAAATCAGCAATTTAGTTTGAAGCCTTCAGGCATCTTTTATTATCTTGGGACTAGAGGTTTTGAAAAGAAATCAAAGTTTAAAAAGCATTTAATAAAAAAAAAAACTACCTACGACTTATTAAAAATTCAATGTTAAATGGATCACCAATATAAAATAAAAATATATTTTTGATACTGGGTAATTTTCTCCCCACATCATATTTGAGAAAAATCTAAACAAAAAGAAATTTGTATGGTTAGCCATGGTTGATTTTCAATCACTAAAATATTAAACCAACAGTGCGAACAGGGGTACTTACGAAGTATTTATGGATAATTCCATAGCTGAAAGCTGGGCATCACTTCCTTGACGTTCCGTTAACTGACGAGTCAACCCACACAGCATGTCTCTGACCACTTCCTCCAGCTGGGTCCTCCCACAGTGCAGAGCGGCGGAAAGTTCTGCTATTTGTGTCAAAGTGCTGACGTCTGATGTAAGGGTCTCCATCTCCCGCATTATGCGACGAAGGTTTTCATCCTTAGCTGAAACATTCGTAAGATAGATATCAAATTGAGTTTATTTTTTTTAAATACTGATTTTTGTAGTCTGAAAGATATTATTAAACTGAAATAAATACCTTTTAGTATTTCAATGTCATCCAATGATATCCTCATAAGCAGTTTGAATTTGTTGGCATCTAATGTACTGGTCAAGCTACCTGGACAAGATCTGAAACATAGAATTATATATTATAATATAAAGTAAATTTATTAAAAAATATGCTTAAACATGGTTTAATTTAAAGATGAAATTAATTAAATAGCAAGGCTTCTTTTAAAGCGGTTGTATACCCGGTGCTAACACATGCTTCTTCTAAATATTAGTAAGTACTGCTTTGGCTGCTCCCAATCGTTGACTAATTTCTGCTTAAGTTGCCTTTAGATTAAAGTGATGCTAGACTTTTCCAAGCAAACTTGAAAATTTACTAAGAAAGGCCCAGCGGTGTAAACACTGCAAAAATGTGTAACTTACACAGCAGATGGCTTCCTAATAGTCCCAGTCCTCCGTTTGATGCTGGTGATTAGTAGCAAGTCTGAGAATAGGAAAAGAGCTCGCTCCTTGGTTGCCTGAGCGCCAGCTGGTACGCTAACCACGTCATGGCGGAGGAAGGTTCTCTCCGCGGCCACAAGATGGGCCAGTCCCTCTACCAGAGCTTCCAGCTCCCGGAGAGCTTGCTGCTGTTGCTCGAGCTCCAAGGACTCACGCTCCGTACAGTTGATGCGCACCAACAACTCATGAATTTCTTTTTGTGCCGCCACGAGCAACTGGTGATCTGGATGCGATGGTTCTGGAACATTCAAATAGGCTTGTAAATAGACTAAAAAACATAACATATTCTATCTGTATGAAGTTTATTTGCATGCATTCTTTCAAGTAGTAACATTGTTATACAGAGCTTTAACCTAGATAAATTTTGACTAAAAGTTGTCATATGATTATTTAACAATTCCAATCACAGTCTTTGACCACGTTTATATTCTACTACAAATTGGTTTTCATACTCTTAATTAAACTTTGAATAATACTAGGCATTAAACAAAAGTGTTCATAGCTTCAAAAAGTTAAACAACGAAAATTTACCCGTATGTTTGATCAGTCTTTGAATGAGCAGCTCGTATCTGGGAAACTTTTGCACCGGTTTGATGAGTAAGTTGTCTAGAGACAGTTTCCCCTTATGCTCTCGGGCCATCGCCTCTAGGAATCTGGCGAAAGCTGGTCGTGAAGAAGATGTGGCCTTTATGGTCTCCTTGGCCTTCTTCCAGTTGTTGATGAAGGCCGTGTACGTCTCTATGACAGATGGCTTGGTAAACTGAAATAGACAAAGGCAAAATGAAAAAGTTATCTTACAATTACTATGATATTAGAGTGATGAACTCTTTGACACTATACTATACGCTACACTACTCATTATTTATCATACTGATCTTATTGATTCACTCAGTAAATATTTTGCCGTCTGCAAATTTATTGTGGGCTATAATGAAACTATCCATCCATCTCACTTTCAGATGATAGCCATCTCAATAATTTAAGGCCCTCTAAATTTACTGATTGCACCCGTGTATTATTTTAACTAGAAAATCTTGATCACTTCCACTTCATAAAAACCAGTGAGGACTTAATAGAACTGAGGCATGTATTGACGGGCTTTTCACAATGGAGAGATCAAGGTGAACGTAGGGTTTCATAAAAAGGTAACAATAAAGATATCAAAAAAAGTTTTTCAATCAATTGTAATAAATATATTTCTTAACCCTTTGCGCTCGAGACCGTTTCCGCGCGGACTAATCAGCAACTCGAAGCGTTTCGTATCACTTTCGGTGAATTTTTTACCTCTAACTTAAAATGTTCACACACACAAATTGACACATAATTTTTTTAATTTTAATATTTAATGTATATTTACATCTTTACGAAGATAGGTTCGTAAACATAAGTCTTTGTAATTTTGCTTTGTATGATATTTCATGTAACAATTGCCGAGATGCATGCCCGGCTTTTCGGGACAAGTATCACAAAAGTATGTCGTTTGATGTCTTTTGCCGGGTTTATTTTTTTGAGAACAGACTTTGTAATCCTTCCTAACTCCTGTTAGAATGTTATGCAGCCTTCCACTTAGGCGGATTTTCGGAATCGCAGGTTGAAGTGAAGCTCTAGCACGTGTCTGACGAAAATCTCCAGTCAATTGCCGAACTAAGGTTTTCATATACCGCAAGTGATTAAGCGGCTGTTCTCCTCTCAGCTGTTTAGTGAGATACACATTATCATAATATTATTATATATTATAAAGCAAACAAAATAATGGTACGATAAGTGAATGGAAAGGTTAATGATATTGTGAGGGAGAAAAAAGTCTATTCTTCAGTGCAATATAAGTTTAAGCAAATAAGGACCCTCAAATGAATGATTACGATAAGAAGTACAAGCAAAAAATATATGGGTTGATTAGGTAGGTACACATCTAGTCATTTTGCCATGGCTGTCAAGGTCAAACTGAGACCAAAAATGCAGTTCGCTTTATGGTGCCGCACTAATCTTGGATAAGAAATTCTAGCGTAGTTTGAAAGGGGGATAACATGATCTTTGTAAAATTATATGGGCAGTGCTTAGTAACAAACTTTAAAGAACAAGATCACATAAACATAAACAAGAAATCACCAGATAAAAAACCATAAATAGTTATCACCGCACATCGAATTTCCGCACCAAGCAAATTGGTGCGGAATCCGCACCTCTCGAGTTGCGGCATTACATCGTGTGGTGCGGAATCCGCACCTCTCGAGTGCAAAGGGTTAAAAAATAACTATTTAGTAGCTAGATTGGGGGGATTTGCTCACCACATTGAGAAATACATCTCCGACTTTCTGACGAACGTCCCATGCTTCCAGTCGGCCTCGCAGCTCCTCGAGGAAGACCTCATGCAAAGCGAGGATGGCGGGGACTTGGAAGAAGATCTCATCCACCAGCGCTGCATCCACCAGACCCACATTCTCTGGACTTTTCAGTGGATGCAGGTATTTCTAGAATAACAAAAACAAAATTTGATTATTATTATTTAGTACAAAGTATTTTCTATGATAATTTTTTTTAAATTTTGGAAATTCTGTTTATATTACTATTTCAAACTTTGGTCCGCTTTACGTATTGATCACTGAGAATTCCAGATCAGTGTGAAAACGTTTTTAGTGTGAAATATGTATAGTATTATCAATGACTGCTTGGATTAAAGCTATGGAAGCATTAACGATGCTCATAACTTTTTTGTCTTGTACTGTATTGTATTCACACAACCATACTAGCAGCTAAATATATTCAGGTAATATAAAGATTAGTCAAAATGATTAATATATACGTAGCTTAGACAATTATTTTTACATAATATTACGAAATATTGGATTTAATTATTATTTGAATAATATTTGTTTCGCGATCATCCAACTATAATTGTTTAGAGAAGAGACTTATTGTGTTTTTAGATATACCTAATTATAAATTTAACCACCAAATTATGTATTAATAATAAACAATATTTTGAACACATTATTTTACATAGCTAGTCGTATTTTGAACGTGTCAATTGTCATTTCTGCCTCTTTGAATTCGATATTAGGTTTTTCGCTTCTTTCATCTTTGCAGTGAATTGGCAGTGGCGCCAAACCTGTGTCCCGCCCCCTCGGGGCCCTCGTTGGCCGCGGGCCAGCAGTTTCGAGCTACTGGTCGGCTTGCGCAATCTCCGGCTCTCCTTTTGATAATTTCACGCTTTACGCTGACTAGGTTAAGGCTACTCAACGCCGACAGTGGCGTGCAGTTCAAAGGCATATGAATACATAAGCGTTGCATGACAATATGAATACATAAGCGATAAACCATCAAAATGGCGCAATTATTCCGGTGTCTCCGAGGAAGTTGTATAAGATGCACAACAGACATTTAGTGTTGCTACGCTTCAATACTGCTTATCATGCTATTTTTCAAAATATGTTTTTGTAGATCGATTTTTGGCATTCACATAATATAAACTCGATTGGTAATAACATTACATATTATTTATGTAAATTCAACTTTGAGAGTTGTGTATTACTCGAGATAAATCAACACTTAAAATATATGCAAAACTGATTTATTAAAAACGGTTTAAAAAATTGAAGTCTTAGTAATTTCCACAGAGGTTTCAGTTTGCATATTACCTATTAATATTCGTACAAAATCCAATTGTGAGAAGAGAATTGTTACGTTGAAATATATTTTTGTCACTGTCCGGAATACAAGGCGCAGGCTTCACGTGCGGGGAGCCAAGCGCGTGTTTAGTGTTTATTTATCTAGTTTAAATTTCGTAAAGCTTTGGCGTGATAAAACAATGGCGAAATACTCGAGTGGCGATCTGGGAATGAATGAAATCTTTATACTTCGGAGAGCAGCGTTGGATACTTTCAACGATATTCTAAACTAAAGACACCTGGTGTATCTCTGATTTGACCCTTTCATTGTGCACACGTTGCATTGGTATACAGTGCTGTCTAAACTCACGTTGCGATCTCATCGCCAGCATATATAAGCATTTGACTTTTATTCGTGAAACATCTGCATTATACAGATTAAGTTTTTGAATAAACGTTGTGTTGAACACATAAATGGCAATAAAAACGGATAGTCGTCCAAAACAATTTTTCTTTTTTGCTTGAATGTCTTCCGAATATATATGGGTGTCAGATTCACAAGATACGCATAAGGCGCAAATTGAACTAAAGACAACCAATCGAACCAGAACTTTATTGAGAGGTAAAAAATATTTTATTCATTGTTGCCGGTCAATGTTTACAGGGAGAACAATATTTTTAATAACCTAATTTTTACTAAGGGATAAAAAAAATTATACCAAAGTTTTCACCCCCGAGCTTCTTGTGATTCGATGAAACTCCATTACTGAAAATTTCTATTACCCTGCCACGTAACGAGGCTGTAACATCATAAGCGCACGCCGCCGATCGATATCCGGCTGCCTCGCCGGAAATGCACTCACGCCGGGCGGCGCTCGGTAATTACAGATTGCAAATTGGACTCTCCCGGCGGAAACTCGAGCTGCTCCGCCCTGCGCCCGGGGAAATGAGAAATTGCATCTCTTGCCCTACTTTCCGTGGGGGTGGCGTTCATATGGTATGAACATGGGCGTACGCTCTCCTCTTCATTTAAATTACTCTTCATACAAACATGATTTTATTTTAACCAATTTATATTGCCAACCTATACACTAAAATATTTTAAATGAATTGCTTTCAAACAGTTGAAACAAAAATTAGGAGCGATGTATTTATTCATCATAGATTTACTCAGATCAACGCCAGAACTTTGTAAGGATTATATAATAATGCTATTGGGCAGCAGCAATAGCCAGACTTTTCCTTCCAATATAAAACTGCGGTGTAGAAGGACCCACTACACTATTTTCCCCTTAGAAAACCATGAGCACTGGCTCAGCATGAGTATATGCTCAGTGAAATGGTCCCCAACCTCCTCTGAGGAGAGACTCTTGATGAAAAAGATTTACTCGTATATATTTCATTTCTTTTCCAATGGACTGCATAAAACTTAAATGCATAGCACGCCACTAATAAATGTATTTGTAGATTCTCCCGGGTATTATTATATAATACTATTATGGTTTACACTATATTTATTTATATTGTAATAAAAACAATAAAAACAAGTTCATATATCAAGATATTGAGTAACATTTTTACTCTTTAAAACATGACGAAAAGCCTGATTAAGATACCTAAGTAGAAATAATTTCAGTAAAAAACTATAAACTTCAACGGGAAAAAAGGAGTGTCTGTCTACCACTGTAAACATCGATTAGATGATCTGTCGGGAAGTTTATATAAGGTATACCTTATGTAGACTTCCAGTTACAAGTTGGATCGGATGCTTTATGAGTTTGACGTCTACATTTTCTTTTATGGAAGTTTTCCATTAAAACTACAGCGGGTAATACGATGCGGATTATATCAGAAATTTTCCGTTATATCTGAAAATTTGCATTGGCGTATTGATGGAGAGGAAATTCCAATTGTAAAAATATTTTATTTTTTATATCCAGAACCAAACTTCAATTTATAAGATATATTTTATAAAATTAAAAACTTATTGATCGTCATTACATAGCTTTATACTTATCTCGAGCTCTAGAACCACACAGAATTCAACGTACGTAAGGCTGAATGGGAATTTAGTTGATTTTCGAAATTAAGGGGCAAAAAACTGGTTTTTTTTTGTTACATAAGACAGGGTCTCTGGGCTCTTAGCTATAAACATTTAAATTCTAATACATTGCACGCCAAGAAGCTATAGGCTAACGATCATACAATAAAAAAATTATCAGTTTAGTGATTAATATCGGAATTAGCAGTTAACACACTTTACGCGGGTAACCAAATTGACTAAACTGATGTGCGTGTGAAATCTAGTCTATACACTCTTTGATTTGCACTTTTTGATTTTTTTTTCTTCCGCTTAGCAACTCCGAGTTAATTATAAGATTTTTGTTAATAAATTAAATGTTATTGTTACACAATAGCTTATATTATATTTATATTTTAAGCGGGTAACCAAATTGACTAAACTGATGTGCGAAGCGGACGAAATTCGCGTAAAATTGCACGTGTGAAATCTAGTCTATACACTCTTTGATTTGCATGTAGTCAAATAAATCGTTTCCTATAAAAAGTTGAACCACTTTGCGGATTACTTGGCAGCACAACAACACCACTCTGTCCTAAAAATTGTTCAATAATTGGAGGATTATCATTATCTGACCACTCCACTTCTTCATTGTCACTTTGTTCAGAATCACTGGACAGTATTGATAGAAGTAACGTTGACGAGTCCTAAACAAACATTACGAGCTGTAAACCTAAAGAGTAAAATGATCTTCTGCCGCTTTTAGAGTAAACACATTCAAAAACGTATTAATACGCGACCCGCCTTTAGACAGCAGTCCGCTTTAGACAGCAGTCCGCGAAACGGGTACTAGTACCCGCCCAGTGTGTTAATAAGAACTAGCCGTAATACCAGTAATTTTTATGATAAGTAAGGTATTATAATAATCGCCGTTACGGTACAAGACCACCAGGACTGTTATTCCATGGCTGCGCACTTCCCAAGGTCGCGCCCGTGCCCTGCTTGCAGAGCAACCCGCGCCCGGTCCACCTCGCTCCGTTCTACAACAATACTCCCGTCAGACAATGAAGGAGCGGACCGTGAAGAAGCTCTGTAACCTGACCCGCCAACGCCCGCGAGCTGCCTTGTCCCAGTATAATGTAGAGGTGACGGATTGCAACGCATTCATTCGGTCATTAGAGTGGTAGATGGGAATCATCTGACCGCACGGACAGTAGCCAAAAATAATAAAGATACTAATATATCAACATTATTTTCTAACAATCAAAATACTACGTAAATATACGTGAAGAAACATATTTTTTTCAAGTGTTTCGTTATGCCTCAAATTACAAATGTACAGTAAAACTATCACATATGTGAAGAAGTGTTGTCACTATCCTGAACCTTCACTAAGACTTCACAAATCCGAAGTCTGTCATCTCTAAGCATCCAATGAAAAAATTATGACCCATCAACTCAAATCATTTGCTTAACCAGGTCTACGTAAGCCGCGGTTTATTTGCGTCACAGTATCGTCATGCGTCCCTATCTATCTCAGGGATTTATAGATTCTCGGGTGTAAGGTTGTACTGATCAAAAACCCAAAAGCAAAATACGATGTAATGAAGTAAACTTGGTTGGTGTATATTCTTTTGATAGAAACTCCATCGCGTGGAATATTACATCGTGGCTGTAAACTGTCTCGCAATGTTTTATTAATACGTACAGGAGTCGTTGCATGTGAATGAAGTAATTTAATTGTAATATACTAAACAATTCGCATTGCGCAAATCGCGTAACTTTTGTACAACTTTGTGTAGATTTTTAACACGCTTTGAAAAAAATACAATAGTATTATATTTTTCCACGTGTTCTTGTTTTTTTGTGACGAGTTTGCTACCCACCCTACTTGGGAGGCGCAATGAAAAGATAAGCACGTGCGCAAGCAGCTTTGAAGCGATCAGACGCATGTTTGGCGTTATTCACGCTTTTCCATTCGTTTTCGTATCACAGAAAACCTGTACTAATGAAGAAAATTTCACATTTTTTCCTGCCTTGTGAACCTGGGGACAACTTCTGATTTTTATCAAATTAAAAACATGTGGCTCTACTCTAATTTGAACCCGGGACCCTGTGGTCAGCTAGCGAGCGTGCTAGCAACTGAACTGTTAGTCAGTGATTGTTTAACTTAGGCTGATATAGGGATGGATCTAAGAGCATTATAAAAACATGAATAAATATTTAATAAGTTGGAAAATTTAACAATTTTCAAGTGACCAACGGGACTTCTGGTTCCATTTCATCTCCCGTGGGACGTCCTGTCTAGTTAGTGCACCATCACACCGAGTTTCAAGTGTCGCGTGGACGGAGGACGCTCGCTGCAGCACGTAGGCCACGAGAAAAACATGGGGATTGCGGGAAATATGAAGACCAGAAAGCTTAATGAGTGCTTGTCGTGACGCGATGGAAAAATAGCACTCAGTTATCTAGCGGGCGTGTTGGTACTGGAGGTGGCGCAGCTCGTAATCTAATTCTGGAGCTTTGTGAAGTACTGTTATTATTTGGCTGACGTATTATGATTGATGTATTTGAATAAATATGTAATACCGTGGTTAATATTAAAAAGAGCTTAAAATTGAATTAGTTCATAAATGCTACTGTATAGCCTTATTTACGAACTAGCTAAATTTGGATCTTTGAATTTTTCAAAGTCTTGTCAATCAATATATGTAAGAGAATAAATACATGGATTGAATATAAGCTTTACAATTACTTAAGTGTATCCCAATAATTCTGGCTCGCTTGCACGAAGGGTTGAAAATTCTAGCTGGTAAATCGTGGTTAAATAAACCCTATGCGCAAACATTTATTTCATCAAATGAAAACTGAATAAGGAATCCAATCTCCTAGCTCTAAAAGAGTTTGTGGAGCCATTTCAAGCATTTAAACATGTTGAAATTACTGTATTAAATAGAGATTATAATGATTGTAGGATATCAATCATCTGTGGTTATAGTAATATGACATATGACAATACAGTCTCGATAGACTGTATTTATCATAATAGCAAGAAATTGATTTATAAATCATTTCCAATAATAAATTTCAATTTATATTTTATTTAACTAAGAGAAATAATTTAAAAACAAAATTAATATTTATGCAATATAATATTTTCATCGTTGCAAGCGATGCACTTTATTTATTTTTTGGACAAAAATAATTATTACAAAAGCAATATTATTTTTGTATAAAAATCAGTGAGGAAAGTGACGTTTTTTTAAACATTGAAATAATTTAATATTTTTTTAAAATACAATTAAATCAAAACAATATTTTATAATATAAAAACGATATATGTAAATTAATTAAAATGTTATAGTATCTAAATAATTTTGTGATTGTTATTTAACACAATAATCAATAAGAACAATGCACGGGTGAAATATTCGCTACACGTGTCGGCTGTAAATGTGGAGTCTACGTCAAAGCAGGTCCCTGAAATGGTGTTTGGCTGTAGCCTCCAGCATCCAGTGTTTGTGTGCGGTCGGTTGTCAGCTGACATTCGGTAGTCGGGGGATCGTTGCACGTGTCATTTCAGCCTTAGAGAAGAGGGTGGAGGGTTTAGGGGGACACTCTACCTCTGAAATGGAGTGGGGTAGCGGGGATCTTGCCCAAAAGACTTTTATTGTGACCCAAAGAGATTTTTCAATCTGTCGCTATGCAGAATTTATGATAAATATTTTCGCTATGTATAATATATTCGTTACTTGTGTTTTCTCCATCACCAAGTTTTTTTAAGTATATGTTTCAATTCGTCGATTGCATGGTTCATTATACAACGATCAACAGATATAAATG
Source organism: Atopsyche davidsoni (assembly GCA_022113835.1). Lineage (NCBI taxonomy): Eukaryota > Metazoa > Arthropoda > Insecta > Trichoptera > Hydrobiosidae > Atopsyche > Atopsyche davidsoni. The sequence continues at coordinate 4,083,580 of JAILWY010000006.1, read as the reverse complement.
CAAGCAAAAATATGAAAAAATCGCCCATGTAACTTTTGAGTCGTCGATTATAATTCTATAATTGGTTTAATTTAAAATATAATCACAATGGATATATTACTATCCGTTATACTTTAAAGAATATGTCCAATCCAATAATATCGGATACAAAACAAAATTAAAACCTGATATTGCTTATAGATAATTAAAATCGCATAGCTTCAGACGGTGCGGTACTGAAGAACGCAAAAAAGAGTTAAAAGCCTTTTTAGTCTTCGGGGAAACTGGGTCGGGCATGAGCAGACGCTCAAAGGAAGACTGTTTATTTAATGATATTTTATATTTCATCCTGTATTTTTACACTTTTATTTTTGTAAATACTGTACTTATAGCCATATTAAAATAATCCCTACCCAGGCCGAAAAATGTACCCTTAATTTTACAGAAGAGCATTAAAAATACTATTTTGAGAGCTGCGAATCCAAATAAAATTTATTTTGGTAGAGGTCTGAAATATTAAATAAATAGCTGATTTTATCGAATAAATAAATATTCTGCGACATGTTGTGTCCGGGGCCGAGGAATTCTTCTCGCTTAATATGTGATTAATGCCGTGTGTTGATTTTCTGTGTATTTATTTATATTTTGAGACCCCAGCATTGAAATCAAGATATTTATTTGTGAGCTTTCGAAATTTAAAGAATGACTACATCGATTAGCAGAACGTAGATAATACAAAGCAACAAAATATTTTCTTGCAAAATGATTTTTTTTATTTTCAATGCAATAAATTTCATCGATTTTTCAACGTGAACCTAAGCGTTTTTTTATTTCAAAATATACTTTCGACTTTTGATAGGAATTTCAGAATGGCATATTGTACATCAAAATTTAATTTATCAGGAATATATCTTTAAATATACTAAAACATATATTTTAAAAAAAATTGAATGTATAGTATATGACTTCCGTGGGATTCGTATTTATTATCAACGTGTCACATTAGCGGATGCATTAAAACGAACATTAAAACGTCCCCGGCAGGAGCGAACACGTTCCATCGTCTATTTAATAAATCCATTCGACCAGGCTACAGTAAATAAAGAAATCTCCATATGAACGTCGATAAATTGTCGCGGCGCTGACGGGATCGTTGCCCACAACGATAGCTGTGTGCATTTTTAGACAATAAGTATTTATTGACATAAAAAATATATATTTCTTATTTTAGCATTCTGCCTTAAACCATCGAATGGAATTGATAAATCTCTTGAAAAAAATATTATATTATCCCCTGATTCTGCGCACAGGTGGAAGGGCTTACAAGGTGTGGCTTGGGTGGTAGCGTACATAGATTTCTTTAATTCCGTTATTTAGTTTGTGTAGGGAAAAACATGTGTAAAAAATCCTTTTTTGCATGAATTGAAGAATAAGTTTTAGATAAAATTTACATTCAAGAACCAACAATACTATGGGATTGTTATTGTATTATAAAAGTTTTAATTTGTAATAAGATAATATACAAATACACTTTTACACCAAAGCTTCCTCTTTAATCTTTTAAAGTTTAAAGACTTTTTTAGTTACAACGAAAAGCTTCGTGTTCAAATAAGAAGACGTTCTTCGAGCTTTTATAGAGTACACTTCTCATCACAGCGTATCCACTGCGGACCCGCGCGACCATGACCCGGATCCGGTCCTGATGAGGGAGGCCTTGGGAGGACGGCCACGTCGGAGTCTCCAGGCCCGGGAAGCGGAATTAATCAAGGACATCACAATGTAGGCTGCAGGTTTACGATCAACGAGGAGGCTCACGAATGAATTTTAAATTGTGACCTAATTCCATACAGCCACTTCAGAATATTCTATGTCGCAAGTGAGGCACACTGGCTCTTAGCAAGTGAATACTAAATTAGGGTATAAATTATAACGAAACCTCATTTCAGACGTTGAATATCTAAAGATAATATGGACAATTGGTTATAAAATATATCCATTACATTATTTTGAACTCTCTGATTTTTTACCACAGCAGATTTATTTTGTAGAACTCCCTTTTAACGTCTTAAACAAAGATACTATAAAAAGTGCTCTTTTTATAGTGAATTTTGCTCTGCTGAGACATTTTGGTAGTTTATTTTTTAGGATAAGATTTATTCCATGATAGATTTATTGTAAAATGGCACGGGTAGCGAGCGATCAATTATTTCACTGTATAAGTTAAATGTTTCACCCAATATCCCAGGTGTACAGAACGAGACTTCCGAGAAAAAAAAATAAATGAAATGTCTGCTAATTGTAAACAGTAATATCCGCCACCGTACTCAGAACTCGGAAGGTAAACAATGCGCTCTCCTCTGGCAAAATATAAAACATTCTTCAATTAGTACACGCCGGGCTTCCAAATAATGTATGCAAACCTTGGACTCCGAGAACTGAGGCTTTCTTCGTTACCTCTACACTCGCGAGCCGGAGTACGCAGGGCCATAGCCTCCTAAATCTTAAGGCCGAACAAAGATAGACTCATGAAATAAAATTTAAAAACTTCATCCACGGAAATTAATTGGTTGCTTTATTTTAAGAAATCCACCACAACCCGGGAGAAGAGAAGCCGAAAGACTCGCAACGTTTTTGATATTCAGAATGATAATAGAGCAACGTAAGATATGACGCTGGATACATTCAACCTTGTGTGATTTAGAGCTAACGCGTTATCCTGATGCTTCCACGATGTATGACTACATGGTATAGATTTTCGCTTCATAGAGCTAGAATACGACATAATTTCCTTTGAGTACAGACTCCGAGCGGACGCATCTCGGTTGAGAGACTCGCGCGTGCGGAGAGCGCCCGAGCAAGAAATAAACGGAATATTTGTGGTACAGCGAGCCGTGTTTATGGTCGTCCATAGATATCACGTAATGAGGTACAGCGGGTCGCGACGGCCATGACAAATTCCACCGATAAATCATAATTCCACGGAACGGGAGCGCTTTTCGCGGCGCATTTGTCATTTGTTGTGGATCTTTTTTGTTTCGTCAAACACGGCACTGAATTCTTCCGTGGACGCTGCAGTATTTTGAAACTATAAGGCTGCTTTCAATGTATTTTTAAATTTCATTTTTTTCAATCGACTTTGAGTTGATTATTTGCAAAGGTATTCAATCGTTTAAATAATAAATTAAAACAAATCGTATGTGCAGACTAACCAGTTTAATTCAAAATAGAAATTTATGTGACACTGTCACAATCAATAGCAAAAGAACAAAACAAAAACTATACAGTTGTTTAAATTCAATGAAATATTGTATGTAATCTAATATATATAATAGCCATTGTGTGTTTGTATGTATGTATGTTTGTATGTATGTATGTTTCGATTTTTGGTTTTCTATAGAATATCTTAAAAGATACAACGCTGATTTTTTGCACATAAGTTAAGTAAATTTTTCCGCAGCTATGTGCCGAATTTCAAGACGATAGGATAATATTTTCATTCATAAACTATAAAATATGCTTTAGCGAATTTCAATATGTACGAATTATATAATTCTGGAATATAATTCTGTTTTTCGCCGCGAGATGTTGTTCACCGCGAGATTTTCAAATTTAGAACTTTTACAAAAAAAACAAATTTTGGATGCTTCTAAGGAATTTCCAGCTTATGTCAGTTTGACACAAATGCCATCTCTATTTTTTTATCGAAATTGCATTAGAAATTATTAATCACATCATTAATAACTCAAAATAACACCTTCTACGCACAGAAAACGTAATTAAAAAAGAATTGCACTATTGAACGTGATAAAGACTGCATCAAATAAATAACAGTGCAGTGAAAAGTGATGCGTTGTTTGTGACACGAAATGTGACATAAATGTCAAGCAATGAGTTGGAAGGAAAACGTGAGCAGCGTCTTCTTAAAATTCGAGTACGCGCATCGACCTCAAGACAAAAAGAAACTGATGCACAGCGAACGCTGCGTTTGTCTTCGGATTAATTAATGTGACCTGTCGATTCTGCAATGCTTTACATTATCAAGCAGAAAACCCATCAGATGGAAAGTTCAACGATTATTATCACAAAGGTAAAGTGAAACTACCAGCAAGGCCTATTTCCCCAGTATATTTAAAGGATATTTATAATGTAAATTTCAAGAGAAAAATAAGATCATACAATAACAGAATATCTTTTGCATCAATGGGAGCTAAATTAACAGTGGGCCACTCTGCTTCAAAGTTCAAGGCCAAGGTATATCACAGAACTTCGCACCTTCATCCAACTGATGGTACAAAATTAAAGCATTATTCATCTTATTATTGTAAGCATTGTTCATCGAATGCGCGTCATTCTGTGACGGGCTACATTTCTAGTATAATAATAATCATTAATGGACATTTTCAATACCCTTCAATGCTTAAAATAAAAAGATTTAAATTTATTTATCTGTATTGAATTTATCAGGGATATGAAAGCAAAGCCGATTTTTCATAAAACAATTTTGTATTATTTAATGTACAAATGCAATGAAAAAGCCTAACAATGGAAAAGCTTTGAATATTTTTACATATACGTGAAAATTCACTGGTGCGCAATTTTTTTCAATTTCCATACACGGCTTAGAGGGGGAATGGTTTATTGATCTCCACAAAGACGAGCTTCGTTCTTCGTGGACTTAATTTAATGTATAAAAACATTTATTTTTAATAAAAAGGATAATTTTATTTTTATTTTCATTATACTTCAAAGCGAACTTAAATCTATCAAAATTGTATGTGTTTATTACACAGTAAATAAAACACCATTAAATTACCTAATTTTATTGAAGAAAATGAATTTATTTTTGCAAAATTAAAGTAAAACGCATTAATTTAAAATTATTCAATCATTTCAGCGATACGAACTTGAAATAAAATATGACTGCATCTAAAATAATTCAATTATAAAAAAAAATTATATGGTACAATAGTATACATAGTACAAAATTTGTGAAAAGTATTATTTTTTTTAAAAACTTTTTTTTTAAGTAAGAAAATATTTTGTTTTTAGAAAAAAATAAAATTACAATAAATTATAATGTTCTAAGGTAAGTGGTACTATATGGAAACTATCTTATTTTAATGAGTTCATTTGAGATTTTAAAGTATTTAGTTTTTTTAGACTCGAAACGTCGTCCACTCCTCTGAGGAGAGGAAGAAGAATAAAACAACCTCTGAAATAAATCCTTCGTTTTGAAATACGAACAAGCTTATTGAAAAATAAAGAAGGGTTGAGAAGTAGAATTTTCCAGGAATGCATTTATTTTCTCTCAAGCAGACGTTGAATCTCTTATGTGGAACTGCACGAACGGAATTCAATAACATGACGTTAGACCGGCGTAACCTTTTACATTTTGGAAGAGCTTTTACTGGTGTACTTTGTAAGTATAAATTTATCGAAAAGTTATTTATTGAATACTCTCGCTTGTAACTTCGTTCTCTTGCCGGAAGGAAAATGATCGGTAGAAAGTCGGTTTGACGTGATACACCCACGATACACTCCATAAGCAACAGAGCATTGCGTTTGAATTATTTGTTATCAATAAATATGACAGAACTTACCACAACTAGGATTTGAAGAGCTTCGACGTATGATCTTTCAGTATCGTATAACTCCACGACCACGTGAGTTCGAGTGTCCTGAAAAATAAAAAAAGCAACTATAATTGTTATCCTTGCAAAATAGTTAGATAAAAACAAAACATCAATTCAATAATAAACCTTTCGTTTGTCGGTACATACTAAGAAATAACAATTTTTTCTAAATCTATTTAAAATTTCCCCTTTCCAAAAAATCTCTGATTGTTGCATGAGTAAATTAAAAACACCAAAGACTTAATATAATAAATCAATCATATCTATAAATTGAAAAACTATTGTCTGAAATGAAACAATTATGGTATTATTTTATGAAGAGGTCAGCTCACCGGGAGGCTTTATCTATTATGTGCAAAATTGAACGAGATTAAAATAGCAGACAATATACAATGGAAGTTGGAACTATTTTAATAAAAAGACGCCCTGATTGAAAAATCAGGCGGTGACTCTGGCGGGGCGCAATTTTCTCGCCACAAAGAATCTCTACTCGGAGAGTCGCTTTCGCAAAACAATTACAATTCTCAGCACGTTGAATAGTATTTGTTAGATTATAATTCTTCAGTTAAAAAAGTGTATTGTTTAGAAAGCAGTTACGATAGATAAATTTACGAATTTCTAACTTGTGCAAGTTTAACTAACCATTCCTATTGTGTTAGTCAAATTGATGCAGGAAAAAAAATGTATCAATTTTTAATATTCGACGAAGCAAACATCAAATGCCATTTTTTTCATAAACATTTTAATAAATTCCTAGACAAATGATTTATTCACTCTCAATTTTATTAGTATGCGTGAGTCCTAGGTCGCAGCAGACCTGTCATAACTAAACTCGCCGCCATGAGTCCGCGGCCGCCAAATCATTTTCATATTTCCCAAGACGCCGTCCGCGCCAACTGTCTCGCTTGTGAATCATCACATCGAGCCGGCAAGAGCCTCGTGCAATCTTTATATTATAATATGTAAAAGTACCGTGCAACTGCGCATTGAATACAATTATTTAAAAAAAAATCGTATTAGGTTATAAATTAAACAAGTATATTTATAATTGTTCTTATGTAATTTTAACAAGGCCTTCGTAAAAATTTCTAACATAAACGAAGAATTTGAAATTAGTGAATGTTTTGTTAAGCATACCGACAAAAATTTAAAATAGGCAGTCATTTTTATAAAAATAATTTATTTTCTTATCCTTACTCGTATCGAGTGACTAATAATCATCAAAATATAGATCTTTATTTTTGGTTTATAAATATATCTTGCCCTTCAAAGAACTTTTTTTCCAGGAATTTTAAAAATACTTTTATTTTTATACAGTTTACGAGAGCTTTTTTTGTTAATTGTTTACAATTCTGGCTTATATTTAATACTAAGAATTTTTTTTGTATATATATTTCCCGTTAAGATTTGATTGATTAAAAAAATGTTCTAATTTAATTTTATAACTTAACGAAAAAGTTTCATTCAATTTAGACATAATAAAGGGATGTACGTGGTAATGGTAGGATATTTGTCTTAATGAGTTCCGTGTAGATTAAGATGAGCATCTTTGGCAAACAAACACAATAATGGTCTTAAAATTAATCAATGAGCTAAATTATAGAACATTCTTGATAATTATTTCGCATCGGGAGTTGTATTTTTGTTGTTTGTTTTGTTTACTCCGTGCACGACGTGGTTTCATTGGCTGTTCTTGGGAATCAACCATTCAGCTAATCGATAAATAAATACTTTTTCTAGAATAGTTTACGGAATGCTCAAAACAGATGTTATTTATAATAAAACGATCGCATATCAAGGAAGTCCAGCTATAAAAGATATTTTCGAATCAAACATCAAGGGACCTCAGCAGCGTTTGCCATAGAGATATATATTCCCTACTTCCGCCATATCAATAACATTTTGTTTTATACAATTCCGTAGTATTAGGATACGAAGTTTCATAAAAACTTGGGTTCTGATTTTTTGTGCGTTAATCCATCAAAAGGGCTTGATTGCTACAAACAAGCGTGAGAACAGGGAGCCCCGCGAGATAACGGGCCGATTAACAAGGTAAACAAGCGTCCATCAAATATGAAAAGCTGATACCAACGCGTCAAAACATAGCCAGACGAAAGGTGTTACAGTTATATGTGTACATGCCCAATAAATACATGCGGTTGTGTATGTATATATGTTCCTATACATACAAAACCGTAAATTAGGTTTTTATTATAAAAAAAATGCATATGAACTATGTCATTATGTTTAACTAAAATTATGATTTTTAAATCTTTGTCGAGACGTAAACCAGTTTTTATGGAAGTTTTAGTAGCTTATCACATTTCTTTTAAACGTAAATCATCAATATATAAACTGAACAAAGGTCAGATTTAAACGATTTACTATCCATAAAATTCATTGCTTTAGGTTATTCGTATTCTTAGAACTCGTAAGCACTACGCCGTCAGCTGATTTCCACTGCGCACGTGAATTTTTCATAAAAATACAAGTACGTGCGAGCTTCGCGTGAGTTAGCTCGCCCCGGGCAGAACCCCCGGCACGTGCCCGAGCTCGGCAGCTCACCTGTGAAGATATCGACCGACGAAACCATGATCAGGTGGGTGGTGGAAGAGGGACCACCAGCCTAAATGCCGAAGCGCAAGAGGTACAACCACGAACGCAGGCCGCCATCAGAAATTATTAATAAATTTAGTCGTAGCTATTTCGAGGATAGCGTGCTTGTGAAAAAATATATTTCGTGACATGAAGTGCGTGGTGCCTTACTTTTTACAACTTCTTTTTATCAATTTCGCTTTATAAATAAATAAAAATAAGTATCAATAAAATAAAATACAGAAAAATATATTATTTTGAGTTTGCTTTTAAGTTTTTGCTTTATTTACTCCACAAGTTATGTAAGCAATATTTGATATCTTAAATACCATAACCATCAATTTGTAATTAAATTTACGAAAAAATTTGATTTGAATATACTTGTGAAGATCCATTTAACGAGTCGTATACTTGCAAACTTCATTTTAATTTACAGTGTGATTTGTAATATATTATGTTATTGGATAAATTAAATATGCTTCTTAAAAAATATAGAAACTTGAACGTGCTAAAGTTTCAAAGCAGTTTCTGCACTATTGAGAAAGTTGTGTATTTTATGTCCCGCATTAGATACACGGAGCGAAGCTTTGCTCTAACAGTGTATGTAACAAGACCAGGTCATGTAACATGCCTGGAATGCAACTGGGAGCTTATTCTTGAAAATACTACCGTGGGAGACTCTGGAAAAACAGAGCACTAGAATAGTAACACTCACAGAACAAGTCAGGAAATAATTTAATAAGGTTTAGCATCCATATGAAAACTTTCGACAAACTTATCATTTATTATCTTTCCATAATGTATGCTTCTGGTAGATTATGTGAGTAGAATAAAATAAATAATGTTTATGCAATCTTAGCTCCTTTGAACGAGAATCAAAATATAAAAACAAAAATACTGCAAAACGAAAAAACAGAATGAAAGCCTAGCTTGTATTAACTACTAGAAAACAATCATTATATTCTAATCGACATTATCTTGTTCATATAGTGAAGTCTTTCAAAGTGGTAGAACAAGGTCATTCATTGGGAAATACGAAACAACTATAAGAAATCACACTCGGTCAAGGAAAGTCTTTGAGCCAAGATGACAAAGAATGGCCCGGTATGAAATAGACTTCTAGACACCAAACGAAAAAAGAAGCACATGGCCAAAACATAACACGATAGAGTCACTTCGTGAGAGCTAATTGTAATTTAGAGAATAAATTATAATTTTAACTGAAGTCAAAATAATAAATTGAAATTTAAAAAAATTAACTGTTATTAAGTAGATACAATCTACCTCAAAGATATTCATGAGCTCGGAAAATAGCACGTAGCGGAAAAACCTCATAGCATCCGTCAACGAAAGGCACACAGTCCTCACAAAGGCAAACAACTTCCCGGCGACGGTCCGCTGACGATGTTGTGGCGCGGCGGCGAGCCTCGGGGCGGGGCGCCTGGGCGGATAGTTCAAAGGTGAACGCGGAGGGCGTGGGCGTGGGCGAGGGCGTGGGCGTGGGCGTGGGCGAGAGCCTGGGCCTGGGCCTGGGCCTGGGCCTGGGCCTGGGCCTGGGCCTGGGCCTGGGCCTGGGCCTGGGCCTGGGCCTGGGCCTGGGCGTGCGGAGCCAGGAGTGCCTCATCATATTTTGATCCGAAACGCGGTTTTAGGAAAGCTCGGTGACCATTTCATCGTATACCCATCTATCCTGGGCCAGTCTCACTATTTCGGATGCACTTCCGACTTCCGGCCACTGGCGTCAATTTCGCATCCACGTAAGTTTCGTCCTTCCAATCCCCCTTTTCCATTCGATTTTTTTTTTGACAATTAGCAATAGAATGCTAAATTTATTGTTTCGAAAAATATGGCCAAAATAGAAGATCTTGCGGTTTTTTTACCATCTTCAGGGTTTGTCTCTCTCATTTGTAACGCGGACAACCCATGCTATTTTAAGGATTCTCCAATAAAGTAGCATTTATGCCGCCTCAATTTTTTGCATTGTGGTTGTCCTTTTTAAAGGTTAAACGTTTTCTGGTGGTGTAAATTATTCGTAGTTTTAAAGGTTGCCGACTCCCGGCTTGATGGCAGTATAAAAGGTTAACTTGCGTGTTTTTGGATTCATTCATGAATATACACGCGCTTTTCTCCAAATAAAAATCATTTTACGCATCCTTTCAGATTTCGTGCTGGAAAATCTAAACGATGTTTGTTTTCTCAGGACTCATTCCATGACAGCCGAGTTCACAAAATTCTTTTTATTAATTTCGATACATTTTATAACTTTGAATTTTTATTTAGTCTTATTATGTCATACAAAAAAAAAGTGTTTGAGATTTAACGAGCTTAATAAGATTAAAAAAAAACATAACTAAAAATTAAATTTCAATTTAAAAAAAAAAAAAATTTCGGAAGATTAGTAGATACTAACGATGGGGAGTAAGAATATACTCATCAATTTTCTAAAGTACACAATTTTAATAATGTAAATAAGAACGAAGGTTTGAGATATGAGTTCATATCATTTGTACCGATTGGTATTAGTGGCCTCGCGATTGAGCATAACTGCATGTTAGCAAGGGTCTCGTGTTCCAATTCATGTGGAGCAATTGATAAAATACGTCATAAAAGACTATAACTTAAATGAATAAATTAATTTTTAATTCTGCATGATTGTTTTTCACTTGGGTCGTCTGAAAAGCCTTAAATAATCGATCAATTTAAAATTGTTTTTGATTATTTACGGCAGTGCTAACTGACTTGTCCACGCGAGCCTATGGACATTATTATATGTTCCTGGGCGAATAACGTTTAATTCTCGCTTTTCACCCGGGCAACAGGTTACTATGGCAACATCTCAGAATACATGTAAAGTGTCTTACATAAGATTTGGCCGTTACTCCATTTGAAGACTTCAGTTGAAAGGCGATACTCGTTAAAGCCACTCGAAAGGGTATTTTTGCTGATTTTATCATAAAATAAACATTCAGATAAAATAAAAATAAAATATTCAGTATTTTAAATTATTTATCTGTATTTTAAATATATATATATATATATATATATATATATATATATATATATAGATATTTAAAAATGGCAAAATACAACCAAGCATTAAACCTTTGACTTTAAGTAATTTGCCGAAAAAGCTGAGATGTAAGTTTAAGCCACAATAGATGCTCGTGAAAATATTTATACCTACAAAATAAAGTAATTAGTCTAGTGTAATCAAGATATGTTGCTAATCTTTGTCGCAGAATATTAAGTTTATTTATTAAAATTGTAGGGCATATTTTACAAGCAGCAGACATAAGAATTTAAATAGACTGAACGAGTAGTTTATAAAAAGCACAACTCAGTAATAATATTAGGTCTCAATGTCGCCGGAAGAAGCAAGTAAGCAGCGGATCAAAGCAACCAGAGGCTGTGTGTGAGATTGTAAATTTTCAGCATTCAGTATAGCACCATATAGTGTTTTGCTCCAGATTGGACTACTTAACCTTTATATTTTTTTCTACGACTGTAAGATTCAAATTGTTAATAAACATTTTAAAAAATTTGTAGAGTTTTACAATCATTATTATATGTTTAGATTCAGTTGTATTTTTATAACATCGGTATTTTTTTATATGCAATATTTTTATACGTGTAAAATTCAGTGCCTCAATTCTTAAACTGTGGAAAATATAATTTACGACGGCATGTAAGTAAGTTGTAGCTGAATCACTAATCCTGTTGTTACCAACCCGATGAGAGAATATATTATTTTAAGTTTGAATTTAATCTGGATGTTATTTACTATTGTTAAATGTAATGACGCTCGCCATACCGGCGCCACTTTTATGTTTAAACTAGTTTAACGAACCGACCAGGGTCTTATCCCTTTGTAATAATGAATTTTAGTACTAAGTTTTATATTTTTCAAAGATTTGTAGGCATACGGTTTCCTATATAAAGAAAGATTTATTTGACATTTCGTATTACGGTTACCTATTCATATAGAGAAATAATTCCTAAAAACAATCCTTCCCACGGATATTTTATATTTGATTTTAAGTCTTGCACTTGTTGAAATACTAGATGTCTTTGTGTAAGAACCGATCTAGTTAATGTTGAATAGCTAGGAAACCAAAGTTTATATTTTCTGGACACGGTCAATTGATATTTTCGTTGATTGTTAAATTTAATATGTTTTCAGCGTGAGAACTTGTAAACACATTCCTTTCTTTGTTCTGGAACCGTATAAAGATCAGTAAGAGCCCTATAGGGCTAGTGTTCAACATGTCTTCACGGGGTTACGATGCCCGTAAGATTACGCTCCGGTAAAACGCGAATTCCGTTCCGCCGTTAGGTTCGGTCAGGTTACGAAATGTTCGTACCTGCCGTAATTAAAGTAGAGATCTTACAAATCTCAGTGAATATACCGCCGCGAGTTCGGAGTATATTGTGACGTTCGTAGTCACGTAAAGAAGTTCGCGATCAAAGCGAAAGTGTTAAGTTACCGACCCCTGTTGTCGGTTCAAAGTGAAAGTCTTTTAAATAAGTGTCTTATAAAAGTGTTAAATGTAACATGTCTGGAAATCATATATTATAATCAATGTTTGTAACAAAGTTTAAATAAAAGTATACACGAAAGAAGTCTTTAAATCACCTACAATACAGTCCACTAAGTATTCACGAACCTTGGGGAATTCGTGAAGTCACATCGAAGAAATTGAATGTCTACCAGAAGTCTCGAAAGCGAGAACCATACCTGGTAGCAATCCTCAACATGGTCCTTCGAGCCGGATCTAACTAGAAACATATGGATCTTTGAAGCCAGGAATTGGAACCATAGTGCAACATCCAAAGATGGTTGTTACACGCTCAGAAGCTGCCAGAAGTCAGAAAGGGGAATCCACGACCGCCGTCCCAACCGCCGTCGCGACCGCCGTCCCGACCGCCGTCACGACCGCCGTCACGACCGCCGTCACGACCGCCGTCGCGACCGCCGTCACGACCGCCGTCACGACCGCCGTCCGGACCGCCGTCTCGACCGCCGCCGCGACCGCCGCCGTGACCGCCGTCCCGACCGAAAAACTCAGCTGTCGATCATCAATGAGCAATTACGCACACTATGTCAGAATGGCGAAGAGGCTTCAGATCATGATTGAAGCAGATGAAGAAAGGGCGAAGATACAGCAAGAAAGGCTGAAGACTCAGGAAAACATATCGAAGATTCAGGAAGAAATCTTGAAATCCCAAATGAAAATGATAGATATTAAAAAACAAATGAAAGAAATCGCGACAGCCAAGAAGATGTCGCTAAAACTGCGTCCTCGAGAAAATGGCTGGTCGAATGAAATTGCGGAATGCATAAATGTTCCGCGGAAGCCGCTGCAAGCAGTGCAAATGGCCCGAAGCGTCCCGGCGCAGCACAAACCAGTGCGCCGCGACGCAGAAATCTCGACAGCCGAGGAGTTGCCGCTGATGCCGCATCCTCGAGAAAGTGGCTGGTCGAGTGAAATAGCGGAATGCATAAAGATTCCGCCCAAGCCTTTGCATGCTGTGCAAATGGCCGGAAGCGTCCCGGCGCCGCCCAAACTAGCGCGTCGTGACGCTCCCACTGACGACGCCGCGTTAGCGGAAGAGCCGCCGCCTGCACCTCTTCCGGCTGCGCTGGCGACCCGAGACGTCCCGACGCCGCCCAAACTAGCGCGTCGTGACGCTCCCACTGATGACGCCGTGCCAGGCGGAGAGCCGCCGAGTGCACCTCTTCGAGCTGCGCTGGCAACCCGGGACGTCCCGATGCCGCCCAAACTGGCGGGTCGAGATGCTCCCACTGATGACATCTCTTCAGCTAAAATGTCGCTACCCACAACACCGCCTAAAACAGCGCGACGCGAAATCACCATCGCAGAAATCCCGATGGCTGAAGAACCGCCCCCCACGTCGATGCAAACGTCGCCCACGCCGCTGCATAAATTACAGCCGGCCCGAAGCGTCTCGCCGCCCAGACCCATGCGTCGAGACGCCCCATCGAACGACATCTCGACAGCCGAGGAGTTGCCGCTGATGCCGCACCCTCGAGAAGGTAGCTGGTCGAAAGATGTCACAGAATGCTTAAATATTACGCCCGCACCACTGTATGCTATACAGCCGGTTAAATGCATTCCGACGTCGCCTAAGATAGCGCGTCGTGTCAATGTTATAAATGAAAACTTGCCCGTGAAGGAGCCATCGCTGATGTCTCACGATCAAGAAACTGACGGGTCGAACTACCCCATGAAAGGTGTAGATGTTTCGCCCACGTCAATGCAAGAATTGCAATTGCTCGTAAATGTTACGAGGTCGCACGAGACCGCGTACGATAAAAACGCATTCAGTGAAGTCTCGTGTGGGAGAACGTTCGAAGAGTTAACAAAAAATAACTATCGAACAGCTGATGTCGGGTTCAATGCCCCCGACTACGCTCATGTCGTGTCACAGCTGAAAGGGCTCGCGCCCGAGTACAATACAATGCCACAGCCACAAGACAAGCCGCCCCCAGAAGGCGCCTGCTGCACTGGAATTGGCTCTGAAAATAAATTGCGGAAAATACGAAGACCCGGTACAGGATAATTGTACCACAACAAAGTGCACTGCACAGAAAAGGGAGATTAAAAAAAAAATCTCGAGTTAAGATAAAATATAAACAGACCGCACAGCTGTGAGTTGAATAACCTTTCAAATATAGGCAATAAAACAAGCCGGTGCGAGTCGCAGATGACAAACCTACATCTGTCGTCGGTGACCCCCCGCGCACCCCACACCCTCGGGCCGAGCACTCGATACCAAGTATAAAAAATCGGTCAAAGCCACCTCACACATATGGTAAAATAACCATTTCGAAATAAAGAAGTTACCATTTTGAAATAAACAAATGAGTTGAAATAACTCCAGTCTCAAAAAGAACAAAAAGAACAAAAAAGAACATAAAAGAACGAAAAGAAATTAAATAACTCAATGAAATCAAGGAACAAATGAGTTCAGAGGCTGATTTTACCCGTGCCTCGCGCGACCGAGTTGAATAAAAAATAAGGTCAGTCGTTAAATACGACAAAAAACCTATGCGCGTCGATAACACAGCGCAGCGGACCCGAGTAGGTCCTTACTGTTCTTCCCGCGTCCCGCGCCCTCTACACGGGAGCGCGGCTTAAAATCTGAAATGCGTCAGTCCAGTTAGAACCGCCTGCGAGACCACCAGATGTTCTCTAAACTGTCAAAGTGATTGACGTTAGCACACATATTCAATTTGTGTTTCTGCTAAGCATCCCGCTGTTGCAAGCTACCTGCACTCTGCAGTGATGAGTGCACATCACGAGCCCGGCGCCCGCTGGACGCGCCCGGGCCCTGCCGCCCTGGTGCTGCCGCCCTGGTGCCGCCCTGAACGAGCCGCGCCCTGAATGCGCCGCTCTGAGATCCGCCGCCCAGGCCTTTCTGCCTGGTCGAGCCGCGCCTTGAATGCGCCGCCCTGTGTGCGCCGCCCTGACTGCCCGCCCTGAACGAGCCGCGCCCTGTGTGCGCCGCCCTGAGTGCGCCGCCTTGAAACCCGCAGCCCAGGCCTTACTGCCTGGTCGAGCGGCGCCCTGGATGTGCCGCCCCCGCCCTGGTGCCGCCGCCTTGCAGCCTGAACCCAGCCGCCCTGCCGCCTAGGCCCCGCCTAGGCCCTGCAGACCCAGGCCTTACCGCCTGGGCCTCACCACTCCAGACCCGCTCATGCCCTGCCGCCCTGAGCCCTGCCGCCCTGAGCCTTGCCGCCCTGAGCCGCCGCCGCCTTGCGCCGCCGCCGCCCTGCTGCCTCGGGTTGTACTGCCCGAACTTGTCGCCCTAACAAAGGGGACGCCACACCCGCCAGAACGAGACAACCAAGCGCGTTCGATTGAATCGAACGCCGCTCCACAACAACGCGCCGTCCGATCGAGCTTAGAACTTCCCAGAAGAAACTGAAGACATCTTGTGAAGTTCGGACAGTTAGATGGTCGTGTTAGAACGTGTGTTACATCGCACATCGTGTTGGCGATTATTATTTTGGTAAAAAAGCTATTTTTTTACGTGGTGGGGTATGTTACCAACCCGATGAGAGAATATATTATTTTAAGTTTGAATTTAATCTGGATGTTATTTACTATTGTTAAATGTAATGACGCTCGCCATACCGGCGCCACTTTTATGTTTAAACTAGTTTAACGAACCGACCAGGGTCTTATCCCTTTGTAATAATGAATTTTAGTACTAAGTTTTATATTTTTCAAAGATTTGTAGGCATACGGTTTCCTATATAAAGAAAGATTTATTTGACATTTCGTATTACGGTTACCTATTCATATAGAGAAATAATTCCTAAAAACAATCCTTCCCACGGATATTTTATATTTGATTTTAAGTCTTGCACTTGTTGAAATACTAGATGTCTTTGTGTAAGAACCGATCTAGTTAATGTTGAATAGCTAGGAAACCAAAGTTTATATTTTCTGGACACGGTCAATTGATATTTTCGTTGATTGTTAAATTTAATATGTTTTCAGCGTGAGAACTTGTAAACACATTCCTTTCTTTGTTCTGGAACCGTATAAAGATCAGTAAGAGCCCTATAGGGCTAGTGTTCAACATGTCTTCACGGGGTTACGATGCCCGTAAGATTACGCTCCGGTAAAACGCGAATTCCGTTCCGCCGTTAGGTTCGGTCAGGTTACGAAATGTTCGTACCTGCCGTAATTAAAGTAGAGATCTTACAAATCTCAGTGAATATACCGCCGCGAGTTCGGAGTATATTGTGACGTTCGTAGTCACGTAAAGAAGTTCGCGATCAAAGCGAAAGTGTTAAGTTACCGACCCCTGTTGTCGGTTCAAAGTGAAAGTCTTTTAAATAAGTGTCTTATAAAAGTGTTAAATGTAACATGTCTGGAAATCATATATTATAATCAATGTTTGTAACAAAGTTTAAATAAAAGTATACACGAAAGAAGTCTTTAAATCACCTACAATACAGTCCACTAAGTATTCACGAACCTTGGGGAATTCGTGAAGTCACATCGAAGAAATTGAATGTCTACCAGAAGTCTCGAAAGCGAGAACCATACCTGGTAGCAATCCTCAACACCTGTTTATGTTTATAATTTAATCACTCTAGTATATTAAGCGTATATCAAACCAAACGCATACAATTTTTTTAATTTATATTAATTCTAATTTCATACCAGTCGTAATAAACCTTTCCGAATAAAAAATATAATATGGGGAACGTTTAATTAAAAATTTATCTGCTTATTTTTACAGTATATAACGAGTCTACTCAACAGTTTCATTCATCCAGAACTTCCCACCCCGTGGTCCCCGTGGCGGGGGCCTCCCCTGGGCTCGGGGCCATAGGGCAGAGGTCACGCTCCACAGGTGGGCACCATTCAGGTCCCGGGGATGCGTAGAGGGCACACTTAGAGTAACCCCCTCTTCGGAGACAGAGGTTCATTTGTAAATTGAGTTTGGAGTTCAGTGTATACACGCGAAGGGGATACTATCAAGAGTTTATGTTTACAAAGATTATGTCACTGTTTAATATAAACAAAAGCGTTTAAAAAATTACCATGTTATTATTTTTAAAAAATCCTAGTTATTAAATGCAAACGAATATTATAACAATTTAAAATAATAAAGAATAGAAAAAAGGTCTTGTTAAATTGCATTTGCAGCATATTCTAACTCTATACGTGTACCAGTGTTTGTTTTAAATGTGATTTTAAGATTACCATTCATTCGGTTGATCAAAACCTCAATGATAATCACTAACAACGTATTACACATTTAATTTGAGCATTATAAGCGTTTTTATATGACGACATTTTTTTTCAAAAAAACTCTCACCCAAACAAAAATACTATAAGCAATTTCAAAATCTTGTATGTTTATTTTTTATTTTTAAACATGTTCTTTTGCAAAATTGTACGAACTGCACAAGTTCACAAAATGTTAGTAAAAGATACATACATGAGAAAACATTTATCAAGTCGGATATTGATATGTACTGATGTTTCCTGTATTCTGAAACGACTAAAACAAAAGTATTTCTTGCATACAGAAGCCAAAATAATCACACACTTAGCATTTGTTTTTCCAACCACTTCTCGATACAGAGATAAAACGGATAACCGATAGCAAATAAACACTTCATCATTTTTACAGCAACTTCCAACGTCAAATTTACATAGCCATTTTCACAGGGCGTGTTTACGCCCGGTCGCCGTGGAAACAGACGCCCAATACCGCCGATAATTTTTCAATAATTGACATTTGCCCTTTTCGTGTCGGACGGCGCTCGCGCGGAGCTATCGCCGTCTCTCTCCGGCTCTCGCGGGCCGCGTAGCGCCG
The DNA here is from genome assembly GCA_022113835.1 of Atopsyche davidsoni. Classification (NCBI taxonomy): domain Eukaryota; kingdom Metazoa; phylum Arthropoda; class Insecta; order Trichoptera; family Hydrobiosidae; genus Atopsyche; species Atopsyche davidsoni. Next base: position 4,065,008 of record JAILWY010000006.1, on the reverse strand, counting down.
TCTCGCTTCCCGGTCAGCGATTTTATCGATTTGATGGAGCGCTGCATTTTCATAAATAGAAAGCCTGAAATAGTCAAGTGGGCGGCTGCGGCAGCTGCACTCCGGCCCAGGCGGCGCGGCGCCCGCCGCATAGGGCGGGCGTCAAAGGGCGCTATCATGCCAACAATGCCAGTGGAAGCCGGCAGCACGTTAATTGCCAACGTAAAGCTAAATATACAAGAAAAATATATATAACAAATGATTCGATACGATAACAAAAAAAAAACCTAGTCCCAGAGCCCTTTGGGGATAAATTACTAAAAAATAAAAATATTTTTTTAAACAAGGTACATCAGTTTCACACCTGCCTTTAAATGTCATAAAGAGCTACAATAATGAAGGATTATGACACTATGCCGCAGTAGTGGTTGTTTCATAAGTGAATCAATAATAAATGTCTATCATTTCACAAAGCACAACCTATTGATTTCCAGATTAATAAGTAAATTTATGTATCATCATTTGTTTTATTTTTTAAATTTTACGAATAATCCCATTCCTCAGCCTGAAAAATATATTTATGTTAATTGCTTCCGTCGTATGTCCATGAAAGATAATTCATATGAACCTAAAAACAGTATCAATGCTATTGATGTAAATGAGCAATGAGAATGAGTGAATCATGAGTGGCGCAGACTTAGGCAGATATTGAATGACCAACTGACCGGCGCTGTCCTGTTGAGACAGGCCCACTGGTGCAGGTCCTGCTGGCTGTGGCCGCGTGCCCCTTCGTCCTCGGAGTCCGAGCCGCGCCTCCCCGGGCAGGGGTCGCTGAGCCGCAGCCTCAGGCCGTCCCTCAGAGCCCCTGAACTCATGACGTCCTCGAATTAAGCTCCCTTTGATCCAGAAACTTGCATCCTACCCATACCTTGTAGATTGTCACTTTCACTTTGTTCACTGCTACTAATTTATATCACTTTATTACTCCGTTAATTTAAATTGTTATCACCTGCATCGACAAAGAATTTCCTTTGTTGTGACTACTTAAATTTAATTTCAGGGAAACAAAAAAAAATGCGGCTCTAATAAAAAAAAAACCACCTAGTTAAATTACGTGACGATCGATCGATGATCTTACAACTGATACAAAAATGCATACATAAGAACGAGTCGAGCTTTAAGTAATAATATATGACAGCATACGCTGTGGTACTATTAAGCAAGTATTTTCTTTATTGTCCCGCTTTGAACTGAATTACATAATTTGCATGCATGCGCCAGTGCATTCAATGCGTTTCTGCTTCCGCGCGTGATGGCTGCAGCCTGTTGCCAGCTGCAGCGCTGAGCATCCTGGCGCTTGTTATTCTGAAGCACCCTTCAGCAATCTCGAGTTGACTCGGTCGCGCTAATGGTGCACTTTTGTGGGATTCTAGTTTAAAGTAACAATTTCTGTGAGTATATTGCAAGCTGTTGTGCATATTCCAAAAAAATATAAGTAGTATAACTCCAGCAAAGCTAAAAATAATATTTTCTTTTTAAACTGTTGCTTGTGGTATTTTATTAAAAATAAATACTAATTTATTTAGTAAAGAAAAGAAACTTTTCTACTATACATTTGTATTTATAGAGATAATTTATTTTCCAAATTCGTTTCCAAATAATAACATAGGCTTCGTGTCTCGCCCACCACAACGACAAAAGTGGGAAACTAAAAAAGCCACCCCTAAAGTGCGTTGTTATGGCTTCTTATAATAGATCGGAGAGTGCCTCGCAGCCTCCGAAAGGCTTTGGTGTCACTCTGAATTTGTCGCTCTGCTCGCTGACCCTAATGCCTAACACAAGCGTTTAATATAAAATTTCCATCATGAATAAATAAAGTGGGAAAGGGGAAAACCAAAGTGCGGGGGCTTAAGACGGAGGGTGAAAATTTTAGGTCGAAACAAAAAAATCCAAATGCCACAAGGGTGGCTTTTTGCATGGCAACAAACTCTCGGCTTTTGACAAATTTACAAACTTCACGATTTCCTAAAAATTTACTAAAAAAAGGTAGCCCTAAATTTTAATCGATACTATTAAAATATAGTATATGTATAAAAATTCGATAATCTTGGCTATATATTTAACTTGCGTATCGACGACAGACTGGTTCGAAATGACAGAAAAGGCTAAACCGTTCACAAACAAAAATTAGCGTAATCTCCTAACCTTTCAGCTATCCATATTTGCTGCTATCATGTACGTACTTCTCAAGCATCGCAATCGATGTATTCGTGTTCATATGCGATGAGAGATGTAACCGTTCATTGTTACTATATTTTCTTAGTTAACTGAATCCAAAGTCTTGTCAGAGCCTCCATTTCAGCTATAAAGACGTGTTTTGACTTAGAAATTCCGAGATACCCCCAAGAACAGTCTTAATACAATTAGTCAATTGATTTCAGTTGGACCCAGATACAAGTCACGCCACACACCGACACTAGCAATGAGAATGAGCTTTTTAACGTAAAGAAAAACCATAAACTATAAATAGTTATTTGCTTTTTCACAATTCATAACAAAAGGCATGATAATCACAGCATTACAGATTCGTTTGGCACGCGGAATATTTGCGTGCAACAAAGATGGCACAGTATTTCCAGCAATACATTTTACAAAATTCTTAAAGCGAGTCTAAATGAATATGCTTAGAATGGTACCGAAATCGATAGCCGATAATTGAAAACCACATAAAGAATAAGGTTCACCCATTAAGATGAACACAAGAATTGATTATAAACTTTAATATTTTAAATAAAATACTTGAACAATTTCACCGCACGTTAATTTTTATTGGTGTCCGGCTTCGCCAAACTCTCACGTTGACATTATCAAACTGAGTGAAATAAACCATTATCAAACTATTTCATTTAAAATATTAAAATGAAATTCTAAGTAATCTCTATTAAAAATATTGATTACTTATATTGCACTATTTAAATACAAAAAAATTAAATTAGTAAGTACATACAATGGTTTTATCAAATTGCATCAATTTCAAAATGATTTATCAATCTTTTAGAATTGCTATCTACTATAATAATAGCCATTGTGTGTGTGTATGTATGTTTCGATTTTTGGTTCTCTATAGAATATCTTAAAAGATACAACGCTGATTTTTTGCACATAAGTTAAGTAAATTTTTCCGCAGCTATGTGCCGAATTTCAAGACGATAGGATAATATTTTCATTAATAAACTATAAAATATGCTTTAGCGAGTTTCAATATGTACGAATTATATGATTCTGTTGTTCACCGCGAGATTTTCAAATTTAGAACTTTTACAAAAAATAAATTTCCAGTTTGTCAGTTTGACACATGTGCCATCTCTATTTTTTTTTTATCGAAATTGCATTAGAAATTATTAACCACATCATGAAGGCAGTTGCTCCCAGCCATTTAATTGCCTCTGGTGTCCAACCGGACACCACACCACACCACACCACACCGGACACACCATTGCATCGTTCATCGAATGCGCGTCATTCTATGACGGGCTACATTTCTAGTTAGTATATAATAACAGCACACCAGCAAGTTTGGACGCATCGTCTCAGGCAGGGCTTGGCACATTATCATGAATGAATTCCCTGCCACGTAATTCGTTCATTGATACAATGGGTATTAGATAATCTTCATGGGCGACATTGAAAGACGTAAGGATCGTGATTGTCTTTCAATTCCAACCCTCAATTGAACCTTGAAGATATTTCCAACCCTCTCGTTATGCAACCCTCGAGCGCCCCTCCCCCATGGGTACCCACCATCTTGCGTGCGAGTAACTGCGTCGTAACAATACTTTTTTCGATTATGTAAGTAGATAAATAATAATCGCATATTTTTTTAAGTCTCGTGAATTACTATTTCCACAGTACTTCCTTTAACGATAAGGTCTTTAACCCGTTTTTAAACTTAGAGATCACAATGAATTTATAGCGGCAATAATAATATTAACAGCTAATTAGAGAAAAGCATTGCTTAAGAACATGATTTTCTTGAGGAACGATGCACATACACACACATGATTCAACTATATTGTAATTTACAAATACATCTATTAATGTACTTAGAATAGTATGCTTCTTTTCTTAACGAGAGAATCCTTTTTAATATATCATCGATTTTGAAAGATTGAAAAAATATGTAAAATTGAATTTTACGGGCACCCATGAAAACACCATATCATCCTATAAATTAAAAAAATTAATACTTAACGATTAAGCGCAAATATCGATACATAAATATCTTCATAATTATTTGGCATAAATCACATCTAAATGCACAATGAAATCTTCCATGTGTTCTGCAGAAATGCTTTATAAAATATCAATAACTAATCATTTCGGTTGAAATATTGGCTGATGGCAAGTCGTAAATTATCGTAATTGATTCTTCCGACAACTTGGCAGGCAGAAAACAGTTCTTAGTACAGATACTTTATAATTGAGATATCGGTCCACGCGAGGGCTGCCTGCTAAAGATACGCAGTTTTAATTTCAAATGAGAAATGAGCTCACTCAGTTTTCCGTCAACAATTAAAGGTTCCTCTAAGTATCTGAAAAGAAAGGCTGCCAAGGTTGTGAAGACCCATTTTATGCTAAAAGCCAAAAAAACATTTTTAACGCTCAAAGTAACAACATTAAACACGTTATATTGAATTTTTATAAGGGTCAAAAAATAAAAGCAAAGAAGTGTTTCTAGTAAATCTTTAAGTGCCACCAAATATAACTATGGAATTACTAGAACAACTGAAACTAAAATATTATAGTATTTATGTAAAACTCATGGTACTTCACAATTTTTACATTACAGTACCTGTAATTATTATACATATAAGTATTTTTTAATAATAAAAAAAAAAATTATACGCATACATACATTTTCGACAAAATAGTAAAAATTACGTTGGTCACACAGACGAATGCATATTTCTAGAAAAGTATGTGTTAAATTCGTACAAATTTTATGGCTACTGTTTCGCAAATATGTCGTAAAGTTAGTTCAGTTTTATATCCCAATTCTCCTGCATTAAGCTTTCGTCTGCAGTGAAACAGAGAACTAATGTAGTGTATGTCGAATTTCGTTCTTTCGCTGTTTTTATTTTATTTTACTTAAAATTAAATCGGATAAGCCAGATTATACTCGAAAAAAAGATATTTTTTACAAAACATCAAATAAAGCTCTCCGCTTCAATCTATTTGCTAATATAATACAATATTTTTAATTTAACCCTAAATCAGTTGAAATATATAATAAATACAAGTATATATTTATTTAATTTTGAACGCAGTAAAAATAAAATAATATGTATGAAATAATTATTGGATATTATTTTAAAATATTTTCTAGCATTCTAGGCATATTTTTTAAATTACTTCCGTGGCAAAATATTTACAACCATTGACATAACAAATCTGTTAAAAAAAATCCTAATATAGCAACGCAACTAATATTTTCTCGTACTGTTCTATACATTTGGGCATGTGTTTAAATTAATAAAGAAATTCATCAGATGGTAATACTAAATATTATTTGAATTGATAAATTTGCTCGAGGGGCCGCGGAAGCCTGCAGGGAAGACGACTCTGGCGCCGAAGCGCTTCGGCCACTTGATAAAATGGTTTATCGAATGGAAATAATGCGGCTTAAATATCTCTACGTAAAAGGAATTCTAATTTATAGACACCGTTTAGATAGTGTACTGCGATATGGCACGTGAAGTGGCCTTATTTCGATAATCAATACTACAAGTTGGACAATGTTATTCTTATTAAAATTATGCAAATAAAATAAATAAGCGTTTTTGTATAATAATAAAAGGCGAAGATATGATACTACAGAATAAAAGCTTATCAATGTGAAAATAATCAATACCAAGCACTAATCATAATTAAAATATGCCGTTATTCCGAGTAATAATATTAATACTATTTATGGTACGAGACGTTGGGGACACCAATATTGCGCAGTTATAAAAAAATGTACCTTGGGGTATATACCCTGAAGTTAATTCCCCAATCGAGCACAATTTAAAAATTACTATGCTCACACTAAACCGGTATCAATAAATGTCGAAATCTTTTGAATACGAAGTATCCAAACAATGAAAAAAATATTTAGTACACCCGCGCATTTTTAATATTGGTAAAAATATAGGTACCTGGTGATATTGAATGTTTTTAGTGTTCGTGAATTAAATCCGGTCATATTGGTGATATTCAAAATGTTGAAATAACTGGGCAATATTTCCCAATATTTACATTTCGAGCACTAAATGCGCGGCCAATGACCGGCGAATTTCGACAATAAAAAATCTCGGCGCAAGCCGGAATATTTTTTCACGATTCGGGCACCGGTAACCTTGAAAACCACCTCGCCGAGTAAACTCGAAAACCATCGCAACATTGTTATCGTCCGATGTAAATACGCCGAAAGCCGAGAGCGGCCGCGGGACCGGCGAGCCGAGGAAGCCGAGTGCCGAATCGGCCGTGTTTATTGTTTGGACGGAAACGTTCGAAAACGTAAATAGCGAAACACCGGCGGGCGTCCGGCGGCCCATTTCGAGCGAAATCGGAAATCAATTCGAGGCAGACGATGACAAAAAAATCGAACAGGACAATGCCGAACCGGGACGGAGAGCCCGGGCGGGCGACGGCTTTTCACTCAAAAACTGAAACAGAAGGGAGAACCGACCACACCCTCGGGCGGAGCGGAGCGCACACGCCGCGCGATGCTCTCGCCGCTGGACAAGTTGACTCCGTCCGGCGAGCGGGCGTTGTTGATTTTTCGCGACGCTTGTTTTCCGGGGAGGTTCGCGCGGGGACGCGGCCGTTATCACAATGGCCCCGGACCTGTCAAAGGTCGCTGCGGAGGCGCGGGGCGGGGCGGGGCGGGGCGGCGCGGGGCGGCGCGGGGCGGAGCGGGGCAGGAGCGGGGCGCGAGGCGCGAGGCGGCCCGCCGTGCACTGCGGTGCGCCGCGCTGCCGCCAGGGGCGCCCACTTGCCCCCGCCCCGCCCCGCCCCGCCCCCTCCACCCCGCCCCGCCCCGCGCATGCCCGGGGAAAGCCTTTTCCTTGCTGACGGCTCCCGGGGCACTCTACACAACGCCAACTACACACATATCGAAAAACATGATTGTACTCCCATCCCTACACCTGAAATACGCAGCCACCAAAATACAACTGTGTTGCATGATATACCCAAAGTGTAATAATAGGATGTTTGCATTCAATAAACTACACAAACTCGATAACGAAAATAAGACAAGTCCTTGTACGCGTACCGCCTGAGCTTCGTCCCGTAAGCCCCGCGACGTGCGCGCAGGTCCAGGGGATGGCCGTATACCGTGATAAATGAAAATAAATAATCCTGGAAACTTTTTATATTATACACAATAAATTCAACTATTATCACACACATTAACAATCTCCAATCATCCATTTTTCCATTATTCCATTTTTTTTACTGAATGAATGCGAGTTTTCCCGCAAGCGGTTTGGAGAGCAATATTGCTGATGTTCGATGATGTGCCGATGGCGTCGCCGGGTCCGGCACGAGCTTCTCCCGAGCCTGACTTCCGATACGACAGTCACGTCCTCTGTGCTTTAATACAAATCATGAATATTCCTAAATTTATCACAGTTTAGGATTAACTCTAGTAATTATTTTATGTTAAACCTAGATGTCATGCATAGTGCACTATATTTTGACCATGAAAAGAGTCGTACTCGCAACGAAGGCTTAGTACGCTTTTTGTAACATAAATTGAAAACAATTACACGAAATATATTATAGTTTGCTGATCTGTATTATAAAAAGATAGTGAGGTAAAGTTAGGATATCTTTTGATTCAAAAACGTGACAATATGACAGCATATTTATTGAAAAAAAAATTCTTTCTTATTGAAATATGCATCGACCCTAAAGAGAAATAAATATTAGAATTTACCAGAAATTGCATTCGCCAAAGACGTGTTCGCCATTACCGTAACGTGTGCTAAAACGGTGACTCGTATTACCCGCAAGTATTGTTTCTCACACTCGTAGAGTATATTTATCCTTTGCCTTTGACAGTTACGAGGTGTGGAAGTAAATATCTATTTGTAAGGTGAGTTTATAAACGACAAAGATGTTCTGTATTTTCTGAATTCCACTAATATTTTACAAAACCTGGAAGTGATCCAATAGAGCGTACATATATCCCGTGTGTGAGATTAAAACTATTTAAAATCTTAATATAGACAAATCGCTTCCAATATTGCATGCGATATCGCTCGACTTACCGACTCGACGGTCGAAGTCGCCGATTTCGTACCGAGACATATCTAGTTTGATCTCCGTTCTCAGAGGACTCGCTTCTATTTCGATTCGATCGAATCAAATTATTCGGTTACTTCAAAGCCCATTATTTATAAATAAAAAAAACATACTCTCCCCGTGAACTTTATTCCTCGCTTTGGACGTAGATTCAAATAGTGTGACCGTAAAAAAGCTGGCTTTGGTAATAATAAAAACCCGAATCCGTAAAAAAAAAAAATATGTATATATTAAATTGCTTAGTAATAAATAACGATGTGTCTTTTTGGAAAATTTCCATCAAAACGTACATCGTCGACAAGTGATACCACCATGGCACATACACCTTCGAGTCGCCGTCTACCATCAGCTAACGCCACCCACTTTTTTTTAATTTGTGTCACGATCAAATCGTATATGTTTATTAATTTTTTTGAATTTTTAATTAAAGTAATTTCACGGGAAATCTACAAGTGATCAAATGCTATTAGATATTGAATTTTCCTAGCACACGTTCTAGAACATAACGATATTATGCAAATAGAACGGGAGAAAAAGTACAATACTTGCCTACGCATGACGGAGCGCACGCATTGTGAAGACGGTGCCAAAAAATAAACGCTTTGTGACATAACACTATAGGCAGGACTGTGGTTACCCGAACAAGTCGTGAGAGACTAGTAAATCGACTTCTGGAATTATATAAACCATGAATATGTCAATGAACCCATTCATATTTTAATGTTTCTTAGCATTTTCATAAATTCATTATGAATAGTATATTTTATCAATCATCAATAACAAAACGGCATAAATTACTTTTTTAATATGACTGCTTTTGCCTTCTTCTAAATTTGGAGAACTCTCCTTAAATTTATATTTTTTTAATCTGTTGATACGTAAATATGTTTCAATATAAATAAAAGGTTTTCTTTTTAGTAAAAGCTTTGTCTGGGTTTGAACGTAACAATACTAAGCATACACTATACTATGGTATAAGTATAAATAATAACTAAACGTTTAAACTTAACATAAAACAATTGTTTCATTTATAAACATATTTTTGAAAATAACAGTTTTAAATATTACTTTACACCTAGTTTAATGGTTAAACTATGCATTCAGCGCAGAGTGTATTTTTTTTTTTCTTCACGATTTTCCAATCTTCGATAACTATTTTTAAGTAGGATTCGAAACCCAGTCATGTTTCGTCTACAAGACTTTTAGACTACGAAGCTTTTACTAAATCTAACCGGTGCGTCCCCTGAGAGTAAGCTGTTGATTAAAAAAAAATTAAAAACAAAAATGCTTTGTGTTTTATGAATTGCTCTATGTGAAATCCTATGACGAGTTAACCAGTTAACAAATATTTTAACAACTTAACAAATGTGCATGTACTTTATGATTAGTTACCTAATAAGTAATGTATTTAACGATTTTACATGCTTCTCCGAGGAATTTCCTCGTGCGATGCTAAAATTGAACTGCACGCCAGGCCTTGCATTCCTTCAGCTTGTATCTATTTTACGCTTTACGGTCATGTTTGTTGATAAAATGAGAACATTAGCAGCTTTATTGGACTCATCCGAGGAATTTCGTGTTCTGCCTTGTGTAGGTCATTTTATGACTTTTTAATTAAATTTTCTTCAAGGACAATTATTCATTTTATTTATTACAACTTTTAAAATAAGTATTAGACTATTTTAAACATTTTTATTAAATCAATACTTCATAAAATTCTTACTTTACGTCAACTTTTATTTTTTCACTAAATTTAAAACACATAGAGATAAAAACACTTCTAAGACAATCATATCGTTAAGCATTTAAATCATTTTAATGCATAATTCAAACCAGTACATATGCTTTTCAAATCGATTCTGAAGTGTTGCATGCAATACAACTGCGCCGCAATAAGAATTCCGGCATAATTTCTCTTTATGCTAGAAAAGCAGCAAAGTCAGTTGATTACTTGATAAATGATGCATATTGTTGAACCGACGATCCGTGAGTGGTGAGACTCTCTTCTAATAAATCACAATCTACCATTGAATGAGAATAAATTAATCTTTCTCTTTGAAGTACCTTTAAGGTTCTCGGATCTACACAGTCTTTCGCAAAGAATATATGAACATCTTGAGTAATGACGAGTCCATAGTTTATATATAGTGTATATTCCACAATATAGTGAAACAAGTTCAAGTATACTGAAAATCACACCAACGACGTGCAGTACACAACAACAATTAATCACTGCAAAAATCTTATTATAAACTTAAAAATTGCTAGGTTTTCGGAAATAAAAAGGCCCAATATTGAATGTTATTATTGGACCTTAAAGTAATTCATATATGAATTTCAAATATATATTTATCGTGCATTAGCTTATATTTTTAAAATAAATATAAAATTGAGGATCATGACGTCATCGGTCACGGCAAACGTATTACGTTTTGTCGCCTCTAAGGCAGTAGGGGCTATGCTAGATTGCCAAACATCCCCGGGCAGCGGCGAACTACCTCGACTGAAGTTCAGTTTCCAGTTCGGTCACTGTTTGGCTCAAAGCATGGAACTTTCGACACTTGCAAAGCTATTCGACTGCTGTATTGCGCATTGGATATATCAACTACATAGCTGCAACCGGAACGACTAAATTAAGGGTATAACTGGGTACGGATTGAGTCAAACATAAGCTGAGTACCACCTCCAATTTTAATGCCCCCAGTGTTAGAATTCCACTTTTTTAAATTAATAACATGACTTTTGAAACCCTATGTATATAATGCGGAAATAAGGGTGAATGTTATTTAGAACAGGGAAACCAATAAGTTTGCACGCCGTTCATATGCTGGTGAGTAAAGGCGGGATAATTGTTCTGCGCTGTCGACAGTCACATAACTATTAGAAGTTGCATAGAAAATATTACATTTAATATTATATTTAAATGACATGACTAACAATACTTTTAATCATATCTCAAAACACATAACACGATTGAATCCTGAAACCATTAGTTATTTAATAGCAGAAATTGGAATCAGGCGGACTTATTATATTGAGAGTTTTGCTCCATCAAGTTTTAAATAATGTTTCAACGTTTCAACTCCAGTACTCGAACCATTTTCAAGGGATGAATAGAAATCGACATTGTATTGAAGATCTTAACAACTGCGTTAGAGAACAATTAGAATTTTATCATAATGAATATTTCATGCCCATTAGAATTACATTTCTGAATAAGTTGACATACAGTGCAAAAAACGCTGAGATAATACGAATCTAATTTCCAAGATAGACTTCCACTGCCAACTCTTATATATATATATATATAAGAGTTGGCAGTTTTAATTCGTTATCATCTAAAATATTTTAAATTAAAAATCTACAATTTTAATAAGATTTGTATATGTCGAGTGGAACCTTAATACATAAATTTGGGATAAAGTTTCTAAGACAGAGAACGAACAAAGAACCTCACAGTCAAGAGTCAGCAGTATAACCGCTGAGCCAGCAAGCCAACTACAGATATTTTTCATGTTTGAAATACTTTTAAGTTCATAAAGATTTTGGCTAAAGCCTAAAATAAAACTTTTGAAGCACTGATCATTAAATTAATTTGATGATGTTGATAACCCGGTGACGATCATCCTGCCGCCGAAGCTGGTCGTTGAATAAAATACCCTTTTATATTTGCACATAACTCATTTGCGATTTTTGTTTTCGTCTTTACGGCGATTTCCCCGAAACTCGCACTTGACGCGGCGTCTAAATTCCCGATTTTAGATCATTTAGTGCGACTCCCACGGGACCAACTCGGGAAAAATAAACACAGAGCGGAAGATGAATCGGCGGATAATTGCCGCCCAGGGTTACTGACTGTCAAACCCGGGTCTATCTTTAGTCTACGACTTCGACGGACTTCAACTTCTGCGAAAGGCCACCAAATCAACGGATATTTATACGCCCGGAGAACAGGCCGCTCCTGTCAGTCTAAACACCTAAGACGTTTGGTTATACGAGTTAAAAACATTATGATGGCAACATATTTTCAGGAGACTCTTTTTCTTGAATTGGGACTCCTGTCAATCTTAAATATCTTTAATTTGCAGTCTTGATATAAAAATAATCACTAACGTGTACTTCCGACTATAAAAATAAAATTATTTTTAAGCTATACTCAATCAAATAAGCGTATATTAAAAAAGACATAAAAATTTTATAAGTGATTATTAAAAGAATAATAATAATAAATATATATTATTTTTTACTTGATATAATTGTTTGGAAAGTGTTTTGGTCCATCCCAGACCTTCACTAGATAAATCCACAGTATATTATTCAAAATTTAATACCTCAAACTTTAACACCTCAGTTTGTTGAAATGCTGATCGATATTGTATATTTGGTTTTTGTTATATATTGTAAAAAAAATTCATTTCAATGGAAAACATGACTCCTGTCTTATAAATTGTTTCCAAAATGTCAAAATATTAATTTTAATTTGAAGTTAATTGAAAATAAAAAAGGCTACAGACACATACATGTTGCATTTCCATATCATATCTGAAAATTTTATCCCTCTAAAAATCAATCTGAGTATGTAGAAAAGTATGTAGATTATAAAATAGCTTTAAAAAGTTCGGAAAAATGTAACCGTAAAGTAAACATCATTCCTTGATATTTTAGTACAGGTTTTTTTTTATCCAAATTAAGAAGTATCTTTAGATTCCTTTTTTTTTTGTTAGTTTAGCTTATCATTCAAAATCAAACTAAGATAACTACGGCTGTATATTTCAGAGTGCAATTAAATGCACAGGTCATATGTTGGTGCGTGTCTGTTGATGCAATTATTAGGGTTTGATCCCGGTTTGTTGCACACTTGCATGCTGCATGTAGGTTGCAAGTTGACGGAACATTACTTTCTATGCCCTCTGGCTAAATTTCTAACAAGGCCTATAGAAAATTTATATTATAATAACAAGTCAGTAACAAATTGAACGCCCTATTTCGAACAAGCAACAAGCAAACTGTACCTACTAAAGTAACTAGATAACCCGTAACCGAAACAATGCATCAAAATAGTTTTACGTTTGTAAACAATGGATTGTTTATATACGCTATGATAGATAATTTATGCGAAATAAAGCAAAGTACGTTTACTGCTTTGAATTAATCGATCGAATTCAAACCTACCATTTCATATCATGGGTGTTAAAGACAATTAAATTTGATTACATTAATATTTTATAAAATAATTTTGCCCATGAAAACAAACAAAATACTTCGATTCGGTAATGATGATTGCGATCTTCTTTTGATATTTTATAAAAGATACAGTTAGATCTCTCCAGGGCTTTGTTTATTAAAACATGGATTTATCAGCTTTCAAATAAAATAAAAAAAATAATTGATTTGAATAAGCAATAAAATTTGTTTAATGCGCTTGATTTGAAATACATTGATATTCATATGACAGATCAATGTATAAAAATCAATTTATTTAACTTCATAAGAAAAAAAAAAAAAAAGTGCAGTATTGTTATAAATTCCCGATACTGTTTTTACTATCATCGTTTCTCTAAAATAAATATTTCCAATCACTGTATCTGTAAAATCAGTAAGCTTTATAGTTTTTTTTTTTTATTATTTAGGATTTAATTAATGTTATCCTGGAGAATTATAACGGTTAAATGATGCTGTTAAAATCGACATCTACATTTTAAGTTGCTCCAAACGTAATCTCGCTAACGGTTTGCGTCAGAATTAACGCCTCGGGATAAATAAACAGCCTGTGGATATTTTGTAATGAGCCAACTTCAGCCGTAAATATCACGTGTAAAAGTGAGACAGGAATTTCTGAATCAAATTCCTTGGCTTAATTAAACGGAAATATATTGAAATGAATATATCAAGCAACCCGATCAACGGTCAATAAAAAACCAATCGAATCTAATAAATATGATCGATAGTAAAGTACGTAAGTTAATGTTTTTTATAAGCAATTGTTATTGTTTTCTTAAATCAGACCACTACATAAAAGGGTACACTGAAATCAAGGTTTAATCAATGATAAAAATTATATATCAAGTCAATCGGCATTTTTCATCTATACTGGTCGATTGCATATTATTCTTATGTTTCCAAATATATTTTTAGGCAACATGCTTAAAATAATTGAAAAAAGTTATTCAATTTCAAAATAGCTAAAATCAAAATGAAATGAGTCGCAGATGCATCAAGTTGGCAAGATAAAGGACCACCTATGAACACAGAGAATTATACATTAGTACCTCTGTGAAGTCTAACAGAATTAACAAGATGATTCGTACTGGCAATGGAGGCAACGGTTAGGTCATCATTATTTATGTCACGTGATGAATATTTAATAAATATTTAAAACAAAATTAATTTAAAAATATGAAACAGTCCCTTTAATTTGTCTTTATTAGCCCTCTAAATGAATGCAAGTTTTAATTACATTCGTAACCTTCAATAGTCACGAATAATATGTTAACTCAGTCCCTTATACAACGGTTTTTACGGTTTAAACTAATCGTAGAGGCTTTTCAATGACGACAGAGTTGCGAAATTTTGATTGCTTTTGTGCATGTTTAGTGTGAATCCTAACTGATGAGATTAACATATAAGTTTTATTATAAAATATAAAGACTTAAATATAGAAATTAATCTATGTTAAACTCTTGCAAATATTTACGTATTTATTCTTAAGATAACACCAAGAATATCTACCTATACGTGAGAATCATTCCTTGATGAATGAATTTTACTGTTTTTCATTTGAAAATTTTCATTTTCAGAATAAATTAAAACGTATTGGTTTAGTGCAAACCTACGCGCGTTATCTGGAACCAAACTGAATGAAGCATCGTAAACAGAATAATAATATATAATGGATTCTCCATTCAGATGTACAAATAAAGAGAAACGGATCACACACTTCTAATACAATTCCTGGTATACACAAACACAAAATAGTTAGGCATTTCCGTAAAGTGGGTGTACGGGCCGGGGAGCCGGGGAAACGCTGGCGAAAATAAAATGCCAGAAATACAGTAGCGCGCACAGTTAATTTACCAACAAAAACAACCGCAGATTTTTCGATTCATTGAAATTGAAATTCTTTTGAAAGTGAATGATTAATCTGAGAAGAAGATGATTTAAATATTTTTTTCACAAAGCTTTCAGCCATGAAAAAGAATTAAAGCTTTCATTTTAATATAATTGATATATGAATTACACAACAAATTCAAGCGTTTCTATTAAGTCAAGCAAAACTCTTAGATGTTTATCCCCCACAATCTTGTTTTTAACCTGTCCTGGAACTTTAAAATATTTATTCAATAATTTTATTTTTAAAATCAAAAACGTCATTTTGTATATTTTATCTAAAATCTTTTCATACTCGAAAAGTTTTATCTCGGAATGGATCAGAAATAATTTTACCGGTGAACACCGTCTAAATATTGCATACACAATAAATCTGTATGAATGAAGAAAATATTATAAATGTAGAATAATAAATAATCAAACAAGACATGTCTACTAGGCCTTTTTTTTAATTCCGTAAAATAAAATAATAAAATAAACAAAAATGTAAACGCTGGTTTCTGATATATTGACCTTATATTTATTTTGCGCATGTAAGGAGGTGGAATAGAAAATGAAACTTTTTCTCGGGTGAATAACAGCAAGGGTACAATAAACGTTGTAATTTTAACCCACTTGTAGTTCATTGGTTGATCATGAGATTTCAAATCTGAGCCCGGGCGGAGCAAAAAAATAATTGAGATTTGTTTTAATTCTTTATTGAAAGTATTAGCCACTTGGTATTTTCTGTTTGATTAAATCGATGATTTACAATGACAAATACTTGCATATTTAAAAACTGCAGTGAATATTAATAAATTCTTGATAATCTGTAAAAAAATCTATTTATATTTCAGTATTTTATGATCTAGTTTCATATCCTTAAATCACTTCCAATATAAGTTTAGCATGTGATGATATATATGAAGGCCGAAACCAAACAAGAAGTTACCTAATACACAGGGTTTTCTGGAAAATAAGTAAATTTAAACAATCAAACACGTCGTCCGTGAATCATCGGCGGCGGGAAGTCAGGCCCTGCGGGGGCGGCAGTGACGTCACGCCGCTGAAAGCTTGCCCGACCGCGGGACGGGCCTTGTTTATCGATCTGGATCGCTGCTGCTCCTGTTGGAGATGTGCTGTATGCAAGCACTTCAAGAGGTGCCATTGGTCAGTTATTCAAATAGGGACTATCTATATCACTTTTCTTCGATGCGAAGGAATCTCTAAAAATTCATCAAAATAAACGATATGTTTTTAGGTAATCGATACACACATTAAAATAAGTAATGAGTAGAGGGTTTCACTTGTCGTTATATGAATATTTTTTTATCTAAATAATATTAACAATATCGCTTTATGTATAAAACTATTTATAAAATTTATATTGACTATTTATTTAAATATAAAGAGTTTTTATTTGGATTAAATAAATAACTATAACGAACCGAAACTTATCACGGCCTAGGAGTTGTCACACCGATCATAGAACATCTGCTTTATAAATTGACTATTTTTAACGTTTAAACGCATATCGCATAGGGTGAGAGAAAAAAAAACGTATAGTCGAATATGTGTGCACAAGTTTTATATAAAAAAAGAAAAGTAACAAAGATATGTCAAGTTCCTTTGAAATATCTTCATAATTCAAAAGAATTTATTGTAACTTCTATTTAAGTATTAGAGATACAAAAAATATTCCAGGGCGGTCTAACAAGTTTGTCATAATAAACGTCGCATTTAGCCACAGACTGAATCCGTCTAAATATAGTCCTAGTCGGTTTTATAAGTCAGCTTTCCGATGCCGCCTCGAGCCTCGAGCCCCGAACTCCGAGACGCGCCGGTAATCCTAATTGACAAGGCGTCAACCGCTCGCCGTCCAAGTCGGGAAATGTGACACGCGTCACCGCGGCGGCCATCTTAGCGACGTCTCTTGGGCGCGAAATGGCGTCGCTTCATTCTGAATTTATCAAAGACATAGTACTCGCCTGCATTCACTCGTGCAGTCTATTAACCGCCATAGACAAGTCGTGGGCTTCGCGGACGTCACGCCTCGACTGAAATACTCCGGCCTGCGAGTGCGCTTTACACTGGGTATTGTAATATTCCTAAATTGGCAATGTTGGATTTTGTCAATTCATCTGTGTCTTCAATGAAAAACATTGCCTTCAAACCTTATATATATATATATATATAAATATTTAGGGATAAGTCAATGTGACAAAGATTGATTTCTGTAATTCACGAAAAAAACATCATACCGAAAGCTCGTTTTTTTCTAAGGGATGTAAAAATTTCCGAACATCAAACCCTCAATAGCTCAGTTCAAAAATATAATTTTCGTAAATTTATGGTCTATCAGGTTAATCGTATTTATAAAATATAGAAAGTCTCATGCACGTGTTTGTATTTTATTTAGCGAAATTTGATAAACTACATAGCATTATTGTGTTTTATGTGTGTGAGTGTACCGTCGTGAATGAGATATATTTTAAGATCTATACATCCTGAATAACTAGTTGTATTTTTCCACAAATAATATCAGTACTGAATTAATTATACAGAAAAGTATGTTTACTATCTATAATATTCTTAGATAGAAAAAAAAATATTCTTATTTGGTAATATACATTGTATTTTAGTTCCAATAATTTTGTTAATTTTCAGTGTGTCTGTTACAATAATATTTATTGGTATGTCAATAATATTTCATACTTAATTACACTAAAAACTCTCGGAATCCCAAATATATCAAATCCAGGCAGTTTACGTTTGGATTAACGAGCGCCATATTAATGATTGTGAATATTAAACAGTTGCTAATTTAATGCCTGATACAATGTATTTTGAAAAGCAAATACTGAAGTCGCAATCCTTCTAGAAAATGAGATCATTCATGTGAAGTCGCGAGCGTCTAAAATCATTTCAATAAATAAAAAAAATATCATGTATTGTACGTACTTTATATAAAAATATACATAACATATCAAAATAAAGTCAGCCACTTATTCTTAATCTTAGTCGTAGCTCTAGCTAAAAAACTAAATAAGAAATACAAGTCAATTTATAAGTAAATTTACTAAAATTGTGGTTTACCGTCATGTCTAAATATTACGGCTCTTAGATATTAACAAAACTAAAAAAATATGCTTAATTTATACACATTTTCAATTACGATGTTTTTTGTAAGAGTTCTTGGCAAAATTAATTTTATTGACAAACTAAAGGCACAAAAAGAATACATAGATTGCTCAAGACTTTATATGATGAAGGTAGCCGCTTGATTCTAGTAAAGTCTCAACTCCATAAGTAAATTTTATAATATATATTGATCCAGAAATATCAAGAGCGTTCTATTGGACACGATAGCCTATTAATCCATGTCGAAGAATCGGAGGGTACGGTTCAAGTGTGAATAATATTTTGAGATAAATGTACACCCATCATGATCATAAACAGCTTCGATTCACACAATCTACAACAAAGTTACACTACATATGTATTACGTGTGTTCTAATTTCAGAGTCCGGCGTCAAAATCCAAATTACCCTCAAGCAGTGGGTATAATTTAACGATCGTCAAAAATTATAAATAAAATAAAAGTAATATTTGCGGCGATAGCGGGGGAGGAACAATTTAGAAATACACGCGCAAGAGAGCGCCGAGCCGGCAGAGGGCCCTCTCACAACATTGACTCATTCTCGGCTGGCATTTATTTCGGTCGAGCCGGCGCCGCCTCCTCTCGGCCGGCAGTCCCGCCAGGTCCGCCAGGTCCGCCAGGCCCGGCAGCACCGGAAGCCCCGGAAGCCCCGGAAGCCCCGGCAGCCCCGGCAGCCCCGGCAGCACCAGCAGCCTCGGAAGCCTCGGAAGCCCCAGCAGCCACGATCCGCCGCTCGAGCCTCGGCATCTTCGGGGGTCCCACGACTGCCATGCAGACCATGTAAACCATAGGCTCCCAACGGGGGCGATACCACCCCCCCCCCCCCCACCCCCGAGTGGGCGCTGGAGCTTTCCAAGGGGGCGGTGGCGGGTCCAAGGAAGGGAAAATGGGGGGCGTTATGTTATACCTCTATGGTATTTTTATATGGAAAAAAATTGCTATAATTCTAACTGTTATGTCGAAGGGGGCGTTGGAATTTTTTTTCTTGTCAAGGAGGCGGTGGTCAATAAAAGGTTGGGAACGTATGATGTAAACCATGGAAGATGCGGCACACCATACCGTTTGCTAATTTACTCGATTCATAAATTGCTGTAGTGAGTAATATCTCGAGTTACTCAATCGTGCATTCTACTTGAGCCGTGAATTGTCTTACGTTAATTGAGCCAATGTTACAAATAAAGACATCGTCTTATTGATATATTTTTAAAAAATACTGCATATTTTATAAGACAAAAAGTGGACGGCGTTTTTTATCCTTGTGTATTCTTTTTTTTGTAATAAATACTTCTGTAGTTGAATCAATGTTATGTTTTTATTGTTATATTCGCATACTAAATCGGCATTCGGTGTACACGAGATAAGTCCTATATCATATAAACAATATTTATAAGCATTTCATTAGCATCTCGTCTAATTAGGTTTATATTAGCGATGGTCTAAAATAGCGTTACTTCGTACCACTTTTAAAATACCGCTCGCAATACAATATAGGTTCAAATACATATTTAACGTACTAAATATAATAAACACTTAAGATTATTCTAGATTCTAGGAGACGAGACTAAATTAGCAGGCCAATGGCATGGAAACTGACAATGAAATCTTGATGAGCCGAAATAGCGGCTTATTCATGTAAATTTTCTGTGTCATTAAAAGCCGGTGGAAGAAAAACTATAAAAGCAAGTAGAATTCAGTAACTGACTCAACATTCGGGACGCAATTAGCCAAGCGGGCCCTCAAAATAACTCCAAAGCGGTGAATGTTATAACCAAGAAGTTACTGTGTCGAAGCTTTGTCACCTGTCTCTAATATGCCTGAGCAATAACGAAAGGCAGGCTTACTGATTAAGATTTAAGATAATAGCAAAGACTAGAATCAAACTGAAAACAAATAGAAATATAAAAAAACACACTGATGGACGGCACCAGCCATCACGTATTGCATATTTATCTATGGATTAAATCTGATTATATTGATATCCATTTTTATTATATATATATATATATATATATATATATATAGTTTTCAATGAAATTCAAGAACGTAAGAACAAATTTTGAATAATATTTTTTTTTGTTATATTTAAAAATCCGTAGTGATTTTATTACCATATATTTTTACAAATCATTATTGATGTGCACTATTGTGGACATATATCTAATATTGCACCGAATAACCACTTATTTTGAGACTTTTTTTGATTTAATTTGTTTTCATGGACAAAAATAAATCAATACCCAAGAAACTTATGCCAATAGCCTTATACTAAAATTATTACATGGGAATACCGATGGGCCGGCAGTAGCGGGGAGGTGAGCTTGTGAGTTGGCCTGTCCCGGCCGTAGGCGACAGAAGTATTTTCAATCCTATCCCTCACATTTGATCAAGGTTTCCTAAAACTATTTAAGGAGTCTCGGACGAGAAATAGCATCCCACGTAAGAGATTATGCAATAAAAGACGCGAGATATGATCGTGTAATAATTATCAGCACAGCTCGGCCGGCTAGGGCGCAGGTCGGCTGCACCGGGCGGCCTGCGCCTCCTCGCTCATGTGTCACAACACGAACACTTACCACATTCCCGATTTAAACCGCTGTCAAAATTAAATCTCTTCGTTTCACGAACCGCCCCGTGTTTTCATTACGCAAAACGAAGAATTTCTAAACACTTGAAGAATAACAAGGCTTCCCAGCACAAAGGAAATGTCTTTAGAATGTGTCTTTCTTCATACAATTGACTAAAAATACTATCGCAGTTTAATATTTTAGCTGACTTATTTTCACTAGAAAACAGTGCATTTTTATGCATTGCAAAATAATAACGATTTAAAATTTTAATACTCGTTTTAAGATATTAACAGACTTAAGTATATGTTCTAGGATGGTCCTTCTGTTAGTCCGATAACTTTAAACTTACCACGGAATACGGATATTTAATACGGATAAATCAAAACGAGACAAACTTAACAAAGAGAATAAAACGGTGTTTTGGTCATAAACCAACTATATGATTGTAATTTGTCAAACCATATCATCATAGGAGAAAAAATACACAATAATCATGGTTGAGCTTCGATTACATTATGAGTATAAAAATCCTTTAGGTGTGTTGTAAAAAACAGTAACGTGTTTTATGGATAAATCGAAATATTCCAAGTCTTTTAATAAAATGCACGTATTAACGAATATAAAACTCTATTTTGTAAACACGCGCGATCATCTGTTGATTTAAGAAAAATTGAACAAATTGAATTCAATTGAAGGCGAGGGCGTACAAATTAAAAACGCATTATTTTTAATCGATTTGAAATGTCTTGTTTGATGCGTCTGTATTTGAAAAAATATTGATTTTATTTCTTTGCATCGCCTTTATAACGGATAAAAATAAGCTTTAATTGTACTCACTATACATACATATATGTTAATATTAATACAAAAAAACGATCAAGTAAGTTGTTTTGATTCAGTCACCTTAATTTTACTAACAATTATTATCATAAAAGCATGCATTAACACAAATTAATAACAAGTAATTGTAATGCAATATAAAAATCTGTCCACTATTCCTGAAAAAGGGTGAAATATGCTTGATTTTCATATTTACGTTTCCGTTACACTATAATGCAACAGCCTAGTTTACTATTAGTTACTATAAAACATATAAAATTCATGGCGTTCTATAAACATTTTTGTTGCCACTTTTCGTGTAAAGTGCTAATCGTGCCAATCAGATTTCCGTGATAAGTATTAATAATCCTTAAGCTTTTTATACAATAAAAGTAAACTACTTAAAAACATTTTTTTGTTATGATTCGGATTAAACGTATAATATTCTCGGCTAATTAAATCTTACTACAGTCAAAAAGCTTACAGAACTAAATATTTTCATAAAGCTTCAAGGCGCCGTCAGAAATTTCATGTCAATTTTACAGCAAAACTTCATTTCCTGTTTACCTTTTCACACTCCCGTGTGCTTGTGTGTTCAGACAGTTCAACGCATTTGAAAGCTTGAATTTCTAACACATCGATTTGTCCAAAACAAAAACAAAATGATTATGAAGATTAAGTTTTCAGCACCGGGTTTAAATATCTTTGATAAATAATGTAGGGGAGAATATTTCTAAAATATTAAAGAGCTTTTCTGAGACTTCAAAGATGTTTTAATTATTTTGAAACTTGTGACGTAGCCTCGCTCATCAGTCGACAATTTGTCGTTATTATGGAACTGCTTGGATCACGCTGCGACCGGAGCGCTCTGCTAGATATAAATGTACCCATGGAGGCGATAATTTAGGAATCAGAACTGATGTTTGGGAATCTAACGGACCAATAAGCACACTAATGTTTCTCGTGTCACTAGGTCTATAATCTGTAAAACCTTGCTCTTTGTAGGCCTGCAGCATTTGTACCACCAATTAGTGATAATCAAAAGATTGAATAATATTATTTATAACTTACTTTTGGGGAGGTTACAAAATAGAATCGGCGTTGAACATATTGCATCAAAACGAGAGCTACTAAGATTGTATGATACCAAATTCAGAATATTTTAATTACAGAATATTATGTTTTCCATTCTAATGACTGATCCATTCTTATGTACAAATAATGATAAAAAGCAACAAACTCCTCTCAATACAAATAAGAGGAATATATTTTGTTAAAATCTCATTTTATTTTTAAACCTTTACAGTATGTTATTAAAAAAGGTGTTTTTGTTATTTTCTCTTATTGTGCTATATTTTGCCCTTAAGATTAGGACTTTTTTGCCCCTGGAGTAACAAAAAAATATAAGTTTGTAATAAATAGACATAAAAAATTAATAGAAATGTTGTCTCGTGTACTGTTTTATAACTTCAAATACCTATCATTTTCTGTTATTGAATTTGACATAATTTCATTTGATCCACAATCCCACAGACAAAAATTTACGGCATAGAAGATATTCTTCAGAAATACAAATGGAATCAGAAATAGATTTTATATCTTATCTTATTCGTTAGCTAATGCAAAAAATCTGAGAATTACTTGATGAGCGAAGCAAATACGTTTTTTGGCACCGATATTAGTTCAGTGGTTTTTCGCAGGACAAACAACACCGAAGGTTTTGTGCGAATTAGGTACATTAGGTGTAAGGCATGACAGATTATAAAATAAGTGTAACAACTAATAAAAGACTACTTACATTATGTCGCTGGACGCAGAAGGGGATGCCATCTAGCGATGTATCAGTTGACAGCCTCTCCGAGCTGCCCCTGAGAAGCTCTGCCAGAAGCTCCGCGCTCGGCTCGATCTTCTTTTTCGGCTCGGTGCTGATTCGAGGATTGAAGCCCTCGAGCTTGGATGGGCTCGACGTAGTCCGCTGATGGAACACTATCCCTCTACTCACTGCCTCGGAAGGGGAAGTCACAGGATTGGGGGCGGAATAGGGGATGTTAGCACTCACTTTACGTTTTGGGGACGAACGAATCACATTCTTATTATTGGGAGACCCCGACAAACCGAACGAACTCTTCAGTTGCGTGTCGTCCAAGGAATGATTGCCGGCACCTCTAGTTCTTTGCACTGGCAAGCGGGGCTCGGGGATTCCGATGGAACTCGTGTTGGACACTAAGGATGTTCTGCTGGAGCTGACGTTGGGACTCAACGGCCTCAGAGGAGGGGACGTCACTAGCTCATCCAGAAACTTAAGCTCTTCGTCGTGCTTGGACAGTTTACCCAGTTCAGGTTTTTTCATCTCCGCTTCCAGCATTTGACCGTATGGACCGCGCAAAGGTCTTTTGGAATACCGTCTCGGTATGTGCATGCATTTGTCTTTAGTCTGAGATCTACATTCATTGTCCGACTGGTCTGAAGGGTTGAAGGGCGATGGAGAAGCCGTTCTGTCCCGTATGGGAGTGCAGAGTCCGCCGGACTCGCTCTCTCCTTCGGACAAGGAGTCCGCCCTCGCTAGCAGACTACATTTTTTGTTCGGGATTTTGGATATGTTATAATCTTCCTTCTCCTCGGAGCTCTGGTACGTGAGAGGCGGTCTCGTGCTCCACCTCGACTCCGAGGGCGGCTTGGGCCATTGCGGAGGGCACTGGTCGTCGGTTTCGGGGCTCAGCGGCTCGTCTTGAGGAGCAGTCCAGGCGCAAGCGGTGTCTCTTCCCGTCCAGCGGGCCGAGTCCCCCGGCTTGGTGACCTCCTCGCTCAAGGAGCGCGGTAAGCTACTGAACGGTGGCTTAGAACTACTTTTATCATTATCACCTATAAACACTTCACAGTCTCCCGTATCGAGATTGACAACTTCACCGTTCGGAATGCCCTTGTCGATGCACTCGCCGAATTGAGCGCTTATCACCGACTCTGGCAAAATCAGCCCGCTGATCTCGTCCTGTATCGGCCATTTCGTAATATAGATGCCTTTTCTTCTCTTCGACTTATCCAGGACGCGTTTTTTTTCTTCCGTAGTCGGCGGAGGCAGTTTACTAGCATTTTGGACAGTAGCCAATAAATTTTCTACTTGCTCGCTCGTAATGGTTTCGTCATCGGGCGTCTCCGGAGCGTTTCGTCCGTCCGAATTCTCCTTATCGAGCGGGTCGTGACCGCACTCGGTCCCGGCGGGAACCGCGTCCGGAGACTTGGCGCCGTCGACTTCCTCGCGGTGGTCGCCGAGCCATCGCTCGGACGGCATGGAAGACCACTCCCTCACTATGCACTCGTACACCGGGACGGGGATGACGCTGGCCGTGGCCGTTTTGAGCACTTTTCCCTCGGGAGTCTCTATGAATATTCGGGCTCTGCTGCACTCGGGGATCGCCCCGCCGGCCGGCTCGAAGTCGGGATCCTCGGGGTCGCGCCGAGCCTCGGCTCCGAAGGAGAACCCCTCCGTCGCGTTCTTCCGCTCCACCGGAATCGGGAAGTCGAACGGACAGAGACGCTCCGAGTTTCCGTCGACGGGAGAGACGGTATCGCTGGGCGCCCTGGCGCTGTCCGCCAAGGAGGCGTCGCTCTCCTCGTGCACCTCCGACAGCGTCTCGCTTCCGGGGAAGTACTGCAAGCTCTTCCTCTCGCGTCCGTCGGGCGGGCGATACCCGAGAGGACTCTCGGCGCTGTCGCTCCGCCCGGGAAGCGGGTGCGTCAGAGATCTGGTCCCCGAGGACTGCTTATGCTTGGAGGAGAGATCCGGCACCACCGTCGGGATCCGCGAGAGAGGAACGCTCCCCGAGAGCCCCTCGTCGGACCCCACCGCGGAGTCCACGGACGGAGTGGAGCCCGAGTCCGCGCATTCCGACGAGTCGACGAATCGCGGGCGGTCGTCGCGCCTCCTCGGCAAGGTGAGGTCGGCGACGCAGATCGCGGAGCCGGGGTCGGAAGGGTCTCGCGCCGGCGGCGGTCCTCTCGCCGGGTGGCTCGCGAGCTCGGGGTCGGTCCGAACGTACTTCCCGTCGACGACGCTGAAGTCGACTCGCGAGAAGGAAGCGCTGCGAAAGGGCACGACGCGCTGCGCGTAGCGACCGACCACGGTGCGGGACTCGGCGCGCTGAGGACGGAGATCGTCGAGGGATTCGCGGGAGTCCCGGGAGTCGCACTCGCTGAGGGCGCGCGCGATCGGAGCCGCGGCGAGGGCGGAGGACGCGGAGGGCGAGTCCAGGGTCTTGTGGCGGTGCAGCCGCGGAGGAGGCAGCGGCGGCGGCGGAGGAGCGCGGCCGCGCAGGCGGTCCGTGAGCTCGCGCAGGCGCTCGGCGCGGTCGGGGGTGGGGGTGGAGGCGGGGGCGGGGGCGGGGGCGGAGGCGCGGGACTTGCGCTCGCCGGAGCCGGAGCGGCCGCCGAAGCGGAATCGCTGGAGGCGCTCCAGCGGGGGGCCGGGCGGAGGCGGAGGGCCGGGCGCGCGGTCGGGCCGGAAGCAGGCGGGCAGGTCCGGCTTGGCGCGCACCCGCGGTCGGCAGCAGGCGCGGGACTGCGCGCAGCACGCGGCCAGAGCGCGCCGCGGAGCCGCGCTATATTTAGCGGCCGCGAGGCGCACTCCGTACCGCACCCCGCCCAGAGACACGAAGCCCGCCGCCCTGCACACGTACACGTGCGCCCGTTACACGCGGAGTAAACACGCCGCCCGATCGTTTGGGCGGTAAATAAATACCATCGGCATTGTGCTCGCTCGCCTCGCCCGCGACGGTCTCCGCCGATTCGAGTGCTAGTGTCGTTCTCTTAATTTTTAATTTTTGTACCGACTCAAACCGGCGAAGAACGACGAAAGCCGACACGAGTATGAGCATACAGATGTACTTAAATATATCAATTTTACACATCGTAAGTGTTCGATAAAATATGCGATCCTCTCTTTTTCGGTCATATCAGAATTCAAATTGATGGATCTGTATTTGCGAAATAAATATTAATGTTTAAGAAAAACACGCGGAAAAACAATAATTTTTGATATGACAATTTCCTAGCCGGCGAGAGAGTCAATTGCATACTTTGTATTAATATTAATATCGTCCAGTTTTACTGAACTTTTGATTTTTCTCCTTGCAGACAGACAATACCTATACCCTTTCACCCCAGACTGTATTATCTCCCATGTCATACGAGATGCCCAAACATATTTTCGGTGAAATTCGAAGTTGTCACATTTTATTTAAGTCTTTGTATTTTACGGCGATAGTTGTATTAATAAAATTTTAAAGATTTGGATGCATCGATGTATATCTATATCGTGTGTTTTAGATTGATCAATTAATTTTAAAAAAAATAGTATATTCTTAATAGCTGCGTATTTCTATTAGTATCCGGCAATTGTTATTATTTTTTTCTACAATTGGCTTGAAATGCATTTCAGCTTTCAAGCATAAGTTTAAGTGAAAATTTATACTGATGTTCCCTTTAAATATAAATTTAATAAATTAAAAACCATGATTAACATTGAAATCGAATAATGCAAAAATATTTTTGATGAAATCATTGCGTATTTGTAGTGAATTCCCATTTAATTGTATTAGTTTTTATGTGTTGTATTAGTTGCATATAAACTTTGGTTCAACTACCCGTGTATCAAAATTGATGATTTCAAATAAAATTGATACAGTTATCCGCTGTTTGAATTGTTAAATCATATAAATCGGAAAAGACACAAGCTTCACAGTGTCCGTACGCACACACGCACGCAGGTGCATAAAAGCTCGCGTCTGTTCGGTGAAGGGCATCATCGAGCGCGCATAATCGAGTAATCGATTAATTCGAACAAAATAAAAATAAATAATGCAAATTATCGAAAAAAAATTATTCATCTTATGTCATCAAGATTTACATTGAAAATTTATTTTATATCGATTTTATTGTGAATGGTTGGAATTTTAGTCAATCGCTCCATCACTAGCGCGGCCTGGCAGAAGCGCGATTCGCGAGGATAGCGGGAAGCTCCGCCGCCCGCCATCTTTCTTCAAAAATAAACTGTCCCGCTATTAAATATAGACGGGCCGTCTCGGGATCACTCGCCGACAATGTGGAATCATATGAATGGGGCGGCCCGGAGACACTAGACAAAGGACACTAGCCTCGGGCGTAGTAACCCTAATTGTTTGGTGAAAGCTGCAGCGACGAAGTCTACGGGTCCACATGCAAGGTGTGGGGAAGGCTGCAATTCAATTTCAGATTGAATGCATATTTATGAACTATTGCATTGCATATTAATTATTTTTACTTTTAAAAATGTAAAGATATTAATATAAGATCAAATACAAGTCTTCTTATTAACATCTTATTGTTATTAGTATTAGGTCTATTGTCCATTTGAAAAATTACATTTATATAATTTGTTATTATACTTTGCGGATTTCAACATTTATCAATTGAATATCACATTTTATGTTATCATAAGTTACATATGTCACCTCAATACCTAATCATCGTAATCGATGCATCCATTTCATATGTTTTATTGATACTACATATAAACGGCACAGTGTCAATAAATCTGTATCATATATGTTAATACAAAGAAAAGCTATGGGCAAAAAAATGGCACGAATTTGTATTGATAATCATTTTAAAATATTTAATACTTATCGATGCATTTGTCATTGGCTATCAAAAGATTTTAAATAAATATATAAAACGTGTGAGGATACATCTCGAGCCACTGCAGTTAGCTGCGCAGTTAGCTCGGCCGCACTGGAGTGCAGATGAATGCGGTGTGTTTTAAAAGAAATGAATTTGTATTTATAAAAACAGTACGTATGGTGGGATGCTTGTGTTATTTATTGCGCAGATACACCAGCCTATGAAATGTGTATACGCAATAAATATCGGCTCTTAAATAAAAGTACCTACCGGATGTAAGTATATCGATTTTAAAATGCAAATTTGTATGTAGCTGACTGATTTAAATATTTCATTTTAAATAAAAATAACTAACAAAACTTTAAAAAATGGATCTAATAAGGTTTATATAGGAAATAACATAATGTTGTTATCAGATAAATTCTCGAATCAAATCGATTTATGTAGACGGATAAAATTTTACTTATTATTCAATTCATGCAAAAAAGAGATTTTTACACATATTTTTTCGTACAAAAACTCAATAACGAAAATAGGGAAATCAATGTACGCTACCACACCTTTTAAGCCCCGCGCAGGAACAGGGGACAGTCACACACAGTATTGTAAGGGCTGTCCCTTACAACTATTGTAATTTAACATTGAAAAAATATATATTCATGATCATTTTTTTGAGTTTTATAAATTAATAGCTTAGCTGTGATGCTAGTATATGAGATAAGTATTTTTTAAATTTTTAATAAAATTAAATATTTACCAAAAAAAAAAGCTTTCTAACTGCTTGTGCAAAAATAGGGGGAAATGTGTATTATTACTATAACTGAGCACGTCTCTACCGATTAGAAAGTTAAGTCTACATTAAAGTGGGTATATTACTAACCCTCGAACACCTTTTCTCTTATTTTGTACGCATACACCACGCTTGTAGTATTCCTCAATCCATTCGTTCACATTAGATTGCAGCTGTTGTTCTTTGAGAAGAGTGACACTTTTTGTAAAAATTGAAAGAGTGAAATTTTTTTAAGTTTTTTGGACACAAAACACCCTCCTAAGGTATCTCATGGGAAGTAAATACACGGGGTGAAAGCAGTAAGGAGTTTGTTTGTTTGTTTGTTTTTTTTTTTTTTTTTTTTTCTTCATAAATGACACTGCCTTGTCATTTTTTTTTCTGCAGCACAGTCTTGCTGCCGGTGGGGTTAGTAGTGAATAGACACGGAAGTAATTGAGAAGGGCGTGAGTCACCTGATCTCACCTGTTCCAGTCGGGGGAGCCCCGCGGGTGGCCGCCGCCATCTCGCGCCGGCCGCAGCAAGCTCTCGCGCTGCCCGCCCGCGGCGCTCTCTGGCGGCAGCGACGGGGAGCGCGAGCGCGCGGCCATGACGCCCGGTCACGTCACGTCACGTCACCTCGCGTCGCCTCACGTCGCGTCACGCCGCGTCACGCCGCGCCGCGTCACGCCGCGTCACATCCCGCGCGGCGCGCCTCGTTTCGCTGCTCTATCTGCGGAAACGCGCAAACACACCACAATTAATACATTCAAGTTCAAAAGCGAAAAGAAATTATTTAATTTTTTTAAGACGTTTTATTTTATTTCATATTAAGAGTTCTTAGGGCTTTGCTTACAATCCGGTACGAGCTGTTTTTTTTTTCAAATTATAGGTGGCGGTCTACAAACATCGTAAAATAAAATATACTATAGATACCCCGCTCTCCCCATTCTGTTGCTTGTGCATGGCTGCCATTTTGTACCCCGAGCGTGTGTAAAGGATCGGTAATGGAGTAGTGGACTTGGAATGATTGTGGAGGGATGTGCTCTGGAAGTACCTTGTCATGGTGGGGGCCTCCTACTGCAGAAGGAGTATCAGATCTAAACGCCAGAGCTTTCTAAGTAAAGGATTATACAATAATGCTATTAGCGCAGTGCTATAAATAGAAATACGCATACTTTTCCTTCCAATATAAAACTGCGGTGTAGAAGGGCCCAGGGACCCACTACACTATTTTTCCTTTAGAAAACCGTTAATACTGGTTCAGTATGCGAATACGCTCAGTGAAATGGTCGCCAACCTCCTCTGAGGAGAGACACTTGACGAAGGTGAAGATAATAATGATAAATATTTAAAATCAAGTTATTTTAATGAGAGAAAATAATATTTAAAAAAACTTATTAGTTTATGTGGGACAGGCATCGGAGTTGTGTATATATCGGACAGGCGCGCGACTAGGAATAGTTACGCGGTCAACGCTTCAGTCACCCCTGGTATAGGCTATCCCCTGATCCTGCGCCCGGGTTGTGCGGCTTACGACTTGTGGCTTAGGCGGTAGCGCACATGGGTTTCTAAATTTTCGTTATTAATTATCGCAATGAAAAAATAAAATTCCAAGATTCTTTAGTGTTAATTTACAATAGTCGTTAGGGCTCTGCTTACAATACGGTATGTAGCTATCCCCTTGTCCTGCGCGCAGGTTGTTGGGCTTACGTGGTAACGTATATGAATTTCTCTATTTTAATATCGGGAAAAACATGTGCAAAATCACTTATTCAAAAAAATAATACGCTACAATCAGTTTTTTATCGGCATAAAACAAAATCTTTATTGACGATATTAGATAATGGACGACGTGTAAACAACATAAAATTTATTTGAGGCTGTCATCAGCTCCTTTTCCTGTGTAAGAGATATCCTCGCGATTCTCTCTATATTATGGTTGTAAAAAGTGACTTTTATAACGTTTATACCGCGATTTAGATTCTGATATAGAACTGTATCAAAACTTAACGTAAAACTCTTCCGTGTTCGCGTTTATAATCGCCTATCGACGCGTCCAATAAAATAGCGACACGTTGTTTTTATTGATAATATTTTACCGCATCTCGTGGCATCTCTTCTCGCAATGTTATGACTGCAAAACTCGATTGTTTACTGCCAAACGATTGCCTCTTAGAAACATTCGAAAGAAATAGAAATAAACCACATTATCATTAGTATCTCATAAGATTTTTATAAAGAACAGCACTACGCAAATAGACGCTCAGATAACAGCGCAGCGTGTTTATATAATGCTTTTTGGATGAAAGCATGGCATTTATATTCATAAAGTGGCAATGAATTTATTGCGATAACGTCCATCTATTTCTATTCACCGCGCGAGTGTGTGTTAAGTTTGTTCCTCGCTGCAAAGATACAGATGATAATAATATTGCAATGCAAGGTACCTGAGCGAGCGCGTGTGATTTAAATCAGCGCGGAGTCAGATTTCAGCAACATTGCCGATGCATACATCAAGGAATTATTAAATTAATATACATTACAATCCAACTAAATCTACAAATATTTTTTTTTTTTTACAATTAAGCTCATTAATCGTTATTAAAACGGTAGCATGCTTCTGTTTGAAGCCAATGTGGCTGGTAGGCCGATGCTCGTGTCTGGCGTCGATAAAATATGTAAAAATTGATATTTTAAATAAAAATATCAATTAGTTATTATACATGGCTAAGAATTAACAATTGAGATTATTTCTGAGCGCTTCTGCCATTTAAAAAGTTCTTTAGACTGAACAGGCGAACTTAATATTTTTACACTAGAAAGGTTTATCAATAAAAAGTAAATGTATTGATTTTTCAACTTAATAAGAAAGTAAATTTTTTCAGAGTCCGCGATTTTTTCACACTTTAAGCATCGTTATCTTCGAGATATTTATCTGGCTCAGCCGTAGTCTTGAGCTACAAAATTACGGAAAGTCGAAGTAATGTCGAGAAATCGGGATATACCTAAATAATAATGCCACCCGTATGCATTTGTCGTACCTCTGATATTGAGCATGATTTCCGCAGCGAGCATGACATTTTATTTGCCTTTCGAAAGAATGCCGAGAATGTGGCACAGAATCCTGAGGAGTTTGCACAGGCGGCTGTGTTTGTCAAAAACATCGTAAATGTCACAAAGCAGATAGCGTCACTGCAGAATGTATGAAAAGTTGGAAACGTCAGTAAAATATGCTTCAATAAAACGATAGCTTGGCAGAGAGAAACGATTTCACTGCACACTCATAATTTATTTTATATTTTCAAGAGTTTATTTAAATATAAAATCTCTCAAGATATGGATGGAGAAACTCCTTTCTCTTGCAAACAATCCATAATTCTCAAACGCTTATTTTTAAATTGATCAGAACTCATATTTAAACCAAAGAGTACATAATAAATATACAAAGCTGAGATTGAATGTAAGTTTTGAAAATAAAATATCCACTATGAACTCCGTGACAACCTTGTAAAAGCTTTATTACGAAAATAAATAATTATCTGAAGACAAATAAATAAGTTTACCTACAGTGTGGTACAAAGAATATTCAATACTAAAGCCGTTAATAAATATATTTCGTACTAACAGAAATGTCATACAAAACGTAGAAATTATTTTAAATGGTGCAAATTCATATAAAATTGGCAGAGTAATATTGAAGATCTTAGGAATTTGGTTCGTGTGTTAAAATTATATTGGTATTATAAAAACATATCACGCACATAAAAGTTACACTTATTCATGTTTTATTTTTCAATATTTTAAAAACGTATAATCATTCCTCATTGCTGGGTAGATAATAATTTACTTAGGTGAAGATTAAATTAAAATAATACAATTGATTTCACCCCAAAATCAATGCGTATTTTTTTACGGAGCCTTTCATTATGATCATGTAATGCATGTTATTAGGAGCATTCGCTAATGTCGATTGTTATGAGTTCTGAGAAAGTAACAGTAACGTAAATGAAACATTGACAAAGACATGAACTCAATTTCCAAAACATGCAATTTGGATCTTCAAGAATGCAAAAAATCACTATTCAACAAAATTTGGCAAACACTCGTTAATGTAATATGTTAATTTGATTAAAGTAGCAATATCTATCAAAAGAGGCCAGTTACTTTAGTTTAACCTACATAATAATCATTTTAAAGTTTAATTAAATTGATCGAATATCCAGGTCCGCGATTAAAATCTAAAGTAGCTTTCCAATAAATAAAAAAGTCATCAGATCAGAGACGCATTAAAGGTTGACAGCCGGACAGATAACACTAACGATATCTACACAAAAACAGGGTTTCAATATAAATTTAAAAAAAATCGATAAACGAATATTTTATAATGAAAAATATCATAGTTTTAATTTACCTAACGCACGCATGAGACTATGAAATTACAATTAATCAATTTTTCTTTAACATACATTATTTTCCTATTCGATTACGAACCGCATGTCAAATGTTAAAAATAAAATAAAATTTTGAAACTTCATTTGAATCGATATTATTTTAATATGGTCGGAATATTCTTGTTAGCAATAATTAATTACAATTTAAAACGGAATATTAAAATGAAGGATTAATTTTATCTGCTTGTCTGGTCTGTCAAATCAAATTGTCTATGAAGTTTTAGTTGTTACGAAATGAATAACTAAGAACGATCCGAACATAGCGTTGTACCTATATGTTATTTACCTATGAAAATATGAAAGTTTTTAAGTAAATACTTCAATTGGTGATGAGATTGTTTATTAAAGTAATAATAGGAAGAAAAAAATTAATGATCTTTAAAAGTCTAAAAGTATATCTTATATTAAAAATACCCATGATATACAATGTTTATATCAACTGACATTTATATATTTGTGTATTTGTCTATAAATACGCATACAATGAAATATAGCCGTATGATAAAAAATGAAATAACTTAAAGATTAATAATATTTTCATTATAATTTGGATACATACAACTAATATTTTAAGTAAAGGTGTATGTTCAAATTTTTACACCTAAATATTTTTGATAAGTATAAGATATTTTTATCAGCCAAAATTTTATCAAATTTATAAAAATAACAAATATGTGTATATATTTACGAGGAAAAAGTACACTTTTGGCGGAAGAGCAAAAATGTGAATGATAATTTTGCAATTGACGCAATTATTGCGGTCCAGAAAACGGGTTTTTGAAGACTTACTGTACATTACAGGTTCAGCTTCGTTTTTGTAATTCTGCCTGCAAAGGTGGATACTTATGTTAATGCAAGCCTCCGTTAATCTATTAAACAATTCGAGAGTAAAATGACAACAAGCTTGGTACGGTTTACACTCGATTATATTTTCATTAAAAAAAACCCAGTTAAAAAGTTGGCGTATTCGTTTTTTCTGAAGCGAAAAAACAAAGGAAGTAATCAATAACCTTTCATCTTTTTTAGGCAGGTAATGATTTAAGGACGTGAGAGAAAATTAACACGCGATTAATTGTTTCTCGGATAATCGACAGTTATAATGTTTTGTAACTCACCAACGATTAGTTAAAGTGATAGACGTATTTGACATATAGAACAGAAAGATTTTAATAACAGATCTGTCAACTGACTGATTAATTTTTATAATTACACTAGCAAAAAGTGCAGCACAGCAATCGATATTTTATCAAAAAAAGTGCACGTTAAATTATTGTGAATTAATTATTCGACGGCGAAAACTTTTTCATTGATTCATTTTTTAATTTAAATCCGATTGCAATTCACTTCTTATATTTCATTTGCATAGTTGAGAGTGTAAAAAGTCAAATATATCAAGGATTATATGTTTTTTTAATGCAAAAAAATATCGGTGCATTCGTCTACTTAATGCAGACATGTATGATTTTAGAACATCAAAATGTAATCTTTTCTATTACGCTTTGCGTTACTGATCGATTGTAAAACATGCGATGAAATTTAAAATAATTGATTTGGTTATGACAGAAATTTATTATTGAATACTTAAATGGCGTAAAATCATCTGTGTTAAAATTTTATTTGTTAAAAAGCGGGAAACTAAAAATTTAAAAAAAGACATCAGAGGATGTAAAGGAGAAGCTCTAAGACAAAGATAAGCATCTTATAAGAAGAATCAGAACTTGTGTATTTCAACACCTAAACGCCGATGCGTCCAATCGAATAACATTTTGATGTTAAGCATGGCGAGAATCATACGAGCCGCTTGTGTTGGACTTTCTTATGTTTCAATCGCATGACTCAAAATGCTTTTTTAAATGTATTAAAAAAATCATCTGGTTTAATTAATGTCCCGAACTCAAATCCACCTTCCACGCAGCACGTCGTCGCCTTTAATCTTTGCGGACATGATTTTTTTGCGAGACAACGGGACCCGCGTTGGTGCTGGTCCTTTTGAGACGCTTGCGATGTGAATAATTTAAAAAATATGGACGCGCTGCCTGATCGTGCGGAAAGAGTTGTCAGCCTCAAAAATAATGAGCATGACAATATCAGACGTCATATTTTTTGTTGTCATACTTTAGGACAGTAAAAGGACAAATTGGACGCCCGAATTATGGTGGAACTCTAATCAACTCTAATAATTAACATTGTGCGTACATGACACCTAAAAATAGTAAAATGCCATGCATGCTGATTTTATACGAGCCGTCGAGGTGCAAAACCCGCACCGGAAATGTTGTATATTTTTGAGTCGTGAAGAATTGTTTTATAGTATTATTTAGAATATTTAACGAAAAGCCAAATTGTAAGTTACAAATAATAAACAAACGAACTAAAAGCAATCAGTCAAAAAGTAATCGAATTATGTCCCTTTAAAACGTTAAAGTTTTTATGCATTTTGCAACTCGAATAATCATTTCGTTATGTCTGGTGTAAATACAGCTATTTGAACAATCATTTTTGATTTTTATCATAGAAAAATTCTCATGTGGCCGAATGTAGGTTTGAATATGTATTTTTAGAGTTTATTTTCCTGGCCGATGCACTGATTTTCACTTGCTTGTAAATATACAACACCTGAAATACCAAACGACATACCGATATAAATTTTACTTTCAACGTCCTCGGTACATAATAAATCGTAAGTGTTTAATTTGTCAAATGAATTACAATATCTATGATTCACTTTTGATAAATTACTGAAATTCTCTGGCAAATCGCCAGTTTCAATTTGTTATAAGATAATTCTATTATTTGTTTCATTTATTTTAATATTATACGCCTGTTTTCGTTACTAAAACACTTTTATTGCAGATCTCAACAAGGTATGACAAAGGGTCCCCTCCAAAAATAATTAATTATTAATTTGTACTCTTATTCAGGCTATGTTTGATCTCATATCTCTTCAACCCTCAAAAGATATAAGATCGGCAAAATCCTGATACATAATAAAGTATGTTTATTTATTTATCATTTATTTTACGACCAGGAGAAATCCTAAAAAAATCAGTGAACAACGCTACTCTAGAAGAAAAGGATAGTTCAAAGAAAGAGACGAATAGGCAAGTAGTTAGAGGCTTTTGAAATTATTTAATTTGTTCTGGAAGTTTGACATTCCGTGATACCGTTGAGTTGTCTTTTATAACCACATATATTGCAAGCAGTGCATGAAAATGGCTTGCATGCTGTCTTTCAATCATTCCGTTATCAGATGGCATTGGCAACTCACGTATAGAAGCAGCTCTAATTCGCGTCGTGTCTTTCCGATCAGTAAGACCTACATTTACGACTTCACAGATCATTATGATTCACTAAGAATTATGACAGCATTAGAACTAGTGATTTTTATACTAAAAATGTATGTAAAGACTAAAACCGAATTGCACAGTTATTTAAGCGTAAGTATTAAATGAAAATCGTAGTCTGTTTTGAGATGTTTTTCATTACAAAATAAAAACAAGCTGCGATTTCATTGCGGTGTTTTATCACAATATATTTTTAATTAATTTTTTTAATGCGTTTACACATTTATCATATTTTTTGTGTATGACATTTTCGTCATTCGTGTGCAACAATTTATTTAGAAATCTTCTGTCAGACTTCCTCGGGGCAAGCATCCATCATGGCGCAGAGGTCCTCGCGCGCCCGGCGCTTCAGCGAGGACTCGCAAATGAGTGAAAATAAAAACTGCATTCCGAGGTAAAGACGCGAACTGCCAGCCGACAGCGGGACATTCTGCGCTGCGGGAATTCTGATTCCATTTAATTATGATGTTTACCATCACAATAATCGTATGAAGAAGGATATGAGCGCCTTTCTCTGAAATGCCACGGCTTTTTTGCGCTCTTGCGAAATTCTTCATGTTCACCGGGAAGAGAGAATGAATGTAAATGAAATTGTCATTGCAGAGGTGCCACCGTAAATTTTTGTTCTTGCGTTTTAATAAAGTAGAATGATAATTTAAAAGAACATAAACTTTCAGAAGTATTTCATTCGACTCATTAATAAGAATTATGCAAAAATAATATATTCTATTTGATATTTCATAAAAAAATAAATCGCATTATTGATACAAATCATATTTCTCTTTTATGATTGTAATTGTATTTTAAGCTCCGAGATTTTTATTTTATTCTGCGGAGACGTTGTAGCACCCAATATCCTTTTGTGAGTTCATATCTATAAATGACTATTTTAGTCACATTCATCAATTTTAATACGGTCACTTTTATTGACTAACTAGATATACAGAAGAAAATAGTAAAGTAGAAGACTAGACATTTACAAGTAGCTCTTAAAAGTCATAATTTTATTGATTTCATGACAAATGAAGGTAGATTTTTAATTAAAAACTTCTGTGTCATTTTTTTTATAAGTAGAGGTGTTACGAATAGACTCAATTCATGAAATTATGTACAATTTGATAAGATATAAAAATACTTTAATATTTTCTCGGATAATATTTTGATAAGATTTACGATCATATTTTTTTTAATAAAGAAACATGTGGTTCATTTTAAGTACACCAAATACATTTTAGTAAACAAAGATTTGATTTATAAAATCAAAATTATAAAATACAGTAAAACAATGACTATTATTTTTGATGTATTTTGTTTCATTCTAATTAGTAAACAATTCAAATGTCCCGGAAAACATCAGCAATGTCTAAATATAAATATAAAATGGCTTTTAGTTTCATTCACATGTGACGATTCGCTATTAAATTCACGTTCATAACAAACGATAATCATAAATTCGTCAACAGAAGTTGCCATGTGTGTCAAAGTTATTTATTACCCTATATAAGTAAATACGGGCTATTTGCGTCTGTACTTCTGAATGTGTAGTCGACAGGTGTGTAACATCTTAAAACGAATTCTCAAACTATTTTCGTGGAAAATAAAAATTGCTGAAACAGGTGGTAGCTTCTGTTCAATGTCTACATATTTAATAACAACCCTGAACATTGACACTATCGAGCCGTCCACACTTTTCGAAGATGAGTGCACGCATAGTGTGAAATCTTTATCCGCGGTTATCTCACTGAGCAAGGCGCAACTAGTTCAGCGTATCGCATCTATAATAAGTACAGCACTTGAGGGCAAGCAGCCCTTAGCGTGTTGCGGGTCGCACGTTGCAAGCCTTAGGTTGCACAATGCACATACCCTCGAGGTTCACAGATTTCAATCGCTTCCGAGAATTAGCATACGAGACTGCAGGTGTATTCATTCGCGATAATTAAATTTGATAAGACCTTGTTTGGATTTCATGTGTAAGAGAAACACAGATCTGAGACGCTATACAGGAGGCTCACATCATCATCCGTATGATAATTAACATATTTAATAATAAATAAATGTAATAATAAGCAGTGCTTTATAACGACTATTGTGTCGTGGTTTCAATATTAATTAATATACATATCTTCTTTTTTAAAGTATGGGTGTTTATTGATTCAAACGGAAAAATAATATTTAAATAATAAAAACTTGGTTAAGTGTCTCTGTGATTTCAATAAGCAAATACCAATCACATATAACTTGAAATTTATAGATAAACTGTATCATTTACATGCAGGCTCTAGGGTCCCGATTTTTCAGATGATGTCAAATTACAATAAAATGATTTCACGAGCATGTTTAATGTGAGTGGTTTTATAAAGACTTCCATGAAGGTTAAAACTTCAGAATT
Source organism: Atopsyche davidsoni (assembly GCA_022113835.1). NCBI lineage: Eukaryota > Metazoa > Arthropoda > Insecta > Trichoptera > Hydrobiosidae > Atopsyche > Atopsyche davidsoni. Next base: position 4,025,438 of record JAILWY010000006.1, on the reverse strand, counting down.
GTCTTTATTGCACGTGCTTTAAAGAGAAAGTTAGTATAAAAAAGGTCGTATTTCCCAGCGGTTAAACGCAAATCTTCTTCGTGAGTCATCCTGTATAGTGTTATTTGCAACCTTTTGCTTATTTTCATTTAAGTCGTTTATCATTCCCGACGCAGTGCCGCTCCTAAAGAATGCATTTATTGAGATGAATGGTTTTAATGTTTTCGGTTTCGTTGAACAAATGCATGGATTGTATTAAATAATAAAATCCCATGCGTCTTTTTAACAACGCAAAAATATAATATTACGAAGCGGCCGTGAAGTAATAATACTCAAGTTTCTGTGATTAATTCATTCGCTGGCACATTTATATCGGCTGCACACTAAATTAAATGTTCGAGAACAATACAAAATTATACTACTCAAATAAATTCACGATGTATACAAACTTTACACATTAATCAAAAGCTATTTTTTTTATTTCTTTGTTTTATTACATAAAATTAAATAATTGAAATAATAAGAATAATTAGCACTCCATAATTATGTTATCAAAATTAGATTATCGTTGTTACTATGGCTCCTCATAGTGAATGTGATTATATAATATTAAACGTATTTCAAACTTTTTTTAAATTATAACTAAACTTCAGTACTATGTCACATTTTTTAGTGTATTTATTCTGATATCCAAAGAATATTTAGACACACATTACTTTGGTAATTACAGAAGAGTAAGTTAGGTTTTTACATTCAATTTTATTTAATTATCTTATTTAACGTGTTAGTATAGATATTTGGTCTGTGGTTATAAAAAACTATGGCATCAGCGTGCAATAGTAAAACACTCTCGAAATCTCACCTCACCTCACCCGAAATCACCTCGTACTATTATTTATAAAGATCAAAATAGTTTTATGCCCAGTAGTGGAACCCATGAAAAATCTTTCACATAGCTCATTTTATTAACATTTACTTGTTTAGTTACGAAGTGATGAAAAATCAGAGTAATGCAGAGCCAGATTTGATCAAAGATAATTTTCAAGGAAGAATATTATAAACTACAATGTGAAATGACTATTTAAAGTCAGTAAATAACCCAAAAGTATGGTGTTTAGTGAAATAAAAAATAAAGATAAGTCATTTTAAATATTAAATATATAATATACAGTCAAAGCAGTGTGGAAATCGATCCTCTGCATTGTAAATTTATTTGCAAATCGTTCCAGGTGATGAACTGGCATTCAATATTCCCAAGAATAGTATTTACCGAGTACACAACTACAACAATGCCATCTGTGCAAACTCTACACTGTAACTTGATATATTTAACTTTTACACAAATACGAAAAAATCACTACAGACATGTTCTCATTAATATTGAGGGTTGACGTTTCTAATAAATTAAAATTAAAAAAACGATATACTCCAACTGTTACAAATAAATTATTTTTATGACGAAAATGAATCAATTAACTTGGACATACACGCAAATACAAAAAAAAAATATTTGTTTATAGAAATGAATAAAATATATATTATAAAAATAAAAGCTCATTGATTTTTGGACCCGGGGACCCCACTACACTATTTTCCCCTAGAAAACCATGAACACTAGCTCAGAATGAGCCAACCTCTTCTGAGGAGAGGCACTGGATGAAGAAGATTTTTTGTAAAAAAATAAACATTTGAACACTTATCCGCCATCAGTCTGTCCATCGTGTTCAAATTATAGCGAGCAATAAAAAAACGAGTCGAGTCCGAAATAGTTTGTAGTGCCCCTGTAGTCGCGGAGAGGTGGCAGCTCTCCTCAGCACACCCGGCGAATGCACGAAAGCAAATATTTAGATCTTGATTATTGAGCATCGGTCCACGAGGAGCGCGTCTCCGTCCAGCGCACCTCGCCGGCGTCGAGTGCAGCCTCTTGCATTGGCCGCAAGTCGTAAATTTAACAATGCATTTATTACGGCCTCTAGCAATAATGAGATGGTTTGTTCGTGATTTACAACCCGGGATAGCCAGGCCATTATTTGCATTATTACAATGCTCGTTTTTATTTTGCGTATTTTGAGAGATATCTGATGTTAGCTCTGCTCTATTGATCGATGGAATCTCTTTTCATCTTACTCGCCCTACTCTTTATCGCATTGTGAGTAAATTTTTGATATTGAGTGCACGGTGGTTTTTTTCTCAGAATAGGCATTATCCGGAATAGGTAATCCGGTGACTGGCGGAAATTTATTTCACTATCACAAAACGACTTGATGTCTAGGACATTGAATTTTTTTGTAAACGAAATAGTAGGAAGCTGTAGTATAATAGTAGAAAGTTGTCCGAGTCAGGGGAATGCACGTTTGTTAATAATTTTATTTAATTATGTAGATTGGTAAAACAATTTTAAAATAGATAAACATCATTAAAAAGCCTCTGGAAAACCGGACATTAAAATATAGTACAATGAGCAAGTAAGAAAGACCGACAAATAAAGATACAAAATACAATAATTCTCGTAAATAATTAAGCAATAAAATAGTACGAATAGTGTTAACTGTCGAGATTGAGTGCTTGCGAACAGTTATCTGATAAATATGATGCCAAGTAACTAAATATTGTCCGCAATACAGAAGGTTCATGTGATGTTTTTCCAACAATTTCTTGCTGACGCATTTATGGGCGTTTGGTGCATTAAGAAACAAAACTCAACAATGAAAATTAAATATGGAATAAAAATGGAAAATCTTTGTAAAACTTTTAAAAAGTTTATATGTACACATATTTGTCAGTTTTAAATATTTCTTAAAAACACCATAAAATACCGTAATATTATCCTGAAATAGGACGAGAGACTGAAATTTCAAATGTTTTTTTTTTGCGTTTAATCAATGTAAATATTACAATACGTCGCCATTGCAGTGAGTTACTCGATACGCTCTCAAGTTCAAGGACTTTATTCATTAAAAACAACCCGAGACAGCGAGTCAAGTGACTGGTAAATCAAAGAGAAGCCTGACAGCTCCGTGCGTGCAGCGACGGCTCTCTAATAGAACGGCCGCGGCTTGAGCGCGTACCCTCGCGGAACGAGGGCTAGCAGAGCCTTTCTATGATACTATTTATGAATACAATTAATATCCACCTGATCTCTGCCTACCCTCTCGCATGTCTGACGAAGCCCGTGTAGGCAAAACATTCACTCGAAAAAAGCATTTCGTAACCGAGCCTTTTGATTAAGCATGCAATTATTGCTTCTTGCATTTTGGAGCGTTATCGTATTAGAAAGTCCCGAATAAATTATATTATAAAATTAATTATTAAGTGAAGTTAGAGTAAACTTCTGAAGACACCACCGTGAAAATAATTGTTAGATTACCATAAACGTATAAGTTATTACTCATTTTATATATTTTTTGCACTATCTTTAGTACCAAGTATTATATATGAAGATATAAATTCATAGCAATATATTGCTACAGTATCTATCAAAAATAATATGATTAATCAACCTCTTTCTATAAATTCACATGCGTGTATATTATATTTTGAATAAAAAGATGGCTAAATCCAGTGCATTGATCCGTAATATATGTATGTATATATTTTTTAAAAATTAAATTTTCAACAATTACCAAGGACAAAGTCAAGAAATTTGTATTTTCTTACACGGAACAACAATGTGAAAAGCAACACTGTATAGCCCTGATTCAAATAGAATAATTAATTGCAAGTAAAACCAGCGTCTCGGAGCAGACAATCATAGCACTCTGAGGGAAGTGTCCACCGCCGGACAGGCGCGGGGCCAGAATAACCGGCACCCCGCGGGACCGCGTATTATCGTACCCTCGAATAAAGCAAATTGTATTTACGACCGCAACACACAAATATCCGCACACGTAGCCGGGTATTTCCAATCGTGGCCTCTTCTCGCTGTACGAATCACAGATAATATCATAAAAAAATATGCAATCCTTATTGGTTTTCATCTCATCCATCCATCCAGGAATATTATATCAACCGAAATAAATAAAAAATTGTACACCCCAACAGTAAACCAGCATTGAGCAGTTTCAATGTTTGTGTTCATTTCATAATTGTGCTTTGCTATAAAACTTAATATATGTAGATTAAAAATAAAAAAATTCGATTTATTTCAATATTATTGTCAGCAAGCGTTATATCTTCACGTGTGCACGTTGCTTCAAGAGATGAGCAGATAAAAGCACACCTATTTATACCGGCGTACGATATAAGATTCTCTGTCCTAATTTGTTCCGAGAATATTGTCTATTTTAGAGGAGACACTTCTGCAGCGATCAAACTTGGCGATCTATAAATAATCGAGCTTTGTAGCCGAGTAAACGTGGCAGAGAAAACATCGTTTTCTATAGACGGGCGTCCTCTTAGAGATGCTGATTCGAATTGCTTGTTTTGATTCAGATTTGAGATCAAATAATGGAACAAACTTTCTACTGTCTTCGAGAATCATGCTTTCAAAATGATAACGACAATGCAGTGGTCTGAAAACGCCTTCCTTATACCGTGATTGGCAATAACCTATATTGAAATAATAATAATAACGACGAAAAGAATTTGCAGATTTGTAGATCACGGCATTCTTAAATAGCGTATTGATGTCTCAGATACGAGACAAAAATAACAAAATATATATTTTTTATAATTATTAAAAAAAGATAACGCATGAAACTAGTATACCAAGTCCATCAGTGTAATGGTGCCTATAAAAAATAACATCTAAATTCAAAGTTACTTACTCAAAGCAGATCTCATTTTTTTTTTAAATTAAATCTATATTTTGAAAGCATGATAAATATTACGATATATTTGTTGTGATGTGTTAAGTTGACTCAGTGTGAAGGAAAAACATTTTAAAATAAGTCGTTTAGCTCAAAGTTAATCCATAAAGTGCTAGACACCCAAAATTATAAATGTAAATCAGTATTAAGGGTATGCACAATACTTCTTATTTCAGTTAAACGGAAACGACACCCTTTACAGCTGCCAGTGTCCCGGTCAGAAAACAGCAGAAGCGACGTGACCCCAGATTGATAGAATCTAGTGAAGTGGATAGATCGTGAAAGGCCCGGCACGACCGTGATCATGAAATCATTATTAAAAAATATGTAGGCTGAGTCTTGCGTGAGACGTTACACTTTCTACAATTCGACAGTTTCAATTTGATCCGCGACATTAATTATGCGCACTCGCGGGTGCGGCGCGAGTATTGTAGTCGAGATCTCAATAACCTCAAAAAGACTGCAGTCACCTTTAGTATGGAGACTCGGGTATCAGGAGGTGGGACAGAACACCCACGTGCCTTCATATATAATAAAACTAGATCAAAAATAAAAATATGAAAGCGTGGGGCGTAATCTTTACACCTTGGTTTTAAAAAAATACGGAAGTTTCGTTTTAATTTTATTCCACATCCGTCCGCCGACACATCGTTCGTTTTCATTAGCCGCCAAACGAAAACTACTCTATCATCATTACATTCTGCTGCTATTTCTGAAATATTAATCAAACGGCGAGTCAATTTTAAAAGAACACGTGACTTCGTACACCTAATAAAATATGAGTGAATTCATTTATTTTCCGATATTCGATGCATTTATTACCTGACGACTTAAACTGTAACATAAACATATTGTTAGTTTATAACAAAAAAACTTTAAAAAAATCAATGACATCCAACAAATATTCTGATACATCATTTGGTGTTCTATTTACATTATTTTTTCATCAAATATTTATTTGGTAAGGTATGCGATTTACGCAATTCATTGGCATTATAAAATCAATAAAACTATTTGCTCAGATCCTGATCTCATTGCTCTCTTGTATGCAGTAGGGCAAGCCTTACTATCGGACTTGTATAATAAAGAGTGTGTATATTGTATATAATATAAATACATATCGCTACTGACACAGTGGGCACATTGTTCTTTCGGCCCCTTGGATCCTCCGTAACGAATCATCTGAGATTATCACCGGCAAGCCTCGATAGCCCCAATTTAATGTTAATGGCCAATTGTGACGCAGTGGATGCTGTCAGATGACTGGAGGAAGATGGAGGAACATTGTTTATGACGATAAGACAACGTTAAGTAGCTCACGGATAAATCAGCAAGAGAAATTGATCATTCAAACGTTGTGAAATGATTTATATAGCACGTGATTGACAATCAGAGTTAATTTAAAATCGAATAATTGCGACGTATATATCGTTTCCGGTCAATATTTCAGTAACTAAATAAAAATATAAAAACAACAAAATAAGCAAGATTATGTATATAAGTAAAAAATAAGTTTCATTAAATTAAAAAAAATATATATGTGAATAAAATCATCATCTCATAAACATAAAATAAATTGACTTCCTAAAGCAGTTTTAAGTTATAAATATTTAAAATCAGAGTTATTAACAAATAAAAACCCATTTATAATATATAATTTGTAGCTAAAATACGGAGGAGGATTTCTCCCATTAATTTTTAAGAATAATTATTTCTTAACGCCAAACATATAAATTATGTCTAAGCATTGTTAGTATTTATCTGGTAATGTAAAACCAACACTTATGAAACACGCATCAAGAGATGCAATATTTGTTTTACGATTTAAAGAACCTCTCCGCAATTTTTAAAGAGAATGTAGGTGAACAGTATAAATAGGAAGAAAATCATGAACATACGAGTGAGTGGCCCAGCAGCCGTGATAACCACCGATCACGAGTATATTTAGTTCCGCGTGTGATTCCATTAGCCGCGACACTCGGCCATGTGTCCTGCGCGGAGAGACTGTCCGCATATAGCGCGCGTCGCGAGTCACCGCTCTCGAAAAAGAGAAGGAATTTGGATATAATCCTACTGAAATATACCACGACCAGGGTTGCCACAACTAAGTACTCGTTCTTCAAATTTGTATTCATCGCACTCCCCTTTGACTGTGACATTTTGTCACTGTTCACAACAAGAGCCGATTCGTCGGTCATATTTAATTTTAAAGGTTACAAATTTTTAGACAGATCATGAGTCATGACACATCACAGAGTATGATTTGCAGAATGCATTTTTTACATAACATATATTTTGTTTCAACGCACTTGATTTTCTTATTTCTATTAGTTCAGCGAATTATATTTTGAATTGTTTAATCTCTTTGATTTAACTTCGCATTCAAGCAAACATATAATAAAGATGCATTTGTAGTTTTTTATTACCCATATTCATGTATATATATTAGGGTGTCCCTTAAAATTCAAGTTCAATATTTTTTTACGCGTACCTTCTTAAAAGTTTAGTAATAACCCTATATTGTCTAGAAAAAAATATTAGCTCGATTTATAAACGGTAACCCGTGCCGACTTGCGATTTTAACTTGTCCATACAAGTTGCGTAAGTACTGCGCTGTGACTTGTAACTGCATGTTTTATTTGTCATTTCATACGTGATTTTTGAGATTAGTAGTGCTCCATTGTTTAGTGCGTTAACATGTCGGTGGAATTACGGAGTGATAAACAAAATAATTTCCTTATCGGTTTGCCTAGATATCAAATAAATGGTGCAAAATTACCATCTAATCGACAAATTCCCTCGGTCCTATTTTACAATATTCGTGAGGTTAAACTGATTGTTAGTGAAAGTGCAAATCTTGTGATTAGGGAGTGCATCATATATTGGGAAAAAACAAGAATTCCAACAAGGGCATATCCTAACTGCGTGAAGAAACTTGTTGATTTATATCATGTTTGGAGAGAGTTGCAAAAAAAATTGTAAGAAAACTCAGGTTACGTTCAAGAGCCGTGAGAACAATTTCAAAATTGATCTTGATAATTTGTTTGATATTGCACATGCTGATGCTTTTGAGAGAATGAAAATAGAGTAAGATAAATTATTTTTAATGAAACAGAGAGAGCAAGATCGACCAGGATGCTTAGGTGGTGTTGATAAAAAATTGTCGGAAAAAGAAGATAGATCTAAACAACGACGATTGGAAGAAGAGGAAAGGGTTGTAAGACAAAGATAACCACTAGCTGCTGAAACTAGAAAATCAAGGGCAGAAGCAATAAAATCTGACTTCTTTGGAAGTAATGTACCCGACGTAGTCACAGTCCATTGGGATGGAAAACTATTACCCGGGTTAGATGTACGAAGTTCTAAAGAAGAACGCTTGCCAGTTATTGCTTCGTTTGACGATAAGGAACAGCTTCTTGCAGTGCCAAAACTAGAACATTCTTCTGAAAAACATCAAGCTAAGGCTGTCTCAACAGCTCTCTTTGACTAGAACCTTCACGATAAAGTACAAATAATGTGCTGCGACACAACAGCTTTCAATACTGGCCGTTTCAATGGAGCTTGTGCTATTTTGGAGAAACTTTAGGAAGAGAATTGCTGCTCGTCTGTCGTCATCATGTTTATGAATTGGTCCTAAAAGCTGTCTTTGAAAGCAAAATTAAGTAAATTACTAGTAGCCCAGATACTCCAATGTTTAAAAAGTTCAGAGAAAATTGGAAAAACATCGACGCTAGTAACATTGAACCATCTCTTAATTTCGTAAAACAACGTGTTGCCGAGACAGACATTCAAGCTTTTTTAATATTTTATAAGGCAGAATTAGACAAAGGTTATGTAAGAGATGACTACCGCAAATTGGTCGAACTGTGCGTAATATTTTTGGGAGGAGACACAGAGGAAAAATTAAAACTAAGCCCCCCCAAAGCCATGCATCAGGCACGCTGGATGGCGAGAGCGATCTATTCTTTAAAAATGTGTTTACTTCAGTCACAATGCAGAATAACTGCGAAGGACAAAAAGACTCTACAAGATGTTTGCTTATGTTTGTAAAACACTGAATGATTTCGTATCGGAAAAGAGCAAACAATTTTTATCACGACTGCAGATCGACGACAGTTTTCTAAAGGAAGATGTATCTTCTTGGAATAATAATAGTGCTTTTGTGGAAGCTAAAAGAAAAATAAGTTATTTGAGGGTTGTGAATGATACTGCTGAAAGGGCTGTTAAAATGATGCAAGATTTTAACGGACTTATCTCGGCTGAAGAAGAACAAAAACAGTTCTTGCTGCGCTGTGTCCAGGAACATAGAAAATTGTATCCGGACTGTAAAAAAACAACTCTATAAAAAAGTTACCCTGGCTGATTGTTATTACTTTATGTTTTTGATTAAAGATTAATGTTCATCTAATTAAATTTTTACTATTATTTACTTAATTTATTGCATTTATAATGATTTTATACCAGACCGAAATATCAAGACAAAACACGTTTTTTACTAAACTTTGAAGCTCGGTCGGCACTGGTTGCAATTATGCTAGAAAGATGAAATTTTATATTTAAGACTCTTATAGCATTACTAAAAAAAGTAGAGGGTACCCATTTCGAAATTTGAAAAAAAAAATTTTTTGGTCATATAAGGGACACCCTAATATATATATAAGATTATAGATAGAACCAGCCCTAGCTGCTACGTGTAGCATGTGGCTGTGTTGCGTGTATGTATAAGACTCGGGAGATTCTGCGGCAGACCGTTTGGCGTCGCGTGTAAATAACAATGGTTTAAATTTATGGATCTTTTAATGGAATATTGACTGAAACACTAGCCCATGTTTAGACTAAAATTTTCATATTCTCAAACCATTTTTTACGTCTTTCATGAAGCAGATAATTGTGTTTAGGCCGATAGGAAACTGTACGGTGTGTAAACTGTAGAGTACATTAATTATCGTACGATATATACAAGCATTTGATTACTTTAGGCTTTTCGGTCACTTTTTTGGAAAGATTATAGTTATTCCATAAGCATCTGGGTCGATGAAAATGCTTGTAACCTTTCGGATTCATAGAAGAGCCCTTCAACCAGCGATGAATTTATAAAATACAACAGGGTCAGTTTCGCAGTATGAGCTTATAGCACGTGTTAAGTTTCGATGGGATTGTCAAGCCATCGCCGGCATCTATCCGGACTCAAAGAACAGGCTACAAATAAGATGGATTCATCGGTCGTGACCCTAGAACAGTATTATGTTCGCGCACCATCTGAAGATGCCAATCTTCAGGTGAAACTGGTTGTAACATAATACAATAAGTGTCTATTATAGTAAATAATTGAATTTACAAAATACACATCTTATAATATCTATTATTGCTATATTGAAATATCAATAAGTAACATGTTTTGATTCAGTAATTTTTATAATAGAAGTAAGTTAAGAAGTCTGCAGTATTTCCCAATCATAATATTTTTTTATGTTTCTCGTCTTATGATGTTATGTATTTTTTTGATAATCGATTTAAATAAAAGCTTTTGTACAATGTTTTTTTCAAAAGTTGAAAAAAAAATTATAACTAAGTGCTTATATCTATTGATTTATAAAGATAATTAAAATAGAGTTAAATTTTAAATACGTGAATTACTATAATATGGACTCGCCACTGATAGCCCTTCCATAAAATATATATTTAATAACTTTTTATCTAAAAAAAAATCTGTTTAGAAACACGTAGAATCAGTCATCCTTAATTTGAAACATAAATAATGACATCTAATAGAGTTCACGATGCGTTTCAACCAATTCCATGTTTCTATTGACATTAAGTGGCCATCGCTTAGGAATTTTTATGATTGACTGATTAGGACAAGTAAAAAAGAGACTCCTATGATGTTAGTCATTAGTTATCAACGATCGAGGACAAGAGATCAGAAGTAACAGTACCCGGTCCGGGGGAGCTGACCACCTAGCGATCTTATCTGAAGCCTCGAGACTGTGCATTCCGAGGCGGACAAAAGAAAGTAACCGAGCGTCTCCGATGAATGCGAACCGCTCATTAATATTTCAGGGGAATCAGATCTAACCAAACAAAAGGTGCAGAGATCGTGGATGCTGGAAGTAGGTCCAGCACCGCCGTCAAAGCGCATCAGATGGATATTAAATGATTTTATTGCTTTTTAAATATTAATGATCGTAGCCCGAAGTCTGTGGCGTACTATTTACTATTTGAATCATCAATCATTTTATACACGTGGTCAGGAGAATATGGCATCCACACGTGTAGAAATAAATAAAACTTTTTTATGATTCACGTGGAGAACTTGTTAGGCATGGTATGTTTCAATACTTGGTGGATACTTTTCATTTCTATACAAATATATATATTTTTAATTTTATAAGCTTGCAGTTCTTTGTTACTGTTTTTTTGTATCTTTAATTTATTTGTTATATATAACTGGCTGATTAAAAAACTACATTATATTGTAGATTGAATGCATAAAATAAGGCATATCTAATTCACTACGCGATAAGGTATTTAAGGAGAATGCTGAAGTTTAGTTTAGGTAAGTGTTTTACTTTACGCTAAGTATAAAACAAACTGTTACCATCCATGCCTTGAAAAAAAAAAAAATTATAATTATATCTATTCATACTTAGTAGTTGTTTTGTGAAAAGTGTTTTATATTTATGTTTTACAACGTTACTCTCCATGTTATTGGAGCGTGTGGGTTATAAAATGATACGTTATTTGAAGTACAAGTTAATTAAATTAAATTATTCCAATCTCAGTACATGCTGTCATTTCTCACAATGTAAATTATTTATACCGGGACATTTGAAGGCTATTTACGAGTTGTTTTGTTGGTAGGAATTATATAATATTTGCATATGTTCTGCAGGTAAATACAGTAATTTTACATTTTATGCTTAATTATCATACACGTATTTAGTAGCTTGTTACAGATAGTTAATTGGTATATAACTTGGTACCATATAAAATTTTAAATAGAGGTTGTCAGAGACAAGACTTTTATTATGGTTTTCATTTAAACCTTCATCCGCATTTCTTTATACCCACAATACAATGTTGCAGTATTTTAACATGAAAAAAACTTGAATTACCTTTTTATATTTCACCAATTATTATGTCCATAAATATGCTCAATATACGATCTATTTAAAGAATTCCACTTTTTATTTCATGATAAAATAACAGCTCAAAAACTAAATATTTCAATAAAAATACGTTTGTAATTTTTCCACATGTTTAATTTATTGGTGACCGGTTTTGCCAACCTTTGACGGTGGCATTATCAAACAAAGTGAAACTGGTTACAAATAAAATTAAACACGTGGAAAAATCACAAAACTATTTTATTTAAAATATTAAAATGAAATTCCACCGAAATACTGAATACTGGAAAAGTTGTTAATAATTAATGGCTGTAATTTATTCCATGGATAGTTAATAATATTTAAAACAAGTAAGCTTATACGTTTTTATTAATTAACACAAGTAGATATAGTTTGTTTTTTATTATTTTCTTGATGTAAAAATCAATTCTAATTTATTGAAAGAAAAAAAAACATATGCGAAGACTGACCAAATGCGAAGAGATTTTACATGTTATTTGTTTGATTAAAATTCTAAATCCTGAATTGTAAGCTGATAATTGAGTTTAGTATCGTACATGATAGTATGTTTTTTTGTACACTATCATCGAACAGCTTCTGTGCGCCCCCACAAAAAACCCCGATTATCTTTCACGACGTGCTAATAAATAAAATATAATACATTATAATAATGCTTCAATACGGAGGGCAGATTAGAGAACAAACAAGATCGATCCGATCTATTCAGGCAATAACCAGAAATACAGGCTCACTCGATCCGATCGCGCAAAAAAAACAGAATGAGACTTCAATTAGTTAAACGTTTTATATTAATTTACCACGCCGAGGATTGCAACGAATGCGATATACAGGTTATTCGCGGCTAAAATCTAATACCGCATGGCATTTTCTACACCTGAGAGCGACATTGTAATCTTATTTCCAGTTACGATATTTATAACAACAAAAAAAACACCGCTTGGTATCAGCGGGAGATGTTATTCTCGATACGGAGATAGGACGATACGGATCAGAACCGGTGGGACGGGCGGGGAGCTGCGGTCCTTAGGCTACATCATTACATCTCATTTATGAGGATTTTAAAAGAAGATCGGCGCAGTGGGAAATCTCTTTTTTTACAACATAATAGATCACTCCCGTCATGCCTAGAGATGTCGAAACCATCGACATATCAATACATTTCCTTTGGATCATATTAAATGCTTTTTTTACCTAGGTTGTTTTTAATAAATAAAGAAATAACTTTTATATTAGGATGCAATTTGCATTGAACATTTTGTTGTCTACGTTGTATTTTACTTCGCCTGATATAAAAAAATGTATGGCCTTATTAGGCCACAGTCCGCTTTTAATTTAATTGAAATACTACCTGGTAAAGGCGCATAAAACCAATATTGATTTTAGGCTTTAAATCACGTAAATTAACAACATAAAAACGAGAACTAATAAGCATTTCGAACAGAGTACACATTTAACTGATATAGAAAAATAAATAAATAAAAAAATTATACGTATTAAGATAACAGAATGGAACCTAACAAAACCTAAAATCAGTGGTGGCATTTTTATTAGATTAAGTAAGGGTATGATATTATGAATTTAAGTATACATATTGAGTTCCTAATTGATGTCACCCTTACGGATTTTATTCAATGCATTTTTTTTAATAATTAGAAATCCATGTTTTGAATTAATATTCAAATAATCAAAACGTTATCAAAACGTTTGTGAATTTGAAGGCAATTGCCTTAAAATATACTTCATTTATATTTTTTGCAGTGAAACGTATATGAAGGCTCAATAAAAAAAATTGTTTGGTATTTAAGGCGAAGGTGTATTTGTATGTGAACGCATGACTAAGGTTCAAGTTTTATTTTCATTCTAACATCTCCTATAATGGGAGCTGACCGTAAGCCCGAAACGCCCAGCCTTCCAAATATAGCGCGGCCCCATTAGGAGCACACCTGGAACAGAGCGCATTAGATACGTATCCGTCATAATGACTGTATACTTTATTCAATCTATCGACTCATAAACAGCTCGGGAATCTATCATGGATGTGAACCAAATTCTACACTTCACATCTTCAAGCATTAGCCTTCTACATGATTCATAGCTCTGCTATAAAAAATAGCGAACAAATATAGAAAAGAAAGCTTAGAGGTGTATAATTATTACTTATTTAATCATAAAAAGGTGTCATTTTTCATACACTCGGTATTCAGCGCAAAAACTTAACCTCTTTCATAATAACTGCAATCTTTATTGTAACTATCGATAACCCATATATCGTGAGTGTTTACAATAGGTACACATCGTACATTTTCAATATTTTATATTTAACAAGATGTTGTGAACTAACAGTGAAAAATAACCAACCCAAATTGGAAGCAAACTTTCAATATGTTTCATTTATATATAATTGTGCCGCAGAAAAATACCACATTACATCCGTTATCTGTCACAATTACACGTTACTTATTAATTATATATATTAATTAATTATAGTCAATTTAATAATTCAAAGTTTCAACATCGATGTGTTGGTGTGTAATAAAAAACGTCACTTCAAGATAAAGCCTCAATTACATTATTTATATTAAAAAATAAACAAATCTACTAAAAATCAAACCTTATTATATAGTTCAATTGAATGGTTCACATCGAGTGGATATGTTGACGTGCCATTTTCAAGGAATTCATTTTCCTCAAAAGCGACCTTGGTAACAGAGTCGAAACGCAGTTCAAATTACCACTTAATGACGCGGTTTAGCACCCGAGAAATCATAAAGAACGCCCGCAAGCGCCTGCGAACATTTAATAACCTAAGAAATTTATTGACGATTTATTTTTTAGGTGCCGTACCTACGGCGCGTATAGAGGAGTTGCGGATGTCGGCAACCCTGCCTCCGCGGCGGACTTAATGTATTCGAATGACGATGATTATAACCGTAATTGATCTCGTTATAAATATTGATTTCGCCCCCAGGCCTGGCTAATGACTGACAATGGATTCATTTAAAAAATCATACAACATCCTTTACCTCCAGCAGAGACGGCTACGGGCCGCGGATGTTTACGGCTTCGAACAGGCCGCTTCATGTCGCACGGACAGTTATCCGTGTTCGCAGAGCCGCCGATTAAAGCCTCAGGTATCGGTTACATTCTAGCTGCATTCATACATTTTAGCTGTAACGGGTGCATTATTACGCTGAAACGTTCTTGCGGGTTCGCCGTGCGGGGCGGTGCCCTGTGCGAGTGTAACCGGCCCCTTAATCATTTTTAATTGCGCACGTCGACGAACGCCGCACCGGCGAGATGTAAATTCGCGATGCCGAACACACCGCGAGAACCGAGATAAGAAATTGATATTTCAGTTCAAATGTGCGTCTGTTGGTATTGATTTATATAAGAGTTATTTATAGCACAGGGTGATTCACATTCATAGCATCATAATAAAATTTGAATTTAATTATCCAAACAAACACAATTTTTTTTAAATGCTAAGAATGCTTTGGACGGCTGTGGTTTTCTTTAAAATCTAGAAGTTATTAAAAAGTGGTCGTAAAAATTCCATGCCAATTGCAAAAAATCCCCGAAACATATATTTGATTTTCAACTCAATTAACGTTTATGAAGAAAAAAAAAACATATATTTTTATTTTCTGATTCATTATTGAAAAAGGAGTTCAATCAACTTGTAATCTGGCTTTTCCGCACATTTTAAATTTAATCTGACATGTAATATACTTTAGTATATGTTAGGCTACGTTACATGGCCGGTTTCTATCACTCCTATTAGCGGCGTTTCCGTCTAATTGACACGTAAATACTAGCATAAGCATACGTTTAGCAAAAGTACATACTTATTTGACAGGCAGGTGTTATTCTAATTATTGTTATTTACTACCTGATTATGAAGTGGGTGCCCTCGATGCACTCGACCAGTATTGATTTGTGCATGTTGCAGGATGCAACCCACAAATTTGACATTTATATGAAGCAACCGGTTTCTGTGCAGAAACCTGAACGTTTTGAAATAACCTGGCATTGTATTCGAAATGCGAGTTAAGTCCCTAATGTAATCTCGCTCTTAAATCATACACAAAGACTTCGTGTTATAAAAAACCTTCAATATATTTACTGCAACTTTTACAAGAAGCTTTTCAGGAGTGACGAAAATAGAACGAAATACAGAGTTGTAAAATACTTTTGAGTAAATGTTAAAAGGTAGAAAAAAGCTGACTTTTTTATACTGTGAATTGATGTTTTGAAAATAAGCAGCGATGAATGATACTGCAAGAAGCATAAGTCGACGATTTCAAAAATAGTTATAAGCGAGTAAGATTAGATTTCAGATAGTTGTTTTTTAAACTTATGATTAAAAATGATGTGTTTCTTTCGAACCGTAACATCCCACGCATTAAGTAATATACTTGCACGTTAACCTGCTTTAATTTATGCTAAACATTAACGCAATTTTGTTTATGCAAAAGGCCACACACATTTATCTGTATTTGAAGCAAAACTTTACACGAGAAATAAACAAAATATTCTTAGAGATAGCTTCTGTAAACGCACAGTAGGTGTTTTTTTTCCCTTCAGAACAGAAAAACTTTGAAAATATTTCATTATTATTTTAAGATAACGTTTATTTATATACTCGTATGTATTCATTTAATACCTGTCTTTCTGGGCTGCGTGTATGCTATTGGAGATTATGTTTCAGTTAGAACATTGATACTTGCTTTTAATTACTTAATAACTCAAGAATATGATCATTGCTCATGGCTATCACATTTGATTAAATTTATAAAATAGCTCATGAAAGCGTCTAAAAAATTATGGTTATAGTGAAATTCGCAGTTTTTTTTATTATTTAGGGAAAACGGAGGATTAATGCATGTTAAGCTGCGTATAAAAGTTTTAATTTTGGTTCTAATGTTTCACACTGGTGTTGAAGCCATCTTCAAATAAATTATTTTTTGAAGAAGGCTGACAGCTAAAAGTGCTCACTCAATAAGTTTGATAAATTAAAGTATTAAAAATAATAGCTCCTTAATTAATGCGTGGAAAGACACAATAGGAATGATTTATATCATTTTAGTTTATCTGCATTCAATAATTACACAAAAATATTCATAAACTTCAGCAAACATACCGTTATTGTTTTTATTGTAAATATTATTTATAATGTCGTTGAGTTTCTTGCCTAAATATTTTTTTTTTTTTATTGTTATTCATTATGAGACTAGTCATCATAGATTTGCTTTGAAAAAACACAATCGCACATGTACTCTGAATAGCACCTGTGCTGCTATTTCTACTCCTAGCCTCATTTTTTTCTACTTCGCAGCCAGCGGAAGTACAGGACACTCGTCGCGCGCACCTTTTTCGATTTTCGTATCGTGATGCTAAATGTTAAGTTTGGAAAGCGGAAATAACTGCCTCTCCTTGAATGGACACGGAAGTGAGGAACGTTTTGCAGTTAAGAGAACCGTTAGAATAAATAAACAGCATTTAACGCATTGGGCGCAATTTTGTACGGATTAAAAACATGTTAATAATTTTAATAGAAATTAGTAATTTATTGCCCGTTTTAATAGCATGTGCATATTTGAGAAAACAGCTAAATTTAACAACAAAATTTTAAATTAAACAAATCAGGGATAATAAATGAATATGGCTATATAGTAAGTTGTAAAGAACAAGCAAGTTATGACTATATTTTGGGTGGTTTTTGTGTCTTTGTCTAAGTAAACAACGCAGTTAATTGCAAGAGAGGCTAATTGGAAGTCGGTCGCAAGTTTTGTCGGGACGTGTGTAGAGAGCTTAAAGCCCTATATTTGACAAACTAAGCCGAATGTTTAGTTACTGTAGTGTTAGTAAAGATGTAAGATAATCTCTGATGTTAGAAAAAAAGAGATAGAAAACAACGTGAATCAATTCTTCAACGTGAAGAATTGCCTAAATTCGACCCTATTACCAAAATTCTTTATAAAAAAATAGAAATATCAAAGTCAATGTGATCGTTGGCATTGCATTTCATTGACCATTGCTTCGTAATTAGGAAAGTATTGTATGCATTTTATGCTTCTCTTTTTAAGAATGGAAATTTGTTTATGTCAACTATATTCCAGAAGTCCTCACCTGATACATTGGATTTAAAAATAATTATTTTGAAAAATATAACGATATAATTATTTTCGGTTATATTTCGCTGTTTCATTATCGTCTGATCGCAAAAATATCAGATAGACTTCCACATAGCTTTCACCTCACTCGTACTACCGCAAAAATATTAGATATACTTTCACATAGCTTTCACCTCACTTTTATCAACGCAAAAGTATCAGAGACACTTTCACACAGCTTTCACCTGACTTGTACTACCGAAAAAATATCAGATAGACTTTCACATAGCTTTCACCTAACTTTCACCAACGCAAAAATATCAGAGACACTTTCACATAGCTTTCACCTCACTTTTATCAACAACAAAAATATCAGAGACACTTTCACATAGCTTTCACTTTACTTGTACTACAGCAAAAATATTAGATAGACTTTCACATAGCTTTCACCTTACTTTTATCATAACGATTGTGAAAAATATTCAAACAAATATGACCGAAGAGCCAAAGATATTTTCTTTTGGGAAACGGACAAATTATTCATTTACAAAAATGATGTACATTTACAAAACAACACACACAAACTCAAATAAAATTATTTTTTGTAAGCTAATAAAAGTTATGCTTAAATAGTGTACGATTCGCTCCGGTTACTTTAAGTAGCATACTGTAATTACTTTGTCTGTCAGTATGTATATTCTTATGCATTCTGCAGGTAGTATCGCCCAGGGGCGATGGGATGATTATAAAGGTGGTGCAGACAATGTACTAGGATTGAGCTATTAGATGGTAAACTATGATGAAATGAGAAGAGGTAGAGCTTTAAATTATACACCTGTAATTTAGGAAACCTCGAGTACAGAATTGAATTTTACATCTTAAAGTGTGATATTATAGTACCTTTACAATTCACAGCATTTTATGAAATAATGGGCGATAATACCTTCGTCAAGTTTGTCCGATACATATTTGTAAAATAAATTAAACATTTCAGATTAAAAGCAAGAGGAGTTTGGTTTGTTTACGAGAGTTAAAGAAGACGCGAAGCGGTTTAATGATCAGAGAACAAACTGTTGGCCATCATTTGATATAGCAATCAAATTAATACAGTTATACTCAGTTGTTATTGTTCCTTTCAAGTTATTGTTTTCCTTTAGCTTTATACGTCACGTTTAAGTCGATTGAGCTAGCCGATTACAACACGTTTGTTGTTTATTATAATTAACCACAAACCATAAACAGTTTACACTCGTTTTGTAGCTTCACCTTTTTACCGTCGAAAATTATTGAGAGATAGAAGGTAAATATTAAATAGCATTATTTTGAAAAACAGAATTGTTTGTGTTTCATATTGATGATATATTTAGTGAATGGTCATCATTTGCGTATATCGTGTTTTTATATTGATAATTCGACCATCGTCCGAAATGCGGGTAACTTTAAGTCAGTTCGTTTTCGGAAGATACCACGGTTTGTGTAAGTGCAGAGGTACGTACCTTTTTCACCGAGCATTACTGTCGAAATGGGTTTTCCGTCATTTTTAAGGCGGCAATAAATATCGCCGGCCAGATTTATGACGTAATGACCTCTCGAGTGTAATGGGTCGGCCTGGTCACTCCGGGTCCGGACGCGCACGGTGACGCTCGAGTCTCCGTGATGGATTTACAAGCGTCAGTTGGCCGCTCGAGTGTAAAGCTGGCCATCTACCGAGAATGGGGCGGCGACGCGGAGGAAAAGATCCTACAATGATGCTTGCACTTGCTGCGTGCAAACCTGGATGGTGCAGCCGCGTATTTATATCGACCGATACGTCTTTCCATCTTACATAGTTGAAAATACCAAACCAGAGAATCAACCATATTTAGATTCACTATCGACATCCAATTTTTGATTCTACATACTTATGTATGTCACTTAATAAAAGTTTGATATATATATATTAGGGTGTCCCTTAAAATTCAAGTTCAATATTTTTTTACGCATACCTTCTTAAAAGTTTAGTAATAACTCTATATTGTCTAGAAAAAAATATTAGTTCGATTTATAAACGGTAACCCGTGCCGACTTGCGATTTTAACTTGTCCATACAAGCTGCGTAAGTACTGCGCTGTGACTTGTAACTGCATGTTTTATTTGTCATTTCATACGTGATTTTTGAGATTAGTAGTGCTCCATTGTTTAGTGCGTTAACATGTCGGTGGAATTACGGAGTGATAAACAAAATAATTTCCTTATCGGTTTGCCTAGATATCAAATAAATGGTGCAAAATTACCTTCTAATCGACAAATTCCCTCGGTCCTATTTTACAATATTCGCGAGGTTAAACTGATTGTTAGTGAAAGTGCAAATCTTGTGATTAGGGAGTGCATCATATATTGGGAAAAAGCAAGAATTCCAACAAGGGCATATCCTAACTGCGTGAAGAAACTTGTTGATTTATATCATGTTTGGAGAGAGTTGCAAAAAAAATTGTAAGAAAACTCAGGTTACGTTCAAGAGCCGTGAGAACAATTTCAAAATTGATCTTGATAATTTGTTTGATATTGCACATGCTGATGCTTTTGAGAGAATGAAAATAGAGTAAGATAAATTACTTTTAATGAAACAGAGAGAGCCAGATCGACCAGGATGCTTAGGTGGTGTTGATAAAAAATTGTCGGAAAAAGAAGATAGATCTAAACAACGACGATTGGAAGAAGAGGAAAGGGTTGTAAGACAAAGATAACCACTAGCTGCTGAAACTAGAAAATTAAGGGCAGAAGCAATAAAATCTGACTTCTTTGGAAGTAATGTACCCGACGTAGTCACAGTCCATTGGGATGGAAAACTATTACCCGGGTTAGATGTACGAAGTTCTAAAGAAGAACGCTTGCCAGTTATTGCTTCGTTTGACGATAAGGAACAGCTTCTTGCAGTGCCAAAACTAGAACATTCTTCTGAAAAACATCAAGCTAAGGCTGTCTCAACAGCTCTCTTTGACTAGAACCTTCACGATAAAGTACAAATAATGTGCTGCGACACAACAGCTTTCAATACTGGCCGTTTCAATGGAGCTTGTGCTATTTTGGAGAAACTTTAGGAAGAGAATTGCTGCTCGTCTGTCGTCATCATGTTTATGAATTGGTCCTAAAAGCTGTATTTGAAAGCAAAATTAAGTAAATTACTAGTTGCCCAGATACTCCAATGTTTAAAAAGTTCAGAGAAAATTGGAAAAACATCGACGCTAGTAACATTGAACCATCTCTTAATTTCGTAAAACAACGTGTTGCCGAGACAGACATTCAAGCTTTGTTAATATTTTATAAGGCAGAATTAGACAAAGGTTATGTAAGAGATGACTACCGCAAATTGGTCGAACTGTGCGTAATATTTTTGGGAGGAGACTCAGAGGAAAAATTAAAACTAAGCCCCCCCAAAGCCATGCATCAGGCACGCTGGATGGCGAGAGCGATCTATTCTTTAAAAATGTGTTTACTTCAGTCACAATGCAGAATAACTGCGAAGGACAAAAAGACTCTACAAGATGTTTGCTTATGTTTGTAAAACACTGGATGATTTCGTATAGGAAAAGAGCAAACAATTTTTATCACGACTGCAGATCGACGACAGTTTTCTAAAGGAAGATGTATCTTCTTGGAATAATAATAGTGCTTTTGTGGAAGCTAAAAGAAAAATAAGTTATTTGAGGGTTGTGAATGATACTGCTGAAAGGGCTGTTAAAATGATGCAAGATTTTAACGGACTTATCGCGGCTGAAGAAGAACAAAAACAGTTCTTGCTGCGCTGTGTCCAGGAACATAGAAAATTGTATCCGGACTGTAAAAAAACAACTCTATAAAAAAGTTACCCTGACTGATTGTTATTACTTTATGTTTTTGATTAAAGATTAATGTTCATTTAATTGAATTTTTACTATTATTCACTTAATTTATTGCATTTATAATGATTTTATACCAGACCGAAATATCAAGACAAAACACGTTTTTTACTAAACTTTGAAGCTCGGTCGGCACTAGTTGCAATTTTTCTAGAAAGATGAAATTTTATATTTGAGTATCTTATAGCATTAGTAAAAAATATAGAGGGTATGCATTTCGAAATTTGAAAAAAAATTTTTTTTGGTCATATAAGGGACACCCTAATATATATATATCAAATATATGTGTTAGTTGAAAAATATACAACTGAAATTGGATTACAACCTACTTAATTAATACTACTTTTAAAATTCACTGTAAAAAATTAAATTTGTCACGAATTTTTTTGTCTTATTTGTAATTGTTTTTGGACACTGTGTTCTCACTTCCAGCCTCCTTGCAGTCCGCTAACAACCAAACGTCAACTTTAGATCAAAGAGCAAATTGCATTTTAAGAAAATACAGCTTTAAGGATTACAATGAGCACTGACAGTAAGAACTTTAAAAGTTAAAAAATTTCTTGACTCGATGTGCTTAACATGAAAATCTTTTTAAAAAAATGACACTGTAAATTCATGCGCGTGATAATAAAGTAAATATTTTTAAAAAATGTTTTTGAAATCGATACAAAAAATCTTATACCATGAAGAATAAATCACGTCTATGTGATTATCGGTCTAGGTACCCCTTTCAAATTCGTGAGGAATTTAATAAAAAGTTCCTGAGGATATATTTTATATGTCTTTTGATATTCGAAGTAAAGTTAAGTGTTTTCTAATGTAAGTATTTACAACAGACAAATCTTAGAAAGGACGTGAAAGTTCACAGATTCGTTGAGGCGGTAAAAGTATTTACCGGATGAAGTTCGTTGCCCTTCCAGCACTATTGAGTATCACAATCATAAACGTATCTGTTGCCCTAGTGTATTTGTTGTCCAAATTCTCTTTTAACTCTTTATAGGACTCAAGAATTTATCAAAAGGGAAAAATAATTCAAATGTTCCTCACATTTGTTGAATGTTTATTTCATAGAACAGCAGAATTAGAATTCTGCAATCAGTTAACAGAACAAGATATATCGCAGAAAAAAAAATATCATGGAATTCAAATCAAAACTTCTTGGTTATTACGATTCTACAGCTTTATTGCAAGGCTATGGATATGAGGTCGAAATATTATGGCACCATGTCGCAAGCGCAATAAGGTAAGATTAAATCGTTGTTGTGTTCCAGAAACATTTTTTTCGAAGATTTATTAGTCGTTTCGTATATACACCATTTATGCAAAATTTGATTGATGTCATAAGTACCTATTTATATTGTTTTAAAATCTATCCAAAATTGATATTTGTAATTTAGATTTGTCCAATAATGGGTTAATTTCGGACGAAAGGTTCCGAAGAATGGATGCGTGATGCGTGCCCAGGCCATAAATCCATAAATTAAAATAAACCAGGGGCAGCCATCTTGGAAGCCATACCGGCGGATGAAAAAATTGTGTCATGAGTAAGTACCAATTGGATAATACTCGTAGTGCCCGTGATCGTCAAGGAGATTTACATCGGGCACGGGATAGAACTTTGAGCAAGAGGCGCACGCGTCCACCTCATCAGAAAAGCTTTTAGAATCATCACATTTTTTTTATTTTTGCACCTAATGCACGAACAATAACTGATATCCTTATATGCGAACGGTAATAAAACGCTATTATGCCATGAGTTTTTAAGATTTTCATTTTTATAGACAGAATAAATAAAGTTTGTTAAAAATACATTTTATTATTTGGATAATTGTATAATTATATGCAGAACAGCAACAAATAGAATAAAACGAACGATGTCAAAAAAGATTTAAGAACATTTATCTCGAACAGTCCACTTAATATCTTTAACTTGTATTCTTATCCTTAGTCTGCTCCGAAATTAATCAATTACATTTCCTAAAAAATAGATTTTTGGTGTAAGTAATTGGTGTTATGGCGCGTTGTTTTCTCTTCCGCAAGTAGAGAGAGAACTAAAGTTCAAAGTTAATTACAATAACACAAGGAAAACCTTTATCATCTGAGCCAACTAGTTAAGAGGGAACTACTTCACGGATTTTAAAGGAATACATTCACTTTTGATAGAATTCCAATCAGTAATAAAAGACAGTCATTTCGGGTGTATCTAAAGGCTTCGTTCGGCGTCTGAATCAGGGGATGATGAGTAGCGCGCAGGGGGAGAGTCTCGGTGCTGCGGTGGTCCGCCTGCAAGCAGTTTGTTGGGATAATCCGATCTCGGTTGTCATACTTTACTTTGATGTCAGCCACCGTAATTTAAGTTTCTGGCCGAGTGCATGTACACCCGACCCAAGAGTCACGAGGAGAGAAATAAATTTGCATAATATTGCCTACATTTTCTTAAAACGTTTATAATATGTATATCAGAAGTTATCAAATCTTAGCAGTTTAAAATCAAGTAAAAAAAAAACTGTCTTCTTATATGATTTTAACGTTGTATTTATTTTATATTTATAAAAGAAATTAGAAACGAGCAGATACTGTACTAGTAAAAAACAATATTGAATGTAATTTAAATTGATTATTCAAACTATTTAATTTATAACACGAATATACTATAGAAGTATCATATAATTTACAAAAATTAGAAATCATGTTTTTTTAATTAAAAACTCAATAAAAATTGTAAATTTATAGTTGTAGTTTGCTGTTTGTTTTAAGTTAAAAGGTTGAGAAAAACAATGCAAACAGAAGTTTTTATAAATATATTTAACCATACTGTTAGTTATGTTGAGTAAGCATCAAATTAAAAACGTAAATAACGCTAGACAAAATCATCGACCGATACCAAGTATTATTAATGATGACGCAGACTTATTTAAATTAATATTATTTTTAAGCAAAAGGTTTGCCTACTGTACGGATGACAACAAAGGCCTCGAGTTATTTAACACCAGAATACATCTATAGGGAGTTTTTAGCTTGGGTCACATCCCTGTGCAACCTTTTTGGGAGATAAATAATTATCATAATAATATTAAAGAATTTCAATTTGATGATGTTATGAAGATAAGCTTTCGTTAATGTGTTTTCTTAATTAACTCACACTAAGTAAATACAGTATGACGAAATTACCAAATTATTCTGTAAAATGTTTAAGCCTAATATAAACAAGTCATTTTTCGTAATTAACTTAATCTGTTACGTGAACTACAAATTAAAAAAAAAGTTATGTCACAAATTTCGCACAAAAGAGAAAAATTCATAAATTAGGCTAAAAGAACATATATGCTTGAATAAATAATTTTAACGAAATAAAAACCACGTATTTTCATGTGTTAAAAGAAAATAAGAAAGTTTTCATGTGACGCCAAGGTTTTGTGCTCCTGGCAAGGATGCACTGATCTCTTTACAATAGGGAGGGCAACTGACCTCCGGGACGCGCCGCATGCTTGTGTGTGCGCCTATATAAGATGACTTCATTTTATAATACATCGATTAAAGATATTGAAAGATAATTTGAAAAGTAAATAGACCTATATTCAGCCCACAACACAATAGATGAAAAAAATTGTTAATTTAACCCTTAAAAAAAGTAACACCAATTTAAGTAGTTACCCACTTTTTTATTGGGTCTAGGCTCCGTGGATGATCTTTGACTATGGATAGAAACTGCTATGATTATAATGTAATATTTTTTTCATACAAATAACACATAAATTTTCACATCATCAAGATATATTTTACGCCTTTGATATAGTTTTATTTGCGGATTAAATTTTACCTTTGATTGATCATCGCATGAAACTCGTAGACTCGTACCTATTTGACTACAACCCTCATTTGTCTATCGATATGCTCCTTCATTCTGCAAAATTCTCACTTTCTCTATATTTATTTAGAAAAATATTAAGTCATGCTAAATTCACGGAAAAATATAATTTGAAAGTGCAATGAATACAAACTTATTCCAGTGAGCTAACCAGTCGGGGATGACAGTTAACGCTTCTTTACTATTAAATTTTCAACATGCTGTTTAAATTACTTAAATTATAATTAACTCGGACAATTTTCACATCACTAAAATTATGTAAAAATATATTTAAAAAAAAAAGGAAAACTCTTTTCTTAGAGTAAATTTATATCAGTAGATAATAACGATTGTAAAAATATCATGAGAAAGAATTTCGCAGAGGAGCCGCGCAGCTTGCGAGCGGTAAAAATTGACCGAGATTTCTATACACGACTCGGTAGCGAGGCACAGCCTTCCCAGTGGGAGTCTATCGGAGGCTTTTACTTTATAGCCGATAAGTAAAACGATTATTCAAGCAATTTATCTCTCAGACTCGTTTTTATTGAAGTAATAAGTAGGCACTTGCTTAGTAAACGCGCCATTCTTTAAGTTGATATTATCCTTCTTCGTAAGAATTTAAACAATATTTTACGTACTTTCAGCGGAAAAGAATTATTCTGTTTCGCGATCGCTCATGGCGTCCACGACAACGCAGATGATATCTCAACTGAAAGCTTTTAACGCTATGAGAGAAGGACAGGATCAACTTAATACTTATACAGTGTTATTACTAATATGATTAGGCATATTAGTTCATACATAAAAGATGATTTAAAGAAACTCTCTTACTTATACAGTGAGTAAATGATCGATTCATAGATAAACTTTAAATTTATTTTTAAAAAATGGAATCTAATTATATCAATAATTAAAATATACATTTTTCACTGAATCGATTCATGTATGTGTTTATTTAAATTGGCGTTTCTTTATTTGTTTTTGTTACAAACATGTTTCAGACAGTCTCAGTTAATTTTTACTGGGAATGTATACTGGTAGCGACATGCTGTTTACTCAAGCCAAAAAAGCATTGTTGAGTGTTATAATAAACAGCATTTTTCGTCAAAATTTACTGTAGAAGCTGCGACAGTAGTATTTTTTTCATATTAAGTAAGAAATTTTATTATTTTTTATATTCAATGACCAATCTGGTGTTTCAAACTGAGACTGGACGTAAAGGTAGGGGTCAACATTTTAACAAGTACATAAAGAAAACTACTTTTTTGACCAACGACTAGTTTAATTAACCCTATATTTAAATAACAAATGACATGGCGAATCGGCTACGAGAGTTTAAAGAAGACCTTGGAAGGTGAAAGCGCTAGCAAAAAATATGATCGTAATCTTTTGGCTGTATATATTTGATATTTTTCAGGCAATTTTAATACGTTTTAAGCTCTCTTTTTAAAACGCGCTTGAATAACACGTGATAAGCAAAAAAATATTTATATTTGCACTATGGCGATTTTTCACGATTCCTCTCGTTACCAGTAAACAGTTTGAATCATAAAAGAAGCAATCAATTCCGGAGCAGACCTTAAATAAATTATATGTTGGTAATAAAAATATCTTTCGTTTGGAGAACATAAAACCTTCACTATGAAACACGTCGAGCACTAAAAATAATACGCCACAGGATGCAAGCAAAGTATTTAAGTACATAGGGTACTAGAGAAACTACATAAAACTTGCTGGACAAATAATCGCGAACCTCGTTTTTGAAATAATAAATTTGGAAAATTTTTCCAGTTGGTTCGGCAAGTCGTGTGTATTTCGATCTATTTTTAAAGCTGATAGAACTCAACGTACTTCAGATTTATAAATCTCTATCGCGCATTAGCTGGCAGCGTGCAGGTAACAAATCATACATAGTAAAAAAAACAGTGCACAGTGTAGTATACTATACATTGTCTCTTCTAATAGCCCATTGAGCCGATAAGCCTCTTATATTCTTTAAAGGATGAATGAAATCTCTAGAATCAGTCGACTCTCATTATTTTTATATTTTTACAAGGGGTAAGTTATATTTAAACGGTTTTGATGCAAAACGCTTCATTTTCTCCCATTCCGCTGTCCCAACAGTAAATACAACATTGTAATTTTTCTCACAAAACTACCTTTCAAAATTTTGTCAGATGTTAGAATTTATTATATTATATTCTTTATGTTAATATTATTTATATTTAAAAAAAATTGTAAGAGAGTAAAAGGATGCAGTTAAATTAGTCATTTTTATGTGTAATAATAATATTAATAATACTATACTAAAAATAGTTTTTACTGCATGTAATAAGAAAAATTGTGCAGTTCTACATTATCTACACAAATTTAACGATTATTGCAATAATCAATAATTATTCACATGTTATTCCGAATAAATAGCATTTAAAATCTTTAATTCGCAACAAAAGAAAAACAAAAAGTCGCCAGTGCATTTTAAATCAAAAGATAATTTATATAACTCAGCAAAATAAACCAAAAGTAAGTAGTATATAATTACTATAATCTTTATTCATAAAAAAACACCCTCGAAGCAGCACGTATTAAATCATCGGTAATTTCGACGTAATTTCAAAAATATATTCACCATTTCTGGCCAGTACGAAAATGTATCTCGCCGATTTGATTCGGCATAATTCGATTATTTCGTGAGTCGACTCGATTCGATCTCGATTTGTTTTTTCACCGTATCATGGTACGTACAAGATTCTCGACCTCAAAAAGGACTCCTCGCGTTGTAACCACATTGGAAAGCAATTTAGGGACTGAAGTAGCATGATCGCAGTGACATGCATTTCAACGCATTGCAAGCCCTACAGGCTATTTAAATTAAAAATTAAATTAAAACATCGCACAATAGTTATCGAGTGAATATCTGAATACAACGAACAAAAAATTACTTGGGTCTACTGGAAAAAGAGCCCTAAGCTCCATATAGGTTTATATGCCTAACGCATTATGAGTTGAAAAATCACTTGCCAAATAGGCAACCTAGGTTTTTATTACATGGCTATGTGCTATATATTAATAAAGCTGCAGGGTGAGAAACCTTATAGGGTTTAACAAGGGAAATTATATTAAATACTCACCAATATCTACTTCATATTAGAACATACTATGTTGTGATCTTAGATTTTAAAATAAAGATTATTACATCGACATGTTTTCAACATTTTTGCAACAGCAGATAGCTCAATATTTTTTTTGAAAATCAGATGTGATGCCTAGATTTTTTCTAGATCTGTCTATTAATTACTGAACGAATGCTTACAATATTGATACTAATCATAATAATTTTGACAATTTAAAATACTTAAAACAAATCAGAGCACTAATTCTCGAATCCTACACCCGACCAGCACACCGAAGTCGAAGCGTTCAAAATACGATTTTCGTTACAAGCTTTATTAGGGTGAAATTAACTAACCATGTGAAAATAAAACGTTGAAAAACAATTATGTACGGAACGCATCGCAATCCGGGCATTACACATATCCCATTACCGCTAGGCGATCTTTCACGGTGATTATCTAAAATGGCGATACGCAAGATGTCGGCTGTCCGCCATCGCACACATCATGGCGTGTTTTCTACGAATGCAAAAAGACCCTCGCGTGGCAGAGCGCCGTTCAATTTGCTGTAATTTATGCACCGTCATCGGACATGCCAAATTGAAAAGTTTATAATGTTTAAATGGACGACGGGAAATGTTTAGCTACTTGAAATATATGGTGAAGGACCGTTGCCTGACCCAGTGCCGTCATAGATTATTGCATAAACAAACCAGGGGCGCTGCCTTGACTTCCAATCGCAACTGCCACTAACACGTGGCACAGGCCGCTCGCCAGAGTTACATCTGCAGGAGTCTGGGCAGATCTCTCTCCACGTCTCTTACTGAAGTAATTCATCTCACACCTACATTTGTTTAGTAGGTGTAAATATTTTTTTGTTAAAAAATATGACATATCCTAAATTAATTCAAAATCACAATTTTGTTGTATTGTATGCGATCACAATAAACGTAGATTTTCTGCAACTATATTTTAAGAGCAATGATTATTTTTCCCATTGTATAAACTCAATCTTTCTGCTACTTTTTTTTTTTTCTCATTTTTATTTGTCTTATAATAACTAGTATCGTTTTGCAATATATCTACGGGTAAACAGTACATAAGTGGAATGAATAAAAAAATATTATAATCACTATCGCCATAATCCTTCCAACCACCTCGATCCCGTAGCATTGCGAATTTATCGAATTCAAAAGTATTTTCAAATCTAGTTGAATATCGATTAGAGTACAATACGTCTCAGTGTTATAACTATGAGTCGTTTCTTTTCACTTGTAATCATCAGGTCAGGACCTGGTAGTATGTAATACTACAAAATCTAGCTTATGTATATAAAATAATCATTGTTATACACACAGCCCTGCGTTACGGCGACTGCACGGAGCAGGGAAGCGAGTGGATGGGCGCGAGTGGTTACTCGGTAATTATATCGCACGGGAGACACGGGCGGCTGTGATTGGGATTGATACACTACGAATGGTTGTAAGTTTTGTGAGACATAATTTATTCGGATTGTGGGCCCCAAGGTGATGGTGCGGCGGCGCGGGGTAAAGGAACGGGGCGGTGATGACGATAAATATCCTGCACATCTTTTATTGGTATGAATTGCAAGTTTCACGCTCGGAGAGCTTAATTAAATGAGACACGATTGTATAAGTATGTAATAAATGGTTTTATAAATGAATTTTGCTCGGTGTGTTTGTGTAGTTATCATTAGGCATCGTTCAGCTGGCGTCGGCTTACAGGTGGATGAAGGCTTTTCATAAGTGCATCGTTATGCTTTTTGCACGGATTAGCCTGATAATAATTTATCATAAATATTTTAGTGGCCGTTAAATAATAAGCATTATCGTTTTTTGAGCCTACATAGAACATAGATTGGCCAATAGTTTTCAATTGCGTTGAGGCATGGAAAATAGTAGTAACGCATATTGTAACGCATATTTTGCTTTTTTGACATCAAAGTAATCTAAAAGTTATAATTTGCTGAACGCGTAAATACAGAAGTTAAAAAAACGAGTTTATGTCTCAACGTGTAAATAAAATAACCAAAAGCGCTCACTATCAATGTTTTCGTATATTCCTAGCTTGATCACAAATAGGAATTTCTTTTAACACATTGTATGCGGGCGATTTGCGCGCGGAACTATGCGTGGAGCGGGCGTTTTTCGCGGCATTTCGCGCGAAATTAAACATTTGGGCAAATTGCGATAACTTGGAAAATACTCATTTGTTTTTATATTTCTTTTTTTGTATTACTTATAATAGGCATGACGACAGTATCAAAGAATCAAAGAAATAATTATTTTAAGGGAAAATAATATTAAAAGGATTTAAAAAACTGATTTAGTTTTATTTAAAAATCTATGATTAATAAGATTTTCAACAAATTAAAAGGTTAAAATACTGCAATCGGCCATTTTGACTGAAACACCAATCACAGCGCATGACGTCATACTGACGTCAACAACTCTATGGTATTCAAATTGGTCTATGGTCTTCAATGCAAACACAATGGCACGCCAGTTGACAATATAGTTAATGACGTCAGAGCGTCTAAAAAATGCTGCGATGACGTCACGCCTCGCGATGACGCGTTTTCGCGCACTTTTGAAAAAATATTTTAAAAATGGCTTTAAACATCGTTAAACTCTAGTTTTTTACCGAAATAAAGTTTTTTTCGTAAATAGTAAATGTGTACCCCCATTATGGAAGAGGATTTGAAAATCTTTCGTCATGCCTATTGTACTATTCACGGTTCTGTGGACATAAATTCTACTTTCGAACATAGATTTTCTTTTTCAAGGCAATTGAAGCGCCCCGCATTCTACCGCCATTGACATCAAAAACACATTTATATGCGACCCGAGCTCTAGTACCAGTCCACAAAAAGCGCCTTAAGGTGCGCCCCGCATACAATGTGTTAAAATTACCCCATGAGCGGTGATGCAGCAAAAACGAAAGTTTACAACAAAAAAAAAACTTTTCAGCTTGAGTGGGTTATTAAATGGCAGCATTAGATATCGCGAGCACCAAATCTGGAACCCTCCGGATGACGCGGCGCGGCGGTGGCTGGTCGGTCGGGGGTCAAGCGGCGGGACCGCCCGCCGGCATTCCGATACCGAAATGCCGATCGCCCCGTGCGGCGGGGGCGCAGGACCCGGAGGGACCCGCGAGGAGCCCCGCCCCGCCCCGCCGGGCCAGCGAACTCGGGACCCAGCCGGAGCGATGGGCCGCGAGCCTTCGTGGCCCATTTGGAGAAAAAAGGAAATAAATTGGCGGTGTCCGCGGGGAAGTCGGACGTTTGCGTCGGGACGAGTATCACTGCTCGTTTGAGAAACTTTAAGCGACGTTTGAAATTTAAAGAAACACATTCAGAAGTAGGCATGTCATTCAATTGGCATGACGAAAGATTTTGAAATCCTCTTCCGTAATGAGGGTACACGTTTACTATTTACGAAAAAAACTTTATTTCGGTAATAAACTAGAGTTTAAAGAAGTTTAAAGCCGCGAAATAGCGCGCGAAAAAGCTCGCAGGTGTCATGGCGTCCGCTTTGACCGTCATGCATGTCATTGTGTTTACATCGAAGTTTGTTTACAATTTGAGTTGTATATTGAGGCGTGACGTCATGCGCTGTCATTGGTGTTTCAGTCAAAATGGCCGATTGCAGTATTTTAGTCTTTTAATTTATTGAAAATCTTAATAATCTCAGATTTTTAAATAAAACTTAATTAGTCTTTTAAATCCTTTTAATATGTATTTTCCCATAAAATAATTATTTCTTTGATTATTTGATACTGTCGTCACGCCAATTGATGCTTTCTTTTGGGAAACCACCATTGGGTCCAATTACTTGTTATTTATTTTATATGAATGATTACCTTAATAAATATCAATATGCGTTATTTTTAGTGAACAATGATATATACTGAGTGCAATGAGATATACATTTTTTTTTAACATGGTAACATTAAATCGAAAATATAATAATTTTAAAGAGCATTTATTCTTGCTTATTGAAAATCAATGTTTAAAAAAATTCAAAATAATACAATTAATGACATTAATTAATGAGTTAATTAATCATACAAATTAATGAGTTTTTTTTTTTTTTTGAGAATTAAGTAAACAAAAAATAAAAATAATTAATGTATGTTCTGATAACAATACATCGACCTAAGGCTATACATAAATTGGAGTTGTACTGAGTACTAATACGTTTGTATATTTACTGATGCGTAATAATTTCAAGGGAACACACTACACAGAGCCGACAAATCCTCCGGCCCGGCGGGTCACGAGCTTTCACGGTCCGCTGGGGGATCGAGAGCGGAAAATAAAACTATTGATTGATGAATTGGGATCTTCGTACCATGTTAAGTTATTTTTTGCTTTTGGTCGTGGGTTTCAATGTTAATTCTTTGGTTTCAGCAGCGTGACAACCTCACTTGTCACTGATAGGGATTCATTTTTTTAAATGCATTTATACGTTCACATGTTCCGATTTAAAGCTAATCGATAAATCAATATAAAAATTGTCGGATAAAAATTATACTCGTTACCTTACATAGAACATTGATTGGAACGATAACTTATCACACCAAATATTGACGAAAATACAAAATAAACAGTTCATTTTATTATATTTTTAATAGATTTGAATAGGTTTATTAAAAACAACCTTTTTGGGTGATAAGCTTTGATAATTTACTGTAATTTTCAATTTGGCTGATTTATGTACTTTTTTTATAGGTGATATCTAAAACATATATTTTAGGCAAATACTAGAATTTGCTGCTGAAAGTATTTATACTATGCATGCTGTCTGCAGGAGAAGATGACTAATGTAAACTTTACAATAAGACTGTCGCGATGTTAAATACTACGTAAATAAATAAAAATTGAAAGTTAATTTATTTTTGCCAATGCTTAAATGATAATTTATCAAAAAACCAAGAACTTTAAAATATCAAATTTTAGATAAATATTTTAAACAGTTATTAAAAAAAAACGAAAAAGGTGCACATTAAATTAATAGAAACGCAGTAATCATACTGTTATGAATTCGTACATTAATAAAAGTTCGCATTAATTTCTAAAATGTACAGACACAGGTGTATCTAATTAAGTGTATAATTAAAATCAACATTTCAGTTGAAAATCACTAAAAGCATAATTTCTCCTCGATCTGTAACTGTATTTCCGCTGAAACCCTAACCGTTTTCGATAATATTTTTCGTCGTTTCATGTATTAATCGATTACTAGAAAACAAATTGTGTAATAAAAAAACTTTACAAGTTTTTTATAGATTTTTTCATTCTTAAATAATAACTTTTACAAATGATCTCTTTTTAAAATAAATACAATAAAATATATTTTATATTAATCAGTGTAAGACATATTAATTTACAACGCAGATAAGCGATAGCACCTTCTATACCTAAACGAGAATTTCGGATCCCTAAATACCTTCTATTTTTATTCAGCGAAGAACCTTTGGAATAAAAAGTACGAGGATAAATGTCAACTGTTCCAGAATAAGAAGACGAAGAATATGTTTTAATTTGTCACACATTCCATAATGTTTAAAGAAAATGCTTGCCAAATTCATCACAGCCATAAATCACACTTTTAGGTTTTCTTTTAGTCTGTAAACCAGTTTTATATCGCACATTAACATACCTTGCATTTGGTAAACTAAATTTATATTTAATTCGAAATACAACCATTAAAACATTCAAAACATATCGATTTGACCAATAGATATTCAAAAATGTAATTTTATTTCTAATTTATAAGTTTCATTGGTTTTTAATACCTAATCATTTTAATTGGAGCAGTTATAATAGTTTATGTAACATTAATAATATAAAATATTAAAAAAATATATATACAATTTATACAAATGACTTTTATTCATTTCGTGCGAAGTACACTCAGAAGTCCACATTTATGTAGAATTTATATATTTAAGGATGCATTTGCAACACTTGTGTCAAGATATAAATATTTCATGCATATTTTGCAAAAAAAATATATTCTGTGTGTACTGACGGAAATGCATAACATACTTGTACATCAGAATACTGCAGAAATGATAAAATCTCAATCTCATTTTAATATTATCAAATAACGCCTCCAATGCACTTTTATAGAGCAATAAAAAAGCATGCACGAAATGCATTGCATTACTCCTCCCCTTGCGTGTAGGTTTTACTAATCAGATAAAACTTGCAACGGGGATATATTTGAATTAAAATTTATGTGAACCTTGATAAGTAGAAAGTACTATTTATTTATGAACGCATTGTATAAAATAAATACGTACCGTACCCTTAAAATATAATCAATTCTCAATTTATAAACATATACCTAAATGTTCTTTTTAATAATTTCTTTAAGAATACATGTTATTATATATGTGCAATAGACAAACTGATTGAAAGATTAGGGAAAAAATGTGAGCGCATTCGCTCTTGAAAGGTTTCGTCATGATGAAAGAACCCTTAAAAATAATTTAAAAAATAAGATAATTTTATTAGATTTGTGATACATGTGAAAAGCAAATTGGTATATTTTAGTTAAAATGCATACATAACAAATCCACTTTAATAAAACATGAATTTCATATTGTTTGGTTCTAATCACATCATGGAATAACGTAACTTAAATAAAAAATCTTGTCACAAAATTATGATACAGCCTGTAAAATTGTAAACAATGTATGTATTAAGAGTAAGTAACCCGTGTAAGCCTTGCTATTAAATATCGATGCCAAATTTTGCTCTGATGAAACTATGAGCCGATGGTATAAAATTTAAAAATATATAATTCAATATTATTTTTATCAAATAAAGTTTAACAACATACATGTTTTATAACGTAACTCAGCACCATACAGCCGATGTGTAAAAAAACGTATAGAACAGCGTTCATGTACGCCGAGAGAGGCAATTCAATATGTAGAAAACATGAATGCAGAGATTCTCCCTTACATAATTTAATAGTTTAATATAATTTGTAGTTGCATTCCTGTTGTTCCAATCAGATGCAAGCGAGGTCCGAATAACTCAGCTGTTGGACGGGCGCAGGTATGGCGGGTGCATTAGCACTGCACTTGTTCATATTTGCCCGCGCATTATATCTCGATGCACCTCTGTTCCGTGGCTTTTGTTTGCACAGCACTGCGGCGATGAGCGCTGAGTTTTAATTTTACACATGACGATCTAAAAATCTTTTGATAAATATTTGATAATATCATAAAATGCATTCAAAATGCATTTATATGTTCAAGTCAAAAATATCTATATATTTATATAATATAACTTTTTTTATTTGCAATCTTATAACTGAAACATTTACGTCTTCCTGCTATATTTTTTTTGAAAAACAGGTGCCGTGAAAAATTGCTTTATACAAACAATGTAAATTAGAAAGATTTGCCCTGCAGCAGGGTGACCAGGTTACTAACAAACCGGGAGAAAAAATAAACCTGTAAAGTAGACGCTCTTAAATGTTATAGATATACCTAACCAAGTAGCTAAAAAAGACCTACAATGAGAACAGCAGAAAAGACGAAGAGTTGGAGATCTCTGGTCTCCAGCAAGTCTTCAGACGCGGTCACGATTCTCAGTAATGAGGAGCCTGAGCCAAGAAAAATGTACTTTAAAATAATATATCGTGCAAACCTGTTCTTTTCTCTATATAAAAAAAATATATAAAACACCTTGAATAATTCAATAAATTAACGAACGAGAATATGATGTAACTAATATATTTATTATCTGCGAGTTGACGATATTGTCTCACAAGACGCCACAAATTTTTAATTTAAAAATTTCTTATTATAATTAGCTATACCACAGCCTCTCCGGTTTATTTAATCGATTTTTTTTATTTTTTTTAAATTTAAAATATAATACACCTCGCAGTAGCTTGTACCTGCATGGTTTTTAGTGTATAAAATCACAAGGTAAAATACTTAAATTAATAATTAAAATATTCAATTACAGCTACGTCGTAAAATTTTATGTCCAATTTTATTTAATAGTGGAAAAAATTATAAGCATATGCGTGTAACTGATTACTGTAATATTATATGAACTTTTAAGCTCACTCTTGTACAGCATACTGAAACAATCATCCTTCATCGCGGGAACGAGAAAATCCTCGCCGAGCATTAATAACTGCGTATACAAAATTGACAGTTGAAAACAGGCAATTCATTTGTACAAATAATAATTTCACTTGTAATATAATACAAAAAGCGAGTCATAAAATTCCAAGAATAACTGAGACTGAGCACATCAGTATTATTATGTCGTATGTTGAAATGATGAATTGAAAAAATGGTGTGGTTTTTTATTCTTGTCCTTGTCCTCAATGCAATGCATTCATTAATTTATAATAATAAATAGGTGAAACTTTTTTCTTTTGTACTTTACTTTTGTATCTTCGCATTAAACTAATTCAGAACTTAAAATAAAAAAACACACACACGCTCACCCTTGAACATATTTTATAATTTTTAATTTAAAATCTCGAACAAGACCTAAAATCTTTAGCGGGTAGAAACAAGCAAGCCCCGAGAATGTTCTCGTTCTGTTTTCTCTCTCTTCCTCCAAGACTATCGCAGATTTATTTGTACCAAGAACGTAAAAATCATCGCTGGACCTCACCAATAAATCCAACCGTTTAACGATCTCCCGCGATATTAACGATGTCTGTTATCTAAAAACTAGCCCTTCGGAGCAGACGCGCGATTGTAACAGGGTAAGTTATTAAACATCAGTGGGCCCGCTTAGCAACAAATTTACAATTCTACAGTAAATTAATTGCTTCGAACATTTATTTACCTTAATATACAATGTAAAAATATTTACATGCTTTACAGAAAGAAATTTTAACGAGTTTTGGTTTTGGAAACGTTGGTAGCTGTATAAATTGGAACGAACTGAAAAAAAACTGAAAATGTTGAGAGACAATGCACCACGTGATCTTTTGGTTTTGGTTTCTTCGTGGAAGTTTGTCTAAAGGTCGTCTGGGTAAGTTGTTTCTATCAGATCATAAATTTATAGATTATGATTCCACACACGTAGTAATCTTTAAACGCATTATTCAAAACATAATGCCTTACTAACGACTCTTGTTTGACGAATAACCTTGCAAAAAACTAAAATAGTGTCTTTGATCGCCGGTTTAATAAAAACTCTAATATTAGAGTTTTTAACAAAAACCAACATAGATGCAACGATAAAAAAAAAATATTCACTTCTTATCAAAAAGCTTAAGGTATTTTTAAATATTTTCCATAGAAATTAAATCCGAATTTGTCATGTTAAAAAAGTAAGCAAGACTGAACCTTTTTATTTGCAGGTTGCGCCCAATTGCTTTCAGCTATATTTTAATATGTTTAGTTGATCAATATTTTTAAAGAACTTTTTATGTCAGAAAACATGTAAACATCGTCTACAGAAAAAGATGGCACAATTACTTTCGTTTCAATCAATTAGAGAAATTTCTGCAACTCTCTCCATAACCAGAACAGCTCTGACACATACAATATATCACTTTTCATTTTACGGTCTATTATTAAATTATGGATGGCAAAACCAAAGCTGTCGTCGTTAATCTGTCAATAATTACAGGTACAAAAGTACTTAACTTATTACCTGCCAGAAGTTAATCATCGCGCAATCCATCAATCAATTTTATGCGAGCACATTAAAAAATCACACACATTACTAGATATTAAACTATTGATTATCAACTATGATTAAACTGTTGTACTACCGTTATACTTTATACCCATAAATTACAATTATAGTCGAATTAGAGAATTCGAGCATCAAGGTTACATCTCATATAAAAGCTTAGATTAGCACTTAACATACGATAAACCATTTATTGGTACTTTTTATATATTTAAGGTGTACCTTTATATTAACGATCGACAGAGTAAACCTTCACTATTGATATCAATACAACACTAAACTCAGGATTCAATTTATGCGTTTAAAAAAAAATTGAAATGAGGATAATGCTTCAAACGAGTCACTAAACTAACCTTTTGACAAGTCATTAACAGCAATTTATTTGTGGTTGAATATATAGGTTTTACTGGTAATAACAAATCTATGAAAAACATTTATCTAATGATTATTTTTAATTAAGTTAAATATCCTAGATGATTTTCACATATATTGTAAATAAGATTTAATTTGATTAATTAGTTTAT
The DNA here is from genome assembly GCA_022113835.1 of Atopsyche davidsoni. NCBI lineage: Eukaryota > Metazoa > Arthropoda > Insecta > Trichoptera > Hydrobiosidae > Atopsyche > Atopsyche davidsoni. The sequence goes on along the minus strand of JAILWY010000006.1, from coordinate 3,986,313 downwards.
GTGTTCAAAATAATCAACCAAATATCGCAAAAAACGTCGCTCATATGTCATAACATAAAAATAATGTCAAATCTAGTCTTGCTGCTAAGCCCAAAACATTAATTGTATTAGAAAAAATACCAGTGCCAGCAACTGTTATTTTAGATTAAAATAAGTAAAAAATATTAACTACGAAAAGATTGAATTGGTTGAAATTTGAAAAATAAAATACTTTTTACTGTAGAAGCAAGCTTGTCATGATTAAGTTGATTTTTATAAATACAGTGTATAATAACAAATTGACTTGTATCTGATGAAAAGCTTATATGGCCGTTGAGACTGGATGGTTCGAAAAACAATAAATAAACGAGAATATCTGTAGAAACACCATAGAATACAACGTTTGTAAGATTGTAAAAATATTAAATGTATCAATGAGTTGAATGTACGATCCACTTGTTAAAAAACTTAAAGTGGCCGTTGAGAATTAATTGATCTAGGTATAATAAATAAATGACCATCTATGTAGAAACACCTTAATGTCTACAGTATTCTATAAATAAAGTGTGTAATAATAGGTTGGCAGTACAATCCGCTTGTTAAAAAGCTTAATGTGGCCGCTGAGAGTGGATTGATCGAAGTATATAATAAATAAATGGCCGGTGTGCGCAGGAACACGCGTCGCCCGTGGTCGGGTTCTGACGCAGTAAAAGCTTCGCCGTGTTTAGCGCTGGATCCGATGTCAGATCGAGAAAGCTCATTCTCAACTGGAAACGCCTGGAACCTTTTCAGCGCGAGCTTCGTAAAAAATAGACTGATAGAATTAGAATATCGCCTGCAACCTGCTTGAACTACTTGCTGACAGTGCAGTCGTGCATCTGAGACAGCATTTAATATTGCGTACATTTTTTTTAATGCGCCTATTTAACACGTCAGTTTCTAGCTTGCGATTAGACATTCAAAAGAAAGGATAAATATCATATCTGTAACACTAGCAATTAAGCGTTTTTTTGTAAATTTTTCAAATATCAAACTTTAGTAAGTTAAAAACACATTGCTTTTTTTAAACGTGTTTTTATAATTAATCGATTGGTCAATATATGAATTATTAATATGTATAAGAAATATATTTTTGATCTTTCGGAATTTTTAGATCTATTATCGCTGATACGCTAATATTTTACGTCCAGTGCAAATGGTACCCGATAAAATTGAGATTGACCGCAGGGGTATAACAATAAAACACGTCATAAAATAAGTTCCTACGCCAAAGACTATTTTTCTCTTTTTTACATTTTGTGGTTCAGGAATTGACGTTGCTCTCCTGTCAAAGTGAGCGAGTTCTTCGACCGCCATTACAGTCCTTTATCTGATGTTACGACATCATGTCGCTTTGTATATCCGATGGCCGGTTGTCCGACAACCGCTCCCTTTGATGACAAACCATGATTTTTATTCTACAAATAATATTTAACTTAATTGTAACAAATATATTTGAACTATCAAATTCAAACCTTCAAATCAAAGATTTATTGAAGATTTTCTTTTCTTGTGTAGTCAAAGCAGCTTTGTCCACATGCCCAGTATAATTTAACTAAGCATTAACATTGTAAATATTTAAGAAAGAAAATAATACAAATAGTATTTCCTCCTGTGGTTATGAAATCCAATACGGGAGTAAGACTCGCCTACGTGTATCGCATGCACAGTCGACTAGGTGAGTAGTACTCGTACTTCATGGTTTCTTTGTTAACATTGGTCTCCTTGCTGCTACTTCCATGGCGTCGTATAATCAAAGCGTCAGTCAAAACTGACTTCATGGATGCAAAGTATTTAAACTTATATCAAAAACTCAAGACATTGTTAGAATCTAAGCTCAAATCGCAACTTCTCTCAGCGTCAATGCATTCTTTACTAATTTCTAGACGATTAATGCACTAAAACCATCAACCCTCAGAAGAAATGTTGGATGAACTGCATCATCTTAGAAAACCATTAATACACCTAAAAGCGATATTAAATTGTACTTAAAAACTTTAGTAAGTTTAATCTCTAAATTTTACCTAAAATTCACATGCACTATTTAAATATTTACAGTACATTTTACGCAAATGGCAAACCAACATGACCGCTCTTATCGCCTCAACAGTTTCCAGTAAATATGTACTAGCAATGTATTTTTCATAAAATTTGTTACACAAAGAAACAAGTAACACACTCGATGATTATTATTTTATTAGCTTTTTCTTTACGAATACTAAAATATTAGATTTATTTTATAGGTATGTAGTTACATGTCAACGTGTTAAATACACTGCACGCCTTTACTTTATCCAGTCCTTTTTTTATTACTAATTATATGTTGGAGCTATTGAGCAATACAATTGTTGTATTTTTAGGATTCTATTTATATTCATAAACCACACTCACTATATAAATCATACACAATACTATACCTTACAACGACAGACATATTTTGTCATTAACCGTTATTAAAATTGAGCTATTAAAATCAAGGGCGCGATGCATTGAATTCAATGGACGAATCATCGCAATAAAGCCATCAAGATACAAAATTAAATCACACATGGCGGCCATTTCGCATAATATGAATCAATTGTGCGGACCATCATGTCGCCATAATAAAAGGAGCGGCAATGTGCTCGCCTGGAGTTCATCTGGGCTTGCAGGCGTGAATAATGGGTTCGTATCCCTGCGGAGAGTGCAGTAATGATTGATAATACGGATTTCATTCTCAGAAATCAATTCCGCAATCTTGCCATGTTTAAATAAACAATTGAAGCTAGGCCGCTATTGCTTTGTTTTGACGTTGTGGGTTGTATCGTTTTAGAGAAAGCGTACGCAGTATAAAATAGAAAAACATATTAATGAAGTTATTAAATAGATGGGAGATTCGTACTATTGTTTTGCTATCCCATTATTGTTATTTTACTGTTAAATTCATTCATCACCATGGACACTTGGTTATCAAAATACTAACGAAAGATTACATGTCTTTCCTTCTTCCTAAGTCAGGTGTCGGTAGCTAAAATCCTGGAGAATCGGATCGGAGAAATATCAGTGGTTTGTATTGAGAAGTGTTTTTATTTTGCCATATTAATTTCCAGCGATTCTGGCTGTCCCCAATATTAATTAATTTTTATAGATCTAAAATTAGCACAACTGGCTGATAAATTATGGTAAATCGCGGTGGCTGTTTAGATTTTTTTGTATATTTTGTGGTAAAAACATACTTCGTTATATTTCCTTTGTGCTCTAAGCCGAAATTTTCCACCTTGCAATCGAACGCTAGAGAATATATCAAGTTGAAAGCTACATAATACGAGACTCGAGGCACGTATGCATCTTTTTTGTTTCGATCTCATTGTTTCGAATAGGTTTTGGTTTACGTTTTCTAGCGGATGCAAATTTAGTGCTCTTTTGTTTCAGTTCTACATTTATCTCTCAAGAAGATGACACCAGCTCGCCTGTATCTCTCCCGTATCTATTGTTGTGATTTTAATATTGGACAACATGCAGACTGGGCAGGGCTGGCAAAGGAAAGCGAGGCTAGAAGTGCAATCACAAAACCTAATACAGCTTCGCCTAATAAAATATCTAAAAGTAAATTTAAAGCTTTAGTATCTTCACTGGCTACAATTTTTTTTATTTATATATAAGCCTAAAACTAAAATAATGGAAATAAAGAAAATGCATTTTTAAATATGCCGAGGAGTAAATTTATATTTATTTACAGATAAAAAAACGTGTGTGCACTGTCGTATTTATATTAACCAATATTCAAATTTATTTTTCTAATATTTAAGCGATTTAAAGTCGTTTTAATTTTTTAATCAGTAGTTTATTTTTTTAAATATATATAAAACTAAAAATGCTGGTAAACGTAAACATTTTCAGTTGAATATTTATAAGATTTTTCAATATAAAAAAAATCAAAACATGTCGATTCAAACATGACGAAAGCATAATCTTGTAGTTCTTAAATGTTTATTGAGATATTAAATAATAACACCCAATATAATGAAGGTTGAAGGTACTTCGTGAAACCCTAAAATCTCTCCCGCCCGTCAGGTGGTCGCACTCTCTGTTTTTTTTCCTTTGTCCGGAGCCTCTCCGCTCTAATTTGTATGGCCGTAAAGTAGAGGCTGTAAAAAACTATAATTATGATAGAGATTATATTACTGGCTACCGGTTTTTTACTCGACCCGCTCCCGAGGCCCACCCACATTAATTCGAGAAGCTAATGAAGATTGACAACCTGGCGTCGTCGCGCTGACGGGACTCCTTGACATTCACCTATATACACACTTCGTTACAAATAAGTATGGCCACTTGAGAACAGTCAATTCAAATACACCGCTTCTAAAAATCTCCGTCCACCAACGGCATTAATGCGCAAATTCTAAAAAACTTATAACGATAAACAATTATTAGCACCCGCCCAATGGGTAAGATTGTAAAACATTAAAATTTTCTTAATAATCAGTATTATCAATTTAGTTACAGAAAGACAATAAAACCCTTCGAGAAAAATGAGTTTCTGACGAAGGTGTTTTCGTGAATCTCTAAAAAAAAAATATTTACAATTAAATGTTTCACTTCTTTTTTGGAGAAATTCGTATGATTGAGAAGTATCTCTGATTTGCAAGAACCATATAGTATCAATAAAAAAATTGAAATTGAGTTCTTTGAATTGAGGAAACGTTTTCATCCTGTAGTGGACTCAAGCGGTTAAAGCAATTTAGAAAGGTATATTTAATAGTATAATAAATTATAAACAATGATTACCTGACACAGAAACCATCTTAAAAATAATTATTTGCTGCTGACACGAAAAGATTTTCATGTTTCATTAGTAAGAATAAATAAATAATAATTCAAGCCGTGCGGCGTGGGATCGAACCCTAACTATTCTTCCGAAAGTATCCCTAATCACGAGATAATCATCGTAAATTTCTTTATATTTACTACATGTCCACACCTAAATCAAAATATATAATAAACACGAAAGCATTTCTTTTTAATAATTAAAAGTCATGGCAGAGTTCATTTTATTGATAAAGGAAAGGATTGAACGTGAGGATGGTGATGATTTTTAAAAATATTTTGTTTCTGTTGGTGAGTGGTAAGCTGAGCTGCTAGTCTACCACTAGGTCTCAGATTCGAACTAGCAAAGCAGAGTTTTATCTATTTTTATTATCACACATTAGCTCAAGACATAAATGAATAAACGACAACTTGTCTGATTGTAACGTGACAAATATCGGTTACGCTATAAGCAGGGACAGTCTTAAATGTTACTAATTGAATTAACCAAATTGTTTACTTACCTACACTTGCGACTTCCAACCTTCAGCGTAGATGATTGATAAAAGTCTTATTCAAATCTATCAAAGCCAGGTATTGCTCGATGAACTTGTAAAAATATATTCAAATCAATATTTACGCGCTGTAATTAAATATTAGGACTTGTTAGTAAAACCAAAAACACGGAATATATAAATTAAAACCCAGTAATTTAAAGCCATGATAATCAAGTGTTTAATGTTGTATGTAGCGAGGTATTTATGCTGTATTAGTGTAAAATGATATTTTAGTACCCATAGTAATCATCTATACTATTACAAACGGCGATTGAATTGCTTGTGTGGCATATAATTTATGAATTTACAACTACTGTGTCACAGTAAACGTGGTGCTATAAACCATCACATATAAACAAAGTTCTACTGAGAAGCACTCGTTAAAAATCGCGAGTTTAATCAACGAGTGCGAGAGGGACAGAGAGAACGATTTTGTTTTTTTGGCATATCGTTGTAAATTCCCTACTTTATTAACAAGTACATATTTACAAACCAGATTTACGAACCTAGTTTTCAATAAATTATTCGTTCCCTTATTTTTGTGTAACAGTAAATAACACGAAAAACTTTGATGTTTTGTAGAGAAACTTTTACTTGCCATGAAATAATAGTGGTTTTTTTTTGTATTGCATTTAATATTTATAAAATTAAAAAATATTTTTTTAATGAATCTCAACAAATATTATTGGTTTTCATTGGTGTGTAAGTAATAAATTTAAAAAAAAAATTAAAACGATGCGAACAAATCAAAGGCTTGAAGAATATTTTTTTAATAGCGGCTGCCCTTTCATCATCATCTCTTATTACTCTGTACACATAGTAGTGCAACAACAATGTATTTAAAACCATTGTAAATCATAGTTTACTACGGACTTGTCTTCAACAATATCTTCATCATCAGTGCGAACAGTGTTTTTGAAAGCTCAGCCATCGTGCAATAAATGCGTTGCGAAAATATCATCTCAAAAAAATGTTGTAGCAATCAAACTTAATAACATCGTTAAAATAAAGTACTTAAAAACATCAGCTCAATTTTTAAATCAATATTTCAAAATTATTCATTCAGCTTTACGAGCCCTCACAATACGAGAAGAAAAAACAGCTATATTTGTTTATAAAAGTTAAACTCGTTCAGCATAATATAAAAAACTCGAGGTGCTAATTTTGAATATCTGTATATCCGCTTTCCAACTTCACACGATTTATCTATTGCTACAATTTCAAGATATACCGGGCAGACAAGTGTGTGTTATAATTTCTAAACTATGAGATCTATTTAAAAAAATCGTTATTTTACATATATTATTAGTTTTCTCCTAACGGCAGTGACTAAGAGTAAATTCGGGACAAACAGTGAAGATTCATTTGCTTTATGTGGCTTACGTTAACTTTTGTTTTATGATGCCATGGTTCATATTTTTTTTATATAATGATATAATATATATAAAATATAAAAAAATGCATAATGAAAATATGAAAACACTAAATCATGGCTAACGTAGTCCTGATTTACCAAATGTTTGTATGAATTTAAATAAAATATGATACATTAACTTAATTTATTATGTTAAAATCCACATTGAGTTACGATTGTTATTTTGACGCTTAGGCAGCAATATAGAAGTAAAATATCATGATCTCAACTCCAAAAAAAAAAAAAAAAATTCAAAACGTTCAGAACATCATACGTGAAAGCCTGCGGACATCACAAGAGGCAGTTGTGCATAATACAGCCGATTAGATTAATATAAGCGCATAGTGCGACGTGGCAGTGTTACAGATTAATGAGCAACTGTACATCGAGAGATAGAGATCTGTGTAACACCTCCGCGGCGACATGATTGCCTAATTATGCAGCTCAGCGAGTCGATCTGCGCGGAGCGGGTCGTCTGGAATCATCATCGATCAGCTGGACGCGGACACTGTACGCTGGACCGAAATAAACACACCCGGCGCGGGGACACTCGGGATGTGAATCCCTAACCCGCGCCGGCGGAGCACTGTCCGCGAAACACGCGCATTAGAACCCCCGCTCTTGGTGCAGAAATATTTACTTGAAAGAAAATGACACGCTATTCCTTTTTAAATTTAATTACTTATATTACCCATAGACTGTTAGAGACGATTGAACTGAGAATCCAAAGCCTTATGTTTGTGTGTATTTTTGAATCGAAGTATACTTTAATTAGTAACTACAATAAGTATTTGAATATATTTCATTTATTTATATTTTGCAAAATCTAGCTATACACTAATGTAGAATTTATTTTACAATTACGGCAACTAACTAAATATATACTACAATACTTTTTTCATTATATTTTTATAAAATATTTAGTTTTAAGTTCGCACTGGGAAAATACATCACTTATATTGAGTGTTAATGATTTATTTTATTGTTCATTTCCGTTCTATATGTTATGGTTTTCAAAGCGTACTGATTTTAGTTATGTTAGTAAAAGCATTATTTGCCTCAAAAAGGCATCGTTAAATGATAATTAAATATACGAAAAAAGACCCTGAAAGTTTATTTTGTAACGACAAATTCAGTCAATGGTAGTATGTATATCATAAATTATACATACTAAATATTATTTAATGTAGCTAATAAGAACGACAAAATGAGAACATAAAAGGGTAAATCTACTTTTTTTTCAGAATTTTTCAGGTTCGATGTAAAAGACTAAAGAGAAAATATTGCAGAAGTAAACGATCCCGTGTAATACCTGCCTTAACAACTAAGATAATGACTGCAAAAATGAGATCTTGTTTATGTGCTGCACTAGTTAAGAAAGTTCACTAAACTTAAGTTAAAAGTTAAATCTAAACCGCTTAAGGATATACTCAGCAAAAATAAAATACCTGTACAGATTTATTTACAATTTACTAAATCAACATTGGCTCATAACAAATACATGTGCCAAATGACGTAGAAAGGTTTTTCTTTCGTGTTGTATTGTGTTGAAAATAAACATTGCAATATCAACATGTGTTGGCCATAATTTACTTTTAATTTATTTTTCTGATAATTTAACAAAACCTATTCGCACATACAATAAAATATGTTTTATCAATTTCAGATTGGTATTAATAAATAGTGACGTTTTAAGAATGAAGAATGCTACATGTGCTAAATTGCAGATATTCGGTAATGCATCAACAGGTCACAATAATGCCAGCGCATGCATCAAGGCACGAGACGTAAAATAAAACAAATTTATTGTTACCTTTCGGCGCGACGGTTGCCATGCAGCACGTTCTGGAAGATTCTGCCGGCGATCAGGTAGCGAAGCCTAACGAAGGGACATTCTTATCGAAGGGAGGCAGGCAGTGCGCTCCGCGAGAAGCGAAGGGTTGAAACGTTATCACTGCCCGAAGAACTTAATTATAAACAGGTTTCGATACGAACGCGGCAGGCCGGATCGAAGCTCGACGGGTCTTCTCATCCGCGTCCATTGAGGAGCCCGCGCACTCTTATCGCGGGCGATCGCTCTCGCGCGAGCTATCCCGAGCGACTGCCGACTGCAGTTATCTATTGACACTTATTGTGCGCGTACTAATTACGCGGGTGTGCGCGAAACCGCGAACCCGACACCGAGGTGCCCCGGAGTAACTGCAGATTTATTGCAAAACGAAATTCGACATCCGAGCCGCGGCGCACATGCACCGTGCTCCGGTCGGCACGCACGCTGTCGGGACTGCGCGGGCGGCTGACCTCGCGTCGTGCGGCCGGGCGCTCGGGCGGTCGCCGGCGGACTGAGCGCCCGGCCCAGCCGCCCTGCCGCCCTGCCGCCCTGCCGACCACCGACCACCGACCACCGACCACCGACCACCGACCACCGACCACCGACACTTTCTAATTAACACACACCAACACATATATAAACTTTAAAAAGATCCTTTATTATCTTTCTGTTCGTTTACAATGGTTCTACAATACACGTCATTTGCAATGTTAACGAGCATAACTGCTATGATTAAAATAAATAAACTTCAATAAGGGATAAATTTATTTAAAAAAAAAAAAAATTTATAAGTGTATGGAGTTTCTCCATTTTCGTTATTGGAGTTTATATAGAGAAAAATGTATGTAAAAAAAATATTGTTTATTCTCCATAGTTTTCAAATTAAAGATAAACCGGAAAAGTTCAAACATGATCATGTCTGCTAATTAAAAAATGCCTAAAATGTGGTCAGATTTGACGATGACGACGATTTTGACACACAAAAATGTTACTTATATTCTGCGCACATTGCACATTTACGTATTTAGTTCCGAGCGAAAGTATTGTTGCAATCGCAGGAATAAAAGATTCGAACCGTTTGTTTAATTCCTCCTAGCCACGGATGCTCGCTTTGAAAATATTTGAGTTCGGAAAAGACCCGAGCGATTGTGGAATCCACGCAGTCCTAGGACCGCTCACGGTCACGAAGGATTGCCGCCCATTGTGCAATTTCGCTGACTCACTCTTTGCCCTAGCTGGATGCTTTTCACAGGTGTTTTATCTATGTGGGGGATCAATCACAAATATATAAAACCACTTTCGTATCTATATAACTATGAATTTTTAAAAAAAATATTTAAAAAAATTAAAAACACATTGATGTGTACGTTACCACTTCCCAAAAGGTTATTTTTGGTTTAAATTTCAATTCCTTAATCTGTTATATCTTTCTTTGATCCCTTGTTTAGAATAAAAAAAGTATATTGAAATATTTCGGATATGAAAATATTAAGTGCAACTTGAATAATAGTACAAAAAAATCGAGCATTTCGTAAACAACAGATGTTCAAAATTTTTAATTCTCAAAAACGAATACAAAATTTTAGATATATCTCTCTAATGTGCAATGACTTTAAAATTTTAATATTTATTACTGAGCGAGTTTTGCAAATCCATGGCTCAAACAGTGTTCACAATTTTTGCAGGATCGTGATTGCAATCCGTTGCACCTCCCTACGGGAGTATATATTTAAGGAGGTGACCGTCTCGAGCGGGAGGACTGCACACAGGCTTGCCAAATTAAATATTTAAATTGTATCATCGATGCGCCTGTTTATTTGCTTTCGTGTGCCTAACTTAACCTAACAGAGAAAACATCATAAACTATGAATTACTATCGAATATGCAATTAGCTTATTTATTTAATCCAAACAGTATTTTTTTTTAATATCAACCAAACTTTGGAAAATTAAAATAGCTAGTAATAATGTAAGAAAAAATATCGCAGCATTTCCATTTTTAGTATATATTTGCCAAGAAACTTATTAATTAATTAATTAAAATTTAAACCTACTGGCAAAGGTAATATCATATTCTTTTTAAAAACATTATAAACACAAATATATATGCTATAGACTCTGTTTATATAGTAAAGAGTTGTGTGTACATAGCTTTTTTTAAAATATTTATGGTTAGTAAAAAATTATTAATACATGTCACACTTTTTCATATTTACATTTTTTATAATAACATAATATTATATTTATAAATACATAATACTACCATTAACTTAAGCAAATAATTTATTTTCAAAACTTGTAGTTTTTTTCTAAGCAAACAAAGGAATGAATGATAATTAAAAATCCAAGAACCCTTTTTTTGGAAACAGGTAAAAAACTAACCTGCTGAAACAATAATTATTCCTTTGTTAAAATATATATTCTAGGTCTAGAGTCATCCTTAACAGTCAAATAAGACAAAAACATGAGTAACTCAAATTTATATATATATATATATTTCTACTCTCTAATTCCACGAATTGTTTAAAATATCTCTAGTCAAACCCATTTACCAGATAATTAAATAACGCCTCTGAGATACGTAAAGGGAACCGAAAAAATACCTAACAGCTTTAATATGATGTTATTTTAACTCAGTTTTTGCAATCAAATTTAAATATTGATAGTGTCCACTAATGACAAATCTGATTTTAATACAGAGCATTACTACCATTTTATTAAATTTGCTTTATTAGAACGTATATATATATATATGAGTATATGTAGTATTAGACGTTTTCTTTATTTTTTATTATAAATGTATTTTTTTAAATAATGAATTGATAAGATTTTTAGTTATAAAAATTATACTGGACTAGGGAAAAAATAATTGATAATAGTTAATTTTTCCTTTTTAAATGACACGTTCTTTAATTTTTTTATTTAGAAAGCATATTATATTTTATAATAACAATAATTCTTGAAACGCTAAAAAAATAAAATATATAGAGTTCGTGAGGCAGTAGTGGTCCATGTTTGAGCACGTGCCAGTGCCAATGCCAACATTGCCGTGCCTCTTATCGTGTGGAGAGTGGACGGCGAAAGGCTTTGCCGTGGCGCGGAGCTCGGCTCTTTACTCTTTATTGTACGTACTCGCAATGAAAGCCATAAACCATTTTCTGAGGCTCCGATGAAACTACAGTCTGTGGCGTACAGTATTTTTAAAGAAATATTATTTTGAATAAAGACATGCAAAACTTTTTAAACCAATAGCATAGTAAAAGTATAATATTTGTTGAACGTAACGACTTTGTTTTGTTTGTTTTTTTTTCGAGTGATTTGACTTTCTGTCAAGTTAACTATTATTGATAAAAAATATTTTCATCAGTATCAGTTTCCACACATGACTCATGCAAATAGATTTAAGACGTTAAATAAGAAATATGATCCTTGAATCTACGGTTTATATTATATTATTGCCAAGTTCGCGTTTCGCAAAAGTTATAAAATATATTCTTAACACCCATCAAATTTCTAAATATTAAATCCCACACCTCAACTTTGTTCTTACGACATTAAATATATATTTCTATAAGTGAAGCAAGCTTTAAGTTTCACAAGTAAATTCAATAAACGTAATAATACTATAAAAAAAAAAAAAATACTACAAGATGTTATATAATGCAGATGAACTCAGTTTATTTGTGTATAAGCAGGCTGATGCGTCACATCAGAATTAAAAACGAATCCAGCCATCGGTTTTTTTTTTCTTGTATAAAAATATTATTGTGAAATGCCACCTGGTACTTTTTATCAAAAATATTAATTTTAAAGCGGCGCATTAAAAGGTTATCCTTACTGCTGCAAACCGCTCTTGTAATATTTCACTTCCAATCAAAGCAGCCGTGCGTGTTTAAGCACATTTCTAATAAACATTCGCACTAAGCAAATCCAGAATATTTTTTCTGACTGCATTAGTGTGTATAGAAATGAAAGCACCGCTCGGTGTTATATATTTTTTGGAACTCGTGTTTTATGAAAGATGTGTTCGCGGCCAGGCCTGTCGCAGTGTCGCACGCCGTCGGAGCGCGTCCCCTCGAGTCCGGCCGGGCGCGTCACCTGCTATCTCATGATCGGCTGTTTCAATTAATGCACGTGTCCGGGGATGCCGCAGATCAAATAAATAAAACCCCTGCGTGTTTCGGCAGAGGAATATTATTCCCGGCCGAAACTCTCGCGCACGATCCGCCGCGCCGCGGGGACTTTCGGGAATAAATACAAGCAACACAATGCAGATAATTATGACAGCGCCGCGGCGGCTATTGAACAACGCTTTAAAATTCGGACGCAGTTATTCTCTTTTTTCAGTCATGTAATTTTTTTTCGTTTTGTCATATTGGTGTGATATATTTAATGCCGAATACTTTGTATTGTTGCGATAAAAACACCGTTGAAATGGAATTGCATGAAATAACAGCGGGCTGATGTCTCTCGCGAGTGCGTATCTTTATAAAATTGCTGCTCAATAAGCGATACAATTCTTGAAGGTGTCTGCTTCCGCGAGTTTATACTTAAATATGAACTGTTTTCATCGAGGTTTCATTAAAATGATACGAAGCATAATTATTTATTATCCAATAATGTAGTTTTAATATCGTGATTCTCTTCAATTTTTTTGCAGCAAATCTAATCATGAAAAGCCACTTGCATGAAATTCACAAAATAACCCTAATCGTCCATGAATTTCATATACCAATAAGGAAAATATTGTAAACGCAGATCTTTGTGGGTGTATTAGTACAGCAGTACTTTTATAACTTATTCAGATTCTGCAGCTTTATGTCTGCACTTCAATATAAATGGGTAAATAAACTTCGAAGCGAGTACAACCCCTAGGCTTATAATAATCTAACGTGGGTCTTGCAAAAGGACAGAAAATACAAATCGCATCATTAATTCAAAAAAAAAATTTAACTTACAATTTGAAATCCTTGCACAAAAATAACTAAAATCATTTATTGAATTATTACCTAGAAAAATGTGCTGGAAATTATTTTTCCTTTGCGTGCATTAATAAATATCTTTTTAAAAACCCGGTGTAGGTGAGATGTAGATACACGCACACATTAGTCATTTTGATTTTTAATCAAATAAATTATTTCTGTCTTAAATATGATTTAGTTGGATTATAAATATGCCAGTTTACTTCAAATATTGCTTGATTTATAAGCATATTAATCATATTGCATGTTTTAATTCGATATAAAGCTGTCCACGCAAAATATTGCAATTTGAAGTTTTTAAAAAAACATTCAAAAAATACGTTTTTCTACAATAACTATTACTTAAAGCTATAAGTTATTTTATTTTTCTTAGGTTTAAGGATGAATTCGGATTTCAAGATTTTTATCGTTTTTCAAGTATGAATATAATATTTTAAATAAAAAAATATATATCTTTGCCCCGATAAACATTTATCACATAAATATTCTACAATAATTCATATTGAATAAGTGTATTATTATAAATATCTAAAAATCTTTATAAATAAGGAAACTAAAAACTATAAATGTTTTTTTTTTAAAGTATAATTTATACATTATACTCCATTTATAATATTTCAAGAATACACACACATACAGTTGGATAAAATAATATGCTTTTACCGGCGTCCGGTGCGGAATGCAATGCATGAATGCCTGGCTATTATCATGTTTTACTTTTGTACAGACAGGACCCGCTATTGCGCCTTATACGAAAACCGGACAGTGCCCTACCTACAATAGTGGAGCCGAAGCGTATTATTAGCCGATCATTCATACATTGCATGTCTTCGCAGCACGCTATCGATGTTTTAAGAATTAAATCACATGTACAATTTATGGGTGGGAAGTTAATATTTTTATTAACTTTTGAAGCATTTGTAAAAATTTTATTACATCATCATCAGTATTATCGTCACACGAAAATCTAAACTTAAAAATGTACAACAGTAATATATTTTTCCCACAAACTTTCAACAAGTATATTGCAGATACTTATGTCATCTGTTATCAAATTAACCGATATTAAAATAATTTCCTCCGCACCACGATGTTTACTTTATATGAGTAAAGCAGCACTTTACCACACTAGGCCGGATTGATTAATTGTTCCTATTTGTGAACTCCCTCTCGTTGGAGACATTTTAATGATTATGAAGAAGTTTTCCTATACATATACACTAAGAGTTGAAATAAGATCATCATCGTCAAGATTTACGCACAGGGAAAAAGGAAGCATTTAGATTCTTCGGATTCATTAAAGTAGTAATAGGAATTGGACTTTTTCCTTGAGCAATGGTATTCGATACAACGAAACTCGAACGTTCCATCTCTGAGCTTCAAATCGATAATCTCAACAACTCTCAAGGCTTTGGTTACAATGGTTATGATTGTGCAATAAATATTAGAAAACAAAAACATTAAGCGATCGTCAAGAGGTGGAAGAGGTGGGCGAGCTATTATCATAAACGGGATTGCTCCGTCCATATTTGAGCAGGCCTTGTTTACGGCGCTCACCTACACCTGACGATGGCATCTGTTACCGAGCAATTGACTGGCTAGATTTATCGAGCGAGGTGACTATAAAGCATGCCACAAAGCAACGCGAAAATATTTGCAGCGATTTAATCGTACGCGTCTCGTTTTGGACCCGCCACAAACCCGGACTTTCCTTTGGCGAATAGATCCAGAACCTCCGACGAGTCAAAGGCTCTGGTCAAGCATCTTTAAATAAATTAATTCAAGATTTTATTACATGTTCCGTGCGGCTGAATAGTAAAAATAAATTTAATTTATTTTTAATTTGTCATTATAATTTTATTAAAATAAGATCCGAGGTAGCTAGTAAAAAATAATCTAATCATATATGTTGAATCTAAGTTGCAAACTAATTGAATTTATTTCTATTTGTGTTGGAATTTATTGAATGTCTCTTTTTATTTATCGAATACAGTGAAAAATTACGAAATAATAATTGATTAATTTATTTATTCGTTTATTACTTTCAACATAATGTCAAAATTATTTGCGTCTTAGTACTGTAGAACCTTTGTTATTTATAATACAATAAAAAGAGATTATGTTTTTAAATTCTCGCTTAGTTATGGCGATTTAATTGAAAATAGTGCAAGCCCGAGATAACTGGGGTATGTGGGTTTAAATCTCACCCTATTGAATGCATACAATGCATTGGTTTTTTACTGTAACATGAACAATTATAAACAAATAATTACTTGCAGTTTTTGGCCGTAATTGCAGCCAAGAAGGTTTATCACGTAAATTTGTGGGAGACTTAATTTAGTTAATTCTAAACAAAACACGGGCCTTCATTAATTACCGTTGGACCAGCCGGGAGAAGAAAGCCTCGAAGAAAGAGAAGAGATAATATTTTGAAGTCATGCTTATTCAAAATCATTTGATATAATGTTGTTCTGATAATAGCTTTGTTATATGACAGGGCCAAACATACACATAAAAATGACGATTGCATGATTCCCTGAACTACCGATTTGAATTTATAGATTTACTTCCCAAATTTACTTAATTTCTGAAATTCTAAAGAAATGTAACAATGATCAGAAACAATATAAGATTGTTTTCACAATAAGACCCAATTGCAAAAAGAATATTTCTTGCATTCGTGGTTATTTATAATATACGACTGGTCCAGATTTGCATTGGGATAGTGAGAATATCCATTAAAATATGTATAAATTTATCAATTTCATTTCTTTAATCTTAGAATATTCAAATCGATGCTTGCTTTATCACTTATCTAACTGAAGGATCAATTCTATAAATTTATTTTATTCGTTTTCTCGTGCAATTGGCATGCTTCATTTCATGTATTGTATTGCTGGTAGGGCTAGTTGCAATACTTGTGTGCATATAATAGCGATTTATCATATTCCTGCATAAAAAACGAGTTTGATCTTATCTGAACGGGCAATAACAAAAATACCCAATGATCCAAATGATTTAGTGCACTCTGTTCGCAGGCGAGATGGTCTACGGCTGTGCATCGACTCGCACGTTATGCGAAGCAATAAGCTACAGCCCCTTAGTGGATCACAGCAAAGATACATGCAGACTGGCTTTGTTTCTCATTTGATACAAAAGGCATGATTAATATAATGCGTATTCCCTGAGCCGTTGCGGCCGCGGCGTACGGCTGAATGGGTCTGGGATCTCGGCCGGATGTGGGATCGAGACCCGCCGTGCCCCGGGGGCAAGTTTTATTGAGATCTCGCTATGATCCAGGATTCACCAAGTGGAGAACTTCAGTCGTCAAAACAATCGAGATTAAAATTATTTAAATTACTGTTTGCACAGTTTTAGCCACAAAATCAATGTGATTTCGTCCTATACCTTGTAGCAATAAACACACGGATAAAATGTATTTAAACATTTTGTACGAATATTATTCAATTTTAATTTAATGTGGGGAGTGAATCGGTTAGTTGTGTTGTTTTTACTGTTGAACATTATTTAACACAAACTAAACCTTATGTTTATAAGACATAAGTAAGAATTTATTATTGCAATTGTTGTTTGAAAATATTCATTTATTTATTAAATAGTGCTTTGAGAGAAGATATCGCATGCTTTTATTACTAATAATAATAGGAAATAGAAGAAAATAATCAATATTATGTAATTAGTGCCAAATTACACTCTTTTACAAACTAGATATTATTAGTATTTATGGGTACCGGTGAATTAATTGATCTCTACTTGTATAAAACATAGCGAAATTAAATTAAGACTTATTAAATTATTACAATAATAGTTATTTAAACTCCTCTTTTTATCATGGTTTGAATAAAACAATGGTAGGTGGTGTATCTACGAGTATAAAATTAGAAACTCTACAGTATATTCTATAAAATGCTACAAGATATTTTTTTTGTATTAAAGAATTTGATATAATTAAAACAAATATTTTACGCTTTAAACTATATGCATCAACAAAAGTTGCAGCCTTGAGACTAATATGTTGGTTTGAAGATCATTATGTTCGCAGTTATAGCTGCATCTGATGGTTTACCTCAGTTTGGTGGATTCATAATCTTACTGTTTCCAGGAAAAGTAATCTTCCAGCCCGAGAATCTCCGGCCCTCCCGCCACTCAGGCCCACATTTACTGCAAAAAGAACAACTTAAAAAATGCCCCTTTCTTGAAACAATTATTTCCAGAATTTGGCGAAAAAATTCGCCCGATTTTCCTGTGTAATTATGGATGCATCTTAATACTCGTTGAAGGGTGTGAATCATGCTAGAAAAAAAAACGAAATAACCTCAAAATTATACTCTTTTTCTCATAAATCGTTACATTAGGTAACGATTAGCATCTCATGTCTTTGAGGTAGTCTGTTCATGGGTTTTTGCATTTAAAGTGTGAATAACTTTTATATAAAGATTTTAAATTAAAACAAACCATTCAACGTGCGGAGATCAAAAATTGTTTTTTTTTTTTTTTTTAATCTTTAAACAGATTTTACAGAACACTATCTATTCATGAAGTTACTGATGTAGAAATTTACCTGTTTAATAAAAATCATTACAATCAATAAAACAGGCTATTCAATTGGATTAAATTAATTATTGTAAAATTACGATGTGTTTAGATTATCTTTTTTTAAGCGTTTCGGCTCCGATATTGGGGTTATAATGATTTGATTTCATTGGATTGAAATTAATTTTTGGGTTGATACTGATGTGAGCGCACCACTCCGAGATATAGTTTTCTGGGTGTCGTCGGATAAGCATATCTCTGGACCTCAACTACCCAAGAAAGCAGCTAAAACCTGTGATTTTAAACATTTTTTGGTTATTTATCGCCGTGCACTACTTAGCGTAAAGTTGGTAGCGAAAATAACTCATAACATGTGACCTAAATATTAACATTATTTATTTATCTCCTTTTGAAAATTTACGCGATGGAATTTAATATGGATTAATTACATTCAACGGATGCGATGTACAATCCGCAAAATAAATTGCAATATGAACCCGTTACATCCGGTCGACAATAAATAAATCATACATTTATCAGGTGATTGATGACGACCTCTCCGGGCCCCCACTCGGGAGCGCCCGCCCCTGGATTGATAAGTCACACGGCCGATATATCACAGGTAAGTGTACGGAGGTGTTTCCCCCGAGCTGTTGCACCGCGCGTAAATAAAATGCATTCGATAAAACACGGTTTAATTGCCCGTCGGGCCGGCCCGGCGCGCCGGCGAAGAATAACGCGTTTTGATTGAGAGCTCGTTTATTATCGAAATATAAATAAGTGCGACCATTATTGCGGTAATTTAAGCTCACTTTCGTAAAAAAAACTGATTAAGGCAAAAGCACTCCATACATATGTAAAAGTTGAATTTTAAGATATCAAATTCAAAAATACATACTTTTGTATTTTAGTAATATTTTACACTTGCAAGTAGTGTATTGTAAATATAGTAATATCTATGTTTTTTAATGAATATTTACATATTAATTGGTTTTAACATTCAATCACATTGTTTCAAGCGAGTAATATCAATACATATGTCGACATTGAACAATGATCATTAAATAATCAACTCTTGACTAAGATGGCGAGTACAACCTCCTCATAATCAATTAACTAGGTAACCCTGCTCAAAAAGCCTTAAGAATTGTCTATAAAAACTGTAAAAATTATCACTGCCTTTTTAATACGCTTAACGGTTTAGGCATCTTATAATCTATGTTGGTTTGGCATCACATCAGCTATCTAACATGAAAGCTGAAGTTCTCAATAAAATTATTTGGGAATTCGTGCTGCTTAAACAGTAATTATCTCTTTTTCAGGGAGATTGTTATTGAATCGATTCGGATTCTTAGCTGGTTGCGTGGACTTGGCCGGCGTCCAAGGACTATCCAGAGACCAATAAAACTAAGGGGACCATAATAATTTAAGTGGAACTATCCGAGAGTGTCCCACTGAAGCGATGCTCTACTGAAGAACCTAAAAATATATTCTAGAGTTAGGCCCTCTCACTGATAGGAAACGCACGAACAAGTGAAACCTTATAACCTTTACATTCATCAATAAGTATTGCTACAATTTGTGAAGAGAACGTCAAAGTACTAAACATATTTTGGGTAAGGGGGTAGATACCTAAAAACACCATCATATTAATTGATAACTATCAATGTTTGCCATATTAGTTACACTTACTCGGTCACAGTTTTTTTAACCATAAGCAGATAAAGGTTTTAGTTAATTTGATATGAATTCTTAAAAATTTAAAAACATTTGTTTCTACGCTAAGCCTAGCATTTCACATAGGACAGGTACTGTTGTATATTTGTGACAGATGAGGGCATAAATATGGACTGAATGCTTACGACGAAATCATAACATTCAGCAGAAAATCCAGTCCGAGAATTCGCAAACAAAAAGAGTTTTTCCGTTTCACGTGCAAATAGTATTGCAACAGGTCGGATTAAAGATAATAAATAAAAAAACAATATGTGTACAAATAATAAAAAAGTAATATACATTATATTTCACGGGAATCCGATAAGATCGAAATAGCGAGAAAAGTCAACGGAAGGGATTTCAAATCAAATCAATCTTTACATGTATTCATTAGTTCAATTACTAGGTGCTCAACTAAGTTTTTAGGTTTCATACGTAGATGGCGCTAACGACACATGTAGTCGACATATATGTCTAAACTTGTGTATTTTTATAGCTTAGACATCTGTCACCAATAAGCAGTCATAATACCAACACATATTTTCTAACAATGAAGATGTCGAGTTTTGTGCCAAAAATACAGCATTTGCAGGAAGCTTTGCTATTCTACTTTAGCTTGAAAAAAAATGCAGCTGAAACACGTCGATTGCTTGAGGAGGCTTACGGCGAACATGCACCATCGAAATCTACCTGTGAAAATTGGTTTAAACGCTTCAAAAGTGACGATTTCGACACTGAGGACAAAGAGCGCTCCGGAAGACCAAAAACAATTGAGGACGCCGATCTGAAAGCGCTATTGCATGAAGATAATACGCAAACACCAGATTAACTTGCGGAGGCATTAAACATGACTCGCCAAGGTATTTTTAAACGTTTACATCCCATGGGAAAAAATCAAACGGAAGGAAAATGGGTGCTGACAGGTGGAAAATCAAAGAACCACTTCCGAAATTTTGCTTTTACGGCACGAAAGAAAGAGTTTCCTGCATCGAATTGTTACTAACAACGAGAAGTAGATTTATTTCAAAGCATCATCACCATCATCGATGGCACAGCCAAATCGTTTCTGAAAGAAGACTATGCTATGCGTTTGGTGGGACCAGAAAAGAAACGTGTACTATGAGCTTCTGAAACCAGGCGAAACTGTCAATTGACAGCGCTACCGACAACAACTGAAGAACCACTTCCGAAATTTTAATATATTATATTTTATAAATATATATATATATATTGCATTTGTAAATAGTTTTGACCACTATACCGCGGAGGCGTCACATTTCATTTATTCTAAGTATAGATTCAAGGATGATACGCCGCGGTAGTCCGCTCCGTCCGCGCCGCAGCGCCTATCGGGGCCCAGAATCTGCGCCGCTCTTGCCGCGGCCGATGTCTGCCGGAGATGATGGCTCCTCCGCGCGGGCAGCTCCTCCTTTTGCACTCTATGGTATTTCTTGGCGGAATTATTAATAAAACTGGACGCTGAAGGGAAGCGAACGTGCAGGACTGCTTTTCAGTTTGATTGAAATAAATGCGATAAAAAATAATCACCATAAACGCAGAGCGCAGGGGATATTATAATATTAACTAGGCATAGATTCAACACACTGCGTATGAAAGCTTAAGCGTGTCGGAACATTGAATATGTGCCAAGAAGATATCAGATTTGAATTAAAGTAACTGTCATTTCTGCGGGATTTTGACAGCGTGTATTTTTATTTGAAATATCAGTTACTCTATGTTAGGAAAACACAGTATAAAAAATATGATGAAAAACACTTCGTAAAACCCTATGGTGATACATCTGCGTTATTTTAACGTTTTGTAGCGACCGGTTTCCCCCAAAGTCTATAGGTGAAACAAGTCGCCTCGATAATAAATAATATTGAAGTTCATCTTTATATGATTGAATAAGTTAACATTATGATAATTATGCTGATTTTGTATGTTAAGTTTTCATTTTGAGAAGTAATTTAATTTGGACAAGCCAGCAAAAAAAAAATGATTTTTTATTCAAAATTTGTAGATTTTTTCAAGAAAATTTATTGTTTCAATTATAATTAGTAAAATATTCCAAAACGGGAAATCCAAATCAAATATTTATAATTATATAATATCTGAAACTATATGTTCCATTTAATGCTATTTTGTCATTGCTATAAACGTTAATGTATTATATTTTATTAGTAGATAATATTTTGTTGATCGGTGATTAATCATTCCAACATTGCAATATTGCGGTGAGCACTGTGGCAATATGATACCACTATCAAATGCAGGTATTCATAATTATACGATTTCTATGCACTTTTCCCGAGATAGATTCCTCCGTAGTTCGTGCCTTACTCTATAAGGGTACACCTGGAGATCGTAGATGTTTGCAGCCATTGTGAGGTCACGAAATAAGAAATTCCTTATAGCAAATATGATAAATATATTTAAAAACAACAGTAGCTGAAAAATATTGTTCGCAGATATTGCAAAAGTTGGTGTTTGCGGCGATAGCAGGACAAAAAATAATTTATTACTTTTAAAAATCATGATATATATTTATAGAAACCTTTAGTTAAAATAGAACCGAAAAAAACACTGTTTATCAATTTTACAAATGTGTTTTAGGGTATAGAAAATATTGAGATCGTTAATGAGGTCGTAAATGGGAAGACTTTTATAGTTAATATGATAAATATATTTAAAGCGTTAAATATGAACACACCAAAAAGCTTATCTATTGCGGTTGTAATATTGAGTTGTTAGCAGATAGAAATTCACTTATATATTATTATGCGTTGATAAATATAGTGTTTTCTATCGTGAAATCAAACGAGCAAAATAAAAATATATATTGGTCTCTTTTCATATTTTTACGTATCTTGATGATTTTATCGTCCGTAAGCTGGGCAGGTACAAAATTAAATAGATTAAACGTTTTTAGGACGTCTTAAATATGATTCACGGCTGAGAATACACTAAGAATTTTATTTTAGTTATTTTATTTTTTAGAACTACGAATTAAATATGTTTATTTTATCAAGGTGCGCAATAATGTATATCACAAGTATTACGTTTTATTTTCGTATGTAGGTATAATGTAAATAAATTAATTAATCTTACTTTGAGATACGCATATATCTGTGTGTATGCGTATCCGCGAGTGCAGTACTGGATGATAGCCTCTCGAGACTCCACTATTCGTCACTCAGTTCGTTATACAAAGTACAGTGATTACAGTAATTACTTTTGTGAAATTTTAAAATACGATAAAATTGCTTTTCAAAAAAGAGCTCGGTGCGATAATCCGATAATGGCGTAGGTCAGCTGATTATCGGCTGGAGCACAACAGGCATCATCATCATCAGCATTAACACAAGATTGATCTTCGCATCTCGGGGGTTCATTCTTCATGACCCCACTTGAACGGTTCTGCAGTCCTGCCGCACGTAAATCATTAATAAGGAACAGCCAAGATGTCACCTGTTATCTCTTCACACCTGAAAGGCAATTACTAAACGTGATAACGCGCCTACCGTCCGCTTTCTTTCAATTTTGAATTTATCTCAAGATAAATATTTTATTTAAGTAGCATGTTGAAAATTGCAGTGATATTATTCACACTGCAGCTTTCTAGTGGTGACATTTTCAGTAATTTATTTTCATTCCATACACCCGGCATAAAAATTACCTTAAGTTTCGACTGAGAGAAATTGGTGTATCACTTTTTTTCTATTACTACTAATATCGCAAAAAAAATTGTAAGCCCTAAATGTCGAAGACAATCCTTATTAGGGCGATCTCTAACTGTTGGCATAGAAAAAATACAATACATAATTTTAATATAAATTTGTTTTTTTTTAAAATTCATTATAATTAATTAATCATTACACATATTATATCTGATTACATCATTTGTCATCGTGTGATATGATTGGATTACTTTATATTCAGTAAATAGTACTCCGTGCACAGATTTTAGGTCCGACGCGCGCAACTGCACAGTACTCATCACATACAGTATTATAAGATTAATTAAATAGAATTGCGTAAATTAAAAAAAAAGGTTAATTATTTTAGTTTGTTGAGGCCGCCCGGGGACTTTTTACCCGTTAAAGGTATACGTATGCAACAGTACAAAAAATGCGATCGTGCCTCCGCGCAAAGTAAGCTTTATCGAAAAGTTCTCAGCGCGCGGGCGATGGCGCCGGTACGATATGGCGCACATTTATTTGTGGTCAAACCAGAATTACCCTAGGGATATTGTTTAGAGTGCATGCGCATTCCTGCAGACGCCGCCCGGTATCTGTAAGGAACTCGGGATGGCAACAACAGACCGATGATAGCGGCCGCGCCGCAGCGAGCCCAGTTATGGCATTGTTAGCCCGCGCTCCGGGATATGCGAGGTTCGACTCCAGAGCGAGCCAACTCCGCTTCAACGTTTAGAAACGATGCCGTTCGAATATAGACTATCGCGTTATATGCTTACCGGGTATTCTATTTACTGTTATTAGACTCTGATGTTGAAGTCAATCATGTGAAAAATTTTACCCTCTGCACGAGTCGCGACACAACTTGCAGCCGATTTGTACTTAGCCAATAGCGTCTTATTTTGAGTTATTTACTTTTAAAAAAACCACAAAAAACACTCAAAATACAGGAACGTCATTGGCTGATTGCAAATCTGTCGCAAGTTGTAATGCAGCGGGTGTGGCCAGCTAAGAAAAGTTTGACGCGGTAGTAACACTTTCCATCTACACTAAATCCTGCAAATATATATTTTAGATCATCATCAATAGAAGCTTTTGAAAATTGACTGTGCTGAACCTCAAAAGTACTGTACATAATTAGAAACATATGTGCGTGTGTGTAATTTTTAATAATCTTGCCATTTTACACAGTATCGTTTACTAAAACAATTTTGAGTAGCATAAAGGTTAAAAACGTCATTGTCTCATTTTAACAAACGCTACAAAATAAATATATATTTATAAAAATAATAATAACATAGACTTGGGAGTTGGATATGTGTGGCCTATAATTAAATAACTTTATTAATTGTTACATATTTCTAACTTGTGATGCAAAGATCTTTATCATTGCACAAGTGTACGTGTTTTTCAAAATCGAAATAATTAAATAATAGTCAATAAAAAAAAAACACTTGAAAATAAAAAGAAAAGTTTAAAAGAATGCATTATTATAGATATGTCAATATGACTATGTAACATTTTTGAAGTTATTTGAATTGAATAAAATTTAATATTAATAATAAATCAAATCTGACAAAGAGTTTTTAAAAAAATGTTATTTAATTTAATTGGTTTAAAAATGAAAATCCTAATTGCCTCTGTATCAGCTTACATGAGCTCGGTTCGTTTTCGAAGCCAACACATTTTGCGTCGTTTTTTGGTATAAATTTCACGTTGGCTCTCGGCTGAGGCTCCGCGGCTATCTCGCCGGTGATCTACATTCTGGACTACGCGGAAAATAGCCTTACCGGAGCGACTTTATGGTCAAGCGTTACACTTATTTTTGCTAATTAATGTATTGTTGTTTATGGAGAGACCCGCGCCTCGGTTTCGCGGCTCGGGGCAGATAAAATAATGCAGCCGCGGCCGCGAGCCATTCCAGAATATTGATGAGCCGCTCTCCTTTAAGACTGTATTTTTTTAATCTAATATTCGAATATGGTAAGGGCAGGTATTTGGTAATACTGCTATCGTTTTTACTTCCATATATATATTTATTTATGGATAATACTTGTACATAAATAAGCATAGAAGTCTACTCAAAAATTGCTTTCTTTTTTACATGTATGAGGATGGCATTCGTATCTAAGTTTTTCGGGAGGAGATAAATATAACAGTCGTGGCCGGGAGCCATTCCAAAATAAATAGAACAGATTAAAAATAAAATTAGTAGAGGTTTTCACTCTTATTTGAACAGAGTGCGTGCAGGTATTGGAGTATATTTATCATATTTCCTGATAATTTCTTTCTGACTCATGTATTAGTTTTACTGTCGCTACCGTTCTAAAATAAAGATGGATCAGAAATACACAGTAAAATATTTGACTATCGATTTATATCTTTGAATCCCAAGGGTGGTGGGCTAACCGCAGGTACTAGTCTTTATTTTAAAACATTCAACTCTACAAGAATAACCGAACTGAAATTGATTCATTTCATCTAATTTTATTCAATTTACGGCCGGCAAAAACTAGAACTTAAAATATGAGGCAGCTAAATTTAATTTAAAATTGCGTATATTAAAAATGTTTGATTCTAAAATATTGATTTGACAACTTCAAACAACTCCAAATCATTTTAGACACGAGTGAAACTCAACAAACCTATCATAGAAAAATATTAATCAAATAACTATTCAAAGTAAAAATATTCCTTCAATTATTCAAATGCTTTTTGCAGACAAATTGAAGCCTTCTGATTGTGTCAAAAATGTTTATAGAAGAAAAATATATTATTTAAATACATAATTTTTGGAGTCTTGTGCACTTTGCTGGAATTTAATTATGTGTGCATTGTTCCTAAATTTGCGAATACGAATTTATTCACACATACAATTATTTCAATAAAGCTGCTTCGGGTTTTCAAACCAAAGTTTGTTTTTTTAATTTAAGTTACAATGCGTCTCAACAGATGGCAGTAAAAAAATAATTTAATCTACTCCAGAGGTAATACTGTTACGAAATGATTTGCTAATACAACTGCTTTGAACAAACCCGCGAGTTTCTAAACCAAGTTTTGTCGTAATTTTAGTTACAAGGCGTCACAACAGATGGCAGCTAAAAATTAATTTTATCTATTCCAGCAATTCCTTCAGTGCTTCGGTAGTAACTCTAGTATTTTATTTCTCGAAGCCAAAATTACAAAACTGACAATGATCACACCCAACTCTAGAAAAAATAAAATATTAAATTGTAAAATTGAAAACTAAAACAAAATCTAAAAACGTTATTCTTATTTTTTTTTAATAAATTATGTGCATCCAAATTATATTTGATTTGCAATCAAGGTCATTTTTGATATGGGGAAACGTAATAACAACCGATCTAAAATCATGCCACTGTAAAGTTAACAAGTATAATAAATGTGATTTAAATACCTAAACTTCAAGGAGGAATAAAAAAACAATTTTTTTTTATGTGAATTTACAGTGGTCCTCATCAGGGCTATGCTTACAATACGCAGTGGCTGTCTTTTTGTCCTGCGCGCAGATTGTAGTGCTTGCAATTACATGGATTTTTTTTATTTCTGTTATTGAGTTTGTGTAGTGAAAAATATGTGCAAAAAAACCCTTTAATCCTACACACGTCGCGAAACAGCTTGTGACCGATTTACAATCAACCATAGCGTCTCTTTATTTTGGATGTTTTTTTTATGGTTTTGACAAGTTGTGTCACGACCGGCTTCAGGGTGGATAAATTGACTCAATGTAAGATATACCTGTTGCAGGCATCGCTCTGCACAGAGTTTCCTGAACTAAACGATACCAGTTTGAACCGGAAAAGCCGCCAACCAAGCTGAGTAACTCCCCTGTGTTTACATGTGAAGTTAGGTGGGTGTGGCTCTGGTGAGTAACCGACATATTGCCAACATAACAAAAAATAAATATACAACTGCCGTGTACTGTTTTTTGACACAAATGTAGCGTATTTTTCATTTATTCACGCAATAAAGTAAATTTTATATGTAAACTTGAATTGTTTAAGTCAGCTTAATGTGTGAATATATCTACGTGCTAAGCGTCGTTATTAGTAATCATATTCAAAATGCATATTTTTAGGTTGGCAGATGCTTGATGACGACTCGTGGGCCGTAATGAAGAAGAAGTCTCGCAATTGGTTATATTGTACGGTGGACAACAACGTTTCAAAGAAAAGTGGGTGTGCCGTCTAAATCAGAAACATCAAGAATTCCCTTTTGTCCGTGAGTATTCAATATATATAGCATTGCTGCTTAATCAACCGAAGCAGAGTTAGATCATTTTTCGGTTGATATGATTTTGAATACGTCCAAAGTGATAAATTGTGTTCCCTTTTAACTATACCGACTAACGAGTACACTGCCGTGTTTATTATTACAGGTACCTGAACTAGAAGCATCTGTCAAAATGCCTTTCCTGGAATCTTGCTGGTCTCCCTGCATTTGGTCTAATAATGTTAAATCCGGAAGTAAAGCAGTCGCCGTGTACACAGCGGCTATGAGTATTGTTTTGATTACCATGGTGTGTTACATGCTCAACGGAGGAGATTCTACACAACTCTATAGTCCTTTATTTGAGGCTGACATAAGAGGATGTGAGTACTAAGGCTACACCCATTTTAATTTATATTACCTTTTTATAGATTTTTCATAAAATAAAAAAATACATTATTACTATATTTGCACTGTACAATGTACAATTTTTTTTTTTTAAAGAAAAGATTCAATTAAATATTCCCTTTTTCAGCTATGCAAGTTTTCGGAGGAATTTTCATTTTTTACTTCGTTTGCTTATTCTTTGGCTCTATTTTCATGGTAAGTTACTAAATATTATATATTTTTAAATACTTTAGTATTGTTAATAATAGAAACACGAGTATAAGATTACATATATTGTGAATCAATAAATTTTATTGATTAATTTCAGTTACACACATTCCAATCATAATTTGTTTGCAAAATTTTTCCAGGTCATGGGCATTTCCAAAACGAATCGAGGCCTGATGCTTCCATGGTTATCAGCTATGGGATTGGGGTGTGCATTTCAACTTGTTTTTGGATTGTGGCTACTCGGCGGCTATTACATTTATGTGAGTGAAATTTCAAAATTGTTTGTCACAAACAGTGGTAAATGTGGCATATATTTATTTTAAAAAATTATAGCTATATATGTCTGCTAACTATCAAAATAATATTAAATCATAATACTTTAAATAAAATCTATAAATGAATTAATTATAATTGGGCACTCGTCTGGAGAATTCAGTGTCGACATTAATTTAACAAAAATAAGCAGAACGGCACAAACAAATGCACAACATACACGACTGCAGTTCATCTTTCTGATCAGTCTAGTGTTGTATTTCCTATCAATATTATTCATGACTCATGAAATGTCAAAATTGTGTCAAATAAAGCACTCTTCACACAGCAATAATTTTTTAACCGCAAAGTCTGCAAAATTGCACAAAAAACATGGATGTTTTATTGAAAGAATACCTAGTGACAATATGTTGGTCGATTGTCAGTTGTAGCGACGTGAGTTTAAGATTTCAATAAGTCTACGTTAAGTCAGACAAGATCCAATGAATAAAGTTGCATTAATTGGTAAATTTGCTTTTCTAGTTGGACTCAGTGTATGCAGCTTTAGTGGACTGGATTTGGATGTCATACAATGTAAGCAGTGTCAAGTACACAAATAATTAAATAAAAATATTATGATGGAATTCCAGCAGATGCTTTCTGTCAAAAATATTGAATATATTAATAATTAATTCATCAAAACCTCAGGGTAGTTGTATCGATTATTTTTGGTGTCTTGTAGGTTTTATCTAGTATAGATAGGGAATTCTCTTTAGAGTACATTTTGGCTTGAGTGCCAATGTTATTAATTTCATATTATTATTTCTTATTTATAATTTTATTTTCTCTGACAACGAAGGATTATTTTAACATGATACATTGTCGATACTCGTTAGTTACTAAAATTTCAGTAGCCACCTAATTTTGAATCTGTTGACTATTTTATCTGCGGATAGATCTATTCCTAATTAATTTACAAGACATGCTTAAAATATTTTAAATCTTCTCTTACAATCTCTAATTTTGGATAGATTTTTCTACTGACTAAATGGCAATAAAATTTAAAAAGAATTAAGTAAAATATATTTATTATTATAGAAATGTTGTAGGTTTTATTAGGGTGTCCGATGTCACCTATCAAGGTAACATGAATTATGAACACTATCTATTATGTTATTTTCAGATTTATTGCTGGTTTTGTGTATATTCACAATATCAGATAATCGCAGAAATGCAGTCACCAAACATTGAGCTGCTCTGGCCATGAATCAACTCACCCATTCAGATTGAAGACAAATAAAAGAATCTCAACATGAAATAGACCATTCTCCATAAACTGCTTCCAGTTATAATTATTATGGAGATAGACTGGAACAACTAAAGAATAAAGTATTTTGGATGAGCCAATAGCATAGTAAGAATATTGTAGCTTATTATTTTTTTGATAATTAACTACAAGTAGTTTGACTATCATCCAATGAAATGAATTTGTCCACCATGGTGTTCGGCAGAGCAATGATGAATATTTGTCTAAAATTATTGTTTTTTTTTTTTAAATATAGTTAACCTTAAGACTATTTGACCTAAGGATTTGGAAACCAACAAATTTTATTTTTAGCTGCTGACTAAACGTACTGGAATATGCATTATTGATATTTATAGTTAAACAATAATTTATTTTTTATTAATGAATGAAATGTTACTTTTTTTAAAGGTTACTTTATTATTTTATACATTGAAAAAAATAATCTTCGTAACAGTACATGATCCTGTCACTTGCATTTATTTCAATAATCGATTATATAATTTTGGCATAAAATCCTTTATTCCAAATGAACATTTCCACAATCAATTTTGATTGGCCATATTTTTAAAAATATTTTATATGAACTCATAATTTCTTATTGAAATTAATTTATACTTGCACACGTGTTGATTAGTTGATAGTGTTGGGGGAATATTAAACTAATATAATAGATAAATGATATTAATTTACAATCACAATCTTCAAAATTCCCTCAGTATTTTCAAATCATATTTACTTTTCACATTTTCAACACAATAAATCCAGCAACAGCATTAGATTTTAAATATCTGATTTTTTTAATGTTTAAGTTTGTTCATAGATCTAATTTATTAGAACTAATGTTTATATACGCATAGAATAACTTATTCATGATTTGACCGCTTTATATACTTTTAAAATTAATTGACGTTATGTCGGTAAAAAAAAGTGTCACTCGAAAATTATAGTAAATGCAATATTATGAGATGGATAATGCTGAACTCTACAACGCACATAAAAATATGATCACGATAAGGTGACGGAAAATTTTGGATTACAATAAATATAATTTGTGAACCCAAAAATAAATACTCAAGTTTTAAAGTATTAAGAAATGTTTGTAAGGAAAATAGTCTATACTGTGACTTTCAAATCAAGATTTCTGGTCACTAGTACTGCTATCACTGTACTTTTGATTTAACAACTACAATTAGTTCATTCCTTCTTATTTACAAGAAATCATGTTCTCTGTATTCACTGTGCAATATTACCAAAGCAGAATGACGCCGTGTTTAGATCGGAGAACCTCTGGTATTGTTAAAATTTTATTTTTGTAACTTACCAAATAAGGAAATAATATTTGTATGTCGTGTTTATTTTAAGTCTTTTATTCTAGAATCGGGTGATTGGAATCTCACGAAAATATCATTATTGACTTCTTAAATTTACAGCATATTTATCTAATGAAAAAGCACAAATTTTAGAGAGTAAATAATGTATTATTAAAATGACAAAGGTATATAAATCTTTTATGTATGTATATATAGAGAGATATTTTTTCTGTTATATTGTATCTTATTTGAAAATACGTCCATTAATATTTTTTTGTATTACTATCCGTCCGTATAAATGACTGATTTTTTTATAATCTTTTACAATACATGTTTTGTGTTTACATAAAAATATAGTTAATAAGAATCATGTTCAAACTGGTTAGAATATCAAAATGCCGATATTCTTTGATAAAATCAAGAGTCCTAATAATATGACTATTATTAATATGTACATTGTCAGTAAAAATATCCTTTAAATTAACACATATTGTGTAGTGCCTTAGTAAAATAAAAGTAAATCGTTTTATATTGGCTTGTAGACAAAATTTAAATATTCAAAACTAAAGCTATCTAAGCTTTTAAAATCTATCAAAAATCACGCACAATCGGCTTTTTTTACATTGTGATTTCATTTGTATTCGCTGCTGTCAATTTACGTAGTATATAATAATACAAATAAAATCATAATGATTAAAAGAAACCAAAAAAAAATATTTTTTACTGTCACATATTGTTACCTTCCACAGATACCTCTGTAGATAGAGCATAGTTAACTTTTTTTTGAAAAATATTACTCAAACATGCCATTAGTTGTAACAGTATCCATTACGTGAACTAATTGAGATTTTGATGAGTCTAATCAAATATGTTGGTTGTGTTGTAGAGCATCTGAAAATTAAAATACACACAAGATTCTTCTTCAAAAATTTTACTATACCTCTTAAAAATTTAAAGAATCTCAATAAGCTAAATACGACGTGTGTTCATTTGTTTGAAGACGATTCATTAAATTATGTGACCCATGCTATTGTCCTTATTTGGCTAATTGCTTGTTGAACTTGTGAATGAGCAAGCACGCTGTAGATAATGCCTTTTTTACTGATTTTGTACAAAATGTATTTTGATAAGAATTTTTAATAAATGATTTTAAATCAAAACCTAGCTTTTAATTGAACATTATAATATCAGATTTTCTATACAGAAAACTTTCTATACGAAATGAAGCGTTCCATGTGTTATGGATGCCACTCGGCACAGCGTATATTATCTTTAAATTAAAAACTTTTAGTGATTATAATAAAGAGAAATCCACAGTGATAAATCACGTTATAACCTAATATTCCCACCTACTAAAGATTTTACATACCTGTGAGCTTTAGCAATAATAGCAGTTGAAATTATTAGATAATAAATTATGTTGATTCCATTCAATTTGTTTGAAAAATGACCGATTTTTACATTATTTTGTGCTATTCTAAAGTCTTTAAATAATATTATATAAAAAAAAAAAATTATAATTTGATATTGTACAAAAACTAAAACAATAATGACGATTTTCAGTATGTTTATTGTCATCATCTCTTTTAATTAGTGTCATTTTACTAGTCTAATGGCGAATATTGATTTTAATTCATATAGCAGACAGTAAAAATGCCTTCAATTAAGAGTTCAAACCATGCACATCACCGGTCAACACAATGAGGAAGCCAGAAAAAAAAAGTTCCATCATTATTAATGACTGGAATTGTTTCATACATTGACATAACTTTCACGAGAGGCAATTACCCATAAAATTCCAATGCAAATACTAACATTTGTAGGCACATGCTTTAATATAACTCACTTATTTTATAAGCATGTTAATGGAATATAAATTTACGCCAAAGATAAAAAAAGATAATTCAAAACCTAAAAAATATTAATTTTAAAGATTAGTCACAGAATTCGTGAGTTTTCGTTGAAAATATTTATTTTGACAAAACTCTACAAGAAAGATAGTAAATAAATTTTAAAAAAGCCTATCAGCTCCATCACCTTCCGTATGGTCTAGTGTCCAGGATACCTGCACTTTATCCAGGAGACTTTGGCAATATTCCAATATTATAATTTTTTACCTACCTCCTGCTAGATACCTGACTTTCACCCTGGAGGCGTGGGCTCGATTCCCGTTACGGGGATTTCTTTTTTTTTTTTGTTTCATGTCATAATTTATTTTTGATGCTTATTTAAAACAATTTATTGACTAATTTGATTTAAATAATATCTAGAAAAAACTACAGTCGCCACTATAAGAAATCAACAAGTGCTATAGCATCACTTCAATAGATGGCGTTACACAACACGTATTATTGTCTATAAATGGCAGTAATACCACTAGTATATTTATTTTCCTAAATTTCCAAAAATAAAACAAATACCCTACAATAATTTTGAAAACTTTTTACTTAAATTTTTAACCACTTATATTAGTAAATTCAATACTTTTGACAGAGTACTTGGTGGAATTCCATTTTAATATTTTTGAGTAAAATACGTATATTAGTTGTGAATTCTTTTTTTTCTTCCCTAAAAAACTCTAAAGTCAGAAATATCTATTATAACATATCTATAAACTTCCGCGTGTGGCTTACTGTTGTTGCAAAGGCTAATATAATAGAAGGCAAGTAGCCCAGTTCGAAGCTGACTTCGTCAGATGGAGGCCCAACCACGTTTTTTACTTATTTTTCCGACGCATAAATAAACAATCACACTAATTACTGGGCACGCATTCTTTTCTTGAAATTTATATCCAACAAATTGACTTTATTTAACTCTAATAGTATTATTTGGTAAATCGTCAAGGGTCGGTATACTTGAATAGAAAAAATGATTTCGTCGAGTTTCTACAAACTCATAGATTAAGCTGCAGTTTTATGTCGATGTGATGTGTATGACAGATTAGAGAGTAAGGCTTTAGTGACCGATCTCCGAACAAATAATGACGTTCCGAAGTACCAGCACTCGGCTATTTTGTTCATCCACCTGGTTGGTGATTACACGCGGTCCTGCACCAGAGGAATCTTCTAATCCCAAGTCTTGAGGACCACACTGATGATCCGTTTTCCATAGTCCACGACAGAAACGCAGAGTCAAACTTGAGCTGGGCACTTTCGAATCCTATCTAAAATATACCCTTATTTTAAGGTAAATTCGAGGATATATGATAATTTACTACACTATAAAAATACTCAGCAAAAATGTATAATTTGTGTATTGACGTCATAAAGACCAACTTTATCTTTATAATACAATTATTTTCTTGGATACTCTTATAAAATAAAAACACGTTATTTCTAATAAAAATATAATATTAAAAAGAAAAGAGAATTTGTAATGATCTGTTACTTGTTAGTTCTCAAGTGTTACAGAATTATTTAATATCCATTAGAGAAATGCCTCTCTTGGATCTAAATACCACATAAAAATTTTAGGACTTGCTGATTATAACAACTTTATAATTTTATGACTAGAGATGGGTATATTAATTGAATTCGATAAATTTAATCGAATGAGTAAGCTAGTAATAATTAAATCGATTATCTCTTTTTTTAAATTTTATCAGTTATACGCACATTTTGAAAAAAATGCAAATCATAAAAAAATCAATAATTTTTTTTGAAAAAATGTAATAATAGATTATCTTTTTCAACGCGTGTAAATTATTCAATTCAGCAATTTAATAAAAAGTACGATATCGATTAGGTTTATTCGATAAAGGTCATCTATATACATAAGTCTATTGTATTGAAAGGATGCAGTAATTACAATTTTCAGAATTCCTTCTGACGGTAAATGAAAATGTCGTATTTTATGTCCCTATTCTCCTGTATTAATTTGAGATATATAGTAACTATATTAATAACAACATGCTCAGCAGTAATTTTTTTATTAGAATTTTCTATCTTAACTATTCATAAACAATGCTTTATACTTATAATATAGCTGCCTAGTTGCAAATTAGCTTGCAATACGGATGACCTATACGTCTTGTAGGGCTACAGAATTAATACATTTCAGCGATATATTTTTATACTGTATTTTAAAATAGAGTTTAACCGGTTCAAATATGTTTTAGCCCTAGAACCTGAATTAATATCTATATAGTACAAAAACAAAAAAGAAATATTTTTTTAAAATATCGAAAATTCAAATGACCAAGTCCGTCCTTTATTAGCCCCTTCAATTCAGTGATTTATAATACCTAATTTCTGTAGTAAGGTAATTCGTCAATCTAAATCTGAGGACAGAGTGCCGAAGAAACTTACTCGATGCAGTACTGACCGATGATGGCTTCATCCGCTGTCAATAATGGATGATGCATCTCCGATTAAAGCCGTAAATAAACAAAGATGAAGCCATAAACTTTGGTACTTTCCATAAACAGGATTTATGGACACATATTGTCTTTGAGCATGATGCATACAATTGTACCAAACCGCATGTAAAATAAGCTTGTCTGGGATTGGAGAAACTGCAGGTAACATATTGATCAGAATATTTAGATAGTAGTTAGTACGAAAAGTATGAAAGTAATACTTATATGTTTTGAATTCTTAAAATATATTAATGCAACTCAAGCCAAATAAAATAATTCATATTTATAAACAGAAATTCCAAATCAAGCAATATTTACTTCTATATTAAATACGTTTTAAAAAAATATTTACGTATATAATTAAATGTATCCCAAGGAGAAAAATATCCTTATTTCTTAAATAAAAAATTGGTCTATTTTACTAAATGTTGGTTTTCTAAATAAAGCTAATAAATCAGCATTTCAAATAAAGTTGCAGCAGTTAAATAAAGCACACCTCACGAAATAAGTGTTTCATACTGTCAATTGCGTAATGTAATTTTGAAATGAATAAACATTTTTTGAATATAAATAATATGGATTACATGTTTATAACGGAGGTCTTTCATCTCAATTCACAGCTAACGATTCAATTATTAAGCCCGCATCACACTTCAGCAATCCTCTTGTATCTGCCGACCCGACACAAATCCCCTGGATTAGGAGGGCCAGCTCCCCGGGCCGGGACCTGGCCATCATCGCCGGTAAGTCGTCGGAGACGTCCAGGAGGATCAACCGCCAGAACAGCGGGACGTGATTTTGTTAATGTCGGGGAATGTGGTTACATCAAGAAACTCCAAGAAGGGACTAAGATTGTATTAATTATGTTTTGGACCCCACAGAGACTAGATAAAACTATTTATAATCCCATTTATTTAGAGTTCTTGGTTAAATTCTTGGTATCGCATTTAAATTACCGATCTTTATCTCCATATGTAGATTTAAGGAATTTATTATATGAAGGAGTTAATGTACTCTGTGTGAACATGAAAGAGAAAAGTTATCTGCTGATACTTATTAGACAAATGGGATAGTAATAATTGATTTCTTTAAGACTAAGAAAATTTAAAGCTTGCACAAATACAAAACACCACAGTTGATAATTATGTCGATAATGTCGTAACATATATAAAAAAAATAATACACATATAAATTAATAATTCATATTTAACTTTTTATTATAGACGCAATCAAACTTTTTTCCCTTTGATATGGTACATGTAGTCTAAAATTTCAGGATTTTCAAAAATAATCTCTAACATAGTATCTAAGGATAAGAAATTACCGATTAAATGGTTAATTATTTTTTGTGCTACAACAAACTATCATACTACTGGTTTTGCCCATGAAGATAAACGATTTGATTTGATCGGATTGTTAATCTACCGTTACACTATCCCTACAAAAACATGCTAAAAAAAAACATCAGTACCCATTTCAACCTGATGGTTAGCTAAATAAATGATGATTTATGATAAGCTATTGATCATTAATCAACATCTATTTACATTGATCGTTATATCAAAGTAGAAAAAGTACAAATAATGTAATACAACATATAAATGTTGCTAGTACTGCTATGTCAAAAGTGTTAAATATTTTATTAAATTATGAACCTAGTGCAAATACAGGTTAGTTTTATGGCGTTTAATTATTCATTATGGCCGATTAAGACAAAGAGAACTCTCACAGAATGAAAACTGGAGAAAAATGCATTAAGTGTGAAATATTCCCTAATAAAAACACACGCTGTGTAAGAACAATTAATTTTATTTGCGTGTGAAATTTCGCATGCCAATTCTTCATAATATTAAATTTATACCAAAGCCGGCTATTTTTTATTGAATAAAGATATGCGATAATATGTTTAACTAAACCTGAATATATCTTTTACCTAGATAACTTTCTTCGCGCTTTAACATTTTATATGTGTTGACATTTGAATCATTTTTTGTATAGAATTTTGTCTACAAACGTTAATTTTAAACCAATTCAAATGCACTATACGCATTAAAATAAAATTCAAACTGGGAGACACTGAAGGTGTAAGTGTACGATGTTTTCAAAACTAAGGAAGATGGGGTATATTAAAATAAAATAAAGTAAGTGTTTGTAGTATATACCCTGCAAATGGCTGTAATTTTAGTTTTTATTCATGAGTGTAAAAACTCAACTGTTTTGAGAATCAAAATCCAGCGCGGCCAAACCGGTCGCGGTTTTTCAGGCGCGCGGCTCCTTCATTAAAGGCAAGTGCAGCGGCTGTCTCGGCGGGACAATGATCCTCCGCGGTGCGGTTTTTGCAGCCATTCATGCTCTCATGATGCAGGGCATCCGAAGAAACCGCACCATTGGCGTGCGGTCTCCTTTCCGTGCGAGGCATTGATTTATTTGTGTGGATCGTAAATTATTAGAAAAAGAGATACGCGAGGTTTGAACTTATTTTTTTTTTAATTCCTCGTTGGTATCTGTATTACTTTCAAATTTATATTGACGAGAAAATCTATTTAAGAAAGGCCAATCAATGTATATGTGCTATATATATAAAAAAAACGATTTTCATTTCTGGGTATTATTGAATAATTAATAGATCTGCACATTGTTTTATGATGAACACAGAGAATTAATACGTATTTAAAGGTAGAAAACAAATTATGAAGTTTAAAAAAAAAAAATTCACTGAAACTGTTTGAAATGAATTTCTCGTCCCTGGGTTAAAGAAATAATGCAATTTTCACAACTTCAATAGAGGCTATGCTACTTTGGCGCATTAAAATTTTATTTCTACATTCCTACCGACAAATCGAGGCATTGTTCACGTCAATTTGCATTACAGCCGTCGACACCGTTCCGCCAACAGACATTATCAATCTGAATAAATCAACGCAGTTGTAAATCAGAAGCAGCAAAAAATACAACAGCGATAATAACAAAGAATGAATAGCAGCGTTAATAAAAATTAACAGTTAGCAATCGTTAAGAAAACATTCGAAGCGGGCATCATAAAGCCCACTAATTTATTTAATTACTAAACCCCGCTGTGCTCTCCCTTGGAGACCGTCCCGGGCACTCCGGCCTGGACCATCCAAATTGGGAATATGAAAGACGCTAGCATGGTGGGTGATTGAAAGCAACTCAGAAGCGGTGAAGAGTGTTTTGGGCTCATTGCACGCACACGATGCCCGCGAGTGTCGATATGACACGAAAATCTACAATGACTGGATGTTTTGTTTGTGAGCTGCAATATGGAATTATTATAATAAGTAATTATGATTGTTATCCGACGTAATGTACGGGCTACCCCGTTGTTTGCATTAAACAGCAGTTTTGTAAATTTATATTCAATGCCCACGTGGACGCAGGTGATTGTACTGACGAATGTTTGTTTAACAGGAATTTCTTGTGTATTGCGTGATTTCAATAATTTTTTTAAATTTATTCAATAAGCGTTTGATTGAAAGTGCAGTGATAATATTTTCTAACTTGTATTCATAGTAAATAATGTCTGCAGATTGAAAAACCTTTTCTGATGGTTTTTTTTATTTTATTTTCTGTTTTCTCAGTTATGACAGTGATTGGGCTTTTCGTTCAGATTGTAAACAGTTTAAATTCATTTTGTTCGTGGAGCTATCTTATATTGATGATTGATGAAACGGCAGATTATAACACAACGCAATCACTGCAGATAAGACAGTATAATGTATATTATATAATATTTTTTAATGCCTTGCAGCTGAGCACACGAAATCAGACCCAAAGGCACTGGAAACGCGCATTTAGTTTTCCGCAAGCGATGGACGAACTCGAGTAAAAAACACAAAGGCATTTTTATACGTACTCATCAGGTATACAGTAAGCCCATTGAAAATTACCTGCGCAGACCACCGGACCGGCGCGGACGGGCGCACGTCGGAGAACAATCGCGGGCTGGACATCTGCCCAGGGGCGGAGCGGCTACTTGCGATTTCATCTGATGCAGTACCGGCTCCGAGCATATTTGAGTTTTCGCTATTGACATTGCGCACTGCGCGTGCACCTGCGGCGATGTGGGTATACCTGTTTCTTTGCAAAGTAAACGTTATCTTATATTTTAATGGCTATATTATTACAAGCGAAATTTTACTGAAAATAAAACACGCTTCGGTGAGCAAAGTGATCATAAATTGACTGTCAATATGTAATCGATAATTGCAATACAAGGCATATCAATATAATTTAGAAGAAAAAAAATTGTTACATTGACTGATAAAAGTTATAAATTGATTTGCTGATAATTTAAATAATTGCCAATTAGTAATAGTATGTCTAGATCTAATAAATTTAATATAACATTAATCA
Organism: Atopsyche davidsoni; assembly: GCA_022113835.1. Lineage (NCBI taxonomy): Eukaryota > Metazoa > Arthropoda > Insecta > Trichoptera > Hydrobiosidae > Atopsyche > Atopsyche davidsoni. Next base: position 3,946,309 of record JAILWY010000006.1, on the reverse strand, counting down.
TATCAGAATAGATGCACGGTTTATGTTTTCACTTTCATCCAATGTAAAATCAATTGATAAATTAGACTTTTGAATAAAATAACAATGGGCAGACAAGCGACAACATCATTTATAAAATAGTATCCCTTACACGTCAGAATAAATATTGTTACTAAAAAGACACTAGATTTAAAAAAATAATCATTTTAAATGAATACGTTACGTTTGATGAGATTTTTGCTAAACGAAAAGAATTATGAATTACACTACATATTATTACAATTTTCGCGTATTTCTGCATTAATATAATAAAAACAAAAAAATCTTTACAAAAGACTTATTCTAATGTGCAATACACCAATCACAAATCTAAGCTAGTTTAATTTAGTAAATAACGCTAAGGACATGTAACAAAGTACACGAGGTTTAAAGTTAAAGCCAAAAAGTTCTGTGTACAAGTTTTTGTTCGATTAAATATCCATTCACGAGGCGGGCTCTGATTTATATCTATGGAAGATTCACGTAAAGGGCCGAATGTACCGTTGCTCTGAATATAAAGTCGATACCAAAGCACAGGGGCGTACGTCCGCGGCGAAGAAAGCGGTGATCGTATTAAAAATTGATTTAAAAGACCAGCGGTTACGTGTGATTTATGATAACTTAAGTTTTGTTCGTAGTACATGAACATACAATTTATCAAAATTAAAAGAAAACAAATTATCGATTTGAAGCGACTAAATGCAGTATATATAATCAATAAACTATATATATATATATATATATATATATATATATATAGTATATTGATTGTACATAGATACTAGTATATATTTATTTTACAAAGTAGGAAATAAAATATAAATCTAGCTTTCATAAAATAAAACTATATCCAGAACGGTATTCGATGCTCAATTATATGGCTAAAAAAATTACTGGCAATAACACCAATACATATGCTTATTCATAACAAGATTTTTCGTTATGTAGAAAAAGCGATAATATTTAATGCTTTACAACATTATTATTCAAATATTCAATAAACAACACGTCATAAAACGTTTCACAATTTCATGTTATGCACATCTTCCAACCGGTAAGCACCTTGTAATCCTATGGTTATGTTTAAACTATCTTTTCCACAGAGATATACATTAACTCTTTATTTAACAACATGTATATTTTATTTTTAGTTGGTTTTATCATATTCACGGATTTGTTGTAATACAATTACATTGATTTAATTTATAAAATTTACAGAAAAATAATAAAATACGTAGTTTTAAATTGTCACGGTCCATGGAATCTTAGTACTATTGAATTGGATCCGCGTGTGATACGATAACGAACTATGTTTATATTTCATGAACGTTATAAGTAAGATTCTTTGAGATTTAGATAATAATGATTTTTACTGGCTTATTTACGGGACCAATTTCTGAGAATTAAAATAAATAACAAGCAAGATATTTCATCGCAAATGCATTATAAATTTATAACATTAAATAAAGACAAATAAATAATCCGGGCCTAACCAAGGGGAAAAGTGCAATAAATATACGCAACATTACTACATATAAAAGAATATATTTCTAAACATGAAACTTTAATAAAAAAAAAAAACTTTTTATATTTTAAGCAACACAGCTTGGCGATTGTATTTTTTCGCCGACTGTGGTCATTTAATATAAATTATTAATTTTAGCCGTTTATGTGTGTTAAAAAAGTTTTTGTATTAATGTACCTAAAGTATAATAAATTCTTATGACAGTGTGGTTTTATGACTGTTTAATTCGGATTTATAGAATATTTGCCTATCGGCATATATTCGTGTTTCGATATTAATGAATTGATGTGTTCTATAAAGGGTTAAAGCAATAAATATGTCGATATGCACATGACGCATATTGGTACATTTTTATGGAAAACAGTACCATGTTTATGTGGCCATAAATCCATACAAATACAAATAAAACACGCCCTTGTGATGTGGATAAATAAAGTAAATTAACAATTTTGCATAAGCATCCGATCATAGGTATAAGACCGGTTATAGAGAAAATTACGTGAGGTGGCTATGAAGTAGGTACTGAAAATATACATTCCGATTCCATTGACTTCAAAAATCAATTAATTCACAAAGAATTTATAAAATGACTCGATAATAATTTAATCTTAACGCAAGCAAAGGCTATCATCTTCTACGCGCTGCTGTCTAAAGTAATCTATCGCTAACGCAATAATGTATTAAAAAGGTGAACATGCCTATAAAGCAATTTATTCTGGAAACCTATTGTGCCTGCGGTTTATCCATCCAACAGCAAAGAAAAGATACGAAAAATGTATTAAAAATTATTACATTTTATTACATAATTCAAATTCATTGATCACATTCATAATCACAGTTCAATCATTATCTGCTTTCACACAGGGCACGCTACTGTTTATCTACACAACTCTTTTTTTTTGCTGATAACCAGATTTGAAAATTTGGTATAGTGGATTTTTTAATATATATTTTATTTACTTAAATTATGTACCAAAAAACTGAATTATGATTTTAAAAAAATCTTAAATCTAAGCAAAAAAATAATATCAAATCGAGCAGTCCTTCATTTCAACAAGGCGCTTGAGGTCAAAAGGAAAAAGCGATCCATATTTTCCTCTAAGCCGTCACTTTCGCGTTCATTTTTCATTGGCCGCGGTGCGTGCTGTCAGCCAATGGGGGCCGCAGGGGGCACAAGGAGGCGCAGGGGGGCACAGGGGGGCACAGGGGGGCACAGGGGGGCACAGGGGGGCACAGGGGCACGCAGGCGCGGCGCACGAGCGCCCCATATAAGGCAGCACGCAGGCGCACTTGTCCGAGCTTTGTCCTTTTTTCGCATAAAAAACGACCCGTCTGCCGTGTACCCGCGTAGGCCTCCGCGTCTTCTATTAGGGCTGTAGTTTTGATGGATTTATACTTTGTTAATAAAAAGATTTTTATATTATAATTAAATATTTTAGATAAAATATAAAGTTCAAAAGAACATCAGTCTTCAATTCTTTGTGAAAAACTACAAAAAAAAATGGGTCGCACATTATCAATATGGAGGCATCGATCTTAGTTTTTGATAATGATTTTTCGACGTGCGATACTTTGTATTAATTACATTAAATACTATTAAGAAAATTTTACCCTCAAACACGAAATAGCGGCGGTAACAATCAACGACAGACAATGTCCAAATCCCGAGGTTTACAAGATAGATTTATCGGCTATGTTGCTTTAAACCGTACCAACCGACCAACAAATTGCTGTCGACCATGTACTTATACAATTTGTTAGTCGATTGTCAGTTGTGTTGCTTATTGAGTAGTGCGCTTTAAAATCACATAATACGGTGTGCTTGAACTATTTCAATTATGACTGCATTCCTGCAACTATACTGTTTCGGTTTCAAAGTAAAATTTGTAGGTCGCTTGTCAGTTGTGTTGTTACGTGTGTAGTAAACGCACACTACGGTGTGCTATAATTATGGCAATCATTACAAGAAAAATGATTTTTCTGTTGCAAACATGGCTTTCATTGTCAGCAGCATCCCCGGCAGGGCGCGCCGCCGCTTAGGATTCAGCGGCCGTCGCGCGTTTCTGAATTGAATACCGCCGGCCCTCCGCGGCTCGTCGTTACTTTTTGCCCTCCATTGTGGCTTCCCAGGAGTAGGTGCCCTCCGCAGAACGGATCTGACGGGAGAAATGAGGAATGAGGCTGCTGCGACAATAATATACGAGACCAGCTGCGAAATGATAACAAAAATGCAACGCGTATTGCGTGTACTATTTTATTTACTTATAAAAAGCCTGTATTATATGTATGTTACTGAGTTAGGTAATCTCGTTATATTAATTTTAAACAAGAAATATAAGGATCCATTAGATGAATTGTTGATATGCAAATAGGAGAAATACTGCGTTGATTTTCTTCAAAACCCTCCGAAGGCAGTGTATTGTACGATGAGTACATTTTACTAAACCAATAAAGAACTGTTATTTATTATTTAATTGTAAGTCAATAAAAAAATTATTGGTTTTAATAATTTATTGTATGTATCTAAACCAATAAAGCTAAATATTGTATATTTTCACGTTTGTTATAACTGTCGTAATACCAAAGGCGTACACGTATTGGTTTAAGAATAGTTTCATAAACCACTATTATCATAAATCCGTGCCAATTTACATGTCTAGACAGCTACCGTCGCTTACAAGACACCGTAATTTATAGCCTACCTACAAATAATACAAGTACTTTATATATGTACTTGATATGTTTATCTAATATACATTATATTTAACTCCTTATTTAAACCAAAGTATATATATATATATAATCTGATTACATCAATATCATTATTTCTGTTGCTGTCATGATACAATACGATATCACTCAGATATAAATTATAGGTTCTTGATTGTATCAAATTATCTATCTACGTGATCTAATTCTAGTAATATGTAAATTGTCGCTGTAATTATATAACACGATAACATTATATCCTACCTTCCAATAATAAAAGTAAGTTACATGCTTGATATGTATATGCGTATAATGAAAATTATAGTTCTCTGATTATACTAAAGTATCTAGGCATTCTGACCTTAACAATGTGAATATCTCCGACGGTGTACTTATACCTTACGATATCGCAGCTACAAAGCGACTGATGCAGCTTCGGCGTCCATTTAGCTTGATAGTACTAAGCTGTGAGTTAGCGCCCCCAAGGAGCTTTCCTTTCCTCGGGTAAGAATGGCCGCCATCGGAACGTAAAAGGATATTTGTGATAATTCCCCAGCACATAAGCGTTTGAAATAATAATAATAAATTACCGCAGCGGTGCCCTTGCGATTTGCCAAGTCGTTTATCAGTGGCGTTGAAAAATTTAACCGAATAAAATCCCACTAAATATTCTAAAAAAATTAAAGACGTGGTGAGACCGATGCATCCATTTCCACGTGTTTTATGGAATAAGTTCCGCGAGAGAGTACAATGTATTTTAAATTATTTTAAAAAGAAGCAGTTACGGTAAGAAAACCTAGTATCAGTTTTCCGAAATGTGGATTCTTATCATTGTGAATAATGCGTCCAAATTTATTATATTAACTATCTACGAACTCTAAAAAAAATGTTTTCGTTTTATATAAGATTTTAACGTATTACTTGTTTGTATTTATTTTTTGCAAACGATACATTTCTTATTTTCAAGAATGTTTGTAGTTATAAAATACATCGCAAAAATTAAAACTAAGAATTAATCTAAAATTTTGTCTAAATACGAATTTAAGTAATATTCTAATATAAGACAATCAAACAATACCTTTGGATGGAAAAATCTGACGAAAATATCTGAAACTAGCCAACTGATTTTGTATTATATAAAAATAATCCATATATTATATTCTCATAGTTCCTCGTCAATATTAACAACACACATAGCAGCATTGATGACTCAATAAAAACATTAGCAATATTGATCTAAAGACATTATTTTTTTACCAGAACGCCACTGGACTGGATTCCCGCTTTCGTTTCTTGTAGTTGGCAACATTTGCAATGGAAATATCTGAAACTTCAATTCGCTCGCATACAGCGCACCCACACACCGACGGCGGGCCACACGCACACAAGCACATGCACGGTATTGTCACATTCAACTGAGACTTACAATTATTATTATCTTTAAGCCAGAGTCCATATCAAATAAAAGTCGTTAAAAAAAATCTAGAAGCACTAGAATAAAAATGATCTGTTGAATGTTACATACGTTATATTTTACTATCGTAATTAAATAAAAAAATTAAATTTTAAAAGATAAAAATGTTTAAATATCAATATTTCATACACATTTATGGGGTCATCGACACAATCTGAAAACGACCATCGTATTGAACCCTGTACAACAGAAACAGCAAGAAGAAACAGGAGCGAGTATTACTACCCAAGAAACTTTTTATATTCACAAAGCCTTCTTTTGAACACATTAATGTTATTTTCTTAAAAGATTTTATTGCATTTATTTCCACTCTTTTCTTACTAAAGTAATAAACTGTGCTTTGTAAATAAATAAATTTCAACGCAGGATTTGCAAGATTAAAGAATAACACAAAATTGAAATAAAATAAATAGCTGCTTAACTTATTTTGATTACGTAACCGCGTATACAACTATGGCGTCATTCACAGTTTGTTAAAAATTCTAAGAACCAATTTATATTATTTATAGACACAGAGCCGTGTTTCCAGGTGATACTGGTCGTTTTAAAATTTCAAGGCACTCTTGCACGTATATAATACAAACTCAAGAAACTTCACGGGCACAAGCCCTTCCTCATAAATAATATAGACATTAGGGTGTCCCTTATATGACCAAAAAAATTTTTTTTTCAAATTTCGAAATGCATACCCTCTACATTTTTTACTAATGCTATAAGATACTCAAATATAAAATTTCATCTTTCTAGAAAAATTGCAACTAGTGCCGACCGAGCTTCAAAGTTTAGTAAAAAACGTGTTTTGTCTTGATATTTCGGTCTGGTATAAAATCATTATAAATGCAATAAATTAGGTGAATAATAGTAAAAATTCAATTAAATGAACATTAATCTTTAATCAAAAACATAAAGTAATAACAATCAGTCAGGGTAACTTTTTTATAGAGTTGTTTTTTTACAGTCCGGATACAATTTTCTATGTTCCTGGACACAGCGCAGCAAGAACTGTTTTTGTTCTTCTTCAGCCGCGATAAGTCCGTTAAAATCTTGCATCATTTTAACAGCCCTTTCTGCAGTATTAATCACAACCCTCAAATAACTTATTTTTCTTTTAGCTTCCACAAAAGCACTATTATTATTCCAAGAAGATACATCTTCCTTTAGAAAACTGTCGTCGATCTGCAGTCGTGATAAAAATTGTTTGCTCTTTTCCGATACGAAATCATCCAGTGTTTTACAAACATAAGCAAACATCTTGTAGAGTCTTTTTGTCCTTCGCAGTTATTCTGCATTGTGACTGAAGTAAACACATTTTTAAAGAATAGATCGCTCTCGCCATCCAGCGTGCCTGATGCATGGCTTTGGGGGGGCTTAGTTTTAATTTTTCCTCTGAGTCTCCTCCCAAAAATATTACGCACAGTTCGACCAATTCGCGGTAGTCATCTCTTACATAACCTTTGTCTAATTCTGCCTTATAAAATATTAAAAAAGCTTGAATGTCTGTCTCGGCAACACGTTGTTTTACGAAATTAAGAGATGGTTCAATGTTACTAGCGTCGATGTTTTTCCAATTTTCTCTGAACTTTTTAAACATTGGAGTATCTGGGCTACTAGTAATTTACTTAATTTTGCTTTCAAAGACAGCTTTTAGGACCAATTCATAAACATGATGACGACAGACGAGCAGCAATTCTCTTCCTAAAGTTTCTCCAAAATAGCACAAGCTCCATTGAAACGGCCAGTATTGAAAGCTGTTGTGTCGCAGCACATTATTTGTACTTTATCGTGAAGGTTCTAGTCAAAGAGAGCTGTTGAGACAGCCTTAGCTTGATGTTTTTCAGAAGAATGTTCTAGTTTTGGCACTGCAAGAAGCTGTTCCTCATCGTCAAACGAAGCAATAACTGGCAAGCGTTCTTCTTTAGAACTTCGTACATCTAACCCGGGTAATAGTTTTCCATCCCAATGGACTGTGACTACGTCGGGTACATTACTTCCAAAGAAGTCAGATTTTATTGCTTCTGCCCTTGATTTTCTAGTTTCAGCAGCTAGTGGTTATCTTTGTCTTACAACCCTTTCCTCTTCTTCCAATCGTCGTTGTTTAGATCTATCTTCTTTTTCCGACAATTTTTTATCAACACCACCTAAGCATCCTGGTCGATCTGGCTCTCTCTGTTTCATTAAAAATAATTTATCTTACTCTATTTTCATTCTCTCAAAAGCATCAGCATGTGCAATATCAAACAAATTATCAAGATCAATTTTGAAATTGTTCTCACGGCTCTTGAACGTAACCTGAGTTTTCTTACAATTTTTTTTGCAACTCTCTCCAAACATGATATAAATCAACAAGTTTCTTCACGCAGTTAGGATATGCCCCTGTTGGAATTCTTGCTTTTTCCCAATATATGATGCACTCCCTAATCACAAGATTTGCACTTTCACTAACAATCAGTTTAACCTCGCGAATATTGTAAAATAGGACCGAGGGAATTTGTCGATTAGATGGTAATTTTGCACCATTTATTTGATATCTAGGCAAACCGATAAGGAAATTATTTTGTTTATCACTCCGTAATTCCACCGACATGTTAACGCACTAAACAATGGAGCACTACTAATCTCAAAAATCACGTATGAAATGACAAATAAAACATGCAGTTACAAGTCACAGCGCAGTACTTACGCAACTTGTATGGACAAGTTAAAATCGCAAGTCGGCACGGGTTACCGTTTATAAATCGAACTAATATTTTTTTCTAGACAATATAGGGTTATTACTAAACTTTTAAGAAGGTATGCGTAAAAAAATATTGAACTTGAATTTTAAGGGACACCCTAATAGACATGCATACATGCCTACAGTCCTGCCATTTTGAGAAATGAATTTCTGCACTTATGCAAAATGCGCCGCGGTGTTGCTAGGACATCACTCCTGGCGCTCATGCAGCTCGCCAACGCCTCCTCCGCCTCCGCCCACGGAGCATTCTGGAACACATTACTGGATCTAGCCGCACTCCAGGCGCACTATCTGCACTATCCTCAACTTGACGGAAATTATTTTGAACTATTTTTTACGAATGGGAGAGATTCGGCTCAAACAATCAAAACGAAGTGTTTAACTATCATTCTGCTGCTACACGAGCTTCATAGTCACATTTTTATTTAGTTTAAAATAGGTAGATTCGTATGAATTAAATTTAATGCAAGGCTTGGAACAATTATATAACGACTTAACAGACAAATTTTATAAACACATAATCAAGGTCTAAAACCAGACAATTAATAGGAGGCAAGTAGGGATAAGGCAAATGTACGTGGACTATGAAGTATCCAAAGGCAATTGTGGCTTAGAAGGTCTCTGAAATTGATCGTGTTGTTTACACTGAAATCTCAGAAACCTTGGTAATTAACACGAAACAATTTATAATATTACTAAAATTAAACAAATATTTAAATCTTTGCTCCACACGAATTCGAACCCAGGACGCTCGGTAAGTAAACGTGCAATAGGACCATTCTGACGGTAGGTACTGTTGGCTATTTGTTGTTTTATTTTTTTAATTGCATGTCCCCCCGGGTTGATTATCCATGCTTAATACCGAATGAAAGTAAACAAGACAAAATTTCATTGACAGAATTATGTAGTCAAATAACCAGTTTTAAAAGAATTGCAAAATTTTTCCACGTACTTGCATCGATAGTAAATTTGGTGTCGATTTCTTTTATGTTATCTTCGCGAGCAGGAGATATCCAAGATCAGATAATCTGTAAGAGGAGTTTTTATTCCTTAATTGGCAAGACCGAGAGACCATAAGTTTTAAATCGATTGGAGGCAATTACGAATGTACCAAACTTATTATGTTTCCAGCATTTGCCTCGACGTATACAAGAAAATTATAGAAAAGCTACCATAAGCTCTTCTATACGTACAGACAAATAGGTTACAAATTCTCGCTGTAAAAACGATGTTGAATCGCACCTGAATAACAAGTAGTTTACCTCAACATGTATTACTAACACAAAAATTCAACAATGGGTTTCGCATAATACAACATCAATTAATTATTTTTGTTGAAATTTTACCACGGTTTTACTTTACTTGGATTCGAGTACATGATCTCATGGTTGGTGAGCGGTTCTTTTTAACTACTAGCACTAACTAACGCACTGAACTTTCACAGTGTGACAAGGCTTATCCTTTGTAATTGGATACATTGCAAAAAATAAAAATATTTATTTATGATGTATAAAACAGTATAAAAATGCGAAGTCGTGTACACACATAATGCCTAGACTCGTAGACTATAATAAACATTTCTTTCTCTACCTTGCAAACATGTGCAAAGCCATATGTGTACGAATGGGCTGTACTAACTTCCTCGATCATTTAACTCTTGGGCTGCTGGAGTAAATCCATGCATCGTGACCTTTCAGCTATCATTATCTCTTCATATGGTGCGGTAAAGTGGGGCGATAGGATCTGCCGCGGGGTACGTGCAGTGTTACTTGGAATCTGGATCTCAACATTGTTGTATTACGTAAAATGGTTAATTTAAACTTAATTTATCTTAAGATGTACACGTGAAATAATGTGAAAAGTCCCAGACTTTTTTGGAGGGTGGGATTCAAACCCGCACTTCATTGGCAAACGTGGCTTATTGCCTTTACACCTTTGACTAAATTGGTTATATGGTAAGGTTTTTTAAATCTAAGGTTTACATGCGGCATACAGACTTAGGTAATCTAAGCGAAAAACTTATAAAAACAATAACAGAAGTAAGAGGTAGATATACAGGCTTCAAAGCGATCAAAAGATATTACAGGTGTGTCCAGCATATACAGTAAAATCAAAAAAAATTTCAAGGGTCTTTTGAATATTTTTGCTTCGGTTTTGCTATTTGGTGAATACCATCGACATTTTATAAAAAAATAAGCAATTGAAATCAGAACTTCTAGTAGCATTGTTAGATTTACAGACAAACAGATGATTTAAGTATCGATAAACTTAAGGTAATATTTTTTTATTCTTAAAAATAAATTACGGCTATTGTAACATGGTATAGCGTTGCATTAAGAGTATTTACTAATTATATGATAATGTAATAAAACATAATTCACGTGTTTAACATCACATACGGACCCAAATTCTAAGTCTAATTCAAAATGAACCCCGATTTGATAAAGATCGTCACGATATTAATACGCTTGCCCGCTAAGCCAGTATTTTTCGTAGTGGTTATCACAAACATTCACAATTTCACCCCAACTAATAATGAGAAATACATTGAAACGTGTTGGGTCTTTTCAGTAACAATTATATTGCAAGATTGTGAACATTAATTTGTTTCTCGGTTCTTGCATGTAGACACAGAACTTTATTACTATGCCAAGCCAATCATGAGCGAGATCGCTACCAGTAAACCAATTGTAGCAATTACAATTGGTTTAAATTCAACAATTATTGTTGTAGAGTTGAAATCAGTCGCATCGGCACACAGAGCACACTTGATCGACGCATGTGCATCCTTTTAATTGCATCCACTGCAACTGAGAATGCAACAAAAAGTGGCCGCCGTACACGCAGACTGCATTCAGATGGAAGTATTTTCAACAATGCGATCCAGGAGAGATTGCAAGAGAAGCAAAACATTATTTTATTGACAGTGTTAACCATTACTTAAAGAGCGAGAGCTTCCGCGTGTTTTCATACGCGAAATCAAGACTTGGGTACAGATTTTTGAATATGATAAAATGACATTTTATTAACGTTATTATGCTTTGTATACTATACATCAATTGGAAATTATATATATATATATATATATATATATATATATATATATATAAATGTAAATTACTCTTATAGAATTGGAAAATTACGAAAACCAATATTTATTTAGGTAAATGGAGCATGAGAACAATATCAAAGCACGATATTGTTGAAACAACAATAAAACCAATCCATGCTAGGACTTATTAAAAAAAAAAATTAATTTGATTATTCATTTCACTGTGACTACAGTGACAAAATACAAATGACAATTTCATATAAATCTCAAAATACATTTTTTATAAAATAGTTAGGATAAAAAAAGTTCCTTTTATTGAAGGGCATTTGAGTTGTTTATTGTAATACGGACCGAAATTTGCGAAAAGTTAACAATTTATTTTATTTCACGTGAATGTATATTTTACTTTGCTAAACTAGTCATTTGTAAAAGAAAATATCACTTTAAAATTACTTAATATTATTTTATTTGTGTACCAAGGTGGCCGCTTTTCTTTTATTTTCTATTTATAAAAACGGGTGATTAATATAGTAATAATTTAAATTATAAATAACGATTTTAATAACGAGTTGAAATTTGATGAAACAACAAAATGTTTTTATCGTTTCGCTTGAGTGGCGTCTTCATCCCTGACTCAGCGCCCGTGGAAAGGTTCACGTTGCCGCCCGGCGCAGTTGGCAAGACTGACTGGCGGTGAAAGCCTCCTGCTCTGCCGACTGAAGACTGAATGGGATTCCCTCTTGTTTCTCAGCATTTCATTCAAGGAGCTTCCATACCGACGTCATTTAAATATTACCAGGCGCTCCGCGTCCAGTATGAAGCGCTCACAATAGAAATTTATTATAGATATAATAATTGTACACCGAAGTGCAAAATTCAATAGAAGATATATAAGATGCTGAAGTATACGAATCAAGTATTGGATAAATAAATTTGTCAATACTTGGACTTAATAATTTAAGTAGAAAATCTATTTTTTACATTCGTAGGATAAGAAGTTTGCGATTTTCAAATATCACAATCGATTAGTTCGAGTCGTAGATCTTGGGAATCGGGGCACTACATAATCAGAACTTTAATTACTGTAAGTAACATATCAGATATAATTTAGAATTTTAAATCTATAAGTATTCTGGTGTATTATAAGTGTATACGAAGGGAAATAGTCTGTGTTTGGGTTGCCATGGTTGGCTACCGAAAATAATTATTGATTGAAATAAAAACAACGAATAAGGCTTCTAGACTAGAATTAAAATATAAAATCTAATCAAATAAATTTCAATCACAAATAATATAACGTAAACTTACGTAAACTTTGCGTTTTTCTAGGTTCAAACTATCGACAGTTCCGCTCTTAGTACGGGGTGCATGCATATACTTAAAATATAGACAATACAATAAACAAGTATAATCGGTTTACGCGTGTTGTTCGCTGCATTTATCAATATATTAAAGGACTCTTTACTTAGACCCACTTCCGGCCAAAAGCCACAATAAAAAGGCTAGCGCCCTGGGCCACCAGGCAGCCCCCTAGCCCCTCGGCGCTTCCCACAAGCGCTGTCCGCGCACATGCGGGAGCAGCCGTGTGATGCGCGCCGCAGGAAGTCGTGCCATTATTCCCAGACATATTAAATGCCCCTACTTCTTCTGGCAGCACGAGGGCAAGCGATGACTTTCCGGTATAGTTTTTGTCTCCGACTCGTGCATCGTGAAATGATTGGAATTTACAGCATTTGTATATTTTTTTGATCCAGTTGAGTATGTATAAATACATGCTTAAGAATTTGTTGCTACTTGCGATGTCACGAGATTGTTACCCACGATGTAAACCATCAGATTTATCCATTTAATGTTGAATATTTAAATTATAAAAAGGAAGATATTAATTCTCAAAGGCATCTGAATAGTGTGTTGTTTGTATAATAAATTTAGTTTTTTTTGCTTCAAATGACGAATCGTCACTGTTTTCTTAAAATATCAATAAATTTAAGAAGATTTAAAGTTCTCTTGAATATGTTTCCGCCCACAGTTGATTGCACGCCTTCCTTTTCTCACGCCAACCACAAAGACTTGCTACTATCCACATGAATATTTAATGTTGTATATTTTATACAAATAAACTTTAAAAGTAAATCTTTTGTTTGTATGTTTGCAGGTGATGCAATAATAACAAAGACGTCGTTTTGAGAATCCACCTCCGCCTGAGTCTCACCTGGGAGAAAGATGTATTATTAATACCCGCTATATCTAAACATTATACATAAACGGGAGACATGGGAGCTCTTAGCAAGAAGTTTAAAACTACACAATTATATAAAAGTATAAGGCCGCAAGGGGAGAGGCAAATAACCAAGCAGTTCGAAGCAATCACAACTCGTGTCCGGTTTGGTGTGTTTTTTAAATTTCCTTGCTGTAAAAAAATAATAATAAAAAACCGGAATCAGAAGATATTTTTATTTATAAAAGATTTTTTTAAATGTTTAATTTGCATTAATAATATCAAGAAAAAAATTGACTCACTAAGTTCGACTGAGATTCCCGTAAGGTCACTAACTAACTAATTGTCTTATAAACTTATAACTGACTTTCAATAATGAATCAGGGTGCGTAAGACATCTGAATTTTATAAAAAAAACTCGCAACCATTCAAAGGTTGTGAGTGGGTGATTTTTTTCTGTACATTAAAATCAATAAGCGTTTTTAATAGACTGTAATATTTTTTGAATGTTAATTAAGTCATAATGGATATAGTAATAATTTATCGGTAGGTCAAATAGTTTTGATAGCGTTGACCTGGAGTACCACTAGACGAACAGAGAATGTAAGATCCACGCTAGCTACTACCACTTACTCTGATGATTTGTTGTGGTACACCGTATACACAGTGCTTGCACTATTTTGCAAGATTCAAAACTCAGTATTATCAAAAAAAATTCACCTTGTGTATACAATTAATTTTACACTTCAGATACAAGATGGCTGATTTCACGTTTTTTTATTATTTATATTCTACTAAAAATCGATGAATCAAATTAATATAACAGCATTTGGTTAAGCCTTTATGATGCCAATTACTCGACTTTACACGGTTCGAAAAATATTATCATATGCTAAGCGCTTTTGCATTTTAAGGATCTTGTGTCATCTAAAGATCAAAATCACATTTATTATTTTCTTAAAAATTTAAATGACCTTTCCTCTCTTCACAAATACAATGACTGACAATGCAATACGAATGTAAACACTTAAATAATTTAAACTATCTGCTGACGATGTTATCACTAATATTAGCCGATCCACACATTGATTCGATCCTATTATATTATATTTGAGCAGGTCCTTGTTTTCAGAGTAAATTATTATCATTTATAGGCAAATAAATAACCTAATCTTTGCAAATATCATCGTTGTTTACGCCAACGCAAGCAGCAAACACGTACATCGCGGATGGCTTATAATTTGAGCCATGGTTCTCGCTAATGAATCTCCCCGGAGGATAGTTTTCCGCACTTATATCGTGACAAAGGGCAGTTAATTACATTGAAGGATGCTCCTCCTCCTCGCAGATCCTCACCGCTGATACATCACCGGCAGTTGATAAGTCTTGGATTGTAGGGAGGTCCCTTGCGATTCATGTAACCTTACATTGTATACATAAAACAATACCAACAGCATTTGAAAAAATCTCAATTGATAAATTAACCATCTGCATTTTAATACCCAATGAATATCATCAGGCTTCCCATACATTGCATACATACTGCCTATTTTTTTCATTAAAATAGCATGTAGGTTGAAATTAACCGACAATAGTTATTTACGCTTCGAAAATACGTTAAAAAATTTAACTCGAAAATACTCTGTTAAATCATCGACTATATTATTTATTAATATTGCTAAATCCTGATTATTTAAAAAAAAAAAAAAAAACAGCAAGTGGAATAGAATTTCCAAAAAATTTTTGAATAAGAACGCATATAATAATAGTATACAATTCGCTACCATTTTTAATATTGAATATATTTCACCGACTTTTTAAGTGTTGCCAACGGCCAGTACAAAAATATTTTTCACATGTATTTTTTTCAACGAATCGCTAAAATTTTAAAACTACGATAAACACTTTTACAATCGATTTTTTCGATTCACTTACATATAATACAAAGCTTCACTTTACATATATGAAGAAGTTTAACTGTTCCATGCAGTTGTCAGTAAAACGAGAAAGATAAAAAATGATTATTGACCGATTGATTTCAATTAAGCGTAGATTTACCTCACAGATAAATATTTTCTAATTTCCAGGGCGGTATTTTATAATTAAATTAACCGAGAGTATTAATAAATCTATTAGTATAAACCTCCTCTAAGTTGGAAATAAATACGAGCTATCTGGAGATTCCATCTGGGCCGGGTACCTCGGGCGTGCTCGGTACGTGCATAGGAGCGACGTCCAAAGATCGTGGTCCGATACGAGAGTCCGCCGCGCATATCTCTGACGCCTGGCGTGCCACAATTGTTTAATTGCGGTGAAGGGAGAGGGCTAACTCCTCACATCCACTGTCTATAAATAAATAATAATAAATCGAAAATAAATCGTATTCGTATCGTAGATTTGCTCTGTGGGGATGATGATGACATATCCATATTTTTTTATTTTAAATGTAAGTACACGACGTTTTCAGGTAATTAAACATACTAGTTTTATTTAAGCAGATGTTGCACTGCAGTTAATCTGCCAGTACTATTGTCTGACTTAATCGCTTACATATACCGTATATCATAAATCTAGACAGCAGTAAGAAAAATCATCCATCAACCATAGTTGCCTTATATCCAGTTTTAAATTAATAATATATATAATACACACCTTTTAGAAAATGTGAAAGTGATAAGTTGGTGAAACCGGTCACCAATAAATACCAAAACTTGGAAAATCACTTATTGAGTATACGCATATGAATATTCAGTTAATGATATAACCAACTATGTCCATCTCCCGAAGCTATTGGTACTAGAGTGCATTGTAGACGGGCTAACCAGGAAGAAATACTGCGGTCCAGCCTAATTGACAGATGTTTGATTAATAGGATGATGGTATGTAATGACCAGTCGGTTATAAATTAAAATCTTCACGATACGCTCCTTAATGCGATAATCGACTATTTTTACGGACATCTTCTAATTTAGTAACTTTTTTTTAACATAATTTTAGTAAAGTGTAAAGCTTATAAACATTGTTAATAAATATGTGAAATTAAATTCTGGTTGAATAGACAATCGACGATGGATTTTAAAAAAATTTAACATATCTACTTATAACATGTGATATTGAACAATGTACAACAATTAATAATAAAATTTATGCCAAATATTTTTGATATCATGAAATCTTAAATACATATTCAAAAAATTAGAAACCTACATATTTATGTTATTATTGTGAAACAGTAAAAACCGCATATACAACAGTATCATAGATACAAGTCGGTTAAGTTTCAAATCTGTGTTTTCAAATAACCAAACGATATTTTTTTGTTGCTGTACGAAACTAAAAGCATACCTTTGAATATATGACACCCACCCCACGGGGTGCATTCCAGCCTGAATGCAATTCTCAAAGAGCAGCCCTTATTTTGACAACCCGGGACAATGGATATTAACCATATTGTCACTGGACACTATTGTATTCAATTCCAGAGGGATGAGTGCTTTTCGAAGAAATACCACTTCGTTAGTGTATTGAAAAATATTCTGTCACGGAGGTATTCGATAGATTAAAATTTTATAGTAAAGTATAAAAAAAAATCGAAAAAAAAACCTTAAAAGTTTTAATTACTGTGGCATTTTAGATAATTTCCGAAAAATGCGCATAAGATATTAGATGTCATTCTATACGTGTTTTCTAATTATTTTTAATTTATTTATTAACATATTATTTGGTATACTAAGCATAGTATTTAGTGGGAAAATGTGGAGTTTTTTGCAGTCATCATGATTTAAAAAAAAATCAAAGAGACAGAGATTTCAGAATTTTCTGTTTTATGTCTCATATGTTATCTCTCGTCTGGTTGTTGGAAAGTAGACGCAGCATGCCAAGTTGGCTAAAGTCTCTCATAAATGTTTAAACACGCTTTACTATCCGTTAAGTCTTAAGTTAAAATTAATATTTCCAACAGTTATATGAACCACATTCCGAAAATGAACATTACGAATAAGTTTTACGATAAAATAAATCTGAACCTATATTTAAATGAATCATGAATCTCAGTCCACTTTACACCATATGTTAAGTCATAAATATATACAACTATTTAAATATTTTTAAATTATGTTATGTGACTTGCAGTAGATGAGTAAAGATTTAAATTATATCAGTTAGTTAACTTAATTTAAACCTTAAATATAAAAAAAGTATCAGGTGCCTTGCGAGCTAATTTAAGGTGCAACAAAATTTGTCAAAGAGTGATTTTTCCTATATACCATAGTTTGTAACTTATAGTAATTACTTGAAAATTTTGAATTTTTTGAGTCGGTACATCAACAGAGGTAATAAGACTTGTGATAGACAACCTAATATTTGAAGTAATTTGTTTTATGGTGCTTCGAACAAAACAAATATAATTAAGCTTTACCTATGTGTATTTACTGGAACGTTACCACCATCCTAGGCTGAGGAAAAATTATTGCCCAAATAATCACTACTTGTTGTAATAAAAATAAATAAATGCTAAAATAAAAACAAGTATAACTATTATTAGGATCGTCGAGGTTCAATAGCAATCGGTATACACCTGAATAAAAAAAATAGCGGAAGCAATTCAAATGTACGCAATAATATTTTTATTATTGCAGGTGTTTAGTGAATTTGCGTTCAGCGACGCGGAAATAATTGTGGCATTTTCCTAAATAATGACGTCAAAGGTGCGCGCGCACCCGTGGAGAATTAGGAACAGTTGAAAAACGCTCCGCCATTGTCCAAACATGCCCAGGTAGGCACTCTAACGACAGTTACATCTCAGTTCAGTGAACACGTGGCCGCTCCACGTGACGTCACATTATTAGAATATAAAACGGCAATGGCGCGAGAACGATAATTTATCCGATACCTTTTACATGGCCGTAAAGGCGGCCGCAAACCAACCTATTCATGTTTTGTCATGAAATTCCTGAAATTTTTATTTTATTTTATTTATTGTAAAATAAAATATCGAAAGTACAATAAGAAAATCGAAGTTTTTTTTTATGTTTAATTTACTGTCACATTGTGGTGTGATTTATTGTCGCAATATTATATATATAATCGTATATATATATTTGTGCTTGTACCATTTTTATTTTTCAAGTATATATGCAGAGTAAATCGATCTCAACACACCCACTAAGTCGAGTAGGACTCAATATAGCATCCTAAATCAACCGTACCTTTCATGTTGTCTACATTAAATAACATCACCTGCATCGATGTGATATTACATATAATGAAATATACCGATGAACCATTATAATTTTAGTAAATAATAGTTTTTGCTATATAAACTTATTTTTTTTTTTTTTTAATTAATGGAATTTAGTAACTTTGTTTAAATCCATTTAAATTGCCTTTGTGTGACACATGAAGTTACACAAAGTTATTATATACCTTTTGAGAGTTAAAGACGATTAGCCTTTATATAATACTACTCAGTGGAATACGGTAATTTTCTAAGCAATAATCTGGAAACTTGAGGAAGTAAAAAGTAACGGTAAAGTTGACACATTAATAGAAGACTTAAATATATTTCCGAATCATAAAAAAACCCCTGAATACAGATTTATTACTTGGTCTGTGGCTGATTTAATACTGCATCCAGTTTAATCCATGTGCCGACGCAGAAGCCCATGAGTTATTTTAAACTATTGTAGTATACAGATTATGTGCTTAAATTTAAAACGCATAAAAAATAACTATTTGAAAAAAAATTGTTCTTGATTTCCTAACACCGTTGACAAAAAATAAACTGAAAAATACTGAGGGGTATTCTGCAAGATATACCTTAGAAATAATTGGATTGATTTACTTTAAAATATAACTATTTTTTTTTTAAATGTGACAATTTTTTTGTTTTTATATTAAAGTACAAAAACAGTAATTTAAAAGAAAAAAACTCGTCTTAGGAGCTTTGTGTTCGAAAAATATATCGACATGTTTTAATATGTTTTAATAAATTTGCTTAACAATAGATCCAGTACATGTAAGTATGCTATATAATTATTGAAAGCAACGTTAAAACCAATTAATGTGCTATTTTATAGTATTTTTCAGACTGAGTAAAATAAAATGATTTCCGTGATTGCTTCACGGTACGTTTGACATCATTAAATGGCCTACCATGTATTTTAAAAACTTTAATTCAATGTCTAAAAGCGTAAACCCTACCGATACCTTTCAATTACGATCATAATATCCAAAACAAACCAGTTGAATATTGCCCCAATCGGTGATAGAACCGGCAATTTATGGGTTCCAAATCGTGATGTTTGCTTTGGGGTCTAAATTAAAAGCAAAGGGCGTGCATTTGTATTGAAATAATAAATAGTAGAAATGTTATAATAGGCAACAGATGCTCCCGTACCTAGTGATTACCGGAATAAGACATCTGCTTTGGATTTAAAACAATTAAATAGTCAAACGGGTGCTCGCTGCAACAGAAAAAACCGGCGGAAGAATGTTTCTATTTTAGGTTGAAAAACAAAGTTAAATCCACCTGGTGAAAATAAAACTATATAAACCTTATGTGTCTTATAAATTCCTAAATATGTACTCGTGTGTGACGATTTGAATATGTCTATAACAAGGCTGTTATGGGTTTTAAATTATATATCGTGGTGAATTCGATAAAGTTCAGATATTCGACTTGGGTCTAATTCAAAATTATCGGTCAAGCATAAGTGCTACGTGAGATAGTTAAGAAACAGACGGAAATAGAGTGAAGGTTATTTAAATTACTAGACAGTTTTTATTGAAATCCGATATTTACGTGTCTGTAATCCGACTCATTTAAAAAGTTTTTTTTTTACATTCAATGCGATTAGAAAGGTATCTATAGAACGTATCGTTATAAACATGACAAAAAATGCATTTACAATGTTGCAAATCTATTGATTAACATGCAGTGTTAATTTAAATTATATCTATTTTTTTAAATTTAAAACAAAAAAAGTTTTAACAAAAGAAAATTTAATAAAGATGTAATTATATTGTTTTCATATGCCAAATAATAATAAAAATATCTAACATAGCTACAAGTTAAAGATATATATATATTTAGTTACGTTAAGCTCTATAATATATAATATTATATATGTATATATATATATATATATATATATATATATGTATATATATATATATATATTAATCAGAATAATTATTTTAGTATCCTCTATCACGTAAATGATTGCATTTCTAATTTGGCCAAAACTAAAACAAAGGTTTAACTTTATAGTTAATAAATAAAATGTATAATTTAAAAAAATTAGACACGATAACACTAGGTTTTATTATAGTCCAGCAGACAGTCGACAAACATGACACCCGTACTATAGCCACAGTGTGCGCCCTCCGGCCTCGTGTTTGCGCAGCTTTAGGGGCGAACTGGAGATTGCGCAGCGACGACAGAGGGCGGGGGCTTCCTGTTCGGAACGTGACTGGGGTGTTTTTTTATAACTAAAATATTTAGGGATTGGCAGATGTATTAGCTAGAATTTTGATGGTTTTGTTTTTGTTAATGGCTTTGTCAAATGACCGTGACTGGAAATCGACTAAAAGCACGATTTAACGTGACTAACGTTGGATACCAATATCAGCTGTAATAATTTCAAACTGTTTACTCAGTATGTTATATTTTCTTGGGCAATAAGCCTATCTAAGAATTTTTTATAGTTGTAAATACTCCATGAATTCCACGGCTAAAACGTGAGCTTTTCAGCTGTCACACTAAATAAATGCGCAATATATTGTTACTGTTTAAAGATTATTTTTTAAAATATATTATATATTCCGGCACTAATATTTATGATTTTTTAATTTCAAAAGTTATTTATAAATATGTTTAAATTATCAATAACAGTTAAAGTTTTGAGGAAATATATCATAGGTATTACAATTTCCCCTTGAAAACCTGTTAGTAGAAATAAAAAAGCAGTTATGATATGTTTTGAAATCATTATGAAGTATATTTGTGTGGGAACGCTAGTGAGGTGTCGTACACGAACGTACTGCGGCCAAAGGCTCGGTTTTATTAGGTGGCAGGTATAAAACGTATGAAACCACATATTAGACACGCAGGGCTTTGTTTTGATAAGAAGAATTCCACATTTTATTGCCTGGCGATTCCCTGAAGCCAGATAAAGGTGGCGCTGCGACTCGACGCCAGTAAAAAAATACATAAATGTGATAATGGGAAAAACCGACTAGTTAGGAATTCAAACAACTCGGGGGGTAAATTTGATTCCACAATTGATTCGCAATGAAGAGTAAAACTTTAATTGTTATATCGTCAATATCCTCGATTTTAAAGAAAATTAACTGAGAAATCCCGAATTTTGATTGTAAACATAAATAGTAAGAATAGCAACCTAAAGAATAAATTTTGATTTAAATTAATTCTCTAGAAGATAGAAAATGCGCCAATCGACATCATTGGCTGAAAGAATAGTATTTGCTTTTAATGAACTTAAGTTCCCGAAATATCGACCAAAATCATTTTTAATTTCACTATTTAAATATTTAAAAAATAGAAGAAAATAAAACCGAGAAATTATATTAACAATAATAATTTATATTAACTCTAAACCTGTTTATAAAATTTCAAATATTTCAGAGAAAGATCTATCACCGTTAAAAGTAATAGTAAAATTTCTGAATACAGAATTCAATTGAGAGTTATCATTAATATAATAATATCATTAATAATAAGTATTGTAGATATATTAAATTTTAATTTCAGCTAATAAAGTAATTCTCGCGTGCTTTTTCTGTGTAAGTAAAGATGATTTTTGTAAATCCTTTCTCTAAAATAAATATTACATTATATTATATTATACGGATATGATACTAACACACGTACAGATGAACGAAACCCTTTATGAGCGGTCAAAATTTCTTGATATAAATAGTTTTTTGGCGGAAATTGCTTTGCGTCTGTAATTACACGCTTCGTGTTCCGTAGTCGAAACGCTTATAGTAAACAATGGTGCAAAAATAATTGGACACGCTGTGTGTTTCACAATTTAAGTACGCGATGTTAGGAGGCAACAAAAATACGAATGAAGCTTGTGGTCCGTCGCTAGCGAACGAGGGTGATGATTTACCGAAGGCAGCCGATCCTTCCCGATGACAGCCGAAACGAAAATAAAAGTGCACCGAGTTATTTCCCTCTCGGTTCTACTCTGGTGAGTGATATAATGCTGCAGGGGTGACCGTGGGTTGAAAACAAGAGTGGGAATAACTGGACCGTCCCACGATTGCGACTGCTGTATGCACGCATTATTTATTACTCCGCTAAACTAGTACATTGCTCGCGATAAGCAAATAATTCGAAAATAAAAATAATACTTAGAGTTGATTTTGTACAAAACTTCTTATTCACGCATAATTAGAGATAATTTTACTGACGGGGATTAAACTAACAACCTCTCGGTTAATAGTTGACGATCCTGTCCTTACAGCATATCCGATATGTCAACCAATTACACGAGGTATTGCTATTTTCCAGATCAATATTTTAGATTCGACTGCCACGACTAGATTTACATTTCTGTCTGAAAGTGTTGAGTATCTTATTCAAATTGTAGCAAAAATGTAAGAATTGGGATGTTCTTTATTTTTATTTATACAACATATACTAAATATTTTTTTTAAATATAGAAATAAATATATCAAAAATAATTAGTATTGATTTCTTAATAGTATGTTTAATTTTTTTCACTTTTTAAATGTTTTCTGTTTAGCAAATTGATTTTAAATTATAGCATTCAAAACTTTCAGAGTGAAAAGAGCAAAAGAGTGAAATAAAATAAATAATCATTGAATTAAAACGAACACTGTCGACGCATGATTAAAATGCATTTGGATCGTGACTTCCTGGATCTCTCCATGTGCCAAACATAAAATTTAACTACTGCTTGAATATAAATAGCCATAAAGCTATGAATTCTAACGCATAATTGAATTCCAGGCTTTCGTTAAACGAAAGTAACATTGAAAGCACCATAAATATCGCTTTTGCACGTTATCGCCGAGCACCCAGCGAGCTGGGCCGACTCTGATTTGTTGCATCTCCAGGACAGCTACAAGCCATCTTCTCCGTACGCGGAGATGATCGTGCAAACACAATGATCGGAGTGCGCGCCGCTCGTGCCGCCTGTGACGCGGACCGGAAACCGGAACGGAGCGATTACAACAATACTCGTAAATCATAACATACTCGCCGGCAGGTACCCGCACCCGCCTAACGAGCCCCGACAGGAGGAGCCCTCTCGCTGGGAGGAACCGTGGCGGAGAGAACGCGACAAAACCCTAGGGCAGTGGTCCCCAACCCTATGCCCGCGGGCACCATGGCGCCCGCCGACCGTTTTAAGTGTGCCCGCCGCTGTGCGACCACGATTAAAAATCATTTAAGTAAAATGAAAATAATATTTATTCAACATAATACTTCATTCGAAAAAATAAATGGTGCCTATAATAAGTGGTTCTAGAATGTGCTCTTGGGTGCAAAAAGGTTGGGGACCTCTGCCCTAGGGTGATTTATTTTCAAAAAGTAAACACGACACTGTGTTTTTCAATCGCATTGTAAATGTTAATGTGATATGCGTTTAGAGTGCGAGAGTAATTCATCAAAATTCATTATTTGAGGATCTTCATTATGATACAGTTGCTGCAAAACGTAGGAAACAATAAGTAGTGACAGTGTTTATTTGTTTCACAAATTCAACAATAAAAATATTACAAAAGCATTGATTGTTAGTGTTTTAAACATCAAGCAACAGTTGATGTATAGTATAAATAATGACTTGTAGAGTATCTCTTCCGGATTACATCACAAATTCTTCGACTGTCAAAAAAAACATTTTAAACGTTATTCGATCTACTGATATTATATATTAGATAAAAGCTAATAAAATTTATCATTGCTGAGGTTTAAAAAAAAAAACATTTACTAAATATAAATGTATAAAAAAGACACCATCAAATATTACTAAGATATAGTTATTTTTTTGGATTTTGAGTGTCGATTTTTTGTGTTATGCCTTAAGTATTAAAACACCCTGTAAAACCTCAACCCTTTCTACCCTCACCACCATCGCTGAGACATTCACTAAAACAGATCGAAATAGCGGATAGTTCAAGACAATTCTATTTTTAGTTATACAAGTATTCAGGCATACAAGCACTAAAAAAAATAGCTTTGATATAGAACGAGTTCAGTGATCTATATACTTTTATGAGACCTTTTTTATTGAATTTCATTTTCTAAGGATATAATTTTTTTTCAAATTTACTGACAAAACAAAGCTGCGGAGAAACAAAAATGTCTCTTATACAAATATTTTATGATAGTATATATAAAAGAACATGAAAAATGCTCGAGACGTCGTAAATCGAATATAACCTCAAACAAGTAAGCGTTTCGAAACCAGCTATTCTGTCGTCTATTTTCAACTTAAGCTAACTCGTTCAAGTTCTTTGAGTGTAAAAAAAACACACACACAAGACTGCAACGATTTACGTCCTGCGACACATTTCAAAAATTTTACTTACTGGATATCACGCGACATGATAAAGTTATTGGCTCTGCAAGCCTGTGCCAATAAATCGGGCCATGTTATTATTTTATTTGCTCAATTAATTTCGCTTATCGCATCCCGATACGCGCAGATAATCGGCAATGGTTAAAAAGTGAAGTTATTTTCGAGCCCGCAGGCGATGCGGCGCTCCGCGCTGTCCTTTCCCTTTCGTCGGAGGCTCGGCGGCGAATTACTCGCGGACCGATAACCGGTACAAAAATATTGCGCTTTTATATTGACACGTTAGCCCTTTTGTAATTTTTACGTCAATCTTGACATATTTATGCTGTTAATAAGCTGGATGTGTCCACAATGCGCGCGTGTAATACGAGTACCGCAGCGCAATCTGTCAGCCTCATAAGGGCTCTATAAACTATATCTATAAACGGGCTCTGTTAAAATTATAACGGTGAACTCGGGGATATGTATTTATAATAAGATAATTGCTCATAGTTTTCGGTTAATTTTTACATTCTTGTTTTTATAAGCAGTGACTAATTATAGTGCCTGAACAACTCCAAGTTAAAAGTTTTTATTTTTAATTTCACATAATGGTTTTTCCTCAGGGTAAGTTTCCAAAAAATACATTTTGATGAGTGGGGTGTATAATACCCTGGCAGTATGTTGCATGTAAATTGTCAGTTAATAGTTAATTTAGATGCTAGCTTTACCAGTCATTTGGAGTTATATCTCCCCGATATTTATTTAGGTCAGTTGATAAGTCAAATGGTCAAGTTCCTTATTGAAGAAGGTAATGATAATATGTACATTAAATATGCAAAATAGTTTCATATAATAATATATGTTTCTCGCATATCATAACGACCTACGTTACGTATAAGAAATAAACAATAAAACCATAGAAATATAATAACAATAGCTTATTTGCAGTTCATTATATGCGATAAGAATAAATTACTACAAACAGAAATATGTACTCGCAACGTCTGGCTGGAGTGGACTTGGTAACGAGTGACTATGACATATTTTTGTAGTCTTTAATATAAAGAATTCTAAATATCACTACATGTGTTTATGCATTATTCAAAAAAGAAGATAGTAGGGTACCGAGGAGAGTTGCGCTATGAGACAAAGAACCCAGCACAAAAAATGTGTGTGTTCAAGTCGATGATCTCAATATGCAGCCCAGATGTTCAGCCATCTTGAGAAAACAAATGCTCTGACCCTAATGTGAGCCGCGCATGTGCGGATCGCTCAAGTCTACAAGGATCTTCCTTCAAAGGTTCCCATAAATCAGCTTCCAGCAGTAGTATTTACTTACTGTACGAAGATGAAGAGATATTTAACGTAACCGAACAAATAATCAGCATTAAACATTAATAAATATTACAACTAAGATGTCTATGTTTAGATATAATCATTATATTAGCATTCATAACCTAAATATTAAATAGCATCTAAGGGAATAATGTTCAATGCTAGAGTAGCTCATTTATATTTGCATTATAAATAAATGTACCTTCTCTTTTATTTATATAATAGATTCTATCAGTAAACTAACCTACGTGCATTTGTAATCATATACCTGTAGTGACCAGATCATTCTCTCAGATATGGACCGAATAAAATGTCAAGATTGATGATGATTCCGATTCATCCCTCGTCCTTAAACTTTTAATGGTTATCGATAACCTTGAACTCTCTAGACGAAATATATTAAAAACAATTTCTGCAGTCTAATTCACTACTAGAGGAAGTAACCAATTTCATATTGAAATGTTAAAAACATTATTTTACAGTATTAAAAGGTGCTTTCACGTTTCTGTTCATTGTTTCGTAAATAACGCCTAAAGTTTCAAACTTCTAAATACTGATTATATTTAATAAGACAAAACAAATGAATAATTATAGTATTATCGGTGTGTGCGTCTACACAATAGATTAGGTATTTAAAGCGTGTTCGGTTGTGGGCTGTCTAGAATAACAGTACGTGGGGTTTTAATTGCATGCACTGTCTTTAGTACCGGAAACCGGAAGGTGGGTAAATTTTGTATCAAGACATCGGGACAGATAATACCATTTGTGACAGCATCTGAACTGCAAGCAACGCAACGTTATATTTTCGACACCAAAGACTTAAAATACTATTCGCAATATATATACTACCTTACAAATGTTGGGCTTACTTATGTGAATGTATGGATACTTGCAACACACGAAGTATTAAATTGCAATTACTGTGCATAACATTTTTGAGTTGTTGCACTCCATATTTATCTAAACAAGATTCCTAATGGCACGGAATCCCCAGATTTCTGTCGATATCTTTTTATCAAATGCTTTAAAACATATTTCATGACATTTATTATTATGTCTGGTTGAATCTGCACAGATTGCTACGTTACATTCCGATAAAACTACACTAGAGAAAGAACCTCTGAAAGATTACATCATTTTTAAATGGCAAAAAAAGTAACGTGTAAACATTTATTTTTGAGTCCTATAGAACAGAAGAGTCGTGGCATCGACCAGCGTTTCTCAAAGCGCGAGACGCGGACCACTGGCAGCATGTCTAGGTATTTTTAAATATAATTAAATAGTCGTTCCACATACTGTCCAGACATCCACAAAAATCTTTCGTTTAAATTTACAGTTGCCAAGCTGTATTTAAAAAAAAAACATGGTGCAATATTAATAATAATGTCGTATAATTTTAATAAAAAAAATAAAATCAAAATATTTAAAACAAATATTCAATATCCGGATGTGATTTACTATGTTATAAAACTGCATGCTTCGCTTGAAATGGATGCTGCAATAATCTTCGGCAAACAATTGGTTCCACTACCAATAAAAAATGTAAACGGGTAATCATAATTAAAATGAAAAAATCTGTACCTTTCGTGTAATGTGTAGAAAATTCATGAACTTACCTGGAAAGAAAAAAGAAAAATGTAGTTTTAAATTATGAAAAACATTTATAAATACAATATTAATATTTATCCCTATTAATGATGTTTCTGTTATGGTTGATAATAGAGACAAACATAGAATTCATAAGTAACACAACCAGTTAGTTATTTTTAATAATTAACATAAATTAAGCACAATAATAATAAAATATTAACACAGTCGTCTTATTCAGATATATAAATTTCGGTAATAAAATATTCAAACTATTGGATATGGCTCAAAAAAATATTTAAGGGTATAAAAAATACTTTTGTCCAGCTGGCCAGCAATCAAAAAACGTTGAGAAACGTTCAAAAAAGAGCACAACCAAATCCAATTAAAAAAACTACCCATCTAACAAAATATTACTAAACTAACGATGTATTCAGTGGAACACTCCATCAGCTATCTCACATCACGTATCGTGCATTTTAATCGTTTCCATTTGCCGAGCGTTGGTCGTTTTCGCGATGCGGGCGCGGCTCGGTAGTCCACAGCGGAAGTGCGCGCGCGATGAGTCAGGGTGCCGGGTTCGATGCCATTTCCTGCGGGAGTCTGATAAGCATCATAATTCAATACTAATTGAACGTGACCGGCCAAGGATCAGGGGAGGAGCGTCCGTCCGACTGCAATAAAGACGCGTTTGCCGGTTGCGTCATAATTAATAAAAACCCGTTCTGTGGAGGCGATTCGATAGATTCGCGATGTGCTGTTAGTGTTTAATTAAATAACTTGAATTGAATCTAGTTACTCAAAACGAAGCCACAAGAGGCTTGGCGAAACCAATGGCTAGGATATTACAAAATATATTTTGAGTGGGCGCATTCGTCTTTCCGTCCTTTCAAATTGGTTTGATGGACCCCATGAAAACGTTTAGTCTTAAATGTACAGGATTAGTTTTAGTTAATTCTTTATTTAAAAGTATAATTTAAAAAAGTAAAAAAAAGAAAAACAATTTACTTTAATGTGAACTGCAGTGGCATGCATTTAACGCGTTGGTACTGGCTGGTTGACATGTGTCGTAGTGTTAATATTATTTTGATAAATATATTTTTAAAGATAATAAAAAATATGTTGCCTTGTATGATATCTCCCTGAAACTCGTAAAAATCAGCCAAAACCCACGAATACGTGCAGACTTAACAAGTCACATCACCTTTTAAACATCTTCAAACTTTACAATTCGACCTTAGTGACATTGTTCGAATGCAAATACCAAAATGACATCATAGCTTAGTGACGCTCCACTCTTTCCGTCTATTTCGTTTTGAAAAAGGACAGACGGAGGTAATGAAAGTGAGACTCCACAGCTTTTGTCAATGGGATGATGCATTCCGATTCTCGTTGTAAACGTCCGGAATTACCATAACTAAGCCAGTGTGATTTCTGTCACGTCCTAACCCTTTGAAGTTACCTCTCGTCATAATGACAAGGTAACCTATGCATAAGAAATAGATATTTGTCCCTTAGAATATATTAAAAACAATGCCTTTTCTTGGTTTTTTAGGATTGTACAAGCGAAGAATACGATGCAGTTTTGTATTTATTTTTTTAAAACTATTATTAATAGTTTGAAGACGTAGGATGTTCACGATGACACAAAATCATAAAACCGTTCGGTCATTGATCTGCCTAACTACCTCTACTTTTAACTACATATATATATATATATATATATATATATATATATATATATATATATATATATATATATATATATATATATATATATATATATATTTTAAGTAACCTATTCAAGTATTTATCACAGCGTGTGTAATTTCTGTTAAACTAAAGCTGCATTAAGCATAACCGCACGTCTTTACAGCAGCTAGTTTAATAAATCATAACGAGACAAGAGCGAATATGTTGATAAGATCTTTAAAAAATGGTGCGTATTGCGTAATGCGTATTACTGGCGGTCAGTTTTGAAATATTTCGTGATTGACAGAAGACAACGAGAGAGAAAACAAACGGACAGCCGGAGACTTGTCCGACGGACGTTTGTATGCGTTGCATCATCTTTCGTCTGCAATGTAGAATTGTTAAGTAATAATAATTATCCTGCGTTTATCTCACGTCAAATCGGCATCTTGATATCGATTGAGAATGGTGAATGTGTCGTCGGCGCTGACCAATAAAACAGCAGGAAAATGCACGTCTCATTGCAGGTAATAACTTTCAATACGAACGACAACGGGTAAGATTTAATCTAGTATTCAAATGTACTTATTATAGCACATCGCTTAAATCAAACCATCAATAACGCGGTTTACTGATACTAGTATTGGGATTCAATTTCATAGAAGTAGATCAAGTACTATAAATATAGTCTTAAATATAATCACAGCATTGTAATGCACGTGCACGTGGTGTAAAAAATCTTGTAAATGACATTTATAATTGCGAGTAAAACATAAAATTGGATGCGAACGAGAAATACACAAAATAACCAAGTATCATCAATCCGTGATTGTGCTTGGTGATCGAGAATCGAGTTTTTCGGCCGTCCACGAACTCATCGTGTGTGACAAAGTGACTGCCATCCTTAACCTATGACCTCCAGACAGAACCCGAGAAATTTTAGTGAATTATTATTGAATTTAGTGATGCGTAGGACTTCAATAGGAATCCCTCTCTGGCTGGTCGCACTATTGTGTATTAAGCGCCGATGGATCATATCCGTTATCCTCGGTACCTGGAAGTGCTCTAAACTTTTCCTGTGTAAACGATTTTCTGTAATATCATCATTAGCGTATTCTCCCTTAATCCCATTAATTACCACCAGTTTCTCCAGAAAGCATTTCTACTATATTAAACCATTAACGAATATTTCAAGGGACCCAAATGTATATAATTTAATTTCTTTGCGTAAATTATAAAGAATATTTAAAATTTTACAACACGGTTTATCATTTTGAACAATTTTTAATATTTAAAATTTACAAAATTATATTATATATGCGTTTAATAAATATATATGGAAATGTTACAAATTTATTTTGTTTTTAATAGTTATATTCACACTGCAATAAGTCATATTCTATCCTGTTTACATACAAGCGTAGGTAATTTTAAATCTATTTTCATAATCAAATTAAATCCGTATTTAAAAAAATATGGGAGCTTTCTATGAATTGGCAAGACGATCAAGAGATCGGTCTTCCATTACAGCATACAAGTGACGTACATCAGAGTGCATGTAAAGTAGTACTAAGATAGCAAAGAAATGTCCGTTCTGCAGTTAGATTGTACCTTCCTCTTTTCTTGAGAGCAAGGCTGAGTCGTGCATGATCGAGTTTCTCAACCACCATTTAGGAACAACGGGTTATCATGGATAATTGTAAAATACATTAAGCCCCTTAAAAAAATACGTAATCTATAATTCGTGTTAAAAAATACATAGGTACATACTTTTACCTAATGAATTAATTAATTTTTTCATTCAAAAACCATTTCGATTGATGTTTTCGCTTATTGCCTCGTATGCTAATTTGTGTGATATAACACGTAAAATATATACATGCATATTAAGAATAAACATTTTATAATACAGTTAATTACTACATAATTACATAATTGGACAGCAAACATTTTATTTTAAAATTATTTAACTTGAAACTTTTTTTAAATATTAAATGAAATGTGTTGCAATTTTATTACGAACACATTACTTGTTAGTTTTTATGAAGGCACAGGGTAAATTTAAATGATTTTAAATATGTAACTGTTGAATGTACTTTGCATATTATGTCTTTTTAATATGAACGTTTGTGTTGTTAATTTTTTGAATTATATTTCCTTTCTCCGCGACAAACTCTATACGCCGTGGAAGTAACGCAAGTCGACACAACGCATTATATTATAAAATACAAAACGTTTTGCAACCATCCGCGGAGAACCATTACAATATTGAATTCTTTCAAATAAACGGCGAGATACTTTGCCTAAAACAGTGTTCTAGTAGAAAAGGCAAAAGCCTACCGTAAAGTGAACGACAGACGATGTAAGCGACAACCCTGAACTGTTGCTAGAGTACATACTTGAAGTCAAAGTGATGTATAATACAACTCAATAATTCAATCGCTCGCGATACGCGCAAACCTTCAAACGGTACGCTCGATTGCCTGATGTAACGCCTTCTATGCTAAAATATTTCTCGGAGAAGAGTTACAGACACGTGTTGTCATCCATCTTATCTCTGGTCAACTACATAGTAAAGTAACGTTGATTTGTATGTTGCACTCTTCGTGGTGGTAAAAAAAAACCTTAAGTAGCGGCAAGAAGACTCATAATTAATAACAGTGACGTGTTATTCATGCGAATGATAGTGCATTGTTTTCCCCAAAATATTTTTAAATTTATTACAATTATATTTTTCTATGGTGACAATAAATATATTCGCAGCTTACTCAGATCTATGATGCTTTTACACAATACATGACACGCAAAAGTTTTAGGAAATAGTCACAGACTACATACATTAACCTAATATTTAAAAGACCAGCAGATAAGATTCATTGACCGCGACTTTGTAATATCATATTAAGCAATAATAGCTTGATTGATGTCCAAAGAAAATGATTCGGAAGTAATCTGTCAGATCTATAACAAATTCTTGAGCCGCGATCGACTTACGATCGCATCGGGAGTGATTTAAATTTTAATTAATTAATGCCCATGCTCATGATGCGGTTTACAGGGAGACTTATAAATAATTTTGAGAGATTGTATCCGTGCGACCATATTCGAGCAGCTTAAAATCCGCCCGGCTCACTCATTCGTGAAAAGTTATACCAATAAATTACGCAGTCGTGAATATATTATTCATAATCTTGACAAAGACGAAGATGACGTTGAAAACTAGGTGAAAAATAAACAGTAATAAGTATTTACATACCATAAGAATGGCAGAATACAGGAACGATTACACTTGATGATCAAACAAACCAATTGCACCATTCAAAAAAATACATGTCATTAAAAACTTTTGTTAAAAACTTTTTTAGCTTAACTGAAGTTAAAATTAAAGTTTAAAGATACTATTATTAGTTTAATACGTTGAATAACAAATACGGGGTGCAAAACAACGCAATCACTAAATAATTATTTCACAACACCTCACAATGCAAATTCTGAGCACTACGGAAACGAAGACACGGTCCGACCATAAACACATCAATTTTTACTCAGAAAAGGTTTTTACAATAAGGTCACACTTACACCAATCACATTTGTGATTGAATATCTTAAAAACCTCGGTATTATTAAATTTATATCTACGCCGATATTTTTACTACAAATATATATGTATCTTCGTGGTTTATTTTGCATTCGAACAAAAATAAAATAATTTCACAACCAGACTTCAGAAATATAAAAATGTAAAGAATTTATTGCGTCAGTAGTAGTTTTAAAAAATGGGGCAACCTATAGAGCTGTCAATATGCGAAATCTATTTATTTACTTTTGTCGAAGAATATATATATTTTTACCGTTAATTAAATTTGAACAATATTAAAAAATGAAATCCAAATCACAAAATTACCAAAAATGTTTTTTTTAAATATAAAAAAATTGCCCTTAAAAAAATTGTACACGTATATATTTATATATACATTTATTTATTTCAAATATTTTTGTTATAAAAATTGAATACCAATTTTGGTGTGTATATAAAATTTGTCATTATGTCATAAAAATGCAACGAAATTGTATGAATGATTGTATCAGTGTCTTTGGTATGATTAGTTGGAAGGATACCATAGATATGGTAAGCATCCCGGCGGCGTGTTGTGACATGTGACACCGCGTGCGAGGTGTGCGTGCGGTGGTGGCGGTGCCGGGCGTGCTGGCCGCGATGGTCGCCGGTCGCCGGCCGCCGCCCGCCGGCCTCCGCTCAGTCTCCCGCGGCCGCCCGCCGCGCTATCCTGCCCGGCCGCGAGCGCTCCGCGACAGCGCCGATTCCCGCCACCGCCGAGTTTGAATTTGGAAAGCCGCGGCGATTGGCTGGCCGCGCGTTCAATTGTTTTCTTCATTTGCTGTCAAACCGACGCGAACTCGAAAATTGCATAATTTTTAATATATATCGTGCGATCGTGTTGTTTACATACGTTCAATATTATCTAGCAGTGGTTGGGTTATTTTCATGCAATGTTTGCACGGGACTGATGTGTCAATAAACAAAAACAAACCTTTACGTTATTCGCAATCGACGGGTTGTCTCGATGTGTTTTATTTTTTTTTTTATCGAAAAGTGTGTTACAACTTCCGATGTCAGTTATTTAATGAACGTGAAAAATACTTCGTGTATAGTTTGTGTAATCGGTGGAAAACCATGTTGTTTGGGATTATAGACTGTACTGCTACGGAATATTATCAAGGTTAGTAGATATCTATTGTATTAATAATAGGAATTCCTTGTGTCGCTGATTCTCGTTATTCCACGTCTATTGACTCTAACTTTAACGAATACAAAATATGGATGATGTCAGAATAAATTGTTTGAATGTACACGATGATTTATTTGATTTCAATCAATATAAAAATTAATATATTTGTTCAATTTTACATTTGTATTTTACGTTTCAGCGAATGGTCTCTTTTCACCCAAAATATAATTACTACCCGACAGCGTTACATGTAACTGATTATTGTAACAAATATTTTGGACAGCAAAGAAACATTTCATCGATTTTTATTAAGTACGCAATCAAAATAGGGCATATTTTACTTAACCGTGCTCATTATCAAATACATAATTTTTGAATTTTAATTATCTTAT
The DNA here is from genome assembly GCA_022113835.1 of Atopsyche davidsoni. NCBI lineage: Eukaryota > Metazoa > Arthropoda > Insecta > Trichoptera > Hydrobiosidae > Atopsyche > Atopsyche davidsoni. The sequence goes on along the minus strand of JAILWY010000006.1, from coordinate 3,911,270 downwards.
GTAACATTATTTTTTGATTATAATTAGGTACAAGATTTGCAAAGCCGAGCTCGGAATTAGTACGTGTTTTTATCACTCAATTAATTAAATAGTTTTTTGTTCGTAATGTTGATAGAATTATTGAGATAAGAGATTTGACCATTAAAGCAATTTAGTTTTTTGCTAGTAATAGTTAGTTTTTTTTTGCCGCCGGGAAGATTAAACAATTTTAAATAATCATTCTTGGGGATAGTGCTTTGAAATATCTTTTGTAATATTAAACTGAACAGATTAGATTTTATATAGACAGCGTGAAATAAAATAGCTGTAACGTCATTATACAATAGGTTTATATGTAACCTTGATTTATATATATTTTTTTAAATTTCTTTTTTTAATTTTCTCCCAGAATGACATGCAGTATTAACACATGCCATTAATATATTTTTTAATATCGTATTACTTTTCATCACTCAAAAATTAGAGTGTTTACAAACGTTCTCCGTGCATGTTATTATGATCTCCTCCACCTCCGTGTTATTTCAATGTAGTCGATATGCCACGTTTAAAAAACTTTATTTATACGAATATGAAATTGACAATTATGTCTACATGCACCAACTTTGTTATTTCGTGGTGCAATATTTTCATGCAACAATACTTAATAATAAAATAACACTTCTTGAATCTGGCCCGGGTGCAATTATTCTAGTTTATTGTCGTCATGTTTGTCAAATTAAAAATATTAAAGTAATGTTACCAAGCCAGTACATAACGCCATTTCACAATATTGTGAAATGCATTATTTTTGTAACTTAGTTTTGATACCATAAATATTTAGATATTTCTGGATTTTTCGTGATTGTAAACAGCGAAGTGTACCACTTGCGATTTGAATTGTTTTCATAAATATAATTGTAACAAAAAGATGCAAAAAGAGGCCATCCAAAATTCTAAAAGTGCTAGAATCAACCGCCAGATGGCAGTGGTTCCTTTGATATTTTCAATTTACTCAAAATAAGGGTTGAAGGGAGGAAGTGATTATTGACCACCGGAAATTTGGAAGCAATATAAGTAAAAACATCTGTCAGATTTAATTTGATTTTATCAGCTGGGTGAAATACATACGATTACTTTTATTCCTTTTTTACTGTTGTAAAATTTATTCCGATAACGTAGATAGTTCATACTGTAGTTGTTGCATTCAGCGACCGTATCTAATTTAATTTGTACAAATTAATGCTCAAATACTGATTTGTAGGAAGTGATTTCCCATTTCTTCTTGTATCCCAATTGATAACAACCAATATTTATTTCAATTGAAAATTGATAAATATATTTTTATGAATCCATTAACAAGTTTAAAACTAAGTTTTTACGCTATACTAAATATTCAATTTAATAGTTAGTAAATAAACTAATTTTATTCCTTAATATATTTTGTCGGGTTTCGGATACTGACGTCATCAATGTAAACACTTGCAACCGTTTCCGCAAACCAAGCTCCTCCCTTCCTTTGCGAGGTGAAGTTACTCCGCCTTGGTGCTATTCCAGTTTTAGATTATAAATATCTTAGCCGATCAATAAATATTACCAATCAATAAAATTTTACCAATAATTTTCTTATCCCTTTCGTTATGCATCCAGAGCTTTAAGTGCTATTTAAATTTTCATTTTCAGTTTCCACGTAAAAATAAAATTGAACATTTTCTAATAAAATTCATATATTAAAAGAAATAAGAAAATAATAATAAGATTAAAAGACAGATCATATTTTTTCTAAGGATTTATAAATGGATATAAAATATAAGTGTATATGTTGAAATTTATCTCTGATTATGAATAAATAAATAGATAAAAGGGCCATTACGTTAATGTTTTAGTCTTATCGGTTGCATAAAATTGAATCCAACGGAATGTGTGCAATAAATTCCATACATTTATTAAGTATTTCAAAATTATGCGTAGTCTTCGCCAAACTCCTTACTCAATATTATTAGTTATGAAATTTTCAATCGACGCTTAGACGTATACGAGCTGGATACATTTTCACTACAAATATTTGATCCGTGCGAACATGGATGTTTGTAAACATCGGCTTGTCGCATACTTGAAGACGACCATTATTAATTATAACCAATTTACCTCCTACAGTCTTAAAGTATTTCAATATAATAATCTAAATCAAACAGAAGTTTAGTTTTACTACATAACCCGTACTGGTGTAAACATATATCTCACTGATTTAATTTACATTACTCTGAATTATTTAAGTATAGAGTGCTTGTGTATGTTATATTCTCGAGATGATACGCTAAATACGAAACAGAGGGTATTATTTATATAGTGTTGTGTAGTGTGCTAATGAGTGCATTTTACTCAACGAATTTAAAAACTACTATATTTAAATATGATTATGTGTAGATTTTATGTGTCACTAAAAAAATTTGGTGTATATTTAAGTAATCAGATATTGTATACTTTATTGTTGAAATTGTTTCATAGAGTTACGTAAATTGACATGGTGATTGCACTACGCTAATAATTTCGTGTGTGTCCTGGTTAAGTTTTGCGGTGTAATAAAACTATATTCTTAACACTCAAATCGATCAATGTTACACGACTTAAAATTTTACAAGGTTTAAACATGTTTAAATAAGTATGTTGTTTTACTAACGGTAGTTTTTGTGATAATTTAGGTGTGTAATATTTTTATGGTAATTATGACGTTATTAAATTTTAATCTGTTTATCTTATATCTAAAAGCATCTTATAAATAATTTTGAATAACGGCGTACACTATTCTCGTTTATGTCATAATTTATATTGAACATGCTGACCCTTGCGCCAAGACGTTGGTTACAGCTGCTTTCAGGACGTTTGCATCACAATGTTTGCACAAGTCCTGTATTCTATTTTTCAAAATACCAAAATCCAATAAAACTTTATATTTAGACAAACCAAAACTACATAAATATATAAAAATGCTACATGTCTTGGCTATTTTGGCTGGAATGGCAATAATTATCTTTGTGAAAAAAAATTGAATCTGACTCAAAAATATTTTTAATATTTATATTAAACGCTTTCAATATATTTTCTTCTAAAGTATAAATATGTTGGCTGTATTTTAACTGCTAATATATTGATTGAATATGGATCTTTGTTACTAAATATTAGATTAATCAAGTACTCAAATAAACACTCCTTGTACTTAAATACCCTTAATTATATATTGAAAATATCTTTTGCCGATTAGATTCTGATGCAAAAATTAAATGTTGATATTTTTGTCACCTATCTTGGATGTCAAGTAATTTTTTTATAAATATTTACTAATAACCACCAATATACATAGATACCAAAAATTATTTTTTTAAGAGGAAAAATTCGGTTATTTACAATAGAATGAGCACCAAAAAAATATTTTCTTTGTTTTTCATTCATACCAAGCCATTACCGCACTCAGCTGCGAGATTGGAGAGACATTATTTGAACCAAAACACACGCCAACAAATGTAGTAGATTTTACATTACATCAATTTTTAGAAGCGAACCGATGGAAAATAAGTTATCCCTTAAGCATTCTACGTCGCAACAAATCGTGAAACCGACTTGCAGCCAATAGCAATTAAACTCCTCGCTTGAATTGCTCTCTATAATTTTCGAAATGCATAAATATTACCGTTTAAAGTTACCTTTAAACCATTTATTTATTCATTTTCTTTTAAGTGTCATTTAGCAGCGTATAATTGTTTCCTAGCTTGTTATCCCTAGGCTTTCAACTATTTTTTTACAGCGAGAATTTTTTTTTTAAATTGATCAACTTTATTCGTTTAAAATCAAACGTATCGATTCCAGCCTCCCTTTTAATCTAGATTTAGTGTCCCTTTACCGTGAGATAAGTATCCTTAATTCCGTCGCCAGGATGTGTCTTCTGCCTGTCCGTGAATCCACAGTGGGTACCGCTAATCACAGGTAACCCGATCGCAAAGAATCGATTTAGAGATAAAGTTACAGATAAAAAAAGCTCGCACCTATCTCGATATATATCGGTTAGCGCAATTAATGGTATTCACCTGGTATGAGCCTGTCTGTAGCTCCAGGTGTGAAATGTGGCCGGAAGGCGATGCGAAATTAATCTATAAGGATGTTAGTTATTTGACGAAATCATAGTTTAAAAGCTCTCAAAAAGAATAATCGTTCATAATATTTTTTTATGACGTAATAGCGTGACATACAAAACTTTAGGTTTTTTTGGTGAGGACTGTTCTTACATATATATATACTGTCATCATATTTAATTATAAAGAAACATAACCTTTGGGCAAATATTAAATTTAAAAAAATTCACGCTCTTTTTCACGTAATTTTTGATCCAGAGTTTCTAGAAAAAAAGTAGGAAGTATTACTATTTTTTAAAACTTATTTCTGTTATATTGTGAAAACATATTAAAATATTTAAAACTCTGTTTCTTTTGATAGTTTGTTTTTATTTATTTTTGACAAAGATTCAATTTTAAATTTCTAAAATTTACAAGCGATTTATTACAAGTACAATAATTCTTGGTACTTATATTAATTCTGTTACAAAAATTACCAGATAAAGGTGTTCCTTTTATCAGTAATCGTGTTAAATATTTAATATATCCGTATTTTTCACCCGTACACGTTTATCAAGTCACGTGAAACGACGCGATATACCTCGAAAAATATTTTTGCGACATAGGTGGGTTTCATGTCAACGCCTCCGCAATTATCGTAGCCTGGTGCTATTGCCTATTAAGTAACTATGTGATTAAGCATATTTTTTCACACATTGAAAACGATTAAAGAAAACTCTCAGAAAATATCATCGTGACTTGTGAGGGATCCCTCACAAGTCACGATGATATTTTCTGAGAGTTTTCTTTAATCGTTTTCAATGTGTGAAAAAATATGCTTAATCACATAAACATACTAATACCTGCATGGGTAAATAAATACGCATCCTGATTAACATTAATCTAAATTAATATTAAGTAACTATTATATGCAATTACAGAACCAATGTTTTTTTTTTTGCTAGTTAAAAAGTTGTGACTCGCGTGTATTCTTGACTTTTATTAAAGAGTTCGAATACACCTCTTAGTTTTGATAGTGGATATATTGGGTACTAGTACATGTCTTGTCGGATATATGTAAATGTTTAAAAAAAAATTACACTTCGTTGTTGCTCAAAAAATAATATTCCTTTGATCGGAGTTGTATTGGAGCTCAGCGAGCAGTCAAACAATACATTTTTTAAGGTTTGATAAAACTCCCGTCGCCTGTTTCTAGAACATTCGATCCGCTGGGAGTTTTTGTGGCTTTTTCGATTCTCTGCAGTAGATTTGCAATCAGTAGCAACTCAGTCAAGCATGGATACATCAGCGTACCCATTATGCTCGGCAGCTGTGCTTTTTGTGCGTTTTTGGGAGATAGAACGGCCTAAGTGGCTATTCGATACCAAGTACTGCTATTTTTATTTACAAACTGTGGTACATTACAATATTTAAAACATTTACTACTAGTTAATGTTCTAGTTAGCGTCTGTTTTACGTTATTATAGATATGTTAACTAATTTTCAATCACGATCTTACATAAAACTTTGGACGTCATTATAAGGTAGCAAGCTTTAAAATATAAACGAGTTTGACAGAACCCAACGATCTTACGATTCAAACTCTAAGCTTGTTACTGTTCAAAATATAATACTCGTACAATGTTTGGCAGGTCGTAAGCGATTGACATTTTGATTATTAACGGTTAAATAGCAATATAAATTTACATGTAATATTTATTTTTTGTGAGATCTCTTTTTAGTTATTCCTATAGCGTAAATATGTATGTTCTTAATTATGACAAAATAATTGTAACATTGAATGATTGAAAACAATAATTATAAACCAAAAAAATCGTCATCTCTAATACACATAATATTATAATTTGCAAAGTAAGCAAAAAAACTTTTAAAATCTCTTAATGTATTTTGAAAGGAAATATATTTGATTGTGAATATTCGTTTAAAGATTTTAGGATAAACATTATTTATATCGTTAGTATTATTACGTTTACCGGTCAGTTTATAATGAAATAATAATCCAAACCTCTTATGTTTGCACAATAATTTGTCAATGTTTTATAAGAAAACTTATGATCAAGGGTCAACTAATTTCACATTAAATTTCATAGACATGGTAGAAAATAATGTTCGATGTCTTTGACGTTCTATCGCCAATGCCCTTCTAAAATAGCGATGTGTTTATCGACATATTCTTGCGTTTTTGGAGATTCAATACAACAACAAAAAATATTTTTTGAATATTGTAGTTCACGAATACAATATTCGTAAATATTTAATACATTGTGTTTTTGCTTGCTTGAATGCTTGGGTAATAATTTTAATTTACACCTGAAATAGCAAATCATGTTAGATTTGATCAGATATGTAGTTACATTGCAGTTATTTGATATCTTTCAGTGACGTGCAGTGAAGATAGATAGTCTGCAAAACGCACTATTGAAATATTTGCATCACAATAACTAACTAGCTTTATATAAAGTAAAACGGTTTCGTTTCGTAGATTGATAAAAATATATTTGACAAAAATCTAAATTTCTATAAAGGTTTTTGGTGTCCGTGTAACTATAAAAGTATTTTTTTTCAGTACGAATTTAATTTATCAATGTATGCATTAAAATAGTTAGTAAAAAAATATTTTTTTAAGAAGTGTATAATAATAAATAGTTCGAGTATCTCCAATGTATCATTTTAACCAAGTAGGATAGCTTTAAAATAATAAGTAATTTTTCTGTGTTAGAATATTGCTTGGTGTTCATTTATGTACCGTACGTACGAAATATTGACAAAAGTAAATTATCAATATTATATCAAGACCCTATTATCAAAATATACATTTATAAATAATGAAAATGACAACTTCCATGACGCGTGCATTGAACGTCGTCGGTGTATTTTCCTAAATTATTATATTAATATTATTACAGTGTGGAGTCATGATAGCAAATTGAAATTAAATATATTCATGTTCATATCCAGCCAGGTTAAGTAATAATTACAATTAATTTCCATATAAATGTAATAATTGAAAATGTTCCCTACAACGGTGTCAGTGTCGGTCTGCTCGGTGGCGTATGTCCGACAGACCAGCCTGCCTTCGGATTTTTATTACATTTTATTGGCATCAGAGTACGAACGCATGACGCTGTACTCCGCGCCACGAGAGGTCGAATGTGTTGTACAATCAGAGATTCAATCTCTCGATTCCCCTATAACAACATACGTACAATTATAAATCGCCATTCATGTCACAAAAGCGTAATTCTGTTAACTACAAAGCTGTTGGTTTACATTTACACGAATAGCATCGAAGGGTGTGTTTATATACTATACTCGTATATGAAGCAAAGCACAATGAAATATAACATTTTGTTGATAATGCATTTAATTATTAAAAAAAAAATTGCTATCGACGTGATTCTATAATATTCATTCTTGACCATTCATACAGCTCGGATAACTACAACGGACCAATTTATCTCAGAGGTATCTTTCAAGTTGAAAAGATGTGTCTTCTTGTTCTTAGACTACATAGCAGTTGATTTTCCCGACTGTGCGGCAGGCTGCTCCAAGGCATTGGGGCCGAGCACGATAGAAGCTCGGTCACACCATGAACTCTTGCTGATCTGGGCTGTTTCTGAAAATCCCCACATAGGCAAAAATAAATATATGCGCAGGTTCCACATTCTCGCTAAAATCTATGAAGTGTGGAAGTTTACGTAGATAATATTGAGATTTCGTTCAGTCATGATATCAGAAGAAGTAGGTAAGTGAGGAACTTATTTAAACTTTATTTCAATTCTCTTGGATAGTATTTCTTAAAAAAAGTGCATTCGTGCTTTTACAATTTCAATTTATTCGTTTTATATGACAACCCAAGCTATGTGACCAAGGAGTATCCTGAAGACACCGAGAATAATTTTATTTACATTCTGTCTTTGAAAGACCATAAACTTAGTCTATGATATTTATTGTTATATAAATACTATATGAATTTCTAAGTAATAATTTAAAATATTGATAGTTTAATTCCAACTAAAAAAAACTTGTTATAGCAGTTACTTTTAATTTACAGTTAATTTATTTTTTACCTTGAGAGACATAATTAATTTCAATTAACCCAGATACTTTTCTCGATGGTTAACATGGTCTTGACTTTAGATTATTAAAGTAATTTTGAATAATTGTTATAATGAAGTAAAATAAATAATGCAACTCACAGTACTTCCAATACTTTTCAACCTTACAGGCAATGAAAACAATCACTTAAGTTTTTAATGATTTAATGAAAATTAATAAAATTATTTCCACAATAACCGTCATTCCACTACAGTGATTAAATATACAGATGATGATTCCTTGTCATTCTTAGAACGTCATGCGGTCATGTTCACGATTCAAGATCGTCATCGATTAGCTACATAGACATCATGGAGTATATTGCGCAACATTGAAATTTAACCTCAGGTTTCTTGCCACACAGTCTCAATAATTTCTAGTTTTTTTAGATCCACCTGCACTATCAAGACAAGTACATATTTTTTTATGATGCATTGTGAAAAAAATGTTATTAATTTTGATAGTTACTTAGTGTTTTTATTCTCTGTGAAGTCATATGGACATTTTTATAACGGCCGTATATTTCCAGTTACACCGTGATAACCGATAAATCACATATACAACCTTGTTTTTTTAACGGCGGTTGCAAATATTCGTTTTACATCAGTTGTGTATGACACAATAGTGTAGTAATAAAGGAAAAAAACTTCTCAATTAAAGTAAAATATACGATTCGTACATCATCATTTATTTCGAGTCTTCTCTGTATCATATGTAATAAATAAGAAACTACAAAAACTATTTTGACATTGAGGGTTTCCAACTTCGTCAGCATTTTTGAAATATAAGCAGACATCTCACCATGTTTTTAGTATAACATAATTAGTCATATATATATATGTATTTGTATATTTTTTATTTATTTATCTCTATTTGCAGCCAACGCGTTAAGCTGCATTGAACTCCATATTTAATTTAGTACAATTAATATCCATTTTATTTAACACCATGTTGGCTCTTAGTGTCGTTGCTATGATCATGTGAAAAGTTTTTTTTTGTATCACTTACATTAATTTTTTTTTTTGCGGGGGATTACAAAAATAGTGTTAAAGTACCTTTTATCTGTCTACCTTTGATTACTTAGTAGGTTAATTAGAGCACACGTCTTAACTATCTCACTAACAGCAGCGTTAATAACTATTGGATGCACGAAATGAAAAGGAAAAAACGTTTGATGTTTTTTTTCGTCTGTAAAAACAAGCAATTCTTCTTACAGTCATATATTTGAAACGTCTATTAATTAACAGAAAACATCATTTTTTTTTAATGATGTATATATGAAATTAAATTAACTTTGAAACTTTTAACTTTTATATGAAACATGATAAAATACACAATGCTCACAATTTACAATATCACTAGAAAATATGTGACTATGTATATTACTCTATTTAAAAAATATATGTTTTATACTTTTGCTATGATTTTATTTTTAGAATTTTTTTTTACATTTAACTTTTAGGTAAATATTAAAAAAAAATAGAAAAATTATTAAATGCTTATAATTATCATTATTATCAAAGGTGACACAACAATATTTACTTTACCGTAAAATTTAAAACACACCGTACTTTTTTGTTCAAGACCCATGTATGTAGGGAACGACACAGGGGGCTTGTCATAAATTAGCATCAGAGTGCATCAACGCGTAATAATGACCGCACCCCCCACGAAACAGCACCAAGCCTCTGACGGCCACAAAAAAGTGACGTCAATTAAAATCGCCTCATTGCGTGATTAGTAAGGACTCCATCCAGCCATCGGCCTATCTCCGCCCGCCATCGGCGACTACCAGCATGGACGCTGCCGCCAATTAGCATGCCGAGAGTGCCCGCGAGGACGACGCTGTCGGCCACGCCGGACCCATGCGGGCTGGAACGAGGCTATGGGAATATTGGTTATTGGGTTAAACATCTGATACCTACAAGCCATCGCCGCTTAATTTTTTTTATTACAATTTAACTGTGGGTTTTATTGTACGAGACAATGATTTCAAATATTGTTTAATGGTCTATTAAAGAGTAATAATTTATAAATTGAGTGTGATTTTGTGTTTTTTTATGGTGTTGTTTTATGTACGTGCGGAAATAAATAGGGTCTAGCGAATATAGTAATGCATCTTCAGTATCATACCTTAGCTATAAATAGGTGATGATAATATGCGCTGGACTTGATGTTTTGCTGAGTTTTAATTTGTTGGCAGCGCACACAACTGAGTGTCGTAGTAATTATGTACTTGTAAATTAAGCTCATTATAATAAACACAAAAATGTAAAAAGTTTTTCTACGTAAATAAATCGTTTGGACTTAAGAAAGTAAAATCTATTTGTCTTTTTGGTGTTGTAGTTTCATCTGACATAAAGTAAGTAATCCATAATTTAATTGGGTTTAGGAATATTTTAATCAGCAGAAAAAAACACAAATATCAAAATTATTTTGTGTATTTACGTGTATACATTTAATTTTAACAATTATTTATATATTTTGCGAAAACTTTCTTTTAAAATAAGTTATTATTTGAAGGATAGGCAAGAACAATAATTTCACATGTTATTTTTTTTTTTTTAATTAATTTCTTATAATAAAATTATATTATTTATTTTGAATCATAAGTTTTCTTTTCCGAGTATCAAATTATGTAATTATTCCGTTTCAATCAATCAATGAAGCATCAATAAATTTTTGTGAGCCCAGATAAGGATCACTGTTAAAAGTTCGTTCTTAAAGTTATAAATTTATTATTTATAAAGTATTAACCCGAGATTATTAACTTTACCAAAGAGTATTAAAAATATTCATTAAAACTAATCCCTATTTAATAGTCTCTTATGTACATTGATTTAAATTAAACATTTTATTTTGTATCCACGAAAATCAACAGTAAACCATTTTTTATAGAAATTTAATTTTAAAAAGATTAGAGTTGTAATGTCCAAAAATCATAAGATAATTTTATTTGACGAGACTTCAGCATTAATAAGTACCTGATCCCTATAATTCTTAAAAATCCCAACATTATTCCTTACCTTCTGTATTCAATGCTAACCGAGTAAGTAATAAATTATGCATATATGAAAAAGCGGTTGTGATTCAAAGGTGTCTTGCGTTATAATCAATGTATAAAATAAGCATTTTCGTAAATTTAAATGGATTCATAAAAACCTGATCACGCGCATGGTTTCCCCACATTATTTTGTAATTCTGTTGATATGTTTTGAACATATCGATGACGGTGATAACAAACGCAAAAAAATAACAAGTAGGTTCAAGCTATAAAAAATCGGCGACATATTTTTTTCAGGAGTGCGACCGCGGATACCTCTTGTAAATAAACCGATCGTTGGAAAGATTTCTTGAGCAATTTTATTGTGAAAAGGAACAGTATAAAATTTACTTGAGTTTATACTATATTAATTTTTTTTTTTTATTTAATTCAATGCATTTCGTTGATACCATAGGCATAGGGGCTTACTTAAATATTCTGTGTTTATTTTCAAATACAGTTAAAACTCGTTGAATATGTATAATGTTATTTTTTTCATGAATTAGACTTTTTGGGATTGAGCCCTTATATCATGCATATGATGATCATATGTTAATATATTGTAAACATGTTACAGATATGATCTTAGGTGGGTGTAACGTGCCCGATATATTGACATCATTATTGTAACGCTCAAGACCAATTCTCAAAGTTCTACAAAATGCAGCAATAAATAATTCATGTATTTACATTTTTAGTACTAAGCTGTGCTTATTTCATTTTATTATACTATTCTAAAGTTTTGGCCTGCAGTATTGTATTCTTAAATAAATTTACCAATAAATTATCTTCACTAGCAGATTTTTGTAATCTATATGTAAATTCAATATTTTTGACAGAGAGTACTTGGTGGAATTCCATTTTAATATTTTAAATAAAAGGAAAATACTTGAGTGATTTTTCCACATATAGATTTTTATTGGTGACCGGTTTCGCCAACCTTTCATGTTTGCATTATTGAGTTTTTGATCATAAATATGAAATTAAGTAATGTTTAAATATCAAATATGAATATTCAAATGGCTAGGTGATTACAACCATAGCTATGAACGATCATTGATCACAATATTCCTAATATCCTAGCCATTTGGGTATTTATATTTGATGTCTAAATATGGATGATCACAAATTAAACCAGTTTGTCGTAGAAAAATTTGAATGTCTGGGTTAGACTCGGCTCACATATATAATATGTACATTGTACATGTTCACGATTTAACACCGTATTTCAAATCATTTTTATATTAATCATGTTAAAACAGAGATGTAAACGATAATATTATTCAGAACTATGTTGATTTATGAGATGCTGTTTATATCAAATACCGATTTAGAACGGGACAAATAATCTATAGGATATGATTTATCGTTAATTCGTTAAATTTAGTATAAACATAATTAGATTATTTGAAATTCAGTGTTTGTCATCAGACACGTCGATACATATGTAATGGAATTATGTATGAAATAATATATGAATGTGTTTAAATAGACGTTTCCGTGTATTCGAAGGCATTTTTTGCCATTATTACTTTTTTATTTTGTTCACGAATAAGAAATAGCCTATCACGTTACGGTAAATGGTCATTATTTATTCACGTAAAATGTCATTTTGAAAAACTTTAATAGTCAATGACGACATGGTGTATAAAAACTGACCTTCCAGTGACAATGTTTAATGCAATCAACTTTGGGCAATGTCCACCGGACGCAGGCACCACATCGTCGTGTATTCATTAACCAGAAAGTAACGTCGAAAACCGGAATTTAAAGAATTGTTGAATTAACTGTTGGAAATGTAATTTTAAACACTGAATTCGATATATTACTGCACTTATATATGGTGAATAATTTAAAAGATATTGCCCTAAGGCTAGTTCATGTGCTATGTTTGGACTTTTTATTTTTGGTTTTAGAAGATGTGTGCAAAATTGCAGTCTGATCGGAAAATCAGTACAATTGTCTCAAAATATCTGAATATGTTTATGAATATTCCGCGATACGATTTGACAGGATTTTTTTTTCTCAATATATTTAACAAGTATTTGAAACTACCACAGTCATTAGGTATTCTTTATACCTTGTGGTATTCCTTTTTCATAGCACAATTTATGATACAGTTTTTTAAATTTAATATTCTTTGTTTATTTGTGTTAATTATAAACACGTTTTTGTACATTCAATTTTTTCTTCAACGAAATAACTTAATACAATATTTTCATGTTAAAATAAATAAATGATGATGATTTAAAAAATATTGGTATATGTATAACAACAATAGCGTTAATATATTTGAATATTTTTGACAGAGAGTACTTGGTTGAATTTCATTTTGATATTTTCCAAAATACCAGCATCGATAATCACTTTGCTTGTAGTATAAATCAGTTTCAACATGTCTTTTTAAAATAAATTCTGAAATAATTAAACTTAACTGGTTGTTTTCCGTCTTAATCTTTCTACGTGAAATAACTCAAGTTCATATTAAGAGGAGTCGTTGTTTTGGCTAATTACCTTTGTCACGCTGTAATGATTCTTGTTACGTATTTATTAACACCCTTAGAATTGTTGTGTGATAATATAAAGAGGTTCTTACTCACGTTTCTATATTTCGTTGTTAAACTTCGAACTCATGTCCATGAGGTTGAATAAGGTCGTAATATTGGTTTATTCACTAGATTGTTTTTTTGTCAGTCTTTGTACTTTTTTCGGGTGTCTCTCCTCAGAGGAGTTTGACTCACTGAACATGTGTTTGTGGTTTTCTTAGGGTAAATAATGCACTGAGTTTCGGGTCCTTCTACACCTCTCATTACGTGGATATCTAAAATTAATTGACTACGATAAATTATAATTATTTTTATGTAATTCTAGGAATTCAATTGAGTTAAACACATATAAATGTATTTGTCAGGTGCTTCATTGTAGAAAATCATATTTCTAACAACGCATTCTCACTCGAGCGCAGTTGCATCATGAACACAGCCCGAGGACGTTCAATTAACAGCGGTGTGACGTATAAACGTGGCGCCGACCCTAATGGCATTCAGTATCTCATTACGGCCAGTATTTAGCATACAATGAGATGAACAACTCCGGTCACGACGGGTACCCCGGAGCATGCGAGTTCACGGGGTGTAACGGTTACCGGAGACGCCGTCACAGCACCGAGAAGAATAACAGATGGAAAGAGTTACACTAGGGCGCGCCCACACTTCCCCAAGCGGCGCGGTTCATCTGTGTCAGCGATCAAACATATCGCAGGTTATTAATTGTAAGAATAATCGCCCTGGTTGAGGTTTGTTATAGTGGTTTTGACTTAAATGACATTTAAATTATTCAGAAACTACCCTAAATTGTTGAGATCATCATTGTAAAAAGAAACAACTGTACTTAATGTACTTGGTATTTTATTGCCTACAACTATTCATTTAAAAATAAAATTTTAATGTCTCTCGTTTGCTATGATTGACTTAACTTTTTGTGTTTATTGCCTTTAGACTACTTCGTCTTTTAATATTTTGCATATCATCTACAATTAAAATACCATATTAAGCTTAGTAAATAATTGATATATGTTTCCGTAATATTCATAACTGAACATAGTTACATAGTATATTCTACCCGTAACCTCCGAAATTTTTGTCTATTACCATTAAATGGTGTTTTTATACCATGTATTAAGTATAAATTCCTTTGATAACATTACCTTTAAAAATAGATATTAGATCTCTTAAAAAATCTCATCTAAAAATAATTTCTAGGCTTTTAAGGAATATACTCCAAGACGGATAAAAAGGCTTTTATTTTTTTCATTTAATAAGCTGAATAACTGCGAATCGTAAATTTATTTAGCGTCGTGCAGGGTTCTGATACCACATATGATGGTGTTAGCAGTACAGCTGCTGCAGTAGTCCAACTTTTTCAAGATGTATGTTTCCATAGAAACAAGAAAAATGCTAGTGTAATTATACCCTCATCCCAGAGTACTCAGTGGTAACTCTACGACAAAGGTCAAGTTGAAGGCTTGAGTTGGATTGTGCGCGGTAGGGGACCAGTTGTTCGTGTTGCTGTTTTGAGTATCGTATGGCCTGAGTGCAATTACGTGTGTGGTATGCGCATTCGAGATATCTTTTGATATGATTATAAATTGTTCCTAGCCTGTGATTATTTTTGTAGTCTTGTTTAATTAGTGGTGAACCTTTGCGGTGCTTATGGCATATATTCACGATCATTGATGATTGAGGAATTTTAACTTTCAAATGCTCGTTCGAGTTTCGAGACTAACAAGTTTACAATCAATTTCTCATGCACGAAACCGGATGTTTATTAGAGATATTTTAAATTGTATAATTATTGTTATATATGAATCTCGTTCTACACCTAGCCTTTATTGAATGGGTAAGCTACAAACAAAGTTTATACATATCGTTTATTATTCCATGGTAGTAAAAACATACTTTAAAGATTTTTTTAATAACTGAAAGATTATATTATATAAAAAATTATATAAAAGACGTGCTTTTTTACTATCACAATATAAAATAATATTTTTTTTAACCACTATCAAATAATAAATATGTATATTATTCGTTTTATTTTGAAATATAATATATTGTATTGATTGTAAAAAGTTTGATTTAACCAAAATACGTCAAGTAAAGATACTCATCGTAAACCTATAAATTGGCCGTTTTTCTGGTTGGATGAAACTGAATCACTGTAAAAATCTCCAATATAAGTAAATTACAATATTTAAATTATATTTCATGTCTTTGCGATAAAAAATATATGATCAAATATGCATACTATTAATATTGGATTATTTTTTTCCTATTAAGTTTATTTAGTAGTTTAGATTAATGTGAGTACAATATAATCCGACACCTATCACTGAGGCTTTGCTTGTCGCTGAGTTTTTGCAAGTATTGGTAATTTTTGCAGGTCCCAGCACTATCGAGCACGTAGCAGGGGGAGTGGTCATTAGTTCATACATTCCTCTGCTTAGGCCGGAGCATTCATACGCAGTGTTTGTGTAGGAATCTCACTCCCTGCCGCTCCTTGGCCCCGGCCGGCGCACTGACGCGCTATGCTGATTCTTTACGCTGGACTTATTCCATATTTTTTCCTACTAGCCGCACTCCAGCGGCGATAGCCTCGCAAAGCCACTAGGAAGCTTGCAGCCGAGTTATCAATGCCATTTATTAAATATAACCTTAGTTTTATTGTAAAAAGTGTTCAATGAAAGAACGAGTACTTCTATCGAAAGTAATTTCTGCCCTTTGGTATTCACACTTTGTGCTATGTGTATATTAGCTTACCTAGCCGGGTTGTCATCAGTTGTCGCCGGGTCTTTTTATCTTGTACGTGTTCTATTATACAATTTTCACTGTTTCCATTATTAATTTTTTGCCTCTGGAAAACAGATTTTAGGTAATATTTAATGAATTTCAAATAAGGTTTTTTTTTGTTGATATTAATAAGTGGCTTAACAAATTCAAGCCGTGGAAAAATATTAACAAAATAGGATTTTATAAATAAATACGGTCAATATGTCTCAACCCAAAATACTTTTAATATGAATGTATTTCAAATATTTACGTTAAAAAAGACTAAAGGTATTTTAGTTTTATAGAATAAATTTATACATTACAAATAAAGCTAAATATATTATTGCGGTTACCTGGCTAATATAGGCTAGCAAAAAGCTAACACGAAAGTTTATATGATAATTTAAGCTTAGCAAATAAAGCTCTTGTTATCATTTAACCTTGAAGAAGTGTTTTTATGAGTTTTTCTTGAGATAACCTGGTTTAGATAATAAACGAAGGTATACATTGTCTGGCTTAAATTCACTTGTAGTTTGTGTAATAACAATATGTATTTAGTACGTACGTAACAGTCTGCAAAACGTATGTCTATGATGAATTGTAATAACTGATATTTTTATTGAATGTTAATAAAGTTTTAGGCATGTCATCATGTTATATCTATCATTGCTTCTATTTATCAGACTTTTTTATATTAAAAATCAGTTTCTTCCGATAAAGAAATATTTTTATCTATTTCGCAACAAAACTCAAAATTAACGTTTAATGGTGGTCTTTCCCTTGGTTATTTTCTTCCTTCAACAGCTTTTGATATGGTATATCTTATTAAAATATATAATAATAAGAAGGACATTTTTAGGTGTTGCTTACGATTGTATAGCTGTTAACCGTGAATATTTGGATAGTCATAATTGTGTTGGAGGACAATCACTACAAAGTTGACATAGGTGTAAGAAATCTCTTATCTGCAGAGGTCTGGAAGGATGTTTGTTTTAATTTGATATCACATCTGTATTTTGAAGGTGACTTATTTTTACAATTAGATAATGTGTGTGTGTGATATAAGAACCTAGCAATACACTTTATTTTGTAGCATAAAATAACATTTAAGCTGGCTAAAAAATTTCTTTATACTTATTTTACCCGCACAGTTTATATAAGTGAAATATTCAAAAGTGGTAAAAAGTTATTCAATGCCCAAGAGTATTTTCATTTATTTTTTCACTATACAGATTATCGAATTCAGGTTTCTTCAAAATACGTACTATGAGATCTCCAGAGATTATGGTAATATTTAAATTATAGATGAGACACCTTTAATATACATAGTTAATGCTTATTTTATTGGCATGTCGGCTTAAAATATCAATATTTAAAAAAATATATATTTTATTGCGATGATTTGTAAAATAACTAAATTACAAATTAAATAAAAATAACTAAATTAGTTTACAATATTTTTTTATGACTTAAGTAACGTCTTCATATATTCAACACTTCAGAGTTGTAGCGTGCTGTATTTTGTAATAGACTTAAATTTATCACTTTTTAAATTTAATGAATCTAATATTTAGGCAATAATCATTTTAAGTGTTGCTATAATAAAAAAAGTCAGTAAGATATTTGTATGTAAAGTGCGGCGCGACGAGTCGTCAAGAGAGCGCAGGTATGCGGCACAGCGGCATGCATGAAATCTCGGCAGGTATGCTTGGCCCCCAGCTGTTCAAATGCTTTGATTAGGTCGCTCTTTACTTTTATATATACTGCAAACAATCGGCGGACAGTTGAAAATGAATGCTTTGAAGAATCTCCAGCCCTCTACACACGTCGCGACACAACATACAACCGACTTGCACTTGGACAGTAGCGTCTTCTTTTGCGTTGTTTAATTAGGCAAAACTATTATATAAAAACACCCGAAATAAAGGGACGCTATTCGCTTATTGCATATCGATTGCGACGCTGCGTGTGTAGCCGGCTTTAGACTATTAGAATCTTTTGCAAGCGTTATATTCACTGGGCAGATGATATATCGAGATATGATTCAGCGTCAAATCGAGCTAGCCATTTTGGTCTTTGAACACTTTTTTTAAAAGTATAAAGTCCTCATTGAATCTGCTCAAAAGAATTCTGATTCGTGCAATGAATAAACAATGACGTTAAGCCTTGAATTTGTGTTTTATGTTGCTTTTTATGCTATTTCATAGAACTAAAAAAAAATCATCTTGTATAAAAACTGGCTTTAACTCACTACGACTAGTCATATCTGAAACTAAAGATACAAAGTTTTTAATTTGAAAATTTTATTGGAGGTGGTGCTTAATTTTTTTTTTTTGATGACTAAAAGGGTAAATTATGGCTTGCACAATTTTTATTTTACAGTTATTTCACGTACAGGAGAAAATTGATTACTATGTGATCAAATCTAGCTTGCATCACCAGTAAGTAAATTTTTGTATTTCTACTAATAATTTTATACTTACGTAAAGAAACATATAATCTAACTCGGTTAAACATCTATTGATGTTTTTATTGTGACTTTACTAAACATCAAAACAATAGATTTACTTGACAAATTAAATAGAGCGATCGAATGTTTTTTAATGAGTATTTTACAGTAACGGAAAGTTATTATGTAATTGCGACCATGTACAGTTATATAGTACAAATTTCGTTGATATATTATAGTTTATGCATAAAATAGAGCACGCAGGGATGTGGATTAGTGGATGGAGGCAGGTGGCACGGCGCTGTCACGTCTAGCAATACTGGTAGGCAGTGCCAGATAGATATCATTTAGAACAAATCGATTGGTATAATGGTACTCAACTCAGAATTCAAAATATTACAAGGTGACTAGAGTCCAAGGCGCGAGGGTCCAGGATCCATAAAGTTTGCCCTTTTTCGACATTACTTGGTGTATTTACTGTATAAATGTATATTTTGAAACAACTAATATTTTCCACTCGAGAAAAAAAATCTTTTGATAAAAATAACTATAGTTTTCATCTGTAAATTGAAACAAACACCAGACGCGAATAACCTAATATTTTAGAACAACCGTGAATTTTCGAGGATACAGTTTTTATTAAGTACTACAAGTAAACTATTCACGTGAAATGCCGTTCTTAATCCAATAATAAAATTGTAGATTTTGTAAGTTAAATGTGCGCTTTTTTACAATTGCAGTTAATTATACCAGCGAGATATTTTTTTAAATTCACGTTAACAATTGCTTCGGTGTGTATCGTAAGGACATGAATATACCTTTGTCCAAGATAATTATTTGCAATTAGTAAAATACACTTAGTATACAAACACCTGTACCCGCATTAGGCCTTCTACTGGATTAGTCATGTTTGAACAAATTCTTTTTGACTATGCGAGTCGTGGGTGCTGATAATAAGGTAGGTTAAACCAATGATATTACTAGTACTTATTTATTTCCCAGAGTCAACTTCATAAGATATATATGTAAAAGTTAAAGTCATTGTCCAGATTCACACCACGGATTCAGTATGACGTTTGATATTTTAGATAATATTATGAAGTACTGTAGCAACTTTTTGCATTTGAAGCTTTTTAACATTAAGAGCTGTAATGCTCCCAAATGCTGATTATGACGCCATTAAATCATAGCTCATTAAGATCTGCTTAATTGAATGAGTTTGCATAGAACGATTTGTTTTTAAAACTTCCTTTTGTTGTTGTCTAATTTTTATTAAAATATTAGCTTAAACAATTTTGGACAACACAGAAGTACGAAAAACTGCCACAATGTATTACAATATGACCCAAATCTCAATAAAACGTATTTACTAGCTCAACATCCTGTATTTCTCTTATAATTTACATTTAAATGTATTTTCTGTTTATTCATTATGAACCGTCTGCGATCTCGGCTGTTTTTGAATTCAAACTGTAATTAATTTTGTAGCGCTTTTTGGCATTATGACTAAGTTGGCGTCCGGTTTGTTGAACTCAGTGTTTTCAAAACTCAGCTGTTGGACGTTTACCGTTATCGGCAGGCGGCCTACACTTTTACCTTGCCCATTGTGTATATTCGGTGTTTACTTAACCGTGACATGTCACAACCGACCGCAGGAAGAATAATCCCAGTTTGGAAGTTAAGGTCGTTCCGAGACAATACGTTTTGAGCACAATTACCGTATCCATTGGGAACAAGTTACTCGTGAGCAGATAGATATTAATCGAGCTTATTTGTCTTATTAATTCCTCCGCCGCTAGATCAAGTTTACCGCAACGAAATTTATTAGTTACTTGAAAACAACATTAACATATTTAGCTATTTATTCTACATTTTCACTTTTTATCAGTTTATAATTAGTTGAGTTAAGTGAAATAAAATATACTAAAATAACTTCTTTACTCAATTCATATAAAATTGTATTTTATTTTCATGCATTATAAATTTTTCTTCTCAATATTAAATTTTTTCTTGTCACCAGGGAAACAAAAAAGTAAAGTAAGATTCAATAAAATAAAATAAAATAATACTAAACGACCGGCCTTAAATTTTTTTATGTTCTATCATTACTAAAACGGTCGCTTAAATTGTTCATTTTTTTTTTAAATTTAACAACTGACTTGCATGTAATATTTTCCAAATGTACTCACATCATATAAACAAACAAGCGCAATTAAATATTATTCTTGCTTCTCTAAAATAAATGTAATTGATTGAATGAAAAAAAACCTCAGAATATATAGCATTTTTAACATACTGGGAAGTATAAATTAAATAATATTATTTGATATATTATTGTATAGTTTACAGAATTTATTTCACCCAAAAATCTTAAGATAATACAATGAAAATAAGCACGGTAATTTATTAATATTATTAAACCACTGTAATCAATAATGATTGTTATAAAATATCAGTATTGAATTTAGTCAAATTCATACTCACCCAAGAGGAGAGACTCTTTCAAGCATATATGTCATTGGTGTCATTCTGATAGTTATGTCAATCAAACCAGTTTACATTTGTTCTCTTTGCTTGATCTACAAAATTTCCCCACTAAAATATTTTTGACAAATTAAGATACCTTATAGTTTAGGGACAACAGGACCTTTGTATTTGTACTTCAACCGGAAATTAGTTTAATATATAATCATAGTAACCTTCGTTTATGGCTAGCATATGATTCATGGTGATATTTAATAAACTCTATTGTTACAGCGCCACAGCTGTTTGAGTATAATTATTTGAATAAAAATATAACGACTCCTTTAAATACACGGATACTATTGCTTTATACATACCTCCCTTTGAGTTATTTTAAAGCCCGCAAGATTTACATTCAGCCATAGAAACTACCGGTTATATTGAAAGGTTAATTTTAACTGCTGAGTGTGTGCAGTTGAAAATAACCGCAGCACCATGGGGCAATGGTGGGGGAGAGACTTTATGAATATTAACAAGGCGTCGTAAATAAATAGTCGACCAGGTCGAGTGACGTGCTGTCAATAGAGACTATCGCTTGTCTAACAAAGCTCACTAATCTCTTGGTAAACAAGGAAATCTTTTATCCTGCGTAATCCTGGTCTCCAGATACAAAACAAACAAGTATGAAGATATTTTAATCGGTACAGGTAATAACAAACAACGACTTTTTGAATGACGTTTGTGTTGATTTTTTTATTATTGAGACATAGGTTAAGATGTTCTATTAAACATTGTTGAATATCACGGCTGATGCATTCTTTGTGGACTCCGGAATCCATCATAATGCAACAAACTTATGCCAATATTAACGTTGCATTTGCACCCCTTGATACATATTTTCGGTAGTTGTAATAATTGGCGCTGCGTACACGTACGTGACCGCATGTTAAACCGATTCGTACGCGCTCGGAGTAGATCGTTCGATCGAGTGATCTAGAACCATCTACTCCTTTTGGAAGAATAAATTCACTTCTAACATTTTTTGTAAATATTAACTTTTCAATAGTTTACAAGTTGTAACAATAACATTTTAGTGCTACAACCATTGAAACTGTTTTGTAGTTTTGACGTATCCAGGGCGTGTGTATAATTGACTTCTATTATTATCTTTTTTTTTTAAATTTAAGTCACGTTATCGGTGCCCATTTCTCCATGGCGTATAAGTAGAGCATAAATCACGGTTTCAACATTGAAATAATTACTTTTCTATTATTCTCAAAACACAGTTGAGTCTACACACTTTTACTCTTTTTACCGCTTTTAATTCAGTGGCTAGCATGCTTGCTTACACACAATGAGTTCTGTGTTCGTATCCGGGTAGAACAGTTTTTTAAAATAAATTTATCTCTAGCTTAAATAATGGAACACTATTCCTAAAACACCTTCTCAAAACACACTGCTTCTTTTTTTATTTCCTCCTACCCATACATAGTACTGTGGTTATAAGCTCTTTGTTCTCAAATTATTTGAGCTAGGGGTCTCTCGGTTGTGAAAATTTATTTTATGTTTTATATGCTATCAAAGCTTTCAATTAATTAGTTCTAGAAATATTACCCGATTTTAGCAGACTCCCTTGTGTATATCTGAATCATTCAGTGGATCACTCATCTTTCGAACGACCCACATTATTTGATACCTTTCTAATATTCTTTTAGTAGAACATTTTAAATAAGTTTAACGTTGTATTTTTCATTTTATGTAAATTTTGCAGTTTTAAAGAAGTCTCGGCGTCAAATTCAACGCTATCATTTTTTCCCATTCACTCTAACTTGTTCACACTTCGTCTAGCATCCATTCGTTTCAACTGCGATCCCAATCTTATTTCAAACATAAATCTTTCGTAACCGGAAGTGCTCTGCCTAACAGAATTTTAATGTAAGTTGTAACACAATCTTAAAAACCCGCGCATTGAAATCTTTGTAGGTATTCTAAATAGCGTTAAAATCGCCCCGTGCAACAAACATTTTAGTTAGAAAGCGCTTTGCGAAAATTATATTAATCATTAAAAAAAACTTAGATATACATAAATACATACCACATTAGCCAATTTTAATTATTCGTCATTTCACTCTTGAAGTAAACTGCATGTTCAGAGTCGTTAGGAAACTTAACAAAATATTTTATTAGTTAATTGTAATTAATATTAAATATCGCAAACGATGCAGAATGCTTGTTTTTTTATACACAAGGCATATTGTATACACACATATATGAACATAATTCCGCTACAGGCAACAATGCTATCAAACAAATTCAGTATTATTCCCAGCATCTGTAGTGTTCCACATCTAAGTCACAGTCTTGTATTGATGCAATGCTCTCGATACGATTTCAATATCGGAACACGAAGCAAAGGTCGGGACGTATTGAATAATGTATCCCGATAGTTCGGCTAGATATGGCGACATGGAGAATATTATCTTCGGTAAATAGACTGGCCTGCCCACACAGACTCGCGGCTTGTAGCAGCTCCGATATAGGTGGGACCCTTCTAATAATAAATGCAGAATGCATTCTCTATACAGCCATAATGCGGCTCAAATTAGCTCTGAAATGAAAACAAAACTCGAGGAACCGATATCGCACCGTCCGGTAGAAAACCTACCAGCAGAGCTACTGTTTTTAGAATCGTTCGCATCTTTAATTTTAGTTTTTTACTCTTTTTTTCAAAATCACTATTACTTTTATCTTGGGAGTTAAAATTGTGTAAAGCTTTTTTTGTCCAGCACTTATAATAATGAGGTTTTATGAATTTTTATGGTTCGTCAAATCTGCAAAAAGAGGGTGCCGAAGGGCTTCTTCGCTATTTTGAACTCCAGTGTGATTGACAAATAATGATACATGGCTTATTATTCCTTACCTATAATTCGTGGCTAAAATCACCCATTGTAACCCCCTCGTAAGCATATTTATGGCTGCAATATAATCTTACATGAACAACTATAAAATTTTATGTCATATCTGCTCACATACTTGAATTAACGAGTGAATGTGATTTTCATTGAAATGGAGACTGAATTTATACTCGGTTTACTTGTTTGACTCTTGACCAGGAGTTTGCTAGTTTGATTATTGTCTTGCAAAATAATGATGCTATTTGACTTACAAGTTTTAGTTGGTTTAATCAAAATACCAAGAAATTGCAGCAAAGTTGTAAGAGAGGAATCTCCTAAAGCAAATAAAATAATCATCATCTTTTCGTTTAAACAATTTATATTCGTAACTCAGTAATCAAAGATCCTAACTAATCTTCTCTAAAAAAAACTCCCCCATATTGAATACTATCCTATTCTGGAGCATTCGGTTCTCCAATTTATATTATCATTCGATTGTGATCCATGATTGTTATATTATTAGGAAAAATTATCGACGCTGATGATATCTTTTGACACACTGAACCAATACAGCTTCAAATATACATAGTTTATATGAATATCTGGCCATGAACTTCTCAACTGAACATAAAAGAAACAAAAAAATAATTACAATTAAACCCACTGTTATTGTACAGAAACATATCACTTTTTTAAAATCACACCAAATTAAAGTAGACCCGTTCTTTATTTTGTAAATAGATAATTTGGTGCATACAATGCTCTTGTTTTTGATGACTGAACGTCACCGTTATAAAGTAAAATGTTTGCAAGCATGCTGGATTCTCTCGTATACCTGATTTTCTAAGTAATTACTATAATAACTGGTTTTTAAAGTTGTTAAGAAGATTCTTGTGCATCGATCTAACGAATCATTATTCTAGATCGTTACTAACCTGGGGCTGTTTCTACGCCTAATGATGTAGCGTCTAAAGTAGTAGGTTTTAATAAATGAGGTGTCATTCGTTTTGTGGCACTAATTCAAAGAACTGAAATAAGTCGGAGGCGTCGTGTCGGCTAGAACTGATCCTGTGTCCGGCGTGAGTGTGTGATTGAGTCGCAGCTCCGTCCAGGATCCCCGTGGCATGCATTATGCAGTTGGCCCGGGCCGCTCGTGGCTCAACTGCATCTCGTCGGGGCTCCATCCTCTTCTGCATTGGTACACGCGCCAAGGGATAGCATATTTGGACTTTCATACAGTCCAAACGTTCACACACCAATTAATGTTTTCATAAATTATGTTTTTTTTTACCCTTACGTCGAAATTTTAAACTAATACCGTTTACCTTTTTTTTTTTTTTTCATAATCCTGAAAGAGCGATAAGTTCATTAAATATTAATTATTTCTAGCTCAATACAAACACAATAATACGTCAATATGGAATGATGTAATAACTAATTTAAACAATAACAAAGGACGCATTATTATTTCATGAATTTTGTCGGTTGAACATAATCAACTTAATAAATATATATTTACTAATATCAATAAGAATTTTATATTATTTCAAGAATGAACACTACTATCAGAGATACATTATTTTAATCCATAAATTGCGAAAAAAGAACTATGTAAACTTATTAAATTGACTGTATGGTTAAAAAATAAATTTTGTAGGTATTTCTTTTGAACATTTTGTAGGTATTTTCATACTTGTATCATTTGAAAACTAAGTTATTACTAAAACCTATTTTAAATTTATATATAATGTAATGTAGTAGATTCGAAATATGAATATTGTATATTGCGTAGACAATTGAACAATGATTAACATAATAAATAAAAACACAATAATAAACGTCATTAAGTATGGACGTGCGTATCACTCTCATACACTACATATAATAAATAAATAAGGAAAGCAATGCTTGCATAAAAAATACGAATATAAATATTTTTATTTAAAAATGATCAAATTTTTTTAATATGGAATGATTATAATATGTATTATGTTTCTGAAAAATTATTTCATTAACACTGCTTTGTATGATCGTTGTAGACAATATGCTAGTAATCATACATAAAAATAAGAATAACCGTCATTGCCAGCGTATTATATTTGTAATAAAGCTATTGTATATATTTTTTGTTTATAATCTATCGTAATAAATTTTCTATTATCTCAAAATGTTCGAGTGAAAGGTACCTGATTGGGAATCATTGTACGGAGAGACTAGGTATCTGTTGAAAGAATTGGATACTGTAGTATAATTTATTGTCCGAATATACATTGGATAAAACAATAGATAAATGTGGCCACCATCTGGGTTGGTTAAATTTATTACTATTATGATTGATGATTCCAATCCTTTATAATATTATTCAGATCCTTTCATAGCCTCTAGCACAAAAAGTCGATATTGCAATTTATTATCTATAAAACCTACAAGAGCTAGATTGATTGTCAGTCAGGGTTTTTTTTTGTATGAATTATATTGGCATCTTATTCATTTACTTATATTGCTCCTGTTTATAACTCTATTATTGAGAATATTTTATTAAAATATATTGAATACTTACAATATTAAAAAAATTAAATTTATTTTATATAATAATACATATATTTGTTTATTTCTCGATTATAAATCTAAAATAGAATTTTGTTGCCATATTAACTAAAAAAATCTTGATATTATGCAATCATATTCGATAGTCTCTTCGGGTGTTAAGTTACTTACAAGTTCCACGATACCTCAATTTTTTAGTCATTTCATTTTCACTTGTTAATTTACATTTACAGTTATGTTATTCCAGGGTGTGTATGTGTCGATTACATATTAAAATGATCGCAATACTCATCCTTTTAAAATTTCATCAGCTAACAATCAATTTCTGAAAAATATTGCCAATTCATAAGTTTATTTACCATGAATAAAACACACATTTGATTTTGTAATCAAAACGCGTAGTAATGTGCTATCATTCAGCTATGGATAGCAAAACAGCCCATTATTTTTCTTTTAAACTATTTTTTTATATTATCAACATTTTTTACAATATTGTTAAATTGGTTACAAGAAAGAGTAGACTGTGTCAACCCTTGTAAAGGCAACGAGCATCAAGATGTTCCTCATAGCACTACTTCGTAACTTTTCGTGTTATCAAGTTCAACTTCATTTGAATAAAATAGTCGCGGATCGATCGTGTTGTTATTGAATAGATCCGTTGTTCATCTTGGGACTTAGAAATAACATTATACTTAAAATGATTGAGACTGACTTTAAAAAAACGTTAATAATATTGATACACTACTTCAATATTAATCGTATTTTATGCATGTTATACAAATTTTACCGAAAACAATTTATAAGAATATTACATTGCATTTAAACATGTTATTAATGTTTAAATATATCTTAGATTTATAGCTCAACGTTTATGTTGGTACAGTAATTTTCGATACAATGAAACGAAGCGAATGTTTATCGTAATTAGAAAATTGAATTCAAGTAGCTTATTACAAATTATATGTAAGTAAAAAGTAAATTATATATATATATATATATATATATATATATATATATATATATATATATATATATATATATATATATATATATATATATATATATATATATATATGTATATATATATATATATATAAATATTTAATTACGACTGAAGGCGTTAAGTAAAATCCGATTTTTACGACATAAGGCATATGTAAGTAAAAATCCGTTTTGTACACTAGACTGTTGAATTTTCCAGTGAGATTCTTCGTATATGTTCTTTTTCTCGAGAATGTGTTCATCGGGCTAATAAATGCGTTGCACCATACGAATTTTATTTTTCTGAATCCGTAACCGTCTGTGAGTTTCTGTTTCCAGTCTTGTTAGTAAATTAAATATGAATGCGTTAATGTCAATGCTTAAGCATTACGCAAGCCGGCGATAATATATAATAGTTAGGGTAAAAGTAGCGATTTGAGAGGCGGTAAGGCAACCTGTGCAATTATTTCTGCTTGAGCAATGATTTAAGCTCATTGCTGCAATTGTATATTACATGTCATTTATTTTAAATATAATTAAAAGTAATGAGCCATGCGTGATATGTTGGTGTACTTTTATGGGAATTCGTAAATAATTTACACTCGACTTAATTTTGACTTAAGTGGCCAATACAATCTCACGTGCTTTCCCTATCCGCTCGTAACGTACAGTGAAGGCAATTTTCACTTTGTTTTTTAATAAAACTATCGCGCAAACTTCGTTTATATCAAACTAAGCAACTACCTGGACTTAACATAATGAATTATCGAATTTGATTTAGACGTTATATCTTTGTTGCTTATCAAAAAAAATTAAAACGTCACACAATCTTTAATATTAGTATTTAGAAAATTAGCAAAGCAATCAGGAATATACAATTTTAAAATACCGTTTTCCTCAAAATATGAATTTTTTTTTTTCTATCCTCAAAATATATATATCCATATAAAATTTGCCGTAGATCATTTTTTAATTATATTTATATATAAATAAATATAATAAAGCGAGTCTCGATGCTTTACGGTCGCCTTTTGTTTAATGTATTTGAATATCCTGGAAGTCATGTTTAAATTATTGGTTGTGCAGTTCGCTTTGATGAGAATAGCGTCAACAAGTATCATGCTACATTTGATGACATGACAATACAAGTGGTGAGATGCCATTTTGGATATGAAGGTTAGAGGTTCACACCATGTTAAATTATACAATGACAATAGGCTATCAGACCTTATTTCTATTAGAGATTATGCCATTCATATGAACATTATTAGATACTAGACTAGAAAAAATACGGAAGTGTGGAATTATTTGTGTTTTGCAGTAGGGAGCTTCCCCCTTCACCTCACTAAAATGTCTCTTTCAGAGGCTCTGTAGACAAGTTGCGTCATTTCTAGAAAGAATGTCAAAGGCCACCTTTTTGGAACTCTTTAAGATCGATCTTTGTATAAAATATCAATGAATATCAGTGTGAGTTTAATATTTTTGTTTATAAGTCCGTGTATTCTACTGAACTGTTCTAGTCTCTAATTTTTTTTATGCCTAACTTCCGAGCCCTCTAGTAATATGCATTAACGGCAAATAAGCTGCTTTTCTTTGTAATATTATTACGACTGTTAACATCACAAAACTAAAAATATTTAAAAGAAAATAAAGATTATAAATATTTGAATTTTTTTAAAAAGTATTCTCATTTCAATTAAAATTCTTACTGAAATAATTAAAATGCGTTCAAACTTATGTTTAATATAGTCTTATTGCTATTAAAACACTTTGGATCTGTATTAGCGTTTTATTTGTTAGATAAGGGATTCTGCTGGAATATGGACTTTAGAGCACATAAGATAAATGTAAAATACGCTGCATGTAAATAAACTACAAAATCACCAAGCACTCGAAACAAAGGATTAAACAAAATTATTTAAATATGTTAATTTATTCCCAAATCGTAATTGTTATTCTCGTAAGTGCGCTTCCCGATAGTTGCTTTATAAAAGCCGCTCGCCCATTGACGGATGCATCCGCCTTCACTGCTGAATGACATTCCGCCTTCGTCTCCATATGGAGACTTAGAAAAGCCGAGATTTCTCACAGTTGCTATAATGTAGACGCCGCTGCTCGGATCGTACCAAGGTGACCAGAAACAAGGCTTTATTTACGGCGTCAGTCCGTGTGATCGACAAATACTTTTTTTATGAGCAACACGTGCGGAGATATTATTGAGCGGAGAGAAATCTATGCAACGACACGCTACGCGAGATGTAATTTTTTTTAAGTACCGCGTATAATTATATTAGAATTGCGATAAGACGGAACTTAAATTTATTATCATACTTAAATTTATGGCGTTTTCTACTACGCTGATCTCTTTATTGATGTATTCTCGTATAAAGTACGTAATATTTTATGTATCAATCTCAGCATAAACATAATGCACTTCCCACGTGTTATTATTTTTACTGTAAATATATTATTTTATCAGATTTATACTTGCTTTATGTACAACAGTAAGTAGACAAGATCTGAATTCCCTGATATCAACAAATCAAATTTGATTACCTTGATCAAAAAAGATTCGTAAAACACTACTACTATTGATATATTACACTGATATTTATTGCACTGATATTGATACTACTCTGATGCTATTATTATTGATGATATTGAAAAAGTCATTTCTTAAGTGTTTTTTAAAATAAAACAATAAATTAAACAACAAATCAAAAACAAACAAATTAAACAACAATTAAACAACAATTAAACAATAAATCGAAAAAATAATGGCAGAATATTAAATACGGCACAAGTTCAACTCATCAGTTAAAGAAGTCGAGAATATGAGTGAGCGACTCGAATATAAAAATTGTAGAATTTACCTACTCTGTATACTAAAAATAATACATTACTTTAAAATTTCTAAATGTGAATTGAAGATAATCTAAATTTATAACTATTACATCATTGCCCTAAAATATTCTCGAATATCCTAGTTGACATTAATCACATATTTTATTATGAAGTATTGTAACTGTTGCCTTTACTCATGAAAGTTAAAACGTCAATATATATTTTTTAAATGAACGTGTATAGTTAACTTGTAACATACAATTATGACATTGAATTAACAATTATTGCGTCTTGTTTTAATGCTTCATTGTATGGTTTAACAATAATTATCACAACTTTCCATGTCGTTAGCGAGGTGCCTGTTTTACCGTTGCAGTCGGCGGAGCTCTTCACGGCGCGGAGACCGGAATCAAGAAAATCCATGCCACGTAACCTCCCAGTGCACTTTTCAACATTATTAAGCAATTACGTGCAATAGGTTTGAACTCTCACCCAAACTCGATTTACGTGCGATAACAATTGTTAGACAAATGGGCGACTGCAGCCGCGGAAGGGCGACGGCTGCGTGGAGGTGCACAATAAATATCCATCATTAACAATTTATTGCGCGTTTAAGTAGACTCGCTGGACTGGTTTGTGATTTGTATGTTAACATTACATTGAAGTGCAATATAATTTTCTATTACTTCTTCCTTGAATGCTCTGCTCTGATCCTGCCATCAACAGATTTTTCTTTGTTTATGATAGTTCTTCTAGATAAATATTTTATTACTTGTTTGATAATTTCCAATACATATTTTCTATTCTTTTTTCTTGACTTCGCTTCAGATTATTATTAGATATGGTGAATCTGCTATGAAAATCATCGGATACCACTGTTTCAATTGTATAATCTACTCAGACATATCTGCGTATTTTTTTATAATAAAGTATGTTATTATTTATAAACGTATGGATAACTATATATTTTAATCTAGATGGAATTATAAATTTTAAAGCAATAAAACATTTTTTCATAAATTTCTTCTAAATAGATTTAAACACGTAACCCCGTGGTGCAATTAATCTTTAATGATGATAAATCGGAGCGATGAAAAGTCAAGGTCGTGCACGTGGGCGGTGTACATGAACCAAAGAGCGGAAGAATGTTTGATAAATAAGAATCTGGAGTAGGAACTTTAAGCTGCTAGTTGAGTGCATGTCGCTCTTCCACCTGGCGAACGGATTATATTAAAAAGATAGGAAGCGGTTGATTGAGGAGGACCTGGAATAGAGAGCGAGAGACACTGGGAGAAGCCAGCAAAGAATCACACGAAAAGAAACAATGGATAAAAACACATTTTATTTCATTAGAACTATCCGATGATTGTACACACCGAAAAGCAAATTGTGTAATTACTTAACTCGTTTAGTGTATGTCTCAAATATCCAATTGAGATTAATTTGAATTGGCAATAAATCTGTATGTTCATGTGTTTTTTTTATTTTAAATAATATAATATAATAGTTTTTGTTGGATATTTTCTAAAATTTTAGTCGATAAATCCGAGAAAAGAATTTCTTGTTTTCGGCCGTAGAAATTAAAATAATGCAGCTACCGTTCTTGTTCAATTTTCAGCATATACTATAAACTTTATAACTTATTATTTTACGTCAAATATATTAAAAAAAGTTACTAATAAACTAGTAACCATAAAAATATTATTTGAAAACCCAAAAATAATATTTTCAGTTTATTTTATTTTACCATTTAATTTATTAAATACTCATGGTTTCGGCACAAAAGCATTATCTCAAATTAAAAATATTATATTTGTTAATGGTAGTTTGCCCAATAATTATTGTTTTTTTTTTATCATTGAAACACGTAACAAATTCACTTAATATCTTTTATATATATTGTAAAAATCTTAACGTTTAAAAAGACATTGATGACATTTATGATATGTTGACATTCGCTTTTTTTAAAAGGCAGATGTTTGCTAACTATAATAATATTTAATAGTTTTTGTATCTATACCTTTGATTTCCCACTCGCCTTTTTCCATTTATTTTCTTACGCTCGCCATTTTTTCTTTAATACTATCTCGCCCTTTTAATTGTACCGCCGGCGCAGGCCCTTGCTGGGCCCTTGCCGCGCGGTTGCGGCAACGTTCTCTTTGTTAGCGTGCCGATCGCTTCATAAACAATATCCCTACAATACCGAGGAGGTCTTTATTACTGATTAGTGGTACTACCAGTAATGCAGGCGTGATGTGAAAATATCCCCGAGGTTGTGCCGCGGCAAGTGATTCATTTGCGCTACGAATTAATTTAAGCGGTGGAATTTAATTAATTAATTTCTTTGTTGAGATCAATTTTCTTGGGTGCATTTATTATATGTCTTAGCCGCGGTGTTCGCAAAATATTACACATATATTATAAGCGTTAATTATTTTTTTAAATTAAAAATTGCAACTAAACCAGATTTTAAATATAGGGATTATACACATATTTTATTCAATAAATAGTAGCTATTTTATTTTTAGTAATAATAAAGATCGCAGTTTTTTTTTATCACTTTTTATGAAAGAGGTAAATTGCTTCAATATATACCTATACATATAAAAATTACTGTCATATATATACTATATTTTAAAACATGATGCAATTTTTCTCAAATAATATTGTATTATTTTACGTTATAGACAAGAATATAATACAAAACGTTAGTTGTAAATAAATTAGGGTTAAAATATTTTCGATACCTGGCTACAATATTTTTCGAGTACAGAAATAATGATTTGTAATGTTTAATAATTAAAAAAAAGACTAATCACTATCGAATCGTATAAATAAATAACTTTTTAAATAATGTTATATCATAAGCCGTAAGGATAATATACCACAATTAAAAATATATAATTGATTGTTCTATTGTATTATATTATGCAAGGCAAATTTTGCCGCAATGTTAAAGTGTAACAAACCTTTTCTATGAACTGTTAGCTGCTAGAATTTCTAACAAGAACGGAAAAGCTTGCAATAAATTTGCACCTCGGGAATCGATAACTTAATTGCCTTAGTCAATCTTTTTTAATTGGATCTTTAGAGTGTAATATTTCGTACCTATAATATGTTACAAGAAATTGCAACTATGTTGTGGAAAAAGAAAACAAATCGTTTATCGATATCGATTAACCGATACAAATTAATTTTATAAATTTATTTATAGTATAGTTTAGTAATGACCCAAAATTGTAATGAAGTTTAACTTCATTTCATTTTCGGGTCATTGAAGAGCGTCTTTTATATTTTATAGTTCTTTTCATTGAACCTACTTTCCGATTCTTAAAAAACGCTTCGGTAAATGTTTTTATTCTTTTTTAATCTAATTAAACTGACCATCTCTGAAATTTTTCAAGAAAGCGTATACAAAATTTAAAAGGGGCCTGCATTCACGGTGACATTGTCGGCTCCTCTTAGATTGTCTGAATATCTTAAATACTTTCTCTCTAAGTCACAAGTTTACGATGTTTCGTTTAGCATTTAATGAGTCGTAACTAGTGTTGGGTGTATAACAAACGGTTATTGCTTCGATAATCACTGCCTTGGGTTCGAGTCCTTATTTGTGTACTGAAAATCAATGACAATGCTTGTCATACATATATCAATGTAAATAGTTTTAAATATTATTGTGCCATTATTTGATGTTTTTTCAAATAAATGAAACTATGTAAAATAAATTATATTCACTGGTATTTTCAAGGTAAACTAGCAAAGTGTATTGAAATATTTCTACCTTTACTAAGAAACTAAGATTAAATTTTCATTTTATGTTATTTATTAGCAGAGATAATCATGAAATAAAAGCTTTCAAAAATCAAATAAACTACTTATAAATCCCAAAAAGTGATAACTCTTTTTTTAAAATAATATAATATTTTATTTTATGTAATTGATACCTATTTTTACTAAGTTTACAAAAGTATTAAACCTAAAAAAATATAAATTGAATTAAAGGAATGAATGGATATTATATTATGTCAATGAGAACACTGAAAAATATTTCTACGTATTTATCTGTTGGTTCTTTTTTTATATAATGCTTTTCATATAGTAACAATTATATATAAATCATCATTTGAAATAACGATTCCTGATCTTCTAATGCTCTAGCATTGAGTATATTTCACAAACTAAAAAGGGCCGATTGTACTTCCAGCGGACGTCTGCGAGTTCCCGTCACGTTTCACATCCGTCACCCGTGCAGGCCCTTTCCGTTGCTTTCTCAGCAGTAATTACAGAAGACTCAGGCCCCGGGAGACAACAGCGCGTGACCAACTCACTTAATACTTAAACCACTTGACATTCAAAAATACCATTAATAATAATACTTTTACCACGGCACGGCTAGAAATTCGCCTAAGCTCGCATGCCTAGCTTGAAATAAACACTCCATTGTTTCCAGTTACTTTTATCGTGGTATCGTTCGTATTTGTTATTATTTCGAGATGATTTAACTCTTGCGCGCCCACGTGGAATTTAAAAATTAATATTGTTTAAAATTTTGCAGTGTGCCATATTCGGAAAGCGAGATGACCGAATCTTCTATACATTTATTGAGTTTGTCAAAAACGCGTGAAATATGCTTGAGACTCTACAATATTTTAAACAAATCGCATTTTCAGAATAATATTGTTTGAATGTGAAATATTATTTATCGATACATACTGCACTTTAATAAAGAACCATCTTAAATAAATAGTCATTAGTTCATAATTAATATTTTAGACATTTAAAGTTATACCAATATGCTATTTTTGGAAATGACTAGATGAGTTTTTGCACTGTAAACCACTATTGAAATCCTTTTATCAAAGCGTCATTTTTTTATTTAACATTGTCGTGCAGTGGATGTAAAATTCTCTCTATACTTATTAGTGATTAAAATTCAATGATATTACTTTGGAGAAAAAATGCAATCAATGCTTTGTTTGTACAATAATATTCATAGTAAAAATAACAAGCTACCAATATGTTTGACAGATCAAACAATTAGAATTTATCGACAAAGATGTCTGTTTATTGTACGACTATTCAAGAAGTGGCTTTAATCAATTTATATGCGTAATTCTTCTAACGTCTACAAACGGCTTAGTAAATAAATAAAAATATTTTTTTAATTCAAGATCAAAATCCTTATTTCAAGATTATTTCGATTTCATAAGTTAAAAAGACGTTAATCTCACCTATCATTCATTGGATGCTTATCTGAGAAGACCATCGTGTTTCAAAACACACATATAATTGAATATTTACTATTTATTTGACACACTTTTTAATTATTAATTGGTGAGATTACTTAAACGAATGTTTTTCACGTGTAATTTTAATAAATTTATCGCTTACTTAATCTTAGGAAACCGGTAGGAGGAACCGCGATAGGAGGTTTGGTTAGACGGTAATTTTTTCATCTGAATTAATAATGTGATGCAATAACTACACAGTAGTGCTTACCCAATTATTTATGTATGTTTAAAATCTAAGCACATTTATAATTTTTTTAAATAAATTTTTCTTTTATTAATTATTTTCCAGTTTAATCTTAGATTATTCGGTAATAAGGTATTTTATAGTTGAGGTATAAAATAAACAGTGAGTGTTTTGTACGTTTTTTTTTAAACAGAAAGTTAATTAAGATAAAATATATGAATCCAAATGAAATAAACAAAAAGTGCAAAATAAACCACCTACGTGACCTTCTTTGAGTCTGATCCATGGTGCTCAGTACTTCTATAATTATAAATATTAAGAGCTGCACTTTTCACAGATGTAATAAACGGCGAGTCACCTGCTGCTTTGATCGTGCTCAGTTTTAGTGTCAAGTTCTCAGGTATCGCGTGCAATCCGGATTTCGCAGAATCCTTCTGTAATAGCGCAGGTATGATCTCTCTTACAAAAAAATATGTTGCGTAAATGATATCGTGTTTTGAAAACTGATAGTCTGGCGGGGACTCAGCCGTGAAGCTTGCAGCCTGCCATAGTTCAGCTCCGACTATTAAGGCATTTGAAGCAACATTTATATTTACATGGAATACGGGAATATTATCAAATTTTTGAATATATCTTAATGAAAAATTTTTAATATTCCATTTATATTGTGCTTGGTTAAACACGCTTGAAAACACTAAGATAATAATTTTAACACTGAGATTACCAATTTTCTGGTTTTTGACATAACAAGCTCTCTGTGTTCATTTGCAACTGGAATGAAGTTGTTTCAGAGCGCTCTGGACTTCATTTGCAAGGAAGCACTTTGATTAGGAGGCAGAGACTGCCGCTCAGTTATTACAATATTACTCACAATCTAACTAACTAGCTAACTTGAGCACACTGAAGTCAGGGAGGGCTTTTGATACTCCCATAGCTACATATAATATATAAACCAGAACTATTTTTGTCAGTTTAAACATTCTTGGAAATTCCATTTAAAAAAGTGTTGTAATAATAGAAATTCTAGTACAAATAAAATATTTTTTTAAGTATAAAGCTACACAATGATAGATCTTAACATAAAAAAATCATTTTATTGTTGTGCTGCAAAGCTAATAAACTGGGGTTATTTTTAATTTAGATTTAAATTATAAATTCACATTATATAATATATGGTGTGCATAACAATGCAATATTATAATTGTAGTGTACAATAGTAGTATAGCATAAGCAAATACTGCAAGTTCACTCATACATCTCGTGATCTTTACCTTTCAAACAGTATTGAGTGAGTCCGTCTGTTGTGAAGCCTTATGCAACTAGCGTGATATTTGTGGGACTCGTTATCATTGAGCGTATGGAGTGACCGACACAAATACCACGCGGGCGCACTCCGTACCGAATATTAAAGTCTTGGTCAACATGGTTTGGTTTCAATTTGTTTAATACGCAAGGGCGTGGTCGGACATTCTAGAAGGTAATTTATGCATACAGTTAATTGCGTGCGTTTATCAAATGCATAATTATACACTGTATATGTTTATTAATCAAACATTTCTTTTGTAGAAAACTTTTCTCTTTGCGCTGCAACATGGTAAATAGTGGTCAAAATATTGCTCTCACGAATATGAGGAAGAATTTTACGAATAGCAAGTTTTAAATAATTTTTTTCGCAATCTATAATTTTTTGTGTTAGCTCAGAAATAATTATAATTTACTTATGTCTTATTTTTACAAAGTTTGATGATTAAATATTTACAAAATAATGTATTGAATATTAAATTGAAAACGCTACTTGTTTACAAAATATATATTCTAATACTTTGTTTTTCAACAAAAAAAAAATCCGACTTCATAATATTTTTTTGAACGATGTTGTACCTGAGGAATGCGATAGTTGACTAAACGAACTTTAAAACTGAACACCTCGTATGTTTTATACGAATCTTTAAAGTTTTTTTTAGTAAGTCTTCATATCATTTAGAAAATCTGATTTCTTAATAAAAAAAAAAAAAACATCCATCTTCTACGTTTACAATTTTTTTTAAGATGTATAAAAATCAATAAATTTGTGATATTCAAAAACACAAAAGACTAACTTTATTGATTTTATAAATCTATAGTTTATGCATTTTTAATGCAATATGTACTAAGTTTTGTTTTTAGAAAAAGGTAAATCTGAAAGCAAATATTTTAAATAATTATATGAGTTGTTCTTCAGCTTAATACATCGCTTTGCCTGTCTTGGACTTAGATAAAAAAAACGAGTATATATGTAATCACGTCTCGTTAAAAATATTTATATACGCTTACACCTGAAAGTTTTAAAGCCTTTTAAAATACTTAGAATAACCGTTTTATCTAAACATGGAGTGTCTTTACATCGAATATTTATCACACCTCTAAGAATAATTTTTCTAAATCTCAGTATAATTTATATGTACAATTTAGTGCCTCATATGCGGGACTAATTACGCCACTTTATCTCCGCGCCCAGAGCTCTTTTTGAGTCCTTCGACCAGTAATAACTTAGGCATTTCTCTATCCCGACTATCGCATTACTCGCGGTGTCCGCCCGGCAAGGTCATTACTTAGATAGCCCCGGCAGGTTCCCTTGCGCCCCCGACCGGGCCGGGGACCTAACTAACCGCCTGCGCCGATGCTGATTAATTGAATATCTACGCAAGAATTATGCAGAGAATTTGCCTACATCGAACCTACTCGTGCGTTGAACGGAATGATTTTTACCACAATCGTGTAAATATGAAATGAAGTTCTGACGTATCAAAAGATTATTGCTTATAAATATTACAGTGAATTTGTTTCAAATATTTCATTTATAATTAGTAGATCGTCAGTATAAATTATGCGACTTCAACAATATAAAGGGTATTGAAAAGTATATGCTATTTTCAAAATAAAATATATATAAAAATTGTTAAATATCAAAGAATCCACTTGATTTCTTTATGCTTAAGACGTTTTTGTTTTTCATCTGATTTCACTTCGTTTATGAGGTTGTTTACATTTTATATTTCACCAAGAGAATGAATAAGAAGCTTAGGAGTAAAAGTAAAAAAAAAACCATATGTGTTAAATTCTGCATTGGCATATTAATAAAAGCGTAATCATAATGTTTATATATGTTTAATGTAAAATCGTATTTATATTGATAACATATGTTGCTTCGTACCACTGTGTGCAACTGTTAGTATTATTTAAATTTTAAATAACCTTAAATAAAATATTCTAAATAAAGGCTCATCTTCATAAATTGTGTTAAAAGCCATTAAATCGAAAAGGACAAAAATTCACACGCTCTCCAAGGTCAGCGAGAACTTTAATAATAATAAATGTAAAATTTTGAAAGAAGATTACCTCCCGCGATAATTGCGAGTCCCCGCCCCTGCGCCGGGAGCCGCACCTGCGCGGCCTTGACCCAGCGGCGGCGCTCTATCAGCACTGCGCAGTGGTGGCACGCGGCCGTAGTGCATGGTGCCTTACACAAGTGCCGTAACTGACTTTCAGTTAAGTTCACTTTTCACGAATCCTGACACAAGGCGAGTGCTTGTTACTTATCTGACCCATTGAAAATTGAGTGACTTATGCCCCGGGAGGGTTTGAAAGTCAGTGGACTCATATCAAGATGAAGTTAGTTTCGAGTGTACTTTTAAAATTAAATTTTTGTTGCCAATAAAAGCAATAAATAATAAAGCGATAGTTTGTAACACGGATAAAACCCGTGTGAATGGTTCAACAAATATATCTACCTTTTAAAAGATGGATACCATTCCACACTAACCGTCCTTATAAACTCCTTCTGACCTGGTGATGTTGAAAATTCTCTTTCTTTAATTATATTAACATGGAACGGTAATGGCATGTTCGTGTGCCTTGATTTATACTATTATTATTACCCTTACAATAAATCCTTACCTGGTTTGATGAAATGATTCCTTGTTAAACTAAATCACTCCTTATTGTATCTTAATATTTTATTGAGTGCCAAGCAATCCATCCGTAAAACTACAAGCACTGTTTGTGTATCAGAAAAGCGTTAATTTTTTAATATTTTTTAAAATTACTAATGTCCGTATATTAAGTCAACTCGAAATTTTCAAAGCGTAGAATTTTTCGTTTTTTTATATAAAAATAACAACCTGCCGTGTACAATGGAGATATTATCGAAAACTTGATTCAAATGTGTTCCTCGAAAACATTATCATAAATATATTATAAAAATAACTCTTCAGTAACAATGAAGGTTTTTTTTTATTTCTATTGTTTGAGTAAGCTCTCACGAACTAATGAAATATACTCCAAGTCAAAAAAGGTCAAAACATACAACGGAAAGATATGGACTCTTTTTAGGGCAGCGTGAAATTGATTTTGTTTCTCTTAGATTAATTTTTCGCAACATGTTTTGCACAGGGCGCTACTGGTTAGACTTATGGTTTATAATAGTGCTCAAATATAACGAAATAAATTATTTTTAAAAAAATCTATGTGATCGTATTTTCAATCTACTAATTTGCATTCTCAGAATATGATATAAGGAAAATTTATTACATAAAATTGCAGGTATCGCCTCAAATTAACATCGATTTTAGGTGGGATTAGTGCAAACTCGATGAGAGATTGTTGCTTTTTTATTACGCCAGATTCGTTTAAATAAAATGGTGTATTGTAAAAAGTATAATCGAAAACAGAATAATTAGTTATGCTATAGTCTCAGTCATAAACAATGATAATTGATTCTTAGAAAAATTTACTAAAGTAGCCGACCAAGATACGGTAGACTTGCTACGTATTTTATTTGAAATTTGCCCGCGGTAATTATTTTTTTTATTTTAATTATGATTTTATGATTTTACCCCATTTTTATAAACCGAATTATTAAATATTGTTTAAAAGTTTTGATTTTCTTAAAAATTAGTGCAATTTTATGAAAAAAAAAAATAAGTTCATTCTACAAAGATTAGATAACATAAAAAGTTTTTAAATAACTAATGTTCTTTCCGTGCGATAAGGATGTATAAAATATGTCATTTCAATGGCTCCAAAAAATAAAAGTGTTCATATATTAACAAACTTTGAATGTGAAAATATGTTTTTTTATTGTTCTAAACAGATTTGATTTAAACCTTTTTACAAACGTCTGATTTATATCGTAAATGTCGAATTTCAAATATACAAACATAATATAAGAAAAGTATCTAAATTAGTACATCATCTAAATTGATTTTTAATTAAATAAGCTTTGATGATTAAGGCAGGGCATGCAATTATTTTTCATAAAAATATATAGACTACTCTACTGAAAAACCTATATTTAGTATGTTACGTATGGAAGACGTGTAACTAGGTATAAAGGTCTTCTGTTTTTAAATCAATGGCATGTTGCTGTATTCAATTAGAATCTACAATTTATTATTTATTTTTGAAATAAGCTACCTTGCTGTCTATATTCATACCATTTCGAGGTCATTCTCTACTTCTCATCGCATCCTACACTTTGATTATATTCCTAGTGCGTTCATTTTTTAGTTTGATTGTACGAAAGCGCAAGCCTTAAAATTGGTTGTGCGTGCAACAATCTCCAAAGTGCGCAAGCCTTTCCTATTAAGACACCACGGATAGGTGAGGAGTTTTCGATAACGTTTTTTTGATAAATCGGCGTTTCTTTGAGTTAAAATTTTATTCCCAGTAATCGTCCATCTCTGAGTAATTGTTTCTGATGACTTCCCATATCTTCCCTCGTTCGTACTGGCGTCCTAATCAACGCGACTTACCTACCGAGCTCACTTTCTTTCTCTCCTATGACGCAATAGAGAGGCCGACATACCGGCATCACCTGCAGGCACTGGAGCTATTCCGAACTGTAACAAATTAAAGGTAAGGAGGTTCGATTTGTTTCGGTGGGCATTCGGCACCTCAGAAGTGATGCGGTAATTAACCACGTGACGGCTTTACGACGCTGGCAGTGGAGTTATTTTTTTTAAATAAGAATTATTTTTTAATTAACTGTCAAAATTTCTTTTAATTCTGAATTTATATTTTCAAGTAAATTATTGATTGCCATATATTCCCTGTGTTTATTTTTTTGTAGATCTTCAATTTACAATAAGTCTCTCAATTTATAGATCTTATGCTTTATTAGTATTAAAATATTTGTTGTATGAACCTACCTCACAACTATGATTAATTATCAATAGTAAAATTTAATCATAAGATTGACTATTGTGCTGATTTTTATAAATAAAAAAAAACATCAAGGCTTAAACAAACTTATATCTCATCAGTATTATTTTAATTGAGTATTGAATAAGTATGTATATGATAACCGTTGTGTTTCAACGTATATATTTAAAGTGATTAGGATTTAATTATTATACATTTGATTTTATTTTTGGTAGATTGTAATGATATGAATTATAATAAGTACTTACCACGTAAGGTCTAAAAGTATTCATATAAATCTATCCCTCATCGGTCAATGGGAGTTTCGTTACAAAAGTGAAAAAAAAACTAAGTCATTAAATCGGATAGCAGGTCTTCAAAGCCTTCTTGGAATTGTTGTGTGAATTATTGCGTTATACAGGGTTAAGCCGGGAGCGTGTGGCGGGTGAGAAATACCCGTTATATCAGAGGACCTCTGGCCGTTTATCTCTCTGGTAGGGTTAAAATCTAAATTAGAC
This sequence comes from Atopsyche davidsoni, assembly GCA_022113835.1. NCBI lineage: Eukaryota > Metazoa > Arthropoda > Insecta > Trichoptera > Hydrobiosidae > Atopsyche > Atopsyche davidsoni. Next base: position 3,868,348 of record JAILWY010000006.1, on the reverse strand, counting down.
CAGGTCTCGTTCCGTGGGAACTCTATGATTAACTAGTAGTCGTAAAACACTACATTGTGTGCTCAGTACTTTCCTCGTAGTGGATGGATTTGTTGTAATAAAACTATACAAAGGTTGTATAACTGTTGTTTAACTGTGTGAACGTAAAACGTATGGACCGCTATCGTTGTGTAAGATGCGGAGAGCAACTTTATTAGGGTTATAGTGATTTATAAGTATATTAGATAAAATACGTAGGAAATATGTGAATAATTAATATGTATAATCGTATAATTTATTTCTAAGGCATATTGTAAATAATTGAATAAGAAATTTCTGTGCAATAGAGAAAAATACATTGACAAGGTTTTCGGTTAGCGGCAGGCAGTGTTGATCATAGAGAAAATAACATAAATATACCGTCTCATAGATTTATTTTAAAATAAATAGTTTCAATACTTTATGAGAATTAGTATTATTTCACAATGATATGGGGTCTGTTCAGCAGTTGACATGCGAATCAAGGATGATTTTTCTATTTCATAATTATGGTTGCATCTCTCTTAATCTCCTTTAACTTGTAGATACACCCGTATTAGCGAGTGTTGTTCTTTATGTAATTCTGTTTATGAATTTTATATTTGTTAACACTTTTTAAAATCACCCAGTTTAAAATTGCCTCATCTAATTTATTCTCCAGAGAACTCGTAACTGTAAAAAATATAGGTACAAACATGTACTCAATACGCTTTTTTTGTGGGAGCCATTTCTCTCTTCGATCGCGCATGTGTTTATTCTGATACAATCTCTTTCTATTTTTCAGGTGTTGAACAGATGCGCTCCTTATCAGCGCAGGTGTAAATATATGGACGGGGACGCCTCCAGGAAGCGGGCGTTATCAATAAGGTATGTTGGGAACTGATTTTAATTTTAGAAATTTGGAGAAAGCTTTACGGGGCACACCGGCTGCATAGGTGTCAAACTTAAATTATTTTTATTTATACAATTTTTAATGTTTTTTTTATTTTTAATAACGTAATTTATAATAATTTCATAAAAAAATTACGTTGTTGGTATGATTTTATTGATTTAGATATATGCATGGCCAGTAGTTTGCATAAAGAATACAATGTAAGGCTAAATATCCAATACAAATGAATTTACTTTTTAATTAAGTATTTTAAATTTGATCATTGATACTCGTCCAAATATTAACCACGTATAAATTTAAGATTTCAGTCCTCCCTGCATTTATTTAATTACTTAAAATTACTGTTTCGCCAATTTTTTGAAACTCTGTGTTTAGTTACATGTTGATTTTTATTTCTTTTGACTTATTATATTTTTTTATCCGATCCCTTCACTTAAAATTCTATTATTTGAAAATCACTCTTGCACTAAATAAAGAAAGACTAATATTATCTTAACGCCCCATAGAACTCAGGAATAATATGGCATTTTTTAATATGGGATTTGTTTAGATATGTGACGGTTAAAATAATTTTTGTAAAATTTTAAATAAATGTATAATAATTTAAAATTATCTTCCAACATCATATATGACTACTCTTGCAAATATATACCATTTTGAAGAACTTGTTTGTGGTTCGCTGAGTTTACGGCTCCATAGTCTACAACTGATGACTGAATTCTAACTATCAGCCTCTCAATAATAATTTAGGTCGGTGATGTCAGAGATGACGCCTTGGGAGTTGGTGTGGCTTGTTGTAAAACAGCCGTCATTAAAACTGACAGAAATCTGAATGGACCATCCTGCGCAGGATACGTCTGATGATTTTAATTATCAAGTGGATAAAGACATACTTAACAATTACTACGAGAGGAAGAGCGCTTGATTAACGGGTCCCCGTTATTAGTGTCTCTCAATTAACTGAACATGGCACTTCGAATAAACTGTGCTGTCATAATCAGACTGGATAATGACTATGTTTGATGTACTTGCGTGAGAAGTCTTTTCAGACTTCTTAAATGACTGAATAATTCTAGCCCTTTTAAGTGTACGTATGCTTATGACAAGATGGAATATGTGAAATCGGGTTCAACGTGTTTGTATTCTTTTATTGTAACAATAGTTTTTTTTTTTTATTGAATGGCGGAAATTAATTTACCTTTGCTTGTATAATCATATATTTTATAAAAATATATGATTATACGGTACTATTTTTGAATGTCAGATAATATGTTTGTAAGTTGAAGAACCCATACGCACAGGAAAAAATCTTCTAAATTGTAACAGGTGTGTGTCCAATTATATTTGTTGAGATTAACTTTTATTCATTTAAATCGGTGAACTCTTAGTAAAGAGCCAGCAGTCATCACCACCGAGCCAATAAGCAAAGCAGATGTTACATTTTGCTTTGTTAAAATTTTTGCGATTGGTTTTCTAGTATCTTCATAGCCTCGTTCATGCGTTTCAGTTGACACTATCAACAACAGCAAAAAATATCAAGATAATTTAAAAAATAACGCATATTGCTATTTTTCACGATTGACTTTGTGCATTCGCAACTGCTTAACCCTACGCACCCTTCTGCTAAATTTAAAAACGCGTCCAACATAATGCCATACATAGAAGGTTTACTTGCCTTCTCTTGTTTGTGGTATTACCGCACCTCTTAGAACGAGATGCGGTTTTAAGTGCAAAATTCTTTCTACGGCTGTTACGTTCAAATGCATATCTCTCTGAGAAGTTACTTGATTTATTTAAATGCTGATATTGATCGGTCCATGTTATTGCCTAGTATTGTTGGACGTTTTATTTTTGACTAAGGTTTTATTCCCTAATTTTGCATGTATGTACTATTGGTTACGTAGATGCTCGTATAAATGATTGTTTATTAATTTGTTTGGGTCAATGGTGACTATAACCATAATATTGAGAATAGAAGAGACTGACCATAAATCACTTGAAAAATATACCGCACGTAACTGGTACGCATAAAGTATGCAAGAATGACGTTTTTATTGCATTGTTTATCATTGGAAGTACGCACACGATAGTACTGGTTATATTTTATGATGATATAACAATTGTATAAGAGTAAGATATTTATTGTCTAGTAATATTTAAAGCAACGATTTGCTCGAACATTTGCGTTGCCTGAGTGAAACTCGACATAACATAAATGTCTGGATGGAAATAACTGTAATTCATTGTTTCTATTGCTGTTGTGAACACAAGTATGCTACACATGTTAATATCAGCTGAAAACTATTAAATATATCCATATATAAATATACAATTTTATAAATGAATGTACGTATTTTAAGATTTATTGTTTGAATTCTTATAATTTTTTTTGTCGCTCTTCCAGCGAAGACCTGCGGTATCCATATAAATATAAATTTCATCTCTCTGGTGCTTGGTTAACACTTCGTCAGCTCCTTTTTCGCGCTTCTTATCTGAATTTTATTTCAACATTGCCTAATACAGCTTTATTAAGTCTGTGTCATTTTTAGACTTACACAGTAAAAAATGTTTTATTTAATGATTTTACTCATAAATTAATACGTATACAATTAGCCAGATTTTTTTGTCTGAATAAAGAAAATGCTCAAGTTAGTTACAAAGTAAACATTTCTAATATATTACTACCAGCCAATAACAAAGTGCTGTGCACAGCATTTTGCATTGGTTTAGTATAATAGAACCATAGAGTAGGAATGTTTTAAATCAGTTTCCTGTATTATCGTCCAGCCTTCGCGGTCTATATCCTATCGACAATGGTCACTGTGTGACCGGAGCTGGTCGGATCTGACGGTCTTGCGATAACGAAACGTCAGGCTTGCCGGCTTGCACTTGGAAGGCACTGGTGCAGAGCTGCTTTCCAGTAATTATAACTAATACCATTTCTCAGGCCACTTTACTATTTAGTTAAGTGTAATATAAAAATTTCCTTTCTTTTAAATTTTCAAATTGAAATATATTGGAGTACCAAAAATCCAGTTATTAAATGTTAATATCCAAAACACTTAGTGTAAATATTACAAACAGCAAATAAACAGAGCTTACATTAAGTAAAAAATACCTTAAAATAGTTTATTATTACTAATTTATAGAATTTGGATCAATTTAATTTTCATACCTTTAGTAATATAGATCTAGATTGCCTCTATAAACTACTCCGTTTTCTAGCTGATTTTTCTCAATTGTTTCCTGTTTCTAAACACTATTTAGCTACACCTATAAGATATTTTAACATTCAGATAACTCAAATTATTGTTTGACTTCCTCTTTTACTTGCCCCCCCCCCCCCCCCATATCATTCTGCATTAGTATATATAGTTGTCCCAAAATTAACGCAAGATTTGAATTAAATAGAAAACGCAGTTTTTAGTATTTTGATTGTATTCTAATCCCAAAATTAACGCAAGAATAACCCTAAATAACCCTATTGTATTGATAATATGATTCATTTAAAAAAATAACAATCAAAAGACTAAAAACTGCGTTTTCTATTTAATTCAAATCTTGCGTTAATTTTGGGACACCTTTATATATGTATATAGTGATTAGTTGATATTATATTGTAATAAGGCAATAATATTTATATTTAAAATTCTATGTAATAATTTATACATTAGCATTTATGAATAAAGAAAAGAAAAATATTTTTTGAGTTTTGTGTTTTTTAAAAGATTTTAAAAACTCGTTTAAAGCGCCCCACACACGTATCAGCAAATTGACGTCTCGTTCAACAAATTGAAAAATGGTGTAGCCATATACCAGTGAATATTGGCGAAATCTCACAGAAACTACTGGTATATGGCTACACCATTGTTCAATTTGTTGAACGAGACGTCAATTTGTTGATACGTGTGTGGGGCGCTTAAGCTCAGTTGTATAATATATTTGAGGCAAATTATAAAAATGTTTAGATTGAAATAATCTAAAAGAAATCGCAGCAGAAGTGTTTTCAAAAATAATATATAAAATTCATAGTATAACAATGAGCGTTCCACTTTGTGTTCTCGTTTTAAACTGTTCTCTTTACTATTCATCAGATTATTATTATGTTGGGTAAAAAAATATTAGTAAAACACTAAATTCATTCGACCTATTTCCTAGAAGACTCGTTTAACATTTTACCTTACAGCGGAATTCTACATTTCAACATCTTATAATTTATGGACACTTCATCATATTTTTACAGGAATTAACCTATATTTTTAAAAAAAGTCTCTTTAGAATAAAATAGGTCAATATATCAGATATTTAAAGAAGGATTCTTTTTCGTAATATATCCAATAAAAAAAAAGTTCTCTTCTCTTAAATAATTATCAGATTTTCTTGGTTTTATCTCATTGGGTGAAAATAATATAAAGTATTTTATTTCATTATACTATTGAACTAGTGATATTTATATATATATTATATCTACACACACATATATATATATATATATATATATATATATATATATATATATATATATATATATATATATATATATATATATATATATATATTTATTTATTTATTTATTTTAATTCTTTTATAAATAATTATTTACCATGCTTTAACTGAACATCAAATAAGGTGAAATATCGAAGCTACCGGAATCCAATAAAAATATAGATTTTATGAATGAATTTTGTTATCGGGTAAAGTTTATCTAATTTATTGACATTTATTATCTATGTTTATCCGTAAGAACTTGCAATGACTGTGTGTGTATCTAAAAATATCATGGGCTGTCTGTGTTTACTTTATTTATTTACAAAACTAGAGGAATCGGTAGACGTTTTTTCGCTGCCGTTTTATTAACAAAATGAATATAGCGTATCAGGTATACTTTCAAATATGAAAATTTTAAAAGGATTAGAGATATTAACTTATATTTTTCTTTGAAAAATAAAAACCAAAACATTTAAAATATTTGGGACCAGTATAAAATCCCTAAAACCCTCCTAAATTATGCTATAAACATTTTAATCGGATGAAAAAGATATTTAGACCTTAAGTCTTGCGTTTTTTGTGTTTCATGTTTATATCAGAGTTTTTGTCGTTTGGTGTTCGATATTTACATTGAAAAATATGTCTTATGAATTTGATGAAATCAACATATTTTAACTAATATGCAGAAACTGTTATAATGTTTATTGTGTTCTGTACTGATCTCATGGACTCCTATTGTTTTAGATACATTTATCATTTTTGTGGTAACAGTAGTGTTTAAGTGCTGATAAAATTGTGGTTGATGATTATGTACCATGGAAATCGCTATCCTTTGATAATTAATTAAGTAATAATCACATGACTTCATCGGCTAACCTAGAAATGTAATTTTATAATCTAAAAATTATCCTTGCACAATACCACATATTTCGTGTCGGTTATAACCCGAAAAAGTACTATCGCCAGAGTTAGTTGATTGTTTGCAAAATAATTGTGTTCACTAGCGTTTATTTTTTTATTACTAATTTTACGTTTCGGCTATGGTACTGGAGATAGGATAGAATCAATTTTGTGGAATTTGTGTATAAATGCTACAACCGTAATTTATAAAAAAAACATCGTACTCTAATGTAAATAAATTTAAAATCTAATTAAAAAAAGCTATTTATGAATAATGAACAGACTATTACAAAATAAGCCAACATTTAACATTATCTTTGATATTTAATAATACTTTATACATTTATTTGTTTTGAGAGTATTTTTTTATATTCTACACGTATTTTGTTGTAAGTTTATTATTTCTGTCTGTCGTCATGCTCGCATAAGAGCGATGAATTTTAATTGATTTACTACGAAAGAAGTTCGTACGTTGAAAGTTTAATTAATTATATGCTATTTGGATGAGGTATTAAGAATACATTCCTATTCAGGGCCTTATTGCCTCAGAGGATGTGACAATCATTCCGTGTGTGACCCGACTCCCAAGAAAATAATTATGCACATCGGTTGCCATGACGACGACGACGTCAGTATTCTTAGGTCACTTAACAACATTAAACTTATTGACAAAACACCGTGTGACATGCACTTTACTGAATCCTCCTGAATCCTGAAAGCACAAATCTCCAGATTTTAATATTAAAGATATCTTACAAAACATTTTTAAATAACTGAATATGTACGAGTAGTTTTATTTCGCAGTATTTAAATAGTCATTATAGTATAAATATTTCGATTGACTGATCAATTGATGATTTATTTTTTTAACATCAAAAATTATATTCTCCATTTTCTGAATATAACTATTCAATAGTTTGAAAAATTAAGTTATTTATGTGGTTTTTCGAGCGGATCAATTTTCAGTATTTTTTAAAAAAAATTTACCTTAAGAATCCCAACCTACGTATTTTGCTATACACGACATGAATTAGTCGTTTTAAACCTCATTTTATTAATTGCTATTTTGTCATGTATTTTTAGAAAAGTATATCATGGGGGATGAGAAACAATATATGATTATTAAATTATTAATTTATTTGAATATTTATAGAACTCTATGAAATTAATCCATTAATTCAAATCATAAAATATAGTGTTGATAAGGTTGATTGATTACTCTCATCCTATATAATTCATATATTCATTCAAACTTTCTAGTCGCGGGCACAAATAATCAATACAATGTTAAAATATTAAATTATGAGTTTTTTTTCAATTTTCCAACATATCGATTAATTAATCATTGACTGACATTTCTCTATGAAGATGTCGATAAAAAAAGATGCCGAAAATTATGATACACAGCATATATATTTAGACAGTTATTTTATGCCAAAGTGATTTAATCTTATTTTTTTTATTTTAAAAATATTTAAACCTAATTAAAAGAAAAATTTGCATACGTATAAGAAGAAAAATATCAATTGTTAAATTAAAAAAATATATATTAACGCATTCAGTGCCGTTGCACGAACACTACACAGAGTACATTATATGAGCCCCACTTATTCTTGGTAGCGCGTTAGCGAAGAAAAACAAACTTATCTGCATGGAATAATATTTGACTTGCATATTGAATGGCAGCTCTCTAAAATTAATTTCATATTTATGGGATGCTTCTTCGCGACCACCCTGCGTTTTATATTTTTGAATTCATACTTTTTATATAATATCAATATCTACATAAGATATTTAAGACATTTCTTATTCAAGTTAAAAATGATTTAAATTGTATTACAGATATATAATATTGTCATAAAATTCACACAATTATAAATATTTAGGACAATTCTATCAAAACAGACACTGAACTGCGATCATTGACAAACTAAAATTAAAATTGCAATTCATGGCGATAAAATTGCAATTCATAGTTTGTCACGATCTTTAAGTAATAAAAAAAATGTCAGCTTAAAGGAAAGCCTTTAATCTACTTATATGCTTATAATTTAACTGGTCAGTATACACTCGCAAACAATTCTTCGCATATACTTGATGATCCCAATGAATGCAAGCCCATAGCCGAATAAAATAAATATTATTCTGTCAAAAATATATCTGATTAGTAATCAAATATCATAATTTATCGATGAACAGCATAAAGCACACAAAAAACCTTTCAAAGGAAGAGGGACCAGCGCGATAACATCTCCATCGCAAAAAACCCCTAAATGCATCACGACCCGCCGTATAAACACATAAAAAGCCAGCCGCCTCATCGCATCCACAGTCCTCTGCACTTTTGTTTTTTTTCGACTTGCCGATTCACGAACTCGAACCCGTGACCCCCGGGATACAGAGCTACAATCTAGCCGTCAATCTGAGCGTTAGGATCTTCAGTGATTCTACTCTAGGTTATTGGGTCCCTTGCTGCGTTGTTACGACGGCCCGCTTTGTTTGTTTTGATCGTGAACTTGCTACACATCATGCTATCACTATTATTGGATGCACACAAATGTAAATAGCACGAAAATAATTTTGTTCTTGACATGCGCTGTATTCTCAGTTTTGTTTTCAGATCTGTGTCTCATTGAGCAAGCTTCTCTTTCTCCAGCCAAATGGGGTTTTTAAATGATTGAGACGTGCTATGCCAACTTACGCCTTGTAGTAGCGAGTCCGGTATTCACTCGCTGACTTTCTAGCAAATAGAGCGTACGATTCACATTTTCATCAATGGAGCTCTATTTGAAGAGGTACTTCCACAGTGTCATATAGCACTGTTACATTGTGTATGAGAACCATCCACCTAGTCAACATAATCACTTACAATGATTTTGAACCTATTTATTTTGGATTTGTGCACTTTGTTTTTTTAATGAATTATACGTATTCTCTTTTTAATGAGGAATATTTACTATTAAAATATTAGAAAAATACATGTAAAAACCAGTATTCATTAAACTGCTAAATTTAAGGTTACGTCATCTTTGTAGCAAACGATCAATATGCATTGACATGGATGTTGAAACTTGGTGTTAGGCGACATTATTTATTTTGAATAAATCTCTATTTGATACATTTCTGTGAATCTGTGATTAAACTGTGCTTGATAAATTACTATTGTGACAATCTGTCGCATCAGTCACCCGCGCATGTAATAAATACAGGCTTTCGTTTCCCATTACGTCCATTTAGAGTCAATAAGAGCGGTATGATATGAAGTCCCACGTCTTCTCGGAAACACCTGAGCCGCAGTGTAGAATTACTCGCCTGCCCCCGGGATGCGATTATGTATAAAGGAAGTTACCTACATCGGCCTCACCTGCGTGGGCCGCGGCACCCACTGAAGGCTGTGGGACCGCACAAATGCTAAATTCCGCAAAGCGATTCTTTTTATTTGGCTAACTTTAAAAAACTACATTGAAAGCTTAATTGGAGCCCATACATCTAAATTAAAGCAAGATTTTTACCTTCTTTAGGCAGCGTGCGAAAAATAAACGGTGATAAACGGACAAATAACATTTAAGGTCGTGCAAGACGCATAAAAACATTTTTTTTAAAACACCAAAGAAAAAATTGTTTTTCTATACTTTGTATAAGAACACTTATAATTAAAATTATAATTATATAATTATAATTTTTTTTATTTGAATCCTTACAAACCGCAGTAAATTCTTTTTAGCGTGCACATTACTTACCCAAAAATCTTTTTGAAGAATAATCGTTAATCTACTATAATAATAGCCATTGTGTGTATGTTTGTATGTATGTTTCGTTTTTCCGTTCTGTATAGAATATCTTAAAAGATACAACGCTGATTTTTTGCACATAAGTTAAGTAAATTTTTCCGCAGCTATGTGCCGAATCAAGACGATAGGATAATATTTTCATTCATAAACTTTAAAATATGCTTTAGCGAATTACGAATTATATGATTCACTTCTTCGCCGCGAGATGTCGTTCACCGCGAGAATTTCAAATTTAGAACTTTTACAAAAAAAACAAAAGACGCATCGTTCATCAAATACGTCATTTTGTGACGGGCTACATTACTAGTATTTTAAATAAAATACTTTTGTGAGTTTTTCACATGTTTAATTTTACTGGTGACCGGTTTCGCCAACCTTTCACAATGTCACTATCAAACTGAGTTTCATAATGAAAGGTTGGCGAAATCGGTCATCAATAAAATTAAACATGTAGAAAAATCACAAAAGCATTTCAATTAAAATATTAAAATGGAATTCCACCAAATACTCACTGTCAAGATGATAAATATTCGACATACGAAACCATTTCTTCTAAATAATTAACGGCTGAGTTCTATTGTTGAACAAAATTTTCTTACTTTCTTTTATTTTCAGCACCAATCAATGTTTTTCCCAGAGTTTTCTGTACTCAGTACGAATGTGATAAATCTTTGTGTGAATATTAAAAGTAAAAGTACGTTGCACTGTGTGCACAGTCAAATTTTTCATGAAATATTAATGGATTTGAATGAAATTGGTTCTATTTTCCTGAAGCACAGTCACGAACGTTGTTTTTCATGAAGTTAAATAGGCAATATCGCAAATAACACAAGACATGCAGTTTACCGGATTACGTAACGCGATTTAGCTTTAATTGCAGACCAGACGTGCGCAAGCGGGACAGCGTTTCCGCTCTAACTGGTGCTCGCCCGGGCTCGCCTACTGTTAGGTGACTTTAAATACTGGGTCGTTAATCCAAGGATCACATTATAATATTTACATCGCATTTTTATCAATCTTATTACATGAACTATAAAGTATGCGGTTTATCCTAATTTAAAGTAACATGAGTAGGTAAATTTTACACCATGAAATTTAATTTTAAAAAATAAACCAAACAAGTTGAACGAAATCGCTTATTACTTTTACTCGTCATTGCCACAGAAAGCCGATTTTTTTTTTAATTAGTGAAGCAAATTTATGTGTTAGTGAAGAATACTACTCAATTCTCGTAGAAATTGATGAACCAATGTCCCTAGTCTCGGATTGGATGATTACAAGTTGTCAGTGTTTGCAGAGGCTTCCGGATCGTTGGATACAGAGATCCTAGCAATGTATACCAAAGTCAGGCGTCAAGACGCTGCTGGCGAAACGTTTCTAGCTGTAGGAAGGCCATTAGTCGATCGCCAACTTGGTGGGTTTACCAAGTTAAATGGCTAATGAGGTTTAACAGAAGATAAAGGAAGGCGCTGCTCAAAGAGACCTCGATACATCAATTTTGGATCTTGGCCTATCTCAATGAATAAATAATATCAGATTTTGTCACGTATTTACTGAGACTTAAAGTAGAGTTAGTTATTCATAATAGTACTATTCTTTTCGGGTATTTTTAAACACACTTAACTCGGTCAAATAATTTTTTTTATACTATCAATAAAATGTTATGAGTTCTAAATATCGTTTAAAATGTTCATTAAGGTAAATACACACGTACGAGTTGTATTAAAAATGAAGCAAGGTGAATTGCTAAGTAGATTTACATGTTACATTGGAGTGAATTCAACGCTCTCAGCCCGGCAAGCACCGAGTGTGGATAAAATGCATCACGATTGGCACTCTTAATTGTTTATTGACGCCATGTTTGCTGCATCGTGACGGCATGCATTGAGGCATGTACGCTGCACATGCGTGTGCGCCTTCCAAATGCAAATCTAAAGAATTCCGCTTTCAAATATGCCCTGTGAAGCGCCGCACGACTGGGATTTTCGTGACTCTTGCCATTCCGCGGATCCGAAAAACAATCGAGCTCGCCGTGACCCCTCGTGACCTTGACCCTCCTTGTCAAAATGGCGGACAGTGTCACGGCGACGAACGAGACCTGTCACGGCTGTATTACGATCAGCTGTCGGCTGTTTCAGCATCGTAGATAAACTGGATGTAATAATAGAGTAGAAATGACGGCGTACATGCTATTATCTGTATATTGTCCTCGCGTACAATAATGCTGCAAGATTTACAATAGAAAGTTCATGCAAAGCGTTCCGAATAAAATTTATATGAATATTCAAAAGAACGTTTATAATTTTTTTATATTTTTAATATTATCATGTTGAGTTTTTTTGTTCTAATATATTTTAAACAAACTAATGCTCAAAATGTACTTCTCACCCTACAAATTTTATAAAAAAAATATTTCGTCTGATTTTTTTGGTATTCATAGCGTATTTTTTTTTACTGTATCGGTATTAATAAATTATTTCCAATAAACTACAAAATAAAGGAATTTCGATGAAGGCAAAAAAGGCAAGTTGCTGCATCTCTCGATTGAGCGTTACCGTCATGATTTCATGCCGCTCTTCTTGCTTTTCGAAACCTGCCGCTCTCCTGAATAGTCTTACCTTTAGACAACAACGCTATTTTTATTGCACATTAAAGATCCTGGTATCCTGCCATGTTGATCATCATCGTTCATTTTTTAGATATCAAATTGTACCAAAGACAATTCAATTCCTAATGTATCGTTTGTCGACTTTTGATAAAATATGATGTCGATATTCATGACTCAATAAATATTAAAATATTATCAATAGCATTTTTAAAAGTAATAATCCATATGTAGATATTAATTAATAGTATATTTACCTTTGGAGGCGTGTTCGAAAACCATAGCTCCCATAGTGACTATTACCCCGGGCTCGTCACTTCCTGATCATCCCACATGTTCTTGGTACAGATATTTGAACACGTGCATTTAATAGCAATCATTTTAAAGAACATGCCCCGACATGTTGTTATTTCCGTTAATAATATGATATTAAGCCATGGTAATAATTTTATTTCTTGTACCGCATAAACTAGCCTATTAAAACACGGATAGCCAGCCTACGAACAGATACATTCTTATTTATGTCTTTTTTCATCAAGTCTGAATTATTGGACAGATGGGAGGTATGAGAGTCACGTCAGTTTAACCTCTGCGTAAAGATGTTATTATCAAACATCACTTTGATGGATTGTTAAAAGAGCATATGAGTTGACTTTCTAAAGATGCACCGTGCTGTATTTTGTATAGGAAACATCTCAGCTAATTACTTTGATGGCATATCTGCATATTTATGATAAATCTATACATAGTCGACGCATTGTAAGTTATTATTTTTATCTAATATCATTCCTAACGATATTTGGTTATTATATTTTACACAACAGAGCACTTTAATTTTGTACATAAACTCCTTCGACATTTATTCACAATTTTAATGTACTTGGATTAAGGCTTCTTCATGCCAGTTGCCATCCTTGGTGGCACTGACCAAGGCGGCTGATCCCTTTGATGGGTCCAGTTTCGAGTTTTTTGATAATTTTAGAAAATAATTTGCGAAAAATCTACTGCACAAATATAAAAAAAATAAATGCCAAAAGTTAGATACATTCCTTCTTCTACGGGTAAGATTTTTTTATTTCTTATAAATTTACTTTTAAAATGATAAATATGCGTTTTCCCGATTGAAGTTTAGGAATTTGGAGATTATTATCTTGATTCATTATGAACCTCCATGGAATAAAAACACAAATTTGCATTCTACGATAAAGTAGTCAAAACTGCTCTTCCAACTTAATAATCGTGTTAATTTATCCATAGTATTTAATTTGTTTTAGTTTTTTTTTTGCTACTCTAGCTTTTATTGAGTGAAAAGAATTTTGTATTTTTTTCTTTATAGTTATACTTAACCTTTTTTTACTAAGTGTAGCATATTTTAAAGTCCAATCACTTCCAGTCATTCCGTTATCAAAAGTCATGTTTTTTTTATTAATGGCTGTTGCAGCTGCTCCTTTTTAAATTTTTGAACATTATTTTATATACAAATTATACTCATTTTAATAAAACGCGGTAAATAATAAACAATTTGGCCTTATTGCAAGTACAATAATAACTTACATATATTGAATGTAAAATATAAGCACGGAAGATGGTAATGTTCCATAACTTAATATGATAAAATTTAAAAACCAAATATCCACAAAAATACTGTTTTCATTTTTTTATCGCATGTTTTTATATCGCCGTGTCTACTATTTTATAAAGTATCACCAGCAATGAGCAATAAAACGCAGCATGCTCGTGGGCAAAGAAGACAGAATGAAGCTATTCTACACTGAAGTTGTAGACGCCCACACTTTTGGAAGGTCTATAGATTACGGTTAGGATCCAGTTGGCCGGCTGAATTCACGAATTAAATGGAAATGGATCTTATCATTTTGTACTAAGTATAGTGGAGACCAAAACCAGTTTGGTGAGAGAAGGAATTTGTCGGTTTGGTCTAGAACTGGAACTAACAGGTGTTATTCTGCAGCGACACAGCGAGGTGTTGATTAACTGCCTTTATATGGTTACTGAGTTAATCAACGCACAAATGTGCTTATTTTGTACGAATGTTGATCATAGAAACCCGAAACGTTGTATTATTTCTTAATTAATCTGGTTGATAGATTAATTTAAAATTTAGAGCTTACTAAACATACAGCCCTTTTCAACTAACCTTTTTGTACTAAAATTTAAATTTAAAACAAAATTGATAATACTGTAATTATCAATTTTAAGAATTGATTTGATATTTAAATTTAAGGTATTTCAATTTAATAAATAAGGGATAGTACTAAATGGGTCGATAGGAATGTACTTAATGGAATCAAAAATTTATTTTGTGCGATTGTTGACTATGGAATATGAAAACGTGCCGTTTAAGCTGATAAATTAAATTGATATTTTCATAAAAAAATTATAGGTAGATATTATAGCATAGTCCTTGTGTATAGTAATTCCAGTCAAAAAAAGTTGTGGTATTTAAAGACAGAAAAAATTGAAATGACACCCCTAAATTAAATTCAACGCAGACAGCCACGATAGCCCACACAAATAAAAAGTATAAAATAAAAATAAATGAATCTATGAATAAAAAAAAATCGTATTTTGAAAAAATATTAACTTTTCTACAATTTTTAAAGACTATTAGAGTGTCGATATCCGATTATGGGTAGTAAATAAGGGCACTTTGGATAAAATATTCAGAATTCCTTGGATGAAGGCCCCTTTGTCTTTGAAGGAACGCCTTATCGCGCACGCGCGTTTTGCATGCCGATATTTTATTGGTACCCTTTTTTGCTAAAAGGTCCAAAATGGCATTCCGCCTTCTATATTTAGACTTGAAAATGTGACCAAATGTGCGGCTACCGAGGCATCTAATCTCTTTGCTTTTATTTTATCAAAACGATTCGTATTAGATTTTGTATTACAATATGAAATATAAGATAAAAGTAATTAAACTTCATTATTTTATATATTATGTACATTGTTTGCAGTTTCACTGCGAGTTTGCAGAGAACAGCATTTCTCACTGTGGTCATTTTGTTCATTGAGGGAATTACAAAGTAGTCAGGTTGTTTCTAAGCTCGACCCATTTAGTTATTCTAACTGCATTTGCTATTGACTAAAAAAATTGTTCATTTTAGATAAGGTTTTTGGTCTACTTCGTATTTCTAAACATTAACATATATTGTATGTGCAAGGAGCCATATGACTTAATTTAGGTATAACATATTAAATTACCCAATGCGTTTTGACTACGATGTAATCCAAGGTGCAAATTTTAAAACGTATAAAAGTTATCAAGTTAAGAAACGTATAAATTTTTATTTTTGTCTGTTCATCAAACACTGTTGATTTTTTTAATATTATGTATAGTAACATTTGTACGAAAATCGATTTTTTTTTATCGTTTTCGACATTATTATATGTGCATCATATCAGACATAGTTTTATTTGTTTAAAAAAAAACAAAAGTAATAATATTTAATATAAAATATGATTTTATTGCATATATTTATACGGTACATATAAAGACGTAAGAAGATCATATTGGCATTATTCATATCAGAAATCAGAATATGTATACACAAGTGTATGAGTGTATACATATAACAATCCACTATTCTTCGATTTGCAGAGAATGTTGTAGCCGTCCATCCGTAGAGTTCTCTCAGAAAATAAAATTATCGTGCTTTGTATATATTGTTTAATGCTATAAAACTCAAAAGATCTTTACAGTAACACCTTATCACTTTTTAAAAATATTTATTTAGCTGCATAACATTAAGTATGTTGTGCTGGAATTGTAAAAGATGTTATTTAATGTCTGAAAATTCAGCTTTATTTGGCAATGTATATTTTTAAGTGTCACAAGTGTTCTTTATGGGAAAAGATCTGCTAAATTGTAGCAGGTATTCAATAAAGTATTGAATGAAACGGCTTGTATTTTGACGCATGCGGATCCCGTGATGTTATTATCTGAATACCGGATCCCGTCATATTTACATAAATCAGCGGTTTTATTGGGTCGGCGAGCCGCGAGGGCAGAGTGTGTCTCTCTTAGGAATAAACTCGAGATGTGCGAGACTGAATCCTGGTGTATAAATAAACATAAAACCACCAGAAGCACCGCGATGAAGTCCGCCTGAACTCGCATATGGTTTACATGCGTCGTAAGGAATTTTATGTAAAACTCAAATTTTACACCCAACATAATTTTCAATACTTAGAAATAAATAAATCATATTTAAGGATTCCTGTAGTTTTAAACAAATCACCGGCTGAAAAACAGAAAAAAACTATCGATATAAATTGATGACATTTACTTCTTTTGTTGCTTTTGTAAAAATATTTCACTATTTCTTCCCATTAACCAAAGTAATTTTCAACGTATTTAAGCTCTGAATAAAATAGTTTTTTTTAATTTTGCAAAAATAGTGTGTAAACTCTTTAAATTGTTAAATTTAATATAAAAGGATTATAGTTTTTTAATATAGCGTTGATGCAGTATGTTACGTACTTAAACAATAAATCTAAACATATAGAAGCTAAATATATAATAAATTGAACAGCACCAATCAAAAAGTCAACATTTATATGTTTGCTGGTTACCTTAATATGCGTTTCTATCATGCGTATATTTGAATAAATGAATATGAAAAACGGAATCAAAACAGTCTTATATGAGATTAAATTATCAAGAGGTGTGAGCTACACCTTAAGTGTATCCCGTTGAAATTTTGATACACTTTCTAATTTAAAATTCTTATTAAAAAATATGATCAATTCAATATGTGAAATATAAAATAAGATATATTATTAACAGTTTTTTTTTTAAATATTTTTGTACATTAATTATAATCTTGCTTATTAATTAAAAAAAAAAAAAATAAATAAATAAAATTTTATATATAACACCATTAGATAAATATCACTAAAACGATTAAGAGCTCTTCCACTCTCATTGGCATTATCAAACTGACATACCGATGGCCGTTGTACGATTTTAATAAATTACTATTAAACTTATGAATAATATTTGAATTATAAAACACTTTGGGAGTATTGAAGGCTCATCCTAGCTCGTTTTTCTGAAACATTTACACACAACCATTTAATCGTTCATTGATAATACATAACTGTAATTTGATGATAAGGTATATTTTCATATAACGCCCTTCCTTTACTGACTGAAGCATATATACAAGAAGGCACAAGAGTAGCGAGCAGGGCAACACAAGGCCTGGTCGTCTGGGCAGCGCGGGCCCCAACAATGCCTCGCGCTGTGCTCCGCGCGGGCCTCCCCGGCTGACAGTCCGCGCAGCACTCCTCGCCCGGCGCTTCGCAAACGAAAAGTATGTTTTTTAGCGTAAGCAGTGTCATTGCTGATTTTTTTATTTATTTTTTTAAATTTTACACTTCTATAAGTGATACCTGCTCGCTAACTGGATGGATCTCAGGTTTGAATCTGGATCGGGATAGAAGCTTTTCAAGGTATTTCTTTTTTATATTGTTTACATAAATTGTTCAATTTTAAATGCAATTTCATAAATTTTCCACCTGCTGTGTGTCAAAATAAACGTTTTAGTATTTAACAAAATATACACCATTAAGTTAGTACTTCTTTATCAAATTCGGGTAGATAAATGAACACTTTTAAATTGTCGAAGGAGAATAATAGCCTAGAAAAAAATTATCCCCAAGGCGGATTTTCGATGATTTTCTTGTATTCATTAGAGCAAACGCCCAAAAAAGTACCATGCTAGTCACTGCCTCTGATTGCTTTAAACTCCTTGCTTTTTTGAAATATCCTATCCTAACACTGTAGTTCTGTCATAAACGTTTAGTTCAGTTTATTTGATCGTAGGTGTATCTGCTAACGGTATATGCATAAATTGCAAAGAATATCAAATTAATTATATCACTTTCCCAAGCGCGAGTATATGTCTAAATCGTGAGCAATATATAAGCATATACAATACATAACGAGGTTGTTAAATGATTATCGCTTACCAGCGCCGGTGCATTGAATTTACCGGATGCGTTTACTTCATGAGGCACCGCAGGAGTAGGAAAATTTCTAGATTGATTTGATCCAGCTTCAGGAGGACGAGGCCTGCGGCCGCGAGCCGATAGTCTCGCGAGGCGACCGCAGCATGTGATCATCGCAACAATGGGCGATCCCGGGCCTCTCGTTCCGTGCCCGCGCGGCCTGTAGCGCGCGCACCTGGGACTCGTCACTTATTCGTATAGCCCCAATCGTATATACAAAGTTGCTTTACTTACCTGTCAATGAAGAACACATATGTATTTGCTTTATTAAAGCCGCATCAAACGCTCGAAACCGGCATCCGTCAGTGAGTGCAGGCACGTGCCAAGAGAACACAACTTAAACTGTAGAAAAAATACTCTAAAATATTTTTTTTTATGTATCTCCTGAATATTTTTAGAAATATTACATACTTTTGGTTAATATATCACTAAAATACTCCCTAAAAATGATAGGGAATAAGAATTGGTCTGCATGTGTCAAACAAAAAATGTTATTATATGTGACTATCTTATTTTGAAAATATCGTTTATTACAGATAATTTACTCTGAAAGAACTCGAGCTAAACCAAAAGACATTTTTTTTATTTTTGTCTTGAGAAATTTACGAAAAATAATTAAACAAAACGGTTTTAATCAGAATCAATTATCATCAAAATATCACATTTGTATGCTCTTTTAAATGAGTGTGTAATTGCAAATACCTTTCTAGAAATATCTTCAGCAATTTTGAAAGTTATATTTTCTAGGTATGCTATATTCGCTTTGAACGCTCGGCCGATTGGAATTCCAGCACTGCATACTTGCACTAATGAAAAATCTGAATGGGTGCACGGCACTCTTATATCTGCTATCTCCGGGCGCGGTCCTTAAGTGGAAGGCTCCGCCATAAAGTGCGTGGCGTGTGCTTGCGCCGATACATTATTTATTTTTGCCTATTGGCCGCGCTTCGGAGGTATGCTAATACACCAGAACCATTTTACAAGGAGATTGCCCGTGTTGCTCCATATTATTTGCGCTTATGTTGCAAAGCGCAAATTTCATACCGTGTAACAAGTGGTCAAGATGTGAAAGTTGTAAATTTTATATATTTTCTTTGGTTTTTATATTGCTTAATTCTTAACCATAGATACTTGTAATATTCCAATGAATATTTGAATACTTTGACTGTTTATTGAAGCCAGATTAGATTTCTAATTTTTATGGTAAGCCACGCCATTTTAGCACAAAAGTGCAAAACGTGTCTTATATAAGTATATAAGATATACTTTTAAAATATGTAAACTTTAATATCGGCCGATGTAAAATGGACATGAGGTACACCCATAATGGTAGTCAATAAATATCGAATACCCCTTCATATTTAATATAATGCAAAGACGTGGGAGTAGCTCTGATTTATCTAGTGTCGTTGAATGCTATACGTGAGATGTACTTATGTGTTTGAACATGGATGCTGCGGTCGACGGTACGGCACTATATTATGTGGTAGATCTCAAAGTTTAATATCTGATTTAGTATCGTAAACTTTAATAACATAATTAACGTGAACATGGCTTTATACGAGGCAGATCTTGCACCGCATGTGTGAACGACCTTTATTGTTACATTTAGATTTTATAATCCATCGATATAACAATTGTTCCTCAATATATTATATGTTTATATACGTATTATAAATATTGATATTTAGAGAGCGTTGTATCAAATTATGATGTGAGATAAATCACGTAGACTTGTATAACTATGCATTTTGTTCAAAATAAAAAGTATTTTTTTTTAATTGGGTTTCGATAAATTTCTTATCCCTGCAAAAAAATTTCACAAAAAAAGATTCAGAGTATGTTGATAATATAATTGATACAACCTACGCATAGATCAATTACTGGGAATTAAATATGTTGTATATTCAAATAATACTTAAATTATGTAAATAATCTAATTTCACCCCCTATTTTGTAAGTCAACGCTTACATAAAAAAAAACAATTGTAGTTTTATGATCTATTTTATGTTATATAGTTTCTATAAAATTTTTCAAGTTCATTTTTTCCTTCCAGATGATTTAGCTTTGCTTGTTGAAATATATCCAGCTTATTTATTAGACTTCTTTCAAGTCGACGATATGTAAAACATTTAGAATTTTAGGTCAAGTACAGGCATATCACAGTGCTATAAAACATCTGCTACAAATTGCTTTTAATCTATAGGTACTAAAGGGCGCCCAGTTTGCTTGTTTGTATTTGAGGGGGTCACGGATTCCTTTGTTTCCAGAATTTCGCCATGGTTCAAGATAAACTTAACTGTCGAGATTACCTGCAACACCTTATTTTTAATTATTAAATTAATAACGTGTCCATCAATAATAAATAATTGAACTGAACAATCAAGTATCGTAAATACCAAAAATAAGATTTAAAAAATGTTGTTTTAGTAATGAAATGTACTTTTCCCTTATGTGTAATGACAATCATAATTGAATTTGTTAAAACTGGTCAGTCCTATATTGATTTTATCCAGTAAATATTTAAAAACTATCACAATATATTTTACAAAAATATTTTTAACGTTTTGTACATGAACTATATTTGCTGTTGTTTTTATTTCAATATAATATCTCATATTATTGAATAAACATAACAATAATGTAAAATAACTTTGAATACTTCTGCCTTTCTATGGTAAGGTTTATTTTCAATGGTGGAAAATAGTTTAAAAAAAACGTATTTCTTCTTTTTAATCTTAAGCCGTGCTATCTGTTCATCCTAAAGTATACATTTTATAGAATAAGAAAGGCGTCATCGCTTCACTAAAATAGAGAACTTATTTGATCGAAAATCTCTTCGCACAGCTCGTTCACTGATAATTTTATTCTCCAATGCCGAATTCTAAGAAAGTTTGTTTACATAAATATCAAGGATTTCTAAATTGTTTATATACGCAAGTATATAATATAATTTCCCAAAATAAACAAATCGGATAGTGATGGAGGCACGTTAAAAGTTCACAGGATCTCTCGCAGACATTGTATAAATTATTTTTTAAGATGCAGACAAGATTTTAAACTCACAAACGCGAAGAATAATATTATTTGATCGATAAATCGTAAAATTAATTTATTTGTGTTATGATGCGGATTGTAAAATGTATCATTAAATATTTAACATTAAGTAAATTTGTATTTAAAGTTCACAAAGCTTACTGATTTCATAATTGACTGGGGAATATGATAAATAAAATGAATCGAGAACAAATACATAATAACTGATGATATATTTGCGTATATTTGTGTATATATTCGGGTTAAGTTTGCGTGTAAAGTTTGTAATTATGGGTAAGGCTAGGTTTATGTAAAGCTTTTTACACACGTAGCAACAAATCGCGCAATCAACTTACAGCTAGCCAATAGCATCCCATTATTTTGGTTTTTTTTAATGGTTTTGCCTAAAATGTAGAACGCTATTGGCTAGCTACAAGTTGGTGGCGCGGTTTGTTGCTAGAGGGCTTTAACGTTCAAGCGAATATTAAAAAAGGGAATTCACCATCCTTGTAAATTTTTCATCGCACCGATTCATGACCATTGTGTTCGCCCTAACCCTATGTTTTCTAGTTAGTATGATCGAAAATAACTGTTAATTGTGATCTTATATTAATCCCGTCTTTTTTTTTATTTTACTTTTTTATTGTAAGATAAACCATTTTTAAATCTCAAATAACCACACTATCTATTTTCTTGTTTTTAGGAAGCAAAGATTAATAAAATTGGTGGTCATATTAAAAATTTCGAAGGCCATAGTGTTTATTATCACAATCAATATTATTTTTATGGCCTGTAAATTGTACCACAGACAATGGATGTCTTCATGATAATGACATTACTCGCTATTGTTTATGGCTAATTGTCTAAATGCAGTAATGCGTGCGGAGCAATGCAATTTATTGCACCGTAAAAACAGACGTAGTTTTTTTATGTGGACGCTTGATGCATTTTAAATTGGACATTTTTATTCCATTGTAACGAAATTGGGCTTATTTACGGTACGTATACCTAATGATCTAGAAATGATCACTTACTTATCGATAATTATTTACGTGTTTGTGTAGATGTTATTTTCAGCAAGCCATGTAAATAAACACACTATATGATTTAACATAATATAAATATTTATTATTTTTACTTATAGACCCATGTATCAATTTAAACAGTCCACATAAATTTTATATGCGAAGAAGTAGGTCAATTCTACAGAAGGGCTGTGGATGTTCATGATTTAGCCACCTTAGAGTTACTAAAAAAGGACTTATTAAAAAATATAGAGTATTTGATTATTTGTTTTTGAATATGTAGAAAATGGTGTCACCTTTTTTATTTAAAACGTGTATTGTATATATTTTATTCACTAAAAACAACGAAAAGTGGATCTCGCTCGCTAATTGTCAATCACAAATATGTTATTGGTTTTTTTTATTTGATAATATTAATGTTTTAATTAATTATTTTTGCTTACTCACGAACATTTTTAATGAACCTTAGGTTTTATATAGCATATATGCTTACAATTTCTGAGGTTTATTGTCGATTTATGATTCTGTAATTAGTGTTACATTTTATCAACTAATAAATTATACCAAGCCATGTCTGCACATTCAGCCGTATCCGTTTCGCAAAGAACACTGTCCTCATCAAGATGAATGCATAATTAAAACAGGCTCTCTGTACGCATCTCGCCCGCGAAAATAAAACACGGCGACTGCATAGTGTTTAATCAAGAACAAATTGCGAACCGCCGCATGTAGCGGGATAATTGTTACAAGCGCTGACCTCTGTGCGAAGTTGAGCCGCGAAGGTCAGGCGTCCTGAAAAGTGGACCAATTATGGCACGTACGCGCGCAATTACCGCCCAATTAGAGGGAACAATATTAACGCGGCGCTGGGCGGGACAGTCGCACGTGAGGACCCGCTTTAGAAGACCGAGCTGGTCTCTCGGGAGCTATGGCGGTTGGCTGAAACTTGACCTTGATTTCATTTTCCTGTTACATTATCAAGTGTTTTTTTGTTTTTGTTATTTAAAATAAAGAAATAATTTGAGATATTTTACTCTTTTTCTCAGCTCAAATGCATGAATTAGCTTTTATTTTAGTTTCATAGTGCTTTTTAACTTTTTGTAGTTTTTGGTAGTCAAAGAATTTGTTATTGTAACATTTGATGGATTGCGTTTAAAAAACTAATTTATTTTCTAAATTTGAATAAACAGTTGATATTAAAATCAATTTAAACAGAATGTATCCGAACAAATGCGTATTCTCCTGGAATAATCAATTTTCATCATTTTTTAAAAACTTATTATACTCTTGTAGTATTAACTCTGTTCTATTTAGCCTTTTCGTTCTTTCTTTATAATTTTTATTTTTTGTTTACTTTCTGTCTGTTTATTTTTAAACCAAGAGGTAAATATAAACAATTGATATTGACGTTTTAATGCCGAAGGTGAAAAAAAAAAATTTTAATCCACATACATTAATATTCACGTAAAATAATCTTTACCTGTGTAATTGTTTATATCTGTTTAAAGCTGTAATATAATTACAAACAATTAGCGGTTAATTGACAGCACGGGAATGTGTTGTTGATCTCGACTGATTGAGGTATTAAATATCTCTATTATTAAGGGATAGTACACAGTCCGTAATTAATGGACTCAAGAAAGAAACTGAATACAGATTGACTTGGGTTCAAGGATTCAAATACTCATTTAGAATGAAAGCCTTGAGTGATGATGAATATTATCATCGATACTGAAACTAACATGCATATTTGGAGTAATTGTTTATCATTATATTGATAGTTCAACATAAAATTATAAAACGATAGCATTCATAGAGTATAAAACATTAAATATACCACAATCTTATATTATGTGATATATATGAAAATTTTAAGTTTTATATTAATTTTAGTATTACCTTTTAAGCTTCGAATAGTAAAAAAAAAATTGGGTTACGCTATATTATTTCATGCAAAATGACTATGGTAGCATACGCATACACATAGAAGCAGCATTATTTTATACATTAAATAATAGAGTTAAAGATTTTTTTAAATATTAAAAAAAAAATAACTGATATTTCTTTACACAAACATTTTATGTTATTTTTAGAAGTTTTTAACCTAACAAAACTGTCCGAAATTCTTAAAAGGAATAAATGGCACTAATTGAAAAATAACGCAATTTTAAATAGACTAAACACGCCATTTGTATTTCTGGATATGATGCTATGTGCAGTAGCACTAGGTGTCTTGAAAAATATAGCTTTTGATAAAACCTAAACTATTGAATTTGGCTCTAAAAGTATTTATATATATATATATATATATATATATATATATATATATATATATATATATATTAGGGTGTCCCTTAAAATTCAAGTTCAATATTTTTTTACGCATATCTTCTTAAAAGTTTAGTAATAACTCTATATTGTCTAGAAAAAAATATTAGTTCGATTTATAAACGGTAACCCGTGCCGACTTGCGATTTTAACTTGTCCATACAAGTTGCGTAAGTATTGCGCTGTGACTTGTAACTGCATGTTTTATTTGTCATTTCATACGTGATTTTTGAGATTAGTAGTGCTCCATTGTTTAGTGCGTTAACATGTCGGTGGAATTACGGAGTGATAAACAAAATAATTTCCTTATCGGTTTGCCTAGATATCAAATAAATGGTGCAAAATTACCATCTAATCGACAAATTCCCTCGGTCCTATTTTACAATATTCGTGAGGTAAAACTGATTGTTAGTGAAAGTGCAAATCTTGTGATTAGGGAGTGCATCATATATTGGGAAAAAGCAAGAATTCCAACAAGGGCATATCCTAACTGCGTGAAGAAACTTGTTGATTTATATCATGTTTGGAGAGAGTTGCAAAAAAAATTGTAAGAAAACTCAGGTTACGTTCAAGAGACGTGAGAACAATTTCAAAATTGATCTTGATAATTTGTTTGATATTGCACATGCTGATGCTTTTGAGAGAATGAAAATAGAGTAAGATAAATTATTTTTAATGAAACAGAGAGAGCCAGATCGACCAGGATGCTTAGGTGGTGTTGATAAAAAATTGGCGGAAAAAGAAGATAGATCTAAACAACGACGATTGGAAGAAGAGGAAAGGGTTGTAAGACAAAGATAACCACTAGCTGCTGAAACTAGAAAATCAAGGGCAGAAGCAATAAAATCTGACTTCTTTGGAAGTAATGTACCCGACGTAGTCACAGTCCATTGGGATGGAAAACTATTACCCGGGTTAGATGTACGAAGTTCTAAAGAAGAACGCTTGCCAGTTATTGCTTCGTTTGACGATAAGGAACAGCTTCTTGCAGTGCCAAAACTAGAACATTCTTCTGAAAAACATCAAGCTAAGGCTGTCTCAACAGCTCTCTTTGACTAGAACCTTCACGATAAAGTACAAATAATGTGCTGCGACACAACAGCTTTCAATACTGGCCGTTTCAATGGAGCTTGTGCTATTTTGGAGAAACTTTAGGAAGAGAATTGCTGCTCGTCTGTCGTCATCATGTTTATGAATTGGTCCTAAAAGCTGTCTTTGAAAGCAAAATTAAGTAAATTACTAGTAGCCCAGATACTCCAATGTTTAAAAAGTTCAGAGAAAATTGGAAAAACATCGACGCTAGTAACATTGAACCATCTCTTAATTTCGTAAAACAACGTGTTGCCGAGACAGACATTCAAGCTTTTTTAATATATTATAAGGCAGAATTAGACAAAGGTTATGTAAGAGATGACTACCGCAAATTGGTCGAACTGTGCGTAATATTTTTGGGAGGAGACTCAGAGGAAAAATTAAAACTAAGCCCCCCCAAAGCCATGCATCAGGCACGCTGGATGGCGAGAGCGATCTATTCTTTAAAAATATGTTCACTTCAGTCACAATGCAGAATAACTGCGAAGGACAAAAAGACTACAAGATGTTTGCTTATGTTTGTAAAACACTGGATGATTTCGTATCGGAAAAGAGCAAACAATTTTTATCACGACTGCAGATCGACGACAGTTTTCTAAAGGAAGATGTATCTTCTTGGAATAATAATAGTGCTTTTGTGGAAGCTAAAAGAAAAATAAGTTATTTGAGGGTTGTGAATGATACTGCTGAAAGGGCTGTTAAAATGATGCAAGATTTTAACGGACTTATCGCGGCTGAAGAAGAACAAAAACAGTTCTTGCTGCGCTGTGTCCAGGAACATAGAAAATTGTATCCGGACTGTAAAAAAACAACTCTATAAAAAAGTTACCCTGACTGATTGTTATTACTTTATGTTTTTGATTAAAGATTAATGTTCATTTAATTGAATTTTTACTATTATTCACTTAATTTATTGCATTTATAATGATTTTATACCAGACCGAAATATCAAGACAAAACACGTTTTTTACTAAACTTTGAAGCTCGGTCGGCACTAGTTGCAATTTTTCTAGAAAAATGAAATTTTATATTTGAGTATCTTATAGCATTAGTAAAAAATGTAGAGGGTATGCATTTCGAAATTTGAAAAAAAAATTTTTTTGGTCATATAAGGGACACCCTAATATATATATATAAACATTTTTAATTTATCGTTCAGTCTATTGAAATAAGATATTTATTAAAGATAATTTAATCAAGGGTCTGCAACTAAAAACTGTTATTATTTGTTTTTACATATCAGAGGTTTTATTTCTATGTTAGTTTATATTGAAATTTTCAAAAACTTATTCATATAATGCAGCCTTTTTATCTGAACGCTCTAAATATTTTCTTTTAATTTGGCTTTGACATTTGAATCCTGCTCATTTCCATGCTTCCCAACGAAGTCTATACTGTACAAAGCACGTGGTGGGTATGAACATATATTTAGAAAAAGGTGCTGATTAATCGTTTATATAATTTACAGATTATTTCAGCTTATTAGAAATCTTATAAAAAAAACCACTGTTTTGTACTAAAATTCGTCTGAAATACTCGGTTGTCAATTTGAAAACAACGCGTGGGCGTAGACAGGGGTCAGATTTGACGTAAACTTTTGAAAGAGTTGGAATTTGAGGAGTGGATTGATCATTATCAAAGCGAGGTCACTCTACCCCGGGGGCTCTTAACCTTTATCCGTGGCAGCTTTGCATTAGCTAAAAGTCATTGTCCCGCCCACTCTTCGATATATGAATATGCCTGCAACGCGGCTTAGTAGATTGATGCGTGCTAAGGAGGCGCGGGAAGAGGGTGGAGGTCGTTTTTCTACAATGAGGTGGTGCCTAATTTTACCTGAGGCAAAACGCGTCGTATTTGATACGCTACATAATCATCAACGATGCTGATGGCTAACGAAACATACTTTATGCTATGAAACAACTAAAATGATTCCAGACCTTATTTAATCGTATCTTTTGTTATTTATATAGCTTCTGATTAGTTTTCCTGGGTATACAGCTGTAAGATTGATATTTTACCGCTACTGGCTGATTCTGCAGAAAAAACTTGTCCTGTTAATTAAAAATACCTTGATTTTTCGTTAAACTCGGATTACCTTATTATTCATCTTTAGATATCTTAAAGATACCAAGTGATTTATTTTTATGAATAGGTCCTTATAAAACTAGACTTTTTAGTTAATTATCTAACAAGTTTTCTCCATGGAAAATAACGTTTCCTTTAAAAAAGCCAGCTCATTTCTTTTGCTGTTCTACTAATGCTCGACTATGAAAATAATACTAAATAAATTGATAAGAAAAACGAAATTCCATCATTTTTACAAAATCCATGCAAATCAAAAGAGAGTATTTTTTATATTTTAAACGGATACATATGAATTTAATATCACATTGTTTAATTTATTAAAAAATATCCACGTTAATATTTCATACTGATTTTATTAATAATATTTATCAATTATTGTACTTTTTTAATTGTAAATATATTTTCAAATGAAGTAACTTATGAGTCAATAGAGACTTATAATTGAACAATGATGAATGTTTATTTTAAAAATGAATTGATGTACACACTCTGCTAATAAGTAATATAAAATTCTGCAATAAAGTCTTTGGAAAATTACAAATTCCTTCTCGTCCCAATTTGTTTGTAACGATAAATCTTGTAACGTAACGAGAGAGTATAACCACTTGAATATAAGTTTCGTGTATGTACACATGCAGAGAGGCACTTTACCTACTTACGTCTCTCTAATGATGAATTTAAACAGGAGACATTACTTTACCCATACTTTACGCATTTTCACATTCGAAGTAGCCAAGTCCAAATGGATGTATTCATATACTAGGTCTTTTTAATATTTGAATTTACTTTCATTACGTTTGACTATTAATTAATTCATTTTCAATAGCACCTTTCACTTACCTAGTATATATTTGAATTTACAGTTTTTGTTTTTTTCATTTGATTTAGAGAAGTAGAGATTTGTGGTTTTTCTGTAGCAGCTTTTTATCATCCTATAAACTATTTTTATTCGCCAAAGTTCTGTGATTCGTACTCGAGTATCTGTAAGGAACTTCCGTGTGTGGTCGTAAATGGACGATGTTTACAAATTGGATGATAATCTATCTCGAGGTTTCCAATAATTTCTCGAGCAATATGTGTGCGGAGCGGCACACAGTCTCGATGAAAGTGACCGCGGCTCGCTCATTTTGGACAAAACGATCGATTCAAATAGATCGATTGGTCGATTAACGCTGCGGTGGTCGGGCTGCGTTTTCCATTACCTTTCGATATACATTGTATTAAGACTTAAACACCATGTAAGACAGACGATCAGTCTAATGAATTTTGATTGCTTTCCGAACATTTTCTGTCATAGAATGAGAGAATGACATCATACCATGTACGTGTTTTTTTATTTAGCGATATATTTTTAAGTGCTAATTTACCGCTTTTATTTTTTGACTATAACTATTTTTATATATGTTATAAAATTTAGTTTATTAACAGATGGATAACTTAAGATTGAACAAAATATGCCTCATAACTTAAAAAGTTTAAGTTATGAGTTAGTAGAATAATATGTGTATAATGATGTTCTTGGATTTTCATCAATCGAAAACTATCTATTCGTCAAGTCGCAACATGTCGGAGGATGCCCTACGGTAGAAGCCACTTAATATAAAATGAGTCTCGTTTAGTCATATTGCAGAGAGCTACTATTTCATTACTTATTGAACTATCAATAGTCAAAAGCTGGTCTAAATTTGGGTTCGAATAGGATTAAAAGCCAGAAGGTTGGAATAAATCTGTGCTGCGCAACTTCGTCAATAAAAATAGGCCCTGCCTCCTCGAGCGCTCAGCTGTGCAATGTCAGATGCGTCGGCAATGTAAACGAACGGAAGCCGATATTCTTCGGAAGACCTTGTATGTCATAATAAAATGAAATATGAACATTTATATTAGGATATTAACGATTTAAAGTTATATTGGATTCTTTTAAACCTGAAAAATTATAAATTTTTAGTATTAGTTATTCCACGAAAAAAAACATGCCTAATTGTCAGGACTATGTATTGATGCTTACTTGCTTTTAAGTAAATCAATATATTTAATATTTTTGACAGAGGGTACTTGGTGGAATTTCATTTTAATATTTTAAATAAAATGCTAAATGAGTTCGTTTTATAATGCCAACGTGAAAGGTTGGCAAAACCGGTCACCAATAAAATTAAACACGTGGAAAAATCACAAGAGTATTGTATTTAAATTATTTAAATCAATGTGTAAATAACTTCGGATCTTGAATTAAATTGATGTCAATGTATGTGATTTTGGTTATACCATAAATATTATATCTGTGTAAAACAAAATATCGATTATTATTTAAAATCGTATTTTTGTAGTAAATTTACAAAATGCGTATAAAATTAAATTTTTAAATTATGTAACACGATGTTCAAAATTTTTATGCCAACGCGTCGCTATTCGATACAATACTTATTGGTTTATTCCTAATCATTACTCATGAACAGCTAATAAAATTGTTGAAAATGTTTGATTATAATAAGGTATGAAGTCATTCGTCATGTCCGTGTAAAGCCGATCTAACATGATGAATGACTACTCAGATGGCCCGCGTCAGTTTTATGAATACAAATGGTGTGTAAATGTCTTCCACATCTAGACTCTAATTTATTATTTTTTATACAAACTACACTTCATTCGCAATCAGATTAGGATGCGCCCAGATACACAAACGAACAAGCCTAGTACTCAGTACATAACTAATTTTATTTACACATAAATGATAAAACGAAATAAAAGCTAACATTCGATTATTGTGTTAGCCTATAATTTTTATTTTTATTTTTAATTAACAAATATTTTGGTACCTTTGTTTTGATGTATTTTATTTAATATTATTTATGTTCTAAAGTGATAACCATGCCATCACCCTCAGCTCTTGGAGAAAAAAACTTTTGACCAGCCAAATCGTTTTAGGACTTGATCTTTTCAAAGCCACACTTGTGCTATTTTTTTATTTTTTAAGATTAAGATATTTAGGTTTTTGAACAATACCATGCAAACATTAAAAGACAATCGTTGAAAGTAAGCTTTTCAATTTTTACACTTTTAGTGACGAATAAAGATTTATTTGTATTGCGACAATTTAATCGATAATTTAGATCTCATATTCTAAATTTTACAAAGCTTTGTCTTCAAAACTGTTTTATTTTAAATATTAAAAAAAACTTCCAATATCTATGCAATTGCTAAAGAATATTATGATGGATTATAATACTTGATTATTGTTTTTAGCTATTAGAAGTATTTTAATATCACATGAATTTGTACAAGAGATGTGGTTTCTTCATTTAATTTTGTTAAAAATACATTATTATTAAAAATATAGTTAATATAAATTATCAGAAATGTAGATACGCCTTTATACGTTGAAGGCATCGATATAATCTTTGAATTCCTACATAATTATAATTAATTTAAAAAAATAATTCAACTCAAGGCTTCGGTATTCAGCAGTAGCATTTCATTATTATATGAATAAATTTAATTATATCGATCTTTGTGTAACGGTACTGATTTAATTCCTTATAATGACATCAACTCACGAGCCACATGTAAGGCCTTGGGCGAAATCGCATGCAACGCTACATCATTGGCGGCGCTCTCAGTAGATAAAGCTTCATAAAAACTGCTAGTGCTCCGAAGGGAAAAAAATCTAGGTCAGAAATTTAAATAGGCAGAATTAGCTTTCGACAATGATGCGGATGATTTCACTACAACCCATTAAACCTCCCAATGACATGCAATATGTATTATGAATGAGACACACCAAATGAGATTCATGCTAGGGGCATAGTAAAAAAGATAACAATACGTACAGGTTACATGAATTTTGCGTTTCTTCATGACTCATTTTAGAAAATATGCTTCCGTCAATTTGTTAATAGTTTTCAGGACCCGGGAGCGAGACTGGTTTCCTTACACACCTATAATACTGCAGATTGTGAATATAAAACACCCATAGAGGTTTACCAATGGTAAAAAATATTGCAATACAGTATATTTCTAAAATCTCTTTAATATACACGTGCATATGATCCATAAAACGCGGTATCAGCAAGAAGAATATTTATAAGAATTTTTTTGGTTTTTAGCCCATGGCTTCTAATTTGTGTTTAAGAAGTGGGTTTAAAACCAGTTTTAAATTCATTCAATGCATTATCAATGGTTAAGATCGTGATACACTTTTAGTTATTTAAATTTATGTGGAAATATATCAATAATAAGTTCCAGATTATTCGTTTGAGATGATTGTCTTTGGTGTGTGCATCTCAGTTTGATGACGGCCGATGCAAAAACATCGATAATTCATTTTGGGGATCGCAAGGGCGAGCTCTCATTTCCATACGGCGATTGTCGGCATTTCTTTGCAGTGTCAAATATGTAAATTGTGAGATAATTGATTTTATTGTATGCGAATTCGTTTATAGTCATTAGTAATCTTCTCAGAAGACTGCATCCTTTTTTGACGCACCCATTCAATTAATTCTTTATATCCAAACCACTTACAAAAGTTAATTTTTGTAAGTATTTGTTTTGTAAGACTCTGCTTTCTTCATCTTGTAGTACGATTTCTTTGATGATTGATATTAAATAAAATAAAAAACTTTATAGATGACTTCACTATCTTAGATCTGTCACCCGAAGAGAGGTGTGACTACTACAACTGGTAGCTCAATTGGCAGTGAGCACCGACTTGCAATATCCTGGGTTTCAGGAATTTTTTTGGTCGTTTGATATGTGAATCGATTATCTAATGCTGTATAGTTAAGACTTATATTATCATTCTGCCATATCTTACTTATGTTCATTATTTTAAACATTCCTACATAACTTTTGCAATATCCTGTATTAATTCTTAATTATTATTTATAGTTTATTTTAAAGCCGTTTTAATGAATCCAAATGAAATATATTTCTGTTAAGCTTGTGCTGGGAATGAACAAAAATGTAACATCGGTATTAATAACACGACTGTTATGAATAAATCCATATCCCAGTTTCCCTTACCGTTGACTTCAAAGTATACAATATATATAAAGTGATTTGTTTGTTTCAGATACTGACTGATAAGTCGCAGAACTCTCCAAGATGAGTTGCATCATGTTCCTCGATCCCGAGGACAATAGTTTCCGGCGTGACGTTTTTGGAGACACCGCCAATCACATATTTACATGAAAATATATATAAAATACCTTAGAAGTATTGCGTTAAAAATGGGTGTAACGAATCCAAGTCTTATATGTGTGCGTTCTTAGTGCTGTGAGTTTTCATCGGGTGTTTTTTTATTTCCAAGTTGGTTTTTTGTTTGCGACAAGATGGAAGCAATCAGCGTTGACGAGAGGGCCGCTGGGGTGTTCCTGGGTGCCGATCCGTACAAGGAGCTGGAGCTATATCTAGAGAAAGTTAATGTGAGTGATCTTTGTTATTTATTTGCATGCCTTACATAAATCTTCCGTTCTTAATGTGCTTCCTAGATAAAATTAATATACTATTTCAAGTTTCGTGCTATGAAATAACTACACGTCAGGACTTCAATAATTGACGTTGGTTATTTTATACGTTATACTGTAGATAATTGGAACTTTTATAATTTTTTTATTTGAAATAATTAGGTTTTTAGTTGAATTAGCTAATATAGTCTAGCTTGACTATAGTCGTCCTTCTTTTCTTCTAAAAATCTTTGAGCAATTTCTAGGACTTTTTATTATTTTTTTTATTTAAAATAATTCGGTTTTTACATAAATTAGCTAATATAGTCTAGCTCAGTGGTCCCCAATCATATGCACGCGGGCACCATGGCGCCCGCCGACCGTTTTACGTGTGCATCCACGATTAAAAATATATTTAAGCTTACAATAAAATGTTACGAAAAAGAATAATATTCACAAACAGAGAAATATAATCGAAAAATATATATATCGTAATATTTTCAAAATAATAATTCATTCCAGAAAATCATATATAAGCCTGTTGATATAGCATATAATGGGTGTAGTTTGGTTTGTCTTCGTCTCTGTAATAACGCCCTCTAATAACGCCTTCAGGATATTGTTATAATACTTGATGGAAAAGCTGCTGAATATATATAAATCTGATATTTTTGCGGTAGAACAAGTGAGGAGAAAGCTATTCGAAAGTGTCCCTGATATTTTTGCGTTGATAAAAGTGAGGAGAAAACTATGTAAAAGTGTCCCTGATATTTTTGCGTTCATAAAAATGAAGAGAAAGCTATGTAAAAAGTCTATCTGATATTTTCGCGGTAGAACAAGTGAGGAGAAAGCTATGCAAAAGTGTCCCTGATATTTTTGCGTCGATAAAACTGAGGAGAAAGCCACATGAAAGTCTATCTGAAATTTTTGCGGTAGAACAAGTGAGGAGAAAGCTATGCGAAAGTGTCCCTGATATTTTTCGTCGATAAAACTGAGGAGAAAGCCACGTGAAAGTCTATTTGATATTTTTTGCTGTAGAACAAGTGAGAAGAAAGTTATGCGAAAGTGTCCCTGATATTTTTGCGTCGATAAAACTGAGGAGAAAGCCACGTGAAAGTCTATTTGATATTTTTTGCTGTAGAACAAGTGAGAAGAAAGCTATGCGAAAGTGTCTTTGATATTTTTGCGTCGATAAAACTGAGGAGAAAGCCACGTGAAAGTCTATCTGATATTTTTTGCTGTAGAACAAGTGAGAAGAAAGCTATGCGAAAGTGTCCCTGATATTTTGGCGTTCATAAAAGTGAGGAGAAAGGTACGTTTTTCGGTTCTGCAAATCATTTCTTTTAACAATGAATATAAAATCAATGTACAGATCTTGACTTAAAGATGAACATATTGATGATTTTAAAAATCAGCCAATATTAATATTAAAATTAAAATTAAATATTGTTGGTGCATTAAAATCTTAATAAACTTAGCCTGGACCCTAACTGATATTTTTCGAATTCTTACCTGTTGTTTGCAATTTTTAGCTATAGATGTACATTTTTATGTTGTTTTTAAAAATAATAATTCGTTGCATTTTTGCCCCTATAAGACCCAATTTCCAGAATTTTTATGCTATTACTTACTACTTATTATTTATTTTACATTAAAATGTTAACAATAATTTTTTTATTTTATAATATTTTTTTTGGAATTAAATGTTTTTTGTGCGTTGTATGTGTTATTGACTGTGTCCAACTATAAATATACCTTTAAAAAATATATGGTGACCGCCACCCGACCGGCATTCTAGAATGTGCTCTCGGGTGCAAAAAGCTTGACTATATTTCTTCTTTTTTTCTAAAAATCTTTTAGCGTTTTCAGTTATACGTCACATTTTTTTTTTAATAACGTTTTTTATCATATTTCATTTACGTGACTATTTCAAATGATTTGTGATACTTTTATTTAATTGCAATTTTTTTGCGTTTAATATTTAAGTTTTCATACAACTTCTTTACTATCGGATAGTTTTATATCCATTGCTTAAACTAATCTTCTCTCTGCAAGAAAACTATTTTGTGATGTTTTTCTGTTAAACTTCTTTCTTCGTAACTTTGAAGACTTTTTCATTCCAATGTTTATACATCCACAAATCCTAAACTGTTAATAGCCCAATCTGTTTAGGCCACAAAGGCAGTTGCCGCGTACATGTTTTATAGACAGACGTTAATCTAAGCTGATTTCAATCGTTTACATTCTATCGACTTAGTGTTGAAAAAAAAACACTGTTTTACAATGCGCGCAAAATGCTCATAATATCGTGGTTCTCAAATTACCGTGAGTGGAATTTGTTGACATTTGAGCTGAATTACAAAAAATAATTTTTCTCAAATATGTGAAAGCACAATAAATACTATTATCCGAATGGATAGGAGATAACAATAGTTTTTCTTTGTAAGTTTTTTCACCTCTTCAATGATTTCTTGAGACTTGAAGCTTTTGAAAGGCAAATACACTTACAAAAAAAATGATTTTAAAATAATTTGGTCATTCATATTTATTGTTAAAATATCGAGTTTTAGAGAATATATTTAATATCAGAGTTGAGGTTTGTAAGAGGTTGTTAAATTGATTGTTGCATTTGGCACTATACTTAAACTGGATTGTAATTTTTATGCAAGCTCTTGTGTTTATACGTACGTACCTAAATTTATATAAATAAATAAACAAATATATATATATACTATTAAATATAAGTCAATCTGATCACCTGATTTCTTTAATTTTATTTTATAAATATACTAAAATTATATCTAAGTAATGTTTATTTTTCATCATCTTTTAATACTTTTTATTTTATGATTTTATGGAAACTAGTAAAATTGATTTTACTAATTTTTAAGTATCAATTTACTATACCGGAACTCTATAATAATCGTTTATTTAGAAATATTGTGTGAACTTATACATAGTATTTTTTTAGTGCAATTCTTTGGATTTTATAGGTAGTCACTAACGGAAACTGTAAAATAATATATTTCAGCATAAACATCGTTACTATTTTGTAGTAATTGAAGTAGAGTTATTATTAAAATAAAATATAAATAAGTGATTATTAGGCAATAACAATCAAACACAGAATGTATTAACGACCTTAAAATGATTAATTTGGTATAAAAATGATAATTCAGTAATGTTGGATTATAAATATTTGAGAATAAAGTGTTCTGGCTTTTAAATCTACGACTTTCAAGTTTGTATATAATTTATGCGCATGGTAAAATTTCATCTACAAATTATTTCTTTGCTTGTAATAATTTTAATAAATAATACTCCAACCTGTTTATAAAACGATATTTAAAGTCTTCTCTACACTATAATTTATCACCTGTTATAATTAGCGGTTGCCTTAATCGGGATTACGTAAGTGCGATCATATATGTATTAATGGATAATAAAGGAAATCGTAACCTGACCGGGCATACTTTAGTGAATATTACGGCCTAAATATTCAATCAAGAACATGTTTTATATTCCGGACTGAGGGCTATGGGAAAAACGATTAGTGTCACAATTTTAATTTGACGGATAAAAGTCAGATTGGTAGATCTCTTCAATAAATCTATTCAAGTAAAAGTTATTATAATAATACCATTTTTTTAATATCATGAACATTTCAAATGTTGAATTTTTTAATTATATACTATATATAAAACGCATTGTATGCATTTTTTAGTAAAATATGAAATAAATGTCGGTTGGGTAAGTAGCAATGACTTCAATCGAAATTCGTCAGTTCGATTCCTGTTTTGGTTTTTAAGCAAATTCCTATGTGATATAATTGATCTTACGTCTGTTTATAATTTGTGTTGGCGTGTACTAATAAAAAGCGTATTCAGAAATCTTTGCATTCGTATACAGAATAGGTAATTTTCTCTCACTTCAATTCTTCTTTAAATTTTTTTAATAAAAATTAAATAAAAAATTGGTTAGTAAAATAGTACTAATTTTGGTATTAATTTTTTTCAATAGATTCATTCTTATAGACTTAACAAACTAGGAAACTTTTTAGAATATGAAGAGTTTAAAATGTCCCATAAGAATATAAAAATGGACATGGATAGTGTTTTCCCTCTGCTCAGTGTGTGAGGTATTTAATTTCTAGTCAGCTTCCAAACAAGTCGGTTACGTGCGTTTGGCTCCCTGTCGATATGCAAATCTGCCGTATGGCGAGGCGGGTGTTAAATAATATTGAAGCACAGGTCTTTTCAAAGAACCGATACCGAATTCGCGGCACACATCTGCTTGGCGGGTCCCTGATGGATCGAGTGCCGATGTCCCGCGGTCTCGCCACTCGCTGCGTATAAATCCTTTTTTAATTTGTTCCAAAACAAGACACGATTTTAAGTTTCGACTCATCGGCTGTTCGACTTGCCGCTAACGCACGCAAAAAGACTCAGGGCTATCGCATCAAAGATGTAAAAATATAAACTATGTGTATTTAATCGGATTTACTTAATTTATAATACTTTATTTTTATAAATAATATGTGTATATCATAATAATATATAACAAATATAGCAGTGTGTGGTTTTGTTTTTATATATTCCATACAACTTTTAACATACATCCAATCAGTAAAGCAAATACATTGTTGGTCGAAAAAATGCAATGAGGATATGACTGAACTGCGGTGGACCCTAAATAGCCATCGTTTAGGGTTAAGGAGGGTCCCATTGGCCGAAGGGTTCCACAATACAACCACATATATTCTTGAAAATTGATAATTGACTTATTGACACATTCTACTAAGGCACAAATTAACAATTGGCTATAGGCTATATAAAATATTTTATTTATGTTATTACTAAAAGGATAACACCTTTTTTAATATAATGCCGTTAGTTTGCGATGTGTTTTTATGCTTGGGCTTGGGTATTTTTTATGTACAGTATTTTTAGTGCTTTTTTCGTGCCTACTTTAGATAATGAATTTCATTGTTAACTGTATGTAAAAGTCGTATGATTTTTTGAAAATATACATATTTTATTTTGAAATTTAGATAATTACTAGCTTGCAAACTAGCAATGCGAAAAAATACTAAATTCGAAGATGAAACAAACACTCGTCAAATATTAACCTTTGAAGCAAGGTTTTTATACAATATTTACGACAGAATAATTTTAAAAAAATCCTACTAAAATATGCTGTAAAAACAACTTGTTGATATCATCTCCCAGCTGATTTTTTTTGTGCTGATAATCGTGCAACTATATCGTCTAATCGTTAGGCATACTTCAAAAAATAATACTGAGATGTTTAACTATTTCACTAATGGATTCATAGAACTTTTACACAGGTCAGAAGTTAACGCGATTTCTCTTCGTTCGATTGAGATATGAATTGAACTAATTGCACACTAAAACAACATGTGCGGTTATTTTAAAGACAGCTACGCGTCGATACCCAAGATGAAACGATATTGCCGTTCATTATTCAGAACTAAGATTTCCTCTCGAATCCCCCGGGCTATCTCATTTCTGCCTTGTCTTGTAGAAACATCACGCATTCCAATCGAAGTCTCGCACTTTTATACTCCATCTTGTCGATAAGAATGAACCGAAGCAACACCGATTTGACCTAAAGCTATTTTTTTATTTTATGTTGATATTTTTTTGACCTAATCTTATTAGAAAAAATAGTTTTTTTATGTCTACATCAAAATTTTATTAAATCACGTATGTGGAGTAATATAAAGCAAGTTTTTGGTCTCGTAAATGATGTCAAACATTGATTTAATTAAATTTTAATAAATCTTGATTGTGTGCTAACTTATAAACATAGATACTTTTATTTGTATTATTGTTAATATATCAATATATTTATAATGTTAAATGTCTCCTCGCCATACCATTGCAAAATAATAAATCGAGGAATGAATATAAATAGAACCGATAATTTATAGTTATAACTACAAATCTTGCCACAGTAGGCAATAATTATTAATTTTATTTTTTTACATAACTTTCGTTGGACAAAGTGTAGTTTGTCTTTGTTGTAAGCGAAGTTGTACGAATTAACACATACAATTAAAAATGTAATATTTGTTAATAAAGTCTTGAACTCTAAATAGTAATTTAATCAAAATGAAGAAAGATATTTATATTAAAAAGAAATTAATATAAATCTATTTACATGTTTACCATTATAACCGTCTAAAACAGACTTAAAACCTGCAACACGGATTCATCAACAGAGATACATAAAATATACAGACTTATAAATACATTACGATAATCAGTAAAAATGTTGGTTTTTCAATTTTTAAGAGTAGTCACGTTTCGGACGAAGTGGTCGCGCGTGAACGTGCGCGGCACATTTGTGCGCAACTTCCACTCGGCCGTTTCACCATCACTGCTCATCTTTAATACATTCTCTTTTTTTGACGATGGCTTGATTTATGACCGCTTCGATTTAATTTTGGATGATTGATCACTTTCCAAATGATGATTTTTAATGACCGCATCTCGGTTTCATCAATCCACGAACGCACTGCGTCCTATAAATTAACTCGTAATAAGTTCATCGGTCCGCTGCCGGCCAGCCGCTCGCCATTTCTCACAAACAATGCATCGTTACTACAATGTATGCTTGAAGCCTTATTGCAATAAATTAAAACATTTTTTGCATAAAAATTTATCCTTAATATACTGTTCAATATATTATCTGCGGTCTTAACATATTCGAGAGAAGAAGAACAACAAACATCTACATCCGTGGAATAAATAATTCGACGTTTATTTATTATAAAAATTTATCAGCTTATTATTTTGAGTGATAAAAAAGAACGCAGTTTTTATAGCTTCTTAAAAAAATAATCAATTTACAGTAAAATGTCTCATTTTTGATTTAACGTATTTCCAGATTTAAAATTATATCGAACTTTACTAAGATAAATATCGATACAGTATTTATTAAAAAAAACATGAGAGATTTCAAAATGTTGTGCACAACTGAAAAGTCACTTATATCACAAAACAGATTCCACTATTTCTTCCAAATATTTCTTAAATAGCATTACGAATAAGTTTTAAGAATTCAAGTTTTCTGTGCCATTTACTCATGATATCTTTAACAGCCATAGCATATCATTTTTAAAGAATAGTTGCATATAAAAATATAAAATTTTCTTCTTATTTTACTTTTCCCAGATTGGAAGGTCAATTTACGATACACTATAAATCAGCGCCTCTAAAACACAGTAATCATGTATAATGTTTCGTGAAACTGATTCCGTATTCATGTTCTTTTAATCTGCGAAATTATATCAATCGCTAAATTATTCCAAGTGTATTATGAATTATGTTCATCGCTGAGCAGCGAGTGCAGGTATACCTAGCAAATTACAAGCATTACTCGCAGATGATTCTCACTTGGGTAGTGGAGCCGCGCTGGGATGATATTTAACTGCCGTTTTTATACGATGGGCGCGCGCCTTCTGCGGCCGAGCCAATTATCTCGTCAAAATAATTAGGTACCTGTTTTGCACAAATATCCATAATTATATTATAAATAAAATGGGATGCTCTATTCAAATTATGGTGATTGTGTTAAAATATATAGTATTGCTTTCTGCTTGAAATATATCTCCATTTTTATTTTCCGTTGCCTTATAAGACGTATGTATAGAGACTTTTGAAGGCACTTTTTTACAGATGCTAAAATACTATATGTGATTTAAGTAACAAGCACTATATTCGACTGGTATGGTGTATTTGACAGATTTTCAATCGTTGTCTTTGTAAGGTTTATACCATATATATATAGTACAAACAATGACAACCATTATTTAACTAATAAATATTCCTAAACTTATTTTTGCACGTCTTAATAAAATATTGCTTTTCAGCCAAGAAAATAACAAACTTGATGAAGTGGTCAATTTTGTCGGTTGTTTACGCTTGCAGCCCACTAGAACTATTTTAAAATATGTCTGGAATATTGATGTGGCGAGCTTAATTTTTGTAAAATGTATAGTTTGTTTACTCTGAGATATTCGTGAGATCGTAAAATCGAGGTGCGATAAATAACTCATGGCATTCCTCTGAGTCCGATCTGATTAATATCTGACTCAAAAATAACGGAAATTTGTCAACTCATTCATGGAAATACTAATAAGCCTAGTTATTTATTATAATAATCACAATATTGTGATATTTTTCTCTCATAC
Organism: Atopsyche davidsoni; assembly: GCA_022113835.1. Taxonomy (NCBI): domain Eukaryota; kingdom Metazoa; phylum Arthropoda; class Insecta; order Trichoptera; family Hydrobiosidae; genus Atopsyche; species Atopsyche davidsoni. The sequence continues at coordinate 3,826,398 of JAILWY010000006.1, read as the reverse complement.
TATATATATGAAAAAATGGTATCTGAAAACAGTTGCTAACTTTTTGTCCAATATATTTATAAAAGTTAAGCTTACCATTTGGAATAAATAATATCCTTATTAATTCGAGAAAATTTCCATAAACATATTTTTACAACGCATAATATGCATATCCACACGCAAGATCTGTTGTTTTTAAACCTGAGGTTATTCTATGTAAGTTTATTTGGTTTTCGTAGTAATTGTAAATTATACGTTTTATAACCTGTTTAAGATAATTTAGATATCTTCAAAGTATATCTTCTACAAAATTGATATGGACATAAATTTAGAAATCATTGCCATAAGTTGCTAGATGCACTTACTATATAGGATATTTGAACCTCTGAACTCTCACCGGTGGTCTTATATTCTAAGTCTGCTAAGTATTTGTTTTAAGTATTAACTTACATTTTAAATTTATCTGTAATAAAACTAGCTTAAGTCATGTCATTCCATATATGCTTTTACTCCTACCAAACATGTTACAAACAGATAGATCTGTACTTAATAAAATTAATGCCATTTCAAATGCTTACACGGGCCATAATGGAGAATTCTTTAAGAAGTAAACACAAAAAATACAATACAATCAAGGTGTTGTGATACTGCGTCGCCGGTGTCCTTTTGTACCTTTACCGCACTTTTAACTTTATTTATCTCAGTTAAGGGAACACGGCGACGCGCCGGGGATGCCCGCATCCCTGGGAGGTCCTGGCGCGGAGGATGTCTGATATCCGTAGGTACAAAACAATACCAGAAATAGCCCTGAAGTTTACGGTGACAGAGACTTGTTGCACTTGGAGCTTTTTTGTGTGTAAATTATTTTGTAATAGAATGATAAAAGTACCTTTGTATTTTGTCTTCATTGTGAGTTTATTTAAATTATTTGCATTACTAAACTAGTTTAGTTATGCATCTGATGATGACCCAGTGTATTGGGTCGAAACTAGTAATGCAAATAATTTTAATAAACTCAATGTGAAGACAAAATACAAAGGTACTTTTATCATTATAATAATGGATCTTCACGAATCAAATGCCTTGTCCCTCGATAAGATTAAATTATTTTGGCTTATTATGAAGAAAGTAATAAAAATAAGCATGAAAGAAATCGAATCATTATTATAAAAGAATTAATTAACCCAATCTAACGTTGATTTGGTATTGTGTTTCAATGTAAAGTAAAAATGTATTTAAGTATTTAAAAATATTTTTATAATTTGCTCTTATTTCGACTGACACCATCATTTCTTTAATATACGGAGTTGCTTTCAATATCATTTTACTTCTTAAAAACAATAAATTAGTTAATATTGTATCCCTAGATGGTTACTTAATGCTATATAACGGATTTATTGAAATAATATTTTTCCTTCAATTAGTAATATTCCATAACCCAAACAATTTCAGATGTTTATTTCTAATTACATTAGGGAATCGGAAATATCAAATTCCAACGTAACCCATCATATAATTTTTCATGAGTGATTTTGCCCTGGGAGTGAAAGAAAAAGTTGGGAACTTTTTCTTTCACTTTTAACCATTTTAAATTAAGCCTTCAAACCCCATTGTTATATTTTTACAATTTTGTTTTGGTTAATCAAATTAATCCACCGAAATTATTTTAAAGATTGTGTTCAAATCTTAAATCCGCAAAATACGAGATCGGTCAAAGCATGTTGAACATAATGTCGACCCACACCCGGCAATAATGTTCAATATTTACGAACCTATGGACTGAGATTTCAAATTGGTTTCTGACCAAATGACTTTATGCTCCTTATTACTGTCATATAGTCGGCGTCTCTTCAGTACATTCACGGATATGCTTTAGACCTGATCAAATACTCAATGTTTAATTGTATTTCCAATATAAATACATCGCCTGGATATCTTTTTGACTTTTAACGAATGTGTATTTAAACTATTTGCTTTAATTAATTATGTATAAAAGTAATTCAAACTTCGTAAAATTATTATATATTTATATTTATCAAAATAACAAATGAGACGCGAGAAAAAAATTGGCGGAAATTTATTATTCCAACAATAAAATTATCTTGTATTAAATTATTCACCGACACATTGTTTTTAACCAAATATTTATAGAGTTGGAGTAGGGAGTGGGTCTTTTCCTTATCCCACTGTGTCCATCATCTCACCCTATTCGACAGGACCACCATTCTCTCGTCGATCGCCTGATCTCTCGACGATGCTCTCTGGTGTTCCTCACAAACGTGTTTGGTTGCATTCGGCTGCGTTCCTGGTGGAGGCGCATATAACTCACCGCCCGACAGACTGTCTGACTTATTTCGGGAAGAAGTCAGCCTGCGTGAAGTCGTCAGATCTTAGGCAATATTTATACTGACTTACTGGCGATCAAATAATCTCCCAATGCGTACAAAGTATAGAATACGGGTGAAGTAATTTCTAACTTACGAGTATAATGTTATTTTAGAATCAAGTTGTCCTATTTGATATCTAACCACACCAAAAATTAATAAAATCTTACTTTAATGTTAAAAATAAATCGATTACATGAAGTTTAAACAAGAAATAAAGCATTATACACCCTGCAGAATATCTTGAATGTTTTTAATTTCAATGATACGTAGCCTCACTTTTATGATAATATTTTTACATTGTATTGTATAGTAAATAAATTATTAGATTTATTTGTTTTCAATGCATACGTTTTTATAATTAAAAACATTGATTTTAAATTCTCTTTAAGCCTAAATCAAAGTTAAAATACTTTATTTAAAAACATAAACAGATTTTTGATTCCTCTTTAAGGACAACTTATCAAACCTCCCTGTCTTTAATTTGTGTTATTTTACATGTAAGTGTATTTTTTTCATAACTATTGTATATCTTTCGATTTTTTAAAAATCAATACCGAAACAAAAATGTCTCAATTGTCACTCTTTTCTTTCTTTGGACTTCTTACAAAAAATACGAGTTCATATTTTGCACTACGAGCGACAATAATCCCCCACATTAATTATTTTCAAAAATACCCCTAGCATTTGCGTTAATAATTGAGAACAGTCGATACAATCAACACTAGTCACGACCGCCTAGGTCCTCGTGATACGGCCCTCTCGCGGTCCTTATTCGTCCGATTCTATCGAAGTGATTTATTCACTCCAGTTCTGAGCATTGATTTATCAATCCCTTTTATTGTTTCTCAATGCCCATAAGTCTGCGGCTACTTCAGTGATTCTGGGCCGCGCGATGTTGCGAGACGTCCGCTCCGGGATCTCTTGCGAAACTCACGGAGATAGCTTTATTACCGCCTGACATTCATTAATGATCTATTAGAGAAAATAATTTATATAAATCATATTCGAGTATCTAAGAACGCTTCTTATATATGAATTTCTATTAGTTATTTTTTTAGATGTATGTCTGAAATCGTATAATTGATTATATTACTAAAAAATTACTGACATGTGAAGGCTTTTCTCTGTTCAATGATAAATAAATTAAGACATAATATAATTGCTCGAGATCAAATATTATTCCATTAATTGTTGATATATAATATATTTTAGACATTAAAAAAAAACTTGTAATGGAAATAAAATAAATAAGTACAAAATGTACGAATTTTGTATTAATTGATAAAAAAAAAATTCCATAGGTCCTTATATAGTATTTATTTGGGTATATTCTTGGTAGTCCCTTATTTTCTTAAACCCATTTACTTATATTATTAAAATAGTTTATTTAGTAATTATCTAATTACGTCTCTAATATATGTATATATATATATATATACATATTTTATTATTGCACTCTTAGAGTGCAACTATTAAATTAAGTCTCGACAGTAATATTTCCCGATGCAAAACAACATAGGTAGCATTCAGCCCATTCGAAGGCTTCTCACCCATTAAATGCACCAATAAAAGCCTCCTTAGACCTTTGGCTCATATAATTTATGCCGCGTACACTCCATCCCGACTTTTCAATTACGACTCCATACTCGGACAGCGGCTGGCTTCGGCGACCGCTCCACAGATGTCACCGGGAGTTAAGGGTCGCAGGTGAAGTTCCCACGTGGTTTGCGCCCGAGCTCAGCCTGGGAACACACCCACGCTGAGTGCCGGGCTTTGTTATACGGAGCGATGCTCGAGGAATTTTGCATTGAAATGTTATCGCACATTAGTCGGGAACTATAATTATTTATTTTATATTTATTAGCATCATGTGCCTCTGTCAATATCTGCTTGGATCAGTTATATTCGAAACCTTTTCCTACAAACATTTAGTTCGTGAAAAAATCATCAATTAATGTTGGTTCGTTACTGCGGCCGTTGGTACGTGCTATTCTCGGCTGAATGATTCTGAAATTTCAGACTTTAATCTTCCCAACGGAAATAAGAATGAAGTTGAGGACATTTTCTTGTCGTAACTTCACAAACAAAAACTTAAAAACGTTTTGAATCCATTTGAATGAAATGATTTACTTTTATCATTTTATTGTTTTTTATCTTGCAATATCTTTTTTGCAACAGTAATTCACTCAACTTTTTAGGAATTCACATAAATCTTTGCGTTTGCCCGTTTGATACTGCTTTATAACGAAAACAGTATGCAAAATTGTATACAATGTATGAGATTGTTTGTCTCCGATATTACAATAGACATTCGTTCTATATACAGAGTATGTACTACCCTTATACAGGATGTCATTTATTTATTACCGATCCGTTCTTACAAGAAATTACAAATGTCGTTTCTACCGTTTATCTTTCTTTATTAGCAGGAATCAAAAAGTTACAACTCACATTATTCGATATCAGTTTTTTTTTCATTAAATATAAAAATCATGTAAACTTGTTGACAGAAAAATGATAACGTATCAGACCATGACTCGTTTGGTCCTGACCCTTCTGAACTGATATCCTGTTCTTTTTATCAACATATTGTTTTTTCTCTTTGATAATTACTTTGATTATTATATTGAAAATAGAACATGCTAATTAAAGCCCTCTACACACGTCGCGACACGACAAGCGACCGATTTGCAATCAGCCAATTGCATACTGCGTTTCGTTGTTTACTTAGGAAAAACTATAGAGAACACCCAATCAATATAAAGGGACGTAATTTGCCGATTGCAAATCGGTCGCATGTTGTGTCGCCTCGTATGTAGAGGCCTTTATGCTACAAAAAAGAGCATATTTTCAGATGGTTGGTAATTAGTACTTATTTATATTTTGCAAACTAAGCCTCTACTAGTACCTTTGATAGATAAACTTAGGGTCTTAGAGTGTTGGTAGTAATGCATCGTACAAATTAATGAAATTGTTAATACATTTTACGTATTTATTTGACACGGTATTCTAGAGTTATGTTTTAACTCGGGTAAAGATAACCTAAATCAAATTGTAAATGGCATTTTGAAGGGGTATTTTTAATTTTATTAGACATATTTATAAATATATATATTTTATTTATTGTTAAATTTATGGATATTTATGATATTTATAAACTAACTTCATTTTTCATTTAATTCACTTTTCATTTATTTGAAATTTAAAAAAGGTTGCAACAAAGGATCATGTGTTGGTATAAAATTAACGTATTCCTAATAACGAATAAATATTAAGAATACAGCTATGTAGGTTCGTATGAGGGAACCAATGGGATTAATCACATATAAAATATTGAGGTGTTCGCTAGTATAGAAACATCACGACAATCGAAATGCAGTCATACGGTCGCGCCGCTTTAGCCGTGACCGAAAATCCCTAAACAAATCCGAAATGCCAATGGACTAATTGACTAAGTATCTTCTCTTGTCTGTTATATTTTTAACATTTATTTATTTTTTGACGTTTCCTTTAAAATGACCTCATATAATTTGAAATAATTTGGTGTACAATTTTTATTCAACCGCTTGGTATTATTGCCTTATCTTGTATAATTATTATTAAGTTTGTTTTAGCCTAACTTATGTTATGATATCTTAAAAAAATTATATTATTATACAACAATGCGACCTTTGATTCCAGTGGCGCCTTCTTGAATTTCTTAATGGCATATAATCATAAGTATAATTATTGAACTATAAATTAGACCACATAATATCATTTAAATATTTATTAACCAACTGTTAATATTTTCCATCAAACTTGATTAATTTATATCACGAATAAAACCACCGAATTATTAACAGTAATTAGTTTTCATCGTGATTTAAAGAAGTTATTTTTTAAATTTTACAGTGTATCTTAAAAACTATAACACCTGTATCGTGTAGAATGTAAATTATTTATCTTCAAAAGAATGTTATTTAATTAATATGATTTTTTACCATCCGTTGGTTATGCGACATACCATATTTATCAGACATAAAGCTTGCGGCTTTCGTATATATTAATTAACACAAAGAGTTATACACTGAAAATTATAATTTATAATAAATGCCCACTAAAGTGATCCGGTTAGTGATTAATCATTTTCTAAAATACTCATGTTAAATATCTTTAAAGATGTAATAACAATATGCTAGTACAATATGAAACAAATCAACAAGAAAGCAACTTGCAATCGTTTCATAGAATTTCTACAATTCCATGTAGTAATGATAAACAATAATAAAATACGCAAAATATATTATTTAAAATTGGTTGAGATCTATGAGTTTACTGACACTGAATTATGACAGTACAATATGAGAAGAACAAACAGGATATTAACTTATATTTCATATAATATTACCGCATTTCCAGGACATAATTGACGTATCCTGTTTAAGTTATAAAAATATGCACGCGCAGAACAGTGTGTTTTCACTGGGCGAGTGAACTTGCTCGCTTTAGAGTAGAGTTCCCGTATTGAGTTACTCGAGGAATTTGATGCTGTTTTACTATTTGTGAATATATAATGTGGACTGTCATCACGTCGTCACACCAAGTATCTTGTCTCCCGCGGCCATTCTTGTCGCAACACAAATATTACAAAACTAATGGTTATATTCATTTTATTCTCCACCAATATATTGAACTGACTCGCGCAATATCGGTGAAAAACACTTTATTTATTTTTAGGAAATGAAAATGGCCGTTATTTAGGAAATGAAAAGCTCTGAATTATTTAGAAATGAACTTACTTACGTTTTAAAACTTGAATATTTCTTAGTACATTATTTTCATAGTTGAAAACCAATTGTTAATTATGTATCACCTGGGTTTATTATGATGATTTTCTAGAAATACTTTGTAAACCTTACAAGGGCGTCTTTTTTGATCAAAAAATGTTTTTTTTTCTATATTTGCAAAAGAGGATACAAATCTCAGATAATATAATAATTTTAACAAAATGTTTTTATTTTATATAAATAAAATATTGGTATTTTATATTTAGCAAATAACTGGTGAATGGCTTAATTTTTAAAATGTATAACAAAAAACCCTTCTTTTAGATTTATTAATTGGTATTTAAGATATTTAGTTATGAATTAGTGAAAATATTATAATCATTCAATGCGCGTTAGTAATACGTTTTGTGTTTGTGTATGGCGAAACGAATCTTATCTCTTTAGTTATGTATTGAAAATAAACACAGGAAGAGATGAATATATTTTATTATATCCCAGCCAATATAAACTAAATTTATTCAATTTTTAAAATAATCGCAAATGACCCCCGTGAGGGGCATCTCTACACATCGATATCACCGTAACTCTCAAGTACATAAATAGTTACAATAATTATTACAAACGATAGGATTTTTTTATATATTTTTTACAAGACCCTCTGTCATTTGCATATTTGAAAATAAATAATTAAACTTATATCCTACTTTTATAAAATTACTATAACAAGTTAAATTTACACAGTATTTATTGATACACCGGTTGGCCATTTGCAATAATCAGTTCTTTATACAATATTAAAGTAGATTAAAAATCTAACGAATCTATTGAAGCTTAAATTTTAAACATTGCCATGATTTTTTCACTCGCGGAAACACTGCCATTTTGTAGAAGGTTCACTTGCTTTGTTGGGATAATATGTTGGATCCAAACCAAAGCATATTGTTCAGAGCTTCCCGATCCTCTGGTTCAGGTGTCTGTTTATTTTGATATCCGTTATAATCCAATAACTCCTGCACCATGTAGTTTAATCCGTCGTCGTTATTTAGGGGAGTTTCGAAAATTAAAGGAAATTTATTCATGTGGTTAACGGGCATAGTTTCTGCAATTGCTTTGTCGATTTCCATTAAACCTTTCGCATAGCCGTCTTTAGAAACGTCTCTTTTCACAAGTTTACTATACTGAGTCTTTCCATGTATTTTTTTTTGCATGTGGGAAGTATTGACATTTTTCTGAAGTAGTGAAATAAGATCTCTCTTATTTCTATCTGACTTGTCATACTTTTGTGTATTGTGATCAATAGCCAAATTATTATGTGATAAAATAAACTTAGCTAACATTTGTGAGCTATAGTTGGAGCCAAACGTATTAAAACCATTTAAGTTTATTATTTTATTCAAATATTCAGATGAATGTGGTTTTACAAGAATATTATTATGATCATTTCCTATGTGGCCGTAATTAAGCATAGCTTTTAGAATTTTCGCTTTTATAGATTTTAAATGTTTATCAATAATTTCACCGTTTTTTTGATGCGGAAAATAAAATAACTGCCCTTCACCTTTAATATGTTGATGTGGATGCTTATCCGAATTTTGACGCCAATTCATACTTCGTTTACCCCTATTACCCCAAAATGGGTTCGAGCTTTCGGCTCGCCTACCTCTCATTCCCCAAAATGGATCATCTTCGTCTTTCTTTCCTCTATTTCCCCAAAAAGGATCATCCATATCTTTTTTAACATTCAGTTCTCGTGTCAGACTATTCTTTTTACCTCGGCTTCCCCAAAATTGATCGTCATCTTTTTTACCGCGACTTCCCCAAAACTGATCATCATCTTTTTTACCACGACTTCCCCAAAACAGATCGTCATCTTTTTTACCGCGACTACCCCAAAACTGATCATCATCTTTTTTACCACGACTTCCCCAAAATTGATCATCGTCTTTTTTACCGCGACTTCCCCAAAACTGATCGTCGTCTTTTTTACCCCGACTTCCCCAAAACTGATCGTCGTCTTTTTTACCCCGACTTCCCCAAAATCGATCATCGTCTTTTTTACCGCGACTTCCCCAAAACTGATCGTCGTCTTTTTTACCCCGACTCCCCCAAAACCGATCGTCGTCTTTTTTACCCCGACTTCCCCAAAATTGATCATCGTCTTTTTTACCCCGGCTTCCCCAAAACTGGTCATCGTCCTTTTTTCCACGACTTCCCCAAAACTGATCATCACTGTCTTTCTTTCCTCGGCTACCCCAAAATTGTTCGTCGTCCCTTTTGCCTCTACTTCCCCAAAAATGGTCATCATTGTCTTTCTTTCCTCGGCTACCCCAAAATTGTTCGTCGTCCCTTTTGCCTCTACTTCCCCAAAAATGGTCATCACTGTCTTTCTTTCCTCGGCTACCCCAAAATTGTTCATCGTCCTTTTTGCCTCTACTTCCCCAAAAATGGTCATCTCCGTCCTTTTTTCCTCTATTACCCCAAAATGGATCACCTAATTCTTTTTTACCACGAACACCCCAAAAGGGATCCCCGTCATTTTTTTTCCCACGATTTCCCCAAAACGGATCTGCATTATCTTTTTTACCACGATTACCCCAGAAAATAGCTGTTTTATCACTTCGCCTGCCTCTGTTACCCCAAAATGGATCATAATCTTCTTCTCTTCGGCTTCTATTACTCTTAGAAAAGTCACTTCCATCTTTTTTACCTCGGGATGGCCATGTTGGCAAAATTTCTTCATTTCTTCTTTTGATCATGAAAGGTAAACTTGTATCAGTTCTCCTTCCACGATTCCCCCAAAACGGTCCGTCAGCTCCTTGCTTCTTTTGAATGGTTCCTATCCACTCAGGTCTATCATCAAATTTTTCAAGGTATTCGTTGAGCATTTGGAGTACTTTTTCATGATCGGGTGGGTCGCGTTCGGCACCGTTTCTTTGATCTCTGTTCTCCCAATCGGAATAATCAGCAAAGTGAGATACTCTTTTGGATCTCTGTGCATGGCTCTCGATGATGTTATTCTCCTTAGCTGAGAGGGTCGGTGCAGGGGCTTGGTATAGTTCCTTTGAGGTCACAGCTGCATTGCCACTTGACGGACGACCGGCTGCGACGATGATGTAAGCTATCGTCACAACCGCGATAGGTTGACGCATTGCCAAATTACTGTAACAAAAACACAAAAACTCGTAAAACGCAAGACTTTGTTAATTAACACACAATTAAGAAATATTAAAAGGCTAGGAGATTACGATCATTTTTGTTTATGGGCGTTTTTTCCTCTTATAGGTTTCATCAAAATCTGCTGTAGCCCTTGAAAAGCAAAACTGGTGAAAAAAAAGACACCAGGCAATTGGCTATTCACATTTATTATATAAATATTAATTATTACAATTAAACCTGTTTGTCGAGTACAATCTTTGCTATAAGCTAAACCATCGCTAAATGTACTCTGAAGAGAACATAATTTATTTCCAATTTTTTTATAAAGAGATTCCATATTTTTAGGCCATTTTATTACAAGAATCAAGACATCAAAGACAATTGAATCAGGCAATCATTTTTGAAGATTGAAAATTAAAAAAAAAAAAAAAACGAAACTAACTATAAAACGAGTTGTACAAGCAAGCATTTTATTTTGTCTTAACTTCAACATTTTTACACAGTTTTTAAAAATAAAATGTATTATATTAAACGAAGTAAGTTCCTGTTGCGAGGTTGTTAATTATTGATTTTCAATCATTTACTTGCTCCGCTTATAGTATATTGAATATTATCTAACACATAATATACTATTCCGAAATTGATAATACATATTATATGTTTTAATAAATAAAACTTTTCACTAATACCACTCAAACAAAGAATTTAGAAAACACGAATAAATCAATTCAAACCTTTGTAAAATACAAAAGTTGTTATAACAGGTACATTTTTAAATAATAATAAAAAAAATTGTGTTTGATATAAAGAAATAATGCGAAATTCCTTTTTTAGCCTAAAAATATAAGTACTCACCTGTTGAATGCGCCAGTCAAGAAAACTTCTAAGAACAAATTAAAAAATAAAAACGGCCTTAACTTTTGTTGAAAAAAAATCAACACTATAACAAGAAAACATTTAAGAATAAATAACTGAAAAAATTATTTGAGCTTTCTCTTATGGTCCTGTTGTACTCGAGCTAGGACTTGGAATGTGGTGACTTGTTGGATTCAGAGCCTTTTATAGCCATGGGGTTGTTTTTAACAGAGGGGGTGGGTTAGGAGAACGGCGATGCTTTCCTTTTTTCTTTTTCCTATGTCAAAGTACGCCCATACAAAATGAAACAAAGGTCCATTTATATACTAAATAATTTAAATTGATTTTTCATTGAATTGTCTAAAAATACTTAACACAATATACAAATAATATGTATTCTGAAGCCATATTTTTTCTTATAATGAATCTCTATTGCAATACTAAAATGGTTTGTTAAATAATGGTTAATTTTAAGTTTTATTTAAGAAATGTGCTTAACATTGATATGCCCTGAAAAATAAAAATTTATTGTCTGTAATTTATTGAATCATAATTTTCAAAAAATATTCTTAAATTCTAGAATAATTTGTAATGATTATGATAATAATGATGACGATGGCCAGGTTTATTTTAACAATTAAATGCAAAGTTGACCATATGTTTTTTTATTTACTTATATAAATTAATACACGTGTCCGATTTTTAAACAATTAAAAAATATATATATTTATATATATATATATATGAATTTTCTCTAAAAAGGCGAGTGTGCAATGTGCTTTTTACACAATATGTCGCATAAGTACTTTAACCACATTCTCAATTTACTTTGTCTAATACAATACACTACAGTTCATTCTCTTAATTGTTTTTGCCAAATATTTTCTTAGAATTATCAAAAAAAATAAAATTATTAAAATTTTAAATATAGGCATAATGTTCTCATATAATTGGTTATAAATATTGACTTTGTAATACACTTATATTGAAAATGTTTAGATTTTTTACAATTTTACATCCCTAACCATCGTTACAATTATTTTTTTTGAATATATTTTTTTGTATAAAAACTTAATGTGCACTATTATTTTTATAAATACAAAACGTAACCAAAGCCTTAGGGACTCACCTGTAATTACACGTTAATTACGTTTCTTCTAGGCATTCTAATTAAGTTAACTGTATTATGTACACAGCATTCGCATTGGAGGAGTCTAAAGAAAAGAAAAATAAAACACGTATGAGGGATATTCTAATAATTTTCAGAAACTACCCAGTTAATTTAAATTTTATGAATTATATGCTTGATATTGAAGTTAATTATGATTTTATAAGAGTATTTATTTATAAATATGGATTTTCCATTCAATTCTTCATAAAATAATAAGAATAATAAAATTATATTATCACCATTTTTGTAAATAAAGTAATTTTATTAGAAATTCATAAATCATAATGCATTAAAAAAGTTGTAACATTTCTCTACATTCTGACCTTATCTACCACTAATTATCTAGGTATACATAATCAAAAATAATTTTAATAATATCAGTTTAACATTTTACATATATTTATAAAATATTTATTCTTATACACATATTCATAAATCTACGAGCAACTTTTTTTTATGTGTAAGTAAATTTTAAATGTTTTTAATTCAATAATTATGTTTTTTACTTGTGAACTTTTCATCGAGCATACATAAATATTAGCCCGAGCCTCCCGAAAATCTCATAATACCACAATATTATTTCAAAAACTGATTCTTGTGGAGCGCCCCGCGGGACTCGGTCTCGCTGTGAGCGCTCTGTGGGTAGAGAACACTCTGTACAGGGAGCCTAGTATACTGGGAGATTCGTGTTAGTTTCATTAAGTATTTTTTTGTATATTTTATATGTAGGCGCATGCATTGATATCAAATATGAAAAAATTATGTTTTCTTTTTGACTAAAGCATCATTTATATCTATCATTCATCTTAAGATCATTTACACTTACTCAGATGTTTTGTGGTAAAATATTGCCGTGTTAAAAAAAACTCACAACATTTTAGCATATGCCGGTTTTCCCATTTTACTTTTATTTAATTGCAATTAACATTTATCTATTTTATGTTACAATAATTTTAAATACTTCAAAAAAATTATCATTATTGTTTATTGAAAACATTTGATCAAATATTTTATAATTATTATTTGCTGTATTGTGTCATATGAATCTGCCCAGTGACTAGTAGTTGAGATTACAGCCGAATTAATAATGTCTGGCTAAGCATATATGTGTATATATATAAATATATATATAAATATATATATAAATATATGTTCAGTGACCAATCTTGGCGCTTAAGAATAGTGTATATTTTAATTTTACTCATGAAGTATATGCTAAAGAATATTTGAATAAACGGATAAGCACGTGGATCACCCTGTCCAAGTGGGCCGCCGCGGCATGTCGCCGCAGATTAGTCGGGGAACGGCCGCCGGCGCCTGTTCCGCTCCCGAACACACTGATTATTTAGCGACTGGGGACTCGCCGTGGCCCTTTTTTTTCCTTTGCCAATATTTGGACTAATATTTAATAAGCTTCCGTATATTTTTAGCTTTCACTTGGAAAATAGTGGAAATGGGAAAATGACAGTTGAATCTGAAAACTCAAGATCAAATCTACATCAGGATCTTATGGCAGAGTTACACATTAGGAAATAGGAAAAAATATATGCGCACTGATTTATAAGGCTTTTAAATGAAATAGTTAACATATTATTATACATTATTTGTGAATATTATTATTGCAATCATATATTATATTACATGTATTGAGGGTTCATCTCAAAAAGCATCAAAGTAGAAAATAAAATTTAAAATATAGAAAAATCAAATTGGTAGACATTCTAAATCTGGATACACTATAAACTGTTATTAGAGATAAAAGCATCCCTTCTTGCTTTTGTCATTACAAGATGGTCGCTCCCTTTTTCGTTTGCAATATTGATGACCTGCGCGTTCCGAAATGGCGTGGAACACCCATGTTTCCGGTTATATCTTTTAGTTACATTCTTTGAAAATTCGCTTCGGAATCTGAAGGAGTTTCTAAAGAGTGGTACACATATTGTAATATTCTGATAAAAATTCGTCAAAAAGAGTTTCTTTGAATTAGCTATGAACTCTTAAATATGGCGAAAGTAATTAAAATATATACACATATATATATATATATATATATATATATATATATATATATATATATATATATAAATATATATATGAAAATTTTTTGAATATTTCGAAGATTTTATAATAGTTCCGAGACATATCGTTTGAATATGCTGTAAATATATATGTATATCCACGGAATCGGTTTTCAGATATGCAGACCCTGAAGCATCAATGCATTTGGCCATTCTTGCTACACCAACTAGCAGCAAAGCAATGTCCGTGCAACTTATTTGAACTCGTCAGAAGCTATCTCTCCAATAGAACTGTGCAAATCAGCCATGCCGGAATTACACGCTGCAAGATGACTACTAAAGGGTGCATCCAAGGTTCTACATGTGGTCCAACTTTCTGGAATATAATACTGGACGACCTGCTCAGTATAGATTTCAGAGAACACTGCCACGTACAGGCCTTTGCTGATGATGTTCTCCTAATAGTATCGGCCAATACTATTGAAGATGCCGAGTCGCTGACATCGTCTGCTCTCCAGCGCATAGTTAACTGGGGTAAAAAAGTGAAATTAGAATTCTCAGAGCATAAAACGAACGCGATGCTGATAACCCGCCGGAGAGAACGTACCCCGAAAATCACGATGAATGGCAAAATTCTCACCCTAGTCGATCATTTCAAAATCCTAGGACTGACAATAGATAAAAATTTAAACTGGTCTCGCCATATCGACAACGTGTGTAAGAAAGCCGCTGCGATAACCCAAATGATTGTAAGAGCAACGAAACCCACATGGGGATGCTCTCCTGACGTGATGAAAGCACTCTACATTGGAGCTGTCGAGCCTTTAATCACATACGCGGCAAGCGTATGGGCTGAGGCAACCAAAAAGAAAACAAATAAGAAGAAACTAGACACTTTTCAGAGACAATTTGCACTCAGAATATGCAGAGCATACAGAACTGTATCACTTGTATCAGCCCAGGCCATTTCTGGCCTCATTCCACTGGACCTGATGATACAAGAGAGGCAAGCAATATACAATGTCAAGAAACGAGGCATCACCGATTTTCTTCCTAGTGATAGGAAATATCAAGGAGTAGTTGACATTTTTTCATTGCCTCATCCGAGTCAGAGACATCAAAGTGACCCCCGATATTTTGACCAAGATATCCCTACGCCAAAAGACAATGAGCTCACTATATACACGGACGGTAGCTTACTCGAGGGAAAGGTTGGAGCGGCTTTTGTTCCATATGAAAACGGCCAAGAACTTCCTGCTAGAACATTGAAACTTGCTGACTACTGCTCCGTATTTCAGAGTGAGCTCGTTGCTATTAACGAGGCTCTTCGCTGGATATTACTAAAACCATCTGGTAGGTGGCAGTCAGTGAAAATACTCACTGATTGTCGCTCGGGGGTAGACAGTATATCCAAACAATCAACCAACCCTCTAATTGTAAACATCCAGAAAAAGCTAAGAGAAATCCAAGCAAGTGATGTTAACATCGAGATAGGCTGGGTGAGAGCTCACGTAGGTCTTGTTGGCAACGAGAGAGCTGACGAAAAGGCTAAAGAAGCCACCAAAAAGAAAATGACTTATGTATTTTCCGACTTTCCTCTGAGTTTCGCAAAAAATCTCCAGAGGAAAACTACAATGGACACATGGAACGAAAGGTACACAAGCTCTCCGCAAGGAAACGTAACAAAGATGTTCTTTGATTCTGTAACGGACGCCGCTGTATACAGGAATACCTGCGGAATTAGCTTTGAATCAACCCAGCTCTTAACGGGTCATGGAGCGATGAGAAGTTATCTCCGCAGGTTCCACTTGACGAGCGACGACACATGCCCTTGTGATGATTTGACTCCACAAACAGTGATCCACCTTGTGGGTTCATGCCCCATATTTGGTCTTCAGAGACACCAACTGGAGAGCCAATGCCGACAGGAAGGTCTGTGCCTGGATGACCTGAAGTCAGTGGCGAGACACCCACAGTTGATGAAGTCACTGGATGGCTTCTTAAAGCATGTTATCGGAACCATAAAAAAGATAAACCAGGGGGTGTAGCATCAGTCACTCCCATTTATAGATCAATTCGATTGACGAGTTTGGAAAGTTTCCCCAAATTGTGACGAAATACCTTGTATATAACAAGCAAGGTACCAAACATATATATAAAAATAAAAAAAAATCAATGCATTTGAATCCGTTCTCGTTGTAATGCTATATATTTTACTAATGAGATACTATAAATGTAGAAATTCTTATAGATTTGCTACCAAAAGAGACATCTAGATAATTTAGAAATAAGAATGTATTTTCATACCTGGCTCTCATACCAGGAGAAAGTCTAATTTTTAAATATGTACTCTCTGTAGCGCTCTGCTGATCTTGTAGTATTTTTATCAACTTACATAAACATGGTTCATATGACATGCAATGCTTAGATAGTGGTGTTGTTTAATTGTCACCAAACTTTCACTCTCAGAGATATAGGACGGAGATATTGACAAGACTAGTGATACTGAGATATTATGCACATAATATGAATAATAAATAATAGTTTAAATGTGATTTGAATAGTTAGTATTACAATCTTGTATGAGGGTGATAACAAAATAATCTTACATGAAAAATTTTAAGTGCCGCTCGCCTAGTTCAACTTTTACGCCATTTTAACTAAGATCTCAATATATATATATATTTTACTAATATAGAAAACCCACAATACTTTATAAGTAAGCATTTTAATATTTATATATGTATATATATATATATTCCTGCACCTGTGTTTTTATATCATTTCGACTGCCGGCGTGTTAATTAAAATTCCACGCCATAATAATAAAATGTGACTAATGTAAGAAGCAACAAGTTACACCTGAGATTGTTTGAGATTAATATCCCCAAGGTCACGATTTCAATGTCGACCGGCACGTGAGGTGGAAATTGGCACTCGGCTGCGATCACAGATTAATCTTGTGTGCTGGTCGCCGCTCCGGTACACCGTGTAAAATGGCTTCCGTTGCTAACAGTACTTCGTCCTTTGATATTTTTTTTCCCCTGAAGTGCTGCCAAACCACAGACCCGCTAAATTAAAATACTTTAAATAATTCACACTTATGTAAGCAACAACGCTGTCTTAATATTTTTTAAATGGTCAGTAAAAGTTATTATTTATTTATTAATACTTTATTCTATGTATAAAAAGTTCATCAAATCAGATTTTACTGTTATTTTCAATGTCACGATATGTTTTTTTTATTTGACTATTGTAATTAACTACCATAATTAAATATATAATATTCTTGAAGCTTTAAATGTGCTCTTTATTTTTTTAAATATATAAGTGTAAAAATATACATTGTATATCCGTTGAATACGCGATATTTTTTTATGAAACAAAACACTCAACGTGCAAATAGTACTTGAGTGTTTTGTAGTGTGAAGATATAAATTCAATAATTATACTATATAGTATAATATAATAAAAATTTCTAAATATGTATTTAAAAATGATAAACTGTAACAGAAACGTGAGAACAACATAAATGGACATCATAGTATGATTTATTATAATTATATAAAAATAATTTATTAATTAGTTTATTTATTTATTTGTTCGTAAGTCTTGTAATTTTTTTTAATTAATTGCTCTGGTCTATACGATGATCGAACTGACACCGTCGTTATTCCAATTACTTCAATTTTTAGATTCATCTGTCAAAACATGAACTTTAGATAAAAATAAGCAGCCTTTATTACTAACCTTACAAACCAACTATTTTCTCATTTTTTCAATACTGAAAGCAATTAAAATTGTAAAACACATTTGGTTATTTTACAGCTTCAAAATTATGGTCTACTCGTTTAAAGTACGTACAAACAATTTAGCAATAGATTTAACAATTGATTTAACTGTGGCCTTGAAAAATGCATTCTCGTTAACCCAGTAATGGTGCTGCTGCCATTATCTTCCATCTCTGTTCGGTTCACACGGGTTTCTACTTCTCTTTCTACATTTATATATACATCCTATTCTTCCGATCGCCTTTCCCGGCGGTGCGTCGCCGAATATGGGCAGCGATTTTCTTTCCACATTTCGCACCGGATCGACTCGGAACTCTGCCGCCAAGGCAAAACGGAACCGTAATAGATACCCTGGAACTTTCTCGGTTACTTAATTGTCATTAGGTGCACTTCTTGATTAGTGGATCTGAAAAGCAGTTGCATTTATAGTTCTCTGTTTGGTAACCATATGGGAACACACAATGCACGAAGCATTGTATTCATCTACTTTATTCATCAAAGTTGTTAAAAGTAGTTTTTCGATTTCAAAAGTTCTTCAATAGATTTTCTTTAGATAAAAAGGGATTTTTTTTACTGTCATCAATTTCTTGTGTCACAAAACATTTAAACTGTATTGCTTCCAACAAAGATTTACTGTTTTTGACGTTATTTTTTCTTTGGTGCTTTACTTGTCTCACTGTATGTCCTGCCATTAACGCAGGCATAAATTAATCTCGAAGAACTCTTTTTTAGTATCCATTTACGAGAGATTTACAAACATCCGCGCGGAGTCCCCCGGCGTGCCCGCTACATCCTCCTAACAGCTGTTCGTTACAAACGGTTGCACTCCGAGCACGCGATCGCATGTTACAGCGGGCTCCTAGAAAGGTACGGTAATAATCTATAGGGAAATTCTGGACCGGCGTTCAATGGGAAATTTAGAGAAAACGACCAATCGAGGTTGCGATCTTTGCTCGTGACTCCGGCTGTAGATGCTACTGTCACTCGTAAACACCGACTTTGTACGTGTTTACCCGCGTCGGAGGCAGGCAGGCTGTAGGAGTAAACTCTTTTATGAACTGACCAGAGCAATGGCCATTAGATAAAAATATTCTGCTTAATTGGTTGCTATTGAGATTCAAACAAGAGAAATTGAAGGCTATAGAAAAATCTTCTCTTAAAGATTTGTATTTAATTTTTCACGTACACTGGATAACGAAAGATGCAAATAAATTATGTAACGAAATATTTCAAAGTTTACTTAAGTGCTATTTATTTTGATGTTTATCGAATTTAATCTCATTTAAAAAATATAATAAAAATGTTACTACATTTTGCTAGGACAGGGTTTTGTACCCCAAGCATTGAGTTCCGACACTTACCAACATATCTCAATGCAGTCTTTATTGTCTATGTCTATATAATTTACGATTTAACTTTGATGTTAGTAAAAATACAAACAAATAATGCAGTCACATTTTCAAATGACCAAAAAACCATTTGCCGAATTAACTGAATACTGAATAAGGGTCCATACTGTTAATCGTTGTAAGTAAATCTTAATTAATTTACTAGTGATTTACTCCGTACGTTCTCCAGTTGACTTTTAGAAGCTACTTTTAGCATGAACTTGGCTTGAACTAGCCGTGAATTTTTCTATTTATTGCTCTTATTTAAATATAATCTAACTATTTTTCTTGTCATTTCACACGTAAAAAAGAATCATAAAATCACGATGGTTTTTTAGATTTATAAGCCGATTAAATTTAATATATTTTTAAATTAATATTTTAAAGAAGTATTTCTTGCGCATATACATACATATATATATATATATATATATATATATATATATATATATATATATATATATATATATATATATATATGTATGTATGTATGTATATATACATACAATATAAAGATTTATTCGTATAATTTATTTCCTTTTTATTAATGTTTACTTTTTTACTTTTATATCTTTATATTCTTGTTGTTGCTAGCATTTCGAAAACCTCAGTCGGACCATTGCTAAGACAAGATAAGTAGAAGAACTAATGAAAGGTTGTTTCTACTGCACGAATAGAAGACTTACGCGGTTCTATCTTTGAACTTGAATTTTAAGATCTATTTTTCTGGGTTATTATAATAGAACCTCGTACTTTCTTTATCAAAATCAACAAAAAAATATCTGATTATTAATAATAAAATAATATACACATGCAAATAACAAGAGGTCTGGAATGGACTGAGGCGACAGGCCGCGATAGCTATGCGTATGTTGGGACCTACTTATGTTTTTAAAAAAATCGAGGATCTTTCTTATCATTTTATGGCAGTTATCTTAAACCACACTATTCCCAAAAAAATCCCGTATTATTAAAAAATTAAAATTTAAAATAGGAATAATCGTGATCGTGATTCGATGATACATTTACAGCTAAGCCATGGTTTAACTCTGTCGCTGAAGTTCCATACAGTCTATGATTTATGGATCATCCTGCAGAATATCTATGAAGATGAAGTTTATTTATCCATTCACATTTATTTTCGTGAAAACGGTGTGCCAGTGAAACGTTGACAATATTTCGCTACAATCTGTAATGATCGGTGGGCGGCCGTATTTCGAGCAGTTCTTAAAATATAATTTAATGAGTCCAGAAATATGATCGCGGTTGTGATTTCAACAGGAAGACGTTATCTCGAACTAACAGTTGAGAAGCTTTTGAATCGTGGTCATAGAAATTTATTTAAAATATACAACTTTTTTCAAATACATATTATTGGAATTAAATTATACGTAGACTCCGCTGTTATACAATCTAAAATTTTCCTTTTCCTTTTAAAAACTAACATCTGACTAAAAAATAAACTTTTTCAATAAAAAAAAATATTTATCTCACTCTCTATAACAAACACAACGACAAATTTATATTTAATTTCGGATATACTTAACAGTATTAGCCTCTTTTTTATTTAAACGTAAAAAATTTCATAAAGTTATTATAATATTCTAAAGTTTTATATTTTTAGAGTAAGATACAATATTTTTGCTCATTGTGTACTATGCATTCATTGTAATCAAACTATATTATATTGACAGTGTTCCTCTGTGTATCATTTAGGTTATATTTTCATAACTCTAAAATAGAGTTTTCGTTTATAAAAAACCCCTTTATTCACTAGACTTTAAATATCAAATGTCGATTCGAAATAATAGAGCAAATATATGCAAGGAAGAGTACAAGGTTTTTAGATTCCATCAGTTGCAGCGCTTCTGTAGACTCCACCAGACAATGGTCCCATTGAATGTGGTTTCCTGGGGGTATGCCACCCTCGATGTAGTAAAAAAACAACTTTATATCTCTAGAAACCTCGAACTATCTGTTTACTTTTTATGAGCTGACACGCTAAAAAATAATATCATTGTAAAATCCGTAAGCAGGGTTTTTTAAACTCAAAATTAAATATTTCGAAATATACTTTGAGGAGCATCATTATGTAAATGAATGCCACTAAAAAGAGAAATACATAATATAAAACAAATGTAGTCAATTTTTAATATTGGTCTTGTTTGTTGTGTATGAAGATGACTTTTTTACAAAGGTAACTTTTACATTCAAATAATAATGGTAAATATTTATCGTCTTCATCATAGGAAAAAAGAATGACCTAAATCGGTGTGTATATTGAACGAATGTAACATTCGAAAATTACACTGTATTTGTTTATCTACATGCTTTAAAATATTTTGTCTCCGAGGGGTAATGTCACAAAGAGATTGAATTATTAAAGTAGGGAAACTTATGTGTACATGATATATTCAGTTTTAATACAAATCTCCTTGACATAAGGGAATGTAAAACTGCATGTTTACATAAGAAAAGTGCATAGTTATTTTTAATAGTTCAGTGACTTATTTTTTCGTTATGAAATTTTCAAAATTACTTACTTTTCACACATTAATTTTATATTTAAAAAAACCTTTTTACAATTTAATATTATATTACTTTGTAATACATTATCTGTAATATTGATCGCTCACAGATTCGAAATAATGCCTTAGTTACAAACTACTGGTTTGGTAGCTTTAAAAATATTCAAGGAGTGTCCAAGTTCGTGTCGGATCGGCACACCCTGTGCCTTCGTATAAAAACAGGGTTGATACTTGCGCTATCAATGCAGGCATTGTGCCACTGTGCGCTGGCGTAAGACAGAATGTCCTGGAGGATGAAAGGGACCAATGAGTCTCACAAAAGAGTCTGTTGCCACACCCGGTAATCCGTCTGGGCATGCATCCTTGAAATATGTGCCATTGTCCTTGGGAACCCCGATCTTCTATCACGGGTCCTACCATAAATATTTGTTTAACTACTCGGAAGATGTCAGATATCCTTAATATAATTCAGAAGTAAGTACCAGTGCGATGCCGCATTCTTTTTGGTCAAATTAAATTTATGTGTGGTTTCATATGGTCAATTTAAAATAATTTTCGTTTCCATAATAAACCGAAATTAAAATTTAGTGCTTGCACATAAGTAATACATGAAATTCTATTATTATTTCGTGACTGCAAGAATAAATTTTGGAATCTAAAGTTTTATAACATATTGAAATATTACACACACACAGAAAACTCAAATGTCTAAATCCGCATTATTAACATCTGAAAAAAATTTACTTTACTTATTTAAAGTATCGTTTATCATATTATTCAATGACATTCAGATCAAACATCATTTGTTAAGTATTTCATTTAGAAAACTCATAGTTATATTGTATGTACAACGTACGAGCCTTCGAATATTACAGAAAGATATCGTATTTTCTTTAACAGTGCCGTGTCTGCCTCTCTTGTAGTAATCACTCAAAAAATCTCTCAATATGTATATAATTTTCTTGGTACCTCGCTCGATTTAATAACTAAATAAGCCTTCAAAGTGATCACTATCTAACGCTACCTACGCGGCCTGCTCTATATTGACGTATAATCTAAAAGTTAACACCCAATTCTTCTCATCCTTCCAACAGAGTTTAATCTTAGATATAAACCTGTTACCCACAATGTGGTGATTATTCTCTAGGTTCGCTCAACACTCAGTATCTTCGCTCTATTTGTCACCCGGCGATATCTCAATACGGACTATCTCAGCCATAACATCTCTCGATGGTGATTCTAACCAGGCTGGTAACCTGGATTGACAAGCAGTATTTTTTTATATCCCCTGTGTTGATGCCTCGTTAAATTTCAATGAAAACATCGATCTAATTATTGTAAAGCTATATTTTTTTCGTTGCCTGATGGTGATTTTATCTATAGACAATTTACAACGGCACTAATTTATAAAATTATATTATATCTAGGGTAAAGAATGTAGTTATCTAGTACCACCAACAAAGGTATTTATAAATATATATTTAGACAGGGATTTAACATTCCAATTAAATCCGTTTATTTTTGTTCGTTTAAATAGATATAATTTGCCAAATGCCAAAAGAAATACATTTTAGTACTGTAGCCAGTATTTATTGCAAGAAATATTATTTCATGTAAATTTCATATCTTACGCATAATTAATTTAAAAATAATATCTGCATTATTAAATGCTTTATTTTTTATGTATATATTAGTGTGAACTTTTAATGCCAATAATCATATTCTTTACCTTGTAGAGTATGAATATTATTCATAAAATATTATTCATAATTATACACATTATCTAAATGTGACATCACAAATAAGTACATAATGACGGCTATACAAACCGGTTTAGAAATATTCTGTAAATAATATTCGCATAAATTATAATAGGTACCTACCTCATAGAAATTCCTATCTACTATTTATCAAGGCACTTTATCGATAGTGTCACCGGAATATTTACTTTACAGGTGAATTAAGCATGCCGGTTAACATTTGAATCTTTAATTATTTAATGTGTATTAAAATAATGAAAAATAGTTAGTTGTTTGGTGCTAAGTTTTGGATATATGACGGAGTAGCTAAAGTTATAACGATACAATATAAATATTTTTGAAGTATCTTTGGTCTGTTGAATATATTTTTAATTTCTTATAATTTTTTATTCCGTATTCGTATTCGACCTTTCTGTAGTTCTTATAATTTTTCTATTACTTGCTTTGATTTAACCATATACCATAATTTAGTACCATATATCCTGTAAAAACATTTTTTTATCGACGTTTTAAATATCCCGCTGGCTTCTAAAATGAATACAAACTTCCTAGGAACACATTCCAAAACACAAAAGCAACGTGGAAAACAAATGATCCTTCAGTTTCTCGATTATTTTATTCGTCTTTTATGCTTCAGTATCGGAGACAAGATCTGGAAGACAAACCTCTTGTCTATGGGCAGATGGACGTTTACAAATACGAAGTTAATGCGCGTATGATAAATGCCCGGCGTCCTGCGACGCCCGTCCACAGAGCGTCTGTCAGAATGCGGACGGTAGTCGGACCTCACCGAGAACAGCTCGCTACTTCTTCTCTACGGTTTCTCTCGTTGTTTGTCATCTTAGCTACATCATTCAATTCTCGGTGTAAAAACGTCTCGATTTCATTAATCATTTCCACATATGTTTCATTCAAATTTAAATTCTACAATTTTTTTAATAATATTAATCCTATTTGGCTTTAATTGTATTTAAGCCAAATCTATTTTTCAGATACTTGTGTATAAGATATGAAAGCATATTTAGCGTCTCGCTTCTTCTGAATGTATGAAATAATATTTTTAAAAATATGTATTTGAACATTATTTTTGAGATTGCAAACAAAATGTAAATAGCTGATCAGTTTTAACCGGTAGGCTACCAAGCCGTCCAATTGCCGGTTGGTTTATGCAGTAAGCTCGCAATAAGTATTAAAATTAGTCTCTGTAAATCAATTGAACAGCATTGCTAGTAACTTCTACCAATCATGCTTATAATTGAATGCCTGTCAACTGACATAAAATATAGAGGCGTAGTTCAATTCCCAGTCATCTGAGACAATTACGTAGAATAATTCTATTACAATTATTGAGATGTTATAAACAGCAAGGAAATTCTTCTCTTAATTGAAGTCATCCTAGGGTTAACTTTTTAATTTTTTTGTACTAAATTGTTGCTATATAAAGAACTTTACAATAACGAGTACACCGGACTATAGCTTGTTACGGAGTAGGAAGTCATTTATATATGCATTAAATCTACAGGAGGTTATAATTATTATTTAATTAAAAAGTTAAATTATTAGTTATTTTTTATTTACTGTACAACACGCAATCTTCTCAAAAATTTAATTTGTCAGATGACGTACATGCAATAGTTATTAACTTAATTAAAATTTACAGCGTTTATAAAAATTACACTGTACAAAGATAGTTTGTATATTTTGGCATCGATTCGTCTATTTAATACTATATATTTGACTAATAAGACTATTTCTACATTTGTATTAATTTCACTTTTGTGCTCCAGTCCTTCTCGCGCCGAGCCCCCCAGCGTCTCCCGGCTGGTTTATCATTGTAAGTAATAGTGACTGTTAAATTTTAAACTACAGGATAAAACAATTAATCACCGACTCGTAATCGTTTTGACAGGCCGGACTCGGGTGATAAACGGCGGGGGTGTTTGTCAGAGTGGGTCGGCCGGTCGACCTGCGTGCACTGTGTGCCCAAAATGCGAAAAAATAACCATACTTGCAGTACGCCGGAGTAATTGATTATTTTATTATTGGTGTCATAAGTCATGAGCATCCATCACTTTTGTATGTACGAGCTCATTGCTTTTTGGCTGGAAATGAAGTTTATTAAATCACCTACTGATTATTTACAAGTATATAAGAAAGCGAACCAACACGTTGATCTCTTGCATCAAAACCATATATTTTTTAAAACATCTATTTGGTGATAAAATTCACTTATAATATTTCATGTATTATTTTGATACTACTGTTGATTTAGGAGCTAATATTTTCATAATATATATATCCTTTAGTGGTCATATTCAAAACACTGCCTTCTCCGCATTTTCATAAGATTTTATTAAAGATACATGTTCCGATTTATGTTTTAGATTCTGGAAATAATGTCCATGCGTTTTTCAATCTTGTTCTATATTGTACTGTTAATTTTCACATAAAGTAGATAACGGTAAATAATGCAATATAATAATAGAGAAGAATTGACTACTTTTTTACAAGACGAATAGATAGTAAAATATATTATATTTTTTTACCCTTGGAACAGAATAAGTATTTTTCCCTTTTAATGGCCATGAAGATATAACTACACGATAGAAAAAATCTATTTGTGGTTGATATCATGAGTATTAAAACTCCCTGTATAAATTTCTTAAGCACTGTAATATCGTAGCCTATATGTCATTATGCATGATGAATAGGCCTGCTTTATATCAATTGTATATAAGATACGAGATGCACACCGAATTTCGTTGGCATGACAAATTGCCTAATACCACAAGCACTGACGTCCGTCGGAGAACTCCCGGGCAGCCGGTACTAATGGCCGCCTCGGCACGCCCTTCTTTCATCGCGTTTTCATTGCAACAAGATGGACGGTTTCTGTCCGTGGCTGTATGTAATTCTTGCGTAATTTTTTATCAACCGCGAAGAACTCGGATCAACGCACTTCTGACCTCCTAATGACGTCCATTTGTTTACTCTTTGTGCGTCTTTTTAAATCGTTCCCGGCGTGAAGCTTGTGGCTTTGTTTTGCTGCGCTTCTTTGTTTTTCTGACTTTCTCACGGAAATAATCGATTATTTGTGGAGGCGCTCTTGCTACTATTTTGGCTTTAAAGATTTATTTGATAGTCAAACGTGTCGAACAATGCCACGAAACTTACGGAAACGCCTTTTTGATTAATTTAATATAATTGTGAAGCTTTTTGTCAATTTAAAGAATGCAGCCTTTGGTTTTCTTTGTTGTTTTGAAATGTTGTGAAATTTACATGGTAAAATCATAAAAAAAAAAAACAAATAATCAAAGTATTTGAAAACAAAGCGCCAATTTTTTTGGAATTTTTCGAATATTTATGAAATAAACTTTTAAATGTCCGTAAAATATATCAACGCCATCTTCCCGTCAATAGTAATACTAGCGTCCGGACCAACCGCGCATCGAGTATTTCAATCTGTTCACAGATGACGCTATCAGATCTCATTGAATTCAATCGTCCTAAAACGATGTACTTTCTGCCAATATTTTCATCGCGAGCAGTTGGTTCTGTATTTTAAATAATAAATTGTCATTCTGGTATTGAATTTTGAATATTGTTATATTGTAACCTATTTGATCATCGTTATTGATATTTGATTTGAAATTACCCCTGAATTGCTTCAAAATAAATACTATGCATTATTCTGAGAGTAACGCCCAGTGCAAAGATCTATACCGATCTTTCTCTTTTCTTCATCTTTATATTTACATTAATATGATAAAAATTACAAAAAGACACTGTTGGAAGGGTTTACTTTCTCTGAGGGATTTACTTCCCCGTGAACGCGAATGCAATTTATCCGGATTTGTACCGGGACGCCATGATCGGCAAGCGAGCGTGCTGACCTCTGGACCACTAGGCAGTAGATTGATGAAGGTCCGCCGCTTCAATCGGAGGGGACTTCCCGTCGTGGAGCCGCCATGACAGTCGCCGGCACGCCTGCGCAGTGACCATCCTTGTAAGGCGGGCGGCTTTTGTTAAATTGATTGCACACAGGCCTCGAACCTTATACGCTCGGCTGGCAGAATCACCGCAGAATAAACGGAGTGGAACGGAGCCGCCGACTGCGGCCGGCGGTCCTCCCGCCCGGCCACGCGGCTCTCTGGCTGTCCCGCACACTGGGACCTACGAGCGGAGATCGATTCGTCAAAGCTGTTTCTGCACCTACACACGCGACCCGTCAATTCAATGAAATTGAAAAGTACACACTAGGAACATGTGCTTCGTACAAACGTACAATGAATTAACAATACATATTTAATTAATCTAAATTATAAGTGTTACGATTTTGCTACCAAATACTTAATATTAAGCACATTTTTTCATACATTGAAAACGATTAAAGAAAACTCTCAGAAAATATCATCGTGACTTTTGAGGGATTCGAACCCACATCCCCAAGCTTTCATGGCCGGTGCATTTATCCAACTATGCTAACGAGCCACTGCAATTTAGTGAGAATTTTTAATAATCATATTCTACATATGAACTAATATGCTCGGGCTAATCAATATTTAATGATTTGCAAACACTGGACTTTTTAATTAAAGTAACAAGCGATGAAAGCTTGGGGATGTGGGTTCGAATCCCTCACAAGTCACGATGATATTTTCTGAGAGTTTTCTTTAATCGTTTTCAATGTATGAAAAAATGTGCTTAATCACATAAACATACTAATACCTGCATTAGGGTGTCCCTTATATGACCAAAAAAATTTTTTTTTCAAATTTCGAAATGCATACCCTCTACATTTTTTACTAATGCTATAAGATACTCAAATATAAAATTTCATCTTTCTAGAAAAATTGCAACTAGTGCCGACCGAGCTTCAAAGTTTAGTAAAAAACGTGTTTTGTCTTGATATTTCGGTCTGGTATAAAATCATTATAAATACAATAAATTAAGTGAATAATAGTAAAAATTCAATTAAATGAACATTAATCTTTAATCAAAAACATAAAGTAATAACAATCAGTCAGGGTAACTTTTTTATAGAGTTGTTTTTTTACAGTCCGGATACAATTTTCTATGTTCCTGGACACAGCGCAGCAAGAACTGTTTTTGTTCTTCTTCAGCCGCGATAAGTCCGTTAAAATCTTGCATCATTTTAACAGCCCTTTCAGCAGTATCATTCACAACCCTCAAATAACTTATTTTTCTTTTAGCTTCCACAAAAGCACTATTATTATTCCAAGAAGATACATCTTCCTTTAGAAAACTGTCGTCGATCTGCAGTCGTGATAAAAATTGTTTGCTCTTTTCCGATACGTAATCATCCAGTGTTTTACAAACATAAGCAAACATCTTGTAGAGTCTTTTTGTCCTTCGCAGTTATTCTGCATTGTGACTGAAGTAAACACATTTTTAAAGAATAGATCGCTCTCGCCATCCAGCGTGCCTGATGCATGGCTCCGGGGGGGCTTAGTTTTAATTTTTCCTCTGTGTCTCCTCCCAAAAATATTACGCACAGTTCGACCAATTTGCGGTAGTCATCTCTTACATAACCTTTGTCTAATTCTGCTTTATAAAATATTAAAAAAGCTTGAATGTCTGTCTCGGCAACACGTTGTTTTACGAAATTAAGAGATGGTTCAATGTTACTAGCGTCGATGTTTTTCCAATTTTCTCTGAACTTTTTAAACATTGGAGTATCTGGGCTACTAGTAATTTACTTAATTTTGCTTTCAAAGACAGCTTTTAGGACCAATTCATAAACATGATGACGACAGACGAGCAGCAATTCTCTTCCTAAAGTTTGCTCCAAAATAGCACAAGCTCCATTGAAACGGCCAGTATTGAAAGCTGTTGTGTCGCAGCACATTATTTGTACTTTATCGTGAAGGTTCTAGTCAAAGAGAGCTGTTGAGACAGCCTTAGCTTGATGTTTTTCAGAAGAATGTTCTAGTTTTGGCACTGCAAGAAGCTGTTCCTTATCGTCAAACGAAGCAATAACTGGCAAGCGTTCTTCTTTAGAACTTCGTACATCTAACCCGGGTAATAGTTTTCCATCCCAATGGACTGTGACTACGTCGGGTACATTACTTCCAAAGAAGTCAGATTTTATTGCTTCTGCTCTTGATTTTCTAGTTTCAGCAGCTAGTGGTTATCTTTGTCTTACAACCCTTTCCTCTTCTTCCAATCGTCGTTGTTTAGATCTATCTTCTTTTTCCGACAATTTTTTATCAACACCACCTAAGCATCCTGGTCGATCTGGCTCTCTCTGTTTCATTAAAAATAATTTATCTTACTCTATTTTCATTCTCTCAAAAGCATCAGCATGTGCAATATCAAACAAATTATCAAGATCAATTTTGAAATTGTTCTCACGGCTCTTGAACGTAACCTGAGTTTTCTTACAATTTTTTTTGCAACTCTCTCCAAACATGATATAAATCAACAAGTTTCTTCACGCAGTTAGGATATGCCCTTGTTGGAATTCTTGCTTTTTCCCAATATATGATGCACTCCCTAATCACAAGATTTGCACTTTCACTAACAATCAGTTTAACCTCACGAATATTGTAAAATAGGACCGAGGGAATTTGTCGAGTAGATGGTAATTTTGCACCATTTATTTGATATCTAGGCAAACCGATAAGGAAATTATTTTGTTTATCACTCTGTAATTCCACCGACATGTTAACGCACTAAACAATGGAGCACTACTAATCTCAAAAATCACGTATGAAATGACAAATAAAACATGCAGTTACAAGTCACAGCGCAGTACTTACGCAACTTGTATGGACAAGTTAAAATCGCAAGTCGGCACGGGTTACCGTTTATAAATCGAACTAATATTTTTTTCTAGACAATATAGGATTATTACTAAACTTTTAAGAAGGTATGCGTAAAAAAACATTGAACTTGAATTTTAAGGGACACCCTAACCTGCATGGGTAAATAAAAACGCATTCTGATTGACATTAATCTAAAATTAATATAAATACTTAATAGTTATCGTGGCACATTAAAAGTATTTTTTTTCTTTTCACATATTTCATGTTTATTTATGTATATATTTATTACATATTTGTATCCGCGTCTTCATACAAGTGTTTTAAAACTTAATGACTCAAGAGCGAGGGCCTTAACCCCTTCCCTTTGTGAGTCTCATAATTCGTCCAGTGGCGCTATATCCCCGTATCCGAAAAGGAAGGACCATTTGACGTGTTGATTTTTTTAAAATATCTTTTTAACTAAAAAAATTTCATTGTTCACCGAGGTATGAATCACGTTCAGTCAGTACGCGCCATGTCACCTTTACTCACCTCTTAACCCTCGAATACTCTTGCACATACCTGCAATTGATCGCGTTAGGCTCGGTTCTGGTGAATTCTCTTTTCTGCGTATTGGCAGAGCTGTTGAAATAGTTCGCAGTACAGCTTGGATTATAGAGAAACTAATAAAAATACGCAAATCGTAAATTTAACGAAGTGGACTTATAGACTCATGCCTTGAAAAGGAATTCTCGGAATAGGTGTATTAATCAAAAACGATCAAAGTGTTTCGAGACCAGTGTACGGGCGGCTCATCCTTCTATAATTTGCAGAAGGCGTTGCGAACCGTTCATAATCGCATTTAAATGTAATCTAAAGAATTTATTCGCTTTTTCATATTTATAAATACAATAAACAAAGTTTCGTGAATATTTAACAATGATTAAAAAAAATTAGATGACGAGATATGTTATTTTACTGAAAATTTCATTGTTATACTAATGTATCAAATAAATTAAATAAAGACAGAGATTAAATTTTTTCTTCAATTTTTTGACTTTAAAAACTGTAAATAAAATACCCAGAAAATGTTTTTGATATTGTTGACTAGATAAATTTTCTTGCACGTTGTTCCGAAAACCAAATATCATTCAACTAATCATTACATCAAATTAATCACATTTTTTACTATTGTGTCGATACGTCGTCACTCGTAACTCATAAAACACAATATTGTTTAACCGATACTCTTATACAGTGTCATTCTAAGCCTTAATAATCGATGAACTACGTAAAAAAAAATAATCTGAAACGAGCAAACCAAAAGATATGCTCAAATTAATTGTCTAAAAATTTTTCGGATAGTTATCTTCAAAAATGAATATCAGTTTGAATCAGAAATAGGTGCGTGTCTATTAAAAATGTTTCATGAATGTTCTCTCCTAGTTTCCGAAAAGTTTGCCACCACCCGAGGAGCGCGAGGTCTCGCAGCGGGACGCCGAGCTTCTCTGGGCCGCGCCTGACCCGCCACCAGACAATGCAGATTTAATTCAGCAAAAGACTTTTTTGTCTGGTCCTCAGTATTAGGTGCGCACGTGGGCTAGGTAGTTTGTGTAATTGATGCGGATTTCAGGGAACACCTTGTAGTAGAGAAATAATTACGGTCTTATTCGATTAACAAGGACATCTGCATTGATTAATGATCTTTTCTTTACAATGATAAACGAAATAAAAAAAAAACACAGTCGTATTGTACTTGAAATAAACTCTGACTCATTCAGATTTGATTACAAAGGTATTAAAATGGATAAAAATCAACAAACAATGTACTCGTTTTTTTGAGCATTTTTTTACGTAACGAAAATATGCGATGCAAAAATTTACAGTAAGAATTTATTCAATGAAAGATTACAAATTAACTCAATTCGATGAATTATACTTTTAAAAATTGAATATTTGTTCGTAAAATATTTTTAATTTTAAGCTCTCTACCACCCGCTGCGACACCAAAATTAGCCAAATAGCATCCCTTTTCGATGGGTTTTTTTGGATGACGCTATTGCCTAGTTACCATTCGGTTGTCATACTATAAAATCTAAAACCCGCTACCTACCTTGCGTTGTTTACTTAAACAAAACGATAAAAATTACCCAAAATACAGGGAATTGCAAATCTGTCACAATTTGTGTCGCTGCATGTTAGGAAATCCTTAAAAAACTTTATTTTGTATCCTTGAAATTGTTCACAATTTTCTTGTGTGTAGAAATTGAATGTTTCCAATGTTCAAGTAATAGTCAGCACTGCTGAAACGATAAGAGACTTGATTTGAGTGTCCGCTTATCTTTGGCTTCTGCGGCGAGCGCCCGGCCTGCGTGCGAATCGAAGAATAATGTTGACTCTGTAAGCGCGCCCTTCAGCTGAGCGCTGCCATAGCAGGAAGGAAACGAATTATAATTATGTTTTATGCAAGGGTTTCTGCCAATAACACTCGGAGAGAGCAATCTGATTCCTCAAACAATACTTTACGATTAGTTTTCGAAAACCATAATATTTATTTTTCAAAATGTTTTTGCATTATGTTATGGATAATACATATCAACAATAATTTATAGATATTATGCTTTCAGATATATTGATAAAATAAAAAGCATTGTGAAAGTATAAAAGGATACTGTTTGCCACCAACGTTATTCATATAAACAACAAACTTCAATACAATTCATTATTTTATTTTTGAGTAAATAAGAGCAATGGAAATTAAATCGCTTTTTATGGTTTAAATCTTGTCCATATAAGGAAACATCATTGCACGTTTGAAAAATATGCATAGCGTAACGTCAGCGGTTGCAATACCACATCGCTGTATCGAGTCGTTTTTCTCGTTACCCAAATACAATTAATTCTCAATCTTGATCTGCTCCTTTCGCACCTCGGGTGATCTGGGTCCGCTCCCTCGGCCGCCTTGACACGATACCCCCTCCCCGCGCCGGACTCGTCCTCCCGGTCATTAAGCCAGAGGATGCCCGGACGGCGCAGAGGTAAGCACCACGAGGAGCGACTCGCCCGGCCATTAATCGGTAACATTTTAAGGAGCTCGTAAATTTATGACCCTGTTTGAGTTTAGTTTTAATTGGCAACAGAAGGTGTGAAGATTAAACTAATTTTGAATGATTTATTTTTTAATCATATTATGAAAATAATTATTATTGGTTTAGGCTTCAAGGTGAGAGCGTGCTAGAGAGCATTAAATTAATATTTAATTATTTCAAGGTCAGATTTTATTAAAAATGAATGATGTTAAGTACGTGTTCATGGCATCAGTTAATAAATATTAAATTGTCAATATTAGAGGCTTTTAAGTACTTGATGATTTACCAAAGACTTGGTTATTTTGAATGGTGTTGCTTGATTATTTTGTTTAAAATTTTTAGCGCGTCAATAACTTTAAAATAATACTTTCAGATATGACTATTTTTAATTAAAAATAAAGTCAGATTAACTATATAACAAAAAGAGCAAATTTTTTTGGCTAAAATCAATTTTTTTTTACCTTTTGGAGACATTTTCAATGATCATTTTGATATTAACCTACCTTTAACAAACATTATTGTAAATATTTACATATAAAATTATACAGAATATTCTGTATGTATTAACATTTATAAACAGGTTCAATTCCTAATGCTTTACATCTATAATAAAATACATAAATTAACGTACGCTTCTGCATTTCGAGTCTGGTGAACCTCTTAAAAATCAAAACTTAAACTACAAAATATCCAAGAAATTTTGCTATCAAATTTGGTATGCTTGATGATTATTGTCCTAATAGTTTTTTTGAGTAGTTGAGCACCTCTACTCCAAATGAATCATTCCGGTGACGACTCAATGCCGTGGGCGTCGGGCGGGCCTCGTGGGTCTTATTTTATTTTCAAAGGGTTGCTTTCATTGCACCTACGTTTATTACACCTTCTCCGATAAGTGAACATAAAACGCGTCTCTATTTTATAGCTGCCTAATGACTGTGAACGATGCTGTTACAATACGTAAAAAGTTGAGATTATATTGTATTTTTGGTCATTTACAATAATAATCTAATCAATTTAATTTTAAAATACATTATTATTTAAATATTTTCATTTTATATTTCTTAGAACGCACTCATAAAATTAATAGATAAGAGCTAATATTTAATATATAAGATTGGCAAAACATCTCGGTTTTTTCCATTGTATTATTCAATTAACAACGACATGTAATTTAAATTTAAAAATGTCTTTTTCTGGTGTTTTAGGTTTAAATATCCGTTTATCTAATGTGGTATTTTCTTAAAGTTCTACAAATATATAAAATGTTTTATTGTAATGTTTTTTTTCAGTTAATTTACTTTATATATATATATATATATATATATATATATATATATATATATATATATATATATATATATATATATATATATATATATATAGCTTTTAAAATAGCAACGAGTTACTTGAGTGTCAACTAAATTAACGATGATAGTCGCATAGTTCGATCGATTTTAATACGTTGATATAAAATTATTTTCAACTGGCAAATCTTTGATCATTCTTGTGTA
The DNA here is from genome assembly GCA_022113835.1 of Atopsyche davidsoni. Taxonomy (NCBI): domain Eukaryota; kingdom Metazoa; phylum Arthropoda; class Insecta; order Trichoptera; family Hydrobiosidae; genus Atopsyche; species Atopsyche davidsoni. The sequence goes on along the minus strand of JAILWY010000006.1, from coordinate 3,791,229 downwards.
GGTAGGTGTTTATTACTGTTCGTAATCTTATCAATTGAGCCATATTGATACGAACTATCTTATCAAATCTGCTGATTACTTGCTAGGTTGAATAGCGTTTAAGAAATAGGGAGCGCTTATATTTATTTTGAAGTTTACTCACCACACGAGTCCTATTATCTTCATACACGATTCTTTTAAACTGCTTGTCTCTTCTGAACTAACTCAATCATAATATTTAAAATACAATATATATTTTATAAACCAAAAAAAAATATTGGCGATATTAAAAAATAAAAAATTCCTTTTTATTTTTCAGGTCTTACCATGAGTTTTAGAACACATCACATTTATTGTTTCAATAATCACTTCAATGAAAACTGCTCTAATTGTTGTTAGCTGGCTGTCTCTGCATGACAGCTGGGCGTTCATATGCCGTATAAATCATACGGGTTTGCTATTTTAAAAATTGAAACACTGATAGTGAAAATAATAAATCACTTTTAACTGCGTCGGCATAGTTATATTATTTTATAATTACCATTCGGTAAATTTAATGAGTTGATTTTTAAGCTCAATGTTTTTATTGTACATAGCGTTGATATTGTGATAGACCCTTACAAATTAGTTCCCTTGAGCCTTGATATTCAGAATAACTCCTCGCAGTGTTGCTCTCACTCATAATGTAAGCGGGCCGTAATGGCGGCTGCATAATGACGGCCGTGGGCGGGAATGAGTGTATTTAAGACAAAGGATTAACGATAGTCTATGTGGATTTAACAATGTTTCGTGAACAGATAATTTTATGCAATTGAAAAAATGAGCAAGTATTGTTGATGCTTTCTTGAAAAGAAGTAAATCTTATCTTAAAAACTACCACTAATTATTTCCAGCTATATTATTAACATATGATTAAGTAGAATTTTTTTTGCAGCGATAATTTAAAATTATTTAACAAAAAGTAAATAGCTCGATGTATATTCTGAATAATATTTATCGATTTTTTTTAATGTGACGCATTACAATCAGTAGCTAGCCCCCGGACTTTGTATTAAAGCACTCAGATTTTGTAAAAATAAATTTTAATCTAGTTTCTGCGGACTCCTTCAGTTTTTTAAGGAGAATCATATTTGTCAAATTGTACTCAAAATTATTTAATTTGAATTTTTTTACAGTATAAACAGTCGGAATTTTGTAAATAACATATATTAAAAAACAACAATTCGCTGAGTTTTTTTTTTGTTTTTTGTAGTGATAAATCACCAATAAAACGGAAGAAGAACGCGCCTAATTACATTTGTTTGTAATTCATCTAATTATTGGGAAGACTATTCTGAACTACTGTTTACTACATTGATGTAAATTCCATTAAATAGTTTCAACAATTCATGTCATAAACTTTAAATATTTCAACTGCCTCGGCTTTTGGTTTATTACGTAATACTCACTAACGGTTTTGCTTCTTTATAAAAGCTGGTAATGAAAACTACAAATAAATTACCAGCAAAACATAAACTAGTTATTTATAGTTGATTAATAATTTTTATTGTTTTACCTATGCGTAAAGTAGTTTTAATATATACAGTATTGTCAACTTTACTAATCGTCAATAAACATTAAGTAATAGCTTTGAAATCCATATTAAGCCAACGTTTCGACGGGTTTGCCGTTTTGTATACATATCGTATGGGGTAAGATGACAGAGGTGTTACAACAATGGACTATACCTGTGTCACGTAAGGCAGGTTACTTAATATTCATAGGGATTAGGACAGTCATAGCAATATTATATAGGTAGTATCGCAATAACACCAAAGATATCAGAAGGCAATATTATATTCCGCAGGCGTGAGTGGCTCAGGGCTTCGAGAAATAATCTAAGACGCTAGTGTCCCTGGCAGATTGCTGATCTTTGCAAAATCTAACTTTCACTGTTGGAATGATATTTTATTATTTATATATCACGCTGGACTTCCATTATATTGAAGCGACTCTTCCTTTTGTAGAATAAAAGTAACGGTGCTCCTAATACAGACAAATGCAGGGATACGATCATTTCTGTGTATCCCAAAACGAAACAATGATTGTTAAAACCGTAGAATTTTAAACGGCAAATCAATTTTATAGAATCTGAACACGCTTTTTGGTCTTCAATGTCTAAGCAATAATGCTAAGTTGTGTCCGCAGATTTTGGCAGTCGTTTTTTTGCAAATGTGCGAGAACCGAAATGTCGAAAGACAAATGAAACTTCGACGCGGCGAAACACCCGTGAATACAACTTTATCATCTATAATGCTATTTTTCTTGAACGCATATACATAAAATGTAATTTGTAAAAAATATTTGACAGATTTGTAATAATACAATATTTTACATTAACACATTTAGGCATGACAGCGATCAGTTTTATATAGACATAAAAAAAATGCATTGAAATGTCGTACAGTTTTATTATTATGCATGTAAATGCATGCATAATTTTCGTCTTACGATGGAGAGCAATTAAAAAAACCAATAGTATGTTTTAGAACTGACAATTCATAATTTGTCATTCTTTTCTCGTGTCCACTTTTCTTTGGTCGGAATTTTTAATTTATAATCACCCGTGGGTGGATATGCATTAATTATTTTTCATAACAACTGTCAAACTCATTCACGGGAGAGATTAAATCTTTATTATTCGGCATCCTTGAGATCAACGACGGCTATAAACGCGTTCACTCTGTAGATTCGGCGAGGACCTCGCGGCCAATCGACCTGACCGATCGCGAACAAAAACAGTAGAACCTTTTAATCCAGATCCACCTCGATCGCGAGCATCTCCGTTAGATCTCCGAGCGCTCCTTCGCGTGTTTGCTTCGGCGCGGCCCTGACAGATAAAGTCCGTACGTACATGCGGTGCGGTGAATTTTATTTAAAATGCGTAGGTCAGCCCAGCCAGTATCGCGTAATGGCGTCTCTCATACTTACATCAGTCGCTCGGCGCTGAGCACCTCTCGAGCACGCGCTTCCGTCGCGCGCCTTCCGTTTCCGGGAAACCGTGCGCAGTCCCTAACAGCGAGGGCGCTTACCTCCAGCGCGCACTGAAAACACGCGAATTTTAAACTACACTTATGTGTGATTAGCAGCTGTGCGATTTAGTCGGTAGTATGTAAATGTGGCATCTGTCAGACTTTGTTTTCTAGTGTTGTTTTTGAGTTACCTCCATTATTTGTGATTACTTACGTTGTTATATTTAAGTAGTGTTTGTGTACCTTGCAGTGATTAAACAGCAGATGTATATTTATAAAGATACACGAATAAATGTAAATGTAACCCGAAGTAAAGAGTTATTTAGAGCTTATTTTTTCCTTGAAGATATGTTTAAGTTATTACTTGTAAGTTTCATAAATTAATTAATAGCGCTATTAATTTCTTCAGTTTTAACGCGTTACTCTGTTGTGCTGTGAGCTTGCAGGAGCTGTGAGAGCTCGCTCGTGAATCAGATCATAAAATCGCTCGGTGTGTTTATATTAATTTTATTTTTGAAGTGTTAATGGGCGTTTCCCTGTGCTTCTTTAATGGCAGATGAGTGGTTTTTAATGTTGTTTAAGAGTGTGAGACTCGGAATCGGCGATATGTGCAAGCGGTGCGGTTTTATTCGGCGGTGAAGTTTCATATGTCGTTTTATATGTCAGCCGAACGTAGGAGATGAGTATTGCTCCGGCCTGTCAAAGTAAGTCTATGGAATTAATGAATAAATTTTAGATGTATACTTGTAAATATATTTATTACATACGGTAAATGATACCTTTGAGCTGTATATTATTTATTAATATATGACCAAAGGTAAAATCTTCATAATGTCTCTGATTTATAGTCGGCTTTAACCTTAACCATAAAGTTTTAAACATTGCTTTCATATTTAATTTGCCTAATAACTTTTATAATTGTATCAAAATGTGTTATATAAACGCTGGGAAGGAAAATTTACCTAACCTCCACATGATTAGCGGTGATTACACGATACATTAAAAAATTTTTTAGACAACTATATGGTTTCAAAAAAATTTGCGAATATTCGTTACCATTGATTCATTAATTTGCGCAGTGTCGTATAATAAAAAAAATCGTATTATTAAGTATTTACAACGGATACATCAAAAATAGCAAAAAGCAATGACGACAAATGGATTTTAACAAATACCTACTTTTTTTAGTAAAAGCATTGTGTATTAAAATGCATACATTTAAATACAAAATTACTGACTATACCATCAAGTCACCTTCTAAATAATATAAGGCCAATCAAGTCATGTTGATTTCATCTATCTTCTTTGGACGAAAGTCATACAGCATCATCCAATCCTCCGGGTGGAATAATATTTTCTACTAAGGATATAATGTCTAATTCGCACGCATTAATTCAATTCAGCTGTTAAATATAATAATACTGCTGCGGTTGCTTTTATTGCTACCGCCAGGATTCTCGATATTGCGCCCTTCGATTCTTAAATTCTGCAGGACCAGTCCGAACTTCTTGGCAAATTCATTCGCTGAATGTTTCTATGTGTCCGAGTTTTCTCATTTATATTCAGATTTAATAGACCATTCTTGCATACATTTTTTTCAAGACTTTATAAAAATATTTTAAACCCCTAAAAATGTAAATCCTAATTGGGAAATCGAGTTATTTGTTTATTGTGAAATTTATTTCTCGACTCTATATATATAAAACAATATTCGAATATTTTGGCACTCTAATGATTCTATAGTGTTGGTTACTCCAGTTTTAATCGCAACCCGCTTATACAGTCATAAATAACAATCATTTCATTACAATACCACAACACTGCATTCATTAAACGTACCACCAAAGTGTCATTAATCCACATGTATTTCTCTACAGTCACCCTTTATTATTCCCTTTATATAATTTAAATAAACTTTCTCTGGCAGAAGAAGAAGCCGTCACAGGCTAGCGCTCATTATAAAGGCAACGCGCTGTAGGTTTGGTTTACAATTAAACTCACTTTTCGGAAATCGTGAGAATTTCGGCTTTCTCTACTTTATAAAATCATAATAAATTATAGTTATAATGCTCGTCTAGAATAAAGAGAAATGGGAAATTTTAAATTAGATTGTGTTTAGCCACCATTATATATCTCACGGAGCGCGGATTCACTACACCGAAGTTGTTTTATACACCACAAAAATAAACTTTTCAAAGCCAAGAATTTGTTATGATAAAATTCTACACACGTAAATAAAGCGAATTAATTTTTTTCATTAATCAGTTGCTGTAGTTTTTTTATTTACTATTTTTGATTTGTTTTTTTCGAGCACTATATACAAAAGTTCGATATTAATCCGTTTTTGTGGCTTTATTTTTTTTAAACAGATTTGAACGTGCTCGCTGTTAAATCTTGCGCTCCGCCGTTAATTTGTTCAGCCGCCCGGGTGTGTCCACAACCATTATCAGCTATCGTAGAGATAAAGCGCCGGCATTAAGTGCTAATATGTGGCGAATCCGACAGGTAAATTGACACCTGAGCAATTATTAGCAAAAACGTATTTAAAAAATCAATACGCATATTAATCAGTTCATTTCCAAACCGACGCGGTTTTTAACTCTTTGAAAATTATATTATTGAGTATGTAGTATTTATGGATTGTTTGGTAACATGTTTAATATAAAACATAAAATTCGCCGTTGTAAATATTTGATAATTGTGCACACATACGTTGATGGATTATTTTATTAAATGTAACAAATGATGTTTCAAATGAATAAACCTATTGTTTCTTAAGATTTAGCTTTGCTTTAAATTTATTCATAGGTTTGCAATGAAACCTTATGTCGAGAATATTAATGAAACAAAATTAAGTAGGTAGGTACCTTAAGTAGAGGCATTGTTTCAATTTTGAGGACAAACAATAGACGTTTTTACATATGCGCTTATGTGGTTATGTTTTAAAACACATATGCACGTGCTGTCATTTTGTCATGTCAATGGTAATCGATCCATTGCAGTATGAAGGAGAATTATTCCGTGTCTCCTCCTCTACTGTTCTGTTCCAACCTCTGCTTCGGGACACCGACAGTCCCGACGATGTTGTCTATTTGCCAAGCCTCCAGATATTACGCAGTCTGTTCATTTTCTTGAGAATTCCTTTTAAAATCTGTGCTAGCTAATTTTTTTTTCGATTTTTCTATAGTTTATTAATACTTATAATGTCTCAAAACCAGTAATTTTTCCAACAAAGTATTGACTTTTTCCAGCTTATAAAAATAATTTTAAATTTTTATTGAAAACTCTTGTAGTGACTTGTAAAAAATGAAAATGTAAAAATATTTATTATTTAATACAAATGTGCATTTTTTTTAATGCTAAAAAGTATCAAATACCAAATACAAACCAATATTTTGAGATACAATAAGTATAAATACGCTAGAAAGAAGATGTCTGTATATCGTATCGAATTTTTAAATTATATAAATGACTTTACTGTCTAGTATATATATCTATTTATTATTTGAGAGGAGTCATTGGTATTTTCCTTTATAAGTTTATTTCTAACCCTCTCAGTTGATTCGAGTGCTTTTTTTCGCTCAATGCAAACTTTTAATTTCCCGGTTCACTGAAGCAGGGCGGGTACGTTCATATTAATTTGATTTCGCCAGCCCTTTCATCCGGTCTAATGGACTCGCCCGGGGAGCCGCCGACCACTCTTCATGTACAACTATCTAAATTCAGTTTGCTTAAACTGTCATTTACATCACATTTACTTTCGTTGATTTACGTCTTATTAAATTACCTTCACGGAACTATCTAAATAGTAAATATAAAATAAATATATATCAAGACTTACTGCTTTTTCAAATGCTATCATGCAGCGACATACAATGACAGTTTTCTGCTGTTATTGGGCAGATCTTGTATTTGTTAGATTCGGTTTTAATTACACCATAGTCTGATTTTTGTTTCATATGCGTTTAATTAAAAGTCGTATAATCACAAAATAAGATGTCGAGACTAGGATTATTGATTACTACCTCTTTTCATCAGAGATGCATCTTGTTTTGATGTTTTTATTTTTGCAGTAAAAATAATTTTACTTAAAATAAACAGAATGCAAAAAATAATACAATTGTATTGAAAAAAATACAAATTCATTAATATATTTTTTTGGAAAGTTTTTAACCATACATTCATATCCTTTTATTATGATCAAAGTATTGAGTGTTTTTTAATTTTATTGTAGAAAAAAAAAAATTACTCATCAATGCAAATAATTATCGATTTGTCGTGTAACTTCACACGTTGATAATAGTAATTTACTTATGTGAATATATTTTTTTCTATCACATTTCTCATTAATGTATATTTGACATAATCAGGTTATTAATTTATTTGTTTTAAAATTAAACTAAACAGTAATCTTATAATAAATCTTATAATATATTTTAGTGAATTTAATTTTTTTAAATAAATAATAAATATGGCTCTTGATTTCAATTAATCATGTTTCCTTATTTTTCAACAAAACAAGTCTCTGTGTCATATAATTTTGTATACTGTATTCTCAGGAACATAGTTATAACTTTTTCTTCAATTCTTTAATTATAAATTTTAAATAAACAGAACGTATGCAAATTAAAAATAAATAATATAAGTAGCAATTTTGAGTCATCTTGGTCGTCATCCTACACCATCTGAGTTAGCAAGTTTCTAATGCAACCGTGCAGAGTGAAGTGACTCACGGAGACTTTCAGAGATGTTATCGATACATTTGTGTTGACTATACACAAAATTTTGGAGAAGACTCAGGAATTCATCTTCTACGCTGTATTATGTAGGCGAATTTAAATAACTAAGAATCCAAAATACTGATGGTTATTTTTTGTTAGTAACATTTGAGTATGGCACAGTGACGATATAAATTTATCTAAAAAAATATGTACATCGATGAAAAAAAAAAAATAGTGAAAGGTGTTTATTTAGACATACTTTTTCTCCATTTGTCCTCAAAACGAGCTCTAATCTGCCATTGCGTAAGCGTCGATGATTCATGTCGCCGGTGTAGTGTGGCGCACAGGCCCGATGGAGGTGTGTGGGAGGGCTCGTGTGGCGCGACCAAAGGCCCGCCGCTCAGACGCGAGCTCACTGTGCAAATATAATAAGCTGCCCTATTTGTTCAGGGCTCGGGATAATTAGGACCTCGCACCCCCTGGGGTGGTGGACTTAAGCCACCCATGTGCAAAGCCGATGTGACGTGTCATATTTCCATTGAACAGAATAAACCACACAATCTATATCAAATATTTATTAAATGCGCACAATGTGTTTTTCATAAACGGTAAAGGTATTTTAAAGCACAAACTACACCTTTAATTGTTATGTGGTTAAAATACCTATATTTTATATTTTCTTGGTGTTTTTTTTAAATAATATAATAAAGGAGGGGTACTATTGAATGTTAATGTTCGGAAAACTTATGACATGGAAAATTCTGCAAGAAATAAAAAAAATCTATGATTTACATGAGACGGGTACCGATTAAGACTCTCTTTAGAGTGGGAAAAGAAAAGACTATTATTTTGAATATTTTATGAACGGATCGCATTATGAATGCTCGCATATTTAGAGGTTTACGGAAAATTCAAAGATAATTTTTATTAGCATTTGAAAATCAGGTGCTTGCTTTAATATAGTACGTTTTTATTTCCGGTTAATATTTAGTCAAAGTTTTAAAATGTCAATGGTATTTTATATTGCGGTAAATAATACCGCTTCCTGAATACCTTACGCATCACTTACCGTACTATCAGTACCATGCGTTTCATATGCATTCATTCCACGTCTTTATATGCATGTCTCTGGTTGTTATATAGTTTCCTGGTATCAAACAATTATACATAGTATATGTCGATAGTCAATAAACAAATATGATGTTATTTGAATTTGTATATGTGACGTGTCCATTAAGATTTTTTGAAATAGATTTTAAATCAGTAAAAATGTAGCTGTAATATTTTATATTGGCCTCAATCTCCAAGACCTTGTAGCATGGAAGTAGTATTGTTTATACAAAGATAATTAATAAAGCTTTCAATAAATTTATCACAATTGATGAATTTATAAATTAAAAACATACATCTATAAAACATTCCATTACAAAAACTATACACTGACAAAGGTTCTACAAAAACTTTTTGATAATATTGCTCTGGCCTACGAAAATATCCACGGGGTGCTTGGAGGTGCGATGGACTGTCAATAAGACACGATTCTGTGGACATGACCTTTCAAGAGATCCAAATCTGTGACCAAAGCTAACATGTGAAATGGAATTAGCAAATTTAGATAGGCTATTTTTATTTTATGTCTACAATTTGTTTTGTGGTGCTTTTTCGCTTTACTGACTTTCGTAATATCCACAGAGAGTACAGGAAGGAATATTAGCTCTGTAATTTTCACGCTTTTTCACAATTCTAGGATATAATATCTATCTTTTTTATATAAAATATAACTATCTAACAATTATGCAAGGGTTTTTGTTATTTATCATTTTGTGAAAGGTTTTTATAAATATAATGAAATAAATTAGAAGTATAATGAAATAGTATTTTTTTATTAAAAAATTTATATCAATGTTTCCAATGAATTTCATTGTATTGACAGCTATTAAAAAAAGATATATTTAAATTATCCAAAACGTCGAAATTAATATTTTGCTCACATCCAAGCCTAACTATTTTACAACACAGACCCTTCCATCTGATTTATCCATTTATTTTTATATCCGAAGTAGGTTCGTTCCAGAGTTTTTAATTTAATTGCCTAGCTTAATATATCTTAAATTTAATATCAACATAAGACTAACTATAATAATTAACTTGGGTGAAAGAATTTCGTGAGGGATGCCAAGGGTTTTAGTATTATTGGTTTTGGATTAGATACATGAAATGTTTGCATACATCAACTTCTCCTTGATACATTGCGTCTTTGGCATTCAACAAGATTCAACGTAGTAATTTTTTCACATAGAAGTATTGACCTCTAAAATACGAGTAAAAATATTGAATATTTAGTAGTTATATAATTTTTTTTAAATATTAAAACTTTTGAGAATTCGTCTTGTCATTTCATGTGTAAATTGGTTATCTAAATATATTGCATATAAAATAAACCTGTATGGGCAAAAAATGCGGATTTAATTAAAAACATTTACTTGTAATCATCGGTACAAAATTTTTATTAATAAAATAAATGGCTTTGAAACTGATAAATGTAATTGTTTGCATCCATTTTCTTCTCGTTGGTACATTGGGTCTCTAGAAAAACGAAGACCTCACACCGCTCTCCGTGACCAGAAAAAAAAGATAATGTATTGATCGATTGGTTATACAGTTTTGTGGAAGGACACAAGACGGACCAAGTTGACGGCAAACTCGATGAATAAAGCAATAAATTTAGCCCAAAAGTGACAAAAATGGAGACCACTTACATGTTTTGCAGGACGCCCAACATGGGAGCACTGGCAGTTTAATTTAATTTAATTAATACATTCTTGTCCACATTCCTTGCCTACGTATTTTAGCCAAAACCTAATTTATTTTAGACAAATTAGTATTTTCACACTAATGGATCCATAAGCTGTTGTTTAAAATATATTATACAAGAAAAGAAACTGATTTTTCGAATGAAAGAAACTGAGTGTTTCGTAGTTTATAGGTAATTTGTTTAACAGTTATAAACTCTTTTTTTGAGTAAAATACTTGAGTGATTTTCCACATGTTCGAACATGTGGAAAATCACTCAAGTATTTTGCTCAAAAATATTAAAATGGAATTCCACCAAGTACTCTCTGTCAAAAATATTGAATTTCTTAATTATAAACTCCACAAATGCTCTAAATTTAATTGTTAGTAAAACGTCTTCATTTGAAGAAATAACTAAATATAATTTATATTTAGATAATAGTAATAGTTTTTCTTTTTGAGTTTGTTTTTATTTTTGAGACCTGAGAACTTTGAGAACGACGAGTAATTGACCATACTCCTTTGTAAGAATAGAGGGCCGCAAAGTAAAAGGTAGGTATGCAAGTAAAGGCTCCAACTATTCTTGTAAGGGGGAAATCTCAGAAAATCAGCATCAGAGAAAACACTAGATCTCAAAAGGTTTTCTTACTATTGAAACATTTTATAATTTAACAAAAATAAAAAATAGTTATCGCTCAACCCGGTTTTGTGTCCAGGGCTGCACTGTCAACAAACAAGCGTGCCAACCACTGAACCACAAGTCAGCTTTAATGTTTATTTTAAATTTTATTAATTTATACATTTTAATATTTTGCATTTGAATTTAACCATTATTCTGTATGTGCGTTTGATTTTAATGATTAATAATTAACGGAGTTTTAGCTTCAATTATACCAATAGTCGTTTATAAAACTCTACCATAATAAATAAATATTATTTAATTTTGAAATTTTCAGATGGTTAAATTTTTATGAAATTTACCCTTGTTTATGCAAAGTGGATTAATTTATTAAGGGTTGTGTCTGGTTTCTTCGTGACCCAGTTTAAGCTCCCGAAGATGTAGGGAAAGCTTGCATATCTTTGAATTATTTATGAGATAGCGATAAAGCTTTCAAAATCAGATTAAATCTTTAAGATCGCTTTCGAATACACCAGAGACGAGCGTTTCGAATAATCATTATACTTTTTTTATACCTTCTTAAAAGTCTGCAACCCTGTAGTTTCAATCAATTTACATCTGATATCATAAAATATAAAGAGTTATTCGCTTAATTGAATATTTATGCCCTTTGAAATTAAATTCCACTCGCTCGGCATTCATAATGTATACAAAAATCTACATTTTTAAACCCATTCTCAGTTGTTTATACGATCTTATTAATTTATTATCTGGAAAAAAATATCGATACCCCTAAATGGACTGTTATCTCATTTGCTTGACGTTTTTCTTGAAGTTTTGCTGTTGCAGGAACATGTGTTACACGTCCGAGGGCTTTACCTCCCAGTCGCAAGCGGGTATTTCTGGTGCAACATTTTTATTTAACTATCATCTTTTTTCTGAGACATTTATACCCAAAACGGAGACATGAGGTTACAAAAAAGACTAAGGTGTATCATTACTGGGGATAAAATTCGATGATAATACAATAGCGATTCGGCAAATATGGCGACGGCGATAAATAACGGTGTTAAGACAAAATGCACGTACCAGGGCTGAAGGAAATTCAAACCGAGTAATGATAAGTTTTGAGATGTAATTACGATATTTTAGTCCTCGATAATCACTAACGGTTTCGTACGTTGTAATTTTAATAAATTTCAATGGTTGTTTTTTAAATTTTTCTTATAAATATATTTTTAAATATTAGAAAATATATTTATTCAAACAATTTATATTAATATAATAATTTGTTTTCCTTACAGACTAAATCATTTTTTGTACAAGGCATTCAACTATTTAAATTAAAATATATTGGAACATAATACAATAAATACTTGAGTCATAAATTACTAACTTGCGCTTTATACTATTTTCGTTTTAATTACACTTTTATGATAATATAAAACCATACATTATAATTATATATTTTCCAAGGATGACATTAAGAAATCTGATTGATTTTATTGAAGTCATTAAATTTATTAAAAGAAAACACGCACCAATAAAAATTTATGTAAAAGTTTCATACATTTATTACGTGCACAAGAAATTATATTAATACTATTGTTAAGGTGAGGAAATATTTATTGCTTGTGTTTATTTCTTATGCACGGTGTATATTTTTACACATTGTACTGTGCTTGGGTTTCCTTAGTTCTTCGATACCAAAGTAGTAGGCAATGCGAAGCTGACTAGTTTTGTTTTCGAGATGCACAGCTGTAGCGATATTCGCAGCAACTTCTAGTTTTACTTCCAGGCCCGTAGTGCCTAGTTAACACGCGTGGAATTTGTGTTGATCGGTTTTGTAAAAAAGAACAATGCAGTGTGGTAGACAAGTTCAATCACTAACCTAACCCAAAACTTAAATTACAAAAACATAAAATTAGATTCAATTAAAATAACCACTTGTCTTCTAACAGAGTTTTCCGTATTTTACTGTAAAAATCAGCTACATACACGTATTCTAAGTGTATACATTAGTTTTAATTTTAAATTTATTTCGAACCGATAAACCGGCGAAACTTGTAAGTCAAAGAGTATTAATACATTTTTGTATACTCAATACGAGTATGTACTTTTAAAGTTCGAAAATCGTATTAATTGATATTATCCGTATTTCATCAGTTGGTAAGATATTAAACTTTACGATTCGCCTTCCCCGATAAAAAAGAATGCGCCGAGTTGCGGAGCTTGCACACACTTTAGCGTGAAGCCGGATTACCTTGTGACAAATTTTATTTATTCAACGCAGGACCGCATATACTATAGAGGCAGACCTACAACATCTATTTGATTGAGCTGGAATAATCTATAAGAAAAATCTGTCGCTGAGTTTATTTGTATTCTTCTAGTTTTTATTTACGTATACGTATATTAAAAAAAGAAATTGGATTTTTCTGGATCCAATCCTTTGGTACTGAAAAAAAGAAAAACAAACTATAAAATTCGAATTGTTATTTTTTTCGTATCGTTCATATTCATGACAAATTAGTTAAGTTTGATATTTTTATTTATAAGCGCTTTATTATTTCAAAGAAATCTCAGTTAAAATATCTTAATATTCAATTCATTTAATTATACATATTTGTTGTTTGTTTGTTCATATTAGTGTATAGATGGAATCTTATTTTGATCAGTAATATTAAATGTCATTTTACCACAATATATGCTTTAGTCAGGATACAGAAAATTATTCAACATATAATATAGTAATAATTTACATATACAGCGGAAGTAATTACTCTTTCGATTGGTTTTGATTATAATATACTATCGTTAATTAACACAAGCAATCTGTTTTTGCGTATATATTTTTACTATCAGTTAGATTATAAATATAATTTATCAAAATAAATGTTTCATCGCCGAGTCGTTCGCAGCAGTGTTGCTATTATTAAAAAAAAGAAAGCGTTTAGGAATTCCACAAGCTTATAAAATAATTTCGTTAATAGACGTGAACAATATTCCATTTTGTTTCATCGGTGCTCGCGCGCGGAGCCTCTCGGCCGGGCCTGGACTGGTAATAAAAGGCTTATATATAAAACTGTTCACTTTACACAGATGTCTGCCGCGAGCTCTGTGTGGTCGTATCTCCAGACCACACCAAATTATATCGCTTTTCAACATCGAGCGCCTGCCCACCGGCACACGGGCCAACTGCACTTGAAAGGGAAATGTAGCCAAATGTCAAAGGCCTTTTCTCTCTCAAACGTCATTTTGGGGCTTATAATGCGATACAGTAACAATCAAAATAAGTGCATACACGTTTCTTTGTTTATTTTCTAAAATGAAGTTTTTCGTTTAATAATTACGATTATTACTCAAAAATATGAATCTCTGCTTTAATATAATAAATGAATGTATTTAATGACTTTAAAATTACGTTCGAATCATAAGCACTTAAGTGTAGGTTTTACTTGACAAACTAATAAATTTAAATAGATCTAGTTATCAATTCGGCTCTTTTTGAGTGCTGTATTTAATACAATGGAAATTATTTAACAGCACATCTAAATGATTTTCAGAGGTTATTTCTTTTTATAATTCTTTGTGAATATTTTTTTAATAAATACAATAACTACCAATAAAAGCTTCCGTCCGTCTTTACATATGGCACCACAGATCACTACCGCAATCTTTAAAAAAAACAGGTCCCTCATTGTAAACAGCTGCTATTTAAAATTGCAGATATTTTTGGTGGTTTTTATTTTTAATTTACTCTCAACATTGAGAGCTTAAATTTTTTATCAAACTACTTTGCAATTTTCCAATTTTTTCAATGATAGAAGCTTCAAGAAACCACATTTAGTCATAAACCTAAACCTCTTCATCTCTCCCGTATATCGTAAACAAACGATTGCAACTGAAACAGAACCGCTGGCTTAGACTCTCCTTTTTTTAATTACGAACAAAGATAGATATATGCACATTTCTAGTATAATTTTTTTATCGATATTTAAAGTTTGTTTTCATTATTTTCTTAGATATTTTACTACATATGACTGTTTTTAAATAAGTGCTTTTGAGGATGTGAATATTATTAACATTGATAAAATTCTGAAGACGGTATTAAAATTTAGGTTAAAAAGCGGAAATACGTTTTTATTTTAATATTTTTCAATCGAATAAGTTGAACAATAAACATTCGTGTGGGTGATATTTGGACACACATATAGTCATAATAGTGTAAAAGACAAATATATCAAATTATAAATATTATGGACATATTTAGAAACTGATAAAATTAAATTATAGGTTTTCATTTGTTTCTGGGAACAAGATTTTATCTGTTTCTGAGAGAGCTTATTTTTTATCTATAAATTTACTGTCTTTAAGTTAATTTTTAATTTCTAGAATATTTAAATCGATTCAATGATTTATTTAATTTATTAGTTTTCGTAAATTTCGGTTCAATATTACCGATTTTGGATTAGAATCGGTACTAATTTGCGTACTCGATACATTTATCTTCAGTAAAAGGAATTCGATTAAATATTTTAACAGTCCTTAAAAGGCATAATTAAAATTTTAAGGCAATCGTTGCTTTAAAGCACGTGTAGAAGTTTACGATGTTGGTTGTCAGCCAAATACCTCGTAAAATGTAATTGATTCAGTAAATGATTGACTGATTCCAAGGTGATGTATTCGTCTTTAATTCATATAATGCTGTTAACGTTCGAATAATTACGTAGTTAAATATCTGTGAATAGGCTGAAGCAGTGGTGTACTATGAATTATTAAATTTTGTTCAAAATAGCTTATGAAGCGATTCTAAAAACTCTATAAAATATGAAAATACAAGAATCGGAATAATCCAGATACAGCTGCGAATTCTTTCCGTTTTGACATGCCTTTTCTCTTGCGGTTTCCTACTTTTAAAGAGTAGTATTGTTATAGACTCGTGGAATAAATGTAATCAAATTGCCTATATCTGATTTATTTACAAACTAGAAAACGTGTGATCACAAATCTAATTGATTCAAAATGTTTCCAGAAATGTCTACACAGAATGATGACTTAAAGGTTCGACCCGCTCGTCCGTCACGCAGCGCACGCCGATGTCTGCCGTACATTGTTTTTTTTTTTTAATTAAGTTGTGGCTGAGAGATGTCTCTGGCTTGTGACCGTGGTTAGCGGCCGCCTTGGCCATATAAGACCGCCGGGTTCGAATCCAGTGAGCGACTATTAAAAAAATACACCCAGATGACGCTTGCGAGAAAAAGAACCGTGCCAAGGTTGATAGGCAGTCGGTTCGTGGTACCGGAGTAGACGTAATCACAGGGAGATCTTAATTTGTTTTAATAGTACGGTATACCACGCCTAATCTCTATTTCATTTAAACGTAGGCAATTTTTGGTTGATATTTTAGCTTAAAATTTATAATTGTTGTTAATCGCTGAGGTAGTAGGCATCTAAACGTATAGAGCTTACATCGCGTCTATTAGCCGCCAATGTTTTGAATAATTGAAATAGAATGAAGCTTTCAGGACGAGAATCACTTTATTAATTATTAATTATGAACGAAGTCGATTTTCACGATTACACTGTTTATGTAGAAAGTAGAGGGACTACATTTTTTTATGTTAAATCTCATTTCAAAATCAAAAATGCTTTTAAATCAAAAAATTAAAACATATTTAAATGGAATAAGGGATTTGGGACATCCCAAATGACTTCCATGTCGAAATTTAGAGAATTTAAAAAATTTCGGCGGTTCTAAATGATGTGATAGGTGATTGGATAAGTATAACTACTATTTATGTAATTAATATCCTGATGCGACCGAATGCAAACCTTAGTGGCACTATTGAGTATATAATAAAAGTATCTCAAAAATGCGAACATAATAACAGGTGTAGGATTTTTTTAACAAAAATTTAACTGACATGAAACAATGGTTTTTTTTTTTTTTTTAATTTTAGTAAGCACGCAGTTGTTTTTCTACAATAATTCGTGTTTGCTATGTATGTACCGTGCACACTGTCATATGTAACGGCACGTATCAAATGCAGTATCTACCTTTGGGATTTGTTTATGTAATGCATTTCAAGTTCCAAAGGAGTAACTTGTTCCATTAGACTAATACAATCATGCTGACACATCAAGGTGATCTGGATTGCGTTCATTGATGGAAAATAAAATAAAAAATACAGGCAAAATAAACACATAAACATAATATATGTAATTATATACACCCACCCAAATGACTTTTTTAATTAGCTTTCGACTAGTTTCTAAATTAATAATTTTGTATCAACTGAAATAAGACAGTTAAACTTTCGATGCGTTTTTATACAATAATAAAAATGATGAATTCGCTCATTTTATGTGTAAACAGTCACGAGAGTCTTTTTACGAGTCTCACGGAAGTATTTTTTGTGTAAAATAATATTACTATCGAATTAGTTGAAATATTATAAATAATTTTATAAGTTGTTTATTTAATAAAGTTATGATGTATTTGCTAAGATTTTTTTTAAAACTTTATTTTTAAAAACTGAGTAGAAGGATAAAGAGGATATAAATATATTTGACTTATGTTGGTTAATGTTTGTGGATTAGTACTATGTAATCTATGAAGAAATTGTAGATTCGGGTTAATCTATATTATGTAATCGGGTTAATAATAATTAAGTTATTAAGTCTATTTACAATACAGGTATTGTCTTTCATTTAGTGTACATTAAGTAAACTCAAATTGAAGCGTCATTACTAATCACATTATTATATTAAATATTAATATAAACGCGTACTGATTTGAAAAAAAAAAAAAAATGTATCAAGTGGCATACATTTTTTATACACCAGATTTGTCGATTTATTATTTGGAGATTCTGCGAACGTTACAAATGCATTCCTTAGTAAAAAAAATATTATTATCATAATTTGTATTCAGTAATAAAACTAAATTGTGAATCTTTTCCATTATTAGAAAACATATTAAATGTATATAGATTAGGGTGTCCCTTAAAATTCAAGTTCAATATTTTTTTACGCATACCTTCTTAAAAGTTTAGTAATAACCCTATATTGTCTAGAAAAAAATATTAGTTCGATTTATAAACGGTAACCCGTGCCGACTTGCGATTTTAACTTGTCCATACAAGTTGCGTAAGTACTACGCTGTGACTTGTAACTGCATGTTTTATTTGTCATTTCATACGTGATTTTTGAGATTAGTAGTGCTCCATTGTTTAGTGCGTTAACATGTCGGTGGAATTACGGAGTGATAAACAAAATAATTTCCTTATCGGTTTGCCTAGATATCAAATAAATGGTGCAAAATTACCATCTAATCGACAAATTCCCTCGGTCCTATTTTACAATATTCGTGAGGTTAAACTGATTGTTAGTGAAAGTGCAAATCTTGTGATTAGGGAGTGCATCATATATTGGGAAAAAGCAAGAATTCCAACAGGGGCATTTCCTAACTGCGTGAAGAAAATTGTCGATTTATATCATGTTTGGAGAGAGATGCAAAAAAATTGTAAGAAAACTCAGGTTACGTTCAAGAGCCGTGAGAGCAATTTCAAAATTGATCTTGATAATTTGTTTGATATTGCACATGCTGATGCTTTTGAGAGAATGAAAATAGAGTAAGATAAATTATTTTTAATGAAACAGAGAGAGCCAGATCGACCAGGATGCTTAGGTGGTGTTAATAAAAATTGTCGGAAAAAGAAGATAGATCTAAACAACGACGATTGGAAGAAGAGGAAAGGGTTGTAAGACAAAGATAACCACTAGCTGCTGAAACTAGAAAATCAAGGGCAGAAGCAATAAAATCTGACTTCTTTGGAAGTAATGTACCCGACGTAGTCACAGTCCATTGGGATGGAAAACTATTACCCGGGTTAGATGTACGAAGTTCTAAAGAAGAACGCTTGCCAGTTATTGCTTCGTTTGACGATAAGGAACAGCTTCTTGCAGTGCCGAAACTAGAACATTCTTCTGGAAAACATCAAGGTAAGGCTGTCTCAACAGCTCTCTTTGACTAGAACCTTCACGATAAAGTACAAATAATGTGCTGCGACACAACAGCTTTCAATACTGGCCGTTTCAATGGAGCTTGTGCTATTTTGGAGAAACTTTAGGAAGAGAATTGCTGCTCGTCTGTCGTCATCATGTTTATGAATTGGTCCTAAAAGCTGTCTTTGAAAGCAAAATTAAGTAAATTACTAGTAGCCCAGATACTCTAATGTTTAAAAAGTTCAGAGAAAATTGGAAAAACATCGACGCTAGTAACATTGAACCATCTCTTAATTTCGTAAAACAACGTGTTGCCGAGACAGACATTCAAGCTTTTTTAATATTTTATAAGGCAGAATTAGACAAAGGTTATGTAAGAGATGACTACCGCAAATTGGTCGAACTGTGCGTAATATTTTTGGGAGGAGACTCAGAGGAAAAATTAAAACTAAGCCCCCCCAAAGCCATGCATCAGGCACGCTGGATGGCGAGAGCGATCTATTCTTTAAAAATGTGTTTACTTCAGTCACAATGCAGAATAACTGCGAAGGACAAAAAGACTCTACAAGATGTTTGCTTATGTTTGTAAAACACTGGATGATTTCGTATCGGAAAAGAGCAAACAATTTTTATCACGACTGCAGATCGACGACAGTTTTCTAAAGGAAGATGTATCTTCTTGGAATAATAATAGTGCTTTTGTGGAAGCTAAAAGAAAAATAAGTTATTTGAGGGTTGTGAATGATACTGCTAAAAGGGCTGTTAAAATGATGCAAGATTTTAACGGACTTATCGCGGCTGAAGAAGAACAAAAACAGTTCTTGCTGCGCTGTGTCCAGGAACATAGAAAATTGTATCCGGACTGTAAAAAAACAACTCTATAAAAAAGTTACCCTGGCTGATTGTTATTACTTTATGTTTTTGATTAAAGATTAATGTTCATTTAATTGAATTTTTACTATTATTCACTTAATTTATTGCATTTATAATGATTTTATACCAGACCGAAATATCAAGACAAAACACGTTTTTTACTAAACTTTGAAGCTCGGTCGGCACTAGTTGCAATTTTTTTAGAAAGATGAAATTTTATATTTGAGTATCTTATAGCATTAGTAAAAAATGTAGAGGGTATGCATTTCGAAATTCGAAAAAAAAATTTTTTTGGTCATATAAGGGACACCCTAATATAGATATATTATCACTATTAGAGAGAGGTCTATTCCACGTAAAAAAAAACACCACCAATTAAAACTGGTATGCCAATGTTCGGTATAATTTACCAAAATCAATACTAAAATTAAAAATAATTCACGCTTCTAAAACTCAACGCATATTTATCTAGAGGGGTAGCCTTTTTTCACCTTCACTCAAGATCAGATTAATTGCTACAGATTATTCCGCGTGAGGTGGCGGCTCCGCTCCGGCGACTAACAACTAACAACTAACAGCCGACAACACCCTGTCGGTTGACAAAGTGTTACTGCTGCCAGTAGTTGTCGGACAAGCTGCAGCCGATAGACATTTATCTTGCAGCTTCCACACGGCGAGCCAATATGGCGTGTTTGTCGCCATATCCTCTTACTGCCCTGCTATAAACTATACCATTTTTTTTTAATACAAGGTTAAGGTTGCCCTGGCTCACCTCTTATTTACGCTTACCAAATTTTTTTTTCTTACACGGTCAATGTTATAAAATATATATTAAGAAATTGGCTTTTTATTCGATACTTTTATAACTTTTTTAATTATTTTAAATAGCTGATGAAATTAAAATTTTATTTGAAAATTCATATGTTGATTATAAACATTTTATATTACAAATAAGGAAAAATACGTGAATTTTACAGTAAAATACAAATAAAACTTATGAGTTCACCTAAATTATTTTTATTTTTCCTTCTATTATATACATATTTTTTATAAGCTATAAAATGCGTTTAATCATTGTCACATCAACATCGTCAAATTTAATTTTACCTAATAATTTCAAACAGTCTCAACGGTTAAGCATTTATTTTAACACTCATGGACATATTTAAACATCAACGCATTTCAATTTCTCTTTATTAATTTTAAGTGCTTACTTTAAATAATTTTAAGTAAATTGTATACGTTTTTAGTTATCTCAAGTAAATATGTACGCTTGTATAAAGTCCTTACACGCGTTCGTCTCTATTTAGACGCGACCCCCGCCCGCCAGGGTTCATCCCGCTGACAATAGTTCTTAGATAAACCATCTGCCATATTGTGTTTCGCAAAAGTCAGGGTTCGTCGTCAGGTCAGTCTGGGTCCTCACATGTCACTGATGTTCCCCGCGATACGAATAACATTGTCCTTAGGATTATTTTGCGTAGAAACCAGACCTGCAGGCAGGCATTTGAAACCGGATATAACAAAAATACCCGTACACTAATTTGTTACTTATGATAAATGGTCGCTAACTTTATAATTTTAAGTGCAGCCAATCTAATAATTTTGATTTTTAACTATAATAAATTTGGTAAAACGTTTTTCATAACAATAATTAAAAACGATGGCAGCATAATTTTTTATTGAAAATTTATGAAATTTCATAGTATAATATGATACAATACTTTCGTTTAGTTAGTTTTTAAATGATACCTTTGTCATGTTGAGAAAAAATAGAGTTTATATGTTGAATATACCACTACCATATCAGTTTCAAAAGCGTATTCACACATGATTTAAAAATTATTTTTTATTAATTATTACATGTATTGGTATGTTAAGTCCTCTGAGGTAATATTGATATCACATTTATCTCAAATTATTCTGAAGAAAATAAATTATAGTTTAACATGCTATTTCTTTTTAGTTTTAAATATGTTACTTATGTTGAACGCGTGAACAGAACAATGCAGCTGTTAATCAATCACACCACCTATTGGAAACTCTTGAGAATTGTGATTGTTCCCACTTACGACTGCGTGCACTGCAGACGTACAAGTTTTTTTTTTGAGTCTGTATTTTATATTTAATAAACACCGTATAAAGCTATACCGAGTTTTAAAAGTAATACGTTGTATTTTTCCCAAGTTGCTTATTTTTTATTTCATCAGTTAGAAATGTTTAAAGGGATAACTTCGATAAATTCTTTTTTTATTTTTTTTAAGTTTTACTTAAATAACTTAAATTTTAATATTTAAAGTACAATAAAATATTATTTTTATTATCACGGCACAGAGATACAACGAAAAGTTGTGCAAAAAAGAAGAAGTGTATTCTTATCTTCCAATTACTGATAGAGAGTAGATAAAATTTGTTCTTTTTCTAACATATCTCATTTTCAATCAGTTACACTTTTGATAAGGAATGAATTATTTAAAAATATAAAATACATTTATTTATTCTAAAATATAAAAAAAAGCTATGGTTTTACCATCTTAACTGATATCACAAAATTATATATGTAATCGACTTTCAACAAAGATATATCTTCCAATGCAGTAAAAAGTTAGATAGATATCTTTTTATAAATATTATTGTTAAATTGTTTCGTGGATTTTCAAAATAATATTGTCATATGAAGTCTTAAAATCTTAAATATACGAATCAATGTCATCTTTGTATTTTTTCGTCGGTTTTTTTCTGGTGTACTGTTTAAATATAATTTAAAAGCTCAGACTTAAGTTTCGAAATACAAGGAAATTTCAGGTTTTTTTTAAAAAGACTCACAATATTTAAATAATTTTATTTAACTCACGGCTACTACTGGCACCTATTTTAACTGATTTATTTAAACAATATAGTTGCGTTTACAATATTATTATTTAGGAAATTATATACTGATTGGATACTAAAAAAAAACATAGTTCAACAATAGGCAAATGCATTAAGTCCCCAATCTCAATCAGGAATCCACTGTGCGCGAGAAATCGTGAAAACATTGAAATCCTTTTTTGATATTTCCTTTTAGATATAACTACAAAATAAGTTTTATACCTCAATTAAATAATTTAATTAATTTTAAACCTTTGCATTTCGAAATGACTTTTGTTTACTTTTGTGGTATATTTGTTTATCAAGTTATAAAATTCCTAGTCATTAAATCTCCACTAAAGTTTGTATGTACATTACAATGGCTGCGGGAGGAGTTTATAACAACTGGCTCGGAGAAGATATATTATTGGTGTTGCCAGTTAATTGGCAATTAGCTGTGGCTCCGATTATTGTCACGGCACGGGCGCGCTCATGAGGGGCGGCTCTAGTGCCGGGTCACGACTCACGACTGTCAAAATAGGTCGAGGTGTGGACTGATCGTGTTACGATAGTGCTCTGCTCTCAGCTGAAGATGCGTTGGGATGTTTGCAATCTTTATACTAAATAAAAATACATAAAACATGCATTTTATTAATAGTACATGCAAATTTGTTTTGAAACATTTTTTAAATTTCTTTGTATTGGATATTAGAAAATTTCAATGGTTTGTTCATTTTGTTTCGTCACTTTGTTATTAAATTTCAGACTTCACATTGAAATTGAATATAGAAACAGGGAATCAAAAATAATAATAAATACTGCGCACTGAAATCTAAATAGATGAGTGAGTTTATAAGGGATTAAAAACTCATTTCATTTTTAATATTTTTTTTATTAAATTGATATTTTCTTCCAATCGTGAAGATGCGAGAACTATTTACATCCCTATTTCTTGAAGTTCATTGAAAACACGATGAATTCACTTTGTGGAGTTCATCGCGATGAGACAATCATCATCAACAATCGCGACCCAAGGTCGGGGCAGCCTGTCATTTAATTAACACGTCCTCCTCCCCACAGCACACGGACTGTACCTCCGGCGTGCCTTCACGCCGACTCAGTAACGAGCTTGAGCGTTCTTTGTTGGGACCAGCGCCGCGCTCGATGGGTCAACGATTTATTGTGATCCACAATCCTTATTTAGGCATGCATTTCATGACGTGATATTTCTTGGTAGTAAAATATATTTTTTTAATTATTGTACTATTTTAGTTCTCATTTACTTTTTACTTAAACCAGTAAAACATTTGTCAATTAATATGATCACTAGTTATAAAGTAAGCATCACATCGTTCAGATTCGTTATCACATTGAATAAACTTTTATTCATGCAATTTTAGTACGAAAAAGTATACAAAAATGAAATAATATTTATGTATTTGTATATAAATAGGTAATCGATATTTATAGTTTGGCCTTAAATTGGCCTACCTGACCTTTTCAGTAGTCATTAAATAAACAAAATATAAATTTAAATAAATATGTTTTTATTGAGTTCCCAAGAATATTCATAACAGAATATTTTTTTTAATGCTAGTGAAGTTATGCAAGTAAAGGTGTTATTCCAATGAAATATTGTTATATTAAATTTAAACTTATCTTGAAATAACCATTTTCCTACAATATTTATCAAAAAGTTTTATAAATGTTCCCAATTTATTTTATTGAAAGGTTTATCTTATTTAGATAAAAAGTCGTCAAATCCGAAGACGACAAAGGACCTCTGTTATAAATTCTGACGAGTTGTTTGCTAACATAAAAAACCCTTTCATGTTAGAAGCCGGTGCCTTGTAGACGGAAAGCTATTTTAAAATATTTCAATATGGAAATCTCTTTCTTTTTGCAGAAACAAGCTCTTATGATTAGATATGCAACATATTTCACCTTTGACCTTACTAATGTGAAACTTGTAAAATTTATTCACAAGAATTTTTTTTCTAATCGTGCTGTTTTCCTTTTTCTCAGGAGGAGATTGGCGAAGTATTTGACAGATGGCGGACCACAGACAGCCAGATATGTTACAAGAATAACAACCATCTGAAAACAAACAACAACCACAACGGGACCAACGGAAATCACAACTCACATTCGGATGCTCCGAGAATCCACAAAATAAATGGCGATAATTACCATATCTCCGAATCTAGTCATGGAAAGGAATATAAAACTATCAATAACAAACATACTAACGACTCCGCCATCTACGGCACTCTAAACGGTTCCTTAAATAGAAATATCACTAAAACCAAAAGTAACGGCGCTAAACTGAGAACGTTCAATTCAGAAGCGGACAGAGATGACGACGATTTCTCAGATAAATTTCTAACCGAGTTCAACGATATCATCGCAAAGAAACTGCAAGATCTCACCATCGAAGAATCGTCAGATATGCCTTATTACAATCTGGAAGTGGACGAAACGGACTCGGAACCGGACTACGACGAGGTCTTCGTTTCTGATGACGAGGAGGCGAGCGCCCCGGTGAGGAATTCCAGAAATTCTCGATCCAAGTCTCTAGAAGGAGCCTTCGCGGCGAACTCCGGGTCTGGCTGCACGAACGGTGTCAATGTCGCGCAGAGCAACTCTACAAAACCTGCGCTCTTTAATTACAAACTCACACCGAAGACGAGCCTGGTCAACTTTTTGAAGAAGAACCGAGAACGGGTTCCGTCGCTGACTCCTCCCGTTCCGGGAGACGCCGTGCTGGTGAGAGTGGCATCGCTGCCCGACTCGGACTGGGTAGAGCCGTCCTCGCCGCTCCCCGACCAGCTGGAGGGGCGGCGCAGCACGGAGCCGGAAATCCCCAAGCACTTCGCCAAGCCCGACGGGGAGCCGCTGCTGACCAAGCGTAAATTCTTACTGTCGAGGTCGTTAAATAATTCTCCCAAATTACCGCCGAAGCACAACAAACTAGATTACCAAGCGTGGACCAACCCGAAAGGGAAGCACCTCGACTCGCGGCGAGCAGAGCAGTACGGCACGCCGGACGGAGCCCAGCAAGCCAATAAAGATATAAACTTGCATCCGTTCTCCTCGAAAGATGCGAGGATCGATTCAGATAGCCGTCCGAAGGAAAGGAGCGATATATCGCCCGCCGCCGGCCGTGACTCAGCGCGGACTTGTATCGATTCAGATTTCGCGAACAAAGCCGGCGAGGAAGACGCCGCCTCCGTGAAGTACGCCAAGTCTCCCGGCGCGCTGCGGGCCGAGGACCTGCACTGCCCCGAGGTAAGCGCCCTGCTCTTAAATCTAGACGGCGACGAGGACGTCGTGGATGCGTAAACCACAGATAAGTGACATTTATGTGCATAAATGTACCGTAAATATTGCACTGCCTTATTTATTGGGCATAGTAGGTACATTGTGCTCATCTCTTATAGTTTATTTGTTTATTTTTCATCGAATTGAACATTTAAAAAATCAATCAAGTTTTTCCAATAAATTTTGAGGATTTTTTTTTAATTTAAATTATTATTACCAAACAATCGATTCTAAGTCACTGTTTATGTTATGGGAACCAGTACTTTCATTTTGCGATTAGATTTGCTACATTTTTTTAAATTCATGTATATTTGTATTAATTGACTTAGAGCTCGATCGGTTAACGCTGATATAGTATACCTTATTAATTATTTTTAAATAATTATGTCAAATATCGTGGTCCATCAAAGTATTTTTATAAATTAAATTTGAATAATTTATAACCACTGAATCAATATTACATACATATATATAATATTACATTAAAATGTGGTATTTATTTAACATGAAATAATCATGTAGGTTTGAGTGACTAATTAACGTCTTTACTTTGTGTTCAGTGTTGAGGTGTTCACAAATTTAACAATATCGTACAAAAACACAATTCTGCTTCGCTTCGGACGTTTTAAATAAAAAATAAACTCTTCTTATATGCCAAAGGTTTGATAATGTACGGTTTGTTGTACAAAAAACAAGTCAGAAAAATAAATTTGAAAATAATGGGAACTCCGCATGCGTGCGTTTTGGATGACAATAGAAGTGTTGGCCCGAACCAACATAAATTATCCCCACTAACGACGCGGTCATCTGAATTCCAAATCACCTCCTGCAGCCTACAGCGATGTCGAGTCTTTATTTGATGGCGGCTTGCGTCACTGCCTTGACCTCTGCTATTACACAGAATTCAAAACCACTGGCCGAGGAACCACTCTCGACATGCGCTTATTCACTACTGGATAAATGCTTCAAAAATCATCACATTTTATAGCACCATCCAGTCACATACAACGCTCTCGAGCGAGCGTTTTAGATTATAAAATGACTATAGCTAAATTTATAAAAAAAAATCGTTTAGATTATTTTATATACATATTTACGAGTTATTAAATCCGCTTAGTGCGCTGATGCATTTATTTGGTTATATTTATCGTGCTCAATTTATGCATTTTTTTAATTTTAATTTAAAAACACAACTCATTTGTTGTGCCATCAATTGACATGCGGTTTTTGACATTCTATCAAATTGATTTTTTTTAAACTCTCAGTGGTTAAATTTATATAAATAAGTAATAGTAAATAGAAAAATATATGCTTTAGTTACTTTACAAAAAAATTATTCGGCTACGTACATCGCCTGACATCTGTGGATATTTTTTGAAACTAAAATCGATATCCGCTCTATAAAACAGTTCACAAACTAACGAGAATAATCATTAATCAAGATCATTTCAGTTATTTTAAGTTTATTATTGTTGCATTAATTATATATTGTACTCAAAAAAAAAATTTACTTTTGAAATTAACAAATACTAAATTAAATATATGTAAATCTTAACACGTGTAAAATATTTAAAAAAATTATTATATATATACTTCAAAACCATAAGAAAGTTCGAAATCATTTAACATTTAGACAGAGATATTGATTGTCAATCAAATTATAATATTTTTCATATTGTTGGCCTAAAAACCCTGTTTGTGTAGAATTACATATCTATTGGATCTTCGTTTCTGTTTCGCACTATAAAGATTTTAATTCTCGTTTAATTAAAGTGCCTCAGTGGTTCAATTAGACAGAACGATGGGCCGAGATACCAGTATAGATGTAGGTTCAAATCCCTGTAAAATAAGACAAATAATTTTTAAAAAGTTCGTCTAGTCAAGATTATCGGTTTTTCCAAAATTTATGATTTTCATTATATTTTAAATTTTAATATGTAAATAAGTAAAATCTAAAAAGTTTACTATTGTACTTCTTATTTTAAAATATTTTTTTAAATTATGGTAACACCCGGTGTAAAAATAAACGTATGTAATAATGTAAATAATTCATTATTTTAAATGATATAATATATATTAAAAATAAAAACGATAATATCTCCAGTATCTCCTAAATCTTAAACACCGTGGAGTTTTCGGTGAGTCAGCTAGAGAGGCGCATCCTTCATAAATTTAGAATGCAGTAACGCGGAGTTGAAATTAATTTAAGTAGACCACAATCTGCATTCGCTAGCGAAGGGGGCCTCCGCACTGCGGGCGGGGGCGTTCGTTTATTGTTATTCTCTCGCGGCAGGTACATCAGTCGTTACTTTTAATCGAGTTTACCTGCGAACTTTAATAATTAACTTAGTTTTATAATCATTCGCCGCCTCCCGTGCAGGCATGCGCCAATGTCACAGAAACAACAGAATAATGGGAAATTTTAACTTACAATATAAATGTAAATTTCGTAAAACATAGAAACGCTGATATATAATATCAAAGTAGGTCAAAGCTAAAATGTATTGTATTCCAATTTATTTCGTTCGGATTAATTCACAAAACAAATCTGCCATTTTTTATAGTTCTCCGATTCCGTCATGTAACAGTTTCTTTTATAAATCAATGTAACAAAACTGAAAATGTTTTAGCAGAACTTTTGTGGTGCGTTTTGATCGATTTTTTCTTAATACTTTTCTAAATAACTATTTACTACTTTGTTTATCATTAATACGCACTTATTAGTCCCATTCTGTTTCGGATTAGAAAAAAATGGTATTTTGCTTATATTAGTTTTATTCATTTTTAATTCCGACTAAATATTCATGTACTCTTCTTTGTAATGACGATTTTTAAACTTATCTTCAGGAGTGCTACTCTTGTCATGCCATCGCCGATGAAGCTGGCCGCCCCAACTCAGCAGGAGGGTACATCAAGGATGCGGAGACGCAAACCCACGGCACCCCGCCGCTGTCCAGGTCCTCCAGCAGCACCTGGGCGTCCGAGGGATCCTCATCCATTTTCAATACCGGTAAGACTTATTTCAATCCCACAATATAATATAAGTAGTAGTAAGTGGTAGTTATGTTGGCAAAACAGTTTACCAACATAACTACCAAGTTTCAACCACCTATCCTCAATTTACCTCGAACATCATAGATAAGTCTACAGAGCTATAGACATTTTTTCCTTGTAATTTTAACTAGCTATTTTATACAAACATACAAATATACAATACACCGGTATATTTCTTGCAGAAAATGTATTCTGTTTAATTCAGTATAACAACCATCATGTATTAGGCTTGATAAATGCAATTATCAATTTTTTTGATGCTTTGGTTAAAATCTTATCGTTTTCGAGTATTTAATTTTTAGAATATACGTTGGCCATATCTGATTTCGAACGAATTGTTAAATGCCTACAACACTCCTTTTACTTCGCTATCTTTATCTATAATAAAAACCCTGCCTATTTTTAATTTTCACAGCGCTGGTTGTATTGTGATTTAAAGGGTTTTATTTGAAAATTGACTGAAAAACATATAACCAGTGTTCAATAATATGTATATATAATTACAACCTTAATTTCTCCTAAAATAATAAACCTTTGATTTATCTTATTTTAAATAATTTAATATGTATTTATTCCAATATCTTTATCAATAAATAATAAATCACTTTAATGACCTAATATCCTCATCTTTTCATAAACGGATAACCCAGATAGTAAATTAATATTTCAACTCCAAACAAGCGGACCCTTCTACGCAAGTAATTCAGCGATAACAAAGAAACGGGCATTTTAATATTCAACCCTCTCTTTAGCAACCCACCGGGGATGAAATATTCCCACGCCATTTACAAAGAGATACATGGCTTGCTAATGAAACACATCTCCTCATGATAAACTTTTTTAATTTTTTAAAAGTAACTTTAAGCACATAAAAAGTTTCGAAGAGTTTTCTTGAAGGCTCTTAATAGTTATACATTTTGCACATAATATTGTTAAGTACCCTTCAAAGAAAAAAATTACGGTACGAAATACTTTTTGTATTTTCAATAACTAGTATTATCCATTTAATATTGAAATCTATAGTTAAGTTTTTTGCCAGCTTTCCATTGCAGTTTTTAACCAATAAAATGTTTAATTCTTTATGGGTTTCTATTGTACTCCCGTAAAGGTTTATTGAAGTATTATTTATAATTCCCTGGGCCCAGCAGTCCCATACATAATAAATTCTCATTTGTTCACCAAATTGCAGTGATAAAATAATTACATTACTTAGCTACTAAAGCTAGGGATGTGATATTTTCTTAATGACCTAAAAACCTAAAAATAATTAATCTTAAAACATAAATAAAACTGTGTAAGAAATAATTTTTGTCAAATATATTTTGCCGTAATAATTATGCTTTAAAGTTTTTAATGATGATTTTTCCTCTTTGAAAAGGCTCCACGAATGCCTCCGCCAGCGACGATGAGCCGGCTACGCCCGATGACGATATTGGCTCATCATCGTCATCGGGTGCGGAGTTAGGCGGCAGCGGGGGGCAGGGGGGAGAGGGCGGAGAGGAGTCCGGCATAGGCACCGCCTCCCCACCGCCAAGATCGAGGAAGGACAAAGATGCAGATCAAGGTATGTGCACATCTTACCAATCAATATTTTAACAATACATTTGACCGTAAACGGTCCTCAGGTGAAAACGACGAAAAAAATTTAAAAATAAAAAATTTCCGGGACACAGATGAGGCTTGAGTCTACATCTGGTTATCACTGCTTAGTTCCATATTCTCTTGACTACTCTAAAACTCAAATATGTATATTGGCACTTCATAATATTCACCTAATTGCAGATTACAAACAAAATAAGCGTTTATTGGTAAACATACAGATTTATTATTCATCATTACCTAATATTTTGTTTGTATGTATACTAGAAACAAT
The DNA here is from genome assembly GCA_022113835.1 of Atopsyche davidsoni. Classification (NCBI taxonomy): domain Eukaryota; kingdom Metazoa; phylum Arthropoda; class Insecta; order Trichoptera; family Hydrobiosidae; genus Atopsyche; species Atopsyche davidsoni. Next base: position 3,760,125 of record JAILWY010000006.1, on the reverse strand, counting down.
TTATATCTATGTCATATTTTTGACCAAGATTTTATTTCATATGTCACATGTTTAACGTATTTTGATTATAAAAATATGTGTTTGCATATATTTTGTAATAATATTTTAATATAAGTTCACTGGTGGAAACAGATGAACATAAGGACGCAACCGAACCCACGCCCTTAAAATTCAACAATTGCTGAAGGAATGCTATTTTTTTAAAATAGTAATAACATTTAAAGTGTTTTCAGGAAATAGATTTATAAGAAAACATAAATTAAAAATTCAAATAACTATTGAACGGTTTGTCTATTTAATGGTTATTTGTGTATACAATTTTAACCTCAATAAAGTTGTTACATTGTTTTCATTAATTTACGGTCAGTTGAAAGTTTTACGTTCTTTTCACCACGACTGATGCAATAAACCGAAACAAAGTATGCATTTTATCGCCGTGACATCTCGTATTTACTACCTAACCTCCGGTATTTTAGTTTCAAGTAAAAATATAATCAAAAATTAATTACAACTTTGATCACCCTTTTATACGATATCTTTAAAATGTGTCTGGAGTAAATTTATCAATAAAATATTAAATAAATGTTTTAAAATTAAATTAATAAGTACCTATTTCAAATATGTTATTATTATTTGACGAACTGGATACAAGTATATATTGTAAACTACTTGACCATTGAAACATTCACTTCCATAGTATTTATTGTACAATAATACTTACTAGTTATAAGGTTCCATAATAATTACTATTCTTGTAAGAGAGGAAGCGAATATAATATCTATTTTATAAATATATTTTTTATGAAAAAATCATTTGGAAATTTATAGAAATTTCACTGACAAACGAATATACCGCTTATGTTTTTTTTTTAAACCTATAAGATTTCTCTTTCGCCTATATTTTGATATGCTTGTGATCATATATCATCTATAAAAGGTTTCTCATACAGCGGTCAATTATTGATTAAATACGTGAATGCTTCCACATTGGTAAGGGACAAAATCAATTATATTATCTTTACATTATTATCACCTTAATTCCTTGCTGATATTTATGTTATTTATAGCTACGGCTTTAAAACTTACCTGTCAACATAGGTGTTAAACTTATGTACTACAGGCAAGTCGGCGTCCGTAGTCATGTATCTATCAATTTATATAAAAAAATAGTTGTAAGATTTCGAGCACATTGTCCGTTTGAATTGATTATGGTTTGTTGAGTTACGTAATTTCCCACTTCTGGTTCAGGCGTGGTCAGATTCAGGGGTAACGGTCGAGGCAATAATGTCAAAACCACAAATCAACGATGACGCTTTTCAACACCCCAGAACAGATTCACAGAGGTTTTAACTAACTGTATTAATTCTATTATTTGTAGCTAGTATTTAACCCTGTTTAATCTAGGAATGTTAATTTTAATAATTATTGTATTTATATATTTTTTGTTAGGAAATGTTATATAGGTTTTCATCCTACTAAAATTTATATTTTTAACTTATCTTTTGATTAAAAATTACAATTACGTAATCGTATTTTCATATATTTATCATATCAAAATTAAGTATTTTATTGTAATTTTTTTTTTAGAAAATTATTTTTATACAGTGTAGATGTTTATTGTTAGATGAACGTGTTAGTTTGGTTGTTAAAAAGGGGCTTTTGAATTGTAAAAATCTGTATACAGTGTTCGGAATACTAAAATTTAAAATTTAAATTTGCAACTCAATTACAAAGCCAGCACGATTACAATGCCTTCCTAAATACCAAAATTGAATTACCTCACGCACCGCCATTGAAAGTGAATTTGAATACGGTATGTTGTGAAAGTGCACAAAATGTCCGGTCGCGACTGTGTTTACCCCTCCCTGCCAAACTACGGAAGGAATACTTTTCGAAGTCACGCATTTTCAAAAGTTTTATATTTTGATTAGTGTTGCCTTTTAATATCCAGCGAACTTCCGGTGACAGCAATTAACAAAAATGTTGTACTATTATTTTTAATTTACGCGTGATCAAAAAAAATAATGTAAAATGAATCCGTAAAAATAACAAATAAAGATATATTTTTTACAGATTTGGAATTAAATACAGATGCGAGAACTTAAAAACAACCTTTATATGTTTAAAGAAATGCAATTTATATAAGCCAGTAAAGCACCACGTGTCTTAAATTATTTGATTATCATCAAAAGGCATCAAGGCAACATCAACTGATATACGCGTAATTACGGTTTTCTTGGATTGTATACTAAGTATTGTAGTTGCAGCTTACCATTTGCCACTGTCAAAAATCGCAAGCAGTACAAAGTACTTGAACGCACCTGGCGCGGTACGGTGAGCGTTCGGCCCGTGCTACACGGCAACCTTTCCCTGTCGTCAGGGCTGCGTTACACGGATGTCGATTCTGTTAATGATCCAATTTCTTGTCTCCGGCAGCGCAGCCACGGAGAATAGTAAACCAATTTGTTTTCTGTAAATCTTTCTAATGGACCTTATCAATATCGAAATACTCGGTTTCACTTTTTGATTGGGACTAATTGGCTGCGGTGATATTATTTGTTATTGTAGAAACTGTATCCATTATTTATCTCGTAGGATTATAATAACATTGAGATTAATGTTTACAGTACACACCAGAGAAACTGGGTAGATTTATTCCAATGGATTAATTATTTCGTGTGTGTCTGTAGAATTTTTTTTTTTTTAGAATATATTCTCTTATAAATGTTTGTTATATTATATCAAATGATGTGCATAATACAATATTTTTGTGATTATTTCAGAAATGCTCATAAAGTAGTTTATTATTAAACTAATTAGGCATGCATAAAAAGAACTCTTTTTTATGAAGTATCACGTATTTTTCCACACATTGAATTTGCCCCCATTGATTCAAATTTCAGAAGAATACGCATTTGTAATGCAACAATGTTTTTCCAACTTATTCACTGGGTGATTTTCCAACCCAATTTTTCAAGTGCTAATCCTCACAGGAAGTCGGTTACCATCTCGTTGAACATATGTTTATCCTGAGCAATTCATATTAATTTGGCTGTACTCTCAATTTCTAGCCACTGGGGCAAATTCCTAACCTCTGTTAGCTTTTTCCTTCTGATGCCTCTTTTTCCTTAAATTTACTAGAGTTCTCTTTATTTTCGCATTCGGTAACTTTCTTGTTTGTGATTCGATTAACGCGTTGTATTTTAAGTATAATATAAAACCACATTTCAAATGCCTCGATTTTTGCATTGTTGGATGTCTTAAGTTATTATTTCCCAGCGTCACAACAATATCAAAATATAATTAAATATATTCAAACTGCAGTAAGTCTTTCGAGAAGCATAAAGCGGCGTACGCGTGTTGCCTGGGTTGTTCAGTTCTCTCGTCATAACTCATCGTATTTTCTCAGCTTGCAAATTATCTTCCTGACACTTGTTTTTTGCAGGCCGTCGCCTGCGCGCGGTGATTCATCTCGGTTCGGCGCGCGCATGTAGAAGAGCACGTACTAGTCTCGGCCGCACTAAATCTCGCGCCCGGTCCTACCTACGGCGACAATCCCGAGCTTGTGAACATCGCCGACCGACAGCTCAGTAACGTGTTTAAAAATATGTACACGGAAATGTCGGGGAGCTGATTTAATATCATTCTATACCTTGTTTTCGACATATGCTTTAGTCACCATAAAGCGACCTATCAGGGACGATCCAATATTTTAACTGACAAAAAAAACAAAGATTGGGTTTTCAATTGTTCTTCTTATCATAGTCTCTTCAGGTAGATAGATATCTGGAGTAAAAGTTAATAATATAAAAGTTTTTCTTTGTGTTTGTTATCTTCTTATCCTTTTAATGCTCAATATTTAATTGAACTGGGTATTCAAAAACCATGGTTAAATGATGTCATGGTTTGCCTTTTGTTTTGTGATCCTTTACGCATTTCGGAATGTGTATCCTAAGCGGCCAGAGTTTACACGTTTGCGTATTTCCTTCTCCAGATAAACCAAACGGAGCCGATTTTTTCCTTTGAAATTGAGAATCTTAGCTAATCGCTTTTTCCAATCCCCAGAAGCCATAATCCACTTGTCAGTTTCTCGGTACGCCAGTCGTTACCCACAGAGGCTGGCAGCATCTCACCTGCCTCAGATTTTTATCTCAAGAATTACCTGCTTTATAAATACGCATCCTGCATAGATACGGGACCATTAGCGGGAGCTCCGCTCGACCCGGGCTAATGGGGAGAAGTCATATTTACCGAGTACGGAACCGGGTTCCTCTAGCGGAAAAATAACCATAAGAGGTGACACGAAAAAATATATACAGGTATTTTAAAATTCACTTTAACGGAGAATATTTCAAATGGTTTATTAAAAATATGTTTCTATGTAATTGCACTTCAAGGTTTTTTTTTGTAAATTGCTGTTTAATTAAAACAGGAACGATCGTGGAACACTTCAGTTGAAATAATTTATAACAAAATTGGTGATGCGAAAAAGATCTACCGTCTTTTTATTCTCTTTTGATCATATTTCAATTATGTTTTCAAAAAAAATAAAATTAATCATTTATTCCAGTAAAAATATTTTACTATACCAGTAAATATTTCCACTTCAAATAATATAATAGAAATATATTCAAATATAAAAAAATATTTTAAAATTATTTTTGTAAGTATATTTTCATAGATATTGGGATATTTTATAAAAAATACGCTTTTATATTGAAAAATACAAATAATTTTATATAAAACTCAGCAGGCTTTAACTGCAACATAATAAGTATAGATTAAAAATTACTTTACACATTTTCAAGCTTTATCCAGCTTTGCGAAAGGGATTCTGCTCATATGCAAGCAGTCCGCAGACCTTACCGCCGAGTGCTGCATATTGCACGGCGCACCTCGCCCTAATGAAAATGCATTAATGCATTGCAGGCAGGTAGCCTCCTACGACGCTTAATGCGAGCGAGCGCGGACGTAATCGCCCGTGTAAACGCTTTTGATATATATTTGGAATTACTTAACGCGGTTAGTGAGTGCGCCGGGTGGGAATGCGCAGCGCGATTTATTTAATTTGTGAACAGTAATTGCTGTCTGTCGAGAAACAAGAGCGTTGTGCAATTTTAATACCTGGTTATATTATACAATAGCCTTTTATAAACACTAGCACTTCATTATTTTAAACATATATAAAATTATCTGGTTTTTTCGAGTGGCCGTGTAATTCTATTTTACTCATAAGAATATACATATTCCTTTCGTATTATTTTTAATTGAATTACATTTTTTTTAGTAAAATAAAAACAACATAAAAAATTATTAGCTGTATATACTCTCATGACAATCTTGTGTAAAATGATGAATCATTTTTTAATTCTTGTTTAAACTGAGATTTAATTATTTTTACGTAGACTTTTCAAACTCTGTTTGATTTATTTCAACATTTTTTTGTTACAGGCCAAAAAGCCCTTAACAAGTGCAAGCGCAAGGAAACATGGGAGCGCCTTCGCAGAAGACAGTCTAACATCACTCGTCATCCCCAGTACTACCGAGCTTCTACCGGAAATGATGTGTGGGTGCGGAGGGAGAGCGTCACCACCCAAACCCTCGCGCCGGAAGAGCTGGACGCCATACCATCAGACCACACCTGCAACACAGAAGACACTTCCTCCAACGAAAACCTCCTCATGGAAGACTCAATCAATGACACCTCGATGAGTGAAAACTCACTGAGACGAAATATATTTTCAAGAAAATACAATAACGAAATAAATCAGTCTTCTAGTGGAATTGACACCTCAGCTAATATGGCGGATGAAACAGACGAAGCGTCCATCTTGGACTCCAGCGCGATCTCGCTTCCGACTTCTTATGCGAAGTTCAAGAATTCAAGTGCAGTGCGTCCTACTTGCCTCAAGTTGAAGATTGTGAATGTTTCGGCTATCCTTCCGATGGACAGTCCGAACTCCTCCGGCGATTGTTTGGACGATTCTAGAAGTTTCAAAGACTACTTGACTCAGAACCTGGGAAGAGAGCAACCGTCGCCCTCTACTGCTTCATTAAAGCTGTCTATGAGCCCTATAGAGTCAGATCTAGGTAATAAGTGCGTTAGTGTGCCTGCGTTACTGAAGAAGCACTCTACTGTGAAAGGGCTGTTGAGAAGAGGAGAATCAGAGGACAGTGAGGACAGCGTAAGTAATATATTTTTTTTATAAAATTTATTTTAAACAAGAAACCATAATATTTATCTTACTAATATATTTATTACACTAGAGTTGTGTGTAGACCAAATCTACATTAATAGGTATCAAGTAAAAATTATATGATGTTTGGGCAAGCAATATACTATTTAATCGATAATTTTCTTGGTTTTTCTTTTATTACTAAACAAGAAGTACTTGTTGTTCAACATTATCATCGATAAAAGCTGGAAATATTCTTAATAATAATATAAAGACTTAAAAATACAATCTTAATTTAGTACAGTTTGTAAAACGAGTACAATTATTATTGGACTACTCTAGTTCATCTTTTTGTTTTTTTTTCCGTTTTACAGGTTTTCTTTTTTTGTGAATTGCTTTCTTTTTCAGTAATTATAAATTTCAAAGTTATTAATTACCTATGCGGTCATTGTAGACCGGAAATCCTTATTTTTTTAAAAATATTTCGCAAACTATTTGGATCACGTCAGGTACTACTTTTAGGATCGCGGTCAGCTTCGATTCCCGACCACAGCGAGATGGAATGGTTTTATATACACGTCGATCACTTGGCTGAGTCATTTTCTATATTTCCATCGAACATTGAATTCGTTTGAAGGAATTTCTCATTTATTCGAGCAACTGCTAAACTCTTGAAATGCAGACACATTTTTAACTCTTCTTTGAATTTTTTAAATAGGAGTTTTGTCGCCATTTTTAATGTTCTGAAAAAATTCAAAACATATTTTATTTTTTTTTATTTTTAGATACTGCAGAAGCCGCGAGCTCAGTCAGAGAAGCACTTGTCAGGTAAGTCTATATTAAATTATATAATATACTCTCTTTCTAGGCTGCAAATAAATTTATTATTGTTTGATTTATATGCTAATTTACCCTATTACTATCAAAGGATTCAACCATAAATCTTCCGTCGAATTAATATGCGTGCCGTATAATTATACCTTTCACAGATATTGTAATAATATTGTTTTGAATATATTTCAATAATTTGATTATATGTAATTTTCCTTATATTTACAAATGCAATGAAATTACTGACAATAGCTTCAACAATTTAACCAATATACGACGAAAACTTATCAAAATTAACTAAAGATAACTCGTCCTATATATATTTTATTATATATTTATATATATATATTTGAAAACAATACAATTTTAAGTTCATTCTTTATAAAATTGATGCACTTGCAAATGTGAGTTATGGTTATTAAACCCTGTTTTGTTTTGCTTGTATAATACTGGCTGTTATTGGAGAGATATGTATCTGTACTTAGTATGTCGATGTGTAATATGCATTTTTAAGAATTAAATACTTGTGACACTAAGCGTATAGAGTTTTGGCGTAGATTATACTTACTGAATTTGAAAAAAAAGTTTGTAAATTTAGTTCGGTGTGTCGTTAGAAAGAGAGCTTAAATTTAAACTTAACGATTTTAAGTTTATAGAAGAAGTAGTGGGCAAAACGTAATTTGTAAATATAACACTTTTTTACACGAAATATTTTGTTTCCCCTGTAGGAAAGATATCATCAGATGATCACCGTGATGGTTAAAAATATATTTTCCATTTAGTCGGCTCTCCCCGAGGAAAATGAGGGGACAATTTATTGTGCGATCCCTTTGTGAAATATCAATGGAAGCTCTAGAAATCCCGATCTTCATAACACGGTCCTTTCATGCCGGGTATAAAATTCCGAATGTCGGGCATATTACGACCGCGACGACTTGATTGCTATCTGCTTTCATTCGTGATTTATATCCTGCATTTTTATTGGAGAATATACCCACGCTTAAGTGACTACTGTATATAAATATTTAACGATGTGCTTGAACGAGACGTTTTATTCGCCGCCGCGCTATTAAAAAAATTGTAATACAATATATTTTATATTTTTTATCAAATTGGCTATAAGCGTAAATCATGGATTTCATCTCCTTATTAATGTGGTTTTTCCATATTCAGATGTAATCGCCTATCAATTTCGTTGAAGAGGTTGTTCATTTTTTATTCAACTGTTTTCACTTCGATGAATTCATATTGAATTCGGACCATTTTCGAGTGCATCAATATCAAGGCATCGTGCAATTACTCACACATTAAATGAGATGATCTACGATGAAATCAATATAATATATATTTTAAAAAAAGTCCAAATTTATATTTGAAAATTAATATTATATAAAATAAAACCTCATATTTAAATTTTTCAATCCAAATTCATTGCATAATTATAACATGAACCTCAAAAATATTTTTATAATCATAAATTAATTTTAACTAAACACTTTACACTAAAGATGTTTACTTATCTTAATAAAAAATATATATTTCTTCCAGAGTCATTATCGTAATAAGATATTTCTCAAATCCACCGATCAGTTTCTATTTTGTGAAATCCATTTTTATTCTTACTTCATTTTTAACGAAAAACAGGGATTCCAAAGACAAAATTATTTTTTTCTGTTAATAATCCTGTCTTGTCTATCTTATCACAAACCTTCCGTTAATCAATAATAATATTATTTTTTACTCGTGTTACCTTCGGTGCGAATCGGCTGATACATTTTTTAAATATAGTTAATCTGTGACACAAATATAATTGCCTTAACAGCTTTTTATGTTGAAAAATGTTTTGGATCTTTTGATTGCCAGATAGTATCATGGTGGAAAACTGCACAGAAAAATATGGATGTTTACTATTTCACACACTTCACCATCTTTTATCACACCACTGCTTTAAATCGGAGGGTAATTTTCAGCTAAATTCGCAGAAGTTACAGAGAGTGATGGGTCACCAGAGTCCTTGGGTGAATCCAGTACTGAGTACACGGATGATTAGCTGTGCCTGCCGACCTGTCGCCTGGCGGGGCACAGAGGGTGGGCGGCCCTTGTTACCAAGCACTTTGAACTCCAATAAAGTGGAGCTACAAGGGCTGTACGCAGACAGGCAGATGCCTGCGTCCCTGATATATTAAGGGCTAAATACTCGGGTCTTATATTTACTAAATTTATCATTTTATCGCAAATATTAGCTTTTCTCTTTCTGAACGTAGTTTATCCTTTCATTTAGTAATAAAGTTTATGTACCAAAAAAATGATTCCTCTCAACACGTTTTCTGAAAAATAAATTTTTTATCGATTAAGCAATCTTTGTTTTTATCTTGGTATCCAAATTATTTAAAAAATATATTATATGCTCAAAGTTATTAAATTTGGATATTTTAATTTTCATTCTAAAGCACATTTGAAAGCAATAAATGCGGATATTAATTTTGTAACAATTTTACCACTGAGAAAGTCAATTTGAATTGTTGTCGATTTGTTATTTTTATCGACCCTTTTGTCAGAAATAAAAATGTCAAGGATCATCTATAAAAGATTTGCTGAACTGGTGTTCTTTAAGGGCTCTCTCGATCTGGAGTTCATTTTATATACTCACCGCAGGGACGGCAAGAGAAATTCACAAATATAAATTTGTTATCTATGTATAATATTCCATCTTTAAAAATCATTTATCACACTTTCCTTTAAATGTACATTTTTAAAAATAAATTCTGAATTTTCTTTAGAATTTATCACACATGCGAGAATTCCAAAAAAAAAAATGTAATTTAGAGGAATTTTTTTAACATTGTTTGTTTATTTGTAATACTTAATACTATTTTTTTTTTTTAAAACATTACATAAACAATATTTAAGATATTAACTCTAGTTTCTTACTCGCCTAGTATGTAAAAACATATCTCAAGCTTTACTCATTGAATACGATGATAATCTACTGCAATATCGTTTAAATATCATATAATTCATTTGCAGCATATATATCGGTATATTTTAAATACAAATATATTAAAACCTATTAGTTGATAAAAAATATTTTTCATATTCGCACACCATATTTCGGCACGTTCGCAAACCAAGCCATGGGAAACTCGCGATGCGGCGCGCGAGACACCGGCCGGGGCCTCACGGGTCAGCGGGCTTTGGAAATAGGCGCAACGAGACGTCTATATTTATAATGCGCCCCTGGCGAGGTTGAGCCTGCCTGCTGTGCCGCACGCGGGTCGATTTTGAACGTGAGCAGGTCTTACTTTGTTAGCTATTTTCGATTTGGACGTGAAAATGTTAACAAATGGTAATTTTCTAAATTAAAAAAAAAAAAAAAAATTAATGGCAATTTTACTTTCGAAACGTGCACTCGCATTGCAAACTTACTGTGGTGAAAAACACTGGGAGTTTCTTAATAGATTTTTAACTATCACATCTTATCGCTTGAATTTATTTTACTCATAAAAGACGGGTTTTTAACGAAAATATTTTTTTTTTGTTCAAATGAGTTCTATTTGATGACAATTTTGTCAATATAATAAGCGGCCTAGAATAATTCAAATGATTTAGGTATTATTTTTTATTTTATTCGCATGAACTTTTAAAGCGACACTCAAATCATCTCTTCAATAAATCTAAGGCGTTCGCTATGTTGAAACGCTGTGTCTATTTTATCGCAACTGTGTTGGTTTCCGTCGGTCTCGTATTCCGACCCTGCTCTCTCAACCCCACTATCCAAGTAGACAAACACTTTTCTCTTGACAAACACTATCTTGCTACCGATACTGAGATTATAGAGAGTCGAGCTAAATAAATATTTTTTAATACTTTTGCAATGTAATACAGAACCAGCTGAATATCAGAAATATTTTTCTCGAAAATCTATAAGATTGAATAGACGCCTTTTATGCAGGCAATTTGCAGTCGCTATATCCTATTTTTCAAGTGTAGTCTAAAGCCTAGAATATTTTTTCCGCGAAATGAAATTCTAGTGACATTTTTAGTGCCGAGCTTTTTTTTCCGTTTATGTCAAATACTTTTGAGGTAGTGCTAAACTCATGTCGCAGGAGTTGATAGAAAAACTGATACAGTCAAAGGTTATTCAAAATTTATCAAGGTTTTTCTGATTGGTTTTTCAGCTTTTAAAATTCTACTTCCACTTCTAATAGAGATTTACTATGATTAAGTATAAACGTATGTACGTATGTATGTACGTAAGTATGACGTATAAAACGAGGCAAATTCAAGAGACATAGCTGCGCCTGCCTCCTATTGCTTATTTACCTTCTTCATTTATCGCAACCTTCTACTTTTACAACCTCCTCATTCTTAGATTACTTTTGCTTTTGTGCTTCTTAGTTCGTGGAATATAAAAATAATAATAATACCAATCGATTTTTGCAGGGGCGACCAATTTAATTAATCTCGGTACAGATTGTAAAAATCAGAGTTGTTTTGTCCCACCCAGATGTTGCCAAATGTACACAATCAACAAAATCGCATCATCAAGCCTTAAATTGTTAATAATTTTCTCAGTAATATGACTTCATTATATTTTCACTAAATATATAATTATTGTAATTTCGGGCATAACTCGCCAACTAATTACGCATTCATCTCCTTCCTCAGTCTAGTTTCGAACTAAGCCAGGACTTACAGCGTTGTAAATCATCATTACAGTCGGCGTTAGTGTGTGGCATTTGAACCCACCGCTTGTCGCATTACGGACGATAATTTTGATGGATGAAGTCACCAAGATGACGGTCGACTACAAAATGGACGCCTCTTCGAAAATTCAAACATAGAGGTTATTGGATTACATATATAAAATTATTGATGCTTGCTAATTCAATCCTTTCGTGACACGGCGTTTAAAAACCGCCTTAGCATCGGCGATTAGCATGCTTGCTTGCCAGCCGAGCTGTAAGGCGGGTGGAACATTTTCTTTTTAAGTTTAATTTTATTCTTAAATTAAAATTTTTAGAGTTCTAAAAGCTTCCGATGTTTATATTCAGTGACATTTCTGTACATGACTTAACAAACCAAACCGGATACAAACACTATTGTCTCTGAATATTTCCATTACATGCTCACCTGTTTTTTACCTTGCGTTTTTATAATCTTAAAAATGGAGAATAATTTTGGTTAAAAAAAAGGGTTCAATTAATTACAGCTAGTTGTAATCTGCTGTGAACACGATACTTTGACAAAAAGTGACCAGCCAAAAGGGAGATTTTTCAAATAGCAATTACAAAAACATTTATGTAGGGAGTCACCCGATCAGCTCCTGAATTTTGTATGAAGAAATAGAAGTAATCTTTTCGGTGTTTTCGACGACAGTATTGAAAAGCTTGTACAGCATTGATCTCCTCACTCAGATGATATGAAAACCAATATTTCCTGACGCGAACGCATTATCATTAAGTGCTTATGACGAGTGAGAGTATTCTATAACTCCATTTGGAAATGCCTGTATCTGATATGTGATACCACTCCATAACTTATTCTGATCTTTGTTTTATCAGAGAGAAAGATATTATAATATAAAAGTAATGTAATAATAATAAATATTTATTATTAATAAGTGATTCATTCGCGTAATTAGTATTAAATTATTCAGGTGTATTACTTTTCTTATAAAAAAATTTTTGCCAGTAAAAGATTTACTTTCAAGCCATTGCTACCAAGTGACATAATAATCTGTTCGCCCACCGTTGCCATTTAGCTTAATAAAATACGTCATGTTTTTTATTTACATAAAACCAGTGCTTCTACTCCACATAGGTATTTTTATTCTATAAGTCCATTTAAACATTATGGAATACAAATATATGTATCTAAAAACATATCATATATTTTTACGGAGTTTTAGTCGAACTAAATTCTTCGTTGATTTTTTGTTAAATATAGAGTATTGTGAAAACTTATTCAATGGATTGAAAAAAAATCAGCCTTTTCATACGATCATTCAATTTCGGATGTAAATATTTACGATTTTTGCTTTGTTCTTTAAATAAACAAGATGAATCTGTGCTTTTTGTAAGGTTTATAAATACAATATCGATAATGTCTATTATTGAAGTTACGTGCTTATAATTAATAGCTATAGTAATTTATGTGTGTGTTATATAAAAACTGTTTTTATTTTTTGGTTTTAAAGAAACCATCAGGAGGTTTCCTACGGTTCATCTTTATTAAATAGATTTGATGTTTGCCTATTGTATAAGCTCAACGATTTGTTTTATATACCAAAATATAGATACATTCACTGTCGGCGGTAGTTTTTGCGAGGCTGTTTGAAAAGCGATGCGATGTCACATCAATGGAAGTCCCCCCAATGGCTCGCGGCTCCATACAAAACGCGAGTACTAAAGTTTATAAAGGACCCGCACGTGAATGTGAAACTGCAATCGATGCTTCCGTTCAAGCCACCACTTATTTTTAGCCAGGTGATCTATTTTTCCATTGTATATGGTAAAGTAATTAAAAATATACACATCAAGCTGTCTACAGCATTCGTTTCTATATATACACATTGTTATAGCTAAGTAGTTAGTATGAATGAAATGTGTTTATAAAATAAACTAGCGTATGTTCCTATATGAGGTTTTTTTTTACATTTTCCAACCGAGAGATTAAACTTAATATTATAAGTTTTAAAATGAACTGTTTTCATAAAGAACGCTATTGTTTGTTTAGATGTTTTATAGGATTTAAAAAATAGTGTGTCTCAAACATAAAGCCAGACTCCTATTTAAATACATTTTAATGAAACATTTGCTAAAAGCGTAATACTTTATGGTTTTTAGGTTATGAGATGGAGAGAGTCAGTTTTTCTCGTGACCTATTTTCCTGGAAAGCTCTCCTGGTTTCAGCAATGTCGGTTCAAAAGCAATGCTGGATTTATTTCAATTTATATTTTGCAACTTTTCATATTAATACGTAAATTTATGACTTAAATATTTTGTTTAGATGTCGTTTTTCCATCGCATAGCATTGAAACATTATTGCGTGAACGGTAGCATGGAAAACCAATAGCATTTCATGGACATTCTGTAATTTAAACTTTCCGATATAAATAATGTATTATTTACATTCTTTTAAATTTTTACACTGTGAAAATAAAATCTTAGAGTTATGAATATTAATTCACTTATCAGAGCTTTTAATTAGATGCCATAGTAATTTGAATTCAGTAAAAGATGTTAAACATATCAAACATCATTAAAAAACAATTTTTACTGATATACTCTTATATATTTTTGAAATTTGAAAAAAAAAAGATATTAAATTGTTTTTATTTTATATAAAAATTTAAGCTTTGTTGTCAGTTTTTGTGTTTATAATCTTATCGCGTATATTTAAATTATTTATTTTAAAAATAAACAAATTATTCACCACAAATATGATTGAAATAAATGCGAGCTTTTTCATAAAAATGCATGAAAAATATTAAAAATTAACATTTCATGAAACACAATTACATAATACTTCAACGGAGAGAAAATAATGTAAATCAATAACTTCCAAGAAAACCGTCAAAGTTATTTGCTCAAAATTTTACCAAAAGCGGGAATCCATCTCGGAAGCACCGAAAACAACGCTAGTTGCGAATTCACAAACAAAGCTATCGCGTTACTTCTACGAACCGTGGGTCTTGCGAATGCCATTCGTTTCACAACAATGCCGTGATAGAGCAACAGGCGTCGCTTTTCGCAGGAGGACGCCGCGCGTAGTCGAGATAGTCGAGTTAGTCGAGTCGGTCGAGCTAGCCGGCGACGCCCGGCGACGCCCGCCAGACGCTCCGGCGACGCTGTAGCGACCAGACGTTAGCCCCGTCGTAGCACTGAGCGCTTTCGTAGAGCCTTCTTCGCTAGCATTGAAAGCTCCCTTCTCGCGTTTCTCTCCGCATACATCTGTCAAGTTTTGTGCATTGTGAAGTTTCAACAAACCAGCGTGCAAACGCTTTGTAATGTTTCAGTGAATTTTGACTCTCTTTGCAGTGATCTAAACTCTATATTGACTATTTTTGTGCAAATATATTTAAACATAATATTATGAATAATATGTTTAATAAGTGTTTTTGTCAAAATTTGATTATTTCCGTGTAAAATATTAAATAACTTTTTCTCGAAATCAAACTTATTTTTAAACATTTTTTTTTTACAAAAAGACTGATTGATTGAATACCCTTTTTATTGTGATATATTACGTAGTTTGTAAAAAAAAAATATATTTTTTAAAAATAATATGCTTAAAATATTCTCGTAGAAGTTTGATTAAATATACATTATTTTTATGTAAAATTATAAGTGTGATTAATTAAAACTCATATTCTATTAAAAAAAAACATTACTAATGTTTAGAGGTAAATTAATATTAAGTTTTACAAAAATAAATATCTTTTAGCAATTTATATGTATTTTTTATCAATCAAATATAACTTTCTATATCTCAATGGTTTGGTCTCTTGGTCTAGGGACATCTTGTGTTGTTTCTGGAATTCTTTATCAAATCTTTAAAAGTACTTTCTTTGATTTAGGTGTTATAATTAGTCTTTTAAACTATGACACCAAATATATTGTTAATATGAATACCTTGATATCAAGATCCCAATTTTAAGCAGGTTTTCACGACTACTCGAGGAGTCATATAAGGTTTCATACTTCATAAGATAATATCAAAGGGGTGGGTTCATCTTCAGAAAATTATAAAAATATATAATTATAATTACTTTATATTAAGTTAATAAATTACAATCAAACGTAATGGTGTGTTCAACCTGAAAACCAAATTCTATTTTTTGTTAAACATTAGGAGTTTTATATTACGTCTGTAAGACGAAAGGTTTCTCAGTAATGTAAATAAATATAAGTCCACAATAAAAAAGGTTACTTTAAAACAAACGTTTTGTTGAAACCTCAGATATTTTGTTGCAAACCAAATTTTATTATCATACATGTATTGCTTTCTAGTCATTGAATCAAAATATATTAGGTTCATTTTTAAAAATATTTCTAACTCACTAAAATATTAGTGTAACTAGCAGAATTGCTGACCTAATTTAATAGCAAATGGGGGTTTTTGTTTGAAATACGCGAATCCAATTTTGAATCGATGAACATTTAGTTAAATTCTGTAATCTTGTTTGGGACGGATAAGAACAGGCGCCGGATATCCGGAGAGTCAGTTCAGTTCTACAACACACATAGACACGTCGTGCCTCCCATATCGTGTTACAGCCTATTTATTTTTCAAGGCCGCGTGTGAAAGGCAGTGAATGGAAATTATACTAAAAAGCACTAAGTGTTTTTTAAAAAATACTATTGTATCAAAGTTTACTGCTGTTTTTTATTTACTATACAAACAGCGAGAAGAGGAAAACATTTTCACTACATAATTTAAAAAAAATAGACCTATTATAAAAGTGTTTCCTGATTTATCGTTTACTTTTTAAGTAGTGTGTACTGCATGAGTAACTCGATATAACTAATACTAAACTGTGTGCAGTGAGAGAATGCAAACTTTTTAAATATAGCTAGTAATGTAGCAAGTTTTTTTTGACAATTCAAGACTTATGTAAATGATCTAACTCAGTCTGGTAGGTAAAAGTCCCTAAACACGTTCCAACGCATCCGTCGATCGCCCGAAAAATCGCATAGGGTGTAGAGCTTTCGTCGAATATGTTTACAACTTTACATTACCTTAAATTAGCAGTCAATTGTTATTTTCGTTATTTTGAATTAATTTTCAAATTTAAATCATTTTGCTTAAACATGCAATTGGTTTTTTTTTTATCACGAATCGAACTATAATCATCAATTTTACATTGATGATCATAGTAAATTTTTGGCATCAACTAAAATGTTTCTTTCTTAATACTGATATGTTCAATAACGCCTAAGAATTTTTTAAAATGAAAAAACCACGTGATTACTTTCTAGACAATTTTATTTGAGCAATTTGTATACTTAATAGAAAACTTATTCAGCAAATTTACTTTTACGTTGCTAGCGGAGTAATAATGCTATGAAAACAAGCTGCAATGTAAACAAACAAAAATATAAAACTTCATAAAAGCATCAAAAATCAATGTGAACGTAATTTTCTCCTAAAACATAAAATATGGTCCCGAGTTGTATACTTTATTCAACTCACATAATATTGATTTTATTTAATGATCAAGATACACAAACAAAATATTCACCTTTACAGATATTAAAATTTCAATGTTAATACATTTATACTCCCACTGTTTATCGAGAATAAACCAATCATTTTATATTTGCATTCAAATTTTAATATTTTAGAGGTCTTTTTTATAAACTAATTCTTAATGGATACAGTAACGAAAACAAATCACATTGCTTTTCAACGCAAATCGTAAAACAATCGAATAAAAACTTTCTTAATTCCTATTTGATTCGTTCGAACACGAAAAAGTTATAAAATTCTATCGAAATTTCACCTCAAATCGTTCCGATTCAAAAATAGATGTTTCTAGATCTTCACCGAGTATAAGAACACCCGGAGGTCCCAAGTACTTACCCCAGTTTGAACTTCACGATTTTCCGCTCCCTTCTCAAGCGATTGTACATTTTCTAATTTAAGTTTTGATTGTGTTTCAGAATCGGCTACTCATTTCATAATCTATTTACGGAATCCCTAAAAGCGTATACCTGGTTCTGTTATTTTTCTCGTTGTTAATCAGGAGTGATTGAAAATGACATTTTATCTTGTATGCATTCTGCATACCAGTTCAATAAATGTTTTTATTCTTTGTGATCTTATTCACTTTTTAAAAATCCCAAAATTAAACTTTGAAAAAGATAAACTGTACTAACTCCACCAAAATAAAAACATTATAGCCAATTAACTTAAGATTTATTAAATTAACTATTCATTTTATATTTTTGAGTGTTGCTAACATTATGTTTTTAGGTTTTTTATGTTTTAGCTTATGATAATTAATATGCCTTAAATAGGTAAAAGGTCTTTAAAATCCCTATCTAATGAAAATATATTTACCACACCGTAAAACTAAATATGAAATCCATTACATTAATCATATCGATGCCTCATAAATACACAAAATATGCAGGATTTAAAATTTACTCGCGGGATATACTTTTTTTTAATAAATCACAGTTTATATGTTTTTATAAAAATTAAATTTCATATTCAAAAATAATGAATCAACAACCAAACGAATGTAAAACGAAACGAAAGAATCATTAGAAACCACCACATAGGTAAATCAAATGAATTCCCATTATAGATATCTCATTTTTTCTTCAGTATGTATACTCAAAAATTGACTTGCGCCATAAACGTATTATAAATTATTACAATCTTGAATATTCAGTTAGTTATTTCTGATTTAATCTAATTATTACAACACGGATACTCACTTAGTAATTTTACCAAAAATTTGTCAAAATAAATTTAAATAATTTACTTGCAATGGAATTATAATTTAAAAAATCGGATTATTGCGTCAATTTTGTCTTTTAAATTATTTTTTAATAAAATTACATTCACGATAAAAAAATATTGTTTGGTTTAATAATTGTCATAAATTGATATCCATTTTTCAAAACTGATTTAACAATGGCCAACATACATTATCTATTCACGAAATTTCAGAGCAAATATTCTGAAGCAGTGGAGTCATTAACGTTAGGGGTTGTAACATGTCACACTGTAGGGTGGTAGTGCAGCCTCCCACCCCTTCAGTGTATTACACTGAAAGCCTTGCTGGCTGGGGATTAATTTGATAAACCCAGATTACAGCCGTATCTTAATTTGGTTGACGTATGTTCGTAAGTAATTTCACGATCACTCTCTGTAATATACATTGTTAGCTTAACAAATTATTCGATAGTGTTTGATTACTTATCCAAACTAATTATTATAATTTGATTGCAGTATATGATTAGTGATCAACAAATAAAGACATCTTACGCGTGTACTTAGACACTAGTCAATTCGTGCATTTTAATTTTAACTCGTTTACATTAATATCTGACTCACGTATACGAGTGATACGAAATAATATTGGTTTGCAGGTATTATTATTATTTATATCCAAAATAAATGTATTGTTATTTTTATAAAAAGTTTCAAAAATTTAAATGTTCTTATTTCTAATAATATATCCATTAAAATCAACAATGATTTCTGACAACAGCAATGAAAGTTTGATGATTTTTCTATTTCATTATTTAATATCAATTAAATGTTCCATAAGAGTTTTCTTTATATTATTGATGTATTAAAATCAAAATTCATTTTTACGTCAATTTTTGTCCATTACGTGTGTGGAACAAAAAAAAAATAAGAGTTGTGTAAATTTAATATCTGGAGTAACACATTGTTAAGTTTAAATGGAAACACACAATCGTATACGTGAGCAGCGAGTCGCTCGCTTTTCTTTACACGTTCTTTTTAAATGTTTGTTTTCTAGACAATTATTTTAGGATACACATTTTGGACAGCCGTCGGTCTACATCCTTATTAATCAAGCACATTTTAAAAAAATCCTCATAAAATCATCATCAAAATTATGTTTGTTTGCTTGTGTTTATGACCTTAAAGTTCCATATCAAGATTTTATGGAAAAAAATTCCGGTATCGATATTGAAATATATTGTTTAATTGATTGATATAAAACATATTTGAAAAATATTCAACGTTTTAAAATAAATTGAGAAATAGATATTTGTTTTAATTTGTGTATTTAACTAAAATGTGTTATTCTTAATTTACAGTGTTGAATTATTAAAAATAAAAAGTGTGAAAGTGTTTAAAAAAGTGGAATGCCAATTTAATTTCTAAAATGTGAAATAAATCCCTTAATAACTAAAAATAATGAAAAGCTGATAAAATAATCAATACCATTTATTTATAAATATGATTAACGCCATAACAAACCTAGGTCCATCAAAAAAATAATCGTAAAGTGATTGTGTACAAGATGGCGGAGCAAAAGCAGTCGACGGGTGAGTCCAGCTTGTCGGTGGAGGCGATGACGTCATCGGGTGAGATGCCCAAGACGCCCTCGCCCCCCCATCACACCCCGACCAAGATGGAGCGCCGCATGTCTCACTTCAAGGAGTACAAGTTCTTCCGCAGCTTCAGCGCCAAGGTGGAGAACTGGCCCATGCGCAAGGCCGAGCAGCTATGGAGGAGGATGCGCGAAAGGAAAATAGCAGGTAAACGTACCACCGGGACTCGAGTGACCTGCGGTATAGTTTTTCTTTGAACATCATCATACCGGTTGATTATCCACAGCATTCATCGTTCGTAAACCCTTTTTTTCGTAAAAAATTTTAAAATAGCTGTATCGGAACCTCCAATCGATCGATCAACTGAGGGGCCAAACAAGTTGTAAGCCTCGATGAACATTATAGGGAACGCCTGGTAATGCAGACTTAATCTTGATATAAAAGCTCGTTACTACCCTATACTTCTACGCAAAGTCAAAACTTATCCACCCTTCTTGGCAGAGTTGCTTTGAAATTTGTTTACATATGATTGTTACACATTAACTGGAAAAATTGGAAATAATTAGGGACATTTTTGGTACGTAGATACATATGCATGTATGTACAAATAATTTTTTTTAATGTGTATTTTTTTATTAAACTTATTTTAACTATTAATTATATGGATTGAGGACAATAACAAACGGAGAATGCCAATCAGTCATATGATTATCCAGGAAAAAGCTTTAAGTATATTAGAAAGTTTGAAGAATGGAGATACCGATGAATCTGCTGAAGATGTCACATTCCAAGCAAGCCGAGGATGGTTTGAAAAATTTAAAAATAGATTTTATTTGCATAATTTGAAAATGAAAGGTGAAGCAGCCAGCGCCGATAAGGCCGCATCTAAGGAATATCCCAAAATTTTAAAGGGAATTATTGAAAGAGGTGGTTATAAACCTGAACAAGTATTTAACGTAGACGAAACAGGGCTTTATTGGAAGCGAATGCCTGATCGCACGTACATTTCAAAAACCGAAAAATCTGCGCCTGGTTATAAGGTGTCTAAAGAACGATTAACTTTGCTACTTGGTGCAAATGCCGCGGGTGATTTTAAGCTAAAACCACTTTTAATATATTTGTCCGAAAATCCAAGGCCTCTTAAAGGAATAAATAAAAATCAATTACCCGTCATATGGAAATCCAACAAGAAAGCTTGGATGACTAAAGCTACTTTTAAGATTGGTTCAAAAATCACTTTTGAACAGAAGTGAAAAAGTATTTGCGGGACAATAACTTAACAAACAAGGCTTTGCTAATTTTGGATAATGCACCAGGGCATCCTACTAATTTATCCGAGCTATCTGAAGATGTCATGATTGAGTACCTTCCGAAAAATACAACAGCTCTGATCCAACCAATGGATCAGGGTGCAATAGCCACTTTCAAGGCATATTACTTACGCCGAACTTTCCGACAACTTATAAGGGAAACCGATGGTAAAGCTTAAATTAAAACATTTTGGAAAAACTATAACACCAAGGATGATGTTGACAGCATCAGTGAATCATGGAAGGAATTAAAATTAACAACAATGAACAGAATGTGTAAAAAGTGTTACATATTTAACAAATTTGAAACCGATCCCATTGAATTTGTATTAGAATAATTGATTCCTTATACGGCTTTTCGCTTTGCGGCCAAGTTTCGTGGAACGTATCTAGGCCGCAAAGCGAGGTATGGGTGTAATTGCACTGAAATATGAAGCCCATGCTATGAGAACTAATTCGATTTCTAGGAGTTTTTTAAAATTCAAAAAAAATTGGCAATGCATTGATACGAGTATAATGAATATGATTCTTGATATAGTTAATATTCACGCAATAAAAAACTTACTTTTTCTTATTTGATACGCTGAAAGAGTTTTTAAATAAATCTTTTGAATAATTTCTCGACAGCTAATCAGAACCACGAAAAGTCACAAAATGAATTATTCTCAATAATTACATTAGCTTTCAAAGCAACTGGTTTATATTTAATATAAATACAAATTTATTTTTGGCTCGCCTGAGCTAACTCAATTTTAGCATTGAAGGTTTTCATTAGTATCTGACCTTGAGTAAGAACGCGTTTGTTTCAAACTCAAAATACACAAGATTTCGTGTAATACCAACATCTAAATCTATCATGATAGTTTTTCACATAAAAAAATAAATAAGAAACATTAAATTTTTTCTAAAACAGAAATATTTCATTCTCCTTTGCAACACACCGTGAATCTCTCTCTACAACATCTCGGTGGGTAAGTATTATTTCTCTACACGTCTTCGATACAAAACATATTCCGATTGAAAAGCACTTTACATGCTGAAGGTCATGCGATAAACGGAAAGCACAATACGCAATCTTCTTACGGCTCCAGGTACACTACTATAGAAACACACCTTAGCCTTAACATATTCAGGGAAACACAAATCTCTCCTGCCGAGAATACAAAAAAATCAATCATTATACCTTTGCATTTTTCGTGTTCCTTGTAAATTAAGTAATATCGCTTACCAGAATTTTTATTTTACTACTTTTTTCATAAAAACTGTTGCACTTAGCTCTCAGGTATCATTTTTTTACCCACATATACATATACTATTCTGTGTAAAAATATCTATTTTCATCAATTATCAATTTTCTGCATATATAATTACTGAAAACGCTGTATAAAAGTAATTGAATATACTTTGATAAATAATTTAAATACGATTTGTAGTATAAAAACGACATCGTTAAGTAATTGTCGACAAATACTTTTTTACTATACGCTTCCGCCATACTGTAACAATAATTCCCAATTCAGTTCATTTAATTTCCGATATATAAGATTATTCAAATGAAATATTTCAAATAACTTGAATTTTATTATAAATACTAAGAGAATCCTTACCTTTACATTAACATTTGACGACACTCCGTGTTATTTACATACACGTAGGTAGGTACATACGGCTTGAAGGTTTCACGGCCAGAAATTCAGCAGCTGACAGATCAAAGGGATGTTTCCGAATCGCATTCCACCCCTGCGCGTCTTCCCTTCATATCAGCGTGTATTTTTTCTGTCAAAGGTTTGGGTCTTTGTCGCGATTGAATGGTTATCAAGGAAGTATTCCAGAATTAGAGCTTATGAAATTTATTTACGTTTCAAATATTGTGACTCATTCTCGTTTGATTTCATGTATTTGTTTGCATTGTTATATTTATTTTTCGTTTTTATTTGTCTAAAAATATTTGTCTGACATTAAATACTTTATGGTTTGCACGTCTGTCTGAATCAATTGTATTATAAAAACCCTTTAATGATTATTTTGCTAAAATAATAAAAACCAATTATTTTAATGTTAATTTTTCTCTTCTGCTTCAACAAAGGGTATGTTTAAATAATATAAAATGAAATTATTTATATATGATAATGATTTATTTTCCAAAATAAAGCGTACGTATTGTTTTTTATCTTCCACTCAATGGCTTTCTTTTCAAACGGTATCAGTAAACTCTATAAAACTCTAAAATCTATAAATCATGGCCTTACCAATACCAATGGTTAATACAATAGTAATGTCAATTTACAGTTTTAGTTATATATTTTAATGTCTTGTGAAGTCTTAATTTTAGTTTTTTTACGCATTGTTATACAACAGAAAATATACATTAGCGTAGATTTTTCTTTTCAAACGTGCAGATAAAAAAACGTTATATTGTCTGATGTGAATTTAAAATCACATCAGATTCACACAATTAGATTTAAATCTAGAGCATACTATCGGTGTAAAGCTCTACCGGTAATCACTTGACCACGTAGGTATAATAAATGTAATCTTCGAGGCTAGCTTATTACTTCACAGGTTACTTCATCACTGTTTCCATGAGGCAGGGACTGCATTATAAGTCGTGCATACGGCCGCGTGCCTCCGATCCCCTATCACTCCCGACCTGCAAAGGTTTTCTGTTTTTAAATATTCTAAAAGCTCTCCTGCCGTATCAAGAGCCTGACTGACATTCGCGAGGCTTTCAGGTCCATATACCTTTTTTCCTGTCTCACTTCAGATCTGGGACCAGTGGATTTTAAGCTGACGGTAAAGTTATGTGCATGTAAAAGGATTACTAGTTTAGCAAATAAATATAATTTAAATATTTTTGACGCCTTTTAACTTATATATGGAAATTTAAAAAAAAAAAATTAACTTTTACTGTTCCTGGATTTTATTTTCATTAAGGTTTTGGAGATCTTTTTAGCTCTAATGTTTCAGCCAGACTGCTCCGAGTTTTTGTCTTGTAAAATAAATATTAATTTATCAATGACGGCATATACAAAAGAATATTAAAACTTTATAGGAGCATTAAAAAAACCTCTCACTATTATAGAAATCGTCAGATGAACTTTAAATGTTGCATTTCTTTTTACTAGAAATCAAATAATTTATGGCAAAAAATATTCCTTAAAACAAGTTATTCCGTTAATATGCATATTATTTGAGAGTTTATATACGTACAAACGTAATTTCATTTAATTAAAAGCCGTAATATCACGTGGAAAATATTAAAGATATTTCCGTTTTACGATTCTAAAATATATGTAAATTATACGCAAGCTATGGTTTGTAAAAGGTTTTATTACGCAGAATGTAATATTCCATTAAATTATATTTTAATGATACAGAGAAAAACCCGAAAGGTCCCGCAGAATACCTAGCTGCCGACCTTTGAGACATTCCGAGCGAGCGCTCGTCTGCGAGGCGAGGGCGGCCCGGAACTTCCGACGCTGAAACACTGCGAAAACACCGAGCCACGGACTCGGTGAAACCTTTCTTATATTCAGCGTTTCAAATACCCTTGTATTGAACTTGCTGCTTTTGATTAATAAGTGTACCTGACATCTGATAATTCTAGATCAACTTTTTATTTTTTATTATTTATGAAAGAAATTCATACTATATTGAGATTATATGTATAGTGATTGTGTTAATTTTTATTTTATAAAATATAAAAAACTTGTAATTTTCTTTACTTATCATAGATTAGTAGTTGAAAATATTTTAATCTAAAAATCACTGTCTCTGTTAAGATATCTCCTGTTCGCAAGATATATATATTTATAAATTTAAATATGAGGATTGAACTCGGTCAAGAGTTCACTATATATTCTCTTTATCAAACAAGCCAACTTGACGAAAACTATTTGATAGATGTACGAGTAGTTTTATCACTTCGTTTAGAAGCTATAAAATAAATAAGATCGTCCATAAAACTATCAAATAACTGAATAAAACTATCATTTTCGCATCAGGCAGAATATGAAAACCATAAGGAAGTTTCCTAAGACCATTAGGAATATTGGAGATCGTTTCCCCCGCGAGTCCGCGCTCCCGGGGGGCTTCCCTGTCGCTTCTCTCTTCCTGAATTTTCCTTTCTCACAACAGACACTGTATATAGCTAATGCACTTTAGACGATATATTATCGTCTCTGTTTTATGAGATCTTTTAAACAATAAAAATTCAAGTGAGTATTGAATGAATACAAGTAAAAAGTGGCAGATATTGAGTTATTCAATAATTTTAATTGCAACGGAAATTAAATAACTATTTCAAACTACAATCACTATTGAGGTTATTGCGCTTAGAAAATATTACATCTGCAATATCAGTGTAAAATTTATATGACCAATGTAAACAGTGTGGTTAGTAAATACATTTTCTGAATTGCAGTATAGCTACAATGCATACAAATTTTATTTACATAACGTAATTTTAAACATAAATTTAATATCAAATGTTTGATTGTATTTCAATTAAATATGTGATTAACAATTTCAGTGATATACCTACAATCGGAACACATAATTCATGCGAGGATTCTATTTTATGATTTTTTTGTTTTTAATGCTTTAAAAGATTTTAACATATTTAAAAAAAAAAGTATTTTTGAGTGTTTCTCTTTTTTGTGTAATTTATCGCTATTAATTAAGAAAAAATATATGTAAATATATATTTTTTTAATTATATATTAATATATACTTTAATTTCAATAGTGATAAGTCTTATCTGAATTTAAAAACAACCCTGATTAAATAAGGCAACCGATGCGTTCAGCTTGAAAAAAGAGTGTTTTTCTTTACCCGAAAAATTGTAAAAGCTTATTCGTTAACAAAAAATATAATTTTTACAAAATAAAAATATATTAATTTAAGTCTGCTTAGTTGAATTACATTTTTTTAATTATCTTAGTAAAATTTATTTTCTTAGCCGCAAACCCGGGATAATTGTTTCATTAATAATCCTGCGACGGAGAGAATTAATCTTAAGTCCCAAGTAATTTGACTGTCAAACATAATCAGGAACACATTCACGCATCGCGGGCTTTAGCAAAGTTATTCAAAGACAATAAATACCGTCCCCCTACTCACTTCGTCTTCCGCGTAGAAGACGAGAGCGCCGGCTAAACAATTATTCCTACAATTTATAAACGGCCTGAATTTTAATTTTAGGCTCGGGCTGTTTTTAAAATATCAATAGTGATTCCTTAATATCTCGGCTTATTTGTTCAGATTTTTTTTTTTTTATGAAGTAAAGAACGATATTTATTTCACATATGTTATATATATATATATATATATATATATATATATATATATATATATATATATATATACAAAAAGGCGTCTAATTCAAGGCAACTGTGAGATAAACAACCAATTTCTTAGTTGAATTTCATAGCATAAATGAACAGCAACTTTCCCAAAAGTCCGTAAGTTTGCACATTTTAAAGTGCAGTTCTTTCTTCTTATTTTGAACATTCAAGAAAAAAATGGCTTGCATAAATTCATTGTGATTCAGTAAAAGAATACAGATTATCTGTTTGCTTATTTAACAAGTGCACGCATTCAACATTTATAAGATATCAGTTTTACTTTTGGTTCAACGCCATCTGATATATGCTGCATCTGATATTGAACACGCAATATGCTGTATAACAATATTCTTTTTAAAGTAATATATTCTGACAATATTTCAATGGTTTTTGCAAAAGATATATAAATATTTGAAATGTGAACAAGCAAACGACTGCTACAAGTCGGTAAACTTTAATTAAAATTACGATTTTTTAAAAATATAATCAGGTGACATATTTTGCTTTGTACAATATGTTGCAACTCATTAACAATATGGTATAAAAGAAATATTGTATCAGATCGCGGCTCGGCTTAACCAAGCGCGAGGGTGGTTGTCTCCCCGAGCTCAAAGGTTCCACGGGCGGGGTAGGTGACCGTCCCTTTGGCTGCCTAATGCGGCGCACACGTCACCCCTCCATTTTTAACAACCTTTCACCCCCGACTCTCTAAGTGAGGCATAAATAAACAAGCGAGGATGTAGTGCCCGGCCAGGTACATGCGAGCGAATACTAACGTAAACAGTTTCGTGCAGATTTAATGTAATTTCGTTTTTAAATGTCATGTTTTAGGCTTTGTA
Source organism: Atopsyche davidsoni (assembly GCA_022113835.1). Lineage (NCBI taxonomy): Eukaryota > Metazoa > Arthropoda > Insecta > Trichoptera > Hydrobiosidae > Atopsyche > Atopsyche davidsoni. Next base: position 3,732,578 of record JAILWY010000006.1, on the reverse strand, counting down.
ATTAATGAGGAAAGACATAGTAAATGGTCTAGAGCTTTTAGTTTTTTTGTAAATACGTTTACAATTTTTGTATTTTCAAAAGAGAAAGTATGAATTTCGTTACGAAATTTGTAGTTAAACGGTACTCTTCAAAAAAAATCTAAATTTAAAAAGTATATATTATATTCCCTAAAAATCGTTTCGTTTCGATATCAATGAAATATTAAAATAAAACTAGCCCAACTCGCTCAATCAACAACACGTATCTAACAGTTATAAAATTCTGGTATTTACTTCTATCCAAACTTATAAATTTACGAGCAACTTAGACTAATCAGAGAATTTAAAAAATAAACTATTTTATTAATATGTTACAAATTAATTAAGCTGTGCGTGTACTTAAAGTACACACGGCATCACATTCAAAGACTGCTTCAGCCACTACGAATCCCTCTACGACGAGCAGCGCCTGTGAAACTCAAGCTGTGCTCTTGGATTTGAGAATTGGAAATTGAATTTTGAGGCAACAATTTATAATTATTGAATCACTCCCTTGTTAGAACCAGGGACGGCCTCGAGCAATCGAGTTTTGAGTGTCGACTATTAGATTAAGATTGGCTGCTGGAATCGAGATGTCTTAATTCGAATCGAAAGTTAGAGAATTATAAAGATGAAATTTGATAAGCATTAGGGTATTTCGTTATCTTTTAATGTTGATATTAAGCAAAAGACCGTCGTAATTTTAAAATTCTCAATTTACAAACAAACATTTGATTTGTAAAATCATAATTGAATCCGTGTTTAGGAGAGAATGTCGTGAGTCAAATCAGGTTAGCGTAAATTATTAGGATTCTTGACCTTATCTAGATCATCTTTATATAATCCAAAATATAAATCAGAGTGTTTAAAAAACTGTCTACATTTACACATCTAGCTAATGAAAAATGATCTTACAAAATTACAAAGATACATTTTTGTTTTCTTTTTTACTTTCTACTTTATTAAACTATGCACTTCAATAGCAACTTTTGATCTCTCGAAAAACTCTACGTTTTTCTGCGCGACAGATATAAAGAAGATAGAAAAAGAGAACAATAAGGAGAGTACAGTAGCGGGCAGGGACAACTTTCACCAAGTTGATTATGAGAGCATCAAGTTGTTGGGAAATTTTTGCTGAAATAAAACTACGTGACAAAAAATGCTGTCATCCAAAACTACCGGTACTAGCTCGCCCCCGGAAACTCTGGGAATTATTTTATTCTGGCGACACTTTTTATTACTTCCTGTTTTAATGAATTTCCTATTGTTATTATCGTACAGGTTTTGTGAACAGGTCAGATGTAAAAAAAAAATAAATTCTAAAAATGATCACAGATGTCCAATTTTCACTATTTTTTTTAAATATTATATTAAAACACGTTGACTTGCTTGCGTTGAGATATAAAACACGACCTGATTCGATCTCGCCTTAAAAACCTACTCAAATATAAACAAACAAACAAAAAATATATATATAATGTACTGTTATATTCAATGGAATTATCTGTTCAATTATGTAATTATCAAGTAGTAAAATTAGTGGATTTTGTGTGCTGGAAATTTAAATAGCACTTAAAAATATTAGACTTTCTTAGTACAGCTTCTAACTTTGTGACGAAACACGGGGAATTTTCTAAATGATCAGCTTTTAATCAACAATTATCCCCCCTTCAACGATTTTCAATATCACAAGAACCTCTGCCTCACCCTCCTTTGCTACATTGCCTGTGGTTTGTTGCTATGGCAACCGTTATAACAACGTCCATGTAATAATGTCCGCATAATGAATTATCGCCGTACTATCGCGCTTTATCCTCGCAGGACGAGATTTTAGCCCGACGATTAGCGGACCTGAAATTGTATTATCTAAATAAGGTGTTTTCAAAAGGAAATTTTCGTCGTTCTGTCCTTTGATCTTGAAATGAGGTCTGTCGTTGATGTTAAATTGATAAAATGCCATATTAACGAAAATTTTGAGCTTTTAAAAGAAACTAAGTAATAATGATAATAATGATTTTTTTTTTTTGCAGTGATAAAAAAGTCACATAAGTAAATCTTTGTTTTTATTGTCATGTTTATGCTATATGACGGGTTATTTGAAAAACTCTTCATGTTTATTGATAAGGAATATATAAAAAAAAAATTTAAAAAATGTGAAGAAGATAAAATTCTTCTAATATAGTTTTAAAAAGTATTGCTAATGAAAATACTACTGAAACAATATTTATAATTTAACTAAAAAAATATAATAAATAAATACACAAGTTCATTTATCTAATTATGAAAACATTGAGGTCTATTTAATAAAAGCTTTAAAAAAACTTATATATCAATTTAATATTTCATTTGCTAATAATTAAATGTTACATCAAAAAATAAAACGTTTCATAACAGTTAAATCGATGGTTTTTTTTTTTTTTTTTTTTTTTATATATATGTTTGGTACCTTGCTTGTTATATACAAGGTATTTCGTCACAATTTGGGGAAACTTTCCAAACTGGTCGATCGAATTGCTCTATAAATGGGAGTGACTGATGCTACACCCCCTGGTTTATCTTTTTTATGGTTCCGATAACATGCTTTAAGAAGCCATCCAGTGACTTCATCAACTGTGGGTGTCTCGCCACTGACTTCAGGTCATCCAGGCACAGACCTTCCTGTCGGCATTGGCTCTCCAGTTGGTGTCTCTGAAGACCAAATATGGGGCATGAACCCACAAGGTGGATCACTGTTTGTGGTGTCAAATCATCACAAGGGCATGTGTCGTCGCTCGTCAAGTGGAACCTGCGGAGATAACTTCTCATCGCTCCATGACCCGTTAAGAGCTGGGTTGATTCAAAGCTAATTCCGCAGGTATTCCTGTATACAGCGGCGTCCGTTACAGAATCAAAGAACATCTTTGTTACGTTTCCTTGCGGAGAGCTTGTGTACCTTTCGTTCCATGTGTCCATTGTAGTTTTCCTCTGGAGATTTTTTGCGAAACTCAGAGGAAAGTCGGAAAATACATAAGTCATTTTCTTTTTGGTGGCTTCTTTAGCCTTTTCGTCAGCTCTCTCGTTGCCAACAAGACCTACGTGAGCTCTCACCCAGCCTATCTCGATGTTAACATCACTTGCTTGGATTTCTCTTAGCTTTTTCTGGATGTTTACAATTAGAGGGTTGGTTGATTGTTTGGATATACTGTCTACCCCCGAGCGACAATCAGTGAGTATTTTCACTGACTGCCACCTACCAGATGGTTTTAGTAATATCCAGCGAAGAGCCTCGTTAATAGCAACGAGCTCACTCTGAAATACGGAGCAGTAGTCAGCAAGTTTCAATTTTCTAGCAGGAAGTTCTTGGCCGTTTTCATATGGAACAAAAGCCGCTCCAACCTTTCCCTCGAGTAAGCTACCGTCCGTGTATATAGTGAGCTCATTGTCTTTTGGCGTAGGGATATCTTGGTCAAAATATCGGGGGTCACTTTGATGTCTCTGACTCGGATGAGGCAATGAAAAAATGTCAACTACTCCTTGATATTTCCTGTCACTAGGAAGAAAATCGGTGATGCCTCGTTTCTTGACATTGTATATTGCTTGCCTCTCTTGTATCATCAGGTCCAGTGGAATGAGGCCAGAAATGGCCTGGGCTGATACAAGTGATACAGTTCTGTATGCTCTGCATATTCTGAGTGCAAATTGTCTCTGAAAAGTGTCTAGTTTCTTCTTATTTGTTTTCTTTTTGGTTGCCTCAGCCCATACGCTTGCCGCGTATGTGATTAAAGGCTCGACAGCTCCAATGTAGAGTGCTTTCATCACGTCAGGAGAGCATCCCCATGTGGGTTTCGTTGCTCTTACAATCATTTGGGTTATCGCAGCGGCTTTCTTACACACGTTGTCGATATGGCGAGACCAGTTTAAATTTTTATCTATTGTCAGTCCTAGGATTTTGAAATGATCGACTAGGGTGAGAATTTTGCCATTCATCGTGATTTTCGGGGTACGTTCTCTCCGGCGGGTTATCAGCATCGCGTTCGTTTTATGCTCTGAGAACTCTAATTTCACTTTTTTACCCCAGTTAACTATGCGCTGGAGAGCAGACGATGTCAGCGACTCGGCATCTTCAATAGTATTGGCCGATACTATTAGGAGAACATCATCAGCAAAGGCCTGTACGTGGCAGTGTTCTCTGAAATCTATACTGAGCAGGTCGTCCAGTATTATATTCCAGAAAGTTGGACCACATGTAGAACCTTGGATGCACCCTTTAGTAGTCATCTTGCAGCGTGTAATTCCGGCATGGCTGATTTGCACAGTTCTATTGGAGAGATAGCTTCTGACGAGTTCAAATAAGTTGCACGGACATTGTTTTGCTGCTAGTTGGTGTAGCAAGAATGGCCACCATGCATTGTCAAAAGCTCCTTTGATGTCTAAAGAAACAGCAATATTTAATAATTTATTTTCCCTGTTATTTTTAATTTTGTCTATCGCTGTGTTAAGTGCATCTTCTGTTGATCTTTGAGGCGTAAATCCGAATTGATTATTATTTAGTTTTTTGGAGATATGTAGATGCCAGGAAATTCTTTCAACCATCAGCTTTTCCAGTGTCTTGCCAAATATGGAAAGAAGTCCTATAGGTCTATAGGATTTGATATCCGTGTAATCGTTCTTGCCTGGCTTGGGAATCACTATCACTGTTGCTTTTTTCCATGTGTCCGGGAAACATTTCATTCTAAGACACGCGTTGAACATTTCGAGAGAAAGATCTCGAAATGATAGCACGAAATTGTGACATATATCCGAGGTAAAATTGTCGTCTCCTGGCGCTTTTGATGGATCCATGTTTTCTAGTACCCTGATGATTTCAGAGATTACAAAAGGTGGGTCGTCGGGTGTATTGGGTGTGGTCTTGGAATTTTTCCTGATAATTTTTTGATCTATAGTGTCTGTTGACTCTGAATCGTCCGGGAAAAAGTATTCTTGTAATGCTTCAGCAGAGTCCTCCGCATTCGAAAATATTAAAGGCCCATTTCTTAAAGTAGCAGGGGGCTTTGCTTTATTTGTAGAGGTGAGTACTCTGTAGACCGTCGACCACACTGTTTCTCTGTTTTGGTTCGAGCAGTAGTCTTTCCATGATTGTATTTTGGCTTTCTGGATTGCAATTTTGTAGGTTTCTTTAGCATTTAAGAAAATCGATGGTTAGGATACTTTAGAATTTTAGCCACGATATTATGCAAGCAGTAGCGAAATTATGTTTTGGTTCAATTCAAACGCGTTGGAGTCTAAATAAATGTAATCAAGCATTCAAACTAATCCCTTTTATTACACGATACAAACAGAAGCTGTGCTCAGGCCTAGAACCTTTGCTCTTATCGGATAACACGAAATTTAGTAATGACAAAACAATTACTTAATTGTCTCGGGATTATAGATACTCACCGATTATCAGTAGGAGGTTCGTACCCTTTTAAGAGAGTCTCTTTGCATACCACAACAATATATAATAAATTGTATGTATATATAAGAGAGAGATATACGAGAGATTTTTGGTTAATTTTGTTAGAGATGCAATTCAAATGCGGTTTAACAATGCCGAGGAACTTGCCAGTGTAGCGTGAAAATTTTTTTTTTCTATTTTTTATATTGCAGCCTGAAATAATTATACACAGTCAAGACATTTTTGCTGTGACTTATTTAAAAAAATGAAAAAGAGGTTTTCTCGTTTGACCCATGCTGTAATTTTAATATCATTTTATTTTTTATTAGATAAAATATTCATGTAAATACAAATGCGTTATTTTCAACAGTATGTATTTAAAAGGTTGTTCACAAACAATAATATGTTAGTATATCATCTGTATTGGAGCGGAGATTTCGCACAAGACAATAGAATTGTTGAAAGCAAACTCACCCAGAACAAGAGTGAACTCTGCATACCTTCCGTTCTAATTTAAATTGAATGTAAATTTTACTCCAATTGTTAGCAAACGAATGCGCAGCTGTTTCTTGCGACACTGAAATAATACTATGCTGGAGAGAAATAACTGAACTACTAAAGTTCTTTAAATGATGAATGAATCTAACATATTTTAAATACCACCCGTAAGATACAAACTGTATCTTATAATGTTTTGGAAGAATTCTATCTTTCTAAAATTATTCAGATTATAAAGCTATTGTATTAAAATTAACACACATATTGTATCACTTTTGTATCATCTCTGATTATTAATATATAATATACTTCTTTAAAAATGTCAAAGTATTACATTTAAAAATATATATATGGTTTGCGCGTACTTTGAAAAACGCATCATAACTATCAATATGAATTTGCTTTTAAATAGTACACATTAAACAGCAACTGTCCGACCAACAGTTAAGGCTTTGGAGTGTTTTTGGCCTCACCAGATAACTATGAGAAACTGACAAATATATTAATGAATATCCTACAAAATATAAGAAACTCTAACTTTAAAATAATATCAATCAACATTTCACAAGTAAACAAACTCCCATACTGGCCTAGATTTAATATTCTTATTATTAATATATACAAATAGAATTCACAAGGTTCACACTAGTGGCAAGCTAAGCAAGAAAAAGCTAATTGTATTTTGAATTCAGAAATAGAAAAAAAACAATATTATAGAACATAGTAAATAAAATATACGATTATAACAAAACTACTTTAATGCTTTTGTTTAATTATAGTATAATTTCGACACACGATTCGGTCTTTTGACTATCTTGAATATATTTTTTTAATATGTTATATAAACCTTATTTGTATACCCAAGTCCCAGTTTTTAAAGAATGTGCTAAGAACAAGTCCTTATACTTGGTGGTAAAGGGACAGATGGCTAAAATGAAAAATATTATACACCTAGAGAAAAGTTCACAAAGGGAGCATTTCAGGCCCTCAGGGTTTGGATTTAACAACTAATTTAGGGGTCGTTTAGGGTCCGTCCACAGCCAAGACAGATCTTGAAGTTATTATACGGCAACACAATATAAAAAATCAAATTTAATATTCTGTTATAATTATTTCTAACCATTTCATTTTTTTTTCTTTCAGTTAATTGGTTATATATTTAGTTTGAATGCAAAAGTCCTTCAAAAATTATATGAATTTTTTAAAAAAGTTCATACTATTTATTATTGATTTTATGGCAAAAGACAATCTATATATTTATTTACTGACAGACGCTTGATAAAAATATATTTGTTAATCATACACGTAAAATGTTATATTTGTCAACTTTGAAGAAATTAAAATGTTTAGTGTTATTAATATTAGAAGCTGGTTTTACACTACTGTTGCTTAAACACGTCACATAAAAAAGAAATCAATAAATACCTATGGTAAAAAAAATATACATACAACTTATTTTTATCTGACTTGAAAAGATGAACTTATCTTGACATCCGTAATTAAAAAACCTCAATATATTAATAAATGTATTAACGCACACAAAGGCTTCAAACAATTTCTCCACGTTTAAAATGCTTACAAACAACAGAATTTTCTTTTCATAGCATCGTAAATATATTAAACAGCATGCCAAGGGCATTTCAAATTATATTTAATATTTCCGACATTCACGTAAAGCTAAACATCTTCTAGGAAGGGATACCCCCCCTTCCCTCTGCCCTCTGCCTCCTTCTCTCGAGTCTGTCCTTAACTTCCGTGTCCTTATTTATTCAGTTAAAAGGGCTCGTAATCAAATGAGATTGATTTCCCGTGTAAGTGATCTTTGATATGAACCCATTCGGTGTTTTGAATACAAATTTTTGTCTATTGAACATTGAATTTACATGTATGCACTAAAACACCTCTCGAGTATAAATATTTGAAATACTATTATGTCATCATTTTTTAAACAAATGAATCAATTTAATACATAACTTTTTACAACATAATGCAAAGTATTCCCAATTTATCATTTTATCAGTGTATATTTTAAAATTGATTGATGTATAAGTTGAACATAGATATCAATTTGACTTTGATTTCGCCACCTTCAATATCAATTTTACAACTGTGTTAGAATTGATTAACGGGTCACTCGTAAGAAACAAAAATCCGCAACGCTGCCTGAGCTTCAACAACAGATATAAGTGTGTAGATTTTTAAATATAAATGTTAATGTGATCACTACTGCTTTTAAATATAATTCATATACAAGAGTCTAATCATTCCAATGAAAGTAAAGGCAAATCTTTATCCATGCTTGATAATTCATTCAACTAAAAGAATGTTCGACATCTTTTCAGCTTTTTAAAAAAAAAAAATACAAATAATTATAGTCTGATATACTTGCTTGGATTTATTTTCTTATGAAATTTCTGATGGCGAATATATAAATGCTTTTTTCATTTTACTAAGATAGAATTCACGAGAAGTATTTTTTGAGATTAAATGAGATTGACTTATCGATTTTGTACATTCACATTTTCAAATGTATAGAAAATTCATTATAACTTATCAAAAATAAACCGTTGTATGTTTCCTTTGAATTCACTAGACAATGCTTCTGCTTATACAGCTTAAATTCTTCAAAGATTTTTTCCAGATATGCTCAAGAAAACAGTCACAATATTGAAATCTGTTAATCCATTCCTATTCGTTGCTTTTGGTACATTTTTAAATATAAAATGTTTTTTTTTTATAACAGGCACGTTACTGGGTTTAAACGAGTAATAAAATTAATATTAACATAAAGTATTAGTATTTAAATACACATATTTAATTCACATTGACTGATTACAAACCACACAGTGCATGAAATAGATATGAAAAGATTATTGTACATACTTTAGCTTAAACTCAAAACCACGATATTGCTATCTACTTCCTTACCTAACACGTCTAAGAAAACATTACTTTGAATAAATTATGAAATATTTCTTGTTGCTTTAAGTAGATAAAAAAACTGCTTCATTGAAATCAAAACAACATTCCAGTAGCAGATGCATTCGAAATAAGACTGCCAGGTGACAATACTCGTATATTTTACTTTCTGTATTTCTTTCTACCGCGATGAATACCACCGGGCAGATCAAGTTTCACCGTGCAATATGACGGCGGGGTAACTCGTTTTTGAGTTACAGACTTATTCAAATTGATTATCTCTGATACGCTCCCGAGATAAACTGCAGATAATTCAGTTAGAGAGACCTACGGCCGTGTTTTTTATTAGTTACTGTAAGTAGCCTTATCTAGATACATCTTGCAATGGAATCAAAATGGACGTTAAGTTAATCAGATAATATGGTAATGATATTGCTTCGAAATATAAAGAAGTGCCAGGAGACTTTCGTAATTACTAATAAAATTATTATATAAATAAATTTACATCTCAGCTTATCGGTGACGCGTAGTCATACAAATATTAAAACACCGAAGGCCCTAAAATATATTAACTTTTATTCAAATTTCAGTGGCATACGATCCATTATTTCATTAAAATGTTTAAAAAAATAGTTTATTTACAATAATACACCAAAAATTTTTTTCACTCGTGATGAAAATGTTACTAAGTGTTTCTCACATTAAGATCTGGATCCAACTGGTTACAAATACAAACGAACCTGCGTCCTGAAATGAATACGTACCTCACTGAAAGCCCCCTTAAAATATAAATTTCGAAATATTAGCATTGTTAATTTTATTCCAATGTAGGCTCTCTTTCTTTGCTATTTTACTTGGTATGTTTTTACTTTGTTGGGTATGTATAAAATGATATGCATTCGGCGTATTCAACTATCAAAATATACGCTTTTGCTATGACCTCCTTACTAATGAGCCTAGTAATCTCAACTAAAATATAATTCAATCTGAAATCAATTTACAAAAACATCATCAAATTGATAAAAGATTAACCCTTTGCACTCGAGAGGTGCGGATTCCGCACCACACGATGTAATGCCGCAACTCGAGAGGTGCGGATTCCGCACCAATTTGCTTGGTGCGGAAATTCGATGTGCGGTGATAACTATTTATGGTTTTTTATCTGGTGATTTCTTGTTTATGTTTATGTGATCTTGTTCTTTAAAGTTCGTTACTAAGCACTGCCCATATAATTTTACAAAGATCATGTTATCCCCCTTTCAAACTACGCTAGAATTTCTTATCCGAGATTAGTGCGGCACCATAAAGCGAACTGCATTTTTGGTCTCAGTTCGACCTTGACAGCCATGGCAAAATGACTAGATGTGTACCTACCTAATCAACCCATATATTTTTTGCTTGTACTTCTTATCGTAATCATTCATTTGAGGGTCCTTAAAAATTAAATTTAAATTTCAAAATTCTTTTAGTTTTCATTAGGTTTATTACAATAGATCTTATAACTAATGTTTAGGTGAGGTGTTTGTCTATCCCCGTCCTGCGCGCAGGTTTCGGGGCTCTCAATGTGTGACTTAGGTGGTAGCGTACATGAATTTCTATGGTTGTGATATTGTGTTAGGCAGGGAAAATGAGTGGGAAAAAACCCTTTATTCGCATGTGTTTATGTGTAATAAATATCTACGAACTATATAACAAAAATAAAATTTATAACAATAACAGGTAAGGCAGGAGGATGCAAAGTTCACTCCTGGGTAGGTTTTTTGGGAACTTGGCGCTCCTTCTTGTATAGGGTGCCCCTGGAGCCGTCGGAGACTGTTATATTTTCACCGAGTAGGATGTGATGGGGGAATTTGTGTCTGTAGTGGAAAGGCAGTGAGTCTGGGGTATCGTCTCCGATCCCTTTGAGGAGGGGGTTTTTTGATTTTCTTATGGACTGGTATAGTCTTTCGGTGACGTGAAGCGTCTGAGTTGCAATCGGTGGGATTTTGGTCTGGGCACAGAGGGTGGTTGTCGATGTACGGTAGTAGGCACCTAGGATGAGGCGTAGGCAGGAGTTTTGGGCGGCTTGGATACTCGCGATGAGGTGTTGGCTGGCGTTTGACCAGACAGATTCGGCGTACATCATGTAAGGCCTGATGATGGAGGTGTAGAGCCTGAGCTTGGACTCGAGGGGGAGGGGGCTTCTAGCGCACAGCAGTGGGTAGAGGCTGTTTTTGCCTGTGTGGCCTTTTATTCGGGCGGCTGCGACGTGGGGATGCCATGCGAGGCTCTGATCCAGATGGACTCCGAGGTATTTCACCTTTTTGCTCCATTGGATCGGCTTGCCGTCAGCTCGTAGGGGGTCGGTGCGATCGTTACCAGGATGTTTCCAGGTGAAGATGATTGCCTCAGTCTTCCCCTGGTTGACTTTGATATTTGAGGGTCCTTATTTGCTTAAACTTATATTGCACTGAAGAATAGACTTTTTTCTCCCTCACAATATCAATAACCTTTCCATTCACTTATCGTACCATTATTTTGTTTGCTTTATAATATATAATAATATTATGATAATGTGTTTCTAACTAAACAGCTGAGAGGAGAACAGCCGCTTAATCACTTGCGGTATATGAAAACCTTAGTTCGGCAATTGACTGGAGATTTTCGTCAGACACGTGCTAGAGCTTCACTTCAACCTGCGATTCCGAAAATCCGCCTAAGTGGAAGGCTGCATAACATTCTAACAGGAGTTAGGAAGGATTACAAAGTCTGTTCTCAAAAAAATAAACCCGGCAAAAGACATCAAACGACATACTTTTGTGATACTTGTCCCGAAAAGCCGGGCATGCATCTCGGCAATTGTTACATGAAATATCATACAAAGCAAAATTACAAAGACTTATGTTTACGAACCTATCTTCGTAAAGATGTAAATATACATTAAATATTAAAATTAAAAAAATTATGTGTCAATTTGTGTGTGTGAACATTTTAAGTTAGAGGTAAAAAATTCACCGAAAGTGATACGAAACGCTTCGAGTTGCTGATTAGTCCGCGCGGAAACGGTCTCGAGCGCAAAGGGTTAATAAATTAAATTATAAAAGTATGTATTTTAAATATAATAAAATTTGCAAAGGATTATATATTCTATAACTTTGACAATAATACCACGTATTCCCAAAAACGAAGAATGTATGAAGAGAACTACAATAATATATTATACGCTTTTTTTAAATTATGTTCAATAATTGGATAGTTTAAATATTCAAATAATTATTTACGATTTAAATTGATACTAATAAACAAATAATTTTCGTATTTTATAGCTCTTAATTTATCACATTTTAGTTAGTAATAAATAGGTGAACACAGTACGGCTAATAGAATGGTGTATCCCCTCTATACATGGCGAACTACTCACAAACATGAACAAGTCTCCGCTTTATCTTCAAGCCAAATTGAGCCCAAAAGCTCTACTAACTTTAATGACAAAATATGCATTAACAGTAATAGACATTATGGGCCGAAGTAGTAAAACTTCGGCACTCGGAATTAACCCATAAACACGAACTGAGAATGTCAGAGCCAGGGTTCTTCGTATTCCTCAGCACTGAGTGCCATGCGACGCCATATTCTCACAACCTAAACAAATACAATAACAACCTTATTAAATTATATTTCGGTATCCACGCAATAGCCATCAGCTTGGTACAAACATTTATTATGTTAGATATGAAAAATATTTGAATAAAAACTTGTAAAAAATTAATCACGACCTGTTATAAATTCTTAGACAAACATAACAACTTTTAATTGTTTGGAATAAAGAAAAGTTACATTTTATGATATTTTTTTTAAATATAAACATCGTTCTAATACCTATTTCTGATTTGAAAACATACTATGTTATTTGTAAATAAGGATGCTTTATATATTATTAAATTTAGCTAAGCAATAACCAATCTCTGAGATGTAAATTAATTTAACTATGTTGAATCTGCTTTATATAATATATATGTTTAATTTAGAATTATATATAGTAAATGTTTTCTAAGAACCTTTGAACTTTTCAGGTGCCAAAATCTTACATCATTTTTTATTCTATGTATTAATGGGTCTTTGAATTAATGATGTTTGTAAATTAATTACACAAACGTTTTAATTTTGATTTTATCGAGAAATAATTTCAAAGCAGTGGTTCCTTCGTTAGATTACCGCAGATCGTGCTTAATCTGTTAGGTTTCCCAGACTGCCACTTTAGGCTCTTGGTAGATAATCGACTCCCCATTTCCATAACAACAATTTCCGAAACGGAGGCAACGGGGTGGCTTCATGAGGTCTGTAATACGATTGCACCCCCCACTGGTATTTTCGACCTCCAGTAGGGGTTGCTAATGCACCAGTTTACTTAGGGACCGACACAAGCAGACTTTGTGATTATTACTCTCTCTCATACAGTAAACAAATGGTTTTTGTGACGGTTTGTACAAAAAAAAAAAAAAACACAAAGATATTACATAAAGGAAACATCAGTGTTATTTGTGGAACGTGTATTAATTATCTATATTTATGTACATTTTCTATTATCTATTATCATACAATTTTTTTTTTCATATTGCTAATACAAAAAGTTGTATGTTTGAAAGTTAACTGAGCATTTCTTAATTTCTAATCTGCTGTTGATATTAAGTTTCGTCAGATAAAATAGACATCAAACTCCTTTCTAAACAAGTTATTATTTTTGAGTTTTGACTATGTATGTGATGATGATAATGAAGAAGGATGCAGCTATTCTTATTAATCATCTACTAAAAAACTATATTACAGTATAAAGAAAAATACAAATTAAAATTTACAGACCATTTATCATCGTTATGATACTAAATATTAATTAAAAAAAAAAAAACAAAAATTGGGTTTCATCGTCCATTGTATTAAAATTAAATAGTCCAATTTAAGCATTCAAATGCGTATTTCGATTAATATATTCAATGGCGTTTCATGTACTACATAGATGGGTAAAAAAAATATAATATGAAGTTGATTTTAATCCTTTACTAGTGGAATTTCAATTTGAATCGACTTGTTTCAAATTGATGTAGTGGCAGAATCTCGGTGCTTATTTTTATTTATGGATCGCTTTAAACTGCACAAAGAGCAGCATTGACAAATTGCAAACTCTAAATCAAATATACCCGCCTACTCGGGCTTGAGTACTCGCGAGCGGCTCGACTGCCGCCCTTATCATGTCGAGTGCACTTTACGATCGCATTATTATATCCTTTCTCACCGGCCAATATTTGTCCAATGAAAGTAAATCGATTTTACATCAAGCGATTCTCAAACTTTACTATATTATTTCACAATTATTTCGCTGTTTTTTCTGTATTGTGTTATGTACTTTCGCTCTGTGATCGAATTATACAATTTATTTTATGCAATAAATAAAATCACTAAAAACGTATAACTTCACCAAGGCTATTTATAAAATCATATGAGATTGAAAACTTTGCTTAGTGATCTATACATATTACTAGTAATTTTCTTAAATAATCAACAAAGCAACCACGATAGACACAATAAAGATTAATAACAAGCGCCTGCGGCTTGACCAAATATTACATTATAGAAGACAGTTACAAAATAAAAACTTAGATGTTTTATTTTGATATTTTTTATAATGTTGAATTTTCTTGGGTTTGGGCGCCACAGTTTAAGATTCTCCGGTGATGACCAAACCAAACGTCTATCAAATTACAGCAGCCAGCCAGTCTGCGCTCCGTCGACAAATTTAAAAATTTAAATGTTGAAGATCGATTGAGTCCTTCAGGAGATTTACTTGGCACCCAGTCTTCTGATCCGCTCTTGTGTGCTCGCTCAGACTTGTTTATTGAGTGTCCAGTCATTTATTTAGACAAGTCGACATAAAATTACGTCTCCTTAGATTGGACAAGAATTACTTTTTCTATTTAATAATATTTAGTTACAACAGCTTTTAATTTAAATACACATTAAAGTGGTATCAGCTACTTGCGTTCTGTCATTGATTGATTTTAATTGTTAGAGTGTTATTTTTTGTTGTTGTTTTGTGTACTTTGGTGGTACAAGCTTGCATTTGTTTAATCATATAATAAATATCCATTGTGCGTATCTAAATCTCACTTCGATTCTCACAGCTCAGGCATTCCTTACTTAGAGAGCGGCCACACACTCACGGGAAAACATTCAATAACAATCGTTATTACTCGTTTGCGAGTATCGACTTACATTGTTTACGAATACCTCAGCATTTATACCTAAACCGCTTCATTTGCGGCGAATGCCGAGGTTCGTGTCTCGGCTAAGTTCACGAGAGGAGGATTTTCAGCCATTGCGGACTGCGGTTGGAGCTGACGTTTGATGAACTCCTCTCTGAAGGCACTCCGGCTCCAGAAACTCGACTTGGAAAGTATTACGACTTGGTTCACACGCCCAAAACAATCTCGAGCCCCCTGTCAGGCTTACCACCCGTGCGGCTTTCATTTTCTATTATTAAATATGAACAACAGTTTAGTAACAACACGTGTGAATAATTATAACCTAACCTCAACCTGGAATATGGGTAAAAATAAATAGCAGTAAAGTGAGGGGCGTGAAGAATTCGATATTTTGTAAATATAGTTGACATGCAATGAACTTTAAATTTGAACATGCAGTTCTGTGAAATGAATTAAAATATACCCAACACTGTCGCAATATCTTGATTTTCGGATCAAAACCTACAGTTTTGTTCACTACGCTACCGAGCATGTTAAAATTGACGTTCTAAATATACGATCACAATACTCACCACTGAGCTATCCGGAAAATGCGTTTCGTTTTAAATTGTCGATTACAATGTGAACTAATTTAAATGCGTCTGATAATGTTACTTTAAAAAGACAACGCCGAGCAATAATTAAATAGACCAAATACAAGTACCTACAAGTTTTGAGCGTACACTTATCGCTATTATATAGTAAATCCTACTTATATACTTTTAAACCTTAAGCGTACTCTTTCTGAAGTTATAAACTTTTTTCATTTGGTTGATTGAACCTTGAATGTATAATGCAACAGTTCTTATTCAAAAAAGTAGTTGGTGATCTTATATCGGAGGAAGGAACCGCACTCTTGGACAGTTATCGACTTCATAATCCTCCATATTCTACATAGGTCAGCAATAATCACCTTCCTGGCAGCTTAAGTGTCGGTCGACTTGTTAACGTATCTTCGCTGAAAAATAGATTTCTATTGAGTGATATAATATTTTCCCTCGTAGACATCGCTCACTTGAAGAGTTTGCCTATATCAAATTGTATCCATCAAATTGAGTGTTAAGCATCCATCCTCTATTATTCACAGGTTTAATACATAATACCGATTCATATATTATGTATCGGAAGCTCGGGTTTGGTTAATATATATTGATGCAAAAAGAAATAGCTTTACTCCTAATTTTTTCTAATTGTAAAAGTCTACTAATAATTGAGTCATTTAAGTAGTATTTATTTTATGAATGATAAATAAAAACATAATTTTATATTTAAAAAAAACAACTTATTACATTACTTGTTGTAAATACTAACGCAGGTTAATTAATAATACACTTTTCCAATAATTACGAGACGAATCACTGAAAGTTTAATTAATTATAGAATGTTAAGCAAATTATAATTCCTAGTAACTAATCAATATAACTTTTTAACTAAGTTGAAAGTACATTAAATTCATCTTACGTATACTCATTTAAATTAATAATACGATCCTTATTTAAAGAGATAAGTTATGTAAGATCTATTTTATTAATAAAAACCCTATAGAGCCTTTTTTGTGCTAAGTATGGATTTGATATTTGACTGAAAAATAATTAAAAATACATTTAGAACAGCGTAGACAGACTATCGACAGCTTTAATAATATGGTTTGAGATTGAATATTCAAAGTAAGTGTTTTTGCATAAAAAATACAACACCGCTCTGCATTGTTTAATTCGTTTTAAACAATAAAAATGAAAAAAATGTGCCCCGGGCCAAGCCAATTTTATGCTCACGTGAATGTATTTTTAATAGTTAAAAATATCATTATAAGTGAATTATATTATTTTTCAAAGGTAAAGCCTGCCATTATTAAAAAAAAGATTTATGCTATAGATACACGTAAATAAAATATTAACTGTTTTACACATAGTTTATGTGACTATTGATGCATGTTAATTAGATAGAAAACTTTAAACGAATATTATTTATTGTTTATTTTTTATCAGAAATAAGCGCTTTTTTTATTGATACAAGATTGGAATCACTCAGTACAAGAAAACGACATAGTTCAATTGTATATACCTGGCAACCGACGATGGCGTCCGCTCCGTCCCGAATGCCGCAACTGTTTCTGACTAAAAAGTCCGTTCCAATACATGAGTTACTTATAAGTTTAATTAAAAACAAAACTACATTAAATATACTAAAAATTCATCATACTATTATGAGATTTTTATGATGATTCTATTGCATTATATTATTAATTGCAAAGGTATTTATTTTAAAGCCTCCATTATGTAAATATATTTCATAATAAATAATGTCAGTAGTCTCATAAACCTTTAGATTTATTTATATTCATTGCATTGGCGAATAAATTAAATAAACAAGATTATAACTGCACGTAATATGACTGCATGGTTAGATGTGTTCATCGTATTTTATTATTGGTTTTTAGAATCAGCAATTAAAATATTATACAATCGATCGATAGTTTGTTCGCACGACTCTCGTTCCGAAAAAAACCTCTTATTAGTTTTTTTGAAATCTACTCTTGTTAATACCAATATATGTTGTTCTTAAAATATGACAGCATTCAGTTGTCATAACACCTATAATCATTAAATATATAAATTTGGATTTATTTTTGTTACAGGTATGTTTCTGCCCTTGCTGTCGTCTGTGTTGATATTCGCCAGTCAGTAAGTTCTCGTAGTTTACACAAAAAAACAGGAATTTCGGAAATGTTTTGCTTTATAAACATACATAAAAGGACGTCGTTCAATCTTGATAACATTGCCATCGCTCTACAATGTAGAGTCTACATGGATCTCCCCCCCGACCCTATCGCTCTGGGTTGCCCGGCAAGGGAACTGACCAGACTTCCTCATCTCGATCCTTGACAGTATTCAGGACTATCATCGGATAATCTTTTTGGAGCAAAACTTTCAAAAGTCTTTCAACCTCCATATCCCAGGACTACTTGATTATTTTGAAAATAAGTAGTAAAGATGTCTCATGCATCTGACGTAGAATATATGTGTGTGTGTGTGTGTGTGTGTGTGTGTGTGTGAGAGAGTGATTGTGTGAGAGTGTGAGATAGATAAAAGAAAACAAAGTAATATGCAAAGAATGAAGTTTTTTGGGAGCAATGCCACAGTGTTAGGTGTCCCATGAGCCCGATCTCGCGACGCGTCTTGGATTACTCTCTCATGTGGTATATATTGCGTATCAACGTCTTTTAATATTCCATCGCAGTACTCTTTCTGGCTAATTGCATTGCTAAAGTCATTATTTATAACTGCAACTAACTAAAAACTTGCATATATATATAGAATTGATTAACACTAATTATCAATCAATAATTCAACACCATGGAGAAGATTAGAAATTCTCATTTAA
Organism: Atopsyche davidsoni; assembly: GCA_022113835.1. Classification (NCBI taxonomy): domain Eukaryota; kingdom Metazoa; phylum Arthropoda; class Insecta; order Trichoptera; family Hydrobiosidae; genus Atopsyche; species Atopsyche davidsoni. The sequence continues at coordinate 3,714,068 of JAILWY010000006.1, read as the reverse complement.
ATTCGACATCTCGCTTTTTTACCACTGCCATTATCGCCAACAGAGAAACCGCAAGACCTTTATAATTTACTCATTAACTTTTACTTGACGCATTTTGTAAACACAGTGATGAAATAATATTAAAAAATAACGCGCTAAAGTTAATGCTATTTAAAATATAAAATAAGATTGAATAGTACATAATTTACAGGGTATTCATTAAATATTTTGACGTAGATCTTTCATTATAAAAAAAACTTGATGTTTTGAAAATAAGATTAAAATGTTTACATCAAACATTTTGGGGGAGGTTCCTCGAACCCTACAAAATCATTAGGTTCGCCTGCATCAATCTTCGAACTTATGAGTGAAAAATGATCATTCATGACTCGCACACATTCTGCATGTTCTTTATTTTGTTTTATGTCATATCATTAATAACATACACAGAAGCATCAAGAATTTAGTATCCACGGGGATCCCCTGTTAAAAAAATCGTATTCCCATTGTGTATTTTATTTTGCTTTTATCAAAAAATCTTACCGAAAATGCTCGCGGTGTAGGTATTTTTTTGGATGTTTAGAATAAAAAAATAAGTAAATACAAATTAAATTATAACGTAAAATCAAAACAGAAGCTACACTTATCAGAGGTTATATATAAATACATTTAATAACCAAAATAAAATTTCTAACCTCATTGACATAATTAACACGGCAAATTATAAGATCTCGTGATGCCTTTCAAAAAAGACGTAACCTTTTGAATATGTACATATTAATATGGCAAATATACTAAATCAGGATCCATTTCACAGCATAGTATTGATATGTATTTATCTTAATATCATGAAAATTCTTAGAAGGTTTGACTCAATATCCTTTTACACAGCGCTGCTTTCGCTATTTTTTTCTTTTGAAGATTTGCGCTTCTGTAGTTCAGTGTTATAGCAGCGAGCGCTTTTCAGTTCCCTGTACACTGCAATATGTATCTTCACAACATTCGCATACTTTTTTATTTTTAAATATGTATTTATATCATGGATACGACCGCCAAAAAACGTAATATATTTTTTAATCAAAATTTTGATAAACAACAGGTATTACACATCCCAGAGTGCAAGCCTCGGTGGGTACGAAGACTGACTTTGTCGCAACCCATTTAGCGATAAGTTGTCCTAAGTATATACACGGGCTTACTTTTGATCCCTGCCTCCTTATCTCATTAGTATTTTTCTACCTGCTTCCCGATGGGCAGGTACCTTAGTGCAAACGCCCTTAACCAACTCAAGCTCGGAAACGCTATCTGATATATGGAGTTGTAAACAACTTTGTTTTGGACTGGGCTGAAAACAAAAATATATTCGCATATAATGCAAAACGCGGTTGGTGAAAATTTAATTTTTATTTTTTCATCGCTGTTTATGTATGTATTTATTTACACATAATATATAAAAATAATTTTTATTGAAGGCTTTGAAAGTGTACACACTACTAACTTTTAATGTAGTATAGGTTTGAATTTAACATTTTCCGTGTTTTCATGTTCCAAGTTATATGTGATTTTAATCTAGTCATAATCTCCTTACAATGCCAATGCCGGGTAACGGACTTATATTGTGCGTGGATCTGGAGTTCCGAGGAGTCGGAGGCTCGCGCTAGGCCGCCCCGCCCCGCGTGCCCCGCGTGCCCCGCGTGCCCCGCGTGCCCCGCGTGCCCCGCGTGTCCACGTGCCCACGTGTCCCGGCGGCCGTGCTTGGCTCACAGCACGCCCGGCAGCCGTCAGTGTCGGCCGGCAAGCCTGCGCGCGCGCATGTCTCGCCTGCTTCGGATCTCACCGCTCACGACGCGCGCGACGAAACGAATTCAAAATCGATCTGCAGTACGCGCGCTCGTATCGATCCTCGCATTTCGCAGTGAGGTTATTATCGAGTGTTGGCGCTCTCGGCTGCAATTGCATTGTATTGCACCCACTAGTCGCTGAACAATCGACTGCTTGCAATTGATGCGAGTACCGAGCGTGCTAGATAAATTCTTGAACTGTGTGTTTGCCATTGTTTTGTTTGGACTGCGTGTGCTATGTACGTACCCAATTTACATTGTTTCAGCTTACTTAGTAATTATGAAGAATCGAATATCTGTTTGTCGGTTTGGCCAATCATTGTAGATGTCATTTCTAGTGTTGACAAATCGTTGGATATGTGAGAATATTATGTTTCTGACACCTGTGATAAATTTGTTGTATTCTCTGTCCGTTGGTAAATGATCTAATCCAACTAATATCAAAACAAGCGTGGTTTAGTGCGAATTAATGAATAACGCATACACGGCGTGATGATTCATAGCAATTATTCCGATAGTATTCGGCAGTAGTGCTCTTGCAACATGACATCACTGGCTGTCCGTATACCGTGCAGGCGCAGTGGAGACTTATTTAATTATAGAGTAATTCAATTAAACACCCATAAATAACTTAAAAAGAGACATCGTTTAAATTCATGAGAATGTCTAAACTGTGACTGTTTTTTTGAATGATTCATTATTCCTTCTCTGCTTAACGGTGCATTAAAAAACGATATATTTTTAGTGCAGAAAGGCAATAAAATATTATTTATAAATTGCATCTATTGTTAAATTGACTAATTACGCGACTGAACATCGCTTGTTCCTTCTTATTGATTGATTGATAGATAGTATGATTTACCTAAGCAAATAATGCATACTCGATCTTTAATCTCGTTTTTTATGACTTATTTCTTTGATAAAATCAATTTCAAATTAAAACCTTAATAGTAAGATATGGCTATAAGTTTGTTTACTTCATAAGACGGCATACTAGACACTTTTATTATTGGAAAGAATTTATCTCTGACCTTTCACCCTGCTAGACAGTAAGTTGTTAGCTCCCGGTCATTATCTCTTATCGTCAGTTTATTTTTGTTTCTATTGTAGAATTAGAATCATTCAGAGAATACTATCAGACGAATTGTAGCTATACTATTTACTGTACAGTAAAATTTTGCCGATAAATAGGGTGAATTCTGGTTTATTGTTCTAACGTGTTTTATAAATGTTAAATATTAAGTTGTATATTTTAATTTAATGTGCTTGTTTGATTTAAATTGTTTATCGTAGGGTTATTTTTGACGTAAAGTCAGTAAAAGAATTCGAATAGAAAATTAAATATTCCCGAAAACATGACACTTTTTGAACCTTATACAGAAAAAATATTTATTGTACACGTCCAGTTGGCCTTAAATGACCTCAAGACCAAAAATATTTTTTTTCATTTGAGTAACGGATTTTATCAGTCACAGTCAAATCCCTAATACCACATTGATGCAAGTCGAACTGAATTGTCATTCTGCTTTATGGTTGAAAGTTATTTTTATTGCTGACATGTTTCACGCCCTGTCAATGCCGGTTGTTCTTCGTGGAATTTAATTTTAGTAGCGCATCCCTTACAAAACTCTCGTTCAGAAATATTTATGATTTTCGTAGCAAAAAAAGGGAACCCCCGTGGCTTCCCCCGCAAACGTGATACCCCAGTGACCCAAAGCTACGAACGGACACAGTAGGTGGGACACTCCTTCATATAAAAACAAAAATATATAATGTAATATACAACCCGTGTTATACTTCACGATATATTAAACGGCCCTTTAAAAAGGCATTAGGTTTTGAAACATAAAAGCTAAAGATATAAATCATTAAATGATCATCGCCTTAAAATTATACATACTATTGTTTGTGTTACGCAAAACTATTTTAGTATTAGATTTTTTCAGTAGAAGCTTCAATTTAACATCATATATTGCTAAATAACCAATGATCTTTTATTTAATGTCCTTGATACATTCAAAATACTTGAGTGGAATTTAAATAATTTATGTATTATGTCTTTGGTTCTGTCATATTTTTTGTTCCCATTCATAAGATCATGTTTATTAGAATATCTAATGCGCACACTGAATATGATATTCATGTATACATAATTTAAAAAAAAATTAAGTAATACGATACATAAAAAAATGAGATCAACATATTCAATTAGGTTAATACGGTACATACACGAGCACAGAATGCTCAAATGATGTAAAAAAATTCATTTTAACTCAATAAAATAATTTTATTTACAGTTTGCAATAATAACATCTCGATACAAACATTTGTCACGGGATATTTATTTGCGAGTGCATGGAGCACGTGTGAGACCGGCGACGCCTCCCGCGCATCCAGCGGCAATGACCCCGAGTCGGTGCGTCCAGGGATCAGCTGGGTTTTGATTGCCTAGATTCGAATGCCCCCGGAGCGCTTCCGGGCAAGGCTCCGCCGCGCGCTCCCGCATGCCTCCGAAGAGCCCGCGAGTGTCCCCGGTTGCTACGCGACCGCCAAGTGAGGCGAGACGGACAGGCCTGTGTTTTTATTGCGCTCGTCGTGGGCCAGGCCCATTTGCATGTTGCTGATCGGCAGGACTCGGAGAAGATAAATCAGAATAGAGCCTCTCAAGGATCCCCGGGACATTTATAAACGAGAAGCTGTTCTACGTGGGACTCGATCCTCGCGAGCGAGCTCTGCGCTGTAAGTGGATTTTGTTTATTTTTCTTGTTTTCTTATTATGCTAAGCAGCTTACGTTAAACGTTTTTCAATTCAAAAAGGTATTAAAAATTGTATTACAATAAATTTAAATAATAGATTCTATAATTTATTGAAAGTACGTCTAATTTGTGTTCCAATACCCTAATCACCTAGTAGCTTATTGACCATTGAAAACTCTCTAAATTAAAAATACAAACTAATGAAATACACTAGGGTACATTTATTGAGTACATCTAGTATTTCTTGTGAAATAATGTTGAATACAAAAAAATATATAATGATCAATTTATGAATTTTAAATGAATTATTAAGATTATTAAGGTGTATCGAATACATAAAGTTTCACAAGTTATGTCTGATACGGTCATTAACCATGTCGTAATTGAATGAAGGAGATAAATAAATATTAAACCCATTGCACAATTAGGTCTTCATATATTTATAATATATTCCAGGCAAAATATTCACCGCCTGTTTACTATGCTCCAAATAGAATAATATCTAATTAAACCCGCAATCCTTGTACATGTTCGACAACTCTGAGTACATTCGATAGTCATCCGCTCAAATGCCTTCCCCGAGCAATTCAATGACAACTTGGTGCGAACGCGCGCTACAAAATCATGACAAATTGCCTCAGCGACCGACTGACTACGCTTGGCGAGTTTTCGCATAAAATAATCATTCGACAACGACTACGCTCGCGCGGAAAAATTCATGCAATGCAAATTGAACCCAAGTGTCCTCCGAGTCATCTGCTGGAGCCGCGTGTCCGTGGAATACTTGAAACTTACCTGTGATACTAGATTCAGTATGCAACAAGAACTCATTAACCTGGATAAAACTGGCGCACTCCGCGCGGGCTGGTGGCTGTACCTAATGACTTATGGCTTTTTGTTATTTGTAATTAATGAGGTTACTACACCCCTCATTTATTGTAATAGTACGCCCACTGTTCTATTACATGTAAATTAATGGGTTATCCAATGAGGTTAATAAAATTATCTAATTTAACTAAAATATACCAAATCAACATGTGAGATTTTTTGTGTGAATTCAATGACTAGTTTAGAAGTGTAATGTCAAAAAACCGCGATCACTTTGCCCACATTTTATTTTCAATACTATCGTATTTACAGAAAAAAAAATCGTATACATATTTATAAAACTTCACTGTCAAACTTTTCTGTTTTCAACGATCTGAAATTTAAGTAAATTTAGCTCTTCCTACAGTTCAACAATAATCTACGAACAAAATACATTGCTTTTAACCAGATAAATTATATTGTTAATGGTAATACAGTAAACATCAATCTGCTGGTTTTTATTTATACAGCTAACTTTCTCAGATACTACATAGTAATCTGCTAAATTTTTATCATAATCAGTATGACTACTAATAGGTACGTAAGTGACTTCGTTATTTACTTAAGACAATCTCGTTCTGCAAGTCGTTATCTCTTATCAGTTGTAATTATGCGAGTATAATCAAAGCAGGACAAAAAAATACTTTTATATATTTATATATATATATATATATATATATATATATATATATATATATATATATATCTACTATAATAATAGCCATTGTGTGTTTGTATGTATGTTTCATTTTTCCGTTCTGTATAGAATATCTTAAAAGATACAACGCTGATTTTTTGCACATAAGTTAAGTAAATTTTTCCGCAGCTATGTGCCGAATTTCAAGACGATAGGATAATATTTTCATTCATAAACTTTAAAATATGCTTTAGCGAATTTCAATATGTACGAATTATATGATTCACTTCTTCGCCGCGAGATGTCGTTCACCGCGAGAATTTCAAATTTAGAACTTTTACAAAAAAAACAAAAGACGCATCGTTCATCAAATACGTCATTTTGTGACGGGCTACATTACTAGTATATATATAATAATAATAATACTAAGCTCATTGAGAATTAATTTCATACAATGATCATACTTTCAGTAGATACTTGGTAGAGCTAATAAATTTCAAAAATTTATAATGTGATTCTAGAATTTTATTAAAAGTCCATATCTTGAACCTCAACTTTATTTCTCTCATAAACTGGGTTTATGAAAAGGAATCGGAAAGTCAACGCGCACCTACGAATTTACATCTGTGTATATATTATACACAAACATCAAATTCAAAATACTCTGTTATATGGTAGGGCCATTATTATCCGTGGCAGGATCACATCAGGCTTCCTCGTTGATTTTCCTCCACAAATATTTTCTATAGGCTGTGGTATACAAAATAGATACTCTGAATTCAGGTAAAGGGTATAACGGATAGCAAAAATAATATTTTTTATTTGTCACACTTTGGAAAGGTGAAAGAAAATGTCCTTTTCTCGTAAACCTTCGGTGAGATTATCTCCAATACCCTGGGTGGATTTTCATGCTGAGGTTTTCTATTTTTGCAGGTGTTTACAGGCCAAATAATATCATCTTTTGCTTTTAATAAAACATGATAAACTTAAAGCGAGACAGTTTGATAACATGAACATCTCAATTGCATTCCTAATCGATTTTTTTAAAATTGTTTTAGTTCGCATAATATTATCAAACACTTTACAATTATACGGTTTTTAAGCATATTTCACGATACGTACTCACGAAATACTAGGAAGTGTTGTGATATTGTACACACAGCTGGTACTGGAGAAAACAAACATCTGCCTGGTTTTGGCTGTAAATTAAAAATATGTTTTAAAGAAGTATGGAGCTATATTTCATCTTACTTTAAAACACAGTGACGGCCCGATGATTAAGTACGGAGCTTTCAACTATAAAGCCCAAAAAATATCAAGTAAAATGTTGCAAGTGTGCGCAGATATAGAATTTTCAGTTGTCACGAATTAGCTTTGACACAAACGCCCTCGACTTTTTTGTCTCAGAAATATGGTCGATGGCACTTTTGGTCTAGCGGTGACCTCATTGTTTGCCGATTCAGCTTCTTGATTTTCGAGTAAATCGTATTAGCTCCGCGACCGAATCCATTAACTCCGCAGCTATATTATCTCTGGTCATGAGAACCAAGGATTTCCTTAGAATGTACTGAATTATCAAAATACCCGGCTATACTATCTATGCAACAGCAAACGTAATATCTGTGTAGTTTTTATACATCGCTCGAGTAATTTCTACGCAAAAGTGTAATTTAACTCTTAATCATGAGTATTTCTTGTCCTAGATATGCTGAACTGAGTATTTTTCTAAGATTTACAGTCGTATTATAGCATGTTTAATTTTGTAATAATTCATGTAGGTACATTAGGTATTGTTGCCATCAGTTTATTTTACACACACACATATATATATATATATATATATATATATATATATATATATATATATATATATATATATACATATACATATATATATATATATATATATATATATATATGTATATACATATATACATACGGCTTATAGAGCTTCTACAATGTATGTTGTAAAAAATATGCTAGCAGTAGAATAATCACCAGTATTCTTTGTAAAATTCATATAAATGGATTTTCGCTTCTAGGAACTGTATCTGTTGCATAATTTAAATGATATATAAAACATATCAGAATAATAGAATGGCTTGATACTGTATCCGATGCTAGGCTTACTGGCGTTCTGAAGGTGTCTGCTCGAGATTGAAATGTGCCATGCCATCCCATCTGATGAAAAATACTTACCTAAAAATACAACCCCGTGTTAGATTTTGTGCAAAAATAAAAATTGTTTTTTTTAATAAATGGGTTAAAATTAAGGCTACTTCTTAAATGTCCAAACTCATACTTCAAGAGGTCAACAATATTTTTAAAAAATATTATTTGCAATTGTACTCATCTTTCCTTATTTCCAAGCGAAAAAAACGTCAATTACGCAAATAAATGAATTGCACCGAATTACATATAATCTGATGACTTTTTAACGTACAGCTATTGCTTTTACTTAGTTTTTAATTTTTGTCATTGCTCCTAATCAATTTTTATATATAGATTTATCTACACCCACTGTGAATAAATAAAAACGTCAGCTGTCACCGAATCTTATAAGAGCTTAATATTGTTCCTTCATTTTGATTTGTGCTTAGAGAATAATATCCCAGTTCCCTAGGAGACTAATTCGGGTCTGCCTTTGAAACATAATGTATTGAAGATAGTGATGTCTAAATATCTCTATTCTGATTGTGAAGTAGGAGACAGTTCCACAGCTGTGGCCGAGGAGTGGGCCCCGTCCCACTCGGGAGCCTCTCCGCAGTGCCCCAGCAATCTCTAGGCACCAGGTGCTACTCCGCCGTGGACTGCCACACCGGATCGAGGTCCTCGCGCGCCACAGCCGACTTGTGAAATGTGCTAATTGCGAGCCATGCGTCAGCGGAGAGTGTGATTTAGCGGCGGGGCTGCGGATGACCTAGTCGGTGCCGCGGACCGGTTCCAGAAAGCTACATACTCAATTATTATGATATGAAGTCTCTTAGAACAGATGCTGCTATTAAATTTGCACTGATGTAAAGTCTACGTCATTTGTGATTCATCAAACCGAACAGCCAAGTAAACTAATGAAATCCATGTGTGCTTTCTGTAGAGAACACTATATTTGTCTAAGACTTTTATATTTTAGCAAACTTTAAACTCTTATAATGTTTAGTATTTGGTATTATCTATATCCAGCAACGATTTTAATTTTTTTTTTTTGTTTGTTGTATTTAATACTTTTAGCAAGAAATCAGACCCAATAACTTGTAATTCCTTAAAGTACTTACACGTCTTTTGACTAGCACCCAACAACTGAAGAATTTAGCTAAAACATAAAATAACTTTTTTTATATATTTTGGTTATTCTATAAAACAGCAGTAGATAAGGGTACGAGTTTCGTTTAAAAAATAATATGTATTGTACAAGTCATTATGACTATAATTTTTAGTTCGTATCCTGTTTGGGTTCATCGCTCCTGCGCGCGATCAGTCCCGCCATTCATCGCGTCGTGTAGTCTGGCCTGTTCTGATGAAATCATCTGTGACGAGCATCGGCTGTCGTGGCGGGTCGGATACGACTCCGGACTGCTTGCATAATGTTTTGATTCTCATTCACGGCCCGTATTCTAATGTTTGTGCCCACACGTGATTGTTTGGATATTTTACAAGACATTTGAGTGAAGCCTTGAAACTCACAACTGTAGATAAGGTGTGAGGTTTGTATTGCTTGTTATCAATTCAATAGTTTGGACTAACATGTCAATATGGTATAGTAATGCAATTTCCAATTCATAGCTCTAGGTTTGAAATATCGAATCTCCGTCATTGCAAATCGATATTGTTGGACACGCGTAAGTTTATTTGATCTGGAATGATTTAGATTATTAACATACATCTGCTAGGGAAAATTACCAATTTACGAAACTCCCATAGCATTATTTTAGGGAGCCATATTCTAAAGAGGTTAGCATTTAATCAATGCTGTTCCTTTTTCGAGCTAAATAGTTGAGAATTAGATTTTATTGCAATTGGCATTTAATAAATAGAATAGCGTTCTTGATAGCTAGTTTGTAATAGTGAAAATAATTTTGAGCTTTTACCGCCGATATTTCACCTACCGTGTCTCAAAATATTATCTGTTTTGAGTATACGACTATGACCAGATGTGAGTTCTATTTCTTGTGAAAAAGCTTGAAGCACAATGTAAGTTATATAATTACACCTAGAACCATGATATATACTTTTGAGTGAATGAGTTTGATGTGAAAATATTTCTGAAAAATTAAGATATTAAAACGGTAAACTTTGGTGTATATTTTATCCGTTACTACTTTTAAACAAGCGGTTTGGTAACAAATTTCAGACCGTTACATCGTATTGTTGTGTGAGAATCAAAGTCACCCAGGTGTACCTTTCCGATTACCTAATAAATAAGCCTATTTATTATGCACTCCCTCCTTATGCATATATTTTCGAAATAAAAAAAAATAACACTGTTCAGTCATAAATTATGGTATAAAGTGTTGCGCAACCTCAATTTTTAAAAGAAAAACATCTGACAGCTCGCTATTAAGGCCATTACCGACTTATTGGACGAATAAAACTATAAACCTACATCACAGCATCACAATAAATACAACCAAAAATACAACATATACAAGAAGGCGGTCCGCGGCCGCACTGTCGGCGGAAATAAAATATCTGCAAAGAATTTAAACTCAGCAGTCATTTATTTTCAGCCGTCGAAACGTACGTGACGATCTCAAGTTGGCGATTGATCATTTCGCAGAATGCTTCGTATTTCTTTTTATTTCCGACTTGCTGTTGAATTGTTGTGTTCAGTTTTTTTCTTGCGTAGTTTGCTCTGCTTAGCTGAAGTTTTAATTAATAAGTGCTCACTTCGCTGAAAAAATACGTCAGATTTAATTCATAATCTACCTCTCGGATAATAACAACAAAAAATACTTAAGCAACCCGTTCACACCATTAAGTATTTTTTGGTTTTCTTTTGCGCAACTTCAAATCATTCAAATGTCAGTTGTTTTTGTTTATAAATATAAACATTTTCATTTTATATTAAGTAGTCACGCTGTGATATTGATTGGTACTCGACTACTCGACTTTCTTCATTTCATTAAACTTCTTCTGTTGCATTAGTAAAATTGTGGTGTTTATCAAAATTTATTGATTACTATTATAAGCATGGTAGATTTTTTATTAATTAAAAAAAGATGACCAAAAAAAAATTGGATACGAACCACTTAAATTTTTTTTTAATATAATATTTTTTTATTGATAAATAGTTGTAATTTTTCGAAACTTTATTGATTTGAGTATTTAATTTTACATGTTTTATAATTTCTTTTTTGAAACGTTGAAAACAATAACATATGTTCTTGAAAATTAAACCAATTACAACCAACACCTAAAACTTCAAAATCAATAATAAAAAAAAAAAACTAGTTTAGGCTACCATAGGCTTTGGCTTGCGTTTCACACAAGCAGAATAGCACTGAATTTCATCTCAAACGTATCGACTAAATATTTTTTATTTAACTCGTTTTGTTTTTCTTTTTCAATATTTACAGACCAATATTTATATAAATAAAAACGACGAGCACGTCTTAACCTATTACTATTCAATAAATATCTTTACATCCCCTTTTTTCAGTAAGACCAAGCAAAGTAGAAATATAACCTAGAAGTTATATGCTAAGCAATAAGGCTTTCACAGTGCGTGTAAACTACATAATAGTGTCGTATGACCCGGAGATCGCATTTTGCCGTCGCCCAATACCGAGCAGGCCACATACGTTCTCGGGACGCCCCCGCGCCGTACAAGCGCTGCTATTTTATCATAAAACCCACCTGGCGAGCTTGTCACCTGTGAGGAAATACTTCCTACGATCGGGCAGATGTATGGACTGCCAAAACCAAATGCCGACCCCGCGGCTGTCGGCTGTGCTGCGAGAGCGGAGGATTGTCAGCGCGACCCAAGGCAGATGTGCTCTAACCATTCTTACTTTTCGTCTCTATTTCGCTACTTTTCGATTCAAAAGCTGCAGCTCACATTATTATTTATCAATTCAAAAATATATTATAGTAAATTTTTTTGAGTTTTAAAAAAAAATAATTTTTATGTAAAATAACTATCAGCCTAATAATTATGTTTTCTTTAAATAAAATAAGTTATCATACTGTAACTGTAAGACGTGTATATAATGGATTCCAAAAGTCAGGAGGCATAAAAAACAGATTAAATCATTAAGAAAACTTATAATTTATCGTTGATTACGTCAGTTCGCTTTCCGACATCCGTCTGCATCCCACATCCACCAGGTTAACGTCCTTCTGATTTTACCATCGAGCTATCGCGGCACCGTCTTCAACATATAATAGATTTTAAAAAATAGACCATGCATCTTTTTATCACTGTTTCGTTACTCATAGTCTAATTCCGTTACACGGTAAATAAAATTGTAAGAAGCACCTTTGTTCTTAAAAAATCATAAATAGGCATGCGTATACTTTTGTAGAAATTATGTAATTTACCCTTAATGTAATCTTTCAGTAGGATTAAGCGTGTAATCCTTTGTTTCTGTTTTCAGTTTGTTAAATGTCGTGGGAGACATTCTCAGTTGAATATATACTTCTTAGTCTGAGTTTGATATCTCTCCTAGACAAATACGTTTATAAATCATGCATTTAAACGGTCTTTCCTCACATTGTGTACCAACTCGGTACAACAACCTCTTCCACCCGCGGGTCCTCCATCAGTCACATGCACGGAACGTATCTTTCACACAGATCGTCGTAAAAGCATAATAATCTATGCAGTATCGAGAGTAACGGAACTCGGAGATGACGTATGCGCATATTCCGGCGTATGACGTAAATCACCAACACTCACCTGGCTTATCAAGATGCGTGATCCATATATATATATATTTATGTACGGCGCTGCGTTCACCTGTAAAATAAAACGTTTTGGTAGTAAAGTAAGTCAAACACAGTTTGGTCATGCAGCACTTAAAAAGAGATAATTAAATAAGTAAATTGTATATTTTTAGAAAACAACCTTCAGTGTTCTCGCTAACTGCGTCATGTTTAATAATCTTATGCTTTTATTAAATTGCAATTAAAGATTTACTTTTTTTTCACATGAACCTAAATTTCGGACACTTGAAATTTGAATGTGGCAACCAAATCTGTTATGTGGCCGAATAAGTATTGATAAACATATTTGATTTTAATTTTTGAAAATGTTTACAATGATCTATCATTGATTTCATCGTGTTTTAATATCAAATATACTGTGGTCATCTTAAATTGATTATTACCTGACTTTAATATGCTAATTAATAGTAACCGATACTTTTTTTTTTGAACAGATAGTTAATTAATCAAGCAAAAATAGTCTTGCAGTTTTTATTAGACTTATGTTATGCCAGCACTGAAACGTGTTGCATAAATAGTATTTTACGCTCTACATTATTTGAAACAAATGATTGTTCATAGCTTTAAAACTGCATGATTTATATGATGACGTAATATTTAAACAATTTAGTAAAATTTAGAGTTTTAAGTTTGTGTTTTTTTCAGTCATGACAAATTGTCATTGCGCAAATCTAAAAAAGCCCTAAACATTTTAAATAAGCTGCAATTGCCATTATCTAACTATTGTGGTGAAAAAATCACACTATAGTGACGAAGACAACTGACGAAATTTTCTTAGAATTTTAAATCGCTCCTATCGTAACACAAGCATTTTTCTCTTAAAAACCCTCACTGTGCTAGCATCACCAAGTATCTGGTATCGAAAGTACTTGTGTTTTTCATTTGAATTCTCGCTTTCTACGGATGTTTTATTTATTATCGGTTTTGAATACTGGCAAGGAAATGCTGCGTATAATAATAATGTATTATGTTAATTCATACTGCTAAGTTGGCTGCACCTAAAGGCTCGTTTGAAATAAACAAAGTGGACATCGGCGCATATTTTGAAAACGACTTGCAAGTAGAAATACTAGTTTTCCGCCTACTCATTAGGTTTCGAGTCGCAATGGACTATAAATCATGAATCGTACAATTACAGTTATTCACCTGCACAAAGTATATCCAGTAGTTGTATACTAACCGCCTTTTAATTGAATATGTTTTTTTAGTGCAATCATGCTGCTTTTTGGCAGATGGTCGCGTTTTAAAATCCTCCCCCTAAACTTTATTCAGCTGCCCTCATAACATGTGGTTTTGAAAACGATCCCTTTTATGGCCTCTTTGCGACAGAAACGTTTGTTGGATATGTTACCATTAACAATTTTACTTTTAAACTACTGCCCTATTTACTCGCAAATGTGCTTAAAATTCGTACTGTGAGTTTAAACATTTTTCGTGTTCTAACTTTTACGTTTATTGGTCTAATTTTATCATAACATTACATTATTTATTACTGTTGCTATCACGCCGTCTATAGTTTTGTAAATATTTTTATTTCCGAAATTTGCTATGCTTTGCTTCAGTTACAAATAAAAGCTTTACTCATTTTGTAAAAACTAGGTACTTTGATTCCGCATTTGCATAAAAAGATTTAAATTTTCGCTTAGTTACATATTTTTGTAGTCCAATTTATCAGAACATCGGGCCGTGATAGTCGTGAAAGTGTAGCTTTGCTTGCTAGTTTTAATTAAATTAATTATTGAATGAAACATCTTATTATTTCTTTCGATACAGTGCACTTGCTAGTATTTCATTAGAATGTTGGTTAATTTTAAATAAGTGTATTTTAAATATTTTATTTAGTAATTTTTAATAAATGTAATTGCAACTCCGCACCACTGTTTTTGAACACGTTCATTTGGATGGCAGATATGCAGCTTGTTGCTCAGAAGGGGTGTCGGCCAGGTATTGTGCGGGTCGTGGTGATAGGCTGGCCGAGTTGTTGGCGCTGTAAATAGGTTAGCATCAAGCGACTGTGCAAGCAACACTCCAGCTTTGTTTTGTTCAGCGCGAGGAGGCAACCCCTGGGGTGGGAGCACCCAAGTAACAGATTTGCACTGACTCGTCGTATGGCTTGATACTCAAATACATAAAACTTATGCTCATACTTTATACGTACTACTTTAGCCAGTATCGACATAATCCACTCGCCTAAACAATATACAATGTAATTCCAACTTATCAACGCCTGTAAGGCATATTTTTGATCCAGAAAACGAACTATTTGCAATAGGCAGATCAACGCAGTTTTTTTAAATTTTTATTTTAAGCAAAAATGTAAGAAAGTGTATTAAAACTACTTCAAAACCTGTCACGCCACTTCTACGTTGCATTTTTTTTTTGTCATAAATTAAATTACCATCCATTTATTCATATTTAAAGACTCTTAATTAAAATAAGTTTTCATATTTTCAATTGCTATAAAAATGTATATATTAACCCTTTGCGCTCGAGACCGTTTCCGCGCGGACTAATCAGCAACTCGAAGCGTTTCGTGTCACTTTCGGTGAATTTTTTACCTCTAACTTAAAATGTTCACACACACAAATTGACACATAATTTTTTTAATTTTAATATTTAATGTATATTTACATCTTTACGAAGATAGGTTCGTAAACATAAGTCTTTGTAATTTTGCTTTGTATGATATTTCATGTAACAATTGCCGAGATGCATGCCCGGCTTTTCGGGACAAGTATCACAAAAGTATGTCGTTTGATGTCTTTTGCCGGGTTTATTTTTTTGAGAACAGACTTTGTAATTCTTCCTAACTCCTGTTATAATGTTATGCAGCCTTCCACTTAGGCGGATTTTCGGAATCGCAGGTTGAAGTGAAGCTCTAGCACGTGTCTGACGAAAATCTCCAGTCAATTGCCGAACTAAGGTTTTCATATACCGCAAGTGATTAAGCGGCTGTTCTCCTCTCAGCTGTTTAGTGAGATACACATTATCATAATATTATTATATATTATAAAGCAAACAAAATAATGGTACGATAAGTGAATGGAAAGGTTATTGATATTGTGAGGGAGAAAAAAGTCTATTCTTCAGTGCAATATAAGTTTAAGCAAATAAGGACCCTCAAATGAATGATTACGATAAGAAAAAATATATGGGTTGATTAGGTAGGTACACATCTAGTCATTTTGCCATGGCTGTCAAGGTCGAACTGAGACCAAAAATGCAGTTCGCTTTATGGTGCCGCACTAATCTTGGATAAGAAATTCTAGCGTAGTTTGAAAGGGGGATAACATGATCTTTGTAAAATTATATGGGCAGTGCTTAGTAACGAACTTTAAAGAACAAGATCACATAAACTTAAACAAGAAGTCACCAGATAAAAAACCATAAATAGTTATCACCGCACATCGAATTTCCGCACCAAGCAAATTGGTGCGGAATCCGCACCTCTCGAGTTGCGGCATTACATCGTGTGGTGCGGAATCCGCACCTCTCGAGTGCAAAGGGTTAACATTAAAATGTAAGTTGCACCATGAAATCTTCCGGTTTTGATCATATTAGTAAAAAGTTAAATATGCTTCGTTTTTATTTGAATTACTTTAATTCATTTTTCATGTTATTGCATGAATCCACCTTCGTATGTACATTAAATAAATAATAATGAATTTCAAAACCAAGGCTTACAAAAACAAAACAACAAAAAATACTGAAACCTATTTCAATAGAGTTAATTTACTTCACCTGGTGAACCCAGACTATCTTGATCCCAAAAGTACGGACCTTTTTTACTGCAGGTAAAATAAAACCGTTACAAAATAATTTAAAATGTTGATTTTAAAAGAATTGCCTCGTCGCCGTCTATTAGTAAATGGACCCTCCCACCGACCTTCTTTCTAAACGGTTCAATTACTGGGAAGCCGGGCAGACCCTTTGGTTCCCTTTACTATGTAAAGATGTACTTCTTGGAGAATTTCGGTTAAAATTCATTAAATTCTCTTGACAGCCAATATTAAGCCTTGAAATGGCGTCAGTAATAATTGAAATATCGAAATAATATGAATATTACCGGATGCCGCCGATTATTGTTTATTTTTCAGTGAGCTGAGTTTCAGTCATTTAATAAGATTTTGATTATTCCTTAAAATTATGAGCTCTGAAAATAATTGATTTTTTAAATTATTTTGTTACAACTGACATACTGTGACGTTCCCGACCTTTTAGACCTTAAATCTAAGAGGAAGAGGACCGCTCCGAATCCTTATCGATTTCTAGTGAAGCTAGAAATGACTCGGACTCTACCGTAACTTAAATAACTAACCGTCTTAAACGTAAAATAGTAATAATACTGACTCCCTTGAAGGAGGTCACGTCTAAACTGACCTAACCCAATGTTAACGATTACTATGACTACTCTTAAAATATAAACCTTAATTTTAGTTTTTCGGACTTGTTTGTTTTGAAATTTATTTTACAATCCCGTGAGGTTAAAGTAGATGGGAAGGTTCGGTAACAGACCGCCACTCCCCTACCTACGATGATCGCCTCCGTGACGGTCAATGGATTTGACTGTCTCCTACCCCTATGGGAATCTCTCCGAACAGAACAACTTAAGGTTGGATTGTCAAGAGAGCCCCTGCGATCCCTTCTGCACCAAACTAAATCGAGGAAGCTATTTTCGCGTACAAACTCCGACTGAAAGGTGAACCCTTTCGTCCAAATATTTAACTGAAGACGAGCAGGATATTATCTTGAGTAAAATCAAACAAATCCGATCGAAGAATTAGAAGTGCGATCCGTTGATACGAGAATGTAAAGAATTTTAGTCGCTTTTGACAACTTCCTCTAACCGTCAAACAGGATCCAGTATATTCTCGTTCCGAAGAAATTTAGGTTACAGTTGCGGGCTGCTAATGCAGTGTCCCGATTGTTGCCTCGTTCCGAAGAAAATTAGAGTTAAAGATGCGGGCTGCTAATGCAGTGTCCCGATTGTTGCCTCGTTCCGATGAAATGCTGAGCGAATTGCCTTAGAGCAGTTATCGCTTTCTGGATCCGTTGGACGACCAGAGGTCGCTGATGAAATTTAATATTGCAGGAACAAAGGGAATTAGCCCTTCAGATATATGAAGTATGTCTTGATGCTGCATTTGAATCTTCCCGTATTTAGAATCGCTCCTCAAACTCTCCGGTTTCTATTTCTACGGTGTCAATCGCTACATTTCTAAATCCTACTGTTAGTAACTATAAATGGGTATGGTGACACGGAACGCCTGGGATCCCCGAAATAGTATCAAAGCATGTTACGACGTCAGTTAAACCCACAGAATTCTATCACTCCACACCATCAACTCCAAGTAGCCTCGATCTGTGAATTACGTTTTCTTGAAATTGAACGCACCCCGCCGACCGGGGTCGGAGCCAATGATGTAAATTCTATCCTTAAAGGAGAACACGCTATACCAAAAACCCTAGGAGATAATACGATTTCACGGCGACCCATACGCTTCAAATCTGTTAATTCTAATAGGATGGGAATTTTTCGAGAACACTACAACTCGCTAATGAATACCAGCTCTAAATATTTACACTATGACTACGAGAGGGCGGACAAGCTACACACTCTAATACCTTATAACTAAGTTATTTACTAAATACACTCCCGCTGGAACTGCTGGCACTGCAATAAAAGGTCCAATCAACTCGATACTATCTCTTGATAAACCCCTACGAAACATATTTAAACTATCTGATATACCAACGCTAGACCAAGTAAATCCTATAATTTATCTATCTAGAATTTAAAATATCCACCAAAATATATAATATATCTCCACTGACTCTCCAAACACGTTCTAAATAATTAAAACCCATCCATAAATAATATAAGTTCGACTTATATTCCCTGTAAAACCAACAATATCCTAATATATCGTTTCATTAATACCTCTTATCGACGCGTCCGTCAATATATTACGTCCTATAAAAGAATATGATGCACAATATTCACGCTTTAAAACAACCACTCGTAATTTCAAAATCGATAATCGATTTGTACTCACTAACTTGACAGCTCTCTGACATTTGTTTATAAACAATAAAATATCCAACATGGCCGCTCGACCACAGCTGATCCCTCGACATATCTGACAGCGCCCCGCAACCTAAGCGCTCTGACGTTGGCGTAAGCCTATCCTCGAATGCTACTCTTTTTAACTCGCAATACAGAATCTTCCGAACAGCGCGCGCTTACG
Source organism: Atopsyche davidsoni (assembly GCA_022113835.1). Taxonomy (NCBI): domain Eukaryota; kingdom Metazoa; phylum Arthropoda; class Insecta; order Trichoptera; family Hydrobiosidae; genus Atopsyche; species Atopsyche davidsoni. The sequence continues at coordinate 3,694,797 of JAILWY010000006.1, read as the reverse complement.
AACTCAAGGATGGCCACCTTCCGAATCACCGTAAAGACAATCAAATAATTATATTAATTTTAACCAATTTCAATTAAATTCCGTTTAACCAAACACTATTTAAGAACGCCCTGTAAAACAAACATTTAGCACCAAATACTACCTTAAAACCACTAAAATCGGAAAATAATTCATTCGAAAAATATCGGGGATCGAACCCGAATAAATCTCAAACAAATATCTCAGACTTCTGTCTTAATTACATAAAAACCGTAAATTAATCCGTTTTAATATTCCCTAAATTCACGACATATCATATACGATGTCTAACCAAGAATTAAAATTACCGAAACGCAAACGTACAGAAAAATATTAATTCATTCCAGAATCTAATTAGCTTCGCTAATAATATTACTAAATATATTTTAAAACTCTCGCGGTTACAATAAAACAATAGAATAATTATCTCTGCATTATTAGGGATCGAACCTTTTGATAATACAATATGATAATACATGACAATTTACACCTAACCTCATTAATACTAATCTAGAAAAATGCCATGCATTTAATACAATGGCCGCCAATCCTAACCGACCGACCGACTCCATTTTAATGACGTAAAATAAATAATAATAAGGTTCGACAAATCTGGAAATCCACGGCGATTTTTCTATCCCAGTTTCACGTATTTTCCGCCGACTCTCAGCCTCGGGAATAGCATGCAAAGAACCGCAACCCAGTGATGTACGCCAACACACAGCGACATTTTTGAATCACCAATAGTCTCTTACCTGAAATATTTAAAAGAGAAATTCGATATAGATCACCCATAATCACACAAACTACTAACGAGCTCTATTCCGAGATAAACTCTCCATAATTTAATTTAACATAATACTTTCAATTTTGTCAACTCAAGCGCACCCGGCTTTCGATAATATTTCGAGGTTAACATATTTGCAGATCTGTGTAAATACTAAATATTGACAAATATAATTAAGTAAAAAGAATCCTTATATCCCTCGGCGTTTGACCTTATAGACTCTATCATTTAGTTTAAAATTCAATCAAAAGTAATTTTTACAACTCAAAACACTAGCAATCAAAAATCTCCATCCTGATCCTTCCGCGTCCCCAGCGTCTCTAATGGCCGCCTGGCTTGCTCCTCCTTAACGCCAAAAAAAAAACCTCTGTGTAGACCCCGTGGGACAATCCTTCTTAACCCGACGTCCGGTCATCGAATTCTAATTTTTGAAATCTCACGTTTCCACGCGTCGATGTTGCCATATCGCTCGGATCTCCTACAATTGTCACACTGTGACGTCAGAAAGAATCGATATCCGCGGGACCGCGCGGGACGCGTGACGTCACCCAGGCTAGGCAACCTGCTGATTTGTAAAAATCGATATCTGCGGGAATGTGCGGGACGAGGGGCATGCGCGCGCGACGTATTTTGTAACAGAATTCAAGGTCAAATCGACAAAATAATATTTACGTATTATACTTTCTATACAAAAAAAAAATTTTTTTCTGGGTGAACTAATGCAATTTGCTTCAATACGAACTGGGATTTTTATAGTTATACCTGGCATAAATTACAGATATGCCGAACCAGTATTCTAAAAACCCTTCACCCTATAAAAGTTGGGGGACCGCATTCGATAAAGAGTGCCCGCAGAGAAATATCCGTTGATATTACATTACAAAAATACCCCATGATAATCCGCCCAAGAGTCGAATAGAGTTGGAAGATCTTTTCTTTTTCGTTTCCACGATTAATCAATGATCAGTATGATATGCACATCTTCGAGAATTTTATTCAGAACGAAGTATATTTATGAAATAGTATTGTAAATATGTTTTTATGTACCAACTAGTTCATTTAAATTGATAGCGTATAATAATATAATCTACCGCACATGAAAGCAATCATGCAATGCTTGTTTATAAATATTTAAATTAGGTTCTATTTGCGTGTGATATTTACATATATAAATAAATTTAAGTTTGAATGCTATTTTGAATTTATGCAAGATGTGGATGCAGTTTCATTTGCTTTTAGTATGCAGGCAGATGAGTTTTAAGTTTTATTAATTATGTTGTATCTTACGTAGATGATGACTATGGTTAAAAGTTTTACAAATGATGACACAGCTCTCTTCGGTCACTCTGTTATCTTATGAGAAATGTCATCTACCCAGCAGGTGATTTAAAATAGGTTTTTTTTTTTTTTTTTAATAATTCTGATAAAGATAATTATGTAGAAGTCCATGAAGATCGTCTGTAATAAAGAGTGTATCTGACAGTTTACGAAAATAATAATAAGGTAATAATACCATATACACATGAAAAAATATTCAAGGAATTAAGAATAGAATTAACAAAACTTTTTGTAATAAATCTTATACAAATACGTCTTCAAATTGACAAATTCTACTATAATAATAGCCATTGTGTGTTTGTATGTTTGTATGTATGTTTCGTTTTTCCGTTCTGTATAGAATATCTTAAAAGATACAACGCTGATTTTTTGCACATAAGTTAAGTAAATTTTTCCGCAGCTATGTGCCGAATTTCAAGACGATAGGATAATATTTTCATTCATAAACTTTAAAATATGCTTTAGCGAATTTCAATATGTACGAATTATATGATTCACTTCTTCGCCGCGAGATGTCGTTCACCGCGAGAATTTCAAATTTAGAACTTTTACAAAAAAAACAAAAGACGCATCGTTCATCAAATACGTCATTTTGTGACGGGCTACATTACTAGTCTATAAATAAAAGTCAACTGCTCGCCAACCTTCAATGAATATGGTCGTTTAGATGACAAATAATATTGAAAATTAATATTGCTATGTATTAATATGCATTTATTGTTTTATCTTAATTCTCAAATAAAGATGATATTTGAAATCATTTTAAATATTACGATATTACATACTTTTTTCCGTATCAATAAAATTCCCCGTTCAATTAATAACAGCATTGATGTATAACACTACACGTTACAACGGAATATAAATTGGTTTATCACACGCAGGGGCGTGTAAACCATCACAAATCGCGTTAGTTATCTCCGTTCTGCACGGTTTCGGCATGTAAGGACATCTCCAGTCATCAATCTTAATCCCGGGACGTGCTCGCACGCGTGGGAGGGCAGGGCAGGGCAGGTGGACGCCGCGCGACATTGTTATCGCCCGAGTTCTCTCCGATTCGGCGGTTTCACTTTCAACAATGGAGATCGGAAATGATAACGGCAATTTGTGTACAGGGGTATTACAGAATGATTGGAAGAAAGTTTCATTGCAGTATCGGGTGGTGCTGTTTTATTGTTGAACGAAATCTATGCGATCTACGAGATTCAATAGAAATATCAAATTAGATTTCTCCATATTTGGAAGAATAAATCGTACACTTTGCAACGCCGTACGAGATATTATTCATGCAACTTCCGAGCTTTCTAAAGTGGCATCTTTCTTTTCTTTTGTTTATATAATTTTAATTTTTTTTTACTCCTTATATAGCAACACATTCTTAATAGTGGTACCTAAACTAGTATGTCTTTTTTAAATAACAGACATTTTCTTATATTTCATGATGCAATTCTTCGGCGCATAGATCGCTCGTTTATCGTTCGATAAAACGTGTGGGTATACGATTCAATTTGTAGCATCTGCCGTTGATGTTTTTTCTCCAAAATGTTGCAATATCATGTTCTGGTCTTTAATTACGATAAACATCTCGCACAAAAAGTGCTGCCAACAATGGGAGAGTAAATACGCATCTGCAGCCAATAAATAGTCTCCGTAACAACCCAAAGGTGATTTGACAGCCGATGCTCCCCGGGGGCACCTTTAGGGGGCGAGGACGGCTCTCGGTGCCCAGTGTCGCCTGAGGGGCACTTTTTCCGGACAATTGAACATCGCACCAGATCGCGCCTGCGCACAATGCCCTGCGGCTGCCATTGTGGTCGCCGGATTGTACACACGAGCACAATGCCACTGAACGTTGACCAACAACCGCGATCACGTGAGACCTGGACGCGCACCACACCAGACTCATCAATATAATTCTTGTTATTATGACGAAACAGGATGAACTTCACATTTTACAGAACAGTTTTCTGTTATGATATTTGTATACTCTTTTTGTTTCATCCAAGCGCTTATTAATAGTTCGATCTCTTTTTATAGCTCTCTTCTGTTGTTATGAGCTTTCTCAGACCAAAATCACTACTGTTACTTGTTAAATGCTACAGTTCTCTACTTGAGCTTCCATTAACCAAGTACCATTAAATTAAATTCTAAGTTATCCCATTTTTATCCTTCAATAGTGTTGTGGCGTAATTTTAGGTATCCTGTATTATATTGCGTTTTGTATTTAACAGAGAATAATGTATTCAAAACACCACAAACATTTAGTTTTTCTAACCCAGTTTTGACGTTAAAGCATCAGAAATATTAACCCTGTTTTACTTATCATGGGGCTACTACTTGTTTTTTGCTACATGAGATTTGAAGTGTCTTAGTTCACTTTATGTATGCACTCCAGCCCATAAACTATTTCGGCAATATCAATCAAGTCTAAACACCCAATTATATCAACGCTGGTGAGATTCGTTTTACTGACACGAGAATTTCAGTCTTTGCTAACAAGCTAACCAGTTTTTTTCGCATTTAATACGGTGTAAAATTATCATACCTACAAGTTACCTAAAATGATTGAAATTCAAAATAATGAGAAAATGACTGCATATTTGGAATTTCAGCTTTGCGACTGTTGTGTATTTTTTAAAAAAATTAGTAAAGTACTTTTGTTCTCTATAGTCATTCCTAATTAGTTCTTGTACTTTAGAATTTGAGTATTTATTAGACTCTTTATTTTCACCACCCAGTGTCAATCTGAAATTGGTGAAAACTTGTACTACATTTGATCATTAAGATATTATATAACATAATAATGGTTTGAGTTAGTAATTAAATTCTTCAGCTTCAAAAGCTGTGTGAATTCTTTAATAAAAAAATATGTTAAAACTGTGGCCATATATGAACAATAATCACAGGCGACCAAGTCTCTTGCGCTCGGACGTATATAATTCACATCTCGCGTACGGGTGGGTACATGCGGAGGCTCTTACCTCGCGGAGCCGCGGCCACGCCTCGCCGGGCCATTTACCAGTTCTTCCTACTCCAGTTGATAAGATCTTCAGATCGGGAGATACGGAGACTCCGGAAGAGACTCCACCTGCGCCGCGGACCAAGGAGAGCTGCATTCATGGCGAGATCGCTATATAACTCCGACGATTGGCATTTCGCGAGATCTGTCAGAGTAAATACACTTTCTATTGAATGTTTGCTCGCCGGCCGGGTCCTTGGCTGAGTTTGATTTATATTTCCACAGGTAACGTATTACTTCGCGCTGAAAGCTTTATTATCTAAACTTGCTCCGCGGCTTGAATACTTGATCTCGTATTGTGCTGGAATTTAAAATGACTGAAACTGTATTGTCTATTAGTATTTTGTTTAGAAATTTAAAAAAAATAAATACGATAAATATATTACTTTCTATATATTTATTATATAAACAATTAACTAAAATCATACATCTGAAACTCGATGTAACACATTAGCAGATTTTTTAAATAAAATAAAACCAACAGGATAACCAAAGCTTTAAGTTTTTGTTTCATTTTTAAGCAAAAAATAAACTAAAAAATACACATTAATAGGTGCTTTAGTTTAGATTTCATCTTTGGTGACAGTTCATTGTTGAAATGTTAACTTAGAAACCGATCAGCATGATTTAGTTGACAAGACAGAAATGTCATTATATTACTCACTACGCCTTAAAGTAAAAGCTTCCCAATGGTTTGACTATGTACAAACTATACATACCTAAATTATTTATTTTTAAATATAAATGACAATGTCGTGCTGCAAACATAATGAACAGACATCTAGTTTTTATAAACAGCGTGTAAGATATACGCGTATATACATGGTGTTCCGCCCGCGGCAATTTTAATGCAACAAAAACTCCTATATTTATCATTATTAATTACTTTGTAGATGCTTTATATAAAAAAGTATATTTTGAAACTAACGTTGACATTTGCGAAATAGGTTGGTTTTTTTTTTTGAGAGTTTGCAATAAGGAAATGCAAAAAAATAATCTATTAAGTCTCCAAGCCACGAGTTGTAGTTGTTCATAAGTCAGGCTCATATTCCAGTGCTGGCAACAAATTAATTATTAACCGTGTTATAATAAAATATTTTTTAAATGTTTTATACTTTTGGTGCTTGTTTTTTAAATCGTATAAAAACCAGGAACATAAATATTCAACGCATGTGAATTTAAAAAAAGTGCTTAGTAACGCTGATATTTCAGATTTTCCACATTATTTTTCAGAGTGTTTATATTTATTTTACCCCGTGTACTTGGGTAATAATGTACGTGTACTATGTCGTGGGTACTATTGAAATATCTCGACCTATTTACTAATAATTTATATACATATCAAAACCAACGCAAAAACTTCGTAAAGTGTAAAAAAGTGGATTTATTAAAACGTTGCTCTGATTAAATTCCAATATTGGAGTCAAGATGAAAAAATACGTGTGTACCTGACAGGTTTTCAAATTTTACTCATAAAATGAATACTGAATCTCTCTCGAAAGATTGTATAAAAGAGCAAAAATAATTAATTAAAGAAAAATTAGATTGGAACAGCACAGAAAAAGTATTTTGAATTATTGCAAAATAATTCAATCTGCCTATTATCTTCCAAAATATTTTATATGCGTACATGTGTAATGTATTTGTGGACAGTGAAATAAAAATATCTTTCAAAATTACATCTGAAAATTTCACGCTTGCATATTTTTTTTAGTAAAATATTACATTTAAAATTTACATCTTTTGTTAAATGAAATTTCTTATTCATTGTTCCTTCCTATTTACTTAAACTATATAAAATTGAATTGGTATAATTAAAAACTATTATATACAGACTTTTTTCAAATCCTTATTCACATTACACAAAAATTGAACTACTGTTCCCCTTTTAAATTTCACTACTTCAATCTTCGCAGCTCACACGCGAAGCCCTTATCACTTATAGGATCAGATCTGCATAATGTATAGCCGCATCTCAAAACCTTATCTCCTTGCTGCAGAGTCTTTCTCACTGTTGTATCAGTATCAAGGCAAATATATTGTTTCTTAGCAATTTATGTAGATTATTTCCTAGCAGACAATAAAATTGGTTTTTAATTTAAATATTCATTACTTATAGCCGTCTTGACATCCTTACGCTAACCAGACATATTTGCTCTGCTGAATTCCTCAGTAAAATTAATGTAAACAATTTTTTTAGCGTGCATCTACCGTCGATACGAAATACCAAAGATTAAAAAAGTTGATAACGTTTCTGCCAAATACGGAACCACAGCTATTAGCTTCGCCGCAGTCTCAATAAGGAAAGGATTTGTAACGTCGCGGTAATTGACTTCATATTTTATTCCACACAATTAATAATATTTTGTTTTGCACATAACGATCGGCTGAAAAAAATAAAGCCTGAATCGTTTATGGACATCGAACAGCGTATTATCTATTGGTTTATTTTGATTGGTTTTTAGATATGCGGTAATTTGTTTGGAGGTCAATTAAATTGTCAACACTCTAACACTGTACAATTAGTTAAACTAACGTATGCGGCTACAAAATTCTATATTTCAAAAGTCAAAATCACCTCTTATTTATTAATAAAAAAATTCATTTCTGGTAATGTCAAAGAGTCGAGCTTTATTTATTGTTTTTGATTAAATCATTTATTTGGTTTCGGAAAATTGATTAAATTTAGCTATGCCCGATGTCTCTCAGGAATCTAAAAATAATAAATAATGTAGTTATTATAATGTCTTAACCTGTCATGCGAGATCATTTTTTTTTTGAAGACGAAAACTTCATTTTTTTCAAAGTAATTATGTTTATAAGGTTCAAACAAAATTATATTTCTAAAGACGCCTCGTGGTAAAGAAAAGTCCACTGTGATTCAAATTTGTGTATTTTTTAGATTTTATTCAACTCTTTTGCTTCGTAAAAACTCAGGGTCCTCTGTACGTAATTTGTTATTGATACATCCGTCTTAAGTAATTAAATTTGAGATGCCTTCATTAAGCAGTATGCATTTTTTTTTATTTCCTCTTGTCGATAAATCGCTTAATTATTGTGAAAATTTGAGGTGTGCAAAATTCGTTTAGGATTTACCTGGAGCTGAAAAAATACCCAAAAATCTTAAACCGGAACCGGTCGAGATTATCCGGCGCCCTTGGGCTTAGCGGATTATTTATTTGCCCCCGTAAGCCCGGTTTAGTTTGTTGGTTCAAGTGTCTGATTGCTGCGAGGCGCACTCTGCCGGCTGAGTGAATGCGAGAAACCTTCCCAGAATCAATTTGGCCGTGCGATAGAAGAGAAGTTGCTGCAATGAAATTTATTGCCTTTCTGATGATATTAACGCAGAGAGTTAATATTTTACGATTTCGTAGAACATTTTGATTGGTTTTATTGAATGCGTTGAGAATCAAGAAGAAATTAAATTCTAATACCTTATTTCTCTTTCACTATTTTCGCTTTTGTGATGATCTAAGTACTGCAGCTTCAGGAATTGTAAAAAACGTGTATAATTTTTCTTTTTACATCAGACAAGGCAACTTCTATAGAATGTACCTTATTTTATACAGGTAAATCACAAAACCAATATCAAAAAGGTATTTTTTTACACCGAAAGGTTTCATTTTATGGAATTCAAAAATTCTTGACATTGAATGGAACCCTATTGTCAAAAAGTAAAATGTCCCTCAGCTCTTTTATAATGGTCATAACTTATAAAATGCTAGCATAAATAACAATAATAACTTATTGCGAAGATTTCCTTTTTACTATAGTGAATATGCTTTATTACAGACTAACACAAATAAAAATTTATAATTGCAACATCATAAACAATAATAACAAATTCACTGTGAGGTTGAATTTACTTTCTTCTTCTTCAGGTGCCTCTCCTCGGAGATTGTTGGCGACCATCTCACTGAGCATATATAATATATATGCTGAGCCAGTGTTCATGGTTTTCTAAGAGAAAATAGTTAATGTACTTAATTGTATTTTTAATAGGTTGCTTGCTTCCTTAAGACTTTAATGTATATACTTAACTCTATCTAATCTACTTCCATACGAAAAAATAAAACACAATATTCTTTGTAATTGTTTATATTTATTGATTATGATATTTGACATTTAATTTTTTTTATCGGCTAGTTTTTCTGACCGAACCCCGAAAGGCTCAGTATTTGTCAAAACTATTTACACGTACTAGTCACCATGGATTTTGTGATTTCAAATGAATGAATACAAACAGATTTAGAATGATAATACCATTATATATAGCGGCATTCCAACGTGTTCATTAGGATCAGTCAATTTCAGATCAACCAGTTTATAACCTGTAAATATTATAAAAGGTCAACCTTATCAGCGAGGCGGAAATATTAACTATTAATCACTATGGAAAACATTTCAATAAATCAGCTAAGATTTTAGAGCTGATAATGAAATGTTAAAAAAATTTACTCAATACATTTTTAGTATTGATTAATGAATGATATGTGACTGACTACACTGCGATTCCGTGACTCGCGTGGATTGTATAGAAATTCTCTAACTTCCGCGCCAATCTATTTTTTTTCAAATATTTTTTTCGCATCTCGCTACTTGCCTAATACGGCTTTTAAATGACACACTGTATACACCGAGAGCCACGAACGATCAGAGTAATTAATGTTCAATGCAGCGCGACCTTCTGTCTGTACTGAACAAGAAGCGTGGCTTGTGGTCGGGTTAAACGAGTAATCATTTGTTGCCCTTTAAAATAACAACTAATAAAATGAGTTATATATTTTTGAAACTAATGTAATTTATATTTACACGAAATAAACCGTAGCCCTCAGACTGCCCAACAAATAAAGTTTTTCTTACAAATGTGTTCCGGCTATCGTAAAGAGACCGCTCGTCTAACCAAAACCTAAGAAATGGATAATCGTTATTATTACATGTATTGATTACTGAAAGTTCTAACCACATTTTGCTGCCGGCATAGCAAGTAAATATGTTGGCTCCTTGGTAATACACAAATGATTAATGATTATTTTTATCAATCAATACCGCCTTGTATTTGAATTATTTTCAAATATTAATTATCCGACCCCATTTCAAATTTATTGCGGTATTTTAAATTTGCTGCTTTAAAATTCTGAAGAAAACGTTGACAATCTTGATCTTAAAACAAAAATTTCCCCAGCAGGAGCACTTCAGAGATAACCTGAAAGTCGGATTAATTCGTCCTGGTTTCTACGATTAAGGGTCCGAGTTTTAAATTTTTAATCTCCCTATTCCCTTAAGAACTTCCTAACGCAATTTAAACGTGCCGGTCGAATTCTCCCCGTGCCATTTAATGAAAATAAAAACCTCTCTAATGATATTTTAACTCTAATCAACGTTGCATTAAAAATTCAAGCAATATTTAGTCAAAGCTTAAATTTAAATACAAATACAATTATCTTGTTTTGTCTATAATTAAGTTTTAAAAAAACTGAATTTTTTGCTTCTTAGTAATTAAATAAAATATTCAATTAATTTCTCTTTTTGTTCAAATTTTTATCAAATAAATTAACCGCACAACATTTTAATCAATCGCATTGGAACTTTACTGAAACAGTTTACTTGTGACGTATAATAACTCAAAGGTGGTGAAAACATTTTTTTTTTAAATTAATTCATAAAATATAACTTAGGTATCCCATATTTTAGACGTTTTTTACCAGTAATTATTAACATATTTATAATATTGCGTTGTAAGTAAATATTTAATAATGTATTAAAACTAAAATCTCTCAAATTATTATATCATCTTTCATATTTTATTTAGGAATTATTTTTTAATTGAAATTTGGAAGTTTCAATAAACTACGACATTATAATAAAAGTTTCTTTAAATATTTGGAAAACAGACTCAATATACAATAAAAATAGTTTTAAATGATTATAATAAAAAAAACACTCGTGTTATAATGTCAGTTATTTAAATGAAATATGCAGTGTGTTGCATTTTAGCTCAATTTAGAACGATATAGTAAAACGTTCTAATAAATCTAAATATAAATCATTATTCATTGGTGATTACTGCGTAATATTCGTAAGCCTATAAGAGTTCTCGTAAAATAAAAACTTAATATACGTCATAGTTATTTGCGTACATTACTTTATAAATTACTAAATTTACATTGCCGCTCTGTATTCAAATGTCTATTACAGTTTTAGAATATTATAAAGCTAGTTTACGTCTTTCGTGTTCGCTCGACATGCATCAACTATTTTATTTGCCCGTACTGCATTTTGATGACATTATTAGGGACCTGTGCTGCTAAACTAATCGGCTGGCCAATTTGTATGGAAACCAGCTCGCCTCTGTTAAATTAATTAACATGCCGACCCCTGCAAAATGCAATTTAGTAATGCATTTGTGTATCGCTATTGCACAGCCCAAGCGTAATAAACTATTTCCAGACGTTGTAAACTCACTGAAAGTTACAGGGATTATATCTTTTGGCTCAATCTCACATTTTTCAAAGGGTTAGGATGTAGTCGTTTACCCATTTTTGAGTCTATTAAAAAGCATAAATTATGATAAAACTAACAAATATTTGATATCATATTTAAAAATAGTAATTCGTAATAACAAAACTTTAAACACATTTGATTTAATGTAAGCGGCTCTTTAAGAGAATGTTTGTCTGTATCTGTTATCAATTTCATATCACCAGTATTTTTCATATCCCCATGATAATGTTTTAGCATGTAATTTTTTAAATCGATATCTTAAATAGAAAATAACTGTAGTTTTTCTTCTTTGAGTGCAGTCTGATCGATTGTGTTTTTCTTTGAAGTAATGCTGTATTTCTTCGCTAATCCAAATGAACTCACATCTCTCAGTTACATAGAATGCCACGAACGAATCGAATTCCCTCGGACAATATTATTAACAAAAGGAAATAATCTCGGAGAGAAACGTTTGCAATTCCTGTTCGTTCTCCTATGTCGTCCGCACGTCTGTTTAGATTAAACGCCCTACGGCATCTGTTATTCGCGTTATTACAAATGCATAATATACCTATTTCCTATATTATTAATATTGTGAAATCTTATGCTCTCTCTCATCCATTAGCTACACCTATCTCATTGTTCCGTACTCTTCAAGGCTCGTTTTGGTGTTCGAATGACCGTCGGTCAGCCGCTATATATAAATATATGTGAATGACGTCATCGGGATTGTTTTGAATTGATATAATTAATAATAATATAAGTAACGAACAACTATAACGAAGAGCGCGGCGCCTGGCTGCTGCTTTACAGAGCTCAAGAGTAAAACGAAATGTAATAGCTTAAAATGAGAACAGTAACAATGGATTACTACATCATTCATTATTGAAAATAGTATCGGTGTATGAATGCATTAAAAGTTCAGGACCCAACGCCTTTTCATTCCACTATAACGCCTAGTGTCTTTTAACTTTTCAACATAAAAACTAATAAAAAAACAGCCTGAATGGTCGTCGCCTGCGTCCCGCGGAGGAGCCAGCCAGCTCGTGCGGCGCTCGAGGCGTGTTTACCCGCTCTACTGTGCGAGCGGTCCAGCGGTCCAGAAGGTCACGAGCGAATTCCTCGCAAGGACGCGGGCAGGTAGAAGATTCTCTTCTGAGAAGCCAGCAGGACAGTCCTTGCTGCGATATCCGCGCGCCTCCTCCTCCCTCGAGCCCAAGCCTCGATGAATGTTTCTATCGTTATCAATTTTCAACTAATGCCAAAAGACTAAAGGATCGCTATTTCGAATATATTATTTATACACGTGTTTCATAAACCTGGCTCAAACCGAAAGCTTAGTATATATTAACATACTTATTGGTGAAATTATTAGATTCTATATTCCACTTACAAACATAATTTATACCACATCATAAAAATAACAACAATACGATACCACTTTTTTTTTAAATTTCTATACTTTTAACATCATCCAATCACATCAGGGACATTTACTTTGATGTATACTTATTTTATTAAAATACATTCTCAGAACTCTAATGTGCATATCGATGTCTTATCGTAGCATTAAATCATGACATACGTAATTATAAATTTTGAAATATACGTGTAATATTTAACAAATATATTACATCTAGGTTTTCATAATCAGATATACTTTGTGGCTAATGCAAACAGCTATTGGATATTATCATTTTTCGATAGTCAGTTATTTCATGTCATTTTTCCTTGCTCTAGAATTGCATACGTGCACTCAGGCACGAATGCGGCAGCAGTTTCTGGTTTCACACTAAACTCTGACAGAAATGCAATAAATAAACCTGTCAATAATTGGACCGATTTTCAAGGTCATCTCTGGAGCCGGATTGGTCCATTGCTTGTCAATATTACGGATTCATTACAGAATTTCCCTCTTTTAGCTTCTTTGTGAAATGTATAAAAAGTATATTTGATAGAAAATTATTATATAAGTTTGACTTCGACGAAATGTTCCGTTGTTCATACACCTGAGTTTCGATGTCACTGTTTATTTGCTGATTAGAAAATATACTCCTACTATATTATATATTCGGTCAAAGCATACTCTAAGAATGTGTGCTTATATTGACTGGGCTTGTGGAAATGTTATTTCGGCAATTGAATGGCGGTTTTTTTTAAATATGCAAAACGTTAATTTCCCCCCTCAGTTGAAGGTGTAGATGCTTTGAACGCTGCCGTTTAATACCACTGGTATCATCAGGTACAGCAATATATTCCTCTGCCTGAATTATATATATTTAATATTAGGAATATCCATTATTACATATCTTCACGGATACTTGTATGTTTATTTTCTAATTATATAGTTTATTTTTACATCAAGTTCAATTCTAAAGCTTGGATAAGTATATTTGAAATCTGAAAATAAAAATACCTTTCCAAATCTATGGAATTTTTTTGTTTCATTGAATTCTTGTACAAAAAGTTTAAATTAAGTTGTAATAATAACAAAATTAAACTGCACACAATTTACTACGGTGTAAGCTTATACGTGATAATAGTTTATTGTCTTGGTTCGTTTTTATTTTTTTGCCCCAGGTTAAGCATTATGTATTGTGGTCCTGCGAACTACGGCTATTCTTCTCAACTCCCAAGTCACAGCAACATCGGCTTTACATAATCCCCTCCTCTTACATAGCTAATATTTAACACCGCAGGCTTAATGATTGTTTCGCAGGATCATACTTGCAAATGGACATCAGCATAATGCCTGAATGGCTGCTGAAGTTAATCTTTCGAAGAAACAGTGACGCATCGGCTAAATTTAACTGCCAATACTTCTGAAAACATTGCTTTTTGTGTGGGTGGAATCCGCCCATATACGACAGCATAATTGTAGGCAATACAATAATTGAATGTTCGCTACTCCAACACCGCGAAATTTCATGCTTAAGAAAATATATTACCGGCTCTAATATTTATATTCGAAACGCCGATAATGACAGCAGGTCTGTTACCATAACCGGCATTGTAGTTTGAGGATATTTTACCCATATTGATAGTAGGTCTATGTAAATTGTGATTAAATATTGTCGTGGCTCGCTTTTAATTTTGTAAATATGTAACATGAAGATATACGATTATTTCACCATTGTCACGACTGGCTCTGCAGCTCGCATTTGACATTCTAGCTCATAGGTTCCCAACGGGGGCGGTACCGCCCCCCAATGGGCGCTGGAGCTTTCCAAGGGGGCGGTGGCGGGTCCCTGGGAAAATTAATGAACTTTTTGCATTTAAATTTTTTTGATTTGTGGAGTAGATTTTTCACAAAATAAAACAAGAAAATGATTAAAATAACTCAAACAACATTTTTTTTTACCTGGGCAGCAATAAATAATATACAGAAAAAATTATAACTGTTATTTTGCGCACAGGGGGGCGTTAGAATTTTTTTTCTTTTCAAGGGGGGCGTTAGAATTTTTTTTTCTTGTCAAGGGAGCGGTGGTCAATAAAAGGTTGGGAACCTATGTTTTAGACAAACCAACGGATTAAATGGTGAAACTATAAAAAATATCTAGTTATTTTTTATATTCAATCTTAATCTAGATCGTGGAATTCATATTCAACTCGCTATATCTATATTTGAATTATTCATTTTTGAAGATGTACCTATATTTAAATACAATGACAAAAAAGCAGAAAACATCCGTCCTTCGATGCGGCGGCAACCATAAATATACAAGAGATGAGCAGTCGCAGAGTTCTCGGAAGGGAAGTGAGCCGCACTCGGGGATTCCCCTCGCTCCTCGGCGCAAGGACATCTGATTGTGAAATCGCGCAGCCCGTCTGCCTGCTACCTCCGAGGCCGCCCTTGGTCGGCCCGGCGGTGCCTCTCTTCTTTGAATGGATAATAATTAATTGCAGATCAACAAACTGTGATTGTCGTCATACATTTACTCAGACGAGTTCAGCGATACGATACGTAATAAAATGCAGGCGACAAAAAATTACTCCACTTACCTAGTAATACTCGAGCGCCGAGTTGATGTCAGTTATGTTTTTTTCTTGGTGTTTTGAAATTACATTAACATGATAAAAGTGCAACCTTATCATTGTATATTATTGAAAAATATAATCTCAGTGTGTGCATTTAAATACAATACTTCCGGCTACTGAATTAAAAATACACCGCAAACGAGTCATACGTAAAAATGTGCTACTTCTTACCTTGATACTTTTTTTAGGTTTACTTTGGAAAGTTATTTAAAATATCTCAATTCCAAGTCTACGGGTGCTTATTTTTTACTCCAGTAATTTCTGTGTTAACTTTTGTTAAAACAGCTTCAGCGCCAGAAAATTTCTTGCAAAAGAAACCTTGATTCAAATCTACAAAAAAGCCAACGTTTACATTTTACAATGGAGTCGCGACGTGTCTGAGTGAGCCGTTAATCTGTAAATCACCCCCAAACGAAGCTAAATTCTAAATCCCCTTATTCTGCACGCCGCCTTTGTCGGTTATGGCACACTTTCCCCACAATCAGTTGATAGTGGGGCCCGGGAAGGTCGGTTATTGCCTTCGGTGTAACAATGGATCGGGTCAGACGGCGCCAGGCTTACGGCTTCCATCTGCGCTAGGAATCTGGCGACAGGAAGAACCTGCCGTGAGCTGGACGCATATAGCACATATAATACAAATACCGATATTTTCTTATTGCACCATAAACAATACTGTCTTCTGACCGCCGAGCTCAGACCTCCGTCGTATTAAAATGTGACTTGTGAGTTATATTCCCTAGGCAGCGGTGTCAGATCAAAAGATATTTGTTAAACAATAACATGCATAACATATGTATATGGAAATTCATATGCTATCGTTTTTGTAACAACTACATTGTTATTCATTATTAAGTCAGATATTCAAAATATTTGGCGTTTGAAAATTGATTATTAATTTTTGATGTTTTTGAAACAGGCCATTTTAATAATGAAATTCATCCCACTCAGCTATTACTATCCATAATAAATTTCGGAAATTGTCTATTTCCTTAAATTTTAATGGCTGAAAAATTACCTTGTATACCAAAGCATTAAGAATTATCTATTATCATAAATGTCAACATTTGATGTTATGTGTTTATTTGCAATGGATATGTCTAAAATGCGTAGGTATATATAATAAATATTTTTTAAAATTAATTCTTCAGATGCTAAGAAATGTACATTTTTTGTGCTGAAAAATTTTTAGCTGAGAAGCTATTTTCAAAAACATTCTGGAATGTAGCGAATAGGTCAGAAACTAGAAACCGCACACACATTACTCAGTACCTATAGTTTCCGAGCCATCATGTCGAGAGCGGCATACAAATTGCCTTACAGAGGGTCTTCACAGGCAACCGCGAGATGCCAGGATGCCGCGGCGCTCTCCCGAGCCTCACGCTGGTTCGAGACCAGAAGAGAGGCCGCAAGGATCAAACAAACAAGAGATAACTTCAACTTATTAACGCGTCGTGATGCGGGGTCGGAGTACTCGGGACCTCTTGTGTGTACAAGTGATTTGGAGATAGTTTAGTTAAGAAATTCCAGAGATTTATGAGTACATTCTCATTTTGTTTCTTTTTCCTTGAGATTACAAATGACCTGTTATTTTATCACTATTTGTTTGTTATCTTGACAGTCGATGATGGTCATTGTTTGTTCTCCGAGACCATCGAGTGATCCTGAACTCGCCGTTGTTGCTTTCTGTGAACTCCTCGATTGAGTTCATCCATTTTGTTGGTATATTTCATATATAATAATTTTGTAATAATAATAACTGATTTTTCAGGGTTCGTAAGACCCCTTTGATATTTAAATACCCAAGTAAAAATAATTCAATTTTAAGAATGTTTTCTTTTTTCAATTTTAAATTTGATCTCTTGCTACCCAAGCAGGCTCTTTATGATTAATCCATGCAGTTTCCATTCCTAATTTTGTTAAGCATTGCAAATTGATTGAACGCCTGGGTTTTGACAAAAATCCTCTTTTTCACTTTTTCCTCCCCTGCACGTAATAAATGTGTACTTTACCTAAACATGCCGAATTAATGTATTTATAAACGACTGTTTTGGCATGTAGTCACTTAAGTTATAGCAATAAATCTAACTGTAGATACGCGTAATTTTATTTGTTCAGATTCATATTTACTTAAAGACCTCTTACACACATAGCAACAAATCGTGTCACCAACTTGCAGCTAGCCAATAGCGTCCTACGTTGCTTTGTTTATTTAAGAAAAACCATTTAAAAAAACACCCAAAATAAAGGGACGCTATTGGCTAGCTTCAAGATAGTGGCGCGATTTGTTGCTACGTATGTAGAGGCCTAAGATTATAATCAGCGATATATTGGATGCACGCTTTCATTCGTCCAAAACCAAAAACAAAATAAATAAACCAGAGATAATATTTTCGCGTAGATAAGAATCGTTCTAAAAATCACGTTCAAATAAAGGAAATAAATATCCCTAAGTATATTGGTATTTCTTTGAAAAACTGGTGTTCTTCTTATCACTCAGTCAAAAAGTAGAGGTCCATAGATAAGTCATAGACCCTAAAAGACAATATTTGCCCAGGCCGGGGATGTCAAGTTTATATTGGAGCGTGTAAGGACCTTTTCCTTATTTACCGTATAAGCCCATCGCAGATACGTCCAATCTGGTGCAAATAAGTCAGCCCGGGAGGGAGGCTTTGCGCCCAAAAAATAACACTTAGAAAATAAAATATTCCAACCATATTAGGCCGAGCTGTATTATCCCTGATAGCTCTCGCAAAGCTCACGCCGGAACAGTCTTTGGCGGGTTTTTAGAAGTTTTATCCTCGTACCTAAAAGCATAAATCACGTTCGCAAAATTGTAAAAGGCTTAATTGATTCTGCAGAAGAAGGTTTCTTAGAATAATAATAATAAATATTACAAATTCAAAGGGGTATAACTATGTGATTTTGTGGGCTATAATCCATAGGATTTATTATACAGATATTATTCCTAAACCTTTTTATGATAAAAATGTGTAAAGTTACACTGAGTACATTAGAGGAAACATGCAGAATTGAATATATGAAGAAATATAAACATATGTTGCTTTAATTTTAATTACACGCTGCGACTTTATAATGTCTGTTGAAAATTGCCTTTCTGAAATTTATTTAATTTTTTTTTAAATTGCTATATTATAAAATATATAAAATACTTATATTAAATTTAAATCCAGTATTTGCCTTCCGCTCTTCAATCCAGCTGCGCGTTCTATTCCTTTTGATGTCCCAGAGCCCCGGCGTAACTGTGCTGAAATTCCAGATCAGGCGCCTTAATCAAGAAACCTGATTACCAAAAAGCATACGTACATTTCAGCAAAATGTTTAAGATGTGCTGATTCTTACCGTATCGTTTTATCTTACTGAGTGGCATTGATTGCGTGTGTTTTATAAACCTTCGGGATCCATGAACCGGAAATTAAGCATGTTCATGGTTAGATTTATTCTCACTTTTGTATTTGCATTTTTTTACATATTTCTCTATAAGTAGTATAAAGGTACTTGATTTTTTAATTTTTAGTGTCCAATTGACATTTAGAGTTATTTCAATGTTTTTTTTTATAGTTGATACATTATATCTTTTGACTATCACATAATATCTGCTGGAACCAATTTACTTTAATTAAATGCATGTGTAATTATTATCAAAAATCAACACTGTAATAAAACTGATTATTATTATTTTATCTTGAATTGAAGTTATTAGACACTCTTGCTATAAGTATAATACTATCTTGGCATTGTTAGCTCAGTTGGTACCGCTCAAAATCTTTTGACTGAGAGCTGACAGGTTTCTATCCTGACAGACAAATCTTTAACATATGAAACAATATTCACACCTGTTTCTATATGAGCTGGGTTGCTTTCATTAATGTCACATATGCCAGTTCAAACATATTCAAGCATAATAATATGCAATATTGTCTGTTTCTAACGAAAATCATATTTTAAATTTAAAGTATCAAAACGATGATTGCACCTCAGGCTTATTATTGTTTGACCGAATATGACTTGCATAAAATACTTTATGCGTGAATGAAATTAATATAATGCTTATTCAACGATTACACGCACTTGCATGGTATTAGGTTAATAGCTGGCGCTGTCCGTCTTCGACGTTTGACGCTGCAGCCTGATAACGGATGCAATCAAGTAGAATCCTAAGTAATATTCATTCAGTGGTATGACGTCACAGCCTACCTTTAGTTTTATGATCATACAAATTTTAGGTATTAAAGGTTGTAAGAGAAATTGTTAAAATACTGTTGACACTACAAAAATTAAAAATAAATGCCTTTTTCTAAATTTTTGTTACGCAAAAGACATGCAACAATTGTGTGGCGGTTATTAAACAAAGAAGTTAATTCAACTGAAATGTTAAGTTAAACCTTCACTCCAAATTATTATTGAAATGTATTTTTAACATTACGGAGAGTAAAAATAATGCATATTTTAAACACAATATGACGCATGTCCTCGTACTCAATCGCTTAGTTCGTAGATTTATTATAACAATTAAAAGAGTTTCTGGTACAAAATCCAACTATTTTGACCTATTTGTCAACGTATTTATGACAAAACTGATAATTCATTTACTTCCTCAGTATTGTCGCGACTGACTGAGTCAACCGTTAGTCACTGCGAGCCAGACGAGCATACATAAATATGGTATGTAAAAACTGGCGTATTATAATAATGTTTACGTATAATAAAGTAACTGGCCAGTCCCACGTGTTCGTGACAAATACGCTGAGACCTACAAGATGACTTTGTTGATAATATCCTGGGATACCTACGCAATGTCCAATAAGGACAGAAACACGATGACGATTAATGGAAATCTTACGTTTGTCGCATAATTATTTTCACTAATTGGAATGACTCTGTAATTTTTGAAAGTACTAAGTACTTGAATTTAATAAAAGTATAGGTCAAAGGTGCAGTCGTGGCGCCTAATTAACAGTTAATTTTCAATACGAAATGGATTATTGTTATTTAAACACACAGAGCATTATCTATATTGTGAAATGTTTTTTAAAACTGTTTGATCCCGGTATAAATATTGTGCTTAGATATGTCACGTCTGGCCTTATGTGTTTCTTTGGAGTATTGCGTAATACTTTTGAATTTAAGGAAATACCTGTTGTAAACAATGAATTTAATAGCAATATAAATTGGAATTAAAACAAAATAAACAATTCTTATGAAAAAGTTTTTTTTCCTTCTTGTTTCTTGTTTGTAATTTATTATTTTAGTTATTTTTTCAATATTTTGTTTAACTTTTGACTTTGCCTTCACCGATTATCTTTTGGTCGTCAACTGGTCTGCACGTGCCTTTCATTATTGTATTCTGCTGATGATAAATAACCACTTCATTGAATCTCCTTCACCTTCGTCACATCTGTTTACAAAAATGCGTTCTTAAATGTATGGAGAAAGAACTTTTATTTCGTTATTTTATATTCCGTCAGCATTAATGGTAATGTTTTATAAAATGAATCATTGTGTAGTATATATTGGGTATTAATTGAATTCATGACATATAAAGCCCTTGCTTCTGGGTATACGAATCTCACCTTGAAAATTGATTTTCAAGAATCAGCTTTTTCTATTTGCATACGTCATATGACTTAGCATTTTAAAAATATGTTGTAAATAAATTATTATAGTATAAACGCGATCGTTCTATATTGTCACAATTTCGAAAAGTATAAAAATTTAATAAACACTTTTATAGAAAAATTATTTTTAGCTTAATAATCATAAAATACACTTACTTTAATTCCTAATAAGTTTTATATTTATCATAATATGTAGTAATAAAACAACACAGATGTATTTAATTTATGGATTTAAGTAAAAGGTATCACGGTTTTATTGCACGCCATTTGATAGTACATCTTACTTAAATCACCCAATTCAAATAAACACCATCTCATATATTAAGATTCCAGAAGCCACAACCGTGAAAAGCGTGACTTTGGAAAAATAGTATTAGATCGATTAACATTTTATATAACAAAATTATGCTAAAATACAGCTACTCCTTTATTTGATAACTATTTATTTAAAAAAAAAATTGTAGATTCATTCATATTTTTTATACTCTTGATTATATTATTAAAAATGCAATTGTTTATATTATTTGAATTCTTGATTATTGAGCTTCTCGAAGTTGTTTCCTACGTTTCGGTCGCCGTGCTGGGACCATCTCCTGGAATCTTCAGGGACCATATCACAGATAGTCCCAACACGGGGACCGAAAAATCAGACGACTGAAAACTTCCTGCAGCCCTACACCCAAGAAAAAAAAACCTCAAAAAGTAAATAAATTACCAAGGAAACGGTTCAGGAAAACCTGTACAGTTATTTTGTATAAAAAGATGCAAAATTCTTAGATTATGGCAATGATACAAGGGGAAGGGAATGCCAGGCAGACATCCTTGAAACCCAAGGCAACCAAAAAATATACCGATAGTACTTCTATAAAGCTACCAGCAGTATTCGTATTGTTCATTTTTTTATTGCGAACTACCGATTTACATATTTGATATTTTTTTAATTTAAATCTATTGGGAAATTTTTATTAATTAAATCAATAAATAATTTATGTTGTATCTTATAGTTTTATATTTTCCCCGATATTTATTTATATTTTAAAATTAAAACCAACAGTATCCCATGGCTCACTTTTCCGCAAGTAATTCATAATTTAATAATATGCCCATACATATCAATGTTGCTGTTCACTGTTCTGAACTGTTCCAATGCACTGTCGGTACATAAAACAATGACCGATGATTCACAAGTAAAATATGAGTCACGCTCTTCAAAATATTTTTTCCGTATGATCTCATGATTTAGGTTACTATAATTGTTTTTAGTATATCATATTTAGGTCCCGTGCTCATCTTGTATTACTTATATGTTTATAGATCTTAGCTAACTAAAATACGTGTAATATGAAAATTTCAAGTTATACCAAGATGACTTATTTATTTTACACTATTTTTATTTTCCCGTTAATGTTTAATGCATTCTTTACAAAATAAGTAACATGTGATTTAAATCAACCTTATATGCCTTATCAAATTACATTTGATCATATCATAAATATAATACAATTGGTTTTTAAAGCGAGTTTTTCTTTTGATGTTTACATTATTTTAATTTAACTTATGATGTGATATGAGTTTTCCTGTAATATCTATAGGAATGTCTGCATCATGAGATACGTAGTAATAAATGAGAACTACAGTGTTCTTAGTTTTCAGTCACAGGGGAGACTTATTTAATTAACCGCAATAACTCAGTAATGAATTAGCTTTTCAGCGCTGTGAAAAAATATACATTTTAATTAAAAAGCTGGTTATTTTCCGCTCTCCTGAATATTTAGGGATATCAAATACCGCAAGGGCTTGGAAGCAAACATTAAAATGCTTGTTTAATAATTTTGAATGCTGAGTAAACATAAGGGTGCCCAGGAAAGTTCAAGTAAATATGAAAGTGTTCCAGTAGGGTTGAATTGAAAACACAAACATAAAAAAGGAAGAAATACCCCACGAAAAAAATGTTTTAAAATAGACATTTGCAAAGAAAGGTATGGTAAAGGTACTTGTATGATTATTACTTATTAAATTACATTTAAAGCTAACTTGGGGTATTTTGTGTATTTTTTTTTATATGTAGCCATTTGTTGTGAATATAGGGAATATCCTAAACAATGTTCAATAAATCGCATTTTTATTTGTTTTTAGTGAAATAACAATTTACAAATATATATTTTATAGTAACAATCGTTTTGTTCTTAATAAATATAGCAGTTTGTGTTTATCCTAATTCAAAGAAACATAAAAAAATGGTATGAATACGAGATGTTCAAATAATGAGTTGAACATATCACAAACCTTCTTCCAGGTCATAAGCCAAATGACCTAGAGGTACATTAATTTAATAAATGGCAATAATTAATTGTTGATCACTATATTTTAATTAGAAGTATACCGATGAATTTTCATTACAGTATGCTTTTAAATCTCATATGTAGTCCGTTCAAAATAATTTCACGTTATTTCTCGCAACTGAAAAATATTCAGAATGTCATCTTTATACGTTTAGAAATAATATTTAATAGCACAGTTTCGTACATTTATTAAAACATCATTGAATTTAATAAACTTGCAATAATTTATACTTTTCAATATTAATTGCCGTAATTACTTATTTGACATGGGCTCCATGTGTGATTCAGTGTTTTCAAACGTGCAATAATATTTTCCATTAGATTCATTAGGATCAGTTCACGGCGGGGGTCAATTAAATTATTCGGGTCCTCGAAAGGGTCCACAGCTTCCACAAAATATTTTGAGTTTCGTCTGTCAAGAGATAATTTGGTGACAAATGATTCTTTGATTATGAGAAAGTAGCACCCTCTGCGTGACACTTTTCGTTCAATGCTGATTGATTTGGTTCATTTAAAAGTCATTATAATCTGTAAACTGAGGCAGCACGTGATAGACGATAGAAAACCAATCACAATTTTAATAACGAATTTCGTTTTTGTCGGATTCCTCATAACTTGGTCGTAAATTGTTTTAATTGATTTTAAATTAAAAACGAAGAATCTCCACAGAAAAATGGATATTCTGTTGTAAAGACCAAACATGCTTTTTTTACAGAAAATGTCAGTATAAAGTTCAATTGCACAAATAAAAATGTTAAATTAAAATAATAGCAGCAATTTGAAATTATTTTTTTGCCTCATCTCTCTTTTATAATAGAAACATCGATGTGATTTACTGGAATAAAGATCTCGTTGATTTATCTATGCTAGGATGTCAGTCCGGCTTGAATTGTAAAAAATCAGTAGATCGAGTTCGATAGTTAGCGAAATCGCACAGACACCCAGATCTCAACCTACACAATCAGCAGTAAATAAATTCTCAAAACGTATGAGTATTTCAAATTAGTAAACAGAGAAACTCAATACCCTATAGTTATTTTCCCAGAATAATGTCATAACCCACCTCGAATTATAAGTTAAATAAAATCAATACTTAAATGAAATTTAATTATTGTTTTCAAACGCCTGCTTATTGTCAATACGCCAATTTTAATTATCAACTAATGGTTTATATCATTTTCTAAGTGCTTATTTGTTCATCTAAAATGAAAGGTTTCAAGATCAATTATGAGTGAAACGTTCCTAATTTATTTTAATTCTAAAACACACGACCTACTTTTGTAATTGGCAAGGTTGTTAACCTATACCAAACAATATGGCTGACATTTACTCGGTAAAATATAAATGACATCTGTAAAGTGTTCCAAATCGTGACGAGTGAAAAAAGTTCTTATCAAATGTTGCGAAATTTGATACGTCAAAATCAGCTGTCACTGACGTCACATAAAATATCGCCTACGGGACATCTGGACACTCAATGCAAATAATTTATCTATCTACCTACAAGTAATTTTTCACTTTCACTCTTGCACAAAAATATAACGCTATCGGAATTGAACAAAATGTGAACTTTAAGACGCATGGGCGTTTGTGTGCATTTCAAAATCATAATTTCACTTTTATGTTGCATAATAACAGGCCGTTAATGCAACCGCTCTAAGTAATGGAGCTATTTTCTTGGCTTGGATCATCTTTAAGTCGTGTCCGGAAGAGCTGTATATTACATGTATTTTACCTTTAATTGGATATGCCATCAGCGTTTTAATTTTTCAGTACCAGATATTTCTTCCTGCAGCTCATAGTATCGGACTTCGCTATATGAGAAATACCCTATAATTTCCAATTGTTTTTATTCTGACCACATCAACCTTTGCGGATATTAACCTTTCCAAGAAGAGACTCCCGTCGGTCAGATCCTCGACCGAGCTATACCGGTGAATGGCAGGCATGTCTCGCCATCTAGCAATCTCGTTCTGTGTCCATACAAATAGCAATAAAACTCCGGATCGGCTGGCTCTTATCGCCTGTGTGGTGCAGATACTTAACAGTTACAATCTATTTAATCAAATAATAAAATTCCTGATATTACAAAATTGACGGATTTACGTGTTTACGTGTGGATTTACGTGTTTGGCGCTCAACTTTTAGGGGCACATGTAGAAATGACTTGATCAGAATTTTCTTAAAACAGGAATGCTTTTGTAAATTATTAAGTTTTATCTGATATTAGTTGTACTTCAGCGCTGGAAAGATGTTTTGTTTGAATCCAACGGATGGTTCTTCAGAATAAGCTCAAAAGCCGAGGTTATATAGTTGGTATTTAATTTACTTATTTTCAGTAGATATTTGAAATATTTCTCTTTCTTTCTCTTTTCAAATGCTTTGGTGTAGGATTAAAAACACGGCATGTTAATGTTTGATAAAATAAGGTATATAATACTTATTCAAATCAACGAAGATGAGCCTATAGGTTTTGATTGCTCCACACCGAATATTATAGCTTGCATTTAAATCCAGTCATTAGAACATATAAAGTGTTGTAAATCTAACGCTCAATACAATTATATAAATAGTAGCTTATGGTTGCAAGCCCTTCACGTAAACTTTCACACATTATATATAGTACCGCCATAATCAATTTTATACCATAAAGTTTGAATGCATTCGTAATTGAATCGTAAATTGTTGAGGTCGCACACCTGCTTCTTATCCTGCATTGCGTGATATTGAGATGAATTTATTACGACAGGGCTGGGCTCGGTAATCGATCACATAAATCAATGGCCATTGCCCTCAGAGACAGCCATCTTATTAAAAATGACAAATTTTAGAAAAGTCCGTGCCCAATGCTACGTTACATTTAAAGCAAATGATGCGTTGCGGAAAAACTAAAACTAATGTTTTATACATTATATAAACATTTGTAAGCTATAATGGAAGATGGATTTTTTTGTAACTTTATTGTAGAAAAAATATTTTTACATGTACATACAATCCAGTGTCAGGTAGCTTACTACTAATATTCACAATTTTTTTTTATAAATACAGTTAATAAAATATATGTATAGTTTAGATGGTAGATCGACACAATTAACGGCGATGATTTTTTAATCTAACAACTTAGTGTTTTAATGTGTATTTCATAATAAGCTTTATTTTTTGTTAAAACTAGTATATAGCTTGATGTTTCGATCATTTCTATCCCAAATAACCAATCTAAGATTTCTATCGTGCTGCATATTAATATAACTTTAAACTTCTCAAAATATATTTAATTAGTCGTTCAATTGCAATATTTATTTATATATTAATAAACACACGAAGATGTTTTTTTTTTACCGTTCAAGATCTGGTTAACGGTTATTAATTTGTTTGTTAATTAATTATTTTTGTCACATAAACAACGAAAACTCGGCATCTTAAATGCTCGGCTTCATTCATACTGTCCTCAAGTGTCGCGAAGATAAATTCATAAAAAAAATTGTATAAAAACCAAGAGGTGATGATGATGATTAATAGCTTGTCCATAATGGGCAAAAACCGGATCGCATGACGGGGTACCGCCTCGTGATGCAAGTTCCTCTCATAACCGGCCACTCCTGGAGTGACTTGTCATGGTGCAGTCGCGGCTGCCCGGTGGCGGTGGCCGGTGACACCAGCGCCGGGTGACATGCCCGCCAGGGAACTTCCACCCGTCATTTCACCACCAGAAGCAGTAATTGCATCATTTATATTATAACCTCTCGCGGCTGCGGACATCTGATAAGACCATTGAGCCGCCCCGTGGTACTGCCGCTCTCGGGAACGGTAAATCATCTTAGTCTCACGCAGAGGTCGCCTGTGATAATGATGTAACTGTCCTGTTTAGAATGTTTCTTCAATACAATCGTTCAATCAAATTATTACATGCATCTCTTTGAAAGCATGTCTTCTCATACTTATTGTTGGCGTAATTTCTTTAGCGCAGCTTACCATTGGGGTTTGGAGCAAAATGTTTTCGTAATAAGAATAACCCGCACAATGGTTTTCTTTTTCGACTAATGAAAACTTTTAAGCTATCTGAGATTTTAAGAGAGTGTGTAAATCAAATGCTAACATTGCTTTCGGCAAACAGTCCCTGTGACGATAGTTGTATAATTTTTTTGTAATACGATTTAAATTTGTTTAATTTATAATAAAACTTAAATTCAACGATATAAAGCGATCAGTACGTCATGATTTATAAGTAAATTATTGAACCAACATATATGAACTTCTGTGTTCGGAAGTTCCACCATTCTATATCTATATTCCTGCCAGTGCATTTGAGTTTTTTCAATAATATGGATTTGGTGCTAGAAAGACTTAATCCTAGTAAATAAACCCTGTAAGTCTAGACGTTCATCCCTTGTGAATGAATGGTTTATAACTCTCCACCCCTCACATTCATATTTCTAACCAGTCGGCTCTGAAAGCAATTTCAGTTGAACTCAAATCTGGTACATGATGAACTCTTCATATAATGATAACTCAATGATTTTTAGGTAGTTATATTTTTCTATTAGCTATTTTTTTAATTCAGGAAACTAGATTTTTCCTTATTTAAATAGAGTAACTGAAGCAGTTTACTGCAAGCAACAACATTTTTTTTACATGAAACTCATTTGTAAATAAAATTGCATTAAATAAAATTTAAAGAGTTTTATGTCGGCAGCTTAATAACCGTAATAAATTTAAATGGATTATTTTTAATAATTTCGCATCGCCGCTGCATCTGTCGTTCATGTCGCACGTCTTGCATTCGTAATTTTTATAGACTCGATACTCAATAAATTTTTATTCCTCACTTGCATACGCCATCTTTCCCTTTTTTTTGCGCAGTGCTTTCGTAATACTGTGCAATACCACCTGTGTGGAAATCCACCAAGAGTCAACGACAAAATTAGTACATTAAAAAAAAACATAATTTTGGTATAATTTTCAACATCCTAGGTAAATATCAGTTGTATGCAGTTGGTTCGAAATGTGAGCATAAACCAAATGTATCACGTAGATTACTCACTTAATTATAAATGTCATGTAAAAGATCAAATCTAGAAGACGAGGTGTGTAGCCTTTTGACAAATTTA
The DNA here is from genome assembly GCA_022113835.1 of Atopsyche davidsoni. NCBI lineage: Eukaryota > Metazoa > Arthropoda > Insecta > Trichoptera > Hydrobiosidae > Atopsyche > Atopsyche davidsoni. The sequence continues at coordinate 3,666,028 of JAILWY010000006.1, read as the reverse complement.
AAAAAAAAATAAGTATTAGTTTAATTTTTGTTGATTTTATTAATAAGTATTTTTAAATTGATAAAATCGTTAACAGAAAATCAAAATGATAGAAAAATACAATTTAAAATGTTCATTTATAATAGTATGAACTTATTTCCATCTACTCGATATATATTTTTTTAATTGATGTATACGCTGTTTTAATTTTTTTCAATCTTTTTCCTTCGAAATCTTTTTTAGATTAAGTATTTTCTAAATCTATGATTAAAACACTCGTATGGTTTCGAAATCATATACTAGAACATATCAATTTTCTCCGTTCGTCGATACATCATTCAACTACGTTTTTCAATTAACTCCATCACATTAATCTTCCGATCTAAGTGCAGCGCACGCCATTAAATAAACAATCCTACCGGGAATATGGTCATTCAAAGATTAATTAGATTCTTGATCTATCAAACGAGCATCTGCCAACTGCTTATGCACGTCCCAGAGGTTTCAATATAAATTCAATTATATCAAGTCCGCATCTCCCGTGCAGGTGGCTGTACCATTAAACGTGGCAAATGGCCTCTCGGGTGCGAGGTGCGAGGTGCGAGGCATGAGCCACGAGCCACGACTGCGGCGAGGCACACGCGCCACACGGGGTCCAGAAATTAATATCGCGCCCCGTATCAACCTTTTAAACGTGCTGTAAACAAGCCCCTCCTAGAATTTCGTAGAAAATATTTGGTAGGTGCTGTCTTATCCGCCGAATCCTCAACTAGTGATTTCTCAATATTTGAAAATATTATATTACATTATACGGATGAAAAGTCTGAGCACAGGCAGGGGGAGGAATTAACCCTGTGAGCGTATAATTATTTAAAAAATATATATATTTATTTATTTCAATATATATCGGGTATTCGTGAGTGTATTAGTACTCTTGGGTCCTGTTGCGATATTTAAAGAAGTTGGAGAACATTTTTGTGCAAAGAAACAGTTTTAACACTAATTCAGGGTTTAATAAGTGTAGAAACAATACGACTAGTAGAAAGCGATAATTATTTCTATTAACTGATTTAAGCTTTCTTCTATTATTATATATTTTTGGAAAATAAATTTGATATAAATTACTGAAAGAGTAATATTTTCATATTATATTTAGAATACAAGGCTCTTTTTAATGCTATTAAAAAATGTTTTTAGTGTTTCAATGTTTAAGTTATTGATGACTTTACTTTTAATTCACTAAAAGATGGACTCATGAAACGATCAGAAGCCCTATAATATATTAATAAAGCACTAGATATTATTATTTTACCACGTCTAGGCTCGTTTTCTTAATCCTTACACTGGGATTTCGTTTGACCTCGAGTCTACCTGAATATGCCCTTTTGTTTTCTAATAATGAAATATTCTGTCACATCTCCCACTCTAACTCATCTCCAACCCACCCCTTGCTCCTACAATAACTTATCCATAGCCTAATTTTTATTTTATATATTTAATAATCCACGCATATCGGCGTATAAATACCAAACCATATCCAGCGCCGAAAGAGCAAAAATAAAATATTTTCTTATTTAATAACATTTTTCAATACAGTCTCTGTTTTTTTTTCATTGCGTATATATCTAAACTACTTTGATAGTCCCTCGAGTATTCGCTGTGATGTCTCGAGTCATTTGCGATACCTTCTTTTTTTAATCTTACGTTCAGAATAAACTATATAGATAAGAAATATTAATTTAAGACTAAAGATAAATACGCGTTGTAATAATTATAATTTTTCTTCGACTATAATAGACAAGTATGTATATTGTATATATATGTGTATGTGTAATTTTTTGGCGCTTACATGACAACATGTATGTAATCGTGTACATAGTATCGCATTAATATTGATATAGCAATACCGCTCCTGCTACTAAGCAAATTTGTGTACATCTCTTGTTATGCAACAGCTGAGGTCGCCCCCTGCGCCAGCGCGTTGCGTAGTCAGCTCTGTTTACACTTCACGAGCCGTATCCCCCACGGCGCGCATCGGATAGTTTAATCCAGTCGTCTATCGCGCTGCGGCACGGGAGCCTCCGACCCATCAGAGGGGGAAATTTGATTAAAGACCTCCCAATGATGAGAAGCCTCTTGCCCAATTACAAGGAATCTGAGATAATGGCTCCGACGAAGCCCGATCTTGACCGATGCTGGCCGAAGCGCGGTCCGGCCGGTGTCCGTGCATCTGTCACTGATCAAGCCGCGCTGACGCGACCCGCCTGACGTCTCCCACTGTGGGAAAACACGCCATCTTGAAATATTCAAATATCAAGCTGAGTGCTCTGGGAACGTAGACTTATTATATGAGTGGATCTGTCCTAGTATATAACATTTATAAAAGGATCCTTTGTACAACTTTCGACGACCGATATTTTCTGATAAGAATCTAAATTCATCCCAGAAGAATTGGTGAATTACAATGCGTACATAATATATATCCAGAATTTGGCATTAAACTTAAGTAATATGTTTTTTTTATTAAGCACCATTTAAACTATAAATGTGAAGAAATGGATCATATCTAAGTCATATTCGAAACAATCTTTTTTTCTACCATTCTTTTTATATTATATTTTCTTGATATACAGTAAATAAATGACATATTTGAACATATAGATACTCATTGTAATTTTGCTTCTCATTGCTAAACAAAGCTAACTATCGCAGAGTCCTTCGATCTTTTAGATGTGACCTCCAAACCGCTCACCCTCTTCGCCCTCTGTAAACCTCGACTCAGCTTACATTTTGAAATAATCGAAACCTCTTTATCGTGGCGAGACAGCGGTCAAGATGTCTCTGAATCTATATTCAATATTTCTTATACAGTTTATCTGTAAAATCCATAAAACTCGATGTATCCTCAAAGATTGATTTATTTTTTTATAGAACTAGAGGAAATGTTATTAAATAAGTATAGAGGGACAGTGCCAAGTCCGGTAGAGTATGAAGTCCAGAAGGTTCTTGTTTTTCTTTGTTTTATTAGTAGAATGTATTTGGTTAGCGGTTTGATTTTCAAAAGTTCGAGTTTTCATATTCGAATATCTAAATTATTCTGATCCAAATCTAAGGGTCTTTGTTCGTTTCTCTGTTTATTTATATTCAATCTAATGAACGGATGTACTGTGTATACTGCTTCATATTATATTAATTTTAGAATAATATTTCACAATCTACAACCAAATCGATATCCGATTTCAAAAATGATTTTACAATCAATGACTTGATGATTTACTGTTTGATTTTCATCTAATAAATTATATAGATTTAACATTGTGTATTAATATACAGTAAATATTTTCACCAATAAAAACTTTTTTGCATTATCGTTGATATATTATAGTTTATTTCTTTACACGTTAACAACCGTATATATGTCATCGAAGATTTCGATGAACTTTTTAAGTTACTATCCAGTTCAGGACGCATCTTCAGCGCGCGCATCTACACTTCAGAGCCATCATCAGGCTTTAATCGCGCTTTATATCAAAACAGGTCGTACGGTGTTGCCAGAGTACGCACTTCACATTATACAGTCTCCGAGTCTCTTTGTTGCCAGGCGTGATAAATTATTGTCGGGAAATATTGCCTGTGCGTTGAAGACGCGCCGGTGTCGCAAGCCGTGAGCTTAGAACTGGAACGAATATCGTATTAATGGGGGAAAGTGCGGGGCGCCGAGTCCCCTCACCGAGCCCGGTAGCGCGTAATTCCGTCATCGAGTCATTATTCCGTTGCGATTTTATCGCTTGCAATACGCATCAACGCCATCGACAACAATTCGAAATGTCCTAATATTGTGCATACAAATTTAAATTCAATAGATATTTTTAATTTAGGGTTATGTAAAGCTCGCCTGTGATGCATGTCTTTGGTTTAAGACGGTGCTTTTTACAGCCAATTGTTGCAAATCACAACAAATATATAAGTTTTTATTTTTAGCTTTTAGTATATGTTCAAAGCAACGAAGTGTTATAATTTTATAATAATTATAATCGCATTTATAAATTATAGTTGTAGGTTAAATAATTTATAAAATTAAATGATTTTATGAATGCCTAAAATATTTAAAATCATTAATAACATATATTTCTATGGTGTAATCAATATATTGTATTTTTCCGAATATTTCATGAATGTGCATTAAATTAAAAATATTGTCAATTGAATTTTATGCAACACTCTTTAACTTAAGATTCACACTCGGTATTATCTTTGGAATGCACATATTGTTAATTATTATGATTAATCATCTTTTGAAAATGGTATTACAGTTAATTATGATTTTGTATCATATTTCAATACTAATAGTTAATATTAGTTTTTTTTTTTTTATATTTACTAATTATATAATTTTTTTTTTGTTTCAGGTATGAAAGTTTGAAAATTGGAATAATCAGTTACATACTATAGTGTAAGTATTTTTATAACTATTTTACTCTGTTTATTACTTGACTCTTGATTTATTACTAAATAACCTTTGCTATCAAAAAACTATGTAGCTAAGCAAGTCAGAATATTATACAATCAATGCATCATTCAATTGGTTTTTATATCAAATTTAGTATCACAGAATATATTACATGAAATCTATATGTATTAAATTATTAATGAATTCTTTAAAATAATTCGGGTTGTACTGAGGTGCATCGGTGATTCTAAAATTAACTTTCCGTGCGCAGGGCCGCATCGTAAACACAAGTCGAGCACCTAGAGACCGTGTTTACTGCGTCACTTTAGGATTTGACGAGCTGCCACCCGGGGAGAGGTAATGGAAGACTCCCCCCCATCCAGTCAAGAATATACTAACGTATCCGTAGCTCATTTTACTACTCGAATATTCACCATTGACAGTACAAACCCATAACATTTTATGGTACAACAAGAGTAATTTAGTTTTAAAATATTCCATCCACCTGCCTTTTTTGTACTCCCTTTTACCTAGCGATGCTTCAAAACAGCGTTTTGCATCTGGCTTCATCGAATCCGAATCAAATTTTTAAAAGCTTGTTAAGTCAAATCCTGTGGTAGATATTTATAGCTACGAAAGCATCGACTTACCTATTTTTTCTTCAACAAATTATAAATAGTATTTTTTTGTAACAATAACTTTTCCACGTTATAAAATTGATTCATTTTATTATTTTTAAATTATGAAACATAAATCGGTCGTTAGTAAACCAGTAAATATTAATTTCAATGTATCCCTTGAAAAAAATTGTATCACCGTCTCACTCTGAGTCGCTCAATATTGCAGATCTGAATAAATAATGGATTACTAACGTTATAGTCTCAGTATAGCCCTCTTTGAATTTTATGCTTCTTCTTGTTCGAAAACTTCACATACATATAAATTAACAGGGAGTTATGTTGTGTACGAGAAAAATATTGTTATTGCAAATTTGCTTTGACAAACACCTCTTCTTAGTTGTGTATGCTGAAATAGTCAAATAGATAATAATTTGTTGTAGATAATAATAGTTTGAACACTAATAAACCAATAAAACTCTAGAGTGATTTTTTTTTAAATCAGTATTTCCGATACTTACTTTAATGCAGTAAACATACTAATCAATAATCTTCAAATTTGGTTATATAAGAATTGATTTTTTAAGGGAAAAAATATATAAATCACAAGATAACTAAAATTTAATACAGAAACACTATAAGCTAGAATCATCGTATATTATAAATTTATTTTTCGTTAGTATTCACACTTCTACCATATATTTGGAGGCGTATTCTTTTCTCTTAATTTTTGATTGTATGGAAAAATTGTTCAGAACCAAAGGTTGAAATTATATTGCGTTACTCAATCTCGAGTTACTCGTAACGCTTTACGTGTTCGTTTTAAAACCCGCTTCCCCAGTGACATGCCTCCTCCAGAAACTTTAAGTAGGTCTGAGAAATAAATAATATTAACACATTTCACATTGTGTTGGAACGTTTATTAGTTCCAGCCTGTAATTAGTCGCAGCTCCCACGGCCGGGCTTTCTTTCGGCGGCTTTGATTCAGGCAATCAGATTTAAACCGACACGGAAATATATGCGCTATCATTCTTGAAACGATATATTTATATTTCAAAGTATATTGCACAATATTCATTAGCATTTCTGTACTCATATGTACTTTGCAGACGTTGTCAGTGCTCAATTATTTTTTTTGAGCTAAATAATTTCGGTTTAAAATCAAAAGTATTATTCCATATAAAAATTAAAACGCTGTATTTGTTTTACGTTTTGCAAAATATAAATAAGGCAGTATATAATATTTTACTACCAAATATATATTTTATTTTATTTTATTTTATTGGTCGTTAAAATGTTATAAATCGTTGTTCTATATCATCCCGATTTGTTATTATTGCTTTTAAATTTTTCATTTTGTTGTTTTGTAAGAAATAAATACTCATTACACTTATAAGAATTTTTTTTTTATGGATTCTTCGATATTTTAAAATGTATTTTTTCAAATAATACAAATCATATCGCATTAAATTTGTATATCGTTATACGAAACATATATGTAGTAATATTAAGAAAATCTTCTTTTTGTTTTTAATAAAAATATACAATTATTAAACTCATTTTCGTGTTTATACTCTATGCATTAAAATATAAAATGATGAATATTTTATGGAAAAAAAATTAAATACGTACAATTTAAAAAGTACGATTAAAGAAAAAGTATTATATATAATTGGTGCATATGGGACTGGGCGACATGGTGTACGTTTTATGTTTATTTGGACTGTCCTTTTCATATTGAAATTATAACTACTCAATATTTTTCAAGAAGACCATGATGTTACGTTTTAATCGCTTCTCATAAATTTAGGATATTTCATTTTTATGGTAATGCCCTATATTTACGACTATGGATCAACCCATACAGATAAACCTGTACTCCTGATAGTCACTAGTATAGGCATGACGTAAGGTGCATCTGCCCAGGGTACTCCCGCACTACCTGATACCGCTAAGAAACGATAAACTTTTAAAATGGTTTAATATTATTACTTTTTGACGAATCTCTGTACGATGCTTTGTTTTCTATCCTATATAAACAGAGTGGAAAGACCACTCAGTGCTAATGAGATAATTAAAATTTTAAATCACTGTCAGTCATAAGATACAGCTTTTGCTCTTGTCTGAAATATGCTTACTTTTCTAACTTTATATTTAAGTCAAAATTAAGTTAAACTTGTTAAAAACTTTTGTATAAAAAATAGGTCGTAATAAAAAAAAAGTGAAATAAAAGCCCTTTCCACCTGCTCGTTCAAAACTTACTGAAACAATTAGTAGACAAAAATATTTGGAAACTTTTTAACATGCTTGCAGAAAACCCTCGGATTCATTGTGCGAAATTCTTCAAAGCCTTGAAAAGTTTGCTATAGTAAGCGGCTTGCTAAGAAATGAAGCTGGGCCAAAAAAAGAGGTACCAGCTTAACAGTATTCATAAAAAATACACAGAGTAATATTCAGTGTCTGGTGTTAAATTTTTTTATCAACAAAGACAGATGAACAAAAATATCAATAGGAGAATACAATAACGCACTTTTTAACAGTTGTATAAAAGACTGAATATATAAGAGACATAAATGTTAATTTTAGAATAAAAACAACACTTCAAATTTGACTTAAAGCTTTCGGTTAATTGGATACCGAATTGAAACGTTTTGTTTTTTTATGTATCTATTGAAAATATTTTGTTTTATAGTTTCTGATTATTGAGTTACGCTAAATCATTTAACTAAATTCTCTTGATTTTTCATGTATTTTATTTTTTTATATTATTTAATGTTGGTTTCCATTCGTTCTAAGGTTCGTTAGAATTTCTTTTTTCTAACAGTTTTGCGGTCATGTATCTCTCAAAGTTCAGAGGCGTAATGACTAGCTTTGTTCTCTAAAAGGCGTTCATCTCTGGAGTGACGTCACTCGAAACAGTCTTGTACTTTAAAACTGCATGTAAGTTTTTTTCTTTCGTGGGCACTGGGAATATTCAGAAATATATTTCAGATTTTCTCTTAGCGTAGCTCGTGTTTACATGCCCTCGATATCAGTTATCTGTAATTTTATTACTCGCATGTTTGATTAAATAGAAACCTTTCCGTTATAAAACAAAACAATTTTATTGCACCCCTTTCTAACTAGTCATTTCTTTATTCCTCACGATAAACAACTAAATAAATCTACTATATCACATTATAATATTTACGACTGGGTAACAATTATCGCTTTTTTAATTAAGCTTTACAATACTCGATGCGCCTTACTTTTATTGCGTATTTTATGACCTTACACGTAAAGTGTATTCTGGGTTTCTCAGTCACTGGAAAAGTCTCTCGTCCCCCGTGCTGCCAGTTGTATAATTGCCTCGAGTGAAGGCTGTATAATTTTTGTTTAATTTATTGACTCGATTATAAGCTCTTAACATGAAGCACATTAAATAGTAAGTGAGCTTTGGGTTTCTCTTTATGTAGTGATGTATAATATCACCTAAAACTTGTTGAATTTTAACGCACTTCGCATCGAATACTCAACGACTGTAAAAATATTTTCCTGGTGTTTTGTATTATTTAATAAACATTTTTGTTACTTACTTTACTCAATAAACACCTATGTCTAGTGACTAAAGATTTTAAACGTATTTTTTAAGATATGATTTATATATCTTACAGATAACTTAACCGTGAAGTTATTTGATTTTTGAGACCTATTTAAATTTAAACGCAAGTAACGATTGCTTGACAGTCAAGGAATCATTACTTCGTAGTTAATTATTACATCCAAGTAAATATTAATACTTGAGTTTAATCAGCCAAAAAATAGACATTAAACTGCTTAATTGAATTAAAACTAATATACTGGTACGTATGTACCTTTATTTTGTAACAAATTTAAAAGTATACTTTATAATACTATATTTTATTAGTTAATTCTTTGAGTAATGTGGTTTAATAATCATCAGTACCATGGAATTGATCGTTAATCAGAATTAAACACTTTTAATCCGCTTCTGATTCGATCACAAAAGCCAAGATGTCGGTTAATCAAGAAAGTGTCCCATACGTCGTGCTCTTGACCCTTATTTTCCTGTACAACGCATTCCGGTGTCGGTCTTCATTGTCGGATGGCAACGTGTTATTTATGAAGAGATCTATGCGCTACTTTTTACATATATTACGTTGAACGCTCATTATATCGGAACAAATTTGGTTTACTGTAAGTTTATTAGATTTCTTTTATATGAAGAATATTTTCTGGCTATAAAAGGCAGTCGGTAATTTATCTAAGCTCGCTTGCTTACCGGCGTGGCCTATAAATTTCTTCAGGAAAGTCTGACTTATTATTATCGACAATACGTCCGAACAGCTTACAGGAGTATATATGGGCTTAAAATTCTTTTGCAAGGAGTACTTACTTTCTCGGTCATTGTAATTTGTTTTGAACGCTTTGGTTCTATTTGATTTTGTTCTAATTCTTAGAAAGTATTTGAAAGTAATTTTTAATTAAAACATGTGTTTAAAAACCCTCAAGCCTACCCTGTATAAGGTAAAAATGTCCACTCAGATTTAAAGCGTCTAGGTGTTCAATTAACAATCCCTGCAGGTGAATAAAAGAGAATATTGCGGTTATTTTGAAAATAACTGAAACTGGGGCTCAAAAAAAAGAATAAAAATCTAATGAAGGTTTATGCAAATTTTGAATTTATTTTTTGAATTTATTTAATGGAAGCTATTATTTTAAGTATATTTTTTTATAATTTCTAGAGGTGTTCAAATAATTACGGTTACAGGTTTCCCGTGTTAGAATGTATTGTTAGCAACTACCCCTCGCATCACCATCTTTATATTGCATTGGACTCTCCCCTCAGGCAATCGCTGAAAGTTTGTCTTTCGCTCGGAGTTCCCATAGAATGGACAAGTCCATCTGCTCCCCATCCGTTCCACATAATTGTTCGCCTTCGGCCTCACATTATAAGACCATTAATTTCTTAGACCTTTTAGATTACAAGATTGCTTTATTTAAAATATTACGAAACAATTCCTCTTATTCAAATAAAATTGTGAATTAAGTTAGAATTAATATAAATCTCATAAACTTAATTATCAAGTCAGTTTATAAATGAAACTACGATCTTCTACATACCGTAATGTACCATATCATATCAAACCAAAATAATAATGTAAAGTTGATATACACCTTTGATCCTACTTTTGTATTGTATGCATTAAGCATATTTGTGTGTTTTCAAATCTAAAACTGTAAAATAAATATACGAAATTTGTGCTATGACATAATTAACAAAAACGACACGCAAAGAGTTATTTGAATAATTCAATGTTCAAATAAATTAAAAGCGAGGCATTAAAAAATTTCCTACGCACTTGTTTGCATTTAAGATTATTTGCATGTATTAATTAAATATACAAATTCATTTGTATACAATGCGGCTTTCTAATGAATAAAGCATTACGTAATAACTGTCCTGGTGAATTATTTTCCACCTTTGGCTGAGCCTCAACCATCGTGAGCTCCGTCTGCACCTCGGCCGGACGGAGTACAGTTAGCAGCGGAAGCAGTTAAAAAGTAATTCATCATAGGGGGAAGTGAAGCCTTCATTAGCTCTGTGGGTCGAAAGATTCTGAATTCACTTCATATTGTATACCGCCGAGTAGATCCTCCCGCGCGATGATATTTTCAAGGACTTTTTTTATACTAAGCTGTGTTACCGTTGAGTATTAATGAATATTTAAAAACCCCGCATTCATTACCGGTACACGTTTTTTGTATTAAATGATTTTTTTTTTTTAATCTTTAATTGTAATCAAAATTGTCATCGTTTTATTCATGAGGAAAATTGACCAAAAACATTGTTAGACATTCATATAGGCATTTAAATATCAATTAATTTTACTAATTATTTGTGTAAGGAGAAATCTTTAATCTAATAAAGTTTTTAAATTTCAACAAAAAATATTTTCAATTTAAACACTAAGCAACAAATTATTTTGTATTATTGTTATTTTTTTAATTTGAAATTATATATTTACATTACGCATAATTTAACTATGTTATATGTGTGTAACTTTTAAAATACCACTTCGGCCAAATATAATATGAAGCATTAATTTATTTTAATTATGTCTAGAGAGGTTTAAATATTTTAACGGAAGGAAGTATATATACACACTCGCTTTTGTTATGGTCTGTATGTTAGTACGATATGTAAATGTAAGCTAATAAATGTAATACAAAGATTCTGCTCCATTAAAAAGTTAGCAGCACAAAATGATTATAGAATCTATGACATGTTTTTCCTCACTGCTTTTTTTGTTAAAAAATAGAAATATTAATTGAAGCTCTTTATTGCGTTCATTGGCTTTGCTATCTCGATCCACAAGTACAGCAATTAGATAATGCAGTGTAATTGGTCAGCAAACCTCCGAATATAGGATTAATCAGGCATAGTGACGGAATAATCCATGGCTTGGTGTAAATTAAATCTAAAATATACCTTAAATTTTTCCGAATATAGACGCACAATCGGAGTCCGCCGCCCGCACACTCGCGGCTATTTTCACTCTCCGCTCTCGGGTCACTTCACCCTCCCCGTGTTCCTCACAATTGAACGCATAGCTGCCTACACAGGATTTTAACACTAGATAACCCCATGAAAGTTAATAGAATCTGTATTTAATAATTAGTTTATTTAAAAAAAACCGTGTTTCAATATCACGAGATAGGTGAAACAGCTTTGATACCAAATAATAAAATTTCGGCTTGAATTTTACTATTATATTAGTTTCACTATTTAGATTATTGTACAGGGAATGAAATAAAATATTTAGTTAGTTATGATTAAGTACTACACTCCAGGATGCATTTTGCGGAATACCTGTAAGTGTACGTCTAAAAACACGGCGTATGTTTGCGAATTTATCTAAATTGCTGTAATGTTTTGGCATTATCTTATGTTTTGTTAAAAACTTATAATATTATGTCTCTTGGTTTCTGTAATTATTAAATATTTCAATTTTATTTTTAATAATTGAAAATACGTTTTACCGTTTAGTGAATGATCGACCCCGCATTCTCGTGTCTTTGCAAGGGTTGGATTCGATCGGACCTATTTTCAGCCAAAGTTTATGAGCAGCACCCTCCAAAATATTGCGCGACGACAGTATATACCCCTCTCGCTCATTCCTCACAGGTAAGCAATTTTATGATTGCCAACATGATAGATATTGTATTTAAAAAAGTTCAGTTTAATCGCACATTTAAAAAGCTTTTATTAATTCATATGTATTCATGTTTATAATGTGACAATATTTGAAAGTAGCTTAAATATGTATTAAATCCGTTATCAGATACATATATATTTGTATTTATTTAAAAAAATCAATTAGGATTGAGATCAACTGCCATATTGTAATCCGAACTATTTTTATTTTGTTTTCAAATACTTTTATTTTAAAAATCATGTTGTAAAAAATATAGTATGCACATTAACTGCAATATTGAGTAAACTTTATAATTGTTTTACCAATTTCAGTCTTGCCTTTTTAAATTTTTAGCGTGAATTTATTTTATTGGCAGATAGAAACATCGGCATTTTCTACAAAAGAACGTCCGTATAGATGATATTTCCCGGAGTATTAAATTAATTATGAACTTATACAAAACAAAGCCTGTGTTGTTTGAGCGAGCAAAAATACAAAAAAAGCGTCAATTGGGAAATACTCGTAATAAAACGTCACATATCATACAAAATGGCGTTAAAAGCAATAAAATTTCCCCTCTACCCTTGTACATAACCATATTATTTAACACTTTAAGCACGCATGTCACAAAAAATCTCTGTGAATTTTCGCTAATGGCAACGTCGAGAGCGTTCTGTCCCGGACAAAACCCTACAGCTTTTACTGCAAAATATTTGTAAAACAAAATTTTATTTTACCATTTGCCGTAGAAGCGTGAAAGCTAATTTTTCAATGTAGGTTTGTGCCGTATAATCATGCAAACTGGAGATCATTAAAGTTTTATTTGAATGAAAATAGTATTTTAAAATCGCAGCCAATTAAAACATTTTGTTGACCGTGAAATTTAAATTATATTTTTTATAATGATGTGTTTTTAATTTAATATAGACGTTAAAATTCCCATTTTATAGTCATCTCACGCAAGTCCAATTCTTGTGATCTACGAAGTCAAAGTAAACTTCTCTAATAATTTTTTTCTAGATAAAATCGTATTCATAAAAACATCCAAACTGTTGGGTTTTGAAGGAAAGTTAGAAATCTAGTATTGTTTTACTTTCGCTGCTGTCGTTCCGAGTAATTGATTCTAGTGTCCCGACGTACACGACCTACTGTATCTTAATAATACATATTCCACACTTAGTCTGCAAAATGTCTTCTCAAAAGATAATTTGTTTTATAAATGGCACAAAAACATTCGTTGATTATTTCGTAATCATTATTTGATTACTGCGAAGTGTGTTTTTTTTATATTTATAAATACGTAAATAAATATTGTGGCTTTACGCTCAATGTACTCCAAAGCTCTTTAGTTAAAATAAATTTTATTCCCATCGTATTTCTGATTTTGGGTTGTTTCAAGAAATTCCGATACGAAAATATACATAAATTTAAACTCAAAATATTGCGATGGTAAAATTATATATGGACGAAACAAGAAGCTCTGATTTAAAAAATTTCGACGAGCCCATGTCCCGGTGACGTCAGCCGGCAGTCCATACAGCCGTTCTGTACGAAAATAAACTTGATTTTATTACGGGGGGAAATGTATGGACTCGAAGAATTGCCTGAGCGTACGAGAATCAATCATTCGTCTATTAAATTAGATATAAAAAAGAACTTTGATATCGCGCCCGGCTGAGCCCGCACGCGTGCGAAAATTTTGAATACCAAATGTTGACATACAACGTACTTCTCAAACGAAAAATTAAATTTTTACTGTGTAAGTAATCACTCAGCGTTACGGAAGACTTATTTCAAAAATTATAAGATTTTCTCGTTTCTTGGGTATAAATAAATAATAATATCCTATATTTTAAAAAAAGTTTAAAGGTACATTAGCTGTTTTAAAAGTTTTGTTTTAGTGTTGCTTTTAAAGCTATAATTTTTATTAAATTTAAGATTTTTTTCGTACATATTTATTTATCATGTTTCATCTCTACACAATATATAGTAAATTCAATGCTTTTTGTGTCTATTATAATTAAAATTTATAATCAATCTAACCTGTTTTAAACAGATTAGATTTTTCAATAACATTCGTTTGCTTTTTATTAAAAATTAATACAAACATAATATAACTAAATTTGGATTTAACAAAAAATAACTTTTTTATATAAATATATGTGGATCTTTTGGGCATGCCTGATAGTGCTCGATGACTATAACATTCCCATTTGCGTCTTTACCCAAATCATAACGAGTATTAGCGGACTGATATAATTTAGTTGGCTGTGAGTCAGGGCTGGCCGTGGGTACTCCCGCTTCTGACACCGCTAAGCTTTCAGGATAAGGCATTATTGCTCGTATTGCTTTTTACAGCCCTTTCGCTGTTTTAATATTGTTTGCAAAGAGTGAATTTGCGTACGCCAAATGGCCGCTTAACGTGAGCTTTAAGCGTCTATTCGTAATTGAAGATTTTATGGTTTCGAATTTAATAGACCTGCTCGAAAGCAGTCTGTCAGTACCGCTAGAATTAACACACTATTAAAGTAGTTCAGCTTTCAAAATTCTTTAGTGTGAAGTGTTTTCAAATTTGTTGATTTATGCAAGAGAACGTTTGAAAAATTTAACGGATATTACAATTTAAACATTTCGATTTAATGTTAAAATTAAATTGTCGTGTTTGCTTTATTTATATAATAACTACTCATTATTTTTGTACTATTTACATACTACATATGTACATTTTGATAGATTTCACTTGTTTTTTTTTTTTTCACAGTCTAAATATTTATAAATGTACTTTACCATCTAACAAAATGATCTCTTGAATATTCTGATCTAGTGAGCTTCAGCGAGCTCACCAAATAGAACTGTTTTACATATATAAGTTTAAAAAATGAAATGCAATCAAAATACTGCTAGCGGTTCTGTTTTAGCACTTTATAGGAACTGATTGTTGTAGACATTATATCAAAAGGCCCACATATTACACGATATCAAAAGAACTTAATTTTGTTCACCAAAGTAGTATACAAGATTCATGTATCACTTTACACGGTGTAAATAACACAAATAAATAAATAATCATAAGATTATTTTTACAGGAGAAGAGGCTTAAATGATAAAACCGCCTATTTAATATTAATAGAAGTATTATGTTCGATTCCACTAATAAACTCACTCAATTCTCTCTCAAGGAACACTTAATCCACCCTCCTCGAACAAATCCAGCCCTGGGCACCGAAATAGAATTGAAGGCAAAAGTCCTTGTTAATTGAATGTCTAGCATTTTTCGAGGCGAGCGCAGCTCGAGAAGACGTACAATCTAAAACACTCGCAATGGCTCAGGAGACTGACAACTACTAACAAATACTGCCTATTGATTTTGTCTTACTGTGTTCTTAGTCGATTTCCTTGAAAAAATATCTTTGTGTAAGACATAAGCTTCAACTTTTTAGTTCTAGCTCTAAAAAGTTGAAATATTTATTTGCTCCATTTAACAACTAACCCTGCTATTTTACTTTATACAAATAGCCTTTGGCTACCTAGTTCATATCATAATATTTTCAAAAAGCCTATCATCTGCTATTGATTATGTAATCTTTTTTTCTAAATTCGCTCTTTTATATTTCTTATTTGCTTTTATTGTACTACACGTGGAATTCTATGAATTTGATGAGGTTTTTTCAGGCATGCTCCACGTTGTTGTTTTATTTCCCTTGAATACACTTATAGTCACTTTGGGTGCAATATCAATATTGCTACTCTCAACCTTAACGGATCTTTATACTTGTGTCATACCTATTTCTGGGTTTTTATCGTTTTCATAAAAATATATTGCGACATCCATTAGTTTCTATTTTAGTGTTTGTCAGATGGTGTGGAAAACAAAACACAATTTACACCCACGTCTTGCTTCTCATTGCAAGAACTGCAAGAAATATAATTTGATTATCTCGCTTCGGCAACGTCGGCGATAATCTGAGGCAACCTTAATGTGCCTTTATTTTTAGCTGATTCTCTATTGAATCATCCTATCGGAACTTAATTTATACGAAGCGGAAATTCCATAATCAGGGTTTCTTCAAATCAAGTCGCAAAATGAAAAATAAACTGTTAAAGCGGTCAGTCTTAAGTTAAAATAATTACATTCGTAAGCTTTACAATTCAGCTAAATAAGCTCTTCGTTAATTCCCTAGAAATTATAATAAGGTAAATTATATTATTTTATTAATGCGAATATTTGAATTAACGAACTGTATTCCAATAAAATATATAATAAAAATCATGATCATCTTGACAATTTCAGGCTGTCGTTGCAAAGAAACCAGTCATGTTTTGCTCATAACAAGGTCCTAACTTCTCGGAAAATCCTAAGTTTCAGGTCGACGGAATATACATCTTATTTTTATATAAATCAAATACGATGTCATTGCATAGTATATATTTAATAATTCTGAATTGTTATTTCTTTTCATTTTTACTACATTTTAAAAATATAAAATTGTCTCTATTATTACTATTTCAATTAGCATTTCAAATAGAATGTACATTCATATCGGTAGGTCAACAAAAACATATTTCATATTCTTTTCCATGCTTCTCATTTAAACACCATGCTTTTTAAACAAAAAATGTTAAATGTACAGGTATATTTATTATTGATGCGTTGTATATAAATTTTAGAATTCTCTAGAAAATAAGATAGGCAAAATCTTTTTAAAATACTCATAAACGACAATGAGGCTGCATAACTGCACAAGCTTCTGTAGAACGCCTCCCGTAAGTGCATCCTTTTCTGTAATATTCCATTTAGTCTCTTTTCCTCGTAACGGAGATGTTGCAGACATTTCCTAAGGCACGAGCTCCTCCGAGGTGCTTGGAAAACACTGCCTCCTCCCTGCGCACCTGAATGCGGAAGTGACGTCAGCAGATACGTCCGGCCAGACCTAATCCTTATCTATCTATGGCTATCTAATATTAGAATATCTTTGCTCCCGGCGATTCATGTTATCGAACATGCTTTAGATGGTTTATATACACTGGATTATGATGTAATATGGATGAATTTCAATATTATTTAAATTAATTGAGGTTCATGGATATTTGAAAAATTGTAGATCTTTTGAAATGAGTTGAGTTAATGATTTGTAAAGGTACAACTGTAATATTTACTAGAAATCATCTAACTACAAAAAACAATACCTTAATGATTCTACAGTATTGATAATCCTTTTTTTATTTATTTCAGGAATGTTTTATTTCTCATTTCTTTGAATAAAATAGGTGTTCAGTAAAATTTAAAAAAAATACCAACTCCATGTCATAATCTTTTTCAAAACCATCTAACTGCATCGGGGACATAATATTTTTTGATTAATCAAATAAATAAATTGGAGGACTGACTACAAAATAATAAAAAAAAAATACATCAAATTCTAAATTTGCACTGAAAAGTCCTCACCACCGTAAATTTGTGGTACGAAAGTTTTTTTTTTATTGGTATCCTTTTACAAGTTCTAAATTTATCAATTGGATTCCGGAGAATTAATTGATTAAAAAGCAGTGGCTATAGCAGACTTACGCAGCGAGAATTTTACAAATTCATTCTCCACGAAAATAGCACAAACATTTTAATATCCGGTGCAAATTGCGGACACTACGCTGGACGACGTCACAGAGAGGCCCCGCTGCCGCCGTCTCGCTTCCGTCCCTTGCAGACCATACACACTTCCCGCGGAGGCTTCGTGGCCAGCTTCCGGTTCAATACTTCCAATTATTTTAATTTCCTGTTCCGTTACGCGCAACAGATCAAAGCTCCCCGGAGCAGTCACTAATCAACTGGATAATTAAAGAACCTTGTTGGTAGTTGGTAATCAGCGGTGCAGCTGACTGGGATGAAAAGGCGAAGAGCTTTCCTTTGAAATATCTAATATCGCACTAGAGAGACAAACGTAAAATAGAAAAAAAAATATACTTAAACGCAAAAAGTACCTATGTACATATTTAAAGAGTAATCATACTTTATATTTTAATAATTTACATATCAATACAATTTTTTTTTTAAGTAACTTGAAATAAAATCACTCAAGTATTTTATTTAAAATATTATAATGGAATTCCAATAAGTACTCTTTGTCAAAAATCTTGATTACTTAAGTTAGTTTATTTGTAGTTTTATGTTAATTTGTATCTAATGTCCCGATAGCTAGATTCCATATGAATAGATTTTACCGGTTGTGTTTGTAAAGTTTACTAGTAAGGTAATTACTTCTTCTCTTACTTGGAAAGAGGATCAATTTCCGGTCTGCCATCTTTTACCGCTTGAAATCCAGGTTCAGTCTTTTCCTCGTTTACTTAATAAACACGTCTGTGAAATATGACTGTGACGTCACTTAATTTTATGTTCAATAATTTATTAGGATTTAATAATAAAACCGCTTAATATTTTATCTGAAACAAGCATTGTTTAAAAATATTTTTATTATTTTGCGATGACACTTTTTACAATTTAAATAAATACAGTAACGAAAAAATAAAATAGACAATTAAGTAATTAAAATGATCACAATACTGAAATGCACACGTGTTAAAACCAACTGTAAAATATATACGTAATTATCTAAATAAATCTGTACGAGTAATATATATATCTAGTGTAATTCAGTTGCACGACACCTGAAAGGTTTTCGTGCAACCCCCAGCATCCCTTTGACGACCCACCCGTGACGTCACAAAGGCTGTACTCTGTTCGTCCACGCGAGTGATTCTCGAATAATTCAATTTAGCAATGATCTCCGCAAGATCTGTCCGCCCGAGCGCTGGGAGTTTCTTGGGGAGTCATCTCCGAGGGAGTCTCGCTCCAGTGTCAACTATGTACATGATAAATTCCTACTTGCATTGCGTGTACTTTGCTGGCTTACAGCAGAAAATCAGCTCGTTTAACTATTATCGTCCAGTTCTTATTGTGATGTTTCATTGATAAATAATTATTTTCGAAATTTGCTAGGAAAAAGGTGATTTTTTTAAATACTAATTAATGCTTCCACCCTTCACTGTCAGTAGTTATGTTTACCGATGCATGGTTGTCTATCAAAACGGGCTTACGTAAATCACGTTTTACAGATGTTACATTCTCGTCACAGCTCGTTTTTAATTTTATCTCTTCACAGATGTCCAGGCGTAAAAGTTGTATAATCATATAATAAAAAGCAGATTGTGACGTCGTTAAAAAATGGTTTACGCAGATCTGGTTTAGTAAATGACTTTATATAAAATGATTTCATTTTGTAATTTTAATGTGTTTTTTTAAATACCAGTGTGTTGCTTTCAATTAATATAAATCATCAAAGTGTTTACTGAATGAGTGAATATGTTTAATGTGATGGGAAGTCACAAAATCCCCTATTGTAGAGCAATTTTTAATTAATAAATAAAATTTGCTCAATCCGATTAATATATTTTGACTAGCGCTCTAATTGATTTAATCGAAATTTATTAGCAATGATATTACATAAATCAATACGATTAATTAAGTTATAGTTTCATTAAAATATGTAACAGTGAATGTTTCAATACATTTACTTTTTCTATTATGAGATAATATACTACACGTGAAATATCTTTTAAAATCAAGTAGTAAATCACGTTAAGGTGTTGGAGCAAACATTCCCTTCTGCTTGCTGTGCACGCCGCCCCGTAGATAAATAATAATCTTAATACATAATAAATCAGAACACCAGGTCGTACATCTCGGTTGCGGTAACTTTGTTCTCGGCCGTAAAACACTGCCTCGGTTGTCATTCCCACGACTGCAATATTTGGCGAGGCGGTGCGACGTCTGGAGTCCGGCCCATAATTCATACCAACAAAGGATGCACCTTTAAAATCGCATTAGTTATACAGAGTTGCATCTGAAGAATGCATTCGAGAGGGAATGCACACAAACAATAAATTGTAACAATGCGCAGACGACGTCTCGAGAAACGGCGGAATTCGAATCGTCTAAAGTGAATACTGCTAAGTGTGCTCGCATCCATTTTCAAAAGTCCCTCCGTACACAATGCGATACATTACAATCCCATCCTAAAATTTGAATTTATAAAAAAAAAAAACCTACATTTGTCACAATAAGAGATATCGTACGTGTCACCTGTCAAGGCAGTCGTTATTGATGGCGCGGGAGAATTTATGATGCTTAAGCTATATTTTATCATTTTGTAGTAACCGTCTATTTGTTGCATGATAATCCAGATTATTTTACATTGTTATAACGAATAATATTTACTGTATTCAAACAAAATAAAAAAATGATATTTATATTATTTACCAAATATTGCTCTAGGTAAAACTGGAGAATTAATGATATACACGTGAATTGTCACTTATGCCCGAGATGCGTGTGTGGGACTCGACCCTGCCATTCCAAGCTGCTTCAATATACTATCATAGCCCAACAGCAATGACTTTCTATACACACTGAAAAAACTTTTTTAATAATTTAATCAATATTTTTTACACTTTTGAATAATATTAAACTTAGCCCGGCTATTCGGTGTATTTTTTTACCATTTTCATCCGTTTATTTTTTTTTTAACATGGTTTTTTTGATAAATCAGTTATGAACTTTTTGTTTTTATTCTATTTGATATATGTATAGAAAATATCCATTCATCTTATTAAGAAATAATTTTTAATTATTTCTTTGGGTGTATTCGTACTTTCAAAGTATAAGCTTCGTGAATGTTAAATTACTTGATGAACTATTTAGAAGCGTTGATATTATTTGAAATATATTATTCGTCTTATTAGCACTGAAATAATTCCTACTTTGTTTCGAATTCAATGTTTTTTTTTTATTTAATGTCTGAATAAAGCACATTTGACTCAATTTTTTTTTATTATATAATATATTTAATTTGTTACTAGGAAATAAAAAGTCATGTTAATATAAGCATTGCAACATCCTATTAACAATATGTAAATATAATTTATCAAAATTTCCAAATATACAGACACCCACGGGCGCGACTCTCTGTACACATAAATCACACAAATATGTGCTGCAATGGTAAAATAATTGCTCCTCGTAATTCAGGCTCGCCCGAGAGAGAAGCGGGAGCAACAGGCGAGGCCCGCTCCGCGATAAAAGAGTGCGAAACGTGTTGAATGAATTACTACCGAACGGTCGCTCTCACCGAGCGCCTTACACGGAGGACGCGGAAAAAACACTTGATTTAGTACATCTGTGTCGAGCCTTCCCTCCGGTGAGTTACTGAAGGATCTCGCTACTTCGGCTCCTCTGAATACACACGCCGAACAGTGTCTCGCAACACCGCAAGGAAGGGGGAAACGTCAAACTTTCAACATTTATCATTTTTAAATAAAATATTCATATTGTTAAAATCAATGTACATTTATTTTTTTTGGTTTCATTGTATGGGAAGTGTACTTGAAAAATTTAGTTTACTAAATCATATTTGAAAGAATGTTGAATACATAAATGTATGACGATAATTAAATATCTTTTTAGAAAAATCTGCTCTTAAATAGAAATTAACTTTCCCTTTGAAGACATGAACTCTCGTCTTTTATGCTCACAGTTGTACCTATAAACCTTACTCAAGCAAGCACTTTGAAGATATTGAATAGACTTTTATTGCACATTTAAATTGGAAAACACCTTGTTCAGAATAATCTCATTGCTAAACACTGTTTTAGGTGACTCAATGCATCTTTTCACAACTTAAAAATCAATAAAAAAAATAAAAAAACAATTAAGCGCGCAAGCAACGATCTCTAAAAATAATTGTTTTAATTTAAATTTATTATAATTTCTTTAATTATGTGTTAAACTAACTATCATTTTACTTTTCACAGTTTCTGTTTTCTTTTTTTTTTTTTTTTTCTTTTTTCCAGGTTGAAATGCATTTTATCACCCCCCTAATGTTTACTCCTGAGGTATTTACAATTGTAAATTTTTATCAAATATATTTTTGTTATTTACTGTACCAATATTCTCGGCAATGAACTGTAATATCATAATTTAATTAATATTTTAAATGATGTTAATTAACATTACATCTAAAAACGATTCATAAGTTTATTTTTATGAGTTATGCCAAACTATGACCTGATCTTAAAAAGTTGTATATTTCTGTTATATATTAAATTAAATGTAATTCAAACATTACAAATTTGGAGCCGCTGGATTAACGCCACACATGACAAAAAAAAAACTAACCGCTCCTCAAACAATGGGTCGCAAACAAATACCTGCAGGGGACAGACGTTTAAAATTCCATTTAGCATTTTTTTGGTCTGTGACGAGGGACAAGAGTCTCGTCCATTGTGTGCTCGCTTGCGTCTACTGGGATAATGAAACAATGTTACATCGATATCGAAAATGTAACAACTAAAACACGGGTTATTTTATATATTTATTCTCGTATATTCCCTGCTCGCCCCCCCCCGGCGTCAATTTTAAATTGATTTTTTTGTTAATTGGTAGATGTATGCAATGCATGCATACTATTAATTGGTAAATACTATAAATATTTATGTTATTACTGGTTTTTCTTCGTTCAAGATCTTAGTTGTACTCACGATTGAGCCTTTCAGCAGTTTTTCGGCCGTATGTTCTTAAGACGTCCTTTTGGTTACAGTATAAGACTTCTCTCGTCCTGCTAAGATCTGACGTTCAGAAATACATCCTATCATTGCCACTTCAGTATTACTCTAGCGCAAATGTATTACTTACTTACTTACGTATGTTTTATCATCCAATGATAATCAATCCTCTTGCAGTCCATCAACCAACTTTGAATATCTTTATTTATTTTTGTGAAAGCTCTTTATTGTTTTTTTTATATAAGTTAATAGCTTTCACATTTTGTATCATTTCAATCATACTTTTAACACATCCTTCCATTAACTCCATCAGAATTTCACATAATAATTTAAATCATGCTATGATTGATCATCCTGGTCATATTTTTTTTTTTGAAAATGTAAAGTTTTTTTCCTAATTGAATTAGTTCGAGTTAATGATGAAAAATATTTCTTCTATATGCCTCACTGTGCACATGTTAACCTGTAACAGTTATTTATATTTATCAAACAATAAGTTAACACCGCAAAAATAGATAATCAGCTATTGGTTTATATTAATGCCGGATCAATTTTAATATATTTGCTGGTAATGATTGGTTCACATAAAGTTTATCAGTGATTTATTTTAGTGTATCGTAGACTCAAATTTAATGCACGCACCGCCTCTTCCATTATGTGCCGATTACAGTGGGCGGGAGCTCCGGCGCCAGACAGGCCTCCTAGAAGCTTCTACTTGTCTGTAGAGATTCCCCGGTATGTGGAGCCATTCAATTCACAGATCAAACGCCCAGATATTAAATTGTTTTATTTACAATAATAATTTGTTTATCTGAGGTATATTTAGATCACCTGGTGTCTGATGAATGTAGCACATTACTTGCACTTGAATAAATACGAGTAGTTGTCTCTAAATTAATTGATTATATCAACTGAGCTACATTGGCCATATGAATGGCCTATTACAAGCAAGGAATGCGATGCTTTTACTAAAATTAATCTTTTAAATTGGAGACATTTATAGCCAACGGGCGATATAGTTTATAATAAATTAGAGGAAACTGAAAAAAATTACATCTATTAAATTAGAGATTCAGAGTATCTTCTTGTTATATATGAAAAGAAAAACAAACCAAAGAATAACCCACGAAAAAAACAATTGTAGCATATGCTTATCTTCATCTTTTTTTATTATATACATATATGGTTAAAGTAATGGATGTGACTATTTTCTCCCCGGGTAACCGAGAGCGTTTATTAACGGTAGTTAACAGGTAGATGGTAATCTTGAACACGTGATAAATTGAAAAAGGTAATATTTGTATTTAATTTTTAACAATAGTATAAAAAAAATACCTGTTAAGATGCATCATAATATCGAAATTTCCGTACGTTGAAGGTCTTTAACAGTTTGAGGCTTAATTGTCGTAGCAGTCAAGTGCTTCATAATACTAAGGCTTAAAATGTAAGATATACATATACAAACACATCTGTAATCATTAGAGCGTGTCATCGCAGGCAACTAACAATTGTGTACGTGTATACAGCCTCAATTAGAATGTAGGATCAGGTAGTTTGAGATGTCCAGGTCTAATCACGGTGGTTAGTTAATACAGGCAGCCCCGGGCCCGGCATGCCTGGCCGCCAGCACTTCCTAACTCGACCATGGCCGGATTCCACAGCTCCTGCTTCACCTATGACTATCGGAAACATCCTCCATGCAAGCATAGTTTATAACTTTGCGCTACAACTATTTCAGCGAAGAGTTCAATACAATATTCTATTTAAACTCAATTTCAATTATCCAGAGTTTCAAGTCGGTATACAATAATAGTGGTTACCTTACTAATTGTAGTTGTTGGTGCTGTGCGACTAGCATCCTGTTTAACAAGTCGTACCTTTTGTGCAAAACTATTTGTTATACTTCTGTAAATATTATTACAAATAAAATTTTGCTATTAATGTGTAGGAAATATTGAATGAGATTAAATTTCCTAAAAGGTTTATTGTACAAAAACTAGCTTTAAAATATGAAATATTTTTTAAATAAATTTTTGTACTGATACAATTAAAAACTAAAATTCCCAAATATGTTATATCGTAGGATACTAATATATTTTTGATTAATTTGTTTTGTTTAGAAAAACATGAACGTAATACTTGTTTTGTAGAAATAAACTCGGTTTGCTTGATTTTAATTTTATTTGTCTTAACAAATGAAAACCGTTTCTAATTTGATATTTTAATTTATTTCTTTCTACCTTCCCCATTTTGATTAGCTGTCGCCCTATTGCTGAACATAAAAAATAGACACAACACATATTCAATTTTTATTATCTAGGTAGGTATATATATATATTTTTCTACAAATATACCTTTTATCTTTATCTTTGTTTTTGTTTGTGGAATCATCACTTTTTATTAGTTAGTTAAATGCCTCTTATAACATACTCTATAAAAATAAACCACAATGTTAACACAAATGTATGTATACCCTTTCAAGTTTCGTGCAAAAAATATTTTTTGGGGGATTCAATATTTAATAAAATTTTCATTCAAGCCTTTTATAAAATTATTACTTTAGTGAAAGCTTTTCTATGTTATTTACAAATTATAATAGTCGATGGTATTATATGCAAATTAAATATCATAAATGCCAGAGTTATATTACTGTACTAACAGTTATTAATTGTTTGATTGTACCACAATACATTTCAAATAAATCCAAATAAAATTGTTTACTCGACGAAAATTTGAGAGCTTTATCAAAACACAATTAAATTACAACTCTTTTCCATTATAAATATTAAAATTCACAAAAAGTCAGGTACCCAATAAAGGTCAACTCCGTCAAAGGACCCGCAACTCTTGGCATTCTCGTCTGCCCCTTCTGAGACCGTTTGTAATTTCTTTTGTATACATTTTCGTACGGCACAATTTTTATATTTATTTTCCTTTGAATAATTTTCATGGTCCTCGATTGGGACGAGTGGCTCGGCAGGAGACGAGCTTTATTCGTTTCTAAAACAAAATCTCTCGAGATAAAGAACACTGAGTCGCACATTGTTGTGTAAACATTTTTCATAAAATACCTATTAATATAGCATTAGTATTTGAAAACATTCAAGCATAGTAAAAGAAATATACAGTGGTAAAATAGCTTCTTTCCTAATATTGCACTGAATTTTCTTTTTTTTTTTTACCATTCACAAATACGCGTCGCTTCGATATCTATTGATTTTATAAACTTATATTATTTAATTATGTGTACACCCTTAAGCCAACACAAGGTTTTTTATTTATGATTATCGAAAATTAACATTTGAATTTTTATTGTGATTAGAAATTTTTTCGCCTCTTTGATATTTTTTTCCCCCATCGGAATAATTAAGAACATTTAGCAAGTTTATAAAGACAAATATTTTTTTTGTTCAAAAACAGTAAGTTCAATAAATTTTGTATTTTCCTGGTTCTGTTTTCATAGTTTCATTTTTTACATGGATTTGAAAATGGCTCTCTTCGGGGGCTGTTTACTCCGTCAATATTCTTTCCCCGTGTGTTTAATCGCATGACAACGCCAGACGCTCGGCGCGGAGATGAACGCAATATTCATTCTCGTGCTAGTATCCTGTGCCTCGTGTTACTAGATTACCTAACTGTGATTTCTTTTTATCTACCGAATCGGGGGTTGTATTGACAGCTATCGGAAGAAAGATAACATGTTTTTATTTACACCGTGTCAGCAACAGATTTTTCGTAATAATTATTCTAGACAATCATTCCTAATAATCAATAACGTGATATATTTATTTATATATTTTTTTGTATTTATAAAGACGTTTTTCTCTTTACAGGTACGTCTCTATATTTCTGCAAATATTTACACCATCATACCATTTCGTGAAGCTGCTTCACAAGAAATGTAAGTGTTTACTTATTTTTTTTTAAAAACGCGTTTTCTCTTTAAAACTCGTATCGTCGCATATTTCAAAGTGAATATTTAAAAACTATTACAGCCTGTAATCAACTCAGATTGGATTATTCATAATTTCATTTGCATGTTTTATCCGGGGACGATTAAATCGCAGAGTGTGGTGGACCGAACGCAATTTTTAGGAGTCTGCTAAGTTTTCCCCGTCAGAAAGTCGTCAAGTTAAGTATTCTGTCGCTGTCAGTTTGTAATTACTTGCGACTACATAATTTGAGAACTTTTGATAACTGAGATTTTACCGACTGACTCCCTGGCACTCCCGCTTACGTGTACTATATATTAGGCGCATTACAAACTTTATCAGCGCTCAGCTCCCCGAGGTAAAATGCCGAAACGCTAAAATACAACAAAAACTTTATCTGCTTTATTACACTGTTATAGTGAACATAAATGTAGAAGTTTTAAAATCTTAAAACTTCGTTTGTTACAATAATTATTGTTCAAAACGTTTTTTTTATGTAAGAAAGGCAAAAAATCCCATCTTCTATCTGTGGTAAGCTCTCCGCGATCTCTAACTTTGATTTACCGTAAGGACAGGGCTATCCATATCAGATAGACAATTTAGATTCGACCGGAAAGTATTGTTGAGTTGGCCTCGGGGGCACAGGAGCGTATGAACTAGAGGGAGATGATGGCCAACATACTGATACTATTTTCATATAATATATTTCATAACCTTACCTATCCGACCCCTCACTAGTTGGAGTGCATGACATTAGTCTGATTGTTTAGTAATATTATTAAAAAAACATTTTAAGTTTAGAACCTAACGTTAAAATTATATAATAAAATAAACTGGAAGGTAGTTAAATTTTCAAAGTCTCTAATATAATTATATTGTAATTCTGAAATCTAACTCAGTTGCATTCTTGTGCGTATATGCGTTGAGGAAGATTGGATAAATTATTACACAGCAAGAACGTAAAGAAAATATTTTTACCTGTCCATAAAGTGCGCTGATGAAACCCACTCACCTGTAACGTATTTCCGGAGATTCCCCGTGCCTCAGATCCAATATCCAGGAGCGACCTTGCGAGCTCCCTAATATCCGCCGCTGCACGCGCAGTCCTTTGCCAAAGATGTTCCACTTTCCAGTAATGCGATTGCCTTCACCCCGTCATCCTTTCACCAAGGCTTCGCTCGGATTTCTTATTGCTACATCAATTAACAATTAAACCATTCGCGAATAATTTTAGTCGTTTTGCTCTATGGGTGTGAGGTTTTGCAAAATTTTAACACTTCTATTCATATAAAATTATATAATTTTTTAAACAACACCAATGAATCCTCCTAACCAATTTTTACTTGTAAACCTTCCAAAAAACATTTTAACCTTTTGTTAAGGTTAAATTGTTTTTGTTTTTGTTTAGTTTATGAATATTTCTAATTCATTTTGATATTTACTTACCTTAATCTAATTCTGTTTTATCAGTTGAATTGTTTTCTTATTTCATAAAATTAAAAAGAATATAATATGTCTGCTCTTAGGTGCTAAATATCTCCTGGGTTGACTGGGCTTAAAAGCGACACACCGTGTTTCTGATTTTTATTTTAAATGCCTCTCTGTGCTGCTTTAGTGGTAACGTGATTTAATTAAATAAAATACCTAGATATAACATCAATTACTAGAATTTCTTCTGACTTCTGATTTTAGTAATAAAATAATATTGATTGATGACGAGTTACTTATGAGGTCGTCATTAAAAATAGAAAGGGAATTTTCTTCAAAGCTATCTCTTTGAGAGAAAGCAACTACTGGGCATTTATTGTTTCTTGGAAAGCTTCTCGTCTTCGCCAAGTGACCCGCACTTTTTTGACACGACTGCTTTACTGGACTGATGGATGACAGCAAAAAACCTTAGGGCAATTGCTTTCATCGTGTATTCCATCGCCTAGCAAAGCATGTTTATTTCTAACTTCATCATTTTCTGTTTATCACCTTTCATTTTTAACCATTTACTTTAACTAGAAAGTTTTTATCTGGCTATTCATTTTATGTACGCTAATCAGACCTTTTAAAAATATAGAAGGTAACTTTTTAACGTTTTAAATTAAAAAAGAAAAATTAACCGGTTATTTTATTTTATGATATATATTTATCATATATTAAAAATATTTATTATATATTAAAAATTATATTTTTACGAGAATGTCTAAATCCTGAAAATAAAAGCAAAATAGATCGGGTGGATAAATGCGGCTTTATCAAATATTTTAACAAAAGTATTTATTTTTTTCAGATGTGACTAATTAGTCGTATCTACTTTATTAAATTTTTACGCATTATGTTTTGACAAAACGTTTGCAGAATGACGTCACATCAAAAAAGACAAGGTCTCCTGAAGTTTTCTTGTACAAATAATAATTATGAAGTGCAAGCAGGTTCTGCCCATAACCTGCTCTCTCCCAGGTGAGAATTCCAGTCGGATTTTCTCACACCTGTATTTAAAGGTGTAAATCGTTAAATGAATTTTCGTTGCGTAGTAATTGCCGTTTAATTAGCGAGGCAGATTAAAAACAACTTCGGCGAACTCTTACGCAATTAATCTTGCGTTCAATTCATATTTATTAACTCATTAAATTAACTTTTATAAAGTTGCGTGTGAAATGATAGAAAATATTTAGAGGCTTGTAAAATGCAAGAGTATCGTTTATATTTAAATTGGCTGGTTTTGTATAAAACTATAATAAACTGTAATAAATAATTTTTCATCCTTTTTATAAATATTTATGATACATTTCAAATAATTGAAATATTTAATAAAATAATATGTTCACTTTTTATGTAATTTCTATGGCTTTTTTTAGGATGACATGAACTGTTAACATCTTTAGTATTTGTTAATAAATATATATAAGTGAAATATATTATAGTCTAGTGGAGTTTGAATGTAAAAAAATGTATGGTTTAAATATATTAAATTTATATATAGGTAGCCACTTAACAGCCTGTCTTGTGGTTTATAGATTTATTGATTTATTGTTATTTTTTTTTAATTAAAAATAATTATAATGATTTATAATGAGTTTAATACTTTAGAATTTCATTGGAGTAATTCTACTTTCAGTTAGCATATAATATATAATCTGTACCCATAAAATCAATAAGATAAACTTTAGTAAAAAAAAGATATTTATGTTCTAGATAGACTGGTCCATAGGTCACTATTTTTCTGATGGATTTCAAAGCGGTGTTTTTAGTTTCCCGCTTAAGTACTTTAGAAGTCTCGACCGCTAAGGTCAGTTGTTTTTTCTTCCTGCCAGCATTGGAAAATAAAATACGTGCTTAGAATACACAGCCAGCTTTGATAAGCAATGCAGATAGCTGCACCTTTAAAAGCACTGCCTGTTTTGTCTTGGACATTGACAGCAAATTAATACAAAGATTATAACTTTGTTTTGACTCCGAAATAGGCAATGGTTTAATAAATTATACCATTAGTGGTTCCTTATTTCAGTGTTTCTACAGTACTTATTTATTTTTTTATTTTGTTGTAATATTACATAGAAATAAAATTTAGAATCTCGACTAGTTTACTATTTAAATTCTTCTTTTTTTTACGAACCAAAAGAATTTATTTCCCCTAATCTTGATAAATAAATCGATATATTATTATATTTATCCGATTTTGTGTTAATATATTAAACATTGATAAATTGTTAATGGCAATCTAAGATTATGTAAGTAACATTATTTTTAATTCAATTGTATATTTCCTATTGATACTGCGGATGTTAAGATGATATAGCGATAGTAAATGAATAAAGTGTTAGTTGTGCAATCACCGCTAACTTCTCGGAAGTATTGTCACCTGACGCGGCGGCCGCAGGTGGACACAGGTGCGACTCTCCCGGTGTTTGCACGGATGGCCAGCGAGCTGGCGCGAGGCTGTCTGCTGGCCGGGAGCATCCGCGATCGTGACTTCCCACAACCGGCCGAGCAAATAATACATTAGCACGTCGCCATTTCGAAAAACCTCATGCGTATTGTTTGCCTGGCGTAAAAAAGTTGAATGTACTTAGATGCCATTTTGAGGCAATTGGTGGAAACAGTGTCGCATTCACATGGCGATTCATTATTAAAATTGTGGCATGACAAACTCACTTTTTAAAGAATTAAGTGTTGACCTTTTAACGTTGACTCGAAAATATCACAATGTTAAGTACTATAGACACAAAAAAACAATAAAAAGACGTGTATACCTTTTGTTTCAAATGCTTTTTTTACGCATATTGAGATACACTTTATTAGAATTGGTAATATTACTATTTTTATAATTGATACTAAAAACGTTTTGATTTTAATATATTGTTAAGTTTTATATAACATTTTTATCATTCTCGTGTGTTCTTTGTGGGTAGGATTTTTAAAGTACGGTTATATTTGGTCAGTGGACTAAATATGTTTTTGTTTTTGTATTAATTTGTCACGTGTATTTTGCTTACATCTTATATCTTAAAGTTAATATGTTAATCCAGTTCTGGGTACTTTTTTTTTATAAAAATTGGTTATTTTAAATCTTTACAGAGAATTTTCAAAACAGAAGAAAAAAAACGAAAATGTAATTTTATTATCTTTCGAAAAAGCTTTTCTTGTTTACTATCTTACGATTAACGATATTAATATCCAACATAAAACGCAATCCTAGTTCATATGTAAATGCGAGTTGGATCCAATATCAACTGCGAGCTGGTTGTTTTTTAATTTCCCGCCCACAAGGGTCCCTGCGGGCCGCGGCGCGAGTCCTGGCCGCCCAGGACGGCTGCACCCGGAGGCTTTTAATTATTTCACGATGCATCCTCCGACAATTTATTGGGTGCATTCGTCATGGCTCGGCAAGTTATTGTGTGTATGACGTGCGCCCTACACAAAGAGTATACATATTATTGTTTGTGTTGTATTATTTATTCTTTCGATTATATCTTAAAAATGAAGTTATGCTATGAATTATATATTTATTAATATTATATATATATATATATATATATATATTATCACTAATACTATTTTCCCTTTAAATTAAATTTTATTTAGTGAAAGCCATAATACATATCGATAAGAAGGCACCCTAAAGCACAACTTTATGCAAGTAGTTGACTACCTGGTCATATAATCGTATAGATGATTTACAGCCCTTTCTTTTGGGAAAGTATGAATACTTCTTTTACGTTAAAAACTGTCCAGAAATCACAAAAAATCTCACATTCCACAGTAAAACTAAACATATTGTCCATGTCACATTGTACAGCGTAAAGGTAATAAACACTGAAAGTTTCTTCATTGTATCAGACATGTTTATTTATTATGTGGTGTTGCTAGCGAACCTCTTGCAATTCTTACGAGGTGCATTCAATTCTCAGTTACAAATTATCTGTAATATGTATCATGTGCCTGAATGCAAATCCTTTTTTATATTTATGAACGATTGCGTCTTAAATTAAAAATGATCGTAAATGATTAATCTTTAGAAATGTATTATTTTTTTAATCATTCTCATTATTATTATTTGTTTATACATAAATAACTCAAATATTGTTACTGCTTAAAAATAATTTTAAACAAGAATTTTGCCTACTCTCATGTAAAGGATGGGTTATCAGCATAGCAGATTATTAGAGCATTTCTTGGAGTTATGAAGAAATTACAGGCCAAGGCTTAAGCGCACATCTGTTTCTCATACTTTAAAGTCGTTATATATAGAAATTTAATTATGGCTGACATGTCACTCAAATTGTTAACATCTAAAGTTATAATATACCTTATTGCTCGTTTGTTTGACTTTCACGGTATGCAAAACAACCAAAAATTAATATAACCAGGCAAGTATAACAGATTGAGGATTCCATAAAAAAACAGGTAAAGTAAAAAATAATTGTTTGTATTTTATGTCTTGATACTCGTTTTTTACATTGTATAATTTTATTTTTAATGTAAAATAGAAAAAAAAAATTTTTTTTTTACATTTTTAACCCAATGCTTCAAATCATTTCGTACTCATATTCTAAAACTAGCTTATAAAAATATTTACTAATTATTCATTTAAATACTAAACAGGTGGCAACCTCGCATGAATTGCGTTTCTCGTTGGTCGATATCCATACTTCAGTAAAATAAATTGTGTTTCACGCTAATGATACTCTTTATACGGGGTGTCGGGTATTTGTTAGTTCAGTAAAAGTATTTTTTTATTGTTAATTATAAGAATACAAAATGGAATTTTTTTTTCGAAAAGATGATGTTATCTAAATGGTGACCGTTACGCTGCTTGAATCATACATTTGCTATATTAAACAACTATGCTTTTCTTTTTTTACTCAACTTTGACATTGCTTTAATTTACTCAATTGCATTGTCAAAGTTAATGTGCGTAAAATTACACTTTTCTAAATATTTTAATATTTTTTGGAAGTATTTAATGCAGTAGCAAAATTTAGGTCGTAAGTTTGCCATGACATCGGCATTGTATAGCTTCAATCTCGAATTGAATTTTCTCAGTCTGGCGTTTCATTTCCTTACATTTCTGTGAGTGAAATCGTATTCTTTGATTTTGCATTCCCTTTGAGTATAAAGCTATTTCCCGTGTATTACTTACCTACTTTGATATTTTCAGATACAAAAAGCAACATTTAATTTTTAAAAACTTCTACTTGTGCAAGCCTCATGGTAAACAGCTTATACTATCGAAAAACTTCCAAATAATTTTGCCCCGGGTTTTATTTAAATCGAAACTATATTTATAACATTTTGTAGAATTACTAAGTAGTTCTTAAATATTTAATTTGTTCGTATTTTCTCTATGAAATGAAGCCTTACATTATAGTGTACACGTGTTCGAAAACAATTTATATCTAAGGATATATCGACTGGCTCAACGATTTGATCATTTCTCTATTTAAATGTTAATAATACGTCGCGATGGTTCGGGTTAGAGGTCAATGTATATTTTCTGTGAATGTATTATGAAAGTAGAGAAATAATCTTTATTATTTACGTGCGTGCACTTAACTGTATACCAACAATAAAAACCGATATTAAAAAAAGCAATAAACTTTTGTGTGTGAATGAAGTCATAAAACCTTGTATGAGACTGAAATAATCTTTATGCACGGCATAAACTGGTATTATCGAACTGAAGTATTCTTTGTTTTGGAAGCGACAAAAAAATATCTTGGAAATGTACAAAGACGCCCGTGCTACTCGAGCGTCTAATGCCCTCGGGTGCATTTTTCAGTGGCTTTGTTATTGGTTCGGCTGAGCCCCCGTCAGCGCCCATTTCGTCACAGATGTTAATCTTTATTGCGCAGGCGAGCACTTCGATGCACCTCGGCCGGAGAGGAAAGAAGGAAACGAGGGCCATCCTATTTTCTCGACAGGCGTAAAAATACCGGCCGCCGCGTCATTTTCAGTTTGGGGCTTCTGTTTTAAATTGAGAAAGGCTCTATGCTCTGCGGCATTTGTAAAACATGACCGCGAACAAGGGTCCCTAAACACCTTTACTATTCTGTCAGTATCTAGAGTTTTAAAAAAAAAGGTTACCTGTCAAATAGTGTGAGGTGAATACTATCTATAATTATTTTTCAATTTTTTGAACCGACTTTTAAAATTTAATTTTAAATACTAGTAATAATCAATAAGATATATTGCCAGCAAAACATCTCTGAGGGTTCCAGGGTCTACCACTCCTTGTAGTCAGTGGCTGTGTAAATCTTTATGGTCCTTTCCTGTAATGGACAGCCCCGCGTAATTCACAGATTTCAGATAAAACGCCTTGGAACGCAGTATATTTAAAATATTTGCTTTTAATTAAGCTTTATGATATCATGACAATGTTTACGAGTGTATTTAATGACTCGGACGAAATCTTTACATCTCTATAGTCATTATAAATACAGCTATTACGTAACGTAACAAAAATACCATAATCTTTATTGGATAATTAAAATGGTTTTAAATATATATTTTATCTATCTCAGCTCAATATTTAAAATAAAATCGTAAATGATTCAGTATATAGATATTCTTTTGCTCATTGTATGCTCTGCTCTCTGCGTATGATAAAATGATCAAACGTAATGAGTTTGTTGTTGTAATAAATATTACCTCAGTAATTAATAAATAATATATATTTTTTTTATTTATAAAATATTATTTTCACAATGACAAAACTATTTTTTTTTATACATAAGCTAAAAAATATTTTTTCAACAATATGTATGCATTTATAATCGAGAGGATTTTTTTTCTGGATATTTTTTGTTTATTAATTACCACATTTCAGTTTTAATAACAACAAATTATTCAACTGATAAAAAAAACCTAGTCCACCTAGTCTACAACATAAATTCATTTAGTGGAACATTTCAACATCACACATTGATAATATATTCCAGAGTAATCATCAATCAAGGTTTGGCTCGCCCAATCAAAGTATTTACTTATTATTAAGACAATACGGCTGGCGAGGAATGACATTTACAGCGCCCCCAAACCCGCGCCCCCGACCCGCGCCCCCGCAATGCTACCCCGCCTCGCGCCCCCGACACGCGCCCCGGGCCAGGTGGCGGCCAAGAGCGCGAAGCCCGACATCCCGGGTTAATTGATAACGGCGGTTTGGTTCCGACCGCTGCCTGGGGTGCAGGTGAGAAACTCAAAGCGAGTATTGAGATTCCCCGAGCTTTGAAATCACACATTATTATATCTCCGAACCACGGATAAAAGCACTATATAGGAAATTAAGGTGTTGACTGACTTGCTCCACAGACTACTTTTTACTATATCAATATCTATGAAATATTATTTGTTAATTTTCATTAATATTTGTAATCAATAAAAATTGTTTTACTTTTATATGAAGACACAGAACCATATACAAAGCACTGCCATATATAAAGCATTTGGTCAAAACTTTCGTATGCTCCATTATTCGCTAGTCATCAAAAGCTTATTCGTGTTAATATTGTACCTTAAAAAAGGGCGTATTTATGCGAGGTGGACCGACCAGGTCAAGATTTAACAAGAGCATGAGAAGATATGACGAACGAAATATCCGATACCCGAAAAAATCGTATATTAAATCGATTTCCTTAATATTTTTCTTGGAACTGTTTGTACACCATATTTCATTGCCAATATTTGTAGTGTTAATAAATTAGTATACGTTTTATTAAAAACAAACATATAAATTCAAAGTTCATGAATGTCCTTAAATAAAATGTTTCCGCTATATAAATTGTTCATTTTACTTATTCAGAACTACCAACGAATTTAATAAAATTTGCCTCTCCGGTATTTTAAATTTATTAATGTTTCGTTTTTTTTATTTTCTTTTTAAATTTATAGAAGTTAATTTATACAGTCGCTTGAGTGAAAGATCCACTCACTTAATTCATTATAAATTCAGTTTTGTTTATATTTTCAATACAATTCTTCATTAAAAAGACGTTTATTGTGAAACTTTAGACATTCTTGCCCGCCCAAAAGCCGCGGGGAGTGTTGAAATATTTCTTTACAAATTGTTTTACGAGGAATCCTAACTATTCAACCTTTATTATCTGAACTTGAAATCACGAACTTGAGTCTTTGAACAAATTTATTTAAACCATTGACAACATCTAACTACTGGCAACTGAATATGTTAAGTTTGGATTCCCTGGAGTGCTAAGTTGTACAATATCAATCTACTTTCATACACATTTCAAAAGATCTCGTATATCAAACATTTAATTCGGATTTAAAAAAAGTAACTTTGGTACTTAAATAGTTTAATTTTATTTATATTTGTATATTAAGATAAGTCGAATGATATATTTATTTACTTCCAAAACGTTTCGTAAAATTAGTTTTTATTTTCATACTCAAATCAGATATGTTAATATATACGTAATAATATTATTTTTTGGTTCATATTTTTATACAAATATTTTTACATATCGTGTACTAAATATTTAAAAAATCCAACTCGAAGGCAATAAAATTTCAATAATATGTGATGTCGGGAAACATGTTTAATTCATAGCGAAAATTTGACCTGCTTAAAGACTCATTTACATCGACAAATAAACACAATACGAGCTAGTAATTTTCTTACTGGGTCATGCGAGAGAAACAATATAAGTATTATTTTGCCACAAGGGCCAATGGCGCGAGTCTGCGCTGTGACCCTCGTGAGACAACATGGCGCGACCCGCTGCGGCGAAAAGGATCTGCATCATTTTTAAATTTAATTGAGCTTGGCTTTCACCGGCGGTGAACCTCTCGCTTATTTCACGAGAATCCACTCTTAATCCACAACATGTGACGTGCAATATTTCACAGGGGTTTCTAAAGCCGAATGTTTTTTTTGTTCTTTCACCGCATATACATAATTATACAACATTTTTTTAACGACGGCCTTGTAAGAAATTCTCAGCATATTTATTTTTAAAATATACCTATATTGTATCCACCTTAAAAAAATTTGCTAGTAAATTTAAAAATTCGTTCGTACTCGAACGCCCTGCCTGAGCGTTGATTGCGCAATCGGTGCAATTAGGGCGTTCCAGCTGGAACTGCGCGGGTGCAAGGCCACCACTGCACGGCCGCCCTCGGCGCTGAGGATCGCGTGCGGCGCGCGGGTCCGGCGCACACGACACCCTGCATCCTGGGAGATAACGAGATATCCGTGTTCGACCCCTTCCGAAGTTAATATTGCCGACATAAAAAAATTTTACTTGCCAACTGAAGATCCCCACGACAGACAGGTTTTTTTTTAATTCCGTTTTTCTAGGAAATGTGAATAGTCAAATGGCAAAAGATAACGTTATAGTATCAATATAATGTTGATTAATATATATTATTCATAGACTAATTATTATTTTTTAAATTGAAATCAAAAGAATTTACTTAAACTAACAATACATTTGTCATTTGTGGTTTGTTTGTGGTTTATGCAATAATTTTCTTTGCTAATACTTAAATTTTAGAAAATTTCATACGATTAAACTTACTCATTTTATTCGATGATTTTAAATAAATATTTTTAAATTTGTACAAGTAGCCCGTGATTATTGTGTATACAATATATTTTTTGAGTAATTGTTTTATGTAACGATCGATTACCTTTTTATTTTCTGTTCCTTACCGCTCAGTTAATCGTGCAATTCGAGTCCCACTGACAGCACATATTTATATTAAATAAGTTGCCGCAGCCTATATTCGAATATAAAAATAATACCAAGCAAAAAATAAAATATTTGAGTATACCCAAAAAAAAGTCAAATTATCATATATATTTTGTATCTCTTTCGTAAACATTTATT
Source organism: Atopsyche davidsoni (assembly GCA_022113835.1). Taxonomy (NCBI): domain Eukaryota; kingdom Metazoa; phylum Arthropoda; class Insecta; order Trichoptera; family Hydrobiosidae; genus Atopsyche; species Atopsyche davidsoni. The sequence goes on along the minus strand of JAILWY010000006.1, from coordinate 3,627,904 downwards.
ATATTTTATGTATTTTTTATTTATTTTTACTCTTGTAGTGCTAAACTGTTTCACTGGAGGTGCGGTTTACGATCCTCGTGTGGATTACGTACTGTTTAAAATGCTCGCTTTCGACTGACGTTAAAGAGGAGAGACTCTGAAGAGAACAGCTTTGTGGATATTTTTTATTTGTGGCTGTCAAGAGAGCTTTATTTCGCTGCTCCTTTTTAATACGTTAATCCGATAATGTTCAACAAAACGACCAGTCAAAAATATTAAAATTAAAAAAAAGGTTGTTTATTAATTTATTTATTTTGTTATTAGAGAGACTCGAGCTTTATTGTTTTTTTTTAATGTTTCAATTCTAAAACTTAATTGAATCGGTGATTGCTCCCCCATTCCCGTGCTAAATTAAATCGACAAAATATAAATAGTCCATTGTAAAAACACTCAGTGTGGCGATTTGAATATTTAATTTTGGCTTTGTCAACAGCGGGCAGTGGAAATACCCCTTAATTCAAAAAAACCACAAAAGGGCTTTTATCTTTTGTGTCTAGCAGCCCAGACGCCCAGTGCCACTGATGTGGAGAGCCTTTTGCTCTGGGTCGCTCCCTGGCTTCTGGGGAATGCGAGGATTAAGGATACATTCTTAGTACTTCGGGCCTTCAGAGTCTGTTGGCCTCCCCGCACGAGATGCCGCACTATAGCAGAACCTCCTGTAAGCGATCTTCTTAAGAAAACCTCAAATGCCATGAACTGAATTCCAGGTACCAGCTTTTTAATATATTGGTAAAACATATAGTTGATGTACGCTCAGTTAGAGCCAACATAGTTCAGTGGACTTTGACCTTTGGCTCCCTGTTAGTTTATCACAACAACGACGCAGTAGTATAACACCGACGGGGACATCTCACGTGCTCTTTAATCTGGATTAATATTCGGACCCGACACTTTGTTTTCATAATTTTTTTGAAAAATTTTTAGCGCTAACTAATTTATCAACGGATTAAAGCTTTACGTCCTCCCTCTCCTGTCCGTGCATTTCCTCACATATGCGAGGATAATTTTGTAAAAATGCGTTTTTATTATTTAAACAAAACTGAAAACATCACAATTAATGTAAATAAATATTTTGATTTGTAAAACAAACAATCTACATAGATTTTTATGCTATTAATTGTGTTTAATTCAAAATCCAAATATTAATGTAATTACATTGATCATATGATTTTATATTCCAATGTAATGTTCTGGGAATACATTTTAATTTTCATTGTATTTCAATTATTAAGTTGTTAATAATTTTATGTTTCAATAACGGCTCTATGCTGAATTTTCGATACTAGATCAATACCTAATTAAAACAATTTGATATCATTTGGTGATAAATCCGAGAATTGAGCGTCTTTAAAAATTCTCAAACAAGCACTGCACTCTCAAGGATACTTTATTGTTTGTAAATTTCAATTAAATTTTTCATTTATGGTATAAAATGTAATAATAACAATTCTTACAAAATAAAGTAATCTCTCGAAAAACGATCAGTTTTTCAACGTGATATTTTTATTCAAAATTCTAATATTTTTATAATATTTTCTGAAGTAAAATTACAACAATGAAGTTCCTATTGAAGTAATTAATGTAGAATCAACACTTTTCATGGTGTGAAATATGATGTTTGATTTCACTTAAGAACAGTAATTATTTACTGGGCTAAATTTTTTTTTTCCTAATTCTATTTTTTTTCATTCAGCTTACATTTAGTTTTTTGGTGGTATATATTTAAATAACTTAAATATAACCTGTTTTTGTATTAATAAAAATTTAATTACATTTTATGAGTCACTCATAAAAACATTAAATTTTAAGCCTCTGTTATAATAATTACAACAAAATATACTGAATATTCAATTCATAATAGTTAAGTTTATAAAAGATTGATTTAATGCACTATTTCAAGTCCCCTGTGAAATATAAATTGAATAGAGCTTTTTATATTACAATTACGCAAATTGTAATTTTAATTGCCTTGGAAGGCCTTGTCCTGTCTTTGAACCTCTCAAGATCCTCATCAATATTAAATTGCAAGGGTTACGAGTTTAAATACACTGGACAGGATTTAAATGGCAATAAATTTGCAATCAACCGAGAAACGTTGCTGGTTATACTACTAGGACTGAACCAATTGAAATCTCGGGTCTGTGTTTATACAGACATGTTTCATTTATTATATGATTAGTACTTTATTGATAGCCGTATATACTAAGCTTTATTATATATTTACGTAAGATTTTATTTTCTTCTTTAAAGCTCTTAAGTAAAAGAACACAGCCATTTTATGATTAGACTGAATATCTTCGAACAATTTAAAAATTCAAAAAGTAGTTTGACTAGGCCGAGAACTACCTACATAGTTACTTATAGTAGTTACCTGCTTGTTAAGTCAGGAAATTCACTGGTGATAAGAAATAATGATTATGACATGAACATTACTATCAGAACAAAGTTATAAAAGCTACAACTTGACATTTTAACCACTTTAGTAAAAATATTCACCAAGCCTATATAATTGCTAAAATACTTAAAGAAAAACAATATATGATAATAATACTGTATCTGTATAATAATATTGTATCTGTGTACGTGGGTTACTTTAAATAAGTACATTTAACATTTTCATTAAAAGATAATCAAGTGCCGACTTTAAATTTAAAATTTCAGCCGAGTGAAAAAAATGCAAATAAAGCTCGCAAATTTCACACTTATTTTTATTATCTACCCTATTATTTTGGATGCTATGTTTTGAAATACATTAACAACTTTTAATGGGTACGAAATTACTTTCCAAAGTGTGGCCGTTATTCAATCTCCCCCAAGCGTCCGAACACCCCCGTCCCCGCTCTTGCGATCTTTAAGAATTTACTTTCGATTTAGAACTTTATATCAATATTATATTTTTAACACACAATAGCTACCATCGCTAATATGATATAATTTTTTCGGTGTTTTTTTTGAAGGCGGGGATCGTAAAAAACGTGCCTTGCTAAAATATTAATTTCACCTTCGTTTTACGTGGGTAATGCATAATAGCCAAATACATATATCTATACAGCCAAAATTTCATAGCGTACTCATATTATAAATATTTGTACAATTTCGCAATCATAAATTTATACAAATAATTAGTACAATTAAAAATTAAGTAAATTTATATTCTCACTTTTTATGTGTGTATTTTTTGTATTTAATCTTATTTTTAAAAGTAGGTATAAAATAAAATATATTTACAGCTGATGCTTTTGATTTTAAAAATGATCTCTTTACTTTTATTACATACCATTTATATGCAAAAAATACTTGTACATTATCTGTAAAATTCTACGTTATAGCAAAACACATTGTAATTTTCTGTAGTATCTGAAAACATTATCACTTTTGCCTCGTGCTTTAGTATAAAACCTTTGTTCAATTTTTTTCTTATGTGTAATAAATTTTATCGTTTAACCTTTTATAACCCATGTGTGATTCTTATTGCATTTTTTTAAGTGGCAGGTCACGAAACGGCTTTAAATCTTATAAAACGCATTTTTTGGTTTCTCAAATTCCAGACAGTTGTAACGAAGCGTGTTTGATATTTCTGTAGACAGACGTTGAATTTTCTTAGTAATTATCTTTCAAAGATACTTAATAAAGCATTATGCATAACAAGAATTAATATTTTTCGAAATTTTAGTAAATTAACTTGAGATCGTGTTTTTTTTATTTTATATACATATTCTTAATTTTTTTGTCGCACATAAATATGATAAGCTATCAGTTTAGATTATATTCAATTTTCTAACCTAACCTGATCTCCAAATGAACGAAAAAGCTTAATTTAATAATTTAAACGATTTGTTTTTACTTATTCATATATTTTAGGGGTTAATTCATTCACGACAGACAGGTTCTATTTGCTACATTCCATTTTTAAACTACTTTTTATATATGAATAGCCAAATGCATAGATAATATCGAAAATTTGCTATTCAAATGGTTTTTTTTTTAAATTATAGTGAAAAAAAAATTATTTTATCTTGAACGGTTGTTTTTTTTTTTTTTTACAGATTCCCATTTGTATTATTTTTATATTTCACGTACAAATAATTTTCTGATGTTTTATGTTTTTTTCGTACTTATTTTTAGTTGCCTATTGAAATTGTACTGAATTTTTATATATGTACAATCACCCTCATTGTAAGAATACCCAAATATTTAATATATGAAATTTATGATTATAAAACTTCGCATTTTTTAATCAACATCTACGTTTAATTTCCAATAAGATTTAAACTTTTCTTAACAAACGTCTCATCAGTCACAACAGTTGTAGCTCAATATCACTTGAGCAGTTAAAATATCTTCCAATATACACCATAAGCTTATTAGGGTCGAAAGAACCACAACAACACTAGAAACATTGCTTTTCTTACAAATCAATCATGATACAAAGATAAATGTCCAGCCGGCCTGTAGGTTCATCGTCCCTCGTGTCTCTAGAAGTCCTGAGTCCTCGCACGGCGCGGGCAGCCGTCGCGCAGGAATTATATATAAATCATTTCAAGTGAAACACGCTCCGAGTCGCTGCGGCTAGAGATAACCGTGCGTGTTAAGAAATAATTCCCGATCGCTATTTAAGATTTTCCTTCTGAATATATCGACGCTCACAATACCCTTAGCAACCGACAATGCGGCCCTAATAAAGCGTCTTATCTGCTGGAGATGGTCTACGGGTATAAAAGATTTAATTTAAAATGATTCGTGCTCTTGAATACGAGTCTTTTTTTTTATTATTATGAAGCTTTTTTTTTTTTTTTAATATTTCTCTGCCGCAGAGAGCGCAATTATGATTATAATGAAAAGCCAAAATCTCATATTTAATTCATTAACACGGAACGAGTTTTTCAACGCAGGAATAAGCTGTTCTTTGGATCACATAGTTGATGTAGTCTTTACATGTTTTATATTAAACTACTGTAAATAATATTTTTAGTTTGTATAGACGTCGACAATGACACGTGTAACCTGATTTTAGGGTTTATGGAGTTATGGTTAATATATCGTACATGTGATTTAAGCAGCGAAGCAGTATTTTTTAAATCATATATACATTTATTTAACAGGATTTCGATAAAAAATCAATTCAAAAAAAATAATTCGATAATCAATTAGTTTTATAATAACTTTCTCGCTAAGACCGAGTTTAATTTATATTTTTAGATTTTATCAATTATATTTCTGAGCATTCTAATGTCCGCAACACTGCGTTCGAAATTAATTAATTCGTATGTTATGAAATAATATTTCAGAGTGCAAATAAAATCTGTTTTTAGATTGTACTGATTTAAATTGTATGGAATATTATAATCGTTTATGGAGCTTTTTAATTACTTTTGAATCAGCCACGTGACATGCAACTACACTAAATTACTTCGATGTTATTAAATTCTAATTTTCATAATTGTTTTCATAAAAATAATTAACAGTTTTACAAAGGAATTTAAACGAAGGTAATTCTTTGAATTAAAATCTAGATTCCTTTTAATGTACATAGCATTTTATAAAAATTAATTAAGTGCTTTCTGTAGATATAAATAAAAACACCATATATTAATTATCTAAGTTTACAGAATCATGTTTAAAGATTCTTGAAGTTATAAATAAATTTTATAATTAAATATTTATAATAGATGTTCAGTTAATACGTGAGACGACAAGAAATTCCCTGGATTTTTTTTACACCATTAGGCTTTCGTGACGTGGTCCAGTAAAATAATTTATCTAGCCGTATCATATGAGAATTGATGACATAAATATTTTATAGAAATGAGGATTTTAAAAAATATATAATAATCATCAAAAACAAAACTAAAACAGTAACTACAAGTTTATTCTGAAACTACAATTTTGAATATCACAAAAAATAGTAATATTGCAATCGTAACTAATTTTCTTTTAACAAAGAGTCTCGTGTATACAAAACAGTTATATAATGCGTTAATTATTAATCCGCCCTTATAGTAATTCGCATTTAATAGGCAGCACGTGTTTACACTTCATCCACTTCCAGCGTCTGTCAGATCCTTCAGCCTCCTCCGGCACGGCTTCCATGTCATTTAGACACCCCCACGGCTTTCCTATTCATCAGGTCGTCCGCTGAGGGCTCCCAGTCTCCCCGTAGATGATATAATGAACGTAACGGTCGATCAATCTCGAAGGCGTTCTCCCCTGATCAATCACCATTGACAGATGTACGGGCAGTGTGATGTACGTCAACAATCAGAGGGATAATAATTGGACTCGCACCTGTATTTGTATTCAATTCCGTAATGAAATAATATTTCAACATGTCTTGATCTAATAACACACTATTCTTTTGATTAGATTTGTTACCTAAATGGTTAGGAGCATTGCATTTTTTCTGAAAATTTACTGATTTTTTCCGTAATGGATAATAACACATTCATATATTTCGATGTATATGGATATGTTTCAAACCACCAGAGCTTTTCGCATTCCCAGCGGCTAATTACGTTTTTTCAAAGCCCCAGGGGCTTGTTTATTATAAGCAATTCACCCTTCTGACTTTTCATAAAACTTTTATTTCCATTAGATTGAGTAAACTTCAACAGACTAGTGGCTGTATTTTTAACTGAAATGGTATCTTCTCCTTATACTTATAATTCTAATTAAAAACTATTTTTATGAACGTTAAATTCAAAACGCAATAAGAATAAAAAAATTATGTTGAAAAGATTAGTTTTTTTTATATATATACTACGTTAGATACTACGTTAGATAAATTTAAATTCAAATATAATTGACAATGATCGCGAATGTCCTAAATCTTAACAAGATACATTCTTTAAGATACTGAATGTCTAAATTTAGGCTCGATTACGCACTGTGTTGTAAACTAATGATTATTTTTTTGTATAAAAATAAGGGTAGGTAATGCTATGGTTCCAAAATGATTTTCTAACCCTCTCAGCATTACACAATATACATAATATTCTGAGTAAAAAAAAGGTACGTACCTTAAGATATAATTATCCCTAAATGTTTCTATCCCACAGTTCTACCTTTCTCAGATTACAAATCACTAAAACCAAAAATATATCACATTACCAAGCAGGTTCATTGTTAATACGTGTAATGTAAAGTATGTCGGAGGTAACCCAAATAAAATTCCTCCAGACCGCAATATTAAATTAATGCGGCCGTCTGCCCGCTACCCTCGCCCCTCCCCCGGCCCATGCGTGGACTGGCGCTGTCCATATCCCTTAAACTTTCCAAATTTTATAATAAATAGGCTTCATTAAACACAAAACGAGTTAACATGTGCTTTTTTGTGGTATCTGATCGATAAAGGACTTAAGCGGGAGTAACAATTTTTGTATTTATTAGCAAAAAAATGGTTTTACCTTTTTTTCTTTTTACTTAATTGTAAAACTTTACCGTTTACCTTTACCTTATATTTTGTCATTCGTCATACTAATGGGAAAATTTAGTGATTAGTTTGTCATGAAAAACGTTTGGATTTCTTATCGTGGGTTGAGATTGTACGTATTAACACGTTATCAATGGATTTTGCAGTGTATATTTATTAACTTACCATTTTGAAAAGCATAGTATAATGTCAAATAAATATCACCACATCGTTTGGTTTTAAAAAAATATATGTACAGTAGAGCTATAATTTAGGTATGTGTTTTTTTTAAACCCTTAATAAAAAGCAAGAAAACTCATGAATATTTTTATTTAATAAAAATGTAAAGGTACATTATCACCGTTTATAATTTGGGACCAAGAAACCGAAAATAAACAAAGGCCACAGAGGTGCACCGGAGGAGGCTCTCGCCCTCTATCGAGAGCTTCAGTCGCCGTCATAATAAAAAAATATATCTTTTGATGGATTAGAAAAAGAGCGGGCGCGTCAAATTTCATTAGGAGGTCTTTTGTGGGGCCTCTGGACGTGACGCGAGTCAGAGGGCTGAGTGCCGCGGCCGGCGCAGCACCCCCAACCTTTCTGGACACCTCCGCCGATCCTTCTCTCCGCGCCTGGTGTGAATAAGTTAATTTTTGGTTATTTAGAAATATTTTATGTTGTTTTTTGATAAAATAGCCAAAAAATTATTTTTAAATGTATTTGTACTTTTGTTTGAGAAAAAACTCTTGTCATACGACTTTTAAGAGCCGTTTGAAAATAAAACTTGTTAAATTAGAAAAGTTCGTAGAAATAAGAAATAATCACAAATAATAAAAAAATATTTATTGCTTCCATTATCCTTAATAGCTAAACACACCACAAACGCTTAGTATATCGTAATAATGTATTCCGAAAAAAATTCATGCTTTGAAGCATGCAGTTGCCTGTTTTCGTTTTTACTTTACGGTTTTTACCGTTTTTTTGTAAAAATTTATTACAATTTAAGCAAAGTATTATGCTGAATATACCTAAACAAGAAAAAATAATTTTGTTTATTGCTTTTAAAATATTGGATAAAATTACTCACCAAAGATTATGCAACTACAACTTTTTTTTTTAAATTTAGCTATCTTCATTTTGTGTCAGCCCGAAGGTTTTCAAGTTTTTGGTGAATTAAATAAAATAAAATGCACTCTCTCTTTTATCTTACGAGTTTTATTCGATTTTATAATCTAACTGATTTTATTTTAATAAAAATGCTGACCAAAAATAACTATGAAATATATAAAGTCCTTTTTAGTTTCTAGTCGGAGTTTTAGTTTAAGTTAATAAAAAAAAAAATCTGGAGTTTATACAGTAACTTAGGGGTTACTATACTCCATTGTGGTATACTGTACCGTCATCAAACACGTGAAGGACGCGAAGTAATTGAATCAAAATCCTTTCTAATCATATTGTTACCTGGACGTCATTTCACATCCACGTGTCAATCTCGAATCCCCGTAAGTGATTTCAATACTTTTTATTTGCTCGAATGATACGAACCTTTTAAATCCTTAACATCGAAAGGATATTTAATTGAATACGAACGTCATAAGTATACACGTCTACACACATGTAGGAGATTAATTTGTTAATATGTAGTGATTTGATTTGATTCCAAATATCATTGATAGTAATTGATGGTCATTTTCATTTATTTGAGCTATCAGCATTTTATAATAGAGTAATTATGTTAGCCTTTTTACTATGCACGTAAATCCGTAACTTAATCGTCTTATGCCGGTTATCTTATATATAAACCCTTCAAATACATTAGTGTTATATATATTCATTGCACTATTTGTCGACTTTTTATTTACGATATCGTAAGTAAATCTTCATAGTGAAAACCACTTTACTCGAATTATTATTTATCTTTTATGGCTTCTTAAATAATCTTTTATTTTGCCGTCACACATCTCTGAAGGTCAGTGCTACAGCGACTACCTGAATAACTTAACTGCCATTTCATACCACTGAAAATTGATAAAATTTGTATTTATAGCTGCTGTTGAAATTGCATTTCTGTAGTACCTAGTTCACAATCTTGCTGTCATCACCTCACAATTCCCTATTACATATTAATATATCAGGACAAAGTTTGTTAACTTCAATCTCAAAAGCAACGCTGTCATCGAAGCATTTTTTTCTAATATCAATACTTTTTTTAGACTATAAATTCACTAAATGATAAATCTTTTGTCAGCAGATAATCAGCCCTTTAACAATTTTAGTTCGTTATTAATATCAGCGTTCTTAAAAATATCGCAGTAAGCAATGTCATAAAAATAAATGGAGTCAGTTGAAATCCGACCTCCGCGCAGGCTTACGTTCTTTGTGAACTTAATCGGATTCGAATCGCTTCAAGATACACCCTCCTTCCCTTTCCTTACCTTTGACATTATTTATTTTCAGGATCCATTTTCTTTTACATCGACGTTTTAAAGCGCCAAGTGACGTCATCGCTCTTTGTCCAATGCAATTAAAGCTCTCCAAATCCATTGTATGAAAGGAAAAATGAATGCCTTCGGTGGCCTTTCAGCACAGGTCGCTGCTTGCAAACTTCCGTCTGCTTTCTCTTGCAAACTTTAATTCCACAGAACGAGTGCCCTCTAATTGGATGAATTAAATCAACTGTGCCTCAAGGTAATGAAAAAGGACGTTCGTAATGAAACAATTCCTGTTGGAAACGTTAACTTCTTATTTCGCTGTCAAACAGTTTGAAAATCATACTTCTCGATATAACCAGTGACAGAATAAAGCACTTAATAATATGACTGAGAGAATTAAAATCTCTCGTCTTTTAAATGCAAATATAGCTATATTGATTTTTTACATTTCAACTTTTTTATTACACTTTTCATTCAACTGCATATGTATTCAGTCTGATGTACATAAAATTAATAAATAATTTGTTTTTTTTTAATTTTATTTAAAAACTATGAATAAATCAGATACCATAAATTATTATCGAATGGTTAATTAAATATTTTACGGATTAGTTATATTTAGCAAAACTGACATTTAATTATAATGTCAAGGCATTAATTACGTGCTTTCCGTGAACCGGATATAGATTTAATTAACGGAAGTTTTGAACATATTGGGAATCTGTCATAGAGTGCGCCGAGCTTTGTATTTCAGATTGAATTTCAGGGATTGAATTTCAGGGAACGTGTGTCACTATTTCCTGTGAAAACTTGCAGTTTTATCTGACACTGCTGGAGCTTTCAACGAGGCTGGCTGGTACTAGTGGAAATTGTTACATTTTAAGATAAATTGTAGAAAACGTCTGATCTGATGACGAACACGCGTGTTTTCTTTCATTCACTACGTGCCATGACTGAATAATCAAATTTTAAATAAACTAGTGTCACTTCACAAATCAATTTGAACAGTATTGTACAGAATACTAAACCATTTATGCAAATAATGAATGCCGATGGAAAAACGCGTTTGGTATCCTATTTTTAGGAAAAGAGCCATCGGAAGGAGAAAGCTAACGAGGATGTGGAATTTTTGTACGTAGCAGAAATTGGGAGAACAGTCGAATAAACTTGTACTTTTAACATAGACTTGCCCAGGATAAATATATGTTCAGTAAGATGGTCACCAACCTCTGAAGAGAGGCACCCTAAGAAGGTAAAATTTTTAAGTTGATTGTATAAAACTCACTCTTCAAGAGTTTATTGGTGTTAGATGTCTCATTTTTTCACTTACCTATTGAAGCATTTAAAACAAACACACACAGTTAAAACGGTGCTTTGCTTTGAAGCTCGTCGTCTCGCGACAAGCGTATCGCCCGGGAGTACCGCGGAATACGCTCACGTACAAGCGTACGTCTTTTCTAACGAGGCATGCCCGATTCCCTTCAACAGTTTCCACACAAGTCCCGCGACGTGATTGCGGCCCGGCCGGCCTGTTCATTTATCACCGGCGGAGTGCCTTTATTATTCTCCCTTTATCGTGTGACCTACATCGCCATCCTCCCGGTGGAAGAGTTTCCAATTTCTGAAAACTTCCCGGCCCCGCCAGGGTGGCGGCGCACCCCCTCTTTAATGTCATCCTTAAAAAATAATTGTATTATCATTCAAGTCTTCTGAAAAAACAAACGCTAACAAAGTTTAAATTGAATATAGTAAATCCGATTAAATTGATTAAAATGTATGATATGTATTTATTTTATAGTTTGTTTACTTGTGATTTTTTAACTGAAATTTAAATTTTATCGATCGTTATTATTAAAAATTTAATTGAAATTTTAACCCTTGCCAAATTACTGTCAATTTATTCTAAGGATTCAGAGAAAATTAAAATAAATCATGTGTTCTTACAAAAAAAAGTTTTAGATTATTTTTCAAGATATTTCGCGTGTAAATAGATTACATGAAAATATAATATACATTAAGTATAATGAATTTATGGTTCATAAATAGCCTAACTGTTACCTAGATATTTATCATCACAATAATTTATCACTATAATTGTCTTTCTTTCAACTTTCTTTTTACGTAAGCGTAGAATATCCTTTAATCACAATCATTTATGTGGCAACCCTGAACTTTAGTAAATATTAAAATCCTACCGGATCGAGTCAACTTTGCAGTATATATTTACCCTCTGTGTTATATTCCCGTTATTTCCTGCGAAAGTTTGAGTTTTTTCGCTGTTATGTTTATATCGAGTAAATTTAAATACCTAAAATAAGATTGATGGTCTGTGTGCAAAATTACAGCTTTGGTACACAATTAACTCGGTAATCGTTATAAATGATAATGGTTTTTAGCATATTAAATAATAGTACATACATTTTTTTAGTTGCTGAAAAATGTAGCTTTTTCAAAATATATATATAATCTAACTTCCCTTTAGATTTTACCCCAAATTAATTCTGAATTACTAAATAATATCGACTGTCTTGCTATTGAATTTGTTAATACTGCTTTGTAAATGATAGTTTGTTAAATCACTTATTGATCGGTTCTCACCTTACTTGCAGATCGAAGACTAAATGAAAAAGTTGGTATTATGACTACAAACCGTGAAATAAACTCTCCAAATCAATATATTTCAAAATGCTCGAGTTATATTTGCCATGGAATTTTTCGTATGTATTTATTTCAAACAAAACAAATTGGAGAATAGGCTTCAACAAAGCGCTGATAGGCCCAAAATGATTATCGATTATCCCGATATTGGATATTTTCACATAAACAAGCTATTAAGTAGGTTTTTGTTATTGCCTCCAGATTCGTTTTCAATCTCTCAAAACTCAATCTCCTGGACTTCTGCCGGTTCTTCAGATGTATCGGCCGTCGGCCTCGCCTCTGCTGGAGCAAAAGCGATGTTTCTGACGAAAACTTCTGTGCGAAGGGGACAAATATCATTTGAAGCGGTCGGCGGGAAGGGAGACTTGGGAACTTCCTAGCAGCATTCGATTCGTATTGAAGGCTGAATATGTTCTAGTATGAATATAAATTTTTCGATCATTATTTTTTTATAGCGTATCAAATTTAAAATAACGCCTTTTTATTGATCTCGTTTTTTTGTGTATCGCTCAAAATATAAAATTTATAGCGCAATGCCATACTTCAGTTTTATTGAAAAAATTTTTTTTCCTAATCCAGATTTTCTAGCATTTAAAAAATATATTTATTGTGAACTAATTTTTATTTTCTATTTGTTTTTTATTCAATAACCATATATATGTAGAAGTAACTGAAACTATATATTTTTACATTTCAGCGTGGTTTCGAAGCTGTTTGATATTATTGAAGATAATATGTCTAGATATAAAAGCAATGAGTATACTTTAAAATAATCAAAAAAAAGTATTGTTTTTTTTCGTTGCATATTTCTTAAATGTATATGGATAATTTCAAATATAAATCCGGAGTATTTTAATCAACACGCTGTGTTTCTAAATTTATATTTCATTTTGAAAATGAAAGTAAGAACGAAAATATGAATATTTCGCAAAATGTACTTTAGAAGTCATCTCTCATTCAATTTTCTGGAACTTCTCCGGATTTTATTCATAATAGAGCTAATTGGATGCTTTGTCGCGAGATTATGAAGTATTGTTGCCAGCAAGAATCTGATATATATAAATGCGGTACTTTCACATAAAAAACCTTTTCGTTTGTAATATTTCCACAGAAAAAAATGTACCATTTTTTTCGAATTACGTTTTCACAAAATAGGAAACAGAATTCATAGATATTTAGTATTGATTCAATAACATCGTTGATAATTAGAGCTATGGCAGAGTATATATATATATATATATATATATATATATATATATATATATATACACACACACACACACACACACATCATATTTGTAAAATCAACGTTCATAATTTATGTATGTTAATTTTATTGACACCGTCCATCTATTAAAGTCGATAACAATACAGCAGCACCCTTTTACAGAAATAGTATCTCATCGAGGGACTGTGAAATCAGATACAGCTCTGATAGACCGCCTATATCATATATGCTGCCGACAGGTCCAGTACTGCTTAGGCCTCTTCTTTAAAAATATTATCACGCATATTGGTCAGAATATGAAACATGACCAGGAACACAGAGAGTGGCTTATAGATAATATTTTTTTTAATGATCCTATCTTTTGTTTAAATAACAACCAACGATAATTCAAATTGTCTGGTTTCTTTAATAACCGCTGATTTAAGTACTGAAAATCCGCCTGAGGCAATATGAAAAATACACGAGCATCTTATTGTGTTTCCATTTATATTTCTCAGGATCTCTTTCATATATTATTAAAACTACAAAAGACGCATTTCGTTTCATTGTACTTGGAAACCATTGGTATTAATGTTATTTTCTTTTCCACAGAAATCGAAGCAACTGAAGCATGCAAGTGGTTGAGAGCCGCAGGTTTCCCGCAATATGCCCAGATGTATGAAGGTGAGCCAAAATGAATTCAAATTTACCTCCCAATTTGCATGCCTTTGTTCCGTGGTCAAATCGTTAGCCAGCATATCTTTTAATCTCAGAGGCTTTTGTGTACATCTCAGCAAATCAAATACTTTTTTTCATCCATTATCTTTCGAAACAAAAGACTTGTTCAGGGCCTTTGAAATTTTAATTGGATAACTGAATTATTTTAAAATTGGAGTTCTCTTGCATTCAACAAGTTTTTTTTCACGTGGATTTTTTTTCTCCGGACGTGACGCACTACCATATGATTTAATAAGCGTTCATGAAAAATGTTTTCATTCTATTTTTGGCGATTAAAAAAGTTTACGTCCATTCCCGTATTTGTAAAGAGGAAAGTACAACTATTTTGTAAAATACCAAATCTATTCATAGATACAAATGTTAACAAAAATAGATACAATAGCGTGTCTGTAAGTATTTACAGTAAAATTACGTACATTAAAGTACAAGATAACCTATTCTTTCTTTGTTTTTAGAAATATTAACATTTTAAATTGCCAGCGATTCAGTTCATCTACAATGTATTTAATATTCTGGCCGTTTTTTTATTACTAGTAATATTTTAATAGTTTTTATTAGTAGTATACGATAAATATAATAATCAGTGATAAATGAATTTCAAATGTATTGTGGAACTTTTTCGTCGAAAACAATTTAATATTTGAAAGTGAATATTTCTATTCTGTTAAATTAATTAATTTTTATCTGAAAATATTATGCCTAGCCTCGTTGTAAATTTATACATCCTATATTTAAAATAAAGCACATATTTCCATAAATCACAAAAAGCTTTGGGCAGGCAGTGCAGTCAGATCAAATCCTTTTTCAAATAAAAGAAAAATACCAAAGCAATGCGGGCAGTGCCAGCCGAGACAGGAACTCTCCCGCGCCCGGTGCTGCCATACGAACCACTTCCGACCCAGTTCTGCAAACCCCCGGAGTCCTACATTGGAATAATTACCACAGTCGTGCCACCCCGATAGCGCGGAATCACCAGCATGGATCTGCTCGCGCAAACTTTTGGCCTATATTTGCCGAATACCTTGTGTTGATTTTTTTTTTGTTTTGATCACTCACATTCGCCGTAGCTTGCGTCTCGGTTACTTTGCAATTTAGTGATTTGTATATTGTGGGCCTGATACTGACATATTTAATAAGAGCGTCACACACGTAAAGTTTTATGATTTAATCATACTATGTATGTACATATTTAATTCAATATGTATGTTTTATATAATATTATATCGATGAAAAAAGCTTGCAAAAAATATAAATAAAAATAAAAATTATACTATAAAGGTCAAATGTGCTAAGAAATAATGAAATTAAATAATTGGCGTAGTTCCTTGTAATATCTGTTTATATTTTTACCGTAAGCTGAATATTAAGTCGCAGTGAAAAACATGACAATATGTCTCTTCATATACTTTTGATTTAAAAAAATAACACGAATATCAGAATAAAGGCTGAATAAAATATATAACGACTCTCCGAAAACCATGAAAGAATTTCAGAAAATATATATTGGCAATATATCAGTAGTGATCATTGGGTCGAACTGCATTTAATCGATACATTAGATAGCCCTGCATTAAACACGAAATGATATTATCCTGCTGGCGGAGTTGTACCGACTTGATTTACTCGCGAAAGGAAAGCGTTAATCCAGAGCTAATGCATTTCAAACTCCACATAAATTTACGAGATAGGCGTCGAAAGCATAATCTGTTATCCTCGCCGGCCATTAGCTCTTATAGCCGCTACAACACTATTTAATAAGCCCGTGTGGGAAAAATAAACAAACACATGCCGCAGATTACGCTCAAGCTGGACTCCAACACGGTGGAGGGGAAAAGCAAATGGCGGCCGCTCTTGGCGCTTTTACCATTTCCTCATTAACAGCTTGCTTGATTTAATTAAACGGTTTTTTCCACGCTCGGTGTATGCGGCTACCTGTTTTATTTGCGCGACTTTTCTTCTTATCTCTGCGATGAATATTTATGAATCTCGTGCGAGTTATAACGATATCGGTTTAGTGCAAACACATTGATGTCAATCGATCATTGATAGAAAAGAGCTATTTTTTTTTAATTATGAGAAACGCTTTTGGTCTAATTTGACCTTTCAAATACACTTGAGGTTAAAAAAAACGTCCTTCTCATTGGTATTGTTATTTAATAAATATTGAAATAATACAAATTATAAAAACTGTACATAACATTTTTAATTGAATTTATAACCAAACAATCAAAAAACAGTCAAAACAGTGAAATAATAAAGTACAGTTTTAAAAACTCAGCATATATATTAGTGCTTCTTAGTTTGTGTACCGAAGTCCCTCGTACCGTCTGAGATATGAAAATATTCCTGCCTGAAGTCCTTTGCAGGTTTAATATACTTTACACAATTGCCTTTGTCTTTGCTTTTCTTTTTTTCTGTTTTTCTTCTTTGTGGTCGTCCTCTGAGCATATTCCGTCATTCTCGCTCGTGAACCGACAACACACGCTATAAATTCGGTTCTACAAGGTGGAATAAATATATTAGTGAAAATTTAATAGAATACGTCAAAGGACTGAATAAAAAGACTCCTTTTAACCTAATAGTAAAACGCTCGAAGTATGGAAAAAATTTAAAAATCATACCTCTAGGAAGTTTCTATGTTACTGAATGTATATTATTCATTTTATTATACGGTGTGTTAATTTAATAGCGCTTTTAGACCTCGTATAAAGATTTTATTTGCATGTTCATAAAATATCTTTATATTCCGTTTATATAATCAAACAATTTTAAAAACAAAACATAATTTTATTTTATGCGGAAATATTTAATGGAATTGAATGTAATTATAAAAATAAACTCTTAATTTTTCATCTATTTCTTACCGAAATATTGTTTTCGTTTATTCGTCATATATTAAACCAACATATATATATTTTTTGTCAAATGAAAAATAAATGAAAATATGAACGTTTAATTGGTTCATAAAACGGTCTACTCGTTTCGCTGCAACTGCACTCGATCGCATTCATACAAAATGCATTGCGTTTTTGTCATCCAGCCGATAGCATCAAACGACTCGCGGAGCTGCCGGGGGATCGGCAAAAACTCAGCCTTCTCCGCCATCCGACCCGCGACAGAACAATCCGCTCGTCGGCCAGTTTTTACCAGCTCGGTGGCTTCTTCGATTCATATCCTTGTAGCGAGGTATGAGACCTATTTAGCAACATGGCTGTGGCATTCCTCGCGTTTCACTCCTTGTGATAAATAATATAATTGTAATAAAAATCTGATTGTTTATCTGCAATGTTGCTAGGTGCAACTTTTATAGCGTGGGGAAAAACACGCGTAGGGTTTTTATCGTTTTGTTGAGTATTTATAATTGAAACAATACCAGAACGTTGTTATATTTTTAAACGTTAAATTTATATTAAGTAAACAAATTCTACTTATATTGATACAAACTATATTAATATTTCTCACATTGAAAACTACTTTTATTAAAAATAACTTTGAATAAATGTCCACATCATCATGATTTTTGTCGATCAATAGAAAGAAATATTTTATTATATGACATTACAAATTTAAATGTTTGGTGTATTTATCAATTCTTTTCCATCGACACAATTATTGATGATTTTAGGGGTTTGTCAAAGGCGTATGATAACTGTCATATATGGTATTACAGCATCAGTTTATTATGAACTTATAAAAAATTACAACTACAATTAATTAAAAATACTAACTTCGTAGATCTACACGTAATTTTTTTGACATTTATTCTAAAGAAATAATATAATTGGTGTAACATTAATCACCTCTCATTGGGAGTCCCTAGTCTACGTATCAGATAAACTTTCTATAGACTGACCCAATTAGCGCTTATATTGAACGCTGCTCTATATTTTCCAGCAAAATGCATAATATTATATAAAAGCCTGTAACTGGATACCCGAAACCTATTTCGATCGATCGATTATTATAATTCGATCTACTCGAGTTACGTTTACGCTGCAGTTACTTGAGCAACTTACACAACGGCCACTTACTTTGTTATTCATGTCGTAAGCGCCTTTTGAAATTGTTACACTTTTTATTTAGCCATCATCACCTACGATAATAATATTATAGAGTTTATAATTTGATTTTTTTCAGCCCAGAATAGATAGTTCATAAAGATATAAAGCAATCTTTGTATCAGCTCAAGTGTTAACTAAAGACACGTACAAAGCTTAAATATAATGATTGGACTTGAGAAATTATCACAGATATACGATTTGTAATGAGGGTTTTGTAATATGTATGGTGTATCCAAACTTTACCTTTTGAAGCACAACTGTACTCGAAAACAAATGAATACATTAAGAGAACAGTTTTATTGTATCCGTATTGAACCTTCTTCTTTGAGTCCTTTGTTGACCTCATACTCACTGGGAAACAAAATTGACCGTGGTCAATTTTGTCTGCGATTTACATATAATTAATAATCTTATAATTTAGCGAGTGATTGAAAACTATTTTTTACTTGAAACACCAATTCTAAACGTATGATATTTGCAAATGTCTGGGGTTACTCTTGTGTGTGGAATATCGTCCACGCTTCAGGATTGAAAATCGACCAATTTAAATTTTAGCGTATTACAGTTTCTTGAGAATAAATTTTCCGACGCACCTCTCCAAGCTCTCAATCATGATTCAGAATAAATTTGAAGCGTTTTAAAACCGAATGTACCGTTATATCAGACGCACTCTTACAAAAATCAAAAAGTACCCCAGCGCCCGGCTTGTCGCGGCTCCATCAGTTGGCGCGCCGCGGTCCCCACAATAAACTGTCGGACCGGCCGGACGGGTCGCGGGGCCGCATTTAGTTGTCATTCAAGCTGCGGACAGGCCGGGGAATGCACTGCGATCAAATAAATAAATGCAGTATACGTCCACGCACTCGGCGCGGCTCCCGGCCCGGACCGACAGACTCGGTGTCTGCGGGAAACGCACGCGAGTATTCTCCGGCATTCTGCGGCGCTCGACTATGCGATACTCGCCGGGAACTTTCTTTCGTTACTGTCTACGGGCGAACATTAACGTGGCGACTCAAAATAAACAACAAATCAATAAATGGAGATTATTGTTACTGACAGAAACTGTTTTAACACTTCGGTTAATGGTTTGCTATGTACTTGCTGGAAGTAAAATTTTCAAGCTGCGAGATCACTGCAAAATGTAAGTTGTTTAAAAATAGATACCAAAAAAAGCAGAAGACACGTAATGTCATTGAATAATCACTTCGAATAATTTTGAAAGATCTGAGTTTTTTATCCATAGCATCTAGAAGATTGATCAAAAATATTTTAAGTGGCACTAGAGTTATTTCTTGCGCCATATACGAGCATGTTCAAGTCTGTCATATGAAATTTCTATGATTATTGTCATACAAGAAAAAAATAGTAGAGTAAATTAAATCAACTTAACTAAAAAAACTCGTGATCTTTGAAGGGTTAAAGCGGTATTGAATACTCAATAAATATATATTATCGACGTATTTGCGGTTAAGCTCCTGCACAAAGAGACAGAGACATAATGTCTACCAGATCTGCGTATATCATTAGAAACTTAATAGGGTAAACTCCACAATAACCGGACACTTAAGTTTTACTCATACTCTTCGAAAGGTATTCAAATATTACAAATATCAACAGAATAACTGTTAACTCTAATTATAATGTATACAAAATAAAATGTTGTTTCTTGAAAATATTTACAAACCCACAACAAAATAGTTATCGTCAATATTTACCAGAAAACAAAGCATAATGTTGCAAAAGAAAAGTTAGCAAATTTAAGAACGTATGCGAAAAAATATGTATTCGCATATCTTTATTTTTTTCCAAAACTACAATATATAACGTAAATAATTTAAGGCTCTGTTTGGTAATGAATTCACTAATAAAAAAAAATGCATTTATACTGGCATTCTCTCCAGCAAAGAGCCCCTTTTTACCCATCGCCCAGAATCCAGCCC
Organism: Atopsyche davidsoni; assembly: GCA_022113835.1. Classification (NCBI taxonomy): domain Eukaryota; kingdom Metazoa; phylum Arthropoda; class Insecta; order Trichoptera; family Hydrobiosidae; genus Atopsyche; species Atopsyche davidsoni. The sequence continues at coordinate 3,607,421 of JAILWY010000006.1, read as the reverse complement.
CCAGTAGACTACACTTACAGGGTAGCAGGAGAAGCAAATTTGCCTCAGCCAGCTAATTTTTAAGTGCCTCTCATGTTCACCGAACACATCAGATATTTAAAAATCATTTTATAGAGTGTATCTGTGACATGTACAAAATAACTGCAAATTGTCGATCGTGTGCCAAATACCTTTCACAAGCGCGGATAATGAAGTTTTTAAACGATAGCATTGCGCAACATCAAACGGCATCTCTGAATGTGTTTCAGGGACAGGGAGTAGCGAAGGTTTCACAACACCTGAATAGAAAGACCGCGAATGACACGAAGCCGAGCGGGCGCGGGTAAGTCGACGCTGACGCATCATGTTACGCGTCACTGGGCGGGCCGGGCCGTGTGTCGGCTGTGCCCTTTTTCAGACGGTATTATTTATGCGCCTCTGTCCTCGGTGGGCACGACTTCGATTTTCTCCAATTTGCGTTGTCATTGCACGGATAATGCTTCATTTCTGGTTCGTATTGTATTTAAACAAACGACATCCACATTAATATAGCGAACCGCGAGCCTGCAATACGCGCGCGGCCAAAGTCATTGCAAAAATGTACCGCCGTGTTTGTACAACTGGAAAAGGTGATCGCTGTAAGAAAACTTCGTTATTGTTCGGACAGTATTTGTACTACAGCTTTTTCTGCTTACGCGTAAAAAAAATACCTTATACGAACGATAAAAAATCTAACGAAGTTGGATATTTAGATATAAAAATTACAATTGATAAGTAAACAACACAATTTTAATCAAAATAATGTAAACAATTTTTATTTTACAAATAAAATGTTATTTACTTAATATTCAACAAGCCTTATTGTATATTTCTATTTTCCTTGAGTAATTCAAATAATCTTATTTCAATAATAATTTTAATTTTAAAAAATAAGCAATATTGTCTTTTATTTTATATAATCTGATAATAAACTGTACACATTTATTATTAAATACACAATTCGCATCACGAAATCGCAATAAATTGCATAAGTTCCCCTTTTAAAAAAATCCGTTAGTGCATTTCAACATGAATATAATATTATTATGGGTTTTCCGATCGAGTTGTTTGATTGCCGAGAGAGGTCAGAGGTCAGGCGCCCATAAGTGCATCGGAAAATTATGTGATACTATATTGGTGCAGAGGAATTTGCACTTTATATGCAGCCGCCCGCCGGTTGTCGTTATGCGTGCGAGCAAGTCAACTAAGAAAATGGGCTGGTATTTAAAGCTCTCAGCTGTGCGATAACCATTATTCCCAATGGGGTGACTGAACTATTGCGTCCAGTGCATTTATTTCGTGAACAATGTGTTGAAACAGTTTGGACTTTTAATCGCATGACTGTCTGTTGGCACCGCTCGGAGCTTCGTGCCACGGTAGCTTCTCCTGAAACTTTAAACTCAATTCTAAAGCGCACGTGTTTCTGAAATATGCCACTTCAGCGTCTTGTTTTATAATTTGTAAATGATTCAGTTATCTATTCAGCGCATAGAACTTTTACTTAAACAAACTTCCTCTGAGTATTCATATCTACAGTTAGATCCTCGATCTCAAAATGAACATTACAAGTTTACATATCATAGTATTTGACGTATTGGGCTTTTTTAAAAATATATTTGTCAAAGCTGTAATATTTCTGTGTGTATTGGGAGTGTTATTGTTTATCCATGTGCTAATTAAAGATAAAACATGTTTCATAAATTTATTCGGACAAATGTTTTTGAAAACGTTAAAAAAAAAATAATATGTTAAAATATTTTTTTAGTTATAACAATAAAATTACAAATTTTAATGCATTTTGTAGATTTTGCAAAAGGGTGATACAAGTGAAGAATCTCTTTGCGTTACTGCTTTGAGTTCTAAGAAAGTGATTCAAAGCATTTCTACTTCATGAAAATGATTTTATTAGACAACCATGTGAAATGCCTACGTTGTTTTTAAATAGCATCTCAGTTTATGTTCTGGTCGGTCAAGTCTCCGGGGGTTATTTGAACTGGTGACTTAGCAACATTTTACGTCACTTCTATTCCGACCGTGATGGATTGTACGGCATTAAAAATTTTCTAATCGTTCGGCTTCTGTTGTTCATATCGCTTCATACCGAGCTCTCGGAGCATGCGTTTCCGATCACTCCACTCAATTATTGATTATAAATAATTATTTACCTTATCGGAATGGCCCGTTCACCTTTCCCTGAAGCACGTACGACTACTAGATCACCGTTATTAGACTCGTTGTACAATTAAATCGAATTACTTGATAATTACATCTTAAGATCTCGCGGTGTTGCCAGAGCGGCTGACAAATAGTAAAGAGTTTCGTCACCGGTAAGTGGCTCGGGTAAGTAAATAACATGAGAGAAAATGTATCGCTTAGTGCTGAGTTAGTTACTGGACGCGGTCCACTGCAGGGCCTCTCAGTCGCCGCCAAATCAAGTAACACCACTGTATTGAACAATCACGTGTGTCCCACAATTATATTATAAAATAGATTCACTATTATCACATCTCTTTGTAAATAAATTTAGCATTGTTCTCATTTTATTTGTTATCGTGTTATCAGTATTGAAATGAATGAAATATATATATATGCCTACATATCACATGGCCAAATATGATGTCAAAAACTGTGAAAAATGCTTATCACAATTTTTCATTTATCTCTCTCCGTGAATCCACGTTTTTCATCATTGAAAGTATTCCAAACGGAAAACTACGCTACGCAATATTAATAAATTCATAACTTTGAAATTAATTGAATTTGCAAGACCGTTATTAAAGGGACATAAACGCATTACTATGACACGCTCTAGATACCATATTCGTACAGAACGAAGCAAAAAAAAAGGGTAACACAGTTCAATAGGTTTTCAAAATGTTTTCTGGTTACGTCGATTTGCCTTTCTGTCGCCGATACGCACATGTGCCAGCAAAGAGTAGCCACCGCCAAACCGGGGCATGTTTACTTTTCTAATATTAAATATATTCCCAATAAACATGTACAAGGAGGTTTCTTAAACCGCATTGAAAATATTTTGATATATTGAAATTATAATATGTAAAACTGTAATACAATCATACGGATATTACTAAAATGATGTATTTGGAAAACTTCAAAATCCTTTGTTTGGTTGTTTAAATACAATACAACAAAACCTCAAACAATAATAAAAATATCTATACAAATATCGTAAATCATTTTGAGTTATCCGATGTTTTTCAAATTGTCTTCTGTTTCTGATATATTAAAAAGCTACCATTTAAATATAATAATAAAATATTGTAAAACATCGGCAGTTCTTTTTTGAATTGCGTTGTCTTACAGAAAATGAAAATTCTCATTCAAAATGATTATTTGAAAATATGATTTCGCGAGGAATGCGGCCGCCCGCAGCCCTGCGCGGCCAGTGGGCAGCCGCGGGTCAGCCGGAGCCGCAGACAGCGCGGCGAGCCGCTCCCTCCTCACACTCGCACTCACACTCACACCCACACTCGCACCCGCACTCACACCCGGGGCAACTCGTCAACTTCCAATGACACTGCTGAACCAATCATCTATTTGATAGTTTATCACTTGATCTTCGATGGGAGCAGAAAAAGGCGTATGGTTGTTTTTAAGATGTTGTACCGCACTGTTTATTTTCTATTTATAATCTTCAACTAGTACTTGAAGTTCGGAAAATTATATGATGTACCTTTTAAATTATTACTAATATGATTAGGCACATTAGTTCATACATAGATGATGATTTAAAGAAATCTCACACAAATCACGATGATATTTTTCTGAGAGTTTCTTTAAATCATTATCTATGTATGAACTAATGTGCCTAATCATATAAGTAATATAATTTAAAAAAAACCGTAATGGGTAATAAATACGCATCTGATTGACGTTAATCAAAAAATCGACATATGTACATTTTAAAGTCATCTCTCAAACGCTTCTGATTTATACAAAATATGTAGAACACAGTTTTTATATTAGGGTTCAAAAATAAACGGGGAATCAAATGGTACAAATATAAAATTTCCTAATTTACAAATTACATTGTTTTGAAATCTATATTTTGTACTGAATAAGTTGTCGAATAATCACGACTTCACTTTGCCATTTAAATCAATTTAGCTTTATGTAAAGATTTTCACGATACATTTTCGTATAAACAGACGTAATAATTTTAAAGTATATTTGAGTTTATTACTGTCTATGCAAACTTGTTAAAATAACTCTTGTAATCAACTAACATTAAGTTAAAACAAACCAATCCAGTATTTGAATAAGATGTAAAACTACAAATGCAAACAGTAAATATTCCGATTGGCTGGATTGAATTATAATTGAAGCAATTCGATTACAAGGATTTCTATTATTGTTGAAATTCCAACTGAAACTCAACTCCGAGTGAAGACTAATGACTTCCCATCTGAGAAAATATTATATTTAATCTCTCGTCCTGTTTTATTTCTCGAGCTCTCTCTCTCTGTCGTTATTTTGTACTAGATTTTCTGTATAATTGATATTTTACAGTCTGCGGCTTCCATTTCAATTTTGTAAAACCAATATCCGATGCCGTATATTTATATGACATAATTTCAAAAAGAAAATGTTTGATATCTACTCTAGAAAAAAAAATAGGCCGGAATAATTAATGAATTTTTACCGTATTTAATGTATAAAAACGTTGATGGTTGTGTACAACAATATGATTGTATTGTAAATAAATAAACAATCAATATATTTAATAAACGATTTAAAGACGGGATACATTTCACCGGAATAAATTCCATATTATTCATGAGACAGAAACTATCCGATAGTAGTAAATTTTGTTAGAATTATATTATGCTAAGGAAAAGAAAGTTACATCACAAGGCTTTCGTGATAAATGTTAAAAATAAAATAAACCTTCTATCCAGAGCTTTGCATGTTGCTTATTAATAATTTGAGATGGTTGACCAAAAAAATTATTGTTATGGCACCGAGTAGCGTGCTTCTGCACACTGGGATCCCTTTTGGGATCTGTGTTGATATACTATTTTGGCATTGCTAAATATATTGTTTTTTTTTTGTTGCAATTAGAATTATTTACATAATATATATCAGGTGGATCTCCTATCGCTGGCGGTTTTTTTTACAAAACTATGAAATATACATAAGGGAGAATGTAGGTATATAACTCTATCAAATCGAAATGAGATAAACCATATTGCTTTAGTTTTGGTTATGCAATGGCAAGCACATATTCGGTTATGAGTCACGTGTCCCAATCATCTGAACCAACTGGCCGCTCTAAGGAATGCAATAAGATATTTAGTAATTATTAATCAGTACTTAATTAATATACAAGTGCACTCTTCAAATGAATTATCTCAATTCGTCTACGTGCAAAAATTATTAAACCGAAATTAATTTACAAGCGCTAATAAAACGCCTGAATTTATCTTATCTGTCTACTTACGGGCTTATTTGCGGTACAACCACAAAGGACCCAAATACCTCTGCTCCCGCGTACGTATCTCTAGTTGCCTCTAATTAACTGAGTTTGATTCCGTAGAAAAAATTCCGAGGCGTGAATCACCGACCGTCCGTTATGATCGCTCGAACTCTCTGCCAGCACTCCGGAGTGTCGCCACTCACTCTGAGCCTCGGGGCAGGCGACCCCGCTAGGCTTTATATATTTACATATCACGACCGAAATATCGCACAGATATACTGTTTAATTATACTTACGTATCGACCACTCAAGATACTTCAATATAATCTAATTCGACCATATTTTAGTAAAAAAGGCCATTAAATCGATAGGATATTGCCATAAAAAAACATTAATGAAATTATATTTTTCAGGCATTTCATTTTCAATTGAATTCTGTTGGACCAACAACTAACATACCCCAAAGATATTGTACATGATATATATATATATATATATATATATATATATATATATATATATATATATATATATATATATATATATATATATATATATATATATATATATATTTGTGAATGTTGTAATGCAAGAATGTGTCATATGTGGCATGAAGTAATCAGCCGGCAGTGCCGTGAGCTAGTGCTCAGTGCCCTGCCGCGTACACAGGTGACATACGGGGGCTTTTTCTTGTCATGGACGAAACACGAAGTTCGCAGCTGGTGCATTTAGAAATACCTTTATTACGGATAAACTTAAATTCAGTTTATTAACACATATGTGTTGATTATATTGCAACAACCAACCAATCAATAATTACAGACATTAATAAATACAGATAAATTTTACTCTTTTGGAATTTCAATTCAAGGTAAATACATTTTTTTAATGCCAATATATTTTAGCTGCAGCAAAATATACTCATGTTTGCAGACCCAAAAATTGTTACCGACTTCCTATTGCTGGTTTTTACAATTTTTTCTGGTGTCAAAGTTATGTCCGGATGTTTTTCTGTCGTTATATGGTAGTGTGATTTCTCAACTTCATATTATTTGTATAAGAAAAACAATATTCCACATATTTATATTTCATTATCAACCCTTACAAAATCGAACTAGTTTGATGTTGAAATAAAACTAAATGAAAAACCATACATTCAACACCAACCAACACATATAATATATTTCTTGCACGTATTTAGGAGATAACTGAGTACTCTAAAACCTGCAGTTGCTGCAGAATGCAGTTGTTAAATATTATCAATTTTGTTCTGAGCTTGATGCATTCCTTTACAACACCGGAGCGACCACCGGCCGCCGCGCTCGCTAGACAAACTGCACTGCCTTATATGCACCCGCTAATGCACGCCGTAAATTGCACAGATGTTCCGAGACAACCGGCGAGGTTAACGACCTCTGTATTTAAAAGCCATCTTCCTGCCAAGGAGGAAAGACTTGATGGGAATTTATATTTAATATAAATAAGACCTTATCGGGTGACTTCTTTTAACGATATGTAATTAAATCAACGCGCCGTTTCTACAATAACCATTATTTTTGCTTTTGGTGTGGAATAAATGTGAAAAAACTCGTAAATTATCACTAAATTGACTCAGGACTAAGATCGATAAACTGATGAACTGCAACTCTGAATACCGTGATTCGATTTGGGAATATTGGCTTTCACAAACTATATTATAGTCAATTTAAAATATTTTTATAATGCTTATAATATAGCTATCCAAAATATTGGTTTATGTGACGCACCGCGATGATTTCCCCCGCGTGACAAAAATCTAAAATTTGATTTGATTTGCCTGTGAATAACACTATTGATACTTTTATTGATAGTAAAATCAAATTTATTATTGTATATTTTGCAGTACTTGAATCCTTTTAACCAACTACCAGCATATACGACGCATTTAGAAATTCAGTAATGCGATATACAAGTGAGAAACTAAATGCGTAAGAAGTTTTAATATTAAACTCAGAAACTGATAGTTACTAGTATGTGGTCAGCATTTTTTATTTTTCATAAATATTGATATAATAGCTAGAAATATAATAATTAATCCATAATCGAAGTACTGTTTTTTTATGCAATTCAACGTTAATATACTACATAACCCAGCTTATGTCAGCTATCTAGATATAGTAAAAGCAACCATAAAGCAAGAGCTTTTAAAAATTAGGTCAGGGAATTAATTTTATGTTTTAAATGAATGTTTCTTTGATTTTGATTTTTAGCATATTGAATAAGAGGTATTTTCACATAAACTCGTTACATTATGAGTTGGATTAATTTGACTGTAAAACTACTTCGCCTACAATATCGATAATAATCTTTTATAATATTCCGAAGAATTTTTAAATTTAATATGGTTTATTTCACATCACTTAACAATGCATAGACGCTGCTCAATTTAAGAGAACAAACAGATTTTAAATGCCACGTCAATATTTTGGTATCGTTTTACCTCCCAGGTTGTGCGAGCGCATGAATATTATAAAACCGCCAGAGCTGATACAATTTGACAAAGCGTAAACAACACTTTACGTCAAATTCATAATAAATTACTAAATTACTTTAACATACTCCCCGCCTCACCCCACGTTCTCGTCTAACTAAACTGAAAATGCTAATGCAAATTTAACCGCATATTCAATTGAATTAAAATATCGATTCGCGGATTTTATTACATCACCTTAATTTTTAATGCCTTCACGTTTACAGGGCGATAATTAATAAACATCTGGTTGGTTTAATCTGCATTGATGGATTTTTTAAACACTTGTGCATAAAATTATGATCGTTTTTTAGCATCTCAAGAGAAAGCCGATTTCCCTCATCACTTAATAGCTTCGACTGTTTTACTGACCACTTATTAGCTGTCTTCGTTATCAACGAAAACATCGAATTATTCTTTCATTCAAGATTGATGCGGGTATTTCCTCATGTCTGGCAGGTATTCGCTGTCCCTACCTTCAAAACGCAGAACACGTTGTAAAGCATGTTCAAATAACAAATAATGGTTTTCACTATAACAATAGGCTTTTAAGTGACCATAATTTAGTTTTTCACTAGTAATGTTTGAAGAACTCAGATCACATAAATTGACAAGAAAAAGTAATAAAAAAACAAAAATAATAAACTTCTACCTTGAAAACTGTAAAATTTTATAAAAAAAAAATTGTATTTTCCATTTGATATTACTATTTTTGCTAACAAAAGCTATGTTTAATTTATTAATAGAAATATTCCTTTATTTTTGACGCGACAAGTTTCGCCAAAATGCTTGGTTGGCATTTTCAAGCAGAGTGCTTCTGCTTGAACTGCAACCTAGCATGTTAGTGAAACAAAAGTTATACCCAAACATAAAACATCTTATTACTAATATATTAAATTAAAACGTTCTGTTCAATAAATATACCTTTCTCCCTGTTAATTTATAATTTTAAATGTGTCATTAAATACCTGTTTTACAAAATTTATTGATACTTAATATCCGATATAAGTTTTATTAAACGTAATATTTTTAGATTTATTCTCCAATACCCTACTTTCTCGTTTAACTTGTATATACGCAATGTAAATGCTTTTCGTTCGCTAACTGGCTTTTATTTTGGTGCTCATTTCAATTTATTTGCAAATCTTCGTCTTGCGGATGCGTCCCGCCTTTTGTGGACTAACTGCAATCTTTATTTGCCTTCACACCAAATATAGACTGATTACAGAGGAGAAATATATAAGTTTAAGGGCTTCTGATACTTTTTAAACATAAAAATGTTTATCAATTTACGACTCAAAAAATACAAGGTAATTTATTGATATTAAACTGGAATTACTGACTTAAATCAACCGACATAGGGCTATAGGCTTGCCAACAATAACCGTACACATATGCAATGGATTCTGATCGCTTGTAAACTTACCTGCTTCTGCTTGCGGCCTCCTTCTCTTGAGTGTTCAAATGAGAATAATATAAATCATTATGAATTTGGTTTTTTTTTTGCAGACATGCTGTCTTTTGAACCGACTGCAAAATATCCAAATGTTTTGGTTTTATAAAATCATCTAATGAGTTTTGAATTGATTTCATAAGGGAATTAGAATATGTATCAAAGTTTTAATTTATGTTTTTTTTCTTATATTTCAGACCAAATATATAAAATGAAACAATTATTTGTATAATTATAATAATTTTAATCAACCATGTTTTGATTATTACTTCTTATATCCAACTGCTATGATATCAAAGATGTCTCCTCATCAAGGAAGTATTAAAATGACAACCCCTCATTCGATAAACGATATTTTTAACTTATTGATTTCCTGAGCACATTCATTATATCGCATACGTTTCATAATCTCCACCCTTGCATTTTTATTTATTTATTTAGTAATATTTCATATGACGTTTCTTAGCTGTAAAATGATATACGCCATTTATTTAACCAACGCAATTACATTTAAAACTGTATAATAGTTTCAGATGTACACATTACATTTATTATCCAGCGATAAATCAGATTTCCAGATAAATCATCCGGCAGGACTACCCCACGTGTGAGCGAGACAGACGTCGTACCTCCTTCTCGCTTTGCCGCGCGAGGAATTCATAAAAATGGAATACCCGCCCATAAGTCCCGCCTAAATACAGTCATTACGGCTTAAAACCTCGTACACCGAAGATTCTTGAATCCTGGCAATAAAATACGTCCTAAATACTCAATACTCTAATACCGGGTGCAGGGCTGCAAATAGAAAATATATCCTATTGCTTTTAATTTAATGGACTTTCAAATATTTTATTTAATGGCAATGTTAAGGTTTTAGTGGTATTTATCCAGAGAAACCAACAATCACTTGTATAACTTGTATATACCATAATACGTTTAAAGGCCTTTTTTTAATTCACGCCTTCTCTGCATATTCGTAGGGACACTTGTATTATAAATATGTTAAAAATGCATATTTATTAGGAACATTTCTATTTATGTAAGTTTATATCAGCTTCACACTAAGCTAAAGAATATTTAAACTACCATATCGCTTTTTCTAATCAAAACAAAAGTTCCACTTTTTATTTCTACGTATAAAATAACTTTGAATCGAGATATACTTTTATCTGCATCTTTCACAAAATAATCAAAATGCATTGCTACCAATCAGTTATCTGTCAAGTCTCAAATGATTCAGATAAAGGGAATGCATCATTAAAATGCAATTAATATGATTGTCACAATCTCGATATAAACAAAACATCGTTCACGGGGTGTTCAACATTAATGAATGATCAAAATAATAAAAAACGACAAATGATTCCCGGCGTGAGAGATAAATGATGCAGAAATTCGCGGCACGAGCTCCTCGCGCCGTCCATCTCGGGAGGCGGTCGAACTCAAGAACCACATTTTGATTTATTTTTATTCATTTGGACGCCCATTCGTCAAGGCGCAGGAATTCATTATTTGTCGCAACATGGCGGGGGTGTGGCCTCCGCGTAGGCTCGCGTGAGATTGCTCTCCGCAAGGTCTCGCTGTGCTTATATTTAACCCATCCTTCCTTTATTTTGCTCCGCCATGACAGCAGTCATTTCTTAATGACGCTTCCGCGGATGCAATGCTCGAGTGTCAAACACCACTGCTCGTAATTCAGAAGCAACCAAAGTCTGAAATATTTTATTTTGTTGCCCTCTCCCGACTTTTCCCTAGCTATCGACATTTTAATGAAACACTTCATTTCAGCGAATAAGATCACTTTCTCGCTCATTAAATTAGAAAGAATATACTCTCGTTATTTCCTTGAAAAATTAAAAAAAATTGGATTTCTCCGTGAGGAACCTGCATTTTTCTGACACATTTATTTTAGAACATTAAAATAAATTTATATATAACTTGTTTAAATGTGCCATATTTGTGTTTTGTATTGTTATTTAAATGCGCTACTATCCTTTATTCGAATGTATATTCCCCTCTCGGTATTCAAAGAATTTGAAAATTCTTTTTTATCAAAGTATCTCTCGGAGAAAAAAAACTGAGTTTTGGTTAGCAAAAAAAAAAACAAATTGCTGCTTTTTCTTTTGGTAAGCGCTCTATGTTTACCTGACATCAAACACAGCTCCGGAGCCCGTGCGAGCTCATACCACTTTCAGGTAAGCACAAGAAGAATTCCATGTCAGACAATAAATCAATATACAATACATCGTAGGAAGCATTCTTTAGACTAGGTATGTCATTTGTCATAAATTTCTGTGATTAAATATTTTTTTTAAATGATTTATTTATCATGAAGGTATTATAAAAAAATCTTATTTCTAATGTATTAAGAAAAAAACTAATCTCACTAACAACGTTTATATTAAGTACTCAACCAATATAAAATGCTTGGTTATAATATGTAAATAAAATCAAATTCTTAATTAATTTTTTTAGATATTTTCAGAGAAACTTCGAACAGAACACTAGTTATTATACGTGATACTTTGACACGTGCTTTAATATAATTGTTGGTTTTGTGTATCGTATCAAAATTTCCATTTATCATCTTTTATGAGAAAGCTATTACCAATTATAAATATATGAAATTTGTATTAAATATATCCAATAAATGAAAACAACCTTACCGACACAAACGTTACTTCGACACTTATACTATTTATTTAATTAATTGGTCTAATAAAATAGACTTCATTTTTAATTATCTTGTTGTTTTAGCGTTAGCATAAACGATTTTCTTCTTTTGATATGTACAGGTACTTTAATTTATTTATTTCGCGTTTACAATATCCGAGCTTACTCAATATAGGTGCAGCTTTATTAGATATCCGTTTCTAGAGTTTCTAAAACATTCTGCACGAAGCATTCCACAACCGAGCGAGCGTAGATACTCAAATACAATTTCCGAATAATTTATGAGATAACTCTTGCTTTGAAGACGTTGACACATCTGTTACACACGCTAATATGCAAATAAACGCTCCTCTGCCTCTCGACTGTAAACTCATTCTCGTTCGGAATGATATGGGCGGTGTTAATGTAAGGATGCCTACTGGCTCCGAATTTCTCCCGACATTTTCAGAATATACACTAATCAGTAATGGCTTCATAACTTACTAAAGCTCCATCACTTCTAAATTCGTGGCTTATGTCACTTTAATTGTAGCTGTTTGTTAAATTACAATTTAATAGAAGTCGTTGTGAACAGCTTCATAATTCAACTTAAATATACTTTATATCGCTGGTTTTGCTCTAATTTCTTAACGTGTAGGTTTAACATATTATATTTTAGGTATATAGAGAAGGGCTTGATTAAATTGAAATAATGACAATCTTTTGTTTTTTTATTTTATATTTTCCAAGTACTTTTTTTAAAGTATATTTCCAATTGTGATATTTGGAGGTTTCCATAAATTTAGGTTAAAATGAGAGGTATTGCAAGACCAAAGATGGTGAGTGAAATAATAATTAAATAAAAAATTTACATACTTGACTTTTCAGTTCATTCCAGAATATCGTCAACCGACTTACCCGCACCTGTCCAGGTGGAGACTTCTGCAACAAACCTTGAAATAAAGTTGACGACTTTTACCCGAGCCAAAATACAATTATACTAACGCTTCAATTAACTAATTAAATTACATTGATTTATATTTATGTAACTTTGAAACACGAAATTCTATGTGAGTGTGCTAAATTTTATATAAATAGTGGCATCACGTGGCATTCGAAAACTAGTTTTGATCACTATCGATATTATGACTGATGTTGGAGCTAAACCGAAGTTGCAGCTCGTGGCTAAGGCCCCCTGAAGCCCCCCGCGGGTCCCGGCCTGGTGCGTTGCGACCCGCACTTGAGATTTGTTATAAACACAGGAAAAGTCTCTCCACAAACTACAGATAAGTCTCTTCGCAAAGTGAAATGTTCACTTACTTTTTCAACCACCGTGAATTTTGTAAAACTTTTTATCAATTTGTGTCACGGAAAATGAATCTGTGTTACTGATTTTGGAAATTGAGTTTCTGCGAGTTGATAGTTAATTCTATTTTATTTTAGTATCGATATTTCGTGTTTCTTTCAACATCACTTTTTCGAGGCTTGGTAAATAAATACACCAGATATCGAGACTAAAATTAAATTAAATTAACAATCAATACACGTGGATCACATTTTCAATACCACCAAAAACTTATTGTTATGAATAAATTAAAACTAACTGGTATATTAATGCAATTGAATAGGTCGGACATTTTATTGAGATATATATTATAAAATGTTATTCATTCATTACAAATTCATAAAATCCCAAAGTGACACCTGCACATATTATGACTGAAAGGTTTTAACAATAAAAACTGCAATAATATGTATCGTCTTCGAATAAAATTTATACAATTTATTAATATAATTTATCTTTTCCGTGTTACTTTCTTCTTGCTTTTTTCTTCGAACCTTCTTTTCGTTATGTTTATATATAAATATAATCGTACGCCATATCTCGTGTACGCATTCAGTCACGGTGAATACAAACATATTAATTGTAAATATTTACACGCGAAAAACAGGTTTTCACTTATGTTTCAACTTTCAATTTAGCGCAGAACCGCCCTCCTCACAGATAATGATTATAACCTCCGAGGTGCATTGTTTATGTCGCACTCCATTCATCACAGCCTGCTTTATCGCCAGCGCCATGAATAGTCCAATAACACCATCGACACCATAGAGAAATTGGTTTCCAGCCCATAGACAACGAATCTCCTTCTCTCCCGGGAAATTTCGCCATTCTGGAGGCTGTTGTTTGATAATTCATTCTACCACCATTTTGTTGGTGTACTTTGGTGGCAGATAAATCTAATTTAATGTAATACTATAATATGCCTGTCTATAATTGTGCATCAACGCGATCTATTTATTTATTTTCCGTGAATACATTATTCGCAATCATCATTGAGAATGGTCCAGTTTCTTTATAATTTGCTTAAATTTAAGCTTAATGATGCGCCTTTCTTTATTTAATTACTACCTGCTTGGTTCACTTGAAAATTAACTCGCCACGCGATGAGTAAAGTTTTGAGCTCTCCGTGTTTGTGAATCAGATTATATGTTATTAAAATGTTGAAGATGGTTAAAACGAGAGACGTGACCTTTCTATTGCACATGGAGTGGGAAAAAGTTAAAATATAATTTAATTTCAACGTCATAGATCTGTTTGATAATGCAATAACAGATATTTTCCCCAGAGAAATTGCTCCACAACTCGCGCATATCGCAGCTGATATTGATATTTTACTCCTATGTAGCTTCTCATGGTGCTTTGTTTATTTTGATTTTTTTTAATCAGATTTTATAATTAAACAAATTAAATTTAATTTGATAGTGACGTTAAAGTTTGATTAGTATTTGATTATTATTTTTAAAATAATATATAACAAATAAAGGAATCATTTGCTCCAGTCTTTTTTTTTCTCCACCGTAAATCAAGCTTATGAACATTTTTATTTATATTCTGAATATATGAAGAAAAACATGTTGTATTCAATTATATGAAGCAAATAAATCAACTCCATACACAAAATATGGTGATTGTATACTTTATTTTATATCAGGTCACTTTTTATTATGTTTTTAACAGCTCATTGCCAAGGTTTTAGAATCACTGCATCAGCCTAGTCCAGAGGTGACTTGTCTCTAGCGTATCAATCTTCTGAGACGCGTATCTATAATTATTTCAGCATCTTACCTCTACGGCTTAAATAGGTATTTAATAAGCACGTCTCGTGTTTCATTAAAAACTCTGTCTACTTCTCTATTCTACATACGTCTGCGGAGGGTAAAAGTCTACATACTCCTAGTAATTACTTTGCAAGTGTAATGCATCACGCCGCTTACTTACGAGTTGTTTGCACTCTAAAAGATCAACAAAGTTGCAATTAATTCCTTATTCACGATAAAGTAGTTTCGCAGGAATCTTTTAAACTCCGGAGTTTCAAAGTTCCCTTCTGCAGTTAATTTTAAATCTACTAAAAACTCGGTTTTTTGCATCTCTTTAAAGATTAAGAGCATCCTTATAACCGATGTCATCTTCAATTTTTTTTAAGATTTGCATGTTGAAAAATCGGATATATTTCATGCACCAATATCTATGGATAAGTTCTTGTATTTTTATAGAATAATCAATAAAATCTTAATCGCCCGGTGGATTTCCGCGAATGCCTCCATCGAGTCGCGCCATGTCAAGCGCTACAAGCCGCGGTTATGAGAAACTCTCGTGAGCAATCACGTAACTACGTGAGAAGATTCGAGCCACACACCTGGTCCATTTACCTGTATCTCTAACACACTGAGCTAGATTATCAATATTATATGATGGGAGTGTAACGTGGCGCCGGTAAAAATGCCCCAATTGGTCTACGATCCACTGCACCGCAGATCACCGATGCCAGTCATTACTTTCCAGCAATTTGTATTCAATCTCCTCGTATTCGTTTCGGTTCTATTCGTGCGCCCGCTTTGGACTGCCAATTTGACCTATAAAATAACCACGAAAGTATGTTTCGTGGGTTTGCATATTTAGTACATTACATAGATTTAAATATTTGTATAAATCTCCACAAACACTCATTTTTGAATTCTTCGTGAACGAAAAGATAAAATTATCTAGAATCATTGTCTAAACCCCTGGGATTCATTGACCCATATGACGTGACACTTGTAACAAAGAATTACAGCATACATTGTCATAAATACAACTATAACGATTTGTTTTAAACCGTTTTACTTTGTTATTTTTTTAGAAACAGAGTGCGGTAATTTTTGTTACATGGATAAAGTACAATTTAATCAGATTTAATAACATTTTTCTTTTCAAACTGACAGACTCGAATATACTCTAGAGTTTATTCAACACTATTACTTGAGTAGGGTGCTGTGTGTGTTCTCGTTTTACGCAACCGTTTTGTTTCTCATATGAATAATAATTTAACTTTTCGGCAGTATTATCCTGTTCAATTTAAAAGTTGAAAGAATCACGTTGTCGAGCGATACATAATATATTATTTAACATCCGTGGGTGGGTTGCGTGAAGTCTACTCGGCGCTGGCCTACTCGTACGTAAGTGTTATAAACAATTATGAGTTTTTATATCTTCGTGGCTCACGGTGGTCCGCGATCTGTTCCAAACGCTTTATCTGGTTCTTCAATTATCTCCGCGCATGCAACATATCACTTACATTCATAACTGTGCATATTCGAGCTTTCAAATCTTACAACATTAAGTTGTTTTTTATATTTTAAATTTTTATACACTGCACAAAAATATTACATTAAAATTTGATTAATATCTTCATGGCCTCAATATACTTAAAAAAGCGAGAATATGGCGTCTTTTTGGGCGAGTTTTATTTGAATAAATTTTTATTTAAAATTCATTTATTGTAATATAAAAATACACGGATATTAAAATAAACATATTTGAATTAGTTTTTATGAAAAATAAGCCTTCGATAGTTACAAATTACATATTTTTCTTCATTACCTTTACGAATGTAAATAATGAAATTAATAACGTATAAACAACACAAAGAAATACGAAAAACGTTGAGTATTATTATATTCGTTATTTGCCCGTTTCTTCGTGTTCAAATACTTAATCGTGGTAGAATATAAAGCTGAGCATCTACCTCTGTCTGTATTGAACTTAAAATGGGATGTGAAGTGTTTTCAAGGGCATCACACGTTGAATGGTTGAAAAACCTAGAAAATTAAGTTATCACGGCTGTACTTCAGCATGAGGAACTATCAGAACGGACTACGTAATAGAGTTTATGTGTACCGATCTGCGACTGCCAACTGCTGCGAGTAGAAAAGAGCATGGAGTACAGAGTTACTACTCTCTATCATGAGAAAAAACCCTAACGAAGATAGAAACTGTAAATGAGACATACATTTATTGGGTACAGAACGTTTAAGGTTCAATTTAGGGCCGCGTGTTAATTTAATAGTACAATGATTGATGCATGAATTTTCTACGTACATGAAACGATTTCAAATCATAGGTAGATGCATTGAATGCTTCACAGTTACAGAACTCGAGATCACGGTCGGCTACCATTCAATATGTAGCCCCTAATTTAAAGTGTCTAGAAATCGAATAATCACCTCGTTACGATGAGATGGATCTATATTTATCATCTCAGAACCTTCCGAGGAAATTTGATTAATCTCCGACTCATTGTCATCGTCTGATGCCAACCTCAATATTCCGAACGGTAAAAATGAAAACCCTTTGTCAACCGTTTACGGATCGGCGATCATTTATCTTGTTACTATTCGTACCGTGGAACTCTAACGGGTAAAGCAAACACACCTCCAGGGCATCTTTTTCTCACTGCTGCTGGTACTTCTTGCATGAGTGGACTCGATTCTGGTTCTTGTAAGAAAAAACCTCTAATGTAACCATTATACCCGAATTCGCTTCGGTCTACATAATAACTATTATGTATGTATGCATGCAGGTTTTTTTTTATAACTTTTAAATATATAACGTGTGTGGCACGTCATGGCGGATAGAAGCCGATTATAATAGGAAGCAGGAAACAAAATTTAGGTTTATTAATATAAATTTAGTTTAAAAAGTTTATGCAAAAAAAGCTTAATACCCTTACAAATTATTTGGCAAACATATCCGAATAAAATCAAATTTTAATGATTAATAAATAAATACTCGTTCGATAAATTATTAAGTTTATAAATATTATGATAGAAAATTCTGTTCAGTATTAAATAAAAGCTCTTGAAAATAAAAGACAGACTATAAATAGAGTACTAGTACAATCTATTTTTGGAGAATCTCTACCAATTCAGCATATTTAATAATAAATTGGCCGAGAAATCTTTGAGTCCCAAACGTGCGCAAAATTGAACCAAAAATTGTATATTTTGATATTGTTAAAACATGCTGCAATTTCATAATACCCATCCAAAGAACACACATATAATAGTTATAATATTTATTTCTGTCTATTATCGTCACTCCATCCGTACAAATGGAAATGCATTGTTTACGTTGTCTTCGTGCTTATTATGTGGTAATAATTTAAATATGTCAATAATGTATGCAGTTTATGTGGAGAAACTTGCCTACTTATATGAATCCGTATTCAACAAGATGTACTTGAATTTCTCTCTCCGCGGAGATCCACGTACTTGCAAGGAGATATTTATTGTATTTTTCAATCTGTGAACGCCTTTATGCAAATGCAAGGCTATTTTTCATTGCTACACGGTGGAACCGTTTCTCACGTACTTCATGGTATGTCCTAACCTACACCATTGTCACGACGGCTGCACTGCAATGCTTTCAATGCCTCTTTTTCTTTTTTCAATGCTATTTTTCAAAAATCACTTTATAATTTTGGTGATTATAAAAAATCTGTTTATATCACGATTTTTTATTTGATTAAAAAAAATCTCTCCTAAACCGCGTATCGTCGATTACTAGTTTGCACAATTATTCCAGCAATCAACACAGCAAAATAATTTACAATTGGACATGTTATTATTCCCCGCTCAAGTGTTTCGTCTCCATTCATGCCCGCACTCAGCGCGGGCAGTCGCGCCGCGAGGAGTATCCGAAATGCGAGTCAGATCAGTTTTCACTTGTTCAAAACCGGTACTCGGAAATTTGTGCATTATTACCTTAACCGCAGCTTGACAGTCTCTCAATTATCCTCCTGGTAGTCGGCAATTTCAGCCATCGGAAAGGAAATGACGTCTCGCTTTAAACCAGAAGATAAATCGTAAATATAATTAAGATTATACCCTCCGGTCCGTCGCACTCGGCCTTTTAATCCGAAGGTCCCACGAAATTCAAAACTGTCGCCATTTTAGTAAGTTTGGAAAATAAAACAAAAAGACCCCAACGGACAGACCACTTGACATACTTTATTTCAACTCGTGTTTACTATCATACTTTGATTATTTAAATATTTGTACCCGCTTTACTTGTCATTAGAGTTTAGAACAAATTAAAATAACATTCAATTGAATTTCTTATTTTAATATTATTTATTTGATTTAAAGATCTCGATTCTTAAATATTGATTTGTTTTAATGATTTATATTGTTTTATAGAAATTTACTTATATTGCATATAAATTTACTTATATTGCGTTGAAAAACTGCTAGCATTATTTTATTTTATTGCCCAATCATTAAAGAATAAAGTACAGTTTCAATTATAATTATTTTTTGGTTATTTATTGTCGCTTGTTGTAATTATTTGGTTAGTAATATGAATATTATTCACTGTAATAGATCTTCACCTAAAAATAGATTATAATAGTGTATTATACAATATTATAGCATTCCATATTATGACCGTGAAAAAACCACATAAAAACTTTCATTATTAATCCACGCCTGAAGATGATGTTACCAGTTCAACCGGTCCTTAAAATAGTATACTTGACAACATATTATTAAAGAAAATGGGTTTCAATTACGATTCAATTACTGGTATCATGATAGCTTCGAGGATTATAAGACCTCCAAATTAATAGACCATTGACGCATGCATGAGCGCGCTTTTAGTGTATTCCGGGCTTTATAACAAATTAATGCATTTAATACAGACTATAAATAACGAAACAAATAGGTGACCCACTGGCCTATATAGAAGAATATCATATCTAAGTTCACCATATACGATGGTAATGTTTGGGATGCTCGACACACATGAGATACGACGGAAAACCCGATTGAATTGTGAGATAATTATCTCATGTGTCACTAAACCCATTTTTTGCTCACTGCGTCTTCAACTTTTATTATTACAAAAATGCACAATTATTTATAACTTTTTGGCCATGAAATATATTTTATTTTAAATCAGTAAATTGATTGCAAAATTGCCTCTGTTGACAGGTTTGGGTATCTTCATTGATCGATATGCTGATCACAACCAGAAACCAGTGCGATTCTCTCACGCATTATATAAATTCAGCAAATTGATAACTCTCAATAATCCCCATATTTCGCCAGTAACATACTTTTCTTTTCTTTTTTGCATATAAAAATATGTACAATCCTGTAAGCTTTAAAAACATTTCAAAATCTTTTTCATTTTTAATTAATAATTATTCACTCTAGAAGAATTTACATATAGTGAGTAACGGTTGCAGTAATTACACTGTTAAAATTAACGCAACGCGTAGTACATTTAATTAATTTAAAGTTATAATATTTAAAATGGTTTGTTATTTCTGCTGCGACCACGGCAGACACCAAGACGCCCGTGGACTCAACGGCCGCAGCGTTTCGCCAGTGAGCGTGTACATTATAAGTACTCCAATAACCACGCTGTATAATGTCGATTCACCTTCACTTATTAAAGATCGAAATAATATCAGAACAACTACATCTCTTTCAAATTACCCACAATCTGGTGAAAATTGTTATTGGTGCAGATTAAAATACAAAGTCTTTATATTTATTTATAAAAAATATACTTATTTATTTAGAGTTCCTTATCATAACTATAGCTTTCGGTATGAAAGGATTCTCTTACTTTTTTAAGCTCATCGTAAATTTGAATTAATACCAACAAACTTTGTTTCCTTCTCAAAACATTATCTACTATATATGCAAAACTTAGGTATTTCAACATACATCCCCAAATGATAAAGCAATTAAAAATACGATATAAATTAGATTTTGAATAAAAAAACTGAAAGTGATTCCTTCACAATAACCCATTTTAGTAACTATGTGAATTTTATTAATCTAATACTGATAAAAAAAGTCATGGAGAAATGAGTTCTAACGTTATGTAATTGAAAATATTGTCTAGACCATGTTATGAAAGTAATTTGTTGTGCTAAAAACTAAACTAATAATTATGCTTTAAAAACGATACACCACTTTGGTTAATATTTATCAAAACTTAATTGGATTTCGTTGTGTGCAAATCTATTTTTTATGAGTTTGAATCTTGTTGTTAGAGTTAGAGACCAGAAAAAGTTTGGAGGTTGCCGGTAGTGCTGTGGATTGTAATAACTAGGAATACATACTAACATCGAGTTTTCAAGTCTTTGAGAATGTCATCCTTCACCGAAGCGATCGATTTTAAGAACCTAAGATTTCAGAAAGATTGACGAAAAAAAACCGAGGCTTCTATTTCGGACAAGATACCTTACCAACTGACACAAACAGCGGACGTTATGGCATAATAAACTTTTGTTCGCATCCTTTGCAGATATATATAAAATTAATTTTAAGGTCTTCTTAAAAATAATCATACAGTGAATAAAAAACTCGGATAACATAACATTTACCAGATGCTTCTCCGTATCTATCGTAACCTTCTAATGTAAAACATCACTATTTTCATGCGCGTGTTTCGATAGATTTTTGTGATAATTGTCATTCAACCATGACCTTGTAATAATTTTTTTTTCATTGCTCTTACGAATGATTGGCAGTATAAATTATATGGATTAATCATCTATATGACCTCAGTTGTCGCGTTTTATAAATAGCATCAACATACAAATCTCAGCGAATGTTATTCAACTATTCAAGTAGATACTTACTAGTTATAATTCCACAGTATGGAAGTCATTGATTAATTGAAATAATTATTTTATTTAATTATTTTAATCATCATGAATTCGATTTTAATTTAAAAAAACAATGACTCAATCATGCATAGTAACATTTGTTATAATAAATTACAACATCATAGGAATAGCTCCGGGTTGTGATAGCAAATCCAAAAATTAAGGATCTTTCTCGTCGCTTGGCATGTAAATTGCTAATCTAAAAATGTTTATGTACTTAGTAGACTTGTATCTTTGAAATAAGCGGATTTATTAAATATTTAATGAAAATCATTGGTACTCAATAATTTATTTCTTCAACGTATTGGTGGTTGTTTGTGGAATTATTGCAAACCTTTAACAATGTCAGCTGTTTTCAAAACCAAGATAATTAACCCGATTTCCATTAGCGCTTTGTAAACAGACATTAACTCTTACAAGTTTGTAAATTTCGCGCTCCGGCATCTGAAATACAAATACTCCGATGTCTTATTTACAGACGAAAAACAAAGCATCGCTTACAGAAGCGAGAGTGTAACAGGGAAAAATATGCGAACCACTGTGTGAAAAAACGTCATCTTTCCGTTTACGCAACACGGCCGCTATTCCCGGCGAATAGCGAGTGAGCGAGTTATGCGCTAACGTTCCGGCGCACTTGTCCGAAGAATCATTTCGGTTTCATTGAGACTCTGACATGCAAAAACTCGATCGCCGGACAAGCGGAGCGACTGCGGCGCCGTTTGCGGCCTTTGCCATGGGTTGGCTGGTTATTACTGTCATATTATAATTGTCAAAATACTGAGCTTTTAGCTTTGAATTAATATTTGAGACGGCATTTGCTAGAAAACTATCATAATAATACCCCATTCAGCTCGCGTTTTCTAACTGCAATGGCTAATAAACAATAATAATTTTAACTGACTAAAAATAGCTATCGATATATTGCAATCGCTAAGAGACTAATTCGACGAACGTTCAATGGCTTGCAGCAGTTTATCATTCACATGGGCGTGTTTTTGTTGCCATGTGCTGCCTTCGCTTGAGTCACTTCTGAAGTGGCCAGAAGCTTTTGAATTCAGAGCTCAAGTGTTTATGAGTCGGTTCAGTTTCAGCAGACTGCGCGAGCCGGTGGGTTTTTATTAGGAACGAAGATACTTTGTATGTGCGCTGCATTTGTGCTAATTCGGGAATAAGCCTGATGTGAATTTCGATTAAAAATCGTTTGACTTTCTTTTCGTGTTGCTTGGTACCACACGGTATCAATTTTAAGCTCGCGTATAAATGTTTTACCTAAATTTATAGTACGCGAATCTTTACTTAGCCGCGTGCGTCAATTCTCAAAGGTTTAAAATTCAGAATAATCAAGGACATTCTAAATGTGAGG
Source organism: Atopsyche davidsoni (assembly GCA_022113835.1). Classification (NCBI taxonomy): domain Eukaryota; kingdom Metazoa; phylum Arthropoda; class Insecta; order Trichoptera; family Hydrobiosidae; genus Atopsyche; species Atopsyche davidsoni. The sequence goes on along the minus strand of JAILWY010000006.1, from coordinate 3,583,982 downwards.
AGGCGACAGCTTCAACAGAAATAGAAACTTCTTTCAAAACCTTCACGAAGTGACTGCGATGTCGTGTCAAGCGATACAAGGAAACCCTTTCATCACAAAAATGCATAAAATATATTCTCGAATTGTCATATATATTTTTGAAGTCACGTTTATTTTTACGCAGAACTAAACGTTTATCTGAACTCTAACAATACTTTCATAACAAAAAAACCTATGACAACTTTTTATTTCAATTTAAAGTATATAAAACATACTAATTTCATATCATATAACAGACTTTTTTATATTAGTGCTAGATGTTTCAGATCCGAAGACTTCATCGTCAGAATCATCGAACTTGTCTATTTCCACTTCAAATTCTATTGTGACTGTCATGAAGAACTGTTATTAATCATTTCTTTTGTTTCTGGGTAACTTTCATTTCTTTTGCGTTACTACTTTATTTCATCTGTTAACTCTTCGAGAGACCTGTGGAAATTAAATTAATGAATTGTATCTGACATTAATGAATTTTATCTGAGAAATTCAAACCCATTAACACTAGAATCTCACCATACAGATTTCAAAATAGAAACCAAGAAGCTGTAACAAAGTTAAACACTACTTTTTACGAGCCATTTAATACAGATAAATCTATTTTAATGAACATTAAAGATTTTATTATGGCCGCGTGTATTTAGAATTCACTACATGTTTTTCAAATCGATTCTCCCTATGATATCCTTCGAGAGTCACCGCATTTAATGCGACACTTTTGCCCAAAAAATTAATCACACTACACGAGATCACAAACTAGTCGGGGGAGGTTTTTTTTTTTCAAATTATTTTTGTGGAATATGAAAAAATGTCGAGGGTAATAAAAAGGCCGAAATTAAAGCGAGCCGCAGCCCCGCGCCGGCTTTGGGCGTATTCTCCATCTCCGCGCTTTGGGGGAGATTACGTTTTGTCATTGCTCTACGTCATATTGCCATTTGTTAAATCGCCCACGTAAAAACAGTGAATTGAATCACTTCGCTTGTTAAAAAATAGATTATCGTTTTCATTTGTTTTTTTTTTTTTTTAATTTCGAGGTTCATCGCGAAATTTTGTTTAAGTGGATTTCAGTTTATTGCTGGAATAATTGTAATTGAACTATCGCACGTCTATGCTACTTAGTTCATATACGTATTGAATAATTATTTTATGGAATACATAAGAATACTCTGTTGTCTCGCCGAATTAAAACTATTTGTATCAAGCTCAAATAAACCACTAAGAACAATGAAATAACACAGTCTCAATTTTATTTACAGCAATATAATCATTTCAATCGTACTTTAGGCTAAAATAAATTAAATTATCTGTATGTAAGAGCCATACATTCTTATTGTTAATATTGTTGCTAAAACAATGAAAACTTAACAGATTTTTCAAGTAAATAAGTTCTCATATCAATTTGCAGTAATAAATTCTACTGTATAAATTATAATGTGATTTTTTAGAGGTGAATGCGAGTTTTAAGTTTTCGGTCAAATTCGAAGGGCAGAGCGCCCTGACACGCAAATCCAGTTCTCGGGATAGACGGGAAACGGAAAATTCAAATATTGACTCTGTTTTGCTAGCAGTGGTGTCGGTGCAGCGGCACGAACTGCCGGATATGGCACGCGCACTGCGATGTAAATGCAGGCGGCCATATTGCTTATGAAAAAAAAATTCGATCAAAATCCAATTTAAAGTTTAAAAAAATCACTTGCATTTCAATCTCATGCCCTTTTGCTTGCTCTCTCTTCTTGTTTTAGTGTAATAAATATTTATATTTTATAAATATGACCGGTTTTTTTTTGTTTTTATCATTAAAAATGTCTGTTAATTAAATTATAAACAATAAAAGATTTCACGTACTTCAGGCGTATTTTTTCATGGAAACTATAAAAAAAAAATTCTTAATTAAAACCGATTATAAGTATACATTATTATACTCTGAAATATAAACATATGTTGAAAATGGCCATAAATCTGGCGTATTCAAATTTCACATCAATTTTGGTAAATACCACGCGTTTAACAGGAATTTAAATCCGATAAAAAAATTAATGTTGCCAAAAATATGCCCGCTCAGAGATTGCCGCGTAAAATTTTATCTCTCCGCCACATTCGTTGCGCCAAAGGGTATTTATTATTTTTGTCTGTGGGCATGGTGGGGGCTGGAGGCAGGAGGCTGGGGGCTGGGGGCTGGGGGCTGGGGGCTGGGGGCTGGGGGCTGGAGGCTGGGGGGTGGCACGCGCATCCCTCGCGGGGACGCAGCCGCAGGGATGGACTCGTTTCCACGACGACGGCAGTTCTATTACTGGGCCGCTAGATTGTTGATAGCGGCCCAGTAATTGACCTGGATTACTTTTTTCGTCTTCTGCCTTTATTATTCTTTCAGAGCTTTTTACTCGTCCGTTCTGTTTCGGCAGATGGGACACGATTGTGTTCTCCTCGCCCCACTCCCCGCTGTATATACAAATAAGAAAACTCTGGGGTTTTATGATTCAATCGATTGATGTGGGTAGATTTTGAGAAAAAATAATTTTACGCCGGATTAATAGTTACATTTTAATGAGAAGTCAAATAATCTTAACGTATCATAAATCAAAAATCATTTAATCATAGTAGTTCTATAAATTTTAATTTGACAATATACAATAATAATCTTAAGCTGTATCTCAAGTCAACTTGATAAAGAATAATACTTATTGCTTTAGTTTGTAAATCTAGTTTTTCATAGCTTTTACTTTCTTAGTATACTTTTTTTTTAAACAGATGTTTAATACGATTATTTAAATTTTTAACAAAGTAATAAACTTTTAATACTGACAGCATAACTGAAATAAAAAAAATGTATTTGCATTACGTCTCTCACAAAGACAACACATTGTCACCGCATGATTAATTTATATAATGAGATTCAACCTATTTAAACTCTGCTGTTGCTGTATGTATGGAGTTTTATTAATTACCATCAATTGTTATGCCAGAATACATAGCGGGGCGTGCGATTCATTATGAGCTTTGCAAAGAAATTAACTAAACAAGTCTCGCGGGCTGAGTTTGCGAATTATATTGCGTTTGTTTTGAACACGCACTGCATTATTCTGCATTTCGCATTGGCCCTGACGTCCCGCGGCTTTCGATTAAAGCACTAAGGATGAAATAAATACATCGCGGGGCGCTCCGTCCGGCCCTTGTCCCCGGGGGGATCGACTAATTTAAAACATCTCAACTAAGTCAATTCGATTGTAATTTCTTACTAGTATAACTATTTTCAATATTGGCTCTTGTTGAATTGGGGAAGTTGGTAAGACTTTGCGGACTATATCAAAACTTCTATTAGAGTTGTTGATTATTTAAAATATTCCTTGTCTAGTGTTTTCTCAGTCTCTTTATATTCATGTATATATGCATATTATATATTATGAATAAAAATAAAACCAGTTAAGATGTGATATTTTTATGAGTTTCGCTTTTTGTTCACAGCTGATTTAATAAATTTGTTTTGCATTACTGACTTCCGCCAAACCAATAAAGCTTTTATCTAAATATATCTGATAAAGCTCAGGAAATGCGAAATCGATTGGCAAATATCAATACGCCAAATGTCATTTATAAAGTGAAATCGGAATGCCTTTAGTATTATGTAGATAAAATTTTAAGTTTGCATTTATAATGAAAGTTTTTTTTCCATTGTTACGCTAACGAAGCTTGTCGTTTTTTTCTTACGTGCTGTGGGTCGGAACCTCATTAGTCACTTTGACAAATTCGAGTTTAAAATTCAGTTTATTTATTTACAATACTCACCCTTGTGGCTAACGAGCTTCGCTTCGTAGGGAAGCAGAGCGGCCGTGAGTCGTGACGCGGCAGTTTTTGTCATATTTTTTCACGTTTCGAACAATAGGGCGTAAGCAACAAAAGCGGATGCTCAGCGAAACCGGATATTAAAATTCAGAATGTGAACAACAAACATGGCGTCCGCCGCGCCCTGCTGGCTCTCTCCGTTGCCATGACAATGAACGACGCTATCTAATTGAAAGTCCAATTCTGAAAATGTTTTTCCTTTTTAAAAACTATTATTAGGTCGAGCCGGTGTGGGCGCCGTCATTTACTGATCATTTTGTAAATTTCTCCGCGCCTTTTGAACCTTCGGTTATTGGATAACCAATAATAATATCCGCCATGGGATACTTATTTTTATTACATCATTTTTGTGTCTTGAGTATTATTTATGTATGCCTACATCGACAACATTTTGATTAATGTGACCTGGTTAAATAACAGATTTATTGAAATGTAAACCACCAATTATAAAAGACTGCAAAGATGTTTTTCAATAACACTTATCAACAGAAAACACAGTACTGCAATCTAAGAATAATTTCAACATCATTATGTATTTGTTTATTTCCAGACATGCAGTTTCCGATAAACGTATCAGGAGTACAGAGTGACCACCCGTTCCTGGACCCCGACTCGCTGCAGTCCCTGTTCCGCCGGCTGGCCGCCCTCAACCGCTGCGCCGACATGAAGGTCGAGCACCAGCACGCCCCCAAGCACACGGTAGGTCCGCCCGCCCCTGTGTTCCAGCTCACTATCTTGGAAATAACATAACCTTGTTGTATACTACATTAAGGTAATCGAATCACACGTAAAACAAAAAGCAAAATTCTCGAAAAAATATTTTACACCAGTGAGAATTTTTGTGGTAATTACTTCATGTATGAGTGTGAAATATTGATGACAAAAAAACTGCAATTCGGAAAAAATATATACTTTTAAATGTAGATTGCTCATATTTATGTTTTTGAAAAAATATATATATATTCAGTAGAAACTTATAGCTTTGGCAGGAATTTTACTGGACAATATTTCTCTTAAAGCGCTGCATGTATCTATAAATAATTATATTTTCATGCTGCAGATACAACCATTAAAAATTGTCTTTAAGCAATAGTATGTTAAATAATTTAAATCGTATTAAAACTGCTTTTCAACTCCAATTTGCTTTTTTTTCACATTGCAATAATAAGTTGGTAAAGTTACCAAAACTCCATCTCAAAAAAAAACTTATAGAAAGCAAACCAAAATTGCAGGTACGTCTTAAATATAGGATATTATATGTTATTACGCTGGCGCTGGTATAATGTCGCGTTGCCAATGAAAAGCTTTCTCTTTTTTTAGACAACAATTAGTTATCAAATAGAAAATGCACACACTTTCTATCCAACGTGTAAAAGCCCGTAACAAGTTACTACATTTCAAAAATTACACGGCATTACTTTTATGTCCACGACAATCTATATATATAAAACACTAAAAATGTTTGTTTGTCCGCTATAGGCTTGGAAACCGTACAACCGATGAGCCCCACACCGGTTTCATTTGATAGGCAAAAATACCGAGAGTAATTTAGACCAATAAAAGTATAAAAATTGATTATCAAATTTGGTTTATTCAATTAAGAAAAATCCCATACAAAAATTTCCAATTCATAAAAGGAACTGACATTTTCGCGTAATGCATATACGCGAAAATGTCTTGAAGCTGGGAGCCTGCATGGCTGCCAATCGAAAAATACTGATATTGATGTTTGTAAATATTTGTATGAAGTATGAAATATTGCCGTTACAGGCTGCCGAACTTACGGAACAGAATTAGGTCGATTTTCGATATTTTCCATAAAAAAATTTTCAACATCTGTAAAGTGGACATCGTTCCTCGCAAAAAATTTGAAAAAAGAACATTGTGAAGATCGCGCGGACAGATCATACGGACTTTCAAAACAAAATCACTATCTGTCATTCACAACGTGTTTTATCATAATGAGTTTGTCTGTTTATATATGGGAAAAAAATTATTATACCAAAATATTCGTATTACAAGTTTCATCTATTGAAAAAATTATTCCAACTCAAATCGACATCGATCTTATATCTGCTGAACTACCGAATCAACGTGGAAGATCTGATACTTTTTGACGTTGTTTGTAAGAACATGAACATTCACGGCCCATGCGGAGCGTTGCATATGAATTCGCCTTGCATAAAAGACGGCAAATGCACGAAAAGATATCCACGCGATTTGATCGATGAAACTCAAACTGGTCTACGAAAGCCAGAAGATGGAGGATACACCACCACCATTAAATTAAGAAACGTCGATATTGACATTGATAACATATGGATTGTTCCATACAGTCCAATACTGTAAAAAACATTTCAATCATATATCAATGTGGAATACTGCAACTCCGTGAAATTCATATGTAAGGACATATGCAAATATGTTAACAAAGGCAGTGATATGGCAGTGTTTGAGCTTTCAAATCGAAACTATGAAATCACTCAATTTCAGATGGGTCGTTACATCAGCAGTAATGAAGCTGTCTGGCGAATTCTTGGTTTCAGTATTCACGAACGATATCCAACTATTATATAACTGTCGATTGACACAGTTATAAATGAGGAACAAGCTGTCAACTATCCAAAAGAGTTTTTTTTAACTCTTTGGAACCATCTGGAATGCCACCACATATCTTAACTTTAAAAGTTGGTTCACCGATGTACATTCGCAACTTAGATCCACCTAAATTGTGCTGTTGTGATAACTATCAACAAGGCTCACGACCAATCGCTAAGTATTGCTGATTTGAACATATAATATTCCTGTTTTTCGCAAAATTCCTGTTATGTTGCGTTTAGAGTTGGAACGCCAAAAAGACTTTATGTTTACACACCTACCGAAAAATCTCAATATATCCGCTAGCATTAAGATAAAAAGTTAATAAATAAACAAAATTTCCTTTTTTTTTTTTTTTTGAACTAATAAAAAAAGTATTCTATTTCTTTATTTAGCGCAGTAGAACGCGCCGGGTATCCGCTAGTATAAAATAAAATGACACGTTTTCGTCAAGACGAATCTTCCTATGTTTCATAACACGTAATTGAAATGTCCGTGTCACTGAGATTGACGGCGACTTCACGGTACCGATCCCCCTTTGATGACCGTGCACGAGTATTTTTGAATATAATAAACATTATTTTTTAAAGTGCCCTATTGTTCTGCTGTGAGGAGAGAAGTCACTGAAGGGACTTCATTCTTCTCAGTAATGTGACTCAACAACACCGCGTCAGCAATTATGCGATAGAAATCAAATTTCGTACATGCGCTTCATTTTCAATACGATATAAGATTTATATTAAAGATTAATAGTTAAATATTTTAATGTTTTATGATTTAATATATATATATTTTTTTTTTTATATACATTAATATGCTCTGATCTTTCTGATATCACGATTGATCTGCTATAGTAAAAAACGTTCAATGTTTACTTTAATCAATAGGCAGTACTTATATGCAGTCTTAAAATTTTATAGACTTCAAAATCACAAAAAAATAAAGTAGTTATTAATTTGTAAAAACTAAAGCCACTACCTGCCCGACAAGCATCCGCAGCAAAGTATAACTTCTTTGAAAAATTGTATTCATAACCAAGTCACAAGATTTCTTTTCTGTTTGAAGACAATCATTGAACGACACATTGTTGTCTCGTGTGTGGTTCACAAAATAATTATACATGCGTACTCCTCGTCGTAAACCGAGTTTCTTTTTTGTGCTTACCAAATCATTCTTACGCACCTACAATGTTGTATTAAAACCACGTTGGACTCGAGTGGAATATTTAAATGTGTGACCCACATCTCCAGCGCTACGAAACATTGCTAATATTTTCGTCCAGTGTGAAGAAATTAAATACTTTTTTGTTTTTAAATAGCTATTCCGGAACAAAAGCTCAAGTCTTGATTCGACTTCAAATTTTAAAAATATATTTCTTCATTTGATTGGTATGATTTTCAGTTGATTGTTGTTAATTATTCCAAAATATATTATTTTATGTAGCATGATAATTCCGTAATTACGTTAACTTTTTTGAAGAACATAGCTCCTCTACACGGCGAATGAGCTGTTTATAATTTAGAAATACTGTTTTTACACAAATTTAGCTCCCTGAAAATCTATGTCTTAAATAGCTATGATTTTTTTATATAAAAAAATACAGATGGCAACATCAATCGATTAAAAGTCTTGGTCCGCGTTTAAAAACACTTTTATGAAATAATCAAACCGTGATACTTGATCCTGATCGCAGGGTATTTCATATCCTGTAGGATTATTATTTTAACCTCAATATTGGTTCGGCCACATTTTATCTCTTAAAAAAAGTATGTATGTACTTAAGTAACTTAAATGGCCGGAATAAATCCAAGAGCTACATTGCGCATTGATCGAATCTGACATTTCAATGTACATGCCTTGCAAGGATCATTTTTTATAATTGTAATCAGACGTTTATGCCAAAGGTGTCAATTAATCTTGTAACGAAAGGAACGGACGTCCCGTGGTATTACACGTACGAAGTGACACGTGTCATTATTTCGTGCTTTCGAACAATCGTTAAGTGACAGCGATGGACATTACTCGCGATTCGGGATGTGATCCATCTTGATGCAGCAGCGGTGCGCCGCACATGCAACCTGGTTTCACAGAATATCCTTCATACTCGAGTAATTATTGAACGGGTTAACTTTATCAGCGAACTGTATCGGCTTACCAGTCTCAGTTTTTAAATTTAAGAGATTATTTTTATTTATTAGGTACCCACATAATTTTATTTAAATTATTAAAAAATAATCACCTACTTTTAAAAAATATAATCTTGTCCGATTATCATTGTTTTATTTGTACTGACACAAACCAAATCACTTCAACTTGTAAAGATATAATAATAATAAAAACAAGTGGAAGCTTCGTTGCTTAGCTTTGAAATTCACACATACTCTGTTAAGAATTAACAGCCAAACGCTCGGTTTCTGGATGGCTGATTGCGGAGTAACACACCTATAGACAAGTACTTGACAGCTTGTTAATATTGTTTCTGTTGCTGAGTCTTACAAAAACCGAGCAAGTTAACCAAGTTTTAATTGTCAGAGTATATTAAATAAATATTCTTCTATTCATATGTGTACTCGTTATAAGTCAGTGTGTGTGTTAGCTGAAAATATATATTTTCACTGCCAATCTCGATAAACATTAATTGCTTAACAGACAATTTTATTTTAAAACTGCATCATTTGCTTTTAACTGTTGTAAATACAAACTTTTCTGTGAGTTTATTGTTATTCCATAGGTTTTATATTATATTACAAGGATTTTAATCTTTTCATAAACACGCACATTTCTTTTTTGCATCGCCTCAACTTATTTAAGCAATATACATTCAATAAAACATATCCACGATAGCACAAAATATATAACGTTTAAAAGCAATATAATTTTACGTCTTGAATAAAGCATGCAGGCATATAATATGTAAACTCGTAAAAATACACAGAATCAACTCCAGCATAAAACGAAATTTAATCGATCAAGCCGTAAAATCAAGCCCCAGCTGGCCTATAAATGCAAAATGGATTCCGCGCGTCAAGATCTGTCTTAAAATGCGCATAATGCATTCTGTGATACGATCTGAAACTTCCGCCATTGATCCAAAAGGGCTGCCATCGACAAGTCGGCTCGAGCGGCTCTCTTTCCCCATTGTGAGGCGGGTTCATTCCGAATTCTGTATCGCATTGACCGCGATGGGATCCGAAAAAACAAAACTGCATTTCCGCATATTTTTCAAGTCGAGGCGCACGCGCAGTCGCGGCTTTGTTGCGGTAAAAGTATAAAAAACAAAACAAAAGAACGATGAATGTGAACTTTGAGAGTTTAAATGCTTGAATTTCATTTGAAATAAGTTTTTTTTATTTTCTTGTTCGATAATTTGCATTACGTAAACTTCGCTCTTCGTGGCGTGATTTTGTGTTATATTTCATATAGCTGTAATTATTTTATATTTTCTCAATTTAATCGGTGACAGGGTATTTTCTTATAAGTTATTTATTACTAGGATCCTTGCTTAGATTGCGTAAAAATATGGCGAAAAAATGGTATGCCAAGAATATAAAATATGAAAATACAGAACAGAAACATTGAAAGAATTTTCATCAATTTTTCCAATAAAAGAGGGGCGTCTAAAACACACGTAGGAGAAATATGTTTTATACAAATTCTATGTATAACGTTCAATTTTAAAATGCTTTTACTGTTGAAATCATTTTTCAAAAATGATATGTAATTACTTTGGGATATGTTTTTTATTCACCTTCACATGTGAAGCAAATATTAAAGGTTGCATATCTAATAAACTTGAATTGATTCGTTGGTTTTTTCATTGTTTGGTTCAATTCACTTTTAAAATACGCAATAAAAAACATACTAAGTTATATGTGAACCAATTCGTAATATGTATTGCGAAGCGTTGAATACATACCACGTATTACACGTCACGTGCAGGCTTGAAGAGCTTTCAAAGCTACGCCAAAAACAAAGCTCTTATTCAATTATATTGTGCGACTGAATTTTCGTGCAACAAAAATTTCATCAAAAACAAAAATTTCATCAACGTGCAACAAATTTTTCATCCAAGAATAACAAATAAAAGTAATGAAACATTTTGGTAAACTAAATTCTCTTTTACAAGCAAAACTTGACTCAGTATTTCAGGTAAAATCTTTGTATAAAAGATATTATTTGGGTTTTTATTTTGATTCAAGTTATAATGTTCGGCGGGGTTTTTTTTAATATTTTTAATAAAGACTGCTTTTCTACTCAGAACCTTCAAACTACTGAGCTCAAAGCTCAAAGCGGAGCTTTATTTGTATTTTCTTTCTCTTTATTAACTTTTTTGTGCAAATTAAATCGCAAAGGTACAGATGCCAGGAATACATTAAATTAGGCTTATACGCTTTAATGTACTTTTTTAAATTTATTTATTTTTTATGAATATTACGTAGTATGATCTTAGTTAAAATAGTTTAAAAGTTATTTAAAAAAATGGCAATTTACTTTAATCCGTTTTTTTATGCTAAAAGTAATCAATTTACTAGGTCTTTCTTTAATTACAGGTTAAAACTTGAATTAAATAGTGAGAAATAAATAAATAAAGCAAAATGTTTTATTCGTAGGTACCTCGCCTGGCACTGCGTTTAAGAAATAAATTACGAAATGCTACTCGAAATACTTTAAGTATTCGCATTTACCGAACAAATTATTTAAAGTCGTGGAAAAACCTTAAGTGGGTAAACGTTCTGTATAAGCGAATGCTGTTTTACATTTGGCCGACTCAGAACTCTGTCAGCTGAAGAGATAGCCATCATACGGATTCCCACTGTGCGGCGCATTTTTACTGGATACTACGAGAAGTAGAGACTACTCCGCTATCAAATGCTGGATAACCGCAAATATGTACTTAAGAAATCCTTGGTGATAAAACATATGTTGCGTATTCCTACTGAATTATAAAATATATTTTTTCCTGATAACAGAACTCGAAGCCTCAAATTTGTTGAGTTAAATTTATGATCTGTTATTGCCGTTGTTTTTTTTTTGTTGTTGTTAAGTAAATTTAATTTTTGCTATTATTTTAAGCACTTATAAAAGTGTTTCAACAACAGCAAAAGTATTTTATTTGATTAATTCGTGGTTATCAATTTCCATATGCTTGTAGTTGAATAATTTTATTAATACCACAAATTTTTATTTTAAATTTTTGCCAAAATTAATAATATTCACATAAATTAATGAGTAGTAATAATAATAAAAAAATATTTTAAATAATTAAGATTTCTTGCTGCTTTCGGTATCGTTTTATTTGCTTTATTACTTAAAGATTCTCACTTTACTAAGAAAGCAAAAATAATACAATACAAATTCTTATGTATTTACAAGTTGGTAGATGTTGGTAGACGTTTGAGTGTCAATGGATATTTAATTGTTTGGCTAGAAGAAGTGCACGTTCTGTTGGAGGTTTCTTTACCTGCGCCCCATTATCCGTGACTTTGTCGACATCGGTTCATCGTGACTTGAGTTTTCGAATATCTGGAAGATCTTTGGCGGATTTATTTGTACAAAACCATGTCGAAAATTCGATTATATCGGAACCATTAAAGAAGGAAGCACCACTACCGCGCTTCGAACCGGTGATCGCAGGTTTTGCTTGCCTTTTTGTCTTGTACTTAATTGCTATTTTTTATTCTTGTAGTTTTGGTCAAATATATTCCATGTGTTTTAATGAGACAAGTAGTCTTTTCATTACATATTACAGGCTTAGCTTACAGCTGAACACCAGATAAAAATTACTCAATCTTCTACACTACTCGAGCACTTAACATTGAATAATGATTTTCTTTAGAAAATCGTTGATCTTAAATGAGATTAAGTACACATCGTTCTTGCGAGCCTGTGATTAGTCATACTAACACATAAAATATATTTAAAATCTGCAACTACTTTTTATTATTACCATAACTAGGTTTTGAGTTTAAAACTACATTAAATATGCTTTAATTAATTTGAATCCTTTTATATAATTTTGAATATAACCTTATTTTAAATTTTATATTTTGTGATCATATTGTATATTTATAAATATACTTTATTATTATTATAATAGTCTGTAATATTTCATTGCAAATTCAAAATATAATAATTCACTTTACAATTTTGAATTTGAAACTAAAAATAAAAATCTTTATTGATAATAAAAATTCTTCTCATATCACCACAGGTTAATCTATAAAAGAAAAGAAAACAAACGAAGAAAGTAACGCAATCCTCTGTTCGCAATTATAATGAAATAAGCCATTGTTTATTCCCGGTGTCTGCGTTATAATTCATTTAGGAGAATCCATAAATCTTGCTCGTTGACAGAGGCTCCAGTACCGGAGCGAGTACTCCAGCGCTGGCTCTCGCAGACACAAAAAGTTGCATCGAGTCCGACTAAAAGCTGCCTCTTATTTGTTACGCGGATTTAGTACCACACGACTCTGTTTTAATAGGCTTCTCCACCACCACACACACACTCCAAAGCTTCCTCGTCCATAATAGGTAATCATATTTTCAGAATATTATTTTCTCCCCATGCTTACAAAAAACGTGAAGTATATAAATTTAGAAATACATATATCATATATATATAAATACGTGAATGTGGATATTTTTGCAAATTCAGTGCATAATGTATCAAAGTCAGCGTTGCACAGCGCGACTCGTCAGAGCCGGGGCTGTGCGAGACAGGAGCTTAATTGAATTATGGAAGCTCCGACCGGCCCAAATTGATATTAAACTCTCTATTGAATGTTGGGGATTCGTCCGCTCGGTCGGGCCGCCGCCGCCGTTGAAACAATTCACAAAGACTCTGAATCCGCGATTTCATTTGCAGAATCAACCGCTCGAAGCCTGATATTAATTTTACATGAAATAAGAACTTGATCCATTGCGGATTGTTTAAATTAGAACTTGACTTTTCAGACTTTATCAAGTTAACGCAGCCGCGAGCCTCGACTGGTTGTATGATGAGTTTATACATATTTTGTTGAAACTGTGTGAATTTAATATTACAATCTGTTTTATTTTATTTTTGTTTGAAATTTGTAAGATGTATGAATATTGTGAAATGCCGCCATATACCTCTTGTCAGCTACGCCTCTGCGCTCTCGACCCCGTTGGACGTGATGAGTGTGCATTTAGGTAGTAAGATTACAGTGAGGGCTGATCACTCAGCACGCGGGGATGCAATCTTGCTCCATCAACAGCTCCTACCCACCACATCTCACGAGCTCAAACCTATTTTAACCAGAATACATTTTTTCACCTTCCGATCAGTGTCATACTCAATTGCAAATGTATTTTGTAAGACAATGTATCGAATGTTTTGGTTTTATAGTGTGATGCTTGCTTGTATTGTGAATTTAATTTTCTCTGTTTTGTACCATAAACTGCGGAATATTAGCACTTATTATAATTTATTATTAAATTATAATTTATTTAAGTTCACTCGTGCTTATTTTTGATATCTTCATTTGATTGTACTTTACTATTAAAAATAAGTTTGACCAAGCGGTTAAAGAGACTGCTGAATTTTTCAATCGAATGGCCATCGTCAAATTTAATTTAGTGATGATTTGAAATAAAAAGAGCTGTTATTGTGTTACTGAAATTTTTCTGTCGTCAATTTTACTGTTTGTTTTATTTGTCGGTATTTAAACATTATGCTTTAAATCTGTTAATATTTTTCCACACCTACTGCAGAAGTAGTAAAATTGACATTCTGCAAAATATCTCAATCTGAAAAAATACAATACCAGGACCCTGGTGGCATCTTGGGTGTCGTGTGTATCTAATAACTTCGGTTTTTATAACTCACAATGCAGCAGTCATTCCAACAATCCTCGGTCGCGAGACAATGAATGGCCGGCGTCACACCGAGAGCCCGCAAATTAATAAGCGGCGACTGGAAGTCACGGATGGATCTGCATATGTCCGCCACACGACTTCACTCGCGACGTCTATTTTGACAAATAACCATCATTGCCGTTGAATATTGCGAATGGCGACGGCAAGCTCGACTAGCGTGTCCGACTGCTCGACTGCGCGGGCCAAGCATCGCGGCTATTGTGTAGGCATTTTCGTTATTATATTTTAGGTTTGAACATTAAACTTGATGGCTGTGTATTCAAAGTTACAGCACTTGTATATATTATTCTATTTAAATATCAAGGTAAATATATGGGATATTTCATTGGGTGGCGTGAACAAATTATTACATGTGCAAGGTAAAGTAGTATCATATTTATAAGCCGTAGAAACAGTTTTAGATGTATATATGTAGAAAATGCCTGGTGCTGGAGTGTATTTTTTTATTTTACACTGAAATTGTAACATATTAAACACGATTTAAAAAAATGTATTTATTTCAAATACTAGCATAGATTAAGCCGAAATGTTTTATTGTGAAAATGGGGAACTTGTGAATTTTTTATGCTTCAATTATTACTATCAATGAGAGCTATTAATAATTAAAGCTACGTTTTAATTTCTGGTGACATGTTTTTACTAAATACTTATAATGACATGAGCGGTGTTAAGGTGTAGCTTTGTAGATCTGTGGTTATATTGCCAGATTATGAAAACCACAATTCATATTATTATTGAAATATAAAGATTTAAAAGCTATGTTTGACCACATCCACTGAGCCCCGCCCGGCCTGCCAGGTCTAGCGCTGATGCTGCAGAGCGTCTGCTCCTAACGGCCGGACTGCCTCCAGCAGCGCGTGGGCGCCCTGAACACAGTCATTTCCTCGGCTAGTTTAAGTTTGGCCCACGGATCGAGAAGGGTTTCTCTTTTGTACACACCGCGATAACTCGATATGCATTTACGCTCTTCTCGAGCTTCACGATTTATGTCTCACTTTTGCGGTAACGCGAGACGTCAAGAAATGATTACTATATTTTTGATTCCATCTTAATGGTCCCGGCGCTGAATCCGCCATAACGTTGAATGAAATGCGTCGTTAAGATTACTGTGCTCTGCTGCAAGTAAAGAGTATTTTATTGTGTTGTTGCGCAATTGTTTTACAAAAGCTTGAATCTGTTTAATATAAAAAAGGTGTATGATAAGTTTAAACTGAAGAGAAAAGATCGTAATCATGGGTTTGTTATTACTTTAATACGCTTATAATTTTTTTTTATAAAAAATGCATATTCATTGTATGATATATGCAAGAATTTTAATACAAATACAATGAATGTTGTTATTTTATATTTCTTAAAGTGTACATATAATGATTATGTGTTTTTATTCGTAACTATACGAAAAAATAAAAAATCTATTTATGATAGTGTTCCAATAAATAATCCAAAAATAAAAACGTATGCTGCTATTAGGGCTCCATGTATGTCTCTTTGTCTTTATTTCTAATTGACTAGAAAAGTGACTCAATTTATTCAAAAATACTTTCTACATATGAAAACCGGCTTATCAACTATTGTGTTCAAATTTATTCGCGTTTCATACGCTTTATTTTCATGTTATACAAACGATTCTAGTTGGAAACAAATACTATTGTTAATATAGCATAAGAAGATGTTCACTATTTTTTATGTAACGAAACAGTCATTTAAAAAATAATGACTAAAATAGTCGGCCATCTTTTCCGAGGTCGGCTTGATTGCAATGTCAATAAAAACCAAATGAAATCTTGAATTACATTACGTCTTAGTATTGGAGATTGGATTAGTTTGTGGCAACGCGGCAGTAGCGATTTCCAACTGGAGCGTCCATTTCCTTGCGGGCCGGTGCTGCCAGCTTTAATGCTTCCAGTTTGCCAGTGCGAAAAATTATGTTGTTTTAATTCCACGTGTGACACCTCGCTTAGCGCGTGGGGTGACATTTCGTTGAAAAAAAATATAAATTACATTACAGATACGTACGTGTTTTTTTTTATTTTTATTTTATTTGTGACATTTTTCAGTCACCATAATTGTAGCTTTCACGCTTTTATGCAATCTTATAAAATAATTGGTATGCAAAAAAATAAAAATTAGTAACACGATTGTATGAGTTAACATCGAGTTTTTTTTTAATAAAACTTAAAATAGATGTGTTTTTTAATTATTTTAATTTACTCTTTAAGATTATTCTTGAATTGAGTACATTGATTAGTTTCAAAATTATAATTTTGTTGCAGTCAATCAACTTTATTTGTCTTATTAGAGTAAATACATACGTACATGCATATTATTTTAAATGGACTGAATGAGATATTTTGTTAATGTGAGTATTTGTAGTTCCGATTACAATCAAAGCGTTTGTGGACTTCCTACAGTAAGTAGGCACGTCAAAATAAACACACACCCGATGACACGGGCGCAGAACGCTTCCGTCCTACATAGCGTGAATATTAAAATCAGAACTTATTTGCCATACTTTCTTGGTGCGCGTAATTCTTTAGGCATTAACTTGCCCATTTTATGCGGTCTTCAATGAGAGAGCATTCATTTAACAACTTAATTGAACGTAAGATTGCACCCGTTCGAGCTTTTCGATTGCGGCTTTTTAAATTTAATCATTGACCTATTTAATTTTAGGTACTCGGGTGTGTTAAAAATAAAATAATATATTTTACAATGTACCGCCTTATTCACGCTATTAAAATTTAATTGATTACTCAGTGCGAATGCATGGATAAAGATTTATTACAAAATTGTTAAATTGCGTTTTTTTATTAAAATGTTAACGCTCCATTAATTTCATCAATTTAAAAATTATCGAATAACCATAACACGGGGTGGGTTCTCAAAGGTGCCGCTGGTGGCAAGCAAGGTGGCAAGCAAGGTGGCAAGCTCGGCGGCAAGCTCGGCGGCAAGCACTGTGGCAAGCACTGTGGCAAGCACTGCGGCAAGCACGGCGGCCTCTGCGCAGGTGTTTGTGACGTTTTTTCGTGTTCGCGCCGATTCGTAATTAAGCTTTCTAAAGAAGTGTACACGGGCCGGGGACCCTGCAATCAAAACGCCCACCTCCCCGGCGCGTCGCAGCGATACAGTTTCACTCATTTCTCGCTAATGTAAAAACCGGCTCCTAGGCATCGAACATGATGCACTCGATCGGTTGCCGTTCTAATGCGCCTCGTAATTACCGGCCTCGGCCGATCCGACATAATATACGTGGAAGCTTCCACGTCTCTATGCAAAGTGGGAACCAATTTTCAACCTTGTCGTGCGAGTAAGATGCTGAGCTTCCTGAGGAGCGATAGATTGTACTCTTAACTTTAATTAACCGACAGATAAAATTGTACCGGCTTTTTTGGTGCGCGACTAATGCGTCGGATAAGAATTCAATTCATATTTCATCACTGCATTAAGTCATTTGATTTTAAGTGTCTTATTTTTCATATCATAATTGGTATTAAGCTTTCATTTACGGTCGTATTGCGTATGGTAATTTATTCCTTAGGTTTGTTTATTTAGTTTTAACCTTATCTCTTGTGTGGGCAGACAAAAGTATCATTTAAATATTAATATTACTTAATTTTGTGTTATTGTGTAGGTGTAGAGTAAATTTTTAAATTGTTATCATTAAATTTATACTGTATATTAAAATATACCTAAAAAGATCTAAAAAAATAACTTTGGCGTAATTTTGTTATTATTTTACTTTCGCTTGTTATATAGTATTAGTATTACTTGTTATTATAGTATTTCTATTTAAATTTCTTCATTAACGAGTTGTTTTCTGATGTTTTGAGCATTTAGTGCTGGATAGTTCCGAAAACCTGGCAACCTTCAAGACTTTTTCATAAAATTTTCATATGTGTACCTAATCCTTCGCTTTGAAGATAACAAAAGTAGATAAATTTGAATACTAATTTATAATTTGCTTAAATCTCAAAAATTTAAAAAAAATCTAACAGCATTTTTTGCATATTATTTCTAAATTATGATCTATTGGAAAAAAAGCACAGTGCTTTAAATTTAGTATAGAATTCTGAAAAGGAAAAAAATTACATTGAAATCTCGGAGTCTTTGTTTAGAATATAATCACCTGCACATCTCTTCAAAGAACCCCGCCCTCTCCTAGTTCTCAGCTATTATTCTCTCGCCAACTCTAAAAAAGCTCCCGTGACACAATTTTCACAGCCTAGCAACAGGCATTGTCGGTGGAGTCGTTAGAGATGAGCGAGTCTGTGAGTGCGCGGGCCGGCGTGATAACATTCAATTAGTACTTCTTTAATTTTCCATGCTTTTCATTCGCCATTAACAAACCCCACCTTGTGTGGAGCTTACAATGTTGAAAAATAATCCAAATTATCAATACTTGGTTAAGTAACTTTACCTAACTCTTTTATGGTAGACATTGAATGAGTATTTATCCAATACAAATTTAATATGATTAAGATAAAATAGTTCTTGTTTATGGTTAGTTGAAACTTTTTACATTTATAAAATTTATCGCGTGACAAAACGGAGTAGCTGTCGAATACTTTTCCCATCACCTGGTGATATTTACTGATTAGCATAAATAATGTCTCCATCGCCTCCTAGGCACGGTCATCGATCACCGCGACTCCATGCAGTCAATCTAACGGAGAAAGTGAGGACATCGGCTGTTTACTTTCGTTTCGATCTTGTCAACTCTTACCGCATCGTTTAGGCCCTCAGACCGCAAACCTTGCACCGGCACTACGACCGAATCAATAGTATCAAAAATTTAATGCTATCAATATTAATAACACGTATAATTCGGTATTTATTAAATTTATTTTTTATTCATTAACTACGACTATATGCACATATTATATATACATAGTATGTAGCATAATAAAATGATTAGCATACTTGGCTTACTTTTTAAATTTAAGCTATGTATTTTTTAAATATAGGAAAAGTATTTAACGGGGAATACTGTGAGTTTAATTGATTAATTATCCTGAAAACGTAATAAGTTTACTGTGCTAATTATAATTAGTATGTTCAATTAAAAAAATTACACAAACAGATCAAATAGTACAGTACAAGACGCAAATCGATTCGATGGCGTGGAGTACATGGACACAAAAAACATATCTTGTTTAGTACGACACATTTAGTTTTTATATATATTTATTACTCTGATAGTAAAATAAAATTTGCAGATTGACTTTTTTCACGTTTATTTAGCTTTCATATACAAATTGTAAGTTCCATAAGAAAATGAGAAATTTTCGTGTAATATAAATTATTAATTGAAAAATATATAATTTTGTCACTTTGAAATGAAAGTGTAGCTTAACTACTACGCTTAACTAGCTTAACTACGTAGTATAACTCAAATAATCATCATCGTATTGATTTTTACGCCCTAATTAGAGACGTTGAAATCTGACCCACCTAATTAATTATACTTAAATTGACCATGACTAATAAAATCTGTCTACTAGATAAATGCGTCGTGTAGTGTTTAATATGTAAATATTCCAAGCTATTCCTAGGCGTTTTCTCTTGTTTTATAGTAAAATATTAACACTCCCATATATTATTTATAACCATAAGGTCAAAGTTGAAGTAACACCTCGCTAACTAAACAGCTTTCTGCAACGTGCAGTAGCCAACCGACCGAAGTATACGCTGACCCCAATTAAAGTTGGAAAATAATAAGCATTATATTACACATGATAATTAGTTATAAAAGTAGTAGTAGTAAAGCCACACTGTCGCACTTCAATCATGCTACGGTTGACATCCTGTGTTTTTTATAAAAAACAAATAATAAGCTTTTAAATAAAATCCTACTCCTGAAAATGCATTTATCATATAATTATCACAAATTTCATCAAATAACATTCGATTATTTAAACACTCGTTATAATTCTTTTAAAAAAATAAATATGAAAGAAATAACCCTAGTCAACTGTATGGGAGTAATCATGGTTGATGATTTTTCATAAAACTCATTTTAAATTTTGAAAGTGAATAGAAATCATGTGAAATAAATAATCCTTAAAATTCTATACCCTAGATCACATAAAAATGTTTACAAGCTTTGTGACTATTGTTCGAGGTGACATTTGTAAAAATAAAGCATTTAATTAAAGCACACCGTGTAGGTTTATTTAAAAATAAAAACATAAGTAGTTTTACGACCGGTTATATTCAGGTAGGTTTTTTAAAGCCTAAGATACTTCGAAAGCTTTTTATTAGTTTCCTATGTACGAGAACAGCTCAACATTAAGCTTGTTTTCCAATGGTGGGAGTCAAATTTACATTTGAAATTTATCACTTTCAGTTTTTTTATCACTTTAATTTTCTTAAAATAAAACTATTTTCATAAATAACTTATTGGTAAATCAATTGTATTCTTGTGATTAGTGAAAATGGAAGGAGCGTAAATGCACATCAGTAAATATACAGAATCGTATAAATGCTTGCATTTTCAATATCAGAACTGCACGCCAAGTGCGTAAATATACTGAGATTTGAACATAGACCCAACATATAGACAATATTACTTTTTTTTAATGTTGTCAAGACAGTCAGTAGATTCTCAGATTCTTAGATCAGATTTAATCCTGGAAGTATTGAGTCGAGTAGTCCTGCGGGTGGCGGTGGCGAATGTCACCGCTGAGGAGCGGCTGACATTGGCGCAGGACAATGCGAGTCCTCGGCAGCGCCTCGTCGCCCGCGAACAATCGCGCCGACTGCGTAACTTGTGTAATATTCCTTACATAAGACAATGAAGTGCAGTTCGCTGCATTCGCATCGCAATGAAGAGCCACCTCGTTTGCAGTTTGCTTTTAATTATAGAGTGAATTAGCATCTCTATCGTGTTTTCATGCGATGATTTATACTCCCGGCGTGCATAGAAATTTCTTCATTAAATGGAACGCTCTGGTGGTAAATGCACATCGACAAATGTGCATTAATAACCTTTATTCGCTTGTTGTATATTTTCATGATTGAAACCGCAGCCTTGCAGCTCCTGCGGCAGCGGAAGCTTATGTAAATGAGTTTAATCGTTGGTATTTTTCAGGACCTTTTATTTACGCAAGGCTCTTATTACCTACGCTTATCTAGGCGATCTTTTTAGTCGCAACTCTTTTCTTCACCTGGATCTCGTCTTCCTTTAAACTACGAGATTTTTATGTCAAATATTTATTCATTTTACTTTTAACTTTCTAAACTACTTTAACGATATATTTTTTGAAAATTGTAAATAGTTTAATCATCTTGAAAATTTACAGCAACTTTCTAAACTTACGTGTTCACCTTCGTGTTATTTGTATTGAGAACCAATTTATTTATGTCCAGATTATATACTTATTACTTTTGCGGTAAAAAATCCCAGACCTTAACATGAACTGAATTTTTTTGGGATTTACTGTAATTCTGAAATACCCATTACGCAATTAAATCTTCAATATATTTACAAGTAACACGTTCTACGTGTCTCTCAATATCAATAAAACTTTACAGACGTAGCATATAGCACATATATCTCGATGAAAATAACATTTTCTTCTTCTCCATAAAATTATGCACGTCGTCAATGCGTGTTGCGTCACGTTTATTAAAATTATTAACTAATTATTTATTGAACTAATTCAAAATCACGTGTGATTCATGAAGCCTGTGATGAGCACAACGCGACTAATTGGTCGAAAAGAAACTGGCTTTAGGATAAGTTTTATCTCGTTTAGTATCGCTTAATGGCTAGACGAATTAACATATAAATTAAGTCGGACAGGCCGCGCTGCAGCGCCTCGGAGCGTCCCCGCGCGCTTATCAGATCTGTGTTTGCGAAATTACACGAGACCTTCGCTGAACATCATCGATAACAATGTAGCACAAAACCCATGCGTGGGGCGACCGAGCTTTCGCGATACCCGGGCCGGTCCCGATTCCTGACTTAACTGAAGATAAACACCGCGTGTTGATCAGTTGAGTATTTTCTTTCACTTCTGTGTGTTACTTAACACACAATTGTCACCGTTTTTCAAATACGACATCGACGCATATGGCGAATCGTAAACCTGAACTTGGACTGGTGGACGATTCTGAAAACGATTGTCAACTGACTGAAAACGTAAAAAAAATATTAATTTACACAATAATATTTAGTTTTTACTGTGGTATCAAAATATTTATGCTTCTGAAATATTATCACAAATATGTCCAAATATAATATATCCAGCCAAGTATTACGATAATTTTTGTTTAAACGATTTCAACTTCAAATGACTTTAGGCTGAAATATTCTACAATATTAATTAAAAAGTTTATATTAGCTATGTTAAATTGTAGTTCTGGTGACATTTCTGAAGTTTAAATAATTAATGCAAAATGTTAGCATTGTTGGATTTTATCTGTGGTCACCGTAGATAGTGGCCAGGTCTATAATCACATTGCACGATGGTCATTAATAATCCATTAGTCTGTCGGGTCCGAGGAAGTGTTGCCGACGGAGCCTCCGAGCCAGCTGGTAACCTCTATGGAGATATCACATGACACGGCACACCGCAAAACCATTCCCGAATATTAACACGTGTAATTAACGATGATGGTTTCGTGTGCTTTCATACAACATAATAAAAAAATATATACATTGTTGCGAGTATAATAATCTTTCTCGTCCTGCTGATCTCTCCGATTCTCGTCGTATGTATATATATAATTTATTTACACTCCTGGAATGCATAGAAACTCTGACAATTTCTAGATTTATCTTAGGTGACATTATGGTTTGTCATAAAATATTACAGCACTTAATTTTAACTACATGTTAACCATTATAAACTAGCATAACTTATTAGCAACGTATTCTATACAAATTAGTTAAGATGTCCAAAAATCCAGCTTATCGACTTAAACTGCATAAATTGGTCCCATTTGGACTTTATATTCATTAGCACGTATTGGTAGAAAGTTTATTATGCAAAGAAATATAAGCGATAAAGACGTTTAACCCTTAACCACAGTTCATGTTTTTAGTAACCGCATTAGTGGGGTCTTTCATACTGCACTTAATTTACAAACACGCAGTAGATATGTATTTACTTACATTGTATTTAGTACTATAATTACAATATTTTTATTTTATAGTATTTGTTTTATGTGTTGGTAAATATGGATGTATGGTTTTAATTAATATGTACATTTTTCATTTTCCATGCTAAAAACCGATTTTCAAAGACGATATATATATATATATATATATATATATATATATATATATTAGGGTGTCCCTTAAAATTCAAGTTCAATATTTTTTTACGCATACCTTCTTAAAAGTTTAGTAATAACCCTATATTGTCTAGAAAAAAATATTAGTTCGATTTATAAACGGTAACCCGTGCCGACTTGCGATTTTAACTTGTCCATACAAGTTGCGTAAGTACTGCGCTGTGACTTGTAACTGCATGTTTTATTTGTCATTTCATACGTGATTTTTGAGATTAGTAGTGCTCCATTGTTTAGTGCGTTAACATGTCGGTGGAATTACGGAGTGATAAACAAAATTATTTCCTTATCGGTTTGCCTAGATATCAAATAAATGGTGCAAAATTACCATCTAATCGACAAATTCCCTCGGTCCTATTTTACAATATTCGTGAGGTTAAACTGATTGTTAGTGAAAGTGCAAATCTTGTGATTAGGGAGTGCATCATATATTGGGAAAAAGCAAGAATTCCAACAAGGGCATATCCTAACTGCGTGAAGAAACTTGTTGATTTATATCATGTTTGGAGAGAGTTGCAAAAAAAATTGTAAGAAAACTCAGGTTACGTTCAAGAGCCGTGAGAACAATTTCAAAATTGATCTTGATAATTTGTTTGATATTGCACATGCTGATGCTTTTTAGAGAATGAAAATAGAGTAAGATAAATTATTTTTAACGAAACAGAGAGAGCCAGATCGACCAGGATGCTTAGGTGGTGTTGATAAAAAATTGTCGGAAAAAGAAGATAGATCTAAACAACGACGATTGGAAGAAGAGGAAAGGGTTGTAAGACAAAGATAACCACTAGCTGCTGAAACTAGAAAATCAAGGGCAGAAGCAATAAAATCTGACTTCTTTGGAAGTAATGTACCCGACGTAGACACAGTCCATTGGGATGGAAAACTATTACCCGGGTTAGATGTACGAAGTTCTAAAGAAGAACGCTTGCCAGTTATTGCTTCGTTTGACGATAAGGAACAGCTTCTTGCAGTGCCAAAACTAGAACATTCTTCTGAAAAACATCAAGCTAAGGCTGTCTCAACAGCTCTCTTTGACTAGAACCTTCACGATAAAGTACAAATAATGTGCTGCGACACAACAGCTTTCAATACTGGCCGTTTCAATGGAGCTTGTGCTATTTTGGAGAAACTTTAGGAAGAGAATTGCTGCTCGTCTGTCGTCATCATGTTTATGAATTGGTCCTAAAAGCTGTCTTTGAAAGCAAAATTAAGTAAATTACTAGTAGCCCAGATACTCCAATGTTTAAAAAGTTCAGAGAAAATTGGAAAAACATCGACGCTAGTAACATTGAACCATCTCTTAATTTCGTAAAACAACGTGTTGCCGAGACAGACATTCAAGCTTTTTTAATATTTTATAAGGCAGAATTAGACAAAGGTTATGTAAGAGATGACTACTGCAAATTGGTCGAACTGTGCGTAATATTTTTGGGAGGAGACTCAGAGGAAAAATTAAAACTAAGCCCCCCCAAAGCCATGCATCAGGCACGCTGGATGGCGAGAGCGATCTATTCTTTAAAAATGTGTTTACTTCAGTCACAATGCAGAATAACTGCGAAGGACAAAAAGACTCTACAAGATGTTTGCTTATGTTTGTAAAACACTGGATGATTTCGTATCGGAAAAGAGCAAACAATTTTTATCACGACTGCAGATCGACGACAGTTTTCTAAAGGAAGATGTATCTTCTTGGAATAATAATAGTGCTTTTGTGGAAGCTAAAAGAAAAATAAGTTATTTGAGGGTTGTGAATGATACTGCTGAAAGGGCTGTTAAAATGATGCAAGATTTTAACGGACTTATCGCGGCTGAAGAAGAACAAAAACAGTTCTTCCTGCGCTGTGTCCAGGAACATAGAAAATTGTATCCGGACTGTAAAAAAACAACTCTATAAAAAAGTTACCCTGACTGATTGTTATTACTTTATGTTTTTGATTAAAGATTAATGTTAATTTAATTGAATTTTTACTTTAATTCACTTAATTTATTGCATTTATAATGATTTTATACCAGACCGAAATATCAAGACAAAACACGTTTTTTACTAAACTTTGAAGCTCGGTCGGCACTAGTTGCAATTTTTCTAGAAAGATGAAATTTTATATTTGAGTATCTTATAGCATTAGTAAAAAATGTAGAGGGTATGCATTTCGAAATTTGAAAAAAAATTTTTTTTGGTCATATAAGGGACACCCTAATATATATATATATATATATATATATATATATATATATTAGTGGTTGTATTTACACAATGTTCTTAGTACAGTAACGCAATATGCCTTCCGGTAGGCGCTTTTCTCATTATTTTTTAAACAAGTGCTCGTTCATATTTCCTGTAACCAAAACTAGTTACTAATTTGTTTGTAACCAAATACCATTCAATGAAAAACTAAGATTACCTCGAATGACCGAACACACATGCTCATGCTTGTTGCTTGTTAAATTATGAATAGGAATTCTTGTCGTTAGATCTTTCTCCACCCTACAGCTGTTAATGGTTAATCTCTTGATGGATATTGCAAATCTAAATGTAAAGGATTACTCTAATGGTTCGATCACTCTGATAGAACTGCGCTTACTTGTAGGTGAACTACTTTATCTAACTGTTGAACTTTAAGCTCTGGTGCTAAATTACATGACTCCGCTGGTGACAGATTTAAATGCGTCGAGAATGTACTGCAAATGATTATTGCCATATGCAAACAAGTTTATGGCATCATTAATATTTAAATAAAATTTATTGAAAGCGTTGATTACTATAGGTGCAAGTCTTGTCCTACACCTACGTCTATTGCGCTTAATACCATTTTAATGTTTAAATATATATTTTTTGTTGAAATTACTTATTTTGCTTTCACTATTCATTATACAATGAATATTCTATATAAAAGGAGTAATTTTATCTTATTTACTTACGCATTTAATCGTGTGTTTAAATGATATCAATTTACACTAATTTAATATGTAACACTTTTTTCACTCTTAATAAAAAATTGCCGTATCAATGATAGCTCTAAAAGACATCCGTCTTTTATTCTTCGCGCGGTGTCACCGCTATACTCACGCCGCTGCTGTCAACTGCATGGCCCCGGGGCGAATCTCCGAGTGTGCGTTTCGTACTATAATTTCAAATCACGCTTATGCCTAATTATTACAAAATACCACTTTCATTACTGATCGTGAAACGTACATCACTTAACCACTATAGTTTTTCAATCTACAAATGGTGAATTTCAGAATTCTGGCTCCTCAGATGATCGCATCTGACTGTGTGCATCAGTTACTTTTGATAATTTAATAAGTTGTAGTACAAAACCGCTTTACTTGTGTCTGACTGGTTTTTGCTTAAAACTCCAGACAAATTAAACGCAACATTAAACTTAACAAAATATTGCAAACTTTCACGTAATCTCAAAATTATTTACAACTTAACTCCGTGTGTGGAAACTTTTGACACCTAACACTTTATGTTGCTGGATCTTACTAAGATATTTTGTGCAAAACTTTTGTATAACAAAAGAAAACTAACATTATTTCGATTGACACTATTTTTTTCTGAGATTAATATTACTTTTAACTTGAAATCTACCAAACTGTAAATAAACCTGGTCAATACTCGTTACTCGCATGGTAATTAGGTTGATTGTAGTTTATAGAGTTTGTTCCACTGCTTGCATAATGTAATCGATATGATCTTGGAACAACGGGGAACAGTCTCTACGGCTATAAGTACATTGCGTGCTTTAGAATATATAAATTTAGAATAAGAATTTTACACGCATCAATGTTAATAAAATAATGTTTATAGGTACTTTTGAAAGAATTAACATTATAAAATTATAATTCAAAGTTTATTATATTTAGATATGACTACGTGACTTTTTTTGACTAGTTTTGATTCTCTGCCCTGCAGTGCAGAGGTCGCCTGGTCGCCTGGTCGCCTGGTCGCCTGGTCGCCTGGTCGCCTGGTCGCCTGGTCGCCTGGTCGCCTGGTCGCCTGGTCGCCTGGTCGCCTGGTCGCCTGGTCGCCTGGTCGCCTGGTCGCCTGGTCGCCTGGTCGCCTGGTCGCCTGGTCGCCTGGTCGCCTGGTCGCCTGGTCGCCTGGTCGCCTGGTCGCCTGGTCGCCTGGTCGCCTGGTGGCCGGGCGGGTCGGCATCCTCGGGTGTTTCCTTTGCGCGGGAGCGATTGAGTTATGTCGGTATCCGCGGTATGTAACTAACCTGCCCCATCCCGACTTGTTTACGTTCTGAAACACTTCAGGGGTGCCCAACGACCGAAAAAAAACAACCACTGCTATTGAATCATATAAACATTCTGCGCGCAATGCAAATTTACGATTGCTATAAATAAATCCCTACTCCATCGTAATGAATTTTTACTGCCAGCACCGTGTTATTGTAATATTGTTTTGTTGCGTACATTTACGTGAATTGTAAATAAAAAATAATATTATTGGAATTACTCAATTCAATCAAATAATACACGGATAATGTTTGTTATGCGCCATAAATTTTCTAAACATTATATTATTATACTTCTTGCGTTACTTTACCACTTGAAGTGTGTTGCTGTTGCAATGTAGAAAATACGCAAAGTCAACGTTTTTGAAAATAACACACGGTTGTAAAATTCAACTTTGAGTATAGACACTTAGAGTGAAGTACAGTTAGCTGTCCATATTCACCGTACTTCACTTAATTCTTAAAGGCATTTTTTTTGATAGTGGCAGTTAAAAATGCATTATTAAGGTGGTTAGAACTATAACTTCAAATATGGGTTACAAGCGTGCGATGCACTTCCGAGTTGACGTTCCCTGCAAAGAATCAGTGCGTGGTCGTCAGCCGTGAAGCGTGGGGCATCAGACATTGCAGCGGCTCGTGGCGCGCGGGCGAGACGTCTGGCCCGCATGACGCCGCCCCTGGCCGAGCTGGTCTGCGGACTCCTGCTGCTCCTCCTGCGGACTTCCCGCGCTTCAGTGCGTCCCCTAGCCTTCTCCGGCTTGCCTTGTCCATCTGTATTGCTTTTACTACGTGGTGTTTGGTTTTACTGTAGCATCTTTAGTCATTTGAGTCTCTCAATGTGTTTTGTTTGTGTGCTGTCTTAATATATAAAATACAGTGGTGTGCGGTTCATACTAACATATATAGTATATATATTTTAAATGTGAAAGATTGTATGTGTATAAATAGTTTATTTCGATTGACACAATTCAACACGATAGTTCTTCTTTTCAAGCTATTGACAAAGTAGCGATTCACATAAGCATGTAAAAGTTACCGTGAAATTTTCTGAAACTACCGGTTTAAAAGTGACTCATTGCATTTTATATAACTGAATTTCAATAGGGCGGAAATAGTCTGCTGTGAAAGGGTGATGCATTTTAATATTTTTTCACGGGTGCTTACTCAAATTTATAGTAAGCATTACTGAAATACATACTTTTACTTCCTTTATTGAGAATTTTTCAATTCATTGTGTTTGTTTTATCAAGTAAAACGACGTGGTTTTTTTGTATCATTACTTCTATGAATATTGTGATCAAATTTATGTACAGTAAATTAAAATTATTTGATGTCGGATTATCCTAGTGGGAAATACGCAAAACTATTGTACTTCCAGCACACTAATTCTAGTTTATTACATTAACATGTCATATCCGTATAAATTTAAATTAGTTATTGTTTAATCGACCTCTATTGCCAGTCGTCCAATTATTTTCAATCCAGGATTTGAATGGACAACCTTTTGCGTGTTAAACCAGTGCGTTAGAAATTGTGCCACACAGGGCGACTGTCGGTATGGGAGATCCGTAGATACAAATCACCATTAATCATGTAACTAGGGCACAACGCTCACTTTTACGTTTTCTACTATTCCTTAGTCGAGACGGTCTCAAAACGTCGCTTTTACTATCTTGTGGTTATCCACAAGATTTCGTTTCCCAAATACGAGCGTATTTATTTACAGAAAATGCATTCAATTCTACAAGGAGAAACTCACTTCCAAGGTCGGAGAGAGAAGTATTACAGCGTTAGTGTTTTCTCTTTTCCCCGGGACAATTGAATTGTCTATCCGTGATGCACCTCGAATGACACTTCCCGTCTTCTAGCGCCGCCGCGTCTATATTGTCTGAGAGGCTTGGCGGCGTGTTTTATTGTTATTGGAACGATTATCGGAAAACTTCGATTCGATTTCGGGTTACATCTTCAATTGAATTCTTTATGTTCTTATATGCTAACATTAAACGCAAAAATGTTACACAGCTATATTTTTGTGACATTTATATACAGGTCATGAAACCTGTTTTTTTTTACCGTAAATTAAATAATATTTTTTAATGAAATAATATTAAAGAATAACGTAAAATTCTAAGTTATACAAATCAAATAAAAAAAAAAAAAAAATCTGTGTTTGATGACTCATTGAAAGAATTAACAAAACATCTGCTGATTTTAATTCAGTGCTGCTTACTCTAAACATTGAAAATAATTTTCTTCTTTTATAAAATCGCGATATTTTCATTTTATAATATTAATTAAGACCACCCATCGGCCTTATTTCTAGGACATTATGTAAACAAAACAAAAAATAACCATCCGAAATGTGCGGTCTTGTTTTTTAAGCGCCCATTGCGGTTCCGGTATGAGAAAGTTGAAGGGAGACGCACTGCCCTGGCGTCTCGTCCGTCTTTTGCATATAAATTACGTGTCGGAAAGCTTCTTTTCCATGTTTATGACTAAAGTCTAAGGACAAGGGCAGGCGCGAGCGCGTAAATTAACTCAACTCCTGCTGCGCCGAGTGTGGGAAAGTCACTCCGCGTGACCTTCGACTGCTCCCATTAATTGAATTGATTTGCATATTTTCCCCTTCCGGCAATAAACCTGTTAAAAAGCTTGGCTTCTGACCATTTTTAGTCACCACCTCAAGGTATAATGTGTCTACACGTAACTATAACGGGCATTTCATAAGATTTGCTCAATTCTGGGTGATTTTTGAGCACTTCTGTTTTCGTTTTTTGTTTATCGCATACGTGTGAACATATAAAATAAACCACTATGAGCATCCCGAGTGCTAAAATTCCACCACCTCGCCAAAATGAGAAAGTCTTTTATCTTCTGGATGAAATATTGTAACACTCTTCTCGGCTTGTCCTTTTGATAATTATTTTTTATACACTAATTATAATTTTTGGATCTTGTTTCGAGATGTTATATGTTTATTTCAAATAATTTTTAGTACGTTTGTACAATCGAGCAGTATTATCTCCCAAATGCGTGCAATATTTTAATCCCCTCATAATCCTTCCGAAGTTCAACCCTCGGTGCAAATTTTCATCTGCCACCCCCGTCCCGATATGAAACTACTTTAATCCTTATCTACCGAAACTTCTGCGTCTCCAGACCCGACTCTGACTCCGCTAAACTAACGAGAAACTCCCGCCTCATAATCTTCTGGAGTCTCTTTTCCCTGTCCGAAGTACGCTAACATTTTTACTCGTTAGATATGCATGAAGTTTTTACTAAAATATTTCCATACAGACGGTATGGGTTTATCAAATTTAATTACATAATATTTATGCGTCATTTTCATACTGTCAAATTTCGCCGCGACCGAATCGAGACAGTGTAGATTGACGTCCTGCTTCACCTCGTTACAGCAGCACGAGGACTCGGACGAGGAGAACCAGTGCGCGCTCAGCGAGAACTGGCAGTACGAGCGCAAGAGTCGGCGCTGGTCCCGCGTGGTGGACATCAGCTCGCAGGCGCAGCAGCGGCTGCAGGCCATCGCCGACCGCGCCATCGCCGAGCAGAACGCCCGCGACCGTGCCCAGGGCCTGGACCCCGACGCCGACTCCGACCCTCACGCCCACCCCGCCCCCGCCCTCGCCCTCGCCCCCGACCTGTGAGTGCATGGTCTGATACCATTTACATAATCATATTCTATCTTCCATCTGGACATGTGTTCTGTAGTGCAGAGGTTAATCTCTCTACAGTGGCCCTGTCTATTAGAAATACGAATAACGTGGACCTAGATTGCCGTACGTGATTCATTCGGCACGTAGGAGTAATGGTCGGATTCGCTCATATTTACCGCACTCGGTCCTTTGTAAGCGAGTTTAAAGATCTCCAATCGAGCTTTGCAGCGTGTAAACTTGTAAAGCGTATATTCTAGTCTTGCATAAATGTATTAAAATACAGTGGCTAAAACGACAACCTTGCATTTCCATATAGAATGGACAGCAAATTATGCGACCGTCCATATTGTCGAAGGCGCCGCCGCGTATAAATTTATTCAAATCCGTGCGGATAGGATAACGCATTGAATGACGCTACAGTCGGGAGAGAACAACTTTCTCGAGCTGCACAGCCCTAATACTTATTCCTGCACTGTTTGTTCAAGAATCCAGGTGTTTCAAAACCGAAGGAAAATGTGACCGGGTCATTAAATAGTATTCGTAATGTATTTTTTTTACGGTTAGCAACATTATTGGCAATCGAACGAAGACGCCAATTTTCTTAAAATACTTAAATAAAAAATACTTCAAAATAAAAAAAATGATTTAGAGCTACTTTTACTATCGTAATAATAAAATCGCACTGAATTAATAGTTGAGTGTAGAGTTTCACCAAATCGTAATCTACCGATAGGTATAAATTTATAGATAAATGTATACATCCGCAAAACTCATTATCTCGTGTAGAAATAAGGTTTTAAGACATATTTTACAAATGATCTCTTTCAGATTGACGGTCCCGGGCCAGGAAGGACCCGAGAGCGAAGGCAGCGCGGGGGGGGAGGAGCAGCAGGCCTCCCGCTTCCGGCGCAGCGGGTCCGAGCGCCTGAGGGACGGCGCCAAGGCCTTCCTGCGCCGGGTCGAGTCCATCAAGTCCAGGCGGCGCCGGCGACAGAATCGCGACGGCGTCGTGATCTCCTCGCCGCAGGTCTTCGATGTCATGTCCATGCAGCAAAAGATGAAAGACCTCAACTGCATCGACATCTCTCCGACCGCGAATTACAACTTTGCCGATTTCCCCACTTCTCCTTCGAACTTTCCATCCTCTCCTCTGAGATCGCACCCTCCTTCTCCTCTTGCCACTATGCCTCCGTCTCCCATGACGTCCACCGCCCCGACCTTTGTCGGACAGATCAAACTGAGTCCTACGCCCTTCGGCGACGACAGCTCCAGCTATTGCTCTGACGGTAGCCAAGGGTCCGCCCACCGTTCATCAGCGAGAGCAAAACTCGGAAGCAGAGCGAAGAAGTTCCTTCACCGAAATGTCAGACCGGATGATGCCGGAGCTCTCAGCGATTCCGAGTGCCAACCGTCAAGCTGGAGACATCACTACTTCAAGGATGCCAATAGCAATGACACAAAGGTATTAGATATGGTCTATCGCAGAAGTTGTTTTTTTTTATTAATAAAATTGAGTTACTATTATCATTTGTGTTGATACTTATCAACAGCTGGTGTTGGTGGAGCCTCCGTCCCCCCCGGAAGAATCCTCAGGTGCCGGAGACGGTCCCTCGCCACCCCGCTCACCGCCGCCCGTGCCTGCAGTTCGCGTCCCTCGTGTACCCCGCGCCCGATCTCGCAGCCCTGCACACCGACCCGCAGCTCGCACGGGCTCCCTCAATCTCGGCAAGGAAAGCAGTCGGTCAGTACCGCAATAGATCCGCGGCAGCCATACCGGTGTCGATATGTCACAGCAACACTCCACCCTGATCAACTGATTAACAAGCTATTTGGTTTTTACAGATATAGAGATAAGAGTTTCAAAAGAGAAAAATCTGCCTCTCGGAGTGAACTGAGTGGAAGCCAAGAGTCTGCCGGTTCTCATTCTCACGATGAAGCAGAAGATAAAGTTCAAGTTGATGTTGCACCCAGGCAAAAGTAAGTGATGGGAGATACTGATTTTTGTCACAAAATAATGTAAAGACACTAATACCTCTATCTAAAGTATTATTACAATTCTAGCGATATCCACTGAATGAGCAAATTTAATGTTAAAAATTTTGCTGGTATTTAAATACTTTGATTTAACTCCTAATTGTATTTTTACAGAGGAAATGTACAAAGATGGCATTCATTCCAAAGAAGCTCATCATTGGGAAGTCGGCCTGAATCCAGTGTGGTGATACCGCCTCCCATACCACAGCATACAGGAGAAGACTTAGGTTTGTACTTTCTTTATTTTTCAACATACATAGTCAACGTCATAATTTTGGTATAAACATTATTTTTATATTTCAGGAGTTCGGCCAATGGCATCAATGTCATGTGGCCAATTGCAAGTTTTGAGAAAACTAGCATTACTCAAACTGACAGCCTGTATGGAGAGATACTGCCCGACTCATAGGACAGGTTGGAACTGGGAGCTGCCAAAATTCATTAGAAAAATAAAAGCTCCTGACTACAAAGGTAACATAATATACAAAACCTATTTATAATTAAATAAAAATGTTACGGTGCGTATTTAATATATTCGTGTTTTTTTTATAGACAAGACAGTATTTGGAGTGCCTCTTCTTGTATCCTTGCAACGTACAGGACATGCACTGCCAAAACCGATCCAGACTGCTTTACGTTGGTTAAGAAACAACGCTCTAGATCAGGTAATTTTTTTATTACAATATTGAGTACAATTCCTCACAGTTCTCATCAAAAGACATTTTTGACTAATGTGTGCAGCGAGGTGTTCAGGTAATTGAAATTAGTGATTTAATACTATATATATGTAATTGTATTTTTTCAGGTTGGAATATTCCGGAAAGCTGGAGTAAGATCACGAACACTCCGGTTGCGACAGTTGGCCGAAAGCGCAGGTACAGGTGGTGCAGGCCACAGCAGCGCTCCTCCCCCCCCACCTGCCACACTAGCACCCTATGACGAGCAGCAAGCCCACGATGTGGCTGATATGGTCAAGCAGTACTTCCGAGAACTGCCTGATGCCTTGCTCACCAACAAACTCAGCGAAACCTTTATCGCAATATTCCAACGTATGTTACACCATATATTTCATCATCACTTCATGCGTAAACATGTATTCAGGGTTTTTATACTTTAGAAAACACAGATTTATATGTTTTCAGCTTATATATCATTAATGTGCAATTTTTTTATAGAAATCTGTTGCTTACTTACTTATTATCCAGAATCTTATTATGTTTATAAAATACTCTTTGATTTAAGAAAATATAATCTTCATAAAATATGTTAGACAAAAAATAAATAAAGAATTCATATTATCCTAGATGGGTAGACATATATACATAGTTTATTATTATACACCAACAAATGATATGACACAAAAATTGTCTAATAGGTGCATTGTAAAATCTGTGTAAGTACATAATGCTGTTGAATATTTTGCATATTGTGAAATAATTTTTTTTAAATCTTGTTGAGGGACAAGGCATTTGATTGGTGAAGATCCATTATTGTAATGATAAAAAGTAACTTTGTTTATTTTTGTCTTCACTTTGAGTTTATTAGAATTATTTGCATAACTAGTTTCGACCCTATACACCATTACAATTTTTTTAACTTCAGATGTACCTCCACCGATGAGAGAAGACGCAGTTCAGTGTGCATTGCTTCTTCTTCCCGAAGAACATAGAGAGGCTCTTCAAGTGGTTTTGGCCTTCCTTCAACAGGTGACATACTAAATTGTTCATTAAAATAGTACTTTCAAAAATTAAAAATTTATTTTCTTTACATACAACTTTTCAAGATCATAATGCTAATAACATCCTACCAAACACCAAGTGCCAATTGTTTGTTGAAAATAAATTTATTCAAATCTTAATTTATAAACCCTCAAAATATTTTAAATGTCAATATAAAAACATTGTCTCGTGTATATTACAATATTACTTTACAGGTTGCTGACCATTCCGCTACCAACCAGATGACGGCGTCAAATCTCGCTGTTTGTCTTGCACCAACTTTATTAAGACTTCATCACCATCAACAGGGCCAAGGAAATAGCAACAAAGAAGGCAATAGTAATAGGTAAGTTTCAGGTTATTATTTGTATCTTATTTTAATAAACAAGATTCTTGAGCTTACGAATACATACATCATGGCGTGTGTATCAACAGCTTTTAAAATTGGATGTTATTTCTGCTGTTACTTTCTGGAGACACAAGATAAATTAAATATTTTTTTATGTCACTTCACAATTGCAAAGCAAAGAACTCTTTATACAAGGCAATTTAAGACGACTCAGAACAGGAGCTTTAAAACTTCAGTGTATTTTGCACCCTATATATTTTTAATTTTTCAAGAAAGAAATGCCAAGTAGACAGGTACATTGTATTGTTTTAGGTTGGAGATGCAGCATTTCATATATTCATAATATTCAAGAACTAAGTACCCAATCTAGACATTGTCTCACTTGGCATGGAATTTTTAGATCAGCATCTGCTTCTCCGCGCAGGAGACGAGGCGGCGCAGGTGGCCTGAGCGGAGTGGCGGCACCTGACCCTCGCGAACTCAACGAGAGCCGTGCTGCTCATGACTGTCTGCTACTCCTCATCAAGCGGCATCGCGAACTCTTCACCGTCTCCGCTGACACTCTGCAGCGCTGCAAATTTAACAGTCTAGAGGAAAGCATACCGGTGAGTCCACTACTCATCCCGAATTTACTTAGAGCTCTTATGGAGTTATGAACTGAATGATATCTTCTATAGATACTATACATCAGGTTAGAAATGTATTTTTGATGCTACGACCATTTGGATCACTTTTAATCTGTATTTTATTGATATCTGCTTTATTTGTATTAAATAATATAATGTAACTTAAATATCAGTTTAATAAGAATTAAGTTTTTTATAATAACTATAGTGAATTTTTATTTTAATAATTTCAGGTTACATTAGAAGAGCTTGGATCAGAATTTCAACAAGATTGGAGAGGATTCCAACAAGCCAGCACACAAGCACTTCTTAAAGAAGCCAGAGAAAAGTATGTATTAAAATAATTATATTACATGTATATTACTTACTAGGAAATTTGAAATTATCACATTACTTAAAATTATACTCTTTTTAATTTAGCTCTTAGATCATTTATTAGAAACATTCTAAAGTAGGATTGGATATCTCTACAAACATATTAATATTTATTTACTTTTTCTTGTAGGTAGGTTAGGGTACAAATATCTATTCTCAATTCCTCTCTATTTACTGATTTCTTTCTACATATTCATTCCAAAATATCTTTAATAGCTTGTAGAAGTTTAACCTTTTTCTAATTCTTATATTCTTGATGATTACATAGAGCAAGTGGCAGAGCTCCCAAGAGGTGAGATTTACAATTAAAATGGCATTGTTGTTCATTCGTTCCCCTTAGAAAATGACCCTATATTTTTCTTCCTACACACATTATAAATATTAGCATTTCCATGAAAGAAAACAACACAACTAGTTATTTCGTAATATTTATTAGTAGCTATAGAAATAGGATTTTTAATAGTATTATTATAATTACTTGCATGAATTTTATGTTTTCAATTCTTCTTTTTTTTCCACTTTTTACCCAAATATCAATACCTTTAACTTGATTTCACTGCTTGAATTTTATTTAGCACTGTCCGTTACGTACTTATAATTTGTAAAATATATACATGGGCCTACCATATCTAAAGCATGATACATTTTCATTTCCTAACCTCAATCTACTTGAATTGTTGTTGTGCAATGTCTGTTTTATTTTTAATTTGCTGTTTTGATGATTATATTTAACCTAATTTTATTTACAGATCACGAGGATGGGTATCTGTGTCAACCCACGAACCTCACGTGGAACTCTGCTACAGAAAAGTTGGCGATGGACATCCATTACGGTTGTGGAGAGTCACCACAGAGGTGGAAGCTCCTCCCTCAGAAGTTCTTCATAGGTAGGTTAATTTTTATTTTATCGACTTCGCCTTGTACTGCTTTAGTCAAGAGATCTTATATATTCATTGTTCATAAAATATTGCTGTCCATGATGGCAAGTCATATATTTTTTTTGCTAAAATAACATCAACATCATACAACAATACTCGTAACATTAACTCACTCATTTATCCCAGATAGCTCCTCTAGTCAGTTTTTAGCTGACAGTTCTGTGGCTTGTTATAAATGTAAATGAGAATAATTTACCACTGAAATCGCTCTATGTTGCTGGATGGATTGGCTGCGAAGGCTTTTCTTTACAGTGAACATGTTTCAAATATAAATAAATACTCTATTATTTTGGGATTAACCTAAATATATTTTAACCTTTTAGAATATTACGTGAGCGACATATCTGGGATGACTCCCTGCTAAAGTGGCGCGTGGTAGAAAGATTGAGCACCCAGGCAGAAGTATTCCAGTACCTCACGGCAAGCATGGCACCTCTGCAGGCTAAGGACTACTGTGTTCTCAGGTAACAAGAATCAATTTACTTCCATATACCAACAATACAAATGCGATGACAGTACAAGGAAATATATAATAAAGTGAAAATAACATACTTTACATTTTCCAAGATTCAATTGTGTAGAATTTTGATGTTGATATTAATTATAATTTTAAACCTCACATTATTTGTTTTTATTCGTAGAAACGTGACTAATTCAGTTCAATACATATACACCCATACCTCGCTTTACGGCCTAGATACGTTCCACGAAACTTGGCCGCTAAGCAAAAAGCCGTATAAGGAATCAATTATTCTAAAGCAAATTCAATTGGATCGGTTCCAATTTGTTAAATATGTAACACTTTTTGCACATTCTGGCCATATTTTTTTCCAAACATGGTTAATTGTTGTTAATTTGAATTCCTTCCATGATTCACTGATGCTGTCAACAGCATCCTTGGTGTTATAGTTTTTCCAAAATGTTTTAATTGAAGCTTTACCATCGGTTTCCCTTATAAGTTGTCGGAAATTTCGGCGTAGGTAATATGCCTTAAAAGTGACTATTGCACCCTGATCCATTGGTTGGATCAGAGCTGTTGTATTTTTCGGAAGGTACTCAATCATGACATCTTTAGATAGCTCGGATAAATTAGTAGGATGCCCTGGTGCATTATCCAAAATTAGCAAAGCCTTGTTGATTTAGTTATTGTCTCGCAAATATTTTTTCACTTCTGTACAAAAGTGATTTTTGAACCAATCCTCAAATGTAGCTTTAGTCATCCAAGCTTTCTTGTTGGATTTCCATACAACGGGTAATTGATTTTTATTTAGTCCTTTAAGAGGCCTTGGATTTTCGGACAAATATACTAAAAGTGGTTTTAGCTTAAAATCACCCGCGCCATTTGCACCAAGTAGCAAAGTTAATCGTTCTTTAGGCACCTTATAACCAGGCGCAGATTTTTCGGTTTTTTAAATGTACGTGCGATTAGGCATTCGCTTCCAATAAAGCCCTGTTTCGTCTATGTCAAACACTTGTTCAGGTTTACAACGTGCCATATTTGAAAAGGGCCGTTATAGCGAAAGGCCGTATAAAGAGCGACCGTATAGCAAGGTATGGGTGTATTCATTTTATTGATAAGAACGTTTGAACATCACCCTGCTTTATGAGAACTAATGGTGTGTGTAAAATAACCTTAAGCACGTGATATCATTACATCGTTTAATTTAATCATAGAAAGAAATTTCCAGCATAAAATGGTTAGCAATATTTGGAAAACAGGCTTAAGAATTCAAAAAATCATTGAAGCTAAAGTCAAAATATTGCTGATATTTCGTCATTTGTATTTACTTATTAAAATATTTATTTTTTATTATTGGGAGACAATATCTTTACCTATACCACAAAAAACAAGTAAACATATAGATCTTTCTATAAGTCTAATTATATGTTTATGTTTTAATGTTATTTGTTTGTTTTTAACAGGTCTTGGCAGTCAGACTTGCCACGTGGAGGATGCTGTGTAGTGGAGACGTCGGTGTCCCACGACGGTGCTCCAGTGCTGCTGGGAGGAGTGAGAGCCGTGGTGCTGGCTAGTCGTTACCTTATCGAACCAGCAGGCAAAGGCCGCTCCCGCCTCATGCACCTCGCCAGGGTTGATACAAAGTCAGTATACCCTCAATACCATTCCTAAACTTATTGAACTTTCTTCTCATATTGTATAAATCTGTAGGTTTTCTCAATTTCAACAAATTGATTGACATTTTTCCATTTAAAACTGAGATTTTATGAAACAAATTGTTCTTCATATACTACTTTATAATCCAATATTAGATATTGTTGCAATTTGATGGGTAGGTTGGTAAAAATAACTATACATATGGTTTTTTATTGAATCTTTCGAATAATAACTATTTAAATAATAACATTATTATGAGTACACAAGATTCGATTGACTTGGAATTTATATTAGAGACAAATAAAGTTTCCCAAATACTTTCTACTTCAACATTAATGTCTATTCATGTTAATATCAATTTATAGTTTCATCAGATTATAAGTCTGCAAATGATCTTAAATAATATATATTGATTGCAGGGGTAGAACGCCTGAATGGTACAATAAAAGCTACGGGCACCTCTGCGCATTGTACTCTGCACGCATCCGCGCCTCCTTCAAGCACAATACCGATGGACCCGAGTCGAATGTATGATCCTTGCATATGCCTTAAGCGATCGCTTAGGGCAGTCCATACACAGTGGACAAATAAACTATCACGGTCGCATCCCCGTGTGATTGAGTGATTTGTTTTATTTGGAAAGTTATGAAGAAAGGGATGTAATATGGTGCAACTTGTGAATAATGAAGAAACTACAAACATTGATCAGGGGTTAATACTCAATTATGGAATACATATTTGTTGGAATATTCTAGATAAAAGTAAACAAAATTATCTGAGAGGAGCATATTGTGTATTTAAAGAAATTTAAATTACGCCAATGCTGCATGTTTTATCAGATTTTAAAAAGTGAATGTTTAAGTTTATTAATGATCAGAATTACAACCTTTGATTATTACAAGTAAATGCAAAATTGAAGAGATGTGGCCTTAATTATTAGCATCACATGTTGTAGCATTACGCTATAGAAAGGGTGTGTTTTCCAAACATGTATCTAGTCTAAATTATTTGGTAAATCAAATACCTATTATCCAATATTACTGCAAAAAAGTAAACATTGAAAAAATTCTACATAGTAATGTAAGTTATATATTATATTTTGCCTTTTGGTAGCTTAAATATTAAAAAAAATATTGTATATTCAGAAAAGAGCCAGCATACAAGGCACAAATAATAATATCATTAAGAATAAACCATATTTTACAGTAATATACAGATAAATATATGTGTATGTACAAGAATGATAATTTTAAGTGGTGAGATATTATATCAATAATAATGAATTCCAATGCATTAATTATGTGGTGTTTTGACATAAGTATATATTCAATTTCAAAAAATATATAGTTGGTATTGTAAAATACAACAATAATTTGTAAATGTGGTTGATGTGATAAAAAATATTTTATATGTTGATATTATAAAATTGAAATAATGCAATTCTGAATAAATGCATAATCTATATTATTGTTTAAAATAAAAAAATTAAGGAAAGAGAATGTGAATAAGTATCAACAAATATGAAAACTCTTCTGATAATTCAAATAGTCATAATATGAAAACTCGGGCCTCATCAAATCCGAGTTAAGAATGTTAACTACCATCTCAATGATACTAAATATTGGTAAGAAAAGCACTGATATAAACGGAAAATTCTGCACATTACTTGTAAATACAACTTGATGAGAGTTAATTAGTTTGTGGGAAACAGACAATTAATTTTAGGAAATACATATTCCAAAGATTAGAATATAATCAAATAATGATGTATTTTTTGTATATAATAATAATTCCAAATATAATATGTAATAAATATTAAGATATAAATAAGTAAAACGTTCTCTTGACTTGTCTAGCATCCAATCTGAATACTGATTTTATTTATCACAGTAAACATTCCTTTAACAAGGGAATCCAACTAATCCAAACGTTTATTTGATTACAAATGAATCTATATGAATCATTAATATTATAAACAAGTTCATTATTGTTACTTAATATTAATTAATAAAAAATACCATAACCTATAAATTTCAATAAAATTTTGAAACAAACATCAACTATCGATATATCTAATCGTCACTGAAATACTCTTAAATAATTTTCAATAAATGTCTGCCGCAGTGTGAAATTTAAAATTAAAAAATGTTGTATTTTACTGCAAGAAATATTATTAAGAGGGACAAAAGATTTTTTTTATATAGAGGTATAAAGAAAATGTACTTACATGTAATATTAAAATAAGATATAACTTATGTACCTCCTCGGGTACCTCCAGTAGACACTGATATTCTTCATAGGTATGTGTGTTATTTTAACTTAGTAGAGTATGGATGCCTTGTATTGTACCTACAAACAAGATAAGAACTTGGGAAGGAATGTGGAATGTTATAAAATGTCTGGGCATTATAAAGGAGACACCATTCCAAAAGTAAAAGCACTGAAAAAATACTACAGGCTACTTTTAACACTGTAAACTAAGATTGAAGATCTATTAAAAATATATCAGAATTATATCTTCCTTAACTAACAAACAAGTAGAATTTAAGATTAAAAAATCGTAT
The DNA here is from genome assembly GCA_022113835.1 of Atopsyche davidsoni. Lineage (NCBI taxonomy): Eukaryota > Metazoa > Arthropoda > Insecta > Trichoptera > Hydrobiosidae > Atopsyche > Atopsyche davidsoni. Next base: position 3,541,674 of record JAILWY010000006.1, on the reverse strand, counting down.
ATCATAAAAGATTCTTCTTTCATTAATTGCTTGTATTTGTGTTTCCGAAAGCTGAATACTAAGATTATTATTAAAACTTAAATTGTTTTTGCATATTTCTACATTTATTTCTTTGGAAGTATTTTATCTAAGAGTATTTTTTATTAGATTATGGATTCAAGTGTATTAAAGAATAGGTATAAAAAATCCTCTTCAAATATAGATATGTAGTTACTATTTGGTGAAAATTATATTTATTATAATATTGTAAGATCTACTATTGCATGATTATAAAAATGACCATTGAATTCGTAAGCATATAAAAATAATGAGGACATAACTGTACATAAATATACTATTGTTAATTATTGTCTCAAATATGTACAAATGTAAATAGACACTGCACATAATTGTAATGATAAGACTAATATCAGCTTACAGAAGTAAAAAAAACAAAATGTAAATTAGATTAAACCAGAATTTGCTCAAGACTGAGCCAACAATGTGTAATGACTTGCAAGTTGACGTTTATAACAAATGTTAAATTGACATTCAAAATGCCAAAATGATATCAATTATTATAATTCAGACCACAGCGTGTCCGTAACCCTCAATATAGTGATATACCGCATAATTTGTTCCCCATTCACGAGTAAACAGTACAATATCAACTTGTCACATATGATTATTGTTGTGTTTTGAAGGAAACAGTGTGCATATTGCATTTTTGTTGTAAAAGTATTTTAATATTATTGTCAACATTAAAAGATAGAATTATACATTTGAGCATCTCACCATAGATGAGCCTTACTTCAATATTTGATGTTATGACTGTTCAATAGTGTTTTTGTCGCAGTGAAGTGTACAATAGAAATTTTATTATGGAGATAATATATGTATCGTGTTCATTGAGGTGTGAATGTAATGAAATGTTAAATATAAAATAATAAACAAAAATGACGAAAAGAAACAAAAATATATATAAATATATATCAAGTCATATTTACCAATTATTGTGTCTTTTTACTTGTACTATAGATCAAATTAATTTATTAATAACTAACTTTCAATACTAACTGCGGCAAGGCATTCAGTTTTTTAAATAAATTGCAAAATGTGGGATGATTGCTTAAACAAGCTAACTAAGCAAGAAAAATAACTTTTCAATTTTCTAAGTTGAAAATACTTACAAAATTTATTTCAAGAGTAAAAATATCATACAAGGCACACTTTGATTGCTTATAAAAAATATGAATAAATAGTCACAAGTAAAATACTAAATAAAAAATTATTCCTATTAATCATGAAAAAAATCATAATACTTTAAACTCAGTCATTTAGAAGCTTTAGAGTATTTGAGAGTAAGCACCGGATACAAAAGGCAAAGTGCACCGATGGAATAGGTGAGGTGGGCTCCAAAACTCCAGTATACTGCAAAGAAAACAAATCATTAGTTCCAGTGCTCCCAACAATACTTTCTAAACTAAATAATCAACAGATTGAACTCAAAGTAATATTATAACGTAAAGTTTAATACTTATAGAAGCAACAATCGGCCCCACAGCTCTAGCGAGAGCTCCCAAAGATCGGAACACTCCCAGCACTGTCCCGCGTTGGTCGTCTCCACCCAACTGCGATACCAACAGCGTCAGACACGATACCACAAAGGCTGTTGCTGCAGAGAAGAATAAAAAAAACATGGATTGTAGATACGAGGCTTGTCCGTAAAATAAGTTCCACGAATTTTTTTCACATCAAAAAACTGGTTTATTTGCAAAGAAAAGTACATTTTTGGAAAGTTCAATTGATTCCATAAAATCGCTCACCAAGCCAGCGTCGCTGCGACATTTAGTCTTGGCTCAGCAGCCGTCAGCGATGGAGCTTCCCCTTGCGTCTCCCGCCAGCTGCGAGTTGCGGTCTGTTATTCGTTTCCTGGCCGCTAAGAAGAAATCGGCGAAGGAAATTCACGAAGAACTTTGTCAAGTGTATGGAGAAGAGTGTATGAGCTCCGGGATGGTGCGCAGATGGGTCAGGGACTTTAAAAACGGCCGAACAGACGTCCACGACGAAGCCCGTGCAGGGTGGCCATCGGTTTCCGACGAAACAATTGCCAAAGTCGAAGCGGCAATGCTTGAAGATCGACGGGTTACAGTTCGGGAGCTGTGCGAAAAGTTTCCGGAGGTAAGCAAAACCACAATTGACAAGATTTTGACTGAACATTTAGGCTATTCAAAAGTCTGCGCAAGATGGGTAAGAACAAGAGAAGAGGAATGTTGACAAAAGGAGTGCGTTTTCACCATGACAACGCCCGACCGCACACCGCCAATCGAACCGCAGCCCTCATCGAAGGATTTGGATGGGAAATGGTGTCTCACCCACCCTACAGCCCAGACTTAGCACCAAGTGACTTCCATCTCTTCCCCGAGTTGAAGAAAAACCTTGGCGGAACCCAATTCCAGACAGGTGAAGAGGTGCAAAACGCGGTTGTTGGTTTTCTACACGGACAGGCGGCAGAGTTCTATGACTCTGGTTTGAAGAAGTGGGTGCCTCGAATGCAGAAGTGCATAGAACGCAACGGCGATTATGTAGAAAAATAAAATAAAGTTTGAACTTTCCAAAAATGTACTTTTCTTTGCAAATAAACCAGTTTTTTGATGTGAAAAAAATTCGTGGAACTTATTTTACGGACAAGCCTCGTATATCGATATTTATATATTCAATATTCTTGACAGAGAGTACTTGGTGGATTTCCATTTTAATATTTAAATAAAATCGTTTGATAATGCCAACGTGAAAGATTGGCGAAACCGATCACCAATAAAATTTAGCATGTGGAAAAATCACAAGTGTTTTATTTAAAATATTATATAGATATTGCACAAATCATTTAAGATTACACTTTTGCTTCTCCCTAAAATTATTAAACTTCAATGTAACCAAAAGCATTGATACCGCAAAATAATCAACATCCTTATTTACATCTGATGATTTGCAGTCAATTGATTGTGATGAAAGAATTCACATTTATTGTAATATCATCAAAGAAGTAAGACAACTTGCTTAATTTTTACTGTTATAATCAAAATATAAATATAAAATATTGAATGCTTACAGAGAGCAAAGAAAAATAATCCAGCGTAGAGTAAGTATAAGGCACTTGTGGGTCCCATAATTGATATGTCTTTCTTTGCTGCCAGAGCCACACAGGTAAAAGATACAGGAATTACGGCAAGACCGAATACTGCAGCTGAGTGGGTTGATTTTGCAGGAATGCGACGAACTATTCCACCCTGTAGCACAGCCATAATTAACCCTGAAATTAAAATAAGCAAGAAGAGTCTTTATCATACAGTTAATAATTCATTCTATATTTCTTATGTAAATATCCACACCATAACTAAAATGCTGTAAGCGCTATTGCACACAGACCCAGTTTCTAAAAATCTATAAATACCATACTACAATATATCAGGGTAATATTTCAGCTCTAGATATATATCTCACCTATCACAAAAAACATTTTCCCCTGTTGCATGGACGTATAACCAAATGTATGATGGGTCAAGAAGGTTAGTGTAAACTCTAACCCAGAATATATAAACATATATACAAAGTACACATGGCCCAATCGCTTTAATTCTGCCAGCTCAGCTGGCAGTATCTTCTGTACAGCTTTGAATTTAAAGAGATCAGTCACTGATATGAATGACATTGCTCTTGACAAGGACATGGCAATACCTCGAGCCCTCTTTTCCTGAAAATTCAATTTTATTAAAATAAAGTGAGAACAGAAAAATTTACACAATACAGTCGAAAACATTTTTTTTTTATACCTTTGGAAGGGTTTCCTTGACAAACAGACCCACAAATAATAGATCAGCCACAGAGAGTAATAACGCAAAGAGGGCAGGGTACATGTACCAATACTGGGAAGACTTGTCGGCCCAGAGTGAGAAGAATGCTCCGATTACAGGACCAATTATGAAACCCAAAGAAAAGGCAATACCAACCAGTGCCTAAAAATTATTTCAATCATATGCAATCTATCAAAACATCACAATAACATAAAATGTATTTTTATTACACTCTATTTCAATTAAATTAACTTACATAATAATTCTCAAGAGAAATTTAGGAATATTTCCATATTTAATTATCACATTATAACTTAAGATTGGAAGACTTTTTATTGAGTGGACCAAAATGTTTATTATCAACGTGCTAAAATCTTACACCATCTTATATTTATCAATTCTAATGATAACATCAGTTAATAAATCAGTTGATTAAGCACGTTTAGTCTACTGTATACTTCTATAGATAAAATCTTAATCACAAATGCGAAAGATGACACTAGCAAGTGTTATTGATATATTTAACGACTATAGATTTGCTTTCATATTTTTTATTACTAATGTGTATCAAAATGAGGCAATTATTATATTTTACAAGGAATTTATTCTACTATCTAGTAAACAAATAAAACATAATAAAAGCATTTTACATTTTAGAAATGGTGCACAAACCTTGAAACCTTTTTAAATACTAAATAATATGAAGCCCCAGGCTTCATATCGTAGAATCCAAGGTTTAGCCCATGAAGTGCGCTATAAAGTATATTTATAAAGTTTTATCATTTGCAAAAAACTTAAAATAAATGTAAATGCTCAGCTAAAAATATATTATTAATTTGTATCTTCTTCTCCTCAGAGGAGGTTGGCAACCATTTCACTGAGCATATACTCATGCTGAGTCAGTGTCCATGGTTTGTTTGTGCATTGATGATTGATTCTTGTTTACAAATAGATATTTCTTTCAATAATAAATGTTTAGCTGCAGTGATAGTAAACTCATATAGCCCGCAATAGCAAAACAAAACAATTTCAGTGAAAAGATTAATTTATAGGGCAATTTCTTAGTTTTAAATTAAGCTTGTACAATATTGCATCATTTCTAAAAATTATATAGTTTAATGCGTTTAAAATGTCTATTGGTGGAAGATTTATGATATATTGACTCAATTGGAGCATTACTCAAATAAGCAGGCTGTGTTAATACACATTCATAATCACTCACCATTCCCTTTCCTCTGTTTACATTGTTGGAAACATCAGATATAATTGCCATACTGAGGCTCACGTTTCCTTTACTCAAGCCCCCTACAAACCTCGCCAGCACAAACAGAGCAAAATTATGAGAAAAGGCCCATATCAAATATGAGAATGCAATTCCAACCTGAAAATAATATTTTAAGTACCAAAATTAGTACGTCCCTTCAGTAATAAGTACAAGTATTGAATCCGCCACTGCCAGTATGAATGATTATATTTAACTAAAATAATGATAGAACGCAGGGCTGCTCAACATATTTTCACTTGAGAGAGTATTAATTATAGGACAATACAACAATCTAGCGGAAAAAATTTCATTAAAATTATAAATAATTATTTATTTTCTATCAATTATTACCATAAGCCTTTTTTAACACAAAAAAATTATTTTTAGTATTTTGTTACCGCAAAATACTTGATGATCATTTTTTTAACATCTCGACACAAATATTTAATTTAATGTTAATTTATTAATTAAAAAAACCACTAAATAGCACAAATTGTAAATACATGACACAAAAGAGTATAAAGTAAGTAATAAGTCAACTTGGGGTTGACTTGGGCAGCCCCGATACAATGCAGATATGTAAAACAAGAAAATGGAACCCATCAGTTCACGATATTACAAAAAGCTAAAAAAGTGTACAAAATAATATCATTTAAAAAAGATTAGTCATTGCACTATTTTAAATGCTTTAAATTTCTGCCGGGTTTGATTTTTTTAAAATGAGTATTAAAATTGCTAGATGAAGATTGCACCATATATGTCAAAACATTCTGAAAATATCTATTGAAATATAAATTGATGAAGTAAGACAAAGAATAATAGTTTAAATAAATTATGTATACAAAAATATATATAATTTACATTCTTGTATTTTTACTAACGTTTAAAAAGTGTCTTTTTTGCAAAGAGCAGAATAAAATAAGCCTATTTTAAGACATGTACAGATAGCAATTTCTGCTCTATTTAATACAAAATATGTAAAGGAAATAGTGTGCCAAAAATTGAGAAGTCAAGACATTGTTGAATTTGCAAATTTACAATATCTAAAGTAGAGCAGGGATTGAAAAGCAAACTCACCAAGCAAACAATCATCACCGGTTTTCTTCCATAGACATCGGAGAGCCCCCCAACAATGGGACTAGCCACAAACTGTAAAAAGCTGTACATGGAGCCTAGGGCGCCTCCGAACAGGACGGAGTTAAACTGTTTAGGAGCTCCGCATAACTCTTGGAAATACCTGATGCTGTTGGAGAGCCATTCATACAGCCCTGCACTGTCATTTGTGCGGTAATGGTCCAAAAGAGAAGGGAGCAATGGCAAAATCATGGTAAAAGCCAACAAATCAAGCAATAAGGAAAAAAACACTAGATATGCCGTACTAGGTGTCTTTCCAAGTGAAGCCTCATCAAATGTTATCTTTTTAGATTGGGACTTGCCTCCATTCTTGGTGCTAGTAGCATGTTTGCTATCATTGGTAGTCTCTTGATATCTCTTTATAAGAATGGATCCATTTGATTTCAAAGGTTTTTCTGACTGCTGCATTTTAGAATCTTTACGCGTATTCAATTCTGTTATACTGGGGGAATAATTTGCTGATCTTGTTTTTACCATGTTGAGTCCTGGAAATATTAAGTAGGATTATTATATTATTTCACTAACATAAAACATATAAAAAAATATTGAATAGTAAAATATAACTATATGTTAAAGAATCTCAAGCTTACAGTGTAAGGCTTCGAGTCTTAATTAAATAAGCACATGAAATTTCTAAAAAGTTCATTAAATAAAAATAATAAATATAGATATTCAACAGTATTCAAGGTTGTCTTATGTAAAAATTACTATCAGACAGGAAGGTTTTGATTTAAAAAAATTATTGGTAATTATTTAAAATTACTAAATAATTACAGTTGTAGAGAATTATAAAACCTGCTGTTAAGGACAACACCGGCAAGCAGATTAAGAGAGTGACAACGGGCAACTAAGTAGATTATATACTAATTAAGGAATTAAAATCCGACAGGTGTAATAAATAATTTTATTGTCACTGTTAAAAACTCACTTTATTTTTAAACAATTGTTACAAAATTGCTCAAATCATATTTAACAATGTCCTATTGATCTCGTGACGAGCGCAATGAGACATCACGAGCAACTACACAACGCAACTATCTCATTTGGTTTACTTTCACCAAACACCTTTCCCTCACAAACGTCTCGAGGCGAAATTGTCAAAACAATCAAACCGGTTGTGCTTGCGTGAAGCAAAGCATGACGTGATGGCGTGTTCTATGTTATATATTTCTACTAACACATCTGAAGGTACGTTATAAATAAAATAAAACTATATATTTTTAAAACTATGAAAATCTTTATAAATAAAAATTAAAAAGTAAAAAGAAATTAATTTAAATTTTCTTCAATAAATACAGGATTTATTTGTTTTTGTAAAAAAAAAATTTCTTCAAACTACCGATATAAAATATTTTAACTGAAAATATTATGTTTTTAAAATAGTAGCAAATCTTTCAAAGGCTTTTAGTTAAATATCAAACCTAATTGTGAAATAAATTATTGAAATAATTAACGGCAGCACTAATAAATAACAATTAACTGTTCACAACGACGACCATAGACGATTGTCGATGACAACAGACTGTGGGTTCTTGTTTTTACACCCCAAATAAATAAATGCCGATTCAGAATATTACTTGATTTTATACTGTAAAAAAATTTCGACGACTCGGAAAATAATGTTGACTTCTAAAACATTTTTATCTGTTACTAAGCGCGGCAATGTATTAAAGGTATAATGTTTTGTTAATAATTTTATAGGTTATATTAAAACATGTGGAAAATTATTTACAACTGTCTTTATTTGGGTTATTGTTTATTTTAGATTGTTCGCGAGCATTACTTAAGGGATGATCTATGGTGTGGGTCAAACATTTGTACAATTTGTCATCAAAGTGATAATGATATTGTTCTGGAGGAGAACCCTACTTCGATTAGCACTGTCCATCAATACCCTCACTATATTGTCTTGGACACCAATATTATTTTAAACCAGATAGATATATTAGATGAAGATGCTATCAGTAACGTTATTATTTTGAGCACAGTGTTAAGTGAGGTGAAAAGGCGAAGTACAACTGTTTACAAAAGACTCAATGATATCATAAGCAATCCTAGAAGAAGATTTTATACATTTATCAATGAACACCATAAGTAGGTTTTTTGCGATCATTAAATTATTAGCGGTTATAATAATTTTTATTATTTTTAAACTGTTTATTTGCAATCATTTTATAGAGACACATACATCGAAAGACTCCCTGGAGAGTCCATGAATGACAGAAATGATAGAGCCATCAGAGTTGCCACTGCTTGGTATGACAAGCATCTGTCAATGAGTATCAACTCAAAGGTGAAATCTGATAAAAAATTAAGAGTTATTTTACTAACAGACGATGCTGAAAACTTTAGAAAAGCGTCCGACGAAGGCATCATCGTGAGCAAGGGTATGTTCATTAATCTCTACTGATAATTCCCATAATACTTAAAAATAAATATTAGTTATACTTAGTGATTTTGAATAAATATGTTCTTTCAGCTAGGAACTACGTGGTCAGTCTCACAGGTTGCTTGGGCCTGGAAGACAAATTGTCTCACAAGAACTTTGTGCTCGAAGACAGCAGTAAAGAGGCACTATTTGACCCACATCTGACCCCTGCTCAAATCCACGATGGCATCCGTGCCGGCCGCCTGCTGCAGGGCTCTTTCCTGGCATCTCGAGATAACTTCCTTGAAGGTTCTGTCAATGTGGAAGGTTATGAAAAATTTGTAAGTGCTTTTTAAAATCACACCTTGTAAATATGTATAATGCTTTAAAGATTTTTCTGTATTTTAAAAAAGACAGCTTTCTCTAGTCAACGCTGCTATCCTCCAGTTTATCTTACCAAAAGTTCAACAATTTTTTGCTCACTATTCAAACATCTCATCTTTGGTTTACTCTCACTCCGATGTCTTTAGGGCCTCTGTACTTCTTCTCAATCGTCCATTCATCATAGATCAATCTTATTCAATGATAGTTTTTTATTTCACAATTCTTGACAACTTTGTTTTTTGCTGCTTCCCCATTGTCCTCCCTATGAAATTATCAAACAGTCTTACTCTTATCACTTATCACTTACTAATCTCTAATAGCCAAACATGAAAAGAAAACCGCCTAATAATATTTATTTATATATTTAAAAAGTCATTAGATACATGTTTCTTTGTATAAAAGTGATGAGGTCTGAAAAGTATATATTATATGTACAATCTCTAGCTTTTGTTATTAAAAATGAAGTATACTTAATAAAATGTATTAATTAATTGTATATTCATAGATTCTCGTTCAAGGGCGTGTTGGTTTGAATCGTGCTGTAGATGGAGATATAGTTGCTTTGGAACTTTACCCTGAAGACCAGTGGACCTGTCCAAGTGAGATAGTTCTGGAAGATGTGGAAGAAGATCCTGGAGACCTGCTGGAAGATGAAAAACTCATTCTCACTGATGAAAATAAAAAACAAAACAAGAAAAAGAATGTTGACAAAACTCCCACTGGAAAGGTTGTTGGTATTATCAGAAGAAAATGGAGGCAATACTGTGGCATCTTACAACAAAGTCTCATCAAAGGTATTTTAAATTTAAAATAAAAAATACACATTAATTGATCTGTTGTTTGAGCCTCACATCCAATCGTTGTTTTAGTTTTATTCTGAACTTCTACTTTGCCTTGCTCGGTCTAGTATTTTCCCTATTTTTGTGGTGTTGTTAACCCAATTCCAATCAACCCAGGATGGCTCGACTAGTGCATTGAAATAAAACATTTTTTTATAGTTTGGATATATTCTGATAATTTTTTTTATACATAAAAATCATTTTTGTTGGTAAAAATTCTGAAAACTTTATTTGCAGCTTCACAAGTGTCATTTGTCACTTTCAGGTGGTACGCGTCACTTGTTTGTACCGGCTGAGAAAAAAATCCCAAAGGTCCGTGTGGAAACAAGGCAGGCAGAAACGCTAGCTTCGCAGCGCATCATTGTGGCCATCGACTCCTGGCCACGCACATCTCGCTACCCCCTGGGCCATTTTGTACGAGCCCTTGGTCGCATAGGAGACAAGGACACAGAGAACGAAGTTCTTCTTTTGGAGCACGATGTCCCACACAGCAAATTCAGTGAAGCTGTCTTGAGCTTTCTTCCTAAACTGCCATGGGTTATAACGGATGAGGTAATTAATATGGCAAACTCTGCTCGTATCTTTAATACATTGAAAAATTACTCATTTAGTACTCGTAAGTAAACATAACACTTGACAACTGCTGTAGCCAAAAACTAAATCACCTGCTATTTTAACATTTCCTTCTATTTAGCCTCAATGGCAGTTTACTTGGAGTTAATTCAGATGATGAGAATTTAGCCAAAATTAATTCATTACTCCCAACATCTTCATTAGTTTATTTTTGCATTTTTCTAATAAGCGGGTAATAATTATCAAAAAAAATTGCCAAACATCCCCTTAAGTGATATATTTATAGAAAGAAAGATAAATTTTATTTATATTATCACAGGCAACATCATAATAATGATCCAAGTGAATTTATAGTGAAGTGAAATTTAGTTTTTGGGCAAAACATGGAGTTTTTGACTATCTAATTTACCTGTTTCCAAAAACCTACCACTAAGATGACTTCGCTAACATAGCATCTGTCTCATCATTACCTTGGCTGATTACAATGCAGTTTTTGTTATCTTCTTTATCCTTTAGTATAATTTTCTTCTTATGATTTATCATCATTTCAAAATTTCTCAACATTGTTTTAGTTCGCTTTAGAAAAAACAATAAATATAAACACACACTCAAACACTTTAACCTACCAATTAGAAATGCTGAATTCATGACAAGTAAATTACGGGGCAAGATTTTAAAACAATGATATGTCAATTTTGATAACCATGAATGTACTTACATTAACATCTTCCAACAGTCTGTCATATGCTTCAGGGATTTTACTACGTTTTGTTCTTTCCCACTGCTTTAGCAATGGCACATCTTTTATGTTTATAGTTTTTTCTATTTCATTAATTTCTAAAAATATTAATTTACTATTTAGTATATATGATATTGGATCATTTATATTTCATATATTTTTAACAGCAGTTTTTCCTTAAACTTAATTTCGTACCTTCTTCTTCTAATTGCTTTAAATTTTCTATAATGTCAGTTTTCTCTTTCTGTATTAGCTCGATTTGATATTTAAAACAATTAATCGAGTCTTTCACACATTTGACTTCATTGAATACTAGCTGTAGTTCCTGTGCCTCATTATTCAGCTGCTTTTGCAATGCTCTAGAAAAAAAATTACATTTTCCAGTATGCTAGTACCAAGTCTACGACAAGTCTGTATTTAGCAGTGAAATGTGAATACCTCGGGTATTCTCCCATCAATCGAGAGTCTGCCTGAATATTTCTTACGATCTCCAATAGGCGATGAAGCTGGTTGCAGAACTGAGGAAGTTGTTCAATCGATAAATTTTGACCTCTATATCTAAAAGATTTTTTTTTAATTTTTAGTAATGCTAATTCTAACTTCGTAAAATATAATATATAAACCTCAATCAAATATAGATAGAAATACTATAGTAAATTGTTATGAAAAAAATACATCTAGAAATAATCTTTACCTCGATTCTCCGTTAGCTGCCAACTGAATGTTTTCCAACGTTATGTTTTCGGGTGTAACAATTTTTTCATAAGAATCTGCATCCAACCTTGAATAAACATTTGATAAATTTACTTGATACTTATTTATTATTTTTATGTTGTATTTATATTCAAAGGAACGTTACATTATATCATCCTCGGTGATTGATTTCTCAGAATATGATTTGTGAATTTTTGTATTTTCATATACTGTATCCATAGTAGTAATTGACACATTTCCTGACTTCTTCGAAAACCCAAAAAATTTGTTGACAAAATGTATAAAAGGCTTTGTACTTTTTTGTGAGCTTCTGCTGCTCATGTTACCACCATTTTCCATTTTTTTTTGTAAATTATGTTATATATATATTTTTTTAATATTTTCAATATTCATTTTGTAAAATTTTGACAGAATATTGATTTCTTAAGAGATTCTTTTGTTTTTATTTTAAAGTAGAATGAACTTAATTCAATAAAAATTGAAATATATATTTTTTAAATATATCCCACATATTAGGTATTTACAATACATATATCGGTTTATTTTAGGACGTAGCCAAAAGAGTGGACTTGCGTCACATCGATGTTTGCTCTGTGGATCCTCCCGGATGCACTGATATAGATGACGCACTGCACTGTCGCGAATTGCCAAACGGAAACCTGGAAGTCGGGGTGCATATTGCAGATGTATCGCATTTTATCAGACCAGGGAACGCTCTGGACAAGGAAGCCGCCTCAAGATCTACTACTGTGTATTTAGTAGATAAGAGAATAGACATGGTTCCCGGTATGTTTAACAGAATATCGTCCTCTTGTAATACCTTTACTTCCCGCTGTGATTTCTATAATTTAATGTGGTTTTTTTTTCAGATTTGCTCAGCTCGAATCTTTGTTCTTTACGAGGTGGAGTGGAAAGATTTGCTTTCTCTTGTGTGTGGGAGATGGACACGAGTGCTAAAATTATCACTACTAAGTTTCACAAGAGCATCATCAAGTCGAGAAGTGCTATGACTTACGAGGAAGCACAGCTGAAGATAGATGATAAATCTCAAAATGACGCCATCTCCATGTCACTCAGGTGGCTCAACAAATTAGCAAAGATTTTAAAAAAGAAAAGAATAGATAGCGGTGCATTGGTTCTTGCATCGATGGAAATCAGATTCCAGGTATTAAAATCATGGGTATTTAAAAATATATTTAGGTTACTTTTTACCATGTACATCTAATTAAATAGCATTGTTAAGTAGTATATATTTATTTGAATAAAATATTACCAAAACAACTTGTTGTAGGTTGACTCTGAGACGCACGATCCCATCGAAGTAGAAGCTAAGAAGTTGAGAGAAACTAACTCGATGGTGGAAGAGTTTATGTTGCTGGCTAATATTTCTGTGGCACAAAAAATTGTACAAGAATTTCCTGAATGTGCCATGTTACGTCGCCACCCTGAGCCTCCCCAAGCTAACTTTGATCCACTTATCAAAGCAGGCCTGAATAGGGTATTTTTATTTCTTATTTAAGACAAATCACTTCAAGGCAATCTTGATTCTAAATGTAAAAGCTGAGTTTAATGGATACGCTTCCAACCTCCAATTTTGTTAAGACCAAAATCATAAAAATAAAAGTTTGGTTAGACTCTTTATTCTCAAATTATCTGAACTCGGATATCTCCCAGTTGTGAAATTAAGATAAAAATAAACTAATTTCAGTAAATTAACTAAAAACTATATATTTTTTTTAGGGCTATGAAATCATAACTACAACAGGTGGCGATCTTGCTAATTCTTTGAATGAAGCTGTCATGCCAGATAATCCATTTTTCAACACAATGCTAAGAATATTGGCAACTCGATGCATGATGCAGGCTGTATACTTCTCCAGTGGTACTCTTCAGAAGAAAGAATTTTTCCATTATGGGCTCGCTTGTCCAATATATACACACTTCACCTCACCTATTCGAAGGTATATTATCGGATTATAATAAATATATTTAATATGTTTGCTGTGTACTAAATTGGATTATTAATACTTTGTTACTATCCAGATATGCAGATGTGATAGTTCACCGCCTGCTGGCTGCTTGTATAGGAGCTGATTGTACTTATCCAGAACTATTGGATAACCGAATCACTTCTAAATTATGTGAAAATCTTAACTATCGTAACAGAATGGCTCAATACGCGGGTCGAGCATCCGTCGCGCTTAATACTCACGTAAATATCATCAAGTTGCATTTGTATTGTTTTAAACTAACGCAAATGTTTCAAGTGTGATCATTTTTGATATTTTTCTTTTCCAGCTATTTTTCAAAGGGAAGGTTCAGCGTGAGGAAGGTTATATCCTCTTTGTACGCAAGAATGCACTTCAAATTTTAATACCCAAGTTTGGATTAGAAGGCACTCTGTATTTAACAAGTAAAAAGCTGAAGAGTAATCCTGATGCTCCAAAATTCATTTATAATGAAGAGGTTTGCAATTATTATAAATTTATAAAAATCTCAAATACGTGATATATTTTTTATTTTATGTGCTTTATAAATATTATAGTTTATTTGTTGGTGGGATCTAATAGGTCAGAGATTTGCACATGCTTACAAAGTCACTTCCAGTAAATATCAAATGAATATTTTTTAACAAGACTGATTCTCGTCGAGTCTTGTTAATCATATTAAAATACTGTTATTGGACTGAAGTTTATTTTTAAATAATAAACAACTTTTCAAAGTAAAATAGATAGCCATGATTTTTTACGCAAATGAAGTAGAAACTGAAATTTATCTTTAAAAATATTATTATCACATTTAAAATTATCAGTGATGTAACTTTTGTGTTGTTTTTTTTTTAGGAGCATACGCAATCATGGAATGATGTAGTTTTCCACTCTTTTGATCCGGTCACAGTTCAGCTCAGTTTAGACTCATCAAATGTGCAGCATGAAAAGTTGGTTTTCGAACTCGTCACGCCGTACATCAAAGGATTCAGCGCCCCTCTCGACCCAGAGGCTGAGAGTCCAGAGAAAAGCAAAATTTCGAAGAGAAGAGAAGGGGAGAATCAGGCCCCGGATGCTGACAAAGGAGAAAGTAAAAAGAAACGCAAAAGGTGAACATAACATTACTTTAATGAATATGTACAGTTTACAAGTTTTAATACAGTATATTTATAATTTGATATAAATTTTAATAAAAAATTGTGCAAAATTTTCATATTCACCTTTTTAAGTTTTAATCTATTTAAAATATTTTTCTAGTAGTATTTTTTTGTTACACCTATGTTACAAAATTATCAATAAATTTTTTTACCCAGTCTAAGAGTTGGGTATTTTATTGAAAGCATTCAAGTTAAAATACAATTCTGCTATAATTTTTACTACATCGTTTGTAACTAGGATTGCCAGGCGTCTGGTTCTCGGTGTGATTTTCAACGGTGTGTTTTTGATATGTAGAATAAACAGAGAATGGATATTATTTTGTAAAATAATACAATCATATTTGGCAATAACACATTCAATGCATTCACAAAAATATTGCTAACTTACATTCCTACCTAATCTTCTCCATAATCAAAAGTGTCTCGTTTTGGAGTAATGTACATTACTCCAAAAGCTACAAACAGTACATGTTACAAATTTAATATAAACATGACTAAAAACCGTGTTGACTGACTATTCACATCCACTTTGAGCCTTAGAGGTTCAAAATGGATTTATTCAATCATTTTTAATATTTAAAACTTAATTATCACTCACAGCAGTGTTTTAGACAATTGTTTTTCCTACACTGAAATCACTGACATTGTTTTATTAAGGCCTTACGTCTAGGGGGTCGCTAGAATTTTCCTACTTACAAAGGGGTCACGTATTCAAAAAGGTTGAAAAATACTGAGTTACAGTATCTATATGCTTTAAAAAAGTAACTGAGGTAGTGTTTTACTTTCTTGATTATTTATAATCAATGCTATTGGAAATCAAATTATGACATGTAAAAATTAATCTTAACTTGATCTAAAGACTTTCTTTTACTAAAAATTCTGACCTAGTAGGTATCCTTTTATTTACTTTTTTATGGCTCGTAAAAGTCTAAAAATCAGATCAAAACAAGTATATAAGTCCATTTAATAAGTCCAAATTTCCATATTGTAACATCCAGTTTTATACAATTTACCAGGCTACCCTATTACCAACATTTTTTCATTTTTATATAGACTTCAAAAATAAAAATCCAAAATGAAATAAAAACATACAATTATTTCAATCTCTTATCGCATTAAATGAAGTATAATTAAAGGTACATCACTCTGATTAGTACAAGCACATGGATAAAATTTAGATTTAAAGAATAGGTATAATATAAACAAATTATTTACTAAGCTACTGTCAAATGTATCTTAATACCAAAGCTATGAATGTACAGCACTAAGAAAATTGACAAGAATATTATAGAAAAAGTTATGATTAGAAAGCAATATCAAGATTTTTACTAAGCCTAGTTTTCTAAACTTTAAGTGATGGCAATAAAAGAAATAGGAAAATACTTCTACTCTAAATATTACTACAAAAAATAAATAATATAAAGCACATAAATAAGTATAAAAACATGTACATTAACTTTATTACAATGTTTAACAATTATCAATGTAAAGAATATCAACATAAAATTATTGAAGAGACAACTTACTCTCCCTTTACCGGGATCGGCTCAGCTTTGAAAATCCAAAAATACCATTAACCGGCATGGCGGTCTTTAAAACTCTGAATTATCCAAGTTATCATAGTTTTTTTATTTATAAATTTTTTTTGTCCTCGTACGAGGAAAAAAAATGGTTTAGAAATATAATTCATTTGCACTACTTAGTTTATTATAAAAATAATAAAGAAATAGTAAAGTAAAGCAGGTCTAGGGCAGTTGTGCTTTAACGATATCTTTTTATTTTATGATTTTGTAACTTATAGGTTGTTTCCGTATTATTGGTTTTTGTCAAACGTATTGTTCAGAGGGCTCCTTCTAGAGCTCTACAAAGGCATTTAAGTATCAATAAGTAAAATAAAATGTTATGAAAATATAAATACAGTAGATGATGGAGCTTTAGATAAATATCTACATCATTGGTATCTTTGGACACGGTGGATTTTATACCTACTTTTTTTATCAGACAACTTCATGTCATCTGAAAAATAATACAACTGGCAGATTCTTTTCAAAATGCATCCCGATAAATTGAGATTAATTGTTATTTAATTTTTGAAGTTTAAAACTATTACACTTATATTATTTATATCATTATTTTTAGACAAATTGAAAAAAATAAAATATATAATAGAAGAACATTTATTCTCCGCACTTACAAACTAAATGAGAATGTGTTAGTACTGTTTTTTCTGTCTCAATGTACAAAAAATAATTTGCACATTTTGACAGACCCTTAAAAATTAAAAAAAAATTACACTTTTAAGCAAAACACACGCTATAATTCTCTATATAAACAATTTTTTAAAAAAATCCCAAATTTTGCATTTCTAATCATTAAGCAAAAATCATAAATCCACTTAGTCCTAATGTTTTGGGTATGAATGTTAGCTTTGTAAAAGTCTGATTGAAATTTAAATGATAATATATTTTTAACCAAAGCAATTTCTTCATACAAAATAAAATTATTTAGACAATTTAGGGATGAATAAATCTTCATAATAACAAATAAGTCATAAATTTCAATGTGAAACAACTAAAATGGATAAATAAATTTTTGTTTCTTGCATAAATTAACTATTATCAGGAGTAATCAAATAATTTTATTTCATTTTGTAAAAAAAATTATAAATCTCTTACTCGTAGGTATATACATAAAGAATAAATATTCATTTCAAAATTAATCAGCAGGTGTACAATAAGATCAAAAACTTGGCATCTCTATTCATTCATTATTTTTATTCAATGTCTAATTAAGATTAGATTTGAGGGTCGGGAGCATGTTTTGCGAATCCTAACTCCCGCAGTACACGCTTAATGTCTTTATAAACGGAAGCGTCTTCTATAGTACCTGGGAGTTTTACCAACTTACTTCTAGCCAGATCGGACATGGACTTGCGGAGAGTCTTCCCTGACCTGGTGCGGGGGAGGCCCAGGACGGCTGCGGCTTTGTGAAACGATGCAATCGGTCCGATCAACTCTCTCACCATGCACACCAGCTCTCGTGCAATCTCTGACTCATTACGTTTTGCATCTATAATAAAATTTATGTTCATTCATAATAGGACGCCACATACTTTAACAATATTTTTATATTGTAACAATAAATAATATGACATTTCAATTTTGACTTAAGCAGTAAAATATTTGCAACAATAATACAAATATATTTTTAATAACTAAGCTGTACTTATAGTATGTCAATTCGAAGAAAAAAAAAACTCTATTGTGATATTTTCAATTAGATAGATACTTACAAAGGAAATATATCTAATGATGCGGGATTACAATATTTATCACAAAATAATTAGTTTTTTGACATCTCTATCTCTAATGTATGTCAGTTTACTCCATGTTTTAAGTTTGCCAAAATTTTGCCATTTTGTAGTCTTCGAAATACCCAAATGATGATGGGACATTAGTAAGTTACACCAAATAATGTTATTATAACTTACTCGGTCTCATGACAAAGAGGCAGAGTGGTATCTCTCCTTTGGTACACTCAGGAACACCGATCACAGAAGCATCGGCCACATCGGGATGTCCTAGCACCACATCTTCCAAGGCACTAGTACTCAACCTGTGACCTGCCACATTTATGACATCATCATCACGGGCCGTCACAAATATGTGTCCATGTTCATCTGCATAACCAGCATCCATCGTATCATAGTATCCCTTGATATTAAAAAATAATAATAAGAAGACAACAACGCTGGTAGCAGATGTTACTTTGATTATTGTTCTTGTTACAATGTGCATCGTATTTTTACAAAATGTCACTTTATTTCATTTGTAGTCCCCTTAACTCACCGGGTACTTGGAGAAATAGACTTGTCGGAAGCGCTCATCGGCCAGGTAGAGAGTGGAGGCAGTTCCAGGGGGCAGAGGTAATTTTATCGCAATGCGGCCTAACTCATGAGGGTCAGCTTGAGTGCCGTCGAGTTTTAAGATTTGCACTGAAAAGAAGTGCTCAACATTGCAATCACATTTGTATTGAAATTACTATGATGATGCAAGTGATATTTACTATATCACTCACAGTATTATAAATTGTGATAGCATTTCTACATGAATTTAGATAATTAGGCTATATGGCTTGCAGTGAAGGTCAAGAGGACTGGAATTGTACAATTTTGAAGGATATTGCCTAGTCGGTAAACCAGCACAGAATTTCACAAATGGGAAATCACTGAATGATTTTTTGAATTATAACTTTCAATGAAAATATCAACGTTTATTGCCACTAACATCTGAACACAAGATTTTAGGTGTCTAAATAAAAAGAAGATTGATTTCATTGTGAAATAATATGGCTTTATTAGCAAGATAGAACTTGAAAATAATGATTTAGGTAAATTGATGTAAAGATTTTCTAAGCTCTCCGTGTCTACAAATTGATATTCAATTTTATATTACAATTGTAATAATATACAAGAGTGTCAGAGGTGAATGGCATTATTGACGTGGTATATCTACGTTTTACATATTTATAAAGAATGTACATTATGTCAATCAATATTCACAAATAAGCTACAAGTAATCAAAAGCCAAGTGTTACTCACCATCATATCCCGGGACAGGCATGCCCGCAGAGAACTTGGGTGGCCTCGTGCCTCCCTGTCCCAGCCCCAGGCAAGTGGCCGTGATGGCGTGCCCAGTCTCCGTCTGCCACCAATGGTTCAGGATGGGGACATTGAACACTCGCTCTGCCCATGACTGCAGGAAATGCGATATATTTATATTTATCGAAATTGCGATACAACTAAGTATTAGTATTATCAGCCCACAACTGACCCAGAAAAAAAGTATAACCTTGTTTTATTATTAGAGATTATCAATAAAAGGACAGCTTTACTCTGCCCACATGCAACTCTGAGAGCAGATTCTTCTTGTTTTTGTGTAATCGAAAGTATTAAATACGGATATTCACAATTACAATAAATTATCGGAAAACAAGATGCAAAAGGTGTAGTATTAAATTCGGAATAAATTCATTACTAAACACAGCTTTGTAAAAGTCAATTAAGAATTTATATCAATGAATAAACCAATATAGGCATATTTTCAAAATAAAATTATTATCAATTCATACACAACTTTATATTAAAACTTATGTATTTTAAACTATTAATGCAATTATTACATTTCTTTAATTTTTATAATTTTTTTTTTTTCTCTCAATGCAATAAATTTTTTGATAAAAAGTATAGGATGTAGTAGTTTGAAATATAAATGTAAAAATAAAGAAAACATTAAATATATACCTAAAAAAATTATCGATAAATTCTTATTTACTATATTAATTATATTTCATGTTTTCAACCGCAACAAGTGTTTTAATATTATGTTATTTTATAAAATCCAGCGTATATTACTTGATTGGATTATTTTATTTTTTTTCATTATGTGTATATATTTTCGGATACGTACTTTTAAAATACCGTTTATTACCGAATAGTGTATATTAATTTACTCAATGAAAATATTTAAGTTATCAAAATCAAATGTGATTTGTTACTTTTGAGAGTATTTTTTTATTGGTATAATTAAATTTACAAAACTTCAAGGTACTTGGTGATTGATTCATTCATTTTCCAATAGCAGCGATTCCCTGGGCAGCTCGAGCTATGGAGTCGCAGCTTTCTGCAGTAAAGTAATTGCAATCTAAAAAGGTAGTGCGTTGGGGGAAACGAAATACTGTACGACGTTGTGCAAGCAATTAATCGGTAAATAGTGACGTAACAGAGGAGAATTCAGCATTCGGACTTTCTGTGCTTATAAGAATATATTATATTCAATGT
This sequence comes from Atopsyche davidsoni, assembly GCA_022113835.1. Taxonomy (NCBI): domain Eukaryota; kingdom Metazoa; phylum Arthropoda; class Insecta; order Trichoptera; family Hydrobiosidae; genus Atopsyche; species Atopsyche davidsoni. The sequence goes on along the minus strand of JAILWY010000006.1, from coordinate 3,520,842 downwards.
GATTTATTATTTTATGATTACGCCATCTAGTCATTGGATAGCAACATTTTGTGGTGTACATCTTTGTATCTCTGCATCTAACATTTTCATAAATTACTTCATAGTTAAATAATCAACATCCTCGCATTTTAATTTTTGTTTGTGATTTATTTGATTTTATACGAATTTGTATTTAGCCTTGCAATACGGGCATTGTTTTGTATGAAGCTCTAGATTTTAATTTAGTAAAACAAAAAAAGACAAATACATCGAGCAGGTCACTCGGTATGCACATATTTTTAACTCGTGAATTTTATTACCATCAATTTGCTAATATGAATAATTTGCTTTCAAGAAACTATAATCACCAACATTTTCAGAATTAGTTATTGTTTCAAAGACTTGACCACCCAAATATCTTACAGGAAAAAAAACTGTGGATTTATGTCTTTTACTGTGTTTCCCTCTTTGAGATATTTCCCCGTTGGATTTTATTTCAAATACCTTTGTTTCGTCGTCACAGTGCTCGCCTGCCACGAAGACGTTCCTCAAGGACTTGGTGGAGTACTTCCTGCCGAAACGCATCTCGGGATCCTCCCGCTTGATCACGCGGAAGGCCGTCGGGATGGTGAAGATGGCGTTGACCTGATGCTGATGGATAATCCTGAATAGAAATAACCACAGCGCAAACATTTATCAAAGAGAAAAGATTTTTTTTTTTTAATATTTACTAACACGGTACTATATTTACCAAATAGAAAAAAACGAATCGCTTGGTAAACACATTTGCGTAATTCGACATTATAAAAAATTGTTTTTGGGAATTTTTATTTACTATTGGTACTGAAGGTTTCTCTTGAACTTCTACGTATCTTGGGCATTAATTCATTGTTAACCTTTTCCGCTGTGAATTTCAAGATCGACACAAGAATTCATCAAGTGAGTCACTAAAGTCACAGGTTTTACACGAAGTACCTGTAAACTCAAGAATGTATGTACAAACGAACGTGGCTTCTTCCAATTGCCCATCACTAAAATGGGAAGTTATTGCCTAAGATACATTGAATATTATTTATAACTTGCATGTTATGATATGAAAACGCTGTATACAACAGAATGCGATATATAAACATCGAATGTATACAAATGATTCTTAATTTTTGTGAATATTATAATACAGCTTTCACTTTGCTGCTGAAGCCACGGCACTCACCTGAAGTACTGTCCGGGGTCCGGAGTCCTGTCGGGCTTCCCCTCGTACATGACGGAGGTGATGCCGTAGAGGAGGGGGCCGTAGCAGATGTACGAGTGGCCCACCACCCAGCCCAGGTCTGATGCAGACCACCACACGTCTCCGTCCCGCATGTTGTAGATGGCGGCCATGGACCACGCCAGGGTGGCTATGTGACCCCCGACAGGGCGCTGGATTCCCTTGGGCTTATCTGAAATATATGCCGATATCATCACGCGAGGATTTCACCCAATTTTTAACCATTATAATCTAACGGCAGAAAAATATTTTCATATTTACGATTTAATTTAGTATTGACTTAATTTATTGCCGATTAACTAATACTAATCGATTGAGTCACACGTGTGTAATGTGAACCAGTCCAAACAATTGCATTAAGCGTTGAACAAAAGTTCATATTTATTGATGTCCATTGACAAACGAATACGAAAACTGAATATTAAGTACGAGATGTAAATTAATTTGAGACCGGTGTGTGAAGTTTCCTCAAACTTTTCAATAGTACATTATGAATAGGAAAACATTGGTGGCATTTAGAAATTAGTGATATGAAAAGTGATTTTAATTGACGATCAAATAGGTATATACATACATATCAAAAATACTTATTTTGATGTTGATAATGGCTTTCATTATATCGATATTTAGCTATATCATCTATATTTGCCTCACTTCATACATAAAAATATTATTGTTACATATTTTTTATCAGGATTTTCAAACTCTAGATCACGGCGAGTAAGCAAATTTGCTTACCATTGGTCTACAAAGTGGTTCTTATGGTAAAATAAATTGACGAAATCCATAGTTATAGAGTGTTTTCCAAATGATGACGAACATTGCATTCGCAGTATTTTAATATTTGCTGTTCTCGATATACCAACAGGCACCCACTTATAAAAGCTTCAAGTAAACATTTACAATTCGTTGACCAATATGCATCATTATTTGTACAAATAGATGGGTAGTTTAAGTACCCATTGAAAAACCAAGAAATGTTATATATTGTTTGATGTATATAAACGGATAATAGCAACGAAGATTTGTTACAAATTCAATACACAAACAGTAATTATTACAAATACAATTATTATATACAAAAATATATATCCAAAAATTCATGAAAACATAGCGACTCTTTTTTTTTCAGACATCGCGAGGAAGGATTTTAGGTCGCAAAAGTCTTGTATTAAAATCTTAAGCATGATGGGATCTGTATTAGAGTTACAATTATTGTAGTGTAGTGTAGTGTTAACTCACAAGTTTAAAGTGCTAAATATAATTTAAGTTTTTAAAATTATTTTCAGTGATTAAAAATGCTATGAAATCTTTACATCCAACTATAAACTAAATTCAATAAAGTAATATTAAACTCTACTTCGGCTGTTACCTCGATCGATCCGCGTCGCTCCCGGTTTACTGCCCCTCCGTACGGAATGTCATAAAACGAAGACAATATTGAGTAATGGAATGACTGTCCGAGATTAACGACAGGGAAAATCCGTAGAAGGTAATTAAAATCTCAGATCATTATAAATTCACTATTGTGCCTCCCTGGCACTCAAAATAATAAATGAATTTCTGAGCTCAGCATTAATATTCATAATCTAGCTCAAGTCATAATCATAATGACATCGACATAGTAATTTCTTGAAGTATTTGTATGATGATGGTCGCTGATTCTGCGGGCAACTCACCGGTGGTTCCCGAGGTGTAGAGGATGTAGAGCGGGTCGTTTGCCTCCACCGGGACGCAGGGGTGGGGGTCGGTTAGCTCGAGAGCCTCGTTCCAGTCCATGTCCATGTCGGGGTCCAGCTCGCAGGACTGCACCGCTCGCCTCTGGAAGATGATGCATTTGTTCGGTGTGTGTGTGGAGGAAGCCAGGGCTTCGTTGACGATGTCCTTGTACCTGCAAAACAAGAGACAGCCTAAGCATATCAAATACGTAGAGGTTTTCATAAGGAAATAAATTAATCATTGTTTTAGAGAATATCTGTGAGTGAATAGTGTGTATCTCAACTTAAGTCTTAGGTAAGTTTACTCTTGGGGTAGTCGACTTAAGCCTTACTTGACAATTTTGTTGGGCTCCACTCCACAGCTGGCGGCGATGATGACTTTTGGCTGAGCGTGCTCGATACGTGCGCAGAGCTCTCGCGCTGCGAATCCTGCAGCATTTAAATATATATATATTATATATACAGCTGAAAATGAGTACTCATGGATTGATAGAAGTAGAATATGATTGTATTACCCCCGAACACGACGGAGTGCACTCCTCCTAGCCGCACCGTGGCCAACATGGCCATGATGGCCTCAGGAATGAGGGGCATGTAGATGAGCACCCTGTCTCCCTTCCCTACGCCCAGCTGGGCCAGGGCGCCAGCTAAGTGGGACACCTGAAATATCGGCCATCATTGTATTTAATAATCTCTTGCGAGCTGAAAAGGAGAACTGTACTTTATAAGAAAACTACAAACGAATTAGAAATCGATTTTAAGCAATAAAGCTTCCGGATTCACAATTCAACGCAGAAGTTGAACCGAGAACTCTCGCTCTAATAACGGTTCAACCAACAAACCAATTTATTGAATAATAATATACGTTTTATTAAAAAAAAAATTAATGAAATATGCACATTTACATAGTATCGATGAAGAATTTAATTAATTAAATATTTTTTAATCCAAATTGAACTACATATTACATGGTCAATAATCATGTTAATAAAATTTATCGTATTGTCGATCGAAAATTATATACTTGAAGTAAGTTTTCAAAAAGGTATTTTTATGAATAAATTAATAGTTTTGACATTTAGCTTTTTTTATATGATTTTAATTTTTCCAAACATTTATGGGTTTCCACAACCTCTAAAAAATAAGCAACGAGATAACTTTTCTGATTATAACTTTGGGTATTTTAAAGGATTCATAACAATGAACACAATGGTATTAATATTTTTCGGAAATGTTTTCTAGGAATATAATTTGTAAAAAGAGCCGAGGAAACCTTGCAAAAGATGCAATAGACAAATTAAGAGATTCCAGTTTATTTTCGATTGTAAAAAAATAGTACAAGTGATTAATTTACAACTAAGTCTATCGAAATTTATAATTAGCCCGAATAATCAGTTTGACTTCCAACTACTACAAATATATAAAACCGATTTCTGGTAATGGGTGAAACAAAAAGATTTAATTTTTGTAAATTATGTTTTAGCTGTAAATTATCTCCAGATTGAAACAGTCAGACTTAAGCATTTAACTTATTCTTCAAGTCATACAAAAAGGGTTTTTAACACATATTTTTCCGTACTCAAACTCAATAACGAAAATAAAGAAATTCGTAAACCCCCCAACTTGCACACAGGATCAGGCGATAGCCACACACTTCATTGTAAGCATGGTTCTAAGAATATTATAAATAACCAAAAAAATAATAATCATCTTGAAATATTTTTTTACATGAACCAGGAGACGGTTTAATCATAGGTTGGCAATGTGTATAAGATATTTCGAAGTGGTTCTCTAGAACATGATGTTGGATGGTAATGAGGGTTGAGTGTAACCCGGAGCAACAAATCGCGCCGCCAACTTGCGGCTAGCCAATCTTCTTCATCATGTGCCTCTCCTCAGAGGAGGTTGGCGATCATTTAAATTAGCCAGTGTTCATGGTTTTCATAGGAAAAGGTGTTCTTAGGTGTAGTGCAGTGCCACTCAAAGTGGTCCCTACGGACCCCAGGGGGTCCTTAGAAAATTAAAATCGACTTGGGAGTCCCCGAGCAACGTCAGGGGGTCCGCGCAAGGTTTAATATAAAATAAAAAAATTGTGACACATTTTTATTAATAAGGAAGTTAAAATAAATAACAATGAATACATTATTACCAATTTTTACGTTCTAAGTAAAATACAAATATAGACAGGTGCATAAAATACAAGTAATAACAGGCATCGAGGTTAATACAGGAACGCAATAGAGTCGATACTCGCACCAACTAGTCTTTAATATGAATTTATGTAGTTTTTCATCCAGGGTCCGTAGGCAAGTTTTGACTATGAAAAGGGGTCCGTGGGGCAAAAGAGTTTGAGAGCCACTGGTGTAGTGGGTCCCCGAGTCCTGTTAAACCGCAGGTTTATATTGGAAGGAAAAGTTTGCGTTTGGCCCTTTGTTTTGGGTTAGGTTAGGTTTGTTGCTCCGGGTGGAGGGTGCTCGAGGGTTACCTGGTCGAGCAGCTCGGCGTAGGAGACGCGCCTGACGCCCTGCGTGAGGGGACTGTCGTGCACCAGAGCCGCGCGCGCGCCCCGCCCCGCCGCCACGTGCCGGTCCACGGCGTTGTAGCACGCGTTCAGCTCCCCGCCCACGTACCTGAAACATCCCCCGGCACGTCACCCCCGTGGCCGACACCGACCGACCCCACTCGGGCCTGGTCGTGGTCGTGCAGAGCAGGCCAGTGAAATCACACTCGCGTAATAGCATTTTGCAAACCTCCCGATGGGCTCTCTGCCCAAGGATTTCCAAAACTGAGACACTCAAATTAACACACTTTAGGCGGGTACCAAATTGACTAAACAGCGTAGCGTGTGAAATCTAGTCTATACACTCTTTGATTTGAATGTAGTCAAATATAAAAAGTTGAACCACTTCATACACACTTTGCGGATTACTTGGCATCACAACAACACCACTTTGTCCTAAAAATTGTTCAATAATTGGAGTACATATTATCATTATCTGACCACTCCACTTCTTCATTATCACTTTGTTCAGAATCACTGGACAGTATTGGTAGAAGTAACGTTGACGAGTCCTAAACAAACCTTCTGCCGCTTTTAGAGTAAACACATTCAAAAACGTATTAATATGCGCCCCCGCCTTCAGGCAGTAGTCCGCGGAACGGGTACTAGTAATGTGTTAAATATTTTATTTTATCTTCAGCAGCACCATAGGGGTTTTAATCCCATTAATATTTGTTAGCTTCTCAATTTCAAGACATGCCAAAAACTTATGAAACAATATTTCCGACTACAATCATAAGGAATTCATTGCATTTGGATGAAATTTTGGATTCACTGTTCCCACCTAACCTAGAAATCAATGAAACAGTTCAATAAGAGGCAGTTTTCCTTCTTCCGAGCAAAACTTTGGCAATTACCTTAAACACAAATGAACTTCAAAGTTTCAAACTATCTTTCAAATGAGGTTTCTTCGTATTGTTTATGTCAGTTTTCAGATTACTTAACCAATGATTTCAAACAGTTCCCACGTAAACATTTATATTTAATTTATTATTTGTCCTTTGCGTAATATATTACAATCACCCATAAACTTTATTAAAGCAAAAAAATAACATAACCACCAACAGACAATAATCCGATCTAAAATATTTCCCATTATTTTTCCACGAAGCCATCGATTTTTCGCTTCGTTTCGCACATTTATTATGAATTATGCATCTGAAAATATTAATATGCTAACCGAAGAATCAGTATTCACGTACAGCTATGTAAAATTTCCTATTTATAATAAAGCGAAGTCCATATAATACATTAGGTCCCTAAAACTAACAGCGTACGTGGGAAACAGGATGACACGTATTATTTTTTTCCCTTTAAAAAAAAATATATCAAATATATTTTCCGATATGAACGAAGGATAAGTTTATTGATGTCTAGCTTTTTTTAAACTAAATATTAAAATAAAATCTATATTGTTTTGTAAAAGCTAAACAGATAAATTAATAGTAATTTAGTTTTTCGTGAAGTTTCATGTTTCACTCAAGAATCAGTCATTATAGCGTAAATTTTATTTCATACGAACTTTTAGTATTCAAAGTGAAAATATCTTTTAATCATACTAACGATGGTGGCACATATTATTCAACGTTTTATATTGGAATGATCCTTTAATTTCAGGAGTAAAATCCGAAGAAATAAATCTCAATCCAATCTAACTAGCAAGCAACATTAAAAAAAAATTATATGTGTATTATACCAGAAAGTCAGAAAGCTCCTTTTTTGGTACATATTCATAGGTCATTAATCATTTAAATATAATTTATCAAGACATTTTCCAACCAGTAACCCAGTGGTTTTTTTATTGTGGTTATATGAAATATATACGTAAATTATAACATTTAGCTATAATGTCATATGTTGATCTATATTCTTATCTCTTTATGAAATATCACGTAACCTCCGATATTTATAAATAAGAAAAGTTTACTCGTTAGTAAAGCAGACAAATACATAATTTGATAGAGAGAAATCAAATTAAAAGTATGAGACTGTCGACAGTTGACCAAAGATAATATTAGACGCGATAAGTAGGAGTATGCGCTTACCAATAAAAAAATTAGTTTGAAGTATAGAGAAGGTTAAATTACAAAAAAATATAATTGTGGGCTTTTCAGGGCTACGGGGCTGGGAGAGGATTAATTCGTAATTTACCTATCAAGCTAAAGACAAATTCCTTGGCGCATCTCCTAGTATCGCTTGGGGCTTGATTAATCTTGAAATATGCTGCAAGTGATAAGCAACGAACTCAGTAGAGAATTTCTGGTTGCTTTTAATTAAATTTTCATTCGTCATAGCTAAAAAAGAAACGCCTGTTCGTTAGTAAGCCTGAGTACAAAATGCTTTATTTCCACGCAATTCACAAATATGACGCTACAACTCTTTATATGTTAAAATATTTTTTTATTGATGATACAAGGAATACTTATTGCTTTAAGTAATAAATTAGTTATTAATGTAAATATAAAAAAATATTGCTTTCAAATAAGTTTTATTTTTATAACGAGTACTTGTATTTAGTGTCAGTTTAGGTAACAACTTTTTTCACTGTCGGGGATGATTTAATGAGAATCATGTTGCCTTTATAAAGTTTTTTGTTTAAGACTAATAAATATAAAAATTAACAAGTATTCATATTAAAAATTTAAAAAATGTTGTACGAAACTTTAAGGAAGTTTTGCTCATTATTATAAAAGGTTAAAATAGATAGGAAGGTTCGTATTGTTAAGTTTCATATAATTTCAATATAACTCGGCTATTCTTCAAAACAACGTGTAAGAAAGCTAAGTAAAACTTTTACATTAAGTAATATACTCTATCAAAGCATTTTGCTCTCTAATGGTACGAAGTACAATCAAAATGTGAAATACGCCTAACGCGAGCTGAAAAAAATATTATATGTGAATTATTATTTACAATTTTATAAATTTAGTAGACTCTTTCATTTTTTAACGTAATGTTTATTAAAATAATATAGTACTGTAAAATTACTTCTACACTGAATAGTGTATTTAAAAACTTCAGTATTCATGTGTATACTATTTAATAAGTACGTGATAAATTTTTATTATATTTTTTTTATTTACAGAAATATTTAATGATGACATGACAAATATTGCCAAAATGCTAGGTTGGTATCCTCAAGCAGAGTAATATCACTAAATATTTTTTTAAATAAAAATATTATGTTTTGTAAATGTTCGTCAGTTGTTTCAGTTGGCAAGTGTACTCACCACTTGGTGAAGGGCTCGTTGGAGTTGTCGAGGACCTTGTCCCAGGGCTTGGACCATGTGACACACTTGCCCACGTCCGCCCAGAAAGCCTGCGGGTCCTCCAGCGACCTCTTGTACGCCGCCTCATAGCGCGGGGAGGAGTACGGCTTCTGGTTGAGGATGAGCTCTGCAAGGGAAACCGGCGTATGAGAAATGGTGGAGATGACCTATTCGAGATAATACGCTTAGAAAAAGGCAAGCCTCTGCAGACGAACCACATATTCTCAAAAAAAATTAATCTCTTAAATATTTCAATCATTTCATGGTTTTTATTTTTAAATTATTGATGTATTCATAGAGTTGATTTATCACAATTATGAAAATCCAAAAAAACACAATTACTCAATAAAAAAGAATCAAGGTTTGATCCAAAACCGAGTTGGTTTTTTGTAAAAATATGATTAAAACCTTAGACGGCCAAGAACTTGATTTTGGCTTACAGCTTGACAATTTTCTGCCATTAAAACCATATTTGGTTTTATTATAAAGCCCTTATAACAAAAGTAAACTACAAGTTTTTTTACCTTAATTTAACCATAATTTACCAATATATATACTTTCGCTCTTAATACATCAATATTTGTTTAAAAAAATAAAAATATGAGATAAGTATATTTAATTGTAATATTATATTTCCAAGATTGAATCCATAAAAAAGTTATTGAAATTTATATTTTGTGAATAGAATCTTTATACATAGTCAAAATTGCACAGATTTTTTACACAGAAAGAATCGGAAACTAGTAAATACAAGGCAAAGTTATAGAGAAATAGGAAATTCGATGTATATTACCCGTTCCGCATATAATATATATTCCGATCCATTAAAAATCATCATTCTGTATATCTTAAGTAATATTGTTATGTATTCGCTAGAAGAAGTTATCAAATACTACACGAATCTGCTTTAGACGAACAGATGGAGCAAATTTGCTTTGCAAGTTAATTTGAAAGCGCACTCGTGAAAGGTCGACCCTGCGGCTGCACAAACACGTAAATCAATCTCCAGATTATAAGTCCTCTCAGAAATATTCCTCGGGCGCGGAGTGGCCGGGCAAGCAAACATCCTCCGGGAGCGCCGGTAAGTAATTGGAAATCTATTGAGATTTACAGCAGGACGCGATGCTGCAGGCTCTGCATCGCGAAGTGCAATCACTTTGTGTTTTATTAAAAAACGTATATAATATTTCAATCCAGACTTAACTTATCAAATCTGTAACGAGCCTGATTGGTTATCTACGTATACCTTGTAACAAAAAAAAATTATTGGGTGCTTCTTCTCAGAGCAGGTTGGTGTACATAACATATCTTTTCCTGGGTCAGTCTTAATCTAGGCATTGGAAACTCGCTGGAGATTCCGATGATTCAGAGATTCCCTGAAATACCATATTATGGGTGTAGTTTGATTTGTCTTCATCTCTGTAATAACGCCCTCTAATAATGCGTTCACGATATTGTTCAGATTTTGATGGAAAAGTTGCTGAATAAATATAAATCTGATGTTTTTGCGGTAGTGCAAGTGAGGTGAAAGCTATGTGAAAGTGTCTCTGATATTTTTTCGTTGATAAAAGTGAAGTGAGATTTATGATTTACGTGATTTTTATACATAAAAATAATATCAATTACATTGTAATTATTAATAGTAAAAATTAAAAATAAATAATAATGAATTGTTTTGCTTTATGATTTTTTTTTTATCGCTGAAGTTAATATTGCTTGTTTATGTTTAAATTTTATATTTACAACTTTAAGAATTTATCAAAGCTTAATTGATTTTCACTTTTTTCTTATCTCGGAGTGTTTACATTCTAAAAAGCATAGCATTTTTCTCATTGTCATATTTGTTGAGCAGGGGGGTTGGAGTTTCTCTGGTGCAATATTTGCACATTCAACCTTTCAAAAGTCACCTGGTAACAGCAGAGTTGAATTAAATGTAGAAAAGGCCGAGAAGCTCGATTGGTGCAAAATCCGTTTCCATTAGCTAATCAATACCGACAACTATTGTTTCAACGGCAATTGTCTAAATGTAAAATACCAACTGTCTACGAGTCAAGGGTCACCAAATAATTATGTGACAAAACACTAAGTATATTGAAAGGCCACTTTGTTGAGGTTTGAGTTAAAATATAAAATACTTTTAAACAGAATATTATAACCATGGGAATTTATTTATGAAAAAACGTATTTTTCTGATACAAAGCTATCATTGTTTAGTTTTGTAATTCGAGTATTTACATATACGCTAACTTTGTAAAAATTTGCATTTGAAATTAAATTATCTCTAAAATTTGGTTCTTGCCAAAAATACAATATACTCGTAGTTCAAGGACTTGCAGACAGGAAAAGATTTCACGCTATTGTTGAAAGCACAATTTGACTTAAATAAATAATTCATTATCATATGACGATAATCATATGACGATAATGCCATCCGAAATAATAGAGTGATTACAAAGTTTATTGAGCTCATGCAAAATAATGAACACAATTTTTGGCTATCGAATATATCATACGAATTTTGCCGAAAACGTTGATTTGAAATTAATGCTAACCAAAAAATATTCTTTTTTCCCAAATCCAAAGATGCAATTATTTCATGAAAACGATTTCAGTTTGCAATTTTCAGTTTTGCAAAAAACTTTGTTTTGCTTTTTCCGAGAAAAAAAAGAAGATTCTTAAATTAATCAAGCACGTGTAAACACATGCTTGATTTATTTCTTTGCTGAGACTGAGAAAACGTAAGAGAAATGTCAAGCGTTATATTTCACACTCATATAAGTTTTCTAAAAATGGCCCCAGTACCGGGACCGAAACTTTGAAAATAAAAAAAAAAAACGCGGCACAGCACCCAATAAGCATACATTTATAATCACAACAATCGCCGAAAATTGCAGTTAAATCTAACATATATTACTCAAATCTATTTTTTTATTTATTACAAAACGTATCACCTTTGACACCAATAAATTTAATTTAAAAATAATAGACCAATGGCATCGTGTATCGCGTTCACAAAACTGCATAATTCCATTTGGAAATAAATCAATAATAACTTAATGTCACTTGTAGTCAATGTAAATTATTCCACTAAAATTAATATTGTAGGTGCACAGTACAGGAGTCCAAGCTATTTAGATATGGTTGCACCGGAGGTCACCTCGGTGGCGGCACTTACTGAATTTATTAATTAACGCGTCACAAAAAATATTTTAAAATGATGAATAGTTATGTAAAATTAATATCGAATTAATTATTTGGTGTGAATAAAAAAGAAAACACAAAAAAATACCTCCAAATAACATTTAGCTATTGCAAATCTAATCTGATTGAATTTTGAAAACTCTTTAGGTTTTATGTACTTTTGGCTTTTTGCAAGCTTTTAATGCGGAAAAATGTATTGTAAATGAAATAAATACTATTTAAATATACTATTGTTTTTTTTATATGTAAAGTTATCATTAAAACTATTCTACGTGAATGATCGCGTTTAATTATCGTTTCATCAGTCGCAATAACACGACAAAAAAATCCCTCTTTATTGAAAGTCCGTGGTTAATCTCTTATTTTATTTAAATTAATTTTCATTTGCAAATAAACATGAAGTATTCATATATATATATATATATATGTATTTATCAACTTCACACATACTTCTTAAATAACTACTAATTATTCCAATAAAATCTTTGGTATTTGCAATCGACCTGGCACGACAATAATCGAAGTTAATATTATAATAAATATTTATTATATATTTATACAAGCTTTGACACTTGGCATTTTGAATAAACAGAGCTAAACTTTAATATGTTTGTAGGTTTTGGCCGCCTTTGTAGCTAGATTTAAAGTTATACTTTAAATTTTGTGACATTTTAGTCCCTGTACTTTCAGGGATTCCTAAAAATGGCAATTTTGACCCCAGCACGGGGAAAATTCAATGCGTAACGCAACACAAAACCCAAGAACGAAGAAAAGTTAATATACTAGGAGTAAAGTTTATAAACAGTAAACCAAGGGGGGTGTTCTTACTTTCAGGATCATCGAACTTGCTCTTGTGGATTTCGTACTTGGACTTGTTGATCTGCGCCTCGAACAACCCCGATGGCTCCTTCTTCTTCTCCGCGAAGTCTCCCTTCACGGGCAGGCCGCTCTCCTCCAGGGTGGTAACGTCTGTTTTCACTGACGTGAGCATTATCGATGCTTCCAAAACCTTAACCGAGAAAATTGCGAACCACCCGGGCTTAGCGGCTCGCTAGAAGGCTCATCAAACGGCTCCGGGCGCGGGGCATGCGAGTTGGACGATTGCTGAATTCAAACCTCGCGTTGATTTTCTGCTATTGGCATACTCGCAGCATCCAAGCGCGACGATTCGGGATCTCGAAATGGCCGAAACGACGAATCCGCGGAAAATGTTTATGGTCGTGAGTGATGTTAAGTACTGAAATATTAGAAAACAATAAATAAGGAGCCGCAGTGCGGTCGTTACGCATTAGCATTAATCATTGACTATGCATGAGTCGGACCCCTTCCACTGTCCGGTCGCATCAGGAGGTACTGTGACTTTTTTCGCTGTAGAAAATTACGAGTATTTAAGTAACGATTGCGGCAACACTGGTAACTTTTAAAGTAAGCACGACTGCAAATAAAATCTCCTTTTTTCAGAGGAGGGTTAAATTGCAACGTAACCTTAATGTTTGTATTATCTATACTCCCCGACAATTAACAATGAAAAACGCGTACTAAATGTATAATAGAAATTCAATATTTTTGACAGAGAGTACTTGGTGGAAATCCATTTTAATATTTTTGAATAAAATACTTGAGTTCGTTTCCACATGTTCACTCTGTTTGATAATGCCAACGTGAAAGGTTGGCGAAACCGGTCACAAATAAAAACGAACACGTGGAAAAATCACGCAAGTATTTTATCCAAAAATTTATATATATAAAGCCTACAATTCGATATGATATACGAAGCATGGGGTAAATGTCCTTTTAAATTATATTCGTTTTGTTTGTAAATTATTGCTTTCTATATTACAATAAAAGATATGATTAGATACATAATATATAGATTAATTTAAAATTCGGGGTAACAAAAGTTTATGGTGTATGATATAAAGTGCTCCCGTGTGAATGGTTTATGTGATATTTCAAGCCAGTCAATTAGCTGTCGAGCAACGATCCTGAATCCTAAAAATCCAATTGAGATTCAACAATACAGATATATTTTTAAATTATCATGTCATTATTTCTTTTCGATGCGAGCGAATTCCATTATTCACAGAAATATTCGATCACGTTTCGGGGTGCGTGAAATAAATCTGGATTAGGGCGCCAGCAGGACTCCTCAAAATGCACCCCTTATTAATATATCGAGAAACGCTTCGGAATCCAACAGCCACAAAAAAAACATTGATTGTCATATGCTCATATTTATTGAAAAATGTTTTTCAAAATTTTAATTTGCTCTAATACAGCACGTATTAATATAGTAATTATATATATTCAATGAGTAAAGATTATTATTTTGAATACTTAACTTATGAAACCATATTTTAATTTAAATAAATTCTTTGTACTTATAGGGTATACCCATAAGTACCATTTTTGTGAAAATCACATCAATCTTAGTTTTAATGTTAATAGTTTGTACTCATGCAATACTAATAATGCCAACAATTAATTATCAAAAATTAAACATGAATAAATCGAAAACGTTTAGAGCCGCAGGCGGGCCGAGAATCGTTATTCAGGGCAGGCTTTAATTGCCTTCTTTGATCAAGTCAATAAAGGGAAATTTAACTTTTTACACTAGACACGAATTTCCCTTTAGTTTGTGTTAACCAAATCAGATAAAGGTTTAACTGAAATAAAAATGCTCTGAAATATGTTCGAAATAAAACAGTTCAAGAAAAACTTTTAAGCTGTGTACACCGTTTTTATTATAGTTAAATTTCTGCATTACTGGATTTATAAAGTAACGTTATTATTTTCAAAATTTAATTTAATCTATTTTTTCCAACGAATTGCCCAAAGAAAAGATTTTCATAATTTACCATTTCAGTGGTAACGTTAAAATTCGACATTTGTCAAAATTGATAAACTCAAAGTAGCGTAGATTGAGAGTAATTCTGTAAAAATGAGAAAAACAAATAAAGCAGAAGAAAAAGTATCTACCAATATAATAATTATTCTCATAACATTTTCAAAATAAACTATTTTTACAAAGTTGTTTTTCTTTTAGAAAATATGAGCGTATCATGTGCGCTTTCCTGACTACTAAGAAAGTAATAGTATATTAAAATATATCCAAAAGTATACTTTTTTCATAATAAGTTATTAAGAAGCTCGTAATAACATGTTAAAAGGTAAATTTAATAGCTGCTCATTGTCTGATGAGGTGAAAGAATATATTTTTAAAAAATTCATATTCTCCACGGAATATAATATACATGAGCACGGATGAAGAGAGAAGAGAAAAATGATTATATCGAATATATTAGAATAAACGTTTTATGATAAAACTGAATCAGTGGCCTGTAATATTACTAAAATGACTTGCTCCAGCCTACGTTTCCGGCTCCCATGCCTTGTACTCTAATAAACCCCCGTTCAATCCAATTCGATCAGAAAGTTCCAAAAGATTTACAAATATCTGCGCGTGACGTGCGACTTGTTTTCTGTACAAAGTATCCTTTATTTACAGGCAGGGGAGCCTCGGGGGTCGTCGGGGAGGAAGTCGACCCTCTGCATTCTAATTTACTCGACCTCACCCCTCTCACCCCTCTCGCACACCTGTTGTAAACAAACACCTCGTAGGTGTGCCTCTCTACCCCGCCCGCTGCTGCGAGAACCAAGGGGTGGTTAATTGTTTTGCGTCTTTTACTCTTCTCTTACTAAAAAGTGTAATTTACAGATTGATAATGATTAAGTACATTTTTCAAATATTGAAAACTGATTAAAGAAACTCTCAGAAAAATATCATCGTGATTTGTGTGGGATTCGAACCCACATTCCCAAGCTTTCATGGCCGGTGCATTACCAATTATGCCAACGAATCACTATTATTTTGGCAAAAATTTTCTTATAAGTGAAACAACGTACTTATTATGCCAATTAAATATTGTGTGACTTGCAATACTAGACTTTTAACCCAAAGTACTGAGTGAAGCATTTAAATCCGATCTGGATTTATTATTTTAATGTCTATTTAATTAAGCGAATACACGCACTTGTTAAATATATTATTGATTTTTTTGTGAAGACCGTCTCACAGGAAGTACGATTTTGCCTATTTAGGTTTGATTGATTGATAATGATTAAGTACATTTTTTCAAATATTGAAAAATGATTTTCTTTAATCATAAAATAGAGTTTCTTCAATCATTTTTCAATATTTGTCAATCAATTTTCAATATCAATCAATAAAACCTGTATAGGCAAAATTGTACTTCCTGTGAGACGGTCTTCACAAAAAAATCAATAATATGTGTAATTTACAATTTCAATTTTCAAATGTACTGCATGTATTTCTATGGATTACTAAATATTCTTCTGGGAAATTATTAATTGAATAATACTCATAATAAACCATGTAATTTATTAACAAAAGAACAATGCAGATTGGAAATGTCAATTCACTAACTTACTACCATAACTATGTGGGTTTTTTAAAATAAAAATATCCCATTACAACAGAGAGTTTTCTTAATTCTGTTAACATCAATAAACATTTTTTTATGATCGTATCGAAAAAAGTACACCATAACTATTAACTAATCTA
Organism: Atopsyche davidsoni; assembly: GCA_022113835.1. Lineage (NCBI taxonomy): Eukaryota > Metazoa > Arthropoda > Insecta > Trichoptera > Hydrobiosidae > Atopsyche > Atopsyche davidsoni. The sequence continues at coordinate 3,504,260 of JAILWY010000006.1, read as the reverse complement.
AAAATTACTCGTTATACAATGCCGTGAAGCCATATTTTAATTAAAAAACCCAGTTGACTTAATAACTCATCCTTATTATTACAAAGAGCACATTTAATCTTTAAAGTTAAATAGAAATATTTCATCCGAAACAGATAACTGTTGTCACATTTTTGTGATCTCTTATATAAATATTTTTCTGGTTATCTAACTGGGATATCCTAAGCAAATATTTCATCATTGATAAAATTTAGGAAGTAGATTATTTTGCTACCAAAAATCACTTACTAAACTCAAAGATAATAAAATGTGACATTTTTATGAAACAATGAGTACAGACTTCAACATTTGTCTAATGGATGAAGTGACATTTACTGATAATGTTATCAAATGTGTGTGTACTCAACAATATCCATGCAAGCAAATTACAATTAACACTGAATTAACGTATAAATCTTATTCACATTATTTTTCTTTATATTGAACAAAAATCTTTTTCAAATAAATATATTTTTTCATGTATGATATTCACCACTTATATATATATATGTAATATTCAATTGGGAAAAGTTAAAAATGGTATAAAAACGAGGCGTGGGCACATTTATTTGTACAGGTGTATTTTTACAATCTAATTGAATAATATTTTTCTCTCCAGCACTTTTACATGCTTATAATAATACACGATTCCAGTCAGTTTTGATATTATGTGGAATAAGAAACCAGTATAAGAGGGTGGTTAAAAATAAGTTATTTTAACAGTTTTTTTTATTTTATGCAATGACTATTTATTTTATTTCACATATTTTGTGTTTGGGAGCTTATTTTTTTATGGCATGTGCATACTTTATATTTTATATCTCATTTATTTAATTCACAGAGATACATGCTTACAATTCAGTAACATAATTTAATGTTTCATTGCTTTCAACATATTTCCATTTTACGTTTTTTTTTTTAAATATTATTTACAACAACGTAAACTTACACTAACGAAGTAAAATATTTTTGATGAAAACTTAAATTGATGTAAATATTAAACCTAGTATAACTTAATTTAATAAAAAACCACGTTTTCTGCTAGCGAAATATTAACATAAGTTCATGGTATGCTTTACTCCCGGGTGGAAGTTCAAAGTCTGCCTATAACTAGTTTATATTAGAGTAAAAACGTACAACAAACATGAGCAATTTTAAGTATTTCGTGTCGAGTTATTTTAATTTGATTTACTCGAACTTCACAGTCGATCTTGAACGATGTCACTTGCCCGATGGGGGATCGAAATAAACACGTTCCCGGGGATTTGTACATTTGCGCGTCTCATCCGCGCGGGTGAGCGAGCGCCGATAACAAGCTGCTATCTTGTTATTCCGTGTGTATGGATGCACAGTCAACTTTCACAGATCGAAGGATGTATCGTATTATTAAAAAATGTGTACGTAATTTTACGTAAAAAACGCGAATTTCCAAGGACAAAAATGGGTAGAAGAATTATGATTATATGATTTTATATTTTTGAGCAAAACGCTTGAGTTTGCGTATCGAGTAGAACCTGCAGTGATGAAAAAATAACCGGTGGCGAAATTAAATTCTCGATTCTTTAAGGTTAGGGCTTTGATGCGCTTTCAATTAAATAATACAAACGGAGATAATGCGCGTTGATTACAGACATAATCTCAGCTGGTCTTTTGGTTGTATTTTACTGAAAGACGAGTGTATCAACTAGCGATGTTAATACACAAACTTTTCTTTCCAATACACAACTGCGGTGTAGAAGGACCAAGAAAACCATGAACACTGGCTCAGCATAAATGTATGCTCGGTAAGATGGTCGCCAACCTCCTCTGAGGAAAAGTACTTGAAGAAGAAGACCGGTAAAATGAGATTATAATATTGAAAATAAGGGGAAAGTTTGAAAATCCGTGATTTTTAATTCTGCTAAAATGTACGATATGAACAAACTTATTTGATTCATCAATAGTGTATAGGTATTTTTTGTTTGTCACCATAGTTCTGCAAATAATTTATTAATAACGCAACTCGTACAAGGACTACGATTCTGTTAATTTTCATTACAAAAATTGTTCACCTTGTAAATAAATTATTTATTCAGGGCAATTTTAAATTGCTAATTAAAAAGGGTATTCCTACGTTAAAAAAACATTGTTAAGCTGCAACCCTTCCAGGGATGGGCATGATCTAAGAATAAGACTTGTTCTAAACTGTTTGGGAGAGTAAAATATATTTTTTAATATTATTTAAGAAACTTCGTTACACTCAGTGCCTTCAACGTGTAGGGCAGTAAAATTATTAAAACTAAATGGCAGGTCCGCGGGATGTATATTGCCTTATAATGTAATATTACGGTCCCGGTGCTGATGTACAAAATGGTTCAAAACTTTACGATCGCAATAATAATGTTTTTAAGTGCCTTTTCAGTACGTAAGTACAACCTGGGCACGTGTGCACTGGTATTAGTAAGTGTACGCAGTTTCTACTCGAAGGAAATATATAAAGATGCGCAATTACTGACTGACAAATATATTTGCTATAAAGTTACTGACAGCAGAATAATCACTTGTAATCCCATTTAAATAGACAATCAGTTAAAATCTGAATTAGCCATAAAATTTCATTCCATTTTAATTTTGCCTTTTATCTTTGCTCAGGTTCTAAAATTTATTTCCGCCTACAAAAAATGTGTCCCTAATGGGATTGATTGATAGTAAAATACGTGGAAGAAGCCAAAATTTAAATTTGTATATTGAAAACAAGTGTTCAAGGCCGAATGAATAAATTAAATAGATAATCAAAGTTCGGAATTACGAATAATTAATAAATCATTTACGATAGTAAAATATACAATGTTCAGTTACCTAAAATAGCAGTAGTGTATGCCATACACGAGTATAAAAAATGATATATTTGCTCCAATCACTATGGCGTAGTTAAAAAAACTGCCGAAGAACGATGTTTTTAATTTTCTATAAAATATGAACAGGATTTACCGCACGAGGATGTCGCAAAGCACTGAAGCCATGGCGTTTCTCCCCTGAATATAACCCACCGTGGAGCTTGACCCCTGCACAACGATAACCTTCTCATTTTTTCAACAACGCAGCTTTCTTGTATTGCTTTTGTTCAGTGTTAGATCGAAAAATATCGCAAGATAAAAATATGGCAGTCAATGCAAAGTATTGTGTACAGAATAGGGTTGACACTTTAAACTCTCCGTTTCCAATAATAATTTACATACAAGCTAAACTTTGCCATCCACTCTGCGAAAGCTATGCGATCATCACGGGACAAGGATAATGGATGGACATATTGACAAGCACTCGTCTGCGTCAGACGTATAAAATACTAATATTCAGGATTTATAAATGTTTTAATAAACTCCAAAAAATCTTAGTTTAACCACATTAAATAGAGCAGAGTTCGACCTTTCTGAGAGTTCCTCCACAATGCTCGAGTGTTAACAAAAGACTTCTCTGAATATTTTTTCTAAAAATAGTCATGAAAAATCTATGCATTCTTATTTCACTTATGCTCCATGCAAGGCTAGGAGGGAGGACTACACCGAAGAGTGAATTTTTTTCTTCATATTTAATATATTTGTACACCAAGGAAAGTGCAAATATGTTGCGATGAATACTGCATTAACTATTACTATAAAATCCACATAATATTTTAGAAATATAATACAGATAATGCAGAAATTGTTTCTAGGTGATGCTGACAATAGTATACCTGCTCAACTTGTAATGAAAAAAAAAATATATATATTAATAACTTAATGCAGGAAATATTATTAATTAGTGCATACTAAACTATTTCGACACGTTTTATAATATTGATATTTCCTTAGCAAGGGATTAACAATATCTTCATACAATATTAAATGATAAACTTGAAACGCGGTCCCCTATAATTAAAGCACAATCTTCTGCGGGAAAATTACTTCATATTGTGTTTTAATTTCAAGCACAAAGAAGTCTTTGCAGCTGTGGATATTTTAATTATGTACCCCATAAAAAAATAATGATTCTTAACTAACCATAGCCACTAAAGAAAGGTTATCGATTAATATTGAATAAGTAACGTACTGTTGAGTAACCAAGCATTTTCCTAAGCAAGGAATCGTCATTATAATCATGCATTAATCCAATTAAAAACATGCATTTTTTGGCAGATGGTATCTATTCTTTACCTAAAAAAATTATAACTAACATTTATTCCACGTAAATAATATCGATGTATACATACACACAAAAAAAATGTATGTATTTGTGTGTGTGTATAAAACAAAATCAGTAATTGTACAACAGGAAAAGGTAATAAGAATTAATAAGAAAGTAATAAGAATTTCATTCAGTCGTAGGTTTTTCAAATTGTTTGTTGAAATGTATAATGCTTTCAGGGAATCGCATCAAAAAGAAGCAATCATTAAAAAATTTCAACCACTTTAAAAATAAGTAGTAATGAAGTGCTTGGTTTATCATTTTTATATATCAATTATGTTTTATATTTGAAATAAACCTCTATGTGATAAGAGTAAACTAATTGTACAGTATCTCAACTTCAGAAACAATAAGTATGAATAAAAATTATTAGGCAATCCTTCTAGAAACTATCCTTTAAGCTAATAAATATATAATTTCTACTCATGGAAATTTTTCGATCAGTTAATACTCTAATAATTACGCTGAGTGTGTTTATATAAAGTGTAAGCCCGTCGGTGCGAAACTAAATGGGATTTAATATTTAAAAAAAAATTATTTGCATTGTACTATAAAACGTTTAGAATTGAAAGATTTCACAATTGAAAATTACGTAATATTTTCTGAAGCGGCTTGAGGACTCCTACCTGTCGTGACCCGACCATCGACATGCATATTTGGTCACTGTTTAATATTTATAGAGAATTATTTAAATACAAAGGGCAAACGTCGCGTGACGTCACCGCCTTCCCGCCAAGATGGCTTCCGGCGTAGAGCGGCAGACATTTTGTATTCAATTTTATTGTTTTATTTTCAGTCCAAAATATTTAGCATGATAATAGTTATCGATTATATTCGCACCTGTTCTAATGTAAAATTATTGCGTGTACTTTTGAGCGTGCGTCGCTTTTGAATTGAAAAACTATTGTTAACGTTAAAAATATGTACATTTAATGATAAAATATTTCAATTAAAATTATGCAGAAATAGTAATTTATAAAATAATATACTATAAAAAATCTACTTGTTTTAACTGTGAGAATATCAAATTTATTATTTTCAAATGTGTAGATATTTACATATAAAGTTTTTCATCCAAAAACTAAATAATAAACTCCCAAGTGTAATTATGTTTATGTAATTTCAAAATATATTTTTTTAATAACGATATCATTTTTGACTTTAAAAATAAAAAAAGTACGCCCTTGTATGTGACCGTGTCCTTGATTGGGTACGATTGTGATGTAATAACCTAATATGCATTTTATTTGCCAGCAGTTATATTTATAATATTTGCCAATATTATATATTATTTGTTCAATTTTATTATTTTCGGGTATATCGGTCTTGTTAATAGCCGGCTAATAGCCTTAAAATGGTTATGGTGATTTTTAAACATTTTCATCGATAATTTTAATTGATTGATTATTTTAATATAGTGGTGGAATATTCATATACTCATAACAGTTGGTGCGCATAATGTAAGAAAGGCTACAAAAATAGTTTGAAGGGTTGTCGATTTTCCCAAACACAATAAAACACCGGACGTGGCCCATCGGTTCGACTGGATGAATCTCCCTTATTCACAGAAGGAAATCTCATGCATGAAAACACCGGTAAATACTATAAAAGACGTAGCTTCGACAAAATTCCACTCTTACGTATCATATTCAAGACCAAACTCACATTACAAAACGAGATTTAAAAAATATAATATTTATTTACGGCGTTGATCTTTTACCTATTTATGAACATATCGAAAACCCCCACTCACTTCATATCATAAAATATAACATTTTTTACTGTTACGCGGCCGATATTGCAATAATTGTTGCAAATACAATTTCTAATGCGATAAGTTTGTCGGCTGAAATTCTTAGAAAAGGATTCGTCTCGCATTTATCGAACAAGTATATTGTTTGCATAAACCGCCTCATACGTATTAGGTCATATAACTCATTAATTGATAGTGCTCTTAAACAAACCTGGCTAGGTAACGAGTGGCAGTCCTCACGCCGGCGATGCTGACAGCGCGTGACGTCACCAGGTAATGCACATCAGGTGGCAAGTGCTCCTCGAGTAACTCCATCGCAATAAAATGTCCGCCATTAATTACGGAAGCCGCCATGACAAGCCCAGCCCGCCCCTCGCTCGTTCAGCCCACCCAAATGTTATCCAGTTATATTATCATTCGTCACCGACGTCACAGGACACTCACGCGTCTGTGAATCAATAAATAAATTTGGAACCATACACGCACACGTGTGTATATCGCAGGGGTGGCCAAAGCGTCGACTGCGTAATTGTTCCTAGCCTGTCTGATATGTACACACCTCCGATTACTTTGTGAGAAGAGTCATTATTTTCGCTTATTTAAATAACTTGGTATTGAATATACTATATATTTAAATAACTACCTTGCTTATGAACACATAACACATACAATTTTGGTAGGCCACCGCCCATAATTAAAAAAAAAAAAAAAAACAGGTCGCCCGTAGTGATCAAAAGTGCGACCACCCCTGGTTTATAGGAGTAACAACAATTCTTTAAATATACTTAACGAGCGAGAAAAAAAAGTATAATCATACCAAACTGTATGAGGAGGTCGCAAGGAAAGAGGTATGTAATTAAAATATGTATGTAAAATAAGGTACGTATCTGACATGTACCTTAATATTAAGATAAAAATAAAATAAATATATAAAGGTGGTTTTGTTGAAAAATTTTCATTAATATGTACTAGGAGACAAAATATATTTTTTATCAAAATTTCAGCAACTTGTTGCTCTACTTAGATTCACATTCACGAATTAATGGTCTCTCCTCAGAGATTGGTGACCATATCACTGAACGTATCTCTATCCTGGGTCAGTATTACTAATTCGGCTGTAATCCTGACTTCCAGCTCTTGGTGAAAATTTCACACCCATGTTAGCTTTCTTTTTTATGGTTTTTTTATACGTGATATGAATCTGAAATTTTGGCTTAAAATCAGTAAAAATATTGACCAAAGATTAATAACTATGTCATTCGTAATCTACGAAATTTTACTGAAGCGATGAAAAGATGCACGGTACAGAAATCTTCTTACCCGTAATTATTTAATGAATATTCCCACCGGTACAATATAATATCAAAGTGTATAATTTTTAACTTGAATTTAAAAAAATAGATATTGTTTCTAAAAAATTATATTTAATATTGGTTTTTCATTGTTCAATTTTATTCTGAAACGTTTTGAATTACTCAAGAAAAAATAGACTTAAAAAACTTTCAAGACCATTATTGTCTTAGGCAGTACAATGTTTATAATTGGTGAGTAAAGTAATTTAATTAGTGTATTTTAATTTTTATTAGATTTACTCTATGTTTTGTTTAACTTTTTTTCTAATAGAATGTGCTTTATATTTATTAAATTCACTAAAAGTTTTGTTCAGATATTAGTAATTGGTTACATATATTTACTAGTTTCTTGATTTGTAAGATAGAAAAAAATGTTTAGTATTTTAGTATTTTTCTTAACCTCTACAGTAAGTCTCAGCGTCAATATAAATGATAATAAAATTTAAAAAACAAAGTGAAAATTATTAAAATGAATATTTAAAATCACTTTAAAAAACATTGTTTTGATAAATGGTACAGCGTTTGTTTTCCAAAGTTTCCTATGTACTAAAATATTTTCGTTTAACGAGTAAGCATTATTTGAATTTCATAATATTTAAATATTTTTTTTACAACATTGTTTTGTTGCTCGGTGTATTTTAATATGATATTGCATTGTGTAATGAATATCCAAAGATATGAATAGTACCTGAAATATTGGATGCAAAATAAAAATGAATTGATTCGTCCGTTATTACTCGAACGATATTAAACTCGTGTCATACTTATATATGCATTTTGAATTTATAAAAACCTTTAAGAAATGTATAACAGACAAGGTTCTGGGCCATAAACTCCGCTGCATTCCGACACGTTCCTCACAAACGTAAAACTATTATTAAATTTCCGTGAATCTTCAGCATTCAAAGAATCCCGATGGCGTAGTCTCAGTCGAGATTTCCAGCTTCACGATTCTCAATATGGACAGTATTTGATATTTGTTCTGGTTTCAGAGGAAAAAATCCGTCAAAAGTTTTATTTATATTCCGCACCCGCTTTGTAAGTAATTGCCGGCAGTTGTGGTATTGTCGAGGCATCTGGCTGGGGCACTCTCGCTTGATCAGCGGTGCAGTTTACAATCATCCTTAATGAGGGAAATGAAAACATCCCGTCAGAAAACAGATGCCAAAGTAAACCTGATCAATATTCTGGGCTGCCGGAAAACTCGTCTCTATGTAGTGTTTCAAAATTCATCGCATCACACCATTGCGTAATACTATTCGATCTGCTTTTCTACACAATTATTTTATTTATTTTCATTTTTAATGCTTTGAAATATTTTGTGTGTACATAAATTTGATTTCTGCTTTCAAATGAAGCGTTAAGTTCTAGGTAAAAGTATTTTATATGTAATATCAGGTTATGGATAAAATTAAATTATTCGCGTCCCTAAATACGACAGCACAAAGAGTTTCTATTTCAAGAGCCTTGTAAAAATACATTATTAGTAAATAATATTTTTCATAAATTATTAGATTTTTAACAGCACGACTTTTAAAACGAATAAGAAAATATATAATTAATTGTTAGAAGTCTCAAATACATGTAAGCGCTTCAGCGTAAAAAAGGGATTCCACGTTAACTCACATATCAATTGCATCTTATTTATGTATAACACATAAATCTTTTATTAAATTAAAGTTTTGTAAATAACAATATATGATTTGATGCTTGAAGTCAATATTTACTCGACAATTGGCTTTATTTTCATATTAGAAACGCTGTACTTCATCAAAATTGTACAAATCAAACGAAAATTCATCTTTTAATAATTTTACAAATGCTATATCATCATGTAATTCTTTCTATAAATATTTAATGCCTTAGTTTAGTTTGACACGCACACAAAAACCTGGGGCCGCCAGATACGCCACCCGCAGAGACTGAAGGGTAGAGGAAGGAGAAGTAGATCCCAATCAAATCAAGGTTGCTGCAATCATTCTGATGACAGTTGATTTCCGTAGCAAGCGAATGGAAGCAGTTCGTATCAGGATCAGATTTAGAGAGTATCAGATTTACAAAGTCTTAATTTTTTTGGTTATATAATAATTAGGAAAAAACAAATTGATTGATATAAATTTGGCAAAACTATAAATTTATATTGACACACCTAGGAAAACCACTGTTCTATAAGATTATGTCATTTATAATATTGGTAAGCAATTGCCAAAATATATCATAATCCTGTATTGATAAATATCCAAATTGAAAATTTAAGAAATCTATATATTTAAAATTTATATTGAGCTTAATTCAAAGAGGAAAAAAGTTGTCTTGTGTAATTCAACAAATGAGAGTGCAATTTGCTTCAGGGGTTAAACATAAATCATTTTCTTCTCACAGTATTTAATGGTTTTTACGTGTTATGTAAACAGAAATAAAAATCTTGATGAGAATTGTAAAACAATTATTTTACTTAACAGTAACAGCAGTTAAACTCAAGAACCTTTGGGATATAAAAATTAAATACAATTTTTTCTATTGTAGGAGAAAATATTTTTTAACACAACTATCATGTTTTTTTTTAAAGAATATATTAAAAATGGTAAATTAAAATCAATCAACATGGTAAAGAGATTTAGCCTTTTAAAAACATATAATATTATTGATAAGTTCATAGTTTTAGACCCCGCAGTTAATGAAATTAAATTAAAATAAAAGTGAAAATAAAACCTAAATATGGTTGCAGTTACCTAGTCGAAACGTAGTCTGTTACTAAGAAGCCACAAAACTCATTCCATCTATCGAGAAATAAAATTACGAATACGAGTATTATATTTTTACTAATACTTAATTATCATTTAACCCACCATTGAATATCCAACTGTTATACAATGACGGAATCGCCTAAATAAAAAAAGTATCTTTTATGCAAAAATAAGTGCAGATGTGATATTTTATTAATTGAAAAGAAATATTTTCTCTGTAATATTTAATTAGCATGTCGAAAATTAGTATTATTGAAAAAATATATGCTAAGGTTGTTTTTGAATCATATTAAATTTTTGAAATTTGAACGAGTTACGAAGGGATCGCGATTTGTGCAGTCATCGATTCAAACCGATAAAGGGGTATAATCATCCCCGAAAGCTTTGCTAGGAGAGGGCAATCTGTTGCTCGCGTCCTAGCAAGGTGGGGGCGGGGGCGGGGGCGAGGTCGGGGGCGGGGATCGTGGGCGGCGGCCCCTTATAAGAGGCTCCCCGGCCGTCCAGCCTCACTACACAGCCTACCGCCCAGAGACTCGCAGCTGCCGACCGAAGCTCTCCTCATCCGCCTACCTGTTGATCTACTGCCGACACACTCGGAGTCCTTGAGCTTTCGAAGCCAGATTATTAAAGTGCTTTTGTATCGTTGCTGTTGCAGCGATATTACTGAAAAAACTACCCTTAAAAAAATCGGTAAGTTTGAATTTCATTTTCACCATAAAATTTTTGAAATCGAGCAATCAATCTAAAGTCAATTGCAAATTTGGTGCTTCATACGCTTATATGCACTTTTTTCTGTTCTTATTTTAAAAAATATAAAAATTTTATTCCCTTAAGCACGAAAAACGTTTTAAACGTCCAATTTCTGTTTGTCTTTCTCTGTTGAGAGAGGACGAGAGACCCTTTTGATAAAAAGAATATAGCATGTTTATTATGTATTTAACAAATAATATTGCATGAATTAAAAATTCTTTTTTTACTTTGAAAAATGTATACACCCTCACTGCTCATTAAAAATAAATAAACATCAGGAAATATACCGTTTAACAATTTAAATATTTACCCCTGATTCTCAATTTTTGTCAAATTGTACTTTTTAAGAATCTCTTATCATACTTTCATTTGTGTGAAGCTTTTTAAAGCTCATTACAACAAATCGAGCTATGAAAATCTGCGATACAACATTTTAATCCTACGCTTTTAAGCCCTACATTGAATATGTAGCAAAATTATAAGTTCACTTAAAAAGTTCTGGAACAATCCGTTTATTATTTTATAAATGTTTCACCTTGTTACCAAGATTTTCTCGGATAGTTTTGACTTAATTAGGACCCGAGATATCAGTAGCCGAAATAAATGTAATCACCATAACTTTATATTCAGTTTAAACTCTCAATCATCCCTTAGAAATTCCATTTTGAACTCAGTTGTAATCAACTTAAAGTTTAATAGTAATAAACATATTAAATTTCAGGCTTTTAAATTTTCAAAGCATCGTTAAAAGATTTCTGAACTAATACATTAATAGATTTTAAGTTTAAGTATGTATATAAAAAAATTGTATACAAATCATAATTTATATTATTTGATTGATTTGTACGAAGTACAAATATTAAATTTGTAAATATCACATTATACTACGCGGATAACTCAATGCCTTGTCGTATTATTTGACTACAGAATACAAAAATATTTGACTGATTTTAAGATCTGCCCAATAATATATTTAATGAAGGGATAAATTGATATCTTAATCTCCTCATATCCAAGACAAATCCTTGCTACAGTGAAAAAAGAAGAATAATTCTAGGGAATTCGGTTTTCTGATAAGGTCAACACTGAAAGGCCGGAGAGATGCGATAAGTCTGTGTATCTAATAAACATGGTTACGAATGCGTAGTAAAAAAAAATACTGCGAGAGGGAAAACTAACAAAATGCTAAGAACATCAAAACTCATAGATTATGTACTTTTATAAAATAAATTTTATATGAATAGCGCGAATCACAAAAATCAGACCTTCAAGATCAATACACAATTTTTTTTAAAAAAGGTTATCACTTCGAAACGCGTATTGGTTTAGCACATGAAAGATTTTAGAAAACCAAAGAGCTCCCACAAAAACCACTATCATAGTACTCACAGATTATTATTTATTTAAATAAGATTTAAAAAAAAACATTTCCATAATAGTATCATAACAGCTTTGTTAAAAACACTTCATTTTATTTATTTGTAACTGAACAAAACTATCTTTAAAAAATAATCAATAACAAATCTTTTTTTTAAACCAAGTTTACGCTTTATAACTGCAGTCAATACTAAAAACTAATTTAATTTTTGAGTTATATCTATAACATTAAATTCCAGGTACATGTCGCCTCTAACTGGTATTGCCGCCATGATTTCGAATGCCTATTAGTCTAATATGTACATGGGTTTTGGCAGCCGTTGCAATCGATGATTTTGTGGTTTTTTGGGTGTAGAGCTACTTGATACTATATTTGCTTTTCGATATTTCGATCCCAGTACCGGGACTGAAACGTCGGAAGGCAAAAAAACACCAAACACCGAGACCCCAAAATCATCGTTCCTTAGTCCAATTAACATAAATAAGGTATTCTAATATATTCTTGAGTGTGAATAAATATTATTTTTTCCTTAAATTCTTGAAAATATTTTTATAAAAAATTCTAAAACTAAAACCCTTATAACCTCAATTCTATTGTAATATTTATTAGATTACACACAGTCATCAATTAAGGTTACTTTTTAGTCACGATCAAATATAAATTTAAAGCGGGGATCATTCAAGTATATTATGAAAATGTTGGTACATATGCAAGTTATTAACCCCACTCCAGAGCCGTGCGTCAGTGATTGACCAACATCAGGTTTCTTGGGGGAATTCCAAGGAGGTTGATTGAGATTTAAGGTGTTAGTCACACAGCATTTTAGTTTCGCGCAGAGTCGTCTGTGGGTAAGTCGAATACTTATATCTCTGACGTCCTAACTCTTATTTACTTTCCATACAAACAAGTATTGTTAACTGAACACTTTCCCCTGATTATTGACAATTAATCACCTGGCAAATTTTTTTCATTAAGACCGTGTATCTCTGATCGTTCAACGTAAAATAAACGCTAAGAAATTACGTAATATAAGAAATAACTCGAAAAAAATAAGAGAACTTAGTATTTTTTGAGAAAATATATTAAATATTAAGACGTACAGTGCTGTAGTCCTACTCAAGGAGCAATACGCCAATTATAAGTATTCTCTGAAACTAAACAACGAGTTATATTTTTAAAAAAAAATTGAAAAACACTATGCTGAGTGCATATAAAAATAAATAATGCAAACTTCTAACATTTTTTTTATTTATGTATCAATTTTAACATGACAATGATGAATATATACCTGTCTGAATTTTATTTGTTTGAAACTTATAAGCATTGTATAGTATATATTTTTCCTTATTATCCTTATTTTTAAGTACAATATTACAATATTACTATTTATTCAGCATTATTTTTTCAATTCTTAATCAGAAATTTCGCTAACCATGCCTGGGACTATATTAGTTTCATCTGTGATTCTTCCCACCCCAATGAATCATAACCGGCCAGTCTGTGTATATAATATAGCACGTCATGTATTTATACTGTAAAATCATTAATTTAAATATATTACAAAAACATTGTCTTATTGTCTAAATAAGTTCCTTTCCTGGTTAGTCGACGGTGTAAGTACAACTTTAAAGCCCAAAGAAGAATTTATTTATATTATTTATTATTTTTAAAGCTCCGCAGAAATGTCTGACTTCAGAAAATCTCGCTCATGATAAAGCAACAACTTCAACTCACGATACTGAAATTTTACAAAACTTTCAGACACCGTTTTTATGGCATCCCAAGTTTACACATTTTACAAAAGCTAAACTTACTTACTTATTATTTTTATTGCTATTTAGTTACCCATTGTAAGCTTTTTCGCATCCAAACTATTAGGGTGCATGTTATTGCGATAAATTAAAATTCAACTATCTTGAATTATATCTGGATGTAATGTATATCAATTTACGAAAAATCAGTGCATAAATTTATTTAAAATTTATGATAAAAAAATATCTACTTTGTCAAAAATCTTTGTCGAAAATCATCTTGAAGCATCAACAAAAAAAAGTAGTAAAAAAATAATCGCCGACTTGTTACATATGGAGCAAGTTTTTATTCAATCCATGAGCGAAAATTAGATTCAGAATACAAAGAATCAACGTTTGCTGATCTGTAAATCCTTGATTTTACTACAAGCAGCACGTAAAAAAGAATTAAATCACATCAGATGGGATAGCCCGATATCGCGGCCTTAGATCGGATCTCTCGATTGACACACATGAGGAACTGAGTCATTCTCAAAACCCGCTCTGTCCGTGAGCCGTGAGTGCCGATTCTCGGAACCGAGAACGAGAATCCGATGTCGGAGGTATTCGCGGTTTTCAGCTCGGGTAATTAATTGCCTCAAATAAAGTTTGGAGAAGCCTTCAAACTCCAGCCTCGGACAAGGAGACTTGATTGGTTTACTTTTTACAACTTCCGAGAAAATGAAACAAACTGATTAATTATTACAATAAAATACATCAGCGCCCAGCCTTAGAGACACAAGCTAAGTAACAATGAACGACAGTATGAACATAAAAAGTTGTTTTAACATTTTTTTCATTCTTTACTTTGCTTTTAGCAGTACTTGTGTAATTATATTTTTTTCTTTACGTTTTTTTTATACTTTAACCAACTCACAAAAAGCCCTCGCGGGCATAATGAAAAAAAACCTATTAATTATTTTCCAAAAAGTATAGTATCTTCTTTAGTATTTAAACGATCTAAAAGTACATTTTTAGTGATAAAGTACTATTTTTCCGAAAATTATGCCAAAAGAATACATGAAATACCAATTGGTTTTTTTTTATACCAATACTCTATTTGATTACTTAAGGTTGTTTTATATTAAATAATTAATACTAAAATTGAATAAATTTTCGCGCCTCATTTATAAATTTTTATTTTGGGTTTTTGCATATGCTTCGCGGATACATTTGGGATTCAAAACATTCAATAGATCCGCATAAAATACCTAAACATGCTAAATGCATTAACAATGTTTATGTTAATACTAAATATAAACGCGATAATAAATTAAGAAATATATACAAATAAAATCTCTGTTATTGTTATCATTTTTACTATCTCCGTTGAAGTGAAATAAACAGCATCGGTCCTTTTCATCCAATTTATATAAAAGCGCTCCTTTCTATTACCATAAAAAACCAAAGTTCAAACCATACAATAATATATCTCATAAATACTTTATACGTCAGCAAATTTAAAAAAATATACATCATAGGTTTTGGCCATCGGGGCTTCTGTGTTTTTCAATAACACAAAATACTTATTATTGAAATAAACATAGAAATTTTATCAAGACATGTGAAGCGTCTTAATAAATATGTATTATTTTGTATCGTTTTCCACGGACCCTTTGTAAAAGCCTTCATTTCATTTATTTTAATTTCACATTTATTTAACGCAATGTTTGAACCTAAAATAATATGTTTTTCTTCTGTTTTATAAAGATTAAACAATGCAAGACATGTTATTGTAATATGTAAATATAAGTCATTGGCTTTCCTTTTTTGTTAGGTCCCTATTGTTGATTAAATTATATAATCAATGTAACCTTGTAAGAGTACAAAAAGCATATCGATGTAATATAATTTTGTTCGAACGATAACCTTAGCTTACTTTTATTTTACAATAGAATAAACAATAAAGATTATTAAAATTCTTTGAACCTAGAATATATTTCATTTAAACCAGTAAACTCTAAGAAGCCATGCCAACCAGTGGACTACAGAGCAGCCTCCCTCGTATTAAAACTCCAAGGCCCTTTGCATCCCTAAGCTATTACTAGCAAAATATAGTAAAAGCTCTCTCTTTGAAGATCATTCCTCAAATATTATTCGGTCGTTAATAATAATGTAGTTACCTATAAATTCATTTATACTAGGATAAGTATCAAAGATTATAATAACCTAATAGTTATTAGAAAAAATCATTGTGTCTATATTTAGCTTCCCAAACTCATTTCCCGATTTATCGAAGTACGCGGACAATTCACAGTCAGCGTTTTATTAATTAGCAAAGGAATATAATGTTGTATTGTGTGTACAACGCACTATTAGGTTTTTTTCTAGTTTAAAAATTATTTTTGTATCTCAGTTTGCTCTAGCGCCAACGCTGACAAAATTTTTCTCGTCTGACTTTTCACAATGCAGAAGGTGGGGCTTGCTCGTAATTGATTTAGTCTCGCTGAAATTATGTTACAAGTTTTAAATCATATTGTAGCGTATCTTACACAGTATCATTATTTAGAGGACCTCAGCATACTCAGTGAAAAACTTTTATTTAGTATTTTCTATAAATAAATAACACCGACTAAATGTACAGAGTTACAATTTGCAAGAATAGATTCAGCAATATTCAGAATTTATCTTTCTTATTGCTCTTTATTAATCAAAATAAATACGTAAATTTCTTACGCCCTATAAATTTTTGCTCAATCTCAGTTCGAGAGTATCAATAAAAGTTCCCAACTGTTGAAAAAATTGTGTTCAATAGATAGATTCAATTTTGTTTCAAATAGTCCCTTGATTTATGGCACTTTATATGAGATGGCGAATAAGCAATAATTATTTATTTGAAACGGACCGTTACGCATCCGCGTACTTCATCGCATTGTCTGGCCAAAATATCGCAGTAATTTGTCTTCCTATTGTATCGTGCGGACTAAGTATGTACGGAGTAGTATCAATAATGTCACAAGACTTGTCCTCAACGTCACGATAGCCCAATAATCCTCTTAACCAGTCCTCGCCGATGAGCCCCCCTGCGGCCTTCGGGGGTCGGTGTTTCGTTTCGCGCTCCACAGGCCAGGAGAGGCAAGTCTCTCTGGGAATCGCTGTGGTCTCATGACGTCATCTCATTTCACACACTACCCCCTCATTCTATAATAGCTACGAGCAAAATTAATAAGCATACAATACACCGCTTTAGCAAGGATTCAGCAAAAAATATATATATATACTATACTTCAATTGAATCGTATAGTACAATTATTGAAATGTTAACTGTTGCATACCATTTAACTGACCAAAGCCTATAAATGATCGAAAAGTTTTAGATATAAATTAAATTAAAACAGAAACTTAAAATCATATAATAATAATTTTAAAATGAAATTTAATAGATTTTATTTCTCACCAGTTATAAATAAACCCCATAAATTATTATTTATTACTTGGAACGCAACAGTTTGATACATTATTATAAAATAAAAATTTATTCATCCGACATAATGCAGACCGTAAGATTCCATTACGTTAATGATAACAATAGCGATATAATATAACTTGCATTTCCTCCGGCGCATTAACATAAATAACACTAACCGTAAACGCTTTTATATTGGTTCTGATACAATTTTGATAAATTTTATTCTGTATTGATGAACGTATAAAAAGTAATATGTTCCGTTATTGAACATGTAATAACAAACAACGCCATCTTAATAAGAATGTTATTTTATCGGCCATAAACCCAGCTGTCGGTTTGTCCTTATTAGAAGCTCGCCAAGGACCACCGCGCTGCTCGGATTTACTATCGAACAATAATTCAACAATAAATCTACTAAAGTGGTGCAACAAGTCAAGACATTTCATTTTTAATTCTTTATATCCCTACAAATTATATGATATATGCCCGAGGCGTTGTTTCATCAGATCAGTTTGATATTTATAATTATTTTTGGAGTATCAAGTTTATTGTTTATATTGAATTTGACTTATCCCTTGTAATCCCCAACACCCCAACCTCAGATAATCTAAACAAGAATTGGTAAATGACCAATCTGCGTGCCCGGTAAGGTAAGTCTCCGGCATTTTCTTGATGTATAAAAATAACAAAGCAGGGTTTTGATTGAATCTGGAGACATATTATAAAATAAACTCTACTTGTACGAACTAGGGACCTCGGTGACGGCAAGTAGTGGGGCTCACTACTGACATTCAGATCCGACCTCGAGCGCAAAAAAAAGCTCTCAGCGCGGTCCCCCGTGGCAGACCTGCAGGGTCCATTATAATCTAAGGAATTTCACATTTCCCGATGCTCTTAAAGGCACGCCTCGCCAGAATATCTGCTGAGATATCAACAAGAAAGGATTTCCATGTACTTCTAAGGAAGACAAACAACGCGGTATTCATTTATCACGTACTGAGAGTTGATCAAAAGAGTTCTAATACAATGACATGTCGAATATCCTTTTTAACTTAAAAGACAGCTTAAGTATTGCATTTTTATGTATTACAAATAGTTGTGTTGTTACTGTTAATTCACATTAATATCTAACCGTTAGTACTATTAGTGAAACTGTTAAAATGTCTGGAGATGTTTGTTTCTATTCAGTTAAAACTTTATGTACACATGAACAATGAAAATTCTCTTTCTAATGTCTAATAACTATTTAACCCTCGCAATTGTGATGTCTTTATTTAAGAATCAATTACAAATTATCTTAAATACGGTTTTACATTTCCAAGAGTTATAGTACATAAATATCATTTATATATAATTAAATCAAGCAAATAATAGAAAGAATATCTTAACGTTTTTTTATATCTAAATCCAGATTATCCAATAAAAATTAATTTCAATTATAATTTTAAATAAATTTTCATGACAGTAACATCGATTTCATGTTAATGTCAACCTTTTGTCATTATTTCGGTGTATGTTATATGCCATCATAAATAAATAAACCATTTACCTGTCGTGTATTAATATTCGTACATACCTGATAAGATTTAGATATACCAATTGAAGCCGAAGGCTTATCAAACTAAAAGCTAAGTAATCGATCGTAAAGCCCGGATGGAGCTTCGTAAAGCTTATATCCCATACTCGAAACTTCATCTTCATATAGGGACAAACAATGGAAGACTTTATTACATGAAAAGCTATTAATGAACTTCTACAGGCAAAGTAATTGCAAACAACTGTAAAGAATGCAACTTGTAGAGGCATCATCGCTAGAAAATGTCGAGCTGTTGTACAATTAAATATTCAAAAGATAATTAAATTTCACATGTTATTGCGTAAGTTTTTTAACTACAGCAGTACATTCCGTTTAAAATGGTTTAACTTTCGGATAAAATAACAATAAATCAAACACAATTTAGCTTTATTTTGGAGTTTACTTCAAAATATATTATACTGTAAAATTTATCAAAATAACTTTTCGCAACTTTTAATTCGGCGAACAAATAATTACTGAAATTCGCTTTTTAAGCTTCAATCAATTTAATTTAAAAAAATAAAATTGAGTATCCAAGAAGGCTTCTTTTCTTTAAATGTACGATATTGTATCGTATTATATTGGCAAATAAAATTTAACATGATAATTTTTAAGTCGTTATGTATTTATTATATTATGTATTATCTGTGATATCCACGATGAGATTTTTTTAACATAAATAACTACCCCTGTTGATAATTACAAAGTTACGTAAATACATAATAATCTACCACTCCAATTACCGAAGATTTTTCTTCAATTAACAGAACTTCTTCCGTTCAATAAAAGTCCTTAAGAAAACAAGCAATTAAAAATTGGATTGGAATGATTACATGTCCGCAATTTATTAATTATAAAATTATATATAAATAGTGAACTATTTATTGCGTAATATAAATCATGATATTTTAAAGTTGTTATATAGTGCGAGAACGTATAAAAAAATTCCACTGGAAAAATCCTACCAGCAGGATGTGGAAACTTTGTTGCTTTGTGGAACGACTGGCAATTAAATCACGTATTTGCCCAGCGCACACGTGGGCGAGGTGGAAGACATTACAGCCACTCTATTTGTCATATATCTATTAAAATTCCTGAGCACCAACATGAATAATAAATAGAAAATTTACCCGTTATATTTTTTCGTTTTTACGATGTTCAAATAGTCAAATGAAACAAAAATGTCATGGAAACTATCTTTGATATACTCCATTAATAAAATTTATATTTATAGATATATCACTAAAAAAATAAATTGATAGCAAAACTGACAACAAGTTTCAGACAATTTAAAAAGCGTATATTGCTATGCTGTGCACTACTGCAATAAAAATCATTAATTACAAAATATATTTGAAATGGTTGCCATTAAATAATAATACATTCAAAATATAAAGTTAGCAATTATCAACTAGATACGTCTTCACTGTCGTGTGGATTAACAACTAATTAAAATTAATTAACAAGAATATCTCAGGTGACTCAGGTAAGGGCTGCGTAATTAACGAATTCGTTTTGAAGATATTATCGTTTCATTACTTTATTATTTTTCAGAGATACTAAATTGTTACTTTTAGATACTTCCATTAATTAAGAAAATCATATAGCGGAGTTTATTTAAAAATGATAAAATTTTTGGGATGGTTCGGTTTAAGAGAAAACAAAAAATAAACAAGTTTTATTATGCTTTCACCTTTTTACTTTTAATATCCAAATGTTGATATAAAATTTTTCTGAAAACCCATTTAATTTTTTTACGAGTTGCTTGAAAATTTTAACTAACCGATCTTTTGAATTCAGATTTTAGCACAAAGGTCTATTCTTGCCTGACGAGTTTGGAATATCTTATAAGGGAATGTCTTTGTAATTCAAGGCATTGTACAAGGAACTTTAAATCTTCGGTAATTTAATAGGCGATAAAATATGCATTACAACTTAATATAGTAAAAAAATGCGGTCCTTTAAATCAGCAGATCCCTAAAGGCATTGGATGTCCAAAAATACCTTTTGACAAACTTAAGGATATTCCGTCTAACCAAAAAACATTTAAAATGTGGCAAATACTTTAACAAAATGTCATCCATGAAAGTATGCCTGAAATGTCTGATCCGTTCTAAAGTAAAAATAACATAAACGTTGCTTAGACATAAATATATAATTTCTCAATATATCTAATACCGACTTTTTAAACTGGTGTCATAAAAACCACATAAAGCACTTTTGCTGTGTGAAATAAAGTGACAAGAGGATAAGAAATGTAAATCACGGAGATTTTTATACACACTGTACTGAAGTACGATTAATTAGATTCACCTCTAGTTTATGATTACACTGTATTATCTTGTAATTAAATCTAGCATTGTATTATTTTCACAAGATGAATCTCCCGCAGGTCACGTTTTAAAGGAACTTCACTTTAAATAATTTACGACTTTGCTTACTCACAATGCTAATAAACTCAACAGAGGTACTTGACTTGCACGGAGCTTTTCTCTTTATATTAAACTAAACCACGTGATGTGTTAAACAGAGCACATGAGCAAAGTTCGTTTGGTGCTGATGGGAAAAAGTATAATGCACGATACGTTTTAAAGTGACCAATTCATATACAAAACGACGAAGAAAATCTATAATTTTTGCTCAGCCTTGGGATTCGAATTTAAACCCCTGTGGTACCTCAACATATTTAACATATTTGTAGGTTTAAATAAATCAAGGTCAATTAAATATTTTATGGTCACCTTATATTCTAACATCATATGAAGATGTTTAAACTTCAGATTACCAATTTTTTCTCCATTCAAGCAATAGAACTAATATTTTTTAGACTACTTCAGTATTTCATCATACGCTGATAGCGGCACTTATTGTACACTGTTTAATAAATTAAAACTTTTACGAACTAAAAATTTCAAATGTATAATTTTTTAAAATAATATACATATATATCGATTATTATTATGTCAATATTTTTTTAAATACGAAGTATGAACTTAGACAGGAGCTAACAGGTAACTTTAATCACAATAACGTCTGAAAAGACATGTCAAACAAATCAACAAAGTTGATTCCACCAAGACTTGGGAGGGTGGTATTATTATTTAAACGAATAAGTTTGACAGTTAGATGATAAACAACCCTCGCAAACACCTGCTGAAACCAAAATCTTATGCTAGTACATCAGCAATAATTTTAGTTTTTTGTTTGACGTGACTTTATTTCGGTTTTATCATTAAATATTTATATTTCATATTATGAAACTATTGATACAAAGTGATGATAAATATAAACAAAAATGCCCTTGACTCTTACCACAATGTCTAGTAGTGGCGCAATAACATATTTTACTAGCTAACTTAATGTTCGTATTCATGCAAGTGCCTCTACAAAGAATTACATAATTGTATCGCTTACTAGTTTCCCAGCAAAAATAAAACTAACAAAAAGCAATAAAAAAAATGCTGGTAAAATAATTTGTAAAACAAAAACAAGCACTAAGCACCAATAATGAAAGGCAGTAAAAAACTGAATAATTTCATGAAAATTTAATTGCTCGCGTAACACGAGTATAAATAAAAGTTACTGTGTAGCAATCGGAGTGAATTAAGATTTACTACGTTCAAACGACATCATACCCGATACAGTATTTAGGTATCAAGCAATTTTAATTTTCACAACGAGAAAATGTCTTCTTTTTGTTTCAATTAACGTCAGTCAAATAAAATTATATTTCATTTGCAATAAGAGTAAATTTGAATTAAACTTTGTACAACGCAATACACCAGCAATTTGCTAAAAATGTTCATTTTCTGTGTGGAGGAGGCTACAGCTCTCCGTCTGGCCTGCGGTGGGCTGGTGTTACCAGTAATTTGTTTAATTTAGCGCAGAATGCGACAGTCGGGGAAATTTACGAAGGCTCAAAAAACTCCTTCACGGGATATTAGCTCGCTCCGTGTTTGTCAGCGGACGGAATTAACAAGCGGGGCGGGGGAGGAATAGACCACTCTGTATTATTGTGAGCGCCCATCGCCGGGACGTGCTGGGTACTCTTATCGGGATGAATATAAAAGCCTGCTAAGCTGGAAAGCACCCCGGAAGGGGAAAGCTGAAAAACTAAAATTTATAATTTCATTTTGTTGGCCTACTATTTCCTGAACATAATTCATAAACCTTTTACGTAAAAAAAAAAAGTCTGAAAAGAATAAGGAAAATATGTAAGAAATACTTGTGTTTACAAATTCCAGAGCTACCGCCTCACTTATTTTTTCAGAAGCTGAAAAAATATTTACATATTAAAATTATTATATACCGTTTCAATTGAAATGCGAGTTTTGACGAATTTCCTGTCTCTCCGAAAGACATACTTTTAAGAAAAATACGTTTATCTTGTCTTGGTTGATATTACAAACATCTTGTAATAATGCTGTAAGACATATGTTGATAAAATATATGTGTATATTGTATTTAGTAGAAAATATTTCGTTTCGTATTTGAAAATAATCAAGCTCATCCCGTAAGAATTTAAGAAGAAATATGTACAAAGTTATCCCAAACT
This sequence comes from Atopsyche davidsoni, assembly GCA_022113835.1. Lineage (NCBI taxonomy): Eukaryota > Metazoa > Arthropoda > Insecta > Trichoptera > Hydrobiosidae > Atopsyche > Atopsyche davidsoni. The sequence continues at coordinate 3,480,729 of JAILWY010000006.1, read as the reverse complement.
TTGTTTATGCAACGTAAGTCTGCGATAGTTTTCAGGTAAAAGTATTATGAAACTCGTTTTATACGATTTTTTGACGAGAAAATATGCAACGGAATCATCTTACCTCGAAAAATAAAGGAAACTCAACTTTTGCTATGAAATTTCTTTTACCTCGATAATATATTTATTTTCAAATAAAATTGTTTAACCCTTTAACATTAAATGACTTTATGGCGATTTTATGTCATAAGTTAACGGTTTTAACAATTTATACGTGATATTTATTTAGTGCATTTTTCGTTTAATAGGTATACTCAATTATTTGTATAAATATATACACTTGAGTATAGCGTACATAAAAAACAAATAATTTAATTGTACAATCGCAATAATCATTTGTTTTAAATAATGAATTAACGATTGGTTTTCTAAATGACTTGTGAATAAATTGAACAAAATTATAAAAATTACATTACTCACTATGAAAAATTCAATTAAATATAAAGCTTTTATTAACAATAAATAGCAAAAAAACTTAATTAAAAATATTGGTACAAATTATTGCATGGTTCATCGTTTTCTATTGTTCAGAAATAAATATAACTTTCGTCAAAACTTTTAACACTTGACTACTAAAGGAAATGTCATTGATGACATAATAAAATAAAGGTTCTTTAGTGTGAATGACTATTCGTCATGGGTGATGATGAACAATTCTATACGTTACTGCAGCTAATTATAAGTGTACATTATTACAAACACGGCATTATATTTGTTACTTTATTACTCATTGAATATATTCCGAGAATTTCTCTTTAATCTGTTTAGCGCTTGTTTATACTTGCATAGGAAATCCTTTCTACTTGTTAACAATTTTTTGCTTTCAATCATACAGAGATACAAATATCGATCGTGAACGAGCATTAGATTCCGGTTTTTTCTAGATCACCATTTATTTCTAGAAACAAAACATCATATAAAATCAAAGTATTTTTAAGGAGTCAAATCAAATAACCCAACGTGATAAAAAAATTAAAATGTATAGCTATTTTAAGAGGGCTCTTTACTGCATAGCCGAATAAGAGTATGCAAAAATATATGTAGTAAGGACGAAGTCAAAACAAAAATTAAAAATAAAATTATTGTTGCCACTAGAGCTCATCGTTTTGTAGACCTTTACACCCCCAACCTTTTTTGAGATAATAAAGTGCTCGGAATCAAAACTTTTGCTTTTTGCTCAAATCATTCATCCGCATATTCTACGTGGGAATCATTCTTCGCGTTGTTTTTGTATTTTCGCAAAATTTTAACCGTAACTACAAAGTCTCATATTTCATGTACATATTGTGATTTTGGAGAACGCTTTGTGTTTGCTGAGAAAATTAAAATAACTAATATTTAATTACGAGTTGGTGTTCAAATAAGTATCATAATTCATTAAAAACACTAACTTCCCTCGCAATTGTGTAAAATAACGACTTCTTGCGGTATGATCCAAAATAACCCCAAACATAAAAGTATAAGTAATCTACTTAGGCGGAGTTAAAGCAACCCCTGACGTCACGTGACGAATAATAAATTTTAAGAATTATGTCCGTGTATGCAGAACCTGAAAATTATAAAGCAACAATGACACAGCATAGCTTTAGATAGCTTCTTTACAGTATACTTCCGTCGTCTGAGGTGCTTTTAAATCATAAAACTACATATATATTTATTCGGACTAAAAACGCACAGGGATAATAGAACAGAAGCAATAAAATAGGAAATAAATAAAATGCATTTATATCAGTACAAACGTCATGGTTGCGGCTGAAAAAACCTACTTACGTCCATTCATTACAACAACTGAAACCGCACAAACCGCTAAGATATGCACTTAATAATCACATGCGATAAATATATATAAACAAATCTCTAAGTACCAAAAATATCCTCGCAATATAATAAATACCTTACAATTAAAGGGTGATGCTGTGCACAGCCAAATGGAAGCACAGACTGAACAAATGTTCATTTCAAAGATAAAAATACAAAATAAATTTAATCATAAATAAATTTTTAAAAAATCCATATAATATCATTTAATATTTCGGAGATAAAGTTTTTTTTAAAATGAAATTAAATAAAATTGAATTGATATATTGATGATCATTCATATATTTATAGGTTCTCTTCGTGTAAGTATTAAATGCAATAAATGTTTTTTCTTAAATTATGTACCCATAAAATAATTTTCACGTTAATCAATAACTTAGAACAAATATTAACATGTGTATATATTATGTCATACTCAAGTATATTAATACATAATTTGAAGTACATTTGTACACATGACGTGAATATTATGTGCAACCAGAGCCTTATGTAATGGACATTATATGGTGGACATGTCAGCTAAGAATACCCATGGCAAATTTACAAAACACGATGTAAGCACAGAATAAATTAAAATCAAAACAAAAAGTTGCACAATGCAAAAAATATTCGAACATTTTTGCGATCCCATTTTTGACCTAACTGTAAAATAAAAAAAAAACAATTTTGAACAATATTGCTAACCATGGTTAAATTTTTTGATCAATTGTAGTTTGTGGCGTAAAGTGTATAGATCGATTAGAAAAAAAATTCCGTATTAGAAAGATATGTGGTTATGAATCAGTTTCCAACAAAAAACACATTAATTGTTAGATTCGTCAATGCGTATTGAAATATATGTAATACGCACGTAGCGTCCGACTGGGAAATATATTTATTCATTCCTTATCCTTATAATTTACATTTAAATATTCTTGAATAAAACCGTGACACAAATGAGTTAAATTTAATTATTACACTTGTAATAAATTTATTGTTACCAAGAAGTGTCATAATATTGAAAGCCAGCAATTGTAAAATATATTTGCCTGTCTTATTCAAAGAAAAATGAATTGTACGTGTAGTGCTCATTTAATGTTATTTGTTTTCGCTGGGAGGAATTCGCGAGAGACATGTTTATAAAAGCCAGCGGACATGACACCGCCTTAGTCCTCGAGCTCTGTCCACCGCGACTTGTCGATTATCTGCCTTTTCGGAGGCATTCATTCGTTTTGTGTTATTTGCCTTAAAATATACTAACATAGTGGGAAGCCCGGAGAGTACAGAGGCGTGTGTGTCTTGAGAAGCGAGGGTAGAGAGTCCGGAAGAAATTCATTCACAACATCAAAGGCGTCAGGGTTACTTGGAACGTGAGTAAAAAAATTAAAACATTACGTTTTATGTGTGTAATATTGCGACATGAGCTCTGGTAAACCAAAAATATTAAAATAATTTTTTTTTAAGTATCTTGAAATCTGTACTTATCGTGAAATTGATTTAATGCGTTTCAGGCATTTTCACTGATATAATATTTGCCTGAAAAAACTTCACGATTTCTAATTTATACATTAATATTTAAAAGACAAAATAAAACTATATTGAAATGAGTAAAATTATATTTCTTATGAAAATGTGTTATTTTTCCATAAGTATCAATAAGAAATACGTGTTGGTAATGATACAGAAGAGATAAACTCACGTTACTTAGTTTGGGTGATATTAAATGGATAATATTTTCCTTCCATTTATGCTTGAGCATGAAGACTTATAAAATAATATTAAAATGTAGATACCTACTTAGATATTATGGTTTTAGGATAGCTGCCTTACGTGAAGGGGTGAAAACCTTAATTTTACTGTAGCCCCTGAAACCCCACGTGAAACCTTTTTTAAAAACATGTCAGGTAATAGAGAATAACGATTATATCCCTTTCAAAGCAGAATTCTTAATTGATATACGCATCATGTTATTATCGTAACTTCTTATCAGTGTGTGAAAATTCTTATAGAATATTGCCGAGCACGTGATAATGAGATTTTCTCTGGATCTAAAAGCGTGGGTTTTACATTTAAATTCGAAATGTTTACAAAGAGAGTTTTATTTATTTGTGTGCGGGTGGTTTCTCTTCAGATTGTCACTTAAACTTATCACAGTCTTATACAAAATAGATCGCAGCGAACGTCCCCCGTGTTTAGATTTTTTCTAGAGAAAATATTTGATGTTTCATAGACCTGCATTTTGACACATACAATAAATATAGGCAATCGATCGCAAAAACTCATATTTCTTAATAGAGTTTATTATTACCATGCTTTTGAATGTTATGTTTTTATGACCTGGTGTCACATTTTCTCACGACAGGAATAATGTCATATTTTAATTAAATATTTAAGGTATTAAAAATCTCAAAAAATCTAGATACATTAAAGGTTAAAAATAATTTGGACACTATACAATATGGGTGAAGTTCAAATCTCATAAACGCACAGTTAATGAGATTTGAACAATATCCATGCTGATTTTTATTGAATTAAAAAAAATTATTCCAACATGAAAAGGTTTCAGTTAAACACATTTTTTAACATCTTAATAACACTCAACAATAAATGCACCCCAATTTCCCTCTGTTGTTAATAATGCCACGAGTTCGTGAACAACCACTATGAGGCCATCTATAACAGCACACTTAGTGAGTGCGTGGTTGTGTGCGCATATTTTAATTAGGTTACTTAACGAAAACAAAGCTCTCGAGATAATGTTATGGATAAGAAAATTAAATATTATATTGCTTTTATATAGCATTACCCATTCTTGGGCTGGATAATTCGCTCTACGGTGTTACGAACATCTCCACGGCCGACTTATATGAAATGAGCTTTCATTACTTTATACTCAAAAATTGACCGTAATAAACATGAACATGGAGGCCATTATTTATTATAAAACCCTTTATTTATGAAAATATTAACTAAGACCTTAATTTAATATTTCAACTTAGTAGTTTAAATTCGTTTCATTAAAAAGAAGACACTCGTATATTAATTTCTTTTACAAAGATAGATAATAAAACCTCTAAGCTTCTGGGTAAAAGTTAACTATCGTAACCACTGAATAAAAGGATTCAATAGTAAAAGGAAAAGATATCAATGTCACCATATATTTTTAGTTTATATTTATAGTTGAAACTGCAGTACAAATTAATACGTAAAAGTTACCGACTTGAAACTAATAAATTTACTAAGTTATCAACTTATATTATAGTTATATTTATATCACAATGATAGCTGTACTGCGTGTAACTAAATATTTCCATTAGGGTATTATGCACCGTTATTGTGACACGTGCAATAGTTTGTATTGACAAGCCTTGTCACGAGAGCCTGCATTACACCCGCTGCTAATGACTATCGTAAATATGCGATTCAATCATCAGGTGTCTGTCACACCGACTAATTCGCCAGCTGTACCGACCAAACTCGCTCCCATAGCGACACTGTTAACGTGCACAACGCTACGAATATGTTTTTAAGTTATTTTATTATTTAAATACAATTAGAGTAGATACACTAAATGTTTTGTGCAAGTCAGTAAAAATCCATTTCGTTGCAGTAAAAATGATAAAAACCTCGGTTTACGAGTACCGTCTGCGGTTCACGTCTCCGAGCAGCGTCAGAGTTTACGCTCGCTGCGTGTATCGCCGACCAGCGTTCTCCTTCATTACTCCCGGTATTGCTCATTCTTCACGGGAGGCTTTAGCGGAACTTTGAAGCGAGGAGCTGATTGAAACAAATGTACTTCCTAGATTACGGAAGCTTTGGAAAACTTTATTGCTATCACCTGACTTGTAAGTAAATTGCCTCCAGAAGTACTGACCATGCGGAATAAATAAGCTTTCTGTTTACGCTCTATTTGCGAGGATCGAATGACCCTCGTGGAAAGTTCATTTCAATAAGGATCGTGTTTTATTCGAACAAAAAAAGCGACTGAGGTTTTTTGTATTGTGAAATATTGTATAATTTACTAGTATTAACATTATTATATATATTTACAATCTCGTGCAAGCTCAAGCGAGAAGTAGTTTCTCAAAACCTTCCGGAGCGCACCGTTTGACTCGGTAAACTTCGAGACGGTCCACATCAAGGGGAGCAGCTTACCGAAAATAATATAAATAATACCCGAACAAACAAACTAGCCTCTCGACTGCGCGTTTCGGTTTTTCCTCGCATCCGCAAGAGTTCCGGGAAAGGACGTGACTCGGGAAAAGTGAAAATTGACTCTGTCATAAACGCCGCTATTTGAACGGGGCGAATTTTTCTCATATAAGATCGGCCCCGGGGTTGAATATTTCGCTCGATAGAAACTCGAGCAAACAGCCGCGGTGACGACAGTCGAATGAAAGTTCTTCACCGGATAGTGGATCGGGATATCGCGCGGAAACCCGCCGGGTGGTGCTCTCCATATTGTAATTGTCGACGCCGCTGTTGACCCGGCCAGACAATATTGTCCAAATGAACCCTCGCGTCTCGGTCGGGGGGGGAAATGGAACACGGAAATAACAAGCTCCGCCGCGAGAGGTACGATAAACATTGACGCTTCCAATAACGAGCGAGGTCGTCGCGCTCGGATACTATTTACTCTATTATAATTATTCATAATCAATTTAAAGTACGACGCGAGCTCTGTTTGTCCATCTCGCCCCTTCGTGGCAGGGACGAGCCGATCAAACAAAAAGCCAAGCGAGCGCCCGAAGGCTCGGCGAGATTAGACCTCGGCTGACGATGATCCCCTCGATACTCCGCGCCTCCGCGCCGCATACTGATTCGGCGGACACTCGCCGAGGAGAGAAAAGCGAAAGCCGGCTTATTGCTCGAGCCCCGCGGCAGATACGGCACGAGCCGGCGGGGACCGCAATCAAGCGGGCAAACACCGTGGCTGAGATTTTTAAACGGTATTTGTCTGTTTGCCCAAAAAGAGGACCCCCGCGGCCGGGCGGTGTCATATTCCGAGAGCGTCACGGAGTGATTAACTTTTTTAGTTTATCAACGCCCCGCGGTGCCCTTTTCGTTTGACCGGGACAAACGGGACTTCCCCGGGTGAAATATTGCAGCGTAATAAATTACAACTAAAATAAAGCGTCGCCTACTTGGAAACGGAAATAAATTACGGAATCCGCTCGAGCGCGGCGTGGAACTTCGCGACGAGGCGCACAAAAGAAATGTATAAAAAAAATAATAATCCGCAAATCAAATAACAAGCTCTTTTCACTGGACGGTGGGTGTGAAAAGAAACGGCCGCTCTTGTTTGTTTTATTTTCTGTGGGGAAATCCGACAAAAAGCGCAAAGCGGGCGCCCGCAAACTTCGCAGCGACCGCGGATTGCGAAACTCACCCACCGGTCAAACTACATGCAGAATATTCCTCAAACCTACTTACCAACACACTAAAATAAATTACGTTTTTGTATACGAATTCAGAAGTCAACAAGGGCCGTATTTTAATTTGTCAACAATTTGATCGACAATCGACGAAAACTTTTAAAAAAATTAGGCGAATTCAACGAAGAAAAAAAAATCATTCCGTTTCATCCGCATGCATAACAATCAGATGGCCTTCTAAAACGTGGTGCCGAAGAAGCCAAAAACTTATATACAATGTTTCGGGAAGGAAGGCAATACTTTGTTACATATTTATTACAAAATCGAGTTACATCCAGTTAATACGCGTAAAATGAAGCGATAGTGCTGCACCGCAAATCAAATCATAAAACGTAATTATGGTGCAACAAATCTGCCAACATGTGTTACAAATTGCATTTAGTCGTGAATAATCTAATTAAACGAACTGAAAACAATCCGTTGTTGGAAAATACATTATAAGAAGAAAAAAACACGTGCATATAAAAACTCACTCGGTATTGGAGATCCGGTTTGTTCTTGCAGGCCGAGGCAACGCTTAACTTTTCATTTCTCGAGCTGGAACGTCTTGAATTACAAAAGTTATTGAGTGCAGTACACTATTATATAAAAGTTGGTGATAAATGTATTTTTATATCCGATTTATACGAAAAACAATATTATTTTATTTTATTAGCAGAGACACGAACGAGCTGCGTCAAACGTTGCGCGTCTACTAAATGAAAAATACGAATTATTGCAACAATAATTTTGGAAGCATCGAAACTGATATCTATGCACACTTCGCCAATCGCATTGCGATGTCTTGAAAAAAATACAGTTTTTAAGTACAGTATCCAAGTTGATCAAAAATATATTTTTTGTATCCGATTTATAAGAAAAAAATATTATATTAACACCACAAATCAAACCAAACACATGTGCCTATGAGCGACGTCAAAGGTTGCAGGCTTACAAAATAAAAAAAATACGAATATTGTAACAATAATTTAGGAAGAATCAAAACTGGAAACTTTTCTCACACACAAACATACTCATACCCATACATATAATTGTGTGTGTGTGTACTAACATTATTGCAAAATAAATAAGAATCTAGAAACAGCTATATTTTTTCATTAAAACTACTTACAATAATATGGTAAGCCCTCCATATATTTACATTTTATGTTAAAAGATCTGAGCGAGAGAGTTGATATCAGATTACTTATATATTTAATTAAATTTAATAATACAACGTACAAATTATGAAAACAATGAATTCAGTTTGTGTATTATTATTTTTTTTTAAATCTGATTGTTCTCATTTAAAAATGTAATGTTTTATAAACTCAGTCATATTTCATAAATTTGTATAAACATGAGGGCATTCAGGTAGTGAGATTAAATTTTATTGGTCTTTTCATGTCAATGCACCTAATTATCACATCTAGCATTGTAACTTACCCTCCAAATGCTCCTGCCATATTGGTGCAATATATTTTTATACGTTTCAGTTAATTGAACGGTGATTGATTTAGTTATTTTCAAATCAGAATGGCTCTGCTGGTGTTTGATAAGAGGGATTGTTTTCTGTTTCAGAAGATGCAGTGGCTGAAGCTAGTAGTGTTGGTGGCGGCATGCGTGATGGCGGGAGCTCTGCCAGCCCCGCGCTGCACCCCCGGGACAGTGGACGAGGATCCCCGCGCCGCACGCTTCTGCAGTGCCCTGTCAACCTTCCTGGAGCTCTATGCTGAAGCAGGCCGGGCAGACGACAAGGGGCCTGCCCTTGATTACCAAGGTAATTTTACTATACAAGTATTGAATCTGTAAAATTCATCAATACAAGAGATTAATGTGGGGATTTAACCCATTTACGCCAGCTTAGCCTGATTGAGTACAATTTAACCGTGATTGAATACTTTTGTTAATTAAGAGCAACAAGTCTAATTGTGCAGTGCAGTTTTCTGTACAGTCCTAAAGAATTATAGTTCTATATAATGCAACATTGAAAATACATTTTGGGCCCAATCGTATCCACCAACATTAAGCAATAATAATGAGAAAACCGCACATCTCATCTCTTTCTTTCAGTTAATCATTAAAAAATAGCTTCTTTTTCAATTTTAAAGCATACGCTCACCTAGCATTAGTAAACTCCACAGTTAATTTAAACTTTTCAGGGGAGAAGTTTAAGTGACTAAACTTTCTATTCTTTTGCAGCTCTTTTCCGTGAATACCCTCAGCTTCTGGACAGCGGCATCAAGCGTCAGGATGTGGCGCACAACTTCCTGAGGTTCGGTCGCCGGCGTTAGTCCTCCCAGCCCTCTATGGAATGTCCGCGCATCAACCGACGCACCAATCGCCACAGTCCACTATTTTTAACCATACCTATTTACGTTACTTATGTTCAGAGTAATTTACATTAAGTCCAGCTATTTCCCCTACGGGTATATCTTATAATTTGTTTTAGATTACATATTGTTTTTAACTTTAATTTTATTAAAAATCCGTCAATTAAAAGTATTGTTAAAAAAATTGCTGCATTGAGATACTGTTTCTGCTTTAGGAAAATCTATGTTTAGTAAAATTCTCTTCAGGAAAAATGCAAGTAAAATTGTTTAAAATAAGTTGTCTTCAATATCTGCTATGTGTAGCAATTGGTTATTTTAAATGATAGTCAAGTTAAACAGTATTGCAGCATTGAGAATGAGTATTAAAATAGATTTACCTTACTGTCGTCTTTCTATTCCTAAATTTTACAGTATATCTAATATAAGGATATATTTTAATCTCTTTTAAATCTTAAATGTACATAAAATAAAAACAACAAAATCTATAATGTGCCCGCAATTTCTCATTACAGTTTGACTATCGGAAATCATGTTTAAGGACCTGGCTATAAATATTTGATCTTTTTCCATATATTTTAATGGAAAGAGTCTTAACGAGAAAATATTGTACTTATGGATTTTTCTTAGTAGTGTTTTAAGAGTTGGTATGCATCTCATAATTTTAATTCTCCAATTTAAATATTGGCTAGTCATCCCCAGCTATGATTTATATTTCTGAGTAACTAAATGTATAAGTTCCTTTGTTAATGTTACCAGTAATTTACTTCTATAAACTAATTTATTGAAATCACTATTTATTATATGAAAAATGCTTGTGAAAGCTAAGTGTTATGGATTAACAAATAAACAAAAGTTCTAAAAGTTTGTTTTTATCTATTCTTTCTAGAAATGCATTTCATATATTGGCCTAGGATTGCTTGCTCGTCCTGCTGTCCCGACTGCTGCAGCCTTGCTTCCCGACCCTGTCCTACTTGATTCCCTGATTCACTGTCAATACATTTTCCCACTAATATTGGTCACCATTGATTGAGCTAAAAAATATTTTGAATATTATTTTGGCAATGTTTATTATTGTTAATCATAGATAATATCATTAATTTTCATAAGTTACCTTTGAAAATAAATAAAGTGACCATGAAAGCATCAGAACTGGATTGTTTTTTTAATTACCTGATTGGAAACACAACCTAAGGAGGAAAGCATTAATAGAAATGACATACTGCAGGGCTCTAAGCCAAGCCTTTCTATACACACAAGAAGTACTTTTTCAAGAACAATGTTGCAATCTACCTCTGTTAGTAAATTCTTCATGTATCAGAAAAAAGTGTACGCTTCAAAAGCAAATTGCGATCAGACAGCAGTGGCATAAAAAGCCAATCCAAGGAAATTCTCTGGGGAAAATATTTACACAATAAAAATATACTTTTTGCAGGTGTATTAATTATACAAGATCCGTTTCAGTACAATATCACTTATAAATGGTAAATAAACATTAACAGTATTTAAAAAAATACTTAGACATACGTACACAAGAAGAATACTCAATCTAATTAAATTCAGGGTGGAAATTATATTTTAGAATGCAATATAAAAATAATTTTGCCATCGAAAATTTCGTGACACTCGAGAATATAAATATTTGAGAAAAAAACTGTCACTAGGCCTTTCATCGTACATTAGAGAATAATTAATAATTGTTCACACCAATTCATAAGCATTTACTAATTGAATGCATATAAAACTACGCTAATAACAACAATTTCCAATTTAGTACTACTTAAATATAAGAACGTCTCAATTGCCTGAGAAATTTAGAATAAAAAAGAAATGATTACACGGCAACAAAAAAACAAAGATGGAAATGTACAAATACAGTTTTTTACAATTTGGCCTGAATCATGGAGCAATACTACTTTTAAATATTCGGTACAATATTGAGGAAATTATTAGTATACTATTTGATTAATCATAATTATTTCATTACTTACAATAACTTACATTTAAATTTCATACAACGGTTGCACAATACTATTTACAGAAAATAACAAACACGTATATGTGATCAAGAAACTGTGTTTTCATGTCAAAACATAAAATTCCAGCTTGGAAAAACTCAAATTATATTAATGAATTTGGAATAGTCATTGTAAAGTAGAAAAAATATTTCACCCTCAAAAAATATTTAAATTCATATAATGCAAGAATACTTTCATATTATTTCATAATAGGTCTTTAGCCGAACAATAAAAAATCACTGTCATATTTCATTAGAAGCTTATCGATCCAGCTGGCCTTGCATACATCTTTAATAAAAGTAATTCATAATTTTATCATGTTATTAACAAATTAATTGAAACACATGAGATTGGCAAATTAATCAAAATGCAGCTGGGAATATTAAACTATGCAGTAGAGATGGCTCAAGCCGCAGGCTCGGGAGCCGGGGGGGGCGGGCCTACTGGAGCAGTTGGAGCCGCGGGGTCGGCGAGACGCTGCTGAGCATGGTGGCGCGCACGGAACTCCGCGGCCTTGAGCTGCTCCAGGTGAAACTGCTGGCGCTCTGTAATGAGCTGTTGTCGCTGATACTCTAAGCCTATGGACATTCATTTTAATTTATTATTCTGATCTCAAATACAAATCTTAACCATGAGACCAAAATTTAGTGATTTCGCCCAGATATAAGAAGTGATCACAATTGTAATGATTATATTTATTGGACTGCATACCATCAATGTCATCATTGAACAACGCATGATGATCTTAACAAATAAAACGAAGAAAAGTTAAATTTAAAAACCTTCTCTTTCCCGCTCCATGGTGGTCTCGAGCTCCTCAAAATGCCTGAGCTTGATCTCCAGTTTCTTCATCTGTGTCTCCACGAGAAGTGCCACAAGAGACTTGATCTTTCTCTCCTCAACAGCAGCCAAATGCTTGGCCTTCACAGCTGCTGCTGCTAACGCGGCCGCTGCAGCCGCTTGCACCTTGCCTTCTGGAATTTTATCTATTTTCCATTAGTATAATTTATGACCTTAACCATAAACAAAATATCTTATTTATTTTCATAGTTCTATATATATCAGCTATAGAAAATATTGTCAATCGATGACAAGTTTTGTAACAATAAATTTTATCATGCAACCAAGCTTATCTAGCACATATATGTTGAAAAAAAACAAGTACTTCACTTAAAACCAGTAATTTAGATGAGTAATATTAAGTGTGTAAATTTTATCATAATGTTTATGACTAACCTTCCACAGGTGGCGTTGGTTCAGGTTTAGGAGTCTCTTCGGCCTCAGTTTTAGGGATAGTAGGAGCGTCAGCAGCAGGCTTGGGAGCTTCAGGAGTGGTAGTTGGGGCAGGCGTTGCCTCCACTTCCATAGCATCTCCGGTCCGAGCGGTACCCTCAGCATTCTCTTTCTTCTCTGCAGCTGCAAACATTCAAAGTTACCACATTAGCAACAACAAAAAATCTTGCAATTTTCTACAAATGTATATCAGAAAATATTGAAAGTTGAACTTACCAGGATCTGTTCCGGCTATCCCGCTAGCAGCGAGTGCTGCTGCAGGTCCGGCTTGAGCTGCAGCTCGAAGGTGCATGTCCAGCATGGCAGCTGGGACTTCATCCTAAAAACATTCAACCAAATTCAGCAATATTTTTTACTGCCTACTTATGTATTAGCAACAATCGCAACACACAAAGATATGTTACCTTGATACTGGCAAATTCATCCATAGCAGCTTGCGCAGCCGTGGCAGCAACACGTGGATCTACTACAGAAGCCAGGAACGCCACAGCGCTGGTCACGGGGTTACCCGTGCGACTGAAGGCGATGGGTTGGTAAGCCAAGGGCCCCAATACACCTCCTAGGAAAGCCCATTTGTTAACGAGATTGAATTTAATAATGATAGATTCTAGTGTAACTTCATATTTGGATTAAAAGGATTTAACTAACCAGCAGCATCAGAATCCAAGTAAGGATCTTCAATAGGCAGTCGCAGGAAATGCAAAATGCATTCATCTTGAGTACGAGATCCCACATGTTGGCAGACTCGATTCCAGTCATCTCGATAAAGTTCGAGTCCTTCAAGGAGAAGAAGCGTCTCCTGCTCTGTCCATGCGCGTCCGCCGCCGCGGCCAATCACACCACGGCCTCCTGCACGACCATACCTAGATTTCATATTATACATAAGTCTCTTTTAACTGTGATATTCCCCTCCCCTAATTATGATTGTCTACTAAATTCTACAACCTGCCAATTCTTCAGTACAATTTAACCGTTGGATATTTATGGCATTAAGTCATGTCAAGCTCAGTTACAATATTCCTAGATTTAAAAGCTGACTTACTGGTCAAGCTTGAGACCGAATTGGCCGTTGATGTCTAAAGGTGGTGCTCCGGAACCTTCCTGCTTTACAGGTAGAGGGTTACCTTCGGCATCCAAACGAGCTAATGGACTATCAGCTGCTGGAGTCTTCAATTCTCCTGAAAACATACAGTATTATTAACATTCTGACAAATTGTATCATTTTAATGGAAATTTTAATTTCACTTAAACCTATTTGCAAAACTTTCTCTTCTGAATTATTTTCATATGAATTCTTAGTTATTAAAACCTTCAGCTAATAATTACCAAGTTGTATGAGTTTAGCTGGTGAAGGCTGCACATTCTTGAGCGGGTTGACAGGCTGCAGACCGGAGGGAGTATCAGAGAGAACATGGAAGTGTGAAGTTGGAGGCGGCCCCATGGTGGTGGGCCGCATGTCAGCATCAATTTGATAGTTCAGCAGCCCCCACTGCTCCAGGAAGGCGTGCACACGCATGATGGCGCACACATCTCCGGCCAGGTTTCGGCGGCAGGCAGTGCTTGTCAGGTACTCATTCGGGTTTAAGCGGTATGTGTCAATCATAAAATTTCTAAAAAAATTAATTTATATGTAAATTTTTATAGATTCAATGTTTATTGAGGAAGAAAAACTCTGTATACCTGTATGCAAGATATATTTCTGGTGTTTTTGACTTGTTCTTTCCATTAAAAAATTCAGGCAGAGCTCTCTTTTCAATGGTGTGGATGGAGTTATAGTCAAACCATGCTGCGTATGAAGGTACAATGATGTGATGAGTCTGCTCTGTTACATTGTCCTCAACGTCATCTTTAGAAATAAAATCCTAAAATAACCAAGATACATGAACTTAAAAGTATACTTAAGAAAGCAGCAAAACAGAATGGTTATAATTTTAGACCATGATATAAGTGCATAATTAGTAAGCTAAGCATAAACAGTCACCTGTGTGTTGGTGTCACTAGCTTTACCCTGCGAGTCTTCTCCGTGAGTGTCAGGTTGGGGCGGGGGGGAAGATGGGGCAGGGGGTGGAGGAGAAGGTGCAGAGGGAGGTGGAGGAGGCGAGGGAGCAGGCGCCTCAGCGGGAGCTTCCTCGGCTGCCTCACGAGACGCCGTATCTTCACTTTCAGCACCGCCTTCAGAGCGATTAGCACGAGCATTACGACTAAAAATTAAAAAAGATCATAAAATTTATGTATTTTTAGATTCATCCCAAAAACTATTAGATATATCAATAGACACACTTTTGTAAGTAATTTTAAATACTTATTGAAACCAAACATTTGAAAAAAGGATCATCAATAGATTCCAAGAATTTAATGCACTCCAAAACCAAAATTAAGTATTGAGCAATGTACCTTTTTCTCTTAGCGAGTTTGACTGGGGGAGGTGATGGAGATCGCTTCCGTTTGCTTTTCTTTGTTTTGGTACTTGATTCTGAAGAACTTCCTGTTTGCATCATGTCTTCAACTGATAGACGCAATTTATGAACCTGAATAGAATTAAAAAATTTTACAATATTATTCTTAATCAAAATTTACAACAATGACAGTTAATATTGAGCTCAACAAACTTTTTTCTTTCCGGCCTGGTCCACCTCGTAGTCTTCCTCGTTCATCCACTCATTATAAATGGAGACATCTGTTGCCCAAGTGGCTGACACCCTCCATGGGTCAGACCGCTGCTGCTGATCAAAGGAAGGGCTCTCGGGGGCATCCACCTGAATACATAAATTAGAAAATATAGCACAATAACATGGTTTATATGATCTGTGAGATCTTTATATTTAAAAAAAATATTGAAAATAAAAATAATAAAGAGATGGTGGGATGAGTACTGACTGGAAGCTCGATGGAAGGGATCCAAGAGTCGTGGCTGTCAGGCAGGTAGTACCAGTGCATGAGAGCTTGTCGCCCGCGCCGCATCACAGGTCGTGCAAACTCTTCCTCTAGCGGGTCTGCCGCCGGATATATTATGTGCGAGGCCTCCACCTCGTCCTCTGCATGACAACCATATATATACAAACAGTGCAACACCATAGCAATATTCTATTTCTGTATGTTAATAGTTAATTTGACTTTCAACTGGGAATTTTAACTGTAGATTTATATAAATTAGTTATAGATAATATAATTTAAGATCTCAAATTCAAATTCAAAATTTTCACTAATTTGGTGTACAAATAACAAACATTTTGTGTAATACAATCTTCCGTATTTATGGCTCTCATTAGCTTAATAGTTAATTCACCATCCGACGAAAGCTTGCCACTGATTTAGTTTAGTTAAGGCTGATTGTAGAGATTGCATGTGCATTGAGAAAATATTTTTCTGATATTCTACCACAGATCTCTCCCTGGTGAGAGACAATGATGTCTCGAACACGTGCAGCGGTCGTCCGGTCGACGTCGCTTCTAACAAACACGCTAGGCAGCCGCATGTACTCCCCTTCTAGCAGTCCGCTCTCAATCTCCATCATCAGCTGAATATTTAGATCCTTGCGGGAAGGGTTCTGATAGGGGAAAATAACCACAATTACTAACATGCATTTTAACTGTAAACCATAACAAAATCTATAAATCCTTATAATTAAGTACATACTAATCATTGTGGTTCTAAATAGTTATATGAACAACATATTTTCAAAGAGATTATATTCACTTTGGATATAAAATATAATATATTTATATTAAATTTAAGAAGTATATGATACTGGAATTAAAATGAATTGTTTTGAATAAAGAAAAATTGGATTGATGAATATTGGGATAGCTTTAAAATATTTATTATGTTAGTGGACAATTGCAACATGTAAAAAAGCATGCCAAGAATTTGACAATTCTTGTAGTTATTTTGTAAAAAAAAAGTCTACCACACAAAGTGTTAGGAAAAATAAGCAGGTTTTCAGAATCGTGGTGATCCTTCTTAAATGTATGCATTTGATTCTCTTTGCCGTTTCATGTGGCCAAGTATTTTTATGTGAAATAAAATGTGACGGGACTAAACCAATGTGACAGCGACAAATGTGACGAGATGGAATAACTCGGCTATTGTGCACGGCAGATGATCTAGCACCCGTAAGTGTTAACACACAGACAAATGTTAGCATATTAGGAAAATAATCCAAAACTAGTGAAATTAAATAATATGTTGGACTTACTCAAGCAATGGAGACAGTCGACGGTTACTTATCGAAACGCTATATGGGAAGGACAACACAAAAAACATGGAAGGTATAAGCATCTAAAGAAGAAACAGTAAGACTGAGCAATTTTTACATGGTCTTTTACAAGTGTCTCACTGTTACTTTTTCAGGACATTTTTTAATCATGTTAAATAACAAACATTGAATGTCCAACCTTCATTTAATAAAGTTATATCTTTGTAGGATTCTAAAATTATTGTTGTTTCGAGTATATAAGAGTAGACTTGCAATGGACACGAAGTACTATACAAATATAAAATGTATCATCTCATTAGTGCAATAACTGGCGACATTGAATGAATACTATAAAAAATAACTTACAAAGGTGTGAGAAATATACGGCATTCACTGGGAAATAAATTATAAAAATCATTTTAAAATGAATTTCAGTAAATGGGAGTAAAACTTATGTGAGAAAGAATAAATAAATAGTTCAGTCATATATAACAAGAAGTAGGCCAGGGCATTCTTAAGTATGTCAACATATTTGCACTATAAATTTTAATGTTAACCAATTTTATAATACATGAGACTTCACATTAGCAATGATATAGTATATATTTTTTTCCAATCTATATACAAAGTCTATATATATTACAAGAAACAAGAATTCATTTTAGAAATCGTCAAATGGAGTCAATCCATCCTTATTTTTGGTAAAGAATCATTTACTGAAATTCTAATAGATTCAAGTAATTGATAATAATTACAAATGTTTCTAATTGACCATTTTTAGCGGCACATTCACTGGAAAAACAAAGAGAAACTTTTCAAGACTAAACTTAAATGCTGTTTTTGGACTTCAGATTGTTAAACAGGATATTCAACTTTAAAGCTGATGTTGGAATTAGAATTATACTATTTCCACATTTTTAATAAAATGTCGCCCACTATCAGCCTGAACCAATTAACAATAGCAGAATATAAGGTAAAAAGTAAAATCACAGTTGCCATGCACTGTCAGGCAATATAAGTTCAGTACTCTCCAGTATATTCTACAGCTGCATCTGTTTTTACTCAAGACTGACAATAAACGGCATTCCTTCCCTCATATCGTGTTTTTATGATTGTCACAAAAAAGAGACTATGTTTCTCCAGTGACTGCAGTTTTAGAATCAATAGACAGTTGGACAAGCAACTCAGTGCAGTGCAGGTGTTTGGTTGCTTGCTGGGCGGCGGGTGGCAGGTGGACAGGAACACTCGGGATGCATACCTTACCGACCTGGAAGTCAAACTTGCGCCACCGCTGCTCTGCCTTATAGCGGAACATGGTGGACAGCACCTGGGACAGCGCCCCGCCCGGCTTCATGTCCAAAAAGCACTTCATCTAAAACAAACAAATTAAACTTTTCAGTACACAGAGTACAAGCTCACAAAAGGTACTACTTTTAAAAGGCAATTTTCATAAATAATAACGCCAAATAAAGGCAAATTTCATAATAACATTATTGCCATTCACGTTTTTCAAATTATCTTCAATAATATAATATATATTTTATCTACAATAATATCTAAAAGATATACATGCGATAATTCGTTTTGTTCGGTTGTTGACACTTCTTTTAAATAAATTTGATTTTTTAAGGCCATAAATATTAGTTCAACATAACTAAACATGTGGCACTAATTTTAGGAGTAATTTTAGTGTACATTATGTCGACTGTGAACTTAAATTCTAACAAATCACAACTAATACATAATTTGCTGTGTATAAGAAAAAAGACCATAAAAACAACAATGCCTTTTGACTTCAGCGTTTCCCTGATTATTAAATAATTGAGTAATGATTTGTTGCAATACAAACTAATGATAAACACAATATTAAATTGAAATCATATTATAATCAAATATAATCAAATGTATTTATTTGCTAATGCAGTTACATTCATATAGGGGAAGTGAAATTAAAACAAATGGACACATTGCACATCCTTAGTTGCAATACCAAACATTTTGAGATTTCTATTTATTTCTTATTATAAACAGATAATTTTCAGCACCATACAAAATTAAAGAACAATTCCTCAACTCTTATTGTACTTTTTAAGGTCAATGGTATAGTGAAACTTACTTCAAACTTCAAATTCAAATTAAGATATAAAAGGGTACATTCACAGCATTCTTATCTAGACAAGGTGAGTAAATGGAAAAAAAAAATCAGAAAAGGTGAATGAATATGCACACATTTTTTTTACAACATAAATTTATCAAATAATTTTAAAAAAATACATAACACGATGAACAATGTCATGGCACATAAATAATACATTCAGTGTAAGGACAGCTGCAAATGAGTAATGACTCAAAAGCAATATCTCAAGATCCAAGGATTTTACATCTACTTGGTGATACTTCAACATACAATCAATATTTAAACAAGATTAAGATAAATCATTGAAAACAGAAACTAACGAATTATTTTATAATATGGATTTTTTTTTAAGTCATCTTTCGAGATGAATGACCGTTGGCAAATGTTATTTATGTTAATTTTCAAAACAGATTTTAAAAAATCATTTTCTTGCACACAATTAACTATGCCTTGTGTTACATCTTTATGTATCAATTTATGGTTGGTCACCCTAAGTTTATTTAAACTTGTTCATAACCATGAAATTCAACACGTCGATGAACATATAAAATTATGATGAATTTGCGAGGGTTCTCTTGAGATTGCTCAAGGTATTAGAGTGTCATTAGCATGAAACGGAATGATTTATCTACATAAATACCTTTTGTAAACAATCTTTTTTTTTCGTCTACTTACTAGGAAAGCGATTGTTCCATTTAAATACTTCAGATAATTGTTTTGCACATTTTTAAAGCGAGTAAAACTAAAGAAATTTGAAATCCCCGAAATATCGTGATTTAGAAAGGATGAGGATAAAATCTGCAAACTCCAAAGTTTTGGAAGCAATTTTGTCGGGGATCTTGTAAATTTCGCATTTCGACTTCTTCGTTTAAAAGTTTCACGGAGATGGACCATTCATAGAAATTCATATTCGACTTTGAAAAATAGTTTTGAACACGACCGGGTCTCAGTCCGCGGCCGATATGAGCGTCGACCGGTCGCGAGAAGCTTCGCCGGTTCATCCTCGCTTCGTCACAGAGCGCACTAGATGCGAATTTGCCCAAAAAAAAAATTAATATTCACCGAAATTCATAAAAATGAATGTCGTCCAAGGGTTAGATTCGAATATGCCCAAAACTGAAAAGAGCACGGGAGGTTCATTAGCAAAACACAGAGTCGACAAAAAGTGTTGGAGACTCGAATTTGCCTAAAATTGCGGAACCTTCGCGAGCTGCAGACAATAGAGCGTCTCCGGCCGCGGTCCGCGAGGCAGAATCCGAATGCATCGTCGTTCCTTATAAATGGATCGGTCGTTCCGCCGGCGACAGTCGCCGCTGAACCGCCGAGCCGCAACATGCTCGCTCTCGTGCTGCTCCTGGGCGCGGGCGCCGCTGCGGGGGCGCTGAGCCCCGCCGCCAAGTTCGAGCAGGTGAGCACGCGAACCTCGACACGCGAACCTCGACACTCGCACCTTCCAAATGCCGGTGTGCCGTTTTCACATTTTCATTTTTCACGCGACATTAGTGTTGTGAATTTCAAGTGCCCCGTGTTGTCGAGTACGCGAAAGATGTGCCCAGCCGATAGCGGCAGATGTGTCGTGTCGTTAATTCCACTATTGTCGTAAGTGACATTTTATTATGAAGCACGTCCGTGAAGGTAGATAAATATTATTTATAATTACCAATATCGGTCCGTTTGTATCCTACTTACTAACAGTACTTGCAATTTGCTTGCGTTTGATTGCCGATGTGGGCAATTCGTCAAACGGTCATATTCACGGGCAACTGTGGTAATTTCTATTCGAACTCCCCTCTTTGCAATGGAACGGGGTGTTTTTTTCCTCATTTTAGAGTAGCTTTGCTAATCGATCCTTATTCCCGTGTTAATTTTGAAGTAGTCGGCGAATCCACTGTACTGTAGAATAGCAATCCGACATTCGCTTGCCAAAGTTAAAAAATACTGAAAAATGTACGAGTACGTCCAGACGGATACAAATTGCTACTACAAAGTAAATTATAACTAAAGCCCTTTGGTCGTTGTGCATAAATTATATTTTTGGACAGATATTAAAAATAAATTTACTTTTATCGCAGAACTGTCAAGGAAATAAACTTTATTCAGACTGACAAGTCGCGTGATCTACGACGCCGGTTCGGAATCAAACATCTATACTCTGGTTATAAATTAACAATTAATAAATTGACAAAATCGTATAATATATCAAAATCGTGACGGGGATTATCCCGTTTGAGAGACTTAAAAAATAAACAGTATCAAACGAGAGAAAATCTACAAGGTTCTTGTAGAAACAAAACGAAAAAGGCAGCCAGTCGACTGGTCTAGTTTAGTAATTATTTAGATTGTAAGCATTGACCGCCGGAGTGCTGCCGCGCGCACCTCAGCACCTCAGCTCCTCAGCTCCTCAGCTCCTCAGCTCCTGAGCCCCTCGCCTGCTGCGGTTTACCTCAATAGCAATTCGATTCTCCATCCACAGCTCTATCGACCCTGTCCTCAGTTCTGATTACTGAATGACAACCCTATTGTAAAAGAGACTTTCTCGAGACCTTCCGCGGGGCCGGCGCGGTTTCAATGTTACACGGCGAAGGATAGGCTTGCAGCCTCATGCAGTCCATTAATAGTACCAGCCGGCAACTGTATACACTTAAATGCATATTCAACTATGTTAATTTAGAGATATCTTACACATTTACAACAGGGATTGTAAAATACAAAACCAAAGCTGTCATTATGTAACATAAAAGAGGAAGTTTCGTGAGATTTCCATCCGTTCATCGGCTTCGTTGGAGCAGCAGGCAAAAAAATATATTATAACATAACCGTGCCACCTTTCATAATACAATTTCGAGACGACTAGAATTTTCGATCACGTCTTACGTACATACCCGAGTAGATTCCAAAACAACAAAAAAAATCTGAAACGTGTAGAAAAAACTTGTAGTAAAAAACGATTGTTGTTATTACCGAGAAGACTTCATATGAATCGAGATTTGGCAACAAAAAAATCCTTATTAGTACCTGACAGAGTCGTTCGTATGTTAAAAAAACCCCTGGCTCAAAATGATCGATGGCTTTTATAACACTTTGAATATAAAAATACAGAATTTAAGATTGTAGGTTTAATATTGTTTGCTATAATCTATTAATAAAATAATTAATATTAAAAATAAAAAAAACTGTATATTATACGTTATACCCGTTGTTTGAATAGATCATTATATAAAATAGTATGCAACAATAACAAACATATTACTCGAATAGTTAATCGATTAAAAACACAGCAAACAAGCGAAGTTTCGCGACAGGCGTCTCAATACAAGCTTCCTACAAAAGCGCATATATAATAACAGAAAAATCAATTTCTAAATTATTTTTTTCGGTACTAGAAACAAAATAACGTGTCAACAATATATTATACTTATTTCTCACAACCGTGTAACTATGCAACGCGAGTCATCAATGAAGGTAGTCCCCGATAGCCCCTCCCCCTGTCTAAGAGAGCTCCCGTGACGTTTAAGGTATCCGGCACCGTGGACCACGGCGAGGGCCCCCACTGGAGCGTGGAGGAGCAGGCCCTGTACTGGGTGGACATCTTCGGCGGCAGCGTGTGGCGCCTGCACCCCGAGTCCGGCAACATCACCACCTGCCACCTCGGTGAGCCCCCTCCGCCGCCGCGCTTCCACAAACTCAACTGAGGACCTATGCAACGCATTATTTATCTTATATGATTTTTGAACGTGTATTTTTGACATTTATTGCAATCTATGGACATCAGACTTGCACGCGGATAATTTGTGCAAGTCAAAATTTCAAAACGTGGAAAATTTATGAAAGAATTTGAAATATGCACAGTAAAACTTGTAGATTATTTTTGTTCATCTCTGAGAATGTAATGCCCGAGCAAGAGTTTAGTTTTACGCCTGCATGGAATATGCAAACAAAGTGAAGGATTTACTCAACTGATTGAAACCTTCGCATTAATGATTGTAACACTCGGATTCTCTTTCGTTTGCAATAATAATTATAACCGCCGATTAAAAATAACGAGTATTCTAATATTATATATTGGAGATGGTCTTATTGATCTATCTTGTTCCTCGAATACCACATCGATCTGCAGGATAGACAACACGCAGCACATTACACTTAATATTGATGTTACACTCTATGGAAACAGAAAGGCCTTCAAGAGGCTATCCCCTTGTCAAAAGAAGCCCTTATGAAATACCTAAAACCATATACTGCTAGTACATTCTCATACCGGTCTATTGCTTTTGTAAACGACTTGTTTTGGTTATTGAAATCGTTAATGTATTCTATTACAGGAGGAAACGTGTCGGTGATCGTCTCGGTACAAAACAAGACAGATACGTTTTTAATAGGACGCGATGACACCCTGGAGCTGCTGACGTGGGACGGGAGGAACGACTCGACCACTGCGCTGCAGGTTCTGGTCAGCCTCGCGCCCATCCCGGCGGGGGCTCGGATCAACGACGGGAAGGTGGACGCGCGCGGCAGGTTGTGGGTCGGTGAGTATCGATGGACTACTTCTATATCCGCACTTCACTCTCGCGCTTATCTATCGCTAGGCGCCTTCATTGTTCGGGTTATTCTTCCAGGTACGATGGGTCTGGAGACGAACGGAGAAGTGGAAGAGAACGTGGGCTCACTGTATCGCGTGGGCTGCGCGGGAAACGACAGTATCGATGTGAGCGTCCAGCTGACAAACGTGACCGTCTCCAATGGAATAGCCTGGTCTGCCGACGGCACCATCATGTACTATGTAGACTCGCCCACCAAGAGAATCGACGCATTCGATTTCGAGGTGGACAACGGAACCATAAGTAAGAATAGGCATAATCATCCACCAACGTATCTCTAGAAAACAACGCATGGGTAAATAGAGATGACAAGATACCGATTGTAAAAAGCTAGTAGTTTAACGGAAATTTTAATTAAGTTGACTTGCATGAAAATCTCCCAGTTTAACCGGTACGATCATTAATGAAGTTCCCGATATCATCAATTCCGGCATTATAATTCTTTTGAGAATTTTTAAAGAGACAAAATTGCATTCTGAGATGAGTATTTTTTACAGGCAATCGAAAATCCATATTCGATTTGGAGTCGCACAATATCACCGGAGTACCTGACGGCATGTCCATAGACGCTGACGATAACCTGTGGGTGGCAATCTACGGGGGATCCCAGGTGAGACCACTTATGCAGCATATCAGCTCCACAGGTAGTCTGACACTACTATGCACACGAGTAACAGTGTTTTAAACCCCACAGGTGATCGTGGTGAACCCGCATCTGGGCCAACTGCTGCAAACGTTCAGCCTGCCCAACGCCTCGAGCGTGACGTCCACCGCGTGGGGTTCGTGGGGAATAGACACGCTGTACGTCACCACCTCCTCTCACGGGACGGGGACCGAGGCGGGAGCTCTGGAGAAACTGAAGGGCACGGGCGCCCACGGCAAGGCCCCCAAGAGTTTCTCGCTCGAAGGATGCCACGAGTGACCGAAGAAATCGCCAACTTGCGGAGGAAGAAGCGACACAGAATGTTCTCTAAAGCGAGTAATTCTGACGTGCTCGGTACTGTGGCGCATCCAATTTGTACTCTCTCCACTTTTGCCATTCATTGAGGATCGCAAGCGTGAATTACAACTTCCATAATTTTCATCTTAATTATTATTTTTGAATAGCAATCATGGTCACATCGACATGACATTAAAAATACCGAAAGGTATTTATAATAAGTAAAACTGTAAATTTAATATTAATATTTTTTAACTGTACCTATTTCACACAAGCACTAATTATTATTATTGTTATTAATATTATGTGTCAATTTTATAAAAATGTTTTTATGAGAATAGCTTTTAAAAAAATATTTATTTTGTATTTCTAATTAAGAGCTAATAAATATTTATTTGACAAGTATCTTACATAATAGAAACATGTTTTCATTATTCATAAGCAGGAAACACCCTTTGTCCGTCTGCCTTATTGCGCTGTTGCAACATGCCAAAAACAGTTGATTCATTGCCGTAAGATGTTACGGGTAATCTAATATGTTAATTAATATAAGGATGTATAAGAAACTTGAGCTATTGTTATATCAATCCTGATTGTCACGTCATTTCAAATAAATAAGCTATAATACGCAGTATGATTATTATTATCTACAATTGCATTACAAGAATTTTAATAAAAAAATACCGGATGTAAATAGTCTGGCTATTGTCTTCCTGAGATTTCTATTTAAGTGTAATTAATGAAGTCATTGTGATTCAATAGTCTTATTGTCTCATAAACAAGAATAAACATTTTAAAATTTTATAAACCAGCAGTACTTTGAACAGACTGTCGATAGAAATTGAATGTGTTGCAACAAATTCAAGGAGATCCATGCTCTAATGCACCGTGCAAAAAGCCATGACACCAAATAGTACCTTTTAGGCATGAAAAAACCTTCACAAACCTGATAATTAAAATTGTGATGAATGAATGATGGGTATAATTCTAGAGGTCATGAAACCTAATTATGATAAATAAGAATTAAACTAAGACAGTATCAATAAACTTAATACCAATGAAGAAAATTAAAGTGTGTATAATACGCAACATTAATACTAAATAATTTATATGTGCAGTTTGTAGCTGTTAAATGCATTAGAGGCACACAATTTGTCCTCAGATATGAATCACTCATAATTTGTACCCATGATATAAAAAATAAGCAATGCACGGGTATGTTTCCTGCACTGGAAATATTCCATATATCAAATAAGAAATATAGTAGATATTTACGTAAGAAAAGTTGACCTGCATACCCATAATGAATACAAAAAAGAACTTACGGGAAGCCTAGTAAAAGGCGGCTCGGAAGCATTTTTCCCCAATTTGGTCTCCTGGTACTGGATGAGCTGGATCACCAACTGCGACAAGCTCTCCTTAGTCGGTGGTTCCGTCTGAACATACTGCAAGTAAATCATATTCATTAGCTATGATAATCTTAATATTTTGATGGTTTATTTTGAGAATGGAGTGCTTTTTGTAACTGAAAAATATCACAGAGTTAAATTGTGCCTCAATACAATAACAAATATCTCTATCCAGCGAGTGAAAAAGGTGATCCCTGGTATACAGACAAAATGAATCTTACAAGCAGTTTATATATTTTTTTAATGTCAATAAACAAACTAACATTAAAAAATAAATCTGAGTTACAAGTATTAATCATAATTTAGTACCCTAAGCTCTAAATCTCTCTTTTATTGTGAATGATATGTTAAGATAATATTTATTGTGCATTTATGTTATCGTGGTGAACTTTAAATACTGGTTATTTTTTTAAATTTTAAGCTAAGTTTTTTTATTGATCAATCAAATGATCACAAAATTAATTTTAAATTTCATTTTTATACTTTTAGGAAAAATGATTCATATAACCTACAAATTTACAAAACAAGTAATACAATTATATATTAATAAAAATAATTTTATATTAATAAAATATTTTTATTGACTAGTAATATAAAATAGGCATATTATTAAAATAGTAGTGAATATACGACAAGCCAATCCCGTATAACAGCAATTTTACATTAGTGTAACTTACATAGTTTTTAATATCCATTGTAGAATTTCTATCCCAAAAATCACATCATAACCCCTGCAAATCTTTGATTTGCAAATGTGAGGAATTGAAATAACACCTTAAACTACTAGGTTGTGCTTGCAAAACTATTACAAAATAGTCATCTAAGGACATCTTCTCTAGGGCTCATTGAATAAGCTAAACTGTTGAGGCGCAGGTATTTCTCTGATATTGATATTGGCCATCACAACCTATATCCTAGATTTTAATCTTAACGTTTGTACACATCTATGTACAGTGTGACATATATAGTTTAATTACTTTCACATTGGCTCAATAACCCAATTTGCAACCCATGTACAACTTAAAAAGTCTATTAATTGAATAAATTAAGGTTTAATAATACAAATATCTCAATAATATACTGTCTATGTGAAAATTTCCATATTTTGAAAACTAGGTTAGCTAAAATCATATTTGTCAAATTTAATTATTTATAAATACAATTTAATTTACTTTAAACGTCTGAATTAAGATATTCATCACTGAAGTTCAAATAGATACACAGCTTGTATGCACACAATATTGACTTAAGCCTTCGTATTATGTTTTTGTACGCTCTACATAAATAAATACCCACGATTTAATAACACTGAAACAAATTTAACAAATAAACGTCCAATTATGTTCATTTATACAGATATTAAATGCGAGAAATGCATAATGAATCGCAATAACATACCTACACACAAATCGTATGTACTTACTGTGATTAAAAACAATGTAAATATGAATTATTATGACTATACTCGGTTGTAAAACTGAGCTCCATATATTAAACAATGATTCAATAGAAGGGTTTATTCGAAAAATATTGTTTTGTGTGAATAATGCTAACAAACAAGTCGACTAATACCCGGGCGAGACCAAATAAACAGCGCTAAATTTACCTTTTTACAGTTTTTCTGTAACCAAATCCTTATGGCGTCGAACTGCTGTATAGTTTCAGAGGATTGGAAGAAGTCGATGTTGGGACCTCCATCCTTTTTAGGCCCATAAGCCATCATTTTTAGTTATTGTTTCGAACTGCCAAAAGACGCTAAAAACAACGCGCCGCAACTACATGAAGTGTGCCACGAATCTCGCAATCGCCATTTGCATTAATGTTACCCGAGAAAATAAATTACCACAAACAAACTGGGTAATTTTTAAACAAGTTTCGCAATTATCTCTATAAATGGATTCGTAATTAATAAACTAAATAATTAATCAATAAGTTAATGTATAACTGAAAATTTGTAAGTTTAATTTTTAATTTATGTTTTCTTAAGTGACCATTAAACCATTTAAACTATTCAAGGCATTGCCTATGGAAGTATGTGTAAAATTGTGGTTTCTGATTGAAAAGAAAATTTACATTCTCTCTTTGTGGTTTTTGTAGTCTATGCTGTCCTGAGCACTGGCAACATAGGGCCCGCTCTATGAGAGGGGACTCCGAGAGCGGCCATTACAGTTCTGACATCCGAGAGAGAGAGGACGCCGCGCGGACGCGCGGCGTCATTGACTTGATAATGTAATCCCACCACGTATTGTAATAAAGACCTGAACCACACGCCCCCTTGTATTATTCTGATTACAAGCTATTTCGGCGGGGGCGTGTGAGGTGAGAAGACTGGTGGAGCTGGGAAGATCTGCGAAGGGCGTTGGAGGTTAGGAGACCACGTGGGCGATGTGCCGCCGCGTGCATGGCGCTTGATGCGCGGACCCACGGAGGGCCCGGCCGGACGAAGAGTGTCGTCGCGGTTGTGGGGCGCGAGGAAGCCAAGGCATGCAGCCGCGTGCAGCGAAGCAATCGAGAAGATGCCGCCGCGTGCGTGGTGCTTGGTGCGCGGACCCACGGAGGGCCCGGCCGGACGAAGAGTGTCGTCGCGGTTGTGGGGCGCGAGGACGCGCGGTGTGACGGCGCCAGCTGCGCAGTGGAGCCAGCCACGACGGGAGTACGCGAGGGAGCGGCCTCGTGCGGCAGCCACTGGCCAGGGCGACAACCACGTAGCATGGCCGCTGCGCGGCGCCGGCAACAAAGGGAAAAGTGTGACGGCGCCAGCTGCGCAGTGGAGCTAGCCACGACGGGAGTACGCGAGGGAGCGGCCTCGTGCGGCAGCCACTGGCCAGGGCGACAACCACGTAGCATGGCCGCTGCGCGGCGCCGGCAACAAAGGGAAAGAGGATCTCCAGCCTTCAGGACCTTCGTATGATGGTGACATCAGGGGGGCATGTAGTCTATGCTGTCCTGAGCACTGGCAACATAGGGCCCGCTCTATGAGAGGGGACTCCGAGAGCGGCCATTACAGTTCTGACATCCGAGAGAGAGAGGACGCCGCGCGGACGCGCGGCGTCATTGACTTGATAATGTAATCCCACCACGTATTGTAATAAAGACCTGAACCACACGCCCCCTTGTATTATTCTGATTACAGTTTTAGCAAAATTAAATTTTTTTTATTTTTAGTAGCAGGGAAAAATTTATCTGCACAACCACTGCTACAATTAAAAATATACTCATCACTAAAAATTTGCTATAATACAGATCTTTGTATTTCAAGACATTCTGGTTTTCATATAATGCCACCAATCAATAAGTCCAGATTGCTATAAATATATCAAAATGTAACTGTTTTGTGATTAGTATAATAATGGTTTTTATGTTTATTAAACATCATTAAGCTCATCATTTATTAATAAAAATATTAATTGGTTATTCAATTTTTTTTCGTCAAAAAATGCAAATATTTTATAACATGAAATTTTGACTTATCAGATAACAATTTTAAAATTTACTAGTGTTATTAGTTCATATTGAATATATTTAGGAAGAATAATTTTTTTATAAATAATGAATCATAAATCAGTTGGAAGCATTTATTTATTTACTAAAATTTGATAGATTAGTAAATAGCAGACCTATATAGTCTTACCCAGCAACGTCCAAAACATTGCAAATACTTTAATATAACCTTCTCCTAGGAAGAAAGTCTTGAATTTTGCCTTTTTGTTGCCTTTATTTTTTTCATGAACAATTTTTTCGATGAGGTCAACAGAAATTAAGATTTTCTCTTCGTCATCTAAGCATCATTTTAACAATTTAATTTTGAGTAGTAGTAAGGTAATGTTATTTATTTTAATTAATATTGTAAGAAAACAACATTTTACTAAAACAAATTTATTAAAAAAAATACATAAAAATATTTACATACTACAGCAATTTTTACACCCTCAAGAGTAATAAATAAATTTTGAAGGTCATTATTTCATGACTGTAAAAACTACTCCCCCTTGATTAGGTTCATCATCGTGTACCTCTTGATCACTTGTCTCATGGTCTGAAGAATTATCTGAATCTTCACTT
The DNA here is from genome assembly GCA_022113835.1 of Atopsyche davidsoni. Classification (NCBI taxonomy): domain Eukaryota; kingdom Metazoa; phylum Arthropoda; class Insecta; order Trichoptera; family Hydrobiosidae; genus Atopsyche; species Atopsyche davidsoni. The sequence goes on along the minus strand of JAILWY010000006.1, from coordinate 3,450,497 downwards.
TCAGCTTGCTCCACTTCTCTATAACTTCCTTTTGATATGGAAGATAACGATATTTCTCCCATACATTTACCAAGTTGTGCTGCCAATTTTTCTGCTGCATGTTTAGTCTGAACTTCCTAAAGATTAAGTTTAATGTTATAATATATAGTAATTTATTTAAGGTATTTAATAAAGGTAAATTTGCACTAACTTTCAGATGCTGATTTTGTACTTCTTGCAATCTCAATGACTCTTGAAGAGGAATTTCTTGAACTGCTCCGTGGATAGCAGGAGGTGGAGTTGCTGCAGTTACTTCCCAATGTTTATGACGCTTGCGAAGAATCTCTTTGCTTGGATCATGTACATTTGATTTTGTCGTCTGGTAAGGTTTAAAACTTATTTTTTTATTTTCTTTTGCCTTATCAACAGTTTTTTCAAAAATGTATTTCACATGCTCATCAAATTTAGTCTCAGAATCATTATTAATTTCTTTGAGATCTTCAGGTTTTATCAATGATGGTTCCTGCTTCAAGTATACAATTTTTTTCTTAAGGTCTCCACTTTTTGATATGATCGATAGTACATCCTCTGGATCACTATCATCATCGGAATCTAAGACTTCAACCTCGTCTTCATTCTTATTGCGTTTCCATTCTATATTATCTATGGATGTTTTATCATAACCTTTAGACGTACTCGATTGAATATTTAATTTAGAAAGAAGAGAGCAGGATTGCTCAATTTCATCTTTAAGGGATAATTCTTTAACTAACCGTTCATGAAATATTTTTATTTTACTACCCTTATCTGGAAGTTTGCTTATGAATTGTCTGTAAGAAAACAAATAATGAATTTCTATATAAATTATCAATTAATAAGATATAAATCAAATTGTATAAATTAATAAGTAACAGAAAGTATAAGAAGTTAAATAATTAATGCAGAAAGAGTACCTATTAGATAATAATTTATCTTGGCGCTCCAGAAGTTCCAACAGCTCTACCTTTGTTTTTTTATCTAGCCTTTCTAACTTTCCTTCAGACTCGCTCTTTGGCATGGGCGGAAGAAACCCAGGAATTTTTCGATTCATGATTATTGTCATACCTCAAATAGTAACAAAAATAAACATTGAATATCACTGTTAACAATATAACCTCACACGCAGCATTGTCAAATTGACATTTATTGTATCTCAGTGTTGCTCGATTGCACAGAAAAACCACACGAGCAAAACAAATAAATCTAGAAGGAAAAAAATAATCCAGGATTAATTACTTCTTTATTTTAATTTACAATAGTTGCGTGGATTTCCCCTGATTTTATGTTGCGGGGCTTAAATGGTAGCGCACATGGATTTCTTATTCGTTGCTGAGTTTGTGTAGCGAAAAATATGCTTAAAAAAAACCTTTTATTGCATGAATTGAAGAATAAATTAAATAAATAAGTTAAGACTCAACAACAAGATACATCAAAACAAAACAAGAGGATAAACTGAGTGAATTTATAAAATACTAACATCCTATTATTACACACAGTAGATATCTTATAAAAAGAATATCGTGTGATGGTGAATATTATGTATGTGGGTTTCGTATTTTTTCTTTTTAAAGATGAAATAAGGGTTGCTATTGAAGACTTGGCCATAAAATCGATATGAAGCTGGACGGAGTTGTCATAGTGACACTGCTGATGTTACTAGATGCGATATATGACCCGCCCCTATTTCTCGCGCAGAAGCAACCCAAACAGTGAAAATATTACTATTCATTACTTGTTTTCGTTCGCGCGGCAGCATAAATTAAACCACCAGACAAAAAGAAAAACAAGCAAAGAAAAATATCACGATGACTTAAATCTCACAGTCACAAGTAGAGATATTTTACAATTTTTTCAAAAATATACAAAGTTGGTTCAATAATGAATTGGTAAGTGATATTTTTTTTAAGTTATTTGGTTTTTTTTTTATCGTGTCATTCCAAAGTCACAATATAAAAATACTCGTTTTTCAACAAAATATTCATTTTAACTCTGATTAATATTGAATATTTTCGTATACAAGAGCATTTTGTATGGTTACTTATTCATAATCGTACATCTTACTCTATATACTATAAATTTAGATATGATATTTAATGTAATTTTTTTAATTGTCGGTCTTTTACTTTTCTAGGCACAGTTCCTCAATAGTGCTATTATTATTTTTTTTATATCTAAAGCAAATAAATGCAATCAATCCAAATTACTATAATATTGGAGGAGTGTTATCAAATAATAATTCACAGCGGTACTTCAAAGAGACGATCGCAGTAAGTACATATAACAATGATTTTTTTCACAACAGTAAAATTTTCTTTAAAATGTGATAAAACAATAAATCTTTTTTGCAGCGCTTGAATTTTGAGGTGAAATATGTGCACCGAGGTGTTACATATTATGATCATGCCATTCTTATGGATCCAAATCCTATAAGAACAGCTCTCAACGTGTGCAAAGATCTGATTGCTAAAAGGGTATGAACAATTCACTAACATTTTTATTTCGTATTTCAGATAAATACTAAATAAATATTCACGTTATAATCTTTTGCTTGAATAGGTTTATGCTGTTGTTGTTTCTCATCCTCTAACCGGAGAATTATCTCCAGCTGCTGTATCATACACAAGTGGTTTTTACCATATCCCTGTTATTGGGATATCATCTCGAGATTCAGCTTTCTCAGATAAGAATATACATGTATCGTTTTTACGTACAGTCCCTCCTTACTCGCACCAGGCTGATGTGTGGGTTGAATTGCTCAAACATTTGAATTACATGAAAGTTATATTTATTCATAGTTCTGATACTGATGGAAGAGCTCTCCTCGGACGGTTTGTATATCTTTAAACTTATCATATGTATTTATTTCTTCATACTTAATGTTTATTGTTATGGTATTTTATTTTTTTTAAGATTTCAAACAACATCACAAAGTCTCGAAGATGATGTAGAAATTAAAGTAATGGTTGAATCTGTTATTGAGTTTGAACCCGGTCTCGATACTTTCACAGATCAATTACAAGACCTAAAAGGCGCACAAGCCCGAGTTTACCTTATGTATGCTAGGTAAAGCAATAGTATTTCTTTTTAGCGGCATGAAGAAGAATTATTTTTGATTTTGAATTAAATAGAATTATTATGACATGTGTACTCATTGTGTGCTGCTTATTTTTATTTCCAGTAAGATAGATGCAGAAGTTATATTCAGAGATGCTGCTGCTTTAAATATGACAGAAGCAGGATTTGTGTGGCTAGTGACCGAGCAGGCTCTCGCTGCCCGAAATGTTCCAGCTGGATTATTAGGCCTTCGTCTCGTGAATGCGACCAGTGAAGAAGCACACATCCAGGATAGTATGTAAGTAAATTTTTTTCAATTCACACTTACTAATATTTTAGATAAATTTACTGTTTTTTAAATTTTGATGTTTTTCAATAATCTTTGCTTTGCAGATATGTTCTTGCATCGGCTATTCGAGAGATGAACCAAACTGAAGAAATACATGAAGCACCCAAGGATTGTGACAATTCAGGTTCTATTTGGGAGACTGGAAAGTCACTTTTTGATTTTATTAAAAAACAAGAAATTTTAAATGGAGCCACAGGAAAAGTTGCTTTTGATGATAATGGGGATCGTATTTTCGCTGAATACGAAGTAGTAAACGTTAGGTCACCAGAAGATCAACCACCTGTTGGAAAATACTTCTTTTCAACAGTAAGATTTTTAAAATATATTTAAAAAAAGCTAATACCTTTGTATAGAATTAATTAGGTATCATTTATCTCTTCATTTTCTAGGAACAAAAAAAGATGCGTTTGAAGTTGGACGAATCACAAATTTTATGGATGGGTCGAAGCAAATCTAAACCCGAAGGCTTCATGATTCCTACTCATTTGAAAGTACTTACAATAGAGGAGAAACCATTTGTATATGCCAGACGTATCAACTCTGATGAAGGAGAGCAATGTACACAACTGGAAATACCTTGTCCACATTTTAATGCTAGCAATGATGAAACTGGTAAGCTAGATTTGATTTTGTTACTACATGCATACTTATTTACTTTAATAGTACTGTAAAAACTACATTTGAATATATTATTTATTTGTTTCTAGATATGTATTGTTGCAAGGGGTACTGTATGGATCTGCTTAGAGAATTATCTCGAACAATAAATTTCACATATCACGTTGCACTTTCTCCAGACGGTCAATTTGGTAATTATTTAATGAAAAACGCTTCTGCAATTGGAGCAAAAAAAGAATGGACTGGTCTTATAGGTAGCTATTTGCAAAACTTTTATAATAAAATTTCCAGATATTGTATAATAATGATGTTGATAATATTGTATTTTTATTTGTAGGTGAACTTGTGAACGAGCGTGCGGATATGATCGTAGCTCCTTTAACAATAAATCCAGAGAGAGCAGAGTTTATCGAATTCAGTAAACCGTTCAAGTACCAGGGAATTACGATTCTAGAAAAAAAGGTTTGATATTCTGAAATATAATAACAAATAAGAAAGCACGTGACAGCATAATTGATTTTGTATTTTTAATTACAGCCTTCAAGATCTTCCACCCTCGTATCTTTCTTGCAACCATTTTCAAATACACTTTGGATTCTCGTTATGGTATCTGTGCACGTTGTGGCATTGGTACTTTATTTACTGGATCGCTTTTCTCCTTTTGGCCGATTCAAAGTTGCAAATACAGATGGAACGGAAGAAGATGCACTCAATCTATCAAGTGCTATTTGGTTTGCTTGGGGAGTCTTACTCAACAGTGGTATAGGAGAAGGTAATGAATAAATGTCCAACATTAAATTTTCTTGAAATATATGCCACACAACATGAATAAATATGTAGATTTAATTTTAAAGGTACACCGAGAAGCTTTTCTGCGAGAGTACTGGGTATGGTATGGGCCGGTTTTGCTATGATTATTGTTGCATCTTACACTGCTAACCTTGCAGCTTTCCTCGTGTTAGAGAGACCAAAAACAAAACTCACCGGTATCAATGATGCTCGTGTAAGTACATAAATTATTGTATTTATAAAATATAATGTCAAAATGTTGTAAACCAGTTTATATTACGATAAATACAACTTTTTCAGTTGAGAAATACTATGGAAAATTTGACTTGTGCTACTGTAAGAGGATCGGCTGTTGACATGTATTTCCGCCGTCAGGTTGAATTATCAAATATGTATAGAACCATGGAAGCCAATAATTATGCTACTGCTGAGGATGCGATCAGAGATGTGAAAATCGGGTAAAGAAATCAAATAATGAGGTCATTTAAAATATAGCATCAAATATTTTTTTTATTAAAGTTAAATGTATTTGCTTTCAGAAAACTAATGGCATTCATATGGGATTCATCTCGCCTCGAATTTGAAGCCGCCCAGGATTGTGAACTTGTCACTGCTGGAGAATTATTTGGAAGGTCAGGGTATGGAGTCGGACTACAGAGAGGATCTCCATGGGCAGATGCAGTAACACTCGCTATTCTTGATTTCCATGAAAGTAAGTTTTATTTTATTACCATATTAACAATATTAGTGTTGGTAGTAGTGGATGTAATTTAAGAGAGGTTACGGGATAGGTATGGGTTATTATGGTAGTGCCTTATTGTTTCATATATACAACAATACTCTACTAGTGTACTCCAAAAAATACTAATTTCACAAACTGAATTGTTTCAGTCACAGTGAAAAAAAAATAAGTCATGTTAACTGTTTAGTTTACTTATATTAATTTAATAAAGTAAAACAAAATAAATAGTTGTATAATTAGTTAATTTTTAGTGTTATGACTGGAAAATCAAGGTTAGGTTTGCTTGTGACATTAATAACTACAGCTTATTTTTTCTTCAAAATTTTAAAGGCGTGTTGCTTACTATTGTAGTCAAGTGTTAATTAATATAAAGTGATATTTTTAGGCGGTTTCATGGAATCTTTGGATAATCAATGGATTCTACAGGGTAACCTTCAGCAGTGTGAACAGTTTGAAAAAACTCCAAATACACTCGGATTGAAGAATATGGCCGGAGTGTTCATATTGGTAGCTGCTGGTATAGCAGGCGGTGTCTTGCTCATTGTAATAGAAATGGCCTACAAAAAACATCAAATCAAAAAACAGAAAAGACTTGAGTTAGCCCGACATGCAGCTGATAAATGGCGCGGCCAAGTGGAGGTATCACCTAACTACTTTATATTATAAAATTTAGTGGATTAAAACAGATGCATCTTTTTTTTTTATTCCTATTAATTAATTATTATAAATTAATTATTTTTTATTTTTTAATAAGACACTTATGAAAAAAATATTGGTAAAAGTATAAATAGAAAGTTTCATTCTGATAAAACTATCACTCGCTATCGCTAACTATCGCTCGTATCACTTTTTTTTCAGAAACGTAAAACACTTCGGGCATCGTTGGCAGCCGGCGGTCGCCGAGCGGCCAACGGACTGGGGGAGCCACGCACCGTCAGCGGCGCTCTGGAGAGTGCTGCGCGCATTCGACGGGGGCCCCTGCCAGCCCTGCCTCGGCGCCCTCCCGCCTACACTCCCGACGTCTCACATCTCATTGTTTAATTCTCACCGAAACCTGTTTCGTTCTTATATTAGCAACAGTTATTTTAATAATAGCGATTTGTCATATTTACTTGATTTTTAAAGTAACTAACAATGTTTATAAATAATTGGCAAATTGGTTTCAATCAATCTGGTAAAAATGCTCAAATTTCTAATTTACAATTTTTTTTTTAGATGTATTACTTATGTGATTTCTGATTATGTGTGGTATTTTTACACCAACCAAAAAATGTTTAAAAATTTCCAAAGATAAATTAACAATAGATTAAAAAATATTACTATGAATTACCATATTGGTGTTATGATAATTATTGTAATGTTAGCGTTTATTCTTCCCCTAATTAACTATGCCTAATCAATGTTTTACATAAATGTTATGCATTTCTATAGTTTTCCTACATTGTTGAATTGGTTTTAGTGCCAAATGCTTTTAATAATCAAAAATATAGTTACATATTATCGTAGTTATCCCATTGTCTGTGATTCAGATGCATGATGTTGTGTAGAAATGTAATAATATACTAATAACTAATGGAGCTAAAGTACTTAGTATCTAAAAAATATGAATGTGTAGAAAAATAAATGATTGTCCCAATAATATATAATTACATATAAAAATACAAATATAGATAAAATTTTTATCTTAAAATATTTTTGTTGAATGTTAACAAACTAAACAATTCTATGCCAAATCTTTACAAAGTTGGATAACAAATGTGTCAATGAATAGTTGCCAAAACACTATTGTACCTATAAAAAGTATCACTTTATATTTTGTAGTTTCTGGATTTTGTGAAATATGCAACAATAAACCTCACTAATCTTACCTTTTTGAATATATATAGTATGTTAAAATGATGCGGTTAACGAAGGGTATATTATTTTTGCAAACGATATATATTTTATTAAATTATTATTGCACCTGCGTTTTTCAATGCAAAAAATTCCACATAAAAAGACTTATATCGATGTGAGTATGTTATATTGATCATTAGAATATATTAAAGAGAAAAAAAAACAGACACGGTTTACTTTGTTACAAATAAATAATAGTAACAAAGAGAAATAAAACTACTCATAAATTTATTCTGAAAGTATCATCTTACGACTTCTGGGAAAGGCTTATTATTTTTTTAAATTTTCATAACCTAAATTCTCATCTTATATGATAATTTTATTTCCACATTGAAAATCTCTCTCCGTGTCAACTTAACCTTTTTATAGTATGTTGTAATTGTTATGATTTTTCGATAGCAACAAGTAAATGAAAAATCAATTGTTATAATAGATTGCTCTGTGTAGCTTTCAGTATAATACACATATTATGTATTATTTTAAAAAAATGCTTTAGTTTAGAAAAGATATTTTATACGTATGTGTATTTTGTAGTGTTATTTATTTGTTAACATTTCATTAATTTTAAATAAACTAAATGTTAATAAACTGTTTCATTATTATACATATTCCACATGTTCTGCTATTAAAACCAGATTTAGAATTTTTATGTATTTATTTTAACAACATGAACATTTTCACAGATTATAGGTATATTTAAATGAACAACTTCTATAGGATACAATGATTTGAGTAAATAAAAACAAAACAGTAGCATTATTAGATAATGATAAATGATTGGTAGGAAGATGTACATAGATAGCAATATACGTAATACATAATTAATATATTACAATGATTGATTTAATTTTCCAAAACCTTATTTATAATTGACATTACCATTATCTTTGCTTATAAATTTCTTTGACACCTAGTAAAATATTTAACAAGATATTTGCAGTTATTTAAAGTTACAATAGAGTAAAACATCAAATTTCATCACTTTTAACAATAACAAATATCTACAATGTAAGTAAGGTAACATATATACATATATATATTTATAAATATATATATTTATAAATATATATATATATATATATATATATATATGTGTGTGTACTTTAATTCATTAAAATTTGTAAATTCTTTCGAACATCATAATGGGTGTGTAGTGTTCAGCTACCGTGAAAACATATCTAAAAATGATTAAAACAGCAAAAACAGACATCACAACATAAAGATTAAATAAAATGCACTTATAAAAACATTTTATTTTTATATCTTATCACTATTGGACAGTAGAATTACTTATTTGTAATTAAAAAGCACAAATAATATTTACACCATCTTTATTGAGATATCTAAATCAATGTAACGACAACTATTAATTCAGTCAAAATTTAAAGAACACCGTAAATTGTATTTAATTGACTTGCAAGAAATCAAAACAAAGGTACAATTTGAGATCATAGATTTGCCAACAAAAACACAGTCAGTTATTCTCTGTTCCGATAATAAAGAGACGCTCCTAAATAAAGTACAGATAATCACAGAAAGCAGAATCCGACGAGTTATTTAAAATTTTAATAAACTATTTTAAAAAATTTGTAATTTATTAATTGGCCAAATTAAAAAAGATAAGTTGTGCAATAATTATTCAATATGAAAAATATTTTGCATAAAGAATTTTGACATTATTTTTTACAAAACAAAATATCAATAACATTATTATTTTTGTAACAATTCAAAAATTTTAGCAACATGACTAAAAATATATATTATGCATGTCAGTAATATTGATAATTAGAACTTTTCGCATGCAGTTAACTCACATAGAATTTTACTTATTAAAAATATTTAGAGTATATCTAATCACCAAGACACAATTTTGCTTATTCATTTTAGCAAAGTATATTTGCCACTTAATGTCAATATAATACGCTTAAATGTACATATAATCCCGAGAACAAAAACAATGTGTATCGAAATAATAACTTAAGTCTCATGATAATGAAACAAATAGAAATATTTGCGACTTCAATTCTCAGTCAATCTAAGAAGCCATGATATGAACAATTAAAAATAAATACATCTACCTACCTACCTAAAACGAAATATTTTTTTTATATATGTACTATAAAAATTTAGGTAAAATGGAGACTTATGGTTCTGACATGACAATGATCAAGAAATTTTATTATTTAAAAGTAAATAGTAAAATGTTAATATAGGTAGGTATAAACAACTATCATTCGGAATGTTCAAAACTTACTTAAGTCTAAACTAAAGAAATAATCCAGTTTCTATATGCCTTTGAAATCATTTGTAAAAATGATAATTTATAAAAAATATCAAAAATTTTCTATGCGAGATTGATAAACGGAGTTTATTCATTTGACGATGAAATTACAAAACCGTAGATCTCTTATAAAACATTAAGCCGGGCTTAAAGTTTAGGTTTGGGAGCGATCAATCCTTTCATCATGTCAAATGTATTGCCATCAGGTCGTAACGTAATTTCACCATTTGGTCCCGCAGCCCTCAAGTACCCACTCTCATCTATTCCAACGATTCGACACTTAAGAGGTTCTATTTCTACAGTGCCTTCTTCAATAACACCCACTTCCTGTTCACTAAAATAATAATACGTAATTAAGAATCTATATCTGCTCATAGTCATTTATCAACTTTAGAATATATCAAATTAAAGAAAATATTGCCATATATAAATATTGCCATAATATAATTATTGCAGAACTGAAATAATTATATTTCTATATATAACCAATACTAATACACACCTGTGAAGCCAGTATTTGTAATAAAGATTATAGAGGTCTGTAAAATCTCCTGTGGATTGAATTTGTTCATACAGTTCTTCCAGGCGGTTCAATACAATAGCGAGGAGATTCTCCCGTTCCAGAGGAGCCAAGTCCTTCTTGTGTTGTTTAATTACTGCATTCAGAGAGGAAGTTGGAGTTGCATTGTCTAAATTTAAGCCAATACCTAAAACGATCAAGCTCACATAAATATAAGAAGCTTTTAAAATATATTTAAAATGTATTAGTATTAATTTAATTTAATACGAGCTTACCAATATTAAACACCATTTGATCTCCAATTACACTTGTATTTAGGATAAGGCCACCAAGTTTGATGGCTTTACCATAATAAATATCATTTGGCCATTTAATTCTGTAACAACATGTGACAAATTAAAGACAGAATTGTAAGCAAGTAAAATGGTGATTAATTGAATTATCAATCGATTAATTGATTAGCAATCATTTCAGAATTGACTTATTATGATCACTTCAATTTATAACATTATTAACATTAAAATTCCTATTTTTGCTTTCAAGGATAAATTCTGATCCATAAGTAACGTTAAGTTTTGGTTCTGCTGGCTTTTCTGTAGAAGTTCAAATTTTACCAAAGATAGCAACTCATATATTTTGTTTTAAAATATTTATGTATCTATTACTTATAACTGACTATTAATAGTTTTGCAATATTACTGTTAATTAAACAGTAATTGTTTAGAGGAATTTAATAAACCTTGGTGGTTTCCTTTTTTATTATAAAAAATGTGTTAAAAATATTATATTGTTGAAAATGCCTTGATTTAGATTTGGCAATTATTGAACAGATTCTACTAACCTAAGATTCAAGTCCCGATACCCTGGCAAGTCTCGAACAGCAGAGACGAGGGAGACGGCAGCAAGGTGCTGCAGGAGCGAAGCTCGAGACGCTATGCCACCCCCTGAAAGGTTGGCGTGTATCTGCAGAGAGAACATCAGCCCACCTGGAGGGCTCAGCCACTTTGTGCCGCTACGTCCAACACCCTATAATTAAATAGTTTTATCAATTTCAGTACTAACATACTCCATAACTGAAGTTATATGCTATTCTTAAATATAGTTATAGCACGGCAATCTGCTTCTAATTACTAGTTGATTTTATAAATCTTACTACAATTGTATTGGACTACCTTTGTCTGACGATCGGCGATGATAACTAATCCGTGCACTCGAATCTGTTCATTAATTAGTTCTTGTGTACTGGTGAGGATCTCAGAATACACAACCAACCTTCCTAGATGGTTTGTATGTAGTTCCTGAAACCAACATAATAATGATTAAGTTAAGTTACCTCATCAGAATTTATTTAAATTTTTGACTACATTTGACTACACTTTGAAAATATTTTTACAATACTACATTATATAATATATATTTAATTAAGCAAACTGATCTCAAAATAAGTTTCTTTTAATTTATGATGTTTTTCATCTTAAATGAGAAAAAAAATAACAGTTTGAAGGTACTCACTTGAAAATAAATGAGTGTGGAGAAGTTATCAGGACACGCGTGCAGTAGGAGGGGGGTGAGGGTAGCAGAAGGGGAGGGGGGCTGCCCTTTGGGGGGGACCAGCTGCAGGCGTCCCACTGCCACCGACTCCGCCGCCTCCAGCTTGCGCTGCAAATGCCATCAGACACGTTATTCAGCAATAGTAAACAAACTTTGGTTTTAAATAGGCCACACACAACATATTCCAGCTAATCAATCAATACTAATTTGTAACTAGGCTTGTATGCGCATCGGCTTATATATGATAGTAAAACTTGTTCATGGAATCAAATCTTTGAGCAGATTGTAGTGTGTGTAGCCTATCCAACTTTCAAAGTGAATTGATGATCATTACCAATTATATTTGCCTTGTTTGATACATTGTTGAGATGATTTTCGATAATTCTGAGATGCACAATGGAATGTGCCATTTTAGTAATGGATTGATTGTGTAAATTAAATCATGTTTAAATTTTATGATACGTTATATTTTTTGGATGGAGTGTATACTTTTAAGTGCATTGTGTTTTACAAACAGTTTGTATTATGAAAGCACATAATATTACAGCAGAAAAAAACAATACTGGAAAGCTTGTGATTTATTTGACTTTGAACATTGCGATTACTTTCACGTAATATAATGGAAGGTTACGCATGTTAACAACTTACAACACAGAGAGCCACATGATCGATCACATATTTATTATTGTGCATCAGTGACAAATAAATATTTCAAGCACACAGAATTTAATTAAATGAAAACAATAAAACGAGAACTCATAGAACTAAAACATCAAGAAAAAAATATGTACCCAGAATTAATTGTCAAAAATATGACTTCTAATATGATGACATGAAGATAAAATACATTCCAAACAATTCATATTAATTAAATTAATCATTAAAAGTATTCTATTCCAGTAAGATTCTATTCAATAATACTGTTTAGCACAAAATATTGTCTAGATTATCTTGGATGAAATATCAGTATTCAACCACTAATTAACTCAGGAAATTAATCTAAATAAGTATACACTAGTATATTATTCAAAGTAAATATTAACATCATAGTCAGATAAAGATTGGTGTTAAGTAAAAATAAAAATTATGATAGTGATATAAAAATTCCCGAAAAATCAAAAAAACGACAAAGCCATTCAAGCAATCCAAGAATTTTATTACAAAATTGTGTTTAAAGCTTTACAATAAGTACATTAAAAATACGAACTAACACCGCCTACACACAACATGCATAAAACATCAACTCAATGTGTGCACATTTAACATGTGATGTTCTCAAAAAGCCAAATAAGACATTGTGCATTTTCAAAAATATTTACACTTCCTCGGGGTTTACTTTTTAATGATAAATGAGCCATATTCGGGACAGGTGTACAGATCCAAAACACTGAGAGGGTAAATCTGTTGAAAATAAACGGCACAGCAAACAGCCGGAAGAACATTAGGTTACAAGTTGAATGAAAACTGAAACAACACGAAGCAGGATGCTAAGAAAGGAAGAAAATAATCCTCAAGAAGTCAAGTGAAGAACCTTACCGCGTTGTCAAGTCACGCGGGGAAGCGGCCCGACGGATATCGGCGACCCCACCACTCCCAATCACCGTCCTTACAACCATTTATAAATAAATCATTTACACAGTTTCTTCTAGGCATAAGCTACCTTATTGTGGCTAGACATATTCATATTTTCTCCAAGAATGTGAAATAAATATAACCATTCATTCATTTAATTGCTCAATTTATATAATTGAAATAACAATTTTAACAAATGGCACATCAACAATACCCACCGACTGTCACTAATTAATTTTAATTATTATTATTGTTATCTATGTAAAAAATTTATTTAATTTGTTCATATTGTTGTAATTCAAAATATATCAGAAGAAAAAAGTGGAAAAAATATATTCAGTGTCGATAAAATTGTATTGTATATTATACAGTGTAGGTAGTCAGTTGATTAAAAAATAAAGCATAGTGTAAAGTAGTTTGTAATGGAGAGAATTCTACAAGTTTTTTTGCAATTATTTCATGTGGCTCTTTGTGTCATTCCCAAACAAAATAAATAAAACAGCTAGCATCTTTTTGACATACTTGTATGTACATAAAACTGTATTCTTAAATACTTTATCTTTTTGAATATGTTTTACTGCATGTCAAATATGTAGCGTGGGATAGATATCAAGTGTATCAGCATGAATATGTGAAAAATAGGTTAAAAATCTAATACTTCTACATAAAGTCTTAATGGACTGCTACATTGAATAAAGCAAAATATTTTTACTACTACAAAGCGAAAACTTGATATCACATCTATTGACTGAAAATTAAAATGTTGCTAATGTGTGATAAGGGAAGTGTCGATGTGAGTAGAATGAGTTTTAGTAAACATCATCTTTACTTTTCGAAGAACTATTCAAGGGTAAACACAAATTAACAAATATCAATGGCATAAGAAAAAAAAAAAAAACAATCATAACTGCGACTTAAATTGACAGTGGCAAAATCATTGTGAAGAATAAAGCTTTTAATGTGTATGTTAATATTTTTACCATATTTCATTGAGTATTTGTCGGAAATCCTCTTTCTGATTGTGTTGTAAAATAATTAGAGTTAAATTAGATGAAAATAAAAAAAAAAATTCTACCCTATCTAGTTGGGAATTCTATTATGTATGGAGAAGTGTACCAGTACCTATTGTGACTCCTTAAGGTGCAATCAACACAAACATAACAGCTTAAAACATTACAGGAAAGAGCATTCTTCACGACACATTAGAGAATTTGACAAAGGAGATTCAATACTAAAATATGAGAGATAATTTAGTGTATGTGTTTAAGGTAGTATATAAAACGATACATTGTGTAATAAATACATGTATTTCATTAATTTGTAAAAGAATCTCTCTTACTTCAGCATGTAAATCTTAAAAGTGAAACTACTGAATGATGGATAAAATACTTGTTCAAAATACAGCTATAAGAGATCGTGAATACTACGAAAACTTGCAAAAGTTATTGTTGCATGAGTCAGTGTTTTTCATATTCAAAGTGTGTAGTATTTTGCAAAAATATTTTTAAAAAATTACATTTTTGAGTGTGTGTTCTCCTCCCGTCTAAGTTAATTAAATGTTTCTGTAAGTTAGTGCTGCTTCAGTTGAATTTTAAGATAAACATTTATTTTCTCCAATTCATATCTAAATCAATTACTTATATAATATTTTGGGAATTTAAAAAGTATACAGTAAAGCAATCCCTGTTCAAATCACATTTCTTCAAAAACATTCCATCTCAGTCATAGATTTTACGGGTAAATTGTAGGTTAATTTACATTTAATGGAATTTAAACAGAAATATTATAAATAAAATATTTAGTTAGTTTTGAGCTCATATAATCAAGTCAGTATAAAATATCTGAATTTAAAAAAAAAGTTCATTATCACCTCATAGGTTCCGAGGAAGAATGCAGGAGTAAACTGAGGTTCTGATGAAAGCGCAGCAAGGAGCGGAGAGGGTGCTGTGGCCAGGCCCAACGCACCCAGTAACTTCCTTAAGACTCCCAATCGGGCCACTTCTGCCGAGCCACCGTCTGCCGTTAGGTACTCTCTTGCATCTAATTCTAAATGAACCTAAATCATAACAATTGTTAAATTAGCTGGTTATATGAAAAAAAAATTACACTATCTAGCTTTAATTAAATATAATTAAGATTTCTGATTTATGGATAAAAAGAACAGACAATTCTATATATATTTAGATGTTATATATGACCTGGGAAAAAACAGCTGTGCCACCCGAACGGTCATCTGTAGCTTGGAGAAGGGAAGGAGTGTGCCAAGTTTGTTCGGCCGCTAATATCTCAACTCTCAATGTATGACCACCATGCCCTTTATATTCTGTGGGACTGAAACAAATAAAATAATTACACAAATTTGTGTATATTTACGTGAAATAGCATATAATATTTATTGAATGTAGAATATTTACTGGTTTGTCGGAGCAGCTGAAAATTGGCGTTTTGCAGGAGAGGCTTGGTAACAAAAAACATGATGGAGAAGTTTAACCGATTTCCATTTTTCATAAGTGAAGCTAACCAGCTCCCTTTCTCGAACCTATAAATCAAAATATTGAATCTAAAATACAAGCTCAATAGAAAACCATGGCATTCATAAAAAAGAGAAATTTCTTTATAGTAAATACCTCAGCAGTTCGATAATAAGGTAGCACAGATAAGAGTAAATCAGAACAGAGAGATAGTACTCGAGCTCCGCCCAGTAATGAAGCCAATAATGCAGCAGAAGCTTTAGGAGGAAGAGCACCTCCTGCCACAATTAGAGACGCTCCTTGAGGGCCTGCAGACTCTATAGCCGCTTCATCACCAGTGCAATAAACTGCATATCTGTAAATATATTTTAAATTGTAAGGAATAGCCTGTAGTAAGTAAAATATTTTTAAAAATAACAGAAATCAAAACTAACCTATCTGGATCTAAGACACTGCGTAATGTCCTGGCAATATTTTCTCTTGTGACAGCACTATCTGAATAAACCAGAATGTTGGGTGGTCTAGCTATAGGTAAGCTAGGGCACGAAGCTCCTCCTCTATTAGACTTCTCTCCGGGAGCTATGGGCTCATCCAAAAGAGAGGATTTAGAACCGCTCTTCTTTCCTAAAGTCTTAGTTACAGTCTTCTTATGAGAGACAGTGGTTTTGGATTGACTAGAGAGGGTGACAGTTTTGGGTTGTGCTTTTTCAGGAGCGGACTTATTGTTAAGTTCTAGTTTTAAATCAGACTTTCTTGATGTTAACGGAGATTTTCTACTAAGCTCTTCCTTTACGCTTCCATTACTTGCTATTTTGACAGATTTAGGTGCTTGACTAGAATTTCCTTTACTGCTATCACCGCATTCTATTTGAACAGGAATTTCATTAACTATGGGAACTTTTTCAGATTTCTCAACCTTTTCAACTATCTCTCTGTCTGTCCTTTCGACAATTTCAATAATTTTAACCTCTTCAACGATAACGGTATCTTTGGTATGATTGACTATATTCTGAGAAGGATCCATAAGTCTGGGTAAATTTTCACAAATTTTTTCCAAGGCCGCTACATATTTGGCACGATGACGAGGTGAACCATCAACTGTAGGCCGAGACACTGCCACACTCTCTTCATTGGAAAGAGAGATAGGAGTGCCTTCAAATATGACAGCTACAAAAGCAAATACAGTACATTAAAATATATTTTATGCATTATCAATACAGATCAAAATGCTAAGGCAAATTATATTCACTCTGTAATCTGTCGAGAGGACCATCAGAGCTGAGAAAGGATGCAGCTAGTGATGCCAGACGTTGCATGTCCCCACGGAGGGCGAGAGCTAAACGAGATCCTCCTACTTTCCAAGCCAGAATTCGCCAGGCCTCACTGTCCTACAATTAAAAAGATCCCATCTAAGTAAAAATCATTGTCACTGTTTTACACCAATGAGCATTGTGGTTGTTTGTCATTTTCTGAATATTTAT
Organism: Atopsyche davidsoni; assembly: GCA_022113835.1. Classification (NCBI taxonomy): domain Eukaryota; kingdom Metazoa; phylum Arthropoda; class Insecta; order Trichoptera; family Hydrobiosidae; genus Atopsyche; species Atopsyche davidsoni. The sequence goes on along the minus strand of JAILWY010000006.1, from coordinate 3,433,155 downwards.
GCTGTTTTCTTTCCAAGAAAGATTGGTGATTGCCATTGGTGGAAAATTAATAATTAATTGATATACTGTATATTGTAACAGTAATGAACATCCAATTGATTTAGTTGGCATTTGTATTACTAATATATATAGCATGAACTTTGTATATTACTTTTGATGGATTGAGACAGCCTCTGTCAATATAAGAACATTCATCAAAAGACCAGTAAATGTATATTTTGCAGTGAAACTACAAATTTTTTATATTTATATTTCATTTGACGTACGGGTAATATGTTTGACTCGTCCAAATCTTCTCCACCCAGATCAAACTCAAGCAATACGCTAACTTCATCAGTGGCAGATATATTGGCTTTGGAAGTGCTGGCCGTAGGCATCAAGCCAGAAGGTACAGGTGTTGGAGCGCGAGCTAACAGCGGCAAAAGGGCAAGACGGGCAGGGGAGGGGGGAGGAGCACGCCAAGAGCCCAGATCTAAACTCTGAGCAGGACGCAGCGCACATGCACACGCTGCTCCTCGCACCACCAATACTTCTGATATGTGCGCATCTTTTGGTTCAACACACAGTGATGAACATGCTCTGGAGCATTCTATAAAGATAATAATATTGCCATTTATTTACATTTTTCTTTCTCTCTATACAATCTTAATAAGATACATAAAAATATGCGAGGTCAAAATTAATATATATATGTGTAAATATTACATACATATATAAAGTATGTTAAAATTTAAAAACTTTTATAATAAATATCTCCCCTAAAAGTTTTCAAGCATAACACAAAATTGACAACTGTACCTTCAACATCATCAGGAACTTTGTAAAAGGCGACACACGAGTCAGCAGATATGTGTTCCAGCAGCTTAGTCCTGATAGATCTAAGCTGCCAGGCCTTCATCCAGGTGGCAATCATATAGAATAATGTCAGGAACATGATGCCAGGACAGAGCCAGGCAACTATAAAATAGTGAGAAACTTATTTTAACACTAGTAGAAGCTACACTAGGATAATAAAAAATGTTGAGAAAGAGCTATTATTTTTTTCTATACTGATAATAAAAATATATATTTCGTTAGAGGCATGTGTATAGGTACCTATATAAAACAAATTATGTAAAGGTGTCCACTAGGGTTGTTATATTTATAGATGTATATAGACTTCAGAAATAAATTAGAAGTATATAACTGTATCAATCATCAGAAACATAACAAATCACTAGCTTCTCATTCATATTTATTATCTCATCAATCTCAAATAGTTAGAAAATCGATACTCTTCTATAAATCTAAAAAAATGTCACTGCTGACAGTTGTCATATGGTAATTTTAAAATAAAATAAATTCATATTGAATGACAATGAACTAGTTACAATTATTGATATTGTATAAGGGTGATCTGTCATTTTCGGAAATCAGAAGTTTTACCGGGAAAAAAATACGACATACTTACATTATAAGGACGGTTTTATTAAGCTATGACATTTCATTAAATTACTTTTCAAAAACTCCAAAGCAGTTATTGATTTATTTACGATTTTTAACCAAGTGACCTACTGACGGCGATCAGCAATATACCCCATTTACGAAGAGAGACCCCATTCCCCCACTCACCCCACCAGAGAGAAATACCCTACATTAGAAAAAATCGATCATAGAGAACAAAATCATCTTTGAAATAAAAAATATATACATATATATATATGAAACGAAATGAAGAAAAATGGAAAATATTCTTTTTTGACGCTTATATAATTTATTTTTTTTTAAGTTTTTCAATACTAACAATTTTAAAGTCTTTTAAGACTAATTATTACTAACAGTCCCATGGAAATTTTCTACTTATCATTATTGAGGTATCCTTAAATTTTCCAAGGTATTTGAACATTTTTATTGTTTAAAAATATCAGTATTGTGGTTTTGTATTGCTGTCCATGATATTATGTCACAACTTTATTGTTGCCAGTTATATGGCAACATTATTCATGCTGCCAAGTAATGCGAATCAAGCTCAATGAATTTCATACTCTTGTAAAATTTTGTACTAGCAACACCGGTGTTTATTAAACGCTCTGACACCAGTTCACGCATTTTCCCAGTTTTTCGCAGCCTTTGTGGCGGGCGGTGCTTGAATCTGTTGACTGTCACTTCCCGGCGTTTATCATTTACATGTTGTTAATAATTGCAACTAAAAGCATTACTTTTCTCTGGAAGTGAATAAGTATACTTGCTTTCTAATCATAAGCTTAAAATTACCCAAAAAGTGATCCTTGCTTCAATTATCCAATTTAAAGTTGCGACCGGAGGCTTCAACCGTTTGACAGTTGTTCATCAAATATCGATCGAAAGATCCCTTATTATGTAATTTATTTGAGGCTTCAAGCAGTACAATTTTATCAAAGTGTTTAAAAAGTAATCGATATTTACAGTGCTTCATCGAATTGAATATTAATTCATAATTTCTAAAAAGTAACAGGAAAAATGGCAAGCAACCAACAGGAACCGCAGAAATTTGCGTGAGTTTTTTTTTTTGTTTTTCAATTAATTAATGTTAAAATGCATTAAAATCTAATATTCCGTTACATTTGATGACTATAAATGTTTATATCTTGAAAAATGGTCCGTAGTTGTAGATTTTTTTCATTAACAGTGTATACTTCAAAATGAAAAGGAGATATTTCTAGTTACTTAAAATACAAATATGTTTTTACGTCAATATGTTGTTGTTGTTCATTTACTAAAATTTGTAACAATGTAGATGACATACATTTTAAATGAATTCATTAACTATTGAAAATCATAATATTAATGAGCTCTCTTAAATATTTCACTTCTTGTAGAAGCACATGTCTTAAAATGAATGTCATAAATATTAATTGCTCATTGATATTGCGCATTGAGAAAAAATCCTTTGTTTTGAGAAAACAGTATTAAAAATCATATTTCGACATTTTGTTTGCTTATGTGTTCATAATATATTATTACCTTAACTTTTATTGATTTCCCAATATTAAGTTATCTGATTAATAAATCATTAACAATTTTTTTATCAAGCAATGTTGAATAATTACTGACTTCACATATATCGTTGGATTGAAAGCATAGAGGTCAGAATATCTTGACTTCTACTTAGGGATTTGGTAAAGATTCAATGTGCAATAAACCATGCCATCTCTGCTGATTGTAATGTCATATCGCATATTTTCAGTAGCAAAAGATTTGTGTTATTCTCTCCGTGTAAAAATCCGTGTTGTTAAATATTAACATGAACATTTATTTCTATGAAAATGAAGGCTTAAAACAATAGAAAAGTATGTTATTTTGTAATTTTACATATAAGTATAAAAAGTAAACATATTAAAGCAAGAAGTAATACTTCATATTGATCACACATGTTATGTGTGATTTAAAGTAAAATAAAAGTGTAATTGTATTTTACCGAGTCAGTGTTAACTATTGAAGATCAAATGTATTTAAATTTGTTTTCAAACCCTCTTTAGACCATCATAAATGATTAAAATGTCTAATATTTAGTTCTGGTTTCTACACTTAAGTTTTTGCTTGTAACGAGTACCTGAAACTGCTAATAAAATAATTTTAGAAGAGACGACCTATTTTTGATGTTTGAATAAACATAGCTTATTCCTTAATTGTGTGATTATATTAGCAGATACATGCTCTTATATCTATAGTTATACTTTTCCACATTTTTTAAAATTAAGATAGTAAACTAAAAATGTAGTAATTATTATTTCATGCAATATTACATTTTTATTTACATGAGTTCATACTTTGCTTACTCACTTTTTTTTAAGCTGATGGTTTTATATGATCATCAGTTAAAGAAAATCACAATATTACTTGTTTAAATACCAGTTAAAATTTAAAATAATAAAAAATGTAGTAATAAATAGGTAGCTGTCAAACTTGTTATGACATATAATAAATTAAGATCAACATTTTTTAACTAAATTGCATCTACTTTTTGAAAAATGTTTAATTTTAAATTGTGGTACATTTTTAAGAGATGTTTAATCGTATTTAGTAATTTTTATAAAAATAATTTTATCTTATTTATATATATATAATAAATCACACTTCGTTATGACAAATCTTCTTAGTGTGGATATGTATAGTTTTTTTGTTGTTTTAAAAACAGATAACATTTTAGATTCAGTATCGCTAGGGAAATTTCAAATACTCCATAAAGAATTTAGTGGCGAAGTATCTGTCAGTTCGAAATTTTGAAGAATCGATTAGATTAGGTAAATCTAGTGAGTTTACAAACAATTATCTCGAGTGTCGTTGCTGAACTGTCAGTAATGGTAATCGAGCTATGAAGGGGGAGGGTCGCACTGAAAAATATATCGACACTCTCGTAGCTGTCAGGGTGCTCCTCAAATACTTGCACATACTCCTACTCGAACATGTATTGTTTGAAATGAAACCGGTGCAGTCGATTTCAATTCAGTTTTATATTAATTACTTCCTGTTAAAATACTCTTCCAGTTTATCTAAATTTGGTTTGTGCATTCTAGATTAAACCGCTTAAGAATTTTTTTTAATATGTAAATCGCCACGGAAAAAATGATACCTTCTGTCAAAAAATATATTATTTATTTATTTTTCTGTAGTGATATAAAATATCTAAGCAAAAATTGTGAGAAATAACGTTTACATTCATACTTTCGCGTAAACATGAACATGAGTCTTTTTGGGGATTATTTTGTTGTAAAAAGAAGCCTTCTATACCTTTTCTGATTTTCCTTCCAATTGTTGCGCGTGTACTTGCTGAATAGCCACTGACGATACTCTTCCATATCTCACGTCCTCCATTGAGTGGGTAATTCCTGTCAGAGAGACAGGTCCAGTAATATTCTCAATGTCGGTCGATCTCGTTGGTTGGCTCTCGTTTACAATCTGCTTATCGCCTCGCTGTTATCAAAGAACCGGAGAATTCGTTAGAGGTATTTCGACGATAGCTTCGTCTTCATTGTTAGAGTCTGTAAGATAGGCACATAAGTCCGATGGATGATTCAGGATATCCGAAGCACACGTCTCCAGCACCACATCTCTAGTGCATAGATATTTTTTCGCTTTTTGATCATGAAGATCCACGTTTCTATTCCACTCGAAAATTGGCAATATGGAAGGTAGTATCTTTAGAAATCAGACAAAAAAACGTCCCTTTCGTAAACAGATTATAACTTACATGAAAATTATTATTAAAATACATTTTTAAGAAAATGTGTTCGTCAAACTCAAATGTCAGCAAAATATAGTAATTAGCCACTGAGCATAGGCGAATCTTTTGTTTTAATAATGTCCACCTGTTATTTGTATGGTAAATACTTGGATGAAAACCAGGTGTTTTTAGTTATATGTAGATTTTCTCGTTTTACGTCTTCGCAGTGTATAATTATGCTCATTAAAAGGTTTTACTAAACATATTTTCTTGCTACTTACTATTATACCACCGCTTATAATTTCAAAAAAAAACGATGCTGTTTTTCAACACGTTTTTAAAAATAATTTATATGTAAGTATAATAGCGAAATAATATTTTTGGATCAACGGACGAACAGGCATGGCTTTTGTATAAAAATTGATGATTATAAAGCACAAACCATTAAGAAAATACACTTGTCATTAAATATTTAAAAATAACCCAAACATTTAAATAGAAAATTACAGCGTTGGAGTATTTAGAAAAAGTGGATTTTATAGAGTTGACCTTCACTGGGGAACATGTTTTTATATATATTTATATACATATTATATAACAAACCAAAGGTGATATTTGAATACGTGGATATAGCACTAGCAAGAATCCTAAAATTTTGCATAGAAGCACACTTCTGCTGAACGAATTACAAGTGAAATTATAGCATGTCCAAAGAATCCATCCAGATGAGTTATCTTGAACCTGTTATGTATAAGCAAATACCAATACGGGCACTACAGTGGAATAACTCGCCTGGACCGGCCATGTGTTCGTCAGGGAAAAAAATACTGTATGCCTCGTATCGCGAACGAGACTCACAACGCTGCTATCAGAGACCAGTGCTCGGCGATGGCGTGCTTTCCATGCATCCTAAAAATCACATAACATCTGAAATAACAAGTATGAAATGTCAAGTCTCAAGGTCACGTCATGGGTGAGGGTAGCTGCAGTAATGTGCATAGTTGTATTAAAAAAAAAAATGATCGGGAGCATTACATAAATTGCACTGCACGCACAAATAAATAATTCGTTTAATTTTAATTTTAAACTTCATATTGAAACACCACGTGTAGATAGCCAATTGGCTAGATTACGATTTTTTTTCTTTGTGAGCACTTAAGTCTTACAAACAAAAATGTTCGTAATTTCCTAGCCTAGGTTATTCTCATTTGGTGTTAAAATTTTCAAAACAGCTGAGTGGTGCAATTGCAATTTTAATTATATCTTCTGAGTTACTGTACAGGAAGATAGCTGGACACAGAAAGTTCACAGTGAATCACGACTGGTAAGCCAGTCTGAATGCCGGCCGGCCTTGACATTGCTGTTGATTTCTGGTGGTGCCACCGCATACCAGCTGAGCGGCTCACGAGTCTGTCCGAGACCAATTAAAGAGTTCGTGTGCATTTGACCAATCTCAGGAAATGCCGTGACAGTGCTGACAAGGCTCGGCACCACGAGCTTCTTCATTTTATGTGCTGCTATATATGTATACGTTCCCTTTTAGGTTTAGCAGTACAACGGATTAATATTTTCTCACATTCAAAAAGCGGATCTCCAGTGCTTGGTTTGTCGCTTTTGATCTGTCCATTCCTTTTTTTTTTTTTTTTCAAGCTTATGAATATAAGAATTTCGACTACGATTTTATAAGGAATGCGGTAATACATATTTTTAAAAAACATAAATATGAATATTTCTAAATTCCTGTACAATTTTTAAACATTTCCCTAAATAATTTTCTCCACTTATTGGCTCCCTTGTTGGATAGGCAGGCAAGTTCGTATCTCTGTCCTAAGCTATATGCAAGCGACACGAATGTTAATGTTGTATTAACGAAGCAGCTTTTGCAAGCACCAAATAAAATTCCGCGCGTCCGTCGCTTGTATGCGAGTGGAAAAAAAAAAAAAAAAAGTAGGCATGCTTGATTTCGCTAGCTGTCCCACTTGCGTTTTTTGTCGTTTTTTTTTCAGCCGTTTCAGTCTGAAGATCTCTAAAGTAAAATCGACAACCGCAAGTCTCGAGCCACCGGCATTGCTTACCGAAATAATATAACGAATTTTCCTAACGGTTCAGGAAATTTTCCGGACTCGTTTATCAAAACTGTCGATATTCATAAACATCTTGCTGGCCTTTTCTGGCCTATTGGCGAGCTCATCGGTCGGTTGTCGGTTGTATTGTCCCATGTGCAGGTCGCTTTTGATAACGTACCATTTTACGTAATCTGTGCGATGAATTTGACAGCTCGTTAACTGTTGTTTTGTCTGATTTAAATACCGAGCCTCGGTGCGTAAATTAAAAATATGTACATATTTGCCCGTTAGTGGAACGTTTGTACGTTAAAATAAATATAAAATTAATACATATAGAACTTATTCAGGGTTTTTTGTATAATAAATTAAAAAGTAATCATTCTATACATTTTGATTGCACGTTAGTACGATGTTAAAACAATCCAATTCAACAAAAATATATATTTGTTTGTCAGTTAAAAACATAAAATATATATTACGTGTCAAAGAATTTGATTGTGTTTTGAAATGTTTATAATTAATTAACTGAGAAGCCTTATAAAAAATCCTGGCATGTCACGCAAGGTTTCAAACGAAAGCCATAAAATGTCGCGTGTGGAGATTGTGTAATTGGGAAAGACGATACGTGAACCTCGTTGTTTTCATCCTGTAGCAAGCTTTCTGGCTGGTCCATTATTAAGCGACTAATCTTCTTGTACAAACATGATTTTTAACGAAAACAAGTCTCAGGATTGACTGACAGACAACTCATTATCCCCGTCCATCGCCAACGCCCAGTTTTTACAGTGTTTTTCTACACTACTATAATAATTACCAGTGACAATATAATGAGACTGTCGTTCACACATCCAGCAGAGTATTAGTCTTCCGCGAAACTCGGTAAAAAAACTATTTTTCAAAACAAAACACCTTTATTTAAAGAAAATACGCGAATATTAATCGCAGTAGACGTGCAACCACGTAGTTTTTTTTTCTGCGTTGTGTATATTAAATTTTAAAATGTTGTGTAATAAATAAGATTTTTTAAATTCTGTATATAATATTTACCTGTTTATTATTTGATAAGTTTTATTTAAATTTCAGAAGCAAAATATGTTTTATTCTAGAATATCTCGCGGCCATCTCAGCCTTTCAGTGGGCAAAGGAAAACTTTCAACAGCTTTCATAAGAGCATGAAAGGATAAAGTAAATATCTCATAATAACGGTACACTGAGCATTTCGGTCTCGTATAGATTTTCTTTTCAGAAATGTGAGTTTACTTGGCTGGTTAATTGCTTTTATCCTTTTAATTAAAAAAAAAAAAAAAACAATAGTAAGACATCCAGAAATGCAACATGATCTTAAGATATTTTCATTTTATATGAAACAGTAAAAAGTAAATAGATTCTACACAAACGAATAAAAACTGCTAGTTGCAACGCCCCATAAATTATACAAGCGTTATAGAATCTTACATGGCAACGTTCAATCGTTAGTGCAAACTCGGCGTCATAGTTTCGCCTTGACACTTGTTGACAATTTAGTGAGTAGCCATTTTCATATGATGCCTCCGCCCGGCCCTCTTAAATGGATCGATCAATATTTGCACCGAGTCCACGTGACTGAGTCTGAAGAACTCAAGTGGTTTTCATGACCGATATATTATGACAGCAAGTGTCGGGTAAACAGCTCGTCAATTTTATTTGCCTTTGAACTCCACAACCAGCGGACACAGAGCACGCCAAGTGGATGCACGAAATTCAGAGTTGGCGCTTATGTAACAACGTCCACACGCCCAGCGATTAATTCAATTTTGTTTTGTTACGTACAAAGGACACGCTATGGTTAGTAATACAATTTAACAGAGTTCGCGCTGTAGACAGTCCATGTTATAATAAAAAGGAGTAAATATTTCAATTATTTATAGTTGAGGGTAATGCTATTTATTTGCAAAGATTTCGGGTGGTTATTCAGGCTAGTTGCCAATAGAACCTCCGATCATCCAGGTGATAAAATAATATTAGTGCATATTACTACTGAGTCCAGATCGGAAACATACCATTTTAGTGAAAAAAAGTTTATAACTGTTTCCATCAAAAACAAACTAGCAGTTGAAAGAGTTCATAAACTGTTCTTACAATTTTCAACGCCTTGATTTATATTAAAGCCATCGATTTTGTTTATGTTCTGTTTATTCGTGTGCTCTATAGGAATGCCTTATTAGTTATAAAATTAATATCCACGTGCAATATCCTTTGTTACGTAAATTCGCAGAGTCATTGCCTGCTTGAAATGGGAGCATCGCTTCCTCGGTGTGAAAGATGATTTTGATGTTTCATTTGCGAAAATTGCGATGTACATTTCATATGATGACCTCGCAGTTTTAATAACATCTGAATCAACTACTTTGAACCGAAGAGTATTTAATATGATATTTCGACAGTATTTGTTTGCTTTGTTGTTTTTACGTCCGTTTGTACGTACCTTTGTGACGTCAAAGTGCTGAAATCGTCAATCTGTATTGAAGTGGTTACAGCAATATTTTTGCTACTGAACAAAGTTACACAATTCATTCTATCAATAGAACTAATCTCGAAATCTCGCCTTCTGGCTTCGCAATTGTCTCCATCCAATCTCGTGCTTTTTAAATTCGTATATTTAATTTTAATTTTCAAATGAATACCTCTTCATTATTTCATTACCTTTTAGGGAACTTTGGCATTAATTACTGAATAAATATACCCACTGTTAATTACAACCCTTACAGGTCCAATTTAATATTTAAATTTAAAACATTTCAACTTAGAAAAGGGTTTCCAACTCGTGCATGAATTAAAATTGCTTTACATACAAATTGTTTCCTTCATAAATTGTCGATTTCATAAAATAGTATTAGAATGATTTTGTTTACAAACTAAAAAAAATAGTTACATTGATACTAAAGATTTCGTATTTATTGATCTAGATTCTAGAATCATTAATCTCTTTTCTTATTTGATTACATTCTTATAAGAATCTTCAAAAATTTATGGCTAACTTCCAAATCGTCATTACTTTTACTTCACCGATGTTTGCACATGAATGGTGCATAATCCGACTGTTAGGTCTTGAAATTTAAAATGAATTTTTCGTAGATATTCGACTCTATCTATCCACCATTAACCACTTATGCTTGTAACCATTTCACGCACTCGAAAAATATCAACGTATAAAAATTCAATCAGAAACATGAAGGCTTATATTTCACATATTTCGTAAGAAGATAGTAGTGCCAGTACGTAGTAATTCGGAAATGTTTGAAAACTAAATGTGTGTACTGACTAATCCACTGCCATACATTGATGCGTGGACGCCGTCGCTGACCTCGTGCCGGCACAGATCTGATGATCACCTGTCTGGAAATAACCACCTAGCGTTCTGCAGTCATGATCCGGCCCATCTGATTAACCGCCGAGGCGTCTGCTGCACTCTGCCAAGTCCCAGGCTCGTTGGCACTGGAGACCTGGCTAGCTGAAGGCACTCGAGCTTTTAGTGCCGAACTGTTCGGTTATTGCACCGCACTGAATTTATAATAACCTGCATCAAAATACACCGCATAAATGTCACTGACTCATTCATACTCTCGAAGAATTTGCTGTCTTATTTCCTAACCCTTGCTTTCGTTATTGTATGTACACATACACTCAATTTAATTACTTTCATCAGAAGAGTTGACTGCATTCTATACAATATATAACAACAACAAAAATGTAGCAATGTATATTTATCAGTTGTCCTTTTTATTTAATTTAATCGCTGCGGTCTAGTAAAAAAAATCATGATGAGATATTGTCATCAATCTTACGCAAACAAAAAAATTAACCTATAAGTTATAATATAGTATATCGTTGGATGTTTTTAAAAATAATTGTTTGTAGTTGTGATAGTGCACTATCGATAATATACCACAGTAATAAGATTAATGATATGCCGTCTACAAATAATTGCGGACATATTTTTTATCACACTTTTTTATTACAATGTTAAATTGCAATAATCTTGAGTCAATTCGACAATGGCTACTGATTTTCACGTGAAAAACCATGCTACTCATAATGTATACCGACATGTCCTTGCTATTTCATTATCAAACTTGTACTGAATAATTCAGAAAATGTCACATAGATATCAAAATAATTGCCATTTCAAAAAGGTTGTCGAGTCATTAAGGCTATTGGTGCTTATCGATTGTGTATTTACCGTTATTTATACCATGTGCCTACTTTTCCACAAAAAACAGGCCAATGGCTTAATACGTATGGTTCCAAATAAACCTCTAAAAATAGATTATTCGCTAGGAAGCCTGAATAACGATTGTCCCTATTATGAAGAGAGGGGAAATGAAGTATTTTGAAATGCTCACCAAATGAAGCGAATAGGCTTTGTGTTGAAATTTTAGAGGCAAGCTAACCTGAAATATACAAGGTATTTTAATAACTAAAATAGATTTAAGTTTTATTAGCTACTGTGTTGTTTATATTTGTTGCTATGCCTGTCTCTTTTATAAATTAATCGAAAAAAATGTTAATATTTGAAGTCAAATATTGTATTTTAATTAAATATCCGAACAATGCGACCATTGTAATTGAATTGAATGATCTCTAAATAATCAAACAGGTATGTATACATAGTTAATTTAAAATAAGTTATTGTATTATAAAAAAATATAACTAATTATGGCTTAGTAGAATGCGTCTAAATTTATAACTAATGGAGTGTGATGTGCTACGATTTGTGACGTTTTATAATACGTCACAAATCACAGAATCAATTTATCATTTTCTCCACGTCTCTGCATCAGAGGCGTTTCCGCCTACAAAAATGTGAGCGGAATTGTCTTATTGTCTGAAATATATCTTTTACTTTTTATATAGAAATTTTCTTGAATATTATTCAACACTAATTGCTCTGTGTAGACACAGCGGATTTTTTTCCAATAAAACAAACACATTTTTTGTGTCTCTGAATGCTGTTCCTTTTTTTACAAAATCACTTTCATGTTTCTAGCTATATATTTTTATTTATCCATTGATTAAGAGCGGTGCTTTTATCCTAACTCCGTTTTACTTCACCATACATACATACTTTAAAATACATTTTTGTATTTTACTCGCAAAATACGCACAAATTTAATACAATTAATGTTTAAAAAGTGACATGATGAGCTCAAATATCTTTTTTAATAGATGTCAAGCCTTGTACAGCGTTAAATCAGCCAAAAACGATTTTTTAACACCGAGAAACGAATTGACGTCACCCCTGCATCGTGTCCATCGCCGGTCTGCCAGAAATAAAGGACCATTTTCGAAATCGTGTCATTTGATTTATTTATTTTTTACTTTATTATTCTATTGAGAAAGTTGATTTATTTTACAGAGTATTGAAAAAACTATAAATTATATTTATCTATTTTTTATTATTTAATTAACGTCCTTTTTCAGGGTAAAATAAAATCTGGAAGATGTTGAAAAATTGGATAAAATTACGACTTTTCAAAACCAAAGTTTGTTAAAGATTTTTTTTTTTTTAATGTTCAAACTAATCCCACCGAGAGGGTTTATAATTAATCTTTTAATTCCAATTGAAAAAAAGAGTCATAAATGTTTAGGATTCTTGGAACAAGTACATAACGAATCTCCAAATTCCTACACATCAATCGGAAAAACACATATTTATCATCATATTAAAACTAAATTTATAAGAAATAAAAACATCTCTCATTTGGGAGAAGGGATGTATCTAACTTTTTGCATTTAAATTTTTCTGATTGGTGCTGTCGATTTTTCGCAAGAGGTACAAGAAAATGATCAAAAAACTCGAAGCTAAGCCCTTAAATTTCTAGTAGAAAATTAAAATTGATTTTTGTAAATCTTGTGAATATGGTCCATTACGAATGACGATAGTAGAATATGTGACATCAGAATTTATGAAAAAGTATCGACAGAAGAATCAATAACTACTTAACGCGGATCTATTTCGCCAAATCTGCAACACAAACATATCAACTTATTTAGTACTCTGAATTGTAAAAAAAATTACACCGTAATATATTTATCTTTCAAGTAGCCTTATTTTGAATCGTTTTTTAATGTTTCTAGATCTTTTGGCAGCCTTTCCATTACCAAATATGCTAAATTGATAGCGGCTAGACCGCCCGGCGCACTTGCGAGTGAACGACCCAAGTTTCTTGAGCGCCAGCGAATTCCGCTACTTGGACCTTTGCCAAATATTTTCTTTTCCCTTTCAGAGAGGCAGGGCGGAATTGATTTTTCCACCACCGTCCCCAGAGCTCCGCGGGGTTCGCGAGAGGTCAGAGTTCAACCTTTATGTAAATGCAATGCTATCGCGACGGGCAACACCGCAAGACTCCCTTTGAAGTTTCGCTAACCGGATTAACTCACGTAACTCGCAACTTATTCAATTCGACACACCCCCGAAACTGAACATCAGCTGATTGATGACGTCACTCTATCAAGCGAATGCAAATATTTTAGGAGAAAAAGCACAAATGTTAAAAAAAAAAAAAAAAAGGAAAGTATAAAAAATCCTATTCTTCATTTAGATTTGTTTTCATTAATTAAATATTGATCTCGTGGTATTTTCACATAGTTTAAAATGTTAATCGTGCAACCAAAACAAGTATCAATACAATTACCCGCATGGTTATATAAGCGTTATAAAAATCTCTTGAATATTCAATTATTTTTAGATTAATAATATTTTGAGGGGACTGCTAGAGGAATTCAAAAGAATCGCAACGCGGAAAATTGTTATCATAAACGATTGACTTCTTGGAAAAATATTCTACAGCACAAAATTTAATACAGGTATATATTACATAAAGACTATCCGTTTTATTCAGAAGTGTTTACTAAAGAAGAACAAAGTTAAGCATAGTTAATTGCTCTTTATATTACTAGTCAGCTCTTCAGGCTTCAAGACTGCTAAACAATAATAAAAAAATCACTGTATTAAAATATACTCTATGTAGACCTGTACTAACTCTGCATAATACGGTATGTGTAAAAATAATTACTAGACGTCATTGTGAAAAGCTAATTTATTTTCTGAGCCAATAAGACAGCTCGATCCCATGACAAAAGAAGATAATGCTTCAGGATTTCTTTTCCGTTTTTCGTTCCCCACAAGCTAAGAAAAATCTGATTTTTTGTACAGCTCAATATAGCTCACGCTATAATATTTGATTCTAAATATTGAATGCGTTGAAGCCTATCCGAATAAAATGAGAACTGCCGTGAATCCCACTGTAAAAAATACTTGTTATAAGTATCAATTTCATGTTACTTTGAAGTCTTTTTGAGCGAAATACTCGGAAATTAGTTTCAAAACGTTTCTTTGAACAAAACGAAACAACGCTGGAGGCGTTTTCTCTGTCCTGTACACCCGAAATTTTTCGAAAAATTGAAACGAATATTTTTTTACTGCAAACTGTCTACACCTGTTGGCCTCTTATGAAATTACCGTTCGTTTAATCCAACTCCAGATATTTAAACAAATAAATAGATAAGCTTATCATGTGAATGTTATTTCAAGGTATACCGGTGCGTAATCGGTACATCATGAGAATAAGTGAAGATAAAAGTAGCCTCTGTATACTACCTGCTTGAGGTTAATTGAGATTGACATAACTTTGATTGCAAGTTATTTGTAGAGTGTAAAATATGAATCATATAATTGTTTCAGTCGGTATTGTTGAGCTGTTTTCTAATTGAATTAAAACATCTATGCATCATACATGCTACCTTGAATGTTATTTTTATTTTATCTCAATTTTTAATTACAGTTTTAATATCATTTAAAAATAAAGGCATCACAAATCTGTGTTTGAGTTTCTTAGCCCTTAACTTTTCTTTCTGTTTCAGTTAAAAAATATATCTACAAATGAAAATAAAGCTTGCAAATCATTCATCTTCGTGTTCGCATACGCGAGTGCTAAAAATACCCACATTACTAATTCTTCCGCCAATAAATATTCCATTTGACAAGAAACGAAAACAAGCTTTTAAACTATCGTAACTCAATTGCGCTCGCGAAGCTCAAAGCCCACATTACGCAATAAAATAATTAATTAAAATAGTGTACAGTATTTCCAGCTCTTCCTGTCATATTACAATTGCATGGAGCTTTATGTCGTCACAATGAGCAAAAGAAACAATTTAAATTTCGTCCTTACTTTCCAATTCAAAACTCACTTCTTACGGGTAATTAACTTTATAAATTACTACTATTCATATAGCAATGTGTGATAAAACAAATTGTTACAAAAAATCTCTTAAACTCCAATAACTCAACTGCACGTTCATGGCCAATAACTCAAAGCTCACTCAAGACAGTAAAAACAATTTATTGAAGCTGTATGGCTATTAATTTTCTTTCTTCGCAGAGCTTTCGTCGTATGAAAAATAAGATACCTCTTGATTACCTTTAAGATTCTTGAAAATGTGTCTTTAAATTCGTATTATTATTTTCATCAAGCTTTGAAGGAAGGAAAGCTCTTAAATTTCTCAAACTCAATTCTGTACGCCAAGCTAAATGTCAAAGTTTACTTTAAAATAAGCTTATAGGTAGTAGTAATGTAGCTGTTCTCGATTTTTCGAGTGTTTCCTGGAGCTCTGTGCTGTCACAAGCTTTTCGCTTGATTAGCCCTTAACCAAATCAATTTATTATAACCGTATCGATTCAATTGTCTTCTTGTGTGTGATTTTGATGAAATTAAGCTTTTAAATTAAAAATATATAAGTCATCTTCGCGCTCCTTGGACTTAGCTCAGAGTCTGTTGCTGTTAATTAATTTATACGATGGCCTGGGGGTTCACTTAATTAATTTAAATCGTTTGTGTGGTTTCTGGAAGCCTTGCGCGCTCGCCTCGCCTCTTGCAGCGTCGAGTGTTCGACAAGTTCTATATTTATTTCTCGGTTCACAGTAAATCAGCTTACTATCAGACGACCTCCCGTCGGCGTATTTCTATCTCCAGTGCAACTCTCGTGTGAACTGTCCATTGCTTATTTTTACTTTCCATTGAGATTCGCGATCGCGTGGCTGCGCCCAGCGACTTGTTCCCTCCAGTCGGCACCTGCTCAAATTCAAGCAGTGATTCATCTCAGACTTTTTATCGTAAAACGCAAATGACGTCGACTCTCAGAGTCAGAAAATATACAATACAATTATTTTTAATCTGTGTTTCGATTAAAATAAAATTTACACACCAAAGTGTAAGATTTGTTATGAATTAATTTTTTTTTTAAATAATTTTAATCTTGTAAGGTATTGATTCAGTGTCACTGGTCATTCCTGCGGTAGATAGCTGTAATCATTACACTTTTTTAAATAGTTATGTTGATATAAATAGTAATCATGGTTAAAATTTTTAAGTATACATTTTGATCATAATATTATCATTAGAAGGATGTCGTCTTAAAAGGACCCTGGGTTTCCTTTTTAAGACGTCTATTGGCGTCTCTGAGCGTCTACAGCTGCACCGATGAGATGTTTCTATATATTTTGATTAATTTTATTTGTTATGCAAATAATGCTATCTCTCTTTTTTATTGTTTTATTACTCATCATAAGACGTTGCTCATCAACTATTTCCACGTGTTTTAATCTTGAAGATTAATTTTATTAATTGTTTCAATAACATTAAAGTATAATTACATTATAAAAAAAATAAAAATTGAAATAACTTAGGCTCTGTTCTTCGATATCTCATATTCAGCTTACAAATGTTATATAATACATAAATTGTATTTTAAAATTATTTAATGTATAAGCACATATTTTATTTTATTGAAACATTAATTAATTTGGAGAGTTTAATCGTGACGCTATTATGACAGGTTTTTAATGATTTTTTGTTGATGGTCATATGCGGGTCCTCGAATCGATCAAATTAATAATTTTTTTTCAAGGCAATATAGGTTCTTAACCCTTTTTGTAAACCTGAAAATTTTAAGCGCCCACTCTGTGAACCTCTTTTGTTAACCTGTCTCCTTCGGTTCGTCCTCAGACTGCTGCCGAAGATCATCAATGGCGGCATCGCCGGCATCATCGGAGTGTCGTGCGTCTTCCCGCTGGACCTGGTCAAGACGCGTCTCCAGAACCAGACGGTCGGGCCCAAGGGAGAGAAGATGTACGCTTCCATGTAAGTCTTCAACTATTAAACTAATCTATCCCATCCTAACATAACAACTACAAAACGCAAATTGTACAACCTTTAATCTGAAATATATTGATCTTAACTATTTATGAGAGACATCTCCTTTTATAAATGGATTTAGCTGCATGTGTTTTTATTTCAAAAATATATTATTGTTCAGGTAATTTCAATAATATTTTATTTCAATCAGGCGACAAAAAGCGCACGGCATCATGATTATTACAATTACTAGCAATGTAGCCCGTCATAAAATGACGTATTTGATGAGCATATTTTAAAGTTTATGAATGAAAATATTATCCTATCGTCTTGAAATTCGGCACATAGCTGCGGAAAAATTTACTTAACTTATGTGCAAAAAATCAGCGTTGTATCTTTTAAGATATTCTATACAGAACGGAAAAATGAAACATACATACATACATACAAACATACAAACACACAATGGCTATTATTATAGTAGAAGATTTACAATTAATTATTTGTTTAATGAAACCATAATATATAAATATAGTATAATACTTTTATATAGAAAATAGCAAGATCTACACTAGTAATGTAATGCTTATCTCGCTTTGGTTTTTAATTACCGATTATTTTCTGACAGGTCACGATAATAATTATTTTATTCATATGCATAGATTACGTTTATCTCATGCCATATTAAAATTACAAACTGTCGCACTTACGATATGCAACCGTCAGTTTTAATATCAAAAAAAATATTTGAATCCAATAACTTTACGACAAAAAAAATTTCACTATGCACATTATCGATTTCTCTCTCAGTCTTCGAAGATCATCAGCTAACCATTATGGTGTTGACGTGATCACCACAAAAAAACTACGAATCCTCAAGCAATTCATATCGATGCTATAAGCCGTGATAGAATCTCACCGTTCTGCTTCTGATTATTTTAATTACCCGTAGTTTTCGCGTCTCTCGTTATTATTGTTGCCGACATTATCACCGCTGCTGACAGATGACATATTCTGGAATTGCTCCAATAACTCTCCGGTCGCGCGGCCAGAAAACACATGTTTCCTCATGTCAAGTTCAAAGACTTTTTTTCAAGTTTACCTTGGATATTAATTACACTAATTATTTAAAACTTCGTGAGTTTTCATTGTAACCAGGGGTTGATTTCTCTAGCCCGGTCGAGCTTTAAATTCATGTCGAAATATAAAGGACCCGAAAGCATCTTTTATTATCTCAGCCATTTATTTATATTTATAGTAAGTAAAAAAGTATATTTTATAAATTGGTTCTTCAACAAACAATAAACTTAGGATTGTGCAAAGCCATGGAGTATTTTGTAAATATTTTAAATCATAGATAATAATAATAATTTAATTCTCTTTTAATATTTTGTCTATTGGTATTTACATTGAAATATTTTTACAACAGTTTATATAAATAAATAAGATACTTTTATTTGAATTTTACAAATCAAATAATAAATTGAGAAATAAAATTTAATTAATTAAATGGAAAATTATTCTGGCTAACATTATACAATAATTTATTTTTTTTTGTTTTCAGGCTGGACTGCTTTAGAAAAACTTACAAAGCAGAGGGGTATTTTGGTATGTACCGAGGATCCGCCGTGAACATTCTACTCATCACTCCAGAGAAGGCCATCAAACTCGCAGCCAACGACTTCTTCAGGCATCACCTCCAGCCGGCAACAGGGTAAAACTACATTTTCAAATATAAGAGATAACATGACTGACATTCTGTTTTTCGAGGATGTAAACACTAAAATGTTATTGTTGCCTTTTAGGGCACTATCTGTGCCGCGTCAGATGCTTGCTGGAGGCTTGGCAGGAATGTTCCAAATTGTTGTGACGACTCCCATGGAACTCTTGAAGATTCAGCTGCAGGACGCTGGAAGAATTGCAGGTATTCTTAACTATAAATAATTCTTTATTTTTGTAGTTGAAAAATAATTTTTTTAGCTTCATTAGTTGACAGGTATGAAATTAAAAAATCCTAGTACTTTTTTTGTGTTTCATGAGTTTGATTCGGCCCTCGACTTTTACATAGAAAGTGTTGACAATAACAAGTTTTATGAGTTGATAAAATGTTCAATAATGCAATATGATGATGTTTTGTTCCTTTGTCCTGTTGACATGGAGAGACTGGAAAATATTTTATTTATACTGGAAGTTGCTAATGAATAAATATTGAAGACACTTAGTGCAAACCTTGCTATATTGTGACCATCCTCTAATCATATGTAGTCTTGTGGCAAATATTAACCGATCTATCAATCTATTCTCAATGACATATATATGACAGTTCCATCTAAATTTCAGAATCTTTATCAAAAAAATAGTGTTTTATTAAATTTTGTCATGTTATCAAATGGGTTTATTTAGGTGCAAAACGGGAATCGGCTCTGCAAGTGGCCACTCGTCTCGTGAAAAAGGAGGGCATCCGAGGTCTGTACCGCGGGATAGAAGCCACAGCAGCAAGGGATATTAGCTTCAGCGTGGTGTACTTCCCGGCTTTTGCCACCATCAATGATCTCGGACCTCGCTCCACACCTGGCGGAAAGGATGCGGTCTTCTGGTAGATTATATAGTATATATGTCATTGAATTGAAATAAATTTTATTGTTTTGACAGGGGTTGTTATTAAATTATCTAGGAATTTCTTTCTTTGCTGCATAATAGTATATGTTTTGGTCCCAGTACTGGGACCATCTCAGCGATTTTAAAACCTCCGGAGATGGTCCCAGTACCTAGACTGGAACATCAGGAGATATAAACTGTTACGCAGCTATCCCAAGATCCTTTAATATTCTTATTAATCATATTAAAATTTCTATTACAGTATATCTGTCATATTAAAAAACCACTTATTTACATTAAATTATTTTGGAATTTACCTGAAATGAATTCATTGATCAGTCATAATACTTGATTTATTTTAGGTGGTCGTTCTTATCAGGATGCACAGCTGGATCTCTTGCAGCTGTGTCAGTAAACCCCCTGGATGTTGTAAAAACTCGTCTCCAAGACTTGAAACGGGCAGAAACCAACCCTTATAAAGGATTTGCTGACTGTGCCATGTAAGTAACTATTGCATTAATAAAATTACCTTAAAACAATTTGACATGTGACAATTTCATTGTAATAAGAGTCAATACTTTTTATTACGAATTCATATTTTATTACTAGTGTACAGCTTACTTACTTTTGTATTATTTTAAGGAAAACACTTAAAGAGGAAGGACCCCGTGCTTTCTTCAAAGGAGGAGCCTGCAGGATGATGGTTATTGCTCCTCTCTTTGGTATTGCCCAAACTGTTTATTTCCTGGGCGTTGCTGAGAAGTTATTAGAAGGTTAGAAAAATCCTTTATTTTACATATTATAAATATACCTCAGTCTCAATACCGATCTTAAAGTGGCAATACCTACATATAAACCCAAAAGCGAAAAATGCATTGAATATTTTTTAAAGTTTATGAAATCTATTGCATTGGGTAATCTGAAATTAATTAAATTCATTTTATTTCAATGGGCATGTTTTGATTTATTGTTATTTAGTATTGTGTATAATTGATATTTTACCAAAGAATTTTTTTATCACAGTTGGAGGATTTTCTTAAATTCTCTGAATTTTAGAAGAAAAATATCAAGTATAAAAATATTTGTTCGTCCACTGATGGTGCCACCAAGTCGTGATTAACTCTTTACACGTCACGAGTCCTCGCTCTTCTGAAGCTCTCTACAGGCAGGTTTTGCGTTAAAACTTTCTGCGTGTACTATATCTGTGTTTCCTATTGTTTCTACCTATTTAGTGTTGTCGTCTTTTATAATCATGACAAATATATCAGTAGCACAAATGTTTTACAAAAACTTAGATTGCACCATTAATCAAATATTAAAAAATGTGCAAAGCATGTATGTGTAATTTAAGGAAGTACTACTTTTATCATTCTCCTTGGTCACAGTTGAACTGTGAACTTCTCATAGCTGCGGTTATGTTTATTGATTCGTGATCAATTATAGAGAATTATTTTATTTTATATTTTGCATTTAGTCTATTTTTTAGAATTATTTTATTTTATATACATTTAAGAAATGTATTTATGCAATTTTGATAGATATATATTAATACATATATATATATATATATATATATATGTATCAGCTAATTACACAGTAGTTGGTAATTATTATTAAATATTTTTAGCATGTTCTTTCCATCAACATACCCGTATAAAATAATGGTATTTGATTCAACATAACAAATATAAAACTAAATATCTAAGTGTTTGTAGATTATTTTATTGATAAGCTGGTTGTTGCCAGTTTTTTAACTGGCTAGACTTATTGATAAAATCCCAAATGTCTCTATTTGTATAAAATACTACAAATAAAACTATTAACAGTTTATAGGTTGTTTAATGAAAATGTTTTATAATTGTCTTCTGATTTCTGTGAAATTGTGAAAGATTTCTGTGAACTGTCACGTGTAAGTAAAGAATTCTGATTTTTTTATTAAATTGACAGTTTTTTTTGATTACAAATTGTAAATTACTAGCCAGACTTCCATTCCTAATGATATTTTATTTATCTCAAAATAGGCCAACATAGTGAAGTAGAATTACCTCAGATTGATTGTTGTTTCTTCTTGATTGACTGACAAATGTCGATAAATAGCTCTAATTCAGTAATTTATAATTTGTTTATATTTGTACATTATTATCATTCCTATGTATGATATCATAATTTATTACTTCTATATTAATTATACATTTTTTTAATTATACACTTGTAAATTCTTTATTTGCTTATTCTTTATTATAAATATATTTATAAAGGAAGGTCAGACATTACGATCTCTTGGATATAATTACTAATTTATATTATCACTATATTTTCTATTCTTTTTTTTGTTGCTATATTATTCTTATAAAGCTATTTAGTAATGTGAAAGGAAATTAATGGTTGTCAATTATCACGATTATTGTAAAAGACTTTATATACTCCATTATATACAGTAATACCCCGCTTTACGCGACCCCGTTATGCGCGGTTTCACTATAACGCGAATTTCAAATTTCACGTTAAAATGACTCGCATTTCGGGAATTTTTTATTTTAAGAATGTGTATGAACATAATGTAGTCATTGACTTCTCATAACAATTAAAAACAGCATTGGGTGTTATGAACGTATTTTACAAGAACGTAAAAGAAACGCTACCCAAAAGACAATAGATGTATTTTTCAGTAAAAATAACATGTTATACTGCATAAAGTGTTCTTAGAATTAAAGTGATTGATTCAAATGATTCTTATTTTTTTGTATTAAGTTTTGACTATGTATGTATGTTTAATTGTAAACCCCGATATACGCGATTTTTTCCGGGACGTATCCCTCGCGTAAAGCGGGGTATTACTGTACTCCTTTATATACTTCTTGTCACGTTCGAGTCAATACCTTTAATGTGTCAATTACCTTTGTAATAAACTGCCAACTCAAATTAAGGCAATGAATTTCATAGCAGCTATTTATTCAAATCTAAAAATAAAATATAAATTTAAAAAACAAAATTATATAAATGTAAATATGCATGAAATTATGATGAAATTTTCTTTCAACAATTTTTGTTGGACATGGATTAGTATTTTTATTTCAAGAAAGGTTCAGTGTGGTTCATATGATATACTTTGTACTGTCTGATGTTTTCTACTTTGTAATTTACTAAACAGATATTACTATAACTTGATTATTTATTGATGTAATTTATATAAATATTGATTTATATGAAAGTCTTATGTTCCGCTTATTACTCGAATGTTTGATTCAAGTTAACTAAATAAGTATAACATTAATTATAACTGTTAATGTATGTTTGTGAATGTTACATATAAATTAGTCAATAGCAGTTTCAAACTGTCGGTGATTTCTTAATATGAAACGAGACAATAATGTGTGTTAGGATTAGAAAAACATAGTTTATTTGCTACGTTGCTTATATGTATTATAATCCTATTGCTATTTGTGATTTATTGTGATAACTGCTGCTTACAAGATAAACCAGTGCCCGTTCATAATCATGTTAGTTAATCCTTTAGGATTCATTTTACCCATACATAAATCATAATTTAGGCACCAAATTTTGTCAATAGTTGGTGCAGTGTTTCTGTCAAAAAAATATATGTATAATTATTATCATGTAACTGTTTTTGTTGCTACTTTTTTTACTATTTAATATTCTTAATTAAAGGTATAAAACTAAGCTCAATTATATAAGAATTGCTAACTTTTAAATGGCAAATAGAATCACACACAACCATAGATGCACCTACGACCCTTGCATTATCGAATAATGGATATTTACAGCTGTTGGTTTAGTTTTAAAAATATGATTTTATTATTTGATCGTTGATCAAACTATAACAGCTTTACACCCTATAGCATCATTTTACATTGAATCAAAAATCAAGTCCTCTCTTCTACATTTTTTCTTGAAGTATAGGCGTGCCATTATGTACATAATCATAAAAACACTATTATTGTCTAATGACATCTCTTTTACTTCGGACCTGATTTGTAAAAGTAGTAATTATATTTATCTAGTTAGGGTATTTGTTTTTAAGAGAGCTTTTAATCTTAGTTGATGTAATAAGAAATATTTCTATTGAATATAGTGACAGAATGTAATTGTTAAAAGTTTTAAAGTAAATAAATATAACTATATGTTTCGATGTCATGTAGATTTTGAAAAAGTACAGTAATGACTGTCAACTATGCCACTGTTGCGGTATAATATATTAATGTTAAATTATTAACTGTTGTTTCATTTCCTTTTTTTTTCAAAACTTATATGATCTGGATTAGAATAATGCAACGTTATTTATTTACTTTAGATAAAATATATTAATTGTACAATTCGCTACATTTACCTACTGATATTTACTATATACCTGAAGACTTATATCTGCCTCGGCTTCTCTTGGGATGAGAACATACCATTGAAGCCTTCCATTATTATTGTTACCATTTAGTAGATTGTCAAAATTTATATCTTTCCTGGGATGTAATGTGCAAAGAGAAAAGCCATACCAATCATAGTTGGTACACGTAGAGCATTGTATTTGCTAACCTTAATTTTTTTTAAGTATACATATTAATAATACAACTAAAAAAAAGTTTTCCGCTGAAAGGCCTTTTTTTAAAAATTGTTTTCAATCAAAATTATTGATTATCTCTTTAGTTATATGTAGTATAAAAAAAACATAAATTTAGCAAACATCTCCAGTACAATAGAATTGTAAAACAATATTTGTTTTTTAATAAATAGTTTAATGTAATAAAAATGTAGTAGGATACATTAATTGACTAGAAATGTTGAATAAGTTATTAAATATTAAGAAATGTTGTGGTATTAACCCACTTTTGTAGCCAAGTCTGCGTCATGGCCACCAGCTCATTAGTGACTCGCACATTACTTATGGAGACAAATCTCGGCCTGGGCCTGGTATTTAGGGCCACCCTCAGAGCTGCACTCAGGACGGGCAGACCTCCGGTACCTTCCACAGCCCCTGCAGACCACATCAGCTTTTGCTTCTCAGCCCATCTCGATAAGGGAAGCCAATTCTTCCAAGTGCTTCCGAATGTTTCTCCGTTCATATCACAGCATGTGAAAAATCCATCAAAGTGTGATAGGCGAATGTGTAAATTGACATGTATATCTTCACGCACTTGTCCGAGAACAACGGCATCTGCAGCAGTATTTCTGATTGTGTAATGGCCTTCATCAGAGAGAACTTCCGCCCACTGTTTGGAATTAATGTTAAAGGAGTCCATTATATAAATTACGGGAAGTTTCCAAGAGTTTTCAGGCTTCTTTATTTTATACAGAGCATGCTTATCACCATACATTGATAGGAATATTCTAATGTCTCTCTTTATAGACATGACATTCCTTTTAGCATAATCTTTAATAGCTATGGAAACTTTCATATTGTACGTCGGCGCCTGGTCGAATAGTGCCATTAAGGTGCTGTGACCACGGGAAGTTTGAGAAATCAAAGAATGTGAGAGTTTAGGACAAGTTACAAAAATCACTCCCGCCCCGATGATCTGAGCTGCCTTCAAATTTTGTTCCACTATATCACGGCTAGCATTCTTACTCACGTTAAGGTTTTTAATATTCTTATGAAAATCTCGTGAAAAATCAGAATAGAAGAAATGGAGGTCCTCGTTAATGATCCGAACTTGCGTAATGTTCGAATTGGGCTTGAATATACGCTGCGTCATTTTCTTAATTTTTCTTTTCATGATGTTCGTGTGAACTTTTAGAGCATCATATTTTTCTATGGTGATATTGAGGTCTTTCAATCCTTGTTGTTTCACGTTCATCAATACAATCATTGGAGTGGGAGTCGTGGTGGTTGTGGTTGAAACATAGCTCAACGGAGAATTTGCCCGAAAACTAAAAGCCAGGCATATGAATGACAAGTAAACAGTTCCCGCAAAGAAACATAGAATTATTATCTTCTTTCTCAGCAGCATTTTTACAGTTTCTGATTCAATTTTCACTATTGATAAACAAGCTAGAGAGTAGTGATATAAGAATGCATGGAACTTTTGAGTGTCACAAAATAATCGTAAATATTTTTGGTACGCTGTACTTTAAATTTTGACATTTTTGCTAAATTCTGACTAGCCAATAGGATAATTTTCATTCATAAATTTATAAAGCTTACATGCGACCATACTCGACTTGCCAAATTGAATATGAAATGTCAAACTGACATGCTCCTACTTTTTTTACTTGCCATTTCAACAAAAAATATACAAAATGTCTTTAGGCAATTGATTCACACTTGAAGACACGAGAAATATTCTATATAAATAATTTCGTGACACAGATTACAATGGCTCATTTAATTACAATGGCTCATTTAATGATTGAATTGTTTCTCAGGCTTTGCAATTTAGGCATAAATAACTGGATTTTCATGTTGCAATAACACTATTAACTGTTATTAGTCTGAATGTTAATGCTCCGATGATGCTTACAACCCGAAATACGCACCTAATAATGACGCGTTGTAGGTGCATTTGTTTTACAATGATCACTCGTAGATTTTCTAAACCCCAAACGCGACAATTTTGTCAATCAACCGAGCCATCAAGATGAAAATGAGCCTCACCGCTGAAGATTATTTTTTCCGAAAATTGCAAACGTACATTTTTTTAAAAACATTTCTCAATGATGAAAATGCGTTGTTCTTTCGTGTAGCGCTCCATTTTTAATAACCTTGACTTCTTAAGTTGTCGCGCTGTCCTTTTTTTCGCTGGCAGCACTTTACCGCACAAATGGCGCAGAAATCAAATCAAGCTGTATAACCCCATGAGTATGTTTATTTACTATATGTATTCTGTGCTTCCTCCCCTGTACTACATTCCACCCTTCCCTTCACCTCACACCATCCCCTTTAATTACATTATGGTGAAGATTTCCAGTAATATTAAACGGGTGACCTGATTCCTTGTGGTTTTTTCCCATACGTTTGAAACTGATATTAACTCAACTCGTATATTATTACGATTTGATAATAAATGAATAATATATACTGAACTATTTTTTTGTGGCCTTCTTATAGGGGACGGGAAATCTGTGATAATTGGTTTTTACACTTATGTCTCCTTGATCTTCAAGAATAGATCTGCACGTTTCTGGTAGACTGTAATATATGATCCTGTACAAATGTGATCTATAAAGTACAAAGTTTAAAGAAAACACAACAGCCAAAATAGAAAATATTATAAGTAAAGATGGATATTAATTGAAAAAAATATTTAAAAAAACAATATTCCTTTATTACAGTCTCATTATAAAATAAGGTTTCATAAGCAGAGATGATGAATCATCCACAATTTCCCTTGGATTGAATAGATAAAGGGATCTATAATTTGGTATTACAATTTCAATATTGTATATCTGTAAGTACATAAATAAATATAATTATTTTGCATTTTAGGCATCAAAAATTACAAATTATTAATTATATGGATGATCCAACGATATAAATAATAAAATTTGCGTTAGCTTAGAATTTAAAAAGATACTTACATTAAAATTTAAAGATTTATTTTTATAACTCCAGTCTCAAAATACAATACTTCTTTGGAAAAAATTGCATTACAAGTGTTTAAAAAGTGAGTCCAATATAGACTTGATAGCATTCCGCGTAATTATTAAATAATAATTGTGTTTGCATCGTTATGTGTTTAATGCTCTCAAACCTAAATGCAGTGTAATATAATAAACAAATATAAAATAATTAAAACATTCAATAATATAAATCAAATTGAACTGAGAAGAAAAATTGACCTATTTTCATGTTAAGTCAATACTCGGTTATTGAGACAATAATTAACACCATAAGTTGGATTACAAAAAAAACTGTTAATCAAATTAAATAGTTAAATTTATTTGCAATTATTGTACTATATATTTTCAAAAAAGATTTCTTCTGCGTTAAATTGTAATCTTTACAAAAGCTATTATTATATACTATAAAAAAAAGACATTTGAAATTTCATCAATAGCATGTATTTGAGAACATTTTCAGTCTCGGAATAAAATAATTTGACAAATTTAAATAATAATCATAAGAAATTTAGGAATTTGTCTAATGCATGTTTTGTGGTAACTTTCTGAATTGTAAAATAAATAACTAAAAATAGCAATACCTGAGGCGAAATATACCAACAGTTAAAGATTACATTCGTAAATGATGCGGGCTAAGCGATTTATATAAATAAAAAAAAATTTAAATAACAA
This sequence comes from Atopsyche davidsoni, assembly GCA_022113835.1. Classification (NCBI taxonomy): domain Eukaryota; kingdom Metazoa; phylum Arthropoda; class Insecta; order Trichoptera; family Hydrobiosidae; genus Atopsyche; species Atopsyche davidsoni. Next base: position 3,404,893 of record JAILWY010000006.1, on the reverse strand, counting down.
ATGTACTGTGAAATTAAATAAGAAAATGGTATATTAAACCTTAATATAATTGCACATATTATCAAATACATTGAGTTACAGACTTTACAGAAATCAAATTTCTTTACATTCTCATATGGTTGAATGTAATATAGAAAAAAAAAATCCCCACAAAAATAAAATGTCTTCTATATTAAAAATGCATTATAATACACTAAAAAAATTTCACTTTCACCGTGCAAGGTGCTTTTATTTAAATATTTTTTTGGTTTCCGTTGCTGTTACTAGTAACCAATAATATACAAAACATGTAGTGTATAATTAGGATAAAATTTTAAAGAAATCTGAGATTCAATAAAAATAATGATTATGTATAAATCCGCATTAGCATATTTATCTACAGACAAATTTAAGCTAAAAAAATTACAAAATACAAATCCCTAGGTTAAATAATGAAAAACGTATTTGATAATTCAGCAGCTAGTTCCTTGCCTCATTACATTTCGTAGGGCAAGCATGTAATAGATAATAATTAAAAACTTTAGAATTATACAAGAATATAGCACTCCAAGTGAATGCAAATATTTAATGCATGTAGTTATGTGCTTGTTTATTTCAATTTATTTATAAATACAAACATACCTAATATTTTTTAAAATCAATTGATTTTACAAAAATACTTTGTACAAATATAAATACACATATGTATATATAGATTTAGTTAAAAATGGTTCTTGTATGCTTGTACAGTGAAATAAATAATACATTGTATTTATAATTTCAATTCAATGCGTCATTATTTTTCTGTATGAATATGTGCTCAATACACGTGTACCTGTGTAAAAGACGTCCTCTTTCTGTAAGAATCATTTTTAATTATTGTTCGGAGTCATTACACGCAGAGCGGCAAAAAAAATTGGCAACGATGCCTTCTCACTATTGTGAATTAAAATGTTAATCAAGCCAATACTGATTATTATAATATTGATAATATTGTTATATTCGATAATATTCTCATTATTAAAATTTAGTTTAACTTGCTGTTTGCCATAAACCCATGAACCCACGGTTGGCTATCGGCTACCTATTACAAAAATGAGCATTAGTTTATTATTCATCTTTTCATAGCTACATTAAATATAATAAATTTAGTCTTTTTTTAAGATAATTACAATAACAACAATGATGTTTCACTCATTTTCAAAACAACCGTATTAAAAAGTTTAACATTGGCTCAATAACCAAGTAGTTTTTTCATAGTTAGCAGTTATCATCATATACCTCACGCCCACTATTTACAATAATTTAATTTAGTCAATTCGAAAATCTCACTTTTGATTGGATAAAATAATTAGATATTTGAAGTAACAAAGACAGAAGTAATGTTAACAAACAGAAACCAATATCACCGTGAGAATGAAAAGACTATTATAATCATCGTTGTCATAAAAAAATAATTCATCATCACACAATCCATTATATTATTTGTAATTTTTATACACTAAATTTGATACATAATCTATTTGGAAACTTTGGAGTTCAATTGCTTTCAGAGTGATAATATATTTGATTAGTAATAATGTGCAAGTTCAGCCAGGTGGAATGAATATCTATTATAAGTCATCTAATAACAATGTTCTCATAAAAATACATGTGTGGCCACGAAAGCCCAGGAACTTTAGTCGCACCACCAGGCTGGAGGGTTTAACTGCTGAAGAACAACCAAAATATCATAAATAATACTAACTTCACATCAACTGACAAGTTATTAATCATTTATGAGTGATTAAATCAAATTACATGTTTCTAACAAATTATTATCTACAGTGTTAAAAAGAACAATATACAAAGATTTATTTAAAACTATATGGTATTCTATTTATCTAATATATGCACGCTTATCAAAATCCCAATAAAATGCTTAACGAGTATTCTACTGATCATACTACGTCTATTTTCACATGAAAAAATTAAGGCCTTATTGCGTTCGGATAGTTGACACACTTCTTCACCATTCAGCATCACCGTTGGCTTTTTGGAAAACAAAGTCTTTTCCTGACAAATTCATTATACCATCTTTTAAATAGAATTTCCATTTGTTTCGGCTTCTGGTGATCTGAAATAGAGAATAAAAAAATATATAACAGAATATAATATTTATTACAAGTAACGAGTGTGTAAATAGAGCAAAACAACTGCTCATCCCAATAAAGTAAAATATAAAAAATAATATGCGCAAATATACCTTATCATACTGACATACGACAACATTGTCAGTATCGAACATATCTGAAGGATCCTCCTCGGACACATCATCTCCAGAGTTAAGGGGCTCCTCTTCGGCTCCTCCCTCAGGCGCATCGTCATCAGCTTCAGCCTCCGCTTCAGAGGCAGGGGAGCCGGCTTCACCGTCATCCTCAGACGCGCCTGCACCACCACCCTCAGACATCTCTTCATCTGAAGAGTCACACGCTCCATCCAGCTGTGACTTGTTGATGCTCGCATTGTTTGCTGTCACTGTATCTAAAATCAAAATTCAATACTATAAATCTTCACGAAATCAATTCTGAAATAATATAATTTTTATAGCCTCACCAAACATGTATGTCATTCTGCTCATTTATTGGACTTTAGTATTAAGTCTGTCTATATTGCAAAAATCTGTATAAATAACTTGCAGAAATTGAGTGAGAGTAGCAATATTATGAAAATTAAAGAAAAAAATAAAATGACTAATGGAAGAAATAATAAAATTAGAATATAACTGAAATAATTATATGTAAAAGTTATAAATAATACTATTAAAAAACACAATGTCGAAATAATGCACATGGTAAAACAAGACTTTTCAAATGCACATAATTTGATGACATATTCAAATAAATAACACAATAAACTAATTGGAAAGATTAGATTAGTCTCACAATTTTTTTTGTAACAATACTTTTATAAAACCATAATTATTTCTATACATATTACATGAACATTGTTGAACATGTTTATAGTGCAATGACGTGTTGAAATTACGGTTTAATAATCCTATTTAAAAAAAAATTGTTCGTTTAGTAAAAATAGCTTTAATATACTGTCGCTGTTCACCCGCCTCGTCCATTGTAAGCATTGAATTCAAAATCAAATAGTCAAAGGCAAGCATTATTATTTACTGTTAAACATAACAGTACAACTACCAATTAATAAAATAAATGTGCACACTCTCAAGTCCAATACTGCAATCTCACTGTAAATTCAGATATTACTCAATGACTGTACACAACACTAACGCTTTTGAAAATGATTACTATTAAAATTCATCTAAGCTTTGCTAAACCTACACCTAAAATCTTATTTGTTTTAAAATTGGATTCATACAATTTATTTCAAATGTAAAATGAATAGTCACTTACATTGCATTAAAGCCATTAGAGTTATTAAATTATTGTTAAATACTTAAAATGTGAAAAAATATACCCCCATTTGAATGAAACAAACAAAAATAATGTCACCAAGCATTGCAATATATCTTCTCATAAAATACATTGCAATATTATTGTGAAGACTCCAACTTAAATATTCTAAACTCATAGTTCAAGCAACTATTAAAATATTTAAACATAGTTTCTTGGGTGTTAAGCTGCTTGAAGTTTTCAGTTCCTGTGCTGAAAACTTCAAATAGCTCAACACCCAAGAATTCAAATTAACTCAAACCTTGAGCTGCCAAAACTTTTGAACAAACATTTTAATGGAGTTATTATTTTTTATTTAATGTATAGATGAGCTAGCTACACGTCAAATTAAACTGTTATGAAATTTGAAAAATAAATAAATGTATTATAGATTTCATATGAATTGGGTTCCAATATTTAATTTATATAAGAATGTATAATGTCCAAAAAAATTTAAAAGTATTTAGATGTTCATATTATTTCAATGTGTAGAATAAAAGAAATTGCTGAATAGCTCAGAATTGCAGCAACGATTATGGTTATATCAATGGAGATATTAATATAAATTCCTTACTTTTTGCATTATATGAATAAATTTAAATATGTGAAGATTAAAATTAATAGTAGATAGAAATCTGTATTAATTATAAAACAGCATTTTACTGTATTGATTAAGTTGACAAGCGTAAATGTTGTATAGTAATTAGGAAGCAGGTACTTACTAAAGCTTGATTGTTGCCCGGAGAGCGCAGCATTAATGTGTTGTTGTAGTAACGTGGCTGCAAGCGGCTGAGGTAGGTTCATTGTTGCTGTGATTATTGGTCCTGTCAAAACCTGAAAGTACTCAAATAATAAGAGACACTTTCTAGGGAATTTGTAGGCAACTAAATAATTAGTAACTAAACAGAAATACTCTTAAATTTAAAAATCATTTCTTTCATTCTTTGGTGAATAAAATCAGACAGTAAAACAAATTTCAAAAACGAAGACTAAAGTCAGGTAAATTAATTTACTGTATAGTTTCTGTTAAATTGAGAACTTAAGTGCAATTTATATACTATTTTATCTGTAGTCTTCATATTGGCAAGGAATAAGTATTGCAAATAAATATCTAAAAAAAAAATATATATATATTTGGTTTTTTTCAAACAATATAAAAGAAAGTTCTCACTTGATGCAATTGATTATTCTGAAGAGCGGATGAAGGAATTTCTAAAGTAAATACTCGTGGCTGCGATCCAGGGACTCCAGCCTGGGCTGGTAATGATAACTGAAACATAGACAACAATACATCAGTCTTATACTCATCTCCACCAGACAACGTGAGTTTTAAATTTAAAAAAAATATTTTTGCTATTCTTTTAATGCGACTAGTTTCACCAACCTACTCTTGGCATTTACACTGTTTAAAAAAAAATTGAATCTAGTAATGACGTTATGTGTAGTTTGTCATTAAAACACATTGATTACTAGTTATTAGTTTGGAGCTTTAACCCTGTTAGGTACATTCTTAATATTTTGTTTACCTGGACGGGGACCCTGTTGTTGGGGTCTAAACCAACAATGTTTGGTGGCTGGTGACTAGGTATGCCTTGCTGGTTGGATGCATTGCTTGTACTATTATTTGCTGAATGATTGCCTAGTTGTTTCATTCCAGAATGGTGTGTATTTGCCATATTATGCTGGTCCATTGAATTCATTGGAACTTTTTTGATACCTGAAAAAAACAAACCAAAAGATATCATTATTTACCGATAGCAATTTTCATTTAAAATGTTAAATGCTCCAAATATTAAGCTTGTAATGGTTTGTTAAATCACTCACCAGATTTATTTCCATTAGCTTTCAGGTTGTTAGCAACAATGGGTGGAGGCTGATGTTCCGGAGGTTCAGGGTTCTGTTCTACAGCCTTGCTGGCTAACAATTTGGATTCCCATAATGATCGCAGTTCTTGCAGCACTTGCTCGTCTACTCCATCATCGAGGAAAGTCTCTCTAACATTCGCTATCACATCTTCCATCACAGTGTTGTATAACTTGAGCTGCAACCGTAACATTATAACAAAATATTCGCTATAGTAAAAAAAAATATTTAAATGTTGAAATGAAAAGTATAAATATGAAAAATAGATTTACAAAAATAAATTACGAAAGAAAAAAATATCAGCCAGACTATTTTTGTTAAGTACTGATAAATTATTTGTGGGTGTTTCAATGTATAATTGAGAAAAAAATCGTAAACCTACACAATATCTTAATAACAGTTATTATTTTACGCATGAAAACATATTCATTTTAATGATATTATCAATTCAATGAATACAGCCACATAAAATGATTAATTTATATGATATTATCTAGAAGTATTATTATTAGTGCTGATAAAAAACAAAAATAATTAAATATCAACTACCCATTAATTGGAAAGATTTCCTTCATCAGTTGTAATACCTTTCATGAATAATAATTGAATATTTTCATAACAATAAAAAAATAAGTTATTGGAAATGACAAAATAATCTCTATGAACTTCATTACGTTTGATTTATCACGACACTGTAGTATCAGAAGTTTGAAAGGAAAATATTTTGTATAAACTACACACAACATAACCTTTTAAGCACTATCCTGAGCACGACGAAAAAACATTTGGTTTGACGACAATCAGAGGTTGAAAGCAATTATTATGAATAAACATGTCGTTGATAAAGGTGAAACCAAGGCTGTCAAATGCAGGTGATGTGTCAGGAATATTTGTAACATCTGGAATGTTATGTCTATATATTTGACAAATACTCACCACTGTCGTCTGACTTAACGCCATAACTTTAAATTAAGACAAATATACTAATTTTAATATTCCGCCTAATTCGCTAGTCGGGCCCAAAGAAGCCAGCAAGCGGTCACTCACAAGCGCTTTTATACTTTCTCAACTGTTCCCATTCCACAATATCTGACTTGTTTCGTCATATCCGCCTGAACGAGTTGACCATCGATTAGCAGCGCGAGCATCTATGGTTTTCAAAAACTAAAATAAGAAGGCACGAAATAGAGAGCATAAGAAATATATTTCACATTATTATGTACCAAACTTTTATCTTAATGCATTCATAAAATGAGTATACAATAAATATTATATATACAATACACCAAAACACCTTTTAGCGTCGAAGAATTCTCAATTATTATTTTTGGGCTGTCTCCAGAGACATTTTTATTCTTATTTTTAACTAGTTGGTTACTATCTATTTTGATAGTAACCCAACTATTAAAATTAAGAAAAACTCATTGGATGAAACATAATTCAATAAAAAATATCATACATTTTTAACTAAATTGTTAATCTAGTTTTTTCTAAAACAGCTACGCCATACATTATATAGTTTTTTTTTTAAATACAGAGGAGTCACATATGGCTTCAATTCTAAAGATCTACAGTATAAACTAATTGTAGAAGTTGGTAATGACAAGCATAGACAATATAAAAAAATAACTCGTAACTCTGGGACAAGTATTCTGTGCCCGGGATAACCAGAGAGAAAAAAAACAAGTGAAAATAGAAAAAGAAATTGTCTCTGGACAGAGATAATAATTGACAATTCTCCAACGCTAAAAGGTGTTTTGGTGTGTTGACATTTTCGGATATAAATATAATATTTATTATATACTCATTTTACGAATGCATTAAGATTCGTACAAGTCAAGTGGCAAAATGTATCGAGGAAGATCTTCGAAAACCCTTATAGAACCTGCACTTCAATCGAAAGTCTGTAGATTGTGTGCCTCTAAAGATGGTCCATTTTTAAGTATTTTTGGTTCTGGGATGGATCTAGCGAAAATGATAGAAGGACTTTTGCGTATTTTGGTAAGCAAGTGTTTTATATAACCGAGTATTTCTAATATAACAATAATTTATCTTGTGGCTGTTTATTTGGGTACTTTCTGACAATTGTACTTACTCCAAGGAATCGAAGTCTTATTGAGCTGTATAAATTTATTATTCAATGAAAAAAGATATATAGTACCATTTACACTAGTTCTCTGTGCAGCGAAAAGTGTTTGATATTCTTTAAAGTTTGAATAAATATGTAATGCAAATTTATAAATATTGGATCCATCATATGCTTCATCAAAAATTTGGTCCTTTGAACTAATGGCTTTATTATTAAATGTATCACTTCCCTACTTAAAGTTCTGAAACATTTTGGATCCAAACATTTTTTCTGGTTATGAAACATTTTTTTCATAAAAAGCAGTTTTTTAGACTGCATGATGGATTGATATTCAATCCTGAATAATGCAAACTCTACAATGTATTAGATTTTTGTATGGTATTTATTTAAAATCTCGTCGCATTCCCCTGGTAATTAGTAATGCTATAATATATATATATATTATCAGTAATGAGGTAATAATTTTTTTAGGTAAAGGAAATGGACACACTACCCCACAAAATTTGTTTCCGCTGTTCTGCAAAAATATCAGAATTTCATGAATTTATGATAAAATGTCGTGAGACACAAGTTTTACTTGGTGACACAATCCTGAAAAATGATAGAGAATGTAAAACCGAAAAAAAAAAAGACAACAAGATACGAAGTGCCTGGGAAGCAAAACTTAATAAAAATAAAATGTCTAATGAAGAGTTCTGCAATGAACTTGTAAAAAAAGCTCTTGAGTCTGTGACGTCTCTTAGAAACAGCATTACTTTACCTGTAAAACAGAAAAAACCTATTGATAATTTGCACAGTAAAATGAAACAATTTTCAATTTCATTGATGAAAGTCAATGATCCCCGTTTTCCTGGTGTTATACTAAAAAACAATCAGTATTTCATTCAAAATAATAATGTTTCGGTTCAGCCTTTATCAAAACCGGATGAGACAGGAACTCAACTGAACACTTTGCCTGTGTCCAATGTACCTTCCTTTTCTACGGTAAATGCAGCCGGTCTAGGCTCTCTTTATTCTTGTAATAAATGTAAAAACATATTCATTGATGTCGATAAAGTAACCGTCCATAAATGTCCAAGTCAATTAGAAAAAATAATCAAATTACCACCGCAGAAAAAATTGACAGATACTAATGGTAAAATGAATACCACACTAGTGGGTCATCGAGTTATAAGTCATACAAATGAAAACAGTACCAATGTCAAGCCGTATTTTGAATCCTTAGTTAACCTAATGAAAATATCTAATGTAACACTGTCTGTTAAAAAAACAAATGCAGAGACAGCTCAGTTACAAATGGACTCCTTAACACTTACCAAAAGTAATTCACTTAATAATCTTACATCTCCTGTCCCTCCTTTGTATTCTTATCCGAATTTCAGTAAAAATATTTCATCAACTGTCGGTTCTTCAAATAATATTCTGGTATGTGAAACTGGTGCAAATTCTACAGGGAATCAACCTGCAACCCTTGTTAAAATATTAAAACCAATAGCAACAGGTGAATCTGAATTAAAAACTTCTCTCAAAAGAAAACATAATGATAAGACTGAACGTAAACAACGAAAAAAAACTAAACTTGTCAAAAGTCCTGTAATAGATCCCAATGAAGTTATTTGCTTAGATGAAACATCTGATAGTGAGACTCCACCGTATCCTGTAGGATTGCTTTTTAGAAAAATGCAAGCGACCAATAAACTTCCTGCTCTCCCACCTGAAGATGATTATAGTTCTAAACAATATAAAATTCTTCCTCCCAAAAAACCTGGAAGAATTGTGATTGCCAAAATGACTGCAAAAAGTAAGAATACTAAAAGAACATTGCAAAATAGTAAAACTAAAAAACAAAAAAAGATAGATAACAATTTTTTTCCGCCTTCCAAATCTGGTGAAATTATGTCTGTTGGAATGACAAATTCAGAAGTTGAAGAGAAAAATTTACCTTACTTTACATTTGTCAACCTCGAACCGATGCTAAGGTCTCCTTATGTCCTATCAACCTCTAACACAGTTCCAGAACCTAAAATTTCCACAACAGTTGTGCCAGTCGAGTTTTGTACAGAATCAGATAACCACTCCGCAACAACTACTAAGAAGGAAAACAAAAAGTATGTCTGTTCTATTTGTGATTTAGAATTTAGTCGTGAGAAAAAATTTATTGCACACACTAAGGGTCATTATGGTGGATTCGATGATGATGTTGATTGGGATAATTGATCTCTTGAGACAAACTTTTTTGGTAACATTCATTGTGTTATTTAGGCTTGTCTGTATGTAAAGCTTGATCAGTTTATTTAAATATTTTGAAGAATCATAATGTGACCTTAAAAAGACCTAAATTTATATGAAATTAATATTGCAACTGATAATTCCTTTTTTTAAATTATCTTGTTGAGGATTTCAATCTCATATATTGTATTTATGTGCATGTAAGTATTATTAGCACATAAATATATTTAGGATATATTTGAACTCTCCAAAGAAGTTTAAATAAGTTATTTCAATCATCATTATGGATGTTGTGTGTGAGACATAATTGTGTATTAGAAAAATATAAGTATACATATTTTAATAAAAGCTTTAATTACCTGACGATGCATTATATTTTTACTGTTTTATTTATCATTTTGTAAAACTTATATGTTTAAAGACTTTTAATTATTTAAGTAATACCAGTGTAAAAATTTTTAAATTTGTTATAAGTTGAAATTTGATGAGGTTAATTAAGTAAAATTATATTTAACTGTAAACTCTTTGTGGATGTTAGATTTAAATGATCTTCGTCTAATTTTAGCATTATATCATTGAATTAAAAAAGAAAAAAACTTTCCTGAATATGAAGTTAAATGATATTTGTATACAACTCATTCCAATACTTCCATAATTTTTTTTATGTTCATTTTAAATCTTGATCCAGAAGCACAGTCAACACCAGCTAGAACTGAACGTGCTGTTGCTTTTGTCAAGATGTCCCAGTTTATTGCATTACACTGTCTTTACCTTTACAAATTTTATAAAGAATATATACGAAGGCGGTCTGATAAGCACTTAGCCTCACCGCACGATGGTGCTACCTGACGTGTACGCATATTTTAGAAAAATGGAAAAAGAGCAATATCGGTCGGTGATTTGATTCTTGTTTTTGGAAGGGAATCAAAGAGCGCTTGGATGCTGTGTAGGGTGACTCTTCTCCTTCGATGGCGACCGTTAAAAATTGTTTTAACGAGTTTCAACGTGGTCGCACCTCGGTTTTTGATGAGCCACGCCCAGGTGCCCCGGAAATGGCTACCACGGAAGATAACGTGATAAAAATCCACGATCTCGTATTGGCAGACCGCCGATTGAAGGTGCGCGAGATAGCTGAAACAGTAGGCATCTCAAAAGACCGCGTGGGTCATATCCTGCATGAAATTTTGGGCATGAGAAAGCTGTCGGCGCGATGGGTGCCGCGTTTGCTCACTCCGGACAACAAGCGCAACCGTGAGACCACTTCAGAGCAGTGTTTGACGCTGTTTAAGCGTAATCCGAAGGAGTTTCTGTGTCGTTTCGTGACCTTCGACGAAACATGGATCTACTGGTACACACTAGAGACCAAGGAACAGTCGAAACAGTGGACTTCACCCGGCGAACGTGCTCCGAAGAAGGCGAAGACTGTCCTATCGGCCGGAAAGGTGATGGCCACCGTTTTCTGGGATTCACAAGGTGTGATCTACATTGACTACCTGGAGAAGGGCAAAACGGTCACAGGGCTCTACTATGCCGAGTTATTGGGCCGATTCGACGCCGAATTGTAGAAAGAACAGCCCCATTTGGCGAAAAAAAAGTGCTCTTCCACCATGACAACGCACCGGCTCACACCTCCCCCAAATTAGTCGAATTGCATTACGAATTGCTCCCCCATCCACCGTATTCTCCAGATTTGGCCCCGTGCGATTATTTTTTGTTTCCAAACTTGAAGAAGTCACTCGCCGGGCAGAACTTCAAGTCGAATGAAGAGGTCATCGCCGCCACGGAGGCCTACTTTGCAGACCTCGAGAAAACGTATTTTTCAGATGGGTTAAATAAGTTGGAGCATCGCTGGGTCAAGTGTATCTAGCTAAAAGTAGACTATTTTGAGAAATCAATCGCCACTTTTCCAAAATTTTCGTTTTTCTTTTGTAGGCTAAGTACTTATCGGACCGCCCTCGTATTTGTTTAAATATAATGTATTTAGGCAAAATACCCCTAACCATTCAGTTCAATTTATATGTTATCCAGTTGTAGAAGCTCTATAAAAATATATAAATTAAATATAATTCATTTATATTATCATATAAATTTTACATAAGTTCCTAAGGCTGATTGTTACCTGATCTTGTGCGCAAGGTTGCGGGCTTAAAAATGTGTGGCTTTGGTGGTAGTGTACATGTATGTATGTATATCTTCATAATTGTGTTTTATTCATTGTACGAGTTGGGAATAAGATAAATAAATTCAATAAAATAAATATGTAGAAAACAAAATAACAAGGATAAAACATTTGTGGAATGCAAAACAAGAGGGTCCTAACCAACACACAAACTCATATATATATATATATATATAATGTGTGTGTGTGCGTATTTTTATCACCTTGTTATAATAAAATTTAGAAGGAAATATTTTTTATATATTAAATAAGCGAAATAAGTAATGATTTATTATTGTAGATTTTTTCCTTATTTACAGTTGGCAGCACTGAGTAATTGTGATTGGCTGTCACTTCAGGAAATGGAAAATTGAAATAACCTAAAAATGGCATTAAGAGTGCTCAAACTTTTAGACATTTCAAAGTTTTATATATATAATTTTGGATACAATGCAGCGAAAATTGGGGTAATTTTAAAATTTCAAACGTATATTTTTTATACAGATAGTAATCGCCCACTTACTAATTGATACTCGATGTGTCTTCATTTAAGGGTATATGCGTTAGCACCAGTCGCTATTCTACTGATATAAATAAACAAAAAATATTTCATAAAATGGTTGAAAACTGGGATACTTCAATAAAAAAACCCAAAACAAGTAAAGCTATGATGGCATATTTGGAAAGATCAAAAGAACACGACGAGTTCATTAAAAAGGAACACGTATCTTACCAAATAGGCAAGAGGCATCTCGCTAATATGATGGGAGAAAACCCATCTACCTTCACGCAGGCTGATATAGATGTTGGTATTTATTATATTCTATTTTAACTCGGCCCCCAAACAAAAAGTGTCCTTTTAATACATATGTTTGAATTCAGAAAGTCAGTCTACTTTTTGAGTTTTAAATTGTATATTTATATTGAGTACACGTAGTCAGTGTCTGATGAGTTGTGTAAATTTTAAGCGCTCCATTGAATATCTTTTCCCGAGTGGCCTGTATGATCCTGCAGCCCGACCGATGATGAAAACTCCAGAAGAAACATTTCCAAGTAGAAAAGCTGCTGAATTTGATGAAGCAGGAAGACCAATTGACTCCCTTTTTTATACAGGAAAATGTAACTTCTTCAATATCTTTCACGTAAGTTAATTTTATTTTTAATTAATCTAATATTTAATATGTTTTTTTTAAAAAATATAAATGTTTGTTGATTATATGTGAATATTTTTAGGATGTTGTGACGCATATGAAAGATTTAGAGAAGTATGAAGATAATTTAATTAGTAAAAAAGTAGCAATTGACCCTAATTCGAAAATGTGAGTATTAATTTATGTATGCGACCAGCATTTGTGTGATTCTGAATATTATTTTTAAATTGATTTCTTTATTTCAGAGATGTAACAGGCTTTAGATGGATTTCACAGCCAGAACTAGAAACTCTAATTATGGAAAATATAATGGAACGAGAATACAACCATTTCATCGAAACATTAGAGAGACTGGTATCCATGCCTTATTCCTCAAAAGTGCTATCTTTTATAGAAAAGTTTCGGAAACAATTAGGTGGACAAAAGAAAGCATATGAAATTCCCAAGCCGCAGTATGATACCGATGGAAGAGCATTTGTTACAACATACGGTAAGATATATTAGAATAAATTATTTTTATACAAAATCAGTTACTACTACCGAACATTCCTCATCTAATCAACAATTTTAGTCTAATTTATACCTAATACTACATCATAATTCACAATCTTATTTTTATTTTTCAAAGAAAAAATTTGTTTTCCTCGTCATTATCATCATGCACCTGAATTATAAGCCTTTGTGTCTGGTCATTACTCAGCATGGATTTTTCTGGGGATTTTCACAAACAGTAAATGTTTTAGTAGTTCAGGTTATAGATAAAAGGAATAGGAATAAACATGGCATGAAGGTTGCAAGCCCCTGAACTCTATTCGTCTCAAGTTGCTTGTTGATGGGGCCGACATCGGCCAGGGATTTCAATGGCAGCTTAAGTCTTCATCTTTTTCTCAAAATACCATTGTTAACTTTTATGAAGGTCATATTGCATTGCATGGATGTTATTAAAGATATTCAACTTCTCGGATATTAATTTCCTCCAAATTTTTTATTAATAATGGCAGTGGAACCTGCCTATGATTCTGGAATTAAATAATAATCTGATGCAGTTCAACATATAATACAACCTAAAACACTGTCATATCTACTAAATAAGAATTTAGAAACACCTGCATTGAAAATAGCCTGATTTTGTGATCCTTACTAAATTATTATTTTCTAATTCTGCTTCCATTATTGTTAAAACTAGAACCAGAGAAATATGTTCCTGTAAGTATTACTATAAAAAAATTCATGTTTTTCAGAATGTCTCAGAAAAGATGCCCGGGGAAATGTCACAGTAAGATCTCCAGGTACTGGAATTATCACTATTAATGGCCAAGACATCACCTATTTTAAAGATACGCAGTCTCGAGAACAGGTAGGATACTTTTTTTTTTTATAAAGTTTCAAGTGATCTTCTGATATGATTTTAATTGAAATGTTTGCCGAACATGATTTTTTCATTTGACAGATGAATTTATAAATTATTTCTCTCAATACAACAGCATACTGAGTTTGGTGCATGTGTAGTGTTGTTTTGCAAATCCAATCAAGCGTGTTGCAGGATTTTCCTTGTTCAATTCAAAGACATTGAAAAACTGTTTTCCATACACCTGAATAAATGCCATTATTAGTTAAACATGTTGATTGTTGATTTAGTTAAAGTGACCTAGTTTCCTAGATCAAATCAAACCAAAAAATAGTTTAATTATTAAAGCTGCATACTGATACAGTTCAAGGTTGAACAATGAATCAGTCAATGATTCATGGACTTTATATATTTGCAAAAAAAAGAATATATTGGTGCTGATTACACAATTGGACTGAATATGTTTTACCTGAATTTCATTATTAAAACCCCTTTAGTACCGGGCCATTGGTGTATTTTTTTACCTCGGGATGCATCCCACGATATTGGAACAACTCGCTATTGATGTAAAAAAAAGCTCTTTACTTATCAGATTTTTATTCATAACAATGTTTTCAGTTTGTGAATCAAAAAATGTTATGAAGATCTGTAGTAATATTATTTTCGTTGTGTTATTTTGTTGGTATTATAAAAATAGTATTATTCATGAAAGCGACATGAGATACTGTTCAAGAAATTTAATAAAAAATATTGTTTCACAGGTTCAGAATTTTCTAGTTTCTCATTATAAATATCAAAAAGCGATAACTCGTTTTTGATAAATATGTGATTTATGAGTTTTTGTTAAGATTTGCTGATATACCTAATTCCATAGAATCACTATGATAAAATAAAAATAAACCATACCATTTTATGTACTCAGCATCAGTCAATACGTAGAAATTAACTTATATTAATAATGAAAAAATAAATGCTTCACATTATATAATTCCACCCACAATTTGAACTATTTTGTAAAAAACACTATTTATTTATTTTACTCCTTTTATGAAAAATAAAAATGGACTTGGATTGTGACTCAGAATTCGAATTGTTTGAATAACTTAAAATATTCCAATGAACCAGTAAAATTATATTTCATTTTCACCCCACGGCTGAGATGAGTGCACAATGATTGCTTCACGGTGTGATGTTTCAGGGGCACATTTAATCTGGCTTTCCAACAATAGTTACAAGTTAATCTACATAGGTACCTTTGTATATTTTTTTAATCTAAAGCCATTGATTTTTTCACTTATTTGACCTCAGGAAATCACTGAATGAATACATATATGCATACAATGCCAACAATGAGCTTTGTGAATTCACAAAGATTCTGTGTTCTCATCGGATTATTTTAATGATGTTCTAATTACCATACTTAATTATTGTGTTACTTAACAATGACTAATCACATATATTTGTTTACGTTTTTTTATCATTAAGTCAATAACAAATTCATTGTTTTCAAACTACTTAAAAAATATTTTGGTTTGGATATTACAATGGAACAAAGATAGCCCGACGGTTCATATGTTACTAATAGTTACATACTATTTTTTTGCATATTGTATTCAGTGATAGCATAAATATATTTTTTAAAGTAATTTATGTAAATAATGCGCATTGCCAGTACATTGATGGCAATCTTAAAACCATTTTTGTCATTTCCATAATATTATTTTTTAGTTCCCGATTGCCATTTATTTTTGACTTGTTAGATTTGTTATCGAAGTGACTTTGAATATAACCAATTCTAGTATAAATACTGATTCTAACATAAATAATTTAACAAGTTATTAAATGTTTATCGTCGCTTTTCAAAATGTATCCTCTTTTCAGTTTCTTCATCGGTTCGATTTTAATGCTTATTCCTTTAAAGTTTATACTGAGAGATTGTGACATCCTTTTATATTAGCAATCTCTTGATCTTTTTTTTTGTGTGATCTAGCTGTTATTCAATGAGTGCGAAATACGCTACGTTCGTATGGCGGAGGTGAGGCGATTGCGTTTCACAGTCCCGCTTCTTAACCGAGCGGTCAAGCTTGAACAATTAAAAAAATAACGGAAAATCCCACGTGAAATCCAAACTCGCTTCCCGCGTAAGTGGTGTCACGGGAATGCACATCGACAATCGGCGCCGGCGCCCCCGCCCTTCCCCTCCCCCTCCCCCGCCATATTGACACCATAGACAATGGCGGACAAGCGCTCGACATGTCTATGGCGGGCTGGGCCGCCCGCGGGACCCCGACAACAGATGACACATGTAAAAATAATTCCACTGCAGGCATGGCTACCTTTTGGAGGTCACGGTTGCATTAAATAGTCCCAATGCTTTTGCGCGGTCCATTGATGATGATTCGATACCGATTCGATTCGAGCCTGTCCCCTAAAGGTCGTATTTTTCCTTAGGGAACCTGGCTGTTTTGATGGTATAACGAAGTAAACCATACTCAAAAGCTTAGAAAGTAAACTTAGAAAAAATCAGAAATTTGACTCTAAAGATAGTTATCGTCTAAAAAATACACATGAAACGTTTCTGATACTGTAGTAAAGTTTTGTCTATGGAATGAAATTTAAAATTAAAGTCATAATTTTTCGCGCAAATAATCTGACCGATGAAATCAGAGTAAAATGTTTTTTTTTTTATTCATCATTTTCATTTACTGGTTTTTAGTAGCAGTGGTGGAGATTAGATGCTTTATTGTATTTGAACCTGGAGTTGGAGCTTCGTCGATTTTTTATCACATGAAAATGAAACATTGATCAACAATTATATCTAATTAGTTTTATCGAGAAACCTTAGTACATATTGTTATATTATCTCCGAGTACTTACGCTTCTTAAATTCCGGTTTCATCTCACGCTGAGTTGCGATAGCCGATTGGCTGACCTCGCGTCCTGGATTTTCCTGTAACGGTCGCGCAATCCTTAAGTCCTTTAACATTAGCAATAATTTATATTGCTATTTGATTATTTGTTACGGAAATACCATCCTTTTTCCAGTCTTGTTGTCAGTTCTGGTTATTTATAGCTAAAATGCTGCCAGTAAGATGTTTCTATAGTAATGACATTATGGTATGGTTTCCGCTATTTTTTTGTTGTTTTGTTTTTGTTTAAATTAATAAAGCTATTATTCATATGGCATTGTGTTTAGGGCTATCATAATACTCGTTGCTAGTTAGATAATTGCTAATAATGACACAACTTAACTTAAAATTTATTGCCATCATTGTATTCGAGAAAATCTCAATACGTTGCCATGTCTTTACCCACGGCTTTGTGCATAATTCATCAGAAATTGCATTTAATCTGTGCAATTAAAGATCGCGTTGTGCTGCCCCCGGTCGACTCTGTGCCTATTCTATGCGATGCAGCTGATTAAAAATATATATAAAAAAACAACAATACCGGCGAGCTGTCGATTCACGTGTTCGGATTACAATTATGAATGTACTTTGGTGGCGAAGAATGGCTTTTGTCCGTCAGGAACCAATCCGAGCACGCGCGACCGGGCCGCGCTTTCAGCCCGGAACATGTTCAAGGGAACGTCCAGCATAATAGATCCGTCCATAAAGCACTTCATCTGCCGTGACTCGCGACCCGTGCAAAAATATCGCCGTTCTCTTTTGTATGTCTTTAATTGTGCGGTGCAGGCTCGTAGGTCACACCTCTCTGAAACAGACAAATATCAAACGTTTAGTTTTGTAGGTGTTGAGCTGCTTGAAGTTTTCGGTACTCTGACGTTTCGGTCTCACGAGGGTATTATTGCAAATTTTCAGTTTTATTCCGCCTACATTTTCAAATAGATTTATAATTATAGATTCGTAATCATAATAACTATTCTATGTTCATTTCATTACTCCGTAGTAACTTGAATTTATTGCCTCTGAAATTTAATTTTAACTTTTTTTTAATTTAACAGCTGTGTGTCGTCTTGAATATTTAGGTACGTTGCATTTATGGTGGATCTGAAATACCTTCTTAGTTATAGCAAATAATAAGCCATGTAATATTTACCCAAACTGGGTATTTGTAGCTCTTATACATATAAAATATATCAAATCTGGGTTTCCTTGAATTAGTAAGAAAACCTTTTCATTCAAAGGCGAGTAATTAAAAGCATTTTATAAAGTATAGCAGCAACCATAGCCTTTTAACAGCACTTCGGTAAAATAGTATCGCGTAATTTTTTTATTCATCAGGATGGTTTTAACAATAGGGAATAAGAATGTTGAGAGTACTTTCTACCCATTTTTTTATCTCAATGAGTTTAGAGAGCAAGCAGGTGGGCAGGCCACAAAGTTACAATAAAATGTAGCAGTTTTGTTTGCTCGCTGACCTGATTGAGTGAAGATACCGTCAAGATAAATTTGACCGGCGAGAGCGAGTGGTCCTCCGAAGAACTATTGGAGGTGAACTGAAGCAGATTAATGCGGAATAGTAATTATTTTTCAGAGCGACCTATCTGGAATTTAACAGTTTCAGGCGCATGACGAAATTTCATCGTCGAATTACAATTACATCTTTATTATAACAGCAAATGCGTCAAGCGGCTTCAGAGCGAAGGAAAAACTTTGGAATGAAATTTTAAATTCATTCAAATATCAAAGTCTACTGAAAAAACGGTATGAATGATATTTTGTTGTTATTATAATCGAAGATCGATTTTCGTAAACATACACCGAGTCGATCGTAAATCTTATTGATCACTGGTTCATCGAGAATGACGCGCATCAATTTATTTTCATGTTGCAAAAAAGTCGTTACTTCGTGCTCACGCAGACAACCAAAACATATTTTATGCGAAATTAATAACGATAGAAAGTTGAAGTGTACCAAAATAAACGTCAGAGAAATTCCTCGACGTCTGTTCGTAGTTTGCAGACATGTTATTACGAGCCGCCGTAACGTCAATCGCAGATCCGGCAGCAGGCGAAATGGACCTCTTTCAGGGGGGGATTTCCCAGAATTCTGTTTGACAGGTTTTTTTACCTGGAAATACCAGCCCGTCGCCAATCATCGAAGCGGTAGGAGCAAATCTGTTCGGTGAACTATAATCGTGGAAATTGCAGAATGTTACGTGACATTAATTACTATTTATCTTCGGCCGTGTTTGCGTGACACCATTTAAATGCAACAATGTCTTAATCGTTGATAAACTCTGTTAGTTTAAATGGTTTTTAAAATTGTTTTGTAGGGATTTTTTTCTCGTACAGTATAAATTTTATAAACTTTCGTTGATAATATAAAAAAAGAAATTCTTTAAATTAAAGTATACGTTAAAATTACAGTCATCCAACTCATGACCCCCGGGCTTGAAATTTGTTTTTTTAGCACACATTCCCACCTACTTTTTTCCGTACTGATACGATATTTTTTAGTCGCTTGCAATTTTTATTTTTTCGTTGCTAAATATTATTTCAAATTTGAATTGCACACCGAGACTCCGATTTGTATCTAGATTACCATACATAATTGCTCAAGTGTGCTATTCATTGTCCTTACATATCTTGAAATCATTCGTAGGTTCGTACTGTATAGTATGATCGATTAACTTTTGGAATTCTTTTTCGCGAATTTTTTTATATTGCAGTGGAACGAATGTCTTGCAGCTAAATATTAAAAAAAAAAAAAACATATTGCTAACTAACCACTTGTCAATTTACGTGTATCGATACAATGATTAATGCTTGCATAAATTAATGATTCACAAGATTTGTACACAACCTTTTTAATTTGTTAGGGTTTATTGACCTGCGTGACCCCTTACACCCGAGAAGCTGTGAATCCATGTTTTAAAGAACTCTTTTTATTTCTCCGTGTTTGTTGCACGCCACTAAAAAACACAGGTTTATTTTTAGCGTCTGAAATTATTTTGGTCGTAGGTGGTTGTCACATTCATCAAGGATTAACTCGGGACGAATGACATGCTTTAAGACATGTCAAATAGCCGGATAATGACAGATGATGTTACCTAATTTTGTTATCTTATCAGTAATGTATTTTTTAGGAACCATAATTAATTTATAAACGAGATTTAACTTCATTTAAAGTAACATCCTGACTAACTTCTAACAATCTTTCAAACTTATAAACTATACGTGTGATACTAGTGTTAGCAAATCTGGTACCATTAGTAGTTTATAAAACGAGGGTTTTCATTGAAATATAAATTATATCCAGCCAAATGTAAAGAGATGTTAGCCAAAGTATTCCAGTATAAATTAAAATGCTGTGTTAATTGTGTATTTTTTGTACCGAATTTTGTTAACACGTGTATTGAATGTCGTTGATTTGTTTGTTCTTTGATCAATCAAGTTTTTTAACTTGAGAATCATAATTCCATACATTAGATTTTTTAGGTACGTGTACGGCCGACCGTACGCATTTCTTTGTATAAAAAACTCATTATATAATCAATGAATCATTTGTGGCTTGCAATTTTTTTATACTTGCTATTAGATCAATGATCCCAGTAATTTTTTTTATCTTCTAATTAGTTTACTGCTTGTTTTTTGATAAAGTTGTTGTGAAAAATCTCTGCTTAACCAATCGCATAATAATATGATTCGTTTTTATTCAATAACAATTGTGTCTATGTCTGATAAGGTTTTTATTTTTTAAATTGAATTTGTTGTATTATAGATATTGATTTTCAAACAACTTGGTTTTGTTATTAAATAATTTAAGACAATTAACTAAATATTATTCTTTTATTATTTCAAATATATAAAAATTACAGCTTTATGTTTGGTTTTCTATATCCCAAAATACGATTGATCGCAATATTTGCATATTTTTGTATCTACGTTTGAGATACATATTATAGATTAAGTTTTCAGTGAAAAAATCTATACTTGAGAGTTATAAAAATTTGTGCAACGCTCACAAATGCATTTAATGTTTCAAAGTGGGTCGGAAATATTTTTTTTCATTTGCATGCATTTGGTATTCGGTTTCTTTGCATCGGATTAAAGTCCAAGATTTTACCATTTAAAAACTGTAAATAATTTATTAACATCTGAAAATTAAAAAAATATTTTTCCTTAAAGATTTGCATGAATTATTTGTTAGTTTAATTTATGCCTTTGTCAGCATCTACCCGTAGTGTCCTGTAAATATTTAAAGGTTATTCAGTTAGAAAGAAGTAGAGATTTACTACAAACGATATGACAAAATTGAAATAATAACAATTAAGGTGTTTTAGGTTTAATTGATATTTTAAAATATATGAACTTTTTTAAAAATATTATAATAATTAATATATTATTTAAGTTAACTAACCATACTTACGTATTATTATATTATTTTGACGTTAAAATAATAATTTTAAAATTAATGCCAATATAAGTTTAAAAAATATATATCGACTTAAGATTCAATTTAATGTTTGGTATTGAAACCTCTGTGTGAATACCTTAGTGCCAAGCTAGCATTTTGATTTTTTATTATTGTATCCGAGACTTACGGAGATACCTGAGTGCCTTCTATTTGAATATTGATTAGTTCGGACAGGATAAAACCTGCGTCAGTACCTGTAGAGGTATTAGTTGTGAGGTGAATTGTGGAATGCTCAGAAGATGGTCGCCAGCTTTCACTACAAGTTTTTTTTAAAAATATTCTCAGCTAAATGATTGCAATAAACAAAAGTTCATCCGGTCATGCGCTCTTCGTGTTGCGAAAAAAATAACTACCCACGTACTTGTATCACAAACAAAAAGTCAGCATTAACACCGTCAACATAAAAAACTTGATTGATTATTCTTATTTGCTAATATTGTCATTGGATCATCTGTGTCATTGTTGAATTATTTCCAAATCACCATTGCAGCTCATCTCGAAGACCGCGTGGTAGCTATTAAAGCGTTCCATCATATACCAGTTTTAGGTTTTAATTTGTGTCTTTATGGTGCTTGAGAATTTTTCATTAAAATTTTATACTAAGGATGGCTTTGTATTAGAACAAATTGAAATGAGATCAATATAGATAACTTTATAAATTGATATCATTATTTGCATATCCTGATACCTTTGGACTATGCAAGATTTAACAACGTCATAGCGTGCTTTTTATTACTCAACTAGTAATGTAGCCCGTCACAAAATGACGTATTTGATAAACGATGCGTCTAAATTCTCGCGGTGAACGACATCTCGCGGCGAAGAAGTGAATCATATAATTCGTACATATTGAAATTCGCTAAAGCATATTTTAAAGTTTATGAATGAAAATATTATCCTATCGTCTTGAAATTCGGCACATAGCTGCGGAAAAATTTACTTAACTTATGTGCAAAAAATCAGCGTTGTATCTTTTAAGATATTCTATACAGAACGGAAAAACGAAACATACATACAAACATACAAACACACAATGGCTATTATTATAGTAGATTATAGTAGATTTTACACATCCTCTGGCTTAGTAGTAGTAAAATTATAATGTAAAAGGTGAGCTCTGACGTCATTGTACCATACTACATCTGAATTTGATTTAGTGAAAATCTTTGCATAATCACGTTAGTTAGATAAAGCAATTGATAAATATTATTATTTTAATGCTCTCGATCTTTGTTTTCACTTCTTTCTTGATTGTCACATGTGCCGAACCGAGGAAAATTTGACAGTAGTTTTGGATAATGCCAATGTGAAATTTACGAGTTGTATACTTGTATTAATGATGAACTTATTATTAGTTTACGATTGTTTTAAAAGTTTCGACTCTGTCCGAGGGGGTAGTTTTCAGGAATTGAGTAATGTTCCCAGTTTCTGGATAGGAATCTCGTAGACGGAATTCATCAGGGACCCCAAAAACTACTTTAAACAGTTACAAATACCAACGGAGTTTTTTAAAAATTCTTGGTGATATGTATTATATGTGAAAACAACATGCCATAATTTATTTTTAAGCGTTGCGAAAGTATTATACTTTTATTTTCTCTACATTGTTACGAGGCATCATTTTTATTTTTACGCACTTTTAATATTTACGCTTAATAAATTTAAATAACATTTGATTAAAGAGTTTTCTACAATTTCTATATATTTTAAAAATGAAATATAAATATATATTTTTATTTAAGATCATTAAAATTGCATCAATATACAATTTATTTTAATGGTCTGTTGTAAATAAATGGTTAATAAAATTTGATGAGAAGCAAAGTTCGATAAGCGATTAGCTTTTTTGATCATTTGGTAATGAATTATTATGAATCATGCGCAGAATGTCAACGTTTTGTTATAAACTGAAACATGGACTGAGATTGATATGTGGTACCGATTTACTATGTGAGTTTTTGATTCAGTTGTCTGCCATTGTTGATTCGTTTGTCATTTTTATCGCGAAGATAAACTCCAGGCGGTCTTTTTTACTTTATTTACGTAATAATTATGATCATTAAAGCCGTTGTTTCTAGATCAATATTATTGTTTACACTGGCTCTACTGAAGTGTCAAGTCGGTACCGCTATAAATAGTGTGTCATTGGAGTGCGACGTCTGGAGACGCGAGAGGCCCTTCAATGGCGGATGAATTGCCAGCTGACGAAACCGTGGACCGTGACCAGAAAAATAATGGTACACTCAGGATCAAGTCGGATCAACGACACATCGAGAAGGATCTCGAGTTTATGCAACCAGTCTATGACCTATGAGTTAATGCGTCTGCTTAAATAGCAATGTGTTGCTATGAAGGTTATATTTAAAGAGGGCAAGCCTTAGATGTAAATCGATTTTATATTTTTTCCTCGTGGTTGCTCCGAGCGATTTCTCTCCTAGATGCAGCTACCGTTCGTGGTTGTTATTAGTTTTTATTAATAACTTTTGGGCGATTTTTTTAATTCGTGGCCTTTGTGCGTCATTGATTTACTTTTATGTGCTGTACGGCCATTCGATGAAATAGTTTTTATTGTTATTTGGATATCTGAATAAAATAAATTAAGGATCATTGAATATTTAATGTTTGTGTTCTCGTGATATTACAGATAGTTTTAATTTAAAATTGTTTATTAAAATATGGAATAAATCCACCATTTTGTAAAAAATATAGTAATTTACCGTTTTTTATTATTATCACAAAATTACAATGTCATTATTTTTATTACCGACTATATTTAATAGATAGTTTTTTTAAGAAAAGCACAGATTAACTGCTAATAGATTTAATAATGTTTTACAGTCATCATTTTATTTTTTTAATGAAAAACGAAACTATCTTGTACCTCTACAACATTTTTTTTTGTTAAAGAAGGACTCTAGCAATATTAAGTAATTTATTATTATTAAATATGGGTATAGAATAGGTTTGAGCTATCACGTATCTTAGGGGTTTTAGGGCAAATTTTTCGTTGGAAAATGGTTTTAAAGTGGTGCGGGTCCCGAGTGGATCCGACGCAGAAGTCCGAGGCAATGAAACTCCGCGCCTCCCTGCAGTGGCCGCGGTCCGGTTTCACGGCCGAGGACGAGCGATCGGGATGTCAGCGTTATTACACTAATATCCCTACCGAGGCTACAAGGGATCACTCCTCACTGGTCTTTGACCAACACTCCGAATTACACATCTAATGTTGATGCGAGTAGATTATGTCCAGTGACTCATCGCGAAGGTGAAACTTTATTTTAAAACCATAATTTATATTTATTTTGTATTTACTCATATGTACTTTAACACCTCTACCACCTGAAAAAATAAAATGGTTTAATCCGATTCCCTACCACTATCTATTGTCTATACCTCGATAATTGTTTCTTCTAGTTATTTTTAGCAGGATAAATATTTTTCAGATGCTCTCACTTTGAATTAGCCATTGTTAGACCTCACAGCATCTTCAGCAACGATGTTCCGTGTCCGAGAGCGCCGGGGACACCGCTCGTGTCGTAATCTCACCAATTGTCCGTGTACTCGTGCATATGCTACGAACGTATGCAAGAAAAATTTCCTGTTTGCTTCGTGGCATCTCGATTTAAATGATTTAAGCTTTTATATGAAAGTTACAACTAATATACTATTGATTTTTTGTGAAGACCGTCTCAATATTTAATTGGCATAATAAGTACGTTGTTTCACTTATAGGATATGATTGTTAAAAATTCTTGCCAAATAATAGTGATTCGTTGGCATAATTGTTAATGCACCGGCCATGTAAGCTTGGGGAAGTGGGTTCGAATCCCACACAAATCACGATGATATTTTTCTGAGAGTTTCTTTAATCATTTTTCAATATTTGAAAAAATGTACTTAAACGTTACAACTAATGGTAAGATTTAAAAAAAAAAAAATATTTTTAACGAATTGAAACAGATTTTAATTTATAACTTTATAACAATAACAGTTTATAAAAAAAAATAACGAAAAAGTCTATACTCTAAAGTTTAGTAGGCGCTAGAGTGCGAAAATTGTTTCGTAAGACATATTCAGCGCTAGCTTGTATGTGGGATACGTAGGTATAAAATTGAATTATAATTCATTCTTTCTCACAAGGAAAGGTGACGAACAAAGCCTCCGTAAGAGGAAATGTGAGTAAAATCACTATTCTAATTGCAACATCCCACGACTGCCTTGCCCGTTTCGATCAGGATTGTAACTATGTTTGCTCAACTTTCTTCAAAGACACGCCCGTGGCACTATTCGTACCCGCGTTTACGTCAAACATTGTGCAAAATTATGCCAAGGTGTGGTGTACCAAGAAGACACATACATAGACAGACATAGTGTTTTAAAATCACACGTGCGTTAGGTAGATGTAATGTTTGTGGGGAAGAATTGACCGTTTACGTCTAATGTAATAAAGCTTTGAAAAAAAATGTTACAGACTGGATTAGCACATTCAGTCACTATTTTTTTAATTAATTTATTAGGTGACTGACAGTGTATACTCTTGAATCTAGAAGTTTTAGAAATATCAGTTCTACCAAACTAATAACTAATAAAATATAAATGAAATGTGTTTTAAATTGAAAGCATAGCTCCTTGAAAATATGTGATAAGTATTTTGGTTTAATCAAATAATATAAATATGTTAATTTGTGTGCAATCAGTCTCTGGTATTAACAATGGTATACCTCAAGTTATGTAGGAGCTTCAAGTATCTGAGTCTCCATGCTCGGGTTTGGCCGGTACCGCTATGCCTAGGTGCCTAGATATCCTTGGTCCAATGCTTTGGTATCGTAGTCACGGATCGGTACTCCTCCGGCTGAATCATTTAATCCGTTTTTTTAATGGTTCTTTACCACAATTATAATAATGCAAATTAGACTCAAAGTTTACTATTGTAACTAATTCGTTTGAAATCCATACGTTATTGTGATGTTTTAAAACATCTAACAGGCAGTTGTACACCTGAATATTATTTTTTAAAAAACATAGTAATACATTTTTAATTTAATTATCTGTTTGATTATATAAAAAAAACAAAGTAACACACCAAAGATCACACCAACTATAATGTTATAATAATTTTTAAAAAATATGTCTTCTTTTTAAAAGTGCCATACAAAGCTTATTTGTGAAATTCGATATGGTTTTTGATTGTACAATTGATTTACTAGGTGCGCAACTAAGTTTTTAGATTTCACACATAGATGGCGCTATCGACACATGTAGTCGACATACATGTCCAAACTTGTGTTTTTTTTATAGCTTAGACATCTTTCAACAATAATCATTAATAATACCATCACAAATATTTTTTCTAACAATAAAGATGTCGAGTTTTGTGCCAAAAAAACAGCATTTGCGGGAAGAAGCCTTGCTTTAACTTGAAAAAAAAATGCAGCTGAAGTGAAGCACGTCGTTTGCTTGAAGAGGCCTACGGCGAATATTCACTGTTGAATATAATTTGTAGTTAATGTAAGTGTCGACTTAAAAAATATACATTTGCTCCACCCTTTGTATTCCGTAGCTGATTGACAAAGTTGTTCATAAAATTCAATATTTTTGAGTAAAATACTTGAGTGATTTTCCACATGTTGGTTTTAATTTGTGACCGGTTTCGCCAACCTTAAAAACGCCAACCAAAAATATTAAAGTTATTCATATCAATATAACCAGTAGGTAGTAACGGAATTAGTATATATTTTTTATACGTACCATAAGTACATTGCGCCTCTCGTTGGCACAGATCCTGAATCGGGGGTTTCTTTTAACCAGAGGCTCCGGGCAGTCCGGTTGTCCTGAACTCTTGACCGGCCGCAATGGAGCCGGCGGGCCTCTGCAGGCAGTGCATCGCACGTCGGCGCCGCGTGCCTCGGCCCTCGTGAATCACCGCTTCTGCCGCATACCTCGCGCACTGTCCACGAACGCAATAATTGACCTGCCCGTGTCAAGCGACCGTTGGCATGAATGCAACGAAGATTTTTTTTGCTATTAATAATTTGTGACGTTTTCGTCGGTGTTCATACACATTACATGCTATCTAGTAAATAATAACATGAGATTGATAATGACAATCAAACCCGTATAGGCAAAATCGTACTTCCTGTGAGACGGTCTTCACAAAAAATCAATAATATAACTTGAGATTAATGAGAAAAATTTATAAAATGTAGATTTGTGGTGTATCTTTATTTAGTCGATTACTAAGGCAGATATATGTATGTCATGCTTTTATAATTAATCCCGAAGAGATTCAAAACCAATGAACATACAAACGGACTATGTCATTGCTATGACGTCACTAAACCATTGTTATATTTGTTTTGGTGAATGAATCTGATCAAGACTGCAAGCGAATACATGTTTTAAAAAACTAATCAATCATTCTCAACGAAATAATATATGTAAATGTATGCAGTTTCAGTTTTATGTTGATATATCATCATTTTTCATTCACATCACATAATAATGTTTATTTTGGTTTATAATTAAGATGTAATTAATATGAAAAGAATAGAAATAGTAACTCTCGCCTTGAATTACCAAAATTAATAAAATGTTCGTACACCAAGTGGTATCGAGCCACTGTAATGGCAACATACTTTATTTCGGCAGCTGCGATCCCGGTTTTTCGTACTTGGAAATAATTTGATCACACCGAAATAGGCTGAGTAACCTGTTTGGGATTCCCCCGGCAGGACGGGTCATCTCAGTCGAGGAGTGGTGACTCCAACCACTCTGGTATGCAGGTGGAGCTTGTGGAGCTCAGTGCTGTAACTCTTCACGTTTCGGAATGTAAAGACGTCATTACCATTATAGATCTTTTTCGTGGAAGACTACACTGCCATTAATAAATATGATGTACGTTAGTTTTTTTATGAGCTTATATTTTTTCTAATTTATTTATTACGCCCTCAAATACTACCAAATTGACATAAAAATATTTAAAGTATAGTATTTGATGTATCGCGTGTTTTATTTATGAATTATACGCTTTTGTTGTAGTTTTTTTTTTATAATTACGTTGTTATTCTCCATGAGACACATGCAATGTTATTAAACATATAAATGTAGTATTTATCACAAGTCTAATTAAAACTTTACATCATTTTAAAACAAAACTATTCGTTATGAATAACATGGTTAACGATCCACACATGAAGTGAAGATAAAATCAGATAATATCTAAGAATAACACAACACAACAAGGCTCTGTGGTTTAAAAAAATGAGTATATATATACTGTTTGATAATCTTATACTATTATAAAACATTGACGTATTTTTATTTGTTTTTTAATTCTCATGCCATATGTATGAAGATGGTGTAGTATTTTGAACCGCATTATACAATGGTTGTTTATAATTTTATTCCATAAAAACTACTTTATTAATATATAATCACTGCAAATTAAATACAGGAGCGTTTGCCAATTGCATACCGAGCCATTATATTATTATTGTCATGAACTGGACTCATTATATTCAATTCGCCGAGCAGATAGTTTTTTTCTGCTGATTGGCTTTATTGCCGCGTTTTCCGCTTATATTTTAGCGCAGTGCCGAGAAACGGCCATCTAAGTATTATATATTGTGGTTTTTCTATGTTTTTTTTAAATTGATTTATTAGTTTCATAAACAAAGGTAACCATCCACCAGTTTTATCATAATTTGTATCATAACTCAAAAAAATATATAATAACACATTTGAAAAAACGTCACGCAGGCATGTAAAAAGACAATAAAATACCTCAGCATCCGTTAAATAGCCGTCATACAAAAAAATCCATGTGAAGATTTGGATTTTACTGAAAAATGACTTCAAACCTGCCACTTAGCAACAGGGCAATTTTAAACCACATATGTCAACGTCGCAATAGTCGTTGTGCTGTACCAAATAGTATAAAATTATAACGTAATAGTTAGATTTAAATATTATACCATTTAACATTCTTATAAATAACGTACAAAAAACATATTTGCTGAAGTATATTATTATTAATAATAATATTTAGTAAAACAAAACGGGATGCATATTTATTCAGTTTTCTCAAGTGCCTTTCGTCAATTAAATTAAATTTATTTATGACCTCCAACAATTATAGACTTGTGTAATAGTTTATAAAACCTATTTGATTTCTTAATTCGCGATTATTATTTTTTCTTCTGTCGAATTTCAATCTTAGTTTTCAATGACTACATGTGTATATTTTTTATATATTTTCGAAACAACCTGTTGGCCTTTTCGCAGGTATTGATGGTATGTACGTCTGTAGCCTTTGTGCAATTCATCATTTATAAATATTAAATAATTGAATGGACAAATCGAAATGCCTTTAATTATAATATAAAAAAATTAAAATTTATCACACATAAAAATGGCGTAGTGACCAAGTACCTCGTCTGTATACGTTAAATTTACGTTTGTGTATATTCATCGGTTTGATATAAAGCCTAATATAGCTTCTTCGTGAATTCTGCTGACTCCATCACGTTTCTTGGGGTGTCCACAGCTGAACAACCCCATGTTGTAGACGTTGAGGATTGAATTAGCGTATGATGACGTTTCTCGGGAAACTTTTAGAACACGTGACAATCAAAGTTCTGCGTGGCGTGTGATTTAATATCATCGGATTTATCGAACGTGATACTCGGCAATAAGCGCTGTAAACTATTCTATCCGCTGATTCCGGAAGGCTTACATTATATAAATTATTTTATGGTACGTATGTGGAAATGTTTAAAAACCTTTGTGGTATAGACACAGAACAAATCAGATGAATGATAAACGGCGATGTGTTCTTACAGGTGTCTAGAGCCACCCTGGATTGAGCTCTAGAGGTGCGGCGGGATAGGTCATGCCTGAGGTCATACAGACGAGCAAATACGTCGTGAGATTTCTCGTTTCAATTATCAAAATATAAGATACAATGGACAATTGCTGGTCACGATTGTTTGACTGTGACTTCATATCAATTATATATTTTTTTATCTTGAAAGTAGCCAAATATTTATGTGAAGCTTATTATCATAACTGAGTGGTAATATTGCTGAGTTCGTTTCATAGTTTTAATGAGAATTCGTACATCATCAATTCCGTAAACAGTGTAAAATATTAATTTTGCTACAACAATGTTGCCTTGCTGGAAGCAAATCCCAGAGGAAACTACCTTTTGTTTATATATGTATATATATTTTAGTATTGTTTTTAGATTTGATTGAGATCATAATTAAACAATGAGCTATCGGTTCAAAATGTTCAAACACCAAATATAATTAATTAACGGTCGTCGTTAAGACTCATACCGTCTTGAAATATATATATATTTTTTAATTAAAATAAAGATGAGTATTTTTTTTATAAATACTTTGTAGTTTGTTAGTCATTGAAGTGTTCGTACAAAACGAATCCGACATCATTTATATTCAAGGCAGAATTTTGTGCATTAACTGTAAACAAACTGAATGGGTTCCAATTCCACCGCTCGAGCGAGAGTGAGTATGATTTCGCCCTATAAATGCATCGGCAAAACGTGTTTGGACCGTTTTGGCATAACTGGTTTTGACGAAGGGTGAAAGAACTCAAATTGACACAGTGACAAAAAGTTCAAACATTTAGTTATGCTTAAGATTTTATTTATTTATTTATAAGTTCATTGGGTCAACCAGAATACGCCCTGTATATATACTCGTTACTCGGTTGTTCTGTTTCGCTGGGATAGAGTATCAAAAATAGTTGTTTTTTTGACTCGTTGAATATTCGCTGCCTTTTTACGCCTGCTTGATTTTGCGAGTGTTCACATGATTGTCAGTTTTAATCACACTTTTATCTATGTAAATTTTTTTGAGTACACATTAGCATGTCATTTCCAAGGTTAAATGTAACAAAAGTTTTGAATTGTTCTAGTACCGATTATTTTGGACAAGACCGGTTTCCCCCCAGAGTTTTGCGGCTCAGTTTATTATACGCTCGTAATTGAGCAAATATGCCTACTACTGTTTATTTTATACTTGACAAATATTTAGATTTCATAGTCTACTCGATTAATTACAAAGACAGAGCAAAAAAAATGTATTTCATCTCCAACATATTCAAATACAGTTTAATCTAGAAAAACCACATTCGATAAATATGAGATAGAATGAGTTTTTATAAATCGTTTTCAGGAGTATCTTTGCGTGGTTGTAGTTATATTGTCATTAAAAATAAATTTTTGTAATTTGTAGCCAGGTTTCTCATAAGAAAAATTTCAACGGATTTTGCATTTTCAAAGATCCGATGATCATCAACTGTGGTCTCTTTGTATCATAACAATTTTTTTTTCAAAGAAGTATGTCGTGTGTGAATTCTTGATCTAACGCCTTATCAGACTTCGCTGATCTGCTCCGTGTATATCTTGCAGATCTGACAGCGTCGGTTTAATGATCACCATGTCAGATGTAACAGCATGTTTTTTACTTAAAATTAGCAATACTTAAAATTCAGGTTCCAATATCTAAAATAATTTCTTCCTCATACTCACGAAGGCCAGAGCATGTGTATCATGCTCGCGAGAACGGACGAGGATTTCATTAATGATAGTGTTTAACCAACGATATTTCCGCAGTAGTCACCGGTAGACAAAATCCAAAACCATGACTCAATACAGGTCGGAAATTCCACCTTACCAGTGTAAGGTAGGTATATACTTACTATTTACTCACTGTTCCTGGGAGTATTTGTACTTGTCATTACTATATCCTACTGGTAGTGTGCGGATTGGGAAGTGCAAATAAACCGATAGCCTGTTGAATCATCGCTTTACTTTTTTTTTTTTTAACAAAAATTATGTAATAATTCCTTGAAATAACAATGAAAATTATGATATTGTTTTGCTTCGAAGAAATGAAAATTGTGGAATTTTATCATTTCAATAGTAATTGATTTAAAATAACAATGAATGTACGATCAATTAAAAAACAAATAATTACACAATTTACTACCTTAAAAGATGTTTCTTCATATTTCTTTCTACGCGTAATTTTACATATTATTAATAAAAATGACGTGTAAGCACGTTCTTCAATATCTTCACGGTAGGAGTAAAATGTAGTCGCATCCTTCAGTCGGTAGCTGTCCCTGGCGAGTGTCCTTGAGGTCCTGGCAGCCGAGGCGAGCGAGGCGAGTGAGCCATTGTGCGAGCGAGTGCGTGTCCATTTCGTCCGGTGCAAGTGCAAGTCTCCCGCTCGGGGTCAAGTTTGAGCTTTCACGGCTGGTCCCGCGAGTCCCGCGAGTCCCGCGAGACCCGCGAGTCCCGCGCGGCCGGAGCGGAGCGGAGCGGCTGACACGATTCCTGTCTATTAATACCTCGCCACTAAATTGCATCTTCTTTCATGAGCCACCGGTGGCCGGAGCGGTGCCTCGCGCCTTCTCTAGGACCCGCCTCAGACCTCTCCGCAGACGCCTCAGACATGCTCTATTATTTGTGGGCTGTTTTTGTTTTATGCAGGTTGTTTTTCCAACCAGCACTTATCGCGGCCTGGAGAAACTCACAGTAGTTATGTAATTATATTTTTTCCCCTGGAGGGTTTTCTTCGCTTGGAAAGAGTACTAGGACAATTGTATTTATTACATTATATTTTCAACTGATACGATAGTAGACTTTCATTTATTCGGACTGAATGACGTGAGATATTCTGAAAAATAATAGATATATCATTTTATTGTACTTCGGATTGAACTACCTTTTAGCCTGTATTCGGTTTGTATTCCAGTTTAAATTCACGCTGCAGTGCGTACGAGCGGTCATATGGAAAATATTTATGTAGGTATTTAATATAATAATTGATGTGATCCGGAAAAAGGATAATTTTTCATTTTAGTGTTTTAAATCTGAATTAAATTGAGCATATTGACTGAGCGAGACATTAATTGCCTAAAGTGGAAACTGAATAAAATATTCGCGATAGCAAAAAAAGGTAATGCGATATTTACTTAGAAATTGAATATTTTTAGGTTTGGTTCTTATTTGATAAATTATAGAACTTCTATTTATATAATTTGTTTTATTTTCCCTCTTAGATTTTTTTTGGGTTTTCTTTAAACAAAAAAAACTTTATTAAGAGAGTAGTTAATAAAAATAGTTCCCTTAAATATGCAACTATTGAGATAACGCTGTAAAATATTTTTATTCTTCACGTTCGTAATATAGGCTTTTCGTTTACATAGTAAATTATTAACTATTAGTAAATTGTAAAATATATTTATCAATCATATGATTCAACCGAAATTACACAGTTTTATAAAGAAAGAAAATTTAGATTTTTGGGCTTGTAACCCAAAAAAAAACAAAAACGTCTCTATCGCCTCTAGCTCTCACCTCTTAACAGTAATATTGTATAATAGTTAAAATTAAAAAAACACATACTTATCTTTTGAAATACCGCTCGTACGTCTAGTATACGCTTCTGAGCATAACTGGATGAACTTGAAACTTTATTATGCCCACTTACATCAAAAAAATCACCGCAGCAAAATATCTATCTTTATTTTAACGAGTTTCTAGATAAGATAAAAATCAAATCAAATGACATTTTCCACTTGTGACGTCATAACGCAGACTAATTTCTACTTGTGAATTTTTCGCACACTACAAAGTAAACCACAAGACATAGTGTTCGTTTGGTAACTTTTACTTACTCTCTGATGCTGAGTGACATTAAGGAATATTTATTTTAGCTATCGTGTTATAAATAATACGTTAAATTTTATTTTATTTCACGTGTATTAGTTTTTAAATTTGTTCGCGTAATGATGTAGCTCAGCAAGATCCCTCTGTTTCGTCGTGCTCACATGTGATCGAAATTGAAAGAGAAGAAGAAGATCGACATCTCCGGTAGATCTGAAAGATTAATTTGTTAGTTGTTTACGGAAATTAGTTATATATTTTATTCGAACCCAAAATTCATCCGAAATAATGAAATGTTTTTTTAAGCTTAATTTTTAAAAGTTCAAACAAAACGGTTCACTCTTTTTATTAAAAAAATAAATTATGTAAAGTTTAATTCGAGCGAACGAAAAAATTATAACCGGGAAGTGGTAAAAAAAGAGCTCGAAATTAGCTTCATATCAGATACATCGATTGATAATTGACGACTAATATAAAATATTTTAATACTTATGATAAATACGCAAACATAAACGTGTGGATTGTTGCTCGATCTTACTTCGATCTCTCTTCAGTGAAGATGATCATCGTTTTTTTTTTTTTTTTTTTTATAAAACCGGTATTCAATACAAAATATTAGTCATGTTTTATATGCAGAACATTTCGATATGAACTGAAAGCCGCTGCAATTTACAAGAAATGGCATTTTTGTATTAATACTTGTGATAAAGCTTTCGGTCGGTTGTCCTAGTGATAAACCGAGGGATCCTGTAGTCTTGTTGACTCTGGACTGCCGAGGTCGGGCGGCGTGGCGCGGGTCGGCGCGGCGCCTGATCTCCGGCTTCTGAGGTCTCCGGAGACTTTCGCCGGCGCTCGTGGCTGGTGGTTAGTTGCCTCTTGTCGCCGCCGTGGCGCGGTCGACTCGTATCCATATTTGTTTGATTCAGCATTGTTGACGTTTTCATTTATCTGTGGTTTTCCATTATCTTAACCTTTAAACCGGTTCATTTTAACGCATATTCTCCATAAGTTGTGAATATTTTTTCACATTTACTATGGTTATGCTATCTATGGATTCTGGTTCTCCGGTAAGTGAATTTGTTTATATTTTATATATATTATATGTGCTTATGGTGTGTATGAAATTGTTTTCACATTACTTCAATTGTATTTTCGGCGATATCGATATCAGTATGCGAGGAAGTAAATATTCCCTTATAAATCAAACTTCAAAAAGTATACAGCTGCACGTATTCGCACGAGAGATGGAGAGGGAATTTGTATTTATTTGATTGTAGTAATTATCGAGGCACTACTTTTTCAGATCGAGAGTCTTCCGGAGTAGCATGGACAATTTCGCTTACAGCGAGCGAGGCGGCGGAGACGGCGGCGGGGGCGGCGAAGGGGGCGCGGTGAACGCTAAGCCGTCCCGCCGAACGCGCATCAGGCGGGTCGTGAGCGTGTACGCGAGACCGGGCGAGGACCTGACGCTGTCGGAGCCGAAGACCAGGACCTCCTCCGTATCTGTGCGCTGGCGAGTGGACCCCGAGGCTCCCCCTCCCGACCCGCCGTTCGAGAGCGACTGCCAGTATATGGTCGTGGGGCCTTCCCCGCCCGACGAGGATGCCCCCAACATGTACGATAGCTTCGAGGAGTATCCCGCCGATTTCAGCGTGCAACTCTGCTTCGACTCCATTCGCCAGGCACTGCTCGACCAGGCTCGACTCGCTTTCTGCCGCTCGTCCCTTTTGGAAGACATCGAATCTCCATCCTTTGGCGCCGAATCCGCTTTTGACACCCTGGAGGCTGCGCCTAAGCTCGAAAAAAATGCATGTTTTCTGTGGGCCGCCTTCTGCAAGCGCGGTGACCTGATGGATGCCATGCTTCGCGCGGGCGCAGAGCTGCACTTTCACGATTCCGGTGGCATGACGGCCCTGCACCTCGCCGCCTTTAGCGGATGCTTGAAGTGTGTCGGCTTCCTCATCTCCCGAGGAGCGCGGGTTAACAGCGTGCTCAAGTGTTTCAGTCCCTTGCATTGCGCGGCTTTCGGAAACCGCCCGGATACTGCGAAGCTCCTAATAAACAACGGAGCCAATGTAAAGATTGTCACGAAAAACACGGATTGCGAAGAGACTGTATTGCATTGTGCAATTAGAGCCAACGCTCTGGAGTGCTTGGAGCTGTTTATAGCCGAAGGGGCCGACGTTGGCTCGGTGGAGTCCAGCGGAATGAATCCGATCCATCTGGCGGCGGACTTGGGGATGGCCCGATGTCTCGAGGTGTTGCTGAATAGCAAGGGCGTCGACATCAACTCTAGAACTAGAATACTGAACAAGGAATCCACCGCGCTACACATTGCGGCGGACGAAGGAAACTGTGAGATTGTAAATCTTTTACTGAGCAAGGGCGCGGACGCAAAGCTGAAGAATCACCGGGGCTTCACGGCCTTGCATCTCGCCGCGAGGTCCTCGAGCTTGGATTGCGTGGAGTCGCTTCTCCGGAACGGCAACGCCGACCCTAACGCAGAAGATTACGACAAAAGGACGCCTCTTCACACCGCTATCGGCAAGTCTGAAGCCGCCTTCGACACGATTGAGACCCTCATCGCTTGGGGAGCGAACGTCAATCAGAAAGACGAGTACGGCTTCACTCCTCTGTATTTGGCATCGCTTGACGGTCTAGCGCAATGCGTTGAAACGCTCATTTATCACGGAGCTGACGTAACCTCCAGATCAAAGACAGGCAATTCGGCTCTCAATGTGATAATGAGGAAAACACCGGCGTCAATGGCGATGGTTATGCAAAGGTTAGACTGCGCTATAACATTGAATAATTTTAAGGACAGTAGTAATCGAGAAGTCGGATTGGAATTAGATTTCAGAAGTATCTTCCAGCACTGTCACCCACGGGAGATCAGTTATTTGAATACATTTGTAGACGAAGGACAAAAGGAAATTTTACTACATCCGATCTGTACAGCATTTTTACATATCAAGTGGGAAAAAATAAGAAAGTATTACATCGCTAGGTTATTTTTCTGTTTCATATTCGTGTTATTACTGACGTTGTACGTTTTGACTGCCCTGGCGCACGATTGCTATAACAGTAGCAAGGATAAACAAATGCGCAATGAAACTGAAGAGTTGTGTCAGAAACAATCATTTTTGGGAGAACATTTGCGGACGAACCCTTTCGTCTTTGAAATGCAAGGTTGGTTTCTGGGGACTATTGCCATATTTGAATTATTTAGAAAATTGTATGGATTGGCTGGCTATTCGACCGTCAAGCAGTATTTGAGTCACCCGGAGAATATTATTGAATGGTTTGTAATCGTTAGTACATTCTTGATTTCATATGTCTATACCAACAGTACGTCTAAGTGGCAAAATCATGTGGGGGCTTTCGCTGTACTGGCCAGTTGGATCAACCTCATGTTCATGATAGGGCACATGCCCATTTTCGGTACGTACGTAGCGATGTATCAGAGAGTTCAGAAGGAGTTCGCAAAGCTCTTCATGGCATATTCCTGCATACTGATCGGGTTCACGATAAGCTTTTGCGTTGTGTTTCCGAGTTCTTCGCTGTTCTCAAATCCGTTTACGGGCTTCATCGCTGTGTTGACAATGATGAGCGGAGAGCTGGACTTGGAGCTGTTAGATTCCAAGGACAAAGAGTCTCCCATTCTCGAGATATCTGCTCACATAACGTACGTGCTGTTTCTGATGTTCGTCACTGTCGTTCTCATGAATTTGCTCGTCGGTATCGCCGTTAATGACATCCAGGGGCTGAGGAAAACGGCGGGCTTGTCGAAGCTGGTCCGGCAAACTAAGTTGATAAATTACATGGAGCTGGCGCTATTCAAACCCTACTTGCCGAAGTTTTTGCAGCGGATGCTCTACTGGTCGGCGCTGGTGTCTCCGCGTGCATATAGAGTGGTACTGCTCGTGAAGCCGCTCAACCCCGGCGAGAAGCGCCTGCCGCGGGATGTCATGATGGCCGCCTACGACATCGCTAAGACGAGGAAAAACTACGGCCACACCATCTCGTCCAAAGGAACCTCCGTGAGGTACCGCTCCTTCAAGAGGTTTGACGACGAAAGCGAAGCATGCACGACGGACTATTCGTTCGACCCCGGCATGCGAGCGCTGCAGCTGAAGGTTGACGAGGGGACGGAGAGGATCGACATGCTCGCCAACGAAATCAAAGAACTGAAGGAGCTGATCAAACTCCAGCAAGGGACGAAGCACACCGAAACCAGTACCAATATGTGATTTGAAGTTGGTTTTTCTTTTTAATGCTCAAAGTGTATTGTGTATGTTGAAGCTAGTCAATAAGTTATCAAGGTGATAATGCCATTATTAACAGCCATTACAATTGTATATTTAAAACAATTAATAACTGTGTTTCTGAACTGTTCAAAAAATAGATTTTAAAACCCTCAGTTAGTTTCTGTAATTGTCAAGCGCTATATAGATCATTGGTATATTTTACGACTGCATAAAAGAAAGAATGTGAAATTTCAAAACACTTTCGATACATTAAAATTGAAACCCCAACCAAATAATAGTAATAATTTTGTATATTTGGTTTGTGTGAAAAATATCCACTGTTTTTAAAATACGAGTAGATCAAAAATTCAAAAAAAGTCATTTATTATGATTTTTATTTCAGGTCATAAGCAATCGGCAGTATTACAAATATCTTTTTTTGCTTTTATTATAATTTAAAAATGGCTGTTCTTACTCTTTAAATCTCAGCACAGGGAAATTAAAAATGCGGTAAAATCTATGGTAGAGATCGGTGAGAATCTCTCAAGAGATTATAAAAATGAAATGTGTTGGGTGTGGTAAAAAATTCTGACATATTTCTGGTTAGTTGCAGCTTTGCATTAATTAAATAAACTAGAGTAAGATGTTTTTGTACTTTTTTAAATTTTTATATACCATAAAAGGGATTATTTTAACAACTGTATTTTTTAACAAACTTATTTAAATATAATAAAAATGTTTACAAAAAAATATCAACGTCCTATTAATTTACCTGCATAAATAAAGACTTTTCTCACAGCAGAATACTGAAATATTTTTCCTGTTTAAAAACCTAACCTAACCTAACCCTTTTTTATGATTTTATTATCTAGTTTTTCAAAGGTTAAAACTATATGTGTTCATTTACGTAAAATAATAATGTGTATAAATTACTATTAAAAATAAGCGCAACAATATCTAGGTACAAAGCTCACTAAACTAAATCTAAAGTTATTTTTCTACAATGCTTTTCATTTTTCGTCACGTTCAACGGATATTTTTATAGTATTTTGCATGAAACTTAACAGGATAAATATATTTATTAATCTATGAAACTTTTACAAATTTAACGCAATAGTATAAATATTTATGATTATCTGTCGGGAAATCGACACGTTAAAAGTATTATTTTCAATGTACTTAATTTGTGTATTTGAGAGTAGATAGTGAATTTCCATTTTATTATTTTAAATAAAAATATTTTTTCCCTTACATAACCTTTCACGTTGGCATTATCAAACTGAGGTTTGATAATGGCAACATAAAGGTTGGCGAAACCGGTCACCAATAAAATTAACTTGTGGAAAAATCACCCAAGTATTTTATTTAAAATAAAACTAAATTTCCCATCAAAAAGATTTGAAAGAAGTATAACATCAGTTTACTCCTCCATCTTGGGGTTCCATTGGGCCTCTCAAATGAAAATATGTAGGTTTTATTTTGTTTATGTAAGAGTTATTGGAATATCCTAAATGAGATATTAACATTAAAAAGAAAGATGATTGGAGTTAAATTGTAAGGATACTAAGAAACTTCCAAATGACAGAGCAACCCAAAAATAAATAAATTATAGGTTTCCGAATGTAGCCAAGGTATATTACTTTTAAATAATATTGATTTTTATATGTGTGTGTGTAATGATTATTTTTTTTAACAAACGTAACATTTCTCAATATCCATATATGCATATCCGAATACACTAATCGCTTCCGCACACAAGACGATGAACTTGTGTTCGTGTAAATTTTGGTATATTACTTATACGGAAAATTTATTCAGACGATCGCCCATCTTATTAATAAGACTTTCCAGATAAGATAAAACATTTCATTAGAAATATAATGATATTTCGCTCGTGTGACGTCATTCGACAGACTTCTCGTGAATTCTTCGCAGACAACAAAACAAGGAACCCAACAGAGTGTACATTAAGCAACTTTTTGTTACTTTGTAACCGCTGAGTGACATAAAAAAATATTTACTTAAGCTACCGTGATATAAATAATAAGATACAATTAATATAGAAGAGATAAAAAAATACTTGTAAGTTTTTACGGTCTAAAAATTGTGATGATATTTTTAAAAATTGTTTGTCTGATAGTTTTTAATTTATACTGAATACTGTCTCTAAATGGTATTTTATAAATTTGTTTTTTTCAATGCCCACGACAAACTTGTTTAAATTATATATTTCCCTATTTGTAACAAACATTCTTAACCAAATAGCAAGGTTATTTAGCTATTCATATTTGTTGTATATTCTAAAAGTGCTAATCCGATATTTAATCGTTTGACACGCAGTATATAATAAATGCTTGCATTTCGCGATGTGGTCCCGCGTACAGCCGGCTTCACCGCCATCGTTGATGCTTGATTCACATATTGCATTATGAAGAGGCAGATTGATATCTCTGGTAGGTCCGGAGAACATCAATCTATTCGAGGAAATCGTCACCTATCTTATTTGAACGCAGACTCCGCCCGGAAAATTACTTGAAGTAAGCATGTATTATAAAATGGCGATTCGGTTCATAACAACACGTTTTTTTATGTTTTAAATTCATGTATACATAATTTTCACTTTTTTTAATCACATATTTTTTATAACCTATTTATGTTAAAATGTAATTAATATACGGGACTATATTATTATTATTATTATTATTGTACAGGTCAATGCGTAATTTTCATGTCCATTGGTGTCAGTTAAGAATTTGCGATTAACATGTTTTGTAACTTACTAAGAAACTAGTCTTTATGTCCAGAGACGAATCGAATTTTATAAGTGATAATTATATATAATTTTACTACGATGTATGGTTTTTTGTTTCATACAGTGTGAGTAATTTATTTTTATTTTGTACTCGATATGACTACACGATTAGGATGTGGTATTTTTAAATTATTAAACGTTATCAATTATTGTTGATTTTTCTGCTGTTTTATGAGTACACGCGCACTTCACTAGACCGGGAGGTACCCAGAAAAATTGTAAAATTTGTTAAAGACAATCACTTTTTTACTAATGCTTTTTTCGCTTAGTATAAAAGTTATTTTAAATTGCAATAATCAATAAATTTATATGGGCATGCAATATGGTTTCCATTGAACGTTTTCGTTGAATTGAGATAAAAAAAATGTTCGCAACAGAAGCTGCATGATTCGCAAATTCAGCGAAAATAATTGAACAGGAAATCACATTTGTTGTCCTTCAAATACGTGGTATATTTATTACGCAGGGGTACAGAGTTCGGGCGGGCAATTGAATTGAGCGTTTACATTTATGCCTTCGAGTTTTAGTATTGTTACCCATTTCTTCAAGTCGAGTCGAAGACTATCAGTAAGGATTGCGACACATTAATTTTATATTGAAAATGGTGTTTCGGGGGAATCATACAGGAAAACCTTTTTTGTCGGGTTATCCTGAAAAAACGATAGGAGATTCCGTCGGTGGAATTTTGGTTGTTTTCGCGGACAGTGGCGGGCAGTGGCGGGCAGTGGCTTCCAGTCCGCCCGCCGCGAAGGTACCGCCAAGGTTGGCCGGAGATCTGCTCAGCGCCGCTTCTGGCCCGTCTCCCGAGAGCTCTTCCATTGCTCAGTAGCCTGCCGTCGCCGCCGTGGCGCGGTCGACTCGCGCCGCCGCAGCTCCTCTCGATTGGCGACGCTGAATGGCGAACAGTGCAAACTCACTGCAGAGCGCCAGGAGTCTTCGCCGCGGACTCGGAAACGGCCGCCGGTCAAAGCGCTGAACGGCAAACCCGCCGGTGGTCGAAGTTCTTTGAAAAACATTTTCGCGAAAATTGATTATCACCTTGAGTCTTTATTCAGCGCTCGAAATATTTATACCGAGATTCGCTTCTATTTGACGCCTCGATCCCTGTGATTTTCATTTAGGCGGGTTACTCCCCCGAAGTGAAGTTTGGAACTGGTTCGATTTATCTATGTGCCCAAAAAGTTCACTGTGTATTGTTTACGGCAGTCGCGCCACTAATGGATTCTTGAATACCGGTAAGTGCATTTGTTTATCTATTTGTTGTAATTTGAATATAATTGTCTTTTCATTGAGTTCGGCCGGATCGTGCCGGCGCAGCGAGAACGAAATCCTCGTCAGTTAGCATTTGAGTTTCGTCGGATCTTCTCGCGATTTGTCGCCGAGTAGAGTACGGTGAGCGCGTAATTGCAGGGAGAGACGAATTTCGTGAATAATTTGACGCCCGATTGAACGAGTAGAGCTATCCTCTTCGCAAATTAAACTCATAATCGCTAAAAAGCACGCGAACGCGGTGCGAATGTCGTGAATTGTGCTCTCGTGTTGTATTCTTTTTTCTGAACAGTTTCCGATGCGTTATTTTACATTTGAAAATATTGATACAAATGTCTCTGGAATATGTGACGTACGAAAGGAATAGTGTAAGTGGCCAATTATGACCGTACGGATCATACAACCGTCGAAACACTCGGACAACACTACGCTGTATATTGAAGCACTACAAAGGATCACTGTGACCTTTATTGGACTAATCCTCTCGGGCAGACTGTACTTTTTTTTAGCATCGATCGAGTCCCTCGATCCGGAAGCGAAATGCGGTCCGTCCACCTGCGAGCGCGACCGATCGATTCGAGTGTACTTATGCTAAACGTCGCTCAGATAATGAATAATTGGTAATGTGTCCGAAAGAGTGATCGAATCGCGGGATATCGGTTTTAAAATAAGCAAAAATGAAGAAAAGCAATTTCTCAATATTTAAATCAAACTTCCGGAGGTACGTAGATGCCCGCGTTCGCGCGAGCGGGGAAGTAGTTGTTTTTATTACTTGAACTGGAGTTATTATCGCGACTCTGTTGTTTCAGGTTGGGATCCTTCCGGGGCAGCATGGACAACTTCGGATACCGCGAGCCGGGCGGCGGGGGCGGGGGCGGGGGCGGCGGCGGTGGCGGGGTGGCCGCCAAGCCGTCTCGACGCACGCGCGGGAAGCGGGCCGTGAGCGTGTACGCCGGACCGGACGAGGAGCTGCCGCTGTCGGGGCCCAAGCACAAGACCCCCGCCGCCTCCGTGCGCTGGCGGGGCGACCCCGAGGCTCCCCCGCCCGACCCGCCGTCCGAGAGCGGCTACGAGTACATGGTGGTGGGGCCCTCCCCGCCCGCAGAGAGCGCTCCCAACATGTACGACAGCTTTGAGGAGCCTGCCACCGAGCTCAGCGTGCAACTTTG
The DNA here is from genome assembly GCA_022113835.1 of Atopsyche davidsoni. Classification (NCBI taxonomy): domain Eukaryota; kingdom Metazoa; phylum Arthropoda; class Insecta; order Trichoptera; family Hydrobiosidae; genus Atopsyche; species Atopsyche davidsoni. Next base: position 3,361,053 of record JAILWY010000006.1, on the reverse strand, counting down.
CCCCGACTCCATTCGCCAAGCGTTACTCGACCAGTCTCGTCTGGCCGCTTGCCGCCCGCCTCTCCTGGACGACATCGAGTCTCCGTCTTTCACCGCCGAAGCCGCATTCGCCGCCCTGGAGGCCTCGCCTAAACTCGAGAAGAACGTGTGTCTTCTGTGGGCCGCCTTCTGCAAGCGCGGCGACCTGATGGATGCCATGCTTCGCGCGGGTGCAGACCTGCACTTTCACGATTCCGGAGGCATGACCGCTCTGCACCTCGCCGCCTTCAGTGGCTGTCTGGACTGCGTCGGCTTCCTCATCTCCCGAGGAGCGGAAGTCAACAATATGTCCAAATGCTTCAGTCCTCTACATTGCGCAGCTTTCGGAAATCACCCGGAGACCGCGAAGCTCTTGATCAACAACGGGGCCAACGTCAGCCTGACCACGAAGAAGACCAACTGTGAGGAAACCGTGCTCCACTGCGCAGTCAGAGCCAACGCTCTGGAGTGCTTGCAGCTGTTTATAGCCGAAGGAGTCGACATTGACTCGATAGAGCCCAGCGGAGCCAATCCTATCCATCTAGCGGCGGACTTGGGGATGATTCAGTGTCTAGAAGTGTTACTGAATAGCAAGGGCGCCGATGTAAACTCTAGGACGAGAATACGAGACAAAGAGTCTACCGCCTTGCACCTCGCAGCTGATGAGGGGAATTGCGAGTGCGTTGATTTGCTGCTGAGCAAGGGCGCAGACGCCAAGCTGAAGAATCACCGAGGCTTCACGGCCCTGCACCTCGCGGCGAGGTCCTCGAGTTTGGACTGTGTGGAGTCCCTCCTTCGAAACGGCAACGCCGATCCCAACGCGGAGGATTACGACAAGAGGACGCCCCTTCACGCCGCTATCGGCAAGTCCGAAGCCGCCTTCGACACGATCGAGACCCTCATCGCCTGGGGAGCGAACGTCAACCAGAAGGACGAGTACGGTTTCACTCCCCTGCATTTGGCATCACTCGACGGCCTGTCGCACTGCGTCGAAACACTCATATATCACGGCGCTGACGTAACGACCAAGTCAAAGAAAGGCAATTCGGCTCTCAACGTGATAACGCGGAAAACGCCGGCGTCTATGGCTATGATAACGCAAAAGCTGGACTGCGCTATTACTTTGAATAATTCTCAAGATAGTAGTAATCGAGAAGTCGAATTAGAATTAGACTTCAGAAATATCTTGCAGCACTGTCACCCACGGGAGATCAGTTATTTGAATACATTTGTAGACGAAGGACAGAAGGAAATTTTACTACATCCGCTTTGTACAGCATTTTTACACATAAAGTGGGAAAAAATAAGAAAGTATTACATTGCAAGATTATTTTTCTGTTTCATGTTCGTGTTGTTTTTGACATTGTACGTGCTGACCGCTCTGGCGCACAATTGTTATAACGGTAGTAAGGATAAACAAGGGACTATTCAGGAGCAAGAGTTGTGTCAGAAACAATCCATTCTAGGGGATTTGCTGCGGAAAAATCCCTTCGTTATTGAAATGCAGTGGTGGGTCCTGGGGGCTATAACTATATTCGAAATATTTAGAAAAGTGTACGGAATAGCCGGCTACTCGACCGTCAAGCAGTACTTGACTCAGCCGGAGAACATAATAGAGTGGTTTGTGATCGTGAGTGTATTTTTGATTTCATACATATACACCAACAGTACGTACACTTGGCAAAATCACGTGGGGGCCTTCGCCGTACTGGCTGGCTGGACCAATCTTATGCTCATGATAGGACAATTGCCGGTTTTCGGTACGTACGTAGCGATGTATCAGAAAGTTCAGAAGGAATTTGCAAAACTCTTCATGGCATATTCCTGCATCCTGATCGGGTTCACGATCAGTTTCTGCGTCATATTTCCGAATTCCTCGTCATTCTCGAATCCGTTCATGGGCTTCATCACTGTACTGACGATGATGATCGGAGAACTGGACTTGCAGCTGTTGCTTAACGATCCCAAGGGTAACGATCCGCCCTTTCTCCTCGAAATATCTGCCCAGATAACGTACGTGCTGTTCCTGATGTTCGTCACGGTCGTTCTCATGAATCTGCTCGTCGGTATCGCCGTGCACGACATCCAGGGGCTGAGGAAGACGGCGGGTCTGTCCAAGCTGGTCCGGCAAACTAAGCTGATTTCTTACATGGAGCTGGCGCTGTTCAACGCGTATCTGCCGAAGTTCCTACTGCGCATGCTGCACTGGTCGGCGCTGGTGTCTCCGCAGGCGTACAGGGTGGTGCTGAGCGTGAAGCCGCTCAACCCCGGCGAGAAGCGCCTGCCGCGTGACGTCATGATGGCCGCCTACGACATCGCCAAGACGAGGAAGCACTACGGCCACACCATCTCGTCTAAGGGCTCCTCCGTGACGTACCGCTCCTTCAAGAGGTTCGACAACAACAACGAGGCGGGCACGGCGGACTTCTCGTTCGACACCGGCATGTGCGCGCTGCAGATGAAAGTCGACGAGGGGACTGAGAGGATTGACGTGCTCGCCAACGAAGTCAAGGAACTGAAGGAGCTGATTAAACTCCAGCAGAGCGTGCTGCAGAAGCTGCTGTACTTCGTACCCCGGGAGCATGCCGAAACCGCCACCAATTGCTGATCGGGGCCTGCTCCTTAAATTTCTATGCTCGAGTTTTTTTGATTGTCCTTTGTGCGGCGAAACTAGTCAAAGACGATTTAGATGATAAAGCCAGGATCATTTCTGTGAATCCTCATGTTGTGCGTTATTCGTTCGGTGAGCTTAGTCAGCATCGGAATTGGGTATTCGAAAATAAATGATTGGGTGTGACATAATTACTAGTGGGGTGTAAATGCGCACTTTGGCTGTGGTGCTCTTCCGTGCGGCTCGGGCCTGAGGCGATGCGGGGTTGAAGCTTAGCCATTATTACTGTTAAAATTGTTTAGCATACTTATTCATCCTATGAAAGTACTTGTGATGTGATTAAATAACCATATTAAATATTGGTGATATTAAACAATTGTTTGAAGATTGAAATTTCAGTAATTTTTTACAATTGTGCTGTGCTGTATTATTCGTTGGTGTGCTTTGCAGAAAGCCAAATAGAAAGATGGTAGCCATTCATAATTTAAGAGAGCACATGTACCTACAAGATAAAAGTCTTAAAAATCACTATAGCAAACCACTTTTAGTGCATAGTATATAACTATATTTATAAAAGTATAAATATAGTTATATATAAATGTAAATAAATTAATATAAAAAATGTTCTTAAATAATATAAATCTAAGATATTTAATATATTAAATAATAAAAAAGTTATTTAAAAATATATGTATGTTATTAATGTCTCAAAAAAGTCAAATGTTAGAAGACAGTGAAATAAACCTCGCACTTAGTTATATATACATTTTAACACAATTGTAATAATGAATTCCTCCAGATATTATCTATTGATGATTAAAACTAGGTTTAGGTATTTCACAAAAGTGCTGCTATTTTTGTATATTATTAAATTATTAATGTAAAGTGAAAAAGATTGATAAATCATGATATTTTGGCCGTGAATTGTTACCTTTTTGAGTACATTTTATTGTAAATATGATATATCACTTGTAAGGTTTTAAATTTAGTTATTTTTATATTAAAATTCTACATAGTGAGTATGTTATTGCATACTTATATTTTGTTAATTATTAATTGTTATGTTTTATAAATAAATATTCTAAAAACAATTAATATGACAAAATTGGAGTCTTTAGTATTTTTACCAGTACACATGCTCATATTAGCGATTACCACCATTTGTTGAAACCATTCCACATAATAAAACGTACACTAGAGCGGTGATGAGAAAGCCCATGAAAACACCCGTATAAGTACAGACGCAGTATGTTGATTAAAGTACACAACAAAGTAGGACCTTGGTTAGTAATACACATTCGAGGCTTTCTTTTATTTACGTGTGCTTACTTTGAAGATCATATATGGGATTAAAATTTGTAAGATATTAAAAATAATAATCTACCATGTATTGTAGGGACAATAAAAACTTATCTAGAAAACGAAGCAACCGAGAGGTGAGTAAATAAAAGGTTACCGGTCTGCTGAGATAGCCAAGCTACCTGCGTAATTAAATGTTCATGTGTTTTTTTTTAATATTGATAAAAATCCAAAGAAGCAAAGTGTATGCATAAATGATGAAACCTTTCCGTTGATATTCCACATAATCTTAAATGTTGCCGATTTGAAGAGGCTTACCTGATCATTATTAGAAAATGTTTCAGTAGATATTATAATGGAAGTTTATCTATAATTGTTATCATTTTCTTTATAGGATATTTAGTCTTTAATAGGATAGAGAATCAAAGTTCTTTATTTGTCAATAAAAAAAATACAGTTTATGATATTGATTATGATTTTAATTTTTCTTCATACTTTAATGCATCAAATGACATTTTATCCATAAAATGAATAAATTATTGTAAGCCTCTCATACATCATTTTTTAAATCTTTTCTATCATAAAAACTAATAGTCCCCTCATTTTTGGTTTCAGATGCTATTCCCTTTGATATTTACTGGAATGGCTAAAACGGTGGATGTGGAATGCCATGTGGAGCGCGGAGGCTTCTCCGGGCAGTCAGGGTGCTTGCGTTGGGGCATCGCTTGGTCTCTTCGTAGCTTCGTTGATCAAGAGATGGTAGAGAAAATGCGTCTCGGTAAGTTTTACACGTTTACTCTTTTATATTAAATATCATATTTAAAAAATGTATTAATTAGTTCTAAGTACTCTTTCCTTTGCTGTGAGCTTATGATTCTTTATTTGTTTATTAAAATTGATTTATTTTTATAATGAATTGAATAATATTTCAACATGATTTTTCAAAGATTTGTTTGTTTTCACTTGTCCACAATTATATTGAATTAATTTACAAAAATATACATTGCTTTTAGTATATTTCAGAAAACTTTAATGAGTTTTTTTAGTATTCAGTTTAAAATACACTGAATACTTGTAACCATAAATATCTTTGTGAATACAGCGCAACAATATTTATTATTTAATATTTCTATGCAATTTCTAAAAAGAATTTGAATTTATAATATATATAGATAAGTTACGATTCAGTGTTTTGCTCTAGAAAAAGTCAGATTTCATTATATAATGCTTAATGTTTTAATGCAAAGATAGAAATCAAAAAAATTACACCCCAAATCTAATTTTCGGTATATTGAGTTCTATCAGAGCCAATTATCTAGATTCTGTATGTTATGCGATCAATGTTAGCATATCAAATCTTAATTCTGCATGAAGAAGATCTAAATATTTTAATATCTATTTTCAGCTGGGCTGCTGACGAGAGACTATCGCAGAAGAGAAAGAAAGAAGCCAGGCCAGTTTGGTGCCAGAAGGAAATACACCTGGAAGAAACGTTAAATTAAACTACAGTTTTCTTTGAATATTAATAGTTGTACTTGTAATAAATAATTTTAACAAGTAACAAAAAATAATACTACAACAATGTGTCAGTTATTTACATACTATTTAATGGCTTAACACCCAATATTTCTAATGATTTTTTCACAGTTAACCTTGCAGCGTGAAATAGAAGTAGCCTCTGCTCAGCTACGTCAACAGGTTCACCTTTTACTTGAAGAGCTTTGATAGCTTTATTGACAGTTGTGGATAGCTTAAATAAATACACTATTAAAATACAAGCTTCCATTTCATCCCATGATCTCTGTATTACATCATCAAACATTGCAAGTGTTTCAACAAGCTCCAAAGCTTCTGGTTCTATTATAACTTCAGGATTGCACTCTTTTGGGATTTTAATACCACATTTTTGCTCTATACTCCATAATCTACAGTGAAGATACTGCAGTTTAACTCCAGTATCACCGTTACTTTGAAGAGCATTTTCCCAAGAGAATTCATAATCTCTTTGTCTTTTTTGCTTCAGATCATTGATTATCACTGCGGTTGTACCTAAAATATCTGTTGTTATTTCGTCATTGAGTGACACTTTGGTTGCTGTAAAAAAGGAATATGCATACATAAATATTGATTGAAATATCTTAAATTTTACATAGGTTTTAATTAAAAATAGATTTTTCATTAAAAATAAATTATAAAGCTGCCCTAGTAAATATCTTTCAGGCAATATTGATGCTGCAATAGCGAATTGTCTCTAAATTTTAAAGAGCTTATAATTTTTTTGGAAATAATATTATTCGTTGACTATTTTTTTTATCTCCAATAGAGTTGCTTTTTAACCAGGTACCTGTAGGTTAAGTATGATGTGATAAATATTTTATGGCTCAAACTTTGTATAATTCAAATAAGTCTATTGCAAAAATTTTAACAATTCAAAAATATTTAAGTTACCTTACCGCATGTTAAATTTTAAGTGACAATAAAAACATACTTGCTGAGTTAACTTGTTGTTGTAGCATTCTTTCTTTAGCTTCGTCTAGAATGTCTTTGAGGAACACTACGCTGCCCTTCCTTGTACTCATTCCTCTGATGCGCCCAAATTTGACATGCTTGCACTGGTTTGCAAAGGGAGCATTCATTTGATTTAAGATTCCAAATAAGGCTACAAAATGATCAGATTGGGCGTTGTCCACAACATAGAGCATTTGATCGAAGGAATATTTGTTGAATCTATCATGAGCTGCTGCGATGTCCCTTGTAAGGTAGAGGGAAGAGCCATCACTCTTTACGACAGTCACTTTTCTTTCATTGACAATTGCTACTTTTTTACCGACTTCATCATTTTTTACAATTCCCATTGCTTCTAGGTCATCAAGTATGAATTTTATTTCTTTGGTATTGTACATTGATTCCCAATCGTATTTATCAAATACTACACCCAGTCTATCGTATGTCATCTTTAATTCTTTAATTGAATATTCTCTGTATTTTTCCCATTTTTTTATCTCGTCTAGTTCTCCATTTTCTAATATTTTAAAAGCCTGCCGAGCTTTTAAACTAATGGTGGGGTCGGTTTCAGCAAGTTTGTTAGCTTTGACATATGCTTCATAAAGAATTTGTATTGGATTTTCATGAATTTGCTCATCGGTGTGATTTAATAAGTCCATGCCAACTTTAAGCATACCAAACTGTGTGCCCCAATCTCCGAGAAAGTTTAATCGTATAACGTCATTTTTTAAATAGGAATTTATATTTGATAAAAAATTTCCGATTATAGTAGAGCGTAAATGTCCAACATGGAATGGTTTTGCAATATTTGGTGAACTGTATTCCACAATAAATCTTTTGGAATTTTTTGGAGTGTCAGTGATCGGGTTAACTATATCATTGATAGTACTACTCACAAAAAAATCTCTATCTATCCCAAAATTTATGCCATGTTTGTATTTGGTATTAATCAAAGCGATACTTTTAATGGAACAATTTTCTGTGATTTTTTTTAGATTATTATTAATAACACTAAGAAGTTTGTTATCCTTGGACGGTAAGTGAACTTCAAACTGTCCTGACTCTTTGGATTTTGATATTCTCAAAGAATTAATGTTCAAAATTTGGTAATCTTTGTGAAAATGCTGTAGAGTCTGAAAAAAATGTTTTTAAAGATTTGAATGTAACTTATAAGTAACATGTACATGTGTCAATTATCTTTTAAGTATAATTTTTAACAAACAATGAAAATATTTATCATATGAAGATAAATCAATTTCCTGTAAGTTCGACAAACTTTGATTGGAAAATTCATATACACGAATCTCAAAATACATCGTATTTAATATATGTGATTAAGCATATTTTTTCACACATTGAAAACGATTAAAGAAAACTCTCAGAAAATATCATCGTGACTTGTGAGGGATTCGAACCCACATCCCCAAGCTTTCATGGCCGGTGCATTTATCCAACTATGCTAACGAGCCACTGCAATTTAGTGAGAATTTTTAATAATCATATTCTACATATGAATATGATATACATATGATTACTAAAATACATATGATTATTAAAAATTCTCACTAAATTGCAGTGGCTCGTTAGCATAGTTGGATAAATGCACCGGCCATGAAAGCTTGGGGATGTGGGTTCGAATCCCTCACAAGTCACGATGATATTTTCTGAGAGTTTTCTTTAATCGTTTTCAATGTGTGAAAAAATATGCTTAATCACATAAACATACTAATACCTGCATGGGTAAATAAATACGCATCCTGATTAACATTAATCTAAAATTAATGTATTTAATATAAAAAAATATTAACAATTTTTTGTAATTCAGCAATAAAATTTTAAGGTAATCTTTCATTGAAAGTATTTATAATTTATTGAAATAACCATCAATATAAATTATTACACGGGCAACATTATCTACGCTTGGAACCCGAAAAACGGTATTTGTTGGTTATCTAAGCCGATGAATATAATAAGAAATATTTATGTGAATACGATATTATATATTATGACTTATACTCACATGATTGACAATATATTGTTTAATCCTTTTTGACATTTTGGACGTGGTTTTACCGCAGTATTTATTTTACAACATTGAATTTTTCTTCTGACATCTATCGACACGCCCTGCGCTCTACCACAGAAATCTACTAAAAAAATCAACGAAATAATATAAATGAAGATTGAAAAGCTGCTTAATTTTGAAATATATACGTATTATTCGTTCGAAGTCGCATAGAATATGTTTTTCATTGATTTAATGATATCATTAATATAGTTGGTAGACTGAACAGTCCGACGTCACAGCCTGCGCGAGTCGACGTACGCCATCTTACGCGTCAGTCAGTTCGGCGCTGGCGGTGCGGCTGGCCTGTCATTGCGGAGTCTCTCGCGAGTGGTGATCGTGCTGTGTGGAAACTCAGTGTCGAAGGGTGCCAGAGCCCCGGTTAGTGTAAATAGTGCATAGTGTATGTAAATAATGAGTGTAAAAATGGCAGGCCAGACTATAAATGACAGGCTGTTAGCGGCGAGGCACAGCATAGCCGGTCAAGGACTGGCAAAATCAGTATGCAAAGCCACCACAGAAGAAATGATAGGCCCGAAAAAGAAACATTTAGATTGTAAGTGATGATTTATTTTTTATCGTTTTGAAATGATCACAGTTATGTAATATGAAAAAAGCTCGTCTCCTTGACCTGTGCGCGGTTCGCCCGTCGCCGTGTCGGCTGTTGTTGCTTTCCTCACCTGTGTTCAGTATCAGCGCCGGGCTTCGTCCCGATCATTCTTATCTTGTGGCATTGTCACAATAAAAATGTTACACTAATGCACACATAAGCACCGTCTTTGGGCCGGGACGTCCATTGGTTGCAACTTCTTTTAAAATCTTTTTATTTTAACTATAATTCTTGTTTACATCGAATTCATAAATCCGACGTTCTCTACTAAAGATGTATTTATTGCACTCGAGTGAAATATTACTATTTTTCTTAAGTAATACTCCAATTATTTATTTTGTTCTACTGCTTAGGTAATTTTTTTTATTGTAGAAGTACATATTTGTCTACTGTACAGTAGGAACTGCTCACTCACCATACATTTTAATTTCATTGTAAATTTCTAATCTACCTGTAGTTGGTTATATTATTAATAGTTATTTATATAAATAATTATTGTTGCAACGTTATGTATAGTATAAAATTTAAATATTAATTGTCAGACACAAATTACGTATATTATTTTACGATTAATAATACAATGAACACGATAACGGAAGGTAGTGCATAACTTAAATATATAAAAGTGTTATTGCATAACAAATTCTTTGTAGAATATCTAAAGTTAGCTTACCTACACGAATATTGGTAGGTCAGAGTGTAGAAATATAGATACCAATTTACTATAAATCTACCAAATAATTCAATGTTTTACATCTTAAAGCACGGTTGGTATTTTCATGAGTAGACTATATGTTGCTACTTGCATGGAAAATGTAATCAAAGGTCTAATTATTTTTATCATTACATTTACTTAGTACCGGCTTCGAAACTAGATCTTACATTAATTATCAGCAAACGTGCAAACATGAACAACCTTTGCTTCATTTATTGTTAGGCAATAAACAGGTACATACTCGTATATATCTAGTAATGCAAATAACGATTCAAACTATCGCACAGTTATAGAGCTACGGTAGGCGAAATAATAAGTCAAGTTGTGCAGGTTCAAATCCCTCCTGTGTCCCGATGAAACCTTAAAAAATATTTTGTATAATGAACACAAAGAATTAAGTAATTCTATTGATGTAAGAATTTATTTAATTTCAATCACAGTCGTGGACAATCCGAGCCGCGGGGAGATGAGACGGTCGATTCTCCGAATACTTGACGTCCACTGATGTAACAGGAATCCAAGGAGCATTTTGACTATTTCCGAAGAACCGGTCCGACTGGATTCAGCCACCACGGAGTTGACTAGACTTTTCGCGCTCCGAGCCTCAGTAATATCTCGCAGCCATAATATTGATTACACAACCCCGAATGCCGCATGGCCGCTAACTCCGCCACTGTCTGCATTTATTAATTACGCATTCCGTCCCGATTCAGAAAATGCACGATTATGTGCATAGCAAATTCGATTTGTCTTCTTTCACGAATACACTTTGCAGCATTGTAGCCGCATTTGACCGCAAAACAATAGTAAAACGACAGAGTGAGCATTGTATTGTCAGTCGATGAACATCGAACATATCATATTACAACGGTGAAAATTATTGTTGCGCTTAACGCCTCAGTATTCGTTTTATGTTTTGTTCTTCAAATAAGCTAGCATTCCCATGTAGTAACGAGCACTGTGCTTTTGTATTTACATATATATTTTTTTGTTTCTACCATGTGAGCATTCGTTAGGTTTTGAAGCCTTGACATTATTTGAGAAAAGCAATGAGACACCATAGCTTAAGACAAACATCGTGTTGTTGCCGGGTATTTATGCAGATGTGGCAAATCAAATTTAATTTTAGTTTTTTGATTTGAATTGCAAACACAAAACTAGTGGCTTTTGATAAGTGCCCATATTCTTTGGAGAATTATACACTGTTATGATCATTGTGAGTGTGCTTTGCAATGTAAACGTTATTGGGTATATTCGACAAGTAACATTATTACTCAAGTTATATTAAAAATTAACCACATAACAAATTAACTACACTTCACGTTTTTCCTTCAGAATTATTTACAATAGTTTGGTTACAATATTATTCGATATATGGTTATCGTCATGTCCATTTGTTTACATATTTTTAAAGTTATTGTTTGATTTAACTGTCGAAAAGATTGTGAGATTTATTGTAGATATTCTTCTGGTTCACACCTCGTGTATTGTTTGCTGAACCCACAACCGTAGGGCTTTATCTCCTTGCATTGTTATTTGTTTACTATTGCCGTAGGTCTGGACCAACTCGGAAAGAATGGACGATAATACGAGTCGGTGCAACTCAAGTGTGCACTGGCCTGGCCGCGCGGGCCTCGAAACGATGCTCCGTCAACGCTCAAGTATCGGGATGTGGTTTCGCCAAAACAATGCAAATGGAAATCTCTTAACCTAACCTAACCAAAACAATGTAAATGAAAACCTCTTGCCATACCCAATTTTGTTTTGGAATAGTTTGATAACGATCTAGACTGAATTCACGATAACAATTTTGATACCGCATTATAAATACCTGTGGTATGGACTCCTCACAAGTATAAACGAATTGTAAACGGTGTACTGTGCAATTACATAGATATGGACATATGTTTTATCTACACCGACCAACCAAATTATGCATGCACAATTTGTTTTGTATCAGCTGCTTTAAGCGACATATTTCTAGGCACCCATGAAACTGCACGCTTCATTTGTAAGTTTGCTTGAATCTATTGAAATAAGCACGGAAAGATGATTAGAATTGCACAAATATATTTAAATATTGAATTATGTAATAAATTATCTAGGGGCTTTGTATACTTTGGGAATCTGGTCTGTGTGTGGTTTATGTGATTCCTCGTAATATATACTCTTTTAGACATTATGGATGGTACAAAAATCTACTAAGACTAAAAAAAAATATTTGGCCAAACTTATTCAAATGATGCATTGTCTGTACGTTTACGGACCCCATCGACGACCATTGTTGAGTTGCGTGTGCATGGCTGCCAGGGCGACCGCGGGCCGGGCGAGCGCACACCTGTCCCACGCACACTCACCTGTCCGGCCCCGCCTCTAGGGTAGGACAGGTAGGACAGGCGGGCAGGCGGGCGGGGGCGCGGGCGGGGGCGCGGGCGTGTGTTCAGTGCGCTGGCTGTGTTTGCCCTCGTCTACCCTTTCGTACCCGTGAGGGTGGATCGCCCGGGGCTGTTTTTGTTCTGTTTTGTTTTGTTGTGTATGGGAGGAATGTTGCTTTCCGGAGTTTATTTGAAAAGCCATTGTTAGCGAGGCACGTTTGTGTGCTTTTTGGTGTGTATATTACGAAAAAGATTTATTTTGATTGCAATTCTTCTATTTTTTTGTGGTTTTTTGTCTTTATTATTTTGGAGTGTTTTTTGAGTTGACAGTACGCCCAACGCTTCTGAAAATCAATACCGAAATTTATGAATTTTAATAATCGTTTAAATGTAGTAAAATTCAGTTGCAGATGAGGTTATTTTTTTAATGCTCCTCATTTAATTTGCACTTTTCCGTACTGATTGAGTACGACAACTCGCACCCGATGGGTTTTGCTAAAGGGGTTGCTCAAAATTAAACTTTCTCACCGCGTTGTAACTTGTAATCTAATTTTGAATTACCTGTGACCTTGCTACGTAACTTCGAGGCTTTTTACACCCCCGAAGCTCTTGAATTACCGGAGGTGTAACTTTTCGGTATAATCCGTCAGTAAATAACTGTCGGGTATATTTAATTATAACGGCTATTTCGGATCTCACCTCCCGGATGTTACTAACTCGAATAGGAAATCTAATAACGCAGTTACACCGTGTATTTTTTTAAGCTATGCAAAGCTTACGTTTGAGTACTGCATTATTATGTTACTCTTGATAGCGATTTAGTTAAAACGTAGTTGGTAGTGCATATTGCTATGCTAGTTAAATAAAACCTGGCTGTAAGAAAACGTACTGTTAAACGGTGTATTTAAATAAAATTTAATATTTGTATTAGTTATAAAAATAAATCACAGAATATGAAGATATTTTTACTGATAATATTGTATTAAGAATGTTTAGGGTATTTTAAGAAGTATACACGTAAAGAAAATTATTTGAGGTAGTACAGTAATCGTGTAGACCCCAGTAATGATATCGAATGAGTTTACTATCACTTATCCCGATATTAAAGCCAATATGACTTCGGATTTATATTCATGAGGTGGGGATGCTATTTCTACTGTTGAATTTACATATATTCAGGTGCTTGAAGCAATCTCAAGTACATTTCCATAGAGCATATAAAAGCGTATGCGATATATAAAATAGCTTAGAATAATATATATTTTTTAAATAACATTAAAATTGGAGTTGAATTGAGTGACGAGTATTACATCGTTGGTACGACAGCCGATGCGGAGACTCGAGCCGCGAGTCCTCGCAGCGCCGAGTGCTGAGCGCCAGTTCGTCCCGGTCGCCGTCAATGGGGTTTGCGGGCGCAGGCGCGCCATCGACCGCGGCTCCAGGGCGCCACCCCCTCCTCCACCTCTTCCACCTCCTCCACCTCCACCACCTCCACCCTCCAGGGCGCCACCCCCTCCTCCACCTCCTCCACCTCCACCCTCCAGGGCGCCACCACCTCCCCCTCCCCCCGGGGGCTCCGCTTCTCATTTGGATTCCGGATTCGTATCGCGAAAAAGCGCGCGCCTTATTTTCTCAGCAATATCGATACCCAGCTACACCGCCGCACCGACCGTTCTTCACCGTATACCAGCTGATTCACGAATATTATTTAATTGCATAGATCTTGCTAAATTAATTAAGCGTATCACGCATAGGTCAATCGATCAACGTCCGTGCTAATACATCTTGACTGGATCGATTGCTTCAATTTGAAAATTGACCGATAATCATCTGAATTCTTCTTAGGTCGTGGTGTCACTTTCTTAGTAGATAGATTACTGCGGGCACTGGGATTGAAGTACTCGATTACAATAATGAAATATATATATTTTTTTTTTCTAATGTTTCCCAGAGCGTAATTTCATACAAAATGAATTACGGGGAAAATCGGAAAATGTAAATCAATTCGATGAATCCCAAACATCAGCGAGCACGGAGGCGGCGTTTTAATGGAATTTCTTCTATTTTACGTGAATTTAATAAAGTATGGCCTCGTTTGTCGCCGCGCTTTCATGGTACAGGAACCGTAAAACATTCCGGCCAGGTCCCGCTTGTCCCCTCCTCACGTCCTCCTATCTAAATTAGCTTATTCATGTTTTCTCTTCACATTTTTATTTGTTGCCCGAGACGCGAGTGGTGCGGCGCGTGTTTTTGCATCCCACATTTCTTGCCAAAACTTCATTCAGCACTGCGTTGTTTTATTTTAACCTTGTGTGCTATTAACGGACCGCGTTTACGGTTGACTCGACGGAACTCCGTGTATTGTTTTATTTATATATATATTTTTTTGTGAATTGGTCAAGACGAATCCGGGTATTGCCAGACATAAAAAAATGTTCTACGTATGGATTTTTTTATAATCGATTGCTGTTTGTTAACTGTGATTTCAGAGTAAAGGTCAAACTCGGTCGTGGGCAGAGGTGATGGATTGCGTCAATCTTAATAAAAATTGTGCGGCCGTCCAGATAAATAAAATCGTCACTACCCCGATACAACCTTGTAGTTCATTTTTTTTTTAAAGTTAGCTGCTATTAGATAACTTTATAATATAATTTGAAGATACAACGTCTCAATGCAATTTTTATCTATTAAACGGTAAAACAACACAACACAATAGTTTTTTTGTTACGAAAATGTTAAATAAGCAATGATATGCGCGTTTGTATTTTTAGTAATAACTAACTTATAATATGATATTTTTTTAAAGCACACAACATAATCGGGAATACATTTACAGTATTTTTTCTTATTAAGCACGGCCGTGAATTTTTAGGAGCAACTTTTATTATTACATTATAAATAAACATGTTTTCGACCCGCCGCTGGGTTCTCATTTATGTTAAAAGCGTTGGTTTAATTCGATTTAAAGTATGTATTTTTAATGTCATGTTTATAGGTCACTTGCTCTGCAGCTACAGTGAATCGATTATTTAGCTTGTGATTTTGGTTTTATCTGCGCAACAAATCACTCGAAATAATTATTATAAAAACATCAAATTTTAATTTATTATGTATAAACTAAAATTTAAATGAAAATATATAATTTAAAATCTCAATTTGTGATGGGCACGACGAACAACTGATGCCAAATGGGGGTGAAAGAGGAAAACTGAAAAATTATAGTTTTGACGCCAGAAATTCATCTGGACGTAGCCAATATTTGTTAATTGATTTTTTTCAGCAGTTTTATTTGTTTTTTTGTGTATCTCTAGAGTTCATGATGATTGCTTTAAAAGGGGTCAGATAATATAAATGTGCTCCAAATTTTTATGATTCTTTTTACTGATCATATGCTTGGAAAGTATCGTTTGCATCTACACACATTAATCAAACATTCTAATGAATCTAAAATGAATAATATGTGGTTTGCCGGTCGATGCTGCATTAAAAACGCAGTTCGTTTATATGGGATGTTCGTATTTAATTTGAGTGAGTGTCAAATTCTTCTGAAGGCTATAAAAATCTATTTTTGTTTCTATCAATTAGTAGCGAGAATTTTCATAGATCTGTCAACTAGTCTCTTGTAGCTTAAATTACACTCGCATGTTTCCCATCTATATGCATTTCTGTAGCAATATAAAACCCAGGAAAGGGATCTACCAAGATGAGAAGATATAATTTATAGACCGGATATTTATTTTCGTTTTAAGTTTATCGAGTGAAATTCACAGAGACGGCGAGAGATTTTCAGTATTCGAGACAAAGCGGATTAAAATAATTGTCATTATCTTAAAATTATTTTATCCTAAATCTTAGAGTAATGCGTCCATTTGTATTGTATACAAGCACCTTTTTTGCTTGATCGTTTTTTTATATCCAGGTGGATGCGGGTCTTAGTTGAGTTTCAATTTCAGGCTGTTAAGTACATCCCTGAGTCTTTTGATTTTAATATGTAAAGTGAAAGCTTTGATTGACATCAAAATCCTTTAAAAATCGGAACCGGAACTGCTTCTGACATCAGAAGTCTCCAGCCTCTAGAAGCGATACTGGGGCTGATAGTGCTATCTGCCGGTCGGTCTGGCGTATAGTATGCAGCAGGGAACACGTACACAGCGAACTCAGTGTACAGTGCACTTCTTCCGGCCGATACGCTATCACCGGCAGCGCTTAGTATCGAGCTCCATACCAACGGACGCAATCACTCTTTACTTTCATTAAAAAAATCGAGTACTCGTTTCATTGCCAACTCAGCTAATTAATTAAATATTTCATTGTGTATTTTTGTTTTGATAAAAATTAAATTCGAGAAATGCACTTATTGATTTAAGCCCTTCACACACGTCGCGACACAACTTGCGACCGATTTGGAATTAGCCAATAGCGTCCTCTTTTGCGTTATATACTTAGGCGAAACCATACAAAAACACCCAAAATCAAAGGGACGTTATTAACTGATTGAAAATTGGTCGCAAGTTGTGTTGCGACGTATGTAGAGGACTTTAAACGCATCTAATAATTATTTAATCGTTAGAACTAGTGCTCATTCAATCGAGAACCGATGGTGTTCACCAACGAGTCAATCGTGCCAGTCATGAGATGGAATGGAGCTTATTTTCGCGTGTAGGCATGTCTTAACATAGTATTTGCTAATAAAAATGTTTCGAGTTGAAGCCATAATTTTTACTGCATACCTATAGACAATAATACAATTATTAAATTTGTAACATTTGATATGAATTTGATATTGATTATCAATCATGCTTAGAATGCCTGCTGTGTTTAGACTTATATGAATAATTAGTTGCCATTTTTTGATAATTAATTATCTGAAGTATTTATAATAATAATTATAATAATTTCTTTTTAAAAATAATAATTTATTTTTAATTCGGCATTGCAGTACGTTTTAATTTTATTTTCATATTCGTGCTTCTCGCAAGGTTTTAGAATTATATTCAACAGTTAGTTAATTAGGCTTAGTACCATAAATCGTAGTTAGCAACTAATTATTAAATAATGCCCACCTTTTCCGTACCTGTTAATATAAATTAAGTATACTTAATATAACACCGCGAAGATACGAGTACCTATCTAGACTTATAACTTGTTGCTATCCCGAAATTAAAACGACGTTAATATGTAAAATAACATTTATCAGTTGTTTATTGCTTGGTTTTAAACTAGGTTATCTTTTCCGTTAAAACATTCATCCTTTTTTTATTTGTAAATATTATTATTTTTGCTTTATATGGAATCTAGTCCACACGTACGCCCTCATCTGTATATTTACCTTCTTCCTCATCTGTTGCTTACCTTAATGATTCTAATTTTTTTATGGTTTGGCCATATAGTGAAGTAACACTGCTTTGAATTTTGTATATTTTGAAATAATAATACGAATTGTATCCATTTTAAGGCCTCTACACACATAGCAACAAATCGCGCAACCAACTTTCAGCTAGCCAATAGCGTTCCTTTATTTTAGGCAAAACCAAAAAAAAACACCCAAAATAAAGGGACGCTATTGGCTAGCTGAAAGTTGGTTGCGCGATTTGTTGCTACGTGTGTAGAGGCCTTAACTCTTAAAATACCTTTTGTGTTGGTTCACACAAGGCTACTTACTAAATTGCTTTATAGGTCGGTAACTTTATAGAATATAAAATATAAGAATTTCCTAAAGCCATTATGCTATTGTACTAAATAATTCAATATGAACCAAACGTTTATCCATAAAGCTTTTATTGGTCAAGGATCGAATTTGTCGGCACAATATAAAATATAACCGCAGCCTTTGTGTAGTCCAATTAAGTTTACAAAGTTCATTAACTTTGATTAATCACCTCGCGAGACTACCACTTGAGACCCTCACTCGAGTGTTTGAAATAATAATAAAGGAAGACTCCGACTTTCATGACCTTGCAGAATAAAATACCAAATAATAATTGAATACGACATTTAATTGCCGAGTGATTCACTTTTTATTTCAGCGCCTATTTCTCACTGTCAACGTAAGCGTTTATTTTTTGCCTACCCAATCAACGAGGTAATGCGTCCTTGAACCAGACGTGTCCAAACGACCGGATCTAAAAAAAATATAAACAATACGCACGTCAACCGTCAGCAGTAACGACATTTCTATTGTTATTTCTGTCACCGCTTTGATTTGTTCTTTCGTATACAAGCCGAGTTTTGATGGCATTTTATGGAGAGGGCTTTGAAAATTGTCGCATCGAAAGTAGTGATGGGGTGCCATCGATGTAATATTCTAAAGAATTGTAACCATTTAAAAAGTTTAAATAGCAGTTGGGGAAAGAGTTCAGGTGTCAATTATGTAGACCTGCTCTGTTTTTAATTAAAAAAAAAAATAGTTAGATTGTGACTTTTTTATGCTGGCACGCCGAAACGATGTGAATCACACCAATCACCAAATTAAATACATCTAACTTATGGTGTTTCACCCAGTTTTCACAAATCAATAAATGATTTCACTTTCTTCTAAGCATTATTTCAATTCCATTAACTGTCGAAATTAGAAATAAAATATTTTGGAGCTATTTTTTAAATGTTTTTTCTGTCAGTCGATATACCTCTTTGTTCACTTGGACATTCGTAAATTTACTTCCTGTGTCGACGAAACCATTTTGTCTGTGGAGTGTAAAACTTTTATGATTCCTCTCTCAACTTGAAATGTTTCTATCCCAAACTTTCACCACCTGTAAGATTTTAATCCACGTACCCGCTTTGAGGACTCACACTCTGGCCTACAAGTATCATCGGCTGCTTAGTATCGTTTATAAATATAGTTTGGTTTTTGTGCGCAATTTCGTGTTTGTACCTTCCGTATTTCATCAATGAATTCATTTATTAGTATGTCGTACATGAAATGAAGTCTATTTAAGAGATGCGGAGTTAATAAACAATGGTTTCAAAAGTTTATTTTTCTAGTCCTGCGTTAGTTCTTGCCATGTCATCCCTTCACCTATCGGCTCCGTAAATTCTCTCATGCGCCGCTCCAAGAATCTGCATGTCAATCGATGACAGCTGAGATTCTCACGCTCCTTTGTACGTGCTCTGTCTCATTTGCTTCTTTCTACTTCACCGTTGAGAGATGCTCGGATCTCGTATTCGAACTCCACATTTCACGCTTGTACCTATGTCGTTACGGCAAGTTCTTACTGTAGCAGATATTGAAGAATTTATTCTTAAGTTCTAGCATCTGCTGCGTTGCTTCATGTATTGCGATTTTATCTGTGATGACATCGCTCAGTCGAAAGCGTTGTTTTGTAATAACTAAGCAATGGCTCTTTTGATTTATACTCTAGAACATTTGAACATTACATATCTTCATTATCGAAATGTTAGACAAAACTTCATTATTGAAAAACGAACGTTAATCTAATATACTCATATAAACCCTGTATAGTTTGTGCATTGTATACTCTGTTCATTATTATAACCACTCTTGGTTTTATCTCCCTCGAGATTTCTACTAATTATGACTTATTAATATTTATTTGGGGATCGTCGATTAATCACGATCTTCTGAATTAAAGTGAAAATTGTTTTGTGACTGTACAAGTAATCAAACAAAACATCAAATTTGGTAAAAAAATATAATTTTTCTAAAGTTTTACTATTTCTTATGTATATTTTTACATACATTAAAAAAAAATCTTTGACAGTATGATATATATTTTTTTGTAAAATGAATCAATAAATACACTATAAAACTAAGTGACGTTGTAATACTTATTATATATACTTTTTTAAACATGCCTCAATAACCTCATGTTAAAAAAAACGAGAAAACAAGCGCACGACGAAAAGACGAGAATCGTAGTCTTGGTATTTTTTTTAATGTGAGAAAATGTAACATTGCATTTAACGATAGTTACGGCAATTCATCATTTAGATTGTTTCACCTTTGTCTGGACACGACACGGAATTAGTAATGATGATTTGTCTGAATGAAAGTAAGAGCGCGGCCCACTTCTGCTCTGCCGTCTTCCGTATAGTTCCCATCGTGTATCGGACGACTCGTCGTTCATTAGGCCGGCTAATAAGCCGCTACGTGTTGCAAGCTGACTCACTGCTGCAGCATCAGGGGTGTCGCAACACGAGCCGGGAACTAATCATCTTACTAGATTACCCAATTTCCTGCAAATCTTTTCTGATTGCAGTTAAATGGTAAAATATAAACCCACTTATAAAGTTAATATTCTGCAATACGGAACCTATGCATAGTTTTTTCTCTGTGAGATGGCGTTTTATATCGAAGCGATTAATGCGTTATGGTTCGGCACTTTGCTGGAGACCATCATAAAGTACTGTTTTCTCTTCTTTATTTCGTGATATGTAATTGTAAATATACTATGGTACCTTAATTTCATTTTTGCTGTATATTTGCGTTTTATCAATACTGCAAACTGCACTGCGTATTCAACTGCTTCTAATTTTCTATTCCACTCTACGCCCTCACTGTTACTGTCACACAAATAAAAATAATAACCTGAAAAATAAAACATGAAATTTTACACACGGCACCTAATCCACCATAATCAAACATTAACGAATGGGTAACACGAGTCGCTGAATTTTGAATTGTTTTTGAAAAAATGAGAAATATCAAGGGACATCACTAATAAAATCAACGTTACTCAAAAAAGATTTCGCCGCCCGTTATAATGGCAGAGTATCATATTAGCAACAAGTTACTTTCGAAACCTCAGATAGATGCTCCGTCCATTGATGAACCACCTTATTATGCAGATCTATTTACTTCATCGTACCCTGATATTTTTGTTACGGCTTTATAGATGCTACAAACATAAAACAACGAGCGGTGGGCCTTCCCATCTAAACCGTGGCTTACGTAGACATCACAAAAAGTGTCAGTGTTGTGTCTTACTTTCTTTAACCACCAATTTCTTTGTTTCTTTTATGTTATTTTCACTTGTGCCGTGTGTTCGGGTGCCCTGGTTTAATCCTAGTTGCCGCACCTGCACTACATTATGCATATCTTGGCACGGCGCGCGTGGTAGCCCGACCCAGTAACGACTTCCAGGGATGATGCACTATATATTCTAAACTGGATCTCAAGAGTTGATTATAAACGTCATCAGCTCGACTTGACGTTCCACCCATCTGCGGCATAAATATTATTCCTATCCGTATCGAATTGTACCCAAACCGTGGTTATCCACAGTGGACCTCTGCTTAAACCTAATTGTTCTCATTTAAATAATGTTTTTTACTAATAAATATAAGACGCTTAGGATTGAACACCGCTTTATAGCACCTGAATTTATGAGTATGAATTACCATAGGGTTCGATTTATATTATGTTAATTACAGTGAAATCTCTGGTTGTATTTTTCAACTATGATTGTGAATACTATTTATGCGTCCAAAGAGACAAAATTTTAAATATGTCATCATCAAAGACATGCAAACATTACTCAATATTTTCTCACAAATTTATGAGATAAATTCAGATTTCCTTGTACAAAAGACGTTTTGTCCACATACGTATATATTACAGACATTCAGCCTCAAAATTATATCACTCAATCCAGCGCACAGGAAGTTCGTTATGTTGTATTAAATATTAATAAACCAGATGATAATTTACAATGCTTCTCTAAACGTGATAGCGCGGTCATAATAAGCGTTTCAGCAGAACTGATATCAGCCGTTAGTTTTTCGTCAATTAATTTAAGATTGAATGTATACTTGCCTCGTGTTAATATAGCTATTTTTTGTGAAGATGTGTTTTTTGAACTCAGTTTCCGTGTGCGTGAATCATGCTGGCAATCGGTGGGCCGGCGAGCTGAGGCAGGAGAGGAGTCCTGCAGCCGAAGCGCGCTGCTCCGGCGGCGGCCATCGCGTGCTAGCATTGGCCGCGGTAGTTTATTTTTAGGCGGTGCTGGGCGCGGGTTCGCTGACTTCGCTGACTCCGCCGACTCTGCCGATGAGCACTCTTGTGACTTGGTCCGTGACATTCGCCTTTTTTACACTGCGGGCGTATTGTCTTTTTTCCCGCATCGCTCAGACGCCGGACCTGTTTTTGCTAGATTGCCAGTTTTCGATGCACATTAAAAACGAAGCCGAAACCGAAAATGTTACCCTCATCGGTACAAGGATACTCAACGTCGATTGTAATTCGGCGTTATTTCGTCTTGGGTTCGATATTTTATCACATTTATAAAATACTTTTTTAATTAGATATTTTTTACTCTTACACATTCTCATATTCCTTTCTCATGTCATGCAACTACAGTGTTTTACACGTGGCATGTATTCTCATTTATTTTGGAATATATAATACGAATAAATATTTCAACTAATCTGTTCATCTACCCTCCGTTTTCATCACCACCACGTCACATGGGATATGTTTTCAAAACAAACGCTATATCTGTATAACTTTCAAATCTAAAATCTGTAACCGTGTATTCGCGCGAAAGCCTTCCCTTAACTTTCTCGTAGATTCAGAATCTTCAATAGATAAAACTTGCGAGGGGAACCATTGTTTTCAACCGGAATTACTTTTCCAAGTTTTCCTATCCGAGGAACTCTGAAAGATTGGCCTGTAACTTTGATACTCACCTTCACATCACAAAGAGAGAGCGCTATCTTTGTTCCGAGTCCGCTTCATATTCAGAGGCCCAGTCCTCCAAACAGCTGATGCTGACGCTGTTATTGCTCAGTTGACCAGATTGTTTGTTGTTTCTCCGTTAGCGAATGCGTTATTTGTTTCGTGTGTTTCGTTCCGGCATAATTTTCACGCTTCAATCACTACTCATTTATTCATCACTTTTCACGTAAATCGTCTTATCCGCGTAAATCACTTACTCAATCTGAATTATGTTTTAAACAGCCGGGAATTTTAAAGGGGACTGACACATTACCTGCAATCTTAAGTGTGTGTGAAATAATTATGTCATGCCCTACTTTGTATAGGAGTTCCGTATTGCTGAGAATTATAAATTGAAAAATATCATTTCCTTGTAATATACTCGCAGTGAAAATTTCTCCATGTAAATAACTAACTGCGGATTCAGTGATTACTGATTATATGTTGTTAGTTCCAACGGAGAAATTTATACCTCGTTTGTTTATATACCTATTTGTTAAATGATAGGTTAAGAATTGGTTATTTACATTTCATTCCATTGCACATAGATTAACCTTTTTGCAAGCAGGTATGCAATACAGCAACAGTCTGCGAATTTACAGCAAAGATTAAAAAAAAAAATTATTACTTTCTATGATATGCATCACTTTTCGTGATTTTCTAATTATAAATATCTATATCCGTGTCTCAAATATAAAAAATAAATAATTTTTAAAAGTTTTTATTTCAATATGTTACACATATAAAAAATGAGTTGAGTTCTCATTTTTTAAATATTTAGACTCAAAATGTGAATTGAAATTCCATGTGGATTTTCGTCCAGGCATCTCGTCTCAATATTCAAAATCAATTTCGTTATTTCACAAACGAGCCGACTCATCAATCTCTCGGGTTTCCAGTCCAAGTATCATTTCGTGCTGTCGTCCCTTTGTTTACCCGTGCTATTCTTGGCGAGTCTCCAGCCTCGGCCGTCTCCGCAAGCACCGAGCAACATTGCCAATCGATTCTGCCCCAGGAAGTCTCGGGTCTCGCGTGAGGAGAGCGGACAGCCGACGAGATGATGACGATCGTGCAAGTTACGCTACAAGAACTCGGTGAAACCTTCGGCCGACTGAATTCCGTCACTTATGAAGGCGCGATGAGCCTCTCTTGGCAAACAGCTCGGTCGTGCCATGTTGACGTTAGACATTGGCGTGCCTCTATAATACCACAAAAACAACATAAATATGATTACAGTGTAGAAGATATATATACTTACATGCTTACAATTGGGCGTTTTAGATTCATTGTTGGAGGAAGGTTTTCAATTGGTCGGAGAGAGCCAAACTCACAATACAGACGAGGAGTTTATTAACAACCCTCTATTGAACGGAGGCTTCAAGTGCAAAATAAACAAGAGAGAGAGAGTGGTTTTGGAAGGAGTTAGATGAAATTGCGGTTGCGTCCGATTTATAACTTTAATAATTAATACCTTACAAAATACGAATAACTTTTCAAATACATACATAACGCAACATAGTTCTGGCTCTTTTTACATATTTTTTTTTGAGTCTTGACATGCGATTTCAAACTAGCAGTTTGCCTAAGTGACAAATATTGATATATAAAATATTTGCTGCAAGTTGGTGTTGCGTATGACATTCGCCGACAAAATAAACACCGAAGTTCTGCTGTGATTTTCCACGCCCGCCACAGCAATCACTTCCCATGCCGATGTATTTTCATTCGAATCTATTTCTTAGAGTCCTTTCCGCTGTTAAAAATGGACCCGCCCACGAATTTATCTATTTATGTTGCGGAATGCTGAAAAAAAATCTATCAGAATAATATGTTTGAAAAATATATATGTATTGCTGCATGGCTTCACTCTGATATGTTAGTGTTATTGTGAAGTATATTCAGTGCTAGAGTATCGACTTGGCCATGCTTCGTGGCACGGACTGTACGAAGCGATGCACCGTCGGTGAACATTGGTGTATTTTTAGCGAAGAAGTTCAAGGTGTTTATGAGATTAAACGTCTCATTAATTCTAGCGGTTTTTCTACAGCTTGTTGGCCACCTTTAGATAGCTACGTTTCATTATGGCAAATAATGATACAGACAAAAGTAGTCTTCAGTAAAATATTTTTTAAAAATAAAATTTGTTCTATTTTATGGATTTTTGTTATTATTTTAGAGATATTATGAATGTAAGTGTAGTATAAACGTTTTAGAAAAAACCCAAAAAACATTACATAGAACTTTGTATTCAAAAGATGAGAAGTCTAAATATTCTTTGAATTTAAACATCCCTTTTTTAATGATTCAATGATGCAGAATCAAATGTATTGTTAAATAATAAGCGCATTTAAAAAAAAAATTGTATAATAGAACATCGCTTGTTTAATGCTTTTGATGATATCCACACATTCCATTATTAAAATTATCGCACCTGATGTAAATTTGTTGCTTGTATAAATGTCAGTGGTCCTCACGCACTGGAATCTTCTGTAATATTCTCAATTGAATCGAAACCGACTATACACGTATTTTGTCGTCTATTTTTATCACCTGTAGTTTTTTATCAGATACATTGTACGTTCTTTTAGCTTAGTATAACTGGCTATTTCATTAACTCTATTATATATTTTTCAGTCAGACGGCTTTTATTTCTTAATTATTGTAGCCTTTGGTGAGTATTCCAGTGTTTCTAGAGGACTTTTGATTAGGTCTCCAATTTTCTCCTAGCCAGACTCGCCTCCGCTGCGGCCCGGCAGCGCGCGTCCTTGACCCGAGACGCAGTAATTCTCCGTTCCGGGAGTATTGATTATAATATCGTCCTATTTTATTTCACACCCGGGACGGCCCGGAGATTCTCCCACTCCAGCTTCATCGCGCATCTCTCAAACAGCCCTGCTCCTCCATAGATCCTTGAATCGAATTAAATATTTTGCTACGCGTTTCACTTTTTAATTTTCTCTGCGAGATTTAAATCTGCGGACTAATGGAATAAAATTACTGAAAATTTCCCGGTTGTCTTGCAGAGTTATTTATCGTGAGTAGGATAACGGAATTCCTGAGAATATTTTACACCTTGTTTAAAAATTTAGCACCCAGTGATTTAAACTATTTATGCTGTATTTAAATCAAAGGATTTATAAATGTATGTATATATATTACGATCGTGTATTCATAATGTAATGCAGCCGTATGGTTCCCTAGCAAGCACTGCAAATGTAAAGTTCACGCTGAGCGGCATGGTCAGCGGCCATTTTTCAAGGACTCCTGATGCGTCACGTCCGCACTGCGTGGATCTCCACAGACAACTATAAAGACATTAAAAAAATTGTCACAAATAAATGAATCATGTTCAAAATTTGATGATGTTTTTGAATTTTACTTTGATTCAAAGAAATTTTATATTTAATAAATTATTAAAAAATAATAAAACGTACACAACAACATATAGTGATTTATGTTTTGTAAATTTGTCTTGAATATGACAAATGCTTCGTTACATTAGTAACAATCTCACACGCTGGGCAGCTAGAATCTTTTCAATGCCATACATACACAAGTCTTGTGTATAAACGTGCATTTACCGCATTAAATGGTAATTAAGTAGACAACAGTAATCTAGCATAGACTTCAATAAGTACTTGCCGCAATAGCTGCATACCGAGTCGCATGCGGTCCGGTGTATTGTGCTCTGCGTGACTCGGCATTTGGTTTCGCACAGTTGTCACTTCCCAGGCCTCCGCGCCAGTCGTTTGACGTCCTCACAGGCGCTTTGATTAAATTTCACAATAATTATTAACCTAATCATGCAGTCGGGCAGAAACAGCATGCGGGATTTCATCTTTCTGGTGGAAAATTACCGATTATATTTTAATATTGCTATTTTTCTCATGGTATTTTTAACTCTGATGAAACGCACACCTTATGTTGTGATCCCTTGCCGTAGATAGAAATACTTGCTGAAATAAAACACCGCTTGGTTGATGATCGATAACAGATACGATCTGCACAAGCAGATTTGAATGATAGATTTACGTATAATTATTTAAGGCAACAAAGGCACATTTGTTTAAATATTAAAAGTGTTATTGTAAAAAAAGGGAATTTAAACTGACTATGCTTCTCCTAATTCTTTTTGTGTACTTTGGAAATTTCGACTTATTTTGTTGCAAGGGGTTCAAAAGTCAGGCATTCAAAAGAGTGTAATAATCAATGTGTATATCAATAGATCTAGTTAATTTATAATTCGACTAGTGCATCACATACGAAGTGGAGGCTTGAACTCTGGCAGCTGACCTCGGCCACTAACTCCGTGCCATTCAGCGAGGTACCCGGAGGGCATTGCTCGGGGCTCCGTGCATGACGGATTCTGCACCGGTGAAATGTGATGAAGAACTAAGCCGAAGATTACCCGAATGAAAAACCTAGTTTTAAAACGGCAAAGGTTGGAACGCACTAGACGAATTCCGGATGTTATTTATTTTATAGACTTGTGGTTTCAAAATAATATTTTCATTATATCTTTCAGCAGTTTGTTGAAATATTTAGTTAATTTTGAGAATGTGTGCTTGTTGACTTGGGCACGAATTTAAATTATTTTTTTATATTTAAAGGGTATTTACTGGTTTCTGTTGTTTGGGATACTCTCCACTGATTATAACTATTATATAAAACGAATCCTTTTTTGAACAGTGAACATGTGCTAAAAATACTAAAATAAATCGAACTTCCTTAAACAACATGTTTAATATCCTATACTTAAACCTCAGCCCAAAAATATCTGTCGACCGTCTTGACATCTGTTAGCATCTTCGTCAACTCGCGTATGTTTATCATGATGCGAAAGTCACAAAGCTTATAAAATTAATAGAACCTAGTGATGAAATTACGCGTCTATTCTTCCAATGCTGTACAAACTCCGTTTAGTACTGAGTATTTATCCTCCATTTTGATCCACTTTCGATAGCTGGTCGATGTGGCTGCAGGCTTTTCTCTCGCCGTCACGGTTGCATCACAGACTCATAATAAACAGGTTTGTCTTATCTCAGTCAACGGAAACTTTAAACTCACTCGAGAGCAGCTCTTATCGCAGGGCTTTATGAAGCGGGGTTCATTCATCGCTTGTGAATAGGTAGTTATATTTATGGTAATCGTTTTTAAAGTTTGTAACTCTCATTGAGTCATTTATTTTTTAGTATTGAAAAATGGCCCGGTTATTTTGCAATGTTTATTTGAGTGTCGCTATTAACACCAATGGAACATTGAAAAAATATTATATTAGCAGTCTTGCAGGCATTTTATTTAATAATAATAACGACAAATACTCTCTTATATTACTTATGTAATGTTGAATATCACATGAATATTTTTACAATTCTTTTCTCGATCTCAATGCTGAGGGTCATAAGTCTGTTGTTGAACTAGACTTTTTTTTAACGGTTTTCCACCGAGTAAAGATCCATCCTGTCAGGGAGACATGTTTAAAGTTCTTTACTTGGCTAAGTCTGTCCATCTTGTCCGTGATTGTTGAACGTTGGACTATGAACATTCTCGACTCCAATAACTCTTCATCTTGGTTAGTTATTTTGTTTTTTTTACGTGGCCAATGATTTAAGGATTTTTAAAGAGAAAACGAAGATAATCGATTTGATACAGTAAATGTTTCTAAAATATATTTTTTAAAAAAATCATATAAAAATTGGTTCTTTAATAACTATAAATCCTAAAGATTAGTGCCTTGTTTGAAATATTTATAAAAAATAACCATCATCTCACATAGTGGCATATAGCATATACGTGTGGTCTTATTGTGGAAAAGTGATTTGGGTTATATCAGTCGTGTACCATGCTATGAATGGTTCAAATAAAGCCAGAGCTCCTCTTTATAATTTCACGAGCGCCCGGACCTCCTAGTCACATCTCATATTAGATTCGTGCGGCGGCTACATGCTTCTCCTGTGAGTCTCGAAATGATTCCGCCGCTTTCAAAATATGCTAAGCGGGGAGACTGCGATAAAAAGAGATCAGCGGAGGAATCCAAAGCCTTATCGATAGAGATCCCCGGCGCGCGGATTGGACTCCGCCTTTAATACGAAGATCGAGGATGCTGGAACTGAATACGGATTCCGCATAACAATACTGCACGATCGATTATTGTAGCTGTGTTGTATATTTTATGGCAATTCGACGTTATTGATACCATAAAGATGTTTCAAAATTCCCTACCACGATGCTTCGAGATTAAGCCTACTATGTATAGAATTCGTATTTAAATATTTTTGTACATTAATTGTAATATACATATAAATTTTTATTGACTGTAAAGAAAAATCGAACTATTTATTTATATAAGTAATATAAACAAGTAAAGCAATCTTGGACTGCGATTATGTGTACTTAAATTATACAGTTTAAATATACATATTTAGCAGGCGTTATTTATATATATATTATTTCAATAAATCGGCATGTATGCTGCTTAGTAGGGTAGGTACGATTATACGTTGTATAATTCAGCATTGGTGCGTTACTCCATTTCGCGTTCAAACCGTAACCCCGGGTTTGATTAGCCCAATCAGGTTTATCGTGAAGTTTATTTGCAGCACAGGAAATGCCGTGGATGAGGGAGGGAGGGGGAGGGGGCAGAGCCTTCATCCCCGCGGGGCGCGGCGCGACACGGACCCTAATCAAAGCACACCCTGATTTTGGATTATTGTGGGATTTTGACACTTTCTAGCCTTATTTACATTACATATAAAACATAAGCATAATCAGCATTTACATATAGTCTAGCTTCAATTTATTAATTTGTATAATTCTTAAAATTATTTTGAAGCCGAGGAACTCGGTATTATTTTACAATTATTAAATTTTCAAATAAACAATATTATTTGTTATGTTGCGACTTTGTATATTTGATAACTTTTGTTAGCAATAATTTTCAAATAAGGCTTTCATCATAAGGTATTTTGACATCGTAGCGTATTTTTAAGTGAGGACTGCTTGAAGTTTTAACATTATGCCCTGGTCCTGTTCATATTTGCTAATCTCTACTTTAGATGCAAAGTGCTTTCCAAGCGCCAGATAATTCAGCGCCACCGCGCCAGCAGTCTCGCATTACCATACTTCAAGATAGCTTTAATATCTTGGCAAATAAATTGCAAAGAATATAAAGCCCTTCGCTGTATTAACATTTTCCGCAGTATTTATTTATTTACATTATTGTAATAATGTTGTAGTTTAAGTAATATTGGAGATTTATTTATCTTATGATGCCATTACTTATATCCCCCATGGTTATTTTCAGTGCGTATTTTTGCTCCCGGTTAGTGTTTTAAATATTTATGAGATTAATGGTGGATTTTAATAAGCACATATGATCACGGTTAACATCATTCACGAAAGCCTACGCAATCTATTTTATTTACAAAGATGTTTTGATATTGGCGTAAATTATGCTGAAATCCGTGTTAAGTAAATTGATCAAGTAATTATGCTACTTATTATTAGAGTATCGACAAAGCGTGTTGGGGTATACTTTACAAATATTGCTTTAAGACATTCATTTAACGTTGCATGTCATTTATGTTAAGTGAGGAATACATCTCAACCATCGATGACAGTTGTACCATTCATAGCTACATTTGAAGCAAGTTCAGCTGATGAGTGTTTCTTTTTTTTTTTAATTCTATCTCTTATAAAAATGCAAATATCACAGCCAAGTTTGTATCGTTTTTTCGAGGTTGTTTTCTTGTGTTTTTTTAATTACTGTTGTTGATGTTATTTCCTATTATATTGGATTCCGAAAGTTTTCTTTGTGTATTTATTTAATTTGTCAGTTTTCAGTATACCGTAGTTTTTTTCACAATTATTTCTTCGCCTCTTTGAGGATTCAATGTTTCATAGGGCTCTGCCTTTAAGATAGGATATTGTATTTGTTTGGAATAGTTGAATCGGCACAAGACGAAGTATTAGCAAAAGGCCTGTGAACTCATCAGCCTAAGAAGACAATAGTTATTTATTGTAATTAATTTTGAGTCTTAGCCAAATGACGTTTACTCGCGTGGTAGATATCGACACCTGAGACGATTTGATCAGACAAATCAATTACATTACCAACAGGTGTTCTAGTCTAGTCGTTAGACATATTAAATCTACTTATATAATTTAAATACATTATAAAAAAATATATTAACTAATCAAATATGTTCAGATGATTTGACAAATGTTTCTACGTGCAAACGTTGCTTACTTATTAATATTTATTACTAATTTTATGTGGTTAAATTTTAATATGTTTTTTTATTTATACATCTCGGTTTTTTTTTCTACAAAATATTTTTTAATGCAATATAACCTTGTTTAAAGCGACAAGTGAAATATGTACGTGCGCATGCCTTGAGCTCCGAGCGTGACGACCATATGAAATCATTGACACGTGGTGTATTAATAAATTTCAAATCAATTGCACGACATCCGAGCCCGCCGCCACTGCCGTGCGAACTAATTTCTTACTCTTACAAAATTTATATTATATTTAACGGGCAATATTTTTTATTAAATATTTTTAAATTTAAATTTTATGCGTTAAAATCTTTTTATATTTAGACTTTTTCAATGGAAAGTTTTAAAAATAAGTATGTTATAGTAATAACACATTCAGTTTTATTTTTTTTAATTTTGTTAAATTTTGTCGAAAATCATCAAAATGACCAAAAAAATATTTTTTTGATATAGCGTGGAATAGACGAAAAACCTGAATTTATCGAATTTTCATTATAATATATCTGTTTAATATAATAGTGGTATTCGAGCGGTGCCACACCGGAGGCCGTAAAACTGCAGGTACCGTGTCGATCTGGCGTTCCAGAAGTTATTATGGCGATGTTGTCTTCAGTAACACCAGACACAGGCCAGCTTGCGCCCCCAAGCCGGTGCCTCAGCAAACTCTGAGTAAACACTCTGCCTCCCTCCGAGTCTGCGGTGCACTCGGGAAATTGAAATTTCTCAGCGAATTGAAAGAATGTTATATTTAATGGCGGCTTTACGACCGTATCGTAAACTTTATTTTTATGTTTCGTTTACATTTTGACTACCATTGTTGATACTAAAGATGCAAACGAAACGGATACGGAGCTCTTGAACGCGTCATAAATTTTATTTTAATTTGGTACCTATCGCAGTATTTACTTTAATAATACTGATCATAAAATATAGTCCACCAAAAATGCCAAATATTGAATACATTAAGATTATTGAAAATAAAAATAGTAGTTCAATTTTTTATAGTCTGAAGAGAATTTAGTATATTTTAAATTTATATAAACTGCACTGGACGTTACTTTCGTTAGTAGAAACGGTTTTAAAAATTGCTGGGATTTTAGTGTTATGAAACCCAAAAAAATCTTTATCCACGTACTTTTTTCTAAATTCATTAACCGGCCGAGGGGCTCTCACATGAAATTATCTGTCTTTAACGACTAACATCGCTTCCCACCCCTATTTTTCCTTCTCTTCAGGGTCTTCATTTATATTGATTTTTATCTCGAACTTATATATACCTTACAGTAGCTATTTATGCCATTATACCGCAAAGTATTAATTGTTAATCGATATGAATACATGAATGTGCTATAAAATTTCTAGAATGCGTGCTTTGGATATAAAATAAAATTTTAATGTACTTAAATAAATGACACATCAACTTGCAATCCTGGCAAAGTCATCGCAGATCAGAATCTGTAAAGAGGATCATTGTACTCTCCTACTTAATATTGTTGTTTATTCTAATAACAAACTAAGAGGGTGTCTGGGGGCTTTTGACTTCTGATGAAATTATCTCGCGGGGAATGGTTATTTTAGCTCTCGTTGACTGCAGCGAACAATGAGATGAAGTTGCATGATTGTTTGGGACAAGTTGAACATATGAACATTCATATCTTCTGGGTGTGAAACTATAGAAAATATATAGTAAAATTTATTTTTACATAAAACTAATTTTTTATATTGTACCATAAAAACTAAAGCAATGTTAAATAAGCATCGCAAAACTTCTTTATCTTATGTACTAAAACAACGTTGTTTTTGAAAATAACATATTTTTATACTTCATACTAAATTTGATTAGCAAACTACCTCTCTGATTTTTAAATGATATATCAGATACAGTATGAATACTGGTATTTGTTTTCCTGTAAATCAACAGTCCACCATTCGTATCAATCTCATATGAGATTTTTCCTTGTTGCTAGGCGCTTGTGTTTAAATAAATGCTCACTTAGCAACTCCAGTTAATCAACGGCGGAACTGACATTTGGTACAAAAAAAAACATTACACTTTGTGTATCTTTTAATTTATCTTTTTAATATGTTTTTTTGCTTAGATGTTTATTTTTATTGTAGTTTTTGCTTTGACATTCAAATCAACTTTTGCAATTTTGAATGTTATCAAAAGATATTGTCAATGCTTAGGATGCGCAGCTTACTCGTGTGCCTCACCTGGCGCACACAACCAACCACCTTTCAACCTTTTTTACTAGTCTTTTTCAAAAATTAAGTTTTGATTGTACGGAATCGGGCGTTTTTTTAATACTCTATTCAGTAAGGTAAATCATACTATTTTATGCCGAAAACTTCTTTTGTCTTTGAAATCAATATAATCATTTGTACAAATTCAACCAACAAAATTAACATATTGTTTTCGGATATAAGAAAACCACAAAAAATGTCTATTAGAAAAACAGATATTAGGACAGTTCGTTTGCAAAAATGCATAAGCATAATAAGTGAAAGAGATTTTGATGAGATGAACATAATTCTCAACGCGTTATCGTTTTGTCTAATAAAGTCAATGATGTTGGCAATATTTTTTTTTGTTTTTCGTTAAAATATTAACCGAAAATAGTTAGTGCCTTATAACGGGTTACGTTTTTATATTTGCATCTTTATGAATATGTGATGTTTTCCACGAATGATTGATTTTATTCAATATTATAAATGGAAATTGTTATCGTCAACAAATAATGCGTCCCCCTTCGGTTTTCCCCTTTCATAAAGCGTATTCGATGAATAAGGCATAAACACGTGATAAAATTCCCTAATGTGAAATTCATCCTCAGCATTTTGCATTCAAGTTTTTCAGCTTGTGTCACTCACCTCGCCTCAGTGTCGCCGTAGCATATCCTAGTTGAATTGAACTGGAAGTGGGATATTTGTACGTCACCCATCAATTACTAAACACAAATCGTAGTGAGGGCGTGATTCATCCGGTACTACATTTAAGAGAACTTATTTTCACTAACACGTTCGAACACCTTCGTTAGTGAAACCTTTTAGTTCACTAAATCTAATTTCATAGAATGCTGATTGTGATTTTTATATTATAATGGGCGGTAGTTTAGATTGCAAATATGGTACAGAAAAAGATAAGAATGATGAGTTTTCTTTCTCTTCAAGGCTAAATCATTTTGTTGGGAAAGTAAATTCGCTTAATGTGAAAATATAAAATAATAACTGCGGACCAGTTTTTTTTAACGCCCGCACACTAGCCCAGTTCGTTATCGCATGTGAAATCATCTACTCGCGGGAGTCAGCCGTTTCACTCCAAACAATACTCATTCTCAAAACCGGGTGTCAAAGATGAGTAACAGTAGTTTTGTTGAACCTTACCGAACTGCGAAGATCCGTCGAAATTATTATGGCGGTTTGTTAGTGCGGGTCAGTGTAAATGTGGGTTGAATACGACTACACTTGACTACAGATGAATCCGGAAAATAATTAGCGATCAAACATATCTACGTGTTATGATGAATTAAAAATACATTGAATATTTAGATTACGTACTTAATAATTTGTTGATTGTGAAAATATCTGATTGGAAAGAATTTTTCGAAGCGGTAGAAACATCTGACAGGCAAATAATTATTGACAGGCAGGATCTCAATTCAACATATTATACGTTTCAAATCAATTGAATTATTTCCTTGAGTGTCTCGCATGCATGTGCGCGGGGGCGGCGACTATCGACCGCCCCCGCCCCCGCCCCCGCCCCCGGCCGCGGTGTGGGGTGCGTGCGAGGGTGGGGGCGGGGGCGGGGCGGGGGTGGCAGGGTCCGCGCCTCAACAGAGGAACGCGGGGGGTAGATTATGGACGGACTTTCAAGGGTTGAAATTAATTAATTCTCGGGTCTATGCTTTTATCGCGAAACGTTTTTTCACCGTTTGAGCTGGATAAAATGTTTTTTTTTTATGGTTTGCAATTATAAATTAATTTTCACTTCGTAAAATATTTGTAATGCTAGAATCGTAGTATCAATGTGTGTATTTTGAAACGTATAATAAACAGAGGTAATACTCGTATAATCCCCATTCAATGATACCGGTCGCATTCTACCGCCCTTTACGACTGACTCATTCATGTGACTATAGAACCAGACTATATATGCTATCTAGGTAAGTAAGTAATACGAAACTTATATTTTGCGTAGAAAATACCCGTTACACAATTATTCCACGGCGGAAGTTCAATTTTATTTTTTCGTGTTTATGTAAATAAACCTCGTGTTCATTGTAGTTAACAATGTTTTTTATAATTTCTTAAAAATCGTGACTTATTTTCGTTTGCGTTAATTTTCTTTTAAAAACAAAGCTATTTTCATGTTTTGATTTCATTTTCGTGATAGCCATCAATATACAATATAATTTAAATTCTTAAAAATACTTTACAAAAGTATATTCTTTTTTACTAGCTAGCGTCGAAGTATTGTTTGATCGCCAATGAGATCAACATCAACATCGAAACCCACGATCAGTTTGAACCGATTGAAAGGATGTCGAAGCTACGATTCTTGTCCTCAATATAATTTCATATATTTAGCTAATCAATTTTTATTTTGATGCACTTTTCCAGACATCCTGTAGTCGTACTAGACGACGGCGGCCAAATATTGATCCGCACAACGCCCTACTGGGTGACTCACGCCAACCTGACCGAACCCTTTTTATTTTTATAATGGGGCCTTTATTTACAAGTTATGTATTAAAATAATTGTAGGTTGACGTAGTTTGCACAACTACTAAAAGCCATGGTAAAACCCATACGATGATTTATTATCAACCTTATTTATATACAACGTTTTTAGTTAAATTTTTTTGTTCGCCTATATAAACTATTTTTATATTAGTTAATTAAGGTTTTGAGGTTTTGCATGCTTATTGCCATTATTAACAGTTTTTATGAGCAGAATCGATTTTCATAGATATATTTATTACGCAATACAAATATGGCATATGTATGCAATAAAATGACCCTCAATTACGCCCTGGCCTGTCTTCAATGTCAGGCGGAGATTGAAATTATAAGATTTTTTTTACCGTCTCCGCCATTTTCCTTCACTTTAATTTTTTTTTTTTACTTTTCCAATCGTCTTAAAATTTGCAAATACGAATTAAAAAAATATCTTTCCTCTTTTCCAGAATTCTGAAATCGGGTTTTTTTTTACAATGGCGTTTATTTATCATATAATCATTACATTATAAATTTGGTCTTATGTTACCTTTAAATAAATATTTCCGATTGTGTCAGAGTTTCTCTCGATTAATAAAATATGCATAATATTACATGTAGATTCATTTTAAAATAGCCTCAGCATTATCGACCAAAACTTCACACCATCAGACGAAAAAACAGGATGTATGTTTTGTGGCAGTATACGTCTTCGACTATTCCTCATATCTTAAATAAATTAAAACTTATATAAATTCACACATTTAATTCGTGAATTAATATAATACTACGACGTCTGTGGTAGTTGCGTAAAATATCAACTCTTTTTGTCAAGAAATGTATATTTTTTGTCTGTAAATGTTGTTTTCTTTTATAACTTGCTTAAGGCAACAGAATATGGCTTCCTTCAGTGTTACTGCTATCTATTCACTTCAAAATACAACATAAAAAAATATGTTTTGGTTACAATACTATTTTTATCATTAATATTGATTGTCAAGGTTTTTATATGACTTGTAGGTCAAGCCGTTCCATTGGGAATTCATTATTGTACGGGTGCTGTATTGTGTTGCACTTTTAGTGAATTGATTTATGTGTTACCGACTCGTAGTCAAGAATTTTGTTAAGAACAGGTTATTCGAGATTATTTACCATTTACCATTAATACGTGTCCATATCTAAACCTGTCTACAAATTCATGACTTGTTCCGAATCCTCTGAAATAGAAGCGAGCGGTTATGGTTATTAAAAATGTCGAGGGCACGAAAAGGATAAAAAATTTCTGTATGAATTATGTTTATTTACAATTTTATGCCAATTCTTATATCCTCTTAAATAATTTATGTAATTTTGGTAAGGTAACGATATTTGAATTGAGACGAACAAAGAAACGAATTGAGCTCTGTGAATGTTATTTTACTTTGGAAAATTATACAATTAGCTAAGCCGCTGCCATAGTGTTTTGAATATCAAGAGGCGAAGGAAACGAAAATAGAAAAAAAACAACTAAAACAATAGAAGCAGCCGATGTTTGAATGCTACTCTAGTACCCGAAACTTACGAGATGATGCTGCTTTATATTATGTACTGGATGCTGTATCGTCACAGTCTTCCGAACACGGGCAGAATCAATAAAAACATTTGTGTGCATGCAAGGCCTTGTATTTACAAAGTAAAAAGCAGAATTATTGTGCCTACGTATTTTTTTATTAAAATAAAAACAGTAAGTTATACCTGCGGGTTTTTCCTGAGTGATTCATCACACACGGCCCCTGGGCTAGCAGACTGCACACTGCCCGCCCGTCTCGTCTGATATGGTCCCAGAGATACTTAGTATGCAAATGAGTGCATATTTATCAACTCCATTCATACAAGCTACTCCATTGTTAGAGAACGAAAGGGAAATCTTTCTGTACACACAAAAACTGATAACAAGGATATACATTTACTGTTCGCTCGCTTTGTACTCGATTTACTAACAGTTCACCTAAGTTCAAATGGTTCACATATTGTGTTACTTCAGGCGTGCAGTAACATGCTTGTAATATTTCAAATTTGAAATATTCGCAATGTGAATTTTCAACAAGGGTCAGCAATTTGTCCTTTAATTTATCTTGTTTTGCATTTTTGATCTCGCGCATGTCTTCAGTAGTTATTTTTCTTCATTATTAAACATAAGCGAGCAGGTATGTAAGGTTTACCTAGATGTCTTGCATTCCGCAAATTAGAATGAGTTTTTATCCATGAAGTGGGTGTGATGTCGTCTTTAGTGTTTTAACTCTTTCTCTCGCAGTATGAGAAATAACCCGAAGTCACTGTACGATTATCAAGATAACATTGTCGCCATATTTGTTGGATAGGCTTTATTTTTATGTTTTGATAAGCTCGCTAATTTAAAAAAAGCGTTACTAAGTGCTTAGGGTTGTTAATGTTTAGACACGCTGGATGATGAATTTAAAAATAAGGCGCAAATTGTGTAACACCTATAATCATTTTACGAACAAATATAGCATGGTTTTTACGTTTTTATTATCAAGTATATATTTTAAAATTTTAATTTATATTTTAATTAAAAACATTAAAATTTCACAGACTAAATATAGTATAAGCACAAAAGGAATATGGGTTCTATTGAGATTATAGTGTAGAAATGTATACGTCTAGAAAGCCTGAGGTATATTTTTTCTAGTAAACATAATTGACGGACGTTATTACTAGATATAAGTTTCAAGACATTTTTGTGTAATATTCGTGAAAGGAAATGAACAACTTGTTTGCTGTTAATTAAGATAAAGGCTAAACGTACGTTCTCTTAATTATTAAGTCGGGCACACGTACTGAATGGGAACGGAATCTATTCCGCACAATAGTCCAGCAAGGATTTCCTCGTCCTTTTCTATTAAACATTCCATTGAGTCGAGCGGATCAAAAGGTCCTTGCCGACCTTTAGTGATGTACGCTGGTCGTGCTTAGTAATTTATTTTTGGTATTGATATGAATTAGGCTCGTGGCTGTCCTCGCGGGCGCCCAGGTCGCAGGAGCGGAGGCGGTAGGATCAAATTCCAAATTGCCGTGTCGCTCTTCTCGGTACCGGCCAATTGGCGACCGAAACGCTCTAGAAATGTTCACCGGGAAAGTGGGTTTATTAACCGGGAGCGCTTCAGTGCGCCGACGCCTCTGATCTCGCGCTCGTAACGTGGATTCAAATAATCCCCGTGACCTGTGATAAGATAAGCTTCGTATTTCATACATTATCCCAGGTTGTCTTTTAAGGATTCGACAGTGGAAGTTTTACTGTGAAAAAACAGCAACCATGAAATTTATTAAAAACAAGCGATAGTTTCTAGAATTAAACATGAATTGTATCAATCAGTAAAATTGTTATTATTATTATTTTTCTTATAACAAATAAATATTATTATCCTAATTGATTATATAATTATTACCATTAGGCATAATGTGTTTATTTGCCTTTTAGGAATTAAATAATTCACGCATTTGTGCATCTCCCGAATGTGTTATTGTTCTTCTACTTGTAGTGTATTTGTTGTTGAGACCATTATACTTTAGTGCTTATTATGATAAAAAATAATAACTTACAACGTACTCCTCAGAGAACCGAAACGCGGTAACCCTTTTAGGACAGAGTGCAGTGGTAAACATGTTAGTATAAAATAATCTCGGTATAATGTACCTGCGCAAATGCATCGAACGGGTGACGGTCTGAGTGCAACACAAGTACCTCTGTATTTCCAGCAGCCGCCGGGACTCGGGACAGGTTCCCACGAGGCAGGCCTTAAGGCAGCTCAGACCTCGCCCAGACCGACTCTCACCTTTCTTCTGCTCGAAAACCGACCCAAACACCGTCTTCACAACCGCTGCACATACCCAAGCTTTTTAATTCAGCTTTAATCGCATTATTCCGCTGATCTTAGTTAATGCAGAGCGCAGAAATAATGTCTACAGTAAGAATGAATTTTTCGAACAATGTTAGCAAATCTGATGAGATTTTGCAGCGCCTACTATTATTTGTGTCGGTGCAGCTTACACAATGAGAGAATTGCTTCATTACAGAAACATCGCAATTTTACACCTATTATGCACTCGTATTTACTTTCGCCTTTTAAAAACTCTACGACACGAAAAACTCCACGAATGTTTTTCGTTGCATCTCGACAACACGCGCGCTAGAGGAAATTTACCTACTGTGAGGCAATCAATTTGTAATAACAGGTGTTTTTGTATCGATTATTTTGGTGTTATGCAAAAACGAGCAGATTTCATTAAATATATATTGTATTGTGCCGTTTTACGTGGGTACTAATGGATACTCTAATATATTTTGTAATCTCCTATTGTTTCATTCACCAGAACGTCGGCTAATACACTGGTAATTTACGCTAAGAAATTGTCAAATCGCGAAATTTCGAGTGAATTTGGCGTGAGAAAAGAAAAAAAAAAGGCTGAGATTCAATGCCAAATGAACTAACGAGTACTCGGCGATGACACAATAAACTTTGTTTTTAGCATAATCGCGTTCTCACGTTTCTTGTTTAATTTATGTATTGAGAATCTATCGCGATTTGATATTGATTTGTATTTTATTAACAATCAAAAGGCAAATTCGCAGGTACGCGCCTTATAAGTTGTTAAATTTGTTTTGAAATCAACATTCCTTGCATGTGACTCGGTCGCAAATTGAAACTGTATTTAAACAGCTGTTTTGTATTAACAAAACAATCTTAGCCGTTAGGAAATAGGTTTTTGAAAGGAATATATAAAATTTGATTAAACGTAATATTAAAGGTCCCTCTCTTTATGTGGTAGATAATTACTGTCACTAATTCAACTATGGCGTGATTATGTGGATTTGGGTTTATAATATAGCAGAGAATACTGGTCATATTTATCGCACTGTTAAACTGTAAATTTATTATATTGCGTTCATCCTAATGTGTTCGTGCATTTTAATGCTGATTTGTAAATATATACAGATTTTATTTTTAGTATAATATTAAAAAAATATGAATAACTATTTATTTGTATATTTCAAAGA
This sequence comes from Atopsyche davidsoni, assembly GCA_022113835.1. NCBI lineage: Eukaryota > Metazoa > Arthropoda > Insecta > Trichoptera > Hydrobiosidae > Atopsyche > Atopsyche davidsoni. Next base: position 3,320,125 of record JAILWY010000006.1, on the reverse strand, counting down.
TGAGTGGATGAGAGAAAAATGAGTCACCTACGTCGTTGTATGATTCATGGCATTTCCAACTGTCTTCTAGGAAACCCAACAACTATTAAGTTTTTGCTGTATAAATTTGTATCGTTGTGTTCGTTTACCTTAGTTTTAATTAATAATGATCACACAGCTCAGCTTATAATTGGTATCAATAAAATTATTAATTCCTATGATGGAAATATATAGCATGACTAAGCGAAACCAAGTTACTACATACATTAGATCTTCTTTTTATGTTGTCTACAAACGGAGGTCAGACGTCACCGTCTATTCGGCTCTTGGCATTTAACGCTCGTTATATGTAGCAAAGTCCATGTTTGTATCTCCAAAATATTTGCCTAACAGAACCATGTTATATTTCAAATTTCACATATGTGTAAGCATGCCTATTTCATTTCCTTCAAGCCTCTTAAAGGTCACGTTTCTTTGGAGAAAGTCCCGAAGGCTTTGTATCTCCCGATGATGTCCATTATATTACTAAGAAATATTATAAAGTGTCGTTGCGTTTTTCTTGAGAGGGAATGCATGTATAAGAAGCAGTCGAATTAAGGTGGCGATGAGATGTAGGTAGCGATTTTTAAAAGTTTATGAGATTGCGTCCCCTAGTTTGCGCGCCCACGGTCTCTAGATAGTTTAATTGCATTACGTGCGTACTTCAGTAATTTATATTGATAATTATCATCGACTTGATGCCTCAAGGTGTAAATATCGTATCGAAGGATAGGCGTCAGTCAGTCACATCTGGAGATGAGTTCCCATGCGGTGCAGCGCCACACGCAACAATCTCGTCTAGTTGGATTGTTGTAATTATTGTATATACATAATAAAACGCGCGTCTCCCACAGTAACAGCTGTTTAATACTTTTATTATTATAATTACTCATTGGATTTTCTGTGGATTTAAAATTAACTAAATTTCCTTTGTGAAAATTGTTTTCTCTCCCAATGTAATCTTCCTCGTTCGTGCAGTGCGCAATGCGGCCGCACTTCATTGTTGGGCTTGTTCGCTTTCATTCCGTGGCATAAGCAAAATGCCTACGAAACATTTTTATTATTTTTAAACGTTTTAATGCTGTTTTCTAGAGCGCATTGAAGTAAACAAACAAACTCTGTTGCATGCCATTCATTTTTGTAAATTAAAAAGAAGACAAGATGTTGTTGGAATATTATTTTCTTTTTATAATTATACCTATAATGATTTACGCCTTTTTTATTACAATCTATTTCCATAAATATACTTGTACGTAATATATTAAATTACACGCCTTCGATACATCTCAATATTATAGAAGTTAAATAATTCGAGAAAAATATCATACTAACCGAAGTATTGAACCGTATTTCACGGTTTATTTATTCAGCCATGAATCTACTTACTTATTATACATGGCATAACATATCGTTAATATCATTTTCAGTAACTGTTCGTTTGGCCCTTTTAATCTCAATCGTTTTCTCAATCAATATGCTTTCTAATTTATCCAACGACATATGGTTTAAACTTGGACTGGGAAGCGGAAATTTTGTATACTCGCGTTAGGGTCCATCTTATGAGGTTTCGGGTTTTAGTGCAAGCTATAATAGCATCTGCTTTGGTTTTGCCGGAAATTTAGGACACAATTACACATTTCGCCCTCTGCTCGCTCAGGTGGGGCAGCCCCGGTCAGCTGCGCGTTACCAGTTTCGTTTATCAAACGCGAAACTCTATCCGTGCGCCGCGGCGGTGTATCTCTTTAGGGGCGTCGTATCTCCAATTACGCGTGATGTAATAATTATTTTTTACCGAAGCATTCTATAGGCGATGGTTGCGTATGATGTTACACATGCAATACGAGAGTCGTGTTAGATAACTCTATCGCGCACTGTGATCTCTATATTGATGTGTAGTCTTCGCATTATTTTTATTAAATGCCTCTACACACATAGCAACAAGTCGTGCTACCAACTTGCAGTAAGCCAATATCGTCCTACATTTTAGGCAAAACCACAAAAAAAACCCAAAATAATGGGACGCTATTGGCTAGCTGAAAGTTGGTGGCTCGATTTGTTGCTACGTGTGTAGAGGGCTTTATGAAACAAAATAAGCATTCACAACTGAAGAGCGTGATTTTATACGTAATAATACAAGTGTTATCACATGATGTTGTGATCAATCAGTATTTGATGACGTTATTTAGTTAATTACATGTATGTACTGTATAGTTGTGTTGTAAAGTACCTAGATTGCATCTGAAGTATCGGTTTAAATGAAGTTCTGATAGCTTTTATTTATGTAAATAACAATTGCGTTCTCACAGTTTTACGTTCCACACTATTTCTTATCATCCCGCATTGATTAAAGTACTGTAGTTTAAAAAAAGTAAATCATTACTTCCTTATAATTATAGAGCTGTCATTGTTTCGCACTCATAAAATTTCTCATAAATACATGCTAATTTATCATAATTATATAATCATAAAGAATTATCTTTTTTTAAATTTAGGTTTTTTCTTTGTAATAGGGCGTACATTGCTAAAACGTTGCCATTCACACAATCTTTGACTGAATAAACCACACAGTTATATTGTTTGGTTTTTGATTCTTAACGAATCCTGTATTTCAGAATGGTAGTTACGTCCATTTTATTTTGATTACAGACGAATATTGCTTACAACAGTCCTAACCCTCGTGTTTGGTTGTCCACAGACTTGGTTCACTGCACGAACGAGCCTAATGTTTCCATCCCGCAGCTGGCCAACCTTCTGGTGGAGCGGTCGCAGAGCACCAACTGGGTGGTGGTGTACAAGGCGCTCATCACGGTGCACCACCTGCTGGCCTACGGGAATGAGGTAGGTCCACGCTCCACCTTTCCATCAGGATGGAATCGTACAAAAAGCTCAGTGAACATGTATTAGATAAACCTGTTTTTTTAGTGACTTGTTTATTAGCTTGAACTTAGAGCATCGGTGTCAGCATATAATTGATATAAAAAATAATTTTGAAAAAAATAATTTTGAAAAAAATAATATGACTAAGAATTTACAAATACGTGTTAATCTGATTTAAGGATGTATTAACTTCTTCATCAAGTTTTTCTCCTCAGAGGAGGTTGGCGACCATTTCACTGAGATACTCATGCTGACCCAGTGTTCATGGTTTTCTACGGGGAAAATAGTGTATTAACTAAATGGATTAATATTATTGAAAAATGATTCATAATAAAATTATGATCATCGTTTTACCAAGATATTTATATAATCTTAGCATTTGAATATTACTTACTTTATAGTATATTTATATTTAAAAAAAAAAACTTTTTGACTATTTGTGACGTGAGGTAAATTTCCAAAACAAGAATCCAAATGAAAAAAATATATTTTCCTAGACAAAAAAATAGTCGTGTAAATTTGAAACTGTCGTATATTATCGGATAAAATGTATTTTCATATCCTTTGAATGTTGTCAGATCTATAGAGAAAAAAAAATAGTTTCTTGTTATGGCGATACGCTTGATGTGAAAATGGAAAAAAGTAGAAAAAAGTTGTCTAATGATGTACGCTACTTCGTTCGTCGCACTCGTCAGTCAGTTCCTCAGATCCTTGTCGGGCGAGTCCTTCAACTTTTCGCAGTTCGATGCCGCCAGCATGCCCGAGTGGCGATTTACTTATCTAGAGAAGGGTCTCCACAAGGGTCCGTTTGTCTCACCGGAGCTCTCTCGCAGGTCTCCCGCTCGACCTACTGCAGGTGTCAGGCTTATTATATCGTCGACATCAATAAATTGAAACCTTTATAAACACAAGTAATACGTTTTTAATGCTAAAAAAGCATTAGTTGAGGACTTTTTGTTACATTGTAAATATACGACAATATGAAAGATACTAGTGTAGAACTTCCGACCGATATTACGTCAAGCTACCAAATACGTGGTTTATTAAAGATATGCGCGAGTCGCTGTAAACCCGCGGCGTTTTAGAAGGCGCCTGTTCTCTACACTATTAAGATTTATCGTAATATAAAGCATATCCGTACGACTTACTTGTTTATCATTTTTTCAGTCTATTAACCTAATTTGTTAACATAATGACACGGTTTAAATATATTGAAATAATCGAAATCGTGCCATCTTTCTGCGACCTCTGTCCATCATTTGAGAGTCGTGGAATAAAACAGAGAACACTCCGTTTAGGTCTCCGTAGGGTTCCCCATGGTTGTTAACACTTAATAATACACAGTTACATGCACAGTGCATGCATACAGTGATTTTCCACGGCTTGTGGTTGCATCTTCTGCGCGTTTGATGCTTTGGGAAGTGCGTGCGTGCGTGCGTTCTTCTCCACGATTTTATGTCTATTCCAAATAATTTTTTTGTTGTTGAAGTAATTGCTCTTCAAATATAAGATTTATGTCGATATTTGGTTGTTTTTTTGTGTTTTTTATAAGTTGAATGTCTTCTACGTGAAAAATTCGACCATGTTCATTGTTAATAAATTAATTAACCATTCTTTGTATCTATTTTGTAGTATGGTTTATGTATGACTACGTTTAAGGCAAACACCGTCGTTCGATTATGTATCGAAGCATGTGGATGTTTTTAATAACACCTTTCGCTAGACTTCTCATATAAATTTTAAACCGCATGACATATCGTAGATGCTATCTAACTGTTGTGATTGTTTATGTGGGAACAATTTCGTCGAGAAGGTTGACCTTTTATGGCAGCGACTATCGGCTCTGCTACGACTAGAGAAGGTCACACACTTAGAACAATAGCTGCGAGTATTTGCTTAGCTTTATCCAGACTCGTACACGAATACGAAATTCACAGTGATTAATTTTGTAACCTCGTTGTAAATAAATAATTTATTGAAGCCGGTTCTGTGGCATTGTTTCAGACTATACAGTGCCGTGATAATGCGAACATTTTGCACAGCAACAGCTGTGTAATGTTGCTTTTAGTGTATCATAAATAACATTTCGTCCCGTACATGCGGCATTCGCTGCTAAAACTGCGGATCTGAGCACACAGACAAATATTCCAGCTTTATAAATATGGATTGATAGCAAGGTTAATTTGATATATTCCTCAATGTTTATGACATTCAAATACACTTAGGAAATTTAACATTTAAGCATGGTTAATAATTGATTAAAGTATTTTATACTTCAGCTATTAATCAAATTCATTGAATTGAATTATAAACATATTAGCATTTCTAATGCATAGGAATCATGAATCATGGTCACAAACATGCAAATATAAAGCCAATCAGTCATGTAGGTCTAGTGCTGAATAAGGGTCCCTCTGCGGCGTAGACCTTCCTTGTAATATGTATATACTCGAGTATCAGCATTGCATCTATTGCTGGATTAAGGTCTCCTCATGCATCCGTTAACGACATAAAGCTTATTTCGTAATAGATTTAATTGAATTTTCATTTCCATTACATATTGTGATACAGGGATATGGCTTATGCGGTATGACGAGGGTGAAGATTTGAGCATGCAGTGTTTTATTATCTACATGAACTATCTACTAAAATATCACGTACCCTTGTTATTACATCGCTGTTTTGGCAGGGCCGCAAGGTAAACCACACGTAAAATAACACCTTACAATTAGATCAAGGGACGCGCTGTGGTCAGTGAAAATATTACGGTTCAACGAACTGTTTGGAACTTGGAGCATTAAAATAGCCAAGAAGAAACTCAGGCCTAGGAAAGCATTTTTTCACTGGTGTGGTTCTCGTTCCGGCGCAACTATTATATAATAAAAGTAGTCTAATGGCGCCTACTTGTTAGAAGCTGATTATTAAAAGTGCAGACGGAGTCTATAGTATGTAGGTTTGCTATATTTATTTAAATTGCTCTTGCGGCAATTCTCGAGAGATTGCTTCATGATCATTCAATTTACATAAAAATATAAATGTTAAGTACGTTCGACTGAATAGTAGTATTTTTTATATTCGAGCACCGTTCGTTTTGCTTCTGTTGTACTTAACAAAATATTTTATTTAATAATCCAGTAAAGCAATAATAATTATAAAATACCGGAAAATATTTTAGAGCGTGTAGTGGTTTGTTACTTGGATTCAGTACACATCACTATACTTACGATTCGTTATTATAATGTTAATCGATGGTAGACCACAATGCTTACTAGTGTAATAATCGTATACGAGGGTTATTGACTTAATTTGTTGTTTTAGTGGTTGCACAGAATCGGCAAAAATAGATCTCTATAGACCCATAGCAAATTTATAAGTGATGTTGCTTTTAGTGATAAACCTAACTATATGTCTCTACACACGCAGCGACACAACTTGCGAACGAATTGCAATCAGCGAATAGCGTCCCTTTATTTTGGGAAACAACGCATACTTGCACGCTATTGGCTAGTTGTAAGTCGGTTGCAAGTTGTATCGCTGCATGTGTAGCTGGCTTATAATGTATGTGCATGCATGTACTAATTATATTGCAAATTATTTATTTTCCTGCATAATGACTGTGACATCTGCTATTTTATTTTTGGACGGTGGACTACAAGTCCTGAACCGATTATTTTAACATTTTGTATACATATCCAGATACGATTTAAATATTTAGTTAAGTATAACGATGTTTGAATTCCTTCATCGAGCTCTTGATTTAATAAATTAAAAATAACTGGACATCAAAGAAAATATATTTGACTTTACGAATTTTCTTCCTAATTTTAAAATATGTCTATTATGGTCGGAAATATTTAACGACATGCTCTGAATTTCGAGGACGCCTCACACTATAATAAATTGTAAAAACATTTTTATTGTTCGCTTAGGTACCTTGTAGTACGGATGTAATTGGATGATTGAATTTAAAATGTGTTTAAATTTTTTCGCTCTATTTTGACAAATCAACAGTTAAATAATCAAGGCACAAATAATATCAAATGTTATAAATAACATTGTAACAAATGAGATAAATAATTCAATGCTAAATAATGCGGTATTATATTCTGACATCTGGTTCATGAAATTATATTCAAAGGTTATTTGCTGTTACGTTACGATTAATCATGTTCAATGTTCAATCGGGTAAAAAATTATCTTTTTTGTATTTAACTTTGTATAAATAATATTAACCACATTACAACAAATAGGAGTAGGATTGATAAAAGAAAAAAACACGATGTGATGCATTTCCCAAGAACTCTTTCCCAATCCTCTGTTTTTTTAATATAGTGTACTTACTTAATATATATTTTAAAAATATTTAAATAAAAAAAATAATGCACAGGGATGCGGATAAAATATTTTTTGTGTAATTATTTTTTATTTTATAAACCTTTTGTTAATAGGAGTTATGCTATATGTAGCATATATTTGAGATAACAATCAAACTTCGTGAAATCGAAAATACTACTGAATATCGGAAATTGAATTGCACAGGGTTGTATTGCGTACAGTGTTCTGCATTAGCTTTTAAATCAAAGCGACTATTGAATTTCATCCTTAATACACCCGTACCTCGCTTTACGGTCTAGATACGTTCCACAAAACTTGGCCGCAAAGCGAAAAGCCGTATAAGGAATCAATTATTCTAATACAAATTCATACAAATTCAATGAGATCGGTTCCAATTTGTTAAAATGTAACATTTTTTACATATTCTGGCCATATTTTTTTCCAAACATGGTGAAAAAAAGTTTTTTTTGCTGTTATAGCGAAACATTTTAGGCCGTAAATCGAAAACGTGTCTGGCGAATATATAGCGAAATGCCGTATAAAGAGCGACCGTATAGCGAGGTATAGGTGTATAAAAAGACCACAACGGCATCCAAAAATGAATGCAAAAAACACTTAAAGTGACGCGTTTTTCGTATGCAAGCATAAGCCGAGACGTCATGGTTTTCTCTCTTCGATCGTTGATATGACACAAAGAGCTATTCAATATTTTTTATATATCCAAAGCCGGTACCATTGTTTTATTGTGCTAATAAATAAGCGAATATTCACGATAATGTATTAAAATTCACGACGGCAATTTTGAAGATCTACAGCGAAGTGTTTTCGATCAAGTGTTGAATCTGCAAGTGGCGGGTATTGGCGCGGAGTGCGCACGCCCAGCCATTGATTTTGCCTACACACGAGCACACACGCGGCCCTCGTGCTGCGGGAAGGTCAAGCGTTCCCGTGAAATCTGACGCACCACACCACACCACACCATACCTCACCACACACGACTTCCTCGTCGTTCACTGCCGATACCTCGCTTCGCCTGGAACTACAGAGTGCTTGTTATTTCCAACGCGAGTTCCGCCTTGCCGGCCTTCTTGTTGGCGCCGTAGCCTGCTGTGAATCTTGATTTTCTACAGGAACGAGAGTTATCTTTTTACTGGGCGTTGTAGTCTTATTATTATTTTAAAATAAAATGGTTTACAGGTCAATATTGCACGGACTACTTCCGATATAAATATTAGGGAAAAACGTGACAGTATATATATTTTTTTAAACGGCTCATGATTAAGACTACTGAGTAATATCACTAATAAAGTAATCAATATTTTTGACACAGATTACTTGGTGCAATTTTTTCTGCTGATCGGTTTCGCTAACCTTTCCCGTTACTCAGTTTGATAATGTCAACGTGAAAGGTTGGCGAAACTGGTCACCAATAAAAATTAACATGTGGAAAAATCACTTAAGTATTTTATTAAAAATATTAATATCACTAGGACAGTGATAAATCTTTTGCATGCCGGCTTCACCAAACGACTCGTTTTTAATCATTATTTGATTATAAATGAATTTGTTTATTTCATGGCCTTAATAATTTTGATTTTGTTGCTCGTTTATTTGGTGAGTGAGAAAGCGAGTCATTCAGTGACACGAAGATTTTGCACGTGAAACACGCATTACATCGAAGTTTATTGATTCAATTTTACATCAATATTGTGTAAAAATCAACACAAAAAAAAATATCTGCAAAACCCAAAGTTGTTTCACGCTGAATGTTTTTTTTTATTGTTCTGCAAAAGTAATTGCTCTCGGTATTTGGTTTATATTTGTTATCTCGGCACTTTGAATAATTACTTTAATTTAAGGGCCTCGGTTGCTACAACGCTAAACATATTTCACCGTTGCCTTTATCCTGAAAGTGTGTAGTCATTATTTATAACAACGCACGCATGCCTGGAGATGACACGGCGAAGGGAAACCCACCTGTGTTTGATGAATTGAAATACACCTAAAACCTACCTGTAGTCCACAAACTGTATTCTGTTTCGATTTTACGTATAAAAAAAACAATGACTTGGCATTTTTTTTTTTTTACAAATAAGTAACAAAATTTACCCGTTTTTCAATCAATGACCTTACATATAATTACCTGTCTGAGTGTTAAACATTTTTATATTTGTGTCTGATGATTATTTTAAAATTTTTAATTTAATTTAAAATTTCTGAGCAAAACATTCCCTTGTGTTAATATTACCCCCACTATGCGGTAAATAAAACAAAAAATCAGTCTTCTCCATAACAATGCATACGGATGATAACATCTCCGGGCTTGGATCTTTTTAATGTGGCTTTCTTATTCCGCCGGCACACGTGTCGCTCAAATAGAAAATTGTATTTGAACACGATACCTAATTCAGAGACACGGAGCGAAAGGGGAATTCCCGGGCTGATCTGTCACGGCATAATGTCGAGTAACTCGGTTTCCCTCGGGAGGAGGTCGGGGAGCTCGGCGCCGGGCAGAGCCGCCTCGTCCCGCGACTCCTCTACGTTTTGAAGGAGGATCCGATCACGTACTCCAAGATCGAGATCCACGCTAATAATTGATGTTCCATTTGAATCAATAAATGCTCCTTTCGATATGCTGACCTGTTGACTCGCGAGACCGGGTGAATCATGGTTTTGTGACCATTTTAGAGAACACGTCTGGTTGAGCTCAGCCTTGCGGTTCGGACTTATTTTTTACACGAAATAACAAGTGACTAATAATTATATATTTCAATAATACAGAAAATATATTTGCCCAAACATAATAAATAAATTCTCACCATTTAGTTTAGTAGTTTTGTCCATGCAACGCTAGTGAATATTTTCTATGATAAACCATTGATGTTATATCATTAATTACGTTTAAAATAATAATAATCATTAGTCTGTACTCTCTCTCTTGCACCTAAAATAAGTTTTTATGGTGCTGTATTTCATAAATAATGAATGCCAAATCGAAATTTTGCTGTGGAATTACATTTATTATAAAAGTGAATTATGTTCACTAATCACTGGAATTGAAATTTAATTCAATGTTTGATTTTATCGTATCACAAATGTGTATAGTCATCATTACTTTTAAAATCACGTATGCCGTAATTGTATTTTACAATTTAAAAAAAAATTAAGGAAAAATAAGAATGTAAATTAATGAAGTTTTTTAAAAAAAATTAATATTCTCTCCTTTGCAATTGTTGCATCTTTAATCATAAACTCCGGCGTCACTCCGATGTGCATCTCAGGTATTATCCTCCGCGCCCCGCCGCCCGCCTGTGATTCACCCAAGAATGCGGCCGCGGGTCAGCGCCTCGGCTCCTCGGCTCCTCAGCACCTCAGCACTTCAGCTCCCAGGAACCCGGGCTCTCCCTCGCTGCTCCAGACCGCGGCGGTGACATCACTTCTCCAAAAAAACCAAACAACAGCACGCCACTGCACCGAGTCTAATTTTGAGCAGCCCGTGGGGTGATTCATTGATTCGGCTATGATTAGTGGCGAGGCCGTAGATCACGAAGGATATTAATGGCGGGCGTCGTCTAGCCTTTAAGGGGTATCTCCGCACTATATCGAGTAAACCTATTTCTCAATCTGCTTGCCATATTTGTTAAATATATACAATCGGTGATTTAATATTTGTAAATTGTAGATAATTTTGAAGTGTTTTGAAGTAAATTTACTATTGTTTTTTTTTTTTTTTAATATATTTTGATCGCGTGCGGTTGATGCGATTGATATGTACGCTATTTAAAATTTTAATTTGAAATGTTCCCGGTGTAAACGAGCAGCCTAAAGGCTGGATTCGGGAAAAAAATCAGCAAATGCTATGACATTATGACATCTCGGCTTTGTTATGAGCACGTGCCTGTCATTTCCTCTATTTTAATTGTTACGGACGTTGCCTTCATTAGTATTAATTTATTTGCGCGGCACACGCACTAAACGCTTTGAATCGTACTAAAATCACACTAATGTGTACAATTTGCGTATTTAAGCTCGCTGTACGCAAAACAATACGATTCAATCGCAATCCCGCCGCGGTGGTTCTGGCCGGTGTCGGCCGCTCTGACGCACCACGCGGCAGTACCGGACGGTACTCCAGTACGAATCGCCAGTCTGAGGTTAACAGCCTCTCGTATTATGCAAATTCCTTTACATTAACGCCGGTCAAGTTCCGCTATGGCCGAGCCGAGAAAAAACTGGATCCTCTTCTGTCACGTGGCACCCGCTGCGGCCGGGCGCGTATGGGTGCGGAGTCTCGGGTGTGAAGGCTCGGCGTATTTGCCTTCCAAAATACACAAGATAATACCGCGAGCGAGAGCGTCTGAAGTTTTTGTTCACGGTCGCTTGACGTGACCGTGCCGGAGAGCGCGTGCTTGGATTTTAACCGCTATTTTTAATTGTTGTACCTTAATGATAATGTCTCGAGTAAGCAGTGCCGTGCTTTGATATTTTCCTGATTTTTTTTTATTAAATTTGTGATCTACGTCATCCGTTTACATATTGACTACATTCTGTTGCACTACCCATTCATAAGAATTCGTTGTACACTGTCTCCCCTATATATTGATTTTAATAATAGACAGTAATAATAATTTTCAACATAATTTTCATTACCATTTTCGCTAGTCTACGTAAGATCATCCGCCCTGGTAGAGATGCTATAACTCGAGGTAGACCAGTGCTCACCAATTTAAGGTGTCCTTGTGTCAATATTCATCGCGAAATCTTATCGATTTTCTGGATAGACGTTCGTCTGTTGACTCAACTTATTCGCAAATCTTATTTTTTTAAATACACTAAGATGCTTAACGGTTGCTGTGGGAATCCACTGAAAAAATTGCGAATACCATGGTCCGATGTAAATTACTAAATCAATATTGAAATACGATATTAATGTCATAATTAAATTTCATGTTATTTTAACACAGTAAGTAATCACTATCATTTTTAGACATTGTTTATGAGTAATTTAATGATTACGTTTATTATTGCTAAATACTTGTGTTTCAATGATAAAAACTATGTGGAAGTTTTTTTAAATAGATATTTAACAATAAAGTAGGTCATGCGCTATATTTTGGAAATGAAATATTGTTAAATTGGAGAAAATCTCACATTTGTTTTTATCTTCTTGCGTATTCAATTACTAAAATCAATTCAATTATATTAAAAAAGAATAATATTTAGACAGTTATTTTGTAGTGATTCCATGGAATTAAAGTGTAAGGTGAATTGTAAAATAAAATAGCACACGGTAAATTAAAAACAGTTCGATTTTATTTATTCTATATGTGTAATATAAATTTTATGAAGCATTAGTATTTGAATGTCGGTTTTGAAACGAATTTTTGTTTTATATTTGACAATTTCGCTACTTTTTTTAAATTTATTTGTTAATCATTGAAAAATATCGATACATAGATTTCGGTTTTCTAATTTCTGATAATTAAATCTAAACCTTTCGTCTAATATAAATATATGATACCTTTCCATTATTTACCACCTATCCCGTCTAACTTTTTTATGTAGTTTTTTTAAATTTTTTTTTAAGAACAATTAATTTTCAAAGAACTTTTTAACGCTTAGTTCGTGACTTAAAATGCCATTTGAGTAGAATTAAACATTTGAAGTACAATTATTTATATCTATACTTTACAAATTGTATTATTTCCCGCTACAAACGCTTGTTTTCAATACATTATTCTTTGATTAATGTATGAATAAGTATTATTTAATAATGAAAGCAAAAAAATCTTTGAAAGAAACATTTTTGACAAGTAGTTTGTTATAATTTCATTCATTCTTTTTGAATTAGTCTACTTAATATGCTTTTTGTGCATAAAATCATTCATGTAAAAATGTATTGACTGTGTAAAAGCATAAAAATGAATTTTTTTAGGCATAATAAGCGTTAATATCATAACAATAACTATATCTCGTGTATTAAAAACAATTATGGATAAATCCGTAACAGATTATCGACGAATTCAATAAAACTTCTATTTTTTATGTTTCTAACAGTATGAAAATAAATAGGATGGTCGGCTTGTGAAATTACGTTCAGTGACTCGCGTTTTATTTTATTATTAATTTGCTACAGATTTGTTCCATGCGTTTTTTTCTACCTTTGCCATAACAAACAAAATGTTTGCTGAGAAAAGTAAATTCAAATTTAATTAAGAGGGCTTACGTACTCGTTTTTGCACATCACCTGGATTTGTTCGTAATTTGTTTTTGAGAGTTGTAATCTAGGTAAATTGAAAAGGCTAGTGAAATGTAAATTTGCTGGGAAGTAATGCGAAGGAGCCCACGCCCTGCGGTGGGCTGTTAGCAGTCGGGCTGGCCGGGGTCGTCAGGGCTGCCTCCACCCAGACTCCTGGACCCGTGTTGCCTCCGTCCTTGAAGCTGGCATAATCAAGAAGAGCCACACTAAATGACCTATGCTCAGCCTCAACTTTAAGAGGTTGATTTTTTGTAAGTGGCTTATATTTATATATTATCTTGTCGCAAGACTGACTTGGTATCAAAATACACGAAAAGAGTACTCTAAGGTTTTTATATTAGAGATATATATTTTAACAAATATTAGGAAAGATGGTACAGGCATTAAAGGTTGAGGCCACTTGGGCAGCCCTGGCTCCGAGCTCTGCCCTCGCGGTCGTGGGAATCCATCCGTCAGGGAATAGAGCCGACTCTTGTGTTCTGCCCGCGCATATAAGGAGATTGAATGTCGCGCATACGAAGCTGCTCGGAGACACGGAGCAGAATGACATGCCTGTAATGTAAACCGTATTCGTATTGGTTTAAATACTGCGTTTGCTTAGAGATTTATCAATATCAGCGGACCGCTCATCAGTTCGGAAATGAGGACTTGGTAAAAATATTTTTAGCGGAGGAAAATCCTGTTAGATATTTGTTAATTTATACTGACAAGTACTTTATTGCGAGTTCAATTGATGTTTTTTAAATTACTATTAATATTCAGTTTTTTTATTATTCTTTGTTGTTTCCGTTCTTACTTGGCATTGTGAGGTTTCTATTCAAGTACCGGATTCTGTTGATTCATCTCTGTATATTCTATGTGTTTTTCACACCTCAGGTGTTTCAGTGTAAGAAACGGCTCTCGACGTGTTTGACGTATCTTGATCTTAATGACAATGTATCATGTCCGCCGCTTTCCTTATTATTTTCAACATGGATCTCTCAAATTGCAGTACATGTTCGACATTTGGTATTTGCATATTAACCCCGTACTGATCTACGCGAAATTCCCACGCATAAGTCGTTACATGGGAATACACTGATGGAAGACTATTCGCATTTAACACACTGAGGGCTTACTTATTATACAACTAAGGGACAGTTAACAGTTTATACATTGACCATAATTGTCTCAAATTTGAGATTGGACTGGGAAAAACCTTCTCATTCAAACAGTCATAATTGAATAGAATAAAAATATTTTTATTTCTTTTCAATACTATCGCAGAAAAATTAAATAATTTATTAATTTTTTTGTAATAAAATTCGTACAAAATCTTACTTAGCTGACTTTTGTTTGTTCTGGATTCTTTGAAGCCGTTGCGTATAAGTAACAAGATATGCCTCATAGCAAATAACCGCAATATCCACTAAGCACGGAAGAGTTTTTTTCCTCAATAAAAGTCTTCCTAGAAAACCACGGACGCTAGGTAGGAAGTGAGAAACCGAGTACATAGATCACTCGCACATATCGCAGTACTTGTCTCGCACAAATAAAGGAGAACATCTCGCAAATGGGTCACAGACTTGGCCTCGGCCCGCGGCGCCGGCTCGGGCTGGCGCGCCAGATCTCGCAGTTCACGCTTCGGGAAGCCGGCGAAGATGTGCAGACTTTACTACCGCAGTTACTTATTCGATTCCCAGCGATTAACAATTTACTTCAAAGGGATTTTTCCTCAATTGCTGTTTTATATCTCGCCAGTTGTGGGAGTGAAATATTTTCAAACCTACCTGGTTTGTACGTAACGATGTTTCTGAGTTGGTAATCTCGATTTTTTTCTATTGAATTTTAATCTTTAGATAAAAATTTGCATTTTTATTGGAAATATCAGAATTTTTATATTATTGATGGAGGACTTATACTACAAATATTTGCTGTTATATTTGGGATAAAAAAATGAGAATATCTGTGTTTGTAAAAGCTCAATGTCAACAACAAATATTAGTATTCGGCTTGAGTAAACCCCTGTGTTCCTGCAGCGCATGCGAGAGAGGGATTAGGGTTGGAAGCTGAACGTACAGATCGCCAGGATATGTATATCCTCACGAAAGCTACCCTCTGGTGATGGCATGTTTGATTTTATTTTTAGTAGGAAAATATTGAATTCATAAAGATTATGTTAATATTCTAACAGTTAGGCGTCGCTGTGTCCCAAATCCCTGCTCACTACCGCAGTTATTTCTTCCTGAAACATTTCAAACTAAAATAAGGCTACTTCTGATGTTTTTTGTGCGCAGAACGCCGCATTAAGTGTTTTGTTTGTGAATTGTTTACATGAGATGCTTCAGCGCCCGTCCTCCGCTTACAATTTACAATTGATTGCCAATTCCGCATCGATTCCACTGGAACCTTGGCATGTGCTCTTTATTTTATACGCAGAGGCGATGCTACACCAATTAGAACTGTTGAACGAGCTTCCATTTCTCGGTTGAATTGTTCTCGATCTGTCCCCTGCCACATTATAGAGCTGTT
Organism: Atopsyche davidsoni; assembly: GCA_022113835.1. Taxonomy (NCBI): domain Eukaryota; kingdom Metazoa; phylum Arthropoda; class Insecta; order Trichoptera; family Hydrobiosidae; genus Atopsyche; species Atopsyche davidsoni. The sequence goes on along the minus strand of JAILWY010000006.1, from coordinate 3,304,125 downwards.
GAACTCTAATTTTATCGAATGATTTCCTTTAAGGACTTCTACTAATTTTTGTGATTAAAAGCTATCGCAACAGTACAGTGTATTGCGAAATGCATTTACACAATTCTACTTTGTATTTATACTTTATGGAGTCGTAAAGCAGATATCTGAGTTTCAACTGACTGCCATTATTGTCATAAAAGTCATTCATAATGGCGTTATAGGCATTAATTCATAAATTGATATTTAAAGTGACTGCTGATTATATTAGTTCCATAACAGTGCTTGAAGTACAGACTGCCGCAAACGACATGGTTTATCACAAACATATGTATTATATACACACAAAAAAAATGTTTTTTTGACAGTTCGTATTAAGTTATTTTATTTAAATTTTAGTTGTTCAGTTTCAACACGTGTCTGAAATACATAAACTACTATCTTTATGAAGTGACGCACACGATTTTAATCGAATTTGTTTAAGTGCACAGTAAAACTTGCTTAGTCACACCTGTAATTTTGTTATTACCTGCTTACTTTCTGAAAAAGGAAATATGCAAGACACGAGCCATGCTTTTGCACGCGTACAGCTGTTGCATTTACGACTTCGTGCTTTAGTGCAATATGGCAACAATATTCAATGATAACAGGATTTCGCTTTGGTACTAAGGTTATACGAATCATCTAAGCGGGAATGACCTGTGGAATCGCTTTACTACTTAAACTCGCTATTAAGTCATCCATTGTGTGTTTCTCGTTACCTAAGTCAGTTTTCTGTGTGACAGACACTATTCGCGAGGCAATCATAACAATCTTAACGCGTTTAATGCAACGGGATCGGGGGACTGGTAATTTTCTAATCGAATTTACTTTTGCGCGAGTCATTAACCACTAATACATACAACACATATATGTATATATATATATATATATATATATATATATATAGTATACCTCGCACACAGTCGCGGCTGCCTTTGATCGCGCAGAACAGCCTTGCTTACCGGCTTTTATATTATAGAGTAATATGGTTATGTTGATTTCTTGTGAATAATATAATAGCCTAGGTTTTTCGCTTATTGGTTTTACTTACGAATATAATTTACAGTAGCAAACTTTGCTAGTTTTAAGCACACGAGTATGTCATGCTTCTTTTACGTGTTATTGTTCATTTATAAGCTAAATGAGTAAGCCTATTGAATTTTGTACATTTACGAAATTGAAACTGTACGAAACGCATGGCAGCATAATAAATAAACAAGTATTAAATATTACATGCGTGCTGCCAGGAGGTCGTGTTGCAACGTTTCTCACGATTGAGTAATAATAGGCTTCTTATAAATCTGCCACAGCGTCGCCTTGTCACTGCTTGCGAAGTAAATTGCCAATTAAACGGCTCACCCACGGCCACTTACTGTCGAAGACAACAGATTAGGGTGTATCTGCATATAAACGCACCCCCACCCTCTTTCGCTACTCCCACAATCGATAGGAACAGCGCCATGCTATAGCATATAGCGTGAAAACTGCCCGCTTGGCTTGGAATATAATAATTCTCAGTTTATTTTTTTCAGCCACCTTTTTAACTTATTTGATGTTAATTATATTTTTGAAGTATCTCCGCACTGTTGTTACATTAAGGAAAACAGAAGCATTGTACCTGGATTGTATTCATATCCTTTTCTCATTCGTTTTCTTTTATCTGATCTCGTCTTTTTGGATGTGGTAACGCATTAAGTAATACGAAGTAATGAGTATTAAATTTAAATGAATACTTATGTAAATAGATACAAGTTTTCATTAAAAACAACTGATTTTAACATTTCATAATTATATAAGTTGTATCATTCATCGATGTAACTTTTGTTTGACAATGGTTGTAACTTTATACAATTTCTGTAAGTGCGGTGTTAAAGTCTTCAGCATTGAAAGTGTACGGTTCAAACTTTGTATCGCTTCTGGAAGATGTGGTGAATAAATAATAAATAAGAATTTACACTGAACAAGAACAAGCTCTTTCAGAAGTTGTGCTGTTGATATTTCTATGTGGAATACCCAGATAAATTTTGCAAATATATATTTAAAAAATATAATGAAAAAATATATTTTATTATTTTACGTAATACATATCCGCAATTAAAAATATTATTTATCAGAAAGCAATAAGGAAGGCCGCAGTTATATGTTGCAAATGGTTTTTTTTTTTTAGAATTATGTAACGATCTCTTCGCTCTCTCTTTAACTCGGCGAATGTGCATTTTTGTTTGGCTACGCAGAGGTTTTGCTGAGACTAACGCCGCATCGGGTTAACTGAAATAATTTGTCGAGTCGGCCTTTGAACTACCCAGAAAAATCATAAATAAATTATCGTCAGTTCTAATTTGATTGACGTTCGTTTCTCTTTCTCTCTCTTTGAGTATAGATTGACAACTTCTTCAATAATGAAAATGGGGTTTCTCCTTTCTCCGAACTCGTTATTTCTTTCCCTCTAGCAAAATCTTTTGTAATCCTTCTATTATTCGACTCATTCTTCGACATTGTGTTCACTTAAGCAAACTAAAAGTCGATTTTTTCATAGTGGTTTAAATTGTCTGGTGGATTTGGTTCGTTCATTCTGAATTTATTGTGATTTCTTTGTTAAAGTATTGTAATGAGAGCACAGCGTAAGAAATATTCGTGTTGATAAAGTAATCCTGTAAAAATATTTCGATTTATACTGCGATAGTGAAATATATTTATCCAGGACTGAGTATCTCCACTAAGAAAAGTGGATGCCAGTTTGTTCGAGTTCTTTTCATAAGTCAACCCTTGGAATAATTTTTTTTTGGGATATCTTAAAATATTCCTTAATAAAGACTAGTTATCTTTTATGTGTCGTGTAAACGGATTCACGACTGAGGATGGCGATCTTTTTTTGCAATCATTAGGGATCTGCAACAATTGAGTTTCTCGGAAAACACTTTATTTTTTGGGTCTATGGTGCCATATTTTTTTTTTCATCGTCGAAGACTATTTTTATAAAAATTGATCTAGTAAAAATAATTTCTAACTCTTCAAGTTGAAATACTGAAATTATAGCTTTTTCAGAACAATTTTTTACAGTTATCTCGTATTCTGCACAATAAACTCAATTATCTTTTTCGTGATATTAAATAGTATCTCATTAATGTAGCGTTTATCTTTTTAAGTTCTTATTTTTTGCGGGCGTTTCCAGTAACATAGCTTTTTTTACATTGATTTATTAGATTTACTTCGGAGTACTTCCCGTGATTACCAGATTATTCAGCTCCTCTGGTTTCGCCCATTAATTTACAATAATCACCAACCAACTTAAAATTAAAATTATTCTTTTGAAACAAATTAAATAACACACTAAAACAGCTTTGTTTATTTTACTTGTAATGCAAGACCTGTCATTTACAACAAAAACGAATAAACAGATCAGGCAGGATTTATGGGGTGATTAATGCACGGACATTGCTATTTTAGTGAGCCGCACGCCGTGCGCATATTTTGAGTTCAATGCGGCTGGAACTTCAGCATGCGAAAAGTCCTCGGTTATTTAACTGGGTCGAGCTTTCACGTTGTCAATTGATATATTATAAAGTGTGGTTAATTTTGAATATTTGTAGTGAGTGAAATGTGAAGTTCTCTAATACGGCATATGGTCAATCGGTACCGTGGATATAATTTGGTACAGCGGGCCACGTTTCCTGTATTCTCATTTCAGTTTAGTATCGGAAATTGAATGCAATCAACAAACATGATATAATGTATTTTGTGTATATTTGCTTTTATTTTACGATGGTAAAATTACTTGATATAAATTATATAAATATAGTGGTTTTCAATACCATTTACCAGAAATATTGTGATTTTTTTTGCTGTGGTGCAATTGTTCCAGCAGGCTTACTAGAACGAGGTATATTAATATATAGAGGCAACATAAATTACATTGCAACTCGATTCGACCACGTCGAGTATACTGTTGTAACATAAAGTAAAGTATAGTCGGAGAGAACTTTGTGAATTGACCAATTCTGATATCAATTAGATCAAAATCAGTACTTTGTTAATAAGCTTCAAAATCCCAAGTCAACTATTTGCACCTATCTAATAGTAATAGTAAGATTTCTCGGTCGCGATTTTGAAACACGTATCGCATACCGCCACCTTTGTCGTTTGCGTGCTTTCTGTTTGTAAAATGCAAACGAAAGAAATATTCCGTTTTAATTCTGCATGCTATGCAATTTATACCCGAGATCAATATTTATAATTCTATCTAGTTATTTATTTTACTTATTCTTGATTCCATGCAAAAAAATGGTTTTTATATATATTTTTCCCGACATAAATTCAATAATGAAAATAGAGAAATCCATGTACGCTACCACCCTGTGAGCCTCACAACCTGCGCGCAGCATAAGGGAATAAGCATAACAATTGTAGACTAAAAAAAAAAAAAAAATCTTGAAATTTAATTGATGTATTTATTGATTTAGAGCAATAGGAACAGTACATTTATACACGCGTGTATTTTACGCAAATAAAATTTACCTAGTCTTAGCCTCAACAAGCAACACGCGAGGAAATACACTCGAGTTGTTATCTCAGAATTTCATTGTCAACGCAATCCGGAACAGGATTTTCTACAAAGCTTTTCAATTTTCGCACATTACGTCCAGCCGAGCAAGCAAGAGTCCAATTACTGGAATGCTCGCAGCATTAGGAGCGAGTCAGTCGAAGATTTCCAAATCGAATTTGCCAGTCGCTCCGCGCGTCGGCTCCCTGGCGGCCGCCGGGGAAGCTCGCGGCGATCGATGTCCGAAGCCAGAAGTCCGCTTATGTAACTTCCCCGCGTGCAGCCCTCGCCCTATTTATAGCGACTGATCCGCCACTGCAGCTCGGTACAGGACACGGTCTCAAAAAGTTTCACCAAGCTGAAAAATATATATTTTGTAGTTGTCGTTGATACCTTTGGGACCACAAAAGAACGTGTTGGCAAAAGTAGCGAAGCGATCGATATTTATATTATTTTTCGTATATTTTATTTTTTGCTATCGCACTGTGAATATAAGTATAAATCATGCATTAATTTCGTTGTGGTTAAATAACTAGAGTTGAAAATAAAATAATTTTGCCATGAAATCGGATTTTTCCAACATTTTTCTCGGCGTTAGTGAGAGACACGGGCGGAGCAAGCTAGTATTTGTCTTATTCTTCCTGAGAATGTTTGGGTATGAAGAACAAAAGAGCACCTCGCTAGGGATTTTAAAAAATATTATGTGATGCTAAGAAAGCTTAATTATTTAATATTTTCAAGGAACCCAGTGAACAATAGTAAAATAATATTTATTTATATATTTGTACATATACATGTAGTTATTCATAAAGCCAAGCCATGTCTTTGTTGTTTGTCTTTTTGTGCGTATAGTTACTTATAAAATATGAAGCTGTCCCTTTTATTTTATTATAGTTGGGAATTTTCTTCTGTCAGTTCAAGATTAGGCATTACTCGGTTTTATTCCAAAAAGTAGAGTAGCGGTAACATTGTTTCAGACTGGAGACAGTCAAAATTCAACTAAAAACCCTAAAGCACTTAAACCGAGTTAACGTAAGATTGAGTTACTCTCATGGCCGTCTCCGTCTACAATTTGATATAATTAAAAAGCTCCAGGTCCGGCCGCCTCGCCGAGCGGAGCTTTCGCCGGGCACATCCAAAATTCATTACTCGCCTCAAACGAACGGGCCAAATTATACAAAGTGGACTCGATGTCTCGCGTTTTCAAAAACGGATCTCTGAAATATGATTTCCGGGGATGGACCTAACGAGTTAATTCGTTTACGGGGCTGACGTCGGCGGGGACGATGTATGTGTAATTACAGGGCTTCTCAGGTACAGGGGAGGAAGAAGTGGGTCAGTGCGGGTGTACCGGGTGTCCTTGCCCTATATACCGCGCCCACTGCTAGGTCGGGTATTTATGTATTTGCCTTTTAAAACTTCCAGCGCTGGGCTTTTGTGGATGGTTTTCATGTAACCCGCAAATTACAAGTCATTTTTAAGTACTAAAAATAAGTATATATTCTCGTGTCATTATAGTGGGATGTTCTGCTGGGATGGACTAGTTTAAAAAAAATAATGTACCAGTGTTATTTTAATAGACATGGATATTTTATATACCATTTTTTCTAACCAGCTTTAAAACAATTTTTTTTATTAACAAGAGTAAAAAATAAATCGATAAGCAACTACTAGGAATGATAATAAAAATTGAGCGTTTCGTTGTTTTTACTGCTTCAAGTATCCGTGCGATCATAGATATGAATTACATTTATTATTTTCGTAAATTATGAGAATTGATATCAATTGATAATAAAAAATAAAAAAAATCATCTAGCTTATATAGATATTTAAAAAAATATAATATTTAGAGTTAATTTAATTTTAATTTTATCTATCACGCCTGAAATCAATTAAAAATACACACATAAGTTCGTTGATTTAATAAATACCTGAGCCAACGTGTTCTACTTGAATCGTCCCTGCAGATTGCTTTCAACTATTCATTAGTAGGTAATTTAACAAGATTGATTCAGTTTCTGAAACCTGCTGAACTCTCAGCGATTTGACTATTCATATTTGTAATTAATAAATACATAACTTTCCATATGCGGTACTACGAAGAGACGATTCACGGCTTTCAAAATCTGGGGAAAAAATCTCTCGTTTGTTTCAGTGTAAGTATTTAATATGTTGCTAGCTCAAACGAAAGTCGCTAGGTATTTATTATCATATACAAGTAATATAATTGATTCAGTGTCTACAAACATTTTGACTCTGGCGAGTTTTCAGGTTATCGTCTACACTCACCTGTGACGCACGTGTATTGAATTCGCTCTATGTTTGTATATTTCGATGAATTCGAAACGAGGTTATTCTAACATCTTCTGGTCGGAGTGGCTCCCGCGACTGTAACGGGATTACCCGAGCCTGCAGCGCCGGGCCAGGACTGTCGGCTTTCCCCTTTCAATCACCAGGCATTAGGCAAGGTGGGATTCGTTATCAAGCCCCCGGATCTTTAAACGAGATTTTAATTTTGACTTATATCCAATAGCTATCATCCTGAGAATCGTCAAGTGTGTACGCAGGGATACCTGTGGATACACACTTTATAATATCCGATGTCAGTTTAACATTACACAGGCTTCTCTTCTCAGTTGCGGATATTATTAAAAGGAAATTTAAAATTAATTAATTCACAAACTTGAAAATATTTATTATTTGGCCCAGACTTGAACTGCACACATGGCTCATTAAAAATGGAATAAGATATATATTTTTTATTAGTATATCAAAGGAAAATCACGGTTATTTTTTAGCTTACGCTTAAAACAGCTTTCGATTTAAGCTTACGAGCGCCACTAGTTGTAAACTCCTAAGAGCAAATCGTTGCTCATTACGTGGACAGGAAAATAAAGGACATTAAATTTCAATTATATGAATATTATTGTATGTACTACAATGTGTGCTGAGTGGTACAGACGAAGAAAATAATTATGTCCAGCATTCCCAACGCTGAAATCTTTTCACACAAGTTCTCTAAATCTACTAAAAAAAATTGTAGAGAACTAGATATATTTAGCAGTTCAATATAGATTTGTTTGTGTGTTTTTTTCTACTAAGCATTTTGAACTTATCTGTGATTTATAAAGCTGTAACCTTTTTTACTCATATTGTAATGTATGCATTTATTGATCATTGGTGTCTTGCGTCAATTTAACCCTTTGGTGAGCACGGTAAAAAGTCAAAGGCGCCGCCTTCAAAGTTGCGGTGGGTCCGCCACGCCGCGGCCTCAAAGGGTGGCCCCAAAGCAACACTCAACAATGCTAACTACAAAGTGGACTCGGCTTTGATGTCCGATTTATGCTTTTTCTGACTCGATCTGGGTTGCTCTCTAGAGATACCCAAATTATCTCTATGAATGGAACGTTTTGATTGTTTCTCCCGCTCTATTGAATTGTAGTCCGGATATGTATGTAATTTGTAATTATTATTTACGTAATTCAGAATGATCGCTGCGTCGGTTAGTCGCAGCGAGCATTGCCGGCTGGATAGTAGAGAGCTCGCTCTAATCATAGTTTACAAATCGACTAACCTCCGCCGTTTAGGTTCTTAAATGACTAAGAGTTGTATTATTTGAAAATATACCCATAGATCGTTAATCGACGGGACAAGGGAAATTCAGATAGATGTAGAAGAATACTAATGTAAAATACGTTTGTAATTTAAAAATGTTTTTTTTTTTGTAAGTTGTTTTAACTAACGCCCGGATACTCCAATCACTGAGAAACCGCAGCATCTTCAAATTGTGAATGCCTACAACCAGAAACTGACAAAATCCAGATAAATATAATATAATTATCCATGGTTGATGGTTTAGTGCACGCAGTAAAGGTGCTATTTCTTATACGTGTAGCTTACGCTTAGGAGTGTTATTCTCGTATTTTTTTTAGTGATAATATAGTTCGGACATATTGTCTTTTGTGTATCGCATAGGATGCGCAAAAGGCTACAATGTGGCTGTGCCGCAATAACCGGAGCTCTGGTGGTTTTTTGTGAGATGAGTCGTTATGGTTAGTGTTATGACCCAACAGGACGCGATCCGCCGCGGGGCGACCTCTGAGCTACTCGCCGCCTCCTGGTGTGCGGCCGGATTCAAAGTATTTTTGATTTTTATAAGTAAATAAGATCTTTACGTGACCTTCTACACTATGATTATTTTAAAATTAACGATTGATATCAATAAAAATATATTTAATATTTTTTTTATTTCATTGTATATATGAGACGACAACCGATCAAAACAATTTATGGGGCCTAAAAATATTTTATGCATGTAAAATATATGTAACCGAATATTAATCGCCCTGTATGGTTGGTATCTATCGTTTCGTATTACGGCCGGCCTCACTCCAGATAAAAGCTGTTTTTTTTTAGACATTGCGGTAAAACATACGATATATTTTCTAACATCGATTCTTACTTTGGCATACTCAGAATATTACCGAGTAAAATTTATCTTGAAAAAAATATATAGCATTTATTGTGTCAGTGTGGAAGGCTACTTTGTTGAGGGCTCCCTGCAAACGTCTTGAAATAACACCCGTCGAATTCATCGCGGGGAAAGAAAAGAACCGACAGTAATGGGGAAATGGACGTGGCAACGCGGGTGAGGGAGATGAAGTCGATTTGATTGGATTACGTCGTTCTTCTCTGATGAGAGTTGTGTATACCCCAAATTTTACCTTCATGCCAGAAAACGTCGAAGCAAATCGTTAAACATATTCATTTCAACTAAATAACGACTCTTATTTTTTTATATATGGTATTATTATTAAAAATAACATCTTACCCAAGTGACTCCTCAGAGGAAGCTGGTGACCGTCTCACTGAACATGTTTGCCCTTTAGTAAGTCTTACTAATTTGGACGTACTCCCATTAGCAATAACAAACGAAGTTTTTAAAAAAATATACGATAAATAGTGGTGTTATTCAACATGTTAACAATTTTTGTATATTTGAACATTTTTTTTTTAATTTACTTCGTATCTTTACTATTTATTGTGTATTACATATTCTCAGGTATAAAACATATAAGTATTTATTTTGATATTAATAGCTTCGAATTAAATTTAATTTTTCTCAGGCCGTGGACGATTGTATACAGCTTGATTTTAACATCCAATGATTTAACCATTCGTTTAAATGTAACAATTTTGTGAATTGTTCGCGAATCCTACAAACGCCACAGGATATTTAAGTGATATTTTGCATTCCTAGTCATCTTTTGTTAGTGCTAAGAGCAGGAGACTGTCTAACCTCCGCCAGTAAGGAAAAGGTAAATGGTATTACCCGGTACGGCTTCCGAGTATTTTACAGTGAAAACATCTCCATTTCACTACGAAGCACTAAGTGTGTCAGCTCATTAACAACGCCGGCGCGCTGCTCTCGTGCTAATTGCCCATCAGTCTTGTTCGATGCCCTATTATTAAATTCAACTGGCAGCCAACTGGCTCTTGATTGATTCCAATTACGCTACCTCCCGAATCCGTTGTACTCCGGACTGACTCGCAGGTGCACGCCGCTTCTTATAAACATTTAGGCTCTGACAACAAAAACATGCACCTGTTCTATTTATATTTTAGAATTCATAAATCTACAAACACCAACCGTCTCGTGCAGTCCTACACTTATCAGGTTAAGTTGACTTATTATAAAATAACGTTGGATCTTTATTTTCAATCGTTTTTTTATTTGGAAATGACAACTGTAAAACAACACAAAAAAAGGTTCCACGATATTACACGCTATAGTTGGCGGTTTTTTTTATACATTGCAAATAATTTTAAATTAGAGGGTGAATTATCATATTAGTTTTTTTTAGGGATTTGGGGGTTGCAGTAGTTAAAGAAAAAATGTCTGGAGAATATATTCTTACATGCAGCGAAGTTTGAACCTTTAAAAATTATCTGGTCCGAAAATTTGGCAAATAAGAAAAAACCTAATAAAATTAGAGTGCTTTTTGTAACTGGAAACAAACCAATTTTTTTCACCGAAAGCGGGCAACGGGATTGGTTTAATCTGGGAGAAATCCGATTCGAGAAATCCTAGCAAATTGAATAAATGTTTTGATGCTAAAATAAATATAATTTTCTTCTAAAATAAACTGGCCACGGAGGGAAATTTCATTTGAAAAAAACCCTAGCAAATTAAATTTCGGGACTGCTTTGGCGTCTGCTTCCATCTCCAACGAGCGCTGGATGCCTTTCTGTCCTCTTGTTCTGGGTCAAGGTTCATTAAAAATTTGACCTGACTTCTAGTTGTCATGTCGAATCAGCCCATTTTTCGCATTCAATCGATTCTTTACTAGAAACGCTTCATAAAATTTAAAGACGTGTAATTAATCTGATATAGAACCCAGACTGATCATATTTCCTTTATTGAGGTCCCGTTTCACGTGGTTTCCCTTGTGGTGTTCCCGTTGCCATATCAAATCTGCATTATATCGTGTTAATAGGTATTTTCTCATATTTTAAATAATAAGATAAATTAAAAATATATATAAAATTTATGCTTTGATTGAATATGCTATGTAAAGTAAAAAGACGAGGCCCCATGCCGCTAATTTTACTGTAATGGTTGTTTTCCCAAGATTTTCATGGTTTAATTGTTCATACGATAAGTCCAAAGCGGTTCTGTATGCAGTGTGGTGTATGCGGGTCATTGCCTGCTGTCGTTTTATGAATAACTTGCCACTTGTGTGTACTTCTAAGAGCGTTATTGCAGGGAGTAATTAATGGTGGTTATCACCGGGTCTTCTCAAATCAATCTTATTTGAATAAATGTCTTTTTTGGTTCTATTCATCTCAGCACCACCGTTTTTACCAAGGATTTAAGGATTAGAAAATGAATAAAAGATCTTGTTTAATTGAATGTTGAATTACATACATTTAATTAAGATTATTTGATATCGGCTGCCACACTGTATTATTTTAATTTCAACAGCTTGTGCCTTGCAAGGTATTCGATATGACCGGTAATTCGACACTAATCGACCCCCACACTTTTCAACCGAGCTTCAAAGACAAATAACAGCTGTTCGATCAATTCGAAATCACCGAGGCGGCCATTCGTGCGCGTCACGTGATCCGATCTCGGCCGAGCGGCGCGTGTTTTGACATTTCGTATTCCTATCACGTCTGATACCGTGAGGTCACACGGCGCTCTTAAAAACCGAATGACGGCCGGTGTTGTCAGCTGCGAGAAATTTTCACCTTCATGAACCACCATAGATTTCACTGGCTCCTGTGAAAAACGTTCGTGCGTGGTTATTACGGTCCACCATGCGCGGGCGTTACCGCAATGTATGGCCTTTTGAACTTCTAATGACATGGCATGCCTTCCGTGACCTTGATATACTTTGGACGATATACCGTATGAATATTTGATTAGGTATATTTACCGACCTACAGAAATAAAAGTTAACTATGATTTTATTTTTCCGTTTAATTAAGCCGATTAGATTTTTATTTTCATCGGTAATTTTCTATGCTTGGATTCGAAGGTAAAGCAGTCATTGAACTATTTTTTAAGGTTTTATAAATAACAATGACGTTGATGTCAAATGATAAGACTTAAAAGCCATGAATACAGGCTTTTCATATAAAGCCTTTTCTTCGGCAGGGACGCATTCTCTAAACTTTTTTAAAAATTTATATATAATATTCGGAATTTACTTTCCGATATTTTATAACTATAAAAAAAACTATCGATTCTAAACACTCGATAGTGGTCAACACAATAGATAGAATATCTGCTATGGTTTTATTTCAATGGATTTTTCCCTTTTCCCTGTCGCTAGTTTGTTTTTATGCCTTTTGACCTCCAGCGTTATCCTTTTCCCGCGGGAGAAATGTAACCAAAAAATACCTAAAAATATTTGATCTATGATTTTTGACTGAAATTCTTTTTCTTCAGTTTATAAAAAAAGTTTGAAAGCCATTTGAATTTTACGTTGTTTATTTATGGCTCAAAAATATTAAACATTGCCACTAACAGTGAATATGAATTGACTTATCTCGTTTGAAATATTTGTATTGATGTCACATGTAGGCAATAATGTATAAATCATTATACATTATTAGCGACAAGACACATTACAAGCGCGGAACAAAAAGTTGATATTTCATGCCCGCGTAATGTAATTTCCCACAGGTAAACGCTGACTGTTGAAATCTTTTATTAGCTTACAACACTCGCAGTTTTCATTTTGGCGTTTAGCCTCCCGGCGGGGGTGGCTCGCGGGTCTGATCACGCCATCGTACCTTATCTCCCTGGTTGTTTTTTTTTGTACGAAAATCCGATTCGATTCGGTTGTTTTTCACGTTCTCCGGCTGTGCTGCGTTTCTGGGGGTCTCGGGGGGCATTCTGCGGTCAAATCCCGAAGAGCTTCTCACTCGAGTGGCGCCGCGGCCTATTCAACCGAAACATATTATTTGTTACGGTGTTTTAATTAAATTTGTCGAGGCCGAGTGCTGAGTTAGTTGGCCGTAGAGAAAATTGGAGGCTCTCTTTGGTTTTAATTGAACTCTTCCAGTGTGAGATTGTCGCCCTGAAAGTGTTCAGGTTAGTTTACTCTTGCAAAAGAGAGTGTTATTGAGTGACTTTCTGGTCTCGAAAGCTATTTTGAGTGGCCAGTGCCGTGTTGATTTCCGATATTTCGGGTGCATTGTAGTAGCGACGCGCTCTCCAGACTAAACACGATAGAGATCTCCAAAAATACAAAGAGGCGTGCCTTCCACCGCCGGGAGCACAAATCTCGCAATGTTTCTGATCATTTACGTATTTTTCACAACGGAGATTGCGCTGCGTTATTTTTTATTCAATCGTATCGGAGTTTTGTAAATCTGAATGAAAATAGAACCGTACTGTGCGATGTAAACGTTCACTGCAAATAATCGCCGTGTAATTTTTTTTTTTTCATAGTGTATGGAAGTTTGTGTCACGGGTCCGCTGGCAAGTGTATTTCACGTGTAGAAGATTGCCGATGACATATGCGCTTTGCCGGCCGTCCGCTGCGTCAGCGAGTCCGCCGGAAAGTGAAAGCTTTCGGATAATTCAGCCTCGTCACGTCTGTCCGCCCGCCATCACGGATTAGAAGAAATTTGCTTTCCGGCGCAAGGTCGCCGCGGCTGACCGACTTGCGGACCGTGTCCCGGCGGGAGTTATGCAAGCCGAGAACTTGTCACCGCTCGTTTGGAGGGTTTTTTTTTATGTCATTTGTAGAGATAGTTATCTCTTAGCGCACTGCTGACGCTGCTGGGCGGATCTGAAGGCGTTTTAGTACGTATTGGATTATACACGGATGCGTGCAATCCAATACGTAACGCAATAACGCAACGGCTAGCGCGTTGAACGCATGGCGAGGAATTTCTCTCTATTTATGGACTCCTTGTTAATTGGTAGTCTACATGAACACGAATATGATGTATTTCTTTTTTACACACCCACCGTTGTTTGATTTTTTAAATACCACTATCAATGAACGCTAAAGTCTCAAGGAATCGCGTACTTATTTGATTTCAATTTGATGCCTACGAAAAATATAAATACGCCTGATTCAATATATTAAATTCTATTGATTAACGCAATCGTCTTTGTAAATGAAAAATATTTTCATTTACGTAAGATTTTTTTTTAAAGGCAATATGTATTGTCAAGCATTGGTGTTAGTAGAGATAAATCATACATTTTCTTTGATGAATCTCGCAATAACAAAATCCCAGGCATTGTGTTTTTCGTTGACTGCAGATTTATGTCGATGTGGCAGAGCACAATCTGACATCTTTGTTGTTCTGTCATATTTGCGACGCACATTTCTCTCCCGGAATGGAGGCAGTCGAATTTCCCATCCCGCAAATACTTCGCGAAAATGTCTTATTTCGCTCTTGGGCCATAATCTCATAGATCCAAAGTTTTGTTTAAGTAGTCGTATTAAAAAATAATACCTAGACGGCACAATAGTTAAGTGTCGTGACATAGATTATTGCGAAATTGAGTATATTGTTTATTATAAGCTCTTTTCTAAATCTGCGATTGATCCATTCCGAATCTCTCGATAATAATCGCTTGCGGCCAAAACCTAATAATTATTTTTAAACCATTTCAAAATTGTCTTCAAAAAAACTTAATTATGAAAGAATTGATTTGGTTTCTTGGGTGTCGAGCTGATTCACGGTTTCGGCACTCCGACGTTTCGGTCCCCGTGCTGGAACTACATTCAGGTTTTTTTTGGATAAAAAAAAACATTTTTTGTATTTTTAAAAATGATATGGTTTATTAATGAATGAATTAATAAAATTTTCAGAGATCGGCAGATTTCAGGGAGTTATTTTTTATTTCTTGTTTGGTGGATACACTGGAACAATAAACATGATAGTTAATAATTTATTTTAGGTGTGCTCATAACAAATGGCGTGTTGGGGTTATAAACAGCAGACAAAGTCCCTTTTCATTTTTGTCAAATTTATAATGACAACAGACACGAAAGTGCCGTTTTGTAAATATTTTTTTAAATTAAAAATACAAATTTGTAAATTAAGCAAGCGTTTAATGTTGAATCACCAGTACGGTGGTAGATAATATCCGAAAAAAAAATGCAATTTAAGTTCGGATATACGGGCTCGTATCCGGGGGTAATACTTCAACTACCAGATGTTATGTAGTCATTGTACATTATTAACTGTGAATACGTTTGGATACAATAAATGTAAAAATTATATTTCGATTTTAACGAAAAAATATTTAATTAACACCATTAAAAAGCGAACAGGGTAATGTGAAAATCTGTAAATAATAATTTGACTCGTCTTGCGTTGGATATTGATTTTTGCGTAGATATTTCAACACGAGCTCAAGGGATATCGAATTCCCTCATTTGTCACTCGAGCCTCTCGGCGAGTCCCTCATCCCTCAGGCCTCAGCACTCCGCACTGTCGCGGAATAATCGCAGTAATCCTGGCTCCCCTCCGCCCGACTGACATGACTAAACTTTCAACCCAGCGTCGACCATAATTCCGCTGGCGAACCTCGCCGTGGGGGATCGATGGGGTATTGTTCTTCACCGTCCCGACGGTGAAGTTTTTACATAATTTATTCAAAGCCTTATCGCGGTCCAGCAAAGTTTCGGGTTCAATCTTTCTGAGCAGATTTAACAAGACAAATCTCGGATAGGTTTCACGCCGCGACAGCCTTTGCTCGCCTTGCCCGCCTCATTGTCCGGCTTGTGGAAACCCGAGAGTCTCCCGCTCGTGGATCGAACTCGAGTATAGTTTTCATCGGTTAGTTATTGAAAGCGATTTCACCGTTGAACCCACCGGCGCGCAGAATGCTCGGGAAAGTTCCTCGCGCAAGGACTCGTTCGATTCGCGCGCCCGATCGCTGACGTTTACGATGCGACCACCGAATCGAATCGATTACAAAATGTTAACCTTGTGATGTACCCATCTTGTATCTAAAATGTAACTAATAAATATGTAAAAAAATAAGAACTTTAATTTGAATACTCCATAAAAGTATTTAATTGTATGGAATTTACTAGTTTTGATATATTGCCATATTCTTCAAGTACTGGAGCCATAAAAAGAAAAAAAAAACTTGGCTACATTCGACTTTGAACTCGCGATACTTCTTCCGGTCGGCAAATTTTGTGGGTGGAGTAAAGCGCACAGTATATGTGACATTTTAATAGTATGTTTCGTTACTCTTTTGCTAAATAATAAAAAAAGCCGAGACACCTCAGTTTGAAAATTCACATCCAATAAACATGTTTTTGTAGCCGATAAGTAGATATTTGTATGTTTTCGATTTTCAGGTAACAATAAAGTATTCATATCTCTAAAAGCATATTTGCTGAATTCCGAACTGATTGCGTACATTGTTTATTTGTTTGATGTGAGATTTCAGTTCCGCCGTTATTGAACAGTGTCGTGTGTGATTGGTCGTTAATTGGCCTTTTGAGCACATGCGAGTTCCTCGAACGCGCGCGATGCTCGGCCTCCAGTTATTGACAAGTTATTCGTTGTTTTTGGCAGCTCTCCTCTTCCAACCGCGCGGGCGAGACAGACATACCCTGTGGTGGTCTCCTTCTTTTTCAATACCCCCCCCCCCCTCCATCCAACTTAATAAATTAAAATACGTGCTCATAGAGCAGAGAGACCACAGAGGCGTGAGTTTTAGTATGAATTTATGTGGAGTATTTTAGATTTATATTTTTGTTATTTGTAGCAACCTGTTTTCATATAATGGTTTTTTTAATTTTATTTTGAAGATTTCCCCATTAAATATTAAACACCGTTTTAATGGCATACTTTTTGAGACCATTAGACTCAGTAGTATATGTAAATGATAAATTTGTTGAGAATAATGAAATGAATTAGGTTCAACAAAATAAAAAGGAAACTAAAAGCTAAATAGAGTAAAAAATGGTGAATTCCCCTGCGCAATATTTATGAGTGACGTGCAGTGAATTTCAATTTTACGTAGTTGTTTTTGCCCTAAGCGTAAGCTATCATTTTAATTATTTTCTTGTGTACGTTTGTGTGCTAATAGACGATAAATTCCTGAGAATGAACGAACGACGACCGCAAAGATGCCATGTCCACTCTAATTGAGATTGAACATTTTGTCCATGTACCAATAAAACAAAATACTATATATACTGTCAGTTATCTTAATATTTAATGAAACGATTGTGCTTTTGATTGATTGTGTACAAAACAACACTTATGGTGCAATTTCAACTGGAGTATATTTGTTTTAATTGCACAACGCTGATGAAGATTGCTCGAAAGTACGGCACTGTCTTCTGCGCTGGGTTTTCTCCATCTATTCATTTCTATTCCCCTATTCCCTTGATTGTTGTGGCCGACCCATTGCCATTTCGAAATTAAATTATTGGGCTAAATTACCAGCCGAATAAATAAAGCTGTTTGAACACAATTGATGTGATTTTTTAGTATTACGACCAATTAAGTTGTATTTTATTATTTTGGGAATTGTGTCCATATGTATGACAACCATAATATTTTTATTGATATTTTGATTATATTGAAGTAAGTTTTTATAAAATAACAGATATAAAATACAATTATATCATGCTAATCTAATTAATAATTTCTTTTCGACTATAATATTTATTTTTGGTAAGAAATTTAAATTGTATAAGCCACTTATGACATTGATTAAATATTATATATTTTTAATATTCAATATCATGTTACACTCATCTTGAAGAGATATTTTGCTGCGGCGAAATCCAATACGTTTTCTCTGGAGTACAAATAATTTTTTTGCATACTGATGTATGTAATATAGTATTAAGTTTAAAATCTAGGGATAGACTAAAAAAAAAATCCTAATTTATGATTAAATTAACGCTATTCCCAATAAAATATTCGACTAACCAGTCTCGATTTTTTCAGTTCAAACAATCACACATCTATTAATATTTATTGAATTATTTGATTGTCAAAATATAAATTGATTTATTAATTCAAAAATGAATTGATTGTTTGTTTCACTCAATTCATTATCCGATTTAGTCATGATTGATGTTATCATGTTTGTTTTGTTGCAGCGCTTCACACAGTACCTGGCTTCAAGTAATTCCAGCTTCCAGCTTAGCAATTTCCTCGATAAAAGCGGCGTTCAAGGTAAAGTAAATTGTCATATTTTCTATTAATTACAACTAATAATGTATCAAATTTGAACTTATTAATGGTAGTGAATTTGGGGTTGTTATAAATTAATACTGGGGTATAGATATAATAGTCTTCGAGTTCTATTTTTTTAATCTCAATGAAACATTCTGATAACTCCTTTTGTTATATTTTTGAACTATGTTATAAGATTCAATGATGATCATTTAAGCTTCATGAAACTACATTAATGTTTTCTATTACTGTTTGCTTCTATTGGTTTTATTTGCAACTTTTTAATGTTTGTTCATAAATTTTAATCTCAGCTCAATCTTTTTCTTGCATTTTTATATAAATTTGAAATTGAATAGCTCAATTTTTGTGATAACACTTCTGAGTTGGAAGGGGGTGGTGGATTTTAAATTTAATAAAAATTTATAAAATAATAAATATATTACAGGGTAGTGGAAATAATTCGAAATCGAAGGGTAGTAGTGTTGATACTCATACATGACTTTTGCTTAAACAAGAATAACTTCTTGATAAATTTAAACATTTGATTATGTACGATGATAAATATTTTCCTTATAATTATAGCAAATAAAATCCTAATATTTTAATCAATAATAATATTAACCCATAGAAACTAACAAAGTCATGAATTCATTACGTGAAGTTTCTTGTACTTCAAGCTCAATTTGAAAAAGTCAATCAAAAGTCATTCACAATTATACATGTTTATCACAATCAACTCCACACGCCTTAGTGAAATATTCGCCATAAATATTTCTTTTCCATATCAAGTGTGCTACGAATGTCATATAATAGAATAATATTTTCTTGTTGTATTCTTACATTGTGGTTTCTTCTTTTTCACTTTTCCGAAGGCGCTGTCGGTGCACGGATCGGTGAGTTGAAAACATTTTTATCTGCTCTTTGTCGCTGCTGTTGTTTTTCATGACTTTTTTTTTCCACAATCTTTTTATTCTAACATTGCACTAATATTATAAGCTTACCCCTTCTAAAGGATTTTTCTTTATATCTCATGTAAATACTGAATTGGAATTATGTGTAGATGGTACTGTTTGGGAGGTTTTGCTTGAATAACATTTAATGTAGCGATTTCAATAATCAATAAAATAAATATTAAATGAATTAAAGTTTTATTATGAAAACAGTATTTCAGTAGTTTTTTATTTTTTACAAATAATTTGATTTTTGTAGTCTCAGTTTGCATTGCACAATTTTTTTACTAATACATTTGATTTTTAATAGCTTAAAAATAATTAACGAAAAGTCTTCTTGAAATAATTGAGACAAAAGTGTAAAATTCACAGAAAATAAATCTTCAGCCATATTTTAATAATTATTATAATGTTTTCAGGATATGATATGTCACCGTTCATCAGGCGG
Source organism: Atopsyche davidsoni (assembly GCA_022113835.1). Lineage (NCBI taxonomy): Eukaryota > Metazoa > Arthropoda > Insecta > Trichoptera > Hydrobiosidae > Atopsyche > Atopsyche davidsoni. The sequence goes on along the minus strand of JAILWY010000006.1, from coordinate 3,284,474 downwards.
TATGCCAAATACTTGAACGAGAAGGCTCTGTCCTATAGGACTGTCGCTTTCGACTTCTGCAAAGTCAAGAGGGGGTCAGTGTCTATTCATGTCATACATTTCATTCATATTTTACAAATCTAAGTAAATTTTAACAATGTTCTGTTTGAATTTTGGTTCTGTTCAGTAAAAAAATTCACGACAATATGATTGACACATTTCTATGTTTTATTTGAATAAATATAATAAAACATTAAATGAAAATTACTTTTATTATTTAATATAAACATCTATAATATACATTTTTTTCTAAAGAACTACGATTCAAACAGAAAATATATTTATTTCAAATAAAGACGATTGTTTCAATATTGTGCATGTCAGCTCAATTTAAAACAGAAAGAAGGATGGGTAATTCTTTTGAGTTACACTAAAATCTCAATAAAATATTCCAGAAAGGAGGAAGGATCCCTCCGCACCATGAATGCGGAGAAGTTGTTGAAGACTCTGCCGGTTCTCCAAGCCCAGCTGGACTCGCTGCTGGAGTTCGACTGCACATCCAATGACCTCTCCAATGGAGTCATCAGCACATGCTTCATGCTGCTCTTCAGGGATCTCATTCGTCTCTTTGCTTGCTACAACGATGGCATCATTAATCTGCTCGAGAAATACTTTGATATGAATAAAAAGCAATGCCGAGATGCCCTTGATCTCTATAAAAAGTTCCTTATCCGAATGGATCGTGTTGGAGAATTCTTGAAGGTATAATGTGTGCAATTTATTTGATATGAAATATATGCAATTAACAAAATATTTCTTATCTTCTCTAGATCATCATTTCACACGTGAGGCGGATTATTATTAGTTTACAAAATTGTTGATAGTCAATAAGATAAAAAAATGATTAAATAATTTTAATAAAATCATTGGAAATATAATTTCGATGATTGTAGTAGTGATGATTTTTTATGAGTATTAAAATGGATTTCAGGTAGCAGAGAATGTTGGAATCGACAAGGGAGACATTCCCGATCTAACCAAGGCTCCAAGCAGTCTCTTGGATGCTCTAGAGGGACACCTAGCCGCCCTCGAGGGCAAGAAAGGCTCCGCTGCCAACACCCCCACGCAGACTGCTAGGTATGATTTTGGATTATTAGGCAACGGCTATCTATGCACAGTAACTGTATAAGCTGTTAATATTCTGTGATCCTTTTTGGATCAGGACAAGTTAATACACAATATCTTCTATACTTTCTGAGCAAAGAGTTCATACTTCAAGTTGCTACATTCTGTTTTTTTATTGATGAATTAAGTTCCAATATGAACGTAGACATAGAACGAACTGGAGATTTCAGATTATACATTTTAATGTCCATTAGAAGTGGTATCATAATTATCTGATTATTAAAAAAAACAATTATGTCTTAGATTTTGTTGATGAAATTTAATTTAATTCTAATCAAAGCCTTTTCTGACTTATTTTTGTTCACTAGTAATGAAAAAACGTGTGAAAAATTATTTGAAAATATTTTTACACACTTCTGGTTGAACTATCTAATATTAATGTATGCTACCTTTATAACGTGGTTTGGAAAATTTTCAAGTACTTCATCATAAATTTGATTAAAAATATATATGAGAGTGAAATAAGATATAATATGGTGGGTTGTATATTTAATGAAAATTTATATGGTATCTCTAGTTAGTAACTGTTTGGTTATTATCAATATGGTGCTAAAGCTAATGTAGACTTGGTATCAACCATCAGTATGGTCCGATGTGAAATGTGTACAATCATTCAATTTGAGAAGTCATTAATTCATTCTCATTGCCTGCAGAAATCTCATTGCTTATCATGTTTGTGATTTTATTTATCTATGAAAAAAAAAAACAATTTGCTTGAATGGGAAAATATAAAGATTTCTGTATGTTATATTATCAATAATTGAATTTGTTTCAACTTTGATTTTGATGTTCTAACTATGTGTCCATATCCAATGATATATCCCATATGATTTATTTATTTTGAGTTACCGTAGTGTTTAATTTCTGTAGTGCGCACACAAATTGTAAGCTTGTTTTTAGACGCATACTTTTTATTTGCAATCTCACACGACACTCACAATGAAAAATTAGCAAATGATTATTAATTTGCAAAATATATAAAAAAACAACTAACAACATTGATATAATATTACATAAACTTATAGTATTTTTGACAATTGATTAATTTTGGTTTTTGTTTTTTTTTTCTACCCCTACCCCCTCTGCCTTATTACGTAACTGTTATGTTTGCCGATCTTTACTTTGAATGCTGCGATACTTACAATCAAAAATAAATATTTTCTACTCTGATCCTGAATGCCTCGCATGGAAATAATTTGTGCACAACAATAATGTCCAACTACCGTTTATTTTTTTTCCACCTGTTTTTCTCGCTTTTATCGGCACACATTTTGTTACACAATTCATTTTCTGCTCCCTTTTCCTGTCCGCTCCTCGCCCCATACTGAAAACACATCGTTTTGCACTCTCAATGTCAAAAAAACAAATCAAAAATCACTAAAAAACGCATCTGTGAAAAAAAAATCACAACTTACAATATGTAAATCAAATAAATCCTAAATGATGCATTTACAAAACATAAACCATTTTGAATTGATGCATTAATAAAACTAAAAATCCGCAATATAATACACATTAAAATCTTATCAAATTCTGAATCAATGGATTTGAATGTACACACTGAATGATGCATTTTTAAATCAAATCATCTTGAAATGATGCATTTTGAAACTAATCAAATAAAACAATTCCAAACGATCCATTTGTAAAATAAAATGTTTCGTATTGAACGCATTTGTAAAACTTGGATGTATAAAGTGCGCAAAAGAATGTGGTGAACGGTATGGGTGCTCTGTCCTCTACTGGCAGCTCCTTCGGCACGGCGGCCGCGTCCACCCGCCTGGACCAGCACCCCTCTAATGGCAGCCAGGCCGCCTTCATCGACGACGTGCTCAAGCAGCAGGCTCTCGCCGAGGAGGAGGCTGTGCTCAATCAGTATAAGGTACTACCACACATTATTTACATTCTTACCTTAAAAGCCTGTTTTTTCACAAGTCGGTGACGCTGTGTTGTTGGATGGGATTCTTGGTAGACTTCTATAATGAATACATTTAATATAGTCATTAAATCACTAGTTGCTCAACAATATAATGGTTTTTTTATTATCGCAGAGTTCATTATTATTATCTGTATTAATTAGTGTTTCTCTTTATCAATACAGATAAAACTTATCATCCATTGTGACTGAATTGTTCATTTTATTTACAACACTCAGTATATTTTGTAATGAAAATATTTTAAATTTGGTTTTTTCAAAATTATTGTTGCCAAAATGCTACAAGTAAATATAGTTCCATCCATGGCATGTCAGTATATAATATGAATTTATTTTTTCTTATCGACAATTATAACAATTGTGAAATAAGGCATTAATATTTATCATATCGATTCTAACTATGATGATCAGGCTGATTTTAAGCCCGTTTCACGCTCATGCAAGTCTGCTAACTTGACATTTAAAGTCAAGCTGGAGGGTTTGCACAAGTTAATTTAGTACAAATAGTGACAGGTGGGGCTTGAATGGTGTTCATGAAACTAATTGGATTCCCTTCGTGCAAATTGAAGCATGCGCGCAGATCAAATAGCCCAATATATCATGATACTCATACCCACAACTTTATTTGTACTTTAATAGCTCTTCATTTATTTAAAATTCACTCCATCTCTGAGTTGACCCACTTGCATGAAGTGACTTTAATTTTATAACTTGTATGTGTATATTTTTAAATAAAGTATGTTTTGTTTAATTTAATATTGATTTTTATTTTTTTCCCAGTTACAAGGTAAAATGTTATATAATTTTGGTATAGGGATGTATTTGCCATGATGAATACTATTACGACGCTTGTGTTTGACCCCAGACGAAGGTGCAGTCGCCCACCAACAGTGCAGCCCTCGCCACCAACCCCTTCTTGAGTTCCGCTCCGCCTGCGCAGCCATCCATCGTGGATCTGTTCGGAGCCGCTCCCGCTGCTGATATGGCACCGTCCAGCAAGGCCTCAGATGACTTGCTGCAGCTGGGGAATCCTTTTGCAGATATGTTTGGAGGTGAGAACTTGGAGTGAGCTTTAAGGAGAAATAACAAGATTTTATCATTTATTTCTTGATTTATTCTTCATCAAAATTGATTCACTTTTTAACATGATGCGAACGGAATCAGTTTGTATTTTTAAACAATAGAGTTTTACAAAATTCTTCATGGTGCTGGAAGAAATCTGTATTATCTTTATTAACTTGATAATTCTTCTAATGATTCCAGTAAAGTTCAGAAATATAATTTAATGAATGCTTTATGTAAAGAGATGAGGAATTTGTCAGCATGATTTACTACTAAGTTGTTAGTTGAATGATTGCAATGTGTTCAGCTCCCGCTCCAATGGCGGCGGGTCCGGCAGCGGCCCAGCCTCCGTGGATGAACAACACTAACGGCTTCGGTGCCAACCACTCCCAGCCGGCTGTCACTAACAGCTTTGTCTCCGACTCTAATTTTAGCAATGTCTTTGGAAACGCAGACCCTGCAGGTATGGACCCGGCGATGCGTAGTCCTTTCAGAGGAATAAATAGCTTATATGTGTTAGTCTGAGTAGCTTGAATATAACCACATTTTATATAAAATTAGCAAAATTGTCAAGTTTTCTTCTATATTACAGGATTATTTAACCCTACGAGTATTTTAAATTCTTAATAAAGATTATTGCGCTTTTTCCTTTCTACAGTTCCATTGGAAATACAACTCTGGTCTATAATTCATAGAAAAAAAATATTAGAAATATGTATATAGATAATATCTGCATAATTTGATTATATTTTTGTGGCATGTTTTAAAAATTATATGGGACTGGTTAAGTTAGTCGTTAAACCTGCAGATTTGCACTGATGGAAACCCGGAATGGTGTGTGTTTATTTTGTTCAACAATCCAAACGAATCCTTCTACAAGAGGAGCTTTGTTTGAAGAGCACCCGTGTGTAGCATGCCTTACACGTAACATGTTACTAATCCTGGTTGTGTTTGTTGGTGAAGGCTACATGGAAATCATTCATTCTAATATCGCATTAACTGATCCTACCGAATATCATCTTTCTGATTCTCGCAAAATTATCTCGTAATCTTCACCCTCAATATACAGAAATGCATTCTTTACGAATGATACTGATAGATTTAGTTTTAATGCTGTTTTTGTGCGTGTTACTTTTTGATGATTTTTATATACTTTTTTTTTGTTTTATTGATATCGGTTAACAATAACTAATACAAAATAGTTTAAATATAAATAATTTTAATGTAAGCTTTTGAATTTTAACAATAAGAAAAAAAATTGATTAGTAATTTTTTAAAGTGTGTATTGATTGATTATTTTTGTATCTGGTTTGTATAATATGTAATAAAAATACATTTTTAAATCATCATTGAATTGAAATATAAAAATTAAAAAACAAAAATTTGGTTGCAACGTGCATAACAGCCATAATTAAATAAAAATACCATTGCTATCGTAAACCTTAATTGTAATTTAAAAAATTATAAAAAACCCTTTTAAGAATTAAAATGTAGTTTAAAGCAACAGTGTCAGAATTGATAAACCGAAGTTTTGGTTCGTTGCTTGTGACACGTGTTCCCTGTGGTGTGTGCAAGCAGCCGCGGCTAACCCGTTCATGGACAGCGGAGCGCCGGCCGCTCCCAAATCGGCCCTGGACGACCTCAACGACACCATTCGCCTGGCCCTCGGCGGCTCCCCCTCCCGCCAACCCCCCCTCCCCCTCGTCTCCCAGCAGTTCGGCTCCCCCGCCAAGCAGCCGCTAGGCCAGATGGGTTTGTTCCAACAACGACAGTTCTTGTGCTTGGCTCCATGCGTAGATGGTTTTTTAAGTTAGGAGAGAGTGCTTATACAGGAAACCTTCCATACCAGACTCCACTGAGGGAGATCTGTCTAAGCTGGATGCTGTTTTAGCATGTTGTGAGAGCGAGCAGTCAAATATACTCTTTCATTCACTCTTACGGCATGCTATCGGCTTTATTGGTTTATCAAGTTAAACTCATTGGTGATAAAGTTTTGGTATCTCTTATAGAAAATATAATAATTGATATGTTTTGTATTCTAATAATATAAAAATAGTCTTGTTTATTTTACAACATCTGCAAATGGTAATTTTCTAATTTTAGCTTTGATTACCTTTCCAGATGTTATAAGGTCAGCAGAAAATGGTGTTATTAGAAAATTTCAAAATGAATACAAATTTATTACATCTTCTATAAAGGATTAGAGTATACAATTTATCAGTGAATATTTTTTGTTTATTGTCACAAAGTCATACATCTATAGTTCCTTTTGTCAAGCTATACAAAATGTACAGTCACACAAACTCTACATACAGCACTAAAAAAAACACAGCCCTGTGAGCTATAAATTAATGCTTACTAAGCCAAACACGTTCATTTGATACTAGGAACAGCTTGTTGCTTTTTGACAAATAGACAAATATATATATATAATCATTGCGCAGATGGTACTTGTTAAGTTACACCTTTTTTTGGTGTGTTTTTAAAACCATGTGATGAAATATTAGGTTTTTGCACCCGTGACAGATATTTTGTTTGAAAAATAAACCAATTCACATTCATGAATATTACATAGTGATGCGGGACCTAATATTAAATCTTATGGCATTACAAATGTGATGTCTACAAAAAGACCTTCAAAAAGTGTGGGTTACTTTGACAATGACAATGTGCTGATAAATCACTCTGTGTATAAGCAATTATTGGACCGCATAGCTGCATTATGATGGATATTTAATTCCCAATTTCAAACTCAATGCTTGATTTTTGTGTAGTCCTTTGTGAAGTTAGGAGCGCTTTGTCGCGTTGCGCTTAGTGTTTTTTTGGTGTAGAACACTTAAACGTTTTCGAGACTCATGCACTCACGTCATTCCATTTGCCATACTGCACTTGCTTTTCTCCAACATGGAGAACCTTCATGGCAGGCCTTTCATGACAACAAACACTTGGTGTGGTGTGAATCATTTTATAATTGTTCTTAAAGAGAAACAATTAAAGTTTAACGGGGCTAGTTAAAATTGAAGTACATATTTAGAGACTAAGGAATATTTTAATTTATTCAAAATAAAATTTCCATTTTAACATAATTCATTTTGCTTTATTTAATTTGAATAATTATTTTGTATTATTATCAGTTGCCTAGTAGTTCTAACTAATTAATTTATTTCTCCAGTCAAATAGTATTACTGAAGTGATATTTATAAAAGTAGAAAATATAATGTAGAATGCGATCATAATTTGTTTGTTTGGTGTCTTTAATAATTTGTTTGGTTTTTTTTTTAATGGTGTTAAAGCTTTGATCAATTTTAAAATGCAGGTATTTAAATTGAATAGTTAGTTGCTTGGTTCATATATAATATACTTATTTTATATATTGAATATATTAAACGTAGAACAACGTAAATACGTAAATATTTTAAATATAGGTAATTTTATCTTTCATGTTTTGTCTTCATAGAAAGAAATAGTATTTTTTATATTTTAAATTTATGTAAGCATGTTTTTTACTACTGAAAATTATTCAAATAAAATAGTCTGGAATGTTACCGATAGATATTGAAAATTCTTTTATAATAAATTAAACAATAGGTTTTTACTGAATCTGGAAGGCAAAAAAACACACCATTGCTTTTTTATTCTATGTGCATACTTGTCTTGTTACAATCTATGTGAAATGTGAAATTTCTTGAGATGAACTAAATTTTGATTGATGTCTTTATATATAAATTATTCAAAAATATTAATATTTATTTGTGCCCATTAATAGTAGTTGTAATAATTCTTATTGGATCTTGTTGTTCATTTTCATTTCAATGATTTGAGTTCTTGCTAGGATACCAATCAAGATATATTAAATAGCAGAGTACTTAAAACTAGTTCAAAGTGGTGGTACACTTTTCAGAAGTTACTGGTTCATTCAAATTTCGGGCTCTACAGAAGATTGTTGCATGTTTATTGAAGATTGTTACATGTTTTAAATTTTAAAAATGAAATCCATCAAATCTGTTCATCTCGCTGACTTGAATCATCCCAAGTATAAATAACTTTCACGGGACCTCTTTTGTGATGCTCACGCTGTATTAATGGGGGTGGTGACGCTGTGCTTGGCCTGGGGCAGGGTTTGACGGCATGGGCGATGTACTGCGACCGGCCGGAGGGACCGCTACTCAAGCGGGCGCTGTTGCAGGAGTCGGGGCCACTGCGCCCGGGAAGGTGCTCACAGGAGACTTGGACTCCTCGCTGGCCTCTCTCGCCAATAATCTAACCATCAACAAGAGCGCGCAGCAATCTGTCAAGTAAGTGTTCATTATTATCATTTGTAAAACGATGTGAAAATAATACTTCATACAAAATATTCATGCAGTGGTGGAAGTTTCATTTAATGTCTCTATATTGAATTGGTAACTATAACAAATATTAAAGTCTTTGTATTTGTTTATGTGCATATACTATATATAAACATATACATATACGTTCTGCATACACAAACATACAATAAATATCTAATTTGAAATCAAAACGTGAATGTAAAAAGGCAATATTTTGAAGTAAATAATAAACAAATATATTAAACATGTATGTACATTAATAAATAGTTTTGATTGGGTATATTTATGTTTGAATGGTATGATTTTCAGGGGAGTCCAGTGGAACTCACCGAAGAATGCTGCCAAGCCCGGAGCTGCCGGCTGGAGTCCCCAGCCCATGGCTGCCACCACGGGCGCCAACTACAGGCCAATGGTAAGCCAGAGCAATCTCGCCAGCACCGCTCAGTGTTTTGTAGACAAATGTGTGTTCAAACTGGGGCCCAAATCATTGCAAATGTCCACACGTCAGAGATTTGCTGTCAAATGCTTTGACAAATGCACATCTTCACTGGAATCCAAAGTTTTATAAATAAAGTTGTGAATTCTGGTTAGTATTTAAGATTGTTGTCAAACTATTTCACAACAGATGGTTCGGTGTATGGTCAACTTTCCAGTGTGATAAATAACAAATTGTACATAATGTACTTAATTCTTTTTTATTTGAAGGTTTATTTTTCGCATGCAATTTATGTTTTCTTTGTTAACTTCCTAATAACATTTTAAGTTTGAATTGTTTTATTATTGCTCTTCTACCCTCACTTGAACACATATTTCTATTTGAATATTTTCTGGCACTTTAAAAGCATTATTTACTGGTTGGAAAGAAAAGTGACCAGTAAGTAAATTTTATATCAGCTGGTTGGCTAATTTTGTTTTCTTATTGTTTATTAGATACCTTCTCCGTTTTTAATATCTTGATTAATAATATTGCTTAAAATTGACACTCCAATGATTGTATTTTTGTAATTTTTCATGCAATTACAGCATTAAAAATACTACAGTAGTATTGATTGTTTGCGATTTGTTTTATTTTGCAAAATAATAACTAGGATCACTTTTAATTCTCTATATAATAATAACAAGAAAAGAATAGAAGTTTTTATCCTAAAAGTTTTTTTTTCTTCCTGGCACTCTTTCTTTATTGTTGATTTTTAGACTTTTCGTTTTGTAGATTCAACTATTTATTTCAGTTTGCAATAAAAATTTGTTCATTTGCGTTCTTATTATATTTAGTCAATTTCCTTTCTTCCTCGTGATATTTCTAATAGCTCAATGAACAAATTCTTATGGCCCGGTGTAAATATTAGGATCAATTATTATTTATGCACTGCATACTACTACTTCTGTCAAACAACTTGCATGATATCTTATCATTTGTTCTCTTTGAACATTCAAAATTTGCACATGAAACAACTGAGAACGTGAAAATCATTCCCTGTTTATTTTTTGTTTTCACATTTGCATGGAGTTCATTAAAAGTTTATGTATAATGTTAAAAAAAACTAAAACGTTCATTTTAGGCCATAAAAGGTAAAGTTGAAAAGTGGCAAATTAAATTGAAAATTTTGATAAGATAGCGTATACTCGAGAGTAATAGTTAGAAGGTGAATTGCTGGTGTGCACCGCTAGGACTCGTGGCTTGTTGCGCACACACTTCAGAGGGCCACAGACGGCACTGGCTAGCCAAGCGCAGCAGACAGGTGCAGTTGTTCAGGGGACCGACATCACTGAGAGCATGCGCATTTTCTTTTATGTTTTGCAGGGTCAAGGCATGCAGTTACCCCCCATGTCCCATACATTCCATAACCAACACCATTTTAACATGGTAAGTCAGAGAAAAACATAAGCAAAATTATTGGACTTGAGATTGGCTGTTAACTTGGATCTGTTCCTCTGTCGTCTTACTTTTGAAGAATCCGTCCGTCTAGATGTGCATTGTGCATCGTGCATCATGATGCTGATGTCCTTGACACTGATATTGTGCACAAACATAATTATATCAACTTCTTCCAACTTCCTTCAAACTCTGACTAAAAATCTTCACAAAACCTATTTCTTTTTATAAGTTTCTTTCCACTGTTTCTGTAAACATTAGCTTACTATAGAATTAGTAATTGATTTAAATTTTATTTTCAATTGTATTTTATTTAGCTTGTGCTTAATGTGCTTGCAATTATAGTTTTAATTTCCAATATCTTCAATAGTTTCTTTTGTAATAATTTGATGTAGGTAGTTTTAGGCATTGTAGAATATAATTTACTATATGTTAATTTTACTGATAGTTTTAAGATACATTTTAAGTTAATTTGTAACTAAGTTAAACCTGCACTGCACTTTTGCATGGTTGCACACATACATGGTCTAATCAGAAGCTCACATGCACTTAAATTTTGTTCATAACACATTGTTGCTGAAATATTACATGTAAAAACTCAAATGCTTTTTAGTTTTGAGTAAACATGCATGTTGTCATGTTCACCTTTTAATTATATTTTATAATTTGCAAACAGGTCCTTGACCTGCACATGTGTAAATTTTTTGAATTCACCAATTATTCTGTAAATGCTAGCATATTCTGTGCAGATTGATAAATAATCCGCTTCGGACCTTTAAAACACTCGGCAAACAATTTGAGTATATTTTTTAATTTTTATTAAATTCAGTTTAATATATTTTAATTTCAACATCCACCTAAAATTTGTGTTGTGATATTAATTTATGTGGTGCTTATGTAGTTTGTATATCATAATAAAAACTCACATAACTAATCCAGATATAAAAGCTTTTAAACAAAGCTACTAAATATTAATATATTAAAATAATATCCTTCCAATCTTCAGATACAAATTACTGAAAACTTATGGCAAAGAATATATTTTTTTAAATCAATGATCTGGTTTTTAAATTTAAACTTTACAGTTTGGTGCCATTTATTGATCCACGGGAACACTTTAAATTGATATGGTCAATTTGATTTTTAATTTACATTATCAGGTGTAAATTTAGTTTAGTATATTTTGACGTCCTGAGAGAAACCTATCTTTTCACGTTGAATTTTTCATATCTTATGCAATATATGTAAATAAATATAGTAGATTATAGTGAAAAATGCAGTTGGAATTATGATGATACATAAGCACCGAGTTACACCCTGAGCGGGTTCACTTACTAATGTGGTACTTCTGTCCTGCTTGGTGGGCTTGGGTTTGGTTGGGTCAGCAGCAGCCTAGCCCCGGAGCGCCCGCACGCCCGCCCCCGCCAGCTCAGGCTGACTCTCTGGACCCCTTTGGCTCGCTGTAGCTCCGCTTAGCGTAGGAAGCGTGCCAAATGACACGCCCCCCTCTGTTTCTCTATGTACGTATTTCGTCCATCTTGAAATAAACAAATTCACAAGGTATTATTAAACAGTCTTCTAATAATGAAGAATTAAAGAGGTACATTTTCTATAAATAAACCAATGAGGTTATGATTTCTCTAATAAATGTATTTATATTATTTGTGTACAGTTTAAAAATGTAATTTTTTATAAAAATGTGTATATGCAAATAATAAATACGTACATTAATAAAACTATAACCTCATTGAGTCATTTATTGAAACAAATTAGAAATGAATATCAAAGATGAGGATAACAGGTTAGGGTCTAAATTCCCACATTATTAGAGAGCTTTAGTAAAATTATCGGGGACCTGTGGGTTATATCATTAATTTTGATAATATCGCTATCGAACGATTTTACCCTTTACATATCTATCAGACATAAACTTCAAATCATATCACACTAGGCCATAGACTTCATACAGTTAAAATAACATTATTCACATATGTACACATATTATTATAAAAATAATATCTCCAATAATAATTGATTGACATGATTTAACTGCATCGAAGGCCATAACTCGCATAAAGAAGATATTTATATTTTATTTATGTTGTGAGTATCAATCATTATAAGTATTTTAAAAGAGTTAGATGTCGGTGGATGTTTCTTTTGTATCTAATATTAACATTTTCCTTGGTGATGGTAATGTAGTTAAGCGCTGAAGTCTTGTATATAATAATGAAATGCATTGGACTGTATACCTACATATATTATACAACAATAATCTTAAACACAAAGTTTAAATAATTAAATATTGTACATCCTACTGAACTAAAGGAGCTTGTACATATAATGTTGCTCGAATGTGTTTATTAATTTTACACTTTATCCAGATTTAATATTATTAATATTTATTAATACAGCTATTCATTCATTTTACCCGTTTACTAATTGAAATCGTCATTATTAGATATAACAATCAGTTTGAAAAAAAAATGTTTTTCAGAACATTAAAGGTAATATATATATAATTTCTTAAAATTAGAGAAAATACTTTGTACCTTTCATGGTTCAGTTGTTATCCAAATATAAAAATATAGTTAATTTTTAAGAGTTTATACGCTAGTTTAAAACTGGCCAAAATAACTAACAAGGATTTCGTACTAATTTTTAAGACATTGTGGTATTTTGAACTACTTACCTTATTTGTAAATACAGTGTATTACAAAGAATCACAGTTATATTATTAAGACCCAAGTATATTTGTCCCATATGAATTCTCTTTTAAGATCTCACGATTTTGCTGTTTGTTTGTGTTGGAATTAATTTGGTTTTGTATTTTCCAGGATATCAAATGGAACTAATTGGTTTTAAGTTTCTTTGTATATAAATCATCATAGTCTGCCTACGTTCTTTCAAGAGACAAGCTGGTACAGATTCCTTTCTACCCCAACGGTAGAAACAAGCGAGGTCCCAGAACGCTGGGTTTTGATTTACAAAAACTTTTTAGTTTTATTTTGAAACAGTAAGGCGATGTGCTTATACATGATTTACATACTTTTTTAATTATGGTGATATAAAATGTATATTTTTGTGCTTTACTCTTTAAGTTAATTAATATTATTATTATTTTTGTTTATTTGACAGATGTTGATTATTGCCAGAAAATGAGTTTGTTATTAGAGTCATTTTTATAATTATTTAGTCTTATACCTTGTTACTCAAAAAAAAGTTTACTCAGTGTAAACTTGTCAACTAAAAAAATGCTTTGCTATTAAAACATAAGCTCAGTTGAATTGACCTGCTTCGACAGACTAAAAGTTGTTATTCATAATGTAATCAAGATTGTATTTAAAACGGAAAATTAAATTGGAACGTCATAAAAGAAGTACGCGCAGTGGAGGTAGCTCTGCCCACTGCTGTACAATTTTATGAGCCGAAAATTCCTGAAATTTTGTAAGCATAAGTGTGAGTTGATTCTCTTCCATAGAGCACTTTAAATATGTTTGATTTTTATATATGAGATTTATAGGAATAAAAAGTAAAATTGAAAAGTTCAATATGAAGTCATTTTGGTTAGATAATTGAAAATAAAAGTAAAGGAGATTGTTTGTAATATTGTTGTCTATAATGATATCACCATTATTATCACCGTTAGTCCACACTCCTTCATCCGTCAACCGCGTCTTGTACTGATTGATGACCGTGCTCCAGTGTCCTGATTGTATTTCATCAATATTTCTATCTCGGAGAAAGTACACTTCTATCATCGTAGTAAGTTCCATTAGTTAATTTAAATGTTAAAGTAAATGTCATAATTTAATAAATGAAAAGCGATAGAGTAAACTGCTTTAGTATTAAATATTTATTGCTGCTTTTTACTTAAAAGAGTAAGCATTAAACGTAAAAGTATGCGTAAGACCATTACCACCCTAGGATTTGCATCAATGCCAAAGAAAATGGCAAGACAGCATATAATTCTATCATTATACCTATATTTCTAGCTTATACAAATTTAAAGGATGTATGTCTGCGTAAACAAACCCACCACACAATGCCTACCATGCCCTCTCCATTTATGTACTCTCTATTGCATTAACTATTTGGATATCAAGTTTTATTGTTAATATTTGCCATGTTTAGTAAATAACCGATGCTTAGAGTCCATGAGGTTTGTAAAGGGTTCGTATAGTGACAACTTTGATTATCATCTTGTAAAATTTAACAATTTTTTTTACACTATTACATGCTTTAATTTAGTAAAAACAATGATTTTTTTATATAAATGGACTGTAGGAATAGTATGTATTATAATTTTGTAACAGTTGCTATACTGATGTGTACAAATAATACTATAAAGTTTGATTATCGTATTTCAGTTAGTGTCAGTTGTGATCTGTACAATGTACGATATGAGCCTGAATGGTGAAGTGGGGCTTAGTTTGTTTTTCACATTACGTGGTTCTTATATCAGTATTGTGAGATAGATTTGATTCCCTCTTTGTTATTTAAGCACTGAAATATTGTACTAAGATTTATTTAAAACTAAAACGAAACAGATTATGCGTGTTTTGCATTAATTTATTTAAGAGTAGTTTTTGGCAATCAAAAATTTTTGAAATAATTTTGTATGAATGGAGACGTTTGGAATTTGTTGGAGGATTGTGTTTTAGTTCTATAATCAGATAAAAACGTTGATAAAATATTTTGGTTATGGAATTTGAATATGATTCATGATTAACGTCTGGGCTAAAACTATCTCTACTCAACCACCTATGATTTGCTTAGTAGGAAAGGCGGGGGACCGTGAGTGTGCATGGCAGACAGAATGAAGGCTCGAGGTCTGGGTGAAGGCCCGCATAAGCGGCGAGACTGGGTCGGGTCTATATCAGATATGGAGGAACGAATGGACTTATTTTTGCTTAGATTGTCGACAGGTCCTACTGAATAAAGTTATTTTTGTTAAGATGTTAAGTTAGATTTCCCGACTGCATATATTGATTATTTTTGAAGTGTATTATACAATTATATTAAGTAGTAAGTTATAAATATTTAGCACCGTTTCATAGATTTTAGTCTTGATGTCTTTCTGGAGAAGGCTTCATATTCTGCATATGAAACATTAAATGTAACATAAATATTATCAAAAATTAAATGCGTTATGTATCGAAGAGAAAATTTATTTATAACAAATAATAATTGCTGTTATGAAAGAAAAAATCAATCTAATGTTACATTAAGACAATACAATTAAGTAGCAATAGCGAGACCTATTTATGTATATGAGTATATTGGAATGCTTGAAAGTTACAAACTTTAGGGAACAATTGTGTTGCGGAGCCAATTACTGTTGTCCTGTTCTGTATAGACATGTGCTAATTACAAAATACACTGTAAAGTTTACTTATGATGAACATCAATAAATGTAGTCAAAATTAATATCATTTGTATTTTTATTATCTCCTGAATCATAACCTTTCATGCCGCAAGCCGTTTAGAATTAATAACCAATATTTAGTTATTCCTGTATCTTAAAAGATTATATTTCCTACATAATAATGTAATGAGACAAGACCGTGTTGTGTTTTTCAACATAATAGAAGCTGGGGTGAGATACAAATCAAATTAGTCCACTAAGTGATGCCTGTTAGTTAAAAAAAAGTTAATGTTAATTTTATTCATTACAAGTATGTCATTCAATATTATTCAACCTCAACGTGAAATTTTATGGGGTTCAATGGACTTCAATTAAAAAATACAATTGTAAAATATTGAAGATATCTCACCCAACACGTAGAGCAGATTTGTTGTATTGAAAAATAAGTATTTATAAAATTGAAAGCAATGTGAGCTTAAAATAAACCCAGAAATAAAAATATCTTTTCTTTTGTGGTTTTTTGAACATCCAGTGCAGTGCTTGTACTAAATATAGACATCTGATTCGAGACATATTCTCTACGTGGTCAGATAAGTCTAACAATTGAAAGAAAAAAAAAGAACAATCCATGCGTTAATATTTATATTTCTTGGGGAGTATCAGAAGTATTAAGCTGATTTTGGTTCACCAGTAGGAACATGGAATGCCAACATGTTTCAATGTTATTTGGTTCATATCTAGTCCATATTACTGGAGACGGTTCGTGTTGACGTGGGAGCTAGTGCGAGGTTGCAGTGTTAGCATGTAAAGGGCACCTCTTCAGACAACCAGGATTGAGTGTTAGCGGCCATCTCGGCAGTCCTAAGTCATTTCTATCAGAAATGAAAACAAGTCCTTTGTCATTCTTCCTGTTGTACATGGGTACATATAACTTTGTAATTCATTTATAGACAAAACTTTATTTTTCAGCTCTAAGCTTCAAACTCTTTTACACAGCTTGTACATTTGTAATTTTGTTAAATTTAAAGCAATGCCGATCCTCGTGCATACGAGCACACGACATGAAGATTGCTAAAATGTAGATTTTGACTTTTAGTATTGTTGCAATTATATACTTTTTATCGGTGAGGCAATTTCTGCCACGCCGTTAACAGTATTGTTACAATCTTTGGGGTATAATTAGGAAGGTAGTCGAAAGAGCGGTCAGTGCGGCTCGTCTCCACGAATCGCCGAGACAATTTCTAATTAAAACATCCGATCAAAATAATCGTGGAGAAAGCGGGTGAGAATAGCCGATGCTTGCGGATAATTTTCAGTCCGAAAAAAAGCGCGGGGCACCGATGTCCGTCGTTAATCGTCGCGGATGAGTCTGAGATGAGGAGCGATCATTTGCTGGGGAATATGAAGTGAAGCATCGCCGCTTGGACTCGGGGGTCGTGACGCGATCATTATCTGGCGACCAGAGGTCGACCGCCGCATTTCCGATGGACATTTCTTTTTTGCAGAGCGAGCGTCTCCGGCGCGGGTCGGACCGGCTGATCAACGATTCGCTACTTTTATTTCTGATCCATTTCAATCCGCGGATAGTAATGCGTTTGTGCGAAAACCGCCAGCGATCTGCGCGCGATTTGAATACTCTCATTAATATCGCACGCTCAGAAGTGCCGGAAACCTTTTTTGGGCTCGATTTACTTTAATTATTATTTTGGGCCTCCTCAGTGCGGATCGGAGACGAGCACACGATAGGTCGAGCTCCTTCCTGACATTGTGTTCGATACGCGAGTTCAATAATTAGAAAGCGGTAATATCTGTCATCGACTGTGAAAATAATTTCATCGTGCTCGGAGAAGAGAATTCGGCATCGAGGCTCGCAGATGCTCGACTAGAAAGTGCGATCGGAGATACCCATCGATAATTTGAAATAAATTGGACATCCACGAGGAATCCGCCGCAATTTCGTCCGGATCATCTCGGGGTTTGTCCGCTGGGCGATTAACGGGCAGGATAAAAAATAAGTACGCGGACGAGTAGCGTTACTTTTGCAAGTACAGGGTTCGGCAGGGAGGTATGTGTGATTTGAAATAACAGTTACACACTCATTTTTCAACGAAACTTAAATTCCGGCTGATTTTTGTGATGGCAACATTCATGATACACATTGAAAAAATAAAATTTAAGTTTCGTCGAAAAATGAGTGTGTAACTGTTATTTAAAATCATCCATACCTCCCTGCCGAACCCTTTATTATTTCAGCACTCGGCATCGGCGAACCCGACGGGACCGGAATCGCATATCGCACCCATCCTAATGCGATGGATCTTGGACCGCAACTCGTCCCGCTTTTCCGTCGGGCCTCGCTCGATGGGAAGCGTTCGCGGAAAGTGAGGTCACTTCACTTATTATTCATACTTCTCGTCTACTTTTCCTCCGGATGCCGAAACCGGAGCAGGTAGCCGCGGCGATGCGGGCGGACAATGAGCCGCCGCGTTATATTTGCAGAGTGCAAAATTATTGCGCACTTCGTGACGCAATTTAAATAGTAAAATGTCGGAAAGCAATAAAAAGAAAACGGGAACAGCGCCCAGCTAATAGCGGCTAACCGGCGTCGGCTGCTCGAGGAGCCCTCCTGTCACCAGCCAGGATCGGCAACCCCGAGGACTTCAAGCATGGAAGACTTGAAGCCCTCTCCGCGTTTTTTTACACATGTTTTTCTCTACACAAACTCGCAAACGAAAATAGAGAAATCCGCGCAAGCTCTACCGCCTCCGCCACCCCTTACTGTAAGAGGGGCCATAACAACTATTGTAAATTAACTGAGAGAAAATAATTGCCGATTGCGAGTCGGTTGCGAGTCGTATCGCGACGGGTGTGGAGCGCCCAAACTCCCACGTTGGACGAATGCAAACTCGATTTTTGCATTTGCAATAATCGCATTACACTTCACCTTTGAAACGAATTTCAGTTAATAGAGCGGGATTCCTTATACGTAGGACTCAATAGCGAAATGAATTCATGAATAGTATTACATTATAATAATATTCGTGATCAATGATAGCATAGCCGCATTGAAGTATACCTTATTCCGAGTATCATGCATTTTGTTTCGCAAAACGATCGGTACGGATTGAATAATAAACGGTTTATTAACCCGTCGGCTTCGTAATTGAATTTTCAAGTAAACTGTTTTCTCAATTTCTTCAACATTTAATTATTATCCCGAAGATCTATTCCACACTCGTATATTTCAGTAGTTTTATCCAATATATGAAGTAATTGAGCCTAGCAGCTTCCGATTGTGTATGGAATGTGTTTTACTTTATAAATATGCGTTGATATGTTATTATACTATCAAGTGTACGATTATGCTACATAATAATGCGCACAATCTGACGCATTCATTTTAAAAAGTGTATTGAATAAGTAGCGACACCAAATGTTTCATTTCATATATATAAAAAAAAAACAATACCGAGCATTATCTAAAACGTGATTTAGTGATTAAATATCCATCCACAAAACTAAAGCTATTGTTTTTTCAATATATTGAAAATGTGTTCTACCATCAATCGAGTACTTAAATCTGGTAAATTACAATAGTATTGAAAATGGCTTTGAAGTTTAACGAACTGAGGATTGTTAATATTTTTGCAACACCAGAGGTTACCGGGCAGGGTTAGGACCCTCGAGCTAGTACTAATGGACGCGATGGATAAGTTGCAATTAAGGCGGTTGCGTAGCAAAATAGAACAATTAGGAAATTGGAGATGGTCTCCCAAATAATAATCAAGATGATAATTAAACAATACGAAATATCACAAGAATAATGCGATGGATATGAAGATCAGAAAAAGTTCACTTCTAGTCCGAGACCATTTCATCACTTTTACATTTCATAATGATGATATTGGTCATATTTTGAACTACTTAAAGTTTTGACTACTCTTAAATATTTTTTTAATGTTAAGAGCTATCGAAAACTGTTGCTGAAAAGTTCGACCACCTCCAGCGTTTGGAAATATTCTATCATGTTATCTTGGGTTTTCCCACTCGTCTGTATTCTTACAGATTGTTACATCTCTCTACATATCGCTATGTTTTATAATTATAAAATATGCCAATCAAAAAACGAGAGATGATTGAGAAATTTTGTACAACTCCTTCAACAATAGATTGCAATTGAAGAATATACTAGTAAGTGGTAATTTAGATATTATCATTTTGAAAACTGCATATTAAGGATCGCCATTATATGCGCCCTAGTGAATGGGGTGATTATAGGCTAAAAAAAGTTTGCGAAGGGTGTATTGCATTACTCCAGAGAGAATATACCATTTTAAATCCCCAAAAAATGCTGATGGCAGATCATGTAACCGATCGCGGGAGGCGGAAAAGAGAATTTCAATTCAGAGCAAGAACTGATACAAAACAGAAAATCTGCCATTTGACCCGGAGGCTGTGAGAAATTTGAACGCTGATTAAAAATAACAATTTCGATTAGCAGATCTCGTCTCCGGGACGTGTGGGATTGGTGGAAGCTTAATAAGTATTTTTAATTAATTTCGCATTGTGTCATTCTTGCTAAGCGCTATTTTAACACCCGTTTCCTTCCGCTAAATGAATTGCCGATTTATAATATAATTTGAAATGCCATGCGGTCCGACAGACGTAATTTATTATTAATGAATCCACACGTTGCGACTTTCCGCGCGTTTGTTCATTACAATCATAATTTAACTTCGTATAATCCATTAGTTACTACTTTATGTAAGTATAAACGTGCTGATTTTTTTTCCAGAAATCTTGGCCAAGAATTACTTCGTTCGCTATAAATTGTGTAAGCATTTGTAGTATTAAAATCCGCATATACTATATTTATAATTTATCAATGATGGGTAAGTAATAGTAAAATAGTTGAGAATAATAGAGATAAACCAGAAAATAGATAGATTAAGATTTTCGGAGCTATCTAAAAACCAGAATATAGTAGGAAATAGAAGAGATCACCAGGAAAGACCTAATTTAGAAATGAGTAGCAATTGGTTAATCTTTTGAGACAAAATTAATTTGACATGAAAAATAGATATAATCTAGGTAATTTATTATTAAGAAATACCGTTTATGTATTTTTTGTTATTTTTCATATTATGTCGTAGATGTAAACTGAATAACAGCTGGAAGTCCTAAATCAAATATACAATTTCAATACAAAATGTAATTAATCTGGGATGCTATAGCATTTTAAGTCAATTATAATTGCTGTGCCTAGAGTCTGAGTTAATAATAACGATCGATTGTAATGAATGTCTCCTTTGAGGATGAATTATTTCCTATTGAGATTACAAAATGAAGCAGAAGTAAATCATTGTCTAAATGTTATTTATTGCCTGGGTAAAAACTCTTTTTGAAAGTTTACTTTTGTTTATTCAGAGAATTTCAAACGGCCATAAAATATATTTCGCAATTTATCATTTTGTAAAGTACAGTAGTTAGAATAAAAGTTAAAACAGAGTGTCCGTTCAAGAGTACATTAACTCCATTGTTTGTGAAGGATACCAAGTTGCTAGTTGCTGCACGTAGATGTCCATATATTAGTAATACGTTTAATACTGAATACTATTAAAAAAAATAAAAAAATCAGATTCATTCATAAATCATCACAATATTATACATTACATTTTGAAATAATATTACTGACGCAGGATAAGGAAATTGGTTTCAGTGTTTTCTAAAAAATATTACAGTAAAGGATATTAATATTTGCTTTTATAAGAAGAAATATACAATTTTTTTTGATTTCATTACAAAATATACGCGAGAGGTAAATACGTTTTGGTGTTCGATTTTAATATTTTTTTATAAAGTAGGTGGCGGTTAAGTCAATTTCTCTCTCCAGAGTCGATATAATGTCACATATGAGGATTACACCACAATATGTTTTATATGTGTGAAATTTTACGGTATCTTCATTAAAAAAAATGTCAGAAAGTTATATTTTAATAAAAAAATCAAAACATTTTTAAACCGTTATTAACACATTAAACATGGTAATGCCGTCTACGGCGTATCATTAGAGGTTTGATAATTATTATTATACCTGTAAAAAGGCAGGGGCGTGTAGTAACATGAAAGTAAGGTATGCACATTATATACATATATACCGGATTCAAAAAAAATATTTAAGTAAACTTTAAATAAAATTAAAATAAAAAACATCAAAAAATAATTACTCACATTAGTCATTAATTTTTATAATTTAATTCATAAGTTTTTCTGCTTAGTTATAAAAAGAAAACCCAGAGGCAATCGTATTTACTCGAAATGTTACGTTAGCTACTATATAATGTAAATAATTTTTTTTGACTTATTAACTGTATCTAACTGTCAATAGATAATATTTTTTTGCGGCGATAGAGAAGGTATACCTTGTTGAAAATAACTGCGTTTATTTAGGTACGGTTTTATTAAGTCATGTAAAATCTAATAATAAATTTGCTCTGTTAATGAGTGAAAGAAAATAATTTTGATCTTATTATGAAACAGCTATCATATTGTAGTTAGAATCGCTTACTTTAATGGATTATAGGAACCGAGCCTTCAACGTTGGCGAGATAAATATTAATTTACAATTAATAAGAACTTGATTGGATAGTAAATTAAAACTTGAATGAATCAATTAAATTTTTAAAACAAGTGATGAACAAGTAGCTTCTTAACTAGAAAGGAACGTTTATTATGATTACGGTGAGTTAGTTGAGTTCGAAACAAATAACATGCAAGTAGAGACGGTTAAAGTGACCTCCTGAAACGGTGAGAGATTGATTCATTTCCGTTTCCCGCGACATGAACGACCGACAGAAAGCCCCAAGGCTCTCTGGTAGTCAGGCAACCCGAGCTGGAGGAGCTGTGCTGTTCACCTCGGCAGGGCACTGAAGAAAGTGGAGGTGTTTATCGGAGACCTCTATCCTGCAGCCGACAGTAGATGGAATGGGTGATGAAAACACGTACAGCTAATTTTTTCTTCAGAATTCTCTCAAATAAGTGGGAATTGCGTCTTCCGCATTGTGACGTAATAAGAGATGTTAATGTAAACTAGTGATTAAACCAAATTAAAGTAATTACCACGTTATTAATTAAGAATGATCTTATTCTGTCCCTACAGTACTCATCAATGGAGGCTTACGCCATTCGAAGGCATGTACCTGCATTATATCAGCGCCATGGGAAGTTCATTAGAAATTTTCAATTTTCGACTAAATACTTGTATATGTACATTCTAGTGTGCAGCGTCAGTAATCCTATTAGTACTAGATATAAAAGTACATCCAAAATATTTAAAATAAATAGTCTTTTTTTAAAAACTTAACAAGTAAAAATGCTAGATTTCAAATCAACGAAAACAAAAGTGAGTATGAAGTGGAAACTTCTGTTCAGATGGTCTTTATAGTATTTCCAAATAATAAATGGTACGCAGCAGCATATAGAGGATTAAATAGGCAATGGAATGAAGTCTAACTCAGGTAAAAAGTTAACCAAAGGAACTCATTTTCAAAAACACACATTTTCTCAAAAATATCATTCATCATGGCCATATTTACAAGAATATATAATACTACGTGATAATAATAATTACGTATTACTCGTTGTGCACCTAACAACATAAAAAGTCTGGAATGGAAGTGTTGGCAATCGAGAAGAAGGTCTAAACACTAAATCTAAAATATGTTTGCTTTAACCAGTGCAAATGCAATCAAAATACTGATTGAAATAATACGTGAAGCGCCTGATATTTCGGATATGATATGACATAAGATTGCTCTTTGAATCCTAAAAGACAACATTTCTTTCCCATGTTGAATTTCTCTTCGTCTACAATTATCAACAATAAATCCTGGAACATGAAAAATATTTATCGCCTCGTTTGTAGAGAGATTGCCGAAATTCAATAAACACAGCACACCGAAAGAAAGTCTCGGCGATTCAAAAGCTTATCATAAACATGGCGTCCTCTTATCCAACTGACAATATCTCTCGTTTCTTACATAACATCCTGAAAACAGTGCTCGTGCGCCTCGCAAGTGGAGCGCTCGCTGCGGACTGGTAATTAAAACGATTCGTGACGGACATAATCAATGGCCGCGGCGCAGCCTCGCGAGGGACCGGCTGAAAAGTGCAGACCTCCGAGTCCCGAGCCCCGAGTCCCGAGTTCCGAGCCCCGAGTCCCGAGTTCCGAGCCCCGAGTCCCGAGTTCCGAGCCCCGAGTCCCGAGTCCCGAGCCCCGAGCAGCTCCCCGCAGTCGGAGGGTCTGCGCGGACTGACGCTCTGGAAAATGGATAACTTTCACCGTTTACGACGTGGATTATTACATTTTAATGCTTAAGTAGTAATTCATTGTTAAGAAAGAATCCGTGCTATGGTTTTCCTAACTGCGTGCACTTGCGACAGCCGAGTTCATCGCGGCTTAATTGCTAATTCCTCGCAAACTGACACCGAACCGCCAGATAATTGTTTAAAAAACTTATCGTAGTAAAATTTTATTTACATCTAATTCAAAGCCTTGCACTCTTAACATGCACGCTTTGCCGCGAGAATTCATTGTAACGATATAGTAAATGCCGATAAAATTTATTGAATAATTGGTTTAGATCCAATAGAATCAAAAACCAACAAGCAAGCAATCGACATTAAATCAACCTTTAAACATCGGAAGTGTTAAAAATTAAATTTTGAATTCTAAAGTTTATAAAATAATTTCCTGGTAAATAAATAATTTGGATGTATCCAAGAAGGTCGACTTTCCTGAAAAGATCAAGAAAGACATAAAACATATATTCTTTCAACTTGCGAGGCGCCCTTGACGCAAATGACGCCATAAATGTCATCCAATTTAAGTGTTGTATGCGTTTTACTCACACATTGGCAAGGTTTTGGGAAAAAATTCTTGCTTGAAGTATTCTTGAAAACACCCAAGAAACCGAATCAACTCACCATTAATTTTGTAGTTTAGATTACTTTTAAAAATAGCTATAAAAACTTTCGTACTCCACTCCATTAAGAATACTCAACTATTGCAGTGAAATATATTATTACGCAATGAAATTGCGACTATTGTCCATGGGATTGTATAACTTATTATTCGAATTGTTTTAAGTTGAGATAAATGTATATGTGCCAAATGGATGGTTTGAATTATGAGCGACATTATGACCTGCATTGTCTACAGAAGTGTCTGCCAAAAAAAAAACGAGCGGCGACCTGCACTGCACCCGGCCCGCGAGCTGCATTTGTGCGGTGAATAATGCGAGCTAATTTAAAGAGAAAGCGTACACAACATTGTATGAAGTCTTCGCCAAAACTGAAATAGATACCATGTTATAATTTTAATTGGATTCAACGAACTCTTCTCTTGTATGCAGTATTAAGCCCACTTCCTAATTGTCATTTGGTATTTCCTGCCTCGAGTCCACCGGAGTCCACGGAGAGGACGGTTCTAATGACGTGCAGATTTGCCGTATCGAGCTTGTTTTTTTTAATCTTTTATACTTAGTTTAAATATTTATTTTATGTGAGTAACTAACTGTTAATTTATTTAGAGGAATAAACTGACGTAAGGCAAGATATAAGTTGGATTTAACGACAAAAAGAAATCAATGCAGATAGTCCATAAATTCTCGCATCATTATTTTTAAACAAACAGAAAAAAACATTTCTACTGTCTTTCCAAGGAACTTTACAAGCTTTGTACGCATCCGTAATATTATTTTGTGCAGAAGTATTCTTAAAGGAGCTGTGTTTTTTGTAACATATAATCATTGACTTATGCTATTAGTAAAAAAAATCAGGTCACAAATATCAGCTTCACTTAAAAAATTATGCCATTGCAAAGACAATAATATAAAGTAATAAATGATAAGTATGTAGAAATTGTAAGGGTTATTTAGGGCGTGGTTTTAAATGCTATTACACAAATAAAATTTAAGTAGCGAATACTCTTTAATTTATAGTGAAAGCTACGCAAGAAGTTTGCTTTTGTTATTAAGTCTGCATGACCTATGCGAGATAGAAGATCCCATCTGCGGACTGTATATTCAGCCATGCTTCATAATACTGCATGCCTCCACCGCATGCCATTCCTAATTCTTAACTTTCCCGAATGATTTACAACAATAAGTGAGCAGTATCTTCAACAAATCTGTAACTCACAATAAAACAAATATAATATACTGTGAATGTCTACTCGTGATTTGATTCGATCACTTACCAATGAATGTCTTTCGTAACGCAGAAATTCCATCGGAGAATGCAACGAGAATTTTCCCAAATCCGTAAACTTTGAAGTTTGTACGTACATCATCCCATCACTTTACAACAGTTATGTGAATCTAAAACACAACAATGTGACTAATTAAGTTTGTCGGCTCTCGTTGGCGGCGGCCGCGCCGGTGTTCTCAGGTGCCTGTCAAGCATTTGGCAACTCCTCGCTCTCACAGCGCTTCCTCATCCGATGGCTTCTGTCATTCATCGCCGGGGACCAGACTGGGGGCGTTGGGGCCCGAAATTGATACGTTCTCTTCATTTTTATTCTCTCAATTTTGTGTGTTACTAGTAGTTTAGTTGCTTTTGATGCTGTCGATTGACGTGATGAGATAAGTCAGCTATTTGGGGTTGAAATTAAATGTTTTTTTAGTATAACTATGTTTATATTATTTATTAAAACTGAAATGAAATGAACTTTCAAATGATGAAATTAGAAAAAAAAAACTGATTTGGGAATGCCGTTTAATGTCAGTCAATAGCACATGCCAACAAACCTACCCTTACTCAAGTTAACTTATAAATATTAGTAATTGAAAAATTTAATATATTTTTTAAAACGTCAACCAAAAATATGCATAGTTATATTTCAGTAATGATTTTTAACTTTTTTAAAAAGTAACATTTAAAGCAAAAAACACCAATTTTTGTGATTTTTTAAAAGTACTTGCAAGTACCACTTAAGATTGTTTACCAACAGTGTGTTACAACGATATCAGTTCTGAAAAGGATTCCCTAATAAAATGTATCAAGTTGATATAAATTATATGACAATTTTAAAATAAAATTACAATTAGTAGAAGTACGCTTTGTGTTTATAATAATATAAAGGTGCAAACCGTTCACCTAAAAAAAGCAATCATAAAAATTAATTTTTAAATATTTTTTTTTTAAAATAAAATTTACATATTGCCCAGTACGTCCCATTCGGAAGTGATTCGCGGTAAGACAATGCAGTAATTTGTCTGCATTATATAAGAACGGCGGCGGGAGCCCACCGGGGCGCGGCCTGTCCGGGGCCACACGTGCGCGGGGCGGGGCGGGGCGGGCTCCGGGGCTGGGGCCCGGGGCTGGGGTCCAGGGCGGGGCGGGCTCCGGGGCTGGGGCCCGGGGCTGGGGTCCAGGGCGGGGCGGGCTCCGGGGCTGGGGCCCGGGGCTGGGGTCCAGGGCGGGGCGGGCTCCGGGGCTGGGGCCCGGGGCTGGGGTCCAGGGCGGGGCGGGCTCCGGGGCTGGGGCCCGGGGCTGGGGTCCAGGGCGGGGCGGGCTCCGGGGCTGGGGCCCGGGGCTGGGGTCCAGGGCGGGGCGGGCTCCGGGGCTGGGGCCCGGGGCTGGGGTCCAGGGCGGGGCGGGCTCCGGGGCTGGGGCCCGGGGCTGGGGTCCAGGGCGGGGCGGGCTCCGGGGCTGGGGCCCGGGGCTGGGGTCCAGGGCGGGGCGGGCTCCGGGGCTGGGGCCCGGGGCTGGGGTCCAGGGCGGGGCGGGCTCCGGGGCTGGGGCCCGGGGCTGGGGTCCAGGGCGGGGCGGGCTCCGGGGCTGGGGCCCGGGGCTGGGGTCCAGGGCGGGGCGGGCTCCGGGGCTGGGGCCCGGGGCTGGGGTCCAGGGCGGGGCGGGCTCCGGGGCTGGGGCCCGGGGCTGGGGTCCAGGGCGGGGCGGGCTCCGGGGCTGGGGCCCGGGGCTGGGGTCCAGGGCGGGGCGGGCTCCGGGGCTGGGGCCCGGGGCTGGGGTCCGGGGCGGGGCGGGGCGGGGCGGGGCGGGGGCGGAGAGTGCTCCGACACAATCGGAGAGCCGGAGATTCGGGGAAACTCGCCTCCGGCAAGAAAGGTGGCTCTCATGCCGCCCGAGTGTGGGAGCTTATCCGTGACGTCACGCCATTCAATGCATGACTCACTACTTTTAGACAGCTGAAGAATTCCGACTTATATCATAATATTATATTATCATCTTGCGATGATTTTGCTCTTTTTTATTTAGTGCAGGTAATAATAATCTACTTAGTTTGGTAATTGGCGTTGAGTAATACCCGTGTTTTAATTAACATACAAAATGAAATTACATTGTGCTTTCTGCGTTGGAGAATACAGGACATTATCTCCAAGTGAAGTACGTTAATGCTTACATTTTTGTAATCACACAGTTGATGCTGAAGGCTGCCGGATACACTTATATTTAATGAAAAATGATGCTAAATATCAAACGTGGATGTTTCTATCAAATATGCATCCAAATATATCTTTTGTGTAGAAATTGATGATACATTACATTATAATTAAGATAGTCATTAATCTCAGTTTTAATAGTCAATATTCACACATCATTAATAAAACAGGAAATTTACAATTTGATTTTAAAGATGCAACGTTTGTCTTTTAGAAATGTAAAAAATGAATGGTTTTCCAAACCCGACGAGTTTAGACTGTACAGTATAGTCATTTGGAAGCTTATGGTGTTGTACTTTCTATAAATGCGTTACCTCAAGTTCTATTTTTACTAAGTTAGTTACTATCTAATGCAAGAATTCAATTTAGTCTAAAATAAAAAACAAATACCCAACGTATTAAAAAAAATCACAGGTTATAATAAAGCAAGGTTATTCATAAATGGACAGAAGAAAGCCAAAAGTATTCAGTTCACGTAATGATTGCCTGAGATATATATTTAATTTAGAGCAAAAGAAGTAGAAATAGGTATTATGTAGGTATTACAATTATTGAATTCACATAAAATATTAAAAAAATCAATAAGTCGTAGTACAGCGTACATTTCCTGAAGCAAACTAACGAGCAAATCTACCATGGATCTATATAATTATATCTGGATTCCTCGTCGGAAGATCTGCAAAAATAATATGACCGGTCTCACGAGAATCAAACAACGCGAAGTGTTTTCTTATAATAAAATAAAAATTTAATTATATTTACAATGAACCTTGTTAGCCGAGGCGGGCCGAAAACGAGCGTCGCTTGCGCAAGTCGATAATCTCCAATATAATAACCATACAAGAGAATTAGATTACATTTCCTCTGGAACGAGGAAAACTATCACCGGGATCTGATTGAGGACGATCCGTCATCATTGCGGGCGGCCTTTCACGACTCTGTGATTAAAATGTGGAAAAATGTATCGGCCGAGGCGCAGGACAATGCCGAGCGTGACGGGAGGCGCTCGCAGGGACTTGAGCAACACTCCCCGGCTCTGCGAGATGATTTCGTCTTGACATTTGACATGAAAATCGATGCAAAGCACTTTGGATTGCAGTTTTCCCACAATTGTGATTCTGATTTGTTAAAATTAGAAAAAAAATTCAACTCGCATTATCAGCGCGATAAGTGAAACGACAAAAGCCGATTTGATTGTTGTGAAGATGAGCCGAATTCTCAAGCCGATGCAGAACGATATAAATTAATTTATTGTAAGGTCTAATGATTTATTAGAAGAAGTTATTTTCATTAGAAATGCATCATACGTACATTGCTAACATAATACAAATTGCAGACAATGAGACTTGTTAGTCGTATAATGAAGTATTATTATACACGATTATATTTTATAATAAAAATAATTTGCATATTGTAAATTATAAACAATGATCAAAGCATTTTCATTCATTGTAATTTATTTCTCATTTTATAATGCTAAGTCAAAATCAAAATAACTGAAGTAAAATACGAATGGATTAAAGATTATAAAATCTCGTACACAGTAAAAGACATTCGGAAAATTGCTACGTCTTGCTCATTAATGAACTTTTCAGAGTGAAAACAATATGTTATTCGATCACTTGAACACTACAAAATAAGCGTTGCTTATAATTGAGATTTTCTGTCGAAAATGTCAGAGTCATTTTATGTAGGTGGAAATTATTTACAACATGGATTTAACAATTTTAAAAAACTCATTCGATAATAATTCAGTCAAACTTCTCTTTGCAGAGTGATCGAAATAGTAGCCACGAATACAACCGTTTACATCCGATCACGGGCATGACTCTAGAAAATGTAAAAATATTTAATTATATCAACCCACACGGATAAAAAATACTTAAACACGATTTATTATAAACAGTGTCAGTTATACTGATATGTAAAAAAAAGGCCTAAACTATAATTGACTTTTTTAATCTCTAGTATGTTTTTGTTACCAGTATCAATTAAAATAATGTATTGACTCTCTTGAAGTTTTATTGCAGTTGGTTTTGTTTATGTCAGATAAAAATGATTTTGTTTGACGCTTGATAAAATGTTGAAAAATCTTTTTTAAAACAGAAAATCAAACAAAGACTCGTGAGAATCAAAATTATAATACAACATTGATTGGTTTTCATTACAGCATACTACAATCATTTACTTCAAAAACGTGATTATTTTTCATCGGATAATAAGATAAGCTCGGCGTAACTTCTCTTAATTATAAGTAGCAGAATGAAAGCACACCTTGTTCTCAACTTCACACCGCACAAAAGAACATCCGCTCAGAACACGATCCGAGCAAACAACACGAGTGGAGCAAATTAACGATCCCCGCCCATGGGTGTTGCTATAATCAACTCGCGACAACGCCCGGCACTTGATACACGTCAGTGGAATTAACATAATCGTTTATAACATGCTCTTATTAGAGCACAGTGTGTAATGCGCATTATTTTCCCAATTGCGAGTTTCTTGCAGAGTTATCCGTACACCGAGTCTATGGGAAATTTTCCTCGATTATGTGACACTCGACAAGTCTTTTCCACGACACGGTTGCCTGTACCCGATCGGAAACCGTGACGGAGATCGCCTGTCATTTACTCTATCAATTGTCAACATGAGATCGATAATTTTAATCTGAGAATTTTGCGTTGAGTGACTTTAATTACAGGGTTAATCGTTCGGTAAGAAAAATAGCTTGGAATGTATTGTTTTTACTGATGATCGTGATTAGGGTCAAACGAGAACCGTAATCGAACAGGCATGATGTAAGTATTGACGAATGGAGTATCGAAGTATCTGGAATAATCCAATGCTGAAGAAAATAACATGTAGTCTGAGTAGTTCACATTGTTTACTATTGTGCAAGGCTTGAGATAAATTATTGGATTGTTTATTCAAATTGAGCAGAAACGTGTAGAGCGTTTGCAAAAGGGAACATGGCTTTAACGCTTTCCGAATCAGATAACATGTAATGGATTTTTAATGAATGGATTATTAGGTGTTGATTGATTTCACTACTTTATGTAGGTACACATATAAACGCAACCGTTTGTTCTCGTAAAAAAACTTGTATTAAGAGTGGGGATCGAATCAACAACCTTCATATCATATAAAAAAAACACCACAAAGAGAATACCCCTATGTACCAATAGTAACCAATTTTTAATAAAATGATAAATAAAAAAATGGTAGTTGATATCAACAGAGTACTAATTAAGTTAAAAAATATATCAATGGTTTATTCATGGGTGATGAAATTAAAGTTTTTATAAAAAGCGTTCAGTAAAAAAAAAAAAATTTCAGCTTGATAACGATAAATCCCATTAGAAGGTGCATGCAGTTAAAAACCTACGTGTGTTGCAACGAAATGTTTCAAATACAACATCTCATAATTGTATGTACGGAGTGTGTAACTTTAATCGATTTTGATAACGCATCGCGATTAAATACGACGAATCATCGGTTAAATTGATCGTCTCCATTCATACATATTTAACATTCAGTATCGGGTCGCAACACAGATATGATTCCTGGTCGGGGATCGATCCATCACATGGCTCGCTGTTTTTGTCTCATTAATAACACTTCATATCACTTTCATTAAAAACTGCGCAATCTGTGTTACTGCTTATTGTATAAGAGACTTTACGGAGCATTCTGTAGCCACGTGTGCTGCAGTTAGCCCGAGATGTATGTGTGAACCTCATCTGCAGGAATTGCGCTGCTGAATGAAAAAATATGAGAATAACCGGAGAAATGACGGGAGCTGTCTGGTTTAAATATAACAATTGAAGATGGTTTTATTTATTGGTCATTCACACGACAGTCATATTTACATATAATTAAAAAATTTCCCGATGAAATTTTTATGATTTAATTTTAATTAAAAGAAGATTCTGTAGTCGTTTGTTACGTTAATCACTATTGCAGTTGCCTTTTAAATTTTTATATCGTAACGTTCTGTTATTAGAGCGGTATAATTATTATTCTCTAATTTACGTTTACGTTGTTAAGGGAATATTAAATAATGTATATTTCATAAATATTATGTGACTAATCGTTCAGTTGGATAAAATAAAAATTGCAGATGTTTTAAAACACCAGAGAAAGTGATATTACCACAGGACATCTTTGACCATCTTTCTACCATCTTTAAGCGTGAGGATACATTTGAATTGTGTCGGTAAATTTAGCACTTTCAAATTTAGGATACGCATTTAAAATTAAAATGGATATGTGCTTAAAAATAATGTATCCAAAATAATAAATATATATTTTGACAAATCTATTTTACACTTGATACAAATTAACCAAATAAAACAACAAATAAATATTTAAAAACAAATTTAACAATAAAAAAACTTTTTAATTTTTCCTTCGATTAAAGAATTAATCTATTTAATTACTAGGTTTTACGGATAAATATGAAAGGAATGAAAAATTATTATTCATGGTAAGTTATATAGTCATCATATATTTGATTTATTCGTAAAACTAAATGGACTTTTGATAACAAAAACACAAAATCATATTTGCAAAAGTTTTGTGATATCAGCAAACGGTATTAGAGTCCAATATTTTATGATTTAGAAGATTCTGCCGAATGACGCCGGATGGTTCATGGAGTACTTCAAAGCATATTGAACATCAATTGAAAAGAGAAACTGAAAAATTTTATGATCTAAAAATACAATTAAATAATGTATCGTCATCAGTTTTGAAACAAAGTTATTATCCTCAACCCCGATGAAACGGATATAAAAATAAAATGGAAAAAAACTATCTAAATATTTTTTTTATTACAGTAAAACATAATAATGAATAAGTATTAAACGTAATAAGAAAATCGAATAAAGCTTTTAATACATATTCACAACTCTTCCATAAAGCAGCGTTTATTAAGCAAGTTCACCAAAAATAGTGGACTTAATCATGATTTGTCAAAATAATAACATAAAGAGACTTAAAATAGCACAAATAAATTGTAGGAAGTGATTTTTTTTGTCATTAAATAATATCAGATATATTAAAGGTAAAGATGATGTATTTATTTTTATTATTCGTAAAATGTTAGATATGATAATTAAGCTATCAATCAAATCATGTTATGAATGATATTAACAACCATTGCAATAATAAAAACCATTTGTCACGCGATACCCCGACAGTTCCACTGATTCAATAGCGTGGATCAATGCAGCCACGAACACAGACATAGCAGGAAAAAAAAAACAATTTAACATTTGGATATTCGGTAATTGCAGCAGCTGGGAAGCTTCCGGATTCTGATGGCATTCTGGCGAAACACTCCAACCTAAAAACGCATTGTTTCTTGATTTGTATCAAAGGATCATTTAAATTCTTCATAGACGAGGAAGAGAACAAAGAGGTTTAGAATATTTATAATTTTATACGAGACATTAAGACTGTTAAAAACAATTATAATGTTTCATCCTGGTTGCTTTTGTAAGCTTGAAATGAAAAATGTAGGAACTTATAATAACATTATCATATTCATTTCAAAAATCATAATCCAGATAAATGCAATTAAGATGGACTTTCAATGAATATTTTTCTACTTGTGTTCATACAAAAATATTTTTTTACGTACATTTGATTAAACGCACATGTAACCGTTAAGTAAAAGGTTACTTTTGGATTGTTTGTTGTAAAAAAACACGAACTTTTAAGCATTGTAGATTTTCGTCATAAATCACCAAAACATTAATAGCGATTAGTTAATGATGTGTGCACTATTGTTTATCTCACAATTGTGCATTTTTGTACACGAATGTAAACATATTTAATAACTAGTGGTTTTTAAGTGTCCAACGTTGGGTCACGACAGTAGCAGACATTCTAGATGTGTAAATCATAAAGTATGTTGGTTGAGTGTGATAAAAACTTCGTTGTAAATGGATTAGAAAATTGTCCTCAGTAAACGGAATTCTTGGTGACTATAAAATTTGAATTTTGAGTAAAAAGACAAATTTGCTGAATTGAAAACTTATTGATTATTTAAAACAATAAGTATGATTATTATTATAAAGTAATAAATATACATTTAATTAAAACAAAGAATTGATTTAAACCCAAACCTTGCATTATCATTTAAATTCCGCGAATAAATAACAATTGATATATAAATAAACATTAAAATAAGTTTAAATACACATACAAATAAGTAAATACAAATACATACAAGTAAGGATATACAAAAAAATTAAACATCCTTCATATGTTTTAAATAAGTCAAGAAGATCGATAACGCGGGATCAAAATGATTATTTATAAATTATATCGATATTATAATGGTTTGTATTAGTCGACATAACATGACCTCAGTTTTATTAAAATTATATAAATATAGTTTAAAAATGTTGAAAAAAAATTGTTTTTTTTTTAAAATACGCACGGTTAATTATCAATTTTTAGCATCAAAAAACATTGGAAGCTTAAAATATTTTTATTAATATTTTATACACTCAGTATTTTTAATAAACAATTTTTTTTTAAATTAGCCAAATATGTAAAAAAAATGATTTTCAATTTTATGCCACAAATACAAGCTTAAATTATAAAAATATGAATGCTAACAAAAAATAAATTGACGAGACATTTCATGTATGGCATGTTAATATAAATATTTTGCTATGAATGATTTAACAAGAAAAGAGAAATAAA
Source organism: Atopsyche davidsoni (assembly GCA_022113835.1). Taxonomy (NCBI): domain Eukaryota; kingdom Metazoa; phylum Arthropoda; class Insecta; order Trichoptera; family Hydrobiosidae; genus Atopsyche; species Atopsyche davidsoni. Next base: position 3,249,562 of record JAILWY010000006.1, on the reverse strand, counting down.
TGTAAACAGCGAGTTCCATTACATTTTCATTTAATTTGTTTACTTATTATGCATCGCACTAGAGCCGATGCCCTCGATGCTGGATCACTGGTTAGTACGTGCCAAGTATTACATGTTTGTACTTCTCTTCAGATATTATAATTTATTTTTTCAGCCGATAAAATTTGCATTGCATGTTCATTGGTGTATATAAAACGTTTGCTCGGTAGTATAAAAAGTTCATGGTAGTTCTTCGACGCACGGTAAAAACAAAACCCGGCAACAAAATTAACATTTCAGATACGAGACAAAAAAAAATTCCCCAACTTTGTACATATATATAACCAGAGAATTTGAAGCTCGCAAAATATTTTCATATCATAAATTATTTTAAATAAAAAATAAATAAATGCAATTTACCAACTATTTATTTCAAAATTATGACAACTTATAAACGTAAGTGTGATTTTGGATGAGAAGTTACAAATTTTTACGTATACGTAGTCACTTAAATACAGTTTTCGGTATATTGAGTCACAATGTAATAGGAATGAAAAAATTCACATTGCGTATTTATTTATTGAGATATTTTGTCATTAAACTGTCAATTAATAATTATTAAGTAAATATTTTTAAAAAATTGAAAGTGTGCGTGCCAGCGTAACTTTCGTGACACCAATAGACTCTAAAATTGCAGCATTTAAAATGTGCAAGTCTACACAACAATAATTATAAAATAACTAATTTACACAATTAGAGTTAACAGCATTGCTTCAAAAACCAGTAAGAGAGCGGCAATAAAAAAGACGACACACGTCCTGGGCAAACAATACCTTTTGCTTGTCAATTTGAAAGCTTATTATTTAATACAAATAGTTTTTAAAATATGGTTTTTGAATTTAAGAAGCTGTAATTATGTATTTAGATAAATAAGTTGTTTATTCGATAAGTTTGCATCAGACAATGGGGCTTCCCTTTTGCCAGCAGGTTCGACGCAAAATATACCTGATGTATTTGAGGTCTATATTAATCTTAATATTAATTCTTTTGAAAAAAAAAAAAATTATTTGCATCAATCATTACAAATATCTGCAATAATATTTATTTTTAAAATATATTTATTTGGTTTATTTCTTAATTTTGTATCTATATGTATCTTACATAATTTTTTTTTACATAACTACGTAAGAAGTAAGGGTAAATTTTCAAATAAAAAAAAAATAGTTCTCAAACAAAAAAAATAGAATAAGGTTATATTTTATTTTAATTTAATCAAGAGTTTGTACAGATCGTGTAAGTACATACAACCAACGTAAATTATAGAGGTCATCGGAAATAATTAAGTTAGACAATGCGGATTGGTATCACATCTGTTCCAGCGAGAAGCCTAAACTCGCCCTGGTAAGGAGAGACGATTTTGCATATCGACTAATAATTATAACGTCTCAATTAATTCCAAACTACGAGAATGCGCGGCCTTGCCGGTTGGTATTCAATTGGGTTTATTTGAATGCATTAACCTGCTATTGTCTTTTTTTAATTTACTTCTTAAGTAGCTTGTGTGGGTGCAATATGCAAGAAATTGTAAGAAGTTGTAAAATTGTTATAGTCAATTATTTGTCTTGATAAAATAATTAGAGAAAAATTTCAAAATTCTTTGGCATTGATTTAGTATATTTAACATGACATTCAAGTAGTTTAATGGTTCAATGATCAATTTGTTTGAATTTAGGATTATTTTTAAAGGTAATGGCCAAAAATCTACAAAATTCAAGGATTTTGACAAAAATAAATATTAAATATAAAAAAATTACTGTAAGTGTGAAATGATCGCTCTTAACTCCTTTTCAATGCATTTAAGTTATTTTATTACAGTTGGGCTATTATTTGTTAATTTAAAAAAATAGTCATTAAATATTTAAGAGCAATGTAACTCACAAATAATACAAAAAATATTTGAGTTGTCGTTTTTAAATGTTTTTTTATTTTTATTTATAAATAAATTTAATTTTTATAATAACACTGAAATAAAAAAAAACATTTTTAGCCATATAATATTATATATAAATGAAAATTTGTCGCTATTAATTTTTTTAATTTGTTAATTTTATAATATTAATTATGAATTACTATAAACTAAATACAATATGCTGAATAGCAAAAACAGGATGTACTTTACGCGTCTCATATATTAATTTATACCTAAATAAACACCTTAAAAGACGGAAAATAAAAACACGCTACAATAATTAATACATGAGTTTATTTGAGACTTGTATTAGACGATAGAATATCAAAGAAAAGTGATCCAAGACGATGAAAAGCTATAGTTCTAAAAACTTAAAAGAAATGAACACTATAGGATGACATTGTATAAAAGAAAAGATATTGGCATTAATCTTTATTTTTTTCCAAGTGGATTAAGATTTAATATTATATAATTGACGTCATGGATTAATTGGATAAACAAAATACAAACGGCTTTTTTAAATGGGTTTTAACTTTTAAATTGAAACTAAACATGATAAGATATTTTGGAAAAAATCAATGTCAACCCCACGCATGTAAATATTTGTTAAAAGTACTGAAGTGCAAGGTGGTTTTTTATGTGGCTCGTATAGAATTATAAAAAGACAGCAAAAAATACGAGAAATAAAAAAGATAATGTCTTGTGTTCACAATTGTAATGAACAAACTCTAAGTAAAAATAATTTAGTAATAATAACAGTAAACTACGCAACATCCTTTAAGTAATGTTACTTAGTACTACATAAAGTTTACGTGTTTTGGAAGATTTCCCAATCGTTGCTAGAATACTCTATTAAAACTATTACGATGATCTTTACCTCAAGGCTGCTTTAATTATCGTAGAAAAAAATGTCAATTAAATCCCGCACTATTGCATTACAATAATTCACATTAAATGCCAATGTAATCAGGGGACTGTATTGCAAGCGAGGGAAACACGAGGAGAGATTGTGAAAAGTTGGGAAGATTTATTGGGGCTAGATTAACGATCATCTCTCCTGTTTTTCAAATGATAATAAAGAATTGCGATGACATCGATACATAAGATATAAAAATTGAAAAGTTTTCGAGTTCACCGAGAGCAAGACCAAATGAGCGAGCTTGTAGTACAGGCTGATCACAAAATACTAGAACTCAAAATATGACAAAAAACATAGAACTAAATTGATTTAAATAGACTTTAGTATTTTTAATAGGAAAGCGTGTATAAAAATCAATTTTTCTTTTGTATCAAATTAAATATATAACTCATACTAGAGGCAAGTATATTGAAAATATAGTTCAGGAAATAAAATCAACTAAAGTTTTTATTAGTATATAATGAAATTATGATGCCAACGCTTGAATAAAGGGGTGGTTATTATTTTATTCAACTATTGATTCAATAAATTGCAGAAATATGTCTAGATTTCAGCATTAGCATAAATCAATTTCGAAGCGACTTGTCATCAATTTACTTTTAGATTAAAAAGAAAATATTTTTGAGTAATAATGATTTGAAATATTTTATAGAAGAGAAATATTGGTTATAATTATAACATATTTGAGGCAATGAACATCGGTGATTGATTTGCGCAAAAAACGCACATTTTTCTATACTTCCCTCCCAACTGACAGATAGGCTATTAAATAATACGTCACATCAAATCATCTTATTAGCCAATAGCCATTAGTAAATTCGCAAATTGGCCGGTAAACCTAAATAAATAAAATAGCAAAACGCAGAAGACTATTAGCGCCAACCACCCACTCTCGCCTTCGCGCAGATTCCCACCGCCTCGAGAGCACATCTCTCTGCCCGGGCGCCGGAGTCTCCAGTCGCCCGCCACCAGCGCGCAGAGAAGCACGCTCCGTATGCTCTCCATCATCGAACCCTCGCACTTGGAGCCCAGCGCCGAGTGCAAACGTCAAACGGACATCTGACTCGCAACCCTGTGGAGTAAACTTTGGAAGCTCGACCCCGTCCTGGTGTATCGCAAAGCTCTTTGCAGTTTGGACAGTTTTAGTTTGAGTTGAAAATGTGCTAAGGTTTTTACTTTGAAATATAAACGTTTATTTAACTGTCTTGTTGAGGGAGGCTGAAGCGGAGGTGCTCAAAGCTTTGGAATTAGCGGTTTGCTGTCAATCGGTAAGTGATGATTCTCATACAACATCCAATAGTACATTCAGCTCAACTCAACAATACTACACTCTTGAAAAGGATCTAGTCAGAAAATTATAAAACTATGGCAGACTATAGTATAATTTCACTAAGGGTGGTTTCGATTAGCCGAAGACTTCCTAATCCCGCACCATACACAAAACACAAAATAATACCACCAATATTTTTTATCATTTATATCACACCAAATATAAACAACTGAAACGGCTAGGAGATCACGATCATTTTTAAAGGTCGTATATTTATGATTGCCCGATCGTAATTTTTGATAATTTGGCATTTCATATTTGTTGTTTAGATACTGTTTATACTTAGGTATAGAATAAAAAAAATCAAACTAGCTTTTGGCAAATATATTTTTAAATTTTAAAGCGCACTCTAGAAAAATTCTTTTAAATATATACTTTATTGTGTGATTTAAAGTGTATGCTAGTAATATTAGCTATACATTTTAACATCTTTTTAAATAATATATACCGCATTATTGGTTTCACAGTTTATTTATAATAGGGGCCGTATAACTTGAGTACATCATAAGGGTTGTGAACACATATATTTATTTGTTATTGAGTATATTACGCAAAATAAGCTATTTTGTTATTATTTATTTTACCAGTTGTTACTTAACGCACGTACTTGAAATACATAGTAACTGGAATAACCGGATTGCGACACTTGCGTCTAACAAATAGTTATGTATAATTTTTTTGCATGAACCAAAGTCAACCACCAGCGACACCCACTGCCTTATGCATTCTTAATACATTCAATAACCTTCGTGTATACATCCATCACTCCTTATAGGTAGACGGGTTCAATCAACGACACTCGCCCAGTATTCAAGCACTATAACATCTAAATAAGTTAAGTCACCCCAATTAACTAGAGTCATCAGCATATTCATCACCATCACCATAACGTAGCGCTCAGTGTAAAACATTTGAAGATTTGCAATTGAATAAATGGTTTCTAAAGAAGTCACATGTACAATGCATTCTTTCAATTGTTTATTTGTGTGTATTGGTATGCTGAGCATTGATGATATGTTTTTCGGAACAATATAATAATGTTAACTACGTGGTCTTATTTTTTAAACTAAAACTTGATTCAACAAAAAATATTTTTATTAAAAAACGGTTGGTATCTAAAAAAATAAGATTCTTAATTTTATTTGAATTTATGAAGTAAAATTTTTAAATAAAATGAAATCAATGATGAAATTCAAGGTATAGATATTTGTATAAATTTTAAGGTAAATACTTAGTGACCCTTTCACATTTTTGAGGTAAAATTAAATTGTAAATCTTAATTTGCATTAAAACAAAATAGCAAATTTAATAAACATTTAAGACATTGTGAATCGTTTTACTAATAGTCCTCTGAAACTGAATATGCGATTTTCCACAATAAATCAGCGTATTTCTTCTAGTATAGAAAGGGATTAGTAAAGCTACCGGGGCACATCACCACGCGATCTATGGAAACCGAACCCACAAGCTAAATACTCTGAGGCACGCAACGCCTTATCGCACCGCGTGGCGTGTTGCAGAGGAGATCACGCCAGCATCCACCGCGGCTCACAGCCTCGGGAGAACACAAAATAAGGCTTTTCATAGAGAAACTCTTAGCTTTGCGTGATCATTAGAAGTAAAGCATAGCTTTAAAAAATGTCCCGACGCGTGAGAGGTGATTGATTATTGAAAACGGTGTTACATTCATTGAGATCCACCTTAACAATTTGCAATAGTTATGTGAGAACTTGTTACAAAAATCCGTTAGAAATCGTTAACTATCTAAAACAAAAAAAAAACTTGCTATACAATTAATAACTTCAAAAATATTTCATTAGCATTTACAAAATTTAAACGTTAATCAGAAAATAAAAATTAAATGTAAACTTAATTGTAGAACTTTTTTCTATTGATTTAAATATTCGCAGTATACAGTAATTAAATAGTGTTTTATATATACATTTTAAATATACATTTTTGAATAGATAAGAGAATTTTTTAAAACTTTTGAGGTAAGCCATGTACTCCCAAAAAAACCCATAGAAATATACGAGTACTAAATATGTTGATTTATATTAAGAGCAGTCTTTACACAAAGCTCTTTACATAAATAGTAAACAAACAAACTCGAATCAATGCAGGCTTTGATTAAAATCAGAGCCTGCTCGTTAGAACTGTGAATCTTAAAAAAATTTCACAACCCACAAGGTCGTACACCACCAACTAATTTACTAAGAGGCATTTTCCAGAACTACCACTGGTTTTTACGAGAGCACAATATAGACCATTTCAGAGAATTAACAATGGTCCCAGCAATAAAACGTCCCCCCTCGCGGAGACATGACGCAAGCGAGGCATTAATACCAAGTCGGTGCCATTGTAGAAAGCCTATCAGACTCGGTAGAATGTCATACATTTTCGCGGATGTATGAAGTGTTACAATATTTGCTACCTCCTCGTGGACACTGTGGGAACCCATTATGTGCCATTCGTTCGCTTTTTTTTTTTTTTCATGTGACAGAATATTCGAGAGGTTTGCTATGTGATTAATGTCACAATGAATAGTCAATACATATATTTCCTAAGCGACTAAATTTTTATTATTCATCTTCTACAAAAATAAGCAAATGAACCAAAAAGAGTTAAGATTCACAGATACATACGATTTTATGTAATATTTTGTCATGGATTTTTTAAAACATTTACAAACGGAACATGATAGGTGAAGAAGATTAAACGGTTGATAAAACATAAAATTATAGTGTTGCTAGTTCTGAAATGCTCCTTCAGTCGAATAACTTTTTTTCTGCGATGTTGATATTTTCGATTGAATTTTTTGTTGGCGAGATTCTAAAACATATTTTTGGCACGGCCTGAATATTCGTTGGGAATCCACCATTTAAGATTGGATCCATGCAAAGTAATTATGTTGCAAATTCGTTTAATAATGCACAAAATTGCAATTCTTATTTGAAATTTATAATTGAATCTTACAAATGAACTAAAACTAATTAAAATCAATCGCCGGTGTGAGAAGAATACACCCGAGATGCACCATAATAACAACAATAAAAAAACGGATGCAGCAATCAAGCGTATTTTAAAATGATATTTTTTTTAAAATTCAATTTACTATTGTCTTGATTTTCAATTATCATCAAAGAAAAATGATTAATTAATAAAATATCGGCAGTGCGATAACCATAACAATGCTGAATACTTTCAGAAATATATTTGCGATATATTTCTTCATGGGTTTATCGACTTCAATGTCGCGAGGATTTGGCTGAGCCTCTGGGGGTTTTGCGGGTCCCGGCCGCGGGGATTGCGCGAGTCCGCGGCGAGTGTCCTAAAATCATGGGAACCCCATTGTTGCCGGCGAAGACAATAAATACGGTGTGTCGCATATCATAAACAAAGGCGGCCTTGTCCAAAATAATATTTTCGCTGCACAATTAATTTTCATTTCAGTGAGAACAAGAATGTACCCAATTACTTAACCCGGTGTCAAAGCAGACCGGCGGGGAGATTGCGGCTAATTGGGAAACCGCCTCGGCCACATGTCAATGGAGACTCGCGATCAATTAAAAAAAGGCGAGAAAATTACAACTTTGCTTCATGTGCGCTTTGTAAAGGACACGCGAAGGAATGAATGAATGGGCATTCATTTAAACGAATGTCAACGCAGCTGAACTCACGTAGCGATTTAAAAAATCTGCGAATATGTTATTTTATTTAAGTTTAAATATTTGCACGACAACAATAAGTTATTTGAAACCAAGTAAAGTTAAAGTTAATATAATTCAATGTCAATGTCATTATAAGAGTCGTACTCATCTCAGATAAATAATACGTACAGTATCTTTATAAACAAAAATCACACATTAGATATAATCGATTGTATTCAACACAAACACAATCAATTTTTCAACTGATTATATTTTAACGTGCAAAACTGTTATGTGCGTATTCGTGGTGGTTTAATTTAAACTAGCAAGCGTGTTTATACAAATCGATTTGCCGTGATTGATAAGCCAGTCATAGCTCGGGACTTAAATGCAGCATTGCATACGAGATCATCAATGATCACGAGGTCTGAATAGTTTAGAACAAACACAATACCGGCGCTCTCGGAGTGGCATAGGCCCGCCAATGTATTTACCCAATCTAATTTCCCAACCCAAGGCTTCCATCAATAATGAATCTAACGAAAGAGACTGATTGTATTCTAAATTAACGGCCAGTGCTACAGGTCGGCCTCAACCGGGCGGGTTCGAGTATTTAGCAGAAAAACGTTTCCAATAATTTGGCTTATTTGGAGCAAAGAAACACGGGTGCTTTTCAATGGGAAATTAAGTATCAATTACCAATGTTGGGAAATCTGTCAAAGTCTGGAGGCTGGCTGGACTAAATACCAAAGCTAACGATATTTTTAACAATAGATAATCGACATCTTGTTTTTCTATCGAGATTTACGATCGAGTACTACTGAATTGTATTATTTAATGCATATTTATATTAAGCAATTCATTCAAGAGAGCGATAGTATGGCAATTTGTATTGCACATACTGTATTAAAATATAAAAGAAAATCAGAAAAATAGAGACTGCACAATCGCGGAAGCATCTCATCTTGAAATGCCATTATATATTACAATATAAAAGTATGCTAAAATATTCATGTCTAATTTAATAACGTGTAATCACAACTCAAATAAAAGTAAATTATTATACACCAGCGGCTTACTCTGCAGTAGCAAAACGTAGGGTAGAATAGATTTTATCGTATCTGAAATAAATTAAAAATAAAATGTTTTCTATTTGTTATGCAGGTTTATAGACTCATTTGATATTAGTTTATTTGAAAAATTTTCACTATGATCGTTATTTTCACTAACTTTAAAGAATATAAGAAGTTAATTGAATGAGCTCAAAAAATCCCCTCATTTTTACGAGGTGTTATATTGCTGTTGCGCAAAACAGGCATCATCGCACAAAAAAAAAACTTCTTAAATATAAAACGAGCTCATATTGTGCAATTAAGTTGCCGAAACTTGAGGGAAATGTAAAGAATTGACGAAATTGTCGATAATAATAGTTTGTATCGTGAAGTAAAATGCTTCAGTTGCTCCACATGTGTTTGATATTTCACCTTAGCTTTTGAACCGAAAACGATTTGAAACGAAAACACCTCCCATTGTTCTGCAACATTGAAAAAATAGCGCAACCACCTCGCCGGCTGTTCACTAAGATTTTGATGAAATACTTTTTTCTCAATGAATGCATATTTTGCATCTGTTGCGCACTCACTGCACGGCCGCTCTGTCTAGATTCCTGTTCATTTATATTTCGGCAGGAGTAGATAAAGTTCACAGTAAAAAGCGTGAAAAACTGCACTTGATTCACACGAAAAAAAAATTCACTTGAACGTAACAAAATAAATATTTATATTAGTTTTTGTACATATTTGAGGTCACCAACAAACGTGGCGGGCCTTCGTGAACTTTAGTGACCTGAGGGGTTTGGCTGTCGGCAACTTTACACAAGGCTCTTTTTAAGGTTGTATATGTGAGGTAGTAGTTTTGCAGAACGATTTTAGTCTTCATTTGATTCAACCTTTTGATTTTGTCCACGGGAGTCAATTCAGAGACAGAGTTAGATTATAAAGTTAAAATATGTATTTTGTATCAATTATTTTTAATTTATATATGTTTTTTAAAGACGCTAGAAGTAAGAGAGCAACCGATCATTTGGCTTATTATAAAATGGAGTACTTCAGTTCTAGCAATTGCTGTAACATGAGAGAGAAAACCATAGTTCATTATTATAAATATAATAGTCGACCTGGTGGTATATGTGGAATATTGTTGTGCCTGTCGTGATGGCGTACGATCTAGTACCACAATGTGATTTTTAGCTGCAAAAATTCAGAAAACTAGTAAAGACTTTGAATATATTATTTACGTGTCGTATATTCAAATCATGTCAATTTTTTCATTTAAGTATGTTCGTGTTTCCTTATATTGATTGATAATTATTACCGCATTTCATTTCTTTTTTGCATTCAGCACTAACGATATGACATTTAAATAAAACAAAAGATGGTATCACTTGATATTTATGAAGATATTTCCTCATTCTATGAGCGATGTTATTGCGTGTGTTCTGCTATGTTATATTTCTGATATATTCAGCGCATAATTACTCATTTTACAAATAAACATAAAAAGCTTGATAGTGTACTGATTGAAATGTCAGACTTCCTAAATGATGATAGAGATTTCACGCGAACATGCATGTGTCAGGTCATTATCATTCATTTTTTTAGTAATGAGATTTGCATTTACTTTTACATCCCAACATTTATTTGTGTACATAAACTTGAAATAAAAAAAAATGAATGAATCTTCGTCTTTGAATCTATTGAATCCACGAACATAATAAACACGAGTAATATTAATATAAAATCATCATATTAAAATGACATCGATAGATACAAACGTTTCTTCTTGCATAAATACACATTAAAGAAATATACTCTCTTGGTATATTTGCAATAAATTATCTTCATATTAAGCTGCATGTCAATATGTTTGATTGAAATATGTATTTTCCACAAAAATGTAGAAAATCATTCAAGTATTTTATTCAAAAATATTGAAATATGTATCTCAAAATACGGTTCAATATTAAACATTGCGGATAAATACTTTAAAATAGGTGTAAAAATATTGTTTGAATTAATGAAAATATCAATTAAAAAAATGTCTTCAACGGTGAATATAAAGATTATTGTTGAGACTAGAAATGTTTTTTAAGTTTTTTATTAATTATTATTAGAACCAAAAAAAAAAAATAAAGTCATTAATTAAAATTTCCAATTGTCTTTTCTGGTACTAATAATAAACCAAACAAATTATCAAATGATATATTTTAAACAAGAAAAACAATAATAGCTTTTTGTTAGTTTGTCGCAATTAATTGCAAAAAAACATTTATAGTTTGCATAAGAATGTTGTTTTCGTATATTCAAGGACCTTTTCTCGTGCATTTATGCCTACCAGCAAAGTGTTTACTATCAGGTGAGTACGTATTATCGAGGTGCTAGGGGTTTTAATTTGAAAGTAACACCTTTGTTAAAAGCTCGCTTCGAAGGTGTTCTGCCTGTCGCTCACGGATCGCTGGCTCTCCCCGCCCATCCGAGTTGTCCATAAATGTCAGCCTTTATACTTCATCCCGCAATGTAATTGGCTTATATAACGGATGGGACCTCCGCAGCACAAGTATCAGAAGTACTCCGCGCTCGCGGCTGTTACTGATGATTGATACTCTTAATGCACAACAAAGAGTGAATTAGATATTTATCTAACGCTTTTATGTAATATTGGAATATTTTTATGATTCGTCAATAATAATAGAGCACGTTTTTATGTGATAAGATTTACAGTATTGTATCAATTATCTTGCATAAATTTAGCGCGCACTTTAGAAAATGCCGAGGAAATAAAGCGCCTTTAGATAATCGCATAACAAAAAAACTATGTAAGCGCCGGCATATAAAACGTCTGTAAAGTACTTTGGTACGTTCGTGTAAAGATAAATTAACACTAAGTGTTACTTTGTTGTTGTTGGCTTTAGATTGTGAAAGTCTATTGAAGATGCCCCCAAGTGGAGCCCAAATATGATATTACATGATACACCCTCAGAGCAGGATTGTCACAACTAAAAACGCAATGTTGGAAAAATATTTTTAAATTTATTAAATATGTTGTTTATATAGATATCAATTTAAAAGTTTTATTATTTCTATAGACTAATAGAGGTATGACTAAAATAACCGTAGTAGTTTTCTTCATGTCATCATGATTTAAAATTAATAGTAGATTCATCGCATTGCTATGTTAAATATAAATAAGTCATGTAGATGTTTTCCAATTATTTTGTTCGTGATTTGATAATCTATAAACACATTGAAAAAAACAAACAAATTAATGCAGTCTGTTATGAATTTAATTTAATCATTACAAGCTTATAAGCTAACGTCTATCGGCACATAATTACTCCGTAATAGAGCAAGATGACAATTATTTCAGTACAACTCGTGGACCTCTCATCACTTGCTGCGAGTCGCAGGAGAGTCGCCGACTCGTCGGTTACGTTCGAGGAAGTGCCCTGATCGGCGGCTGCTGTCCAGAGCTGGTCTCCGAGAATGTCATTCCTCTACTTAACGACGCAGATCCTCCAAATAGCACAACTATCAGCGCAGCGTCGTTATCTGCGACTGCGGCGAGTACATCACGAGCGAATCAGCGATAGTTGTTAAGTAAATGGCGAGATCGTAATATGTAATTGAGCGCTTCATGCTTAGCTTTAACTTTTCCTTAATAGTAGACAAACTCTCATGTTCTTCGAGTGATAATTATACGCACAAGCAATACATTTGAGCATAGAAACAAAAAAAAATCTTTGATGAAAATATTTTTTGATGAAATTTAAAAATAAAAAATAATTTTTTTTTTGGAGAAAATAAGCATTATTCCCTTTTGAAAAAAATAAGCTAGGCTGTTTTTACTAATTATAGTTAAAAATATATATATACTCAGTTTACGAATAGTCATATATTTCTATTTAAAATGAACGACATGTAATAATTTTTTATACTAAAAAATAGGGATTCTTCAATAGTAAGGGAAAAAATAAAAAGCATATCGTTTACGAATTGTGATTGAGTTATAAAATATCTATTTACTGATTACCTTGTTAAAAAACAATTTTCAGTACCGTATATTGTTCTTGAATATTTGATAGTTTATGAATATTGTGTGTAATTAAAAAAAGAGTGTTTTTTTTTTAGAAATTCAGTACTTTTTATCATAATTATTGTTACTGAAGCAGATTTTCTGGTATATTAAACAAATCATATTTTTAATTCAATTTGTTAAATAAATCCCCTTTCTAGATTGTGAAAAAAGCTTGCATAACTCCCCCGCGCCGTCCCCGGCCATCTTAGTTCCATCACAGCGTGGGAGAGATGAAATTGATAACAAAATGCAGTAATCACTCATTAGGGAGAGAAATGACTGAGTAACGAATTCAGGTGATTGTTGTTCAAATAAAATAACTTTCATACATCGGAGATTCCCCTCGTATTGTGGGCGCGAGATAAATTTCGCCGTAATTGAGTTACGCGTATTGTGAAACTATTCTATGTGAAAATTATAAATTTGATACGTCGCCTCGGCAAATTAAATAAAAGATATCCCACCTATAAAAGACGACGGACTTAAATCACAAAAAAATACGAGAGCCGTGCGAAGTGAAATATAATGCATATTTGTATTATATTGAAAATCAAGCTAATTATTTTTCATTATTAAATTATATTATAAGTAGTAAACCGATGGCCTTGCGGCTGAAATATATTAAATTCTTGCAACGCAATCTGAGCAAAAGTTAAAGGAGGAATTCAAAGTGGCAATCTTTGAAGTGTGTCAGAAATAAAGTGTTAAATATTTCAGTTGAGTTTTCATGGCGGTGTGCCTTTGAAGCTTTGAGCAATGCAACAGTGAACACGAAAATTCACAGGTCACCTGAATTTTTCCCCGAGCGGGTTGCATAAATTCAGGCGTTTTAATTTGAACGTTTAGCCTCACCCGCAATGACAAAGCGTTGCTTAAAATATCTCAAATATTTCAAGATACATTCTGCAATGCTGTTCGTCAAATTGCCTGACATTTTTCAGCTTTTAATAGAGAGTGTGTCGCCACGACTGCATTTATTACGCAGGGATTAATTTCTTTAGGTTTTAATTTACACTCTGTAGGGCACGAAGCCGCCTGCTTCAAATTGCACGTTGCTGAAATAGTTCGACAGAAAAATTAAGACGCGAGTTAGCGAGATGAGTTGACAAAGGAATGTTAGGAAATCGGGCGGCGAGAATCCCAGAGATATTCTCTAATTGCTGGCATAATTGTTGCACGTCAACTGTGCACGTCGCGTGAGTGCTTGCAATTCACGTAGGATATTATCTTTGCACACTAAATGCTTATAGTTAACTAAAACGAACATGGCCTATCTGAGTCTATAAAAATAAAAAAAAACAAATACATTTTGTACTATAAATAATCGCTAATAGCTTGATATAAAAAGTTGCGCTTATAAAACATTGTAATATATTGATATGAATATTTTTATTTAAACACACCTAAAAAAATATTTGCAAGTGGTTTTAATTAATATAGTTATATGTTAAAATATTATCAATAAATTTATCAAGTAAATAAATTTTAAATTAATTGCTCGATTGATTTGGATCAGAGAACAGATTTTTTCAGGAGTTTTTAGTTTATTTTGACGTGGCTTGGCTAAAAGAAGCTCACGTTTAATATTGAATAATAACTTAGATTAAATTATTATTTGCTGTTTAAGTGAAAGTGAACCAATTGATATAATATAAAAATATCAAAAATTTTCAGTGATTTCTTGTAATCATGGAAAATAAGAATCTTTTCTCTAAAGAAATAATCATATAATTCGTTATGCAAATATAATATTTTCATGCAATAAAGATAACTATGCTATTTCCTGACGGAATAATGCGATGCAATGTCACATGAACTATTCGAATGCGCAAATAATATAATCGAAAAACATTCAGAGACTTTTCCTGAAAAAGCGTGAGAATAAATCTCAAGCGAGAGGTAGCCAGCTGAGCAGGAGGCTTATTCAAATATGCGTGAAGATACGGGAAAACCGGAAACCTTATGGGCGTCATGTCAATCGGAGTTACTCACGGAAGTGCAATTTTTCCTGCCTGCGAGTCGAGTTTCTCGCCACTGCGTCTCTCGATTATTATTTTCGGTTAGAGCGTGACGGAGTCGCATCTTCTGTCTCTACCCGGTAATTTTACCGCTTATAGATAATGTGAGCAACAATCATAGGCTTGTAGTACGAATGCTAATTTTCTAAAGGTTTCTTGTTCAAGGAAACAATGTATTTTATTTGCTTATTTTGACTTCAAATAATAGCTCTGAGGATTATTTACGAATTTGAATAATTTTTAAAATTGAGCTCATTGAAATCATAAATAATTGAGTTTTTAAATAAAATAAGCTTAATGTATTCTTAACATCTTTCATTTCTACACGCAACTATTGAAGGACTTTGAATTCTTCTGAAAGTGTTAGCTAGTGTTTTCTAGAACTTTCTGAGTCTTCAACTAGTATGTCGTGACTCTCATTATTTTCTTACTCTGGTGGAATGTTCAACAGTATTTTCTCTGCTAGCTCTAGATTGTCCATATCGTATGTGCACATGTGTTATTTTAATTAATTTGTTTTCGCTGATATCTCAGTACTGACCATATCGTATAGTATCTTCGCAAAGGCAAGGAAAAATCGACGATGGAAATTGATAAAAACCTTAAGTAATTACACATATAGGTTTCGGCGCTTCTAATGTTTTTAATGTCATAAATTATACTTGAAGAAATTGTTATTTGATATTAAGTTGAACGACCAATAAGCTTCAATACACTTCGATACTTTCCTGAAAAAAATCCTGTTGAGAATTTACAATATTTTTTTCAAATAATCAATTAAAAAACTTTATTTTCTCAATGTTACGTGTTATTTTCAGTATAAAGCTATCGTTGCTTCTTTGCGTAATACATAAGTCGTCATACAGTAATTTACGAGTAAGTTAAAAAACAAAGAACTGTTTTAAGTAGTGGATTGATTTAAGAGCCAAGGAGGTACTTCGTACAAAGTGTTAGTTTGCCGATCCTATCTCGGCATGGTAAATAGAACGCCTCCTTAACGGCCGGCTGGTTCCCTTTTCACGGCCAAGGTATTGCACAAGACCAGTCCAGAGCGCGAGTTGCAACAATAACACATCACCCATGAAATTCAAGCTAATTATTCAAACCAATACATCAACGTTCAGTTTGAAATCTACGTCTTCGCATACGGGTATCATACTTTCCTACCATCACCCAGATTTCTCCTAGGTCTACAGAAATATTTCAATTGTCTCCAATTGATAAAGAAAAACAAAATTATTCTCATGTATTAAAAATCAAAAACCAAATTAAAAATAATAATATATTTCGTAAAAACAATACTGAAATTTATCAAAACGTTAAAATTGACTGATTGAGTCTAACTAATTAGGCTTATAACCCTAAACTGAAGAAAACCATTAGTTAGTTTTATTCAATATTTGAGTAGATAAAAAGCTACAATTTAAGTGTATAAGTGTGCCTTGATTTTTCACCAAAAATAAACACGACAGTTTATTTCAAAATATTCAATGATTTTATAAGAAACACCATCAACAACAAAGAAAATAACTGCTACACCATATTAAAGGATGTAACTTGTACCCGTGAGTTAATGATTTTACAACAGTTATCACTAATTAAACGCTTTTATACTCGAAAAGCTCAAAAATTCTTAGAGATTGCGATTCACTCTTAACACCTGTAAAAAGGTTGACATAAAAAAATAAGTAAATCGTGTATTAAAATTTTCATTATCTTTTAAGTAGTCTTTAGGATAAGGATTTTATATCTAAAACCGTTAAATTAAAATTAATTAGTATTTTAACGAATTTGTAGTAAGTATTTATTACTTCCTTAAATTATAACCACATCCTGCTCGTTGTTGCAATCCTTCATTAGGGCGGAGATACAGATAGACCAATCCACATCATACATAGTTATTAGTTATAAGAGTAGATTGTTAAAACCAGAAATAACAATAATTTAACAAGGCATTAAATATGCGGTACTAATTACTCAAAATACCAATCAATTAGGATCAAGAAATCTGATTAGCTGTTTATTGGATTGACTATATCTCCGTACCTGACAGGACTAGCAAGGTCGCGACCTTCCTGATTCGCGGATGCGATTTGTGAGCTCCTCTCACTCGGCAGTAATAAAATAAACATGACTTTATCATGCGTTCATGGACCAAAAATCAAAGGTCACCTTTATAATAACCATTTAACAGAAAATATTTTCCTTTTAATATATGAAACAAAGATGGGATAGATCAAAAAGACAAATGTTTTTTCGTATTATATTGTAAACACAAAAAATACAAACATGAATTATTTTGCATAAAACATATGGAGCTGTAAGAAGCAATACAAAGCCAGTTTTTACATTATTGAAATTTTGAATTTAATTATTATTTGAGTATGTCAATATCAATAGAATGACATTTATATCTCATGGGATAGGGATTTCTTGCAAAACACACGAGAACCCTTCTGAAGATCAGCAGTTTAACCTGTTAAAAGGTTCTGGTATATTTATTGTTATTAAGCTGGTATTTACCCACATCCGCAGACCTGTATTTTACAACATTTCCGCCTAATGCTACGCAAGAGATGTAAATCAAATATGAAATAAAACCTGACAGTTTCCCCGCACTGGGACTTGCCACCCGCAGGCAGCTCTGGGCTTCCATTACAAGTAATGAAGCTTTCTATAAACCACAATATAACCATTTATTTTCCTTCCAGAATTGTTTTATGATCTGTATTCAAGTAGATTTCAATTACGTCAACGGTTTTTAGTACATATAATTTTTTGTAATATAATAAATTAAACATTTTATTTTAATATTTATATAAGTACACATAAAAAAAACTATGAATGTACACAGTTGTAAAATAAATTATAGAAGCTGTTTATTTTGAACTATCAAATTTATATCTCTGAAAATGATTTTCTTTCCTGATTAATATTATCTTGACATTTTAATTTAATACTTTCTGAAGTTCTTTCACTTATGCTTTATAAATGATATTTTTTTATATACCAGACTAAGAACGGGGAGTAATAGAAAGCACACGAGTTAATACTTTTCCTTGTGTGATTTAAATTCAGTGTTTATCCAAATGACTTGAACCATTAAATACAAAAGAGAAATCTTTATTATCAAAACTATAATAATTGTTATTGTTTATATAGAATATTGGTTTGATGGTCAGTAACATTAATTTTTAGCCTAAAGTTTTGACAATTTAATACTCAACCGATATAAATGAACTAATATATATTTCACATTGACTCGAATTTTATTTATTTATATAATCAAACATTAGTAAAAATTGTCAATTATATTTATCTACATTCGGGTTGTTTCCAAATCAAGTCAATGTCACAAAACAATAATCCATTAAGTCACCATACGATTTATGTTTTTGAATTTATCTAAACAATAGTGTCAAGCCAAAAGAAAGACGTATAACTTATTGAATATAAATGTAGAAAGCTAATAAATAGCCGCTAAAAATATATCAAATATTAAAATGTCACTAAAATATTAGCGTGACACGTTTACCAAGATGAGTAGGTGAGAGGCATTACTTCATAAGTCTGGGACAAGATTCTATGTTTGGTAACAGCGGGTACTGGTCTCTATGGGCATTCATGGTTAACCATATTAATTAGAAATTTACTCGGCCGAGATATAAAAGTACAGATCTTTCGAGTACTCGATCGCTTCTTTTCAGTACAACAATACTGCAGTTGGATATGCCGCACTTTCAATTTACGAAATAGCCCTGGTATTTGATGCTAAATAGAAATGAAATATTTTTGATAAAATCTTAGAAGCGTGGGAGTGCTCATCTCACCTTTGAATTGAATTTTTAATATAGAAAGAGAAAAAGACAGCCCGCAACGAAAGTATTTTAGATGATAAATATATGCCATCTATTTTGCGTTTATTTCATTATGAAAAAATCTATTTAAAAAAACATATTCTTGTCGTAATATAAAATAATGTAAAATTCAGTGTTATTTCTAAATAAATAATCTGAAAAAGTTAAAAAATTTGTTAAAAAAATGTACATAATATTTAATTTTAGCATGAAAATTATTAACAGAAAATTAATTAATTATTGTAT
Source organism: Atopsyche davidsoni (assembly GCA_022113835.1). Taxonomy (NCBI): domain Eukaryota; kingdom Metazoa; phylum Arthropoda; class Insecta; order Trichoptera; family Hydrobiosidae; genus Atopsyche; species Atopsyche davidsoni. The sequence continues at coordinate 3,230,461 of JAILWY010000006.1, read as the reverse complement.
GATAAACCTAATTTTTCAATACTTTGAAAATATATTTTAAAAATAGTTATAAGTATCTTTAAGGCGTAATAAATAGAAATTTACCGTATGTAGTTCACTCGTATGTCTATGGTTTTATTAATAGATTATTTCATATTTATTACTACAACATTCGCCTTCGGGCAGTAAGATGTGTTTCATCCATTCTATTTGAGCATGCAATATTTATGATGAAATAAAAAAAATTGAAAGACTCAAATTGAAGAACAAACAAAACGACGAGGGTTGTGCTATAACGCGAATTAGCTATAACAGCTTAAAAAAATATGTTTGCAATGTATTTGTATATTTCAAGTTGTCTTGCGTAAAAATTGAGTGGTAATTCAATTTTACTTTGTGCTCTAAAATATATAAATAAAAAAATCATAGGTACTTAATTTGAAATAACACAAAGCTAGTAACGGATAATAGATTCCAGTAATCATAATGACGTCTGCGGTCGTGCTCGAATTTCTCCTCAAATGAAAGAAAAACAAAAGTAACCGCTCATTTTTCAATTGAAGCCACTCTAGAGAAGAAGAGCAGTTCCCTTGCATAACCCCCATTCGATAATAAAGTGTACCGAGAGGAGCGCGGTCAAAGTGGAAGGGACAATCGAATTCGGGGCCGAGCGGTGTGCCCAGACTCCGGCTTATGCAACCATTATACACAATTATCGCATAAAAACGAAAGCACTCACAATGAGAAGTTCTCGTATAAATCTCAGAAAGCGGGCGGTTGACAACCTTTGGTTGGCGGGCGAGATTACATCCACATACTCTGGGTACACTTACTGAAATCTCAGGCATTTTACAAGTGATATGCTTAGTATGCTGTATCCTTTATTTATACAAATATTTTGGAACTGTAAAACTTTTAATATTGATAAATTTATTTTACAAAATAATATATATATTTATTAAACAAGAAACCTTAAGTTAAAAAGAAAATATAACTAAAATTTAAACTTGGTAGTAAAATACCGTTTTTTATATATTTTAAATGCAATCTGGTCTGGTTTTAATAATTAATTGATGGTTAACATAATGACTACTTTTATTTACGGAAAGGTCAATACGTTTTATAAAATTACTTTATGAGATTGTATACAATATATCGTACAAGTGATTACATACATGTAACACAAAAATACATATGATATGAGCTGTAAAAAATTTAACGACGAGAATTTTAAAAATCTGTGTATTATATTTGAATCAAATAATATCGCTAATCAGAAGAATTAAAATAATATTATTGCTGGTAAGAATACGATGAGAAAAGCTTTTATTTAACGCAAACAATCCACCCTTCTCACATTTAAACGATAATTGGCCACTTTCCTTTATGTTTCAATTTTCGGTGAATAGCATATAGATATTTATATTTTTTTAATGTTTCGATTTCATTAGTGTGCGACCCCTGGTCGATCCACTTATATGTTCACACTCACTGGCGCATCTCACTTTCTAAACTCTGTGAACTTTGTTCCCCTTTCTGGGAACAGTTCACATTATTCATTGCCCGTAATACATAATACCTCTAGAGTAGACAATACGAGACCCGGCAAAACAACAAAAAAAAAAAAAACCAGGCGAGCAAACCGTGTCAAGTCCCAGCGAACCGGTTCAGAAAAACCCGGAGCAGCCAGGACACTAGATTATTGAACTCCAAATATGATTCAAAATAGTAGTTATTTATCAAATTTTCAATCAAAGCGTAAAGAGCTCGAATTATTTTACTTACATTGTTCTTAAAGATAGCTTAACGATTACAGATGGTGTAAACGTGAGAGAGGTCGTATGTTTACTATCGTATAATATAAAGAAAAGAATTATAAATTTATTATATAATATTGCAATTAAATTATTGAATGGAGACTTTCGTCATTTAATGATGCCTTAAAAATGTCTGGAAGCTATTATTATTACAATCTAAAAACCTGCTGCTGCTTTGTTAGTTCTACTGCTTTTTAAAAAATAAGTAATTATTACTTCTTTATTTATTTACTTACAAATTTCTACATTGGGGTCGCACTGACAGTTATTTATACTAACTATATGTTGATATTAAATTTATATAAAATTTACCAAAATAGAGACTATAAAATTGTGTTGCATGGAAGTGTATAAGTTTACACAAAATTGATATATTTAAATATTAATGGCACTAGTTCTGCTAATAATATCTTTGCTCTAGTTATTTTATATTGATTTAATCTAGTTTTATTGATAATTTATTTACAGTTTTTATTAATAAAATTCTCGTAAAAAATACGTTTGATGTCAAAACTCTGAGCGCTACATGCAAGGGGTCTACACACATAATACACTTGAGTTGTTTGGTAAATACACAAATATCAATCTTGTATATACTAGTGTTTGATATTGAAAGTCTCTATCGATGTTAGTGGCTTAGGAATTTCATAAAATAGACTCACTGCAAATCACGACTCGCTCGCAGAGCACGCTAAACATTTTGAAAATACTTTCTTTCCAGCTAAGATGATTTCTCTTCACGAAAAATTGTAATAAAATTGCATTCAAGCTCTATTTACGGGGATTAATTCGGAGAGTTTATCGCGTGGTTATTACACGTGATATATGGATGCGATGGATAAATTCTATCCAATGGCCAAATCAAACCAAACACACCGAAAAGAGGTCAAAAGATGAGGCTTCATTAATAGATGCTGCATACACTGTATATACGGGAGCTGCTAGAGTTATGAATCACGTTTCGAGATAAACATCTCATCTAAACTGCTGTCCATCTCACACTGTTAATATCAAGCGGCTGGGGATTGTTATGTCACGCCTTCTGTGTGATATTACATCAGAGGCGTATTCCCATGGTTATGTTTTATAGGAGACTGGTCGCTTTAATGCGACGGGAATGAAAAATTCAAAGAAGAATGACTGGCATTAAATAATCGTTAAAACGAGCAACTTATCAACTTACTTTGCATGATTCGGGGCGCTCTCTCCATATACGTTAGTAGTAACTTCTAAAAAAATAAAACTATCTGACCTATCCAAGCAATGACGCCGTCTATGACACAACTTTATTAATGATATAGCTAGAAGAATATGTTATTACAATAAATAATTTTCCAATGCGTAGGTTAATGATGCTCAAACTAATATGAATAATATTTGCGGGTTTAGTATGTGAGTTTAAGAATATTTAAAATAAATAAATAGATGCCGAGAAACAAGTTCATTTCTAACGAACAAAAGTTGAATACATCTCACGAACTAAATATTTAATTATTTATGTAATAGTACTCCACTATATAAATATGAATATACAAAGAAATTAAATAGCTTTATAAAAAATCAGTAGTCTAATTACAAGCTAATATTTATAGATTAAATATATTTATGACATATTGATTTTAGATACCTACTTATTGTTAAGACAAACTTTTTAAAATTACAAATATGACATTATTGTCCACATTTTTTTTATTTGAGTCAAGAAAAATAAATTGATAGTGTAAAAATAAAAAAACTTCATATCAAGATTTTATAACTCGTAAACTAATTTATCAAATATCAATATCTGCAACAATTACACGTATATAATAAAAAAATAGGATTCACGATATCTATTTTGTGTATTTAAAGTAATGTTATTTATTTATATTAATACGACATAAACATAAACAGAGCTAATTTATAAGTAAGCATGTAAATATAATTTTACACTGGAATATGCGTTTACAATGTTTCATTGTAAAATAAAAATAAAAAGAAAATTAGAGATACAATAAATTTCCACGTGAGAGGATAAATCAAACCGGATACACGATGATCTCAAGGATCTCCAATAAATCATCACGAACACACTTAACTTAACCCTTCCGATGGGAAGTTCAATCATGACCTCACGGTGTACTATTGCACGCACAGAGTTAGAAATACTATTAATTAACAATACATTAAAAAATATATCAAAAGGTTATGTCATAAATTATATACTCAAAACATAATCTGTTATTTTGGCAGGTAATTATTACAAACTAAAATTCTTTTAATATTTAAATTATTCTTATTACTATCTAATTTGCATTTATTTATAAAAATTAATGTTAAAATCGATCACTGAAAGGTTTTTCATACCATTATTATTAAATTGTAATTACACTTAATCTAACAAAATCTATTCATACACTTAATAATATCAAACCGGCAAAAGGTTATGAAAAATATTATAAAATATTCTTTATTATTTGTTTGATCATATTATAATATGCTCACATATAAATTGGGGATTAACTTTCAATAAAATGTTGTAATGTAGAGTGTGTTAGATATAAATTAAACGAGAATTCTTATTATAGAGAAGTGCTGCACACATCATTGGTTACACGCAGAGGGCCAGGCCAGTCAGACTGATACCTTGACATTTCGCGATGTGCTGACACTGTCGAATAATCAAGATACCTCGGCTCGCCAATTAGAGATATAAAAATAAGAAACAACTGCATACCTTGGCTGTAAATTATTCATAGTTTTATGGACAAACTTTTTGCTGAAAAAGGAATCGCACGTGTAGGCCGCTGAGGATAATAATCGTGTTGTATAATATTATTCAACAAAAATAAACAAAATGCTCCACGCAACATTTGAGAGAAAATATGATTCCTACACTTGCGCAAAACGAAATCGTATTTTTATATTCACCCGAACGCTGAAAATATTTGCGTTCATTCAATGTCTGATTTATGGATTAAGATTTAGATTTCATATTGAGCTCGTGGGGCGTAAATTTATAGAAATCTAATGTGATTGAAATTAATATCAAATTTATGAACAGTTTCTATTATGTCAGTGTATATTCATATTTATAATAGTTGATTTAAATTTTAAGGTCGTATCAAAGTGTGAGAAATAAAATTGGAATCTATACGTCTTACAGCTTACAAAGGACACGGGTGTACGCAGGTACAGGTGGGAAATTATTTATACTAAACCTTCAAAATTTAACTCTTTATATGCAAGATACCTTTTATTACCTCAGTTATATATATTTTTTTAATAAGGAGTTTATCAAAAATACTTTTACTGACTGAACTGGATATAATTTTGAAATTCAAATCTTTTTACAAACTTAAACAATAAGTATATATTATCAATAGGTTTATAAAATATTAATATTTTTACTCATCTGTGTTTGATATTTGGATATTTTTTTCCATTAATTTATTATGAAAATAACTTTTGAACCTGAAATGAGAATGATTAGTATATATTTTTATACTGATATTAAATACGACGTTTACAATATCTTGTGTTGTTTGTATGACATATATATTAATTTAACAAAAATAACATCTCAAATATTGATAAGTGTTGATATTTGTATTATGCATATAAATGACTAATTGATATATTAATAAATGAGTATTCAATTAAAAAAAAATTGTTAACAAAATCTTAGATAATGTTTGGCGTAATAGTTGTAAAAGAAAATTAACGGCATAGCGTTAATTATTTGATTATTGCGTATAATATGAAAATACCTTCCGTGAGATTCCACAGTGTAATACTTTTATTACATATTTCTAATTAATAAAATTAACAATGATCCCAACGAATGAAATAACCGCTTCCGTCGCGTAGGTCACGTAACATCGTACCGATTGATCTTTATTCATTCTCTATCTTCTATTATTTAGATACTAGTAATGTAGCCCGTCACAAAATGACGTATTTGATGAACGATGCGTCTTTTGTTTTTTTTGTAAAAGTTCTAAATTTGAAATTCTCGCGGTGAACGACATCTCGCGGCGAAGAAGTGAATCATATAATTAAAGTTTAGCTAAAGCATATTTTAAAGTTTATGAATGAAAATATTATCCTATCGTCTTGAAATTCGGCACATAGCTGCGGAAAAATTTACTTAACTTATGTGCAAAAAATCAGCGTTGTATCTTTTAAGATATTCTATACAGAACGGAAAAACGAAACATACATACAAACATACACACAATGGCTATTATTATAGTAGACTAGAAATGTAGCCCGTCATAGAATGACGCGCATTCGATGAACGATGCAATGGTGTTTGTGGTAGTTTCACTTTACTTTTGTGACAGTAATCGTTGAACTTTCCATCTGATGGGTTTTCTGCTTGATAATGTAAAGCATTGCAGAATCGACAGGTCACACTAATTAATCCGAAGACAAACGCAGCGTTCGCTGTGCATCAGTTTCTTTTTGTCTTGAGGTCGATGCGCGTACTCGAATTTTAAGAAGACGCTGCTCACGTTTTCCTTCCAACTCATTGCTTGACATTTGTCACATTTCGTGTCACAAACAACGCATCACTTTTCACTGCACTGTTCTTTATTTGATGCAGTCTTTATCACGTTCAATTGTGAAATTCTTGTTGAATTACGTTTTCTGTGCGTAGACGGTGTTATTTTGAGTTATTAAGGGTCTAGGTCCCATAATCGTGTTTTTTTTTATCATTTTCTAGTCCGTTTTGCGAAAAATCGACTGCACTAATCAATAAGATTTAAATGTAAAAAATTTGGTACATCCCTTCTTCTAAACACAATATATTTTTATTTCTTATAAATATACTATTAATATGATAAATATGTGTTTTTCCGATTAAAATGTAGGAATTTGGAGATTCGTCTGGTACATTTTCCAAGAATCCTAAACATTTAAAAGTCTTTTTTTCAATTGGAATTAAAAGATTAAATATAAACCATGTGCGTCTTATTAATTTTAAAATTAAAAAAAAAAATCTTTAACAAACTTTGGTTTTGAAAAGTCGTCATTTTATCCAATTTTTCAACATCTTTAAGATTTAATTTTACCCTAAAAATGGACGTTAATTAAATAATAAAAATTAGATAAATATAATTTATAGTTTTTTCAATACTGTGTAAAAAAATCAAATTTCGATATAGAAAAATAAAGTGACAATTAAATGACTGTGGTGTCCGGTTGGACACCAGAGGCAATTAAATGGCTGGGAGCAACTGCCTTAATGATGTGGTTCATCATTTCTAATGCAATTTCGATAAAAAAAATAGAGATGGCACTTGTGTCAAACTGACAAACTGGAAATGTATTTTTTTGTAAAAGTTCTAAATTTGAAATTCTTGCGGCGAAGAACTGAATCCTATAATTCGTACATATTAAAATTCGCTAAAGCATATTTTATAGTTTATGAATGAAAATATTATCCTATCGTCTTGAAATTCGGCACATAGCTGCGGAAAAATTTACTTAACTTATGTGCAAAAAATCAGCGTTGTATCTTTTAAGATATTCTATACAGAACGGAAAAATGAAACATACATACAAACATACAAATAAACACACAATGGCTATTATTATAGTAGATTGGCATCTTCTTTCATTTACTGAATCGAATAACAGCGAACAGAATCGATTGGATGCAGATATTACTGGTGTTATTGTCTGTGATCTCAGAGACAACTCACGTAGACTTCCTGCACCATTGAACATTGAAAAATAAAGTAAATCGATAAAATAAATCAAACGTATGCATGAAATCCACGATTTACGCTTCACAAAACATCAAACTAAAAAAAATTAGCTGTTGAATATTCTATTTATCATTAATAGAACAATATAATTTTTTTACTATTGAGTTTGTAATAAAAAAAAAACTATAAAATAAACTAAGAAATATACTTAATTTTCTCGTAAATAAAGTGACTCAAACAAGTTATTGTTGCTTTAATTCATTAAAAAAACATGATAATTTGTAATACACATGGATAATCAATAATGTTGATATTAACTCTAAAATGCAGTGATGACTGACACTGTATATTCAAACTGAAAAAAATACGCGACATTAGGAGAACTAGGTTTTATTATTTATCCAATTTATTTTTAATTAGAAGCATAAAAGTGCGGTGAGGTTTCCATTTTAAATACGTCGTAAAGGCGCGTTAACTGGCGATTCGTTTGGGAACCGCGAGCCAATCAGCGCAAGTCCTAAACAATGCCTAGGAATTTTATTTCAATGACACCGTGATACTCTTTATTCATAACTGCGTTGATACGGTATTTTTTAATTATCATCTGAAAATATTTTGTATGTCCCGCGAACGTGGCGAAACCGAGTGACGAAATGCCCGACACGTTTTGGCCCAACACTAACCCACATGTCAGTACTGCGAAAAACAATTAAACGTCTCTTAATAATGGGAGCATTTTGCCGATTAAGAAAAGCTTTGTTAAAAAACAGCGTAATTGAAAAGTTACCGTGTTATTATTTGCATAAATTATTATTTTGCTAAGAATTAATATCAGCTGTTTCATACGTACATATTATAAATAGCAACTTAAGAAAGGAGACTGCAATATCAGCGATTACTCAATATAAAAATGAGTCTATTGGGTGTGACTAATATTGATTCCTAAGATTTCTCAAATGTGTGTGATGTTGATGGCAATTAGGCCATAAACAAATAAATATAAATAATAATATTTTTTTATCTACCGTCTCTAAAATTTAAAATTCTTTTCAAACCCTCTGTGAATAATAAAAAAATTATGTTGGTAATCAGGATAAAAACCAAGTTACTCTTGTCGGTTTCCTATTGTCCCAAAAAATTATTTCTGTCTCTGATTAATAATAAATATTACGCAATTATATAACACAATATTTAAATTTTAATAAAATATATACTATTACTTCAATTTGAAAATAAAAAGTATAAATTTAAGGCAGGTGAAGCTTAAAGCTTCTCGCTTGTGTAAAAGTTACAGATTTATATATTGGTGAATAATACGAAAACGGTATAGTCAATAGCAGCAATAAAAAAAATATATAACAAGTAAGGTACAAATTTTTATTTGATATATTTTTATCGAGTCGATCTGAATACAGCCTTTTATAAAGCCTAAACGTTACAAAACATACGAGTATTAGTATTAATTGGATTAACATAATTTAACAGAATATGGAACATATAACAATACATTGTGCAAAACTTTGAAGATTGTTAGATGGTAAAACTGGAGTTCCTCCCATAATTTACAGTGCATTTCAAGTACTTGAACAAAGACAATGTAAATAGAAAAAATATTATTCATTTATCCACAACTGTACTAATTTCATTTCCCAATGTGCTTAACGGTAGGTCAGAAGTCAAATTTTGCGTACGAAAACATTATACGAAATGATACTCATTTCAGATTCCTTGAAATCACATGGATTAAAAAAAATGTACTAAAATATATTATGCAATTGTACTGTTCTGTTCTAAAACTGTTCTGACAATAGGAGGTTAGTTATTGCTTATCTAACGAATCTTTATGAAACGATTTTAGTAATAGAATTTATCCATTCTTTAAAATAAAATCTGAGTAAAAGATCAGTAAAAACACCAAAGAGGTGTAAATATTTTGCTTATATAAATGACTTATAATTTTCATAAATATTATAATTATTTTAAGAATCCCAGCTTTATTTAAATGCAGTTGTTACGTCAGTGGGAAAAATTACAGAATTCAAAATTAACTCATGGAGCGCTTTTCAATACTTCTCATTAATTAAGTTCTTTGAAATCTACTATAATAATTGAATGTCGTGATATGTAACGCAATTGTAAATACTAAATCATAGAAGAATCAAGCTTAGTTTACGTAAGCTTTGTGATAATTTTAGCCATATTTACACCTGTTTAAATTCAAAAGAAACCTCTAACTACATTTCTGCTACACATTATTTAAAGGCCACTTACTTTTAAATAAATTGGTTCGTGTCATTTATATTTGTAAGATAAATTATACTTTTATTCTATTTAAACTGATTAAAATATAGTTTATGGGTACAATCAAATGTAAATGATATAAAAATATCATTTTTTTAACTAAAAATAACATAATGACTTTTCATGAAACATATCACTTTTAATAAATATTCACCTATTTGAAAGTTAATTCTTTTTTTTAAAACTATTGACTTATTTAATATGAAATGAGTATTATTTTATTCAAATGATCCCAATAAAAGCTTAATGTTATGATATTAAAAATAAATGATTTTCATTATAATTTTACAATACACTCAACAATAAATTTTGATTAATTCTACTGAATTTGGGTAAAACCATTTTTATATATCTAATTGAGATACGTACGATAGCAAAAAATTCACAGGAAAAAAGAGATTATGCAAATGTACAATATTTTGCACGGAAAAGCGCAGTGCATAATTGGCAGCAGCAAAATATAAATCACGTCAAACATAAAAACGCTTAAAGTAAACACAGATTATCGCGATACGCACAACAAAAGTTAAAAATACAATAGCTGCATAATAATTTGCATTATATTTTCATTAGTCGTCACGTACGGGCCCTGCGCTGGGATGGCGGCGCCAGCGTAAAAATAAAGAAAACCGTAAGAGATATTCACACATAAATAATACAAATTATACGAACAATGTCAATTGCTTAACCGCTGCCGTAATTATGATCGAGATTAGAGTGGAGTTGCATAACGGGCCGGAGGTCGAGGCGTTCTCGCTTATTAGGTATAGAGACACAGCCTATGGTGTCTCAATTTATACTTGTGTTTTCTAAACAGAGAATTTTGTTTGGATTCTTGTTTTGACTGTCGTGATGAAAGAAATTTTAGTGTTTTTACATATTTTGCCGATAGCATATTCAAATTAAAAAAATGTATATAATACGATTGATATTTCGAGATGTATATATGAAAGTTTTATTTATTATTCGCTCTGAGGTGCACGGTTAAGGTTAAAGCAATTAGAAATTGGGTGACAACGACGACCCGTTTTTACAGAAATTGATATTGTGTTGAGTATGTCTCAATAAAAAAAATTGCTATGAACAAACTTTTTATTAAATATAAAACGTCGCCAAAGCTTTTTTAATTACCTCAGCATGTATGAATTGGTGTATAAACAATTAAAAATAAGTATTTTTGAGCTACAGCCACAATGAGGTTACAAAAATACATCGCATACTCACTATTTTATAACATTAACAGGTTTCAATAAATAATTTGATATTCGTGAATAAATATACTGAACTAAAAATGCGAATTCAAAAACATTTTTTTTGGTATTTTTTTTATAATTGAAATATAATTTCATAGAAGCCAGAATACTTGGTGCACCTTGCACCTGACGTCAAAGGTCGCGCACGCAACTGATGGCGGCGATGGCTGATGCAGCTGCTGGCTCGTGTGAGAGTCGTTTGTAAATTGTTTTCGTTTATTTGCATTAAATTATCTGTATAGTTATCTGATCCGCCGATCATTGTTATTCCAGCATTATTTCTAAACAATCTTCCTATAATGTGTGAAAATTATGGTTATTTGGACATTACAATTTTTTCACACACAAAACGCTTCTACTCTTGCAATCAAAAGTGCATGCATATAATTTACGACCGTTATTTTTAATGAAGAAAAGAAGTATTTTGACACAACAAAGTAATATATCAAGTTTTTCATTTGAAATCAAATTTTTTTTAACACCCATCAAACAATTTATATTTTACAAATTAACTTAACTTAGTTTACCTGCAGTTTTAATAAATCTTAAAATAAAAAAAGGATTGAAAAGGAAGATTTGGTTCTTCGACGCGCAGTCAGAGTGGAAACCGTTTTTAGAATTACGAATTACGATTTAAACAAGGCCACGCCTTTCAATCAACGTGAAATAAAACGAAAAATATTTTAATTGAAGTACATATTAATATTTTTAATTAAAGTAGACAACAATCATTCTTTTCTTTCTCAATAATGGTAATACACTAGTTCGATAACTAATCATTTGTAACTTGAATGGACATATTCACGATTAAAATAGTATTTTGTATTCATGTATGATTGTACATAATGTAATGCATTAAATTTATACTAAATATATCTGAGTAATTGATAAATTTAAGGAAATTGTGGCTTTATACTGATATTCAGTATATACAGATTCCAATAAATCTTATATCAGTGAATAGACAAAAATATTACTTTTTGTAGACATTTTTACGAATGAATATATAGTTATCAATTATTTAAATATTAGATTTAATTAAAAAAAAAACCAGTTTCTATTTAAATCACTAATAATTTTAAATAAAAAAAAAATAGTATTCACAAATATATTTTAGTTTTTGCATAAAGATTAATGCGTTTGATCTAATTAAATGAAACAATAAAATCAATCATTGGAATAATAATTTTTTATTGCCAATTCATTCTTATAATCGACATAGCATATAATTAACATTGAATCATCTAATGCGATGTGATTTGAATAAATAAAATTTGGCGATATTTAAACTCAAACTCAGACCGTAAATTTGGTAGTAGTCATAATTTTTGTTTACAGTACCAGGTAATAATTAATAACAGCCCGAGGTGCTTAATTTTTTCTAGAGCTGCTGACATTTGAAAATATTCATAGCTTTAATATGAATAATCGATACGGGTGAGATTGACTTTTACGACGCATGTGGTAGTTATTTTCTTTTCGCACCCAACTTCAAGCTGTTGAATAATACTGACCGCCAATATTATCAGGAATATACAATCAAGCGACCTTTAATGGGAATGGTGCTAAATACCAGGCGGGGCTGAGCTACTTTTGGTAACGAGAAGCGCATAGGTGGGAAGGAGGAAAATACATACCTCGAATCTTGAAGTTCACAGCCGAGTAGTCTGTTAAACCAGATCAACTTATTTATATCTTTGAATAAAGATCATTGGTAAAAAAAATCCAGTATAACTACGTAACTACTTTTCTAAATAAAAATACATATTAGTCAAGCATAAAATTATATGCTAAACTAGCACTTTTAAAAAATTATGATAATAAAAACAATCGTTTACTTTCGTTTTCAATTTATATCATATCAATGAATTCCAATTCATTCAATGAATCTAAGATTTTAATTCAATTATTGACAATCACCGTTAACAATGAAGTGATTTCATAACTCATTTCATATTATTACGGATTTATTAAAATTGATTTTTAGTTTTCTGTTGAAAAATTTCTATATATACATAAAAATAAGTAAGTTTTACAGTAGTATCATCTATGCAAGCACATGAGATTGGTCTGTTGTAACCTTACACTGGGAGAAAATTTATGTTTTGATGTGGGTTTTAACTGAACTGAATAAAATAAAGAAAATAAGATTTTAAAATAATTATCGTTTACGGATACTGAAACATTACAAGGATGGTAAAGGCTGTATTTTAGTTTTATGCTATATAAAAAAATTACACGTACCCATATATGATTTTACAGTGACAAAAGTAGCAGTATTTGCTGTGGTTTTAGCCAGTAGGCGATTTATTTTTAAATATATTTTTCATTTTAGTTCTTATGTAGAGTTATTAAATAACTCAAAATATTTAAAAAAATTTATTATACCCAACTGACCGTAACAATCAATTAATATTTTTAAATATCTTTTATAGATTTAAAGTTGATTGTAAAAGTATTATTTTTTTTACTTAATGTCTTTGAATAGAAACTGAGTGCATTATATAACAGATTTCGCTTAATTCAGTTTTTACGAGCAAAATCTTTTGAATACTTAATTGTCAGAGATCTTAAATGATACTTTGATATTCTGAGTCAGAATATTTTTCATGAGATAGATAAAATTACAATGAAGTATCATATTAAATAAATGTTAGTCAATAAATCTTTCAAGCTCATTAGGGTCATTAAATTAAGTAAAGTTTATCTTCAAGGACGTTTCATCCGAGTCGGTGTAGAGATTTTCGATTATTTAATAGTGAACAGTATTTCGTAAACGAGATCAAAATGAAAATAAACAATAAATCAGACGTTGTGCCGAACGATTCTGTATCAAATTATACAAAATGTCATTGAAACCGGACCGTTGAAATGCCGCACGATTTATAATAACTTGATTTTGTGATGCGGATTCTTGATTTGAGAAATGCTTGCATGACGCATTCTAACGATAGAAAAAATAAACGTTTTTGAATGCAAATTTATTCTAGAGCTTGTTGTAAGCATGCATGATGTCAATAATGATTACTGAAGTATGAGTGTAAGGCGTTGATTGCTCAAATTAATCAACAAAAACTTAGATCAGTTGGTAACAAGTTTGCCCGGACCAACGTAAGATAAAAAGTGTGCCATTAATTGACTTAGTAGAATTCATAGGTCACGTTGCAAGTATTTTTCGTATGAATTAATAGTGATTTTTGGCGCTGATTTTGTCGATTATATTATGTAGAATCTAGATCAGTACGTGTTGCATGATTAAGAGATTTTTGTGTTACCCTTTAGCGGGTGAGGAATGTTCCCAGGCGATTAAAAAAATGTCAAGGAGCCTTTTTTATTTGATCGTGGGCTGGCAGATACTTGAATATATTATTTATACACGGAAGACAAGCAAAAAAACATATCAGGTTATATGAGAAGAAAAATAAAATATGAAATTCCTTATATGGTAGATGACCACTTTATATAAAGAGCGACTAATAAGACTATAAATCCTTTTGATCATGTACGTGAAACAAAGATATTTAATTTAAAATTTTGATATTTTACTACTGAATTTCTGGTTTTTTTAGTAAATAAACTATGGTCTCAATATTTATTTTTCTACTGAAAATTAGATTGATTACATTTGACTAAATTGAAAAATATATATATTGGGTGTATCTTTGAAAAAAAAAATCTGCCTGTATTTGACGCTTAACGTTAGCATTTTTTATTGTATAAATATATATTTTGTTTTTCAGAATTGTCCGTGTAATCAAATATAGCAAAATATCTCATAACAACATAGCTGAGACACAAACAAAAAAATAATATAATTATATTCACAACATTGAATATTAAATAGTTCCAAATAATATTGTATAGTTTTTTGATCAGGATAAATGAACGCAACGCACTTTTTTTTAATGATACAATTATTATTTTCAGAGAGATCTTCAAAGGCCATGGGGAAGACCGGAAGGTTAGGGTGCGATGGAGGAGGACTTCTGTCTCTCGTGTGTTGGCAGTTGCTCATATGTAAGTTATTTTCCTGTATTTAAAGTGAAACCGGCGTGCGTAACGCAAATTTCAAAAGTATTAAAAAATATGATGGGCCTTCAATGTTACATGACAAGTGAAATTAAGAAGCGTAGGTATTGAAAAACAATGATTTTGGAAAGTTTAGTGGGCAGCTTGAAATAAATTGTTTGATAAACGATTACTTCTTTTCAAGTCTTTTTAAATTCCTTTTATAGCTGTAGAGCTCATCGTTATATGAGCAAGTGGTATTGATTGACATTTATTGTTCCGATGAAAAGAAAGTGGGTACTGCTGACCCTACACAATGGAGTTAAAAGGTATTCCAAAACACTAAGTATATAAATCAATGCAGTGTCGGTATTATTTATTAATACATGATCGAATTAATAAAGCGACATGCTATGTAGGTAGATAATGGCTTTAATTGTGTTGAATGTGTTGAGAAGATTTACTAATATGTAAGGCTATTGTCTTATTATCATTGTCTGCATTCTTTTAACACTTTCTAGATGAAGAAATGTGTTCATTAAACATGGTGTATCGATGAAGAGGAAATAATGGACTGGAAATCAATACATTCAATAATTATTAGCTACAGAAAAGACCATCTTGTTCGATCGCAATTAATCGAAATAATGTTTTTTTTAAGTCTCGATTATAAGTTTCATTGATAAATATACCTGACACTGCATAATTCAATTAATAAAGCGTTCAAAATAATCAATCAATTTACAATAGACCGTATTGAAAAAAATTAAAAAACATAAAAAAATAATTTTTAATTATAAATACTTATTTTTGTCAAATTGTATTTTTAATAAACGTTGCAAACATTTGCTCAATTACGGCCATTAATTGCATAAATTTTTTTATCTACGAAAATTATTCTTTGATTCTACACGCTTGAAATTTTTTTGTTGTTGTTGATAATTTTGTTAAATTAAAACATAAAATATTTGATTTCGTTTCACCTCCTTATATCAATGAAGCAGCAGTGACGTCGTCTTAAAAAAATACTTTATTTTACGTATTTTTTTTACAAACAATTCAAATACTCGACATTGATGAAACATCATTCAAAGTGGTAAAATATGGTAAAATTATTTTAAAAAGCTTTTATAATCTTTGCATATATAGCCACGCATAAATGTAATATTCATTTTTAATTACTTTAGGTTTTTGTTTTTATGCTTAGGAAAATATATTTATGGTATTGTTTTTAGTAAACCAGAAGAGTTTTGTTATTATATTTATAAATGTACGCTAAAGTAGTAAATGTATTACAAAGTTAACAATCGAGTATACTTTAGTAACATTGCATTTAATGTTATATTAAATAATAGTACTTTTACGGAGAAAGTCAATATTCATAATGCCAATGCATCATCAGATGATTTGAAAGGTTTGCGCCTATAATTAGTTGGCCTTTCATCGGTTCAAGTTTTCTTCCCTACGACTGGGAGAAGCAATGAAACATCAGCTGTTATTCACTGACGGCGAGTCTCTGTCGGTTATTGTAGATTATTATAACAATCGCCAGCTTATTGTGTAACATGCGCGCCCTTTGCAACTTTACTGCTACCGTGATGAATGTTACAAAATCCATTTAAATCATAGTAGAGTAGATATCGGCGTTAATATATTATATAAACACAATGAATACCTAACATTTCAAAATAAATTACATTCGATAGATTTATATATATTTAATATAAAATTATTTGCGTCTTTTAATTTGCTCTAACACACTTGACTAAAAAAACACTCAGTTACGACGAAACGAGTATTACTATACTATTTTATTAAATAATAAAAAAGTTTAAATTCTTTGTTATATATATATTGGTTGTTTCAAACATCACAAGTGGAGATGAGATATTGATTTTGATTGTATTTAAATCACGTATATAAGTTTTAAGCAAATGACAGAGTAGTAGTAACTTGAGTTAAGTCATATAATATTCCAATTGAATGCTGTTTTACTCATGTGTTCGTATCATTATTTCAATATTTTTTCTTTTTGTATTATATACTATATCAACTTAATGTACAGCGGTTATAAAAAAACTGTTTATCCTAAGGGGAGTTTTCAGATTGTTCAAGTCAGCCCTATATAGTTAGTTAATGGGCTTAAAGCAAACACAATACAAACTAATAAAATTAATTATATTATCTGGCAAAGATTATTTATTTAATTTACAAAAGATTCAAGAAATATTCTTTAGGAAAGTTTACTATGTATAATTTGTAAACCGATTCATTATTCAATAGATGTAAAATATATATTTTTTATTACCGATATTTATCAATGAAATTTATATTATTCTTTTGTAGAATCAAATAATTGAATATTAATTCTAATTAAAACGTGAATTCAAATAGTGCAACAATAACTTCGCATCTATCGGATACCCTATCTTTGAATAGAAATGCGCAAGTATGAACTGACAAGTTATAAATAAAAGTGTCTTGTCATTGATTCAATACAATACCGAGATTATGTTACAGCATAATATTGTAAATAGCGGATCAACATCAAGAAAATTTACATTCACATTAAAATGATGCATCGATCACACCTTTCATCCACCTACCTGCCTTGAATCTTTAATAGAAAGGTCCTCATTGATGCAATCTACATTAGACGCGGTCTTATGTATGCAAAACTCAACACTCTATCTTTTACACTGCAATAATTGCTTAGTCATTTAACAGAAGTTTTGATATACATTCAAACAATGCGTTTGATTTGAATTGGATATATGTTAATAATCAAATATCTTCATTTCATCTTATACGATTTGCATAAGCGAGAAAGTGCCAAGCGTGTCAAACAAATATGAAAACAAGAGTTACGGGTTTACACGCAATATAATTTTACGTTTATTTTATTACAGCTTGCATAAAAAAACCCTTTCACCGAGTGAAACAATGCCCACGTGTAGTACTGCGGGCACGTTTAAGAAGGAACCATTCTGTTCGGGTTTTCCCACAGCAGTTCATCGATTACGTTGACTTCTGACTCGGCCCTTTTCTATACAAATATCTGCAGCTACGTGCTCACATTATACAGGTAGACGCATATCTGCACCTGTTGGGTACAGCGGGCTCAGACACACCGAACATCAAACAGAATCGTCTTATAAAGGTGACATACTTTTCAATTATATTTATTTAACTGATATCAATTTACGATACTAGTTCCATGTTAGAAAAATGTTTAAAAATAAAAAATAAAAAAAAATAGTATATAAAAACGTATAGAATTTATCGTTACGGAAGTATAGTCATATAAGTAGAAGCAGGTTTTGAGGATATTATAACCAGTTATCGATTGCGATAGCCAGATATTGTTATCCCTTTAAAAACAAATAGAAACATCTTTTTCACCATTTCACGTGTTTACTATGAAATATACATATAGTATATATTTATCGTGACAGTGAACATACATATATAATATGAATACATAAGAAAATATTTGAGAATCTACCGGTGTAAGTAATATCATTCATTTCATACATAAATGAATTTGTATTTTTTATGTTATAAAAAAAATGTTGAATACAATTTTTGTTAAATATTTATCGACTGAGCATCAGTAGTTTTTATATTTTCATGCGCGTACAATGATCTAAAGCCTAAGACCTCTGTCGGTCCGGGAGCCTGGGTCAAAGACTCCGCAGTAACTTTCTTACTAGATATCTTGCGGAAACAGCCGCAGAACGGATGTACTCATCCGCGCATTACCAGCTACCTTATTCAACACCTTCAATTTTGATCATTAGTATAATATGCGCACAAACAGCTGTTTTATTTTATAACTTAAAATAGTTTTGTTGCTTCAGTATGTGATTTTAAAAGTTTCCATAATTGAAAACTATCTTTTTGTTGTTTTGTTGTCGCCGGTCCAGTCGTAGTAAAATGTATTGAACATTAATATATTCTTTCATAATAATGATTTAGAAATTAAATTCATTCTTACACAACCTAAACGCAGTGGGTAAACGCGTGAAACTGTGCAATGTGGGATAGAAAAGCAATAAAGATCATAAATATATTGCACATCGTAAGTTTGTTGAATTTATTGGCTAGTTAGTACTCAATATACTTATTAAAAACATATTGATTGCTATTGCATCGTTGTTTTGAATTATGCATGCTTAGTGTATTTAATGTATCTATGTTGTCATTGATTCAGTTTTAGTTGTATAGTTAGCATTTTGTTGAGGTAAAATGAAAAGAAAATAGTTTAACAATTTTTATTGATAAATCAATGCTTTTTGATGATAATTTAATAAGCAGTAATTTAAGATAAAATTAATTGTTTTAATATATGTTTCATTCATAATTTAAAAATTTGTCTAATAAAATGATCAGAGGTAGTTTTTCCGCTTACACATCATTTATTTATATTTAGCATTTTCTATAGTATATATAAATAACATTTTATGTGTCTGTGTGGGTGAGTGTATGCTTTTGTGAAAATTCATTATAAAGATATGTGTTTTATGTGTGTGTAAGGTTTATTTACACCCTGATAGATACTCAAGTCGAAACCGTTAGACCGAAAGGCGGTGCGCCCGCTCGCAGCCAGGCGCATTTCAAATCAACTGGCATTCGCGTGGACGGTTAGTATGCAAATGCGGGTTCGTTCGTGTGACAATAATGGGTGTTGTTGCCCCGTCGTGTAGCGGAAGCCCGCGAGCTCTTCCTGCGGTGATAGGAAGAAAGTTACAATGAGAGAACATCGCTTGAACTCGCCCGGGGTGCGTGGCTTTGTAGGCGGGCTCCGCACAAGAAGCCAGGCTTTTCGTCTCATACGTATGCAAACGGGACACGCGAATGTCTGTACGAGATAAAGTAGATCGATATATAGACAAAAGAAATTTAATTAAAATCGCATTATAAGATAACATTGCATGTACTTGGTTGCAAGTGTTTTTTTTTTTTATAATAAGCGATTGTTTAATGCATGCTCTTATGAGCAAAGTAAAGAAAAGTTACCAACCATTATTATGTTAATACATTCTTTGTATATTTCATATTTGTGTATCAATATATAATATAAAACGATATACAGCATTCTGAATTTCACAATATTTTTAGAATACAAAAATATGATTAAATAAAAAAAAATTGAGGTGTTGCAAATTATCGAGATTTTGCTGAAGCGATATATTACCGACGAAACAAGTTTACATTTTTTAATGATACACTTAAGTATGCTGATCAGAGAAGTTTATTCAATTTTATGTAATAATTATAATTTTTAAATCTGTTATATTTTTAGAATTTTTGTGTGGTTAGTTTGGAAAAAAAAACACAAAAATATTTTTCAACGTTTTTATTATATGTTATATTCAAGCTTTCATTTGAAATTAACATATTAAATACGACAATATTTTCAATGATTGCAGATGGCATGGTAAGCTCATTCGTGTTCATTTTAAAATGAAGATTTCTAATATTACCGTAATGCCCATCATTATTTGAATGTTGTCATCCCTGCGTGTGCATGGGAAGAGATTGTCTGCAGCAAAGGTGCAATGACTAAGATTTGCCAAGAAGGCTCCACGGTAGGAGAGCGGCCCGTCCCGTGCCTTCCGCCAGCACTGTTCTAATCAAACATAGAATCGTCTCAATCTCTTTCCTTGTTATGACAAGTCAATAAATAAAGGTTAGAGATGTCTGCCATCACGAGCTCAAACCATCAAATGGAAAATACTATCCGAGATAAGAAATGCTTAGATTACCGAGTCACGGATAAATGAGACCTGTGATTTTGATGCAATAAAACTTTTAGAAAATATGCAACAGATATGAAAAAAAAACTTTTATTGATTAGTTATGTTATACCATAAAAGAAAAAAAATGCTGTAAAACTGTATCAGAATAAACTGCGTCTGTACACCGAAACTCTCATTATGTTATTAATTAAAGAGAATAAATAATAAACAAGGTTTTTAATATGAGAATTATTGTAAGTTTCGTGATTGTAAAAGTTTAAGTATTTCTTACGTCGAAGTTTTGTTTTGTTTTGAAGACGGGAGAATGTTATGGCTTTGACCCTTTCATCTTTTTATGGATATTTCTTGTAAA
Organism: Atopsyche davidsoni; assembly: GCA_022113835.1. Classification (NCBI taxonomy): domain Eukaryota; kingdom Metazoa; phylum Arthropoda; class Insecta; order Trichoptera; family Hydrobiosidae; genus Atopsyche; species Atopsyche davidsoni. The sequence goes on along the minus strand of JAILWY010000006.1, from coordinate 3,209,293 downwards.
AGTTTTGACTAATGATACACGATGACTTGACCTCTGCAAATCATTACAATGCTAGGTTTTATTCAATAATTACTTTTGATTCCACGTGCAATGCAATCGCATTAAGAAACGCGTCTAAAAAGGTCAAAATATTAACCCATTTTATCTGTATTTTTGTAAAAAATAAGCATTGTCAATTATTTTTAATAACACAGGAGATATGATTTCGTGGGGAAATAGTTTAATTTGTTATACTATTGTAATTTTCATTACTTAAAGCTTGTTGTTCCTTCTAGATTGTATATTATTTAAATGATACACAAATTATAATTATACTTGTAAATATATAATAAAAAGAATATGTGGGACTTATATATTTAGTAACATTTTTTCATCATAATGCTTTATGAATTAAGCTTCTTAAGATAAAGATCGTCTATTTTTAAAGGGGGGTTATTATATTTACATGATATTATAAACGACAAAAAAACGTATAATATAAAATATGTTTAATAAACAATAACGAAAAACGACGCTTTCATATTACTGGGTATTTGTTAATTTTTAATAACAAAAATGTAGATTATTTACAAGTATTAAGTGTATGGAACTACTTTCTATGGAAAATACTTGATTTAGGTATATGTATAATTACATGGTATTATATGCTTAAACGCTTAATAATAATTTAATAAGAAAGCTTAAAAGGTACATTATAAAAATACTTAATGTTATTTTAATAAATGTCATCACAATGCAAATTACTGAATAGAGTTCACTTCCCTCGTGACAAAGTGTAATTATTAAGCATTGAAATCGCAGAATAATATTATTGGCCAATATTTCACAATTAGCACAAACTTGTATTCTACCAAGTCATCTCTCATTGAGATAATCTTCACGATTAGTTTTTTTAAGCTGTAAGTGCACGTTGAGAAAGAAAATGAGTAAATATGGTTATATTTTTTTAACTTTTCGTCCATATATCAAAAACGAGGAATCGTAAAACGAAAGATACTCCTTGAATGAGTACTCAACATTACTATTATAGTTGATACAATAGTATTAATACTTAATTTATATATATATATATATATATATATATATATATATATATATATATATATCTACTATAATAATAGCCATTGTGTGTTTATTTGTATGTATGTTTCGTTTTTCCGTTCTGTATAGAATATCTTAAAAGATACAACGCTGATTTTTTGCACATAAGTTAAGTAAATTTTTCCGCAGCTATGTGCCGAATTTCAAGACGATAGGATAATATTTTCATTCATAAACTTTAAAATATGCTTTAGCTAAACTTTAATTATATGATTCACTTCTTCGCCGCGAGATGTCATTCACCGCGAGAATTTAGACGCATCGTTCATCAAATTCGTCATTTTGTGACGGGCTACATTACTAGTATATATATATTTACTAAAATAAAAGCACAGAAGAGTAAAAAATAGACGTAATTTTTTTTATAAAAAAAATTAGACAACAAATATTTGTTTATATGCTGTGTACAGTGATTTAAAAAATATATATAATGATGCGACGATTGTTGAATATGTCAAAACAAAAATAAGTAATCAATTTATTATAATATTTATGAAAGTTTTGGATTCTTAGCTGTAAGTGATGTTCAATTTATAGTAATTCTTTTTATATTTGCAAGTAAAAATCTGCTTCTATTTCAAACACATATTTTAAGTATAGTACATTAAATAATAAACACTTGACAAAATACAGATGACTTTTGCACTACTTTCATTTTGGTAGTATCTTCTTCATCAAGTTCCTCTCCTCAGAGGAGGTTGGTGACCAATTCACTGAGTGTTCATGGTTTTCTATGGGGAAAATAATATAGTGGGTCCCCGGGTCCTTCTATACCACAGTTTTATATTTGAAGAAAAAGTTGCTGCCTAATATTATTATTATATATTCCTTTTCTTACAAAGCTCTGGCGTTTAGATCTACTATTCATTCTGCAGCAAACTACAGAAACAAAAACAGAAGCCCCCCCACCTCTCCATACCCATCCTAAGTCCACTATTCCGTTGCCGATCCTTTACACACGCTCAGGGTACAGAATGGGAGCCATGCACAAGCAACAGAATGGGGAGAGCGGGGACCATAATATAAATATATTGAAAATAAACACTCGTATGAATTTTCTGTATGTTCATACCCAAACAGATTGCACGATAATTGTCTGTAAATTCTCACTCTAACCTTGTATAAGCTTTAAAAGCCAATTATTTCTAACACTTTAATAAGTCGTATATTTCACGCAACGCTCATCCTTCGCCTACTCTCCTCCATTGCCGAGATATTTCCGGCACTTAGAGCGCACCGCGGCGATTGGGCACACATCTCCCATAAACTCACAATATTCGGTATCGGGGGATCACGATCGGCTGCGAGCTCGGCCCGGCGAAATTCTACGAAAGGTTGCAGAGGTCGAATTATGCCATTTGGAGGCGTCCGCTTTCCACTCGGCGAACAACAATGTCTATGTAAATTGTACAAAAATCACCCACTTATTCGTAACTGTCGTGTTATGCATTGACTGTGTTAATAGACTGCGAACCATGTTAGAAGATCGCCGTGTTACTGGACTTTTTCCGATCTTCCGATCACAAGAGAAAGATTAGTACATAATTGTCATGGCGTGTGAGTATATATGAAATGTTTTTTTAATAGTCACAAAAAAGTATGTATATAATAATTTATCGATATGATATATGAAAGTTATAATTTTTTTAATATTGATAACATAAAACATGCTCGGTTTCATCAAAATATCCAAGAATAACACAAACCATAAAATTTTTCATTTGAGCTAAAAAAAAAATTTGTGAAAAATGCTGTTTTTACTATACAGTTAAATATAAAGTATTAAATCTCAATCATTTAAGCGTATAGTATAATTATCTTACAAATAATGACACAAACAAATCTTAACTAGTAGAATTGATATAAAAAAATTGAAGTGATCATCAATATAGATATAAAGTATTATACGTATAAAGCTATTTTTTCAATAGATCTCACCAATATGAAAACAAATAGTATTAGAGAGCCAGCGAAATGAACGAGTGGATAAAAGTACGTGAGATTAATCAAATCTGATATCCTACAATACATAGTTAATTATTTAAGGTCTACTGACCTTATTCATTGGGTTCTGACCACCGATAAAAAAAAACACAATAACAACCACAAATAATATAATTTTCATATTGTTTTCCTCACGAATCAATTTATTGTTATCACCGCATCGTGAGGTCAAAATGCTTTAGTTTTACTATAGCTTTCTGATTGAATTTGTAATTGTGTGTTTACCTATTGTAGATAGATAATAAAAACACATTTTCGTTAAGTAGACAATGTGGCCCAGCGATCATTTTTCATGGCTCCAAGTCTACTCACTATCTCTGAATTATATGGTAGCAGCTTGGATTAGTACTTTCGACATAGCGGATGCAAAAATCAGTGTTTATTGCCGTGTGATCTTTTGTTTGTCTACCCAAGAGGCGATGTTCTTCCTTCATTCAAGGCTATTGAATGACATTTAACAATTCAGATTTTTCGGTTTCTTTGGGAAACTTAACGGAAAATGTCGAAATGCTGTTTCGTTTTGACGAAAGTCATAAATTCATTGTTCGCTGGGATATTTTTTAACAGATCAAGTAGACGTGGCACAACAGATTGTGTAGTTGTTATAATAATAATAAAAAAATATAAGTTCTTTGTTTCGAATATTATGCAGCGACAGCGAGCCGAAAAATCCGAAAACGCTTTGGCAACATTTGAAAAAATACACACGCGACAAATAAAAATATTCGCTAATAAAATACATCCACATCCGTCTCTGATTGAAAACACAAATGTTGAAATGCTAAAAATACTTGAATTCGGTATGATAATAATTATAAATGCCAAGCAATTTATCATAATCGACCTTTAAAGTAATGAAAAAAGTAATTTGGTGTATCACTTTGAGGAAATTAATATTTTTTGCAAGATCTAATTTTTACGAATGCTTGCATTAACGAATCAACATATTAAATGTTTATTCAACGTACAAACAAGCTTGTTGATTAAAAAAACGGTGTATGCATGTCGCAATGCATGTATATTCAATTTATTAAATAATATTTAAAAACCGTCTGAGGTCTAGCACTTTTTCTTATCAACTGTGGGGTTTCAGCACATTTGTGCTGAAACAGATATCGATCTGGCATATCAGTAAATTTTTTCATTTTTTTAATCTGGATAATTTAAAACTATCTGCATGTTAAAAAAAATCTCATATAAATTCTCTTAATTTCCTCTTATACAACAATGCTAACGTTAGAGATGTCCCATATCAAACAAAACCGCAATTTTACCTAAAAAATTCATACTGACTACCCACCCTTCTTCTTCACCGCTTTTCGGTAAATACACAAAAAAGCTCTTAAAGTGGGAAAAGACACTAAATATTTTTTCCTGAATTTAAGTATACCAGGTTATGTAAATAGTATGCATGGTAGCAAGCTCCAATGGTTGTGAGATTAAAAATTCTATAGTTATAAGTTTTTAATTTTTATTAAGTATTTTTTGATTAAAAGGCACGAGCTCGTATAGGATATGATAAATGTATTTAAAAGCATGTAAACCTCACGTATTATATGAACCATATAATAAAATGTCAAGGACTATCTATCATAAAAATCAACCTTTGTAACGATCAAGATGTTTGATCTTTGGCTAGTTAAAGTCATACTAGTAACCGTGAGAGTCATATCAAACTTACATGCATGATTGAAGATGTAACCACTTTTTGCCATCCCAAATTACATATTATTAAAGAGGAATTCAATGGAACATTTTGACACGGTAATATTATAAAGTGGTACATTCACCTGAGAATGCTCCGTACCAGGTGCAATAATGTATAATGTAGTATCTATTAACCTTGTTTTAATTACTGCAATCTCTGGACATTAAGATACGCAGTTGCTACGCCCACAGATTGAATTGTGCATTTATCGAATGCACTTTTTGAATGCGTAATAAGTTACTTTCAATGTCAAATGAACTTGCCTTCAACGCAGACAGTACTAAATATTAATTTTCTATGGTAAATAATTCCTAACGAAGCATTGTCTAATACGTTATAAAAAGCGGGGTCAAATTTTCTATAGGGTCTAAATAAACATTGTTATGAACATATTTATCCTTCTAACCTTAGCAACGCTTGGTTATTTTTGAATTAATATGCGTAAAGAAATAAAAAAAAGAATTGGTATCTTATTCAAGAACTTTCTTGGTTGCAAATTCTTTATGCAAATGTTATACTCGTATTTACACATAGCCTGATTTATTATAAATTGTTACAAAATTTGATTTTGTTTATTTCCATCGGTATTTATTAATAATGTTATCTATATAGTTTGCATATTAATTGGTAATAAATAGTGATGGCCGTTTTGAGAATAAAAGTAATCAATATTCATATATATTTATATATAATAATTTTTGGGTCTAATGCTACCGACGAGATAAAAAAAGCGTTAAAAAGAATATTTTTATATTTGCACCATAGAATATGATCGCTTATTTTTTATATAGTTGTATTAAATATAGATTATTTAATGAGTGTTCATGCATTTAATGGACGAGTTTCACAGTTTTAAGGGGTGTACTCACATCCTTAGTTATACTAATTCATGGTTAAGATAAAAGCTGTAACACGCACATTTTACTACCGGTGAATCTTGCCCTTTTCATAAATCTTTTTCATACATCACTTGTCTTTAAAAAAGTCTATTCTAAATAAAAGAAGAATAACTGAGCACCCTTTACACAAATTTATATATTTGGTTAAAATGATGAATAATTATTAGATTTAACGATAAGAGTTTAAGTAATAACGATTTTTCTAAAAATTATAAAAAAATCTATGACATTATCTAGGTATAAAAATCAAATGAACTAATAAAATTATTAAAATAAGGTTTGTCCCTAGATTTCTTTCAATTTTGTTACAAGCTAACATAATTTAATACAAGTACTTAGAATAGAGTCTTTATATACAAAAAATGGTATAATTTGGAATTTAGTTCACTTTAACATGGATGTTTTATATTTTCAAGGAGAACAGAATTTCATAAGTAATATATGTTATATGAACACTGTTGTTTTTATAATTTAAACTCAAGAGGCCATTTCAAAGTATAACACAAACTATTAAGTTTATTGCGATAATGCATTAAAAAGTAGAAAAAAAAACACAAACAAATTTTCCAACAATCTTGATTGTTCTCTTATATATTTCAAAATACTCATGAACCAAATTGATAATGGCTGAAGATTGGAACTTGGAGTACCGTGGAAATTGAGGAATTGACTCAGCGAATTTAGAATTCCGATTTGTAAATTCATCCCAAAAAGCCTCATTCAATCAAGGACGAACAAATCAAGCTCATTACGATTTCGCACGATTGCATTAGTTGGGCGGGAGAATTCGGAACGCGAGTGTGTCACGATTTCCGGTCAAGTGTAAGAAGAGATCCGAGCCGGTCGTGGCTAAAGACAATATAAACGCCCACTTTGACGTTTAGTCGTTACGTCACGTAGAGCCCATTAAGCCTCGTAGTTGACTAACTATGACCGAGTGTGATAGTTAACGTGAGTTGTGCTTTATGGATTAACTACGGCCGGGTAAGCGACTTGGCAGTTTGTAATCACCTGCAGCTCGCACGGTAATGCAAGTTGTTTTAATAGGAAATGACTTGGATGACACACTAAATTTTAAATCAGGATCTTGTATTTTTGGCGTGTAGAATATCCGACTATAATATCCGATATCCGACTTTAATATTCAGTTTTGACTATGAGATGACACGCTAAACGGTATTTTTTTCGCTAATTAGTGCTGAGTTAATTATCAATTATTATGAAGCCTTATAACTGATTTCTTATTGAATAAGCGATTGAAAATTTACAAAAACACTTTCAATACACCAGTTAAAGTAAACGTAATTGATAATGTGCTCCTTTAATTCTTAAAAAAATATTTAATTGTAAATAAATATAATAATAAAAAAATTAAGAAAAAATATTACTTTTTATAAAATAAAACTTTGAAGGCTTTAAAATTTAAAAGGGTTCTACCAAAATTGTTCTTATTTACCAAATATAAATTAATTCAGCCTACTATACACGTGTAGAAGTGTAAAAAAATTTTTTCTTCATTTTCTATTAAAAAAATAGAGGTCAAAAATATAAATAAAATTTATGAGAGTTGATAACCACGCTATCTAAGTAGAACGAGGCGAAATTGAAGAACAAATATTACTTAATAGCGAACTTGGAAAAGGTTAAGATTGTCTATGCATAAAGTAATAAGCAGGACAAGTATTTTTATAAAATTTAATATAAAAATATATAATGATGATGATCCGGTGTATAGGGTCGAAACTAGTTATGCAAATAATTCTAATAAACTCAAAGTGAAGACAAAAATACAAAGTTACCTTTTATCATTATAATAATGGATCAATTATATAACCAATCAAATGCCTTGTCCCTCAACAAGATAAAAATATACAACGCAAGTATTTATAGATTTCAAAGGTAAAATAGGAAAGGGCCGAGTCGAGGGACCATCCAGGCATTGGAGGAAACTCAAGTGCGCTGGAAGTCCACAGCAAGCCGAGAACATTCATTAGCGTCTAACGCCTCCGCCGGCGCGGCTCTCGGGCCGGCTGGTCCTCCGCCGGACTCCTGACGGCGCTGTCTGATGACTTAATGTCCATCCTCACGAAGCCGGCGGAGAGGCGGAGGGGCCGTGGGAACAGCTGGACCTGTCGCCTCCGCCGCGTTCTTTCCTCGTGCTTCTTGCACCACGGCCCAGGGACTCGCCGCCAAGGTCCCCCGCCATCGCCGGAGCCAGCAGATCGTCTCGGACTCCGCTAATTTGCTGTTTTGTAAACTATTGTTTCAGTTTTTCTTTTAGATCAGTTACGCTATAATCAAACTTAAATTATGACCTAATGCTAAATTCATAATATTTTGGACAAAATACATGTTTAACTACAAAGTGATCAAAATTGTAACTTACGTGACTACTAATAATAAAACATGTTACTATCGACAGTTTCTCTATATATTATGTAATCCATGTCTATACTGTCATTAATTGTTAATCTTTTAAGTTTTTTCAAATGATCACTCTTAATTCGTAAAAAATCTAAAGATACTCTTTGTTGGGTGTTCTCTAGTACAAGTATCAAACGCAATCTGACGCTATTCGAGATGCCATGATCTTTTTAGATCTTTCCCAGACCTTCATACGCATTTCACAACAAGCGCTTTTAAATGTGTACCTATATTTAATGTATAAGCTACATCTAATGATATTTTTTTTATAAATAATTGAAGTGCAAAATTAAAATAGTAATGGATCAAATATAATCCACCAATTAAAACTTATAGGCAGATGATTAGTTATTGCCCCTACTTGTTGATTACGTAAATCGGTTAATACATTCGCTATTACTCGAATCATCTCAATTTACTAGCAGCCAGATGAGAAGACCGTTCTAGATACGGCGCTGTCTAGAACTCTGTAATCATACTTTCACGAAATAAATCCAGATTAAGCCTCGATTATCAGATTTTAACATTAAAATATAGGAAGTAATTATCGTCTTATTTTCTTATGCAATGTTGAATCATGTGTATGTTGCTATTTGGTTACTTATAAAGATCTCTAAACGGATAAATGTTTCTGCAAAAATATCTAAATTACAACCGAACGTGAGTAAAAAGTTTTGTACCTGAGGTAGTTTTAAAAGTTAAAGTAATTATTTTATATGGTGAGTAAGAAGTTGTTGATATTTGAACAAGGTGATATGAACAATGTAAGTATTAATATGGAAAAATAGAAAATAATTCTTATATTCAATATTTACAATAATTTTTTTAAGCAATAACTTCCGATAATGCTGCAATATTTATGTGATCAAAAATAATCTGTTTGATATTTAGATATGAAGTATGATTTGGTATTTAAATTTATGTTTTACTAAAAAGTATGCATGACTTAAACGCAAAAAAAACAGCATTATTTTGAATGAGTGTAATCAGTTAATTGTATTTCGATTATTTTGATTGAAACGAAGTAAGATTGAATGTAAACTATCAACACAGTAAACACACTGAAAAATATCATTGTTACAAAATAACCTATAGAAGTGAATAAGCTTCATTGTAATCAATCGTCTATTATATTTAAAAGGTAGACAACTATTCATTAATAAAATCTACTATTGAAATTTGAAATTCAGCTGATAATTCAATAATTGAAGTGTTTTACAATGAGTATGTAATTTTCGCGTAAAGACCCTCGCGTCTATTGTGCCGGTCCGTTTGTTTGAGATGCGAGTAAGTATAAACGGCCCTAATCGATTAATAATAACAATGGCCGGACCTTGGAGCTCGCAGCTCGCACGATCCCTCCGACTTCCCACACTTTCAACAAAGATTGAATTTGAATCGTCCGATTGATAGTGACTCAATAAATCAATAAACTTATCTCGGATCGTGGAGTCATCCTTGTTAGCGAGGCGCATCTCAAATAACAATCATTAGGGTTGATTTGGTATGCATCCGTGATTTGGATTTACTTCTTTTGATCATGATTCGAGTGAATCATCGCGTGATTAAGTGACCGATTCTTCCAACAGGATCTAACTAATTTATCTTAATTTAATGAGCTTATTATCTCTCACGTTAGGTAGACAATGAAAGTGTTACCATGAATTATGCGAGGTCGTCATGCTTATAAAGCTCTGGCACACATATAAATAAAACACGTTGACGTGTTATTCAATGTATTTATTTAAAAAGGTTATTAGCGATTACCTGAAGACCTTTAAATAATAATATTAAAATACTTATAACACTGTTGCAATAATAATGTATTTCAGTATTTAAAAATATACATTGTTACACTGTACTGCGATAAGAGCTAGTGATTATTTCTAACTGTATAGGCATAATAATGGTTACCTTGATAATCCATCATCAAAGAAGCGCTACAAAATACCTTAACGATGTTACAAATCGAGATTTCCACGATTATTTGAGTATTTACATTGTTTACTGAAATGTCAATATTTTTCACCGTCGTACTCGAGAGATACGGTCGCCATTAATTAATCCTGACCTTTGCCGGTGGGCAACGCTAATTATGATTTTGTTTATTTGGACGGCGTTTTTCTTAGGACGCTCCGGCAAATGTCGGCGCATTAATGTATATAATTAAATATGTTACATTTGTCGAGAACCTTTCGATTTTCACGGCTATTGGGCCGATTATTTATTGTGTTACTGTTCTTCACCTTTGTAGGAAATTTTGTAATAGATCTATACTGAAAAATATTTATAGAAGACGATTCATCAGTTGTTAACCGGAGCGTTGCGACCTCAAAGAAGAATCATCTAAGCACAAGTGTTGGAATTGCTTCAAGCTTAAACAAAAATTGACGAATCACAAAGCCTCGAGCCAGAACTGCCCATTTTTCAAGAAAATGGAAGAGAGAGCAATTCAACGCACCGATTATGGCTGCTAAACCAAATCCAGGATTAAAGTGCTTACAATGGAATTTGCAAAGGTGTAGAGCCGCACTCGACGAAGTCTGGACTAATCAACACAATTTCGATATTGCGTTGATTCAGGAACCATATGTAGGATCAACGGGCAAAATATCATCGCCATCTGGAATCATGGTTTTTCAAGCAGCTTCGCAACCTGAAGATATCTGCAAGGCAGCAATAGTAGTCTTTAGCAAGAACGCAGGCTCTCCCTTGATGATGAGTCAGTACTCAGGCCCTAATGATGTGTACATTAAACTGGACACAGAACATGGACCCACATTAATTGGATCGGTGTACATCGAACCACAACGAGACGTCTCAGGATCACTAGAAAAATTAAAAAAAGCCTCATCAACCGCGAATCATTCCATAATTGTCGGAGGAGACTTTAATGCAAAATCAATATGGTGGGGTAGCAAAAAAACAGATCGAAGAGGAATGGAGATACAAGACTGCTTGGCAGAACTAAATCTCGAAATTCTGAACGTAGGCTCTGAACCCACTTTTGACACATATCGAGGACCTCTTCACTTACACAGTGTCATCGACATCACCTTATGTTCGAGCCACTTGCTAGACAAAGTTACAGACTGGAGAGTGGATAAAACACTTAGCGCAATGAGCGATCATAATCCTATTATTTTCACTCTGAACAGCACTTCACCATCTGCCAAAGGAAATCCTACAACTCGCCTGTACACTACTAAAAAAGCAGATTGGAATCTATTCGAGAAAAAATGCAGGATTTCATTGGAAAACCTTAACATAACTCCTGAAGTATTCGCTCACGTCAGAAATAGCGAAGAACTAAACATACATGTATCTACAATTTCCAAAGCAATTAAAACGGCGTGCAAATTGTGTTTAAAGAAAAAGACTGATCGGAAAGGAAGGAAACCCAATCCATGGTGGTCAAAAGAACTCAATAGTCTAAAACATGAAGTCGTAAGAGCCAAACACAGACTACAAAATTCAGGTCCCGCAAGAAGAGAATCAATAACATTGCCAGCATTCTTAAATGCTAAAGAAACCTACAAAATTGCAATCCAGAAAGCCAAAATACAATCATGGAAAGACTACTGCTCGAACCAAAACAGAGAAACAGTGTGGTCGACGGTCTACAGAGTACTCACCTCTACAAATAAAGCAAAGCCCCCTGCTACTTTAAGAAATGGGCCTTTAATATTTTCGAATGCGGAGGACTCTGCTGAAGCATTACAAGAATACTTTTTCCCGGACGATTCAGAGTCAACAGACACTATAGATCAAAAAATTATCAGGAAAAATTCCAAGACCACACCCAATACACCCGACGACCCACCTTTTGTAATCTCTGAAATCATCAGGGTACTAGAAAACATGGATCCATCAAAAGCGCCAGGAGACGACAATTTTACCTCGGATATATGTCACAATTTCGTGCTATCATTTCGAGATCTTTCTCTCGAAATGTTCAACGCGTGTCTTAGAATGAAATGTTTCCCGGACACATGGAAAAGAGCAACAGTGATAGTGATTCCCAAGCCAGGCAAGAACGATTACACGGATATCAAATCCTATAGACCTATAGGACTTCTTTCCATATTTGGCAAGACACTGGAAAAGCTGATGGTTGAAAGAATTTCCTGGCATCTACACATCTCCAAAAAACTAAATAATAATCAATTCGGATTTACGCCTCAAAGATCAACAGAAGATGCACTTAACACAGCGATAGACAAAATTAAAAATAACAGGGAAAATAAATTATTAAATATTGCTGTTTCTTTAGACATCAAAGGAGCTTTTGACAATGCATGGTGGCCATTCTTGCTACACCAACTGGCAGCAAAGCAATGTCCGTGCAACTTATTTGAACTCGTCAGAAGCTATCTCTCCAATAGAACTGTGCAAATCAGCCATGCCGGAATTACACGCTGCAAGATGACTACTAAAGGGTGCATCCAAGGTTCTACATGTGGTCCAACTTTCTGGAATATAATACTGGACGACCTGCTCAGTATAGATTTCAGAGAACACTGCCACGTACAGGCCTTTGCTGATGATGTTCTCCTAATAGTATCGGCCAATACTATTGAAGATGCCGAGTCGCTGACATCGTCTGCTCTCCAGCGCATAGTTAACTGGGGTAAAAAAGTGAAATTAGAGTTCTCAGAGCATAAAACGAACGCGATGCTGATAACCCGCCGGAGAGAACGTACCCCGAAAATCACGATGAATGGCAAAATTCTCACCCTAGTCGATCATTTCAAAATCCTAGGACTGACAATAGATAAAAATTTAAACTGGTCTCGCCATATCGACAACGTGTGTAAGAAAGCCGCTGCGATAACCCAAATGATTGTAAGAGCAACGAAACCCACATGGGGATGCTCTCCTGACGTGATGAAAGCACTCTACATTGTAGCTGTCGAGCCTTTAATCTCATACGCGGCAAGCGTATGGGCTGAGGCAACCAAAAAGAAAACAAATAAGAAGAAACTAGACACTTTTCAGAGACAATTTGCACTCAGAATATGCAGAGCATACAGAACTGTATCACTTGTATCAGCCCAGGCCATTTCTGGCCTCATTCCACTGGACCTGATGATACAAGAGAGGCAAGCAATATACAATGTCAAGAAACGAGGCATCACCGATTTTCTTCCTAGTGACAGGAAATATCAAGGAGTAGTTGACATTTTTTCATTGCCTCATCCGAGTCAGAGACATCAAAGTGACCCCCGATATTTTGACCAAGATATCCCTACGCCAAAAGACAATGAGCTCACTATATACACGGACGGTAGCTTACTCGAGGGAAAGGTTGGAGCGGCTTTTGTTCCATATGAAAACGGCCAAGAACTTCCTGCTAGAACATTGAAACTTGCTGACTACTGCTCCGTATTTCAGAGTGAGCTCGTTGCTATTAACGAGGCTCTTCGCTGGATATTACTAAAACCATCTGGTAGGTGGCAGTCAGTGAAAATACTCACTGATTGTCGCTCGGGGGTAGACAGTATATCCAAACAATCAACCAACCCTCTAATTGTAAACATCCAGAAAAAGCTAAGAGAAATCCAAGCAAGTGATGTTAACATCGAGATAGGCTGGGTGAGAGCTCACGTAGGTCTTGTTGGCAACGAGAGAGCTGACGAAAAGGCTAAAGAAGCCACCAAAAAGAAAATGACTTATGTATTTTCCGACTTTCCTCTGAGTTTCGCAAAAAATCTCCAGAGGAAAACTACAATGGACACATGGAACGAAAGGTACACAAGCTCTCCGCAAGGAAACGTAACAAAGATGTTCTTTGCTTCTGTAACGGACGCCGCTGTATACAGGAATACCTGCGGAATTAGCTTTGAATCAACCCAGCTCTTAACGGGTCATGGAGCGATGAGAAGTTATCTCCGCAGGTTCCACTTGACGAGCGACGACACATGCCCTTGTGATGATTTGACACCACAAACAGTGATCCACCTTGTGGGTTCATGCCCCATATTTGGTCTTCAGAGACACCAACTGGAGAGCCAATGCCGACAGGAAGGTCTGTGCCTGGATGACCTGAAGTCAGTGGCGAGACACCCACAGTTGATGAAGTCACTGGATGGCTTCTTGAAGCATGTTATCGGAACCATAAAAAAGATAAACCAGGGGGTGTAGCATCAGTCACTCCCATATATAGCACAATTTCGATTGACTAGTTTGGAAAGTTTCCCCAAATTGTGACGAAATACCTTGTATATAACAAGCAAGGTACCAAACATCTATATAAAAAAAAAAAAAAAAAAAAAAAACCGGAGCGTTGGCTGCCTACTGGAGTGCACGTCTACTGAATCAGATTTTATAGGTTTGAAATGAAAATGAACACGTTTGCAAAGGTCACGTGATCATAATCACAAGCTTGATAGAATTGAGATACTAGACTCAAATGCTCAACTCTTAGATATATTCTCTGTTATACATTAATTGTTTCAATTTTGCCCTAAGGCTCCTGCGATGTTTCAGTCAGTGAAAATTATAACTGAAGTTTCAAACGTGGGCGGTACTAGCTACTGCGAACTTTAATAAGAACTATTCGAAGATATAAATCATTCTGGTATTCGATTTCATCAGACAATAAACACGTGTATATTTTGCTATGCATAAGATATTTTTTGAAATACGGCCAAATTTATAGTATAAACCAAAATTTGACATTGTCTTTAGTTGTATGATAACATACGGAAGAAGTATTCTTCAGTGCATAAGATATACAACATTTATAGCCTATATAGTTCATTAGTGACTTGCTCAAGGGAAATATATATATTTACTATATAGCTTATACATATTTAAATAAATATTGTCAAAGAAAAGTTGAAAGTATGTCCTCTTTTAACATACCAGTATATTGTGAAGTAATTAAATTTCCCTGCTAAATATAATACATACGTAAATCGAGATAAGAGTAGATGAATTTATGTGCTTTTGGTTTAATTTTTATAAGGAGCGGCAGCATTGTGCATCTTCAATCATAAAGCTATATCATTTGTGGATAAGTAACATACCATGTATTCAGAAAAAGAGAGTTTATAATGTCACTTGTGTTGCAATTCATACAAGATACATGATTGTAAAGCAACTATAATAAAGTTTATACATTTAGTTACATGTTTGTTTTCTAATCTACAAGTTTATACTAGGCACATTTTTACAGCATATCCGACATTTAAAAGTCAATTCACTGTAAACTCTTGACTCATGGAGAATCGCCAGAATTTCCAGTGTAATGTTTTTCACACGCCGTTGTATATTGATTTATTCGGTATCACATACGGTAGATTTAAACCGTTCAACGGCATGGCGAATCCTCTATTGGGCTGTTCTTTGACTCAGCTATTTATCATTCAGTTCATATTCCAAGCGAACTCGTCCATACACTCAATCACGTAGGTGTCTTCGAAAATCGCATATATTTTCTTCTCATAACACATGTCTTTTGTGCTGTTGAAAGTGTTACTTATTAATAACTTTCTAGGAGGCCTGTTATTTTTTCGCAGCGGTGCATCCGATGTAATGGTTGAGAAAAAATGGTTTTCCATTAATAATTGCATGTGCAGCGTGGGATCAAGGATTAATGCCTTCGGTGTGATAGTTCTGATTCAACGCAACGAACCTAAATTTCCTGTTGGTTTTTTGTGGAATATTGAAATGTTACATAGAAGATGAACAGGATCTTTCAGATACTCATAAAACTTAATGAGAAATTCGTATATTCTGCAATCTATTTGTTGCTTAGTTAACTGTCCATGTAGTACATACATAGGATTATGACCAAAAAAACAACTAAAGTAACATAAGCTAACCTGCAACTATTGGTAATATGAGATCAGTGTCTTAACTAATTTTTGAGTCTCGTAATTTTATGTATAATTGTAATGGTATTTGTATTGGTATTTTAGGCGGGTTTCGTATGTCTTGACATAATTAAAAAAAACTTAATGAAAATAAATTATGTTTAATGACAAAATGTTTCGTATTATCTTATTAAAAAAATAAAGTAATAAATTATAATATTTCTTTAGCTTACAAAGTACGTGGATCTAAAACAACTGTTATTTATTTTTTCAAGTTGCAGGACGAGTTGGAAGAAAATAAACAAATAACTTTACCGTATCACGAGTCCGGAAACATGGGTTAGATCTGACTCCTTAAATAAAATTACTAACGCAGCATCTTGTCTGGTTGTTTCAAATATACTGCTTGGTTAAAAAAAATTAATATGGTAATCATATATACACGTTTGATATATATCCACAGACTTTTAATCAATTACACATGTAGTTTCTTATAAATC
Organism: Atopsyche davidsoni; assembly: GCA_022113835.1. Classification (NCBI taxonomy): domain Eukaryota; kingdom Metazoa; phylum Arthropoda; class Insecta; order Trichoptera; family Hydrobiosidae; genus Atopsyche; species Atopsyche davidsoni. The sequence goes on along the minus strand of JAILWY010000006.1, from coordinate 3,192,837 downwards.
ATAAAAAACAGAAGCGCACAAGGAAGCTGTTTAATTCAAGCTTATAATTGATGCATACTACGTTTCTAATTCAAGAATCAATAATTAAAAATATCAGCTTGCGATTTGATATTTTATTGATAAATTCATTACACCTCTAATCACTTCAGAATAAAAAAACAACATAAAATAATGAATGATTCTCACGGAGCATGTAATTTATGAGATATTGATTTTATGACAAGGTCACAGTGCAAAATATCAGAGCCTGAAAGTAATTTATCAATTTTACTAGGAAAGAATGCAATGCCTGTTAATGAACACGTCCGTAATGATATTCAGAATACCAAGCTTCCACCAGGAAGGCAGATGGTCGTGACCACCATGGATGAATTCGTATGTACATATTTGTAAGACTGTGAGCTGAAAAAAAAATTAAAGTTGATCTAGTTTCAATATGTGTATGTTGCAAAGTATGGGTTTAAAATTCTAGAAATCTGACTGTAAAGTATTACATTTTCCATGTAGGAAATTTATTTAATAAGTAAATATAATTGAAAATTTATTCTCTCTCATAATTCTTTCTCATTTGTTACAATGTTCCCAAGCAGTTTGAAATGAATGATGCTTCTATTGTCTTTCGTGCATCAATACAATTAGTAGAAAATGAGACTTATTTATTTACTGAGTATTGTAGCTTTAAACAAAAAATACAGCTTTGTAAGTTTTGACCAAATTATGATACGATTAAGATTGCGAGGATAACTTAAATACAGACGAAGTGTTACAGACAAGAACGTGCAGCATCACTCGCAACGGCTGGAAAATGGTTTGCCTTAGACTGAAGTAGATTTCAGAACCGCTTTTATAAGATCAAATGAAATTTACAACTGTGCACTTTTTTATTAAGTGTAAGTATTAAATAGTCATTTATACTAAGCATTACAATAGTTTTAAAATGGGAATTAAATTATTTATATTGTTACTGTCACTTTCGGCATATTACTCTATAAGTACTATCACCAGTTATGAAATGTTATGCAAAAGCAACGTCGCAGAATTTAATTTATTTTTTGTATTTTTACTGTGATATGCACTAGATTAACATGTAAATTAAAATTTAAAAAATTCTAATGGATTTATAGCTGAGCCAGCTCATAATTTGGTTTTCTTACATCATTGAAATGGAATTAATTGTATGGTGAATATTCAAACATACCACAGAAGAAAAATAATGCAATGCCTTGCATGAGATCGATCATTTTTTAATAACTCATATACCACTGCGCAAGTCTGAACAATCATTAATAAGTTCGCTAGAATCAGTGCCATGGCGCCTGGACAGGCTCCATTATTCCACCAAATGTCACCCGCCGGGAATAAATCACCAGAAGCCGTGTTGATTCCAACGAGCGCGTTTGGAAACCGATACGAAATGCTCCGAATTGCCAAATAGCCCAGCGCACGGATGCTGATGATCTAGAATCCTCGGGAGATATGAGGAGATAGCCGAAGCTGCCGGCTCGCCATTGTGGCCTGGTCTTGGGAAACAGCTGACATATCAGCGCATACGGCATGCCAAACAATTAGTTGCATCACCGCGTCTCTGCGAGATTCGCGGTGGAATATTAATAATAAGCGCTGCAATAATTTCTTTCTCCTTATGGAATGATTCATTGAATGAATTACAATACTCGCTACGTGTTAAATGTTCGATCTGTTTACGAGCTAGTAGTGAGGAAACATTCCCCTGAAGTCTACAGAGAAACGTACGCCACTGTGAGGCTGGACTGAAACAAGCTATTGTTTTTTTTTTTATTGAAATTGTGAAATCTCACTTAAAAATACTTTTTTCAGAGATAATGAAATTATTTACTTTTTATTATATTTTGTTATGCACAATGCTGTATGTATGTAAGTCAGTTTGCATTAAAATATCATTAAAAGGTACACCAAAGCATAGAAGATTTAAATAGAGACTGATAATAAAATTCACGATAGAAAATGACTTATTATAAAAAATGCATTCATATATTTAACCACGTGGTTAATATAGAAAAATAATAATTCAAATTTGCACATCATAACCATCAGTATATATCATCGAAGTGCTGTATCATAATACAGCACTTCGTCAAAAAAAGCCTACCGATGAATGAGTTTATATTATAAAAACAAAGGTTTTCAAATACAGTGAATAATTAAAATATAAATATGAATGATAATATATGGCAGAAATTATTTATCAAAAAGACAATGTGAATTTACACTAATTGTCATCGACAAAACTGAAATGGGTGTGTTATCGAACTGGGGATTTTTTGATTAAGAGTCAAGTGGCTAACCGCTAAGCCAACGAGCCAATCAAATTCTAGTGTTTTTGGAGATGATTTCTCAATTTCTCGTTAGCTGCACGCATTAATTATCATGTCATAACATTTAACGCGCTTCACTTGCTGACGGCAGACCGAGTTCAGTTGAATTTCGTAAAGTGGATGTCGTAGAATAGGTCTTTATGCTTTATTAATAATTTGCGTGGACACGCTTTAGTGGACCTCTAATATTAAACATTATGGACCACAGCGATTTGCAACACAAAAGTTGCCATTGGGCAATCAGTGAAACTGATGTATTTTTCTTTATTGTGTAAAAATTATAACATATGACATCCACAAGCATCGTTTAGTTTTTTCATTCAATTTTTTTTTAAATCTTACGATAGTAATTTAGAATATACCTTTCGTTTGCGTTTTATGAGATTTTACTGAGCTTAAAGACTCATCTATATGCATTCCATCAAAATCAGGGGTCTTCAACCGCACACAAGTTCACTTAAAAACAACGAACGGTCTACATGCGTAGAAATTTATATGAGCTGTATATTAATCGGGAACAGTTATTCACTATATGATAGATTTATTTGTTAGAATCGTTTTTGTTTGTAGTTGTATATGCTACATAGTTTTGAAAATTATAAACTCACTTGTGATCGTAAAAACTCTTTGAAATGTAAAGTATTATGTTATATATATTAATATGAAAATTTATGGAATGTATAAGCAAACCGACCTCTTAAAAAAACCATTATATTACTATCGCTAAAAAAATATTAATAAATATGCATTTATTAGCAGAATTAATTATTTAGATATTTAAAGAGAAGTAATAAATATTTAACGAATTTCCTTATATTTCATATTAAAATCTCACGTGTACTAAAATCCCAAAAAAAGACAGGGTTTAAAGGAAATCTTTACTTACCACGTGCCGGCGCCTTACTGTGTTGAATCTGTAAAAGAAAAAAAAATGAGATGAACGTTAATATATCAAAAGCAATAACGGTAATTTAATATCATAGGCGTTTATTTTTATCTATCTGTGCTGATTTCTTCAACGATTTATGCTTATATTGAGGCATTTTGAGAAGAAAAATATTTGCATAAGTTGATTGCTCAATCTGCAAATCGGTTTTATTGCCATTGTTTCCTGTATAAATTGAAATTAAATGACCACTCAGTAATATAGTGTATCGAATGACTTATATAATTTATTTTAAATACGACATTTAGTCCGTTAGACCGAGCACGGGCGGACGTGTCGTCATTAAGGCGAGCAAGATGTATTTATCACTTGTCATACGTGTGGTCAAACTTATTTGATTTATGTGCTGAAGAATGAAATTACATTCTCATTTTATTTATTAAATATTGCACAGTCACAATTTTCCTCAATAAAGAGTAAAACTTGACTGATAAATGGTTTTTTACATAAAATATCATGTTACACACTTTTTTTAGATATTTCAAATGAAAACATTTGTATCTATTTGATTGCCTGCATCAAATCGACCGATTGAAGTTTTTTTGCTCACAGGAAAAATAAGATGATGTTTTGGGATGTTACGTAAGTTATAAATTCCCAGAAAAATAAAAACTACGCAGTAATTATAATACTCAAGATAATAACAACTGCTACGAAAATTTAAAGCTAGCTACATACGCAGCAGTACGATTTGCAACCGATTTGCAATTAGCTTTTATTTAAGGACTTTTTTGATGGTTTAGCCTAAGTAAACAACGCAAAAGAGGACGCTATTGGTTAGTCACCATTCGTTTGCTAGGTGTAATTGTAATATGTGTAGAAAGCTTATAAATACACAAAAAGGAAAGAAAAATTGTTTTTAGATAAATCAGTGATTATCCTAGATGCATGAATTAGCATCAAGAGCATTACAGTCCTATTGGAATCTTGAATAAGCTGGCAAAGCCATAGCCAATATACGTGTAATTTTATTATATATAAATCGTGGTAATTTATTAAATTTATTGAGTATAAGTGTACAGTTGAATGCAGCGGGACTCGCGAGCATCTTGCTCCTCGAGTGAAGGTTAGAAACGGGGGCATTGGGCAACACATCTTCCCCCGAGTCTGCGAGAGCCGCGGGCCTCGGTAATAACATTCGATTCCAGTACTTAATAAGGCAAATAGCCATTTTATGTGCATTTTATAAATAATGATGCTTATAAATCCACTCGATGTATTATATACATTATATAATAATATTATGCAAATAATATTGGTTTTTTATGATAAACTTTTTAAATATCAAAAGTAAAGTATTTCGTGCGGTTTAAAAAGATTCTGTGTTGTGATAACTCATGAACGAAATCTGCGCTTCCTTGTTGATGGTCTATAATACTTTGGAACGAATCATTTGTAGTAGATGAGTATTTGTGTATCTTTCTGTGTGACGGTTCTATCTAAATTAATATAAAGCGTTAAGTTTTTATTTGTGGTTTTATGTATAGTAAATTTGAAACATGTGCAACATGCACATATTATAAAATATAATTCAAAAAATAATAACAAATATAGGCTGTGGTTGACTTTCCATAAAATTAATATTTCATCAAAAATATAGATATAGTTGACTTAAAATATATTAAAGGTATATTGTTAGTATAAGGTCATGAATTATAAAAAGTAAGATACGACAAATTATACGTAGTAATACTCAAACCAAATTATTGAGCTCATATTTGACCAAAGAAAAAGAAGAAACATTGAAAGTACGAGTAGATAGAAAGTCTAGATAGATAGCCTTATTTGAGATGTGGTTACCATCACGAATAAAACATTGTGTATGAATTTTAACAATGTATTTTAATTTATTATTATTTTATATTAATCGCCATAAACAAAAAAAGATCAATACATACTATAGCTTTCAGCAAGAACATATATTGATAAGCGAGCTCAATATTTGCATTTAATTTAAAACTAGTATCATAAAAATAAAACGGTCAAAAGCAAAAAAAACAAAAAAAACAGCTTTGAAATGATAGCCATATTATCTGGAGAGCATCCGCTGGGTTATGCTCTAACCAACAATAAAAGCTCGAACATGGCAAGTTCAATAAACTAATTAAGAGATTTAAAACTATTTTTTTATAATTTGATTACTAAACCGTATTTTTAAATTGATACAGCTTGATTTCGCATTTAAATTAGTTGCATAGATTCCGGTTCAATCGCCGGTCAAGTTATACTGTTAGATACCTCCGTTTTTATTTTGTTTACTGATATTTGATTATTTTATGTTTTATAACGGAATGATATAGTTGCACAATTAAAATTAGGCAGGCGAACCAGGACGTGCTAATATCATATTAATCGCAACACTAAATTAACTTCTCTTTTCTTTTAAATCGATAGTTGTTATATTTCTACACATAAGAAAACAGATAAGACAGTTGAGATAAGATCATTGACTCGTAGCGGAGAATTTGATGGTTAGTCTTTTGTACTGTTTATAAATAACAATCAATATGATGAAAGGATTTTTAAAACAGACTTGGAAAAATAAATTTATATTAAGTATATGACATATTTGATCGTTAAGTACGATGAATAAGAAGGTTTAACTTCTTTATTTATTAACAATATAATCAATGTATTGGAATACCAGTCAAAGGAATAGATAGTGAAGACAGGCACAATAATCTCTATTCATGTTGCATTAACATTGTTTCACATATTCATGCACTATTATATTAAATTTGAATAGATTGACATTAAAATGTGTACTCGATGAGTGTTAGACAAATTGCCTTTCACCTCTATTATGCAATAGAAAAACCACACCGATAATATATTTTACAAATGTCTGTTTGAGATCTGTGATACAGGTTACAAACTGACGTATGCATTATTCTCATAATATTTTAAACTCAATGATAAGACAGTATTAGGTCATAGTACATCTAGGGTACTTACACAAGTGAGTTATTAAAGTAGTTTCAGATTCAACATTTCATTACAAGGTTATAAAAATTGTAGAAATGATTGATCAAACAAACATCTAAATGTTAAGGTCAGATATTTGGACCGGCGTAAATAATATGCGTGAATCGGGTAAAATTTGGTCAATTTAGAATCTTAAATTCTTGCGTAAAATTGGTGCAATTTTCTTAATACGGTGTTATTAGTGGTCGGTTTAGTTGTAATCTCATCTTTAAATAGTCCAAATTGCGGCGCATAAGCACTTTTTTGAAATGTCATTTTAGGGTTTGGTATTCATGAAATGATACGGTATGATTATGATTTATAATCAAATAAATAATAATCAAAATTATAGCAACAACAAAGACAATTTAACGATGCACTAGTAAATTTTGAATATTAAATAACATCGATTCGTAAATTTATATTTGTTTTTTTTTCATTAAATAGATTCACTAAAACAATTAAGGGTCTTGCTACCTAACCTTGCTTGGTGTCCATCCACCGTCTGCCACAAAAAAGGACCTTTTTACCTGGCGAAATCGTGTCATTTAATTAATTTAATTTTTACTTTATATTTCTATGTCGAAAGTTGATTTTTTTTATATAGTATTGAAAAAACTATAAATTATATTTATATATTTTTTATTATTTAATTAACGTCCATTTTCAGGGTAAAATAAAATCTTGAAGGTGTTTTAAAATTGGATACAATGACGACTTTTCAAAACCAAAGTTGGTTAAATATATATATATTTTTTATTTATAAAATAATAAGTCGCACAGGGTATATATTTAATCTTTTAATTCCAATTAAAAAAAAGACTTTTAAATGTTAAGGACTCTTAGAACAGGGACATGACGAATCTCCAAATTCCTACACTTCAATCGGAAAAAAACACATATTTATCATATTAAAAGTAAATTTACAAGAAATAAAAAAATATTCTGTTTGGAAGAAAGGATGTATCTAACATTTCGCATTTAATTTTTTTTGATTGATGCAGTCGATTTTTCGAGAAAACGATAAAAAATAACTCGAATAGTAAAAAGACTTAGACCCTTAACTGTTTAAGAACAAAATAACGAGTTATATAAATTTATATATTTGTACATAAACTTGATATTTGTCTTTAACGTTGACCTCACCAAATCATAAGCGATAGATATTTGTTTTTTTTTTTTTTTTATAACACAAAAAATATTAAAAAAATATATACATATAAACAATTCTAAACATTTTGCAAAACCTCTGTTGGTACGATTTCTCACGTTACCATTACTGGAAGAGCCCAAGTCTCACACGTACTGCACCGCACGTGAGGTACAACCGTTCGATACGGTCATGCCACTTCATACCGGACGTTCACTTTCATCGGCCCTGAGCCTGAAGATGTATGGACGCAGCAAACTCAATTAAATCAACCGCAGACCTTGTTGCTTATTGTAACACGTAAAAAAAATATGCAAAGATGGAAGCCATTCACGCGGATTCTGCATTCGGAGTTTGTCCTATCGCTTTACAGATCACGATGAGTAATGGGGCTAGTTTTTATCTGTGTAATCACCATTGTGGTGTAATTATAATATTAGCTTTTGTTGGATGTCCTTGAGTGTAACTATTTACATATAATTGTAAAAATGATCACTGGGAATAGACGATCCTAGCGCCTTCAAAAAGCTCAATGATCAATTAAAATTCATTAAAAGAAACTGGAAAGTAAATATCTTCTAATACGGTTTTATTATTATTATACACAAATCTTTTAAAGACAAGAATATTATTGTACATTAATCTTAACAATAAAAAAATATTATACAAGTAGGTATGATACATGAATCGTGTTTAATCAAGTCTTTACTAGAGCAGATTTTATGACATGAAAAAAATGGATCCTAATGTGGTTGCTATAATAAGATTATTTATCGTATAAATTTTTTTGTAATAATAAGTAACCCATTTTAAAACATGATCTCTGGTTATTGCCTTATAGATGTGTCTTATCAGGTCTACTATATGACAATTGTTCTGGAGTAATTTTTATGTTCTCTGATTGTCTGAATTAAATAATTTTAATGTATTTATTATATTTATAAACTTTTGAATCCTGTACATACAAATGATCGCAACTCGTTTTTTTTTTTACTGAAAAGATAAATAACAAAGCTGGCGAAGAATCGGGTCATTAGGAAAAAAATAGCATTGAAGATTGACTGGGACTAGATATTAGGTGGAGTTCTTTAGATGAAAGATATCAAGGAATAGTTAAGTTTATGAAGTCTCTTTTTAGATCACCTGTCAATAAAGCTAAGATTGCTAAAGTTTAATAACGGATGTGGCGCGTTAAATAGGAGGTGAACTACAATATCAATAGTGGCACATTTTACAGCATATTTTAAGAGTCGCGTATATAAAAAATAATGTTATTGCAAATATTTGCGAAAATATTTTTATTTAATTTAAAACTTTCATGATTTTGGGTGACGATACATTAATTTTAAAATGATGACTCAATACGGATGTATTGATTTTTTGAATTAATAATATTATCTACTTAAATAGTCTAACGTACGCACATTTGAAAATATGTAATTCTTAATGAGATGTTTAGTTTCCGTAACAATTTGCTTTCGGCATATTTGAGTTTAAGTTCGACATAACTTGAACTCTTGAAAGATATTGGTAGATCGCTTGATTATACTATCAGTAATGGTATGATTTAATTACATATTATTACCAGATAATAAAAAAAAATGTTGTTTCAATACGAGGAAAACAAATTAAAAATAATACATTATATGAAAAAGATTATTGATTGATTGAAATCGTAAGTCTGCAGCTCAAATATGATACGATACAATAAATCATGTAAGGATTAATACAAAAAACGCCGCTAAGTAGAACGGTACAGATTTCAAAATGCAGAGTAATCGATGCTTGGTCTTCTTTGCATACATAATACATAATATTATAAATTGTAAATTACAACCATCTTCGCCTAAGTCGTGCCTTGCGAATGGTCAGTGCAGGGTAAAAAATAGCGCAAACATTTTCAACATGATTGTAATACTTCAGTACGGCATGGACTAGATACACTCAGGCATGCCGGCTCATCGGTTCACTTATAAAATTACCCATTCCGACAGAAATAGATCACAAAGTATTTATCGTTAGTAGCTCTTGTTATACAAATAAATGCCATATGACCTAATTTGCTTTTAAAAAATATCCATTTCCAGAAATCTTAATATTTACAAGATAATTTTGTCTTACACGGTTTTTCATAATTTGCCTCATTATGCCTATTCAAAACCTTCCCAAAGTTTTTTTTAGAAGCTATCTGTAACTATTCCAATTATATATTTTTTAAATACAGAAGGTATTGTAATTCTGAAAAAAATTATAAGCGGTTTACATCTACTTTTTACTAAATGCTGAAATGAATATAAATGTACCCAAAAGGTCTTGCATGAAAAATTTACAATAAACTAATAATTATTTCATAAATAATAAAAAAAGATATAAAATGATATTGATATTAATTATTTTTTTTTAATAAATATTAAAGTATAATTTAACCAAGTTATTTATGTCGAAAATGATGAAATTATCCAAAAATGAGTTTGATTTTAAATAAATGGCTGCATGCATTTTTGGTGTATTTAAAAAAAAAAGCACCATTTAATTTTTTTTCAACATTGTCCAATGTAATTAAAATTAAGTTACTTATAATTTGTAACAATTGATGAACAAATTGCATAGGTTGTCAGTAATAATAAAAATGGAATGAATAAACTGTCAAAGTTTAATTCCTTGCATTTCTTATGTTAGCCAAACGGCGTATGGTTATTGAACCCATGACATAAACTTTAGCCATTCTAGCTTTTCATGTTTCATTGTATCTTGTCTTTAATCATTCTTAAATTTCATATGGTTGCCTTTTAATGATACAGTCAAGTATCACAAAATTAATTGAGAACTGTGTTTGCGAAGGATGAGATTATGAAAGGTAAAGAGAGAGCATTAGGGATACTTTGTTTCTGATTTGATGAGTTGCTTACTAGAATTGCAGGCATATCCTCGTTATAGAGTGATTATCTCATAGTTACAGCATATCAACGTAAAGAGAGAATGATTACTGAATTTGAATTGTTTCATTACTTGCAATTTAATTTTTCAATAATTAATAAGTACATAATGAAATGCAGTAGGTTAAGAAACGGCTGCCTGTTAATGCTTTGAATGTAGTTGTAGAAAACCTCCTATCTTCTTAATAAAGTTAGAAAAATGATGTGCGTCATTAACAAGAATGCCTAGTGCGCAATGATTAACAAGACTTTTGATTCATTCAATACTTAATTAGCCATGGTAAACTTAATAGCCACAGTAAAGACTTGATCATTTATAATATAATCCTGCACAACAGAAATTATTTAGATATATGCACGACTGTGCTGATAAATCAGAATTTTATAAAAAAACAAAAAAAAAATTGGTTAATTTTTAACATGCAATTTGAGCCTATTGAGTTAATTGATGTTATTTGGCGTGATAAAAGATTTTAAATAAATAACTATTACATTTAACAGTAAAATAATCTAGTAATTTTCAATAAAAATATATTTTGTGGTTATAGCTCCCCCACGATACACTCGAATTAGGAAATAACCTCAATTATTTAATATGTTATTTTTATTATTAGGAAACACGAAGATTTAAATGTCAATGACCTTTAAAAAATAATTAAAATACTCATTTACAAATTATTAAAAGCATAATTTATTTCAAACAATCGAACAACTGAAATCATTCTCTACACTTACCAAAAGATACTTGCAAAATAACGGGCAAGTATCATGTAAAATGCTTACTACCGCAGAAGCAAAGCTAATTTATCTCTTCGTTAATATGCCTTTAGGTCATGTCATAAAACAATATTTAAAAATGAATATGAGTTATAAAAAAATAATTATGGTCTATTATGGGAGCCTTGACGTGAACTTTTACTACCGTTACAGTGATGAGCGCATTAATGTACCGACTAGTTTTAATTTATCTGTCGTGTTAGCGTTACATTTAAAATCAACGTTAATTAAAAGGTATAAGATTAAATCTCACATATTTATGTGGTGATATATGGGTAGTGATACACGCATAATATAAATAACTTTTTGATTATAATTAATATATAAAGGTTAATAATTATTACTTACGTATCGTGTTGCTATAACATTCCCTATAATTGAATTCGATCATTCGGTACTCCTCAAGGTTCCTTGTTTTTAACAATGACTATGTGAAGAAATGATGGGTGGAGTTTGATACAGACTGAAACTGACAATCATTGTTCTCTTTCCGTTGCACAAATAGTCTAATTAAGTAATTAATTGCATTCTAGTTGCATACTGCAGCTCGTTAAGAAGCCAAACGGCCGAAAGAAAGGCTTCTAATGATACACAACCACTGAGGCCAGAACTGATGTTGTCATTATATGTCATGTCGTGACAAGCGACTTGGCGGCAGAGAGTGAGCAGGTACAAGGCAGGCATAACCGAAGGTCAATGGACTAGAAACATGGATGTTTGAGTTACTTTTTTGTATATTTTATAAGAGAAACATACAAAAGTTATAATCTTAAAGCCGTAAATTCCTCATTTCTTATATATTTTTCCCAAATCAAAATTACTAATGTATACAAACCATGTCTTTTAATACATTACAATTGATTTAAATTACAAAAAAAATCAATATCTTTCTTTTAAAATTATTTTTGTCAAACACAGTGAAAAATATAAAAAAAAAAATTATTTAATTATTATTATTTGGTAATTATACTACAAAATTAGCACCGAAATATAAAGTTGTTTCTTTATAATTAGATACTCTTTGCAATAATTTTTTATCTCTTTTAACAATTACGATTTTAGAACGATCCCACACGTTTGTTTAGAGGTCGGTAGCTAAGTAATTAGTAGGCACTGTGGCTTTATAATTAGGCAAAACAAAAACAAAAATATTGTTACAATAAAACCTTATTGTTAGCTAATAGTCAAGGGTACACACAGATATTTTGACAATTATTAATCCGCATAGTAAAAAAACAACCTTAAAATGACAAAATGTCAACACATATTTTTTCATTCAAGCTATGAAGGATTTTAAATAATAATTATGTCTTATGTGAAACAATAAATATAACTTTTTTTGTATAAGTGATATGAAGAAAAAACTACATATGCATAATAATCTAGATTTTATTTTTTGTAAACGCCTCGAGCGGGAGACATCCTAGTTAAAAAAAACCTTTGTGAGCAGTTTATAAATTACAGTTGTCAAGCGGTTTTGAAACAATCGCGGCAGAATCTCGCCAATGTACGTTTGAGATGTGCTTTGGTAGTAAACATAATGCTTGGTTGTATACAGAAAAGGTTGTATTTTCGAAAAATCACCTGTTGGTATTTACGATTATTGGAGAATTAAAAAAAAAAAAAAATTATTGCGCATTTTAACCTAAGACCGTTTGATAATATAGAAAATGAGATACATCAGCCGTGACCCCGAAGAAGTGATTGATGTACAGCATCGATCACATTTTTAACTTGATATAATTTTATTATGATAAAAACAAGCGTACTTATTGTTACAATTGATGGTTATTTTAGAATACCGTTTAAAGTCATTTTGATATCGTAAAAGCAAAGAGATAGATTAAAAAAATTAATCGCAAATGTCAATTCACAAAAAATGCATTAAATGTTTTCACGGCATGTGAATGCAACGATCTTGACATGAATATCAACAAGTACACCTTAAAATGGCATTTATTACAACATGAACCTTTTTTAAAAATGAAAAACGAAGAATAAGCGAAGATAAATTATAAGTGAGATTATAATTAAGTACCTATCAATATAATAGAGAAAATTAATGATACTATTACATTAGACATGCACCCATTGTCATGCAGCGAGACTAATTTTTAAATATTTCCAACATGCAAAAAAAATCGTAACGATGTATAAAAATGAAAAAACGAGTCTCTGCAGAATAAATCGCCGTTTCCTTTTGCGTGTTATTAAAATTTGAAAGGATGATAAACTCTTGCAAAAAATGTATTTTGCTCAAAAACTTATATAATAAATTTAACTATTTTTTTATACTGCGTTCATACCGCGGTAATTGTCTTTTTGCTTTACGCAACATTGCGTAGATAATTTTACCAAAAGAACGTATAAAAAGGTTTCCGCACTCTGTAAATTTCATACTAAATAATCACTGAATAATTTCATACATCGGGATTACAGAAGCGAAAACACGTTCCGAAACAAGGAAATCAATCTCACACAAAAACAGTAGCGTTTCATACGAAAATATGCCTATTATGCAAAGCGCCACAGTAACCTGAAGATTTCAAAACACCAACGCTCTGCCCTTCGGCAAACATGATAACGGGAAACCATCTGCTAATCGCTACCTCTTCCACTATCCTGGGCGAAAATACGAAAACAGTATTCATGTATTCTGCGGGAGTCCAGGAAGTGAGGAAAGTATCGGCGCAATATCGTGATTGATGTTTTCTTTCTCGGACGGCTCGGTCCACCCTCGACACTCATCTGCTGCTTTGATAATTGAATTCACGACACGATGGGCCGAACTTTCTTCTCGGTCTGCACAATTTGCGTGACTGTCGGCTGCGCCTGGCACCGTGGAAAAGAATGCCAGGTCGCCGATAAGCGGCGAGATGGCCGAGCTCTCCACGAATGGAATGAATTATATGCCGTTTTAGATGCATTTATATTGTGCATAAGATTAAGTTGACTGAAAATGCACTCAATCATTTTTTAACACATAGTTATTAAATAAATATAAAACGTTTTATTGAGATATGCAACAAATAAAAGCACTTGTAAACATTTTACTTTAGAGAGCAAAATCCATAAACATGATTTCAAACTTTCATTTACATACAGAAAGAAAATATTTACACTCAAGCAAATGTTTTTATTGAAGATTCTAAAAAAAAAAAAACATGGGAAAATATTGTTAAGTCCGTGAAGAGCACCCTGAAGACATGACTATTATTTATAATTTTCGGTTAGGTAAGAACAGGATACGAGTCAATATTTAAATAGTCGATTATTTAATTGTATTATTATTTTTACTTAGTAAAAATATATATTTGTTTTGTCGTTTGTACTTTAAAGAAAGTAATATTTTCAACAGCATCTCTAATTTAACTCGCATATGATGCTTTAAACCAGTAGTCATTAAGAATTTGTTTGAATTGAACGTTTGTGTGCACAGTAATATTTTCAACGAACAGGTTCATTATTCTTTATGAAAATTCTCTTTCGTTTTGAACTGCCGCAATAGCAGTAATTATAGTGAATGATAATGGATTAATTTGCATAAATTAAGTGCCTAGCGATAGTAACCAATCATTACGTACGAGACCGTTTCCCATACTAAAATAAGCCGGAGCAATACAGAAGCGTGATCGCCTGTAAAAGGCTTTCTTCGCTGGGGCCGCGGCCGAGAGGGCATGCAGGGTGCTTACGCTTATTCTTCGACTTACGACAGAAGGTCGTAAGAGCAGCAGGGCGCCAAGGAACTTCCGGCCTTCCGCTCCTGGCCGCGTACGGGCGGGGATACTGTTTTGTTTATATAAGAGAGTTTTCTCATTGTTCTTCGCTACAAAATTCATTGCGTATTTTAAAGTGCAATTTTTAATTCGTTTTTTTTTTTTTTAGGTATTGCCGTAACAACTACCACTGTATCCGCTGCAAGACGCCATGTAAGTATTTTAAATCCATAAGTGATAAAATATTATTTTTAATACTAAAAATAAAATTACCTCTTTCTGAGCGCATTTCGGTGATTAAAGCTTCTTACAATTTCAACCAGTTTTTAAAAACTCATTTTTTTTAATTACAAGCAAGAGACTCAAAAATTTAATTCACGTTCAAATTAGATCATGAAACAAATTTTATCAGGTCATTAATAAACTTGCTTCAGAGGAGATGACAACACTGACCTTTTTAAACAAATCAGTCATTTCCATCATCTCATGACTAAAGGTCAAAACTATTTCCATTTATCTCCCAGATTTATATGGGGGACAGAATATTTTATAATGAACCAAAACACAATCGTTACTCATTTTAAATGACATCTTATGCAAATAATATACGTATGCGTTTGATCAATAAACTATTTCGTAATGTGTTATTCAAATGCTATAAACTTTATAACGTTTAAAAATAATAATAAAATAAAAATGACGTTAGGTTTTCAAATTTGATTTGCAGGCACTGTACCTATATTTAAGGTTTACAAATTTATTCCGAATTGAAACACGAGTGGTAATTTTCTCGAAGCTTTCAGCTCTCATTATGTCGCCATCGTGCCACGAGGCGCGAGTTTTCACTCGACCGGCGTCTGCAGTTGGATGACCCGATGACTCGGCAATTAATGCTAGGATCAACAAATGGCCAGAGCAGTGCAAATATTATGCAGCTGTGATTGATTATTACGAAACATAAAACGATTTTACTCCGGTCAATTAATTCATATACGACAGAGAGTACTTGGTGGAATTCCATTTTAATATTTTTGAATAAAATACTTGAGTGATTTTCCACATTTTTATTTTTATTAGTGACCGGTTTCGCCAACCTTTCACGTTGGCATTATCAAACTCTGATAATGCCAACGTGAAAGGTTGGAGAAACCGGTCACTAATAAAAATAAAAATGTGGAAAATCACTCAAGTATTTTATCCAAAAATATTAATTCATATACATTAAAAAACCTAAATTATTCTTTCATATACTCTGATAAACTGGATGTTTTTATTTATTTTACATTGTAAAATAAAATGTCATAAAAGCTAAATAAAGCGAATAAACAATTAAAAGTAACATTTTTGGGTATGTCATAATTTATTTTGTTGACGCCAGTCTCCCGATAGGTCTAGGTTACGTTCTATCTGTCTGTCTGATGTTTGATCAATCTGTTAGAGACTAATACATTAAGTTTTGATTTTAACTAATTGGTAGGTGAAAATATATACCAAGAAGCAGAATTAAAAGTTTATTTGTATGATTTGTAGTCATTAAACATGTAAGATTCTCATTGAGAATACAAGTAGTTAAATGGATGTGGTAATGATAGACTAGTGTATTCATTCTAGAAGTACTATGTTCTTGGGTTGATTTTTGATAATTCCGACGCTTCAGTCCCAGTATTCGTACTCCCATAGGCGTTTTCTAAGGTTTGGGACCAAACGTCGAAAATTCTGAAAATCATCGTGGCATAATATTCAAGATCATAACATTTCTGAAAATAGCGGCAGATAAAATTCACTTTTTCGTTTAAATATTTTATGAGGGTTCGTGCTTAGCACGAGATCAGAATTATAACACCGAGAACGAAGCTTTTTCAGGATAGGCAAAAAAACGGCATTAATACAGTTTGTATTTATTCGCAGATACTGTATTTAATATACATTTTGGGTGGTATTTTGTATTATGAGTTTATAACGAGGCGGTATTGAATTATTTTTTCATAATAACATCAAAGTCCGGGGTCAGATGCTTATCTGTAGAAAACCCATTGAGCATTTTGAATTTTCTCAGACGCTCGCAATCGTAGCGTTAAAAAAAGAAGTACACACTTCGATTGAGTTATAATTAAAGATACCTAAACAATGGGCGAACATCCAATAACATAAAAAAAAAACTATTTCTAAATTGCAAAACTGGCGTGTAATATAAAGAGACCGTTGAATCCAAATCGGAGCGGTAAATACGCATTGTTTGCATGACGGATTGCAGGCTGCGAGGAAGATCCCGCCGCGGATATTGTCGATTAATATCTATTTGTTTCTCTATCACGACGGTGGGTATAAATCATACCGGACCTCGCGGGTCGCTCAGTATGCCACGCCGCCCTGGGAACTTTCTTTTCTGCCAATTTATTCACGAAAACCTCGTTCCCCGCTAGATTTATGTCTGGCCATAGAGAAAACGCCAATTTCTTTGCAATTTGAATACTGAAAACGTAACAGACGATGTTTATGATAAGCATAGAAAATACAGATTAGTTCTCGCATATTTTAGGTACACAATGCACCATGGTGAGAATCTCCGAGAGTTCGTTTTGTTTCTTTTGTTTAATTGTCAGGATTTTTTAAAGTCACTTTCTACCTCAGATGCACATTTTTTATGCAAAAAATTAAAATTATGTTTATCCATATTTTTTGCAGAAAACGAATTATTTTAATATCAATAAAATAATATTTAAAATAAGTTTTTTACGGACAATTTCTTTTGTGAAAGGGTTGAGGAACGTATTTAATTTTATCTTGATAGAAAGGGTTCTTACATATTCTGCTGACAGGAAAACAAAATTGGAAATATTACTTAAAAAGAGTTTTCATATTTTCATCACAAGAATCCACAGCATCAACTTCTGAAAACTTTGTATTTTTCGATGTAGGCCATCAGTTAAGATATGCATCAGATTTACCGGACTTCATAAAAATACATTAACAAACTCTTTCACAGCATTCATTCTAAAGCGATCTATTAAACAAACAATTAGTTACGCATATTCATATTAACATTCATTCCATACAATTGACTATAGCAAAATGATTAATGTTCTATCAAATTAAACACGATTTAAGACGAAACAATAGTTTCCCTTCCAAAATCGTTTATCGTTAATATCAATTATAAACAATACGTTTAAATGCCACATCAAACACGATGCACATTATCTGAGGCGAAAAAATGACTCTGCATTTAATTTGGCAATCGTTGCCAATTCAAGAAGACTTTTGTTACTTGCGTGCTATCTCGTCCAGTGAAAAGGGCAATCACCAAAGACGAGAGTCCATGTGTCCCGAGTGGGCAACGAGGGAACCGCAGAATACTGCCCACCCGGCACGACGAATTGTGCAAAAGATTCCCTTTGGAAACAGTTTATCGTTTTGTTCTTTTACATTACTTATTATTGCATTTCGAAACTTCTTGCTCACTGTTGGATGCGCCATGTCACTGCTGTTAAAATCTTGACTAATCGCATCATCCGAACAATCGTGCCTGCGTACTAAGATCGTCACTGTAAGAACGCGCATAGTATATTTACTAAATTAAGTTATTATAATAATATTTTACAAAGATTATGCAGAGAAAGCTGCATTTACATTTCTTCGATCATTTTTCTCTTCGGACGAAATTAAGTGTTTTGAGGAAATTCCTCATTTGAAGTTCAATTCCTTATATAAATGTTGAGCGGCAATAGTTTTTAAAAACGTGTGCATTTGTAAGCTATTCCTCAAAATAAGAAAAGTTTAAAAATAAAACTAATTAAAGCTGCTACACCTAAACTTCTACCCAGGACTTTTTCAAAACAATTTTGGGCTGTTTAAACATTAAACGTCTTAGATTTGTAATCTTTTAACTATTGAAAAGCACTTAAATTTTTGTTACTAGACCTGAAATAATTACGTACAATGTTTTTCCTGTTTAAATCACTACAAAAAATATGTAGAAGAATACTGAAATGCGTTATTTTTTAATGAAATGAAATATAAATATATTTGCATTCAACGGTTATTAAGATATCGTTAGTTCTCGTATCAAACGTGATTGAGTTGTTTAATATAAGCTTGAAATTTTTTTTTTAATTGCGGCAGTCAGAATAGTATTTATGCTTGGTAGAGTGAAGAGTTATAAAACCCATCGTAAATGTGTACGTGTTATAACAAATGTGTAACTAAATCATATTATAAATATCATAGGTAACATTATATGACACGCGATGAATTTTCTAGAAATTTTCTTTAAATTATCCAGTCACGATATGCAACTTTAATAATGTGCCGTAAAAGAGATTTACATCAACCAATTGTCTTATTTGAGAATGTATAGAAAATGCTACAAAAGTTAACAAAGACTCACAATGACATGCATATTTTGCCACTTTTAAAAATATTTACACTTGTCAACTTATTACAAACTAAGCTATAACTACTTACATGAAAATTTCTTAGTTTATTTAGATTTAAAACTTTTAAAAACAACTTTTTTTATTCTTATCATGTAGGCGACCACTTTTATTACTCAAATAAGTGTAGTAAAAAACCCTAGACATTATGAGTTTATTGAAATTATTTATAAGCTAATAACTGATTATTTAAGTCAACAAAAACAATGTTAATAACCTATATATATTATATAAAATTACCTGAAATTTTTTCACAAAATTGCACTATTTAGCTTAAGCGACGAAGAAAGATCAAAATATAGATGATTATTCTTGCGGATTTATAAAAAATATTTCTTGCAATTTTAGCAACGCATTTCAGGTGTTTGTGGATAAAATAAGTAGTCTCAGAAAAAAAAAACATTTTTGAAAAAAGTGACGGTGCTAAAGAAAGGCCTTGCCATAAAGAATAATAGTATTTAATTTTATTAATTTTTATAACCCACCAGAAAGTGCATGATCCCAACATATGATGCATTTCACAATTCATGCCATGTCCAAGAAACTAATTTACAACACCAAATGGTTTTAAACATAATCGCGGTGTGATACAATACTATAATTAATATTGCACAAAATTCTATGATTCGCAATAATAACATTAACATTTTATTAGAAGACGGTGGGTTATTTCAGTGGTAAATTAACCGACACCGCTTGACCTGACACATGAACCCTGAGTTCGATATCACGATGCCTTAACATTTCAACTGCGATGAAAACATCTGCGTTGGTGCATTGTAATTATTATATAAAGATCAAAGAAACCGTTAACGCGCGCCTGGATATATTACAGAACACTCCCACTTTGAGAATATAACGCCGGTCAAAATGATTTCTTTTTTTTAGTTGAAATTATTAATAGCTTGCTGGACTATCGTAGACAATTCGTGTTTGAACACATATCACGAATTTATATAGAGCAATTGATGATACGAATACTTTTGTTGTTGCATTTTTAACTCAGCGGGGTGCTTCTTTTTAAATATATGCAGGTGTTGCTTTTGAGCAACAAAATAATTAATGACCGTGAGCTTGTGAAACGCATAAAAAATTTTTTTTTCATATAAAAACACATATCTTTGAACAAAAAATGTTGTTGCATATTTTTAAAGTTTAATTTAAGTAAAGGTTTGTTTTATGGTGATGTATCAGTCTGTATTTCCATAAAAACAAATCCAATTATCATTTTGAAATCTGCATTAAAAATCATCAATGAAAATCAATTTGATCGTGGGTTAGCGAAATTTGTTGAGCCGGTATATTTTTTCATTAATGAAAAAAAAAATACATTTACACAACGATGAAAATGACTAGTTTTACATAATTTTAAATATACCAAAAATATGTTTATAGGCTTAAATCAATATTCGAGTGAAAATTCATTTCATATTTTGTATCTCGTATTGTGATTTTTTAATAAAACAAACATAGCAAGATTATTTTTCCTCAAATTACACCCATAAAAAGATATCTGAACAATCGATAAGTTCTACTCGCGGGTAGGTAGGATTACACGAAGTGATTTCCGAGCGACGCAACGGCATCATCGACGACGATTCTCCATTCCAAATTGGCATCATGCAACCATTCCGGGCAATCTCCACGGCGTGTCCCAACGCGACCCTCCCCGGCAAGGCGAACACTAAATTGATTTTATGCAAATATTTCTTAATCAGAATATTCTTGTAATTTGTTTATTGCCATGGGAATTCCGGTCGTGTTTTGTACGACCGCTTGTGGCAATCCCGGGACATACTGTGCGTGTATGCACACAGGGACTTGTAAAGATATTGAAATCGAAACTGTTTATTTTTTTTCTAGCGGGAGAAAAATTTTCGCAAATATTTCTGCAAACTCTGAGCTTATTACTATTAAACAGTTTATTGACTAACTTAGTAGAAAAAAAAAATTAATTAAAAAAAAGATTCGCATATGTTTGAAAATAAAGCTCGGATGATACTATTACTACTAAGTCATTAGAATGCTTTGATGTGATGCAAGACAGTTTTTGTTAAATATGTTTGGTAAATATTAAATAATTTAAGTAAGCTCATATTCAATTCTTAAAACAGATGTTTCTCTGTTTTGTGTTTAAGATTTACAGTAGCTATTTAAGAAATACGTTTTTGCGTTATCGAATCATATCGCGGAGATGTGGTTTCAGATTCTTTTAAATATTTTTTTAATCCGTGAGAATTGGTCACCTTAAGACATTTTATGGATTATTTACTAGATTAAAAATGTTTGGTAGTAATTTTTTTTTTAAATTCCATTGCCAACAAAATAGTTAAGTTATTGTTTTGTCAAGTGTATGGCATCAGTATGTGTCTAGTTAGTAATAAAATTATTATATAACACTAACGTTAAAAAAATGTTTTTTTTAAAGGATTCAATAATTTATTTATGTGAATGCAAAAAAACATATAAATTTATTATATGTAAACAAATCTATTTTATGAAATTAAAAAAAACCACCGCAAATGTAGATACTATTTTAAAATTTAATTGATATTTATGTTATTTCAAAAGGGTCATTTCGTTGTATCATATTTTAATTTTTTGAGTTTTTTCTCTATTCAACAATAATCCCTTGGTTAACTTCAGGATAGGATTTGAATAATAATATAAAAAACAAGCAATTCTCTCATGAAATTTAGTATTGTATTCACAATAATTGTTGCACTACTTCAAATTGTTGCTAAAAAGCGTCCGTGTAACATTTGCAAAAAGTTAACAAGAAACAAACCCGATCAAAAACAAAGTAACTTTTACCAAAGAAATCATTGGAAATTTTATATTCCAACGGAGATAAAGATCTACCGCATTAGGTTGACAAACTGTTTACACTGTCTTAATTGTAACGAATTATTAACAATGAGTTCAGACATAAATTACAGTTATTGCATTTGAATGTAAATTGACGTTGTTGTTATATAAAAACAGCAACAATTGTAAAATAATTTCTCCCATTACGTGACGTCATTGCTGTTAGAAAAAGATAAAGCTTTAGATAATTATCAATGAATTCAGGTTCACTAAAAGGTACACAAGAAGTAGCGTCATACATTTTAATGCACTGGAGAAATATTCTTAATTTTAGATTTCAAAAATATATTTATAAATATATATTTGTCCGAATTATAGAAATAAGCTTGTCTAGTGCACAAATAAGCCAGTGATAATATAACATATCAATGGCTAATAAAGATCTAAGATCTAAAAAGATAATACAAATATAAATTTCATGTAGTGTTAACCTATTTGAGTTTGTATAGAATTATAAATATGAAGGATTTTACATCAATTAATTTTGAATGTGAATTTTAAATAAAAATTAAACTTTTATTTGGTGTAATGAAATAAGTAAACTTTTTATTTATATCTTCACATTGAGTTTATTTTATTATTTGCATTACTAGTTTCAACCTTATAACCAGGTCATCATCAGATGCACGACTTAAACTCAAATAAGTCTTTAAGTCGTGCATCTGATGATGACCTGGTTATAAGGTTGAAACTAGTAATGCAAATAATAAAATAAACTCAATGTGAAGATATAAATAAAAAGTTTACTTATTTCATTATATTAATGGATCTTCACCATGCAAATGCCTTGTCCCTCAACAACATTTTATTTGGTGTTTCATAAAAGTATACAAATTTGCTATTTTTTTTAAAATACTTGTTAAAATTTACTATTAACTTGAATTTATGTCTATTCTTTATTATTTAAATTGCAAAACATTATACGATTTAATAAAAAAAAATTGTGAAAGCATTAAATAAATTTTTTGCTTTTTTTGCAAATTTGCTGCAACACCACAAAAATAATCCCTTAATATGTGAGCTATCTACGTAACGTTTTTTTTTACGATTTCTATTTCATGAAGTTTAGTAAAATTTCCAACCACTAATTATGCAAGCATTTTTAACAAACATATCTTTGACAAGCTTTTAAGCAATGACGCATAATGTTTCTGATTGGAAAACTTAGGAAAGGCGCGCTAATTAGTAAGAAACAGCCTATATGAAAATATCAGTGGTTTCGTGTCGAAGAGATTAACCTACATCGATTTTCTCGGGATGTGATATAAGAGTACTTATTATAAATTTACGAAATTACTATGTGAAAATAGGGCAAAGCGGCGGCTAATTTGATTGTTTTGCTTTGGAGGTTTCATCACCTTGAACGGACATTTTCTCGAGTGAGTCGGTCTCCTATAAAGAGGGCAATTAGATTTTTTCCGTGTAATTATCAGAAACGGAAAAAAAACACGTGAACAGTTTCGGTGTTTTTTTTTCTGTATCATTGTTTCAAAATACTCCAATGGTCCCTGACAGAGTGCCATTTTTTTATGCACCATATCTTGAAAATTGACGCAACTCTAAGATATATCTATGCAACTTTATTGATAGTAAAAAATACTGTTATCATTTGTTATAATATATTAAGGGAGAAATAGACAATGCAATGCACGTACTTTTCACTCAGAGAAGATTTTTTTATTTTGTGAGTTGAAAACAGCCATGCTCAAATGAAAATACCCATGGCAAAAATATGTGGTATGATCCTTTACTTTCTTTTTCGGGATTTTTTTGAAGAGTGATTAACGCAATTTTGTTTGTTGACGTAAGCATCATTTAAACTATGGGTGCGCATAAAATTAAACGGTGTGTTTCTTAAATTGAATAGACGATTTTGGTCTACAGATAAGTCGAAAACTTATTTAATCCGTAAGACTAGGAGGCACCGAAAAAAAACGGAAGGCAAGTAGAAAGATTCCGAGACGAATACGGATGTGTTTGATTTGATACGTTTATCGTTTATTTTATTTCCAAGGGGTTTTTAGTTTTTATTTTATTACGGAGACAAAAATAATATTTTAAAGTCTAAAAAAACTTGTTGCTTCAAAGGCAGCTTAACCACAAGAAATTGATTCAGATGCGTCAGATAGTCTGATAACAATTACAGATCTTTTTGTAAAAGATTGTAAATAAGGTCAAATAAAGTGAAAAATTTAGCATATAAATTACTTTTATAAATGATTTTTAATATTTTTATTAAGACTTTTAGCTATTTGGAACATTTATTGTATCTGTAAATTAAAACATCATATTAAACGACCCGTTAAAAAAAAGTCATCTTTTCTCATATTATTATATCATTAAATAAAGATGAAGTTATTAAATCACATACTTCACAGTAATTATTATTTATCTAACAAATTGTTATGCAATTTCTACAGCAAACAGATTGTGCAACGCTGTGTACAAAAAAATCTGCAATTATTTCGCGTCATCGAGCCAATAGGGGCCCGGCCGGTGTTGCAAGTGCAGCGCCTCTCCGCCGCCGCCCCTGGTCGCGCAGGAGTCTAATTGCTCTCGATCGGAATCGCGCAAACCATCTCGTCTCATTCCACGAACTACGGACAAATGCCGGATACCTCCTAACTCAGCCAGCCGTCGGCTTCCAATCGCTGGGCCTCGTTGTGAAACGCTCCACTGGCCTACCGCGGACCGTGGCCAGGGTGCCCATAGTTTTGCGTAGTATTATTGCCGATTAACTGATATCGCAAGTATTATTTATTTTTGCTAAAATGTACTTGAAATATATATCATAAATAAATACAGAAAAATTTCAGGAAAAAATATGATTATCTTGTCTTTTGTATAATCGATTTTTTTTTTATTTCCAATAAACTGATGCATGCATATATCACATAAATTCATACAAAATATACGTAATCATAAGTAGATTAACTTTTCAAGTCTCTTTTTGTGTATGGAACGATAGATTATTTAAATTGAACTGTGTATTTTTAATCAACGGCTGGTCACAGCATGTGTTGGTGACTTTCGTTTTTTTTGCAGACTAGGCAGCGCTAAATCTTCTTTATATTTAAAACAGATTCGTTGGTGAGCACCTGTTATGGATATGTTTCGGATGCGATTTAAATAAAAAAAGACGAGGTGAAAGTGTTTTTTGTATTCTTGTTTTTGTAAAATTTTAGGTTTCGCGTACATTTTGCATTGATAACATCGCCATCATTTTGTTTGAAAAGGTAGTTTGTGTTGTATTCCTATTTTATTGTCAACATTACTGTAGACGAAGTATACCAAAGAAAGTGTTCGTTTTGAATGCAAATGGAAACTGAATATATTGAAAAAACCATTGAATAAAGTAAAAGGGTTTAAAACCCATAAGAAATTTCTCTGAACATTCTTAAGTTTTGTATTATACAATTTAACAAGCTGTGGTACTTATATGACACTATTTAACAATAAAATTTAATACAAATAGAATAGTAGTACGTTAATTTTGGTTTGCTGTGTTTAGGCCTCATTTCGACTGGTTGCAACAAATGGGGTTGAAATAATTTTAACGATCCGTGTTTGTTAGCATACATATTTGGCTGTTTAATATTTATATCAATATATAAAAAAATTAAATTAAATGTGTTTTAAAACATTCGAGAAACAAATATGTCGTATCTTAATTTCTAGTTTAACTTCGATTCTACGGCATGTTTAATAATTAACAAAAATAAAAACAGAAATTAAACAGGTTTAAAATAATTGTTCGTTAGATAGAGAAGCAAGTCGAGCTTTAAATATATAGAGCCAGAATTACTTATATTTTGAAGAAAGCTTAATTAATTATAGTCATAAGCTTAGTATTCAAGGTTGTAGTCAAAGAAACAGAAATTATTGATATAAGATAAGACTTGAGGTATTTATAAAAAAGCTCTAATTAATCCAAAAATATGTACGTAGTCACTCAAAAGTAAAAAACATTTTTCTTAAAAATCACATATTTCGTAATAGGTAAAAAAAATGATTATAAGTATTTTTTTAGAAAAGGAAACATCTTGATATTAATAAAATTTAGACAAAACTTTCTTATTTAGGTTATCCTTTAAAATTATCTGACAAATTTCTCTCTAATTTCGGCTATAATTAGAATCCGAGTAAAAAAATACTTAACCTCAATACGTTAAAAGATTCACAAACATCTCACAATATCGGATCATTATAACAAGGAAAAAAATACTTTGCACAATGCCGAAGCACCTTTAGCGATTCGTTTCTCTTGTTACGGTTTCGAATGCATTTGCAGAGTCGATAAGTAACGGACAAAGATTCAACTCGATAGACGACAGCACGCCCCTATCACTCGCTCATTACATCCGATCAGAGCTGCCACGCTGGAAAAAATTGCATCACTCTTCCCCCGTGGCAATACTTGCCATTTGCAATCGATCCATAATCACTTTCTTTCAAACAATGTAACAGTTTTGCGCCTTGGGTTTGCCGCAGATGTGTGTATGCCCATGAGAATACGCGAAGTGGGTCAGCCGGCGTAACACTCCGGGTCATCTGCTGTAATATCGTTATGCTATAGATAAAAGTAACAAGAGCAGCTGAAAAAGGTGTTACATTTAAAAAAAAATCAAGCTCTTTTTCGTTTACGAGTGAAGGTTTTAAATATTAGATAATCAAAGCTTTGAACTGTTTAGAAGTAAAAAAATCGAATAATTAAATCTGTTATTAAAAACATGTTAGATTATTTTTCAACATTGAATTTGACGATTTAAATCTACCAATTTATAAAAATAACTGTTTAAAATCAGCAGAACTGATGTTTCTTATTATATAATTTTGATTATACAAAGTAACAGATAAATTCATGCAGTTGAAAATATTATGTAGTTATTCTTTTTATCAAAAGTTGAAGAATTATTATAATATATTAATAGTCTATAATCTTATGTATTAAATAGTTCAATATTTTAATAACTTTTACAGGTCTACTTTTATGTTTGATCCGAGCTAAATAAATGTAATATTATTGAATACGTTATGCAATCAGAACACTGATATGATCTGTTATATATGAAATATCCGAATGATATTTATACTATCTATGTAGAATCGCATATATTACAGAATAGTAATTATATTTAAATACATAATTGCCATGAAAATTATCCAACAGACAATACTATTTGTACACCGAAAGAAAACGCGTTTAATTTTTCACCGAAGCATACTGTCGTGAACAGTTTTTCCACATGAGTTTATATAATCAGCCTAGATATTAGAGTAAAACAACACAAGAACAATGGATCTCAGGTGTAATTGTGTCAGCTGACGTGCACCTACCCGGGCATGAGTGCTCCGTACACGGAACACTTCATAATTGATATGACACACGTGGAAAAAAATTGCGCAAATCCTATAAAAGTGATCCACTGATAAAACCATTGATATTCCCACCTACTTTCTATGATAAATAAATAATTTATGTAACTTTTTTATCATAAAATTTTTTAAGCCTGTATTAGATCATTCACTGTGCTGATATTAAATTTAGATAATCATTCAGAAATAATTCAATATCATGAAAAAATTTAATAATTTGTGTTTTTTAACATCCAATGCTGACAAAATTTAAAGTTTTTATATTGAATTCGATATATTTTCGATATCCACAAAAAAAAATTTAAGAAAAAAAATGTTCGTATATTAACTGGCAAATGAAATTGAATGAGACTGAGATTCTTTGATTTATGAATCAAGAAATTATTTTCACGTGTTAAGTTGGGAAAAAAGGTTATAGTCTGCTATAGAATATTATGGAAATAACGCCAAGTAAAACATTAGCTGTA
Source organism: Atopsyche davidsoni (assembly GCA_022113835.1). NCBI lineage: Eukaryota > Metazoa > Arthropoda > Insecta > Trichoptera > Hydrobiosidae > Atopsyche > Atopsyche davidsoni. The sequence continues at coordinate 3,164,850 of JAILWY010000006.1, read as the reverse complement.
AGGTTATTAAAACGATAAGTTAATTTACAATACCTTCGTTTTCCGTCACTTTTATTACAATATTATTACATTATGTTCGCGAGATTATAAACAATGTAGTTTTGTGAAAAACTAATTATAGTATTTGAATACAGACACAACCCAACCTTTAATCGATAACCAAGGCTGAAGTGGCGCGTTTCTAATTGTGAATGCTTTGTTTCGACTCCACGAAGGATGCATTGTTAATTGAATACACGTCTGTGAACCTCACACCCCAGGCAAACGGAAAATAAATACCGCAAGGAAACGGTTTATACTTATTCAAAATTCGGAAGCCATAGAGGTTACTAGTGAAATAAATTTAGCACACACTACATAAGCCAATACACGGTACTGATATACAAACTGGAAAAAAAAAGTTTCAAAAAAATCTTTTCACTGTGTATTCAAAGTTTGACAGTTTCAATATTGTATGTATACGTAAATTTTAAAAGTTTTTTAAGAAATAAACTTCAACAGCATTTTCAAAAACATTGAAATTTAATTAATTGTGAAAACAGGTTTTGTATTGAGCTGCAAAGTTTAAACATGACACAGACCGCCAGCTAGGTGTGATATTATTTAGAATACACGTAGGTTTTTATGTAAGATTCAGTCATGAGGCGTGATAAATATTCAAAATTAAAATAGTAATGGTAAATCCTGAAAAAGCATCGTGGGCAAACTTGAAGAACTGGAAATAATTTTTTGGCTGATTTGACTTAATTATATCAATAATTTTTCAAAAACACGTTCTTTTGTTATGAATAAGTTGAATTATCCTTTTTTGATAAAAAAATTAACATTTTTTTTTTTTGTTGAAACGTTTTTAATTATGCGGGATTACATCAATTATATTTGAATATATTTTATTTGACTGCCATAGTCAAGGCATCCATGTTTTAGATTTGGAGATTGAGCTTATTGCGACGTGATTACTTTTGACATTTGGTATGCAGGCGTTCAAGTCAGCCTCATAATAAAATAAATCTAAATTTTTCATGAAACAAATATACACCTTAAAGGTTGTCAACAGAGAATGGAAAACCTTCAGTGAAAAAAAACGAAGAATTTTTACGAAAAACTTTTGAGAAAAATTATGTCTATTATAGATTTCCTTAAATCGCGTACGACTAACATTTTAAGCACATCTTCCGTTCAAAATATATCCAATATTCATATAAATTGCCAGAATTGAAGGAACGCACTTATAAATCTGTGAAGAGAAGAATATATTTGTAGTAGTATTTTTTTTATACTTTTCACGTAAAAATTAAAGTAAAGGAGTTAGAAATAAATGAAAAAAGGTTATCATAGGTTAGTTAAGATGAGCTAAATCGAATAAAATAATAAGTATAATTAAATGCAGCGGGGAGGTGTAAATTTGCAATTCGACCTTCGCATCGTGTCAGCGGGCGGTCCAATATCTCGCTCGCGGGCCTTGTTTCTCCACCCCCGCCTGGGACTTTTTCGAGCGATTATCTCAGCATAATGATCGCTATTCGCATCGCTCGAAATATCAGATTCTCTCACGGGAGAGCTGTAAAAGAATATTACGCAGAAAAAATGTTCTGATTCCTCGGTCTGCACGTGAACGCCGTGCATTGTGACGTAAGCCGGAGCCCGCACGGTGTGAGGTTTTACGTTTTACGGTGTTGACGTATTTCATAAATTTTCCAAAGTAAATACGCGCTTGCGAATACAAACATAAAATAACGTAGTCTTTCTCATACACTCTTGGATGGGTTTTATAGAATTTTATAATGTGCTGAATATTGGGCAAGAGAACATAATTAATGTTATGTATTAATTGCGTAAGCAAAGATAAATATTATCAGTTATACTAACTTTTCATTGGTATTTGGAATGTTGTAAATTATCGAGATATTAATTTGCGAATGATATTTTAATAACACTATAAAAACAAATTTGTTTTCGATTAAAGCTTCCATTAAATATAAAATTATATCCGAATAGACATTAAAAAACGTGTTTGTGCAAATGTAATGCGTTGTAAATGATTAAAATAAAAAACCAAACATTTTAACCTCATTTGGATGTGTCCATTCAACTCAAAATAAATTTAGTTTTTTTTTTAAACTTTATACGTATATTTATGACAAGTTACTGATTTGCAATAAACAAACTAAACGAAAAACAAAAAGTTATATTACTAAAAGACAATGGTCTATTGAAAAATATTTTAGATGGTAAGATATTGAATCATTCTCAATTAATTCAAAATATAAAAAAGGAGTATTATACAAACGTATAAAGTGTCTAAGTCAATGAAGTTAATTGTTGTTTGTAGCAAGTATATAAATATTTGTTGAAATATGTTATAGGATGGTCTCCTGCCAGCAAACCCGACGCCGGAGGCCTTGAGAGACCTGGCCCACGCCATGGGAGCCGCGGCCTTCTCCGACCTGGCGGCTGAGGCCATCGGAGACTCCGCCGGAGCAGCCTCGAGGGTTCTGAAGACGGGGCTGCCCGCTGACACGGACGTAGAGTTCCAGAGCTACCAAGGTCTGGACCTCGCGGAACATTACTTTTATGTTTCACATATTCATATTTGAAATCATTTTTAAACAAAATTTATTTTCCCTAAATCGCGTTAAAAATATTTTTTATTAAAAATAGTTTTAATTATTAATATATTTATATCAATTCAAAAAAAAAATGACATTTTTATTATTTTTAGCATAATCAAGGTATTGAATCTTTTTAGATACGTGTAATACATAATTATTTAAAATGTTTCAGGTGTGATGGGCCGCCCGGGGATTGACTTCCCAGTACTTCCGTCTATTCCCAACACCAGCTTTAACTGCAAGAACGTCGCTACCGGATATTATGCTGATTTAGATACTGATTGTCAGGTGATACAAAAAATCTAAAAATTAAAATAATAAAAAAATCAACGGTTCCAACAAATAGCACGATATGTGAAATTACAATTTAATTTCTAGACAATTTTATATAAAAAAATATAGTAATTTTAGTTGAGTATTTACAATAACAATGACCGCCTAAACCTGCAAATAATTTAAATACTAGATAAATATTTTTCTGCATGCAGTTTATAGCTTAAATTATATTTTTTTAACGAATTGATTTACTATACATAAATTAAAATTATCAACCACGATGTTTTAAAAAATTCTATATGTGCCCATTTTCAATAAATTTTAAATAAATATAACACTGAATGTCTGTGGAATAAACATATAACTTTTAGAATTATCTGAAGATGAGAATTCTGTGATTACTTTCCAATACAACAAAACTGGAACACTTATTACGCGTTAAGATAGTAAAAAGGAGTCATGATTCACGATAACGAACTTAAATATTTATTATTAAATAATTGCATGTTACTTAATTGAATAAACACGAAACACTTAATATAATTTTCAATAAAGTATTAAATAGTTGATAGTTTTTTTAAATAAAAAAAACCTACAATAAATCAAGCGATAGTAAATATGTGTTTAAATGAAATTACTAAGAGTGTTGATTTTGATTGTTGTTGATTGATTTCAGGTATTCCACGTATGTGACGGTGGTCGCAAGATATCTTTCCTGTGTCCCAACGGTACCATCTTCCACCAGTCTCACCTTATCTGCGACTGGTGGTTCAAGGTGGACTGTCTGGACTCTCCGTCCTTGTATGAAGAGAGCGCTGAACACCTCGCGCACGACCAGGGAAGAGGTCAAAGGGCCAGCAAGCAGTCCCAGGCCAGTGCCAAGAGCTATGAAACCATTCAGACGCAGAAGCGCCCCCAGATCAATTACGGGTCTCACATCCACGCTGGACACAACCACAACAACGAGTACAAGGCCGAGGCTAGTTTCACCAGCGTGGCACAATCCGCCCCAAGATCAGATAGTCTCCATAACAACGAACATACCAGAGAAAATAAAAAACCCAGCCCGCAAAGTTTCCGTGCCAACTCTCGTCAAGACAGAATTGAAAATTCAAGACAATATTCTAGCTTTGAACATTCTTCAAATGAAAGCGAACTGGAAAGTCAACAGGATGAAGATGCGCAAAAAAAACAAAACACAAATAATTATGCTCCAACGAGAAGGACCATTTCAGAGTTTACAGATTCTGCTGTCTATCGTGCAAGTACTCCAGCTTCAAGAAATTCCAAGGAAACTCAAGTCGTCGCTGAATCGGCATCATTCTTAACTAATCGAGGAAGAAATGGATATTTCCAATACAACAATAACTATGAAAACAAAGTAAGATCTACAGCTGCAACATATTCAACTTCTTACATGGCTCCAGCTAAAACCACTAGACCAACCTATGCTACAACATACGTACCGGGTAGCAAAAGTTACGTTGAAGTTTCAAGAAGCATATCGCAAAAAGTTTCCTCTACTCCTCCCACTACAACCGCTCAGGTTTTCGATAAGGATTATTCTACCACTAACGGTTTTGTAAATAATGTTACCCATGAGGATGACGTTTCATATAGTTTTGTTCAGTACAGTCAATATCCTACAACCGTTGTGCCTCATAACCATTTCCAAATCACCACGAATCACACAAAAGAGAGGAGAACTGGTAAAGCTATTCAAAATTCTCAGCCAGTAAATAAACAATCGTACGATAAAGATAGTAAAAGTTATGGAACTGAAAGTAAATCAAAAAGCAATAGTTTCTATGCTCCCACAGTACCGACAGTTACACCTAAAGTTCTCGACGTAAGCAGAGATACTCCAACACATTATTGGTATTCAGCCCCTGATGTGGTCAATATCACAACTTCTACTCCTGAGACATACACTGCATATCCATCATACGTAACTCCAGAGCCTGTAGCTTCTGAGCACGCAGTTGAGATGTTGAAGACATTAGAAGAGCTAGAGTTTGGGCCCAGCGAGCCCACTGTGGAGTCTAATAAATTCTCAGGCAGTCGTCCTGGACTGATTGTTCCACCATCAGCTGGTCCTAACACTCTGCATTCACTTGCAATCTATTTTGCTACTGCTGTCGATAGTCTCGGGTCTACTGTGGCATCACCAACTCTTCCCACGGAAGAAGACACGTACGAGGATGCAACTGAAGTTGAAAGAATACCTGAAGAAAACCGCGAATCGTTCACAGCGCTTCTCAGTGAAAGTACTCTTAATAAATACACTGACTTGTTTAAGAACTCATCCTCGGAATCAAACCCTGAGAATAGCAGCGAGTCAGAAGAAGATGTTACCAACGACTTGGAGCTTTCTCAAAGCCGTGGACCGCTTTCATCATCTCCTCAGATTCGAGAACTCGCACAAGTATTTACTCACGCTCTTTCTGCTTATTTGCAAGATCCGGAGACATTCCGAAAAGTGCTATCAGAGATACGGCCGACAGACCCACCGCCAACAGCGTATCCTCGACCAATCGCCTCTGTGACCGATTCGACTTCTGTGAATGATTATTCTTCTGTCACGAACGAAGAAGATGAAGTACTAGATTTTTCAGACGTCTCCAAAATCTCAACGCAAACGTCGCCTAGAACAACTGAAATACAATATGATGTAACTCGTCCCATAGTCGTTGCCGATACAACCAGAACACCGTATGAAGATGAAGTGAAAAATCAAGTAGTTAAATCTACAACAGCGTATCAGCCTCAAAATTCCATCAGCATTCCCAAAAAAGACAGAACACCCGCCTCAAAAATAATAACTGAAGGGTTATCAAGTTTGGAGGAAGACTTTAGTGCTAGACAAGGAAAAGAACTATTAACAACTTCAATACCCACAACAAAGAATGCAGTTGCGATTGAAATCAACGGCGGGCTAAGTGAGACCAACAATAAAGTACCCCAATCGTTTACTACCCAGACGACTACAACACAAGACGGTAAAATTTTCGATGCGGATTCAAGCTATTTCCCTGATCAAAAGTCCCCTAGCTTACTTCCTAGGTACGGAGGGTTCCAAAATAACTCATCAGAAAACTTATCTCCTTATGGAGCCGGTGTAAAGCCGAGCAACGCGACTCCAATCAACGGAATATTTGCCGAGTCAGTGACAGAGGCTATTCCGTTGCACTGGGGAGACATTATCTCTACTAGAGCCTCTCCAGCACCACAAGTTAACCCGAGTGCGCCGTCATTCGATTTAGTTCCACCAAACAGCAACACCTTCCAGCAAAAGAACAAACTAGACTCCGTTGAAATGTCTGTTATTAACTCTTTCGTACCAGAAGACCTTAATAACTTAGCAACTATCAACAAAACAACCGGACCCGTGTATTCAACAACTACGGAACAGCCGCAAACTCAGCCAATATATTATAATGAAAACCGCGCAGAAAGTAGTCCAAACTATAAACCAAATACATCTGGTGATCTTTATGGAAACACATATGGTAATATCAATGATAACGAAGAACAACTTCAAAGGGCACACAGTCAATCTTTCGTTTCTTCTGCCAATCAACTGGGTAGACGAGGTAAGAAAATCAGGACTCAAACTTCTAAAGACGAAGCGGCCGATGAAAAAGCTTCCGTTAATAACACTACTCTTACTATCAAAACATCAACTGGAGCCATCATAGCACTTCCCACCTTAAAAGATATTTTATTGACCCCAACAAGTATGATTCCGTCTCAACAAGCGCTCGTACAAGCCGAGCCCAGTATTGCACCGACAGATGCTCCCACAACAACCACCCAAAATAACACTGTTACGTCAACTGCTCCAGCCATAACTACTACCCAATCTGTTTCAACGAGCACTGAGTATCCAAGATCGACTGTAAAGGCCCAAGGTAGTAGTAGCACCTCTAACTACAATATTTGGTCCACTTCTTCAGCCTTGGGACAAATCTGGCAAACTACTGTATTCCTAGACCCAATGACAATTAACGACGGATTGATCAGCGATTCTGACGCAGAGACTATTCTTCCAAGTGCAAACACGTACATCGCAAAGCCAGTCACCAACAAATGGAATAACAATCTGAGAAGTGGATACTCTTCTCCTGTTCCTACTACTTTGTTTACTGATCAAACTGACCAAGGCCAATACTCGACATATACCACTCCACTGAGTACAACCATTATAGAAGAAACGACTACGAGGCTTCCCGAAGAGATAACTTACGTTTACACAGATAGTCAAACATTCGAAACGGCACCAACCACACAGTCGAGTCTCAAGTACAAAGCAAGAGAAGAATTTTTCTCTCAATACAAAAACTTCAAAGAAGATGAAGTTGTTACCGAAAAACCTAAAAAGAATAGAGAAGGAAAAGCGCTTTCTCAGCCGATACCCGTTTCTCCATTGCAACGCCTCAATGCGACAGACGTCGATCTGACAATGATGACCAAGGCAAAGGAAATGTTCGGCGGACTGAATGCAACAAGTGCTAATACTTTAATGAACGTCATGAAGCAAGCTGACAGAAATACAACCGTGCGTAGATTGATTCTCTTGCTCGTACAAACGTGCGACGACGATCATAACAAAACCATTGAAGCTTCCAGAACAGCTCTTTTGGACGCTCTTATAAGAATACCCGTCGAGGAATCGACGACTACCGTTACCCAAAACCCTATTACAGAAAATTTAGAAGTAACTGGACAATTCGATTCGCATAAAACCACACCTCCACAGACAACAAATTATTATAATGTCAGACGCTCCGATGAGATTTTTGATGCAGATGACACGAAACGACCGGAGATTCTTTCGAGGTCCTCAGTGAGTCGCAGAGGAAAAAGTTTCGGGCTGGAGCCCATCGTATCATTATCAACGCAAGCGACAACGACGACGACTGAGCCCACGACCACCGTGACGGAGACACCTGTCTTCACGACCTCGACCAGCACGTCGGTATCTTCCAGCACCTCCGCGGCTCCCGTGGTCACGATCAGAATGAGTCGAAGAGGAAACCGCAAGTTTAAGGTTAAGTCTACAAAGACAGCGATCTCCAGCAAGCAGGCCCTGGAGAAGGGTGCGTACACGTCTTCGGAGAGAGGAACGACCAGCTCGCTGGAAGACCAGTCCGTGCCATCCGACACCAGAGCGCTGGAGCTTCTGCGGTCCCTGTACTCGCTCGCCGCCCGGTGGGGCTAGACCCGCGCCGTTCATAGTTCTAATGCGAAACTCGATACTTGATATATTTTGTTGCCGATAATGCGATCGAGTGAACAGTGGAATGTTCATATTTGCACTTTTGTAATGCTCAGTATAGTAATACCTTTGCCATTTATAAGATATATCTACACAATCAGTAACAGAATAGCTCTTTGATGTGAACGGACAGAAGTGATTTTGCGCATTGCATGATTGTATCAAAATTTACTTAGCTAAATGATAATTTAATGGAAGAATACTTATTTATGTATAAGCAACCGTTCAATATGCATTCTAAAATATACGGAAAGAAATTGCGTGAAATGATTCACCTCGCAGTTGAAATATTTAAACAAATTGTTATTATTTTAAATTCATTGTTTTCTTGACGTAGAATAAGGGTTGAAGTAAAAAACAATAGCATGTATATAATAATACAAGTTCAACAATAATCTTAATGATGTAATTTTTGTTCCTGAGGTTAAGAAATAACGTATTACCAATATATTACATTATAAACGTATACTGCATAATGTAATACAATACATACCGAAATAAATTTTATTTGGAAAATATTGTATTAATTTATATAAAATTTGCCGAAATTAAATATTTACATTAAATATTTTTAAGAATGTTACCTTAATCTACTTATTATTATTAATACGTATATCCAGCATTTCTTTATCTATTGCTTTTTTGTTGTGAATATGTTTTCAGGTGTCTATTAACAAATTTTTGCTTTGTTGCCTCCAGTAGTTCGACAGATTATACTAGAAGAAATGTACGATACGTGTCAGTTGTTTGTAAACTATCATTGACAGAATTTTGTAATATATATAGTTAAGTTCGTATATTATTGACTGTAAAATATATTGTGTGAGTCTAAAGGCAAACGTTTGTTTTGAATGTGAGCATGTATTGTTGAAATAAAATAATATATAAAACTGAATATCGTGTTTTGAATATGGACTAAACATTTTCATGTGAGTTATTTAAAATTTCATTATAATATAAGAAAGATTTGTAGAAATCTCTGCTCGATTATTTTTTTATTTATTCACGGCTGGTTACGACGACTCTTTTTTTATCTGATGATGAGTTGAGGCCACAATTAAAGCTATTAACGACATAGTTTTGTGTATAATTATTAACACTAAGCAGACAGATACGACGATTTTTTTTATTTGATAATCGAGAGTATTTGAGATTACTATAAAATAGTTTTAACAGATGTATTTTGTACGAATAAACATTAATTAAATAATTTCGCCGTAAAAAAAATATATATTTGTATATAAATATAAAAGTAAGTATAAGTAAATGATAAATGATTTAAAATTCATTTTCATGAAACGCGTTTAAGATATTCACAACATTTTTAGCTGTATAAGATATAAAAGTTTTTATTAAAAGCTGAAACTATTATGTATAAAATATTAGTACTATAAAAATCTTAAACAACAAAACGGCTCCAATCGGAGATTCTGTATACCATAACGAAGACGGTGGAAAAATATAATATTATAGAAACGCTCGACATATACTTTTGCTACTCGTTGATAGATGGCTCTATCCTAAAAACCAAATATCTTTGTAAAATTTATGGAAATAAATTTATTCGCGATATTAATATCAATGTCGTTAGCATTATGATACCTATAAAAATATATTACTTTCGTATTAGATTACACATTAAAGATTAAATATAACAAGCCTGAGGGATTAAATTCATAAAAATAATGTAAATTACGTAATGAGTTTCTATTACACACTTAATGAAAATAACTAAAGTATTTCTCAGGAATAGATTTTTAATGTGAACTTTGGCATCAGTAGTTGGCAGTTTAATTCACCCAAGTAAAGTCGGGAATGCAGTTTATTCTAAAGTTATCCATATAAAAAAAAAACTGGAACATTCAAGATGGGGATTCAACGTGGGGATGGCAAGAGTTTTAGTAACACTTAGGAATATTATTTTTACTAGCTTATAAAGAGGCAAGTTACTTGAAAATTATACCTACATGTAATTTAAAATAACTTAAATTGAAAAAAAAATCTAAGCAAAATAAGTTTATAATTTTTTTCAAATTATTAATTTTAGCATTGTCTTTCGTGTTTTAGAGTTATTAGAGAAATATCGGTCAAGTCACATAAATAGGGATTGCTAAAAGTATCTTTTTATAAGAGAAATTCCAATACATAAAGATATGTATATTGTATTTAGTTCTGTTATTAATTGGATTAATTTTATATTTTTATTCATGCATACTGAAATACACGCATTAATAATTTAAAATGATTTTATAATACATTAAAGTGATAAAATATTATAGAAATATATGTGTTAAAATGTTTCGATGCTATTTAGTATACATATATTTTCTAAATATCAATGAAATATCTAAACAGATAAAAATAATTAAATATTAAATAAACCCGAATTTCTGATCCATGCAAGTCTATTGTTTTTATGCTTATGGTATGTTTTAGTAAGAATTTTTCTATTCGTTTATTTGTGCATCGATAACTTAGAACACGTTTTATTAAAAATAATATGTAAAATTTATGAAAATAATTAAAAAAATATATATTAGAATTAATAATAATAAGCATTGTGTAGTTAGCTGGTTTAACTCAATGAAAATATTTTTATAGATTTAATGGCAATATAAAACCGTTTGATTTGGTATTAAATGTTTTGTTTGATTTTTTTTTTATATTTTTAAATATTTGTAAGATAGATGAAAAAAGCTTTCCATATTACGTATGGTACTTAAGGTCAAATCGAAATGTGATCTTAAGGCTATTTCAGCAAGGATCTGATGTATTTTGAAAATAAAAACATACAAATGTAAGGGAAGTGATGTATACTATCGTTGTGTAGGGAATTATAAACATAAAAAAGTAATGATTTATATAGACAAATGGCTTTCTTTTATTATTGCAAAACACTATGAAAATGGATACATTGTAAAAATATAAAAATATATTTATATAAAAATACATTAATATAATACTGTTGCTTATAGTAATACATAAACAAAAATAATGTAAATACAAAATATAAAATTATAATTTATAAACAAATAAATTATTAAAGAAATGGAATTTTTTTAAATAAAATGAAAAAAATATAAATAAAAAATACAGTTTTAAAATATTCGTTTTCATGGTAACCATTTATGACTATTCCTTAGATATAAGAATATTATGATGTTCGTAGAATTTTGCATATAAAAGTTTCAAGATACATTGGACATTGTTTTTTTTACATAAAATATTTTAATACGTTTCATGAATGGTCACTACATCCAACCGAAGTCCATTTAACTCCGCACTGGCCTACAATATAAATAAGTACAAATGAAACTGGATGAGAGATAGCTTTATGTAAAATAAAACATAAGTTAAATTATTCTCAAAATATTATATACAATTTCACTAAATCTAGCATACTTTAGATTCAGCACCAACCGTGTACACGTGTCACTGTTTGCGCTACATTTACATAAATAAGTATTATCAGGAATAATAACTATTTCTGAACCGAAGTCGTGCCAAGTCGAGGATGCTTACTTTTTGTTACAACGCTCAATACAATTTTACTGCTGGTGAACCGCGAAAATCTGGCGTTGAAAAAAGTTAACATCCTCAAGTCAGTTCTCCACGGAGAGTATTGTAACATCATTATGGATTAGTTCCTCGGAGGAAGGTACTCTCTGTTAGGCTGCTGAGGGCTGCCCGAGAAGCCGGGGTCTGATTGGCTGCCGCCAGGACGGGATCCGGGACCGGAGGGAAAGGCTGGACCACTGGGAGCTCCTGATGGGTATCCCTGGTTACCAGACGGGTAGGATGGCGAAGGAAGCTGCTGTCCTTGAGATCCAGGGTAGGATGACGGGCGCTGGGAAGACGGGAATGAGGAAGACGGGCCTTGAGAGCCAGGGTAGGCAGTGGATGGTCCTTGGGTTCCTTGAGACCCTGGGTAGGAAGAAGACGGGTTTTGGTTGCTGGGATAAGGGGTAGAAGGACGTTGGGAGCTGGGGTATCCACTGGATGGGCCTGATGAGGGTCCGCTGGGGCTGTAGCTGCCAGAGGGTCCCTGGGGATAATCGGATGAGGGTTTTGGAGAGCTAGGGTATCCGCTTGAAGGCTTGGAAGGCTGACCGTAGTTGGATGAAGGACCTTGAGGTCCAGATTGGCCTGGATAGTTGGCAGAAGGTCCTTGAGGTCCAGATTGGCCGGGGTAGTTGGCAGAAGGTCCCTGAGGTCCAGATTGGCCGGGGTAGTTCGAAGAGGGTCCTTGGGGTTTAGACTGACTGGGGTAATCAGCAGAAGGTCTTTGTGGTCCTGATTGACCTGGGTAGTTGGTAGATGGTCCTTGAGGTCCTGATTGACCAGGATAGTTGGTAGAAGGTCCTTGAGGACCCGATTGACCAGGATAGTTACTTGAGGGTCCTTGGGGTCCGGATTGGCCTGGGTAGTTGGCAGAAGGACCCTGAGGTCCAGACTGTCCTGGGTAATTGCTTTGAGATCCAGGGTAAGATCCTCCTTGTTGGCCTTGACTTCCAGTGATGGTGTAATCGTAAAGGTTAGCATTTAGACCAAAGAAACTAGGGGCAGAGTTGCAATCAAACTGGTTCCACCAGACGCAAACAAACACTTCCTGGGAGAAGATGGTTCCATTAGGGCATAAGAAATCGTATGTCTTGTTGTTAGCGCAAACGTGGAATACTTGACATTGAGTTTCGACATCAGCGTAGTATCCAGGGTACTGTTGAGAATCACAGCTGAAAGAGGTCTGGGGGATCTCGGAGTAAATTGGATAGTCCTGACCGGGCTCTCCAGGAATAGCGGAGTAATCGCCTTCATCGTAAGAACCACTATCGTCTCCTTGCTGACCAAATCCTGATTGTGACTGACCACCTTGGTAGTTATTATTGCCGCCGAACGATCCTTGGTTTCCTTGGTTTCCTTGGTTGCCTTGGCTGCCTGGATATCCTTGATTTCCCGAAGGGTAGTTGGAAGACGGTCCTTGACCTCCCTGTCCTCCCTGACCTCCTTGACTTCCCTGACCTCCTTGACTTCCCTGACCTCCTTGACCTCCCTGACCTCCCTGACCTCCCTGACCTCCTTGTGGGTAGTTTCCGGATGGTTTTTGTCCAGGATATTGTTGGTTTCCAGAAGGCCTGCTAGAACCGGGACCAGATGGGTATCCGTTGTTACCGCTAGAATCAGTAGGGGTATCTTGAGGATAGGAAGTGGAAGGCCTCTGAGGCTGGTATCCACCGGTAGAGCCTGAAGGACCTTGCCCTCCATGTCCACCTTGTCCTCCTTGTCCTCCCTGGGGGTATTGGGTTGAAGGTTTTTGGGATCCTGGATATCCCGAGCTAGGACCAGATGGGCTAGAAGGACCAGATGGGTATCCTTGATTACCACTGGGCCTGGAGCTTTGAGATTCTCCTTGTGGCCTTCCTGATGGATATCCGCTGCTGGAGCCGGAAGAAGGATAAGAGGGACTGGAACCTGGATAGGGACTGGAACCACCGGACGAGTAGGAAGGAGTGGATGGGCCACCGGACGGTGAGTATCCAGGATAAGCCTGGGTGCCTGATGGAGATCCTGGGAATCCTGCGTTACTGCTGCCCGGGTAACCGCCGGTTGAGCCACCGGGGCGGGGAGAAGAGGGACTTGCGAGTGGTTTATCGGGGCGGTTGTATGTATAGCCGTTCTGCGCCTATTGAAGTCATCAAAATCAATAAAACTTCCTCAACATAATAATATAAAAAAATATATTCAACTAATTCACAATATACTCACACTAACTGTTGCGCTGATCGCGAAAAGCGCTGTAATGTATAAAAAAGTTCATATTAATCTTTAAAATTTCTAAGCAAACAATAAGAGATACTTAATATTTTTTATTTCTCTCAATTGCGACTGAATTGTCTTGTCAAATGGCGTGATTGTTCTGCGCCGAGACCTGCGCGACATTAGTTTTTCAAGAACAAACACATTTGCCAAATGGCCGTTACCCTTGACTATTATTCTCAACGTATGGAAAATTAGTAATAATGCATTTGGCTTTAATTATATTAAAAATTAAGTTAAAAATGGCTTCTCCAAAACAATGGAAAATATAAATTACAACGTTATCAAACAAGAGACGGCTTTTAAAATACACAAAAAATAAACTCAAAGATAACAATGCCTATCGAGGAGAGTTAAAAACCATTTCAAATACAATAGTCGACGTAAATTTTTCTGCATTTTGCTACAATGTATCCATTTTTAAAGAAAAAAAACGATACTATTTAAAAAAAAAAATTATATTATTTACATTTATTTTTTTGAATTCAAACTTGATATTGCAAACATGCATTTATTTTACCTGTTAAAAAAACAAGGGTACAAAATAAAATGTTAGTAGATAAATCAATTATTAAGAATAGGAATAGCTTTAGCCATTTAGTGGAGAGAAATTTTTGATTCGTTAATAAACATAATACGAGTTTAAATTTTAAGAATTTTCATGACTTTTTTACCACAAAAGTAAAATAATAATGGGAAAAACTTTACGCAAAACACACGGAAGTTAATATAAGGAAAATCTTTTTTTTTTATCAAAATAAAAATTTGTTACTATTCAAAATATTTATTTTAAATATCACTTGTACTGTTCAGTTAAATATTATCATTAAGAGCTTTATTATATTAAATCAAAGCCAGAAATTGATTAGTCTATAATATTCAGAACCACAAAAAAGTGTAATCGTATACTGAGTAAGTGTGCTCTGTCAATAAATAACCCTCTTCAGGTTTGTGAGAATCAAAGTTTTCGCATGATGTTTCATATACCTGTAAAAACACGATCCGACCTTGCGATAGTAAAAATTGAGTAATGCCACCGCTCTGCCAGTGGATATAATTACAAGATATCATCTCGGTCTTTTATTAGTGCGTGAACTAATCGGATAATTACCTGAAAAACTACGTTTAACTATTAATGAAAAAAACTGGTAATTTTTACGAGATACAAACTTAGATTAGATGATGACGTGGCCGTGTATAAGCCAGTATTGTTAATTATCAACCGTTGCGACAGAGCCTTGGCATGAAAATTTTCGGGAAGCTCGGTTCAAACCTGGAAAACATGCTTTTGGGATAATTTCAATATGCAATATTTAAACCTTAAATAATATTTGAGATATTCATATAGCTTTTTCTAGTTAAATAAAATGATGTTTTTATTAGATTATTAGTAATTGTTTAGCCACGCTCAAGGCGCGGAAATGGTTGCAATTTATTTTAATTATTTGAAAAACTAGAGTTATTTACACAAAGCATAGATTTAGTATAAATTTGACAATTTATAAAAACTAGGCACCTTTTTCAATTTCTATTTTTGTATTATAAATCTTTATTATGTGCCACCAAGCGTTTTGAAACTTAATGCGATCCGTAGATTACAATACAGTTATTTGAAAGTTACAATAATGGCAGTGTGCAACTAATGCAGTCTAACCAGACAATGTACATCATGTATTATATAATTAAAACAAATACTTGATTAAAAGCAAATCAAAAGCTCTTTAGCCTGGTTGAGTGCAGAGGCTCGCCCGCCGCGCCATTAATGTCGCATCTCACTGCATTGTTACTCAATTGGAAGATAATTGTACGGAGCTGATGCAGAGCGGTCACGAGCCTGCTTGGCTCGCTTATCCGAAGCACTTAGAGCATGGACACCGGTGGATATACTGTGGGGTTGCTAACAATTAACCTGTACAATATTCCCTTAAAAACGGAAAAAAAAAAAATCAAATTTTGTTTGTACTACTTGTAAATTCTCACTAAAATAATATTCGCAAACCATTCTGATGAAGCTTGTAAAGTTTTGTATAAAAATTAAGTAATATTCTAATCAATAAATAATTTTATATATTGTAAGAATTTCTCAGCTTTTAATGCAGAATTGATTTCCTTAAGATAAATTTATATTTTCACTGTAAACGTATAAGTTAGGATGGTAAAATGGTTGTGTAAAATATAAAATTTTAATTCTGCTTGGAAAAAAATGTTGCATTAGAATGGCGAAATGCTATGAACTCGTTATTTACTAACGCTTTATCAGAAAAGGCAAGACATTTCTGTGATTTGTAAAAAAAATATTTTTGTAACAGAGATAACCGAAAATTCTCATTATTTCTCTTTTTTATATGGTGTGTTGAACGCAATATTATTTCACCGTTAATTCATTGGTGGATTGCGTATTGTCTCAACGATTGAAAAGAGATTTCAAATTAATAGTAAGATATTGAATACAAACCCCATAATGTAATGCATTTGAACGTACATAACTACTGCAGTGAAGTACTACTCAGAGTTACTAGTGTAGTAAGTTGGTTTAGAAAATATATTGATTTTCTGCGTATATGTTATTAAAATATAATATAAACACAGATGCCTTAAAGCCTTTTGATTTTTATTATATAATATATTAAATGTTATTTAAAAAAAATTGAAATTAATAACTTTATATAATCTTGTATATACCGGAGATATTTAGTAAAAAAAAGTACAATTATAGCCGCAGGACCGTAAATAAATATCGGTACTTATACAACCCGAGAGTGATTATTTCTTCACAGTAATTGCTCGAATATATTTTTTTGAAGTCAATTATAACATTAGTGTTTATTAAATGCGAATTAAGACGCTGCAGACGAGCTCAGGTGTTTGTTTTTGGCACAATTTGTTATGTACTGTTATTGCCAGGCCCACCTTCAGGTCTGAAAAATGCACTTATTCGAGTGCCATCGAGCTCCAGGAAAGTGATGCATGCTTGGTCGTGCAACTGCATCCGAGAATGACTTATCTCTCGTTCGTATCGCGGCAGCGTTTCGACCTTAATATCTCAAAAGAATGATATAGCTGCAATTATATCAAAAGACTTTTCCAGTAAAAGTCATCGTTGTGTTGTTATTTCCCAATACAGCGGTGATTATTCGTGAATCAAGTAAATCTTTTTAAACCAAGGATTTCGTAAACGCAGCGCGTATTTTTTGCACAGAATGAAAGAAAATAAAGGCTTCGACTCGCTCGTAATGCGTGCTTGTAAATTATTCTCGTTTTCACGGTCAATATTCTTATTGTTTTCAGATAATCTTGAGAAATAAAGTTGTGTCTTGTTTTTGTCGATTTTAAAATACAGCCTTTTCATTTTAAAGCATCCCGACGTAATTATTTTCAAGACGTAATTATAAAATAAACTGCAATATCCGGAAAAACCGCATGTATTATGATTTTAAAAATTCCATCGAAAAATAATAAAATACTCTGTTCGCGGATATGATTTGGAGTCTCACAATAATTTACAATGATGGCATTGATATACCTGTCGCAATATTATTGAGTTATTCGAGTTAACATTTGGACTGTAGAAATATCACATTTATTTCACGACATCATATTATTTATTTAGTAAGGTCCCCGGATTTTCTCAATACAATGGGGCTACGGCAAAGTCAAACAACTGTTGGCGGATCTTCAGTCACGCTTGGCCGATGTTATAAGCCCTCATCGCGTGGCTCGTATCGGGCGACCTTTCTTTCAGCACTTTAATGGTTCACGATATGAAACTATTACATTTGGGATATAAAATATTGGCCTAATAGGCTGTGACTGATGGAAATAAATCGGACATTAGATCTTACTTTGCATATTCAGGCCAAGCGGACTTACTTTATTGACTTGATTAGTCTGCGGCCGTACCAGTGAAGGGAATCATATTACGTACTATTTATTTAATCGATTTGACTTTTCTTAGGTTTATTTCAAAAACGTGATATTTTAAAAACCAAATAACATTAAAATGTGTGCTTGATGTAATACATGACTGTACCTTTATTAAAAATGAAACATTATCAATGGTTAGTAGTACAACAACTCCATCAAAAACAAACATATTATGTTTCTATTTTATTAATCTTGGAATCTAAGATTTTATAAAAATGAGTGAATGTAACGTAAATTTGAATGTTACTCAGCTTTGAATCTTCTATGTATTTTTGTAAAAATTTGCTACGCTAGCTTTACCTTTATATGGAGTTTTCAATTGTAAGTATAGCTTGCGGTAGATTTCCGTACATACATAATGTAAAATACCCATCAATCTCGAGAAAGAGAACACTGATCAGTGGGTGTCCAAACTAAACATCAGCAAAAAATAAAGCAAACAAGAATTGAACTCTACCGATAATAAGTGACGTTGGATGGAATCCGTATTTTTTGTAGTATTTATTATTTAAACATCGCTCCTTCATCACGACTTTAGGAGAATTCACGAAGCAGAGATGCGTTAAGTATCGACGGTGTACAGAATTTCATAACAGTTCTAGGGTAACCTGAACCTATAATAACATGAATACATTTCAGAATTTATAATTTGTTTATGGCAATATTGCTTTTAAATAGAAATGTTTTTTATTGTTGTTTAGACATGTTGAAGTACTTAAATTACCGTATTTGTTTTTATTTTAATTACAGTTTGTTAAGCGCCGAGTGTGAGAAACTTTGCATTCAATTTTAAAACATTACAAGTTATGTGCAACCTGCGTATGTAAGTGCGTGTGTTTATTAGTAATAGAATTTTAATTTATCGAAAAACTAGCAAGTTAATGTACTACGGCTTTAGTATATACCTCCGGTGAAGTGTTCCAATATTTGTTAGTGATAATAAGCGATGTGAATTTTTCTTATGTAAAATTTATTACTTAATATTTAAACTATGAGTACACTGAATATTATGTGTAAACTCCATATGTTTTATGGTAAATTACGTTATATTATCGAGTCGTCACGAGCCATGAAACGGTCGTTTTGAGATGTTTCTATTGACGCGTCTCGTGTCCAGGCAATGAGGTTGAGCAATAAATGATGATGAATCGACTTAACTGGAATATGAAATAATAAGAAAATTAATTAAACTAAAATGAGAAGACCTCGCGAGTCGGTTGGCCAACTGGACGGGACATTATTTCGTGTGCGCTTTGATGCCAAAATGTACATTATGTACTGAATAGCTGGCGGGGCAATTTGTGTGAGGAAAGTAACGGAGCAATCTTTGCGAAATGTAGGCAATACGCGATTTAACGCCTTCCAATAGCCCGCGCGTAATTATTAAACAAGAAATAAGTAAACTGCTTTCTAAGATTGTTTTTGCGAATGAAAAATATCAAAGGTTTAAATTGGGCAAGCGAGTTACGATATGTAATACAAAAAAAAAACAGATTCACTCATATAAATAATGCATGTCATAATTTTAAGTGAGAGTAAATAAGGATTAGTTTTTATCAAAGTGCAGATATTTTATTCTTGCTACGATTCTGCACTCACTAATCATCTTAATACACAGTATAAGCAATAATCATTGGAAATGAAAGAAACTGCTATAAAATAGAATTTGACTAGCAGAAAAATAATATATAATACAAGATACAAAAAAAAGAAGAAAAATATTACAGTTTTAAAGTTATAAGAATGCATTTCCATATTCCAATGCCAGAGCATTTAAATCCAATTCAAAGGAAGCATTTATTTACTGTATATTTTCTAGAATTATATATATATATATAAATATTTATTTATATTTATATATATATATATATATATATTTATGAAATATCACAAGAAAATTCTACAAAAAAAAAAAAAAATTCAAATATATCACGTAATAGTTTCAAAGATCACTTTACTTGAATTGAAAAACTTTGTTTGAAACTTTGGTTGATTTAATTGTTGTGGTGTGTGTTTGAAAGCTTTGCAAATCTGAGAACGAACATTATATCTTTGTGGGGAATTATCGCCGAGTAATGAAGGCGTTGCATTTTCCAGTAATAGTTGGCGCAATTTTCAATTTGAAGAACACATTCGTATTCTTCCCGACGAGTGAAATAATGCCTTAATATGCATCATTACTTAAATTGTTATAACACAACTACTATTTATGATAAAGCAATGCAAAATTATCAGGTGAAGATAATGACCCGCGAACGTGTCGCTTCCTCTGAGCCTTCATCATGTCTTCATCGTTATTTCAGCCCCGGTAGAGACGCAACATCTAAGACTCTGAACGCATACGTTCCTTTTTAGGCTATAAAAGGGTGGTTATACTAAATTTGATTGTTGTGACAAACACACAGAGAATTATTGTGGTAAAAGCTAAAACTAATTGTATCTTGTGAATATATCAGATCGAAAGAAGAACTTTATTAATTCAATACCCAAAAATAAATCCATGGATCTTCCAGCACAATGAGAAAAGTATTAACGAGAAAAAATAACAATCGAGAAAAACAATGTATGAATAACATATAAAAGGCATATGATTCTTTGAAGATATTTATTGCTTCTATTGTTTGGAGTTAAATGAAATTTTCAATATCGCGAGCCTCTCACATGATGCGCCAGAGCGCAAAAAGCAGAAGTCGTTGAAAAGTTGGATATTCGCAAAGATAACCTTCGCAATTTTCCTTTGCAGTCTTGATGCAAATTTTGTAACTTAACCATTGTCAGCGGCGCGAGTGTGACCCGCTGCTCGGTTTTTGTAATAATCTAAAGCATTAGGTTTACGTCAATGCCGGTGTAGTGCAACCATGCAATAAAGTACGGAAAATATTGCCAAGAATTGCATTTAGCGAGAAATTATTATAATATAAATATCGTACACGGTGTATTTAAAATTAACACGAATTAGTTTTCGATGGAATATTTCGATTGAGCTTCCTCATTTTATAGCGAAGAAAATGTTACGATGCAATTGCGAAAAAAATGTGAGAAAAATTACAAAATTTTAGTTTTTTCTAAAAAATATACCCCAGTCTCGATGGTCTTATGTTTTACCTCTAAGTTAAGAGGAATTTTTACAAAATATTTTTGTTTGAAATGTGATAGATTGGTTACCGTTCTAAATATTACATTGATTTCAATCTAGTCGAAAGTGATTTCTTTTTAAATGGTTTTTGACCAACGCTGCTAAACAAATTTTATTATTCAATATATTTTCGAAAAAGTGGTTACTGTATCTCGTGTGCGTTTTATCAGCATTTTTATGTAAAGCTGTGAGAAGTCCTTTGTTTGCTGATATCTGATACCTGCAATACAATCTGATCTTACTAGAACCGGTGTAAGCCGATGGCTGTACTAACCATTGTAAGAATTAAGGTTTGATTATATTTCATAAATGCCTTCGGCCTGCTTAATTACTCTAATAAATAACAATGGAATCTTTGTCAATCTCGGACGTATGTAAATCGTAATCTTTTACTATTGGGTCGCAACATCTTGTTCCCACAAAGTCATTTTAAAATATAAATATGATAATTCTCAACGGTTCGTTAGACTGAATAAATAATTACACGAAAATTATTTAAAGCATGAAATTTGCTGTCCGTACGCAGATGCAATCGTTTGATGAAATTGGTAATTTTATGCAGTGGCAATTGTGCGCTGCGAGATTCGTCTCGCGACATTTTCTATCCAATTGTTTAAATTAACTTGAATTGAATCGAATGCAAACGCATTGAAAATCGATTGCAAAATTGATCAAGAAGATAAAACAGAGATGCGCTGTATTTGCGGTCGAACAATAGGCACACCAACACGACCCGAGGAATGGGAATCCCCCGAAGCACCGATCGGAACAAAATCAATTGCCTTGCGTTAGAAAGCTCCGAAAGAACCATCAAATTGCATCGGTTCGTTTTATTTAATCTCCTTAGTTAAACGCAGCACTTACGATCGCAGCTGAAGATATCCGCGGGCATGATGCATAGACAATTGTTTTAGCTTCATTAAGTCTTCAAGTCTATACTCTTACCTTTGGATTGGTTTTGCGTGAGATCTCTCTGTACTTACAGTTTTCGCTACGATAGAATTACGAGATTTTCCAAGGAAGAAATCCGCCGAACGGATGTAAAAGTGAATGCGTAATTAATTTTTTTTATTCAAAAGTAAATATATTAACTAAACATTCTGCAATGATACGTCTTCAAACAATTTTTTAAATTTATTTATATTCAGTGATAAATATAAAATACTGCGAATAACCTTATATTTAGAAAAGCAAGCACGAAGGAAGACAGAATACCATTAAATATTGATTTTATCTGTACTATCATACAACCTTGTGCTGTAGTTCCCGGTGATAAAGAATATCACTCCACCGTGGCGATAAGAAGTCATGAGACCTCATTGTGCGATACGAGATGCGTAGGTAGGTGCTCGGTGTGTTTGAAAACATTTTCCGTTCAACTTAATTTATCGGGACTTAAGCCGACAACAATGCGAATGATGCTTCGATGATTGCGAAATCCTGCAGAGGATTGTTTGCGTAGAGGACGATCATAACCAATATGGGTTGATGTATTCAATTCAATCCATTTCCACGATGGTCTTTGTGAACGAAATGACCTCTCGGAATCTCAAGAAGCTACGGCCTGTGGAAACGAACGGCAGGGCTTAAAATCAGAATGCATCATTGTGATTGTTGACCTGATTCTACTGTTTGCAATCTCGAAGAGTTAAGGCTTGTTTTTGATGCATATCGAAATTCAAGAGTACATCTCGTAGGATGGCCTGCAACGATTGTTTTCTTAGGGAAGACATATCTATTTAAAAGAATACGCACTCAAAATATTAAGAAGTAATTAACCATTAAGTAATTAGTCATATATATAATATAAGATTTAATGCAAAGATGTAAGAGTCGGAAAATATAAATCCATAGTTACGCAAAAATGATTAATTGTGAACAGTTCTAAAATTTTAAAGTTTAATATAATATTTATTCCATCTTACCGACAAACAGTGACAAATGCCGCATATTGTTGATGCTGTCTCTTCTATTATATAAACCTAGAACAAAAAAAAAAAATACAGGATTAAAAATAATAAACGCGTTTCCGGGAGTTGGTTTTCAAAATCAATATTTATTGGACGTATTGTCAAAAGCCCACTAAATTCTCCCGAGAGAACTTTTCCGTCGGCAACCGCGGAATCCAATTTCGTAATGTAATAGCATTTAAATAATGTGCCATTGTTTGAGTTTCCAATGTTCCAGTAGGTCCATCGCAACTATATGAAGTTGCGGGGAACGTTTCGGACTTTTCACAACGCGACTCCGGGCAGTTCTTACGCTCGCAACCTGCAGTACTGAGCCCCACATTTGTACTACTAATTGCTACAGATTAATTAAATGAGGTGTTTATTACTAATTAAATTTAAGTACCCTTTTGTATGTTTTCCAGTAAAACAATGAGTTAAAAACTCAAAACGTGATATTTATCAATAAAACAATAAAATATATTAAGATTCTACTATGAAAGGTTTAAGCATTCAAAGTACTTGTGTGTCAATAATGAACAACTTTCTCAAAAATATATATTTTTTAAATTTTAGTTCAAGCGCGCAATGCTATGCATGCGTAATAACTAGTGCAATCTGTAGTATAACAGGAATGTATAAATAAAATAAAAAGATATTATTAAAATTAACAGTTACGTATACACTGCATTATATTTATAAATGCATTATTTACTATTACGAAATAAATAAAAAAAACAGCTTACAAAATCGTTAAAAATTTTAAGTGAGTTTGTATATTACATATTAATACAAAAAAACTTGACCAAGTTAAAACCATGTTGATGTAAAAAAACCCATGTGAAACACTCTTAAAAGAAAATCAGTTGTAATTTAGCCAGTAAAGTAAAAAAGAAAACATAAATACAAACTGTCCGAGATGAATTGTTTTTTATTGTGAGCATCGACTCATTATGAAATTGAGTAATATTTATCTCTCTAAGCTTTTAGCGTGATCTCTTCGGCGCGGGCGCGAACCAGAAGTGGTACAGAAAATGAGAGTTTTCATCATCCATCATCTTAAGCGTAGACTGAACGAACTCTTGCCCGATTATCTCGGAGCTTGGTTCTTCTGTTGCCTATGCATTTCAACAACTTTATAGTGTTCAAGTGATTTTATAATTCTATAATCATGATGTAAACAAATGATCGGTATTGAATAACATATCACACGTTACAAGGTATATTGCAAATATATTGATTACATTCTAACAGTTATTCGATAGCATTTTTTGCTATACATCGATATGTATACGATAGCATTCGAGTGTAACAATGTAAAAATTATGCAATGCAAAGGAAAATTTTAAGTGCGACACATTTTGAACACTGCACAAAAAAAAAAAACAAACCGATGCAAAATTTACTAAAAAAAATAGTTGATATTATTGCGTCAATACATCTCCTATTTTTTTGAAGGAATAAATTTTAGTTGGCATTAATAAATACGTGAACATATCACAAAAATTTTCTATACAGTAACATGAATCTCCACCATTTATCAGAAAATACGTATCGATTGCGATGTACAAACTTCACTTTTATTAAACTTTTTACTGTCACATTTTAAATTAAGCTCGCGCTGTCGAAACTGAAACCACAAAAATCGATGATGCAACTCCTGTCCTTTCTTGAAAGAAACTTTCCCTCTCGGCACACGACGTCGCCTCGTGGGGGAGACAAAGGCGATTGCCGGTATCCAAATTCAAAATAGAGTAACTTACCTCGCCAACTGACGAAGTACGTTTACCTACAGGTGGTTGTTAGCTAGTCAAGCTGAGACTGACTCTGGATCCGCGACGCACCACTATTTATACGGCGTCTCGAGTTTGCATCCACCCGACGTACCCCTACCCCCTTATTCCTAGTGTGAGTCTATCTGTGTGACCCACACGGTCGAAGTAACTACGCTGCGGCGCTTCGGCTGTGTGCGTGGGTTGGTATCTTTTCTTGTACTACAGACGAAACCGAGAGTGTGTGCGAGCTCGTGAAAATGCACTGGAGGGGAGTTAATGAAACCGCGGTCTGTGCTGGTGCGTCCGCTTGTGTTGGTGTCGTGAGTAATCGTGCGCTGCTCTGAAGGTAGACTGCGGATCATCGAGTGACCCAAAAGGATCCGATATAGACGCATAACTGAGATGGACGCTAATCTAATTGTGCAGAGATAAAAACTAGAATAAAAAATACAACAGGAAGCTTTGCGGTGAAGATGATATAATAAAAATGACAAAAAAACTCTACGAATACACAAACATTTTTTTTTATCTTGTAATTATGTTCATAAAATTAATAGCTTTACTTGTTAACACTGTAGAGCAAAAATATAATTCTGTACGTCAAATGTGGTAGTTGCGGGTGAGATTTAATAAGAGATCTCGCAGACGAATATTAATTGTGTTATTGCATGCTCCTCTATGTGCATGTGTTCTCAGGCTAATAACAGAGGCATCCGGGAGTTAGTTAGCGCTATTTGTTTCTCTACGATATGATTATCAAATTTAAAAATAATTAATATCATAAAAACTACCATATATTATTCTCATTAGCATTAATTTGACAATCAATTTAATAAATCAAATGTTTCTTCCTACGGCTATTTAAATTGTTGATTCGGTAGTCACAAGTTATACAGTTTTAATTTAAAGCGATGTATCCAATACGCTGTAGAAGATTTTGATTACAGAGTGGAGTACTCACTACCAGGAATTATTTTTACTTATAATTAATGTAGACATGCTCTTGTTGGTTTCAGTTACGACACGTAGTGAATTCGACTTCGGATGCGAGAAAATGTGGAAATTACGAAAGGTGAAAAGTGCTCATGATTGCTGAGGAGTGTTTTTGTGATATCCCAGCAAAACTTCATCGGGATCAAAGTATGGACGCTAGTACCTGTTGATGAGAACATTGTGAAGTCTAATAAGTATGAAGAGAGCACGAGGCGGTCACCGCGGCGGAGAGGCGTCATTTGAACCATTTATAAAGGAATTCCAGGCTTCGTTTCCTGGTTGATGTCAGTTTTCATGTAATTCACAGAAAAAGCCAGGTGGTAACGCAATTTTTTTATTGATTGCTTAAATCCTCTGTTTCTAAAGAATGAAGATTTATAAGATAAATTTAACTACTTTGCTCGAGATAATAATATTTTTTTTTTTTTTTTACTTTTAAAAATATGTATATAAACGTATATAATCATTAAAAATTATCTGAGTAATTTAAATAAATATTAAATTCATGACACAAACATGTATTTTCTTGTTTATTTGCTTGCGTATTAAGCATACATGAATGTAATAACATATTTTTCTTGTAAATTTTTGCTCAGCAAGTGCTTTGATATTCATAATTGAGTTTATCTTATAGGTATTAAGTAATTGAAAAAATAAAACTATAAGGTTTGGAAAGGAGAAAGTAAAAAAATCAGCATTTCACGTAATTATCTTTACAGATGCCTCAATTTCATTTCTTTCAGATTTTCTCAACGATTATTAAATATGGTATCTAATAGGAAATGCATCATCTACATTTGGCTACGAGCTGGAGAGTATAATATTTCCTCAGTTCCTAGATGACGAAATTAAAATTACTATAACTGAAAATATTAGCGTGAAATATGCATTTCAGATGGTGTCTTTGTTGAACTCAATCGCTAGCCATGATGACATAAATATTAAATGTCCATCATGCGCCATGGTATTTCTTAACATGCTAAGTCGATTAAATAGTTTTGAATAAAATGTTTAAAAACAACATTTAAAGAAACGAAGACACTTTTAAAAAAGAGAGAGACTTATAATCTTATAATTGTTTTTATTATTATTATGCATGTAACTTTTTAATTATATGTTAATCTACAATATATTACAATTTACATATATAAAAAAGTTCAAATAGTCTGAATAGTAATGTGATTAAAATGAATCAAAAATATTTAAATCAATATAAAGGTTGTTAAGAATCAGTTAATGGAAAAAATATCATCCGTCAATCTTTAAATTAAATCTATGAATATCATCAACTCCTAAACCATTCAAGTATGTGAATAATGAGGTACGTAAATATAATACAAATTTTTAATAATATTAAATTTTTTAAAGTTATTTTTCCATAGCTGAATATATAATCATAAATCAATTTTTAAATTCATTGCAATACTAAGATATTTGAATTTCAAATCAGCATTGTTCATTTATAAGTGCAGTTGAATGGTCATTTTAAAATATTCAAATAATATGACCTAGCTATAATATATACCTTTGAAGTGTATTAGTACTTTATTTCATATTTATTTAAACTTTAAAGATTTCAACAATCTTCATCATCATTAATATGTAGACAGATGAAGGTCGATGACGTCAAATATAGATTATTATTTTTATTTCGTGGCTCTCCTCACCACGTATTAGACGTTTAATTATATGTATCGCGAATTCAATGCATCTTCGGATGTCTTCTAGATATCTTCCTGTTCTCTCTTTCAAGGTTCAGAAAATTATCAATTATAATATTCAAAATAAAAATCGTTTTGAGATGACTTACATAAACTTAAATTGTATTATTATCTTTCTCGTTATATTTATAATTTTTTAAAGAATTTAGCTAGAATCAGTATATTTAATCTCATAAAAATATAATAAATTTTTTAAAACTATTTTAAATATGAAAGATCGTAGAAAAACAAAGTAGCTTCATGCAATTTTTAAAAATTCATTGTTTTAATAGATTGAAAAAAAAAAGATATATTACACGAAAATCCAGTTTTCGTTAAGATGACAAAATTGCAAATTCATAAATCATCCATTGCTTACACTATTCAAAAAGAGCAATTATGTTATCAAAAGAATGTTTTGTAATCAACGTGGGCCATGCATAGACAGGCGCTCTCGGTGAACATGTAATATTCGTAATATTCGTGTATCGGTAAGAGGCGCCGTGGCCAGTCCCACTTTCGGTTTCCCTGAAGATGAGCAGCCTCCCTGCCCCTCCCTCTCCCCCTCCCCCACCCCGCGGCCTCGGGTGGTGCTCGCTGCGACACTCTGTCGGCGATGGCCGAGGAGGATGGAGGCTGCATCGCGTCCGATACAACACATTTGATACTATTGTAATATCCGTTCATACAAACAAAGCTTTCACAGTCTTTTTATATTTCAAAATAATCGATGCATATTGAATTGATCGGTGAATATTTTTTCGTATTGATTTAATTTTTTTATAACAGCGTTTCGTTTGAATTCGTTTCCTTTAGTAAATCGCGATGGACTTAGATTTTAAGTTTACGTTTTTCAATGCCCTTTGCGTGTTAAACCTCTTCCCCCCTAGTTATATTATCGTGATTAAACCTAAAATAAAATGCCAAAGAGTTCTGCGTTTATTCAGATGCTGAACAAGTACCGAATGTTATAACCAAAATGTAATCTACTAGTGCATTTGTGATATTGGCAATGATTGAATGTTTTGCGTGTCGCAATACAATTATATAATGTAACATATTTTAAGCCATTCTAATTAAACCGAACAATTTAAAAAAAAAAAATGTTTTACGATTAAAAAAAACATTGCTATCGGTCTGCATGTATATAATTAAAATTTTAATGAATGCATATCATCCGTATCGATACGTATTGCACAGTTTACTTAATCGCCAAAAATAATTTGCAATTTACTTCTCAGTACTAGCGAAATAATGTTCTATGAATGTATACCGATTGTTCGGGAAATACATCGTAAAGCGAGCAGACCCGCTGACTACTTGAGTAAGATGTCCGCGGAGTTAATCTGCAGCTTTATGCAAGACGGTGTAACGCTACGGGAAAACTTAGAAAGAAAATCTCACACACCTCTTAACATAATTTAATGCACAGGTATCCAAAATAAAATACAGCAACACTAAGAAATTTACACGCCATAATAATAATGGTTAATTATCTGTTTAAAGTGCTGTATTATTTATAGTCTTGGTAATTAAATAGTGTCTGGTTTATTAGTGCTCGCAAAGATTTAAAGTAACAATGAACTGATTTTAAAAATGAATTAATGCATTTAATGTTTATTACCTCTGATTAATAAAATATCTAAATTCTAGGTAAAATTAAAAAAAAAAACCCATCTTTCATCAAATGTCATTTAATTCGATTGAACGATTTTCTAATTTGCAGCCCAAACGAAAACAAAGCAAATAAAAATAAATTCTGTTTATTTAAAACTTCAAGTAAAATAATTACACCAAATTTAAAGATTAACAAAGCACTAAATTTATGACATGATTTGCATCTGAGTTATATGAAAATAAATTTAATATTCAATGTTAACATTTGTAGGTACATCAGATAGCTACGTTGGCTAATTTGACATGTTTATTGTCTAATTAAAACAAATAATTAAACCGACTGACAATGCATTAAATTAAAGTTGCTGAATTTGAAAATATTCGCTGTTTTTTTTTATAATTTGTCTCGGAAGTGTACAAACATAAACAACGGTAAGATTTATTAGGTCTCAAAAACGCATGTCGGATCGCAGTAAAGTGGCGTAATTTGTACCTTTGGGGTCAAGAAAATAATAGCGTCGAGACGTGAGCTTTAGCATACCTGATACAATCACTTAGTCAATTTAATGTGATTATTCTACCAGTCACTAGTCGCTGTAATTACGATATCTCAGGGAAATGCTATGTTAAGCTTACTCTATTAGATAAGCGTATAAATATGAACAAGAGAAGATACTTTCTGGCACAGTAGGAAAAAAAAATAAATGTTTTTTTATTAAGTATTATAGCTAATTTTTAAAATCTTGAAAATAAAATATGACCAGACTGGATGCATAAGTGCTACGATTTAAATCTAGGCGTCATTTAATACAAATGATTTAAATATTAACATACTGCATGTAACTTACATAAAACCTATTTAAAGTTATCTTTACTTTTTTAGTATATTTTTGTTTATTAATTTATTTTTACTATTCGTATTTCATAGAAATACAAAAATTAATGAGAAGATATTTTTTCAAAAAAAAAAATTTCACGCAATCCCACACAATTTTTGATAATTAGTCCCCAAATTGATCACTAAAATTTATGTTAAAAAGTACCTTAATATTGTTTAAAAATATGAAAAAGTAGAATCTATTAATTTTATATTATTCATGGATAATAAAGGTATCACAATTTTTTATATATAAATATAATGGGTGTTTATTTGCTTGATTTCTGTGAGAACTTCTTTGTATCATAAAAATACACTAAAAAATTTCTGACGTTTATAACAGTGATCTGCGAAAATATTTATATTATTACTCATTAACTAAATACTCAAGTAGATAAATTTGTTTGTAATATTGTGGCTAATTGAATTCATTTAATTTAAAACTTCATTTCATTACATAATTTACAATATTAAATTAAACCAAAATATTGGGTGTTATTTTTTAACTATTTACGAATTTTAATTGCGTTGTATTATCAGTAATATATTGGTATCAAAGAAAGAAGATTTTTGATTGATCGTTAAAATATTTGCTATTAATTTTAAAAATCTAAAAGTTTCTCGCAAATCAAAGATTCTTACAAATACGCTTGTACATTCACATATAATTCATGATATAATTTTTTAGGGTAATAAATATTTGAACAAATTTTCTACGGCAGGAATTATAAAAAATATGTTTATTATACATTTAATATTTCACGAAGATATCAATAAAAAATAATATCTTTCATATAAATGGCAAAGATGTCTCGTAGACATGCCGGACGCTTTTATCGATCGTTCGTGATTAAAGTTTGAATACAACTTACTTCAAGTCTTTCACATTCGTGGGCTATTATTTATGTGTAGTCAATGGCTTAGACAGATCCAACATACTGCAGGAAATATCTAAATCAAATTGGAAATAATATTTGAGAAAGCCTTTATAATGAGACATTGGTGCAGTGGTTATTTTACTTGCCTTGTAGAGCAATGTTTTTCCAGTTATTTAATTTCTGTTTTGGAAATTAACAAAAGCCATATGGTTTTTTTCTGTCAGTTTGACGCTTTTAAATTAAAAGATAAAAAAGTGATAAGATTTTGTGTACATTGTAAGAATCTTAATTTTAATAGCAGCTAATAAAAAAGTTAAAATGTGTAGCTACTGTAAAATGCAAGTCATTTAATTTATTAAGAATAACCGCAGAGTCAAATTAAAATAAACACGGAAGCGTTATATTCGTTAAATTTAAATTCATCCTGTATGCTCATAAAAGGAATTTAAAGATTTTATGTTATGATTCTGCTCCGTGCAAAAAGTAATTTAAGACACTCGAAGCTACTCAAGAGTGATTAAACTAAACAATCATTAAACCATCCAAGTAATGACCAAATCATAAAAATAAAGTTAATTCTCTTCTTGTTGTTCTTCAAATTTATATTTCTTATTAAACCTAATAGTAATGAACCTTATTTAAAAATGTGTCTTCAAATTTAGAGTTATCATTTCATATAAAATAAGATTCACTCTATAATTTTGAAGAAAATACGTCTTATATTTAAAGACTATGTTCCTCTTTTTTTGGATTCTTGAGAAATGATTGTATTTTTAAGATTTTTTTGTTGTTGTTTTTTAAACTTAAAATATAGCACCATATTGTTAATTGATATTTTAAATTCCCCTATAAGTTAAAAATTCAAATATGACAAAAATAAAACGATTCCTGACACTATTTTTGATTGTTTAATATGATAAAAAAACGGGAATGATATTTAACAAAAAAGGTTTTTTTAAAGTTTGAATCGTATTTATTGTCTCTAGATGACACCATTCTATGTTTAGAATGATCTTAATAAAAGATCACTGAATGAATAAAAAAAAACTGATTAAAAATATGATTTACTACTTTTATTTAGATAGCAGATCAAATAGTTAGCTATTCATAGCATCTGATGCAACCCACACTACAGGGTAGTTTTTCATACATTGCATTCTTGATCCACTCGCTTATATTTTTGGAACTTTTGTTTATTCCGATTAATACCCACAGCACAATGGCAGAGTGATCTAATTAAAAGATGGTAGTGCAAATCCCCGCCCAGCAGCACTAATAGGGGTCACGCAATCCGCTGAGAGAATTCACTCCGAGAGACTCGAACCCTAAGTGGGCCATGTTTTGAAAGTTGAACATTGCAAATGAACCGAATAGGATGATTTCGTTATTAATCCCACATTAACATTGGGCTTTAAACAAACAGCTCGCCGGCACAGAGCCGAGGCGATAAGGCCGGCACAATAGGATCTGAATGCTCGCATTGAAGTTATTTGTAAATTTTTACTAATTTCTTCCATTATTTCCAAATGGATTAAATTAAAGATTATTATCAACATTAACAAAACGATCAAGAATTAACGATAATTTTTCTACACGCACCTAGAGCAGTTTAATCTTACTGTGAACCAGTTTCTTATTTGAGAAAAAAATACTGATTATCTCTAAATCCATATCTGACTAAATGTTGCATTTCTCAAGACATCAACAATGATAATTCTTCAATTGTTAGCTAGTTTTTATTTCTGTAGTTCTATATTAAAGTATGGTTACCAAAATAATAATAAAAAAGAAATGTAAACCTGATGATCAATTTTTAATAAATTTATGATCTATACTTTGATTGGCGAATATTTCTAAAACTGTCAAAATTATGTTGTTTTTCTAAAAACACTTTAGGGAAAATTGACCAAAACTTCGTTGGTCATACACAAATGATTTTCGTGCATATTTTTGTATGAGAATTTTGAAAATTGTTTTGGAGGAAAAATTTCGCTAAAACATCTAAAAAATCAACAGTATCAGTATTTATCTTTGATGGAACTTTTTATAAAAATGTTTGATTGAAATTTCACAAATACTGGTTTTATTATATATACATATTTAAACTAAAAATATTAATTAAGGAGTTAATTTTGATCACAAGAGTTTTAAACTGTCACTGTCAAGTCATAGTTAAAAAATGTACACCACTTTTTAATATTAAGTAACAAATAAAATGATCTTTGAAACCCAAAATTAACATTTTCAAAGATACTTATCTTTGCTCAAACTAATCGCTTGGTTACCATTAATACAGGTCAATTAGAATACCCCATTTATAATAATAGAAAGTAGAAAAATAATTCTTTATACAATTCTTGTAATTACTATTATCATTTTAAAAAAATATTACTTGTTAAAAATAATTTATAAAAAGTTAGAAGATTGCAAATACCATAAGGTAAAAATCTCACGTATCTCGGATAACGTGTCTAGGTCTTGGGTAACAATATAAACAACCATTAATCATTATAAGATTATTATAATTCAAATATGCATTTCTTGCATATCATTAATTGGTTCTTGGCTTATCTCATTGGAGATAATTTGATCATTGAGGTATCGATAGGCATCAGCGATGGTGAATGAAGGCAATAAAATCAATGGCATCTCAGCACTCTGAGTGACGTCACCGAAAGACATGATCTGGTAATAAGATGAGACGCATGAATTATGTTAAGTCATTTATTATGTTAACATTGAACGTACGTTAGATTACTGGATGTAGTTTCAATTTATTGAATTTAAACTTGAAACGTGCAATAACTAAAGTGTTGCTCCAAAAATCTATTAATAAATAAAATATTGTATTATAATATTGTAAGAATTATCCGAGGCCTTGGCAGAAATTCGAAAGATATAGTATTATATATGGAAGCAAAAAGGCACGTATTTTCTTCTATATACTTTTGATATTTGTATTGTATTTCCAAATACATATGAGTACGCCCATTATAATTTAAATGGCGTAAATTCAAGTCGATAAGAATCGTTGAATCCTTAACAAGCCGTTCTCTGCATTTCTCTTGACAATGCCGGCTTGCACTTCAGGAACGGGAGTGTTTACACGACGTAGTATGACATCGACAGATCTACTGTTTTAAAACTTAAGAGGAAGCGATTCCAACATTACCGAAGGCACGAAATACGTTATTGAATAGAACTGTTATATTTTTGATTATAAAATTTCATGTAAACCAATATAATATATAAGAATTCATTATATTGAGTAATTTAAAATTATGTGACCTATTTAAGTGGAAAAAACAATATTAGTGTGTTTTTAACACTTATGCAAACAAAAGTTCAAAAATATTTCATAATTACAAATTTGATTTTTTTAAATATATTTGAATCAATTTGTTTTATAATTTTTATAAAATTTTTACCATTAGGCTTCGTTAGCACGAAAACTTAATGTAAACAATTTTATACGTATTTTTTAAGGTAATGTTATTTCAATAATAGGTTGTAATTCAAAGGGTTTTAACCTATATTTAATAATGACAATCTTTTTTAAATGATGTAAAATATTTCAATGTCCTTGACTCAATTTATTTTGATTAAAGATTTAATTTTCTCGGCCTATTGTTGATAAGTCACTGGTTTCAGAACTGATCTACATAGTTAATAGAATACGGAGGACCCCCTGCATAGCTTGTAATAAACACAAAAGGTTCGCTGTTTCCCAGTAGTTAAAGTGAAGAGTTCCTGCTCCACTTTCGTCATGGATAGATATGAACTTATTACAGAATGAATAGAATTTATTATAAATTTGACTTGGGAACATTTCTTAGTATTTCGTAAGGCCATGTTAGTTTGTGAGCCAATACAAAAGGGGGAGGGGGGGGGGGGGCGTATGTTTAATCAGTAAGTGTCTATAATATTTTGTTTGTTTCACCTATTAAAATATAACTTAGATTTGAGTTGTATATATAATATTTTAAGTATTAGAGATAAAAATATAAAACTTACAAAAGGTATTAATTAAACCGAATTGATTATTTAATAATAAACGAAATAATAAGAATGTTTTTATTATTTTACTTTAAATGAAGATATTACAATAGTTAGCTTATTGATTTAACAATTTTCTATTGTAAATGATTTTTTTAAATTAAATTTAAAAACAAATGGTAAAAAATAGGTATTTTGAAATGTATTCATTATATATATTTATATTTTCGATGGTAAATTAAAAATAAAAAAAGACTTACTATACAATTAACATCTTTTGAAAAAGAGTCTGTTAGAGGAAATTTTTTCATTTTATTTTAGTTGGAAACAGTATTTTCCATTAACGAATAAAATATTTAATTGAAAGAAATCACCGTTTCTAAATATTTACACTCCACCCACAATAATTATTCTTTAAATAAGGGTTTTTGAAATTTTATTACAGTAAACCTAAGCATATTTTTAGGGAGTATATTTTATAATATTAAAATAAATCTTGGACCAATTTGAAAAATATCGTATAAAAAAAATTTACATTTGCAAAATTTGATGTATAGATTACATAAATTAAACCTTTTTCGTATTATGTAATGTTTTTTATGCATACTTTCATTAACCTGTACAGAAAGTATGTTATTGAATATATAAATGACTTTAAAACTGACTCACAATAAACGGTTAATTAATACTCTACATTGTAAATAATTCAGATAATTAATCGTAATTATATCATTTAGTATGAGATTAGATAATCAAGCATAGAAATTACCTATCTCGCAATGTACGCAACGCACTAACGACGCATATTTATCTTTTGATTTATTTAACTTCATGAAGACGTTCAAGTTGTGATCCCAAAGGAATGCAGCCTCCTATTTATCCAATCTTTCAATATACCCATCTGCCATAATACTTCTTGATCATCCGATATGATTGGGTATTTCGCAAAAGATTTAACAAAAACACGACCAAGAAAAAAATAAGCAAATTAGTTTAATGCTATCAAATATTCCAGCGAGAGCAAGCAACCGGTAATAATGGAAGTATCATGAAGACATTTAATACAATATGGGTAATATGTATTCATGATTACTATAATTTATTTATACTTATTGGGATTATGCTACGAGTGATTCTTTAAACCGAGACACGATAAACTTAAATATTTAAGATAATTTAAATATTCAACAGGAAAATTATTCTTTAAATATTCAACATTAGGAAGTTTGAGACTTTGATATAAAAATAATGTATTTATGCAATTATTCTTAAATAAAAGTAAAACTATCTTTCTTCAAATCGATAACATTTATATATTTTTTCCATTTCAAGGTCTTAAATTTGTTCGCCATTGCCATAAATTGCACGTTTGGACTGATTGAATATTTCATTAAACTTAACTATCGCTAATGATAATTCTACTACCTAGACCGACACTTTGGAATATCAAAGATGTAAAAACACAGCATGAAGTCCAAAAATCGTGTTCGTAGGTATATTATTATTATTTATTTAAATTTAATCGAAAGATAATTCCAGACAACCAAAATAAAAAGAACACCAAGCTAAAATTGTTTACCATTTTATTAACACATATTTCATTAATATTGTTTCCATGTATGATTTATGAATATGTAAAAAATAAGTTATTGCAACTTGATGTTTATTTTGGGAATTTGTAAAAATGAAATTGAATAGTTTGCATGAAAACAACGAAAATAAATATTTAAAGTATTTTTATCGTATTTTTAAAAAAAAAGATATACAAATCTTTTACTAAATTTTTAACCTAAAACTATATCTAAGTTCGAATTTTGGATAAATTCATTTTGTTTATTTTATTCACAAGCCATAAAACAGAGTTTAAAAAATATATGGTGTCTACAATGTGGTCTTCTCAAATATTTCTATCAAGTTACATATACACGATATAATATAAATAGGAATTCACGTATTAATACATTTTCACAATCCACTACTAAAATAATACAACTATGACTTTTTCCTGTTATGAACTACCACCCAAAATGAAAGGTGATTATATCATTAATCTTGCTTTATTTTGTGAATAAGATTTCCACAGAGCATCTCGATAAGAGATCTGAACGGCCGGGCGCGACAGAAACTCGCGGAACTCCGACTCGAGTCATGCCGCGCGGCAGGGGAACCGTCCGCATTCTCCCGTTTGTTTATTGAGGCAGCTATCAAATGAACGTTCTGAAGATTACCATTACACCGTTAAATAAACGCTAGATATTCCGCACTCCATTTGGTCTTTTGTTCACAAATAATCTTCGTATTTTATTGAGTAAGAGTGCCCGAACAAGCCATGTAACCAGCCACTTGCTTTTCGTTATAATGGAAATGTGCGTTTACACGATTAACGTGTTTTTAATGGTTACAAATAGATATCTTCAATAAGGATTAACGGTTAATTTAATAAATTAGTTACATAAAATATGACAGTTATAAGCCATTTGTTAAGTTGCCTTGAATATAGTGTTTAACACCACATAGTATATATATTTACCAAGAGAATCATATTGATTTAAAACAAAAGTCATGTAAAATAAGAATTTTTTTTTCATATGTGAAAACAAAATTAATATATGCAAAAAGAGTAGGCGCAAAAATTATTTTAAAGCATGTTGAAAATGAAAGTATCAATTAAAATTCTCTTCTGTCATATATATCACATACAATAAGTTAATTAATCAAACAATTTTAAAATGTCATGTGAAACTCCCTATAAGAAAAATGAAATGAAATTTTCTCATTGAAATAACCAACATTTAAGTATTCGCTACTCTTATAAAAATAAATAAATAAAATTCCTAGAAATTAAAAAGCCAAAGCAATTAAAAATACAAACAAATACGTGTAAGCCGGTACCTATTGTGTCTACAAATTAAACACAAAAAATAGAAACATTTTATTGGTAAAAAAATTAGGACATCTAATGTAATATGGAAAATACATATTAATATAATTTTTTTTTTACCAATAATTGACGGCGTAAAGCATGTTATGTTCTTATAACTACGATTAGCCCAAAGGTATTTTTTTTTTTTGATAAATACTATATTTTTTGGTTGAGGGTGGCATTTATATACACCCACACACACACACACAAATATATATATTAAAAAATATATATATATGTATATATATTCATATATATTTGAATGATGCCATTTAAATAAAATATGGGTCGTGAAATTTCAGTCTGAGATGTACGCGGCAAGAAAGAATATTTTATTACATGTGAAGAGTTAAAGAAATAAGTGAACACAAAACCAGGATCTGTGATGGGGAGCAGCGCGTTGCAGGAATGCATATTGCACTGCACAGGTCACGGTCCCATTGAAAGCTGAGTGCAGTGGCACAATAGGAGAGAATCATTCATCCCATTCCCATAAAGCAAAGTAAAAACTTTAACTTAGGTGTGAATAACGCGTTTTTGCCGGCACTCGATATCATTGTTTCCGTACAAACAAGCCGCAGTTGCGGATACATGAAATGATTATTATTAACTAACAAATTATGAATGAGTTACGTCTGTATAATTACAAATTAATATATTAATTTGCTGTGGATTTATGCAAATTGTTGATTCAAATTATAGATGGCATTGAAGGGCATCGTTAAATACTATGCTAATCATGTTTTTGCAAGCAGACGCGAGCTTTTTTTGAGTTTGTATTGTTTAGTGAATTGCAAATATAATCGTCATGAAACGCTTTATATAAAATAATTAAAATATCTTCGGTTGCGTTTAATTTTTATATTAATATTTTTTTACGGTGCGGAGATACGAAAGATAAATTTAGAAAACAAAATATCAAATTAATACATAACGATTAACGTATATAAAATATATCTGATTAAAAGAAAATTGAAATATTTCAGTCATTTAAAATACGGTAAAAATTTTGATGTTAAAAAAAAAATTGTTTTTACTTACAACGAAAAGAAATTAATTTTAAAGTGATTAGTAAATTTAAAGTCGTGCTATTGTTATATGAGCGAAGCTCCTCTGTTTGTTTAAATTAATGGTATCAAAACTTGAAATTAAATGAAAGTAATTAAATACTACTTTCACAAAAGTGGCAAAAATAACATTGATCATAAATCATGTTATTTACTACAAATAATATCTGTGAAAAAATAGCTTTCTGTGACTCAATAATCATTTAATTTTGCTTCGGTCAAAACGTGTATCTTCAACTGAAATATCAAACTCATAAACTATTATACATATTTTCCTCTTAAATTTTTTTCAGTGCTTTCTGAAAATATAGTTATAGTAATAAAAAAAAATTCGTTTAAAAGGTTCAAACATCCGTTTAAGTTTAAATCTTTATTATTTATTCTATATATTTCAGAATAAAAACAGTAGTAAAAAATATAAGGCTTCATATTATACCAATTATTATTGACCTTCTATTAGAAAAAATTTCTCTAGATTATCAAGGATCTTAATATTTAATGTTATATGTTGTGTATTAAGTATTTTTTTTAGATGTTTATTTATATATCATAGATTCACATTAAATATTAATATGTAAGTCGTGTAAACTATAAACCTTGATAAAACTACTCAAGTTTAATGATGAATCTGAATATGTAATATATATATTTCTTTTGTTCATATTTTTTTATGACTGAAAAGAACGACCTTTCTAATATTGCCAAGTCATTCTTTATTAAAAGTACATATAAAGATTACTTAGTTGGTTGACGGGTCGCGACGACTATAATGTTCATATATTTTAATTATTATAAATAAATCCCACGCCTCAAAAAAGCAGCTTCAGTATAAAAAAAAATAGTTTATAAATACATTAACAAGAATTGTGAAAATACACGAAGTACACATAATTGACAAAGTGACATTGTTTATTTTATGATATGTTTATTTTATCATTTGTCGTAAAATAATTCTTACCAGATCACGAAATAATCAATCGAAAGTAAGATTCATGGGTTTAAGGCTACGATAATAATGAATAATCTAAAAACGTGACACTCGTATTAATAATTTCTCCGCAGAGGTCTCATAAGGTCACTTTTACCATCAAGGTTGTCTGTCGTCTCTGTTTATTGTATTCAGAGATAATTTGGTTATTCTGTTCGAAAGATGGAAATAAGATAAAAAAAACTGCACAGAAATTAAATAAATAGATACCTTTTAAGTGATTATGGTAGTGCAATAAATTTTAAAGAATTTCATGATTATAAATGACCTTATTGTACATTTTTACTTACTTACAGCAAAGTAGTTGACACAATTATAAAATATAGTTTTTTAATAAAAAAAATCAGTTGTTTTAATTCACTACACAGGTCTCTCAATCTCAATTCCATGCGAATCATATTGAAATTTATAAACGGAAAATATTTGATTTTTGGTTTTGGTTAAATAATCGTCTTTCTTTAGTTGTGCCATGGAAAATTTAATAAATGATTATAATTTTCTAAACTTCATCCACTTTTAAATGAAAAAAAGCAAGCATTAATTACCACTCTACATACTGTTTTTATTTTATTTCGTATTTTAATAAGAGGTCTCTTCCCATTTGAAATAGTTGTTTTACTATAGAAACCACAACTCTGGCTCCAGTCATTTGCATGTCAAACAACGTCACTCCGATGACAGCACTTTGACCTTTCGCAATGTTATAATTGTTACATTAACAAAAGGTGACTGAATCACGGAGCTTAACAAAACGAACGTTATGGGTCTGGTAATAGCTCGTGTGTACAAGGAATGCTCATATGTTCATGACATGCCTTTGAACATTTAGATCATCAAATATGAATAATTAATAAAACTTTATCGACAAACACTACAAGGCTATCGATTGTATTTAAAATAGGTTTATGCCAAAGTGCATAATAATAACATTAATACATATTTGGGTGTTCCCAAAATATTACTGATAATAAGTATAAAAAAATAATAGAACGATGACAGTATATTTAATCTGATAAAACAATGCAAAAAAGTTTTTAGGTGTGGCTTAGTTTGTGTACAGTAGTTAAATATTGTATGCATCATCTAAAATATAAATGAAGATTATATCCAAAATAAAATATTTCTATACAATAATATTAATGTCGAATATGTAGGCGTCAGTTTATTTCTTCTTAAAAATCCTAAATAGACTATGTAATGATGTCTTTCAGCTATAATGAAAAATTGAGCATATAATAAATATTATAAAATCGGAGCTACACCGTATTCATTTCTATTCATTTAGTTAACGAATCTCCTTACGTCACAAGATGGCAAATCTTTGCACTTGTCATGCAATAATAGCAATGCAATCAACTTTGTATTAACAGTTGTTAAAGTTTACAAAGTTAATGAATCTAGGCCATGTTAGATTACTATTATAAGTATGACGTTTATCCATACGATTTAGATGGATATTCAATATCTAAGCTCGATACCTGACATGTAAGACTTCTGTTAGTTCGAACATTCATTCAAATAAATTTAACAATTTATTTTTTTGACGAAATCATAAAAAAAAATCGAATGATCCAATTAAATTATACTTAAAAAAACGTGTTTATACGACGTTTTATGCCTGATAGGAACTTTTACCAGATATACAAAGCTAGAGCTTTAACGAAATATATTCGTATAAAAATGCAGTAATATCGTATATGTAGTGAAATACGATTATTAAGCTTTGAAAATGAAAAATACTAAAACTCAAAATATATTCACAAAATATAAACACCCTTGTAAATTTAGCCAGTCTATTGCGATAATACATTCGACGGCATACAATCATTAAAAAAAAATCATCAAGTATTGTCATCCCACCCATTTGTCTTGATTTGAAACATCGTAGTGATGGTAAGCCTGAGTTTTTTCGCAAACAGTTGGTTTTGCGATGCGACCTGTGCAGCAGTATTGCGTTGAGGGTTCTTGGAATGATTTGTTCAGAGATGTCTTCATATTTAAACGACGACAAACTGTAGAGTTCCCACACAGTCATATTCTGTTCATCAATGAACCGATGGAAAGAGCAGGTCTCTTTCATTCCACGTAGTTTATTTTTATTCGATTCACAGAGATTTACCGCTGTTTTCGAAATATGCGATTACCAACGACAAACGATATATACTTTTATATGTAAACAAATGTTAAACGTAGTTTTATGTCTATGTTGGATTCGGAATATTTT
The DNA here is from genome assembly GCA_022113835.1 of Atopsyche davidsoni. Lineage (NCBI taxonomy): Eukaryota > Metazoa > Arthropoda > Insecta > Trichoptera > Hydrobiosidae > Atopsyche > Atopsyche davidsoni. The sequence continues at coordinate 3,122,823 of JAILWY010000006.1, read as the reverse complement.
TCAGCAAGTTGACAGCGTTTTGAGATGTGAGACATTATTTTAAATAAAAAATATATACTTACTAAAATAATACATAACATACACTGCTACTAGACAAGTTTTATGGTATCAAATAATTTACTTTAGACAAGACATAAATTTCTTACAAGGCTAATAAGTTTAGATATCGCAGGTAATCATGCAAGACTTTCTATACTGCTCTTATCTAATTTACTGCAAACTCGACATTGACTCGCCGAGCAGATTCGATGACATTCAATTTTTGCAATCAGCAATAATTTCACGGAGAGCACTGACGACAGGCAAAATGATTTTGGATAATTTATGGAAGACTCGCCCGACGAATGAGTCGTGACCGACTGCGCTATGATCCAAGGGCTATTTCGCCTTTGTTGAAACATCTCGTAAATCACCCGATGTTTGCTATACAAAATAATTTGGCCGAAAAGGTCTTCGCGATATTAATAATTCACATTGTGCTTGTGGTTAATGGGCTGGAATGAGTTTTTTTTCATTATGTTATGTTTAAAATTATAGAACAAGTGAATAATTGGTTTTTTCATATTTTAATTGTTTTGAGTTAACAATAACACTAATGAAAAGATTTTATTTAGATTAACACGTTTATTTAATAAGAAGTCTTAATAAAAAGTTTAGTAATTAATGTTATTATTAAGTTTTTTAAATAGTGTAAAGGTTTATCTTTATATTTTCGCACGTAGAAAAGTTTTTCACAAAGAGATAACAAATAAAAAATAAGAAACAAATATTATGAAAGTTTATGTGAGCTCTAAAATAATTTCAATACGTTATGATCTAATTGTATTGAACTTTGTCTGATTAATGAAATACGCATATACGATTACGTCCTAGTTGTATTAGCATTTTAGCACAGGTTTTGTAGAGCAATTTTTTAGTTCTATGAAATTGTAGTCCAATAAAATAAGCACGGTAATCTGTATTTAATATACCGAATTAGGTAATAGTACAGTGCAATTGTGAGCTAAATTAATATAAAAGAAGCTTAAAAATTATTTCTAAATCACTGTTGAACCATTAAAATTTAAATAAATTCAAACTGGCTTTTGAATCAAGACTATCAGCATGACCGGTTAAATTAATAACACGCATATTATATAATCTAATGTTAAATTAAATAACAAATAATTATATAGGATTGTAATGCAGGTCTTGTTGTAAAATTTAAAAGTGGATTAGAAAAGATCAGTGACATAGAAGAGATCAGGATGCACTTAATTACTCGTTATATGGTGCAATGAGACTGGAGAATTAGATCAAGCAAAAACAAAAATAATTGTTAGTAATATGGATATTTCTTTTATAAATATGTTGCTTAAAATTACAGTAATTATTTTTTTAATATACAAACTAAGCAAAATACAGTTTCAAATGTAGAGGGGATCTATCAAATTTAAAATGCAGGCCATGAATGTTAATATTATTTGGTAGTAGTATAAAAAACTAGATCTAATATTAAGCGAAATTTATAAATAAATATAACACTAAGAGCTTTGTTTCGATTTTTTTTCAAATTTCCCTTTTGTTTTTATAAAAACTTTAAATGTATTGCTAGTCATTTCTAAAAAAATATTTTTTTGGTGAATAATTATTACAATATAAATGTCGTTAAGTAAATTAAAATTTGTATTAATAATGAAGAGTAATCATTTAAAATTACAAAGTTAACGAAGAATATTCCTGACCACATATGATCTTGCATATGTCTGATAAGTATTTAAAAAAAAATTGCAAATATTTGCAGACCCGCTTATACAATATAATTTATAAGCTTCACTTTGAAACAATGTGTACATTAAAGCAATACAATTCCGAGTCCGTTTGTGCCTCGTAGAAGAATAAATCTTCTCAGCTAACAACCATGGCGCTATTAAAACGGTTTCCTTTAAACATTATCTGCCGCAGAACTCATCTTCCGAGGGCCTGGTAATTATTTTCCTGCACTAAATGCATAAATCTCCAGGAGTCTGGCGCAGTTGCAACAGACCCGAGAATTGCACACATCTGAAGCTGAAAGACTCTGCAAAGATGCGCCCACTTTTAGGATGAATCCAATTATATACAACCTATGAAGAAAACTCTGACTGCGATCATCGTCAGTAAAATATTAGAATCATTAAATGAATGTCGAGCTGGTGTATGAAAATCAGGACGCTACTGAAAATTAAGTCTTACAGCAGAGATTTGTTTAAGTCATGAAACGACTTTGCACTGCGCTTTTTGTGATATATATGTATGCATACAAAAAAGTTAAAACTAAGGATTCCTTATTGAATCTATTGTATATATTTTTTAGGAGCTTTGAAGAAACTATTTTATGGATTTGATGTGTATCATTGATTGTAACAGAACATGATGCCAAATGGAGTAACTAAGCATACTACTCCTTATTTCATTTAATTATCTAGCAATCGTTTATTGGTGTTGTTGTCATGGTAAACCGAAATAATCTCTCTTAAGAATTGGCACTATTAATATTATAAGCATACGCAGGCTTATTAAATATCCAGGGTGATCATTAATTTTATCATCTAAAATAACTCCATCTCTAGGTTTTACCAAGTGAGTAAAATTTAAAAATACTTACATAAGAATTTATTTATTTATTTTAAAATTTATTACTAAAAATAACTTAAAACCCACGAAGCTTAATTTCCCGTAAAAAAATAAAGTTAAAAATATTACCAATAGCTATTTTTTTCTTATATTTTTTGTTGAATTCAATCAAAATCCTAATAGTTTATTAATATTAATACATTCAATACAATATTCTAATAGTTTATAAAAATCATTGCTAATTGCATGGTTTAGTGGGGATTGATTTAAATCAACGTTATGAGCCAAGGATTTAATCACACCAAATCTAATTTCGCTGAAAGATTATCAATTTAAATTGCTGAGATAATCTTTGACTGCAAATGTTTACTTGTGAGAATAAATAATTCAATGTTTATAAAATGATGGGCACTATCTTATAAATGTGCAAAATAAATCCTTAAAAGGTCCATAACATAAAACAACATTAAATTTAAGCACCAACATCAGATAGGAATTACGAGTTCTTACTGTGACTTTGTATTATGTTATCATCCATTATATGTTATTTAATGTTATCTTCATGATTTCATGAATGTTATCTTATTCTAATGCTTTTACAAAATGTTATGTATAATAGAAACAGCTATAATATATTGGAGCTTTCAGTAAATTAAACTAAAATAAAATTTATATTAAATCAAAATTCAATGTACGTACAGGTATCCGATCACAAACCGTTAAATAGTTATTAATTTTTAAAAACCATTTTCAATCTGTAGAAATGTTTTTGTACAAGCGATATCATACCTTAATATGGTAAATTATATGGTTCTTAAGTATCTTAAAAAAAATAACCACAAAAAAGATAACTAACAAGCATCGAAAACAACTTTTTAAAAGTTACTATGATAATCAAAATATTTATGCAGCAAACAGTAAGTCTCGCATTAGTTGTGGTTTAAGTTTATAAATTTATAAATAAACCTTAACATTTGATAATAAATTACTGAAAAAAACTAAATTACTAAATTATTGAAAAAAAACCATTTATAAAGCAGCTATGTTTTGTAATGAGAAGGACGGTATAAGCTTTTTTTATTAATACTTATCGAATGTTATGTAGAGTTTAACGACCTTTAAATATATATAAACTACAATGTGGTTTATTGTTAAACCTATAAAAATATCAATTCATTACGTGTTTATGGCTAGTGAATTTTATTATATATTTCTTAAAGCAGATAGATAATATTAGACAATTGATTTCAAATCTATAAATATTTATAACATTAATGTAATCGCGGCTTATGTGAAAATTGCTAGTGTTTGTAATAAACAAATTCAATGAGATTTTTTTTACTATAATAGAGAGTTAAAAGCAATGCAAGCTTTTATATGGTGTGAACCGCATTCTAATTTGTACTTGATTTGTCCAAGACAGAATTTTTATCTTATTTCACACTTGCCACATTCCAAGCAAGGTCGCTTGCATTAGGCAGGAAGTAAAAAAACAGTGGACCACTGTTCTCAAAAAAAAATAAAATACATAAGCTTATTTTCATATGTGTTTACGTACAATTATCTAATTTTTAATGTTCCGCAGTTTTTGAAAGTTTTTAGTCCGTGTTTATTTAAGTTTTGCTATGCGACCCAAAAGGAACTAAGTCTTGATACCTGTCGGTACATATATTTCAATTATAAATCTACGTTTATCAATCCAATTAGTCCCGTAAGTTGGTTAGTAACACCGTAGATCGCATTAGATTCTACGTTAGTAACGTGCTTAGTTAACCGCCATGTTACAAAGAATCTTATAACAAATAAACAAGGTCATAAATAATTATGGTGTGACCCACAAGGTAATATTTTCTTAAAAATCCATTAGTTTTTATTCTTTGTTTAACTTAGCTGGGGTCACTTTACGTTTTCTTATTATGTCTTGTTTTTAATATATATAATTTTTCTCTAGCTGGTTATGTAATATGTATTTTAAGTTTAAATTTACTTTATTTTTTATAATTTAAGCTACGCCATGAAACAAATATTATTCTTCACATAGTAAAATTACTACTAAAAATCCAGTTTCTCAATAATTAAGCTTGTAAGCGTAATAAAAATTTATATTTTGAACTGGAAAGAAATACACGGTAAATTTCATTCCGGTAGCCTGACCTTATATTTAGAAAATCAGATACCATCCTTTTTCGTTGTCAAAATTTTATAATATAGATGTAGTACCCCTCAAGTATGGTACGTCTGGTGATTGACGTTTGTACTCCTTACACATGTATTACATTTCATGGTGCACGGTGTTACTAAACCTATATAATGATGTGGTAAACCGTGAGTGATTTGCACGGGCTAGATAGAGCCAATTGTTGTTTATTACATGTTTGTTTTCGTACAATGATGAGCACTCATCGACCATAAAAATTAAGTATCTCCCCCTGACTTCGAATCATCCACGGCTCGCGATCGAAGTGCTTATCGCAAATAAATTTGAAATTAGATAAATTAGCGTATAAAATATAAGCGATGGCAATAAATGCTATGAAATGAATATATTGCCAGATAGAATATCGCCGCATCTGTGTTTGTTTTCACACTCTTTGATAGAAAATTGCTTACACTGCCTCTAAAAAAACAACACTATAATAAATGGCTATTAACATTGAATGATAATCATATAGCAAGGATGTATTTTTTACGAAACTTTTCGGTAGATATATTTATTATGATATTATCATTTAGGAAGTAGGAAAAAATCCGATGATTATCATGTAGTAAATTGGCTAATGTAAATTGATCGCTGCATTTTGGTTGGCCAGTTAACTGGAATTCATTCATTTACAATAACTTTTGTTGTAATAACTCAATTATTGCGGTTAGATAAACAATAAAATATCAAATCAAACCAAAAAAATACACTACAATCATTTGATAAATAATCGTACATCATAGTATCTAATTACTAGTAACCTCAACACAAGTAACACTGAATATGGCACAGCCCGAAAAGCTTTCGTGATCATAGCTTTATTTATTCAGAATTTGTTACTCACTTTTAAATTGACTTTATTTATCAGTTAGAAAGTAAGTCTATGAGCATACTTGTGCTTGAAGTAATTTTAAAATATTCTAATCACTCTCGTAGGTAGTATTGAGGTCAAAGGTTTTTTTTAGGTATGTGAGAATTTCACTCTATATTGTTGGTGATAATAAAAAAAAATCATTTGATTAATACTGTTTTATGTTGGTTATTATATATATGAAGTTATATAATATTGCATGGATGAAAAAATACAGTAAATATAAAGTAAATACATCTATTTTATTTTTCATTACCACCCTAGTAAAGACATTGTCCTATTTGAAAAAACACACATGCGGTGTAATGTCATAATAATTGGCCGACTGCATCGTCCCTGTCTACAAACTACACTCGTACGTGTGTGCTCTTGGCCAAAACGTGATATATGGAAACATTAAGGCCGCGCGAGGCTCGGTGCACGGCTAAGTACACACTCCACACCCGCGGGTAATGGAGGTCTTACAAAATCATATCAAATTGGATTTGGTACGAGAGATGAGCCGGCGGAATGAGGCCGCTGGCCGCTCGTAATCTGACGGACGCAAAAAAAATAGCGCCGTCGTCCGTCCGACTGATCTGGTCTGATGGGACTGCAAGGTCTGCGCGGATTTGGCAACGCGATGATGCTGCGCGAGGAAATGCTCATCCCGATGCAGACACGTTCCGCACTTGGTGACGGTATGCAAATGTATGTGAGAACCACCGAGTTTTTTGTTTGCTGATTCAAAAGTGAAAATTTCAAAAAAGATAAAAACATTTCAACTTTTACTTCTACGAATGGAGATTTTTTTTTTGGGAATTCAGTTCACGCGCGAAACAATGTTGATGATTTCAGTATTATTTGAGCGTCCACTCCCAGACATTTTATGCTAATTATTTGTAATAGATCTGCCATGTTTGGGCAAGAAGTAACTGATCCATTTTTTTATGATACATTAAATAACCGTAGATATGGATGGTGTTATTTTAGAAAGATCCTCGCCAGTCCTTTGTAAAAACATAAATGATGATCCTTTGAACAAAAAACTCTGTTTTTTAACAATCGAAATTACTTGAAAATTTTTTTTCGTTCAGATGGTATTTTAAACGGTTTTTATAAAACAATATATTAGAAGTAATAATAAATTATAAATGCAGTATTTCGTGTGAGATATTATAAAAATTGTTTCCAACCTCAAAGTATTTTAAATATATGGCAATTTTGTCTTTAAGTATGGACAGGTCATTAAATCAGAGCGCCCGACAACAGTAGCTAAAGACCGGATGTAAAATTAGAAGAAGTCCTTGTAAATATAATAAGTACGATTTTGAAATTGACTAAGTTTATAAAAAAAAATATTTATTTTGGATTCAATTTGTTGATAGTTTTATTTTAAGTGCACAAAAAGTTATATATTATTGAGAATGGAATTCAATTGATAATATGGCTGGTTGGTTGGTTGGTGCTTTCCATGCCACTAAGAAATAATAAATAGAGATTATTTAAGCCTTTATTATTTTTTGGATATAATAAAATTGCGCTTAGCAAATCGGTTACGTTATTTTGGATTTAACTGAAGCGGTCTTCCTTTGTGAAACCTTCGACATTTACTATATAGCTTTTAAACTCATTTAAATTTGTCTTGTAAAACATATAAAGCATTTAAATAATCCATGGCGATGGATCCTGATACCATGGTTAGTATGCATATCAGTTAATAACAGGAAGTTAGTTAGATTAAAATTTTGAATATTTTACTGAAATATCCTTGAGAATTTCCAAGATGTATCATGAGTTACTATAAAATAAAATAGTATTTTTTAAGTAGATCATCTAACCCCATACCATATGTTTGCAAGGACAGATGAGATGATTTCGTTAAAAATCGTAGCTGAAAAAGTAACACATGATGGCAATAAAGATAGTTATTTTGAGCCGCATGAAGCCATATTGTTCATCATCATACATTACACCCGGTTCGCAGATTCGTGCGAGGCACGTCGTGCTCTGGAGACCCGCCCGGGGCTGCAGTCCTCGCCGACTTCTGCGGAGGAGCAGCACCGCTCCGTGTCCAGGCATAGGAGTTGGGAAATCGAAAACCTTCAATGGTTAAGTAGTTAGTTACCTTCGTGGAATTCTGCTTTGCTATCAATGAGGCTGTGTCGATTTATTACGCCGTATATTTAATACGCTCAGTGCTTTATATTCAAGGATTTGAAGATGTGCACGTCTGATAATTTGGAATTGAAGTGTGTCAATCGCTGAATTTGCACTGACTTATCAAATTTTTATATTTTTCGATAAAGATATTATGGCATCAGCACAGATGCAACTATATTAACCGCTAATTTAAGAATATAATGACACACGACTTAGTGCGCTTTGGTTCGAGGCTAAATAAATTCGCTCAAAGAGTGCAATGAAATGTATGCTTGTAACGATTGTAACATTTGTTTTCATTATAAAGATACTAACAAACAGAATCTTAGTAAAAAATTAGGAGAGTACATTGTTTTTTTCTTATTTAAAAAACATTAAACCACAATTGGTAATCTTTATTTAAAATGTCATTTTAAAGTTCTTAAAACTTTCTATTGCTGACCCACAATTCTTGAAGAAATCTAACAAGTTTGCAGGTTTATAATGAAATAAAATAGATCTCATTTCAAATCGATTTGTCAAAAACGCTCATATATCTAAAATCCTTTATAAATCCAATATGGCTAAGAATTATTAAAATATATTTTTTAATTTAAATTTATTTAGATCGACTTTAGTTTGAAATACAATGTGAACATTTATTTTGTGCATGGTTATGTTAGGTATTTTGAAAGAAATTTTCATGAATGAGACCCTGCGTCCTTTAAACTGTATGATTTAAACACGAAAAAAGTTTTGAAAGTAAGGGATATTAAAATATAAACGGTGTCAAAGTATATGCACAAGTATCTACTGTCGTTATATAAACTGTAAAATACTTATTTTATTGGGCGCAAGAGATAAAATTTTTGATAAATTAAAATGGTTAAATTTAATTTATATTTTTAAAATATTAATAAAAAAGAGAAATTATTAAATATTAAAAGAAATATGGCACTTTTGGTTAATATGAAAATAATTTCAATTAATTTTCAACCGCCAAAACAAATAATAAAAAAACAGTCATTAATCTGTTTAAAGTTGTTATTTTTACCTCATTAAAATATAAAAATATCGTACATCTTAACTCACGACTAGCTGGTCATGTGTAACGTTAACCATGTAGACAAATTGCAGGTAGGTAGGTGTGTGTCTAATTACGTCGATTACAGGTTTAATATATAATACACATTAACTTGATAATAATTATACGTTGCCGGTGAATTATTTTATAAATTACCGCAACAAGTGTGATGAGATGGAGGCAACTCCGATAGCTTACATGTTTTAATTAATTTGGCTAGGTAGCTAATTGTATTTTTTTTTACGCAGTCATCGCAACTGAGAAGAAGTGGCTTCACTGTTTTAATATGTATTGCTAACAAGATAATCGGCTATGATTTTGAAGGTATGTTAGTAGTAATATTTAAATTACTAATTTAAAATATTAGATTAAGAAATAACTTATTTGAAGTAGTATATTATTAATAAACAAATTATGCAATTAAATATAATCGTTTCAGTTGCTTTACGTTCTTACTGTGCAGCAATTCACATTTATTTTGTAGTAATACCAGTTTTAAAATATAAATAAATAGTTACCAATAATGAAGGTATCCAAGGATAAAATAATATCCGCATTTCATTACACACAATACTCAATCGATAAGCTGAAAATGTAATGCAACTTACACTATTCAATAATAAAATGCCATTTAATTGACGAGAAAATATATAAAATGTCCATCATTATAAAAATGCAGATTCATTCAAATTATGTGGCTACTACTGTCAGACAGTATTGTAATCGGATTGAAGCATATTTGATTGACAAGCAGTGAAAGATTTCTGCCACTCTTTATATTCCATTTATCATTTTTAATAACAATAAGTCAGCGCAAGAGAATGTGCAATATTACAATTTAAGTAAATCATGAGAAAAGTGAATCTTGTATCTGTTTTGAAAAGTGAATCGAGTAGATCACGCAACAGGGTGTATTATTACATACAAGATATTGATATCAACGATTCCGCAGTGCAATTCGTACACATAAGTCTTAATAATTTAAGAAGACCATTCGACATTTTTTTTAACATTTATATATTTTATATTTATGTATATTATATTTTCGATTTCGTCGGTCTTTCTCTCCAACTTTCACCATTGTTCACCAAAATCATTTTATATATATGGTTTACTTGGAATAATATTTTTTTTGCATATGCACTGTCTATTATGAAAGATATTCCAGATGTAGTTTATCAACGTGTATAGATGTGTACATATTGTATGCATATATATAATGAGTAATTAAAAGTAATCTTTACAATAATAAACCAAAAACATGAAGATATGAAAACACAATTCAACTAAAAAAAAATAATCATATATGCATATGGATTCATGTAGCATAATTTTTTGTAAACACATAAATACCTCAACTTCACTCAAAAATACACATATTTCTTATATTAAAAGTCAAATTCTATGAAATAAAAATATATTTTGTTTATCTAAGAAAGAAGGTATCTAATTTTTTTTTTTTTTATTTACTGGTGCAGTTGATTTTTTGCAAAATATTATGAGGAGATATGGCCCTTTATGCTGTGTATCATACCTTCACTTAAATGCAGTAAAGTACAGTTCTGTTGCAAAGCAAATGCAAATTATCAGAACGTACATTTGCCTGGTAATAGTCGTAATGAACTGCATGCCATGTGTTATGTTTTAGGTTGGAGTCCCCGCATGTTACAGATGGCACAGTGACATAACGCGAGGGCACGGCTGGCGGCAGAGTGCGTGCCCTGTGTGAACCTACACTGGATTTATTGGACCCCGAGAGAAAGTGATGCGATTCGTATCCATGTAACGTGAAATGTACGCCGCCGTTTCTGGAGCATCGCGAACAAACGATTGAACATCCTGTTATGCAATCGGTAAATGGAAATCTCTAAAACTTGATTAATTTTTAATGCCTCACGACAAGTAGCGTATCGAATTCACATGTACATATTTACAATTGAATTAATATTCTAAAACTTGTGTTACATTTCTAATAATAAAAAAATAAAAATCACATATAATATTTGATATATTTTCATAAATATATATGTATCAAAAAATTTATTTATAATCTGAAAGAAAAATAAGGCATACTTCTTTACTATGTACTAAAAATCAATAAGTAATGACGACTATCAGGGTAAGAAAGTGGTGCCTAGAGTTTACGGTAGTGATCGTTCAAGGGTTGGAGTCTTCCAATATTCATATTATTTAAATACCTAAAATTAATTATTTAATATGTTTTCTCTGCAGCACACGGAAGAAAATATTAAAGGTAAAATATGCAATCAATTTTTGCAAGACTTATCAGATGTATTTCTGATTTTTTTGTAAAGAATAGTAACTATAGGTTTTATGTACATATAATAATACCCGCCTTGCAAGCTTCGTTGGGTAAGTAGTGTGTTCGCAAATTACGTGTTTATTTAATGCTGGCTTCAAGGCTCGACTGCAAAATTCACGTGAGGCTATGCTAAATAATGAGGGATACGTTTCTGGCATTGTACGCAGCCTGAAGCCTGTGTGTGAGCCTCCCCGGTATGTATTTATACATCCTTGGTTTGTCCGTTCACCGAGAACTTTGACTGTGGTCAGGTTTTTAAATTATTATGTTCCCTGTTTAAATTAACAAAAAAATTAAAAATGATGAACTATTATTCGATCATGCAGATCATTAATGACTGGGATGTGTACAAATAGCAAAAACTTGTCGCAAAAAACATGTGCTTACTTTTGTATTATTAGGACCATAACGTGATATTTCATATATATCGATATAAACAATAAATTTTAAAAAAGCATTTGATATTATTAGACTTTTTGGTAAAGATATATCTATAGATATATCTTTTTTAGAGAAAAAATAGTTATTCTTTATAGGAGATTTTTTGCAGCATTTCCTTTTATAGGGCAATATAGAGTACGAGACTTGCCCATATGTCCCATATATTATATATTGCTAACTACACGAGTTTTGTTTTGACAGCTCTCTTTATGGCTTCCGTTATTCTTGTTATTGTACGATTGCTATTTTCATTGTTTCTTATAGAATAGAGTACAAGTTAAGTCTATATTTCTGATACTAGGTTGTAGAAACTATCATATACCAAGAATATTAAAAAAGACATAAAATGTTATTTATTTTCGTTATAACCTCAGTATTCTTTTCTTACAATAAAGAAAATATTTAAATTTTTGAATTATGGTGGAAAGAAATATATATATATCTATTTACAAAAAAATTCAGGCAATATATATTTGTCGCACGAAAACCCTGCAAAATTTGTAAACGACATAAAAATATATCACTTTCAAAAAGTGTAACGTTATCACGTAAGTATGTCCAATCATAATGCGGCATACGTACGATGGTAAAATGTATAAGTGATATGTTATATAATAAATCTGCCAAAGCAAGGATAATGAAACCAGTGATATTCTTTGCATGTGCCCCTGAATTCATGTCGATACTATCGGAGAGCGTGACAGAACCCATACATGGCACGGAGCGTCCGCATTTGCAGCGACTATTATATTAAGGCTGTTGAGCTTTCACTGCATCCGATGTCGTGCTATATGCGCCATGGGAACTCCGAAGAAAGTGTCCGGCACGTACTTGTTTACGTATTAAGTAATTCTATTCTGTATTAAGTAATTCTATTCTTTGTCATGGTGCTTTTGCGTATTGAGAGCACATCTGTTCTACCACCGGCGTGTTGAAATTTTGGGTTATAACATTGGAGATACATTTTTGGTTGAATTTCAAATTCACCGTAAATTCTGTTATTGTTATAAACACGTGGGTGGGTCATTAGCAAAATTATTATTAAAAAAGATAAAAAATTATAATGTGCGAATAATATCTTATGGAATATGCCTTTGAATAAAAAAATATAAACACACAATACTTCAATTTAAAAAAGTCAATTAAATCCACATACGCTTTTATTATATAAAATCATAGTATTAATAGTTGAAATATCTTCAACTATTAAGATAAAACGAAACCTTTTTTTATAAGAAAGGGTGAATAACAAGTAGGTTTATAATAACACGTTTATAAATATTCATCATCAAACGGACCAGAGTTAGTTATTGGTCACAAACAGCAGTTAAAATAGATTAAGACCCTTTAATGATCATGAAGATCATTTTGTATTGTATAAAAGAATATTAATAAATGCATAAATTTTAGTTTTCGGACAAGAGTTCGTTTATATGCTATTATTAATTGATGAGCGTCATTTAAAATCGAGATATTGACCGAGAATTCATTGAACCCGGAGTCTTTAGGTTTTAATTAATTAATCAATTAATTTGTAATAAGCGAAGAGAAGAATCGTGATTAGAACTCTGACCTTTGTATTTTGAAAGTAAATCGGTGGATACTTCAATCATTAGCAAATCTATTTTTGTATAATTTGCAAAGCATAAGCATTTCCGATGAGTTTTCTGAAATAATTATATTTCAATACGGAAACACGTTATTACGCGGTAAGTATAAACGTAACTTAATATCAAAGCACATTAATGCCCTTGAAATAAAATAAAAAACCCGCTGAAGTCTTTAAATATGGTTCTAGTATTTTAAAACGAAACCAATAAAATTAAAATTGGTTCACTTTTTAAACAATTTTTTTAAAAATCTTTAAAACAGAGAAACATCCTAAAAATACTTTGGCAATAATGTCACGAAACAATGGTCGTGCGCAAACATAATATTACAACGATTTAATATGGATATTGGATGCGCCTCCAATTCAAACTGTTGAATAATGCTCTGAGTTTATATGAAATATGAATAAGCATAATGTGAAGATGAAAGTTGATTAAAGTCAAAGATAATCTTCGTGATTTATTGCTGTGTTTCTTTAAACGAACCATGGTACTGATAATGTTTTGCAAATAAGTTTAAAACTAGGTTAATTGTGTTAAGGTGCCTGCTATTGCTGGAGTATGAACATAATTTTTTTATGAACTGTGTTTAACATTGCCAAAAGAACGAGTAAAAGCTATAATTTTTCATAAATTCGTTTGATAAGTTATATAAATACGGTTAAGTTAATAGTATGAAATGAAATCTTATTACACCCTTTTAACAAGTTTTTTCGCTTAGAATGTTTATAAAAATAACGAACAAGATTTTATATTTTCATATTCAATCATTTTTATATAATAATTTCAAAAACGTTTAAAATATTCAATTATTGGAAATCACTAAAATACCAGTTAAAAAAGGTGTAACAAAAAAAAAAAACCCATAGGTTTATTTCCTGATAAAATCCAAGATCTTTAACTATGAGTAAAAATTCTGAGACTTCTAAAATCAGAAGCAAGCTATTCATTAACAATAATAAAAAACTTTCACTATACTTTGATTTAATACAAAGACTGTCGATATGAAAAAGGAGTTTTCCTAAACGCGCAACTGTCGCAATGCTCAGCAGACTTCACACAGACGCCGATCTGCAATAATTTAGGCCTAATTCTGACCTTTTAAAAATATCTTATCGATTGCGATCGCATTAGCGAAGCTATATTTAAACCACACCACAAACGCCGGCTCGCCAATCCATGCGTCGCCGTCACGACGCGCTTTCTTCTCGGCCCATGGGAACATTCGGCCCGCGGTCCGTGCCGGGGTCTAATTTACTTATTCCATATTTTAATTGCAAGCCCGCCTGTCTGTGGCACCGTGTGAGCTATGGTGCTGACGTCACGCCTGAAACAACTGAATGCTGATTCGATAAAAACTGACATGGCCGTTGCCCAATGCGCGGCCATTGTGGTAGGTAACCCACTGGGAAATGGACCTGTTCCGGTTGAAAATTCAACAAAATGAACATATCATATTAATACATTGTTGAATACGATTTGCGTATTTCAAAATTCAACACAGAATGACAATATTAAGTAGATCAAAAAATGGATTCGTGAAATTAAAAAAAAAAAAACATTTCAATTAAAAAATTCAATATTTTTGACAGAGAGTACTTGGTGGAATTCCATTCTAATATTTTTGAATAAAATACTTAGAGTGATTTTCCACATGTTTCCACGGTTTCGCCAACCTTTCACGTTGGCATTATCTGTTTGATAATGCCAACGTGAAAGGTTGTCGAAACCGGTCACAAATAAAAACGAACATGTGGAAAATCACTATAGTATTAATATAATTTAATTTCACAAATATTAATATTGATTTAATCAAAAAAAGTTCATCACATTTTTTTATTTACTAATGAACTTCTATTTTATACCCTCACATGATGATTATTTTACTTCTATATTTATGTCGTATAAATTGATATAATTAGATAAAATAATATGTAAATGCTATACTTAAATTCAGCATATATTTTCAGCATTATTTTCTGATCAATAAAAGTACATTAAATCAAATTTGCATGCGCTGCGTCGTATATCATCGATTGGCATTGAGTTAGATGTGAATCTATGTAAAATCTGATTTAGCACAGATAAAGCCGTAATGGCAGGTGAAATAGTCCATAAAAAAAACAATAAAATTCTGCGCGCAGTTCAAGATATCAATATAGCACAATTTGCAACGGTAATTGCAGACGGATTCGTCTCATTGAAATCTCATCCCAGACTGCAAATAGCCACGACGGTCTATTAAGCGGCCAAAAAAAACCTCGTTAGGAAAGATCTCGACCTGAACTTTATACATATTACAATATTCACACCTGCGATCCTTTATTTTCACACAATTTATTTGGTAACTCGGGGAGAGTTGCGCTCTCGTGAATCCATTTTTTGCCACAATTTTGTTTGGCATTTGATAAGGCTGCGTTTTTGACATGTTGCAGCTCAACGGTAGAGGCGTCTGGCTACTATGAGGCGGGTCAGGAGTTCAAATCACTCACGCTTGTTATTTTTTTTTAAAGACGCACACAAATCACTTCGCAGGAAGCCCAAATAACTCGATTTGATTTCAAAAGTACCTTTAATATTCACTTAACCCTAAAAAAAAACATCACGTTTTTTAAGCGGATTAACTAGTCTGATTTTTTAAGACATGATATTTATACATATGTTTGAATATTAATTTTTTTTGTTTTAAAATAAACATTCAAACAACTGCACAAAATTGTAAGAGCAAAATGTGGTATTTAAAGTTTATTAAACAATTTGTTTTGATTTTTGTAATAATATTTAGAAAATCGATTTAAAAAAATGGCACTCCATGTGCATTTTGTATTTGAATTGTTTTATTACGAAACAATGACAAAAGCGTCATTACATTGTTAAAAAGATTCTAAAATTATTGTTGCAATGCATTGCATTTTTGCATACACAAATGGAATAATTACGAAGTACTATTTTTTCAGATAGTTGGTCCATTGGATTTACATCGGAATCTCATCTCGGATTGTTCGCAAGTGGGTCGGCTGTACCACGTTTTATTGACGCACATTTCGCCCACAATGAGAGATCGGTCAAGTAGAAAAATAGTAGAAAGATTTACGTTTACGTGATATTGCAAAACACATTAATTCTTCATATTGCTACCACCGGGCCCAATGGCCGCATTTAAATAAAAAAATTAATTGATGTTATAAATTACTTAACTTAATAATGCGTGTTCGACAAACAGGTTTTGATGAGAAAATTAAGCTTTATAAATCTATTTTAAAATTGGCCTTCAATTTATATAATGACGTTTGTTTGTTTTTTTTCTAAATTATTATGAAATAAATTTAATTTAAAGCGTTTAAATAGTAAAACACAAATTGTGTTTTAACCAACTACAGTTTATTTACTTATTAAACTAAGTATTTATTTATAGTTTTTCTTATTTATGTATCAATATTATTCGCGATAGTGTCATGCGTTTTTTTTTATACCTAAAAAAAAACTATGATCGCTACGAAAGTTTCAAAAATACCCGAACTTATCAATTATACATTCATATTAATATAATTAACTTCTCAAAATCAGATGCAATGTATGGCTAATATCCTAAATCATATTAACATTTCATCAATGCAATATAATTTTTCCTTAGCTTCAATCATTAAAATTAAGCAACTCACTATTTATATTAGTTATTTTCATATCATTTAAATGTTTGTCATTTTTAATAAAACTACATACGTGTTTTAAATGTCAAACTCAGAAAGTGTTTTAGATGGTATAATTATGTACATTTGTAAAATAAAAATCAGCACATTTGCTATAAATCTTAAATATACTGAGAACGAAAGGAGAATTAACCTCAAAATAGCTTAGATGGGGACAAGGGGCTTGTGTTGTAAGAAAAAATCTGAATCAATTTTTTTCAGCAATGGGTTAAGTGATAAGATTTACAATTTCAATAATAGTGGGATATTACGATCGTGGCAGATTGATTGAACCAACCTGGTCGAGAAAACATAACATGATAATGCAGAGACATAAAACCTTTGATGCACCTTAATATAACGTTATGATAGTAAATATACTACGCATTTGTATACCAAATAGATGGAATGACATGATTACGATAAAAATCAGAAGAAAGAAATAAAATATGGTAATAATACTACTTACCAAATCGTTGATAGACGACACAAACTCTGCAATACGCTGCCTTGCCTTCACACGATTAGAAAAATGAACACTTCACATATTGATCACACTTTTTAACCACCAATAGAGTCAGATTTTGTGGTACATAATGTTATAATAATAAAACCATAGCATTATAATATTCCGAAACATCGATTGGTTCGCACGCGGTCGCGACGAAATCCGACTTACGATTTTGATGTTTCTTCCCTTGTGACAATAAAGGCATTGTGAAATTATTTCACAACTACTTGCACCTGCAAATGAGTCACAAGTAATCGACTTGTTTACGCTGTCTGCTTAAAAATATAGTACCGACAACAATAACTGGTTTATACTACAATATGTCACCTTTCTATAAGCTATGATACATTTTGATTGTCGAAAATCTTCAACTTGGAATATTTATAAAAAAAACTTTTGATGGATTGTAAAATTGACCACATTAAGTAATCAAGTTAATACTTTATGTTCCTTACTTACGAAATAGAATAAATATTTTTAAAAGCAGACAAATCTGTTTTTAATATTTTTACTGACGTATTTAGCAATTATATAGAGAATTGAAATAAATATATTTATGTGCGTCAAAATATTGCTTATTATCTATAAACTAACTATTATTTCAATTATAAAACTGTATGACGAAGATTGTATTATACAGCATTTAATTACAGCTGCTGTCTTTATATGGTTTATTTCCGATTGTATGAGAGACATTCTGTTTCCTCATTAAAAAAATACATCAATGGTTGTTCCTGTTACACAGCAATGCATATTATTCTAATCAATATACTATGTGCCACCCTTATTAAAATATGAGAAAGTCTCTGATTTCTTGTGTTTTGCTATCTATGTTTGTTGATCTATTCATATTGTTGGTCATTAATGTGAAGTGCATAAAGTGCAAAGCTTCTTTGAACTATTCTTACATAAACTATTCATAAGTATTTTACTACGAAGAACAGCAGAACACGACTCCATTAAGTAAATATGTTCACGATACGATAAATGCAGGCTGCTTTCAATATTATGTGTGATTACGATCATTGCTTAGCAATAAACTGTGAACTGTTTCGGTCTTCCTGTTGGCGTGACTAAACGAACACATCTTAGATGTTGTTGGGGCACAATTCTGAATGTTAAACGACATACTTGATCAGGCAAATGATGCTATCAAAATATTACAAATCAATTTTCAAAATCTACAAATAAAAAATGTTTGTATGAACTAATTATAAAATTACACAAAATACAGCAAAATTATAAGTAAGGGTTCGATTGAACATTTAAAAATCACCTAATAACATGCTTGTAGCTGATTGATTTACAAATTTTACATAAGAAGAAAGCAAAATAAGGTTTGAGGTAAAACGTAAGCAACACAATTAAAAAAGTCCCTCTTAAATAAAAAATACAATTAAACAAAATTAAACAAAAATATATTTTTTGGCAAACCATTAAAAAAAACCATTTCGAATACGTCAGTACGGCAATAGAAAGACACGGAATTTACTGAAATGTAATCGTTAATATTTATAATTTTGTATGTTTTTCAGGTCAAGAAGATCTTAATCCTTCAGAATCTGCAGATTGATGACTCTTGCTTCAAAACATCGTGGTTTGGTAGAAATCAATTACAAGTGGATAAAATTAAAAACGATTTTTAAAGAACATTTTCAATTATCGATAATATTAATTTATTATAATTAGATATTCCAAAAGGAGTTTGTAGGTCACGCTGTTCACGCGCTTGTACACCTATAACTCAAGAAATAAGTACAGAGTAAACTTACGTCTTTACTTATTTTTTTGAATGCTAGAAATTTTGTTTTTATAATTAACGTCATGCAAATTTCATATGTTGTGACATGAAAAATAAATATGCCTAATTTTTGTTTTAATTTTAAGATGCGAAAACGTGAACAAACAAAAAGGTGTCTCACTTTATAAGGGCATTTTAATTATTAGTTTATTTGAATAGTAAAAAAAAGCCTTGATTTTTCGGTTGTTTACCTAAGTAGTAGAAAATAGCAATGTTATTACTCCCATAGAGAATTTTTTTCCAAATATTTAAAAAAAGGCTATATAAATTAAAGTGAAAGTGAACTCGTATCTACATTACCAATAATCAAATTAATCACAAGTTCATAATATTTATCAGAATTTGAAAATTTGCAGTAATTTCAAAACCAAATCTTGAAAAAATGCTGGATAGTTTTAATGTTTTATTTTAGGTATAATGGAACAACTGAATTCCTGAAAATTTTCAGCGATGCTGAAAATTAAACTTTATAACAGCATTAAAAACCACTGATTTTTTTGAAGTAATAGACACAAAATGTAACATTAATTTAGTATTTTTCAAGATGTTTTTGTAACCAATGAAATGATTTTATTTTGTTTTATAATAATATACGCAATTTTACTTTCATGTAGTTTTTTTCATAAATAGTATTCGAGTCATAATGTATAATTAAGTATACATTATGACTCGAGTATAAATAGTAAATTATATAAATATTTTTAAAAGTCCAAAACTTTTTGAAACCGAAGGTAAAACAATTACGAATTTCCCAAATAATTGATACTTAAAAGATGGTTGCTAATATTACCAACTATAATGTTTAATTTTAATAATAATCTCTAGACACCTGTGCGTGTATGCTGAAGAACAATCGGGTTATAATTCATATTTTAACGCCCAATCAAGATTTATAAGAAACAATAAGAAATCGATACTTCACAAGAGATCATCAATCAATATTGCAGCTGTAAATACATCGGTATATATTGCTGATTAACTACATCAGGTTAGAAGCTGAAAAGTGGTCCGATGGTTCATAGCATGTGGTTCGCAATTTAATATTCGAAAAGATTTTAATCATAAATAAAACGTTTAATGCTTAAGCATTAAAAGTCAGAAAAAATATTTTTTTACTTAACGTTCATACAACATTATAAGCAGCGTATGTATTTTGAATAAATATATGTGTAAATGCTCGTAAAATATTTAACATGCTACACAGTAGGCGTTCAGAAGCCAAGTAAGTAATACAGATTGCTTCTCTAATATTCATTATTTTATTAAGCAAAAAAAAAATTCCGTTGCAAAAATCTAGATGTGAGTATAAAAAGATTAAACACGATTTCATTAAATTGGCATTCTTTTGCAATTTTTCTCACTAATACAAATTGGTCTAATCCGTTCGAGCAACCCACGGTAGAATATTTGCAACCGAATCTGGTAGCGAACGTAAACAACGAGCTATCCGAAAAATTAACACGAAGAACAAAACAGAAAAATTACCGAATAATAAAACGATTTGGGCTCTTAGTGAGTTTCAGATGTTAAATTAAACATTGTGAATGTTGGGAGTCCGCGGTGTGTCGGCTTGTTAGAATTGGGCGGAACTCGACACGACTCCACCTAAAGGTCAGACCGGCCCCCAGTTGAGATGACCACCGCCGCCGTCTGGTGCGTGCCCCTGTCTCCCGCTGCTGAGATGGCTCCCATCGAACTGTTATTTTCAATATATTAGGTGGAATAATTTCTAAAGACGCCATCGAAGGTCTTCTGAAATGGTAACACCCTCGATTCGTAGCTATTAAGGGACAAACTCGCATATTAGAGTTTTTTGACCATTCGCTTGTAACTATTGCGAAAAATCGACTGCACCAATCAAAAAAATTTAAATGCAGAAAGTTAGATACATCCTTTCTTCTATTCCTTTTTTTTTATTTCTTATAATTTACTTTTAATATGATAAATATGTATTTTTCCTGTTCCAAGAATCCTAAACATTTACGACTCTTTTTTTCAGATGGAATCAAAAGATTAATTATAAAACCTCCTGTTGGAATCAGTTTGAAAATTAAAAAAAAAAAATCTTTAACAAACTTTGGTTTTGAAAGTCGTCATTTTATCCAATTTTTTAACATCTTCAAGATTTTATTTTACCCTGAAAATGGACGTTAATTAAATAATAAAAAATAGATAAATATAATTTATAGTTTTTTCAATATTCTGTAAAAAAATCAACTTTCGACATTGAAAAATAAAGTGACAATTAAATTAATTAAATGACACGATTGGACTGCCTCTGGTGTTTGGTTGGCACACCAGAAGCAGTCCATTACCTGGTCTGGTCAAAAAACTTCCCCTTAATAAATTTTTCGATGTTTCACAAGGAATGGGTTAGAATGAAAAGTACTGTACTTAAAATATTTTTACTGTAAATTTTAATGCACCTTAAAATATGTGTAAAACTATACATAATAACAAAGAAGATAAACCTCGATGGTAGTAGACACCATTAATTTCATTTGGGTGTTTAGTGTGTCGATTATTTAATGTCATCATTGAATAAATGTGAACTGTTTAGCAAAAAATATTATAATATGGAAGTCAATGGTTTTTTTTTTGCACATTTTTTCTTAAAAATGATGATGATGATGCATATTAAATTCCATACGCATATGTTTACTCTGCATATCTACACTTCAATTTTATAGATTAATTTTTAATTTTTTTTAAACTTTTAATTTGTTAATTAGTTTTTTAAAATATCCCTTATTCTGAGCAATGGTCATTTTAATAAAATAAAGATTGATGTTCGATCTATAGGAAATGTTTTCAAATTGGAAGGATGCAATCCATCGTAAATATACTATACAATATTTGCACTGCAACTTTCCGATTTCTTTTCATGTCTTTCTCAGAGAAGCCGCAATCAAAGTAACAAACTTTTTATATGTGTACCAATAATATAGACAAAACGCTCGTTGAACGGTTCATAAGTCAATAACAATCAGACGGGAGGTGCTAACACCTGGACGTACAGATCATTTGCATTTGAAAAGTGCTATTAATTTACTTTTATTCGCCTTGAATACCTTTCATTCCACGCAACAACGCCGCTCTGTAGCCTGAGATGATCTGGTAATAAATAATTAGATGCTAATATTGAAAGGTTTCCATGGGAAAGGCGCCGATCTGATTTCATGGTGATATATGGGACTGACCTGTTACGAAGAATGCCGGTGGAATGACGCGTAAATTAAAATCTATGGAATCTAATAATTTTGCGTACAAACTCATACAGCGTGCTACATTTTAGATCTGTTCAAACATGGTATTTAAAATAATTTTAATGTACAGAAAAACACTATTTCAGATGTTAAAGGAGGGGATACACCTAAGAAAAAACAGAGTTGATGCAAATAAATTTAAATACAGAAAAAATAAATAAATCGGGAGCTAATAATAATCTGACCTATTAAGGAAAAAATTATTGCGGATCGATGTACAAAGGTCGTCACGAATTAAATTTAATTTAGGGGAGATCTAAATTTTTTTTTTTAAGTTTTGAAGTTAGTGACGTTTAAATTATTGTAGAGCAGCCTGTATCAATTTCACGGGAACATTATGATTCACAGCGTCCGACATCGCTCGGCCAGGTGTTGGCAAATCGGTGACCTTCACGCATTGGCGGGGATAAGGTTCTGTGTTGCGGTAACAATGGCCGATCGCTGGTGTATCGCACGACATGCGTCGGTGCCGAGGCGCTCCCCGTCCAAAATGCCGCACTACCGAGCCAGCTATTCGCTCAATTAACCACTTGTTTTCAAATTGATAATGGCGTGGTTTGATTATACAATTTTCATGGCGGACAACTATTAACTACGAAACAACGAAAAGCTCGCTTGTACTTGGTTACGGTGCTCATATCATTACACTCGAGTAGCTACAATAGCGACCTGCCAATAATAATATTTTAGAATAGAGTATGCTTTAATGCATGGGTGGCCAACCTTTTTCAGCTGCCGGGACAAATTAATGAAATGAGATTGACTGTGAGATAGATTGAGATGAGACTGGGCTACTTCCATATATATGATATGATACGAACTACGCTAAATGGAACATTCTATTGGTTAATGTTTGCATATGCTCATAAAAAATGTTTGCATATGCTCCGCGGGCCAAAAATAAAAAATAAAAAAATATGGCCCGCGGGCCGAGCGGTTGGCCACCTATGCTTTAATGGGTTTTATAATATAAAACCTTTGAAATAATAAATTGTGGTATAAAGTTATTTAAAAATAAAAATAAATACTAATTATGCTTAAAAGATCTTTGAAACTGACGTTCGATCAAACGAAAAATAAACTGAGTACATGCTACTTTGCTATTAAGCTGCCTCAGGTTTTTCAGTCCTTTATTTTCTATATCATTGTTATTTATCTTTTATTCTACCGAGGTGTGAATACATAAACTAATATTTGTATCTTCGTGTTAACAGCAAACCCATTATGAGACTCACGACAGTGCCTCGGGACGCGACATGTCAATCATACCTTAAGCAAACAGACACAAATGGCTGTGATAGATCTATGCTATCATTTGTAGAGTCTATGTAGTCATTCAAAAGGTATCCGATAGTGTCTATTATAGAAGAATTTTGTGGTGAAGTTTTGATTTAAAGATATATATTTGAATAATAAGATTTGATAGAATTAATTTATACACTTCCATTTCTTCCCTTAGGTTATCTTTTATAATTTCTTTAATTTATAGAGAAATATATTTTACACTATTACAGTGATTAATTGAGTGATTAATTATTTCTTGATTGAGTCATTCAAAAATACAATAATACAAAGTTATTATCATTGATTGAAAACGTAATTGAGATGTACCACCGACTGTAAATCTAGTTTAAGTGATATAGATTATCTCCGTATCCGTAATAAATTATATCAGTATTGAAATTGCATAATATATATTAAGATGCATGATTAACGGGTTGCTTATTGTTTTCTAATGTAATACAAATATAATAACAATACATTCAATAACAAATAAATATGCGGAACAAACCGCTGCAGCTGAAATGCCGTCTGATGCAAGAACGAGCGCTATATTGGATCAGTCGTGTGTCGGCCATGTTATCCCTAATGCTCGGCACAGGTCGTAAATCAAAGTTTCCATTAAATTTTCTGTCGTTTCACTTTCTTCTGCCTTGCCTCCATTGTGCGATATCCAGCGCGGTAAGAAGCGAACAAGTGGTTAGTCCCATTTCACAAATTAAAAAGCAGTAAAACTTAACTAATATATTCATTCATATTTTAAACGTTATTATAAAACCCATTAAATAAAAAATATACATTAGTCTTATCTTCAAAATTATTTTTTTATATTTTAAAATATTTTTGTATGTTTTTTTTTTAGGACAAATATGCGATACGTACAAAAACAATAGAACCGCGAAAACGTAAATATTTCATATTATTATGTACTTTATGCAAAATGACACGTAGACTTTATTCAAGGCACAGAATGTCAGAGTCATTATTACATTTCAGATCTCGCATCGCTGCGCTGTATTGTCGGGAAGAAAGAATTTTGTCGAGCTGCAGTCGGTAATGCGATTCCGTGTAGCCGACTGCACGACTTCTGTCAAGACTCGGCTCTTCCCGCTAAAGTGACGTCTGCTTCCGAGTGTTCTCCTTTATTGCCATTTCTCCCGCACGACCCGAGAAGGATACGCAGACATTGCAAGCCGCTGTTACAAAAGTAATATTATTATAATCACACAAGTCTGTGGGGATTTGGTTGGGAAAACAGCCTACCATTGCCACGGTTGCATACAATGAAAATTAAAACAATTAGGCAGTGTCAGATTTGTTGCTTTGTTCTTTTTAAAACTACAGACATATCAATTACTGCAAAGTATAAGATAAAGCGATAAGCGCACGCAAATAATGTTTAAAAATATCAACGCTGCTTCCTGGAATATATAATTGTCTGTGGATATTATGGACTGAGAATAAAGATATTAATGCCTGTTGAATGAACGAAATGTAGTCACGAATAACTGAAATTAAACATATAAGAAAGTAGCAACGCCGACATCATAAGAAAGGCTATTATTTTCTAAGTAACCTTTGACTTAAGTCAGATTTCACGTTTGAAATAAACAAACTTATTTACAAAATATCAATTGATATATTTTAAAAAAATAAAGAAATTTATCATTAATATATTGCCAATACATCTAAAAAATTAAAAAATAATTATTGAAAACAGAAATCGTTGAACACCAAAAATAAAATTAGTTTAAAACTTTTATAGATTCAAATGTTTCTGAACATCTCGAAGCTATTTGTCATGTACTATATAAATAAAGCATAATATTATCCATGATATGTGAATTTATTTAAATCAATTATTAATAAATATTATTTTGTGTGAGTTTTAATATCTATATTTGTAACCAAAACTATTCATTTTACTGAGGCATCCAAATATTTGACCTTTTTGTTTGTGATGGTAAGATATAATAAATCGTACTCATTTCAAATGCACCGAATAAATTAATTATTTTTAAACTGTTACAAGGATTTCTATGGCAAAATTATTTTTTTCCCCCAGAGTTGACAGGCGCTTGGAGCATTTACATGAACAATAGGATCTCTATCAGCTGTATCCATTATTCTATTCGATAACACATTAATTGTTGTAGTTTAATTATTTATAGTTTCGTTCGTGTATTTCAAAATAATTTGTGAATTCCTACTTTTTTAATCAATTCACGAAAAAGATGCATTTTTTATACAAAACTGATTGTGTAAGTTAATGTTTGCATAAATTAAATAAAATAATTATTTTTTTATTGTTGTTAAACAATGACAGTTTGACAGCAAAATACAAGTTAATCATAAGTATCAGAAATGATATATTGAAACTGTCGATTTTTTATGTATACACAACGTATTTAATGATTTTTAAGTATTTTAAGCGATTTATATTCATTGTAAGTTAAGTAATTGAGTATTGTTTTTCATAATCATATAAGGTAGCTGTTATAATGTGCTCAAAACTGCGTCCATACTCATGTCCACACCCATGTTTACACCTTTTTCCATTTATAAGCAACCCTGCTAGTGTAACCCATATTTCTGCCCACACTAACACCCATACAGAAAGCATAGCACTATAAAAATTTAAAAAAATTGCATTAGATTGAGTTCCATGCTAAAATAAATTATAAAGATCTGTTGAATTTATGTAATATTTAAAAAAAAATATATTTTCGCCTGTTGATGTTTTTTTTTCATTCCGCACAAAAAGGTTAAAATCGAACAGATTTTGAGTAAATGTACTTTCATAAAATAAAAAAACAAGCCATTTTCATAAACGTTATGCACATTTAATTGTTTTTTTCCATGTGGGTTATATTGCTTGGTATCATTGTCAAAGTTCAGCAGTTCCTTGTTGAAATATTTTTCGTACATCACCAGAGTTGAAGGTTTTACAACAAAAAAATTGATCTGGAATGTTAAGTGTACATATATAAATAGGAGTCGACTTATTGAATTTCATTAAGGTTGACTTTTTACCTTCAAAGTGGCATTAAGGGTCAAGATTTCAACTATTGACATACTCACTATAGCGATCTCAGAGTAGGATCTTGCTCTAAATGGTTTGATATTTCTAAGAATACAGCATTAACTTCCTATTCATTATGAATGAATCATTCATTGTCTTCTTCGATACAAGTGACATTGAGATTTCACACCTATTAAAGGATGTTCAATAGTACCTCACTAAATGAAATACGCACTTGCTTTAAGAATAAAAGGCAAGTTCAATAAATACAATTTAAATATTGAATAATAAAAAAAAAGTTTTATTATTATCTTTTAATACCACTAATATCTAATCGCGAATACGTGACCAGTGAAAACACATATCATGAATGTAAATATTACGATTAATGAAATTTTGAATTACATATTTTTAAAGATTTTTCGTATTATACTTTTATTTTAATATTATAACGAAATGTACAAAATTTATAAACAGGTAATCTCTTAAAAAAAATCATGCCCCTATTTAATTTATTCTTAAGCTAAATTATTAACAGATCATAAAGTTTAATCTAGAAATAAAAAAAAATTGTAATGATGGGTGACAGACTTCCAAAAGGTATGTAAATGGATTGCATCATTTTAAAGTGCATTTATGACATTACCGAGTTCGAACTGCCATTTCCGATGACCTAAGAACTGGATTCTGCATGAGTAGGAACATGTACTGAGTAATATTTGAGATCAAATTTAACTCTGACCCACTTTGAAAAGATGTCTACGTTCAAGATCACACACCGCGAAAAAATCCAAATAAGGATTCAAAAACAAGAAATAAAAAAAGATCAATTAGATGATGCATTTGATATATAACATTTACAGTTGAAAAAAAAAACTGCGGAGATCCTATTTAAAAGATTTTATAATACTAATGTACTTAATTGTTTTAAATTGACTCATCCAGCTACGAACAATGGTTGCTAATGGTAATGAATATCTAATGTAAAATTTAGGTTTGGGATAACAGCGATACAATTATTTAGGCATTATCATCCAAAATTACCTCATTTAATTGTATTTTTTGCACCAATCCCATAGAAGAGTTATTAGGCGTCCGCAAATTGATAATTATACAATGGCGAGACGTTTAGGAGACCTGAGAATTCGGAAATGAAACGAATACCTGAAGCGAGTGACCTTGTTTCGGAACGATCTCTTGTATTTATTTTCATCGCAGCATTCAAAGGGCAGCGCGAGCGGGTCCATCGCGCTCGGGATGGACTCTTTCACAAGTCGTCGCGCCTGAACGACCGTTTAATGATATATCTCGAACAAAAGGAGGTCGACTAGAGATAACAGAGATCTCTAGGGGGGTACACGTCATAAAAACGTAATCATCGAAGTAATAACTTCCATTGCGGGGATTTTTTCATTGTTGAAATGATTTTGTGTAGCAGGTAAAAAACGCCTAATACGATTACGATTTATCTGCGTGCAAAAACCGTGTTTATTCCTTAAATATTTTTTCGCAAGTTAATTGATTTTTTAATTCAATTGATTTTTTTGCGCTTCCATTCGTGATGCGAGAGCATGATTTTTTAATTAAGAAGATGCTCACAGCTTACATTATATATGATTGAGCAATTTTGGTCCTTGCTGTGGGAAAAGACAACATAAAAACTACTATGAGATTCAGAATATTGACCCATTAAGCTTGTTACAGAATTTTAATCATTTAATAAAAATAAAACTGAATATTTTTTATTCACAAGTTTAAGAAAAATAAATTTTGCGTAGAATGTAACTGAAACATATTTATCATAGTAAATATATAATTATGTAATAATAATTAGAGTATTCAAAATGAAAAAAAATACAAATGATTTTCTTACAAGTAGTTGCTATGTCAACGATGTACTAGTAGAGTAAAATGGATGAGGATTGAGTATATAAGCCACAAAATTATAAATAGTCAACAATAAACAGTAAAGACTTGATTTTCCTTGCATTCAGTTATTTGGTTACGGAAAGTTTCGTTGTAGGTTTAAATTCACAACAATCGAATAATTTTGTGGTTTCATATTTCTGCATTGACATACTATATATAAGTAAACAAATACGTTAATACTGTCGTTTATTTAGTGTCGGTTCACAAATATGCAGTGAGTCATGACACGCTATCACTGAGAAGTATCATAGACCTCGCGGCCTCACATGAAGTACTGCGCGTAGACCCTCACGGAGTGCGCTAATAACATGCGGAGATGCCTTCGCGCATGTATCATCCGAGCAGCACGACGAGGAGGATCAAGGGAGAAAAGATAAGCTGAGCTGTGACACACCGAGCCACTTTAAAAAAATAATTTGGGGGTTTCAAAACAGTCGCCTTGACCGATCCATAGCATATACATAGAGATTTTTTTAAAATAGATTCGATGTTATGTTTATTTTGAAAGAGAAGAATTTATAAAAGATTGTTATTTTTATGCATTGTAAAATAAAAATAACTTTCCTCATAAATACGTTGGAAAAAATATGTGCAAATGATGGACTTATTTTAAGAAACACTTTGACAAAAATACCCGAAAAAATGTTATTTTGTTGAAATGGGCACGCCTAAAGCTGCTGTTGAAATTGTTAATCATAAAAATTAATATTCACCTTATACGTTTCTTCAATAAAGTGAAACGCAGAGACTTTTCGTTTTAAATTAGGTAAAAAAAAACGTTTTTCTATTTTTTTTTAATAAAAATAAGTGCGAAAAAATTCAATATTTTTGACAGAGAGTACTTGGTGGAAATCCATTTTAATATTTTTGAATAAAATACTTGAGTGATTTTCCACATTTTTATTTTTATTAGTGACCGGTTACGCCAACCTTTCACGTTGGATAATGCCAACGTGAAAAGTTGGCGAAACCGGTCACTAATAAAAATAAAAATGTGGAAAATCACTCAAGTATTTTATTCAAAAATATTAAAAATAAGTGCAATAAAAAATCGGATATTAAATGTGAAGTAAGAAAAAAGTGGCAGTGTGTGGCTCGGGCCGGGTGCAGCCGCTGTCCCCCGTCCTAGGCCCGGTGTCGTGAGGCGACGGTGACAGGTACGATCACGAATTTGGTACATCTTTGGATAGAGATTAATTATTTAAAAGTTGCTACGTGCAGCCGATATATTAGGCTCAGGGTTCACTTTGGCTATATGGAAGCTTCCGGACGATGGAATGAGAGGCTTTTATCTAGAGACGAGTTTCCGCAGTGACATCAAACGTCGTCATACACGATGCATAATGCATTCTTAGTTATAATTTAGTAGTAGAAAGATAGAAATCTACTTGCGGTGATGTCTGTGTGAAACTGAGATTTTCTGCTGTAATTTTCATTTTAAATATTCAGTTTTCAGGTGTATTATTAAGCTACCGTTTAGTAAAGGAGTTAGCATGCTTGCTTGTTTCTTATGAGGTCCCGGGCTAGAATCTAAATTATAAATGTACCTACATTATGTAAGAAAATGCTACCCGAGAGAAGCAATTCGAGTCATATTATATACTCTCTAATTAATTTCTAGGTTTTTTTTTTTTAAATACGTATTTTTGAAATATTAGTAAAAACATAGTTGAATGTACGTATTAATAAAGTCTATTCATTCAAAAGTAATTTCAAATAAATTTAAAAAAAAACATACCCGTATTAAAAACGACCGACCCCGTAACAATATGGCCGATTGGCGAATTATTTAGCTTGAAACGCCGAAAATTTTATTTCACAAGTAGTCTTCACACTTAATCGATATTTATCACTAATATTTTCAATGTTTATTGTAAGTAAAATATGCAAAATTACTATTTTTATTGAGAAAATAACACTCCTCGAAAAATGACACTAATAACCACAAACAATGAAATGTCAACATTAGCCATAGATAATGTAGTGCCAACGGGATTAATTTTATTTATGGTCAACGATACTTTTGAATCAATATATATTTTTATATTTAAAAAACTATATGAAACGATATTAAATGATAACTATGTTTGAATATATAAAAAATATTGGTACCATTTTTTTTTCAAATGAAATGTTTGAAGGTACTTTTTTACTAGCTTTGAATAATGCCTTTAAACAAATTATGACTCACTTTATCATAGTATTTATGAATAATTGAAAATATTGATTCATGATAACCACAAAAATAATAAATCATATTCTTTAATATTCATGTAAGTATATTTCGATGAACTTTTTTTGCAATGGAATGGGCAATGTTTTTTTTTTTTGAAAAGGAAATATTTTTTGGTTGTTGTTGAATTTGAATGTATTCGATAACAATATAATTTTTTTTTTTTACAGTTTTTTTTTAATTTTTATTGCTTTCTCAAAATCTCACACTGATATGAATAAATATATATTTTTAATAAATATTTTTTTTTGATTATTGAAATATTTCCAACCACCTCTCTCAATTAAATTTCAAGGCGGGGGAGTTCGGATCAATTACGTGAATAAATATATTGATATTTTCCAGTTATTTCCAACCACCCCTCTCATTTAAATTTCAAGGCGGGGAGTTCAGGTCGCCGGCGAGAGATATTCCCACGTCTCGAGGTGTGACTTTTTGCAGGCCGGAGTGGCGCAAGAGTTCAGCAGGGACCGCGCGTGTCTTCACGACTCCAGCTGGGCCGGGCCGAGGAGAGATGGAGCAAAAGAAATCGGTGCAAATTAAGTAATTATGTAAGAGATGTGTTAACGTTAATGTCATCTGTTTTTTCTGAGAATTAAGACCACTCTTGATGGATGCTTAACTGATTTTTTTAACCTAAAATTTTTCGCTACTCTTCTACGCTAACTGTCATTTTTCTAGCTTTTATAATACTACAAAGCATTGTTCTAGATTATATTGAATAACAAAACAGGTTGCTTTTCAACACTTTGCGAATAAGGCAATGAATTTTTGTATATCCCTTCTTTCTTTGATCAAGAAAACTTATGATTAACATAAAAATGCTGTACGCATCGACGTGGTTTTGCTACTGTATATGAAATTATTGTTCTAGGATCTTTTCAAAATCTACTGACTCAGTGGTTACTGCGTAGGTTCTTGGTGGACAGGTTTCCGGTTCTGAAGCTCAAGACTTAACTCAAGTTTTGTCGTTGAATGTGTTGACTTAACTTACTACAAAATAGGTAAGAGCTAACTAAAATGACAAGGAAAAACTTCGTTGTCGTGTAAAAAATAATTAAAATAAATTCATAAAATTAAAACAATATCTTTAAGAAATAGTTGCTTGATTAGTACGATACTGAAAATTGAAAGTCGATTTCATGATACAAACACGTGTGAGGCTCATTCTCCAAATTGATAGATGCAAACGGTCCTCACGTAGAGCGGCGTACGGACATAAATTAATTTCTGCTAATTTTGGTTGCAAAATATTACGTTTTATGAGGAGATATATGTTTTTCATCATCTCTTTTTAATGCACATGAACAGCGTGTCGAAATGTTAGAGTCCGTCATTAGAATACGTGTCGTGGAGGAATCACGACCTGAGCCCTTATTATTCAGCCATGCGTTTATTGCATTATACTTCAATAAATTGTCGATTTGAATCCGTTTATATAATGCCCGAAGCTCGCACACGAAATGCAAAGTGAATAGCTATGACGAAGACATTACCGCCAATGGGAAAATGTTATTTTATTGTTTACCAATAACGAGATTATGCGTGGATGAAGATTGCTGACGTGGATTATTATATTAGATTTCACGATTAAAGTAATGTTTTTATTATAGAATTAAAGATAATGTGAGCGATGTTAACATACCGTAATATATTTCGTTAGTTTTCGTGATTAATTAAATGTATTAAAGTAATTTGGACTCGATCAAAATATCTTCAATCAAATTCATGTCTCTATTGAATTTTTATTTGAATACTGGTATGTGGAGCAAAGAATACATTGAACTTAATTGCAACAGTTTTTTTTAAATAATGGATCAATGTTCAGATAAAATTCAATATCTATTTATTAAATACAGTAGAATTGTCTAGAATTGCTAGTTTGTCTTGAATGATAATAATGAAAGATCCATGTCTTTGAATTATATTGCCATTATGCTCGATGTATAAATCTCTAAATATTTAGAGATTTATACATCACAATGTGATATATATCACAAAAAATATTGATGTAAAAATTAATGGTAGGGTGTCGTTTTGCTCAAGAGGCTTTATTATAAATCAATTTTGGCATTTTTTTGCTATTTTTCGTAATCGGATAGCTTTTTAAATGTAACCAGAAAACACTTAATGGTAAAAAAATCTCTATAATTATCAGTTTACTATTTTAGCTCTCGGACTATTGGTCAGTTCTTGAAAAGACGAAATTTCTCATCTATCATTCCATCCTAGAGACGCCTGTACGATATTTCAATTTCACATCATTATTGTACATTGAAAATTAGGTATTAATTTATTTAATTGTTTATTTATAAGCTACAAATATTCTATCGATCTGCAAGATAATGGTTTTATAATATATAGAAAAAAAAAAAAAAACGATTTTTTTAAAACGTATACAAATAGATTTATACCATAAGTTAATCTATGAATTGAAGAGACATGCTTTTAGAGGATAATCTATAAAAATTGTTAGACTTACTGATTTGATTATATCATTTCTTTAAATAATACTTACGAATTATGCCCAAAAGTCTCGGTTGACATGACGTGATGGGCAGAATTTACGTCAGCCAGGCATTCTCCTTGTCCGAGCAAAGCCTGACTGCAGTTGAAACCAATCATTCCTAAAACTAAAAAAACACAACTACATATAAGTAATATATATATATATATATATATATATATATATATATATATATATATATATACAAATTTATTTGATACTTTCAGCATAAAATTTTAAATCGATCGAAATCTTTTGAAAAGTGTTTACCGGACATCTGACAAAGCGTTTAAATATTTTAAATAAAAAGCCAAAAAAGGATACCTTGTTGACGTGGCTGAAAACTGCAAAGTGAAAAATGAAGGCAATCAAAAGATTTCGACTACTGATAAAATTATCTTATGTTTTCTTTGAGATTCATAAGTTCAAAGGTTACACATATGGACTATAATTTTTTTTTTTTAATTTTAAGACTTTGTATTTATTCTAGTCATAATGCTGTGTGCATTGAATTTCTCAAATGGTGTACAGTAAGTTGTAGGTAATAATTATATAACGGATGGGCTATAGAAGACCTAGTTAAGAGTGATATTTATGGTGGTAAAATCGTGAGGTATTATAAGTTTTGCAATAGTAGCCCTTTTATAACAGGTGCTATGGATTTTTTTAAATAAACATTAATCACCCGTTAAATAAATAAAAATATTTTATTTACCGATTTTATATTGAAATAAAATATTTGAAGCATTTTTTTTTCAATAAAAAAAATATAATTGCCCGAAAAGAATTTTCATTGGTATTTGCACGTTGAATAAAAACATTATTTTTTTAAACTTAACTTATTAAAATTTTGTAATAAAAAACGTAAATTAAATTGAAAAAAAACACAGATAAAAATACGCACTAGAATCAACGATGGAGTGTCTTTATAAAAGTAGAAACATGGCAACAATTTTCTACAGTACTATTTATCGGTTTTAATAATGGCGTGTATCCAGCCAGGCACAGTTGAATTTGCAATATTTTTAAGTATTGTTGCCAGAAATACTTTGGGACTATTTTCAAGTGCACCTGCTCGCGAGGTGACTCATGTATTTCACAATACTATAAACGATTGTGAAAGATGACGGGATTCCAGTGTTACACTAAGGGCTTCGCTAAGCCTACGCGCTCGGGTGACATTGACTTTTCAGTGCGGATTTATATCATATATTTGTAAAATTACAGCTTAAGCTGCGTGCTATTTTAAATATAGTTAAATACTGTGTTTTTTTAATTAATTTGAAAAGGTTAATAATGTGTTTATGTCTAAATTTCGGAGTGATTATGTTTGTGACCCGTGCGACGATGCGGCTGAGAAATGCAGTCGACGGTTCTGTGAGTAATTTTTATTTTTACTGTTTTTTTTTTATGGAGATTTTATTTAATACGTGTGTATGCTGTTATTAAACTTACTATCTTTACATAAAATATAGCAAATTATGTGCGTTTACGACTGTCCATACTACGCTTTAATATTGTGTTCGCTGTTGTTTTCTCATTATTTTTTCACCGAAATGTATGAGAACATACATATTATTTGTAGGAGATTTATTGGTTTATCGAATATGATCAAAGTTGGGCAGATATATTTATTAGTTTGCCTTATAAAACGTTTGGTATATTTCTTTCAACAAGACAGTCATCTTTCGTGTTACACTGTCAATTTTTATGAACAGATTTAATAACTTAAATATAACACGAGCAATTATTGTATTGTCGGATAATTTTTTTATCGAACAGGTTTTTAGGTTATTTTCTTCTTCCACTTAGCAAGAGCGGGACAGCGCTCTAATGAAGTGTGAGATGGGTGATATTTTTACCAAATTTTTTCATATATTGAACATTTTACGGTGCGCTTGTATTACTATTGGCGTCTCATATTTTCCATATAATTTAATATCGCGCTCTCGCTTGCTCAAGCGGCCGCTCGTAGCCTTCTCGAATGTTCGCAATACAGTGCACGCGAAAGAGTCGACTACTTCGTTATTGTATTATTGTTACAAGGGTGGAGAGGTAATCGCCCAAATACTTTTAAAACATAACGCATTTAATTAAAAATGTGCTAACGTTTATTTATGATGTAAGAATGTGAAACAGCTAGGTTTTTTGGTTCTGTTTTATACTTTTTATATTGACTTAATATATATATTTTTTTTTTTTTCACATTTTCACACGCGTACTTAAATGTTCAAAAAGCAATCATGTCAGGAATAAAACTGGCAATGTATCAGTCAAAAGCCAAGGGTTTATTGTCATTATGCCTATATATTTTTATAAATTAATTAAATTAAACTATCTCCAAATAGCTATTTTAGTAATTCCAAAGTTTATAATAAAAAAGGCCCAAGATTTCCGGATCTATATAAAAATGTATTATTTATTAAAACAATAAATATGTGATGTTTTTTTTAAATTTAAATATTTAGTATTGTTTACGAAAGCTAATTTGTTTTTTTTCCATTTGTTAAAATTGAATAACAATTATTGCTAGTATTTTAGAATAAGATTTATTTAATAGGTTTGATTGAATATATTTCCTCTTCAGTGTGTAATTTACTTAACATAACTTGCGTTTATTGAACGTAGAAACGTGCAAGATCTGGTTCCTTCAAAAATGATGGTCTCTACACAAATGTCAAGGTGCACCTTGATTGGACCAGATGTATCACGTCTTCGAGAGGGCATGATATCATTCGTAGAAAACACTAAAAAATTGAATTATGTCTTATTAGGTAACGCTGTTTGTTTACTAAGTCAGCCCATGAGAAAATTGTTACAAAAAATCGTTTTAATTGTAGGTATTTATGCACCATTACAGTAGATTCACGCATTGATGATGATATATATTTGTAATGATTTGCATTAATGGAGGATGTTTTTTCAGGCATCTTTATCTGCAATAGGCTCATTTGCGATCGTTACATTCAAAGTCACTTCAGTAGGCGATTGATTTGTATTAACATGTCAAAGTGAATGTGACATGGCGTCATTATTATATTTAAAAAAATATTCGTAACCAATTACATGCATTTAATTTAAAAAAACAAAATTATTTATTAGAAAAAGTTATTATGTCAACTCATTTCTTTTCGGTGCAAAAAGGCAGCTTCCATTAAATGATAGTATCATAAGTTCATTTGTCATGCTTTGTAATGACGTAGTCATGACGTCACAGTTGTCACTTATTACAATTTGCTTATATATAAAAATATTTTTGATAAATCTGTATCGAACTAGTGTTCATCGTCTCCCGAAACGACAAAGGGGGGGGCAAATGAATTAACATAATCTGGTATTATTGCGACGGTTTTAAGAATTTCAATGTTTTCGCAAAACTTTATACGTGCAATAGAATTGGCTCAATCAACTTTTATCCGTAAATTGTATTTCTTTCAATATTAAAAAGTTTAATCGACTATGTATTTACCCCAATTAGAATTGAATGAAGACTCAAAGCAATAATTATTATAACATCACAATTATTTTGTATTGTAAAATCAGTTTAGTTTGTAAATACCTATGTACTGACTCTACAGCTTCGCCTTTATGAGATGTGATAAATCTTCCGATATTGTTGGCAATGATAGGGAAGTGGTTCGTCGGTCCGTTTGAACTAGATGAAGACATTTTCTCACGCGTGGCTGTACCGTCCGTACATCTGCCACCTAGCATAAAAGCTTTTGTATGAAGAAACGTACATGGCGGCGATTTCTTCAGTGATGAGTGTCTTTATTGTAGACAATATGAGTAAATTACTAACATGTGCTGCGATTTCTATGCAAACGTGAAGAACACCCATTGAGAATATTCACATTCAAAACTCACGTCTATAGTCAGTGCCGATTAGGAATTCAAAATAGGTTACTTTTTATATTATGTTAAGAAGCCTTCAAAATATTGTTTTAAGACAGGGTCAGAGACGAAGAAAACGCATTACGGCAAGGGTAGATCAATATCTCTTACAAAACAAAATGTAGAAAAGCCTACTCAGTACGACTTTTTTGAATAACATAAATCGATGGTATAATTTATAGTCTGAATAAAATACATAATTATAAATTATAAGAATATGCAAAAGTTTAGATATCGCGCTTTGCAAGTTTGATGCTTAACTACTATTATAGTTAGCTAACGTAAAGAAATATATAAATAAATATCTAAATAGCCAAAAGACTACTTTAATTTTAGTTTTTTTTTTTTCGTAGATTTTTATATTGATATAATTTTAGTATTTAACACCGTTAAACAAAAGCGTTAGTTGCGCTGTTTTATGATTGTATATAATTGTACATTTGCTTGGTCGTAACAGTAGTGGAAGCATTTGTCACTATGCATTAAAACATTGCCCTCAGCCAACTGTAACAATTAAAAATAATTACTGATATTTTAAGGAGTTCAATACTTCTTTAGGATCTGCGTGTGCCTACGTGTGTCTTTCTCAATTCAGGTCACCTGGTGAACTATAGAACTTCCAAACGTCATTAAGTGATTTTAAGTTTTATTTTTTACAGTCTATACCCCGAGGATTGTTCACATCGATGTACGCAAGGTCGGTTTTAGATCATCTATTTGACGTAAATGACCTAAACCTGTCAATTTTAATTCATGTTAATTTGCTGGAATCCCGTTGGCATTGCCAATTTTTTTTCAATAAGTGCGTCTTTTGTTTAGCAACGCATTATGGTTATTTTTTTTTTTTCTGAAAACAACTTGGAGATTTTGTAGTCTTGGTTGTCGTTTATTTATTAATAAAATCAACGCCATCTGTGATTGCATACAGTAAATAAAGTCAGTGCAATGGCTTAGTTCAGTTGCAAACCTATTCATAAGAAATCTGCAAAATGCAAAGAAACACTGGATATAAATTTAATAACATTGATTATATTTTACATAAAATAACTTACTCACATGTCGTTATTTTTTTTAAAGATGTTTCTTCTATTTTAAATAATTGTCGTCCATACTAAAGTCTTCCAGCAATTATATCTAATACGAAGGCGAAAAATGTCTACTTTTGAAATGTTTAATGACATTTATTATAGTATTTTCAAGCAAAGTGAGACTTTTGGTTTACGTGTAAAGTATACTGAATTTATAATACGAAAAAAAGCACATCAGGTTATCTTAAATATTTAACTAATTTATAGAAAAAGTAATTCTAATTTATTGATCAACCAATAAAGCATTTTAACGAATTGCCAATAAAATGCATGCAAAATACGATTTCTCAAGCCTCGTAAGGTTTTACAAAATTTAGTGGATTCTGTATATAATTAGAATCGGAATTTAAATGAATGTATTCATAGATTCAGGCCATCCTGAGTAAATTTATAAATGAACAATAGATAGTGTAATTGGTAAATTGTATTTATTGAAATATATTTATTTTGATTTCAGGGAACAGTTTTTACATTTCAAAAAAATATTCATAAGAGTTTAAAGTCATTGATTATAAAATATTTTAGTTCAAAAATAAACATAGAAAAGTAAAAAATTAAAAAAGCATTTGTGTTACACTTGATTTGAACATAAACATTCAATAAGCATAAAATTGAATAACAAAAACTGTTCAGGATTAATGAATCGATATGTAAAAGTAAGTTTAAAATATATAATAAAACACCATTTATATGTTGATTGATAAAATCCTTAGGTTAGTATACACCACATATCGTATTCACGATTCAAAATAAATGTTAATAAATTTAAACATAATTATACCACGAACATTTTTCAACAATACAAACAATCAGTAATATAAAATATTTTTTAGTTAATTAAATGGAATTATGACAAGAACAAAAATAATGTAATAGTGGATAAAAACAGCACATTATAAAATATACAGTTTTTTTTAATTCACAGACTCTCATTTCAGACATTACAGATTTAAATTCTGGAGCCATTAACAAAAGAAACAGGAAGGATATATTGAAAATTCTACTTTAGTAAAATATCCTGCTTCTCGCATTCGATTTGTAATCTTAGACTAACATATAGGTAAATAGAACGGACAAAATGTTGATAATACCATCAGTTAATAAAAAATATGACATAACACACTTAATTTATACATAAAATCACAAATAAATCTAAAACTAATTAAACAAAGGTACCAAAATGTGAATGTTATATATTCAATATATTGTAATCATTAATATCTTCCAAAATAAAAACATATTGCCTAATCGTCGAAATAAGTAGTGTGTGTTTTTCTTTTTGCAATTTCTATTTTTATTTTTACTTTGGTTATTAAATTTTGACATAAGTCATTTTTAAAAATCGTGATGGCAATCGTTTAATCCACGGGTAAAATAATTTTACAATACTGTTGTCGCTAAAATAAAACTTAGAAATATCAAATACTTAAAACTTACAGCTAAAATAAAAAAAAATTGAACCGATTCGTTACTAAATTGACTAGTTATTGGTGACAAAAATATAACAAACTACGGGCAATTTACCTATTCGATAAAACATCACATGAACTGAACAAAACAATCAAAAACACAGCTTAATAGAAAAAATTCTCGTTAAGTCACACTTTTTAAAAATGGTAACAATTTTAAAAAAATATTTACATAGCGTTGCCATTGCAAAAACACGAGATTTTTGGTAACTGTCTTGGATTAATGGATTAAATTCAAGATCGATATAAAAATCATCGTATTTGCTTTACAATGAAGACGCAATGTTTTTTTTATATTCTTAAGACTACTATATATATTATATATTTAGCAAAATAGGTCACTCTTTATGTAAGTACTATATACCCTACAATAACGATATAAGGCACACATAAAATGCTGGCGCAATCCGAAGAAAAATATCACGAATCTAAAACAATGCGCATCTTTTATATAAAAGCATAAAGTTAATCAATTTTCTATGAAACCACTGACCCATTTGTCCTATCCAGGTGTTCTTTTATATCACAGACTGTAAAATCCTTCGGTAACATCACTAAGACCAGATAAAAGTATAAAGTAATATAATAAAATAAATCATCACAATAGTAAAATTTGTAGATCTTAATAATAAAATGTTTTCATTCTTTGATGATCCAATCCCGCCTCATGTACTCCTCTACGACGTCTGTCAGCCGCTCGCGGAACTTGGCGGTCTGGGAGTTCCCGTGGAAGGGGTCTCCCTTGGGCTTGGCCGGTGCCGCCGCGTCACACGTGATCACGGGCAGCATGCAGATGGCACTCAGCAGGCCACACAGCCTGTAGGCGAAGAACTCGTCGTAAATCTTCTGGTACGAGAACGCGGCGATGTAGTCATCGTGCTCCTTGCCGAGGAACCTCTTCAAGTAGCTCACCAGGCAGGAGTGGTAGAAGCTTATGATCAACTCGAACTTCTCTCTGCGGATGATCGGCTGGATGCTCGTGTAGACGAAATGGTGGATGTCCATTCCGATGGATCCGATTCGCGTTCCCTGGAAGTCCACAAACTTGACTTCGTTGGGCCGCTTCGTCTTTGCGTCGTACGAAAACATAATATTGTTCGCCCACAAGTCGCCGTGGATCAACACGGCAAGACCGTTGGTAGGCGGCTCAGTCAGGAACGGTATGTAGTTGTTTTGGTCGGCCAGTATCTTGCCCAAGTACATGAGTACGTGCTCATATCTGTCTTGCAGCGGCGTCTCCTTGAGGACGTTGATCGCGTCGACCAGACTCTTTTGGACGAACTGGTTGGGTGTCCCGAACGTCCCGGGCGTGGAGTAGGGATGCTTCAAGTTCTTTATGGAGTCGAAGTCCGCCGGATCCAACCTTTGCATCGCGAGGGACGACGCGTGGAAACGAGAGAGACTCTGAAATTTGAAAAAAATATATAGATTATTTCATCCCTTAATTGAAGCTATAACATAGAAATCATTTTATAGTGTTGCAGTTTCAAATGTGTTTTTGAGTATTGCATTTTGTCAATAAGCATTTTCAATATAAAGTAATGCACGTACAATATATTAGTATTGAAAAATGAATTGATTTTTTATTTCGTTCAAGACTTTGAAGCTCTAGAAAATTCGATTTTTTTGTGAATAAATTGAATAAATTTATTCAATCGTTTAAATGTTATCACGTTGAAATAGCATGAAATACCTCCATGACCAGTAGCGTTTGATCCAGGTCGAGACCCTTCACCCTGTCGGGCATGGAGAAGCCCTTGGCTCCGAGGTCCTCCATGACCATGACGGTGGCGTCGCTGTAGAACAGATGAGGGTGAGGCAGTGGCAGGGGCGAGTAACGCTGCAGGCGGGGGATCACGGTGTTGTACATCAGCTCCTCGTTGGCCCACACCTGGTCTGCCACAAACGCTTTGCGCCTCTCTAGGTCTTCGAGCTGCCGCTTGATGATAAATGATTTCTGGACAGCTGAAATTATCAAATAATACATTTAAATTAATCCGAAAATAAATTTCATTAAGAATATTTTTTGGATTAAACGTCTATCAGATGCGTATTTATTACCCATTACGGGTTTATTATATTATTACTAATATGATTAAGCACATTAGTTCACAAATAGAAGATGATCAAAGTATTGAAGTATTATAAAAGCATATTTCTAACTATCTAGAGAGGCTGTTATATAAATTGTGATAAAAAATATTATTACTAATATGATTAGGCACATTAGTTTACAAATAGAATATGATCAAAGACATTCTCAGAAAAATATCATCGTGATTTGTGTGGGATTTGAACCCACATCCCCAGGCTTACATGGCCGGTGAACTGACCCTTGTACTAACGAATCACATCCATTAAATATTGGTTGGCCTGGGCACATTGGTTCATATGTAGAGTATGATTGCTGAAAATTCTCGATTGACGGCCATTTAAGCCTGGGGATGTGGGTTCAAATCACGATGATATTTTTCTGAGAATTTCTTTAATCATCTTCTATGTGTGAACTAATGTGCCTAATCATATTAGTAATAATATTTTTTATCACAATTTATTTAACAGCTTCTCTAGATAGTTAGCAATATGCTTTTACAATACTTCAATTAAACTGAGTAACCGGTAATAATTTAATGACCTTATTAAAAGTAATGTTTTTAAAGAATTTAGAATTCATTGAATGAAAAGTGTTTAAAAAAAAAAGATTTTACATAGTAAAAACTATCATCAAGAGGTTAGCGACCAATTCACTGAGCATATATTTATGCTGAGCCAGTGTTCATGGTTTTCTAAAGGGAAAATAGTGTAGTGGGTCCCCGGGTCCTTCTACAAGTGATATCTATAACTAAGTGTTAATGAACTCATCAGTATATTTTCAATTTGTAATAAATTACTTTATTAATTAAGCAGTTATCATTATCACAAACCTTGAATCATCATCAAAACTAGTTCTAGATTGCGAACTTTCCGGTAAACAATTTCCTGGTTGAATATTTTGCTATTATAAATATTTAAACAAACAACTTTATATTTAATGTTTTGAAATGCGTGTATTTTAAAATCATTTATATTAAATATGTGCACTAAAATATAATAGTATAAAGTAAAAAATACCGTTATGTTGTACATATTTTTTCTCAGAATTTACTTTCCAGGAACAAACAATTTTGGAGGAACTAACTTTCATTAGGTTTCACAAACTTTTACTTTTTTGTAAATCGAGAATATTCTTTTCGTTATTTTTTAATTAAAAAAAACTTTCAATCTAACTTTTGATGTCACATGCATCCATTTTCAAGTAAAAGTAAAACAAATTCATAATAGTTATAACAAATCAAATGATATTTCTCTAACTTGATCATTTCTCGTTGTAAATTGCGTACATCGACCCATCGAAATAAAGACTCTTACATCGTTACATTTACACTCCCAAAACTTCAAATTGTAAAAATGAATGTGTTTACTTTGAATTGTAAAAAATAGCATTATTTAAAAAAAATCTACGTTAAATAATATACTATATCATAAACAAACAAATAATTGTTACTTACCACAAACGTTATTATTTAAAAGAACAAATCCTTGAAAAATCAGTCTTTTGTAATTAAAAACCTTTTTTTTAATCATTCTAATTGAAAGTATTATAATTATTACTAGTCAAACTTAAAAGTCTGTGATTCAAATTACTAAAAAATATGTTGAGTCATTTTATAATATAACATTGTTTCCTTTAACTTTGCTTCAAAAAATTGCACGAATAAAATTAACGAGTACAAAATAAAATCAATAAAAATGCGTATTGCTTTAAAAAGCACTGAATTCGTTGCGTTTTTGCAGTAAAATGTGTATGTTATAGATTTTAATAAAATTTAGTTTAAAAAATGTTCACCAAAGGAACGCATCAACTAAGAATACTGCTGATTTAACAAATAATCAGAACGCGATACAAAACTTGTTCATGCTATTAAATTTTCCAACTTAGTACGGTTTTGTAAAGGTCATCGGATCCTTTCGTATTTTGAATCGGAATGTTTAAATAAATACGCGTCATCAGACTGCTGCGTGGTCGCACTTACTTTCGTAAACGGTTGAACTTTTCAGTAATTTGAGAACAAGTTCAGACTACGTTTACTGAGTGTCTGCAGGTTTCATTTACCTACGTAAATCTTAGGTAGCAGTAAGTGCTCAATGTACAACTAAAGAATGGCAATAAATTGACAGGAAGGCGCCTGTAAACTCGCTGAAGGCATATTACAAGTTTATTAATTATCATTGTATGAATAATAAATACATGTCCATCGCTTATTGCGTTTAATAGAATCAAGGGTAGGTCAAGGTCACGTGTATAAAAATGCACAATGTTGGTTTTATTGGCAAAGCACTTCATATCTTAAGGTCCCATTGCAGGTTATTGATTATGTATAGGAAGTTTTGGGTCAAGTTCATTCAAAGGTTGAGGTACAAGTGCAAATATATTGTCCGCCGCAGGATCATTTGCATTGTCAGATAAGAGACTGGCTCAATTCCCAGGAGTACTATTGTGATAGATCTTTATTTCAAGTAATAAAATTCACGTTAAGCTATTGCCAGGTAAATATATTAAGTATGCTCACTTATGAGTGCAATGAACTTTACTAATGTAATGTGCAATATAATTTTTTTAATATTATTAAATAATTTTGACTTTGGATCTTATATAAATACCACACACACTTTTTCAATCAAAACTACATACGAGATACATTTTTATTTAAAAAAAAAAACCTTTTATTTAGAGTCTTTACAACCCCCCTAATAGTATTTGGAGATATTAGTATTGCAATACGGCTGTAAACTGAATGCTTTGAATGCGACAATGATAAAAATAAACGGTATGGTTTTACTTTTCCGGTTGCTCTTGATGCCCTCTACGAAGGCTCTATCAATGGTGGACATGTAGTTATCCCCGGCGCTGCAAG
The DNA here is from genome assembly GCA_022113835.1 of Atopsyche davidsoni. Classification (NCBI taxonomy): domain Eukaryota; kingdom Metazoa; phylum Arthropoda; class Insecta; order Trichoptera; family Hydrobiosidae; genus Atopsyche; species Atopsyche davidsoni. The sequence goes on along the minus strand of JAILWY010000006.1, from coordinate 3,077,934 downwards.
CGTGGCTGATCTCCAGGTTTGTGATCCTCAGGTCCGGGTCTAGCTCGGAGCTTTGCATGATCTTCGTCAGCATTGCCCTCTCTATGACAAACTCCTTATCCAACATATTTGATTCGTCGTTCTGGAAAAAAAAAGTATTTTTAATCAACGTAAGTTAAGAGTTGCGTTCAAACGTTTTTCAAACACGTCTTTAATCACTGCCAATACAAATATTTAAATATGCTATGCAAAACTCTATTCAGATGCATAATAACCAATATGTGATGCTTGTAATGAAGCGACTTCGACAGCTCTAGCCGCCTAAATAATAAAGTAGTAATAAATAAAATTATAGTTTTCTCAAACATTACTGCTAATTTGTGAAGTTTCTACATTTTAATGGAAGGATATACTTCAAATAAAATAAAAATTCCAAAAATATATGTAAAAGTGCAATAACACATGGGTAGGCTTAAATATATATTTTCATTCTTGGTTAGGACTAATGCGTTTTGGTACGATATAAATATTTGCAAGATTTTAGAAGTAGTTAGTAAGCATTAACTTTATCTTTAATTTAGAGCTTTAACTTGAGCTTTAGTTGGGAGTAAACTGATAAATATAAATTATTATTACCTTTATGGTAGGGTATCGCTATTTTATATAAACTGAATTTTAAAAGTTGACTCGGTGTGACCATCCCGAGAACCTCACTTCACATGACTGATTTCGTACAAAAAATGAAGGCTTTTAAATATCTAAGGGTACAGTGTAAGAATTCAGTCGCCAGCTGCCACCTTTGGGTTTAAATGCAAACAATATTTCATTTTATTTTTTCCTGAAATGCAACAGGCTTGCATTTCGTTTCATACACCCACAACATGTAAGTGCGTGGATGCATAAAATATTCGATCTTAAAATAAAACAATCTTTTCATTTGCTTTAACGAGCAATAATTTCGCAATACATTCATGGAAATTTCATAAGGACTTTTTTTAGATAGATAAAATTTCTCAATCGTTAATAGATAAAAGGATAGATTATCAATTATCGTCATGTTTTGTGCGCAGTTTATTTTGAAAATAATTGTGCAATTTTGCATTTCATCACTCGTACGATATTTTTCTAAAACATTTATCGCTACAACACGAGAAAATATAAGAACGACACAGATTTGTTTGTATTTGAAAAGAAAACTTGTAGATATTTAATACTTATTGAATGCAGTGAATAATAAAACTATTGAAGTTTTTTTTTAAACAATTCAAATCAGCTATAGTATTTATGTAAAATCCAATGTTTACATTTAAAATCTTTCAGAGTTTAAGTTGTTGAAAGTTGTAGTCTATAAGATAGCACACTATTTGGAAATACTATCTCTATCTACGCCGAGCAACTCACCATATAGTATGTGCTACAAATGTAGACGTAGTCAGATGAAAATTGTTTCGGGTGTGGGAAATGCATGTTTAGAAATTTCAGAATATTTTGGTTCAAACACATACAAGAGCAACGAGCGAGAGATTAGTAGAACTGAAAGTATAAGACGTGAACAGTTTATCTGGTTTCTGGCTAGAAAACGCCTGCTGATCTGAATGCTTCCTAAAATGTGTATCTTATTCTTAGACTTAACTTATAATGGGCAATTAAATCTGATAACTTATTTGTAACATTTCAATTTTTTTTTTCTTCATTTTCTCATATAAGCAGATTTTTTAATAATATAAAGATTTATATTGTCATAATATCTTATTATATATGTTTTGTACTGTTCACTTTTCCATATGAAAATCTGACCTTAAACAACGCATTGTGTTGCGGCCTTGGTTGTAAAATCAATAACTACCAACGTCATAGAAATGCACCGAAGGAGAATTAGTCATGCATTTCATAGTGGAAGTATTAGAAACACAGGAAAGATTTTTCTTATGAAAACTTATTTTATGTTAGTTCTATTTGCTTATTTATTATTATTAGTACCTTTATTCTAAAACGGTTGTGATACAGAATACGTGTTTTTAAATTTCGTAAATATCGATCGACCTGAATATTTCACAAAAAGATGAGTCAATTTTATACACAAATCAATACTGAGTTGATTTGGTTTTCGAGATTCAATAATCGTGATTTACGAAATTATAATTGCTGAACTACACGATTCTATAAATTACTATCAAATCATCCATCAATAATATCACAATTTATTGATCTTTATTTGAGCCATTGATTTTGATAATAAAAAAAAATATTTAATATTATAACTACAAACGAGAAATGATGCTTATTGGAAATTATTTACTGTTGACTTTTTTCAATTTGACGACATGCAAAATTTGTCAACATGCAAAATTTTTGAATGTTTTGTATTTAAGATATCATTAAAAGACTTATTAATTATAAATATATCACTAAAGTTGAAACATTGAATTAAGTTTAATCCAAGTGCAATTTATAAATAGATGTTTCAGGCTTCTAAGCCTTGAAGAGTTGTTTTTTGTCTTTTTAATATACTTAGCGTTTCAGATTCACATCCCTTATTCTAGTGCAGCCTCAGTATTTTATGAGTTTCACAATGATTATTTTTCCATTGTAATATTAACCATAGCTTATTAATTGCACAGCCCCGATTTCTACCCTATTTTTATTATATGCAGTCTTAGTAAAAAAATATTTAAATTAAATTTGCTTATAATTTTGTGTCCTAAATAATATTTTAAAGTCGAAGACAATTGAGGTTGTTTTTGCCTTCCATTAAAAACAAAAATAATCTGTGGGTAGTTTTAAGGAAAATATGCTAAAGAGATGCTTTAAGAGGTTGTTTACCGTAAAATTTTAAAGGTACGTTCACCTACGTATCGTCATAATAAACTTAGGAACCGCTTTAAAAATATAATTAGCAAAAGTGCAATAAACTGTTAAATAACAACTGTTAAACTGTTAAACAAAAACTAGTTATATCTTCGCCATCATTATATAGTCTACGAATTAAATTATAACTTCCACTATATGATGAGTTTATTTTTATTACAATTCAAATACTTTTTTTTATAGGTGTGGCATAAAATATATATATTTTTTACTAAAAAAATATTTTTTAATTTATTTATACCTAATAAAATATTTAGAAAAGTGAGAATTAAATAATTTATTTAAACAAAATCAAATATTTGCTCTTTATAGCCAAAAAATATATTCTTATCATATATAAATAAAAAATATTTTATATATAACTTAATGTATTTATTGAAATTCGTTTATTCTTTGAGTATCGGATTTAAGCCTTCGATTATTAATATTTTTCAATTGAATATTTTGGCAAGTGAAATACGATTCCTGATAGTTTTATTATTTATTTATTTTATTTTTATCTTCGTATATAAAGGAAATAATATCATATAATATTCTTTGTTAAGTGTAAAAATATTTTTATATGGTATATTTATTGCTTCATACGAATATATGTTTATCAAAGAATTTCAATTGAATTAAAATAAATCAATTGAAAATTCACTATCCCTTTCAAAAACTAAATGAGATAAAGTTTTCTTAAGATAAATGTAAATGTAAAATGTAAAATTGTAAATGAGACATAATTAAACTGCATAAAATGAATTCGTTTTTAATTATATAATATCAAATATCAAGAAAAAATATAAACTCATGCAAAGTTCACACTACACGCATTCTTTTCATTTGTCCAATGCCTATGGCGAAATTCCTTAGATGTGGATTCAATAACCCCAAAATAGCAGTATTGCAGTACAAGCTTGTAAAAACGTGACTTCAAATGAAGTAGTACTTTACAATTAATAGATGCAATTCACAACATTATTTATTGCTTATCCATGAAGTTGCTGCCACCGGGAATATTAAAAAATAAATCGACATTTTTTCTCACGGAATCAGCGACGCCGCAGACTTTGTGAGAAAATAAAATCATTACAATAATGCAATATTTATAAACATACTAGACTACTTTGCGATAGGTTATGACCTCTAATCGTGCAGCTAGAGTTTTTTTTTTGAAAATTTGCATTTCGTTTTATGCATCAACAAGCGCAATTCCAATATCAGGTATAATCACAGTTGTGTATTTGTATATCATATTTTTTGTAGAGATAGACAACTTAATTATTTAACTCAATAAGAGAAAACTGTTGTATTTAATATTTGAATATAATTCAGAAATTGTAACACAAAAGTAATCGATGACACAACACATGAAATTGGAGTGGAAAATATTTTTAAAAGCTGTAAAGTAATGACAATCAACGAGAGAATGAAAATATATAAAATCTAAAATTATTTATCATAATATTAGTTAAAAAAGAAAAGAGCACAAATAAGTATGTCTCTACAGGTTAAATTATGTTCGGTAAAAAAAAATTTAAGCAATCCGTTTTGTAATATAAACTGTTTGTAACGTCTAAAATGAATAAATGAAAACTAAACAATCATTGGCAAGGTCGTAGTTCGTTGCATTCGGCTAAGCCTTCAACGACTATGCAGTTTGTTGCTAACTTGCCAATAATAATTCAAGAACCCGGATGTTAATGTGTTCAATGTTAATGTGTCTTCATAGATAGTTGAGGTCGTTGTAGATCAATATTCAGTTTTCAGGTCGATGCACTTTGAATGCATACTGCAATTATTAACATTCAGTTTATATATTTTAAATGACGATATACGTTAGTACATACATTACCTTGAGGTGGCAATGTTAAGTATGTATATAAATAAGTTTATTTTGTAATAATATCAACGAAGGAGAGTTACTCGTTTGACACTAAAAAAGTAATTAAGAAATATTTTTTGATACATATGCATAAAATTCTTAACATTCACAGAATTAATTTTTTTTTACATTTCAATACTTTAAATAATTATACCTATTTACTTAACTTACTGTTGCATTTAAACTATGTTCGTGATAATATCACGGTTGTTCACGTGATAATATCACGTGGTTCCTACGCGCGTTGCTTTTCCACACTCATTGGGGGTTTATAAGGCCCACAAAGATCATTACGGCAGGTACGAGTGCTTCCGGGCATAGTTACCCCTTGAATACACTTTGAACACTTTTCATTTCATTATAAGATACTTATTTAACCAATTTATATAAGACACTTATTTCAGTTTCATATCGACAAGCACGCGGTTAGCGTCGCCATGTCACTCATAAGGGTTTGAAAGGCCCTTATGCAATAATCACGACAGGTACGAACATTTCGTATCCTTGCCGGAGTGAAGACGTTACTACGAACTACTAACGCGAGAAGACGAAAAACACTAGCCCCATGAGGGCTCTTTCGGTCTTTTATACATGCATGAAGCATGTTTACAAGCACACGTGTTAAAAACAAATTAAATTTAGAAATCAACGAAAATATCAATTGACCGTGTCCAGAAAATATAAACTCTGGTTTCCTAGCTATTCATCATTAACTAGATCGGTCCTTACACAAAGACATCTAGTATTTCAACATGGGCAAGACTTAAAATCAAAGGAAATAACTTTGCGAAGTAATGACTTCCAAACCTATTTTCAAATATGAATTAGTAACACGTAATTCTAAATGTCAAATAAATCTTCATTTTTATAGGAAACTGTATCCCAATAATCCTAAGTTAATATAAAACTTAGTACTAAAAATTCATAATTACCAAGGGATAAGACCCTGGTCGGCTCGTTAAACTAGTTTAAACTTGAAGTTACGTAAGCCTAAAAAATAGAAAATATATTTATGGTCGCGTTGGTAACAACGGTATAGCTTATTAATAAATTTTTTTGCGTGCTTATATTAATTTATATTTATTTCTTATGTTTATCGTTTTAATTAATCGTTAATTGCAAGATGTGTAAGCATATTATGAGACAATAAATGAATTTTTAATTTGATCATACTATTTCTAATTGATGTGGTTGAATATTTTGAATGAGTAAACTTACTTCAACGAGCGGGAGACACTTCAACTCAGATATCCCGAGAACTATGAGCTTTAGGGAGAGACAGCCATATTAGCAGTTCGAAGCTTTTCAAAGTTATAACAAATGTGTCTGGATTGGGTTTTTGCATCTCGTATAAATGAAACTCACATGTTTCTCTTCAAACTGAACACTAATGTATAATTATAACAAATTTGAAATAATATTTTTCCTTCTTTAAAAGAGAAGTATCCATCGTGGATAATTAATTGTGATTTCGATAGTGCGCAGTGTCGTATTATTGTACCCGCGGGGTCTAAACCAAGGAATTTAAAGTTTGGCAGATAATTTAGTAAATGTGCTTATTTGGCCATGGGGCTTCTGCTCGTACAGGGTAAGCATGCTTGGCACATACTTAACGACATATGCATATTTGCAGTAAATTACGAAAACGGGGTCACTGACCTGAGAACTAACTTCGACAAAAGAGAAATCTGTAGGTTTACTAAACTGTACATATATTTCCAAGGATTTTTTTTTACACATAAGATCAGTAAAATATATTTATTTTTAAAATTTTATGATTATCTCCGTGGAAATATACATCTTTGTTTTTCATAACCAACTCTGAATAAATAAATAATTTTAAATAATATTTTTTTAGTTGGAGCTATCAAGAAATCAACCATTCTGTAGTATTTTTAATTGTTTATTATATTTTAATTGTGAACTTCTTGATTTATTGATTATATGATCCCCAGCTGTGTCTTCGAATAGTAAGAAATATACAATGCGTAGTTGCAACATTATACAGGTGTGATGGACAATTCCAAAATGCTAGGTCTTCAGGGGTTGCTTTCAAAGCTTAAGTTTAATAAATTGGTAAAATAATATTTTATTCAATTCGTTAAATTACCTGGCAAATGCAAGTATACTTTGAAATTTTATATGCGTTTGTCTATTTTGGTAGTAAAACTAAAATATGTTAATTTAAATAGCACCGTGGACCAGTCAATAATTCTTAAGAAAAAAAATCAATACATGAAGTATTTATTTTGATTCTATTGATACTGACAATAGAGAATAACAACGATACTTACTTTGTTTTCTTATTTTGTAAATAAAAATATTATTGACAAGAATTTCTCAGAAATCGAAAATAAAATTAGTCAGTATATTTATTTCTCTCGTTTGGGTTTAATTTCCATTCACAAATGCAACGAAGCGCTAACGACCGTTTCTTATACTGTCAAGAGAATTATTCATTCAATAATGATATAACTAAAGTCTATGGACTCGTATGGTGACAGTGGCGCGTCCATTTATTTTCTTGAACTTCGTCGAGGATCAATAAACGAGAGCAAATTTGGAATAGCCTCGTGGTATTGAACTGTTGTTTGCCAGTTTAATGAACTGAATATTGTTTGATACAGAAGATTTCCAGTATTTATACTAAAACCATTGACCCAGTCTCGGTGACCGATGCGTTATGATAAAGTTCGTTGCATTTGTGAACGGACTCTCACGGAGAATATCATTTGTTTACTATTAGTAACTGATAATATTATTACCGTGATGGACTGCCCGCGTAGGTAGGATAGTATTATCAATTTTTGATAAAATTAGAAAAATTGACTAGGTCAGCGTCTGCCGAAATAGTTAAAAATAAAAATCATCAATTGATATACTCATATTTGATCATGTATCGCTGGAAGTATACCGTTTGAGGTGTAGAGTTGGGTGTTTGCATTACGTACGGAGTGATTATTTTGTACTGGCGTATATCGCATGACAGCGAATGTATTCGAGATGTTGAATATTTGAAATATTTGCCCTTTTGTCTAGTCATAGATTTACAAACAAACTATTGCAGATAGGCTTCGTGCGTTAGATAAACAGTGTTTTATTTACATAATAAAATAAGTCCATTCGTAGAGCGCTGAATTAAAATTGACGATTATGATCTCATGTTCTCATATAGCAGTTTCAAATGCCAATCCATTAGATGCAATGCAATAATCTTCAAAACGGGTATTCGCACAACGAAAAAAAACATTTGAAATACTCATAATGCGGCGATTGTTTTATTTCAAAATGTCACAACCGAGCGGTCCTCGTCGAAACTGAATACAAAATCAAAAACAAATAAAAAAATTCATTCAAAGCGTATCGATACCGCATCGCCGTCGCGGCGGCATCAATTAACCGATAAAACTTGCATTCACTAACCTTTACTGCTCCATTTGTCTGTGCCATCTTCGAGAGCGGGCGTCGGTGGCACAGAACGGCCAAAAAAAAAAAAAAAAAAACTCAAGTCAACAGAACGAGCCGACCGGACCGCAGCGGCCGAGACGACCGCGGGTTCTCCAAAAAGTGGGGCAAGAGCGAGCCTCCCGCTGGTGGCGGAGGAGCGGCGCCTCCGCGGGGGGGCCTCGGAAGTAGTTCAGGTCCGAGGATGCGCACTTGACTCCTCGCGGCGCCGGGATGCACTGGCGGCACTTTGGCATGCTATAGCTAAATATACGGGCGCCGCGACCTTGCGCCGCGTTATGCGCGCCGCCGCCTTATGGCCGATGCGGTAATCCGCCGATAACGGGACGATGTGTGGCTCGGAGCGATTTCGGCTTCGGGGGTGGCATCCGGCGATACGTATTTCAAAAAATATCAAAAAACGCATATATTAAAAAAAAATAAAAAATCTAACACAAACAACAAATAAATAAATTTACAAACACTAATTTTTATAAATATATCGCTGCTATCTTCAGTCGTCCCTAAAAGCTACTTAATATAGCTAATTTACCAAAAAATACTGTTAGTTTACAATAGATCATAGGGCTATGCTTACGATACGATGTATGGCTATTCCCTGATATCCACATACCCTGCGCGCATACCATGGGGCGTATGTGGGGTAGCATACACGGATTTCTCTATATTCGTCATTGAGTTTATGCACGGAGATACTTGTGTAAAAACCCTTTATTGCATGATTTGAAAAAAAAGTCAAATAAATATCTTAGGATAAGCGGGTAAACTGCGTGAAGCTGGGATATGTAATAGTTTGAATCTTGATTTTTGAGTTCCTATTAAACGAAGGGATTATAAAAATATTTGGGTTTTAATTTGTCTATTTTAAAAGAATATTTGATAGCAAAATTGGTGGTTCTTGTATAAGTATTTATTAATAATCTTTATGCATCATTGTATTGTGTTTTTATCATGGATAATGATTTTTTGTCAATTTTAGAAAGTTTAATTTTTTGAAAGTACCAAAAAATCAGGTGTTAGCTTAACTGATATATTTAAATGTATCGCGATTATATAAAAAATAAATTTAAAATAATTTTTAAACATAAAAATTATACTTACAATTGTGTTTGAGTTTCATTGTTATTCCCTCGTATCTTCATCTAATCAATATAAGAAATATTAATTTTTGGCAGATCATTTTAAAATTATGAATTAATGTTATTTTATTAATCACAAAAATTTGAGAGATGGTAAAAATTATCATCATAAAAGGACCTCATTTACAAAATCTTTGATATTGAATTTTACGTCGTGATATTTAAATACCAGTCAACGCACAGGACATTTCAAAATTCATTATCTACAAAAAATACGTATTTATTATTACGAAAAGAAAATTGGCATTGAAACTATTTGTGTAAAAATTGAAAAATGCTTCTTACTTACAATAATATCTTATTTTGAGTTGTTACTCATGAAAATAAAAAAGTCATAACCACGCAGACAATACCTTAATGTCTATTTCAAACATAATTATAATTTTATTTGAATTACTGAAAGCAACTATTTTTTAAAATATTCATAGCTGATTGTAGATTTTCATGATTTGTGCATATTTAGAAACATGGAGCATACGTGACCTGGATAAAATTATTTAATAATTAATAGAAAAATAATACTTCCACAGCAAAGGAAAGCAAAAGTAATATTCTCGAAAAGAGGTTCATCATAATTTTATGTGGTTCAAATATTATTCAACTTGCTTAAGACATAACTATTCTTCACTGTCGTTAATCTGATAATCAACAATGCGGTATCATTGATTACAATGATGTTTTTGAAATACCTTTTGTTTCGAAATGGGATGATCTTATATTAAAAATATTTATGGTAGACTAGATATTGACTTATATATTTAAACAAAAAATCTTTAGTATAAAGTCCGTACGTTCAAAAATTTTATTTAAGACTTTCTAACACGTCATACTGGAAATTTTAATTGCATCATCACGTTTTTTTAAAAAAGTTATTTATTTTATTTTTATAATATTTTCATCCAGTAATGTTTTTCAATGACAGTATGTAGAATGGATAACCTGTTTTGATAAAATAAAATACAACAATATCTACGTTGAATTCTCTCGCACCTGCTCAGTTACAATTTTTTGTATTTTTATTTTATTCACTTACGTACGAAAATACAATCTCTTATGCTTATATATAAAAAAATCAAAGGAAAATAACTTATTAATTAAATTTAAAATATAAACAATTGGACTTGTTTTGGTTCTCGTTTACTATGACGGTATATACTAATATAAAAGTATTCATGTGTCACAAATGAAATTGAACAGAATTTTAATTAAATATTTGTGTTACTAAGAAATAATATTCAAAGTATTTATTGTTTTCTCTTTAGATTGTTTATATATAAAATTCTCTTGAGCGAATTGATTTACAATTTCCTATATGCTCATGGGCATACCTGGACCGAGTCAACAACAAATTCTTTTCATTATTTTATTCCGAGAATCGAGATAGTTACAAGGGACGCTTCTGTTTGTTAATTCCACAAAATATTATAAGCAATCTTGTTCAGAGAATGTTCCCAAAAAATAACAAATAAATTTGAATACTTAGGATTTCATACAAATTTGTAAATGAGAATACTTTTTAAATCTTCTTATGTACCTACAAATATCATAAAACGCCAGGTATTCAATAAAAAAATCTTAATGTTTTAATAGCCTGCGTAATTTTTTTTTTGAAATCACGGAGTATTAAGAAATATTATAGTAATAAGATATTTTTTAATTGAGCAATGTAACAGTTTCATAGCCTGAAAATATTAAATATTTGTTTTTTTTTTTTTTAAATATTAATGAAAATAGCATGCTTTATTCTATAATTACTTATACCTCAATGAAAAAGAATTCATAAACATAAACATGGCATATTTTCTTATAAGAGAATATTTTATGAAATTTTGTCAAAAAGTGACATACTCTTTTTTATCTATCAAAATCTTTATTTGAACCGTATCTTTATCTTCAACCCGAGCATAGATCTTATTGTTAATTTTTATATTTAAAAATTATTAAGTTGACAGTTTTTAATTTTCAAAAATAATAATGGTAGAAATAGAAAAGGTTGTCAGAAGTATATAAAATGTGGCGCTTATTAAAATGCGATTAGAATCGAAGAGTTATAATAAATGCGATTCCATGATCTACAACGTAAGGTTTTGTTAGTTTTGAAAAAAATAAGATAAAACGCACCACATTAGAATTATACACTTTTTTGTTGCCCGTTTTCATAAGATTATATATTTGATTACGAACAGTTACTTTTTTCGTATTTCTTAACAAGCATAAAAATAACATTAAATATTTTGAAACCTTGAAATCGTGATAGTCTTACTTTACTTGATTATAATTGTAGTTTATTATTAAAAGTGAATTGATCGTTGAATAATGAATTAGATATAATAGTTGTCGATTTTGAACACCAATATCATTTCGCTTTCAAGCGGACATTATCCACCAATATGAAGCAATTAAAAACCGAAAGTATTCAAAGCAGGAAGGAGCCTTAACAAAAACAGTTTTAGTGTTGCTTATCCAATAGTCTCCTGCACCTCAGGCAAGCTCCAACATTAGCATTCAGTATCGCAGAGGATAACTTATAGATTAACATCTCGCTATAAAAATTAAAAAAACAAATCAGAAGTTATCAACTTACAAGTCTTAAAACTTTATTTTTAATTACTTGATCTAAAAAGTTTATAATAGAATAAACTCTTGTTTTGTCTCCACGCTGATTTGTCACCACAGTTTTGACACCCGAACTGAGTTTTTGACGACCGCCTACCTGAATAATGTGTAAATCGCATTGATTAACTATTTATAAATTCAATAAAATAAATTCACGATCCTTTGGACATTTAAAAATAACGACATACCATTAAAAGCGGCAGCATGTTTTATTTATTAGTCAACGTGTACTATAATTACAACAATATCTACAAGCCAAAAACAATAATGTTTCTGACACAAATAAATCTCACCGATATTGTATATTTATGTTTTTTGTTTAGATTTTAAATATTTTAAATAATTAAATTTAACTTTTTTGTTTTAATGTTTTATTATTATTTCAACCAAAAAAACTTATTTTATTTTATAACATTTAATAACAAAAAAATATTATTTTTATTATTTGGGTACACACACTTTGTCGACAAAATAACTGTCACCTGCCGCAAATTCTTAAAACTGCATATAATGACAAACCACGATACTCCAAAACAATGGAGAGCTAATATTTTATTAACAACTATAAGATTTATGTATATTTATTTTTAAATCATCACAATTAACATCTTGTACCGTGTAAAAAAAAATCATTAACTTTCAACGCTTCAAATATATTTCTTTCATCTTATTTATAACATCAATTTGACTCAAACAAATATTAATTACACTTAAAATAATAACTTGTATTACAGTATAAAGAAAACATCATCATATAACACAAAAGACAAAAATAATACTAGTTAGGTTTGATAAATGTAGCCCATAGACTATTTCGGTTGCATATACCTGGTATAGTATGGCATGTATTCATGATTAAAAAAAATACAAGATGCACAATTGCATGCCCAAGGCCAAGAGGACAAAACAAGAATAGCAAAGACATAACAAGTTTCCTTAGCTTTTTGCTCAGGCTGCATCTAACTGTACTCTTTTTTTAGTAGGAAATGCCAGAAACGGCGAGTCCCAAATATGTGCATCCAAGGCCAAAATATTCTGTGAACGTATTTTTTAGGATTTGTAATAATACCTTTTAAATTCATTAATAATTATTTATGAGCTGCGATTTTGATTTACCGTAATGTACCGCGAGACTAATTGCCGCAGTCTCTTTGTTTACTTTTTTTAAAAGAGTTTTTTTGTGTTGTTTGACCAGGAATGCATTTATAATATATCAACGGTTACTTTCTTCAAAGCGAATGGTTGAAGGCTACTGTTTTTATTTGTGCAAATTGATTGCCATACAAAAAGTACGACAGTTTAAATTAAAACGACTTAGACACAGAAACAGTAAAAAATACTGTTTCTTTTGTACAAATCATAAGGTACCTTAAACGGGATAGACCGGATACGCAGATTCTTATAGAATAATCAAAAAATCAGCACCATATTTCAGTGCATAGAAAAGTTAGCGGACTTATATAAGTATTCAAGATATTTTGTTATAACATAGATTTAAAAAGGAAAAGTAAGATTAGTGGTTAAAAATAATCTTTAGCACATGAAATTTCAGAAATCCAAGACAACCATAAAAAAATTTCACTTAAATATGTGTTGAAAATTCAACCATTATATTTGTTTAGACTGGCAAGAATAAATGTTACAGAAACTAGGACTGCTTAAAGAAAAAATATAGAAAGTTCAGGAAACACCTTGTGATTTGTATGGATAAAAGAATGAAGCAAGGGCGTTGTGATCTGGAGTCTGTAAGTGAAAAAAGAAAGGAATTGGATATTAATTAATTGTAACTGTTTTCACGGCCGTATTTATTTAGAGCCGTTATCTGAAATTCAGCTCCAGTGCATAATTTTTTTCTTCTAATGTTTATTCAACAATAGTGGCTTGTAAGATATGCTAAAGCTTATATGGCTAAATAGCTATTTCTAATAAATAGTTAAATATTATATATTTTACTAAAGATCGTTATTTTTAAAATTCTTTGGCGTTAGTGGTTGATATTTTTATATTTAAAATAAATATCGAACCATTGGAAAATATTTTGGTGAACTCACGGAGGACAAATTAAATGAAAGTAGTCATGTGCTCTCGTGATAAAATTACTCTTTAAAAATATTCATTAAATGAGGATTAAAACAGAATTCTTACACAGAACTTGTTGTCGAATTGATAATCTTCATTCATTAAATTATTTATTATTATTAATGATTATTTTTACACACGCCCGTTGAATATTAATGAGGTTCAAATACAAATCAAATCCAATGGTAGGTACAACATGAGCTGTAGGCACACATTAATATACACACTCAAAATATGTACGACTATTTGTATTGAAAAAATAAACACGTAATAATAATTAAATACATTCAACACTGATGCCAAATCTTCTATTTTTAACAGTATTTGTCAAGATGTTGAATATTCTTTACTGTATGGGCTTAGAGTGAAATTTAACATATATATATATATATATATATATATATATATATATATATATATATATATATATATATATATATATATATATATATATAATATTATTATATAAAATAAAACCGTATAATTAAAAAAAATACTGCTAAAGTCGATTTTTTTTTCTCGTAATTCAAATACCCGCGATTCAACAATTAAAATCAGTGTTTCATTAATATTAATTTAAACTGGTTAGTCATTTATCAAACAAAAATTATGATGTAAGGTTTTATTAATTTATTACGTAGTTTGATAAAATTCAATTGGGTGTGACATTGAACGCCCAGGTACTACTGTATAGTTAATCAACAACGTAATAGCCAAGGTCTCGAGACCTCTACTTGCAGGCTGTTCTTATCAAATCTCTGATGTTTAATAAATAAAAAAATTAATTAAAAGTTCATTGAACTTGGTTTCGATTGAAACATTACTTTTATTGGTTATTCATATAAATTTAAATTTCCCAAAACATTATATTCATTAAAAGAAAAAGATTCTAAAACGGATAACTTTAAGTGGGTTTTTATAAATGTAATAATAAAAAAGTTGCCTTATTTGCAAAGTTATTTGGGTTTAAATTCTTTGGATATAAGATGAATTTTTGAATGTTTTAAATTTTGGAGACCAAATGCAATGATAATTAGATAAATTGGACATACTCGTACATACATGATTTAAGAGCGAAATTTTTTTGTTTTCTATTTTTTGACTTTGAGAATGATGTTATATAGAAATGTGTTTATACTTTGATAAGAAAATATGTGTTTATGCTTCAAATAATTCATAATTTAAATCTAATAATAAATTAACAATTAGATCATTTCTTACGCATTAAATAGATAATAATACTTCTAACCACAAAAATATTAAAAGTTGTCATGTCAATTATCACTTACTGTTACGATGAAGATTGAATTTTTAACGGCAATATAATGTATTTTGCTATAGATATAATATCCTACGAAAAACATAATTTTCGCATTTCTAATAAATTCAGCTACATGTTGTATATTACATAATTAAATACAACGCACAAAGTTTTCTTATAAATTAAATCTAGAGCTTTAAGAAAGTATAATGAAATAATTTTATAATGCAAAATATGTCGTATTATTAAATATAGCCATATATGTACTGATAAAAATAAAATTCGTTTAAAATAAAAAAATTAGAACTTATACGAATTTATATTAAAACGCTTATTTTAACGTATCCTATTTATCAAGTTTTATTTTATATGAAGAAAAAAAAAACGTATTTGAACTAGCGTTATCTTTAATATAATAAATCAGAATCCACGAAGTGAACTTTTTATAAGAGGAAAAATGCTTGGTAAATTTTAATAATATTGTTTGATTCCTTAAAAGAAAATTGTAGTGCATGTAGTGTTATACGGGAACGTATTTTTATTCATTAAAAAATAATTAAGTGGTATTCACTTGCGCAAAAAAGTGTAAAAAAAATTATATCTCAATGTTAAACATTGCAGTTATAATTTCAATAAATACATTACTCAATCACATAAATAAAATGCCCAGAATCGTATACAAAAAAATATTCAGTTGATGTACACCAGTGATCCTAAAGACGCTGAGTGTCAGGTAAAGTGATTACCTGCGATTTGAACGTTCGTTGCCCTCTTCGTATTCACCTTAACCTAATTTTTTTATGTGTAGTTAAGTATCAAAAAAATATCGAGCATTATTCTGAGTAAGGACACTGCCGCCGTATCTGCTACCTGAGAATTATTGTAATCAAGATATTATATCGACCTGTGAACACTTGAGGCTAATCACAATTAGAGCCAAATTAAATAATGAGCGAACTGGTATACGCATAAATATGCATTGTCCATGCACTGTTTGATGAGTTGCTTGAACCCATCCTGGTTTTTTTTTTAATTAATAAATTAAAAACTTACACCTTACACCTGGGAGCAAATATAATTCATTTAGGAGGAAAAAAGTATAATATACTATGAAAAGAAAAATAAGACTATTTTTTTAGGTGAAACCAGTGCAAACCTAAACTAAAAATTGTTTTAAATAATAATGATATTAACTTTTACATATTTGAAAATGATTGTCGTGTTATATAAATATATTAAAAATGAGTACTATTCAATGAAGGTTTTTCCATAATAATAAATACAACCACCCACCCCTACCAATCATAATCACTGACGTCAGCAACCTGCACTGACGTCATCGCCACTTATTCGTATTCTTATATACAGTCGACTTTAACAGATTCCAATGATGTATCATAACAATTTTGCAAGGTACTTATATTATTTAAATATCAAAAACATCGTATTTCAGCAGTTGAAATTCCAGATGTTATTTATACGATTAAATGTATTTGGTTAAAATACTTTTTGAAACAATAATTGTTTGGTATTTACCGTTAGGTTTTATAAAAATTTAAAAATATAATTTGAGTGTGATTCTTTTTCCAGTTGTAGTTTTGTCAAATGTTTATCTTTTTATAGAGTAACAACCATGTACTCTATAAAATTATTATTTTTTGTTATATTATTTTTTTTACCTATTTTTTGTCTGTCCTCCGTTTCTCATAATTTTTATATCTATCATGAACAATTTATAATCACTTTTCTCTAGTGTACTGCAATCTTTACAACAATCTGCAATCTACAGCAACCTTTGTAATAATTACAAAATAATTATAATCTACATTCAGTAATTAATAAATCTTTTAGAACTGATAACTCAATACAAAAATGGGAAAAAAAATAATATTATAATAAATACATTTGAATGAAAAAAGTACCCGCATTTAATGACAAAAAATAAATGTAATTTTCTTGTTATAAACATTAAATGCATTTTGCTGACTAACAAAAACAAAATATGTGAAATTTGTTATGAAAACTTTATCAAGAAATTGAGAATTATTGGTTAATCGATTTATTTATTTTAGTTTTTGGTATAACCTTGGTTTGCTAATCTATTTCTATAAACATTGTATGTTTTATATTTCAAGGACAGTTTTGTTTATATTTATTAGGGGCAATGCCGAATGTTTCTTTGGCTGAGTAAGGTAAATAAATGAGTTTATTAGAATGTCTTTGTGGAATGTGGAAAATAAGTCCATGATTGTTTTTGACGAATTAGTTCATATTTAAAAAAAAGTATACGCAATTTAAATATTTTTATAATTTTTGATCTGACTATTTTTCTCCGGCACTTTCTGTGCATTTTAACTGGATTTTAGAACTGACGCACTTTTGATAGTATTATTAGGTAAATTTACAAGTACTTATTAGATGAGAAGATCATAAAACAGTGCAGGAGGGCATTGACTTGTTTGACTTTCATATGTCATAGAGATTAAATGCACCACTTGATGTTGGCTTTATGCCAAGAGCCTGAGCGTGCCCTTGACTGACCATGTCACGTGTAGCAGGTCAAGTTCTAGTAACCCACAGCTGCATTTCCTGGTATATGATTTTTAATTAACATGTACAAACTGATAAGTCTATTTGTTCTCTGTGGTTTTTAATAGGATCGTATTTTAACTAACATGTAAATATACTATTAATATCATATTTTCTTTGATAAGCTTTGTGATTGTATTTATTGTATAATACTCGTCGAGCTTGGAAATTTATCCACGTGATAGTTATAACCATTTTACAATTAGAAATATCAGTATAAAAAAATTAAGTTATTTACAGTCATGTTACTAATTATGGATTACAAAGAAAACAAATTTATGTCTTGAAAGCCCTTTTCAAACATATTGGTTTTTCATTAGGATGATTAACTGTATATACATTTATAATATTTATATCTACGACAAATTGGTTTTATTTTCACTATCTGTTTGATTTTCTGATTCAGTTATTTAATAACAAATAGAAGTGAATACTTAGCAAATATTTATGGTTCATGAAAATAAGAGATTACGATTTAAAATAACTCTCCAAATGAGATACGACGGAAAATATTTATTACATCATATTATTAATACAAAGATCTAGTGTAATCGCCTTATCAAATTTTGAATACTCTATGAATAATTCAAGGAATCCTTGTTATTACTAAATATTCATAATGTGCACATAACTGTGACAGTTGATGATTCATTTCCGTCTGCGAGCATGCACTGAGCCAACTCACCGGGCTCTAAATGTAGTTCTCACAATGCATGTGCATCCGCACTGGAATGTACGCGCTCTATATATAAGAGATCCCAGACTAGCTAAGGTTGGCATCTGACTCAAAATCAAACAGATTATACAAACCCGTGCAAGCGGTCAGGAAACCCGACTGAGAAATCAACACTCACGCAGATTAGCAACGTGCCACAATTTATTATAAGGCATTTATGGGCTGCACTTAGAAATCAGTTACATATACTCATTCATTGAAATTATGTCTATACTTATTTTTTATTCATCATTGTATATATACATTTATCGAATTGACGTTGATATAACATTTAAACCCTTCGATTTATTGTTATTTTTATGTACAAAGTTGTTTTTCAAACGTTATATTTTATAATATATAATCAACAGCCTGAACGGAATGGCATTTATTTCTATAGAAACGATAGTAAAAAAGACTACTGTGCTATAAAAAAAAAAAAAAATTATTCCGTTATTTACCAAGAATTATACGTATAAACTAACTAATTTATATTTAGTAAAAAAAATTGATCGTTATCATAAATTTTATTCGGGTACATATAATTCGAAGACAATATCAAATTATTGGAAAATATTACCAAAAACACTCCCAGTAAATTTAAAAATAACAACAAAAAAAAAACATTTAATATGTTTACACTCATATAAGTATATTTTGTTTCAGTAAGTGCAATGAACTTCTGACACTGCAGTTAAGTTTTATTATTAAAAATAACATATACAGTAAAGTATCTTACTTATACAATAATATTCATATTTTGTCAAAACATTATGCATTGTTTGAAAAAATCTTATTTTCTGAACTAAAAAAAAACTCCATTTCATCGAATCTTCAAAAAATTGTCATAAACTTTATCGGACTAGTAAAAATATAAAATGTAGGTTTAAATTTTATTATTCACTTAAACTGCGGTGAAAAACATATCTTTATAATACTAATTTATTTGATAAGATTTAGTATGGAGATTGTATTTATTGTATAATACTCGTCGAGCTGGAATCATAAATTTTGAAAATTGATCCAGATGATAGTTCTTACATTTTCACGGAGACTTACCTTTTTTGTTTATGTACTTAGCAACTTTTGAAATATTAACTATTAGCTGGAGGTTGAAAATTTGTGTTTTCATTAAAACTATCTACTGATTAAAAAATCTATTGTCAGTTGACTCTGTAATAGGCGACTGGGAATGTTCTCGGCCTTGACTGCAACGTGCCCGCCCCCGCCCCTCCCAGCACCACGTGACTTGGCCTGCACTTCAAATCAACCGTTGAAGTCGAACCAGCACTGAAGGGTGCTCACCAATTCCTAACTACTTTTCAAGGGTATTCATTTCGTAAACTTAATCAAAATCAATGTATCATTGAAAAAAACTAACTCTTTATTTATTTTCTTATTAGTAGTATTTTGAAAGTATAGTTTCACTAACGTATACACCTTAGCAAAACTAAGTATTATTTATAATAAAAATTATTATTAACGCCTCGTACTTTGCTAGAAACGGAGTTTCAGTTTTTCGACCCACTGGGTTTACATATTTTTTGTCCACGGAGTGTTCATATTTTTCAAACTTTTATTAAACCTAGTTTAGTTTTGAACGTGCTTAGGTAGTTCAGTCATTAAAAGATGTCAATTTATAATGTCCTTCATACCGACATTAAATGGACCCGGAGACCTACTACACTATTTTCCCCTTAGAAAACCACGAACATTAATTCAGCGTAAATGTATGCTCAGTGAGATGGTCGCAAACTTTCTTTGGGGAGAAGCACCCGATGACGAAGAATAGTGGTTAAATATATTGAATTTTTTTTTTTATCGAAAAACGTAACTAAAAGCTTAATGCTATTGAAGCATACAACCTAAACAAAAGTTCGTATTATTCTGTAATTTTATTTTAAAGAAGAGTGAGTACCTACTCGCAAAGCTTGTCCTTCCGCTTTTATATACGCCAGAGTGCAATAGCGTTCAAGGTCGTGTGAAGCATCGATCGCCTTTTCTAGGAAAGCTCGTCGGAAAGTTTTCCACTGGCGCATGCGAATAAATCCCCAGAGACATGCATGGTATATCCGTAGATTACGCAAGCCCAGAGCGTTGAACCTGGCCTGCTGCGCTTTCAAGGTCGCTGCAGTCATTTCCTGGGTATAAATGCGCGATATCACTTTACCAAGTATACAATGATAGATTAAAATTAATGGTTAGTTTTGCTGACGTCGTATAATAATTGTTTTGGTGTGAGTATTCATTTTTCTAGTTACACGAGTGAATGGCTGTTGAAGATAGCAATAAATACTTAACAATACTGACAATGTGTACAAAAACTCGTAAACATGGAGATATGTTTTATAGTTCAATAGATTATTGCATTTCAATTACAATGTGTATTTTAATCTTCTCACCTTAGAGATTTGATACACAATTCTGAACCAAAAGTCTTTAAAATATTTATATTTGAGCTACTTCCTATACCTGCAATGTTTATTTAAATTTTAAATACATTTTTGTCACATGTAAAATGTTTTAATTTTATATTTAAATATTAATACTTCTATCTATATAAATACGTAATTGATCTTTTTATATTAATATTTTTCCATAATTATAGACTTGTTGTTATAGATTCATTATAAATATTCACATGCAGCGTTTTAAGCACTTTTTATTTTAAAAAATCTTCGTAGTCGTTTTTCCAATTTGAACTGAAATATTTTTGGACATTTACATAAAATAGTTATGTATAAAAATTAAACTTCTACTGAAGTTCTTACTTCTGTCTTTTCGTAAGAAATTACCCAAATGACAGAGTAACAATTAATTAGAGATTTCCTCTTTATCCAGCCGAAATCGAAATATTACGGTTTTAACTGAAATGAACTCGAATCCATATTTGTATTTAATAAACCTTTAAACCTTTTTGGTTAGTTACCGATCGCCTGCATTTTGCATCGCTGCGTGTGCAGCCGACATGAAAGAAGATATAACGTAAAGTAATATTAAATTCAAGGCCAAGACCAAGGTCATCCGCATTGCGAACGTATTTTTTAAAACTAAAAGTATATAACCTTCTAATGTTAACAGTTAGGTTCGATATCATTATGCTAAGGTTTAAACATAATAACAGTTTACCGACGTAATACAATGTTAATGCTGTGCATATAGAGCAGTGCAGGATGCAAGCGCGCTGCTGCGGAGCTCTGACGTCACCGTGGCCCACTGCACTTGAAATTGATTGCATAATGCGGCCGCGGCTGCAAGGCGAGTGGCCGTCAGCTCAGGGCTGGCAGCCCAGGGGGGAACCTGGTCGGAAACGATACAAAAACATGCTACACTTAATATACATAATTAAGACCTAATAGACATAACCTAAACCATACCTAACCGCTTAATAGACATAACTTAACCTAACCACTTAATAGATATAACTTTTTTTTTACTGTCGGTCCCGAGCAGCGCTGTGGTACTACTTCCGGGTGCCGACAGCTGGTCTTTTTATATATAATATACAATATATCCAATAATCATACACAATTCATTCAATCGTGAGGGGGGGCTTCCCAGGGAGCGCACTTAATAGAAGGGAGGGGAGCTCCCTTCTATTCGTCTAAAAAAAAAAAAAACTTTTTAACTTTCAAAATTCTTTATTTATCATTTAGTATATTACATTTCATCCTTAGGGCTATGTTTTACAATACTGGTATTTTTTGCCCCTGTTACTGTGTGCAGTTTATGGGGCTTACAAGGTGTGGTCTTATGTGGTAGTGTACATGTGGATCTCTTGTTTGTGCTTGTAGTAGGAGAAGGGAAAATATGTGTTAAAAACCCTTTTGTGGCATGAGTTAAAATAAATATTAAATATTAAAATTAGATAACAGTAGTATAACAAAATAAAATAACAGGGTAACAGTGGGGGATGGGGGGATGGTGGAGGTGGGCGGGTGGGTAAACTTAGCGATTTTACTGAGTTTATATAAATCAATAGTATTCGTCTCTGACATTCGTCCCTTACTGTCTATGGAGACAGCGTCTCCGTTGGTTAATGCGATATAACCTAACCTAACCTAACCTAACCACCCCCACAGTGAAACGCTGAAATGGGGATCTCAGGCTTAGCGAAGAACTTGGAACATATTTGATTTTTTAAATGTGACTTCTTATTGCATGCTTTTTATAAAATAATCTTCTTTATTAAATGCCTTTCCTCATAGGAGGTTGGCGACCATTTCACTGAGCATATACTCATGCTGAACCAGTTTTCATGGTTTTCTAAGGGGAAAACAATGTAGTGGGTCCCCGGGTCCTTCAACGATAAAACAATAATTATTATCAAATAAAATGATTTTATAGCACTTTTTAAAAAAATTTGCTTTGTTAATTATGTTTTTTTTTAATTATTTACGCTGAATTGAAAATAGTGCTGAAAACCTTCAGTATTTTAAATTTTGTGCTTTTAAAAAAAATATATATAAATATCAAAACCTAATTGATGCAATGCAACGATAAAGCAACGTAAAAATATTTACGTTAAGTACGTACTTAAAATACTTAAATGGTTTTATATTTCCATGTAGATCAAATTAATAAAACACGGTTGCGATAATTTTATATTGATGTGGTAACCCTGCATGTTCTAACTACTATTAAGTACGAGGAAGGGCAAACGTCACTTATGTTGACTTTTATCTATTATGCATTTCACACGTCATCAATACAAACCTTCGATAACGTTTCTGTTTATTGCGTTTCCACGGATTTTATAATTGCGGAACGCAGTTAAATAAAAAAGATTTGATTTGTTCTAACACTCCGTATACTTTAATTGTGCGACTGGTTTTTATATTTTTATTTACAAAGAACGTAATAATATTTTAGCTTTGTTTTATTAGATATAAATAAACATATAAAAATACGAACAAATAATTGGATTTTTTTAATCATAAGAAATACATTCATTTTGAATATTTTCTTAATAATAAGCTTGACAAGGTAGATTGATTATAAATTTATAAAAAAAATTGTCAATAAACGTTACTTTAATGTAATATATAAATACTTTCCATTGATTGTGTATTATTGTATAACTTGTAGATTACATACTAACGCGTTAGTGGTCACGTCCTTCGTGCCACCGCACCGATATATTTTCAAGATCACCAATGTGGTCTTAATTATGTCTATTGCTTCAATGCGATACACAAATAGAACAAGATTAATTTATTATTAAATAAGAAAGGAATTCTTTGTATATGTGGTAACAATTTAACAAATGTTAACTAAAACTTAATTTATATGAATTTTTCGAAGGGAAAAAAATTGTGTTTATTTTAATTTATTAATAAATTTTAAATATTAAATTATAAACCAGATTGTCATAACCATAAAAAGCAATACATTAGTGAATATTAAAGTGTGGGTCGTATTATAAATAGAAGTATATTTTAATAGGAATCATTTAATTGCTCTAAATTAAAATTAAAATTATTAATATTTTTTTAAGATAATTAGAATATAAAAAATCTTACTATTATAGCGCTCTAAAATATTCCATACTTATCTTTAGTGATTTTTATTTTTCTGTGATTGAGTATTATTTTTATTTGTATAATGAATATATTTAAGGGAACGCAGCCAAAAAATATAGATTGGCGCAGATCCCTGTCGAAGACTAATAAATTTTTTAAACAAGTTTAGTTTACGATCAATAAAAACCGATTTCATTGATTACATTTAATATGGTAACACACTGGCTGATACAGTAAAAAAACCTATTTTAGATGTGTTATCAAGCCGGGTCCCTTTCGAGTGCGCGCATTATGTATGTATTTAGGTATTTGGACCACTAGTCCTAGGGTATTGTGCAATATGTTGAGCGGAGTGATTAATACTTGTAAATAATTGATCACATGTGATAAAACATTTCGATACATCAGCGATTTTGACGACAAATAAGTGTACATATATTTGAAATAGATCGATACTCGTTTTGTATCTGCAGAATGTAGGTCACTTGCGCAACTGTTCTACGTTTTGTTTTTGTTAATATTATAAACATTTATGTATTTTATATAAACAAATCGATATTTCTGAAAATCACGCGGTGAAATCCTTGAAAAGCTAAAAATACACTATTATTTGTGAAACAAAGAAAACTTATGATTTTTCCACGATTTCAGAATAATTTTTTTTTATCATATTCGACATTAATTCTACAAAGTATCATGACTATAAAAAGCTTCACTTTTGATTGATATTTCATGTTTGTTGATTCACAGAATAACCTTTTTTAATATCCATACTTATCGAATATAACCCAAAAATTATGAAGTTAGTATTAAAATTGGTAATTAAACTAAACAAGTTGTATTTATATACTGTTTTATTTTAAAGAACATTTTATTAGAAAATAGATCAAGTAATTTTATTTAAAAAAAAACTAAGCTAATATTTGCTTTTATTACTAAAAATAAAAAATAAAGTTTTTATCAATGATTATTTTATATTTTTTTCGTGCTTAAAAACAAGAAAACAAAATAATCCAAGGATTAAATCTGACCTATTTACAATTTTGTTTGTTTTATCAATTTATTGTGAAATCTCCTCAATTTATACCACGTGTATGTGCGATGTGTATAATGCAAAAAAATAATATTCGATTGAATACTGAATGAGTAAATAAAGTTTGTTACCTGCCTTATATTGAACCGTTTGTTCATTTCTTCGTTAAGAAATTTGAACCAAGAAAACGATACTTTACCTCATCGATAGATGGCAGTGCCATGCTTTAGCTCAGTACCAAACCAAATAAATCAAAAGCATTTGGTAATTTTTACATAGGGGTATTTTATTTGTTTTGATATATAATCTTACTTTTTCGTAAAATGTACAAAACTTTGTAATAAATATTAATAATAATTGTTATAAGTTAAGTAAAATTTGATATGAATTATTATTGCGGCGGCAAGTATGACCTGTTGGCACCGTTTCCGTTGGACGGGCCACTTGGAGAATCGCTGTTGTATTGGTTAGGGCTATTCAAGTTAAAATGCCCATTTCCTTGGCTGGGGACGCCGTACTGTGAGCTTGGAGTATTCCTGTTGTCCTTGGGTGGAAGATAAGAACGGTTGGGAACAGTGGGAGCATTACCTAGCCCATGCTGGTAGACGAGATCATCAGAGTTGATATTACCGTTACCGTTGCCATTGTTTCCGTTTCCATGGTTTCCGTTGCCACGATTACCGTTGCTACCTGGAGGAAGGTACTGCCTGTTGGGAGTATCAGAAGAATGTCCGTTGTTTCCGTTTCCATTGAATCCATTGTTTCCTCCTCCAATGTGTCCATTTCCATTGCCATGTCCGTTTCCATTGCCATGTCCGTTGCCATTGCCGTTTCCATGTCCGTTACCATTACCATTACCATTTTTGTGACCATTTCCATTGCCATGGTGACCATTTCCATTAACATGACCATTGCCTTTTTGCGGAGCATTGAATCCATTGTCACTTTGGGTTGGAACTCCATAGATAGGGCTCAATCCATTACCATTTCCGCTATTATGACCATTTCCATTTCCGTTGTGCCCATTGCCGTTTCCTCTATGACCATTTCCATTACCATTGTGACCATTTCCATTATTTTTATGTCCATTACCATTGCCATTGTTTCCATTTCCAAAACCGTTGTGCTGTCCATTTCCATTTCCATTTTGGACTCCAGTATCTTGAGAAGGTCCATTATAGTTGTATCCTCCGTTTTGTTGATTCTGTTGGCTTAGTCTGTTATCTGCGTCTTCCATAGCTCTTACAACCTGTTCATTTACAATGTAAAACTCTTCTGAACGGCTGCAGTCAACGTTGTACCACCAGTCACATACCAAGTACTGTTGGTTGAAGATAGATCCTTTGGGACATAAGAAGGCATCACTTTTTCCTCCGCGTTGGCAAATGTAGAAAGCTTGACACTGAGATTCAGGATCAGCGTAATATCCAGGATGTTGGTGGTTATCACAACTGAAGCTGGTTTGAGGTACTTCATTGTACGCTGGGTAGTCACGCCCTTCTTCTCCAGGAATCTCACCACCACTACTTTCTTCGTCGATGTTGTTATAATTGTTATTGTTGTTGAAAGTGTCGTCCTTGTAATTATTATTATTATTATTAATACCAGGACCAGAATTACCGTAGCTTAATTGATTGCTAGGGTTGTCTCTTGGGTAGCCATTTTGAGATTGGGCAAGGCCTAGGGCGCACAAAAACACTATACTCAGCTTACACACCATTATGAATCTGAAAAAAAAATCGACACATTTTAAATAATCAAAGTAAATTAATTTATAACAACTTTGTATGCTTTACGAAATTTAGAAAATCATGAAATTATTATATTTCAATAAAGATATCAGTAGTCTCAAAAAACACTCTTAAACAGAAAAAAATTTGCATACAAATAAAAATGTTGGTACACTTTACTGAAGGTATCAAAATATTCGTTATATTTAAGGGAAGCTAGGATTTAATCAATCTTGTTTTGCAATATAAATTGTTATATTTGTAAATTATTATATATTTAACAAAAAACCTCGGTATATTCTTATACTAATAAGTTACATTTTAGAAGGTTCTCACTGTCAATAAATCATACTAGAATAAAACAATAATACAAATAAAATATTAAATAATAAAAGCAACACAAAAAACTACAAAAAAAAAAAAAATTGTTATATATTTCATTCTAGAGACAAAAATAGTTTATTTTAAATATTTTGTAAAAACAATTATGCTTGTTTTTTTAAGTGTAAGAAGTTTTTTTTTTAATAGGGATGATTTTCAATATCTCACTTAAACTGCCATAATCCCAATAAAAAAAAAAACACTTACATTAAATTCACGCACTCTACCAAAACAATTCAGATCACTCAACTGTGAGAATGTAAGACGCACTATTCTCCTCGACTGACCGTTTTGCGTTGTGTATGGTCAGATATTTTACTCATCTTTATATACCAAAGTCGAATAAGCTTCGTGATCCATTAGTTACCGAGGCCCCCGCCCGTCCGAACGGACCCAAAAACGTGAAAAGATTTCGATACCAACATGACGTCTCGATATCGATCTGAATGTGGATCATTCATTATGGGGAGGCCTCATCTGTGCTTTTGCTACGCATAAATCTTCTCATTGTTGGCCTGGGTGCGCATTTTGCATTGTTTTGAAACGGCCTGGTTTTTAATTGTTTCGCAATTGTTACGCAACGGTCCAGAGGAATCTCGGATGATGTCAATTTCATTCACTTTTTGAGTTTTACGATGCAAGGATTTGCCGTAATGCTCGCACTGAAGAGACGCGATTTATTTATTGACCTAAAAAAATTGCGATTGTACTTGTTGCCGTATTTAAAGATGACGCTTGAATAATTATAATAATTATTTTTTTAATTGAACTTATGGAATATTAATTTTTTAAATATGAATATTGAGCAACATAATGTACACTGATTTAAATTTTTCATCTGTTGTTTTAAAATATTGTGAGAGTAAAAATAAAAATATTTGAGCTATTATTGAGATTAACCATTATGTAAATCATAGCAAAGATAAAAACAATTATTCAATTTTTTTACTTGGCCATATTAATTCAAATAACTCACCTATCAACCTGCTTGCTAAATATGGAAGGTGATAGTTATTAATCACTTTTATAGCAAGGTGTGTCGAAATAAGGGTTGCCTGTACAATTGTACCCCAAAATATAATGATAAATATTTGTCAAAAAAAAAAATTCGTTTGGAGTAATAAAAGGTTTTTTGCTAAAATCAGCCGATTTTATTATTTTTTTATACTGAAACAAATCTTGTCATTCCAAAAATAGTTTTTAGATAACTTCACGTTAAATTGTTCAATTTCCTTGTTAAAATAAGGTTACGAAGGTTTTTCTGCAAGGTTAAAAAAGACATCCGTTAAGTAATTGAAAAATTATCATCGCTTCAAATCACACACGATATACATATAAAAAATAAGTTACATTAAAAATTAGATGCGGTTAAAATCAGTCTATGAGATAAATCAGCACTTATTATTGAAAACCATCTTTTAATTGATTTGGTAATAGGTTCAAGGAAATATAAAACATTTCATAGTTTCTTGAGTGAAGGCTTTTGCTTATACTTCCTACACTTCAATTAAATGTATTTTTTTTATTATACATTAGTCTAAATAAAAAAAATATTTTAAAAATATATGGCTTTGTCACATAAAAAGTTTATTCTATTATTGTTTTTGTACTAAAAATATAGCTTGTTTAGTATCTGAATTGTTCCATTATTTACATACATACTCGTGATTCAATTTTGTTATCTTGAAGATCTAGTTTCCTTTTTATATAATGCAACATTTCAAAATGCTTTAGAGAATTAAAAATTAATAAATAACATTTTACTTTGACTTAGATTGCGATTTTAGAAATAAAATTGCATAAGTTTGATATAAATATGAGATATCAGATTGCGTCTAGACTGTGAGCATTATGATACTTAGATATGTAAGTTATTATTTATGACACCGTTGCAAATACATCAAACATAAAAACTTTTTATATTAATAATTTAAATGTTGGTATTTTTTTCATACTCGATAATTTCATTGCTGATGATCGTGATTCCACAAAATAACCTAATCATGAAGATATTTTTACCGTACAGTTAATAACGATTAAATTGAATAAATAAAAATACTTTAAGTAGATAGATAGAGTCATCTTTGTTTTCGGCTAGAATCTGTATTAAAAATTTTTGCATTTAGCAAATAAACCAATGAGTTTTTTTTTATAATGATTATAAATATCAACACCCTTGTTTTTTTGTACATTACTCAACTTTTTAAAAAATAATTATAAATTGAATCAATTTAAAATAATTACAAGCGATGCACTTAAACCTGCATTGTCCATTAAATGTAACGCCAAAAACAATTACTGATTTTGATAATGCCGATTGTTAGGCGTCTAGAAGGTCACTGGTATTGGATGGTGATCTTCCTTTTTATAGGTCATGGTTACTTTCTTCATTCAGTCGGCCTCTATTTTAGATTAATTATTGATTATTTAATTCGAGACCGTTTTGAAACCGAAAGCTGTGTTGGGTAACATCTCGCGGGCGTGCTGCGGCGGACTCCGGTCCGAGCTGTTTAGACACTCAGAACTTTTCGTGATATACTTATTTAACAGATTTATTTTTTACAGACATACCGAAGTGATATTGCAATTCGTAAAATAATACGATATCAAGAAATACGATTTAGTAAAAAACACGTGAACGGAAGCAAACTTTTGATGATTTAATTTTTTGGGGATGTAATCAAAAGATTATTAATTTATCATGAAGTCACTTTGTTTTATATGAATATGAATCTATCAAAATATTTGTTTATAAATAACTATATTTGCTTAGTCATTTGGATAATCATGAATTGCGTGATTTTTTTATTTGAAGTCGTGCCTTTAAAACTTATATTTTACATATGCTCATTTTTACTTTTTGTATGGCAGTGAGGGTTTGTCTGTTTGAAAAAAAGCACGACAATTGTATCAATTCATTTCCTTCATATACTGAACGTATAGTTATGAAATAATTAATTTTGAAAACTGAAGCTTCGTGTTTATATGTAAAAGGAAGTACATATTAATAAATTCAATTAATAAACTGTTTTCTTTAACAAATATTTTGACAAGAGCTCTCAATTTTTAAATCATTTTTATGTGAATTGAAAAAAAAAAAACATGAAACCTATCTTTTGAAATCAAACATAACTATATAACAATATTTATTATTTTTATGATATTTTTAGCTACACTCTTTAAATTGAACCAATAAAATAAAGCATAAGGAGAAAGTGTACAATCTTTCGTCAAATATTTAATCAAATTTCATAATTTATACAAGTTATATGATATTAAATTAATCAGGTTATAATTTCACAATATTCTCATTTGTCTTGCAATTATTAAGTTTTTGGTTTTAAAAAAACTTTATACAAATTTAATGAGTATATTGCTGATGAAATTTCTTATCTTAGATATTTTCAAATGACAGTAATGAGACTCCTTATTAATTTTAAATGTCTCCATAAAAAAACCTATCTTTTTAAATCAGTCAAAGCTCCATTATTTAATTTGTGTAAATATCTAATAAGGATAAGATAAGCGAAACTATAAACATATAATATAAAATGATTGGGAAGTTTTCAGTAGACGAAAAAGGGGTCCGACTAAATGGCGACACTTCATAAAGTTTATGCGCTTATGTTGAAAATAAGTAACTGCACGTAATGATACTTGAGATTTTCAAATTTGTATTATTTATAATACATATTCAAATGTATAAAAGATTTGAATTAGAAGATAAATTAAAGGACGTTCAGTTTCAAAGAGATTCATAAATCACAAAAGTATTTTTTCATCGTGGTTAATTTTGAAGTGCAAATTTCAATATCAATACATCACGCTCAAAGATCCTGAACTGTAATCAAAATATCGTACGTGATATATTAGAATATACTATTAAATGATCAAGAATAAAGATATCACGCGTGGACGTAAATGCAAAGTAATAACCTTATCATCTCGTCAAACCGAAGGACTTTACTTATGAATGTAACACAATAGGATTAAAAAAAGACTTATAAGAAATTAAATAATTGTTATACAAGGGAATTTGTATTGCATCACGATATTTTTGACATAAATATTGAAGGTAATAAATTTTGTACGTGCATATTTCAATCAATAATTGGTTTTGAACTTTTTTTGTAAGTTCTAAGAGTACGATTATGTCAGCTGATTCTAGCGATCGTTTAACGAAAAACCAGGTAACTTTATATTTATTTTTTATTACAATAAAATTTATATTTTAAAGATATAAATATTTTTAGTGTAATAATAGGGCCGAAACAATATAAAATTACCTTATTTATTATACATATACAAAATATTAACATTTTGGAAAAATTATATTAAAATTTTCTTATGTGAACTTGAATTGAAAGTATTAGTGATAAGTTTATTTATGTATGCATGTAAACACGTATAATTTATACTTCGTGATTAAATAGAGCTGGCGTTGATTTTATTGAAAAAAGTTTTTGTAAAGTTACTAAACGAATCAATGAAACTTGTTTTCCTTCCTTGTCAGTCGTCCTTCACGAAAGTGTACTTACTAGAAAATATTATTTATTAATACACCAAATTCTTATTTGATTAATTATTTATTATTTTTTACTTATTATTAATTTTATGATCTACATTTCTCAGTTCTAATATATTAAATCGTTCATAAAGGGTCTTAAACACAGAAACACCGTTATATATTATATTTATAAAAATATTTGTCAAATAAACTACTTGAGATTGCAGACACAAAAAAACTACTTCAGATTTCTTTTAAAAATTCAATGTAAATATAAACTGTCTTTAAAAAAATACGTCCATTTATTCAATAAAGTAACATTATGTGATTACTAAAATTCTTTAAAAAATTCAATGTAATAAGCTCACTCCATTTTTTTCATTATTACCAAGTTGGTATAGAATTGAATTTTAGATGAAAAATAATTTATTTTAGACAACGCAAGCAAATTCATTATATATTGAAGAACAATGTATGATTTATTTACAATGTTAAGTTGCATTGAGCCATTTGTATTGGCTTATATTGGTATTTCAAAAGCATCGAATATTTACATCACTCTCAGTTTTAATTGTTTTCTTAACTTTTCTCATGCTTAACGCCCCTAGCTAAGAACGGTGATCAAACACTTCAAAAATAATGTTCACATCGTAATAGAGTTATTTGAACTCGTGTGATGTGAAAGACGAGCTGTTCATTGCTCATAATCACAGTAATTACACGTTTTTCTAATGGTGATGATTATCCTGGGTGTTACGGACGAGCCTCCATTGGATCGTATGCCTTTGCTCTTGAGAACATCTCTATTCATTATTTTATTCTGAACCAATTAATCCATTAGCCACAACCAACAATGAGTTAAAACAACGCCGCACGATCAATTTTTTTGTTGCTTTTATTAAATGAATTATGATGGCGATTATTAAATTAATTAAATGATTAATTGATACATTTAAATAATCATTTGCCCAAGGGTACATCTAAACTAGAAACATTTTTGACATAATGATGTATGAAGATTTAAAGTAAGTTTTATGGATTGTTGTTTCTATACATACAAGATCTGAGTACTTGGTCAAGGAAAGGCTTGTTGAAAATTAATAGGCCATACCTATAATCGGAGTTTATAATCTTTTGAGTTTAAAGCTATCAAATTAAAATATTTTTTTAAAAATATATGTACTATAACAAATAAACAAATACATATACATATATTTCAAAATGTGTTTACCATAAAAACTATACAATACAATAATTTTTTTAAAACTTTTTTGATTAAATAAAATAAATTATAAACTTTAGTAAAGATATGAAAAATCCAAATATTTAAATACATTTTAAATATTTCATAATAAACACATTTATAATAAATAAAAAAACATCAATCAGAAGCTTGCAAGTATAATTTAAGTAAATTCTAAATATAAATTAGGCAAAGAAAATAATTTTACGATTATCTATATTTTTACTGAGGTTTAAAATATAAGGTTTGCATTTTCAGAATAGTTATGCTTTACCCCAATCAGAAAATTTATTTTGCTACTTTGCGAAATATAAGTGTTCTATGTTTATCGCCATTAAGAAACAAAACTGCTTTATGTTGATCTTTAGTCAATTACCCGGAACGTATATGACTAATTTCATTTAAGATTTATTTTTAAATGACACTGAGTGTCTTTCTGTATTCATGATTTTTTGAACTTAAAATTAAAACTGAGACTTGTTGAACCGGATAAGCTGCTAAACCAATCGCTCCGCGAACAAGAAAATATCACTTAAATTTAAATTTGATGAAACTATTTGGTATTAAAAATTTGAATGTTCCCATTTTATACTTCCTTATTCTAACTATGAACTTACAAAGTTCTGTTTACTTACTTTGTACATTAGTAGCAATTTTTTATATGTATATCATTAGTTATATATAAAAAAATATTTATTTTACACCAATTAAAATCATACATAATAAAAAAAACTATTTAAAATGAGAAACATCACAAAAAAATATTGCTTTGAGACTGCTTTAAAATCACGCTTTAATGCTTATAAAAATAGAGAATTACACAAAAAATCGAGTATTTCTTCAAAGCAGTAATAAATATAGTGCGTGCTAAGGTACTTAAACAAAATAGTATAATTTATAATTTCATGTGGGTTTCTTCGTTATAAAATTGGAGCAAAGTGTTTCTGCTTCAGTTTTATGCTAGAGTACTGTTTTTACTATTAACAAATAAACACATTGATTAAGCGATTACACATTTTTTGTTCAAGCAGGTGTAATCTTCGAGCCTGTACCTGTTTCAATTAAAGGTTTTTGTAATAACAGTACGTGTAGTTTTTGACATGTGAATTTCACATATAAAAAGATTTAATTAAAGACACAGGAGCTTTGTACGTTCAAGAGATTAGATCAGAATCAGAATATTAAAAAAAGAAGATTAAAGTTAAAAAAATTAAAACAGTTACTAATTTATATTTAACGTACAGATAAATATTATATGATATATCATATTTTAACAAGTTTTGAGTCTGCATGCATATTTAATTTCGTGTACTAAGGCTTATACAGGCCCATTTTATTTCAATTATAATTATTTGGTAATCCACCATTCTTTTAGCGAAAAGACGTGCATATATTTAACCTTTTGCATTTCTACTCATTGCTCTCGGGTTTGCTCAGGACGCTGAGAACAAAAAAATAGGAAAGTAGTAGTGAGCGGTGGCAAACATACAATTTGTTCTGAAATATCTCCATTTTTTCACATTAAGATTACCAAAGTAATTTTTTATCTCAGTTTATATGTAATGGAAACAAGTTAAAGTTTGTTAGTATTTAACGTTTTGATATTTATAATTTATAAATAATTTACTTATCACAATTTTCAGATATATACTAAAGAATAATAAAAAGGTGACTTGCCTTTAATTTTTTATATTTTATTAGAGATAAGTTTATATTTAAAATATCTCATCTTAATGATGTGTCTATAACTCGAGGTCACTAATTCAAGGTATGTTATTTATATTAACACTTTACCACTATACTATAGATTAAAATTTTTCAGCGGGTATTTTATTGGACATGCTTGTTAACTTCCCTTTATTAGGCATGTATAATTTTGCTTTTTTGGGTTGTTAAAAATAACTTATCTTTTTTCCTTAGTTAAATGTTTGGGTGCACCTAGTGTAAGTAATCGTGACATTGAATTTAAGCTTCTGGCCTAAAATCTTAATAACCGTATCTTGTTAATCATATTTTATGAGCAGCATTGCAAAACTTAAAAAAAACTACCAGTTTTTTAATCATAAATAAAAATGAGATGGTGGCATCACTTTTCCTTTCATTGGCGACTGTAATATACATAATCGTTTGAGAGTTCAACGGAAATGAGGTGATGATAAATGTTCAAGACATGCCAACAACCTTCTGTGTGCAATTTGAATTATACCAGTGAGCTCATGTAAAAATCGAACTAAATCATTTGGTAGCCAATCCTAAGTTTAAGTTATAGTACAATAATTAAGAAAAATTCTTAAAATATAGTTTATTTAAGCATTATTTATCTTTTCCAAAATATAGCAAAGGAGAAAACAAGAGTATTACAAACGCCATTTTATATATTCCCTTTTTTGATAGCAATGCAAATAATTTTTCCTTTATTTATTTTTGATAACCTAGAACGAAGTCGTTAAGAGTATATTTGATCATCTCTTTTACGTTTCTCAGAATCTCTTCTACATGGAAAAAAAAAATCTAATTGCATGTACCCTTGATATACAACTACCTACGTCTCTTTTTTAAATAAATTTACAAACGGATAATCAAATGGTATCAGTCATTCATATATGGCTTTAATAATTTATTATTATCGAAAAAAAGTAAATTATTAAAAATATTCAGTTTTTATATTTTGCAATTGCACTTCATGGTAATATTTAAGAATGTATTTTTTTATTGACTTAAAAATACGGTTTTTATATGTGAGAACAACTGTTCTTTTAGTTATTGAAAATATCACATCATAATAGTTCAAAACTCTTTAATATTATCAGAAGGTGCATCATATCATTTTATAATTAAAAATCACTCGAAATAAATTGCTTTATATTCCATAAAATTCTATACAAAAAATTAAATAAGTGCTAGCCTTATAATGATAATTATTAATGAGTATTTAACCCGAAAGCTCATTTTAGCCTTGAAATCGATTAAGTGAATACATTTTTCGTACCATCACTTTCATTCAAAGCACTCATATTAAAAAAAAAAATTAAAAAAAAAAACAATTAACGTCAAGCATTTAGTGCAATCGTGCAAAAAAAGTACGAAAAAAAACAATAGGAAGGAATTACATTGTTACCAAACGTCAACGAGGTATTACGTGAGGCGGTGGTAACGCTAAACGCCGGCCGATCATGTGTCGGAGACGAACGGTTTGGCAAAATTAATGACTTGCATAATCCTAAATGCACGCTGCATCTTCTGTCTGTGATGAGTTCAACAAGTGAGGCTGGATGCGCCGTGACTGCCTATCGTAACGAATTCAATGCAAAAAAACCCGAAATGGATTCCTTGCGTAAAAAAAATTGGGCTACTTTCTATGTGTGTTTGAGTGGGATATCTTATTGAGAAGCGATACGTTCAATGCCGAAAAGTAATTTCTATATAAATATACGATAACAGGTATCGAACAGTACAGATCGTCTTCACCTGTCTACGAGTGAGGAGGTGCATAGGATCTCTTCAGCAATCAAATATCTGTTTCATTCACTTTTTGGAATTAATTTCAGAGGTACTGCTTTTATATTTGTTTTCTAAATAAATTTATTTCTAAAATATATTTTTTAACTTAAGTGTGTGATAGTGAATATATATTTTATTGAAATATATCATTGCAGATAAGAATTGTAATGGCGTTCAAGTGGAGTATCGTACTTTTGTGTACAATTGGAGTCACCTTAGCACAAAATGGATATCCTCGTGATAATCCTTCAAACCAGTTGGGATACGGAGGCTCGGGAGCAGGTCACTCCGCGGACTTGAATTCCGGTCCAGGAATCTCCGGACCTGGATTCTCAGGCAACAACGAAGAAAGCAGTGGTGGCGAAATTCCCGGAGAGGAAGGCCGCGATTATCCCGCTTACGATGAAGTTCCAGAAACCAGCTTCAGTTGCGATAATCAAGAATATCCTGGATACTATGCTGATCCTGAAACCCAATGTCAAGCTTTCCATATTTGCCAGCGTGGGGGCAAACGTGACGCTTTTCTGTGTCCCAAGGGAGCCATCTTCAACCAAGAGTTCTTGGTATGTGACTGGTGGTATAATGTTGACTGCAGCCATGCTGAAGAGCTGTACCGCGTAAATGAGCAAGTCGCTAAAGCCATGGAAGAAGCTGATGCCAGACTCGGTGCACAGAACCAACACCAAGAAGCTGGATATGATTTCAACTCTGGAAATGGACACCAGGAGAGCGGATCTAATGGAATTGCCAACTACAATGCAAATGGCAACGGTCAACATGGGAACGGCCAACATGGTGGAAACGGACTGCACGGTGGAAACGGACAGCACGGTGGAAATGGACAGCACGGAGGAAATGGACAGCATAGTGGAAATGGACAGCATGGTGGAAACGGACAGCATGGAGGAAATGGACAGCATGGTGTGAACGGACAACATGGTGGAAATGGGCACCACGGAGGTAATGGACAGCACGGTGGAAATGGACAGCATGGTGGAAATGGACAGCATGGTGGAAATGGACAGCACGGGGCTAACGGGTCCAAAGGAGTAAATGGAATTGGTCAACAAAATAGTAATGGTTTCCATGGTGGAAATGGTAACGGACAACATAATGGAAATGGAAACCACAACGGTAACGGTTTCAACCACCAACAGGGTGGACAAATGAAGAGTGGAAATGGAAACGGCAACGGATTCGGCCACGATGCCCCTAAGCCAGAGTATGGCCCCCCTGCTTCAGGCCCTAGCGGAGACGACTCTCAAATTGAATCACTAAACGGAAACGGATTCCACGGTAATGGTAACGATCGTTCTGGAAGTGGCCGCAGCGGGCTCGGAAATGGCAGCGGAAATGGACATGGCCAAGAACTCAACCATGGACCTTCAGCCCCGTCTCGTAACTACCTGCCCCCTAACGAGAGCAACGGATTCTCTGGTGGTGATAATGAGTACTCTGGCAAGGGTTCTTCCGGTCACAGCGCCAACCTGGAGTCCCTCGACGAGAACATTAGCCCCCCCGAGCGATCATACCTGCCGTCCCAGTAAATAATTAGTCTTGAAATGTATTTAAATACGATGTCTTTTATGGGTATTTATTAAATTTATTTAATTGTAATTTTATGCAAATAAAATACTAATATAACTTATGACCTTTTTTACTTGTCATTAATAACTACACATACATTTAGGTACATTAAAACAGTGTCACATTCTCAGGGCATTTTATTATTATACCTCGAGCTCATTCACATATTATTCGATAATTTTTATCATTTAAAAAATGATAGAATATATGTTTACTTTTAGATACTTTGCAGTCATTAAACTATTTGAGTACATTATTAGTGGATAAAACATGAAAAATAATTTTTATGAATTATGTATTGAAAAATACTACAATTTAATGTACGCACAGTCATATGCTTATTCACTTATAACTTACGTAGAATGTTGGTAAAATATTATTATTCTTAATCACCAAAAAAGCTGAATTTTATATTTTAACAATAAGAAATCTAAATGTTAAATAAAAATAACAATTAGTTTATATCAATAGTTAAAAGCTTAAGACAGTATTTATAGTAAGTATTTTTAGTCGATATTATACTATACATTAAATTGTGCAAAGCCATTCGAGTTCTAACATTTTGAAAAAATATAACAAAATGCACATTTAGCAATTACAGTTGACATTTTCAATAATATATTTATAGTTTATACCATGAATGTATTATTTCTATTAATTATTTCTCCAACTTTTAAATAATTACTATTTTTTTAAAACCGTTGACACGTATTAATATTAAAGAGTATACAGAAATAAATAAATACGCTCAATGATAAATGGATACCTTTACGAATTTGTATAAATGAGGTGTTAACGATCACGGTTTTTAAGAATTTAAAAAGAGTTTCTTTATGTATTATATAAGCGGAGTTCCGTATTAAAAAAAAATAGATGGTATAAATATAATAGCAGACGTAAGTGTTTTTTTGTTGTCAAAAGTAACTCTCAAAATGACCTTAATGAAAAGATAAATACACTCTGCTTACTATGAGTGTATGAGGTTGTATAAGGACGTAGTACATTGCATGCTACAAAAAATCTATTAAGTTTTTGATTCTGCTAGTGTGATGAAAGTGAACCACCACACGACAGCATGCACCGAGTATTACATCATTACAACGTGTTGTAGATATTTTTGTACAAAAGTTAATTAAACATCTTTTTTAGCAATCCAAAATGTAATGGTTCACTTTAAATTTTTTTGTATAGTATGAAAATATCCCAATACAAAAGTGCTTACTCAAATTAGAATATAATTTTTAACTCCATAACTAATATTTGAGATAGACTAAATACACTTTCATTGAAAATAAAAATTATTGAAATTCACATCCGTTTATTTGAGCAAAAATATTTAATGAATTATTTATAATACTAGATATATGATTTTATTATTGTCTATCTATTCGTTTATAAAATTGTTTTTTTTTTTAATATTGCTTATCGTTGATTTCATAAAAGAGAAGAATTGACAGAAGAGGAGATAAAAATAAACATTTAAAACACACTGATTTTTATAATGATTTATTATTTTTGAATTACAAAAATATGATTTTTGAAATAATATTTAATAAGAAAACATGACACAAGTTTTAAAAATTCGAAATAAATATTTGTTGTGAATTTTGAACTATTTTGATATGGAAATAATAGCATTTCAAATATTTTTTAATTCTTTAAAAATATCGTATTAGATTTTTATTAAAAAAACTATTTTATTTGACATATCAAAGTTCAGTTAAGTAAAAACGGTCTTGAAACAAATTGCTTTCTGAAATGAATGATCATAAATCATCGAATATTTTTCTTTGTAGGTGGATCTATTTAAAATTTACAATCAATCGATTAGCCATGAGTGAACCCATCCATTGTTAACTTGTCTCTTTGCATTTATCTCTCACCTGAAGGTCGCAGACATCGCTGATGATGGATGGGTTCTTTTTGCAGTGCACATTACCAAGTCACCCTAGCCCTTGGGTCTTTTTAGATTTCGCAAAGCGAATATAATTTATAATATTTTTATCTGGAAGATCTTTTACAATAAATTTACATTAAGTAACATATTATTCTTTTTATCTATTGAATGCTATATTGTTCTAAATATGTAAAAAAAATATATAACAGTCTGCATAAAAAACTGACATGGTTTTTAAATCATTTATCATTTTATTAATATAAAGTAATAAAAATATATTAAATATAAAAAATATATAGATATTATTGATGATATTATTAAGATTGTATGATGAGTAAAGATCCACACAGGATATTTTATTATAATCTCCACGTATGAGTTTAAGCTTAAACTATATCGTCCCATATGAGTAACCTTTATTTTATTTTTATTATTACGAATATTTACAACGCCTCGTTCATACTTGATGGTTATTTGGTCAGACGCTCGAATTGCAGATGATTCTGTCGGATGTAAATGATCCACTAGAAAGTAAAAATATACAAATATGGCCTTGATATGTATTCGTTATTAAAATGATCTAGTTATTGGTCAATCAAACGGACCTTTTATGAGCGCATCAGATTTATTGGCAGTAATAATAGTGTTGGAGAATTTTAAATTCCCATGAGATATTTTATTTACAAATACTTTTTGGTGTAATTTATATGACATCATACTATTAAGAATATTTAGCAGTGCACTTTTTTAATCGAGATTTTTGCCAGTTACTTTCTGTGTAAATGTTAATTGCGCATTTAATTTTTTTTCTAACGAAGACCACAGGCGAATATAATTAAAAAATATATACCCAAGATTGCTCTACAACTCTAGTTTTATCATCATCTAATGCAATATTATTGAAACATTTATGAATTCATAATATATAGTATATCAAGATGACTAATAATTGTCGAAATTATTAACTTTTTAAAGTAAATATGAATTTTTCTAAGCTTTTATATTCTGTTACAAAAATTCTGTTCTGTTACAAAATTAATTACAAAAAAAATATTACAAAATTCTGTTACAATATCTTTATTAAGAT
Organism: Atopsyche davidsoni; assembly: GCA_022113835.1. NCBI lineage: Eukaryota > Metazoa > Arthropoda > Insecta > Trichoptera > Hydrobiosidae > Atopsyche > Atopsyche davidsoni. Next base: position 3,036,868 of record JAILWY010000006.1, on the reverse strand, counting down.
AGTAAAATATGATATATTTAAATTGATATTATTTTTGTGGTTTTCTCTACGTTTTTATTTTTTATTATAACTAGTTTCGTCAACGTAAATGCCAACTTTTTGAAATTTTCAAATGACGTGAGGATTTGTAAATTTTAGATAAGAAAGTGACAGATCGTTAGAAAACTTTCTGTCAAAAATATTGAATATGTTAACAGTAAAATAAAATACAATGCATATGAAAAGATATTGTTTAAAAAATATATTCAGATTAATTATCAGTTGTCCGATTAACTAGATCATTATCAACGATGCTTGATTCATGTTTTTTGTATGTCGTAAACATGCAATGTGTGTAAAAAATAACTTATGATCTAGATTTAGTTTCACGATCACTTTCGTTCTATTAGGATCAATAATATTAGGTAGGGCGTGCCAGCCAAGGAGGTCGAGCGTGATTTTGCTCATCAATATTATTCTAGAAAAACTTTGCATAATTATTTTAGTATATAAAGCAGACTAAACTTCGAAACAATATGCAGAACTTATCTGACTGTCAAGTGAATAGCATCTTATCAAAGCGAAATCTTTAAGGATTAAGTATGTTGAAGTATTCATTGGTGTGCTTGGGTGCTTTGGCTTTAGCCTCTGCTCAAAATGGATACTCGAGAGATAGACCAACAAATCAGCTGGGTTACAATAATGACCAAAATCAGTTTGAGCATGGGTTCTCTGGCGAAGATGAAGTAAATGGCGATGAAATCCCTGGTGTTGCTGGAGAAGATTATCCTGTGTATTCTGAAGTGCCCAGAACTGACTTTCACTGCGGAAAACAACAGTACCCGGGATATTACGCTGATCCTGAAGCGCAGTGTCAAGCATACTATATTTGTCAAGGATCAGGACGAGGTGCTGCCTTTCTATGTCCCGTTGGAACCGTCTTCAATCAAAAAGTCTTAGCTTGTGACTGGTGGTACAATGTTGACTGCAGCCGCGCTGAAGAGCTCTATAGCGTAAACGAAGAAGTCTCAAGAGCTATGGACGAAGCTGATGCTAGACTCGCTCAACAGAGTCAGCAACAGAACGGAGGTTACAACTATGATTCTCCAGGAAGTGGTGGACAACATACGAGCGCCATCAGTACCATGTATGGAGCGCCTCAACAGTTTGGTGGATCTGGTTCTCGCAATGGATTTGGATCAAATGGAAATGGTCACCAACAAAATGGAGATTCTCACCAGCAAAATGGATTAGGTCGTCAACAGAACGGACACGGACAGCAACAAAACGAGTTCCGTCATCAGCAAAGTGGTTTTGGACAACAGAATGGACACGGTCACCAACAGAACGGTCACCAACAGAACGGTCAGGGTCAACAACAGAATGGCATCCATAGAGGAAACGGACAGCGCAATAACTTTAACGGTAACAGCCAATCCCACGGAACAAACAGGCCCTCACCTAGCTCCCAGTATGGACCTCCAAGTTTTAACGGAGGACACAACGGGAATGGAAACAACGGCTTTCAGCATGGTGGCTCCAACGGAAACAACGGTCATGGAGCTCAAGCTCCAAACCGCTCTTACCTCCCTCCCAATTTTTAAATTATTTTATGTAATATAATAAATTATTTATTTCAATAAATTATTCTTAAAAAATATTATATCTTTTTCAATAACGTCATACAGAAAAACAAAAATATTAACATTCTAGTTCGCTTGTTTGTTCAGAGGTTAGGACTGACGACTCTAGACCAAGAGGTTAACGGTTCGTTTCTTGTAACGAGTAACAACACAATAATTTTATTTTAAGCATATTATTAGAATTGCGGCATTTTTATATTTCTTAAATTTTTTATTAAAATAAAAATAAGTGCCTATAAATGTAATATTACTTTTTCATTAATAATTATTCATTTTAGAATATAATGAATTAATCAATACAATTGACATTACAGCAAAATATTTTCAACACGGCAAGTGTTAATTTGCAACGGTAATGATTTATAGATGTTTAATTTTTAAAAAACCTCAGTATTTAATTTGTTAAAATTATATACAATTCAACAAATTAATAAAATAAGTTGAAAACATATCAGCTTTAATCTCAAAAAAATTTATCTCAACTAATCTTATATAAATTTTTATGCATACGCTAGACAGAGATGAAAAAAATCACACATATTCGTATCATATGAGCTATATATGTTTTTTGATTTTTAAATATGCATTTGAGATAAAAATATACAAAAAAAATAATTTAATATAATCATTTATTTTTTAACATACAATAAGTATTTTAGTACAGCAAATTTACAAATAAATAAAAGTGTAAAAATATTTTAGTATCAATTTTACATCTAAACTGATACATTTATAAATATATGTTAAATATTGATTTTATATATCTACATTACTGGTTAAAATGCTAAATGTCCCCCATTTAAAAAAAATAAATTCCTACATAAAAGAAATACAATTTCATTTCAATACATATGATTGAAATCTACAGTTATAATATTTACAATTTCCTTAAATACTAAAATCAGAATCATTGCCATAAAATCAAAGCTTGGTCATCGCATATAAAAATATAGTGCAAGAAATAAATAATAACGTGCGTCATATAGAACGATAAGAATTAATTTGTACAACATTAAGATGGCGGCAAGTAGGTCCTATCTGGGCTTGCAGAGTTAATATTGCCGAAGGCGCTTCCTTGACCGGGCACGCCGTACTGAATGCTCGGCGCATTCACATTAGAGAATCCGTTTCCGCTGGGAGGAAGGTAGGAACGACCTGGAGGACTGGGGCTGTTACCGAGTCCATTCCTGAAAGCTTCATTTTGTCCGTTGAATCCGTTAGAGCTTGGAGGCAAATAAGTTCTATCAGGCGCAGACGCGAAATTGGCGTTTCCGTTTGCGTAGCCGTTGTTGTATCCAGTATTTCCGTTGATCAAATTACCGGAAGTCGGGGGGAGATAAGTCCTATCCGGAACTGATAGGGAGTTAGCATTTCTATAGTCATTTCGTATTTCATTATTTCCATTGAAACTACCAGAGTTTGGGGGTAAATATGTTCTATCCGGAGCAGACCCGCCGTTACCAATATTAGCATTTCTATTGTATTCGCCATTAGAAGAAGAAAATTGTTGGAATCCTGAATCTCGCAGTCTAGATGGCCCCGCTGAAGGAGGTCCATAAATTGGAGCAGGAGATCCTCCTGAAAATCCATTCCGGTTTCCACTAAATCTGACATTATTGTTAAGTGAATTTCTTTGGCCAGGTCGCGTAAGCCTTTCCGGAGCGCCATATTTTTGACTTGGGCGCGCGATATTTTGACGTGACCTTTCGAACCCACGGGAACCGGAATTGAATCGGTTGGAAGTTAACCGGTTGCCTTCATTCAAACCTGGTTGTTCAGAACCTCCCGGAACTCCATAGACAGGGCTGATTGCATTTTGCCCACTGCGAAGATTTGAACTTTGATCGGTATATCTGTTTCCGTTTCCATTGTTTGCGTTTGGTGCTCCATAAGCAGCACTCGGTCGCTGAAAATTATTGGATGATCCGATGACTTGCACTTCATTATAACCTCCGTTACTTGCATATCTGCTATTTTGAGTCTGTCCGCTTCCAGGAGCATCGTAGTTATATCCACTTTGCTGGAGCCTGAGTCGCGCGTCAGCGTCTTCCATGGCTCTCGCGATCATTTCGTTCACACTGTAGAAGCCTTGAGCACGGTTGCAGTCAAAATTGTACCACCAGTCGCACACTAAAAACTCTTGGTTAAAAACGGTTCCATTGGGGCAGAGAAAAGAAGCACCTCGGCCTCCTCCTCTTTGACAAATATAGAAAGCTTGGCACTGGGCTTCAGGGTCTGCATAGTATCCGGGATACTGCTGGTCGCTACAACTGAAGCTGGTCCGCGGTACCTCAGAGTATATCGGGTAGTCTTCTCCAGCGACTCCTGGAATCTCGTCTCCGTTGAGTTCATTCTCATCTGTGATTGCTTGTCCAAAGGGATTGTACCCTAGCTGGTTGCTGGGGTTGTCTCGAGAGTAGCCATTTTGTCCTTTAGCTGTACTGACAACGCAAAGTAACAAAATAGTCCACCTGACAGCCATCTTGTGCCTGAAAATGGAAAAAAAATAGTTTAGTGGTTAATAAATTTACACCCATTGACATTACATTGTTTTGAAAACGTTTACATTCGTTTGTGTTCTTACATATATCATATAAATAAAATTTTTACAATAGTTTATATTATGAAATTAACACTTATATTTCTCGTATTATTGAAAATCCTTTAAATATACATTAAATAAATTTTATCAACGTGATATTTTTTACACCGAATTATTTATTTGAATTTGAGTAAGTTATGTCTATTAAATGAGATTTAATGGATTGACTATGATTCTATTTGTTTTTTTTATAACATAAAATGAAGAATGATTTTTTTGATGTTATTGAATATCAATTACAATTTTAATCTTTTTATTTGATTGAATTATTGATACATGTTGCTTGATATATACTTACTTGGCAAGTTTTTGAATAGCGAGACCAGCAGACTCTGATGAACCAGTGACCTGCCAGTCAGAAGTGTAGTGCATAATCCTCGAGTCGAGGGCATCTTATATAGTGAACTGATGCACTTCAGGTCCTCTAAGGAGATGACTCCCTCCAAAGCGGATCTGCACCACATAGAAAGTGATCTGGTTGATGGGCCACTGATGCCAGGGTAGCGAAACCTCAACTGTAACTTATATTCTAATAACAACTTATCTTAACAACATGATTAGGAGTTATGGTAACTTTCTATATAATTTTTGTGTACAATAATTCACATTCGCTTCATTAACTGGAAAGTATATAAATCAACTGGAATAAAATTAATTTTTAAAAAAACACATTTTTTGGAAAAAAATGTTGACAGTTTGTAAAATGAAGATGAAATTTGATCTGCTCTTTTAAATCGATGAAATCGACTCGTGTGTATGTTGGTATAATATTAAATGGCAAATGCGTATTTTTTTTAATTAGCTCATAGATTACCATATAAGTAAACACAATACTAGATTTGAATATTGACTGTGATTAACTAATTTATTCTTGTATGAATATTTAAAAAAAATGGATTAAGTAAAACTGTTATAAAAGCTACTTTTTTTGAGTTTCTCATCTCATAGATTGTGAAATACGATAGCAATATTTACTTGAATGCCAATTGTTTTTAAAATATCACTCGCACTTAAATCGTATTATTTTTTAATGAAATTGGAATAGAGGCGTTTATAAGCATATTTTTTATATTTGTTTGTAACATTTATTAAAAAAATTAGGAAAAATTATAAAAACTTAGAAAATCTTTTGAATTCATGCTCAAGCTAAGAACTCCTACATAGTTTATAAGTTGGGTAATATCGAGATCATGACGGTTGGGCGGTAAGTAAGTTCTATTTAATATTAGGTAATAATGAAGTGTGGCCTTAACGAGTGCAAACCACTTTTTGTCATCACGTAGAAGCATGCATGTAGCTGGCAGGAAAATATGAAAAGATCACGTTTCCAGTACCTGAGCATCTCTGGCTCTTCTAAGACGCTTTATCTTGATATGATCCTAGATTAAAATGATTCTTATGAAACGAACTAATTACGCCGTTTATTGCAGCTTATAATATTTTAAACAAAATAACTGAAATTTTAAACGAGTATTTGTTTTAATAATATACATTAATATAATTTTGATTGTCACGCCAAAATATAAAAATTAGTATACCGACTTAAACATTAGCACAAATTTATATGAACATGAAAATAGTTCAAACCAAAATTGAAAAAAAAGTCTATTCCGTACTCTCTACAATAAACATTTAATATTTAAATTGACACTGTATATGAATATAAAATGTCTAATTAAAACGCTTGTTAATCTTTTTACCACCAAAAAATTTAAATCAAATTCTTTGATCTTGATGTCTTAGATCTTGAAAAATTGGGATCATTTAAGCTCCTCGTAGTAAAAATATCATAATTTTTATCATCATCTTTATTGTTCGGATTTTATTGTGATTCTTATCAAAAGTTTAGCAGAAATTACGACCAAAATATATTTAAAATTGTACTTTTTTAAAAGTTAATTATTTCCTGTGAGAAGGAGTTGTCTTTCTGTTAGAGTAAATCATTTTGCCAAACAAAATAGCACAAGTTTATTTATAACAAAAAATAATGCATTTAACTCAAAATACTTTTATGTTTGTGAGATTAAATGGTGTTTGTTTAATGACTTAGGAGTGTTAATAGAATTAATGCTATAAATGGAAGTCGCTCTGCATATCCTGAATGATTTTTTGTAGTATTTTTTTAAACCTCTTTAAATTGAAACTATCAAGGTCGCTAATTGACGTTCTATTCAATGAGATTTCACTTGCCACCATTATAATGTGGACCAGAAATAATTAATCTTTTTAAAAGGTAATTGAGTTCTTCTGTGCAAATGTCATCTATTATTCCTATGCATACATGCATCAATTGTGTTTTTGCTATATGTTTTAAGCAACTAGAGCAGCAGTGTTAAAAATAATATTTTTGTTTAATAATCACATTTAACTGTTTTATTGAACTCATAATAGAGTGAATGCAAGTTTGAAAATGTCACAAATATTAATATAAAAATGCGATTTTGTATAATACAAACAAGCAGTCTAATTTGAAGAATTTGAAACTTTGAGAGTGGAACTATCCATCGTATGTTTCAGTTCATTCTCAAATGCATCTGGAAAAGCCATATAAGCCATATAAGCCATATAGCCATAATAAAGCAATATCTAAGGGATGGAAAGATGAGGCTGATAAAAGTCTTCTTCGTTCATTCGCACTGTGTCATAGCAGATTACAATCTTCTGGGTGTGTTAGTTAGTTGCTTACTTTTGCTAAGGTATATTGATGTTACATTGTTTGGCAAATGCGTGATTATTTTATTGGTTATAAATACTACACATTTTTGTAAACTTAAAAATAACGTCCTCAAGCAACGCATTCAATTACTAATACGACATATTTACTGACAGACATCCAATAAACTCGTCACCCGAAGCGATACGCCTACTCTGGTCGGTATAATGGCGGTACTCGGACCGGCATATAATTATGACGTCACAGCGTGTTATGGTCAAAATTGATTGATCTCGACATCCCCGCATAATTTACCTGACGATCTAATTTATTGAATGGCCAACAAGATGAGTTGTTTACAATGGAAGATATTTTTGAAGTGTTTGTTTTTATCATGCCGTAAATTTTGATCGTATTTTCTGTGTCAAGGGTCCTGTATACTTTGCAGTTTGCACTCATATTAATTCAACTTAAGTGTGGTAATTTTTACTGGTGCGATCTTCTTAATTTTATTTAATAAGTGATAAAAATATTACAGAGTTAAATTGCGGCATACACAGCCTTAGGAAATCTAGCGAAAATATATTTTTTGGAAGCTCACAATAATTCAAAGTGTTAGAGAATAAAATTTTGAAAACTTCATAACCTCAGTTGCGGTATGGAATCAAAAGCTCTGTTATAGCTTAAAACTGCCAGATAAAACGATAAAATAATAAATTTTCGGTTAGAGTTATTAGTTAGTGCTTACTTCGTGGAATGTCAATTAAACAACAATTTCACAATTTTTCTAATTTGGAAAGGTTCATAGAAAATGTGCGCGGTCAGTTGATCTGGCTTCTTCGTGATATATTTTATTGAAAATAGTACAAGTTGATTAAAGGTGTTTTCATATTGGTTTTGACCCACTTGAAGCTTCGGCAAGTACGACACCCTGTACGTGCTCGCAAGTGCACATATTAGCAAATAATTCTCACGACGCACGATAATGTTTATGATTAATAAACGTAGATTTTGCTTAATTGGATTGCAATCGCACTGTTGCGGAATCGTATTTTCAGAGATCTTCAAACAAGATATTATTTCGGTTTTAATTTGAAATGGACCGATGGAATTTTAAATAAAGCGGTGCATTTAATATTTTAATAAAATTAGCTAAATAATTTTGTATTTTCAAGTTATCAATGCTTTAAAGAATTGTGCATTTATAGATAATGGGTGAGTAATGATCCATTCTTAGTTGCATTTGTGTAAGTTTTATGGAAGGTTTTCTAATATTTAATAATAAAAAAAATTCATAATAAAAATGTTAATCCAGTAAAGCAAAACTATTAAATATCATTACGTATTTCATAATATAGAAACTCCCACGTTTGCATGGCAATATGGATTCATATAAGGTTGATTACTTTATGTAAATTAAGTCAACAAAAAATATTTATTGTGAATGGTTTCATAAAGAAAATACCAACCCACACATTAAATTATATTTTTATAAAAAGTAATATATTCATTATATCCACATAGTTCAAAGATGACCACGATGTATTGTGTTAAATATAAATCATCTTTCAAAAATAATGCAATGAAAAATGGCGTAGTCTAAATTGCTTGAACGATGTTTGTACTTATAAAATATTCAAATTAAATGCCGATTTTTGTGAAAGTATTTGTTAAAATATTAACAAGTTCTATTTTATAATGTCATATTCTAAACCTGAAACTAGTTGAAAATGTCTACCTTTTATGGATGTTAGATTAAGCAAATTGGAAGTATGTCACATTCCTTAGGATGACTTAGAATAGATAATCATTATAATATACTAGAAACATCAAAGACGTATAGTATATATGAGTACAATATATCATGCAAACATCCATGTAAAATCATTACATTTTTTTGATGTTCAATATACTCGTAAGTATAGCAGTTGATCTTTTAAGTATTGGCACATCAGTTTATTTCCTTTAAACTAAATCAATTGGTGATACATCTACATACAACATTTAAACCTTTATATGCGTGACCGTACAACATAATAAGACCCAATTTTTAACTAAAACATAACCAAATAATAGTTTTATATCTGTTTTTCAAGGAAGTAAACAAGAGGAGAGATTATTAAATATTGAAAATTTTCTTCTCCATTTCGCGAAATAATTTCCAATTAAGTGATTATTATTTCTTCGACTATTAGTTTTGTGAAGATTATACAATTTTCTTGTTATAACAATATGCAGGAAGTGAAGTTGTTAGTTTTGCAAATTATGTAAATTTTAATAAACGCCTGCAAACAGGCAACACGGCTTACACGTTCGCTTTGCGAGGAACTTGCCGTTGGCGAATTGGCACTTGAGAACATTCACGAATTTTATAATCGTAGATCATGTGATAAATGCGATTCATATAGCCTTATTAACCAAAATGTGGTAAAGACAAGGAGTTGTTTCTAAAATCAGCAATAGATATACGTTTAATTACAACGATGTTATATATTTTTGTGGAATCTGTATTTAGTAATAAGCAATGCACGTTATGACAAAAGTAAACTTTTATATTTACTATTATTTTAGAGTTTTTAGATGTAAAACACATTCAAATTTTCCATAGAAGTAAGAATTTCTCTAGCTTGTTACATTTGATTCATCCACGTTTTTTTTTATTGTGACTTGATATATTGGCGAAACAAAAACGTGGAAAGGATTATTATCATAAAAATCAGAATGGAATTCTACCAAGTACTTTCGGTCAAAAATATTTTATATAATTGTACATTTTATATGCAAGCAATTTGTAAAAAAATATTAAGTCATACGATTTTGTTTGATTCACAAGGTAAAAAAAATGTATGATGTTATTTAAAAAGCCCACAGTTTACTTTTTTGTTATACCATAGTGAATTTTATATTATGTGATTTATAAAATATCAACACTGTTCCAAGTGTTATTCTTCATAATATTATATTTAAAAATGTTTAATCAGCATTATATAAGGTATTAGTAATTGTTTTAATACTTTTAGGTCGGGCATTGTTCTTTAGTACGTATTGTCTATTCACAAAGCTTTAGCAAACGAAGCTGAGTTTAATCCCGTAGAGTATAAACGTAATCATAAACAACTACGATACCATCCAGATTTATGGCTACTCATTTTGTTAGAGTGCACACTCTTGTACGTCGTGCTCTAGTTATTAATTTTGCAACAAGTTGCAGTCGGTAGGCCTGGTAGCCACCACAAACGCGCATCTATCTGACCACGTGCTCCGAGCTTCTTCATCCTTCATCTTCAGCAGTCAGCTGTTGCTTCATGTTCATGCCGGAGTGTCGATCAGAGATTATCAAGCATATATCTTTGTGTAATCTAATATATCGCCACTAATTTGAACGAAGCTTGCACGTTTATTTTAGTTTCTGTAAATATTTAAACCCGTTACTCACGCCTCCTATATAGTTTTAATAAGCCATCAAGACTCGGTCTCTGATTTTCTTGAACATATAAATAATGCGTTAAAAACAAGAATTATAAGACAGGTTCAATCGTGTTAAAAAATAACTAAACTTATATATAAATTCCTAGACATGTTTCGTAGCTTAAAATCCTTTAGTAATCGTATGCAATGGATATTGTTTGATTATTTTATCCGATGATTAATGTAGGTATATCGTTAATAAAAAATGATACAAAAAAAAAATATTATAAAATAATAAGGTATAAAATATCACGTAAATTTGCACCTAATCACACTAAAAAACCGTACGTGGTTCAGATTTACATTCACATTCTGACCTGCCTTAAAGAGGTTTTTTCATTCATAGACATGTCAATTTAAAACCGTTAATTATTTTTTTTAAATAATCACCGGTAATGTGTGTGGAAAAAAATAGTTTATCTTGTCTCAATTGATGATCGGGTATCGTAATAGAGTTTTTTTTTTATAAGAAATAAGTTTTATATTTCAGAACTTCTTAGCAGTCAGGGTCAAGTCACGATTAACCGCAATCGGGCTTCATAGATTTAGAGTTATGCGAATTGTGTAATTGAAATTAATTGTAACTTATTATTTGTTCTTGTTTGTATTTAAAGTGTACAGATATTTTATATCAAATTTATAAACAAGATAATTTTTAATTTTGATTACAAAAATGCATATTGAGCTTATTTATTTGTAATAAACACACTATAATAATTTTTCTCTATATTTTTTTTTATTTTGATAGATTTGGGTAAATATGCTTCATATAAATCGATTATCAATTTCACAAAAAAGTCAAAGCGACATTAAATATTTCTTATTACTCTGATGTATCAAAATATAGTTTTATTTTTTGTGTGCCAAAAATATTTCTTTTTTCGATTCATTTATCAATCAAATGCACAATTTATATAATAAATTCAATATTTTTGACCGAGAGTACTTGGTGGAATTCCAATTTAATATTTTTGAGTGAAATACTTGAGTGATTTTCCACATGTTCGTTTTTATTTGAAATGATAATTTCACAAACCTCTCTGTTCACAAACCTCTCTCAACTCTGTTTGATAATGCCAACGTGAAAGGTTGGCGAAACCGGTCACAAATAAAAACGAACACGTGGAAAATTACTCAAAAATATCAATTTATATAAACAAAGCTTCTTTTAATGATAAATTTTGAATTTTTATACAAAAAGTGAAGTTTTTTAAAGATCTTTACCGCTCAATAGTTATTCGTGATGACTATTTCACAAACCTTGAATACTTTTGATATTGACCAGAAGATTTCTGTAGATGCTCGGTTTATATTTTTGTTTAAATATCTTAATGTCTTTCGTGAGATTGATGTTGCCATCGTATGTAAAATGATTGCAGAACATTAAGTAATACTCGTAAAATAAAATGCCTGCCTTGCCACGAGTCGCACCTTGTACGTGCCGACCTAACCTAACCTGCACTGATGCAGCGAGGTGCATCAAAGCGCAGGCTTGCGCAAGTGTCAGGATTGATTACCCGGGAAGACACGGCCTGGCAAAGTTTGACTGATTTGATCGAATGTGGAACAATGTGAACAATATCCTTGAGTTAATTACACCCGCATGCAATCATGTTTTTCTTAAATGTTTAGAAATAAATTCAACAATATAAAAAAAAACATAATTTAATTTTTTTTTTTTTAAATTACACAACGTGAAAATAATAAGTTTGAATATACTATTTTATATTTAATAGCTCTTTTATATTTAAAAACTAGATTCTATAGAGTAAAATAATATCCATGATACAGAAATAGGTTTAATGAAAATTTGCTTGTATTGATTGACAGTTTCTTAAATTGTTTGTAGTTGATTTAAATAGATAATAAAAGTTTATGTTTACTTTACTACTGTTGAATGTTGATAAGTTCTATTTTTTTATGACGTACTTTTAAATATAACGAGAATGGTAATATTTTTTTTTAATGAAAAATTATTTAAACTTATTAAAAATATGAACAACTTTTTTTATTACGTATCATTTAAATTTTTATATTACTGTACGTATGGCTATCATGGCTTGTTATTTAATATTAATATTAATATTGCGTACTAGTCATGGAGGGGATAAACAGGTTTGTTTTTTTTTATTAGTATTATGGTTTACTTGCAGATATACAAAATTGAAACAGCAAAAATACTTTTATAAAAAATTATATTTATTTATATTTTAAATTTTTACATTGCGTGATTTTCCTAAATTTAATCTATGATCCTTACTCTGCACTTTATCATGTGTTTCTTTCTCGTGTGAAGTTGTCTCTACATAATAGTCCTCGTATGAATTAAAATCCTCCCTAGGAATCTCATCCTGCTTTTGCGACTTCTTTTCCTTCGATGAATTAGATTGGGGCTTTTTTGCAGCTGTTTGATTGGGTTTTTCTTTTTGGGTTGTTTTGTTTTCGTTGCTTTTAACAGTCTCTCTATTATTTTCAGCCTTTTCGGCATTTTCATTTTTATTCTTTCGGGGGTGTTCGTTCCCGCCCGACGATGCCAGACTTAGGTCATAGGGCTCGTGTTCGACTATGAAGCTATTGTATTGGAAGTCTGGATTGTCGAAGAAGCGCTCTTTTTGAATGTCGTTTGTAAAGTCGACTATTTGAGACGAGGTCTGGCAGTCCACGTCATACCACCAGTCGCACACTGAAACTTTTTGATTGAATATACTTCCGTTGGGGCATAGAAATGAAATTTTCTGACCATTAGCAACGCAGATGTGGAAAACCTGAAAAATTAATCGTAGAAAACCATTCGTCATATTATTCATAATTATTATTGAAAATAAATTTTATTTTGTTAGAAACCTGAGTAATAATCATACTTATATTGAATAGTAAATCTTATAGAATCGATGAGTGAAAATAGATTAAATTAAATAGAAAAAAATGTGTTGGAGATTATTGGAATCAATAAATTGTGTTCAGTAAAACTGACCTGACAGTCTGTTTCTGGATCTGCAAAGTACCCAGATTCTCGTCTTCCAGAACAAGAGAATGATGTCTTGGGTATCTCTGAGTACGCTGGAAAGTCTTTGCCCGCTCTCCCCGGTATCGTGTCCACCAAACTTTCATCGTAAGTGCCGTCGTCTCCCTCCTCGTCGTACTTGTAGACTTGCTTTCCTCTGTACTTCGGCTGCTGGAAGGGGTCCTCGCGGTCCTCAACGCTGTGGAGATCTGACTCTTCGGATACAACTATTATAGCAGGAGAGTCTTCCTCGTGCTGACTTTTGTCGTATCTTTGACGGTGATGTTCATTAGAAAAAATGTTGTTCTGTAAAAATTCATAACGGCATTAGCAGTCACCATTCACATATCTAAATAATACGTTTTTATTCAATTCTATTCAAAACTCTTAATTATAGAAAATAAACATTAATTTTATATTTGAAATAATAAGTGGATAAAGTCATAATGTAAACTTTTTTTTATTGTTTACTGAAACTTTTTTTCTTTATCGGAAATTACACTAGTATTATTTTTCGAAATAGAGGCACTATTTCGCAGATTGTCAGATTGAGATTGTAGCACAATAGCTTACATCTAAAAAGCAAAACAGTAAAATATGTAATAAAGATGTTATATAAAGCCAATGCGTCTACTTGAACCACAGTCGTTGGATGCATTTATTCACCAATAAATATAAATTTATACTTGAATAAATGATATAAATATAAATTTTGTTTTGTGATTTCTCTTAGACGTGCATTGTTTAAATATATGATCAGCGTGATTAGTATATATGACTCTTACCTGTTCGGCAGAAGCCACGAGAAACACACTAGTTAGTACGATAATAGTCAAAGCCATGACTGCATACTCTGCCGCCAGGATCCGGCTCGCCTAGCTGACATCTATCGTGGGTGACATATCAAAATCTTCTGAATCGAGAACGCATGATCGTCCCTTTTATACGGGAGTTTCACAATCCCCGCATCGATGCAGTTACGTACTAGTTTGTTATTTGCCGGCGGAGTCATCGCATGCTGCGGCAGACAATGACATGCACAGGGATCCCCGCATCGGACTCGAACTGTACCACATCCACTTTCTGTACAAAGTACCTACAAATAAAATTTCAACCACCCTGCGAATGTTCGATGAATATGAAGTTAAATATTTTCAAGCGATGCTGATGTAATTTGGAGCTCATCATACATAAAAAAAGTCGGCGGTCAAAAAAAAATAACAAGAAATTCTAAGACAATATACCTGAAAATGAAATTCAAATGATCATTGCATTTAATAAGCTTTAAAATTGTCTAAATAAGTTTGGTCAAAAATGGTATATTTTTTAATATTCCCATATTTTGGCAAGTCATATAATGTCAAATATAAGTTAATTAAAAAAACAAAATTTCTGTAAAAATGATTTGTTTTATAAGAACATTGCAGTAGTTGCAGTTCTTGAACCTTCCACGAAAAATGAATGTCATATTTTGATTATTCCCCTTCACTGAGCGAATAGTTTAAATCAATAAAAATTCTCAGGTATTTGTTGATATTTATTTCGCATTTCTTGACTTTTCTACTCAAAACATGATTTCGCAAAATCTCATCGTTTTTGATTTGTTACCATTTCATTATTTTTTACGAAAACCGATTTTTGCCTCACGTTGGAAAAAATTAAGGCATTGATTCGATTGACTAATTAAATTTAAAATGTTTATGTTGAAATCGGTATCAGCTGTACAAAATAATTATTTTTTTAATTTATAAAATCTTTCTTGTAAATTTAAATTTAATAATTTAAATTTAGTAATTACGACTTTGTAGATTAAGCGTGTAGCACAGGAAATTGGAGGCTATAGTCTGAGTCGCGATTTGTGCATACTCGATAGCAAGACAATCGTGATAAGAGGACGACGCCACAGTTACTGAAGCACACTCGTGTGAAATGACTTTTTATTAAAGAAGGGTGATATATCATATATCTATTCGTTGAAATAAGTAATTTCAAATTCTAATCATCAATTCAGTAGTTTGTGTTTGATTTAAACGATAATACAAAATACACAAGGGTCAACGGGTGTTACAGCACACATGGAGTTGCATCAAGTGAAAGGCTTTGCATTTCCCCTGCAAATGTGTATACTTACATGCAAGCGCAGGCTTATAATTTGAAGCATATATATTTTAAACGATAATATTTATTTTAACAGTAAGGAATACGTGCGATCATTTTGTAATACTAACCAAAAATGAGCGATTATTTTTATCTCATGTACTCTTTCAGTATTTTTTAAAGGGTTATACTCAAATATTATTTATCAAATAAATAAGTGGTATTGATGATAAATTATTCATTCACTTATTTTCATAAGTACCTATACGAGAAATTCACAAGATCTGAAAAAAAAAACACTATCCTACCCAAAAAAACTGCATGTCGATTTTAACTTTAAAGTTGGATGATATTAAATATTATATTTCTGTGTCACAGACGCCTCACCGGAAATGCATAGATTTCTTGCATAAGGATGCACTTCTTGTTATGCGCATATATTATATCCAGTGCATGAGTATATCTCACTGCATCTTATAATGAGTACCTACACAAATAAAAGTGTATGGTTTCTATTTAACGATAAATGCGTAGTATGAAAGTTAGAGAAATTTAATCGATTGTCAATTATTTTAATAACGAAATCTTTGATATACTAGTGTTATTGTTTAAAATATTTATTGATATATTTTTATTTTATGTGATGTAAGAAATCGCTTATATTATCATAGTATGTTAAAAGTAAGTCCATGTATTAATTTCACAGATTATCTCACGTGTGCTTGTGTTCACATAGTATTGGGAGAATGGTGGTAGGATTTATCTTCTTTTCCTCGTGCGTCACGACCTAACGATATACCGGAGGCTTAAAGACGATATTTGTGCAAGTAATCTTGTAGGTTTCTCAAACAGTTGCAATTCAAATCAGTATTGCGTATTTCTTTAACCTTGGTGTCTTGATTGGAAATCAAACATTCATATCGAAATCTTCAAAAGAATATAACATTTTAACTATTTGTGATGTATTAGGTATTATATTAATTTATTTGGATAAACGTAGAAGGACTTTTACACTGACTCATCAATAGTTTTTATGATTAAAATTTAACCTTTGAATTTTAATGATATCATTTATTTAAGAGTATTTTTAATTTAAAAAATATAAGCTATTAGATTTTTAATGACATAGTTTCAGTCTTAAAATATATATGGCAAATTTTCTTCAAATATATCGTATAAAAGCTCAACAACTAAAAATAATACGGTGTACGTCTTGAAGTGTTCAAAAGCTATGCATATTGATCACATTTGTAATTTTATATGCGTTGCAATATGTGATAATTAATTGATTTACTATTGTCACAAAAAATATATTTATACATTTAAATTATTATATACACCAAAAGTCAAAAGAGGGAGTGTTGCATAGAATGCAAAAACGAAAGATTAATGAAATACAGGCGATATTTATTTTTAGAAAATAAAGCTTTCTACAGGTTCAAAATAAAAGAAATATTGGAAGGAGGAAACTTACGCGGATGCAGAAAATACGCCGGTGGCTTGAAATTGGGAGTAGAGCCGAATCAGTAATCTGGCTCAGGATAAATATGTATTCAATGAAATGGTCGCCAACCTCCTCAGTGGAGAGGCACTCGAAATGATCTTTTATTTTGAATCGTAGTTTTAGGTTTGCTGATTGTTTTCATAGTTATGAAGAATAAGTAAGGTAACTCGCCTCGCTCGTCCCCGCGGACGTGCTCGTGAGACGCCGGCGTGTTCGGTAAACTAGACCACGGGAATATTCAGCTTGGGGCTTAGTTGTGCTCGTGATATATATCTTCTGCAATTATTCGATCAACGTTTAATCCTTAGGTCTTTTTTGCCTTTTTCGCCAACGCATACCTTGGAGTCCTACAAGCATCAATTTTCAAAATCTTGGATATTCTCAATACTTTAAATAATGTGTCTCCCTTATCTATTCAAAATATTTTTAAACTTTAAATTGAAATTTATAATAATAATATTATATTTTCACATTTATTACCAATGCATTAAGATTGATATACATAAGATTTAATAATTAATCATTAAGATTAAGATTTAAATTTTTTTAAATTTGTAAAAAAGTAAATGTTTTTTTAAAATTTTTTTTTACTTTATCTTATTTGTGGTTCTTTTTTGATGTCATTTTTTCTAATAAAATAGGTAGAATATATTTGATTGATATCAGTGACATCTATCGGTTGATAGCTCAACTAAAACGTAAAACTTCGTTTTAATCGACACTAATATATTGTTACACTATTTTTCAAAAGATGCTGTTGTATCGTAAATAACATAAAATCTATCTTGGAAGAATTTCTGAGTAAAATTTGGTATGTAAATAATACAACAGGATTCGTTTCAATTTTTTAATTCTTAAGATTATATAAATAAATAATTTACATGAGCATAGTAATCGCACAAGCTTTTGAAAATCCATCGCATATCACAATCGAACCTTTAAAACGAGGCATCACTCTATCTTACCCGCTAGGTATAACACAGCCTTCAAAATTCTCGGCAAAAACACATGAATATATGAGATGATTCAAAGATTTACGAAACACTTAAGCATTTAACTTAGTACACTGAAATCACTCGTATATAACACTTAAATTCAAACACAGTCAACTACTAAGAACGCTGTATTTAAGGAAAACATTTCACATGATTTTAACAAATTGATGTTTAAAAATTAACTTTTTGGTTGAAAATTGATCTATATACATAGTATATACGGAATCTATACTTTTTTATGCTTAAATTTTTTACAATGTAGGCTGTTGGTAGATTTAAAAATTTAAAAACCAAGTTGAATTCATAGGAGACGAAGAACGTTTGTAGGATTTAAGTCCTCAGTCGTAGAGTGTTGTAATTCTGATTTAGTTTCGTGAAATCGTATAAGTGACAATTGTGAGTGTGCTTATCTCCTCCTGGCAACGTACCCGGCGTTCTTGACGAGCTTGTAGATCTGGTCCCTGGGAATCTTCTCGGCCTCCCTGTCGATGACCTGCATCTCCTTGTCCCCGAACCAGGAGTCCTTCATGAGGGCGGCGGCCGCCCGGGGGTTGTTGAAGAACTTGGCGGACTTGACCAGGTCCGGGTGGAGGAGGGACTCGTGGGCGGCGTTGATCTCCACCGCCCTGTGGGGGTGCACGTCCATGCCGTCGTGCTGGTGGGCGGCGGCCATTTGGTAGGCGATCGGCTGCTGGAAGTAGACTTGAGCGGAAGCGGAAGCGGCCAGCGCCAGGGAGACGATGATAGCGTAGAATTGCATTTTGTTGGCTGAAAAGACATTTGCGATCAGATAAAAAAATATTTTTCAATTCATACCATCATTTCTACGCTTGGTTTAAAAATCCATGCCAAGCTGAAACTCACGTTCAATATGAAATATGTTTTCACAAGTAATTAACTGATATAACAATATAAGTCCTTATGAAGCGTTAACCTTAAATCGTTGTTATCTTTTGTCACTAAGCTTTACAAATACCAAAGTAAATATATATATATAAAACTCAAATTCAAAAACGGCGGTTAGTAGGATAGGAAATTACCACGAATTCCAATGATTTCAACCGATTTGCCCTTCGATTTCAAGCGATTACAGTTTCCGATGCGTCCGGCTTTTGCCATAACTATCAACAAGGCTCACGACAAATCGCTAAGTATTGCTGGTTTGAACATAGAAAATTTCTGTTTTTCGCAACATTCCAGTTATGTTGCGTGCTTTAGAGTTGAAACGCCGAAAAGACTTTATGTTTACACACCTACCGAAAAAACTCAATATATCCCGCTAGCATTAAGATAAAAAAGTTAATAAATAAACAATTTTTTTTTTTTTTTTAACAAATAAAAAATGTATTTTATATTTTTATTTAGCGTAGTAGCACGCGCCGGGTATCCGCTAGTTAGTTAATAAAATATAAAATTCTTGTATCGAAAAGAGGTGTGCATCTATAGCAGACTTGCGCCGTAACCTAAGACAAACATAATAATAATTATATGACCTCATCATCACATCGATGCAAATCACAACTGAACCTAATTGTATCATCGACTATGGAAATTGGTATTAGCATATGCGACTTGTAATCCGTGAGGTGCAAGACCATTCACAAATGAATTATTATAATCACGTCCGCTTTAGTTAAGAGAGAACATTTTTTATAATAATGCATACAGTTTATAATTACCCATATATTATAGCAAGGTAATCGAGAGTTTTT
Organism: Atopsyche davidsoni; assembly: GCA_022113835.1. Taxonomy (NCBI): domain Eukaryota; kingdom Metazoa; phylum Arthropoda; class Insecta; order Trichoptera; family Hydrobiosidae; genus Atopsyche; species Atopsyche davidsoni. The sequence continues at coordinate 3,017,211 of JAILWY010000006.1, read as the reverse complement.
AAAAGATAAATATGCTGATTGATGATTTATAAAAAAATATTTAAAAACATATGATAAATTAAAAGAATATATGAATAAAGTATTAAGCTATTACAAACGCTTTTGGATTACTTACAATACATTGCAGGCAATATTAAATTATAAAAAAATAAAAGTATTTTTGATTATGTAATATCTTCGATCAAGAACCCCAATTTACGTAACAATGGAAATCAGAGCGAACTAATTCTTCTGAATGTTGCCAAAATACCTTTTTAGAATACAGATTACTATCGAAATGGCTACTGGTCAATAAATTAATATTGACATTCAAGACACGTACACTTACGATAGTGTATTTAAAAAAAACGAAGATACTCTTTAAAAAATCGTAACTAGGTAGGTACCTGAATTATAAATAAAACATAAAGCAAAAAACCCCCACACCTTTTTATCATAATTTATTTTATACAAAAATTGTAACACTTACTCTGTGAATTTATGTAATCAATTCACACGTAAAACAAGAAAAAATCCACAGATATTTACAAATTTATTACCTCATAACACATTGTAATCCCAATCAACCTGTGTGGGTTAAATGAATTATATTCCTGTTACAAGAGCTATAAAATAATATTTTTTCATAGCACTAATGACTTCATTTGCATTATACATGTTCTTTTATAACTAAAAGTCAAGAGTGAGTTTATATTTTTTTCAGACATTGAATGATATTCAGTGCCCAATTTTTTTTAATCATTGTTGTCAGTATTAAATAGACAACACGCTTCGTGGTGGTTCTGTACTTCTTTTCTTGTTAGTGTTGCATCAGAATTGTCACATTGTTGAAGCATAGATCTATTGCTTTGGCCTTTGAGCGGTATTTATATGGGATTTGCAGAATAGTGTCAATGTCTCAGTGTTTGTCCCTTGATTTAGAACTGATTATTATTGAGTATACAAGTTGTTGGTATTTAGCAGGCCTTTCGATAATTGGTCGCTGACACTAATTGAATGTTTGATGCTATTAGTTTGAATTTTATAAATAGGCGTGTGAAAATGTTTTATTGCGGTATCCCTATATATTTAGTACAGAAGCTATAAATTTAATTTAAGCACACTTATTCTTTTCAAGTACCTGTTACTTTAAATGCAAACTGCTTTTTTTAAAAATTTTATACGATGTAGTTTGTTTACTCTTAGAAATCCGCAAAATAAATACAACGCAATACTATGTTATAGCGAACATTAGTATAATTTCTATCATATTAAACAATTTATTATGAAGATTACTTTTATACTTTAAATATTTATCTTCCATTTTATAAAATAACATGATACGAGTATTCTTGTTTTACGATAGAATATACACGTACATACTATATTCAACAGTTTTCCATAACGATATCTAATTTTTATAAACTCTATATTATAAAAAAATTTAGGGCAATGCTGGGATATGCTGCTGGTTAAAAATCACTTTGTAATCTTAAGACTGATATTTTTAAAATTAAAATTAAAATCACTGAAAATTTTGCGTATGACAACACTTACATTTAATTTATATCACTTCACAAACAGGTCGTGGAATGCACTGAGGCGGTAGGTGCTCTTGATATTGAAAGGAATCGTCAACTGATACAGGCCCCAGGAGTACCGGGCCTTTATATCCGCTCCGGACCTGACCTCCAACAGACCCGCTAAATGCTTCCGTGATTCACTCACGTGCTGAGCTTTCCTCTTGGAAGCTTGGCATGAAAAAATATTGACGCGTTTCTTCTGTCGCAATGACCGGTCACAAGTTTAAGGTCAAAACTATAAAAATATTGTTGTTCATGTTATTACTAAAAAATATTTTTTTTAAGCCCGTCAAAAAAATTATAAAACATTTGATTTGTGATATATGAAACGTATTAAAATAGATTAATTTAATTTCTTTTAATTTAAACTACTGTTGTGCATATATGTGTTTATGGAAAACTGGAAATAAGAGATCTTTAATTTTCATTATTTAAATATTTATACTTGTTGAGGGACAAGGCATTTGATTGATGGAGATCCATATTTTTAATGATAAAGGTAACTTTGTATTCTTTCTTCACTTTGAGTTTATTATATTTTTTGCATGACTAGTTTCGACCAACAGACTTGGTCATCATCAGATGCATAACTAAACTGATGCATAACTGAACAGTTTAGTTATGCATGCACGCTGATGATGGTCGAAACTAGTCATGCAAAAAATACAATAAACTCAAAGTGAAGAAAGAATACAAAGTTACCTTTATCATTATAATAAATATTTATACATTCAAATTTATATAAATTTGTATTTGTATTTTTAATTGGTATATTCAAAAGTTTAGATAACAAAATTTAAGTACAGATTTTAGATGAGATATTTTATTCGACAAAATGTTCTCTAGAAAAATTGTAGTTCAGTTTTTAGTATGTATTGTGTCGTCTTAAATTTTCATTTTCTAAAAATCGGTAAATTTTTTAGCATTCATTGTGATTAAGAAACAATTTATCTCCTTAAAAAAGATAGTATTTTTATATAATGAATTTTATTCACTGTTTATTTATCTCAGCTTTACATTTATTATCTCAGGTCTTTATTAATTCAATGGTAAAATAATACTCATAAGAAATATGCTAATTCAGTAGGTGCTATACATAATATGAGTAGGTGCTATGCTAATACATATCGGTGGCAAAGCTTGATTATAAAAAAAATATTAGCTAGAATATTGCGTCTTTAATAGTAAATCATATTTTTGATTAAAAATTAAACCTTTAATCAATGGTATATAATTTAAATATCCTTTACATTAATTCACAATATTTACGAAAGAATAGAATTTAATTTTGTTTTTTTTTTATGATAATTTTAACTACCCTTAATCATAGGCCGAAAAGTGTTTTAAATTAGCTTTACTCAATCAATATGATATATAGCAAATTTGATTTTCTTATAAATTGAAAATCATTAATTTCAATTCTTGTCGATTGAAACAATATATAATTTATGCTTGCCTGCGTGCATTTTAAGTTCTCCAGGGTCAATTAAGGTGCAGAAAGAAGTGTTCACATATTTTTTGGATATCCCCGACGCTCGGCTCTAAAATAAAATATCTTCATTCATTTTTATGGCTATCATTGACATAATCACTTCCTCAGACAACCCGCAAGGTTGCCACACCCCAGTCAGCTGATTTTCGTATTAAGCATCGTACCAAAAATTCTACGAAAGGCCGATGATTAATCTATATAAAGTCATTGGCACTAGAAACTACCTTCCTTGTCTGACCGTAACACAGTTCTAACCAACTCGTGAAATGAAAATTTCAAGTAACATTTTTTTTATGGTATCAATTATTAATTTTTACCGACAGTCATTAAGTTTTATTAAATCTTAAACGCTTTTATGAATTTCCTTGTTTACTTAGCAGTAAGCAAACTAAACTTTCACTTTTAAAATATTACGATTTCATGTATGTATATCATATTATTTACTTGCTTATTAAGAGTATTTGGTGTAAACAAATGCATTTTTTATATCGGCTCATCACATGCACATTGATTCGGTTGTTATATTTTAGAGATTTATTGTAAAAGAAATATCACATTGTCATTTTCACAAATAACAAATACTTATCTAGAATAGGCAAAATTATGATGCTATATTAAAATAAATCTTAATTTTAGAAATTATATTTCTTAAAGTACTTGTATACTATTCTGCAAGTCCTTCTATCGAGTCACACCAAATACCGATAATTTTTTTAAGAACGAGGTAACCGAGTCTCTTTTTTCTATCATCTTTCAGAGAACGATTAAGAAAAATTGATAGTGATATTTAAATAATATTAATTATAATCAATTGGAGGATATTTTTTTTAAATAATAGAGCGCTTAGTTCAACATACAAAGAGAAATATATAATGATAAAAATAAAAATTTGCAATATATTTTGTTTAGGTATTTTACTTAACTTTGCTTAGATTAATTTAAATAAAAGTTATTGATTGATATAAAACATAGTAATGAATACCTTCTATTAAAAAGTATTAAAAAAATACAACGAATAATTATTGTGTTATCAAAGTTATCGCATAGCTACATGATATCAATCAGGTATCTTGTATTGTATCTAGTTCATTCAATCTTAAATATGTAATGCTATCAAACAGTATGCATTTCCTTGGCCAATAAAGCCAAGGTCTGTCGAAGGTACAATCCCCTGTCTTTCCTGACAGAATCTTTAACTTAGAAAATTAAGAATCGTCACCATCGAGTAGACTTCAAATGCTAAAAATACAAATTTATGTTTAATATTATTGGTAATAGCACAAATCATTTTAAATTCAAAAATTAAATTTTTTACAAATTATTATACGAATCTTAAATTCTCAAAAAATGTGACTTTAAAAGTGACCAAAATTCTAAAATTAATTCATGTTTCAATGAAATATTTTAGGTGTTTGTTTTCTTAGCGAGTTCTGAATAGTCTGAGTTTATAAGCAGTGAATAAATTTTGAAAATCAATGTAACTTTTTTCGAAAGCAGGTAGAAATATGGGTCTCTTGAATATGTTTCCGAAAGCTACCTCCAAAGGTAAAAAAAATAAAAATAAATATAAGAAATCAATAATAATATAACGCAAATATTTTTAAGATTTTTTATATATTTTATTAAAAAATAATTTCGCTTTTCCAAGTATCTTCAGTACTACCTTCTTTTTATTATGTTTTGATACAAATTTAATATTATAGCCAACGTCTTGCATACCTAGGCTGCTTATAGGCCTTCCTTTAATTAATATAGATAAATAGGTATAACTTCTTTGATCTAGTTATTTTTTATTACCATGAAGAGCTTTGATCAGATGTAAGTGAAATCAGGTCAGTGTCAAGGGACGTTGTATGCGATATTGAACCTTGCAAAGGGCCACTGCGTATACCAGTTTAAATTATTATTTTTTAATAATATTGTCGTAAATAATTTTAAAAGTTTAATAAAAAAAAAACAAATATCATGAGAATATTTATTACTCCATAACTTACGCCACCGGATACTAATCCGGCGGTTCGCTAACTTATCAGAATCCACCCGGAAGCGACCGGCTCTTTCTTGTTGATCTTCAACAACCTTCACCCGCGCAGCCTTCTTGGTTCGTTGACCTGAGGAGGCTGTATTCCGCGGCACCTGCCACAGTAGTGCCTGAATCCGTACATCTCATGCCTTCAGCTACCTTTACTTCTCTGGGTCACCGGGCTTCAAGGCGAGCATCTCGCTGGTCACGCCTTTTTAAAAACAATATTGAAATACACTTACTGCTCTCGTTTATTTTATAAACCGCAAATATTATTAACACTTGAAAATTTGTTTTCAATATTTCTTTACTGTATATAATTTGTTACTAAATTGAGTGACTAGAATATATTAACACTGAAAATAAAATAAACTACCAAGAAGTTGCTAGAAAATATATTTTATTAATGCATATTATGTTTTTTTATAAATTACTTATCGTGAGTAAACACTTCTTTAATCTTGTGTATTGGGCGTAATTGGTGGTCGTCTTCGGATATAACCATATATAAAACCTTACAATATTTAATCCAAGTTATAAAGCATTGTAACCAATAAAACATGGTGGTATCTGTAAATCACTCCGGCATACATAAATAAATAAAGATTCATATTGAAATTGTAAATCATAATTACCACAGTTTTAATTCAAATATCCAATTTGTCCAAAGGAATCATTTTTTTTATTTCATAAAGTCTGCAGCATGAAGCATCATCTGCATTTAATTTATTATGCCTTTTTTTTCTCAGTTTCACACACCATTACCAGAATTTCCCATTACCTCGAAGGTTCACACAAAACACTTACTCAGTCACGAGTTTCCTCCACTTCCTACCATAAACAATCACAAATTATTAAATTGTCAATTATTCACCGAAACTTCTGGATGGTTCGATAAACTCCGTAAGGCCAGCGGTTGGTTTTAAAACCGACTGACTGATATTATTTCGGTACATAATATCTCGACCTTTATAAGCACCGACTTCTCGTTCTCCTTGCAGCAGATCCGTAGGCGTGCATTTGGTCATGTAGTCGAGAAAAAATCACCACCCATGCATTTATGGTATGAAATAATGATGGCTCAATAAAACAGAAGCAACCAAAGAGCGATACAAAAAAACGGTTTTTTTAAACAAATGATAAGTCAAAAATCGTCAAAATTTGAATGCAAATAATTACAAATTATCTCGTTTAGCAAATTCATGATTCAAATGAGTTAACTTAGTCTCAAATATTCAATCAGAATTAAGCAAGAAAAACAGGTTTTAAAACTGGCTGCTATTTAACAAAAATTACTTTTCAAGTGCTTGTATGGTGGAATAATATTTTTCGTCTTGTAAAAAAAAAAACAAAATAACTGCTACTTTGTAGCAGATAAATATAGCTGCTAAAAAAATTACTATGTATGATATTTGCCCGAAGTCCCCTTCACTAGTGCAAACAGACCAATCAGCTCTAGGATACTTTGGTGATAAAGTTTTTTTTCTTTACATGCATGTAATGTGGCGGTTAATAATTTGTTTCGCGCTGTGTTGCTTTTGACACCAATCGATGGCCAATCAAGATTAAAAAACATTACCTCTGGTAACTTATATAAACTAAATATAAACAAGATATCCTTAACTGAGTGCATTAGTTTGTAGGACACTGTTAAGGTCGATATATTTAATAATAAAAAAAATATTTTCTTATTTACACCACTAACTAGCCTTTAATATCAGCTGAATCTAGATATATGCATATGGAGTTTTTATTTATATTGCATGTGCTTGCACATATTATTTATGAAGGCTGTGATACTCTAATAATGCAGAGAGAGTGGATTTGCAGTTTTTAAATTCACTCTCCCATTTAAAAAAAATTAAATATTATCTTATCGCTTTATTAATTGCTGATAACTATTGGCAAATATTACATTTCAAATTGTATTATTTTTATTTTCATTCTTTAACCGCATTGTAGCAGATAAATTGGCATGCAAATAAAAATACAAATACGTATATTACTATCATTATTGAATTTAGGTATTATTATGTTAACTCAATGTCTTTTATTTTTAACACTCTTACCGAGCTTATAACGTTTTTATAATTTATTTCATAATGTAAAATTTAAGATACTTGTATACTACTTACTAACCCTTGGGATACATTTACAACTTGCTAGAAGTAACATGAGTTTTCTTTATAAATATTGTTCTATTATACCTATGTTCTTTATCCATCAACATCACTATATTTACTTTATTAACATCTAAGTAAGCTCTATTATTGCAAGATGACTTGTTAAGATTTCTAAAAGCTTATTCTACGCTTCCACAGATGGCAGTTGTCAGAAATATAAATATATTTTAATTTTCAGGGAAGCTTTTCATAATAATCGCTAAAAAAGAAATAATCAATGTGTGAAATATTTTAAATGATAAATTGTTTAAAAAAAATTATTTCCGTTTTGGAAAGATTTATTTAAATAACTATGGTATTTGTAAAGTTTCTATTTACAATGTTATGTTGTGTTGATCTTGCAATATTACTCGATATATTTTTTTAATGCATGGATTTTTCAATTTTCTTATAAAAACTTTTTTAAAAAAAGAGAAAAATTAATAAACTCCTTCGTAATATTATAATGCTGAATTCATCTTCTTCAAAGACACCTAGACAATTGAAAATACAAATAAAAGGACGTAGAAAATAATTGTACCAATTTACAAGTGCATTTAATTTCGTCTTGGCAGCAGTGGATGTGCAATAATTTTGATCTTCCTGCTTTTATTTATTAGATTATTTTTTTATGTCAAATTATTCCCAGTAATTAATTGATTACAATTGCATTTAACAACCATAAATACCGGCCGCTTCAATTGGATACCGCTTGTTCTAACTATTCATGGCGTGTCAAATAATTATCGATAGTTAAATAACTTTAGAGAAATATCCACGAAGGCAAGTTACATTATAAAGAATTCTTTAAAATGAATATTGACCTGTCGCCGGACCCAAGGCTGTGATCTAGATTGTGAGCATGGCGGATACGGCGACCACTGCCCGACGTTTTACATCATAAAATGTACTTGCAGACTGGCACCGTCGTTCAAGCTGTTTCCACCTATCGACATATCGAAACGATCTATTGATTGCACTAGCGATTATATCTTTCAGATATTTGTCATTTCCGATTTTATTATCATTGAGTGTCACTGTTTTTAAAGTTTCGTATATTGAACACATTAAGCTCTCGTATCAAGATTTCGATCTCGTATGTTTCGTTACCTTCAAGTGATGAAACCTCTCAGTTTGTGTCTGTTTAGTTTGTATATTATTTATCAAATATTTTTTTGTCGTAAGTCGTAGCTTTTATTATTTCTACGCCCCCTAAATTTATAACACTGCTATTGGTTTTATGAGCTTTCCCGTCCGGTCTAGTTCTGATGTGTATTTAACAGACTCGAGTCGACACTGTGGACGTTATTATACATAATAACATAAAAAAACTTGCATGATGAAGTATTCCAGCGTAGCAGCTACGCGCCATGATAATTAGCAGGTACAAGCCGCAAACTGCCAGATCTTTTGCTGATTCCGAACGTACTATGTCGGAATCCTGTAATAATTTTACTGTTAATATATCGCAAATGTACTCCAGCGCTGGGAGGCTTTATTATCCGACAGTATATCTAGAGTAGAGTATTGCTCCTTGCAAATGCGGTTTTGTTAATCTGATACCTTGCTCAATCCGTCAGACAAGTCTGTCTGCTATTTAATAAGAGCGACAAGGCCCAAGTTATCATTAGTGGCATACTTTATTATATTTTTTAATAAACCAACCGAACCGAGAATATCAATAATTAAATTTTATTATATACTAAAGAGATGCATGCATCTGGCACTTCAGAAATTCGTGCTCTGGTACTTCATAAAACTGATTTAACTTCACAAGCTTTATGTAAAATATGCTAGATTCATAGCATATCTTTAAATGAACTTAAAGGTGTATTCGGTGATGTCAACATATAAAAACGTGGAATTGTGGTTTTCTTATCAATAAACTTAATATATTACTATTTGAGAGTGACGCATTATTTATTGAACGAATACTCGTGTCAAAACAGATTTTAATAATCATGTCATACAGTTTGGATTGTAATCGCTCTAATTTATTAATTCATATTTTATCTCGGTGACTTTTATAGTGCTTTTGTTATACTCAGCCAAGGAACTCTTTTAGAGGAAATTTTTAAGTGTAAATCAAACTACAAAATAAGACAACAAAAAATGAAAAATACAGTGTTAATTTATGAGTGGCGTTCCTGCATGTCTATTATTTGCATTACTGTGGTATTGCGCCAGTTTTCAGCGTTTAATTTGCATACTGTTCGTAGTAAATGTCACATAAAGGGTATAAAATTACAGTATGATTCGCCGCGTTAGATAAAATGACCGATATGGACTTCGGGTGATGACCGAGTCGTTTCGCAGTGCGACCTTTGGAGATCGTGATTGACCCGGCGCCTTTAGTTCCCGGAAACAAACGCAGGTGTTGTGAAATGTAGTGTTTCAGCGCTTTAAACAAAAGTAATCACACAATGAAATCGATTCAAGATTAATCTTAAATTATTACTCATGCTAAGAGAGAGAGAGGGCTTGTCACCATATTAGATAAATGAAAATATCAGTTATGATTTATGAAATTATTGTTGTGGAAATGCAGTAACCATGAAGAGAGTGCGTACTTCTGGATATTGTTGGAACGATATTTATGTTATATCACCGCTGATCGCGCAAGATGTTCTTCATACATATATAAGGCATTCATTTCATGGAATAAATTCTAGTGATGATACCATGTTTCGTATTCTATGACAGTAAATAATATTGTATCTCAGACCCACAGTACACCATCTGCGTACATGCAAATATTTATCTGGTGGGGCAATGCTTAGCTGTAATTATCAATCGTTATGTAAACGTCACAAATCGAGCAATCATTTTACGCAGGTGCAGTAAAACACGTTTAATTTCGCTTTTAATTTTATTGGATCACTGCTTTATGTAGAAGGTATTTACAAAAATAGAGCGGTTAAATATTGCGTTAGACTTAGAGCGAAAAGCTAATCCATCGATTAGTCACAAAGTCTTTGTTGTTAGGAGGTCGATTCGTATTAATTTAATTTACTTATGGTAGTATTCTACTGGAACCTGGGCGTGGGCGATGGCGGGAGCGAAGGCTTTTCCGTAGACGGGGACGGTGCTTTCGATTCTCTCGTATCCGTGCTTGGCGGTCTTGATGATGGTGGGCTGGTTGATGGCCACTTGTTCGACCTTGGTCACGGGCTCCACGACGTCGATCTCCTGAAGGGTCTGAACGGGGTGGGACACCACGATCCTCCTGGTGTTGACCTTCTCCTCGACGGGCTCGTGATAGGGAGAAGGAGTGGCGGACAGGACGCGAGCCCTGGTGATTCCGGCGTCTCCCACGTACTCGGCGTGTCCGGCTCTTCCGAACCCGACCTCAGCGACTCCTCCTCTGGCGGTCAAAAGGTGGAGAAGCTTCTTCTGGTTTTCATGGGCTTCATGGTTGGGGTGCTTCTTCAGATCGTGGATAGCTTCGGGTTCGTCGTGGTGAGCGATAGCCTCGTGGTGGTGCTTTTCGATGACAACGTGAGGAGCTCCATTGGAATGAGATTCGACTTCCAGGTGAGCGTGAGCATTGTGGTGGGCGCGGGCGACGGCTTCTTGGTGAGCGAGTTGAGCTTCGTGAACAGCGTGCTCAGCAGCAGCAACGTGCTGGGCGGCGGCATCGATGTACGCAGCATCATGAGACTGGTAATGAGGAACGGGAGTTGATACGACGACGGCCTCGGTAGGGTAGTGCACAGGACCAGGGGTGGTGGAAACGAAGTGATTCTGGTGATGATAAGGATTAGGCTCTTGGTAATGGTGATGCTCGTCATAAGCGTGGATGGGCTGGTGGACAGCAACAGAAGGAGCGTACACATGGTCGTGAGCGGGGGTGATGGCGACCACATGAGGACCCTGGGTGACGTGAGCGATGTGCACGTTGGGAGTGATGTCGACCACGTGGGCGGCGGGGGTGACGGCTACGTGGTGGACAGGGGCGGCGGTGACGGCCACTTCGTGGTGATGATGGTGGTGGTCATCCAAGGATGTGACCACGGCGGGTCCCTTCTGTCCCTTGAAAAGGGGCTCGTCCAGCTCGACAAGGGCGGATCCCACTGGGCGGACGATGGTGCGCTCTTCGATGTCGTAGAACTGCTTCTGAATAGCTGGGCGACGGATCTAAGAAACAAAGCACATTTTCTTATACCAGCATAATTACTATAAAAACATACTTCGCAATAAAACGCGTATTTAAATAAAAAAGATGAAACGAATAAATTCACCGAGATAATAGAAGCATGTCTAAATGGTTTCAGCAAAAAATAATAAGTTTTCGTAAATTTATTCCATACCTTAGTCAGGAAATAAAAAGTTCGTTAATTTAAAAAAAAATAGTGTGTAGGTTCTCCTAGCACATTATTATTTCGCCTTTAAAATTGTCTTAAAATTAAGCGTGTAAATTTATAAAAAACGTTATTATGTGTATTGAATAGTATGTTGTTGTTATTCGAGAAAAAAAATAATAAGCGATTATAAAAAAAATATATACAATATACATGAAATACGTGAAATTTATAATAGCTTTAACATCCTGTATAGCGATAGTTTTATTCCTCTACATTATATATATATTTATGTATACTCAAAACGTCTTTTGATTATTTTTTTATATGATAGTTTATTCTAGATACAATATTTTATGTAATATTATATAGTCCCGGATGCATAACGGTACAGGCGGACAATTAATGACTTTACCATGTCCGTAATTAATATCGTTACAAGACTTCAAACCCAAGGAATTATATCCAAGGACAATGCACCTTTCAAAGTCTATAACTAACAAAAAATTATACCTATTATGTGTATTTAGAACGCAATTACTATAATAAAAACTAATAAACGGAAAAGACACCGCCCACGAGTCAATAGCCGAAAAGAGAATTGATTGTCTGGACTAAACTAAGTCCGTTCACTTTTTGCATTAGATTTTTTACACTGCTAATATCACATATTGAATAAATAATTTATTTTTAAATAACTTTTTTTGAGCTATGATGCAAATATCTGGATGCAGAAATTGCTTATATCCTTGTGAATAATTAATCCTCACGCATGCATAGAATGCATAATTGATTAGTCATATGCAGTCGATTGGTTAATAATTATGTCTAATGAATTATATGACATACAAATATTAATTTTCTTATAATAACCATTTCTAGAATGTAGGAAAATTTCGCTTTATTCTAGGATTTATGTACTGTTATTAATTAAATTATTGTTTTTAATTTTCATACTCTTATTCATATCATAAATAAAGTAACCAATTAATAGATTTTATTGAAATATCTTTGCATAAATAAATTTAACATGCATATGAATACCATATAAGATAAGTATTACAAAAAGAAGAAAAATCTTTATCGAATTACAATTATTTGTAATAATAACGTAATTTTTTTCATGTTTATTACATGACAATTTTAAAATTGATTCCGAGTCATATTATTATTTTAAATACCCAAACGTGAGAAAGGATGTCTAAAATCGTAAAGCTATTCAATTATTCAATTTCCGTGTTTACATTTTATGTAAACCACATACTAGCGTAAGGGAAATATATTCGTTGTATTAAATATCAAGACAAAAAGTATTAAAAATAAAAATTATGATTTGTGAAATGCGGTAAATAGTATATATTATATTATTATAACTGAAAACAGTAAACTAACCTAACCTAACCTAACCACTACTGAAAGATATTGGTTATTGATATCCTGTACACACACTGCTCTGAATGATAACTAGTCGATAGAATTTTATTTTGCGTTACTTGCTTAGGCAATGATAAGACTTCAGATTAAGGGATGCTACTGGCTATTTCAGAATCGATTGCAAGTAGTTGCGTAGTGTGCTTTTTTCTATTGATCAAACCCACCTCATATTTGCGAGTCTTCAGGGCGGGCTTGGCAACGTCGACGACCTTCTGGATGACGGCATGGTGGGCCTCGATCTTGGTGACGGGGACGTCGGTGACGGTCTTCACGTGATGCACAGTGGGCACGGCGACTGCCGCCTTCACGGGGACGGAGGCGTAGCCCAGGGGGGCGGGGGCGTGGTGGGAGTAGGCCTGGGAGTGAGCGTCGTACAGGGCGTCCTGGTAGTACTGCTCCTGGGTGTAGTGCTGCGGCTGAGGGTACTCGAGCTCTCCGTTGTAGTAGCCCTGGGCCTGGTGGGCTCCGTAGGCTGCCTGCAGGACTGGAGCCTGAAAAACCGTAAAATTACACCGTGTACTCGCCGAAAACACCAGTGCTTTTACTCCATCCTTATATATTATAATCACCACACAATAGCAGCAAAGGGTATATATACAATGATTTAAGCATTAAAACTTGTGAACATGATAACATTTCATGCAATGCTACATCGATATAATTACAACATTTTTTTTTGGTATACGCATTGTCTGTATATAATATACTACTATTAAGTTATGCGGTAAAATAACCCAAACTGATTATTGTTCCTTGTTTTTATTCTACATATTTTTAATCCGCACAGATGTCATAAAGTAAACAGAAGAGAGTTAGATAATTGATATTGTAAAAATGCAATTTTATGAATATTATAAATATTAAAAAATATATTAAAAAATTATCACTGGAACAAGTGAACCTAAAATATTGTAAAGGTATCATGTAGTCTTCTAATTTTAACGGATTAAGGCAGTTGCTTCCAGCCTTTTAATTGCCTCTGGTGTCCAACCGGACACAAGAGGCAGTCCATTACCTGGCGAAATCGTGTCATTTAATTAATTTAATTGTTACTTTGTTTTTCTATGTCGAAAATTGATTTTTTTACAGAGTATTAAAAAAACTATAAATTATATTGATATATTTTTTAATTAACGTCCATTTTTAGGGTAAAATATAATTATGAAAATGTTGAAAAATTGGATAAAATGACGACTTTTCAAAACCAAAGATTGTTAAAGATTTTTTTTTTCAATTTTTAAAATATTATATCGCACAGGGTTTATATTTAATCATTTAATTCTAATTGAAAAAAAGACTTTTAAATGTTTAGGACTCTTGGAAAAGGGACATGACGAATCTCCAAATTCCTACACTTCAATCGGAAAAACATATATTTATCATATTTATAGTAGATTTATAAGAAATAAAAATATATTCTGTTCGGAAGAAGATGTATCAAAACGCATGCAATGCATGTAACTAGTCGATCGAATTGTGCTATATGTGGGAGTGACTGAAGCTACACCCCCTGGTTTATCTTCTTTATGGTTCCGATGACACGCTTCAAGAAGCCATCCAGTGACTTCATCAACTGAGGGTGTCTCGCCACTGACTTCAGGTCATCCAGGCACAGACCTTCCTGTCGGCATTGGCTCTTGGAAGATCACTGTTTGTGGAGTAACATCATCACAAGGGCATGTGTCGTCGCTCGTCAAGTGGAACCTGCGGAGATAACTTCTCATCGCTCCATGACCCGTTAGGAGCTGGGTTGATTCAAAGCTAATCCCGCAGGTATTCATGTATACAGCGGCGTCCGTAACAGAATCAAAGGACATCTTTGTTACGTTTCCTTGCGGAGAGCTTGTGTACCTTTTGTTCCGTGTGTCCATTGTAATTTTCCTCTGGAGATTTTTTGCAAAACTCAGAGTAAAATGAAAATTCTTTAGCCTTTTCGTCAGCTTTCTCGTTGCCAACAAGACCAACGTGAGCTCTCACCCAGCCTATCTCGATGTTTACTGTTCTTTTAGCTTTTTCTGGATGTTAACTATTGCGGCGGTTGTATTATGACTGATTAAGGTTGTCGGGGTGGATTGTGCGGTTGGATGATCTACGATCATCGTGATCGGAGATCAGGAGAACAGGATCGTTAGTTCTATAAAGAGGATGCGTGGAGCATTGGGGGTCTCACCTGGTGGATGGCTGGCGCCTGGTAGGCCGCGGCCTGGTAGCTCTGAGCAGTGTAGGTGACCCCAGCTGGGTTGAGGAAGGGCATGCGGACGGCCACGTGGCCGGACAGTGCGGACTGCACCAGCGCTGCTGCTACTGCGAAGAACATCATCTGGAACAATCGACAGGATTGTTAGCATCATCCAATACATACTTTGTAAAACTCATCATTACATCTACAGAGTCTGAAAATCCCTCGAAAACCGTTTACATAATCAGTATTGACATTTAGTAAGTCTGATCATAGTAACAATCAGCTTTCTTATTTTGAGACTTTAGCTACATATACATACGCTTATACAATCATTAAAAACGTCTACTTTTATAACAGGCGTTTATTTGTGGTCCTTCTTTTCTAGTGTACACCGAAATCATTTAATGCGCAGGATTAAATCACTGAAATTTTTAATATTCTCTTATTTTGATAGACTATAATTTATTCTCAATAGTTTTGTTATACAATTCATATAATTAATGCTATGCTTCAGAATAAATATATATATATAAAAAAATAAATGTAGGTGTTGTGTGAACAAGCAAAAAAATATCTAGTAGATAAATGGGTTCGATAAGTTGTAAACATCGTATTTTACAGCAGATTATTAAAAAAATAGCATACAATATATAAATATATTGAGCTTACTGAGTTTTTTTTTAATTTTCTGCATTTTATGGTCAAAAGTTTAAGTTTCAAATATTATACGAACACAAAAGGTACTTAAATAATATAAACATACCTCTTATTATAAGTATACAATTTAAAATTAAATTGGATATTTATGAATCGTGCTAAAGGAATTGACTATATAATTTAGAACAACTACTTATATTTTCATGATATAATAAGAAATCCCTATATAATTGAATAATCTGATTCCATTGCCGAGCGAGCTTGATACATCGAATTACCTTGAAATAATTAATAACAAGGTATTTATTTTTACAATCGAAAATGTTAATGTCTTATTTTTATTATTGGCATAACTTTACGCTAGACATGGACACCGGTTAATTACGAGTTAAAAGAATTTCGAGTGTATGAATTATTTTCAATAGATCAGTTGTATATATGACTATACCACAATCTGTGATATACGACTGGCTGCAATTTACGGCCATAAAATGAAAGTTATTTTTAACCCAGCATAGTTTGTAAATATTTATCTGAACTAGAAAATGAAATTGACCGAATTAAAGATTAATTGCACGGTTGTGCAGAATACGCATTGTGCAATGTGTATATTTTAACAATTCCTTATTGGACAAACTATAATTAAATACGAAAAGATCATTTGAATTGGATAAAGGTCAGAAAAGATAAAAATCTTTCAATGACCTATTTTTATTGCTATTTTTTTTAATCTACTTTGTGATATTGCTTTTCAAAAATGTATAACTATTAGCGTTTAGATTTATGAAAAAAAGTAACTACTTCTAATGTGTTAAGAGTTAATATTTAATAAATTATAACCGTGAGCAAATATAAATAAATATTACATGTTCTATTTAAAAATTAATGGCAAATTTACACAATTATCAGATTATAAACAGCTATGAAAAAGAAATAGACAAAACAATTTAAATCAATTGATTATAAATTGATATCCCTTATAACTTCAATATTTTTTTTGATTCTAGACACAACTTTGCAGAATGATTAAAAAATTGCAGGCCAGTGAAAACAAAGAATGTAAAATTTTTATTTTATTTTGGTACGGCTTATTTATTAATATATTAAAGTTATATATACTATCATATATTTTTAATTAGACCTTTGATTAGTCTAGACCTAATTACTACTTTTTAACTGTATATTGTAAGCCGTTTTTTTTCTCTTGATCTTTATATAATATATCCATGATAACACAAAATAAGACATAGGATATTTTCGACACAATATAAAAATTATAACTTTTATAAGGGTTGGTTCACTTGCGTTCACTATGTGGTGATTTTACATAAAATTGTAGTTTATAAAAAAAATTTAAATATGAGTTTAACGAAGTCACAAGTAGAGCACTTTCTTAAAAGGTACGGAGATTTTGCAAAGTTACGTAACACTTGGTTGATTTATCTTGTATGCAAAAAACGTACCTGTTATAGGAACGAGTTTTACTTTTGCTCCTTGTATATTATATCTGGTTATTCTGCAATTGGGCGTGGTGGGGTTTAAAAAAACGGGTAAATATATTTTCTGTGGCCTTGAAAAGCCTCTAAGTGAACTTTTAAGGTCGATGAATGTTTTATGCGTAGATGGTCGATTTTGGTACTTACAAAAGCTGAAAACAGGTGTTTGTTCAAAAAGTTTGTAACTGTCTAGTTTTTTGTGTGACTTTTTTAACGTTCATTATGAGGCGTGAAAGTAATTTTTTAATAGTGTGAAATCGCAATGCAATTTTAATAATAATTTATTAATGAAAAATTAATGTTACGACACTTTTAAAATGTTCTTAAATAGTTATGGTCTTCTTCTAGAAAAAACTTTTATTTGTACGTTAAATTTATAATAAAATCTATTCCATTGTAATAATATAGTCATGTTATTTAATTATTCTAGCCATTCTAAAAACGATGTAGCTTAAATTATTAAACATCGTATTTTTAAAAACGACCTCAATTATTAATTTTCGCATTCAGTATTTCAACAACGGGTGTATTTTGACTATTTATGCATGAAAAATTGCTCCAATAAGCGTTGCCTTGATATAAAAAATATCGAAACTGTAATTTTATGACATGGAATCCAGTTTTGTAATTGATCCGATATTAACGAGATCGCATAAATCCCACCTTGGAATAATATTTTTTTTTTGAATATTAATATCGTAAAATAAATAGTTTTAACACGAATTTAAAGGTGTGTGTATACACTAGTAAAATTTGCTAACATTTTATACTTAAGAGATATTTTTTCATTCAAAAACACTTAACATTTTTAAGTATTTATTAGTTTAAGTGTTATTTTACTCATATTAACAAATACACAAATAAAATATAGATAATCTTTATATTAATTTGTCTCAAAACAATAAAAATGAAAAATTTAACTTGGTACCTAGGAACTTCTTTATGTTATACCGATGATATTTAGTTACACAACTTATTAATTTACTTATTTAAATACATTACAAATTGTGCAATTTTACGTTTTAATTAATGTGTTAACATTTTATGACGTATCATGACTATTAAGGTAATAATTAGGTACAACGTATAACGTGTAACATCGACGTAGAAGATTCTTATGAAATATGAAGATCAATTTTAGTATTTACTTTTATAAACCAGTGTGGCTCATATTGGAAGTATTCTGATCGGTGTTGCTATTGCGTGTTTTCTAAGCCGTTAGGTGTGTCCGTTGAAATACTGGCCCAGATATAGAATGATATAATTGAGAAATACACTCTAGAAGCAGCCATAATATCTCGGCTGATTAAATTCAATCACGAAGGGCACCTAAGAAACTTGCTGTTAATAAAACAATTCTTTCACAAAATAGATTATTTTTATAGAGTATTTTTCACAAATAATCGTGAAATTATTGTTAATTTTGTTATTTATTTGTTTCAAAATATAATTAACATGCAGGTTAACGTTGAGAAATTGACTCAGTTCATTGTGTTAGTAAAACAATGGACTGGTATTTTTTAAACATTTAGAGTAATTGAGAATGCATAGCAAAAACTCATTTAAAATTAGTATGTCAAAAATAAGCGATTCAACGTGAATATTTAATTTTAAACAGTTCTTTGTAAAATTTTCTTATTTTGACAAGGTGGTTTGTTTTAAAAATTGCCAATTAAGCATGAAAGCAAGACGTACAAACTTGAACCAAATATGCACAATGGTTCTTAGACACAATTTACACATGTATTCACGTACGATATTCAGTATGTAAAAAGTAAATACCCAGATGTGGTATTGTAATAAAATTGAACGGTGAATGAAAATTGCTACCGAAGGTGAGGTTTTCTACTCGGTACCACAAAAAAGCACACGTCACAAATTCCTATAATCCTTACATATATGATTATCGACCATGAACACAAGCACAAACATAGATATAAAAACTTAATTATAATTTCATTTTAAAAAATAACTTTGTGTAGTGACCATAATGGACCACCTTCAAGGCCACATACCGCCAGTAGGTATAGTTAACTCGTATATTATTATTAAGAAATGCTCTAACCTTGTTTGTCTCACTGGTGACTTATGTGGAGCGCACGAAGTTTGGGAATGAACTGAGATGCGAGGGTGCGCGGCGTTATATAGGCGCCCATGGGGCGGGGGTGGAGCCTGCGGAATAATTACGTTCTCTAGCTAACGATTTTTTTACTGAAGTAATACCGAGACACACGAAAATCACAGGCTAATCTCAGGTATCAGGTGTTATGCAGGTAATTAATATTTCAATTAAACTTTAGATTCTATATAATTATTTATGATCATGTCCTTAAAGAATAAGAGGCTGATTTTTTTATGCGTTAACATAACACAATTTACTAAAAAAATGTAAAAAAATTATAAAAAAAATTAAGAAAATAAACCTAAATTAGTTCAATTTTAAGATAAAATATTTTCTAGTAACACTATTTGTTAATATTTACGTCGTTAAAAAAATCGACGTGGTCATAGAATATTTAAATCATTTTTGTTGTATCAAAAAAAAAATTACGCTGAAATATATCTTAAAAATTCAAAAAAATTAATTTAAATTACCATTGAAAATGTTTGTACCAAAATCCATAAGAGATTTTTCTAGAAAAATCAAATGGTTTTTAAAAGTTTTTATTTTTACAAAACTTATCACGTAGAGAACGCAATTCACATATTGTAGAGCAATGGACTGAACTTATAAAGGCAAGTCAAGGGCCTGCGCACCTAAACTAAAAATATCGAATCATAACCATAAAAATAATAATATAAATGCGACTTTTGTATGAAAGTGATAAACAAACATGCTACAGAAGATATGTGTATTTCAATGTTAAAAGTTAAGCAGTATCTGAAATAATATTTAGTTTAAAAACTGACACCGAGTAAAAAAACAATAAAAACTTAAAAAATAAAAAGTGAGGGATATATGGAGAGAAAGTAAATGAGTTTATAATATTTGAGAATTATGTGTTCATTCAATAAGGATTATATAAAATATTTATCAAAATGTACTGTTTAAAAAAAAAGGTTTGGAACCTCGTTGAGGTAAATACACTGGCCATTTTGGGAAAATGCCAAAGAGCAGTGCACCAGAAATAAACCGCAGAACATGTTTGATAGTTATTTTGTTTAACAGATAATGCGAATAGTGATTGAATGATATCAGTCTAGTAAAAATCGATTCTTAACACAGAATATTTTTCTTATGTAACTGTTTAAGATACGCCAGATAATAGTTTAATAATATGATTGCATTAATTTGAGTTCTTTCACTAAGATATGCATGGCTCTATCCATTCTTTAAAAAAAACACACAGTAAAATTGGATGAGAAATAGTGCATACAATAGTCAGTTATCAGATGCAATATAATTACATAATGGATAGCAAAAATGGCAGTAGACAAGATGCTTTTTTTATACATAGATTTCTATCGTTATTAGACGATCTACTTTTAATACCGTACGATATTTGAAAGACGTTTATATTTTACCCTAAAAATATATATAATACGAAATTCAAACCTAAATATTAAATAAAAACTTAAAAATCTCTAAAAATATATATTAATGCACTAAAATATAAATAAACACACATTTATCTCAGTTTTAAGCAAGAGTTCTAAATCTTGCAATGGGTTTGATTTTGGTTTTATATTTTCAAGTGTCATACCTCTTTTTATAATAAACTAAATCTATATTTATCCACTTTTTAGAAACTCAGCAGTAAGACCTTTATAATAAAAATATATATTACGTATTTAGTAAGAATTACATTAAATGCTTGCAATCAATATAAGAAAATGCTTATAATTAAATTAGATAAAATCACAGCGAATGTTTGCTTTAGAATATTGCCCAAAAGCAGTTTGAGACAAAAATCATGCTCAATCAATAGCCAGTTATACTCACAAAACACGTACTATAGTATATTGAGTGTTCTATTGTCTAACTGCCAACATGTTAAAAAACATTTTAATGTCCGTCTTACTAAGGAAAGCTTTGTCGAGTCCTGACAGATTTATGGTGACATTAATTGTATAATTTGGTACTGTTTTCTTGTCATAAATCAACAATTTTTTAAACGTATAACTCACTATGTTCGTAAATAATCTTTCAATATCAGTATTAATTCGTTAGAGTTGAAATGATTTGGGATTTTCAAAGAAGGAAGTGACGGTTAACTTTTTTGTTGCTGAGTTAAATCTTGTAAATGCTTTATCGAGATTAGAAAAGTAGTCCAGATTTTTGACGAAAAACCTTGTGTACATTTAAAAAAATTACAAATTTCGCCTTTTTGATACGAATCTAATGGAAAAATCAGATAAAAAGTATATTCAATATTATTATGAAATAAAGTATATGAAATATTAAAAAAAAATGAACCTTTTTTGACTCACCACTATATGATACTAATGTCATCACAATAAAAATAAATGCAAGAATTTAGTATTATTACTGCAGACCGTATGTATTATTTATAAATTTTTTATTTTGAAAAATAAGCTCAACAGTATAAATATATAATTAGGATGTAGCATTTTTTGAAAATTACAGCGGTAATAATAAAAATCTGTATATAAACTATAAAGTTGCAAACCGATATTTTTTTTACAATTTAACAAAAAAGAGTCGGTTTAATGAACATGAACTGAAACGACATATGTGACTTGCGTATAATCTTTTTATATATTTAAAAAATTAAAACAGGTGTTTTTACTTACTTACAAAATACACACACACTTTAATGATGACCAGGACCTCATAGGCAATAAGTATCTTATGAACGCATATTTATGAGATTATTTACTTCCGTGATTGACGTCGCGCTGTACAATCAAGGATTCGTGATCCATCGATACGTGTGGTGGAGCACAGGTCGTGATAAGCATTGTTTTGACACAGCAACCATTATCATCGTTCATATTCCGCATTGAAAACCTCACTTTCTTTATTACGAAATCTAATGCCAACAAAGATTTTTTATTCACTGATATAATCTTCAAATTCCATCTTGTGAGATAACTCTAAAACTATACTTAAAAAATATTGACGATACAGCGAACGAAGTTAATAAATCTATTCGCAGTTGCCATGTTACAGGTTCTATCGTTACACTTATTAAATAATTAAAATTTATATGTTCGATTGCCTGTAAAGAGTTATTAATATCTCACATTAGTTATATAAGTTTAAGTGATCTAAATATGCACAGACTGTATATGTAATCGGTATAAGCACGATCTGTTACAGAAGGAAGAACTAGACATCAATCTGAATTAATCGGTATATATACACAGCATCTATATTTTGTTGAAACAAACTCTTAAATCAGTGTACCTGCTTATAATATAAATGACTAAATGAAGACATAAAAAAAAGAAGTTGTGAATAAAATCATTTTGTCTATCTTTATATATTTTATGTTTATATGTTATGTTACTGAATGCTTTTAATTGAAAATAGCAACAACAGAAGTAAATTTACTTAAATAGTTATTGAATATATTTTTGACTATCATTCCATTTGCACAAATTTGACCTGTACTTTTGATTCAAAGACAATCAAAAGACAATCTAAAAGAATATTGCGCGAGAAAATATTCAGAATTTTGAGTGTGTTGCGTATTAGAGAAAGTCCTGAAGTGTACGAATTTTGCAACGGATAAATTAAGCCAAGGGCGCATGAAGTGAAGAGTAAATATAAAATAAAAATATAGGAAGAAAAGCAACGAAATTAAGATAACTTTCTCTGTTATTATACCATTAATTAATAACTAACAAAGACACGCAATTTTTAGGGTTCTCTCTGAGAAAGTTACGACGTGTATTTATTGGCTACAAGGGGTAGCGTTAAATCATATTTTTAACAAATAAAATCGTTTAGTGTATAAACAAGTATATTTCGAAACCACTTATTGCAACCAAATACTGTTTTTGGGAGAAAAAATGTTTTAAGCCCTTTGTAAGTTAAATCTGATACGCGAAAATACTGTAAATCTCGAGACACACGCAATCTCTTGAGAAATACTTCGCAGTCCAGTTTTTGGCCTTCTCTATGGAGCGTTGCGAAATATTTGGACAAGTTTAAAACCGCTCGAGATCCGAAATGTTTTTTAAATACATCGATTCACAAAACCAAATAAATTAAAAACCAAACATTTTTTTATCAAGTATAATTTTATTTTTGATTTAAGAAATTAAAGTATTTCAAAACGTTAGATACTTTATAGATATAATGTTTGGAAGTATTTTTATTTGCAGATATTTCTTTAAGAATTTATCTGTTTTTAGGCGACACTGTCCCCCCAGGCTTCCTTGTATAGATGCCAGATGGCTATGCATTTGTAACTTTAAACACGAACAAGGACACAAATATAACTTTTATATATAAGTATTTTTTAAAAATATTTTATTGCTGCACTTAATCACGTATTTAATTAATTATTTGATCAAATCTTATTTAAAACTTCATATCTGATACATGATTTTCACTTACAATATGATAAACTTAAACATGCTTTTTAACAGTTTTTTTTTAATACTGGCAAAATAAAAAGATCCACGATAAGCAATTTAATTATCTCTATCATACGTACAAATCAGTAAAGGCTGAATGATTAAAAAAATAAATTGCAATATGTCAAAACGTAAGATACGATTGCGAATATTTTTGATATTTCAATCAATGATTATTTAATATCAACAAAGTTCTCATAATAAATTTAAATAATCCATAAATTTCGATATGAAGGCTTTATTACCGGCCACTTCTCACACTCTTCTTTACCAATCCAAACTTAATATTGGTTATTTCATTTTTTCCCAAAGCCTTTCGCCAAAACAATATTATTCTGCGGTACTCTGTACTCACTTTTTTATATTACGTAACCGAACAACACGAGGGGGTTAAAAGTAGAGCACTTGCTTTTTAGTATCATTATTTATTTTCAGCTTCAATAACACACGAGACTTGCACACTTCATAAAATAAAAAAAAACATACTGTTATTTCATAAAAGATCATCGAATTAAAAGATAACTAGAATATATTTCACTAATACTGACATTGTTTTTTTTTTTAAACACAAACTATAAAAATATAATAAGCCATGGTTTTTTTGATAAAATTGTACTTAACACTTTCATTCAGAAATACTCTTTAATTAATAAACTGATAATAAATTAAAGGTTTTAATAGACATTCATTAAATTATTCTAATTAACGATTAGGTATTAATTATCCCACACATTTGATCTCAATTTATAATTATCTTGAGTTTTGTAATATACTTCAATTAAAATATTTCAATGTTTTATTTAAAATGCTTGTGAAAAAACCGCATGAATCTTTCGTTTTACTGGTGTGTTGAAATTATTCAGCATGAGTCATTTATCATTAATGGTAATATGAGCAATTGGAAGGTTGTCTATTTGATTACAGAGAATATAACAAAATACTTTTTATTCACATATTCTCATTGATGTTAGTAAATGTGCAAATAACGTCAAATGTTGTAAAGCGATCTGTTGAGATAAAAAGAAGAGTAACAAAGAGGGGGAAATGGTATCTAAAAAAAATGTAACGTGGATGATATTTACCGACAAAATGCAGCATAATATCTACTTTATAATTTATAAAAAAAATAGTTTTCAAAAACTCTTTATTTAAATTCTTATATATTCTTTGTTAAATATAAAAGCCTTCATGGTTCAAATTGTAAATATCATAAGGAACTAGGGTTCAGTGTGACATTTAAGATTTGCGTGGGGTGTGGTATTGTCATATTTTTTTTGTCTTCCAGTTCCGGATTTTTTCCCACATGTAAACATAATTATTATTTAGTAACTACATTCACAAAATATTTTTTAATTTATAAAAATCTACAACCAAACAAGTTTAGCTCCGTGGAGAAGTCAACTCATTTACAAGTGACATGTTTATTTGATTAGTAACAATGATTTTTTTAATAAGATTATCTTTAGACTGGAATCAAAAACAAAAGTTAAAACATTTTTCCAACGAAGATATATTTTTATTTTTATAAAAAAAATAACTCGATATATTTATAGTTTGTAACAAAACTGATCTAAGCCTGCACAAGGTTTACGAGTAAAATTGATATTTTAAGCAAAAAAGGTTCTATATATCGTTAAAACAGAAAGTTTATCTGATTATATAGTTGGTATTAATTTATTAATATGGATAAAGCCCGTAATTCTTCATATGTACATTAAAACCTTTATTTTGTCATTTCAAGGTTTCTTTGTAAAAACAGGTTTTCCGTGTCCATTCCTTGAATTTCCTAGTCCACTTTCACGAACAACTGTTTTAATTTAATAACACACGCAAGAGCCATAATTAACGTTAAGTTTATTTTTATTTGTATCACTATAAAACAAAAAGTTCAAATTGATTTTCGTGCATATTATTTTCTTGGCCATAAATCCGTGGCTGGTTTTTTGCCAAATTTAAATATTTATTTGAATAATAATACTTAAATACTGCAAATAATGCAGCAGATATAATAACTATGTATGCATTAGTTTTCGCACCAAAAATATTAATAAAATATTCATCAATAAAAAAGGTTTGTCTTTGTTTTATATTATTAAAGTCGTTCACGGATATTGAGCTGTTACTGCTGATATAAGATAAACCACAAACAAGGACCAATAATGATTTATAAATTAAAGGCATGATCTCAAAAAGATATATTTTTTACAGCGATAAAATTTAAATGAATTATTGAACGAAGGTTAATACCAATACGAGTTTAGTTTTAAATAATCGAAACATTATTTTACCGAAATGTCTCTAACTTTTGTATGCCAAAAGACAAATTATATTTGCAATGCTTTGTAATTCTGTATGACTAAATAATGAGTGTGTGTAAACATTTTAAAAAGCACTTTTGTGTCGCACAGTGAGTAAACGCAAATGCAAAACTTGTCTTATTACCACAGATAAGAAACGGTTCTGCTATCTTACTAAACAAATATACTTGATGATTTTTGTTGACTAAAAACAATTTTAATAAACTATAAATACTCATATCTTTAAATAAAAATGATGTCAGTATTCGTCATAACAAATGTCATTTGGATTAAGTTGCTTCACATCTTTGCACATCCATTCTGTATACAGGATATGTTAATGGTATTGAATTTCCACATCGTTCGTTTGAGTTAACAATAACGAAGTATCACTTCGAAAATATTAAATGTAATCAGTCTCATGACGTGTTTTTTTTTAACAGTTTTGGCAAGTAAATTTTCAACATATTTTTTTATATAATATCAGATTTGACTGGACAATGACCCTACGCTTTTAGTGTGGTGGATTAATACATTGATTAAGGTACGTACAGTTTCTTTGTGTTTTTGATAACAATATCGGCAATCAATCGTTCGATATACATAGCAACGAACGTTCACAGTTTTTTTTAGTTTTTGTAGCCGTGCGTCAACTTTATTATCATTCTTATCCCAGACATTTTTTTTAATACGTTATCTGTTTTGTATAGCTTCGAAAGTAGACGGATAAGTCCTGTAGAGACTGACGCATTTATCCTTGAAAGTTAAAAGTATTATTGAGATAAAATTGATGTTGGTCACGGTTCCATATAATACAGGCGACTTCCGTTTTATGACATTCAAATTTCAAGAAAGGTAAAAGGACTGACTTCACTTAAAATTTAAAGCAAGGCTACAAGTAAATCATTTAAATAACAACTATCTCGAGAGCTTACCAAATTAATATCGGTTTATGGATTAATAACATTATATTGGATATACTCCATGACACCCAGAACGTACTATCTTTATATTCATAATTAGGATTTGTTCAAAAGGAAATACCTTAATTTACCTTTACATTTAACTTTAAAATATATATTTTGTTTTAATTTAAAAATATCGATTGGAAGGTAGCAACGAATCTTAACACAGCATTTTATAAAAATATTTTGAAGCTATTTAATTTTAATGTGTTAATTTGTAGAAATATTATTATTATAAAATTAATAAATTTTAATGTTGATCGTAATGAATCTTACAAGTTTTTTTTGTATGAACACTTGATGAAAAAAAAATTGTATACATAAATGCAATAATCAATAAAAAAAATTATATTAATAAATAAATTTTAAAGGTCGTTTAACTTGTTATAAATGTGATTGGAATTATATAAAATTTAAGCTAAAACTGACATCATAATATATAATAACTGACAAATATTACTGAAAAAATTATCAATATAACAATATTCGATCAAAAAAATTGACTGATTTTTTGGTAATTAAATATTATTATCTTTTAATCTTTTACATCTTATATGTATGAAAACGATATATTTATTGGTATGATTTAGATTTTAAAAAAATATAAAATGTTTAAACACAATTTTTTTATCCATGGCATCGGTCGATACCGCTGGAAATTTATCAAGGAAGTCCATCGTATCCCTTTGCTCTACTTTAATAATAACTTGCTTTGTTTCTTTGTTGCAAAACTGTGATTGCGCAGGGCAAATTTGTTTTCATTAGGTGTCTATAAATAAAATCTGTTATGACTCATTCTAGAATTATTTATTTACCAAGACATATTTATATTTTATTTATAATTTCATTTATAATATGAATTGGGCTTTTTTATAATTTCAAATTCATTCGATGATTTATGTATCCTGATTTGTCATAATAATTTCTATTGGTCATTTCATTGACAAATTTTTAAAACTCGTAAGATTTTAAATGTGATAAAGCTTAGAATTGAAAACTGAAAAACAATATGAGACAATGCAGAAGTCAAACTGATTTAATAAATATCAATTTCTTATTTCTCCACAGATTTCATATGCATGAACTATGAATTCATTATAAAATCAGCAAGAGAGAATAGGCTATGAGACCAAATACATATTTGTCTATTTTGTGATTAGTCTGGCTTGCTTAGAAC
The DNA here is from genome assembly GCA_022113835.1 of Atopsyche davidsoni. Taxonomy (NCBI): domain Eukaryota; kingdom Metazoa; phylum Arthropoda; class Insecta; order Trichoptera; family Hydrobiosidae; genus Atopsyche; species Atopsyche davidsoni. The sequence goes on along the minus strand of JAILWY010000006.1, from coordinate 2,988,914 downwards.
TTTGAGTTTAATTAGGCTTAGGTACTATTTCCAAAATAATAGAGGATACTGATACGGAATCTTGCAAGTCATTTGAAAATAATATGAAGTTAAATTTATTTAAATGATATTTTTTTGAGATCTGAATAACACGTATTATTGATGTCTTTGGAACTCTTCAAGGTTTATGAATGATATATATACGAGCGGAAGATATCCAAACTCAGATAATAAGAAAACACGATCAATAAAACCATAATACTCTGTTATAATAGAAAACCGCAAAGCAAAAAGGAAACAGGCAAACAGTTTAAAGTATTCAGTGGCAATTTGATTGTATCCGGCTTGATAGGTCTACGTAGTTTGTCTTGCTGTATACGTATTAAGTACAGAAAATCTATGATTGATAGTTTTTTCTTGATGGGTTTTTCTTTGCTTTGAACCTGAAGATAATTTATCCAGAATTTAAGAAAAAATTTCTTGATCGATTTCAAACTCGGGACCAAATTGTCGGCAAGCAGCGCTTAAATTATTAGACCGTGATGCGGTTTTAGTCTAAAATAACTAAGTAGTGACGTGCTTACCATTGATATTATATATTAAAACTAAGTTTTTTAACATATTAACTTTTCTGTGATTAAAAACTGAATAAGAGATGGATATAAATATAAGAAATGTTGTATTTTGTCAATTATGTTTGGATTGGTGACTGTATTATTTCATTGGAATAACCAAAAGAAACTAATAAAAAGAATGACACAAAAATTTGTCCATGATTCCCTCGTAGAAAAAAGTATATTTGATATCCAATTAGTACATTAATTATAAAATAATTGATTATATTAGATAAAGTTCAATTACACTGGTCGTATATTAGATACAATATTGCTTAGCAGCTATATTACTTCACCTTGGCAAAGACGGCAATTGAGAGTGAGTCGACATAAACTTGACCGGATACAAATGGTATCTTAAAAACTGTAAGGCAGTTTTATATAATGAAACATGCACATTGTAGTCAGTCACACGGGCTGTTTTCATTCATTTATTATCTCACGGATACTGAAAATATCAGCTGTAATCGAAAACAATTATAGACATACCTTTTAAACAATTTTAAAATTTCTGGCATTCGGAGCCTTTACTTGCTACTTGCAACATTTTACGAGTGGAGAATTAAAAATAAAGCTTATCTTATCGTGTTTTCTTGTATATAAACTTTTTTTTAATATGGTTTTCACAGTGCATGTCAATCGTCACGTATAAGTTTATACCGAGAGGTCTTACTTACCTGCACAGTGATTAACATCCACCTTACCACTCCTTGAACTGAAAACCAATAGTAAAAGTCTTTAACTTTTTTTTTTTTTTTTAATAATCATATTGGAATAATTGAGTGTTAAAACAATTTATAAATATTCACAATATTTTTTTTAGTAATTTGGTTTACCTTATTTTTGCCCATACTCTGGATAATGATGTTACGTTATCTCTTGTTCATAAAACATATAGCCGGTATTACCCGATAAGATGCACCAACGGTTAATCAAAATATAAACAAACATCGATAATAACAAGTTTTTTTATTAAATGAACTTCAATATTTTTGCTGCATACATAGAAAATATATTATTATTATTTAAATAAATACACAACATCAAAAAGGATATGCGTCATAAAAAAGCGGTGCTAATAATTCTATTTTATAAGTCATTACGGGATGACTTATCACTTTACACCCAGAAATATTTAAAAAAAACCTTTTAAGCAATGGTTTTCTGTTGTTGTTAAAAAGAGGTTTTAAATTTTAAAGTTTTTTTGTTGCTGTTATCTTTCCTACGTGATATTTGGATAAATTCCAATTTTAACCCCTCTTATTTCATTGATTGATTTCCGTTGTCCTTGTAGAAATAGCGTGCAAGTAATAAAAGAAAATTAGTAAGTAGATTACAGTAGTATATCTACACTGTAATTTATTGTACGATTTGTGAACCTCTTTTATGCATACATGTCGATTACAGGCTACATACTACTTCATAATAATAAAAAAGGAAAGGAATGAACTAGAAATAAATCATTTATTGATTGCAAAAGTACTTCACAAGCTTATTATATATTTTATAAGGTACATTTTTGTTCATAAAAAAATATTGATCACTGTCATCACTTAGGGACTTGATTTCAAAAAAAACATCAATATTATTTGGTACTGGTATTTTTGAGAGAAATTTTATCTTTTTAGCTAAAAAAACAGTCGTTCGAGTCTTTGGCTGTAAGAATAGAAAGACTCTTTAAAAAAAAATTGTCATCGGCTATGAACTAAAATTAATCACTTTTTATTCGAGTCAAATTTAAAATTAATACTAAATCCTGAATAAAAATAACATATATATAAAATTTAAATTGATTTTTATGCATATAAGAGTCTATATGATTTTCAAATATATTAATAAGTATATATTAATTTAAATGTTTATTTGAGGAACTTTAGTAAATATGTATGTCCTTCAAAAATGTGTGTGAACCTTATTATACTACGTGAATATGATATTGAATATATAAAGCAAAAATAAATACATATTTACTTGTACAAAAACTTGAAAATATAATTATTATAAATATCAGTCAACGTATTATTTTAATTTTAAATGCGTTTATATAACGAATACGACTGTTAAATAAAATTTAAATAGTAATAAAAAGATTAAAGTGGTCGATATTCATCAAAAATAAGTCTACCAGTATTTTTCAAGGCTCTTGACCAGATCTTTAGGGCTAACGTTCGGCCCGTGCCTTTCCACTGGCTGACCATCTTTATCGATGATAAACTTGGTGAAGTTCCACTTGATATAGTCTCCGAAAGTGCCTCCTTGCTTGTACTTCAGATAGTTCCACAGTGGCTGGGCTTCTGATCCGTTCACGTTCCCTTTCTCAAAGATTTCTCCGAAGTCAGCTTTAGCTTTCTGGAGGTGACAGACAATCTCGTCGCTGGACCCTGGCTCTTGTCCCATGAACTGATTGCAGGGGAAACCCAGAATACGAAGACCTGAAAAATAATGTAAAACCATAAATTTATTTCTTTGTCATAATTCTGCGTGATTAGTTCTTAAGAATAATATATATAGTTTAAAAAAAACATCAGTTTTACAAATATTCGATTTAGTGTAAAATTATTTTTTATAAAATCGTATTTGAATTAAATCTGAACTAATTTTTGAAACCAATTGTGCAAAGAACGACGTTATTTTGGCTAAATATTTTATAAATAGGCTTAAAACAGATGTATTTTTATTTGTAGATCTAGATCATGGAAAGGAGATTCTTTGATCTTAAACTTATTTTAAAAATATGGTAATAATTTACAAAGAACATTTTTAAGGGGTGAGATCCTGATTGGATATTTTAAATTATGAAGCTCTATTTTGAATATGCTCATAACTATTTTAATTAATGGATATTATGTGCTATTCATATAGTAATATGGCTCATGACTTATTTGTGCAAGATGAGTTTATGTACATTGTTTTTAGCTAAAGTTATAAAATTAAAACACGACTATTCAAGAGTTTCACGAAGAGAATTTCTCAAAATAGCTTTCTACATTGAATGAAATTCATCGTTCAAACGTTCACCAGTTTTATTATTCAAATAACAAAACTTTCTACAAAATGGGCTATTTAGTTGAAAATTTAAGAATCGTCGAATTAGACTTTAAAAAATTGATTTAGTTTTGTTGAATAGCCTACAAATAACTTGATAAGTTGTTATAAATAAAATGCTTTCTCTCAAACCGATGTTTTTGTATAACTTTGCATAACAACTGATAAATACAATGTACTAATCAAAGGTGACACCAAAATAAAATTGACCTTGAACTTACAACCCAGGTGACCGCAACGAAGAGCGCGACTGAATATAAATTCACAGAATTCCATTACGCAAATTACAAACAAAAACAAGTTTTACCTTTAGATTCCCCGTAGGCATTCTTCAAATCCGTTAGCTCCTTATAGTTGGTAGACGTCAATCCGCATTTAGAAGCAATATTCACAATTATCAAAACATGTCCTTTGTACTTCTCCAAGCTAACACTGTCTCCCTTGATATCTTTGACGGTGAAATCGTAAACAGATTTAGCGTTCTTGTAGTCGTCACTGGCCATCTTGGGTTTGTTGTCCGCAGAGCACTTCGTGTACCGTTACGTTGACTTCTTCACTCGGCGATGTTCCACACAATACTGAGGAGATATCAGGAATTACGGTGCATCGCTGTGTAGCAGGTAGATTTATCGTTTGGACTTTGTACATAACTCTTCAATAATATTATATTCTATAACAATCTAAATAATGTATACATAGTTTATGAATACATATGCGTGAAGTATATTAGGATTAGTATGATTCATTGTTTTTGAAATTTGTTGATAGTGTGGTATAAATTTTAGAGAAAAGATTTTTTCAATAATTATAACCTAAAAATTATTTCAAAATCAGGGTAAGATAGTTAGATTCTAAAAATAATGGTTCATATTTGATAAATGCTGCTTATGCTGTTAAGTAGATTAAATAATTAAAACACAAAATTTATTATTTTATTTTATTTAATGCTTAATAATATTTTAATTATACACATTGATTTAGAATGCAAGTTTAAAAACACTTGTCTAATCTTGTGTTTTTATAAATCTTACAATTAGTTGAGATTTATTTATATAATAAAATATCGTATTTCATTCAAAAAGCAGTTTGACAGGGCTCGTATAAAAATTCAGGTAACTTTTTAAAGTGGCTTACCCATGGGTGCATTTCGTAATATTTATTTAATCACAATTTCAATAGCTTTATTAATTACCTTAAATAAATATAATGTAAGGTATCTAAAAGTAAATTAATATTATTTAATTAATTATGTACACAAAATTCACATTCATCATCTTGTTAAAATTGCAGGTTAGCAAGCTTAATAATAAATAAAAAAATATATGTAACGAATAACATTAGCATCTCTTCAGCTTAGTAACGTTACTTCGCACTTAGGATTTTTATATACTTTGAATATTATAATTAAATGTTACTAAACTGATTAAGTAGGAAACGAAAAATTAAAGAAATTTAAATTAGTGGCTAAGAGCACCGTTTTATGGTGAAGGTATAAATAAATTTAAAAGTAGTTATGTGGGTTTAAATTTTCAATTATTTGTTTTACATTTTTACGCTGAGCCACCTTCGTTAGACTTTGATTTGGACTGTTTCCTCATGCCGTAGTTTGAAGTCTCTTGCGTATCCAGTGGATGAGCATAGGTCAATTTGGATTGAGACTCGCTTTCTTCCTGAGAGTCCACGGGCAACAGTCCGTATTGAGGTCGGATCACAGGCCGCCTGTACTTTCTAAGTCTGGGCGCCGGTGAAACTTGAGAATAATCAGCGGTAGCATGTTTCTGGTATATCTGGGGCTGTTCGGTGGCCGACGCTTGGTGGCCTTGATATTTAATATGGCCGGGATAGTTTGGAGGAGCAGGGCTGAAGTTAGGCTTGTCATCATCGTCTGTAACCGGGATGGGTGTTACAGAATATCCTGCATCGACCAAGGCTTGGAATTCATCTTGAGTGTAAACTTTGTTATTCTTCGGGGGAGGGAGACGCACAGTTTGGACTTGCTCTTCTTCCTGCTCGGCGTGCTGTACTGGCTCTGGAGCAGCGGTGACAGGAGCATGGTTGCGGTTCGGTTGCTTTTTGGGTACTAGAGCCTTAGAAACAAAGATCGAGGAATGAGAAGTCTCGCTGGAGGGTTGCACTCGTGGCTTGGTTTCGGTGCTGGCAGTTTTGCTAGTGGAGAAACCTGACAGACCTTGGCTCGACTTCTGAAGAGACTGTTGTAAAAGGGATCGAATCAAAGAATCGTCTTCTGATGAATACTGGCTAGTCAGCTGTGGCTTGGCTGCCTTATACCTGACATAGTCAGAGGGGTCTTCTTGTTTGGGTTGAGGTTGATATCTTACATAAGAAACCTGCTCTTCGGTCGGGCTGGGGCTGCTTGGCTGGGGTTTGTGAACAGCGAACCTCGGAGTATAGGTTTCAAGCTTTACATCATTGGCAGAGCTAGCTTCATCTGCTTCAGCTTTGATCGATTGATAATACTGGAGATAAGCAGGCGCTGCCGGTTGAGGAGCTTCTTTTTGAACCAGATACTTATACTGTTGAGGAACTGGGACACGCTGTAGCTGAGGAGAAGCGACGACTTTCATCGGGCTCCTGTCTTGGTAAGTTTGATATTCGTAGTACTTAGAATCATCTACTGGAGCTTGAGCGTACTGAGGACGAGCCTTGACAACTTGTCTCAGATTTGTTTGCTGAGGTTTGGTCGTTTCGATCAGGTACTGCTGAGGCAAGGGTTGGGCGGGGGCCTTTGATCTGCCTTGTAAAGCGGGTGCAGAGTACCTGGGAGCCTGCTGCACTTCAGGTCGGAAAGCATACTGCTTAGGCTTGGGCTGAGGGAAGGAGTATTGCTTCTGGGGAGCTTGGATATACTGCACTTGCTGTTGCTGAGGTTGAACTTTAGCCTTTTGTTCAGCAGCTTGGTTTGCCGCAACAAGCTGGGCAAGCTCCTTTTCAAATGAAGAGTCTCCGAGAGGAGAAGGCTGGGGCCTTGGAGAGTATTGAAGGATTGATTGCGACTGTGCATATCCTGTAGGCTTATCGTCAGCTACTGAGAGAGCAGCCTGTACTCTGGCCTCGTGGAGAGCGTGGTTGTTGTTGCCGCCGATGAATCCCTGTGAAGTGTAGATTCCTTGGACTGGAGATGGCCTCACGGCCTGAGACTGCCTGAGCATCAGAGGTATTCTTCCTCCAACCTGGTACGCTTGCTGAAGAGCCAGTTGACTCTGGGGATAGAGTGGTCGTTTTTGCGCAGGTTGAATGTGAATGAGTTTCGGTTCCGCGGCGGCGGCAAGCTGACTGGGAACAAACCCTTGCTGATGCCTAGAATCAAATTAATTTAATATGCATTTAAAATACTATTAACAAAAAATTCATTCCAAGTTATAATTTTAAAGTTATAAATTAAATAAATATTATAATATTTATTTTTGAGCACAAAAAGTTTGCCATTTAAATAGATTTATGCGACAAGCAATATAAATTATATGAATAAGTGAAATTTAATATTCATAAGTGTTGGTGGTGAAGTGTTGATTTTACACTTCGTTAAATTTATATTCAAATTTACAAAATATACATGTTAAATAAAAAACCACATTATCACCCATTACAATATTCCATTTAAATTCATTACGTGTTGAAGGTAAATAGCTTGTAAGTGTTCCTCCCAAGAAAATTTATTATCTTTATTGACAATATGAGAACATAATCGTGTACTAAAAAAGGCGCGGTTAACTATGACAATGTGACGCATTTGTATGGACAAGACTGCTATATGTCACTGCAGTAAATTTACTTTCATATTGAACGGTTGCTATTGGCGTGTGTTCGACTGTCAATATCGCATTATAAACCGTCCGAATTAGGATCTATGTTATTTGACGGGATTTATATTTTAAGGAAACAGTCTTATCCACTACTTTCACTTACCTCCTCGTAACGGGAACGTCTCAATTTTAGCGCAGCGCAATTTAATATTATTGGTGCACTTTGAAGAGAGCCTTTCACAAAATGTCATCCTATACATAATTCACTGAAGCAAAATGCGTTTTTACAGTAGATCAATCATATAGCAGTCAGTTGTATTTAAAATACGTTTAGCATACGGCTGTCAATCTTTTAAGATGTCTTATAAGATTCATGTATGACTATTTCAATACATTTTAGGATCCGTGCACTATGTTTGGTCTTAGTAGCGCTGCAGTTAATTTTTCATTATGAAAACGAATTTACTGTGATACCTTGCAAGATGTTTGTATGAAAATAAATGACTTTTTAAATACACTGTTAGATCGGATTCGAGTATCCATAGAAATGGTAGATGGAGTTGGTATACCTGGGTATGAGGTACTGTTGGAGGGCTTGACGGGGCTGCGCGGCTGCAGGCTGCAGACCTCCCTGCTCCAGCTGACGCAGAAGTCCCAAATACTCAGCATCAGACTGTAACATACAAATGCAGCATGTAACATGTCTAAAATTACTTCGTAAAAAATAAAATCGACATATATATAGATTGGACTTTTTAAGGTTGTACCAGAAATCGTTAAGTTTCTAAAAAAATGCTTACTATTAATATAAAACCTAATGGTTGATATATTTTTTTAATTTTAACTAAAGTTTATTTGAAATTCAATCAGTATCGTAGACTTCAATCGACATAACCGCATTCAGCAAGTTCTTTTTATTTATCGAAGATACACTCCGCTGATCACAGATAAATCTTTAATTTTCAATATACTTTTTTTTGTTTCTTCCATCTTCCTTATAGGTTCTTTAAAATTAAACGTTACTCAAATGAAAACTTTTAAGCTTCAAATGTTTCATTAACGCAGAAAAGTTTTTTTTATGAAAAGAGTAATCGTGACGGTATCATTGTACTAAAAACAAAGCCTTGCGCAATAGAGCCTTACTTGCCTCGTCCTTGAGAAGATTTTCGTGTTCAGGTAGTTTTAAAAAAATGTCATCATCATTAGGGACGATAAGTTATTGCTCTACACATGCCACGCACACTTCATAAATATAATTAAAATGCAGACAATGATGTCTTCATAGCAATTGGCTGGAATGGAATACTTACTGATTTCACTTGGACATTGTCATGCGTGCTACATAATGCATTTTAAATTGCAACCCATTTTTTATTATTTGATCAATTCGAATTAAAATGTAATTCAAAAGATTTACCACGAACAACTAGTGCATATAACCACGTAACGCTGTACATGTAAAAATACTGCAGCGACGGTTAATTTAATTTATTACTCATGTAAAAATACTTCATTGCAATTTGCTAATATACTGCCGAAATACATTGTATAATTTTTCTTTAAACTAATAACTGAAATAAAATACCAAATTTTAGATATGAATGAATTTTCATATTGAGTGAAAGTTATTATAAATACGTGAACAGATACAAATTTGAGTGTTTTTTATTTAATATGTAATAAAATCTCGTTTGTACGTCGACCGGAAGTAAGTCAATTTTACCGACGTGATGTTTTCAATGTTTTTGTAAAAATATGATATTTAATAACTGCAATAAATTTTTTGGTGGTATTAAAAAACCTGATTACATAACGCCGTAAATTTCTTGTATAAAATTTCAAATCATTGCATCTCTTAAGATACTATTAGTTTTCATTAAAAAAAACTTATATTTATAAAAAAAAATCGGAAGTAGATTTTCACTTTAATGGCAGTACTAATTTGTCATTTTCGTAAAATTATTCAGTCATAATTACGAATATATTATTTACAGCAGCAATATAAATTATTTTTGTAAATATAATTCATATTTATCATAACATATTTTTATTTCTCAAATAAAGCACAGAAACTATCGTATCGTAAAGAATGCTGGCAGGATACGTATGTTTCTTTTAGGTTGTAATTTTATTTAAAATAGTTTTAAAGCTACGTGTAGGGAATATTTTATTTTTACTGAAAGTATTATTAATTCGCACCTAATATATTTTCATATAATCAATTCACACGTTGAACATTCAGCTTGTGAGTATTTTTCAATAAAATAATTCATGTACAAATAAACATCTCCTTTACCGAGAAAAACTGGTTTAAGCTTAACAAACTTACAGAATTTTTTTTTTTAATAAATATAAAGCTTCAACCTTCACAATGCAGGTAAAATAAAAAAGACAACTATTCACAATGATTTGAAATATTTTTTTAATTCACTACACCATTCAAAGTTGAAAATGCAACACTATTTTAGGATGCATAATTATATTTATCATCAAACGATACCGAATATAAATAAGTATTAAAAACAAGAAATTGGTATTTTAAAAGTGATAGAAGTCATAATTTTATATATTACTCATTTATTTTTAACTGGCTTCTTTCTGTAAAGTGGCAATTCGACCTTTGATGAATTATTTAAACGCTCTAAAAATAATTTTTGACTTTCTGCAACATTTATAACAAAGCAGAGATTTTATTAAATATTCTATTAAACTATGGGTTTTCTTTTGTTACCACTTCATTGAATCATCTATGATATTACAGTGAATTTAGACTATAGTACATTTCAACATCTGTAACCTTGGTCATCCAAATTTGCTTTCAAAAACGCGGTGTCATGAGGTTGTGACATGTTTAATACCACATCTTATTTGTCCCTCCCTAGAGTTCGCAATTACGACATAAAATGGGCATTTTAGCATTATCAAGACAGGGAATGGAGCGAGCCTAGGATTTCCCATTGCTTTGTCGGTCACGACTTCATTGGAGACTTGCCACCAACGACAGCATTCGGCTTTGTAGGATTCACGGACTCTGATTCTCACATTCTCCGTATAAGGCACACCGCCTACTTGGTTTTAAGTCATTTTCATTGTAAGTAAAATACGTTGCATGAATTCGTCGATTGTATTCGTTATAAATACCCACATAGAATAAGTTTTTGCCAGTTTCATAGCATTTGATTTATTCTAAATTAAAAAGTATATTTAAATATATTTTATATCTTATTTCAACTAAACAATCTGGATAATACCAATGCGACTGATTGAATATATTTATGTCTTTTTATTTTAGTTTAAGTTTGATAAAGTTTTACTTGGTCAATATCCAAAGGCCAATAGTGAAGGCGGCTTTTCATATATATTTTTTTAATTCGATGAAGTCACAATAGGCTCAGTTTAAATTACACATTTGCACACACAAATATTAAAAAATAATTTTAATGAAAAAAATATCTCATAGTTACTAAGACGACTTTAAAATTTTATAATACATTTTTTATAATTATATGAAGAGAATCAAACCCACCAATTAAAAATTCTTTCTCGTGTGAACGATAATTGCAATTACAACGATATATTACAAATCTTAAATTTTTACTTAATATCAGCTTATTCCGCATTATTATAATGGTTTGAGCGATAAGTTGCCATATTATTAAACGCTATTTATTCGTTACCTAATTTAATATAAATAATACAGCGGGACTCTCAGAGAAAATAAATGAATCCGCGGAAGGTAATTGTGGTTGCGCAACATTTTTGTTATTATCTGTATCAAAGAAGAACATGTCCTCGTTTCTACTTAACGATTATCTTTTGTTATTTCATAATCATGAAAATTCCTTGAGGCCTCTTTGTTGAATGTAAAAAATAGTATGGCAGTCATCATACCTCGGTGCCGTGATCACCGGGTGTATAATTATCATTGCACTATTCTGTGTAATTTTGGACTACCAAATAATAGAACAGAGTGCCACTTATGGTGGAAATTATTCGACTGTTAATTTTCTTTTTGTAACACTAAGCAAACAATAGACTTTAAGATTTTGAAGTGAAACACGTTTTCCGAAATATACGTTGAAACTGAAATTGTAGCGGAAGTGGTGATTGATGACAATAGCAGTAAGGGCCAATTTCAGTGATATTTATTGGGTGATTGTTACTTCTTTATTATTCAAGTACTGTTACAAATAGATATTTTGTAGTAGAGAGTATACTTTGTATTTAGGAAGCATGATAAGAGTGTGATAAGATGCTCAGATTTTAAAAATCTTTTGTACATTCTACAGAAATATTTTTTTACGACTCAAACTGAATCTAAAAACCCTGAAGAATTTTAAGTTTATAAAAGTTAAATAAATGACGTAAATAAGATCATTAACAATACACATGTATTTTTAAACAAAATTAAAGACAAACAAAATATCAAAGATTTATCTGTATGATGTGTCATCATAATAATGGATCTTGACTGCACATTTCATACATAACTGTTTAATATGCATGATTTATAGATTTTATAAAATTTAATATCATTAATTGTTAGGAATAATATTAGGTACTGTTAGAATAAATAATGTATCTTAATTTTGTCCTAAGCATAGTGCAATATATTATTTTGTTTATTCTGCTAGTTTGCCAAGTTTGTCAAAAACTGTAGTTTTTTACGGTAAATTTCATGCATTATGTAGATACCCTAGTTATCAAAATGATTTATTGCCATATTTTATTTATCTTATTTGCTTGTAGTAATACGCCTTAACCGCATTGGCCTGCTTATTATATTAAATTGATGTGTTGGAAACTAATCGATAACATAATCGCTTGATTGAAGCCTTACATTGATCGATCGTGTATGCAGTAGCTTGGAAAATTCCTTCACTTAATCAAATTATTACTTTCACTAGTTCACCGTGTTAACCCTTTCAATGGCGTTCTACCAAGACTGCACTTAAAAATGTTTCATTGCGCAATATTCTGTTGCGGTTGAAAATTACAAAAGTGTTTAGATTATTAGTCAGATAATACGTGACGATTTCTTACTTGTAGAAATCTAAGATGAAAGGTCAAAAGATAATCTTCGAACGTATGTACGAATTTCAACTCAATACCTTGCCAAGTAACATGAATAATACTTCTCTTAGCTAGTGCAATATGACTTAAGTCAATACTTTAATAGTGTTTCATACGTAATTATTCTAAAATATTGACTGTCTTGAATTTAATAGATAATATAACCTGGGTCGTTATATTTTAATTTTTACAAATATATATATATAAACTGAAAAATATACATTTTTGACAGTAGATAAATCTTGTAGCTCTGGTATTCCTGGGAAGCTTTTGTTGTTGCCAGGGGTCGTAAATTGTTTTCATATTATAAAAACGTGTATTGAGATGAATTAATTATGCTTTCTTTCTATATTTATATATACATTATGTGAAAGAGTAAAATTTTAAAATATGACAATTTTATTCAGTTCTATTCGAGTGTTCTTGTTTCATTAGAGTTAAACCAATTTTTGACAGATAGTACATAAAAGTATATTAAGGGTTATTCTAACTTTTTTATTTTTTGACGCGCTAGTTTTTCCAACATACTATAGGCTGACGTGTTGGCAAAAATTGTAGCACTTAAATTATTTAAAATAGTAATTTTTTTGGGTTGAAAAGCTAAATAATTATACTATCGTTACAGGCAATTTAATGGTCTGAAATTTTGATTAAAGGCTGTCTTCTGTCGCGGGTTCCCATGTACCTCGGAGCAGGAAAGCTCTGGCGCGGCGGGTCGGGCCGCAACACGACGTCGAGTCACGACGTGTGGCCGCTATGGGGCAACCATTCCCCATCGTCGTCAGTGCATCGCCCAGCCGACCATACCCGGAATACCTAATTCTCCTTGACTTCTCATCTCGGGCCACATTTAATGGCACGGAATTCGCTCTGCAAACTTCCTACTTGCTTAATGAAGCAGATTCGCGCGTGAATGCCTAATTTTAAAATTTAATAATATCTAAAAAATTCATAATTATTTTGTATGCGGAAAATATATATACTGATTTCAAATATTTACTGATTTCAAAAATTTATTACCGTATACTCGAAACAATAACTTTAAAGTGCATGATTGTCTAGTTTATAAGTGAGAGTGAGGTTTTTTTCCCGAATGTAGCAACACCAATCGACTTTATAGAACATCCTATATTTAATGGATTTTGGAGCGTCATTTCTGTAAAAATCAATAACAATTTGAATTAGTCATACACTATGCCTGATTTATTCTTATATTGACCGAAATAAACTCACAATATTGCTTGGAGATTTCACGACGAATTGAAACATTCAGAGTAAAATACATTTATCATAATCAACTATAATCCCAACGGTAAAACCTTCTTGCATAATTCAAGTATTTTACAATGGGACTGCATGATATGACGTAACATATCTAATGGAAACTACATGCATTTATTAGAAAATGGATGCATTTAGGTGTATGTTAATTCTAGTGTTAAAATTACACTGGTTGTTTCAAACAACTTAATAATCAAATTTATAAAATGTATTTTACAAAAGTTCTTAGTACTTAGAGCATTTTCCTGACAACATGTCCATAAACTGTCAACAGGTGATTAAAATGATAAACTATAGAATCTTATTACCATAATAAAATAATATACATATCTATTTATTATTGTATAATTAAAACTAATTATACTACTTGTGGTTTTTAAATAACGCTGTTCATTAATTGTAATTTAAAAATGTGGAAGACGAAACGGCGTGTTTTAGTTTTTTGTATTTACTTTCATAGAATTTATTATACGTGACAACTGCAAACAATGTCAAATCAAGTAATTGAGCGCACTACTTCAGATGCGTGCACGTCCATCGCAAGCACACTTGACAGGTTGATTTCTCACAATGAAATTTTTGCATAATTTTTGTATATGGTATATCATAAATATTGATGAAATATGACAATAGTGCAGCATATACTGCATTTTTTTGTATTAATATTGAATATTAAAGAAATTCAATCAGTAGAAAGAATTATGTAAAGCTTACCTCAGGAGTTCCTTCCTTTGATGGCGTCCTTAGCACGTAATGCCCAGGAGCCGCTCCGTAGATATGCTGAGTCGCTCCCAACCTTCCTCCTTCAACTTGTCTCTTCAGCTTGCCCTGATCGGCGTTGCTCACGTCAACTTCCAAGAGTACCATCTCTTCCTTACCCTCGCTGGTCTCCACCGGTGATGCTTTGTCCTCGCATAGTACCGCTGACACCAGCACTGCAAAGTAAACAAACATATGTTAATAAACCATTGTATTTTTTTGAATTTGTATCTGAAAAACCCATCAGAATGTGTATGGATTGCATACATGCTAATGGTTTCAATCACTGCTGCATTTTAACTTCCTACTTTCTCAGATTTCACGATTACTCACCTAATGATCTGCAAGTAAATTCGCATGTCAATAGGTTGCCAATGTGCAATTATTTCGACGTACAAGGAAACGTATTCTACGTGAAAAATTAAATTAATAGAATACACGTTTACCAACAACCTTACGAAATGGGAGCCTTCAGTTTCCCGACTATTTAAATTTATGAAGTAACTTTTTGATTAAAAAAAATATTGCTTGAGCTTGACAATTCTAAATGTTTCATAAGTTTACACATGTTTACATGTAATTATGTTTTTATTTGGATTAATTTAAAAGCACGGTGACAAAGATTTTCAAAATAACTTTACACCGAATTTACACTTTGAATTATTGGTCAGTAGTAAGTAAAAACTAAAAACAAATTATAACAGGACTTTATGAAAGCTTAAATAAATTTAATTAAGAGCTCTATGTTTTAAATAGTTTATTTAATAACCTAGCAAGCTGATTATAAGCATTGTGATAATCTCATTTTTTTTTTCATAAGCTTCACCTAACAGTTATTTTTATGAATTGTATTTAAACATTAAAAAAATATGCTAACGCACAATTAAAATTGAATTCACGGAGTGAGAATCTCTTTTCTTTGATCGGAATTTTACCCAATTTACTTGTTAGGCAATCTGTATTGAATAGAATTCGTAACAAAGCCTATTTTACTCGTAGCCAAGAGCGGTAATTGATAAAGTAACGGGTAACTTTGAAAGGTGAGACAGTCACAGAATGGAAAAGTTTTTTCAGTGGATATTGTGCCATATCAAGGTCATTTATTTCAATTTAGCCTTGACTGTTTACATTTCTAATGCTTATTGCGAATTACGCTCACACAATGTTACTAATGTCATTTATATACTCGTGCTACTAGCGGATTTCTGCTGGTGTTAGCGAATTCGAACAATGAGATTAATCAGAACAATGCTTAATGTAATTGATTTAATAAGTACTTGCTCTCGCCTGTAAATATTACATAGTACAGGAACTACACCTAACTATTTGATTTGATACGCTCAGTGAGCAATGATGTTGTGTCAAAGAGGTCTATAATATTTATATGAAAGGTTTAACGTCATAAATTATAGAGACATAATTTAATGACAAATAATAAAGCGTGAAAATGTCACTGTGAGTAATGAAATGTCAAATAAATTATCGTTTCTTTAAAGTGTGTTCCCGCCAGTCAAAAACGTAGAGGTCTACTTTTATATTAATATTGAAGAGGTGTAAAATTTACATGAAAGTAAACATTGAAATATTTTTTTTTTATAAAATAACGCCTAATACATTTTAATACCTTTTATTTATATATAAATTAATAATACTTAAATTTGCATAGTCTTTGAGACTTTAACTACATGGTTGGTTTAAAAAAACACAGTTAAATGTAAAACCCTAGATATTGTTAAAGTTTTGAAGTGTTTTTTTTTATGAATTTATGTATGTTTTTTAATAGTTTTATCTTTATAATGTAAAAGAATCTCTACCTTTTACTAATAGCACAGTGAATATTTTTTCAAAATATGAATGTTAAGATTGTGGAAAATCAAATTTAATCATGATCCGTTTTCCTGTTTATAAATACTTCCTCATATTCATAAAAAAACCCTTTGCGGATATATTAACCATATTGTATCGCACTTAAAACAAAGTTTACTTTACAGAATTTATATTCTACTAATTTCCAAATATCCTGTTTTCTCTTATTTTAACCGTGGATGCGGACTAAGTTACATGAACGCTCGTTCTAGGCAATCAAATACTGCTTGTATGGCCGAGCACTTAGTACTAACGAGACGATTTCCGCCGACAAGTAATAACGCAACACATTTGTATGGTGACAAACATGCAAGCATCAGGAATCTCAACAATTTTAATATAAAAAGTGTACCTGTCTGTACAACGGAATGTCTTACAGTTTTCATCATATCCAACAGGATAATTATATGTCCAAATGCTATGCATCTAGGCCGTATAGTTGCGCTTTTTTTAATTTTCCGTTACAACAGTAAAGTATGCAGGTGTTTCTTATAATTTACCTAGTACTACATATATATATATATATATATATATATATATATATATATATAATTGAATTACTACTATTTATTGAAATGCTCTTTTTTATATAACAAAACTCACAGATGGCGAATGCAATAAATAACTCACGCAAAAAAAACAGTTGGAGATCTTTGCGGACACTGTTGATTAAACGTATAGTAATAATTTTTATCTTCATCAGTAATTCTAATAAAAGCTTAGCAATGGTATAATTTTCGAGTCAACTTCATAAATTTAGAGTTATGATTCAAAACTATTTTTTTTGTATTATACTGTTTTTTTTATGAACACAAAGCCTTCAAGCTATTTTCATAATAGCGGCTGGTTATCTCAGGAAACATTTTTTACCCACGAAGAAGATTTAAAATAAGATCTAAGATAAAACAAATTTGAGGCTATATTTATCCACGAAAGCAGCAGATAACTAAAATAATTGACTTTTTTGATTTCTCAATAATATGAAAATGAACAAAACGAGGACTTGCATAAATTATGTAAAAAAAATGGTTTGAAAAACACGTATTTTCATTGCTGTGACTATGTTCCTGAAGCACGATTTGTTATCGGTTCGCTTTCAATTTGATGTGTGGAATAAATGAAAAAATAATTAGCACCATTACAAATAATCACACAAACTATTTAAAATTTAGCACAAGAACGCGATTAATCCAAGATGTGCAATTTGTCTTATGCACAGAAAACCACGAGTTTAAGTCGGTAGCCTACATAATACTTTCGTTTAATAAGCGAAAATCTTAAACAAAAAAATCCTATCGGCCAACTGTCTGGCATAGAGCAGGCGTCGTGTTGAAGGCCAATGCTTAATTATGCAGGTAATGTGTCCATTCTGTTCGATGTTGATTACAACATGAAATAGAAGACTTTGATTAAAAAATCTCAATAAAGATTGCATTTTAAATTGGCTCGTAAGATAATAAATAAAAAATTACAATTTAAAACATTCATTCCTTCGAATCGCACGAATGTTGTTTTAAATGCATGTACGATTCTGTTTCAATGCAGTGAAAGTTCTTTCATATCGATTCTGAAGCACCAGTCAAATTATTGAGAATATAACAAACTAATAGATATTTTGTATCTATTCTGTATCAATTTATTATATAAGAAATAACATTGTTACAGAATCAATTTGCTTGAACTGTGCAGATAGAAGAAAAATAAAGCTATTTTAAAACCATGTTAATATTTTTCTCAAAGATGAGAAAGTGACGATTAACGTTTATAATGGTAATAAGTTCGTCATAGTGACCATTTCTGTGCGCCGTTTCTTATTCCACTTTTTATAAAAGTTCAATATCATTGATTCGTTCTACGCCATATTGCTTTCGGCACCTAAATTTCATATGTGAAATTGATACTTTCGGTGTTTGTTGAAGGCTAAAAAAACAATTTCATAGTGAAACCTCAGGAAACATAAAGTGCATGTCAATTCGATTTGTTATGCAGGTCATTCGTGTCATTTAAATACCAAAATCATATGAAAGTTGACAGTTGATGAAGTTGATTGATGAATACAAATTATATGCATATCTGACAAGGTTAAATAAACGGATGTTGTTTCATTTCGCTTGAAACTTTTATATTTTGGATTTTTTAAAGTATTATCGAGAAACTTATTCACCTTCGAACTCAGTCCCACTTATTTTAATTAATAAAGCCATTTTCTACTTAAATTTCATTTTATCTTTGTAGAAATATTTAAATGTCAATGTCAAAAAATGATAAGTACTTAAATTTTATTTTTAATATATTTTACAGTAATAAAATTTGTCGCTTTATAACGGTATTCTTTTAATTAAAATTACGCAAGGCCTTAGGTTTTTACAAAAGAATATTCGAACGATCTTTAGCGCAGAATCATAAGCACTGATGTAATCTCCAGGTTAAATAGCCTGCTGCTAACAATTGACAATAAATTTACACGAAAATTTTCCTTCAAAAATCCCGAACAAAGGTTCATTGTGAGGTTGGGAACTTTACATTACAGCCACTCGATATGTGCTCAGGAACAAATTAATCATTTACTGAATGTGAACAATCTTGACGTTATCGTGTGAGTTTTTCTCTTCGCACTACACTTTTAACCCCATGAAATGGCAGGACAATGTGCTTAAGTAAATAAAAAAGCTGTGACTGCAGAACTGTCATTGTTAAGTTTTTTGACTAAATAGGTTCTTCATATCCGGTGTTTCTGGCAATTTTTTTATTACATATATAATACAATCATTAAAAGCGTTAATATAAAAACGAATATTCATATGAATGTTGCTATTTTTATATGTAAAATTAAAATATTCTTTTAAAACTAGCACATTGGTTATATTATATTTAAACGTATGTATTTATTCTTATTTTTCTTACTTAAGAAATAAAATGTAATATTTGATCGTTTGTTAAATTTGTTAGAATTATTAATGATGATATTATAAGATTAAAAAATTCGGTGTGTATTTGTGAAAACAAGTCTTCTCGGATGTACTTTCTAGAATTGTAGAAAATTATGAAGACTATTCGTGAGCAAAGCATAAAATATCTGGTTTTTTAATGTTATATAACGCTATTATTCCCTAATACTACGAGAGCCTAAAGGTACAATAAAAAGGGAAAGGGAGTTAGCGCAATAACGAATACTACTATATTTAAGGTATATTTTCACTCTATTATATGTTTATATCAAAAAGGCTTGTCATTGTTCAAAAATAATTATCAAAATCTCGACAGTAGGCCATTAACCGCCTGATACATTTTTTCATAACACGTCTCGTTCATGTGAGAATGCTCCACGTTTCACTTTCTTTCAAAATATGTACCGATACATAGTGGAACGATAATAACTTCAAAAAATCAGTTTATATTTTACTTTAGTAATAATAAAACTCCACAAATTGCTGGTACTCTTACTAATTAAAATAAAAATTCTATACGTTGCCATATAAACTTCATGCCTTGTATAATACTTTAATGCATCAATATTCTTTTATTACATCTAAAAAGTTAATATATTTTGCTTAATTGTTTTCTAGGTTCTATTCATTTCTAAATATGTAGTATTTCGTAATACACAGATACTAGCAATCAGAAAGTCGGAAGCAAGATTCAAAGAGATTACTGGCAATTTAAATAAAAGAGAATGTGTAACACATCATAATCTTTGATAGTAACCGATCCGAACAATTTTTATTGTACAGATGATTGGTGATAAAAATATTTAAACGATATAATTATTAAATATAAAACTTTTTTTATGTGCTGAAAATTATTCATTTCTTGAAAGTATGTAAGATTTGTGAATTCAGTTGTAACTTTAATTTAGAAATATTCAATATTAATTACACCCAGTAAAAACGAGATAAAACCTCTAAAGTCTAAATCTGAAATTCGGAGTGAACGAATGATTTCGATTTTAAAGTTATTATACTGTACCACAGAAAATTATTTGCAATTAATAAAATGGTAAGGTACACTTGCGGTTTTCAATATGATCGATGATCTAAAGATCAACGTGTATATAGCAATTTACAGTTAGTTGTAACAAAGAAATAAAACCGCAGACATTTGCAAAAAATGTCAAAGCTGTGGTCGCGGCAGGTTGAAACGCAACCATGTTATAAAAAGTTTCACTTTTCAAGTTTATACCGCACATGGAAGATAGTTCTAGCCCATACAGGTTTGTTGAGTTGAATCACCTTGATGATGAAACAACCATGTTCAGCTAAGTGATTATTTGTCTAAAATTCACCTGTGGTCGCGATCTGTCAATCTAATTTTATTGTCATGTAATGAATGTAGCACGCTCTTAGTGATTCGGCATGAAATTTTTTTATTAATATTGAATTAGTGTTATGTAAAGAGGTTTGAGTTTTGTTCTTTTCGGAAATGTTTTCTAAGCCCGTTGTTCAATTAGAGGCAGCCTTAAATTTATAAAAATAATTGACCAAAAACACAATATTGCTAATTTTTCGTATATACACCATTACAAACAGAATTAAAAAAAAATTGTATCTGCACACAATAAAATCATTTTATAGCGTATATTTTAGGATTATTTTTTCGCTCAACCAGAGTTGAATCTATCTCAAAAATAATATTTAATAGTAGCAGATCCCCATGATTTAAATTTATATATCAAGCTGAAATTTTATGAGTCACATCGATATGTATAAAATACATCTTTATTTGACAGTCCATGATAAAGTAGTGAAAATTGATATTTATATGTTGATTACACCTCAGAGCTGGGAAAGCGATCTGTCTATTACGGAACAAGCCCGTTTCGTTTCGTTTCGACTTAGTTTTAAATGAGATGTAAATGCTGCTAGTGATAAATTCTCGCTTGATAGATTGTCAAACAAGTTGTGTGCGGGAATAGCAATGTCACTCTCTGCGGATAAGACTTCAAGAAAGTCGATTTAATATCTAATTCTTGGCAAACGGAAGATACTCAGCCTTTCATGTGCACAATCGCCACACGCTTCTTGAATTTTAAATTGAATTAGAATTGTAAATTTAAGCGACAGATCTATTTATTTTCTATTACAGTAGCCACAATAATTAGAAAATTTTATTTTTATTTCCTACGGTATATTGAACAAGAATGATTTTTATTGCATATATTTTAATGTGCACTTTTGTACAGAATTGGTAATTTTTACAGCTTACAAAGGTACAAGCAATTTTAAATGTGTTTTTATGAGTTTCTTTTCAAATTTTTAATTTTTATGTATACTTTCTAGGCTAAGTCAACCTTATAATAACCGATTATTTAAAAACCATACTTTCATCTCTTATTTATAATACATCTAAAATATATATTTTTTTGGTATCTTCATCAAAATAACGCAGTGTTTGAAATATGATGGCAATTTACTTTTAATATCTTGTAATCTCATTAAAACTATCACCCTGAAATTGATTAAAAAAAGTGAAGTTTGGTTAAAAATTTAATTTTATCATTTACGCATTGTTATTATTGTCTCACAAGTAGAAGCTATTTCTTTAAAAGTATATATTTCCTTCATTACGACTTTACCAACAATCACCAAATTTACCGTCATTTCTCTTAAACACACCCAATGCAAGTTAAACCAAATGCATGATGACAAAATCAACGACAAAAATAATAATTTAAAAAAATTAAAGAAAAATAGTAATTTTTCTAATAATTTGCTTACTTATCTCAATTGGTTGTAGATGTAATTTTAAACAAAGTTTGCCATATAATTGCCGACCATTTCTCGTTGTGGTTTTTATGTCATGTTTGTAGTTTTAAAATTAAATCTATGTAACATCTTAAAATCAAATAAGGCGGCTTATGCAATCTATACTACTTGTTTTTTTAGTTTGTCAGTCATTTTACTTTCTCGTTTATTTAAACACCAATCGTAAGATTTTTTTTATTATTTACAGAAAATAACATATTTGAAGCTATGCAATTGGCAAAATGAATGAGAATCAATATAAATGCTTCGTTTATAATACAGATGTATGAATCGAAGTACCAGTTACATTTATATCTGTTACTATTTTAATTAGATAACAGATTTATAATTACTCACTGCAACTTAAGTGGTTTGTCGTTTGATAAGTTGTATTACATGTTTTATTTTATAATAAAGCTACAAATATATAGAATTAGCATACTTGTTTGCTTTTAGCTTCCCATTTCCGCTGTACATTCGAATTATTATTTAATTTATACCTATTTGAGAAAAAAATGCAAACATAGTATTGATTTATACTTTCGTACGTATTTAATAAAAAGAAAATATTAGGAATAACTTCAAGTTTACACAGTTTTATAATATTAATCTAATGTGAGGACATTAATAAACTGAGGATGACTTATAATAGAATTTGAAGTTTCATCTATTTAATTATAATTTCAATAAAATTTTCTTGTCTCAAAGCTCCAATGAATATTTTTTTGTTAATATAAATCGAAACGATTGAATGTCGTCAATAATATATAAGAACAAAGTGCCTTTTAACTATGAAAAAAAAACTATTTATGAAAGAAATCGTTTCGGTTGGTTTATTGAGTATGATTCACTAAGACTTAAAACCACTTCACAGTATAGTTGAGTATATTCACAAATCCTTTGAATTTACCAAGCGATCAATAGTTACAAATTACTATCAATCCGTTTTTATAATGTCATCGTATTTTAGATTGCGAAAAAGTTTGCAGGATTAATAAATAAATAAATTGATAAATTATCCCTGAATAAAAAAAAAAATTCCCGTTGAATGCACTTCTCTATAATTACGGGCATAATAATTTCTCTACACGAGCAGTATCACGATCGATTCAAGATTCTTCACGGTGATTCACAGGTTTGCTGCCTATTTAATATGGGGAAAACATGTTATTCTTCTCTACCGAGGTAGACAAACTTGGTTCTTGGGATTTGATTGACAGTTACCGAGGGTTTGAACTCAAAGCATGCAAGTTCATTGCAAGAGTTCAATGTCGGATGAAAATAAAAGTCACAAAACAGGTTGGCACTTTTACTGTTTTCTAATATAGCTCGTATTTCCCGGTATCATAGATATGATAAAGCCTGATTTCAAAAGTTATAAACACATAAAAAATGAAATATTTAAAAGAAAATTTGTTTAAATATTAAACTGTAAGGAATTTTTAAGTTAAAATGATCATGCCACTAAGCTGCGTTGATATTATCAAAGCAGTTAATGGATTTTTTGTGTTACTTAACATAAAATATTTTAAATCTCCCATTAAATTTATTCGAAGATACACATATATAACGTTATTCGTCATTCTGTAAACAGAACCTGCGTTGTATCATTTCGATCCGATTTTCTGAGAGTCTTGGTGTAATATTTGAAGCAAATGTGTAAGTGATTTTTTTTGTTGGTTCCCAGAATAGTTGTGTCAATTTATGTTGCAATATCAGTTGTGAATATTAATTTTAGCGGTTGCATAATTTATTGAATCTCTAGTCTTTAAATAAAAACTTGTCGTCCGTTGCTGCAGACACTCGTCCGTTAGTTTCTCAATAGCGTGTGAATGACGCTTTCCTTGGAGAATAACTCTCGATTCTACGGACAGTTTACCTTTCGCGTTTATTTAAACACAAAACCATCGCTCGAGGCAATTAGTTTGCGTTTAACCGTTACGTAAGAACACGCCTTTCATGCTTTGGATATAGTCGAATGTAAATCGATTTGCTCTCACTTTCCTTGCTTAACCAAATATTATATATATAGTCCATGATTTATATCGATAATGTCTCAAAATCACTTATAATACCTTAATCGGTAGCTAGATTATACTCAGAAAAAAATCATGTCAGATCAAAGAAAAGTACTTTGTTATGTACAGGTGTGGATAATTACAACAACAGATGTTTTTAAGGTTTAAACGTTGAAACTTTATCACGTTTGTACGTTATAAACGTGATAAAAAGAGTAAAAGTACGTTTAAATTATTTAAAAAAATAACAATTTAAAAAGTCAAATTTTGACATTCAAAGTTTTTTTAGAAATCGTTAAGATTCTAAACATAAATTCAGTTTCCAAAGCATTATTTTGTTCAAAAGTTTCATTTTATTGATGTTAAATCGTAAGGTGAAATATTTAATATCTTTAAATTTTATTTAAGACATAATATTAATTTCATTTAATTGGTTAAATTTATAAAATTATAATTTTTGCTACTAAGTCTGTTTCTTATTCGATATTTTAGTGATGTCGTTTTCGTTGTTTATAAGCTTTTTTCATATTTATTTATCTAATCTCATTTTAAACCAATTATAATTTTAAAGTAATGCTATCAAATAAATTTCATGTTGGTGGTCTAAAAATTAACATTGTAATATACTAAAAAAAATGTAATAAATATTTATTTTATACGTTGGCTGGTAACATATATCAAAAACAATTATCTGAACTATATAAATATATTTAAAAAAATCATAATTTAGTACAATGTATCTTTATCGAATTATTAAGTAATAATAAATAATGGATTTATAAAAAAAAAATTATCACATATAAGACCAATTACAAAATAGTTAACCTTCAGATAAATATCCTACATAATGCTAGATAAAAATATTTAAACAATACAATATTATTTTTAGGACACCCACAATCCGAATGTACATCGATTTCACATGTGAAATTATCAATGGTACCAACTGTTGTGCAGTATTTCTTACAAAGTCCTTTAACGGCCACAGAAATGTTCATAAACGAATGAGGTTATTCTCAATATGATGATCATTATTTATAGAATTCGTCTAGTCATGCGGAAGACATATGTTGTCGTAAATTCTTATTGGCTTTGAGAATCATTAGCAACAACAGTAGAAATCAAACTTAACTTAGCTAGCTAGCAGATGTTGTGCATTATCCGAACTGCCAAGCTTATGCATATTAAATTACAGTATGAGTGAATATACTGCTAAGCAATAAAGATGATTTGGCAAAAAAATTGTAAATCACCATAACTGCTTGACTATTAGAAAAAGATTTTTAGGAATTTAAACAAAGCGGTGAGAGGTTTTTATCAGCCCACGCGTTGATGTCTAAAGTTGCAGCTATATTCGTATTTGAAAGCAAAAAGTATAATTGTAATTTCAAATAAAAAAGATTCACGTTTTTATACACCTTTTTCCTACAGATAAAATAAGTATATGTATATAAAAATTACACTTATTTTTATTAACAAACCAAATAAAATGTGTTGAATTATTTTATGTAGATATGAGATTGCGTAAATTGTATAGTTTACTTTATAATATCAACCGCAAAGCAATTTTGTATCGTGTCTGCGATTGTAGTTTTTAAATTGCAAGGCCAATCGGTTTTTTTTATTGTTTTTTACAGTCTTATTATGTATTAGGCAACAACCGTCACTAAAGGAATATTTTACATGTGCCATTAATTATAGCTCACAACTTATAGTGCACTTGTTTGTCGTTTAAAAATAATTCTAGATAACTTAAGATTAAATTATGTATTATTTTTATTTTGTAATACCTATTCACTCAGTGATATTTTAAAGTTTTGATTCACTGCATCACTGATATTATAATATAAATATTTATAATAAATCACTTACCACTGACAAAAATTGTAAACGCGACGATCTTCATGTTGCCACCGGGTTTATATCCGCGAAAATTAATTGAGGATGATTCACTTTTTATATAAATATTTTACACTTATATCAGCATAAAGATATCAATTTATTAACTGCAAAAAAGAAAAAAAAATTAATAACCAAAGAAAACACTTTATCTATTTAAAACACAAAACTACCCCCAAAAAATACTAATTCAAATAATTATATTTTAAGGTATGCCACTATATTTATAACCGATTTGCTTGCATTTTTTACTTTGTATTTTGTTGTGAGCCGGTTTCCCCAGTGATGTGCTCTCTGGGCTGAGTCGCAGCCGCTTCTGAGGTTCCCCCCTCGCTGAAGGCTTTTATGTACGTCGACCGCCCCCCTGCTCGCTCGGTGGAGAAAGGGGCGCCACCGCGTCGCCGAATGGACTGCCGGAAAATCGCCAACCAGTTACCCGTGAACTGAAAATATCTCACAGTATACTAAAAAATAAACCAGCCAAAAATTTTTCCAAATCATACATTTTGAATTACCTTGGTTCTGATATTTATTTAAAGTAAAATTACCTGCCTACATATATTTTATTCTAACTGGCGTATAATCAGTATACTGGTTTACAAAAAAAAACTTCATTCAGTGCTATTTATATTCAAATGTATTTTTAAAAATTTAATGAAGCAAATACTTGTTATGTATTGTCTATACGATTAAAAGTTTAATTATATATTTTTTAAATATTTTATAGATTACAACGATTTAAATGGTTTATGTCTTAAATGTTTTCTATCCGTTTAAATACTATCTGCCTTAGAGCTTAAACTTTTTATAATGTTTATATGATACTCTGAAGTTTTTTTTTTTTTAAATCTAAATGTTCATTAATTTATAATTAATTAAACACGAATCTGGAAGTTGTGAAGTTAAATAATAATACATGATATTAGTGTATTTAATTCCAGATTGTTTCCGATACCTGCTTGTTTTGTACCGCGGACGCAGCACGATCGGAAACAAAGCAAGCCTCGCGTGCTAAAGCATATAACTCTAACTTGCCAACATAAAGGACTAAAGATTCTTTGCCAATCGGATAAAAACATCACTTCCTACAGGAAAACAAAATAGTAAAGTAACAGAAATAAGCAGCTGAGTGATAAATATACATAACCTATAAAATGAAGTCTATTTATAAATGAGAAATTTGTGCAACTTCCGCCCGAGTTTCCCGTTATCAGATTAAGTTATTTAACTTTTAGATAGAAATATTCAATTTTTATATTAAAATCATTACATTTAAAATAGATTTTTAAGATACCTGCAAGTAGGTCCAGAATAAAGAAAGTTTTAACAGTGTGATAGAGGCTTCTTGATTCGTATCGTGTGATAATTTGGTAAGAATTTTAGGTAACAAATAATAAGCATGTTTCACTTATTATCTAAGCGATCAAGGATAAACACAAAATAAAATATGTTTGTAGTTATCAACGACGATTTTCTAGGTACAGAAGTAATTACCTGAATTTTTCTCATTGTTTTAAGAGTAAATTTGTAATCTCAATACATAAAAAATATGACACACACTATTGGGGTAAAGATCGATTATTAATAAAATATCAAATATTATTCACTCGATACATATAAATAAAAATTATTTGCGTGATTTTTCCACGTTTTTGTTTTTATTATGACCAGCTTACCTATTTATCTCGTTGGTATTTCCAAATACAAAAATGTGGAAAAATCACAAAAAAAAATTATTTCAAAAAATATTGCAATGGCGTTCCACTTAGTACTTGTTATCAAAAATATTGTTAATATTATTATTTATTCGGACTACCGTTTAAAATTTTTACTAAATTCAAGTTACAGAAAAATATCGCATTCAATTGAAAATCTGAATAAATTTCGTTTTAAAACTTTTCTGGTATGTAAAAGTCTAAGCGATCATTTTTTTATTCGCTTTTTCGAGAAATTCATTATAAGAGTACGCGTTTTTGTTCGAGATTCTTGCAATTTCATAGTCGATAAATTCAGAATTTACGTGGTAAAAGTCATTTAGAATTACAGCTGAAAATAAATTAAGCCAAACTTGAATATTCTCTGCAGTAAATGATCAATTTTTTAGTGCATTGTTCGAAAACAAATTTAAAAATAACATGAATGTATTTAAACATCCAAATTATATGTTTTTAAAAGGAACATACTATGGTTATACTGTCTCTTTGATTTTATAAATATTACCCAAATACGTTGAATAAAATAAAAAACTTTATAAAAAAAATAGAACTTACAATAAAATGTATGATATTATGATTTTTCAACAACAACAAAAAAATAAATGTTTTTCATAACCATAAAAATATTATTTATCTTAACATTTCATAAATACTTTTCTTTAATGGATCGCGTAAGAAATCATTAACACAGTATATTAGAATTGATATAAGTGGAAAATGTTGTAATGAAACTACAATTTTCTTCATTTTTCCCTTTCAAAGGTTAGCAACATAAGCAACGTGTAGTGTGCACACCACATGAAACAAATTAAGGCATTGTAGACACCATATTACAAATTACCTAAACCTTAAGCTCTTTTGACCTCTTCAACCTTAATTTTTTTACCAATATTTTTATTCTCATCGAATTCAGTGTGTTAATATTATTTTCATTGAAAAGCATTATTTTCATGTGGCTTGATATGTTTATATTTAAAATAACCGAAGTTTTCTCTGTAATGTGGCTTATTCGACTAAAAGATTTATGAAGTCAAATTTTGGTATTGTTCAAAATATTGATATTGAATTTCACTACTGAGTTTACCACTTACATATCTCGTTAATTTCTGTAATTTAAATAAATATGAATTATTTTCACTCATCACTTTTTTTAAATGCTTGAGGACACTAAAAAATGTGTCCAAAATTAATCGAAGCGACTCATCCAGTAAAAATCTGGATAGCAATGGACCGACACAAAAATAAAAACATTTTTAGAAATTGCACATAAACGTTTATATAGTGCTTAGAATTTTTTTGTGTTTTAAGTAAAATGGAGTGTTTAAAAAAATTCATTTTAAAAAATAAATAGTGATTAAAAATTTATACCCAATATTTTTTCAGTTGGTTTTTAAACAGAGTGAATATTATCTATATTAATAGCAATAATCCATGTTAAAAAGTATAAAAATGCTTGTTTGAGGATGTATGTATCAATAAAGTTTTTATAATATGCAGTTTGAACTGGAATTATTTTCTTTATAGTAAAATTATTTCCCGTAGGAAATAGCTGTCACACTTGAAATGCTTATGAATAAAAATAACTAGGTTTTAAATTAATAGAAAACAAATCTTAATTATTATCAAAGTGAATGTTTTGTATGAATACTTCGTATACTTCCTACTGCTAGACATACCTTAATAAATCATGACGGAAATTATTAACCTAATACATGCGATGAAAATCTAACGCATGTATATTTTTTAGAACTATATGATAATGTATTTATGTAATGAAAATAAATCTCAATATTTATATCATTTTTTCCATAAAATAATTATTCGGCATTTTTGTAACACAATAAATTACACGTCATTTAAATCTGATTTTTTTTTATTTTACGTCACATAATGAACTTGCAAATTTAGGAAGAAAAATTCTAATAAACGAATTTTTATTGAGAAGTTTTTTCGATAAAATCATGCTATTTATTTTCATTGCTGTTATTTTAATATTAAAACATATTTACTTAAATAAACATAATTATAAAGAACTGAACTATAGTAGCAATAAACTTGAACATATAAGTATTTAATTTTATTTAAACCAAGGACAGGCTATTTTATCCAGGGCTTTTGTTAAAAATACTTTGTAACCGTGTTTCTTATACGTTAAATAAGTACTATCTTTAATTGCAATTTCGTGTTATTTAGTACAATCTATACATTTGCACTAAATCTCCATGCAAGTAATTATCTTTTCAAGCATACACGTTGCACTTTTCCGTAGGACATACTATGATTAAGTTTTATTTGCTAATACTGGGACATGCGACATGGTTGGACCAAATGCAAAATTTCCTGAAACCAGTTATTGATAATTGTTTAAAAACTTTTACCTAGCATACTTTGTTGAGTTATTGACAGACTACGAATATTTTACAATCTAGATTTTAATATGCTATAAATATGTTCAGTTCTTACCTAATATAAATGTTAAATTTTTATAGTTATAAAGAAACAATACTAACAAGTAACAATCGTACATCAATCAATAATTTCTAGTAATCGCGTTATTTATAAAATTATAACCCTACAAACCTTTGTGATTTAATTTACGTGCCTATTTTTATGTATTTATTTAAATTGTCAAATTCATTTTTCATCATTGTCATCATTTTTATATTGTCAAAAGAAGAAAGTCAAATTTTGGCCTTTCTACTTGTATAGACCTCTTTTTTTCGTAATATTTCTTCAGCTGTGCCCTTATAATAAATGACTCAAGTAAATAGCGTTAAAATTTAAAAAGTTTTTCAATGTACGCATTGATTATAAAAAATATATTTATTTGTTCCACTTGTTTTATATTGCGATAAGTTTTTTGAAGAAGTTTAAAATTAATTTATGATTGTTTTAATGAACGCTCGTCTTTCTTGAGATTTCTTAAATCTGCATCCAATATTTCAATACTGTATAATGTATTATTACATGCAGTGAGATAAACGCAATTATTCTTTTTCCGGTGCAGAGAAACTTTGATTGCTAGCAACGCCTGAAAAAAACACAGTATTTTTACACTCTTTACAATTATTTTTTTGCTTTGTATACAAAAGAAACACAACCAAAAACAATTCACGAAGTCATACTTTTGTATACGTTTTTGTTCTTATACCCTGATGAATTTTAGATCCTGAATACGTACAAGTTCTTAAATATCCTTAGCCCACACATTTGTATTATTTGAATAATCATTATTTGGCCTGTGGCGTTCGTCTAATACCATGATATTTTATATGGAACGTGTAATACAAAGGCGTGGTAGAAGCTGTCTTACGATTAATTCAATTATTATTATAAATCATCTTTGCTCGGTCACGTTCTGCGGTGAAGGTCGTGGCCTTGAAAATAAACGCATTTTTTGTTGGTTGCTGTTTCCTCGACAATACAACCTTTGATAAACTACCAAATCACTCTAAATTACTCATTATTAAATCACGCTATCTGTCACTACGAATTGAAATGTTTGTTAGGAGAAAGACTCATAGACTGCCTACAGAGCTGAGCTAACGAAGCTGTCTACAGACGTTGCAATACAACCGACAACAGAATAAAAAATTACCCCATAACGTCTCTTTATTTTGAGTATTTTTAAAGTTTTATTTAAATAAACAACGCAAAAGAGCAAGATTTTCAGACACCTTACACCCAAATGGTAACAGGTGTGACGTATATGTACAGCTTAAGTTTCAAAAAGTATTTTTTTTATATCTTAAAGGAGTTGTATTAGCTCATTTTCATCTTAATCATCATCAATGGAGCCAAAATCTATATAAACAAATGATCATTGATTCAAGTTAGATTAAAATTACTAGCATCAATGCCAAATGTGAATAGACTTATTTTTTTGTTTCTACATTGGTTATGTATTTTAATAAAGACGTCAGTTCTCGTCTTTTCTTTTAAAACTAATGTTTTATTTTAAAAAATGTAAAGTTATGACAGCAAATTTCCTAATTATGTAAATAAGAAATTCGAAAATTTTAGTGTAGGTAAAGTTCCGTTTTATAATTGTTCAATTTAAATTTATATGAAAATACACTGAGTTCGATCTTTGAATTATATAATCTCAGAATCAATAAATTTTAATTCTTATAATATCTCACACCTATATAGGGCAAATTTAAAAATATAGTATAATACTGTCAATTTAATCTTTTCGGTTTAACTTTGAAGCCTTAATTTTTTTTAATAAAAAAATATCTTCTTTTTTTTCTATTGAAAAGATTTTAATTGAACATGTCATTACATGCTTTTGTGTCCATAGACTCAGATTTCACACTTGTGCACGTTCATGCTATTCACTCTTCCCATACAGCTACTCTATCGGATCTTAATAGACGCGATCTAGACTTACATTCATCGTTACCATAGTGTAACATCGCACTTGCGTTATTTCCAATACGTCTGTTTGGAAATAGAAAGGAAAACGAAGCATATGCAGGAAGCATTATTTGCATACAAGAGTGTGGGCGGCGACTATGGACTGCTATGGCAATCATTTTTTTCACAACATACGATGTGAGAAAACCAAACAAATAACTGACTTTCAACTGTCCATCAAGCTGCTAACTAGCCCGACAAGACTTACACCCAAATAGCACTTTATTTGGAAGCCAAAACATTGAATATTTTTAATTCTTCCAGATTGATAAACATTTAGAATTTATTCTTTAATTACTCAAGCTTTACTACATATATCGCATAGGACGAATAGCTTAAAGTATTTTTTTCACTTAAATAAAGCGAGATGTTATTACTTTTAACATTAAAATAAACAACAGTTTGAAAAATAATTGAATGATTTTACATCCTCAACAAAAATAAATAATTTAAAATAAAAATATAAATATTTTTCATGTAAATATATAAAATAATGAAATTTTAATAATAGTTCAATATATATTCTTATAAATATGTCTTGTTCAACGAAATGAACATTTCCGCTGATCATTAATACTTGTAACTGCTTTTTAGGTCAAACAGAAGTCAATATTTTCTGCAAGTAATTATTGTTTCTCAGATAAAATCATTATTAAAAATTCAATCTGCTATAAACTGCATTGCTAATCACCAACTAAACAATGTTTTACGATATTCCAAGTATCCATAAAGAAAAAATTAGGCTTCGCATAATTTTCACAATGTAGTATTTTTCTCCTTGTACTGAATTCTTTAACATTATGAAGTTGGCATATTTTGGACACGTGTCCAGGTAAACGCGATATAATGGATTCATTGTTATTAATTTGACATGCCATTTTATTTGAATAACCTAACCAAACAGAGTAAATTTTATTAAAAGAACAATCGCATAATTACTTTATTATATTAATATTATATTACACACATTCCTCAATTCCCAGAATGACGTAATTTTACATTTAAATAAATATTTACTAACAGTTATTCATTGATCCTATGTGCTTTAATTGAACGATTCTTCGTCGTCTTATATTTTTTTATGTGTATATAACTACAACTTTTTCTTTTTAATTTGCTGTATTTATGCAATACTACAATAAAGATTTTTTAGAGATATTATATGGCTTTTTTAGTCATTTTAAACAATAATGTAATACAAAACTGCAATTTTTTTTGTTTAGTAATTAAAGTTATGGATCAAATCACTTTTTGATATTACTGCTTTAACATATAAAGTCTGATTCAGTTAAACTTGTTTTTATTTTCAAATCTTCTCAACGTAGACTTTTATACATATAATAATATTTAAATAATAATACAAATACTTTAAGGCGTAAAATGAACATCAAATCTTATATCTCAGCCAAAAATTACCTTAAATTTAAATAAATAAAGCATAGCTCGTCGTTTCTTTGCGGCTAATGAAAAGCAAGGCACAGGCCTTGACACTCGGTGTGCTCGCATCCTGTACCAAGCAACTCTCGGCGCTACTGCCGAGGCATTAGGTCTTATTTTCCTTCAATTACCCCTTAGACTAGTTATCTTCAGCGTTCGTAATTGATTAACTTTCATTTTCCAATTCAGTCAATAACATGGAACACGTATAAAGCGTGTTTTGGAGTGTGAAGAGAATTTTCATCTGAGAGAATGCACCAAATAACAATTTATATAAAATGTAAGAATTCTCGTTAAATATGTATTTTTTAAAATTTTTGGTATTGCGTAGTCATAAGTGATCAGTGAAGTTATAATAAATAAAATCAAGCTATTTTCACAAAACAATATGAGTATTTTTATAAATTAAATATTGCTTACAACGGTTGTTGGTTTTTGTCTGCAATTTTAAATAGTTTCTTGTCATTTTATTTGACATTGACGATTGATGATTAAAAAAACCCGAATTGACCGTTTTTAAAACTGCTAACGTCTGAAAGTTTTGCTCGGTATTTTTTTGTTATTATTTCTTTGCCTTTCATTTTTAACTCGAGACGTTTGAAAAGAAATGGTTTAGCAAATTAAATCGCACTGAATGATTTTCTGAGAGTAGAACATTGTTTTTTTTTTGTTAACATTTTAATATCATTTAATTAAAATTTTGAATGTTACAACACAAGATCACATTTGATTTGTGGTAATATATGCATGTCTTATTTTAAATCCTTATAAAATGGATACACTGAGATTTATTTAATTATTGAAAAGATGTAACATTAGAATTTATTCATTAATGTACAGTGTGTATGGTTTAATATACGAATACAGTTATAATAAAAAAAGTCACCCTTTTTTATCTGTAGTTAAAATAGTATAATATTAGTATAGTATTGTTATTGCACACAAAAAGGACTCAGGAAATAAAATCGATATTTTCAAATTGCACAGTATTTCAGTTATTAAAAATGAATTTGGAAAAAATCTTGTTTTTATTAATCAACTTTTATGGGCTTATAAAACAACAGATTCTCGAGTAAAGACTGTATAAAATTGGGCATTATTCGTTTTACATGAAAAATAATCATCATTGAGGAAGTAATCAAATCGATTCAGCGAATGCTTTTAGTGCGGATTGCTGTAATTTTCGAGCCATGCATACATAATAAGATAGTGCTCTGTTACTTCGTACACGAGAAGCTCGCTTCCCTGCCATGTTGGGCAAATTGGCAAATAAAAAACAAACTATTCGCCATGCTATGATAATGATGCATTTTGTTTTAATACACGTTATACTTTCTATGGATCAAAACGATTGCGAAAAAGATTTGTCATATATTTAACAGTTAAAGTTTGTGTCAGTTTTATCTGACCTCCATATGAGTATTGGTGTATTTTTTTAGTAACATATATTCTATATAATTTTAAAAACATTAAAATTCACGTTTCATGCAGCATAATTGAAACTTGTTGATTCGTAAGAATAAGAATTAAAATGGCCACATTTGTTCAAAAAGTTGATTGACTTAGTTCTTAGTTTTAATTTACTGTTAAGGTTTTACTCAAAAAATATTATATTTGTACGGAATGTCTCTACATTTTTTGTAAATATTATAGTATGAGGCAAACAAGATTTACAGTTGTTTAAAAAAAAAGCAGATATTTTTTCTAAATACACATACAATACCTACAACTTCACTAGTGTTTTTCGTGAATTTTGTAATTATTGGCTGCACTTTTTTATGTAAGATAACCATAAATATATTTTCCATCATTTTTATATTTTTTTTGGCATAATTGTCTGGTCAAGATATTAAATCTTGAAACGTCTATTGTAAATTACTGGGTGCGGGGTGGATAATAAACATATATTTTATAGTACAAAAAATAAGTCACTTTAATGAATAGTATAGAGTAAAGTTTGTACGATCCTTTTATTATATCACGAAGCAATGGAGATTGTGAGTCCTTGACATTTGTATAAAGTTCATAGAGGATCTACACAAGAGAGACTGTATTGAGTTACCGTGGTAGATTTTATATACGCCTTCCTTCTAACATCATCGACACATAATGTAAGATTGATGATTATTCTTAATACGTATTTTTAATAAATTCTGTTATTTAATTTTAAAGGCGATTTTTGCCTTTTCCGTGTCTGACCTTTTATTTAAAGTATGAATACCTTCATAGTAGTAACGGAAGCTAACGCAATTGATATGGTTATCAATCAAAAAACTTAATATGTTTTTTAATGAAATATTGATATGATCATTAATAAATTAAATATGATTTTAGTAGTTGTTTGTTTAATTTCACTACAATCAGCTTTAAATATATATTTGAAAGATGAATCCATATTTTTAGAAATATCTCACATATATTTTAAGAGGAATTCAATAAAAAATTGTGACGATATGTGCAATTTTATTTAAAAAAAAATTCAATACATATTTTTGAAATAAATTAAACTCGGCACTTTTATTCTAGGTCATATGAATTTTATAAAATAAACTAAATTGCTCAATTATACATCACCAATTTTCAAATTGTTATAATTTAATGCGAAATAGATTTTTATCTATGCAATAATAATGAGCAATGAACCAGCAAAGATTCATAGTCGACGCCTATTTTTTATTTACTATAAGAAATATATTACACTATGATTGAGTGTAATAGAATAAATACATGTTAGTTTTTTAAGGATTACTCAAAATTACTCGCAATTTTCACGCTGCCGAGGCGGTACATGAGTAATCATTGATACCCACGCGTTCAGGTCTCTTCTATGAAAATAATAAATCTTCCACTAGAGAATAATAAATCTGTATTGGTTGTAGATTTTTTGTAGCATAAAAGTATACCATAAAAAACCAAAGCAGGAAACAAGGCTTATTTTCTGCGAAACATTGACCCTTAAATACACATTTACAAAAATTTCGCGCCACACTGCTATGTGATTACGCACATTATTTTAAAAGAGGTAATTATCGATAGAGTTATATTTTTACAAGGTTGTATTATATTTTGATAAATCACATTAAATTAATACAAAACAAATAACAATGCCAATAAAAGAATAAATTTATAAATGTAGAACTAATAGAAAATAATCAGTAAAGATCTAAGAGTGCATATAAAAAATAATTAGAACTTGTCATATTAAATTGCTCTTGATAATACGAGTAATAAGTAAGAATTAGGACAAATTTCAATTAAAAAATGTAGGAATATTGTAGGATAAAATATAATCCGACTTTATCTCATTTAATAATAATTTGATTGTTAAATTATAATATTATATCACGTATTATATTTAAATAGACCAATATCATCCAAATACATTATATCCTTACCCAAAGTCATTTTTTGACGAGATCTACAATCAGAAATCACTCTATCAGTATACCCTTATTATAATCTCATTAATTGATGAACACAACCTTTTTGAATATCTATAAATCAATTTAATATACAATCGGAACCAAGAGTTTCACTTCATTGAATTTTTTTTCAATCAATTAAAAACTTATTGAGGTTAGTATAACGATGCACTTATAATATAATCTTTAATTAAATTTAAAAAAATATTTCACGTGAATATATCTTTAAATATATAAGTACTTAGGAAATAAATAAATGATTAGACTAATTAATTAATAAATTTACTTCTAAAAGTTATTAAAATCAGTTTTTATAATTTTATTGGTTCAGACGTTGAGAATACCAGTGGCTTGCAGTAATACATAAAAATAAATAAATTTTTTAATTTTAATAAATAGTATAGATTCAAGAGTAGAGTAGAGTACTCAAATACAAATTTAATTACTACTTTTTGTGTTACTTATAATACACGTACTTTTTAGAACTAAATGTATAAAAAACATATTTACAAATTTATAATTAATAAAATTAACTATTGAGCATGCAACGGTTAAATAGTCTGAATATCAGTTTATTTATTTTCATAGCTATATTATAACATGTAAAGTTCAAGTTGAAAGTTAAGTTACAGTTAGGTTTTTGCCTTAAATGTAGGACGCTATTGTCTGGCCGTTACTATTTGTTTCTACGTGTGAAGAGGTCTTTAAATAATATAAAATTAACAAAATTAAAAATCTCAAGTAATAAAAAAAAACTTGTTTCTACGCTAACTTTTATTTTTACTTAAAGGTGGGGTCCACATCTGTGGCTATATTTATTTGTGCTTACAAATGTCAGTTTCATTTCTGGGATAAGATACGAAATACATAAAAAGTGCATCATGATAAGACGTTGCTGTATATAATAAGCAGGAAAAAATATTATATAATATTACATGTACATAAAAAATGTGTTGCCTCCATGCAGAAGTAAGCGTAGGTCACGAATCTATTCAGATTATGCCAGGTAAACGACCGAAACCATTGGCATTCGAATGTTCCGCGGAGCTACACGAAGTCAAGCCGCTGTTCAAATAACTTTATATATTAAACATGATGTAATAAAAAAACTCATCTGAGTTACGTGAACTAATTAATGACCTTTTATAATGAGTTTTCACTGGCCTATTGCAGATCGCTGTCAAAGAGAGATTAATTTATTATTGCATGTCTGTCGATTGATTTATTGTAAAAGAAACAAAAAATAGGTAGCTTTTAATATATGAACTGTCTAATTATTTTATAGTTTATAATATTATTAATAAATTAATATAACAAAAAAAATATGATGATTATGTGTATTAAAGTCACCTTAAGGTCTGCAATATTACAGATTTTATGGGTGTAAGTGTGGTTTTTTTTAAAGAATATATTTTGACCATATTCTATTGAATTGCTATGTCAATTAATTCTAAACAACTACGAATATGTTTATTTATTATTAAAAAGAGTCGTTTGTATTTATTACCAAAATTTTCAAAATAATAAAATATTCGCTACTAAGAAACAGACATTCAATTATTTAAAATATAAAGTCCATTTTGAATATAAAAAAAATTGTTGAACTATTTGTGACCATAATGCCGGCCGTAATGCAAAAGGCGGCTCTGATATTGTGGCTATCTAAGAAACTGCATTTTAATTTTAGTGACTACAATATAGCAGTCATTCATTGCTATATTACGCCTATACTATACGGCACCGACAATCTTCAGCTTTAGTATGAATCCGGATATCTACCGTTATTTTTTTTTGCTGTGCATGCAATAAAAAATAAAATACAAGATGGCTACCATATAAAGTTCAATGCCAACAATGAAAAATCAAACAATAAAGAGGCTCGCGTGCATACATGATTATCGTGCGTTTGATAAATTTCTTCCTACAGATATTTGAACAATTAGAAATAAATAACCTGGTAGTTAACCGAGCACGAAAGTGAAGAAAAACGATAGAATAGTCTCCATTAACACTTTTTTTACAAACAATACAGTAGGAACAAGGATATAAATTTATCTCTAGGAGTAATTTATATTCGTGCTTGCAATTCTCTTGTTATTGTATAAATAAATGGTTATTGTAGTAATTTTGTAATCCGGCCGTTTGCATGTACAGTGTTTAGCGCTTATCTTAATAGGAAATTGTGGATTTAATATAATTGATGCACAAATCAAAATCACGTATCATAACTTTTTGTTTAACACGTGTAAAAAATAATTAAATAACGAAAAAGCTTCCCGATCGTTTGAGTTACATTATTAAAAACTGTAACCGTAAACCGATCGATGCTCGATAGCTATGTTTTTTCGTGTTTTAATATTATTTGTACGTTTTTGTGCAAAACCAATATATTATATGAAATCCAACCCAACGTCCCAGAATATATAAAAAATAAAAAGAGCTCAAATGTTGTGTTAATCGTAGATCTTATCTGCTTAATAAGACAATGAGATATGCCTGCTTTCTAAGACAAAGCATAATCATAGTAACATAGTCAAGGACAAATTAAAAATAATAATTTAATCAAAATATTTTTTACTAGAGCCAAACTTTGGATTTTAAAAACAAATGGTCATTAACCTTGGACTTCAAATTTCTTAATCACATATTTATCACGTAAAAAAATAATTCCACGCGGAACATGTGATGTAGTCACGCTTCGTACGATTAGTGCCTCCATATGGAGGCACCGATGTACTTTTACTTGCCTAACAACAAATAATATAGATTTGTACGATTCGTTAATTGGCTAAAAAAAGTTAAATTCTTTGGAATCGATCGTTATCTGAGAAATTGATTGACGATAGTCTAGAAAGAAATACCGCAAATTACACGCAGTTGGAATCGATCGGTTGTATTATAGTTTTGTTAATTCCGAATATTTTATGAGCATAACATTTCACACGTATTGGATTTTTAACCACATCAACAGAATTACATTGACCAAAGAATAAGAGTTTTATAATTAAAACTACTTACATCATATGTATTATTCTTTGATTCTTTTTTACACGTAATTCTTTACTCGTTCTCAAAATTTTTAAACAATCGACCACTATTATAGAACAGATAATATCTTTAACATATTAGTAATAAATAAAATTCATATGTGCAATATTTTTTTGCTTTTAATGTTAAAGGTCCATTATAACAAAACGTTTGATTCAAAACATAATGTTAGCTCGCGTTTTTCATAAGAGTCAATCTACGAGACTGGTTTTACTAATTCAATGTATTTTTAAAAACGTTTCAGAGTTTTTATTTGTCATTGCATGCTTAAAACTTATTCGTTTCGTTAGTTTTTGATGCAATTTCACTGACCGGTATTATATGAACGTATTGATAATAATCAAATAATAACGCCAGTGTAACAATTAAACAATACCGGATGCGGACGTTACTTTAATTTCATTTTATTATGCTATTCTTAAGTAATAAGGAACGCTTCATATCAAATAAATCATTCGTTCCGTTAAATCCCACATAACATCTGTTATTATTCATATTGTCACTTTTTACTATGTATTTTAGTAATATGTATTGTTGCAAAAAAAAATTGTTTTCATCATATTTATAACATCCGGAGATTCAATAAAAATACACGACACATTTTTTTCAATATAATACCAATACATTCGTGAGAATTTATACTCTGCCTCGGCTTAATAATTATATTTATTACAATAAATCAAAATGATTTATTTCACACGTATCACCAGCAAAACAAAAAATATGATTAATATAAAGAAAATATAAAACATAACTTCAATATAATTTCTGTAATCATTTATTCTTAGTTTTTACAGCTCAATCATTTCACTTTCACATATTTCATAATCTCCGTGAATCCCTTTTTTTCATAATGAGCGCTAATTGTATTTGAATTACGACCTGAAGATTTTAAAATAATTGCCGGTTTCAAAATCGAATATGACCCAAAACCTACTTATTATAAAAGGTTTTCTGTAACAACTTAGCCATACAATATTCAATTAGATGTGTATGTAAATACGATTCTTAAGTTCTTCTGATTTATGTTATTTGATAGCGCGGACGGCTGCCGTAAATCAGAATTCCATTCACCTCTGTGTGTAACAATATCATGGATTGTGTTTCTCAAGCTACCAGATGATTCTGTTCAAGGACATAACGATACTATGAGTTGCTTTATAGAGTGACTAGTGAGATAATACAAAACCGGATCAATGGGATGATTGGCGTTACTCCGACGCAATTTACCACTGTCCCCATCCTTTGCTAGTCTAAGTTTATATTTTTGTTTGATGGTTTTTGAATATATGTATAATTTATCATATTTTAGAAATTGATAGCGTACTTGTCAATTTTACTTTAAATAAACAATAAAAGATGTTTTCAACATAACTTTCCAAAGAAAACAACACATTTTTTATTTTAAAAATATGTTTAAATTATTATTAATATTAACTGATTAATACATTATAGAGTTAAAACAAAGCAGATTCAATGAATTCTTTTTAAAGATACGCCTTAAATATAACATTCAATTCAGTATTATCTTAAGAGGTTGGTCTGTAAAGCCCTAAAACCTTATTCCTTTTAAATATCAAACTATTTCTTCGTTAACTAAAAAACACATTTTTTTAAAGAAATAAATTAGTGTTTCATAAAATTCTATTGCAAAAATTTAATTGATTATATGGAAAGAGAATGCCTTTTAATAGAGTATTTAATAATCTGAATAATTAGTTAGCAAAAAATCCTATAAACACAAATTAGCTTTTTTGTGACTGTTTGTCGAGGTACATAAAACGTCGCGGAATATTATACGCAAAGTATAACGAAACATTATTTTTTTTTACATGCAAAACACTTGAATTTTTTTAAATAGTATTTGAAACTTGTTTTTATAATATTTGTATAATAAAAAAAACTCGTGCTTAGTAAGTTCAATTCGTCAGTGTTTATTTGGATGGATTCTATATTTTTAATTTAGTAACAGAGATAAATTTAGTGTTAAAAAATATATGTAATAAAAATTATTTCTACTGAAAACTTAGCATGATTAATGTATCTATTGTTCAGTAGTGTCCTCCATCCTTATTATCGGCCAATGTCTTTTATATAAATCCGGATCCTGTTTGTATATATAACGCAATGTTCATTTGAAGTAGCAATGTTTTTTGCTACTTTAAGCTGTTACACATTTATACATTAAAAAGATCATATATATATATATATATATATATATATATATATATATATATATATATATATATATATATATATATATATATATATATATATATATATATATATATATATATATTAATGTTGTGTATGTATTTTAAATAGCCTATCGAATTGAAATAGTATGATGGTTTGACCTGAATATTTATAAAACAACTTCATCGCAATACGTCAACACTGTTGAAGTATTGATTTTAATAAAAATTATATTTGCCCTTGGATAATAGTATGATAATCAAAAAGAAAGAGTGATGTCTGTTTTGGTCTTAAACAAAATTTAAAAATAAAACACCTATTATATTCAACAGAATAATTTTAAACAGGTTTCGTATTGCTACTCTTGGTTTATAACTAAAAAAGCAATCAGTTTGAGCAATTAGTTACATTAATAATTGTTTATAATTATTGAATAAGTTAACATTTATAAGTTCTTCTAGATTTAAAGATTATTGCTTTTGAATATCACTTTGGTTTCTTACCTTATAAATACAAGTTTGTTGGCGGTTTGGTATTATTAAAATGGTAGTTAAAAAATATTTATTGTGAATAAAATCTTAATAAAAACAGTCCTAAGACTTTAAATGTTCTATATTTTAAGCAAACTTCATATCCATTTTCTTATATAACATTTAAAATATAAGTAAATTCTAATATTAGATTTATATTCATATTGTATCGGCTAGTCATATGCGTTCGTTCAGATAATAATTAATTTTAATACAGTTATATAGAGTATTCCAAAATTCACGCAAGAAGTAATTTTAATAGAAAACACAGGTTTTTAATTACAAATTGTAAATTTAATTTCAGTATGGAATATTTTTAACGTTATTGGCTTATTTAA
The DNA here is from genome assembly GCA_022113835.1 of Atopsyche davidsoni. Lineage (NCBI taxonomy): Eukaryota > Metazoa > Arthropoda > Insecta > Trichoptera > Hydrobiosidae > Atopsyche > Atopsyche davidsoni. Next base: position 2,945,770 of record JAILWY010000006.1, on the reverse strand, counting down.
AATCAGTTGCAAGTTCTGTCGCGACTTGTGTACAGGCCTATATATTATCTCACATCTTTATATATTACAACTTGGATTCTTTCTAAATAAAGCAATATATGTTGTATAATAAAAAGTGAATACGCTTGCAGAATGAATAAACGATTATAAAATCATTCGGCCTACTAAAAATACTGCATAAACTAACATTACTTTAATGTATAATTTAATGTTTATTATTTTTGATTTAATGAAAGTAGTAAGAAATATACCGCCAAAAGATGTAAGTTACTTTAGTTATACGTATAATGATACATGGTCTTGTAGTTCTGGACTAATGCTGGTAGATTATGCCTGTAGAAGGTATGTGGTGAGAGGTAGGAAGGTGTTTGTTTGTTTATATTGGATATTCTAGTGTGTAATAAGACTAACGTTCTGTCTGCGTGTAGATGTAGTCCATCCACAGGGCTTTAACTACCTAACCCGAATATACACATTTAATGTACATTATTTCTAGATAACATCTTAATGACTGGCTATCGGTTATTTTAAAAGGATGAATACTTTTAATGGTGTACATAACCAATTTACGCAATTTCAGGGTTAGGATTTTTTAAATTTATTGAACGTGTTTGTGTGGTACTTTTAATATTATATAAAATACTGTTTCGTCTTCATCAAGTGCCTCTTCTCAAAGAAGGTGTGCGACCATTTTACTTAGCATATACTCATGCTGGGCTAGTTTTTATGGCATTCTAAGGGGAAAATACTGTAGTGGGTCTCCGGGTACTTCTAAAAAGTCTGCGTATAGCTGCTGCCCAATAGTATTATTATAAAATCCGTTCCTTACAAAATACTGTTCAGCAAGCTCAAATGCTTTTTTGAAACTTATATACTAAATATATAAGTTTTTCACATTGAGTTTCATGATTAATAATTAAGTAATATTTGTAAAAAACGATTTTTTTATAAATTATCGGTTCATATTAAAAACTCCTTATATTTACATTTATCGTTTTTGCAAGAAAAAAATTTACTATGTCATTTCAAATAATATTTGACATTTTTACGTTAGTTGTTTAAATTTAGCTGACATTTTCAATTATTTTTTTCGGATATGGAAAAATACTGAATTCCAAAAAAAATAGATGTGTTTATTTATTAGAATAAAGGCAGTGATATTTTAAATGGAATATATGTCACAAAAGATGTGGTTAGTTTATTGTTTTCTCTTATAATATACCTAAATAAAAAAAAAATCCGATAGTGTTGAGCGTTCGCCAACCCTGCCGCAAGCCGCAGCTCCGGTTGCAAAACCATCGGAAGATTGCATGAATCTGTAAGTTCATAAAATATATTCAGTTATATGTTACATTGAGCCCACAAGCGTGGGACTCAATACAATCTCCAATGTCCAAGTACATTCACATCCAATAAGGTATTTGGTTTAACGAATTCATTTGAGCATTTTTCCCGAATTCCCACGAAGTGTCCTTCAAGCCGCGTTATGTAAACTGGGGTACAAAATGCAGTCTAGTTTAGTAACTGTTCTGTTATTAGGTGAACTTGGCATTATTTTGCATGCTGATTATTCGGCGTTGCTTGGTTCCGAATTATTTTTCGGTGAAACGCTTTGTTCTCATGTCTCACTGTGTCCCTTTTCAGATAACTGTTGTGTCTGCTGCGATTGTAATCCGTTATTTTGTTAACGTCCAATTATTATTTTTTTTACTAATCTCTGTGTTTATAAATGAAGTAAACTTTGCTGCTGGGTAATTATAATGAAATTTGTATTCGTGAGATTGTAGGAATGTTGAGTGCACATAAAAATTTCATTAAATTCAAACTTCTTTTATATGAACTTAGACTAAGGTAAAATTATGCATTCATAAAAATCAACCAAAATACAATATATATATATATATATATATATATATATATATATATATATATATCTAGTTTAAGACTCATATTTATTAAACTCATTGACAAACATAAATTAATACAATATTTCGATATCGCTGATAAAAATTATATAATGTTACGTTTCATAAAAATTCCATACTAGAGTTTGTATTCAATACAACCGGAATAGTATTTTGTACGTTGTTATTAATATGTTAGCGATGTAGAAAATAATGTTTACATCTAGGAAGACAGATAGATTTTTTTTTAAAAATACTTATAGTTAATGTACATGATATTAAATATTCTGAATAATTTTAAATATTTAAAATCTTATTTTTTTTTGCAATTTAGTGATGAAACCGATAATACGACAAAGGTTAGCTTATAATTCTATTGTAATCGCTAATTTGATCTGTTTATTTCATGTAAAAAGGTGAGAAATATAATGTCTTGAGATAAAACGAGTAGCATTAGTGAGATACGATCTTAAAGACACGAGTAATCACACTAATTATGGAAATTCAAAAGAAATGAATGGCTAATTCATGAGTTGCTGCGTCTTGGTTGTGATTTTAAATTACCTCTCAAATTGAACATATCTCCTACATTTATTAAAAAAAAACCAAAAGAAGCAAACAGATCAGATGCTGTGAATAAACCGGATGTGCTATAATTCTCCTATTAGTACACTGCCCGGATATCCTATAAATTCTCTGCGGTATTCAAAATATGACATATTATTACATCGTGAATTGATTACCCTACCGCAATTCACAGTCAATAGAGTCAATCAATCGATCGGCGGTCACACTTTATGCAACAGACAATAATTAAATCGTTTAAACTCACATAAAGTAGCCGCTTACTAATACGCATAACTGTGAAAGAAAGAAAGTGTTTGCAAAAACAATATAACCGGAGTAATGTATCTATTTCGTAACTGTAGTAATTGTACCATCTACAAAATTATTTTCTGATCGTTTGTTTGCTTGAAATAATTTTCATCGTTTATCGTAGTGTTTGCAATACTGAGTAATATTAGTAATATATTTCTCGCAGAGTGATATCCACTTACTTTCAACGTAATACTGCATTGATATCATGGATGATATCAATCAATAATGAAAGGTTCTGAATTTTATTAGGTAACCGCTTATGGCATGAACGATTGTCAAAAGATATAAAGATCTTAATTTATTGATAATTTCGTACCTGAGATGTGAGAAGATAAAATAACTGTTAAATTCATAATTGAGCTATCACACGAATGAATTTTAAATGCATTGCTTATTAAATGCAGCAAATAAACATCATTAACATCATATTTTCAAAACCATTCATTATAAATCTTCAAGTGCATAAATAACTTCACTAACTACTTTTGATAATGGAATCCAAACGCAAGCGCACTCATCCATTTTTTATTTGCTGAAAAGATTTTTTTTGCTTTGACTATTACTATTTCTGACTGGTTGGTTTTTACCATGAACAGCATATTCAAAAAGTGGTAAACATTAACAACGAAAACTTAATTAGTTTCTAATTTATCTAATTCGAAAGCGCGCAGTTTGGTTCTGTTTCTATGGCCTAGTAGCAGTTAGTTTTATTAGATAATTAGTTTGCTTCAATAGCTGATAACTTCACTGCTTGGAAAATTTAGGTGTGAACAAAGAAAAGCCTGCACTCAGCAGATATACTTACTGATGACGACAAACAAAAAAAAACTAGTTTTTTCTTCCTTAGTAATAATATTATCATAGTAAAATTTAAGTAAGTTACATTCAATACGCCAATCTCCACGATAGGATAACAATGGCGAGAGAAATGCTGAGTAAAAATTGATATCCATCCAAATAAAAATATGAAATAATTAACACAATTTGCGAAAAAGTAAAAGTAACTTTGGGTGAAAGCGAGCAGATAGAATAGGAAAAAAACGTATTGAATTATGAACTTGGTGTATTTCTGGTCTCCCATTCTCATTATCTTATACAAAGGCGCTGAAGTCCACTTAGAGAAGTGGTTTCCACGAAAATTATACCTACATTTAATGCGTCATGTATGGTTAATTATCTTTTAATACATTAATTAAAATTACAAAATATTTTAAAAGATGTACCAAGCACTTAATCCGGTAAAATAATTATGTCTCTATTATCCCAGGAATTATGTTAATTTTATATTTATATTTAATTTGTTTTTTCACGTTGGCATTATCAAACGAAATTTTTCGTTTTGATATGTTAAAATATTATTTTATCAAATATGAGATTATTTTTAATTTACTTATTTGAACAAATTGTGCGATTTGACTGAGCAACTAAACATTTGAATGCACTCTTGTATACATGGGGACAATCTTTACTTTGGTTTTTTTTAATATCTTATTATTTTGCTTATAATATGTTTATTGTAAACATGTAGCGTATGGCTATAACAAGTATTACTTTTGAGAACTTTCTTTACCCATATATTACTTAAATGGGACATGCCTAAATCGATTAAATTTTAATGCAATTTATTATAAATACACATATGTAATCATTTTTATACAGGGTTTTTTTCCCTTACAGGCGCTAATCAAAGCTCTTATAGCACGAATTCTGTAAATTTTAAAAGTCTTCAATACTTAAACAAAATGTAAGTATCGATTTTGTTGATCTAGGAGTTTCTTGGCATCATACGCCATTTCTCAAATCTTTACAAATAATACAGCGCAATTTCTTTAGGAATGAAGCCTTAATTTAAAAAAAAAACTTTTTTAACTTAGTCTATTACTGTGGTGATTGTAAGCTAGTCTGAGAACACATATGTTACAGTAGTAATAACTGGTGTAATTTAAATGACATCCGCGTGTTATGTTATGCTGTCAGTAATTGTCTTGCACATCGCGCCCACTGCACAATGCGCGGACTCGTCGTTAACGGCATGTTGACAAATTGAAAGAAAATACACCCGTCTAGTTATTTTGCTCAACTGCCGGCCAATACTGCCTGTTTTATTCTTTACATCATTTATTATGACCCTAGCCGACATAATATCATATGTGCTAATTGCAATATTGTTACAGTGCTTGCAATATTAAACGAAAAAAGTCAGGCGCAATCGTTGAAAATATATATAAAAGTACTAAATAACTCGATCAGTCAAGTCAATATGTCCCTATCACATGTACTGTTCCACATTTAATAAACTACTATTATTATATGACTCATGATACAGATCAGGTTTCTGAGGAAAGCCATAAATGAGGCGAGTCTTAGGGGACTTTGTTCAGGCATGGAGATCCGGGTTGGTGGTGGAAATACACACATACACACACACACACACACACATATATATATATATATATATATATATTTACGGTCACTTAGTATACTACGTTAGTTACCTACATTTTTATTTGATTTAAACGATTTGCCTACCGTGCATAGTATCCACTTATTTATAAAAAAATTCTTTAAATTTATTTTTAGTATTTTAAAAGTTTAGTACTCATAACATAAATTGTATACCAAGCCAAGTATTTACTTACTAGATTTTCTCATATGCTAATTTTTTCTCAATCCAAAGTATCCACGATGCATATAATTAAATTTCAATACACACTTTAAACGTTCACACATAGACTCGAGCAATTACAATAGAAAGAGATTATTTATAATAACATGATTATAGGCCGATGAGTCACATACAGGTAAATACGACGATAAGAAAACGCCCCCTCGTTTTTCAGTGATTAACGGCAAACCCACGGCCTTTGACACGACCGTCTGATGCATCTGATTTCCAACTCAAAGTGATTGTTAAATAGGTGGGAAAATATTGCAATATTTTACACACGTTTTCATTATTTAGGGCCGATTGCATCTGGAACATCACACAAACTTTCCATGTTGATAATTAACGTATACTTTTAATATCGATATCCCTTCAATGTACAATTCTTTGTCTTACTCAATATATGTTAAAAAAAATTAGTTACAATAATATCGTATATTTTTTGTTGAAGAATTTTTTTTTAAGTTTTGAGGATTTACACAGCGAAAACATATTTGATGATTTCTTTATAAATTTTAATGTTAATTAAGTAAACAAATGGTATTCTAAAAATTATTATCTAAATTAAATTTTCATATTGCATAAATATATTTTTAAAAATAACCTTGATTTTACGGTTGTCTCTTTTCACAGATGAGAAACCCTGGTATAAAAAATGCAGCCACACATTTTTATTTTTACGCAAAGGTCATTATGTTCACATTACTGTTGGAGCCACAACAAAACATGATTTTTTTTAATTATAATGTTAGATCGACATTCATGGCTATAATATTTGGTCTGATGTCGAAATGTTCAATTTTAATTGTTGATTGACCTGACTCTGGGAGCAACTCATCAATATTTAAAATGCCAACGTTTTATCTTCCTCGTCTGTCCAGATTATCGAAAAATATACTTTGTCAAATTATACTTCGGCATGATTACATTAAAACTGTTTTATAATTTACTATACATAAAAAAATACAATAAAACATCCATAAACATTATTTACAAGCTACTTTAATAATTAAATATATTAGTTAACAGTATTAGTTAATCTGAAATTGTTACTAACCAAAAATTCAAATGGCATTATATTATATGTACTCATAATATATAATAGAATAAACATTTTTTTTTAAAATAAGTTATTCGTTTTACACGATGTAAGTTTTTTTTATCTTGATTTAAAATAATGCCGCATTATTGCTAAATAGCAAACAGAAACTACTATTGTACATTATGCATTTTAATGTCTAGTTCTCTTTCGTCACTAATTTATTATATTTTTCTTGACTATTTAAAGTATTAATTTCAATTTCATCAAAGTGTTTCTCCTTATCTCATACGTCTAAAGTTTCGGAGCCCATTGTTTATCAAAACAATATTTTTCCATACGTGTGTAACGCTGCGATGCCGTTTCATAGTGAATCCCTTGCAATGCTTGAGGTGGTTACTTAGAATGTAAAATAATGAAAAGGCATGCAAGGAATCCGTGAAGATGCTAATCTAGAAGCTATGCTCTGGGCATACAGACGGTTCTTCAAGGCTAATTGTACACCTACACGGGTATGGTGGTACATTACTACAGAAGGAAATCGGATACTAGTACATTAACAACTTTCAACGAAAATGTATAATTATTCATTGTTACGATTCGAGTATTTCTATAGTGTCTTTAAATATTCAGGCGGTTAGAATACAATAAATAAGAGATAACAAAAAATATATTTTTGTGATTTTCACGTATTTTAATTTTAATGTGACTGGTTTCACCAACCTATACAGTTGGCAATTTAAAACATACTTACTGAGACTGACATTTTTAAACCGAGACTTTGTTTAAAAATGCCAGCATTAAAGGTTGGAGCAACTGTCGTATCAATACTAAAAAGTGGAATAACATATTTTATTGATGAAATATCAAAATCAATAGCAATTTTTGAAACATTAAAACATTTTACATAATTTTTTTTTTTTTTAATTTCAGGAGGATAACATAAAAGTCATCCAATGAATCCTCCTAAAAGGTTAGTGCAAATAATTCATACATTTTATAATGATAAGCATTTATCCGTTGTTACTTTATTTCAAAACCCTAAAAATATAAACGATTCAATCTGGAACATTATCCTCGTTTTTTTACAGCCTTGATATTCTGCAAATAATATTTAATTAAACAATTATTTCACCTTTAACAGAAGAATATAAATCAAACAATTCACGACCTATTATTATCATAGCTCTTCTAATAGTAACCTGAAATATTAGTAAAGTTCAACTCGTGCACGGGCTCATGTCGGGTGTCAGCAATTGTCCAATGTTATCAGTTCATCGCGTCCTATAAAGTTAGAGCAGACAAGAATCAACTGTAATTATTATGCGAAAGTGAAACTGTTCAATGATGAAAACCGATCTGGTTTCCGTCGAGACCAGAGATACCCGGCCTTAACTGCACGGTAATCACTTCCAATAGGTGCTTTTATCATAGGGTTACCATAACCTACTGATTAAAAGTAATATTTTTCATAGGAAATCTCTTTTATATGGAAACGCGTAATAATTTTTTTAAGTCTCGCATAACCTTACTATATTGTATAATAGTACATCTAAATTACCTATTAGGTTTCAAATAAACAAATCAGCATTCATTTGAGTATTTTGTGTAAGTAGTTTGATAAGGTTAATGATGAATTAATTAAGACTTTAAACCCAAATGCATTTGCAACGTAAAAAATCTTGTATTTACTTAGTATTTTTAAAATCGATATAGTTTTTATGTTTATCTATTATAACCGAATGAAACGTTTTAAAATATGTTTGTTGTAACTAAAAAATAATATTTAGAAGATTGATATTTCTATCAGTTAGTAAAAAAAATTACAAAAAATAAATATATCAAAGAGACAAAAACTGTAATGTTTCCCGAAAAAATAATCGATATATCTTTATATTTTCTTATGCGAACCGATTTCTTGTTTCTGCATTTCAATCGTTCACGACTTCAAAAAAAATCGCATTTTAAATTGAGTATTTATAGGCTTAGCAGCATCATTATAACACATTTTTGTTAATACTTCAGTAATTTTATCATTTTTGTAGATTGAAAAATACTAACAATCATTCCCAATGAAATCGCTGCACATAAAACCCAACAGCTGCTAAGCACTACATCCGAACTTACACTTTTCCCCAACAGCATGACAACTGCGAGGCGATAGTTTCGACTTCCAAATGTTTTCATTTTCTATGCCAGATTGCAAAAAAGTTTCGCCTGTCTGAGCAGTGGAAGTATGAAAGACATGATCTGTCCATTACCCTGGCTGGCGCATTAGTGCGCTCACTGGGAAACCTCCGATCAGTGCACCTGCTGTGGTAGATTTATCACTCTTTGAAAGAATTAGACCATATTTTGACGGATTTAAGTAGCTATGCACAGAATATAATACGTAGAAATATATCAAACGATCTATCATTCAAAAGTAAATAAATTATTAAGTACCCGTCACTGCCAAAGGTAAATAATGGTTACTTATTTAGGAATGTTAATCAAGGTCAAAAATTAAGTGCAATGTTAGGAGGTATATTATTAAATTCTAAGATCCGTTTTACGCATCAAATAATATTTTTTAATTGATCTTAAACGTTCTAATTATTATTAAATTGTTCGTGGATGGTATTTTTATGGTAATAACGAGTATACGTAGCGTTTTGGGCTCTCCGTTTAATCTTTTGCAAATTCTTCCTCGTTCTTTGAATTTGCATATTTTCTTATACCGCTTTTACCTGTTTATTCAAACCAATATCGACAACTCGAGCAGATTATTTTACCTCTTTAGTCCAGTTGTTTTGAGGTTAAATACCTTATTCGTATTCTTTTGAAGCTCTGTTAGGAAGAAGTACTTACATGAAATTGTTTGGTAAACCGCAACTTTTCGGTTCCACATTACGATCAGCGCTGCCAAGATTTCTCAGCAATGTCAATATCCGCTTGGAGAATTGCTTGGCAAGATTTTCTAACTTTTAAAGCTTTTTACGATGTAAATCCGGCCAACTAACTGTTTTTGTGAGCTAGATGAGAGAGTCGTACTATTTTAATGTTTTAATGACACAATAACATAATATGATTATAGACTCTTACGTTTCACATGAATTCAAATAAAAAAATTACCATTTACCGACCGATTCAATGACTATTTGCTGATAATCAATCCGCCGAAAAATGCTAATACGACAGAAGTACAACTTACATTTTTGTATTTTAGAAAAGTATTGTTAAATTTTTTGTTATTCAATTACTTTGAAGTTATTGTAATTTAATATTTGACAATTTTTCTCATTTTCAAGAAAAATAATTTATACCAATATTTTCCTTTTTGGGGTACACGCTGCCATTTTGTTTAAAAAAGTTTTAGGTAGTTATTTTAATAACATAACAATGTTATAGAGTCTTTATAAAAATCAAAAACAAAATAGATACATAAATTAATAACTTTAGTTGCCTCTGTTATAAGTACAGTTTGTGTTGAAAATTAAATTAACAATTTGGTTAAATACGAGTGGTTTATTACTTGCTATCAGTGCTGCCGGATGACTTACAAAATGTCATAAATCACCAGGCGTTGTGAAAGGACTCTCGCTTTTATTTCATCGCTTTGGCATTGCAGACGCACGATTATGTCGTGCACTGAACCTTCGTCAATCTGCCTCGGAGGCCGAACTAATTGGCTAGGAAAAATAGGTTCGTTACTGTGTCTTATTGCTTAAGGATACAGTTTTTATGGTGGAGTAGAGCTCGTGGGTTTGTTAACGCACAAATCTCAAAAATATCACAAATCAATTATTATTATTCACATATGACGATGTGCATAGTATATGAAATCACAATGAGTAATTCTTTTGTTCATACTGGACTTTCTTTAAATAAAACAGTATTTATGAAGCCAAAAGCTGCAGTTAAAATGCTTTGCAACTTTTATAAGCTATCCCGTATTAAAGTAAAAACAATTTAAAAAAATGGATACAAATTCTCACGTCGACGCAAAATAAATACAAAACTATTAAATCACCTGATCAATTCATCAGAAAAATTTTTAGATCATGATGTTGTTTAAATTGATTTTTATATTTAATTTAATTGTTAAGGCAAAAAACAATAGGATATTGCGTATCATATTTCAATTTAATCTAAACAATACATATAACCGTTCTTGAAATGCAACAACAATGAAAAATTTTCTTTTCAAAGAATAAATCGTCAAATCTTCAATTATAATATCAACACACTTACCGTAGCCAGTTGTGGTTACTTCTTTAATCATTGGAAAATTATTGGTGTTTTTATTAGCCGTACAGAATGAAAATGTAATCAATTAATTAATTAATCTAAATTTGTTTCATGATTTTTTCAATTATCCTTTGACCTCTTTTACTTTAAAAATACCTTATTTTAAATTATTAGGTAATTTTTAATTACATTAGAGGATATTGTTTACCAGTTTTGATAAAATATATATCACCACTTCTCTGGGTAATATCTTTTTATCCAATTTATTATTAAAATATACAAACAAATACAAAAGATATATAAATGTATTTTACAATAATATACAGCAAAGATGGGATGATTTCGCAAATAAATATTTACAAATGCAATTATGTTCAATAAATAATTTAAAAGTAATCAGCGTAGATAGGGTGTTTCTTCAGGTCATCTTCGGGCTTGTGCTTAGGGGTGAAGGGGTTCTTTGCGGGATCAGCGTTGAGGCTAAAATCAGATATAGTTTTATTAGTAAATCTTTTGATATAAACTTATTGAAATTGCGACAGACATGTACGAATACTCTAGCAATTGAATATTTAATCTCAGTGGTATGCTTTGGCGTCAGTCAGCTAAGTACAAAAATGTTAGGCTACCTGTACAGAGATGGTGCTTTCGCGCAGTCAACGTTGTACCACCAGTCGCAAGCGAAAATTTCTTGGTTGAACAGAGTTCCGTTGGTGCAGAGGAAAGAAGCTCCCTGGTCTCCCTCGCGACCATCGTGGCAAGTGTGATATGCCTAGAAAACAAATTAATTAAATATTAGTACACAAAAGGGGTTTTTTTACATAATTTTTCCTCACTCAAACTCAATAACTACATCTTGTAAGCCCCACAAGATATCTGCTACATTAATACTGCGTTGGAGAATGGTTTGCGTCTAAGCTTTAAATTGAGTTGCTCTAAATGTTTTAACAAAAAAATATTATTTATAAAAATAACCTACAATTTTTATTCATTTCATCGAGGGTACTAAATTCAGTTCAACTAAAAAGTCAAATTACCGGTTACAATATTTTATATGAACGCTTTTAAAAAAATGGCAAACTACTTGTTAATTTACTGTATTATTCATGTCAAGGGTGTACCGGTTGTATTTAGAATGTAAGACAGTAAGCATATGAAAAAATAAGTTTAACTGCATGGATTTGCGATTCTGTACACGTACGCACCGGTGTAAATGTTCTAATCGTTAAATATGAATATTGTGGACTTACTAACCATTATAATAGCAAAAGATTTTAAAAATTAGATTAATTACAAAAAAAATATATATAGCGTTTTTCGTGATATAAATTACCTCTTGTTCATTATCTTAATATCTTTGTTATTATGTCAAAACTATATTAATATGGAACATTCTGATTAAAAAAATACGTATATTAAAAAAACTCTAAGTTCAATTTCATTGATATTAATATATGTACTTTTTACTAATTTATAGTTAAGTAAATAGCATTATCTGTGTTAAAATATTTTAACACTTTTTTCTCATTAATGAGTGTGAAACTTCATTATCACAAAAAAAAAAAAGATAATGTTATCCTTATACCATTCCGAATCTCACTCTTGAACCTGTCACAATTATGCAAATTTATATTGTGTATGGACCAAATATGTTTACTAGTGATGTAACATGTGTTGTTGGTGAGTTTGTACCTGGCAGCCAGCCTCCACGTTGGCGTACATGCCGGGATGCACTGGCACGTGGCCGCAGTGGAAGCTGGTGTGGGGCACGGAGTGGTACGTGGGGTAGTCCACGCCAGGCACTCCGGGCACCTTGCTCAGGTCCTGGGGCTTCTCGTGCTCCCTCACAGCCTTCTTGAAGGAGGCCACTTGGTAGTCTTCTGGGTAGTAGTACTCCTGGGGTTGCTGGTGGTACTGCTTAGGACTGTAGTGCTAAAATACGTTAAATAATTAATACGTTATTTCTTATTATTTCATATTATAATGATAAAAGTTCCTTTGTATTTTGTCTTCACATTGAGCTTATTAAAATTATTTGCATTACTAGTTTCGACCCAATACACTGCGTCATCATCAGATGCATAACTAACATGAGTTTGGTTATGCATCTGATGATGATCCAGTGTATTGGGTCGAAACTAGTAATGCAAATAATTTTAATAAACTCAAAGTGAAGACAAAATACAAAGGTACTTTTATCATTATAATAATGGATCTTCACGAATAAAATTCCTTGTCCCTCAACAAGCTTATTATTTCATTTACTTGTTTGATTAATTAAAACCGTTTATTTTCTTTATTTTTATATTTGTGTTTGTTTTTGTATGTTGAATCATTGTTTTTTATACAGCGAATATTTCATTCTTTTATTTCATTCTACTTGTCTTTGAGTATATATTATTTTGTTTTTACTATAACATGTATCTATACTTATGAAGACTGTACAGCACTTCTCTTATATATATATATATATATATATATATATATATATATAATTATATTTAGGTTTAGTCACCATCATTTATATTTCTGTCCAATATATATATTTTTAGTTGTTTAGATAATAATATGACTACTTGTTATATCTCATCAAAAGTGAGAGCTTTGTCGCCTTAGAGAGGCTTTACTAGAGTAGAGATGCCTCTGCAGTGTGAAATCACTCATTATCTGAATGACACATTAAGTGTTTTTTAACGTTTTTAATTATTATGAATGTATTTCAATTACATGAATTATTTATTGGTGAATTAAGTTTTTTATTTTTTATTTATTCGATTACATAATTTAATTTTTATTCGTTTTTAATACAAAAGAAATTAAGCAATAAATTGAACATTAAATAAGAAAATGGCTAAATAAAAACCAGTTTTGATAAAATGTATTTTATAACTTATTGTATAATTATGTATTGTATAATAATTTTTTTAATAAATATTATCAACCGGTAAAGACCATGAAATATTATAAAAAATTACAATTGTAATTATTAAATTTAAAAAAGCCTTAACCCGATTTCTAGTAACAGTCATATTGCATTAGTAGGTTATTGCGATAGTGTATACCTAATAGGCATTGATACTATAAAATGTGACAGATTTTCCATAAAGTCTAACCAGTTATACTAAAACTCGTATAAAGTTACTTAACTTTGTAGAAAATCCATACAAAACATGTTATCATAACTAAAAAACGACCAATCGAATGCAATATATTAATATCTAAACCAATCGTATACAATCATACTATAAAATATATCACCACTCTAATCAACTAATGGTGCTAAAAAGCTGTTGTTCGGTCGTACAAAGCTAAATATTAGGCGGTGGCGTGTCGTGAATTCACTGGCGGGGCAAGCCCGAGTGCACTGCACCCAGCTAGACGATGCTCATTAGATAAACATAGCACATAAATCCATAAGCCATGAAAATATTCACACTAAATAAGCACAATTTACGCTTCGGTTCCGCTGGTATTTTGGTGAATGGATAAATGTATTTGGCGTTAATCCGTGAATTTAAGTAAAATCGTTTGCGATTAAGATAGCTGTCTTTGTTAAATAATATTTTTGGTTATTTAAATTAAATTTATAAATAATTATTTAATTACATTACCCTACAAAAAAGAGATTTCTCTTCAATAATAAGCGTTTTGATATTACCATAGCCTTTTTGTTTTATTTTTCTTAATGTACTAAGGTGATAATAACGCGTTCTGACCAATAGCCAATTGCTTATTATTATTTATAATGTGTCGAAATCCCTATCTTGTTTGCTTGATATTTAACCATGGGCACTGCCGCATTATTTGTTACCCAACAAGTCAAACAGTGCCTATATTGGCACGACTTTTCATACAAAGAAAATGATTTTTGTGCTATTATGTCATTTCCTCTATGTTTATTCTCCGACCACAACTTCCTGTAGTTTTTAAATGATTGCCAATACCTTCCTGTTCTACAATATATTATGTAGATTTAAATAACCTCATTTTCCGATATACAAGTTTCCAATATCTCGTAATGTATCAACGACGTGCAATCCATAATAAATGCATTGCAATACAAAATAATTTGTATTGCGTAAATCTTTAATTTTTAAGTTCATTTTTATTTACTTTGAAAAAACTCTATACATAGTTTTCACGTATAAACCATATAATAATTTTTGCTATATCATTATATAACTAAAAACGTCAATACTAATTTTCTATGAAATAATACGGTTCTGTGTTTATTCAATGCATAATAATAATAAAAGTTGGCAAACACTGGTACGTACTTTTGAAATTTTAATGTGAATTTATTATATTTATCATAATATATATAGGAAAGGTAAATATAAATAATTTTACTTAATTGTAAAAAGTATCCTATAATACTTGGTTTGTGTTTTTATTTTGAAAAACATGCATTTTTCAACTACTAAATTTATTAAAGAAAGACAATACCGAATAATTTAAAATTTTAAAGTAATTTACAGCAACATAAATTTCTATTAACGAGGATTTGCCAACCCAATTGAATATTCATATTCTATTTAAATGCTTTAATTTGTAATAATTCGGTTTCTAAAGACATCACGTCAGTTTCATGCAAATTAATTTCGTTTATTATTACTTTTCGTACATTATCCGATTTTTTAAATGGCTTGAGTATGTGCAAAGCTTTCCAATTTTATCATAGTTTATCAATTCATGTGAATTTTGCAATGATATTCAATAAAAATACTGAATTTAACTACTTATTGTCAATTTTAAAAATTATGATTAAAAAAATACATTTAAAATATTTAAAAAACCACTTATCACTGTTAAATCATTTTTCTTTTTAAAGCCTACTTTTATTATAATTTGTTTAGTACACTCAACGTTTATAAACTAGTTTTAAATTAAAATTTTAAACATACATTACAATTTTTTTTGTATATATTGATATCATTTTAAAATATGTCTAATCATCAAAAATTGATATTCATAGATGTTGCGTTGTATTGGTATTGTCATATGTGAATTAGTAACTATAAAAATATTAATTTAAAAAAACCTTGTAAAATAACACACGATGGTTATTTATTAAATATTATGCAGTATTAAGGGTGTTGTATACAACTTTAAAAAAATTAAATAAGAGTAGGCTTATGAGAACTTACATGGGGTCTCACAGCTTCAACCACCGCCCAGCTGACCATGGCACACAGCCAGACCGATAGGACCTTTCCTGATATGGAGCACATTGTGGTAACTTTGTATTGCGACGTTCACAGGTTTGAACTGCAGTCGGGCACGTCTGGTTCTCTCCGCTGATATCAGTCGTGTGGTACTGCCTCCATTCCCAAGAACAATATCGCTTATGGTAAAAGCAAAAGTTCACTTAACTCCAGCATGCCCATCCATTTTCCAACCATTCGGATTTTTAAACTTATATAGTAAAGCTTACTTTTTTTGTATAGTAATAAAATATGAAATATTTTTCATTTTTTACTATTTTATTTCTGTTTCATGCAAAATCGTACTTTATCATGTTTTTTTTTATTTCATTTTACTCTTTTATCATTTTTTAATGAATATCTTTAAACATTTTAAGCAGTCTATCGCTTAGTGAAAAGCTATTTTTTGCAGGTATTTCAGAAAAAAACTAAATCTGTTACACATCCCCAGTGCATCAAATTTATGACGATCCTATTAATATTTGTGTACTGATTAGCATAAAAGGGTGCACTTATATGTTATTTGATTTAAAAATAATAGAATTATAATCACTTTGATTAAATATTGTCATGTGGTATACTATTTCAGGCAAGTAGTCTGTAAGTGTAATATTAGTTGATTGAAAAAAAATGCGTAGGTCGAATTGGTAACACACTGACGATAATTACTCGAGTGACCTTGGGAATTGTTCTAGTAAAAGCAGAGCTCGATTATGCACATATTGCGAAGTAAATATATATTAAATAAAAAAATAGTAATCCATATAGCACAGTGCGGGCGGCGCAGGGTTGGCCGGGGCCGAGGAGTTGCGCCAGACACACGGTGGTCCGGCCGCGCCGCCGCTTTCTCTGCTCAGGTATATTATTTAACATGTTTCGCTTCAGTGTGATGACCTGCGGTTGTCATTTTGTTATGATAATTGGCCGTGGTGGTTTAATTAAATTGTTTTAGATTTGTCGGGTTTTGTTTTTACGCGTGTTATGCATACTTAATCTTAGATAATCGATTTGATTCCCATGCTGTTTTCTTCCTGGCTGTATTTGTTGTGTAACAATTTAAATGTAGACACGGTTTAATTTGACGACGTTAGTTGTGGTTTTAATGTATTAAATCAAAATAATAAAATTTTGACTTGAGTATGATTTAATATTTACTCAATGCCAGGATTATTTGTTACTGCGAAGTTTTTATTTTGACTTCACAAAAGTTTCCTTTCGTGTAGCATGTTTTTGTTAAGATGTTTTCACTTGCGTAAAAGTGATAATGATCTTTTGCAAACATCGCAACACGCTACAAATACTTTTCTTTAATCGTGTGAAAGGTAATTTTGTTATTATTACCTTGTGGCGTATTTCATATATAACCTTTAGTTACGTATTTACGTAAAATACATTTACCCTTAACCCAGCAGCTCTAAGTTAAAGTTATATATACTTTTTAGTTTTAGATAGAAACACAATCGTTTAGGTCGTGTCACAAAGTGTTTTTCGGACCAACCTATTGTTCGCCGCCGACTACTCTCCTGTAGCCTAATTTCGAAATAAACGAACACTTATATCATACGGTGTGGCGTTTTATATCATTGGATACAAAAAATCAACTTCAGCGTCATAGTACGGCCACTTTCAATATCTGCTCGTTTGGCAGACCCGCAGATGTGTCTAAGGCTATCACATATCGCCGATGTAGCTCAATACTGTTACTTCTCAAATTTCACTGTGTGAGATTTATTCTTTTTAAATATAAACATTTTCAATCACGTGCAAAATTTTGTGCAATTTAATATTTGTGATTGTAAATAAATCGATATGTTGAAAGTTGTGTAATTGATGCTGACATTTTTTGGGTTACAAAATGTATATGTTTGACGCTTGATATATATGGAAAACTAGCTGATCAGAAAATATTACGTATATAAAGCCATACTAATATCGAAAGAAACCTTAATGTTGAATTGGCACACCATGGGCAAGAAAAAAGAATGAATATTATACCTTTCATTTCAACGATTCCTTATAATTATCTGCATATAAAAATATTACTAGGTATGTGGTAAAGGTCATAAATTTAGGTATGTAAATAAGCAAAAACTAGGGAAATATTTCAGTATTTTTTTCTAAACAAAAATACTATTTTTTTTCCAGGTATAACAACATTAAAATTGGATACCAATATACACGAAATATTTTTTAAAGTTTGTCATGAGGAATTTATTCATATATTTCAAGAGAGTTATAACGACTCGTGCACTGTAAGGAGGTGTAATAGCAAATTTGTTTCAAAGCAATTTGTAATTTTTCAGTACCGGCAACGCTTGACAAAAAGTTCTTGCGTATATTGGATTGAATACGTTTCATTGGTATTTGATTACTTAAATACTGTTATTTTTTAACTTATTTTTTACTAGAAAAACTAACTGAGTCTAATTTTATTTTTAAATTAATCTGATTTTTCACATTGTTGTGAAATTTAAAAAAACACTTTCACGTTTTATATATATATAATTTTTAGGACTTTAAATGAATAAAACATAAATCATGTTGAATATGTGATACCTTACGTACAATCTAAAAACGAAAATAATTAGATAGATCATTGCTTAATTTTTCAATTTTCTTAAGATTATGCGGTTAACGTTGCAAATCCTTTGGAAAGATATCACATCTACAGCGTTATTATAATGACTTTGGATATGGAATTCATACAAGTTTGCTTGAATAAAATTTAAAAAAAACATGAAATCTACACACAAAATCAAATTTAATGGTATTTCTGAAAGTATAAATATTTAAAATTAATATTAAAAATGTCGACAAATGAAACAAATCGACGATTTTCCACAATACCTTGAATGGATTATATATTCTATCAAATCTGAAAACATAAAAATCCCAAGGTATTTTCCATTGTGAAAAACAGACACATTCAAAGCAATTAACCTTCTACTTAATGTACCAAAAAAATTATCATTAGTCTTTTTAGATTAAATCGTAATTAATAATTCAATCACTAGATACCACGAAAATTTAGTTGCTAGTTCAAGATTTTTAGGTAGACTTATTATTTCCAAGGCCACCCATGGGATACTAAGGTATGATTTAATTGAATGAGTTTCAGACTGACATTTTCATATTAATAGTTATGAATAATTTTTTTAGTATGTTGTCTTCGTTTTAAATGCAAATTCTTATTTGATGAATGAATTTACTTGATTTTTTAAAATATATTTGTGTTCCTTTGCACATCGTTAACGTAGTATGAAGGTTATTAAATAAACCATTATTTGATGCCCCTGAAGATATTATATACCGTAGATTGGCTTCGCTATGATCGTGATCGATTTCAGTTTTCTTTATTAATCATACGTGATGATTTTTAATGATAAAAGTTAGTTGTGACCATAAATCAATATTTACACTTAAAAGTTTGTTTTACTAATAGATTTTCTATGACTACAAAAATATGAGAAGCAAATCATATAAATCTATTTTCCGTCATTAAGTGATGTGTCGATAATTTGGCATATTCTTCATTTCAGAAATGTTTCAATTAAAAAATATAACGCAAAGGATACGGTGTTAATAGACAATATGTAAATGTAAAGAGAATCCGCTTTACAAATGAGTATAGGAATCTCATTTATATATTTCACATGATGCTGATAACAAAAATAAAACTATAAAGTCTTTATTATTCTTGCTTTAAGGTTTGGTTTTTCAAAGCTATTAGTTCTTCACAAAATTATTTAGTAAAGTGTGGTTACTGTGAATGTGTTGGCATAAGAGAGTTATTATAAAGTAGGCATTTTATGCAATCGGTGTTGCGAGCAAGGTTATTCACTTATTACGTGTTATTGTTGCAATATTTTGGAATTCTTCTAACATTAAATAAAATAGATTAAGTCAAGTAAAATAGATCCTACATAAAGTTCCTAAGCTATTTTTAATATATTTACGTTCTAATATTAACGTGTAATAAAAATATAATTTTACAGTAAATAATTGAAATTTATTGACATTAATTAAAAAAAAAAAATCGAATCAATAAAGCCAATGCCAATAATGCTTTAATATATTTGTAAATAATCTGTATGCAAATGCCTAAAACGAGAGATTTAGTAATTATTTTTATACACTTTTTTTCTACTTTATACGATGTTTTAAAAACATCATGTTACTAATCGAAAGTAAATTTTCTTTAACTTGAACATATTTCTTGTATTTATTGTAACTGTAGTCAATATAACGGATTATTTACCTGGTTAAAATATAAATAGTCTTTAAAAAGTATTTTTTTTAAATTATATATATATTATATTGATTTTCGCTTTGCTTCAGGTTATTTATCCCTCATTAATTTAATTTTCAACATAATTTATGGAAACAAAAAATAGTATCTTTAATATATTTTTTGAACGTCTTGTGTTATTTTTGAAAACTTCAATGTATATTTGAAAGAAAAAAAAGATTACGCAAATGATTTTAGTTTATTTTTAAATACAAAAGAAGCAAATAAATATGTTTTATAACAAATAATTTACAATACAACGATATGGTAGAAGGTTGTTTCGCTTCAAATTAAAATTTTTTTAAGAAATTAAAACTATAAATCAGATAATATTGAAAAATATGTTCATATTTTATTTCAATGCTTATTTTCTTTGTTCGCTCGTGAGAATTTTGGATATCTTGGAGTCGTCGGCTTAGTGTCTCCAATGAATCCATTCATTTTCCCATACATCTAAAAAATTTACATCGATTAAAAGTACGATGGTTATAAAATTAAAATAAATAGTAGAAATTATTTATATTTTAAAAAATTATTACTTACTATTGGTGTGAACATTTTAGTCCCAAAATGCTCAGTAGTGTGTTCCATGGGGTTTTGGTCGAAATTCTGGTATCTACTTTTCAGGAAATTATCGGACCTTTGTATGGAATTGGTGGCGCGGTTTGCGTCTTGGCTGTTGTAATCAGTTTTCGTTGGATTTACAAAGATAGCGTTGTTCGGCAGAACCAAGTGAGACACAATCGGTGTGTATATTTTCTTGTGCGCTGGCTGGAGATGGCTGAAGAGAAAAGTGAGGCGGTCATTCTTCAACTTGACAGGCGATCTGTAACAATAAATCAAATCATTTATACATGTTAAATGTCTCTAACGCTTGTATTACATACATGCTTTCTAACGTTATAGTGTAAAAAAAGTTACTTGATCTTTATATCACATGGTTGATGAATCCATATAAAGTCTGTTTGAGATGACGATCTTCTTTAACTACACTTTTTATGATAAATAATATAAAAGCATAAGACTTAATGCATTATAGTCGTATAACGATCGAAATGTTGGTAAAAAATATATATCAAAACTATTTTATTTTAAAACGCGGTGATATCATAAATTATTGTCATAGAACCCGTACTTTTTTTGTCAATATAATTTTTTTTATAATAGCGCTCATTCTGTCTTGGAAAGGGTCGTAGATGATTTTTTTTTATCTATCCCACAGGCTTTTTACTAGGTTTATTTAAAGCATCATCTTTGCTAATCAGTAAAGAGATATGACTTATATAATTGACACCATTTTTGTCAAGTTTATAACAATAAAGACGTATATAGATTTAAAAAAATCTAAAAACAATGTTTGAGAATTTGCCTTGCTAAAACAATAAATTAACTTTGCAACTTTACTTAATTTTTTTCAATAAACAATTGTCTATGACCAAACTTATATTCCTAATATTATTTTATGAGACAATTAATTACAGATAATTTATTAATCTAAACTACCTTTTATTAAAAAGACTTGGTAAATCTAAAATGTTTACAAATATTTTACGGCTTTAATGAATCGGTATATTTTGTGTTTACACATTCTTTTCCACTCAATCGGGTTAATATTTGTTGCGATTACATATAAGTTTTTTTTAGGATAAATGTGTGATATTCTTGTTGAAAAAGTAAAAATTATATATTTACATAAACTATAATATATACAGAATATTATAATGCTAACTTATCACTATATATTTATATTTCCTGACATTTTTTTAGACACAGCTAATAAATTAACAATTATTTTTAAAGTTAAAGTATTAAAATAATAATTAAAAAGTTTCAAAATAAAATGACTATTCCCAAACTATTGAAAAAAGATAATAGATTAATAGGATAACATTTAAATAAAGATGTGAATACGTTGTTATTTTAGTCTACATTTATACGTCAGTATACTTTTCGGTTGTAACTAATTTATTTATTACTGGAAAAATAGTTTTAATTTAACGATAGAAGCAGTTTTAAATAAATTAAAATACAGGAATGTATTTTAATTTAACTACGTCAATATTTATACTGGATTCTTGTGGTTGTTTGATCTCATTTCATATTTGTTCAAGAGTATAAAAAAATAATCAATTTATTGAAGCTTCAATTGATCGGAAATAATCTAGAAAACATGAAACTTTATAAATATAAATAAAATAGTAAAAAACCCACTGTAATAGTTGTAAAAAACGCTATTAAAATTTACCTGATGATGTATGTAGTTTCTATTGCATCAGGGTGTAGATTGCAGGACCTTCCATAGACTGACACGAATCGGCCATTTTCAGTTAAAAACACCTTCAATGTCTCTTCAGGTTGCTTCTGATATTGGTAAGGGTGGCGTTGCAGTCTATAAACATTTGCACGGTGTTTTAGATTTACAAAAACTTGCTCGAGCGGAAAAAACCAGGTAGACATTTCATAACGCTAACAAGGGGGCGGGACAATTCTGATCTTTTAACCCAAAGGTTCAACATTTTAAACGTGGGTGCTGCCGCCGTTAAGAGCGACCCATATTTTTATAAAAATGTTAATAATAATTATAGTGTTTTTAACCGAAACAATAAAAGTTGTTTAAATGTTAAATCAAGCTGATTTACAGATAAAATCCCGGAATGTCTGCTCATTTCTACATTGAGATCTTATAAACACGCTATTTCATAACACACAGTATCTATAAATAGGTATTTTTTAACGTAGTTTTTCTAAATTGTAATTTTTTGTGTTCGCTATTTTAGTGAAAAGACTCAAGCAAAGGCAATCTAGTAATTTGTCTACGGGATTTAATTCTGTAGACAGGCGAGTAAGCGGTTTGGATCCATCAAAGGCAGCTACGACTGTGACCAAGTTATTGCGTTTCAGGCATTTTGCTTCATAAAAAAAATAACTACATAAAAATTAAGGGTGAAATTAATTATATTTGACCTGTATTGTTAATGTCTAGTTTTACTGTAATTACCAAATTGTGATACTATAATAACTATAGCATACAATAATTAAAATTACAAAAGTATTTTTTTTTTTTGTGGTTTTAGAGTAACATTTAACTGTTTTCGATATTAAATATAGTATATATTAAAATTATCTTAAAGATTTTCTTGCTGTATATTTATAATTAATTTATTTACATTGTACTTTCTCAATATGAATTACACGAATAAAAACCAAATACACATTCCTTTACGCATGCAGACTTATTGTGTTTATATATCTTTTAGGAACGATTCACATTTAAAATAATGGTATGTATCACTTTTCTTGTTAATAAATATAGTAATCAAATTTTATTATCTATAGTAAATATATAAAATAACCAATTTCGTGTTTAAGTTGTAAAATATCATTCAAACAAATACACCATTGGATTATACTGTTTTATATTTTTACAGTGTGTAGAATCTGACTTAAAACTATTCATTCTGTATATTTAAAGCTAGGCCTCTATGTTGTAAGTTTCGAATGAAGTATTTATTACTGTAATAAACATAAAAAAGTAACAAAGGATCGCAATTTCATTCTTGATATCTTTGATTCGAATTTAAGTTACCTGCTTAGCAAGTACGTGGGAATCACTCAACAATTTGAAGTCGTTCTCCTGTAAGCTTGTCAGGTGGTGATGTATGATCCTCTTATGCAATATCAAAACCTCTATACTCGATCTACTTTTATACTATCTTTTTTTTAGAAATCACGACCACGCGCATTTTTCATTTACTTCCTGTTCCTTTTGTTATTGCACGTATAAAGCTGTAAATTAACTGCGTGACGAACGGAGCGTCAACAATCCCCAGATTGGGTAACCGTGCCGTTGAATAACCACCTGGAAAGGATCTGCTTGGCTTATATGTGTCTAGCTTTTTGTTAACATGAGTATAAATTCTGGTTAGTGCATTTTAAATTTGTGAATGCACTCACGAAAGGATTAAACTAGTGACAGTCAAATTTGTTGTATTTATATTACAAAAAAATCTTTATTATTCTCGGTGTCTTACGTACTTGGGACATTTTAAATGCTAGAAATAGTATTCGTTTTTTTTTTTTATATTACCGTATTTCTTAAAAAGAGTTATTTTTATATTTTTAAAATATACCAGCAGAACAATATTTTTTTAAAAAAACCCAGCCCTATGCGAATATCATACATTTTTCACCAGCCTTCAGACAGGACTTTTGTTTCGATGAAGATTGATAAATATATATATAAAGTAAACCTTTTTTTATTATTTAAAATGCTATAGCTCTTTTGTAAGCAGCTAAAAACCAATGAAGTATCGAATATTTTTTATAAAACGTAAATAATATAGCTATCTTTAAAATCCTTATATTAGGTAAGTAGATTTGCCATAGAATTATTGAACCTTCTTTGATCGAACACTACTCCATCGGTGATCGCGTATCCATCTTTGTTGAACCTGTTGAGGTTCAAGCGATCCGCTCTGAAAGCAGAATCGGGAATTTTACCTCCGATAGCGGGAAGTACCTGCTCCCTGAATATCTGACGTTTGGTCTGAAAGCACACACAAGTCAATAACATCTTTAAACTGATATTTAAAAAAACCGAACATTACTATAGTTTACACTCTTCAATGAGACAAACAATTCTGTGAGTCCCGGTGTATTTGTTATTTTTTTTATATATTTGGTATGAAGCTCAATTATAGAACAATGCTATTACAAACCTTTCTTGATGCTTTAGTGCTTGTTGGAGAAGCCGTGGTTGATATTGCTTGTAACATTAAACAAAAAAGTATGCATAAGCCGATAAGATTAATTGAAGATCCCATCGTTGTAACAAACGAAATCTTAATATAAATTAAAACTATTGATATTTTGAACAATGTTATCTATTTGCAAGCAAAAAAATATATTTTTTGTTTAACATTTATCACTTCTTTATTTTTCACTTGAAACACGTAGGTTTTCACTGAATACACTGTTTTAAGTACCTTCTCTTCCGACGAATGAAGCTCGACTAATGCCTTGGGCCGGCCATCATGTGAGACCCACTCATTAATCTGCTTTAGTTAGTTTTTTTTAAAGTACACGATCTTCCATTATTTTCACTACTTTTGCATTGTATATTTACAATGCAATGCTGCCATTAAAAAAACTGCAAGCTTTTTAAAAATGTATTATCGTTATATTTAGTGATATAAATTGATCAAAATATTTTTCAAATAACAATCCATTCAATGATTCTGAACTTTTTTGATTTTTTATGTTCACCCAAGCATTTTAATATTTGCGTTGTTGAAAATAACTATCTCTAAATATAAGATTACTTTGTGAAATATTACCGTGGACTTGTAATTTAAAAGTTATTCAATTGAATAACGTACGTTGTTTTAATAATTATAAGGTAACATTTTTTCAATTTTAATAATTTAATAATAAGTAAAGTGTGTATACGAAGAATATAATTAACTTGGATGTAGAATCTCCGTAGCATGTTCTACTGTCACGTTCTTTACGCACCTATTTCTTTAAGAGTACACTTTGGAATTTTTATACTACGTTTTAAAATAGCTACCAATTATTTTACAGAAAAAATTACAAAATAAAGTGTTTAAAAAAAAAATTATTTAAAAATATACATTATAAATCAATCTACACAGAATTTTCATTTGAATTGAAGTGCCACGTTTTTGTGTTTTGATTTTATGTTA
The DNA here is from genome assembly GCA_022113835.1 of Atopsyche davidsoni. Classification (NCBI taxonomy): domain Eukaryota; kingdom Metazoa; phylum Arthropoda; class Insecta; order Trichoptera; family Hydrobiosidae; genus Atopsyche; species Atopsyche davidsoni. The sequence continues at coordinate 2,919,856 of JAILWY010000006.1, read as the reverse complement.
CAAAAGTTAAATAAGTATCCGTTATATTTAAAAAAAATTGTGAATAGATTTCACTTAAAAATAATTATATATTTTTATTTTATTTTGCTTAGTTGTAAAATTTTCTTTAGATAGTCGCCAATACAAGGAGGTAATGACTATAAAAATATAAATTATTTAATAAAAAAATCCCTTACATTTAAACCACACATAAAAATGCATTGTACATGTTACCGAATCTATTAAACATCGCTTTATAAATAATTTTTTTTTTTAATCCATCAGAAATATATCTCGATATGTAAATGTCGCAAGCTCTTATCTCCTTCACATACGCCTTCGGTTGTGACTGCTGCCACTCTATAGTATTATATGTGCGATGTCAGTATTAATTAATTTTATCCACAGTGTGACAGGCGTAAGTCAAATTGCATCATTGTAAGGCTTTCCTGTTAGAAAATAAATTGATCTTTCGAACCTTTATTCTTTATCCAACAATTCTTCTACTAAGACTACCTCTTTTCTATGAAACATTTTTTTATTTTATTTACTTCGATATTCTAAGTATAACTTATTAAATTTTGGGCGAATTTTCAAAAGATATATGTAATATATACAATCTTCATAAAATTTAGATTTAATATGCATTTTTATGTATAAATAATAATGTAATTTAATAATTACTATTTTATTATTACACATTTAATGGGTTTTAATGGTCCTAAAAATACAAGGCATACATAATAGCAGAGCACTGGCTCCATTTTAACAGCCTTCATGCTATAGCCTCTAAGCTTATGGACGCTGAAAAACTTGAGCTACTCGTATTTTTCGTGAGACATTAAGTCATAGAAGTAATCGTTCGCTGTTCAACAATATTATTTTTGTACCTGAATACAGTCCAGGTAGCATGTTTCATACATTATCTAAAAAATATTCAAAATGCGTCAGAAATTTAAACATGCGCGGTCACGATCCATTGCAGAATACCACGGTACTTTTATTTTGCAAAATTATATTATACATTTTTTTGGCAGACATACGACTTTATATTATGTACATAAGATCAGATTATACATTTTGAGCGTGTAGTTTTTTTTTAATCACGTTAGTCCTTATTACTCATCTAAGAAGTTTAAATTCAACACAGCCTTGAATTAATAAATATTTTTTTTTAGTTTGTTACTAATTAAAAAATTTACAACCGTCGCTGCGTGCTAGTAAATTGTAGAAAGTCAATGTTTTAAAACGTTATAAAATACTTCAATTTATATTATTTATTAATTTTTAGTAACTAATCTATATAACTTGATTAGATTGAACTCAGTTAAATAAACAATAAGTAAATTATCTTATATTTTAGGCGTCAGAGGCCACAACCTGAAGATGGACAAGAAGTCAAATATTTTTGGGTAATTGTTGCTATGTTTGGTATTTCCACATGTTGCATGCAGCGAAATTGCAAAAAAATAAATTTGAAGTGATTTTCTTGCTGTAAACGAGTTGATTATATTTTAATACAGAAGCAGATCAAATCTTTAAATGTTTACATTTATATATTTTTTGGCTTTGTATACGTTTTTTATTGATTCTGCTTAATGCACTCTGAAAAATGATAGTGCATATTTTAAAGGCCATAAAACACGTTTTCGATGCCGAGTTTAGATGCAGGAAGAGTTTGAAAATGCACGGCTTCATATAATAATATTTTTTTTAGTTAAATAATGTATACAACAATAAATTAAGTCAAACATGAGATTTTAAAATATATCCTAGAATATTAACAAGAATGGAGTAAAATAATAAAATTCATAGAGTAAAGACTTTGGAAATAAGAATGACTTGTGATTCTATTTTATTTTAATATTAGACAGAAATAATTTTATCTCTCATTTAAATAACGTACAAAAATAATTTCAATTTAGTGTGAAATTTGTAAAAAATAATTATTCTCGAACACCATAAGGTAAATCATATTTTACAACCTGTGACATAGTTTGTGAGTTTTTTCCCGAAACAGAGTAAAATATGCCACAAAGGATACGCAACCAACTTGTTTTTTTGTTGCAAAACAAAATTTGTTTAAACATAATTTAAAAATGCATTTACAACTTTTTTAACTTATTTAACTTAGTGGTTGGACCATTGACTATTGACCTAGAGGACTCCGATTTCAGATGAATCCCAAAATAATGTTATAAACCCTACGTATGTTTCAATCAAATTAAAAATTATCTATTTTGTCAATAAATGAATCAGTGCAAGCTGCTCTTTGATGTGTTTTTTAAAATTTATAGATTTATTTTGGGTCTGGGTCAAAAATTTGTAAAAACCACATTCACCGTTCCGCAAAATGTAAATATGGATAATAGTAGTAATAAAAGTATAATTGTTTTTATTGAATAAGGCAGCACTTGATAAACGATTAAATTATGTATGCATAAAAAAGATCAGTATCGTGTTTATATCACGCTTCATACGCTCGATTTTTCGGTAAGCCGTGCCCAGAGTAGAAAATGATTTAACATCACGAACTGTTGCCAAATTCGATATATTCTAGTACACGCCGCGAGACACCTTAACCTGGTCTCTACATCTCCCATTGAGACGTAGAGACTGGCAAATGTGCGAGTCATCGTCCGTCCTCCATTATAGCAGTAATGAATTTGGATCATTTTTAATATGCCAAGAAGGATTTTGGCTTTAATACACTTACTCACATGATCATCTGCTAAGTATATGTATCATTTATATAAAATATAACGCGATCAAATATTAATGAATTATTAACCTAAATTTGATACCTGAAATTTCAAGGTATCCGGTGAAGTCATCTCGCGAGGTAGTCACTAGCACCCTGGTTCTGAAACTCGCTCACATATTCACCATAATATTTTAACTTAAATAAAAGCAGGTGTTGAAATTAAACATAACAAAAAAAATTAAGAAATTTATTTTGTGAAACATTAAATTTTACAGAAAACATCCATAATAAGTTTTATAGTTCATCTACGTTTAATTTTTTTTAAAAAGTTTTGATTCTGACTACTATTCTGCCAACGAACGTAGTAGTGTTCGCATTAATTGTTACATAATAAATCTTTATATATTAGCAGATTAGGTGGAATTATAATCAATAAGCTTGTCATAATTGTTAAAAAAAAAACATGTCAATTTGACAATGCCACTGTAGCACGAAAGATCTCTCGTTGGCTCAGTGAAGAATTTCACTACTTTTGTAGACGATTCGGTTGTATTAAATATAAAAAAAAATCAGTTTCTCTTGAATCTTTAATTTTCTTATTTTTACAGTAAAAGTTGCTGATGCTACCGGATGCAAGTTAATGCAATTAATAATGTTCATGAAGTTTAACGTTTTTTATACCATTGATTTAAAAAGTCAATGAGCTGTTGTAAACCTAAATGAAATTAATCGTGTTTTTACAGTCTGCATTTTACAAAAGAAAGTTTTGACGCCAAATACATGCAGATCGGCAATAAGGATGCATCAGAAGTTAAAGATTTCTTATTTTTTCCGCTTACGCTACGCGATTGATTAATTTTAAATATTTTATATATATAATTTAATTATAACTTTAGTTTGACTTTCACATACTATTACAGCGTGCAAGTTTATGTAAATTACGATAAATCAATTACTGTAAACTGCAAACGAACCTTGCTATCATCGTATTATAATTCAAATAATACTGTATATTTAAGTAAATACTTCACCGCGTGTTCGTATTATCCTTATTGTCTAGTTTTTAATTTCTTACATGTATTAGCAACTTTTACATGTACAGTTGTAAAAGCTGATTTAACGACATTTAATATATGATAGCTTGTACTTACATTTTTAATACAAAAAATATTTTAAATGATTTTCATTAGGTGTTTCCAGCTGACTTTTGAGACACCCTGCTTAGAATTCTCACAAATGAAATTTATATTTATTTTAAAAAGTATATTAAGACATTAGTTTTGATCGCGGTTATTTTTTGCACCTCCTTTATTTGGAGAGGGATTCCGCTCACGTAGCGAGCTCTTTAGTTTTTATTTGCATCGTAGATTTGCTAGATAATGCGATCAAATGTCCTCCGCGAAATATAAAACGAGCTTCTCAGAATAATTTTATATTCTATGCTCATCTTTTTCGTACTACACGCCTGGATTGACGTTGGATATTCGTTCGGAATACACGCAAAACTGCCTGCTTTTAAACACGCCTTGTGATTTGAAACACGCACAATCATTATTGTGTCCGATGAACAGCGAACAGTCAGTACTCGTGCTCACGGGTCACAAGTTACGGGTTTGTATGCAGGTAAAGCAATACTTTAAATTGACTGCAAATTCGAAAAAAAAAGTCAATCCCTAGATAATATGTCCACTTAGCTTGTATGTAACTGAGCGAATATAGGAGACGCCACAAACCGGACAGAGATTGCGTCAAACACAATCCAGTGCATAACCTGACATAACGGTGTAAAAATGAAATAGGGCATAAAAGTTCATTCGAAAAAATCCATTTTAAAAAAATCCAATTTGCAAAATATTTTTTTTACCTGTTATATATATAATAAAATATTTAACCAACCAATAAGCGTCCACATATATTATATACCAGCGGATACCCGACGTGTGCTACTACGCTGTTATCATGCTGTTGGGGAGTTTCAGCAGCTCTTGCTGTAGTAGCTCTGATTAGAGCTTGTTCCAGATGTGCTTCATGTTGTTCTAGTGTTTCTACAGCTCTTGACTGTCGCTCTTTCAATCTTTTTAACTCCAAATGACTTCGTGTTGTCCGGCAGTTTCGGCTGCTGTATTTCTTCCAATTACAGCTCTTTTCGGTGCCATATTTTGATTAACCTCAAATGATAAAACTGTCTGATGTGAATGACAGATAGTGATTTTGTTTTACGCGCGATCTTCACAATGTAACGTTTTTTCAAATTCTTTGCGAGGAACGATCTCGACTTTACAGATGTTGAAAATGTTTGTATGGAAAATGTCGAAAATGGACATTATTAATTGATCGAATGTATTTAATGCATTGTTTTAATAGTCTCAAAGATTTTTAGTATTACTGTCTTTCAAATGAAACCGGTTTGGAGCATATCGGTTGGATGGTTTTAAAGCCTATGACGGACATAGAAACATCTTTTGTGCTTTATATATATATAGATTTATTTCGAAGATAACAATATTTAAAAATAAATAAACGCTTTCAAATTGGTATTTTTTTATTAATTTGTGTTTGCAGTTATTTAACACACCAAAATATTATCAACAATCCATTCTGGTTCAGTTTAACTTGAGTTTGTTAATAAATAGCTAATATGTCCAGTTGAAAAATATTAAGAGCGTTGACAACACATCTTCTCTAGAACACTCACAATAAACAGATGTGTCAAGGCTGAAGAAAGTTTTACTTTATTTTACATTATTTAGGGTCACGACTTTTAAAAATATTACTAACGCCATCTAGACACGAGCGAATGAACCTGTAGGTTAGTTTATTTACTAAAAATAAATTAAGTATCTTAAACTTCATAATGCCACCCAGAAACCTAATACACAAAAATACGCAACAGAGTATCATATCATATCATTACTCGGTAAATTTTACAATGACATTAGTAATATTTTGCATATGTTCTTCTTCTAGTTTTAGGGCGCCTTTTTGGTGGTTTATTTCTTGTTTCGAGGGGGAAATGACTGCTTGAGCTTTCTTCGTTAGGAACTGAGAGGTAATTGCCTTTCTCCTCGACAGCCGAATCTTGCATAAACACTTCCTCAGTCACCTTCTTCTTATTCCCATAACGAGTAACGTATATTCCCAATGGAATAATCAGCACCACCATAAAAACCGTAATGAAATCCATAATGATTTTAAGAAACTATTAATTTTGAATTTAAATTAAAAATATCGGATATAAATCGACCTGCTAGAAATACTTCAAATTAAAATTTTGTTTTTCTTATTGAAACAGGTTTTTAATTAAATAATATTTATAATTTTCTTTTTTTGAAATAATTTTTAAACCTATTAAATTTCAATGTGCACATTTGTAGAATTATTATTTTTATTAATTTCAATGATAAATTTAAACTTTTACTCATGCGATTTTTTTTTTGCATAAACATATATATATATATATATATATATATATATATATATATATATATATATATATATATATAAATTTAAATAAACTAAATTCATTGAAAAAAATATAATGCAAAAAGCCATGTATACATTTAATAATAATTTATTTATAAATATACAAAAAATACGCAAACAAGTACATTATTAAAAAAAGGGGGATATGTTGCTAAAAAAAATATGGGTAATTTACAGATGCCAGAACATTATCAATTAATATCAAGTTTATCAATTGATAATACCTCGTCATTACCTAAAAATATAAATATGTTTAATATATAATAAAATCAATTCATTTTAATTATGAATGAATATAGCACAGAAATTTTATATTACCAGTGTGTGTTTGAATATGGTTTTGTAAACTCTCAATATTTTCAAAACACTTCAGACAAACATGGCAGAATAATTGCCTTTTATGACAATGTCTTCTAAAAATTCAGAAACAAAATTAAATGCAGACTTTGAATTACTACAAAATTATTACTATATGTTTCTAGTAATAAATTACCTATGCTGAGCACTATCAGAGGTGGAAGGTAAACATTTACCGCATTTTTCGCACATGGAAATTCCTGTGCCCGTGTGTCGTCGCATATGGCTCTCCAGGTATGAATTAGTATTGAATAATTTGCCACAGGTAGAGCACAAAAAACCCTGAAAAATAAATTTTACAAAATTTCAAAGGCAGCTGAAAAGCTCTCTTTTAACAAAATCAGAATCGAAATGGTTTTCAGTACCATCATAAAGTGAATTTTTCGAAATCAAAATTAAAATCCGAATTTTATTATTAAAATAATGTTTAATCTATATATGTGTTACTGTAAAAATTTCAACTTATAAAAATGAAAAATAGTGACAACTGATAAATAAGTAATGCTTCGAAAGAAAACCACCGAAAAATATCCCTATCATTTGTTTTTATTTATTTTTTAAATGTAAATTATTTATGTATATAAAGACAAGCCGATGTTGTTAATTTCTAAAGATTAAAAGTAAAACGTATTATGCAAGTGATGTACAAAAGTATATTTTATTTATAAATCTACGTGAACCTTAAATTAAAATTTAATCACTTTTTAAAAATCATTACACGTATATGCATATATACCAATAAAGTAAATACCTTAAATTTGATAAAACAGAACACTAAACAAAATATTCATGAAATAATATTTTATTTTTATTTGTACAAAAAAACGTAATACATTACATTACTCAAAAAAAATATAGTGATATAGTCTTATAATTATTGATGTAAATATAGACAGCTAAAAATATTCGGGAAATTAACAGCTGCATGGACTTTAATAATAAAAAGTTAAGTATGTTCTCCATCTGATTTTATGGCGCTTTTTTAGGGGTTTATTTCTTGTTTGGAGGAGGAAATGACTGATTTGGTATATTTCGTTAGAAACAAAGAGGTAATTGCCTCTCTCCTCGACAACCGGATCTTGCATTGACAATTCCTCAGTCACCTTTTTCTTATTCCTATTAATAGTAAGATATATTCCCAATGGCATAATCAGCACCACCATCATAACCATAATGAAATCCATGATTATTTGAAGAAAATATTTAATTTTGAGTTTAAATTTAACTTTGGGAATTCAATGACCTGTCAGGGATACTTTAAATATAAGAGATACAATTAATCTTAATTTTGCTTTTATTTTAAAATATCAATTGGAATGTATCAACAAATCTTATCAGAGCGTGTTTTTTCCATGTATTTTCATTTTCATTTAAATGTAGAAATTTGTAGAATAATTAGTATTATTAATATTTATAAATTTTAATATGGCTCGTTATGAATCTTAGTTTTTACTCGTATACGTTTTTTGTCTAAACATGTAACTATGAAAAAAAACACATTAAATAATTGAAATATGTTAATTTTACATGTCGTTTTAGGTGTGAATTATTTTTTATCTAATAATACATCAAACATAGTTTGTTTTAAGTTTCACGAAGGCATACTTAAAGAAGCGTCTTACCACAGCTTGATAATATTTTGACAATTGCAGGGCTTTTTTTTCATAATCTATTAGACATATCGTCTCTGGAGGTTTTTATTATTATTTGCCACCATTGAAATTTTCTCTCACCGCCCTTCTTCTAAGCAATCTTAACTATTTTCGTCATTACATACGTCGATTAACTTAAACTGATATTATGTCGATAAACGTAAACTGATATTAAATAGAAACAACATTTCATTCTAAACACACGTTAACAGCATCTTATATCATGAAACACACCATAGTTTTATTTTTTTCTCCTGTTTGGAATATTTTTTTTAAACTAAGTTGTCCTAGTTAACAAAAGACTGATTTTATTATTATTAAAAAACGTGAATAGACAAATAGCCATAATATTACAATAATATTGTCTGTGAGCACTTTCGCTTTTCAAGAGTTTCTTTATACTTGAGATGAAAAGATTTTCGACGGTTTATATAAGTACAAAGTTTCATATCTGTTATTGGGTTAGTATTTATAAAAACGTTCGTCTCTTTAAATTTATACTTAGCAGTCAATAGTATGTATATAGCAAAAGTATGTTGCTATAAAACTAAAATTTGTCTATAAAGCAGAAATAATCTCAAAGTTAAAAAAAAAATACGGAAAATTTTCACAGCCGAGTTTCTATATTTTGTAACGAAGCTAATTCGAGCTCAATATCATTCCAGGCATTTCTACATTTTTATAGTTTGCGAGTTTATATGGCTTTTCATAAAATATTTCGCTATTGTTATTATAGCATAACTTTGCTACCAAGTGAGCATTGCAATATCATTGCTAATTCAATATATTACGTATGGCTAGCTTTGTGGGTTTATTCAACTATGTTTATCATGTTGTGTACTTTGTATAAATATTACCCAATATTTCAAATAACTAATATTTTATATTATGTATTATAAATTAAAAGTATTTTAAGTATCACTATTCTTCCATTAATTGTATCAATCAATTTCCAGTGACAATTTACTGGCTCACCTGCTTCTTGCTGTGGAGAGAAAACTTCTTTTCTAGTTGCAAAAAGAGTAACTTGTGGTGTTTTTCAAAGGGACCGTTTAAACTTAAACAGATAATATAATTAAAACTTTTTATTTATTTTTTGCTCTTTAATTTGAAGGTTTTTTTGTTTCGTTTTAATTGGTCGGCTTTACATAGGACTTAATTGACTTTATTTTTGTGTTTGACATTTTAAAATTTATACTTTTCAATATTCTGTTAACGTTTAATTATAAATTAATTTAAAAATTGTGAAAACATCAACTATTTATTCTTTTAAACATGACTCTCTTCGTTGTAAAATATCAAAATTTTATTATTATGAAAATTATTAGTAACGACGATTAAATAAATATAAGAATTTCTATATTTGTAATAATTCAATATAAATATAAAACGTGGTGGTAATGGTTTATTTTTTTAACTGATACATAAATTTGATTTAGAAAATGATTTACAGTAAAAGAATCTACGTTATTTCCCTGTAGAATTTTTAGTTATCTATTTTCATTGCATTTACAAATGTTAACAAAATATAACGTTGCGAATTCGGAGACTTCTGTAGCGTGGAAATTCAATTAGAAGCAAATAATATAAGAACAGAAGTCTGCAGTTAAAATATGTTGTATTTTTAAGTATTTTCTTAGAGTTTAATAGGCATTAAATCAATAAAAAGTTCGTTAGGTGTATAATATAATTTTAATAAAAAATACGTCTTCTTTTCTTTGAAAATCTCTTCTCCCAGTCCTCTCTTCCCAGAAGTTTGGTGACCATTTCACTGAACATAAATTTCTCCTAATCTAGTCTTACTAATTTGATTATACTTCCGACTTCTAACCACTGGCGTGAATTTCGCATCTAGGTTAGTGCCCTTCATCCAATATCCAAAAAAAATATCGCAAAAATAGGATATCTGAAATTTTTTGTCATTGTAAAAAGTCGTCTTTGAAAATACATAAGTTTTTTTCTCAATTGATTATTATCTTTAAACAGAAATCAAATATTTTCATTTTATGTTATACTCCAGTATTACAAAACAATGCATAATGTGTGTTGAGTCTACATTTATCTTGAAAAAATTACAGATGGTAGAGTCTTCTAAACAAAAAGGCCGGAGTGAATGCACAAGTGTGTTCAAACGCAAACTTAAATAAGAAAAAAAGGAAAATGTACTTATTTGGTAATTCAAATGAATTCCGCAAGTTAGAAATCTAAAATCGTCAAAATTATTGATTATATGACACAAAGCTAGAGATCGGATGTTAGTGATAATAAAATCTCAAAGCAGTTTTACTTTAATTTAAAGACAACTAAAACAAAATTAGTTGAGTTACTTCAATTAGTAATGAAAGTTTTCATTTTTATAATATTTCTTCATTAACTTGATTGGGTGTAGAAAGTCTATATAAATAGATTTTCAACACAAAACATAAAAATTTTCCCCAAAAAACTTTCAAGAGTTTTAAATCTAAAACAGTTCCTATTATTTGATATATTTATTAAAATGCAGCAAGCATTCAGTAAATGTGATTGGTTTTGGTGTTATTCACTAAAATATACACACACATTTTTATTAAAGAAAATGTTTGCTTACTGAAAAACCTATTTGGTTTTTTACGACACTGGCTTTCTGCAGAGGTGGTTTTTTTCATGTTGAGTTGTATGTGATCACGCTACAAGCTATGCAAGTCATTATGAACTTCCCGACATTCTATTCAAAATATCTCGCACGATCGTTTTAGACGGAATTTTATGAATATAGATTAATCCTTTTCACCGGAAAGAACATTACATGCGATTATTAAAAAAAATATAGTTGCGTTTATAACTTTACGAGTTTTTATTGAAAACGTAAGAAATTACTATTTGTTTTGTAATGTTAAAAAACTATATATCAGACACGCTCCACTTTTGAGGTGGGCGAGTCGTTCAAAAACACTAAACTACAGTAACACTATTCGTGTTTTTCACGCACAATTATTGATCACAATACTTATGCAACGATTCACATAATAAATATAGTATTTTATACATATTTTGCATACCAAGTTACACTCGTAACAGAGTATGAATGAAATGTTTCGATAATAAATAGACTAATATTTAAAACTTATAAATAATTGGACATTTCACGTGATTAAATCCATATAATATAATATGCTATTATTATGTTCTTAATGATATTTAATTCCACATAAAATATAATGTGTTCTTGCAGAATTTTGTTCATAGCACAACGTAAAAGCCAACAAATTATTTCCATAAATATACGACCAATATGTCCATGTGCTTATTTTTATTTTCATTTTATATAAACTTTAATACATAACAAACAATAAACTAAATATATATATATATATATATATATATATATATATATATATATATATATATATATATATATATATATATGTATGTGGTGTTGTCTTTACTTACGCACTTATCAAGAATTAATATCGAATGTACAATGTACATTTTTTTATTATTCGGTTATACTTCTATTAATTAAGTATCCACAAAGATAAGCATTAAATTTAATATAAGTGAATTGCATTCAATATACATTTATATACAATATTTCAAGAGTGCTTTTAATACTCCATCGCATATTGTAAAAATTCTCTCATAAGTGACTAAATTAGCACGTTAATTAAATAATCGGGTTCTAATTTTTTAGAATTTTTATGATAATTTGTTACAAACCAAAACAACACAAATAACAACAACTATGAGTATATCTTTTTATTATATTTGTTTCTGAATACCTGCCTGTCCAACTTATAAATTATGTTACATAAATGATTCAGAACCAGTTTAAAGTCAAAATACTTGTAATATTACAATTTTTATGGATTATTTGCCTTATTATAACGAATCAAATAAAAAACATTACTAATGCAGGTTTTTTCCAGTCGTGAAATAATGCAGTTGATCTGTTTTGGCAATTTCGGAAATACACGAAGGCTGTGAGCAGTGACGCTTCCGGTCCACGGCTAACGGTCCACTGATGTCATTTGAACCATTTTTCTTTTAATTATGAACGGTTTTGAGATTTAAAAAATACAAAAACAATTATATAATGGTTTTTTAAACTGATTGAATCACTCATTTCAAAATTAGGACACGTTTATGTATTTAACAAGGCAATAAATAATTAAAATCGAAGTATGGATATACATTTATTTTAAATAAAACTCTTTGCTAATTAAATTTTAAAATTCATCAGTATCACGTACTCACCCAAGGCATTCAGTCCGTTTGTTCATAAAAAATACTGCATAATCTCTAATTATTATTCACAGAAATATAAAAATGTTTTTTTTTGCTGTCTCTTTCTGTATATTTTATAATAACCGTTTAGGGTGACATATGAATTGTAAACTGTAAAAAATAATTAATATTCTTTAAAAAAAAAGTTTTTTTAAGTATTCGTGAATAAAACAACAAATATTTGTGGTTTATATTTTGAAAATGTGGAATATATGTAAATACTTTCACTGATGAAATGAATACTGCTGCTTGAAATATATACTTAGTTATAAATGTATTTTTCAATATATATGTTATAAATATACACAAATATAATACTATATATATTTAAATATAAATATAAATTAATGCTCATGATGACTTCGGTAGATTGTAGATATTTCAAAACTGCGTAATTTTAATAAACAATTTAAAAAGTAAAGAAACTTTTAAATTATGTTTTATGATAAATTTTAAATGTGCCGAACTTTCAAGTACCTATCTGCAAATTGTGATTTTCTCATACTTAATCTGGCAAGATTAAATTATTGCATAATATTGACGGACAGTTATTATTTATTTTTTACATGATTATCACTCTGGGTACTTCTTTTGTATCTGTCATTCTTCCTAATTGAAAGAAGTCTCTGAAATCTGTACGAAGAACTTTCATAATACCACTTGCACCGATTTCCTGTTTTAAATATTCACAATATTTATTTAATTTAATCCAAAACTGTATCAAATGAAATTCTTTATAATTCAACGCTGATTTGCAGTATTGACAAGAAAATAATCTATATTTTACTTGTTATAATATTTATATATATTTTGTTCTGGTAATTGGGTTATTTTCTTGTCAATATTGTAAATCATCGCTGAATTAAGTAGTAATGCATTTTCTAACTGACTTTTCAGCACGCCAATGAAGATATTATAAATTTAATTAAAATCACTTATATTTGGTCAAATATGAATAGTGAAATTTATATGAATGGAAATAGATTCTGATACAAAATATAAAACAAAATTAGTTTTGGTTTTTTATTCAATCGGCTTGTTACTTCCACCGAGAGCCTTACGCGCTCTGGGCCGAGGGGTCAGATTTGGCTGTACTTTTCCAACTGGCACCGCTTCTGATTTTACCGACAGCACGAGCTTCGTGGCGCATTATTCGAAAATGTAATCCGCCTGGGAGGGGAAGACTGTAGAAGGGTGCCCGCCCGGTGGTTTCATATAAATAGCGGACGCTGGAAGCCATTGGTATCTAGTTCTGTTCGATCAGTCGTGGGTGGTGCACAGGTCTTCTGTGTCTTAAGTATTTGTGGAAATTTTGGAAGGTCAATTAAATAAATATTTTATATGTGTTTTAAATATTCAAGTGATAGCTTTACAATTTTTAAAATATTGTGTGTCTAAAAATTTTATTAGACTGTCCAATACGCAATTATTTTATCCTAGTGTAAATTCTTAGTTGAATAAAACTACTTTGGATAATTTTTGTAATAATCAGTTGATTTGTCTTATCAATACTAGATGAATGATATCTTGATTGATTCATCTTTTACATCAAACTATTTTTTTTTTAAAAAGTTCAACTTACATATATTTTTATTGACAATTGATTGATAATATTTAAACAGTACAGTTTAATACTAATTATGCTCTTTAAATGTTGAAGAATAAATAAAAACTATTAAATATATATTTACAAATAATGTTGCTAATATATATTTTTTTACAGCTTGAAACCACCATGATGAAGCTGTTTTGTTTAGCCATCCTTTGCTTAAGTAAGTAAACCAAAACGACACCAAATTAAAATCGAATAAGAAAAGAAATCAATATACACACTTTTGCGGTTGAGTACAGAAACTTATTACAAGATCGATGTATTCAAAAAATCAAGTATCACACAATTAAGACTGCGGTTAAAAATGTGGTCGTATTTGACTAAGGACTCTTAAACTTCAATACAAAGGGCCTTGCATAACATCTTGCGGTGAATAATTTTCTTCTCGGAAGTATTATGTCAATCACCGGTCAACCGACCATAGACTTTCGCTTATCCGATTCGATAGTTTCCCATTCTGTATGCCTGAATGATTCGTCGAGCGATCCCGGATTACTCTCATTTGAGTTGTTCGCAGCCACTTAGACTAGCCATCAGTAGTGAGTAATGTAGTGGATAAATTACGTGGATTATACGCTATAGACTGCTTGATCGCGCTTGATTCATTTTCTCGCATGCCATTTATTTGCATGAGGAACCAACTTCCTGGTCATACGAATTTCTCGCTCTGAGCTATAATGTATAGCAACAATCAAAATATACCACCATTACAATATTAATACGTTTTTACATAATATAATTACGTATTACGCGTGCCGTTTTATTTTAAATATATTTTTAAAGATAATACCAAAATACATATATCCACACTGAAATTAACCGTCATTTATATTTACCCATTAAAAAAATGTACATGAATCATTACATATTTCTTTAAAAATCATATAGATTATAATTATATTGAAAAGCTTAATAATAAAAGTTATCTTTTTTTATCTTTGTTATATCAACTATAACTAAAACCAAAAAGTTTATTTTATTTGACTATTTTATCACACAGAAGCAACAAAAGATCTTCGTCAAAGATCATAGTGATTAAATACAAGTCTAAGTTTCGTGTAAGATTTTAATTGAATTAATAAAGTATCTTATTTTTTTCATGTAACTTGTACTAACAACAATGTTTTAAACAGAAATAATTTGTATCTAAAAGTAATTCAAATACAAAGCATCTCCGATTCATAAGATGAATCAATTGTTGTTTACTTAGGCACAAATAATCTCAATCATTAATTTGAATTTTCACTCCTTCAAACATTTTTACATTTATCTGATTATTTTTATTATTTCTTCAAAAAAATCAGTTGATTGTTAGATCTATGCTTAGAACAATCATTTTTATTTTTTATCGAATTATATTATTGATTTCTAATCTATGTTTAAGCAATTGCAACAGTGAATAACTTACTTATATATTTTTACAAATCAGCCAATTTCTAACAAAGTTATAGTTTTTTACATGTCGGTAACGTTCTACAATTTTTCTCAAGACGTGGCCGTCATGGCGAAGCCCCCGAAGAGAAGCGCCCAGCAGCAGCAGCTGGTAGAACTTCAGCCCGCTCCGTCCCAGCAGCAAGCGCAGCAGCAGGTGGCGCAGTCCCAGCCCCAGCAGTACGACTACGACTATGATTTCGGAGGGCCAGTCGGCGCCGCTTCTCACTTTGACTCCTTCGGCCAGCAAGCCGACCACTCTGGCAAGCCCGGGTACAGCGTGGGCAGTGGACTCAGGACCATCGCGCAGGGATCCGCCGACCAGGCCCACACTGCCGTCGCCAACCAGCATG
Organism: Atopsyche davidsoni; assembly: GCA_022113835.1. Lineage (NCBI taxonomy): Eukaryota > Metazoa > Arthropoda > Insecta > Trichoptera > Hydrobiosidae > Atopsyche > Atopsyche davidsoni. The sequence goes on along the minus strand of JAILWY010000006.1, from coordinate 2,904,022 downwards.
CTGCTGCCAAGCAAGCCGCCTACGTGGCGAAGAACACCCTGGCCCAGTCGGCAGCCCAGTCCTCCGCCACCGCCCAGGCTGCGCTTGCCGGGAAGCAGATCATCTTGAGCGGACTCGAGCAGCAAGTCAGGGATGCTAAGGTCGGACTCACTGGAGAATCCATGCAGCTCCAAGCTGCCGAGATGTCTGCTCAGCAAGCCCAACAGGCCGCCCAACAGGCAGCTCACCAGGTAAAGTGAAAACCTTCATTATCATTTAATATCTTAGCAACTCGTGCATTTTCATATTCAGGCTTAATCGTTAGATCCCAATATCACATGAAAAATTACTAGTATTTTTTTTCTATATAAACAACTATTGCTTTTAATTTCCATGCCCCTCGGTAAGTTGAGTTTATTTGGAACAAACATATATTTTATTTTATTTATATCTGTGAAACAAAAAAGTCTTCTATGGTATTGGTAAAAAAATGACAATCACGGTTACTTACGCGGTGGTATAATAATTATCCCAAATCAGTGAGTGAGTGAGTGAGTGACACAATTTCGATACTGCGGCCAAGCATATATTGTGCCGATTTTCAAGTTCTATGCCATTTTATAGCTATCACACTTTCAAAATCAAATCAATTAAATAACTATTCAAAAAAAAATACAATCTTTGAATGAATGTTACCGTCTGTAGTCCAGCTTAATTAAAAATCCAATGTCAATATCCACGGGTAGATTATAAAAAAATATAAATTTGTGTTTAGTCATTCCATACTACAGAAAGTTATATTTAAAATACGTTTGGCGTATTTGATAGTATCTTTGAATACATAAAGAATTTGTTAATATATTTAACTTCTACGACAACTTAAACGAGAACATTGGTTAATTCGTGTATTCTAAGCTATCTTATTGACAGCAAATTTAGATCAGATAATCTTGATGTTTACTCAATAATTTTGAAAGGTATTGCGCTGTTTATAATATATAGATTAAAGTAAAAGTTACCAAGCGCACGGGTTACTTGATCTGCCTATCTGTGACATAAGTAGGTTGCACTTGATTTGAAAAAAACAATTACAAAAAAACGAGATCGTTTCTAAACTACTCCGTTCCAAATGATTGCATTTTTTGTCGATTGACAAATTACACACTGCAAAAGTTGAATTCAAAATTCACTAAGATATGCGTGAGCGTATATTAATTAAGGACAAACTCAGGTGCTTTACCTGTAGTTCATGAACGTATAATATTCATATCGTTGCAAAACTAAAGCTTGCAGCCCAAATGTACTCTGGTGATTGCCAAATTGTTTTTTGTTCTAATATGCAACACACTCAACAAAATTGGAAGTATTCGGCTACAAATTGTAGATTCTAGACAGTACTCGTTTGTGCAAAAGAGATATAATTACATACGTACTTTTTTTTTCTTGGGACTAATTTCATTGACAACGTGCAGTATCGAGGCAAATCGTATTAAACCAAACCGAACAGGCGCTAGTCTTAATTATATGTACAGAGAATGGCTTTCGAAACTTATACTGCGATTACCAAATAACTTTGATAACCGCAATCTAATTTTTGGGTGAAGTTCAACATGTTGAAGGTATGTGCATGTGATAAAAAAACTTAAAATTATCAGGCGTTTTAACCCTCGCCTGCGGGCTCTCAGCCGTGTACCAGATTATTACAATTTAATAAAATGTGTATGTAGAACAGCTGGTGTTCTTAAATACTTTACTTTTACTATAGTTTCAGTAATATACGCAATAATATCTTTCAACATTTCTTTTTATTCATTACTATGAGACCCGTAACAATAGTGAACTTTATTTAATAATTTACATTTAATTCGAATTTCATTGAAACACAACTGTTTTTATTTCCATTATTGTCATATTTTATTGTCCATTTGAATTGATCAGGATTATTATTTTTTTTAAATTAAATTAAATTCATATATTATTGATTTTTGTGAATACCGTCTCACAGGAAGTACGATTTTGCCTATACAGGTTTTATTGATTGATGCACCGGGATGCTTGGGGATGTGGGTTCAAATCCCACACAAATCGAAATTTTCAATATTTTTTAAATTCATATTTATAAATTTTGTACGGTATGAAATACAATGTTAATTGTTTTGGTTTAGGTGAATGTGATCCAAGCCGCCCTGAACGCCGCCCAAGCCACCTCCGACAATGCCCAGGCAGCAGCTGGTGGTGCCGCCGGTCAGCTGGCAGCGCAGCAAGCCATGGTGGGAGCCGCCAAGCAGAGACTCGCCACCCTCTCCGACCAGCTTCACGGAGCCAGGATTGACTTCGAGGCCACCCAGGCTGCTGCCAGGCACGCCATGGTGAGCATCCCCCAACATTCACTTACTCTAAAGACACACGTCCCAATGAAACTTACCAACATACATCAACAGCAGAATATTTGAAGAAACATATAATTATAAATCGGTTTACCAACGCTCATCCAAATCGATAAAATAACTATACAAAAAATTTTCCCATGAAAATTTCATCAATTCGATAACCGTAACTAATTAATTCTGCATGATTTCCTTCGACAGTCATTCCTTTCTGCATAACACCTCAAACATATCACTCTCTATCTACTATCCCTCAAATACTATTCTCCATTGATTCTACTTACATTTATTACAGAAAGTAGAAAATTTTACTTTCCTATCATTTTATTGAATTTTTTGCATAGTTAAATAAAAATACTCCACAGTTTGTATATTTTTAAACTGGGTTTCTCCGCCATTTAAAGCAGCCAAACACAGAGTTTATCAAAATAAAAATACAATGCAGTTGAAATAAACGACCTGAAGAATATAAAATAATCAAATTGCTCTTTGTTCCTATAAAATATTACAAAAAATTAGTAACTTTTGATAGACATTTTTTTTTAAAAGTACTTTCAGCAATATCCATAGCTATGAAATGGCCAAACAAAAATGTCCGCAATCTTGGGACGCCAATAAAAAGTAAACGCTTGCAATTTTATGAATGTAACAATCGAAGAATTCGTATTGTTACATCCTGCTTGTATAAATCAATAAATATATGTATTTATTGATTATAAGTATTTCACAACTTTATAATATTTGTATTGAGGAATTGCGCACTTCCTGTGATAATGTTTGTTTCAAATTAGATTATTCGGACAAAATGTCATTATTCTGTTGAAATAATTTCATTTCCTCCGTATCCGACTTGTTTTCAAGCAGCCATGAAATTACTATGATTAGATAATCATACAAAATAGCACCATTATCGATAGCTTTCTATTATAATAATTTCCGCTGTAATCAAATTGCATTAAATATTTTTTTATGAAAACCTCAAAAATACAATTTGTAAATAAACTCAGAGTAGCTGCAACGAATCGTAGCGATTTAAAAAAATATTATTTTACTATAAAAAAATAGTTATTACTTAAAAAACTTTCTTTTTTTTTAAATCTTTATTTGTGATTAAAAACCTGTCTGTATTATTTTGCATTTTTAAAAGACAATTTAAAACATAATGAACAAAAAAAATCGGAAAACGGAAGGTATATATAGAATATAAAATCGTTACTTATTATTGGGAATAACTCTTATCATGTTCATGATAAAATTTTAGATAAACACTTTGAGTAAAGCCATGACTAGTTATCGATCATTTGTTATTGTTGACTCAAAAGTGTTCTCTTTGATGACCATGTCTCTGAAGTATCTTCGCTTTTTTCGTTTCCCTGCACCAAGTAAAAATCAACAATCAGTTGGGGATTTGTAATTAATGAACTGTGTTTGTTAAGGCCGCCGCCCAAAAGGCTCAAGCCAACGCGGCTGCTGCTGCAGCAGCCGCAGCTGCCGCCGCCGCAGCCGTCGACGCTCACCAAGCAGTCAAGGGACCAGGACACCAGGGCGGCGGAGGCGGCGGAGACCACGGAGGACATGGACACGGACACGGCCACGGACACGGACACGGGCACGGACACGGGCACGGCCACGGACACCACCACCACGAGGCGCCCAGCAGCGGAAACGGAGGGGCGCTCTACGACGACTACAGCTCCCTGGGGGATGATGGCGGCCGCGTGGAGTACGGCTACAAGCTTCAGTCGAGCTTCCATTACTGACCAGCAGTAACGGGGAAAGAGATACTTCGATGGGCGTTGACGTAGTCAGATAAGAGTTTTGAATTGGTGGATTAACCTTTGTTAGTTGCCCCGTTTTGCTGAAGGAAAATTGATAAATTGAAACTGAGACCGAGATACCTTGCGACATCACGATAAACTTCGGAAATGCAATAAACGTACGTATGTTTAAACTAGTTGAAAATGCAACTTGCCTTAATAAATCAATTAACTTAAGTGGACTATTATTAGGGTGAGGCTATCTTTCTTTATTAATTATGTAAGGAACATAGTTATATTTTGAGAGATTCTTAATACTTTCTTTATTTTCAAAGTACGACGTTTAATGTAATCTTGTGAGATTTCTTGCTATGAATTTCACAGAAAATACTTTCGCGCATTTTCAAGGAAAAAATATTTTATTCATTTTTACAGTATTTTATCTTCTTTTTCTTCTCAGCGAATCTCCGTTCTATTTCCTGTAATCCGGTGTTTTTATAACACTCGATCTGCCTTCGGTTAACTGGAACGGGTTGGTTGCGACGCTGTATCTAAATTCGCTTTTTTATATCTTTCCAGTCAGGACTTTCTCCTTCTTCCGAAATTTCAACTGCTTTCTTTCTTAAACGTGATCACTTAAACGGATTACGTCTTTTTATGGATACTGTAATTAAGTGATTTAATTTATTTTTATCTCTTGGGAATACAAGTAAACAGACACTAATCGATTGCTGATTACGTGAAACGCAATAACGATTTTATATATTGGTTCAATAGACCAAGAAAAACGTTCGTAACGAAAGACAGTCTGGTACGTTTCTTACTAGATAAATATTGACAAATAATGCGTGTCTGTCTGGTCGGTAGCCATTTTGTAATTCGCATTTAGGATTCGCGAGAATAAAAGAAACGCTTTGTTTTTGTATCATTTAATATGGTTTAAAGTGAATGAAAAATTCGGTGTTGCGTTTTGAAACGGTGCGCAAAAACTGCACCTGTATAGTTGCAAACGTATCGGTTGCCTAATTCATCGGCCTGAACCGAAATCGCGTTCGATTTCGCAACATATTCGATACAGAACGCGACAAAGCAGTGGCAACACCGATCTGGAGTGTAGAATTTCGTTCAATTTCACGGCGGGGTAATCGATTCGACAAAATCGGAAGCATTTATTACTTCTCTTCGGCAATTAAGCAGCAACATTGACTGTTTTGTTCCGAGCTTTCTGGTGCAACAAGCAACAGGTTAGTAATGGTCCAAGCGATTCAAAACTCGAGCAGATTGCAAAACGAAAATTGTGTCGAAACCTTAAATTAAATAATGTTATTTAATATTATGCTGTTACCGTGTTGTCTCTTATTTATAATCAATACACAAAATGTTAAAAAATATCCATTCGATCACTTGTTATGCACTCAAAACTAAAAAGCGTGCGTTTTCCTTTTCCTTATTAATTCTGTTGACAATGTAAGATATAATCTAGATACTTCGGTAGATTAATTTTTTTCTAATAATTGTTATGGCGCAATATTATTGTTGTTAACATTCTGGAGTTATATTGCTGCCTGATGTAATATTTTTGCCATATAATAGAAAAATAATTTGTACATTGAAGCTAGTTGATTTCGAATATTCTAGCAGAATTTTTTGTTGTTTTCTCAAATGATTTCTTTTCGTTTGTATTTAATTAGGTCCGATGTTTTTCTCACTACGACAACTCTTTTCGAAGGCTTCTGTACTTATTTATATTTTCTTTTAAACCTCATTATTAAAAAAATCTTTTATATTATGATTTATGCATTATTTTATTTATTTATCTTATTTTATTTATCGTTCCTTAACTCTCCTGAACCTTGATTACTCTACGGAAAATCAAAATACATTACACAATACAGTACAATTTTATTTATATTTTCGATTATTTTTTGGTCGATATTTAAACAAGAAAATCCGTCCATCCAAAAATATATTCACTTGATGTCACTCTTGAACGAATTTAAAATATTTTATTAAAAAATATATTAATATTTACAAAGAACAAAACTTATATTTAACCATTTATCATATATTATATTAATTTATTAAAAATACATTTATATTGGTGTGATCTGATACTAGCAAAAATTCCATTTGGTTTTTTTTTTTATTTTTCTGATTTATAAAAATCTTAAGTACACATTTTAAACAGAATGTTACTTTGTGATCTAGACGAGTTTCTTACTTTTTTCACATCGTATAATGTGTCTAGAAACAGCGTGAATTAATTGCGTACGTGTTTATTATGACATATGCCGTAATCTACGAGTATATACAGCATGTTATTGAAATAATATCAAATGTGATTTGGAGTACTATTTTAAGCATTAAAAGTATTACGTTTTTTATATGGTCGTATCTACATTTACTATAAAAACTTCAGTAACCTACATAAATTATATTGAACAAAAAATTTCTTTAAGCCGACTTGTATTATTTTTTATGAATAAACTATGTAACCATGTGTACTTTTATTAAATTTTTTGGATATTTCAAGGTGCACTTTGTGTAATTAAATTCAATTTTTAATTAATTAAATTAAATAATTTTTTCAAACTATAAAGCTCCACAAAAATAAAAAAAAAATTGTAAATAATATATTAAACAAACAAAAATTCTTACTGGGGACCTTTGTATGACTAAATTCCTTAGATTGTATAAATAAATGTTGGCTTTTAGAGAACGTGTTCATCGAAATATTAATTAAAATATATTTTTTTTATCATAGACGTTTCACTTGAATACAGTACCATTCCAAGCTAAGCGATATTCAACATATTTTTGTTTTAAAAAACCATTTTCGTTTTTTGGTATCAACATATGACAAATATCAAATAAAATTTTACCCGTCGTTGCTTAAAAAATTATACGCAGAAATATCATATTTTATAATATAATATTTTATATACCTCAAAGAATCCAGCATTGGCTGTACCAAAACCGAAAAAAACTTCCTTTAAAATATTACGTATAATTTTGAAATAACTTATATTAATATATACATGTAAAGCTTGCTGAAATATTTGCCAACTCGCAGGCGCTCGTGAAATATTAGCAAAGTCTATGACAATGCTTGCGGTGAGAAAAAATGTTACAAAAATAATAAAATTCTACTTGCAACTGGCAGTTCGACGTGACTCATATAGAGTGATTAATTCTATTGTGAAATAAATTATTGTTGCACTAAGGGTTGATGTGATATTGTTATTTACTGTTCTAGAATCTTCAGTGCGATTTTGACATTCGACCGGTGATATTGTGCGCCCGAGCAGTTTTTTTTAATTATAATTTTAACGTGATTGATCAGTCAGTGGTTTTATTATCAAATCATTTATGTGTTTCATATCTTTTGCTACTTTTTGCTTGTTGCGCGTGCGAAAAAGTGCTGGTGATTTTGAAGCCATTTAGCAGAAACCAGTATGCAGCAAAGGTACATTTACAAATCGCTTAACAAATTAAATTAAATTTTTTTGTGGATTTATATGTCATAATGTTAATTTATAATAGTTGTTAGGACTATGCATACAATACGGTATATGGTTATCCCCTAATCCTGCGCGCAGGTGTTGGGGCTTACATGATGTGGATTAGGTGGTAGCGTTATGAATATTGTCGCTATTATCGTTATTGAGTTTGTGTAGGGAAAAATATGCTTAAATATAACCTATTTTGCATCAGTTGAAATTACAAATCGCTTATTTTCTTATAAATTGCAATAACAACGTCATCGAAATTATTGCGTTCTTTATATTACTATGGGCTATTTAGTTAATATGTTTTTCGATAGATGGCAGTGGCTTAAAATTATTTAATTTAACAATTATTTAATTTAAAATCAGTTATTTGACACAAGACTACTCTTAATTGACAATACTGAATTCATGAAAAACGCAATACATATTGTTAAAAAAATGAAAACTCAGAGTATCGCCTATATAATCTGTCTCCAACATAAAAAATATACTGGCAAAATAATGCTCACAACTGAATAATATAATGCTAGGTAGTTTTGATCGTACCTTTAACGTCAAAAACTCATCATTAAAAATTATACATATTATTTGCATTCGACAAGTATCTGCTAATTTGATAATAGCTTATTTATAATATTATAAATGTTTTTTTCAAAATAAGGTAAATTAATGAAATATGGAAACGATGATTTATAAATTAATAAAGGAGTATTATTTCATAGTAAAATCATTACTCCTTTACCTGCAACAAGTCGTTGGATTCCTTGGATTGTGATATGGGAATAAAAGAAAAGACCTATTTTAAAATATATAATAACAAGTATATTATTATAAATAATATTGTTTATTTATGAGCAAATCCTTAGGTGTGTTGTCATTATACATAAAAATATGTTCCACTAAATAAAAATAACAAAATAATAAATAATGAAAATGACTAACAGAATGTACAACACAACTTTATAATGTATATACCATTCATAGGCGAGGACAGACTCACCAGATTCTCTCAATTTATTCTGAAAGTAGCTTAATAATGCCTATTATAGTTTCTGTAATGAAAAATTATATTTATACATTACACTTTACTCATATCTCAGAGATTTATTATACAAAAACCATTTAATTATAGATAATTAAAACTCCAACAAACCATAGCATAATTACTAAAGATATCAATATTTACAATTGTTTACTTAGTCCCTGAAACATTTTTAATTTAAAAATAATGTATTCATTATTAATATATCAAAAATACTTACTGTATTAATACACTTATCTTTATAATTTACTCTTAAAAATAAATTATTTTATGAAATTATTTATTGGGATCAACATTAACAATCAATAAGAATAATTTAACTTCACAAACATTCGGTAGTTTAAATATTATAGTAAGTTTAGTAACTTAGAATCAATTCAAGCCAAGTTTATTTACAATTTTCATTTCATACTTTTTCTTAGAAAATACAACATCCATAATCATAGTCATCCTTACATGTGATATAAGATTGCGTTTAATAACACACATTCAAAAATACTTTTAATAACTTAATTTTTTTTTAAATAAGAATGTTTTATGAGCTTTGCTACTTTTGTCTTATAAATCCCACTTGTATAAAAATTAGCAGTGTGCTGGCTCCGACAACCAAACATATTAATTTTGTTCTCGTAGAGATCTAAATTTGTTTGTTTAACCCAATTCATGTAACTGCCTAGTACATAGCTTCAAATATGCTTTTATAATAAAGTCAAGGTAGAGTCATGTTATTATAGTAAATATTAATTTCTACTTAGCCAAGTCTTACACTTTCTAACCAATTATGGCTTCGTCCATCTTAGCTATCGTTGCATCAGCGTCAGTTCTGTTCGGAGTCACCACATGACTTATCAAAGGGCTAGTAACTTCCTTTTTATTAAGCTGAGGAACAGAAGAAGTAACGTGGACTTCTGCTGCTTTGGTTGGTACCGCTTCAGTCACTTCTTCACTTGCACGTTCTGTTCTTCTGTGGGTGTTGGTTGTATTGATACCAGTTGGTTTTGAAGTTGAAGTAGACACGACTTCCTTTGGAGTTATTTCTTTTGATTTATTGATATAAATACCTGGACGTCTTCTTCTGACTCCTCTTTCAACACTAGTGCTTTTCTCCATGCTTTTTTCAGTACTAGTTGTAGCTTCTATCTTTTGAATGACACTATTCTTAGTAGTTGCAGTCAACCTTTCTGTTGTAGTTTCTTTCTTTTGAGATTCTACATTTACTGCCTGAATCGATGTGAACGGTTCAACCTTTTCAGTGGCAACGTTTTCATTCTCTTGGACAATGGCCGAGAGAGCATTCACTTCATTTACATTAACTGGAGTAAAACGTTTACTATTTCTGATAACAGGTGGTCGATAAGTTCTGTTCGATTTACTTTCTACAATTTCTACTCTAGGCTCAATAGTATGTGGTTGATTTTGAAGAATCTTTACTGCATGATGAACGCCTTCAGTGTTTTCAATAATGGTAGATCTGGCTACGTTAGAATTAGGGTCATCGCCTTGAATTTCCTTCTTGTACGAAGAAAAGAATGTAAGCGCTTTCATAAGTTGATAGCTCTTGGACACCGGAATGTTAGAGTCATAAAGTCTCTTTGAGCTCTTGCAGTCCACGTAGAACCACCAGTTACACTTGAGAATTGTTTGGTCGAAGAGTGTGGACTCGGGACACAAGAAGGATTTCATTATAAGACCCTCGTCAGTCAAAGCGCACACGTGGAAGACCTGAAATAAAAAAAAACACCAGTATTTAGACTGATCAACCAATATAAAAACATCAAGAAAATAAAAACCTTTCATGTTTCTAGCTTTTTCAATTATATTATACATGTTTTTTATAGAGCAATATTAAATAATTACACTATTTTATTATTTTCTAATGGTATTTGGAAATACCTGTTATATGTTTAGAAATGCTTTCTATTATGATTGTTTCCATATAAATGTCAAATGAAATAGACTTTCTAATATAATTCTATATTTGTGGATATATCCAAAGATAAGCTGTGTCATATCCTTATATCTTTACAAAGTAACTTACACATCTTCAAAAGAATACATCCTTTAATATGGAGTTTTTATTTCATAAAGAATTTTATCTAAAAACTATTTATATTTTTACAAGTAAGATCGAATGCCAAAGACGTTTTAAACCAAAACTGACTAATAATACATTATAAATTATTATAAGTAATAGAAATGAAGGCAAAGTTAAACAGATATTTTAAAGCTCAACGGTTTTTAAAGTCTTAGATTATTTTATTTATCAGTTTTGTTAGTCACCAACAATATTGTATCATCAACCAATATTGACACACCAGTGGATTAAGGCTTCTAATCTCTTCGTCATCATTATTTTTCATGGCCCTAAAATTCCTTGGTTTCACTGCCCCATTCATTATTTTGGATTGCTAACTAATATGTTTTCATATAAAATAAAATATTTATCTTCAATCTTGATATTTGGATTCTATTACCGGATTCATTTCTCCAGTATAGTATTTAATACTAAAATAACTCAAAGATACCTATTATTGTGGTATGGTGTGATTTGTAATATGAAATATTTGCTTGTGAAAATTTTTGACCTCAGTCCTCTTTTGATCTTTAAGTCAGTGCTGGAATACATGTATTATTGTATTAATTTCTTAAATAATTTAAATAGAATGTAAAAAAATGTATATTTTCAGAAACATCATCCAATGTAAATACCACGAGATAAATCAGATTAACTTCAATTATGGGCATGTCAGGTGGGAAACGAAATATATATTTACTTTATTAAGTAAGCAAATAACCAATATAAAAAACTGCCGTAAGCTTGACATATAATTAATATTAATTTATTATTCTGCGTAGGATTCTTGTCTGTCTGACTGGAAAGCAAATACTGCGTATCTGTGACGCACTGGCCCATTGACCCGCTAGTAGAAATTCTTCGAGCCTATATTACTAGATTGCTCATTTTTTTCATCTATGAGAAACAATAGTAATAATTTATATTGAATAACCTATCAAACGTGCTTATCAACTGTTGGGTCCTGAATCCAGTTGGAAATAAAATTTACTATTAAAAATTTATAAATATAAATTTCCGTAAAAATTCCATTGCTCAATTACAGCTTTCTACTTTTAACGAATATTTTTACTATAAAAATAAAGATAAATCTACGCAGTTTTCTCAATGCTTTTACAGAATATGCGTTTTGTTGTTATTTTTTTTTACAATAAAAAACTTTCTTTCTAGATATTTCTGTTTTAAATGCAGGGAATGAATGCCAACGCAAATTGCTTCATAGAAAAGCACTTTCTGGAGCATTTTTTTCTTTGTCCACGGTTAACCATATACAATACATTGTTATCAAGCCTCACCATTCAATGATAATTTTGCAAATGTATTAAACAAATTACTACCGTAGACGTTGAAGAGGGGTATATCGTTTTAGTGTATGGTCGAATGGGACATTTGACGACTTGGAATATAATCCATAGCTTCACGAAGCGACGAAGAGAAATTTACATAACTTCTCAAAGTGACAGATATTTTGGAAGGAACTTTGGCATTTCAGTTGTGGCTCAAAATGGGCAGAGAACCGGAAAGTTTTGGGAAAGTTTTAGATTTTAGATAAATTTATAGGAAGTTTTATCTCGATTTCTTCACGAGTCGTTTCTATATTACCATAGTACGTGTATTTTATTTCTTTGCTGTAACTGTAAAAAGTTTTAATATTAACATAAATGTGCACATTTTGATATGGTTCATAATATTTCAACCATAAGATTTACCTGCTCTTTCTTCTTCAGATGCATTGTCCGAATTCAGGCGTCAGCAGGCCGTTATGGTATAAATACTGGTGATTCCAATATTTTTACAAAGGTAAATAAATTTTATTTTTATAAAGAAATGGACTCAATCAAGTCTTAAAAAAATCCTATCTTCACTGAGGCACTCTTTATTTTATTTACAAAATACCCAAGATACCGAATAAAATATTTAATGCGTAAAAATATGTTTCGTAGAAAAGTTTGCTTTCCTTTCATAAATAATATTCAGATATTTAAATTTATTGGTGCCTTGTAAAAAATTGGTTCTTTTAAGTAATATGATGAATTTTGCTCGATGGCAGTTTAATGGCTAGTCTACGGATATTGCGTCAATATGAAATATTGTACGTCATAAAATGTACAAAACTACTTTTACTCCATTCCCTTATTAATATGAATATTTAACACTCGATATCTATTATATATTGCGTTTTACGTATCATCGAAAAAGCGAGGTTTGTTTTGGATTTTATGAATTATGGGACAAGAAATTTACTGAAATTATATATTATATATTGCCAAAATTTGATAGTTTTTAGAAATTCAAACAAGCTTTCATAGCAAGCGTATGTATACAACACTCTGCATTATAATTTAGCGGAGAAATATGAAAGGGTTAAGTAATGCTTAAAATCGACTTCACTTCTAATTAAACTAACTTAAGAAATATAAAAGGTGCCGTTTATTATGTAGACTCTATTAATAAAATAGGATAAAATTTTTAAAATTTTTATAGATCTGTTTTTTATTTATAAAAAAATGTAAATAATATGGTTCAACGCACGGTGTGTCCTTGGTTATGTTTTGTCGGAAATAAATAAATCATTAAAAGGCAATATTTCGTTAATTCAATTTTCATTTCAAATGTTACTGGATACCTACCCGTACTATTTTATTTTGATAAAATCTCTACCCGGAAACCTTATTTATAATTGCAAATAAAAATACAATAGAATTTTTTGAGTAGTGTAAATTAAATCTTAGTATATCACATAACAAAAAAATTCAAATACTTTATAGTATATATTAGTAGACAAAATTTAAAAAAAAATGTTGATGATTGAACATGATTTAATAATTATTTGACTAAATTTTTCAATAAAAATCTTGGCAACATGAATGGAAAATAATTGATCAGCATACCAAGATTTTTTTAAATTTTAATGTTTTCGCTTTTGAGTTCATACTAAATAATACGTGAAAAAACACACGAAATTATTAACTTTATCATAATTTTTTACGAAAAAAGGAAATCAAACTTACAAACTTATACATAAAAAAAAAAATTATGTGATTCTCGCTAATAAAACCTTCAGAGGTTATTACTATTCTAATATACCGCAAAAACTTACAATTTAGATTATGATTATCTGTAATAGATTTTTAGATGATCTTGTACCAAATAATTTTTGTTTGGTATATAATACATTCATTGATAAAATTATTTATTACAAATACTTTTCGGAATATTAAAAAAAAATTAAGTTAACCTAATTCTGATGTGTGAAGCTATTTTGGTATGCGTTAAATTGTAAATGATTACTTTACAAATTTTAATGTACTCGTACTTCACCTTGTATGGAAATGTCCGTCAGACATATTATATGAACTAAACAAGGGCTTTTTCTAGATTCACGTTATTACTAAAGGCATCTATACATGGTTCGACATAATCGAAAACGACCGATAATTTGTAATGTGTAGAGCATTTTCGTTCAACTTTTTGGATTTGTCGAAATAAATAACGCGAAGATTTGACGATAGAAATATACACAAATATACACGTCGAAATTGATCAATCGGTTTTATGTTGTATTCAAAAACTTGTAGAATTTCTGAATACAATGGGACATAAAATATTTGTTTATATAAATAACTACCATTTACACAGCTTTTTCTATCTTTACCAAACTGACTTAACTAACTATTCCAATAGTAGAATTGGTACTCTTTGAGTGTATCATGCTTACGTAAATTTATAATGATAATTATATGTTCCTTATGTTGTAAACGTGCATAGACATTTTCAATAGAGCGTCGCTTTACGAAAAGAGATTGGCAGCCCTTGAACTACCAGCAGTACTAAAGTTAGGGCGGAATTCTACTTGTAGATATTAACATATTGCTTCTTTTTGGCTCTACATCGTGGAATGTGATTGACTTTCTCATGTTTCAAAGTTACACTGACTGAGATTGGAGATCTCTTTTGATAATTATACGGCATACCTCCTTATATCTTAGTAAATTTATCGTTGCATGTTATCCGTGTATCATTTTTATGGTAAATAAGAGAGTCGTTACTATGGCGAATTCCTTTAATGGCTTTCCATTAAAGGAATTAGAATTGAAAAACAATCTACGGAAACATTGAATAGGTAGAGTATAGACATGCTAATAAATGCAGCTTTCTATGTGGTTATATATTAAATGTATATCACAGGCGTATAAATATATATGAATAGACTCGTTCTTCATTTGGTGTACATCTCTGGACTAAGACTCGACTGGGATCCAGCAGTTCGAAAAAGTGAAAGTTCACCTGCTCTAAAATAGATCAAGATCGGGCCTCGGTAGCAAGTGTATGTATCTCACCATGCATCCAAGATCTTCATCTCCATACAACCCAGGGAAGTGTTTCTGGTCTCCGCAGTAGAAGGAAGTCTCCGGCAGTTCCACCTTGGACACGAAGTTGTCATCGAAATTCTTGTCGTAGCCGACTGGGTAATACTCTTTGGGGGCGTTCATTACTTTAGACGTGGGCGTGTCAGAAGGCTTTGTGTACCTGGAAGATCAATGTTTTTATTTTGTATAGTTTTGATCTATCACATAAATTTCTCAATTCAATAGTATTATATAATAATTACTTTTGTACAATTTAAATGAGGATCGTTCAGAGTTAATTAACTGGTGCTTTAAAGAATGGCAAAAAATAATTAAGAATGTTGCTTGATTAGAACACAGCCATCAAAAAACGTACGACAAAAAAAAACGTAATTATATTTCGAGTTTAATTATTGTCTCATATAAAAAACCTAATAACGATAATATCTTACATCATGCATTGTTATACACAAAATATCAGTAGCTTTAGTAATAATACTTAATATCCATACCTCTTCGGTGGGGGAGGGGGAGGAGGGGGTCTCGGGGATGTCGTCGTTGTCGTTGTCGTAGTACTGGGAGGGATGTTGATCATCTGGTTAATCAGTTGTTGTTGTCGAACTTTAATAGCAGCCTCGATAGCTTCCACTGATATATTCGTAGCTTTCGAAATAGCCAAAATCTTTTGATACAAAGAACTCTGCTGGGGGTAATCAATGTTGTTGGAATTATAATTATAATTGTCTATCTTCGGCGCAGGCTTCGGCGAGTATGTCGGCGCGTTGTTCGCCATCATAGCTTGCATTTGTAAATATTGATTTTGCTGTGGTGAAACGAAACCCTGCGGGACTCCGGCACCGAATTGGGTGGCGGAATAAATTGGACCCTGGGCAACAGGCAGCTTTCTAAGAGACAGAGTGTTTTGGGTGTACGAAGCAGCCGTTGGGATTTTGCTCATCATCGAAGGAGCAAGCTGGACTTGTACTGTATTTTTGTAAGCTTGAGGAGACACTATGGATACTCCCGGCTTATATTTTGAGGATCCATCGTCGACTTGGATGGATGTAGAGATTTTAGAAACTGAAGAAGGCATCGCGTGGAAGTTTGGGAACTGTCCGCTCGCTCCGGACATCGAAGGAGCTGGTATCATTCTTAGGGCTTGGTCTCCGCTGACAGACATCAAGTTTTGTCCCACGTTATTTACTCTCATCGGAGTTCCGACAATGGTATTTCTTGGAAGCTGCCCGATCCTGTTTTGATTGGATTGGGTGTTCTGCTGCTCTGCCATTCTGGTGACAATTCTTGGCGCGTCGTTTTGCGGTATTCTTTGGTTGTTGATTTTAGTGGTAGCCTTTTGTGTCACTTGTGAAGGAATGGAATACTGCGTGTAGCTTTGCTTTGTAGGCGCCGGAGCCAGCATCCCTTGTGCTGGAGGGATAGGCTTGAATGGCGGCAGGGCTGGAGCTTGGGGCTTGGCCATGGGCATCTGGCGCATCATGGACTGGGATCGGCCAGTCTGCACCACAGTGGGCTCCGTCACCATTGCAATGGTCGTGGTTGTTGATTGCGTCACAGGAGCCGCCGTGGACGGCTGACGAACTGTCAAGCGATTCTTCTTTGGCTTTGGCTTTGCTGTATTAGTCTGAAAATAATGAAAGTATTTACTGAAATTATTAAAGCGATATTTTGTATAAGAGAAAGGTTATTTTTGCTATTAATTTAAGACGATAAAAAAATATTTGCAAACTGAAAGCAAAAATGCGTTTTATAAATTAGTTGATGATTTGCGAACTATTTCCCAAAACAATTAAATTATAAATAAAATTTTGCATCTTGCTTATTTATTTTACAACGTTAAACAATGTGGTAATCTTCTCGAAATTGACTTGAATTTGAATTATTGCATTAACAAAAAGACGAAACGTTGGTTATTATTAACCCTTTGAACTCCGAACTTTTTTTTGTTTGTTTTTTTTAATTTAACAATGTGAATACGTCCGAATGGCAGCAATTATTTTGCAAAACTGACAAAAAGGGTTTTTACCTGCTCCAATATAAACCTAGATTTATTATAGGGTAAACAATAAAAGGTGCATTATGGCGACCTATAGTCACCAACGAAGTTATAAAGGAATTTACCATGTCGACACGTTGTCTCCAACGGAGTGGAAAGAGTTAAAATAGTTATATTAAATAGCCTTTAAATCTAAATAAGTAAACAATAAAATCAGCCATTGTAAAAAAAACAATGCATCTTAACTGTCAGCACTTAATGGTGTATTTGTCTTGGAAACTAATTTAGAAAGTCTTTCTGAATACCTTGAATTGCAGATTAACAATGCAAGTTCTATATAGTACAAATGAACTTTGCTCCTTCGAAATAATTTTGCAACACTGATTTGTAGTATACTTCGCTATTTTTTTAATACACACACACTTTACATTTATTTCGCAGTTATATTTAATTAATTATAGGTGATTAATATATTATATAAATTGAGTAATCGTTACAATATAATACATATGGTAAAACCAGCACGTTTTGGTACGAAATATCAGTGTTTGTGTTCACCACAGGATGAATTAATGATATCGTAAAAATTCTGTTCTAATATATTACGCACGTTGTAATTTTATTTAGAAAGTTACATATAAAGAAACGGTTGACATTTATCGAAATAAATTATTACATGCAATCGATTTGACCGTGGGATCTAACCAAAACACACCCGGAAAGAGGTGTTATTGACCAACTTCCCACATGGAATCAGAACATTTCACAAAATTGGGTTGACCCTGAAAAATTTTACCATTCACGTGCGGTTTTTTTTCATATGTAAAAATAAACACGCTAATTTGGTTAAATAGTATTTAAAATATTTTTTTACGAAAGCAATTACCACATTAGGAGTGCAGAGACCTTCATGAGGATAAAATTTCAAATATTAACAAAAAGTGCATTAGCCTTATTACGTTGCATTCATACATAATTTAATGGTAGTATAATAGATGAAAATAATTAACCCAGAGGCAACTTCCTGTGGAAATACTGAGATTTCTATGCAACTTTAATTACGTCATGACCGATGACCGTCATCAAGTGAACATGCATAGCTTTTTATATGACACGTACTTGTGAATAACAATATAGCCCAAAAAAAAAAACATCGTGCATGATTCTAGAAAAACTCTAGATAATAATTAATTAAAAACAAATCGTGAGCAAAATTATAAATATTTGACCACATTTCAAACAGTAGATATATTATGGAAAAGTCTTTATTTTATTTTAGACCACAATTAATGTTTTTCTATTAAATATCTATGGCTTTCATCATATTGGCATTTATTTTTATCCAGGTTGAAGTAAACGTTAGTTCATTGACATTGTAGCTATATGTGCATTTGATATACAAAAATTCACTGTTTCGTGGGGTTTTATTATTTTTAGTTTTATCATATTGAATTTATTAATTTATTTAAATCTGATTTTCTGTGTAGATATATTTATTCGACTATCAAAGGTATTAAACATTATTTTTGAGTACCACAGAAGTAATGTAGTAGTTATTTATGATTTTTTAATGATATCACAATTCTGATATATCGAAGGTCAAAAATCTCCACACCCTTCAAATTTTTAATTTATAAATGTATTTAATGGTATCCGAATTAAGTCTATAACGTTATAATTTGGCGGTCAATATTATGATGATTGAAACCAGTAAAGCTTAAAACTCAAGATAACTTATCTGGCAGGTTGCGCTAACGAAATTTCTTTGTAGTCGACCTTTGAAGGTTCTATTAATATTTTAGCATCGCACTGCTTATATTTGATTGAGTGTTTCTTATTCAAATTTAAGTGGGTTATTATAACACATTACTAATTTTGCTTATTCCATAAATCATCATAAACCCGAGGTTGATACACAGAGTTAGCACAGGTTTAATAAAATTTACATTAAAATTTTCTTTAACACAGGTTTTTTTAAAATATTATTTTTAGACTCTTAATAGTTTAACTCCAAACATTTTAGATTTAATGATCTCAAAAACATTTTAAAAAAATTTGATGTACTTTTTTGTTTCTAGCCTAGGATTAAAAATATCTAAGCATCAAAAAGAGCAACCTGCAGCCTCATTTCATATTAATATAGTTTTGTTCTTAATGGAATCAATAAAATTCACTGAATTATTTTTAATTTAATATCAGTTAAGGTTAGAATACGCCAAACCAATATGTTTAAACCAAGATTATATTGACTCATAAATACTCGGTTCCCAAATACTCAATATTCCCAAATTCCCAATAATACCTGAGACAGGTGTCTCAGGTTAATACATAAACAACACATTTTGTACGTGTTAAAAGACGAACATAAACCACAACTAAGCAATAGTCTGTTGATCTATGCCACACGAAGGCTCTCCATCATCCATAAACTGGTGATGAAATTTAAAGGTTTGGTGGGCGATTTACAAATATTCACGATCTAAAAACGGAAAATTCTAAAGGATGAGTTAATATTGTAACAGAGACCACTATAAATAAAATTAATGTTTCTTAATGCAATGGCATAACCTTTTATAAATAGATACTTATGTGTTTAGGTTTTAGTTAATGATAAATAAAACCTCACCTATCTCATGACCCTTTTTTACTGCGAAGTGAATTTATTGAGAATAAACTTGTTAAAATTAGGATATTTTATTTTTTTATTAAAATACTGTAAATCAAATGTAACACTCGGTTATTTCCTAAAATCGTATATTCAATAAGGTTGAAATAATTTATAGACGTAAAATTAACTATACCATTTTTACAAGACAAATCGCAACTCATATTTATTATTTTCAATGCTTATTTGTTAATTATAATTAGCATAAGAAGACTTATCTGTTTTGATTTCATCATAAACCATGTGTGCTTTATTACCAGGTTTTTTTACTTTTTTTAATTTAAAAATATCCTCTGTTTCTAACTTAAATAAATTTAAAATTTATTGATCGCAATCAACAAATTTGTCCAGTAAGTTCTTTTAAAAAAATTCGTAATAATGAGATGATTTCTATGAATAATCGTAGTAAATTAGTTTTGGTATTCCGACTTATATTTGTATTTCTTAATAGGCACTCAATTAACGGATCTGTAAAATGTTCTAATGAAAGTTTTTGTTATTAATTTTTACTTTTTAAGCATTATAAATCATCTTATAAAAATTGTATAATATAACCTTAACAAGATCCTTCCGCCCGCATGGACGTCTACAAGTTATTACACTTGCAAATTAAAATTGACACTTTGGTTTTCCAACAGTTATGCAACAGTAGACTTGGTTGAAGACTGACCAAAATTATTGTGAAATCATGAATGTAGGTGAGCATTAAAAATTATTTATGACCACATTGATATATACGGTAATATACACATTAGATGCGTGTATTTTGTATTCTTATATGTTTTCTCTTTCCGATATCAAATAACAATACTACCTACAGCCAAAAAAAAAACATCTTAACCGGAAAAAAAATGACATCATTGTGAAAGCTTTTTTATAGCTGCAAGTTTGTCTTTTTAGAAAGAAAACGATTTATTATTCCCGCTTTACAAAAAAAATCACACCAATAAAAATTTACGAAAAACAAAATTATTGAGGATTTCATCATAAAAGTTGCATAATTTTAATTGCGTCTAAAAAACCATTACAAATTGTACTTCAAAATCAAATATAAAAGACCATTTTTGTCGGCTTATAAACAAGGTGAGTGTTCCGTCAAATAAACCACACATTTCACCATTCAATTACAACACATCTTAAATCATCCGAATATTTATATTTTTCTTAAAGTATGAATGGTCATTCATCAACTCGATAATAATTCAGTAATTGATGTCATTAAATACGAAAGTATCAATTCATTGAAGCCATAAACGCTTAAAATATATTATGTACTCACAGTATTTGTATTCGACTAAAATGTTTAAAAAGGAAACGGAAATAAAATATAAATATATGTATATGCAATATGGCATACTTTTTAATTGAGTTTGACGTTGGAAAAGTCTAGCGTGTCAATAAATTTATAAATATGTTTTTTTTAATTTTGATGTAACTTTCTCAAAAAGAATTTTAAAAGGAAAATAATTTTTAGAAAATTTTGGAGGTACACAATATTTTAATTATACAAAAAACACAAGAATTGATTGTTTAATGTATGAGTTGATTTAAAATCATTCAGTACATTCTATTGAAGGCCACAAAAGAAAAAAAGTGTTTTGTGATTTATTATTTTGTGAAATACGCTAGAAAGAAATTTTGCATCCTTATGTCTTTAAGAACATCTGCTTTTTTTCTAATACAGGTTTATTGTGTATAAAATATTTAGGTAGGTTATTTTACTTATGAAACGACAATATTAATCTTTAAATTTATCTTGTAAACAACATCATTTCAATGTTTTTAACGAAGACTTGACACATCAATTATTTTTTTATTAACATATAAATTAAGCTAGTCTTTAAAATTTGGTCTCAAAATGTTACTATCTTTGACTTTGCTTTGAATGCAATAGAAAACCTGATTTGACTCTTCCACCATCTGAAATATCAACTATCGAACCTTCCCAACCTGTCTCATAAATCTAAGCCTAAATCAAGAAATACGATTTGAATTAACTTAATTTCTCCGATCAAACTTAATCAATACTCATTACTTGCTTACACTTTGACCTCCTTATTGGCTAATATTTTTAAAAAAACACTGAGTTACTTGTTGTTTATTTAATTTTTCCTTTTTAATTAAAAAAATATTTATAGTCAAACAAGAACTCATTAATTTTGATTAACGTTATAACCAGCTTACTGAACACGTAAAACTACTTATGGTGAAAACAATAATACTTGGAATGAACCATTATCTAAACTTGTTAAAAACAAGTAATAAAATTTACGAAATGATGCTCTAATCAGTTAAATATAATACCATTAGTCACACACCTAAAAATACTCTAAGAAATAAACTTGATAACCAAATTTTAAGAGAGTAGCGTTAATGTGAGAGTAAATAGTCCCTTAGTATAGTGTTTTGTTTGTTATGTAGTATTATTATTTCTAAGATATTATAAAAGATTTTTGAGTTCGAAAAGGGGGGATTGAGTGTGTTTTAAAGTACCTTCTGCTGTGTCTGCTGGTTGAGAAGGGCCAGTGAGTTTGGTGGGGCTCCATTTTTGGCACTGACGGAGCGCCTCTTGCTCGTGTCCAGGTTTGTCAATGATTGGCCAAACCCGAGCTCATCTCCAACACTGAAACCTGAAAAAGTATTTTATTTTTTTAGTTATTTATCTTGAAGATAAATAACGTATATTTGAAATATACGTTATCAAAATCAGAAGAGCGTGTGATACATTTTAATGTTAATATCAATTGGCTAGTTTGAAATAACTCTGCCTATATTATATCGTTAAAATGACATTTATTTGTTGCATCAATGCACTCTATTAACTCCCAAAAATAGACAAATTAGGTATCGTTCAATTTTTATGTTTTTTTATTACTATTTTAATGTATTTGTAAAAAAATATATGACTGACGCGATATCATTTTTTTTGTATACGTTAATAATATATATTATACCTTACGTGAAGTATCATTTATATAATGTAAATGTGGGTTTATGGGCAGTTTATATTGTGAACCGTAAATTAAAAAATCGTATAATGGCTTTATCTTCGCAGGTTCGATTTATTTCCATTAGCTATAATTTATTTCAAGTCTAGTATGCAAATTTTCTACATATCGTGACATGTCAGAGTAAACATTAAGATGTGTATCACATATATCATATTAAAAATAAAAAGGGATTAGATATCTACATATATATATTATAGTATTTCACAATAAAGAATAACATGTGATTCAAACACTCTAAGGAAAACATCATAAGCAAGGTTACAATGCATGTTTATTTCTGTATAAATAGTCCAAGGTTGAAATATTTTTTGGATGTAAGAAGTATAACAAAAAATGTATAAAATAACATGAGTAAAGTATTATACGTGTTCGACGTGACATGGACGTGCAAATTCTTGAATCATCTTAAATAATTTTAAGTTCTACCATTAACCATTTTATTTTTTTATTGGAGCTCAAAATTAGACTGTTGGTTCAATTTTAGTATATTAAAGGAAAAACAATACTTTTTTATACATTATTAAAATAACTCAAAGGAAACAAATTTTTTATATATGTGAAATCTTGTGTTTTTTTAATTTTACTGAACTAACGAGCTTTAAGATACATTAAGTTTTTTTAAGAAAATTTTGAGCTAAAACTTTAAACATAAAACTACAAATAAAATATTATTCGTTTATATTAGATTTATTTTTAAATATTTAACTGTGTCTAATTATTATAAATAAACAATACACAAATTCTCGATAAGACAAAAAACGAGTTATATTTTTAATATCTTAAAGTAATTAAAAATATTATATACGTTTTAAAAAGTTAATATCGGTTATTATATACAAGGTCTTTAAAAGAGCATAAACCGAGGATACGTGTAGCTCTATTTTACGACATTAAGTTGTTAGTCAGAGGTATCGTTTTATTGAGGAGATACCTGCCTTCAATTCAGTTAAAAAGTCGATTTCATGGCCACTCAGGTCGCACAGGTAGCAACGAGCCGATGCTTCGGTTACTCGTGCGTAGGAAAACGATTAATAACAGAGATATGAAACTCACAGACGATGCGAGCTCTTCGCTCGGTCGCATCGTCCAAGTGTGCATTCGGAAAATTACATGCATCCGGTCTACGCCAGGTCGGAAGGAAAACTTCTAGAAAGTTCACCAGTAAGGTGCAGTTTCCACCTTATAAATATATACTATTAAAACAGCAGTTTAATATGCCTAATGATGTCAAAAATGCGAGAAAGTGTATTAATTTACTATCCATTAGTAAATCTAATGGAATTCAAATTGTATACTTAGTTGAGGCTGTCTGTATTAACTGCGCCTGATTATTTTTCATTTCACTTCTTTAGTTAATTTGACGACTGTTAACGATGTTAATACGAAATCTAATGTTATTTTATATGCGTAACAATATGGTACTGTTTATAGAATGTAACGTAAAGATTTAGTATGGACAACGAATTCAAAACTTGTAAAAAATAGTTTTTAAATTAAAAAGGCAAAAATGAAATGGCATTGACATGGATTAATAACGATGCAGTGACCCCATCAAAAGATTCACAACTTATAAAATGATTGCAAACTGTTGGTACAAGCAAGCCTGCTTTCCAAATAACGAGTTCATTCTGGTATGAAGCTCGGTTATTAGACGAGCCATTTTAATACAAATGTCAATTATAAGATCTACTCATCGATAAGTTTAGCATCACATGCTTTTCCTTGAGCACAGCATGTGATAATATAACAAGCACTACTTTCTATTATAATACATATTAAAGGAAAATATTTTCATAAAAATGTATCTAAGTCCATATTTTTCTGTTTGTGTTTATATTTATTGCGCCAGTCAAAAAACTCCTTCAAAACTCATTTTTATTTAATTGTTATTTTTAAATTAAATGTTGGCAAAATCATAATATAATACGTTTTCATGCAGTCTGTAGTATTTTAGGTATTTATGATATCGTTTTATATATTTTTTTTATTTTACTCATCTTATTTATAGATACATAAATTAGTTTCCTGAACTTCTTGTTCTTTGTTGCACCTGTTTTTACTGCAGATTAGGTATGAAAAAACATTGGTATTTATAAAATTGAAGCTCATTTTATTTTAATCTGTCTGAGACTGTGATCATTGAGAGTATTTGCATTTAAATATGTTGTCTACCTTCAATGTATATTTTATTTATTATACATTTTATTAAGATCGATTTCATATATTCATACATAACAACATTTATCAAATTCAAAATAAAGCAACTCGTATAGTTCTCACCTTAATTTCAGTATAATTTCATTGAAATACATTTCTTTTAATATAACGCGAAATTAAAAAATTCAAAATTACATTCACTAGTATATTCACTAATTCACTAGTGCATTCACTTAATCACTAGTTACTGCTAAAATTTATGCAACATGTTTTATGTTCGATGCATTACCAATCAACCCAGCGGCCTCACCTGTGAAATTTTCTTTCAAAAGCAAGGACGTTAAGTATTTTGTTGAACCAAACCAACGAGTCCTTCACCGTATGTATATTCACCGGTCAAAATTGGTCGAACTTAAATACTAATATTTTTTTACAGCTCAAAGACAAACGACATATAGCGGAAATCATTTTGTATTCGCATGCCTGCGGTTGGGCTGTCGTCTCGATGATAGAAAAAATATATTACACGTAGAGCCTACATTGGTTTTATTTTTAATTATTTTTTTATCATGACAATATACTCGAATTGAAAAGAAGACATGGGCTACTAAAAAAGATAACAATGAAAGATGATATTAGCAAAATGTATGCGGGTCATTTCTGTGATGGTTTTATTTTCTCAGAAATATTACTTTGGCTTTGTTAAAACCTTATGGCCCCTACAGATATCCCATCATAACTGACAATCAATCTATAAATGACTTATTATTACAATGTTTTGGACTTTTTTTTTCGTGTTTCAATGCTCTAAGTATATATATCCATTTTATATTTACATCAATAAAAAATAACAATCTTACCAAAGAAACTACAACACGCGAACGACCTAATATTACATTATAAACATTTTTTCAAGAAAAAAAATCTAGATATTCATATTTTAAATCTAAAAAAATGAGGTAAAATACTTATTTATATTATCAATAATGGTTTCTAAACTATAATACACTAGTAATGACCATTTATTATACTGACGTTACATGGTACGGCGACAAAATCGTTTAAATTTCAGTTTCGCTCTATTTACTTCGGTAAAAACTGAGTGCCATGATTTCTTGGTGAACAGCTTTTTGTTGACCATAATGCTCTTCGCATCGACTATCGTGGTTTATGTGATTGGAGAAATTAAAAAATTAAAAATAAAATAAAATTATATATAAATAAAAAAAACATATTTGGGTCCGCGCCGAAAATACTGTCATCGGGTCAAGTCAAAATGCTGCCGCGTTTATAAAAAATAAGGAAAATTTAAGCAAAATCTTTACTAACAAGTACAAACAATTAAAAAAAACTTTTAATTGATACGTTAAAATTCAAACCAATGCGACATATCCGTATAATGAATTCATGTAAAGCAAAAAAAAGCCAGATTCAAATACGCCAAGTCTAGTGACCTTGAGAAAAAAATAGGACGTAACCCAAGCCTTTCTGGTTTAAAAAAATACGGTGACCTTGAAAATAAATCGAGACCGCACCCTTAGCCGAATTGAAATTTGTCGTTCTGAAGTGAAACTATTGGGGTATTTCGTAACCGTATAATTATGTAACGCGTAATACACATGGAATGAATGACCATGGCATGTACAAGTGACCTTGAAAAATAATTTCTTATTAACGTGTGCTTTCATGCCGTTTTATACGATCGGCATTCATGTGAAATGCATAAGCACGGGTGACCTTGAAAAAATTTTTTTCAGCACAACATCCCCGAATGAATAAAGCGAAGCTCACGTGTGCTTCAATGCCGCTTTATACGATCGACGTGTACAATGTAACATGCATAAGTACAGGTGACCTTGAAAAATATTTTTTTCCGCACAGCGTGCTTTAGTGCCGCTTCATGCGATTCGGCATGTGCAATGCGAAATGTATAAGCACAGGTGACCTTGAAAAGTAATTTCTTCGCACAGCATCACCGTTCTCGGGTGTTTGCAGGAATAGAGTCAAGTAGTTTACCCAAGCCCACGTGCGCCTTGATGCCGCCCAGGTTTCGCACGCGGAACAGCCCTGACTTTTTGAATGCGCAGTCCAGCGTGAAGCCGAAGTCGGACGCGAACACGCAGGTCGAGTGGGCGCGATCTGCAACAATACAGAACGCTGTAGGCTCCTGCGGCTAGAGCTGAGCTGAAGCTCCCCGGCGAAGCTTTGCACGGGGGCGTGACACCTGGCTGAGCTCGAACACCCGGCCCGAAAATTTATAATGCGTGAATGACTGATAACCAATTATAAAATCACTTTATTGAGGGATAAAATGAAGAAAAAAAAAATTCGAAATTCTTTTTTTTTTTTATATATATAAAAATAACGCATAGTTGAATATAAAATCGTTGTAAGAGATGTAACAAAATGTGTTTAATTCAAAGCAAAAAAATAATATTCAATGCCAACAAATACATAAAGTTCATATATCTCATTTGTCAGACTTTATTTAGTAGTCTCATAAATTGTGTGATTTGATATAACTTACGAGTATTTTATTGAAAAAATTTATGTTGGCAATAATTTATTTGTCCATTTTGCACGATCTAAAAAATGTACTGCAATTCCATACATGTATTAAAGCAATTATCCATATAAGTATCACGTGATGTACCTATATGGATTTTAAATATGAAACAACTTTATTTTTTCAGATATCACTTATATATTTATATTAAGTCATTTAAAGATAACTTTAACAGTAATGTATATTTCGCATGATTTTTTTATTGCAGTATATTTTTTCTTGCATGATTTAAATACTCAAATACAAAAACGTATCATTAATAAATAGACCTGATTCTAATTTATATGTAATTAAAATGTAATTATAATTTCTAAATCATGTTTTTATTTCAGACAATTAAGTTTGTTTTTATGGTTATCAGTTATTCAGAATTTTATGAGAAAATAATTGAAAAGTGAAAAATGTTTTCATATGAAAACATGATGGAGGATGACTTAAATGATTTTTTAAACTCTTTGCATTTTTCACCGGTTTCTTGTACATATTGTTATGTTAGACTTGTTAAACCATTATTAAAATCGCATTATTATAAATATATACTTTTTATTAAGAATGACTATACAAAACAAACAAGTATACGCATTTAAATGAAAAACAATACATCATTTTATATAACAAGGCGTTACTTAAAAAATAACAAAACTTTTTCTTTTGCAATTATTTAGATATCAACATAAATGTTATTACTTTTAGTTCACATAAACTATGGAGAAAACATAATATTCTTTCACCTTTCCCCTTTTCAAAAAGTTTGATGATTCACCGTATTTTTTTAAAGGCAGTCTTTATGTTTATAAATATTTTTGGTATCTTAAACTTTTTATTAAATAAAGAAATGTGACTTAAAATAAAATTTTGGCGGTGAATTAATTTGATTTTATTAATTTACGAAAATTACAAATAAATTAATTATTATAATAGGTTTTTTAGTATATTTAGCAAATTATAAAAATATAGAAGTTGATATTCATTATTTAATATATTTTTTACTCATTTTACTTTTATTAAATTACTGCTTATATATTTGTGAAATATTACAACAAACTATCATATTAAAACATTAGGTATTCAATTAATTATTATTACAAAAATTGAAGCCACCAATTATTTAATTATTTTCGAGTTTTAATATTCATAAAAAATATATTGTTATCTAAGTTTCTTTTAGATGACACAAAATAAAAATCCCATAAAAGCAACACTACTCGGAAATGCAACCATTATCTATGGGATTCTGATCAATAAACTATTCAATTATGAAAATTGTATCAAATAGCTTGGTCTTATGGTACACATCGCTTGGACTAGTCTACTTTTACTTTGTACACTTGTACTGGGTCCCTCTATACGCCGCTCACTGGTCAATGCGTTCAGTTTAAATTACAGACCATTTAAATAAAATGGCTGTTTTTGTTCTCAAAAGTATATTTTTTGCTAATTATGTACAAAAGAACTTCCTACCAAAACAATCATCGGCGTAGAAAATCAATTTAGAAAGTCACAACTTGTGCGTGAATCATTGGACCATCATCAATTAAGCATTAAAAATTTAAAATTATCCTTTGTGAAATCGGAGATATGAAATTGATTAATAAAACGGTAATTTAAATCAATACTTGTATTTGAACATTCAAGTAGATACTTAACGAATTAATAATTATGTTGAATCTTACGTTCACATATTAGACTCTAAGAAAATGAGCTGCAATATTTTCAACTCGTTTCACTTAAATTTGAATTCACACTCGTCGGTTCTGATACTTGAAAGCTATAACTTTTATTTCGATACATAAATAATTATAATTTACTTCTAATACGGTTAACTTTTAAAGTAATAAATAAAATATATCAGACATAGCTTTCATCTTATTCTTTCTTATAATTATATAATTTGAGTATAGTGTGGTTAATAACAAAACAATAAGTGTGTGCTGATAAGTGCATGTACATATATATATGCACAATAACACTGCAGTGATATTTATATACTTTATAAAACAATCACAAAAAAATATGAATATGTCAAATATAAAAATTAAATGTGGAAACGATCTTTGCTCGAGTTTTTGTGTCATAAATAGACATATATTGTTAGTTCAAGTTCAATTATTTACGGTAGAATACGTTTAGTGATTGGATGCGCAAATTGTTTGTAAAATATGAAAGATTTTTTAACCTTTTAATAATTAAAATATAAGAGCGAAATTACACGGCACGCTATTTTATGCACAGTCACACAATGTGACGGAATTTGACAAACGACGTGGCATACACGAAACTTTGGGTCTACTTAAATTTACTGTTTCGTGTCCATGTGATGTACATTATGCCACAACATATCGAATTTGCATAGAAACAATTAAAATACAATTATTTACAATATCTTAATTTTTTTGAAAGTATTTAAAACCTACAATATCTTTCTAGGTATTTTTTTATCAAATAGGGGCATTGGCGTGTTAAGGCATTGGTTTTCAAATTATGTTTATTTCACAGTATCTGTTCATTGCATCAGGAACAGGCGCTTATAATTTGCTGCGCGGTTCACGCGAACAGGTTAGGTTGGGTGACTTGAATGTAGTCCATCTGGTAACAGAACAGTTATTCGTGCGCTGAAAGGGAAACAAATCGCGGAAATCAGGATGCACTTAGCTGAGAAAACGGGTTTGTCTTGATGTATACTAAAACTTCCAGATTATTTTTTTGATTTCTTAATATAAAACGAATGATTGTCTAAATATTAAAAACTATATCTAGTTTAACTGCTAATTTAGCCGGATGTCAAAACCGGTCATGTTTACTAAAAATAATAAAATTCAAGTAATGTAGTACTACGGTACATTTTTCTTTTGCGTATATGAATAATATAAAAAATTCTTCTAAAGCACCTCTAAACTAATAATCACTAAAATGTAATTTGACTATTTTATATACATTAAAATATGTTGAGTTTTATTATATTGTGATATTGTTTTACAGTTATCGCTCATATAAGAT
This sequence comes from Atopsyche davidsoni, assembly GCA_022113835.1. NCBI lineage: Eukaryota > Metazoa > Arthropoda > Insecta > Trichoptera > Hydrobiosidae > Atopsyche > Atopsyche davidsoni. Next base: position 2,873,515 of record JAILWY010000006.1, on the reverse strand, counting down.
TTGGCTTTAAATTTTAATGTGAATCGCCAAAATTAAAATTAGGATTCAAACTTGATGTTAGCTGTTTATTAGCTAAAAGTAGCTCTCGTCAGAAGATCTCCATTAGTTAATACTTTATTAACATGCATTAGGAACACTGAAATAAACTTTAAATATTTAAATATTGACTATGTTAGCTTTATGTCTATTCTAGCCCACGCAAAAGTCGGTGTAAGTCCATAATGTCCATTTTCTAAGATATTTTATAACGATATAATTTATGGTTCTTTCTAGCACTAAACACATTACTTTTATCGTTAAAATTGATGAACTGTAAATTCCATTCTTAACTTCTTATCATTGTCGATATACTCGTAAATGTGTCATAATATTCTTTTACTTTGACCACATTGACCGCTTTAAATTCTGTGCTTTGAAAACAAAATTATTTGAAGCTTTAAAATGTCTTATTATTATAATAAGAAAACAATATTTACACAAAAAAAATATCACCAAATCGTCAAATTTGGGTTAAATATGTATCCTTACCAAACTGTTAACAGTTGAAAAAAATATAATAGAACTGAAAAGTAACCCGTATGACATTCATTAAAAGTATGAAAATTTATGTAGCTTTACATAACATTTTTTATAACAGTCCATTAAGATACTCTTGTATATTTTATTGCTGTTGAACAAATTTCACAAACATCCATGAAATCAATGCCACAGATTTATTAATAGTCTAAAAAAAAGTATGAAATTGAAAAACAAGATGCCGGATGGTAAAAAAATCCGTACTCTTCCCGTGACTTGTTTTGATGGCTTGAATTTACAATTATATATTTTTCCAATGTAATAATATTGTTAGCTTCGCAAATTACTGTAGTTGTTTGACTGCGCGTTTACTACTTAGTACAAGAAATAATTGCCAGAATGATTGTCTGTAATTTAGAGATATTCGATTTGAACAACTCATATTCTATTATAAAATCATATATCGATATTATAATCACGCACTTATCACATATCAATCTATACTTGTTTGCAAACTACTCTCAGATTGGCTACTTTAGCTAATTACAGCTATTCTTTTTGGTATTTATTGTAAATTAAATAAATAGAAATTTAAAAATACTTTAACATAATATTGTATATTAGATATTTACTTAATACAAATAGGAATTACCATACGAAGTATCCATTCTCTTGGTGTTCTTCAATGAATACGCAGTCTTTTTTGTTTATGTGCGTAAATATATATTTTATTTATCTTTATATGAATTTTGTATTTGAAATTTATTAAAGCTTTCATTCAATCTGAAGAAAAAAAAATGAAACTTTTACCCTCGAATCTCGTTTAAAACATTGAAATGAGTATTTTTTCACTGAAGTATGTTTTTATGTTATGCGTTATTATTGTTATCACATTCCTACCTTGACATTGGTGATGGGCATACTACTATTTTAATTTGGTCGAATACTATTTTTTATATTTCTCCAATAACCAATCATCTTCAAAATATTTACAAATGGAAACTGTTACGGAAGTCCATTAACTTCTAAAAATTTTCCCCATGAGATTTCTGATAAAAAAAGTTATGAATAATAGCAAATTTCTAGGGCAGTACAAAACTGTGTGGGCAAAATAGCATTAAAAATTTGATTCGCTCTCAAGTTTTAATCGAATACCCATATTATCTTTCATTTCCTTCTCTCTAGACGAAGCTTAGTGAACCTGAAATGAGATCGCTTGCCCAAACAATAGATAATCACTTGTTTTGATAATGACATTCCAGCTTGACTAGCCATGCACTTCACTGATGTTATGGCAGAGAAAATTGTTCAGTCAATGATGAGATCCCAAATAATAACTACGTGTTAGTGCATCTTGACACCGTTATTGAAGGTGAAATGCTGCATTAGGTACAATAGCATAAAAAACATTATTAGAACATATATATTTACAACGAATTAATAATTTTTTTCAGCTTCAATGCATGTAAAGAAAATATTATGCTTGTTATATCATTGACATTTAAAAAAACAGTGATGCCTTTGAAAATAGATATAAAGGTAATGCAGAAGTCATATTGTTAGTATATGTTTGTGTTTCGTGACTCAGGTAATATATATTTGATTTTAGACAGATGCGTAAAACATAGGAAGAATAGTTTATTGAAACGTGATATTAATATTATACCAACTCAATAGTAATATAATTACTAAAAATTAAATTATGTTTTAATTATGATAAGGTACTCACAAATGTAAAATATAATAGCGATAATATCTGAAGTATTACAGGCAGCAAATATTAGAAGCACGATTAACTGATTGTGAAAATTTTAAAACCACATTAGCGTTGTATCCATAAGAAGATAGTTCGGTCTTTATGCGATTATTTGATATTTATTCTATAATTATTACACTTATGGTGTGTAACGCTAATCTTCGTTTGAAAGATTGTTTAAAATTAATAAAAAATCTAAATATTTGTATTTTTTCTATTAAATGCTTTTGAACAAATACATATTACCAAATGCTTTTCGAGGAAGAGAAATTATAAACAATCGCTGTTGTGCTCAGAAGCTTATTTATATTTGTGAGTGCAAAGTATCATGTGAAACAAGCCAATTATAAACGTCACCAGACTGAAGATGTCACCAAAGAAATTAAGAAAGAGTTTTTAAATAGTGCTCGGGGGCACTTCGTAGGTAATTACAGTAACGAGTGTCGCGGGTACAAATGAGCCTCCTACGGGCTTCTGTGGAGATATTTCGGGCTTGCTATTAACAGGCGGCTCACCCACTGACCCACATGCCGCGCCGGTGACTGCCGCCGCCCGGTGTATCTACTCTAGTCCGTTCAAAGTTACCCGATGTAACCGTCCGCTTAAAATATGTTTTCATTCATTTACAATAAAAAATAAAAAAATAGAGCCATAACAATGATAACTTACCATGGACATAGAATATTATAAATTTTAAAAACTGACGCGGTTTTACAGTGTACAAGCTTTCTTATTTATTCATAAAAATGAAAACTACAAAATAAAATTATAAATGATTCAAAAATATTTTTTAATTACTTTTGATATAAAACCCAAAAAAATTATTAAAACCAGGTATTTCATGTTACAAAATACTTTAATTTTGAATATACAGTGTTTATTTATGATTATCACGCGTTAAATATATACTAATACTGACTATTTTAAAATATTACGACTATCACTTTCTGAAAATATCAAATCATTACAGTTAAAACCCTATTTTAGATTCATTTTGTATTTGTGTCGAGTCTTAAACGCTGCAGTATTCGATAATAATATTTTCGCAAAGTAAAAACCTCCAAATTTTAACAGCACTACAAAATATTTCACCAACTAAATTCTTCAAAAATTTTTAGAGCAAAATCAGGCTAAATATTTCATGTGGTTTTTCACTTAAATTTGAACCAAGTATACTTTCAAGCAACCAGTCGATACTGCTCAGCGATAGGACTCACTGCGCTCGTCTCCTCAACACGACGATGCGGATATTTGTGGTTCTAGTGAACCCAAATAAAAAAAATGTCTATCAATAGCTAATAGGCATATACGTGCTGGTTTTGTTTGGTGTTTTGTGATATTTCGAATATGTGTGTCATTGAAATTTATTATTATATTCATCAAACTTTGTATTCAATGGTTATCGTTGGGTTTACACATTTTCTGATTTATTATCTTAAGTGATCGTAAAACCACTATCAAAAAACCGATGAACATTTTTAAGTAGTTTTTTTTTTTTATAAACTTACGCTATACAAGTTTTTCAGACTGTGATGCTTTATGCAATACTTTTTTTATTTGTACAGGAACCATAATATAAATAAATAAATAACCATTGAATTAGAATGTATTTATATATTATAGAAATTTGTCTTGAAAATTTATTCCGAAGCAGTTTAGCACTTTTGAAATGAGTAAAATTATAAATAAAATTTAATGTTTTTATGCTATTTAGTACTGACCTAGCATATTGAATACACCCAAAGAAATTTGAAAGATTACAAGAAATTCAATATACTAGTCAATCAAGTATCTTTAATTAGGAAATATATCGTTCAATAAATTAGAAAGTACACCCTCACATATTAAAATTTTGAGAAATACAAACAACATATAAACTATTTATAAATTTATTTTATCAAAATATCGTGACAACATAAATAACACATACTGATTGCAAATTCAAACAAAACAAGTATTCTTAGAGACAGCTATGCTAGACGAGGATCATAATTTATATTTAAAAGCATTGTAAGATTCCAGGATTTTAATCGTTAAATTGAAAGGTATGATTCAATTTCCCATTGAAAATATCAAAAACCTTATTTATATTTTATACTTAAAATATAGAGTGTAATAAAATTAGTCTACAGGTCAGTTGATAAAGCTATACGAAAGTTTATAATTGTGTGTTTCAGTGCATGAATGAATTCGATTATTAAAACCATAGGTGCTCGATACAAGATGCATATTGTGGAATGCCATTGTGTTGAAAGTTCCACGGCCAGCCGGGCTGGAGAATGAGTGTTATTACCTGTAGAATTTTCATTAATCAACTCCTTGCATTACCTTGGCCGCCAGAGCGACTTTGGGCCACCTCGGGCTAAAAGTGACCGCCGGGTGGCTTGTGATTCAGACGAAATCTGACAGCCTCGAAATTGGTAATTCACCGGGAACCTCACGTAATATTTCTATTTATTTGATATTCAAACTGACATATTACATGTAAAGCGTATTATAATGATAAGCAAATTAATCTTACCCAATTATTTTTTTAATAATTATACGATTAATTATTCATTCGCTCAAAATGATCGATTATGACAAATAACTGATTAACTGCTAAAGTTTGTCCTATACATATAATTTTTATTCGATTCACTCATAGACCTGTCTTATATTCTCACAACAATATTCTAAGTATATTTTAAAGAACCGTCGTGATTTTTCCACTCTTTGAAAAGTGACAGTGAGCCCACACGTATAAATCACTGTGACATGGAAGTGATAGTCAAGTGTGAGAAATTTCTCTGAAGCACTGGCACGTTATTTGATAATAAGTACCTTCTGGTTAATTAGGAATGTCGAAACCTCAACGTGTTTCATCAATATATATATATCATAAATATATATGGTCAGACATAAATTACGATTATTGAATTTGAATGTAAAATGACGTTGTTGTTATATAAAAACAGCAACAATTGTAAAATATTATCTGCTCTCATGTGACGTCGTTGCTATCAGATGACAGAAAATTAAAATAAATAGATATTAATCAATGAATTCAGGTTCAGCAAAAGTTGCACAGGAAGTAGCGTGATGCATTTAAATGCATATGAAGGACATAATTACTCAAAAACATGTAATGGCCCACAGCACCCATACACTATTATTTAAATCTCGCTACTGTAAAATTGTCGTGACAAATACATTTTGAATTTGATCGGGGTTGCTTCTTTTTGCTGACGCTTTTAAGCAATCCAAAAACTATTATGTTTTTAATGCCAAACATAATTTTCTATTCCTGTCCTGAATTAAACCAAGGGAATATTGTTAAAAAGAGGAATAACTTTTTTCAATATGATACAAGAATATGATTTATTTTAATTTCATAAATGTCACTATGAAATTCAAAAGCAGTACATTTGTAGTGATTTATTTTATTTGGCATTAATTTGTTTTTTTTATATTCACAATACATAAATTAGTAATTTCTTACACTTTCAATGTTATTTTTTAATTGTTTTAACGTTAGCATTTTATAAATAAATGTTTATTTTTGACCAGATACCAAAAGTGAAAGTTTGAATTGAGTTTTTTTAAAGCGTCGGTAGATATTTTGAAAATTGTGATTCATAATAAAAACAATTCAGGTGTCATTTACCACTTATCAAATATCTTTTGTAATCGTACATATCGAAATACGTTGAAGTGTTGAGTAATTACATCACTATGAATTGAATACAAATAACACCTAAGTGACAAATAAATGCAAGATATACGTCTATAAATATTTTTCAATGGGCTCTAATTTTCACTCTTGAGAAAAAACCAATACATACATATAAAATAGATATTTTGAATATTATATTGGCAGTGTGTCAACGTACGGTAAAAAACTTCATAAATATACATAATTCGGGATTATAATTGAGATGAATAGAGTCTGATAATTTCATCATGCAGTGAGCTCGGGGCCTACTTTCGTTCAAAATATAATGTTAAAGAGAACAGACAAACAAAACACCAGCTAATGCTTGACACTTATTTGCTGTCAGTCACACCGAAAGCATTACGTCAGTTGAGACTCTCCAGATGTCCCCATAACGGTACAATCTTGCTCGCACCAGGCCGCCTGAAGTAGGCGAGCAGATCCAACGAGTGGGAGCCCACGAGACAAGATGTCATGCTAATTTGACTTCACAGGTATTAAATGAATCTCAATTTAAAAATGGAGAGACACACGCCTTGCCTTAACACCTCGTAATTTATACCTTCAGGTAAATAAAGATGTTCTAGCAAAAAAATAGTATTGACTGACAACAAACTGTAAAAAATATACTCTTATAAGATCTATATTAACTGCCTACCTTTAAATATACAGTGATTAAATTTTTGGCATATTTGAACTGTATTTTGATTGGTTCCATACTGCTATACTTTATACCGAAAATTGGCATCCTGAATCAAAATTCAGATATGGTGTTAAACTATAAAATATTAGAAGAAATCACAATGATTAAACACTGTGAGATAATAATAATTTAACAATTTACAAAATACTTTAAAGTACACAGCTTTTTTATGTATATCTTGGGATACTGCGAATAAAAATCGTTTCACTGATATTAAAATATGATATATCCGGTTTTTAGTTAAAATCGACCCTTTACGAAGAAGTAGTGTTGCTTGAAAGAGCCGTCCCTTTTATAACCGGTGTATTGTTAGACGCTTTCAGGAAATTTCTAACGCTGGAGGCAACAAAGATTTCTGTTAGAGATCTCCAGAGTAAATTCAATAAACGTTAAAGCCATGCGCTATAAAGGCTCATAGATGAAAGCGGCCTTCGAAACGGATATTGACTTGACACCACCAGCCCGGTACAGAGATCAACAAAGTAGAGTGGCCGGCTGCGTGCCCGACGAATCTCGGTCTGTAAACAATCGTATAGCACAACCCGACATTTGTAGAAAGCCATTGCATCCATAATACACACTCAGAGAGGACTCGATGATTTGTGCATAACAGAAGGAAAAGTGGAAAGGATCAGGCGAAAAAATTATAAACACGGCAGCCTAAATTTCTTGAACTGGAAACATTTGTATTCAGACGGCGTGATGCCAACTGACACCGTTTCTCCTCGAGGCGAAGTTTAAAAAGTGTTTTCGTCGGAATAAAAAGTGGTTTTATTTGTACCCGATACAATGTCAATAGTATTTTTTATCGTTGCACAAAGCCTGCGCAGAAAATATGTAACAGTATTTTAATTAATATGCAAGCTTACATTTTCATAATATATTTTCATTTCAAACAACTTATTACATCGTTTATTCATTAAATCAATACATAAACATTGTTACGTTTCTACTTTAGTTACCAAATAACAAACGATGCTCTGCGTCTTGCGTTAAATTTGTTTATTTTTTGATACATTTACATAAACTTGTTAATTATTTACTCGGTGTATTTATTTCACCTCACAGTATTTATTACAAACACTTCATTTATGTTTGAGATTCCTGTATCGTGATTTACCTCCTAAAACAACACTCTCTAGTCTTTTACAGCCGGGGACTTAAAACTTAACATGAGACGACATGATTAACATTCCTTTTATTAGACTTTGTGGTTGCCCAACACAGTAAATCCGTAATACTATATATTAAGTATATCTAATATTAAATTACGTGTCTATGTTATGATATTCCACATTTAATTTTAAAAAGTTTTTACAGTCGTGTGGAATCTAAAAATATGTCGGGTTAACTGTGTTTGTAATTATGATATTAAGTCCAAGTATTTTTTTAAAAGTAATTAAAGATCAATATCAAAATAAACTATCACATCACTTCTTTGAAACCTACCATAAGCTAAAATAATAAAAACAGATGCTTAATAGCATATTACAATGATTTTAATATTTTTTTCCTCTTAAAATATTTTACAACAGTTTTAATTAAAATAAAGATTAAAAAAAAAAGTTTTATAGAAAAATATTGAAAAAATCACTGAATCGTGGTTTAAATCGTAGAAAAATATTTTATCATAAAGTTCGTGTTAAAAAACAATGCGCATTCAGGTCAAATTTCATTAAAATTCAATGCACCGTCAATTGAAAACAAACGCGTCATTTTAAACAAATTAGAAGCCATTAAAGTCACGGCCTGTACTCAATGCTCGTAATCATGCAGATTCCAAAAGAAGAATCTTGTGAAACTTATCGTTAAATAATAGCAAATTATAATGCATGTATGAATTTTCGTGAACTTTGCTTGTGACGTCACAACACAAAGAGTCGAAACCGCAACATGCATGGTTATTAAATTGCATAATATGCATTTTGATAATGTTACAATACTTGTAAAAAAATATATTAATAACCACACTAGCTTATAAGAATAATTTTTAATAGCTACAGTCTCCATGTTGAACATTTTTTACTGCCGTTTAAAGTATTTTACATGTTTTTACGAGGTTTTTTAAATCGGGAAACACTATAGCTATGCATTTAAAAATAAATTTAAAAATTCATTTGAACAAGTGTAGTGGATTTTTAATTACTTTGCATCAATTGATTTATGGATTAATGGATATAATTTATTATTTTTCTTTAATAAGACGTTATTTTTTATGTGATAATCATACACTTTTAAAACGCCGAGTCTATGACAAATAGTTACGGGAAAAGTTAAAACTGAGTATTCATATTTTATTTTTTATAAGGATAAACAATATTGTAAAGAGATAAAATTATTTTGATATATATCTGCAATTGAACTTATTTATAAAATCTTAGCATTGCACCATATTTCACAATTTGCAATACATTGAAGTATTTTGAAACCTGAACTGAAAACTATTCAAACTATTGTGAATAATCTGTAATATTTCTATAGTATGTCGTTAAGTAAATTGCCTTGCATTTTTATGGAATGACTACCGTAAGCCGACATGCAGTCTCCATGAATGCACGTTATTATTTATTATCGTTACAAGGAAAGATGCATAATGGCAACTTAAGAAACACGGTCTTGATGCATATGTGCTTTTATAAGCAGAATAATATAAAGTATTAAATTGATACAGCGTCTACAATTAGTGACTTAAAAAAAAAAGATATCCCCCGTTCATCTCGTAATTGATTGTAAATATGTTTCATCAAGCATGTTGTAATATTCTTTTGTAAGCGACCCTTCAGAAACCTGGCACGGATAACCGTTTATGCGACCCTCAATATTCTAAGAACCGTAATGGGGTTTTTATGTAGCTATTCGCGCTGAAGAGGTCAACACTACAGAGTCACTTTAATGCATTTATTGCAAGCTATAGCATTTGCATACGTTAATGTAGCTCAGTTGAATGCCTTTTAATAAGGTAATATAAATGTGAGCAACGATGGTGGTTCTTAAGTCTATGCAGGTAGGCCTGGTATATAAAATAGTAGTATTTTACGCAAGCATCTACTATCGGTTTTTATAATTTCAAACCGTAAGTCGATTAAAATTTAATTAAATGATAAATGCTTTCAATTCGTGCATTCTAAATGATGCAGGATTATATTATTATTTTTATTTTAAAAAACATGAAACATATTTTTTTTTTAAACTAATTAAACTTAAATTTAAACAATCAAGTATACTATAAAACTTTTTGTGTTTTGATTTAAAGTTGTTGATTCAAAGACTTCCTGTATAGGGATAATGTATTTATTTCCCTGTTTTTATAATAAAATTTATGTGTTTTATGTTATTCTCATGGTCTAATAGATTATTTGGTTAGTTATTAGGTCTGAATTGAGCAAAATCAAGGCTATGAAAATAAAAAATAATCGATTACATTTTTTTAAAGAATGATGAACGGATATGGATATAACTATACATTAAAGTTAAACACGTTTTTAAAGCTTAAAAACATAACAAACATTACACACGGTATAGGTACACTCGATTCCATTACACGATATTAAACTCCTGTTTTTTTTTTCCCTTTTTATTACAAACTCCGTGTAATACGTCGTGCCAGGGTAATTTATAAACATATTATACCTAAGATCTTAAAATCATACAACAAAAAGTTGGCTGCATCAACCTGTGTAATTATAATTAACTACTCCCTAGCTTCTACTATGATACAAATTACTCTTTGTTATTATTGTAAAAAATATTTATTTTGCTTGTATTATTGTTAAAAATATCTACTTTGCCAATATCTATTATATTGGGATCAGCAATTAGTGCATGTATATAAAAGACAATGATTGTTTACGTATTTCCAATATTTGTACATGATTATAAATCGTAAAGTTTTCCTCTTATTTATTGTTAAGCTTAGAGAAAGTCCGCAGCTTTGATAACCTAGATAATATCATAAATACAAGATAATCATTGCATCTTCCTTTAGTACAAGTACTGTCAAAACGACAGCACCTATACAAATATGTATCGTTACTTTCTGCTATTTTAATTCAATGGTTGTTATGGAATAACTGAAGAGATGGGTGCAGTCAAACACATGATATTGTAAATAAAAAAATATCAAAAAATCATGGGCACAAAAAATATTGCTTGCATATAGAATAAAATTCCCATCAGTATATTATCGAAAACTATTTTAGAAATATTATTTTATTTTTATAATTTATTCAAATATATTTATATACTCTTGGTATCAATATTTATGATAGTTTTCATTGTTCAGCGGTCTCTTGTTATGTTTATTTTTTCATCAAGATTATTATACCAATACGGAGTGGTATTACTTAAAATACAAAAAAGTCTACTAACCTAAGAAAAGTAGAATCTTAATATCTCCATTGAGACGAATTATAAAATTTTTAATTACTCAGTTAAGAAAATACTGTGAAATTAATAGAGGTTACATAAATATATGTGATTTTTGCATTCTACTAGGCTTTTTTTCATAACAATTATACACTTTGTCGAAATAGTTTTTGGACGCATTGTTACTTAAAAGAGAAACCCAGAGTTCAGAATAGGTTAACGTTTCAACTTTTAACTGACGATTCTTTTAATTCTAACGAAGCTCTTAATACGACATTAGAATGGACCATTTTGGTCTGGAAAGTAGTGTGCCTAGTCACATCGTCAAGCACTCACAACAAATGTGTGCACTTTTGTGAATGCCGTAAGATAGTAAGAAAGTATTCTCACTTATAATGGGTGTTCTTTATTATCCACTTGGATTAGATGGGTAATTTCGCAGTGGGGAAACTAAATACTATATATTATACTATGAAAGCTTTTCGTTGCTTTTAATTGCTTGTGAAAATTTTACTTTTCCCGCATAGACTAACACATCAATGTTTTTTTGCTCAAATGTAGATATTTTTATGAGGTAATATGAAAATTTGCATATTCCAGTGATTTTGAATCAATTTATTGTTTATTTGTGGATAGTGGTTTATTAACAGCCTTAACAATTCGTAGAATGAGATATAATACGACATTTAAGTGGTCAACAGAGTAACTTTTAAACGTACATCAGTGTCTTGTAAAGATGCCATGTATACAGCGCTGAAGGTAATAATTAATGGCAGGAAATCATGAAAGTAAGGTGTTGGTAATTATTACAAAACAGTTGATCGAAGACGCTACCTTGAATGTATTACTGGCTTGGATTTGTGTCAGTTTCAGTGTCATGAATTTCATTTTAGCAGTTGTGATTTAAAATATATTTTTTTAGCAATAACTCGTGTCTTATACAATAAACAAACTTCATGTTTTTTACTAAATCATAAATATTTTCTCCTACCATGTGGCCTTAAACAAAACAAACACTTTCAGAGTAGTTATAACAATAGAAACACCTATACCGAGAAGTCATAATATTGATCATTACCGATCATACAATCATTTATCAAGTATGACAATGTAAAAACTATTTTCTTATTTTCACATGCCCAACTTTCTTTTGAAAATGATACATTAGCTAGAGAGACACAGCGTAGACGTATAGACTCGATTTTCTCGCAACTAGATTATTCTAATATATGATATCATTACTTCAATTTAAATAGATTGCGCACCAATTACAATTTGAAATATTTCCCGCTATATAAATGAAAAATTGCTGACGACACTGGTTGCATCAAAAAGTATATTAGCAGTGACATCACAAAATATTGTTTTAATAGAAATATTTGTATTATTGATTTTTGTGAAGACGGTCTCACAGTACGATTTTGCCAATACAGGTTTTATTGATTGATCATGATTAAGTACATTTGTTCAAATATTGAAAATTGATTAAAGAAACTCTTAGAAAAATATCATCGTGATTTGTGTGGGATTTGAACCCACATCCCCAAGCATACATGGCCGGTGCATTACCAATTTTACCAACGAATCACCAGTACTAAGCAAAAAACTTTAACAATCACATTCTATAAGTGAAACAACGTACTTATTATGCCAATTAAATATTGTGTGACTTGCAATAGTAGACTTTTAACACAAAGTACTGAGTGAAGCATTTAAATCCGATCTGATATTATTATTTTTATCCTTTAAATGCATATTGACGTAAAACCGCAACGTACCACTAAGACGGCTCCAACGCCTACTGTTATAGAATTACTACTATCAGGATAATATTTTTTATCGAGTGGCAACACCTTTTTTCTTTCGCGTCTGTCAAATGCCAGCTTGACATTCACAAAGCATTGATTGTCGGAAATTTGTAGCAGGTGAAAATTGGAATAGGTCAGAACAAATCATGCATTTAAGGGTTAAAGTATATTTAATAAAGTCAATACACGCACTTGTTAAATATATTATTGATTTTTGTGAAGACCGTCTCACGGGAAGTACGATTTTGCCTATACAGGTTTTATTAATCAATTTTCAATATTTGAAAAAATTTACTTAATCATTATCAAGAAATATTTGCGTTTCAATGATTGAATGAATTCAAAATGATTAGTTGAGTCCACATCGTTTGCGGCCTGCAATCAGTTGGCGATCGATATTAATCGTTGCTGGTAGATTTCGCCCCAAGGTTGGCTGGCTCGTTTCGCCGAGCACAGCACGGTCATCGCATTGAACCCGTTTTTTGCCTTCGGCTCGTGATTACAGCCGGCCAAAGAGTTGTGTGACTCTCCGGCCGGTCGCGGGGCCATGTGTTGCGTCGGAGGCGTTTCTTACGGTTTCAACGGTCCACGGCCGTGCAAAAACGAGGAAAACACTCAATCTTTGGGAACTTTCGTATCACAACACTCCTACGAGGGCGGTCCGATAAGTACTTAGCCTACAAAAAAAAAAAAACGAAAATTTTGGAATAGTGGCGATTTATTTCTCAAAATAGTAATTCGTCGATACACTTGACCCAGCGATGTTCCAACTTTTTTAACCCATCTGAAAAATACGTTTTTTTGAGGTCTGCAAAGTAGGCCTCCGTGGCGGCTATGACCTCCTCCTTCTCATTTGGAAACAAAAAAATCGCACGGGTACAAATCTGGAGAATACTGTGGATAGTTCAGTTTGTAGTGCAATTCGACCAATTTGCGACCGCCCTCGTACTTACTGCATAAATATGTCCAAGACAGACTGGTTTAATTTAAACTAGGATATTATAAACAGTTTTGTTGGTGTGCGCTTTCGCTTTCGTCTCTAAAAAAATTCCTGAAAAGCAAAAACGCTCACTCCTAGTCGTTTGGGTATTCACATTTGTAAAGAAATACGTTAAATTTGATTAGTTTGTAATGCTCCTAATTTAAGCCACAGATACATAATTTAAATATTAACGATTTTTTGAACAAGTTTTCTTAAATGTGTGCCAATTGTAAACAAAATACCTAAGTATTATGAAAGTTTAATTCACGCTTAAATGCTTATCCAAGTAGTAGACATTATTATTTTTGATCGACGTTGACTTTTATGTTTTGATTAATGAAAAAAAAAACCAAGCCCAGCTCAATTTACATTTCTAGTTAAACTAAAATTTAATTGGGTTCGTTTTATTACAGAACAGAATTGAATAAATAAATAAACCATTATTTTTTGTTTTCGTGAATATAATGTAAATGTGTCACTAATGAAATATTTAAATAAATTCCCTGTTTAACCACATTTTATTAAGGTGACTCAATTTCAAGTGTAATTAATTATTTTGTAAGTCTCAACGTACCAAATTGCAAATTCTGGTGAGCTAGAGTCAGTTATGCCGTATTAAAAATATGACTTACCAAATGGTAAGAAGATTACGATAGTTTGTTCGTTTGTGAGTGCTTTAGCTTTTCAAGTTTTTTTAAGCTAGAAGCGCTAAAAAACCGAATTTTTCGTAATCTACGAGACATTTGGCTATTTGTACTCGTTGTGTGGTATTTTTTTGATCTGTGATAACGAACTACGTATAATATAATCAATGAATAGATCGAGCATGCATAATAGCAGGCGACTATTCATCGTGACCATAATGGAAATAAATAATTTCATGAAATACCCACCTGAGGAAATACTCATTTCATGGATAAATAAATTTCTTTATAAACATTATAAGTCAATCATTAGCCTTGATTATTGCAATATTTTTTGTCAAAATAACAGACATTTACATTTACAAGAAAAAAAAACGATATATCTTTAATATTCTAATTACTTAACAGATAATTTTAAAACTAATAAGCCTTTATTCTGAAATAAATAATAGCGGCTCCAAATAAAACGAATACCAAAATAAATGTAATTTTTCTTTAACACCATAAACATAATTTATGGCGTTGCGGTGTGTTCTCATGTTCATATTTATTACTAATTGTTTGGTTGTGCCAAAAAATTCTTGCGAAATTTTCTTAAGTCCGTAAAAGCATTTATTAAAAAATAAATTACTTGAAAATAATATTATCTTGATGAAATTGGCACATGTTTTATGTTGCGTATAGTTAAGAATTATTATATATAAATAATCAATATTTTTGACAGAGAGTACTTGGTGGAATTCTATTTAAATATTTTTAATATAATGCTTGAGTGATTTTTCCACATGTTTATCTTTATTGGTGACCGATTTTGCCAACCTTTCTCGTTGGCATTATCACACTGAGTTTGATAGTTTTTGATAATGTAAACTCAGTTCGATAATGCCAATGAGAAAGGTTGGCGAAACCGGTCACCAATAAAAATTAACATGTGCAATATTATTTATTTTATTTATCTAAAAGATTGATTTGTTTATCTGTTTTTAGAAAAAAATGATAAATGTAACAAACTCACGACTTGACAAGTTTCGTGTAGTATTTTGTTTTGAACAAAGCAAAGTATGCTGATTATTAATTTCAGGTGTTTTTTAAACAGGACATGTAGAAACTAAAGATTAATATAACTATGCTCATGGACGACCGGTTATTTTAGCACCGGGTCAATAGGCCTGCAGACATATAAATAAAATACTATCCTTGATCCTAAGTTAATTGGGTAAGGCTCGCAGTACATCAAAAAGTTAAGGGCAATCGTAAATGCCCCCACTAACCCCAATGTCGTAATCGTCAAATTAACGCCATGTCAAAATTCAAAACTGATAATTGTCATCTCATTGTTTACAAAATTAAATATTATCTTTTTTATTAAGTTTAGAAGGTCAGGTTAGGATCTCAGTACATTAAATAGTTAGGATTTTAGCAAAGTTTTGTACAAATAAAAAGCAAATATATCAGGAATAATTTTGCAATATTTGCTCTATAAGCTCTATATAAACTCAAAAATATAAACTTTTAATATAAAACTCAAAGTCATTATAAACTCTTCTTATTGAACAACGAATTTCATAAAATATTCAGATATAAGATTTTGCGATGAATAACCTCCTTATATTTTGCAATATTTATTTCTCTACTTTCTCTAACCATGCTTTTAAAAGGTTAATGTGAATTGTATAGTGGTCATTTTTACGTCATTTAGCATGATACAGCAAAACAATAACAATGGTGAACCATTAAATTTCTATCACAATACATATCACATGCTGTTGGCATAATCCCATTCATGTAAAATCCTGTTGGTATTTTACACCAAGTCTCAACCTTTGAGACTTTCCTGAAGTGTGACTGATTTCATAGTGCAGCGTTTGTTTTCAAACTTTGTATCAAACACAAAGAGAAGGAAATAACAACGAATCAAATCGATTTTATCGCCAATTAGTTTAACAACGACAAAAGTTCTGAACAAATGTTAAAATATGATTTACCAATAATGCGTCATGTAAACCGATTTTCTTCTTTTATCTTAGCGTCTTTAAAAAGTACGCTGTAGGAAATGAAAAGTATACAAAGAAATGGCGTTATCAAGTAGCGTATCATGAATGAGAGATGTAATTATATCTCTTAGCGTTTCTCATAACGACTTCACATAAAAAAATCTGTAGCGTTTGCTTTATTTTCTCATAAAAATAAATAATTATAAGGTTTATGTAATACGACTACTATAATGTGTAAAAGTACGTTTTAATGTCTTTTATTTTTCATTTATTACTATAGGAAATCAAAACGTTCAATTTTAATTTTACCGGTATATAAAGTAATTTAAAAACATATAAACACCGATTTAGCTTAATGGCAATGGGATACCTCTAAAATTTATTAAAAATGATCTCATAAAACTGTAATAAATTATTTGGTTATCTTTTAAACATTGTATCTGAAATTGTGCATGTCTTATTTAATGGTTAGTATAACCTGCTCTTTTTATAAATATAAAATAATTTTTCACTAAAATTGAAGATATAAATCGGCGGACATTTGTAGTAAATTTAGAAATACATAGTATGGCAGCAACCCGAAATCTATGTTTTTTATTACTCTGACCTGGTTTTTGAACAATCTCCTCATATTTTTATCAAAACAAACGTGCCATTCAAATAAACCAACATATTTATTATCTGTGATTTGTGTACTTAACCTGTATAACTGTTTTCTTTAATATCAAATCTGTTACTACAAACAATAATAGCTACAGCAGTCGTAAATAAAAGAGAATATAATAATTGATGTAAAATATAATATATTAACTGAACTTACACAGAATATTTCATATAATGAGTAATTTCCTTACTTCTTCTTCAGGTGCCACTCTTCAGAGGAAGATCGAGACCATCTCAGTAAACATACCCCTTAATAATATAGTACTTTTGTATTATCATCATGCAGTTTAAGCACTGCTAATAGTAAATATGGTTTTCGAGTAAAATCATAGTTGCCTGAGGTGAAATTACAGGTGTGTTTTGTTATGTTTTCATTTTAACTGCACCGTACTGTAAGTTAGTATTGTGCGTTTACAATGTGGAAATTATGCTTTGTTAACTGCACAACAAAAAAACCGTCTACCTAGGTTTTACTTCATATTAAACTATAGAAAATACCAGGCTATGTCTTTGCTTGTATTATTTAGGTAGTAACAGCATTTAAAAGTACGGCGAGATATTCCATAATAAATGAGTAAAGAAAATAATTATATATTATATAATGCATTGACTGAAAATATAAATAAATAAAATTAGAATCGACTAATTAATTTCAGCACTAAAAAGCTATTTAGTTTAAATTAAAAAAATATATTCGAATCTTAGTTATAAATCAATTAGTATTGTCAGTCATCGAAAGGAGGAAAACTTCTAATACATACATCACAAAAAATATATTGAAAGCCATGACTAAGCAGTGAGTAGATCAATTGAGGAAGAAGATAAACAGATCTCAAATAAAAAATATCATTACGTTTGTACTGAACTGGAAAACCAATGTACATTATTGTGAAATTTCAAAACATTTCTAAACCATAACTTTTGTAAAAATAATCAATAAACACAAAGCAAAAACCTGAGATAGCTTGCGGCCTGATTATTTTAGCGGTTTATGTTGGCAAATTTTTAATGGTGCCTAACGTTCAGCACTGCTTCCGTTTTGCAGTAAATTTATTGCATATACTTTAAAGTTCAACTACCTTGTTAGGTTAGGATAGGTAACAATACAATTACTGTATCGTTGATATGAAAGTTGCGGCATCTTACATTTTTTTTAAACCAAATATACTGTTAGGTTGGTGTTTTTTAGGTACTTTTCTCGAAGACTAGAACTAATAAACAAGAGCCTATCTGCCCATCTTATTTACATAATCAAGAATGCCCATCTTTACCGCTAGCTAATGAATTTCACAGCTATAGCTCGTCAGGTAGTTTAACCAAAAAACACTTAACGGTCTACAAAACACAGTGACTTCTCTAAAAATATGCTAATTCATCTATTTCCATACAAATCGGTATACTCTTGGAATCCGTAATTAATTTCAGTGGCCCACAACCAAATCAAGAAGCCAAAATTAAGCGATATACCGAATTGAGATATAATATTTTGAAAAGAAACCAAGCAAGAAATAATACTTTTAACCCTAAATTAAAAAAAAATATTTCAAACTATTATTATCATCTGGTTGAAAATACAGTTTGTTAATCGTACCAACGCGGAGACGCTTATATAAAATATCAAGTGTATAATGTCAGAAGTCAAAATGAATGCAAAAGTTTAAGTATGTGAAAGGAATTCAGAACGATTCACGCATGTTAAACATTATGAAATAGTAGATGTGAAAGGAATACCCTTAGTGGAAAAAAATACTTGGAAAATCGTAGTGCAACTTATAAATTTATTGTAATCATAAAATATTAAAAATATAAATAAATAAAATAAAAAACTTTGCAGAGACAGTATTTTTATGCAATGCAATAACTAAGCGATTTTTCATGATACTCCAAAAACAGAGTATTAGCGTGTATTTAAAAATGATTGCTGTAAGTAATACAATTATGCATTTAAATATGTTGCCACTAGCAAATGGTTATGGTTATCACTGAAATGGTGATCGAGTATTACACAGAGTATGTACACATTATTTTGGCAATCAATCCAATTTATTTTGATTTATAACGTTGTGGTTGTGATCCGCAAATTATCCAATACAATAATTATAACTTTATACTGAAATAATTTTGATGTATTATTTATTTATTTTTATAGTTAGCCATGATACATTACCTTATTAAGTTAAACATCAGCGTTAATTGTTATCTAGTTAATCTCAAAATCGAAAGTAACTTTATGCCAACATATGATTATTTACAAAATCAATATTTTTAGAAGAAATTCACCCTTATCGTGTTATGGATTTCAGGTTATTTATTATTATTAAAGGATTTATAAAGATGAAGCAAATTGATAATGGTTAAGTACATTTTTTCAAATATTGAAAATTGATTAAAGAAACTCTTAGAAAAATATCATCGTGATCTGTGTCGAATATAAGCCCACATCCCCAAGCTTACAAGGCCGGTGCATTACCAATTATACCAACGAATCACTTGTACTAAGCAAGAATTTTTAACAATCATATCCTATAAGTGAAACAATGTACTTATTATGCCAATTAAATACCCCACACAAATCATTATCAATCAATAAAACCTGTACAGGCTAAATCGTACTTCCTGTGAGACGGTCTTCAAAAAAAAAAATAATGAAGCAAATATTTTTTTCACTGAATTTACATTTTTTTATGCTGAAACGAATAAATATTATTATGAACCAGAAAAATTGTCCCCAGAATACCGTGATGATTTTTTTTAGATTTATGTGCATGAAAACAATCGACCTGTGACAAACACACATATAATATTAATTTAACGTTTTTTTTTTTTTTTTTTACTAATCAAATAGAAAGCTCAGTTATTTCTAGACCAATATAATTTTAAAACTAACAATGTAGGAAACGGTGTGAATCGAACCCAATGCGCTGACGTCGCCCGCCGGTTGCCGGCCGCTCTCCCCGCCTGCCACGATTCACCGGCGAATCACATGTAGGTCAATGGCGAAGAAAGAAAGTTGAAGGCCAGAGTCACCGCGCGAGGGTCCGGCAGCCTGTCCGCGATGGCGCCGTGAATCATCACGAGGATGCATCCGGAACGACGGGATTCTTGACAAACCAGCGCCGCCTCTGATACACCCTCACGCTCCAGAGTTCAGCACGCTTGCACACTGACTATAGAATCACAGACGCAGCGAAATGAGACGTTTGTGCTGGGACGGTCTTCAGAGTCCCCGATCTCTAGTAGATTAAAAAATATCAAGAAACTCAAAAACACCTAAGAAACCAAATCAATATAATAAAAAATGTCATCTCCGATATGTACGCAACGAATCATTGGTAACGAAATTCTACCCCTGTGTTAGTATTTTTCTGGGAAAATTTGTATTATGTATATTTTTGGCAGATATGATGACGGATGCCATAATGATACTTCATATAGATATATAAGTATGTAAACTGAAAGCTATTTTTATCAGCTCTTATACTAGTTAATGTAAGATTATTCCATTGGTTATTTTTGTGTTATTAAGTCTTGTCTCTACATAAATATTGACAGTAAGCGCATTTTATGATAGTGACATTAGTTTTCTAATTAAATTTAAATATACTTATATAATTAATCAAGCTTATAATAGAGTAGTAGTAGTGGTAGTATACTAGTATTTTTTTTTAGATTGTGAAAAATTATTGTTCAAAGTTTTAATTGAGAAGTTAAAACATACACTTCAAGATAGTTATTATGTGATACATGGCTAATTAGTTTTAAAACAATTATATTACTAAAGGCTTACACATAATTATTTTATTAAGACCGGAAAAATAACGATTACTGAAGCTGCTACCAAGGTTAATAGCAAATCTACAGAGAATTATCAAGTTAATGGTTTTTTATTTATTTATTACACACCGTTTCATATTTCTTCTGAGTATCTAAAGATTTGTCCCTTTTTCTTGCTATAAGGATGCACGCTATTCATAATTAATAAAGTTTCTTTTTTATTTGAGGCTGCACCTAGAAATATAATTATCATAATATGAATATTAATATATTCAGTAGGTGCATCGTTGAGTAAATCTATCCGTCAGATATTTCAAACTATATTTCAGTCACATCCTGTTAAATAATAGCTAATTAATTATTTGTTAAATTGATAATATTACCACTACAACATCAGTATAAACATAACTCTTTCCACTTTGAAATTTTTATTCATTAACTGCACATGTATATATGTATAATTAATATCAGTAAATATTTTTTTTAATGAATAATAGGGATATATTTAAATACCTGCGCTTTAATTAGTAAAAATATATAAATATCGGTTCAAAGGTATTTATAAAAACCAAGAATGTCTACGTTAGTCTGTATGTGCATATCTTATGAATAGTTCACCTAGATAGTATCAAATTGGTTTTAAAACTGCATACATTTATTGTGTTAACTATTTTAAGTTCAATGAGTGAGAATAAGAGAAAATATATAATTTATGCAATATAATTTTGAATTGAGGTAATTTTTTTACACAAGAGAATGTGTACGTAAGAAAAAAATCCCATGGGTATCATTCGTATGTTTTTAGTAATTATTTTTAATTTCCATATAACAAATAACACAAAAAGTATTTATTGCCAGCAAAAAATTTCAAGGTATCGTTAATTTTTATAAAGACTGTCCTTGTATTTAATTTATTTTCATTACTTTAGATTTATCTGAAATACTATTTCTTTGGAGCCAATCTTATGTTAGTATAACAACTCGAAATGATTTCGCTTATATTCATAAATTTTAAATTATAAACACGATAAGAGCATTACTTTAAGAAACATACAAAAAAGGTATTTTAAAAACATATTTTCAATAGCTATGGAAAATAATATTACGCAAAGTTTATCTTATGAGATTCTTTTTATTCTAATCCCATTTTAGAAATCACGTTTTTTTTTAATAAACGTACGACAGACGAATAGAATTTCTACGTGGATTTTTTGTGGTTTTACGGCAATCTTAATGACGGAGAACTTTCTAATACAAATAATTACAGCCTGCGTTGCGTAAAGTTGAACCCTTGGGTGCAAAAGTCGGAATACTATCCCAGGAAAAAATGCAAGGAAGCGATGTATCCAACATTAAAACCATTTTCTCAAGACATGTCTATTGCAAAACAGCATTTGCAATACTTGCCGGCGAGTGTGTAAAGTACGACGTATCGACAATAAGGCATTAGCATCCTTTGTTAATTTGTAGTACTTGTGATAAAAAAACAGAATTACTGACGACTTTTGAAGATCTGGTGAGGTGCTATTAAAGATTGCGCATTTAAGTGACGACTAATGATGCAACTCCTTGAGGCCGACTGTCAGATTTAACAAAGTTAGTTAGTATTTATTGTAAAATATAAATATTTCTTTTGGGAATTACTTCACAATGACTGGAAAATATGAGTACCTAAAAATAATATAAATTATGGTTAAAATGTATTCATATGCATTATATCATAGTTGTTTTTATTAACCTTGAAATTTATATATGACCATTGATTTCTCATTTTGCTTTATCGAATCCTATTGATATTTCACAATTTGTACCAATTATATTTTTAGGCGTTTCATAAAAGAGAGGTCATCACACGGTATTTAGTCAAAATAAGATTAAAAAGTAATAATAAAGGAAAAAATAACACAAGCATAACGTGATACATTTGCTTTTAAAAATATTAGACAAAACTTCGCATGAGAGATTCTAAATTGTAACTTTCGATCTATTTTTGCATATTTTTTAACTATAAAAATATTACTTGCCTTCTCTTCGTGTTTATTTTTTACTATTACTCGCGTCATTAACGAGTAAAAGTGTTATTATGAAGTCGTCATGTCTACACCGTGTTTGTATAAACTTATGTTAAGTACATTTTTAAATAATAATAAAAATTGCACAATTGCTTGTAGTTACGTTGAGCTTTAACTTAATTATCTGTAGATTTCAGGCAAATTAGCCTACTCATTATATTTGAAGCAGTTTTACTAGACCTAGACACGTTGATTTAACTGAGTTAATTTAGGTTTATGACGTGATATATTTAACTATCACTATTAGTATAGCTACACCAATCATTTGAATATCCTACCTATCGTTTTGTTAGAGTCCGACTTTAAATAATAACTAAGGGTTTTTTTTAATGAAAACACATGTTATTACTGTAGTTCAAAAAGTGTTGGTAGCAGAAGCACTTTGCCCTACAGAAAAGTAGAGTCAAAGAATATTATAATGAAAATTGAACAATATATTTCTTGAAAAAACAAATTATCTACTGCATGTCAGCAAATATTGCATTATTGACAGAAATGTGCAACAAGTGTGTATGTGGGTATTGTTGCCGCAATATTATATAACAAATAGTTAGCGTGTTCTAAAGTAAACGTTTTACGATTGGAAAGGAGGCTCTAAGATATTTCATATATGTCATGAACGTTTCAGTGCATGTCTATTGTAGAAGAAAGTCAAAATGTGCAACGTCTATTGAAGATTGCAATGACCAGTTACTACCAACTTCAGTATTTGGTTGGTTTTAGGTGAACTGTAGAGTATTGCAACGTATAATTAATATTTTAACAATACATCTTTGAAAAGTGAAGATTGAATGCATAAATAACTGAAAATTGATATATATATATATATATATATATAAAGTTTTTGTTACAACTATCGCATGATTTTTTAAATGATCAATTTTTTTTTATTTTAAGCTTTTAAATAAAATATTCGAATACTCTCAATATACTGAAAAAATAAGATTATTTTTAAATATAAAAAGCGTAGTTTTTTTTGCATTGTGCTGTCGACTGTTTTGAAGATAACCGTTACTTATAACAAAGTGGCGTATTTTTTTTCTCATGAATTCATAACATAAGAAGCTTCGGTTTAAATTGCTCCGCTGAAACCACAATGTGGCAGTCATCTGCGTTACTGACACGCAATGACAATCCTACCGATAACAGTACAATAGAAAATGTAATTTCTTTCATAAGCTATTATTGAAATATACAAACAACTCGCACATGTCAGTTTTAAATTTTAAATTATTGGAGAAGTTTCGTTTATATAAACTTGTCGGTATATTCTCAAAGAAAATTTTGAGAAAGTTTTGAGAGAGCATCGTCAAGTTTACGACATGACGACGTCGCAGTTCCTTCTTCGCATTTTGCATTTTATTTTTTTTCACACCAAACCCGTCCTCTGTTTCTCATGCTCACGTTTGCATCTTGCCAGCAATTTCTTTTTAAAATAACGCTTAGTACGTATTTAATCGACAATCCAACACGTATTGACATTTTAACCAACACGATTGACCAAGTCTCGAAAAATTACTGTATTAAAATATTTTTTTATGGCCCCTTAGTGAGACTTATTTTTGTTTCTAGTTGAAAACTCAAGCAGCGATATTTTGTGAATTTTGATAAAGCTTTGTTTAGTTAAATTATTTTTAATTGATAATATCACTGCAATAGCCTCAAATTGACAACAGCTAAGAAACTAAAAATATATCTTTAAATAAAATCTGTTGTAATTCGTAAAATACATTACACAGCAAAATAAACTATACATTTTATTAAATTATAAAAGCCATTTTTTGAAGTATGGGTTATATTCTTTCTCGGTAACTTTTAATGATGATATAATCATTGAACTGTTGTTTCGAGTTATCTATTTTTTGTGTTAATCAATTCATCATTACTTCTTTCAGGTTGGTCCCGCGGAGCAGAGTGGTTAAGCTGTAAGTCACGATATTACTTACCCAGTAACTTAAATGCACGCATCTCAAATTCTTAAATACCACATTTATATTAAATTATTGCTTTTTAAATCATAAATGCCACCATAAATGCATTAAATAGTTTTAAAAACCGATTCTATTAATACTAAACGTTTCTTATAAAATTTTAAAATATGACAGTTTTATGTTTGTAAAACATTATTTAATGCAAATAATTGTAGTTTCTTTGAAGTCAGCAGTATTAATAACACTTCTAAGAAAACGTTACTTTTACACATAAAATAAAAAAGGAAAACAAACGTCATCAATGCCGCAACCTTATTTTGCCATATATGAATCCAAATCTATCGAATTCAATTATACTTTTTGATTTTTTTTACACACATTAGCATAAGGATCAGTGAGTTAGATCTTTAAAATTTTGAGAAATCTTAAGATTGTGTAGGCACATTTTTCATACTGAGTGACATGAATTTCACAATCTCAGGGAGATACTTTTATTATTACTCTTACATAGTAACGACGAAGTCATTTTCATCGCTCTATTTCAGAAGTAAATTAGGCGCTGTCAGATAGCAATCGACATATAATACGAGGAATCTATTGTGTCTAGTTATTCATTTTTACTGAATCGTATAAAATGATATCATCAAATTCTCTTCTCAATATACTAGCTTACTTCTCTTAAAACAACTGACTGAGTTGTACTAAATTGGTGAACAACATTTTTATCTACAAACTATGTTAGCCTTAAATAACAAAAGCATTTTTTTTAGTAAGATATAGCATACTTTTAAAATTGACAAGTTTTACTTATTTAACCGTATTAAAGTTTACGTTTTATAGCAATCCATCCTTAAAATTAGCAGCATCTTCATTGGTTTAATTGTTAAATTAGCAGTTGGCAATCGTTGTTTGTTCAATTTCAAGTTTAAAAAAATTGACGGTCCAAGCTAAGTGACCCGCGCAAAAAATGTTGCAAAAAAGTAGCCTAAGTCGAATTTGTAAGTTCAAACATGTTTTACTAATGCATTGAGATGGATGAATATGTATTTCGATTTGCAGGTACGTTTTCTTATAATTCGCTTTGGTTGAATTTGAAAAAGACTTTTAAATTAAATCAATGATTTGATTATAGATACGTGCTTATTGAACAACAAAACCAATTGCGTTACCTTTTTTGTAGTAATTAGAGGCTCTTTGTAGTGGATTGGTTTTCATTGTTAACATTAAAGCTTTAATAGTTTTTTTTATTACATAATTTTTCACAAAAAAATAAATAGATTTAACCAACATAAATTATAGTTTGATTATAAACTCGAATGTTGTTAAATAAAAAAAAATTGTCTTAATACTATTTACTACATAGAAAATATTTGGCAGTAACAAAGAAAAAATAATTTATTTAAATCCGAAATGAGTGAAATTAATCATTTACACCTTATTTAGAACAAAAAAATATATTCTGAACAATATGTTCTGACCTTTTAAGTGTTACGGAATAGGCCTGGTTAATTTAAATGGTAAATTTAAATCACAAGTTCTTTTTTATTGACTAACTGTTTTCTCTCACAAAACTGCCATAAATCCTAAGTCGAAGGCAACAATAACCACACAAAGCTTGCGTGTGAACACGAAAATGTTTTACATCCAATGTTAAACAAGTTTCAGCGTATAGAGGTCACCGGAGCTTTATACAATCTCAGAATGAGTACCCATCGTGCAGCACTTGAAATACTAACGGCCAATTAAGAATACTTCCTTTACGAAATAGATCCATCTTCATCAGCTATTCCAGAAAATAAGTCAATCTATTTTACATCATATTACCAGTTGTGATTGTTCGATAAGCCTTAGTTTTTGGTGTTGCTTTATAAACAAAGAAAATCACTCGTATGTTGAAATAACACTTTACTGGCATTGAACCTGAAATTACGGGATCGAGTATAGACATTCGAAATTGAATAACAAGGCATACGAGGTAGAAATGTTACAAACGTACAATCTGTGTAATCTGAGAAGTATTGAGTACCTATTGTTGGAGAAATAACCCAGTCACGAATCAGAAAAGAAGTTCGATTATTTTTTATTGGATTCATAAAGGTGTTGGGTATGCAACGCATTTTGAATTTAAAGTGCTTATCGAAAATTTCAGTATTATAAAATAAGAATAAAATTTTAGAGGTGATTTTTAAATCAAGTAAATGTTAAAGTAAAATGAATACAATTTTTTTCAAATAAAAAATATTAGTTCGGTAAATTTTTATTGAAAAATATTTTTTTTATTAGTTAGTTTATTAACATACATATCTACTTACTGGAAATTAAATTTCAATAAAGCCTTTTCAAGCCTCGTTCATATCAAGTATTTTATCAAATATTGGCATCAATTTATTGACACGACGAGTTCATTGAATATTCAAGACTGGTTCAATTGCATCAAATACACTAGTAACGTATCCTCAAAAACTATCTCTCTCATCGTTAGAAGTATAAAGATTGCGTATCTATATTCATATGACTAATCATAATAAGCATTGTATGATATAAGTTTTCTAGTCATTATGTTTACTGTGTCACGGATTGATATGTTTTAAAGCGAGTTTATAATTGCCCAGATCAAATTAGCTTAGCTTTATTGCCTAAAGAACTTTCTTACCGCAAGTCAGGCTCCCTGAGGTTATTGTGGGTCTAATAACTAGTTGTATTTTAATTGACCGCGTTTTTTG
Source organism: Atopsyche davidsoni (assembly GCA_022113835.1). Classification (NCBI taxonomy): domain Eukaryota; kingdom Metazoa; phylum Arthropoda; class Insecta; order Trichoptera; family Hydrobiosidae; genus Atopsyche; species Atopsyche davidsoni. The sequence goes on along the minus strand of JAILWY010000006.1, from coordinate 2,845,890 downwards.
ACATTTTTTATTTACTCATAAATAGTTTTGTATTAAATCAGCTTCCTTGGAGCTAGAAAATACTTTCATAATTATTATTTCTTCATTATCATAAAATTTTACGATTAATTTATACTTATTTTTATGTATAGAAAACAACCGTATAATATTTAAATTGCTGCTCGTAAGAGAAGATGTATTCGTGTAACATTGTTTTTTTTTACAAACTAATGTGGTCTAAAGGTTACACAAATATAATTTCACATTTTTAATGACATAGTTTGCCAATTTTTTTGCTCTCAATTGTAATTTAAACTATGAAGAGACAAAATATATACAAATATTTATGGAGAAAGAAATTTAGGCTTATAGTCTTAGGACTAGGAAATAAATAGAGTTCTGATACTCGCAACTCTCATTTTTTCATTATTTTTTTAGTACAGCTGTGCAACATTCGCTCAACTGATCTGATAGAAGGTCACAATAACAGCCTTTGAAATTCATTTGAGGAATGAAGTAATTAGTCAAGAAGTCAACATATTAATAAACTACATGCAAACATTTAGCTATTTATTTTGGCGGCATTTCAAGGGTCTACGTGCAATTTCATTTATTATCTAATTTAAACATTTGATTTCTATATAAAGGCAAAGCTAACGACGTGTGATTATTTTATATTATACGACGATATCTACATCAATTTCAGAGAGCTGATTACACATAGTCTTTATGCTATCCTTGCAATAATTGTAACTGCCTTTTTTATTGCAAGCTAACTTATGATTTTAATCTTAGAAGTACAACATATAATTTCTTACAAAAAATATAGTATTCAATTAATTTTTACTGCATTTCGCTCTGTTATTTTCTATTCAAACGTGGGAAGATATTAATTTATAACTTTAAATACACTGGTTCTATTTAAGATTAAAAAAAACATGTTTAGGACGGCAGCCTACGTGTTATCGGATTTCCGACACCAATCTGACGAACCCTCAGTCGTCTTTGTATTTCAAATAGCTCATTTGCAAGCAATATACTGCCTGGCACGTCCGCCGAGCAAGCAGCGACACGTCGGACCAAAAGGAATGATTAATAGTATCTGGAGTAGAGAAAGCGTTGACATTTTTTACAATGTACAGTATATTAAATGTTTAGAGTTCTGACAGTGCAAATAATTTAATGTTTCTTTGTGATCATAGAAATACAAACTTGCCACCTACTTGTGGGACAAAGAAATATCAGAGTACACTATTGTCCGCTTTGTTACTGAACACTTTTTGTCGCTCTCGGATTTTGACAAGTTCAGTAGCTACAGATATGCATGAAACTTTTCATGTAAATTGAGTGTTTTTTTATTATTGTAATATCACTCTACATAGCAAATACGCTTGAACAATTCAAAAAAATTATTTATCCTGCGGTGAATACTTATTACTTTTTAAATATTAAAAAAATACTTGGTCGTTTTAGGGTTTTTCTATTTTTATAAATTTTCTATTATTCAAAAATGAGAGTTTTTGTGGTGATTTTACTACATAATTTTATAAGGACTCATCAGTGTCACTGTTCAAAATTATAAAATGACGCGAATCAATTCTCCGTTAAGTTCATATTTGTCGAGTTTATTTTATATTTATATAAAATGATTGAATAAGACTATTATCTGATTTTTTTATTAAGTTCCTCATACAATTTCAAACATATTATTATTTCTTCAATACTTAAAATTTCTAAATGCACATCTTTGATTTAAATTTGCTTATATTTAAATATTATTTGCATATTTATTTTTAAATATTTATTTTATCCTTTATTTTTTGTTATTTTTTTAGTATACCAAACAATTTTCATTACACTTTGAAAAGAGCATTTCAAGACAGTACAAAGTACAATTACCACTCTATAGGAAACAATTAATAATAAATCCTCCAAAAAACAACAGATATGTTCATTAGACTTGCTTCTCTTTCGACATACTTTCACTTGCCCATATCTCTCTCTTTACCACTTACCTGGTTGCACCTGTCCAGATATGTTCTGTTTCACTACTAATTGACTAAGATAACAGTGAAAATACAAATAGACTGCAGATATTTGATCAGCAATGTGATTGCATTATATTGCACGTAGAGCGTTTCACTGTACTAAACACCTTTTCGCAAGAAAGTTGCAACCAGATTTACCGCGACACTTGTTTAACCGCTTACCTACATGCGTCAGTCGAACAAGACAATCTCTCGAATTAAAACTCAACCACGATCAAGTTGGTGAAGAATTTACTACACCTGAAGAGGATTATTTTTTTATTGTTAATACAATAATTCAAATTCAAGTCAAATAATACCCCCCAATAAAATAATTTAAGTGATGTTGATATTCTAAATGTTGCGATTTAATTCAATACGTTTTCGAGTTCTCGTTGTTTTATCAAATCTGATAAATTCAAAAAAGTTAAAAAAAAATACAATTTATAAAATATTATAATACTGTTTTTTTTCTCATTAAGTTTAAAGTTTAAAAATTCATAGTTTCTTGTAATAAATACAAGTATAAAACACATGAATAACTTTTGAGAAAAGGTCGATTATAATTGATCTAACATAACTCCTGCAATAATTATGCATTGGAGATATGTATGATACATAATTTTAACTTTAATGTTGTTGCCTGACGTCATCGCAAACCATCTTTTATTGCCTTTACGAAGAATGCTTCCATTGAAGTCCATTTCAAAACACGACGAATTTTGAAATAGACCTCAACGCACGGCTGATATCAAAACCCGCGAGGTTGAAGCCTGCGGGCAGCCATAATTGAATATTAACATAGCGTAGAAGAAATAGGTAAAACTTTCAACGAATCACATATACCATATAATAAATACTGTTAGGTTGTTAATTTACACAAATTAACATTTCAGCATTATATTTTCCAAACCTTTCATATCCAGATTTAAGACAGTAAAAATAATCATTTTCGTCTTCAATTAGATGGAACTCATTTGTCTAAATAAGCATTATTATTATTAAGTTTGGTTAATTTTAAACATTGTCAAAAATCTGTTTTGTTTTTAGAAAGAGATTAAAAATATATTTTCCTCCAAATAAGTATGCAAACTACTGACCATTGAAAGAACATGAAGTAGCGAATAAATATAAAATATAGTTTATATTTATTACTGTTATTGACTTTCAACCAATATATATTGTTTATTTTGTTCTTTTTAAACTTGAATTTAAGAGTAAAAAACGCATACATAATACCTGTATAATAATATTATACTTTTTGCCGCTTCAATCTGAATTATTTATTGATTAAATTTATAAACGTGTATAATTAATAGCACAGATTGCTGTCAGAAATTGCTTACAAATAGCTATAATTGGTTATCGTTCTCGTAACGGAGCAATGAAACGAACTAAGAATCGAGTACCGACGGAGAATATAAGAATACATTATCATCTAAGTAGAGCTTAGTCCGCCAATTTTGCTCTGAAAAACCAGATCGGTGCACGTAAACTGTGTGCCCACTTATTGGTAAAGAATATAACACGAGCATTTGTCAAGGTTGCCAACGAATCGTATGTCTTGCTCACAAACTTGTTTCTGTAGCAATGATATTCCAATGACCACAAGTACTGATATTTTTGAGACATTGTAAATAATTTATTTATAATTTTTTATAAAAAAAAAAGTTTTTGTTTATAGATTAGAAAGCTTACGTTTTTTCCTATGATTCATACACATTTTTTAAAGATCAGTGAACGTTAAATTTATTCATTATATCACCAAAACTTCAAGGTATTATTTTTACCGTCCCAAAATTTGCATAATTTTAAATTAATAATGAATTGCAGTGACGCGTAGAATTCAAATGATTTTACTTTTTTAAATTAACTCATATTTTTCTAATAATATACAAAAAAGAGCGCACAAACCCATTTTAAAAAAGCAAACGAATTATACTTTTTATGGTAAATATCGATAAACAGTATCAGAATAGCGAAAATCTTAGACAATACAATAAACATAATTAAATATATCAGTTTCTTCCCGAGACTTCTGTTGCAAAAAATGCCAAAAACTGAAAACTGCTTTGACATTAAATAGAAATGCGTGCACACATTTCACGCATTGAAGTGAGCCACATCTTGTAAGCCACACAGCTTGCACGCAGGATCTTATATATTCATATTACAGAATGACTCAAATAAAATTAGATATTTATTATTATTATGTGAGAATAATATTCAGCGTTTTGCTGGGTCCCGTTTTTCGTAGAGATTTATACGTACATTACTGTATTATATACATCCTGAAGTAAACAGCCGTGCCGTCCGGTTGTTCAATGGAATAATCGAAAGGTAGGCGCAAAGTATGGGCGCAAGACTCGAGGTGCATGGACACAGGCTCTACAGCTGTTTGCAAGTAGGCACGTGAATAAATAATTTCCAAGATAGCTGATCTGCTTTACAAGTTTGCGAACAAAATGCTTTTGAATAAATAGAAATGCGATATCGTAGTTAAAACAGGTACAGAAAGATGTTTTTTTAATTATAGTGCTTGGCACTAATTTTTTCTAGAAGCTATTAATTATCTTTGATTTATGTGGTAGCTAAATTTGCAAAATAAATAAAACTTGGTATATTGAAGGAAACAGCTTACATTTTTTTAAATATTACAACATCCTTTTTATTTTTTATAAAAGTAAATATGTCTTTTCTTATTTGGAAACGATGATATTTTTAAATATTGTAAGTGATTCTCAAAAAGAAAATCTCAATTCATTTGGTTATTCCAGATTTTCTTTTCATAATAAGTAATTACAATTATTTTTTAAATTTCCGTTCTCCTCTGATACTTGCTGGGAATTTCTGTTTTTGCTTGCATATTCACATCAAAAATACATATGTTTTTTTATAGTATGTAACTAAATATGCCAAAGTTACCAATTTACACATAAGAAATAAACATGTTTTATTATTTCAAGCAATAAAAATAGTGAGAAATATATAGTTAAGGGTATTTAAATGTGCTTGTAAATAATAATAATTTATCTTTGGTAGAATATAAACATAACTTACAAGTAAAGATTTTTATAGAAAGTACAAGAAACCGATAAACCAAATACATAGGTTTACTCCTAATGGGTGAAAAAAATGAAAAGATGATCGATAAATGTGTGATGAAATGGTACAATGGAATTTTCATATGAATTAGTTCTAAATATCATAATAAATCAAATACGATAGTATTAAACCTAGCTGAAAGGAAAATTAACAAGTAAAGGATATGAAATAAAAATTAAACAGAATTATTTCAAATTTGAAGATAATATTTAAAATACATATAGTAAGTACAGCAAGTAATAGTTATTATGAAATATGAAAAGGAATTTTTGATACATATTTACAGCTCATAGCAAATAAAAGTATACTCACTTATGCACAGAATCAGCACTGCCAAAGCCGTCAAATACTTGATGGCCCCCATCGTCAAAAAATATGTTTACTTTTACGAGTCCAAACAAAAACAATAAAATTTCGCAAAAGAATTTCGCGCACTCGTGTAACTAATATTACAATATCATAATACAGTATCAATCACTGCTTTCACACCAAAACGGATTTCAACACAAAATATCACATTATCCGAACTTCGAGCGATATTCGTTCGGCTGACGACGATCGATGACTGCTCGTGCAAGAGTGGAGGCTCTCGGCTCTGTCGGCGACCGCTGCGGAGGAGTTCTGGACTCGCACTGACGCGCCAGCCGAGACTGCCCATGAGTACAGCGGACTCACACAGGCCCCTGAATACCTCAAAAGAGGCTTTTAAAATTCATTTCAACGTTAACAGTGCTATTACGATTGATTTAAATCCCACCAATCGCTTTGTGTATCTAATCGAAAGTTACCTTGTAGGTTATTGACAAACTCTGCTCATCATCTTTTTTTGCAAAACAGTTGGGGTGAATTCATATTAAACACATAATCAATTTTTATTTTCACTTTTTAAAACAACATAGATTACATTGAATACTTATTAATTTTTATTATGTGTATAGTTTCCTTTAATTTATTACAGCCATGGAGAAGAACATATTTTTTAAGCACAAGAATACTAGATTCGTTCACAAATTTTATCCTGCAAAATCATAGATATTTTTCTAAAGATTTATATACTCTTCTCACTATCATCATTCATCTATTCTGGAATACATGCGTTATTTACTTAATAAAAAAGGATTTAAAGCAGAAACGTATTTACTATTGTACTTATAAAAGTGCAAAACATTTTATCGTTTTCTTTTCGTATGCACAATCAACATAATATGACATACTACTGTTATTCATTACAACCACCCATCTTTTTTAACAACACGCTTTCTACATCTTTGGTCATCAAATGCGTATTATCCACCAATATCGAATATATCATGATGCGCAATAATGCAAAGTATCATCGTGTAATAACTGAATTTCTAAATAATAATAATAATAACTTTTTAAAAAAACAATGCGGTTGTATGTCACGTACTGGCACTGTCGATGGGTAGCCCACGCACTGTAAAGTAGGCTTTACTCACCGCTCTGAATTACTGGGATCGCTTTGCCCATCATGCACGCCACTTTAACTCAATTCAACTGCACCATGCCTGAACAGAATTGGAGTTTAATTGGTGTCTTGGGTGCCGAAATCGATCGGTGTGAACTAATATTTATAGATTGACGAAAGATACGTCTTATCTAATTTATGGTCGAAGATAACATATCACCGCGGAAGCCTTAGGAGAAATGACTACATAGTTAACCATTTGTTTATTAATTGCTGCTGTAATTGCTTCTCGTATAATAAGTCATTTCGGAAATTTCTTAACTTGCCGAGAAAATTGAGACACCCTTCTCAATCGACACTAGAATTATGGAAATGTGTATGGAATTAAAAATTTGATAAAATGCATGGAGATCTTTCGAAATATTAGTGTCTATGTGTAAACATCTCTAATCAAGAGTTTCTATTTTTTATACCTAATTTTCATCGTTGATACATGATTTTCAATTTTTTGACTTTTTTTATTCATTATTCTGAATGTATTTAAATGTTGACTCTACAATTATACAATAATATTGATTGACATCAATAAATAAATAAAAGTCTTGAATATTTTATATAAACGTACGCTATAGCTGAAATAATTTTCAGCACAACACATGAAATAGAATTGTACCACTCACATCTACTATGTTCATATTATTTACAGTAAAAATTACTACAGCAAAATACGTCAAAGATACATTGTACGATTCTATTAAATATCTACTATAAGTCCTTTCAATATGAGCATAATAATGATTTCATACTACGTAAATAAACATTAAATGATTTCTGCGATGAAAAAAAATTAAGTAACCTTATGAAATCCATGGGAAAAAGTTTATTATACGATTGAATACTTCAATAGATTCGAGGCATTTGTCAATTTATTAAATAAGGAAATATACGTTTTAAATCAATTTGTTTTCAGGCTATCAAAACGTGTCTCATAAATTTATTAACAATCTCAATCAATTTATAATTTAAGCAGGAAAAATATTTTTTTTGGGTCAGATATTTTAGGATACGCTTTTATACAACATTTTGCTACAACATTTTTCAAAGATCTATTGATTGCTTGCATTTCAAAAACTTTCTAAAAAATACGAATCACAAAGAAATCTTTTTTATACAACTTAATATGTATGATATTTCAATGGATTTACATTATAAAATTAATGTCTCTAAGATCAGTTTTAATTATAACTGAAACTCAATTAATTTTCGTGAAAAGTTTTTTCTTTCAAGACTTTGACCATCACAAATCAGAGGTTAAAAATATTTAGAAAAAATCAGTCATGTAATATTTTAAAAAGAACTCAGACATAACTCTAAGGATTATACAATTATTTTTATAGCCTTGATATGGTTTGAAATATAATAAATTCACACTGATTATCAGCTAACTATAGAAAATGATGTACTCAAAGTTATGAATAAAAATATTTCCCAACATTTAATAAACATCTAAAATATATTAAAATTTTTAAAGTGCACCATCAAAATAACTTTAATTCTAAAAGCCAAATGTACGAGTATTCTTTGTTAAGTGCTAATTATCGTTTTAAAGCGTGTTTTATCAGCAGTATGACAGCAAACATATTCGATTAAATATTTGTTTTTTTATAATCAAAAATATACATTTACAAGTAAATTTGTTGTCTTAATTTTTAATCAAACATTTGGATTTTTATACACCGATAATCTCTCTCAAAGCTTACATTTCGTAAATACTCATTCTTATACAATTATCGTGTTATTTTCTTCTGAATATGTCTATCTCTGACTTAATAAATTACTTTATTTTATTGAAATGTAGACGAGATGCAGCAGGAAATTTAAAACATAAATGAGTTATTCTTGATTGCATGCATTCAATAGTAATTATTAATTCTCATCTATTATCATTATCATTTACTTTATATAAAAAAGTCTTTTTGTTACCGGTAATTGTAGATTAACATTTATTTAATCTGCTTTTAATATCCACGCTGGTTTATTGTATATCCTATATATTTTTTTAATTCTCATCAATAACCTAAAAATAAATTGAATTTTTATTGATACAATATCTTATAAAAGAAGGCAAAGCCGAAGGAATTTTGTAATAATTTCTTTTCAATCCGTTTTTATGATTATCAGCCTTGGTTTCATTATAAATATTTCAACATTTTGTAGACTTGAGATTCATACATTCAACGTCCACAAGATTTATCTCACTCGAGAGATGACCTCTCATTTATAATGGAATTATAATTAAAAGACAGTTATTTACAGTTTCATTAATATGCCCGTCCCACTTGTATGTACTTAGAAGCAATTAACAATTATAAAATAATTTTTATCCAATTAAAATTAAATAAAAAAAACACCCATATTTGTATAAGAATTTTCTGGAGTTTAAAAAAAATCAATAATAAAAACAGTTTTGTATGTAAAATATGAAGATTATTCACATTATATTTGTGTTCATATTCATGCGGATATAATTTAACTCACGCAAAAGTCCTTAAAGTATGCCAATTACTTGCGTAAATTTCGAATTAACTTAAACTTACATTTTGTAAGCCTCAGCGGTTTCCACGTACTGTTATTTTAAATGTTTTAAATAATATGTATTTGTAACTCATAAAATATGACATAACTATACCAGAAAATTGGTGTACGTAGTTTTTGTCGTTTCAACTCCATACACGAATTCCCGGTTACCCAAATCATTACCGATCAAAATATTTAGGAAATTATAATATCAAAATCACTCGATAATGTTTAAAAATACAAACAGATGTGAAATCTCACTAATTAGTATTTATTTAAGTTTAATTTTTATAAAAAAGCGAGTATAAGGGTAGTAGGGCTGCTGAAAGCCGAGTAGCGTCAATTGATGATTCAAGCAAGGAAGAAAATATTTTCTGAACAGCGGAAAGTAGAATGCACTCGGGTCAAAAATAAACGTGTTTTTATTTAAATAATATTGAGGCGATTGTGATACTTACATAGATTTACACGACCTGTTGACACATCTTCGGGTGCTTACACGCTCATGGGGTCACGGAGGCTCTATCGAGATATATCTGCGTAAACCAGTGGCAGGTATCGAGTATCGTCGTGCCGAGTAGCGGTCATTTCTGAGGCTGAGCAAGCCTCCTTGCATCTCGCCAGGCCGGAGAGCGGCACAGGAATGCCGGGAACCGCTAGCCAACAACCCGGCACTCGTTTTTTTTAATACTTAAATGAAAAAAATGGGACCATACAACAATACAAGTAGTAAAAATACAACTCAAAACGTTTTTTTACAACTTCTGTTAGTTACAAGTATTCAAAAATGACTGTGCTTTGATTTATATCAAACTTCTTTAATATATTTTAAATGTCAATAAAATAGATAAGGGCGTCATAACTGGCCTACTTACATGTATTTTTTTAAAATATATGCTTGCTCACAATCTTATTGTTGTTTATAAAAATCATGTTTGTTTTTGAATTCGTGACATGTTATTTGTAATCAGTAAGGCATTTTAAATGTTTGATAAAAAAGGGTTTATATGATATTCTACCATATCTTTTATTGATTTTCATTATCTCTTTCCAGTATCAAACTGTAATGAACTGGAATATATATATATATATATATATATATATATATATATATATATATATATATATATATATATATATATATATATCAAAATACATTATATTGTATCAAATGTATTTTACAATGCCGCATAGTCACTATGAATTGTTCCAATAAAGAAATGCATTAATAGGAAGTATTTATTTTGTTACGATATATTGTGTGTATATATATATATATATATATATATATATATATATATATATTGATGCACTTTATGATCAGCATCTCTCGGTTGTTCTGGGTAATGAGAACCATCGAACTCACCAGGGCAGTACAATATTTATCAAGTATTCCTTTAAGCACAACTGCATTCCTCAAGGTGTGCATCATTGAATGCATATTTATTGACTGGATTTATCCGTTCGTGTGAATTATTTTAACCAAACATATAATATAATATACAAATACATATTTTACCAACATCAATAATTAATATATGACATCTATTTATTAAAATGTTAACATAAAAGGTTTCATAATTTACTCGAGATCGAGTTTTTAAATAAGTAATTTCTACTATTTATCATTCAATGCTATTTACAGGGACGCCACTGATCTTCACAGAGACAAGGTTTGGGATTTCAGAGAGGTTTCTAATTTGAATTATCTTAGTTTTGATCTCGCTTGTCGATGAATAAAACAAAAAGTTTAATTGTAATTATTATAATGCATAGTACGAGTATATCTACACATTCCGCACTTTGCATAGGTTGACGGTAATAGAAAGTGAGAAAATTAAATATTTCAAAATATTAGCAAATGTAAGTAAATGCTTACTTGTGTGCCAATAAATATTTAATCTTTATAATGTTTATTTTTTGTTCATTAGATTGTGAATGAGACTTTTTTTTGAAAAAGCGTTTATATTATTGACAGTACTATAATCTCGATGTTCAAGCGTTTTTCACTATTGTGCAACCAGAACATAAAATTTTTAAAGTAAATGTTGCATAATGTAAAAAAAACTTGTTATAAAAACGTTGTAAGTACCACGAACGAAAAATTACTTGCTTTCCGTGTTTCTAAATAAATTTTAAAAATATAACATCCTGCAATAAAATTATTATCAAAACGTAATAAATATTGTGAATATTTCTCAATTTTTGAAGAAAGCTCGCAGTGTTATGTAGTTAAGTTGAAAAAATGTCCTATTGCTTAAACATTTTCATTAAAGTACAGCTATTTTTTTCTAAACAAATAACACAAAGATCTTGGTATATTTTAATATTAATAATTCACAATTTTCTCTTTTTGCGTTAAAATTAAACAATACATAATAATCGGTGGGTTTGATAACCTCTTATACCTATTACCTTGAATCTTGTTTTGTTATTTATTTTAACGAATATGTGCATCTTTGAGATTCCGTTACACATGCTAAGGATGCATTGAGTATACAATATGTTAATCAAAAATAAATCACAGATGCATGAATGCACTTCTGACAACCATCGGAGTTTCGCGTGACTAGTTAACAATTACAAGAGAACACCTCATCACTAGCCATCAATTATATCTCATACATTTTTAAGATAATTGGCTGCTGTGAATGTATAAAATATATTCATCAATAACACAGTAAACATGAATTACATCCTAGTTATTTAGATCAAGTATATTCTTGTTATTGAACGTGCAGCTATTTATTATAAAATATTATTTTTCATGTATTATGTATGCCAAATGCAAAGTAAAAATTTGAAAATTTAAAAATTCGTGAATGTGACGAAATATATAACATCGTTGACCATTCAACTTTTTTGATAGTAAAAAGCACTATAACTCATTATTATGAGTATGGGGTATTCCCCAGATGGTGTTGTCATTTTAAATTTCGTGATGTAAATCCTACATCTTGGAGACACTACACTGTTTTATGTAAATTCTTGTCCTCAGTTACTTCAAATATAAATCTGAAAACCATTTTTTTTAAATTAAATGTCCTTTTGCTCAACTCTGCATCAAACCCGGAGCTCCAATCCTGGAGAATTATCAAGGATGCTTACCATTCAACTAAGTACCTTCATGTTAGCTATCTGTTATATAAAGATATAATTATAAAAACTAATATTTTTTTATCGATGTGTAATTTTTTTACTTAATCGAATATTGCCAACGATTATGCGCTTATAAATATAGTATATTAAGGTTATAAATATAGTTTTTTTTTATTATATTACTAATAATATTGAATAAATTTATCATATTTTGTAAGTTTCTCAACTGCATGATTCGTGTGCTTAAAAATGCATTACAATTTTAATTCACCTCATTTCCAAAACACGCACCAAGAGTACAACATCCCGTCATCATTGCTTATTAGACCTTATGGTATAACTTTTACATACACCTGAACCTATCAAGGTTATCTCAACACACAAAATGAGTAGGTGTATTTTACCTATAATATAAAAATAATAAATTCTAAATGATACTTCTATGTTATTCATTTTATAAAAGGACAAGTTTTTCCGAGTCAATGTATTATCGTTAGACGGAATGCCTTCACGTTTCGATGCCAAACTAGATCCTTAATTTTATAATAAATAAGTATTAAAATATTTTGTTTTATTATAAATACTACCATATAACTCTACACCAAGTACTTCGAGTAAAAATATTAATTATACATTTACCGACTTAAAAATTTGCAACGCTTTTCAGGATTCTCAGTTCTAATAGATATTGAATATGTATATAGTCAAGATTTTCAAGATACTACTTGCTTGCCTTTAGAAAAATTTATTTATAGTTAACTAAAAATAATAATACTTTTCCAAGGAGATTGAAAATAAAATTTTTGTCAATTATATTTTAAAGCAATTGAGAGTTTTGCTAAGCTTTCACTAACAGACAACTTTATTAAACTGCTAATGAAAACTTCGTACAACTGTACCAAAAAATATTTTGTTCCAAAAAGTATAAAAATTCTTTGTTTTTTATTTCTAACACCAGTAATAAAAATGTTAAATGCAATTAATACTATCCCTTATCCTTATCCGAGTTTGGTATTTTTTTGTTGTTAAGTTGTTAATTGTAAATATTTTAACACTTTGCTCAGTAAAATGTAGAAATTGCTTATTTTTCAAAGTTTCACTCCGAATTCTTTACTAATTTAATAATAGTTTTTCTCGTGTTAGTATAAGTTTAATTATTGTTTATTTACGAAATTGAAATTATCATCTCCATGCAAAATTCTATTTTATAATAAAGCCATTCCAAACAGTTATTTATTTTATACATGTTTATAGAATGTTGTATACCTACGCTAATACAACCTGTCACAAAACTATTAATTTGGTGAAATTTTACAACCGTGATATGTAATATTACGTAAAGCGAAATTTTTGACAAATTTCTATATATACCTTAATACGTTCACACAAAATGTAAAAAACAGGTTTTCTACGGGTTTGTGGTATTAAATCCAAGTTTATAGATAAATATAGATTGCAAGATACTAATTTTTCATAAATTTATACCTTTAATAAGTTAAAAGCAATCAAATTAAGACACGACTTCAAGTGATTTAATTTTTTGACCATTACGTCTTTCTTGAACCAATGTGTCGTTTGCATTATAATTTTACCTTTGAAATCATCATTGAATACGTTGATTCTGCCCTTGGAGTCTGAATTTATTTAATGTTTTTTTATTGTTGTATATTTGTTTTCAATTTAAACACGCTGCGTTTTTTTAGACATTTGTTTCATTTAGTTCATTAAATTGGATGCCACTCGAGAGTGTTTCATGCTTTTGCTGGATTCGGAAATATCAGCATCTTGATTTTTCTCCAAATTGAACATCATGATCCATGTTTCTGATGCAGTCATGTGCACAGATGAGTCGAGTTCTTTATCGCGTTGATCTTTGCCTTGTTAATGACATTGGAAAGTTCCACTAAAAGCAGTGCTTTTATCTGGTTTCAGTGGCCCAGTTCGGGAGGACTTTTCAATACTTGTTCATTTCGCTCCATATTCACTTGACCCGTGCGCAGATCCAGTTTGCAGAGAGATTGCCTTGCTGAATGCATCCTTATTTCCGAACTCTCTGCGAGCGAACATTAATTAAGATTAATGACAGATTAAGGGCTCTCAGACGTCTTGAATTTACATACTGGATGTTAAGCCTGGACGTATCGAGATCCCACATCTCTTTTGGCCAAAAAATAATTGTATGAAACATTTCTAGAATGGTGTGAGCCTTTATGTATAAATAGCGCCATATAAGTCGAATAAACAAATTGACACTGAAAAAGGAAAAAAAATTGTAAAAAAACTTAAGAAATCGAAACTTGTATTTGTATATGACGAGTAGTAAATGTAGAGATACGGCAAACTTTAATTATTTTTAAAAGTAGCTTAAAGGACATCTAAAAAAATGTATGGTTAAATATTTAATACACAAAACATAATAAAAGGAGCCCACGTGTCCTGCTTGTAGAATAAGCACAAACGTACACGTACCCAGGGCCAAAAATCTCTAAAACAGTCTCGTATTATTTGAAATCGTTAAGTGATGACTGCAGCCGATTTTCTAGAAAAAAATCGAAGGAACTTAACTATCGTGGATGAGGAATTTACGCCAGAGGCTGGAAGTCAAGAGTACAGGCAAATTTTTAATATATATGCAGTGAAATGATCGCCAACCTCCTCGGACTTGAGAATATGTGATGACACGTAATTTGTTTCACCTAATTCGCTGGGAACCGTTCAGCGCGCAGTGGGATGCTCGTTTTCGTGACTTTACCGGATGTTGAATACCGGAATATCTGGTTCAATACCCAACACTCGGCAGCCCTAGAAAGATCTGGTATGACGTTGCAATTTAAAACGATTTATTTTATCATTAACCCCATTACGCACATTTCGTTTAAAAAGTATAACAATTCTGACGTTCAACTGAGCGGAAATAATTTGAGGTTAAGATATTGTTGTAAAAGTATTCCCTATACATACTATATATTTAAAAAATATCAAAACTTATACGTAGAAAGATATGTGGGGATACAAGAGGCTGCACTACGAATTTGGATTTAAGATTGTATATATTTACGTAAATAAATATTCCATTATTCTTAAAAATAGTTAAATCGATTATTTTTTTGATCTGTGGATATATCATTCATTATTTTTCTCCTTGTCTTTAAATGATTTCAGATTATTGATCGTATCTCCATCAATGCTGTACATATAGGAATACACATTCTGTAAAACGAAAATAAATACTATTATCATTACAATATATTATTATTGACTTAAAATCCGAAATTGTTGAAAAGAACGCACAAAAAGAAAAGTGCTTTTACTAATAACATTATAAATTCCATCGTAAAATGTGAATAATTAATATTAGATAAATATTAACTGTGCGTGTTACGTAAATTTTATGTCGTTGTTGCTATTAAAAAGTTCAAAAGTAAAATTGAATATCTTAATATTTATGTAGTCGATTCCATTTTAGTAGTCGAGATTCCAATCAAAAAGTATCCATCCTACGATAAATTTTACCTTTCTAAAATGCAATGCATAATCATGCCTTATATGCACTTTTACAACTTTTAATATAGCGATGCTTTCTTTTGAATGCTTAATTAGTAGATTTCTAATAAAAGGTAACATCCAAACTCGTATATGCATTTACTATAATCACATATATAATCAATAACAAACTTTTGATTTAAAGAATTATATCTTTGTTTCTGAATTTCACAATAAAAAGAAATTATGTAACAATGCGGGCGGATCGCTGTAATATTATTTAAGGATAATTTTTCTATTGATTTATGATCATTTCATTTAAGATAATATTAAATTTGACTGCTTCAGCTACATTTTTCAATTAAAACTTTCACGCGTTTTAGTTTTTATTAAGTTATTTCATTGTTGAACTTATAATTTTATTGATATTATTTCAATATTCAGATATCAGTCAAATCGATGAGAAATCATTTTTCTTCATTACGCGTTCAAAAGCCGCATTGATAATTGAAAAATTTATTTGGGGATATCACCAATATACGTATATTATATATAATATAACTTTTTGCTCAATTTATCAAAAAGTTCATATCATGATTAGTACTTTGTTGGATGAATAAATTTATGAAGATGGTGAGGAAGACCAATAAATAATGCCTAGCTTAAAAAAAAGCTATGTTACAAAAGTGAAAAAATATATAATTGGTCTCAATTTAAAAAAATGGTGTAATGTTTAATTTTATAACGACAAATAAACGGAAAAGGGAAACCAATAACGGAAGAGGAAAATCAATTAATATTACAAATATGTATTTTATCTTCAATATTTTTCATCTTACTTCCGTTAACAAGGTAAAAAATTCTGATTACTTTAATGAAATGTTAAATCATAAGTTGTTAAAAACTATCTCAGTTTAGGTCACACGTGTTTAATAAAACATCCTTCCACGTAACACCAAATGAACATTCACCTCAACGCCTCAAATCGGACATTCCCATTCTTCGAGTCATAATCAATTAATGCATTTTTTTACATAACCTCGAATGACATTCACCTCCACGAAACCAAACGACAAGAAATTCTGCATAATTTTACAAACCGAATCAAGGATCGATAGAAAATGCGGACTTTAGAAATTATGGTAATTTTCGGAGGCGGCCGGCTTGTGCCTCGGCACTCGAGTGGGCGCACCACGAGAGTAAGAGATGAGATTCGTTATATGCATGCCGTGAACTTTGCTCAAAAAAAACTTTCTTCGTCGAATATCAATAAAGACGATAGAAAGGTAAGCGTATTATTTCATGCGATGCAGATTAGCATAGAAGTCGAATTTAATCATTCAAGGAGTATCGTCTTTTGATCGTTTTTGTTACGAAAGTTGGAATATATGCAGCATGAGTGTTCTCACTGACTGAATGTGGAACGGATCTGACACATCCGCCTGTGAAAACGTCTTATTTATCTTAAATACGTCCACTCCCCGTTATGCTGCTTGTGCATGCAAAGGATAGGTAGTGGAATGCTTGTGGAGGGATGTGTTCAGGAAGTATATTGTAGAGGTAGAGGGCTCCTGCTGTTGTTTCCACAGCCTGCTGCTGGAGTATCAAATCTAAATCCTTTGTAAGGAAAAAATATATATAATAATGCTATTGGGCAGCAGCAGTGCGTAAACCATGCCTTCAAATATAAAACTGCGATGTAGAAGGACCCTATATCTAATTGAAAAACAATTTCAGGCATTAATTATCAAAAAGTGCAAAATATTAAATACGTAACACTCACTAATGATATAAAACTGTAAAATTCCATTAACTTCATAGTTTTGCTATTGTTTCCATAACTTTGATTTCAGCTTTAAATTTGTGGTTAACTTTTTGCAATACCAGACACTCAACAAAATCCCGAACTTTCGTGTCATTTGACTACCAAATAAATATATCTAGAATTTCTAATGCGTTTTCAATTTCAAGATGTCGAAACGGAAAACCACTTATGTGTCCTTTTATTCACAACAGCTGCAGAATGCATTTAACGTTAATTCGTAATTATTCAACAACACCTCTGAAACCTCTGAAATATATATTAATGGCTTGAGTAAACACAACGAGAGCTGCACAAAAGCTATCCTGACATATTTGTTTTGATATACACTTAGATAGCTAATACAGTGATACTTGCATCACTGGTTTTGAGTCAATAACCGATTTTTTTTAAATGGTATTTATTGTTTAAATAATTTCGGCACGTTTCAGCGGCAATGTTAATCACTTGTTTAAATATTACTTTATTTTCTTGAAGCCATGACATATTTTTTAAATATTTTATGATTTCCAGATCTTTAAATATAATTTGTATCCAATACCTGAAAAACATGCAGGCTTGATCAAATTATCTTTAATTATTAATTTATTAATTTACTAAATTATTATTGAAACTTATCTAAAATTAAGCATTAAGCAGCTGAATGTTTAGAGCTCAGTCTGCCAATATTGGACTTGACATGTAATGTATCTTATTTCAAGTAAATATTTCTTTCAGTATAACATTTAGCTAATAGCAAAGGTTAATAACAAATATACCGTTTTTGCATTTAACTATAGTTTTTTTTGTTGATGAAAGATAACCGTAATATCTATTTTCAGAAGGAAAAAAAAGAAAAGTTATTCTATTAATTTTCTAGATTCCAATTCATATGGATTAATTATTATTGTACTTTCATACCATATGCAGGAAAATTACACCAACCATCCATAAATATACTTTTAACACGTCAACATTGAAACATGTTTTAAAATATTACATCAAATATATGTCTACAAATAAAATTTACTTTACGATAAAGAAAAATTTACAAATAAGCAAATAAAATTTAATGTATGACCTACAAAGAATGTAATAAATAAACAAAAAATGGATGTGAAGTAACAATTTCTCTTCTTTTTTACATCGTATAAAAGAATTATTTTTTATAGTAATTATAATTTATATGCATTTAAAAAAATATGCGTTTTTTATGACAAATGGTTGTATCTAATGCCATTTTCACTTTCTTGTGACAAATTTACTTGACACTAAGTCTTTTTGTTGCAATATTTATCATTGAAAATGAATTTAACAATTATCAATAAAATCCAATAGTAACTTTTAAAATAACGTTATTGCAACTGGCATACAATATGGCATATACTTGTCTTTATTTATCAGCTGTTAATATAGATTTGCTTCCGCTGAATTTTTTTTAACTGTTTTTAAGCTTGTAAATGAACTCTTCAAAGAAATACGCCATCAATAAAGTTAGAAGGTATTTAAATTTCAGATAAGTTATTCTTTTTATTTTAAATCAATAATAGTATTCAATGTGTTCGTCTTCGAGTGCCTCTCCTCAGAGTAGGTTAGTAACCATCTTTATCATATTACATATTTATCCTGGGCCAGTCTTTCTAGTTCAGCTGTACTCCCAACTATGAATCGTCGGGAGTTCTCTTTCTTTGCGCGTTCTATGCAAGACTCTCTCATTTGTGACGCGGCTATCCTGTGGTATTTTAAGGTTTCTCCTATAAAGCTATGTCTCATGCGCTTTAATTGTTCGCACCGTAGAGTCAGGGTCCCAACTTTGTAAAGAAGAATTGAAACATTTGGTGAATCTCCAGTGAGTTTTCAATGTTATGTCTCTGGCAGATAATACTAAGTTGTTAAATGTACTTTTCTAGTCAAATAAAATATAATCTTTATTTTAGTGAATGGTTCAAGAGTAGGTAAGGTTAGGTTATATTGAAAAATATAGTATTTGACTATATTTTCCGTTTCTTGTTTGTTAATTTATGAAAAAAAAATGTGTCAATTATTTTTAATAAAATTTATTCAAAATAAAAATATTTGAAAACAAATTTCTAAGTTTGACAAATCACAAGTACGTAGTCTACATTGTGTAAAACTTAATGATTACATTTTTATTTCATTTGTAGATGTTTATTTCTTATCCACCTAGAGATCTATTTCGAGATTTGTAGAAAATTAATATTATAATAAATATAAAGTTAAATGCATTTCGATAAAATGCAAACTAGTCAAAATCCATAGTAACAAGAAAATTAGTTTTATTACTTCGAGTACTAAATTTTAATATGCATATTCGAAAACACATACATTACGAAAATCAAAAGCAGATTCTAAATACACGTGTGTGAAAATTATTCTCTATAATACCATAATATCAGAGTGAGTCAAGTTCTAACACCTACATTATTCAATCTTGAGTCATCCGATGAGACCCGATTAAAGTACATTCGGGGATTACAAATTCAATTGTTTCAACAATTGATGGGGGTGAAATAAATTAATAAATAAAATAATAGTTGATAATAATAAATGTTAACATTACACGAGACTTTAATTAATATGAAGATGATTATCACATTAGGTGGATCTTTCCCCATCCATGTCACTCGTGAGAGACAATATTCAGGACATAGAATTTAGAAAGAAAACATGGCCAATTTTACCTACTAGATTCAATTACACGTAAAACTCTACAACACGAGTTAGAGCACCTTAGAAAACCTACGTTTTCAAACATCTCTAGATTATAATAGAAATGATATTCGGACATTAACCATATAATCCATTATAATCGACTTCATTTGCACTCACACCTCAATAAATCAGTGTGGCTTAAAGTATATTTCAAAATGTATTTCCAGATGTACAAAAAACTGTGTGGCGGCAAATATGCAAATAAATAGATAGAATGGTTTAAGGCCCGTAACAAATATTCGAAAAACATTAATTTAGAAAATCAAGCATTTAAAATAAAACCATCACATAACACAAACTCAATAAACATTTTTTACATAACTTAGGCCGACTGCGGCAAGTGCAAAGAAAACATACAGGAAAAACATTCCTCAAAGGGTGGGCTGGAGGACTATTTCGGGACTAACTTTCCCTTGTTTGGCAGCTTTAGAATTCTTTTTATTTGGCTTGCCTTTTGGCGAAGGCGAGGACACGGGCGTGGTTTCCTTGGCGGCTGCTATAGGGCTGGAAACACTTCCATTGGTTACAGGAACATTACTGGGAACGGATTCAGGAGAAGCAACAGGAGAAGCAACAGGAGATGCTATAGGAGATGGATTCTCAGTTACTGGTGTGACTTCTAAAGGAACATCCTGGGGGAGAGGTTCTTTGATTTCAGTGGCATTTTCAGTTACTAAAGGTAAGTTTTCAGGAACAGTTTCATTTGAAACGACATCAGGTGACAGATCTGATTCGGCAAGATTTGGTTTAGGTGAATCACATTTAGGTACAGAAGCAATAGCGGGGCTAGCTTCAGGGTTTACATTAAGCAAGGCAGTTAATTCCTCTTCATTGATCGGAACCTCTTCAATACTAAGGGTCTCTGTAGGTGGAATAGGATTATCCTCAAAACTTTTTTCCTCTTCAGCTTCTTTCGGTGCTTCTACATGCTTGGTCTTCTTTCCCTTTCCTTTCTTTTTGTTCTTCTGTATGGGAGTAATTTCAGCAGGCTGCTCTTTGGCTGGCGTTTCAGCTGCAGCACCGTTGTTAGTGAGAGCATTAAGCTGTCCCTGGAACTGGAATAGGCTCTGCTTCAACTGAGCACAGTGTGCTACCATGGCGTCCACCTGAAACACACAAATGTGTTACACAAAATACACTGAGCATTTTGTTAGTGAATTCATAACATTTTATTTATGTAGGATCACTTTTAAACTCTTTTAAAATTTCCTATCATTTAAATTAAAGGTATACAGTCATATCGTAATCATATCAAATCAAATTTAGGACATGCAAATAATCATTATTTCTTACCTAAAAATAACAGTGCTATTATTATATCACTAAATTACAAATTAATAGCATTTGTAATAAGTAAATACAAAATAGCATCTTCAAAGTGTATCAATATATTATTGGTAAGATAAATTTGTCTTAATAATTTAAAGGGAAGCAATTGAATGGAAAAGGGATAATGAAACAATTTGAGCCATATTGTATTGACATTTTTCAATAGTTAATTTCTAACTGTGAAGTTCACTTTAACGTACCTTGTCTACAGTGTCGACAGGTGCAGCAATGATTTCTGGCTCTGGAGGGAGTTGAGGAAGAGGAGGTTGCTCAATGTTGTTTTCTTGTAAGGTAGCAATAAGTTGCCTTCGCTCCAGCTGAAAATTCAAGTTATTATTGTGTGCACTGAAATATTCTAACCTAAGCCAACCCGCACGTCTAGAAATTCAAAAATAATTATAATAAAGTAAATTTATTGTCTGGTTTTAAATAATTTTAAAAAAACTGGCACTAGAGATCCGAAAAATTAATATTTTCTGACCCTGTCTAATAACTAATCAAACTTGTTACATTACTTCTAAAGAATTGGTATTAGCAAAAAAAATGAGGACCAAAACTAAACAAACATATTCTGTTGATAGTTTATAATATTATAAAGTGACACAATCGTCTTTTGTCTTTATAGACTGAATATCATGGTCACTATTATTCTTAGAACCCCTTCTGCTTTCCTGGCTGCGTAACTAAGGTTGGTGGCCATTTAATGTAAGAATATCACACCTGCATGGTTCTGCACAATCGCTGAAGTTGAATGAACTGCCTGGCCTGCAGAGCTGAAGTAGCATCCCTCTGCTGCTTCTCAGCTGCCATGTCGAGGAGTGCTGCATGGGACTTCTCCCAGCGCTGCTTCCATACTGCCGTTTCCTTCTCCAGCTTTAGGATTTTCTTAGACATCTAAAAATATCATTTATAATTTGATATATGAAATAAGATGTGTAAAATAATATTACTTGGTCAATTGAATTCAAACATTTGGCCTTAATGAAGCACAACATTATTTACTCCTAACGAAATGTCGGAACGTAAAAATATTCATTTAAATATGCTGATTGACACTAAATAATAATTCGTATTTTTCAATATTTAGAAAACGATTCACACATGAAACGATGAGAAAAATACTAGAAACTTTTCCCATGAAACCAGTGGGATTCAAATTTACACCTCTACTGTTTCAGTGCTAGTTAGCCGTAGAGATGTGGCTTTGGATCCCACCAATTTCGTTACTTTTGAGAATTTTTCTTGTTTGTTGAATAGATTACTCAATTATTGTACGAATAAACATTTATACAATAATGTGTAATGTTACAAAATACATTATATAGAAACTTGACCCCAGAATGCATGTTTTCACTTGCCTTTCCCATTTCTCCCTTGAATCCACCAAACACCTCATTGCTCTTTGTGAGTGCATTCTGAAACTCATCATACTTATCGGTATACATAGATATTTGGCATCGGAGAGCGGCTTCGGTGTTTTGCATCTCGGAGCAACGCGCTTGGTACTGTGTGAGCTCCATCAAAAGTTGTTTCTTCTCAGTCAGGTGCTTCTCTTTTTCAGCCTGGAATTCTAGAGAAGCCTTGTTAAGTTTGGCATCATTCAACTGACTCTCAAGGGTCATTTGCTTTGCCATTTTCTCAACTTGCTGCTCCCGAAGCTCATACTGTTCTACAACCGATTTAAATTTCTTGGTTATTTCAAGGTTGTCATCCCTAAGTTTTGTATTTTTGTCATTATTTTGTTGCATCATAGTTGTTATTTCAGAAAGTGTGGTTTGAAATTTCCCCTGAGTCTCTTTGCGTCTTTCTTCCTCTTCTCTTATTTTTAATAATGACTCTTCCTGTAAAAGTAACATAATTTTTTTTTACTATTGTCAGTAAGCTTTGAATGTAGTATAAACAAAGAAAAAAATATTATGAGGAACTAAAGCACAAGCATATTTGTAGATTTTGGAAATAAATTTGAATCTTATGATAATTAGAGTGAATTGTAATTCGAACATTGGCTAAAGATAGGCTCGTGATTAAGATCAAACACGCTCTCAATTCCTACAACCAATATCACGGACTTATCAACTGATCATGTTTAAAAACTTACATTTCATAAACCATTACTTAGCAAACAAATATTTTGGCATCAAATTGTTTTCCAGTTTAAAAATAAGTAAATATCATCCAAAGTCAGTAGTAAATCAATCACAAGTAATTTAATATTAAGAATAAACATACCTTTACAGATTTGTTTTGCTTTTGCAGTTCTCTGCAGAGGCTTTCTAATTTAACTTTCAACAGAATTGTTCTGTTGTATTCTAGTTGCAGTTGTTCCTTCTCCCTCTGCGTCAGGACATACTTCTTTTCCCATTGCTTGGTATTGGTTTGCAGTTTTCTATTCTCATCAACAATCTCCGTATACTTCTTGCACATGGCTGCTAACTTCTCTTCGGGAGTTTGCAGACTATTCAGTGCTTTCAGCACTTGCTCAACCGATTTGTCGTCGATCTTACGCATCTCCTTATTTGATTTAACTTTTACCTGAAAAAATTAAATGAATGTAAATATGTTAAAAGCGCAAGATATTGTCACCATTTTTTTTATAATCTATCAAAATTATCGATTGGAAGACAAGTAAAAACAATATCATGTAGTGAAAATAATTATGTTACCATCTGATGATAAAATCAAATGTTTAAAACGAGTTTCATCTGTTCAATCATTGCTAGAACAGTCCAACTGGAGGGTTTTTTAAGAATTAAAAAGCTTTTATAATGTTCAATTATACATATGACCTTATCATTCTACAAATGATAAATAGATAGCAATGGCAGATGTGATTTAACCATACTTTCGTTCAATAATTCATCCAATAAGTATATTAAGTTATATTCAGTCAAGTATATTTAGTTATAGCATTTTGCGGTATAAGGAGCTGTCAAATAACACTATTATAACAGTCAAAAGATACATAATTGATTTATTTAATATAAATGACATTATTTTCAGTGCGATGTTAAAAATGGCAAATGTAAATAAAGATATTCCAAATTTACTGCACAGCTTAGGTTAAATAAAAAAATTACATTAAAAAAACTATTTATGTACTTGTTACGGGTGATTATAAAGCATATGCGGTAGTAATTACAACCAGGCATACGTAAAATTTGCTGAAAAATTATAAATAAAAAAAAAACAAAACGTTTAGGACTTGTACAAGTTTTGCCATGCTATAAATATTTTTTCACTGTCAATAAAAATGCGTATTTTTGGCTGCATATCGTATTCAAAAAATACAAAAGCATGCTTATAATAACGTCGTATATAATAAAATAAAC
Organism: Atopsyche davidsoni; assembly: GCA_022113835.1. NCBI lineage: Eukaryota > Metazoa > Arthropoda > Insecta > Trichoptera > Hydrobiosidae > Atopsyche > Atopsyche davidsoni. Next base: position 2,820,999 of record JAILWY010000006.1, on the reverse strand, counting down.
ATATACGAGGAATGATGCATGAGAAATGTTTGTAAAACGACGGCAGACGTAAGGTTATGCCGGTGAAAAAACTTACCATGGGCTCTTTGACGATCACAGGCTCTTCCGTCACACCATTCTTGACTACAGTCTCCATAATTGACAAAGACTCTTGCTTCTGCTCTGAAATCAATTTTTTATTTATTATCCGCCGATTATTTCACCGAAACCTCAAATATAATAACAATGTCGCGTTTGTCAAGATTCCGTGCCGCTAGTGCTGGGCATTATAATGGATAATATCGAAATCTCGATATTATCAACCATGTTGAATAATTGTCGATATAAAATAAAAATGCATTGATTGTATAAATATTATTTATGATTGAATCATTTCAATGATTGTCATTAACTTTCTTATGGTTATTTATAAATGATCTAACGTTTTAAAAAAAAAAACATTTTTTACCATAGTGACCATGAAGTACGCGTATTAATTTTAAAATGCTGTTTTGACAGGTCAATTTTTTGCGTAAAAAATCAGACAATAAGATTAATAGATATAAAAATAGCTTTGATCTAATGATTTTATATTTGTTAGCAGTGATAGCGTTTTTTAGTACGTTGAATAACATTTACATTTGTTTTATGATGTACTGAAATGATTTACGATATGAATTTGAGAATTTGCCTTTTTCAAACGATTTCAACTTTGACTGGTAGTAAAAGTATTTTTAGTGCTTTGAATAACTTTAAATAAATAGGTTTTATTCTTTAGTTTGATCTAATATGATTTATGACAGAGGCGGCCAACAAGTCGATCACGAAGACAACAAATAACTATGTTTAATAATATATTTTGCTTTTCTACCCATAGCTCGCGAGAGTACAACTCGTACTGAAACACAGTATATAAACATAGTGTGTTAACACCTCTCTCTCCCACTTAGACTACAACTATGACACATTTTTAAAATAAAAAGTAGATTTTATGTACATCAAAATTGGCCACTCCTACGGTATGGATTCGAAAATTTGTATTGGTCAAACGGTTTTACTTTGGTGTTTTTAGTACTTTAAATAACATTTTTTAAATATTACGTTTGTTTTATCGGCTTCACATTTTGATATAGTTGTTTTAGTGCACTAATATGATCCACGGTATGAGTTTGAGAATTTGTAGTTTTCAAACGACTTTATCTTTGACCGACAGAAATGTAAAATTATTATACGTTTCGATCACTCGGATTCCAGTGCCCATCACTAGTGTCATAGTAATGTCAGAATTGTACGAACAGCGCTGCCAGTGTGCCCAGCGCCAAGTTATATCGGTAAAGTCGATTCCTAGGCAACCGATATTTCAATATCAAAATATCTCCACATTTTTATATTATCGACTCGCATCTCAATTTACTTATTCCCACATTACAAACAACTAACGGACGCCAAAAGACCGATATATTCACTCAGCACATGACACAATATTTAAAAAAATCACTACTTACATATTCACAGTAATCGACAAGTATTATCGGAAATCACTATATTCAATATATTCTATTGAATAATTCAGGCACTCGGGCGGCACGCGTTTGATTTATAAAATATATACACATCAGTGTGTAATATTACAATTGCTGAAATGTGGAGAGAAAAAAATACCCACGAAGCACACACCGGTCCACGCACATTGTGAAAAATTATTTTTAGAGGAGTTATAAAATTAGACGGTTCCTCAGAGGCGCTCTCTGAGTTTGACATTGGTGGACTAGTATCATGTTATACTAAATTAAAACTCTATCTTTATAGATATTTAATTGTTTTGTGGCTTTTAAAGTCAGGTCGAAAATAATTTTAATTTAATTTCAATATTTTTTATTTTATTTTTGTTGATTTACAGTCGTTGTCAGGGATATGCTTATGGGAGTGTGGATGTCCCTACAGGTCCTGGCACAGGTTGTGTGGCTTACAGCATGTGGCTTAGGTGGGTAGAGTTCATCGATTTATCTATTTTCGTTTATGAGTTTATGCAGGGAAAAATATGTGTAAAAAACCCTGTAGGTCGTTGTGTATTATGTATTTTGGTTGAATCATGTTTCTTCTCACTATACATTAATTTTTTACTCTGAAATTTTTATTATGAATCTCGTTTCGTCTAGACGTGAATTTTTTGATATCTATTGGAACTATTGCGCCACTGTCTACAATAGATTTTCTTTTATGTTTTATTCAAAGGTTTCTTTGCTTTTGCTGCCTTCTTTTGTAGTAGGTATATCCGTAATCAAGGTGACATTTTTATATGTTGTAATAATGAATATCAAAGCAATTCGGGCATCACAAAAATGAAATATGAAAGCCGTATCATATGAGATCAACAATGACTAACATGGTAACTCATTTGTTAAAAAACAATTTAATTAAATAGTATCTCCGACGTCGTCGATCGACTGAAATGTAAATCATTTTCTTATTCTACTTGTCATTTTAATTCATGAAGTAGCTGTACGAAAATAATGAAAACGATTATAGGTTTACAGTTATAACCTCATACAACAAGTAAGAATTAAATTTTATTAAAATAAATATCACAACTTTATTTATCTTTTTATAGGCGAATAATTAAAACATCTAAAGTCTAGTAAATTGTCGCTTTTTAATTTTCCTGACAAAATTAATACTAGTACTTGAGCTCCTTAAATTCAAATATCCAATTACATTCAATGAATAGAGTAAAACCTCGATAGATACTACAGCATAAATCAATTAAGTGAATCCCAAATCCCTCAGAACTAATCGTGCGACTCGGTGCAATCTCTTCGAAGTTAAATCTAGAAACCAAAGTCATCTGTTTGAGCTCTTGACCGTTATCTCCTAATCCCCTCGAGGCTTCAAGGATCGATCGTGGAAATTTCCATTGAATTTTCCTTCTGGAAACCAAAAGAACCCAAATACTTGTTCGTCTAATTCTTATTTATTTTCCTCGTATAGTAACACAACCCACCTGTATTATTGGATCAGTAGGTTGACCTGAGATTTTCGATTAAACATTGTACAGTGATGACGGCAAATAACGCAGGCGTCAACACAATAAAGAAAGCTATCGTCAAATATGTTAGAAATGAACATTCCACTTACACCTGTGCTTGGTTTTTTTTCCTAGTGTCAAAGTTTCAAAAGAAATTTAAAAAAATCAGTTTATATTGAAAAATACCTATTTGTATTAAAAAATTCGCAAGGATCAACGACCTTTAAATAAATGAATCGTTTAAATATAAATAAAATATGTGCTAAGAAAAATTTATAGTTCCATGATTTTATCATTGTTTATATTTACGTATCGATAGATATCTAGTATCATATTGAAAACAAATAATAATTTTAAAACATACTTAACTTGTCAAAGAAATGCTTATCTAGCAAATATAGTTTAATTACACACATGTAGTTTAATAAACATATAAGTGACTGAAAGCAATACTCAGTCATGCAATGTATGTGGACTCTATAGCAATGTGAAAATCCATAGAAAATTTATTTAAAAAATCACTGCCCTCCGTTTTTTTTAAAGCAATATCTGGAGACTTTGATACTAAAGTCACTGAGCAAGCTTATTATCTGAAAATATTCGGTGAAATTTCACTCCATATATTAGATTTTTTTTTTTTTTCTTCGTGGGTTCTCGTCTAGCCTGAATAAAAGACACGAGTTTGCATTATGTGAAAATTGAGGTATACGTATACCGTTGTATACTGTATAACAATTCCTGTGGAAAATTTGTATTATTATCAAATTATTAACACGAGGCTGAGCCGATAAAGACGTTGAGCCAATTCACGTAGATCTTATTGGTCAAATTTTTCGTGTGAAAAATCAATGCTAACGATAAGTCTGTAAATGTTTATTAGTAAAGCAGTTTAACCTTTATTAATCCTTTTTTTTTTTTTTTTTAATAAATTCATCAACGTAAGGAAAAATAAACACGACCCAATCATAAATTGCCCTAATCTTAAACAACCGGATATATATTTAGTTACAAACTTAACCGAAATAAAAAGTATACATTCTGATAATACATATATTTGTTGGATCAAACAATTCTATATACTTTCGCACGTGTAAAAAATTTCTCTCCAGCCATACGTAATATTGTCAAAGTGCCCAGATCTCCTTTGTCAAATCTTCTCTTGTTACATCCTGTAGGATGTCCAGCGGGTCATCGCAATTTGTTTGTGTAATAAATATTATCCTGGTACGTAGAACCTGGAGTCTCAGTAGACGTGAAATACGAAGTAAAAATTAATATATCTTTTGCATTTACTGTTTGCTACATCTTCGGGTGTTGTATGCTTCATTACTAAAGATAGCGAATTATTATAATGTCTGCTAAATTAAAAAAAATTCCTTGTCGTCTACTTCGTCCAATTCGTTATATTCTTGGTCTGGTAGCTTCACTTCATCAGAGCTCAGCTTTTTCCTCTCTTTGATAACACACAGACATACACGCCTCACGTTACTACTGGTTATTACTACTGGTTATCATATTGGTAATCGAAAAATTCAACCATTTGAAACTCTCTCAGATATAATCGCACCCTGAGCGGCTGTAACCTGATTTCTCGGTTGTATTTTTGCTGTAGACCCCAAGACTAGACTCATTTTCTAGAAAATATATAACTTATGAATATGAGATCTTCTAACAAGATGTTTGAATGATGTACTGGGAGGTGCCATGAGATACGATCAAATTCTCATATTAATCATTTTAAATATATAAAATTATCTCTAAATCATACCTTACATTATTATTTTTAAACAAATATGAGGTTGGTTGCAAGCTCGAAAAATACCCAAAGAAACCTTATTGTTTTTATTAATATTTAGTTTAAAACTCTGTATCGGTAATCTTGTCGTTTTTAAATTAATGATTAAATATTTAAACTAACTACGTTAATTCGTGCATTATGCAGACTTCTGTAATACTTACAAACAAATGTGTCTGGGCTTGATGGTCTCTATTCGCTTAGGGGAGGGTCGGATGGCGGTAGATTCAACAAGTCATTGGATATAAAAGAAAACCTCACATTTTTCATATTATTATTAGATAATTACATGATAACCTAATATTACCAGACAGACATCAAAATTAATAGAACATTGAATATTGGTTTATAATAACCGAATTTCTACCGCAAAAATTCCTGGATATGAAATCAATTAATTTTGAAGTAACCATTTACTAAGACTAATGGAAATTATCCAAGCGATCTATTATAAATTCTTTTGAAATAAATTATGAAACTGGAGCCCCTCGACCCTTGCCCGCACGATCGCCCATTATCTATGGGGGAGACTTGTTATATTAATTTTTGAAAATATTCCCGTCTACGGCGCCAACCCCTCGTGAAGTTTACAAATTTTGTAAATTAATAAGCCGAGCGGACTAAATTGATCATAAAGTATATTCGAGGGATGACTACATTAAAATAAAAAAAAGAAATTTGTGCTATTTTAATTGAAGTTAGTAAACCACGCGTTTAATTTTTAATACAACGGGCCTCATATAATTTATACAAAGGATTATTTAAAGTTGCGTTTTTGAAGGCAATGTTAAATTGTAAATTATATTATACGAGCACATTTATAAAATTATGTAAAATGTTGATATTTATATATATATATATATATATATATATATATATATATATATATATATATATATATATATATATATATATATATATATATATATATATATATATATATATATATATATATATATATATTGAAATGATGAAAATGAAAATACGCAAGGATTAAGTTAAAATTATTTTTTCTAGAATATATTACAAAACTAATGTTTCAAGGGCTGACTTATTGCTTTTCAAAAAGCGCAGGTCATGGTTTCTGTCGAATCGCGAGGAAAAATGGACACGCCAAAAGAATAATAATCTCGGGAAAAGTTATTGTTTGAAACAAATTTATATTGAAAATTATTTCATAAAAAAGCCTTTATATCTCCGAGAGCCGTTCAGAATATTAAGTAAACTTTTAAATGTTCGACAATGTATTCATCGGCAACAAAGGACATTTTGAGCGGAGCGAGCATGATAACTAACTCAATAAAATACTTAAGTAACTTATTAAAATAAGACCGTACCTTGTTCTGTGCTTTCTGATCTGTAATGTTTTGTAAATTAATTAATAAGCCTATTGATGAGCTTCGAATATAATTAAAAATTAGTAATCGCGTTTAAAGAAAATCTTTAAAGCATTATCATTTTAGCTCGTCCCTTGGGTTTCAAAATGTTTGAGATTTTTATGATTTGTATCTTTTAACAGTCATTTGTATTCAGATAGTACACCTGCTTCAAAAACTAAGTGCGCATTTGGGCAACGCTTGTGCTGTATTTTTATGTGCCATTAAATTGGATGGAGACTTAATTATATTATTTTATACCATCGAACTACAAAGATCTGACTAATTAAGTCACGCAGTGGACGCCGGGAGGCGATTGTTAAAATCCCACAGGTGGTCGGTGTTTTATCTCGTCGAAAATGACATGAATACTCGAAAACTGTGTACACAGCGTAACTAAACAAGAACCTTTATAACTGTGTGAAAAGTGGTAGTCACAATGCAAAGGGTTGTTCTCCTGCATCACAGGATGGTGTTCATCGCCGGATGTACGACTTTGCTCGGGGCGCCCCGGAAGTGGAGCAATGCCACGAGCGAGGACGAGAAAACTCTTAATCAGGAACCGCTTGCTCGCCAGAACAACTTCTGCTGCTTATTGGATGTACACTTGATGAGCCACTTGCTTCCACAGTGCCCATGACTTTGATCTTTAGTGCTGTAACACAAATAAGGTACTTTTTCAAAATATAATGTTAGACATTTAGAAATAAAATTCACTGTCTTTGATTTTTGTTTTTTAAATGATAAAATCGCACGATTAACGAATTTGAAATTGATATGACAAATGTAATATTTTCGCTTTTCTTGCGAAAGATTAAATTACGAATTACAATTTTTACTGCGAAAACTGAATTCAAATTTAAAATTAAATTATTAATGTAGACATAATATATTATATTGTCAAAAAAATATTTTTTTTGTATTCAAAAGCTTTATCTTCATTTTCTTATTTTTAGATTTCGATAAAACACCACATTTAAAAAATCTAAAAGGTTTTTTTTATATACATTTTAAGCATTTGAAGATTTTCTGCTTTTAGATTATTTTAATTTTCCATTTGAAATTTTTTCTTTATTTGTCAGTAAATTTTACTGGTAAAACATTTTTAGTTTATAAATAAAATAGTTTTATAAAATATATATAAAGGAAAATTATGTTTATACATGTTTATTTTATCTTTTACTTAAAGATTGTAAACTCTAATATATTGGTGGATTATAAACCAAACAAGGATTATTCAAAATTTATGAGACAAATAAATCAAACTAACAGTTATTTGGTGCCTTTGACCGTATAATATTTTTTGCTCACACAATACAAATTTATAATAAAATATATTTTACAAGATCTACTACTTAAAATGGCGATTTTTCAGCATCATCCTTAGGACTTTGTAACGAATTGCATTAGTTTCACCCAGAAAAAAATTTTTTTTTGTATAGAAAGTATAATACGTAAATATTATTTTGTCGATTTGACCTTGAATTCTGTTACACCGATCGCCGAGCGCCGGTGACGTCGCACGCGCATGCCCCTCGTCCCGCAGTTATCGATTTTTACAAATCAGCAGACCAGTGACGTCACGCAGAACTCGCGCCTCTCGCTTGGAATTTGCATAGCGACAGTGAGAGTTTTAAGAGATCATTTTTCGAGAGGGCAACATTGTCGCGGAGTAACGGAGATTTCAAAAATTAGAATTCGATGACCGGACGTCCGGGTAAGAAGGATTGTCCTACGGGGTCTACACAGAGGTTTTTTTTTGGCGTTAATTACGAGGAAGCCGGGCGGCCAGAGAGAGACGCTGGGGACGCGGAAGGATCAGGATGGAGATTTTTGATTGCTAGTGTTTTGAGTTGTAAAAATTACTTTTGATTGAATTTTAAACTAAATGATAGAGTCTATAAGGTCAAACGCCGAGGGATATAAGGATTCTTTTTACTTAATTATATTTGTCAATATTTAGTATTTACACAGATCTGCAAATATGTTAACCTCGAAATATTATCGAAAGCCGGGTGCGCTTGAGTTGACAAAATTGAAAGTATTATGTTAAATTAAATTATGGAGAGTTTATCTCGGAATAGAGCTCGTTAGTAGTTTGTGTGATTATGGGTGATCTATATCGAATTTCTCTTTTAAATATTTCAGGTAAGAGACTATTGGTGATTCAAAAATGTCGCTGTGTGTTGGCGTACATCACTGGGTTGCGGTTCTTTGCATGCTATTCCCGAGGCTGAGAGTCGGCGGAAAATTCGGGAAACTGGGATAGAAAAATCGCCGTGGATTTCCAGATTTGTCGAACCTTTTTATTATTTATTTTACGTCATTAAAATGGAATCCTACGAGGTTAGGATTGGCGGCCATTGTTGTAGTAAATGCATAGCATTTTGCTAAATTAGTATTAATGAGGTTAGGTGTAAATTGTCATGTATTATCATATTGTATTATCAAAAGGTTCGATCCCTAAATAATGCAGAGATAATTATTCTATTGTTTTAGTGTAACCGCGAGAGTTTTAAAATATATTTAGTAATATTATTAGCGAAGCTAATTAGATTCTGGAATGAATTAATATTTTTCTGTACGTTTGCGTTTCGGTAATTTTAATTCTTGGTTAGACATCGTATATGATATGTCGTGAATTTAGGGAATATTAAAACGGATTAATTTACGGTTTTTATGTAATTAAGACAGAAGTCAGAGATATTTGTTTGAGATTTATTCGGGTTCGATCCCCGATATTTTTCGGATGAATTGTTTTCCGATTTTGGTTGTTTTAAGGTGGTGTTTGGTACTGTATGGATGTTTTATAGAGCGTTTTCAAATTGTGTTGAGTTAAACGGAATTTAATTGAAATTGGTTAAAATTAATATAATTATTTTATTGTCTTTACGGTGATTCGGAAGGTGGCCATCTTTGAGTCGTAAGCGCGCGCTGTTCGGAAAATTCGGTGTTGCGAGTTAAAAAGAGTAGCATTTGGGGATGGGCTTTACGCCAACGTCAGAGCGCTTAGGTTGCGGGGCGCTGTCAGATACGGCGAGGGACCAGCTGGGAATGTGCGGCCATGTTGGATATTTTATTGTTTATAAACAAATGTCAGAGAGCTGTCAAGTTAGTGAGTACAAATCGATTATCGATTTTGAAATTACGAGTGGTTGTTTTAAAGCGTGAATATTGTGCATCATATTCTTTTATAGGACGTAATATATTGATGGACGCGTCGAGAAGGGGTATTAATGAAACGGTTTATTAGGATAACGGTGGGAGGAGGATATTGATGGTTTACGGATAAATATAAGTCGAACTTATATTATTTACGGTTGGGTTTTAATTATTTAGAACGTGTTTGGAGAGTCATTGGAGATATATTATATATTTTGGTGGATATTTTAAATTCTAGATAGATAAATTATAGGATTTACTTGGTCGAGTGGTGGTTATCAGATAGCTTAAAAAGGGAGTCATAGCGGTTTATCAAGAGATAGTATCGAGTTGATTCGGTCTTTTATTGCAGTGCCAGCAGTTCCAGCAGGGGTGTATTTAGTAAATAACTTAGTTATAAGGTATTAGAGTGTAGCTTGTCCGCCCTCTCGTAGATAGTGTAATTTAGACTGGTATTCATTTGCGAGTTGTATTATGACTCGAGAAGATTCCCATCCCATTTGAATAACCGATTTGGAGTGAGTTGGGTCGCTGTTCTGGTATTATCTGGAGCTTACTCGCATTTGAGACAGGATTTATTCCATTCCTCTGATCTTCATAGAGGAGGCTTCTCCCGGTCAAGGGGAGAACGGTGCCGGTCGGGCGGCCTCAGAGCGAGTGGTGTAGGTTTGACAGAATTCTGTGTGTGTGAGTGTCGTCGAAGTAACGCTTTGATACTATTGCAGGGATCCCAAACATTTCTGTGTCACCATACCCATTTATAGTTACTAACAGTAGGATTTAGAAACGTAGCGATTGACACCGTAGAGATAGAAACGGAGAGTTGAAGAGCGATTCTAAATACGGGAAGATTCAAATGCAGCATCAAGACATACTTCATATATCTGAAGGGCTAATTCCCTTTGTTCCTGCAATATTATAATTTCATCAGCGACCTCTGGTCGTCCAACGGATCCAGAAAGCGATAACTGCTCTAAAGGCAATTCGCTCAGCATTTCATCGGAACGAGGCAACAATCGGGACACTGCATTAGCAGGTCGCATCTTTAACTCTAATTTTCTTCGGAACGAGGCAACAATCGGGACACTGCATTAGCAGCTCGCAACTGTAACCTAAATTTCTTCGGAACGAGAATATACTGGATCCTGTTTGACGGTTAGAGGGAGTTGTCAAAAGCGACTAAAATTCTTTACATTCTCGTATCATCGGATCGCACTTCTAATTCTTCGATCGGATTTGTTTGGTTTTTTATTCAAGATAAAATCCTGCTCGTCTTCAGTTAAATATTAGGACAAAAGGGTTCACCTTTCAGTCGGAGTTTGTACGCGGAAATAGCTTCTTCGATTTACTTCGGCGGAGATTGGGTCGCTGCCTCTTTTGAGTCAATTCAACCTTAAGTTGGACTGGTTTAAAAGAGTCAAGGGGAGGCGAAATATTAAATCCGTTAATATCTCATGGTAAGGCGACAATCGTAGGTAGGGGGGGGGCGGTCTGTTACCGAACCTTCCCATCTACTTTAACCTCACGGGATTGTAAAATAAACTTCAAAACAAACAAGTCCGAGAAAACTTTAAAATTAAGATTTATATTTTAGGGTAGTCATAGTAATCGTTAACATTGGGTTAGGTCAGTTTAGACGTGACACCTTCAAGGGAGTCAGTAGTATTATTATTTTACGTTTAGGGGTTTAGTTGTTCAAGTACGTTTGGGTCCGAGTCATCCTTTTAGCTTAACTTAAAGGTTGACAAAGATTCAGTCGGACCTTTCCTCTTAGATTTAAGGTCTAAAAGGTCGGGAACGTCACAGGTGGTTGCCGCGACTCAGGAGTATGGAGTTTTGAAAGAAATCTTTATAATTTTATAGAGTTTCACTCCGTAAGAATTAAAGGGTTACCACATTACACAACAAAAAGGGGTCCATTTTAGAGTATGACGAAATAGACGTATTGGCCATAGTAATTTAAGAAACAGAAAAGGGAGTTAAAATAGCTAGACACGACGTTAAAATTACTTAAATTGTAATCGTAAAATAACTGCATCCAGTGCATTATAATTATAAGGGTTTAAAATGGTTGAGTTTGTTCTAGTTGTACTGGAAAAATAATTTTAGGGTAAATAAATTGTTGGTTGACACGGAAAGAGACTACTGTCGTCTCAGTAATTTAATGATATTTATTTAAATTCAGATTTAAATAATGTAAATTATACGTTAAGTACATATAGAATTGCATAATATTGATTGCCGGTTATTTGTAAATTTATATTTAAAAATTTCTCCCAAAGGTCAGATTAAGAGAATAGTACAGCGCATGTCGCTGGTCACTTGTCGGATCGCCAGTGGACGGTTGTCAAGATTTAGGATATTTTTTATACTGGCAACAAAATTGGAACGAGACGCGTGGTTTTAAAAGGAAGTTACAGAAAACAAATAATAAGGTTAAATCTCTACAGCAATGTTGCTGTCGTAAAAATAATGCAAATATAATTGTTGAGGAGATATCATATTGATTTATATTACGGCGAAATTTGTGAAAAAAATTTCAAGGTTAGGAAGAAATTCGTATATGGATCTTCGAGTAGTTCATGTTTGTTACTAAAATGTCAAAGTGACGGCTCGGACATTCCAAGCTAGGGATGGGAAACGTTTATAGGGATGTGCACGAAAATGAAGAGAATGGTTGAAGTCGTGTTCGAAATATTCTGCAAAGGCAAATAAATATTTTTTTGAAAGTATGAAATTGTTTAAGATCATTTAGAATTTATTCGATAATTATAGAGTGGGGAAGGTCTTGAGTCTTTAGAGATAAAGCGATCGATTATATTATTAGATATTTTGAAGGAAAAATAGATTATAAGGTATATTCTATTTATAGGATGTTATTTTCAGATATGCGAATATCAAAACTGTTTGACAGTTATTGATAAAATAATTAAAAGATGGTTAATATATTTTAATTAGGATATTTAAGTTATAGTTTTCTATGGAATTGGAATTCGTTGGGGATCGATTCCATCGACTTGGTATATTGATATTCTTGGAGATATTAATTGCTAAGGAAGTAATGATACTCTTATAGACAGGGGAAGGTGCGAGATTTAAAACAGAGATAATTAATGAGGCAGTAGCAATACTTTTCCAATCTGGGGAAGGAGGATTTTGAGATAGAGATATTTTGTTTGGGTTCAATTCCTAACAAATAACAAATTGGTGTTTCGAGAGTGTATTAAAATTTAGAATTTATTTGCGCGATATATTATTTTAAGATATGGTAAAGGTGTTGGGAGTTATCAAGTATCGCAGGAATCGAGACCTGGCGTACGAGATAAATGATTGATTGATGTTAGTTGTTAAATAACGAGCTATGGTGTTGGCTCTCGAGAATGTACATGAAACATGTTCACCCCCGACAGCCAATGGGAAGGAATTGTAACGAATTGCATTAGTTTCACCCAGAAAAAAATTTTTTTTTGTATAGAAAGTATAATACGTAAATATTATTTTGTCGATTTGACCTTGAATTCTGTTACACCGATCGCCGAGCGCCGGTGACGTCGCACGCGCATGCCCCTCGTCCCGCAGTTATCGATTTTTACAAATCAGCAGACCAGTGACGTCACGCAGAACTCGCGCCTCTCGCTTGGAATTTGCATAGCGACAGTGAGAGTTTTAAGAGATCATTTTTCGAGAGGGCAACATTGTCGCGGAGTAACGGAGATTTCAAAAATTAGAATTCGATGACCGGACGTCCGGGTAAGAAGGATTGTCCTACGGGGTCTACACAGAGGTTTTTTTTTGGCGTTAATTACGAGGAAGCCGGGCGGCCAGAGAGAGACGCTGGGGACGCGGAAGGATCAGGATGGAGATTTTTGATTGCTAGTGTTTTGAGTTGTAAAAATTACTTTTGATTGAATTTTAAACTAAATGATAGAGTCTATAAGGTCAAACGCCGAGGGATATAAGGATTCTTTTTACTTAATTATATTTGTCAATATTTAGTATTTACACAGATCTGCAAATATGTTAACCTCGAAATATTATCGAAAGCCGGGTGCGCTTGAGTTGACAAAATTGAAAGTATTATGTTAAATTAAATTATGGAGAGTTTATCTCGGAATAGAGCTCGTTAGTAGTTTGTGTGATTATGGGTGATCTATATCGAATTTCTCTTTTAAATATTTCAGGTAAGAGACTATTGGTGATTCAAAAATGTCGCTGTGTGTTGGCGTACATCACTGGGTTGCGGTTCTTTGCATGCTATTCCCGAGGCTGAGAGTCGGCGGAAAATTCGGGAAACTGGGATAGAAAAATCGCCGTGGATTTCCAGATTTGTCGAACCTTTTTATTATTTATTTTACGTCATTAAAATGGAATCCTACGAGGTTAGGATTGGCGGCCATTGTTGTAGTAAATGCATAGCATTTTGCTAAATTAGTATTAATGAGGTTAGGTGTAAATTGTCATGTATTATCATATTGTATTATCAAAAGGTTCGATCCCTAAATAATGCAGAGATAATTATTCTATTGTTTTAGTGTAACCGCGAGAGTTTTAAAATATATTTAGTAATATTATTAGCGAAGCTAATTAGATTCTGGAATGAATTAATATTTTTCTGTACGTTTGCGTTTCGGTAATTTTAATTCTTGGTTAGACATCGTATATGATATGTCGTGAATTTAGGGAATATTAAAACGGATTAATTTACGGTTTTTATGTAATTAAGACAGAAGTCAGAGATATTTGTTTGAGATTTATTCGGGTTCGATCCCCGATATTTTTCGGATGAATTGTTTTCCGATTTTGGTTGTTTTAAGGTGGTGTTTGGTACTGTATGGATGTTTTATAGAGCGTTTTCAAATTGTGTTGAGTTAAACGGAATTTAATTGAAATTGGTTAAAATTAATATAATTATTTTATTGTCTTTACGGTGATTCGGAAGGTGGCCATCTTTGAGTCGTAAGCGCGCGCTGTTCGGAAAATTCGGTGTTGCGAGTTAAAAAGAGTAGCATTTGGGGATGGGCTTTACGCCAACGTCAGAGCGCTTAGGTTGCGGGGCGCTGTCAGATACGGCGAGGGACCAGCTGGGAATGTGCGGCCATGTTGGATATTTTATTGTTTATAAACAAATGTCAGAGAGCTGTCAAGTTAGTGAGTACAAATCGATTATCGATTTTGAAATTACGAGTGGTTGTTTTAAAGCGTGAATATTGTGCATCATATTCTTTTATAGGACGTAATATATTGATGGACGCGTCGAGAAGGGGTATTAATGAAACGGTTTATTAGGATAACGGTGGGAGGAGGATATTGATGGTTTACGGATAAATATAAGTCGAACTTATATTATTTACGGTTGGGTTTTAATTATTTAGAACGTGTTTGGAGAGTCATTGGAGATATATTATATATTTTGGTGGATATTTTAAATTCTAGATAGATAAATTATAGGATTTACTTGGTCGAGTGGTGGTTATCAGATAGCTTAAAAAGGGAGTCATAGCGGTTTATCAAGAGATAGTATCGAGTTGATTCGGTCTTTTATTGCAGTGCCAGCAGTTCCAGCAGGGGTGTATTTAGTAAATAACTTAGTTATAAGGTATTAGAGTGTAGCTTGTCCGCCCTCTCGTAGATAGTGTAATTTAGACTGGTATTCATTTGCGAGTTGTATTATGACTCGAGAAGATTCCCATCCCATTTGAATAACCGATTTGGAGTGAGTTGGGTCGCTGTTCTGGTATTATCTGGAGCTTACTCGCATTTGAGACAGGATTTATTCCATTCCTCTGATCTTCATAGAGGAGGCTTCTCCCGGTCAAGGGGAGAACGGTGCCGGTCGGGCGGCCTCAGAGCGAGTGGTGTAGGTTTGACAGAATTCTGTGTGTGTGAGTGTCGTCGAAGTAACGCTTTGATACTATTGCAGGGATCCCAAACATTTCTGTGTCACCATACCCATTTATAGTTACTAACAGTAGGATTTAGAAACGTAGCGATTGACACCGTAGAGATAGAAACGGAGAGTTGAAGAGCGATTCTAAATACGGGAAGATTCAAATGCAGCATCAAGACATACTTCATATATCTGAAGGGCTAATTCCCTTTGTTCCTGCAATATTATAATTTCATCAGCGACCTCTGGTCGTCCAACGGATCCAGAAAGCGATAACTGCTCTAAAGGCAATTCGCTCAGCATTTCATCGGAACGAGGCAACAATCGGGACACTGCATTAGCAGCTCGCATCTTTAACTCTAATTTTCTTCGGAACGAGGCAACAATCGGGACACTGCATTAGCAGCTCGCAACTGTAACCTAAATTTCTTCGGAACGAGAATATACTGGATCCTGTTTGACGGTTAGAGGGAGTTGTCAAAAGCGACTAAAATTCTTTACATTCTCGTATCATCGGATCGCACTTCTAATTCTTCGATCGGATTTGTTTGGTTTTTTATTCAAGATAAAATCCTGCTCGTCTTCAGTTAAATATTAGGACAAAAGGGTTCACCTTTCAGTCGGAGTTTGTACGCGGAAATAGCTTCTTCGATTTACTTCGGCGGAGATTGGGTCGCTGCCTCTTTTGAGTCAATTCAACCTTAAGTTGGACTGGTTTAAAAGAGTCAAGGGGAGGCGAAATATTAAATCCGTTAATATCTCATGGTAAGGCGACAATCGTAGGTAGGGGGGGGGCGGTCTGTTACCGAACCTTCCCATCTACTTTAACCTCACGGGATTGTAAAATAAACTTCAAAACAAACAAGTCCGAGAAAACTTTAAAATTAAGATTTATATTTTAGGGTAGTCATAGTAATCGTTAACATTGGGTTAGGTCAGTTTAGACGTGACACCTTCAAGGGAGTCAGTAGTATTATTATTTTACGTTTAGGGGTTTAGTTGTTCAAGTACGTTTGGGTCCGAGTCATCCTTTTAGCTTAACTTAAAGGTTGACAAAGATTCAGTCGGACCTTTCCTCTTAGATTTAAGGTCTAAAAGGTCGGGAACGTCACAACTTGTTCATATACTCCAGGACGGAGACCTTTAGTCGCTCTAGCGACTAATCTTTGCCATAATGGAGTCGTTCTCACTTCACGTATGCTGAATGAAATTCGAATTAACTTTTGAAGTTATAAAATTTGCGGTTTTTAACTTTAGAAATGTAATTCGCCACGTGAGACGGATCCAATCCAAATAATATTCCGGGTCCCTCACAAACTTTTCCGTTTAAAAGTATAAATCTTTAAAGCTTCGTACCGAATAAATTTTCAGCTTGCTAGTCGAATATAGGTTTTTGTAAGATCCGGTTTAACTTGTGAAAAATTATAGAAAAATTCAAATTTAGAGACAACAATACACACTTTTAGATGCTGGGATTCAAGTGAATATCTTTGTAATATAATTTCTAAACAACCCGATTTAAACTTTTTTTAGTGACTTAGGAGATATTTTTTTGAAGAACCATGAATACGTGTCATTACGTATGAATACATAAAAACGATAAAGTATTAAAAAAAATAAACAATCCTATATTTTGATGATATGCGCAAGTAGTGTAAAAATTAATAAAGATGATTTTTTCATAAAATAAAGACTCTTGACACTTGGTAGTTCTTTTCTAAATCTATTTGCTATTTTTAGATGCGTTGACTCGTCTCATAAAGGCTATATATTAAATTGTCAAGATATTAATACTGAGTAACTTCCGATTGCGAATTACACATCTGTTTTTCTGAAAAAAATATTTATCATCTGTTCCTGCGATTTTTTTTATCTTGCTCTATCCAAATAATCATTTTTATTACCTCCGCTTATCACCTCACATTGGAAACTTGTAACACACCGCCGAAGTCACTAAATAATAAATATTTTTTGAGTTACATTCGCGTATTTTAAATGTCTGCTGAGTTTTCTCAATGAACTCTTTGATCATTTTCACTGAAGCGTTTTGCGTAAAATATTTGTGGGGGAGAAAAATACCAAATAAATTCTTGCAATCCAAGTCTACGATTTGCGTTTTTTTTCAATGTGGTTTTGTATACTTCTAGACTTTTTTTTAGGGGGATAGGTAAGAGTAATTGACATTGGCAATTTAAAAAAAAAAATAAACCTTAAAAGTCTCATATCATTTATAAAAACCGTAAATATGAAAATAATAAAAATGTTTGCCTTTAAATTGTAAATTGACTCAATAATATAACAAATATCAGGCAGAAACTGTTGTTATATTGAAAATAAAATTTTAATTTGTAATTTTTTTAATTAAAAGCTTGACATTTTTTATTCAGCGCGAATAAAAAAATTAAAAAAAATCTTCATAAGTAATTTTTAAATCATCTTACAATTTAGAAAATCAAAGGAATTGTACATATACAAAATAATGTTATTTTGGAGAAAAAAGGTTAAATATATTTCTGTTTAAATATTATACATCAACCGCATACCTGATAAGCTACAATAAGCTCTGAAGATTATAAATCTGGCAATATATTTTATTCTACTTAGTGAAAATTTTCCAGTTCGTCTCTAACAAGAATAATTGAAATTTTACGAAATGCTGTTGTAATGCCTAACAATTACCTATTTGAGTTTATTTCACATCTTAATTTTACATAATAAAATTTAATGTTCAATGTTATTTGAAACTGATTCGCCATTATAGCAAAAACGCAAATAAAAATATATTTTTCAAATACATCTAACTTACAAACATGGGATAAGTGAAAAAGGGTTTAACCCTTTTACTGGATTCTTTGTTTCATATGGGATCAATATTTTCTAAACGTTGTTTGTATGAAATTCTCTGCTTTTATAAAACAGAGCACTTAGATTTCGTTTTATCCCTAAAATGCCTTTTGCCATTACTTTCAGCCCCAAAGCTGTAGGTATCAAAATTCAATAGCCTTAAAAAAAATACACGTGCTTAATAGTGCGTGTAAAACGATTTTTATTATTACACCCTGAAGACCCAGGTACGCGAGTCTCACACTCCGGGGTAGTGGTGACAAACCTTTTAATGACGTGCACCACCTCTAGTCCTTTATATGCCATCCTTTATTCAAGGTTTTAAAAAAATAATTATTTATTTTTTTACAAATGCATCAACACAAAAGAGTGCGCAAAAATGAATAACCCAAAAGATTATTCAGAAGGGGAAAAATATTGAGTAAGATGATTGGCATATAAGGGGCATAGAAATTTATTTATTTAAAATGTCACCTCTGCCTTAAAGCTTGTACTCCATGGGAAACAGCTTGATAAATTTAAGCATAACAAAATAATTGAATGATTAATTTTTTTTTTATATAGCGTCACGGACAATGTGTCCTTGTTACTGCGAATGGACTTAAGATACATTCCTTCTTCTACACAAGAGATTATTTTATTTATTACTAATATGATTAGGCACATTAGTTCATATATAGAAGAAACTCTCAGAAAAATATCATCGTGATTTGTGTGGGATTTGAACCCACATCTCCTGGCTCCTAACCTAACCTAACCTAACCAGGAGTTTCTTTAAATCATCTTCTATATATGAACTAATGTGCCTAATCATATTAGTAATAATATAATAAACCCGTAATGGGTAATAAATACGCATCTGATTGACCAATCCATAAAATAGATAAACATTATTTTATTTCTTATAAATTTACTTTAATTATGAGAAATATGTGTTTTTTCGGGTGAAGTTTAGGCATTTTGATGGTCTTAAAAACCCTAAGCATCTAGGGGTTCTTTTTTTATTGGAATTAAAAGATAACATATAAACTTATAAACCTATCGTATGGGATGAGTTTAAAAATTAAAAAAAAACTTCAACAAACTTTGGTTTTGAAAAGTCGTCATTTTATCCAAATTTTCAATATCTTTTAGACTTTATTTTACCTTGAAAAAGGACGCTATAATAAAATAATAAAAAAAAGTTGAATAATTAAGTGACAATTAAATAAATGAAATGACACGATTTTAGAGAGTAGATTTTTCGCAAAATATTTTCAAAAAACATCGATTATGGAGAGAGCCCCCTCAAGCGATGTCTACCAGACGGACCTTCCGCCATTTGCCGACCAGTAATAAAGCAACCCTCTTGCCACATCCCGGTCCCTCGGCCAGTCGAAGAGCGACCGTTGAGCCGTCCACACGTCTGCGGCCGGTCTAGCCGCGCGAGCCCGTCCCGAGCGCCAGTCGCCGACAGTCCGCGGCCGCGCGCGCCCGCCGCTCACTAACCGTACCCTGATGCGATAAAAAAATATATAAAAAAACAATCCGAGGCAGTGAAACACCGTAAAACCGACAGACTGCTTAAATACACAAACACACGTGCAGCATCATTTAAATAAATGGCTACACAACAAGAGTTGCGCAATTTGTTTACGCGCGCTTCTATATGAACTTCAGTTTTTTTTTTTTATGTTAGACTCGTAAAATACTGATCAGATTTGTTTGACGCGATGTGTGATTTGTATTTAGTTCCCGTGGAATCGTGTCTGTTTTCTAGTGCCTGTATTTTGTTTATCGTTGGCAAACTCGTTTTACTGTGCGTTGTTTTGTAACCCGCCGTCGGAATACCGAGCCCTGCCCCGTTCGCGGTACACTGACCGTGCATTTATCCATATTTTGAAGCAATGAGACTTTGGAACTCCTGGGTTGCGGTGTGTTGAATTGTCCGTATTATACGGGGCACGTAGTAATGTGCACTTTCAAAACGTAAACAAGCTCCCGAGCGCGTCAGCTGCCGCATCATTCCACGCTTTTTTACCTGCTCCGTGCCCACCTTCAGGCTAGAGTGGGCGATGTCGCCGCTCGGGCTGTTCCTCGCGGAGGGTCATCGGATAACAATAGCTGGCACCTCTCTGCAGCACAGCTTAGTAATTCGTTGTCAAATATAAATTAAAACGTAAACAAATAATCATCTGCTCAGTAAAGATTACTTGTTTCACAATTAAGGCCGATAATTAAAATTCAAGGATATGTAAACGCACGGCTACTCGATAAGGTCATTTTATTTCTGTTTTTGTCAATTTGAATCACTATGCGATAATGACGCTACGATAGTTTGCCTAAAGTGGTTTAAATAACCTAACTTGTGCGTAAACTGTTACTTTACTAACTGATTATATAATTCTAGGCGTAAAAAGTATTTACTTCAAATATTTACATGGTATATAATCAAGTGTTATATAAGTAGCCTAATTTCTATACATTGTTTAATTTTCGTTTGCGTCTTAGATTTACGTTCATTGATTTTGGATGGCATCGAAATGTAGTAATTTTTATTATTATATTATTCTCTGTTATTTGAGCCCTATTGTGATTGCAGCGATAACCCTTACATGCAAGCGATAATTTTTTTTTTTTCAAGTGATTACTTTTTTATTCATATGAAAAATACGTTATTATCAACAGATTAGGTACCTATCGGTAAGAAGTGTCAATAAACAAGTCAAAAGTGCAGCATCTCAATGCAATAAACGTTAATGAATATTGCAAGTGAATCAAGAAGAGTAAAATATACAAAAAATAGATCCTGCATAGGTGCATTGTCAATATATCAGTCAGTACATATGTTCATGTTAGTTTATGTTTGTGTATTAAATCACCGACCACACTCCGGCAACTGTGTAAACAACAAACTTATCGCATGTTCTAAATACTACTTCTGGATAAATTTATGCAAGTTTTGTTAAATAACAACAATATTAATTTTGATAGCGAAAGATACTTTCTGGTATTAAAGATCTCGATAGCAATGGACAGAATGAAAACGCCAGGCAATATCAAGTATGTTCGTTTATACACCGACGCAGAAATAAGAAGGTCGATAACATTCAACGCCCGCTCAGAGAAGCGTGAAAGTACAACGGACCTGAACGACTACTATTCGGCTGCAGAAGTACATCTGGGCTATTAATAAACCCGACTGAAAGAACTTAACCACATTGCATAACAAAAGTACAGCAAAGATATCAGCGAATTCGTAAAACTTATTCCAAAAAAATACACAAAAGGCCGCCCCAAAATGTAACGCGCGTCTGAAGCGCCCAGTTGAAGGTCTGGGTACCTTTGATCTGCCGAGAGAAAGAAGCTACACAATGAATAAAGCATTGATGAACACTCGTGAACGAATTCGTTTAGCAAATCAGCGCGTGATTTATCTCATTATTTGTGACATAAATAAATGCAAGTGCGCACTGATGCCCGTCACTGTCAGAAGTACTCACGGAGAGCCGCGCGCGAGCATCTGTGAAGTCTGAACTAACGATGTTGAATACACTCATTCAAGGCAAGATGGACGCAATAGAAGATGATATCCACAACATCACCAGCATGGAGGCATTCTGGCCTCACATGAACAACACGTTCATAGGCGAGGGCGTTAACAACGCAACGATGTCGAGACAGACAATGCCTTTTACCTGTGTACTGATAATCAGAATAAGCTATGCTGTAGGTATTGTAGGAAATCTTGCTGCCATCATAACTCTATGCAGAGGAGACAAGAAGATTCGAAATAGAAAACACGCTCTGATGCTGCGGAGCCTGGCCATCAACGACCTCGTGGCACTCGTGGGAATGATGATCCTGATGAACATTCAGAGCTTCCTGCCGCTGGTGGTGCTCACCAGGTGGTTCTGCGCTTTGAGAGTGGTGCTGAGGATCTTCGGACTTGGATCTGTTTGCATCGCGATCGTGATGGCGTTGGAGAGGTGGCTGGCGCTCACGCAACCCTTCCTGTACCAGAAGGTAAGACTTCGCAATCTCATTCGAGATTCACTGTCAATGTTTGGTAGAGTAAATGGAACTATGACACAATCGCCTACTGAAAATAACGCTACATTCTACGTGGACTCGCTCGGCGGCTGCCTGGAACGCCATTGTTTTGATTCCCCTATTTGTAAACAAATTTTCACAATGTAAATTCAATATCACTCAAAATTAATTTCGGCTTACACATCGACGAAAATGCATTACAAGAATATCTCTAGGACAACAATTTCTTGGAAACACCAGATTCAATTATTACATTAGCAAGTTATTTGTATTAAGTACACGTTAAAACAATATATTTTTGTTTTTGTGCAGTTTTTGGATAGAATAGTATCAATATAATAAATATGATGATGCCTAAATGTATTGGGCCACAATTAATCACCATTACAGTAATGCTAGCGTAAGTACAATATTTGCTTCATTATGATATGCGATATTTTGAGTTCAAGCCAACAAGAAGCCACTTGACACGGCGCGATGACCCAATAACTGATCTACTCTAATAGTTAATTGCGACCCTCTTATTGTTTACGTTGCTCTAAGTGAATACATCGGTTCGCGATTATCCTTGATAGGGTAGGTCGTTTTCAGGAAACAGGAAATATTTTTGTGTTTAAATTATAGTAATCATTGCACTTAAATGAAATAATACGTAATAAAAAAAACACCACTATTTATAAGTAAAATATACAAAATACGCAAACGTATTGTAAATTACTTTGATTATTTTTTTCGTTATAAACCACATAATATCTTAAAAGAAGGTTTCACGGATTATTTAAGACCAATAATTGTATTGATTCATACCGGCTTATGAGAGATCCGTCAAAACTAACACGCAAGTAATCTATCATAACTTTCCAGGACCAATATCCGGATTTCAAGTCGCAATGGCACGATAACACACATTTTTCTACCTTTTAAAATTAATTTGTAAACGTGGGTATAAGTTTTGTTTCTTTAAAAATTTCCTGTAGAAGTAAATAATATCAGTTCTTCAACTTATATACCGGCAGATTGTACACTCTCAATAACAGTCACTATAATGCCATATTAGACGTCAAATGTATTGAAAAAATATAATAAATAAATTGCTATGCCTAATTTTCATATTTCTCCTTGTTAAAGCTTTCATATAAAACCAATGTCGCCAGAAGAAAAAAAGGAAAGAGACCTAAGAATTCACCATGGCAACAAGTATAATGCTTCCGTTGTATAGGATAGTAAGGCAATTATCACTGTATGCTATCCATACATCGTGCTTACTGATATTATATATATATCTATATACTATACATGGATAAATCCTATATACATCAGCACTATTTGAAAAAAAAATTATTTTGTAGTCTCTTTTATGTTCTTCTTTTTCAAAAGGTTGTAAAATTTATCAGACAGGTCATCGGATAAAAATTCGTTACTTGAGTTTGAACGCGTAATGGCAAGAGCTCACATTCTCCAATTTGCCTCGAATTGAACCCTTATTGCTTTTAATCTGAATAAAATGTCTTGCAATAAAACTGCTGAATGCCTTTAAAATTTTATAAATACACCTAATCATGGATGTTTAAATTGTTTTAACAACATTTTGGGCCGAGAAAGTCTGTATTCTCTGCATTGACCGCCGCTAGCTGTTGTGAAAGTAAACCTCTAATTAAAAACAAAATAAATAAGCCTTTAAGAGTAACGAATTTTAATCACAATTTTTTTAGTGATTCGGAAATAAAAATACGTAAATAAAAATCACGTACATACGAGTAGTTTATTTTAAAATATGTATGTGATTTTTTTGATCTAATTATATCTGCCGTTGGGCTTTTCTTTGTGAGGGGGGCAAACATTGTATCCTTCAAGGTTCCTGGCGCAGGGAAGTGGCTTCCTCCCCTCCGTGGCCAGGCAAGTAGCTCGCAGCTCCAGGGTCTGCCGCATCACCGTAAAGGTGACATTTCCCTTGGGAATAACGAACAAATGCTCTCTCTTGTTTTCTCCCACGCGAGGCAGCCCAAGGCATCATTAAAATTTGTACAGCGAAGAGACGAATCTCGAACATTTTTCCTCAGAAATTTTCTTTTTCCTTTTGAGGTAGTACATTTTTGTACACTTCATTGAGATTAATATGGTTTTGTCTCTATAAATAACAGTACTAATAATTTTGCGCTTTTATAAAACTTTTTTTATTTTATTGCAGTAAAATATTTAAAAAAAATCTGATTTACTCAATTATATTATAAAATACAATTTTTAAAAAAAAAATTAAGTTATTCTTTCTCATTATAAATAATGAATATCTAGTAATATCACACAAATACAATTCTTTTTCATATTACACTAAATTAAAACCCCAGCATTTAAAAAATACATGTAACCTTTCAGAGACGATGTTTATTTTATATTAAAAGAAATTTATTACTAATCTTAATAGACGATATGTAAATATTAATATATTTATCTTTAATAAACGAATGGAATGGAAATTCTATAACCGCACTACTAGATAAAAAGTAGATGCAGATAGTTAAGCGTTCAAAAATCAAGACAGCTGCGGCTGTATCCAATTCATTACTTCTTCGGCATTTACCTTGTATACTATGAAAAATTGCATCCGATAAGATTTTTTTTGCAATTTTATTGTTTGAACTTAAAAGACAACAGAATTTTTTTTTGTCGAAAAATAGTACTGCTTCAACCAAATTCGAACTTATAACCGTATGATCTAAAAAAAGCGCGCTAACCACTAGACCACGAAGCGATATTTACCACCATTTCAACAATTCAACATAAAATTAGTATATTTTTTCTTTTCACACGTTTAATGGTGATTATTTTCCTGACCCAGATCAACAAACTAGCTTTGATTTAGGTAACATGATGGTAAACATTCGTAAAATAGATTATTAATGGCGTAGATATTTGAATGTAGTCATGATCGATTGGGAAAAATATACTCTCACCTTAAGGAACTCAAGCGCATCACTTCTTTATGTACAAGTCCAGTTTATTTTGAAGCAGCTTTTATCTTTATGTTGTATTTGGCCTAGTTATGTTTACGATTTGCATTGAAATGTATCCTTATCACAAAGAATGTGAATTGAAAATTCGCAACCTAGACTGACCAGAATCTGAATGTGCCCTCTAAGTTATAAAAAAATATGTATGTGATCTTTCATTGAGATAATCATTCTTTAAATTATTCATCCTTGTAGTACTGTTTTTCATGACAAGTATGAGGCCCTGTAAAATACAAATACCTATTTAAGTATACTTTTTAGAAAGTTCCAATATTAGCCATGTTCATACTTTATTGTGATTTTTGATCACACCTTATATTCTTGCAAACAAGCACCACGAAAAGTTTAACGAAAAAACTCATTGGAGAACGGAAAAAAAAGATGTATTATATATATAAATAAAAATGGGTGTTTAATTAAACGTAATACATAAAATAGACTATTGATCGTAGTTAGCGGAGTCCTTAATTAATTATTTTCGTGGTAAACCAAATCAACCGAAGATGCTACCGACATCCTGAGCTAAAGAAAACATAAATACTTCACGTTTATAAGATTGTTCTTGGAACTCGTGAAGTTCAATAACTCAATTCCAATAGCTCGTGTCGTGATGGATTTTATTTCAAAAGTTTAACACAAATATTGATCCATAAACTAATTAATATAACTGTCTAACTAACACACATTTTAAAAAAGCAAAGTTTTTTCCATGTACGGAATCCAGATACATCAATTTATATGTGCTACCGTGTTTACAGAAGTTTTTTTCCATTTTTACTTATATATACAGTTTTCTGTAAAAACTTTTCAAATATCCTGTATCTCAAAACATACTGAAAATATATTCCACTTCAAAAACATATGAGAAATATCACACTGTGCAAGGTATAAGGTCAATATAGATTATCATGATTTGGGTTAGGTTAGGTTAGGTTTTTTGACTAACAGTTTATGTATGCTTTAATTTCTTGGTTGGATTAGTGAATAGATAAATGAATTCCAAATCTTTTAAAAGGATTTTTTTATTGAACGATTAATGATTCTTAAATTTATTCACGTTTCTTTATTACTGATTTGCCTCAATCGAATTATCGAGGAGTTTCTATAGATTACAATTGGCATTCAATACTAATGGCTAAAGTAAATTGAAAATCGCAATTGCAATCACGTACCTTTAATACCATCACTGCTTTATTTAATTAAATCTCAAATCAAATTTCTATTGACCACAACCTTGCAATTAATCTTTGAATAACGGATGTTGGCCGTATCCTAGGGGTTGAGAAAGGACAGCCCTAAAGTTAAATAAAGTCTAATTTCCTACCCCAAGTGAAATCGTCAGGTACCTTTATTGTGAAGCCACGGGAACTTTTACTGCCGCGACTGGTGCTTAAGACCAAAATAGGAAGGCTCAGTGGAATATTTATTCGAGCTTAATACCAAACCGACGTATCTGTTCAATTACACGCACTTGCATAGCAATGGGGTATTATTCAGATAATTATCTCTGGAAAACACTTTACTTCGAATCAAAGCCTTATCCAAAAATATTCATTCATTTACCTGTTTTGTAAAGTTATACAGGCCGTTAAATTATACACCGTTATTTTTTTTCTAATTTAAGTAATAACTTTTCTTTGCAACAAATTATCTCATTTGCTTAGATTCAATTAAATATGTATAATTGGAATATTTGCTGATTTTTAAGATTCAATGAAATCAATCAGATTGTGTATAATCAAAGTTCGATAAGTCTTCAGTAATTTTAACAACGTGAATCTATTGTGATCTGGATAAATTATATTAGCTCCTTTTTGCGAGTTCATGAAATATAACATTTTTTTTATGATTTGATATGGTTTCTTTGAGTTTACCAGTTTATTAAATTGCCTTTTGCACGATAAATGTTTTAAGTGATTTAAATTATTTTTCGATGGTGCCTTGATAAGAGACTTTCTAAGTATTTCTCTCTTACTGTCTCTGGCAGCTTTCTATCACACTGGACTTAAAAACCCTTAATTTAATTGAACCTTCTCATCTGTAAGTGTTTTCTAAAGCGTTTTAAGTTCAAGTTTTCAGGGAAACTGTCCGTGATCTCCAATTTACCCTTTCATGACATTAAAACAGTCTATCACTTTAGTAATAAGATTTCCACTTATCTGATATTAGAATTTTATATTAATGTTGTATATTTTATATTAAGTAGCGCGTCAATGCATTTTAAAATGTATGAATTTTTGCATGAACATTATTATTTAACTGCGACTCTCAATGTGAAATGTAAAAATAAAATTTATGACTTGAATTCTTCAAAATCAATCAGCTAAAGTTGTTTACACATCAATCCACGAAAATACTCTTGAAACTCTTGTGAACGAAAAATATGCATTTTTTGCAATTAAACTGTATGCTGCTAGAATAATATACAAAGAATTCAATAAATTCTCATGTATTATATAAAGTCTGCATATAATATTTATGTATACAGTACAAAAAAATATATTAATTCATTATCCATAGATAACGAACTTTTATATTTTTTCTGTCTAATATTATTGAAAGATCTTTCAGTTTTTTTCGCCATGTTATAGACATAATTGCAAAGACATCGATAATTGAACAATTTTTTTGGAATAAGTAACACTAAGAAGAGTTGATACGAGAGACTGTATTTACGTTAGTCTTTTAATCTACCAACATGACTCAATAGTTAGATTTACTTTAGGGGTAGCACCATCAACCTTGCCTGAGTTTTGCTTTGTTTCCTTGTGTATTTAACGATCCTTTGCTGCTCAGCGCACTTGAAGCGCAAATTACTTTGAAATTCCACAAACCTAAAAGGCCAGATGCTCTCGAATCACTTTTTTCTCCATCGGTGGTTTATTAATCTTAAATAGCTTCAACAAAATGTGTTATAATTAACGTCTTATATACGCCCATACACAGCGCCTTTTTAAATTGAAACTTTTACTTACTTGCTGGCAATAAAATATAATAAATAAAAATAATAAATAATCAATTATATGTAACTATACATAGTTAAATTTACATAACAACTCAGGCACTCAGGCATAAATACTATAAAATATTCCTCAAAATGAGTTGACGTGAAAAAAATATGTAATCACACAAACGATTTTTTTTTATGTCAGGTTGCTTCAAAACCCTGACTTAAGAAATATTATTTACGAATTCCAGCGAAATAATCTGGAATAATACATATTATCTCTGTCGACTCATATAGAAAGGTTTTAGAAATGTCTTATCGCCAACCTATTCAAAGCTATGTCGTTACTAACGTTTGGCTATGGACATATATCACAGAGTACAATATATTTGTAGGCGTTTTAATTAAAAGCAGTTTTACTACTTTGTACATAGGATTTCTCACACAGTACTACATTTCGGTAGACAAATTAATTAGAAAATTTCGTCTGTCCTCGGATAGTAAAATTTCATTGTGCGTAAACAAAGGCCGAAATTCACGCTACATCTTTATTCTATGTATATCGACTTTGCATAATGCAAATCGTCTTATCAGTCAGACAAGTGCTCATTGAAGCCTAAACGCTGGGAAATTTCGCAAATAAAACATTAAGCCCCGTTTGCTTTAATGCATTGTCAAATTATGCGGGCTTATTCGAGTCCGTGACATCAAGCGATAAGGTCAAACTAGTTTCCGGACAATACAACTACTGATACCACTGGATTCGTTCAAATAAATCAAAACATGAATGATAAAAAAATATGTCATTGCTTGGTTCTAATCATCTGTATCACTCGTGTTCAAAACCACAGTGCAAATAAATAATACCGGTAAACACAGTGAAGCAATTAAAAATAAATGAAATAGAAAAAAATAAATTCAGTTTGTATCAATAAACACAAATACAAATAAATTCACGAAATCTTTAATACTCTGCCGCCAAATAATTAAGTTTACTCTTCGCTGTTATTTACTCGTAATTCTTGAAGCCTGATTCACTTTGGTAACTTCTGATTTCTGATAAATCCAAAACACCATAAATATTCTCAATTTATTATTATTCCTAAATTTCTTATAATCTATATGTTTGTAAATATCATAAGAGTATAGATATATTTTTATAAATATAAATCCAAAGCAGATATATTTTTGATTATTTTCTATAAACGTCTGTCTGAATATCTATTAAAAACGTCTTAATTTCTCTCATGCTGTGAGTACACTTAGTCTTTATTCTACATCCGTGACCTTTGTATTGTGATTAATTACACAGATTTATTAAACTCATTCCTCGGGTATTTGCCTCGGAGATAAGAAACAGCGAATCGTTCCCTTGTCCGTGCAGTACATTATTTCAAGCAACAAACCAGAGGGTAACCTCGCAGATTATTTCTGTCTACTTTGCATTGGTAAAGGTGTTGAATAAATTATATCGCAATCTGTACTGTGATTACAACGTCAAAATAATATTTAAAAAATCTAACATGAAAATCCCTTTCTTTGCTACTCTAGTATACCTTCTTATAGCGTTTATGTATTATTAATTTATACTTGGAGTAATGCGTAGATATAAGGTGCCTTCGGCCAATCTATTCGACTAATCCAAATCAATAGTTAGTAGTTTTATTGGTGAGATGGAGAATCATGCTTGTTATATAGGTGGTAGTTTGGGGGTGGTTATGAAACTAAATAGGAGAGAAGGGGTCGTTAAGTCGGCTAGCTGGGTAAAGAGCAGAGGGATTGTTCTGCTTCAGCTCAATGAAACGATTCTGCATTTACTTATAATTAACAAAGGAATCCTAGAAATTTATTAGACCGGCTATTGAGAAGTTGAACCCGTTATCAAAAGTCTGCAGCATGAGTCATTTGCAAAAATCATTATTATTCATTAAAAATCAAATAGCTATTAAGTGAAATTGATTAAATAAAACTTTGATTCAAACGATTTTGTAATTAATCAAAAAATATATATATAAATATATATAAATATATATATATATATATATATATATACCAAACCAAACATGCATTTTGAACACCAAACCTCTTTTATTCAAACCAAAAGAATATGCGAGTGCATATGTGGTTATATATATTATACTGTCGCCTCTTTCTGGGAGGTTGTATTTCTTCACCATTGACCTGATCCAATATTTTCCGCAAGAATGCCAATATGTACTTTTCCATTGACTACTTTAGTCCCGCTCAATGGGATGCTTTAAATGCCAATTGATCCAAACCTGGATATATTATTTTATATTTTAAAAGCAAAATATATTTAAGTCAATATTTTTATTCGTTTTCCAATAATTCGTTGACAATCTGTTTTTTCATTCAAAAATTTATTTGAAAATATATTCTGCTTCTTCTCAACAGAGTTTATTTTGTTAAATAAGTTTTTGCCAATAAATTGAGATTTGGTTAAGTAAATTAGACGTAAAATTGAACAGCCAGCTATAAAGCTACTGCACCCTAAGCTTGGATCACGGTAATTCTTCAATTTAGACATTTTATCCTCGAATCCGGTTTTTTCTTGTAGCCGCCTACTGCGTCTTCTAAATTTTCATTTTCTAAGGCGTAGAACCTAAATATATTCACGTATTACGGATTCATTCACTCGAGTTAATTATATACTTAGCCAACCCTGTCTCTCTCGTTAAGTTTCCTGATTCCTCCCCTGAAAGCAAAGGAAGGAATCTTCTGAAATTAGGTCAAGGCCGTATCCCCTAGCAAATAATAAAAGTACTACAAGGGTTGTGGCAGATTGCTACACAGAGTTTGCTGAAGCCTGCTACCCTTGCAGCTCTTCAGACACAATAAATTGTGTGCGGTTGCTTCGTTATAATTTCTCATTTATTGAGAGATCAAGCACTTGTTTTAATTACAAATTTTTATATTATTAGTTTATTGGTCTGATGTTAAGGACTGAATTTTTCATTGAGGGTGGACACTGAATTCAAATTTGCGCTCTGAAAAGTTAATTTAAAATTCATTTCATTAGGCTGATTTGTACGGATTAATTATTTTTAACTGACTTTTTACATATCAGTGGTAAATTATATTTGTTATGATTAAAGTTTATGAAATTTTTAGTAATTAAAAAAATTCAAACCTTATTAACAGACGGGATTTTATGAAAAGAGACAAATATCTTTATGACATCGATATGCGAAAGTTAACCTATTTTTAGCTTTTATTTTATATTTTTAGAATTAAATGTATTTTTATTATTGTTGATATAAGTTATTAAAATGAAAAAAAGAAAGTAATATTTTGTACAACAATTTGCAACGCTTCCCTTTGCATAAAATATAATTGGCAATTAGATAAAGCGACCAGAAAGAACTCATTTTTTTCTTGCATTATTTCAATATAAAAAGATACGCGAAATTTCCCCTCTTTTTTGAAAATATTTATATTATAAATAAAATTGCTTACAGAAAGTAATGTAAAAATATCTTTCGTTTCTAAGATACAATTGGATCGGTCAAATAAATAGGTGAATCTACGAGTATAAAGGAATATAAGTAGCCTTGTGTTCGTAGTTATAACAAATAGGGCGTTGGAGTATCGAAGAAGTTCCTTCTTCGATAACTTCTCTTATAAACTTTATATCTGAACACCTCCACAAACTTGGAAAAAGATAATACTCTTTCTATGCTTAGTCATATTTTGATGAGTTTATTTAAGATATTATAAAAATAATTAAACAGTGTCGTTAAAGTTGAATCACTGAGATAACGCGCGAGTGCTTTGTCATTTTATAACAGTTTGCATAGAAATTTGGGCTTTGCATGAATCATTGTCAAAAAATGACTTAATACTTTTGTGGGCTTAGATGCCTCAGACGTTATGATACATTGTTTTTGCAGTCCTAAACATGCTGATTATTTTAAACTAACAGAGACAAACATTATTAAATTTTATGCGACACGCTTGGCATTAATTTTTTAATGTTATGGATTTTAGATCCTTGGGGTTCTATATTTTTAAGGGTTGTTGTTGTTGTCAACTTAAAATTGCTGATATTTATTCTTTTTCTTGTTTCATAGGGGTGAGTTGGAGGGAAGATTCCTTCAATTACTTTAGTTTTACACTTGGTATGTTTCCTGCAGAAATGAGTTTCTCGAAAAATGAAACATATATATATGGTCTTCTCTGAGATTGTTTGTATTTGGCTTTGCTGGTGAAAAACTATTCCAGAAAATGATGCGCACATCTAACATTTTCGTAGAGTTAAATGATTATTATACTAATCTTTACATGAGAATCTCTTTAGATACACGAGGGATTTGAAATATTCTACTCTAACAACATGTTATGATAAAATCCATTTTTACTGAATTTCAAGTTTTACAAAAAATTTATTTTAATCAAATTACTCGGTATAAACTTTTCACGACTTCATTAGAAACTTATAAGTATTTAAAATATTCTCATAGCCGATAAATATTTAGATAAAGACCAATAATATATAGAACATGCAAAGCATTAACAACAACTACTGTAGGGTATTTGTACCCATAGGCAATTTGAAGCACTTGTCCGTCTTTTCAACTGTGACTTATACGCGACACGAAATCAATTTTAATAATAATACTTCATTCATAATATATCAACTCAAAGGATTTAAAACGATGGTCGCTCAAAAGTCACGTTCGTCCTGTTTGACCCTATTGTGGCCGAGTCCTTCGAATTAATAGTGTACTATTATATAGTTGGCACAAAATACGTACTTACCGATGAATGGCGTTTATAAAATCGTCGATCACTCCATACTTAACTTCCTGCTACAATTAAAAGTTCCTATCAGTAGCAGAGCAGTCATGCAATGCGGTTATACCAATGCATCATTTAAACTATTATGTTTTAATCGTTGTTGTTATTAGTTTTGATTTTAATAGATGAATTATGTCGTCATAAATTTATTGAATGAAGCATATGGTCAAACATGATTTCTTCTTATTATTAATTTATTATCAAAAATAGCAACTATTGTATGATTTTTACCAACAAATATAAACTGTTGAAATTTAGTTTTGTAGAAATACTTTTCATATAATTTTTAAAATCAATAATAAACAGCATTTCACACACAAATTTTTTTCAATACTTTTTTAATCTTTATTTATTTTAGCGATCTGTATTAAAAAAACTTTATTTGCTACATTTACTATGCATTATTTTTTTAAAATGAGATAAGTTACATTTATTTATCCTTATTCTACGACAATTTCCATTTAACCCATTATATTCAAAAGCGTTTCTTTGACTTCCAGTTTCTATATTCTTCGTCCTTTGGTTTTCTTCTAGAACTGCTTATTATACAAGGTTCAACCTTCGGATTCTTTGTGCTTTTACAAAGTGAACGATGCCCCGCTATATATATTCATTCGTTTACTTTCTTCTTGCTTTATCTTGAAAGTGCGGTCGTTATTTCTCAAAAACCTGAAGATCTTCCTGAGTATTTTTTGCATAGATTCGTAGATTATTTTTATCATAATATATTTTTGGGTATGTTAACATTCACATATAGCTACTAGACTTAAATATAGACATATCTTTTTAAGTGGTGTATATAAATATGTATAAAATTCCACAAAGTTTTATTTGGTGTAATATTTAATTCAATGAAGTTGTTATACCGTTGTATTATAATTCTGGATGTATCGATACTTTTTCTCCCTAGTTGTATTGTCTCCGACAAGCCACTATCTGAAATCATTTTTGTATAATGTAATATTGATCTGATCGAACCATCTAGATATAACTCTACGTCAATATTTTTATTTTTCTATATGTTATACCGCAATCAGTTTCCTGGTGCAGATTATTTTATTTTTATCAATTTACTTAATAAATTGAAGTACCGCACCAACGTATTTTTTTCATTCTCGTGCATTTAAGTTTCTCTCTTTTGGTCTGATTTTCTTATTTATCCGGAGCATTCTTTTGAAACACCGTACGAGTATGTCGAAAGCATTTATTTTCTCTATGTCTCAACTCAAAGTAATAAGTTTCACCATAATCGATGACATAATAAGAATATGATATTGTAATAATAAGGAAGAAATATTCTAGTATATCGTGTAACCAAAAACATGTTAACTAGAATATATCTATTAATTACTTCAATAGTAAGCATCTAGCTCCTTCGTGTCATCTCTGGTTGTAACATTCAGAATCTCGAGATTCATTAAGATTCTTTGAAACGATAACGATAGTCAAGGTCAATAATCCCTCCTGTTACTAAATATCATCAAAAGTTGTTTTCAGCAATAAGGTTGTTAAAAAAATTATATTCTATATTTTTTAATTTATTTTTCATAAAAGAGTTTTTATTTAAAAATTAAATACAAATCTTTTCTTCTTAGCTTCTTAGGTCTGGTTAATTTGACGTATCTCGTTACTAATTTCCTAGAAAATAAGAG
Source organism: Atopsyche davidsoni (assembly GCA_022113835.1). Classification (NCBI taxonomy): domain Eukaryota; kingdom Metazoa; phylum Arthropoda; class Insecta; order Trichoptera; family Hydrobiosidae; genus Atopsyche; species Atopsyche davidsoni. The sequence continues at coordinate 2,786,474 of JAILWY010000006.1, read as the reverse complement.
GAGATTTAACGATGTCTGTATATCTCAGTATTATTCACTTGAATAATACTAATATCATAGATACGTCTATAAAATTTTGATTCGTTTTAGACCAAGCGATATTAAGTAATATTTATTGGGTTCACTACTATTAAAATACTTATTTCCCTAGAGATATATTCTTTAACTATTTGAGAAGATCTAGTTAATAAACTAAATCATAAACAATTAAGACTAGCTTACCCCTTGTCCCCTGGCGATGCTTTGAAGTAAAATTTCCATATTCATGTAAATAGTACAAGATACTGTTATCAATAATTATATTCTGAAACCACTCAATTTATCAGTCCTTTGTTCAAGGATGGTATTCAACTAGCTAAGAATTTAATTTAAAATTGAATCTCATCAATTTGTTATTATAATGAAATAATCCAATCTAAATAAATTTATAATTTACAAAAATGATTTTGTAGCAAAGTTATGGATAAGCTAAACAAGCAATCTTCTCAGTATCCAGAACTCGATCATTGCTTTTTGATTAGTGTAAATAAAAAAAAATAACCATTTTTATGCTAAGATGTGGCGTACTGTAACTACAGCGGTAAGGCTGGGATTTTTAAAATTTACAAAAAACATAAGAAAACCCAGCTTATACTCAAAATAAGTTTTTAAAAAACATTAAATTACATATAAGCATTTTTTTTTTTTTTTTTTGTTAAACAATTTTTAAAAGATGAAAGTTATAAAGTTATCAAACGAAAAACGGGTTATGACGTTGTTAAGCCGTACTTTACTCAAACCTGCTTTATTGGCCGACTTTGAATAACACAGTTATACTTTAAGCCACTGGAGTTCATGTACTTCATTCATTCATCTACTTGTTAAGTATTCAGGTGAAAGCTTTATATTTCTCCAAATAGCTTACTCATTAGTAAGCTATCTGGTTTTTTTTAAAGTAAGTATTTAAGTAATGCAGATCGTGATTTTGGATTTGTACAACGGAAACATTACCACATTCACATATTTTATTAAAACAATCAACAAAAATCTAATGCAAAAAAATCGTGATTTAAACATTTGCACGCAAATATACAATTTTTTGGAGAACGTATTATATCTAGGTTTCTATAAAAATTTAACATTTTCGTTTTTATTTAACCATTTTTTTTACTAGCTTTGAATTCAAAAGTTTGTATAAAAACATGATATACAGTCTACGTTAAAAGAAATGTCATTAAAATGGAAAAGTAGTTTGAGGTATTCTAGAAAAAAACAGGTTGGGGTTACATCTATGTCACAAATATAAATTTCAATACGCAGATCATTTTTCTCATTTATTAACACAATACAATATTTAAAAAATACAGATCAATTTTTGGTAGTATTTACCGGTATATTTTCCACACCCTACATTGAGTATTATAAATAAACTTTTCTGATAGAGATATGTATAATTATATGGATATTCTGTGCATGTCCTCAATCTTGGCTTATCCCATATGTCAACAGATGTATTCTGAGTTCAGAGTTGAAAACCGGACAGCGTGATTGACTCCGACGCGTTTGGAATATAAAACAGCAGCTTGAAGATCGTTATATATATATAAAAGTGGATTCAACTTGTTTGTTTTCATTAAGTTAAACGTTTTTTTATATTCAAATTATTTACATTCTAAAATACATCATTTTACAACATAAAAATCAACATGTAATAAAAATTTCATACATTTATTTCATTTCAATATTCAAAGCGGAAATCCTTTGAATAAAAGGTTTTTTTAATCAGATGTATTATGATTGAGTTAAGATAGTATTTGTTTTTTAGATTGTTTATTGTGTTATAATGATGTACTTTGGTATATGATTTGGTCCTTTTTTTCTTTTCATAACATTTTTTTCGGATAGACTGCAGCAATCCATCTTCAGATCTGACAGAACGTTTTAATATGTCATGTAATCTATCAACTTTAACATTTTCAGACTAAGAACTGATCATCAAGGTATTGGATTATAATTCAGCATAATATGTTTTTTGTAGCCGTGAAAAATAATGCCGTCAAGTTGAATTTAATGTGGTTTTGATATTATTATTAAAAGTCTAATAAAATTGATTAGAATATAGTGTATTTCTGTTGTTTAACTGAAAAATCCTTATTTAGTGTGTAAACTTTAGCATTTGTATATTTTAATAAATTGTGAGTTTAAAAGATAAATGCAAATAATCAACATTTTCAATAATCATAGAAAATTTTTCTCGCTTATAATTTTGATTAAATTCAAAGCTTTTATAACACCAGAAGTTGCATTTTTTATTGAATGTCCATCAATTTTATCTTAATTCATCATCGTAGGTATTTCGTCAATGGTTTTTAATCAGAGGCCCGTCAAACCCTTTTCATTGCACATTAGAGTTCAGTTTATTGGACACGGCCCTGTCTGTCATTTCACCGCTTTACCAGTATTTATTTATATGACAACTTAATTACAATCAATTATTCCATGAATTTCATAAATAAACTGTCCCGTTCTGTAGTCAGTTAATGCGACACACACACACAGTGTCACTGCTCTTGCCGATTTAAATACCTAAAATGCCATTCACAGCCGTGTAAGCGTATATTTAAAATAAATACTTTGTAAAATATTTATAAAATAATACTTTTTTATGCAATATGTTTACTAGCGTTGAGAATTATCGCTTTAGAGATATATTTAATTAAGGAGACTCGAATAAGATTAATTGTATATCATTATTATTTGTTTTGATCTCACTAAAAATTATCAACAATTCGTCTTATAAAGGTAACTAAACTCTACCTTCTCGACCTTCGGTTTTCAACAAGTAGATCGTGTAAAAAAAAAAAAAATGTTTTTTAACATACATTGCAGTATACAACAGTACAGCGTTCAATGATCTGATCTTCCGTAAACAAACTTTTTACGATTGAATAACTCGTATTCTCGAAAGCAATAAAAAATTACACCCCTAGTGTGCTCAGTATTGCCAGACACTATAATATTGTGTAATCGCTCCCTTAAGTGATGCAACTTTCTTTTTCTCGGGTATTTATCGGACGCATTAACTGGCAACGGTTTTTATGACGCATTTCCAAGTGTCCGAGAAGATGCCGAGATGAAAATGGATATATTTTCTAAATTAGGATTAGATACCAAGTAATGAAGTACGCAGTAAATTCCAGTCACAGGTTTATAGCCGCTCTGGTTACACCAAAAGAACAGTAAACCCCACTGAAAGCCTAATATTTTATTATCTTAAATATCCCATAATATAAACGTGCTTCAAGTAAGATAGAACTTAAATGATGTATTCGATGCCATGACTCATCTTAAATTTATGCAAATTAACATCATAAAAAACTTATCTGTAAATTTGAGATTTTGAAAACTATTTTTTAAAAATTAGAAGAAAAGAAAATAATTGTGACAAGGATATTTACTACAGATAAACTTGAATTTTTAATCTATACTGCTATAGAAGGACATCTCTGTGATAAAATTCTTTCTATCCCTTATCGTTATGGGCCTGTACCTAAAGATGTACCTACTTCACCCTTAACCTTTGATATTAAACTCTAAAATACTCTTGATATTTTAACATATATATCTGAAGAAATAAAAAAATAAATTCATACGCACGTTTCTTTAATATTGTTTTAAGTATGTTCCAGATGTTTCCATCAATGATTGTTTTTTACTTTTATCATTGAGATTGTATTTACATATATGTATGCGCGAACTGTTTATATTGGAAATGTTCCAGGAGTAATGAGTAAGCTGTCTGTACTTGCTGATGATTTTAGACAATATTCGTGTAACGCGGTCAATCTGTCAGGCATGTATTTATTTTCAACTGGCCTTCATTCTTGCCCTTGTTGACTAACTACACAGTGATTTTAACGAGAACAACAAAACTATTGTTCTTGGTTGAAAATCTCATACTATTTACTTTCAGTAGTAATAAACGATAGTGAAATGACAAAAGTGTGCAATTAAAACTATAAACTGAGGTGCTTTACAAATAATATTAAACATTTTAAAATAGAAAGCTCACTGTTATATTTTCCCTAATTATTGTCGTATTTTTTTAAAAAAATCAGTAAATATGACGTAATCGAATTATTGTCCTTCCGAAACCCTGTTTTATTCAATAAGCAATATTTTTGGAAGGAATAATTGAATTTATTCGCTTAGTAAACTTCCTTAGCTAAATATTAACGAATTTGCCAAACTTCGTTGGTAGGGTGAGCTTACATTGAGTATACATGCTGAAAGTCCGTTTGCCTTTTCCGCCCTAAGCCAATTGCGTTTACTTTCTATAATAAGACATTGTCATGTTCATAGACTCGGTTCACAGAAGCTACGTTAATTCCAGCGCAGGGGGAGGTGTATTATTAGGTTTATTACTTCCTCATTCTTTACAAATTGTGGATGATAAATTTGACCCAAATGACTTCAAATAGAGGCAGACGATGCTATATAAACGCTATAGTGCTCTTGCTTCGAAAAGGTATTTAAGTATAAATGTACGTGACGGGGGATGCTTTATTACTAAGTACGATGTCAATTATTTGAACACTTGCACATTGACAGAGATAAATTGTAGCTTGGAGAAATCAAGCAAACAACAGGGGGTTTTTTTTATGTAACACAATATATCTACTATAATAATAGCCATTGTGTGTTTATTTGTATGTTTGTATGTATGTTTCATTTTTCCGTTCTGTATAGAATATCTTAAAAGATACAACGCTGATTTTTTGCACATAAGTTAAGTAAATTTTTCCGCAGCTATGTGCCGAATTTCAAGACGATAGGATAATATTTTCATTCATAAACTTTAAAATATGCTTTAGCTAAACTTTAATTATATAATTCACTTCTTCGCCGCGAGATGTCGTTAACCGCGAGAATTTAGACGCATCGTTCATCAAATTCGTCATTTTGTGACGGGCTACATTACTAGTAAATATATATAATTATCACTTTCAACACAAGCGACTGGAGCAGTTTTACTTTGAAAATATTGAAATACCATCCATAATATATGAAATAACGAAAAAGTTTCTCAAAAATATTTTTGAGGTAGAGGTGGGACTCGAACTAACACACCTACAGGAGAATTTATAAAGTATTTGATATAAATATTCAGAAATTATTACTTTTAGGTTCAGACATATTAAATATGTTGCATTATGTTTTCATTAGTAAACAAAGTGCGTCAATAAGCGCTAAACTTAGATATTATATTACTTTTATTAAATTAAATAAATTTTAGAATTCCCTAATATTTGTGACTTTGTATTTATAACCAAATAATACTTATATGGACGTTTCAACAATTTATTTGTATTATTTCCAGTAATATAAATTGTCATAATTTTTAACGGAATCCAAATATATCGCATCAGGTTGTCAGGTTGAGGTTGCTCTTATAACAAGAGCAACCTCAACCTGACAACCTCTAAACCTTTCAATTTCAGTAAAAGTTTAAAAAATCTAATCACAACGCTCTCATGCTGTATTAATTTGGAATATTTTTGTTTGGTGATGTTGTTTTATTCTTTTAATTTTTTATGTTGCATTGTGTTATTTTAATAATTAATATTTGATAGTTCAGTGGAAAATATAGGCTCGTCTCTCACGAAACCCACCTGGTCTCAAAATGACTGTCGCTCACGATTGCTCTACAAATACAATGTATTTAAACACTTACTTGTCATGCAAATGTAATACATCAAATTGACAAAAGTTATTTGTAAACCCACCTGTAATTTTTTTTAAGTATTTGGTCCTGGCAAGGTTTCATTATTTTATGATTTCAGTGAATTATTGCAGAACAAATATTATAAGCTGAAAGAAAGCAGACACGACTGTTTAGCCCTGTCTGGTGCAAATTGACATTCTTGAAAAGAAAAAAGCACCCCTCGTCCACGTCCGTGCTTGATTCGCTGTAATATCTCCCCAACACGACCACCGGCTATGTGTCTTATGTACCTCGAGGTTATTTACCCTGCTAGTAGCAACATCGTAGTGTACAATGAATTGAGTCAATTTATATTTACCTATATAAACTATAAACTATACAAGTGTCTTTATGTGCAAGACAATCTATTGACTTTCCTACTCTTGAAAATTCGGGGACCATAAAAAAAGAAGCAGTAAGAAATTGGTTAGACGAATGGTGCGTATCTGAATTCGCTTTGCAGTATACAGTAAAATTACTCAATCACAATAAACCTCATCATCAAAACATTTTATAACTTTTCTAAAAACTTTATCGAGATTTTTTGGTTTAGCAGTTTTATATTGTCTCCTGACATTGGTCCTGCCAAAATTTTAAGAAAAAATAAATCACTTAGATAAATATTCCCTGATAAATCCTTAGAATAAAAAATGAATTATTATTCCAAAACCGTGAATACTATTCAAAATTATGTTAATATAATGAGGCATTCAAAATCAAGCCTTTCGTCAAATAATAATTTTTCAATCGCATTACTAGAAAAGGGTCTAACTTATAGAATTGACTCACAGATCTTTTCTTTTAGCTCTCTGTTCGTCTCAGGGAATTGTGCTGAGTGGGCAAATGTAGAGTGTTCTAAGGAATGTTTTTAGAGCCTAAAAACTAAAACACTTCAAGTAAATGAAACTCAGCTCAAGAAAATACTGAGCATAATGCCACATATATAATCCCCCGTGACAAACAAGGGTGGCCCGGTTCCACCCGGTGGAACGGCATAAGCCGAAACTGCATCCCAAAACCCCATAGGTTTAATAAAAACTCAAAAATATCAGAGTGGAAACTTAAAATCTTCATATAATTATAATGATTCATATAATGCTTCATATAATTGTCTTCACTTTGAGTTCATTAAAATTATTTGCATTACTAGTTTCGACCCAATACACTGGGTCATCATCTAATGCTTAGTTTAGTTAGTTTAGTTAAGCATCTGATGATGACCCAGTGTATTAGGTCGAAACTAGTAATGCAAATAATTTTAATAAACTCAAAGTGAAGACAAAATACAAAGGAACTTTTATCATTATAATAATGGATCTTCACGAATCAAATGCCTTGTCCCTCAACAAGATTGAAATCTTCAATTTATTGAAACTTATTAGTTTCTAGTTTGATATATATAGTAAATACGTATAAAGTTAATAAATGGTTATTATATTTGTTTATAATACCATACAGTGCTCAAAACTTATATTTAGATAAATGAAAAACTTAATGCATTAATTTAGTATTTGTCCTGCTGATTGCTTCGAAATGTACTGTCATTCTTAAAAATTAATAAATATTTTGTGAACTCTCGTAAAATTTATCTTTATGTTGTGAGCTAGTTTCAAATTTAATTTTGTGTGCAGACAAAACTCTAAATAAATGTTCTCATCACGCGGTATGGGGGTAGTTTTGTACATAAAATGCTACCCTACGCCAGGGACTTCAATAGGATTAATCATTTGAAGAGAATACCATAGTTAGGCCAAAGACTGTTTCCCTTTTATTATATATATCGGGGTCTGTGGTCTGTAATCTCTTATTTATTTCCCTTCTCACAAGCACACTTCATACTAGTACAAAACCACCATGCTTTCGAAACGAAACGAATTTATACTGTAACTTTATTTTGAATATCGCATTGAACTTTTACTAATTACAAATTAATAATGTTTTTATATCATACACCTGTAAAATAAACGCTCTGCAGAATATTTTTTTTCGGCACAAATATTTCTTTAGAACTTTAGCTTGCGTCTTCAGAGCTTTGCTGAGAAAAGAATTTTGAAGTTATCATTAACTTGATTCGAGGCTGAGTATTCCCGCGAACAACCTTCAAGATAAAAATTAAAACAGTTGGTAAAATTCTGACAGCAAACGCCTGGGATACGAGGTATTTTTTTTAGACTTCTAAAGAGTATAAATTAACTTTTTATATGGGAAAGAGTATTGGCATATTAATCCAGGTAATATGGTAGTATCAAATATGTTTAAAAGAGGTAATTTTATTTATTACTCCTTTATATATATACTTCGTTTGGGAATGTTTTATATAGCCGCCGTCTTAAATATTTCGCTGCAATTTTATATTGGTATGATGATAAATTAAATTCTGGCTTTAAACGGACCCATCCTTGCGGAAAGTCTCACATGGCAAGACAACGCGAAATATTGGCATTCGATTATTCTTCTATTTCAATCTCTTCGTGTTTTTGAAGTAAAGCAATATTGACGCTCCCACATGGGCGAAGAGATAATATTCCGAGTGATATGGGAGTACGCCGACCAAAAAACAATAATTCGCACCAACTATTCTTTCAGCATCCTCAGACGTCTTCAGAAACAATAAGAATCATTTTCAGACTCTCGGAATTTATTTTAAACATCTTTTGTATTGTTTTGTGACAAATGTGTATTCTTAGAAAAAATGCAAACTTTTTGCCACGCAAAGCTAAAATATAAAAAAAGGTCGTGAATAGTCTCATAAAATGTTATTTTATAACACGTTTATCGGTATTGATATCGAGACCTTTTCCCTTTTTAGGTGATTCTATAAGATTTGACGAAGTAAGTGTAAAAATAGTGAGGTACTTTGAGATAAGAAATATACATATTTTAAGATTTAAAAGAAGATATTTTTGTATTGTAAATACATTAACAAATATTTTGTTTGAAACTACATTTTGTTCCTTAAATAATTGAGATTGCTTCGGTAAAAAAAAAAAAAACATTTTATAAAAATGTAAGCTCGCCTAGAAGCTCCGTTGGATAATTTTTAATATGACGCCAACAATGGCGCGTGTTAGCTCTCTTTGTACAATTATTATGAAATACCAACACTTCCTCGAGCAAAATATTACCCTTAGCTCCCATTTTAATTAAAAGCGGATAGCGCCGAGAAAATTGTCTTTGTGCTGAGTGGCAGCTTGCAGAAGGACGTGGGTTGATCGTAATTCCGTCGCCTTTGCAAGTGCGCTCATCAACCATCATTACCGGACGCACCCTGATAAGCGAAACTCGAAATATGTATTCGTAACCCGATAAATCGGCGCCCCAGACACTCTGAAAAAGAGTGGTGTAGAATTTAGAGCGTGGGCGTCTCTGGAAGGAAAAAAAATTGATTGACATGCTGATTTGGTCGGACGTTTCATCTTAAGTTCACTTCCATTGCTTTGACGCTTTATAGCCACAAATTACTTGTTGATTGATAAAAATAAAAAATATTTCCTGCTTGTTTAAAAAAAGGCACATTTTCAGGCCAGAATTTTTTTATTTAAAAAAAAGTTTAAATAGTTGCGAATACTGAAGCAAAGCTTTGTCTATGAATGTGTGACTGTTTTTGGTTATCATTTTTGTGCAAAAAATCTGATCAATAATATCAAAGCAAATTGAAATTTTCTAGCGTTTTTACGTACAGCATCATAGAAAAGTGAAATAAAGCAGTTTTATATTTTATTTCACCTGTACCACCAACTGTAAATTATGACCTGTTTCTGATATATTGTGAATAAAAAAATATATTACGACGTAAGCTTTTAACAGCAACCTTTGACTAACGACGATATAGTGTTATAAAGAAAGTACAATGAGGGTCAGAATATATTAATACGGGCTTTAGATTTATTTCTTTATTGTTGATAAATATTTATAACGTCACTCAAATAAAATTGAACCAATTAATTTTAAAAAAGTATACATTATAAAACTGTTATTAAAATTAACCCATCATTCGAAATAAAGATTACATCACCTCAGACATGATTAATTTCCCAATGGATACCCACAAAAGAACCAACGAATAAATAAAAAATGGGTCAATTAAAACGAAATTTTTGACAGTCTGACACGAGACGCTCTATTTATGAGAATTATTTCACAATCATGATTAAATTTTCATTACAAAGCCAAATATTTACATGAACAGCTGTACCTTAATATCACACCTACTGTTCATATTTTGTTATTCCTACGTGATATAGAATTACTACGACTAACAAGAAGTAGTTGTTTATATATTCATTATAAAATATTCCGTGTTCATGAAGAATAACGCCTGATTACAAGTCCTTCATTACTTTAAAAGCTTTAGAATTCATACACAAAGAAACCATATTCAGTTAATTAAGCTTGTACATAACTTACAAGAATACTCCGTCTTGATTATGGAGTCTAAACTGTTTTAGAAAAATGTTTTTATTAAAATATTTTTCATCGTTTAAAAAAACTATTTGAGTTTTTGTCTTTTAATTTTTGTAAACTTAATAGTCTGTGCTTATAAAATAATTTAACGGTTTTGTTCATTGTAAGTACCTTCTATAATGAGTACAATGATCTTAAAAACATGAATATTAATAATAAGCATTATTCAAGTCAAATCAAATGGTGTCGTTAAAACGAAGCAAAATAAAATTGACGAAATGCGAACACATTTTAAAATTTCAATAATATATATACTCAGATATCAATTTTTATCTAGTGATATTACTGTTTAAAATATTGTAAAGCTGCGTCAAGTTTTGTTACATGAGCCGAAACGTCGAATCAACCATCAAAACTTGACCCAGCTTTACACGAGCCTTTTTTTTAGTTCAACCGCTTTCAAAGGTCACACTTACTGGTTTTTGTTTGTTGTCAAAGAACTATTAAAAATTGAGTATTACAATAAGTTTTTAAAGTATTTTGTCACTCACTGAACCGGGACCTAACATCTTGATATGCAAAACCACTCATTTTTCTTGTTTTTGTGTTGTATGTTCATGTAGATTATTTTAGTATATATGAACTGCATTCTATTTAAAGTTTGGTGATTGAATACAGCGTCGCTTGTGGTAAATGAAGGCGAGGTTTTCTATTCGGTCGCTCACCTATCGCAACTCCTGAAAAATATTATTGGTTTTTGTTAAAAATAAAACTACGAGTTAAATAACAAGATTTTTTTTTTAGACAAAAGCGTCTAAACGTGTTTTATGTTCAGTTTAGTCATTTTGATCACCATATTGACAGAAAGAAATAACTTGAAATAGATTAGACAAGTATTTTTTTAACATTATCAATTTCTTTTAGTTTTATATTAAATAATAAGTTTACTTACAAACATTTTTTCAAATGTTTAAAATATGTTATTTGTTATTGAAACCCTTTCTGTAGATATCGAAGATATATTAATAAAATATTATATTTGTTTTCTTTTTAATATCTTGATGTTTACTTAGTTGGCTGTGCTAATCAGTATCTTTATTTGAACATGTTTTTATAACAAAAGGAATAAACAGGGTTTCATGAAAAAAAGGTTAAAAACACTAATTGATATTACATTTTTCAGTATCAGATTATTTTTATAAAGTTCAAGTATTTATTTTCATAAAGCATACTTGATGTATAAATCTTTTTTCAGTCTACCTGAGATGAGTCTGGCCTGGATTTTAGAGCCAACGAACCCTTAATTTAAAACTGTTTGTTTCACGGCTGCTTCTGAAAAAGCCTGAAAGTGTAATGTAAAAAGTCGAGCTTTATATTTCAGTGACCGTACTTGCCCGCACTTCGTGAAGTGAGATTAATGAATCCCGGCTCGGGAGTTTATTAACCGGCTCGGTGTAGCCTCCCTTTGTTGACTTTTATTGCGAAAACGGTTTATTATTTTCGGAAATCGGTTATTTATAGAACTCTTATGTCACATCGAAAAAGAGCGACCGGGGAATACTTAACAAATTAAGGTAGTGTGTTTACTTGCTTTGTCGCAGACTTTGAGTATAGATATTTTTCCAAGAAAATTACGGTAATAATTGTATAACACGCTTCATATTAAAATTAAATAAATTTTGAAAAACACAATATTATTTCTCATATGTTTCATTTGTACTTACTATATTTGTAGAAAGAGTAATTTTTGAGTAATTTTCGAAGATCTGATTTCATCATTACCATTAGAAAAACTGCCTCTTAAAATCCATCCGCTGATTGCCGCAGCCACTTGAGGTGTTCCTACCTTCGCAGGTAGTACCTGGTTCACACTCATTCATATCACAGTTCTGACTTGTCCTTTCCAAGTTAATACGGCAACTGGTCGGGCAGGGCCGGCTCATTTATACCAAGGACAGTGAAACTTGGAACAGCGCATTACCGTGGCAGTGCAATTCTCAAGAGATACTAATTGTAAAAAATAAAGTAATAATATTAATATTAATAGCTCAGTCATAACGATGGTAACTTTTTTTACTGTCCATTTATCCAGAAACACATTCAAAAACATTATCTTTTACTAACGATATTAACTGGAGTCATTTTTATTGTTATCGTATTTCATGAAAAATAATTATAATAAAGTATTCGTTTTTATTTAATAAGATATCAATATTGTCTTTGTGCTGAAAGAAATTACTATTTTTGTAAACTTCAGTGCATTAAAAATTATCCTAAATCGTAAAATTCTGCGCCTTTTGCATTAATTTTAAGAGCATAATAATAGTTAATTTGTGTGGTGCTAGTAACCAATTTCAATTTCAATTACATCAAATAAAATCTTTTGATTTGATCTTAGTTATATTATTAATGAGCGAAATTTCTTAATTTATGGCGAAATATTTTTCAGATTAAATTATCTATACACTCGTTTACTTATACACCTATTAATTTGATTGATAATTTTTTTTGCCACAAAAATTTCAGTTGGTGTAAAGCCATATGTTATGTTGTATTAAGTGTTCATCTTAAAAAATAGATGCAATAATAATTTCAACAATCTGATTGTTAAATGTTATTGCCCTCGGTAGACAACTTGAGCAAATGTCTTGGTTAAGAGACTTATTCTTGAACTTTCTAGACTAAGTACCGAATAAGTAAATATCGAATAGTTCGTAAGTACATAATTGGATTAAATAAACTAATATTAAATAGGATTAATTGAAAACCAACCTTGACTCTTTGATAGGCCGCGACAGCAATATTTTTGTAATTATTGTAAAAAAAATACGTAATCAATTAAGTTAACGATGAACTTCTCAAACTTTTAAAACTTTAGACCAGCCAAACAGCTAGAAGATCATGAAATGAGTGGTAGTTAGCACTTTTGCCATTTGAGAGCTTCCACTGCTTAATTTAATTTCTTAAGATGGGATATCTTTGAAACCATACTCATATTAAAGAAATTAATCAGTTTAAAAGAAATACTATCCATTTCAGTATCCGTGTAATTATGAAATAAAGTCAATAACTGAAGTTTGAAATTTAGATATTATACATTTAGATGAAATAAATAATATATTTAAAAATATAAATAAATAAAGATTTGTAAATTTTCTTGCACACAAATTGTTTTATGTAAAATAGTTAAAGTAGATTTTATATTTAGAGTGTATGAATTGATTTCCGCTGTACATTTCAGCTTTTAATAGAAATTCAAGTTACGGGACGGTATTTCAATAAGAAAGCTTGTTCTAGTATTTTGCTTCCTTGTGGATTTTCCTCCCAAGGATTTCTTCTGTGGCAGTGGTTTTTCTTATACATTCTAAAGCATCTGATGTTGTGTCAGACTTGTGACATTTCCAAATGTATTTTATTCCCGAGAAAACATGTATCGAAGAAAACATTTTGTTAAACGATTTCTATTTTTTTAAATCGTGAGAAATGTACATTTTTAAAGAATATATTTTTTTTTATTCTCATTAGAACACATTTAGTAAATAAATTAACAAGTCTACAAGGTGACTATATGTGCATTGAATGGTTATTTTAATACTGTAACAGTAGAAATTATGTTATCATCATCTTTGTTTGTAGCTTCTCACCCTTACAGACTAATATAGTCTAAGCTTGGGTGTGTCATGCTCGTTATATAAATATATAATATAGAAGTTTATTCTTGTCTTATCGTCCTGTTACATGAATACTTAAAATATGACGAATGAAATATTAAATGGTAACATCAACGTGGGTGGTCGAAATATATAGCAAAAATAGCTCGAGTGTTATTATAAGTCAATCTGTTCAAATGATTAATTCATGTTTTCTCAATTGAATCTCACCTACACCTAAAATAATACTTTCGATCCATATTTGTCTAAATGTACCCGGTTTCATTTCCGATGTTAATAAATAATTCCGAGTCATCATTAAATGGAATCGAATCTTTTCAATTGTTCCAACTCGTAAAAGTACGTGAGCAAACTCCTGAACAAAATCTTTTGTCATCTTTATTTTTCAGGAAGGAGCGATATCGAATATGAAGGAGCGAGAGGCGAATACTTGCGAGTGAAGGATGTATCAGAACAAAATGTGGTGGTTCATTTTTATTGTAGGTATTACTTATAATAATTATTGACAATTGTTTCCCAATATGTCAGCTTATATCCTTCGTACAATCAAAGCAGGATTCTTCTTATTGTTGTTTGGTTAACAATGGACGATATTTATCGGAAAGTTTTTAAACACTTATGCTTAATGAGCGTAATTTATTCAAATGCTTACACAATACAAATAGTTATAAACTCGTTGGGAATACTAGAAGTATATTTGATTTTGAATAATACTAAAGAGGAGTTAAAGTAGGCGTTACTCGTAAGCATTCTTAAATTTTCAGGATCACATTTTTTTAAATTTCCACGTTAAACTGGAATAAAAACGTGTTATTTATTTATTGAAATATAATAAAATTTTAAAGAAGATGCTAACATATTCCATATAATTATACTCTAACGTATGACGAATATTGGAATCAAATGAGGGTTTAAAATAATATTTTTGAGTAAAATACTTGAGTGATTTTCCACATGTTCGTTTTTATTTGTGACCGGTTTCGCCAACCTTTCACGTTGGCATTATCAAACAGATTATGACTCATTAAAATGGAATTCTACCAAGTACTCTCTGTCAAAAATATTGAATGGTTTAAAATAAAATAAAATAAATAAAAATATCACTGAATGTCAAAGTATTAAATACAATTAATAGGCTTACTTATTTAATTTAAATCGTTATTAAATTTCGCTAACACAATAAATGTCTTAGAATTTCCTTTATGTATAAATTAATCCTCGCCTTGCTTTTAATTTTCTCTCCAAGTCTTCAAGGAAAAGAGCTTTCCAGGTATATTCATACTTTTTCCATAAGTAGAGTCGAGGCACTTGATGCAATTAAGAAAAAACAGGAAGCTAGATAAATAGTAAATATAAGCATTTTCTCATTTTGGCTATATTATTTTAAAAAATCTAAATAAATTAATATGACTTAACGACTTAAAAAACGGTTTCTTTTTTATATGTTTATCAGTGCGGTGTTTTAAATAATTAATTTGTGGAATTTGCAAATTTAACGACAAATGACAGAAAGTACAGATATTCATATTTTTTTACATCTAAAATATAAAATTATTATTTTGTACAAGTATTCTTTTCTTTGGAGCGTATTAAAAATACCACCAGAAAAAGAATATTACATGTTATTAGGGCAAACAAAAAAATAAAACAGGTATTAGAAATAATTAAGTCGTAAGTAAATTTGTCTTGAATTATTTATTTTAATTTAAAATAAAGTGTCTGTACTGCGTTAAAATGTTTTCCGTAGCTTTTCAGTTACAAATGTGTCATTTGCAGGAACGTGAGAAACATATAATAAAGAGATTATTTTTGTTTACTCTCACTGAATAGTGTTTACCCGGAGCCTTCACATTTCATTAATCGAGCTTTTTTGAATAATCACGAAGGGTGCTTATAATATTATTACAGCAGAGCTGGTAGATTACCTGCCTTATTACGGAATGAAAAAGTAAATAAATTATACCGAAACCTCGGGAGACAGACGGTGCTGGCTGAATAAACATCAGATTAGCCTTGGCTGAATTTTTTGAGAAAGTTATAAATTAGTTAAAAAATAATAACGGGCTGTACCATATAATATTAGAGTCTTTTTTTATTCGGATAAGTTGAAAGCTAAATATTGTTAACTTACCTGCTGGTTACAACATTCCAGCAAGCAATTTTTAATTATACTCTAAAGATTCTAACCGTTATATTTTAAGTATTAAATAGTAGCATCTAAACAAAAATATAAATACAGAATGCACATCGCCAGCTCTATTAGCTTTATACCAAAACTTTAAAAGAACTTTGTGAGTAAACCTATCTACATAAATAATTATTTTTATCATTAGTCATTGTAATTATAAAGGTTACGATTTTCGCTTCAGCGTGATCTATATTTAGGAATATGGTGATAGAGACCCTATCATGAGAAATCCTTATTCTGAACTTGATTGCCTACGTGATGTTTGAAACCTTTCCAACGTCGAGCCCAAGGAAATACATTAGGATTCTTTGGTATATAATACATATGATTATACGGATCACTTTCAAATACTAATTTTGATTTACTTTCATCTCTCGAAATACCAGATATCATTTATTGAACTTCAGCATTATCGATGAATAATTTTAATCAACGGTAAAGTCTTTAGCATACATTTCGCTTTGATTCTGCAATATAGCGATATATCCAATAGTACCTCACAAGAAAGACAAACCGATCATATCTTTAAATTAAACGTCAAACGCAAATGAAAATACATACACCTTTAATTCAATATTATAGTTCATTAAACACATAAGCGCACTTAGTCATAAATATATTTAATTGAAACGAATATTTACATGTGCAATATGGAACAAAGTAACAATCCAATATAGATCATAGTTTCATGTCTGCAACTATATTAATATGGAAAAAAGATATCATTAGTTAATAAAACCGGCTGTTAAGGTTTCATTTTTCAATTAATCGTTTACTTATTAAATCTCAGTTATTATTTTGCCAAAAACTAAATTTAGTCAGTATTATTAAACGCTTTCTGCTAAGAATTTTAATGTTATATTTTAGTCAATTATATCAACCCAGTACTAATGGCATGAATATTATAAATAGCTTGTAGTTTAGCTAATTAGTAAAGGAATGTTGAAAATGTCTTATTAACTTATTTATTCACATTTTTGTATCGATAATTTTTTTATATGACGACAGTGGCATTGCTTTGAATTTGAATGAACTTGAGAATTATTGTTACAAAGTGAATAAAAATAATAAAAACTGACACGACTTGAACATAAAGGTGGGATAACTGAGTTAGGTTATATGTTATTAAAGTTCTTCTTCAACTCATTTATTGGGCACGCGTGCTCTCTCGGTTTAATAACGACTTCGTTACCGAGCACGATCAGGAAAAAGTACGTCGGTGTTTTAATGATCTATCAAATCTATCTAGCGGGTAATAGTCTACTGTCCGTACAGGCACGGAGAATCACGAAAAGCGAAGTCTCGTGTATCTTCGTTTATCTTCTCTCCAGAGTAAGAACAAGCCAAGTAAACCAAACAGAGGAATCTTAATTGTAATATATTCAACCACACGACAACTTGTAAACCTCTATCAAAGCTCTCTAAGCTTTAAGTGCCCCATAGAACTAACTAGGTGGGTTTCCACTTAAAAATGAATAGAATACTGAGTTATTGAAATGTAATTTTAATTTGAAAGAGAATCAATTTGATATTTGAGCATCACGGTCGATAAACTCAAATTAATTACATATACTCGTATATTCTCCAAGGCTAAAAAGTTCTACAAAAATGTAAATGTAACGTTGACTTACAAGTATCATATAAATGTATAGAAAATATATTCAGAGAGGCCTTATATAGAAATAGATGCTAATATTGTATAAATTTGTTCAAGTTTTGGCAGCCGATGGTATTACATGATTTAGTTTCTTGGGTGTTGGGCTACTTGAAATTTTCTGTGCTCCGACGTTTTAAACGAAAACCAACTTAAGAAATAAATTCACTAAAATAAAGAAAATAGGGTAGCGTGGTTGTTTTCTCAACACTTCGTTGATTGTGTTAGGGTTTCAGCTAATTCATAAGTGAATTCATTCGACATCCACTAATCTAAGTTTACTTGTATTATCGAAAAATATCAAATAAGGGCAGGATACAGTGGATAATAGTACTAGCCACTGCAGTCTAGACATAAATAATGCATGGCCTTCCTCAACACGTTCTTACTGTTTCTGTTCCAAACAGAAACAGTCTTGAACATTCCTGCGTTATTATCCTTTTTGCAAAACGTAATATTTTAATCTTTTATTTATAATATTTAGTACATTTTAATATGTATAATTACTTTCATGGATACAGCTCAAAATTCATACATTGAATAATAAGAAAAGTATATAATAATTTTTCCTACTAGCGATACTTCACTAGTCTGCATGTCACTGTGCCATTTTTGGAAATTCATTATTTATAAATGATTCTTGCCGATGTATAAAATTCTGTATCAGTTAAATTGGTAGATATATAGAGCAATAGGGAAGCTGCCAACAAAGAAGGTTTCCAAATCGTATTTGCCGTAAACATACTCTTTTGTGAGGCTCAAATTCCGTGCCGATGCCTCACATTCTCTGCGACGCGCACACATTCTTACCGGAGTATTCATTTTCCGGACAAGCACCTTTCTCATATGTAAAGCATGGCTGGATCCGAATTTCACTATTTATATTATCAATACTAGAGTGTATTTGTACGATCGTCTCTTTTTTTCCAAATTATGTGTTAGAAATTGTATTCATAGTTTTATTTAACACTTTATATATTTACGACTATTCTCAACAAGTAAAATATCGTAAACTCTTTAGGGATCTATTTTTAGTAAATTTACACTAGAAGCTCAATTTTAACTCAAAATTTATTTTGTTGTTATTATTTTAATATAATTTTTTTAACTCTAAAAATTATATTAAAATACCAAGGTGACTTCTCTGTAAGATTCATGTCTCATCCATTCATTCAGGCAACAGTTCATGTCTAAATCTTAACTAAAGATTATTTTTCCGTGGTCGTGGTTTCCCCCGCGCTGGTCTTTCGGCATCCGATGGAATATATAACCTTCGTTTCCTTGAATATGACCCCAGAATCAATGGGTGAATGGTCAGGAGAGAAAAACATACCACCTCGGCATAATTCTCCAAAAAAATCTCAGATTACAAACGGCTCTCAAATTTGCTTCCCGTTTATACTTTCGCGCAAGTTTTATCATATGCATTATTTAAATTTTTTTCCAACAAATACTACATACGCAAAATATTTTAATTTCAATTAATTTTTGTTCAAAGAGATAAGAGAGAAGTGATTTTTTAAAAACTGAAATTTTATAAAAACTGAAATTTTATACGTTAATCCAGTAATTATTCAAAAACGTGTTGTTTGTGGTGATGGACTTTTCAGTATTTTAAAATATGTCGTTTCCAACGGTCTTACATGACATAATGGCGCAGTAGTTTAGGCATTATTCCGGATCGGGATGATTAATGCAGCGGCACAGTTCAGTCGACGGAATAATAACAAGCCATCGGATTTGAATCCTGTTTGGGTGCATTTCATTTGAAATTCTCGCAGTCCATTTAAATTTATAAGCGACTTTCTTCGATAACAGATTAAAATTCTCGCTTTTGCGAGATTTAATCGTATAAATAACACATCTGACCGTCAGGCAAAAATATATGTTTATTTAAAAAATACCTTACCATTTAATACACTATTAAAATGGAATCTGATCATTTTGTTAAATGAAATACACTTCTTTTTTGGTACCAATTTCAGTAGCAAAACCCAGATGTTCAGAAACCATTTCGTGCTTTAATGGGTAGACGTTTGTTTACCAACCGAGATGTTCCTGGTCCAAATCTGATAGCATCATTAAGATTTATCAATTCCGTTATTATAAACTGTCGGTAGGCAAAAGGCAAAGAAATCATCGAAAAAAATATTTGGAGCATATTGTCTATATTTACAATATATTTATGTTTGTATTTAATACATATTGTCACAAAGCTCGATATGTCAAAGACATAAGACAATTGCAATCGCCTCCGATTAATTACCTTGCGGCTCCCTACGCTTTCACTAACATTCTACAGAGCAGTGAAGTTATTGATTTGATGATGTCGGATTATCTAAAGAGAAAAAATATAATTAAATAAACCTGACGTTTAAGGATCACTAAATAAACCAATTTATGACATAAACAGTTCTTGAGTATTTTGGTGCTTGGGGTGTGAGGAAATTTGTCAAATCCTTGAATGTGACCCTAACACGAAGTTAATCCAAGCAGCAAAACACCCAAAGAACGGCTGCCAAAACTTATTAATATAACATACTGGTTGATAATTGCAGTGTTATCTGTTTATCTGTAGTAGCCAGAAGATCGCATGTGTCACCCCTGTCCTATTATTTGAATCCCAACTGTTTTAATTTGGCTAATGCCCGAATCGGTTTGGTTGAAGATGAGATATAATAATATATCGTATCAAGCTGACCAATTTCGCTCCTGATAAATTACATTATGGTGGAATTTTTGTAATATGCAACCCATTTGCGTAGTCACTCCCAGGTAGGGCAGTCGCTTGGTTCAGTTGCCGTAAGCCGGTAATAAAGTATGAAGAATTGGGTCATCAATCGAACTGCTCTCATTTCTTCACCACCCCCTCCCCATTGGTGATGTTAGATGTTTTCCCTCTGACGGGTGATCCAGTTCAAGGGGAGTCAATGGCCGGAATCATTGTCCATCACACAGGTATTAATACAATTTACAGGTAACACGAGCTCTACACTGCGCACTAAAGGCTGTGTTGGGGGGTGTTAATTATTCGCGGGATCAGATATCATACGTAGACTCGATAGGCGCGTATGCTATACTATACAATATGAATAAAAGGTCAATTAAATACCCAACGTATTATTTAAGATGCAGATAAAATTAATTCATTAACAAATATAACAAAAAGTAAAAAATCAATGACTGTTAATTTTATGTCGCAGTTCTTAACTGTCTTTGAATTTATAGATTTGCTATTATTCTTTTATACATACTAATTCTAATTACATCGATTAAAAAAATGCACATAAAAATAATTGGCTAGTTTTATAATGTTTTAATAATAATTTATTTTACAAAAGGTATATGAAAAGGTTGACAATTAAATCCCCTTCTCCCCGGATGATCAAGGTCTACTTGAATAGAAATATAAATTTTAAATTATAAAATTTAATGAGTCATTCTGATTCTTTACATCCCTAAAAATGTATGAACCTTTTTTCTCATTCCGAACACGTCTTTTCACTACAGGCTGTCATTTTTCTAACGACAATATATTTTTCATTTCAATATCTGTGTATGCGTAAAAAACACGGACCTCGTTCTCAAATTGTTCTCGTCCCTTTGAAAAACGGGTCCTTATTTTCACATCCGTCCCCGGGGATCTTATCAGAAGACCCCTTGTCAACAGTTCTTGGAATAGGAAAAGTTTACTTTAGCTATTGATTACTTTAAAATGAAAACAATTGAGTTATTTTTGGATTCATCGCTCAGTGATAAGGGGGTTGATATTTGTCCGAGGACATTTTCAGTTCAATCCCTGCAATGAGGCGCTATTCTAAAGCTGATTTAATTCGACGCACCTTGTTTCAATTTATTGAAAAATGAAGAAATAATTTAATATATAAATTATATAAAATGTTTTTTATTTCGATACTAGGCATGTTTCTGTTCTATTAACAATATCTTCTTGATCATTTCTCTCAGCTTAGAGAAACAATAATAAAATTAACAATTAGACTTGATTGTTTTTACTAAACATTTCTCAGTTGAAATAAAATAATGTAATAACAATATTTTCAAAAGCATTTCATCCCTAAAAAAATATATTTTCTTAAAAAATAAACCTCAAAATTTATGTGCAAGTATAATAACAATTTCGTACTGAATTACCTTGTATTTCAGTTCGTTAACTCCTTAGTATCCAATTTTCCAACAAAATACAGTGACTATGACATATTAAGACGCGCGACTTGCAAATTATGTTTGCTTAGGCTCCATTCACACCAATTCAGATTCCTCACCCGTTCGTAAATAAACTCCCCGAGGTCAGGTTTCTACACTTTATAGATTTATAGTTATATCCAAGTATTCCCCGACCGCTTTATCTCACACGCGTGACGTCCCCAGCTCTGATATTGACACAAAGAGAAACAGCCCTGGTATGAACGACCCTTCTCGATTTATTTATAAATTCTCTCGGAATTTTTTTTGTCAAGGGATTAAAAATATTCATGTTTTTTTACTGGTTTTTGTTGTTATAGATAGAATAATAGAAGGGAGTTTATAGAAACTGAATCGAGTATAAATTTACATATAAACGTAGCTAATGCTTGTATGGTAAAATGGAAAACAGTTCTATAGAGTTTTTAACCAGAAAAAAAGCCACTAGCAAATATGCATTGCATGCAAAATTATTTTATTTTTTTATATATTTATTTTTATATATTTGAAAAGGGGATGCTGCATCAAGGTTGTGGTTTGAAAATTTTCTTACTGACCCTCGATTTATATCAAATAAAAGGAAGCAATGGTGCGTCCCTTAAATTTTGTAAAAAATTAAATTTTCGCTTAATTCAAAGGAATAAAAATCCCGTCATAAATAAAACTATCAAACATTTATCTACTTACGAGAAAGTCACGTACAGATACCGGATACGTAACAAATCGAACCTTACGGTGATTGCCTCTGATCGCTTCGATCTAATAGCTCTTCCCTAGTCTTACTAATTTTTAAATTCACGTTAGTCCTACGTTGACTCTGTCTGAAAAAATATATGCCTTTGCTGCATTATAAGCTTTAGTAATCATTAAAAATTATCTTGTTGTCATTCTGAAGCCATTTTACCATTTGAAATTAATGTTTTAAGAAATTAAACGACGTTAATACGAATACGCTCAGCTTACTTCGGTTTATCTTGAGGTTTAATCTCAGCTTGAAATTTGCTTTTAGAGGACAGCGTAATGCGAGTTCATTTACTTTGCATCAACGTCTCTAATCTCAGGATTAGAGTCCCCGCTTACAAAGAAACCCAGAGTCCAGGCTGAAGAAAAATAACCACTGCGCAAGTCTACTCTTATACTTCGATTGCGTTTATCTGTTACTAGGAGGCAACAATTTAATTATTGTTGATTTGTTTTATATCTAATAGATGCTTAATTTTTCTGTTTATTAATATTTTATAAACGTCATGTATCTCCGTGGTGTTCAAAAAAACAAAATAAAGTTATAATTGTAAACAAGAATTCAGAGTACGATTTTCTGAGATTTTGTAACAGGGCATAATGAGTTAAAGTCATAGGATGTTAAAGACTACTATCTAATCTAATTATTTTTTTAACACATATTTTTCCCCGCAGAAACCCTATAGCGATAATAGAGAAATCCGCGTAAGCTACCGTGTAAGCCCCACAACCTGCGCCAGGACCGGGGGACAGCCACACAGCGTATTCAGTGGTCCCCAACCCTATGCCCGCGGGTACCATGGCGCCCGCTAGCCGTTTTACGTGTGCTCGCCGCTGTGCGACCACGATAAAAAAATATTTAAGTTTATAATAAAATGTTATGAAAAAAAATTATATTTAGTAAATAAACATAGAAATATAAGCGAAAATAATAATTCATTCCAGAAAATCACATATAAGCCTATTGAAATAGCATCTTATGGGTGTAGTTTGGTTTGTCTTCGTCTCTGTAATAACGCCCTCTAGTAATGCTTTCACGATATTGTACAGATACTTGATAGAAAAGTTGCTGAAAAAATATACATTTGATATTTTTGCGGTAGTACAAGTGAAGTGAAACCTAGGTGAAAGTGTCTCTGATATTTTTGCGTTGATAAAAGTAAGGTGAAAGCTATGTGAAAGTGTCTATGATATTTTTGCGTTGATAAAAGTAAGGTGAAAGCTATGTGAAAGTGTCTATGATATTTTTGCGTTGATAAAAGAGTGGTGAAAGCTATGTGAAAGTGTCTCCGATATTTTTGCGTTGATAAAAGTAAAGTGAAAGCTATGTGAAAGTCTAACTGATATTTTTGCGGTAGTAAAAGTGAAGTGAAAGCTATGCGAAAGTGTCTCCGATATTTTTGCGTTGATAAAAGTAAAGTGAAAGCTATGTGAAAGTGTCTATGATATTTTTGCGTTGATAAAAGTGAGGTGAAATCTATGTGAAAGTGTCTCTGATATTTTTGCGTTGATAAAAGTGAGGAGAAAGTGTTTCAGATACTTTTGCGGTAGAACAAGTGAGGTGAAAGTTATATGAAAGTCTATCTGATATTTTTCGTTAGGACTGGTGAGGTGAAAGCTTATCACACCCCTCCTCATGCCTTACTTTTTGCCAATATGTTTTCATCTGTCGTATCTTTTTGCTGCTTTGTTTGTCAGTTTTTTTTTAATTATTGCAATATCGTCGATCTCAATCATCTCGAAAAATCTTCATATAACTGCAATATGGCACTCAACATGCTCAACTTTAACGTGTTTCCTAATCTTTCTCTCTCTGTATAAAAAATATAAGTACTGTATAAAAATACTGTAACGTGCCGGGGTTCACATTTAAACGCTTATTTATGTCAACACAGGTTATATTTATTTATCTACGTACAGAGTATTTATTTCCACATTATATATTTATATTAACATTGTTTTGAGTGCATATCAGACCGAAGCCCTCTTTGACACTAGTCACAAAATGGCTTCCCCCCTTGCATCTCCAACATTCGGGAGCTCGCGCGAGGCGCACTCCTCGCTTCTCTAAGACCGCGTATCGACGCTCCTAATCGATGGTCGCTCGATCCTTCCAGAGTCCCTTTGTTTATGGTGTTCGTTTTTCAAACTTACTGCTGGACCGTAACAATACAATATCACAATATATTCAATTTACAGTCCAATCAGTGTTGTATATGAAATTTTAAAACTGACCTGCAATATGCCATGATTCAAAATAAGGACTGAATTTCATTAAATGAATTTTTTCAGCACGTGACGTACTACGTGGTGCGGAAGGCCCTGCTCGTGCTGTGGATCGGAGCGGCTCTCCTTACCTGCCTCCCATTTTTCGGGTTTGGGATCTACTACGATGAGTCTGCCCCCAGTAACCGCTGCTCAAGATACAGGGATGCAACCGAGCCTGTGGACAAGGCCTACGCTTATGTCGTGCTCACATTCGGTTTGTATATTTCAATAGTTTTGAATATAAAGATTCAGTTTGTTAACTCCACGATCTGATAACTGAAAAGTTATTACTGGAAAATAATTGCATAATGACACCAAGAAGTTTGGTATGCTGCTGTAAACTTCTAGAAGCGATGGAAGCAGTAGCAATAAGATCAGCAACAGCAACATTTATACATGATAAGAAATCTCATTATCCATATGAATAAGTTTCAGTTATTAGTTTGGGAAATTCCACAAAATATAGATCTGCAATGATATTTTCAGGAACTCTGCTGTGCATATGTCTCGTGTGGTGTAACCTTGCAGTCATAAGGGTTTTATGCCGAAGCAGCTGTAGGAGTGGAGGAGATCAGCGTCTTCTAGTAAGAAGGATTTCCAGGACATCAAACAAAGGGAAGATTCTGACCACCACGAACCTCAATGACCCCATTGTATACAACACTGCAACGGCAGATGAGATAGCCTTCAGTAAACTGATGGCTACACTCTCTGTGTGCTTTATAATTTGCTGGATGCCTCAGATGGTAATATTTCAGATTTCAATTGAATTATTGAAGTTATATGCTGAAATTTTCATTAGGACTCATGAGCTTACTGTTGCTTACACTAAATAAAAACTAAAATATTCTTAGGATTTTAGATGATAATGTTGAAAATTTAAATTGCATTTTGTTGGTCATGATTAAGCCCAATAGAAATAAAGAAAGATTTCCTAATATTCTAAAAAATGTTCTTAATTCATTTTATATGAATGATATAGTATTTAAAGAACAAAAATATTTTTTCTTTCAGTAAATTATCTGAACTTAACTTTGTTATAAATTACTTTTACTTTGACCGTTTACTTAATCTAATTGTCCAATGGTCATGATTGCAGATTTCTATTTTCCTGGCACAAATGCACCCTCCAAGCGAGCGCCCGCGCTTGCACAAGATTGTATTCCAGATAGCGGACATTTTGATGCTCCTCAACTACACTCTCGACCCGTACATTTATGTACTTCTTAGAGGCAACAGTAAGCCGTTTCCGAAGTGTTTAAAATCAATTTTCCGATCTAGGATATTCGGGAAGGTAAACATTATTGCGTAACCGATTAATTCCAGTCCAATGTGCAACTGTCCGTAGTTAGATGTCGCCCTGTGTTAATTTACCTTAAAACCCAAAGTAATATATTTTAGTGGACACTTAGAAGATATTCCTAACGCCATATTATCACTTGTAGGTACTTTATTTAATAGTTTTTTGGTTTTATCATTTAATTGTTTGATTGTGAATCAAACTAGACATGAGTTGATCCGGTTGCACGAGTGTTATGTTGCTTGACCATCTTCAGAGACTTCCCTGAAGATGCTTCCAGCACGAGGGCCGAAACATCAGAGAAAACACACCTCAAGTACCATAACACCCAAGTGACCGGATCAACCATAACAACAGCTGCCAAAACCAAACTACACATTTCCAAATGAAAATATGGTATTAATTTATTTATTTTTGTTTGATTTATAATGCACTCATTCAATTATTTCCAACATTTGTTATCGATTGAAAATAAATATCAAACACATTTTACATTATATATATATTGACAAGTAAAGTCTTGAAATAATTTAATGATGCATATATAATGGAATCACTTGTGCTTCAAGAAAGAAGACAAATACCCACGCCTCTCTAGTGGAAGTCTGACTCCATAGCTATCAAGCTGCTCTTATAATCCTGTGTTTGTGCTCTTGCTTCAATCTCGTTTATTTAACCATCATCTTATTAATTTGAAACGTAAATCCACGAATCTCTCATTTATATTTAAATAAACACTACTAAATCATAAGTGCCCAAAGATAAAATCATTTCATTCATTTCTAATCATATTATATTTCTAAGATAATACATATTATATATTTTTAGATATTCCAATTTAATATAACAATTGTCAATAAATTTTTGTATGTAGGGTTTTCAAAGTAAACATGGGGTGATTTCTACTAAAAATGTTACGCAATAATTAATAAACCTCACTTCAATACCATAATTTATCAATAATAAGTTCTTAAAAATTTTTAAGACCTGTTATTGATAGTTTTGAGCATTGAGGCTGTAATGGTGCAGATGATTGCTTGTGTATATTTTAGCTTCATGATAATAATGCATCGGAAAATGCACAAGTCATCATCATCCCAACTCGGAACCAATATCCAAAATCACCAACATCATGGACACATTTGCCCATGACTCCAAAATATAATAAAACATCCTTATGTGAATTTGTGTATTAACAAACAGCTTCAAGGTCTCTTCACCTTGTTTTAATATTATTAACTTATTTGTGTACATATTTTCATCATGTATTATTTATTTCATCTAAATATTTATTAAATTCTTAGAAAACGATTTTCACATTTTGTTTTTAAGAAAAGACAGAACAATACGTGTATTTTTGAATATTATAAATTGCATACAATTTTAAGTACTTTGACTGCTCACTAATTTTATTATTGCTTATAGCAGTGCGTAAATCATCAGGACTCGTTAAGACTTGCGAGCCAGCAGGACGGCCTCACCGCCCTCACAATTGTCGAGATCACGCCCCCGCCTACCATCATCAGCTCTCCACCGTGGCCGAAGAACCTTGTGACGATAAGTCAGAAGAACATGACGGAAAAGACGAGTCTAGAGAAACAACCTCCATCAATAATAATGGCAATAGACAGCCAAAAATTGAAGGAAAAGTCTGGCTCTCTTTTAAACAGTGTAAATACTTCAAATAACAATGAAAACTGAATCTTGTAAATGAAACCAGTGATTATTTTGATACATAATACAAAAATCATGACATTATTAAATGTATCATCTAGTTTTACTTTTATTTAAGTAAAATATTGCAATATGGAAATGAAATGCTATAAAATAGTTAATTCGTTTACTTACTTGTAAAACCTATTTCACAACGCCATATACCTCAAATGTCTAAAAAAAAATTATTCTGTAATAAATAAATATCACAATTTGAAACACAAAGAAAGCAGTCGCTATTGTATTGTACTGTACAAAATTATAATTATTTTTCTTGATAAAAATTGATGTATGAGTTGAAATATTTCTTATAATATTACAATATGGTTTACTTATATAAAGTATTCAGGAAGTTTGATTCAGTCACATCAATCAATATAGACGAACCTGATGCTTATACTATATACTCTGAGCTTATGTCTGCAGGAATGGGAATGAAATCTTCACCTAATTTCAAGTACTCTATTTTGTACGTACTATTTTACAATATTATTTAACTTACAATAAATATAAATTATACAGTTTGATTGTCATACAAAAGAAGACTGTGAGTTGATATGAAAAATAACAAATATTGTGGCGAATATAAGCAATTCATTACTTTTACAAATTGCTGTTGCATTAATTTAGTTGCAAACTATCTTTCAGCCTCTTTTGGTGTATGCTTGACTTAAATCAATTTCAATACGAATAAACGGTGGACATAACTAAAATTATTGTTAAAAACCGAGCAAATCTTACTATTCATTGTATTTTAGTTAGAAACATGTGCACTACAATAAAATAAAATTATGATTTGCTTGTTCATATGCGGGTGATAAAATTTATATCATTTTTTGTATATAGAGTAAGCTAAGTAGTAAGAGAATATAATATTTACTCATCAGCAAGTAGATTGAAGCTGTATCATCAAATAATTATTTTTTATATTATATAAAAATTTATGGACAAGTTTACCGACACAGCCAAATAATTTTGTTATTTTTGTGCATTTGATCATGCCCATCGCTGTACAAGTAGATAATATTTAAATTATTTTTTATTGTTTATTGCAGAATATCAATAAACAGGGACCAGAGATTTAATGATACACTTTGATACCTATTTTTATTTATTTATTACCGGATCAAACATCTAATTGATGTTCAAAAGTACCTATGTTTAAGTGCATTTATCATTATAACACTTGGCAAAGGTAACTATCTAGTCCTAACTTTTAAGTCTGGGTACTTTTTTTATTTGTGTTGAATAAAAACCAATTGTGTAGTATTGCTTTAAATATAATAATTTATTAGCATGTAGTTAGTTGGTAATTATTTACTTACTAGGATGTGCGTAAGTATAGTAATTACTTTTATTGAAATTATGAATGAAAAATTAATTGTAATAAAGAGATTACATTTTTATCTACGCTTCTTAATGAGCTCCTATTCTTAATTGTTGTTGTGATGATGCTTTTTGTATCAAGGTGATCTAATACACATTTTTACAGATTAAGTATACATAAAATTTAAGTTAATGATATATATACAATATCCACTGAGGTAAATCTATATATATATATATATATATATATATATATATATATATATATATATATATATATATATATATCTTTTTATCTTTATACACCTTTTTAGAATTCATGGACACAAAAAAAATGTTTTTGCTGTTTTTTTTTTTGGACAATTTTTTTTCTTAGGACCTTTCGAAGCTTTCAAACAATCTAAAATCAATAACATCCATAATTATTGATAATACTCTGTAAATTGAGAAGCATTTGATTTTACAACAGAGCTACTTAATTATTAATACGACTGTGTCCATTACAGAATAATCTTTGTTGAAATAATAAAAATAATGTTTGCGTCATCTGATAAGTAAAATATTTGCGAGCATAAATTTATGACCTATTAAAAAATATTTTCTGTATTATCAATATTTTGTAAATTAAGCAGCATTTGACTTTACAACAAAGCTATCTATCTACTATTTAATACAACTGTATGATCATCAAATAAAAAATAGCAATTTTACTTAAATGATCTGACAAGTTTAATACTTGTTAGCGTAAATTTGTGACCTATCAAACAATACTAATAGAATTATCAATAATTCTTGATATAATTAACCTAAAAAGCTCATCTACAAAATCAAATGTGTGAGGAATTATCACATTCCGAAAAAGCAGTGAGAGTGTTTTTTTTTTATGTAAAATCAAATAATAATTGTCCGATTTTTAAATGTCTATGATAGCCGGTATATTTTTTAAATTGTTTATGGTATCAATGAAATTGCCCGAAGTTTACATTTTCTGTGATTTGTTGATTGTTATTCATGCTGTTATAAGTTCTAATGGCTTCTCAATTCGGCTCTGCAAAAGAAAGATTTAATTTATATAATACTTTGGCGTGTCTTGTGAAGTCCTTGGAAGGGCAGTGCACCACTATTGATTTAAGAAACGATTCATTTATCACTGGCGAGATAGAAAGTGTCGACGGGTAGGAACTAACCTTATATACTTTATTTTATGATTGTGAATGATCATTTTGTATTTATTCGTTTCATTTTCTAGATATATGAACGTTCAGGTTAAAGATGCAATCTTTGTCAACCCCAGAGGAGATAAACATGCGTTTGATTCATTTTTTATTCACGCCCGAAATATACGCTACGTCCATGTGCCCGAATCGGTAAGTACAGTTTGAAACGCCGCCATTTGTGTTATCATTGCTGTTGTGACAGTCGAGGCCTGGAGATCTGCCAATATGAAAAAGCGATGTTTCATAAAATAATGCACTTAGATTTAGTATTATCAGACGTGATTTTTATCTAGTGATATGTTTAAGTACGCCAAGATAGTAATTAGTAAGTATAATAGAACATCGATCAACGTTCAGGCATTCCAGTCCGCGGTGATATCAAGATATTCAACTATACCTCAAAATTGGCATTCTAAGAAGATGTCAAGATTCTCAGCTAGTACTATTGTTTCCGGTTGTGATGTGTTCAATTTTAATAACTATGACTGCATCGGCTTCGACCTGGATAATACGATTTGTAATTTTAAAATCCAAAACATGGTGAGACTCGAATTTGACATACTCACAAAGTTCCTCGTCGAAGAAAGGGGCTATGATGCTAAATACTTGCTCCGACCATTCAACGAGAATATGGATTTTCTCCAGAGGGGCTTAATTATGGATTTTAAACGTGGAAATGTTCTACGTGTCGGAGCTGATGGCTATATACAGAAGGCATCTCACGGTACCAAGCTATTGGACGAGGAGAACATAGTAAGATATTACGGCTCCAGCAGAGAATGGGATGCTACCAACCAATATGTCGAAGATCTTTTGGTAGCTTGGAATAGTCCCCTTGAAAAAGAGTTGAGGACTTGCCTTGATTATTTTGACATACCATCGGCTTTATGTTTTGCCAACTGTGTTGATTCAATAGATCAAGATGAAGGGCCAAAAGCCAATTATAATATCTGGCCTGATATTTTGGATGGATTGATTAAAATGTTTTCAAGGGAACACTTTTCTTCCAATGCTGGAGGTTACTTTTCTGCTCTCAAAGCCGATCCAGAGAAATATATCAACAAATGTAATGATTCTGTGCTCACATGGTTGAAAACACTAAAGCAAAATAAAAAAACATTCTTGGTAACCGGATCAAATGTAGATTTTGCTTCCTTTACTGCTCAACACTGTATGGGAGAGAACTGGAAAGATTATTTCGATGTTATTGTATTCTATGCTAGAAAACCATCATTTTTTACTCACACTCGACCTTTCTATGGTGTTGATGGCTTAAAAGAAACTGTTCCGATAGAAATTGACTTTACCAAAGGGCCCCATATGTACAGTCAAGGTAACTTTAAGCAGATGAAGGAACTGCTGGCACATTTGAGTGGCACGGAAAGTCCAAAACTTCTTTATGTAGGAGACAACTTAGTTCAAGATATTTATACTCCGTCTAAGATACACTGCTGTGATACTGTTGCGATAGTGGAAGAGATGTACGCTGAAGGCATCTGCGGGACATCAGAAAAACATCCTGACAGTCCTGTTCTGATTTCCAAGTTGTGGGGATCGTATTTTAGCACCGAAGATTGCTGTGGCCAAATTGTGCCTTCATTGTGGAGCGAAGTCATGAGAAATCATGCTAAAATATGTATACCATCACTGAAGGCGGTGGCTTGTTATCCCATGGATCACGAGTTTACTTCGTTTTCAGAAAATATCTTTTCTACTTCTGGATTTCATCCCGGAGAGCCTATAAATGTTGCCAAGTAGCTAGCTGTATGTGACTGTCTATAAATTATTTATGGTTTCATTAATTGTTAAAGTTGTTATATTTTATCTACTAGAAGTGCTATTTGTTACAGATGCCAATAGTGGATACTATGAAGCAGCAGCTTAGATCTATGAATCCTAAAGTGTACAATCCAAAACCTAAAGAAAAGAAAACATTCAAAGGAAAGAGGGCGCTGACAAGACACATGGAAACAGTAGCATCACTAAGCGAGCACACTTAGCATTTTCCCAGCTATTATTTCATTTTATTATGGCAAACAAATGAGATATGACACATGTTACTAGCCAAATGGTTATATTTATGAAATTAATTTAATTACATATATTTAGGATGAATAATAGTTCAAATGAGTATTTATCAGTGGCCTGCAGTGGATTTCAAAACATGCAATCCTACTTACTGAATTCAAATTACACTCAAATTAATATCTTATGGTACTTATTGTGTACAAAAAATCTGCAATTTTTTATTTTGCATTAGCAATATATATATTTTTGGTGTAAATTTAAATGAAAAAAGCAATACTAAAATCCTAATGAATGTATTTTAAATTCATGAAAAAATATTGTAATGACATGAAGTAATTTATTGCTTGTAAAACTGCACGACTGGTAATTATATATTTTTTTATTTATTTTTACAACTCATCGTGACCTGAACGTTCAAATGTACTTATCTTAGTTTTTAACAGCAATAAAATCATTTGAAGATAGCACCAGCTAAAGTATTATCAAAATGATTGTTATTTTAGATAATGATATAGCTGCAAATTCACTATTTTATCTTTAATAACTATACATTTTAAGCAATATTATAATATTTTTTAGGTATAATCAATAACATTAGCACTTACGCCTCGTGCTTCCATTTCTATGCTAAATATTTTGTAAGTTAACACCATAATAATATATTGGGATATGGTGGATAATTGTGTTATATTAAATTTTCTTTTGATTTTGCTGTCTCAAGGGTTGTAACTTTTATCTGAATATGACTGGGGTTTTCCAATATTAGCTAGCAAATCTATATACATTAGATGTAATAAGTATACTCGTGCCTGTTTCAAAGTTTTATATTATTTGTGAATCAAAATCAAATAAGAAAGATAAATTATGTTTAAAAAAAATATTCATTTTGGGTCTTAGGTAGGTAATAACAAAAATAAAAATGTTTTATAGAAGCAATAATGCATTTTATTATTACAAAAGTAACAAAATATCAACAGACAACAGATTCATGATGAAAATAAATAACAACATAACCAAATAAACCAATTAAAACAATCCTTAAACAAGCCATTTTTTTTGTTGAAAGCTATAATATAATTTAGAAAGTAACGGGATCTTTTAACTTTTCCAAGTAAATGTTTTGTAATATTATTTTATAACTTGTACATAAAACATTCCACCTATTTAATAATATTATATTAATTCATGTAAATATATAACCATAGATATACTTTTTATTCAAATTAATACTCTTTAACTATACGATACAGCACCAATATTCTCTTGTACAAAAATATTGCAAACATACAATGTTTTTAAATTTATTTAGCCGTGCCAACCTTGGAAGAAAACTGACGATTATCAATAATCAGTCACATTTAATATTAAATAGCTTTGTACATTCAGACAATGGTTGTACATATTCATTATTTGTCACATGTAAAAACATTTGAATCTCAATTTCTCAAATCGCATATGGTCGTCACAATATCTAAAATAAGCTTACTCTAATTCGTTGCCAGTGTAAAGAATATAAAACAATTAATACTTTGTGATAATAGAATCTCCGAGTTGATTAAGTACAGTTGTGAGTTCATTGCCTCTCAACAGCGATAGCTACTCCCATTCCGCCGCCTATGCATAATGAAACCACTCCTTTTCTTTTTTGGGTTCTTTCTAGGGCATGAAGAAGAGTCACCAGTACTCGGCATCCTGCAATATTCAAGTGCTGATTTATTAAACATAGCTTCATACATTCATGGTCACTTAAATGTTTGTGTCGGTACTATCATACAAGGCAAAATTCCTGGTTACCTACAGCTATAAACTGAGGATCTCAAATGCTTGATTGTAAGAACGCTAGCCGAAAAACAGCTAATAATGTTTGCCAGACTTCGTAGTTATTTACAATTATCGTAAGTGAAATTGAAGGTAAATATGCAATTAGTAATTAAAATAATGACTGAGTTATCATGGCCCAAGTTATTAAAAATGTAACCCATTAACCAAAGTCAAAACGTGATAGTTGATGACAATGAGGTTTATAAAATGCTACTTA
This sequence comes from Atopsyche davidsoni, assembly GCA_022113835.1. NCBI lineage: Eukaryota > Metazoa > Arthropoda > Insecta > Trichoptera > Hydrobiosidae > Atopsyche > Atopsyche davidsoni. The sequence continues at coordinate 2,751,980 of JAILWY010000006.1, read as the reverse complement.
TGATAATTATAATAATGATATTTTTGTTGTTACCTGAAGCACCTATTGGATGGCCGAGTGCTATTGCTCCTCCAGATATGTTCACTTTTTCAGGGTCAACACCGAGTTCTCTTAGCACAGACAAAGATTGTACAGCAAACGCTTCATTCAACTCATAAAGATCAACTTCATCAATAGTCCAGCCTGCGTTTTTCAGCTGTAAGCAAAAAAACCCATAAATAAAAAAATATATATCAGTGAAATCATGAATTATGAAATTGATGCTTATTTGTGTAAATATTTTATTCAAGTTTATGTCTTACATTGCCACTAAAATCAAATTCTTTATTTCACAAAGAGATAATTGTAGATAAAATTTTACACACGATAGGTTTGGAACTGTTGGATATTTAAGAGTGACTATCCTACATAATAATACTCAATTTTATGAGTAGAAGAGTATTATGCATGTGATTAACTAATTATTTACTAATAAATATCCTTACCACAGTTCGGACAGCAGGAATCGGTGCAGTTCCCATGATTAAGGGATCCACGCCGCATTGGGCTATCGCAACAATAGTAGCCATTGGAGTGAGTCCTTTGGACAAAGCTAACTGAGAATCCATCAATACTACCACTGCAGCTCCGTCGTTTATACCAGAAGCATTTCCCGGGGTCACTGTTCCATCCTAAAATGAGTTGTTATTTTGCTTTATTTATGCATCTAGTTTTAGTGTAGACTTTTACATTTATAATTAGTAAAAAAAAGGTTAAATGTTCAATGAGATTAAGAGTTTAGCTACCATGATAATCTTTGAGTGGAGTTATTATGGTTGAAGGGTTCAATTGTGTAATTCTCACACTACTTTCACACGACTGCTCTATACAAACAGATCTGATATTGGACACAAATACAACCTCTCAGGAATGAGGTCACCAGCCTTCTCGATAAACATGAATTTATCTGGAAGTCCACAGGTGCCAACATTAACTGCATAACAACGGCATCTGATGAGCAGTTGAAATATTTATAACTTTAGTTTCCGACAGGTACTAAACTAAATTGCCTGTGGATACGTATTGTCTTATTGAATGTAGTGAGATGTAATGTTACCTTTTCGAATACTGGCTTCAGTTTTGCCAAAGATTCAGCAGTGGTCCCATGCTTGGGAAATTCATCAGTTGAAACCATTACAGGTCCTTTCCGAGATGGTATTTCAACAGCCACAATTTCTTTCGTGAAATTTCCCATTTTCTGGGCTTCTTCAACTTTGTTTTGAGATTTCGCCGCGTACTCATCTTGATCCTGTCTTGTGATGTTATACTTTTTTTGTATATTTTCAGCTAAAATGATAAGTTTGATATTAATATAATTATTTTAAATATGATATTTGTAATTGCATTTCAAAGAAATTATAAATAGAAGAGTTTTATTTTACTTTTGAATGCTAGTACATTAAATGTTCTGGGTAGGCCAAGTTGTGACTTAATTACTAAGCAATTATATTATTAACAATCATACCTGTGTTCCCCATGTGGATATTATGAACGGAATCTGTAAGTCCGTCATGAAGCAATGTGTCTTTCAGTTCAGTGCTTCCCATCTTAACACCAGATCTCATGTAAACCACGTGAGGGGCTAGGCTCATGTTTTCTTGACCGCCACAAACAATTATGTCAGATCCGCACCGAATGGATTGGTATCCTAACATGACAGCCCTAAAATAAACAAATCAATGAAATCTTCAATTAATATATTTAATATTTTTGACAAGAGTACTTGGTAGAATTCCATATTAGTATTTTAAATAAAATACTTTTGTGATTTTTCCACATGTTTAATTTTATTGGTAACTGGTTTCGCCAACCCTTCACGTTGGCATCATCAAATGAAGTCATTGTTTGATAATGCTGACGTGACTTAAACTGGTTACCAATAAAATTAAACATGTGGAAAAATCACAAAAGTATTTTATTAAAAATATTATAATCAATTAAATATGTGGGCAACTATTTGCTTTATTTTTATTCTGTGTTACTTAAAACATTAACTGAATATAATAATTTTAAGTCACCTGAATGATAATAAATTTACCTTATCAAGCAATAACTTTAAAAGTTACAGAAAATTTTAAAACAGGCAGAAATAAGTTGAGCCACATATATATATATATATATATATATATAAGCCCTCAAAAGGTGAAACCACCTACAAAAAAATTATCCATTTGGCTTTCAGTTTAGTTGTTTAAAAATGAATCTAGCGTGTCATGTCACCGGTTAGAAAAAAATTGGTAACTGTTTCTGGGCAAGTAAATAAATTACTTTAAAAAACTGTGGGTGCATATTAACTAATAGCTATACAAGTAATTGTTTTGTTGACATACTTGAGACCTGATCCACAGAGCATGTTGATGGTGTATGCAGGTACTGCCTCTGGGATACCAGCCTTCAGTGATGCCTGCCTTGCTGGATTCTGGCCTTGTCCCGCTGTTAGAGACTAAAAATTGATCAAACCAAAATAATATGGTTAAATTATTGGCTTATTTTGATGAGCGACATCACGCTCTTTTAATATAATTATAAAAATCAAGAGGTGAACTTTTCTGGCTTACTGTTAGTGGCTACACATTTGTGGTTTCATTGGCCTTTATTTAGTATAGTAACAGTGACACTTGTGATCTTATTTTAGATTTAATAATGTAAATATGCAATCACCATATTTTAAACATGATGCATCTCACTGAATCATGATTTAACATTTAAATTAACACGAGTGAGATTATAAAATGTATTTTAGAATTTATGATAATGCACATCCATGACTAATAGATTCATCGCCAATAAATTATACAGTTGCATCAACACAATGACAAAACATCACTAGTAAGGAAACTATATGTAATAAAAGCTAACTAGAGTCTAGCTTGATTTCATGTGTGCAATTAGATTTTATTTTTAGTTAAAAATAAAGAGTAATTTCCCTTTCTAACTTTGCATTGATAGAAATGTGCAACACTGATATGGTTGAACATATTTTTAAGAAATCATGCTAGCAAATTGACGTTTTATAAGCTGCTAATTGAATATTACATGATTTATTCATTTGTGATACCTACTTACTACATTTTTTTAAAATGAAAAATCTATATTATCCAATTCAAGATGGTAAGAGAAGAAAACACAGAGTAGGTCTCAATGACACATAGAAAGAGAGAGTCGGATAAAATAGTTCTACAAAATATAAACCATGATTATGATGATAAAATACTTTTGTGTGCTATTGGAATATTTATAATGCATTGTTTTAACCATTTTTTTGTAAAAACAAAAAAGGATACAACCTTAGAACTAAATATTGATTGTTACTAAAAATTAATAAGCTCTATTAAAAATACAGTATTTCAAAAGTAAAGCTGAAAATGCCAGTTGATAAATTGATTTTGTCCAGAAAAGTTATGAGCAGCATTTCAGATCTACTTGTAGTTTTGAAATATTTTAATGTACTCACTTGACCCATAATGACTTCTGTAACTTCCCCTCCATTGATGCTGACTTTAGATAAAGCTTCTTTTATGACAATAGCTCCAAGGTCAGATGCCTTTAAAGAAGATAATGCACCACTGAGGTTTCCTAAAAATAAATAACAGTGAAATATTATACACAATCATATTTTTTTTTTCACTTGATTTCTTAAATCATGAGTTTGTCCTTATTTAAAGGCAAATTTATTAATATTTTTGATATATTCTACTAGAGGAATTAAATTACTGATTTATTTGTTTACTTTATTGGTATTTTTTTTGTTTAACTGTATATTTGATTTTAAAAAAAAAACAGTTACCACATCAGTCTTATAACGTCAATAGAAGTAAATTATAGTTCAAATAAATTTAGTTCAGTTGGTTTAAAATATTCCATCAAAAATGTTAAATCTAATATCGTAATATTAAAATTTTACTGAAGAATATGAATTATTATGGTAGGTGTATTTTTACATCATCTATATTCAATTTCACTTCCACATATCGAATACCTTCCTAAAATAGCTTTCCAAATTTCCCTTTTCGAAACTTCTACTACTAAAAAGTAAAGTGGGTCAAACATACTCATCTTATATGTAAATAAAGACAGGTTGGTAAAATAAAAAATACATACCAATAGGTGTTCGTGTGGCGGAAACAATCACTACTTTTCTGTCAGACATTGTATTATTTTTAATAATAAAATGTGATGAATTTCGCAGCTCCTACAAACCAATAATATAAAATTAATAAATTACTGAATGAAAATATAGCACTGATTTACAGGTCTTCATAATGAAAAAACAAAAATGAAGAAAGTACTATGAGGCATTCTTGAACTCATCACTATTTGTAAAAAAAATAATATGTAATATTAACAAATGCCAGACCACTCACTTAAATGTGATTCACTGACAGATTATGACCAGAGAGTAAAGAATATGACCAGAGAGTAAATAATATGACAGAATGCAGCACCGTTGTACACAGTTCATTTCATTTTATGTGTAAGTGTATTACTATGAAGTAAGCAACATATCTCCAAATCTGAAGACCATTTTGTTAATGAATTTAACAACTAAAATTATATTTATTTTTTCTGTAATTTATACTGCATTTATTTTATTAGGTGGATAAAGTATTCCTTGACACAAAAATCACATTGGTTAAAATGCTTTTAGATCGAAAAAACGTAAGACCTGAACAACACTCGATAGCCATATTGTATTCGCATTTACAAACAATCGCTCGAACTTCACACTCGTACATACTTAAAGAAGTCGGTTAAGAGTGCAGCTTGTCCATTGTCAGTTTTTCAGCAAGTTATAAAGTACTTTACGCCGAATAATATAATTATTACGTCGTTTTTACAAGTGACGATATCTAATCTAGTGATAAAATGGAAAATCAAGTTTCTCCCAACTTCAAACTCCCTGGAAAGTTGATTTCTTTCTCTCCTCACAAGAGAGATGCACTTCGTGAATTGTCCACAAATAAGGTAACAATATCGTTTTTTTTACACATCTTCATGCTTTCTTAAGAGATTTAAAGAGTCGAGCCTAGTATTGTTGGTATGTTTTGAATCAATGTCGTATATATCGGATGCTATGTTATTAACTGCCGTTGTCCGTTGTAAACTTTGAATTCAAAATACTGGGCTAACTTCAGTCCCGACCGAAAGCTGTCAAACAAGTAGCTCAGACGTCTGCTGCTAGATGGCAGTGCCATCGTGCCGTCATGGCGGACGGGGTTTTGCTGTTTTGTGTACTTGTAATGTCAGCGTGTTTTTGAAAGAGATTTTTTGTTATTTCGGTGTTAGTTTATGTGATCGTTATGAGATAATATACAAATATGCGAAGATAATATACGCGAGTCCCCGAAAATGTAAGTCTTTATTTAAATCCATGTCTTAATCGTTGAGTTTATCGCTTCCCTATATTGTTTATATTTTATTCGATGTTATATTTGAGCTTTTCTCATGAATATATGGTATACATTATAGTATATCTCTTTGAAGTATTGTTTCAATAATAAATTGTTCATCGAACGAAATGTCACATTTACGCAATAATTGTTAAGGACATCAAAGGTTTCAATGTTGAAGTCGGGCTGTCTACCGCAATGTCGCCGGCTAAATTTGTTTGTCTTCCGATTATTGTGTGAACTGAATATACGTTGATAATTTTAATGAATTAACTCAAAATTTACCTTATATCATTACATATGCATTGCATACATGTAAATTTCACTTGTAAGCATGTTTGAGTAATACGTTATATGATAAAAAAATGTTACAATAATCATCTATTCAGGCATTAAATGTCTGAGAATATCTTAGAAAACTAATATTTTCTTTGAAAGAAAAGACCTTACATAATATTCTTTGTGATGACGATGGAGAGTTTAGTCACTTTACTTTATTTGATGTCTAATTTATGCATTATAATAATATTGATTTTCAACTGAATTTTAGTACCTTTTTTATGAAATATAAGTGCAGTATGAATTTCTCACCATTGTTTCCAACATGGATACAAATATGGTGTCATTTATAATAATTTGATGTATTCATACATGATTGACATATAAGATATTAAATTCAATGGTTACATCTTCATGTCTAAAATAAGTGCTGCTATAAATTAGGTAGTGTCTCCATATAATACCTAAATTCAGGTTTTCCCTACATTAGATACTATTATTTTCAATAGTAACTGAGGAATATGTCTTAGGAAATTGTCAGACTGATGTATGTCCACATTAGTTTTTTCAAAATATATACATTTATTGGAAGTTTTCAACACAATCTGTAGTAACATTAAAATAAATTTGATGTTAGTGTAAACCGTTAATTGCCATTGAGTTCTTGGCAAGCTTTTTTTCTACCTAATCATCAATAGGTTATATAGAAATAATCTTATCGCTCTTAACGTAATGTCTTTAATAATAATTACTATGGAATTCCACATGTTTAAGTAAATGGTGCTGTATGGTCTTTATAGTTTTATTGTTGCACTGTAACGTTGCCTGTAGATTGGTTTCTTATTTTGGATTTTTATTTATCGAGGTTTAGGTTTTACTTTGTGCCCTGGGGATATCTATTGTGATAATTGTCAATGACTTGTCAAGCGTTTATCAAGCTCTTCTTTATTTAATACGTTGCAGGTTTTTACAACATATTAGTAATACTAGAAAAGAAACGTTGAAGTAAAAATATTACTAGAAATAGAAGCAAAACTATTGCAAGCGGGCTTAAGGAAATAAGGGTTTATCAATACCACAGTCTGTCTTTTACCGTTTCATTATTTTATAGGTGCGTCATGTAGTATAGATTTTTTATCGCATATGTCTTTAATTTATGGAATAAAATCATACTGCAAATATATATATAAAACTACTATTTTTATGGTTATGACATTGAATGTCGTTATTGTGTTATTTCATTTCTTAAAATATTTTATTGATTAAAATGGTATCATATAACATTTTTGGTTGATAAGTAAGACATTTTGTTAACCACATTAAAGATTTATTTGAAATAATTTTAACTTACAATTGTTTTGGTAATAGTTATTTTCAGTACAGGATTTATAACTTATAGGTTTTATTGTTGCCAAGGAGGTAGGTACGTCTAACTATTGACAGTCTTATCTCTTCACACCTTCAAGCGGGTACTTCTGCATTCACCATGTGGTGCTGGTGCCTTTTTATTATTGCATCCAACAAGATTTCTCTATTTGTGCAGTCTTGCTCACGCAGGCGTGTATTTGGTCATCATTTGCATATTAATCCCCTTAAGGATAACATTTTAACAGGTAATGCAAATAATGATTATTTATGTAGCCAAGTGTCTAGATTCGGCAGGTAGGAAGAAACGTGAATATTTTTTTAATAATTATTATAGGCACGTGACTATTCTGAACTATTGAAGGTTCAAAATTGATTTAAATCAAATAATTATTTAGAAACTTTTCAATGTAATTTATTGTTCGATTAAACCACCTTTAAGAATATTAATAGATACTAAATATGTAGGCACAGTGTATGTAGGTTTATTAAACTAATTATCCTACATGGCGTATTAACATCTATGGTAATTCTGTTTCACCTCGATATTCGCTTTATTGAATTTTGAAAACTTTTGAAAGTATTAACTTGACTTGTGAACCCAGTCTATTAACTGTCATGACCTTTCATTTAAAAGCCCGTTGAGAAACACTCGCATAATTGACCGACCGTAAAAGTGTATTTTGCAAATTTGTTACAGACCACAAGACCTTGTGTCGCTAGATTCCGATAACCACCGACACGCGTGATTATTCATATTCCTCTGCATCCTTTTACTTTTCTGCATCACTGACTATGCACCAAATTAACTTCATGCGAACTCTTGGCACAATGAGAGCGTCTCTTATCACTTAATTGTTGTCACCTATTCTTAATTATTTTAAAGCGTAAAAACACTCAGTAGTCTGTGTTCACGCAAGGAAGGCCTGAGTAAATTACCATGCCCTGCATAGCATCCTCGATGTTTTTGATGGTTTCTGTGGATGATATCAGTTTTGATTACTCATTTATTTTGATCGAGTTATCACAAGGTCGAAACTGTATATATTATTCAAAAAATATGTATATAAAGTATTTTAAAGTTTATGTATTATTAACCTTCGTTTATATCTAAACGTGTATTTAGAGGGTTGTATAGTTTTGATTACTATGCGAGTTGAAAACGCACATTACACCCATGATTATAAATTTGAAGGGTGTTTTTTTTTACCGGGACCAACCCCAGCACAAAGCTCACCTGAAATAATATTTTTATTTAGTCAACACATTCACCCTCGCCGGTGTTTCCAAGGCGATCGATGTTGTCAGGTCCCTGCCGTCTTGTATCCACTGCAGTCGCCCCCCGCGGGTTCAACGTGTCGGCCAACTAATGCGTTTCCCCAGAAGTCGTCGGGACTTATTTACTCTCACTCCGCGGCGGGGCTCGTATAACGCGGAGGGGCTCGTATAACGCGGAGGTTAGGTTCAGTGGCAGCGCCGCGTTATCCATATCGCGCTATTCGAGTCTCACGTCTCATTGGAAAAGTAGGTGCAGGCTTCGACTGATTTTGTGATTACGCGAGCCGACAGGAAGGAGAGTTTTATTATTTAGACCGCCTTAAATCGGAACCGTGTATAGCTCCCGCGTTGTACGAGGGTTCACTGTAAATAGTACGAATGTGTGTAGATATTCTGGAAATCTAGAATATTTATCAATTATTTTTTATTCGAAGCTGGTTTTGTTGAGACTCACCAAAGGCAGAAGTCGTTTATTATATTATGCGTGTCTAATAATATAATATTTAGGTCATGAAATCGCGGCTCCGAGTACTCGCTCCTGAAATTATATTCAAAGGCAAACGTAGTGCCAGAGAGGGCTTGGCAGGTGGAAGCTGGCTAATATATTTGATATCGGATTTAAGAGATTTATTTTATTTGTAACTATAGGTATAATTATTATGTAGTTCTCTATTGTATAAACATATTTAAAACCAAACGGTTTATTTAATACTGAACATTTTAACTTATTATTGCTACCCTTTGATAGAAAGTTTTATTTTGAAAAGAAGATGATAAGAACCATATACTTTGTTATATTTTTCTTGTTAACTGACACTTTAGTTAAAAACTCGCCTATAATAAAATGTTATATGAATAATTGATTTAGGAATAAATCAAGACAGCGAAGTTAAATTAATTTCTATTCTACCAACTGATTACTCACCAGCAGAATAGTATTTTGTTACGTGTATAATTTCATTCCTTTGCAAGGACTTGCAAATTAAATGCTCACCAGTCAATTAGATCCTACTCACTGAGAGTTTATAATCTCATGTAGATCCTTCCTTACTAGAAACCTACCTGGACTTTTCGCTTTGTTATAATTACTGTCACCATACACTGCCATGTTTTTTTATCCTCTTGGTTAAATTTATGACACCTTAAAAGCGCGTCGCCTTATTAAATCTGTGGTGATTCGATATATGTTATAAATTATTTTCTTTAAAAGGTTTAGAAACCAGACGCGGAAGTTCCACCAGATGAGACCGTAAACTCTGTAATATTACGCCATACCAGCATCTAAATATTCCAAAGAAAATGCAATGCCACAATAAACAGCTCGTCCACACCGAGTACTTAAATGTTTCCGGCGAGCAAAGATAGAATACCCACAACAGAGGCCGTATCTTTGCAATAAAATCAAAGTAAAACAGATCGGTGACCGTTTATTAGCAATTTAATAAATTATTATTTTCAAATTAAAACGGCGAATTGTTTTAGTATATTAAAAATATTTTTAGTTTCAGAAGCGGGGGTTTTTTTTAAAAATAACTGCGTTTAAAGCCAGCCATAAAGTTCGGTCAGATTTGTAAATGTCGTAAACTTTCAGTAGCCCGACATTTTGAACATGCAGTTATTTTTATGTAAACTGATATGATTTACAACGGCGATATTTATTAATATAGTTTTAATGCGTGCTGTTAAACTATGAACTTCGTTTCAAAGTATTATAAATTATTACCCAATTTATATTTCGTCATTTAGACAAATAATTGTAGTAAATAAAAATATATATTTATGCATTGGAAAGCACAGCTGTTTTTTTCTTTACTAAGGCTTATGTAACCTGCGGTGAGTCACCACACTTCTCTGGACTATATGCAGCATTGTTACATTTTAAACATCTTTACATATGGTTTACTTTAATGATATGTACTATATATTTCATATATACTTTAACCGAAGTTGCAATGTTTAATGTATTCTGTATTCAACACACAGAAGTCTGGTAATAAATTATGTACTTTCTGAAGATTGACTCTTTCGTACCGGGAGTACTCCACCTATTCCAGTCGGCAAACCGCGAAGAGATCATTTAAACCCGCCGGGACCATCCATTATCTCCTTAGCCGCTTGACTAACGGCTTGTCAGTAACTCGGGAACCATCTGACGTGCTCTGTTCTAAACGACGATAAATTTTAACTTCTCTCTGTCTACCTGCTGACTTTGCAGACGCCATTGTTTCCCTGAATTTTAACTGTATTGTTTAGTTTTTTTTTTTTTTTTTTTAATAAAACAAACAAAGACTTTCCAAAGATTATCAAGTATTCTCTTTTGTTAGTATGTTCGCTGGCTTTGATATCATGAGCTCGGGTCTCTTACTGAAATGAAAACGTAGCCAACCTCTTACCGGATTGGAAAAAAAATATCAGAAGTGTCTTCGAACTGAGTTTTATTTGCTTTCGAACAGTAAAAAAAAACTTGGGGTGCCGTATATATTTTTAAAGTAGTTAAGTGAATTGAACAGTTTCTACAAACACACGTTTTCTTATCAAATCTTTGGCCACACAAAATTTGTGACGGTGATATTATTTCTAATATATCAGTTTCATTGCAGTTGTGGATTTATCAGTCCAAATTAAAAAAAATACACACACATATCCAAAGCACACACTCGTGTTATGTTCTCTTACCATACAAATAACAACTTTCATAAGTATTGTGAAATCTTATATTGCCACTTTGTAGGTTTAAATTTATTTAATAAATTATATTTTCATTTGTTGCGTATAAAAAACAGGAATTCACCTCGACCTACATTTTCAAAACAACGAAGGTCTCAGTTTCCGCAAAGCAGTAGTTTTTTTTATTATATATTGTTCTGTAAAGGACACAGCAAACGTGTTACTGTGCACAAAGGAGTGTAACTGGATCACGTGGTGTTCTAGAAACTTCCTCATTATATCCTGAAACTAAACGGGAATGCCTTGTTTTTTTTACGTTATCAAAGTCCTTGGTAATGATATGAATACAAATCAACGGACCGTGCCAAGATTTCTTGTAGATTTTTTAAAAGTTTATATCAATTTTAAATAAACACTTTTGTCAATGTTGATATGTAACTTGGTATTTCATTGTATAACTGCATATTAGTTTATTTTATTGATGTTTATTTAGAATTGTTTACATAAGTTTAGAACTATTTTATTGGACACTTAACAATAGTAAAAAAACCGTTGAGGTTTATTATACTTTCTAACCGATGGAGATGAAAAAAAAAAATTTTGATTACTTACTTCAATGTTTTAAGAAAGCAGTTTTTACACGGTGTTGTCCAATTACTTTCCCTGGTTCAGTGAAATAAATCGCCAAACGTATACAAAATAAAATTCAAAACCAATCTATAAATTACTGTCTTTATTTACCCGTTGCATTTCTTAAACAACGTAATTTATCTGACTTGCATCCGTTGTAAATCTTTGAGAGTGGACAAAAATTCTCTGCTGGATAGAGAAGAATTCAAAACAATATAAAGAGTTACGTGCTTATTTTGATCTTCGTGGAGGTAAAGGTCCTCGCACACCGACGCGGTTGCCATCGCTCCAGATCTGAAAGGGGTCATCTAAATCTGCATAGTGATGGGCGAGTCTTTACTCGACGATTTTCTCATTTGTGTCCACGTAATTATATGTTTGCTATAATGTAGTTGAAAAGACTCAAACGAACCGCAAAATTCAGAAAACACATTGACATTTAAAATATTTATCCTTTTTGTACCATTTAAAGAAATGTATCCAAATGAGTTACAGTTTGCGGAAATCGCTGTAATAATTTTCAATTTTTCAGGAGTTAAATATAAGACATTCCATTAAATCTCATTAAATATACTTATGAAGGTGCCGTTATATAAGATAAATTGTTTAGAAATATGGCAGTTGGAAAATTTACTACTGGAACCTTTTTGCTCATAATTGATAGATAATATTTATTGCAGTTTCGATCTTTGGTAATAATTTTATATTTCTAAGTATCCTAGCCTCGCACAAATATGCGGCCGCCACGTGTGCGCGAGCCTTAATGCAATAGTCTCACAAAAATGAAACCGAATAGACTGGAGCAAACAAAAAAAAAAAAAAAAAAAAACTATGCATCTTTTGGGAGTAATCCTCCAGCTTTAATACGGACACCCAGCGTCTCAAATATTTATATCCTCGTGCGTCCCCGGTCGGTTTGTTTTCATTCGCCGGTGTATTTAGAACCCACGGACCACTGACAGCCCCCGACGTCAAGGTGACAGCCGCACTCAGCTGATGCAGAGGTGTCGCTCCTGACGTCCACGGCCCGCTGCCTGCTCTTCCAGCCTGGAAACAAATATTATTTTTGATATTAGGAGACTTCGAACTCACCGACTGCTGTTTCTACGTTCAAAACTATGTTAAAACAATTCAAATAAATCATACTTCACCATTATCAAAAAGGCATAAAATCAATGTAAATCTGGCTCAATGGTATTATTTTTCAAGTAGTGGAGAATGTTTTGGGCATGACGGTGGCAGTCGACGCTACCTTGGAGAGTACGCCCGCCTGGCTGCATAGACCAGGATTCAGTAACATCATTCGGCGTGATATTAACTTGCTTATAGTCTGAGCGCCGCCCGCAAGTCGCATTTAAAAATAATTGAATATAAATAACGCGTGGCAATTTCTTTTCTTTCAATTTAACTGATATTACTTGTTTTGTTTGTGGAAGAGTGTTATGTCTGGGATTCTAATTCCAGTGTCGGATCAGCCACTAATAATTAAATATATATTTTTAATTAATTTTGGGATGTTGCTCATTGTACATTTTGATTCATGACATTGAATCACTCAATGCTTTGCGTTATTAAAAAGAGGCTTTTGATAATTATGTAGAGCAAACTTTCTGTATTCAGTGGCGTTATTAGATTAGCCCTCGTGCAGTGTGATTCTTATCCGGCCCAAGGTTGGCTTTTTGCGAATATTCAATGCAACCAAAAACCGTCGGGTGTTGCAATCATTCGAAGGGGGGAGCATTACGCTTGCTCGGCGCACTCCTGCATGCCGAAAGCCAATTTACTGACCAGCTGAATGTTTTGTATCGCGAAATGAATTGTGTAAAATGAAATTTATTGAAGTGAATTCCGACAGTTTCTGTTTATAATATTCCACTCTGATTATCGAATGAGGCTCATTATGAAATAATACGATGTATACTACATTTTGGTCGCAAACGAGATTATTATTACAGTAAACACGCCACACGACTCACACGAATAAAGCATTCAAATATTTGATTTTAGTTTTGTAGCTATACTAGTGTCTAATTTTTTTAAATAAATTTGTCGTATTGAAGCTTCAGATGAATGCATATCTCACATACCAAATAGTGTATGCTGTTTTTTTTTTAGTAAATTTATAGGAACATCAATGAACGTTTTAATATCTATTGTAATATAAATATAATAAGATTTATTTAATGATTTGGGCTGCTCATGACTATTTATAAATAAAATATTCATTATTTTTCTATTATGTTTATTCTAAAAAATAAACACACGGCGACGTTCAGAGGTGAGCGCCGATATACCGCATTATGAGAACACTCGCCAGTCGATTCTGTATATTTTACGTGCAATGGATATATAGTTTGTTACAACAAACCAGTGCGATAAAAAGTTTTTTATTTGGACCGACAGCAGGAATCGTTTACTTGCAAAAAAGCACCTGAGTATTTATAGTTTTTCCATTATTGTGAGTCAACTTCGCGGAACACGTTCATTGTCTTCGAGCACCGTGAGCCGCGGTGCACCAATGTGCAGGCGATTTCTATCTGTCCTCCGAAATCACTCTGCACTTCCTAAGCTGCCGATGATTCATCATTTACTTCCTATACGTGCTTCAATTTTTCCATTACATAATTTGCCATGCGCCAAAAAGTCGCCACGACTTTCTGACTTGCAATATTTCAAAGCTATAATAGGAGATTCGCGTGGAGGAAATCGTAAACGCAAATCGCAAACGCACACAATCTTTATAGCGTTTAATATTTTATGGATGCTGATAATTTTTTGTCTCGGTGGAAAAGATTCTGCCGTGGCGCGCATTATTAAATTTTGTACGCTTAATTGAGAATAATTTATATTGTTCTTAAAAGCATAGATATTCCGATTCCCGATCTCGCCTGAAAATGACATCACTATACAATTAATATTAACCGGGCACGCTTCGTTTGTTTACAATGACACGTTCCCCGTGTCCTGCTCCGGGCATGCATTCATTTCTATTAACGAGCACACGACAACGAAGCGAAATAGAGTGACCTCTGCAAAATGATCTCCAATTCCGCACCGAACTTCATGCGCGCACATAATACAGTATTGAAAATAAATATTTCGAGCTCGACAGGCGCGCTTTGATGGTTGCAAGTAGTGATGGTGGTGCCTCTTATGGCGTCACACCGGAGCGCTTTCGGGCTTGTTTTTGCTGTTGAACAATGGTATCTCGTCCTTGATCCTGGCTCGCGTGCGGTGCGGCGTCTCGTCGGCCCTCCGCGCCTCGGCCCGCGCGCTCGGTGGCACGGCGGCGCGGCGGCTTTTCCGAGCGCGCTGTCAGTCCGCGCGCGATGTCCACCTGACATAGTCGAATCGGATACCCACCACTGACTGAACAATATAACAACATTGTGTTTAATCCGACTGTGAACGTATTCAACTGTGATTTAGTTTAAGTGAGTGTAGTCCAGTGGTCGGCCTGTTGACATTTTAGTTTTGCCTGTTTTTATTTTTGGGTTTGGTTATATTTTTTGCAAGGCGTATTGGAAAATGCAGCCGGGGAATATTGCGCGTTTGTTTCGTTATCATGATCAGGCTTGTTTGGTTTTTAAAAAAATACGCTCTATTTGGCTCCACTTTGCAAATAGCTCGCACAATCGTTGAGCATATATTTTTTCTTACTTCTTGAAAGGCTGTAGTAATTTTAATTGAAAATTTTAGCAAGCATTGTCGATTCGAAGGATCGATCCGAACATTTCATGAATATCAAAATAGTACTAGCGAATGTTTAGAATAATTTACAATTAAATCGCAGTTATTAGTCGATTTACCCAATCTCGATCTTCATTAAAGCTGGACGTTAACTACTTTGTTTTTGATATATTCACGTTTTTATTTTTTGTAACCTTCAGACTGTTCAGTTTGAAAAAACAATTCAATTAAAAAATAAGGATAAAATAACCTGAAAAATGTATTTGTACTATCTGTATTGTACTGGTCGTGATTTATTTAATTGCTAAGGAGTACTTACCAATATAATTTGAATATGTTTACCTAGACATTCTTAGATTAGGTTGTGCTTACTCCTTTCCGGTACGTAGTTTTGCTCTGCGGCAGAGTTTCAACAAGAAAATATACTTTCAATGCTTTCATTCAAGCTTTAATACTATTCAACTGTGAATTTCAGTGAGTGCTATAATAAGAATCAAGCTGTCTCACGAGGGGAGCAAGAGCATTCGAATAATTAATGTTAGGGAAATTTCTTCGAAGTCATTAAAAAAGCAATCGGTTGTTTTGCTGTACGCGTCCACCGCACGCCCGACGCTTTGTTATTAATGTCGTCTACAAATTTTCCAATACGTCTTCACGAGTTTTTTTTAATTTTTTATTACTTGAATACAGTTCTCAAGTGCCAAGAACTTACGGCAAGTGAGTTTTCTGGGAGATAGTTTAGCATACATGTGTTGTGATTTAAGTGAAGATTAAAATGGGATCGACTTTTGCAAAGGTAAATAACTATTCTGAATTTATATATTTATTTATTTAAATGCTGCTGTGCAAAGTCGCTATTTTATTTATAATGATATAAGTGAGGAGTATTAAATTTGTTTATTTATGTAAATGACATCACTAGGTGCTCATATGGGTGTTTTTTTTTTATAACATTGATTATAAGCCTTGAGATAGGAATGTGTACTATCTGCAATGAAAACAATATTTATGGGTCAAATTGTGTTTTTATTTACTTGATAAGCGCATAATACAATTATAAATTCATAAATAAATTATCACTTATGTCGGTAATTTAGGCACCTACCTAGGCTTTGTTCAAAACATAGCTTTCAGTCGATTACTAAGCGGCATATATTTTTTTAAATAAATTAATACTATTTCGATGTTCGAAATCTACTTATTTACTAGTTTAGAATCCAAATCGCAGGTTTTTGGTAATTTTACTATTACTTACAATTTTTTTTTGAGAATTAGTAATTTGACAGCTTTGAAGTTTTTGTTGAATATAATTTATAGATTGAATGTTTCTTTGAGAATCCAGAATCAGGAAAGATATTTTGATACCATATTGAATTGAGAAACGAATATTTAAAATAGTGATACATTTATATTACACCTTATAAATGTATTCCAGAATTCATCTAGATTGATCAATTTGTAATGAATCTAATAAATTAATTTTCACAATTTTTACAATCTTTATTGAGTGTCATCGTGTCAAATAATTTTACTATGAAAACATAAATTCCAATATAAACTGTCAAAATTAACCACATCCTTACTATCTCAGAGCGTCGTGTATTGACAGCATCCTATTAAAATAATTGAAAAGGCAATTTATGTCCAACATACATCACTCGATCGAGATCTCACCGATTTACAAGCGACGATATCCAGTTGTATGAACAAGTAACTCATTTCAACTGTCACGCTTCCATCGACAACTTGTCTATTCACACAAAAACAACGCAGTAATTTTCTCTTCCCGTATAGTCGTTACCGAGTACGGCGTCGGCTACATTAATTATATCAATCCGGGAACCGCAGTACGGGCGGGCATCCCGGGAATGCCTGCTCGACAGAGAGGAATAAGCTCCGAGAAGACAATCGTTTCCTGCCTCTTTGAAATATCGCTGGCCGCACTCGAAAATAACGCGACCGAGTGAACGCGCCCGGGCCCGGCGATTCGCGAGGCGCGCGACTTTTCCCGCATTCCGAGTCGCGCGCCCCTCGGACGAAAGCACTTTAGCATATCTGCCGTTACGCCATCGATTGTGCTCGCACCGGAATGGCCACACCGGAAATTAATCTGTGAATAAATCGCGTTTTGTATGATTTTTTTTTTCGTTAACATCGCGTATGTATGTGCAACAAATTACGTATGCAAAATTGCAACGGATTGTTTTCATTTTTGCGTTTTCACTTTTTTTGAATGTTTTTCTTTGCGTTGCCTCCGCTCCGTTGTCGGCGTTTTCTTGTTGTGACTGTTTTAATTGCTCGATTCCCCTCGGCGAATCGAATGTAATTGCAATTAGCGCTGTCAGACTGCAAATATATTTTTTCCTATTAATAGACGTATCTAGAAAGCTACGTTCTAAGCATTAAAGTTGATTCCTCAAAATGATGACTTCAATACCAGCATTTACTTTGAACACATTGCGTCTGAGCTTAAGGGTTTACATTGGTACCGGAGTGTATCGATGATTGGATTCGAATATGTTCCTATACGTGAATTCATGAGATCCATCCATCATTTCTCGGTTCAGTGTTCAGCACGCTTGGCAACCGTTTTGTCCCCGGTCGAATCTGGGAGTAGAAGTAAACATCAAACTGAGGTCATACCGAGCTGGATATTCCACTTGTTCGTCTGCATATATATATATAATCTTCTTTTAGACTTGCTGAACTTATATATCTTCCGCTAGAAAAATAAATTTAAAATACTTTAATTTGGTGAAACTTTAAGCACATATTTTAAACTCACCTTGTACCATGTTTTATTAAATCAAGTCTCTTGCCCCGGTGCCTTGATTTTCGTAAGTCACGTCTTCATCCCTAAAATGTTGCAAGTGCGCGAATATTCGTGAAATTCTTCTTTTTCCCTGGTAAGGTTAAAAACCCCTCGCCCGACCCGCCTCGTGCGCCACCACTGATCCTACAAGAATCTCCGCAAATAGAAACTCTGGTACCCAGTGGCGCCGAACTTTTGTAAAATCCACGCAGTTTTAATTTTCAATTAAGACTGCGTCATTTTCACTTACACAACACTTTTTCGTGCTTGTTTGTACAAGCCAATAATAATCCACTCACGTTAAAAAGTAGTGTTTAATTCAATTTCGTATGTAATTATTTGTGAGTATGATTAAATGCAATATTATTATAACGGCTATACTTTGATGGTTATTACGCAGCTTATATTTAACAATTGTATTTTTATGTATTTGCACAATTATCAATATTCTCATTTTATTTATTTATGTAATGAAAGAGCTGTTAAAATTTAGCATCCGATCATTTCTCTAATGTACAAATAGATTTAACTTATGACATTTCATTCAAAGTTGATGTCTTTCCAAAATATCTTGAAATTTCTACTATCACAAGATTTTTAAGGCAAACTATAAAGATATTATCATTTCCACGCCCTCTTCACGTGAATAATGCTCGAATTTTTTGATCGACACTATCATTTACTTGTAAAACCTCCAAATGTTTTTTGCCGTATTTTTCATGTTATTTGAAAATAAAAAAAAAACCTTTTAACAAGGTCTTCTTGAAAAATAATCGCGATGTATTTTTCTTCACTGCAAAAAAGCAATTTGCGCCAGCAATAATCATCAGTTTTAACAAAATGTAAGTCACAATTTGTAGCCAAGCACATGGCTTGTTCGCGGTCCAGTGGGCATAAATCTTACTTGTAACTCAGCCTCAGCAAACATATTTTTTATTGACGATGATTGCACGCCATAGTTAATCACCTGTTTTTCTTCAGCCAGAATTAGCGTTTTTTTTTTTGGAGTATTAATTTCGGACACTTTAGCTGGCCGCTGAGCGGATCGCGGCCGCGGAGTACTGAGCGCGACGTGCGCTGCCAGGACGCACCGTAATCATGCAATTGAGTTATGTTTTTTTTTTTTGGGCTTGATTCGTTTATAATGGGTCGCTCTGTGTCGTATTCTGTACACGGCTACCGTTGTCGATATGTTTTCTATACGTACTTATGCCTTGCCGTCGTTAGATGTTAATACATTTTTTTAAGACTTCCGGATGTTGTAAACGCCTGCCATTTACCGGCTATCTTTTCTCGCTGGGAAAATTATACTGCTGTTATTGTGTTTGCACATTTCGCGGCTGTATTTTGAGCTTTACGTCGTTTGGGGCAATATCGCATGTTTTTGTTTTTTGACAAAGAGCTTTGATATGAATTTGCTCCCTGCGTCACATGCGGGTGTATTCCTTGAAAAAAGCGAAAATATGATGATAGTACGTTCGCTTGTAGGCTCTATCCTGCGAAAAATTCAAAAGGATGAAAGCAGTAAAAATGTATTAGTATCTAGTAGACGGAAAGATGAACGAATATTTCCATAATGCAACTAAGTGAAGGGCTATGAAGAAAAATAATATTTGAAACATCGCAAAAGGTCCGGATGACTAGAAGAAGATGTTTACATGGAAAATGGATGGGAATAGATTGCTCGGGACAGAGATAAGAGTACTTGGAAACGGCTTTGACCGAGGCTGTCTGTGCTATAAAAAAATGTCTAAATACTAAAAAAAATAATCTGATCATCCTTTAATATGATTTCCTTCCGAATTAAAATGTACGTTCGAGTTACGATCGTAGTTACAGCATCTCGCGTAGTCATGAGTTTTAAAAGATATGTCCTGATAAGAAACGATAGTACCATTTTACTCGCTTATCTCGTGTCGGTTGTATTGTCATAGTCAATATGTTAATCTGTACCAACGAGATTAATCTGCAAAGCTTGAATTAATTTTTGTGTGGGGACCAAACGCTGATCATTTCACTGTTCGGCTTCTCGCCCGGAAAATACTCTGCCTCTCTTATCGGCCGAGAGCGGCGATGCTCTCATTGCGCGTCTTGAGATCGGCGACAAGTGCTCTCCCCCGCGCCCGGACAAAGCGCCAATCTGGCCCGACAATGGCCTGCAGGCGGGCCGTACTGTTATTGGACAGGATACTTTGAGTATCGCATGACTCTGAGTAAGCTAATTGTTGTGCCGGCGATGGCTGATATGAAACACGATTCATTATCATCGGGGTTAAAGATATAGCGCCTATCAAGAGACAATGAACGATAGTCGAATACGTGCTTATAATATTTAGAACAGACTAAACAACACAAACAATTATCTACACTCTTTTTTTGTTGCCGTAAGTGCTGTAGTTATCCAGATGCATGGCGTGTTGCTTGTTTGTCACCCGGCATGTATGTAATGCCTCTGAGACTACTCAACATTTTATATTGTTCGGATGATATAAAACGCGACACAATTTATTGCGAGTATCGAGTTCAAGTGCCGATGATGGCATCATCATTTATTAACCACAAAGATTCTTAAAATTATCCATAGCATCATAAATGTTTGTATTCGAAAAACGATAGCTGTTTATAGCTTCTTGAAAACCTTCTACACCCGTCGCAACTTGTAACTGATTTGCAATTAGCCAATAGCGTTCTCTTTGGCGTTGTTTGCGTTGGTTTTGTGGCAAAACCATTTAAAAAACACAAAATAGAGGAACGCTATTGACTGATTGCAAATAATATATCCTATGTTGCTATGGAATATGGTAAGGAAGCAATAAAATGATGCGTTCGTTCATATTTCAGTTCACATTCATACTTACATTACTTCTGCTGTTGCTATTTTACCCACCGATCGATATTTATCACAATATTTGTATCATTGGCACTGCTGAGTCAGATCGATCATTATTTCGTATATATCTGTATACGTGCAGTCGTTTTTGTCCACTTTGCAATTATGACAATGTGAAATGTCCCCCAACGAGACTCGACCGCAACACAATCGATACCCTTCAAACGAACTCCGGCTCTCGGAGACTTGCCTCAGCTCCGCTGGTGCGGTGAGACCAAATCGGAGTGAATAATTTGTTTGCGCCGGCGGTGCAATGTTTAGTCTCTCTGGAAAATTCAGGGGTGAAATGAAATCCCACAGCACACGTGGGAAGTGTAATGTATCACAAATTGATGATACCATATTTTTGGCATGTTTAAATAATATTTCACGTATTATATTTGTGGTGTCCAGATAATTCGTATTTTCAAATAGATATTCATAAAATGTGTAAAAAGTTCACTGGGGCAGATGTTGTTTTGCAAAAAATGTTAAATTGAAATGATTTTAATTTTATAGTAGCACTTTCCTCTGGATTACAAAAATCTTTCCTTTTTTTTATAGGTTTTTAAAAATAATTATATCTTAAAGCGGATACTATAATATAACAAAACAGGTGTAGACAAAAAGTCATTATGTTGAAATATTGCTGTTCTTAAAGCCCTCTACCCCTTGCAGGGAATCTGACATTCTGACACGTATGCGATCAAGTCATCTATCATTATCACGATAATTAATGTTTTTAGATAATAAATATATATTATTTCTATAGAAGATAGCTAAATAGCGTAGAGTTGCAGAATACCTGGAACATATGAAGTTTACTATTTATTTTTAACCTTACGAGTGTTTGATCTTTCTAGTCGTGTGTACGATTCGACTCGCTCGTAAATTACATTCGTAGTAGGATATTTAACCGAGTGGAGTGGAGGTTACCGGAATTCGCGAGTAACGAGCTCCGGGTTGCGAGGACTCGCTTCAGCCCTGTCCTGGCTGCGGCGTGGCGTGGCGTGGCGTTCCTTTTTGCGGAGACGCGGGCGACTCTTGCACGCGCGGGCACGGCCAGGCCAGGCCAGGCAGTGCCGGCGCGCACGACGCGCGTGCCACACGCGCAGTGCGACCGCGCCTTTGTCTCAGGCCGCATACCGACCCCGACACCGGCAACACTTCCACAAACCTGCCGAAGCTTCTAGTAACTTCCGATCGGTCAAAGTGTTCAATTATTTATTGATACTGTTCTAACTCTTTTGCTTTGTGTTGTTTATTGTATTTTGAATTTATTCAGTGTAATATCATTTTGCGCCCCTGTGATTTTGCGATTTTTTGGCGGTGCGGTGTTTTTGTATAAATAGCGATGAGTCTCGAAAAGGGACTGAAGAAATTACCGCTCAAGGGAGATCTCATTTGGAGTATGCAAATTAAAGACAAGGAAATCGTTAAAAACGGCTCGAAGGTGAGCCGTCACATTATGCATTGCATGCTCTAATTTTTTGAACAATGTTTAAATCGCTCTTTCCTTCTTCTCCTGTGTATACATTAAAATATACCAGTACTATGTTCTGGTTCAAACTTTTGTAAGATATAAATTTATTTCTTTGGTATAAAATAAATAGGTGTTCGTTTTCAAATATTTGTAATTTTTTAATAAAAATAACGCCCTGTAATTAACGTTGATTTAAAATATTATTAAAAAGCAGTACAATTTTACGATGATAATTTAAACGCAATTAAAACATAAATTGCCGTATAATAAATAATACTGTCACTTATATTTTCTTTTTGATACATAAATACTCGTAGAATGTAAATATTCAAAACTTAATTTTTTTTTCAGATTTTAACTTTCACGAACTATTACGGACCCTGCAACACATTTTAATATTTTATTTTACCAAAGTCTAGAGACACTTGATTTATTCATTATATATTTAGTAATAATAAATTTCATACAAAATATATTCAAATTAAATTAAAGCTTTTATAAGATAGAATATGAACTTGTAAGTGTAAATTAACTAGTGCGAGTGTATAAAAATTATAAGAGTAAACGAAATATATTTGAAAAACGTATACAGAGTATATAAATTAAGGCTTCGAATGAGTTTTCTGGTCTATTCCCAAGGATGCTGCGACTCACAGACGTGCGCCGGGAGCGAAGATCCTTTGTACTTGCGTTTTAAAATAAATTACAAACAAAGCGCGCCTCGCCTGCCGGAAGACGCGATCGCGGCTATCGTCACGCCCCATTCACCGTAAGCTTTTTTAATTTTGGCGTCGAGAATGTGTGCCATCATTGTTTCGATTGCTAACAACGAAGCCATTTTAAATAATTTGCACACATCGATCAGTGAACTTACATCACTAAATCCTATCTTAAAATTTTTATATCTTACTATAAACTGGAACTAATAATTTTACAGTGCAATATACAAGTAAACATTAACAAACACTAACTCTAGTGTATGAAATGATCTATTGGTAGGAAATGATTGCTGTAAATTGTTTTGCATTAGGGTTTTTTTTTTTTTTTTTTTTTCAGTTGAGTGTCTTGTCTATTGTTATATTTTAATAACAGGAAGATAAATATATATTTTTACTGTATATTTATGAGATCAGTTTGCGTGCAACCCGCTGCACTATAATTACGTTTTGAGGCCTAAACAAACAAAATAAGACAGGTGTCATTAAACTAATTAGACCCGGGGATTTTTAAATAAATCTTAACCTACTTTATGAATGGTCGTAACGAATATACAGTTTATGGAGTAATATGTACATAGATTCACTTAAAGATGCTATAAGAAACAAGTGTAATCAGTCATTATTAGTTTTTTAAACTTTTTTATTCGATTATTAACAATTTCAAAAAGTTACTTTACTATCATGGCACTTAAATTGCACTTACTAGCATTAAAATGTTTTCGTCGATTATTTGATTGATGACACTCATTTTTTTGTACTTGGTCTAAGTACTCTGTACCTTTAATGGCGTGTGATTATTTTCTAATCCATCATTTCCATTTAGAAAGTTGGCCAGCGCAGGACCGCGTGCCCAGACAAGCCCGGGCCGTGTTGGTCCGAATTTACATAGTAAATTGTACACTCCTGGATACAACTGCCTCTCGGAGGTTACGTTTAATTATTTTAATACACTACCGACGGGGGATTGTTTCAAACCGATTCGGGCTTGTTTGTATCTCCACGGATCTCATGATTAATGGTCTTGTAAATTAATTATAGTTTGTGGCTTCTTGCGTTTATCTCTTGAATTCTCGATAAGTTGGTACATTTATTCTAAGATACTAAGGTTAGCTTGTTGGCTCATTTTTTGGTCAGTTGTATCATATGTGAGGGTTTGTCGATTAGATCCCCGATGTTTTCATCCCTGCTCATTACAGCTTACTAAATTTCCGTTGCAATTGTCAGTGCTAAGATTTTTATCCATAGGATTTCTCGAAGTAGAAAATTCTATGGAATTGTAATAAAACGAAGCCTTGCTTTGAAGTGAATTATATTATAATTTAGTTATCATTTAATAATGTGTAATATTATACCAAATAATAATTATAAAATAGCAGTACGATTTATAAGTGTGTTCTTTTCTGAACAATGTTATTATTATAATGTTTTCTGAATAATTAAAATATAATTCTTCTGACAGAGAGAACAAGAAATTCATGAATTTCTTTGGACTGAATACATTGTGTACTTAATAAATTAGTACTTTTTTTATGCAAGAATAATATTAATGTTACGATCACACATTGAGAACATTTTTTTAATGTTTATATTAGGTTGAAACACAAAAAAGCGTCTTTTAAAACGATAGGGGGTATTTTAGGGCATGCACTCTTTTATCGGTTGTTATTCATAATAAATTAGGTGAATTGTTTTGATTATTTTATTTTCTTTCTATATTTTTATTTTTTATAAATGGTATTAACATGTGTGTTTTCAATAAGTAAATAATATTTCATGCTGAAGAAATGTGTCTCAATATTTTCACAATGTCTTGACGCATTATTTTCAAAAGTTTCATGAACCCAAACATTTGATGCGAAACTTTAAACCCCATAAAGAGATTCAGCGCACAGGCGCGTCACATCCGCACCGAGCAATTAGGTTGCTCCCGAAATACCAAAGTCCCTTGTGGAGCACCATCGGGTTCATACTGCGAATGAATCCAACTTTTCGCCGGAGTCATCGTTAGGCCGAATAAAACGCGCAAACTTCGTGCAAGGTTAAACCAGCTTGCGTGCGAGAGCTTTATTTTCGGTGTTGCGTCATTTTAGGTCCGAAAATCCACCCGGTTGCATTATTTCCATCGCATGACCTTGTTCATTATGGGGGTAAATGCACACGGCCGACCCCTCGTATCGATTTGTGACGGTGCCCCCGTGCGAGCACTCCGGGGGCCGAGTTGTGGCAGGTCGCGGGTCGCACATGCGCCTTCGCCCCGAAGCCTCCTTCCCTAGGTTGGCAGAACTGACAACACGATAGACTAGGGCACACTCCGGCAGAAGGGTGCGACCACTGACGGGCCCCTGTTGCTCTTAAAACACCCGCAACGCAATAAATCGAATATAGCTCAGCAAAAAAACATATCAGAAACTACTTCACCCGCGGAAAGGGTGTGCAAACCGGGCACATCTCCTCAGCTGTCATATCGTGTTTTGTGGAGTGCACTGGAGCTGCCTCCATGCGTGTAATTGTCGGATGGACCACCCTGTTGTGATTGGACCAATTCCATTGATATGATTTTAATTGACGGAGATGATAGCACAATTGGTATTATCGAGTGAGTACCTCAGTTTGGAAGATGCCCTCGAGTGAATCGCTGGGATCAGTACTGGAGAGATGGTAAATACTGAACTTGTTTGTACTCGATCCCGATATGCATGTTTTAAAATTATGCTAGATTTTTTGTGTTGAGTGTTTAATACGTATATTGTTTTAATAATATTACTTTACATTTATGGGGAAACTTTAGACAAACGCGAGCTGATGTGTACAATCCGTGAACTTATATTTAATATGAAATTATCCGTTTAATATTTTAAAATGTTCATAATAAGTTTTTTTTTATATAACCGAATTAAATAAAAATGTGTATTTAGTAATGTGCTTTGAATTTTGAAGAAAATTTATACTAAATTTAGGTGATATTTTTTGTACTAAGTTAATTTCCTGGTATTGTAAAAAGTACGAAAATGACTTTTTATTATTGAATTTATTTCACAATTATTGTCTTCATTTTCAAAGCAACACACATTATTTCGTTTTTCGAAAGTATTTTTTATAAGAAATATTATGGTTATTATTTGTTCTTGTTCAACGTTCATAGGCAGAATTTTTTTATAATATTTCTATTTGCGAATATGCGACTTAAGGGGATAGGAGACCCGCGGTGCCCAGCTCCTAAAATATTTCTATTTGATCTATCCCCGACTAAATATCCATTTGGACATCAAAGACAGCAAGTAAGTACGTAAAACAGCATCACCGAACCCGCGACATGCGGGAGACTCCCTGCCCGTCTCGCATTCCGCACTATAAATACGAGACGACCACTCGGTATGTCCCCGCATAAATCATTTCTCTAATTGAGGGTGGGACGACGGTTTTTTATTGGTAATTAATTTCATGTTCAGTCATATGGAAATTTCGCTCTACTGGATAGACCTCGCAATGGCGCCGTATATCATCACGTAACTATTTTTTTAAATGCCCTACCTCTACTGAGCGAAGGTCTTTTTATAGTTCTGTCACTGTCTTGTAGCATTGTTGCTTTGATGATATTTATGATGGTAAACGATGCTGTTAGTTAGTAAACGAAATGTCGATTGATGTTGATGTTATTGTTCGAAGGACTTGAAAGTTAATCTCCCTTGCGGCTTGCTTTATGAAAACGGTAGAATGAATAATATCGTATGTCGAATGCTTTTCTATGGTCGAGGATGACGTCTGAAATGCTGTGCTGACAGGTGATGGGTGCCATTCAGCTGTTGATCACACGCAAAAAAGGTTTTGTTTTGACGCCGTTCGCATAAAAAAATAGTCAACTTTTTATATAATTAATATTGTGGTGCATTAGTTGCACAAATAATATACTTGATATTTACTGTAAAAATAATTTGAAATATTTTGTCTGCAAACGTTTTTATATTGTGTTTTATTGAGCACACATTCGCTTAAACCGAAGCTTTTTAACATGTATTAAAGTTGTCTTATATTTAATGTCAATACATTATTAAACTTTCGATGAATTCGGTAAGCACTTGAAGCTATAAAATAAAAGGTTCATCTAAAATACACGACTTTCTCACCCAAAGCTATTTAACTAAGCTGTCGCCATTTTTATGCTACATAATCGATAAAGCAAATCTCATAATATCTGGTTTCGAAGCTCTTTAAAATTTCAACACATCGTTATCGATAAAGCTCTGTAGCGAATAATGCTGAATCGATGGCTGATAAATACGCTTATCAGTATTTATCAGACATCGTCTTCGGCATTCATTTTCAAAGACAGTTTTTCGGCTTTTAAATTATCGTATGAGATTTTTGTCGTTCGTGTATTTGGGTCGCAAATAATACGTTCCGTCTTTCGGGGATCGACATTTTCCATACTGACCTTTGCGATGTTAAAAATAGTCTCAAAATAGCTTAGTTTCATTTGCGAAAATATTTTTACTCGCTCTCTGAAATATACTCAATGTCGTGCTGATTAGGATCTTGGCATGTTACTTTTTACATTGTGCTGCCGTGTTGATCGTACATTTCTTTGATATCGTATTTATTATTTATGAAAAAGCCTTTGTGAGGAAACCTTATAAATAAAACACAGGTGTTGCTAATATTGTATGGATATAAACAAACATACTCACTTTTGTTTGGAAATTAATAAACGTTCCAGTATCATAATATTATAACATGCGACTCAATAATTTCGATAATTTATTTAAGTTTTAGTTATACGTTAGAATAAATTATCTCCGATCACACCGAAAATAATAGAGCAAAGGTTCACTCGGCAATCTTAAGGATAAGAGTCAGCGATCTTTGTGTTTTAACCACTAGCCTTGCTGGTTTACTTATTTATAAATTAATATGCTTTAATAAAAACAAACGAGAAAATCGTTTCATTTCATGTATTTGAACCCACACACCCTTGCTATCACGACTAGGTTATTTGATCATTTTGCTCACGGTGCCAGTATAATTTACAGAATATAAATATGCTTTAAATCGATGTTACTAAGGCTTTTAGAGTATTAAATGATTTATTAACACATATAAAAACATAAGAGTAGATGAGTACGGTTATTAAATATAGCAATTTTGTCTTACAATAATATATCGTTTTCATGATTCAGTTGTATAATAATAAATCACTCCAACACAACATGTGCTTGATAACGTAAAATAAATATATTTTGTAGTTTTTTTTTATTTATATTATATTTTAAAACTTTTAAATATTGGTCAGCGCAATTGTAGGTAATTGCGTGTGTGGGAGATGGCTCGGACTCACCTACGAATGTAATTGACTTTTAATTATCGTAGTTCGCTGTTCATTTTGAAACTGAT
Organism: Atopsyche davidsoni; assembly: GCA_022113835.1. NCBI lineage: Eukaryota > Metazoa > Arthropoda > Insecta > Trichoptera > Hydrobiosidae > Atopsyche > Atopsyche davidsoni. Next base: position 2,723,371 of record JAILWY010000006.1, on the reverse strand, counting down.
AAATTCTCTCTAATTACCTACGCGTATTTTACCAATTATTTTTTTTTCTATCGGACGTTTCCACATAAAAGTGCTTCTCAATTATCCACTTACTGGCGTTACGGTACTTGCTGGTGTTGTATTTGCTTCATACGCCTCATTTGCTCCACCTAGATTCTGGGGCAACGCAGTTTAAACGCACCAGTATTTAATATGTGTTACTAGTTGGCTTAGAAATACTGGACAATAAAATTTAAAAGATACCTTACATCCACGTCGTGCGATATATTGTTAAACGACAACTCCTCAAACGCAAAACAACTAATCTGTCGGAGATCTATTACCAAACTTTTATATAAAAATATTAATGGACATATAAACAAGGTGTTAGAAGCAGTATGAATTAATTGCACATATGTCAGACTTGTTACATCTTCGGTATTCACATTTTTTTACAGTATTATATAAAAAGCACAGCAATCCGGGATTAGGAATGGTATATTTATTTAAAATTATTTTTATTATAAATGGCATCCAGGTTCAAAAGAAAAGAAAAGCCTATACGATACCGGTTTCATGTGATTTCCTATATAATATATATGTGACAATACGTACACTGCTGCAATGCATCCGATATTTTTATACCGTTTGCTTGCGTGCCCTTTTCTCTTTTTAGTAATGTAGTTTATAGACTTCTTGTTCCGGTAAACTGAGCATGGATATCTGAAAAGACGCCACATTTGTTATGATTATAACAATAATTTTGTTTAATTTTTTTTAAAAAGGTCAGCTTATTTTTCTTTATTTGGTTATCATTGAAGTCAAAAATTAAAATAAACAACATGTATTTTTTATAAAGACGTTCATAATGTGAAAATATATGGTTCCTTCTTTTTTTTTATATATCCTACTTGTTGCTTGTGTGAATATGTATAAGTTATGATACGAAAGTTTGCTACTGGTATATTTTTCTTGGCTTAAGCTTTTATTTTACGGCAACATAATAGAATCTCCTTATATATTTATCCTCTTATAAAACAATACTTTTTTATCAATGTTTACTTTTTATAGACAGTGCTATTAGTGGTGCGCTATATATTAATATGTGTAGCAGTAGTGGCGTGCTTCTAGTTCGGAATATATTAATAAAAATTTTGCCTAATCGATTACGGAAGATACTTAGTACTGCATCCTTATGGCAAGTAACAGTATATTGACATAAATACATATTTTTGAATTGTTTTAAATATACTCCAGCTGAACGAATGTTGTATTATTTCTACGAACTCTACTGATATGTATATATATATATATATATATATATATATATATATATATATATATATATATATATATATATATAAATATAAATAAGTACTCTTACGTGTGCTATGTAGTTATAAACAGATACGAATATAATTTAAAGTAATTTAAATTTTTTTCAAATAAAACAATTTGTATTGATACGTGTAATGCCAATACAAATCTTTGACTAACCGACACAGACGTGAGCCTAATTGCATGAGATTGGTGCCGACCTATCAAGACGGAGACCCGGCCGGCCAACTCTCGGCTTTAAAATAGCGATTCTTACCACAGAGCTATCAAAACCAATAAATTGTTATCCTAAAGCTAAAAACTTATTAGATCTATTTATATGGTCGAACACAAAACTATTTCATATTTTTTATTAAAATATCCGATTAAGTGTATGTCACATTTGAATGAATTCGGAAATGATTATTTTTTATCAAAAAGTGATTTTCAATACACAATTAAAACTATCTAATTACATTCTATTTAGGAAGGCAAATATATAAACAACCTATTATTACATTAGGTAGACAAACATTCAAGATGGTTCATTATTTCCGGTGGTATTGTATTCTGTTCTGTATCAACACAACATACGCATGCCTGGCGAAGGGAAAATAAACCCAGGACAAAGGAAACACAAATAAATCCCCAAAATCTTTTGTAACATCATCAGCGTCGCTTCAAAGGGCATTCTCACGTGCCCATATTATATTTGTGGGCTGTGAACATGTCGTATGTCGTGCATAGTACGTCCCGGTGTTCGTATTATTTTGGTACAGCCGCTGACTCGATGTGCGCGGTACGCACCGCCCTCGCATTACGCGACCTGTCCTGCTGCAAGAATATTTCTGACTCTCTCGTTGGCCAATAGACTTTTGGACATGTTCCATCGGGCCGTAGCGGAAAAATCTCCTCAATCCACGTACCAAATAACAAAATCTGGAGCCGGCCAACTTTTTGTAAAAATCCAAACTCTCGAAATAAACGAAGCTTCATAGCTCGGCAGTCAGTTTTAATTGTGCGAATTCAACATGTAACTGAATGTTGAGATATTTCATGCAATATTTAGATAATCGATTCATACATGCATGTTTGCTTCATAAAGAAACTAAACATGGAGTAATAAATCGCTTAGTTTTTGTACTAAGAGATAATTAAAGCAATCGCCGTTAAGGTTACTACGTGTGAAAACGTTGAAGTTTTTATTAGACAGCCAAGGCATTTATTGTGGCATTTAGTCAAGAAAACTTTACGTATTTTTTTTGAGTAATTCCGTTTCTCATAATTTATGCTACGATTCTCACTGTATATATTCAATTCTAAACATTGAATTGAAAAATAATATAAAAAATCGTAGCACCATAATAGTTCTAAATGTATGAAAGTATTCGAAGACCTCGTCTTATTTCAACATTTTTTTTAGAGTAGTTCGGTTCTGAGAATCCCTAAGCAATGGCGCATTAGTTTTTGTAAACACAACTATGAGCAGTGTTGCCAATTTTACAGACGAGAACTTGTTATTTTTCTGTGGTGACAATATCATAACTGGCGGAAACTGCTTTTTAGGCTGTGCAGTGGTGTAAGGGTTTTCAGCGCGATTCGTCCCACGCTGGCCACGGCTATTTTAATTTATCTCAATTCGATGGGCCCTCTTTTTTAAAGCAAGTTTTTCTCTAGTACAATAAAATATCCCAACTCATAGGCAAATAAATATCCTATACAAGAATACCCCGCTTTAGGCGAAGGATACGTTCCGGAAAAAATCGCGTTAAGTGAAATTCGCGTATATCGGGGTTTACGATTAAACATACATACATAGTCAAAACTTAATACGAATCATTTGAATCAATCACTTTAATTCTAAGAACACTTTATGCAGTATAACATGTTATTTTTTCTGAAAAATACATCTATTGTCTTTTGGGTAGCGTTTCTTTCACGTTTTTGTAAAGTATGTTTATAGCACCCAACGCTGTTTTTATTTGTTAAAAGTCAATGACTACATTATGTTCACACACATTCTTAAAAATAAGTAATTCGCGTAATGCGAGGCATTTAAACGCGAAATTTGAAATTCGCGTAATAGTGAAACCGCAGATAACAGGGTCGCGTAAAGCGGGGTATTACTGTATTCTATGATGCCAAAGAGCGTTGCACTGCTTACCCTAAAATTTGTTTTGATTATAACAAAAATATTTTTTATTCTTTTGTAAGTAAAATTCAACGATATCTACGCGTTACGCTTTTTTTTTTAGTCTTTTGTATACGCAATAATTACCCAACATTTATTGATTATACAAGTATTAGTTTCAGTGTACAGTACCGTGTATTCAGTATTCTAACCGACGCTACCATTTTATGTTATTGTACAACTTCGATAACTTAAAAAAATCAATGTAATAATATTGATGCCGCCAGTGACTTGTAGCCTTCTATAGTACACATTCACTTATTAAATTTACACTTCTTATCACTTAGTATAGCGGAAGTCGCCATTATCATACACTCACTTATTTCCACCAACCGCATAGTGTTTAATCCACTGTACAGTGTCGGTGTGGCCAGCTCGACTGTCCGCGGAGTCGTGGCGTGTGGTGCTCCCAGCAGAGGTGGTTCTGCCCGTCCCCGCCCTTGCAGTGACGCCGGTCTTAAATGACTTCTCAGTTATTCCGGTCTAAATTTAAACTTTAATATAAGTGACATGTCCCCGGCGCACTGCAACTCCCTTTTCCGGTTCAAGGATACGGCGTTCCCTATCTGACGTCCTGGAGCCCAGCTGGAGCGGCTAACTTACTCCCAGTAATTATCTGCATAGCTTAATACTTAGAATTCTTGTAGATCTATTTACTGTGGTTAATTATAATAAATTATATATACTTTTTTGTTTATAAAGATTAATGGTAGTGAAATAAAAAGTTGAAGGTTATTTATATATATTTTTTAAATATTTATTATACAATAATAAATCGGTTGTATCATATTTTGTTCCAACCATTTTAACAATTGTATACCTGAGCTTCAAATTTATAACAAAATGATTGTTACCTCGTAAGAGGCATTTGATATTTATCGGTTGAGAGTTTTTGGTTTATCGGATTGAACCATCGATTAAAAATACGGAGCATCGCGCTAAAATAACCATAAAACAATTCTCAACACTAAAGCGTTTTGTAGATGTATGCTCTTTTTTTTTTACAGAAGTTTTGTATTGGAATATATTTACTTTTATTAAATCAATGTTTATTGGTATTTGTATGAAAATATCAAGTTTAAAATATTTTAATTGTTTTATTAAAGCCTTGAAGGGTCAATACGTATCATATGAATATTCCTAATTTTTCACGAATGTTAAGTCTGACGTGTCGGATCCATTTAATCTAAAATTCCAAATCGACTTGTTTATAAAAAGTTCCACGTGTGAATTGAAAATAAATTCGGCTGCGCAATACGATTATTTCGCCTCGGCCAACCGGCGCTCGCCGTTGCGAAACACCGATATGCTAATACGATGCTTATTGATTTATCCCAAACAGTAGTACATATTTATCCACCTGAGAATCTACACGGAAGTCGTACAAAGGCGCTTCGGGTAGCCATCGGAGACGAGTATTAAAAAACCACGGCGATTAGATTGACTGCTTTCCCTCACGACGCGTCCAGACGGCCCGCGCGGCCGCCGCCCCGCATTCGAGCCGCGGCTCTCAGCGCGCCCGCAGGCCCCGAGCTCCCACCATGGACTTCCTGTCCAGGCTGCTGAGGAAGAGCCCCGCCGCGGACATGTTCGCCAGCTCCCCTCCGCAGGTTGTGGTCGCCATGACGCTGTGACAGTGATTTTGATGAATACGCCGATAGTGCTTATGTGATACAGACAGCAGGCAGGAATGTGTAGAAATAATGCAGTGCAAGCTCATCGCTTGCTTGATATTCGCCGTGTAGTGATGCAGTTTTTAAACATGATTGAAAGAACAACGGCAAGCGAGGCGAGCTAGAACTGCCAAACTTGCTGCCAATCAAAATTTCAAGTTTTTTAAGTGTGAACAATGATAATGCTCCTGTGTCACTTGAAACAAACAATAAAATTAACTGCCCAATAAAGATCGTCTATCGAAGGGTAGTTAACTTTTTGAATTGCAATAAACGTCCATTTATTCGTATTTGATTTTGATCAGAAAAAATGATAATCACGCGTTCAATCATGTTTCAAGACCTCCGAAAGTGTATTAAATTAGTTTTAATGTCGTGCCAGTATTTTAGATTAGCGTTGTGTGGTCTTGCCGTTTAAGTGCACACCGTAGGGTGATTTGAGTGCTGTTATCCGTCACACTAACGAAGCTGCGCTTGTGTATAACATGTCTGATTCACGAGCTGCAAATAAGCTTAGTATAAAAACGTGCCTCACGATTCGGTCGGTTCGTTTGTTACCTGAGCGGTGGGACAGCCAGCCTCTTTGTTTTGACATTTTTCCTGCGCCTGGGCCCAGCTGTCCGCAGCCGAATTGGCACAGCCCCATCGACGTACTGCCAATTACCCAATGGAGAATAGAAAATGCCCGCCGCTCATCACTCCGGTCTAGATTCTCGACGCCCGCCGATAATCCGCGATCACCTCGCGCGGGATCTCGCCGAGCTTCGCGCTTCGATGGACCCCAGGAATTAGCATGCCGGAATCGGTTTACCTAGATTCTATCATTCTTAATTACTAACTTGTTTTCCGATCGTAGCGCATCTATATTATAATCGTGTCGAATAGCGCGAGCGTTGCTTTAGTATAATTATGTATTATACTTTTATTGGCGCTCGTCTATGGTGGAATGCCAATCTTATCGTTGCATTCCAAATTAATAATCGTTCTTATATGCCGTTTTGTTGAACATAGTGTATAGCGTCTCATTTATTATTAAGAAAATTGGTTATCCATTTTAATACGTTGTCAATTTTAAAAAGTCTTTTTTGCAATAGTCTTTTATGTAATATATTTAAAAAAAAAAAAAAAGATGATACCATGTATGTGCATTGAATCGTTTATTATTTTGTTGTGCACAGTACTTAAAACGGAAGAGATGGTTGATTGGTTCATTTCAAAGCAAAAGTAATGGAAACGATTTAAAAGTCACTGTTTCAGTAATTTAAATGTTGTATAATTTTGATAAAAACGTTCAGATGTAAATATCGTGACCTTCAAAAACAAGCGTGTGAATATTTGTTGTACAATTAATTCGTATTATTGTTGATTGATTCAAAATTCACACCGTCTGTCACTAAAAAAATCACTCTATTCAAAGTAAACCGACAATGGTGTATTTCGCTTAACTTTCTATAAAATTACGCACACGAATCAAACAATGAACAAAACAAGCTTTAGCAAAAATAGTCTAATTGAATGAATCTACAAAAGAAGCCGCGGCCGCGCGCTGTTATTATATTTGCTTTATTTTCCACGGGCGTGACTTTGCCCGCTAAATTCTTCTCTTTTTACTCGGCGTTTGGCAGAAGTTCAAGCTTGTGTCGGGAAAGCTCATCTCGGCGCGGCCTTGGCCAACTGCGCCGCGAGGGAACATGACGTCTCCTGGAGGACGTCCTGGTGGGTGCCAGGACCAGCCGGCCGGGCACGCGTAGAAACGAGTTTGAAAACCTGTACCGGTAGAATCAATTTTACTACCGAAATGACCTTAGTCCTCTTGAGACCTCTCAAACCCATCATCAGTATTGCAAAATATTTTTTAAATAAAATTCTGATTTTTAAGTAATATTTCAATTCATTGCATTCGGATGTGCATCCTGTCTGTGTAAATGTTTTTTTTTTTTTTCTGTTGCTTTCAAATGTGTCGCTGCAGTTAATTTAAATTAACCGTCGGCTTTTCTCCAACCACTGCTGGACGAGAGTCACGTGCAGTTATATCTCTCATCTATATTTCATCATTTAACGTTTTTAATATTTAAGGAAGTCGTTATCACATAAACAGCCACAAATTCAACATATAAAGTCGTTTCATTTACTTTAATAGTCCAATTCAGCGGTTAAAATTACATTAAGTAACATCGCTCATATGTTTAGTACACGTCATTATCGTTAAACTGTATTTTGTCAAATGCAACCTACATATCAACCGATCATTTACATTAATTTTTCAAACATTCATCCACGCTTTCAGAGATTTTTTTTAATACACCTCCTCCTTTCGCCTGCATCTTTTGTGCATCGAATAAACGCTTATTTCTACCAAAACACACGTACTTGTTTCAAGTCTTTTTGAAATACAACTTAAGTATGCTATCATCTAGAATGAACTACGAACAAACAACGGCTATTTCTTCCGTGTTAACATGTACTATATGAGAACACCGATGCTTTGATTAGCGCTACTTCGTTAGGCTCAACGGTCGCTACGTATAGTGTGTATGGACAGGCATAGGCTCGCAGTAATGGGTTAATAAGTTGCGATTTTTAAAAAGCTTTAATCTGTTTTGATTCCGCGGATATCAACGGACGGTTTGTTTACACTTGGCCCGCCACAATATCAAATCCGATGAAGTTATCCAGCGCTCGAGGCTCGTGCGGGTCCACCTGATATTTGGCAGCTGGTCGGCGAGCGGTCGTGCCAAATTGTACCGGGTTATTGCTCTATTTCAGTATTCCATTTACGTAGCGTTTTTTGTATTGCCGGCGCATTATCTCTCGTATGGGAATATTACTTCAGCGCTTGTCGCAAATCACCAGTTTTGGATTCACAGCACCTCGTGATATTGCAGGTGCAACATGTAGGTGTTACATTTTATGATTGTTTTTGACGTATTTCACCGAAGGAAATATTTTGTAACCATTGTTTTTATTCAGTTACAAACTTGATGTTAATTATTTTTAATAATTTAATGTAAACGAAATACTCGGAAAACGATATTCTTTTTTGATACAAAAATAAATGCATATTTTGTATGTTATTATATCACTCAATTGAGTTGTGAAATATTTTATATTTTATGATATGTATTGTAATATATTTGTTATGTTGTAATTTTAATATTCAGCGAGTATTGCTACAACCAAATAATAATTTTATTACATGCCAGTTTTGTATTATTAAAAAGTAATATTTAGAAGCTGAAGTATATTATTTTTATTTGAAACACAGTTTGTTCACCAAGAAATGCAATTGGTGTTGTAATTCACCGATTTATGGCGTAACAAGTGATTTAGTTACGTACCGTTATTTATTAAAATTATTTCAAAAAGGTATTTGTGTATTGCGTTTTCATATTTTTTAAATTAAATTAATTATAACACTATTTCCTTTTTATCGATCGCGATAGAGCGATCAAGCAATTAATATGGCTTCGTTCAGATAATATCATAATTTATAATTAACACTGAGGTATTTAAATATTTTACTATGGAATTTAGTCAAACCGTGGTGGTCATCAATTAAATATTAATATCTTTGATTCTCGGAAGCTATTCCAAGTATGCAGAGAACATTAATAAAATACTCGATATAAATAAATTGGTTTTAGTTTCGATCCAATTCCTCGCGAAATGAGTGCTTTTGGAGCCGCGCTTAATAACACGCCGGGCACGCGTTCATATTTCACGTAAAATCTTAAAATATACGCTATACATCAGATTATAAAATTAAAATTACAGCTATCATATAAAATGTAATTGGGAGTAGCAATTTGTTGCTCTCTCCGTGGTATTGTTGCGCGGCCCGCCGAGTCGCCGAGTCGCCAGCGCGGCCATTGCGACACTCCCGATTGATCGTTTCAAATCGAGTGCACTGACATTTTTATTTCATTTATCCCACTTGAAATACGATTCCGTAGTTATTTTTTTTTACCGTGCTTTTGGGTCATAAGTATGTGTGCATCCAGAAAAGTGAACTTTGTGCAAATTTGCGAATATCGCGTTTTATTGCACAATTTTTTACCACTGTTTCGATTTGTTCAATAGTTTGATTTTTGAATTGGCTGTGCGATCTATGTACTTCCGATTAATATTTTTTTTTTATATAGGAGAATGCGTTAAGTGAATTTTATCTCTGATGTAGCACATTTACAATCAGTTCTCTAGATTATTAACTTTGGTGATATTTAAGACTTTTTTTAGTATTATTTAGTTTAGACCTAATATTTATTTCCTTATGTTTTAATGTATCAAAGTTACTGTTTAGTTTAGTGCTAAAACTATTATATTTATTTTAAAAAAACTCGTTTAGTTTGGATTCAAAATACGTACTGAATTTTATCTATGTAGTTTATAAGAGTATTTACGTGTTTTATTATTGAATTACACAATATTTTCTGATGCTGTGTTAACTTGAACGGCGTTCTGGATTTGCCGCGTGTCCGGTGACATTTTTAATATAATTTAATTATTTCGTCATTTTCGATACTCGCCAGCGCGAAAGTGATACAGTTGAATATTTTGCGTGCTTATAATTAATATTTTAAAATCAGTATCTTGATTACAGTAACGATTTTCAACCTAGTACTATTATATCGAATCTCGATGGCATTCTTTGAACCCAGAATTCCCAAGCTTGCTTTTGTCTGCGATCGTAAAATAAAATTAAACAGTGTCCATGTTGCTGGGGTTTGCTAAACATATCGCAAGATACGCCAGTATGGTAATTAAGTTGATATCTGTGTTCGTTTCTGTTGAAAATACTCACCATGTTGCGACGGATCGAGAATTTTTATATTTATGTAAATCTTCATTAACTCGAATCACTTCACATTCGGATTGGAATTTGAGGAAATGGCGTCTCCGGTCAAAAGTAAACATAACGTTGATATTGGTTATTAGAACCTAATTTGATAATAAAAAAATTGACATTTTATCCGATGCTCATTTGTTTATTTTTTTACAATTTTATATAAGTAATCGAAATAGTATGATTTCATACATGCATTACTTTCTTGTTTTTATGATATGCAGTCCCTTAGTTGTAAGAATCTCATTTATTCTCAGAAATATGGTATGACATAAGTAAATATTTCTATTAGTAGTTTAAATTTATACAAAATTTTAATATTAATTTATAACTTAAAACAAGCCGCAATTTGGGCAATTCTATAGTGTGCTAGGTAGATAAATCAGATTATTGATTATTTGATTGATACAAATTATTCATGTGTATTATTATTAGCTAATATGATAAAAATAATGATTCTCAGAAGTGTAATTTTTGAGCAGTTTTCTAAAGATATTGTAGCAAGATAGTCACACTTTTTTTTTTATTAACTTTGGAGTTCTTGATGATATTGACCTTCCAATTACCCTGTTTCAGACAGCTTCTGGGGCACAGTCACCAGAGCTTCAAGACGTTCCAGCAAATCAACTCCCTGTTCCGGCATCGAAAAATAAAATTACCGATGGTAAGCACATGCTCATCTCCAAGAATCAATTACTAAATTTACAAGAGTGGTTTTTCTAAATCATTCATCCTTCATTTTATACCTCTGGATTCATATTGCTTCTCTGTATCAAGGAAATGGTAACATATTTAACTATATTAAATATCTAATCTTTAATACGTATCTGTGTTAATTTAAAAGAAATTCTACAGAAAATTGTGCAGATATTTCTAGTTTGTAAGTTGAATTTTATGAAAGGCCTCTACACATCACAACCCCTAATAGATCAACCTATTTTACCATATTCATAGCTGTTCAGTTTTTCTCGACAAAAATGTAGAAAACTCAAATATACTAGACAATAAAATTTATCAGTTTTCTGGTAGTTATGTCGAACTATGTTTATAGGCCTATTTTTCGGAAACCTTTTTAAGTCATATGCCCTCTTAAAATGGTTTGTTGTTAATCAAAATTTAATATCCTGAAGCAACATGTATCCAGCGGCTAATCATAAGACAAACATGTAGTCAGCCGGCTCTCCGGTGTGCTGTGTGAGGTGGCAGGTCAGGCCTGTTCAGATAATTAGTCATGGTTATGGCCACCTGGCTAAAAATAGTTTCTCATAGAAATTCAATTTGTGTGTGCCAAAATATAATGCAATTATAATACAGCTGTCCCGATTTGAAGTAGTCCTTTTCTTATTGGAGTTATTTTACCTAAACTTGCAATATCTTAATGTCCTTATCTATTTTTCTCAAATACAGTCGGTTACTTAATTATTTTCTTAACTTAGACACCAACATATTTTAATTTAAGTTTTAGGGTATTGTTAAGAAAATTGAGCAGACTTCTAAAGTTGTAATTTTAAGAAACCCGCTGAGAATAAGCTGTTCAAATTATTATTGTATAACTCAAAGCAACTACTTGACACACTGACATAGAATAGATTAACATTTATGAGAAATGGGAAATACATTTAAATGTTTAGCGATTGATTGAAACAGCTTACAAAAAAGTCAATGAGTTAAAATATATTTTTTGATCATCTGCAATAATTTTATTAATTGTGCTAATTACGACATTACCACATAAGCATTACAACAAAATTTTAATAGAGTTTTTGTGTTTTTTCAAAAATAATTAGTGTGATTTTGCTTTACAAACTAAAAAATCATTACTTGCAATAAAAAAGGATTGTAATATCACATATAAATCATTTAAAAAAAAATTTACACTTAAAGAAATCAACATTCTTATTCCATTGTTTTTTGTATTATTTGATATCATGTCTTATTTTTCAAATCATACAGTACAAGACTGAGTTGCATAACACTAGGTTAAATTAAGTTAGAAATCATCCGGCCTTCATTATTAGAAGTATTTTTCGTCCATGCGTACTAAACACTCGCTCTTTCCAATTAATCCTTTTTAACTCGCCTTGTACCAATGCCTGTTGTGTAACATTAACATTCCAGAATCATCCGATAGTTCTTTAGACTACGGCAGTGCAAACGAGGATTCGGCCCCGCGCGATGATAGTCTGATCGTAGCGTTCTCGGATATCAACTTAAATACGCCCAAAACTGGTGAGGCGCTATCTTGCATCATTTGAATGTGACCAAAATCAAACACACGCTGAGAGCAACACACTCAAAGTTTTCAATTTTAATTCCTAGATGGTATTTTTAAAATATTAGATGTTTCTGTCTTGAATGCAATGTCGAGACGTTGATGTTGTGGTATTGATGTTTATGCTCTCTAGATAACTATAAATTTTGAAATTCTTGTCATTTTTTAAATTCAGTTTTAAAATTCACAATTCATCTGTATTAATGGCTTTTGTTTTCACTTAAAACACTCACAGCTTGTAGCATGTGTAATTGCACCAAGTACTGATTGCTTTTTATATAAATTTTTGTCAAATTTGTCTTTTTGTCAAATTTAAAAAAAAAAATTCTATAAATACAATATATTGAATATTTCTTAAAATTCAAATTTCAAAATTTGTGTATTTTCGTTGCTAAGTTCTTCAGCTATATTAGAAAAGTTATTTCATTAATTTTGGAATTTTAGATAATTTTTATTTTTCTCTTCAGTTATATTAGAAAAGTTATTTCATTAATTTTGGAATTTTAGATAATTTTTATTTTTCTCTTCTGTTACTTATTTTTTTGTTTTACTCATTTTTAATATCTTTTATTTTATTATTTTTCCTTTTTATCGGCACATCAGGCAAAGGAGCTAAACCCAGCCTCAACCAAGTATTTTTTACACCCACCGAAGATTCTGCCAGGCGGGAATCACAAAACTCACACGGAGACGGTCAGGACAACAACTATCGCAATGTAGAGACTTTAGATCCAGCCATTCCGATATCTCAATCTGAAGTAAGACGAAAGCTGAAGGTCTTCAATCCACTCACTGAGTCATTCGAAACTCCAGACATATCTCTGAATGTATCCGGATTGATCACTTGTGAAATAGGTGAAGATCCCTTGAGTACGCCAATAGAATCTGATTCCATTCTACTGCATGAAAATTATAAGGACTTAGTGCTGAATGAGACAAATGTCTCCGAATATCTATCACCAGCATCTCCAAAAAGTACTCCAAATTTCACATCAATAAGTGATGGTACCAAAAATGTATCTGATAAAATACATACAGAGTCTGTAGCAAATGAGCTCGCTGACAATTGTCTTGATACACAGAGCGATGATATAATTGTCTTAACAAATGAAGATGAAGAACTATCTAATTCGTTCGAGTCCGATCATTCATCGGTAATCAAAACTATTGAAGAATATCCAAACCTCAATTTTATCAGAAATTTGGACAATGAACATGATGTGAGTTTAGAAATGGTAAACAATAAGAAGTTTGTTGAAGAACACAGCGCAACAGAAAAAAACTCTTCAATTGTAGCGAAGGAAAGAAGAGATTCTGATGCGTCAATTTTTGTTATTGATTCAGAAGCTGCGTTTAGTGAAGACCTTTTGATTGAAGTCTCGGTAAACTTAAGTAATGATCTCTTAAAAGACCTTGTTGATAATGTGAATGTTACATCAGGAGAGAGTGACGTCTCTTTGAATAAGACAGTCAATAACTCTTCTTTAAAATGTGCATCGACTGAACTGATTAATAATAAAACATTTGATGTTGCTGAAAAAAATTTACTTGTTGATGGAACTTTGAATAGTACAAGTACCGTCACAGATTTTAATAATAAGACAATAGATCTCAATTTCTCATCAACTGTTGAAAGTGACACCATTATTCCAAATTATGGTTCGACAAATACTCAAATTGAAGTGTGCCAAGTCCATATAGATGATGCTTCAGAGACATTAGATATTTCAACCTCTCTCGAAAAAATAAATAATAAGACTGTTGAGCTTAATTTGTCTTGTGCTATTGAAAATAAGAACTTAGAATCAAGTGATACTCTGATTGAATTAGTACACAACAAGACAATTGTAAAGGGTGATAAATCTATTACTGTCGAAGAGACTTTAAATGCATCTAATCATGTGGATAGTGTAGATATTAATATGAAAGAACCTGATACATCTAGTAATATTGAAAATGAGAATTTCATACACAGTGTTGCTTTGACAGAAGTTTCATTTGGATTAAATCCTGCTATCGATGCTGAAAATTTGAATGAAAAAATTAACCTTAATTTGTCATCAAATAACGATACCACTTACAAACCCCTTAGTGTTTCTGAGGCTATTATTAGCTCTGTAACCAGTCTTGATGTTACCCTCCCAAGCGCTACTCTATTTGTAGATAATACTAATAATGTAAATCTTATGCAAGATGGACCATGTATCAATAAGGACTTGGCTTATGATGTAACTACAAATATTTCTAATACTGTAAATGATTTAAAAGATACTACAATTGATTTGAAAGATACTACAATTGATTTAAGTTGTTCTGAGATACTTAAGGAACAAAATGCAGTTCTTGACAAAACAGAAAGTATTTCAGCTCAAGCTACTGAAACAATTAATCAAACTTTTGACCTAAACTCAACATGTAATATCGATAATAATAAAGTAGCTATTACAGAAGTTATAAATTTAACTAATGAAGAGAAAGTCTTTGTTAGTCATAATGATAGAAATATTGAGCAATTGGGTGCTTTGGATGTGTCTGATACACCCTGTGCTATTAATGATAAAACAATTGATATCGGGTCTGAAGATCAGCCAAGTGTAGACAAAGCCATTGATAATTTGAAAATTACTGCTGCTGATATTGTCCTCGCAAATACATTGGATGCAAGTATACCATCCAGTGTCCAAAATGAGAAAGTGGTGAGTAATGAAACAAATTTAGCTAGTCATGTGATTGGTTTGACTTTACAAGAGGCTGATGTCTTAGACGTTACTACTTTAGTCGATAACAACCATAATTCAAATCTTATTGTCCACCATCTTGCCAAGGAAGATATTCTGATTGCGGAGGAACCATCTGTATATGGTGTTAGTCCTACAGTTGATCTTGGTTCTGATATTTTGAAGGATGTACCACAAGAAAAGACTGCTATTGCTGTTAAAAATAACATAGAAAATGTACAATTTTTGGCTGTATCTAATGTTTTTAATAATGATTTAAAAAATAAAACTTGTGAACTGAAACCCAAGTTGGACGAACCTAAAGTATCTGAAATCATAACTGCCCAAGAAACGGTTTTAGAATTATCGTCAAATGAAGATAATTTTGAGAAGGGTGAAACTGCCCAAAAAGAATCAGAAGTCAAAGATGAAGTAATCGACCTTGCTAATCAAGCTGTGATTTTAGATAACGATCAAACTGCTAATTTTGACAATTCTATTGATCGATCCGCAGTCAATATTATTACTCCAGTAAGGGATAATCTTGATACTACACCTGTGAACCAAAACGGTGATAAAACTAACGATGGTGTTACCTCACTGATAATCACTCAAAGTTGTGATGTATCAATGGAATGCGATGATTGTATTCCCAAGAGTGATCAAACTGCTACAAGTATTTCCCCAATATCGAACGCATTAGATGTTCCCGTAAACCAGATTAATGATAATTTTAATAATGTCGCATCCCAGTTGCAAAATCAACATTTTGTTGAGCCTATGGACTGTGATGATTATGCTCAAATTATTCCTGCAAATCTTGACAGCGCCTTCATTCAAGAAACTACATCGAAATCATCCATTGTTATCGAAAATAATATCAAGACAGCTGAAAAAATAATAGTTCCTGCACAAGAATCGGTCAAAGAGTCATTACCTATATTGAATACTGAGAAATTGAATCAAAATATTCAGTCAATTACAATCAATCAAGACCAAGAGGAACCTATGGATTGTGATACTAGTATGGTAGATGTCGAGGTCCCAGTGGAATCAAAATTAGAAGCACCTATTTCTATATTTTCTCAAAATGATATTGCAGTTATATCTCCCATCGTAATATCCAATAAGAGTGTTTCACTAGAGAACATTTCAAAACTTGAGTTAGAAAAG
Organism: Atopsyche davidsoni; assembly: GCA_022113835.1. Lineage (NCBI taxonomy): Eukaryota > Metazoa > Arthropoda > Insecta > Trichoptera > Hydrobiosidae > Atopsyche > Atopsyche davidsoni. Next base: position 2,707,206 of record JAILWY010000006.1, on the reverse strand, counting down.
TCTGTTGAACAGACTCCTCAAGATGAAATCAACCCATTTCAGACCAGATCCAAAGTAGCTAACACCCCTGACAGAGAGTTGAGTGTTATTCAAGGTTTTGTTGCACCAGTAGAAGAAAATCCTTTTGCAACAAAGTCTAAGATTGCTAATATTCCTGATAGAGAAATATGTACGCCTGCTGTGAAAACACCAAATATACCTGTTTTTCATGCTCCAGTCGAGGAAAGTCCTTCCACACCCAAGTTTGATGCTGTCAAAATACCTGATACTGAGCTGAATAGTGTGAAGTCACCAGAAAAACCTATTTTGGAAGCTGTACCAGTGGAGGAAAATTCTTTTGCACCGAAGTATAAAGTTGACAATACTCCCAACGTTAAATCACTAGAAAAACCTTCTGTGCAAGTTTCTGCTGTGCCAATACAGGAAAATCCTTTCGTTTCCAAGTCTAAGGTATTTAATACTCCTGATAGAGAGTTAGGTACATCTACTGTTGATTTATCAGGAAAACCTCTTGTGCAAGCTTCTGTTGTGCCAATAGAGGAAAATCCTTTCGTTTCCAAGTCTAAGGTATTTAATACTCCTGATAGAGAGTTAAGTACGTCTTCTACTGTTGAGTCATCAAGTAAACCTCTTGTGCAAGCTTCTGCTGTTCTAATAGAGGAAAACCCTTTTGTATCCAAATTTAAAATTGCTAACACTCCCGATAGAGATTTGGGCACATCTACTGTAAAATTTTCAGAAAAGCCTATTGCGCATGCTCCTCTTAAATTGGTAGAGGAAAATCCTTTTGCGACAAGGTGTAAAGTTGCTAATACTACTGAAGAATCACAAATTATTCAGATACTACCCCCTGATTCCACTGTTTGTATATCTGAGGAAATTATTAGACAAGAATCATTATCAGAGTTTGAAAATGATATTCTAACAACCGTACTTGAGAGTCCAGAACTGTCAGATGTTGATTCTCTTACCATTTCTTCAAATATTCCTCAACTTTCTTCTGACTTCAACCCATTTGCAACGAGGTGCAAAATAGGAAACTCTCCAGAAAGAGAGTTGGATAGAACTTTGACACTAGAGAAAGAAGATTTTGATTTAGAATTAAAAGAAGAGGAGTCACCTTTTGATTCAACGCTGGTACTCTCACCCAATAATCCCACCCCAGAAAAGTCTTTCAACAACGTTGAAGCAAAAATTGATGTTAATGCTAATAAATTTAACAATAACACAACTAGCAAGATGGAAAATAATAATCCAGCTGCCGCCGTTAAACAACCCGTGGAACCTTTGTCGCCTCCAGCTAACGAAGTATTAGAACAAGTATCCTCATTGAATAAAGAAACACTCAATATGAGAAATGATAGCTCAAGAGTCGCATCTAACATGGACACAAATAGAAACATCACCAATATGGCTTTGTCAAATAACAACGAAGAAGAACTCGTGATGGAACATTCCTTCGGTCCTTCAGCCAATGCGGCTACCGTAAATAGAAGAATTAATCGACTCTCCCAGAAAACTTCCAAGAACCTGTCTCCGATGTCCAAATGTGGAGATCTCATGGGCATGTCCCCTTCAGCGACTCCTCAGACCCCGGTCACCCACAAACCAGCCATCTTCCGGGAGCCTAACCCGGCGCCAAGTCGGGATCTGATCACCGGAAGATTGTCTACCGGATTTGGTCCCAATGACAATTTTGACGATGAGGATTTTACAACTTCAAGCGAACGTGAGTTTTTTGTTTTTGTTTATTTGGTTCATACGAATTAGGGTTCGGGGATGGATGGTTGTGGAGCTAAGGTGTCCTTGCCTGTTTGCTTACTGCTTAATATCATTTATATATTAATTTCTGTTATTAGTATATTTATTCATATCCCAATGAATGACGAATGTTCTGGTTCGAATGCAGGATATATTTCCATTTATTTATAACAGATTACACAAAACTCTTACTAAATAGACATTTTTAATATATTTATTATTTCATTACAGATTACTTAATATATTTTTAATGTTTTTTTTTATACTTTGAATTATTTATTAACATATTTCTCTTTTTAAAAAAATAACTAGTTTTCTGTTGCCTAGTAATGTGTGTGTTTTGTTTCATGATCAAAATTGTGAATGTCAGTTGATTCTTACTCAATTTGTTATTATTTAAAATTATTTGTTTTTATTCCTCTATATTTGGTATTGTAAGGCGACACTTTTTGATATGCTATTTATATTATTCTGAACCTATAGCATACAGAGTCATACAAAAATATCCTAGTAACAGCGTTTTCAAAAGTGCAATTTGCAAGATACGAAATCAATTTCAACTGGATTTCAAAAAAGACCACGATTGGTTTAAAGATAAATATTATTATTAGTGTTATGATTCTAGCAAGTGCAACTTGTTATTTATAAATATGCCTTCTAAAAATATCTTACTATTCCTTCTTCCTTACCCTTTCCCTTCTCCTTTCGTTTCAGATTCCCCTGGCCTCCTCTCCATCCTCTCTGACAATTTCTTCCCTTTCGACTCGGAACCCCAGCCTGTTCACTTCGGTGCAGGTGACAGCAGCGAAGGGATGTTGGCTTTACCGTCAAATGTCACCCCCTATCCCACTACTTCCAATATACCCGCCACTCCACAACCCATGAAGCTACTCCATCAGTTAGGTACCTCTATCTTACTTGAACTATTGGGTTCTAAAAAAGTACTGTTTGATGTTTGAATATATTAAAAGTTCCAACTACAAGCTGTTTTAACGTCAACACAGGTGACATCAAGTGCTGTTTATTTCTAGTTTTAAATCATTTCTTTTCACCTTTATTTTTTTATTTTGCCATATTTATTTTACCGCACTGAAAAGATTTACAAAAAAGTAATAAATTTCTTTCCCATTGTAATATTAAAAGTAATTGCTGGAATTTTACTTAAAAAAGGTTGTGCAACGATGGACAATGCAATTGCAGATAATTCAATATTAGTAATTTTGAGTAATAAAATAGTTAAGTATTTATAATTATTATAAAAATTATAATGAATACTATGATCCATATAAAAATAATCTACACCTATCAAACAAAACAATATAAGATATCCCCTGCATGATTTTTAAATTTTATATATATATAATTAGTTCAAGTATGTACATCCATACTGTTAATTTACAGTTATATATATATAATTTTTTTATATGTACCTATTATTAATAATGCTCTGCCATAGTATACATATTTTTATATATAATTTGAATTATCTAAGTAATTCACTTCTAGGTTAAGCTATATTTAATAAAAAATAAGACTCTTTTAAAATAAAGAAAATATTAAAAGTTTTTCATAAAGTATACAATTTTTTTTTTTAATTTTGATACTTTAAAAAAATACTTCATTGTCAATAAATAAAACTGTAAGGTTTTATACTTTATAAAAATAATATTTTACTTTATAAAAATAATATTTTGAAATTACCCTCGCTGAACTAGTGAATTTGTTTGTAGTTTTTAAAAAAATATGTTTTAGCATTTAAAATTTAATCCGTCAATATTACTTCTACTTACTACTTGCTATTTGTTGTTTTTTGCATATACTATACCTTTACTGTCAAAATTTCTAGTTAATTAACTGGGCAATGTGCAGAATTTGGACTTATTTTGATTTACGTGATTTAAGGTAAATAAATAATAAGACAGAAGCAAAGGTCATTTCTGCCTATCAATATTGACCAAAATAAATTCTTCCCGCGGTATCGTAATCGCATTGGGTTGTTTTGGTTTTGCATATGACCGTGAACGAACGGTTATCTTTAGGGGTGTGTCTGATTTCACCACCGATCTTCAAATCGTAATATTTTTGAGGAATAGATCGTAAGACTGCATAAATCCTACGTCACGATACTTTTAGTCGCCTGATTACCAAATTTTAATTTTAAAATATCACGAAAATAGACCCTGATCTAAATGAGGGTTGTACTCTAGTGCAGATCCGAACACGTGTTTTTATATTCGATACATATTAATAAATAATTTTATGTTTTTTATAGTAATGTCAAAAGCGGGCAATGCTTGCGAGCAATATAACACTGCATGCCCTAAAGCTTGAATGAAAATATATTTTCCAGTGTTTGATTGTTTTATATATAAATAAGTTATTGATTTTTGAAAGATATAAGTAGGTACTTTTCGTTCATATTTAAATATGTTTTGTACTCACTAGTACACAAATAGACCGAGCATGCTTAATTTAGAAATCGTATACACGCCACTGTTCTTTATACATGTTATTAAAAATATGTACTCCGACGCAACACGGTAGTAACTTTAAATGTCGTATGAGTCAGAAATCGGACTATTAAAATAGGACCCATCGAGCATCAGCGTTTAAAGCTGCTAACGTAATTGCATCTGAGTTAATGTATTTTTTTATAAGTTGTAATTATGTTTTTTTTTTATTATCACATAATGCTCCACACGAAAGTAATTTTATTTTTTGCAAGAATACTTTTTGCAGTTTTAGAGGTTTCGCCAGCAGCGTGAGTACTTCAGCGAGTAGTGTCTGTGGTAGAATTACCGACTCCGCATTTGGTAGTCTTCTCAATCGTATTTCCGCAGTTCTCTGCTACGTGATATGAATTTATCGATTACTAGTATTATCGATTGTGACTTACTATGTGCTTCCACACACAGCTGACTCGCGGAATGCGAAAAATTATACATTTTTTTGTTTGTTTTGTAGAGCGTACCTCGAGGTTTCAATGCAATCTACGTGCGTAGCGAAAAACGCTGCAATTAAAAAATATATTTTATAAACATCCTACACAGGTGTCGCGGTTTTAATTCTGGATGGCATTCGATTGTATCAAGGAAGGGTCATGTTTTAAGATTCGTATTTCAGTCGTTAAAGCTGAACTCTATAAAATTTACTATAGGTTTCAATGTTATGCAATATACTCGTATCTTCTTTTTGTTGTACCGATGCACAATAGGGACAGTCAAGATGTACACAAATTGAATATTTAAACCAATACTGACAAAAAAATATATGTTTATATTTACATATATACACAATTTATATATTTAAAAAAAAAATTTAATAAATACGTTTTATATATTTTACGTTGTCACAATTACATTTGTTTATGGTAATTGATATACAAATATAACTTATGTTATGATATATATGATGATATAATTTTGTTGCAATCATGCAAACATGTTGAATATTATTAATGAAAACCATTAATAAGTACAAAATATATGTGACTTCATAGAAAGTGTCTAGCGATTCGAGGAATGTCATGTCTACATCTCTCACTGCATGTATGACGCTTTCGTTTTATCTTTGTATATTTATACGTTTAAATGGCTTTTATCTGACGCACAGCGCATCTGGAATCCAAATTTATTATCTCCGCGATACGAGCGCGGCCGATAGCGAACTATGCCGCTCGCCACATAGAAGTTTCTTGGGAAATCGCGTCCACGTCGCGCCAGCGCCGACGCGCCATACCCACCCGCGCCGCGCCGAGAGACGCTCCGTCTCTGTCTCCGTCTCCGTCGGTCCGCGTGCATCCCCGTGCGCCGGCAAGGGACGGCAGACCGGCGCGGCGCGGCCGACTGCGGTACACTGCGGGGCGCCCGGCGCGTGCCGCCGCCCGCGGAACCCGCCGATAGTTTGGCGGCCGCGTGAGTCAGTGTTCGACGGGCCGCGGTCTGGTGCGGTCGCCTCTCGCGTCGAGTTCGTCCGGTTGAGCAGTCGATTCTCGCTCTTTGTGTTGTTTGGTTTGTGGAGCTTCTCGGTGCACTCCTGAGGCTGAGCAGACTCGGATTAATCCACCGGCGGGCCTGACTTCCGTCCGCGGCAGAAACGTAGCGGTATTTTATACGTTTTTGTTTTTGTTTGTAACACCCCGAACTCGCGAGACTCGACGTCTATATTTAATAGTCGCCTCCTATTGGACAGTATTATTATTAGTAGTGTTATTAATTGCATTAAAGTCGTTGCAAATGGGCCGCGCGTCGCTCGACGAAAGTCGTAGCCTTGTTTCGTTTCTGATCGCGGGTTGTTCGAACGCTTTGATATCTGTGTCGGCGGGACGTTTGTGTCGGGCGCAACCTCGTTTCTCACTCATTGTTATTAATATTGTGACTTATCGCGTCGCGGTAATGCGCTGACACATCAAAGTATAAAGTACCACTCGCCAGCTCCGGAACCGTCGGGGGCATTGTCAGGAATCCGTATGAACCCCCGGCTTTTCTCGGGGCAATTCCACTCCCACATGCGCGTACAACAAACTTTCCATTATTTCTAACTTTGCTCTGCTTATTTTTCGACCTTATAATATAAAGTTTATGTTGACTTTCCTTGCCGCAAAAGTTCCGGCACGTCACCGTTAGTCGGTGCCGATTCGAGGAGCCGGATATTATAATTCGAATTATCATAGATAATTAGCTATCATCGTCCAACAGAAAGAAGAGCGGCTTTATAAATAGCCTGGTTTTTACTTCAATAAATTAGTCGTGTGATTTTTTTTAGAATTTAAAGGATTTCCCGGGCCGGCCCTGCGCGTGCAGTGCCCGTGTGACGGCTGTCAACCTCACCACACAATCAGTCCAATAATCAGGCTCTAAAAAATTAGCGCTCGGACGCTTTTGCTGTACGAAATTCCAAGGAGACAAGACAGTTATGAATCATTTGTTATAAAAATATTTGTGGGTGTAACTTTTCAGAGTGTCTGACGCTTCAGCTGATTCATTCTGTGTGGCCGATCGCGCCCAGGTCAAGGCACGGTCACGACACGACATTCGCCCTGTTTGATACGTTATTATATATTAAATTTAGTTTATGATTTGAACGTGAATAGTTTAAAACTAATATATAAAACTGGAGGTTCTCTATTCACTATGCTACGGAAGTATCATTCTTAAATTTAGTTCGTTATTGTATAGTTTGACTCGAGTGTTGGTGGAGTTGCAAGAATTTACTTTGTAGGGCACTCTTTTTTTTTAGTTTGCAAAATCCAGTCTCCGTTTTTTTTGGAAAAGACAAAAAAACCAATAAATCCAATAAAATGGTAATTTCTATAAAAGCAATATCTAAAGCGGGCTGGCTCCTGAATTCCTTGCCTCCGCGGCGAGGCCGACGTCTCGGGCGGAGTGCGGGCGCCTTGACGCCGCGCTCGCTAATTGTCCCCGCCGCCCGGGCAGTGCCTCGCCAGGAGCCGCGCCAGGAGCCTCGCCAGGAGCCTCGCCAGGAGCCTCGCCAGGAGCCTCGCCAGGAGCCTCGCCAGGAGCCTCGCCAGGAGCCTCGCCAGGAGCCTCGCCAGGAGCCGGCCGGACTCTCGGAGTCGTGATTGGCATCCTGATGCCCGACCGGGAGTCATCGTGTAGCTAATTTTTAAAATCGCACTTACCGCAGCCGTATGATACAATTTCCTCTAGTCAAGTGTGTATTGTCCGACATAAAAGTTTGCTCAACACTTTTTTCATTTTTTTTTTTAGAAATGTACGCAGTTCGAATTGATTTCTCCGGTTTACAATGTTTTAGGCTATATGAGTAGTATTATGTCTCCTAAATGTTATATTAAAATTCAAGTGCCGACAAGGTCATCTTCTGTCTTCTCAGTCATCAATAATGCTATGCTTAAAATAAAATGTCGCTGGTTGTTATAGATAGCACGCTAAGGATAATTTAGCTATCAATACTTGGTGTACCTGATAGTTAACTTAAAAAAATTTCTGCCTATTCTTAACTTACCCTCGTATGTTTTACCTGCTTTTGAAAATTCGACTGACGAAGTCTTCACTAATAAGAAAAAAGATTCCCGTAAATCTCGTCAGGCCTTCTTTACTTCAGCATTAAATAAATAGAGGAAAAATGTTGACTTATATGAATGTGTATTAGTCTTGTATAGCGCTAGAAAAATAATAATAAAATAGTTGCATAAGCAAACTGGTTACATTTCCCGTGTGCGATTTCATGATTTTAAACCTAGAAATAACACGCATTCATATAATGTGACATTCGGTCTGTTTAGTAGTAATTACACACAGTATATTTTTTATTACCTGACGATGGTACGCTAAAATCGATAGATGTATATTTTTTGCATGTAGTTTTAAATAAACCAAAAAGGAAAGAAATATACTTGTTGCATTTTCAAACGCAAATGACCATGAATGCGAATGAGATGGCCGGAATAATTACCCAATTACAAAAATACTTCCCTGGGTTAGGAAGGGACATATCTCTGTCCTTACATAAGTTGCTTAGAATTATGATTAGCAACAAGGTTTGTGCAGTTTTTTACCGTCGTCATTCTCACAGTAGTAATGTATTTGTCTGGAATATTGGGCACAGCAATAAAAATAATATCTTGATTTTTGGCAAGCGAATTTTAGCAGATTTTTTACTGCCGTATCTCGTTGACAATAAAAATCCGTTATTAAGGCTTCCCGGACATTGTTTCGTGTTGGCAGAACTGAAAAATACACGCGATGTACACTCCTACCTATTTGCCAAGTTGTTGACAATTTAGTGCTCAAACCGAATCTCCGAAGGCCTTCCCAAATATAGATAAAAACCTTCTGATGTGACAACGTCTCGTCTTGTTTGCGAGAGGTCAGTCTATGCGATCCCATGGGCAGCTAAAAATTGATGATGGGCATAATCAAATTCAAATGTACAGATAATCAACCAAAAAGTAAATCCGGATTAAATTTGAGTAACAGCAAGACTTTTATAGTTATAATTCGAGTAATTAAAGTTATTATTCGCAAAACACCGAGGCGTCAGAAATTAATGTTTGGAAAATCGGTTATCATTTTTTTTTTAGGTAAATTGAAAAACCGTTAATTAGACCAATAGTTATTTATAGTCAGTAGAAAACTCGTCTCATTTTGTTCTTAAAAATCTAGTTAGATTTTACATTCATACGGTCGGGCGTTTTTTCCTTATAAAAAATCTAAGATCTAAAAAGTTTCTTGATAACTCCGTACTTTGCGAAATTTATGCCGCATTTCTGGAATCGATTGGAAATCTGGACGCGAGATCGTTAAATGTTATCGCTTGTGTTCAATGCCGAGTCGTTTGATTGATAATGACTTTTAAGAACGACATTTAGATTGGATGTTATTGGAAAATATTGAAACTTAATCTGTACTTAAATAATGCATCGTGGTATAATTTTGCGTAGGTATTTTAAGTATAAAATATTCAATCATTAATGATTTATGTTGGGTTTTTTTTATTATGAATAATTTAATACACAGATTATGGTCCCACGTTGCATTGCCTTTTAAAGGTTCTCAGTTTAGAGGAGATAATGTTCGCCATTGAAAATTTATTGTTAATGAAAAATTTCTAAGTATGATTACTATGATAATAACGTTTGGTAGTCTACAGTCTGCCGGTTTCGAGGTTGGCGTCTAATTTTCTGTGTTCAAGACGCGGCTGTGGGTTGTGACATCGGTTTATTTGTGTGTGGAAACTTGCGTAACACCAACCACACGGTGCGACTCCAAGATGGCGGAGGTTTTCCTTGGAAGGTCTGATACAGTAGTTGGGTATGCGGGATCTCAACCCGATACCTATTGCATACTAAGTATTCAAACTCAATTCATCTTCTATCTATCCAAAGTTGGTAATCGATGCGTTTTTAAAAATTATTGTTTAAGCTGTGTGTATAGGGAACTTCTCATGAAATTTTTTATCAAGCTGACAATAATGACAAATGTGTTTCGCAATTGATATTATTATATTTTTGAACGATTTATACTAAATGAGATAAGTAATTGCATAACCTGACATTCTTTTATCGGTATGTCAAAATACCTTATCAAACAATTGCACCGAATGTTGCGAGAAGCTTCTCTTATCAAAGTCCCGGAATTGTTTTTTCGTCATTCTTTCGGAGTAGACACGAGTGATTGTGAAAAAAATAGGAATGTCTAAGCATTATGGGAGCCGAGTGGCTCCGTCAGACGGTGAGTGCGCTCGCGTGAATTTACAGTTACGAAAAGTCTTACCAATTTACTTTTTAAGTGTACAAAAAAAAAATTTGAATTTAATACAATGTAAAAATGTTAAATAACAAATATCAAAACATTTAAAAGTCTTTTATATACTCATAATCAGGATGATTTGGTTTTTATCGCCAGACTTTTTATGTTTTACTTTAAAGCTTTTTATTATTATGTTCACCTTTTGAACACGATTGTGGACTGATGACTTTTGTCTTATTCAGGGTCGTTTACTAAAGCAGATTAAAGTACACTATGATTAATGACGTCATATACCCTTGCCATAGCTTGCTTTTATACTATATGATTTTACAGCTACGTCACACATATATACTTGTACAACCTAAAAATAAAAGCCAAACTGCGATGTCATTAATCCACCCCATTACTTAGATTGCATAAACAGTTAATGGTGGCTGGTTAATCATAATATTATTTTTTTGTTTCTTATTTTCTTTCTGAATTATCAACTGCAGCAAGGAATATTACGACAACATTTTTTGACTCTACGATGTAATAAGCTCTTGGCTTTTATTACCGCCTAAAATAATGAATATACTTATCACTTAGTTGGTCATGTGGATCATTTATTTAACTTCATAAGTAAAATAGTTGCTAGTTACATCACGACTGCAAAACTTGACTAAGAAACGATTTTAAAAATGACTAATAATAAAATAAAGCTTTTATCTTACCATATGTTATAGGCATTGTTACGCCATTTAAGCAGTTCTTATTAGTTTTGAAACATTTTTATGTAAGTTTTTTTAAAGACAAAATTAGGTTGCTCTAATGGCTGTTTTATGCTGTTTGAAATTGTCTCTTTTACGCAAAATTACAAAACACTTTGTCTGAATTTTCCAACTTCCTCTCACGACCCGCCTGGAAACTAGACGACCTACATTTCGACCTAATGCGGAATCCATAACTCACCAAAATAGCAATTTCCTTAATGCAGTCGAGTTTTTCACGCATGCAAGGACGGAGTCGATGCGAATTTTCATTGTTGCCATGCCGAGGTGAAAAACGGACCGCAACTGCGTTAGTTTGTGTTGTCGCGGCTGGCGGTAATGGGGCATTGTCGTTCTACTGCACAATGGAGGGAAAACCTTGAAAATTGGCAACACCGATAAACTTTTTTGTGGGGTCTTAACGTCTGTAATCCTGCATGTCCTCAATTATATTTACCGTTTTTATCTATTGGAAGCGTTCATGCATTTGTTTAATTTGTAGAACTCTGTGTATTAGCTTGGATACAATGCCTCATACGCCAATCAATAAATCGGTTAGAACGTTGCGATAACTTGATTTTAATGTCGAAATGCAGTGATTATTACGCTAGAGGCGGTGTTTTCACGGTTTGTTATTCAGGAATCTCTTTTATTGTGTTACATAACCTACAATAATAATGCGATAGGCGTGATTTGCGGTACGCATACCGCCGTGGTGGAAATTTCAATAACTGTAATATAAATGTCAAGTTACCTGAGGTGTTTCGTCATTGCTTAGTCACCGGTCGAATGACTGACTATCACAGACGTCAGGTACTTTTTTTCTCTTCTAAAACACTGAGAGGCTGAAGTATGTAAGGTTTAGCATGTGGAATCCACACATATTTATGTTTTAATAATTATTAAATTACCCTTTATAATGTATTCAATTTAGATTTATATTATCTATATTTAATAAAAATGCACACTACTGAAATTAGCGTTAGCTTAGTATTAGGGGCTTAAAATTTGCTTTAACGCTGATATTCGCCCGCGCTGCTGATCGATAAATACGGTGCTGTATAAATATTATACATGCGGGATTCTTAATTTGCTACTATAATTATTTTGTTTTTTATGGACTATATCGATTATAATCTGTAGACTCGGCATCCTGTAAGGGCGTTGTTAGAGTCTACGGGGATCATTCAGATGATTATTGTCATCTTATTGCACAAAATAAATGTTATACTTCATAAATATATAAAAGGCAGTAATAACTATTCTGTTTTAACTTCTTCCGGTCGCGTTTGAATTAGTCATGGATTTTATTGTATTTTTATAGATTATATCTAGCAGCTGCATGGCTTTAAACGGATTTCAGTACTTGTCTACATTTTCAAACAATAACGCGACCCTGCCTGTGAAGTTTCAAGTACAAAGTATTCTCGATACGGAATCGACAGATGTGACAGCGACCTGCACTTTTAGAGTCCGGAAGTGCGCCTTGTCCAGATACGGAGTGTGGCATTGCATCTGCAGCCTCATCGAGTGCGGACCGCGGAGAGAAACAGCCGCGAGCTGCTGCGTGGGCCGAATGAGGCGCGGCCCCGCGATGACCGCCGGCTTATGAATTACTTGGCTGTCTGGAAGTTAACCAGTCCCTTTATATTATTATTCGAGTTACGACTGTCTCTGTAAAATATAATAGATTACACGAGAAACGTGCACACCAGTCCGGAGACTTGTAAAGGGATTGTGCTCCTCCGTGCCGGTGTTTACCTTTGAAAATAATATCAGTTTTAGTGACGAATTATTTTTGGAACACGATTCGTCCATGAAAATAATTGAGAAATCGAATCATTTTTATCAGGTTTTGAGAATTAAATACGTGTATCGTGGATGATCTTCTGTCAATTTTTCCCACACTGTACAATTATTTTTTACAGAACTTACGTGCCCGCAAATTGTTTACAATTCCTTAGATTTAAATGCACCACGTGGACTCATCGGCCGTGACACTCAAAAATAAAAATCGCACATTCATTCTCCTTTCTACGGTACCAATCTAGAGTTATAAATTACAACATTCGCCCTAATTTATTACATTTGTATGCATTTTTAATTCATGTTAAAAGAAATAACTTTCAAAAAGTCGATAAATCAGCCGCCGTCGAGGCGGGGTGCATCTGAGACTTTCATCTCGGCAGCCGGGGATTTTCTGATCTCGCCGAGGAAATGCACCAGTGAATCTGCACTTGCACTTGGATTCATTTTAAAAATGTTGTTTTGCAGACTGAGCTGCGTCATCGGTGCCTTTATCAACCACAAAAAACCACATCCCACCGAAGCGCTCAGACAGATTCAAATATATTTTTGTTATGCAGTTTTTACCTTCAAACTGAAATGTAGGTTACGTATCTATGTAGGTGTCACTTTTTGCATATATTTTTGGACATATTAAGTCGTAGAACCGTATCTACCAAGACGTGTAATTTTAATAAGCGAATTAATTTAGCAACGCGCAGTTTTTTTTATTGCTGGTGTTCAAATTATTATTTAGTAGGTTAATTTTTATATTTTAAACAGTATTTGCAACTCAATTTATTTTTTAAATAAATATCAACGAGTATTTATGACTAGTAAAATATTTTGTTATGGGCTGACTGCTTCAAATTTATTGCTTTTTGTTAACATTTTTAATAAACAAGCATGTTTTTTTAATTTAAATATATATATATATATGTAAAGTAAAATGGTTTGAAGAAAAGTGAAACTCTCTTAGAAATACCTGATGCAGGTATTTGTGATTTTCATTTAAAGGTTTAAAAAAATGTAAAATTACATTTTATGTGACGTTTGAATATCAACTCTGTCTGAGGAATGTAGTCATTGATTTTTTTTTAAATTTAATAAATGTTTTTCTCCTTCGTTGTGAGCAAAATCGATATCTACTTAGGACGCCGTATTTCGAGAAACTACCATTTTCCACCGTCGGAAATCTCGGGGATTGATTCACTTTTCCTCGCCGATGTGTCGATAATATAACCGTAATTGGTAAATTGGATTACATCGGTTTTAACTCAGTGCTCGCCACGACTCGCTCGAGTATAAATTCTATTGAAAATATTTGTTTTAGACTCTTAGAGTTTGTTAAAATAGTTTATTAATTTATTATTGGCTAGTATTCTTCTCCTGACTTTGAAACCGCCAGGTATTTTTCATAAAAGTAGTAATGAAGCGGTAAACCAATAATCCAGTTTGTACGAAACGAACCAGCTTTTACTTATCGAATATCATTTTGTATTGAACTTTTGAATTCATGGCTTCTTTAGGTTTATTATTCTCTGTAAACTTGGAACTCTCAGACAATCTTTGTGAAAGTAGTAATAATCCAATGTATATAAATCAGTTTAATGCAACTAGGTAGGTCAATCTACTAATCCAAATTGATATTATTTAATATCTTTAATACATTTAATCTTTGTACTTTGAAACCACTAAAAATTATTAACAAAGTAGTTTTCGATAAAAAATGTAGGTTTCTATTTGTCGAAGATTCATTATAGTTAATATGTAAACTAGTAAATTGCAAATAAATTAAAAGCTTGTTAACATCCAATCCCTTGCTTGAAAATACTAATTAAGTATTATAAATTAATCAGTCTTTGAGTAACTGAAAAGCTTTCTACTCGCACTGCCGGGCCATAGGAGCAGAGAAAATACCAGAAAATTTTACAAGGAATACGAGATCCATAATTTATTTTTACTGTCCAATCGTTCCACAAGTCAGACACGAAGTTCTCGAAACGACCAAATGAATATCTCAAGCTAACGACTTTAAGTAAAACATCCTTAATGTCAAATGGTTAGTCATATAATCTGTTTTTGGTATGTGAGCACACCGAGGAAAATATTATGGGGACAAAAGCAGAGTTCAAACTCGTACATGGTCATCGCGACCCGGTGACTTAACCCTTAAATGCATGACTTGTTCTGACCTCTTGAAAAAAATATATCTTGTAGACATGTACATTCTAATGCAGGGAGACATATATAGAAATAAAAAAAAAAAAATTTTTTATACTATTTTATTAAAAAACCTTATGTTGCAGATATGCAACACCATGCATTTACTAGACATTATAATTACATATGAAAATCTTTGAAACAATGCTTGGATTTAGTAAGGCAAAGGGCTACTCCACACTTCTCACACTTTGTTTGTGTGTATCCCTTACACCTAGGCATTTTGCACCTGCTGCGAACACAGTCATCGGGCCAATGACCAACATTATCTGTCCTTATGTCCTTAGGTGGAACATGCTGAACAGGCCCTCGCCTTTTTTTGGCTTGAATTTCCATTTCAACTCTGTTACTGGGCCTTCCTCGTTTGTTACAGAGTACAGCTGCATCATTGACTTTGGCTAACACCTCAGCTAGTTCCAGTCTATAGTGACACAAATTCAGAATTGATGATGGATCTTCATCTCTTTTCAAATCTTTATAAGCAAGCCAAGAATTTATTACTGTCATGTCTAATAAGTGATAGAAGATACGTAGGTACCACTTTCGACTTCTCATTTCTATGCGATACCTACCAATGAAGCTGTCCATGAGGTCCACTCCGCCCATATGGGCATTGTACTCCTTTATTATATGTGGGCAAGAAATCTTGACCCTAGTCTTATTCGCTTTGTCAAACCTTTCTATTTGGGAGACAGGTTCTGCTCCAACATATGTTGATAGGAAAGTGACAGCTTTATTATCCCTCCAAGTTACAGCTGTCAAATCAACACCATCAAAGCTAGTCATTTGCTCTTCATAAGTTCCACGGGGAACAGATTTTTTCATCAGTGTTTTTTTGTCAGCTAGTTTGCAATTTACAAGTCTGTTGTACTGTACAGTGCCTAGACTGTAGATTCTTTGTTTGGCAAGATGGGTAACTAGTGGCACAGAGGTATAAAAGTTGTCAAAATATATAATATGATTTATATGCCTTGGGACACCTCTGGCTAGCCGGATAACAACATTTCCTACTGGCCCAAAATCTGGCTCATCTTGAAACCGCTCATTCTCTTGACCAGTGTATATCTCAAATTTGTGAGCATAGCCTTTTACATTGCACATTACATAGAATTTGAATCCCCACTTGTGTGGTTTATTTGGTAGATACTGTTTCATAAAGTGTGCTACCTTTGTAGCACACATCTGCTCATCAATTGATAGCCTTTGCTCCATAGGAACTGATGCAAAGTTTTCATTGAGATGGCTAATTATGGGCCTTATCTTATGGAGTCTATCATGTTGCGGGTGTTTCATTTATCAATGGTGGGTCTTCTGCCATGAGCGGATCATCACCACACTCATCGTGTTCCTCCTCTACCAGACTCTCAAGATCGTGAAGTGAATCTTCTCGATTTTCATAAAAAACTTCATGGTCTTCTGCACTAAACTCCTCAAGATCATCTTCAGACCTTTCTCCGTCGTCAATTTGGGCTAAATATTCTTCCATATCCTTTGAATTCATGGGTCGCATCTGCAAAACAATAAAATATATCAGATCACAGATATGGGCATACTGTCTCTACTAAATGCATAGTGTTGTAGATTTACAACATCAAAATAGAAGCAATTTGTACAAAATCCAAAATGCTATTGTCCAAACCAATTATTGTACCGAAAAGAAGATGAATTATTACATAAAATAACAATTTTGGCACTTACTTACCTTCGAAAATCAACTATTTACACCACAAAACACTATTCCAATTTTCACCTGCTACAAATTTCCGACAGTCAATGCTTTGTGAATGTCAAGCTGGCATTTGACAGACGCGAAAGAAAAAAAGGTGATGCCTCTCGATAAAAAATATTATCCTGATAGTAGTAATTCTATAACAGTAGGCGTTGCGCTCATATTGATGATTTGGGAGCCGTCTTAGTGGTATGTTGCAGTTTTACGTCAAGATGCATTTAAGGGTTAAACCTTTCGCCCACCGTGCGTTTTCAACTACACAATCTGTCTTTGAAAAGATAATCTACATTAATATTTTTTCACTGTGTAATGTAAGAGCTTACAACTTACGTGCAAAAATTCAATGATATTTCATAATTTTCCTAAAATTATCAGTTTTTACTTGGATTTTCGTAATTTTTATTTTCACATCGAACGTAATTTTCAATTCATTGTAACTTTTTACAATGCACGCTAATGTTCATAAGTGCCACGCACGCCACTGCTACGGTGGCACATTTCATATTTTCAGCAGCATATAAAATGGAAATTTAATTTGCTTATCATTTTAATTAAAATTTGGTTTATTGTAGATTTGGGAATTGTATTCGAATATATCGTCGTCATTAAAACTACAGTTATTCTGAATCTGCGATGTACTGTGTGCTGTAACATGCATCACATATTAACATACGATCATTATCACCAAAAACAGACCCAATTCGCTAAATTTACAACACAGATTCATCGGCCGTGAAATTCGATCATTTAAATATTGTAATTATTCATCTTGTGAATTTTAAACGTCACGGTCGATGAATACGTATTGTGGATTTTAAGAATTTTGTCCGCGTGCGACAATCGCAATGGTGTTCTCGTTTCTTTTGTACGTTCCAGTAATCTTATAAATTCTACTATTCACGAAATATTGACAAACAATCGTCATCGTGGTCAGTGACACTATCTTGACTCGTGCAAAATAACAACAACCAAGTGTCACCTTTCAGTCAAGATTGCTTGCTTGCCAAGCAGCTTTCTTTTTAATTACATCTAACCACCTGTCAGTTTTAATGTACCACCCGTACGTGTGATGAGCGAGAAATACTAGTATATTTATAAACCGCATAATAATCTATAATACTTGAGATATCACAGTAGACGTACACGCATTGCAATTAGAATAATTAGCATCGTAACGCTTATGCCAATTTTTAAATGTAACATTTACGTAGCTTTGATAAAATTTTAATAAGGCAAACAAGATTGGGATGGTATAGCAGTGCCACCGAGATAGCTGTGAGTTTCGACGGATTACAATTTTATTTTTCGGTTTTGGCTGCATGTAACTGAAAAGCCTAGCCGATCAATCATTTTAACGGAGCGGCTCTGCAGATGGCTCGAGTGCGAGGCGCGCAGCCCCCGGGAGGCCCGGCCCAGGCCAGACCCAGGCCAGACCCACCCCTGGAGCGTCGCGTGCTGCGGGGCTGCTACGTCACTGGACGGTGTCCAACTTTATATGTGAGCGGAGCGAGCTAGGGTGGAACGCCCTCGGACAACAGCCCCTTTATTGTCTTTTATAAACTTCATAATTTCAGTATTCAAGTAATATCTGCCGTGTGGCATTAATCTAAACAAACTTACACAAAAGACTCGCTTCTATTATATTACTACCCTCCACTGTAATTATTTTTCTTGCTGTGTAGGAAGTTTCTTTACTCATTTTCCTAAGAAAGTTCACAGTCTTCACTTAGCACGTGTTTCATATACAATAGTTGTAAGTATATTTTGTGTGTACCCATTTTTTTTTTTATAAATAATATGCCCCGAAAATGAGATATTTACTTGTCTTCAGACCACTAATGTTCGCTTTTCGACGGCTTATCAAGTATCTATCGCTGTTAAGTACGTCTCACGTATTGCATGCAGCGCTTTTCCGTTGATTAGTCATTTGCGATTTGGATAAAACTAATATTGTTTTCACAAAGCCGCTGTTTAAAAACTTTTGAATATATGTGAAATACAAAAGCAATATATATTTTTTAATGAATTCAGTGCGTGGACGATGTAACGCCTTATCGGACACGATAGCTGTGTAAATGTTTGTACAGAGTCACATTGGCCTTTTTAAACTTGTTCAAAACGAAACGCCAGGCATACGCACGTGCGCACCCACGTGCTTATACACTATATAGCGACTTTGGTTTTCGTTTTGACGCGAGAGGTGAATTTTTAAAATAACCTAATGGACTTTTAGAACACTTTTTACTAAGCTCCCCGAAGGTTTAATCTACGCATTTAAATTTATTTAAAAGAAATCTTTTTGTTTTATTTTTGTTCTGGACAGATTGGTTCTTCTCACTAATTACTCTAAAATCGTCGTGTTATTTTTAAAGCGTTTTACGGTTTAAGACTAGGCTTAACGTCTTTCAACTGACCGGTTGTTGCGAGTGATAGTCAGTAATAATCCTGAAATTAGTAAGAGCCATTGGTATAAAAGTAAACGTGAAAGCTAAACCAATGTGGCCGCTATATAAAAAGTGCGACCTCTCGCCCAGAGTCGCTAGACCCGCCGTTTGTTGCAATTCGCATTTGAAATCTAAATTAACAGTTACTTTAAATTTAAATGCAACCTGACATCTATTTGGATCATCTCGATTTAAAAACAAATGTATTGTCGTTTGCGTTTGTTCGCAGCGCAAGCGGAACCTTTTCTATTGCGTTACATGTATTGTATAACGATTTTGATTGAGCTGATAGTTTTTTCATTGGCTTTCACTTAACCGCGGGGGAAATGTTTGCTTAGTTATAAAAAAAAAACAAAGCCTTCGTGGTTTGACGGCATTCAGCAAACAGTTTGATTCTTTCCGGCGTATTCTTTGAGTCGAGGCTGTCGCATTTGCACACATTTACAAATACTTAATGGCGGCGTAATGTACCTTAAGAAAATCTCATGCACCGCTGTTAAGAGATATTCCTGAGGAAGTTTACCGAAGGAAGTGCCAGTACTTATCGATTGTTTCTGATAATTCATTGTCTACTTAAAAAGCAAATGGATGTATTGAGTATTAATAATCATGGGAGGTAATACTGTGGGCATATAAGTTTTAGCGGTTGATGCAACTTTAATAATCTAGAGAAAGCTTGAGTACAAAATAAATAGGGATACATGTCGGCTGTTAGTATTCTCATAACGTTTTGTTTTTTGATATAACGATTCTTGCATGCAGTATATTTTGCTTCGAATTCTGTTTTTTCTGATATTTTTTTCTGTAGACCGGTAGGCACAGGTGCAAATCAAAATAGTACATCATTAATGAAAGCATATCTAAAATGGAGGTTCGGAAAACGAGAGCTGAAATATGAAAAATCAGCTGTTCAAATTATACTACTATGGATATTTTTTTATTATTATAAATGTTCTTTCATTCGTTAAATTTCAGGGCTTGTTTCAATTTGCTAAGAAACAAATAAAATATTATATTCTGAAATCTTACGCAATTTATGTGGTTCTCTAAACTTAAGCGCTGGTTACAGTGTGTTAGTTTATAGTCTGACCAAGCAGCACACGTGTTTTGTAAGTGTGACGCCTCGCTTGTCCCACCCCGTTTGGCAGACGTCTCTCTCGCGATGAGCTCCGGCCGGCCCGCCTGCCTGCCCGCGGCTCCGTGCCCGTCCCGTCGCCTGACCGTCGCCTGACCGCCGCCTGACCGCCGCGGGCCGAGAAAGCTGCCCGACGTGACGGGTTCATCTGCGGGCGCAGCGGGCGCCGGCGAAAGCAAAGTTCGACGACTGATATCCGTGCAGAGTTTATTGAGCCGACCGGCAGCGTCAATCAGACCGCACAATCATTGAGGTTCCGAGAATCCCTTGACTCTGTAGAAAGCTGGGTAGCAATGGTACAGAGGATCAAATGATTTGCGATAATTTAACCGATACAAGTAATATGCGAGGTATGAATATATCACGCTTCTGTGTAAATAACTCTAGTTTTAAACTCGTCGGCTCTTAAGTCAATAGTAAAATGCTTTGTTTTTTGCAGGTATATTTTATTGAAAATATGCACTGCTAATTAAAAATAAACACTGGCCTATCAATCAGATTGTTAACTACTAAAACAAAGGTCGTTCTAATTATGCATTCATAATAGCCTTTTTGTTCTTTCTCAATAGGCGGTTCCGTTTGCAGAATGTGGGACATTTAACTTCGGTCTATATTTCGCTTCCCGTAACCGATGCCTTATAGATTTTTTTTATGGATTTTAACCTGCATTCAAAATATTCGCCTAGGAGTTGTTTCACTGTTAGTCAATAATAACTTGAACTCCGTTTTATGTGAGTCATCCGATAAACAATGGTGGAGTAATAACAGTAACATAGAAATACTTTTTAGATGTCAGTCTTATTACATTATTTTGAAAACAGCGCATTCTCACAGTAAATTTTAACCCACATTGATTGAGATAGCAAGGTTAATGCTACCCTATCAAATCTAATCTTAATTGCCGCAACACTAATTTGCATTTTAAAATGTTTTGTACTTTTATTTTTAGATCAAATAAGACGCGCAGATGTTCAAATTATATCACATATTAATTTTGACCTAATTTTTGTTCGCTGCTGGTAGAGATACTTGGCGTTGATATGATGCGCCGAGACAACCGGCCATTATTCTAATGAACACGTGCTCATACTGGTATTATAACGGTTTAACTTGTACAAAAAACTTACTGCAAATTAATGTAAACACGTTGGTGAGCATAGCTAAAAATGGACGTGATAGTGCAACGGTTAGAACGTCGGAGCTATGAATTGAGGATTTAAGAGGCATGTGGCAATTCATTCCAACTAATAATTCGGGAGTCTTATTTACCTAGAATAAAACTGTTTTTCAAATGTGTGTAGTGGTTTTAATAGGAATTTATAATAAAGGTGCATCTAAAGAAAATAACTCTAAAAGCAATTTAAATTAAATTGTGAGTGGGTATTATTTTAACTTTTTCACAAGTTATTCTTTTAATTCATCATTTTAAAAGAATAAAAATAATTCTCCAACGTCGAGTACAGTTACGTCTAACTCCGTTATATGGTGTAGTCTGTAGTAGATATATTTCGTGTGTAAGAGAGAGCATGCATCGTTCAATTTCGTATGTTTCTCTGTAAACCAGAAAAAGGTACTTTCATATGAAGCTTTTCTGAGTCCATTCAACCAAATATGGTTAGAAATACTTAATCGGCCTAAAGGCTTATCTTGTCGTGCTCGGTACGTTACTCAATAGTGGATGTCTTTAGAAGAATTCTACGCAGTATAATTTCACGAGTAAGAAAATTATTTATTTTTGAGTAAATACAAAAAGTAAACTACAATATTTTTTTAGTTAATTGTACTCATTATCGGAGATTTGCTAGTATTCTCCGATTATACTTATACGTTCAACGAGTTGGGATTTTTTTAGTGATGGAATTTTATTTTGTTGATTGCCAACGCCTTGTCTTGCCGAGCAGTGTAGCTAATAAAAAAAACACATGAAAAAACTGACGCCTTTGTCTAAATATAATAAATCTATTACAAGTAATTGGATGTTAATGAATTCTGTATCCAAAACGTGTCTGCGTACTAATATCATGTATTCTCGCATAGCATCTTCCAATGTCCGTTTGTGTATATATTTAAATAGTAGTTGGTGACACTCGCGTACTGGAGACGCTGCGCCCGCCGAGTTCGCGTCTGCTCGGAGCTATCTCAGGCTTAAGCGCGAAATCGATCGCATGACTCATTGGAAAGTGAGCAGAATCTTCCGCGGGCGCGTTTAAAATAGAAAACCAACAAACAAATAAAACAACTATCACCTTGACCGCTTCGATCACCACACCTGTTGGAACATCAACCTCTGCGGCGTCGTTTCCTCAGTCGTTTCCTTGGTACTGCGAACCGCCAAAATGTCGCCGTGTGTAATTAAGTAATTACGTTCGAGACTTTTTTGGGTACGGCACGGCAAACTGGTTTACCTGTACGTAATGCTATCGCCTATCGTCTCAACAATAGAAGTTCGTGCGAGATGCGAGAGATTACTCCGCCCGCGAGGTACACCCGGATTGTTTGGCTGGAGTTTTTTTTCCTGAATCATTCCGATCGTCCTACGCTTCGGCTCTCCGTGGGAAGGAACGCTTTCGATTACTGGCACTATCACTTGAACGCCGAAAATGTCATTCTAGAATGAAGAAACAATCGATGTATTCAATGTTTGCCACCTTGACTTGTGCTTGGACTGACTTTTTTAACCATGAAAAATTCCCATATACTCTCAGACGTCTAGACAGTCTCGAAAAAATACGTTTATGTACTTTCGTGACAACTGCGTGCATAATTTGTTCAATATATATTTCAGTATATGTACTTTTTCATGATTTTAGATATTTTCGGATTTAATTTATTATTTAAAATTACAATAATAATATCTGTATTTAAATCGATCTAATCGGTATCAGCCGCTTTTCTATCTACTGTTGGTTGATGACCTTAACCGTGCTGACCTGTGGTACCATCTGTATACACGGGGAAAGATGCTAGCAATAACCTACCGCGCTCCCGGGATGGATGGGTGGGTGTAAACTCAGTTTCATAGCCCAAGACCCTATAGCTTAAAATATTCTGAACAGCCGGCGTCGGTTAAGGTTGACGCACTGAATAGGTGTGTTCGGTCTCTTGACAAATTACAAACAACAATATATTGTATGTATATTTATTCCCTTTTACTGTGGGATCGGTAGGAACGCTGCTGTTGTATTGTTTAATCAATACGGAATCGGTTGCATATTTGAATATAAATTACGTTTTGATTCATAAAATAAAATAAGGCCTTTGTTTCGCACAAGTTGCTAAGCGAAGTCGATTTGCCAACAAATTTTAATTTCGCAATAATTCATCCGCACGCTTTGCGATGGTTTTACGCTCGAGAGACTTAATCGAAAAGCCTCGCTAATCTCGAAACACCGCCACCATTTTTTTTCAGTTAAATTATAACGCCTAATTTTGTGAAAACATTTATATTAACCAAAATATATGCCCATTTTAATCTAAGCCTATTTACAGCTAGTATTGGCATTGGGGAAGGACCTTGCGGTTCTGTCA
The DNA here is from genome assembly GCA_022113835.1 of Atopsyche davidsoni. NCBI lineage: Eukaryota > Metazoa > Arthropoda > Insecta > Trichoptera > Hydrobiosidae > Atopsyche > Atopsyche davidsoni. Next base: position 2,683,621 of record JAILWY010000006.1, on the reverse strand, counting down.
CACAAGCGATCAATTCCTTCAGTTTCTTGCAGGGCTCTGCGCTAAGGAAATGGATCCAACAATTAAATGAAAAGCATTTAAATTGATTTTTATTCTTAGTCCTTGCTGAAATATTTTGTTTATTGTACGAAAATCAATAAATACATTTAAATTCTATCAAATATTCAATAATATATATTATTTTACCTTAACAAAACATATTTTATATTCGCCAATAAAAGTAGATTGTTAGCTGACCACCTATGATCAACGTTATTGAATAGTATTTGGAAAATAGATTAGTACTTTCTTTTTTTTTTACTCCAAAAATCTTCGAAAGGGTCTCAAATGAGCGATCTTAAGGCCCTCTAACCGTCTTCTCTAAATAAATCTGAATGCATAGCCCCAGCCGATGACCCGCGCTCACAGACTGCGGCGGGCGGCTAAAGGCCTCCAGACACGAGTGCCGAGCTGGGATGTGTGGAACGAAAAGTTCTTATTTCTTATTATTGTTTTACTCTTGTTTGCGCAGAAACACTTATGGGATAATCCTACTTTTTTATTTATAACATAAAATATACAATGAAGTAAACTGGCGGTTTGTAAATTCTCAAACCTGGTTTATCGAATAGTTCAAATAAATTACCGACTTCACAACATATGACCGACGCCCTGAAATCTGTTTAGTACCGTGGCAAATGAAAACGTGTTGTACGGGACGTATCTCGCACAAAGACTGTATTTATTTGATAGGCTTGGATTTCAGGGATTCGTGCTTCGTATCTCTCAACTTAAGCATCAGGCGCAGTGAGAGCAGGTTTTTACGCTGATCTGTACTAGCTTGTCGCCGAGAGATACGTCGCGAGAAGGGATATGGTCACCCAAACGACTTTATTGGGGCTGGTCGCCCGGTTTTTATACACAGTTCATAACATGAAATATAACAGTTAGGAATGCAAAGAGTAAACAAGATATTAACCCAAAGGGGGATTAGTAACAGGAATTCACAGATGTTAATATAACTCTGGGACTTTCTCTGCACCTTTGGGAAAAACACCTCTTAGTGGCCGTCTTGGTATAAATAAACATAACACATCCCCAAAAGGGATTAGTGACAGGAATGCACAGATCTTAATTTAACTGCGAAATCAACCCAAAAGGATTACTGCATATTTGGTAGCAATAGCCCTGGGCCTCCCCTGCACCCTTCTGGGGGAAAACACCTTTTAGCGGCCCTGTCAAACAATAAACAAAACAAATACACCGTCGTAAACCCCAGAAGGTCGGTATTTTTCTTAAGCTATGCACATGGGCAATTTAAAGCGTAAATTCCGAAGATTAAGTAAGTCGACGTTCCATACACGTGTCTTCCGTCCCGTCATCGATTGGGGAGAACGCGTGGAGGTTTTTCACAATTTAACCTTTTATCGCATACATTTTTAAGTGAGTACTTGATTTCCGTTAATCGCGCAGGCCGCATTTTCATCACCTTGAGTGCTCCGAATTCCAAAAACAAGCGTACAATCTCGCTTTATTCTACAAGTCCCGCAATTATCACCCGTTTCTGACTCGCTCGCGAGACGCCTGAGCGGGAAATTCTTGGCGCCCGTTGCGGAATAGGTGTATCTATCGGCTAATTGCACATCTACATATGAATGGACGGAATATTTCGTCCGCGAGCGGTTCGATGCTAAAAATAGATTAAAATCCATATTACCCCGTGGCCGAGTGATCGGAGCGCCGGCCAAAAGGCACGAATAGCGTAATGAGAAATTCGTAAAAGCGGCATATTACAAATGTAAGGTATAAAATGCGTCAGAGTGTCCAAAATTACACTCCCGGGTGTGAATCATGCGGCGGCTGCAAAGCGCCTATGAATAATGTTATCGCACGTGAACTGCTCGTTTCGACGCTCGTTCTGATGCCCGTCGAGGCTCGTTACGAGTTCAATTAATCATCGATGCACCCGGCGTGGAAACCACCGGAAAATCGATCGGCACTTCCGTCAAGTTTTTCCAATATACGGGCGGCAATCTCCTCTCCCATTCGAATCGGTGTCTCCGCTGACCACCTGCAGACACCGTCGGTAATTATGCGTAGTTTTTGTAATGCGCAATTTCCTACTCTGGACCTTTTTTATGAGAAAAAAACATTCTCTCACGATTTTGCAACAGTTTTTTTTTATCGGTTTTAGTATTCCTTTGAAATGTTTACTAGAAATCGGAATGAATTCTCTAGTTGCGCCTTTATAGATCCAGTAAAGTTAAATTAATAAAAAGCTTGTTTTTTTTTTCGTATAATTAACAAAGGAATTTCTCTTTGAACGCGTGCAGCAGCGACACAATATATTTTTAACAAGCGAGTCTTGTTACATTATCGCGGTCGGTTTGAATACGATTGTGAAACAATTTACAGATCAGTCCAAATATGAGATCCAAAATAGACCACCAGGATGCAGGGGCAGAGCATTCTTTCGGGCCAATTTTCATTCTCGGAGTGCGCTGCGGACGGAGCTCTCCGGGCCGGCGTGCCATGCGATCTGGTCCGGGGACCGAGCAAGTCTCGCGGTCTGTTTCATCGGCTCCTCGAGAGAGCGGCTCGCCTGGAGAGACGACACTCGGAGATGGATTTCTTTTGAAACCCGCCGCGCTCCGGCGCCCGCACTCATTTACAGCGCCGATAACACGTTCATGGGCGTGATAATTCTCATTGTTTTTTTTATGCCACAACCGTTTTCTGCAATCGCCGGCTGTTTTATAAACAATGGGTTGTACTGAAATTCGAGCGATATCTACCTAACAAAAATAAATTTTAACCTCTTAAATAATGGTCTAAACCTAAACAAACGTGGTGGAATGATTTAAAAATATATTAATTAATCAGAGTATTCGTACACAAATAGAGTAGTACTTTACTCATTTTTGCATGCATTGCAAAAAGCCCCGCCCAAAAATAGCATCGTCAGTGCGGTCGAATATTTTATGGAGACTTACATTTATAATAAATGATAAAGGCTATCGATATGTGTCGGCGCTTGTTTTACGTTTGTCTGTATTATTTTTTATTCAATTGAAACTCCGGGCAGTGTCCACTCCGCGGCCGTGTGCGAGCGCTCCGACTGACCTTCGCAATCTATATAAGCAGTCGAGTTACTTCTCTGTACCCAACCTAGTTTTATTTCTTAGACCGCGCTCATCTTTTTTTATTTCTTCGTCTTCTGGTAAATAGACCCTTCTTTTCATCGACGACACTTCAAATGGAGTGAGAATGCCGAGTGGATATTCGTGTTTTAGTTTAAGTTAATCGTTGGGAAAATTCTTTATTTGTCCGCTACCGCGGTTGCTGCCAACGGTACCGATGATAAAATTAACGAAACATGCATAATCGATATCTTTTTAATAATTAACGAATAAATTAATTCACTATTAGGTGATATAATGATTGATTCAATATAAAAGAGGGGGGGATATTTTTAATCGAATATTTACATTGTCTCGATAAATAGATTTGAATTTTTTTTGCAATAAAAAGCCGTTGAGTGATGAATCATGTAAAAAGGGAGGAAAAAGAAACGTCGTATCATTGTAGTCATGGGAAAATAAAGGAATAAGTTTTCGAATAAGGCAACTTCTGTGTTTGATTTCCCAATTAATTAAATTTTATTCAATTGTGTTCATCACTAGGCGGTACTTCGCTCATTACGCTCGCAGCAAATAAGCGAATCACCGATAAAGAGGCACGCTAGAGTGTTGAAAGCGGAGCCCCTCGCCTCCTCCACGGCTGTCACTTGACGGGCCGTAATTTATACCAATATTGCCTTTTATCAAACATCGTGAGTGCATTCTCGGCCTAATTTCAACTAATTTGTTCCCCTCGTTAATTTGATGCTCTACTTGATCTGCTTTTCGACTGGGTCAAATGATCGACACCAGCTTCGGAACGGCGGTCGGTCTCGCTGCCCTCGCGAGAACCGGGATTTTGGGAAATAACCGGCAGTTTACCCCGGTATTGTCTGAAATTGATGATTCTTAGAGCACGATAATGTAAACCAAATCGGATATTGCTCTGCCAGTCACGAGATTTGGGTAAATGATAAGCTGACTTTTTCCAAAGATTGCCAATATTGACAAATACTGTTTTCATTCTTGAAAAATCCTTCATGCTTTAATATTACGCTGTGACAAATTTTGCAGCGATTCGTCCAATGATGTGGATTTAATAAATTTCGCTTATTAAAATTTTCAACTGAGGCTTAAAATTATGGCACGGGGGTAGCTTAACAATTATACACTATAAAACCGTTTTGATTTTTTTATTTATCTTTGAACACACACAAGATAACAATAACGACAGTAGCATGTTCTATAAAGGGTTAAGCGGCACCAAGCGACCGCTAGAATTTCACGCTACATAACTTTATTTTCTAAATTATAGGTTCGCTTCTTGTGCCGGTACTATATCCTGATTGTTCAATCGCGTTGCTAATTACCACCTCGACGGCGTCTCGGCCGGCGAGCGCGGCCGGTTCCTCGTTAGCTCTGCCCCACACCTGACATACCCGACACACCCGACACACCTGACACACCTGACTGTCGCACAAGCGACAGGGCGCCCCTAGGGCCAGCGCGAAGATATTGTCAAGAGTGAACCTGCGTACGATGTTGTATTACAAAAATAGGCCATGCAATTATTTAATAAACCCGAGAAAAACACGAAACGAACTGCAAATTTAGTATTTTGTGTCCGCTTTTTTTAAAACTACTTTACACTTCAATGTATATCTATGACAAATTCGGTTCTAAATTTTGTTTTTTTCCTGATTTTTTATGTTCACTAATACACCAGTTTGACTAACCGTCTCTTTATTTTTATTATTGTTAATAAATGATGACTTGTAGGTCTTAAGAATTGGATCTTTGCGTGACGACGATGATTGTGCTTCCATAATTGAGTGCATGTTATAGTTGCATTTATTTAAGCTGCATGAGACTCACCACAGGTCCCATTGGATTTAATGTGCACGAAGTAAAATTATCGTTTCCGTTTATCGTAAACTCATTTTTCAATATCTATGAATATTTAAAAAAAAAAAAAACTAAATAATGAGAGTCGGAATCAAAAAAAGCGCACTGCTATTTTTGGCAACTTATAAAAACGCTGCATAAATAAAACTACAGCTAGATTGTGACGCATATCCATCGTTCGTAAACCGCCAAGCGCTCAAACTGTCACTAATTTTAAATCAATTCTGAACAATTGTTGCCATAATATTAGGAAGATGGCGATGCTTTGTCAATCCATCGGCAAACGCACGGCCGAGCGAGCCACGAGGGCCGCTCTCTCCGTGGCCCATTAATTTACCCTGCACTGTAAAAATCAACAGCTCGTAAATTACAGCCGCCGGTTGCCGGATTAATGGCGGCTTAAAAATAATGTATCGCTCTTGGATAAATAAATTTTCTCGCTGCGAGGCGCTTCATCATTCACGGCATCGACAGAAAAAAATTGCCGAGTGTTGCCGAACCATTTTTTTATTTATAATTATGGACCGAAACGTAAGGATAGCTTTGAGTTTTGGCCACACTACCAAAAATCGTGACTGAATTTGCATGCATCGAATTCGATTCGATCGACTGATGTAGTTATTGTCACAATTCATACACAAATAGAGAAATAAAACTGGGATAGGCGGAAACAGGCTTAAAATTGCGGACCGCCGTGCCGGGTCGCCGAGAAGAAAACAAAAGTATTTATTTGCATTAAAACCGGCTCTTCGAGTGCTGATTCTATGCAAGAATCGCTAAAACAATGTCCAATGCTGTTGCGGAACTCGCCAACAGCACCGCGACGAATTTCCTTACTGCGCTCTCGCTTCTCCGCCTTGAAGCATTTTCCTCACTCGGCGATTGAATTCTGCCGCTCTGCTTCTCCGCGATGCGACTACTCGAGCACTCGATTTTATGCAAGAATCGTTCAAATATTATACATCCAATGCTGATGCGGGCCGTGCAGTGCCGTGGCGGATGTCCCTTTCGTCTGCTCGTCTCGCGGCTTTACTTCACTTTACTTCACTTTACTTCACTTTACTTCACTTCACTTCACCTGACGACGCGTCGTTCTCTGCGCGCGGTGGTTTTCTAGGCTACCCGCGATACATTTCACCGAGAGAACACCTCGGAAACAATTGCGCCATTATTTGCAGAGGTATTAACGACACTTTTCCTCCGCACTTGATCGTATATTATTTACTAAAATTGATTGTCGGACGGGGGGTATTAATGGGCACGCTTTGTATTGTAAGATTATGCGGGTATTCAATTATTACAAGTGTGTGCTGTGTGAAATCGATACTTGAAACACAATTGTTTGGTTAAATAATAGAGCTGCAAAATGGTTTCTCAATTATATCAAAATATCAGCCGTAATATTAAAATGGAGACTACGAGATTGGCCGCTATCGCTTATATATTTTCTATGCGTCGGTTTTGGTGGGATACTATTTAAAAAATATCTGTTGTTTTTGCATCCATTTTCCTCTCTCGCACGTCTTCTACTCTTGCCCTGTCTTCTGCGTGAGTTGCGTAGACCCCGTGAAGTCTGCATGTGACCTCGGTGGCCCGCGGAGGAGCATCGTCTCGCCCGGTGTCTCGCGATTCGTAATTGCGCCAGCACCAGCACCAGCACCAGCACCAGCGACTTGGCCGACAGGATGAGCTCCGCGCCGTGGAGAGCGTTAACGCTATTTTCGTTTCGGACAAATTGACTTTCACGAGTGGCACATCCGTTGCGAATCGCCGTCACTCGCCGCAGAGCTGGAAATCCGCTAGTGACGCAACCGGCCGACTTGGCAGGAGCTGAGAAAGCCGACTTCAATGTTAAGGTTGACGTAGACTCTATTTAGATTCATACTCTGGGTGATTTACTATGAGCTGCGTACATTTTAGACTTATTTAGTATGCGTATGTACTTTCTCTCGTGATTTTTTGCTGTTTGTATTTAACATGCCCGCTGTTTGATTTGTTTTTGCAAGCATACATATGTATTTTTAGAAAATAACCTATTTGTAAATACTTTGTACATACAGCTTATAAATTTATATTTATGTCCCCAATACATAATCTAAACCATACCCGGGAAGGCCTCGTTTGCAGTGTACTTCTACTTTTTATTTTAAAAATAAGTTCAACAATAAACAAATAAATTTCAATATTTCTCGTCCAACATGAGAGTCGGATTAAAAATAAATTTTGAAAATATGAAAAAAAAATATTTCAATGAAAACTTGTCCGTGTCGTCGTGGGCGCGACATATTTTCGTTACGTGCCGTGGGATATTATTTTGTTGCGCCTGCCATCATATTATGTACAAGTAATTTGATATGAAAATAAACAAGATGGTAAAACTTTCAATAATAATCTTTAGGGTAAGGGGTAACTTCAATGTTATTAAAATCAAGAAGAAAGCCTCACTCGCCGGTGGCGGTGGCGGTGGCGATGTGCAGGGCGGCCGTTCCCGCCGGGCTCGTGTTATATTTTACAGTTTGGACAATTTCTCATTATGTATGATGTCCGTTTGGTACCGGTTTTCGAGACAGGTCTCGATTTTTCACTCGATCGTGTTTATCAGAGCAAACAGCGGGTCTTAACGTCTATTTTGACAATCAAGATGGAGTCATTGTTTTTATGGTCCATTTTCTACTCGCGTTAAATTCGGTTGACTATTTAAAGTTTAAGAGCATGGTGATATTTTTTATCGGCCTATAAGTTTTTATTACCATTTTATTAATTTGAATGAAGGTGAAGATTATATAGATGCTGAATATTTTGTCGCAGTGCCACCCGGTTCTATTTAAACGTTTAGGATTGTATTTTGTGTCGGCTAGACTGCCTGAATGTATCTGAATTTATATCGGGCCTTTTTAAGAGCGGGTTATTGTTTTCTTATTATTAAGCAAACATGGAATGGAATTTTATTTTTATGAATGTCAGGATCACATCTGAAATGTATCAACCAATAAAACCACAAGAGAAAGCTAGCGAGCGAAACAATCGAATGTCATTCAATTCGGTTTTAATGAAAAAAGTTTTTCGATTAATGTTAATTGTATCGATTAGGTTTTTTTTCCGTTTGCCTTCGTGATTTTTTATGTAGACGATTAACGGGCAATTTTCGCTGCTTGGACTAATGGAAAGAAAGTAAATAATATAAAAAAGCAGTTCGATTGAACGGAATTCTTTAGACCAAATTTTCCCCCTTACTTTTTGATAGTAATTTTAAATCCACTGAAAACTTTGTGGAGCCTGTCCACCTGTATTGATTTATGGATTGTATCAAAAAGTGAAATCTTATCAATTCAGCAATTGCCAATATATTTTATTCAAGTTTCTATAGAAACAGAAAATAACTGATGGCTATACATTTCATTCTAGTACTTTCTAAATTTAAGCCTCATTTAATAAGATTTTTTAATGTATTGACATTTCTCCCCACAATAAGGTATGGTTAGTAAGTAACCTACATATATTTTCTCTTTCGGACATATATTTATACCGTAAATTCGATTGTGCTTTTTTATAATCCTAGACTTAATTACACATGTGTTTATCATAGTATTTAGCCCCGTGTGAAAAGCATTTGTTAGATGATGGGTAGATAAGATCGAGGTGGAAATATATCGAAAAATGAGTAAACGAATATGTGATTTTGTCGATGTGTTTATGAGTGTTTTTTAATATTATAATTTTTCTCCGATAGATTCATGGACATTTTTTAAATATTAAATTAATTAAAAATTTAATTAAAAATAGTATATCCATTTTTGATTTACATTACCATTTGTCATTTGATCAGTTTTGGCAATGTTTATATTACTAAATTTGTTGTTTCAGTATTTAAAACATACTTTAATTTTTGCTGTATTCATAAACGTAATTTTTATTTCACAGTGTTTGAAGACCCAGCGGCACTAGACTTTCTGGTGAATCGTGGCTCAGGCAACCGAGGAGGCAGGGAGTTCTGCAAGGAGAGCCTGCTGGTGCGCTTTGATCCGCTGGTAGGTGCCCAGCACGGCGCTCTGCCTCAGGGGACACGACCCTCTCGTGAACCCCTTTCGCCTGTCGCCAATCACAGACAGGACGGTCAGTACCATTATTTTTACTAAGTAGATCGCCTTGTCTTACGATCCACACAGGCAATTCAAGGTAAAACAACCATTGTTTGTTTTAAAATTTATTTTATTTATTAATTTCAAAGTGGATATTGAATGTTTTTATATTTGGTATTTATTGGTCTTATCCAATAGAGAGAATATTATGCTTTAAATTATTAATAGTAGTCATAAGAAATTACATCACAAATGGAATTAAAATAGTGGTAGCTTCATTCCCGCTATTTTGTTGATGCTTTAATTATAGCTCTTATGTCTTTACCAAATTTATGGCCATAATATTCACATTGGTTGACTGAGCACCAACTACTATGTGATATACACAAAAAGAATATTGGATTAAATCTGTGCGTGGTAAATTTTCGTTGTGGGCGTTACTTTTAATCTATTTTAATTTAAAAAATAACATTTATATTTTTTAGAAAAATCCTTTCTAAATAAACTGTATGAAAACCTACAACCCATTTATTTTGTATAAGAAATACATTATATGTTTGCTTCGAAGCTAAAGATTTATAAAGAATATGAATGTTTTGTACCTAATATAGTCTTTCTTATTCATTTTCCTTAGTATACAAATTACGAAATTGTAATGTTATAACAGCGGTGCGCCCTTATGGAAATAATGATAAAGTGAATATAAATAGATATAATCATAAAGTTTGCTTCCGCTGTTGAGAAGACACAACATCTGATTTTTTAGAGAGATACCTTCAAAATTAGTCTCTAATTACAAAAAAGGCACATTTTTACTGTATACTACTGTGAAACATGTTCATCCCCATGATAGGTTCAATTTAGAAAATGGCAAGCAACTTCCGTCACGGCCCAGGTATATATATATATGAAGGATTAAATCAGTACTAATGTTTGTTCAAATAAATATTTTGAAATACTTGCTTGACAGGTATCTTGCTCAATGTCAGAATAAAGAAACATGATCATTGTGTAATTTTATCTCTCGATTATTGTCATTGATTTATTTTGCTTTGTGAAAAATACTTGGCATGATAAATCTATAAGCTGATATTGAAAATCAAGTGCACTATTTATTATGATATAATCTCGCTTGAGTGTTGTTTCCAATATTATTTGTGACAATATTGTGCTGAAGGCAAATTTGATTTTAAAAATATTAATGTAAATTGAAGTTGTTGTTTATGTAAATAAATGGACTATTTAGAATATTTTTTTGTTGGTTTCAGATGATACAAGTCCTGTTCAAAACAATTACTTGGTAGAAAGTTGCAGTTCTGATTCCAGTCTATCATTTGCCCATTCTGAAGGAAAGACATTGAGGTAAAGTAAATATTTAAGATTTTTTTATTTGGTACTGAAAATGTTGAAAAATATATAAAATTATTATCTAAATACTCGCTAGTTTTGGGAACATGGACCCTTCGCTACATAAGCCTCCTTTGGAGGAATAAAGGCTATTAAGAGCCGCCAAATTGTTTGGATAATTTTTTTATATTCCTTATTGGATAATTAAGAATGGGTGACAGAGAAATGAGTAAATAAGGCACCTAAATTGGCCAGGGATTTGCATGAAATTAATTTACTATTGAGATGTGACATATAGTTTAATGGATTAATGATTAATACTCTTCCCTTCAACACTCCTTATAACATTATCAGTAAATTTATTTAATGGTCTTTGATTCTGTTTCCAGTACAATGTCATCCGTTGACCAGAGCCTGAGTGCTCTAACCCTGCAGAGCGTCCCCCCACAGTCGGCAGCCAACAACAGTACACCAGCACAGGGAGGCATTCCCAACGTTAATGTGGCCGGCATACAGCTCTCAGAGAAACCCACACAGGTTACCTGCAATCCACTTAATCACGTAAACTACACTCGTCACATGACAATACTGTGCTAGTCATGAGATTTCACCAAGGTCAACAACACAGTGTTAACTATATATTTGTGTAGGTTTTCGTGGCTTTCTGTGTTTATACTGGTTTTTAAGATGTAACACTGCGCTGTTTGCTATTTCTCTGTGGGAGTTATCTTCAGAAGCTGACTGAAAAATTGCTGTTCTTCATAAATAACGAAGAACATGACAATGTTTTCTCAGTTCTCAGAATCAAATCTTAAGAGAAAACGAAGAATGAAAGATGAAAGGATGAATGAAGGATGGAAGCAATGTGATATAGTATCACAAAAGCTACCATCTATGGTGTTGACAATCATATTACATATATTAAGCTAAGGGTCTTTGGCATACCTTCCCCAAGTGCCTCTCCTCAAATAAGGTTGGTGTCCATTTCACTGAATATAGCCATTCTTACTAATTTGTTGACACATGAAGCCACTCAAAAGTGCCAATACCTACTAATAATGATCATAATTCTGGCTAAGTTATTGACTATATTTCTCTACTACTTTTTAAATACTCATTCAGTCTATTCATTCTAGTGATATGTTTTTAATATCAAATTATGCTAATTTTCTACATGTGTTTATGAATTAATGTGAAATGAAAAATCTTGCAAAAATTGAGTACATAATTATATGATTGGTTAGCTGTATTATTCATCACTGATGTTTTTCCAACTCTTTTAGTATTTGCACAGGAATTTTAAAAAGTATTCTAGTTCCCTATACACTAACAGCTTAATGACAAGCATGTATTCACTATTGAACTGTTGTGTGGATGACCATTGAAATACTCTGGGGTTAATGATAAAGCTACTGATTGGTGACTTGATTAAGTTATTTGTTTTGTAGCTTTGTTTGGAAAGAGAGCATAACAAAGAATCACGCAAAAATAGTTATTATTGATATTTTATGATTTTAATTTTGTTGAATAAAAGTAAAATCTAAGTAGAAAATATACGCCTAAATTAAATTAATAATATGGACAAATGCATTCTATTGACAAAGAAACAGCAGCGATGTGTCCTGAGCTGTTTTCACATACTCTACTATATTGTTTCCAGTAATACTATAAAATTAAAAGATATATTATAATATTTTGTTTTTCCATATTATCACATATCTGGAATATTACTGAGGTATTATCTTCCTTTGGTAGTGAAAAAGTACTATCAGATCTACAATGAATATGTAGAATACTAGATTCAGTCCAAACATCAAGAACTGAATGTTACATACTACATGTTACTGAATACATTTATTTGTACTAGCCACTACGTAGGTATTCTTTCACAATTCGTCTGAATGTGACATTTTTCTGTTGATTTCTCAACCTTGTTTATTTGCTTGGAGATCTAATATCAAATTCACAGTAAAAGTTCAGTCATATTTTGTTCCTCTGTTTTGGATAATAGCTTGATTTTGTTTGTCTAATGTGTGTTCATCATTCCGATGTTATCCTTTACCAGGTGGTGACTCCGGCAATTAGCACGAGGCAGCAGTACATGCCATCGACTCCTCTTTCATCAAAAACAGCACCAAGTCCCGCCAAGGTTAATACAAAACTCATTCTACTTGCTAACTATCCCACTCATCTCTAACTATTGTGTACATACCTATTCAGGTTTAACTCTTACTGTTTACTCTCCCGCATTCTGTACCGAATGGTTTTAATTGTTTATAGTGGTTGTGCTCCCTTTGATTTTCATTTCATTCTATTTACAATTTATTTGCATCCGAGTTAGTTAATTTTCATCACTAAATTTATTAAAGTATATGCTAATGCAGAATATACTAATAAAGTCAATATGTGACTTTTTCAGGATTGTTTTTATAATTAATATTGGTGAAATGATAAGATAGTTAATAATGTCAACATTGTCATTCAGATTATCTGAGATTCATGTACATACAAAATATGCAATAATTTATGGGTTGGTTGCATAACTCATAACTAATGATAACAAACTTACACTGAAATTCATATGATTACTGTTAGCAGATAAAATGGTTTTAGTCACTTCCTATCACTACTAGAAAGTTCTTTGAAAAATTAACCAATCTTTTTCAAAATCATCACATTTTTATAGTCGCTTAACAAAATACAAGGTAAATTAAAATAATTAATATGAATTTAAATCATTAAAAAATATCATTTGTATCAAGAACCAATATCAGATGGAACATTTTGTTGTTATTGTTATTATTGTTATCATTTTTGGATTGGATTGGATTGGAATCATCTGTTAGTAAAAATTAAATTAAAGTCACAAGAAAAATTTAATAATCGCTGCCAGTAGCGGCAGATTGGTTTGTTTTTTAAGATTTTTTCACTGGGTAGGCCACTCAATTCTAAACATAATATGGATATTTTATGTTGTTCTGTCATAGATGAAACAGAAACTACATTATATGTTATTTATTTGCCATTCATTTGCCAAGATAGGTATGCGAAAATACAAATGTCGATTAGGTATACTTAATCTTGTTGTTTACCAAGAATCTAAAACTAATAATCATTTCTAATACTTGGCAGTGATAAAGTGATTAAAATAATTTTACTTTCGAAATCGGCACAAAAAATCTTATTTTTCATTATTCTTATTTTATTGAGCATAAAACAAAAGATCTCACTTTCCACACACATTGGCGAGGAGCAGAACGCACTAGCCCACGTCTGGCACTCATGTGATGGTGCTTGTATCTACTTTCAGTCTGTGTCATCGGCCATTGCGGCCATAGACCGCCTCATCAGCTTAGGGGGGACCCCGCCGCCCCCTCCCGTTGTGCAACCAAAGGTAATTGCATTCGGCACCGCCGACTACAGGGCATGGCTTATATATGTGTCGCGAGGAGTGCAGTCCTCTTGTATTACTAAGGAAATATTATCTCCAGTTTAGATACGCTTCTTTTCTGGTTTTGTTTATCGGCTTATTATTTATTTTTATTTGTTTTGTATTGTATCATATCACTTTATTATAGACACGTTCAACTTTGGATTGGTCATAATTGTTTTTATTTCTATAAACGAAAGGTGAAAGGCTAAATTTCAATATTTTTAAGCATATATAAATATTGTTATTGGAAAGGTACAATAGACAAATATATTATGGATACATTTTAGTGCTTATTCAAAAATAATATTGCCGGAATAAGTATTTACGTAAAAATGTTAGTTACTTTCACTTAGAGCTCAAAGAGAATAAAAGGTTTACATGTTTTTTGATGTTTGCATGTGTTACGTTTTTTTGAAATGTCTTTAATAATTTTCTGTTGTGTTGTGGTTTTGTTTTACATCACATAGCAATATAACATAACACCACCTTTCACTAAACTAATAGATATCACTGCTTGTATGTAACAATAACAATCATAGTGTTCACTATGGAATTAAAATGCTTTTGTTAATTATTTATGCTTGAAATGTGTAAAATGCCAAATGATAAAATTAATCCTATGCAAAAGATGACGCCTTGTACTGCAATTATTTGAATGAAAAATATGACTTCTAACAGTCAATGCGGTGCAGAACTTTAAAATTCTAATTCACCAATTGTAAATAAAATCAAATGCACGTGTGCAAAATAATTTTGAAGAGGTCCTTGACAACTATTTCTTGTCAAACAGTTTGACTGCTTTTATCTGAGTTCATTTTAATGGGGAAAAAAAATTGAATTCGGAAAGTCTTCAAGTGCTTTCGAACTGTTTAACAACTGCTTGCATGACTTGTTAGTATTTTAAAATGCAAAAGTTGCTGACAATTTGGATTCCACGCTTTCAGGAACCTGACATGGACCCTCGCCTACTGACAGAACTGCAGTCCGTGAAGGAGATGCTCGGGAGGCAAGAAGATGAAGTGCGGCAGGCCAACGATCTCGTGGCATCCCTGCAGAAGCAGTTGTCCGAGAGCAGTGGACGGGAGAATGCCCTCATCGACCGAGTCAACGAGACCAGTCGGGACCATAGAAAGATGGAGTAAGTGCTCTTATTTATGTTTTATAGTTGTGGTCTGATACATATTTATCAACAAGTGGATAAAGGATTAGAAACTTATTGTAGTGATATACATCAAAAAGCTATAAGTTATTTCAACATTTAATATAATATAGTAATATTTCTGTTGAATCGGTAGATTTTAAACAGAAATATATTTCCATATTATTGAATTTATTTGGAAATGCTGATGTTTTTTTAAATATTTCCAGCATTATCATGGAGGAATACGAACGTACCATGTCACACTTCTTTGGAGAGCGGGAGGCAGAACAGAGACAGTGGGCAGAAGAGCGAGCCACTCTGGTGAGGGAAAGAGACGAAGCTAATGCACATCTCGCCAACATGGAACACTCCTTCAATGATATTCACACGTTAGTATAAGTCTGTTATACGTCATTATAAACAAAACTTATTTTTATTCATCATAACTACTATTATTTTTATTACTGACTGCAATATCTCTCCTGGTTTTCAAAAGACTTTTTACTGAAAAGGCAAATGAACATGTCAAACAAGTCACATATATCATCATATAACTATCTATTTAAAGTACTTATTGATATATTTTCAGGAAATACGAACGCTGTAAGTCCATGGTTCAAGGATACAAGCAGAATGAAGAGATCCTGAAGCAGACAGTTGCCTCAAATGAGGAAGCCAGCAAAAAGCAGTTGGAAAGATATGAACAACTTCGGCAGCATGCCATGAGCCAACTAGAAATGTGAGTTACTCGAGTTCATTGATAAATAATTTTAATAGAAAATATTAAATATTTCTTCTTCAATGGCAGTATTTGCCGCATGTATGGGCCCAAAGGAATAATTTTATAATGCATATCACTTGTGTGATTAATCCACCTACAGATTAACATCCTCATTATTTTCATATTTCTATATTTTCTTTTATATGGTACAAGTATGTTCTTATACTTGTAACTTGTACCATATAAAAGTAAAAATATCACAGTTAAAAATAGATCTAAGACCCAATAAGTATACAGAGATTGACTAGATCTTTATTTTAAACTTAGGGTAGTTTTACAGAATGTCTAATAAAAACTAGATAGGTTTGGTTTAATGTATATTGATTAAAAGCAACATTTTTATTTTATGCATCTGCAGTGCAAATCAAGAGATTGACACTGTCAAGAAGTCAAACGAGAAGGAAACTACAAAGCTGCAAGCCATGCTGAAGAAATCAGAGGTCCAGGCCGTGTCCTTACAGGAGTCTCTGGCCCAGAAGATCAAGGACATTGAGGAGTTGACTGCCATCTGCGATGAATTGATCAACAAAGTGGTTTAATCTACGAGCCACATTTGAGACTCTGTGACAAGTGAATACGTTTAGCCATGGTGAAAATATTGGACAATAATTTTATTGAAAGACATTTTTGTCATCAGATGGTGCAAATTTCTCCATTTTGATGGTTGGCAATGCTCCCAATTGCCTAGTTTATTTATTTTTTTAACATCCCTCCCCATATGATTGGCATTTCATTGTTTTTAATTTTTGTGACCGAGAAGTATTTCAATTAAAGTATGATTATGACTCGTGAAATGTGTAAATCATATTGAAAACAAATAAAACAGTTATTTTTCTAATTACTGGCGATTATACTCTGCTTATGGTACGGCAGTGCGAAGGTGCAATTATTTGCCTTTTAGTGTATGTTAAATTTCAAATCTTATTTTGCTGTTCAATAAAACTTTGATATTGTACGATAAGTCTTATTTTATGACAGGATTCTATAAATTCCACAATATTTTTTACTAACAAATATTAATATGAGGATAATAAATGTCTAGATTAAGGAAATGTAATTTTATTTAAAGCATTCACTGACCTTAAACATTCAATCCTCGTTTTATAATGTTTAAAAATTAGATATTTTATGGTAAATTTTGACATTTTATTTAACTAGTGGATAATGTTGTATATTTTTACTTCTTTGTATGAGCGTACATGAAAATAAATCAGCAAACCCATTCTAATAAATAAGAATCACACAATGTTTCTAGTATTGAAAGTACGTGTTTGTTCTATTTTAGTAAAATATTGATACCTTTGAAAGAGGCAAGCCATCGAGTGTTGCTTTGCTAGCTAATCAATATAAACTTAGAGAAGATTTCAGTAATTACTTAATAATGGAGAGTGCATGCTGCGAAGTCGCTTTTACAATGCATGCTACCGATATTGTGTTATCTTTTCTAGCATGTCTTAAGATATTTAGCGCTGTCGATCTAGTGTTACAAGTAATCCTATAAGACATTAATTATTATCCATTTAGTATAGAAGTGAAGAACATATAATTTTGAGAATGAATCCGTTTTTGGCATTAATTGTCTGTTATATTTGTTATGTATATGGACATATAGAGAATCTCCTGTCATAATTTGACTTTAGGTTATTTTAGAGAGTAAAATTTCCAGTCCATTTTGTAATTTAAGATTATTTTATACGTTTGAGAGGATTTTGTAATTCAATCGAATAGAGATTATAATGAAAATACTTACATTAAAATAAGAACACACTTGTAACACCGCGTATGAAGGACGTGTGTTGATTTATATATTTTCATACTGTACCATTTAATGTATTCCTCAACAATGTAAATTGCTTACTCAGTGCCTCAACATTCCACAGTGCTCGAAGCACACTCTCCTCGTTAACCAGCTCTGGAAAGTCACCGGAGGACAACGCAGACGCATTGCAATAATTACTTTTTTGGATATCGACAAGTTGTTGTGCATCTGGCGATTTTTAATACCGATATCAAAAATATTAAGAGGCGGTAACTTTGATTGTAATGGAATGTTTTTCTTTTGTATGTACAATAAAATGCTACTAACTTCATAGTTTAAATTAACACTTTATAAAACAATTTTATACGCGCAGCCTTTTCTATATTAACAAACGATCCCTATTATTGCCAATAACCTAGAAATGTAGACTCTTTTAACTTCGTTTAGTATAACTTTGAAGTCAACTGCAGTCTAATGAAAAGAACCAAATAAAAATGCGAATGTTTACATACAATTACTCACAGATTTCTATGCTTAATGGCTGATTTGTTTCAAGATTAGAGAATTCTGTGTACAGTTGATTAGTATTGTTGCTCAATCAGTGCAATCGGATTGTAAAGGAATGCATCCATAGGGAAAAGTGTAATCACTATTTTGTTAACAGTTGATTGCATGGTTTTATAAAACGCATTACAAGATCGCCTAAAATACTATATTTTATGTTGCCATATAATGTGGTAAGGAAATTATATGTAGCATTGCGCACATGTCAAAGAAAAATAAATGAATGATTTTATATAAAACCCTGTTTTAATTTACCTTGTAAACTTGAGATGATTATATGTAAGTACCTGTATATAAACACATTATTTTTCTATAAATTCTCATCAAGATAAGGAACTATTAGTTAATTTTTGTTATTTTAAGTAAAATTTGATTTCTTGAAAATGCTTGTGAAAGATATGTTGAATTTTTAAATGAAAATTGGTCTGATAGGTTTTTTTAAATGTAAAATATTTTTAGTGGTCTTAAAGCTGTATGGGAAAAGAGGTTACTGAAATCGTCAACCAAATTACAATTCAAAATTATAATAACATGATTCAAAATAAATTTTAAATGAATGCCTATGAGACTGCAGAAGGAATTCACTTCAGATTAGAGAATTTTTTTATTGGGACAATAAAATGGCAAAGTGGTTTTAGATAGAATATGCTTATAAAATATATCTTCTAATATTCGACTGGACTATTGGAGTTCTGTTTCCGTTTTCTAGTATTTATACCTATTAAAAGAAACCTTTTGCATTTATTTTTCCTTTTGTCGCAAAGCAATTATAAAAGAGTTTAATGTTTAAATCAGAAACATTTTTCTGGAGGTGCAATGTGAACGAGTAAGCATTGTATGTGATTCTCATGTCTAACCAGAACTCTTCGACAGAAGTATTAACTATCAGTATGAATAACGCACACAATTGCATGCTGGGCACAAACGCGTCTGACATATTTTCGAATACAAAATTGAAAAAAATTTACAATCATATCCATGGATTTGATTGCGTTGGTTTATTTGTAAGTATGGGTACTTTCTATATATATAAATTTTTATAATTGGTTCGGAAGAATTTGCAATAGATTGTTGCATATGATATATTAGTTAATTATTATTTCTATGATTTTAGTAGGTAGGTAAATATTTGAAATAATTTTATGTTTAAGATCAAACAATTCTAATACACCCATACCTCGCTATACGGCCGCTCGTTATACGGCCTTTCGCTATAACGGCCCTTTTCAATTAAGGCACGTTTTCGATATACGGCCTAAAATGTTTCGCTATGACGACCAAAAAAACTTTTTTTCAATGTTATTTTGTTTACGAGCGTTATTCAGTGTGTGCTCATAGAGCGGCTGGTTTAAACTTGTCTGTGAGTGTTTTATGTACATATTTATTACTGATTGTTACACATTAACTGGAAAAATTGGAAATAATTAGGGACATTTTTAGTACGTAAGTACATAATGTACGTACAAATTTTTTTTTTTTTAATATGTATGTATTTTTTTATTAAACTTATTTTAACTATTGATTATATGGATTGAGGACAATAACAAACGGAGAATGCCAATGAGTCAAATGATTATCCAGGAAAAAGCTTTAAGTATTTCGAAAATTTGAAGAATGGAGATACCGATGAATCTGTTGAAGATGTCACATTCCAAGCAAGCCGATGATGGTTTGAAAAATTTAAAAATAGATTTTATTTGCATAATTTGAAAATAAAAGGTGAAGCAGCTAACGCCGATGAGACCGCATTTAAGGAATATCCCAACATTTGAAAGGGAATTATTGAAAGAGGTGGTTATAAACCTGAATAAGTGTTTATCGTAGACGAAACAGGGCTTTATTGGAAGCGAATGCCTGATCGCACGTACATTTCAAAAACCGAAAAATCTGCGCCTGGTTAATAAGGTGTCTAAAGAACGATTAACTTTACTACTTGGTGCAAATGCCGCAGGTGATTTTAAGCTAAAACCACTTTTAATATATTTGTCCGAAAATCCAAGGCCTCTTAAAGGACTAAATAAAAATCAATTACCCGTCATATGGAAATCCAACAAGAAAGCTTGGATGACTAAAGCTATTTTTGAGGATTGGTTCAAAATTCACTTTTGTACAGAAGTGAAAAAATATTTGCGAGACAATAACTAACCAACAAGGCTTTGCTAATTTTGGATAATGCACCAGGGCATCCTACTAATTTATCCGAGCTATCTGAAGATGTCATGATTGAGTACCTTCCGAAAAATACAACAGCTCTGATCCAACCAATGGATCAGGGTGCAATAGCCACTTTTAAGGCATATTACCTACGCCGAACTTTCCGACAACTTATAAGGGACACCGATGGTATAGCTTCAATTAAAACATTTTGGAAAAACTATAACATCAAGGATGCTGTTGACAGCATCAGTGAATCATGGAAGGAATTAAAATTAACAACAATGAACCATGTTTGGAAAAAAATATGGCCAGAATGTGTAAAAAGTGTTACATATTTAACAAATTTGGAACCGATCCCATTGAATTTGTATGAATTTGTATTAGAATAATTGATTCCTTATACGGCTTTTCGCTTAGCGGCCAAGTTTCGTGGAACGTATCTAGGCCGTAAAGCGAGGTATGGGTGTATTATGGGTCTTAAGATTTCTATTAAAATTATTTACTCTAAAAAGATACTAGATTTATATTCTGAAAGTTACTATCACATCAGTTATCCTGGAATAATTAATTCTCATGACCTGAACGCTGGATGATCGATATGAAATTACAACAATTGAAGTCAATTGAGTTTTGAAAACATTTAAGCAGTTTTAACTCATCAAACCCTTTATTGTTACAATTTTCCAAACACTCTGCGGCCAAATGTATTTTGCTAAGCTGTATTTTAATCCACATTGATAATATTGGATTAAATAAAGCTTTTAACAGGGAATCATTAATGTCTTTATTATTAATTTTCAAATATGCTTCATTCATAGCTAGATAATAATAAAAAAGTTTTTTTGAGCTAAATTCTGCGGTTGAATAAAATATGCATGTTTCTGTCTACCAAAAACTATTTTCAAAATTCCATAAATTATTTTTCAGTTTTTCAGACGATCACGTTTTTTTTTTAAATTTAGTTTGCAGATATTCGAAATATTGATTTAGTAAACGGTCAAAAAATATAAAAGTGGACTATTTTTGGGCATTGTTAAACCGTGTTAATTTTTTTTTACGTTTCGTCTCCGGTACTGGAGTTGTTTCCCATGAATAACAAAACTGCTCTGATGCATTCTCCGATATATTCTGCTCAAATTTTTGTCGGTATCGCAAAGATCGGTGTGCAGAGAATTTAATCAGGGCGGCGGGCATTTTGCCCCGCTGTTTGTGCTTCGGTCGGTTTTTCCGGGTGTCGCTATTGTTGTCCTATTAATGATTATTTATAGGCGAATGATAAATTATTCGCGCGACCGCCGAGACCGCCGCAGTTTGCGGGCGACCCGCGTCCGAATGCAGCTTTTACCCTATGAAATATTTTGGAGGGCCGTGCGATTAGTCATCTCGTCAAAACGCCTAAATAATTCATCAAAATAATCAATTATGTAATATGCGCGTAAAATTTACATGACAAAATAAAGCGTTGTTTATTAACGCGGTAGTGGCCGCGTGCATTAATTATCAAACTTCGTGTGCCCATAGTAATGTTTTGAATGCAATGTAAAATTAATAAATAACATTTGTCATACGTATTTAAAAAAAATAAAAATTGGATTACTCGTAGAGCATATTGTATGGATATAAACTCTAAAGAGGAATATACTTAAGCTAAATTGAAAAGGTACGTATACATCAAACCTCGCAAAAATGTGCTTGAACTTTCATCATCAGTGCATCAATCTTTATAAGTCTTCCCCTCTGCGTCCCCTGACAGAGTCTGCATCAGGTGTCTCGGAGGTATTTCGCGGAGGCTTTATATCGCTGAAGTGTGCTCGGAATACAGCCTCCTTATTCTATAACACCATAACAACTCCCTCTCAAAAACCAGAGGCGCCGGGGGTTGAAAATCGACTGTTCGCGAGCTTTTACAAAGACGTTTTGTAAGAAAATTTGAGTAAATACCAATTTTAAAAGCATTAACTTTTTTGGTTTATTAAAAAATGATTCTAGCTTTTTAAATAATCACAAGAAATTATATAATTACTTAATGAATTAAATAAACGCAAGTACGGAGAATGCCTCTTGTTTGTATAATCATATCAATATAAATGTTTTGTTGATCAAGCAAAAACATTAAAAGTGCACTTTTTATTATTATCTAAATCTAGAGAAAAGCTTTTTTTTTAGGAAGGTTTTTATATAATTTTGAATGCGTTTTCAGAGTGCCCCTCGCCTGTTGGTGTCAGAGCTGCATGATACCGATTAGGCAGAAGTGGACACAGTCCGACTGTGCGCACACCAATATGTTTAATGCCGGCAAGAATTACGGCCGCGCTTTCCGTGTAAATATATATTATAATGTGACAGCTGCTAATTATCTACAAATTGAATAAATAAAGGTCACATGACTGCGTAAACCTGTCCCGGACTCGGACGCGTGTCGAATTATAACTATCATTTAATACGTCCGCGTTATGCGGTGGTTTAGTAATTTACGCTCATTGGTTATTAGCGATGCTGCTAGAAGCTACACTAGTTAATCTCCCTTAATCAAGATATTAATCAGAAATAACAGAAGATTTACATTTCCTATATATCTTCCAAGGCTGTGGTATAAACTATTTCATAACTGTCAAAGTAATACAATTTATTTTTGATAAATAAAATATATCCCCAAATCTAAATATAATAGATGCACATTCTGAATTAAAACTGATTTACACGTTGCAGACAATGTTTTGATCATATTTTGGATTAAAATATAAAAAACGTATATTTTTATAGTTAAAAACTGATGCCAATGTCTCGACTTTTTACCGAACAATTACTTAGGAGAGAGTAAAGTATTTTTTAAAAATATATTGATTTTGAAATCTTACTATTTATTAGAATTAATATATATATATATATATGTTGTGTATATAATAATAATGAAACACAAGTATGAAAAATAATTAGAGCAATCTTATTCTCAGCTCCAGAATCAAATCAGATAACTCTCCACTGTATGCAGTAAGCTTGCTTTGCCTCAAATCGCACGTGCTGTGCATTTTTTGTTAATATTATTAGCAACAACAAAAAATTACGTGCCGTAATCAGGCCAGCCCACCTGTCCGGTCAGGTGCGCGGAATCCTCGATTGATTCCCGATCATGACTCGCTTGCCAACCCGCTCGCCGGCCAATTAGCAGCCTCCCTCATTAGCGACCGCGCTCATTACCGGCGGGGATGTGATCACATCTGGGGGCTGGTCACGTCAACCCCCGGCCCGAAGATTTCTGATTTGTATTTGTCTTGGGATCTCAAATCTCGGTCCTGCTCGTGCAAGTACAACCACTCTTATCAATCAATTTCTGAGAGTTTTCTATTTTTCATTGACAAAGTTAATCTAGAATCACCCTTCTACTCGAGTTCATTAGGCTCATTTTGTGTTCCTGTATACTTTTTTTACTATTCTTTCCAATCATACGTTTGGGAACACCATGATTATATTTATTGCTTTTTTCTTACGGATATTCTCGATCATTCATTTTTCTAAAATATCTAGTGAAAAAGTACTCACTTTCTCGTTGAATTCTTAATAAAAAATAAAAAAATTGGTGATTTATTTATTGCCTAAATATTTTTTTAAAAATGTGAAAAAAAAATAAATTTATAAGTGGCATTGCATATTTTGTTTAGTAGGGAATTAATTTATATTAAATAAAGCTTTTGTGAATATTAGATTACGTTTTAAATAAGTTTATTTTTATGTTTTTAGAAAGAAAACAACTTTTTTCGTGTCGAAACCAACTAAAAATTAGTTTACTGATGTATGGATCGCTTTTACTTTTTTACGATTTGAATGGCTTCGTTTCAGTTTTCAACCTAAATCAAAGAGCAATAAAATATTGATGTATAGATGTTCAAATGAAATTAAATCGGCAGCTCGTATATCAAGACCCACAGATAACGCCCCCCGATAGACAAATTAAACTGTGGAAAATTAGCGCTCCGTCACGGTGACTGCTATCAAAAACCAATTCGCAGGAAGAGCCTCTCCCGCAGAGGCGGCGAAATCACTTTCTATCCAGACGCCCAGATAATTTTAAACACCGCGGATCGTGCCCCGGGGTGTCGTAAGTCAAAAAAGGGACCCCCCCAGGGCCCGGCAGGGTCAGAGCTGGTCCGAGACGAGGACCCCAGACTCAAAAGGGATGTGTTTAACATTTTCCGCCACCGATACGACTCTTGTAGTTGGGAACCCTTATAGGCTGCGGTCTGGGAAATGACTGGGTGAGGTGTCACGTTTCTGCGTTTAGTGTTGACAATCAAGATGTGTTATGGAAATTCGTTTATTTAATGGGTATATTTCAAGTATACACTATAATATATTTTATTTAAAATAACCACTGAAATAAAAAACGCGATAATATGTCGAAAAATTACGTATTTGATTTGGAATCGGTCAAATATTACAATTAATAGATTTAAGCATTTTAGTAGATATACTATTATAGATACATGTTTTGTTTAACACAAGAGTAAAATTTTTGTATTTTGTTATAACAAAAAACAGTTATAACATCAAATACATCGATTCCACGTCGTATCTTTCAAATATACGCCAGCTACTAATATTACAGCAATAAGTCGCATTTACGTACTCGGTCCGCGACCAGTGAGATGGTCGCCAACCTCCTCTGAGGAGAGGCACTCGATGAAAAATGAAGACGTACTTGTACTAATCATCATTTTTCCACTAACATTACATCAACAAAAACAAAAAAGCATGTCCTCGAAGCAACACCAACGGCCTTGCAAGTAATTTTTGCCAAGCTATGGATGCGGCGGGACACGCGCCCACGTGCGGCCGGAGTAGTCGCTTATGGAGAACTTCCCGAGCCGCACAACTGCTTGTGCTCTCTTGTTTACCTTTGCCGTTTGCTGCGATCGCTATTGAAGAACCGAGAATTGTCGCCTTCATTGCGGGGACTGAGCTCCCGACCTGCGAATATCATAACGCGATGAGATTTTTGTATGGGACCTGCTGCGGGTGTACGCCGCTCGACGAAACGCTGGACGAGAATGAATAAAAATTAAATGAATTTTTAGCAAGTAGATTTTTTTGTTCTTACGGTATTTTAAAATATTATACAAAACTACACCTATGAGTGAATTGAACGCATTTAATTATTATCGTAGTAAATTTTTTTAGCATAAATTTAACACGCCCTTTATACGCAATAAATACGAACGAAACTCTGATGAGAATTAAATGAACTATTAACAAGTAGATTTTCTTTGTTCTTATGACGTTTTTAAATATATAGTAAAACTACACATTTGAGTGAATTTTTGTCTATGTAAGTTTTTTGGCATAAATTAATTGATACGCATTAAATTCGAAAAATTTTATGATTCTATTCACTAGGCCGGTTATTCATAAAATATCGATATTAACTATAAATGTTATCCCACAAAATACTGCCAGAAAAGTCCAATGAAATGTGTGTCAGTGTCATATGCGATAATCTACATCCCAGGCTTAAGTTAGGGCTGGCAGGGTATTTTTAAATATATATTTTTGTTTAGTATATTGACACGATCATTTGAGTTGGTTGAATATATTAAGACTTACAAGGGATATTTTTATAATTTTCTTACTTGAACCAAAATATAATATATATTGTTCATCCAGCGTATAATTGCACCCGCGTTGAATAAAGTTGTTTCCTTGTATTGCCATGGAGGGAAAGTGGATCATTATGCTGTGAAATGGCTGTGATGTGGTGAGAGACAAGGAGAGGAAGAGGGAGCATTAATGCCTCCCGTACGGGGAATACTTAGCACCGCAGGGGCTTGATTCCAGGATTCAATGACTTTTATATTTTTTGACATGATCTTGTATGATGGGGTGTTAAGACTAGATTGTTCGTACGTTTTATAGCAGCGTAGTCAATGCAGAATTTATTTGGGATCATATGGCACGTAAAGTAAAAAAATAAAGCTTTAGTATATTTTTTCATTTAAATAAATAAGAAAAACAAAATGAAAATAATGCAATTTTATGATACACGTATAAACAAGTAATAAAAATATGTATATTTTAGCTAATACAGCTTAAGAGCCGTGATACCAAATTCGAGTTTTTTGACTTTTTGCTTGTACCTATTGCGAAAAATCGACTGCACCAATCAAAAAAAATTAAATGCAGAAAGCTAGATACATCCTTTCTTCTACTACCATTTTTTATTTTATTTCTTATAGTTTACTTTTAATATGATAAATATGTGTTTTTCCGATTGAAGTTCCGGGCTTGGAGTTTCGCGGTGTTCCTGTTTCAAGAATCCTAAACATTTATGACTCTTTTTTTCAATCTTCAAGGCTAGTAATTCTTTACATAAAAGGTGATGTATTTGGATTCTAACATTGATTTTATTTTCAACAACAAAAGTATTAAGTCTTTGTTCTATTTAAGTCTTTTGTAAATAACTTAACCACGCCTATCACTAAAATTACATTTTATTAAAAATTAAAATATAATTAAGATGTTATTACGCTATCTAGATATAGAATTTCTGGAATCTAAAATATAACGGCAGAGATTCTAACGGAACCATAAGAGGCGGTTCACTTCGCCCCAAAATTAAATCCGAGCGGCACATAACGCGTACGACTAAACAATTTAGTAATTTCAGCGGAGTGATAAAGATATTAAAACAACTATTGTTATTCGCCGTTAAGTTTAAGTTCTTATTACGCGCCTGGGGGCAGGCAACCAACCGCTCGCGCCTCCGCGAATTAATTAAAGAGCCGAGAAGAATATAGATCCCCGCACAGCCTTTCCGCAACCGAAGGCTGCGGCCTAATAAGGCTCTAGCGTCCTCCGAGGACCATCCCGGTGGCCTAATTGCCCTTCCCCGCCGACTGAAAATGAGGCTTTTGAAAATATCGAAATCGAAAATGTTTAACTTGAATTTTCACACAGTTAACCGATTTTTTTTGTCATACAATTTATATTTGAGTACAATAAAATATTTCAGAATATAGAAAGTTAAATTGCTCTTAGGACAAATGATATGTTTTTTTTATTACAAAAATACAGAAATAAATGTACGCTACCTCAAGCCACATGTCGTAAGCCCCAATCCACACCTGCGCGCAGAATCAGAGGATAGATTCATACCGAATGTGGCTTAAGTCGTAGCGTACGTGGATTTCTATATATTTTGGTAGGAAAAATGTGTGTAAAAAAACCTTTTATAATATTTTTTGGCACGCAGATTGCAACGCAAATGCTATCTGCGTATTCAATGAATACTCGTATATATGCACAGCCGCTCTGAATAAATAATTTCATCATCGTGGTTTTTCTGTATTAAATATAATTCATTATTTCTAATTAATTTTCAAAAAAATTGTTGATTAAATGACGTCTATCTATGGATCTTTCAGTTGTAGAGTAGCAAACATCTGTAGCTTCAGATGATGCCACAGATCTTTTCAAATAACTTAATTAATTAGACGTATAGAATTCCGTCGAGTATCAATAATGTGATCAATAGCGGAAGCAGTGAGCTCGCGGAGTTTAAGGAAGTTAAACACAAACTCGCGTTGTATAAAGCTATGATTGCGGGCGGAGTGTTGAGAAGTGGCTCTCTCAGACACTCAGCCTGCTTGCACCTCACCCCACCCCCATCCCAACCCCCATCCCCGACCCCGCAGCAGCCTGAAGGAACGCTTCAGGACTCACACTTGCCTTAGAAAATCTCTAATGAAATATTACCAATACGTACTAACTCTATTTGGAAATGAAAGCGTAATAAGAAAAATAAGTTCAAATCTTTAAATTCGATATGTTGAGATGTATAAATACATAATTAAACATTTTTTTCTAAACGTGATATTAAGAAAATATAAACTCAACACATGCTAGTTTTTAGTGTATTTTCGTCTCATTCATAAAAAAAATATAATTGACATTGTAGTTAGACCGAAGGTTCATTTTAAATCGAGGGATCTCCGGTTTGATGCTCTCCCAGGCAGGTCACAATTGTTTCAGTTTTATCGAGGACGATTTGTATCAACAATAAAACATTTTTATCAAATGTATGTACATAAATGAGTTCAAATTTATACATCCATGTTGCATTTGAGTCACCGAGTCGGCGCATCTACGACCGACATAGGTGCGAGCACGTCAGGTGAGTATCCAAACTATTTTGATTTCATTGCGTTGGCGGTGATCTATGTTAATCTCTACCGCGTCATGAGGCAAGAGCTTTCTTGGCAACAGACAGAGGACGGATGGAGTGAGCTTAATCTACTTAATCGAAAGAAAAGAGCTTGGAATACTTGTTTTAATAATCGACAAGGCCACTCAAGAATACAATCTATAATCTTTACCGTAGTATTTGCTTGAATATTTACTTAGCTATTCATACATATTATAACTAATTAATTCTATTATATAACGAACTTTTTGATAATGATTTATTTGTATTTTGACAAAGTCCTTAAAGTAAATGATGTTTTTTTGACTGAAACATTTTTTATTATAACTGTGCTCTTAATTAACAAGTAATTTTTAATATAGTCAAATTACTTTTGAAATTAATAAAAATTGTAAAACTACCTCACATTAGTTGAACTTTTTGTTTTTTTTATTATTAATCTACTCCCCACCAACTAATACACCTGGTAACTCGACTCACAGCCGTGGACCGTCGCATCGTCCAGCAGTGGATATAAAAAGGCTGATTCCATTACGCTGCTTAACGCTTACAAATTATATATGACAACTCACTCGTTACATAAATGTGATTAAAATCGAGAACAATTCTCTTAACTGTACCTTTTATGAGGGTCAAAATTAGTTGGTTAGCTTTTACGTAAAAGTTCCGTTATAAATGAGCTTACACTTGACAATGGCTCGGGAGATTTACGCTCTTAGCAGTAATTACCGCAGGGATGGCCGCTCGCCAAGAGGGATTTCGTGTTATTTTTTTCTATAATTAGTGCATAGTTTTAAGAAAAACAAAAATAAATTCCCGAACGCCCTTGACGACGGTTACCTTCTGCATATTTCAGAATAGCACACAGCAAGCGCAATCGATCACGATTTTTTATTGTTTTTAAATTAAAAAAAATAACGCAACGACCTGATCACATGTGGCAAATTATTTTTCCACGTGATTTATAAGTAACGAGGGGTGTTTTTATTCCGATAGCAATTCTATATCTACTGATATGTGTGCAGTAGATATCAAGGCAAAACTCACACTTGATTAAATTTTATTTTTCTATATAGTATGCATTTAAAATTATTAACATTAATATTCTATAGATAAATAAACGAATACAAAAAAGATTTACCAGAAAGGGTGTATTTTTACTCTCTGAAGGTACAAATTTTAAATAAGTATTTTGTGATGTTTTTAACAACATGAAAAAATATTTTTTAGTACATTTAAACATTTATCACGTGTAGTTTAGTAATTTGGCAGTATAAATAAAGTAGACTATCGAATTCACAGTGGCAAGTATCAGTGGGTACTGACGTCACAGCGTAAATGTCATACAATATTTTTGAAGAGGCAATCCCGACACATCTGCTACGTAACTTCACGTCAAACTGTAAACATTGTGGCCTATTTATATCCACACAATGTCGGGAGGAACTTTCATGTTGAATTCGTGAAATTCAAACATTGAATTTATCCAAGTCATGTTAGCATGGATCTACACACAATGGTATATGATAACATACAATTTCTAATACAAAATTCATCTAAATAAGATGGCTGGGTAAACTGTATTGAACAAGAGCAGGAATCGGCGGAGACAGATTTATCTTCACATCTTGAACTTTCGTTTCGATTTATGAGACATAACATTTAAAGAGATATATGAATACCAAGTATTTAGCAGTTTCCGCAGGACAAGAAGATTTATACGAAGTATATCTCGTTTGAGAAATTCTAATATTTAGGAGGAAATGCTTAGAATAATTTTTGGAACAAACGCATTCATTTTAGGGCTTTTTTTCTAGACTTTTTATTTATTATATAAGTTAATAAAAATAATTGAGAACATCAGGGAAACGCCTTCACTATACTCTTTAAAATGCTTTGAGACGTTTATTGATTATAATATTTTCTTAGTATTGCTAGCAATTCGGTGGCTAGTATTATTTTATAAATAAGAATAAGTTTCAAAACAATGTATGTACAGAGTGAGATTAAAAACGTTTTCTGCTTGATTAAGATACAAAAAGAGTTTATATTTTATTATATTAGAAGTATCATGCTTGAAGACAAAAATTAAATTAAAAAAACGGTTGTATCATCACACGGAAATATAAATAATGTATATAACAATCGCATAAAAATGTATCAAATCTCCATATTATAATATTCATTTCAATCACACATGCCCAAGTCGTATTTAAATACACTTTCATAAATCACTCAAACTTGTGGGTTTCTGGATCCTTATACGCTTGTGACCTTATTGTTATTTTTTTTAAACGTCTGTTAAAATTAAAAATGACACGGAGCTACAAATTAGATACCCTAACGAATTTCAGTAGACATTGATTGAAACTAACACTCGAAAGAGCGCACATAGCGCTGAGTAGTATTAAAAAAAATAGCGTATTGCGCGATCCCAGGCCAAACAACACACGGCGGTAACATTGAAACGCTAGGCTGTCTTATAAAAAAATCTCGTTGGACACTGAAATAGACGTCGGATGGTTGAATGGTTAAATATAGCGGCTGGGCGTCAGCTGGCCAGGAGGGTGAGCACCGCGGCCCATGCGACTTCACAGAACCTGAGACTTGTCCTGTCACCATTATGAAACCACACATGCGCTTATTGTTAGTCTATAGGTGATATGTGGGACCAAGTAACAAGTAGCACACGCATAACCGTATGTTTGATTATAATAATCGCATGTGACTCGACAGAAGCATTACGGAAGGAGACATGCACTTATTGTTAGTCTATAGCTGATATGTGGGACCAAGTAACAAGTAGCACACGCATAACCGTATGTTTGATTATAATAATCGCATGTGACTCGACAGAAGCATTACGGAAGGAGACATGCACTTATTGTTAGTCTATAGCTGATATGTGGGACCAAGTAACAAGTAGCACACGCATAATCGTATGTTTGATTATAATAATCGCATGTGACTCGACAGAAGCATTACGGAAGGAGACATGCGCTTATTGTTAGCTATAGCTGATATGTGGGACCAAGTAACAAGTAGCACACGCATAATTGTATGCTTGATTATAATAATCGCATGTGACCTCACAGAAGCCGAGACTTGTCCTGTCACCTTAATAAAAGGACACATCCGCTTATTGTTTATAGCTGAGATGTGGGACCAAGTAGCAAGTAGCACACGCATAATCGTATGTTTGATTATAATAATTGCATGTGACTTGACAGAAGCTGAGGCTTGTCCTGTCAGCATTATGAAACGACACATGCGCTTATTGTTGGTCTATAGCTGATATGTGGGACCAAATAACAAGTAGTAGGTGCATAATTGTATGCTTGATTATAATAATCACATGTGACCTCACAGAAGCCGAGACTTGTCCTGTCACCATTATAAAAGGACACATCCGCTTATTGTTTGTTAATAGCTCAGATCTGGGACCAAGTAGCAAGTAGCACACGCATAATCGTATGCTTGATTATAATAATCGCATGTGACTTGACAGAAGCTGAGGCTTGTCCTGTCAGCATTATGAAACGACACATGCGCTTATTGTTGGTCTATAGCTGATATGTGGGACCAAATAACAAGTAGTAGGTGCATAATTGTATGCTTGATTATAATAATCGCATGTGACCTCACAGAAGCCGAGACTTGTCCTGTCACCTTAATAAAAGGACACATCCGCTTATTGTTTGTTTATAGCTGAGATGTGGGACCAAGTAGCAAGTGGCACACGTATAATTGTATGTTTGATTATAATAATCGCATGTGGCTTAACAGAAGCCGAGACTTGCCCATTACTAGACATGCCCCAGACTAGCATTATGAAAGGAGACATGCGCTTATTGTTGGTTTATAGCTGAAATGTGGGACCAAGTAACAAGTGGCGGGTGCATAATTGTATGCTTACATACATACATACATACAGTAGAATCTCGATAACTCGAACCTCGCTAAGCGGTAATCCTCAGCAAGATGAAAAAAATTGCCATTCCCATAGCTGAACCCCTAAAATTCACGGTATTTCGAATTATATTTTGTTTTGTTTGAGTTATCAAACAAAATGTTATTTACCTACGAGGTATTGATAGTACATATTTATACTCTATAACTCGAATTTTAGAGTTATAGAGTACAGAAAATATACTTAGCATTTGTGCCTTCCTCTGTCAAATTTTAGCAATTAAATCCTTTATATCTCGAAATTCTTGTTAAGTCGAAAACACATTAACTCGAAATTTTGAGCATTTCCCTTGAAATTCGAATTACCGAGATTCCACTGTAATCGCATGGGACTTCACAGAAACCAGAACTTGTCCTGTCACCATTATTAAAGGACACATGCGCTTATTGTTTGTTTATAGCTGATATGTGGGACCAAGTAGCAAGTGGCAGTGCATCATCGTATGCTTGTTTGTAATAATCACATAGGACTTAACGTGTTTTTTACGTTCAATCCAAATAATTTGTACAGTAAAAAAAGGTATATTTAACTATATTTCTGAAAATCAATGAAAATACAAGTAGATTCAGTAATGTTTTCTCCGATTAAAAATTAAATGAAAAAAATATATTTAGTTTTTATTTAAGTTTTTTCGTCGCATTAATAAATATATTTAGATTTATTATAAGATATATTAAATACAAATATTTTTTTGCAGCTCACGTTATTTTTATATTAAAGAGTTTACTTTTAAAAATCGTCTAAAGCACTTTTCGTCCATAGTGCCTGGATCGTTAAAATAGTTAATATATGTATGACACAAATTAATAAACCGAAGCAAAAGTTTTCCAGTTTGAAACTTTTTTAATTAGCGGGCTTTATATTTTTTACTGCTCAAAAATAAAGTAACAACTAGAACTTTAAATATAAAAAACCAAGAGTTTATTATTTCATAAATTTTAAAAATGCCTTAGTTTATGATTATTTATACTTTTGCTTTAATATAAAAATCCAAGCATATATGAAAATCCTGATGTTTAAAATTTTATCTGTAAATTAAAATACTATATTGGTAACTTAATTTGATATTCTCTGAGATGTGATTCAGATACTTCCAATCGTCTGAGACGATGCAGTCGTTTATTCTTGTCTCTGATTACTGTACTGTTTCAAGGATTTTTTTTATTTTCTAGTAGCATTGATTGCTTGGAGCCGTTGGCAGACATTCAGCAAGATGGGTCATACATGGAGCTGTTTAAGCTCAATAATTTACATGAGACTTCATGCTTGAAATAGCATCAGGTCTTTTGGCTGCGCTATTTGCTTTCGATGCATTTTCTAAATTACCATATACTTGACTTCAGGAGAATTCTTGTTTCCTCACAAATACGTGTGATCATTTAGAAAATTCAACTATTACTACAAATCGTAGTTGAAGTGTGATTTTTTATATATGAAAAGATGCAACACACAAAATAAATTATTTGAATCATTTGATTATTTGAAAGTTTGACTTAAAATGTATATTTTGCTGTAAAATTAACACACTATCCGTGCACAAATTTATTCCTAAAAAGCCATCCGGCAAAAATCATATTAAGTCTAAGCACTAAAAGTTATGTACTAAACTTTTAAATTTATTTAGTGCAATATTTTTGGTCCTATGCTCTGTTCACGGCATTTAATATCTCCGCATAGCTTCATATAAATTAAAGTAAAAAGTGGTTATCATTATCTTGAATAAATCATTTAGTTTAATTTCGTTGTTAAATGGCGCTTTAATTAACAAATTGTATAGAAATTTTGGACGGAGTTATATAGATCAACGAAGTTCAAAATTATCTAAATTATCTTTTGCTCTTTTTATTTTCAGGGTATTTTAAAAGATTCAAAATTAACAGACCCGATTTCAAGGCTTAACTAAGTCAGGGTAGATAAATAATAACATTAATGTAGCCATAAACGTGTTTGTTGGAAAAATCAATAAACACTGTAAAATCATTTAGTTATAACTCTAATGTGACACATTAATTGTGATTATTTTTGTAATCATTATTATTGATAGGTTAAAAATACTTTGAAATAGGAGAATATCAAGATCATAAATGTCCAGTTGGTAATGAGTAGGAATATGAAAAATGAAACTTTGAATAAAATGAAAAAACCTTTTCTTATTTCTTTCAATAATTTTGGCGAAAACAAAAATGTTTTTGTCGTATATTTTATTTTAACAAAATAAAAAAAATACATCAGCATAAAAACATCGAGGCGTGGGTAGCATTTTACATAAAACCTAATTACACTTTTTTAGAGATATAATATGTATTTCCAAATGAAGTATGTTTTACTAAACAAGAAATATAGTTTAAAGCGTAGTTTTGCCAAAAGAACGTAATTGATGACATCACTGAATAATCGACCAACATAATTTTGTGTGTATTTCAAAAATAATACTTGAAGATTTTATAGATTATCATACATAAATACATATTATTTAAATTGTCAATTAAAAATGGTGCAGACAGTTAATATTGTAGTATTATCTACCGGAAGTAAATAAGAACCGAATCCAGCGAAAACTGTTTTAGTTTGCTCATAATAATAAATTTATTAAAATAATAATGCTACAAGATATATTGGCACTTTCCAGAAATAAGAAAACATCTGTTTTACATTTTTAAATTTAACATTTGTCTTTTTGTTTTTTTTTTTAAATTTGATTTAAGTGCTACAAATATTTTAAAAATATTTATTTTAAAGTAGCAAGTACATGAAAAATGTGCATGTTCATAGGTGATAACTATACACTTTTATTTGGTAGATATGATGAATGATGCATACAATAAAATATATATTTTTTTAAAAATGACGTATTAATAAAAACATTTGATTGGTTAAAAAAATATATCTGGGATTCACATGTTGCAATGAACCCTTACGCAAGAATCGTTAGCACTTATCGCAATGTGAGATATACGAGTGCTCATAGTGGAATATGTGCCAGACATCCTCCTCATCCGTGACTATTGACCGACAGGAGCTTTGTATCGAGGACTTGGTGATTCCCTCCGACGGTAAAGCTCTACTGACACCAATGTAAATTAAGCTTTCAAACTTGCACCATGTTAAAGTATATGAAATGTATAGAAGTTATATAAAATATTTGAACATCGCATTTAAACCGTCACCAATAAAAATTAACTCGTGGAAAAATCACTCAAGTGTTTTATTTAAAATATGAAAATAAAATTTCACCAAGTACTCTCTGTCGAAAATATTGATCAAAAAATAAAAACTGATTTTCTGAGTTGGAAGTAACTTTTGCAATTGTTTTATAAATTCTCAATTACAGTCTTTAAGGCTATACTAAGGTGCTCGTCCTTGTGCTTGGAATACTGCCACAAGCGCGTCATGTGCGATTTTCCAGAAACTGGAATATAATTTTCCGGTGACTTCAGCCTGTATTCCCGACAAAACAAACACACATTTAAAACTAAGGTTATTCAACTCTTTCTACAACAATATAGCTTCAAACATATTTTTTCTATGAAATACAATCATAAGTTGATTTTTCAGTTTGTCCATTTCAGAAACCAATAAGAAAATCAATTCAAAGCCTCACTTTACTCTTATCTACATAAAAAAAATCATGTTTATTCAGACATACTCTAATGGTCTAATGAGACAATTTACTATAAAAAATAGCTGCAGGATAACATTTTTTTTTATTTGTAAGTGCCTTCACTTTTCAAGGGTTTCTTAAGACTAGACAAAAACCTTTGAAAAGAGGAAGCACTTACAAATAAATTTCGTGATATGAGTTCATGTCGGGTTGTATAAATATAAATATATTTTCGCAGAAACGTCTGGCTGGAAGTTTGTCCAATGTCGTTTAAATCACGAAGGGACATCGTTTATATTTGTGTGATACCTTTTTTGTAAGTTTTCGATTGGAAAGTTAACGATGAACAAAATTGAACTCGAGGCCATCGACGGCCTCCCACCTTAATCCAAATTAAAAATAAATTGTTCACTAATTCGATTTGCAGTCTTTATTTGGGTGCTTTTTATTAAGGTTAAAAAAACAGGTTATAACAATGGTGAGATTTTTATTAATGACCGTATGTTAATATTTTTTTACGTCTATACATATAAACGACTTGACTTGATTAAAAAAAATATATTTACTTGCAAAAAATGTAAATATCAATTTGTTTATTCTAATTTTATTAGTTTGTTCTTGTAATTAGTTGTCATAATTGAAGTGATTTAAATATGATTGGCAGTGTAAAAATATGGTTTTGAATAGTATTAAATTAGTTTAACTCATTTTATTACGTTTTTTAAAACGATAAAAAATATTATAAATGTATTTCTTAATTGCAATAATGAACATATGTTAGAGTAGGTGGTTGATTATTTTTTTGTTATAAGAGGGTGATTAAGTTTTATTTGTCTATTAACTCATGTCTCTGATAATTAACAAAGATTAGAGATAATTGAAAAAAAAAATACGTAAGCGTTAATTTTTAAAGTGAAATTGATTAATCTAGAACGAATTGTACATAAAAAGCTGCATAATCGGTATTTTTAATTTTAAAAAGATCAGTATCAATAGTTGACGACTTTCACAATTATCTATACTAACAAATTATCGCTTGACAAACCTTAATATAACCTCAATAATTGTAAACCTTAATTCTCCCCCGACAGTATGTAATAAATTAATAATCAAGGATTATCTACTTTAAAATACTAAAATATTAAAAGATCGTATATAATTTGTGTTACTGTGTTGTTTTCTGCTGTTGTTTTTTTCTTTAGAAATTGAACGTGTTAAAATTATTTTGCTTGTTCACTCGAGCACATCGTCTGCCTGACGCAGACGTGAATCTCAAAATGTTGATTGATTGTTATATATATATAAAAAAAAGTTAGCTGAGCATCTGTTTTGTTTAGTATGATTTATTTTCGCGATCAGTTTCGTCACAACTTGGTAGGCATCTTCTGTCCGAAGTTTGGGTATCGCAGGTGACCAAAAGAACAATGATCTTTCTCTATCTAAATTTACGCTGGCGTGTTGGTAAGACCGTTATATAATTCGTTCTAGTCTTGCGGTGTCCGAACCCACGCTTCTAAGATACTATTACAAGAAAGCGAAAAAAATGCGCCGCAGAATCGGTACCGTAATTTTTTTAAATCTGAATTGTATGAGATGGATATATTAACTCAATAAATGCAATTATATATTTTGATGTCAGCGTTTATCTCATAGATCATGGCTTAAAAACACGAGCGCATAAACTATACGAAAAAAAATACCTCAGTGGGCAAAGTTTAAATCTATTCAATAAATATAGATTAGCATTAATGGCACTCTATAAATGCTAATGTATCGTTTAAAAATACGTTTATCCGGGTATTAACAGTGTAATGCTGCAAATACTTAAGACAAGAAGTGCTGCAAGCCGTGATTGTAGAATCTTCCAGATGAGCGCCGGGAGCTTAGGGGAGACACGATAGACGACACTTTAATTATTATATTATACTATATTACTATTTTTAGTTAAATTTTAAGTAGTCTTATCAAAAGTCGTCAGTATTTCTTAAATTAAAAAAAATATGAACTTATGGTATGATGATGTAAACTGCAAAATTTATTGCTATTACCATTTCATTGAATACATTTTTATCCTGGGTCAGTCTTACTGATTCGGTTATACTTTCGACTTCTATCCACCGACGTAAATTCCACATCCACGTAAGTTTCCTCTTTTTTCTTTCAATTTTTCCATGGACAATCAGCTGCAGGATGCTTTATTTATTGTTTCAAAAAATACGTTTAAGAGACCTTAGGCTTTCTAACCATCGTCAGCAGTTTTTTTTTCGTTGCGTCCTCTTTGCAAGACTCTCATTTGTCAACCAGTGGTATTTTAAGGAATCTCCTATAAAACGCCTCAATTTTTCGCGTTGGAGCTGTCTTAAATGTCCACGCCTACACATATATACAAATACATATTTTTCTTCTTCTGATGCCTCTCATCATAGGAGGTTGGCGACCATTACATCTAACATTTCCCAATCCTGGGTCAGTCTCACCAAATGGGAGACCTTCCGCTTCTTTACCAACGCCAATAGACTCTTTCTGGATGGCTTCTTGAAGCATGTTATCGGTACCATAAAAAAGATAAACCAGGGGGTGTAGCTTCAGTCACTCCCATTTATAGATCAATTCGATCGACTAGTTTGGAAAGTTTCCCCAAATTGTGACGAAATACCTTGTATATAACAAGCAAGGTACCATGAAATGTACCTATTTATGAAAAAAAAAAAAAAAATAAATAAATAGACTCTTTCAGTTGTGACGCGGTCAACCCATGGTATTTTAAGGTACAAATATATCAACAACAACCATTTTTTTTTTAATATCATTTGTTTTGTTTATTTTATCAACAGGTTTAGTTTTATGTTGCTGGTTCAAAGGCCTTTTGTTCCGTTCAGCCACGAGCAGCTGAGGTTCTTCGCGACGTTCAGGAATTTCTAAATCAGGCGCTGGACCGACGCGTTAGGAAAAATAACAGATGGCGTCAATTAAAACAATAGAGCTGCTCGCTTTGGTAACCCTATCCCAGCCAGCGCGCGTCCGCGGCTATACTTAACCGTTGGACCATTCACACGCTCGTGGCGCGGCGCTGACCCATCTTCTTCGGAGGAAGTATTATTAGCGACCGACACATCGGCATTCCGACTCGTTGCCCACTTTCAAAACTCTTCGCGGAGATCTCGCCCGAGATAGACCGTCCCCAGCGCGGTCGCGGGCGCGAACGGTTCCGATTCGAGAAATTGATCGTAAACAACGCGACGTCGAGCTGCAATCGCGAGTCGTCCGTCCGACGCGACGGCCCGTCGTACGACCCCCGCAGTCGCGCGAAGCCCCGCGGTTCAAAGTGGAAATCGAGTTTTGTGAATTTTTAACTGCCGGATATACCTGCGATTTTTTGAAGGTTGTTATTCTTTGATTTTTTACTGCGCGTGATGTAAGTTGTGTGCCCTCGCTTGTGCGCTGCAGAACGTGAACGATTCTATTAATATTCTCACCTGTCATGCGTTACGGGTTCGTTAAATATACGATGTGACGTTGATGGAAAATTTTAGTTATTTTTAGATATAAAAGTGCCGCCTATGAAATATTTGAAAGTTATTTGTGTTTGTTGAGTATTCGGTGCCAAGATAATGTGGAAAAATTACTTGCCTGCATAATTGAAAATACCTCCGTTTAGTTGTATTTAAATATTTTATCTAACTATTTGCTTAATAGTGGAATACCAAGAACAGGTAGATTCTGCGAATACCTGCGAGAAGCGCTAGTATTATTTAAGAATTTAAATATCTTTGCATCAAACCTTCACTCTTATGTTAAAAATAACATTACATTTTAAAATTAAAAGCAATATGTTTTTTTCCACTTATACGAACTGGTGAAAATTTGAAATTTTAAAAATTTTTCGATAACGTTTTGATAATATTATAGTGAAATAGATTATATTCGTTATCAAAAATTCAAACATGATCGATGCCAAGTTTTTGGCACCCAACCTTGAAGTTTTTATCGAAAAATTTATCAATGA
Organism: Atopsyche davidsoni; assembly: GCA_022113835.1. Classification (NCBI taxonomy): domain Eukaryota; kingdom Metazoa; phylum Arthropoda; class Insecta; order Trichoptera; family Hydrobiosidae; genus Atopsyche; species Atopsyche davidsoni. The sequence continues at coordinate 2,643,586 of JAILWY010000006.1, read as the reverse complement.
TTTATATACTGTTTTTAACTGCATTTATCACATAATAATAAAAAAATGTAGCAAATTTAAGGTTTAAATTCAATTTCATAATCTATACAAAACTGTGTACTAATAAAATTATATTTTTGTGTTCAAGTAGATGTATTAATTAATCAAATAACATTCTGTGCTCCCATTCATATTATTAATTTCATTATTTACATTCATTGGTAATGAATAATTCATTGATTCAACAACTCATGATTAACACTCTTAAAATAGATATTTCGTGTCGTCAAGTCAATCATTAATGAAAAATATAAGCAATGGTCAATGTCTGCGTATCTTTTACAATTAAAGGTAAAAATATATCCATGAAACGCTGGTGAATTCAAATTTATATTTCTACAAAAGTTTAATATTATTTTTTAATTATTTCTTAAGTTTCGATATTATAAAATACATTTTGTGTTATTATTTCAGTATATATAAAATAAAATGATAGTAACTTGAACATTGTACAGGTATAATGTTTTGAAAGCGTTTTCTAACCTAACATAGTCCACAATATGTATAAGTTGTAAATAATAGGTAATGTATTCTTTAAATAATTTTGTTTGTAAAATATTTTAATAAAAAAAATTATTCGTAAAAATAATATTCCAGAGCGTAAAGTGTTTTATCGTCTCGAAATCGATCAAATTTTCTGCAGCGCATTCAAGCAGCCCAGAAATAATTTTAAATTAGTCCAAGAACTGGGTTTTTATAAAGTTTGCTTCGCTTAAGGTGTCTGCTAACTTATTAATAGAGATATAAGCGAATAAATTTAACGACGGTTCTAATAAAAATGCAATAAAGCCGGTAAAAGCCGCGAGTAATGTTTTTCGTCGAGGAATTTTTTGATAAAAGTAAACAAAGAGAGCTTTCCGCCTTTATGGCCCGAACAAAGTAATAAATTACGCGAATCTCCTGTTTTTATGACAAACGCCCATATTACATTATTTTTCTATCGAAATATGAAGCTGCAGCCTCCCATTTCATAACGCCCTGACGCTTTGGCGATTGACGCCCTGACTCTTTGGTGCTTTGACGCCTTGACGCCTTGACGCCCTAATGCAAAATCTCGATGCATTGACTCCTTAACGCTCCTTATAGTGCTATTTTTTAAATCCGTTTTTTTTTTTAAATAGTATGTTCAATTGAATGTTGCAATGCAGAAACGATTCGGCCCACTATCGAGCCAAATCAAGCACATGACTTATAGAGAAAAATAAAATAATAATATTGACAATACTCATATATCTGCCATTATAGCCAGTATATCCTGAGGTATTATGTTCAAGGAGACGTTTGTGCAGCAGTGGGTTGACAGTGTTTAATGTATATGATAATAATCTATTTATAACGATAAAAATAAACGTTCATAAAGTTCCATTGAAAACACTTTTATGTTATATATAAATATTTTATCCTTTTATAACATTGGAACAATACGAGAATATACGAGAGTAATTTTTTGCCTTTATTTAGTTAGTACCTCAATTTCTCTCCTTAAGAAATTTTAGGATTAAAAAGCACATGAAGAATATTTATCATAATATAATAGTATCATCACAGAGTGAGATAATGCATTGAAGTATTGCTGAAAATGATAAATTCGTTATCTGACAATCTTATATCTTCAGGTGATTCATATTTCCTGTATAAAAAGTATTTTAATAAAAAAAAATTCAAAATATTTTATTTCTGCTTGTATATTGGTATTGTATTATTTGAAATCAAAATGATTAATTTAAATTGAATAAAGATGAACAGTTGGCAAGCTAGATGAGCATGTTCAGCGAGTAATATATTGCATTGTTGGGTATCACAGAAAACCTGTATTAAGAGGTTTTAACACCGTTTGGTATTCGATAATTTTGATTAAATTTACTTAAAGAAGCCTTTGTCCACCAGAAATTTAATCGTAATTTAATCGTAATATAATTAATTAAATAAAATATATATTTTTGTTGTTTGAACTATTGAACAATTTTTTAAATCGTTGAAAATTAAAAAGGCAAAGAAAAACTTGAGCAATTTCAACATAAATCTTGTGCTTTTACAGCTATTTTAATATTTTTAATTTCCGGTTTTTATAATTTCTACGGAAACAAGGAAGTGATAAAATTTTCTAGATTTATCACTATACGGTGGACTTTTTATGTTTAAGTAGAAGGAAGTACCGATTGATTACAACGATCACAACTGTTAGTAAATCCTAATTTCTCTAATGCAATATCGATCGCAACAAGCTACAAATTTTTTTGAACACAAATTAATCTTTCCAAAGTATTGCATTTACACATTATATTTATAAAGCTATTTATTCAATCACTTCTCTTATCGGGGTGATTATATTTTAGTTTACAATTTTGTAAATTAAGAGAATTTTTACAATTTTTTAGTTGTATTTTTTTGAGTCAACGTCTTTATTATTTTATGGCGTAATAAATTTTAAGTAAAAATTCAACGGATAAAATAAAACAAATTTATAATCAAATCATGTTTCGATATTTTAGATATTTAAATGAACTGTTTATCATTATACAAAATGTTTTAAAATTTTAACTTTTGTTTATCAACAAACAAAATAGAACATTTAATTAAAAGAATCCCCGTAAGAAATTAATAATGTAATCAAAATGTTGCCCACGTGCTTTTAAATGGAAGAAATAATATCGCCGGAATGGCTAAAACGAAAACGTAAAGTACTGAAATTAATATTGAGATGTTTTCCGTCCGCCTTTTGAATTTTATTACGAGAAGCGAAATGTTATTAATTTGAGGATAATTTACAGGATAATTGCGAGAATGCCTCCATACAGAAAATTCATTATAGTCAATCAATCAAATTAATCTAAACACCATATTAAATTAAAATTTTATTGATGAGTATTTGTTTGTAAGCTTCTTATATTATGAAGTTTTGAGATGGTACCATATTAAAACCCCTTTTAAGAAAACAAGTCAAATTCGATAAAAGATTTGTCAGTGTTTGATCAGTGTTGTGTTTTTGATACTTCGATGGAGATAACGAAAAAGTCCGGTGATTTTTAATTTAATTTGAAGCATTTTTAAATGAATGATTTTACTTATTATCCAGTTAAAATAAAAGAAATGAGCTGATGCAACATTTTTGGTGAATATAAGAGATTTAACAAGTTATTAAAGTGTTATTCGTTTTGTGTATAACATTAAACGAAACCATCGATTGTAAAATTAAGAAATAGTGTATTTTCAACCAGATTCAGAAATAGAAAAAAAATTAATGTCATTAATAACCTAATAACATAAATATATTATATGCATTATTACTTCTCCAGTTTAGTTTAAGTTTAAATGTGAAATAAATCTATGACCGCGGTCAAGTTAACTGGATTTGTTTATTGTTTTGTACAGAGGTTTTTTTAGTTAACAAAATTTTTAATATGCAAACATATGACACTTTATTGAATTGAACTTCAAAAATTCTTTTTTGTGGATATGAAGCCGCGTCAAATATTGAAACGCTACAAAAGAAGTATTCTAACAATTACCGCAAAAATCCACGTTTTAAATGAACCGCTTATATTTATAAATGTATGTTTATTTTCAAATGAATAAAAACAATTTAAAAAAATTGGGGTGTACACTATCAGAACACAATTTAAGTACACCACTATTATTTATATTGATTGGAAATTATCCACGTTTTAGACAAAAGCTAGTTTTTTTGATTTCTATGCTGGGGGATGTATTGGTATTTCCAACACACTTTGTCATTTAATAATGTTTTATGAGACAATAAAATATGTAATTAAGTACAATAATATTAATAATAGTCGTGGTTAAGAACTTATGTCCCGTTTGTCTCATAAAGTTTATTAATAGCGGTTTACTCCTCTATTTCGTATACAATAATGAACTCGGACAAATTGGTAATATTAATGTGTAGTTGAATGTATTAAATGTAAGTATTTACAAATTGTAGTTCAATAGAGAAAAGTTTGCCAAATCATCACAGGTACGCCAAAATTCAAATAAATGGATTTACAGTACCTTGTGAGATTTTATTTAAATATTATATACATATAACTAAACCATAATAACTCTGGGTGTATTTGTAGTTAAACAAATATTTTTTCTCTAAATGCACATAGTGTGTTTTAAAAAATGATACAAAACATCAACAAAAACATTTCACTTCTATTCTACAAATTAACACAATTTTTGCTATGTTCGCCGTTTGCTATGTTTCTTGCTTTATTTAAAACAACATAAAATTTAGTCTTTAGTTTGGGTGGAAACGAATTTTTTTAAATTGTTTTACTCATAGTTATTTTTCATAAAGATAACACCAAAATTTATCATTTTGATAAACTAATACATATGACTTTAAACCTATCAAAATGGAAGAAAATTAGCACTAATCTTTATTATTATTAAATTAAATTTTATATTACGAATTTATTTATTTTTGTAATTGTATTTTATTGTTTTGAAAATTGAGCCTAATATAAAGAATTTTATGTAAATTTTTGTGGAAATTAAAGCGTCCTTTTTTAAGGCATATTCACTGACTTGGTAATTTTGACTAGAAGACAGCTGACGAGTCGAGTGGAATTAGCGCAAAGTGCATTATTAGGTTTCATGTTTTTTTCTTGTACGTGCTTCACTCTCTCGCTCCCATGTCGCCAGAAGTCGCACTCATCGGGTGTTGTATTTATAGGAATCCCCGGTTGTGTAAGAGGACTCCCCCGCACCGCACTTGGCAGCAACATGGCGGACTACAGGTGAGTAACACGGAACATGACTTACTATAAAGCACTCTTTTTTATTTTCCAAAGCAAACACAAAAGACAGTGCTCAAATTACCATTAAAAAAATTATCACCATGTATCTAAAATATGATTTTTAAATCCGTAGATACATTCGTTGTTTAGTATCAAAAATCATTTTTACTGTATAAATCCCAAAATAACGTTGCAAGTAAAAAAAAAAGAAATATAACAAAACCAATTTTAATGTTTTACTATTAAATACAATTTTTAAACGGGAGCCGTGTCAATCCTCGCAAAGCCCTGTCAAATCCAAAGGAGAACGCAAATATAAAATAACGATTCATGTTTTAATAAATGCGTTTTCCGGACATTTTTCGTGCTATTAGAGAGGCTTTCAATTTTTAAACTAATCACTCTGCAAGAGAATTTTTATTAATTGAAAAATATTACATTGAAAAAAAAACACTGGCTTTATTCAGAATACCTCTCGTGTGGATTTTTTTATCCAAATAAATACTTCCAATAATAAATATATTTTAAACAATTTTAATAAGTTATTCGATCCATTTTACAAATAAAAATGAAAGTATCATTGAAAGATTTACATAAAATATATTTATATATATTAACATTGAGGCGTTGCACGAGAGATAAGCTTGGTTTTAAATAGTAAACTTAAGCAAGTGCATTAAAATTGAATAATTAAAAATATAATTTAGTGTTGCATAAAATCGCAGTACTATCAAGGCGAGCGGAGCATTAACGACATGAGATTAAAATATTAAATTAAAATTGCATGGGCATTGAATAAATCCGAATATAAATTGGCATTGTAAAAAACACAGCGCCTCTTGGGCAAGCAGGGCATGCAAAGGCTGCAGTTCTGGGGTGATATAATCGTTCCTGGGATGCAATGCACGTCCCGCGGTCGCAGCTCTTAATGAGACTTTTACGTGGACTCATTTGTCCTGATGCACTGTAGCGGCAAGGACCGCGGCCAGGACACCCCTTTCTACGGAAGGACCATGAAAACAAACCAGAACTATCCAACTATTACGATATAAATATCTCATAATTAAAAAAAATATTTTCTTTACGAGTGAGATACATCTCATCTTGAAAATCTAAACGGATGACTGTAACAACGGCCGCAAATAGAAGCGGCAGGGTTGAAAGCAGTTCATAACGATGATATGAAGAGTAGCTGTGTCAAATAATATGAGAAGTACATATAGAATTTGAAAATTTACTGCTATTTGCTCGGTAAGCAAGTGCGCTAATTACCAGATGGTTTATAAAGGTGATTAACTATCAAACATTTTACATTGCACTTTCACATAGAACATAAAAAAATATCACAAATATTATTTTATACTTTAAATTATTACCTTTGCGAAATTTTTTTTTTTAATATATGACGTCACACAATATTTCTTTGGCATTAGATTTTTTTCTTGAATAATTTATTTTAATAGTTGTAACATATAAAGTATTAATGATAAATGTCAAAATGACGCAATGCTAATATTTGGCATTTAAAGTGCACTGAAATATAATACAAAAACAGCTGTTTTTAGAATTAGCATACGTTATAAGTTATTCGAAATTACATGAGATTTTTTTTTGATTTGATTTAATAGAGTTCTTTAAATACAATAGCTTCTTATAATGTGATATCATATCCAAAACAAAGAAGTGGATTAACGTTTTATATTGAAGCTCAAAAATGTGCATTCTCTTTAGCATGCATTATCATAGCAAATTTTAAAAAATAATTATTTTTTTTACTATGATGACAACACAATATTTTTTAATTGTATCAATTCATATAGTATGTAAGAAAGATAACTTTTTGTCAATCATTTACCGAAAATACTAAAACTTTCATTTATCTTATTGAAAGCAAAAAATTTAAATAAAATAAATGTCGTTTCACACAGCACCAATCCCCACCTCGAGCGTCGCGGTGATAGATTAGCTTAATATAAGTCAGCAACTGCTTTTGTGGGCATCTCATTTTAATTTCAAAAGCACCCAATTAGCACAAAGCAACGCTGCTAGTTTTTTTCAGTGAAACTGTTTTATTTGAAAATTCTCGTTTCTACTTGCAATTAACGTGAATGCTGATGCTACATGAATATTTTTAAAAATTAATGAATTTTATTCATTTCTTGTAAAAAAATTAATATTAATTCAAAGCCTCCATATGAATAATTATCTTCCGTATAAATAACGGTATATATATATTTTGAAAAAACACGTTGATCTCGTAGAGTAGATACGATAATAAAAATGAAACCAAGCTTTTTTTAAATAATGTGATTTTGAACAATAGTGTATGAACCAATTTACTAACAGGTGCTATGTCATTTGCATAATTGTATGTTAGCGTCTTATTTAATCCTCCCACGTGGTGTTTAGTAACTAAACAAACCCACGTTGAGTGTCACGTGTAGAATAAACGATTTTATCGTTTCCAATCTTAGCAATACAATAACGAGCAATGGACGCAACCTTGACAGTCGGTATAATAAACAGTATTTCTATATGGGCGGTGAATCGAGTTCTTCATATTGATTTGTGATCAATTTTAAACAATTCTAGTATCAAACGCATTTTTAGTTTCGATAAATAAGTAGATAAATTTTGATTCATATACAAGATACTAACCTAACCCTACACTTCTCTTTACTTGAAAAAGGGTACTTAAAAAAAGCACACTTAAAAAGTTGCTTATGATTGTAAAGCACACATATTAGAGTAAATACTAATAAAATCCTAATTCATTAAAATTTCAAAATATGTCAAAAATCACACTTTAATTTTCATGTTTGAATATGAGGAAAAAAAACAATTATTAATATAGCACGCGATACTAAACATAATTTAACTATTTTATTACTGGCTTTGAGGAAATAAACCTTGATGGCAGGTTATATGAATAATTTAATGCAAGTGCTTTTATTTTTTAAAAATAAAATCAAAGAAAACAAACAAAAAAATTATACATTTTTAACGATACATAAAATATAAAATCCGAGCACGTCATTTTTCATTCAAATAAATATTAAATATTTAGCGAGCTTAGACCATATTTTCAGGTTTTCTTGAATATATTAAGAATCGTTATTTTTTCAAATACTTTAAAATATTCATGGACGGGCTAAGCGCCATGTTGAAGGTTTTTCTATAATATGGCAGGTGTAAGAAATGATTCTCTACTCGTACGTCCATCCGCACTGTCTGCCATCTAATCTAAGACACCCTTCAGACATTATATACATCTGGTTTATGTATAAACACATTTATGTAATGAACTTTATAGAATACTACAATAGCCATTAAGAATTTTGTACACCTTTATGTAAGGGTTGAAATTTTTTATTGTCTATACTTTTTACTTTGTGGAAAATTATGAATAATAGGTTTTTAAGCACTTCCTAAAATTAAGAGATATGCTAATTAAATATTTAGTGTATTATTTAAAAATAAATACCAAAAACCCTGCACGAGACCCATGTATGAAATAACGATCTAAATTATTAAATGCAAATTATAAAGAACACTTCATAAAATATGCGGTTATCAATGGGCTCATTATCTCGGAAAATTGGCTTGGCCAAGACACAGCCAATAAAATAATAGAAAAACAACTCTTCCGGGTGCCTGTTCCGTCGCGTAACTAAGATAATTTTTATAGGCAATTAGTGATAAACTTTACGGTAGCTCACCCCATAAAAAAGTTCCGAATTGGGTCAGCTTGGGTGGCCCAGGGCACAGGGCCTCGAAATAAGTATTCTAAACAGGGACGATTTTTAAACAAAGCTGAAATGATTTCTTTATATTTCTAAAATTATATTTTAACAATTGTTTACAGGACTGTTAACAATTGCCTTGTATCGCGACGTAAAAATAATTTATGCCACGCTCATTGGATGCATTATTGAATGTTATTTACTAGTTACTGTCGCCATTACTAATTAAATCTAGAATTACGTATTTTTAGTATAATATATTCTTAAACAAAGATTTACCAATTTAAAAAATTTCATTGACCTAATTGGAAGATACTCCATTAGATATCCTTAATATTGTACATATGATCAACGAACAGGATTGAAAATATCAATAGAAAATCCTAATATGGATTTACAACACCTTACTAACCGTGACAAATTTCGCTATTTGTAAAAGGTTTGGTTAATATCTGCGTAAAATATAATATATTGAATGATGCTTTAAAAAACAAACCATAAAAAAATAAAACGAAGTCTTTTTATCAACACCTACAGTATGAATATATTAGAATATATTGTCTAATTATTGGCTCGTGGTGTAAACGATACACCTCGTCTATGCATATATTGGATTAACATGTTAAAAAAATTATAATTGTCACTAACTCTCAACACCTTTTTGGGATATATGTAAATGATTATGTTTCTGATTAGTTGTATGCTACCTATTGTTTTATTGTATATTTAATCAACATATTAAAATATTTTATAATATACGTAACTACAAAAATACATTACTATTTATCTATATACATAAATATTTTTTATGGGAATAACAGTAAAAATTAAAAAAAAAATAGTAACAGAGCATGGATTTTAATTTTTTTTTTTTGTTTGTAACAAAAATATTTGACTCTATATTTTTTTACTTAAATATTTTATTCATTCAAGAATTCATGAAAAATTGTCAAAACAGTGCCACGCAGTGGACGCGTTCAATTGAATGCCGTATTTATGGTGTATCATAACATGGTCTTAACGACTTCTTTTCCATTAAAAATATTTTTTTTTAAAATTTAATTGCTTAAAAGCATGTTTTTTTAATACGTAACATGTGAATAAAAATATTTGAGTGAGCAAGCATCGCGATGCCGTGCCTGCCTCATGCAGCGCTTGCCGGCCGCGTGGGCTGGTCGTCGGCGTGAGGCAGCTTAATTGCTGATGATGGAGTCTCTTCGTCTTCCAACTTCCCACTCCTGGTGTTGGACACCTCACGACCGGGAGAAGCCGACCTTCACAGATAAATTTAGAACGGTCGAAATGCACGCTTCGGCTTTGTGTGCTTTACGATTTTACTGAAAAATTTATTGTTTCAGATATGTTTTATAATATTCTTTTAACTAAATATTTTATCACAACTATTATTTAATTTTCTATGTTAATATGCTTTTAAAAATTATATCATCTCTTTTGATAGACTGCTTAAGTGACAGTGGGCTCGAAGGTGTGTAATAATAGTATTATAAAATGACGACATTTATTTTGAATGCTTTTTAAAAAGATGATGAAATCTTTTAAATATGTGACTTTAATAAACCATCTGTTGACTAAACAATAAATTTCTACGCCTTTTTTTCGATTTCTGGTCGTCTTATCAGTAAAACAACCAAAACTCATCACCTTAATAGCTACTGCTTACGATAGACTAGATCGCTTCTGTTTCAAAAGTATTTATGTTTAGTTTTCAATTTAATATTAAAAAAATATTATACCCCGATTACTATTAATTTACATACAACACATCTGTATTATACAACAATTTAAATTAATTACTTCAATTACTATTGTAATGCTAAATGTTTAAAAAATTTGAAAGCGTAAAAACATGTTTATAATTTCATACATCTAAATATAATAATAACTACTAAAATAATCAATTTAAATTACAGTTTAATCTCTAATTACAATTAATTGTGTTTCCACTCCAGTAAACACGAAGGTTGCATTCTTCAAAAAGCAATTATCTTCGTTTCTGAGAACACATTTCCCGAGTGAGTCTGTCTTAGCAAATCTTTCCACGCACGTCGCCATGACGCGAGCCGAGCCAAGGAATTCAAATTGTCAAAATGTTGACGACGCCTATCAATAAGGGACCGCAGGAAGTATTAAATATTCTGCGACTTCGAGTTGTGTCATCTCATTGGTAGGTCGTGACGAAAATAGCGATAGACAACCTTGCCCCGATTATTTCGAACTGTTTACATTTCTCGTGTATCAATGCCATCGGTATAAATGCAGCGAGATATTTATGTTAGATGTGGCAACATATTAAAAATAGACGATCAAGTCAGCGATACGCGAAGATGTCATTGAAAATAAAATGTATTGTTTTAAAGCATACGTATTTATTTTTAATGAAAATATTATGTTTTTAAGTAATAATTTAGTATGTCGATTTTTTGATTGAACGTCAATCAGATGCGTATTTATTACCTATTACGGGTTCATTATATTATTAATAATATGATATTAATATCATATTGATATTGATGATATTATAATAAAATATTGGTTGGCCTGGGCACATTGGTTCATATGTAGAGTATGATTGTTAAAAATTCTCGATAAACGGAAGTGATTCGTTAGTACAAGGGTTAGTACACCGGTCATGTAAGCCAGGGGTGTGGGTTCAAATCCCACACAAATCACGGTGATATTTTTCTGAGAGTTTCTTTAAATCATCTTCTATGTATGAACTAATGAGTAATAATAATTTAGTGAGATTTAGTCTTGTTTTTTATGCAATTCGAGCACCATAAATCTGTAACTGCAAAAAATATATATAATAGTAAAATAAGCATCGTTTTATGTATGCAGAAATTAATCCCCAAAAATTGAGGCAAGACAAATTTAAGTTATAGGTGTGTGCAAAATAAATATATGGCGAACATACGAGTATTTATCGAATAGGCAAATATCAAAGATTAATATTGAAGATTGTATTGAATAATTAAATTGATAATTGAATAGCTCTAACCCGCAGCGGCCACCATCTGTAATACAAAGGCAATCAAACTGACTGGTGGCGGTGACCAATCATAACCTCGCATACTAACGCGATTACAACTTTAATCCAGTTTACGGGACGCAGGGTTCTAACTCAATCTGGTACCTCGGGAGCCACATCGTCCAGGACACTCCAACGGCTGGGGTAGCAGCAGAAATTTACTATATATTTATAAAAAAATGTGATATTAATTAGAATAAGTATATCTGGCTTTTCGACCGTAAAGTACCGGACTCGAATCTGATTTGATGTAATAAATAATCTAAATACAAACAACAGTTAAACACTTTTTGATTTTTTTGTATATTACTGTCTATAGCAAGGTAAATGGCGAAAACGTATTATACGTAGATTATTATTGTTTTGATTAATAGCACAATTTGGATCTCACTGACTAAGGAAAATACAACAGAGTATCGTGAATTAGATATGAAAGAATATCTATATTGAAGAAAGGTTTAAAAGCTCTGTCCAGCAACCAGTAGCCGAGCCCATAAACTTTTCTATTTAGTAAGCTCAAGCCATACGCAAGTTTGAGCATGTGTCCAGAAATTTTCTGTTTGGTATGGTAGATTTATTAAAGCTAATTATTTTAAGTGAATTTATTCAAGGGAACGTGTGCGACAGTTAGGGGGTTAGTATTTGCGTTGTGTGGAGATATAACAAGGATTTTAAGTATGCAAATGGATAGTGTTTATTTAAACAATTGGGCAGTGTAAATGTACGTATCCGATGTTTTGCCATTGTTTAATTTAGTTTGAAAATTTATCGTGTTTAGTCTATTTGGTTGTTTATTTATTTGCAAAGTGTTGAAGTAAAACTTTATAAAAAAGGGGTGATTAGTAATGAGCTGTTGAAAACTTTGGTGCAATTTTTTTTCACAATGAAATAAATTGAAATAAAGAGTTAGTAGTAAAATGTTATTTTTAATATAATATTGAAAGTGTTACATAAATGAGCACAAAATATAGAGATATAACAAAATTAATCTACATCGTACACAGATTACTCCCAAAATCAGTAACGATTCATCGGCGTAAAATTTATTTTTTACCGTAGGTAAACAAGTAATTAGGATGATAATCTTTGCGTAAATGTTTATAAGTAGGTTTTTCCATTAGTTATGGGATTTATTCATGTGGGTTATTTAAGATTATGAAGAATTGTTAATTTCAGGAATTTAGCTTCTTATAATGAGAATAGTTTGGTTTACATTTGGAGGCTTTGCCAGTAATATGGAAGCAGTATGTTACAGACCTGCTGAGCTATACAAGGCAACAGCCAGTGATATAATAAACGAGTTAATGTATTATGAACTACGTGCTTCAGGCTTTCGAGAGAGGATTTTCTGTATATTTGTATCATAATACTATAATGCTAATTTTCGTATAATTCCTTTTGTCTTCTCATACACTTTATAATTAATATGAAATATCTAAAATATTCTTAGCTCTTAAATATATTACATACAAATTATTTTATTTCCATGTAAATCACTTAAACATAACAATAAAGCACATATTGATAAATAAATTTATGTATGTTTTACCAATTATTACGAAAAATAAACCTTAGTAAAATATATACAATGCTACGACTATTATAAGTTGTGTCTCTATATGTGAGAAGATTTATGGTCATTTGTTGATACTTACAAATTAGACCAGAAAAAGGTTTTTCCCGTTAAAGGGGGGAGGGGACTAGTCACAAGTTCAATATATGTAATAATTATATAATGTATGTATATATTTTAAGGCTTATTGTTTTATCATTTTTGTACCCGTTTTTAGTATTTTTCATTTAAACGAGCAAATGATATATTTAAACATCAAAAAGAAACGACAAAGAAAATACTTAATTTTTCGCAACACTGTTTACTCGCACCCGCCCGTTTTTGGCAGAATATCAACAAATTCGTCTGCGTTAAAAAAATGCAGGTGTTATAAATCAAATATTATTTCTAAGCCTCACATAATTTCCAAGAAAACTGCAAGCCTGCAGTCGCGCGCGTTACGAAAATACGTCATTGTTCGTAAATTCGCTGCAGTTTGTTGTTATGGGAACACAACATGGCGGATAATTTGGGATGCAATATGGAGGCACGTGGCCGCGTCGGCTGCAGCTGCAATCTGGAGTCCTAGCTCCTGCGAATATAATCTGCATAATAATTACAAGCACGCCGAGACTGCACCGAGACTGCACCGAGACTGCACCCAGCTGCACTTGCTTGTTAAGGCTCTACTCGCCTTGATTAAAGGAGGCTTCACCCAGGTTCGATCCCAGGAGATGGTATCGTACTTCGCAGGTAGACTTAAACCATCCATCCGCGATAGATTTAAAAGCATGACATTCACTGTCACATAGATACTGCCGTATGAACACAAGTAGATAAGCTTAAAATTTTATTCAATATTACTTAAATTTTTAAATCAACATTAATGTATAGTCTCTTTTTTAATTTAATAATAACATAATCATGCACTTTTAATATTTTTCAATTATATCAGTACTTTCTTAGTTACTTTTTTATCAATTGTGGTGTTCTCATACTTAAGGGATTTATACAGATATGGAAAATTAATAAATGCATAACCTTTAAAAAAAATTCCTAACAAAAATCAGAATTAACTATTAAACTGAATTTCCTACTTCTGAGAGCAGAAAAATTAATAATTTGATTGAAAATTAATATGCTATTAAAAACAGCTGTACTGAGATGTAACGATGTTACGAGAATTCTAGTTTCACGCGCGTTATATGAAACTACGAAATTGTTTATAAACTTGTCGTGAGCAGACGTGCTGATGGATTTGCTCAAGTAACACTCCAGAACACTTCCTTTCTACCTTAACGAGTTGCTTTCTACTTTCATCCATTGAGAGAATGCGCAGACGAGTGCCAGCTCTACCAAAATTAAATTATACAAAGCCCAAACATTATGATTCACAATTTTGAATGCATTGTTTTATCTCAAAATTGGCTGATTTAAATTCCACCTAATTTTAAGGCGTAAAATATTATTAACATATAAATAACAGCATTTAATGATTAATAGGAAGTTTTTTTTTAGGGTAAGGTTTCTGGTGATTATTTAGAAGCTCCGACCGATTGAAGTCAATTGTGATATTAGTATATACTGAAAAAAACAAAGTTTTTCGGTTGTATAATTCAGATTTTTAATAAATTGTTTATCCTTCTTTATTAATAATATTAAAGGTTGCAATTATCTATGTATCACAGTTGATCTCTTTTCAAAATATTTCTCGACATTAAACAATAGTTATTTGAACGTCCAAAAGATCATATTTTAAAATCTTCACAGAATAATAATGTACTTACTCAAAAATGTTTACAAAAAACACAAATTTAAATAATGAATGGATGTGTGAATTTCGTAAATATGGTTGATAAATAGATAACAAATGTTATTTGAAGATTGTTGTTTTATACGACAAAATAAATATTGTTGTTGGCTTAATGTTAATTTTTTAAAGTGATATTCTTAGTCTAGATAAAGACTTTGTTCAATTTAATGATGTAATAATTTATTATAAATAAACAAATTAATTTTTTTTATCGTTGTTAGTTAGCATGCTAGCTCCAATGATTGTAAGCTGTGCACATTCTACTCATAGCTAAGCTTCGAGTAAGGTTGTTGGATAATTTGACGGTATGAATTTCATATCAGATTGTGCGAGCTGGCCAAACAGGATGTACTGAAATAGTTACAGACCGCCACATTCGATTTGATTACAGATTTCCGTCGTCGCGACTATGAAGCTGCTGATAATAAATACCTTCATATTTCTAGGAAGGCTTTGGTTAAGGATTATCAGAAATAATTATACAAAACCAACCTTTCGATATTAATCAAATCAAGGTCAATTTGTCGAATCATTTAAGTTAAGCTATATATTATTTTTATAACGAAGCTTTTATAACATTGAGGCTTTAATAAATCACACAACGTCTACTGATTGCCTCAAACTTATTTTTTTAATGAGTAATCAACTTTGCACCAATTTGCAAAGTGAAATCATTGAGATAAGAAAATACGAGTAGAAGCAACCTACAAGGTTACAAAATGATTATCATATTAAATACACCCTTATTGTATTTTGTCTTAACCTTAAACAATCAAAGTAAACTATAATTACTAATTAAAATTGTTGTTGCTAATATTTTATAATAACAATTTTTATAAATTGATCAAAAATCAAATAACAAAACTGTTTTAATTGAACAAATACTTTGTACAAGTGTAACCAAACACTCGTCCAGTCATTCTACTGCGCATTTTCTAGAAAGACGTCATTATTCTGTTGTGTCTTTTTACAGAAGACACAATCACAAGTCCAAGCCAAAACGTCTGGAAGAGACTATTTTAAAAACGAAATTAAAAGCCGGCGATCCCGACAGATATTACCCGTCTCCCTTCCGCGGAGGCGTTCTCTGTCTAGCTCTTTAATTAGAAAGGCAGGTGCTCGGATGGATCGCTTATTACCTGGCCCATAACTCACGGGCCGCTTTTATTACCTAATGCTGTTATGAATGTTTAAACACGAGGAGTATCACCGCCGAGTGCCGCTCCTCCTCCGCACTGCGAGGGTCGCAAACAAGCTAACTTTTTCTATTGCCTCTGCCGTCTTTTTTTTATTAAAATTAACTTTGAATGCGTGATGATTTATTAACTGTGCTCTAGTTATGGGCTGCTTGAAACACTCCGCCGTCTACAGCCCGAAATATTATAAGATTATATTCTATATCCACAAGAAGCACATATACATCAGTACTGCACTTCAATACAAAGCATAGCAGTAAACATATAAAAAAAATCAATATTTTTACCAGTTCATAATTTATTAGACATATATAAATGCCGCAATAAATTATTCATTTCATTCAAAACCACACTCAAATAAACCTTTTTTTGAATAATAAACTTTATTTTGTTATTTAACTCAAAACACATTGTCTATGTAAATCAACATTTCGGTGATAAAAAAATATTACTTCTTGAAAAAAGCTTTGTTTATTCACAGTTGTATAAGCTTATAATTAACTGCCACGACATACAATAAAGAAATCACCATAGTTGAATATACAAATTTAACCAGACCACACATAATTGTTCATGGGATTGCAACTACGCTGAGTTAATATATAAACTTGAATATAAAACTAAGTATTAAAAACGATTGTGCTTAAATAAAAGTTAAAAATATATACAGCGTCGTAACATTTTTTATAACAAGTATGAGAGGATGATTCTCCAGATGTTCCTGTACAATAAATAAACATGAAAACTTTTTTATTCCGAACTGGCCGCAGCAGAATATGAAAAAATCGAGGATTACCTTTTTTGTTATCGTCATTATTATTCTCTAAAGCTGTAGTAATATTTTTACTACGAAATGTAATTGGCCGTTATTTTTATTTTTACGTGCAATTAATCCGCAGTATACTTTTTATATCTGAGCTATTTTTAAACATTCAAAAATGTATTTTTTTTAAACGTTTACTACAGTATACCACTAATTGCTTTTATAAAATTTATTTTTTGACCAATACATTTTTAAATTGAAGACATAATAGAATAATGCCTAAGATTTAACCATATAAAATAGACTGTGTTTCTCCGATACAAGAAGATGTTTTTTGAGTTTAAAAATATTTTATTATTAAAAAATATCGATAATTTTTCTCGTCCTTATAACGTGTGAATCCATTGCCTATATATTGTTTACACAATATACCTGTGTGACTGAAAAAGGCGGATTTATCAAATAAATATTAATAATCAGTCTTGGGAACATTATTTATATTGTTGTCAATTTAAGTTATGCTGGAGGGATTCCGAAGTTACGGTAATACTAATCTCAGCCCGAAGACAATACCCACGGACTGAGTTTCCCGGCGCATGGTGTCCAGAGCGGACTTTGATGGATGTATCAGCCCGACCACCACGCCAGGTCCTCCCGGTAATGGTCACCATGGATGCAAATGGGGACGGAGGGGCGACATTGTCAATTACGGGGGCTAAGTGATTAATGGAAGGCGCTCCCTCACGGATATCGAAATTTCTAGATGATGGACCACTCCTGCTGATGGCCGTGTATCTTGCTGGAGTTCAAAGATTTGAGCATAAACGACGGATATATAATTAAAAAATTTCAAAATCTGAATTAATATTGATAAGTTAAACCCATTAAAAATATTTTAATAATATTTAATTTAATATACGAAAATCATACCTGTGTAAATCTAAGTAAATCAACGTAGGCGGAATAGCGAGCTTTCGGAATATTATTTGGAAATAATTAATTTTTATTTTAACGATGTTACATTCAAGTATGTGTATAATTATGAATAATTTTAAAAATAACAGATTTGAAACGATTTCGCTCGTTGAACATGAACAGCAGTCTGAGCCTAGTCTTAATCTTTTTTATACCTGAACATTTTGATTTCTCCACATTTAGTGGTGCATTAGGAAAAACGCATCTCCCACATATTTCATTATTTATTCACTATCACGCCTGTTATATTAAACGACGTATCTTCATTAAAGTTTATTTTGCTATCCGTTGGGAGTATAATCCCTGTGCTCTTGAATAACCACATCACATCAAATCCTCATACAAAAGTTGTGCTATACGATCGCCAATACCGCTCGCCTGTCTAGTTCTGGCTGTTCATTTCCCGTATCGAATCCTGACACATATAAATGCCTGATAAATACGGGAATAAATGTATTTTCGATCAGTCCCTACACGCGAGATCGAAAAATAAATGAAATATTCGCTGTGATGTATGGGCCTGAAACACGTGTCACGTCATCCTCCGGACTCACGCTGTTTACGGCAGATTGTCGACTTTGATTTTTGTTTCTGATATTAATACCCAATCACTGTTCAATTATTTATAGATCAATAAATAGATTTATCACATTCAATGTAATCACTTAAAGAAATTTGAGAATTTTTTCTATTTATATTTATTATTTAAGCAAACTTAGTAAAGTAACTAATGTAAATATGAATATACCCTTCGATTTTTTTGTTGAGATTAAATTGAGATTTAAACTTTCTTCTACTTAATTTATAACCAAATTAATTATATATTACTAAAAATAAATACAAAACAACAAAGTCGTTTACTTATTTTACCAATTTTAAAATATGGGTAAAATAATGATTTTTTTCAAATGATATCAACTGTCGCCAAGATCAAAAAAATAATAAATTTGGAGAATAAATCTTCTTCGGCGTAAATAATCTCTGATTTATTGACTTTTTTCAGATTCTGATACTGTTCAGGGTCGTACGATCAGCGTATAATAGTGACTATAAAAAACTGTTAAGTTTGTGATTCATTATTTTTAAAATTGATTACGGATCTTTCTTTTGCAGTAAATAATCTAAAAACGTTAAAAAATAAATAATACTTGATTAAATTTTAATGGATTTAAAGCCCCAAAAACAATTCTCAAATTAACTGGTAAAGCTATTTTTTTCACAAATTCAAAAAGAGTTTTTCAGCATGTAAGGTTTTAAAATATGATTATTTATGCATAATTTTTTTGTCGGAAACATAAAAAAAGATCAAACAAAATATGTAAACAAAATTCACAAATTAAATTCTTGCCTACGCAATATCTTCCAAGAACTACGTTTTTAAATATTGAGTTTGTGATTTATTTATTCAAAAATTAAGGACTTATATAAGACATTTTAATATGCCAAAAACATGAATAATATCTATTTTAACATTTTTTTCATATCTTTTTAATAAATGCCAGTTTTTGATCGAACAATTTATTCTAAAGACCATTGGTGGAATGGAATCAATATGTCAGCAATATCCTAACACACCTGTGAGTCAGTTGATTGGAATACAAAGCGAAATCTATTTTATTAGATTCTCGACAATAAAAAATATTTTAATTAAAATTAAATACATTTATGGACTTCATTAACAAAAACCTTGACACAAATTCCTTTGTGAATTTCACAGGTGATTTTTGTGACTCAGAATGTAGTTTGTGAATCACTTTTATGAGGTTTTTATAAAAATTCCAAGACTGGCAGATCCACCTCACAATTGATTGAGGCAAGGAATTTTGATTTAAAATAGATTAGTCTGATATTATCCTCGTTTAGTGAGGAAACTTCCTTAATAAAAGCGGAATCGCAAACATTTTGACGTTAATAGGCTAAGCGGATGAGCAATAATATAAAATAACTGCTATTTCGGCAAATCACAGATTGATTATGTATATAATGCAGTATGAATTTTGGATTGTTTATAATATATTAAAATAAAACATCAAATGCTCAAAATATCGTTCGTTGAACCTCAATAATTTATATATTTTTTTATAAATTGACAATACATAATTCACCTTTGATTATCCATTTATAAAGCAAAACTTAAATACGTAGTTATATTTTTTAAATCTGTTCAATTATAGTTACTAAATTCATAATGAATTAATAATGCATTTTATCAATAACCACTTTCACAAGAAAATAAATTAATTTTTCTGGTATTTATTGATAAATGTACTATTTATTATATTTTACTACGTATAATGAACGAATATAAAACTGCAGCGTAGAAGGACCTAGAGATCCACAACACTATTATTCCTAAGAAAACCACGAATTCATCATAAATATATGCTTAGTGAAATGTTCGCCAACCTTCTCTGAGGAGAGGCACCCGAAGAAGTTAATGAAAGTCATCTTGAAAAAAACAAAATCATTTTCCATCGAAAAAACATGCCAAAGACTTGCACATCTAGAACGTTCTAGCGACACCGAGAAAGCAAGCTTCAACAATACCAGACGACCCGAGTTCGACGGTCTGGCTGGGCTAGGCAGAGGGTCTCGCCCGAGGACTGCACTATTCTCCCTAAAAAAACCATGAAGCCTAAATATATGCTCAGTGAAATGTTGCCAACCTCCTCTGAGGAGAGGCAATCGAAAAAGAAGTAACAAAAAAAAACAGAAATAATTTTCCGTCCCAAAAACATGCCAACGTACCACACTTTCGAAAGTGTTTGAAAAGCGTTCCGAGTACGCGGCGCAGGCATCCGGGCCGCCGAGAGGGCGCGCGGCGCCGGCCGGTAGCGAAACGGGCCACGTTTTTGAAAAGATCCCGGGACGTAGCACATCTAGAACGTTCTAGCGACACCGAGAAAGCAAGTTGCAACAATACAAGACGACCCGAGACCGACGGTCTGGCTGGTCTTGGCAGCGGGTTCCGCCGCCCCCGCCGGCCCTGCTGAGTAAGACCCGAGGAATTCCGATGTAAACATTCTCGCAATTCGGGTATTTTCGGCGCATGACCTATACCCGCCTGATCTTGGTGCCGGAGACTGCACGGATGCAAGCTTTCCTTCAGTTTTTATCGCATCCGCGGAATCGCGATACGCGAGGCGTGCGCCTGCTCGAAGCTCGGCGGGATCTCAATTGACCGATCAATTTAATGTAATATACCAACCAACAGAAGTCGTGCACAATAAATATTGAAAACAAGCTTAATAACACAACAGTGTCATAGTTACTATCAAGTCTACGTACAGTTGTATCTATTGAAGCTAAAAAATTGCGAATAGTAAAAGTAAATTATCATCGTATAAATATTGCGCTATTAGTGTTATTCCGTTATTTATTCAATCATTATAAATCTCAAACACTGATAATTTCACATGTAATGAATTTTTTTAAGCAAATTTTTTAATGTGAAAATAATACTGTAAACGAGAGTAAGATATTTATTTGTGGTTACGTATTTTTAAGGTATATATATCGCAAATAAAACATGATTTATGTGATTTGAAATTCGCAATAAATCTTCTGTAAATTTGACTCAAAACTAGTGTTATTTATTGCTATGGAAAAATATGAGTTTCTTTGATTTATATTCTTCTCTCGAAAAGACAAAATATTCTCTGTTCGGCCGATTCAAGCGATTTTCAATACGTTTTTATTTTCTATAGGAAATGGTGACGCATTGTGTTGTGTACGGCTTGAAAGATTTTGTTTTGACGTTCTTGTTCGATTATCCCTCGAAAATAAATCGTTTGTTGAAGTATTTTATTAAATATCAAGACAAAATCTCGAATATTATTCACTTGATTAAATGACGGAGGGCTTTCCTTTTCTATTTTCCATGCATAGATTTAAAATCAATATGCTAAATATAACATCTTTAATTTAACCGTCCTCTAAAATGAGGTTCAGTCAATTAATTTTAAAAAAATATTCAGTATTAAAAATATTATTTCTTATTTTTCAGTCAAGGAGGACCGCCCCCTCCTCCGCCCATGATGTTGCACTCAGGACGTATTCCAAGCTTCAAAAACAATCATGGAGAGGTAAGAAACAGTAAACGTGTGCACGTGGTGTAAACATACTACAATATAATTATAAATATCCAGATTTTTATTTTATACATGTACACACTGCAATGTAGGTAGTAAAGAAATCTCGTTCTCATTTCAGAACTTCCAAAATCGATGCGGCGCAGAGCCACCAGCGTGTGTACAGAACGCCATGATGACCAAAGACAAGAAACCGTTCACTTACACACCCGGTGGCCTGGATCTCTCCCAGATCCGGACTCCAAGTATGGCCCGGCGTCTAAACAGGCAGCAGCAGCAACAAGAGGATAGCGAAAATCCAGCATACTTCCAAAAACCCAGTTACAATGGAGGAGGACCTCCTCCACCACCGCCTCCACCTATGGCACCCCCTCCACCACCCCCTCTTGTTATCAGCATCAATAAACCCAACAAACCAATCGAGGATGGAGTGCGCCCAGAAATTGTCATACCGGAAAACCCAATCGGTATGCTTAGGAAAACGCACAGTCCCTACCATTGGGAATCAGAACAATCCGATAGAGAGTCTCAGGGACACGTTCCTAAGTTTGTAGGCAACTCTCCAACCCCAAATCAAATGAGGCAACCTCCTCCAAGAATGCCTCCGCAGCAGTTCTCTCCCCAGCCTGCCCAGCCTTTTTCACCTGCCCCGCAGTCTCCATACTCTCCGCAGGTCAACAAATCAGCTTCTACTAGCCCAATCTGGAAACCCGAACCAAAGTATCCAAACAGCCCGCAGCAATATAGCAACAACACTTCTCCTCAAGTTCAATCTCCGCATACTCCGCAATCAGCTCAAACTCCAACCAAAAACATGTTGCAACGTCAGGATTCACAGTTTAACCATAGCCCATCTCCTTGGGGTAAAGAATCACCTTTCCCTTCTGAAAACGGCATGCCAGTTTCATCTCCCGCCATTGAATCTCAAATAAGTCCAAAATCTGCTACTCCCGTTTCTAGCAGTGCTAGCCCGTGGAGACAAGTGTCTTCGAATAATTCTCCAATGGCTCAAGATATGAGAAATTCTCCTTTGCAATCTCCGAATAATATCCAATATAGAAATTCACCGATGGAAGCTCAGCGCTCTCCAACCCAGCCTATGAGTCCACTGGCGCATTCACAATCAATGAGAAGTCCAAATTCATCGCCATACGTGGAGCCTCAGCGCAGTCCGCAAGCCATGTACAATAATGTGGCGCACCCTGAGGAATACCAGCAGAACGCGGCCCCCTGGAGGCAGCAAGCTCACCAGCCGATGAGTCCCGTTCAGCAAGTACGAGGATCTCCTCAACAGTCGCCGAGTCAAAATTATGTCCAAAGCCCGAGTCCCCTCAGGCAGAACTCTGAGCAGTTCTGTCCTGATGGTATAGACCCTGAAGTGAGATATCAGACTCATATGACTATTCCTGTGACACCGAGAAAACAGAAACCTGGCAGCGAGCCGCAAACACCAGGCCAAAGTCAAGAACCTGTTTTCCCCGTTCTGTTAAATAATACAAAAGATAACCTTCCATGGGCTCGAAACAACAATATAGTGAACAAGTCTACACCTCCTCCGCCTTGGTGCCAGAGATCCGCAGAAGGAAGGAAGAGTATGCCCAGAGAGATGAGCTTTGAACAACCTGAAACGCCTGGATCAGCGCAGCCTCAAGGCAGGCCTTTCGACAATAGACAGAGCCTCCCTAGAGACAACCAAGCGCAAGAAAGTCCGCAGCCTCCATGGGTGCAGAATAACAGAGGAAGCGAGACTTTGCCGCGCGGACACAAGATGCCACCTTCTCCATGCATGCCAGAACAGATCATTCAGCATGTGGATGCAAACGAACCACCAGGTAGGGTGATTCCCATGCAAATAGAAGCAAGGGAAGTTCGAGTAAATTCAGGCCCCGGACAAAACCAGATGAGAATGAACCAGCAAGGGGCTCACAACCGAGGGCAGCAGCAGCCACAGTTACGCATCATCATAGACATGAATAAGCAAGGACAACCAGGGCAGCAAGGGCTGCCACCGGCGGGACCCAACCAGACTCCTCAGCACGTTATGAGGATCGTTCAACCACACCTGGTGAGGGTGGACTCTAACAGTCATAGCCCAGCAGCGCAAGAACAGTATCAACAACCTCAGAATCAGCCTCAACAACCACAAACGCCCCATCAACCAAGGACTAGGATCATCCCCATCCAAATGGAACCCTCGAGTCCTGTCGCGACAACTCCCAGGTAACTGCATTTCATGACTCTTGTCTATACAATAATATACATATCCTATTTAATATACTTAATATCGATACAATATTATTAAACGAATTTGTTTGAGAGATAATACAAGGACTGGTGAAAGATTTTTTTTTATTAATTTAATGTTGAATATGACGTGTTAACACCGTGAAGTTCAAACACAACTATTATCTAATATCATAGATGTTGTATTTATATTTAAGATAGGTTGCGAGTTATATAATCTGAATTATGCAAAGATGGCGTGAAATATCAACTGAATTGAAACAAATGCAAATAAAAGTAAATAAAATAAAGCAATATACAATCTATATCTAACTACCCATTAAATTAGTAAAAAAAAAATAGAGTTGTATTCGATGGCAGATTTATTGGAGTCGCTTAACGCTCCTGAAAAAATGCTGGTTACTTTTATGAATTAAGCTACTTTAATTGCGTTCGCGTACATGAGAAAAAACAATCATGTATTTTTTTATGTAATGGTCAACGTATATTGATAGTTTTGAGGATATTATTTAAAGTTTAACTATAAAAAGTACACAATGACTTGTTTTACAACAGAAGGTTAAAAGTGTTTTTACCGAACTACTTTTTTTTAAAGGTTTTTTCTGGTTGACAAGTATGTTTTATTTAAATTCAAATGACCGTTTATGCCATCTCGACTTGAGCATGATCAGCTGAGCCACTCGCAACGTGTCTTGGATGATGGAGGAGGAGCACAGAAGCCCCTTCAGTGTGCCCCCGTGTGTCCTTGCCCGCTGCCCTCCCCGCGCGGTGGACCGACCCTTAATCATTTGTATGTTTCCTCTTTACAGCAGACGGAACTGAGCAGAGAAGTATTTGTCCAGACTGTTCCAAAGAGAGGTCTCGAATACACGCTGCTTTATATTACACCGCTTTAGATTTACACTCAACGAAGGCTTCGCATGTTGTTAATTTTTGTAGCTATACCTAATGTGTTTAATGAGTATTTATTTCTAAATGTGTTTTTATCATTTAATATGGAATTAAATGATACGCTTTCTTGGCTATCTGCGCTATGTTAATATCTTAATAAATCATGTATGTCTTTATTGAAGCAAGAGCTTTTATAGTTTTAAAGAAATATTTATATGACATATGCTGTTTTCGTTATTACAAACAAAATTGTATGAGGGTAGTAAATATTTTAAGGCTTATGAGCTGCAATGAGACTGCACTTTCACTGTATTCAATTTACCACAAAATACTTAAAATATTTCGGACTGTGAGATCTCAAAATCAGATTTGCATTTTATCATAAAAAAATGTGTTTTTGATCATAAGTGGCTTATAATAATAAAACAAAATAGATTTATTGTAAGTTTTCAATTCACTATTATAATGAAATATAAATAAAATACGTATGACACACTGAAGTTTTAACAGTATTATCATCTTTAAACTGAAGATTTATATAACACTCTCTGAGTGTGTATATATAAAATTAAAATGAAAACCTGTGTAAAACAACATTTCCTGTGACAGAGCCTGCGTTTGAATAATCGACGTCGGACGTTAAGTTATTTGATATTTTCAGTTTACAACCTGATTTTATTGAAGCCATCCGCGAGCGCGAATTAACAACGAGCTATAGTTGTGAAGTGTTCAGAACATTAACAAAGACCACAGTGAATTTCTCGATTAGTGAACTTTATTTAAATTTTTCAGGGTCATCGTCCACAAAATCAACTTCGATGGTCCGCCGAGGCAGTCCAGAGCTTTCAGAGTCTTGCAGACCATCACGGGAACCGACGAGTCCGATGATATCCAGGACATGGAGCAGAACCATGGGTTCTCTGATTTATAAAAATATATATATGTTACCTAAGATTATCTTTAACTTTCGCAAATAATCACTTGATAATCAGTGTAAATTAATGATTTCTATTTTGTTATTCTTGTTCAATAAAAAACCCTCGATAAAATGACACGCATACAAAAAAATTTCTGTAGAGAATGTATTTATCTATTTAAGAAGATAATTTAGGCTGGATTCCAAAAAAAAAATACCACTCTTTTCTCAACAGTCAAAATAATTAGGTTTCATCAAAAAGAAAAAGCTCGTTCAGTTAGCGGAGTTTTATAAAATATGATATATTATTTTAAATAAAAGTCAATCTTTTTATTTGATAGTATGCATACTTTGTGTTTATATTATAATATTACTAGATAAATAAATATGAATGTGTAAAAAAAATATTTGAGTATGTAGATAAAAAAAACGTGTTTAAAATTGTAATAGTCATATTGAACCAAAGGCTTAATTGATATTTAATATTATACCTATAGATACACTCTAAATAAAAATTCATTGCATTATTACTTGTACGTGTGCAAAAGTGTTTAGAATTTTTTTCTTTGAAGTCTGTTAATTGTATGAATCTACAGATTAAATTCAATTAAAATGTCAAGGGAAAAATGACACGATGAACTTTTCATACATAAAAAAATGGTGATCAAATAGTTTTTATTGTGGTTTTTCTCCACGCCCTATAAAAGTATTCGTTAAAACGATTAAAAAATTAAGCATTCGTGTTTCGACAAAGCACTCTTTTAAATACAAAAGTTCAGGAAAAAAATTGAAGTTAGATCCGATAATTTAAAATCAAATTGAAACAAACTGGGAACTAGGAATACTTAAAATCCGTTTCTCATAACTGGAGTTGTTTTGGCAAAATACCGGCAAAAAATTAGTGTAATTAACTTTGCCAAATACTTATCTATTTTTTTAATTATGGTCGATTTTGATGTGACAATTGATACATGAAATAAATATTAAAACTTGTTTTGTAAAATAATAAATACATTCATTATAAAATGAATGTTCTATCTTTTTAATATATTTTTTTAGCTTTATTGTAGGGAAGATCGCGGAATGTTTTAATTTGGGTGCGCTTTGAAATAGTAGATTGTTATTTTCTGTATACTTGCAAATAATTATAAAATACTAGGAGTTCAGTGTTGTAAAGTAAATGAGTCTACTCTTAATATAAATAACAGATTTCTCTGATACTTTAATCTGTTGTTTTCGGATGTGAATATCTAGTCATGATATGTAAAAATAATGAAATGTTTTAATTATTGTGAGTGTGCAAACCTAAACTTAATTAATTGTAGAAATCATATTTGAATTAATATTTGCAGATGTTATTTTTAACTATTATTTTTAATATGAGAAACATAATTTTAAACTATCTATATAGTTTTTTTTTTAAATTAAATAATGCTTACGTATACAATGTTATTAATATAAATTAAGAAAAGCTCAAACAAAGCTTAAACATACTCAAAGTAAAAATTCTATTAATATGAGATCACGACGAAGTTATATGTACTGTTTTATTGTATAAATATTTATTAAATTTATTAAAATTCTGATCATTGTCAGCATTTTAATAAAAATACGAATGCTAACTGTTATGTACCAATAATATGTGTGAGGTGCAGTTACTAAATAAACGTGTTATTTTCTTAAGAGACCAAGTGCTTTATAGCTTATATTCCTTTTATTTATACGTCATAACGACTCTGAGTGAGTTTATTTTTAGGAAATTTAATCTGAACAAGTCTAGCACATCTTTTAGCTCCCAAAGTACTGCGGCCCGCCATTGCTCGACCCAACTACACCAGCTTTACTCAAGTTACTCTCGCTTATTAATTTTTAATAACAGACAATTAATTTTGCGATCGAGTCTTTTTTAATTGGGGAAAATGACCATACAGTTATATTTTGTATAAGATTACTAGCACGTACATAAAATGCTAAGAAGCGTACCTTTTATATATTCCGTCATCCACGAAGTTTAAAAACAAAATAAAAATGGCTGGGTAAAAAAATATTCTAATACATCATTTTAATTCTGCCAATAGGAACTTTAATATATGAAGCAACCTTAAACATAACTATTTAACTTTCAAATAACACGAAACAGTTCAAAACCGCAAAATGGTACAGTGGCTAGCAGGCATGTTAGCCGATCATAACACGTTGGTGAATAATTTATATATTTTTTTAATATTGGCAAATTTTTAAGTTCTAGATAACTTGATTTCTTTAATTACTTCAAAATAGTGTGGACTTTCCATTTAAAGAATAACGAATTCTAATCCAGGAAAAAATGTCGCTTTTATTAAGGATTTCATCGTTCATCGATTTACACGGTGTTCTCTAAGATATTCACTGATAAAATCCTACCATAATAGCTATAAATAAAATAGCAGTGCATTTTAATATACTATAAAAAGCAGTGCATTTTCATATACTACATTGCAGCTGCTTTCTCAATTGATTCTGAGTACGCAGAATATATGACTCTACTTAAAATTATTTATTTTTATTGTTGGTACACGAATAAAATAATAATAAAAAAATACACAGCGATGCCTTGTTTTTACTAAAACAAATTTTATATAAATTAGTGATACATAAATATTAGAAAATTTTTACTTAAATAGTGATTCAAAGCACAAAAATTGTGTACTATGGTAAAGAGTTTTTTCAAATGTTAATAGAGGGAAGCTTTATTTTTTAAATTTACATTACACGGGAACAAACAAAACTCATCAGTATTGCTAAAAGGGAGTATTCTGCAAACAACGTAAAATGCGCAATGATTTCACATTTTATTTTCGAAATTAGATTAGACCTCAGCATCTGGTTCTGTAAGTTATCGCACAGCGTAATGAAGTTCGCTCGAACAAAGCTACGTTAAAAATGTTAATTTACGCCCATCGTAAACAAGTGTAGTCGTAAAATTGTTGTTTTTCACGGCGCGATAATGCCACTGAAAGATTTCCCCGCCACGGTACAAAGAAAATGCAGAAATATCGCCAGGAATGGTCCCGTGACTCTCTGCGGGGTGCAGCATCCGGAAAACCGGGACTGCTTCACCTCCCCTCTAGCTCATGGGCAATGCTATAGTTTTGTTATAATAAAAACGAGTTGCATTTTACAAACAGGAAAAAAGAAGGAAAGATTTGGGAGTATAGTCCATTTGAGTAAATTATTTCAATATTTTTGAATAAAATACTTGAGTGATTTTCCACGTTTTCGTTTTTATTAGTGACCGGTTTCGCCAACCTTTCACGTTGGCATTATCAAACAGAGTGAGATTTTATATAATAATAAGCAATTAGGTAAACAATTGTTAGATGGAGAGGTTGTTGGAAAAAGAGAGAATGATTGTCAGGTGGTAAGGCCTAATGTGATTTTAATGTACCTGACAAGTGGAGGATTCTATATAATTGCAAATTTTTGTGAACAAATGTTTTTATATTAATGGGGTTATTGGTGAAAGGTTGGCGAAATCGGTCAATAATAAAAACGAAAATCACTCAAGTATTTTATTCAAAAATTTAAAATGGAATTCCACCAAGAAAAAATAAAAAATGTCAAAAATATTGAATTACTTGAATTATTTCAAGCAAAATAATACAGCAGTAATTTCGTACAAACTTGATTTAAATTTTATAAAAATCAATTTATTTTTAAACTCATGTTGAATGACGATTTAAAATATGTAGTAAGTGTTTATATAAGCATGTTTGGTTTTTATTAAAATGTATATAAATTGGGGTATTTTTGGCCTCGCTGGTAAGCAATTCAGCAGACTATTTAGATAAGCTTGAAAAATAAACAAAATAATCTTTTCGTAAAATAATGGACGTGTCATGATGTTCCGGGAGAAGCTGATGATTCTTCCACCAGAGGAGCAAGCTATAAGAATGGAGGTTCATATGACTTCAAACCGGCTTAACTAAACGTAAGCGAAATTTCAAATTAAAGGAGTCACAAATATTATGAAAATTATTTTATAAAATAAATATACTGGTATATAATAAATGAGAGGAAAAAAAATGTTAGCCGAAAAAGTGATTTTTATATATTTTAGCATTTTTTCACATCGGCTACATGCATTTAATTTATTGATTTTTAGTATGCTGGTTATTTAAATATTGTTTAAACAATAACTATTTACACGTAACATTTATATGTCAAAATGAAGTGTTTATAAAATATCACCATGATACTGAATTATATAAGATTATAGAATAGTTACATGAAGGCGAATATCATGAAAAATATCTCCGCAAGTCTGTGGCTGAAAACCTCTGGTAATATCAGACTCATATTGTGGTGGGGTAAATTTATACGTTGCATGAAGCCACTGATGCTGAGGCGATAATACATGCAGTTTATTGCATTAAGAAGCTGATGCACCTGGATACAGGAAAATACAGGAAAATCGGAAAACTTTCATATGCAGCATCAATTTTTTGAGTGATTTTTAAAATAAAGATGTATATTTACTTGTGTGTTTTTTAACTAAAACATTGTTATTTTTATAAACCAAATCACCAATTTTATTATTCCTCATTAATATAAACTGTACATTACAGAAAATATATTAGAAGAGAGTTGTCAACATTTTTTAGTAAATAATAGTATTTATAAAATACACGTAAGTTGCTCGGTTTTATCAATAAAAGAAACAATACAAATTAAGCAGATGTATAAAAAAAACAGAAGTAAATATATTTAAGAATGAATAAATATATATATTTGTTGATGTATTATGATCCAACACCTCGAAAGATATTTCGAGAATGGCAAAGAATCTATTGTTTTAAATAATGGGGATATTTGATATGGGAAATAAGCACGTTATTTAGGAATACTGCAAAAGATTTATCTTCGTGAGAAAACAAACACACGGAGACATCTGTAGCAATTGTCCAACAGTATTTATTATACAAAAGTTTGTACTTTTGCCTGTTTCCAGGCGCAAAAAATCCGTATTTAATTTTTATTTTCCATTAAACAGTACAATGATTTATATATAATATAGCAAACGAATTATAATTTCACAACAATAATATACTTATAGCAAAAACAGGCTGAGTATTCATATTCGAAAAAAAATGCAATCATTAAGTAATAACATTAATTTTCATTCATGCTAAAAAGTTATTTTGTTAAGTCAGTAAATTTGATAATATTTATTTCTCAATAACGCAATTTTATCAATCTAATAAATTTAAATGCAACTATCCTATTCATAAAGAGACATCATACCTATAATGACAAAAAACGTTAGTAGTCACGATGCTTTAAAATGACCATATTTATAGTAGATGCAATCTTTATTGAAATCTTCTAAACATTATCTAAAATACATTTGATACGTTCATGTTTTTTTTCTCAAAAAAAAAAAAAGAAGCGAAATTCTGTTGTTTTGATTATAGTCAACTGATTTATATGACGTATTTAATGATTTCACAAAGAACAATCTCTGAAGTTTAAAAAAATAAAGAATAAAACAATCACTCAGTTTTTATGAACAATGTTTAATTAAGATCATATTAAATGTAAAATAATTTTCATTTTTTAGACGTAACAGATATTTTATTTTATTGATATGATTTATATTAGACGTACCCCGAGTCTTAATAGAAAAGCACAGGCAGTGAGTATCCTTAGGTTGTTTAGCATCTTTTTTTGTGATTCGCTATTATTAAATATGAAAGACTTTTTTCGATGTTGTTTGGAAGAAAATAGACCAAGATGTATTAGCGGGAGGTGGGCAGCTGCTATATGGGTCACATGAATCGGTTCGGCACGCTTTTTTCTTGCTCATTAAGACTAGCGCCAGGACTTGATGGATAACTTGACATCTCACCCGCACCACCACGCCAAGCTGTACGTACAGTCTACTTGTATACCCCAAGAAAAAATATATCAGAGAAATTGCATGCTCTCAACATTTGAGATAAACGATAATCAAAACCACTAAAAAATCAAAAAACCATTAAAATAATTTTATGGTATTTATTTTATGGAAAACGACGAAGAGAATTCTCAATTTTCCGTCTATTGCGGTTAAAATTTTTAATAGTTAATAGATATGAAGTCTAATAAGCATTGCAAAAAATCAAACCAACTTTATTTGTTTTACAACGTTTTTCAACTAGTATTTGGAAAACTTTTTAAGGGTTTTACTGGTCGTATGATGAGTAACTGACTATCCTTATATTGGGTATAAACCTTAATATTTGGTCAATAATTATAATACTAATCTCGTCAGTCGTATAAAATTTCATAAATAATATTTAACTTAGCCACATCTATCTAAATAAAAGTTGATTGACGCTAAAATTACAAAAAAATAAAACAGGCTGTAATTTCATTACATCGTTATTCGCGTAGCAAATTTGTTTGCTACTTAAATTTTTTTTTTTTTTTAATTATTCACTAAGAACAAAATTGAATAAATGTATAGCTTAAAACTTGTGTTTTTTTGAAAATTTTAATTTACATATTTGAAGAAGTTTTCAATGTATTGTCTAAATGTACTATCGAATTTTAAATAGTTCAGAGCTAAAAAAGCTGTTTAAAAGAGTTTTGTGTCCTTGAAAACCATGCTGGAGAAAAAAATATGCATAAGCAGTGCTTATCCATAATATTTCTCTCCGGCATGATTAAAGAGCCATCTTTAACTGTTGCCTTTTCATAAAATATGAATTCATGACAAAATAAAAATTTTGTCAACAATATGAATCACTGAATATTTTAGTGAGTATTTTATTTTTAAACACTCGAATAAAATATTTATGAAAATAAATATTCGTTCCCTGTAAAAAGGTATTGAGACAATGCAAAACAACATAAAAGATTATTTGTTTACATACAGCAAAAAAATAATCCTTGAGATTTTTAGAATATGTTTATTATTACGTTATACGAAGCAGGTGGGTTTTTTAAGTGCAAAATGAGGGGGAGTTATATATTTCCATACATTTAACATATCGTAAATTGAACGCCGCTCTAAATAATAAATGTAAATGATGATCGATTTACAGCAACAGATGCGAAACATAATTTTACATAGGTAGATATGATCGAAGCTTATTTTTGTTCCACCTTAAGCACTGGTTACTACTTCGTATGTTTCCAGCTGATGCTCGTCAAGTTCTAGATGTGTCTTGTCAATTCGACGAGATTATTAGGTTTGTTGGTACCTCATGGCAACTCGCCTTTCGAGAAGCTTCAAAGATTGCAAAGGACTTTGTAATCTGCTATCATAGCCTATTGACACAAAAAAAAAATTTAATATATATTTAAAGTAAATTTAATTATGATATATATATATACTAATTTCAAACAATTCTGCACTGTTTTTCTGCGTATCCGATTTTTGATGCCAAGTCAAAATATAAGTTCGATATAAAATATATAAGCATGTTATATAAATTTTAAAAGAATCTGTTAATAATCAGGGCTTGAAACTGCAGTGGGTATATTAAATACTCACGAAACAATTATTTTTAAACTTGTAAATAAATAAAATTAAGTATATCTTTTAAAACTATACTTATAATAGAATCTGTTAATGATCAGGGCTTGAAACTGGAGTGGGTATATTAAATACTCACGAAACAATTTTTTTTAAACTTGTAAATAAATAAAATAAAGTATATCCTTTAAAACTATACTTATACAAACTGTTTAAATTAGTTATTTTAATATTTGTTTATTTAACGAGAAATGTAAAATTTCATGTAAATATATTCAATTAGTTATAATAACTATACGTTTAATTGTAAGATTGCAAAAAATAAGTACATGTTTATTTGATATTTTTTTTATATTTTATAATAAGTAGACTTTTTAAACATTCGCAATATATGTTTATATTTTTGAAAACATATAAAACTCTTAGTGTGCTATTTAAATGTTATTATTAACAAGTATCTGATAATTGTGTTAGAGAGATAAATACTCAAAAATGCAGAAGCTCAATTTTACACTTTTTTCCAGAAAAAGAAGCTCTCGAGCATGGTATTAACATACATTTTTCATGCTCACTGAGAATGACATATGACATATATGATGAATAACACTACGAAATGTTTATATTTATAAGTCAACGGTTAAAAATACACCGCGACATTTACAGGAAATGAATAAGTTAAGAGAACGATGCAAATAATATTTGCAAGTATATTATTAAAGGTTTTTTAACAGATATTTTCATGCAAAATACTTTTTGAATTAATAATTATATTATATTTTATATTTAATTAACACCGCAGTTACTTGATAATAACTTTAAAAGCTGCACAAAGAAAAAATCAAGAAAATTCTTAAATATATTTTCAGATATCTCATTACTTTCGACTGCCATGGTGCTATAATTGAACCGATAAATTAAATTTAAGATTTAAACGAGTATTTAACCACTAATTTTTGAGAATTATAAGATAATTTTCAGGGATTATTGACTTTATAGAAAATAAAATTTTCTCTCAAGATCGCAAATATTAAAAAAAAATTCTAAGTGACGACAACTGACTACATTAAGTATTTATGCTAATTAATTAATGGTAGTAATCATTTTAAACCATAAACGATTCATGTATAAAAATGCAGATGTATTGAATTTTTAATTAATGGGATAGAGTGAGTTATGTGCTTATACTATAACTTATGAAAAAACCTAGACTATTTATAGATTTGTAAAGTAAGTATCTTACATCACATTGTGTCTCAATGAAGGACGATGCCAACAAATTTTGTAAACACTTGTAACAATGTATAAATGAAACGACTAAATTATTTATAGAGATTAAATAAATATTACATAAAACTCTATTGTGAAAATCTATAAATTATATTTTAATAGTATCATTCGTGTTTCTCTCTCAAGCAGTTTGTTATAAAAACTAAGTAATGGAAGAGTGCCAAGAAATACTTAATTTTTTATTAGAAAATCAGTAGGTTGGCCCTTTTTTCAATAAAATAAATCAAAGTTGATATGACGTGGGATTTTATTTCAAAAGAATTAAATCGTTTTATATCATAACCGTTGATTTGAAACTCACGCCAGTAAACGAAGGCAGAATATCACAGCTGTCTTCCTTGAAACAGCATTAAAAGTAAACTCGAGTCCGAGAAAATTGTGACTTTTTATTTAATCAAAATTTAGAGCGCCCTTCATTCACACGCACAAAAAGTTGGTTTTCTATTTAAACAACTCATGTATTTTTAAATATAAATTCATGTTTTAAAATAAATCATTTCACTATTTGTTCTGTCTTTCTTTTCCAAAACCTTAGTGGTATATAAAACCCTATCTTTATACATTAATATATTTTGTACATACTTATATTTACAGACGAGTTTTGAAAATCAAACGTCACGTCTATATTGTAAAATTATGGAGGGATTACCAATATGTTCGTTATTTTTATGTAATAACTATATACATAATTTTATAAGACAGGGTTTTCAGGTACAAAATAGCTTCTCATAGAAATCAGCAAATACTCCTAAAAATAAAACGTCACGGAAATGGTTAATATTACTATGCTTATTATATTTAAACTAATAGTAAGCATATTCACACTTATTAAAGTAAAAACGCATTAAGTGATTTATATTAGTATATTGTAATTTTAAGGTGTTTATTTTACTTGAATTATTGTTTAAAATGCTTACAATCATTTTCTGTTTTCTTGATTAAATTGTATCGGTGCATCCAGGGGATGCATATCGCAGATCTAGTTTTTGATCTTCATATATGAGAAACCATTATTCCGTTGAAAATCTAGTTTCATTCACACCCCAAGGGAGAAATATTACTTATTCACAAGTATCCATTAATGTTATGAAATACGAAATACAAATTCAAAAACAACCGCCATCTAACCATGTCTCTCTTTCAAGAGTTAGAAATTTGAATTCTCTGTTGCTGCTCTGCGTGGTATTTTGTTACCTGTTTGGGATATGCAGGTGGAGTTTAATGAAAACTTGTATACGCTATTGCAACGCAAAGGTAATTTATTTGTTCGGGCTTATGGTTATATTACCCAGCGTACAAATCTTAAAGCAGGTATGTGAAACGTAAAGAAGAATATGTTCATAAGTGTATCATCTCTCTGTACTGTGGCTGCAGAAAACTAGAATTCTCAACAACAAATATTCAGTTAAAAATTATTAAAGAAAAAAAATAAAGCTGTGAAAAGAAAAATAGTTCTTACTTTGATCTAACACTAGTCTTTTTAGCAATTTGAGTATATAATATATACTGAAATACTGCAAAATGAGTTGATCACAATTAATATTTTCTCATGGGTCTATAATTAAAAAATCATTCTGCTATCATATTTAAAGCTTTATTTGCGGAAGTAATTTTGAATTTTTCTTTGTGCTTTCGTGTTATTGTGTATTTATGTGGCCCACTTTTAAGCACTTAAGAATAAATTTTAAAAATACACGTAAAATATATAATACTTTGACAGTGAATAAGCTGCTGCACCCACAGTGCAAGCATCAACATCGATGATTGATTGGCAGTCGTTTAAATTGCCAAGCTAAGTTAAGGGTTCACAATGCCAATCTAATAACAAGCTTTAATTAATTAAATAAAGTTTTATTTTTACTCATGTTGTACTCGATAAGTATTATTGTTTGTTTATAATGCAGAAACTATTTACTTGATAATACTGAAATTAGATTATTTGCATAACTTGTTTTTAAGAACATTACTAAAATAATAATAAATCAATTCATTTATCTTGGATTTATAGCAATATTTTTTTTACTAGAATAAACCAAGAAACATTAATAATTTATTAAAATTATTTTTTGCAACAATGAAAGAACTTGTATTTATTTAAATAAAAATAATATTTTGTGAAAAGCAGCAATTCATAACATGTTTTTTTTTATATTCAAAAAATTAATGATCATCTAACTAGAATTTGGTTCGATTCAACGACCAAATAATTGGTTGTTTTATAATTGAATAAATTTGTTTTATTTCTGTTCCATAAATATGAAGCTTTTAACTTTTTTCAATACACAAATCTTCAATTAGTAGCAACGATCGATTAGCGAGGGCAAAAATAAAAATGATTGAATTGTTGAGGAGTCCTAATTTAATTCCTGAGATAATGCAGGCAAAAAAATCTGTTTAGGTTAATCTGGAAAAAATCAATCTCGTTCGCCTAGATTTAGCTCGCGAAACTCAAACACACATTATGACAGTAGGATTTTTTATAGCAGTAATGGGTTTTTGAGTTGACGTCGCATCGAATTTATTTTTACCTACTGTTTGTAAAGACCAAGTAATTTCTTAAGATGCTTTTCATCGCTCATGAAAGCAAAATTATGTACAGTGGGCGGGCAACGAGCGAGCTCAAACTCATAATAAATACAAAAATGTCTCCTGATGCCCTGTTACATAATACAATATCTTAATTAAGGGAACGGGGTAAATAATCCCTTTAAATACATACTTTTTCAATTAGAAAATTGAATGCTGTAAGCTTATATTTGATTGCTCTGCAAAAATAAAAGTTACTTAGTAGACTTATAAAAGTTATGTGTTATGTAACTGAATATAAAAAATCTTAAGAATTAACAACGAAGCGTTAAACGATTGATAAAATATACATTGAAAGAAATTGAGTACAAGCAAACAATATTAATTTTTTTTTTTAAATATTTAAACCAATACTTGTTATCATCTAAATGGTTAAATATAATCAATATTTTTGTAGATACGTAGTATTATTTTATTTATAAAAAAAATTAATTGTACAGGGTACTTAATACTGAAGATAAACAATAAACGTAAAAGAAGTAAATACAATGTAAATATGGGTTAGAGTGCCACATTAGTAGCAGATTCAAGATTTTTTTCCTTCTTGTGTCCGATAAAGGTCGTCGGCACAGGTGCTACACGTGGAGGCATGCGAGTGATCTCTCTCTGTTCGCTGTTCTCAACTGCTCAGCATCAATGCGAGAAGAAAAAAACTTGGCACTCCTCTTCAAGTGACCCACATAAACACGGAATTACCAGGTCGACATGACCCGGCGGACATCCTTGCTGGTAACAATCCCGATTTAATGACATTTACAAGGTTTTTGTTTTTTTGACAGCCCATTTGTTTGTGAAAAAATAGAAAAACAAACTTGTGAACCTGCACTGAGTCTATTAAAAAATACACGAAAATATTATGTTTACTTTACGGCTGTGTGCATGTGTACTTACCTAAGACGTTTTTATAAAAATAGAAAATTAATTACTAGGAAAATATTTATTTGTTACAAAGACTTCAATTTTAAACATAACTTTTAGCAAAATTTGCTTATCGATTTTTTAATTTTTTATTGGTAGAAATATTTGGGTAATAATATTATTTAACTTTAAAGCTTTTTTTAATAACCTTGAGGCAGATCAAAAGGTGGTCTTCCGCTTTTGTAATTGATAGCATTTATTATCAGCCATAACTCAAACAGTTAAAACAGCTTTGAATATTTTGTGATAATTTTATACTGCCGTTTTTATTTGAATGACACCTCAAGGACGCCGGAACGAGATTGGCTCAAAGAAAACATACGTATGATTTTTAAAATATGTATCTTCACTCCAGCTGATTGTTTAGTGGATATTTAGAGAAAATTATAAATTAACTAGTTTTATTAAATTATTTTTTAAATAATAATATTATCATATAAAACTATTCTGAGTTCACTTTAATTAATAAGATTACGATAGCTTAAATATATTTGTTAAAACGTAATCGGTAGTCAAATAAAAATTACAGTTAATTTTATTGTGTTTTATGAAGTAAAAAAATATAGATTTTTTTATTATATCAGGCTTGTTAGCTAACTAATTCTAATTTACTGTAACGTGTGTCTTGCAGACATTTTCTTATAGTCTTTAGTCTGGGGAAGCAATCAAAAACCACTGGAAACGGAGTCCAATCTAGCAACCAAGACAATTACTCAAAAGTAAAAAACTTGATATATTAGCTTCTTCCATGTTGATATAATCATAGGGTTGAATTATATATAGAAAACATGCACATACCAAACGAAATAAACCTATCCACGGTAGCATTTAAAATAACTCAAGATAATTTAACATAAACTTTACGTCAGAAATATGAATACAGTTAGAGAAATAAAACATTTAAAATAATAAATACATTTAAAATAAAACTGAATTTGAAAAAAAAAACTTTTTCCAATGACTTTTGAGGGTCAAATAAATGATTCTATAATTGAACTCACAGGAAAGTATTGGTTTTTGTGAAATGTATTTATGTGAAATGTATTTTTGCATTCAAAATTAAAATATTTTATTATAAAAATACAATTTTATCGTTCATAAATTTATTAAATTTACTCGATAATGCCAACGTGAAAGCCAACCAAAATGAAACATGTGAAAATATTTGATTTAAAATGGAATCCCACCAAGTACATGTCAATAACATTGAAATCATTATCGCATACGTCAATAAGCATATGATTATTTTTGATTTTCGTGGTTTATTATAAAATAAGAAGTGC
Source organism: Atopsyche davidsoni (assembly GCA_022113835.1). Taxonomy (NCBI): domain Eukaryota; kingdom Metazoa; phylum Arthropoda; class Insecta; order Trichoptera; family Hydrobiosidae; genus Atopsyche; species Atopsyche davidsoni. The sequence continues at coordinate 2,603,994 of JAILWY010000006.1, read as the reverse complement.
TTAAATAATTTTCATCGGTCGAATATAAAAACACGCATGATTACAGCTGATCTAGAATGATAACACAATCAAATGTTTTCCATGTGAACTAAAAGCATTTTGTTTTGTGATAGCTTAATAATTTCCTTGTAAAGCTCTGGCGTTAAGATCTGATACTCCATCTGCAGCAGGCTGCAGAAACAATAACAATGCTGTTGTGTATATTGTTAAATATAAAAATGCGGCGTAAAAATTATCCCTTAGAAAACCATAAACATAAATGTAGTATAATGCTTAGTGAAATGGTCGTGAACCTCCTCTGTGGTGAGGCACCAGAAGAAGTAGACGATGAACGTCATCTCAAAAAAAAAAACAAAAATCATTTATAGACTTTAACGCAGATATAAAATGTTCTAGTGACACCGAGAAAGCGAGTTGCAACAGTACCAGACGACCCTAGTCCAACGGTCATGGCAGTCTAGAGGACTACACTATTCCCCGTAAGAAAACCATGAACATAAATGTAGAATATGCTTAGTGAAATGCTCGTGAACCTCCTCTGTGGTGAGGCACCAGAAAAAGTAGACGATGAACGTCATCTCAAAAAGAAACAAAAATCATTTATAGACTTTAACGCAGATATAGAATGTTCTAGTGACACCGAGAATGCGAGTTGCAACAGTACCAGACGACCCTAGTCCAACGGTCTTGGCAGTCTAGAGGACTACACTATTCTCCCTAACACACTTTAGGCGGGTAACGTAGTACTACGTTTTTTTTTAATTGTTGCTGTAATGCGGGTCACGTAGTACTACGTTTCTATTGATTTGACGCGAAAGGCGGGATAAGTAGTACTACGTTTTATGTTGGCTCCATGCAAAAGCTGGAATCGGCAAACTCGCGCGTGAAAAGCATGAAGCGTATATGGTCAGCGAAATGGTCGTCGGACGATCGGACGAATTGGCTGAAGAAGAAGAAGAAGCAGCTCAGTAATATTTGAATTAAACATATAAGTATACCGCTGGATGTTTTCTGATGATGATGATGATGATCAGTCCCCGCCCCCCGCCGGTCCACTGTGCCACGCGGTCAGTCGGGTTCTAAACATAGTGGCTAGCGGCATATAGGTTATCCAGACGGCGGCTGGCGGCCGGGCAGAGCGCCCGCGGTACGGTGGGCGGAAGAGTGGGACGCGGTTAAAAGCCCAGAGGCGATGTTTATAATCGCAAACGTATCGCGACAAAGCCACCTAGATTAAAAAAACCCGAGTCGATGATCATAACGCTAACGTATTCACTAAATTTCAAAACTAGATATATTCTGGTTAAAAGCTCGCCGTCTTTTCGAAATACAACACAGCGGAAAATATCACTAACAACTACACAGAAAACCTGTTCATAACCATCATGTAGCAACACGTATAATTATTTCATTGATAAAAACTCTATAAATGCGGTTTTTTTCATTGAAAATCTTTTATTTTAACCATCGCAAAAATTCTCCGATTAATGTTAATGTTTTATTTTAAACTTTAGTAATACATATGATTATTTATCGTTAAAAACTCTTTAATTGAGGTTTAAAAGTTTCTAAATTTTGATGACCGTGTAAACTTTGTCGTCTCATTTACACACATTTACTATGAAACAATTAATTATATCAAATTGATTTACTTTACTTATAGGTTAGTTCAGAAATTAATAATGATATGCAAAAGAACTTGCAAAAGTACGCACGAAAACGCTTTTAACATAAATAAGGAGTTTAGTATTTATATACTTATAAGGTATAATTTTTTTAACAAAAATAACATATTTATTTTGAAAATCAATCAAAAAAATCAATGTAGTATACACGTGTTGAGACTACATAATAAAATTATGTAGTGCATATTAAACTCCGTTAAATAAAAAGGCTTTCCCCCCCGTTGTAATATTAGTCTAAGAGGCGTATTGCAAATATTATGAAGAGTTATGTATCTTATCTGATAAAAAGATTATCTTCTTCCAAAAAGAACTATTTTCTTGACTTGTATATTCTGAGCTTTTATGTTTAAATAAAATCTACGTAAAGCGATCGTTGGACAGTCATAACATCCAGGTGGTTTTGATTGAGCACATGTTTCCATGAAAAACTAGGCTACGAGTTCAAGTGACACTTTGTGTACAGAAAATTCATTTTCAAGATAGTTCCATTTGAATGTTCAGAATTTTTCTTTTATTACAACAATATTCAATGCTGAAGCTTTTTTATACTAATAGAATTAATTACCTTATAAATTAATTATTTTTTTCTGAAAACATTTGTCATTTTAAGCCATGCTCAACATTGCAGTATAACAAAAATGTACAACTTTATTGCTTTATAGTAAATAAATCCAATGAAAAGTAATAGGATTATAAGACCTTTAAAAAAATCATATTCTATTGAAGGTTATTACAGTATTTAGAAGACATTAAATAATAAATAACAAACTGAAACCATTTAAAACTATTTTATTTTTCAGCTCATATGTTTTTAGATAAAATAATAATAAAAACAGCTGTCGTATAAGTGATACTTTATTTAAAATCAAAACCCATAAAAACTACAAAAAAATCGACCGGATTAATCGGTTTTTCGCATCATATTTTATTATATCGTTTATGTGATCTATTCCTGTTTGTATCTGTGCAAGTTTAATTTACTGGCGGTGTATTTAAAAACTGGGTATTAATATTATTCATCGAAAACTTTCGTGCTCAGTTAAATTATTTTTATTTCAAGCTGACAAAAAGAATTTTTATCACGTACTCCAACGCAAAATTGAAATCATTGTTAACTGAAGACCCAACCATTTTGTGAACATACATTGGACGATATATACTAAAATTATAACTATGCATTCTTATATTTGCATAGATAAGAAATTTTATTTGGTCATATTTGGTTATGGTTAAAATAAATAGATAATCTTAAGTATCACATAAAGGTAATTTATATATGCTGTTAGACAAATAAATTAATTATCTTTCAATTGAAATTCAAAATTGATGAATGTAAAAAAAAACTTATTCTGGTATACTTAGCTACTCTTTGAGATATAAAGACTACCCAAATGGATAATTTAAATTCAAAGCCTATTCATATTAACGTGGAAAATTAATACCAGAAGGAGTATTGCGTGGGGGTTATAAAACGAGTTCTTGGTGTGTTAAAAAAAACTTTTGATAATGGCATGAATAAATTAAACGGCAATTATCAAACGGAATCGGATTTCCCACAGTAAAATGATTAGAAAAAATATCTTGAGAGACCAATAGTTTATTATAAAGTTCCGTTTTTATATCAATTAATTCACAACAAAGCCACCGTGCTCATGAAAACGATCAGAGACGCGTTGTTTATAATTTTTTTTAATTTAATTTAATTTTTTTACACTTTGAGACAGTTTAATTCATACACCAGAGCGAAACACATTGCTCTCAGTGTTCGGCTCGCGGATATGTCACGGATATGTCGGCGGCCGGTCGCTGCCGTAACAAAAGCATTAATCTTGTTTGATTTAAGGCTTCCGCGCCGGTCGCCGACAAGTGCGGACTCACCCGCTGCGGTATTGAAATTCAAACTTGTTTTGTTTCAAGCAATTAATATCGCGATTAGAGCTTGGCTGACAGCGGGGCTGCTCTTCAGCAGCGGGTGCACTCTTGCTCTTATTGTCGCTTGACATGCTCCGAGAGCTAGAAATAAACCGACCAGACATATAGCTTCGTATAATATGTTGACATATTGATTGCACAGCTGCTTCTTTCTCTGTGCCTCCCCGAAGAGGTTCACATATATTTATCCTGATCTCTTACTAGTTCTGCGGTACTCCCGGTTTTTTAGCTTAGTTTTTTTTCTTCCAATACATAGGCTGCTATTTAAGAATCCGGAACTGGCCACTACATAAATAATATTTAAAAAGTAATTATTACATTTGTAAATGAAACTCTTTGGCTATAGAATGAGTTTATATCCGACTGTCAATAAATTGTTTTCATTGTGTGGCGCGATTTTAAAAATAGCGTGTCATTATCACAATGGATTCAACTCGAGAAAATTTTCGTGCGATGATTTATTATGATTTTCGACGTGGTCTAACTCAACAGCAGTGCATCGATCAACTCAGTTCGACTTTTGGGGATCAAGCACCATCGAAGACCATTGTGTATCACTGGTTTAGTGAGTTTAATCGTGGACGTCGTATGCTCACGGAATAAATTAAAAATGGTCGGTTTAAATCAGTTGTTGTGCCACGAAACATCGACATAGTGCGTGAACTAATAATGCAAGACCACTTTTTCCTCAGGTCTTTAACAGGTCCAGGTAACAGGTAATTTTCTTCAGGTCCTGCACAATTAACTGCAGTAGGCCATAAAATATGGCCAAAATAGGATATCTGATGCATTTTTTTACCATTAACAGGAGTTAGTACTCTTTCTTTACGCATTCTGTGCAAGACTCTCATTTGTGACGTTGTCAGCCCATTATTAAGAGAAACAAGTTATTCATTTCGATTTCATTTAATAAAACCAGGCCCGTTGTTTTCGAGTATTACTTCAAAGAATCACCAATAATTTTTCTTGCTTAATATAGCACGCATAATATAACACACTGTTATTTTAATTAAACTACGTAAATATATTTTTAACCATTTTATGAGAAAAGTTTGAAAAAAAAATTTTGATGCAGTGAAATGAAACAAGAAATTATATAAAGTAATTCATTGACTAGAGATTTAAGTATCAATAAAATTAATACTTTAAATAAATTACTTGAGTGAGTTTTTCTCGAGTAATTTTTTTTTATTTTTGACTGATTTCGAAACCGGCCACCAATAAAATAAATTAGACTTACGGATAAATCACTCAAGTATTTTATTTAAAGTATTACAATAGAATTCCACCTAGTACTCTGTCAAAAATATTGAATATTTTTATGAAATTATATCCTATTCATAAAATATAAAATAAAAGAATTCGTTAAGCACATTTGATTATTTTTTATGTATGATTTTCTTTTATCTACAATAATAAAACAGTTATGAGCATTTGTATTAAATAATATTTTTTTATGATATAAATTTACAATAAAGGTTTCATGGCAGTTAACAAATCATATTAAAACCAAGTGGATGATACAATTTATCAAAAAGGTTTAAGACTTAATCGCGTACAGTATAGCTTAAAATTTATTTCGCGCTCTAAATTATTTATTATTTTTAAAATGCATCTGCTTTCAAAATTATTTCTGCAATATATTAACTTGTAAACGAGTGTCATCAATTTTTCGCAAACTCCTCGTTTTAATGATTAAATTTTATGCCGCTAACGACGCAGTAAATTCCATCTCGCAGCGCTGCAATTTTTTCATACTGATAAATTACATCTTGTACAAACATAAAAAAAAAAAAAAAAAACGTCACACAAATACATCCACAAAAAAACCCAGATTCAAGCAACACATCAAAAATTTCCCCATCAATATTCACGTACAACCGAGCGTCGCGGGCCGAGCGTGAAATAAATTTAAAAAAAATTGGCCGATCCAAATTTAAGCCGTTGGTTTTTTTCGGCGGCCATTTCGATCTATCTGTCAAACGGGCGTCTGAAATGGTGTCCGGTCCCGAGGCGTCTCCGGCGGTGTTCGGGCGTCTCCGGCGTCGGTCGGAAATGTTCCCGAAATACGCACTGCGCGTAGGTTGCGCTCATCTGCGCCGCGGCGGACGCGGTGGAAATCTCGACTTGTTTTTATTTTATAATCGGCGACTTGTGTACGAATTTCTACAAGTCTCTATGCTTTACAAGCCGGCTGGCCAGGAATAGACGCGTGTGGAGTAGACATTATTTCCGAGGGGAAGTGTGCAGCCGAGGCGTCCTCCTCGCACCTCGGACTTTCAGTTTTGCACGATAAAATAAAAAAATTTCAACGTGATATTATTTATCAATCAAGATGCGTATTTATTACCCATTACGGGCTTATTATATTTATTTCTTGGCTAAATCAATAGATTTTAAAAATAATGTCCAGATGGGACTAAAATCGCTTTACTTGTTACTTTGTTCATAAAGTCCAGTGCTTGCAAATCACTAAATATTGGTTGGCCTGGGCACATTGGTTCATATGTAGAGTATGATTGTTAAAAATTCTCGATAAATGGAAGTGATTCGTTAGTACAAAGGTTCGTACACCGGCCATGTAAGCCAGGGGATGTGGGTTCAAATCCCACACAAATCACGATGATATTTTTCTGAGAGTTTCTTTAAATCATCTTCTATATATGAACTAATGTGCCTTATCATATTAGTGATATTATTTCTTATAAAAATTGAAAAAAAAAAAACAAAACTCTTTTATACTTCTATTCTTATATATTATTAATTTTTGCAGTATGAGTCAAGATATTAAATTTACGGCCAAATTACCAAGTAAACAAAGCATAGTATCAAGATACCTTTTTGTATAGATAATTTTATAAATATTTTTTCAGTTTAGTTGTTAAGCATATTCGGTTAAAAAGTTCGATGAAACTCGAACATCACCACCGAAATCGAGGAGTTTAAGAAATTTGTATTTTATATCGAATCTCAATAATCGATGAAGATAAATATATTTTTACTTTCACTTTCGATCGGCTTCCGCATGCACCCCTGGACGCTGGCCGGAGAAGTCCCGGCGGTTCCTCAGACCTCAGTCCGATCCGCGAACACGCGTCGTCTCCACTGCCGCGAGCGAACCGGCAGCGAACCGGCACGAACCGGGACGAACCGGCAAGGACCGGAGTCGGGAGCGAGTCAGTGACAACGACAGCGAACATGTCTAAGTGATAAGTGTAACAAACAACCTGTGTTTTGATATTTGCTGTTTGAAGGTAAGACCATGGTAGCCTCACTCGGTCATGCAAAATATCAATCAACCCCCGAAAGGAACTAGATTGTTCACGTAACGCATACGTACTTCCTGTTAGATAATACTTCAATGATTACGAGGAAACACAAGCAATTCAATATTACAAAACAGATGCGTTTATTCCTTATTAAACCTATTAATAAAAATGTACATTGCATCTTTAATTTCTACATATCTAAGAGACTTTTAATAAAAATAAAAAAAACTGTAGTACTATCAACATCCATGCATTGTAATATTTTTAACCATTTATAAATTTTGAAAACACTTGTTGAATAAACTTTTCAACACATTAGAATAAAACAGTTCAAATACCGTATAATAAATATAATATAAAAAAATGTATCGCATTCAGAGGACACTTCAGCTAAGTGAACTAAAAGTCTACTGAAAAAAAATAGTTGTTTAAATTTAAACATACTTATTTACACGTGTCGTGTTGAGCTTCGTTTGAAATAGAAATGAGAATCGCGAAATAATAATTTGATCGGCCAATGCTTTGAATCTGTAATAGCTGCAAATAGCAAGATCTAAAGCTCTCGAGAATCAAATGTGAAGTAGATAAATTGTACAGCATTACATGAGTTTACCGACCCACGGGCTTTATTCTTTCGCTAATGTTGAATACTCCGGACACACTTTAATTCATCGATATAAGTTTTTGATAATTAGAGAATTCGACAATCTTTAAATTATAAATAAAATATTGAATTTAAAATTTATTAATTTATAATAACAGATTACTTAAATAAGTAACATTATTTCAAATTAATTAAAAACTTACTTCATTACGCACTAGATGCTCAATTTTTTTTTTAATTTAATTTAAAATTGTATTTTGACTACAATCACTGCAAGTTTAATCAAAGTTTTAAATTTTACATATAAAAAAATTGCGTAAAATGAATTTAAAACTACTATTCATCTATATTATATGAAGCTCGAGATTATTGGAAGGGTTTTCTTATACAACGTTATTATTCCTAGCAGTTTTAATTTATTGAAGTTACACAATATAAAAGATAACAGTTAAATTTTTTAATAGAAATTTTTACCATTATTAAAAAAAGGTATTAAAATTAGTTAAATTTGATTTAATTAAAAAGTTAATCCAAATTTAATTTCTCGGTTCATAGAATTTTAATTTACGTATTTTTGAACTCAATACCAATCAAATTTAACCTGTCATGTATACTAAGATTATTTTCAAATTTAAATAAACTTTTATATTTCAAACGACCTTGACAGGTGAAAACGAGGAATAAGTCTAACTTATTTAACTATTCGTTCAAAGACTGACCAACTAATGTATTATTTAATTTTAAATTCCCACAATTTAAATGTGTTAAATGAAATACCTAATGGTAAAGAATAAATTACATTAATTTATTAACCCAAGTTCGATGTGACCTTAGTTATGTGATCAAAACTTAAGGAGATTAAGCGAAACTCTCATGATCACAAGTGGTTCATCCCTTATTGATGCTCCGAGCATTTTTAAGTTTCGGATGAAGTTTGTGGATCGAAGCCTCCATAGTTGATCACGTAGGTTGAAACTTTAAGGAAACTGTGTTTCCGTTTAATAGACTTAAAGCGTGCTGGAAGGAGCTACTCTGATTTCATTAATAATCCTTGCTTATATTTTAACAGTGGAAGACCGAATTTGACCTAAATAACATATGTTCTTGATTTATTTATAAGAAAGCTTAGTTTCAATAAAAGGCAACACAACTTACAAGGACGAACATTGATACAAAATATACAAATGTTAAATTATACTGATATATAAAAATGTGTAAACGCCTTTTGTTTAAAAATTATAAGATACAATTAAAGCCATGGCCTTGCTGCATACTTAAATAATTTATTCAAATGAAAATATACTATGAAAATCTATTGCTTATTTTGATAGACATGTATTTATATAAATTGATCTTTCTATAATATTTATTAAAATGTGCTTCTTTTGGAAAATATCAGCCTTATAAAACCATAAAATTTGGTTACATTATATTTGTTTTGACATTTTTTAATTACTTTAAACCATCTTCATGTTTATCCGAATAGAATATATCATAACAAAAAACCCACATTTGGGAGAGTACTGTCCTTTTATAATCACAATGAAAAAACTACGAATGCATATAATTATTTACTTTGAATTCAAAAATGTTGCCATATATGGCTTGTAATGGAAGGATTTTAATGAAAATTTTAATCTATAAAATATATCCAAAGTCTTTAATATTCTAAATAATATATTAAGCGCGTACGGCTGATGAATGGTTTAATGTTAAAATTGTGACGATTTGTTTATTCGACTAAAGATTAAAGCTTTTAGAAAAAAATAATTATATTTATCGAATAATAACGAAGCTTTCTAATTGACTTTTTTATAAAGACAAGAACTCCATAGTCTTGGATGAACGAAGTTGAAAAAATGTTCAATGTCTTTGAGCTAATTCAATACAACAATATTAAACATTCAATACCTACGATAGATTGCTTGTATACTTTAGAGTTTGGTTGGAGCAAATAGTCTGCAAAGGGTTTTCGTGTTTTGACGACAAATAAAAAATGTCAAAAGTATTTTTGATTTAGGTTTCTAAAAATATGCACTCTAAACACAATTACAATAGAGATAACATAAAAAAAATAAGTTGGGCCGAGGCCAACTCTCGGGGCCTATGTGAACCGTTCGCACATATATTTGTTTTACTCTTCCAGTATTATAAATTATAACATTTCACATTGTTTAACAAGGCTTGGGTGTATCATGAATGCTTCATTAAGTTTTATAAACGAATTTATGATAATTAATGATATTGCTCGGTTGCCAGATTTTTTAATGGTGGAAATTTTGCTACTGCTTGTAAAAATAACTTTTTTTTTATTGTTTCTTTTAGATAATATCGATATCCAGATCAGAATATTGTGTAATTTTATTATGTTTTCGGAAATAAAAATAAATTGTCTCTGTGTTAAGTTTTGTCACCCGGCGATTCTTTTCGCCGTACAAAACTTTCCACGGTACAGTCACGGAACATTGAAGACATGTCGTCTTTTAAAACCATTTTGACATAACAATACATATTTATTCTCAATAATATTACTAATACATCTTGTCTTTTATTTTGTAATTCTAGCATTACAGAATGTAATTTAATTAATATTAAATATTTATATTTTTAAAGAAACGAAAGGTTTTTGAGCTTATACTTTTTTGAGATTGCGATAGCGATTTGGCGAATTCGCTGTTGACAGAATATCAGACATACGGATGTTTCCCATTTTTTACGAGCATGAAGATTGAACGTAGACTTAAGATGAATACATCTTTATTTTAAATTGAAGTAGATTAATCGGAAAACTAAACATAGGAAGCGTGCAACCTTGACGAGGAAAAATATACATAGGATTCCACTATCCAAGATATAACCAAATTATTTACACTGAGCGTAAACACAGCGAAACATGTTTTTTACGTTTCATATGTAAGATTTTGAGTTAAAACGATGAATATGTATGTTTTATTAAAATAAATCATACAATCGGACGCGAAAGAAAAATTCCGATTGTATATAAATATGCTTCAAAAACACTTTTATGATAACTTTAAAACATGCAAAAAATACGTTAATAGAAAAATAAACATTATTGAACTTAACACTAAATTCTTTATACCTTTGAAGACATATTCTATGAGCTCATATTATAGTTCCATACATAGGTGATATGGGTAAGCTTAGATAATGTAGCATTGTCCCTTCAATACTAACGTGCTATTAAATATTTCCAATAAAGTTATGTCAAATATTCTTAAAGTTATTATTTTGCAAAGATTTCTTTGTCTTTAATCGTTATTTTATTTTAAACCTACACGAAAATATTATAGTAAAAATCTTAAAAGTAAGATTTCTTATTGAATTGTCAATATCAAAAATAAGCCAACGTAAATTGTTTAATAACTATCAGTGAACTGAAAACAGATACTATTGGTTTCAACTGAAAATAAAACAGCTTAACGACAATACATAAAAAAATTAACGAGAATTAAATTGTTTTTTGATCACAGTTAAATTTCTTTAAAAAAAAATTAAAGCTCATATTACATTAATTAATGCTAGTGATAATTTGTAATCAGATAAAAATAGTTATATATGTGAATATAAAAATATAATATATTTTAGCCTTTAATAATATTGAGATATTTTACATTGAATCATGGATTATATCTTGTCGTACATAATAGACTTTCTCGGAGTACAGGAAAGTTCCCGCAGGCAGCTTGCATAATTGATCAGAAAACTACCCCTATCGATTGCATGTCATATCGAATAATTCATTGAAGGGGCCCGTACAGGTTTTCCCTGCAGCTTCATAGCAGATTTAGGTCGACCAAGTCACGGAATCGCTTACAATTCAGTCACAAGACCACCTGGCAGACGACTTGCAAGTTAACAAACAATAATATGGGCGTTATGTTACAATTTGTACGTTCGTAGTTTGCAGGTTTACTGACTCGTTTGTTCACAGCTTGTAAAATGTCGCTTTGATCTCAGTTAGAAATTTAACACACGCTTTAATATGAATCCTCAAAACGAATACAAACATATTGTGAATAATTTAAATTGCTGTTGAAATTGAAAAAATACCCATTTATCAATTTTTTATTTTTTTCCACACATAATACCAAGAAATCTGTAATTATCCATACATTGAATGATGATTTTCAAAAACACTTATGGATTAAATTTAAATAAAACATGTGATGGAATAAGTCACAATATAATTTAAGAAATATGGATATATAATCATTATTATGTATTTCTAAAACACAGCCAAATTTTCGGTGGTTTGTTTTTATATAATAATCTTTTCATAAAAATTTCAAACTCTATATTAAATTTATCGATAAATTGAATATATTTTTGGAAAGCGTAGATAAGTGTAAATATTTATTTAAAGATATATTGAAGAATATTCTGTTTACTTCAATCTTCGTTAAGCTGAAACAAAGCAAAGAACCGACGGCTGTACCATAGGCTGTCTGAATTAAAATCTGTTATGAGGCGTAACTTGATATGGAAACTTTAGCACTAGAGTGGAGTTGCACTCCCATCTTGCGCGGCGCATTCTACCCGGCCGATGCATCTTCTCTAAATATACCCAACCGTGACTAACTCGACAGATATTAAATTAGACATTTTCGTCAAACAAAAACATGTGCCGTTAAACTGACTTCTGCAAGTAAGATCTGTTTAGCTTGGCCGCTCTCGGTGGTCGAGCATCGCATGCAGGTTGTTTATACGGCGAGTAATAATGTGACGCCTACTGCGGAAAACAACTCAAGTCAGTGATCTCACAGCTTACTGTGCTGCTTGTTGTTTATTTTTACGATTTTATGGTGTTCATGTCTGGAGTCTTAGTATCTTGCGTTAAAATGCGTAATTTTGTACTGTTAACCTACCACGTAAAATAACCCAGATAAAACATCATTCTATCAATTCTTTTTTGTAAAGGTCAGATGGAATTTAAGTTGTTTATATGATTAATACTACGGTTACCAGTATAACAATAAATTGTGTTCGCATTCATAAAAGAAGATGTTAGATAAAAGAGTCGTAGGCTTGCATGGACGAGTATTGAAATGTGAACATTTCCTAATTTTGTCGTACATTGCCTTAATAAATATTTATCTTCATATTTTTGAAAGACTCGGCTAAACAAAGTTATTTTAGATAATATCAAATGTATATTCTTGTTACCATAATGATTAAAATGTGATATTTTGTGCATATTACAGTTTATAATAATTACTTAAAAATTTGAAATTTTGGCATAATATGTCTGCATGCCACTGAATCAAGCGTACCTATCCGAGATACAATTGCACATAAGTTTATAATCCATGAAATATTGAAGGTAGTAAATTAAATAATTCAAATATGATAATGACGCTAATAGTTGTTTTAAATAAATGTCAAGGTATCAAATCAATATAAGACGGTCTTTATTTTTTACAATTCCACTTTTGTGAATATAATAAAAGGAGTATTTTCCTTTAAAATAATATATTCTCTTCTATGGCTAACAAACATTATGAAATAAGTTTATTACGGAAAAGTCGATTTTACTTCGCCGTGGAAAATATAACTTTGCAGTTGTTTACTGCGACTGTTTACGGAAAATGAAACTATAATGAAAAATTTGTTTTTATATTACTATGAAAATTCATCATTGAAGAATTTTAATATTCTCGAAACATTTACTTTTTTGTATTTTTTAATATTAATTATTTAAAGTATTTTTAAATCTGTAATAATGTACATCATCAAATAATAGAAATTCTTTCAAATTGCATTAAATAATTCATTATAAAAAAAATATATGTGCAAACTGAAAAATATTTATGTACTTGTAAATGTTTTTATATTACAATATTTTCATGTCTCGGATTGCTGAAGGTCAGAAAACATAAGAAATAAATATCAATTGAAATAAAAATATTTATTTAAATTTTAATTAAAATGATGTGATATGTTTCCGGGAAAAACTATTTTCAATTTAAACAGTCTTCTGTTTAAATACTATCTCAAAGCATTACAGCACTAACTCCGTTTCTTAAAAGCCATTTGAAATAAACTTATGAAAGCACACAAAGTGATTTCCATCAAGAATCTCTGCCGAACTTACTGAAACATTCTGTATTTTCATATTTACTAATTTAATACCGATACCCCATTTAAAGTTATAATCGAAGCGGTATAATAATGGATGCGATACGATAGCGGCGCCGCGCTTTCCTACAATAAGTTCCATCGAGTAATAATACTTGGAGAACGAAGCGCCTGCCTTCTCGGGAGGAACTCATCCGGTCCCGGAAAGTGACGTCAGCCATTCCCTGGATGAGTTGGGCAAAACTTTGGATTTTCCAATGCTCTCTCACATGTACGCCACGGCCTCCTCGTATTATGAATGAGGACGGCCCGATAGTTGCATCAGAGTCGAGTACTCAAACATGTGTTACTAAAGCCTTGCTAAACACTGTAGTACAGCACTGGTTAAGATATATTTGTATATTTGATTAAATTAATCTTTCTACGTTAATACAGTAAAAATTTATACAGCTATTCGCCGGATGAGTTGGGAAAAATCTTTCACATGTACGACACGGCCTCCTCATATTATGAATGAGGACGGCTCGATAGTTGCATCAGAATCGAGTACTCAAACATGTGTTACTTAAGCCTTCCTAAACACTGTAGTACAGCACTGGTTAAGATATATTTGTATATTTGATTAAATTAATCTTTCTACGTCAATACAGTAAAAATTTATACAGCTATTCGCCGGATGCGTTGGGAAAAACTCTCTCAAATGTACGCCGCGGTTTTCCCTATTATGAGTAAATACGGCCCGATAGTTGCAGAGTCGATTACTGCTAACCACTGAAAAATTGAATTGGCTAAGACGTTTGTATATAAATGTTGTTTTGATTAAGAAAACCACTTAATAATAAAAAAAATATTCTAGATACATTCATAGTACACAAAACTAGAAAATAAATATGAAGATATATCACATAACGTCGAAGTTATGTTTTGTATCTATTTTTAATATTCAGTCAATTGAACTTCATTTTAATTAGAAGTACGTATCATTGTATTAATGTGTAAAATACTAAAGAATTATTAATATATACAAAGCTGTGGGAAGTTCGTTTTATAAATAAGGTTGTATATAAAGGATTCAAAGTATGTACTAAATAAACAATTTACTTAGACAACAAGTAGCTCTTAAATGACACAAAAAGTTTTTAATGCCTTGTGTATAATTAACTAATCTACTAAACTACTTATATAAAACTTACTTCTGCTTGTATGTTTTTAATTGTTTATCGATAATTGACTTTTCCAAACAATGTTGGTAAGCAGTCGTCAATTGCTAATTAAGTAGGATAAGCCAGAGTTGAAGAACTATATAAAAGTTAGCAATTTGTACGAATACGGAAGAACAATTTTGCAAGATATGTTATAGATATAAACATAAGAAAAGTAATGAAAATGTAATCACTTACATATCTGCATCGTTTGGACATCACCTGAAAAAATATAAAAACCTTTTAGTGTTTATTTTTGAACTCACACATGCATATATCAATTTATTTAATTCTTATTTGTTGGGTTTACTGTTGGGAGACTTGGGTTATGTTATACATACGGAATAAGTCTGTGTAGGTGTTTTGGCATACGAGTGTACAATTCCATTAGAAATATGTTGAACAAAACAATGTTATTTTTTACTGTGCTTCGTTTTAAAAATAAGCTGTTGACAAAATATTTCGAAAAAACCAACATATTATCAAATATGTAAATACTTTATGACCTAATTTTTTTGTTCATAAATACAGTGCTGATAAACTAAAAAATAATATTGGAAGAAAGTGGTTTTGGTATGTACATGATAACATAAATAATTGAAAAAACAATTATGAATAGAACGCTTTTACTTGTATTAAATGCAACAATATTGTATTGTATGTTGTATTGTGCAATACAAACATTTAACTCGTTATGGAATTGATAAACTGAAAAAGCTTGTTAAAAAAATCAAGCATAATCTCGAAGAACTGAATAAGGTATTGATTATTAAATTTTTAAAAAAAGTCTTTGTACATGTATAAAATTTGTTTGGAAATATAACATTGTAATATATTTAAAAACTTGAATAAAATAGGATAAATTAAAACGCATAAAAAAATAATAGTAACTATATTACCATATACATAGTGTTATCAACGTTAAACCATCTGATAGTTAAAATACTACGTGTTCATATAAAATAGAAATGAACGTGTCTCGAGGTAATGCGTTCGGTAATTAAGGCTCGCGGTGACTGTCTGCAGATTGTGTTGGGGATAGGGGTCCCGCGGGTGTGCACGCCCCAGACTGTATTCCCCGTAAAAACTAATCAACACTGACAACCAGTGCATTTGCACTCAATATAAAACAAGCCTTGTTTCTTTGGTGGCTCTAATATAATGCAGTAATCAAGTAGTACTTTTTTTGTGATTAAGTTTTTTTTTTTGATTTTCAAACACAGCTTTATATATATTAACATGAACGTTTCTCTTCGCTATTATTATAAAATTTATAATAATTAAAAGAATGTTAGTATTAGGTTTCATCGTGTTGACTAAACATAATTATTTTGATGTCGTTATCTATCTATAAAGAAAATATATCCAAACAAAAAAAAATATTTTAAAAAAAATCTAGGGGTAAGAAAAATAATATTTTCATTTCTATAAACCGGTAATAAATAGATCTTGTTTCTGATTTAGTATTTCATACCAATTTACCTTCGCACATCATTAGGCGCTCGGCTTCTTTGATATTCTTACAATAGACTTATAATTCTCGCGAAGTAGTCTCCATTCACGGCGGGTACTCGCGGAATTTTCAAGACGATTTCCCTTGATAGGATAATGAGGATGGATTTCTATGGCGGGGTAAGCGATGGCGCGACTTAGCCCATAATCCCGGAGTCCCGGATTTTTTGACGGGACTTAACCCGGGATTATACGCGGAACCCGGACAAATGACGGGACCGCCGCGACGGCATCTGTCAATACCGGGAAACGGCGTCGTTACTGGGAAATTTATTCTGCGTGGTATTTTTGTTCGCGTGTGCTATTGTTTCAAATTCAAGATGCTTTTAATCTTTTTATCCCAAAAGCTCGGCGGACGGCTTCTGAATAAAAAGTTCTGTTTAACACAAAACGAGAGTGTGAAGTTGCAAACGCTCTTTTATTTTTGGCAACTACACCCGATGAGTTCATACTGCAGGTAGGAAAAGTTGAGTCTATTCTAAGTCATATATAATCGATATTTTTTATGTAAAGAAATATTATTCTTGTTGATGCATTTTAATGATGTTAAAATCTAAATACTTTGAAACGACGCTTTGGCATTGATTTTTTAAACCAAGCACCGATATAATCAATCGTGAAAACAACCTCAATTTAACTACATAGTTCATGCAAGCCGAAGGTTACGAGCTGTATATTTGTATACAAATTAGCGGAAGCTTTTAGAATCTGCCCAGCATGTTGCACGGACTGATGGAATATATGTTCGGGTTAATAGAAACTGCGATCGTTCAGTCGTTTGACAAGCAAAAAAAGATCGATTTGGAATCGATCCAAGTCTTCGGGGACTAATTTAACAGCGATGCAATACCGAGAGAGCGTCCGCCTCTCTGTCAATATATTCATTACGCCTTACATTCGATATTGAATTTAGATTTCGGGTTTTACCCGCGTATCGAGTTTCTATCTGGCTGGATGTAATATCATAATATTGCTAATATCGCCATCTGTATTTTGTGCTGTGTTGTTTTAAATTTGAATACGTTTTGTATTTGGTTGATTTTGTAAACAATCTATGCGAAACACTCTTGAAACGGAAATGTTAAATCTATAAGGAAAAATATTTTTATTTTTCGCATGGTTCTGCTAATTTGTATAACATATCAGTTGATTTTTTTTAAACTTTGTTTGATAGTAATATATGATGCGTCTTAGGAATACTTAACAGAACTATGAGTGCAGGTTATGGGGCTTAGATGGAAACTTACATGGGATGCTCTATTTTCGTTGAGGAATTCAGTATGTTGACAAAAGACTATGAATTAATAAATAACGTGAATAAAAAAGATAAAATTTAAAATATAATAAAAATGGTATAAAAATTAAAAGATAATAAAATAAACCATATGGAGGTGTGTCATATAAATGTTTTATGTTAAGACTGTATCTTATGTAATTAAAAAAGTATATTTTATAAATAAAATAATAAATGTGAATCGTTTTTATAATTTGTATCTTAAATAGTTCGTTTTGTTATATTATTTTGTAAACGTGTATTTATTTTTTAAATAAAAATATTTTGCCTAAATTTGTTATTATTGATTGAATAAAATTTACTGTGCACTATTTTTAAAAATTGTTTTTTTTTTACTACAACTTATTTTGAGGTTTAAGTTTATTTAATTAGATTATTCGCAAATAAAAGAAAATATTATCTTCAACACACCAGCGAGTAACCTTTTTTTATATACATTTAATGATTAAATACGCAATATGAAAAAAAGTGAGATACGCGAAGAAATAATATACGCGTATTGGTTTAAAAGCTATAATTTAATAAAAATTTAATATATAAACAGCCGTGCTAAGCAACAAAAAATGACACGAACGCGCAAGTGTTCTTTTTGAATGGTAAAGTAAAAACATACTAAATTAGCAAGAGTGAAGAGATTCTGACGTTTAGACGCGATATCTTAAAACTTAGTAGAAATCTCGACATGTTTATACGCGAAAAAATACTTTATGTTATTTATTGATCTTTTCAGAAGATTTGGTGTCGGTGACTTGAAATTTACGTTACCAGAAGTGTTTAAAAATACATTGGTAATGAAAAAAGTTCGCAGCTTTCCGGCTACTGCTGAAACGTAACCTTGAAAATTGTTGTGTCTTCGTTGAAATCATAAATGCATAGCTGGGAAATATTTTATTAAATATTCTAGAATATGCATCTTCATTCATATTGAAATAGATCGAGTGGGTTGAATAGATTTGAGTAGGCTGGGGTCTGACGTCAGAGGTACATTGGCATTTGGAAAAGTGAAAAAGTCAAAAGTAACTCTGTAGTGAGTTGATTTTATTTCTAGGGTGTTGAGCTGCTTCCGATGTTTCGGCCTCTTCGCTGAGACCATATTCAGGGATTCAGCACGAGGACCGAAACTTTGAAACAGCTCATCATCCAAGTTTTTTTAAATATTTCAATAATTTTAACAAGTATTATTTATATAAAAATAATTTGTATTGATACATGCAATGTCTTTTGATGAAAACGTGAGCCTTGTAACATTAGATCGGGATTCAGCTGTTAGGATACAGATCGAAGTCTCGGTAAATAGTTCTACAAGTCAAAAATATTATAAAATGCTACCGCCTCACTCGGCAAAATAGAATATTCATTATTTGGCATTCCTCTTTTGGCAAATTGTCATTCCCATTTCTGATATTTAATGTTATTTAAATTATGCATTGGTGATAATTTTTGTCTAGTTATTGGGTATGGTCGTGTCGCAATCGAATAGTTATTATATTTGCTAATTACTTTACCAGTTACTTTATCTTGGTCTCCAAAAATCCATTTTATAAACCAACATCTTAAAAATAATTTTATGGAATATTATTAGTGTCGATACTGCAATCATAAAAATATGTAATGGCCTCATTTCCTCATTACTCGTGTAGGTATCTTGGATGTCTCATGTTGTGACCAAAATACTACAGCGTCTTCTACTTAATAGATATAGTTATTTAAAGATTTTTCTCCATGCTTTTAAGAACCAAGGAATCCGCCCGTCGACATGCTCAGGGACTATTTAGCTCGCAATTGTGAGTATAAATATAGGTGGATTATTTATAAAATGCTGAAATATAATCTATTACTGCTTTGTATTAAAATAAAATTCTAAATATTTACGATTTTAAACGTATTGAAATGCAATAAAAGTTTATGTGATTAATGTTGGTTTACATCGGTTATTAATGTGTCGATTAATATAGAATCATTTTAAACTATTATGATTGTATTTCTAGCTATTGCGTCAAAATATAATATAATGCCATGTAAATTAAGGTAGTTTTAATAGGAACTATATAAACATATAGTGTAACAAAGCTCTAATCATATGACTTCATCTCTGGATAATATCACATTATCATATCAGGGCGATGATACACACGAGCAACGTTGATAGGTATTGCTTGAAACCTTTGTTTGTAGAATTGGCAGCAATTGCAACAACCAAAACTCAGATCAACAATCAAAAATTGACACGACTTAACAAATAAGAAAATAAATCCTCAGAATACGTCTAGTTTCTGAGTTTGAGATTCAGGTATAAACTTTTAAGACAAAAGCTCTAGCGCTACTACGTACATAACTGAGCTTAAAATCAAAGTATAGAATGAACGTTCACAGTACAATTTTATATAATTTAATGTATAAACATATATAATTGTATACACAATTTTTAGAAGTTGCGTTGCATAATTTTTTTATATCGAGTAACCATTTCGAAATTGATGGATTAAAAATTAAACCCGCTTAAGTGAATTGAGAACAGACGTCTGCTCGGAGAACTGTTTATGTCTTAGCTCCCGGTTCCTGGCATGAGTTTAAATTCGGGTTCTGCCAAATCAATTCTAAATATTAAATGGTGCATTTCATAATACAAAGGAAACGAGGCCCTGGCAGACGAGAGTATATTAAGATAGCTCGATAGCGCAGTGCGTAAGTGCGTTGAACTTCCAACGGGAGACAGAGACTTGCTTAAGAATATCTAGTGTATGCGAATATCTGAAGTGTACACGTTTTCATGAAATAAAATCTCATCCTATAGATCGCAAGCGAAAGTTTAATATGTACTATTTTTATAAATACATGAATAGAAAAGTGTTAAAATAAACCGCGAAAGGCGTACGAAAAATTATTGAAAAATTCATTTTTATGTTAAACACCTTACATATTTTTAATTAAGTAATATTAATGGTCTATGAATAATACGGTCAACATAATTGTTGCTGGCATAATTTTATTAAATACATACTATGCTAGTTAAAATGAAATAAAATATGAAACAATATCCATTTCGATGCTTTGGGTGCGAACGCTAAATTAAACAATATGAAAAAGTAATAAAATCAATTTAAACTATTACATTTCCTGTACTTTTATTGCTGTTTTGCATTTATTGTTAATAAAATTATATGTTCTGGATAATAGAAATACTGTTACAATTAAAAATAGTTGTATCTTTAATAGTATAAAATTAAATTACAGTTCAAAGTGTCCAATAATGGCTGTAACAAGGTTTTTTAAATATTTTAAATTTTTTAATGAACTAGCAAATATGCTCGTTCTGCGTTAACCAGAGGTTAAACTTGTTTAGATAACTGTTCAATCGCCAATGCAAAGCCCCCTTACGGAAACACGATCCGCTGGCAGATTGCATTCTAAGTGCAACGGAATAATTACCGCTTGAATATGAATTGCATTACTAAGAGGCAGTTCGCCGTGAAGATAAGGCGAATCCAATGGCGATCGAAGACATAAGCTGGGCACTTGAGCGAATTTGTTACTCAGATAACACCTGTTAGTCCAATTCGTTATATCGGGAGTGTTCATTTACCGAACACAAGCAATTATATTAGAGAATACTGCATCGATTACCTACAGAACTATTTGACCAAGTGCATACCAAAGTCTACCGAATAAATAATACATTAAAAAAAATTAAAAGGTTATCGTTTTGTGTGTAAAACGTCATATTGCCATTTTTTTACATCACTTCTCGAGATCTCTTATTTGATACGTTGTTACTCAACTCCAGTGAGAATTTTTAATATTGCATTTCGGGAATAAATATAAACAAACATAATACGTGAATAATTTTTAGCTACTGTGACAGATACATTTTAAATAATATATTGAAAAAAATCCAATATACGCACGTACAAATATAATACAACACGAAAATGAGTCAATAAAAGTTAAGTTATCTGTTCAATATTTTATTGTAATTTAATATTTTAGCTTCAGTCATTTTTTTAAATTGTTTTTGAAGTGGATTTTAAAATACAAGTTTCAAGAGTAGAAATATTACGTAGTATACATTACATAGGAAAAAAAATATTAGAAACTTCTTTTGAGTTGTACGTACTTCAACCAAATACGGTGATATCATGTTACAATTAATGCGATATTTGTGTATAGCATTTATTTTCAATAAGTTAAAATATTATACATTATGACATGATTTTTAATAAATTTTAAACATCAATTTTTATAATATATTTTTTCAGTGAAGAGAAATGTTAACTTTTAATTTATTTTTTAAGAATAAATTGGTAAATTGGTGAGTGACAAACAGATAAGCGTAGTCGTAATCATAAACCTATTGTATATATATATATATATATATATATATATATATATATTATTAGACAACTTGCAATCAGTGTTTACAATTTTTAAGAGCCCCTTAAAAAAAAAAATTTATGATGCGACGTGAAAAAAAACAATTTAAAAAATATATATTTTAGTATGTTTAGGCAAATATAACTTATGCATAGCCGTGAAGAAGTATGGAATGAAAGAAAGCACAATTTTTCATAACTCGAGAACACAATTTTATCATCTGTGATATCTACAAGTACGTAGAATTAAATGCTTTTGTTATCTAGGGCAATTATTTCTCAAGAGAGCAAATATTTTTAAAAATTGTTTTATTTGTGTATTTTTTTCACTAACTAGATGGTCAATAATATTGTGACATCCTAACGAAAATTTATTGTGCAAACGTGTCCTTAATTTGGTTTTTATTAAGGGAATAAAAGCAGTCATTAAACGAATGACAGGGTTTATTTTAGAATGAGAATTAAGACATTAGAAGTTCGTTGACACTTCTGGGTGCGCGCCGAAGCCAAGATTTAAATAAATTTATGCTCTGATTTGTATGCAAATAGACGATGACTTGAATGTTTGGGACTGATAATGACACGTGGAAAATACACCATCATTAAAAACTTGCTGGATACGTCCATTATCGTAAAAAAACTATTTACTATCGATAGTAAAATATTAAGTAAATCTATTGCAAGGGCTTTTGTTGTGTTGGCGTAATGTTTTTGGGAATCCGATCCACGCTTAAAATGAAGAGAAATAATACAGATGAAATACGAACCCACAGCATCTGGCAATCACGGGCTTGCACCACAGTCCTCTCGACCACCGTCTCTGCAACTAAGCAAGAATTTAAATTGTTATATGCAAGTGTGTAAGCAATGTACCTATGCTAGAAAAATATTTTACTTTTTGTGTTTATCTCATTTCTCGAATTTTTTTTTAGTGTTTTGAACTGGTTTATTTTTTTATTACAGAATGAACGCATCCCCTTCCCCGTCCCTGCCTCCCTTGCGGTCTGCCGCCTTCAGCCCCTCCAGAACGATGCCAGGAGATTTGAGAAGTCCAGTAAGTATCCTGGCACGTGGTCATCATCATTACCTAAATATTTTACATTTTATGAATGGTTACCTATGCTCTTACATATAAAATGTATAAAATGCTATTCCGTGTAAGTATATTTTGAGATAACAATTAATAATAAGAAAAACGTAAATTATACATTTCTTTTTTAATTGCGTATTTTTAACAATCATAAATTTAGATTATTCGTGAAAATATTTTTATTTGGAAAAAAAAAGTAAAGACTTCAATTTTATTTGAGGTAAAATAGTTGAAAATTTTTTTCAAACATTTAATCGGCTTGAAATCCGTAACGAAAGACATATTTTTATAAAACTAACACGATCAATTACAAAAATAAATGGATAGCCCAAAAAAAATTCAAAAATAAATTATGTCAATTAAACATCCGTGTCAATCACCGAAATCCCCAGCAGTAATTTAAAACCAAAAGCATGGCAGCTTTTTTAACACAATTAATATTTACCTACGCAAGTTTTTGGCAGACATATGAGATTTTTTTCTGATATCATCGTTCGTTTCACCCACTTTTTAAATAAGTAAATAAAAACATAATATATAATCAGATAACCTCATAAGTGTTCGCTTCCCACAGCTTCTATTAAAAAAATCATATTGATAATTATAAAAATAATTGACATTTATTATTTTTAAATGAACCAAAACTAAAAATGCTTTAAACGGCATTTACATAACTAAGTTTATTCAGTTTTAAATAAAAATTTATCAGTTAAATATTTCAATTAAATATAAAAAAAGTATATTCAGTAATGAAAAATATAAGTCAATATCACGGGTTCAGTTTAAAGTTGTCTATTGGAAATGAATAAATATGTTGGGGCCGTGCGAATATTTTTGCTGTAGATATTTTGGTTGACAACAAGAAAGAATAAATGGCACATATATCCAAGGTTAAAATAACAACAAGAATATTGGCCGTGAAATTAGAAAAACTAGGACTTTACTAAATACTTGGCTTTGAACACTGTTGTATCTGTTCGAAGAATTGACTTTCTAAGAAATATTGCTGTTATGTTTTGAACCAAAATATAGAATGAAATCGACATGAAAACAAAAAAACTTGTACGTATTTTGTATTTTTTTACTGATAAAATATCAAATATTATAAATGAGTTGTAAAAATTAGCTCCAGATTTTAAAAAAGCAATGGATCAAAAAAATACATATTTGTCACCGATGCAACCAAACAATTATAACTCCAATTATTAATAATTAAATACTATGTAAAATGCTCACATTTTTTTCAAAACTTTGGAAGATATTCACAATTTCTAAGCCAAGATATTTTTATGTTTATTTTTGGTAGACAGACTAAAGCTTTGCTGAAACAATATTTTAAAAATTACTTAAGTAATGCATAACATTTAATTTTTAAGTCTTTTTAAAAATTATTTTGTTTGTTCAGTTCGTTAGTTCAACTACAGGCAAAATTTCACTCAAGCAAAATATACAAAGAAACTAAGAAAACCAAGATTTGGCGGAAGAGACTTTAATTTAAAAATACGCAAAAAAACTTACAACGAGAGTGTTATTTTCAAATCACGCAAGTGATTTACAATTCGAATAAATATTATGAGCAGCGCTAGGTCAGGTGAGAAAATATCGAAAGGTCGAGATTTTCTACGTAAAACAAACAGATCCGCCACGCGCGGCTTTTTATAATAAAACGGATGTTCGGAGAGATATGGGCGATCCGTGAATTTTATTTTGAGATACATTTAACATGTCGTAAATACGAGGCACCAAGGTCCCGGCTTCTAAATGCGAGGGCAAGCGAGACGCGGAAACCGAGCTTCGACTGCACCGGCTATATATACTAAACGAATCAAGCTTTTTTCACACGGAACAGTTCATTGGTTTCTGGTCTAAACATAACTTGGAATATGAAAAAAATGAGATCTGTAAAAATATCAAAACATTGTATTAAAATAATACATATCTTCAAAGTGCTAAAAAACACATAGCAGTATTTTCATTCAATCTAAAAAATGATGTTATTGATTACGTGAAAAGTCGTTTTTTTTAAACATGTATTGATACAATTATATGTCTTCGCAATAAGTACAAAACAAATTAAATCATTTGTAAATTTCGGGTTTCGAAACCCTTGTGCACTGCAATCAAGTTTAAGGATGCCTAGCATTAATATCACATTATCAATTTGAAAATATAAAAGCATTGTTTGAAAACGACCACGTATTTTTATTTATTGCTAATTTTTTGACTAAAAACTTGGCATAACACTCAAATTAATAAACACTTAGACTAAAATTTGAAGTATGTAAGCAACGGCTTGGAAAGTCTGTGATTTATAGTACATTGTCACATTGTAAATTTTAATCGTAGTTAATGTATATATTTGAAATAAATATTGAAAAATAATTCGGTATATATGTAAGCATTTGAATATTTATGCATGTTTATTTGCCGTTTATATTAACGCGTGTGTTTTTGTTTAATTTTCAGCAAACTCCAAATAATTCTGGAGGCAGAAACCCTCCATCTTGCATCCAAAACGCAATGGCGACCAAGGAAAGAAAACCGTTTACATACACGCCCGGTGGGCTTGACTTATCAGAGATAAGGTCAGAAAAGATGGCCAGACGATTGATGATAAATGCCATGAGCCCAGGAGTTCAACCGAAGGCTCCAGTTTTTACCCCACCCAGTGATGTTCCCCTCAAGCCAGCGATGAACTATTACAACATGCCAGTCCCGGTCTTTCCGTGTATTCAAATACCAGCAAACCCAAAAGAACTACTGAGAAGAACTAGTGGACCGTTCAACCGGAGTGAATCTCTCGACAGATCCACAGATCTCCCGAGTCCTAACATAATAGATAAGCCCTTAAGCGGAAAGAAAGAATTTAAACCTAAATCAATACCGAAAGCTTATGCACCAGTTCCCCTTGTCGTTGAGAATAAAACCGCTTTACCAGAGCCTTATCCGATGGATCCTATTATTGATGCGGCGCCCAAACCTTATTTTTCAGACACAGTCAACAGAAACGTTAGAAATTCAGTGCCAAAGTCTTACGCTCCTAATCTTGTTATCTCAGATACTATAAATACAGGGTCAAAACCGTATTCTCCAGAGCTAATTGTTACTGACAACAGAGATACAATGCAAATACCTTACGACCCAGATCCGGTTTTGAAGGATAAAAAAGATACAACGCCACCACCATTTGTCCCTGATGTGACTACTGGAGATGACGCTGATCAGTACGAAGAAGAATTTATCGAAGAACCAATAGAAGCGAAGTTTGAAGTAAAGTTCTTGCCAGAAATCAGTATTACAAAAAAAGTTGAAAGGGAGAAGTCCAAATCACCCGAACCTGAAATATGTTGTGTTAGTTTTAGGTTGAATAGTCCAAAGCAAAATAATAATGAAAAGTCAGAGAGCGCTTCGAGTTTAAAAGAAAAAGATGACTCGTATTCGGAAAATAACCAATGCGATGTGGAAGCAGAGTTCGAAATTAGTGTTAAACCTGCACAAGAGACAAGAAACCGTGTAGTTTTTACTCCCATTGTGACAGTTGAAAATGCTGAGCCTGTTACCGAGGCGGAAATTGAAAGTTCTCATGCTGCAGAACAAGACTTCCTAACGGTACAAAGTGTGATAACCATACCGCGCCCAGATAGTGAGCTGAGTTCCAAGTCTACGGACAGTGATATGACAAGTTCTTCTTCATACGAATATATAAACTTTGATCGACCGGAGAGTGCTCTCAGTTCTAAGTCCTTAGATAACGAGTTGGATGTTGCTAAGAAAACGCAAGCTGATATAAAAGATTTTATTTCAACTAGTCCAGCGATTTCAAGACCCACCAGCGATCTCCTTCTATCGCCAACAAACATTAAAACAAATCAAGATGATTCGAGTCCATGTAATAGTTACCTAGTGGAATCTCCCCAGACATCTAAAATAAGTGATGAGAATTCCACCGGTGATAACTATGGTTCTACTGGTTTGACTAAGACAGTCGATGAAGACTCTACGTCAGCAAGCGACAACGCATTCTCTTCGCCAGTAACAATCAAAACGTGTGAAAGTGAATCTAGGCCAGCCAGTGAAAACGTTTTAGCTTCGCCTATAACAACAATCAAAGAAACCGATGAGGAATCAAGACCGGCCAGTGAACGGACGTTCTTATCTCCGGAAACAACGAGAGTTGACGAAGAAGATGATAGCCCCCTAAGTGAAAGGGAATCGTCATCACCCATTGATGATAGATTAAGTGAGGAAGAACCAAAGTCCAGCAGTGAAAGCGTGTTACCGAAAGAATGTAATGTGGACAATGACGATGAGAAATCGGATGACGAAAACATTTGTGCATCACCAATACTTGCTGACATTACAGAGATAGACTTTGATTTGTCAAATGAGAATTTGTTTATAATGCCCGTAACAAATAGGTTGAGTGTGCTCTATTCAAGGTTAGCGGAAGAAATGAAAGATGAATTGGAGGATGATCTCCAGCCCGGAGAAGCCTTCACTTTGCCATCTGATCCGATTAAAGCAGCCTCTCCAGTAGTAAATAACTTTACAAATGACTCAATTAAACTTAATGACACTGAACAAGAAAATATTAACAGTACAACAGAAACTATTGATTCACAAGAAAATTACGATACTAAAAAAGTCGCATCTTCTTTAGAAATCGATACCAAGCAGTTTGAATCTGCACTATTAGATTTTAGTAATGTGATAAGGCGAGAAAAAGCAGTGAGAGAAAAAAGTAATGAGAAGTCAAACTCCCCGTTTTATCCCAATTCCAATCTAACCGCTTACGACGATAGAGTAGAGAGCCCTTCGCGACGAAGCTCCGAGGCTATCAAAACTCTTAACGATGACTTGGACAACCTTCCCAGTCTGGATATATGCTCAAAGAGATTTTCATTTTTGATGGACGGTCCATTGAGTGAAGACGATCCTTACAATATACCTACAGGACCGCCACCTAAAATTAATCTCATTGGGGATCTCAGATCTAAGCCAAATTATTCGCCAGTAACAGATATTGTTCCACCTTGGAAACAAACTCAGAAAGAGAATCCTAATATTATGAATACGTTTAAAAAGAAAGACGATCCACCAGTGATAGAGCCACCATGGAAAATAAGCTATACACCAGAACTAGAAAAACATGTCGATAGTGCAGTGCAACTATGCCAAGAATTGAAAAAATCTGAAGACTTTTGGAAATGTGATGTGTGGAGCAAACAGGAATATATTGAACCCGAAGATCTTGATATTGCTAGAGAAGATAAGGAACCAACCTGGAAAAAAGAACTCAGAGAGATCGCAAATCAAAAAAGGCAATCGGCAATGGACGACGACGATTATAAAACAGAAACTGAACCACCGTGGAGGAGAGAACTGAGAGAACTATCACAAAATAAAGAGCAAAAAGTTCACGTGCCTCAAAAAATGCAGACAGTGGATGAAGCAAAAGAACCAGTTGCTCCACCATGGAAAGTACTCTCTCCGGTCTCATTCAACGCCCCTAATGTCGAAATAAGGTCAGTTGAGTCACCCCTTAATTGGAGTCAGACTCTGAAACCGAAAACATGGCGAGAGCGAAACGCTGACTTAGCCAGAGACAAGGAATCTGAAGTTCCAGACTGGAAGAGAGTCGGCCACATGAGAAGAGCTATCATAAACTCTTTTATAAAAAGTTCTCCTGATTCATCAACTTACAGTTCTCCTTCTAGAGATACCGGAAAGACCCCTGAAATAACCGTTGAAATCGCTGGTCAGCCGACAAGCGTCATGGCTCCACCGCAGACAAACGGATACACATACCCATGGGAATCATCACCAGAATCGAGCGTGGCTTTCTCACCAGAACCCATGTACGATAGGACACCTACACCGCAGTCAAGAAACAGTCCGTACAGGCAGAATACTCAGTATCCTTCTTATGGTGTCCATTCTCCAGTAATAGCAAGGTAAACACAATATTACATTTCTCGTTTCCGCATTTTCAATATTTTTAAATGCTTTAGAACCGAATATTTAATTTAAACAAGAACATCGCTTTTCAGATACGTTGTTAATATATTAATAAAATACTTTGTTCTATTCACACACGCTTAGTATTCTAATTTATTTTGTAACCTTTGAATAGTTCGACCTTGTAATACATTTGAAGTCTGTTAGTTAAACATTGAGTTTAAAATAATAAACACGAATTGTTTTTATTTCAGGGAGTACGGAACGCTGAGTTTTCAGCCTAACAAACGTCACTTGATACGCAGTTGTCCGATACAGTCCAGATCTTTCAAGTACCTCCAGCTTCTCACTGGAACAGATGACACGTATGAAGATGACGAGCCATTTGTTCCACAGCCTGCCCACCACGCTCTTCCTAGACCAGACAATTTCTAAAGAAACTTAATGGGTTTAACATTATTGGCCATAGCCAGCTGATTTTTGCAGCTGTAAGCTTTCAGGAATTTGTATTTGGTGCACCAGGTCTGGTGCCCAGATGGTAGAGCGATTGCCTGAAAATCAAACGGATTTATAGGCAGCCTACACAAATGATATAATATCTTCCCGTGACTCCTAAAAAGGAATATTTAAAAGGGAATATGATATTTCTGAGATTATTTATGTATAAGAATCTCGAACGATTGAATGTTGTTATTT
The DNA here is from genome assembly GCA_022113835.1 of Atopsyche davidsoni. Lineage (NCBI taxonomy): Eukaryota > Metazoa > Arthropoda > Insecta > Trichoptera > Hydrobiosidae > Atopsyche > Atopsyche davidsoni. Next base: position 2,574,283 of record JAILWY010000006.1, on the reverse strand, counting down.
ATGAAAAGATGATGGTGAGATCTGCGAAGAGAATGTGTAATAGTTTTAAGTTTTTATTTAAAAATTAATGTCAAAATGTTTTATACTTGAAAGTAGGTCGTTAGGAGCAAAAGTACATTTATTACTGTTGGATTATATTTTTTATATAAAATTTAAATTTGATTTGTTTCTTCATATTAAGTTGTTATGTTGTAAGTTTATTTAATTTTGTTTGTGAAAGAATAAAGATTTAGAATGAATTTTTTTTGTACAATTATAAACTATTAATTTATGTTATATATCATACTCAATTATAATCTTTATTATATTCATATACTTGAAAATTGAATGTATATATTAATTTATGTATATAACCTTTTGTCGACATACATTATTTATTTAATATGTATTTTTATATTATTAAAAATCAAATAAAACTTTAAATATTTAAAAAATATTTTGGATTCACTCAGGATTTATTTAAAATTATTTTACATATCAAATTATTCTTTCCAGGATTCAATATTAAAATAAAGTATCGAGATCAAAGTGAGAAATCGCTTCTACCTGGCAGTAGCCAAAAATAAAGATATTATAATTTAAAAATATACATGATGCCATCGTTTTAATCGTACGAGATACTGACATAAAAAAAACACATGACATTAAATAATTCATGCCGGTGAAAAAATGCATTACCACTACAACTGCCGCAAAAAGTTTGTAGAAGTTCGATGTCTCGATAAATGGACGTTAACGTTTCATTAATGCTAGTAAATTAAAATAACAAGATATGTGATTTGCCATAACGTCAAAACGTGTTGATGATGTTTATACATTCGCAACTCATATGCAATTAATTAAATAAGCAAAAATCTTATAGATTTCCAATGACGCCCATTGAATTTCATGATATTTCTATAATCATTTCTAGCAAGTCCAGAGCAATAACAACGATATTTATTAAGTGTCTAGACAGAGTTTATACCATAACTTTGTCTTATTAAATAGCTAGTGGGATTATTTTGTGGCGTCGAGATCTAATAATCTTGTTTATTTTATACAAGGTGTTTCAAACCTATGCTATGAAACAAGCTAAATGATATTTTAAGGCGCATTTTTGAAGAAAGTAATTCATGAAAAATCCATGTAAGTGAAACAACAAGTATTGAACAATGTAATCGGTATATTATCAAAAAAAGGCTCGAATGAACCTTTCATAAAAAAAGTTGTATAATTTTATTAAATTATGAGGGTAAATTTAGTTGAGTTATACTTTCAATTCGCTTTATTTTATAGTCTCTTTACTAAGCATTTAATATTAAAAAACTATATTTTTTTCATTCAAAAATAGAGAAAATAGGTGGAAAATCTCTCCGAATGTTTTGAACACTTCTACGAAACTGTCTGACTTTGGATGAGTGATGATTTTCCTTGACAACTGACTTCCGGTAAGTTTCACAAGCTTCATTCTAAAAAAAGTTATATTAATGGAAATACCCTTAATTTTTCTATAAATAAAATAAGTTTCACTTGATAATATAAGAAAAAGTTCTTAACGTAAAGACGCAAAATAGTATTTATTTTATATTTTTTTAAATACAATATAAAATAGTAAATACTTAAGGGACAATTGATAATCTTAGATTTAACCTGTATTAGCGATGTCATTTGCATAAATGTGCACATAAAGTAAAATAACATAACTTTGTATCATTTGATTATATAAAACGCATTTATATCAATTTACAGTAAACACGTAAGCAAAAACCTGTTGTTTTATCCCGAATGTATTTTTTTAAGGAATTTCAATAATATTTTAAAATAACAAACCTCTTCAATAACCGCAAAATCAAATCGAATCCAAATACTGAAAGAAATCCATTTTCACCTTGCACCTCGGATTCTTTGCATCATCAGACCGTGAAAATATGACTGCAGCTTCTGTGCATCCCGGGGCTGAACATGGAAATACTCTCCAGAAAGAAAATCCACCGGGAAGAGGGATTGAGCTGGCTTCAATAGTGTAAGCATTATAGACCAAAAGAGAGAGAATATTATTCTACCGTGAGAATAGAATTTCTGAAAATATAAGTGCCTCCCTTATCTATGAGGTTACTTTTAAATGAAAATAATCGATAGCTTGCAAAAATACTGTTGAAGAATAGCAGTTAATATATTTTTTCATTTTTCTACTTTAAAAAAGTAATTATCAACACAGCTTGCCCAGAAACAAATCAAAACGTGATCAAAATGATTAGAAATATCATAGTTAAAAAAATAAAGTTGTATATTTTTTTAACACACAAATAAACAAAATTTTACAGGACAATTATATGTAACTTTAGTGTGAAAACTAAATTGTTTTATATAATAATATAAAATAATAATTTGAGAGCATATGTTAACAATTATTCCGATAACACTTTAAATATTTAACTAAGTTTAAATATATTTTTTTTAAGTAAATTTAAAAGTAAAGGTTATAAAAGATTAGTTAAACTATTTTTGTCTGAAACAAAATTTTAAATACTATTTTCTCCTATTAGATCATTTCTACAAAAAACCAGTGTGATCGATATTAAAATGATGCCATTGGGCTTTAATTTTTTTTATTGAAAATGAATATACCGACAATTTTATTTGGTTGTTATTGTTGTAATGTATTCTTAGTAGTAATGCTTCTCAGCTAGAGATGTCGCTAGTATAAATTCCGCGTACAAAGACCAAACGCTTTTTTTGTAGTTTTTGCAAATTGACAAAGAGATTGACGTTACCCAAGAAGTCCATTTTCATCAGTGCAGCTGAAAGACACCGAGAACGATCGGTTGTCAAGAAATGTTGTCTTGTGAGAAATTCAAACATTCTAATGTATATTTTAAATATAGTCCGTATCTATCCTCTAAACATGAAAATTTAAAAAAATATATAAATCAACACTAAAATCTGACAAAATATAAATTTAATAAAAATAATATTGGTTTAAATTTTACGTTAAACTAAAAACTCTTCAAACTTCTTGGATTAGATGTGTTATGAAATAAACGTAAATGAAATATTGATACACTTTACGCATATACTTTTAATTTAATTTATATTAAAAGTATATGCAGAAGATGACAGTTAAATAAGAAATCTAAGAATCGTACTCAGTAAGAGTTGAGAGTTACATCAGGAAAAAGCAAGTTAGTAGTGAAATCTATCTATCCAATCCATGTTCTAGTTAATAAAACACAATTTACCATTCTTAGTTTGATCGATATATAATTATGAAAAAATACTTTAGACCCATGTTTATTACAAATCTAAATTGAAACGGCAAAGTTTCCTTGTCTGAATTACTTTCCGTTACATAATCGTAGAAAAGAAGAAATACAATTTTTATCTCGTGGAAACATTATTTATGTGCAAGCCACAAATGCAGGTGCACTTGCGCGCAGTTCCACCCTCCGGGGCTGCATTTATTGTTGTTTGTGACCATGTTGCGTGCATTTATGACATCACTATCAGCATAACGAGCTAAGGAAAAGGAAGTGAGCTTCTCAATCGTGAACCAAAGGAAAGTTATACATATTTATTTGTAAAGCAACGCTTGATTATTAGGGTTTGTATGTATGGGTATGTACTGATATTCCCACATGAAATTTTAGGATCGTTTGCATTAGTCATTAGAAAATCATTACTGAACATGAGATATAAAATTTTCATTTTTGGCATTATTTACTACAATAATCTAATTTCTTTAAAAATACTGCAATATTTATTTTTATTTATCATAATGCAATCACGACTGAAAAATTATTATTTTTAAATAAATATGCTTTTTATAAAAAAAATGGTAAGTTGCTTTAAAGTTTAATAGTTCTAATAACAAAAAATATGTTTCACTGCTGTATTTTTTCTTGAGTTGTGAATAAAACTACGAAAAGATAATTAAAATTCAGAATTTTCACTACCGTCTTGCATGTGTTTTTAAATTGATTTATTTTATAAATAATCAAAATTTATGACGCATAATTAAGCTGGCAAAGAAATAATTAATCTAAATAAAATGAATGCTACTCTTTGTTCTTTGATATTTTTGTGGCAATTTAAAGAATAAAAAAAAAAACAGTTAAGGATTAATTATCAGTTTATGAACTTTTATTACCTTCGAAATTACACTGCGCGTAATTTCTAGACAGACTTCGATGTCAATTTGCCCGACATGTGCGAAATCGGCCATCGACCTACTCCAGATAGTTTTAAATAGCTCAATGTGACTTAATAACCCACTACTGAAATAGCGGATTTCCACCTTATTTCCAGCAACTCCATGTCTTCTTCATTAAAATATAATTGTAAGAAAGTTTAACAGAAATACGGTGAACTCTTAAATTCGCATTATTATACTTAAATTTTATCGAAGACAAACAAAAAAAAAAATAACAAACAATGGAAAAATGTGAAAATGTGTTCACTATAAATTTTTGCTTTGTTAAATTGTGTTACATTTGAAACAAAAATACTGTGAAGGTTTTACCATAGCATGATTATTTTAATATAATTCAATGAACATTCTATCAGGCTTCAGGACTGAAAAATTGCTTAAGGGCTTGATACAAGAAGGTATCAACGGAAACTTGGTAATTCTGTGGCATTTCGGAATGCGCTGGTAATCATCGTTGCAAACGTATTTGCAGTGCGGTGACTCTATTTTCATAATAAAAATACGAACATTCGTAAATTTATAAAAATTTGTTAATATCCATCGCAGTAGATAATAATGGAGGAAGAATAAATCAAAAATAAATTATCGACACATTATTTGAATTTCAACTCAATACTGCAATTTTTCCTACCCACTAAAATATGTAATAAGTTCAATAAAAATAAGCGTCAATTATAATATGTTGTTCTCCCAATAATATCGCAAGCTTATAAATAATTTTATGATGCTGTGTCATATGAAATTTTTTAAAGCTTTCAATAAAAAGGCAGCTTGGCAAGACCAAGGAATGTTGTTGGAAACCACCCTCCCCCAGCAGCACCAGACCGCGCAGGATGCATTGACCATACAAAAGTTAATGCGCGCTTCCTGTAAAAATGGTTCGTAAGACCGGGCATTATGGACCTATAAAATATCCATAAATAACGACCTCTCACGTGCGTAAATGTACTCGTATAAATGCTGTAGCCACCCCAAGTGGTGAGGTGCTCGCTCCCCATCCACAATATTGGAGTGCTTGAAAACATACCATTCATTGAATGGTATATTTTTATATAATAACAACTTTTAGGTATAAATTAATACCGAGTATTATGTAAAAGAATAACGCACAATATATTTTTATTTTGTGTTCACTACATTTATTTCGGTTAGGATCGACAGAGCTTACAATATTATTACCGATTATTTTTTATTGGAGTGAGTGTTGTGAGTGAATGGAGTATCAATAACTCGATTTTATTTTTAAAAAAAGCATTTTACCTAGGATGTATTTTTACACCAAGTAATTAATCTTCGCATTGTACTGCACCTAATAGCCAACACCCAATAACCAATTCAAAATCTAATAACCGACTTGCTACAATTACTTGACTTAACAAAGCGCCGTCCATGACAATGGAGACATTCAATATTGGGGCAAAATTAGATATAAAAAATGCAATTACGTATGGCAAGCGTCACTATTATCGCTGTAGAATCGACGCGTGCTGAATATATTGCACGGGGGTGCTCTGGGCCTACCCTTAGGCAGAAGGGATGGGGTGTGGACCCCATGTGAGAGGAGATCCTTTGTTATGTCCCCGCACTGCCTCGAGCGACTTCGATTGTTCGAATGTACTTTTACTACTTCTAGGGATTTCGAAATTTTGATTGGCCATTTTTCGTTTTAATTAATTATATGCTTTTATATCATATTTCACAATGATGTTTTAATAATAGAAGTTATAAGGAATTATATACGACCTGGACGCTATGTATATTGATGAATAAATATGAGAGTTGTTCGATATAATTATATGTTTTGCGCAGTTGTTTTTTTTTAATATGTTTAAAATAAGAAAATGTGTTTTATCATGTTGTATTCAAAAACAAACTTATTCATACAAAAATAATACTAGATATTATAATTTTTTTGAATAAGAAAAACTGGTCTAGAAATTTTGCAAAAGAACGTTTAAAAACGCAACAAATAATATTGTATGAATTTTAAAATGAAAAACGCCAATAATTTATTTTTAAATATGAATTACACGAAAATACGATAATCTGATCTGACTTCTTGATCACTACACTGTAATAAAGTAACATAAAAAATACTGTGGCGTGAAAAACAATTAATCACTTGTTGACTATGCTACGAAATTCTAAACACTGCTTAAAGAAAATTTCAATACTGGTATTTTTTAAAAAATATATTTAAGTTATTGGCATAGCCCTGATAATGTGTCCCCAACAAGACGAAAATATTCCCCGAAATACTCAAAGTGCATGCGACATATTAAATGGTGTGGAGGTTAATCGCATAACACTCGGTGCATTGTGGAGGTTAGTGCACGTCCTGGAGGGAAGTTATTTATTTATATGACATATCCCTTCTTGGCGTTAATGGAGAAAGCGTGCTCAAGGTAAGGACTCGAACCCTGTGCGAGGGACCCGGCACCTCGAGTGGGTGCCAGGCTGCGTGATCGACAGTGAGTTGTTTGACTCGATGACTGAATACACTTTAAGAAGATGGATAAATAATTCGAATTTGAAGATTTAGTATAAAAATACAAGATTTTTGAAAATGATTTTTTTTTTTTTTAGAAAATTAACCCACTTTATATACTCGCGTATGTCATGAAATTTGTACATTATATTTCAATTATATCAAAAATTCTAATTTAAAGATATAGCTAAGCTTACTAAATAAAGCTGCTGTACTGAAATAAACAAAGACAAATAATTAATTGTTAAATCGTAGAATCAAATTCTTAAAAATGTGCAGTAAAGGATATTAATTTTATATGAATGTTTTACAGAAGATAATTAACATAACAAAGTTTTTTCAAACAATTTAATATTATCTATGGGAAAATGTATTGGTAGATTTTTATAAAAATGCGTTTCCAAAACAATGTTCTACAAAATATTTACTCACTAAGTAACTAGAAAATATATAAAAATGTGTTATAAATTAAATATTGATTTATGAAAGTGTACACAAACAAACAAGTAACACGATAAAAAAAAATTTCCATGGTAATATTCTACTTGCTTTTTTTTAATCGTGAAGACAAAATGCGTTGTTTTGTGAGACTTTCATAGTAAATAGAGGAAGCTATGCTCCAGGTTACTCTGTTTTTGTTAAAATCTTATGAATAATTCAAAATAGTTTGCTTCCATCGAAAATAAAAAAAAAATATGCTTACAAAAAAAATGTTTCAAGTTTACATGACATTTAACTGAATAAATCATGTTATGTTTTAAATAAAAATAATTTGTCTGTATTTTTTCTGTAATAGGGAACGTACAATTTAAATAAAACATTCAAAGATGCTTCGTGTGCATTGCGTTCTTCTTAAGTAGGTATAGGGGAAGCAAGTATAAGGATAAGGACCTTCTATTTGAAGAGCAGTCTGCACCTGCTACTAAAGAAGCCATCTCGAATACTTCCCCTTAAATAGTAAATGGGTGTGATTTTCTCTCAATTCCAAGACGACGAAATTTAAAAGATGTACTACCCCTCTTTTATGAATACAATTTATTTTGATAACAATTAATTACTGAACTTCTTTTATGACAATACAGAACTAAATAATGTTATACAGTTTATCTAGAATATTCAATAAATACTCCATGATATGGTTTTGTGAAATCTTATTTATTTTATCTATATGGTATAGAAAGAAACAAAAAAAATTCACGAAACCATATCGTGGAGTCTTTATTTAGGTTTTGTTGATTTTTTATAAAAAAAAAATATATTTTTCATCGTAATTCAAATACATATCACAAAAAAAGTTTAGCTAGCAGCTTACTTCTCAACACTAAAAGTTATTTTCGAATTAAGTAATGAATAATGTACTCCCTAAAATAATAAGTTTTTGTCATTGATAGAAATGAAAAACAAAAATCACCCGTGCGTTATCAATAATTTTTTGAAATAATGTCTTAGATTGTTTATATATGTTTTATATATAAATATAAGATATGTGAAAAAAAATCTTTTGAACTTCAAATTTAATTCATTATTTTGGATACAAACAATCCATATTATTATGTTACTTTTAATAACAAATTATTCCCCTAGTAGTCTATTCTATAAACATTAAGTTAATAAATGGATTATACTTTCGGAAAAAAGAGTCCCCTAAAACCGTTACGAGCTGAGCTAATGTCACAGGACAAATTTCTAAAAGCCGTGGACAATCCGCAGTGGGAATTCTAGGGGATGTTTAAGACAAATAAAACGGGGCTTTAGCTACCCCTAAGTTGAAATGCAGTTGAACCAATATAAAATATTATTTACCCTATAGTATTATAATACATTTTATATTACCACCCTTTCGTATTAATGAGACATTAATAAATGGAACGCAAGGCTCTATTTGATCGACAGAATTAAATAATACCAATTAATTTAATATAATAAATGAAATAATAAAAAGTAAAATAGTATAAAATAATTAAACGAAGACGACCAGAAAAAGAAAGAAATGAATAAAACTATGTGTTTACGGTTCTGTAGTTCCATTAAAGCAAATTCCAATGAATCTAAAATATATAATCATATCTACTTCTAAACCTGGACTTTATGGTGTTGAAAAAATTGTATTTACAACTTAAAGTACCTATATTTCATTTTCGTAATTTACAATATTAACACTTTGAAAAAATGTTATAGATTTTTAGGTTTACTTGTAGCACAATTTTGAGCTATAAATTTATTAAACAAATGATTAGGTAATTTAGTGACAATGCAAATCACTTTTGACTGAAACACGCAAATGATGCAACAATTATATCGGTTTGAGATTCACCTGGCAGGTAATTCATAACTCTCTAACCACTGAGTCAATCCATATGTTCTAGCGCATCTATTTAAATTAATATTATAAAAAAGAGCTACGTGGATATTAAAATGTAAAAAAAAATCCATGCTACCCACTCTGGTCTTTTAACTCAAACAGGGACGACTGAAACCACTCAAAAAAGCAACGCTTATGCGTTTTTATGTATAGACAGTCAACCAATGTGTCGGTAAAAACTGTATCAAGTATTTATATGAGCACTTTGGGGGAGTTCACTTCGCGTGTCTCGTGTACTCGGCTGATTTAATTTAAACTCCTACTGCAGGTACGGACTGGGACTCGCTCCCCCCGCAGCTGCCGTTCATTGAAACATATGGCCCGGGGCAAAATAAATTATGCGAGGGAGATTGGATTTGCGGGAGCAAATAATGCGGAGTTAAAAGAATTCACGCGGCCTGCGTATGAAGGATCTAACAAACTACCAATGAGCGCAAATCTGCACGGGGATGTATTGGGAAAACTACGAATATACTTCATATTTATTTAAGCAGTTAATACGCACTAAAACCTCTTCATAGCAAAGCTTCATCGATAAACGGCTTTATACGGAATATATTTTATTTTAATACATATCTACGTAAAATAAATGTGTATTCAATTCAACAAGAAACAATTTAATTTTTGATTAAAACAGGTATTATTTAATCTTGTTGAGGGACAAGGCATTTGATTGGTGAAGATCCATTTTTTTATTAATGATATGGGTAACTTTTTATACTTTCTTCACGTTGAGTTTATTATAGTTTAAGCTTGAATAGTTTCATCATAACAGACTTGGTCATCATCAGATGCAGAAGTTTGTTCTGCATCTGATGATGACTAAGTCTGTGGGTCAAAAAAGGTATAATTTATTGTTATCAACGTAAGTGGAACACTGCCATTAAAATGGACAGGAAATATTGATAAATCGACGTGAATTTGATAAAAAAAAAGGTAAAGCATGTCTTAATCAGGAGTTGGTCTCTGTTTGAGAGAAAAATAAGATCCAAATACTTAGCAATATACATCTTTGTGGTTTTGAATTAAAAAAAATTAAATTCACAGGGACAAGTAAATATTTTAAATTTTTCAATGCAAAGATGAAAAAACTAATTAAATGTGAGTGCAGCCCTGTTAGTGTCCAACCAGGGGTGTAGTTAGGTACAATGTTTCACATGCAGTGAGAGCAGAATTTAATTTTCTTACGAATTTATTCATGGGGCTATTTGTGCACCGGTCGCTGCTGTAAGCAAGGAATTCTAATGAAATTCATGTCATCTCGCGTCTCCTCGCAGTGATTCAGGGGGATTTGATTAGGTCCATTGTGCTCCCCCGCATGAACAATAATCTCAGATTATTCAACATGAATAAATATAATTTGCCGCATTTGGTACTCGTAAATAGAACTATTTTAATGCTTTAATTATTAACTTGAATTCGACGAGATTTGATATTTTTTTTGTTTTGGGTATGAAATGATTAATTTTAATAATGAGATAAAAACATTAAATAAAAATTCGTTAAGGACTCGAAAACTTTCCGTATTTCAGGTAACATAGCCATTAAACGGAAAAGCATAATATTGGAAGTTAAAATGAGCAGTGACAAGTAATCAATATGAATAAATATAATGTGGGTGTCAACACATTTAATGGTTGATCCAATGTCTCAACGATAACATTATTATATTTAATTAACAAATTGACATTTTATTCTTTATTTAATATTAATTTTTATACACAGCTGTAATAGAAAATACAAACTGACACGATTCATAAATTGTGACGCAATATTAATAACAATAACAATCATGAGCATAAAATATAACAATCGAATTCATGTATTTTTATACGCTTTATACATCTATTATATATTATTTAAAATTAAAAAAAAAGTATAATTAAATCTTAATTTAAATATAAGTTCGATTAATTTGTTTTCGATATTAATAATAATGGCTTCAATAATTGAGGTGTGTTATATATAAAATCAATATTCATTCATAATAATACGTTTATCAAAATTGCGTTAATGACAGAATTTCATTCTGAGACCAGGAATATTTTTTCGTTGTACACGATTTGTGATTTCATTATATTTAATGTTATTGTTGCAATTTTATTTTTTTGCAAATATAAAAATGCAAATACATATTTAATGGTTGAAATTCTCGCTGACAAGTTTATCTTGACCGAAAGGCCCACGATAACCAGGAAGTGTAGAATTTAATCCAACTTGTTAAAAAAAATCCGCGACCTTTAATGTAAAACATGCAACAGTTGACCTAAATATTTTAACAAGCATAAGCTACATCAGTTGATAATAGGATATCAAATCAATGCCTGCCATAAATCAAACCATCGTCTGTTGGTATGTGTTCTACAATAATGGAAATAACTGTCATGAAGACAGGAGGGGTTGTTAGGAGGAATAAGGGGTAGTATGCGGTTTGATTGGAAGTCACTTCATGCCAGACATGATTGGCAGCGCGGTTTCAACAATTAAAGTACAAACTATTCCGTCTAACTTAGTCATGTGTTTGAAGCTCACTGCACATACATTGTTTCACTTTATTATGTAATATTGACAGTAAACTAAGTTCTGAAAGCGACTCCCCTGTGAGAAGACCCGTTGGTTAGAAAGTCAATAAGGGTTAGCTATTAATTTTACCTGCTAATTCAATGCTTAACTAATTAAACAAGGTATTTAAATGAGGTATGCGTCCATCATAAAAAAATGCGATTCCATGTATTTATCAATTTATTAAAAATAAAAAAAATACCATCAATGACGGCTTTTTTACTTTTAATCAAATGAAGTAGATAAATACAACATGCATACAATTAGTTAAATACAACAAAAACATATAATAATTGTCATACAAAGCAATATCGAAAAAAAAAAACAGAATTTATCTTCAAACAATTCTTATATTGCTTCTTTTTTTTGTTTATCATGTTCTTAGAAAGATAACACATAAGTTCTTCTGTTATATTTTTTTTAATAAATGTATTATAATTCAATGAATTTAAATTTCCTGTAAAATATTTTATATGCAAAATTTGATATCGGCCTACCATTATTCATAATATAGTCAAAAACTGCCAACGTATACCTTTGCAATCTAGATTAGTAACCAATCCCGCATGACACTCCTGCATACATTACCGCGATTTTCCCTTTAGCGTGCGGGCATTTAACCTTTGGCGACCAAATGTACCGCGTAATTCCCGCTTTCGGCCCGAACGGCCAAGAGTTAAATCTATTAACGCGCCTGACACGCGAAATGAGGTCGGTCGGACGTTGTCATGTCAGATTATTTAAAATTTATAATGTTTGTGTAAACGGAATAATGCAAAATCATTACCATGACAGAATATCAGCTGAATTTATGATATATAACACAACAGCAAAAAAACTCAATGCACTGGGTCAACACGAAAAAATGGATACTGTTTTATGAGGGGTGAAAGAAGAATCTCATCTTGCCTAGTTTTTGCGGAAGGTCTTATTCTCATAACGAGAAACCCTAAAAAATTACTCCCTGTTTTTTCAGAAGGTCAAATTTTTCTTGGTAGAAACATAATATTCAAAGGAAGAGTTGCTGTAACTGTATATAAAATATTTGATCACCCCAACAAAATATTTTTTTTCTTATATCAGATTTACGTATTTACGATGCATTTGCATCTAAATGAATCTATATTTAGCATCTAGCCTCGTATTTTAACAATTGATATATTAATTAATATATTTTATGACCCCCCAAGGATTCAAATTTTTGAGCTTATTAAATTAGTGCTGTTTGAAATAACGTATAAATAATATTTAAAGAAAAGTGGAAATAAAGTAATCAATGAAAATAAGTGAGTAAGAATAATAACAACCAATTATATGTATTTGTTATAATATCATTAAAACATTTACTTGAAATATATCGAAAAAAAATAAATACTCACAATTGACAGCGTCTTCATGTAATAATTTTCACTGTATCATAAATGTTTTGAACGAAATTATAGGATTTCACAATTAGTCCATTTTAATACAAATAAGCATTGCAACATTTTTATGTACGATTGTGAAATACGAATAAAAATAGAAAAAAATTAAACAAAAAGAATTTATGCATGTAGAAAAATCAATGTCCTTGGATGGCGTTATAAAATGTCACAAAAATAATTTTGAAAAATACACAATTTCACATCTATCATCTTATAACAATACTTTAGAATTAACAGACTCTATACGCGTTAAATTTACATCACATTTGCTTTAAAATATTTTAGTACCGAGTAGATCAAACGAATTTTAGCTCAAATGGCACAAAAAGACGTCATCGCAATGGCGTAATAAAATGTCACAAAAATAATTTTGAAAAATACACAATTTCACATTTATCATCTTATAACAATACTTAAGAATTGACAGACTCTATACGCGTTAAATTTACATCACATTTCATTAAAAAAAATTAAGTACTGAGTAGATTATTCAAATACAAAACTTACTTTCTCGGCGCGAGCGCACGCACTAGCGGACGACAAGAAAGCACTAAAAAAAATGAGGAAACGCAGGTGCACTAAGACTGAAACGATTCCACATTTTGCACACGTCTCGACTTCTCAAAAATGTACAACAACAATTTTTTTAACGAATCAAAATAGTAGAATTACAAATGCACTTTGCCTCTCACAAGCGCGGCGCGAGACACCGCGATTATCGCCGATGCAACAATAACTGCAAGTGTGCCAACATAACATGGCGACCGCTCTTACCTTTCGTAGAAAAAGTCAAATTAAATCTTTTATTATATTTATTTCTTGCAAATAAAAAAATCAAATTAGAGACTGTGTTTGAAAAGTCTGTTGAGTGTAAAAATTACCTTGAAGAGCACCATAAATATATATATTTTTTTTTGAGATGCTATGAATTCAATATTTTCACATGTGTTTTCAATTAATTAATTAATCGAATCGGTTTATTTAATTTATCGCATTGTTTAAACATATTTAATTCATTTTATTAAGTGTTTTTATTATTTACTTTTTATTGCATTCATTTGATAATTGTGCTTGCAACATTGTCCGTCCATCTTGCATGGTCGCCGCGCAAGTGTCAAAACCGGACCTGCTTATAATAATTTCCAACAGTGATCTTTTATTTAATCTGCAAATATTATTAAACTCGTGTTCAATGTGTGCTATATTGATTAATCATTGTTTGGCATAATTGTATTAGAAAATTAAGCTCGATAATTAAAATATGAGTATCATATTGGTGACGCGTTATTTGTAGTGAATCTAATTTCTTTAATGTTAAGTTTTTGTAGTGATATAAAGCATCCGTTCTTTTGAACATCTTCATAAAATCACAGCATATAATTCATATAATTGACATTAATTTTTATAAATCGCAAGTTTCTCGTGTGCCTTTTCAAAAGAAAGATGCCATGATCGGAGTTCGCAGTCATCACATCATTGAGTATCCAGTAAGTTGTATTTTTATAAAATTGTGAATGTATTAACCTTCCAAATCCATGAAACCAATGATATTCTTTTTTATATAAGATTGAAATTTGTTTCATTAAACTGTGTTGTGTAATATTTCGTCATTGTAAGAAAATATGGTGCAATACTTCGAGTGACGCAGAAAAATATTGTTACAATTTATGAATTTCTCGACTTTGTCTTCAATTTATCGTGTGAAGTACATAACATGTAGCGTTTTGAATATTCTGCAACAAATATTGCAAAGTAAAATAAAATAATTTAATAACTTGAAACAGATTTCATATTACTTTAGTAATATTTTACTAATATATCATCTTAAGACATATTGCATTAATTTTAATAAATAAAAAATCTCGTGTATGTTGTTAAAGATAAATTATTTTTCTAGTACTTGTTTCACGTTTACAATATTATTTTTTATTAGATGTGCACACAGATTGCTTGTTTTTTAGAAAAATGGATGATCAATGTTCAAGACTCTTTATAAAAAAGCTCTCTTTTCATTTGGATCATAGACGAACTAATTTAATTACGTTTTTTACCATTTTCACATAGAATTTTAAAAACATAAATTACAAAAAACTAGCAGTTGTATTTTTCCAGACTTCAGCGCTTTCACCCGTTAGACTTATATGAGACACATATGATTTGTTTGAATTTTTCATGACCAAAAATACAAAACTACCGAAATATAGCCCATATTTTCAATGAAAAATTAAACTTCACAGTATACACAATACAGTGAAAATATTTTATATTTGATATAAATTACATATTCTATTATTTATTGATATATGAAACCGAAAACAAATTAGAGCTAAGCCACAATAGGACAGAAACGAAGCCGAAATAATTAGTATGGTCTGACCCTAATTATCTAAACCAGACTACTGATGGCAATCAGCTAAATTTACTGAGCACCATTTTTGAATAGATTAAAATATCATCGATATTTATTGGGTGTTTATTCTTTCACACATTTTTTAATCTGATATCTCTCCTTACAGGAAATTGGTGACCATTTCTTCGAATATATTTATATCCTGGGCCAGTTCCACCAATTCGGCCGTACTTCCAACTGGCGTGAATTCGCATCCAGGTATGTTTTCTTCATCCAATGCTCATTTTTCCTTCGATTTGCCTTGGACAATCAGCTGTAGGATGCTATATTTATTGTTTACGTTTTTTTACGTCTTTCTTACGCAAGACTGTCTCATTTGTGACGCGGTCAACCCATGGGTTTTCACATAAAGTCACATTTAATATGGAATTCATATATATGTGTGTGTGTGTGTGTGTGTGTGTATACACGAGATTATAAGATAACTTTTCATGGTAGGTTTATCAGATACTCATATATAAACCAAGTACATTAATAGGCTGCAAAGTACGGGCATCAAAGGCAAAGTTGCTCATTCCAACGGTACAATTTAAACACAAAATAACTTGGGGATCTGTCCGCACCCCGCTCGCGATACGTTCCACGTAGCCTCCGCGGTGCTGCCTTAAACACGGACCTTGTAGGTCTCATGAATCGGGTAATATATTCATACTTGCCATTCCAACTTTTCTCGTTTTCCATTCCAGACGAAATTTCGTATCCAGTCGCTTCATTTGCATTCCGGAGTGGAGGCGATGGCGGGCCGATTAGCGCCTCGTGTAGATGCAGATCCGGCTCGTGTCTCGCGGCTCTCTCGACGCCTGAACTCGCCTTTATTGGAGGTAACTTCCTCGAATTTGAGAAAAAAGCAGATTAACAAAGTTTTAAATGCATAAATATACTGTATACAAGTATTCACCGTCTGTTTTGATACTCATCGTATTATCAATGTTTTTGTATGAATACTTTGGATTACAGTTTTGACTTTGAAATTTTATGATATTCTGCCTCTGTACTTGTGATATTTTGGAGATTTAAACCAAATATTATTAAATATATTATGCAGTACTTTATTCAGTTTTTTGATAGCTTTATACAAATATAACAATACAAATTCGATGTGATAAGCTCATATACATTTTACAGGTAACAATTCGTAAATGTATTTCGCAAACCAATCGAACATACGTTGACATTTATTCACACTGTAGCTTTCTCAACTTCACTGTTTGCTGCAGTAATAAAACAGTTTGTTAGTTTTATTCTAAAAATCAGCACAGGAAGCCACAGGGGGTATAAAAAAGCACTTAACTTAATTTATATTAGTTTTTCAGTAGGATATTTTATGCCTGATAAAAAAAGCACCCAGAAAATGGACCGTGCAATAATAGTGGCTTTTATTTTCGCGACTATAAAGCTGCCTTTAAAAGTGTGACCGTTTCGAGAATAATACATCTTTTATGGCTTATTTTAACATAAAAACATTACGACCCTATGATTCTCCTGCCTTCCAACACATTCTGGGGAATCATTCGGCTTACGCAAAGTTCGAACGATAGTTCTCCGCTTCCTATTATTTCTAAGTTTTTTTCATTTTGAATCGGTGCTTTTAGTAATCTCATTAAAAACTTTGTTTTAATGACTTTCCATTGCAACTAGAAATATTTAATTAAAAATTATTCATATTATGACCTATCAACCTTGTATGTTATGCACATTACATTCCTCAAAATTAAAAGCTGCGCTTTTATTTAACTACGTCGTTGTACATTTTTGATTCTATGATTTAATTTTTTTTTAAATAATGTTCAATTAGCTAAAAACTAATCAAATCATTTAGCAAGAAGTGATGATGTTTTATACAATAACCATATAGTAAGTCACGTTCAATGCATAAATAAATTAAGATCCATGGTTTTATACTAAAAAAATTATAAACCAACTTGGAATCGTTTCTTCAATTCATTTGAAAAATAATCAAAAATATGTTATATAGCTGGATCCTCAATAATTGATTGTTTAATAATAAAAAAACAGCAAACATAAAAAATAAATTTGTACTTATAAAATAATATGTTCAATGATTATTTTTTTTTACTTGTTTTATGATTTTATTGACATCTATAATATGGATTTAAAAAACGAGATTAAACAGCAAACAAAATCAAATTTTTAAAATTAAAAAATACTCATAGTTTGTATGAACATTATAAATTACTTACATATTTGTTTAAAAAACCGATAGTTAATCAAAAATTGTCAGCAATATGTTATTAAATATGCTGATGTACATTTCTTATTTTTTATGGTAACGTTGACATTTTTTTGTTGTATTATTTTTTTTGTTGATATAATTCTCTTATAGAGATTTCTAGCAGCGACGTATCAAAAGTGAAATAAAATTTATCTACGGTTTCACCCCATCGGAGTTTCCTTTAATACAATTAGTACGGAGCCACTAGAGCAGAGCCACCGGAGCTCCCGCGTGTCGGGGGTGGAAAGTGTCAAATACAGCCTGATTGAATTACAGTGAATTTCGTTTTCCGGTATTGGTATTGCAGAGTTTGTACTCGTCCTCCCGTCGCGACGTTTGTGCAATTTATGGAAAAATATTATTTTTAGACGTCAATCTATTTTCGCGTTTGTGCCTTTGTCCTGTCTCATAAATTTGTAAACAGCTTTTTGGCTTTTGTACCTACATTTGCTTCTATGCTACTCTTTATATTATGCTACTATTATTATATTTGTATGGAAATAAATACTATCAAAACCATGCAAGTTATTTAGAAATATTATGATAAATAATTTACATTTATGTAGTGAAAGTATTGAGCCTACGTTTATTACAAATTAGTTTTTTGTTAATTTATAACAAATTGTATTAGTCAACTAATAAATAATTTGATAAAAATGTGTTATTTGGTATATCAGATATTTTGTATGGCAAAATCATATAGAGTCTTTAGGGGCTTCGAGTTACTGAATTTGACTATAGTAAGGCGTGCTATATTTAAACAACAATAAAATAAAAATGCTTATTGCATTCAAATAAAATAAAATTATTCATTTGATTTTCAACACATTGCTTAAATTTTTTTTTTGTATTTATACATCTAAAGCGACAGAGTTAAGTAAGAGTTTAAACTCGAATTAGTGGACCATGTAGTCTTATGAAACAGTCCAAGATAAAGATAGAGAGTCTTCTGCAAACGTATGGCCGGATCAGGTAGAGTGTCTGTCTAGACTCTGAAAAGTCCCGACGAAGGGCTGCAGTAAATGGAGAAATCTGGTTATCCAGAGTACAGTGCTAAATCAGAGAGTTTATGACTCTTAGACACGAGACACTTCTAAGCAGAATATTATTATAACATTCGAGAGCGCTGGAAATATACGTTCCATTATAATCCTTTGTTAGTCGTACTTGTTGGTCGTTTTAAAGACCTTTTTGCTTACAAATTACATAAGATATTTAAAACAACAAATATAAACAGCTGAATAGTTAAGATAACGACATTTCAATAATGAGTGGTTTTGCTTTTTAAGGCAATTTAAAAGTCGTACCATCTTAACCATTTAACTATTTGTTTAAATTTCAGCTTAAAAAGAGGCTTTTGTGGACTTGAAAGGATATGTTAAAAAGAATTCACTAAGTTCGAAAACTGCTTTGGCGAGAGCTTGTTGTTTATTTACCGTGCACCGTTGCCATGTATATAGACAATAATACTTAGCAGCTTTATATGTATACCGGGTAGCATTAGCATACCTTAAGCTTCTTCGAATAGGTACACTTTTATACTATTTAATCGCAGAATTTTGGATATTCATTAATATTTTTGCAAACTGTTCTAGATTATTATATATGCTCACCCCTAGACAAACTGTACTGTTAAATAAAAATACAACCCCACACGAGAAAAATATTTTTATGTGCGTAGGCACTGAAAAGCAATTGAAATTTTTTTAAGCAATAAAGCCAGATTTATTGCGAAATCCAGTAATAATTAGTATTGTGCTTGCAGATATTGAAATGCTGAGTCGTGCAGCAGGCTGTATGGGGGCTAAAAGGTTAACGACGCGCAGCACTGCAGGTAGGTGAGTACCAACTGTTCGATTCTTTATTATCTAAATACCTCGGTGCTCTTACCCTGTAATGACGGCGATTTGATCATTTTTAATGCGCCATTTGTGCAAGATTATCTCCTGGAGGGTTACTCGTAAATACCTGCGAGGCGCGCGTAATGTCTGCAGATCATATATTAGGGAAGTTTTTATTAAGAAATTCGGCTATTCATTTAGGATCATTCTGAGTAAAGGCGTTTTAAATTACTATAAATATTTCAGTATAATGATATTATCACAAATCAAGAATAACATTTTTTATTAATTTTAAAAATATTTATTTTAAGGTAGTAATATAAACTTCAATTAAAAATATGATACCCTTACTGAATAAATACACTGAAACACCAAAAAATTATAAGATCCACATTTAAAGCATTTTGTATATATATTATATTAGAAATGTTATGTTACTTTCTTTATTAAAACCACATGTCAATTCATTATTTTACTAAGTTTGCAAGGTAATTTGTATTTTTGGAACTAAAAATAATGAAACGGATTTATGGTCCTGAACATAAAACATAAAAAGCAAAGTTTCTATGAATTAATTTTTTATAACCATTATTAACTGTTTTATCTCAATTAAGAAAACGCGACCATTTTATAGCTTAAAAACGTAGATAGTGCATATTTAGAAAAAATATTTTATACCATATAAAATTGCATCAACGGTTAGAAAACAAGAATATAATTTAATTTGATACAATGTACGGAATGTACGAATCCAAATAAATAAAGATTTTTTATTTGCACCCTAACCAAAAAAAAATCCGTCTAATTCAAATCCAACTATTCCACAATCTGATAAACGCATAATGCTGAAACAACCCCGCAACAAGGGGGTTACAAAACCGGTCATAAACATTATTTATATTCATACAAATGCCGGGCTAATCCGTCGTTTAGATTCAAAATGCGCCTCAGAAGGAAGCCGAACGTCCCGGGAGAAATAAGTGCACCCTTGTTGGTAGGGGTAGTTTGCTTCCATAAATAATAATACACCCGCCCAAATATTTACCCTCAAAGCGCTAGATATTAGTTATTGATTACCCTTGCACCCCCTCGGTGGAAACGCAATTTTGATGCACGCGAGAGAATGCAATTCTCCACGGTCATTTATCTTTGTGGTTTCTGAAGCAGAATGGGCGTAATTTGAGATTCTAGTTTTTCATTAAATGTAATAGAATGTGTTTCAGCCCACAAATATATTTTACCAAATTTTTCTATAAACGCAATTGAATTGAAGATCGTCATCTTAAAATACGCATTAAAGTACTGACAACGTATGCAAAAATAAAATGTTTGTACCAGAAATATTGAAATTTTTCTGTTTACCTATTAAAGGATTTATATATATTATACCAGTAGCGTACACTGCTTTATATATTATCTAGAATTTCATTGTGTTTAATTTAAAAAGAAATCACGTTGTGTACCCTATTATTTTTAATGTATTGTACGATATGCGGAATACGATTGTTAATGTAGACTTCAAGTAGTTGTAAGGATTAATAATGTGGGTAGAACCATTCCTTCATAACTTCACTTTTGAATAATGGCTATTAGATGAATCGTATGAATTGTACTTAAGTTGGTCCTGCATACAGGAAATTGCAAAGGATATTACGCCACTAATAGGTAAGAGGTTAGAATATACGTCTACATATTGCAGGAAAAGGAAGTAAGTAAACTTGTAGGCGATTATTCAAGTTGAATGTGCCGGAAATGCACTGTGCGTTATGTTTTCTGTTATCATGACGGAAAACGTGAGTGCGTCATCAAGATATGAGTTTAATTCCAAATACTTCACATACAAGATTAGAAATTGGCTATATTGTTGTTATTTAAAATCCTATACATTAAGTTTTGGGAAAAAAAATTACCAAACATAATGACATGTTGAAAATTAAATAATAATTTAAAATACATAATTAGGATAACCTCAAATTTTTTAGGGTTATGAATTTTTCAAATACTTTTTATGAATTTTTATATATATATATATATCTCTTTGTGAGTCTTCGCGAAAACATTCTTATGTAACTTAACAGTGCACTTTGTTGTAGCAAACATACATTTTTCCCCTGATACTTTTTCACGAGAATATGACAGAGTTTACTTTTGTAAGGTCGTCAACAAGGTGTTTCGTCCAGATAACAGCCCCTTCGTTTCAGTTTCAATATTTTTTATGGAATTATTTCTCACTATTTCCCCTTCCTTGTAGATAAGGCACAAGTTCTCATACTCACATATTTGCACTGGATACATAATGATATTTGTTCTGAGGCCATTGTATTATCTTTATTTTTTGTTTGGCTTCGTTGCAAACACACTACGCGCCGCAAAATCTATGCAATTCAGAAGAACTTTAAAGCAAAGCCTAAACATCTATTATATTTAACCTCAATAATTTAAGCACAAAATTACGAAATCATGTATTGTTTCCATTCATTCAAACCATTACAACACTATGAGCAAATCAAATGTTAAAT
Organism: Atopsyche davidsoni; assembly: GCA_022113835.1. NCBI lineage: Eukaryota > Metazoa > Arthropoda > Insecta > Trichoptera > Hydrobiosidae > Atopsyche > Atopsyche davidsoni. The sequence goes on along the minus strand of JAILWY010000006.1, from coordinate 2,552,255 downwards.
ATAACACTTTTGCATAGTGGTGGATAGTAAATATATTTAGAATTTATTTATTGTATATTTTTTCCTAACCATCTATTCAAATAAAACATCTGATAAAATCATAAAAAAATAAAATACCGCAATCGTATTCAAATTATAATGCCAAAATCTAAACGTGATATTTTCGCGAAGATCGTTTTGAATAAGTACAGATTTTTATTGTTAGCTTTTAGATACATATTTCGAATTATATTTGACAAAAACACTTTATTTGTGAGGATACACGATAATACTTTCCAATACGATAAAACCATCATTTGCCAAATAGTATAAATCCTTAACTGTAACTTCGGGTTCTATTCGGGCTTTGTGTGGTAGTTGCACGGCCACCCCTACTGCCTTACTAGATGCAAAGAGTGTCTCGTAAGATTTATAGGAAACCAACTGCAGTGTGCTGGTTGGCTATTTATGACTAAAACAATACAATACAAGCTTTTTATTTCAAAATTGCAATTTTTTTTTTGAAAAATTGTGCAATAGGTGCATTTAGGCAGATGATAATTAAACAAGTGTGCTTACATGTTTATTACTGTGTATTAACTCACACTTTTTTTTCTAACAAACTCATTGATTACACTACGTCTTGATTAAAACTATAAAAAAATAACAATGAATAAACTTGTAAAGAATAGTATTTTTTATGCTGGAGTAATTATTTTTTTATAAAATGTTGTGTTTTACTTAATGCCGTGTTTTTATTGGTGGTGCTTTAATAAAGAATACGAGAAGCTTTTTTACTCTCAGTATGGAAGCAATACTGTTTGCAATGTGCACCTTCGCTGGCGCAATAAGAAGAGACGTGTACAAATATTTGGTCTGACTTAACGGTGAAAAAGTGCTCGGTCTGCATCGACACAGGGGGATATATATTCCCATTTGTTCGGTTGTCTTGTCAAAAGCGGTTGCCTCGAACTAGGCGCGGCCCCGGCCTGTCTGCCGAGAGCTTCGACAATATTCTTCAAAATTCTATTTCTCAAAGCCTTACAAAATATCTGATTTAAAAAAAAACACATTAAAATATTATATTTCATAAAAAAATTGTATATTCTGCGTGGAAATCGGTTTTTACATAAATTTTTATCAGAATCACTATTGGATATGAAAAATTATGCAAAAACTTTTTTTAAATATTTTGCAAAATTTTATATTTAATATTAATGTATATCAGAAATAAATTTAACATCTACTGCGCTTGTTCAAATAAGCGATTTCATATAAGCATAAAAATCAAGATTAAAACCAACACTTAACTTTTAACTGTTCAAAACATAATAAAAACTAAAAACCCATAGTGGCATATTTTAAGAAAATACTTTGTATTATCAAAACTTGTAATAAATAATTTAAAAAAACAAAATTTTACGCGTTTGACTTTCGTGTATATTTTAATTAATAAAAAACTTTTTTTTTTCAATCACAGATTTACTTAATGTTTATTAATTTCACAAAAAAATATTCAAGTTTAAATTTTTTATGAAATGTTCACCACTGCTGTTCATTTATATGCCCTCTATGCGTTTGAGTAGAAATTCATAAAATTATATTGACAGAAGCATAGTACCGGAGGCGCAATATTAAACAAACTATTCCAAAATATTGGCATTTTAAGCAAACAGAGGGGACGTGCCATGAAGTTCCCCTGCACCTTCCATGGTATTTGATGGCATGCGTTCCTACTGTACAAACAAAAAAACCATCGATAACGAAAATATTAGCAATGCATTAGTTTTACCGCGGGGATCAAAACAAACATACCACTGAGTCATATATATAAATCAAATTTGAAAAAAAATGTGATCATGTCCACTGTTTATATTCAATAACTTTAGGCTTGCCGCAAAATACATATAAATGCATTGAATTATTTATTTTCGTGTTTTAAATTATAGTTTATAAATTTTTTCCCGGTTGTAGAATTTTTGGCTTTTATAATAATTTTACCAGAAAAAAAACGATACAGAAGTAACTGCTTTGAAGACACAATAAAAATTATTTTTAGATTTCAATTAAACATATTGATTAAAGTATTATTTTGAAAGTTTTAATAAAAATACTAAATTATACAATATCCTTCATATATCGTTTTTAATTGTGTAATTATTTATTGTCCATTTTGTCTTTTAAAAATAAAAGAATTGATGTTTATCTTTTTAGCATTAAATATGCCATTTCGTTAGATTTACGGTATTTATACATTCTAAAAGCATTCAACGAGATGAACTTTTTATCTCGAACACTTAAAATAAAGCAAACATAAATTATCAAAAAAGTTATATTGACAAACGATCAATAAAATAATCCCAGACACCCATAATGAACCATTCAATATGCCCAGGTGTGCCTGGATGGCAATTTATTCAGCCATTTAAATTAAATGTTGCCATAAAAGTTACAAAGTAAATAAAAAGCACTGCAGATGAGTTCAAACCACAAATTCACTGCAAACTTCAGCAGAACAAACATGGTCGGCAACACTGGAAATAAATCACTAACGTCCGTACGGGCAACTCTGCCATATCACACATTTTAGTTTGAACATTCAATGTGGCATTATGATTTCAAAACCGTTTTATTGAAGCAATTAAAAATTATTTGGTATCAATTTTAAACTTTCTGAAAATCGTTTTTTTTCGTTTCATGATATTAATTATATAATTTTTGTATAAATAACAATTAAAGGTGTTGTGATAATACATACAAATGCGCTGTCTTGTTGTAGTAAAATACGGTTTATTTAAATAATTTAGTGTCTAAAGAAGAATGATGTTCATGGGTGTCTTCGAGTCAAAAAATACGGAGTGTTGTTATAGAAGCGGAGCTTCGATGTATAATAGACATTGCAAATATATTTCTATTAATTAGTTTGACGACGACAAAATATTTGCAATCAACCATTAGCGTATAAAAATTTGAGGTGTATTTTTATATTTTGCTCTTATTTAATAATGCAAATTAGGTAAGTAACTTTTCGGTTTTTAGCTGTGTTGCAGTGTTTGTGGTTGGAGATCAAAACAGAAACGTTTCAACACACTATAAAATTTCATATATATTTTTTTCGTTTCAAAAGAAACACATTAAAAAAAATATTTTAGAATAGTCGAATCGCCGCCATTGTTGATAAGTTATTCTGTTCATAAAACGTCTGACGTCGCCATTTAATAGCGGGCCAGGCCGGAGACATCGCCATCAATCTGCGGGATTTTAATTTCAACTTCTCGCCTCCCGAAGGATTTGCTCGCCGGACGGAATAGTGCAGTGAAAAATCGCGAAGCCTGCTCGGGGCTTAATCAGTCGGCCCGGCGCGGTTTGTCGTCTGCTCTGCTGAAAATTTGAATAATATTATACATTACTTTATTATGTATATTCTTTGTCTACATTCTGATACTAAATTATTATGTCACATATTTAATTGCCTGTCCGGAATGATTAATAAGCTGTGTTGGGGGGTTTTCAATTTATTCTGCGTAGTTAAAAAAATATCAATCTTTTTTTTTAAAAAAGTGGAATTTTATTAATACGTAAATAAATACTCGAATAGTACTTTTTTTTTTTTTCTATGCTTGTAGATTAATATATTACGTTTCTCGAGGGTGGGAGATAAATTTATGGAAGGTAAACGAAATAAATCTTATCGATATCTTTCGCAGGTGTTCAAAGAATTTTAAAACTAAATTTTTTTTAAAATTTATTGGTATAGAATATATTATATAATTCGTAATAAAAAAAATTCAATTTAGTTTTTTTGTTCATAGAGGAGAATGTCAGAATGTTATAGCATTGTGATTATTTCGGAAAAAATAAATATGATATAAATATTTATTTTAATATTGTAGTATAAAATTGCCATTTATATTACCTTTAATGATGCCTAATAATTAATATTTATTTAAAATTTAATAATAAAAATGTCACTTTAAATACGAGTACAAAGTCATTTATATTTAAAAACAAACATCAACAGGTAAAAGATTTTAATTTCAGACATTGTCATTTCTGTAATTTAATTTATTTTGCTTAAAACTATGATTTTAAAAATACGAAGAATGAGTATGAAAAATTACAAATTTATTATTTTAACTGCATAATTAATGTTCACAGAGTATTTGTTTCCTAAAAATATGCTTCCAAGGTAGATTTATTACCAAAAGCAGCGATCCATAAGCGTATCTAGCAACACCGAGACGTATCTCTTCCCGTATCCTTTATGCAGCACACAAAAGCAGTATTAGTCAGCCAAGCAAGCATAGTCGATATAAATGGGCACATCAACAAATAAACTGCTGCTATTAATTTAACATGACGAGGAGGTGTGAAGTGAGAATATTCGAGAAGCTGCAACCCTCGCGTCTTTGCAACTCTTATGCTGAATTATCTCGACTTGAAGTGTTACGACATTATTACCAAAAAAAAAAAAAAGAGTTTCAAATCTATTCTAAGATCTCTAGCATTTCGGCATTACGAATAATGAATATAAAGAAATTATTTACGTGAAGTAAATTATTATATCTGTGATGCCATAATAATTGCCTGCGATTAGGCGTTTCGGTTAACCTTTCACAAAATTTAAAGTTACGTGTTTTCGTAGTTTTTTTTTTTTTTGAAATCAATAAAACCAATGATTTATTTCGATTCTGATAGACGTTGAAAGTTAGAAGTAACAACGAATCTGTGCCAGTGTGGGTTTTTTTCCCAGAAAAACCCACTCCCCACACCTTAAAAAAAGCTAATTCTACCTTTCATTATTCAAGCACACCTTGAACTAATGTTTACTAATGCGTCAACGTTAATCCGTCACCCGCCCACACACGTGGGCGGAAGGGGTGGAGAAGGGGAGGTTGTCGATTAATCCGTGGGGGCGGGGGCGAGTCCTCCTCGAGTGTAAGTGCGCCCATTATTCAAATCCCATACTGCGCGCGCGCCGATATGGCAGGGATGAAAGTGAGCCCGCCGAAATGCTCAGATCTCTAATAATTTATGGGAATATCTGATGCTCTTAGCCTGGTGATGCGTAATTTATAATTGATTGTTTCATTCGTTTGTTTGCTTGCGAAAACTATAACCATAGTAATACATGAGATTCAATGCACAGACTTTCGATTGTTTCAAATAAAAATCTTGATAGCAATAGTAGTACAAATTTTCATATTTTAGCCACAAAAATAAAAACAATACTAGAACTTCATTAAGTAGATTAGCCAAAAAATTTAACTTGATTTTAATAACATTTAAAACGGCGTTTAAAAAAATCCAATGCGGTTTTTGTTTTTAAATTTTAGTTTATCTTATGGCTCTGAAAACAAAGCTATGCATTTAGATTGGTTCATTAAATTATAAGCCGACGCGCTAATTTTCCTTATTATCAATCAGAATTAGCACAGGGTAAATCAAAGTCCACAACTGAAGTGGCATAAATCAGGCTTCTGTACAAATGAACTTCAAAGGGCCCGCCGTGGACTTCCGCACAGGCTGTCGGCGTGTGGCGCTCCGGTCCTGGCTGACAGATGATATTGTGAAAGATAAATGAAGCTGGAGGGCCGCATATTGATTGTGTTTCTGCTAATGTTAAGGTCTAATCTACTAACAAGGATAATTCAGACAGTATTACGATATTTCACATGTGATCAAATCAGTTTAGTAATTTAATCGAACATCGTTTTCAATGTCACTATTAGTGATCGCAGTGTTGTGGTTTCAATTATGAAAAAGACGATAGTATTTTTTTAACAGAATTTCCTCGTCAGAAATCAAATTTTTTTCTGGTAGAAAAAAACCCTGTTGATTTGTGGTCGTTTGACAGTATTATCAGAAAATCTTTAGTTTAATAATGTCGTGGTTTAAGTTCCCAGTCACACCATCGGGTGGTCATTTGTTCTGAGTCTACGGATACAATTTCAGGCGCAATCATTATACGGGAGAATGCAATTGCACCAGAGAAATGGCCAGTCGTTCATTAATATATATTGGGTGAAAACAGCTTGTAGTGGTGGCGAATTCCATTAAAAATATTGATGTATTCTGTTTGAATAGAATATCATACAGATATGAAACATGAATAACTAGCCTACTAAAAGGCAATTCAACAGCTGTATATATGTATATATAAATAACTTTAAGTAATCTTATATAATTTTAATATAAAAAAAATTTCATTACGTGAACAAATTTCACAATTTATTGTCAAATTTTTTCTAAAATTAAATTTTGCGGCCCATATTATTATAATTTCTAAATTGAATTTTCTACCAATTGCATAACAGTTTTCATTTTCTATGAAATTTTAATTTGTTAATTATATTATGATTATACTCTCGCATTATAAGTCTCTGCATAATTTATCTGATTTAAATTATCAATTTGCATAGATATCCGAGAAATATTAATTACTGAAACAATCAGCGTTTTTATTGTGAGAATTATTAAATTGGGGAAATCCACCTCAATATTCGATATTGTGATTTTGCATTAATTTTAAATCGGTTGAATAGACCATAATTTAGATATTAAACCTAATGTTATGATTTTTTTTTTTTTTTATTATAAACATTTAGCGTTTTTTAAGGAAAGATATAAATATAATGTTACTTAGAAACATAAAAAAAAACTATTTTTATGCTTTCTATAAAAGACTTTAATAAGCTTATGGTTTCATAAAATACTTATTTTTAATTTTTTAAAATCAGTCTTTTATTTTAAAATATATTAACTTAAGTTTAAAATATATTAAAAAATTTACTAAATAAATTATTTCAAAATATATAAATATTACATAGGCAATTAGTCTTGTTGTTTTATTGTTATATTATGTATAATCTATTAACATTTAAAAGTACTTGTGGGTATACGTTAGTAAGAGTTTACGAGCACAAGTTATATATTTAAAAATTGAATTTTTTATTATTTTTAAAAATATATATTTCTCGCAAAGATTACAAGCTTGTTCGCCAAGTTATTATTACTCAATAGAGATAAATCAAACGAGTCGATAATGCAATAAACACGCGATCATTCACACGCACTCTGCACTTTCAGCAATAATCCATTAACATTAACAAATGCACGAAGTGCATGCACTCACGCACCCACCTACCCCAATGCAATAATTTCACAAAATAACACAAATCGATACACACAATAGGCCATGAGCACTTCATCAGAGAGCCATCTGCTCGGTCGCACGGGAGACCAAATCAAGTGGCTGTTGGTTGAGTTTCAATTTGATACTCAGGCTTTCACATCTAATGCGTGAAGATTGTTTTGTAACCATAAATACATTTAAAAACCGGTTTCGCCAATCTTTCACGTTGGCATTATCAAACAGAGTGTTTGATAATGCCAACGTGAAAGATTGGCGAAACCGGTCACAAATAAAAACGAATATGTGGAAAATCACTCAAGTATTTTATTCAAAAACATTTAAAAACTTCAATACCTTTAATAATATCATGTGTTTAAAACATCAACTCTTATAACAATTTCAATACCGTTAAATCTCAAAGTATTGAATAGTAACGTATATACATTTAAGAAATAGTAAAATATTTAAAATCCATTTTTTATTAAAACTTAACATATACATATATAGTAAAAAAATAAATTATTTGTAAATTAAGAAGTATAAAGATATTTGGATATGTTGGAATAGTCATTCTGAAGGTTATGTTTTGTATATTAAACCAGAATTAAAATTTATAGTTTGACCTTGATTTTCTAAGCGGCTTTTCTTAACAGATTTTATTAAATAAAATATAATTATAATACTCTAAAACGTGTTTGTTTCTTATTTGAAAAGAAAACTTTTAGTTTTACAGCCAATTGAGTTTAACGTGTAAATAATTAAGTTCTCCTACAAAAGAACGTTGTAAGCAAAATTCGTGAATAGGCAGTGTCCTACGTCTTGGGTAGAGTATAATGCGGTACATTGATAGCTGTATTAAACCCTCCCCCGCCCTCCCGTTACATTGTCCTTAGGTGTTTACCTAAGCAAGTACCGACCTCGAGTCTTTCTACCCCAAGAAAGCCAATAGGGTAGCTATGAATCACCCCTATACTCTGGACCCGGACGGTTAGCCTAACGGGCTGTATTGTAAGGGCTAGGGTGCAAGTATTAGTTATTGAGACAGGACTGATTGTGTTGAGAGTGAATTGATTGTATTACCTTAACATCCCCTAAGGTTCTCGTTATTCTTTCTCAATAAAGCTCCTTTGTTAATATGTGGACTCGCATTAAATTTTACAAACCCGAAAGTAAGGTCTACAAATGTTTACACAAAAATCGACTATAGTTTTATCTTTCATTTAAAAAAGCTAACGTGAAAATTTTTTAAAACTAGTCATAAATTGATAAATTGAAACTCGTAAGAGAGTCGTATACTTTCTGTGTACCGTTAAATATCAACAATTAAATTGCTAGTTATTTCAAATTTGAAAAATTCACGACTTACTTTACTGGGGTGACTATAACATTATTATGACCGAAATATTGAATAGCAATATTTGTATTTATATGCAGTTCTAGAAATTAATTGCAACATATTAAGAATTATTGTTGGGCAATATGTATCAAATATGTCTCCGTACAATATTGACTGTATTTGTTATTGGATATTTGTGCTGTAAAGTATTTTATCATATTTGTTAAAGTCAGAGATAACTCTTCTCAAATTTTCTCTTAACTAAATCTTGAAATTATTTTTTTTTTTTATTCTAGAAATATTTTTTAAAAATAGCAGTACTATATTGTGTTCAGTAAAGTTATTAACCATTGCAAACAGCATACGATTTCCATGTTTTTCAAGGTACTATTTGTTTTATTTTGTAATGGTCAAACTGAGGTTTTTTAGGTTAAATAAACATAAAAAAATTAAATTTAAAAAAAAACGTGGAAATTTCTTGCTACGAAACAACTTTTAGCGCCTCTTGCACTTGTATTGCATCCATCAGTATTTTCACACAGAGTGTTAAAGTACTCAGTTACGGTACATTTGATATGTGAGTCGTTAGCCAGTATACTATTTGCAAGAAATGCCCTCACTTCGGCCAAATAAAGAGGGGTGGATGGCGGCGGAAGGGGAGATCTCTCGGTCCAATCGCACTTAATGCACTCGGCCACCGAGGCGGCGAAGGGAATTCTTCCTGCACCAATGAGGCCTGCCAAATTACTCTTTTTGATGGTTTAATCTAAGTAACGTGCTATTTTATATTAGTTGCAACAAAAAACTTGGTATAAATGTGATCAAATGAACTTTTTTTCTCTGTAAGGAACATTGAAAAGTTTACTTGATGCACAATGTATATATATTTTTATTTTATGATCAAATCTATCCACACCAAAAGTTTTTTTCTAATAAACTCTTTTTGCAATTAATAGCGATATTAAAAAAAAATTAAAGTTTTTTTTTTTTTTTTTTTCCTTTGTATTCAGCGTATTTTGAAAAAAAAATATTTTCTAGAAAAAATCATCTGTGTAGTTTCATTTTAGAATTGGCTCCTTCGAAAAAGAAATATTCAACATTGATGATCGTTTGAAGGTCATGATCTGTGCTTTAAAATGTAAGCGATTTTTTTTTGCAACTGGTGTAAAAACATTCAAATATAAATCATTGAAAATAATAGTATTTAAAAAATATGCAATATATCATATTTTCTTATCTATAAAATAACGTTTTAATTATTTATACAATAAATCTCTCTCCTTCTTCAAAAAGCAATGTTTGCACTAAGGGTTACAGAAACGTTGGGTTTATTTTTAATAAATAATAAAAACTAGTTGAGGATAACCATAATTTCTATATATCCAAACGTTATGTACATATTTGACATTCGTTTATAAATATTTATAAAATACACAAAAACAATATGGAGTTTCTTACGTATTTCACAAATTATTCTTGTGTGACATCACCATCCTATTTATCTGCCTGTATTGTTTACGGAATTAAGTATTGTAGGTCTTTTTTTGTGTGTTAATAAAAACCTTTAATTGGTTTATAAAACATGAAGTAACATTTATTTAAACGCGTTTTATTTGGCGAGGATAATTTATTATCGATTCTTTAGAAGGCTTGCCGTATTCTTCAGTTCATGAGTAATTCAGGCTGCATCAGTGAAACAATTTCCTCGCGCTTGTAAAAGATGGCTCATTTATGTACGAAAGCACTAACTTGCTCCGTAAGTGTTTATTTGATTACTGTTATCGGCAGGTAATGTGTCTGCTGCAGGTGTAAACTCACGGGGGTTAACTGCCAGTTAATTAAAACTGGGGTCGTTTAACTGCAAGATTATTATTGCGGTAGTATCTAGCCCGTCGGGTGGGGAACCTACCGGAAGTATACAGTTCTACTAAGAGCTAATTAGCGAAATATTAAATTGCTAAATTTAATTACCTATAATATGAATTTTCCATACGATCAATGCAAATTTTAAATATTTTTTATTAGCTTTTTACAAACGAACCTAAATAACTTCAAATAAAACAAAGCTCATTCCATACAATAATAAATCATCATGATCTTTTAAAATATAAAATATGAGACATGCATTTTTAAAGAGGACTATTTTTTGTGAGCAATTCATATTTTATAAAAAAAATATCATCTAAATTGTGTTTTATTAACAATAATATTTTATTACCGTATTAATATTTTATTGATAATACATGTTTTTTTTCACAATAAATATTTTAAAAATACGCAAAAGATCACATCTCTTCTATCAAAACGAAGCAATAAATGTTTTCAATTTTCAACCCCATGCCAAATGCTTATTTAAGTAACATACTCGCCATACACTTTTACCATTTTGCGTGTCAAAGCACTTGACTAGCGTGCATTGTTATTGGATCCGCTGTGCATTAATAATACAGAGGCTAGCAATTAAGTAAGTGATCTGAGGGATGGAGGGATGATATCAGTAGACTTGGGAATCCCATGCACCCTCTCTGCGCCCACCCCAGTGCAATGTTGTGCTAAGTGCAGAATAGTGTGCGGCGAATTGTTGCGATCGTATCGATTTGTTTGATTTTGGGGTTTTTTTCATGAAATAAAAGGAATATTGTTAAAATATAAGACTTGTTTGATTTTTTATATATCTAATGATTTGACGTTAAAACTATATAACATAAATGAATGTTTTCTTAGTAAGTTTTTTAAAGATAACTCAATTAAGTATACCGGTCTTTGATTTAAGTCGGCGAAGGTTCTTAAAGAGAAACATTAACCTTTTTTAAGATTCAAATGCTTTATTCAAGGTAAATTAAAACCGGCTTTCTTAATCACGACTGCTTCTCACCTGAAAATGCCCGTTGAAGTTTAATTGGTACAGATGAACCTTTCCGAGGAGTCGCTCCTCAGGGGAGGCTGGAGGAGCGCCGAGGACTCCCCTTAAATGAAGCGCCTTTCAGAGTAATTGAGCTATTAACTGAAAAACGGTAACTATATATAATTAAGTTAGAAAGTTCCTGAAAAAATACAAAATGTCTACAAAAAATGTCGGCCGAAAAACAAAAGTGTTTGCCCGGCAAAACATAATGGTTTCAATTAACAATTAAAGGTTTATATTTAAGATTGAGCTGCATAAAAGTTCCCGTGTATAATAACCGTGATGATGCTAAAATAAATGCATACTCGCTTTCATGTTTTTTCACATACACGCATAAGAAATAAACTTTTCATTTACGAATAATAATCAAGTCAAAAATAAGAATTTCACAACAGCAACAAATTACAAAGTGTTGGTATTTCCGGGCTTATCAAGTTTAAAAGTAATAAAGTAATTTTTCCGAAACAATGAGCAATATTTTCAAAAGTTTTCTTGTTATTTTGTAGTGAATATTTAATAAATCATCGGCTAGTGATGCCCTGATATTTTTGATTAATGCGAGATTTTTATGATCAATTTATAAACCATCCTGCTCTTGTGAATTGAAATATGCTTGCATATATTTGATATTTCTGACACAGTATTTAGTGGAATTCCATTATAATGTTTATACTTGTATTTTTTGAAACGGCTAGTTTTGCTCTTTTGTAGGATGAGGATGTCGAAACATAAACATATTTTAAAATAAAAATACTTGTTTATTTCTCATAAAAATTTAAATCATCGCAGCCATCGCATTGAACAGTGTCTATTTTATCATCGTTATTGTTAGGTTCTGGCCTTCTTCAAGAAATGACGCCAGTAGTCTCTTCTCAACGGTGCCATTCTTGATTTGATATCTTTTACAAAGCACAGTAGCACTTCGTTAGACCATCCAGCAGTCTAACCATTGGTCTTTTCACACTCCAACGGTCTTCAGGGCTACTGTACAACGCCTTCTTTGCCTGCTCTCAATCGTCCATGCGGAGAATACGGCCCAGCCAGTGCTTTTTTCCAATTTTTATAGACAAACTTTCTGGTGCAAATCATAGACCTCAACAATTTAGCGTCTCCTTCAAACGTTTCCAACTTTTATAGGCCTATATCTTCACACAGAATTTTACGTTCATAGGCGTCAGAGGTCTATTCGTATTTTTTCGCAGCGTTTATGTATCCGAAGCGTGCGCGAGAACTGGCCCTATGAAAGGGTTGAACAGGGATTATTGTTCATCATCAGTAAGTCTTTTCTTTTGTTTGCGTGCGTTATTTGGAGTTAACACGATAAAAAAAATTGTGAATTTAGAAATACATTTTAATAATAAATTATTACATTACTTTTTGTACCTACATTTTATTACTAAACACCGACTGTAAATAATATTTCCGGTCTATGATATTTTGTAACCGTGTTTAATGAATACAACAAATATATTTGATAATCCGTAAGCATTCGTAGTGGATATTAACGCACAAAATATATTTTTATTTAGTCTTCTGAAGTCTACATTATTAGCCTTAGCAAATACTATTACGTAGTATTTTTCATAAAGCCGCATTTTTAGGTTAACTGTGTACACAATATTTTCTATAGTTAATCGATTCACACGTAAAATGCTTGAATTTGATATTTTCTATATTATTCTTAAAAACTTAGATATATTGGATCTATTTTTGTCAATATCGCAATAACTCAATTGACAAAGAGTAGTGTGTTTCGATGGTCGTGGATATGTGGGTTGAAATAACATTTCTGTCGTGAATTTGTTTAATGTGTAAATTTATTGCCTAAATATTGCGCACAAAGAGTTTATTGATTGAAGAGAATGTAACAGCAGTAGATAAATATGAATTAAAACAGCTGTGGCCGTATAATAACTTGAGGGGTGCACTTTATATGGCTTTGAGCTATACCCTTAAAATTACATTGTAACGTCAAAAATTAATAGCTGTTACATTCTCTTCAGTGTTCATTGTAAAAAGAAAGTCTCTGCTGCAGTGTGTGCTAGATACAGATTTCATTTTGTCTCTGCACGTTAGTGCATTTTCCTCGCGAATGCACCGAACATGGATGACAGGTGCAGACGAAAATACAGGCTCGTGTTGAAAATGAAGATATTCACTTTGAAAAATCTATTTGATTATTTTAGTTTTATCTAAAAAGAGATTTTATTTAAGAAATAGAAACATACATGACGTCATTCAATTTTAACATTTCTATCTGTATTTTTTTAACCTTGTAATAAATAAGGATAATTTTTGGGAGAATAACACTGAATTTTTATAAAAATGCTTATAATAGATAAAAGTGATACACAAACCAAAGCACGAAATAGTTGCGTATAGCTAAAAAATACTTTTATTCATATTGTATTTACATGCAATTAAACATTATCTCTTCTAGTTATTTGCATAAATCACTTATATTCATGACTACGCTTTCTTTAATTATTTCTGTGCTTATGCCCAATCGAATTGGCAATCAAATGTTATTTTATACCACCTGCAGAGTAATGCCAGTGCAAGGCTTGTGTGCGCATTCGGTAATATGGGATGGTTTACTTCTAACAGAGCCATAGAACGCCCGCAGAGGCAAAATAAACTTTCGTTTACGCGAAGTCCGTGAGCACGGCGGGTTAGTGCCGGTAAAATGAACCTCGGAATGTATTATTTATAAGTCGTAAAATATTTCCAATCTTTTGTATTTCGCCGACCTCATATTCTATTTACAACGAGTAGTGATCGCGCCTTTGCGAGAGCACTGCCACACGTCAGGAAATACACACTCCAGATGTGCTTCCCAGAATGATACACCCCGTTTGCTTTGATTCAACCCTCAAATTTAAATGTTAAATTGGCAAACAAACAATCTTTTTTACTGTGTAATATATATACATGCGTCTATATTCTATATATTTATATAAATTTTTGATAAAAATCAAAAAATTTCAGATAAAAACGCCTAACGTGGTATCACTAATACTTGTACAAAATACAAATTTTATCTATAAAATAAAGATACTATCGTGTATTATGCAATGAAGTTGGAAAGTAGGTTTCTGTTTCTGCTTAAATATTTAATTTTATTGCGTATTTGAATACTAACTCTCTGTTTTCTTCTTTATGGTAGTTTTTATTTCGAGAGATTTCGTGTTTAATTCAACTCTACTCACCAAAGAGATTTAAGTCGAAGCTTTACGATCTTATACCACAGTCGATGTTGAGTACTTTGGTCATAAATATTTCCTCATCCTTAAATAACCCCTAGAGAACTTTCATTAAAACCATATAAACAGGTAAATAATATTTTTGTTAGAATTAAGAAAAATAATTTACATTTAATCTATTTTTAAAACTTGTGGCAATTTCATTGTTAGAATACAATTTACCCCGTATTTTTGCCTTTTCAATAAGGATTCTCGTAGAAAACTATCGCTTGGGTCTCGCTTTATATTATCGATTACTTTGCTGTTTTATAGCTCATTCGATAAGGACTGCATCCAAGTCTCTCTCACACTCTGAATAATTTTATATCACGGTGAAAAGTTGATTCCAGTGAAAAATGAGTTTACTCCCATTTAGCTCAACACAGAGAAAATGAACAGTCAGTTTCATCAACTGAAAAATACTTATTCAATTCAATACAGTGTAGTTATTTGATTATTTGCAACTTTTATTAGTGTAATACACTTCAGTCAAATTACCACTCAAATATGATGGTCGGTTTTATAAAATATGTTGTTTGAATTTTGAGATAGATTTTATTTTATAATAGAAAGTATAGATTATATTTAATTTGGTTGTTTTTAAACTTTTAGCCAACGCAATTGGCTATTTATCAGTTGTGTGGCCATTATTATGTCGAAACTAATAGACGACCAAATAAACACAAATCTTTTAAATGCAAGCTTACATGTTATTTGATTCATTATTTCAAATCTATCTACATTACAAGATGATAAAATATGCAAATATAGCCCCATAAAGCGTCACCGTTAATTTTAACCACTTAAGTTGATAGAGCTTTTACATAAAATGTATTATTATACATTTTTTTAAAAATCTAATACAAAATCTTCTCAAAAGAAGATTTTGTAAAAGCATTTTGTAATGTGCAGTCAATACAACAGAGATTCTAATAGAATTAATATTCTCTCAATCCATCCATGGTGTTTGTGGTCAGCATTTTATTTGTGTAAGGAGGTGTGCCTTCGCATACTAATTCAAGATCTCTCGCTTTTGCCTGAGGCTTTCAATGTCTACCATCTGCTTATTGACCTCACAGAAATTTGAATAGTTTTAATTTTTTGATAGAAAATGTTGTCGGACGATTAACATATGGTAGATATATGCATTTCTAAAAATATACCATGTGCTACGATTAGTAATATACAGGTTTAGGTTATCATTAATTCAGGTCATGTACAATATTCAATATGAAACACTCCTATATTGATTAATCATTTGTGTGTGTATGTAATTAAGATACACCACTTTCAATTATCGCCAAATATTTGACTTGCTCAAAGAAAAAACCTACTCCGGATAAAATCCGATTAAAATAATGAAGAGAAATAAAGTCGAGCTTAACTAACGAACCGCTCAGTTCAAGATGGTCGGTCCCCTCTATTTATTTAATAATCAATACTCAGTTAATTCTTTTCGCAGGACGGAGAGTAAACATGACCACTTTTTTCATCTTCGGCTAATTTCATTAGATACTTGGCTTGTTAGTGACAACCAATCAAGACGATTCATGTCTTCAGAACTTCAAAGTATTCTTTGACATTGTTTCTATTACTTGAATGATTGATTATTGGTACGTTTAATAAGCCAAAATTAATCAAGGAATATGTTTTCACACTTTATTTTTTATGGCTGATGATCAAAGCAAATAAATGATTTTGAATATTTAGCAAATTAAAACGCATGTATCCAACGAATAATTTTATTTTGTTAATATTATGAACACATGTTACTTACCTAGCTTGAATTTTTAAGAAAATGAATTTTTGTCGTAGCATATCATTATCGATGATTAAACTAGTTAACATGGTAATTTTCTTGTATATTTTAAGCTTGCTGAAAAAATATAATTATTCATGAAACTCGGACGGTAGCAATCTGCTTCATTGTTATAATGATATCGTATACCACGATACATCTAGTAACAAGAGAATTGTTCTCCTTTTATAGAAGCCCTCGGGAGATTTCTTCACGCTAGAATCACCCCTAAGCACCAAGAATAGTGGGGTGGTTTTGGCTGTAGCTTTTAAGGGTGCATGTGACCTTCTCGGTACTGGACCAAGTCTATCTTGTTATACTGGACACTGAAGTGTTAACGTTATTATATACGAAGGTTCGTAGCATGAAAGTTAGTCTGAGTTATATGTAAGTGAGTTGTGACATTTTACATAGTGATTTACAATTTAAAAGTCCTGACAATACTCATATAAAAAAACATCGTTTTAGGATTTCAAAAAACAATAAAACAGATCTTTCATCCTGGTGCATCCAACCGGAAAAGCGGAAAATATTCAAGTAGGGATAACTATTTGACTATTTGCATCTTGCATTGCAGTCTCTACTTCTTACTGAGTAGTGTGATTTAAGACTCTCACTGTTGCCATGTTGCTTAGATAGCGGAAGCATCAATTTTTTTTTCATTTAGAGAAGAACTACTCTATAATATATTTGATATTAATGTATGCTATTCAATCAACTATTAGAAAATTATTTATTTTATAGCTCTATGTTATATCGGTCAAAATAGGTCTAGTTCTGCTCACAATTGCTCGTAACCTTCGGTTGTATTATGCAGAGCTCGACTGGTTGGATCATTTGATTGTCGGCCTTCAGGTGAAGCCGCCGCGCTGAAGTTTGCACAGACCCCAATCAGGTTACACCTAATTTCACCGCTCGACAGAGGTGGTTATCAAGATAACTTGTAGATCTGAAATCCCTCTCATTAAAAATAACGCAAAATAAAATAAATATAACATTTAAAAAAGGGTTTTTTGTGGAACGATACGCCATTGTGTGGCTCTTTTACATTTTCTGAATAATAATGAAATTTTTAATCGGTCTTTACGAATTCTGTCATTAATTTCAACGCTAGTAGATATTTTACTGCCAATGATTGTGGTTTTTATTAAATTATCCAATTACTTAAAAAAACATATAAACAATTATTAAAGGTTGGTGAGAATTATTGTGTTGAGTAGTATTTCATACGACCTACAATTTTCTTAAATAGCTTGATTTACTATTGTTAATATAGGTGTTTATGTTGTTATTAGTCGTGCGTAAATGAATTGATAAGTCAATAAGTTTTGCGATAAAGGTACAGACAAAGAATAAAAAAAGAGATAATTCATTTTACTATTAGAAAACTAATATCATTATAATAATAAATAAATCATCTCAACCAATGTGCTAACAAATTACGTATTCAACTACTGAAGCATTTTCTTCAAAAATCAGTCAAAGATTAGAAATAAAAGATTAATCAATAAGATCAACAAAAAAATGTAAATAAATGAACAATTAACTAGTTTATTTAAAAAAAAACGGGAAAATGCTTAATCTGGTTTTATTTTTTTTATGACTCATTTCATATTACGTTGTATAACACAATAATCACGTGATTCTTTATATTTCGGTTTAAATTAAAATTCTGCATTACTTAACTTTATAATCCAATAATAGTTCAGATTTTTGCACGAGTAGTGACGACTTAATTAATGTCAACACTTGACGTAATGAGGTCTAGTCGGACGTACAATATTAATTAATCATTATTAATATATCAAAGGTCATTAGCGTAACGATGCTTGACTAAGAACGTAAAATGCAATGCTAAGTTAGGAGAATTTAAAGTTATTGGTAGATTATTTGACATTAAAGTTAGAAGAATTCCCTGATATCAAATAAATAATTTTAATCGGTTGTAGCGGTCATCAAAAATTCACTAAAAAATTTATACGTATTTTCAAGCTTTAACGCATACCTCTACTACAATGAGTTTGTACTCCAAAAATTATGCACTCACTCCTCGTATGTAACGTAAAGGAAAACACTGAAAACAACTAAACAATTTACCTCGCCATTATTCAAAAGCGCGAACTGAGAGTCCACAGCGCAGCGCAGCAGAAGTTGCCAACAAAAATACCCTTGTTAGGCGATCTGGTATTACCTGAAGCCACGTGTCTTCCTCTACACGGCACAGGTGCGCAAATTACAGATGCGGCCTAATGAGAGGACAGGTGCTGCCGTGTCATTAGGCGGTCCTGTGCGAGGAAGTGAGATGAACATGTTGTGCATATCTCTAACTTGCAAATTGGAATATCCAGCAAAAGCATGACAATGGTAGCAGAGTATGAATTTATAATGGTATTTTTGTGTCCTTGTTAAAACTATTATTCTATACATCAATTCGTTTTATTTTTTAAAGGATCTTTAGTAATATGGAGATTTTCAGCTTTTATATTCGCCTGGAATATATACTTGTATTTT
This sequence comes from Atopsyche davidsoni, assembly GCA_022113835.1. Taxonomy (NCBI): domain Eukaryota; kingdom Metazoa; phylum Arthropoda; class Insecta; order Trichoptera; family Hydrobiosidae; genus Atopsyche; species Atopsyche davidsoni. The sequence continues at coordinate 2,533,349 of JAILWY010000006.1, read as the reverse complement.
ATAATCATTAATATTTTTACCGAACTCTGCTTTGATTAAATTTATCAATCTTTGCTTTTTGAATATCAAATTCAATAGAATAAAATTTTTCTTCTTTTCTAAAGGTATTTTTTATGGACAAATAATTTACCAATAATAAATAATTGGACGTGTATTTAACTAATATAGTCTACTTTTTATGTAGACTATATTAACGTTAAATTGGATGCAAAAAGTAATCAACTCCAACATGATAGCTACTTAGAAACATAAATTTATTTCACATGACTTTTTTATGTATGTATTTTATTCTATATATTCAGAGATATTTTGGTATCTTTAACATAGTCTGTCAAATAAATATACTTGATGGGACACTTCAAAACTGACATGCTCCTTAATAATATGCACACACAACCCCCCAATATTTTCCGACCTATTACTAGCCACGACTTACAAAACAAAATATAAATGCTGAATAAATGTAAACGACTACTATAAAGCAATCGAGATAAGATCTGCAATGCAGCGGAGAGAATCTCGATCCTCCGCCATTGTTAAAATGGCCTCCCCGAGGACCGGCCCGGACACATTAAATCAGATGCAAGGGATGCACTTTTCTAGTTAAATTAAAATTTCGATGCCCCTTGCCAATAGTGTACTTTCTTTCGTACGTGCCTGGAATCTACTTCCATCTTAACTTTTGTGTATTCTAATATAATCTAATTGTTATTCGAATGGCTTGAATATCCCCAAAAAGTGATTTCACTAAACAAATTTACTAAATGTTTTGTAAAACTTTTTCATAAAGAATAACACTCATAAGTAAAACGCTGATTTTAAACACACTTCGTAACATCGTTTTAAAAATGATTCTTTCGCAATATTGTATTTATATTCAAGAAAATAAAATTTCCCATGTATCGGACCCGAAAAATAAGACACAAATCAAAATTAATTGACTCAAAACCATATAAACTTACAATGGCTGCATAAACTTAACATAATATATCTGTTAATAATATTTGTTACATATCATAAAAGGTACATATTTTTATATAGTATAATAAGAAAAAATATATAAATAAGGCATAAAGTTATCGTTTTATTTTGAATTAACTTTTAAAATCAAATAACAGTATTTAAAATGTATTATAATATATTAATCAAAATGTTTGACATGTTTATATTATAGCAATTTAACGATAGCCGTGTGTTACATTTAGAACACTTATATTTTACTTGTAGTTTATTAAATTTATATAAAAAAAATATTTTACAACCAACCGCTTACTTAAAGTATATGAAAAATCCCCCAAATAAAATAGATACAATTATTATAGGGAGTGCTCAAATATAAATATACATATCAAACAAAGAGTGTAAGATTTATCAATGCCTATTTATGATAGGTTGCGTGGTATAGAGATATTAAGTTGCATGGAATAGTAAAATCTAGCGCATATATATTTCATCAGTAACTACCCTCAGATACGAGGGGTGGATCTTGAAACGATTAGGGAAGAGAGAAGTATCTGCAACTGTAGAAACGGGGGGTCGTAAAACTGAATGAAATACCGAGTTAATTGTGATCCATAAAAAAGTTTTCAAGTGTTTAGATTCCAAGAATGATAATGGTGTAAGCTTAACTAGCAATCATATTAAATTAATTACCTCTCTTTTTGTTGAAAACGTGAAATGTAGCATGAGTGTTGTTAAAATTACTTTATTCAAAATATTTTTCATGTTTTTTTTTTTATTGTTTTAATTATTTTATCCGAAAAATTCCTTTCAATTATACATTAAAAAATAATGACATGTAATTTGGTAAATTGCTTTTATTTACGGTTCATTTAATTCTCTGCTGTTGTGAAGTTGAACGTGTGATCAAAACCCGATATCATTAAAAAACGTGTTTTATTTTTGATAAAATCTGTGAATTACAAATAAGCCGCGCAGGGAGAAATTCGGGTAATTCAATTACAAAGGAAATTATGGTAATTTGAACATAAAAAAATTGTTGTTTCTGTTGTGCTTTCTTTAAGTATGCTAATAAATCTTAGATCCACACGTTTCGAATTTTTTGATAATTATTATTGAATACTGAAAATGATTTACCTACACTTAATGATTAACCTGAATCTAGAATACATCCCAAAAAGTTTGTTAACCTTTGTACCGTCCGTTTTCTCTGACATATTTTCTGATAATGTATAAGAATTAGGTGTATTTAAAAATGATTGTTACTTATTACATGGAATGCTTCTCGAGTATGAGGCACGTGCAATAAATAACTTGGAGGCATGACTCATATCCTATTCTTTTAAAACATCGGTTCATAATGCGGGGTCATTTTCATACTATGCCCTGGGAAAATGTGCAGCCGACCTGACCAGGTGTGCATAATGTAAGCTAGACGAAGTATGTACGGAGCTAAACCAACTTCAATCACTAGATACCGTTTATATGAATATATGAATAAATATGTACTCTTTTGATTGCACAAGGGAAGTTTTAACTTATTTTGCATAATTTACGTTGAATTCTGTTTATTATTATAAATTATTATTTTTTTTGCCTGTCATTTATATTTACTCATCAAGTCATCCTGCACGTTGTTTGTATATCATATAATATTATTTTTTAATATAAAGTTGTATTATTATTTCAAAAAAAAAATTCGCATATACGTATTATATCTTTGTTGTGAAGGCTATTCTCAGTGGTGATTATTTTATTATTTAGACCAGATTTTCTAGATAAATATCATGATCAATTTTCCATTAGCCATCTTTTTTATTTGCTTGATGATTTTCGGTTGTTTTTGCCTGCTTCTATTTTTTTATAAATAAAATATTTTTTCTATCTGCTTTTGACTATAAAAGGTTTTTTTTTTGTATACCAGACATCTTTATTTTGCAATTAATGTATATATTCATTGCAATGTTCGTATTGATTTATTGTGTTTTAATTTAACACATATATGATATATTTTTTCTAATTTTTATTTACATTTATTTATCAATATTTCTCGTGAAACGATGTAAGAAACTTACTCATGAAAATTTTGCGTCCAAAATAATTTAATTGATAAAATTAATTTTCATGCTATGATAACATTATTTGTTCGTTTAAATTCTACTTTTATAGAATAAATATTGTGGTTTTATGTGTGTATAATATACCTAAAACATATTAGTAGATTTTGTTATGATTGCCACTGTTTGTTATATATTATACTCTTTATCAACAAAAATAACAAAAGATAAAAACGATATAATACCTATTTAGAAACACACATATAATAAGGGCTGCACAAACGAGGGTGGAACCACGAAATACGCATAAAGCACTATTATGCGTTGATGTATTCGTCATCCGTCCACATCCGTGGGGTTGCCATCGTAATTCTGGTTTGGCGTGTTCAGGGAACATATCCATCCCCCATGGAGCCACATCCCTTTACTGTTTTCGTCACAGCCAGTGTCGCCGACACAACACGACCTGGTAATCACCCGCGCCTCGGCTCCACGGGGAACAGCGCACCTGGCGCAAGTCGAGGCACAAATAATTCATCACAATCACCTATCGCTCCGCTATGTACTCACTGAGCTATCATTATTGGTAAGTTCGTTTCACTTGAGTTATGAAAATTAAAAAAAAAACTGTTTTCCTATAAACGACTTCGTTGTTTTTTTATTGTTAAATAACTTCTTTTGAAAATAAAATAAACAAGCTAACAAATATAATTAAAAAAAGCTTCAACTATAAATTAGTTAAAACAAGCAAATTTGCTTCCTAGTTTAAATTAAGAGGTATAATAATTGTAATAACACCTTTCATTAATAAAGGGCATAGTGAATTTTTAAAGAAAGAATCAACTGACTAGACAAGCATGTTTGTGATTATTTAATATATTTGTGTAATTTAATTGAAGTTTTTATAAAAAAATTAATATTTAAATTACTTATTCAAGCGATTTCCTCATGCATCGGCATATATAAAACAAAACAAAAAGTGTCATGGTATAGCACTAAACGTTTATAGTTGCATCTTATTAAATTGATATTATCTTTCATATTCATTACTCACTTTTACATAAATGCGATTAACCTCATTAATTATAGATTTATTGTTTTCCAAAATAGGTCTATTTGTAAGCCAAAAAACATTGATCTCTATTTTTTCAATACTACCAAATGAAGATATATTAATATTTTGCTTCTGAGGGGTAGTTAGAGAGTTAAGTATAAGCAATATTACAAAGTATTTTTAAAAATATGCGCACAGTGTGGTTGCAAAAGTAGAAATACCCGAAAGACGACCCCCGAGAGCACTGTAGCGAAAGATTTCAAAATCAAAACCCGATACATCACGACAGCATTGTCTTATTGCATAAAGGTTCGCCATACATTCATCACCGCCTCGGCTGCATTTAGTTCACGTATTGTTATTTTGGAGCGGTGTCTGAGTGCGCACCCGGATCTTGGTATTCCGAGGGCGAGTCGGAAAAATCGAACAAGACACATTGCATATCGAATGAAGAAAGATATCATTCACACTTAGGAGCCAGTATCGGCATCCTCGCGACAAGCGCCAGCGGATATGTATTGCTTCCGAAAATCTTACGTAATGTCGCTCTAAAGATATATTACGACAATTTATGTCCAGGTCAACTGGTGTAACCGGTATTTCTATAAAATCGATATTTTGTTACAAAATATTACTGATTTCAAAATTCGGAAAATTGTAATTTTCTGTAAAAAATTTATCTGGTGTTTATTGAGGCTCAGTGTTATAAGTAAGTTAAAAATTGTATGATTTTGTTTCTTGGTTAAGATTTTTGAAGTTTTCAGTTTTCCGACGTGTCGGTTTCCGCGCTGAGACCAAATTAAAAAAAACCACATTTATAAAAAGTTGTGTGGCCTAGTTGTAACTGAGTGTGCTAGTTTTTGTCATTTTATGAAATTGACTTGCTTGAAGCATAATAGCAATATTTAGATAAAAAATATTTTTTTTAAATTACGTACAATGTTTTGAATTTAAAACAATACACATTGAACGTTATAAAAATACAGCGCGGAAGTGAGAATTGCTCACACATATTTGTCTAGAGAAACCAGCTGAGGATTTGGAGACGGAGACACGTCCCCGCTCCTGATGAATGGAAATTGGTTGAAGATCTCCGTCAGCGAAGAATCTCTTGAGTGGCCGTAACTCAATAAGGCATTCTCAAATCAATTCAAGCCCGGCCATATTCTATCCGAGTTACTTGAAACGCCTACATATAATCTTTTTCATGAATTCGTACTAAATTCGTTTATTTCTTGATATATATTTTTAATAATTGAATTCAAGTGGTTGAATTGATTTAAATATTTAAACCAAAAGAAAATAATTACGGTATTCGTATTTTTTGTATATTTTTAGTTTTCCTGTTATTTTTACAATAAATATACGAGAAGTCAATAATTCATATGGTATCACCCCGATCGCGGTGCACGAGATAGTCGGAGAGGTCCTATCCCGCGGTGATTTTTCTCAATTTGTCTTTTACGATGCGCCAGGCAGATTTACAGGGGGCTGTTCTGATCGTAAACGGGGCACGTGGCCGGGGATGACCGGCCTGGGGGGGGCCCAGTTAACCGGGGGTGTGTAAGGTGCAAGAAAATCATTTCACTTTTCAATCTAAATAACCAAGAAATTTGATACAATAAATAGCCAGCCAGCATAACAAAAAAATATCGAGTTTTGAATGTTGAAGAGCAATTATTAAAAATTATTGGAATAACTAATGAGCGGCAAATGAAAACATGTATTCTTTTAATTAAATAAAAGTGTTGTTAAGAAGAAGGAAATAATCATTTGTTATAGAAAAAACCTAATGCGATCAATCTTAACAGCGTAGAAAATATATTTATTATATTAAATCAAGGAGATATATGAGATGTGCTACAGTACTTAGAAAAAATTCCAAGAAGAGCTTAAAATACAAATATAAATCAAACTTGCGAAAAAAATGCGTCTTAGATATATATTAGATATATATACTTAAGCGTATACAAAACTACTGTTGCTTTAAATTCTTAGGTTTGTTAAAAAACTGCTTTTTATGGTGTAATTTTTAAATACAATGATTTCGGTTGGCGCTAACATTTTGCTCACTATTTTTGCGTATCATCCCTTAACAAAAAAAAAAGTACCTGACAAGTTATTAATTTCCACACTAGCGACAGCCATCATTATTCACGAACCCTCTGGGGAGTTTGTTTCCGGTCCCGCGGCCACAGAGGTCCTAACAGGATAAGGCTGTTCCCCAAAACATCCTGAAACATCGCTCCTCCGAAGGGAGATGGACTGGAGGGAGACAGTGATTAGTGCTCAGGGCTGACCTTCTTGATTTGCACCCCTGTTACTAATAATGCTTAATAACATTCCCGCTATGCGTGATTCCGTGATTTCACTCAAATAACAATTAATTCGTTCTTAATCGCTTAGTGAATTTTACTTGAATAAATGTTACAATTATAAAAAAATATGTTTATTCAAATACGTGAAAGTTATAAAGTAAAGATATTTTAAATGAAATTTTATAGAAACACCCCCAAAGCATTTTTTTTAAATTCAAATTAAACCTTTTTACACCCTGCAATAGACTTTTCAACCCACCGTATTCATTTTATACACTTTTCAGCGTAAATATATGTTTCAACGTTATTACACCTTTAACGCATATAATGTCAATTAGTGGGAAACGAACGGGCGACGTGAACTTTTCATATAATGCTATGTTTCACCAAATGAAGGCGTGTAAAAAGGGGACTTATAAATTCGCACGTATTCTCATTTAAGACGCGCTCATAAATTTTATCCTCTGTCCGCGGGAGTAAAGTTTGTTATATTACACGGAGTATCCATTTTTAGCTTCTTACATAAAATTCCACCCAGCGACTGGAAGGTCGGGGCGTGAGTGAGTGCGCGCCGGTTTTTTCCCAGTTACGGTCTGTTGAAATTTGTATTATGTCAATTTCCATAAACCGTAAACCGTTTTATGCGTTATTTTCGTGCGTTTTAAGCGCAAGTGATCTCGTAAAGACAATGTTATGCGTAATTTATTGGGTAAAATATTTCGCAAATACCACTGCTTGGATGTAGACGGATTTTTTTTACTGCAAATAGTTTTTTTTTTTAAGATAAGAGTTCTCTGCGTGTACACCTCTCATTTTTATTTCATGATTTGTGGATCTCCGTTTTGTCAATGTAAATGTGACTGTTGTTTCAATTACATATTAAAATTAATGTGACGATGAATTATCTTTATATTGAACAGTAACACACATTGTGCTTGTTTCTTTTACCCTGTTTCAGATTTTAAAACCTTAATGACCTTTGGACTTTTTCTTTGTTTTTAGACTGTTATTGTAAAATATTTTACAGTGCATAAATAATACAATTTTATATATTAATAAAATATAATAAAGAGATTGAATTATTTAATCAAGGAGTATAGTTCTTACCCCGTAAACAAGCTCAGACGACCGCAGTCTCTCCAGTTTAGCGACCGAGCAACGTCTTGCAAGACCAAGTTTTTCCTGAATACAATTACACCCCCGACGTATCAGGTTTCCGGGCAATTTTATTTATCAAGAAGAAGAGCTCCGGCACAAGCGTGATAAATTGAATTAAAATAAGGAACAGCAGTTGCTTTGTACGGCTCTATTCTTCGTACTTTTGTCGGAGGGACAGTGTCCCACAACACAGCTTCTAAACTCTACGCAAAAGTCTTAGAATTCCTTCAAAGCGTTGTAATTATTTTTATCCTAATCTTTTAAGTAATTCTGCTATACGATAAAGTTATAACAATACTTAAATACTTTTTGCTAGTTAAATTACAGATTGTTTGTGTTTAAATTGTATTATTCTATATATTACATTTATTGCCTAGATATCAATGCAAAAGGTTTTTTTGTTTGTTATGTAAGATTATTTAAAAAAAAAAAACAATTATCTTATACTTCTAGTGTTATCATGAATTATTAGTTGCGAGTTTAAAACGTTTCCTCTACTAGTTTTTTTTTACTGATTGAATATCCTTTTAAATTTATTATCAAAAGTTGAAGGTCACAACCAGTGAACCAACGGATAATATGAGGACGTTGATATATACTTAAAATCCAATCCATTTCATTTCATTAAGTGTGAGTAGTCCAGCTCAAATAGCAATGATAAACTACTTAATGGCATCCACTGACCCTTCGTCTGCTGTCTAATATCCGGCTGATCCACAAACATCCCCCACTCCCCATGCCACCCCCTGGGAGCCGTGACGTCACGCACCACCAGCTCCCCCGCTACCCGGTCAGCTGTTCGCTAATTCCGATTAACTACCTATATTAGTGCACGTGAGGAAAAATATACGCCCACGTACATTTAATGGAATAATATATGTGTTTGATTTATATGTCACATTCCGATTTGTGCAAGAGTAGAGTGTGAATTTATTTTTTCCACTTTTAAAAGAATCGTTGAAAATCCTATATTTTGATTACTATCAAATAAAATATATATATATATATGTTCATATATAAATCCTTAAATGATAATGTTTACATGCAAGCAATATGATCTCCATTATTTGGACAAAGACCAAGTTTCCGGTTTTAATTCGTCCAAACTGCATGCAAGTGGGTGGGTCTAGCAGTCCCGTAAGCCGATGGCGGATTAATGGGCGAATATTACAGGGAGACAGAGGATAATTCCCGGCACCAAACAACGTCGTTACTAGCTACTAATTATACCTTAGCAGTTTACTCCTGACTGTTGCATTCGGGTCTCCTATGGCCCTGAAGGTAAACCGTATTTTATCAAAACACCGGCTGAAGTAAAATTAATTATAAATGCCAAAACTGAAATCTTAGAATTGCTTCTTTGTATGAAGCTTCAAATAAATTATTGAAAATATCTAATTATTTTACATTCGTCAACTTTTTGTGGTAGTTTTTGGAAACATCCGCAGCAGTTTTTTTGCTTTTCTATTCTTTGAAGCATTGTGAGAATAATTAGCAAATTATAAAAAGGCGTTTGCATCAAAATATAAATTAGAAATCACACTCAGCTTCTAAAAAATAACACTACAGACACGACTTATTAAAATGCACCCAAAAAAACAGCAACACTTTGAATGGAAATGTTTAGTAGCTTTCGTGTTACTATTCCACTTTTTAATTTATTAATTTAATTTTAACTGAAATTGCGTCTATATTCTAGAATCGTATTCAACTAAAAATGAAGGCTGAATATGCTACGATATTCACCACCCGATTTATTATTAAATAATTTAAAATTTTGATCCAGCGTTCTAGCTAGTCCACTCTGAAATTTGTAAGCTATGCACTCTGCGAATTCTCTGATATATGAATCCGTTAACAAAATTGTGCCGTTGTCTGTGCTCTCCCAGTTGTCCCATGCAATGGCGGTTCATGTCTTAGTTGCTTGCAGGTGGTAATTAACACTTAAGGAAACGAATGCTCTTGCTCTTACGCCGAGGCTGCGGTCCACGCCGGGGTACTTATTTGAATCAAGTCACAATTACATTAACATTGATTATTCTTTATTGCATTTAGAACTAGTGCCGCTGAGTTCCAAGCTTTGGAGCGTTGCGCTTTAATTCTAATTTGATAAAAGCTTTTGTTTAATTTATCTCAATTACAGTGTCCCATATTTGCTTGATAGTCTAAGTTAACATCCAATTTATCTTGTACAAAAAATACAATAAAAAATAAATATATTATTCTTGCTAAAAAAGGATTTATAAAATTTTTGGTAGTACGACATTTTTTAAACTGCTTTTCGATATTTTAAGTAAATAAACCATATTTTGTAATTTGTAATTTGTTTTAAAACACAATAGATTCTTGCATTGCTTTACCATATGTAAAATGTTCGTTTATTATTGTCACAGTACATAAATATTTTTTTTTTAAGTAAACTTGTAATTATGTTAACGTTTACTAATACATATATTTTTAAACAAAATTCCGCACATATCTTTTATTATGCGATTTAAAATACAAATTTTATACACCTTATTCATTTACATATTAATATCTCATAAGGTTTCAGGCCATTGTATTATTATATTACCAGTTAAATACAATCAAACTTTTACAAAGTATCAATCCTTTTGAAACAATTTAATGCAAGTTCATCACACAAATTTAAAAGTGTTGTTTGACAGCTTTTAAGCAACAGCTAGCGTATATTTTATACTTATATCCTATGGGAATGGGTCAATAAAATTGACACTTTGCTCACTAAAATATACGAAAATTGGCGAACTTTGAGCGCAAACCTTGTTTATTTATAGAAAGTATATCGAAGGAGACATTTCCCTCAGGCATATGGCTTAGTGATGTGAAGTGAAAATAGAGAGCAAATTCTGATACTGATTTATTTTAAATTGTTTATTTAGTTATATTTATAAAGTTTTTTTTTTCAGGTTTTGTTCGCAGTCCAGCAAAATTTCAGTAAGTTTTTTCTCCTTAATTTTGCATGTTATACATAAATTATATATTTTTTTATCAATGAATTCCGGATCACGATTTACCGACATCGGTTCATAATATTTTTTTAACGATATGAAAAAAGGATTACAGGAAATATGAGTTAAAAAATATTTGCCTTTGTTAAAAAATCCCTACATAAAAAATAACATTGCGCCATATTTAATCATAAATAATTACTGACAACTCAACGCCCTACTGAATGTTAAACCTGCCCAATGTATCAGGACTGTATCCGACCCTGGTTCAATTTTAATTTGCATAATGCCTTCAATGGGCTGGACTTCTAAATCCAAATATCATAAAGTTCGCAAAATATATTAATATATCTTCATAGCGTGTGGTTAGCCACCCAAACTGTGGTTCCCACCACAGGTCGGGATAGTCAAACAGTATATGTTGTCACATTGAGGAATAGATAGCTTTCCTTGCAAAAGGTTTATTTTTATATTTTATAACTTATTGTTTATTTAAAATTATTATAAACTCATGTATGTCCATTTTAGCTAAAGCGTTATTTTTTATCTTTTTACGATTGCTTATATAATTCACACACACACACACATATAAATGAAAGTTGTGATTTTCTTAGTTATTACATTTCAAACATGTTGAGATTAACTGTGATTCTGCTTTTTACGTAGAAATAAATAAAGTGTTATATTTTTACACGGCAAAGCTTTCTCAAATAATTCGAACTCCCTCGTATCCGAACATCACGAGTTATTTCAGGAATTCGGACACCGCGTGCATGTCCCATCCAGGTCCGACATTACGCGGAAAATCTCTTTACACAACGAGTATTACAAGTCACATTGTGAGCCCATCCTTGTTAGCGGAAAAGCATAATGAACTTAATTAAAAATAACTGTTATAAGAAAGTAAAAAAAAATTGCATGGTACTAACCAGGTTAAAATAAATAAATTAAACTTTGCCTGCTCTTAAAAAAAATTTCAAATGCGAAATTAATTCTGTCTAATTAGTTACTACCAGCTCCTTCAGAATTTCAGTTTATTTAAAATTCATTGCCTGGAAAGACGCAATTGATAAAAATGTAAAACACAGGTTTAATAAATCATTGAAATTATCAAGTATCAAAAAATTTTGCATCATTTTATTTACACATTCACACGTGAAACTCATTTATTTTATACTGTATATAAATAAGTTTAAAAAATTGTATTTGCTACCATAATATATCTTGAGTATTTGAATCGCTTATAAATTATCATTTAACTATTAACATTCTTGAAAACACTAAACTGCAATGCTGTTGTTATCTAGATTCACAATCTACCTAAACCCTAAAAAATAATTTTTGATAAACTGACTCACTATTTCATGTTTGAATCTTAAAAATAATTCGGAGCTCTTTTCAACAACTTCAAACGTTAAAATGAGAATTCAATGGTTTGCTGAATCATACCAATGCATCAAAACAAATCCGCCAATAATAACGAACACTTTAGCCCCAGTTGGGGTAGTTTGTGCTTTTGAACGGGTATTTTCATCCCCGCGCTGAGCGTCCAATCCAAACAGAAACTCGCCAATGTGTTTTTAAAATTGGGAGCATTAGCTTTCCGACGATTTCTCCTATAAAACGACGAAAAATTCATACACATTACTATCCGCCAGTTCAATTATTTATATTTAATTTTCTTGATATTTAAAAAAAAATGCTAATACTACACAAAATAAATACATGCGAGAAAAATAAAACGTATCCTGTTATTTGAACAGTACAATGTGTATAAATATTTAATCAACTGATAGTCTTGAAAAAAATTTAATCACAAGTATATAAACATCGAAAATAAATAATTATAATTTATTATATAAAAATATTAGGCCGTTTGTGAAATTTTAAAGATAAAAACAAAAAAACGGTACCTCTCACTTACTTATTCTTTTCAGCGTAATATTCAAAATGACATTTTTCTATATGAAAAGTTCATTAATAAATTCTGTTATCCTTTATGGGAAGTATACTAAAGACATCACGTACTTACATTTTATGGTATTTCACCTTCCTTTGACCCAGGATGGCAAGTCACTTTCAGCCTTTAAGGAACTCCTTTCTACAAAAATGTATCACATACCTGAGTGTCCTTCGAGCATTCCTTGCACCTCCCTATTTTTAGATACTTTTGCAGACAAACATCTTTAAAAATAAAGTGATTCCTTGAGCGTGTTGGGCTAATAAACTGAAGCACTTAACTATTTTCCCAGACAACAATATTTTTTAAAAAACTAACTAGCAAAGTAAAAATAATTTCAAGTGATATAATAAAATAGTAATTAAAGTTCTATTTATTTTTAATTCATTCAAAGCTATTTTTATAAATTTCTATGTGTTTAATTTTTTTCTTAGAGCAAGAATAATTATGTTTCCTTTCGACATTTGTTTTTTATTGAAAAACTTATTTTAAGCTCAACTGCAAATGTTTTATAAATAAATAACAATTATTAATTGAGTAGTCAGTAACGCATCTCATGGAGTAAAAACATCTGGTATCAGGCAATTTTGCAGCAATAGCTGTGGTGTTGTGGGTTTGTTTTTGGGCATTTTTTTGAGGATTAGTCTCGTGGTGATTTATGAGTTGATTATTAACTCTTTTCACTCCTTGGTCACCAGTTGGTTTAGTGCTGAAATTCGATGTGCGGTGATAACTATTTATGGTGATATCTTGTATATGTTTATGTGATCTTGTTCTTTAAAGTTCGTTCGTAAACACTGCCTATATAATTTTACAAAGATGATGTTATCTCTCATTCAAACTACGTAAGAATAGAATCTAAGATAAGTGCGGCACCATTAATGACTGCACCGTGGTCTCAGACAGCCGTGGCATAAGGACTAGATGTGTATATAATCAACCCTTTATATTTTTTGCTTGTACTTCTTACCGTAATCATTCATTTGAAGGTTCTTATTTGTTTAAACTTATATTGCACTGAGGAATAAACTTTTTTCTTTCCTTACAATATTAATTAGCTTTCCATTCACTTATAAAACCATTATTTAGATTGCTTTATAATATCTAATACCATTAATATAATATGTATAATAAACCCGGCGAAAGACATCAAACTACATACTATTGTGATACTTGTCCCGAAAAGCCGGGCGTGCATCTCGCCAATTGTTACATGAAATATCATACTAAGACTTACGAGGGCGGTCCGTAAAATAAGTTCCACGAATTTTTTTCACATCAAAAAACTGGTTTATTTGCAAAGAAAAGTACATTTTTGGAAAGTTCAGACTTTATTTTATTTTTCTACATAATCGCCGTTGCGTTCTATGCACTTCTGCATTCGAGGCACCCACTTCTTCAAACCGGAGTCATAGAACTCTGCCGCCTGTCCGTGTAGAAAACCAACAACCGCGTTTTGCACCTCTTCACCTGTCCGGAATTGGGTTCCGCCAAGGTTTTTCTTCAACTCGGGGAAGAGATGGAAGTCACTTGGTGCTAAGTCTGGGCTGTAGGGTGGGTGAGACACCATTTCCCATCCAAATCCTTCGATGAGGGCTGCGGTTCGATTGGCGGTGTGCGGTCGGGCGTTGTCATGGTGAAAACGCATATACATTATACATTAAATATAAAAACATAAAAGTTTTATGTGTTAATTTGTGAGTGTGATCATTTTAAGTTAGAGGCAAGAAAGCGCTACGAAACGCTTCGAGTTGCTGATTAGTCCGCTCGAAAACGGTCTCGCGTGCAAAGGGTTAAAATTATATATACAAAAGTTGCAAGGCCGATTCGAAAATGAAACAAATAACGAGAGGTTTTCGTACACCTGAGAGGGTAGGCCTGAAGGGGTTGCCAGCGCGAAAATGCAAAAAAAATCACACGTCAGTCAATCGCCGGTGCGGCCCGGTAACGAAGCGGCTTGGGATGCACAACACGCGGGGCGGGGTGGGGGGCGCGGGGCGCGGGGCGGAGGGCGCGGGGGGCGCGAGTAAACCGCGCCCCGGGGCGTGCTCGGCCCGGCCCGGCCCCGGCGCGTGCCCCGCATACGCCCAGGGGCGGCGCGCGCCCGGCGGGATGCTAATTAAATTAAATCACAAAACAACAACCTCGACTGCTTTTGCGTTATTGCGAATTAAATCAGAGTGAATTTTTTTTTCAAACTTTAAAAACTTTAAAATATTTTTGATAATGATTAAGTACATTTTTTCAAATATCGAAAATTGATTAAAGACACTCTTAGAACATCGTGATTTGTGTGGGATTCGGACCCACATCTCCAAGCTTATACATGGCAGGTGCATTGCCAATTATGCTAACGAATCACTAGTACTAGGCAAGAGTTTTTAACAATCATATGCTATAAATGAAACAAGGTACTTATTGTGCCAATTAAATATTGTGTGACTTGCAATACAAGATTTTTAACACAAAGTACTGAGTGAAGCATTTAAATCCGATATTATTATTTTTAAAGTCTATTTGATTAAGCCAATACACAGACCGTCTCACAGGAAGTACGATTTTGCCTATACAGGTTTGACTATCAAGCAATCAAACTTGTATAGGCAAAATCGTACTTCCTGTGAGACGGTCTTCAAAAAAAAATCAATAATATATATTCTATAAATATAACACTTGATAACAAATTAAAAATTAAACCCCATGTTTTACAATATTCAACTGATAATAACTGCCCCAAAGACATGCATATTTTTGCTATTTTTAAAACCTTATTGTATTTTGATAGCATATCTGTTAATGACATAAGAACTTCTTGAATTCATCAAAAAACAATGTATTCTTGTTGAGGGACAAGGCATTTTATTGGTGAAGATCTCTTATTATAATGATAAAAGTAACTTTGTATTCTGTCTTCACTTCACTTCAGGTCATCATCAGATGCATGCAGTTATGCATCTGATGATGACCTAGTCTATTTGGTCGAAACTAGTCATGCCAAAAATATAATAAACTCAAAGTGAAAACAGAATACAAAGTTGCTTTTATCATTAAAACAATGTATTGTTTTTGAAAAAAATTGATAATTTGTTTTGGGGTATCCCTCGGATGGTGCGCCACTGGTTCACTCTGCATTGTCAGTAAAAATCGCGCGAAATCTTCTACCAATATGAAAGCTTTTTTTAATGATTGGTAAACGTTTGTTCTCTATGGTTTTTGGACGGTTTTTTTATTCGTGTGTCTATGGAACGTGATCAAATTGTCGTGAGTCCTGCACATGTACATGACGTGAATTTTTTCCGACTGGAAAGTTTATATATTTCAGAAATACGCCAACATTTATTTAATAGATGTATTAACGTTTTGTAAAAAACTACTATACAAATATTGATGTATCCATTAATATATGCTATAATTTTTAAAGAGATGTTCTGAAATTATTTTGAATTGAATTTACTGTGGATAAATGTATATTGTTTTTTCTTTGGTAGGGTTTTTTTCTAATCGTTATTACTTTATCCGTAATAACAATGAATAAAATATTTATTTAAATTGTCCGGTATTTTTTTCTATTGATACAATTATTCAATTGAAATATTTTTATACATCATACAACTATTGTCAATATATGTATCAAAATTTTTGTATCAAATGTTTTCTGTTTAATACATGGTATTAAGTTCTAAATATCTCAGCACTTGTGTATCTACTGCATCCATTCTCATCCACAAATTGCATTATATTTGTAAGTTTATAGTTTTGTTCATCCACTGTTCATTGGAAACTACCACACTACCACCGACAAGAACAAAATTCATTATAACTTTGCCCATATTAATTTCATACAATGTAAGGCCTACACAGTATTTCCCGAGCTATTTATCAGTAGACGGCGTAACTGTCATTTTATCGACAGTATTGAAATATACTTCATTCCGGGGAGTCTCATAAAATATGTCGTAAAATTTTAAACTTACGTCGTGCTCTATTTATCTAGCAGCCTGCCATTAAATAATATGACTATACTAGCTTCTCAGTTAGGATTAGGCTTTAATAACAAAGATAAAATACATAACTTTGACACCATTTTTGCAATGACCTATCTTAGTGTGTCTGCACACCTAAAATATCCTCCATGTAATATATTATGATAAAAAACATCAAAGTGATAAAATAAAATAATCCATTTTTCAAAAATATTGAATTAATTTGTTTTTATATAAATAATATATTTTTTTATATGTAAATCTATTTTAAACTTTGTTACGCCATTACTTAATATAAGAAATAGCAGTGCTTAAATTCCAAAAGTATATATAATATATACGAGTCTGTATATATATATATATATATATACATTTAATAACACGTAATTCATTTAATACCTTAGGGTGAGCGTTTATTATGTTCCACGAGCACTGCTCAAAAATTCCCATATATTCAATTATACGAAATTGCGTATAAAATTTAAAATTTAATATATTAAATTTTCGCCATATTTTTATTTAAGTAAGGCAAGGTACCATCCCTTTAATGCCTTTAATCAAATTCCATACGCACTCCCCTACTCCCGGGGTGCTCTCAATTAATTTTCTCAGATTTTGAGACTTTATTTTCGTTATATGTTTTTTTTGAGTCATTTTGAAATCAAAAGATTCTTGTGATAATATTACAAAAATGAAAATTCTTCCACGTACTTAAGTTAAATTGATGTAATAAATGAGTGATGGGTGTACCTCCACAAAAAAATTACTCAAAGTTGCTATAGATAAACTACTTTTCGTTTTAAATAATAATCGAAGTCATAAGTTTTTTATTAATAATACTTTCTTCACTTTGAGTTTATTATAGTTTTAGCATGACTCGTTTCAACCAACGACTTGGTCATCATCAGATGCAGAACAAAACAGTTTTGTTCTGCATCTGATGATGACCAAGTCTATCATTCATAAAAAGATCTTCACCAATCAAATGCCTTCTCCCTCAACAAGAAGTCTTAAGTATTTAAATCGTTTTTGGTAAAAAATCACGATTGAAATATGGACATGTATATAAATGTATTAACCAAAGCAGACCAGTGTCAATTTATGCAGTCTTTGAATATCAAAATGAAACATTAAAATAAGAAAGAAAGCTCACCTTGGGGTTTCATTAAAGCAGCTTTCATAACACGGGAGACTTTTCAGCACTCGGACGTCAAGTTGCCGATCCATTGTCGCTGAACTGCTGTCGCTGGAGCGGCCTTTTGTGTCTCCGCCGGGGTTGACAAGGAACAGGGTCCACTGTAGGGGCTGGTCTATCCCCTTTCTGCTTGGAATGATTGATCGCCTTGTAAGAATGGTAAGAAATAACATCTCAGGATCAATAGCGGGGAGATTGTAGCTTGGACACTTCATAGGAATGCTTTGATATTGAGATTAAACTTTGAAGGTAAATTTATTAAACAATCGTTAATTCATAAATAAATTTTATAACGTTTTAAATCTTGATTTTTACAAAAAGAATAAAGTAAGTTTTTTAATATCAATTCAAAAAAACTAAGTCATTACGTGTAGATAATTTAATAAATAATAATTATATTTAATACATTGCAACGTTTATTCTTTGAGTTGATGTTTCTTCACCAACATTGATAATATACGACTTTACTACTCTTTCTAACTCTTAAATAAACCGTAATAATAAACTCTTGATCTGGTATTTATATTAGATTTTATTCTTATTATTATTTTATTATTTAAGTATGAATATCTCGTTAGCCACTTTGTAAAATACTCGGGATTTACGAGGCGACCAGAAAGCTTCATTCAATGCCTGTTCCTCGGTTTGGCTGTAAGAAAGCCATCCTGTAACTCAGTCTTCACTCGGGGGGTGAGTTTTGCAAGAGGGGGTGGAGTATTGCTAATTATTCGCTGCACAACAGTATAGTAACCAGCAGGCTGGCGAACAGTTCCACTTTCCGCATCCACTTCCTCCACGGCCGCCAGACTCTCGCAACTTCAGAGTGACTGCCTGACAGCGCGGAGCGACTTCTGAACGGCGGCTTGGGATCACTTAAATTAATTAAGTTTTGTTTGAAGAATACTAAGACACAACAAATTTTTTAAAAAAATACAAGAAAACACCTTAAAATATTTCATAATTAATCCACCACGTTAGCTAACGCAATCTAAAATATTCGTAAATATCATTTAGAAAATTTCAAACTCAACAATATTAATTACTATTTTTTTTCAAAACGTACACCAAATGGCTGCTATTATTAAGAGTATTAAAGTATATAGTTTATTTTTTATATATTTTTTTATATTGATGTGTTTGAATAATGCAAAAATTCAAAACTTTGATTAGTATTAATCATTAAAACTAGTCGTCGATCGAAAATAAAATATTATTTATTTTATTTTTGATTCGAAGATTTCATGACTCAACGTTTTGGCTCTGATACTTGATAATGAAATAAACTCCAGTACCAAAGCCGAAACGTTGGAATATATTTTTTTCCGTGGCTTTTTATTCCTTCAAAGAAATTTTCGCGACAAAAATGGTCACCAAAGGTTATTATATAAAAATTTAAATAATTAGACATTTTAGACTTAAATAACTCTTAGATTTACTTTTAGCATAAATATAAAGCTTACTTATTTGAATTTCTTGTGAATACAGATTTACCTTATGTATAAATATTTATTTTATATAATGTCTAACTATCAAGCTGTTTCACTTTTCCGCTATATTTTTTCAAAACAACTTTAAAGGATATATAAACAACCCACTTTCAAAAGTTACGAATTGGCCACACAGTATTTTTATAAATAAGTTACGCTACTTCGGCCGCCAGCGACAAACTAAAGTTGGTGCTACAAGAATAAGTAGCAACTGCCGGAGCAGCTCTCGCTCTGTTTGTCTTCGGCGAGTTCTCAATCACATCACGAAGGCATTTTAAGTTTTGCGACGCGCCACCAGCAAACATTCCTCGCCGCTACTCTGCTTTTCTGGCACTGTGGCTTATTAGTGACTACGAGTGTGTCACTGTGACAAAAGATTGCTTCTTTTGTCACAAAAAAAAACACATTTCAAAAAAAACACTTATTATATTAATAATTACATCACGGTTGACACCTACAACGATCAACGAATACAACGATCATGATCTTTTAACTACTGCTACTTTACGACTTTAAAAATTCATAATTACAAATCGTATCATTAAGAATCAGATGTGAAAGATTTTTAAGTATAACGACCATATAATTTATTATATCAACAATTCGTGTAACTTGTCGATATTTCATACACTCTAAAACTGTGGCTATCAAACTCTTTTGACCCACGGACCCCCCTTCATAGTCAAAACTTGCCTACGGACTACATAAATTCATATTATAGACTAGTTGGTGCAAGTATCGACTCTATTGTGTTCCTTGTAATTAACCTACCTGACTCACCGCGATGCCTGTTATTACTTGTATTTTATGCACCTGTCTATATTTATATTTTACTAAGGACGTAAAAATCGCTAATAATGTATTCATTGTTATTTATTTTAAAATCCATATTAATTAAAATGTGCCACAATTTTTTTATTTTATATTAAACCTTGCGCGAACCCCCTGACGTTGTTCAGGGACCCCCAAATCGATTTTAATTTTCCAAGGGCCTCCTGAATGATCCCAGGGACCCCTTGGGGTCCGTAGGGACCACTTTGAGAAGCACTGCGCTAAACTAATGACACGTGTATCGTATTTCTTTTGTATTTTTTAATGTAATTATATGCATCCAATATGGATAATTAGCTCATTCAGCAATAATATCAATGCAGTAAATTAATTTAAGGTGCCTTCTATGCCTTGCTTTGATTCATGAATTATTTGTTTTTAAATCATATCGACATATGCGATATCAATGTGATTCATCTCTAACAAACTTAAACCAGAGAGCTATCGATAAATAAAATATATATAAAACGTTTTCATAAAACTAAACACAAATATATATTTAAAAATAAAATTATTTTATTTTATACAAAAATCACACTCGTATCATTTTTGTAAGAATTAATAAATGAAAATCAATCATCCTAAAAACTTTCCTTGGAGTTTTGTATATTCTCAGCTGCGTTGGTTAATTTTCATCTGAATCAAGAGAACGTCAGACTCTTTTGTATACGGTTTATAAACAATCTGAAATAATTGTTATGACGTACTAGTTCAAGCTACAGCTGCTACAAAGTAACAGGTACGAGAAGCACTGTTTGCTCTATACTTTTTCTCTACTTTGTAGTAAAACGTGTTTACGGTTTGTGGTAAAAATACTGTATATTGGATTCTGTTATTGTTATGATTGCTTTCTTGTTGTTTGTTGTTTCATTGAATTTGATATTCCTATCGCTAAGTTGTCAACTTCAAACTCCGTCATTGTTGTAAATAATATTCAAATATCCACAGGAATTAAACAATTGTTAAATTGAATTTGAAACTAGCTAATAAAAATACTTTTATAAATATCGAAAAGGTATTGTCTACTTTTTCTCATGAAAATAAACCATACAAAATTTACATTTTCTCCAAAAAATAAATAAATACGAACGTGACACTTAAAATAGCGTATTATTTTTTTCCGTGGTAGGGGTTCGTAACTTGTCTTGTTTCTGTATAAAACACGAAAAAAGCGAAATAGTTTTATTATTCAAATTACTAACCAAATTGTTTTTTTATGAAGCAGCCAATCAAGTCATCAATTTTAAAATTTAAATTTATTCAAGAAATAAAACAACCTTCAAATTTGTCCTAAAATACATAAATGTTTTTGAATATTCATTTTTTTTTTTTTTAATGTTTCTCGGATCATTTACAATTTTTTTAACACGTATTTCGACTCCTTGAAGATTCACAAGCTAAAATTATTGTGATCTCTTGGCTATTTCGCTTTTCATATTTGCTATTAATATTGCGTTTCATATTTGTAATTGAGTTTTAAAAATTTATCTGGTCTATCACGGATATGCTAGCGGGAAATTAAATCATATTATCTGTAAAATCGACTATCGTTCATTTTTAAAAAAGCATTTAAAATATTTTATGTTCGCATAAACCCAAGTCCCTGATGTATTCAGCATTCATTTCAGGGTGTATTTCCCGGATATTCAAGGGGATGAGAATCACCATGATTAGTTGGTGACTTGGTGCATCCTATGGGGAAATCTATGGACAGCTGCAGAGTACGGTACTCGTCTGTGTTTGCGTTCTTGGATATCTTCCATGAACAAATGTTCAGCAGCTGTGTTTGTGGCAATGCTCTCGTATCTGCAGTGCTTACTTATTTTATATACAAGCAAATTATACCATTATCGTGCACACTTCAATTTATTTCAATAAAAAAAACCGCATCTATGGAATCTTTTCACATATAAAACGACGAAAAAAATTACTTTTTTTCCGTATGTTTAATGCATTTAAAATACTTTAGAAAAAACATTTTTTCTGTTATTCCAACTTTTAATTTTTTGTCAATGATTTTTTGAACAAGCGATGAAGACGCCAACGCCAACCGAGAATATTGATTCAACAACTCTTTATTAAAAATATGAATATTATTTTTGCATACAATAAAATATAGTAGATTTTTTATATTTTTGTTGAATATTAAATTAATTGTAACACTGCGTCTCTATTGGATAACAAGTTTTTACAAAAGTATTTAACATCAAAATTCGATGATTTTAAATATTCGAGGGCGGCAGAATGCATGCAGCCCCTTTTATCTATTATTTACACTCTGAAAGTTTGACTGACATTTCTGCACCCATTCACGCCTCCCCTATGCGACAGATTTCCAGCCGAACTGAAAATTGATTGCAACAGTATTCCCGGAGAGAGCCGGCAGTTTAAAACCGGAGAGTCGGCGGATGTGCAATCACAGCGGTCTGTCAAGTGCAAGCCTTGCATCATTTATTAGTCATTTAGCGGAGGCTCCGCGGCTGTCCGGGGCAGCCTCCCCCCCACCCTCCCCCCCATCCTCCCATTGCGCTGAAAACACTGTGCGGGAAAATGCGCGTCTGTCACCAATGAGCTTTTTTTTTTAAATCTTCCTCTAGAGCTTTTGTAACGATTGAATGACGGTTTAAAAAATTTCCACACAACATTTAAAATTGATTTTAACTTAATAAGAAATTCAATATTTTTGACACTGAGTACTTGGTAGAATTCCATTTTAATATTTTTGAGTAAAATACTTGAGTGATTTTCCACATTTTCGTTTTTATTAGAGACCGGTTTCGCCAACCTTTCACGTTGGCATTATCAAACAGAGTGTATTCGTGAGTTATCAAACTCTGTTTGATAATGCCAAGTATTTTATTCAAAAATATTGTTTTTAATACTTGTTAAATTAGATTTTTTATAATTTATAAATACACCTAGGACGTGCCTCAAAACTTATTTAAAGCTTTATGTGGTGTTCATTTAAATTTTTTCGTTTTCGTATGCCTGTCTTATCAAAGTTCGTCGATTACAATGTAAAACTGTAACTACAAATGATTAAAATTATAAAACAAATACTTATATCTTTCAAGGTTGCTTATCACGCCAAATATAAAAGTACAACATTAATCGTATTAATTTATCATTTTAAAAATAACGTTTAACTAATATGAATATAGTTATTGATAAATTATTATGTTTGCAAAAAAAGAAATCTCTTATTCTTTTCATAACTGGAATTTTCTCGCGGAGAATCTCTACCGAGCACTGCGAGAGACACGCATCTGTATGTATTGTGAAACTTACAGGACTTGTGTCTGGCTTGAATGCTAAGAATGTGCTCTCTGTATCTTCTGTAGGAGGAAAAAACCATTTGAAACTTTTAAATTTATGAACTTGCCTCTCGGAAGGGTATTTTTTGTTTGCCGTTATTGAAACACCCCCACAGCCGGAATAACAGAAATAGAACTTTCAATACGGTTAAAAATAGACATTTATATTATATTTCAATTCGTGATAACGAATTGTTTTATATTTATAATTTCAATAATTATAATATCAGTAACAATCATTAACAAAATTTGAAGTGAATATATGATAAACAAAAACCGAGATTTTATCTAATATCAGTTTAAGGCTTTACTAGAGCTTTGCTTAATATATTCATTAATAATATACAATTATGGAAATTGAATTAATTTACAGCGGTTATTATGTAAACTTTGCTTTTTTATTTAAAACAATTATTTATCTCAACGTTTTAGTTATATTCTCAATAGAGTCACTTTACATTTTTTATTTATAACCCTGAAATGAGTTGATAGAACTTCAACGGTAAAAATTATTTTATGAAATATAATATGTTATTCGAATCCGATTTTTTTGACAACAAATAGAAGTTTTGTGTTATTTTCACGTATAGCTATAAATAATTATTAATTCAAGAGATTGTTTTAACTAAGTTGGCTGCCACGTGACGCGCCGCTCGTCCTCACGTGCGATTGATCGGCCTTGCTCGCTTGAAGGGACCTGGAAAGTTTGGTGGCTCGAACACTTCATTGTTTTGTTAAAGTTAATAGCCAACTCGGAGAAGCCTTTAGAGTGCAGCCGCCTGTCTCTCGGTCGTCTGAATCAACGAAACAGACTCACACTTCATTGGCACTTCATCAACTTGAGGTAAACTTGGTAAATATTTGTTTAGAAGTGTTCAGAATATTTCTCGATAATTTAATAAAACTGTCTTTAGTCAAAATATATTCATTTACAAAGAACTTTCAATAAAGAAATATATATTTATTAAATAATACAATGCCACATTTTAGACTTAAAAACTATTATTCAAATATTATAGCTCTTGGATTGACGTTTTCTATAATTCGGCCAAATCGACGTTATAAAAAAAACATGTTATGTATCTAGATTTTTCTATTATTTTAACTAAAAGCGCTCATGTGATAGTGTAACTGTGTTGAGAAAAAGTGGAGTAATATTATTATCAGCACCATACATATGTCAATCAAAATCAGAATTGTTTTATCTTTTCACAAAAGTTATTCGATACTTTTCTGTATTATATGAATTTAAAACTATTCACTTCACGAATAACACAAATCAAAGGTTCCAAGTCTTTGCCAGGTTTTAAAGCATGGCTCTTGCTTGAATATCTTAAAAAGAGTTAAAGTGTATGTAAGATTTTTGTCTAGACTTCAAGTATTAACGTGAGAACTCCAAATAATTTACATACATCTCTTAAATTGAAGAAAGAATATCAATTATTCAATATGTCAAAAAGCTTCCAGTTAAATTTTTCATGACGTCAAATTTATCACAAAAAGAATTATACAAAAATTTTACATATTGCAATATCAATCATTCGTATTACTTGTGACTTTTATCTATGAACTTAATTTTATGTCGATCAACTATATATTTATGAAAATCCCCTATTTTAATAGACGTTTAAATATTTAAAAGCTTTGCAGAATGATATCAATTTTGTAACAGAGATTTCTTAGTTATGATGTATTTATTGCAAACTTTTATCTCGATTATCTTTTAATCGATATTGCCAATAGCGAATACATAAAATTAATTACAAATGTAATTTTTTTAAGTTTTTAAAGTTCAGTTTAATAAATAAGAGCTTACAAGTTTTAAATAAAGGCCTGTACTGAATCGAGTTTAACAAATAAAGCAAACTAGTTTCACAAGTCTCATGCGGCAGTATCCGGAAGCAAAGTATTTTTTAAGAAGCTTAGAATCTGTAAGATGGCTGCCGCTCTCGTTATAAATTCCCGACCAGTCGGCCCCGGGAACTGATATTCACTCACTTGCGCAGCCTGCAAGTGTGCATCACTTAACTTGCATTTTAAAACTTTTCTTCCTCGGCGGCACCTCCTGCAGAAGCTTCACCTTAAAACTTATCTGAAATTGTAAATAAATTAAATTAATTTTCCGATCGTATATTCTGTAAGTTTTGAAAGTTTACAGCTGGGCTGTGCCGCCTTCCTGTTGTATATTGATGTGACTTTTGCCGAGACGGAAGAAAAGTTTTCATGTTTACAATGCAAACACTAAGAGAGACGTTTTTATTAGTGCGCTCTAGATTTTTCTCTTCTTATTAACTAAATAAAACTATAGAGTTTACTTACCATGCTTATATCATTAGTCGTAAAAATATATGTTTTAAAAAATCGACACCTTTGCTGTGGTTGCGTTTAAATTTAAATTTCAATTCAGTAGATTTTATAGCAATAATCAAAATTATTTAAAAATTTTAAAAAGCAAAGCAGTTCAATGATATAAAAAAATACAAAAGTGGAAAATCGTAAATTATCCTATTTAATCCCGCAGCTCGTTAGCTTCCGCAAAAAACTCACTTTAGAGTAACAAGTGTCTTTGTGTGACGGGTTAGTCTCTATCCATATTACAGGAAGGTCCGCTATCATATTTCATCAGCCCCTTGTCCGCGTTCTTACCTGTCCGTCCCTGAACACTTTCACATATCTGCAAAGTCCCCGAGGGAGGCTTCGTTTGAAAAATATTACTTAGCGTTGAAACCTTTTAAGGGAGAAAACTACTTGACTTGATGCCTTCTAGGGTTCACCGTCGAACCGCAAAAGCGCATTTCCAACAGAATGACATTTTTGAAAAAATAAATGACCTAATACTTTTATAATGATGTCTTAAATGTTTTCAAAAAGTTAAAAAAAATATTATCATAATTATATAGTTGTTGTTAAACACATTATATATATATATATATATATATATATATATATATATATATTTATTCAACTATTTTTTATTTTATTTTATTATTTCTAGGCATGTTAACTCAGTACTAAGTTAGTTCAATTATAATGCATTGATAATTTAAAGCAAAAAAAACACGTACTGATGAATAAAGATTCACGCATATTTAAATTTATCAAAAGATGGTATACATTAAAATCATATGGGTTAGTACAAACTGTTAAAAAAATATTTTAAATTGACATTAGTTTAGGGTCTAATCAACAACTTAATTAACAAATCAGATTTTTTTAAATATAAAAAAGATGCTAGACGCAAAAAAACAGCTTATATGGTAGTGTTTTCGATGTATAGTTACAACAAGAACGCATTTTGCTGGCCATGGCAGATCTTTTAAGGTTCATCCCTACAACTATTATCTGATAAAATACATAAATCACCTCTTAAATAGATCCTTTGGTACAAAAGGCCCTATAAAAACTCACGTTAAGTATGCAGAGACGATCCACCAGGAGGCACGCCTTATCAATCATCCCCTCCATTATGTCGTAAAAAGGACACGAAGGTTCTGTTATGTAGTAATATGTTTGTCCACTCCGTACTACGTAAATTTAATATCAACTTAACGTGAAATAAATTTCGCATTTGTAATGGATGGCGTAAACAGAGACTTTGTAATTTATAGTATGTATACCAAAATAGGTTGAATGTTCTGGTCGAATTAAAAATTCCAAAACCTTAAGTTTGAATTTTTTAACCTATTAATTTTTTTCAACTTATTCTACTTATAATGTAGTCAGTAGTTTAGTTATTTCTATATCAATCAATTTGCC
This sequence comes from Atopsyche davidsoni, assembly GCA_022113835.1. Taxonomy (NCBI): domain Eukaryota; kingdom Metazoa; phylum Arthropoda; class Insecta; order Trichoptera; family Hydrobiosidae; genus Atopsyche; species Atopsyche davidsoni. The sequence goes on along the minus strand of JAILWY010000006.1, from coordinate 2,506,304 downwards.
ATAATGTATATATTAGATATTTGCGGATCAAATTTCTAACCGAGCCGAGCTTAAACTAAATATAATAATTTTGTGGAACCTTGTGCTATTTTTTATTCGCAATATGCTTATTTAAAAAAGATAATTGAAGCCTTACCAAAAATTTCCCAATGATTTCTAAGCTCGTTGAAAAAAATTTTCTTTTTCAAAACGTTCATTGATTAAAATTTAATACAGTCAAGAAGTGATTTGTTTTATTTTTACTATCTTCTATTTATAGGTATATAAAAAAATACCTAATACTGTTAAAAGTTTGGAATTAAAATAATATTTTTATTAAAACGAGGCTATCTCTCATATTTCAAATAAAAAATAATTTTACAAGAAAAATATTTTTAATTTACTTAAAGAAATATTGTGGAATCCAAACTGGAGGTGGGAAAATCAAAATTTGATAACTGCTCTCTTGTTATATTTATTTTATGTTTTTTATTTTGTTTTTTTGGTTAGAACGGAATAACGTACACATTTAAAAAGAATTAATTGCATGACGTTTATCATGAAAACGCAGTTGCAGCAAACAAAATGCAATTTGTATAATCCAGACACGGGCAGCTTTTTTGCCATTGTCTTCCACGCTGGGAACACAATGAATGAGTTGTTTAGCCCTGGATATTTAAATTTTATTTTATGATAAAAATTAAAAACACTATTTGCTTCTTTATGTTTTTCATAAGTGCAACTTTTTTTTACAGAAATATTTTTGGTAATGTTTAAGCTTTATTCTATTTTCATATGACATGTTTCGTTAATATGCTAGATTTGCAAGATTTTTTATCCAATTAATACTATTTTCATATTTTTTTTTTTTGAAAAAGCCATTAAGTGTTGTTGCTGACTTTCTAGACGTACATACCAATACAATTCAATCAAGTCGATAACGAAGACATTAGATTATTTTTCTTATGCACACTGCATATTTACTATTAGTAAACTATTATGAATATATTTACATTGTTATATATCTATAAGATAAAATTTTTAATAATTTATTAAGAAGATTTTTTAAATAATATTTATTCATAATATATATTATAGTTTCTACGAGCATTGATTGATAAACACAGTCAATAAAAAGAAAGAAACCTATACATGGTAGTGCAAAGTCTCAGAAAAAATATCCCTATAGTTCTAATTAAAACAAAAATTACACTGTATTAAATTACTGTAATACACATTGTCTTTCAAAGATTTCGTAAATCAAGATCAAAATATGTAGTATACAATTTTACAGTTTTCACGGGTTAAATGTTTGTAGGTATGGGTGGTAAAAAATAGACATTCTATTGAAAAATATTGTATTAGAAGTGATTTTGGCCATTTCCATCACTACGCAGTATACAGTTGGCTCGATTTAGAATGCGTTCCGTTGACGGGGATAATTTTTGCATTGTTTCCGAATGAATTGTCAGATTCCACCGTCAATTTCGACTGGCCCGATTTACACGTCACGTCCGCAAACTCCCGACGCATGCGGCATTGTGAAAGCTTTTGTGTGTTGCCTGAGCTTTTTTAAACTTTTTAATTTGGAAATCATCCCATCACCCTGTGTGAATACCAAAAATGTATTAAACTATAATATGATCGTGTCATTCGTGTCAGATTTCAAAAAGTTTTCGTAAAATATTCGTTATTTCTATATTTTTAAATATTTCAATTTTTTTAAATATTTGTATATAATTTAAATTCAACTCTGGTTTAAGTGATGTTGTCATCGTGTTTGTCAATTGATTTTCAATATAGGATAAATTTAATATTGAACAGGAATAATGTTGTTTGTTCTAATAAGCATGTCTTTTTACATATTTAGATAGTTATGTAAAAAGAAACTGACGGAATAATTATGGAAGAGAACTATTATTTATCTTTGATTTATTACGCAAGTGAATAAATAATCTATAACGAATATGATATGTGGCAGTAGAGCCAAGACTTGTGTATAAATTACATCATTTATTATAATTCGATGATAAACTTACAATTCTGTGAGATATTATATTATTACTTGAAATAAAGAATATTATGAATTATATTTTAGTATAAACATAATATATATTAATATTTACATTTTCAAAAAATGGTATAATTCTACTTCATTTGGCAACAGTACTTGCTTGTTTGGAAGTAGGAAAATCTTAACCGGATATTAGCATCTAGCAAAATATACCTGCTATACTTTCTATAAATCATAAATATACGTACACTTTACTGGAGGGCGAGTTATAATTTATAGCCTTCCTAATCCATTCGAATGCTGCTCCTCCGTGGTCCGCAGCCGACCTTTCCTTAGTAAAATATGTCTCCATTTTCCGTGGGGTAGGTAGTAAGTAGCATAATCCCCAATATTGTCCAGAAAACCAAAATAGTTTTCACCCCATAAAATCGCACAAAACAACGTCCGTAAATTCTCCACGGTCGCTAACTGGTTAATTACAGAGGGCCAGGGGACAACCACCTAGCAAAAAAGCCTATGCAATGATTAAACAAGTCGCTCTAAGCAATAGATTCTTTGTCGAAAAGTTTAGTCAGAAATATGTTTTCTGTTTAATGCAGATAAAAATTGTCGTGAAGATTTGAGGTCGATTTTATTCGTTCTGTTTAACACGCTTATCAGTAGAATAATATTCATTGCAACGATGCATAATTTTTTTTACAGGTTATGAAATACCCTTGAATTTCAAGAATATATAAATATCTAGTTTAAACACTGTTTATAAAATATTGCTTATGTGTGTATTCACTGTATTCAAAATATTGTGAAATAAATATACACAAGGGCTTACAAGGCTCCGGCCTATACCGGGCAGGGTGGCTATGGCCTCGGTCCGTGGTTCGAAGTTGCCTTGATTAAGATTGTATTAACCCTAATGTGACTGGAACAGCGGTGGCGGGCGTAAGGGAAAATAAATTAATTAGTGGACGCGGGGTGGTGGGCGGAGGCGCTTATCTCACCTGCGTGAGGAGCTACTAGCCGTGTCGTATGGAAAATTACTGCCACTGATTCAGAGGTGGTAGTGAACAAGTTTACTGAAAATTCTTTATGTCAATACAAAATTATTTTTTTTAAACAAAATAAATAATTATTTTTTAAAATATACTTGAATAAATGAAAACGGCACGATTGCAACAAGATGAAATAAATTATTAAAAATTTCATTACTTATTTATGTAGTTTAACATCTCCTGCGGTTTAACTGTTTTACTGATCCTTTTTTTATGATATTAATCATTTTTTTTATTAAATATTGAACCATTAATCATTTGTGATGATTTCAATCACATTTTTTGTATTTCTATAACTAATATGACCTTCAGTGAGATCCTTGGCAATGAATCTATAAACTTTTGGAGTCAAAACATAATAATATACACCTATTTATAGAATGTTACTGAATACAATATATTTTATTTGAATATTTTAAAATATCAATATATGATACAAATCCTCAAAAAATAAATAAAAAATTTATAATACCAAACAGAATAAGTGTACTGTTTACAGTTAATATACAATTAGTAAAGTATTCACAACTCCTAAAAATCTCTCAAACCAACATTAAAAACAATATATACTCGTATTTCAAACTATTTATATATTTTTTATCCTAGAAACTTTCTCAAGTCACTCGACATGAGAAATGTTCATATCCGATTGTTTCCTGGTGACGGTTTTTTCTACATAATACCAGCAATTAGACGCTATTGCAATTGTGATATAGGACAGTTGTATTTCAGCGACTATTACATGTATATGATATTCTAGTAGCTAATGTTTTTTACTCAACATATTCTTTTCGTTTATGTCTTTTTATTTTAAAAGAAAAGAGTTATAAATCATTTTTTACTTAACAAAGCAATAATTGCTTTGTTTTTTAAGTCAAAAGTGAAACGTCACTGTTTTTAGCCCCTTCTGTTTTTTTGCTTTTGCGACATTCTTAGGGATAATCTAGTTATCTCTGATCTGACCCTATGTAGAGTGACCTCCCACATCGTTAGTCAGATTAATTAATTAAAGTAAATATGTAACTAGAAGGGCTGCTTTGGCTCAAGAAATTGAGGGGTGAGTTAGACCTTTCAACGAGTGTGATTATTTTGCAAATGAATAAAACCTCAAATTTACTTTCGTGTTTATAAAAATAAAGAATAAAAGAATAAAAATACATGGTTAATTTATAAATAGCTTTATTTTTGCTGCATAGTAACCCCCATGGTCAAAAAGAAAAAAATGCTTGAGATAAAGACGTAATAAGTGAAATCTATAATTGAACATATTTCTTTGGGATATTTTCATGTGAATGACAATTTTTTGTATTTAATAATTTGTTTAAATAAAAGGCGTATTATATGTTAAAAATCTGTTTTATTTAGAATATTTGAGTAATTGTCGATATTTTATGTAGTATTAATTTAAGTAAAACCAACAAATATAAACAACACGTGCAAGGCTTTTAGAGGATGTCTCGCAGTCTGGAGGTGCATCTTAAGTCACGCGCTGGCGGAGTGCGCGCCTGTGAACTTTCACAATTGTTAGACTTTATTGAGGGGATGTTTTCAGCTGACGGGGTGCGACAAAGTAGAGCCGCAAGTTCTGATGGCAAAGTTACCTCTCAAGAAGTTCAGAGACTTTCATTAGCGTGTCATGCTTCTTTAGTCATTATTCCTGTCTGTAAATTCCTTGCATATCTTTAAACTGATTTACATATAAATCTGTATGCAACCGTATACCACAACCCTTTCATACACTGAGTGGCTTTGGAATTAATTTAAGGTAATTTTTTATGGTGATTTTTGTTTTCATATAAATTCCATCTGAAATATTTTAGAAACACATATTTAAAATATTTTATTCACATTTTAAAAATTGATATAATGAGCTTATAACCAAGAAATAATTTAGAAATAAAATACCTAACATAGATACAAAGAATTTAATTTGTGTTAAAACTTTTTATCGGCAGTTCAATTGTACTTTCCAATTAGTTTTCTTTTCATTTCCAAAATTAATTTCTTACTACGGAGGGCAGCGGAAACCGTCAAGAAATTCCCTACAATAAGAACGGCACCCAACGGAAGGATTCATTTATAAAAGACATTTCCAGTTATTGCTTAATATAAATTGCAAATTTCCGGAGAAAAAATACAAGATTACTCACCGTATCCGATACTTCCACTAAACGAAATCGTGAAAAATTAAGGAGTTCCTGGAAAATATTTCTTGAAATATCAACGTAACTTTCAATTTGATTGTCTGTTGTGATTTCATTCAAGTAAAAAAATGTATTTTTCAATCAATCTAAAAATTTCATTCTTAGTATCTTAAAAATGTTGTATTATATATTGCTTTAAGATAAATGATATTCTGAGGATTGAGATAGTTAAAGGTTAACTGCTTTATACATTTTTAATTTGTTTAAACAGCTTGCTTTAACTGTTATGTTTTCAGATTTTAGATCATTTAAATTCAATAGCTTACGACAAAATTTTCTAGACATAATTAATAAGATACAGAATACATTTTAATGACAAAATAACGACTGTGATAAGAAGTAGTTATTTTATTGCATTAGCAAAAAATAATGCAGCTTTTTTCATGAAAAAAACGCACATGAACATAACCACAATTTCAAAAATAAAATTTACTATACTAACTATTAAAATTCACATATATATATATATATATATATATATATATATATATATATATAAATCTTGGTAGACACTGTATTGAAACCTTTCAGGTAAATTTTAATCCCCCTGCAATTTCAATAAATAACATCTGAAAGTCTTGGCTAATAAAATTCGGGTAGTGTCGCTGTACACAGCATATCCTGAATAATAACATGGACTTCAGCGACGCTGTTAATTGTGACTGTGGAAAGCCAATAAATTCACATTAAAAGTTGGCTCCGCGTCTAACAATGATAAATCGCCAAACGGGAGAATCGTACAAATGACCTTATTATACTTCGGACCTCCTCGGGAATAAACAACCTTCTACATTATGTTATTCATATTATTTATTCTAAATAGAGTGGCTTTATGACTAGGCTAGCTATTTACTTGCTTGAGTAGATAATTCTTATTATAAATATAAATCGATAGTTATTATTGAACATTAAATAAAATTACATTTATTACTGTTCCAGATAAATGTTTTGTTGATAAGTGCGTATTATTGAATTGAGATGAAAGGTAAATGAATTCAAGCTCTTTCCTATAACAGTAAATATTTATTATATTTCAAACAAGATTTATTGTATATGCAATATGTGAATGCTTACAACAAAAGTGTAATTTTTTATTCATTATACATTTATTAATAACCTAAAATCAGTTGTAAAAAAATAGGATCGAAATTACTTTAAACTAATTAATATTAAATATTGACTCGGTCATAGTATCTAAATTATTTAACATAATTATTGCCGAAAGATACCATAAAAAATACAACCTTAAAGATAGACAAGCATGTTTTTCACATACCTTTTGTAAGTAAAAAAGAATAATACCCAATGCGTATCTAATAAAATTTCACATCTGCGATATCTTCCTCTTTCCTGAAAATGTTCACAATGATCCTTACAGTACTCAGAGTCTGTCATTTGTATGACTTGATATTACTTACGTTTTCATAGATATTTTATTCAAATAAAATCTAATGTAAATACTGGCACAAGAACGAAATTTATAATACGTTTCTCAATCCACGATTTGCCAAATCCTAGCACTTTTCTGTGTACCGAGTCATGTGTGTGCTAAAAAAATCATTTCAGTTTTCAAAAAATTTGCTATTCGGTGTTATTGCTATTGAGTTATATTCACTGAATATTTTAACGTCGACATAAGTTAACTGAGAGCGAACTTCTGTTGTATTTTTACCAAAAGTATCATTTAATATTGAAAATCATAATTTTCAAAAGAACAAACACCTGCTGTAAGAATATGACGGAGAATATTTATTTATATAAAATGTTTTGTTAACAGCAATATCGCTTTAGTCAGGCGTCGGCTTATTGTATGTGTCGACGATACGTTTGCTCAAATATATTATTTTAAATTGCAATTTTTTATGATAGGTCATAATATCCATCATGACAATCAAACCCAATTCGCATGTTTAAATAAGGGTATTTTAAGAAGTTTAAAGTAGATTAAATTTAGTAAAAATTGTAATTTATATATAATATATTTTCTTAATCAAAAATATCAGAGGAATATTAAAAAAAAAATTCCAGTTCAGTAAAATATAAATATGGTAAATTTTATAAGACCTTCTATGAAGTAGTGCTAGAAATAATTAATTAAAATACTGTTTTTAAGACAGTTTGGTCTATGAAGCAGCAAATGATTATTTTATCAGAAACTTTGATAAAAGATGTCTTCTTCTCGATTGGAAAACTTCGTTATGAGAACAAGTTATGAATAATTCAATAAAACTCATTCCTTGATTATAATTTGTCATGATATCTTACCTCACTAAATAACCGACACGATTTCATGAATAAATTTCTAATAAATACGTAAAACGAGATATTGTTCCCATTTTCTTGTTAAATACTTTTGATACAAAAGAATGTAACTGAAAAAATCCAAGAAAAAACTTTAAATGTAGGTAATGCCTTTTGTGGCCTAAGAAAATATCATTGCAAGCCTTTGGTTTGAATGTTCCTATTTAATTAATAAACCAATTTTAATGTAATACCTTTTATTTTTATAAAATAATATTATTTGGCTTTGTGAAAAACATACAAAGATACATTACATAATAAAAATACTTGTGAAAATATCAAATAATGCCCAATTGAATCGTAATTTTTTATTCATCATTAACGCAGCCAATTAGGCCGGAGTTTCAGCTTTAATTTAAAATTACCTAGCTTTGTTGAATAATGAAAATCAAAATATTTCTGCGTAAATAAAAATCGTGCGACTTAATAAGCCTTTTTTGGAGGCATTTCGTGAATTCCGTCCATCATTTTCCCTTCACGTTTCACGCTTATCGCCGCCCCGTTTAATCATTACTCTTTCATCTATTCTTACCCGATTCCACGTGATGATACGGCCTTCCATTTCAATTTATTTTTCACGGCATGAGGCGTCATTTTCTTTTGAGGTATTTTTATCGGTAATCAATGGATGTTACCATAAATTTTTGATTGTGAGATCTGACAAAGGTTTGAGTGTACCATCAATTTTGAATGGCCACTCAAAAAAATATGCGACTGTTATCTAAACAGATAGCATTAGACTCGTCGTTCAATGAAACAGTTTGATGGAAATAATATAGCCAATATGCGGTCTTTTCCCCCCCTTTTTAGATTGAAACACGTGGACAAATAATATGAATAATATATTTCTCGTAAAAACCCTATAATCTTGCAAAATTACTCATAATAACAAGTTACGTTTCAGTAACAGATTAAAAATATGTTTTATCAAAGCGATGAAAAATAAGTTAAGTGCTACAATAGTTAAGTAATACATGAATCAAATAATTATTTAGATATTTTTTTTATTTAAAATAAATAATTTTACTGAGAGCTACATATTTTTTTGATTAAAAAATACCCCATCGATAATATATATGCCTTACTGCCTAAGTGAGAAAATGTTCAAAGAAAATTACTAGCAAATAACTAAGGTTTCAATTAAGGCTTTTAAAACTTTTGTTCCGTCTACATGGAAACATAAAAAACAACAACATTTTGATTGCAGTGGCGGCGTTGCTCTTGTGAAACCTCGCCGTAAACTTGGCAGGAACAAAAAGCAAAAACTTTGTATGAACGAACATTAGCGCAAATGGAATCAAGAAATCTTGCAATCTCCTTCTTCGCAATTGTTGACACTCTAACTGCAGTGGCGTACGTCTTAAAGCTATATTCAAAAAGTTTACTTCTATAAATCACAATAATAAATAAATTCAAGAAATACATTTATTTTAAAACTAACGTTTCTAATAATGGTATGACATTTATCACTCATGACTAAATGTTGTCATTTTAAGTTTTTATGTCAAAAATTATCAACAATTTTAAGAAAAATGAACTTCCTGAGCTCTCTTAGTCCAATTGATAGATTCAAATTACCTGTAAACCATTCATTATTAGTTAAATAATGTTTTTGAGATACTTTTAAGCATTCATCAAATTTATTTTTAGAGCCTTTGGGTTTTTCAATTAATTCTTGGTTTGTGACTTAACGTTTTTCAAATGTGCTTTTCTTGAAGCCACTTATTTGCTCTGCCACTGAGTCGTATATTGCTCATACCTCCGGTGCTTATTTTGCTTGCTTTGGAAGACTTTTAATTATGCAAAGTGCTTCCAGGGCCGAAGAAATTCTATCCAGCAAATCACTTCTGATATTCCATGCAATTTCTTACGTACTGCGAGAACGTCTCTGTTTTTACTTGGAAAAAATCAATGGCAATATAAGATAAGTACACGGAAGTTGTTTTCTTTGATACTCAATTATTAATAATTCGTAGAGTAATTTATTGGAAACAAAATTTCAATCAATATTTAATTAACTGGACTGTTATTTCTGTTGCGGTCAAATTAAAAGTATATTACATTTGATTATTTGAATGTTTAATGGTAAAGTTTTTGTCATGATGTAGAGTAGAATAATAAAGTTTGGCTAAATAAACGATTGACTTGGAGTACCGTGAGGAAAATATTTCACTAATATATTTTTTTATTTAACCTTCAGATTTCAAAACGATATTCTTATGCTGTGCTCACATAAATCATAAAAATATTAATATTCTTCAGAACATTAGAGAGTTTGAGACTGGTTTGTAGTTGGTCATTATAAACCGTTCAATAAGGACTTTTTTACTTGAATTATCACAACTGCTGGTAAATTTAAAAAGCTTTTAGAAAATAAATACAAGAATTATATTTACTTAAAGTTATATTAAAAAATCGTACTGAAAACAAAAAGTTTTTTTTGCACCAAAAATACGTATTAAATTAAAATTATTTATTTTTATGAAGCAATTATTAAAATGGATTTTCGTGTCCCTTTTGTTTCTTTGACATTGACTTTAAAAAATCATCATATTTTCTCATCACGAAAACAGATTATTCATGTTAACCCGAGTTTCACACGCACATGTATCAAAAATAAAACCATAAACACTCGCGTGGAGGGCGCAAGTTCACAAAAACCTCTTTCCTCTCATCTGAAACTCAATTTCCTGTAAGGGAGTACATACGAAAATTTGCATAACATTGTCACATGTAAAAAAACCTGACGGCCGGAGGAACAAAAGAAATGCCGCCCCGCACCGGTGGCCAGGGACGGTAATATTATGTTTTCACGTCAAAACCTGGAAAATCCTAAAAAAAATCTCAATATTTAAGGCTGGCCTTTGGTACTGAAGCCAGAAAAGTGCAACTACGTTTCCGGAACTCTTTCAGGAGTCTTGCCTCATAAAACTTCGCTGCACCAAAGGCAGTATTCACTTTTAATATGAGGATTTTTCGTCTCTTTGAAGCCGGTTTAGTGTTTATTTAGATGGTATACTTGCAAGGTATGACTGATGAAACGGATCAATCGAAAATTGATAAATATATATATATACTATCATATCGAATATCGATGATTTCATAAATTCGTTTTATAATTCTACGAAGAATTTTAAAATGCAAAAGCATATTTTTTTCTGTTTTAATAAAAAATATTTTGTTCTACATCAATCGAGGAATTTTATATGAAAATTAAAAAATAACAAATGCTCATTAATTAATTATATTTTAAATTTAAAAAAAATAATTAAATGTAACAGCAAATTTGTATTTAAATTATTTAAATATTAAAGCTTAAAATGTATAGTTGCGTTATTTAACATTTCACAAGATACTACCGCATTGTGAAAGCTTTAATTTTATAAAAACTACTTTGAGTGCCGACGTTAAAAATACATATATTCTCCTAAATATAAATATTACAATATTTCTGTATAAACAAATTTTATCAATCGTATCAGATTTATTTTATTTATGAAAAATACGAAATAATATATGACTTTCACATAGAAAGAAAAATTCAAATATCTCTTATGAGAAAATATCGATCATCTTGTAGATTTTTTACATTACAAAAAACACTGTTAAAATATTAAGTTTAAACAAATAGTTAACGTATTTATAAACTAAATATATAAAACACATAAATGATATAGTGAATATTTGCATCAAAACATAAGAAAACCTCCAAATAAAATCCATTTCCTTTCACACGTTGAACCTTCGTACACGAAGATCGAAATATTGCATTTTCATTTTTTTTTCCTTCCATAAAACATCGAATAAAACCGACAATGGTTGCCTAAAGTCGAAAAGGCCAAGTCAAGCGACAAAAATCATACAAGAAATCTTTTTTATAACCAAGATTTGTTTGCAAAGGATTACTTTGGGTTTTTCTATTACTGTTTGTTTGATCTTTTACTAAATATTTATAAAAATAAATTAACTATAAAAAAAATCTAGACTTGTATTGACTAGTTACTGCTGGGGTCATTTGTATTTACTCTATTACTTATGCCTCAAAGCGTTATCTTAATGTGAATCCCATAACAACTCTTCTTATCAGACTTCAAGGTCCCAAGCGAGCAATGGACCATATCTGACTAACAAGGCTTTAAAATTTATTTGCAACAAAGGACTATAATAAATTTGTATTTTCATACTTATTTTTTTTTTTAATTCAGATTCAAAATATCAACGTACAATTTTAATAAGATTATAACACCGAAAAATACAATCATGAATAAATACTTATTTTCTAAAATAATATTACACTTATCTATATATATATTATAAGTACTATTAATAACCTAGTTCTGTATAGAAAAAGCTCATTAAACAAATGCGCTCAGTGCATTGTAATTGGTGCATACCTAATTATAGTAATTTCATATTGACGTGAACCTTACTGCATGCAATTAATTTCCAAATACACGCTACCGAGGGTTGTAATCAATATTAATTAATTAATGAGACGCCATCATAGCACACCACACCAGGAGTCTACACCTTTACCTTATGTACCAGCATTATATTAACACTTGACTTCCCTTCTGCCTGAGCTTCAGCCCCATCAGCCTTCTCCCATTCTACCTGAGCTTACACAGCATCAACATCTTGTATCTCTAATCACATACGCTTTTAAACATTAAAAAAGTCTTTTTTTACTAATACGATTAGTTAAATGACCCGCAGAATTCGAACAATTTTAGATTTAAGCTATTTGGGCTTTTTAGGACAAGGCTATGAATTATTGGACAAAATTATAAGCTAACTAAATGCTTATAAGCTATTGACATTGTAGAACACAGAATGTTAAATGTAGGGACAACTCAATATTTCATGAAGTCGGGATGATAATGATTAAAATTATTTGGTCGTTGTGATTTGGCCCACCACAGAGCAGAGCAGGAAAACCTTTTTTCTTTTGCCCGCTTTATTATTATGTTTTATTAAAAACATTTGATTTATTATACTTAATATGAAATTTGCAATACAAGGAAACAAAGCAGAAAATCAACTGGTTTTAAACTAGCAATTTTATTTACTATTCTTATTGCTTTTGATAAAAACCAAAAAACGCAGATAACTTATTGCAAAAAAAAATATTTTCAATTTTTTTTTTTATAAATTTTACATTATAAATAGATTACTTTATAAATAGATTACTTAGCATATAACTGGACTACGAGACCTTTTAAGCATATACAAACAATGTAGTTATACTTGAATCCATACTATAAAATTTTAGGCGTCGACTTGAGCCACAAGTATATACTCGTATGTATTTATTTAACAGATTTTTATTATTGATTTGGAACTAAATATATTTTATACCACACCCGGTGCAATATAATGCAATTGTTTAAAGCCCGTAATGATCTTAATGATTAAATCAAATGTAAAATTCTTTGTTTCTTAAATATCTGTTAAGGGTTTTTATCAATTTATCAAAGTTGTTTGGTATACTAATGAAAAACGTGTGGTTATTGTTATCTTGGGTGCAACATGCAAGACTGCACGTTTAAAAACAACAAATTATGCTACCCAATAAATATTCATAGATTATTGAAAACACTTATACGAGCAACATCACTGAAGTGGCAACATTCGCGCATTCATATGTAAAATTGCCGAATATTTTCTGTAAAAAATAAAACTTTATATATTCACGCGAGCCAATCGGCGCTCGCCAGCGACCGCATTACAAAAGCCAGAATTTCGAAAGTATTTCAAACGATTTTCAATTTGACTATCTGCCGGCCGCGTCCATATTTATTATTCATTCCATCCATAAAACATTTACCATTTTTCCTCCCACTGCATTATGGATGTATTTGCGTTGCGTGTGTTTTGAATGTGGCATACGTGAGCACTTGCCCAATCGGCGACCTCCGAGAGTCGCCCCAAAGACAAACAACTCAGTTTAATTGTAGCATTATCACTACATAATATATATTCACTGTGCGCTTATTGTTTTTTTTTTTTTTCATTATTGGTTATGAAATATATCTATTTAAATTGTAGGTTCCCAACGGGGGCGATTCCGCCCCCCAGTGGGGGCTGGAGCTTTCCATGGGGGCGGTGGTGGGTCCATGGGAAAATGGGGGGCGTTATGAAATACCTCTATGGTGTTTTTTAAAAAAAAAAATTATCTAGCCGTCAAAAATGTGTTTATCTTATTATTATGGCCTAAATTTCTACTGTTAAAATCTCAATATATATATGAATCTAGAATTATTTTTAATAATATAACATTTGTATTAATAAAGCATTGAATCAACATGCATTGAAAAATATCAATTAAAAATAAAGTAAAAATAAAAATAAAATAACATGATATAATGCTCTCAGTAAACAATAATAAAGAAAAACAAATATAAACATTTGTTTATAAAAAAAAAGGTGGAGAAGAGAAACAGAACTAATTTTTAATTTGTGATTGTTAATTAATAATATACAGAAATAAAATTGGTATAATTATAAATGTTATGTCAAAGGGGGCGTTGGAGATTCATTTCTTGTCAAGGGGGCGGTGGTCAATAAAAGGTTGGGAACCTATGATTTAAATAAACGACGAGTCACACTTGACTCGAATAAATCAAAGTGATATGAGCATTGCTTTAAGTAATTTACTTTGATTCAACTCAAATTTATCCCTTGGGTGTAATTTCAAAAAATATCGACAATATCGCAAATTATTTTTTTTTTTAAATTGTTTTGGGGCATGTCTTCTTTATGATGTCACCGGTTAGCTATGACCACGGAAACAAAAATGAGGACAGTCAGTCGCCCGGCTAATTCGCTCCATATTTCCATACAATATTCATTTGAGTTCGCGCTGGCCGGATCGCGTCCGGTCAGATCTCAACGAAGCGTTCGGTACATATTTGCGCCGTTGTTTGGTGCCGACCAATGCACAGAATTAAGCTCACTCTTTTTCTCTTTATTTATTAGCTGACAAAAAATTTGCAGCACCGATAGCTAACATGACTCATTTTTTTGGGAAAATATATACGGTGTACCGAGAAGGACACAAACATACTTATTTTATAAAACAGATAAAAAAAGTAAGGCAAAAAATAAAATTTTTCAAAACAAGCTTTAAATGATTTATTGCTTTTTATATCGCTTTTCATTTAAAAAAAATCGTTGCTTAAAACTAAATTCATTCTGGGTTCGGAACAATGCTATTTTTATTTATGCTTCTTAGTTCTTGTTGAGAGAAGTGATCTTGCTGTGAGTTTGTTTAACAAATAGTGTTTGAACTTTTGTGTGAACTGTATTAATTATAATTGAACGTCTTTTTAATTTTTACAACTTTGTGTACTGAAGTACTAGTACTTAAGCCATCCTAATTAATTTTTTTGGGTTACTTATGATTTAGCGCACCCCGTCGAGATTCAGTTAGCTAAGAACTGTTTTGTTGGTAGACAAGCGATTTTGGATAAAAGGCTGCTCCCCAGCTCTGGTGTTTCATAAGAAAGAAATCTAAAGCAGCACAGCCTTCATACAAATAAACTTCTGTTACTAACGCTGTGAATATAATTATAATATTGATGAGTAAATATCCTACATTTATATAGTTGGTAGAAAAGTCGTTTGATTTTTTACTATAGTAGGAATATAAGACGAAGTTTAAGTATTTTATTTTATTTGTAGTTTGTAATTATTAATTAAATTAGTTAAATTGTGATGTAACGGCAATATGGGAATATATGTATACATTTACGTGTACTATCTGTAGAAAAAATATTAAATATAAATGAGTCAAAATGCTTTTGGACGAATATATAATAATTTCAGGTATAGGTAATATATCAAATTATGGAGATTTTTTTAATCAATTTTACGGAACAAAACATTAATTGAAATAGTTTTGACTGGCTTTGAAATTGATTTTCTCTGTAATTTACTAATTATAAAAAATGCCATTTAGATTTTTTTTTCTAAGTATCAATGAGCTTAATATTTGCTTTATTCAAGCGATAAAACAACTTACTTCAAATTTATATGCATTCATAAGTATATAAATACCTGCAATATATTTTCATAAAGCATACGAAAATAGAACCATTTATATAAGTGCAGCCAAAGCCTCAACTTTCAGCATACAACTGAAGATAATAAATAACGGAGAGGGCCCAAATAAATCTTCTATTTATTTTTATCCGTAATTAAGTGCTTTAATTTGCTTTAATTGAACTGCTGGCGGTGAGTTGTGGGCGGTGAATTATGGGGGGTTGAATTATGCCAAATGAACTTCTTGAATGCCACGATTGGTATTTCTCTTAGAAAGCGAAGCCTAAAATTAAATCAAATAATTCATAAGGTTTACTTTAAAAGACTCGTGAAATATTTTCTGATAAGCCGGCCGTCTAAGAATTCGTCCATTGTGATACTGTCAAGATTCTGTTGTCTTTTGCTAAATGATGGCGTCTGAGTGTCAAGGGAATTAATTCACAAAAATATTTAAAAAAAACATTTATTTTCTAAGAATCGTACCATACCATAGGTTTATTATTAAAAAAATAATTAAATCAAATAATTTACAAAAAAACTAACAAAAGCATAAAAACTAAATTTTAATTAATACATTTAAAGACACAAATAAAAAAAAAGTTGTTTCACGTTTTATGAGTGCACTCTTTTTTAAAAAAAAATTAATTGAAAATCTAGCAAACCACAAGTATACAATATAAGTAGTCTCAAATAATGATTTCAATATTTATTATTAATTTTTTTTTTTACCAAACCATGCTTTTTCAAATAGCATTTAAATCAGAGGTTCCCAAACTTTTTGTCCCGTCGACCCCTTGTCGTGTTTTCCTGTTTTTCGTAGACCCCCTGCCTTGCTAATCAGTTTTATCTGAAGTCCGTTAAACAGGGGTCCGTTATATCGAGGTTTTACTGTATACCTTTATAATTAAACACACACAAAATACAAATACAGTAACATTCACTAAAAAAATCTATATATTGAATGCGAGGGATGGGTCTGATGCTTTGATAGCAAATTTTCAATATTTGGCTTCAAATAAGTCAGATTTAACTATAAATCTCCTCGCGCAGTGATTTCCAATCTATTTCTTTTTTTGTAAGCAGGATAAATAGCAAGTATGTCTCTCTGAAGCCGAAATTGCTGATATCCCATTCTAAACTGCACCTTCAGTTCTTCATTAGTGCTTATTCCGATCAGTTCTTCTTGTAGTATGACTTCCGATTCTTCAATGTCACCGTATGGGTTGATTACCTACTGTGGTATTTTGGTGATGACCTGCTTAAATGGGATCCACTCTCGTAGACCCTCTATTGACAGTTCATGGACCCCCAATTTAATTATTCGCTGTCATCGACTCCTTGCAGTGTGGAATCGACCCCTGGGTAGTCGATATTGACCATTTTGGGAACCTATGATTTAAATCATAGGTTCCCAAACTATTTTGTCCCGTCGACCCCTTGTCCTACCTTGATACCTGTTTTTCGTAGACCCCTGCCTTGCTAATATTGAATTTTTTCAAATTCATCATCTTCAAACATATTTTTGACATCCGATATACAGGGTGCGCCATATTTTACGTCGGTATGTAAACATTAAATAACTATTTCTTTTTTTTGTAAGAAGGTTGACAACTGCACTGAAACCCTTTTCCATGAGATATGAAGATGGAAAAGCTATCAAAAACCTTCTTGCAATAGTCAATAATGCAGGATTAACAGCATTATTATGTAAGTACATAGATTCAATCTGTGTTCAATTATGACATTTACGGAATGCCTAAATTTTGGTGATGACCTGCTTAAATGGGATTCACTCTCATAGACCCCCATTTACAGTTCGTGTACCCCCAATTTAATTTTCGCTGTCATCGACCCCTTGCAGGGCAAAATCGACCACTGGGGGTCAATATTGACCACTTTGGGAACCAGTGATTTAAATCTACGATTTAATATTATTTTTAAATCACTCTAGCTATCATTTTACTAATTTTCCTTGATAAAACTATTATACTTAAACTTAAAATCATCTGCGTGCGTTAAAAATTTATTATACGTGTATATTATTATTTTAATGTACAAATAATTTAGTTGCCATATTTTTTAACTAGCGAAACAAAACTTTTAATATTCTGAAAAGGAAGTTGAAAGTAAACAAAGCCTTCGGAATGTTATTTGTCTTTTTGTTATAATTTAGTTTATCACGAGCGCAAAATTTAATTTAAATTTCACTTAAACATAAACAAGCATATAACTTATACAGAAACTTTATTTATAACTGCAAAGTATAAAAAGTAAACTGCACACAGGAAAGGATGGCGCGACGCGATATGAAATCGCTCTTTATTTTTTTTATTATTATTTTCCTTTCGCTGCAAGCAATTATTAATGTTCGGACCCAGTGAATGAGAACTATTTTCGCTTGTGTTTGCCGCTCTTGTGTGCGGAAACGGTGTTTAATTAAATGCTCGCAGTTTTGCTTAGATTGAATTTCGTGTATGCCGAAAGTAAACACGTTGTTAATTGGAATCTCTACGTCACAAATAGGAAGTTGTAGCAAGAGCAGCCTTATTATATTGCACACACTGTACCCGAGTGTACCTTTGGTGGAATTATTATCACTAGTTTCTTTTTACGAGAAAATTTTAGATTTATTAAAATTCAACAACTTGTTACGTTTTTTATTTAAGTATACCTCAAAGAGTCCATTTTTTCAAGAATATAGTTTATGTAAAAAAACGGTCTTAATTAATTATTATATAAAATCAACCTATTTTTTTAGGTAAAGTTTTTGTGACTCATTTAATATTTCATGAAATATTCAAGTTTTTTTTGACTTGGCGTTAATAACGTACTTTATTCAAATCAGTTTCTGCATTATTTACGGAAAAAATGATCGCTACTGTTTGAAAGTCACAGTCTTAATTACTCTAATTAATCCTCATACCTTTATAAATTCAACCGGCGAAACAAGACCGATCTGCTTGATTTAAAAAAAAAAAAAGACTATTTACTTCTTTTTTTACTATTCATCGAAAGCAAAACATTTAAAAGTACACTAAAAAATTAAAAAGATTCTGTGGTGACATAATATATTTTTTTGCAACTAATACGGTAATTTAAAAATAAATAGTTTTTGCTTTGTTATTTTTGAAATTTTTAGGATAATAATTTCAAAAATATTCATACATATGAATTATTACCAGAGGTGAAGGTTTTTATATTCGACTGTCAGTGCGTGTTTATTTTATGAAAAATATTTTTGAAAAACATACAATATCGACTGGCAGCCACACAAAAACTCCGTACCGGACATTTCAATTATACGCTTCTCCATTTGTTTGTAGAATTTTAAAATTTATAAAACCTTTTCGCAGGCTCTTGGGCGATATACTTTTTATTTTCGCCGTAACTGCGCTGCTTTAGGAGGCTCTAAGGATAACGGATCGTTAGGTTTAATGTTGAATAACGGAGGCTTCGCCGCTACCTCCTGAAGGGTGATAATACAACCTTCTGTACAAACGGTAAAGACACTGGAGGTGCTGCTGGAATTATCATGTTTTCAAAATATTAATACAAGACTGGTTTACAACGGTATTATTTTTTAATATCAAGGCTTTCTTTAAATAATACAAAGAGCACGTTCAACATTACTTTTCTACCTTAAACTACAATAACAAACCTTTTAGGATGAAATATAAATAGTGAATTAATATTTAAATCTTAAATTTATCATCTAATATATTTATTGCATTTTGCTTTATCTTGGAGAATCTTCAATCAACTATAAAACTGAGGAAGATCAAAACAAACCAAAATTCATTATATATATTTAAATTTATGTGTTTAAATAAAAAGTTATAAAAGGCTCGGATTTTTATAAATCCCTGTCATTCTATCACCTTGCGCACAGTTGTTTAATAACCATTTGATAAAGGGATCATATGCGGGTAGAGTAATATACTTACAGTACGAAACTGCCTTGCTTAAGCGTTCCCAGTTTCTCAATATGATGGGTTGTTAGTAGATTCTAGATACAAACAATCTTTGAATAGAGCGCATTCTATAATTCGACTTAAAAAATTGTTGAGCTTATGTACTTTTTATGCAAAACCAATTATACGAAAGCTTGCTCGTTCGTCTTTTTGGCGCAGGTATGGCAATAACTTTATAAAATGTTTGATATAACAAACTACTTAAACAAATCTGATGAGCATCGGGTTTTCGCAACGGCAACTTCCGTGATTAGTCCGCCGCCGGGACCATTCAGAGAGTACGTGACCCCAATCTTGTTAATTTGTTTTGATCAGCATGAGATATGCATGCATGCAGTGCATCCATTTCAATTAGCACCCACTGCAGTTCTCAACTCGTAGATGTTCAACCCATTCAACTAATAATGCAATACTCTCCATAGTGCAATTGGGAGTGTCTTGATAACATTAGGATGGAGAGTACGGTTTGTATCATATCAGTATAAATGTTTAATATTAATCCTGGCTTTCCAAGTAACGTAAGTTTTTCTAAATGAATTTTAATTTTAATACGATATAATGAAATTTTTAAACGACAATAGCAGTCTCAGTCCACATAATAATTTTTCCATTTAAATATTGAGTTGTATAAAAACACCTGTCGTTTACAAATGATACCCATATTTATTTTTATAAGAATTAAAACATCCTCCATTGCAAGAAAAACTTTCTTGTTCGTATATCTTAGAATATAAAAACATCAAGCATAACATATGAGCCGCCTTATATATTATTTCAACTCGTATTTTTGTTTCAATTCCAAATAGATCAATTTTAACGCACCATAAAATGTTCGCATCTATCCGACACGGTGCGGCATGTACTTTATTAAAATATACGCGAGGTAAAAACTCCACGTTTTAACCATAATATTTACACTATAGATATATAAATAAGGCTGAAAATAGTATATTACTAAAGAAAAATTAACTCTTAGTTTAAAAAAAAAAACCCTGTGCTGTTCATGAAAATGTTACAGTGGAATAAATAATAAAGAGTGAGGCAGCAGTCCGGAGCGTGGCGAAGCTAGATTATCGGACATGGGTTGACACAAATCGATTTTGATTAAGGAAAAACATAACGGAAGATATCTCAGAAACAAAGCGAATGCGGATACGTCCATATCGCTTTTTTTTTATTCCGAATGACCTCATAAATATGTAATCCAATTTTTTCGACCGGTAAGACGACTCAAATGTATTAAATTATACGAAAGAAAGTAGATCTCCATCCATCATCTTTTCTTTGAAAACTATCGTGTTTTATTTGAACTTCTGTAAGGCAAGCTAAGCTAACTTAAGAAATATATTAATCCACTATTAACTAGTTTTTTTACAACTGAAAAATATTGACATTATCGTAATTTATTTTCTTTTAGGCATAACTATAATTTTATAAATAACCCATCAATCCACTGAGACTTTGAAACCAAAACAAATATTTTCCACAAATATATATACATGCACAAATAAATTAATTAAGGGTCTTATTTCTTTAACCCGTGGT
This sequence comes from Atopsyche davidsoni, assembly GCA_022113835.1. Lineage (NCBI taxonomy): Eukaryota > Metazoa > Arthropoda > Insecta > Trichoptera > Hydrobiosidae > Atopsyche > Atopsyche davidsoni. The sequence goes on along the minus strand of JAILWY010000006.1, from coordinate 2,485,198 downwards.
GTTGGTCATTATTTTGCAAAAAGTTAATTCTTAGATTTTGACATTTAGTATGAGAAATATGTATTTCTGAGTGACCTTGGGGCATTTATAAGTTCATAAAATGTAATTTTACATGAATCTTAAGTAAGCACTTAAACAAAATAGTATAACAGCACTTTATATATGCATTCAATAAATAAATCTCACCCAATGGTGTCTTGGTGTATGGTGATGACAAATATCAATTATTTTAGAAAAATTGGATAAATTTACTTTGTTTTAATCTTGCTCTCATTTTAATGGGTAAATAGATTTAATACAAGTTTTTCAAATAATATTTTAATGCCTCTATTCATGCATTTAATAGTATCCGATAAACACATGTTAATCACAATTAATTAATTTACGAGCATAAAATAAATCATGCCAACCTTACTAAGGGATGCGTCACAAGTTGATGTTACCATAACAATGATAATAAACATTCAATGCGAAAGGGCGGCGGGGAAATAATTACGGAACCTCAATAACCCCGCGATGATAAAACATTATCACCTCTTCTTTGATGTCCCACAACATCATTCTGCTACCCCATGGACCTACTAACAGAGAATACTATAAATTGGATACTTACCTTTTAATGTAAAAAAAATACAAAGCCAACAAACAAAACAAAGCCGAGTACTTAAGTACAAATCGTGCAATTGAAGAAATGTTGATTTTTTACACCATCTTTGATTTTGAATAGTAGCTTACAAATAAAAAGATATGATGATAGAATCTAAGTTAAAATGTTAAAATATTCGTAGACGATAATCAAATGTAAATGTTAACTGTACTCTGCTATCTTCAATTCGCGTTGTACGTACAACGTAAGTAAATTCACCGGAAAATATACACCGCGCCACTTCTGATCTTTAGTAGGTTGCATTTTCTTTTCACAATTCTGCTGCTCGGAGTAACTCAAATATTAAACAACATATTGCACCCCATGAAGCTGTGTGAGCAGAGCTCCCGGACCATTTATCTTTACATATCTTCTCACTGGCTTCCGCAAACATCTTTATAAGCAGCGTGTTATGTCGGAATAACAGTGTTTTTTTTATGCTTACTGCAATTATCTTTGCAACACAGATTTATAATTAGTAAAATTTATGATTATAAATTAGATAAAAAACAAGAATCAATTTAGTTTTATTGTGGGAACAATATGTTTAAAGGAACGCCGTATATGTCTGAGAGAAATTTTTTTCATTTTTTTATCAATAAATCACACCAAAAGGCTGAGGTCAAATGTCATTCAGGAAATTTTACTGTAAACCTTGTCACAAAATACTATTATTCAATGCTTAAAAAAATCAGTTTAACATGTTTTTAATACAGAATCAAGTGCGTGCATAAAAATATATTTATTAAATATTTACGCTAATCTATTGAATATCAATTTTTTTTTGTTATTTTTGGCTTAAAATAAGACAAACAAAGCATAAAATTCATAAATTGATATCATTGTCGTGTCAAAAATTACGAGCAGTTAATAAAAATTTTCTTTGTGAGATATGATAAAATAATGTTCGTTTTTTAATAAAAATGTTTTTTACGTAGAAAAATTTACCTTTTATTGCTGTCTTCGGTCAAAATCGGATAGTTGAATATTTTATCTGAAATCGATTTTCTAAAAGTTTTGTTTTGAACGTCACATATAAAAATTAATCACTATTATTAATAAGGAATAACGTATAATTTTTTCGAGCTAACTCTAGATACGCCCACTATTGAGAACAATTAATTTTAATACGATATCTAATAACTTGGAGTAATGAACGCACAGTGGTGTATAATTCCAGAGTTAGTCATCGCGTGCATGGCTGGTGGCCAGGTTTCGGGCACTAAAACGTTCATTCCAAGACGTATGTTCTGTCTCCAGTCTCTAGTCTCCAGACGCCCGTGAATAAATCCACTTCCCTTGCATGAGGGGTGCATTTGCCCGATTGAAAATTTATCTAAAAAGTTAGTCCACTCGCAGAAGTTTCATATTTCATTAAAATATATTATCAAGATACTTTGATCGCTTTTGTTTGAAGAATTCTTGCAGTATATTCAGAAGATGTTAAAATAAAGTGCGCTTTCTTTGATTTATACAGTGCTAAAGACACTTTTTTGTTTTTATTTTCGTGGAATGTACTTTTCGAAACTGGCTACTAGACACTTTGATTTTTTTTTTAAAGTAACACAGTGTTTAAAGCTTCTTATTCTACCTAATTTATGGTAAAAGAAACAAAGATCTACATACATATACATATTCATGCATAATTTTAAAATATAACTTTTCATACAAAACGTCAAGCGTTTATTTTTTGGCCGCAGAGTGCAATCTTTATGTCTGTTGTTTTCCAGATTTTTTCCTGCAGTTCATCCTGATGCACTAGATTTTTTTGACCTCATTATGAAATGCGCCCCTCAGATGTCACGCTAAGCATTCAGTCCCGCCACTTATTAATTGTTTTAGAAGCCTTCGGACGTTTTTAATGGGGAAGAAGAGCCTGCAACGACATCGTTTATCAGATGTATACCCTGTGGAGATAGTTAGTTGACACGGAGAAATTCTAAAACACAATGTACGGAGAACGTTCAAAATAATGTTATTCTGTGTTTAAGTTTAAAATTAAAATTCAACTTTGTTAATAAGACTTCAACACCACAGTATTGTTTTTTAAAAAGATCTATTATCTTTCTAAAAGATATCGGTCTGAAAGTTTTTGATTGTTCGAGTTGCAGCTTTATTTGACTAGCGCGTATTAAAACGGCACAGAACCCTAATGTTTTCGGATATATATTTTTTCTAACTATAATAAAAACTATGAATTTTTAATGATCTGTACTGAACGATAATACAATGAACGCAAATCTATAGTAGAGATAACTGCCCCCAAAAAGAAACTTATAAATATAGAAGTGACGAATAAATAAATTTTATAATATTTATTTATGTATTCCTATCAAAAACACATTTCAACTAAATATATATTAATAGAAGCGTTTCTCATTTTTCGAAATCTGTGCTCATATATATTAAAAGTGATATAGTGATTAAGTACGGAATAAATTCACGAGTGCGTTAACATCTAACATTAAAGTACTCTTGTTTCTTAGTCAATCACAACGTCTGTTTTAAGTGCCGATAATGGATTAGAGTTCGCTGAATCGACGGGAGGATCCTTGCTAGAAGGTTTTCACCTTTAATGTATCTTAAAGAATTAATTTTCGCTCGGAGCAATATTTTTTTAGTGAAAAACTGCAGGCAGAACAATTACTGCTTTTTTATGGTGACGATAACGCCCATTCTGTCTTAGCAGTCTGATTCAAGATTTATCTGATTACGTACTTTACGAAAATATCTAGGGATGAAATAAGCGAAGTATGGATAAACGTACCAACAATGTTCATCACAAGTAGAATTATATTTCATTTATTTATTTTGGTTTTAAAATAGTAAAAATTGACCATGATTACATACCATAAAAAAAATTGTAGGTACATAGTATTTAAAATAAGTTCATATAGCACGATGTTTTTATAGTTAAATATGTATTTCTGCAATATATAAAAAACTACGTTATAATAAGTAAAAACGTACTACCTCCACGATTTATAATTTTCCGCTAAAGCTCAGTAGGTATAAATGAAAATATTACGGAGACATAGTGCAGGAGGCCACTGCAAGTGTGGAGGAAGTTGAGGCAGTAATATATCAAAAGTGCATGCGGGCTACAGCCGTCGTCTTCGCAACGGAGTTTCTTCTCCATAGAATACCGGGTACCATTATTAAAGGTTTCATTAAATTCTCAAACAAAAACATCAAATTTACTTCATTTTCTATGCATCCAGGTGAATTAAGCTGAGAAAGCAAATAGCGTGCAATTTCAAGAGCTATTGAAACAGTAAAAGAAGAATAGAATTCAACGAAAAAATGTAAAACAGCAATATTTAAATATTTTTTTACTATTAATGCTATTTTAATTATTGTGATGAAAATAATCATTCTCAGTTTTTTTTTTGAGATAATGATGTTGTTTGAATTCTCACTTTTGGATATTGCAGCCTGGCATCCTATCATAATCATATTAGATATGCATAAGATGATTTCATTATAGTACAAATGAAACTATATGTCTTGTTACAAATACAATCAAACATTTTAATAAATCTATACATATAGGTTAGACAAATCAGTAATATTTAATTTACCAATTTCCACGGCAAACGTAGAAAAAATTATAAATCGATCACTTCAATTTTATACACATAATAAACCTTTTTAGCTTAAAATGCGAGTTTATTTCAGAATAACTTACATATCTCAAAGCCATATACAAATAAATAATCAAAGTACAGATTTATTGACAGGAAATGAATTTCGACTCCCTAAAATCTTCTTTTATTTATATGGCAATACACGAGAGAGGTTCTTTAAGTGACTTCGTGGTAATATACACAAAAAGTGCAAGAAATACTTAGCCTCGGAGTATCCATTGAAATTTTGTTAGGGTTTATCCTGCCACTAATGTACAAGCAATCTGAAGCTGGCTGTTTCTATAAATCACCCTCCAGCCCGGCACTGCACAGCCTTAACTGGGGCACAAAGTATACTTTTTGCTTTTAAGTTGAAATGTTACCGGATTTTTGCTAGTGGTATAAGAATTTGTATGGCTTGCCATTTGTATCCAGTCAATGGAAACACTGTTACTATTTTTGGTTTTTCGCTCCAGTAATTAAAGCAAATTTCAGATCCCCAACTTGAAATTCAATTACACATATATATTTGACCTACTTTTCTATTATATTTCTTGGCTACGCCATTTAACGTTTATTTAAAGAAATCAGTATCTTGTCATCTATTCTATTCAGGCTATATATGTTACTGATAAACAATAAAAATATATCTTTTTAAAACCAAGAAGTCTTATCTACATTGCAAATCGGTAAACTACACCAACACTGCCTGAAATACGTAAGCGCAACACTCTTGAAGTAACGTCAATATGACAATAAACTGACAATAAGACTCTAACTAACTTGAGGTTTACTCGTGCGCTTGGGATAGTAGAACTTTGAATAACTTTGAATAAATTATTTTTAAAAAAATATTTTTGAAACACTTAATTTTCAGCCTATTCATGTATCCCAATGCTACAGCTTAATCATTTAATTTATCTTTGTAAAAAACTTTTCTTGGCCGTATAACAAGATTATGCTGTTATATTCAATACGTAGATCGAGCAAAAGTTTGACTTCGATTTTCAATTTGATCAAAGGAAAGAGTATTATTGAAATCATATATTCTTCCGACGGAAGTATTTTCAGTCTCAGGTAGCCTGTATAAGAATCGCTGCGCGCCTGCTCGGGACAGAGTACTTTCAAAGCTCTTGCATAAAGCTCGCTAACTTTGGAGATTATAAACTTTAAAGTTATCAGTTAAGCCTTCGTTTGAAATTCAACTCAGTCACTGAAATTCCATTAAACACTATCGATACGATTATACCTGCATGCATCCTCATAATAATAATTACGTGTGATACTGATATTTTATGAATTTTAAATTAATAATTATAAGTTCAAACTTTAGATTGTATAAAGTAATGATCCTTTTAATTGTCAATGTCTCATATAATACGCGATTAACATAAAACAAATGACCAGTGTTAATCTCTAAAAAAAAAACTTTTATCCTAGCTTGTAAATTAAACAGACTTGAAATTCCAAAAATTCCAATTTTATTCATTATGGATGCAATTCTAAATATCAAAAACTTTTGAATATTTTTTTAATAGGTCTATTGGGATATAAAAAAGACAGCTATATTCAACTTGTTTTCTTCTAAGCAAGAAGCTCATAATATAAATTAGGATTAAAATTGAAAACAGCATCCTAAAAATTAATTGTAACTAATCAAATTAAAAATATTTCAAAAATATAATTTCCTATATCTATGACAATATATTTAATAATGTATGTTTTTACAATTTTATTTTTCAACTAAATCTTACCAATGAAGCGTATATGATATTCATACTTAAATCTGAACACGAACAAGATATTTATTACCATGTGAATTTACTGGGCATGTTAATATAAAATTTTAATAAAACTTGACTCAGTAGTTCGTTTAAAAATTATAACTGGAGGTACATAAATTTAACTAAGTCTCGTCGGGCTTTTATTTTGCTTTTTTTTTTAGTCTTCCCGGAAAGTTTACTCAGCGGAAAGTATTTCAGAAAGGTCCTCACCGAGAAGTCAAGTGGCTTAGTCTTATTTATTTTATTTAAATTCAATTTTCTTAATTGAATTTTCCTATCATTCCATGTATTTCACGTTATTTATTTATAATTTTTTTTTTCAATTTCATTAAAATATATTTCACCTCAATGAATATTTTATAAATCTGAATGAGATATTTTTATTTTTTTTTGTAAAATTAATGACTTCAACGTTAAAATCACTATCTTAAGAAAACTTCGTGATATATGCTATTTCACTTTTTAGTTTTGTTATTCAATACTACTTTAAATTGTGTAATAAAGACTTAAAATTTAATAAAAATAAATGCCTCTTTTTTCGATGATATCTGATAACGAAATGGATTAAAAATATTTTTATACCATTCATTGTTTTACATGATTTGTTTTCCAAAAAAAGCTTTTGCAATTATTTATCGTTGACGATGACAATTTACTGCTAAAAATTAAATGACATAGAAAATGGGCGATTCAATTAGATCTAAGATGGCGACGCATTACTCTCTGCGGGCGGCGGCGGCAGGTGGACTTTTTCAATGTAATTTGCTTCAGACACTAAATTTTCATTAATTTGAATTCACTTGTTAAATTTATTCTACATTATCCAAATTGAGTTAAATAAATTCTATTTTATTTACCAAGATTACTGAAATGTCAAAAAGCGTAATTTATATCAATTTGGCATGAAATTTTATTAGTAGACAATGATATACGTCGATGACAATAGCTGTGTAATTTATATACGTGTATAGTTCTTGAGTAATGTCTTCTATTTTTTAATCGAGCTTCTTTTGACTCAAAACTTTCTCTAGCATCAAATGTTGATTTTGAAGATCCTCACAATTTTCGCATAAAATTGTGAATATTTAGTTCCAAAAGACTCAAATACGTTAAAATCGGGATCAACAAAGAGACTTCTCTCTTAACCCACATTGCTAAGTCTTACACACGGTGTTAGGCTTTCAGGTTTTCAGTTTCAGGCTGCCTTGATTAAATAATCGCTGGACCTCTGCACCTGCACAAAAGGACTGCAGCCTTATAAAGGCATAGATTTAATTATTCATACTGAAAGAATAATGAAGGTCATTGTTTTCGCGACTTCTCATCGCTGTGCCTTGCTCGCGGCGGTCGTTGTGTTCAGGCCTTTATGCATCTACGTCGTCCCTTTAGATTCTACCTACATGGAGAAATATTTTTAATCTTCATATTTATATTTATTATTTATTTAAAAATAGTTTTCTGTGAGAAATATATTTTAGAATTTAAAATGAAGACACTTTTAATTTTAAGCATATTTGGTATGCAAAATATCATTCGATTTTGGCATGTCATAAAAGGTTTATAAAATAAAAATCGATTTAGAATACGAATATTATTGATATCTAGAATTCACAAAAATGCTATAAATTACTTAAAACACTATTTAAATATGTGATTCATTAAAATTTATTAAAAATAAAAGACTGCTTTTCACATAGCTACAGTCGGATTTGAATCACGTACCACGAATCCAAAATACTAAAAACTCAATTGCAAAGCAAGGTTTTTTAATACATGTAAATAATTACGTTCAACGTTGTTGTGTCCAATCCTTAAGCTTGTATAAATATAATAAATTAAAATAAATTCTGAGTGCGTCGTTTATATTCTTTCTTTATATAAAAAGTAACCATAGTTTAGAATTCAGCACTATTTATCTTCTGTAATTACAAATGCTTTGGCCTTGGAGCACTGCTGCCTCGTGAGGTCCCAAGCCGCGGGTCCATTCTTCATGTTGACATCCACCGACCATTTTATAAGCCGCCATTTTATAAGCCGCCATTTCATAAGGCGCAATTTTAAAGACGGTGGAAAAGTTTACTTGATATACCAAACCGCCGAGTGACTTATGGATGCACTTAGACTTTCAAAAACATCTTTTGAAATAAATAATGAGAAAAACTAAATTTTTATTTCAACATACGAACAATTTCGTGTCTTTGGGTACGGTAGCTTTTTAACCAAAGTACTTTGAATATTCATCACACAAGAAGTGTTTGTTCAAAAACGCTGAAATATGTAAACAATTAACTAAAGTATGGTTTATTTTTAACTATTCCAGCTCTAAATAGAAAAATATATATATACAGCTAGAAACCAATTTGGGTTTATTTCAAATGAGATCTAACACATCACAAACTTGTTTTGTAACGTATCGCAACAATAATAAAACATTATTATTCTCCTAAAAAGGTTTCTTGAACCTAAACTGCTCGCATTGATACTATATATTATATTATAGGTAACTAGCAGTCGATGATTTATTACACCCACAAAACTATGATAATTTTAAACCTGTGAAAGGTCGAGGTACTATTGAAACTATTGAAATCACAAAAATAAAGAGAACAATATAGAGAATAATATTTAATATGTTATTATTTTACATCGAAAATAAAAAAAAAACTAATCAAAACTTAATAAATCACTTCGCGAGAATGAATTCATTTATCAAATATAAGGGCTGTTCGTATTTATTTCGTGTATCATATATTTATCCATTTTTTTAATATTATTATATCTTATTAAAAATTTATTTACTTTTAATTCAATTGCAATTGAAAAAATGTATATGCAGTAAAAGTATTCAATTAATTATATATTAAGCAATAAATGTGGTTAAGTCGTTTTCTATTTATGGCCAATAACTTCAAACCACGAAAACTGTAATTTTTTAAACCTTGCTTATTAATGCGCTATATAAATATTATACTAAAAATAAAAAAAACACCAAGTAGTAAGATTAAAATAACCCGAATAATAAATTGAGACATCAGTTTCTGACTAGCTTTTATATGGCGTGCGTTTGTTCTAAAGAAAATTTTACATGCTTTGTAGGAAGCAGTTTAAACGATTGAAGCCTACATCCAAACAAATATATATATATAATATATACAATATATATATATATATATATACAATATATATATATATGTATATATATATATATATATATATATATATATATATATATATATAATGTCATTTAGTTTTGATATAGAATACGGGCAATCGTTTCTCTGTTCCTTTCACAAGAGCAATTCACGGCCGTTCCATTTCAAATCGCTTCGGGCTGTGCTCACTATAATACCTTAACAGTCCCGCGGTCTGCCACAAAGCACATTACCAACAACTTGAAATGTATTTGGAACTTCAAAGTTGCATTGCTACAGCCACTGCGTTGGTAAAATCAGATTTAAAGAACCCCATTCAGGCGCCTTCTATTTTTGTAGGATGCTCCGGCGTAAAAATAACGTTTTTGGTTATATAATCAGAATAAATGAAATTCTATAAACATTGAACATCCATGATACGCTAAGAAATCAACGCTTCTCATTGAAATATCAGTTTAATTGACGGTGTATAAATACTCAATATTTACAGAAAAAACATATTTGAATTTTTGCATGAAATACACTTTTGGTTATAAACATCGTTGGAAAGAAGTAAGTTTATGAATTAATATTAGGGTTGTAATAGACTAAAAATTTATTATGTGAATATATACTACATGTTTTCTGCTTTAGATTTGGGAATAAAAATTATAATTGAAATATAATTTATTAAAAAAACCGTTAAAATTTAATTACCTTAATTAGTAAAAAGATATCATAATTGATGTGGCAATAGTTTATAGTCAAATAAAGATGGTATAATTAAGACTTAACGAAAGCAACCCAATTTATAAAATACCATAAACTACTAATTGATATAGATATTTCTTAATATATTTGCTTAACCTGTCTTTTCTAATTTAACTAGTTTGTCTTATGGACATTTAACAACATAAACATAACAAAACAAGTTACATTAATAAAATAAGACATTTTACAAAAACACAAATATACATATTATAAAGCACAAATATATTTTTTTATATATTTCAAATTATATATTTTTTTTCATTAGTTCATGACTATAAAAAAATTCATAATTTAATCAAATATAATTTAAAACAATATAACGTAGTATTTTATCAGATAGATCGCACAAATATAGGCCTCCTCTGCGTTTGCTCTGCTACACTATTAGTCAGTAGCACTTTTTTAGCCAGCCAAAGTACTAAAACAGCTCCCACTATCTCCAAAACGCTTGCAACTATAATCAAAACCCCAAATGTTATGCAAAATTTCTCATTATACGAAGACAAAACATTGAGGCACCCAAGTTTGTGCACTAAAATACTCGGACAATACTTCTGAACTACAGCGATCGAACAACATGACAACGGGATCAAAATACCATCATAGTCGTTGTGATCTATCAATCCACAGCATCTATATTTCGACTGCAGGTAGTAAATAGATTCCTTGGCAGTTGTCGTCCCGTTGATCATTTCACCGAACTCCGTTGTTAATGACTTTGCTTGTTGGTCGTCGATATTTTTATAGTACAGCAAAAGGTACAGGCCCAATGCCATCTGGCTGCAGATGATGGATATCAAGAATACCCAGTAAGTCAGAAGCAGGTAAAAGTTCTGATTGAAGATTCCATAGCTTCCGAAGATCGAAGCGGCAATAAAACCCATCCCGCTCACCAGGAAGAAAGGGAAAGTCTCGTCGTTCCAGCGGAAAGCGTAAATTATGAAACTTATCCCGCCGAGTAATAATAGAAGGTTGTAAAAAAATAGTTCAGTCAACGGCTTAAAACAGCACATTGTAAATACGATTGCTTCTAAAATATCACAAACTCATCGCCGAATCTGTTCAGCGCTTAATTAAATTCATAATTGTATTATTAACGAATTGATTATTTTTAACACCAAACTTCAAATTTTGACAGTTGTATGGAAACATATTTTTTTGAACATTCTTCACTTAAAATATGTTTTTTTTTATTTCTATTATATGGTAGTGCTATTAAATTTTGTGTATATCACAGTGATTAAAACAAAATGTAATGGGTACTAATTATTATTAACACCAATATTTGGTGTAATTTTTTTAATCTCATGCTCACAGATTATCAGTGCATTTTGATTTATTTTAAAAACTTTGACTAACAAAATGCCTACTTTAACTTTACTATAAAACATTAAAAAATATATTAGATATGTCAGATTAAATGTAACGCTTACTAGAAATCAAGTGCAGATTTTTTTTTGTAATGCGTTAAATGTATGCACGTAAAACTTTATATTATTTATACATATGACTGATAATGCTTAAGTACATTTTTTCAAATTTTGAAAATTGATTAAAGAAACTCTCAGAAAGATATCATCGTGATTTGTGTGGGATTTGAACCCACATCCCCATGCTTACATGGCCGGTGCATTACCAATTATACCAACGAATCACTGTTATTTAGCAAGAATATTGTACTGTGGGTTAAAAGTCTAGTATTGCTAGTCACACAATATTTAATTGACACAATAAGTACGTTGTTTCACTTATAGGATACGATTGTTAAAAATTCTTGCTATGTACCAGTGATTCGTTGGTATAATTGGTAAAGCACCGGCCATGTAAGCATAGGAATGTGGGTTCAAATCCTACACAAATCACAATGATATTTTTCTGAGTTTCTTTAATCAATTTTCAATATTTGAAAAAATGTACTTAATCATTATCAATCAATAAAACCTGTATAAGCAAAATCGTACTTCATGTGAGACGGTCTTCACCAAAATCAATTATATATATATATGACGTTTTGAGTTAGCCGAATTTATTAGATCGAATTAATATCATCAATTTCCAAACAACTTTAAATTCAACTCCAGCGCTCGTACTAAGGTTATTCAATATTCAGCGCATCCAATCCACTTTCAGAATTTCAAACTATACTTTCTGAATCACAAAACAAAAATTCAGCAGCGTTTTCATGCTGAGCACACAGCCTCACGACATTAACCACCAATCAGAGGGGCGGCGCTGGACGCTCCCGCCACCCTTCCATTCAATTTACTGGATCATATCAGCTCTGCTACCCCCGCATGCCTCCTGCCCAGACACACGAGCCCTGCAAAACAACCAACAGCTGAAATAATTGGCACACCAACTTCAACTTAAGTCTGTAAGCCATTAAGCCCGCTAAATGTTCATAAGATATCGACAGTGTTTTACCAATCTTAGCGACTCAAATTTATGTCTTATTTTTTGGATTGGACATTACGGGTTTATTATATTATAACTAATATGATTAGGCACATTAGTTCATACATAGAAGATGATTTAAAGAAACTCTCAGAAAAATATCATCGTGATTTGTGTGGGATTTGAACCCACATCTCCTGGCTTACATGGCCGGTGTACTAACCCTTGATATTTTAAAAGTTTCTTTAAATCATCTTCTATGTATGAACTAATGTGCCTAATCATATAAGTAATAACTCAAATTTATGATTAAATTAAATTGGGATTTTATTTTATACAACAAGAGAAAAAACAGAAATGTTACTGAACAGGTGCAATCCCATGTCTCTTGCTTACCTACCTTTTTCACTCTGAGCTACATACTTATAATTACTTAATTATATATAATTACCCTAAATTCGTGAAAGCATTACATATTCAATACTAGTGTGGATTATGAGATATTCTGTGAAGTTGTTTTATTCAGTGACATTTCAACATACGCACACGTGAGATAGTAAAAAAAAACATAAATAATGAAATCAGAAACTCTCTTATCTGTATGTAAAAACTTGCTTCTTATAAATAAATAATATACTGTTTGTAGGCAATAAAATTAACAAGAAGTTCTAAAATATTTTTTTTGTGTAAATTAAGGAGATGCAGTACGTAAATTAATACAGAAGATTTATTGCTTTAAAAATAAATCAAAATATCAAAGTAATATATAAGGACACTAAACGACTAGTAACTATAATTGTCACTTAACTATTATTCTTTATAAAAGCTTTGTTTTTCGTTCAAAAACTATTTTACTATTATGAATCCAAAATGACTTGATAAAATATATAAAGAACTGTATTTAAAAAGCTCTTCTGGTAATATAATCAGAATAAAATCTAGAACGGTCCTATCATCAGCGAGTGGTGCCTATTTACCGCCCGGGATCGTGTTGTTTCTCTGGGACTGTGACTTAAACCATCTTACCCTCTGCACTGCAGTTCTGAAAGTGGTTCAGCCAGCGGTAAATGGTGAGCCAGAAAGCTGCCGTAAGCTTGTGGCTCAAAAAAGCTCATATTGCCTCCCCTCGAAAGCTCCCTGCTCACAATTTTACTGTTTTGCTATCGGAAGGACTTTCCTATAAGGCCAGCGCCGATTTTCAGTGTTTTTAAGATTTACGCTGCAATTCCTTAATGTCGATTTTATTATCGACACAGAGTCATTTAAGCCCGTTTTATATATTATTTCTTATTTTGACAGAAATTCAAAGGTTAAAGCGTATAATAAAAAAACCAATAACAATGGAAAATATTTTGTAGATCTTGAAATGGGATAATTAAATGGCAATGATGATTTGATGAGTATAAACGATAGAGTTATGCATATATCGTGAATCGATTGTTCAAAATACAGGCACAGCATCATTAGAGTGAAGTTATCATGAAGCATATTGCTTGATTCAGTTTTTTATTTCTTCTTTTAATACAGAAAAATATAGATAAAATGTTCACGAAATACTAACAAAAAGAAGAAAATACCATAAACAAGAAATAAAATATAACAAATTTAACCCACTTATAATAATTTATCAATAACTATCACTGTTATTAAGTAGAATCTAGTTTTTCAAAATTGAAATTTAATTAACTATGACATTTAATTATAAACTAAGCAGTACAATTTCTAATTAAGTTTCAACTGTATTCAAAGTAGAAAATAATCAGAATTTCTAGTATTCAGAAACAATAGAGTATGTTCTCTGGAAAACTATCATGGTAGTTAACTCTGAAATACATTTATACAAATCTATAGCGTTTCAGGTAATAAGAATTTAATTTTCTTGTGCTCCTTTGTTCTTAAAATAAATAAGAAGGTGTTATAATTTGAAATATTTATTAAAATATTTTATATATATTTTTTAATTATCTCGTTTAATGTTTTACCTTTGTTGTTTTATTGCCTATATGCCTTATTACTAACCTAACCTAATCACTAGTGTTGGCATCTTTTAATCGACGTTAAAATATTAAAAATTACCATCACATGCCGAAGTAATTCTGAAACTATAATGCATTTAAATCTTTATTGTTATTTTAAATTCATCCTGCAACAAGTTGCAAAAAATCATGTCAAAATGTTTGATAAAAGTCCTGTATAAATTAGGGAGGCGTTTAGGAAACCTTTCAGAACGTTTACAATTAATTTACATAATCCTACCCAGCCCTAACCTACCTAGTCTATAATAGGGCAGTTTAAAGTATTACCGATATAAATAATCGTTTTGACGATAAAGCACTTTTTATCTTCTCTTTGCATACAAAACTCTGTATTATTATTCTGTTCTAAGCCCGCTATATTTCAGTCAAAGTTTCTTCGTACAAAAATGTTCCCAGAGCAGGTGCATGCCTAATACTAGGGGAGATTAATGTCTGCTTGCAAAATATTTGAATAGTGCATTCTGACGTTTATTGCGATAGTATTAAATACAAGTAAATGATGTTCAAAGTTTTTATGGATCTTTTGTGGAGTTCTTGTAGACCGTATATCTTAAGGTGATATATGAATTTTGGCCATTTTTATTTGAAGGCTGAGAATTCTTGAAATAAAAAAAGCCAATTTTTTTCTGAAGCAGACTCGAAGAAATGAAAACAATTTAATTATTCATTTTTTTTTTTTAATTTCGTGGTATATTTCAGACTCATTAATTAAATGCTAAAACTTTTTGTTTTATGTAAAAATAGTTTATTCGTTTACTTTTTACGGATGATGATTTCAATATGCTAGAAAATTTAAAAAAAAACTACAAAATTATCATTTGAACAAAAAACCCTACTATACGTGCTTTGATATTTAAATAAAAAACACCAAAGTGAAACATTTGTGCATAGCATGTTTTAAATATTAATCTTAAATGATTTTTTAAATGTGATACTGTCTTTTTCGCGCAGGATGCAAAATGATTATACACAAAACTATACGTTGACTCGAATATTGCCTTATGCATCTCATTCTACTTATATATTACCCATTAAACTTTGAAAAAGCAATGCCAACCTAACAGTATTTGTAAACCCAACTGAATCTTAACTTAACTTAAGATCTATCATTACTGACGCTAAATCAAATCGTGCTCTAAAATAACCTGAAAGCTCTTAAAGTAAAATATTTCATCATCTTTTTCAGTTCGATTCAATTGCTGGGTGCATCAAGTTCATTTAGTTTTTTTCACTAATGGGGTAGTTACCCGGTTCGATTCAGTCCTTAAGTCCCCGGTTAGCGGTGGCCTGAAACAATTTGCAATAAAGCTAATCCACACCGCTCCGTGATCGCTCGGCCACCGCCGTTAAACCGGCAATTCTCTCACAAAGGATGTACGGGGCTGCGCAACGGCCAGATACAGTCGACTGGAATTATTGCTCGTCCTGAGCTCGCGCTGGACATCCACGAGGAGCTTCTCTTAATTGAAACGGTCACATCAATGATTCATTTTAAATACTTAAGAGCCGTGATATCAAAATCGAGTTTTTTGACCATTTGCTTGTACCTATTGCGAAAAATCGATTGCACCAATCAAAAAAATTTAAACGCAGAAAGTTAGATCCATCCTTTTTTTTACTACAATTTTTATTTTTATTTCTTATAATTTACTTTTGATATGATAAATATGTGTTTTTCCGATTGAAGTTTCGGGATGTTCCTGTTCCAAGAATCCTAAACATTTATGACTCTTTTTCTCAATTGGAACTAAAAGATTAATTATAAACCCTTCTGTTGGAATGAGTTTGAAAATTAAAAAAAAAAAAATCTTTAACAAACTTTGGTTTTGAATGTCGTCATTTTATCCAATTTTTCAACATCTTCAAGATTTTATTTTACCCTAAAAATGGACGTTAATTAAACAATAAAAAATTGATAAATATAGTTTACAGTTTTCTCAAACCTCTGTAAAAAATCAACGTTCGACATAGCAAAATAAAGTGAAAATTAAATTAATTAAATGACATGATTTCGCCAGGTAATCGTGTCATTTAATTAATTTAATTGTCACTTTATTTTGCTATGTCGAAAGTTGATTTTTTCACAGAGTATTGAGAAATCTATAAATTATATTAATCTATTTTTTATTATTTAATTAACGTCCATTTTCAGGGTAAAATAAAATCTTGAGGATGTTGAAAAATTGGATAAAATGACGACTTTCAAAACCAAAGTTTGTTAAAGATTTTTTTTTTTTTAATTTTCAAACTTATCCCAACAGGAGGGTTTATAATTGATCTTTTAATTCCAATTGAAAAAAAGAATCATACATGTTTAGGATTCTTGGAACAGGAACATCGCGAAACTCCAATCCCGAAACTTCAATCGGAAAAACACATATTTATCATATTAAAAGTAAATTATAAGAAATTAAAAAAAGGTAGTAGAAGAAAGGATGTATCTAACTTTTTGCATTTAAATTTTTTTGATTGGTGCAGTCGATTTTTCGCAATAGGTACGAGCAAATGGTCAAAAAACTCGAATTTGCTATCACGGCACTTAAGAAATTCAATATTTTTGACAGAGAGTACTTGGTGGAATTCCATTTAAATATTTTTGAGTAAAATACTTGGGTGATTTTTCACATGTTCGTTTTTATTTGTGACCGGTTTCGCCAACTTTTCACGTTCGCATTATCAAACAGAGTGAGGTTTTATATAATAATAATCAATTAGGTAAACAATTGTTAGAGGGAGAGGTTGTTGGAAAGAGAGAGAGAGTGATTGTCAGGTGGTAAGGGCTAATGTGATTTTAATGTACCTGACAAGTGGAGGATTCTGTATAATTGCGAATTTTTGTGAATAAATGTTTTTATATTAATGGGGTAATTATCTAAAGTAGTGGCTTTGAGGTGTAGCAGCAGTTATCCTGTGTTGGGGTTTGTCCTGTAGTGTGTTTATCTATAAATAATAGGTTTTTGCGCAGTAAATGGTTTTTTAAAGATGTGATTTAGCAATAGGGAATAATAGTGGAGACTTATTGAAAATAACCTGGTCATTAAGCAGGTGCTCCGGTGTGATATCTTATATGCGATTAGCGAAACCGGTCACAAATAAAAACGAACATGTGGAAAATCACTCAAGTATTTTACTCAAAAATATTAAATTACGATTACTCAAACTTTTATGGGATTTTTCAGTCTGTAGAAACGATCGAAATGCGTGAGAGTTTTTTAACTAAAAATATCCGTATTCATCTTGTTTCAATTTTATTCAAAAATAAAAACAAGCTATCGTGAATAAATTTTCGATCGATTAAAAAACATAAATAATTTTGTTTATGTTTGTACTTGCAGTACTTAATTATTTGTCGCGAATGCGCATCGCTGTGACTGACAAAGTTATATTTTCATGCGACAATACTCAAAGCAAATCTCAGATCTTCATTAAAAAAATATATGGAAAGCTTTTTTTGAGTCTGTTCTTATAACAAAAGCTTAAGAAAGGTAGCAATTTCATTCTGCTCCCCTAGTTTGTCTGCTGTTTTATATTTAATATGAAAAATCTTTTTCTTATGCAAAGAGAGATAAGATTTTTCTTCTAAGTTACAAAGCTAAATTACTGCACCATATGTTCCAGGAAATCGTTTCTCCCACATAATAACAATATCACAACAATGAGCTCTTCTTGCTACAATCTGAAATGTTATTTATACAATAATAACATTTTTTTATATAAGTTCTTTAGAAATTATTTATTGTCGTTTTTTTTTTTAATATTTTTTACAGTAAGTACTTGATAGAGATGATTATAATATTTTTATTAAGAGGATATTTAGTGATGTTTGCATTTTATATTTATTGACAGGACAAGTTTCGCCCAAATGTCAGGTGCGCATCTTCTAGCAATTGAATGTTTATAATATTACTTTTATAAAAAAAATAATTACTTCAAATGTGTAATATAAATTTTTACTTTATTTTTTCTAGTGAAAAGTATAAGCGACTAGTTCCATGACTAAGAATTAGTTTTTGTCTTCAAAAAAATACTAACTTGAAGTCTGTTGCAAATATACATCTAAATGCTGGGTCTAGTATTTTATGCAAACAAATTATCATAATATTCAACATTATTACGGAAAGTTTATTGAAAAATATCATCTCAATAAAATATCGTAAACGTCAAAGGAAATGACAAACTCGTGAAATGACATGACAAATAAATTTTCAATCAAATCACAATCAAATATCGTAGACATTAAGAACATGACAAAAACATGAAAACAAAAATTTCCTTCCAAGTTAACTCAAATATCAGAGACATAGAAGGTAGACACAGTTGAATCCAAATACATTCTCTCTATCTATTATTTTCTTAAAATTTTGTATACTCTTTATATTAAAATCAAAGTTCGGTTCAAAAAATTCAAAAGTGATTTTGATTATCAGTTTTATCAAACCTGAATTGGACTCGTTATTTACGAACAATTTTATTTTAGCTTAAGTTTTTTTCTCGAGTATTACTGAAAAAAAAATCACATGAAGATATTTTTGATTATCTACGAATGTTAAATAAAGTCTCTGTAGATTTTATTTAATACTAATTTGAATAAATAATAATATAGTACATACCATTTATGTGGCGTCTGAAGTCGGAGGCCGATTCATATTTTACTTTCCTTATTAAATATTCATACTGTACACACACTCACCGCCAACATAATATTATACGTTTCCGTACGGCGCGGTTACCCAGGCAAGACTCGCGAAATCACTTACGAAGGTTTAAATTATTCCCCGGACTCGGGTTTTGTATATTAAAGCTCGCCTACAACGTTTGCAGTTCCGTATCTATGCCGCTCTTCTTTGGGGAGGCGAGTCTTGAAAAAGCTTCGGTTACACTAGGCCAGAAACTGCCGAACACTTCATTAAGGCACACACTTGCAGGCAATGCGGTTGACTCTGTAATGCACAAAATGCAATACTGCATTAGCATAAATCTTTCATAAAAAAATTCCACATAAATTTGACGTCTTTTTGGGACATAAATATTATATTAACTGCCGATAAATGATGAAATTTCCTCCTACTCTATTTCACGATGGTAAATATCTATAAATTTAACGTTTTTGTTATTCGCCATTTTACAAGTATTTTAATACAAGATTCTGTAATTCATAAATTTTACTGTATCATATTTTGTTATATACTATTGCACAAATATTGAAGTTAAAGAGATAATTCAATTTTTTTAGGTGTGACAGTATAAGCCAGATTCTAATTTTAAAGCCTCTGAAAGATAAACGAGCTTTCACGTTACACTAAAATAAATAATTGGTATCATCAACCGCCTGGTATATTTATATTTATTGTAAAATATATTTTGAGCGTTTCAAGCAATGTAGATAAAAAATGCATAAATTACGCTGCGTCGGGCTGTATGTCTAACCAACCCCTAAGGTTCGGTTATCTCTGGTGCGGCTCCAAGAGTTTGCTCGGGAAGGGTATCTTTTCACCGCCATTTTGCTTGGTTATTGCATTTGCGTGCATTGTGACTGTGCGACTGCATTAGAGGGTCGTTTGACACGTTATCAGTTCCCGCCTTGTAAAAATAAATGGCCACTGTGTATGCAGAGCCCTTGCACTTTGAAGTATGCGACGTGTTAAAAAAAAACCTGCGATTAGCGGAAAATACAGGTTTCCTTGTTTTCTTATCTTGAGTAAGAAAATATTAAACGTCGGGTATAATCGTAAATATTTCAGGAATTTTAGTCGACAATATTGACTTTCTCACGTGCAGTTGATTTTATACTTTAACAGTAGACATAACTTTGGTTTTTCTTTTACCGCATTATGCAAAGCCATTGGCTGAACTAGTTCTACATAATTCTCAAGGTAATATCGTATTTGTTAAATTTTTCACTGAGTCCTTGAATCTTAAATAAATACTATGCAACCATAAAATACTAAGCACACAAAAATCATCCAATCATGCTTGTATAAAGTTTGTTTTGAAAATGACCACATAATATTTTTGGCCGAATTTTTTTTACCGACATATTCTATTAAAAGAGTGTCGATATTAACAATAAAAAAATGTGTTTCAAACTAATGTTTTTTTACTATTTTTATGTCATTACATTTATTTTTAATGACTTCAAAATACTGAATTGTTTTATCAGGTTAATCTTTAGTCTTTTCACAAAAATGGTAAGGTTTGAGTTTTAAAAATTTATATTTTTAACAGAATTAATAATATACAAATACTCAGTGTACAATTACGCTCTCTCTGTACAAATAAATGAAAATTCGGCCAAGCAAATACAACAGAGAGGAAAAAAATCGTAATAAATAAAATTAATACTGTTCTCTAAGGCACATCAACTTATTCAAACTTGCTAAGGATGCTTTATTTTTTGTTGTTATTTCTTGTACAAGAATGAATACAACTCCACTAATTTGATATATTCGTCTGCTGAGTTTGCAAACTTCTCCAATAAAACCGTCAAAACGAAACATATTAGTCACAATTAGATACGTTCCGCGGGAGCCTCCTGGAGGTTCTCCTCCTGTGCACCAAGCACTCACTCGAAGAGATGCCAACAGGCAATTTAAAATTTTTGTCAATACATATTCATTAATTTCGAGTACACTTCTATTTTTTGTTACAAATACTTCGAATAGCACTTAATCAATAAATGTGTGCGTACAATGAATTTATTTTCAGTTTTTATATGCAATGTCATAGAAAACTACTTTTTTTTTTATCGCTATCATAAGCAAAACTTTATTGATTTAATTCCTATTTTATCAGCATAAAGTAAATTTTAAAACTAATCTAATTATACTTATGGCAAATACAATTTTGATTAACATTGCAGGTAGCATTTGAGTTTTTTCGCTGCATACATTGTTGATTATTAAAAAACACAAGTATTTTTTTCTGCTGAGCATTTTTTTACTAATAATTATAAAGTTAAAATGAATATATTTATATTTCCCGTCAACATAAATATAATTGTTTGAATATTGATAACGTGAAGAATATAAATTAAGTGTTTAAATAGCTTATCAAATTACTGAAAATAAATTAAAAAATATCACTTACTGTATTTTGACTCATAAGAAAAATCCATAAAAAAACACTCTGCTTCAAAATCCATTAACAGATATACGCAATATGTTTTTTTAGTCTAACTTTATTCATGCGGAGCATCTGAAAATACTTTGGAAATTTATTTAAATTACTTTCTTCCTCAAATAATATTATTCCTTGCTGGAAGTTTTGATTAATCTCGAATAGTATTTTTGACAGACGCGGATTCTTTTCGGCAGCGGAGAGTACAAGAATAATGAAAAAAGTTGCGAAGAATTTATTGATAGTATATTATTTACAGTATCCCTTTTTTATTTAACAAACTTAATACACGGTTAAACAAAGTTATGAAGAATTTATTCAGAAATTGTTGTTAGTAAATACAAAAACAATTTATTAATATTTTTCATAGAAAGTTTTCATGAAGTTATGATTTTTTTATAGCAGTACAATTACAGCTCTGAATCATTTATGTAGCCACTCCAAATAATTTGTCCGTATTCTGTAACTGTCAAAACAGCCACCATTGAGGCAATATTTTGTATTCGTCTTTTCAAATTTTAGTTTTGATGTACATTATTAATTTTATTATAATCAAAATATATCATAAGATAAAAAAGAAGCGGTGCAACTCATACTGCTTTAAAATATTAATAAAAATTATTTGAACCTTATTGTGTGTGTTAAAAAAAGCAACTATTATAGTCATAAAATAATTTACTGTCACAAGTTTTTAAAAGTTGTTTGAAACCTTTTTATTTTTACAACTAGTATCAAAATGAAAGTTATCAATTTTTATTTTAACAAGAAAAGTGTATAGCTTTAGAAGATTTTCTTTTGATTGGTCTAAAAAATATTTTAAATTTTAACTTGGTATCGAAAAAATCTGCATCAAAGAATCTGAATAGAAAAGAAAGAAGGGTTTAAATATAATATTGATAAAAGTAGCTTTGTATTTTGTCTTCACTTTGAGTTTATTAAATTTTTTGCATGACTAGTTTCGACCAAATAGACCAGGTCATCATCAGATGCATAGCTAAACGTTCAGTTTAGTCTATTTGATCGAAACTAGTCATGCATAAAATATAATAAACTCAAAGTGAAGACAAAATACAAAGCTACTTTTATCATTATAATAATGGATCTTCACTGATCAAATGCCTTGTCCCTCAACAAGGGTTTTAATATTTAATAAAGTATTAAACTTTTTGCTGGTAAAAAGTCCCAATTGAGAGTATGTAGATTAATCCATTTGTTATCGCCCCCAACAAAGCCAATGCATCCAGGGCGGACGGGACGCTCCTAAGCTGCTCCCAGCCGGGTGCTGTGGAGGGATATTTATGTTAAAGCACAAGCGGCCCTGATCCCTGGCCTATTATTTGATAGCCAGTAGGCGACGTACCGGAAGTATTCTGAGAGCCCAGTCTGGTGTATCCGTTTCTGTTTATTTATATATATAAACATATATGTTGCTTTTAAACTGATTTTTGACCATCTGTATGCACATGAAATATACTGAAGTTACTTTGCTATACACGCCTAGCCACTAATGCTGTCCTCTCTGAATCGAAATCGAAAATATGAAAGATCACCGTTACATTCCTAAGCAATCATAATTTTTTTTGTATTTTAATATATTTTATGAATTTAACAAGTTGCTTAAAGCCGTTAAAAAGTCTATTAAAGACAGTTTTTTTTGGTATGTTAATAACACAACCGCAATAGCTTTTAATTGCTTCAAATCCCTTGTCCATCTATCGCTATCTACTCCAGTAATGGAGCAATGTGGCTTATGCTCTCCCTATTTTTTTTCATCTTTGCTTTCAACGCTTTAAACCAAGCAGGTTTTACATTTTTAAATCTAGAAATAAAAGGAATAGCATTTTATTTAAAAAATCTGGCTGGAGAATCATTATGAAAATATGATCTGAAATATTTCGTTTAAAATATATGTAATTTTTTTTTTATTTTAATTAAGATTTAATCTGACATCAAAATTATATGACTTATTTTTCAATAGTAAAATAGATAGTGTGTATATATATACATTTGTACGAGGGCGGTTCGATAGATACTTAGCCTCACCGCCCGATGGTGCTAGTATCGCAAGAGAGATTTACTATCGTGTAGTACATTCTCGTAGACGGCTAATGTCAAAATTTCAGCCGAATCGGATTCGTAGTTTTGTTTTGACCGCGTGTAGATGCGGACGTGTACGCGTATTTTAAAATAATGGAGAAAGAGCAATATCGGTTGGTGATTAAATTCTTGTTTTTGGAAGGGAAATCGCGCAGCAAAATCAAAGAGCGCTTGGATGCTGTGTACGGTGACTCTTCTTCTTCGATGGCGACCGTCGACGAAACATGAATACACTGGTACACACCAGAGACCAAGGAACAGTCGAAACAGTGGACATCACCCGGCGAACGTGCTCCGAAGCTGGCGAAGACTGTCCTATCGGCCGGAAAGGTGATGGCCACCGTTTCTGGGATTCACAGGGTGTGATCTATACTGACCACCTGGAGAAGAGCAAAACGGTCACAGGGCTCTACTATGCCAAATTATTGCAGAAAAAACGGCCCAATTTAGCTAGTAATTATCGGACCGCCCTCGTATGTCTATCTCAAATATCCAATAATCAACGCAAACATTTCCAACTCCTAGTTAACAGATATATCAACAATTTCAGAACCATTTAAAAAAATACTATTTTGAGGTAGAAAATAATCGTGTTCGTTTTTTTTTTCAAGGACCTTGAAAGTTTGCAAACTGTCGTTTCGCCGAACCGACCAACCCAATAGACTATCGATAATAGAGGCGAATACGTTATTCGACAAATACTCCGGTCTGAATACCGGATATCTACTTGCACCCTCTCGGAGCGCGACGCGTGTAAAGTGACGCGGATGCACTCCTGTACACCCCAAACATCGCAGGCTGTACAAGTCGAGCTGACAACACCGTCAAAGAGTGATATTTACTCATGTTGATTTTTAATCCTTTATTCACACTGAATATTTCAACAGAAAACAGACTTTTTCATCGCCCCTGTATTTCTCAAAAATATACACACGAGTACTGAAATATTTTAATTCACATCAGCTATCAAATTGATTGTTCCGTTTGTGATATAAATATTAATAAAAAAATTAACACATATACCTTTGACTTTTTAAATATAATATAATGCCTCGTAAATATTATATCACGCAAAATATGCATTACCATTTTTGCTCGACAATAATTTAAAAATCATTTTAATATTTTAATATTTTTTTGAATAAAATACTTGAGTGATTTTCCATATGTTCGTTTTTTTATTTGTGACCGGTTTCGCCAACCTTTATCTTTATAACGCATTATCAAACAGAGCCGGTTAACCTTAGCCTAACCTTAACTTTACCCTTAACCTAGAGCCTTAACGGTCACAAATCAAAAAATGAACATGTGGAAAATCACTCGAGTATTTTATTTAAAAAATTATTAAAATGGAATTCCACCAAGTACTCTCTGTCAAAAATATTAATTATCTTAATATATTTATATTATTATAGTTACTCAATAAAACATCAGGATACGTACGTATTTTAACTTCATTTATCCTAAGATGTGTTTATGCTTTTAAATACAATGTATTATAGTATATTTAAAAATCAAATAGCATTTTTATATTAATTGAAAACATTTATTTTAAAATATGCCATTTAGCTTGTCAACATAAAAAAACCGTGGTTAAATTATAAATTTGAATATACAACAGTTGAAAGTTCCTCGAACTTTAAAACTATTTATACATTTTCATAAGTGGCAGCAAAAAGACTTATCCAACCCCGACTCCCCACTTCCCTAGATAGTCTTAAAATACAGGCTCTTTAGGAATGCAGTTGTTGGCACAGAAACTTTTGCATTTTTATCTTGGTAATGCATTCACTGTTCTTTCTCGGAAGGCAAGCTAATTTTTGCATTCTTTGTTTTACTCTTCAGCGACTTGTCCGTACTGGAGTGTCTGGTATCGGGCTTTGCAGCATTATTTCAATGGAATACTAATAGAAACATTGCATTTATTTATTTTAATAAACGATATTTTTCAAATATAAAGACAACACAATTTTAAAATGTATATTTTTCCAAATAAAAAAATATATATATTATTAAAATAGAAAATAATTACAATAACACTGAATAAGTTTAGGAAATATTCAAGTATTAAAAATGAAATACGTTCAATATTCAAATGAAAGTATTTGAGAAAGATTTGATTCCATTTTATAACAAATTCACAAAAGTATATTGCTTTCATATTTATTTTCATGCATTATGTAATGTACGCATTTTTATCTGAAGCCAACCATTCTGTTTCTTACCAAAAATTAAAAATACTACTTTAAATATTATGAGTGTCATGAAAAAATTTAATGTTGCTCTAATATATATATTTTTTTAAATTAAAAAAATTCCAGCAGCAACATCACGTCATATAAAAAGACGTTAAAATATTAATATATTATGCCACTAAACAATGTTTATAGCTATTCATATAACGCTTGTCAAATATTATTATAAATATTATTTATTAAAATTTAACTTTAAATCATTTTTGGTTGTAATAAGACTTTTTTTTTGAATATTATATATAATCAAATATAACACGCTCAGGCATTCATATGATCTGCGAGAAACGTTCAATGTTTGATAATCGGAATGAAAAGTATATCCTTAACAGAAGTCGGAAGAGGAAGGCCAAAAAAGTAAATGGACAACTGAGAAAACGGATAAAAAGGCTGCGACAATATCCCATACTTGTTTTGAAGTATGCCAATTTTTTTGTTTATAGTTTTCTTTGAATATTTATATTTACTTTTTAAAATAACTGGCTATGACTAATCATCATTGTACTCAGTTTTGATATACAATTTACAGCAAATGTTTAATAATTTCAAATAAGATATGAAAAGCAGGAAAATTAAAGTAAAAATCAACCGCAAAACTCCTTTTTTAATCAACATTTTCTTGTAAGGACCTCTCAGCAGATGCTGCCAAGCTGAGTTATTTATCGCCAGACGACACCGCCTAAAAACAACTCCGGGCCTATTATGAAGTTTAAAAGATAGGGTGAGATGGTGAGGGGGTGAGAGGGGTGCCACTTCTGGCCTCGTGTTTGGTCACAGACAATCCAGGAACTGAAAAGAAGTAGACCAAAGTACCGACCATAGAAGTTTAATGCCAAGCAACATCTTAACCCAGCACTTGATTTAAAGTCTTGCTTTTGTTTGAAATTTTTAACATAACAAATCAATCATATCTTATTTACTTTATAAATAAATACCTT
The DNA here is from genome assembly GCA_022113835.1 of Atopsyche davidsoni. Taxonomy (NCBI): domain Eukaryota; kingdom Metazoa; phylum Arthropoda; class Insecta; order Trichoptera; family Hydrobiosidae; genus Atopsyche; species Atopsyche davidsoni. The sequence continues at coordinate 2,458,407 of JAILWY010000006.1, read as the reverse complement.
TACGGTGATATATATATTATATATAAAATAATAAATATGTACATCGACGTGGAGAAATTCTATTAATTTATTAGGCAATCTAGTTATACTTTAACATCATTTCAATTATTAAGGAAATTTAGTTTAACACAATTTTTTATTAATTATTATAGTGATCACTCAAATACTACCGAAAATTTTGAAACAAAATCAAAATACGCAATAAATACTTATTTTTAGTTATTTTGTTCCATTGATATAATAACATATAAGTTTTTCCGAAATATATAAGCCTAAAAAAGTGCTTAGACTCATTTTAGAATTGAATTAAAGATTTGTTTTTTTATGTTATTTTTCAGTGTATAAACGCTTGCAGCCATTCAGGCGCAATGTGACTAAAGTCTTGATGAGATGATATTTAATGGATCAGATGGTAATAAACGTGACTATTAACAGTTAGTAGGTATATGATACAATAGTGACCCGTGATAGTGAAGTATTCATATTAATGACGATCTCAATAACATATGAATGTAAAGAAAACTCCAATCGAATAATAATTGTAAATCGATGGTTGTAATAAAACGGATATTATGATACCAATGAAAACAACATATTGATTTTTTCAATATTATTTTACGATATGGTATTACATTCATAAGTTTTTCGAAGACTTCCGTCCCAACAGGCGCGGGTTTGGAGTTACTTTACAAGATTGATTCCTGAAAAGTTTCCGGATCTTAGGAATTTGTTTTGATGACTCGAGTCAGACTCCAGGCCAACTTCAACTGGGAGCAGTGTTATCAGATTTGCACAATTGTGACTAAAGTTTGGGCTCCTATGTGTGACTTGAGATCGCGTGATCCCAGTCTTTACAATCTAATTAATACTCCTTATCGTTTTATACGGATCCAAGAAACGGGAAGTTTTGAACCTATGGAGTAAATCTACTCTTTGTTTTCGGCAGTTCGTTGTGAAAGTTTTAACAAAAAAGTTATTTGAAAATAGCTCGAAAACCACTATATATTTTTCGGGGTTATATTATTTTATCGATTTGAAAAATGTATTAGAATACTTATTTTAAATATTTTCACAGCAATTTTTTTTCTGAAGAAATTTAAATAAATTTTTCAATTTTAAAGTCTTTATATATAATTTGAAAAAAAAAACATTCAAAGCTTGTTGAAAATACTTAAAGATAGTCAAATATTTATTCTTTGACTTTTAAATGCATTAAAGTTCTCTATTACAAGTCAACTGATTTAAAAACCAATTTCTATTTGTCTTAAAAACTTAGCACAATTTTAAACCACTTAACCTTGACATAATCTTTATATAAAGTACCAAAAAGTAATTATTGTTTTATTATAATTTCTACAGAATTTTGCTCTAGGAAAAGTTTTCAATCAGAACGAAAAACTTTATAGAAATCGCTCCCTATAGCCGCCGCTGTAGATTTATCCATTAAACTTGGATTATTTTCAACTTGAATGATTTTAATGGCTTTCTTGTTATCTTTCTGATTTATAGTCTCAATATTTTTTTTATTTTAATATCCAAAAAAAGGAAAAATATTTTATGGCGCGATGAAAAAATGTATTTCCAACTTGACACAATGAATAATATTTATTTATATACACAAAGAAGTATCATTAACTTTTATTAAATCTCATGAAAATGTTTTTGACATAACTTTGGCTTTGTTTGAAAATTCCAACGTGATAAACCGATCACAAATAAAAATAAAATTGTGGAAAAATCCTAAAAAAATTTAAGTTCAAAATATCAAAATGTATTTTTACCAAGTACTCTTTGTCAATTGAATTTAAGGCATTCATTCTTCTTTAAGAATATTTATGTTATTTTAAATATTTAACTTTAAATCTTGCACTGTGACTTGGCATGTGACATCAAAATTATTGTAATTTGTTAAAATTTATATGGACAAACATTGGATTTTTACTGTACATAGCTCAGAATGTATGCTATCATGACGATATCAACAGACGAGCCAGGTAGACTCAGCTACAAAGTCAAATAATTTCATCACGAAATAGCGTCCTTCTGGCTTGGCTTAATATGAGATTCCGGCATTACAATATTCCACTCGCTCGGAGAAATAAGTCTTTCGTCCAAATGTCTCGATTTATGAGCAAATATCACTCTGAATACGCGAAAACGATTCTTAGGTATATTTAGAACAAGACAAAAACTCGCCGGCCCGAAATATAATGTGGGGAGTGAGTGAATGGAGTTTCATCTCTCGGTTGTTATTTTATTTTAACTAAAGATGTTTTTTTTTTCTTTTGGCATATGAAAGAATCGGTATTTAATCTATTATAAGAAACAAAACGTCGCTGGCAAACAGAAAAATGTCAGCGCATTTTTTTCTACATTCTGAAAAAAGTATAGTTTGTCTCTCAAATCGGAACATTGTTTCGTCAATTGGAAGTCGAGATCTTTTACGGAAGAAAAACCAGTTGGCGAAAAGTTTTCAGGAAACGCCTGTAAATTTTTTTTTCTTCATATACATTTCTATATATTTTACGTAGTTTCTTTGAGTTTAAGACATATTTTATCGAGCAAAGCCACAAGTGGTCTAAAGTTTAACACACCTGTTTGTTGAATTTGAAGTTATAAATCCAAAAAAAAAAATTTATTCAAATATATATATATGTGAATATTTTGTTGTTTCCTTCTTAACTAAGTCGCTACGAAATTTATAAATATTATTTAATGACATTCAAAGTTCGACTGAGAATCGGTAGTAATACGATGAAATTGGAATTTTATGGAAAAATAGTCGACTTTCAAATGAATATATTTCATATATGATATTAACAACGTGATCACTGTTTCGGTTTTTACGTTAACATTTATCAATTTCTTAGGCCAATCAATTTTAATTTTTAGATTAAATGAAAATGCAATAAAATAATAAATGCATTATTAATTTTATTTTAACTATACTTGCAGATTTTTATTACGTTTCTTCTTGTGCTGTTTTCCGTCAGCCATATTGGAGACAAACAAAGCCTCCCTGAAGTGGGACGGAAGATATTTCATATTAAAAACTTTGCTCAAGTTAATTGTTCGGCCTGGGACATCAAACTTGCCTCGCGCCGCCTGTTTACCTCCCTTGCCTCAATTACAGTCTTCTTTGGGTCTTATTAAAACAACTATCGATTAAACAATTCTTAATTATATCACTGCTACTTATTTTTTAATTTAAAATGGTTCGACTGTATATTTATTTTCTTTTTTAAACTCAAAAATAGAGCTGAGTTAATTTATTTTAACCGATTAATTTTCGATTTTAAACAATGATAGTAACGTCGTGTTGAACCTTCATAATCCAATGAATATAACAAAATACTTTAAAATCAAATAAACAATCTGAGTATGAATATTATTTTACCTAACGCAAAGTATTTTCTTTACTGGCAGTAGTACTTTTAAAATAACAATAAAAAAACTTTTGTGTTAGGCACACTAACCACTTCCCTTACTATTCGGGCGTCCCAAACTTGTGGCTTCTTGGGGTCTATTACCTTTTCAAGGGGAGTTTGTATGCATTGTGCTCCCTTTGTAATACAACTCATTCTCAAAACTTCTGTTCTTATATCTTCAGTTTCATTTCATTAAATATACAGATTATATTAACATTTTGAGAGTCAAAATAAAAGTTAATTCTATACATTTAATGCGTAGATGTTTGAATAAGTTTTTCGGCAACATATAAGGCCGTTATAAATAATGCTGTATATTTTAAGAACAAAAATTATTATTAAATGGCTAGGTGACTACAATTTATTATATCCAGTAAATGTTTTTTAGACAATGTGCTCCCAAAACAAAAGCTATACTTATATCCTAGACACTCGGCAATTTAAATATGTTGGTTTAAATATCAATGACTAACAAAAAAGGTTTTATTAGAAATATAATAATATAAACATATATTTTTAAAAAATATATGGTTTTCATGCATATTTATATTTAATATTATTTGTAATTTTTCTTTATGAAAAAATTGGAAACGTAATATATTTATAGAATGTATATTTTAAGGTATTCCTTTACATAAAAATACAGTCGATATACATGTAGGTATATACACTTTATGAAACCTCTCAGAAAAAAGGGGGGGGACTATAAATTAATTTTTGCCTTAATATTTTTCACGTTAACCTTGGCCTGATTTCCGGTATTTTATTACAGCGGAAGAACTCTTAGCAATGTGGCTTGAATATTAAACATTTTTTTTAAAAATGGTGCGTAATTTCATATCGCACTGAATTGAAAATTTGACTTTGGTCGATTATTTTCTTTAAAATATTTTTATTTACCGATTATACTTAAAAAAATTTAAATATATTTTTAGTAAGAACTTTTCAAACGTTCAAATATAATAAATACAATTCTTAAATAAATATTTTATATTCAAATCAATATTTATTTTTGGGGACTATGTTTTTTTTCTTTTAACTGCCTTTAGAATCCGTTTTTTTTATATTTTATTACTAATTCGTGTTTTCCAGTGTCCACTAATTTTACACATATATCAATTTTTCCAGCAATATTTATTGACAATATCTTTTAAATATTTATTCCCAAGTAGCTCGTCGTATATACTATAGTCAAATAATTCATTAATTCACAAAATTAACATTATTTTATTATATTATAAACAAAATTCAATTTGTATTTTCCGTTGTATAAATTTTAATAAATAAAATTTTAATTTAAATGTGCATGAAATGAACTCTTGTACCAAAATATGGTTTGAAAAATTACATATTTACTAAAAATGGGTCATACAGAAACCCGAGCCAATATTGCTACAAAATTTCTCTTTTTTTTTTTAACTAAAGCATAAACCTATTAAGTAATAAGAAGACACTTGAATACAGCAACATTTAAAAAACATTTTAGTAGAATAATAATTTTAAACATGTAATTAAGTCTGTTATTTTATCTTATATATATCTCCGTAGCATAAGGGTATTTTAATGTGCTATTTCATAGATTATGGTTTACTTAATGTATTGGGATCCGCCGTTGGCTTACTTATCTTTAATGGATAAAATGTAAATTCGTTACTGCACAGCAGGGTGTATTTAGCGTCTCAAATACAACATTAAACTGATAAACAAAACCTCTCTCAGACGATATTCTATAAAATCGATATCAGAGGATACAAAAACATATTATCATACGCAATATGTATATACTACCTTTGATAATTAACAAAGGTGATATGGTAGTAGTAGATACTTTTTGTGCAAAAAAAAAACTATGTTAAAACTTTAACCTGCGCAGAAAGTGAATATTTAAATATCTGTGATTTTAAAGAGTAGAGGGCTTCTGAAAACTTTTAAAACTCAAAACTACTCCTGAAAAACCGCCGACGGATGGTTCACAAGTTGACGTTTAACTTTATAAAATTGCACCTTTTGTAGTGAAACTTTGCTTTGTTGGTTAGTATACTTTCTACTGCAGAATTATTTCAAACTTTGTTTATACAATAACGCGTTTTACTTTATTATTGTAAGTTGATTTACAGGAAAATTGGATAATTTGTTTTGAGAGAAAACGCTTGTTGATCGAAATCTTCCAGCAATTTTGCTGCGCATATTTGCGCATAATAAAACATTTCTAAATAGTGAATATCTTTGTTTTTAAAGTTCCGATTATCCGGTGTTTGTTTCATTTTCATTTCCGCCTAATATTATAACTACTGGAATCCACCCGAATGTTTACACAGCTCGCAAGCTCAGCGAGGCTCCCGGCGTTATTTACTCGGAGAGCACTTCTCCCCGTCAGTCGCCGGTAATATGTTTTAATAAATCTTACACGTTTTATACGACAGGCTCCTTAAAACATGTTCGTATGTTATTAAATGTGGCGACAGAGTGCTCAGCCCGAAGACCTAAGTAATGCTTAAACTTATATGAAATATATTACGCTACGTTTTTATTTAGAAGCAAACAAAATAGGGTGTATATAATCAAATACGTTGGCTCAAGAAAATATTCTGTTGAATCGAAATTTGTGGGTTATCATCAAATAATTTCAACGAAATAATTATTAATTATATACATTATTAGTAAGAAAAACATTTTGTTTTATTTCAGATTTATTTACACGTTGCAAATATTTAAAAATATATTAATAGTAAATCTGTCTTTAGCACGAACTAGTCAGACTTATCTTATTACAAAACTTACTCACTTGACCACCGAATATACTGAACTTTTAATTAAGTTGCACACCCGGTGCCAGTTTCACTGAAGCTAAAATTACCAGACGAAGTTAGCTGCAGCCATACAGCCTCATCGCTCTCCACCAGGTCGGGCCAGAATGTGACAAAATAACTGTGAAATATGGGAAACTTCTTATTCCAAATAACAGTAGAAAGTACTGCATTTCATTCCATGCAAAACTAAGCGTAGCTGCTTTTACATTGTTGCTAAATAACAAAAAAAATAATTAGTTTGAAGCAACTATATATACTTGGACATATAGTTGCTTCTATATATTCTATATATAACCACACCCTTTCGGCCACCGTGGCGATCTAACAGAGCGATAATATAAATCGTTTCATGCAAGTATATTACCTGTCTACCTTTGCTATATAAATATTCTATACCTTGCAAATATTTTTGGCTATTTTGGAAAAAATATTTTAATTTCAGAATTTGGAATTTCTTATTAAAATACCTGACGTCACAAATTTAAACATAAATTAAATGCAATTATTAAATTGGCGTAATTTAAGCTTTGATTTATAATTCGTTTCGTAAAAAAAACATACGGGGTAAAATATCTTGGATATACAAACTGTTTTCATTTATTTTTCAATTATTTTTCTCAGCGGTTGCCCATACACATCTCATTATCTTAATTTCGTAGCAAAAAAGAGGCTCTACCTTAGTAAGGGATGACTTAGCTCCCCGTTGTTACTTCATTACCCCATACCGGCTGTGTATATCGAAACACTTCGTCAGTAATTCCTCTCGACGGGGGGTGGAATGAAATCGCAGCCTCTGCTTTATTTATTTCGTTTATCTGAGGGCTCGATATTATGAGGGTAGGAAAATGTAATCAAACTAAGTAAACAGTTTTTCCGTTGTTGATAAAATAAATAAATATATTTAATCGTGGCATCGCATTGTCACCACAGCTCCGTGGATGGAAAGTCTACACGTTATATTAAAGTATCTCTCGGTTATTAAATTATGATTATTTCACCAACATATCTTATTATAATACACTTTAAGTGCTTTCGTGATCTTTTCCTGTATTTATAAAACCATTTCAGTATCATCTTTAAGCATCAACTATAATGTATAAAGTTTTTATAAAAACAAAATTGATTCACTATTTTTTAATAACATGCTAACTGTACATTTATCAGTTTTGTATATCGACAGTTGTAAAATACACTATCAAATTAAAAATATTCAAAGTAATGATTAATTTCTCTGTTGGTTTTGTAGCATATTAATTTTCTAACTACTCCATTACGTCAATGAAACATTTATTTTTAATAAATTATCTATTCCTTTAAATTTTTGTTGACATACGGTTACGAGTTTTTCCATTAAATCAAAGGTTTTATGAGTGAATATAAATATTGTGGATGTTTTCTATTACCTGAAATTTTGTAATTAAATTTTTATATAAAATATGAAAACACTAAAAGTACATTTTTTATTGCATAGATAGTACTGTTGTAAAATCAAACTAATCAAATCTCATTTATACGATTTTCCTTCTATTTTTCAGTTAATTTAATAACTGTATTTAAACAAGACTGTCGGTTCCGTTTCCGAGAAAAGTATTGTAATTCCGGAAACTGTTGTTTTTCAAAAGTGAAAACCTTCACCTGTTATTGATTTCCCACGTGGAAGTTTTACTTCAAATTATATTGCAGCACTCACAAACGCTGTGGGATAGGATAAGAATGGTTTTCCAGGAACATGGTTACTGTAAACGACCCGCTCTAAAAATAATAAGATGCCTTCTTTGAAGTACTACTTGAAGAAAACTATTGAATTTATTTTACTTGTATAAAATCTTTAAACTCGAGCGTCAAGCGTTTGTTAAACTTTTTATTATTTAAGCAAATGCTTTATAGAGTGACAAACGTCACTTAAAGAATTGAGTTTCAATATTCAACATCACAGCATTACGAATGCATTTTTGTTTAGAATCCTCCATGCACCTGGAGTGGAGTGACTTTACTTTTCTATCAAATGAAACTTCCTAAGCCGAGTCGAGCCAGCCCGTCCCACGGGACTCTACCACAACTCTCGTGCACCAGCACCGGAGGCTTTAACAACTGTACCACCTGTGAGTGACTGCGGCTTTGACTTGGATAAAAATAAATTGAAAAGGGTCAAAAAGTATTCATCTATTTTTTATTTGTCTGGATATTTTTTTTATGCGTTAAAAATTATGATAATGATTAAGTACATTTTTTCATATATTGAAAATAGATTAAAGAAACTCTTAGAAAAATATCATCGTGATTTGTGTGGGATATGAACCCACATCCCCAATATTTAATTGGCATAATGAGTACGTTGATTCATTTATAGGATATGATTGTTAAAAATTCTTGCCTAGTACTAGTGATTCGTTGGTATAATGCACCGGCCATGTAAGCTTGGGGACGTGGGTTCAAATCCCACAAAAATCATGATGCTATTTTTCTAAGAATTTCTTTAATCAATTTTCAATATTTGAAAAAATGTACTTAATCATTATCAATCAATCAAACCTGTATAGGAAAAATCGTACTTCCTGTGAGACGGTCTTCACAAAAATCAATAATATAAAAACTATATTATTTATTTTTGCGACCTTCACAGCATACTTTCTGAATGTTTAAAACCATCTTTCATTTTTTGTGATTGAATTTGACTAATCGTGAATTCACAGCAAAAATACATTTAAATGGAAGTTAAAATTTGTACAGTAAAAATTGCTTATAATATATATTTTTTTATTTTTATTTAATTTGACTGTTTCATTGAACAGGCCATAAAGCGAAAGGAGAACGTTCCGTGAAATTCAAAACAATATACAAAGTTGCTACAAACATGGATTTTACTTTACGTCACTGTGTTGAAACAATCCACCTGCATGGAGCTATCAGCCCAGGCACTCTCCTCGCTTACATTGTATGCACTCCCGGTTTAATCAAGTGTCATTCGCTTGCCCAGGTGTGAAATATGGGTGCAGCGGTCGGTCCTGCATATAATCTCGCCATGTTTGTCTCAATACAACTGATATGTGACGTCACAAAGTGGTGCACAGTATGTTCATTTGATTGTTGCTGCCATAAACCATTTTACGGGTGATGGTGTTTTTTCAATAGCGGAAATACAGATAGCGTTAGAAGCCGCGCTTGCTTTTAATTGATAATCGTATTAGTGTTTATTTTACGCCGTTAGTATATGTCGGTAGTTTATTTCTTATTTATTTAAGATCCCAATAACGAAAATAGAGAAATCCAGATGGATTAGGTGGTAGTGGTAGATACGCTACCACCTGCTTCAGGACCAGTGGATAACCACACAAGCATAGCCCTAACAACTACTGTAAATTAACATAAAAGATAATGAAGAGTCGTTAGTATTCAATTATATACAAAAAATATATATTTCTATACTATAAAATAGTTATTTTGACATTATATAGAGTATTAGTAAAAAATATAATCAAGCACACAATTTACAAATTATAAATTACTGGTGTAATGTATGCCTTCAAGTTAACACTTTTTTGAGAGTCAACTCTCGAAATTTTTATTTTAAATTAAAAAATTAAACAGTTTCAAAACTAAACAAATTGAATAGCGTCTGTTTTTAATTTTTCCATCAGTAAGATATTGCAGCTTTAGCCCCGGTCCCTTTGTTTGTGGAATTAATTCAATATATCAAGAGAAGCCATTATTTTTCTATGCGTTTTATTTTCTAGGAGCTTTGTATGCAAGTATACGGGAACAAAGGCTTTAAACAAATCGCTTGTCTTGTTCTTGCAGTCACGATTCATTAATATGTTGCGATGTATATTTACTATTAAAATAATAAATTCTTTGCATGACGGGCTTCGCTTGTAAAAAAAATAAACTTATCAAATGAAAATAAAATAAAACTTCTGAATCTAGTAAAAAAAATATAAGTTTTAAATTATTTTCTTGTTGGAATTTCGTTTGAAATGCGAATGATTGTTGCATCTAAAAGTACAACAGAACTTTCATATTTACAGCAATTTATTTGATATAATATCGCTTATAAAAGGTTTTGTGAGTATCGGGTCTGAACGACGTGTTTTTTCAGTGATTATATCAGAAAATTTAAAAAAAATAACACACGGTATATAGTTTTTTTGAAATCTTTAAAAAGAAAAGCAAGAAAGTGCTTAATTTTTAAACGTAATTAATAAAAGACAAATGCCGTTTTGATTTCCTACCACGCGTCAAATGTTTGTAAAGCAATTCACAATTTGTAACAAAATCTCAAGCGTCGAGCTTAATATTACCGTCATCCCACAGTCCTCTTTACTATTACTCTTTACTAGACAAGGAGCCACTCGACTTCTCATGCAAGTGTGCTTTTGTCCATGGATTTAAAGCAAACCTTACTTGCTTCCCATATTAGTAAAATAACCACTATATTATAATTCGCTGTAAAGTATATCGACACACATACTCCCCATACTAATGGTAACTCTATTTCAAAACCAAGAATCAAAAGTTTAAATATGCAATAACATGTAATAATTATTATTTAAATCAAATATAACTTCACAGCATTTTCTAAATCTAATGTTCACTTATTTTTTTTTATCAAAACAAGACAAAATGCTGCAGTTGTACTTTAAGAAATATACGTTCATCAGTTTCACATTTGCATATAAGTGTTCATATCCTCTCTCATTTACAAATCAATAGTATTTTTTATTGACATTTCAGGAGTAAGTCAATTACTTAAACCATAAACTTAACAACATAGATAAACAAGTCAACAATAAATAATATAGAAGTAAAGTTTTAAAAAAGTAAAATGAAGGTTATATTTGTCATTTACTCGGTAGTACCATAATTTCCACGGTGCCGCTAAAACCGACCTGTATGTAGATTTAATAATATGATTAATGCCGTCTGCTTGAGGGCTTTTTGCTCAGCAGACAAGAATACTCTTATGAGAGCCATGCTCGTGCTTTTTGTGTACAGTTGCTGCTCTACTGTTTCCATAAATCGGCTAAACGAAGAAGTATTCATAAAAATAATACATAAAATTATGCATCTCACTATCAAAAACTTTAAAATTATTATTAGTACAAACTTAGTTGTATTCATTTCTTTCTTAAAAAAAAATTATATTTCAAAACATAAAGCAATGAATAAAAGCCTTCATTTAGTGTGAAACAAAATAAAATAAATCTCAAGTTCATTATTGTGAAATTTTAATATCGGTCTGAGCAGTGAAATGATTTTTTAATAAAATAAAATATTTTTAAACATCTGCTATTTTTAATATATATTTTTTTACTGAATCATTTAAATTTTAAAATAACCCTATAGTGTTAAATTATTTGACTTTAATGTCACATACTTTTTTATTTATTTATGCGTCACAAATTTCTAAATAAATTTCAGCCATGCTGTTTACATATTTTCATATTCATAGTTTTTAATCTAAATTATGTAAGCTATTGAAATATTTGTGCGATCATTCCTTGGTGTAAATACGTAAAAAACAAATTTCGTGTCAGTCAACGCATATTCATTTTCAAAATTAATAACTTATCCTGTGCTCTATGGCATGGACGACAAAACCAGGCACGTGCAAGTTAACATGCCAGCAATTCCAAAGTGTTATATTAAAATTTTAAATATATTTCAACATAAGCTACCAGATACTAAAATATTTTGCACATAATAAATCTCAGTAACTTGAATTACAAAAGAAATGATTTTTATAAATAAGTGTTATTGTTTTTTTTTCACAACAATGGAAATAAAAATCATATAGAAATAGAGCAATATCTGATGCAATTTTTTGTAATTCCATTTAAACCATTTTTTATAATATCAATAACACAACCGCAATTGCTTATAATAGCTTCACGTCCTTTGTCCATCTATCGCTATCTACAGCTGTTATGAGGTAAAGTGGCTTATACCCTATCTATTTTTTTAATTTTTTTCTTTAAATGCACTAAACCAAGCAGGACTTACATTTTTAAATCCAGTTTTAAAAATGTCAGTCAAAAAATAAGAATAGTGACATTTTATTAAAAAAGTTAAATATTTTACATTAAAAAAAATCTGGAAAATCATTATGAAAATACAATCCGCAATAATTTGTTTAAAATATATGCAAAAAAGTTTACATAAAATATATTATTATTATGATATAATCTAACATTAAAATTAAATTACTTATTTTTCAATAATAAAAATTACAAACTAACAAATGTCATTCATTCGTTTAAACATGAGAAAAATTTTCTATACATCTTACATGTCCGTTTGTTAGATTTTCTACTGTCTCAGTAAATACCTATTTCTGATTTGTTCTACGATTCTTTTACAAAACTATGAAAATTTATGGCTGTGGGTTGATAAGCTACTGTTTAACACACTGAGTCACGAAGCAGTTAAAATTATGTAATGCTAAATATTGTTAACCTCCATGAAGGTATTATTAATAATTTTCACGACCCACAGTTCCTCGAGCCTAGCCGGGCGGATTGAAGCTGTGCTCCGCGGACATTTTTCTTGTTTTAATATTATGAAAAGCGCCGCCCCAAAGAAACGAGCTCCCCCCACCGGCGAGGATATTACGTAGTCTTTGTTGTAAATAAGCGAGTTTACTGCTACATTACATAATATGCTAAGTGAATTCACGACGCTACTTGTTTATAATGGTTATTCAATTTTAAACCTGCAGCCGCCTCGCTCGGCCCGTCCCTCGACAGGCACTTCGCGGAACGCTCTCCACAAACCTGGTAGGAAGTATTTTTTTTGCCGTTTAAATCGAAAATTATATGACATACTGATCATAAGTAGCTTTTGTTCCAATCATACAAATGTCCAAAATTTCAATTGATAATATTCTAAAATAAAAAAATTATTCAGTCAAAAACTGACGGCAGTTTCCTGAATTTCGAATAAAATATTTATTTATTGTTTCAAAAGCAATACGGATAAAATCTATTTCTCTGCTACATTATTAAACTGATTATTCATATATTGTCAAATTTAATGATTTTTTAGATTATTATAATAACTATGCTCATTTTCTTTCGGCCCGCAAAAGGTGTTTGTTACAAATGTTAAAAACGCTTATTTACATACAGTTGTGAAATATAATATGGATCCTCAATGTTTAAAATATGTTTTTTTTTTTTTACATTTTTGAGACTGCTGCTGCTTTGAAATAATATTTATTTTTCTGAAATTCTGATTTCGATTCGCAAATATTTCGTCAGTATTGACTGACAGAGAGCGAGGCTCCTCACGCGAGACGAAGGCTGTCTCCCACGCGCCACAACCCATTAGTTCCTGAATAAAGGATTCGCAACCAAACCCACATGTAAACAATTTCACCTGTATTATTCACCTAACTTTAGTTTATTTAAACAAATGTATTTTTCCGGAATTCACCAGTACGAGGAGGAATTCGAGGATTCTTAACCGTGCTTCATAATTTTGTGAATATATTGTCATGAGCATAGAGATATTTTCGGGCAAACACTTTATGTTCAATGTTTAATTTTTCAAATTGACTGCTGAATTGTAAAAGCTATGAAAAACAATGTCACGCAGTAGTATGAAGTAGAAACGCTAAAAAAATCCCAAGGTAATTTTTAAATATTTTATGTTCAATATAGAAAACTACTGCCCGAGCAACAAGCAATAAAGATTGACAGCAAAAAGAATAATGTCTTCCGCTTGCAAGTATAAAAAAAGATTTTCGATAAACTTTTCCTCCACTGCATCCATAAATAACCAGGGATTCATTCAACGACCAGTTTATTCTCACAGACTCAGCGATTTCTTTTATAGTAATCTTTTTTTATAAGTCGCTACTTATGAGACATTTATATTCGTATGTAACCACTAAGATAAGTCAATAATTCAAAAATTAAATACGCGATAATTATTTATTAATACTGATATAAATAATTACCGTCGAAATTTCTTATAGTGCAATAATAAATTCTAAGAGAAAATAGGGAATTAATTCAATTGACTCTGATTCAATTTTTATAATGTTTAAGTTTTATTATCAATCGGGTTTGAATTAATTTTGTTGTGCTATTTTTTAAAAACAACATGTTGCAACAGCAAATCGTCTTCGACGAAATTTAATCGTTCAATTACAATTATATTAGTTACGATTCAGAAAATGGAAACCCATAGATTCATAAACCAGTCAATCTAAAGGGTTGGAGTAAAATATTTTTTTTAAATTATAAATGAAACATTTACATTCATGATAAAGTGAGTGATCGTCAGTTTTCATGTTATATTTTTTAAACATTCATTCAACAAAACAAGTAAAGCCATGAATGTCATCAATTTTTCAGGTCTCTTCTAGCAACAATCATAATGTTTTTTTATCCCCACACGTTAAGTTCTACACCCAACACTCGTGCTAGATGATTTACAAGTCACAGGTCCAAAGAGATCTGTATTATAATATTTTTTAGTTGTGCGCAAAAAATACTGTTACAATATCACCACCATTTCAAAAAAAAAAACAAAATTACGTTTACAATATATAATTCATCAAATAAATGCTTCTTTGGTACCTCGCATAATACATGCTTCATCAAATATTTCAGTGTAGCAAGAGATATTAAGAACTTAGCGTGGACTCGTTTGAGATTTATCTCCGTGGTATAAAGGCATTAGGCAAGCCCACACCAAGCTTATACTGGTACTTACAGAATTCGTAAAAAAAAAAAACAGAAACGTATATTTCCGATCCATTTTTCAGTAAAAATACACTGACAACAATAAAAAATAATTTTTCTTTGTTTTACTTAGATAGTCAAATGTATATTGAGAGATTCTACAAACGCGATATATCACTCAATAATAGGGTATTTAGAATATGTTTATTCATTGTATGCTTATATACTAGGATCAAATTATATAGTTTTTTAAAGAAGACTGCCAGTTGTTTTTAATTCGATTGCAAAATTATATTTTTTAATGTCATAGAACCAGCAAGGCATCCCACACGATTAGTTTTACCAACAATGCAATCACTTCAAGAGTGACACCGGAAAAGAAAGAATTACTAATTTTATCCAGGATAAGGAAAACATTCCTGATGGGAAAATGGGTTTCTGTGGTAGAGTAAGGCTTTAATTTGGTGACCGAGACTTGGGGCAACCCTAATTTCCGGAGCAAGTAGACTTTCAGTGACATACGGCGGTTAGGGTTGCCACTTGCTAAAGCCGGCGTAAAATTAACATATTCAATTCATTTTATTTAATTTAAATGATTGCAACAAAATGAATTTATTTAGCACTGAAATAGTAAGCGTTTTAAAAAAAATCTAATTTAAATACTTAGGTTTAAATGGAACACGTAATTAAATTTCAGAAATAACGAGTATAAGTGTATATAATATTAGTATTACAATCTAAGTTATCATACAATACGGATCGAAAATATGTCAAGTCTATGCATTCCTAAAACACACATATTTTTCTATAACCAAAATTCAATTTCCAACATAAATGTTTTTTTCATTAAAAAATATATTTAAAATATAATATGTAATCGTATTTTATAAATCAGAATAAAATAAATATATTTTTTTTATATGAATCGAATATTGAAACACTCAATATATTTATACATAGTATCAAATCGATTTCACAGAAAACATTACACAAATTATAAAAAACCTTATCCAACAAATCACAATCATAATACACCTCGACAGCCTTCTGACAACAAACGGAGAGAGCCCGCTAATGGGTTTGTAATATTATAGAATGATAAATAATGCCATTGTTAAATACTACCCTCAAGTAGCATCCCTTAGTGAAGAGCATAAAAACATGTCTGATTCCCTGGCATGTAGGCTGTAGGCCTGAGAGACTACCCGACACTTTGATACGCCTCGGCCTGAACAACAAAACGATTTTTCATTTTATGTTTTTTGGTACGGAGTTGCTTTTTGTTAACATCTCGTAGGATTACGGAGCTGTATTCTTCTTGACCTCTGACATACAAGATTTATAACATAATTTTATTATGGATTGTAAGGTTTTTTTAAGAAGTTGGAAGTGAATTCCACGACACATTAATTTTATTATAAATACTCATAGTCTTTTTTGTATTTTTTTGTAAAAGTGAAACAAATATCAAACATTATTATCATTACTGTAAAACATATACGTCACACACATGTTACTGTTCATGTCGTGTTTATTGTCACATTCCCGATGTGCTGATATGAATAATCCATCAGGTTGTCTTTTTGGCTGTTGCATATTTCAAGATCAGATGTTTGTTGATCAAGCCTCTAGCATCATTAAATACTTAATACTAATTACCGATAATACATCACATTCAACAGCATGATTCTAAGTGTCTAAATGTAAAATATTGATGTAATCTACAAAATTAGTTAATTATTGAATATTTAACAGGTTTAAATATTTTTTTCATTAATAATTAAGTTGAACCTAAAATCATTTTTCAAATTTACATTTATTTTTTAAAGCTTAAATTACACTGTGATTGCTGACTAAATCATATTAAATTACTGTGATTACGGTGGATTTTTTTTTTATTTTCAGTAGTTCTATTTTCTTTTCATTGAAAATATTAAAAAACGTTTTATTTTTAATACACACAAATATTTGAAGTGATCCCCAGAAAATTAAGTTTTTTAGGAAATACTATGCTCAGTGTGTCTTCTTGCTTTATAATATACTTAAACAATCGACATTAAGACACTGCAAAGCAAAAATATTGAGCTACTAAGTTATGAAATAACAAGGAGTCAAATTTAGTCCGGCAAAGCCTTTCAATAGCATAAGTGCTTACCACAAAATTTTGCTAACCTTATAAATATGTAGGGCTTTAAATCTAATCCATTTATTTTGGGTGTATTTTTACAGTACGACAAATAATAAATCATTATTTTAGAAATTCAATAAAAGCAATAACTCATTATCACTCATGTCGTGTAAATGCTCGTTCGTTTCTCACATTTTACTGGCGGTCCTGATGACGTCATTAATATCATCTTTTCAACTCTGTAAGTACGTAGATCTTGAAATCTAAAAGCTTCGCAAAATTCTTTAAAATAAAGAACATCGTTCTTCAATAATCGAGAACACTCATCTTAAAAAAAAAATATGCCCATTTACGTCTATAAAACCGAACGCGAAATATCGCAGGGATTTTCTATCTCACACGTACGAAGGACAGAAGCGCAATGCAAACTGTCGCCATATTTCAATGTACTTCTCGATAGAGGTCATATCAACTTACTTCCTAGACAACCATACGTCTATTTAAAATAATTAGTATTTAATTATATTACAATAATAAAAAAACACATGATAGTAACTTAAATAATAATTTTTAATGTAGAAATCGATATACGACTTTAGGAAACATACAATTCAGTTTTGTGAATAAAAAGATGTGTTTTCATTCAAATGTCTTCTAAATATATAAAATATTTTGGAACATACCGGCTACAAATTGTTTATAATTGTAGTTATATTGTTGTATTTATAATTGTTTGTAATATTTATTAAAATAATGTTGTATCAATCATAATATGAAAAACAACACGCACTGAAGCCATGCCTTAATGCACATTTGAATACATTAAAAACTACAGATATTTTCTTAACAGACAATGATATTGTCTTAAAAAGATATTAACCTAATAGAGTACTCAGAATGCACATATAATAAATTGTAAAATAATATGTTGTATTATTTATGTTTTGGTATGAGAAATCTGTGCACCCTGGTCTTGTCTCATTTTTACAAAGGATAAAACGTAAGCGCTGAATCGTACCCTGCAATAATGCTAATGTATATCCGTAGACTCTTTGAAAAATAGAGAGCGGGCTCTGGCAAAGGAACTCCGCTACTGGATGTATGCACAAATTACTGAGCGCGGCGGCAAGTGGCTGCAGTATCAAGTGGCATGGAAAGGCTAAGTGACAGGGTTCATATTATTTTTAAACTTGTTTTTGATAAAAAAAAATCGTAATCATGCTTTGTCGATTAGTACAGCTAATATTTTTAAAAAAATGGCTTCATCTTATAACAACAGAGCACATTTCTTAGTTAACCAAATGATCGCATAACGTATGGTAAATATGCGAAAAATTTATGTGGAAAAATCACTCAAGAATTCCACCAAGTACTATATGTCAAAAATATTGATTATTTGATTAGTTATATAATATTTTTTTTTGGTTTTAATGTTTCAAGTGTAATTGTCTTGTAATACAAAACAGAGGTGTGAATATATTATTAGTATAGTTTTATTTATTTTTTTATTTTTTTAATATTTTTTATTTTTTGGTATCTAATGAAAAGCGATATGAAGTGGCAGTTCAAAACGTACAAGAATTCCAAAATAAAATGTAAGAGCCAAAAAGCGTTGCTAAGCGCAACTGGGCACTTTGTCGGACACCCCCACGCCATGCCAGGGCGCGAGCTTGAGAAGCGATTTTACGTCCAAGCCATTTGTCGGATTAGTTTGGTCGCAAAAGTTTCACTGCATCTTATTCTGGCAGCATTATGATCATGTTTTAATAATCCATATCATAAGCACTCTGTTTGGTGAAGAGACATCGTGACAAAAAGATACACAATATCAAATTTGGCAATATACAATTTATTACTTCAACGAGCCATTATCGTTGTGTATTTAACTTTCAGTTATCAGATGCGTATTTATTACCCATTACGGGTTTATTATATTATTACTAATATGATTAGGCACATTAGTTCATACATATAAGATTTAAAGAAACTCTCTTTGAAAGAAACTTACTTTGTTCAAAAAAAGTCCAGTGCTTGCAAATCACTAAATATTGGTTGGCCTGGACACATTGGTTCATATGTAGGGTATGATTGTTAAAAATTCTCGATGAACGGAAGTGATTCGTTAGTACAAGGGTTAGTACACCGGCCATGTAAACCAGAGAGTTTCTTTAAATCATCTTCTATGTATGAACTAATGTGCCTAATCATATTAGTAATATTTAACTTTTACTAAAAATATTTGTAAAGTCACTTATAAGTAGTTACATAAAATAGGATATTATTATCTTAGTCGTGTCACACTTTCAGAAATTGTTAATAAATACTCCAATATTGTAGTAGAATCAAACTCTTTATTTTTTACCGGTCTGAAACGTCCTTTGTCTATTATTTAACTTATACTACATTTTATAAATAATTATATAAACACAATATAAAAAAGGGACATGAGTCGTGGATGTAATGTCAAATGAATTTCGACCTTAACGACCTAAACTTCGGCACTTAACGAAACTAGATATAAGTTAATGGCAGAAACGTCAAATGAATAATCAAATCTGGACGAATACTACTTCAAGATGTAAATAATAATGTGGAGGAATGGCTGCAACGTCCATGTCCTCGGTCGCCTTAAGACTAAGTCTGTGACTAACCGACGCTTATGAGAGATATTCCGCCGGAGTCTGGTTGCATGTTATGAATCTTGGACAGGGACAACGTCATTCTAGAAATGGGATTACTGTCGTGGTAGCAATTTGATAAATTTTGGTCTAAATTGGATTGGCCGGAAATGCTCATACCCCGTTACGTTACTGCGCTATTCGCTTGGCCATGCATTTAGCTTTAACACATTGAAGGACCGAATCATAGAAAAATAAATTCTACCCGCCTTGAAACAACTAAAAATTATATAAAATGATTAATTATTTTATAACATTTCGTTTTATACAGAGGAAATGTTATTTCATAAAAAAGTATAAATATACTGTAAAAGCTTAAAATGAAATAATCAATTATTTAAAACAGATTTTGAAATGTCTTGTGCAAATAACTTACTAATATTTTCAATAAAATTTTAGACAACTGATTTTTTGAGATTTATGTTGTTATAAAAGTTCATAAATGTCATGTGAAAATTTTTCTATAAAAATCTTATACATAATTAAAAAACACTTGGCAATGGGTTATACTGTTTATTTTTACAAAAATCGTTGATTTCAATACGTGTTAAGCTATTAATTTAATTTTCATAAAAATTATACGTAAATAAAATTACTTTTTATTTATTTTAGTAAACACAGTTTAGTTACTGTAGAAAAAGCAATTGAATTGAAACACATATTGCAATTAAATTTTTTTTTTTTATAATTAATATCTAGGTTTCTGTAGCTAATTATAAACGAAATACATAAGCTTTTAATTAATTTTAGTTCTTGTGGAATTTTAATGATAATCACGTTTAATTTCTGTACTAAAAAGAGAGCAATTATAAAAGCGACTAAACCATCTCGGGAAATATTATTGCGGTGTTGAAAGCTCTGGTATTTTTTTCATAAAGTTTTTATAATCTCTCTGGGAGCTTAATGGCGTTACTTTAATTATTTTTTTATAAGATTCGAGACAACGCATTTTAAGTATTAACGAGCTTCATTATAATGATTGTATAAAGTTATATCTTTATGACTTAATACCATTGACTGTAAACTAAGCTTTTGCGAACTAGCACAATTTTAATGAGGATATTTAGACTTTAATTTATATTTTAAGCATTGATTCAAAGTTGAATCATTTAAATCGTGGTTCTCATTAGAGTTTGTCAAAACAATAATGTTTTTAGTTTATTTATGCATTTAAATAATCGTGTTGCCTTCTTACAAAATAAAAAGAAGCTGGAATATGTTTAAATTAATAAACCATAAAAAAAAAAAATTATTTTTGTAAAAAATTCTCGAATTACATAAACACATCTAAGATTTGATTATTTTTAATTTGACATTTATTTTCAAGCGTCTATAAAACCAATATAATACAACTTTTTAAATTTATTTATGAGTATTTACTTAATTTCAATTTTTTAACTTATACTAAAGAGTTACCATGTATAAAATAAATTAAATTTTATTTTATTCTTGTTTCATGAAATAACATTGATTTTCTGATTAAATCACTGTTCTTACGGATAATTAAGAAAACAAATAACATTTTAAAACTATAAAACCTCTCACAAGTCCAGCCTCTCGACTTGGTTCAGTCCGTATTTTCACTGACCATCCGATTGGATTAGTTCTCGCGGAAACGGAATAAGAGTTGATTTATCTTCGAGTGTCGGTCTCGGGTATTAACGTTTTTGTGGAGGTCATAGTCGCTCCAGGGAAGCCTTCAGGCGTCCTGTGAGGTCACATCCGAAGAAGAAGACGAGTCTACTACCACTGGATCTGGCAAGTTTGATTGAAATGGGTTTACGTCCAAAACTTCAATTCGTTTTTCGGGCAAAAAAATATTCTTCAATTGAGGAGCATCAAACAAAGCTCGATAATCTACAGCAAATACTTTTTATTTATTATTCGACATCTAAAAGTCTATTAACGTTCATAAAACAAATATTATTTAAAAAATATAAAATTAATAGATGTTGCTTTCTTCACAGCTCCATATAATTAATACCCATTTATCTAAAAGTACAAAAAACTGAATTGTGGGTATGAATATATTATTAATAAAAGACCAATAGAAATTTTCTTGTGATAAAGTCGTTCTTAAATATAACAGTAAAAGCACGTGCTTACTTTATGCATTCCTTTTGGGTTTCATACTATTAGATATGCGACTTTAAAAAGGCATGACCTTCCTTAGATATGTTAAATCAGTGATACTTTTATAAGTAGTATTTTATAAAAAAAGTCATTGTGTTGTGTTTATACCTCATACTTTAACGTTTTCAATTATTTTCGTATATGTCGGCAGCTACTGTTATTAGGCAATAAGGTTTTTTTGCTATTAGCTACTTAAAGTTTTAGACATCTGGCGTATGAATTCCTGATTGAAATGCTGGAGTACTGTAAATACAAGCAGCCCAATACTCAAGTAACCAAATAATCTTTTTCTAGATATCCCACGTAAAGTATCAATTTGAATCGAAAAGCAAAAAATATATAAATCAGACAATAGCAAGTCTTACAACTGAATCAAAAAGTTAACCAACTCCCAGTTAAGATACTTTGTATATAATCTAAATAAAGAAATAAATCAAAGCGGCTAGCCGGAACTCGCAGAGGCCTGGAGCGGACAACCGTACGGCCGAGTTTTCCAAAACATTTCAATCTTGTTTTACACCCCATTTGTGTGAGAAGTCATCTTCGCGTGAAATTGGACTTTAGACTTAAAGTGAATAATGCCGCCCGGCGCGCCCCGAAGAATGCTCCCTTAAAAAAATGTATGGGAATGAAAAGTCGCACTCACTGAGCCGTGAGGACTTTTACGCTGAGTCAATAGAATAATTTTTATGGACTTTTTGATGTCTACGTAATTTCAATTTTAAAGCTTTTAATGTGTACCGAAGTTTTTTTTTTTCAACCATAATCATATAAATGATCAAAACTTAAATATTATTATTTGATGATACTTAAGCTTAGCTAACGTTTTTGATAAAATTTTTATAAAGATAAATCAAGTGACTGGATGTCTTATTATTCGATTTGATTAAGCAGTTAAAAAATCTTCGATTACAATTATGGGAATCTTAAAATAGTACTCAAATATATAAATAGATTCAATCGGCATTTTAATGCTGAAAATACAAAATTGAAATTCCTCTTATTATTGGATGAAAAAAGCAATGTAAAGATTTATTATATATTCTAGAGAAAAATGCTAAAGTATTTAAAAAAAAACCTGGCACTTAATTCGAAATATGAGTTTAAAAAAGGTTTATGGCATGAATTTTTTTGATTGGATATAAATACAAAATAGAATCTGTTTTTAAAGATTTGAACTACGATTATCACATTTTTGTAAGTGTTTTATTTAATTTAATTTAAAACGTCCGAGTTTACTCAATCTGAACAAGTTTTGTAAGAAAAACGTTAGGCCTAACCATAGTTTGAGCTTATAAATTTCGTATTTAATTGTGATATATTTTTTTAACATACGCAAAATATTTCTATTCGGAGAAGACAACTAATTGTAACACTTAAACGCATTGTAATTAAACATTTCTACAGTTTGAGGCTATGTGTTTATAAGTGAAGATAATTTGTGCCTAGTAGAGCTTACGATGTTAAAAAATATTTTTAAGTGTTTGAAAATAAAAAAAGCCTGGTATACTGACCCCTCGCTTTTGGTGTCTATACAAAAAGCTGTTACATCGGGCTTTTTATTCTGTGCTAATATTTCTAATTAAGCATGCTACGGGAAAGTCAAAAACTGAAGTATATGGCGCCTCACCGTCACGCAACATAATTTTCTAAATTTCCCAGTAATTAACTGAACGTAACACATAGCACATAATAGCTGAAAAGTAATAAATATAAGGCCTATTTACTACCGTTAACTGCCATTTAAGAGGCCCTACGTGTAATTTATTTATTTATTATATTCGTTTACAGTTTACAATGCTGCCTTGTAGTCTATACGCACGAGTAATTTGCATAGAAGGACGGTGTAATAATGTTGATACTAAATAAAATATAAATGTTATAGCCCCAATGAAGTATTTCACATAATATCAGGTGTTTTATGTTTTAATATAATAAATACTACCAGTTGTAAAATAGCAAATTTATTAAAATTTATTTATCCCAGATTAAACAACCATCTTTTCATGGTTATTGAAACATGGTTATTTGTAAACTAAAATATTTTTTATAAAAAATAAAAAAAATAATTTACATTAAAATTTTTGATAGGAAAAGGAGAACTGATTAAGTGCGAAATCATTTACAACTCACAATTGTTAATCTGTTGTTTATTTCAAATTAATTGTGTAGTCTCATTTTAATTTTTTAAATCAAGTATTTAAAAAATAAGATTTTTTTCCCTTCCCTCTCCTCAAAATAAGAACTATTTGTTTCGTAGAATATAATACATTGCAAATATGTATATGCTTTTCACAAAAAGGCAAGCTTTTACAGTTAAATTTTCTTGTGTATTGTTTAATTCAAGTAAGTTTTACACTTGATAAAAAGTGTTATACAATTTGGACATGTTAATACACCAAGTATTGTTCTAGAAATCTTTGTTGCGAAATTTTGTGACTGCAAGTTAAGTTATCGTCGAGGACTAAGTGTTTTGGCCGTGCACCAAGCCCGGACTTAAATTAATTGTATGAAAACCAGAAAATAAGTAGGCATTTAACTTTAAATAATGCCCGTAGGGTAATTTACGTGAGCAGCTCAAAGCCAGGCCTAGCCTATATAATAAAACTGCATTCTCAGTTATATTAGGTGTGTTTGAATTTGAATCAACCTTCATATTAAACCCTAATTTACCACGAAGTTAATAAAGTTATTACGGTTTTTATTGTGCTGTTAAGAGTCTACAGGAGCTACTCACATTTTTATTTGAAATCATTATTTATGTTAAGGGTTGTTTTTTTTTTTTTAATGATACTTGTTAAATAAATAATTTTACTTGCCACTAGTATGAACAGTTGCCTGTTAGATAATTTTTATTTATTTAAGAGTACAATACACGTATTGTCTACATACAATTTCTATATATTTTTTTAGGTTCTCAATCAGATAGAAGTAGCTAATCAATGCGAACGTAGCTTTATAGGATGTAATGATTTTGATTTGAGTACTAGAAACCTGTTTTTTTAGTATAGAAAAAAGTTGGCAGAGAGAGTGCGGTTGGTGTATTGTACCGTGCTCTTACTCTATGTGTGCTCTTCATGAGAATAAATATAATTTTTTAACTAATATGCAGAATGTCGAACATTTGTGAATATCTGCCCTGCGATCTGCGCGAGGCAATCACGCGCCATGGGGCAGTAAAATAAAAAAAATAAACATTTTTTTTATCTTTTCATCGGCTGTTGTTCCTGATATGAGCATATAAAAAAATATTGCCGCCACCACGTCTGCTAATTTTAAAATATTTAAATGATTTATTAGCGTTTTTAAAGGAAAATACGTTTGAAGTTTTATGGAAAAATTATATTGAAGTTGTTTTACGTTGTGAATAATTAAAATTGTTTAAAAATATTAAAAATGATTTATTAAGATAACGGTTTTCATTATCAACACAGAAGTTTTTGGAATTATGAAAACAAGAGTTACTAAAGACTGCCTATATCAAATAGAAAAAATATTAATTTTATAAATTTGAAGTATTACAATATCAGTTATTTTTCACATTAATTTTTATTTTTATTAAACACAGTAATTTTTTTTCCAGGATAAAATTTAGACGAAAGTAAACAACTTTAAAATAAAAATCCAACGCTCTTGTTGTTTTAAAAAAAACTTCGTTGTGGTTCGATTATGAAGCCTCCTATTATAATCTATTGGTACATTAATCTAAATAAATAATTATTAGTAATCCCAAAATTAAAAAAAAAAGTTTTCTGAATTAATGTAAATTTTCTAAATTATTTTTTTTCAATATTCTGATATTTTAATGGTGTATTTACGTACCCAAGGCTTTCTAACAGTGCTCTCCTCACTCTGAGTGATTTATTAAGCGTTCCCTTTGTTCGAGGCTAGACTTCGGGCCGGAACTCAACTTAAACAAAAAAGTAATCAAAGTTGTCTTTAAATAAGCCATTTTAATCTTAAGTAGGCTTATTCTAATGAATTCGAATAAACGCACAAGGACGGCGGTCTTCCCGGCCTTGAGTAATTAAAACAACCAAAAATTCAGAATAATTTTCAATGACGTGCGTGAACTAGTAAAATTATATATATATATATATATGAATGTATATATATATTTATATACAAATATATATATATATATATATATATATATATATATATATATATATATATATATATATATATATATATATATATATATAATAATAGCTGCCACAGTTTAGGACGGATGTTTTTTTGACTACTACGTATTTGTTGTTTTGTACCATTTTCAATATTATATAAAAAATCAACATGATACATAAGAAATAAAAATTTTAATATTTTCATAAATGAATTTATTATTTCACTCTCCGTCCCTGGAAGCGTGCAATCTTCTTGGCCCCTTTAACCCTTTTCCCGGCCAAGCATATTTACCCAAACAATAACCGAATAATTTTAAAGGATGTGCATATTTTTAACAAACGAGTACTCCCTATACTTTATATAAAAAAATGTTTTTATCAAAAAAAATTTGTGACTTATCTCACATCGTTTAATTTTTTTGTTAAGGAACCATAAATTATCGTGAATAATTATGATTATGAATATACATATCAAAATTTGTTTTTATATACTTTTTTTTAGCAATTTTTAAATAATCCGGTTGACAATATCAAAACATTTTTTTTATAGTATGCAAAATTCGATAGCATCAAATAACACAAATCACGAAGTATTATGATAGTAAAATTTTTGTTATTAAAGTATAATCTAACATTAATTTTGAATATGTGTATAAGTATAATTAAACTTTTAATTATACATATAATTCACGTGTTACTTTAAAGCATATTTAGTAATAAAAATTAAGTTTAATTTCGATTTTGTTAAATCTGTTATTTTTATTGAAAAATTATTAAATAATATCATAAAATGGTAATATTTATTTAAAGTCATTATTATTGTCTGTCACCCTGTCATTATTATTTAAATAAATCAAAAGTGTCGTTGTTTCCATAACGTACTTATGTTTATAGATTTTCATGATTTATGCAGCATTTTGCATAACAAAAAAGCTTCAAATGCATGAAGTGCACTCGCGTGGAAGTTATTTATTTGTTTATCTATAAATATAATCGCTTGTGCGTGATAGCGTCACCCATCCACTGTTAAAAAAATAATACAAAAAGTTATGTTTTTGTTTGTTTACGGTTATTATTATTCATATATTTTTAATATTTCTTATGCCCTTCTATAATTTTGAGAAAATATTTACAAAACTAATTTTCTTAAGCATCTATTTACGGGAGAAATCAAAATATCAGGGTATTAAAAAGTGTCTAATTTAAACATTATTTACAATCAATAACGATATTATTTGATTGGTTTAATTTTTTTATATTAAGTATTATAAATAAATATGTCCAGCTGTTCTTTATTACGTTGTTTTGGCTTTTCATTAAGGTGTCAATACTTTATTTGAATTTCATTTTGAAATCATCGGGGACGTAACCGTTACTGATATAATTAAATTATCTCTCAGTTACCTTTTTTTTTAAACTTAATAACAAAATCATCTTATATTTTTACTATTTATATTGGTATTTCCAAATTGTTTATTTATTGAAACTACGCTTACAATTTGAAATTATAAAATATATTCTTCCAGTTGATGACACATTAACATTATTTAAGAAATATATTTTAGGGATAATTTTAAAAGTAATTAACTGTAAATTTTTAACGAAAAACTAATATATGTTAACGATGGTAAATATTTTACTTCAAAATGCTATAAAGATATTTTAAAATTATTCAGATTATTCTTTAACGATATCTTTGCGGTTATATTAATGAACAAAGGATTTATTCAATATCACAAAATTAAAATGTAAGCTTGAATTATAAAACAAATTTAGTACAATTAAATTAAAATTAAATTTTTTAAGGAATATGTAAATTATACAAGAATATTTTTTATAGACGCAACATGTGTGAAATTCAATCAACATTCCTCACAACATTGAAGTATTGTTTATGAATTTACATAACTAGCAATAAGTTATGATGTTGAAATTACATTTAAATAACAAATGGAAGCTTCGAGCTTCAAGATGAATCCAGTTGTATAAATTTAACTGAAAGCTTGTTATTTTTATATGAAGTTCTTTCATTATAAAAGCACAAAATTATTTTGTTTCGAATTTTCATATATATATTCCAAAATAATTAATTCATTTCAATGTTTCATTTTGTAGGTTGTGTGTAATTATTAGCTGTTTAACCATTTATTTTATGAAAAATTTATGTTTTGTTTGGATCTCAATAAATATAACGAAAATTATAATGATTTGAAGATTAAAAATTATTATTTTACAGCGATTACTTAGCCTTTCAAGAGTTTATTTGACATTTACTCGTCCGAGTCCAAAATCTTCTATCCTGTTACTTGTCAAGCAAGAATAATCATTTAATCAGTTTAAATAAATATTAATTAGAGCCAGTTTTATTAAAATTAAATCAAGATTTGTTCACAGTGGATAATAACTAAATAATTATTAAAACAGTTAAAAAAAACAGTTAAAGAAGAGATAAACCATGATGACAGCCTACTGATAAACATATCATAGCTAAGAGTGTAACAAAATAAATATGAATCCTAAAGGTATCTTAAATTCTTTAATAACGTATACTTTGTATTTTCTTAGAATTTTTACGTAAAAAAAATATACGAAGACGTCGTGTACAAACAAATTAATAAACAAACAAAGTATAATTGAAGATATGTATGCAAATATGAGGTTTTTTAAAAAAATAACATACATGAAAGAACGAAGACATCTTTTGAAGTCTTTTACAGACAATCGTATTTTATTCTTTCAGCCAGTTTCTGACAATTTGAAATTTCCACTGAATACTTTTTTATAACTTTCCGAAAGACAAACTAAATAATTCGCCAAAATTATTTTCTTTCAGGTAAAACGCTCTTTTCTTTTTATTTTATATACAATAAATATTTGAATATTTTGTTTAACTTTCACTTGCTCATTATATATTTAATTATGGGATATATATATTTCATATTTTGTAATATTTTACGCTTGTATAAACATACTTTCCTTATAGATGTTGTCTTTCTAAAAACAGCATTGAGAGATCAGATCCTTGGAAGGAAAAAGTCTTGAACTTCAAGGTTCAAAGGAAACTAAGGAGCTTACCAAAGGATCTGCGTGATCCAATCGCCCAAATTATTATTTTTAAGTATACGGTAATGATATTCTACAAACCGTGCATCTAATAATGCGATAACAAAAAGAAATCATTTTTAGCAATAATCGAAAACGAGGAATGAAATTAAGAAATATTTTTTGTCTTCAATTTTTAATAATATTATTGACAACACATAATGTTGACCTCAACGTTAAGTTATTAATTCACTATAATCTAGTAAAAAAACAAATATAATTTAAATTTTAAATAATATAAGTTTTCATAAAACAGGACAATACTAATCGAATACTCAATAACTTCTTGCGCTAATTTTTAATTTTAGCGGAAAGCCACCAGAAAAATTATTGAAGCCGAGAAGATTATGAAGCCTTAATACGACGATTTTAGTTTTCAGCAAAATGATTTTTTATACCAAAAATATATTCATTTTATAGGAGAGATTTAATATTTAGTTTAAATTCACCTAAATTTATCAAAACATAAAATTATTAATTATTTACTACAATAGGATTGTACTTTGAAGAGCTTTCATCTTTAGTTTCGTCGCCACTCATTTGCCTTAGATATACACGACGTACATCACAAGATAGTATATCACTGACTCATAAGAATATAAGATATTTTTAACTCTTTTTATAATTAAAAAATATGCTCTAAAACAAACATATAAAACTCTATCAAGATGCAGTTTTCTTAACATAAATTTTGAAGTGAAGAATATGATGTTTTAAGATTTCTTCTTCTTCTGGTGCTTCTTCCCATAGGAGGTTGATGACCATTTCATCGAACTTATTTATATCCTAGACCAGTCTCACTCATTCGGCCACATCCACGTAAACTTCCTCCTTCCATCGCCCTATTTTCTTTAGATTTTTTCTAGGACAATCGGCTTGTAAGATTCTTTACTTACTTAAAATGTGGCCTAAATATAAAACCTTACGCTTCTTTACAAACGTCAAGAGTTCTCTTTCATTGCACATTCTGTGCAAGACGCTCTCAATTGTGACGCGGTCAACCCATGGTATTTTAAATACCCATGGGAACGTACGTAAATGTAGTTTTTTGATAAATATATAACGTAATATCAATACAAACACATATAACCTAAAATTGCAACAAATAACTTCAAACAATAAAAAAAACTTTTTCATGATATATAGGATGTCCAAACAGAGTATCGGGTATTTGTAAGTTTAGTAAAATAAAAACAACTAGTAATCAAGTATTTTTTTATTGTTGATTATAAGTATACAAAATGTAAAATTATTTCATAAAGATGATGTTATCCAAATGGTGACTGTTACGCTGCTGGCACTCTTCTAATCTGGAACGAAGATTGCTGATAACACACTGATACATAGCTTTCGATATTGCTACTATTTCTGACCTGATGTTTTGTTTCAATTCCGTTAGGTTTGTCAGATTATTTTCGTAAACCCTACTTTTACGGTATCCCCGTACGAAATAGTCACGAGAGCTAAGGTCGGTGCTTTTGGGAGGCCAGTTGATGTTACCTCTACGTGAAATGACCTAATTAGGGAATAATTCGTTAACAGCTTCAATTGATTGATTGGATGTATGGCAAGTGGAACTACGTTTTTGAGTTAAAACTTTGGGCCCAAATATTTTCGCAGCATATCGCAATAACGGTCACTAAAACAAATACCCGATACTCTTTTTGGACACCCTATATTATATGTAACAAATGATTCAATGTCCGCTATAATGCACTTTAACATATAACAGTAGAAGAACTCTTTATCTCTACAAAGGCGAATACTTCTGATGCGAATTATCGACGTTATTGCTTCGGTAGTGTCCAGCAAGCGTGCCAACACGAGATGACTAATCTCAGATCGCGGGGATGCCAATAGCCTCGGGCGCCCACTTGCTAATTTTCTTTTCTTTTCCGCTGCGAAACAAATCAATGCTGACAAAGATTCATGAGAAAAGTTACGAGTGCTTGTTCGAACGGTTGCCAGGAGATCAATAGAGGCGCGCTGCAGGGAACTTTTTGTTTTAAATTTGTATTTTGTTTGTTTTGTTAATGCGTTGGGCTTTTGCTGTGTTTCTCCGTGGTAAATATATTCTTTTCATTGCTTTCATAATCGGTCTCAGTTTTGGTGAAATGCTTTTACGCTAATAATACAGTTGACGCGTGTATTTGTTTAAATAGTAAAAGTCTCCCAGATCCACAAAAAAAACACATTAAATTATACCACAAGTATTTGTTGAACAATAAAATAGGTTTTTATAAAAAAATATAACAAATGTTCTTTTGAAGTTATATTATATATATTTACCAATTCATGACTTATAAAATATGACAGCGTAATCTTAGACGTTAAAAATAGTTAATTGTGACCGTATGACCTTTTTTTTACATAATGTACAGTCAATGGTGGAACGACAAATTTTTAAGCAATAGACCTATTTCTGTTCTATTCATTTGTTGTTTTTTTTTATTTTTTTTAAGAAAACTGAATGAAATGTTTTTTTGTGTTGTCAAGATATGAAGAATCGAGTTTTTGGTTTTAATTTTCACTTCTCTGCAGTTTCTTTGCATTATCGTCCATAAAAATAAAATACGAACAATGACGAAAATAAAAATTAAATATGGCAGTATTTCAATTTAATAGCTCAAATGCACGCGCGCTCAGAGTTTTTATGGGCGGATGATGGGGAGGGGGAGGGGGAGGGGGGAGTTGCACCCTTGTGCAATATGCAGGCGCCGAGGCTACACATCACGAGGGAAGGTTGTTCCCGAGCGCACGCGAGCAAATCACACCCGCGCCCTGCCACCCCGTAATGATCTTTCAGCTACTGGGGTGCACTTACGTGTATAGAAATAAATGGATATATCGAGATGGAACATATCCCATTACATCGACGTGTTTTGATTACATCACCATCGAAAACACCCCACTGCGTATTTTCAGGTGAGAGAAAGCGAGGTTTCACTGAAGTTATACACTATATGCACTTCATTGTGCTGAATATAAAGTTTACTTTAATTTGCTTTTAATAGCTACAGTTTATTATATTTATGTTATGAATGCATAACGTTTAGGAATTTTAAGAATAATATTGTATGCTTAGTATATTTTAAAAAATTACACGTATAAAATAAATAAATAACATAGTGCTTTACAAAATTACAGTTGACATTATAAATTAAATATAAATTTTCATTTTCAACTAATTCAACTTCACGTCGCATTTTTTATAAATCGGTCATTATAAGTCAATTTAAAAAATAATCCGTCTTATTTTAACCAGATAAAATAATGTAGTCAAAATGTCGATTTTATTTTTTGTCGTTTTAAATAAATTGTAAGTAATATCAGTAAATAAAGTAATATCAACAACAAAAAATACTATATAAACATTTAGAACCAATTTTTACTATACCTGTTATTGGAAAGTATTTAAAAAAATTGATCACTGCATTAAATATCAATTGAGTTTTGAATATATTTTATAAAATATATTCTTATATTTTTTTGTTAATGATATAATATAATAATTAGAAATATCTTAAGAGGAACACTAATCAGTGACGCACGCCTGAGTAATTTATAAATGTAGGCCATGTAGTCTATCTCATGTCAAAATTGAACGTCATATTTTTTTATTTATAAGTAAGATCGCGGAACAATCAATGAATAATACTTATATGGTTCATTTATTTCACAGCTTTGAAATAAACTATTTAAGAAGGCTTTTAAATGCGGGGTGATGAATTTTCAGATGACTGAAAATTTTCGAATAGCCCCAAACAGTGATTCTACAGCAGTCGTAAAGATTCTCCTTGCATTTTTTAATATATTATTTAAGTATATTATTTTATAATTTGTTAAAAAAAAACAATAAGCCGGTGTTGTTGTTGAAGAACACGTAAGAATACGAATGCCAGCCAGCGGGTCGGGGTACATACGTCTCGTAGTAAATTTTCATTCCGGCGCCAGGTAAGCGCTCGTATGCAAAGCCGAGGCGTATATCACACACCACTATTTCCGGCCTTATAAATCCAAATTAAGTATATCATTTAACCTTTAAATTATGACGTAACAGCCCCATAAAGTTATTGGTGGGTTGGTTATAGCTTACTTCGTGATACAACACTCTAATATGTTATGTTAAACTGGGGGAAAGCTATTCAAAAGGCAGTATTTTCAGAAATATTGCATCGTTTAAATAAAAATATAGTTTTTTAAGCGTTTATTTCTTTTAAGAATTCATTATTTTTCTCCTTCAAAAATGATATAAATAAAATATTTCAAACATATTTCTTGAGGTTAAACGGTTTACTCATGAAACAACTACTCAAAATGCTAGAAGCACAATACACAAATTATATACATTTTTTAAAAATAAACAGAATCTACAATTATTTGATATATATTAGTACAAATTTTCAGCAATAAAACCTTACCTGTTCTTACAGAATCTGAAAAAAAAAATCAAATCCAACCATGCAATAAATTGATAAAAAAATCACACATTTACTATAAAGCATGGGTGGCCAACCTTTTTCAGCTGCCGGGACAAATTAATGAAATGAGATTGACTGTGAGATAGATTAAGATGAGACTGGGCTACTTCCATAAATATTATATGATACGAACTGCGCTCAATGGAATATTCTATTGGTGGTTTTATATACAATTAAAAAAAAATGTTTGCATATGCTCCGCGGGCCAAAAATAAATAATATGGGCCGCGGGCCATAGGTTGGCCACCTATGAAAGCCTTTGAAATGTTTGTATTTAAAAAATCTATTCAACAGTTTTGTTTGTGACAGTAACCAAGTGGAAATATTCCCTTAATCACGAGAACAGTCCCTACCGAGCACATACCATAGCATTACATATTTCTCGGTAAGGTCTGCCTTGTCCTTCAGCCGCCGACGCGCCCCTCTGGTCATATCAAGCGACGTGCAGTTGACAGCTCCTGTCAGGGCCTCGTAAGACGAGGCTTGTAGCATGCAAAGGATATCGTGTCTCGCTTTCATCAACAGTTGTTGATTGTCAAAGGATCAGGCGAGCTTCCGTCATACGAAGGCTACACACAATCTCCGCAGATGATTTTAGAACTAGTTTTGCCACTATTATAAAATCAGGATAAAGAAAATACCACCAATGTATTGATAATTATGAATGTATATATTTTGTTGCTTTAACATTTATTAACCAAATAGACTAAGCTACTACTATCATTTTCTATTGCTCTATATAATTGACAAACTCAATTAACCAAATATATTAGAATTAATTTTATTATCAATATATGTCATACTTTTACAAATTTGTATTGATTTGATAGCCACCAGCTTTATTTGTGGCCAAAACGCTCTTTGCATTTTATTCGATTTGAATGAATGAATATAAGACCACTCAAAATAAATGTGCATCTCTACTATTAAATGAAAAAAAAATAGACTTGGACTTAAATATCATTCAGTGGAGTTTTAGGTTCAAAAAAACATTTCTCGATTTCAAAGAACTTTTTCTCAAAGGGTATAGCTGTAAAATTATGAAGATGTTTTAAAAATAGAGAAGGAAACATTTTATTTAAAATATCCATGCGTTCATGGAAACTCTGATCGCAACGAAATGTCCATGCATAAAGTTAATTTGTGTAGTTGAAATAAAATATGGTTTCCTTTTTAATTATGAATAAATACAAACATTTAATTTGATGAAAAGTAAGAAACTTAGGAGTTGGCATAAAATATTCTACGCTTGGTGATGTGTGAATAGTTTATGAATTTACTACAAGGAAACTACAAATTATTTCACATAAATAGTCTAATGTTAACGAGTCATAAACAAGTAAGATATTTCTCCTGAAATAACCGTTCAGAGGATCGACAGTTGAATCTCAATAATTCAGAGACACACCAGTCGTGACTGGAAAAATTATTTAATATCGTTCTACACGGAAGCTCGGCGGGCACATCTTTTTATAGTACTGTGATATTCAAACGCAACGCTATAATTAAATTTAAAATCTAAAAAGTTGAAATTGTTAAAAATAGCCCTGAAAAATATTTAAATCGCAATATGGATTTTCGTAGTGAGACAAAATGACCTCATGGTGATAATAACGAAAGGTCCAGGGTTAGGCAGGAAGGTATGGATGATTTGAACGGGGCACCACGCGAGGTGAGGATAAAGAGTGAAATATCTGCTCGTCCAGAGATTTTTGTAATAGCAACATTCAAGCTACACACTGAAAATGAGTGTGTAACTGTTATTTTAAATCATGTGAATGATTTGAAAGAGGTAGGGAGGTTTGGACCTCCCTTCCTTACTCATACCTCCCTGCCTAACCCTGTATATATATATATACATGTAAGTTATTCCATTCGGTCTTGATTTCAATTTAAGCGTCAAATTATTTGAATCGTTGATAATACACTAACTAGTCAGTCAGATGTTTATAGTATTCAGGCACATATTACTGCAGAGATAATATGCTGACTGACGTATGATGTACGGATGTCACTTGTGTTTAAGTCTACCCCTAAAACTAGTTCAGTCTGGACCAGATTGCTTCCGCTGTCTTTGATCATCTCAATTGAATTACAATCAACACAAACAGCCACGGGCCATTAAGGCACTCACCTGTGCAGGTACACTCTTAATTAACATAATTACACATGTGTAGTGCTCCATTAGTGGGGCACAGATACATTGATTTTTCCCAACCCGCATTAGTTAAACATTATGTAAACAAATACAGTAAAATATCCACCTATTATGTACGCGAAAATATTTAATTGTTTTATATGCTCACAAACGCATTTGCACTCATAATATGCACTGTGTCAATTAAATTCATGCTTGTTTGTAATTTAAATTTTAATAATAATTCAATATCAATATGATATAAAATATTTTCTTGATGCAAAGAAAGTTTTTCACAGCTTTCATTACTAGTTATAAATGGAATTATCGATAGTTATGTCTTAATTTCGCAATACTTATTTGGACTGAACAATGACGATGTACTATAATTATAATACTGATAATATATTTGCTTGGAAGTCTTTACTAAACCAATAATTAAACTATTTAGTACAATCGATGCGATCGCATGCTTAACATATTTCATCTAAATAATCAAAACATTGTGAAATATTAATTTGTTTGACAAAGTATTTTTTATTGAGTTTTACACATAAAAGAAAAAATGAACAATTTATTTTGTGTGTTTTAGTAAAATGGCTTTTTTTAAAATATACTTTGTTCATTTCGTTATGTATTATTTGCCAATAATTTTGCAATAATTTAGCATCATTGTGTTTCTAATAAATAATTAATTTTACAAGAGTATTAATTCTCTCGAGTTCATTTCTTTACATAGGCAAAGGAGACGCGTTCTCTTGACACCTTTTAAAATTCGCTTGTAAATAAATGGCTTGTTGTCGTCCACCAGCGCCCTTTCAGCTGCAAACAGAAGCCGTGGAGAACCTTAAATGCCTCGAGGTGAAAGCCTTCGAAGGGTTACACTTCAGCCACCAGCCGCCGGCGCAACCCGCAGTCATAATATGATTTCCCCAATTAAAACCTTACCAAACAATCAGCAAACAAAATACCTACAATGAACAAAACAACCCCAAAGGAAAGAATATTTATTCTTGTTTAGCTTTGTAGAGTAGATTTTGTGAGACTTTCTTTGTTGGGTATTTTGTGTGCGCTTAGACAAGTAATATTACTTTCTTGTAATATTTTTGCTTTCTAATTAAAATTGAACCTGAAAATCGCAATTTTGATAACATCCAGAGTACAAAGGTTTGCGATGGGCCGCAGGCGTATTACTAATCGCTTGTATATAATTTCTTAACATCCAGTGTTGTCACATTTTTGGTTTAAATGTTAAAATAATTATATCAATTACAGATAATATCAATAAAAATGGAATTACCTCAGAAATATAGTGTGTAAATCGACCTTTTATCCTTTTTACAAATCATTATCATGCCCGCTTATGTTTATTCAATTCATATGTAGGTTCTTAAGATAATTATTATATTTAGTCAAAATATAAAAATATTTTTTATTGACAAGCCTGATAAATTAACAACTCTCCAAACTTTTATTCATACCTTAGGTAAGAGTCGCAGTTTTTTATAATAAATATTTTCGATTATCTCATTGCAAGAAGAAGGTTTTTAATGCCTTATATTATTGAATAAATAATTCAGATTTAATTGTTTCATTCTGTTTTAAACTAATTGTAATATTTTGTATTCATGATATGCAAAGAAACACACACAACGTAACCGAAAGTTTCCACCGTTTCTTCAATAAAAAAAACAGTCCATTAACGTTTACGTTGCCTTTCGATACGCGCAATAAAACTTCTTTAAAGAACTTTCACTGAAATCGGGCCGAGGTAAACAAGGAAACTGATTTGCCCATAAAAAAGGAAACAATAGAACAATGAAGGCTTTCTACTTTAAAAAAAACAATAGTGTTGTTTTTAAGGAGAATTCATAGTGTATGTATGATTTTCCTGACGATAAAGTTTCCCGTGGCTTTTGTTCTACCACACGGGCGGGCGGAAATATTCTATTAAATTGATCGATGTTTAATTATCGTAGACAACACTTAAAAATGTATGATTATTCTTCAAGAACATTCCGTGTTAAACATGAAACATGCAAATTATTAAACCGGAAAAAATGCTTGAGCCGTGTGATAAGATAAACAATACTGAAATCACATTTTTGGGGTAATTTTATTTGCTGAAAGTTTGTAGCTTTAATTCTAAAGGTGCATTACATTTGATAGTATATAACAATATAAATATAAAACCTAAACACTCGTGCTGTATGTACCGTAATGTGCTATTATCAGGAGTCAATTTGGGTTTAAAAAAAAAAAAACTAATTATCAATATAAAATTAATTTAATAATTTTTCAGTTTTTATATAATTTAATCGAATGATAATTCTAATGATTTTTAATAAAATAAGATTTAATGTGTGATCTATGTCCTTTAAACACGATAAGAAACTAAGTTACTTTATTGAAACTATAGCTTTTAAGTAAGTGTTTGTAAAAAGGTTATATAAAAAGCTGGTTCAAGCTCAACTCTCACTTAAACTCTCATCCTACGAGTAAAATAGACTTAAAACTGAGTTATCCGTGTAAATCGAGTTACATCAAACCAGCCACTAGACGTTAGAAAAGCTAAGTGTTTCAAAGACTTAAATTATAGACGAAACTATCTCAATATTTGAGGTGAAAATTTTAGATATTTGTGGAATTATTTTCACTAATAATACAAAATCATTGACTCATAATAAAATGTCTCATGGCCTATCCAAAAACATATTTATTTTCCTTATTGACATATTATAGTGATGACAAATTTAATTATTAAGAATAATATAAGCCAAGGCCGGACATATTTAATAAAATATAACGCCAATCAACAATTATTGCTAAAAACAACTCACATTTGTATTTCTTTCACTTGTGTTCTTTTATTATAATTATAAATCGTTTGAAAAACTTTAACTTGAATATCTTCTATTATTCGACCTACCACTAAACATAATTCTTTAACTTATTTCAATTACATGATTTAAACCGCCACACACTTAAAAACATAATATTTTGCCTGCATAATTTGTGTTCAAATCAAAAGTTAAACATATATATACTTAAATAAAAAACATCAAAAGAGATAACAAACTCCTTTCAAAATAAACTCCTACATTGTAAAGTTGATGAAACATCTTTGTCGTACACAAATTTATAAATGAATCCGAATAATAATTTACTTTTTATTCAACGTAAAGTACTAGTGTAGAATATAAGAGCGAGCTTTTGTTTAACATCATGAAAAGCGCCGGGGTTCCAACACTTCGCTTCAATGTCTAAAAAGAGAGCCTGCAAGCTGAAGGCTGAATAAATTAAAGGTTTTAAATTTCATAGAACTAATCCAAACGAAAACAAAGACTGACTCTACTGAGGAGCATTTTGTGAATGCTGAAAAGCTACCCACCACTTGACTATGTGCAGAAAGCAGAGGGAAAATTTAAACATTTATTGCTTTTAAAGAGAAGTATAAGTTATCACACACACTCACACACACACATACACACACACACACATACACACACACATACAAAATATTATCGTTTTTAAACTTTTTGTCTTGGATTATGTAAAATTTTAGCACGCATTTAAAATTGACTTATAACAAGAAATAATTTTATTTTAAATGCTAAGTTAAATTTTAAAGAATTTGGAGTAGATGTTAGTCTCAAATTATACCCAAAAAGATTTAATCTTAATCATACAGGCAGTATACAACATAGATAAGCTGGTGTTTGCACCATACACTTGTTTATTTATGTGGTTTTTCATCACTACAATATCTCACAAAGAACTCTCGTTGCATCGAAATGTATATATCATGCAGCTCTTGTAGCATGGCGTATTTATTATTGGTTATTTGTTCATATATTTTATCTATTATATAACTAAAAATATAATTTGTCAGCAAAACAACAATTTATTTTTTTTCTTTAATTTATGCATTAATGCAAAACCGCGACTGCACTAGATTTTTATGCTTTATCAAAAGAGTCATTTCTAAATTTTATAAATATGGTTGTTGAGGCTAAAAATAAAGCTCAACAATGCGTCATATATTATTTGTATTTTGTATTACAATACAATATGCAGTACTTTATTCATTATCGAACAATTTTATCCAAAATTTCCCATTATGGTCGCGGATTTCCTGCCCTCTCTCCGCGGTCTGTTTATTAATGCAGGATAGTACCAAATGCCGACCACGCTACTTAGTAAAAAAGCTCTTTAAAACTCGAGAGGCCAGGCATCTCTATCCTCAAATCAAGTGGAAGATGAGAGATTTGTTCCAAGGCAAACATTTTAGCTGGGAAAACAAAGAAAAACGGAATCGGGGTTGTTTTTTTACCTGAGTGCTCGCGTCAAGTGCGACGTTCTGTTATCGAGTTGCTATCTTATTAGAGGGGAACGGAAGATAATATTGTGAAATTAAATATCACGAGTCGAGCTAATTTTGTTTTAAATAAAACATTTAACACTTTTTTACAATTATCGGGTAATCGATTCACATTCAATGCCGAGAAATTTTTTCCATGGGAATTGATTAAACACTTCCACAGACATCGTGGCCAGGAGTCTCAACTAATTAAGTTTCGGTGCCGCTGATACTGAGCAAGAATTTAAATCGTTATATGCAAGTGTAGACCTATTATGAGTGACCGAAAATATGTTATTAATTTAAGGGAATTCCGGTCGATTGTTCTACTATAGAAAACTTGTGAGCTCCAGTGAATTATAAAATAAATCCCGCTCGCTTGCCTTTTAATACTCAATTTAAGTTTAATAATAAAGTACTCTACAAAGCGTTTATAAATGCTAATCTTCAGAAATTCTATTTGCGTGCGGCGAGCATTGGGCATTCATTGCTTCTGTGGTAGCCGAAGGCGAGTCTCTGGCGCCAAACTGGGAACAAATTGATGAAGGGAAGTAACGCCCTTATACAAACCCCCCATCAACTGTTTGGCAAGCTATGATGGCCTGAATTTGTCTCAATCCTCGCGATAACAGCGTCGTGAGGAGACCTTCATCAAGAAGTGGATTGACAGCGCCTGATCGGACCGAGATTGCGCATCACTATATGAAATTTACATATTTGACATTTAAAAAAATGTGTTGACTCTTTTTTAAAGTTTTGATGTTAAGCTTTGTCACTGTGCATATAAATTATAAAAATATTATTTCTCATTCTTGTATCGTATATTTTATATCATCAAAACTAAAAAAATATCTTTCGGTATTTTTTTATATTATTCTGGTATTTAAAAATTCATACTAAATATCATTGTAAATGCACAAAGCAATCGAATGAGATTTATTTACGTTTACTACGTTTTTTTCGGTGTTTCTCCTATAGAACAGAATCTGAAAACCAAAGCTATTGCCATTTTTCTTCCCTACTTTGGAACGTACCTTCCCGGAGCTTTCGCTAATGCTGGTCGTGTGATTGATGTTTGTAAACACAATATTATGTAGGATATCCATCCGTGTCTAATAAAAGCTTTCCCTAATCCGAATTTGTTTATCTTCAGCGAAATGTATATCAACGTAATTTAGCAAGCTCTCGTACAAAACAACACACACATATTTTGCAATGCTCGATCGAATCAAACGTGTAAAATATATAGATACTAAATAAATGCTCATATTAAATACTGTCATATATTTTTTAGGTTTTTTAAAATTTCGGTATTGAAACTATCCTTTTTTGAAAGTTTAAGCTTGATACTTTCTGAAGATAAGTGGGTTAGAATAACAGTTTTTACTAATTAAATAAATTACAACTTTCTCTGGTTTTTATTAAGTCTGCCTGTAAGTCACTGTCTTTGAATGGCGCATCTAATAAATTTACTGTGATGTTTTTAGGGTTTCTCAGAGCCCTGAGAAAAAATGTAATTCGTTTATAGAATTAAATGAACTAAAGCGTGTTCAAATTGATATTTACTGTTTTATTATTTTTCTTTGTACATTCATAACTTAACATGCAAATGCAAATCGTCTTCGACCAAACTGAGACAAACATAAAACCAATTACTCCAGCTTCAGATTTATCTGCCAAGACGAGGTTTGAACGGAAAGACACCTCGTTAAATGATAAACGGTTTTGATAATTAGTAAATCTCTTAAAATAGATATACACATTATTTTTATAATTAACATTAAAAAAACATTTAATAAAATGTAGCACTTTGCTTTGAAGACAAATCTATGTACTCTTAAGATTTGGAACATAATTATAAAAAGGAGTTCCAGAGGTTTTAGAGCTGAAGTCTTATTCAATTATGGAGTACTCTTCCGACCATACAATTAATAACTTCACTTCATGACTTACTTAATGTTGGAGTTACCCAAAATTAATAGTCTTGATAATTTAAAATAATTATTTCGTTTGATTAACGACACGGTTGTTCCACAGCCGAGAAGAAAACTTTCTGGAGTGCTAACTTTTCTTATTATTTAGTGAAAAGGTTCCGTACAATTGTAGCAGAGCCTCCGAACGCTTTAAATTACTTTCGGAGCTTTTTTCAGCGTTTAAATGTTTCAAATTGTCTGGGATAATAAATCGCGAGGAATGCTCAGCGAGTGAGATCGGTATAATATTTTTTTCACTCGCGTGCTTCGGCGCGTAATTTTATTTGAATAAATTTGAAAATTCAATAACGCTCGTGTATTATGATCGAGAACTTTTTCGTACTTTTTTTTTCTTTGAATTTAAATAAAATTAGTATAAATGGCAAGAAAAACATGCATTTGCTGTACAGGTGCACTTAAACGTATAAGTATATCGCATAAGTGTTAGCTAATTTAAAGCAGGTATTATACAACACGTCACTTATAGTTCAAGTAATACTTACAGTTTAATGACTCTTTACTAATACTGTACGTATTTAAAATTCATAAAGTATTATATTTAATTAAGTTGTACGCAGCCGCTATAGTGAGTTTCAAAACATGGATAGTTTAATAGTACCAACAAGCTATAAATATTTTTGTTTTCAAGCTACGCCAGTGTTATTGTTAGTGAGTAAAAAGGCGTTTTACCTTCACTCAAGTGTTTTGAGCAAGTACAGTAGAAAAATTATTAAAAAATATTTTTTTATTTTGATCATTAATAATTAACAAAAAACTGTTATTCAGCAAAAACAATTTTTTTCAATACAAATAAATAACCCAGATTTTTAAAGCATATATATTTTCCGTCCCAAAAATGTTTCATGAGTTCTTTTCAGTTTTGTAGCTTCAGTATTAGATTACTGTGTAAAACTAAACCATTGCAAACGAAACGCGGAGCAACAGGATGCTTTAATCTTTGGGTGAATAAAGTGAAGAGGGAGAGCCTCTCTTCCTGGCGGGGTCGTGTATTCTCGGTGGGCCATTGTTCGTCTTTTCAGCCCGTATGGATAACGTTTCGGGAGCTCTCAGTCCGTCAGTCCGCGCCATGTACTGAAGCATCCAAACAACACAACCAACCAGTGCCTTCGTGTGCGTTGCTCAAAAACAACCCTTTGCGTTTATCTATTTATTCATTTTGCTATGTTAAATTTGTGTGTAGCCATTTGGACGAACTGTACTCTTCTTTACTATTAAAAAATCGTAATACTTTGGATAGAATTATGTTGACTTCAGACCGTTTAAAAAAAATGTTTTGAATTATTTAACATGCTATAAATTGATATTTCCAGAAAACTGGAAATGCTAAGCATGCGTATAAGTTATATAAATTACAAGCCAAGTTGTGTCTGATTTATATTTTATATATTTTTTCAAATTAAATTTAGCAAATTAAACTAATACTAATATGTATTGGTAAACTAATATATATTGGTAAATTATCGTAGGAATAGATCTTTGATACTTTTGATACTTAAATAATTATATAGGATATTTATCATATCAAATATACCGTAACGCATTATTAACTTGTGTTTTGGGTGTCAGTTTTAAATAATTACGTTTACAAAACACTTCGATTATTGCTTTTATGGACCGCATAATAGTATCGTTTTAAGATTTTTATATGTAGTAATTTACTTATATTATATAGTTGAAAACTAATTCGCTTTCATGTTCATGTTTTGACTATTGTACTATATATTATTATGCATGGTTATTATTACATATGTAATATAATTATTTAAAAAAATGTATTCAGTAGACTTTTACACATTCAACTTTAAATATTATTAAAAATAATCAGTAAATATAAGTAGTTATTTAATATTTAAGATAAGGATCACTTGAATGATAGAAGGCATTACCTAATTTTGGTAAAATGTAGTTTAGGTTCGGGGGTGAATATTTCCTTCCTTAATCCCACATAAATAGGGGAAGTTCCCAAATTTGAATACGGAATATGTTAATCAGCTGACTTCCCAAGCAGAGGGTGGAAAAAAATCTTTTCTACATCTTTGTAAGTACCTTGCTAATGCAAAACAGTTTTTTGTTGTACAAGTCCGAAATAGCTTTTTGTAATTGTAGGGATAATATTTACCGGGTAATTATTCCCGTGGAGAGGTATGGAAAACATTTCCGGTTTATTTTGTAACATTACGTCCGGCTTTTTTTTCTTTCTAACGAATACGACGTAATAAATTCCATAATTTTTCATAATTTCTTTTCTTCTTCTTGTGTATTTATTTATACAAGGCATAAAACTGGACTTTCTCCTCAAATTAACATCAGGCGGTGCATGTCACTGTTGCCGAGCTGCTCTCCGCGGAAACTAAGCAAAATGGAAACAAAGCATCCTACTAATCTACAAGCTTCAGCTGTATGTGAGTCGCATTCATTGCACGACCTCGTGTAGAAGAGAGCAATCACAATTAAACTTAACCAGATTTAAATAATCTGGAGTTATTGTTTGCCCGTAAAA
Source organism: Atopsyche davidsoni (assembly GCA_022113835.1). Classification (NCBI taxonomy): domain Eukaryota; kingdom Metazoa; phylum Arthropoda; class Insecta; order Trichoptera; family Hydrobiosidae; genus Atopsyche; species Atopsyche davidsoni. The sequence goes on along the minus strand of JAILWY010000006.1, from coordinate 2,413,842 downwards.
AGCAAAGTCTCGAAAATATGTTAAAAACTCATTTTTAAACTAATTATACTAGCAAGATCAATTTGTATGCAATACCAGAGTCATCAATTTACTCACTGTCTTTAATATTTCAATTGATCTCAAATCTATTACCTAACAAAAATGATTGATTAAAATATTTTTTAAATAAAAACCATTCGTGTACATTAACTGTAATTTATGCCAAAATGTTATAAATAAATACGCGTAGTAAATTATTGACTCAAACAGATTAATCTTTAAAATATAATTGTTATCGTTAATCTTAACATGAATATAACTAGCTAGCTAATTTGCTAAATCTCAATTAAGTACACGTTGAACAGGCACATTGTATATTTATTATAACAATAATATTATTATCCTATAAATGTTCCGGTTTAGCAGCAAACACGCCCCTCACTATTCATCGCTACTTATACCTTAACCTGAAACAAAGCCTTATCTCCACACAAAGTTGATTTAGTAAAACTTTCCTTCGTATTAATGTAGGAAGCTCCACCACGGAAACTCGGGAAATGTATTGTAAAATATAAATGACGTGGCAAGAAATGGCAAATTAGCCGAACACATCCCTTTATGCGTATGAGAACCCCCGCCAGCTGAAATATAGCGGTCATGAAAAAAGCCTTACATGAATGTATGCTCGGCTTATGGCTCTCTTAGAGTCTACATAAATTTCAGCTAACAACTTGCAATGATACATACTGGCTCAGAAATATTAAAAGTTATACTAACATTTAATATTTCATAATAATGTGTCGAAAATGGTTCGAGTTTTTAAAAATAATATGCCTATTTACCGCGTGAAAAGTTATACGCTTTTAATAAAGCACAGCTTTTTAAAATAAATATTTGATAAATAAACTACAGAAGAGATCTTTGTTAATAACAAGAATCAATAAAGCGACTCACGTGAAACGATGAAATAATTTTTTTTAATAATTTGTCCCGAGGCTAGTAAGTCTTAAATCCATACATTCAAGACAACTGCAGCCCTTTTTTTTATTTATATAAATATATATATATAGGTAGAAATATAAGTTTAATTTAAATTTATCTTGCAGGTTTGAATCGCCTGGTGAAGCGTGTCTAGTTTTCGTTTTTATTTTGCCAGTTAATGTTTCTATTAGTATAACAGCTTATCTGACATAATAAAGTGACGCTAATTGCTTGTGCCCTGACAGTCTATCTTGGACGTCGTTCATATTCATTGCTGTGCCAAATTGATGTGAATAACGTCCTCTGTTAACACTAACTGACACAGCCAGGCAGCGCTAAATCACGAGTCGTCCGCCATTAGCTGCAGTCGAGTGCATTTATTAATGCAGCCTTACACTGAATGCACTTCTTCTACCACTTAAAAACTTGCCTGCGCTGTGTATTTAAAAATTGCTCGCGTTCTGACTTCATGAATACTTTAAATGTAGTGTTTTTGTAGCATAACTTCCGGATTTCTTTAGTGGAAATTATTCTAAAATAAATACTGTATTCTGAGAATTAGTACACTACTTATATTAATTAAAATACTTTGATTACAAGAAAAGCACTTTAATGCCTAATTTTGTGGATTCAAAATTAATTTAAGTCTGATTGATAATGATTAAGTACATTTTTTCAAATATTGAAAAATGATTAAAGAAACTCTCAGAAAAATATCTTAATTATAATAATTGGCATAATAAGTATGTTGTTTCACTTATAGGATATGATTGTTTAAAATTCTTGTCAAGTACTAGTGATTCGTTGGTATAATTAGTAATACACTGGCCATGTAAGCTTGGGGATGTGGATTCGAATCTCACACAAATCACGATGATATTTTTCTGAGAGTTTCTTTAATCATTTTTCAATATTTGAAAAAATGTACTTAATCATTATCAATCAATAAAAAAACCTGTATAGGCAAAATCGTACTTCCTGTGAGACGGTCTTCACAAAAATCAATCACTAATTCGACTGTACTTTTGACTTCACTCGCGTCCCATAAATTTTCTCTTTCCAATGATTTTTTTTTCTTCGATTTTTCTTTGGACAATTAGCTGTAGGATGCTTTTCAAGTGCCTCAATTTTTTTATATAAATGTAGTGTGACGCGCTTGCGTAAATAATTTATATCTCAATGAATTGAATTTTATATAAAAATTATTGAACAACAGGGCGCATGTATACGGATCGATTTTTCTAATACCGACCGCGAATAAACAAAAGGCCGATTTGCAACGACGATCGAATCAAAATAACTCTTGGTAAATATTCAACTCAGTTCATATCCCGGCGACCGTTGGTGTATTTATCGATAGTGTGACGTGCCACCGTAAATTATTCTGAGCCACGAGCCAAGAACGGCGATCGCTGTCATATCAAATAATTGAAATTCGGTATTTGCCCAACAAACATTTGCTTATCCTCGCATTGTTCGCAGATTACCGCCGCGCTGTAAACTGTGCGAATGCCGGCGGATAATGATCGACCCCCAGGCGTATTGTAAATCTCACCCTGTATAGATAATTTTCATGATCATGCCTAGCAGTTTTAGAACAAATGTTGCGAATAGCCTGTTTGATTTTTACACGAGGTTACTTAAATTTATTTTATAAAAATTAATTGAATTTCTCATAAAATATATTATACAAACAGAAAATCTTAAAATTTAAATTAATCATTTTAATTAGAATTAATTTGTGACCTTTAGCAGTTTAAAATTTTAATGAAGTTCTCAAATAATTACATTGGCATTTTAGACGTAGATTTGTATCTCAATTATTATCGTAAGTTCTCTACTGAAACAATCTATTACATAATTTAATAACAAAATCCCCATTTAAGAAAAATATTCTAAATAAATACAATACAGTCTGGAGTTCTAAACTCTTTTCTGTTTGTTACATCTCCAGCAACTGCTTCGCTTTATACATATATACCTCATAAACTGCACTAAAAATTATATTTCGCAAAAAATATAGATGTACTTCTGATTTTTTTAGGAATTAAGAAATTTTTTTAATTCAGGAATTTGTAGTCGCCAGGCAAGCTTACATACTTCTGATCCATATCTCAATTGTACCATGCTACCTTCTACTAACTTTTCACAAGGTGCTTAATAATCAGGTGTCAATAGCTTCGTGTTAAAATGTTATTTTTTTAAATCTCCACATATTAAAATGTCACTTGGTCACATTTGGACGGCCGTAAGTCTCATAAGGCTGTGGTCACAGTGTACACGCTTATAGCCTGAGGCATCCTGAGTGATAAGCCTCTCTAAGCTGCCGGGCTTTGGGCGGGTCATTGTGAAGAGCATTATATCTGACCTCTCACCTGACCCGAGAAGGGATGCAGGGCTGTTTTATAATTCAATAAATTGTGGCCGGAAATTCATTTTGTGCTTTGTGTGAGGTAAATTTTAATATGTGCACGAAGTTAAATACAATTTCACAGGCTTTTAATGTAAAGCATATTAGGTGGAAAATATAATAACTGGAAGATTAATGTTTTCGAATCAATTTTTTAGCTATTTTACATAAAGTTACTTAAATATCATTTATTATAAGAAATAGAACGTAATACACGTTGTATTATTTTAATTAAAACTGAATATGGTGAACATTAACTCACTTAACTAAATTGACCCATTTAAATCAACTTAATAAACATTTTATATAAAAATTATTCAGGCCTTAATAAAATTATATGTATAAACCAAAAGAGATGTTTGTAGAAGAAAAAAAAAATTTCTTATAGATCATTCAGCAAAGTTGATTACATGCAAAGTGCTAAAAGTCTAACAAAGGTAGCCAATTCTTCATTAAATAATCCAATGATATTAGAAAAGTTGGTAAAGCGCCTTTAAGTGTACAAAAGCTCTGAATAAAAAGGAACTATCACGGCAACAATTGAACGAAAAACTGGATTAAGACACGAGAAAGCTTCCGACCCGGATGTTCTAAAGCTCTGCACCTTTCAGTCGCAAAGAGCTTTTTTGCATTTTATCAATTCATGGTTAAAAATACTAAGCTGCAACTTAACAAATTACTGTGCAGCCTAGCTTTAATTTTAAATTACATAATCAATCGTATTCTTGTATTGTAATACGTTCAAAGTGTATTTGTAAGTAACAACCAAATTATCAAATGAAGGATACAAAATAGCGTTCAAACGAAATTCAATTTTTATTTATATACAAATTATAAATTAGCTTATGTTTACAAAAATACTATTCATAATTGTCAATCGATTTAAGATTAACTAAATAAATTTTAAATAATTTCATTTAATATATCAAAATTGTGATATGATTGAGTTTTGATTTATCTGAAAGTAAAATTCCTCAGATTATTATATTTATATAAATAGAATTAAAAAAATCAAATTTATAACGGTAAATCAATAAAAATACGTAATGTAGTAGTAAATCTAATGATACCTCATTTTATATGTAGCTTCTCATTATATGCCACAATTGTCATAATTTTGTCATACCTGTGACTGAATTATGCCAATGTTAATTCTAGTAGATGAGGCATTTAATTGTTTGAACTCGCGGACCACCGTTGTGGGGCTATTTATCCGGAGAATAAAAATTGAATTGTACCGCGTCAAGAGAGAAAAAGGAGGAGATATCGTTGGAGCCGCTCACACAAAGGTATGCAGTGAATAAATACCCTCACAAAAGTGGATTAAAGATCGGATGAGACGGAATAATAAAACAAAATGACGTTCTAGGAGCGAGAGAGAGGGATGGCGAGAACGCAAATTCTTCTTAAGTCCCTTTGAAAATTAATATGCGCGATGCGTACAAATATATACCTAAAGTATTATTTTCTATAAGGATGTGCAGAGCTCCAAAACCCATGCTAACCATAAAATATGACGGAATATTCATAATAAATATACTTATTTATTTTTCATAAAATATTTGTTTATCAAAAATACTATTATATTTTTTAAAGATTGTATAATACAAAAATTTAATAATGTACATATTTACTATAACGTAATATCTTTTTTGATAATATATATTACATGTTCAAGAATAAAAGCGTTATGAAAATATATAATCTTTAGCGTAGTGAAACTTCAATAACCAAATTGATTAGAAAATAAAATTATTATTTAATTTTTTTTACAAAACAAAGCAGTTAATTGATTCCTATAAGTAAAATTTTTAATCAATATAATTATTAAAATCAATATTTGTTGTAGCATAAATATTTTTGCTTGCAGAGTCAAGTGTTTTTGTTTATAAAGTGAAGGTGTTTATACGAACCTTTCGCTGATATCTATTTTACAAGTACAAGTCCCACTCCCCCCGATTAGATCCTCTCAGACCAGCTGTGTCAGCAAGGAACTGGAGACGATAATTGGCTGGTCATCCTCAAAGGAAGTAGGTATGCAAATTTCCAGTGACCTGTCGCTAAAGCCACTGGCACAGCCTTAATTTAAATTAAATTGTATTGATAAATCCTCATTGATCTTAATATTAACAATTACAGTCGACCCCTTAGTTGATAATTCATATTAAATTATATAAATAATAATTATAATATTATTTTTAGTTCATGTAAGTTATTTGTTAATAACATATTCTGTTTGGAAATAAAATATATTTTCTGAAACAAAAATCTAAATTAGTAAATACAACGACCTTATCTAATATGGCATATGTATTTAAATTTATAAGCGAACTTTTTAGCCCAAAAAATTTTTTTTTAAAGGTTTAGTTGTAGGTATCTTATAATCATGGTGATGCTTTAGTGTGATTTATTAGACGTAGATAATTTAGACATATATTTTTATTTAATATGTCGAACGAAAACATTGATAATGTTTACTGACTAAACAGAAATATTTACTTTTTTTCCATGAACGGCTTGTTCAAACACATTTCATAAATAATAATGATATCTAAATAAATACACTCTTAAATTCACGAAAATAAAATAATTCCATCAAATACTCAACATAATACAGAGAGCCGATCATTCTTAGCGTCCTAACATATCGTAGGAATGACTAAAAAATCTTGGGATCCGAGAAGGGTTCGATTGGGGTTTCCAGCTTCCAGAATATTGTATGGGGCTTGTATCAGGAGACCCGCCCCGGGCTGGCTGAGAGGCCGCTGCCTTTTATTAATATGGTAAAAATGTATCCAAGGAGAACCAGTCTCCTTGCAAGAATTACACTGATAGAATAACTTCGAGATTTAGGATTTTTAATATTGAAGGATTAATTTTTCAATGTATGTAGAATAATTTTTTTTGTCATTAATATTATAATTATAAATTATCCGAATTATTTTTCCGTTCAATTTTCATAAACGAATCGACCAACGAATAGTTACGTGTCTGAGAGTTCCCCAATTATAACAATATTGTTTTTTTATATAGCGAATATTTCATATACTTAATATCTGCATAATATTGCAGTACGTATAAAATAGTAAGGATTTTAATGAATGAGTTTATTTTCAAACAAGTTCAGATGAGTTCATGATCATATCAGAATTGTAAAGTCTATTTAATATTCAAGTCATACAAATGTAAACCCACAAATCAAATATGTATGCTGCGCCAACTCTCTACTATTTCGTTTTCTCGATTCGATATAAACTCGCTAAGAGATGTCTCAAGCAAGGCGTTGTTTTCTAATCCAGAACATTCATTCTGCTTATTCCTAAGTGGAGCCGTCATAGAAGATGATAATAGAATAAATCACAGTCAGTTTGATCGTATCAGACGTTCGCTGCCCGCATCGTTTTATTGGCGGATCGTATCGGACGATGAACCATGCGGGAGATACATCAAATCGTTTATATATGACATATACAATTTTAGAGCCAAGAAACTGAGTACTGCTATCCAAAATATTAATCCAAGACAATCTAGATTAACTTGGAATATTCAACATTTAATAAGCGCATATCAAATATTTTATACGCAAACGCTTCGAAACAGAAATATGGGGGAGCTTATAAGTCTTACAAAACATGATCTGGATATCTTCATAGTGAATTTGTTTTTATATATTATATATGCAGCTTTTGCAGATTTTATATAGTTTTAATCTAGATATGCATGTACATGCAATCATTTCAAGGTAACTTCCAGTTTTGACAAAGTAACCGAGCTATGCAGGAGACTCGAGGAGTACAATCGGACTGCGGGGAGTGCCACTCGTCCTGGCCGCCCTTACTCCGCACACCGCATTAGCATATACAGGTCGCCGCACGTTCCTGGACATCTTCACCGGACCTGAGATGCTCCTGTCGGCTAACTGGACTGGCGGGCATGTCGCGAGCACCAGGGTCGCAAAACACGGCCTTCAACTAACGCTTATAAGCAGATAAAGTTGTATTTTAAATACTAAGACTAGACGCAAAAATTCTCACGAGACCAACCACTTTGATTTTTTTTTTTTAATTTTTATTGCATTTACAATCAGTCGCGTGAAAACATCATGCTCGGCTACTGTTAATATTTTTTAACATATAAATTGTCTACACATTCAAGGGGATGAAAAACCCTTCAAAAAAAAACTTGACTACATAAAATACATCCATACATAAAAAACCAAATGCCGAAATACGTAGTGTACATTGTTGTATGATGTCCTGATTTTTTTTCAGTTTTGTGATAAAAAATATTTAAATAATCCACGTTGCATAATATTAAGTAGATTAGAGGTCCCTGGTCGCCGGCTCGTCCCGGTGCTATGCGGTGGATGCTCAGTTCCTTCAGCCGGTATTCTCTCCCGCTGCATAGCTCCTGCATTCATTCACATGAAGTGCCGGCATTCTGGGATGCGAATTTCTACGAGTGGAAGATGAAACTCATATCTTCCATGAAAAATACTACCAACTCGAAATATTATCTTTGCGACAGAGCTACGTGTCGTTTGGGATATTTCTTTTAACTTATAAACGGTTATTTCAATGCTTGCGAAGTGGTTGTTTTACTATTTTTTAAGTGATAAATTTAAGTGTGTGTGAACTTTTTATAACGCTGACAAAATCGTTGGACACCATTTCTTAAATCAAAGCAATATAGCGAAGGTTTAGTACGGGTGTATTGAAACCCTTAGGAGTAACATAAACATATCAAAAATAAATATCAAAGCGTTCAAAATATTTAAAAAATATAAATAAACTCTCAAGTTTTTAAAGACTGCTTATTAAGCATTATATTTATAAAGTATTGATACATGAAATATAACATTTGTAAGCAAATCAGAACTAACAAATTGTAAGTGTAAATTTAATCGTTATAAACTTTGACAACTTCCTTTTTTAACACATTGTGATCGGGAGACGCATAAATGCGTTCCTCGCTGCCTGGCGGTAGAGGACGGGAGACGCATTTATGCGTTCTGCATAGACTGGCGGTGGTGTACGGGAAACGGATGAACGCTCGCTTTACCCGAGCAGTTACCGGTGCCGTATCTTTTGCCAGCTGTTGACAAACATTAGACACAAACAAATATCGAAGTATTTGAAACCATGGTCATAAAAAATAACGGTAAACTATACCAACAGAACACAATAGTTATTACTGCAAACTAAATAAACAGAGACTCTCTCCCTTATTTCAGTGACACTGTGATACTATTTTCGTCATACTATCATACGTTGACGCATTATTAGGTTGTTTTGTTTCTGATTAGATCTAATAAAAATTTACAAAAAGTATTGTGATTTTTTATAACAATGTAATTTTGATCGTAAAAGTGTGTTTTTCACTTTCCATTTCATTTATTGTATAGTAATTTTGTGTACAAAGCATGTATGTATAATAAATAAATAAAGCAATTATTTTAGATTAAGACACTAAAAGTTTTTTTGAAAAATTCCCAATAGTTCGAAAGATATGGCTATTTTACAGAAACTGTAATTTGAGACGTATATATCCAAAAAACCCCCGATCTCAGCCCCTAGGTGACAAAAAAATCACCCGATCACAATGTGTTAATATTTAAATCTTAATTAGTTAAAACTTACTAGAAAAAATGTGTTTTATGAAATGTTAGATAAAAAATGGCTAGACATATAAAACCACTTTATAGTTATTGTTCAAATTCACAAGTTTTTTCATAACTTGGGTGTTATTGTTTTAAGGTTACTTGTTTCTATCGGTCTTATTATTATTTTTGGCTTATGTTTCACGTCAATAAATGAAAACTTTTTATTACATAGACTGCACAGTCTCATATAGTATTACAAAAAAGATTTTCTCGTGAAACACTAAAAATAAATACAATAATTTTTTTTAAAAAACTATTAAAAAAAACGGAAAGTAATACAAAAGAATGCACGTTTTAAGATTTTAATCAATTAAAACAGTCTTATCTTTTTGGAGTCTGCTTTTCTTTGAGCTCAAAAATTTGCTGTCTGTTAGGAGCATTGTAATTGTCGAACATACCAAAATAGCTTATATATAAAGTTGATTCCGGACTGGTTCCTAGAAACAAGGGATGAAGGGTAATAAAATGAAAACATTTTTGTTTATTTGACATGGTTTAATTTTCTCCCATTTTGATTTCGAATACTTCTTTGTCAATACATCGAACAAATGTAAAGTAACATAACACGACATATGGTATAAAGTTTTTATTTCTATAATAATATATATCATATTAATAAACCTTGTTGCTTCATTAGACTTATACTAAATCACGACCTTACGTAACATCGTACACACTCCATGGCAGAGGACAAGAACTGGACATACTTTACAACCAAACAATTACTTGTTAACTACCAATCAAGTATCATTAAGAAACAAGTTAGACAGCAGACTGCACACGAGTAATTTTTCAGTGGGTTGGCGGTTGTGTTGGCACGTGGGTTATATACCATTAAGCTTGGAATAGACAAGCAGGTATAGAAACGAATTTATTTTATAACTTGTCATTAAATGTAAATTATATTTTATTAAGTATCAATTATTAATTTGAAAGGTAACCACTGAAATCAAAGTTACATTAATCTCTGAAGATGATCTCAGCACGAGGATCAAAACGCCAGAGTACCGGAAACGAAGCTCAATAGTTAAAGAAAAAAAACCAATAATCAACGGCTGCCAAAACCCACGAACATACCCATTGTAAATATTTTTCGATCACTAAAAAATAGTTAAAGCAGGTGTGTATGCTTTCAGTAGTCAAAGTATAAGTATTTGTTTATGGTGATATAATAGGATGGTTTCTATCAAAATGTTTTTGCTGTTGACGAGTAATTATTCAGCTGTGAATTGTCCCTTACGATGTTGCCACACAAGATTTTAATTATTTAATTACATAATATGATTCATTCACAGCAGTCAAATTTGCGAATGTATTCATAAATATAACTACAATGTACGCAAAACTACACTAATTCACAATAATTCTTTGAAAACCATATTACAAAGTGAATTATAGAAACAAACTCAATACTCAATATTTTCGGTGAAAATAGAAACGAAATACCAACAAAGAAAAGATGATCGTCTTAAAAAATACCTGTAAATCGTGTACGGGAAATCAATAAACAAAGTAAAATGTGTTTTGATGATATGTTTGTATTCATAGAAGTTTATTTTAATGGAAAATGTGAATTAAAAATCATTTTGTAGTCAAAAAGTAAAAAGTTTAAACATTGATACGACATTTTCAAATACATTTTGAATATATATACAACGCTGAGATACTAACATTATGTTATATCAAAATTTAATGGAAACATGACATTTGCAAACTTTTTTTATAATTAATACATAGAGTTAGAAAAAGAACCATCAGCACAAACATCGCTTTATTTATTTACCTATTCTGTAATGAAATCAATGAAATTAAAAAATTATATTTATCGATATCTCATTCTCACACCACGACAGACTCTTTATTATAAAAATCTAATCTACTTTTAAACCTATGCGTGAAAAACTTATGTCCTTAAGATATTTTATTATTTAAAAGAAACGAAAAAAGCAAGAAAAATATTAACATTGACTCTAAAGTATGTCCTATGTACTCTTTTTTGTAGTCACATAAATATAGATAAATCAAGTAATAATGTATTTTTGTAAACTGATGAAATATCCATCCCGCAGAAGCATTTTTTTTATTACGAGACTGAAGGCACTACAGCGGAACTTATTTCAAACCTTCGTAAAGTTTAATATCACTTGCTCAGTATAGTGATTATTTTTTTATGTTCAATTGTGGGGGGGGAAAATACTACTCAGAGTAATTATTTAAAAAAATTAGTAAAAACATTGGTGAGAATTGTTTAATATTTAGGCCCATTGTAAAGATAAACAATGACGCGGCTTTATAACCAAAAAACCATCGTCACGTTTTAGTAAATCGTATTTTTTAATGAGCGCGTTGCGGGAAAACTAAAATTTGTTTAGATTAAATATTTAATGAAATGTACAGCGATAAATCAAATACTAAAGAAAGTTTAAACCTTACATTAAGAATACACATTGCGGCAATTTAAACATACTTTAGTTTACATTTTTTTATGATTTAATTGTGCAAAAGTTTAATACAAACGAAAAAAAATATATTTTCAAATTAAACAAAAAAAGTTGCCAGCGTGATTCAAATTATATTAGGAGTACTGAAAAAATATACATATTTTTTCAACGATAACAATTAATTACAATCCATGTTAACCGTTTAATAAACAGTTGTTGGTGATAAAATAAAATAATTTACAATTACTTTTTCATATATCTTTTCTAATCAATGAACAGACTATGTGCGTTGATTAAAAAAAATATAGAATTACAAATTAACCCCTAAAAATTTTACTAATACTCTTTTGCCTACAAAATATTTTATAATCAAAATTTGATTGGTGTTTCGGTGAAATAAAACATGTTTTTTTTATTTTTTAACAAAAGAAAAGCACTGATATCATAGGCAAAAAAATAAATTAACATTAAAAATAAAAACTAAACTGAAGAAGCTTACATAGCACCTTCTTAAAAAAATCTCATTTAACATAATTGATAGTCAAAAGAAATGAAAAAAATGACTATAATGAATAAAAACGAGTAACACCAATCAACTTTTAAATTATATTTAATAGACACTATTATGGCCAATACAAAGAATCTTATTATGAAACTAAAAAAAACATGACTTAATTAAAAATTAAAATCACATGATTCAATTAATGCAATACAACATGAAATTAAATGAAATTCCCTTACAACAATCGCTTAACGTAATTTTTGATATATTTTACAAAAGTTACTCAAACCGAACTGATAAAAATTAAATCGTTATTCTTTAGGTGTCTATTTTATAATCGACTTTTTTAACTTAAGTTTTTTTATGAAAATTAAAAAGTGATGGTTTTCAGTCACATTACCTTAACAATAAGGACGTTGCGTGTATTTTGATTTCAGTCTAATTTTTTTTTTTTTACATACCAATATGCTGAAATCGTGTGCTTCATCATTCAGTAAAATCGTCAGAAATAACAAAAGTAATGGCACGGAGACCAATCCAAGCATCAGACTAAATCCGATTAAAACTAAAATCATTTTAACTCTCAGAGAGATCAAAATGAGAAAAAAAAACAATTAAGTAAACATAAGTATTACGGCTAAAAAATAAACAATAGGAAAATTGGTCCAAAATACTATATCGGAATCCCTTATTTATATTATAGAAAAATTAAATCTAAAATATGTAGTAAATTAAACATTTTATGTCATACAGAAGATTTCCATAAATAAAAACACTTTTCAATTGGAAGAAAACAATGAACTGTACCTGTAGTGTAGTATAAATATTAAGTAATTTATTTATACAAGTATGTCTCACACATGACTGGAATGATAAGAAAAAAGTTACGATAATTTATTATATAGTTACCAATATGACATGTTGAGGCCCTCGCGGGGTCGATCAATCATCGATCGACCCGCAAGAAATTAACAGTTCGTCTATTTAACAGTTAAGAGGCCGCCGTTTTGTCGCGGGGGTCAATCGTCAAAGGCTTCGAAGCCCACGAATCGGCCGGCGGCTTGGCCGGGTCGCGAGCCTCCAGACAGGCCGAGCAGACACGAAGCTTGTCACTTTGCACCCGGATGCTTTAACACTCGCTTGCGTGTAGATTTGTGCTCGGCAAGTGTGTGGCAACGCCTTCGGGGGTGGGCAGAGTTGCGAGACGTCGGCTGAGGACGTCGCTGAAATTATTTTAAAACGATGCTGTTCTATTCTTACACGCCACGCGGTAAACACTCCTCGGGCAGATTATTCCTTACGCAAGTTATTAAGGCGAGCGCCCGAGCTCGCTTTCGTTACAAAAATCTACGATAACATCCCGCTATATTTAGTCAGTCTATTATTTTATATCTTTTATCGTTTACTTAAAAATGTTTTGCGATACTTACAAAATATTCAGTATTTTATAGACACCTCGTAGAAAAAATTTCAACAAAAGATTTAACTGTCCATCATTTTTTTTTTTAAAACTATAGCACGCCATACAAACAAGGGAAATAGGACACAGGCGTTTCAGAACGTTCATCGATACTTGAATCACCATGACAACGCAGCACTTGACTGTGTTTTAGACAGTGAATAGGTAAAAGACTAGCTTACAAATTGAGAAAGAAACATCATGACTGAAAAATCGATTTCGTACAGCATCAATCGAATGAGCGGTTAATACGGCTCCTCTCAAATGTAAGCCAGACACAGTTAAAATATAAAACAGGCCGACCTCAATCGGACGCGCAGGTTTAGAAAATTGACTTTTTGTTGTCGCTTCGGGTAAAATGTTTGCACGAGATTGTGTGTGTAGGATCTATGATCATGGTCATGCCCACTTCGCGGCCACTGAGGCACTTCAGCTGGAGGCACTAGCACCAGCTCTCTTCGCCGGGCGCGGGGCCCTCGTCCTCGTCAGAGGGGGCCTCGCCGTACATGTCGGCCAGCTTGCGGAACCGCGGTCCGAACGACGACAGGTAGTTGAACTTCAGGTCTCCTTCGTCCGTGCCTGGGAACAAATATTCACAATTATTACTACGACTGCAGTTACACAAAATACCAAAGTATACTTAACACAAGCGTTTTTAGCTGAGAAATTCTCAGGACAAATATAGTCTTCTGCATCCTATAACTTTCTGATTTAAAAATATAAATTAGTATAATATTACGCCTACCAAACTATAGTAAAGGCAACCCGCAATATATATAACAGTAATGTTGTGTTGTTTGCCTGAGTGTGTCTAACCAGGCGCTTCGTTTACTTGCATACAAAGTGTTTGAAAACTGTCTTCTGGTAAAATGTAAAAATGTTAGAGCACTCACAGCTTGCAAGGGACGAGAGAGAGCCAGTTGTGTTGCCGTCTCCTTCGTAGGCGTAGTGTCTGACGTCATCGAAGGGGTTTGTATCGGGATCTCGGTCTATCACGTGCTTCTTGTCATCCAAGAAACCTGAGATGTCTGGCACGGGCATGGGGGGAGCTGCAACAAAAAAACACAGGAAATAAGCCTCAGGTTTACATTTTATAACAAAGTAAAGAATAATAAGTTTATACTGTGGCTGGTCAGGAATTGACTTTGTCCCTATATTGTTTAGCTTGGAGAGAAGTGTGTATACATAGCGTGGTAAAGATAAAATAAAAACATATAAAATTAATCATTCAAATAAATATAATAAAATATAGAAAAACGACAAAAAAATAAACAAATTTTTGGAAAATATAAAAATGTTAGAGCATTCTTCCTATCTTAAATTTTAACGTAGTAAACTCTGAAAACAAATATTAATTAAAATATTAAATTAAATCGTGATTGATTTTATTTCAGTTTAACGCTTGTGAGTTCATTAGAATGATCATTTGAGAAACACCTGTAATGACTGAAACCATCGATTTTAAGCTAAGCCCAGCCACCGCTGCGTTTCACAAATCTTCACGCTTACTAAGTATTTAGGTTGAGGTAATTTATCTGCCAGGTACTCGGGACTCCTTAGCAATGAGGCTTCGGAGGAGTTACATGTAATATAAGGGCTGCGAGAGAGGCTATACTGACTCGGGTCTTTGTACTGGAGGCAGGAAGTTCGTATAGAGGCTTTTGTCTGCCGCCGTTTTGATCGCACGCACTATGCATACGACTTAATCAACTTTTCACACTGGATCAAGGTCTCAGGCGACCTAATCCGGGGTCTTTGTGGAGAGAAACGTAACTCTTGGTTTGAAAGATACTTAGGATATAGTTCAAGTTTATGTGATTAAGCATATTTTTTCACACATTGAAAACGATTAAAGAAAACTCTCAGAAAATATCATCGTGACTTGTGAGGGATTCGAACCCACATCCCCAAGCTTTCATGGCCGGTGCATTTTTTATCCAACTATGCTAACGAGCCACTGCAATTTAGTGAGAATTTTTAATAATCATAATCTACATATGAACCAATATGCCCAGGCTAATCAATATTTAATGGGGTTCGAATCCCTCACAAGTCACGATGATATTTTCTGAGAGTTTTCTTTAATCGTTTTCAATGTGTGAAAAAATATGCTTAATCACATAAACATACTAATACCTGCATGGGTAAATAAATACGCATCCTGATTAACATTAATCCAATTTAATATAAATAGAATGGTGCGCGTCTCGGCTAAACATCAATAGATTTTAAAAAATAATAATAACCATATTTGGATATAAAAATGCTTCACTTGTTACTTTAATTAAGTCCAGTGTTTGCAAATCATTAAATATTGATTAGCCTGGGCATATTGGTTCATATGTAGATTATGATTATTAAAAATTCTCACTAAATTGCAGTGGCTCGTTAGCATAGTTGGATAAAAAATGCACCGGCCATGAAAGCTTGGGGATGTGGGTTCGAATCCCTCACAAGTCACGATGATATTTTCTGAGAGTTTTCTTTAATCGTTTTCAATGTGTGAAAAAATATGCTTAATCACATAAACATACTAATACCTGCATGGGTAAATAAATACGCATCCTGATTAACATTAATCCAATTTAATATAGATATAGTTCAAGGTTTCCTCCTTATACAGCTTCCTTAATAGAAAACTTAACATTTTCATTATTTTTATTTAAAAAATTTGTTTGTTTTCAAAATGAAATATTCATTGAAGTCATTTTCGGTTCAAAAAGATTCTTGTATTTTCATAAGTGGATCTAACTTGGAGTCGGTGGTTAATTTAGTCCTACAGAAAACAATGTCCACTGTATTTCTTTAAACCAACTACAGCATATGCGATTCTTCGAGAATAGCTGCCAAAGCCTGATTGAAAACAAGGCATTGAATAAACCAAAGCGTCAATCTCACTACAAGGTTAATTTTTCAAGATGTACGATAAAACATTTAGTTTTCGTGTAATATATAATAAATATAATTAAATATTTACAATTTTTAAAAATGTTTTGAAAAATTTATTGACATGCAGCTACGAAAGCACAAGCAAATATATAAAGAAATAAATGATAAAATAAAATAGTTTACTCTGCAAGTGAGTAAAAACACTTTATAATTGGCTTATTATCATTTATCGTGTCTATGAATCATAATTTTAGTCGGCACGAAAGCTCTCAACGAAGCTGAAGATACAAATAATTGGCAATTTCGAGCCATAAAAACTTATTACGGAAGTCCATAATGCAGACATAAACTGAATAGGAAGACATTCTTTGCGAAAAAAGTAACTTCAATAAAATCTTGAAGATAAAAAATACATCTTAACATCTTTTATCTAAACACGTGTTTATACGATATTTTTCGCGGGATTAACTTTTTAAATTGTTATTTTTATTAATCTGACACTTTTAGTTTCATATTTATTTTTAAGACATGTTTCCAGAAGATTTTCATCGCTTTTTTAAATTAAATAGTAAGATAGATTTGTCCATAGATATAATAGATAATCGAATAGAGATAGCTGTATAGTTTTAAGATAAACTTTTTGATTCGATAAAAGTTAAATTATTTATTTTTTATACATTTTATTTTATATTGATAGTTGTAGCTTTATTTATAAAATAACACTGAAAACGCTGGAAACCAAAAATTCTAATAATACACTTGATATTTAAAGAGTATATATATAAATACATTAAATTGTTTAAGTTGTCTTATAAATCAAATAATTTATAAAAATTATGCGCCATCTTAAATAATTTATTAAGAAATTATTATTTGTTTCTGAAGATGGCCAATAAATAGAATTTAATTTTAAAAGGTTTTTATAATACAAGATTCTCAAATATTACTAATAATTAAAACCACAAATATAGCATTACTATACGGCAATGATAAAAAATATAAATTTTATATTTGCAGAAATATTAGGTGATTAAACCAATTCTTTTTAGTGAGTAATATTTTCCATTTTTATATAATCTTTGTCTAATAAAACACTACAATCCTTCTTGTAAATAAATGTTGAGCGTATTCTCTCGGTCGTACAATTTTCATCCCTTAAAGAAGTGGCTTACAGCACATCCTGAGATTTGCCAAATATCACCCTGAAGTATTAATATTTATTAAACTACCCTTGGCACTCGCTTCCTGGCGGTATATTCGGAAGTTATTAGAGGGATGATGTGTGTTACCTGCTTGCGTGGTATTGTATGTGCTGTGTTGATATTTCAGGAATACTTTTACTCACTTTATTGTACTGGGGAGACGACGGTATCCTTGTCGGAAAAGGAACATGAATATTAGCATCGTTGTAACAAGACGTGTAGCTTTGTATTCTAGTGCTTGATTGATATAGTACATAGTTATGAATAATTACATTATTAATAAAAAAATTGATTACAGAATAAAATGATATTTGTAAGAGTGTTTTTACTTACAAGGTATACACAAGTGGGATAATACAAAAAATTTTATCTAGTTTTTTTATTTACTGAAATGCATAATAATCTATGTTAATTCAATTATGTACAGTTGACAACTGTTCAAAATGTACATATAATTGTATATCAAAAGTTCTCTTTTGAATGTAACTATAAGAATGTATTGAACACAACTAAATAATTGAAATATGTATGAAAAATTGACTCGTTAAAACTTAGTGGTCCAATGCCCAATATTATTAAAAAATATTACGTACATTAAAAAAATACAAAGTGTGCCACAGCGGAATTTCTCGGATATTTTTTTAATCTCACAACGAAGTAAATATTGACAATTTAGCTTTCTGTTTTTCTCCCGTAAAAAGCAAGAAAATTTATTAAAATCCTAAATTCGTGTTTGGAAATTTTCGCCAGTATCAAAGGGTCAGGTTAGCGTAAACGTCAAAGCTAAGTTATATTAAAAACTACGTCAGAAAGAAAAGTAAAATTAAATGACATTATAAAAAATTCAACTACGATGACGTAATTAAACACTGGAGCGTTGAGAAGAAAATTTATGGTTCGCTTATAGGGACTTTAAAAAAATAAGTTAGCGTCGACACAAAATTCTGGTCTAGAATTTATATTTGATGTTTGTTCTGGTTTAGCTTGCCCACGTTTTATTTCTTAAATATTATAAAATATGAAATTTTCTTTATCAAAAGAATAATGTTTAATGTTTCTGTATTCCCTTTGATTTAAATTTCTAGGTTTTGTTTTTGATCTAGCGAATCTCTATTAAAAAATAAAGAAAGCGTGAAACGTTGAACATGAAAGTCATGATTGAATAAATTTTATTCTATGGTTATTCTTATTTATATACGCGTGTTCACACCGTGATACTGTGTATTCCCCAGCAGTAACATAACCACTTGAACTTGATAAGTTAAGTTCAGTGAATAATCTCGTGTCTTGATAAAATAATCAAAGCTACCTTTTCAAATAAAATAACTTAATATATACATATATGATTAAATTATTTTGCCTAAAACTTAAATGAATAAATATTTATAAAATATTTTGTTTTGAATGAAATAAGGTACTTAGTTACGTCTTTAGCTGGCCATTAGCTAAAAATATGGGTAGTAATATAATAAGTCAGGAAGTATAATGATAATTTTTAGGCAGGATATCAATCTGTGATTCTGACTTATAAAATATGTATTGAGAATATTTAGAAACTTTCAGCGATAGACGCAAGTTTCAACTAGAAGCGGTATTTATATTTTGGGAGCCGAACGGAAAGGTTGAGAATTCCACGAAGGTGCAATTTGGAGCTATTGAGGGTAATCGACTTGCTGTAAGAAGATAATAAGAGACCTCCGAAATACTTGGCTCAAGGAAAAAGTTAATTCAAGGCGGAAAACTTGTACCCGCTTAAATGTTGTCATTAAAGCTAGAAATTTATCCCAAGATATTTGTGAATAATTAAACGCAAAGCATGTTAAAATACACCGACGATACGTTTATAAATTAAAAATATTAATAATAAACCAACCGCTACAGTTAACTATAATTCGAAGAATTTTAAAAATTGAAACAGATTATTTACCTTGCAAAATCCTACTTTTATTCAAAAATATAACACAATAAATATTTAGAGATCTTAAGAAATATCTGGTTATTCAGGCTTGCGAGTATGAAATGTGCTACCAGGTTTATTACAACGAAATTATAAAGAGATAACAGCAGAAATGATATTGTTTTTATATTTAATACACGCTACATTTTATCGAAAACAAATAATTAAATGTAATTATTATCAATATATTAACTGTAGCGGGCCGCAAGATAGGTAAGTTTAACGAACAGTTGATAACTATAATATTGATGCAATAAGTAAATACTAAAACAGTGATGTGCTTGAAATATTTAGAAAAAATTAAAGTGATGTAAATCCTAATCGGTGTTACATATTACTTTGATGAATGTGTATTTTGAGGCATCTTCGAGGATATTTTTTGTAGAACACAACAAAATTTTGATTTATAAAGTCTCATTTAATTATGTATAAGATTGAATTGAATAGCGTATATTCTGCCACTTTAAAGGTGTGAATCGTTAAATATTTCTGGTGCAAAGATAAAAAAAATATGTTTTCCAACCTTTAACTTACAGAAGGCTCAAAAATAAGAAGACTGCATGAGCTATTTGTAAAGTGAGTAGACTGTATGTGGACTTACCGTTGTTGTGAAGCATGTCTCGCTCCTTCTCCGGGGGGTCATACATCTGCCTCAGCACGTGAAGGTCGTAGCCAGCATCCCCTTCGCCGCCACCCTCGTCCTCGTAGTTGATGATGTTCTCTCTAATGTCGTCTAACTCCTTTTCTGCCCAACCTTCCGAGCGGCGTCTGTGAACTACCACTGCCAGCAATAGTACTGCAAAAAAATGACATAATTATTATATATTTGATTTTTGGAAGCTACAGCTTTACGCATGCAGAAAATATGATAGAGCAATCACAAACATAGATATATCAAACCTATTGAGGATTTTTTAAACTGATGATTACCAAGTTACTTCAATATAAAATTACAATCCGAAATCCGATTTTCAGCTTGTAGCAATTGAGTGTTTAGCTATTTAATTAAATTCTTAATATTTATTCATATTAGAATAAATCATTTCTATGCATTGCTTAAGTTTAGTTTATTCGTGCAAGTGGAGTAATTTTAATATTCTAAACAACAAATATGATTTTTATGTCCAAAAGATTAAAACCATTTTTGCTTATGAAAAAAACCATGAAATAATCCTTGAAAGACGTAATACCTTAGCCATTCGGTTAATTCATATTTGTAAGAGGAATATTCTATTCAAATTACTAATTCATTCATTGATATATTACGACGTCTACGGTTCAAAAAAAAAAAACGATGTCCGCGTTGCTTAACGACAAAATTTATTACACGAAATTATAAGTTAAAACAAGGAAAAGCTCGTACAACTTCCAAGAAGTGACAAAAGAGTAATTTACAATCAGCGGAGAGACGCCGCGGGTCCGAGCGTCACGGCGCAGCAAACAGGCAGCGACAGAAACCGCGAAAAAATTAAGAAGAATTACTCCCGGCAATAAATAACGGCGGATAACATGAAAAAACTTATTAAACTTGCAACGCTTACATTAGTGTTTCAGAACATAATCATGTAAATGCGAATAAAAATGGCACAAGTTCCGAGGGTGTAATCTCGTAGGCAAATCGCACGTGGAGCGGGGCCGGGCCGCCAACTTTCAGGCATTAAAACTCCCCAAGGGGCGTAAAAGAATTCCGTGAAAGAAATCGGGCCGCGGGAATCGACTGACGGATTTGCAGAAATCACTTCCATTGTCGGGGCGAATGGAGATTAAGAACGTAAAAAAACTTTGGCCCGGGGAGAGGATTTTGAAATTATTTGCAAATAGCTGAGGACCCCGGGCGCGGCGTGAAGTGAGATTATGGCCCGGCGAACTGTGGGAGTTCTGAGGGGCCGTAAAAAAAGGTGATGACTTCGGAATGTTCTTGCCGTCGATTGGAAAAATTGATTTGAATTTGACGCTTCGTTTAAAATGTATTCAAAAATGACTTGATATACCTCGTTGTCAAGAATTTAGCTGGCCTGATGGGTAACCATGTGGTTCAACAAGGCGTAATTGGCTGAATACGGGTTTAATTGTGAATCTGGCAACTTGGTCAATTTCTTGTCTGTATATAACGAGCATAAAAATATTAAGCATGTAATAATCGATGTAAATTACTCAAGGCGAAATATATATATACTCGTATAATTAATTAGCATCTAAATTTATGAAGATAAATTTCATTTTAATACCACTGAATGAAAATACTCTTGACAAGGTAAGCAAGTGGGTTAGCCCTCTCAAAGCGTGATCTCTACGATTCGCTAACCAAAATTAAGGTCTTTAAAGAACTCTTTGTCAATGACAACTCCAAAATAATTAAATTTTTAAATTCTGAAAACGAGAAAATCATCTACGATTCAAATTTTAAGTCCGAAAGCATCTCTTTAAAAAAAAACTTTAATTATCTCCTTTATCGTACCTCTACTGAGAGAATATTTAAATTGGTTGATTTGATTTGAGTGTATGTACCTCTAAAAGAATATACACAAGCTCTTTTTTTTTGGAATAATTCACAATGTCGAGTAATCTCGTCGCAAAAAATGTTATTGTTTGTTCAAAACTTCAAAGGCCGCTTTCGGGCGACAGGTTCTCCGGATTAATGGATTTTTCCGATATTAAAATCAGCGATTACACAAGACACTTTAAAGTAAAAAGTGAATATACAATGAAGGCACGTAAAGTATTTATCAAATCCCATTAAAAATAACTTAAATAAGCACTTTAAGCAATGCAATATTTCTTACTGTTATAACATTTGAATTTTTATTGTAAATCATTAAATTTTTAATTAAAAGAAAAAATAAATAATGCAAAATATATTTAAAGTATCTCCAATTCGGATTGTACTTTTTTGCGAAAAAAAATAGCAGCAAAGAGATTTTTATGATTATGTTGTAATTTTTGTAAAACAAATATGGCAAGACCAATTTTAATTGAGAGCACATTCGCCTTTCAACGGCGTTTTCAGGATTATATTAAAAATGAAATAGTAAAACCACGGTTTATAATTTATTAAGAGAATGACTCGCGATCAATTTTTCGTAATTAAACTTAACAGATAACGAGTTCGTACGTCATTACAATTTTCAAAACACCTTTAGCATGAACGCACGGAAGACTAGGAAGACAGGCCAATGAGATACAGATTCATAATCGATATGCTAATACCGGGGAGAGATAATAAAAGTTGTTCCGGGGACGGAGAGTCTGTTAGCCGGCGGCTCGTAAAAAGTCTCGTCAAATGATCAACGCCAGGGAAGTTGGTGCTGTGAAGTTTCAAACACGGAGAACTATGCTCGCTTCCCCTCTCGGTTGAAGGCACTGAAAAATAGCGAGCCTTTTGGCAAACAGGAAATAGACTACTATCGACCTAAGTTATTAAATGAATAAGTTCTGTATAAGCTTGTGAAGACTAAAAGTTCACTGTCGCTATTTTCTTATACAGATATAGTTATGTCAAAAATGAAATGTTTACATCGTAGTTTATTGCAGTAGATTCTTTAAACAATATAAAAAAATAACAAAACGTAAAACTCTTTTTAATAAAAGCTGTTCTATTTTACGCAGAAGCAAAAGTTCCCAAGATAATCTTTAGTAGAATCAGCATTATAATTATTTAAAACTTTAATTTTACATAGCTTTTTGAAGACAAAGTTTTTTATATATTTTAATATTTTTGACCTACATATAAGCATCGGATAATGCACTATTTTATAATTACGCGGTTTGTGTAGTAAAAAAAACAAGTAAATACAGGAAGCTACTAAAAATTGGCAGAGCACAATTAAATGACAACAACGCAATATAAAAAGCTCTGCATTAGTGGAATCATGTTTTGAAGTCTAGATAAAGCTCTGAGAGCAAACATTTTATTGCGTCTTAAGTTCTCGTATAATTCTGAGTCACTGGTGTCGCCGCTGGTCACGAGCTTTGAAGTCCCCGTCGAGGGACGAAAGCACCCGAGGAAGGCGTAGTTGTGTCAGACACAATAAAAAAAACTAACCGCAGGGTGATACGTGTATGCTGACTTTCCAACAGAGAGCTTTGATGATCCTATTACACACCTTCGAATTTATAATACATTTCTAAAGATGCTTAAGCTTTTGGAGATTTTTTAAAAAATATCCAGTAAAATGATAAATCTCATTTGGTTTACAAATAACGTAAATAAATCAAAGAATAGATTACATAATTTAAAAAAAAAAATTGTTACCCAAACGTATAACTTCTACAACTTATTTCAATGGGTGTCTAAGATAAATTATTTTTTTTCATGGTTTTTCAATTTGATGTGTTTCCATATGATAAACACAACATGTTTTTCATCTATTAATAACTATCTATTAATAATTACCAGAAAAAAAATATTTCATGCAGCGGATTACAAATTTATTAATATTTAATAATAAAATTTACATAAATCTTTTCTCTTCGCAAATCCCCTCCGGGCAAAAGCAAAGAGTCTGATAAGATCCACTGTTTTTTTTCAACGACAGGCATGATAGAGCTTTATACAAATTTGAAGAAATTTATTTTGGTTTAATGATACTAGTGGTATTATAATTGAAAAGTAGTACTCACTCAACAAGATGGCGACGCACACGAGGATGGCTACAAGGAAGTTCGTGTCGATTCCAAAGGAAACAGCCTTCGCCATACTGAGCTGGCACCCGGGATCTACGTTCTTGGCGTAGCCGGGAACGCCGAGGTTGTAAGTCTGCATGAAAAAGGATATCAAATATCAACAAATATTAACAAAGTTCCATGATACACACAATACGAACTCAAGAAACCATATTTATAAATTAAAATTCAAAATAAGCTCATTACTGAATATATCTTAGAAAAATTTTATTTGTGATTTTTAAAAATAAAACTATAATAAGCTTTCACAAGGAAATTTCTACAAGACAGCTTAAAGCACATTTTTTTATGAGACCGAGATGTTTCAGGGAAATACAAACAACTGATATTACTAAATTATTGAGAAGTTTCTTTGTTTCTTGTAGTATTTCAGTGCTAGGTTCCACTCACCACGTCGTTGATGGTCAGGTTGCTGATGCAGCCTGCGAAGCCGTGGCTGGTGGGGACGTGACTCCAATTGTACTGCAAGCCGAGCCTCTGCAGGTTCACGCTGGCCCCGCCCACATGTATGGGCCCATTCACTGCAAGGAAACAAAATAAATCAAATCAATATTCAATGTCAATCCTAAGTAATAAGAAACTAGACAATACTAAAAGTACAGTCAGTTGACTTCTAACTAAGTTCAGCGGAAAAAAAAAATTACAAATATTTGTTCTGTGTATTGATAAATCAATTGAAAAAAAAAAATTAAAACAAAGCTTGCTTTTTTAATACAAAGCAATAATATTCAGTTTCGTGATATATTTTAATGAATTATTCGTAAAAGTAATCTTATTACTGCACAGTACTCAAAAGCTTGAATTATCCACGTAATGTCGTACTATTCAATAATTTTTTTACAATTAAAAAGAATTTAAAAATATATAAGTAATTACAACAACATGTTTTTTTTATCCATACGTTTATAAAATTGATATAATAAATCATTTGGTATCTACTATAAACAAACATTAATCAAACAAAGCGTAGTTTTTTCAATCAGTTATAAGCAAAAACTGATTAAATGAAATTAAACCAAATTGAAATGCAGGCATGAATAATACTCCAAATTAATTTTCCCGTGTGTTTCAGTCCATTAAAAAAAAAACAATAAATTTTCATTCACAATGGAATGGACTCGCCGCTGCTCGAGCTCTGTTTCAATAAAGCCTCATTGTAGTTTACAGGTGGCGTGGATTACAATGTCGCCATGTTTTTATTTAATAACTTTGCAAAAACACCAGATAACCGCCCGGTTTATGCACAAATTAATTTCACAAAATCAACGACTCGCGACCAAGTACGTTTTACGGAATGTAATGGCGCTCTGAAAAGCAAACTTTTAATTTGGCTGTGAAAATATTGCCTTGTAAAAATACCGCACTATATCGCTGGGTATTCGCCCCAAGTTGAGACTTTTATTTGCACGGTTAGTAATAAACAGTCGCCATTTTGATTGATACTTAGTTTTGAGATTCTTTGAGTTGTTTTATAAAATTTAATAGATTGGTTTGATTACAAGAAGTCTTTGTTATGAGTGAATTGAGTATTTTGAGAGAATTATGAGAGAATATGAGTTTTCATTTATTCAATACTACATCT
This sequence comes from Atopsyche davidsoni, assembly GCA_022113835.1. Classification (NCBI taxonomy): domain Eukaryota; kingdom Metazoa; phylum Arthropoda; class Insecta; order Trichoptera; family Hydrobiosidae; genus Atopsyche; species Atopsyche davidsoni. The sequence goes on along the minus strand of JAILWY010000006.1, from coordinate 2,388,095 downwards.
GGACAAATATAATTAAAACTATAAAGAAAAATGGGATAATTATACTGTGGAAGTTCTGAGTTCTGAGATTGTTGTCTTTTTAAATTGCTAATAAATTCTATAAATTTATCACCATAATCGGGAAAATCGTTAAAAAAAAAACATGTTTTTTTTTAATCTAAAAATTAATGAAAATTGTGAATTCGGTTATAAAAAAAATCTTAATTACACTTTTATCAGTGCTTTTCCTTGAAAAGATTTAAATAAATGTGTTATGAAAATGAGTCAGTAATCCGTTAAAATAAAAGGTTGCAAAAATATGGGAATACAAGCCATGGCGAGCGGGTCCGGAAAGCGAGGTCTAGCAAGATAAGGAGCTGGCTAACTCACCGTTGAGCAGCTTGTTGTTTCCGGTGGGCGCTGCCAGGTTCATGCAGGACGACATCTTGCAGCGGTCGATGAACATCTCAATGCTGAAGGGCTTCAGCTCGATCTCCACCAGGTGAGGCTGGCCGTCGCTCACGCGGATGTGAGAGTGCTCGATGCGGGAAGTCCCCGTCCCGTAGTTCACCAGCAGCACGGGGTATCCGTTCTTCAGCTCCAGGGACATGAAGTCTGCATAAAAATAATAAATAAATAAATTACCAAGAAAAATATATAAAAAACACGCCTACTTACAAACGAGCCAAATAATCGTAATCAATAAAAATAAACACGAGAGCACAAAAATCAATACAGTTTAAATGTTCAACCGACAAAATGAAGAGTTACTAAATTTTAAATAGTTCCGACATTTTTTAGTTGACAGAGCAAACTTCAATAACAATACATTGTTTGTTATATCGGAAAAACGAAAAAGAATTTTTTTTAAGGTCTCATAAAAGTTGATAAAAATACACTTGACTGAAACGGGAATTCTGGAAGGGTAACAAGTAAATTCACGATACGCAAATCCCTGGCTTAATAAAAATAACTTTTCGTCGACGTATGCGGCGAGTCTTAATGTGCTTTTATGTATTGATTTTTACCCGGATGGTAGTAGTAAATTTGACGTTCTCGTATAAATAGATATTAGATATTATTAATCTATACATAAAAATATATATGGCATAAAAATAACATTAAATGAAATGAAGACTAGAACTAAAAAGTCGTTTATTGTATTTATCGGACGCTACGATAAGTTGTCATTTTAAGTAATAAAAAAATATCCAATTAGAAATACTTGCTTGCACTAATTGTCAACACAAAATTACAGTGGTAGAAGGCAGACTAAGGGTTGATCAACATATATTATAGTATAACTACTTGGATTTCAGCGGTTCTAATGTATTTAGAGTGTTTTAACCTAATTGGAGATGTTAGGTAATGACACGATAGAACTCTTCAATTCGATCCTTATAAATGCCCTGAAATTATAAGTAAAACTGAAACCGTTTAAAATGATAATATATAATTCTGATCACAGGACGTCAGCGAATCGGCGGCACGAACCGAATAAAATCGATAGCTTTTACTTGATTAACTCGATTGGTTCATGGTAATACGAATGTTACCGTACTAATTTATTAAAATAACTGCGATTACACTACAAGATAACGAGTGTTTCAATCGGAATAATACAACACTGTCGATATAGTGTGCTGTATAGTTACTTTGTTATTATTTAGATAATATACGAAAACGATTAAAGTGTTGATTGAAATAATTTATTTTTAGAGAGAAATACATCATAGAACTAACTCTTTACGATTTTTAAATTAAAGCTTGAAAAATATTTTCAAGTGGTGCTCAACTTACCTAAAAAAAAATTTCAACCAAAACACTTGGGCTGCATCCAATATTATTATTACATTAATTATTCGTTTTGCTCTAAAAACGTTAGTAAATCACTTTAGGCTTACCTTGAACCACCAGCAGTGGGCTGTAGTAGAGGGGCCCCATGTAGAAGACGAGCCCCCGCTCCGTATTGGGCGTGATGGTGACGGACAGCCGGCTGTTCTCGCAGACCATGGCGGGGGGATACATGGCCCATCCATCCCCATGGAAGCCCACGGCCGTCTGTTCGCAGCGGGGCCCGGCCAGGCCTGGAGGACACTCGCAGCGGTCTGAGAACGGAGTTCCTGCGAACGAACAACACAGATTAGACTTAGAATACCATACTCGTATACATGATCTAGTCTTAACTGAGTACAGTACAAGAATGCCTACATGACTTTAATAATACTCCGTTCTATAATTCTATATAGTAAAATATGTAAAGTATAAGTTAGGTTCTCACCCCCATTGAAGCAGATGAGTGGCTGCTCCTCAAGGTCACAGGAGCAGTTTGGCTGCGTCGTGGCGGAGACTCCGACGAAACTGGTTCGGTTGGTGTAGATGGACAGTGGCGTGTTGGACGTGTGCAGTTTGGTGGTGCAGGTCATGTTGCAGTGCGCGTTCTCGATCATGCACTCGTCAATGCTGATCATGTAGATCCTCACTCCGAGGAGTTCCTCCAGCTAAAAAAAATATAGAATTAATATGTTTTTAAAAAGGACTCATATCAAATGCATAATGGAAAAAATATACGCTTTCATAAGTTTAGATATTGTGAGTAATCTTAAGCTTTCACGACAACCGAATACAAGCCAGTAGTGTCCTCTTTTGCGTTGTTTACTTGGGCTAAACCATACGATACACTCAAAATAATGGACTGCCATTGGCTAATTTCAAATCGGTTGCTAATTGTGTCGCTGGATGGGTAACTAGCTTAACTTAACTGACATGCACTTTTAGGTCCACGTGAGTCAAAAAAGAATATTAAATTAATATTAAGCAAAATAACCACATTTATATCAATATTTGATGACGTAACCGGTTGCGAAAAAAAACTATTAGCAAAAAAAGTATTTTAAGCAATTGTACTTTAACGTAAGAAAAAGTTAAGAAATTAGATCGTCTTTAATTTTAATATAAAATCTTTGGTCAGTGACGCTGAGTGTGTTATAAAATTGAAAGAAACAAAAAAATGGTATTGGTATTTTATCATAAAAAATCATACAGATTATTAGTAAATTAAAGCAAACCTCATCGATGTGCGTGGATGTCAGGGAGTTCATCTTTTCAGGCTCATAGTAAGGAGACCCGTGGGCGGAGTAGCGTACGTCCATGAAAGTTCCGTTCTCCGAGAGCTTGTTGTAGACTGTGAACACGTCCACGTTCTCCATGGACGCGTTCAAGATCAAAGACAGCTGCTGGTGGAGGATGTCTTTTTTACTGAGACCCTACAAATTAAAAAATACTATTAAAAAACTATGAAAGTACATAAAACACAGCTGTAGTACAAAAAAATTCGAAACAAAATCAAAATAAGACTCTTCAAATATCTTTTGCAAAAAAGAATTTTAATTTTAAAAGTCTAATCAGGACAGAATATACAATGAAAAAATACATCATACAATTTTTTTCAATTATGTATCTGGGTGTCAATATACAAGGCCAGAAAAATTATAGGCAAATAAAGGCAATATTTGATTTAAAACAGTAACGATTAATCCTGAAATACTCTTATATTAATACGTTATGATCTCCAAGCCTCGTTCGGTTTCAGGCCAAGGTTAAATATTGCCGAACAGATGTGTGGCGGGGGTGCACATCGGGTTGAATAAAAAACCAATATTTGCCCAACAGACAATGTAGAACATTGTAAATGTTTCCATATTACATCAACAATGCTATACGATAAACTTAAAAATTATATTTTTTCAATTTACCTAAAATAGAGCAGGTAAATTGATGAAAAGATTTTTAGTGTTTTTTTTTTTCAACCAAACATAAAGCTATGGACACAACCTTTTTCTAACTCAATGCAGGGCTAAATATTGCTTGCACATTGTTTATAGTTATCTCTGTCTCGTTTTGTGTTGTCGTTTAATAGAACGCGTGTGTACGACAGTATTATTTGCACAAAAAAATCGCAATCGCTTTAGATTCGAAGCCAGCACAACTTGTGGGTTTCATACAGATAATTCAACTGCAGAAGTCTAGTGATGCCGGGAAAAAGAGTAGTATGAATAAGCTCTACGATTTTAAATATTTAAATATAAATGACGCAAGAATTTTCAAGTACATTCATCATTCGATTTTTTTGCAAATACGAATTACCAACACTAGACTTGCAACCTTTAAAATAATGTGACATCTTGGTAAATTGACAAGTTATTGACGTCGTAATTTCTGTATTTCTTGTACTATATGTAATAAATAAGAGATGTAAAGTTAATGTTGACAATGACGACTCACGTTATGCTGCTTGGTGATGAAATCCTCTGCAGTGGTGTTGAGAAACCGGATGCTTCCAGATTTGTTTACAGCGACTTCCGGTATTTCCTTGATCGTCACAACGACGGTGGCGTTTACCTGGTGTGACCCAGGAAAATTCAAGACGTTTTTCTCAGTCACCTGTTGATAAAAACAATGAAATCAGTACCTCAAAAAAGGACAATTGTGTCTTTGGACATGCTTGAATAAGTTTTTGTTGTTCTTACGGTGAACTTTAGGGTGTATTCGTCACTGGGTGTTCCTGAAGTCATTGTTATCATTCCAGTTCCTTCGTTGACTGTGAAGTAAGAGATCTTTTCGTTGAAGACCTGCCATTCAAAGGTTTTGTCCTGAATGTCCCAGTCATCAGGATCCGTTACGTACACGCGTCCAATTTCTGTATCTGGTGCCATATTCTAAAAAAAATGTTCAATATTTTTTAGATATTTGAAATTATATCAAATATCTTGTAAAATTTCATTTTAAAGATATTTGAACGATTTACACAAGGTAAAAATGAAAAATACTTAAGACAAGATGCGGATTTTTAAATACGCTAAAAATCAGAATTTAATCGAAAGAAAGTAGATTTCATGCAGTTTGGAATTTATTTATTCATTGAAGTAAAACGATCAGTAAATTACTTTGAGTTGAAATATTTGGACAGAATAATAAAATCAGTTGTCTTCGGTTCATTTAACAGATTTCAATAATTTTCGTGATGAAGGCAGAAGAACTTTAGTAATTCTTAGCTGATTACAATAAAATCGAAAGCTTTTCTCAGTTAAAAAGTTCACTTGAGTGGTCGGCATCTGGCAATGAAGGCATCTCCGGCGGTATAATAAAAGGTCTACAATGCGGATCGGTCGATGTGTATACTTACGTAGCCACCATACAACCAAGACTGGTGCATGTAGAGCTCATTGAATATTCCATTCGTCTGGGGCATTAGGAAAAAAATAATATTCGTTTATTTTTGATTAAACTAATAAGATAACGATTTCATTTTTGAATTTCAAGTTTAGTTTATTCCGAAATAATTATATTTGGTGTTATCGGGATTATTTGTAACTAAGTTTCTATGGCTTCAGGAGACTTTTTGTCACGGATTCCAGGCTCTATTCTAAACACTAGTTTTTTTCAACCAGCAATAATCGCACCTCGGATGAACCTCATTGGTTACGATATCGTCACTGCGCAAAAAAAACACTAGTTATGACCCTAAAGAACTTACATTATTCGACCAGACATAGTTTTAGGTTTATTTCTATACTAGACAACATTCACCTTAAAACTCCATTAAAGTCTTACATGGATTTTCCATGAAACGTTATTAATTCCAGAAGTCACACCAAAGTCACGCAACTTAGATAACAATTGACCTTATGCTCTCATACATTCAAGGACTTAATGGTATATTCCCACAAAAGCTTTCATTATATAACACTGACTCTTTAATCAGTGAGCTTTTATCAGCTTATCTTTTTTTAAAAACGAGTAACAAAAATAATATGAATAGCAAAGAAGTAATACATAACTAAATGTACATTTTGAAAAGTGTGGTTGTTACAAAATTAAGTTTTTGAAATTTTTTATATTATTTAGGAAATAAATGTAAAGATAGTAAAGAAATAATTGTGCAGGTGGTAAACAGAAGTAACTTTGAGTATACCAAGGTATGGAAAGTACTTATGAAGATTTATCATTATAGTTTCTGTACTCTCTATAGTTTGATTGTATTTAACTCTATGAGACTCACCATGTAGTTGTAGACCATGATGGAGCTCTCGCCATACTGCATCTTGTGGTCGTTCCTGTCTCCGATGATGACGTGCAAGATGGACACGCCGGTCATGCTCGGCAGGCCGGAGTCGGTGATGGCAATAGGCAAAAAGTACTCCTTTATCTCCTCCCTGTCGAACTTGACCGATGCCATCAAATAGGACTCTGTAACAAAGAAAACTTACTTGGTTAAAAAAATATTTGACTTAAAAATACACACTCAATAATTATGTTAATAACGAATTTATTTAACATTCATAAATGATGCATATTTTAAATGCTTTTTAATGTAATGACGCTGAAAAATTCAGTAGATTCAGGTGCAGACATGCCATTCTGAGCGCACGTCTTCGAAAGTGACATGTCGTACTTGACAATATTCTTATTATCAATTCAAAACTATCAATTTTTTAAATTTATTTTTAATAATTTGGGTTTTATTCGTTTGATTACATTGTGTTAAAAATCTATTGGATTAATTAATATAGGTGAATATACAATGAAAAATAATTTAAATTGTCGGAGTCTAGTGTATAGTGCATTTTCATTTCTTGGTTTGTGTAAAATTACCTTCAAACGAGAGGTCGATAATTTTACGTAATTAAAAAACCCTCCTGCTAGTGAGTACATTGCTAAGTAGTCAATGATCCAATTTCCTTATTACTATTTATGAAGAGCACTCCCGGCTTCGGCAATCAGTGAGGTCTGGTGGCGCGAGGAGCAATCGAGTAAACAACTTTTAATGGCTTTTTTAATAGGAGGAAGCTCTTTCGGAAGAAACGTAAAATCTATAAAACATCGGTGGATCCGCAGCACGTCAATTACAAGCTCAACTTCTTTTAAACCCCAACAAAGAGCGCAAAAACCTCTGTACCTTATGACTAGACTATGTTTTGTGTAAACAGTCATGAATGAAAATAGTTCACAAATTTTAAAATTTTAACTTTTTTGAGTCAGCAGAGAGACCTTAGTCAACAAAATAAATTAAAACTTAGAAAAGGAGAAGACTGTAAATTAACTAACTGTCTACTGTTGTTACACTTAATCATTTTAGAAGTATACAAGTAAAGCTTTTTTACCGCTGACAATTTTGGATTAATTTAATAAAAGCGTTCGTAATCGTAACAAAATTGATATATATTTTTATACATCGTATTTTTATATTAACTTAAATTTATCAAAGTAATAGTTGAAATCAATTTATTTTTATGTCTGTTCAAAAATGGTATCACTAGTAATGCAAGCTTCGTTTCTTAATGTCGTGGATAATAACGATGACTTGTTGATTCTTCAAGACAATGCCAATTGAAATGAAATTGAAGATGCTCTTTTAAATTATAAGCTTTTTCTCGTGTTTACACCTCTTAATAACAAAATAGACTAGAAAGCTGACCGCTTCGATTACGAAGTTTCCCAGAAAGCCACGAGTACAAGGTTACTCCTTAATGACAGACGAAATAAAAATGGAAGGGAATAATTCTATGATAAAACTTTCGCGTGTCAACCGCCATTACTCCGACGGCCGTAATTCCGAGTGTCGAATGTCCCACTGTTATATTTCCACGGTCCCATTATTTACAAAGTTCGGGCCCGCGAGTTATCGGCCGTTTCTTGCGTATCCCGAAGCGTATTTTCCGCAACGAACGGCGGCTGTTTTTGTCGTTTCCCCAGATTTATTCAACGCCCTGATCTGTGAAGGACCTCGCCAAAATCAATCCGAATATCTCCATTATTTTTAGCATTGTCGGTCGGTGGCAAATTTGAAAACAAATCATTCCGCAGCGGGGCTAATGATGAGAGATAGCGCCGCTCGCCTCCCCTTTGAAGGAAATAATATCGTTAGGGGTAAAACGCTCGAAAAGCGCGGAATTCTCCTAGGCAACTTCCGGTGTGGCTCGTCGCCTCGATTTTATGTAATTGATTTAAAACGGCCGACCTCCCATATTTTAAAATTGCTGGGTAATAACATGTTTTTGTTTGTAATTCAATAAAAAATGACAGTGGAACGCGATACTTCAGGGTAATTGAGTAATACAAAAGAAAACAACGCAAAATTGAGTTTGAGTGAAAGGTCAATGGGAAATTGCCCTTTGCAAATTATAACATCGAAAGAAAGACTCTTTAGCTTGAAACAAAATACAAGGATCAAAAATAAACAAATTAAAAAAAAAATAACTAAAAACTTAATTAACTTAAAATATCATATTTCTTGTTAAAATTTCTTAAATCAAAGATTTCTCAACGGTAGTATAAAGCATATAAAAAATAAATATAGACGTGTACATGAAGGAGCGTCCAATTAAAAAGGAAATCCCTGCAAAAACTTGCAGTGAACAAAGAAAACTTGTTCCGTTCACGAGTGTAGAGGATCAATGAGCCACTACAGGTCGTATTTGAGTGGTTCTTTATTGAGGCAAACAAAACACGAAGCGTAACTTTTGATGCGAAAGCAAAATCATGCAAGGAACTTTCTGCCGACTAAACGCGCCATATTTCAAAGCATATGAAAAATATTAAAAATATATCCAAAAACTTAACTCCTACAAAGAATTTAAGATCCACAAATGTATGATTTATAAAGTAAAGCATACTCAATGTTTTCTACAAAAATGTACAGTTACTCAAATTACTTATTTTTCTTATAATAAAAACTATATATTTTCTTATAAAATATTATATATAATATATATTAACTGAAATGAAATCTCATGCTCAAAATGATTAATTTTGAATATTATGTGAACTTTCGATATCACGTTCTTAATTCCTAAAAGAAAACTACTGAATTATACTCCAAAATCAAGTTAAATTAATTATGATCACAATTCAGTTTCCAAATCTACAGTTTACAAATTTACTAATAGAAATTCCAAACAACAAAGCTTAAATTTTTTTTTTTAATATTTAACCACTTTGTTTTAGTTACAAATTTGAAAGGCAGATTAATTATACTATTATTTTTATCAATTTGAAAAAAATAATAAGCCGTTTTTCAAAGAAAAACAAATTATCAAGTGATATTCATTACAAACTGATTACAAATATATTTCGTTGAACAGGTGTGTAATAAAATTCAAGCTCGATGAATCTCTTAAAACAGTTGATTGATTAACGATACCCTGAAGGCTTTGAATTACGTAAAGGATTATATTTTATTATTATTTTAATGAAATAACTACAAATAATAATTCTTTATTATTTCAACAGCATTATCAGCTCAGCATGAAAGATCCCTGCTTAAGCAAGAAACGATAAGGGAAAAAAATTCTGGCGCTTCGTGCAGAGTATAATATATTTGGCATAATAGGTGACCGGCCGGTCGACGTCCCTGATGGGGGACTATGGAGGCTTGTGTAAGGCTTTGGGGCTGCTATACGGTAATCTCGGCAAATTGTTTTATATTTGTTTACAATACTAAGCACGCACGAATATGTTCAATCATAGTGCGGTTGTAAATCCTAAACACTCCACTCTTCTAGAAATATTGCCTTATTTGCTGGCAATTCAATGGCGTGCGGCCAAAGTAAGTTGCAAGTTCAGTTTTATAATACGCTATCATATAAAACGTATAAATAACATCGTTAAATTAGAATACAGGCCGCTTTTCTGAGAGTGAGGGGTTTTTTTGTAAAAACAGTTCCAGCAAAAATAACATTGAAAATATCGTCTATTTTAATTATTGATTTTAATTTTTACTTTATGCAGTTTTGCAGTTAGCATCGTGATAATTTTGCTTATTGGTAGATTTATTGAATTTATTTAGAATTTGAAATAAATATGACCAGAGGGTTATTCATAAGGCTCTGCCACTGGCCCGATGACCGTAAAAAGCCTTATCTTCACTCTCAGGGCTGATTTTCCGATACAGACCACGCAACGCGCGGGTATAAACTTGTTTTGTAAACAGAAAAATCCACGCCATAACGGATGAAGGGAATTAGTCAAGAATTCCCGGCCATTTAGGGAAGTGCCCGCCAACCCTTTGAAACGCGTCGTTACGGATTTACAAGACTTGCAACACTAATTAATTGTTGGCACGACACGGGGGAATTAAGAATAACTGCGCCGCGAGAATTTGCAGTCAGCGGTTATAATTGGGAATTTTACAAGGTATGTTTATGTTAATGAGCTATTTATTAATCGTGATTTAAATAAAAATGTATGATTTTGAAAATTATGAAGACAAAAAAAATGCCTATTGGAATTTTTCAAATGTTCACGTTTGTATTATATTAAGCTTAAACGTAGTGGGATGCCTTGAATTTAATATTTAATTTAAATTTAACAAGAACTGAATATTTACTACAAGAATATTAATATTAATATTTTATGGTTCAATGGTTAGAACCATACGCGTATTACAAGTCGATTCAAGGACAGACAGCAAAACTCCGAGTTGATAAAATAATCTCATGTCTGTTTCAGTCTGGCCGAATAAGATTTATTCAAAAATTGCATGTTTAAATACAAATCGGTTTTACTCAAAAAATATATACAGTATTAAAAAACTGTAAAAAAAATTTAAATGAATTGTTTCAGCAATCCGAGGAACTCCTATTTAAAGGTAAAAATACTATAAAATACATCCAACAGATTTGTTTCATTCTTTCGAAAAAAAATCTCAAAAAAGTTTTGAATTTTTACGTAGTTAAAGTAAAAGTTATATTGGAATATTTTTTAAAGATTCAATCAATCGAAAATTGAGAACCTGAAAAGTAATTCCAGCTGATGAATCTCCACGTATTTTTTTCAATTTGGATGTTTGTTACACGAGGTGAAAAATATAAAATGTACGCAATACTTTTATAATCAAATATTTAAATATTGTTTTTAAAAAATATATCATTTATTTGAATTTTATGGGATAAACTTATTTTGCTTGTATTTTATATAATGGAATGATTGATGTTCTCTAGATAATATATTTTATGTAAAAAAAAATATCAGCATAGTTGGTAAAGATAAAAGTATAAATTCAGTTAGATTAAATTTTTAAAGAACTCAAACTGTCACTTGGTAAAATTTCAAAGTTAAAAAATATATATACGATATTAAAAATATAGCAATGTATGTATCCATTGTAAAGCTATAATTTTTCAATGTTTTATAATTATAAGGTTTGATGTAGAGATAAATTTTATTCCAAATAAATGTGTCCAAATAATATACTGAAAATAAACTTGCAAAACACGTACCTACATGCCCAAAAATAAGGGATCGAAAATGAAACGTAGAGAAATTTACAAATAAACAATTTATTACAAAGTATTTTACCATCAAAGTTACCGAAATTATTATAGCAGTAAATAGAAGAGCCTATAAAAGTTTTGATTCCACTGCAAAGTTTAGTTAGCGTAACAAGTCTGTTATCGGCAGGTAGCTGATATTGTTTATAGGGCATTAAGTTATATCACTTCAAGGGGTAGTAGTTTTACAACGGAGCTATAGCCTTTGAGTTTAAGGATGACCTACCCTGTGGTCACGCAACCCTTTGTTAACCTTACGATACACGTGAATATGCTTTTATAATTTTAATAGAATGAATATTTTAAATAATTTACAGGTATAATAGTAATTAATTAATTACACACCATTTTATGCTGTTAATATTTTAAACATCCAGTTATTTCGTTGATAAAATTACTGACAAATATGTAATACATTGAATTTAACTTAAAAAAATTGACTACGTACGTGATTGTACTGAAACAGTGTATATTTTGTGTCGCAATGAAATATCCGATCAATTACACGAAATATATTGATATCCCCTCAGTGTTCGGGATTCAATATCATTTATGTAGATTCCCTATACTGCCAATTTAAAAAAGTGCCTTTGTTGTAAATACATTGAATAAACAACAATCGTTGTCAGCGTGAACTCGAACCGACAAGTATAAACACATAATTTGTATTTCTTCTCGACAGTAGAGGCTCTTTACAGTGTCGATTCTGATTCAAATTGAAATCTCAAATATAAAAAAAACCCTCAGAAGTAATGAAGATTTTACTTTAAATAAAAGATATACCTGTTAAAAGTTTAAATCTCAGTGCTTATTTTACAATCAGTTTTTTTACTCAAAATAAAAATTTAATATTAAATTATGCAGAAACGAGTCGATTACCTTTTGTAAAAACTAATAAACTTTTGTAAAATTATTTCAAATATTTGAATACTAGTTTTCTGTATTTTAAAAAAATTGCAATCGTCTCTATAAACGTTTGCTTCTGCGAATAACAAAAATGTATAAAAATTTACTTAGTAACAAAAATTAAAAATACGTGTTTATAATTACACATTCAGGTAAACATAAAGGTGGTTGATTTACTTCGCTACGATTAATTTATTTTTGAGATTAAATTTAAATTATTCTTTGTTGCGAGTAAGATAAATTCGGTAAAATATTGTTTAAGCATTAGCAAATTTTACAAAAAAGAACAGTGATATTTTAAGCACAGCTTCCGGAAAACTTCCGTGCATTTCCTGGTTAGCTGGGATTTCCCCGTTCTGAATTATTTATTACCGCGAGGTTATGTTGGCAACACCAATTTGTAACACTCTCCCTTTCTAACGACTGTCAACCCCGGGCGGGCATTCCAAACGGGCTACGGCATTGTGCGTGAATTTCCACAACGATGTTAAGATATCCGACATAGTTGCTTTAAAAAAATTGAACATCATTATATTTTAAATTATGATATTTTAGTAATAATCGCGATAGAATACACAAATAAAATTCAATTAAAAAAAGTTACGTCTAAATGTGCTCTGTGTAAAATATAGCACTAACATTTTGACTCAGGGAAGCTTATTTTTACATAGAGTGAATAATTTAATTATAATTTATTTAATTAAACATTATGACATAAATATGGAATATGGTATTGTATTATTTTATACATCACCCTTAAACAAGTCGCTTAAATAAATATATTCTAATTTTTCATCTAATGACTTAATAATAGTGAGTTATTTGAAATAAAAGTTTTCATTTTCACGTGACGATTAGTAATTATAGAAACTTAAGGCTGCACTATGCTCCGTTTTCAGCATACAAATTCTACAATTAAATGATGCAATAAACAAAATAAGTCATATAACCCGTTGGTTTTTCGTTTCAGTAAAATCACGAACCGTTATATCAAAGTGCAGGGCCATTAATTAGACCGGAGTATAAATAATGTGACATTTTTCAAATATTAAATATAATCTCGAAGTGCTAATCGAATGGCTCGAATTCGAGACACTAATATATCACTTGTATTGACAGAGGGTATTTATTATGTATGAAGCTTTGAGGCGAACGAATTCTATTTCGGCTACCCCACAGTTCGCTGTAATGGCGTGATTATGAAAATTATTATGGTCCGGGGACGAACGAACCGTGCACAGTGTCGTGGGTCTAAACTGCCTATTCGCTGCTGAGAAGTAGACAATTTATGTAATTAAAAAGGAGCTTTCACCTCACGTTATTACGCATATAGATTGTATTTATGATGAATATGCAAGCTTTTTGAAAACACAAGAATTATAACAAAGAACATATACATTTTACGGAATACTTAATGAATACCGTGAAAGGACATAACTAATATTTATGTGTATGCTAATTATACAAAAAAATGTTTATTTAATAAACATAAAAAAACTATGTTCTTTTTAAAGCTGTTGCTATCAAAATGCCTAAAATTTTTTTAATGAACATGAACGCAATAAAATTAAAATATGATAATACATACTAATGCATTTTGTTTTTTAATTGTGAAGCCATATAAAATAAAATAAGAAAATTTACATATAAATATATATATATAAATATATTTTTGTTTGAGTTTATTTTGGGCAGAAAATTGGCTTACTAATGAATAGGCCGCTAATGGTTTTGTGATGTTTTGCTCATATTCCTAAGAATCATTCACGGGATCATCGGATTAATATAAATCCGATAAAAGGTTTATACGCAGTCCCTTGTAGAACCTCCGGCCGCTCGAGTCACACAGACTAAGCCTGACCTGCGCGCTCCGTGAAATTATCCATACATTATTTACTACTGCAAAGTGTCTCCCGCTGGCCACGACCATAGCACGTTGAATTTTCAGTGGATACTTTAAAATTGTCATATTCAAATTCGACGGCAAAAAATACTTGACGACTTTGTTTTTAATAAAAATCATAATTCACGAAGTTGGGTAAGAACAACATTCCTTTAGAATAATATAATATTAGCAAGTATCAAAGTTAGCACATAGCATTTGATACAAAATTTCAAATCTGCTGTTGTAAAAATAAATATTCTTCACAATAAAAATATAAACAATTTAAAAGAAATATATTTTTTTTCTTAAACACGCTTCACTCGTTTTTATTTCGATTAAAATCCACATTTTTGGCTCTATCGACAGTAAAAAGGCCTGTAACGTATAAAGATGTTTGTACAAAGCATTTAATACTAGGAATAGGTAGGAATGAAAAAAAATATAGAAGAAACGATGTTGTAGAGCCTCTGTTAAGAAAATAATATAAGAATGTCAAAAAAAAGTTTACTGGTAATTCCAAAGAAGAGAAATAAAATCATGTTTATCTATAAACGCAAAAAATTCACATGCTAAATAATAAAGGCTTCAAGCATGATAAAAACACAATAATTAACGATTTTATTATACAGCACACTAATCCTTCATGTACCCGAGACAAGTTATTACTCATTAGGACATAATTATAAAACATGAAGAATTTCTACCCTCTGTATTAAAACCCATTAAACTGACCGTGTCTAATTAATTCCAGCGCTGCGCACTTTGCATGACAGGTTTTATTTAATAACCCGATATTTTCTTTCGATTTGACCGGCGCGGGGCGTAAACGAGCGAGGGGTGGTGCTGTAACGACGTTTAGGGATGAGGAGGGCTGCGGACACGCGACTCCACGTGTCCCTTCGAAGATAGACACCCGGGTGGGTGGAGAACGCACATAGATCACGCACTTTCGTGTATTACTTGTTCGAGTGGCGTAACGGGGGTCGCCCCGCTGGAGCTACCACCCTAAATATACCCCTATCTATGTAACCTACCCTTACTCAACGACAGTCTTTTTACACCTTTTATATTCACATGAAAAAAGAACACAAGAGTACTTTTTACTATAAATAAACCGTATGTGTATTTTTTGGATTGAACGTCGATCAGATGCGTATTTATTACCCATTACGGGTTTTATTATATTATTACTAATATGATAAGGCACATTAGTTCACTTAAAGAAATTCTCTATAAAAATACTAAAAGAAATTTGAACCCACATCTCCAGGCTTACATGGCTGGTGTACTGACCGTTGTACTAACGAACTTGTAAATCACTAAATATTGGTTGGCCTGGGCACATTGGTTCATATGTAGAGTATGATTGTTAAAAAATCTCGATTAATGGATGTGGTTCGTAAGTATAATGATCAGTACACCGGCCATGTAAGCCTGGAGATGTGGGTTCAAATCCCACACAAATCACGATGATATTTTTCTGAGAATTTCTTTAATCATCTTCTATGTGTGAACTAATGTGCCTAACCATATTAGTAATAATATAAATAAACCAATGTTTATGTTACCCCATCAATTACTTTGTGGAAATTTGACGAAGTATAATTACTGTATAAAGCTTATATAATACAGGCAATCGTTAATTTCACTCCACTCGTACTCAATACCCAAGATATGCAATTAAAATATTGTGTATTTATTTATACATTTGTATTTTGGCGAATCTTATAAAAAGCATGATTTATACCCAGAATGAATTGATTTAACAATGATAAATTGAATACGGAGTTCTTTACTTCCTATTTGCAGTTACACTATAAAAGCGTAATAAAAATAACTTATCCGGTGTCTTACTTCTGCAAGCTCTCGCTTCCCCAAACATAAAGCACTACCCCAGCGCTAAACGTTCAAAAACAAAAAGGCTAAATCTAAAGTTGTTTGAAAGACAAGCTCCCTCCCTCATCGGCCAAGGCCTCTTGCGAGAAACCTGAAAGAGTCCGCGGATTCCAAAAGCAATCATTTTAATTTCTTTACGCGTATTTAAACAACCACACAATTGGCAATATATATTTTTTTAATTACTATAAAAGTAAATCAATACTGTTGTTTAGACTATTGCATATACGATTTCTATCATAAGATATGCCTCAGTTTTGGGAGGAGTGCCATCTTGATAGATTACCATATAGATACCCTCATCTTAGTGTACGAACTTAAATCTCAAAGTGGTAAGTTCAACTTTATGTCAATCGTATGTATATAATAGTGCTTATTATCATATTACATATCAGTTGGACGACAGATACATGTTGTATCTTAGATTGTAATATGTTATAGATTTGTAAAGTTGTAATAAACATCCCACGTTGGATTTTTTAATAAATGGACAAGTAACTATAACGGGTGCGAACCAAGCTTAGAGGGATGCTGCCCCGGAATAAAACGAGAAAAGCTTAAGTCTTTATACGACAAATGGAAACAATACGCAGCCGCTCGTACGAGACAAGTTCAGTACAGTGAGCCGGGAGAGGTGACAGCCCCAGCCAGGTCTGGTCTGCTCCGGACCTGTGAATGTACGGTGCAGTGCTCAGCACAGGCTATTGGATACTTCTTTATAGCTCCTGAATGTATTTTTTTCAGTCCCCTTTTAGAATTTTTATAATCAAGTAATAAATAAATCAAATATGTACAGTTGTTCTACACGACTAAATCAACGCGTTGTATATCTAACTTGGGTTGGTTTTGAGTAATTCAATTACAGACTGTTTGTTGTGATCAAGTTAGATATATATATATAGAAATATTGAAAACATAAATATTACTGTAATTCTTAAAAACTAAATGAGTACATGTTCTAATAAAAATCCTGAAATTTTAAGCCAGTATTACCAGGATTAAAAGATGTATAACAGGTTTAATGAATGGGTTTCAAACTGAAATATTCCTAAAGGAATAAAGAATTTCTAATGTTTGAATTTATGCAGATGATACTTAAAATGACTTTGATTAATGTGTGAATAAACGTGTTTATCTATTATTATTTAAATTAAATGTTTGACAAATCTATAATAATTCAGAATGTACATAAAATAAATCAATCATAAGAACTTCGATGTACGACCAAGTTTGAACCATTAATCAGACATAGTACTGTGTACAGTATCCCTGTGTGTAACCATTTATTTGTTTTCTTTGTTTCTAATAAAATAGAATGATTAATTCTCAAAGAAAAAGCAACAATGCATCACAGTCATTTTCAGTTTACGTGTGAAAATCAATTTGTAAATACAAGGTTCGAAAGGCATGGTGGTATCGCTTTCTATAAACAAGGGTGAATTCATGTTATATTTTATGTAGATAAATACAGACATAATGTTACTTTCGTGGTTCATTCATCCCAATTAACTTAACCACGTGCATCAGTTAATGCATTCACTTTCAAGCCAACGTCAATGCGTGCAATATAATAGGTTTTTTTCAAGTTACTGCAGTATGAGTACAAACTTTCAGTAGTTAAAGAGTGACGGTAGCCATAATGACTCATGATGTACTTATATGAAGAACTAAAATAAATAGTTTTTAACGTATACAAAAAGTTTTATACACATATTTGTTTATGTTTTTAAAACAATACTAGCTTCAAAAAACAAATATCATAAAAAAATAAACGGTTCAATCCAATTAATATTTTAGATTAATAAATAAGATAAATAAATATCGAAAACATATCATTAATTACAATCTAAGTGAGCAAATAATTATAGCTTGACTTGAATAAATATTTCCCGTCAATCTTTAGATATTATGAAAACAAAACGTTTTTACTTTTGTCTTAATTATTTTATCAAACAATATTCTTCTATTCTACCCATCAAAGCTATCGTTTTTATTTATGAACTTCAAAAATTTTCTTACGCAATAGTGTAGACATTAATTAATTAATCTTCTATTTCATTAATTATATGCATGTTTCTTTTTAAAATGTATAATTTATTCATTCACAATGAACAAGGCCAAGATTTAAGTCCAAATTTTCATGATTTCAACATTTAAAACGTTTTATAAAATTAGTGTAATTTTGAACTGTATTCATTTTGAGTTGAGATATTAAAAAAACAACGCATAATTTAAGTCTAGTACATAAAAAATATAAATAATATACGTTTTAACATTCTCTAGTATGTAAAAAAAAGTTTTAAAAAAAAACGCTGAACAAATAAAATAATCATGTCATGAGTTTGGCTCAACATCGGTCTCACCCGGCACTCTTCTGCGGTTCAACTGAAGCTAGGGGGTGACATTTTAGGGCATCCAGTCATCAGGAGTGTTCTCGTCACGCCAACCGTCAGGAGCTGATGGGGTGAGAGGGTCAGAAGGGGAGGACTGAGGGGTGGTAATTTCTATAACAATAGGCGGAAGGAGAAATGGGACCTGGTAATGGGCCCGCTCCGTATTTTCGTTTTTCTTTTTTCCAACCAGAGGTCATAATTACACCAGCCGAATAAATTAAATCTAATTAAGATCGAATCCCGATACGCCAGCCCCGTTGGTAATGCAGGTTTTTTTTTTTTAATAAAAAGTATAGGTTGGTCGTAAATGGTGTATAATAAAAAAATATATTTATTATTCAAAATATAGACGATAAATAATTACTTATGATCATAATATATAATTGTTTAAGCAGTAAGCAAAACATGCCTTGATAGTTGTAAAGTATCTTTAGTATTGGCTTACATGAAATTTTTTCAGTTTTAGTATTAATTAAGCTCGAAATTTAAAAAATATATATTTTGATGAATATTGCTAGAAACGGAAATGCTGGAAATGTTTAAACGCTAAATAGAAAAAAAAATGGTACTGTTTAGCATACATAGGATTTATAAGTCACGACTTATAATACGTTTATGTAATAAGCATAAATGGTATTTGTATTTCGATCTTGTTAAAAAAAAAATTTACCCGATAAATGTGAGTAGCTAAGAGACTAGAAGATAACTGCCTTTTCGACTTTTAAGTGCTTTTTATAATGTAACATAAAAATAAATAAAGATGGCCTGCAAGGCATTTTGCACACCGTAAATTAACATATATGGAGGTATAATTAGAAATGGAGCTAAAAATATATATTTTTTTAATTTTGCATCCGTAATTAACGCATGCGTGACGGAAATATTTGTAAACAAAATTGTAGCTTCAAAACGGATACGTATAGAGTAAAAACAAATTTATTTTAGGGGTTGAAAAACTCACAGGGGTTGGCGGCTTAAATCCAATGGCTAGAGCAAAATAAAAATATATCTACGTGAAAATATCTGGTACGCTTTTATAAAGAAAGTCAGCTGAAATATAATACATTTTTGCTTCTATTTCAAATTATCGACTTTATTAACTTTTAAAAAATATTCTTATGAATAAGTGAACAAAATTATATGTTTTAATAATCATTCACATGGTTTAAAAATATTAAAGAAAATAATTGATCCTATTTTTTTTTTAATAATTTATTGCGTATTTCAATTTATTTTAATTCATCTGACGGTAAGTATAATTTATACATTGCGTATTTTATCTTATTTACAATTTGAGTTTGATCGGTTTTGTAATTCTGCTGACTTCTCACGCTTTTTAATTTAAATTATTTCACATTTAATACAAACAAAAAAATTACAGACATTAATCTGAAACGTAATGTTTCACCAACAAGGCTTGACAATCCGTTTTCTTCTTTACTTAGGATTAAAAACAATCTCTGACACTTCAGGCTATGTCCCAGCAAATAAGCGATAATTTAAAACCAATAATATATAACAAGGTCTGTTATGATCAATAGTTAATAAATAAAATATTTCACTTAACTACAAAACGTAGATTTAGTATACAAATAATTCATACAATTATAATATAATATGTGAATATTTTAAATTGTTGAATTGCATTTAACAAATATTTTTTTTATCACGAAACCTGTGATGAATGAAATATTATAGTTATTTTTGCTCTAAAAAAGTAATTTTATAAAAAAATATTCAAAGATGCATCTTTGGCTTTACTAATCAATGCCTCATTCAGTTATAAATAATTTCTACGTTTTGATTAAAACACGCAATATTTTAAAGCAGCTAAAGTTACAACGGCGCATCCTTTTTGCGTGAATACAGCTTAGATTAAAATGACTTGGCGTTCTCAAAATATATAAGCGACGGAGACTTTCAGTCAGATTTAGTGAGGGGGTAGCGCAAGGGAGGACGCCCCGTGAAATATCACCTGAAAAAGTAATCATATTAAAATTACACAGGCGGCGACGCCATTCGAGATAATGATTAATATCCCTACCCTACTTTACAAGCGAATAAGGGAAGAAACACTGCAGTGCCTACAATACTGCATTTGATGTATTTATTCGTTCAGTAAAATACAGAATATATTTTGTGTAAAAAATATCACGAATGATATTAATTATCCCAGCGCTGTCACGGTACCTTCATGTCTACTGGCAGAGATAAAGAGTGCATTAAGCTACATTGAAATATAAAATACACAAAATAATCGCAAAGCCTCTATTAATCATAAATAACCACTTTAAAATAATTAAAAGCTTAAACCAAGTGATTAATGATATGAACTCAACGGATTTTTAAAAGAATAAGTAGAACAGACATGTTATCAACAAAAACAGTTTTAAAGATAATATTTCTTTTATCAGATTTAACATATTTTGGTGATATATTATACAAACATTATTCTGTAGTTTATATTTTATATACAACGTATAAATAAAAATATATGTTGACTATATTTTAGTATACTGACTATCATTTTCGTTGAATATAGAAATTGAATATTCAAAAATAATTGACGACAACACACATAAACAATTTTCTAAAGACTCATAGTTTATTGACGCAATCGATATACTTGACGTAGACCAAACATCAACATAGTTTCAAATTGAAATCTAATTATTTCAAGAGCTAGTTGATTTTTTATACAGATGCAGGATGACATAATGCACATACAATGAATATATTTCATTAAATTAAGCGTTGCTGCAGAAAATATAAATAAATAATAAAACAGCACGTATCTTATAAAGCTTCAACTAGGTCAATCCAGATACCGTTTTTTTAAGTGACAAAAAATACACATCGATGAAAAAATACAATCCGAAAATTGAATATACGAAACGTAAAATTATTCAGTTTCAGCTTGACGCTGCAGCAGAAAATGTAATTGAAAATGGTGACGACATAGTAAAAACAATACCATGTTATATATTGTACATTATTTTAAATTGATTCGCAGCTGCGTGTTGCACAATTGTAAAATGGTAATTGTCAACAATCGATCAATCAAAATGTCAATTTACTGTTGATTTGATTTTGGCTACTTGTCAGCGGAATGCAAAAATCCTAGTTATATTTATTTTACTATCACTCAATATGTGCGAATTGAAAAATTAATTGTGATTCAAGTAGAAAAAAATGTGTTATTTTATGAATAGTGTAACGTTTAATTAAAATTTATGAAAAACTATTTAATAACACGACTTAATTTTGAAAAGTTGTATAAATTTAATGTACATATTTGAGTGAAGATATAAAAGTCTAAATTATGAAATGAAGGGCACACGTAAGCAAGTGATCTGAAGTTATGGGATAATGTTAAATATACATATAAATTTATATATATATAATTATTAGCTATATATAAAGCATGTATATATGTGTTGTACCCTAACCAATCTATGACATCGTAAGTTTAACTCCTGTAACTAGCGACTAGCGCCGACAGGGCCCCGCTTGGCTCCGCGGGTGCTACGCCCGTTAGCCTCCATTAGCTAATTTGAATCATTTGTAGGATAACCAAAGCTTAACTGGGAAGTCATCACAATAAAAAAATATATATCTGGGGTGAAATATTACATTGACAAGATATATTGAAATATGGTAAAGTTTGACCTTCTCATGATAAATATGAACAGTGCACAAATCTTCTTCGAGTACCTCTCCTGATTATTAGTGATCATGTTATTGAACATAAATTTATTCCGGGCCAGTTATAATAATCAAAGTGCACATATACAGAATTACAAATATTTGTATAGTACGAAGTCTATAGTCAATGATACAAGAAATTGACGATGCTACGAAAAATAAATAAATCGCATGAATAGCATGATAGTAATTACGTTCACATTTTTAATACAAGTTTGTATCGTTGGATAGAATATGATTGTTTTGTATTGTAATAATTTAAGTCTTGATAAAGAGAATATATTTTTTAATTAAGATATAATTTATGGCTGTAACGTGTGGTCACCCAGCAATAATGTGTTAGGGACACGGTTTCCGGATTATAAGTGCGGAGAATACATTAATTTTAAGTCGGTCATATTGATTATTCAGTGTTTACGTTTATACCGGAAGGGGGTGTGGGGAATACGCGTCGCTGAAGTCATATTCACCTGTTTTCGGGGTTAGCATATTTAGAGAGTACGGAACTAATATTTATTTTTTGTTAGTATTAAAGAGAAAACATTTAACAATAAATACTTATATAAGATAAACACGCGATGGACGTTAAAAAATATTTAAGAGTCGAACTTTGATTTGTATTGAGCAATAAATTTTATTCTTCGTGTCGTCTAAAAATGTGGTGTAAAGATAATAATGGTGATAGAGGTAATCCTACCTTGTCTCCCTCCCTCCGCCATTTCTGCTTTGATATGAAACTTGGACTTGATGTCTGAGGAAGCTGAGCTGTCGAGGGCGAACTTGAACGGTCCGCCGTTATTTTTCGTTTCGTCGTCGTTGTCGTGCGCGGTGAGATTGACGATGCGCCCCGGTTTTTGATTTTCATACCATACCACCGGCTGAGCCTAAAGAAAAAAACACAACATAAACAACTAAAAAAAGTTTAAATCTACACATACTTAATCGAATATTAATTACACTGCAATTAAATAAGGATTTAGAATTTATGGGTGACTTACGTTTGTCAGGTAAGGAGCATTGTCGTTGATGTCGGTGAGGTCAATGAACACTTCGGTGGTTGACCTCAGCCCGTTTATGCCACCCCCTTCGTCCACAGCGGAAATAAGTACTTGCCACGTGGAAAATCCGTGAGGAGGGTCCCTATCAAGCTTCTTAGTCAGCCTCAGGCAGCCAGTTTTGTCATCTATAGTCATCAGTGACTTCTGATCCTCCTTCACAATCTCGTAGTCGATCTTTTGATCAGCTGAACGATTAGCGATATCAGGATCGTAAGCCTCCACCTGCAATTGAAAATGACGAATCCTCGTGTAAATATGGGTTTAAAAACAAATACATACAAGCCGTCTAATACGTCTAGCACAAATTTTTACAACTTGCCAGGACTATGAGTGTAAAAAATATTCTTACCGTGACAACGCACTCCTGGAGGAGCAGCTCCTCTTCGATGACGCGACTGTAGTTGGAAGTAAACACGGGTGGCTCATCGTTGACGTTGTCGATGTGGATGTTGACCTGGGCGGTGTCGTCGTAGATCCCGTCGAAGGCCCGCACGGCCAAGACGTAGGACGTGATGTTCTCGTAGTCTAACTTGTTCTGGATCCTGATCTTGCCCGTGTTCTCTTCTATCGAGAAGGCATCGTAGATGTTACCCCCGACAATACTGTATTTCACCATGGAAGCTGCAAGTATATACAAATCATGATTAGAACACTAAGTAATTTCATTCAAAACTAATTATATAATCAATCACTTTACAATTATCTATACGCAAGACTTAAAACTTTAAACTTAAACCGATATGATAAGCTATACCCCTTTAATATGCGCCTGGTCTGAGATGAATTAAACTGGCTTTAAAATTATCATAATAAAT
The DNA here is from genome assembly GCA_022113835.1 of Atopsyche davidsoni. NCBI lineage: Eukaryota > Metazoa > Arthropoda > Insecta > Trichoptera > Hydrobiosidae > Atopsyche > Atopsyche davidsoni. Next base: position 2,364,128 of record JAILWY010000006.1, on the reverse strand, counting down.
TATTTCAGTGTTTGTTGAACAAATATAATTATTTTTAGTGAGCTTCTTGACTTATAAAATTTTCCTTGGGTATTAAAAAGCTTTTACTACAAAATTGTTTTCGTACGAAGTTAGTTAAATTTTTAAAAATAAGTAAGAAGTATTGATTTTTTTGTCGTGAAAAGGGTTTGTTTACCTGTGTCATTATCTAGAGCCTTGACTTCCATGACCAGCGCATTATTATTGGCATTCTCGGGGATGCTGTCGGAGACATACGTCGACCTGGTGAAGTGAGGAGGGTTGTCGTTCTGATCGCTGATTTCAATCCTGAAAGATTGCTGTCCTTCGTTGTGCTTCCCTATGACGAGCACCGACTCGGAGTTATCCGTGGCAATGACCTTGACGTTGTAGTTGTCCTTGACCTCTCTGTCGAACTTCACCAGGGTGGTGATGTTCCCCGTTATGGTGTCGATGGAGAACTCGTCCGTGTGGTCGGCCAGTTTGTAGGTGACTTGGTTGTTGGCGCTGGTGCCGTCCGCGTCGATGGCCTTGACTTGCATGACAGGAGTGCCAGGAGGCTCATTTTCCATCACGCTGCCGGACCGCATCTCGATGAACATAGGAATATTATCGTTGACGTCTTCTACGTTTATCTGAACCTTTGTTTCAGCCGCCAGGTCGAATTTGTTCTAGAAAAAAAAAAGATTACATTGAAGCACCATTAAGCAAAACAATCATGTCACTTTTCTATAAATATTAATATAATAAATTAACGTACCTGGACTCTGACTGTGAGAGTATAGTCGGTGATTTTCTCGTAATCCAAACGCCCTCCCAACCTTATATAAGCAGTATCATTATCTGATACTAATATAAAAGTCCTTATTTTATTAGTTTGTTCCGTCTTTCCTTTTACGAGATCGAAAATAAGTTCATTATCGTTGGGTATATTTGTCCTGTAATAAATTAAGTAACAATTAATAATACTTACAGTTGATAAAAGTTATTCGTATTTACGATCACTTTCAAAACATAGTATTACGTTAGAAATATATTTATCATATATAATAAAAACTTTACTTTTAATTAATTGAAATTTATTGATTTCATTAAAAATAATATTCTATTTACAATTCTGCTTAAATTAATTTAATACAAAACGAAAATATGAAACCAAAGTTTTTAAGACGGTGAATTTCCAGGTATACGATGAAAAATCAAAAGTTTAAAAATGTTTTTACGCGAAAATTATGATAGTACGGCAAACAGGATAAATAAATTATTGAACGTTTCTTTACTGCAAACAATCCCGTAAGAAGTTTATTAAATTTAAAACAAAATGCCGTTTAATCAGCTCCCCGCCCGGGAAGCGCGCATAAAACAGCGGATCAAAAAAAGGAAAAGTGCCTGTTAAAAGTTTGCGCACTTCGACTGTATCGGAGGCAACTCTTTCATTGCTTTCATATTTTTTCCGAGGCCCCCCTTGGTTGTGAAAAAAACCCGAGGAACGAAAACAGAGAGAAAAGCGAGACTGAAAGTGGAGACGCGTGGATACAAAGTGATTCAAAAATCAATCTACGTAAGTGAACCTAACAGAGGAGAAGCGATAGTTGGGAAACTTTGTTTACGCGAGTAAACTTTTCTTTGCTATTGAGTATATTTAACAAAAGTAATTTTAAATGTAAAACCATTGAATTTTATTCTTTTTTAAATAAAAAAATCTAATACAGACAGCCACTTGGTAACACTTTATTTATTTTAGAATAAAATATTTATATTGAATACTTACTGGGCTTTGAGAACGGCGATGTTCAGCTTGTAATCAGACATATCTTCCCTCAGACTGATAGGTTCCGAAGGCTCCATTATGAAACTAGGACTCTTTTTGTTGGACTCTACTACTTGAATGTCTAATTTGATTGACGAGGACTGTGGCGGATCTCCTCGGTCTTTGACCAGCGCTGTCATTATGAATTTATGCCCGATACCTTGCTGCAAAATATAAAAAAACAAACATGAAATATATATTTTTAGTATAAATCAATATTTATTTTATGAAATAAAAATTTTAACTTACGTCAATAGGTTTGTTTAGGTATATTACTCCACTTTTAGTGTCCACCCTGAAATAAGTGTCTTCCTTCTCATCGGGTAAACTGTAGTGGACTATGGAGTTGTTTCCGTCATCAATATCGGTGGCGAATATTCTCATCACCTCGTTTCCCACTGGAAGATCTTTAGGAACCGATTCGGAGTACGACTGAAAAAATATATTCATTAGTCAAACCATAACCCTTATGCGTCACGGTACTAGTAACAATAATACTAGTCATGCCATAACAGTGTACTGACACAAAGTAATCTAAACATTTACTGATAAAATCTGCAACGTGGACATGCAAACGAAAAGGTCAACATAAAAATAACACAAAACAAAGACTTTTTCATAATTTTGACAAACCTTCCAGACGGCATCACGAAAGACCTGATCGATAACAATGAAAATAATGTTTATTTCTTACTCTTGCATCTTTCTGATAGTTTTTAAAAAGATAGCTAACTATTTGAATGTTATTGAAAATAATAATCTAACAATTGTAATATAATCTTGAAGTGTAATATTCATAAAAATATAACCTTGTTTAAATATCAAAACGCATTAGTTTCATATAACACTGTAAGGCATTTAACTATTTTTGGGAAATATAAAATTATGCGCTTGTGTTTCCAACAGTTATTTTGTGCGTACTAACGTTACTTTTTATCTGTTTTAAAATAATCAACCCATTATTTTTGTTATTTTATATCAATTTTAAAATCGAAACGAAGCCTATGAGTAAATGACATAGTAAAGAGCAAATATGCAATAAATCAAGTGTGAATACGTACCACTCTCTCAAATGTGGGTTGGTTGTCGTTGATGTCTTCGATGATGACCTTGATGGTACAAACAGCATCCAGCGGTGGCAAACCATTGTCGGACGCTCGAACTGAGATATACGCTTCCTTTTCTCTGGACGGCTCATCTCTGTCGAATTTCTAAAATAAAACAAATTATTATCAACATGCTAATTAATATATTTGAATTTTATTTTTATTCTTCTAAATATTATCACAATCTTAATTTTGAAATTTTTTTTTTCCACTTGTTACAAAAAAATTTCCTAGATTAATTTATAAAGTTTAAATGATGTATTGATAAAACTATAATAAAATATCTCAATTATAGTAAGTTTAAAGACAAATATTTCAGGGAACGTCTATTGAAGTACTGGACTATAGGCGTTTATTATATAACACTGTGATGTCACCGCTCTTATGCTAGCAACCAAAGACATCTACACACTTCATTCAGTAAGTATCATTGAAATGTGCACGAAATATCAACAATAAAATAAATCATCATCACACGTAAGCGCAATTAAAAAGTGAAAAAAAACTAACAAAGAATATCATTCAACATTGTCTAATGGACTCCTTTCCACACCAAAGCCGGGTGATATTGATCGATGGTCTGGTTATTTCAGGAGTGATGATTAACGTAGTACTTAAGTAGTCACATATCAGTACCGACTATGTACCCGAACGTAAAACAATTAATGCAATTAACGCACCAGCCACCGGTTGTAAATAATTCTCCGTCAAACCTCGCCGTTAGTACTAACCCGAATTATTTAAGCCCGGAACAATAAAGGTGATTAATGCAATGTGAATTAATGATATGTTGGTCTTGCTCACGAGTCAGCCGTGTCCTGATTAGGATCGTGTGAAATGGTCTTTTTAAATAATAAGTGAAGTTTATTTGGAGAATTCAAACATGAATAATTTCGGACTTATTGTCCACCGAAACCAAAGCTTTCAAAATAAATTCTGCCGCTCATGGCAACCATCGCCGATTTAGATCGCCGAAATGAAGATATAATAAGGTTAAATATACTCTATACAGTCGGTATGATTGGGTAGTTTGTATAATAACCAACCTTATATATACATTTTTCAAAAATTCCAATCATTTATTAAAAAAAAAAAAAGTAACGTAAACATAATCACCATAAATATTATTATATGCACTACTAAATTCTCAAAAATAAACAAACATATATAATTTTGTTCCCAAGAGAAGCCATTTTTATATATTTTTTATTTTATAGCTTGATACCGTATATATCCGTTAAATGTTATATTTTTTTAAAAAGTTGTTTCAAATAACTTCTATGTACAATTTTTTTTTATCTATTTGCGTACGTATAGAAATGCAAGCAATCTATTTTCGTCAAATTAAGAATCTTAATAATAAAATACCCCAGGCATTAATGGGTCCATTGGAGGAATTTTCTAATAACCTCCCCCCGGAGTTAGTGTGAAAGCCTCCGAGCTTTATAACCCGCTGGTATCACCGTTTCCATGTGAGAGATAAAGAAGCCGCTTTTACGACCGAGTTAAATGAAACTCGTATCAAGACTTTTCACATCTGGACCGCCCGATCACCAAGTTCTCACAACAGTCGGTAAAAATTGAATTTAAAAATAAATATTTTATTATTATATATATTATTTTCAGTGTTGTTAAATCTGCTGATGTGCTGTCTAAATCAACTGGCCTTTGATATTAATTTAATGCATGAGGAAACATTGAAATTTAGTTTTAGTGAATATTATTTGTAAAATACACTTTAAAATTAAGAAGATAATATATTAAAAAATGCTAGCTTAAAGCTTGTATTGATAAATATATTAAATTACAAAATATTCATAAATAACTGCTTTGCAGCTTATAAAAATTGCTATACACATATTGAAAGGAACTCATGGAAAATTATCCTTGTGTATTGGTGTTAATTCTAAGATATCTAATACTTATCAGTAGTAATTTGTTTATAGTTTACAAGCAATAAGTTAAAACAACGTTTATATAAGTGGTTTATTTAAAAAAAAAAACTTTATATATATTATCAAGTATTTCATATAAAAAATATGTGTTCTATACAACGTTTACATTCAATAGAAATACTTCCGAATTATTCTATTTTATCCGATTTTCGGTCGTGAGAAGAGCCCGACTGTACACATTCTGAAGGTTCTCATGAAATCCAATTGTAAGTTAAACATCAAACAGACCAAGCGTGCGTGTTAAACACAAATATTGTACAACAACTTGACAATTGCCATACGATAATACTGCGTTATTCATTGCGTCAACGTTCGGCGTTCAGGCGTCGAAGCCTCCAACAATGTACACGGATCTCTCAGGCCACATTGTTTTACTTCTAAGCCACACCTGTTATTTGATTCTTGGTCGTTAGCTTCGACACATCGCTGACACGGTGTAGTACGTTTTATACAGAATTACACGCTTATTACACTTGGGCAAAACTTCCACGGAAACTTCGTCGTTGAGATAGTTTGTGTTGCTTGTGATGTTGGCAACATTGTGAAAATTGAGTGTTTGGTAATACGTTGTATTTATAGCGTGTTATTAATGTTTTACGCTTAGTCTTGTATGCAAGACCTTTCAAGTTCTTAATGGAATATACGTATGAGTATCAATAGTGTAAGAAAACTGTGCACCTGAAGTACGTTTTAAATATTTTAGTATTTAAAGTGTAAGGTAAGCTTTGTGGCTTTTGGGTTTGAAATAAATAAACACTTAAAAGAAAGGTAAGCTTCTTAAATAGCAGGTATCTCTATTCCATAATTGACCTCGACCTTTTGATATTGAGTCTTGTCACGTTATTAATCTTATCTCTTCAGCTTAAGGATACCATAAATAAACGGTTTCCAATATAATCTTTAGCGTTTATTTGTAAATCCTTTAAATATTATAGATTTCATTCAGTTTCTATGTAAAGGAAATACTTCCCAATAAAAACACTCTGAAATATATTGAAAAACAATTTCATGGTACTTACCACAAGCGTGGTGATGGATCCAGTATTAGGATCGATCTCGAACTTCTGTTTCTCCCCTGATGTTGACACAAACTGATAGGTTACTTTTCCACCAAAATCTAGAGGATCCGGATCTTCAGCTTTTACCTGCAGATACATAATGTATTAAAACGTATAGTTTAAAAAATCTTAATTTATATATATTGTTATAACTATGGTTTAAAAGAAAATAAATACTACTTACAGTGAAGACGTAAGTTCCTATAGGTGATTCTTCTTTTAAGGTGGGATTGTAATGTGAGCAATTCGTAAAAACTGGTTTAGTTGGGGTGCGTATTGCTGATATCGAGTTTTGAGTGGTGTACTGAAAAAAAAAAGAAATAAACTTATTATTATAAAAATATATCAAACAAATATGTTCTTAAAATTTATATATATAACCTCAAAGCAATAAATAATATGTATGTATAATAAATTAACATTAACCTCTAGTCTACGAGTACGTATACTTATCTCGAGATTGAGCTGCATATGAAATAAGTTTTTTTTCTTAATTATTTATTACCTATAGAAATGGTGGCAGAGAATGTCAAATCATTTAATAATAAGAACCAGAGAAATCAAATATGCACTTACAATAAATCGTCAAACATTAACCAATATTCTGGGAAATAATAGCGTAAAACAAACCATGAAAAAATTGAGGGATCATTTAAAGATTTAGTTTAGATAAAGGGGTAAAAAAAATAATGAAACGGGAGTCAATAAAATGTCAAAAAGGATATATATATATAACGTTGAACCTTTATACTCATTTAATTTTATTAAAATATATTACATTAATTATTAAATGTCAGCTAAGGTTATACTATATACATATATTTTTAACACCTTTCTGGCTGACATATTTGATATTTATAATTATCACGGTGATAAATAAGTATTTTTCCCGAGGATTATGTATCAGGAATACGAAAATGTCAGTAGGTGAATTTTACACTATTGCCACATTGTGCGTGGGTCGGTTGATATTTAAGAGCCACTAAAGCGAGGCCAAGACAGCCGGTTATTGACAGCAAAGTCTAAATGTTAAAGGAAAGTGTGGGTGTTGTCAACACACAATCGATGTTAATATTTAATTTCATCAGAAAATCAGATCCATATCTTAGACGTATTTTTTTTATGGTGGTTTTGGTATGTTTTCATCGTCGCTTAAATTTCCAGAATTGTTGAATAAATTAAGTACAAAGGCAACGCTATCTGATATCGCTCTTTTTGACTATATACAGATAAGTTTTTTTTTTTTTGTGAAAGAATATGATTTTTTTGATTATTATTCTTTATTGTTATTTTTAGTTTTAATTTAATTTATTGTTATATTATTTTATTATTATTATTATTTTATTTTATTATTATTTTTACTTGTTTGACAAACACTAATTAAAACTTTGTTGTCCATAAACTTAATTAATTGTATAACCCTCCTCTAATTTTAACTAATTGTATAACCCTCACCTATTTTGCCAAAAATTTTATTGTTACCAGTATCCTGTTATTTGTATTTAAGCATATGTTATTTCTATATTTTGCTAGTTTAAGTCGTGCATCTGATGATGACCTGGTTATAAGGTTGAAACTAGTAATGCAAATAATAAAATAAACTCAATGTGAAGATATAAATAAAAAGTTTACTTATTTCATTATATTAATGGATCTTCACCATGCAAATGCCTTGTCCCTCAACAACATGATTTTTAATTTTAGATTTTCTAAAAATACTATACATAAATATTTAAAACTAAATTTAACTCAAAACGTTAATAAATAATATCAAATTAATTATCATAATAAACGAGTGAGGTTAAAGTATTCCCTATATATTTACTAAAGACTGTTGGGCGCAGGGTGAGAGGACGAAGCAGTCCATGGGAAACGGGCAGATTTCGTGAAGACTTCCGGCGAAATAAAGCATTTAGGATAATTCCCAATCCTTTAATGTCCGACACGACCGTCGTCGCTGGGAGGCACACAATTTAAAGCGAAAGGAAATACTAAAACGGCCTTTGAAATGTGCCATCAATCGGAATGGTCTGCAGAGAGAGAGAAATAGAAAAAAATGGCTGCATTGGCGAATTCAAATCCAAGAGAAGTGGAAATTGAAAAGTTTGAAAGGGAATTTTATAACAGGGATTGTATGTTGATCGATAAAAGAAAAAGCGACTAGAATCCGATCGGTGTTGTTTTTTTTATGACCCTTATCAAGAAATTTTAAAGAATATTTACTGTGGGCAGATATACAAAAAAATAGCAGTATAGATTTTACAGATTTTGATAAGAAGAACAAATTTAAATTTAAACAATAAAAAATCTTTATATATATATATATATACGAAGATTTACTTTTATAATAAGAAACAAATCAGGTTTTACTCACCCCAAAATTGTTGTATATCGATGACTCTGAGTGTCTTGAGTGCCGCAATCTTGGGGTGTGATGTGTATCCCATAATTCATCTGTAAAAAAAAAAAAAACATGTATTAGCAAACAACAAATCAAAAGTTATCAAACAAGCAATCTTATCGTATTTTTTTACGACACAAATGATTAAACACATATAACTTTTCTGCGAGTATACATTTAATTAAAAATGTAGTAAAAGAAACATCCAAATCAAAAAATCGTACGAAACAATTATATTTAGAATATTTTGTGAGATTTTACTAAAGCTTCATAATTTATTTTAAAATAAATAGAGAATAATAGTACAATAACTTTTATGTTAGCAGAAACTATTTTAAAAACCGTGAAATATTAATTTAATTAACAGCCGTGGCTTTAAAAGCTTTACAAAATTAAATTAAATATGACAGTTTGTGAGAATCCCTTTTCAGCTTTTCGTATTTGTATAGATTTTACGTTTATCTCAAAAAAAAAATATCCATCCAACCATTATCTCGAAAAAAAGTTTTTTCGTCGTTGCGTGTCTGTACCGTTCATCTCAAAATATACTTTGTACTATAAGTACAAAGAGAAGAATATTGAAAACTCATCGAGGGGGGCAGTGCAGAGGTGAAAGACTTACGGGGGGTGAAATATTCGATTACTTTTCGATTAAATCGAGTAACAGCACAACCCCGGTCACAGCGGTTCATCAGAATTTTTCCGTATTTCACGAGCAAAATGAAGGAGTGGGAATTAACGTGGAGATGATAAATTATCGCCGATATAAACCGTAGGCACCCGATCAGAGGTTAACGGTCTCATGACCCGATGAACTACTGATTCTGTTAGGGCCGATTTATTGTGCGAATCGACCCCTGTTAATTGATAACATACAGTCGGGGCATTTTTCTTATGTGCTTTATTACTCAAGGTATCTAAACAGGCCACGGGAGAAATAATCGAAAATCAATCCGAGTTATTATTTTCCCGCTAAGCCGCTTGGAATGGACTCGCTAAATTAATAATAGACAAATAACAACGAAAGAAATAATGCTATGTTTTGGAATTGTAATTGAACAAATGTGATTGGTTTCGGATTTTTGATAAATAATGAAGGTCTTTGATGTAATTAGTTTTAACGCAAACTATATTGAAGTAAAAATATGTTTTACTGGATATCTGTAATATATATTTTTTTACCAGCTGCTAAAAATGATAACAATATACTAGCTCCAGATTTAACTAACACAAGTTTACAGCGAAAACTGACAAAGTTCTCAAATACACTTTTTTAAAGATCAAAAATAGTATCTATTTATTATAAATTTTGTTTCATTGCATAATGCAAAATACTGTAGGGCATCACGAGCGATGCAATTTAACATACGTTTGCAAAGCTTCAAGATACTGAAAATAATCCGTTAAAAATAAAACAACAATAAGGCTGTCTTCAGGTCGGCGCAGCACTGCTAAGAGCCTGAAAAACTAAAGCCTCGCACAGTAAAAACCCTTCAGCTGTATATCAGCAATTGTACAGGGTGTATACGTAAAATCTGCACAGTGCAGTTTAAGCTGAAATTCAATCTGAACAGTCCAGAGGCAAAGCCGCACCCAGTGGGCAGCCGCGAATAGTTGCGCGGGGCTCCCCGCAATAAGTGGGAGCTCGAGTGTTGGAGCACGGGAGGATTAATTTGGACCAAGCCGCTGGAGGAAATGCATCTTAGTGATAAATTACCTCACAACTTACGATTCAATTCTGCTTGCTTCATTGGATTCTAAAAATAGGAGATCCAAAAAAAAAAAAACACTTGGTACTAAATTTGTCGCAAGGACGTTTAATTATTTTCAACAATTGTAATATGTAATGACAAATACTTATAATGTGTCATGATTAATATGTTAAAAGATATAAAAAAATTGAAAGCATTAGTGGTATTTAAGCTTTTTAGTAGATCGTGAAAATATATAATGGCAAGTGAGTTCATATATCTGATGTGTCGAAAAAAATGATTTACTAAAAATATTAAGTAAATAGCATCGGTTAATTATGAAAAATAAATATCTTATCAAATAAAAATTGCAGGTTGTTTGTATTACTTAATTCGGCGAATTCTATTTATTTCCGCCGTACATATATATCTCCAGGCGTGCATAGTGCGCGACACACGTGCCATGCCCAGCCCCTAATGGGAGGCTGTGTAATTTGCCTTGCTAATGAAGGGTATTTTTTGTGCCAACCGCACATTCTCAGACCGGAAACATTTTCTTAACCTCGCTCCGCGGCCGGCCCGGGCGGATATGATAATATTACAGCAAGTTCAAAAGCTTCAGGGAAGAGTTATTTAGCGAATTTGCGTATTTATTAACTGCCTACTTTATGAATTAATGAAATCCCAGCGATCTAATACCGAAGGGATTTATTTCCAGGATTAATATGATTATTCACGTCAGAATGGTTTAATTTGTAACACTCCATATTTAAAGTAACAAATATAAATGACTAGGAGATAACGATAAATTTAACGGTGAACGCGTAGTTTTTCAAGAACTTCGACAGGTTAAATTTTTTTAATTAAAAATTATATGTTTGCAAATATTGGCTATTGCTTTTTTGGGTGCTAAGCCGTGACGATTTATTACGAACAGATGTCGTTTCAATAAATATACTAATACATTAAATAAGTCAATAATTTTTAAATTTAACATGCTTAAAATAAGTAAAGCCAAATAATACACACTATCGAAATTTACGTTAGAATATTGTTAGTATTTATGAAAACTAGAACACCGTACAGTGTATTTTGTGTATTTTAGCATTCTGCAAAATATTAACAAAGATTCAATAAGCATTTCACCCCACGATCAAATAAAAGCATCGCATTCCCTTTCAGCAGATTAAGCTTTCGATGGTACACACAAGGCGAGACTTTTACGGTTTCTTAACATCCCAGAACAGTTTCAGGCCGCACGTGGTCGCCAGTGATCTCAGCCTGCACATCTCGGAGACCCCGTTTTGTATGAAGTGACCACCGCCACCGGGGCTGCATCCTAATACGAACTTCTTCGGTCGCAGTATCCAGTGGGTTATCGAATTTCATTGTCTATCTTAGACCAGCGCTCAATAATTCTGATACGTGACCTAACAAACAAACTTAATATTTTATTTATTTCAAACCGTAAATATTTAATTGAATTTCTAAATTAAATTTATATATCCACTCGTATGAGGAAAACGAGTGAACTTGTTTGTTGTATGGTTATATATAGAGTGCGGAAACCGACAAAACTTAACAAATATGCGGTGCGCTGTGGGAAACGAGATAAGACGGGAATTCAACACATCAAAAATATGCACAATATATTGTGTGTACCTGAAAATCTGTGGAATTAGGGATGAAGGAATTTTCACAAAACGTAAGTTAAAAAAATTTCGCTGGCCTTTAGGCGTGCATTGATGTCAAACCACCCGAATACAAAGTGTTAACAGAAACAACCAATAACTCAATTATAACACTGACAGCAAAAAAATAAACATTAATTATTTTCTGAAACGATAAGTTTCAGTCAGTCATAGATGAATCCGGTTTATGACGGGCATAATTAATTTGAAATTTTTAAATAATATTTTTAACGTTGTGCTATAATTATTATTTTTATCTCCAGGTTCTGGCTTTTCAATTCTCGTTGTAAGAACATCTTCACCGGAATCGAAATGTCGCGTCGGAACTAGAAAAAAGAATCTAGGACACGAGGCCAACATCAAAGAAACCGTTGAATTAAATAGGTCGCCAGAACCCGAGCACTTAAAAAAAATTGAATAGTATTTTTGAAATAGTATGCCAGTGTTTAAGAAGCAAACTTGTTAACCTTATTTTAAACAAGCTTTAATTTGAAAAAAAATGTTTAATACATCTGAATAATTAAAACTATTTTTTTAAATTTCAGTAGAAAAAAACAAAAAAAATTTTTAGATAGGGTTGGCGTTATAATATAATAATTTATTTAATGCTAAGTGATGTTTCGAATAATCGCACTCGTGTGAGTAATATGAAACCAAAGTTGTCTGTAAAATTTTATCAGCTTATTGTATAGCATTTACATAAGCACCCATAGAGACGGCGCTCACATATTTCATACGAAAATCAAATTCAGATATTATAACGTGGAGGTTGAGAAATATTTTGGAACTGTGTGTATGTGTCCGTGATATCGAATTATAAGTAAATATAATAGAACACGCTGATAATCTCTGCTTAAAATGTCGAAATGTTTCAGATAAAAACTTAGACATTGATAAAACTAAATTTATAGGTCAAGTTATTGTTTAAGTTTTGAGTAAATATGTTTCAGAGGAACACAGCGGTAATAAAATAAATCCTGAAATACACACACTTGTTAATTCTAACAGTATAATATTGATGGTATTTAGATATACGTTGTTCAGTAATAAAAAGAAATAATTTTTGATTTTGATATAAAAAAATAACTATTAGAATTTACGTATTTATGAATAAAACCCTTGAATGTTTGAAAATAAATATTAATTTTTTTTTTTTTGGTTTAGACTATTATATCCAAACAAGAGCAAGTCAAGTAGATCAAAAATCACTGTAAGCATCTCGTTAGTATCGCTACCCAACAACAGATGGAGAAAACCTGAAAAATAAACCCCGGTTTTCCCAGAATGACCCAGTGTAGCCACGCAAAAATGAAAAAAAAAAAAAAAAAAAAAAACCGAAACCAAGATTCCTTCAATAAAGATCAAATTTCAAGCGACGACGAGATCCCGCAAAGAGAGTCCCGGCCGGGCGCGGGTCCCGGATTCCTCGGCTGCATACTGATGGCCCGCTCCGGGGGGAATGTGCACCTCCCGGGCACAAAGGAGCAGCGGTGACGTCACAAAAGACATGTCGGGCCTCACGCCGGGATTTGTCTCTCTGTGGAGAGTACAAACATCACGGTTTCGAGAACGTAAAAAATCTTGAAATGTATGCGCTATATATTCATATAAGTTGGCTGGCTCGATGGCTCAGGTTAAATCGTACTCTCGATCTCGGTCTTGACATGTGATTCACAAAATGTTATTATGGAACACACGCGTGTTTCAGTTTGAACGAAAACGATTTGTAATGACATTGACCTATACATTAAAAATATTGCAAATATGCTCCTAAATTTTTTTAAATTAAATCGCATTATAGAAAAACATTTTATAACAAGATCACTTTGTTCTAACTAAATGCCCAGTTGAATAAATAACACACTTCTTAACTAGCAACAATGCCACAGTCCATGATTTGATATTATTATTAATCGCCCTCTCCCTGGTCATTTCCGCTATCGGATATGTTAATCAATTGGTTTTGCTTTTATTTATAAAATAAGTATAATTTATCATTGTATTAAAGGTGTGATATGATTTTTGTTACAAAAATTGTTTGACCCTTTTACCTATATAAATCTTCAATATATGTTTCTTAGTCCGCACGGAAAAAATAAGCACAAGCCTGTCGCTTAACTCCGGTATCGGGCAGTGTATAAAAGTTTAAATTTTTTAACAAAGCGTTTAAAGTTTAGCAAAATCAGTAAAGTCCCGGGAAGCGGTATCGCTCGGTCATAGCGTAAGGGGCCGTGTAACGTTTATCGCGCTCCTCGATGCGGCCGGCGGAGGTTTGGGGGTAAATTTTCGAGTTTGTAGCGATAGGAAACGAGGTTCTCGGCCATTTCCGGGAACGGACGTGCCGCCCCCAACCCCGTAGCTTTCGCAATTCCTGGAATTTCCGCAACTTCCAGAGTGCTTTAGTTATATTTGGCGGCTTTTTTCAGCCGTCGACGGCGGCGTAAATCTGTTGATATTTCTATACAGCGAGCTTCATAACTGACAAGTTTTTCGGTAAAAAGTTGCGGATAAATTGAATTTTGAATTTCGCATGAAGTATTTAATCGCAAACCAATATAAATTACGGAATTATTGGTAATATAGTATATCGACATTTTTACCTGTCAAATGTGACAGACATGGTCATGTTCAATGGCATTCCTGTTGTTTTAAATAAAACGATAAAAACTTGCCTATCAAGTTTATTATGTTTTTAGAAACGTCAAACACTTTAATACTATCCGAAACCACGCAAAAACACAAATATTTATTTTATTTTTTTGTGGAACAAAATTTATTTCTACGACTTGTTTATCAAAAGTACTTTCAAGAAAACAATTATTTAAAAAAAATTTGCGAGATAAATATTTCATGTATATCCATTATCACTGAATACTTTGCTTAAAATTTAATTCATTTTACATATTGTTCCTAAAATGTAAAAGAATAATATTGTTGTTTCAGACTAAGAGTACATTTTTACGTTTCATTGGTTTTTATGATTATAAATAAATTCATGAAAATAATTGAAATTTTCTAGTATAATATAAATCTGCCGGGATTAACACGCGGTGAAATTGGTAATAAAACAGATGTTTTATTTACAATAAATTTTAAGCAACAAAAACATAATTAATACAACCGTGAATAACGATTACGCTCACTGCCGGACATTAACCGAGCACTCAATCTTATCAGTACCCGAATAAATTAAGCATTTCAACGTATTAAAAGATGCTATCAAAAATACGGTAGGCAAACATTATTCCCGGCTCAGTAGTAAAAATTCTTACCGGCATTAACATTCAATCGGAGGCGGGAATCAGTGTGTAAGATCTAGGGAGCCTGTGGGATTAACTTCAAAAATAAATCAGAGAGTTTAGCCGGCGAAGCGAGTAATTTCAAGTATTCCACGGAGCCGCGGAGGCATCGTTACGATTGCTCCCGATTACCCCTCCGAGGCCGCCACAGCCTAACGCAACTGCTCCAGCAGATGATCAGGTCGCTGCGACACACTGTTGTATAGCAAAGTGTGTGTTTGTGAACTATCAAAGATATCCATGGTATAATAACCTGTAAGTGTCAACAATAGCTCCTTGAGACCGCCACGGTCAAATGCAACTCACCACAAATCGCAAAGAAGAAACAGGTAAAATTGATCATGCCAAGTCGATTGGCCAACGTAAATGCATTTATATGAATCTTTTGTATTATGTTTGTAATTCAGTTAATGCAGGCATCCGCAAATAAAATCGAGTTTCTAAGCATGTACACAAACCCCGTAAGTCGGTGGTAGGGCGAGCTTGCTAGTTGACGCTAGTGATGCCGAGTCCACTCTAGCCGGCCACGGGGGAGGCAGGCCAGTTATAATCACTTCTGGAGACCGTGCAGCCGGAAATACACGGCCATTTGCATATAATGTGAGGGAATTATACATGGGACCTTCCGCGTGAAGGGCTTAGAAGCAAGGGCTGATCGCGTTTACACGATTTACCGGGTGTATTCAATTCATAGTACTGAAAAAAACTGACGTCGTGTGCGAGAGCCCTACTCACGGTGTGATTTCAGGATTAAAAAAATAAAATTATTTGTAAGTCAATTTTTATTTTAGGACCCCGTAAGGCTCTTTAAGCTACAAGCAAACTCAATACTTTAGAAGATTGTTTTAAAAAAATATTGTAAATGTGACTAGTAACGAATACCAAAATGTGATTTGTACTCGTTATTGCAAAAAAGTTTGTTTAATCTCTAACATAAAAATAAACTTCCTT
Source organism: Atopsyche davidsoni (assembly GCA_022113835.1). Classification (NCBI taxonomy): domain Eukaryota; kingdom Metazoa; phylum Arthropoda; class Insecta; order Trichoptera; family Hydrobiosidae; genus Atopsyche; species Atopsyche davidsoni. Next base: position 2,348,169 of record JAILWY010000006.1, on the reverse strand, counting down.
ACATTTTATAAGGCAGTGATATGGCAAGCAAGCGATAAGTGACTTGACAATATTCCAGTTTTGTTCGTAAAAAAATCAATTTTTTTATGTTAAATTTAATACTAATCACATCAAAAGTATGTCGTATGGGTTGAGGGTTTGCATAATTAAAAAACCCTAGCCCTCAAAGCTGCGAAGTAATCTTCTTTATTACTAAATTCTCTTTACTTCTTAGTAGCCATTCAGAATCTTTTTCTTTTGAGCAGTACAATCGACACTTAAACTAATATCTAAGATTTCCAGAATGAATACAGCTTTGACCGACAGTGGGATCACGATGAATTTTTATCTTCTCAGTTCAAGAGCTTAAAGCGTCCTTTTCAAGACTTGAAGCTTTTTAACTTCTATAGTTCAACGTAATTCTTTAATTAACATAATTCACGTAACGCAATACCTAGGATTAAAGTTAACTTTTTCAATTTATAAAAAAATTATATATATGTCTACAAAGGTTGTATGTTTGAACCTTGTAAAAAAAAAGTTATACTGTCGACCCCAAGCAGCGCTTTGGTACTTCTTCCGGGTCCCGATAACTGGTCTTTGATTGTATGTTTGAACCTAGACAAAGTTAACAGATGAAAATTCTTATACATACTCGATTTTAAAAAATTAAATGAGAGGCAATCGAATTTTTCATTTTATGCTTCATAATAAAATACTTTTTCACGTTGAATATGATCAGTTAGCAACAATTATGATTTACGAGTACATATCTCGCGTTTAACGAAATGTAATTTTAGTAGTCAGAGAGTACAGGAATGTGGGTTACCGAATGACGGATGATATTTATGATCCTTACACCACGATGTCAAAAAAATAAAAACCATAAAACAAAACTTATTCATGCCTCAGCAATGAGCTAAAATTCGAGAGTGGTATTTTGCATTTGCATAGCCTTGCACTGGGGACCGTTTCCGGTGAGAATTTAAAGTGTAAAGGACGACCCAGCGGATCGTCTTCATTCCCTTCTTGCCTCATTCAATTAAACCTTTTGAAGCGATTTATTCAACAGGAGCTTGCGTTTTCGTTGAATGTGAAATTAGAGGAAAAGACGTGGAAGTGTTTATTACGCCAGGATTTGTGAAGATAGTCCTGAATTCTGAGTAAATTGAAAGTGTCAGGCGTCTTCACGTTTTATTTGAAGCGATTAAAACGAACTGTAGTATTATTTTAATTGCAATATTATTATAATTACACTAAATGTTTCCCTCTTATTATTATTAGAATTCTGTAATTTCAGTTTGACTTTGTAGAAGAATAAGATTGAATTATTCACAATAATAATAATCAGTGTCATATAGTATAATAAATATATCATCTCCTCATAAAATTCAATGACAATATATGTATAGTATTAATTTTTTCAAGAAATTGGGGTGAAAAATCTATTTTATTTACAATTCAAACCCTAGACGGAAATTTCTTGAATAATCTTGTGTATTTATTGACCACTTTAATGCAACAATAACAACAATTCGTACAACGTACCTACAAAAATTATTAATTTATATATACGAATGTTTCAAAACATGTAATGCATTTACTTATAACTAATTATATAAAGAAAATTATTAATGCAGTGATTTAAAATTTGTTAAATGGCATGCAATGTATCTTTCTAATCACATTCACTGTAGAAACTGTGATGGAAGTACTAATGACGGAAATATTTCGTTTGTCTTCGTCAGTTTCGTTGAAAGCAGTATGTAAGCATTACAAGTTATACATTTATAGGAAGGCAAACGTAAGTTAAAGGAGGCCATGTATCACTGAGATGACATCATTAATTTTCACAGTATTTCACATACCAGAAATAAACACAGAAATCCGAAACTCAAACAGTACAAATCCTTTGAATGCCGTCTACATTTTTTCCCGGCGGCTTTTTTGCCCCCGTCTTACATCGAAGTAAATAATAATTTCTCAAAGTTTCTGAGCTCGAGCCTTCAGCGCCATAAACGAAGCGAAGAAAAATAAAAGACCGACATTGTTGATTCACCAGTACGCTCGGAGGGGGGACGAACCCAGGAATCTCAACTACTGACTGGATAAAGACGGAACTGCGCCGGGTTAATCGCATCTTGACATTAAAAAATAATACGAGGATAAGTTTTAAAAAATGGTTTCGTTGTGGACAGCTTTAAATTTCAATTTTGTAATACCAGAACATACATTTTAAATGAATTCTCCGTATCTGTGTTACGGCCTTCAGCTTTATCCTAATATTTCATAAAATCATATGGATAAATAATTTATTTATAATTGTATGCAGTTATGAATAGAGTGTATATAATCGAAATCAGTTATTTACTGTTCCCAAATATAAATTGTATCTATTGATATCGAGAGTATAATAAAATTTCAAAGTATTTTTCTGTTTTGTAAAACATGTTACATTAAATTGGTTGAAAAGTTGAATGGTTTGCCTATTCGATCTTTGTGCCTCGTGTTAAAAAATATATTTTCAAGAAACGTTGCAGTTTTCTCTTGTAAAATTGTTAAATATTCAGGAAAGTTGCCTCGGTAACGGGTGAGGGGCCCTCGAGTTACACAATCACAAGACGAGGCAAGAACGAAAATTACTTCGAGTGCAAATTATCTTCCTTATTGTAATTAACACCGCAAAAAGTAGGAAGAGTGCAAAATGTAAATCGCACCATTCAGGAACACTTTACAGAGTTTGTTCCCGTCCAAGGAACAAACCGAGAAGGGAGCAACTCCGTCGAAACTAATTATTCTGCTCCCTTCTGCAAGCAACCGACAACTATTTGGTACATTGTTTTCAATCTGAGTTTGGTCGGCCGGAAAGTCTTGAAGGCTTCGAATGTTTACTAACTGATATTATGGAATGTCTGTTCATAAAATGTCAATTTGACAAAGGTGTCAAAACACGTAGACTTTTCATGAAAAGTTCTTCTTGATTAACAAGTATTGTCTTATTATTAAAGTTGTAATGTATTTTAAATTTGAAATAAGTTTGACATCGCTTGATATTGAAAAGTATAAAATTAAATTAATAAACAATTTCACATTATTTACAAATGTCACAAGCAAAAGAAAACAAAACTTATTTTATAAAGAGGAAGTCTAAATTTTATTAATATTACAGCGTATGCAAAAGTATTGTCATTTTCGTAATGATATAATACATAAAAGTAATGTTTGCGGATAGCGTAGTTGTGATTAAGTCATATGTTTACGATAAAAATATATTTCATCTAATTTGTAGGTCAGATATTCGTTGTGTTTTCTAAAAACCATTATTAGATAACGCTGATAAACAAGAAGCATCCTGTGATTTAATTAATTAATTCAATTCAATGTTATTAATTTAAATACGCAGAAATACACTATCAAATTATTGAGGTTAATAGAATGCACCACAGGAATAAATTTCTTAATTTGATTTATATTATTTTTATTAAAAACAATGAGACAAAACCTTACGAGCCAAATAAATAAAACCCAGGCAATCTCGCCACTCAGCCATCAAGATTCTTCAAATATTCTTCTACTTAAATACCTCACGCTTCTTAATATTTCTATGACATATCTTAGAGGCTTATCTTTACTATGATCAGGATTTAAACCAAAAACCTGATACGTAGAAAACTGGTAAAGTAACAATAAGGCAATACAGGGAGCTAATGCCCTGACAGGACAAATTACTGGGTATAAAAGAATCCTAATACGATTTATAACAAGTTACCAGAAGTGTGATTCCGTATTGACGATGCGTCTGACTAATAAAAATGTATATTCCGGCACTACGAGATTTATATGAGACAAGATTTTTTTCAGGGTTGTGAACAGAGTGTGTTTAGAGAGAGATTGAAGATAAAAGTTTTTTTAATTTAATTTTAATTAAAGTGTTTTAGATTATTTCTAAACAAACTAATGGTGCTACTATCAGTTAAAAAAATCTAGCATACATGTAAGCAAACACGTATGAGCTCCAAACTCCATTTGCATCATGATGATTTCAATTGTTGATCTGAGTGCACCGGTACTAGCAAGATACTAGCAGTACCAAACTCTGCGATAGAATTAAAGTAATAAATTAATATCACAATGCCAACCGGGGATATTGTTAAGTATACTCGAATTCTTAAGTAATGCAAGTAGGAAAAACAGAACACGACATTGGCAAATCGGCGTGGTTACCCAGTAAGCATAAGCAGTAAGGACGCGGAGCCGCGCGAGGATCACTTCTCGGGACATAGACAAAGACGCTAATATATTAAACGTCAGAGATTTCAAGATTTCCTTGCCAGGACGCTGTGATGGGTTTAAAAACTGCGCTGTGTTCAAATTAAACGCGAGTCATAAATCAATTAAATGTGAAAAAATATGTCTTAATATTGTGCTTCAAAATAATATTGAGCTATGGAAATCTAGAGAACACAACATATTAAAAATTTGATAGAATCTATTGTAAATATTTGTGACTTATAATTTGAGAATATTTCAACTGTTTTCTTTGATAAGAATTTAAAATTATGGCGCTACAATACGCATAGTGATAGTATGTCTTTAAATTGATATTAATAAGAAGAATCAAAGAGCAGTCAGATGACAGCACTTCCATTAATCAGTTCTCTCACAGTCTATCGGAGGAAGAGTTCTTTCATACAAGGAGCAGGAAGTATAAGAGAAACGCTGTTACAATAAGAGCCATTCATATCGGACAAACGTGTTGACATCCCGGCTCTGTGTAAAGGACGAGGAGACTGATCTTTGAGAGGTAATGGATGGACCGAGCTCGGGGACTCTTTTGTGAGACAATATAAGCAAGGTTCGTCACGGCAGCATCCGCGGGGCTTGTAAAAAATCTCTCTCAGAAATTAAATCCTTATTTGATTATATGTGTGAAACATGAATCACCAGAAATAAAATATAGATTTCGTAGTAGTTAAAAATATTTTAACCCCGTGTAGCTACTTTGAGTTATATGTAAAATTAATTGAAAGCACACAAGTAAACAGATAAAACCACTTTGCTAACAATACAAGTACTGAAGTTCTCTCCATTTCAAAACGCGGTTGACGTCCGACAACTTCAAACCAGTGAAAGCGACAACCATTACTGTTGGCACTCTTAGTAATAATTCACGACTTGCCGCATCAGAGCAGTCTGGCCAACAGTGATAAGGATTGGGTGATGTAATAATATCTTAAAAAAATAGTATGAACTATTTATTATTTTTTCATATCCGCAGGCGTTATTGCAATGTACTAATATTTTACAAAATGCAGAAAAAATACGTTTTTATTTATACAACAACCCTGCTTGGGTAAACAGCGCGGGTTTAAAAGATATAAATTTGGTATCATTAAATTATCCTGAAAAAGAAGACATCGAAATGTCGCCAGATTCTCGGAGAGTTGTCAATTTCACTTTAACTTAATATATAAAAGGAACCATCTTTCAGTATTTGATTAATCGAAAACGAGTTGGTATAAGCGATATTGGCAAGCCAAACCAATAAATTATTTAAATATCCGATCTAAAATAACAACAGAGTCTTGTTATTAGATCCACATACAGAGTTGAGATAAATTTCTATGTATTTTTAATGCCCCGCGGGATATGCATAGACATACATTTCAGGAGTAGTTTTAATTTCTTGAATTGTTCTTACCTCACAGTTGTAAATATTAAAACAGAACCTGAATCAATACAAACAATGAGTCAGGCGATATTTTCTTGTTTAGCACAATACAAAAATTAAGAACAATGCTTGAAATGTTTTGGCTTTGGGCAACTCTGAACAATACCTGAAATTGTTTTTATAGCGTGTGGGCAGCAACCGTTATTGAACCTGATGACGTGTGTATTTTAAAAATAATATGAACCGATTGTTCACGAAACTAATGCATGAGTTGCAGTTATAAGTAATATCTAAATTAATTATTACTCCTAATAGAAAAGTTGCAATATCTGTTGCTCAGAATAATTGACTAATGTTAAAAGAACATGAAATATAGATTATGATTTATTCCTGTACAACCACCTGCAGTTGCATAGATATTTTAAATAATGGCATTCCTAGATATGCATCTGTGTTGTTTTGATTTTATTCGAGTAAACGACTAACTATTTTTTTTCAATAATACTTAAAACATGGCAAGGATATATATTATAGTCATAAAAGTTCATGTCCATAACACTCAGAAATATAGATTACTTAATAATGATTATTCAGTGTAACCATTGTAACAATGTGTATAAAAGTTAAATATCGTAAATTAAAAAATATATTTTTAAAAAACTTCTCGTTTCCCATGTATTATGTTTTCTTTCTCATTTAATATTTTATAAACCGTATGTTTGGGGTAATTTGCTTGAATTTCGCATTTATTTTGGCTCTTTGACTGTGAAAGAGATGTCAGGAGCATGCGAGAGAGGAAAATAGTAAAGACGTACTCCAAGAAAAATTTCACGTGCAATTTTATTGTTTTTATCTTTGTTTTGTCTTTTGTAAAGAGATATCCTTTGTGAAGGGATAATTTTAAAATACCATGAGCGTACATACGCTTGTAACTTTTTTAATAAATTTAAAACTCAGTGGAAAAAATACAATTCAAAAAAAGTTTGACCTTTTTATATCTTTCTTAAATCATTTTGTGAAGATTTCAATTCGAGGTTAAGTATTATTATTTAATTTTTACGTTCTTATGACTTGAAGGAGATGTGTTTTATTTTATATAAAAGCAATATTTTCGCAATGGAAATAAACATTTAATAAACGATTAATAGCATATTTTGGTACACGTTGGCGAAGTACAGGTTGTTATTGCAAATAATTTATTTTTTCAGAAAATTAAAATAGCACAATACGACCAACGCCCGGATTGTAAAAAGCGAATGCAAATTTGATAAGTAGCTAATAAATAAAATAACTCATTGTTTAATCTATGCGACGTATTTCATACCTATTAGGTTTTAGGCGATGCTTGATGCAATGTATAATCATTCTTGGAAGGTTTCATTTTCTTTTTTAAAGTATTAAACATGTTAATAGTTTGACACAATATAATTTTTATAAAATGTTGATAATAATGAAATGGTATCTAATTATATTACTTAGCATTTTTTTGATTATTAGTACATGAAAATATATGTCTTGGTATGAGGTTGTAGATATACTATATAAGACAAAAGATTATTTTCATTTTCACTTCTGAGGGTTGTGATCCTTTGACATAGCGTTGTACTCGATTTATCCAGGTCCCTCCAATGGCCGCTGCCCCACGCAGCTCCCAATGTTGAGTCGATTGAGTGTCCTAATACTCTCTTTGCTACGATGTTTTCCAGGGTTACAAGGATTGTCCGGTTTTACTTGCAATATCCTTGCATTTTCAAAAATCGCACCTAGTTAAAATTGAGTGGAAAAACTTTTTATTTATGTGTACGAAAATATTTCGTTATATTCTTGAAAAAAAAATTGACACTAAACTATTTTCGTTACTTGACATTCTTTATATTCTAGCCATGATTCAAATAGCAGTAAAAAAAAAACCTAAGTTGTCTTTATGTACGACACTGAATTTTGGTTTTTTGAGTGGTTAACCTTCTTATAATCACCAATATAATAAGGATGTCATGATATATACACAATTTCAACATCAAAAAAAAAATTATTCGTGAATAACATGAATAATGAAAAACCATTATTTCCGATTGAATAAACAAACTAATATAAGTATGCAATCAACACTCACCAAAACAGTATCATAATCAAATGCCGAGTAACAGGAGAAAACAGCAAGAGACACAGAACCAGAAAACCTTGATTAGAGCAATAGAGAACCCGACCGCGGAGGTGTGCGTGCGATATTTGATTTCTTAATTAGGGCGGGTGTTTTTGCACCCCTTCGGCAAACAAGCCTTTTTGGCGCTGAATAATTTGCGGGCCGCAAACAGCGACTGCGAGCAGGCAAGGGCCGAGTGCGGTGAATGTGCCTGGTCATTTAAGTGTTGGGTTGATAAATAATGCAAACTGATGATTTCGAAAGCTTCTATTGTATAATTTACTTTGATGGATATACACGAAAGCAGCAACCGAGGAGTAAGTTTCATTTTATCACATATTTTATCGCTATAAATAAATTGAATCAATGTAATAAATAATAAACTTATGCATCACTCTCAACATAGTATAGAGGTTAAATTAACATGTTTTTTTTAAATATTATTTAAAAGTCTTACTACTGCATTTTATTTACATATTTTGAGAGATACATCGCAATGTAGGATTAGAACTTTACCAGTGGATGTTATTGAATTGTATAGAAAAATAATTTTTACTAAGAAGATATTCAAGTTTAAAATTTGATTACGTTAAGGCGAAATTTATTAGATAAAAATTTGCAAAACTAGAACAAAAATAATCCGTTGGCGGAACATTACGTAAGCGCGGCCTTACGCCCCTGATTTTGTGCAGGGGTTGGAAAAGCAGAGGGCGGTTAGACCAGAGAAGGCTCGGTTTTCAAATTATAGTTGCGGTTTTAATAAAACTCAGTGCTTTGGCCTGCCTTTGTGTGAAGCTATTGGCCATCCTGATCGTCGGGCCATTGTGCGGACCGGCTTGCAAGCGGTTTCATTCGTTATTTTCTGAAATTAGCATGTTTGGCAAATTCCAAATTCATTTAGTTGTATAAAAATTTTCGCTGTGGCTTCCTTGGAACAACTTATATATTAGATTTTCGCTATGTTAACCTTATTTTCTATTCATTTTTATCATAAAGAAATTAAAATAATTTAATTGGTTAAGAAATCTCTTCTGCTGTGCTAAAAAAACAAACATCACATTATATATGATAACACATTACATATTTTTTTTAATCTTTGTTCAAATATATTTAAAATTCAATTATAAGATTATATTTAATAATTAATTATCTTAATCAAAATGTGCAATTCGCTAGATATAATATCTATTTAGTCTGAATTCTTTTATTAAATACAAATGCTGATATCATTCATTGAGTCAAAAGAGATAATTCAGTGTAATTATATAAAGATAGTGATTCAATGAGTTATAAAGTTTTTTGTCGGATTATGTAGATTGTAAGCGAGCATAAATATAAGTATTTTTTTTGCCATAAAATGAAAATAGGACTGATTTTCTTAAGACAAAAAAATATATCAAACAAACATACCGTTTTGACATATATTTTTGAAATAACATAAAATTAGTAAGCCGATGTAAAATATGTATATCATTCTGTTGGAAACAAAGTTAAAAGACATTTCGTTGATATAGCGGTGAAAAATACTTTAATATCCCAATAATTAGCATAAAATATTATTTTTTAGCGTAAAATGTCGCCCCCGTTAATAAGGCAAAAGTTACCCTTCAAGTCTAGAGCAAATCCACGAGTACGGCCTTCGCCGGAGCGGCTCGTACATTAATCAACATCACCGCAAAATTCGTTCCGAGGGCTCTTCTAGAACCTTCGAGAAGTTTTGGAAGGTAAACTTGGACCTGTGGTTCCATACATTATTGATCACTCCGAAATCTCATGCAGATGCGGACGTACTGGTACCCTCCTCGTGTCACACGATGCTGCGAGATGATATTCAGGGCTGATGAGACGTAAACCGTCTTAGATTAGACATCAAAAGTTGTAAATTTTATCAATATTCGAAACAGAAGTATTATATTTTTAAAATAAGTACAGTTTTAATTTGCCCTTAATAATATTTTTTATTGATTTCAAAAATCAAATTACTTTTTATGGCAAATTATAGGAAAATATAAATTCTGTAAGATCGTATATCATATCGGCATGCTATTCAATTTTGCGACTAATTCTATTGATCAAAACGACTATGATTGATTTAAAATTATTTTTTTTGAAAATATTTACGAGTGCAGACTGATGTTAATTGAAATTGAGCTGAGAATAAACCCAACCAGACCAGCAAATTTAATTGGGTTTTAGTCGAGCATTTGTTAAACCATTTGAAAGTTCACGGCCCGAATGACGTCACTCGTGCTCTACCGTCCCGGCACCGCCACTCTCTGGCACAGGAACTGCTAATGCTGTACTGTACTGGGAAGGCTTCAGAGTGGCTCTAGCTCGACCTGCAAACTCTAAGACCGGTTCGACGGGGCCGATGACGTAAGACGACTGAAGCAAAAAGTTGCTCCAAGTCATCACAGCTTAAAGCTTTGAAAATGTCTGTGAGTTTTTAAGGAAGTTTTAAAATCAAACACAGCCTCACACTATTTTAAAAACGTTAAAATATATAATCAATAAATCAATGTCTAATACCCACGCAGGCTTACTGACATAAAAATACATTTTAAATGCACGGTACATACACAACAAACAAGAAAACGATATTTCTAATCGCACTAAAATAAATATTACTAGAGTATAGAGTACTTTAAAAATGAAAAACATAATCAAATTAAAAAAGCAGTAAAATGCAGCGATTCCTAATAAATAATCACGATTAAAAAATATGTACGCTGAATAAATATTTACAATATTAATTTTATCAGTATTTTTGATAAAATTGACCTCGCCTTAAAATGACTAAATTCAGTAGATAAAGATAAACGTATATATAAATGCTACATCACCTAATTTAGTCAAACCAGATATATTTGAATATGAACTTTTGAACGGGTGTAACCAGGTATTTTTGAATGCATTTATATATATACGTACGGTTGCTTTAAGCTTTATCGGTGCATTGTGAAGGACCCGGTGAATGATCGCGGAATGTATGAATCAGCAACGGATTCCTGAAAATACAGCTCAGGGTCATCGATTCCAAGAATTTAACCGGAAAGATCGACATCCCAGGTCATGCGACCTGATACATTTTGAACATCTCTCTCATACATCGACCCTCATACATTGTCCTTGAATATTCTATAAATCTTGAACGTGTTAGCCTAGATATTATTTAAAAAAATAATAACTTTAAGTCATTTTAAGTCATTGGCTGACCAACCACATTAAATAATTATTTTACCGATCAATACCACGATATACCTAATCTAATTTTCATCGTCTTCACTAGCATATATTTAGACATATGTAGAGTATATAAATTGAACTCAAAAAGCAATATGGGGAACCATATTAAAGATTAATAAATTATGACTCAATGCTTATTCACAGGATGCCAAATGATCGATTCATCGATGACGAATCGATAAACTCCAAGTGAATGATAAGTCAATAAATATGATTCAACTCTTATATATCAAATAATGTTGTATCTCCCTATACGAGCACCTCTTCCTATCGCGTTATCTACAACCGCAGAGTAGATTGCATTCGCAAAGCCCATAGAAGTAACCCAACTTACTCATTACTAAATCTATTGCAACTTCTTAGAAGCAACATTCTAAGTACCCTCCTAATCCGACACGTACGGAATCTACATCTCCTTCCAACTTGCAAGTCGTAAACTACAAATAAGCGAGAAAGGTATATTCAGATTACGCTGCATAAAGCGGTATTCAATTCCTTGGCTTTGTGTATTCGTATCACTGGACGGTTGCCATATGGAAAATGAATATCATGACAGTAAAAATATGCTTAATTTATATATCCCGGCGATATTTTCAATTTAACACTCGAGGTAAAAACCTTATGTATACAAGGAACAACATGATTTTTACATTATCTGAATATTATTGATTATTTTATCTTATCTAAGCAACTTAAGATAACATTTTTGTGAAAGAATGATTCACGGTTATTTTATAGTGAGTAACGAAAAGTCTAAGAAAAAAAATATTTCAAATAGATATTTAAAAATGATCAATATTCGTGGATACACTGACAAGACGTCCACATTATGATTACGTAGCAAATGGATTGAGTTTTTAATATATATAAAAAATATATTATTTACCTGAGAACGTATTCAATAATATATATAGACAAACGTTTAATTGTAACTCAATTTTTGTTTTAAACGTTAATTTGAGATGGTTGATTTAACTTTGAAATAAACACATGTGAAAGACTCTTTCATTTTTGACAAGCCACATTTAAAACGCCTAGTTTTTCTCATTATTGCTGTATTATGTGTTCGAGCCTTAACTCTATAGAGAAGAACTGAGACAACATGTTTTAACATTTCGTGAATTTTTTTTGAATATGATGATGTTTATGCATAAAATTATAAAAGCGTGTGAAAAATATTGCTAAACTGTTCCGATGACGTTTATATCGAGGAAATCCTGAGAGATGGCTGCAGTAGTTGCATTTGCAGCTTCCAACGTAAGAAATGTGATAAACGGTTATGATTATTCTGTAAATACCGTCCACTGCCGCGCGCTGTACTTGCAATCCACGTTGCTTTTTTATTACTTTCAGAACGAGAAAATTGCAACAGTGCTGCATTTGAATACAGCGTGTACTATTGCCGTTTTAAAACTGCATATTGCTATTGATAAAAGCACAATCGAGGATCATAAGCAATGATTATAGATAAAGCATTATAAGTCATTTGCTCGGCAACGACATATTAATAGAGTTGATCTGACTTATAAATTTACCGATTAATACCGATTTCACCGAAAGTATTATTACACAGAAAATGTGTTGTCAAAATATGAGCAGTCGGTTATATTAATTGAATGTAAATTATCGAAATATCTATACACGAAATATCTATCGGAAGAATTTGCTTTTTGTGTACATACTAAAATATGTAAATCCTTCTTCAGAGTTTTCTAAGACGTACAACGCTTATTTCTTTGGATGGAATACACGCAGGATAACTGCAGTTCTTTTGTGAAGTTGTCGACTTACGTCATACAAAAGGTTTTATACTCAAATGTTAGAATCCGTTATTTATATCAGATATTTTTAAACGCATAAAAAACAATCAATGGCAAAATAAAGAATTCAATATATTTTTTGGTATATCATTACTTTGAAGACTACCAAGTTGTTAACTTAATTTTTCAATTAAAAGTAGTTCATCACAAATGATGAGATATTTATCTTCCATTTAAAATATGATTAAAATCAAATCATAAAAGGTTGTTATATTCTGTCAAAATCTAATAATTCTTATATGAAATCACTTGATCCAATTTAAAAACAATCTAAATTTTCAGTTTCATATAAAAAAAATATCTAAACGGACGACTAATCCGCTTGGAAAATCCCTCACAGTTGCGTTGCTAAAATCCACATGGAATTCCTGCCTCTCTAATTGTTCTTTTCGCTCTGGCAAAAGAATATAAAGAAGGAAAAAAAGTCCGCCTTCAAAAATACCTCAGCCAAGTTTCGCTTGCGAAGTTTTCCTGTTGAACTGACAACAAAAAAACAGCGTTGCATAGTTTCGCCGAAATGCCAAGTCAGGCGGTGTAAGAAAGTTTCCCGAACAAAAATAATTTCAGAAGATTTAATGAAACAGTAAAAATCAAATCCATCCCAATGCGCTTAGCGCTTGGGTGCACGAAGATGAAATATGCCTGGTGCAAAATTCACCATATCTCGTCAATAACTTTTTTATAATAATTTTCATCTGAGTTAACCTTATGAGTTTAAGTGTAAACAATCTATATTTTTTTCATAATTTATTTTCCATATTCTACTTGCTACACTTTTTTTACTAGCGTAATCAGAAGTAGCGCCATGTATTAAAATTAATATAAATGATAAGTATTACTGAAAATAACAAGAGATGACGCTAGATTATTAAAATTGTCGCTTTGAATTAACTAACGTCTAAAAAAAGCGTTTATTTTATACACTGCTAAGAGAATTGTATATATTGCGTACTTCCACAAGTATCTGAAGAGGATATTTTTTTTTCTTTTATAGAACCTTTAATTCTCATTAAAAAACAAGCACGAAATGTGTATACTTAAATATAAGAAAAAACCCCATAGAACTACAATTTTCAGAAATAAAATTTAATAAAACCTTCATTGTGCTACTTTTATGTTAGAAAAATTAATGGATTTTAATAAAAGACGGTAATTTAAAATATTTCGAAATTCACTTCATACAAAGAGAAATAACAAAAACGACCGGTTCAATAACCCGAAATTAAATGACACCGTGCCGAGCCTAGAGTTCCCTTCTACTAATGACATTTATAATAAACCCAGTTTTTTTTTCAAAATCACATCAGAAAACAATCAGGAGGGTAATAATGTAACAATGGTTGTATTTTTATTGATTCGCCGCCTAAGTACCGACGTGCTCAAATACCTTCGAAAGCCAAAATATCTTCTATAGGCTTTACAAAAAAAAACTTATTTTTAAATTAATAAAATATATTCGGTGTATAACAAAATGATTATATGTATTATACGATTTTTTTATAAAAATATAACGACCAAGATATTTTCTTACATCTATAAGATTGCGCGGTGATTGACTTATCAAATCGTACATTATAAGAATCTCTTGATTTGTGTCAGTTTATTCAAAATATAATATAAAAATAATTATTAAAAATGTAACTTATTGTCCGTATAATAAGCGATTTAATTTCATTTAACCAACTTTGAATTATATACGGTAACCAACATTACAGTATCCGTCTGTAAGTCAACAGAAAAGAATGCAACCTTTCAGTACAAATTTATTACGCCCATACGTCTCGGAGGCGAGAGTATAAAATGACTCGTTAAATATTTACAGCGTCGGGAGAATTCCCATAGCATGGACGCACAAAAATTATGGGGATTTCGAGGAAAAGACGACGATTCGTATACGCGCCTGCACTCTGGTACTTTATGGGACTTAACTTATGTTTATTGACGCTGTTAGCTGGATATGACGGGATTGTTGCTACAATATAAGGGGAGATGGATTATCAATATAGTGTAACTCATAACCTTATTTTCTAGTACAAGTACAGTTAGCGACGATAATTTATTACATTGACATGGTAGTAAAATATATCATCGGAAATAAAGCGGCTCTAAAGATCTGTGAACATTTGGATGCAAGACAAACTGGTTGACTTGATATTGAAGATATTTCAGCATCAGAAAAATGGTGTTTTTATTCACAACTTGAATATATCAGATATTTGAAGCTACAATGAAGGATTGGATGAATTTTAGAATAATGCAATTAATATGAATATTTATTTTTGTGATTGCGTTTGTGTATTTAGGGTTGTTGTGTTAGTCACGTATTTTCAAAAATCAATTGACGCTATAAACGGGATTTTGAGCGAGTATTTACAATTATTGTGGAGTCTTCAAGAACAGCCAGAGAGTCATGAGTCCACCCTGTAGATAACACTGTTGTTGGTTGAGACTGCCCTCAACCTGTATTCGGTTTGATAATTTCGTGAAACGAGGTGTCTTAATGAGACTTGGAACTATTAAAACACCATTAATATATTTTATATTTTGTTTTATTTTTTGACATAAAGTACTTGATGGAATTTCTTGGAATACTTGGATATTCCCACATTTTTTGACTTGACTAGTTTCGCCAACGTGCTCGATTATCTGGGTGCATCTTTGTGCAGAACATATAATATTTATTTTGCTTTAAGATGCCAACCTAGCATGCTAATGAAAATATTCGTGTCAAAAAATTTATTAATTTTGAATAACGCTAAAAATATTTAAAGAAAAAAAATTCAACAACTACAAAATATGTATATAACATTAAAATTTATATATTTGGAAACGAATTCGCATACTTTTCCGTTAAAATACATATTTAATGTAGATTTTAATATTTTTAAAACCATCCATCTCAGTTCCAGCCTGGTTTCATTTTGTGTGTAATTTGTTTCGTAGGACAAATTTAGTAAAATATTATTTTTACTTGAAAAACTAACTTTTGACTATCAATTAAGAGACAGAAAATAAATTATCACAGAATACTGATGAATGCATTCAAAACACAAAAAAAACTTTGCGTTTATAATAATTTTTAAATAAACAATATTCTAAAGAGAACGGCTAATTTAAAGTCAGTGAGTATTTATAACAAGCAAACTTTAAAAGGCCGTCAATTACTTGATTTGTTAATTTTTTTTAAAAGTAAATAATTAATTAAAAAAAGGAAATAATTCATTCAAAGTTTATTTTGCCAACGTCCTTCGGCGCGCTTCCCATTGTCGCGCCCCCTCCCGCCCCAGACAGCAGGAGAGGGGATGAAATCTTTTCTAAAACTGAAAAGTTCGAAAAATAACTTTTTGACCTATCCGCTTTTTTCACGTCTCTAGAAGTTTTATCCTCAGCCGCTTCCTTTGGTATAATATTTTAAAAAGCCATTAGTCGCATACGCCACTCTGGCACCGAGGCCCCACCCCCGTGGACAATTAGAAACAAGCCAAGAAAGCTCAGAAAACATCCGCTGAAATTAAGTTCTCTTGGAACGGTTTCAAAAGGACCCTTTCAAGATAATAGTGAATTTTTTGGGTCAAATCAAAGCGATTATTTTAAATATAACAGAATAACCCATGGGCAGAGAGGTGACAACACCAAGGCAGCTGAAGACACGAAGACACGTCGTGTTTTATTTAAAATAAAAATGTTTTTAAGCAATGCAATCCTTAATAGACTATGACGTAATACTGACTTAAATTCTATTCAAAATATCTTCAAACACATAAAAATTAAATGCATCAAAATATTAAAAAATACAAAATGATCTTTAATAAAAAAATATGAACTAGAACGTAAAGCATACCGTCTGTAACAAGATAAACAAATCTGAGCCCAATGCTAAAGGTACATAATTGTGTTTTTTTAAACGTATTTTTAATTTACCAGGCATTTTTATACTAAACACCTTTCTATTGTCAGATTCCACAAAGGGTTTCTTATTGTGCATAAATATATTTTTTGCTTGTATATAAAAATAACCGACAAAAATATGAAATATCTAGAGTTCATCCCTAATAGAACCACGTACGTTCTGTTACACAGGGCATTACAGAACAATTAGCCCAAGAGCAGCTGCCTGTGCAGTTCGCCCTATACATATGTTTGTTATTAAAGCCACATAACACACCCCGTGCTCTGATGACCCGGCGGTGCTCTCTGCTGGCCTGTTAATTGTAACCGAGTGTGCTCTACGTGATT
Organism: Atopsyche davidsoni; assembly: GCA_022113835.1. Classification (NCBI taxonomy): domain Eukaryota; kingdom Metazoa; phylum Arthropoda; class Insecta; order Trichoptera; family Hydrobiosidae; genus Atopsyche; species Atopsyche davidsoni. Next base: position 2,331,074 of record JAILWY010000006.1, on the reverse strand, counting down.
AGCAGCAACTTCGAAAAAAGCAGTTACAAAAACTCAACCGTATTAAATTTATATCTCAATAATTTAACAGGGAACAAAGTGTTCCAGTTATGCAGTTGTGTATTTTCAATTATAAATATTTTTATTATTACTATAGATTTCAAGTCTATGGTAGATCATTCTCTAAAGATTTACAATAAAAGTGCAGAATGGTTTTGCGTAGACATACACAAAGCACACGATAATTGCGTGCGCAGTGAGCAAAAGAGGCATGTGCGTAGCGAGACTGTGGCATATTTATTCTCCAGAAACACGGCACAAAAAACCGCTAACAAATAAAGCTCATAACTCAAACAAGTGGCGGGGTGGTATCAACCCTGGAAGAATTTATCCATCCAACCCCTTCGCTTCCGGCCTGATTTATAATTCATAGAATTCAGCGGGTAATTTTCGTTGCCCCTCCTGGCTCCGGGTGCTGGCAGGTTAGCAAGGATTCCCACTTAGGATGTTTCGGGATCAGAGGGCGTTTGTGATTTTGTCCTTTTTATCTTGGCTTGTTAGGGTTGAAATGAAGAGACGATTTATACAAAGAGATATTAATGATTTATACACTAGGTTTGAAAACCAAGAACTGCGTTATCTTTTACATGGAATGAGTTTAAAAATAAATTGTGAAAGAAATAAAGTAGACAACGGCAGTCGGTGTTCGTGGAGTTAATTTATCAAAATATATAAAGTAGTTAGCTAAATGCTTTATTTAAAACAGATTGAAAACACACAAAAGTCTAGGGCAGAAAAAAATATGTATGTAAAAAAAACATTTCCTTCAAAAACGCGGTGTCTCGCGTAAATAAATTAAAATGAGATTATACAAAGTACGCTCTATCAAAAATATTAAAAATATTTACACAAAATATTATTTAAAAAACAAGTACAATATATATCGCCTTTCAAAACCTGTCTTCGCTAGTCTGCATGAAAAGCGAAAGAAGGCCATAATATGCAATAATATCCTAGCCAATTTACTATCGGCTGTCGGCTTGCGTGTATGAATCCGACGTAGGTCAGGCGTTTCAGTCGGGATCCACCAACAATGTGCTTAATTCAAGGTGTTTAGATGCGGCGCTAAACACATGGCTTCAATGAGGCGTAATGTGGCCCATTGTGACGGGGGAGGACACCGGCTTGCCCTGCGGTGGGCGGCGACTCCTCCCATTCTGCTTGAATTGGATCAGCCCGCGTCGAGGATTAGCAGATGCTTCACAACACTTCCAGGCGAACCGTCAGCGCTTTGCTACCGATGAAAAGCTTCATTCAAAGAGTTAAACCGTGCTCAACCGAGTACTAGAAAAAGACCGCGGTTTATTGACGATATATCAAATATATATATATATTCGATATATTCCAAAAAGAATATCGGGTTATTGCAGTTGTGACCGTTATTGCGATATGCTGCGAAATTTTTTGGGCCCAGAGTTGCACGAGTTTCAAGTTTCAAGAACGTGGTTCCAACAAGTTGCCATACATCCAATCAATCAATTGAAGCTGTTAACAAATTGTTCCCTGATAAGGTCAATTCACCTAGAGGTAACAACAACTGGCCTCCCAGAAGCCCCGACCTTAGCCCTCTTGACTATTTCGTATAGGGATACCTTCTGACGAACCTAACGGAATTGAAATAAAACATCAGGTCAGAAATGGCAGCAATATCGGAGGCTATGTGTCAGCGTGTTATCAGCAATCTTCGTTCTAGATTAGAAGAGTGCCAACAGCGTAACGGTAACCATTTGGATAGCATCATATTTTAGAAATAATTTTCCATTTCGTATTTTTATAATAAACAATTTAAAAAAATACTTGATTACTAGTAGTTTTTATTTTACTGAACTAACAAATACCCGATACTCAGTTTGGACACCCTATAGTAATAATAAAACAACAATTTTTATGTATATAATAATACAAGTGGTTTTTTAAGTAATATTAAGTTGTGACCAATGAACCAATGATATCAATTTTAAAACTGTGTTTGTTTGCAGTAATGATTTTATTTGGTGTTCTGAAATATTTTTCATAAATAAAAATTGACCATGCAACTTGAAAAAAAAGCTATAAACTACAAAAACTGGACCTACAGCAATGGTACAAAACGCGCTTTACAAATTAATAAAATGGTACATAATAGCGGCGCGTCAAATGCCAATAGTTTTAAGCATTAATCAAAAAAGCAATACGTCTGTTTCGTTGATTCAGCTGTGTAAATTTAATAACGAAACCATTGAATAATGCACAGCCGTCAAATATCGGTCGGCGAGGTGTCTTGCGGGCCATTATTGAATCGACCGCAAAGCTGAGGGACACGACCGCTCGATTAATATTCTCTCGACATCGATTATGGTTCCTTCAGGAATAGCCGCTCCCGGTGCGGGCGGCAGGTCTCAGCCCCATGGAATATCATAATGTAGCGTAATCGATAATAGCCATGATAACCTATCACAATTAAGATGCTATCTTCGGCCTGCTTTGAATTAACACCGCTTTATAAACAACGCTTGGCTATTATTAGTAATCCAAAAATTCCCAGCGGATTTATTCACAAAGGCGAAACAAAGGTAGCTTATGTGGTGGTTTTGTGTACGTTTAGCTTTGTAACTTTGCAAGTCTATTTTTGGGTGTATTATATCAAAATATTTTTTTCAGTTATTATAGACGCGTATTATATAATGCTTTTGCATCGGAATATTGTGAAGGTTTATTTTTTTTTTTTAATTCTCATGAGCTTTATTGAAAAGCTGATATTTGTAACTAGATTTGTAGCTGGAATGTTTGGCGAACTTTTGTTCATTTTCATTGTATTGATGTTGACAGTTTGCTGATATACATCAAATAGAAACCGTCAACTTCAAGGGAAAATCATAGATCATAAAGGTTTGATCAACTTTGATGAATCAATTTTTAAATGTTGTTAATGAAAAATAAAAATATGAATTGAACAAATTAAATATATTATTGGTATTCTCGTAGAAGTTGGTCCTATATTCATATGTGACTTTTGCTGTCTTTCCGTATGTATAATAAAAATATACCTTCAGATTCATAAAACCGAATGATTTATTATGTGTTTTAAAATTGGCTATACCTATTGTGAAGAGGTACGATTGAGGAAATAGGACGCGCGGTCATTTATCTTTCAAATTATCAATTGTCAAATCGCTCACAGTAAAACCACCCTCGGGGAAACAGGGCTGATGGACGTTGGTTGGGTAATCTGTTTAGTCCAGGACGTCAGGGGTTGAGATTTAATTAAATATATCCATTTTATCTGACCCACTTCTGACGGGGACAAAAACTGACACGGAATCGGAGAAAGTGAAGTAGCAAAAAGTGAATCAAAATATTACGTTGAATCATTTCAATCGCTGTTAAATGGAAAGACATAAAAAAATATTGGTAAGACACTATCATTAAGTATAACAAAGTTATCAATTGTAGATAATGTTGGAAATTATTTTTAATTCAGTCAAAAATGATCACATTATATCGCTAAAATAATTATAAGTCAAAATATACTACAACTATATCTTAGATCGTTTTACGATGGATATATAATCTTATTGATCCAATAGTTGCACCAAAAACGCTCACTTCAATATTTTTATGTGCCATTATGTCGAAATCGACATAATGACGCATAATAAAAATATTCTCTCATTTTCAGCCATGAATACTGAGTTTTGTCAACTTTCAACTGTCAACCAAAATCAGTTAATAACGATAGTTGTAATTTACAAAGATACTCTAAAAATCGTGAAGTATTACGAAAAAACAGCCAATAAATAAACATAGAAGTTACTTTAAGCAAAAATATTTTTTAAAGAGACAAAATTTATTTATTAACTACGTAAATAGACGATACAGAATCTTCAATAAATTTTTCGAAAAATAAATAGAGTACCTTTTATCATAAGCTAAGAAAAAAAACCAACGATAAAATACTAAAAATGTATTTATATTTCTTAATATATTGCCTTATTTCTAGGATATGTCGACTTTTTTATATTATTTTTACAAAAACTTGTTTATCTTCAACGAAATTGCGATTACTTCATGATTCAAGTAAACAATATGCAAAATAAATCCTAGAATTAGGATGTCCCTCATATTAAAAATATACTGGAAAAATACATTCGCAATATTGGCCTGACAAGAGCATTGGATATCCCGGGCTCTTGTTTTTCCTGTGTCCGACTTCCCTTCACGGGGACTTCCCGGAAACAACTACGGGAGCCAGGGGGGACATTGATGGAAATATAATAGATATCTCACTGAGAGAATGAAATTCGATATATGCTCCTAATAAATAAATAGAACTATTGAGCAAATAAAGTTATTTTTGATGTTTAAAAAATTTAGCTGTCTGTGTGTATTTTTTAAGATCGAAGTATTGAGTTGTAATATTTACGCGTTAAGATATAAATAATTATATTTTAACAACGTGAAGCTTACACTGAGTTATAATGATTGTATATAACAGATAATAAATTGATAGTTATTTTTATAGTCATTAAAATAGTTGTATATTAAAAATTTAAGCTTTCAATTATATACGTAAATATTTTAAGCGGCTGTTGAGATGTCAAAGAGAGATATCTTTGATTTCTATTTAGAACATATTATTGAATACTCTCTTGCATGAATTGAAAGGTCACATCGCTGCTATTATAGACAAGAACAAAATGAGAACCGAAGCTAAGTGCATCCTTTTATCTAACATAGGTATTATCATACAAATGATGGATTATTCAGGTAGCTATCACTCCAGCACACTTCCATTGCAGCATTCAGCTACGACAGTTGCACATATGCAGGTCTCGTCTTCCTGTGGGATGCATTCATCACGATCAGTTTAATGCACTTCGTCTGCGAGACAGGCAGAGGGCCATGCATCAGATTTGATGTATGCAAATCCTCGGGAGGGGAACCAACCAATGAGAATGCGGAGCTTTGACACAAACAATTTGATTGACGCCAGACACTTGAATATCGTAATATCATTCAATACCAAATCATAATTCATGAATTAAATTTGATATTAAGCTAACTGAATAAAATGATATCAGAAAATGTAGTGAATAGAACAAAAAAAATTATGATTACTATACGAAATACCAAATATATTTCTATTGAAAAATAATTCAGACTTGAAACGAAACCAAAAATATATACTATTAAAGAGTATTTTTTAAATTTTAAATAATTAAACGTTAATATCGTACTATGTTCTAGTTTAGAGATATCATTGTTTTGTCACGTTTTATCTGATTTCATGAGTGATAAGACATGCTTTTGGGTACTTTAATCAGTCGAATCGTAATATTAAAGATTAAAACAACGAAATACAAAATTATAGATTGTTTGAACTGACTTGTGTTTGTTGGGTATATTGTATACATAAGTATATGACAGTTGACAGTCGCAAGTTTAGTAATAAAGTTTTGATAGATTTTAGATTAAATTATGTTTGTCACACGAATCGTTTCAATTACGTGTTTGAGAACTAATAACTTCGAACATAAAGTGGGCTTTTATTTTGTATTAAAATTACCTGTATTGCGACGGTCACGTTCACTTATAAAAACAATAAATATATTCAAAAAAATTACTTAATGACTTAGTGAAGTACAGACGTAGGTACGAGACAGCCAAATAAAATTTCAGAAATTATATGCAATGTAGATCATAGAGTAAACTTTTGACCTAATTTTTCTCCTATTTTTTTTATACAAACGATCAATTACTACTAAATTGAACTGAGAACAAAAAAGAATTTTCCACCTTAGTAATAAGCTAGGTCTAATAATTAAGAAGTTGCATTGTTGCTTACAGAATTGTTCTGAATGGCAAATGATTTTGATGCTAAAGATGATATTAGTCGCTGGCATTAATTTATTCAATGAGCATGAAAAAAACCTAAGGCGTACTCTGATGAGCTTTTTGTTTCTTTGAGATACGTAGATTTTATTATCTATGCAAAATATTTGATTTAAGTACGAAAAAATGTTTCATTAGTCAATAGGCATTATATGAATCAGTTCGATTTCTAGTACAGCAGACCAATCGTAAGAGGTTGAATTAGCGTTGGTTCAATTACTGGTTTAGATAAAGTGAATCTAAACTGCTCTGGTCTGGTGAACGATTCCCACTGGGCCTATTAATGTATATTTAAATCCACTTGATAAGCTTCTAAGAGGACTCCTCCCGAGTCGGGCGAGGCGCCACTCCAGCCTGAAGCAAGGAACTTAAATATTTATCATTTTATAAATAGCATCGCAGAACGTGAAATTTAACGCGTCTTGGATAATCCTTCTTGTATTAGGAGCTTCAAGCAGGCTTCTGAATATATTTGCTACTATTATAAAGTTCTGAATGGTAATGAAGAGTGTATTCGTAGATTTTAGTAAGTGTTGCTATGGGGTGATTTGATTTCTCCAAGAGACCTAACCAATGGCAGTAAAGGGGTATAAATCTGTTTATTTTAAGTATATAAATGACAGATTAATGTCTTGTGGGTGTACTTTTTAATGATGACATCGTTATTAAAGACAGTTTTTAAGGTATTGGCGAGATTTTGCAAAAAATTACATACCAATGCAATAAGTTATTATCCAGTTATAGACGTACGCATAGCAGTTAATAACAAATTAAACTACATAGAACAAATATAGAGTATTCGACCCGTATTTAATGGTTTAATTATATTAACCTGAAATAATATTTGTATAAACACAGTATTAAATACATAATATGTGATGCCGTTCAATGCACTCTGAAAATCCCCTACAAATTACCGCGTGTACGATTGTTAATTACGATCAGTGGATATATTTTACTGCTGCCAACTAGAATTCAAATTTAATTTATATATATATATGATTATGATATATGTACGATTATTGAGGGTGTGTGCAACGATGCATCTAATTGTTTCATTATATCGTATACAAAGATTATTCCGCTTTAAAACATATTTAGCTTAAACTATGTTTATACAAATGAAATGATTACACATCAGTTGATAATCTCGTTTTGAAATAATAATGCAAATATTAAGTCTACAATCGAAAACGGTTCAGTGCAAAGCGCACGAAGTGGTCTCCAGCAACGAATGGCCGCGCAATCATGGCGGGCGACCACTCCGAATGTGCTCGCGAATAAAACTGGTTAGAAGGGGGGCAATGGGGGTGGAGGGGGAGGGGGGTTGGTGGTCGCCAATGACGTCATAAAAATATGAAACCGGCGAGGTGGTGGGTGGGCCAACCCGACACCCGTCGAGGCTCCGTGGAAACTAAAGCACTCGTGAAACTTCTGGTCACTAACAGCAGGCGAGAGTTCTATCAACCGAACTGCCCGTTTAATCGAATGACACGTGAAACCTGTATGGGTGATCAGATTAACCAAACTAAACTAAACTAAATACAGAAAAATTATAAAAAAACAAAAATCATACACAGGCGTATAATTTGATTTCAACTTGAGATCGCAGCTTGTCCTGCTTTTCATATTATACGTGGATCCACAAAACTATGATTGGCAAAAGAGCGTTCAGAACAAAATTATTATAATAATGTTCCATTTGTTTGACTTAATATAAAATTATATTAAAAACGTTACGAATTTAATCAGTTTGCCGTTGATAAAAAGTTCGGCTTTATAAAGAAGTAAAGACAATGAGCAGACGTGTCTCGTATACGCCGCGAGCAAGTGCTGCGACCACGTCCCGCGTATACAGCTGCAGTACCTTACAATAATATACGAATAATGGTGCAAGATGTTTTAGTGGCACTGTACTTGTATTATGGCCGCTATAAATGCGTGTAGTATTGTATAATGCACTCTGAATGACCGCACTGGCGCTTTGCTGGAAGAGCGAAAAATCATTCCCTGCCACACTGTGGTAATAGCAATATAATGCTCATTTTATGGGATAAGCTGAACAAGAAAGCTGAAAGCAAAAAATCAGTAATTAGTGATAATAGCAATCATTTCAATAAATAATAGAAAATTTGTTTCATTAATATGATTGCTTGTCGATTGAAGAGAGAAAGTCATATAAACAGCAAAACACTTATTTGTGTTTATTATAAAACGAGATAAGCCGTCTTTTTCCAAAAGTGTATGAGAATATGATTTTTTTAAAATATTTACGATCCTGAATGATTAATAAGTTATACATCAACAGAGTTAGTAAATTAACTTTAATAATGCACGATGAAAAATTTAATGATATCATGAATATTCTAAAACTCACTTGAATAAATACGTTTTTAAAATATACGAAATCGCCTTAAAATACTTTACTGATAAAATATTATACTTAAAAGAAGTGGTAGGTTGATTAAAAAATTAGGAATAATGTATGTTTTATTCCATCATTGTCACGTTTTTAGAGACAAAATAAAAATACCCGGAAAAACCGCCGGTGAAAAAGTGTTTCGGAGGGAATAATTCCACTAAATACACAGAAATTCCACAGGCAGCCAACCCGGCAAACCTTATTTATAAACCGCTAATCTTTCGCACCCAATTTAGCAATTGAGCTTTGCGCATAAAGGTCAAGAAGTAAGTAAATTGCCGACAATGAGATTACCTCGCTTACCTGCCTCTAAAAATTACTTTGTTTTGGAACGAGAATTCTGATACAAAATAAGGGCTGCTGTTTTGGGAGCAGAACCTGAATGCCTTGTACTTTTTTCAGCTCAATAATATCGTTTAATTGGGATATTAAATCAGATATAAAATATTCGTTTATTAACTTCGTAAGTATCATGTGTGTATGAATCATCATCGGTAATTTGATAGCTACTAGCCATAAGCCACGAGCTTCAAGACGCTTTAGAGCATAGGTGGCCAACCCATGGCCCGCGGGCCATATTACTTATTTTCTGTTTTTGGCCCGCGGAGCATATGCAAACATTTTTTTTTAATTGTATATAAAACCACCAATAGAATATTCCATTGAGCGTAGTTCGTATCATATCATATATATGGAAGTAGCCCAGTCTCATCTCAATATACCTCACAGTCAATCTCATTTCATTAATTTGTCCCGACAGCTGAAAAAGGTTGGCCACCCATGCTTTAGAGAATATTTCATAGAAAAACTTCATACAAAACATACTAACGATTCCGCCACCCTTATTAATTTATAATTGCCGAGCGAAGGTTTTAATATGCAACCTTTTAAAATTATTCTTTATGGATGGTACCATACCACAAAACAGGAGGTGAATGTACCAATGCAACAGAGTAATTGGCCGGTTGTTGTAGAATAGCCGTACTCTATACCAATGCGACTTGCAAAATATGTCAAACGTGACAGCGCTAGTGGAAGGCTCATTATCTCGGGCGGGCGGGCTAACCAGGTTATAATGGGGCCCTCGGCCGGACTGCAACCCTTATTGTTTCAGTTCTTCAGCAAGTCCCTGCACAGTGGACCCCGCGGGGGAGGATCTCTCGTCTGCCAGAGACTCCGTGACTGGAAAGCTGTAGTGTGGATTATGGCGATACTGGGTTTATAACGGAGATATTTACCGAGGTATAATGAAAACCTTTATTAGAGGCAATGTAGATTTATATATATGCCATTAATTTTCCAATCCGATGAATGGAAATATACGCGTAAAAACAGTGGTGTATTTGTATAACTTTTTAAATAAAATTTAAGTTTTTATGTGTCAGAGATTAAATTTAAACAGACTGGTTTATTTTTTAATACTTTAAATATAAACAGCAAAAATGAACAATATTTTTAATTAGGAATGCTTTCGCCTTTCAGAGGACTCATCAGTGCAAGACGAAAGCGGTCGCATTTTACAACATCACTAAGACAGTGAAACCTTAACGAATATTATATTTAAGAAAATTGAGTAATATTAAATATACATTGGGTTTTTTTTTCTATTTAATTTTTTTTTCCCAGCATTCTTTGGCTTCTTGTGAAAAAGTTTGTAGATTTCATTAATTAGAAAATGTAATTCATTATAACTTCCCCCAGGCTAAACAGACAAAAAGCAAAAGTATTTATTTAAAACCATATTTATAATAATGATTACCATGGACTTCTGAAAAGACTGAAAATAGAATCCAAGGAATCGCCCAAACCTTCAAATTAAATATAAGTTTGTAATTAACTTGAGTTAATGAGTCGATGACTTGAAGCATGAATAAAATACCATAACGTTAGATCCTAAAAACATGTTTACTATTTTTTTTAAATCGTTATGCTATCAAAAAAACAATGTGAATGTGAATAAAAACATTATTTAAAAAAAAAATCAGACAAAGCGAAACTTTTCCATCAGTTACACTATACTGAATATTGTATAATACTTAATAATAGTTTATATTATTACATAAATAAGTACTCACACTAATGTTATGCGTAAATTTATCTTAAATTATTCGTGGTGAATTTGACCGCTGAATTTTTTTTCCGCTTTATTTCTTATTGATCTATTTTTACACGCATATCTGAAAATACTTAGCATTTAATTTTAGTTTATTGGTGTGTGTTTTTAGTTTTTATATGTCATTCATATTTTTATATAAATTACATTAAATAAATCGTAAAACAGGATGAATCTCTACACGGAGAATTCTTAGTCAATAGTCAAACGTTCGAGCTGCCAAACCAACTAATAAAGGTATTCGCTATTTGTTTAGATTTTCAGCGTTTCCTATTGAATAGGTCGTCAAGTCTCACCGGAGGACCCCCAACCCGGCAGGTATTCACAAAGGGTAATTAAAGTCTCGTTAAGGTCCAATCGGCCTATGACGTCACGCTGCACTTAACAAATATATTTCTTTGGCGTGCTGTCGCGCTAATGGCATTATTCAGAGAGTCACATAAACGTGAGGTCTTTCACCTGTGCATTCACGACACCAAATAATAGGCTTGCATCAAAATGAGCCACCATACACTCTAATGGGTAGATCAACGAAGTTTTGAGTATACTCCTCTTATCGTGAGAGCTTTTAAGCTGGCGTTACTGCTACAACAATATGAATATGAAAAGCTTTGATTTTCTGGTGCTGAGGTTTTAAGCGGCATAAAGTTGAATTACCTCGGATTATCTGGGATGGAATGCATCAGAACTCTATCACAGCCAAAAGTAAAACATAAAACCACGACCAAAACAAACTCCGGACAAAAAGACAATTTTCATGCTTCTTAAAAAACTTGAAATTACGTGTGATTGATTTTATCATTTCGTAATTATTTTATATGACAAGAAATATTAAAGTATATCAAACAAACAAAGATTGAATAGCTGGAGCTTTGGATCACTCGCGCTATTCAACCGTCAATTTTAAAGATGAATTTTTTTCGGATCGCAAGCCGCAAACAAACTAGCATAATTCGTCAGCCGTAACACGAACTTCGTTTCAGAAATAAGTTCCAGCAGGGGCGCAACTCAGTAGAGGAAGGCTTCCGCGCAGCTATCGCACACCCCTCCCCGTACATTGTTGGCTCTCGAGCTGTTAGTATATCCTAACAAATGCCAGTGGCGTCATTCCACGAGTCTTCCTGAAAAGCAGACACCCACTAAGGTAGCAACTGAAATTTGATTTTTTGAATACCGTGATAACTGTTAGAACATGATTCTAAAATGGGTAAATCTTGCAAGATGGGTGTTTGTATGTGTGAGGTATCCTACAGTGTATAAGTCATCAAGATTTTATAAAAAAACATCCAAATAGAAAAATATTGTATTTTATTATACATCACAATGCTATTTTAAACTCGAATCATCGTTTCTCACTTCAATAATGAAATTAACAGTTGAAAAAAAAAAACATGTTAGAATATCTCAAAAACAATCAAATGGGAGACTAAAGCTACATAGTATCTAAAAGAGTTGAATATCAGATTCATTGTAATTCTCTTTAAACACATATAATAATTTATACTTCAACAAAATAGAAAAGTTAATAACCGGGTTCAATTTAAAGTCAGAGTAATGGTATGCAAGTGTATGTATCATTTGAAAACGAGACGTGGATGATCATAATTAATAATTGGAACTATGAGGGAGAACTGACTCCTGGCTAAGGAAACCCCATCGGAGCGATATTAATCGACAAGTTGAATGCTGGGTGCATCGCCAAAAGAGCGCCAGGACTAATGCATATTGCGAGTTTTCGTTTCAGTCACCGTTGGCTTGCAAATTAAAAGCATCGGATTCGATATCAAGCGAGGCCCGAAAAAAATTAATTCATAAAAGGACTGGAAAATACATTTCATTTAAAGAAAGGTTTCAATTGGTCAGCTTTACAGATTTTTAGTTCATGTGTCTTTTATTAATATTGCATGATAACCAAACGAGGAAAAATTTATAACTGTGTCCTTATAAGACTTTAATCATTGGACAAACAAAAAAATAGAAACGTATCACACTGCATTTTCCTATTAAATAAACTGTATGTTAAACATATTTATAAAACAAGTATAAGATGGTTTCTTGATTGTTTTGAAAGTATCTATTTAAAGAATGACAGATTGGTAGTTTTATACCTTACATATGAAAGAGGGCTGCGAATAAAACCATAAATATAATAACGACAGACAGTATAAAGCTAATCTTGGTTATTCTGTTGATTGCATACAAACCACCAATACCATCGCTGAAGTATTAAGTAAATGACTAATTTTCCACTGCGTTCAAAATGAGTTCAGAAATATGAGATACGATGCGAATAAAACAAAAATCTAATTACTTAGTGTTGTCAGGTTATTAAGACCCGATCGGCGTCGCTTGACGTGGACTATTATTTATTTCTCGATAAATCGTTAAACAATTTATTTTTCTTTGTGCCGGGTGAATAGAAAATCGAACGCATTGTGCCTGGTCTTTGTTGGGGAGCTCATTGTATACAACGCACTTTAGAAAATCGGCCACTCGTATAAGCCATACGAATTACAAAACTTGTCATACGAATGGCAATCGGCCATCTTACACAGGATGTAGTGAGCCCATTGTAGCGCCGAATGTACTGTAATTTAGTACTGAGTAGGCTTTAATGAATATCTGAAATCCGACACATGGAATACATAGTAAAGTAATGTATTGTTGAATACTAAACTGACTTTTTAAAGATAGTATAAAAATCCGTTTTTTTTTATAAAAACCATATTTCAACCTCACAAGCAGGATATATTTGAGCTCAACCAATCTATAAATAATCCACACTACTCATTAAGAGAACTAGGACGCTAGCAAAATAAACAGGTAAAGTAGGTTGTGACGCCTTTGGTATTTAACATATTGTAGATAGAAAACTGAAAACTTTTAACATAAAACAGTTTATAATAAAACCAAAAACCAGTGTTTTGACTAAAGAATTACAAGGCGGTTTTATTGCAACAATACTCTAGCTTAAAATCACTAAATAATATTTTAAGATCATTTTGAAAGTTACTTTTAAATTGTGAGCAATATATTGAGTAATAAATGACGGCATGTTAAAAACGTCGTTTTCAATCTTTCAACGCTATGTCCCATAATAAAAATAAAACACCCTAGTCTTTGAGGTGAAATATATTCAAACAGTCTCAGTATTAACATATATGTAGATAAAAGCTGTTCAAAGACACAGTGCCCTATGGACAAATAGGAGGTGAAGCTCGTGTTTCTACTCCCAGAGGCGACTTACCGATGTCATCCAGAGAGTAAATCATGACAAAGGGGGCAAACTGTATAAACACCATTGGACACAGATATAATAAGAGACTGGGAGTGAGCTCGTCGGATTGACATTCGCCCTGGGAATGTGACGTCACATAAAGAAAGCGAAGCATCTGAACACATTGTGATATCTGCCATATTTTATCTTGCAGCAAAAAGGGTAGAAAGTATAGATTTTTTAAACAACTATAAACATGCAAATATTGGCTGCTCTTATAAATGGTTTTCCTAAATCTTCTTTTTTACTGAATTAAAGACATATTAATTAGAACAAAGCATAACCACAGACGATGGAATTTTCTATTTAAAAGAAATTACTCATGTTTATAACCTAAGTATAAAGATTGCTTAATGTAAATACTTATGAATTTTAGAGTTTAAATAAGCGTTGAAAATGGATTTTGAAAAGTCAAGGTGACTTAAAGTGTTTTTATAAAAATAAAATATCTATAAATTATAAATATGATAAGTAAATTTTCTTTGCAGTATTTGAATTTATATTAAAATTGCTAAATTTAGGTAGAAAATATTAATTTTTCTTTCGGTATAGTTATTTCAATGTGAATTAAGAAGATGACTGACTTAAACTAAAATCTAAAATGTTTTTTCTTCTTTTATCTAAAAAATAAATATACAAAGAAAAAACAAATTCAAATGACACTATCACTATACTATTTCCTTTATAATAATTATTAAAACTATACAATAAAACAAATTCAAACGATACAACAACTATACGATTTTCCCGATAGTGATTATTAATGCAAACTAATAAATAATTCATACAGACATCCCAGAGTGCATTTCACGAGTGACTGCATCGCAACCGAATATTCATTTTGTTATTTAATTCGTCGCATTCGATAATCGAGCCAGTTAATATTGCTGAATTATAATTAGCGGCCGATCGCTTCAGGCACCGGGGATTTCAGGTCCAGCGGGATCTTTCAGCAGCTTTGTTTTTTTTTTTATTAGCAGTGAGCTCAGATCTTGGAGGCACTATTGACATTTTTCGGTCGACCGTATTGACGTTTCGCAGAGGACTTGCCTCCGCAGACGACTCTGCAAGGCTTTTCTATATCCTCGCGGATGAAAATGAGGATTTTGAATTCAAGTCACAGAGCGGTTTTCGCCGCTCCGTATTTTACGCAACTTTAAATTGATTCCGAATTCTCCCTCGTTCGCTGTTAGTTACGTATATAATGTATATCTCCTGTAGAGCTTTAGTATCTCGGCGGTGAAATGGAAGCTTATTTCTTCGCAGCTTTTTTTTGCGAAGTGTTTTGTTTTGAATAATAACAGCTTCCGATTTCAGTACTCTTTAACTAAAATTTATATTACGTTAGTAAATTTACTGGTAGAAAGAAAAATAAAAGGGTTTGATATTTTAAACAATGAGTTTTAGGTTTCAATTTAATATTACGCCGTAAAGTAATAATTACATATTATTATTCAAAGTGATTTAAATTATTTACTTAACAGTGATAATATTTAAAAATTATTTTATTTTTTTAAAAATTAATGCGTATTGTGGAGCCGAAACCATTTGAGGTTAAACGAAGCCATATCAACTGTTTATGTTATATCTTTGTTATTTATCTCTAAAGTGTACACCGCATACATATTAAGATTTATTAAGTCACTTTAATAATTTAAAATAAAAATCTTTGTACTAAATAAAAAAAAATGTGTTGAATACTTGTACAAAAGAAAATTATACTAAGAACAGTTATCCAAGGTTTATAAATGATTAAAAAAATTAACACTTAATTCTATTTGTCTTAAATCTCATTCTTACGAGTGAAAATATATTTAACGATAATCTAAAAATACATTTGCAGTTAAAAACTTTTTAGAACATTCCAACATCTCGGGTTTATTAATAGTGCATAGGAAATTGATGACCTGAGCGATTCTCCCGTGCAACCAATTTTCAGTAGAACTGTAATGGCAGATATATTCACGTGAGATAGACAGACGAGAGAAATGGCGCACATTATATCTAAATCAAGTTATAAATATACGAAAACTATTGCAATCAACAGGCAATAAATGCCGCACTTTGCGCCATAAATAACATTTATATCGACATTTAAGGCAAACTTTACGACAGTTTCTAGTAGTTTTAAAAATGTTCCGTCTAGACTTATTGAACTGAATTCATCTGCCAAAAACTAACGATTCTATAAAGAAAAAAGTTTTGTATTTCCTGTAATATTCGTGGTATAAAACTCAAGTTAAAGATGTAATCACTGCTCGTTGATGCAACTGACTGCGTTATGTTATTGGATTATAATCTCCTTGTGCAAGTTCATTTGACAATTTCCAATTATATGTAATGTACCACGCGTAAGTAAGATCTGCCGAAGTATACTGCTTAGTTATTTAAGTATGTGCCACCTTTACGACATGTATTTTACCATAAAATTAAAAGCAGAAAACGATGAGACCATGGCGGCAATAAACCATGGATACGTAATCCTGGTTAAACAAATAATACGCTTTATTATCTGTATCGAACTGTGATAAAGGCTCGCAAAAGTGATTTGCACAATGCTTTGTCCCAATGCATCACAGCAGCGAGGATATAATATCATAAATTAAGGGTTAAGTAAATTTACAATTATCTCAATTTGTATGGAAAGCTAGTTTGTGTATTACGAATATTGACATTGACATTTTCTTTAATCACGAATGACAGAATTAGTCTTTAACATAAAAATAGTATTTAAAATTGGCTAATCAAACCTCGTCGTCCATTGAAATTCTGTATAGAGTCTTCTTTAGTATTCAAGTTACCTGTAACAAAAAAGATTAAACGAAATTAATTTAATTAAACATAAAACGATCCTTGCAATGGAACACTAAAACAGGCTGTTAAATAATAATTACTCGAAACCCACCCTAAAAGAAACACGGAGTAAACAGATAAATACATCCCTCATAAACTTCCGCGATTTGAGCGTTATAAATTTGCAGAAGTGAACTTTCTTTAGAGCTTGATGATAGCCACCTTGCTATGGGCTTTCGTCGAAATTGAATCATAACGCTTAATTATTTTGACAGACAGACACAAAACAATAAAATATGAAACAATGATCTTGACAGCACGGGGAATCGACCTGCTTTTGTTGCCACTCTGAATCCGCAGCGCGATCGGGAGAGCCGCACAAACTTAATCAAACTTAACGCCGTCTCTCGGTTCATCGGCGGGCAATGAAAAGCTGGATGCGTTCGTTTGGCTGCAAACAAAAGGAGCTGGAATTTAACAATCCTGGAACACGCCAGCGATGCTTGAAAAGCGAACGAAGCTCTGTATGCGCTCGTTTGTCTAAATTATTTAATACGAAATAGAAGCACCGCACCGCTATTGTATTAATTTTAATTTAGGATGAAGGCAAGAATACTTGAATGCAACTCGTATGCATATAACATACTACACAAAGTAAAGAGGACCTGTTTTGTTCAAGGTTGAAAATAATATAAAAAATAATTATTGTTAATACTGCGTATGTGACATATAACAAAACCCCAGAAAATAATGTTGTTTTAAAAAAACTTTTTTCATACATCGAGTTTATAAAATTATGCGATTTTCATAGTGAACAAACCGCACTGCGTTTGAATATTATACGTGAAAATTGCAAAAGCACATGCGTCACATAATTTTATAAATTAAATTTACATTATTTGCCTAGTTCTGCTGCGGTTCTACTGAATTTTACTAAACATTTAACTGAATTTACATTTGCCGCACGTGGCGGGTATTCGGCGGGTTATATTGAGTGAGTTTTCTGTCTGTATTTTTATCACATAGCGGCAGGGCGAGCACACATCCAGGCTGGTTGATAAAACGCGTTATCTGCTGTTAGTTATTTGCTTTCGGGGCTAGGCTGGTATTGTCGCATCCGTGCGTACGGCGGCCAGGTGAGGCGGCCAGGTGAGGCGGCCAGGTGAGGCGACCGGCGAGGGGACAATAAACTCTTCCGAGTACTTTGTACCGATGTAAACGTAAAAGCCGGCGTTTTCTAAACCGACAGGTAGATGTTTGCTATGAATCAAATATGTTTTTTTACATATATTGAAAATAGAGGCACAAGCACGAGGTAAACGATATAACTTAGTTATGTTCGCTACTCTGATTCTGCGAGGTAAACTTTATTTCTCAATACCAATTATATCACTCGGAATTAAAATGAAATGAAAAAAAAATTACTTAATGCATAATTAAATGTTCTTTTATTTGTAATAAAAAAAGAGATTTTAACGTATAACGTAAAATTCCTACCCATAAAATTAATATAATACGTTTTCTCCAATTATTCGTTCTTTCAATCAACGGTGTTTTAAATTTGCTTCTAGAAATCACCAAATATTACAGTCATATAACAGGTTTTTGCTACGCAAGCCAATGTAAGTACAAATTTCCGCAAAATTGATAAGAGTATGGATCGCTAGTCTTATCTCAAAGTTCGCCATATCTGATGCAAGGCAAATAAGCCAAGCTGTGTGCATAGCTCGTTGATAATTATGACTCACATATTGCGAAAAAAAACTCTATCGTTTGATAATGAGAAAGAATATTTTTATGTTTAAAAATTTCAGATTTACTATTTTTTTTCAAGTTTGACTATTTATAAATAAGACAGATCTTAGACATGACGTTCGTTAATTTTGAATGTAAAAAATACTTACTTGATATATAAAATTAACAAGTAAAAAATACTGCTGTTTATAAAATATAGGTATATCCTGAAGCATATACTTTTTTAATAAAAGACAAATTGTCAAAGTTTTAAAACATTGTTGTAAGTGATTGTCCTGAACTATAATTACTTTCGAAAACTTTTTTTTTACTAAAAAACGATATTTTGAAATATTTTTTGTTACAAGAAATAATAAAAAATTTATATAATAGAAGACAGTATAATAATTCCATTTACTCTCTGGTTTCTTTATCAAGGCATTTTATTTTTAAGCATATGTACCTTGTTATTTATTTCTCTAATCAGTGTGGCAATGCGTTAAAGCTTACGCTAATCTTATCTCGCGTTTATTAATACGACACATCAATCAAGAAAACTGGAGCCGTTATTCACAAACGAGATTAAATTTGATATTTAAAGATTAAACAAAATAATTGTTCGCCATCAGGCAGAGATCGTATTCATGATCAGGATAAATCTCCTTCAAAGGCTGTGAGACAAAATTGGTAAGCGGAGCGTTGCGAAATCAAACAGATTTCCTTCCCAATTTAATTTAAAACATAAACAAAATCTCACGAGATTAAAGAAGCCTAAAAATCCACGGTGCCAAAGCGAGTTTGGCTCCGAGCAACGCGGAAAACGAGGTTAGGACGTTGCCCCGCCGCCCCGAGAAAACGGTCAGCTATAAGGGAAGGAACTTCTTGTAATTCTTCCGGCCTAGTCCCCTGATTTCGCGATAACATTGTTACACGAAATTGAATGTTTTCTGGGGAATGTGTTTCCTCGGGAGTTCGCAGATAATTTGCGGCGATGATGCCTGCGATTCTCGCGCGGCTCGGCTGCCGCCCCGATCGAAAGAAACCGCCGCGCTTACATCTGCGTAACCCAGATAGCAAATAGCCGAGGACAATCGTGTTTCATTAAAAATATATTATAGAAATAATCCGGATATTAAATACCACAAAATTATATCACTGTGCACTGATATAGGGTGTCCAAAGAGAGTATCGTGTATTTGTTAGTACAGTAAAACAAAAACTACGAGTAATCAAGTATTTTTTTTTAATGTTGATTTTAAGAATACAAAATGGAAAATTATTTCGAAACGATGATGTTATCCAAATGGTGACCGTTACGCTGTTGACACTCTTCTAATCTGGAACGAAGATTGCTGATAACACGCTGACACATAGCCCTCGATATTGCTACCATTTCTAACCTGATTTTTTGATTCAATTCCGTTATGATCGTCGGATTTTTCTCATAAACCCTACTTTTAAGGTATCTCCATACGAAATAGTCAAGAGGGCTAAGGTCGGGGCTTCTGGGAGGCCAGTTGATGTTACCTCTACGTGAAATGACCTTATTAGGGAATAATTCGTTAACAGCTTCAATTGATTGATTGGATGTATGGCAAGTGGCCCCGTCTTGTTGGAACCACGTTCTTGAGTTGAAACCTTGAAACTCGTGCAACTCTGGGCCCAAAATTTTTCGCAGCACATCGCAATAACGGTCACTAAAACAAATACCCGATACTCTTTTCGGACACCCTGTATTAATTTATTGTCATAATCACCTCAGCATGCAGCAAATAATAATAAATTTTAAATTGTCAATATACTTAAGGTAGACAGACGTCAGATTAGATTTAAAATTTTTATCTATTATTATATAGAATATATTTATAAAATTTAGAAAATCAAGAGTTCGAAACATGAAGTTTTTTTCAGTTGAAACATTTTTACATTAATGGAACTGGTATTAATTTTGTAATACTCCATCCATTTTTACATATCATGGTAAATTATTACATTATAAATTTATATAATCTTGAATATGTATATACAATCACAAGAAGTAAAGATTTCATTGAGTATGTAAAGAGACATAGACATACAAAATAAAACTCTGAGATCTTTAGACAAAATAATCAAATCATACAAATATTAAATCATCATAAATTCATTTCATCTGCAGGTACACTGGAAATATGCACCGAAGTGGGAAGACATGAATTTAGAAACAGCTAACTAGAAATAATATTAGATATATGTCTAAGGTTGCAAGATAATGAAAACATAAAAAAAAAAAATTATGTGATAAAAGAATCAACTTGTACATTTATCGGAATGTCAATTATCAATTACCGACTGAAATATTCTTATCAATCGGTGTAAGAATCATAAAATTCGTAACTTAAAATTTATCTCGACATCTTTTGGTGTACAAAAGTAGATAATTTAAGAAATATAATTTTATTATTAAAATTGAAAAAGTGTAAAGAACTTAAAAAACCTTTAAATCTTGGTAGCTTTGTATCGCTTGATTTAATTAGTATATAGCGGATCTCAAAGCGCTACTCACAGCTAATTGTGAATTTCTACCAGAGAATCGGGTTTGGTAAAAAGAAGCGTCGGTTCTTAAGAATTAGTGGAAAAAGTTCTGTAGTTTCATTAAGTAAAGGGATAAAATTATAATATAATTATACAAAGCAGCTACTTGCTACTCTTGAAGTATTACAGAAAACTATAAACTCTCTATGTTTTATATTTCCAAAACAATATACTTAACCACAAAGTGGTTGGAAACCTCACGTCCTGACGATCACACACGTTATTAATAACACATTGGTATCAATAATATTTAATAGCTGCTAGGATACAAAGTTTATAAATTATTAATATAAAAAAGTTTAATATTCCAGCGTGAGACGCGAATCAAACTCCCCTACACGCTTAATCTTTTAAACTAGAGAGGGTTGAAAGGGGGTGAGGTGAGGAGATCTCAAACAGATGAAGTTTTTACTGCCGGGCCTCCTGGACCGTGTGTACCCTCGCAGTCTTAAAGGACTCATCGCTGGCGCCATAAAAGGTGATCATAACCGCCTTTACGAGTCCACGAAGATCCTGGCGCCCAGGTCGCACTGCGTCACTGAAGTAATGCAACCGACGTACAGAATCCATCACGAAAACGTGCCACTCTGCTTCGCGTTTTATACACTTTACAATAATGCAAGTGAATTCTGATGGGAGCCCCACTAAGAGAACGAGGATGAGTTTACAGCTGTGTTTCTTTTATAAAAAAAAAACAGTTGTAAACTCACATCTCCGCTTGTAAACGTCGACAAACTTTTGAAGCTCTGAAGGTTTCCTAGCAAAGGCGAAATAGTTTTGATTAAGTGATGTGAGATGTATAATATTATATACTAGTAATGTAGCCCGTCACAAAATGACGAATTTGATGAACGATGCGTCTAAATTCTCGCGGTGAACGACATCTCGCGGCGAAGAAGTGAATCATATAATTCGTACATATTGAAATTCGCTAAAGCATATTTTAAAGTTTATGAATGAAAATATTATCCTATCGTCTTGAAATTCGGCACATAGCTGCGGAAAAATTTACTTAACTTATGTGCAAAAAATCAGCGTTGTATCTTTTAAGATATTCTATACAGAACGGAAAAACGAAACATACATACAAACATACACACAATGGCTATTATTATAGTAGATGAGCCCACCCAAGCATATCAGTCTGTAGCGTGAAGGAACTGCTGATTTACGTTGATATTGCTAAGCTTACTTCCTTGCAACCATAACATCAACTTAATTATCAGACATCAAATATTAAAGAAATCACTCGGTTTCTACTGTCACCAAGAATTTAATTATAAAATAAAACAAGCAAATTGACATAAATTAGCTTGTTTTCCGGTTTTCTGAGTTAGAAATCGAGGCTGGTTATTTAAAAGTAGAAAATCTAGTAAATCATGACATCTCAGTGTATTGACAGTTATATAACTCAACGGCTGTGATCTCTCATAGTCTATTGTATCGGTTAAATAACAATTGTGGTACTAGAAGCTTTTAATATATGGCATATGTACACACTCGATGTAAGTATATTGATAAAGTCTACCCTTGGTATAATCTCTAAAATATATCGTAAAATGAAGCATCAACCAGCAGGTTGAAGATACTTATTAATGTGTTGTACCCTCGCGAATTCCATACAGGCACTGTTTGCATAAATTTCAATTAATTAATACCAAAGAACCTTTAATAACTCAAACAGATTATTTAATCCAATTTGAAAATACACACGTATTAGAAATTGTACAAAACATTTAATAATTTTCCTAAACATTAACAGTCCTAATTAATATAACCAACGAAGTTGTTGATTTTGAACAGTGCCGAAACACGATAATATGATCAAGGTCACAGATGTTTAGTAAAAATCGATAATTGGATGATTAAGTGAATTTCCATTTGACGTCATGTAATCCAATAGCCTTACAACTAATGGCGGAAAACACGAAAGGTGAACCTCGAAACAAAATGGATGCCGGATGTAAATATGGCTATTGTTTGGATAGAAAATAATATATTATGCTATCTCTTGTATGACAAAACTCCGACTCCGGCAGGGCTGTTCAACAGATAATCCGATTAAAAAAAGCAATTGAATATTTTGTTACGAGAAATATAGTAAGATTAATAAAAAAGACGGCTTTTTCACTCATTCGAATTATTACCAATATTTTTCTGTGATAGAATAAAATCCGCATAATATATTTATTCAGTAGTTTTTAGAAGTACCTTTTATAAAATGCTTTCAATTCATATTTTTTTGGTATCTATTAAGCAATGCTAACTAAAATAAAATAAACGAAAATTTTCAGAGTTAAAATAATTCAACCGAGAAGTAAATATTGTAAATCCCTGATGCTTCGCGTACAATCCGATATTGTGTAAGAAACAGTTATGTCGTCACTAAAAAAAGTATGTGAGTTATTTATTGTTCTTTTAGATAAACAGTGAAACTATTGTTAAAAGTTACCAAAGAAATAAACGGTTTTACTAATCTGAGAGTATTTTGAAATGCACGCTCTCTGTATATACGAGGTACGTGACTTAACACAACGGCAAACCACACATAGGAAAGCAATCTAAAATACTAGGAAGTACAATAATCATAATGTCGATTTTTTTTGTTGTTATTACTTATTTTTTGCGCTTCTTTTTATATTTGTTACGGATCTTGAGAATTGGATCCGTATGTGATGATTGATTCTGATGCGAAAATTTCGTGTTCATATTACGAACAATTTTTCAGTACTCGTATATATAAACACAATTATTTATAGTAAGATTTTTTTTTTTCAGTGCCTTTTTTTTTTAAATTTGAAATACGTATATTTGCAAAATTTTCCAAGGTTTTTACATAGCGCTTTTGCAAAAAAAATATGTTTTATTTATTATTTAAAATTGTAGCAACTTCGCATGACAGTAACACTCCAGCAAAATTTCTGAAAACATCCCTTAAGGAAATGCTTAAGAAAAACCCACCTTTTGCATAAATTATTGACCTCTTTTAGACATTTATTTGACAATTGTCCCTTCTCATAACAATATGTCAAAAAAAAATACAGCGGCATGTCTTTTGTTCAAGAATTAGATAAGCAAAGGATAGTATTTCCACTCGGAATTTGTGAATTGAAATACATTCTGTGTTTTGTCATACATATTTAATTTGAATCATGAGTACATGATTTTTTTTCAACACATTCAAAAAGTTAAGCGATCGTAATACGTATGTTTTTTTTTTGTAATTATTACAAGCTAAGAATATTGCACATGTATATTTTATTACATCTTTGTAATTGTTATTTAAACACAAGCAAAGATTTTTATTTTAATTATTCAAAAAGCGATTATAGAATTAATATTTTTTCATAAACGATATGTACATGCAATTAAATAATATTATATCAATAGTAATGCAAGTATTGAATGGTGGTTTTACTACACCACACAGAAATTAATTTAAAAAATTATATATTTATTAATAACTTTAATATTGACGATCTCATCGTTTCATGGACATAAATAATCAATTGCCTTTAATGCAAATAGTGTGCTTTATTTTATAAATGTGTCCAATATTAATTTAAAAAAGTCATTAATTTTTTTTCGTTCTTTCAAAAATAAATTAAAAACGGCTACAGTTAAAATAACAAATGTTATATTTATATAAGTTTTGAGTTTTGATTTATTTTTAAATATTGTAATAAGGTAGTTGTAAGTTCCTTTATTCAGTATTTATATTTATAATTGATCAAAAAGATTCTCTTTCGCAATACATTATGTCTATTACGTTGATAGATCTTCTAAGAACTGAAAGGACCTTTGATATCGGACATCAGGGTCTATGGGATCTCAAAGAAGAGCGCCAAAAATACCCGATAAAGGTCATTGTTGCGTAACAGCATCCAAACGATGATAAAGCGGGATGGATGAATGGGAATCTTTATGATAAGACTAATTCATACATAATACCACCCCGGTGTGTCCCCGCGCTACTAAATAATAAATATATAATAAAATAAAAGATATGTTTTATCGTTTTATAATAATAGGTTTTAAAATATATTTTTGCGTAAAAAGACATGTGTATTCATAGTTAAAAATTTATTTGTATTTGCAAAGTGTTCAAACAGTTTGTTTATCAGTGCTACAAATGTTATTTTTTATAAAGTTTATGCTAATGTTTTTTTTTTTTTAAATAAAACAATACATTTAAAGATTATTTTAACAAAACATAATGCATGATTATTAATGATTTTATTCGTAAGGACTTAAGACTTGAATTATGTTATAGAGGTACTAAATATGAAACGACCTGATAAAATGCCATTCAAAATGAAACCAGTCCATTATGCTATCATATAATATTATAAAACTGTAACCAACCCATAAAATAACCTTTTCGCCTCCAGCAGAGATCATGTCTATCTTTACGATGACATTGTGGCAACCCTGGTTGGTAACACGTCAGGATTCCTGTCGCGAGAGGCCGGGCGGGCGGTTTACCCTTCATTATCAAAAACAGGGTTGTGTAATATTTATGGGGGACTCCCCTCAACCCTGCTCCCCCCAGCGGTTACGCAAGGGCCGCGTGACGTGGGTAGGTTTATAGGAACCAATATGGTTTGATAAGGTATTTCGGCGAACCCTCACACAGGCGATGTCGGCAATAGTATTTTGTGATATAACACATATTAATTTTCGGCTGAATTATTTATTCAATAAGCCTGTTGACGTTTGTTAAATATAGATTTAATTAGTAATAATAAAATTTTTAATTATTTTATTGCCACAAAAAATCTTAACATTTGTATTTTTTTTAAATGTTTCATATTTTTTTAATTATTAAAAATAAAAAATCAATGGTGATTAATTAATAATAATGAATAAAAATATCACGACATCGAGATATCAATAATGCCAAGGAAATAACATCAAAAAGGCGTATAATAATCACTTGTTAAAAATACTTTGCCTCCGTTTCTGATTTTTTTCTTTGTTAACTTTGAAAGCTACAATTTAAATATTTACAAAGTTTTTTACATTTTCAATTACCATAATTGAGTTATATAAAGATCAGATTC
Source organism: Atopsyche davidsoni (assembly GCA_022113835.1). NCBI lineage: Eukaryota > Metazoa > Arthropoda > Insecta > Trichoptera > Hydrobiosidae > Atopsyche > Atopsyche davidsoni. Next base: position 2,305,188 of record JAILWY010000006.1, on the reverse strand, counting down.
CGGTATTTGATATGGTTATTTTCGCCTGATTATGACTAAAAATCTCAACAAAGAAAAGTTTTTCAATATTTTCAAATCTTAATTGGATTTTATGAAAATCAAGTATTGACTTTAAAATAACACTTTGCGTTTGTTTCAGAGTTCATTCAACTGACAGCTTTACATCTCAAGTTCTAAAAAAACACCTTCTATTCAGCAATAATATCAAAATAGAATTGAACATCATAACGATTCTTAAGCATTTTTCGTGGTAATGCCAATAATTGAAAATATAGCAGATGGCAATTTAAAATTTAATCAGTATACTGAAATTCTACTATTTTAAGTGCCTCGCCTCAAAAAAGGATGGTGACCATCTCCTTGGACATATATTTGTCCTGAGACAGTCTTACTAATTCTGCTGTACTCTTGGCTTGGCCGGTGCATATCCTGCGTCTACAAATTATTCTTCTCCTTCCAATGCCCCAATCAGTCCAAAATGGGAGACTGATTTTAACCATCGTCAAGAATTATCTTTCTTTGCGTATTCTGTTCAAGACTCTGTCATGTGTGACATCAAGCCTAAAGTCCGAAAAGTAAAACTAAGACAGCATAACATTTAATAAAACACAATAATTGAATCACAAATAAAACACTACACAAAAAACTAAAAAAAGGGACGAAAATCTTATGTTACCTATCTGCACTATTTACACGGCAAGTAATCAAGTGCGGAGCTTTTGCCCGGGCGCCCTTCGCAAATAAGCTTTCCTCTAGGTGCACTCAACCTCGCGTGAAGTACACGCAGTGTTGGGTTTCACGTAAGCGAACCCAATAATTAAAATCCTATAGCCGGGGACCAGCTATAGGGAGAAGCTCGGCACTGTCCTGGCGGAGGATCGGAACCAGCCATTTAATTATCTCCTGCAAATATGCGCTCAGATGCCAGAAACAGGATATCAGCCAGCCCAGCGCCCCGGCACGTGGTTAATTCGGTTTAACTGTTTCAGGCTTATGATTAAATATTTGATTTGATGGGATTTAGTGGAGCGTTTTCGTATTTTTTTGTCGATGTCAACCTGTTGTTTCGATAAATAAATACGCGAAAGTAATAGGTAAGTGTCTAAGATTGAGGTCCTAGTTATTCTAGACAGCTGAAACTGTATTCATACAAGCAAAACAGAGCTAAAATATTTTTTTATTTAAAAAAAGTTGGATTTTTTTATTATTAATTATACCTTGACTTTGATATTTGATATGCAGGAATGTAAAAATGACATATGGTCGTGAAATTTGAGAACGTATTTTAAAAACTGATGAAGCTCAGAATAACATTGCAAGTAATAAAAAATCCATATATCGCAAAGCAGTGTATTTTGGGAATCAGGGTATTATATTTTTATTAAAAACTGTCGGGTTATTTTGAAAATATATAAAATATTATTAACTTGTAAATACTGCTATTATTTTTTTTGTACAAAGCATTGCTTTTCGTGTAAACTGCAAGAATCTTAAACAAATTATTGAAATAAATCCTCCGTGGTGCTAAATGTGAAATTGTAGTTTAATTTTTAAAAATTTTAAAAATTAGCTATAACATAACAAAAATCTAAAATTTAAGTTAAAATATGAACCCCGGCTTTAAAATCAATTCAATTTAAATGTTAAATTTAAATGCCTTTCTAGGTAAAAAGTTAATTTTTATTAGCTTAATCGATTTAAAAAATATATGGTTAGCGCATTTATTTATGATTATCATTTCCTGTGAGTTACGAAGGTAACAATAAGTGGATCGATGGAGGTAATCCAAGAAAAACTCTCATAAACAACGTTGACGGAATGCCATAAATACCGACTGATACATCTAAAGACACATTGCGATTCATCTAAAGTATTGACACCTGTCTGTGCCAGACATTATTTCTCTCCTCATGATGTATTACTTCTCCGCATAAAAACATTATCAAACAGATTCTGTCAAAAGGACGAATCAAGTCAAAGGAATCTCATAAGAAGATAAATAAAACTAGTGTAATATAAATAGGGACAAAGCTACGGTTTTGATATTAACAAATATTGGGCAGCAAACACGAAAGTGAGTTTTATTAGTTGTTTATTTACATATTTTATATATTGTGTATAAATCGATTATTGATTGTATTTTATGTTACCACTTTTGGGTATTTATGTTTTAGTTTCAGAATCATTAGTTCAGTGACTAATAATATTGCTCGATGTACAAGGGGGCAAGTCGAGTGGGACACTAGGTTTTCTACGTTTTTTTGTACTGTTCAAATAAAAAAATTCTTTAGGCTAAAATAAATATCTATTTGATAAGGCAAATAATAGAAATATTTCAGCCTCTGGGCTGAAATATTGTGGATAACGCTGTGTCTGCACAGCGTTTGAATATTTTCTACTGCTTGCCTATTTATCTGTTTTATTATCGTCTTAGTAGTATTACTATCGTTATTTAAATCTTACTATTGTAATTTTGAATTCTTCATATTTGGATTATTTTAGCTTGGATATATTTCACTTGTGGGATAAAAATAATGATAATGTTGAATAATAAATCTCTTTCAAAACAATTGGTTCAAATATACAAAAAGTTTCATAAAATATTTATTTACCTAATAATATGGTAATACACTCTCATTTATAGTTATTAGATTTTTTTTTTAACGATGAGACGATAAACTTTTTAAACAATGAATTTTCTATGTTACCGTTTTTCATACACTATGCAAAAGGATGGATGATTTTAGTGTTTTGAAGAGTATTTGTGATTTGGTGATTAAATGACAGCTCCAAAAGCTACAAAAGTTTTTTAGATAGCTAAATCAAACGTGTAAGCGCAATGTGATATAAGAAAAACAATATATTTTTTATTGTAGTTTAATCATCAAGTGTGGTATTGTTTTTGGGTGTAAAAATTGTATTAGCATTAAAACGATACAAATGATATTTCAGAACCAAACATTCATAATAGTGGCTAAAGTAAAATCATATTCGCTTAGAATTATTAAGTTAATACATAAACAAAGTAAGTATTTTATAACTAAAACCGTTAATGCTTAAGAAGATTGTGCATTAAGCCAGAGTGCATTCAAGTTGTTAAGGGAATTAAGCTTATCGAGAAATAGGTCATCCGAATCAAATTATTATTAAAGATGCTATCACTATAAATCCCTTCTTAATCGAAGAACTTTTAATGACTGAAGATAAATCTGAAAAAGGCTTATCTTTTTATAGACACATATAAAGTTAACTCAATAAATAATCGCATTTACTTAACTAAAAACTTATTTTTGTAAACTTCATTGAATTAAAACGAAAACATCAAGACATTTTTAGAATAGCAAGTCTATCTATCTACACTTATTTGTACTGTGCGAGATTGCTTAAATCGTTTTTTAAGAAACTTGCGAATTATTAAAATTGTTGAAAATGTTTCAACATAATCCAGATTTATTATATTTTTTTAAGAAACAAAACCTGTGATAATTTAATCCACGTTAATTAAGTGATAATAAGCAGAAAAAAAGAAATTACATGATAGTATAAAATTAGCAAATAACATTATAATTAAGTATACTTGTTTACAACAAGACAGCATAAATATATTTACTAATTATTTATATTAATTATTCCTCACACAGCATCAAAAACTAAAATGAGGAAAGATCAGTGGAATTCCAAGTATTTCCAGAAATACTTAATTCAAATTTAATTTAATTTAAGTAATAAAGATGTAATTAATTACTTGTGCAATAGATATAATAAACAAAAACGTGTTACAATGAAACTAACTTGCAACACATTTATTTTTATACTACATTTGATGTGTAAATAGCATATTATCACGATGTCTAATACCATGTAAATAAATAAGTCTAATGTATAATATTTTGATCGCTAGTAGCAAAATAATATAAAAAAGTTATAAATAAATATTTGTTTTTTTTTTTTAATATTTTAACAAACAATTGATAAGAGTAATTATCACGTAAATCCTCATTATCCTCAAAAACAAGTAGAACCATAACAAATTAATTAGTTAAAGTTGAAATTAACAGGACCTTTTCCTTTTCGTAACTCCCAAGCCCAGTTAAAACGTATAAATGAAGTCCTTATATAACAGTACGATTTAACCTAGTCCCTCAACTAGGGTAGGCTAAATTTAACCGTTAACAGCATAGACTACCTTAAAACGGTTTTATTCTAAAGTTAGTCGTCCAAATTGTTACAACTAGTTTTTAGCGTATAAATTAGTTTTGACTTAATTAATCTAGCAAGCCATTACATAAGTAAATTATAAATCTAAGTATTTAGTTACAGTAAGTAATAAGATGTTTTTAGTATAATTCATTGATAGAAAACACTGACTCCCAAATATATAAAAATAAATTATCACATCACGTTGATAGCATAGAACCTTGTTTCGCATATTAAATATGGAAAAATTAATAGGAATGAATCAAGTTTGTTTAAAGTTTCAGATTGCTTCAAATAAAAATTATAGCGTTGTATTTTATTACCATCTATGAAATCTTTTAAAAAGAAGATCGACTCCGTATGAGATTGTTTGGTGACGAAGCAGAAAGCTGCACGTGCTGCATTGAAGGATTAAAACTTGATCGGATTATAGCAAGTGCACAATTTTAACATTAATACTCAATTTCTTTAAATGTATAATACTTAAAAACTTTTCAAGTAACAATTTCTGATATTTTAATCTTATACATGATGAGTTTTATTATAAATTCAAAATTTGAAGTTGTGTGGGTGTCAGTATATGCGCCGACTTTTTTTTTAATTTTCAAGGGTAAATGGGGATGGTAATAATTCGCATAGACGTTAAAAGCAGGGATGGGAGGGATGGGGATGTGGGGGTGGGAAGCAAGATCAGGAACAAGATGGCGGCACGAGGATAATTATTAGGGACATAAAGATGTAAGAAGTTTGGCGAATCTCAGGGTTGTAAATGTAACGACGGCGCGAGGAAAAAATGTTTTAAAATTCAGGGGGATTAATTGAGGCCTTCTCTGGAAAAAAAGAAAACGTAGAGGGTAGCGAGTTTGATCTGAATAATTAGATAAAGCCTTTTAAAAAAAACACCTTATATTTTATAAATATTTATAAGTAAACTTATTATTATTCAAAACATAAGTTATGAGCAAATATTCAAACATATCTCGAGATATGAATTCTTTCTTAAATTGATTATTTTAACTAACTTCTCATTTTTAGGTATGAATATGTAAGATGTATAAAATAAACCTTATATTTATAAAACACTTATTTCTACAGAATACAAATTTTGTACAATCGTACCACATCCAAAAGTTAACGATTCGCTAAGAAATTATTTTGTTATCTTACTAAATGCTGAAAACAACCAAACTAACCCTCGTTTGAATGTCTCTCACACGTAAAGTACATATTAAATATATCAATAAATTCTTAATAAATATATTTTATGTTTGTAGATAAATGTGGTTATTATTGTTTACAAAACACTATTATATGTTAACAAATATAATAACAAAAACTGTTGACGGTTTATAAATAAATCTATAATGTGACACAAAGCCATACTTTTAAAATACATTCAGCATCATAAACTGGAAGTTTTCTTAAAAATAACTCAACGAGGGTCAACCACATTAGAAGCATAATTATGTGTACAAAAAGGTAAAATAAAAATATTTATATTGTAACGCGCCGGGTCTCCAATAATTAAAACATGATTTATTTGCACTATTTATATTTAACTTATATTATACAGAGTCTTCACAACTATTTATATTAACAACATATTTATATCAACGACACCCGAGGACTGTCTCGCGCTCACGGCTCCCGAGAACTGTCTATCGAGCACTACTCCCGAGCACTCTCTACCGAGCACTCCTTCCGAGGACTCTCTGTCAAGCACTGGCGCCGGTCGTCTTGTCGCTCGTTCTCCAAGACCACGTATTGTCGCCCCTAAACGACGGTCGCTTGATCATTACAGATGTTTCTGGACTATGGACTAGAAGTAGACTCTAGAGTAGAATCGCTTCGATCGATTCTATCGCTAACCCGTTACACTACCCCCTTCTCAGGCATTGTTTCGTCCCGGAACACTCGTTGCCTTATCTGCTGATCCTCCTTGCGCCCGTCATCGTTCTCACTGCAGCCACGCCGCGGGTCCTCACGCCGTTCTTTCCGGCGCCCGATGTCGCTTCCATCGCGGCCACGCTGCCGATTCCCGCGCCGATCCATCCGACGCTCAATCTCGCTCCTGCACCGGCCATGCCATCGACTTACGCACCGATCCTCCAGGCTCCAAGGAAACCACAATTCTTCTATCCCGTTCCTTTGGTGTTTACATCTGCCACAGGATCGCTCGTTGCTAGCCGCGGCCGTCGGCGAGCGTAATTATCACGCAATTTAAAACTTAATTTAAAACTGTGGTGTAAAGTGTCGAGACGAATACATCTGTTCTGTACAGTGGTTATTAATAAACTGACTAAGTGCGAGAATGCAACATAGATTCCGTATTATTGTATCCTACCTACGTTACATCCTCGCACTTATCTTTAACCCTTTCATGCCCTAAGTACTTTACAAAAAAGATATTTTACTCAAAAATATAACTTTACAAAAATACAAAAATTACAACTATTTTAAAGAAAAAAACACAACATCATACAATGTTTTACAGTCCTGTCTCCTCCTCACACATTTCTCGCTCGCAGAGTGCCACGCTCCGCGACGACAGTCCTGTTGACTGACTCCTTGGCACTTTGTCCAGCGCCTCTCGTCCGCGAAGCTCCATGCTTCGCAATGATGGACCTGCTGGCCTCCTCCGCGCTCGGCCCAGCGCAATCTGCCCGCGAAGTGCCATGCTCCGCGATGATGGACCTGTCGCACCTCCCTCGCGTTCTGTCTTACGCCACTCACTCGTGAAGCACCATGCTCCACGGCAACGGTCCCGATGCACTTCTCTCGCGATCTGCCCAGTGCCACTCGTCCGGGAAGCACCATGCTCCGCGACGATGGTCCTGTCGCACCTCCTCGCGCTCTGCTCAGCGCCACTCGCCTCCGAAGAACCATGCTCCGCGACGATGGTCCTGGTGCACTTCCTCGCGCTCTGCTCAGCGCCACTCGCCTCCGAAGTACTATGCTCCACGATGACGGTCCTGGTGCACCTCTTCGCGCTCTTTTTCCTGCGCCTGATCCCGCTCCGACCGAGGACCCGCCGTCGGTCTTCGCGCTAATCCTTCCGGCGCCTGACATCGCTCCGACCGCGGCCACGCCGATGGTCCCCACGCCGATCTCACTGTTGCCCGAAATGGCTCTCACCTCGGCCATGCCGACGATATTCACGCCGATCTCACTGTTGCCGCCACGTCCCAGCCCGCTGGTGTCTATCATTGGCACGGGGGCGACGCTGACAGCGTCCTCGACGGGTTCCATCGCGGTGGATACCATTCCCGTCCGATAAGAGTCGCTACTCATCGAGTAGGTCTGCACGCTGTCCAGAGAAGGTGCCGCGTAGTTCTGCGCAGCGTCCTGCCAGGGGTTCATACTGCGGTTTAGAATGGAAGAGAAGGAACTAAAGTGAGGCAAGACCTGAGGCAATTGAGATAGATTTTGAGCAAGGTCTGCTGTCAGGCCTCGTCCAGAAATACTGTCGTCATCTTCGTGCAAGTCAGATGAAAGATTAGTATCTAGGTCCACATCTGAGAATGTCGCTTTCTCCGCTGGATTGGAGTTCTTGTCCAACTTCTCGGATAAGTCAGGAAGAGCGTGTAGCCTTACATAATAGCTCTCGAAGTCGAACTCGTCGTCCTGGGATGAGAGGTCCACGTCTGAGAATGTCGCTTCCTCCGCTGGATTGGAGTTCTTGTCCAACTTCTCGGATAAGTCAGGTCTCAGTCTTCCGATCTCAACAGTGCCCGAGATGGCCCCCACCGCGGCCACGCCGACGGTCTTCATGCCGATCTCACCAGTGCTCGAGATGGCCCCCACCGCGGCCACGCCGACGGTCTTCATGCCGATCTCACCGGTGTCCGATCCCGCTCCGACCACGGACTGCTTGGCCCACTTTTCGTCCAGCATTCTGATTATTTCATTAATGGTGAGCGGCACTTCAAAGAGGAACTCTTCTGGGTTGTGGCCCTCTTGCACCAGGAATTCCTTCAATCTTTGCACAAGGGCTGACTTTAACCCTGTGGTTGACAGATCTCGTTCTTCGAGTTCGTTCTTCAGATCCACTACTTTGAGGTCACTCAACTTTACGAGCTTTACCATTTTTATTTTAGCTTTATTTATTTATTTTTTTATTTATTAATTTTAGGTCTATTAAAGAGTTAACATTTTAATTTTAATTATTTATTTCTACCCACATCTGACACCAATTGTAACGCGCCGGGTCTCCAATAATTAAAACATGATTTATTTGCACTATTTATATTTAACTTATATTATACAGAGTCTTCACAACTATTTATATTAACAACATATTTATATCAACGACACCCGAGGACTGTCTCGCGCTCACGGCTCCCGAGAACTGTCTATCGAGCACTACTCCCGAGCACTCTCTACCGAGCACTCCTTCCGAGGACTCTCTGTCAAGCACTGGCGCCGGTCGTCTTGTCGCTCGTTCTCCAAGACCACGTATTGTCGCCCCTAAACGACGGTCGCTTGATCATTACAGATGTTTCTGGACTATGGACTAGAAGTAGACTCTAGAGTAGAATCGCTTCGATCGATTCTATCGCTAACCCGTTACAATATTATAAATTTAAATACAAAGGATCCGAGAGCAGTGCCTCCTGAAGTTCGAGGCGGCGTGACTCACCGGAGTGGGCTTAGCGAGGCAGGTGTTTCCGGTCAGACTTGCCAATTACATACTTCTCGGAAGAAAAAAAACAAATTGCCAGGCGGCCGACCTGACCGGCTCGAATCCCACGAGTCCCTTCAAAAACATTTGCGCCTTTTTGCGATGGAAGCACTGATAATCAAAATTATGGCCTGATACGTTCTTACTCGTATCAGGTGGAAGATAATTTTATGCAGCATTGCACCCTCAACACGATTGATATTAATTGATAGAAGTGCACGTTTACCTAATGAACTCGATCGGATATTTATAATATGTCATTATTTGTAGATCTATTTTATTAAATTTTATTAAATAATAACATGTTGAGTTCAGTCCGTCGCCTTCTTTTTGCAGCAATGATACAGATTCTGCATACACTTATATTGACTTATCTTGGAAACGGAACTTCTTTAGACTGATTTTAAAATAAATTATTTATATAAGGGTATATAAAATATGTATTTGTGGTATGTTTCCTTCTTTAGACCACACGTTATCAAAATAAATATTTTTATATGAGACGCTTCTTTATACTGCGGCCTGGTCCTCTTCTAGTTCAGATTCCTTACTTACTTCGTTAAAGTTGTCTCGCGGTTTAGATATATTATTTTTTAAAATTATTATTCAATTTTCGAAAAACGTTATATTACTTTAATGAAAATATTTATATCAGAAATTGAGATTTAAAAACACATATATTTTAGTAATGAAATTTCAACGTATACTAATGAAATTAATATTCAATTTGAGAAATAGATGGTTTACATGGAAAGAGAAGCATATCAATAAACCTTTGAATATCACATTTATGCTGGAGTATCTGATGTATTTTTATAAGGAGCGATTCTATTTTCCCGTGTATTTCATGTATAAAATGAATATCTCGTTTATAAATATTATTTAGATGATCTTATTTTAGATTGTATAAATAACTATTTTAAGGAGACGACGCACTGGCAGCACATCCATCCACGGAGGGAGCCGTATCTCAGTTTACTCAAGGCAGCCTCCTCTTAAAGCAAATGACTTATCATGGCGAAACGTTTCCATAATATAATGACGGATAATCCGACCGATTCCCCGGGAGGAAGCGGCGGCTCGCGGCCGGCCGAAACTTTATATCTCGGTTTCTGGGACATTCCAAAACAACGACAATAAAAAAATAAGGACGAGATAATAAATTTAAATTAAAAACGACCACTGCACAGGACTGGTGGCGAAAAAAGAACCGCCGGGAACACGCAACGGACAAAAGCCAGACGAGGACATCGCTCTTCGCCGCCTGAGGAGCGCTTCAACACCGAGCCAAGTGCCAACTATCGTAAAATAAATACTATTACAATTAATGGTCTCTGTGGAGCGACAGAGAGAACAAGGCTGCTTAATAGCTTCTGAGGAGGTATTCTGCTCGAAACACCGGTAATTTAAATGGCGTCTTCTGAATGCGGTTTCGTTTGATTCGCGTTTCTGCGGCGCTATTGTGAAATCAAATTGTAATGACCGCCTCAAAGATGGTTATTTTAATTTAGCTCCTTTGTAATCAATATTGTTTAAATTACAATCAAATATGTAAATGAGAATTTAATTTAGTAATATCGTTTGAAACATACAGCTACTGTGAACACAAACGATAGAAAATGTAATATTAACGTTTAGAATTATCAAAAAAATAACAACGATTAAATTAACATTTTTATTCTTATTGAAGTATATTTTACTCGGCAGTGTCTTGTCAATTTTAAAACACAAATATTGTATTGCCTTTATTTTATTTATAAATTGTGTTGATGAAACAAAATAAAATAAAACGACGCGCAATTATGTAGATCCGATCAAAAGTATACTCGTATTCTTGATTATATTTAAAAAGCTGTACCATACATTTTTCTAGAATGCTATACCAAAACATAATTAAATAATAAAAACCTCTCCATTTTTTACAAAAACTATTAAGTTTGCTTATAAAAGTTCAAATGAATATAAATTGCAAGCGAATCCATTGTGTTTTTATTTTCTATCTCGAAACATTCCACAAGTAAATTTACACTTGTTTTTCATATAACCTTTGTATAAATAAACCTTACAAATTTTTATTGCTGAAAAACCATAATTTTATTTAAGAAAAAGCATACTTTATCGGTATAAATATTTGAATCTGTATTAGTTATTGTTAATAAATTTGATAAAACTCTTTAAAAATAATCAGAAAATAAAAAAAAGACTTCCTATCCTACCCATCCTTGTCCCATCCGTGCTTTTTAAATGTTTGTACAGAAAAGTACGACTTTTCTGATCCGTACAGAGGAAATATTGCGGTTTTAAAATATCTCGCGGTTAAGTCGTTGTAAATGCATTTTTATAAGAAAATGAATGGCTGCAAGAATGCAGTTTATCCTTGAATGGGTGATTAAATCAAACACGGCACTAATAATGGTATTGAAAACTAACATGGCTGTGGCATAAATACAGAACAGAGACAACGCAGCCTTCTCAGGTTGTAAAATTTTGCAAACACAGCCTTCGCGATTGAGAAACCGGGCGTCGCACGTCGAAAAATAATAAAAGTTAAAGTCGGTTTAATCTTCGCGCAAGGAATTTTATATTTTCCATCGTATGGCAATTTTAAAATATAGTTCATAAACAGCCATACGGTATTTCAATTTGAGGAAAATATATGACTGGCATAAAAATATTCTAAATATAGAGCATTTGTTATATGACATCGTATTTATCAAATAATAACCGAATATCCAAGTGAGCTATAAAATTATTAACTTAGAAAATATCTCTTCAATTTATGTTTTATTCAAATAAAAAGTTATATTAAAATTAATATATTTATACAAGTACCTTAGACTCTAAATCTTTGTAAATTACAAGATTGATTTTTAATAATTAAATTTTAAATTTAATAAATTAATAGGGTTGCTAGGATTTTGAAGTGAACGTATAATCTCAAATTACAGCACAAAAATAACATATTTTCGATATTTTCATAATTATAACAAAAACTCAATAATATTTACAATAAATACACAAAAACGGATAGTTTTTTATTGGCTTTTAGCAACTGGTCGACATACGGCTGTGTTATACAATACGTTGACAACCTACTCGGCCACAGAAACCTGGTCCTTCTAGGTATTCACGTCATCAGCATTGACCTTGTTCCATCGACTCGGGTTTCAATATCGTTGAAAATATATCAGAGCTTCCAGTCTAATCTTTTTATGAAGGCATCAAATATATAGCCATGACATTGAAGCATGGATTAATTATTTCAGATATGCATTCCGCCGGCGAGTTCGACAACTCGACGAAGGACAATTCAAACAATGTCATACATTCATAATCAATTTGCAATCATCCATACTCGCAAGTGTTGTAACATGTATTCTAAAGTCACGATATTTACATAAGAAATGAAGATGAGAAACCAGAATTTTTTAGGTAAATTTATCAAATCTTATCTGTTCAGAATCAAAAGTTATACCGATTATTTGAAAGAACACGTTTTAAGACAGATTAGTGGGTTTTTAGTTTTAAATTTGATAATTACCTAGTTACCTTAAAATTATAAAAAAAATCACACGCGGTAAAATTGCTATAAATATTTTTAATTATTTTTTGTTTAGTTTTATACTAGATCTATATTCAATCTTTATAAATAAAATTGATTTTCATATGAGCTAAATTGTTAGTTAGTAAATAACATTGAACAAAAGTATGGGTGTGAAAATACTTTGGAGTATGTAGTTTTATAATTTGGAGCATGCCGAAATACAATCTTAATTACAATGGAAATGCAGATCACTGTATATGAGACTTGGTGTAATAAAAAATTTAGAGGTTTTCCATGCCGTGATAGACGACGCTCAAGTGAAGAATGATTTAAAACGTGATCAAGCTCTACAGATAACTTTATAATATATTTCAGGTAAATCTCAGTCGTAATCAAGCAGTAATAATTTCATAAGAAAAAAGAAGTTCTTGATTACAAATCGCCTTTTAACTTTACTGGATTCTTCCAACGCCTCTGGCGTATTTAGTAGCTCCAGATTTTTTTATTGATGGGCCATATTGATATAGACACGTAACCGAAGTAGAATTTTTTTTAATGAATAATTGAACAGATCGGACGAGATTATCTACGGGATTTTATTTAATAAATGTTTGGTGTTAAAAAAACATAAATAGAGTTTTAAAGCGAACATTAGGTATTCAGAAACTGACACAATCGCAATTTGAATCATGGGATAGCGTCTATAATCAACTTATCACTGAAATTATCTACGAGAACATCATTTTATATGCTTGGTTTTAAATGAATCGGTAGAATGGTTGTCTACATTAAACGGGACGGTTTGGCCAAAGATAAATGAAATATAAATATTACATTATTTAAATGTAAATGAAAAAATACTATCACTTACTTTAGTTATCTTTACTTTTGAAATAAAAAGCAGAAAATATAACAAAAATAAGCATCAGAGTACTCATCTCGTTACAAATTCTATGAATTAAATATTCTTCGTCATAATGAATATAATATAATTTTTTTTTAATGTCTGTATGTTCAAACAGAAAATATTAACAATTACTTGAATTTCAAAACTTAAATTTAATTTGTTTTAAAAGCAATAAAAGTTATACAATAATTTGTTTCCTCGATTGTGTTTAGAGTATACTCATGACTTATTTGGATTGATACTTTAATTACTATAGTTATTGAATTTAAGCTTCAGAATCATTTGAATTATTGAATAAAAATAATTGAATTAAAAGTTTAATTAAAACCTTCACCGTCCAAAAATAGTAATGGTATAATTGAAAGTATTTTTAGTAAAGATACAAATAAATATTGGATACTAACACGAATAATAATGTATTAAAATAGATTGATAAAATTTTATTTTTATTCAAGCAATGAATTTCTCTCTTTCTTAAACAGTGAACATTTGCATTATTCTGCAAGTTATGAACTGAAAACCTCATCTTTCCCAAAAAATATGGTCAGCTGCTACAGAATTCTGAATATCATAGTTGATCGCGTTATATATTCATCAGCCGGTTTCTTCAGCCAGTAGGTGGATGATAACTTTCAGGGCTGGTTCAGCCCCCAAATGGGTAATTACTCCCCGGCAAGGTCCGCCCCTAGCAAGAGGAGGGGGTTAAGTGCGCCTCCTTTCGGTCAAAGGCCAGTTTCAACGACTTTTGGGTCAGATTTGTATTGTCTGGTGAGAGATGAGCGAAACTCGGATTCAGCGGAAATTGAATGGATTTTCAACGATAATCATTTTACAGTGACATCTTTCATAACATTAAACTAAAGTATTTACTTTGCTTATCAAATTATTAAGAACTAAATTAATCTATTCAAAAAATGAACATGGCTATTAATTGATAAGATATTATTGCTAATAAAAAATGCGTTGAGGTTTAAGTTCTACTATTTTTTGTAAATACTTTCTAGCCGATAAAGCGTCAAGTGATATAAACATTTAGTTTGGAAATTCACCGTTGTGATAGTGCAATTGCCAAGTTATGATAAAAAAAAAACATATATAGTATTCGAATTTAGTGTTTTAAAACCTATGATATAATTTTACTATTATAAAATTAAATTTCACCGAAATTTATCGTGCGAGCATTGTCAGTGGAACCTCGGGCGGTGTGCCGAGCCACCGCAGGGCCGCTTACGGATGACCTTACTGGAGGCGGTCTGCGCCAACCCTGCTCCTGGCGGGGTGAATAATACAGGAAGGAGGCTTGCAAGGATCCTGCGGCCGGGAGCCCGGGGCGGACCGTTCAGGGAGCCATCTGCTTCAGTATGTAATACGTTCCAGTAAATGCGTAAGTCGAATGTAAGGAGTACGAAGAACGCAAGATATTCAAATGAAAAGTTTTCTGATATATTTTCATATAAAACTAATTAATATTATTAATCAATTATAACTTTTTTTTTAACAATTTGCATACACACAAAATAATTATTCAATAGAAAAATATAAAAAATGATGTTACCAAAAGTGTATTTATTTAGTAGACTTCACTATCAATCGTTCAGTCCATTGAGTCTTATTCAAGATTAAGAAACGCCTATTTGTAGAGGCTTATAATTGTAAAAAGACATTTGCATTTATTTGACAGAAATCTCAGATATTTATGATACAAAACAGATATCAGATATATTCACACAAAAATAAAATAATAAATTAATATGAATTATTTTTCGGTGTAGGGAGGTGGGAGTTTAGCGTTGAAAAGTGGCCTTTTCAAATATTAGGCCGTGCATAAGTGCGAGTGATGGGGAAAATTGAATGTAGGAAGTCAAGGACCGCCCGGAATCCGGGTCCAGGCAGTACTCCGTGTAATCTCATTCTCGATATTAACAAAAATTATGCCTCCAAATTTCACGAAATTCAAACTTTTGGATAAACGAAATGCCGGAGATACGCGCTTTTTTTCAGGCGATTAAGGCGATCTCAAATTTGTACTTTGATAAAAGACCCATATTAAAAAATCTTTTTGCAGAAGTTTTCACTTGAACTAACATGTAATAACCTTTTTACATAAAATGAAATTAAAATAGATAACGCTTTTAATTTTTTTAAATCTTTTATAAATAATACACATCAAACAGAAGATGTGATTTTCATAACGCGGCAATAGTATAAACAGGACCAATAAAATAACAAAAAGGAGCAAGTACCCAATATATATCTAAGTGATTGATTTACACATTATATGTAAAAATAATTCTCAATCCCTAAGAGGAATTTGAACCTCTACAGTTAACACGGTCAGGTATTATATAGTATATATTACCATAGTGGCTCTGAAAATGAGCGAGGATAACAACCGTCACTACAAACAATAAAACTGTATGGATAAAAACAAAGATTAATTTAAAAGTTATTGACGAAAATTAGTTACAAGTACACAAACTCTCAAAATTGAATAAAGTAAGGAACTTTTTTTGTTATTAGCGTTTTGATTATAAAAATTGAAAAATGTTTTTTGTATAAATTAAAAAAAGAGGATAATTTCTGTATAATTTTAGGCGAGTGAAAATAAAAGGTTATTCACTAAAATTATCATAATATTATACCGCGCATTAAAGTATTATCGCGTGTAAAATACTTAAACTGATAACTTAATTTAAAGTTAGCTTTACACCCGTCCCTATAAACCCTATGCGTTTTACGATTTCGGTTCATTTGTAGTTTAAAATAACACCCCATTGTTCACAAGCCCTATCATTCGTAATAAAACACAAAATCTATTCCATCCTAATCTAGGGTTGTTAACTCAGCCTAGATTTAGACTGCACTTAAAATAATACTCATACCAAAGTTGTAAATATATATATTTTTAATAATTGTAATGAATTTCAAAATATAGGAATATTTTGTTTCCAAGTTAGTGGGAACACGAGAGTTCTTGGCTATACTATTAATTTTGTCGTTGACTAAGAAACTTTTAATACTAGACAAAGGACGTTATTCGGCAGCCTAGCGACTAATGCCACCGCTAAAAGCCGAGGGACGCGGTTCACTAAACACCCTTCAATAAACTCAAATGGCCCCTCACTAAAACAAAAATTTATAGCCGAATTTACACAACATATTATGTCAACAGAAAATAATTTAATGGCAATGAAATACAATTTATTATTGTTAAAACGTGTACAATGAAGACTGCTGTATATATTATTTAACACTATTCTTTATTTTACATGTTAGCATTATTAATGAGAAAATCTATAAAAAAAAACGTGTTACACAATTATATGTTGTTTCTAATTTAACTGTGGGTAAATGTTTGCAACTAATAAAGTCTAGAACTGAAATTATTTTTTTAAAAAAACGAAGTGTTACGGAACCAATCTTTTCATTTTCAAAAGAAATTTCATTCTTAATTTACACTGTACTTAAGCGGAACTAATCTACCGCGCAAATCGAGATTACTGTGTAAGGCCTCACTCAACGTATATTTATGTAATCAATAAACAAACAGGTTTTAATTAAAAATTTATAGATCTGAAGCCTTCTGAAACGCAATAAGTAAAGACTTTATTACTTTTGGTACGTTTGATTTGTTTTTTCGTGTTTTTTATGTCGTTTTTTCGGTGAACATAAAATCCGGTGCGCCGTCCTGTGCGAGGCAGCTCGGACAGACTCTATCTACAGTAATAAATAAAAACAGACAACGCTTATTGGAGATTTCGAATATGCTACCTGAGTATTTTTGCCTAAAGGCATTACGTATGGAAAGAAATAATGACTATAAAACGAACAGATTTTTTTCAACTATGAAGTAGCGATAGTAACGTATAGATAGGAAAAAAATATTTTTTATAAAATGCAACGTCTGCTACGTTTGAAGGAAGAGAACATTCGATATAATAATAAATACTTACCTAATTGAGAACAAAATTGAATATTGTGATTTGTGTATCTACTTATAAATAAAATATTTTAAATCTTTTATATTCTTATTTAAACGACCCTAATTAATTTCAAAAATGTCAAAAACCGACCTTTATTTTTTTCAATAAAAATACAGTAAGTTAAAGCTAAAATCCTTTTATTCAAAAAAATCAGTCCTCAATGTATCTCGCGTACAATAAATTGGACGTAATACCTGTTCTCGATTAAATAAGATGCTTTGCATTTTACGTATTTAACAAAAAAAAAAAAAACGTTACAAAGATTTTTTTGCCTACGTCATTTTTTTAATGGCTACCACATTAAAAGAAGGTTATGAGTGAAACAGAAGGGTTTACGTGGATTTTTGTGCATAATTTGGGGGAGTAAATTTGCTTTACGGTGGATCAAAGGACTAAGTGATGTAATTGCTTTAAAAAGGGCAAGTCACCTCCTTGTTTGCCTCAAAACTGGCGGACTTTCACTAAGCCTTCTCTTCTCTGCGCCGTGCTTGGCCTAACAAAGAAATCTAAAAAAAGTAAGCAAAGCCAACGAACAACCATAATTGACCAAAATATTTTTTCTTTTAAATATCAAAAAAATAGTATCATCTTTGAGAATAATGGCCCCCAAAAATTGATAAGCCAGCCTTATTTATATAGAAAAGTATGTAATTATTAAAAAGTGAACAAATTTCAGCATCACAGAAGATGTAGTAATAGCACAAAATAACAAAATCACAAACTTTCTTTTAGGATACCGCATGCCTTCTCCGCAGGTTATAGATCAAATTTACAAGCTTAATATAAAACTAAAAATACACGCAGAGAATAATTCCTCGTTTCGTCTGCGCACCTCCGTTTGTTAACAAACGATGATTCATATTAAAGGTTTTTTTTTAAAAACAAACATCCCCTTTTTCCGGCGGAAACGCGGGAGGGTCGCAGGATATATGACACGACATACGTAAGGCCGCGCCACAGTGGCCGCGCAACATTTTTCTCAGTTTCACCTGACTTGGACACGAAAAAACACTTAATCCCTACAACATGTACCGGCCCTCCCCGCGCGCAGGCCGCTACTTAACCACTTCCAAAGTGTGCCATGTCCGAAGCCCATAATTCAAAAGCCCCAATACAGCCGAAAGCATAAATAAGGCTTATAATCTCCAATTTTGACAAAACTCTGGATATTTCTAGAATTTTAGCACGCCAGCTAGGCGGAACGACAAAAGAAATATGCCTACCGCTCTTTGATGAAGACACATTAGCTTATAAAGTATTCCCCTGGGCCGGTGTATTAAAAATACATACACACTTTTGTACTTTTGAGTGGGGCTTCTAGAATATATGGGTCATTCGGAAGGTCGTAAACATGTAATATGACATCTTCATGTGCAAAATATCTTTTATAGTTCTTTCACTATTCTGACATATTTGTTGTCATCATATTTTAGGCAATGGTGCTTCTATTATACGACCTTACTTAAAACACACCCAATAAAAATATAAACTTTCCCATATCGCTTCGTCGATACGTCGGCAAAACAACTTGCCAAAAGTTTATTATTTTCACAAAAGTAATATGTACAAACGTTAATATTCTGAAGCATATTTTATCCTTATCAAAATAACCGAGTAACATTTTAGATTTTTAATGAAATATAAACTAAGTAGGTGCATAAATTAAACTGAAAATATGTCTGATTATCAAGTTGTTCTCCTACCCGTCACGCCGATGCGACTTTTGCGGATTAACAATTAAACAAAACACTATTTATATAAACTAATCTTTACTTACACTTCTATTTAAAATAAGTTGACGAAAAAAAAATTGACTCTTGTACTTACCGAAGAGACATCGTCAAGGATGTCACGATTGCTTGTAGTTAAAATTGTACCTCCGGTCATAAAAATGCGGAACGATCTGAGCTGTTAACTGAATCTTTGTCAATTTCAATTTAAGTGAGCACCGTTTTACGAGCAATGAAATATCTCCTAGGTCTAATAGTGCCGGCGGGGTATCCAATAATATTTTGTCAGTTCTAAGCACTTTCTATCCATAAATATTTCGATTCCTAGAAATATATTATATATATAAATATATATGAAAAGCAAGTATTCAAAACACCATACTCTGAAAATGTTACGATCTCCCAAAACTCTCACTCTCCCTCTTTCTCGTATATTTTTCGCCTTGATTAGATTATGAAATAATTTAGGAAAAGTTCTTAAAACCTTGTTTATTTATATAATATTCAGTAGTGAACAAGTATTCTTGGACGTTATTAAGTTGATATATATTTATGACATATCAATGCGTAGCACTATCGTGATTTAAAACCCCTATTAATTGTTTTTTTCTTAATTATACAATCACGGAAAAAGAAGACAGTAACCAGGCGCCGTTTTGCGTCCTTGAAACTTGAATAACACAAGTGATAATTAAAGCGACATCGTACTGCCTTCTTCTATTCATAAACACATCAGGCACAATATTATGTATGAAGGACGATACAAATAGGTGCAAATATTTTTTTAATTTTGGCAATGAATTTTACGATATTCTATTTAAATTTATCACTACAAAGTTCAAAATATAAATAAAAGAAACGAGATAAGAAATATTCTTGATCTAAACGTCTTTTATCGCGATACTTGTTTAATGTATCGCAAAACTTATGCCACGAGTGTCCGAACTTGTGAAACAAGTTTCACGTTACTAATGTAGCACAATGTTTATTTTAGCGACGCATGTTTTGTGTTATTATGACAATGCCATGTTATGTAAAAAAAATACATTTACGATACAAATATACATGCCACACGACACATTGAGCGATATTTACATTTTGTAACTAGTTTGAAAATGTAACTTCTGCTGAAATATTAAGCTTCTAAAATCTCACTGTTACTTTCTAGTAACGTAAACATATCAAACATAAATATAAACTTTCAAGTACAAAAAAATTAAAACTGGTTTTGAAGATTGTTGCTGTTGGTTTAAGAAGAACGGAAATGAAAACCCGAACTAATATATTAAGAAAATAAACGTAATCATTTTTTTGAATAAATTTAAAAATTTTGAGTAAATATATTTTTTTATACAAAGTTAATAAAATTATGAGAAACACGATAACTCTACTTTATCAAATGCTTCAATGCAGTATAATATTTTTTAAATTACGATACTTTTGCGGTTTTTCCGCGTTAAGTGATTTAATGGTGACCGGATTCGAACAGGTTGGCGAAACTGATCTCTAATAAATAAAGTATTTTTATTTATATTATCGAAAATAAATTCAACAAAGTGCTCTTGGTCAAGAATGTTATTATATATAATACATTTCATGTCTAGTATAATTGCTTTTCTATGCGAATGAGCTGCGATTTTCTCGGATGAGAGGCCGCGACGTATTGATGACGAAGCGTCATATTTAAATATATTTGCAGTAAATTCTGAACGCGGTGGATATTCAGTTACTTTTAGCATATTTTCCCGTCCCTGTTTTCCCCGCTGGCCAATAACACTTTTGCGTTTTATATGTCACATGCCCCGGCTTACGTCGAAACGTTTATCTTAATATGAAGCGGGCGTAGATCGATACGCCAAAATGATACAATACTAGTGCAGAAGGATATTCGAATCTATTTATATGCTGTAACAATTTACATAAGAGGCAAAGCTTGTTTGAATTCGCTATTTTTCTCTCTTAGCTTTAACAGGCGTTTTATGTTTATTTATACGTAAATATTTTGAGAGAAATTATAATTCAATATTTTTGACAGAGAGTACTTGGTGGAATTCCATTTTATTATTTTTGAATAAAATACTTGAGTGATTTTCCACATTTTTATTTTTATTAGTGACCGGTTTCGCCAACCTTTCACGTTGGCATTATCAAACAATTCTGTCTTTTTTTTGTTTGATAATACCAACGTGAAAGGTTGGCGAAACCGGTCACTAATAAAAATAAAAATGTGGAAAATCACTCAAGTATTTTATTCAAAAATATTAGAAATTATAATGTTAAATCGCACTCATTACATTACTTCAAAAAAAAAATTATTTTTCCAAAATAACGTTAAAACATAAAATAAAATACAATTTAAATTAAACCAGTTAAGATTTATAAATATAAAATAATATTTAAAATGCTACCCCTACCGATATTTTCAGCTTTTACGCATAATTTTACACAGAAGAACAAACATCGTTGAATAGATAAAATAGAGTAAATAATATTTTATTTTTTATTATTATGAGTCGTTGTACTTTATTATTGCTTGAGACATAAAAATTGTGTTTTCAATGTTATAATAACTTTAAAAACCCATCTTATAAACAAGTAAATAAATTTTAGTTATATCTACAAAGTGAGATTATCTGTTAAACATAAATACGAATTTCAAAATGATACACATATCATTTTAGAAATAGGTTTTTGTTTTTATCGTACATGATCAGCTATTTCCGGGAACACACAAAGAAAAACGAATTTAGGATAAGGTGTTTCTTGGTTTAGTAGGAATATTTCGATTTCACAAAACTCACAGTAGTTTTATTTATTTTCCGTTTTAAAACATTTTCATAACTTTTGAAGCTCTCCATTATTTATTGTTTTATGCATATTTAACACTCTCATATTCACTTGAAATACTCGCACAATAATAAATTCAGGTTTTAATAATTCCTACACAGTTCTGAAATTATATAATGTCGCGATATTAAATTTTGTAACGACGAAGCATTATATTTTTAAAACGTAATACACACAAATACGTGTAATCTTCCTTTTAGAAATATTGCTGTCCGTAACGCACGCCAATGTATTACAGCCTTTATTTTCAAATAAACAATCCTGCGTACAAAACTTTTATATGAAACTCTCATATTCAAAGTGAGGCCTGTGTTACATGATGGGTACAAAAGTAGAAAGGTAGGCGGAGCTTTACACCCATGACGCAAGATGCCCCAGTAAAGCACCGGCCATACAATAAAACCTACGTCTCCCACTCCGCAGTCCACGCACGTAACAATCATAAGGGGGGACTACAAACTTCTGGTCGGGTTGTTCTGCTAACGGCCATCAGGGTAGGCCGCGACAATGCACAGCATGCCAGTGTGTCTCACACCACTCAGTACACGCCGCCTCGCAGTCCGGTGATTAGCAAGCTTACTTGCCAATTACAGGGCCTCGGATTCAAATAACCATGGAGCAATATAGTTTTAATTACACCTCTAACTTTTAATTAGTGTCTCGGTTAAAAATCGCTATTTAAGTAAGATATTTGACTTTTCAGGAATCTGGACAAGATCATTAAAATAGATTTAAACATAAAAAATGCAAAATTTATGTATCAAAATGTTTGTTTGTCTTTTTGTTTAAACCTGTAGACAATTTTACAGGATTGAAAAAGCTCGAAAGACCATGGTCTGCAAGCAATTACACTTGGCACTGGGCCACTGAGAGGTAATTTGGGCGTCAAAGGGAAAACATGTGCCGCTTTCGGATTCGCAAATGTTGTTAGATAAAAGCTTTTTGAATCAAATTAGTTTTGAAATTTGAAGTTGAACAAGTTACTATTATTGTAATAAGGGAACTACGTATCTTGAAAAGACAAAACATAATCGCTGTTTACTCTCAGTAGTAAAATGTAGCAAATTAACATGAACGCAGATTTCAGAGATTCACTGTGAATGTTTTGAATAATAAACCATAGCAATGATAAAACAGGACCAAAAACAACGTCCTAGTGGCACATTAAGAGCCGTGCCCCGAAGGTGCATTTTGCAGATGTAGTAAGAGTATAGTTCAGGTACCAGGCCGGGGTGAGGTATGTATAACAGGGGTGTTTTGTCAGGGGTCGGTATAATATTATTGCTGGAGGTTACACGGGTCCTGCTCCGACCCTGGCGACTGAGAAAACATCCGGAGGGCTGATACGCGACAAGCTACCCTATTCACTGGCCTCGAGGGGTTATTTTTGCTCGTTTTTTTTATAAGGATATCATTTGAAAGTGAATCGGCGGTAATCCGTGAAAATACTAAAAATACCGGTTTTTGATGATTTTTTTAAGATTTCTTGTTTTTATGAGAGGTTTGAAAATCTTTGAATTTATTAAAATAGATAAAAAAAAATTTTTAATTAAACGTTAATAATATATAAATTAAAGCCATCAACTCTTTTTATTTTATAAGACATTTCAATCAATCAATTTTCATTCAATCTTACCACACTTCCATGATTCGGTTGATTTTCAATAACTACATTCAACGATAAATTTGGAAACAACGGTAATAGCGAAACAGAAATCTAACGTTTTATTTGATCAGTTTTTTTGCTATTTGTTGAAGATCTTGTATTTAAAATTGTTTTTTTTTTTTTTACTAAGTGAGCATTTTAAAAATTATTTTTTTAACATTTAAATACAAAATCATTAGTTATATGATCCATTGTGAAAAAAGATATTAACCTTACATCAAAACGAACTTGACTTAGTAAGAATACCGTTTTTTCTTCATTTTTAAACATACTTGTATGATAGCACGCTAACTATTGTTTTTTTTTTCCGTCCACATGATTACAGCCCAGGTTCTGATTATTATTTCTTATATTCCATGATAGGACTTAAACCTGGGCCAATAAAAACAAAGGCACGCAGGTCTCACGAGAACCGCCGCGGGGAGGGACGCAGCGGTGCTCAATCTTTACGACGAAGAATACACGAGCACTCGAAAAATATGTCAGATGAACTATTTTCTACTTCAAATACTATCAAAAGTGGCCAAGTATATTTTTTTAATATTTGTTTTTTAATATCCACAGTGAATTGACAGCATATTTTTTATATGCATAACAAAATTCCAATATATAAATACGTACTAATACCTCACTGTGTAATCATCATGAATCGTACTTTATATAAATTTGAAAATTGTACAAGAAATATGAAATATTTTAACTGGTGGATTTCATTAGTGAAAAAAAACACTTCAGTACTACTGCATGAGGTGCAATGCTTCATAGCCGCGGGTCGGGGCCGGATTGGGGCCCGGTTGGGCAGGGCCAAGGGGACGCCCAAGTTGGGGGCGCAGACACCTGTGGGGCCTGCGGGGGCATTTCGAGCCTCCTCCACCACCAACAGACGCAATAAAGAATATACCCCGTGTAAGGCTTACAGGATTTGTTTTTAAATGGTAATGGGTTTTTGACACTAAGTTGGCAACATTGTTGAAATAGATTTTGGAGCATTAGTTTTTTTCGTGAAAACTAACTTGACCCTACTCACGTTCACACCTTGGAATTGTTAATTGCTTAAAATAAGCTTTAAGCGGAAAATTTGATACACTTACAACTGTAACATGGAATCTGACCGAGTGGAGATATTCGCGTTCTTTGTCGAAAAAATATCTTCAACGTACCTGAAACAAATATGAAAACAAAATAAGTATTTTTGATTAAAATGTTAAGGTTACTTTAAAAACTAATTAAATTATATTCTACATTTTAAAATCACGATTATTACAATGCATCTTTAAAGTCTCATTCCAACAAGACGACAAGCAAATTATTCCAGAAAAAAACTAAACTAAAAAATAATAAAACATACAAATAAAACGAAAGCACACAGAGTACGTCCCTTTTTTATGTATTGTCCCTACAGGAAGTGGTCTTGGCTTGGGAACCTATTGTCCCTACCTTACTTGAAATAGAGAGAGAAGACGCAATACAAAAAGACACAGGATGAAAGGAGACATAAACGTATAGTCCTTAACCATTCATCGGTATGAACAACGCGCGGGTCTGTAAACGTTCAAGGGGTTCTAAAATGGAGCAAAGAACCGGCGGATAGTTTAATTAAAAATAACGAACTTCAAAATATTTCCAGATTTGATAATTGTTTCAGGAATGATGTACGCTCTATTGAATGCTGAATGTTGATTTGTTTTGTTAATACAATAGAATAATTATATCATCTTTAACACCTGGTTTATTCTATAAATTTATTTTTTCAATTCATTGATTGAGCAATTCAATTAAATCATTAATTTTAAACAGGCATACAATTTCACGATAGGTATGTATTCATTATAACGCTTATTAAGGAAGGGTGTTTTGAGTTGTCTAACCGTAGGCAGTATTTTTTTTAACCATATGTGTGCTTGGTACTATTTAAAATAAAAAATACAGTTATAAAACCGTATACTTTAAGTAAATTTCACTCGTCTATACTGCGAAATAAAAAAGGATACAATTGTAATTAGGTAGGTCAAAATTTTTAAATTTATAAATATATGCAAATAAGTCTAAAAAAAACTTATATGTGAAATCAGGTCTGTTGATAAAACGATTTCGCAATATTTTAATAAGAAGTATACCATGATAACAAAAAACTTAATAATAGAGCCTATTTCAGAGTCACGATATTTGGAAACCTCTTACAGAATATTTTTGTTTATTTTACCCTTATATTGGCAACTAACTGGATCTGCTATCAAAGAAAACGACAAAGAAGCTAGAAATTAATCAATAACTCAATTTGTCAATTTTCATTGGATAATAAATTTATTTTACTAATTTTCTTTGATGAACAGATCACGTGACCTGGATTTCGTGATCATATGATTTGTAAAATAAGTAAAAATAAGTTTTAAAAAATACTAAAGAAGATATCAGATATTCTATAATTTACTGTATTTAGAGCTCAGTACTTTATATTTTTAGTTATATGAGAATTTATCATGAAAATTTTGTTTGCTTTTCGAGAGTCGATTACATTACAAAAAAAGTCTTGAACTTTCGTGTAAGATTAAAAAAAAAAAAAAAGAAAACAATCACGCCAGTAATGTCGGTGCGTAATTTACTTTTCATAAATTGTGCTTTTCAGAATTGCTTTATTATTTAGGGACTAAATATTTTTAGATAATTTAAAATTAAAACCATAAAAACAAAGTATTTTAAGAAGGACAAAAAAATATCAATTGATATTTAATAAAGTTTTTTGTTGAAGGCTAGATTGCATGTTTTATTCTGTATGTATTATACTACCTTCTTGGTTGAATAAAACCCTTTAGGTGATTATTTAGAAGGGATGGATATTAATACTGTATGATATTAATTTTCTGCAGTTTAATAACTAAATGACAGTTGACGCAAACAGAATTTTAGGGTAAAAAACGAAAAAGAATAAATTAATTACATAATCATAATTTAATGATACTAAATCGTTGGGGCCTCTGGGTTTCTAAAGAATTTGTAATTTATTCAAATTCACAAATAATTTTAAAACAATCGACTTTTTGCTGCCCTTTCGATTAGGGGAGCCAGGACGGAACAACCCGCCGAGGAATAATGCTGGATATTTCAATTCATTTCGACCCCTCCGAGGCGGAAAACTGAGTCGGCGCCGAGTCGAATAGAACTCCTTCAAAAGAAAAACAAATGTCCGAAATTCACTTCAACTTTAAAGTAACAGGGGCGAGCGGCCGCCGAGAAATCCCATTTTAATTTGTTAAACAAGCGACTTTATTATATGCCAGATCCGCCATTTTTGACGCCATTGGATCGAAGAAGTTGATTTTACGTTTCATGGAGTTTAACTTGTTTGGCTGTCTTGTAATCACGTTTATAATATTCTCTGTAGTTCAAAGATAAGGGAGAGTATAAAAGTTAAAGTATTACAGTAAGGCGCTGCTTGATTTATGAATATTTACTCATTTAGGGTGTACAATTTTTGTAGTGTCTTTCATCTTCTTTTTTCTACGCTTTCTAATTGAATATTGAAGCAAAATGGAGTTTTCACTGCTTAACCCTTATAATATATACGGTTAAGTTGTATACACAATGCGCGATGTTTATGTATTAATTAATATATCAATGATACTTTATCTACTAATCAAATCAAGTTGATTGGTTGTTTTTATTATAAATATTAATGTTTATAAAATATATGTTGTATTGTTTTCTCAAAGGCGTTTATACTGTAGTAATGGAGATACAAGGACAAATTGAATTACAATAAACCAGAAAAAGAAACAAATCTATCACTGATTCTTATTTATGGCCCTGCTTTCTTAATAGTCACCGCACGCATACAAAACAGTTTTCTTTGTGTAGATAAGCGACTCGCCATCGGTCCGCTGCCTACGTTTCGCCACCCCTGGTCGGGTTTTCGACGTACCAACTAAATAAAGTCTTACAGGTCAGGGGTGCTCGAAGAGCGGAAAAGGAGATAAAAGACTTCGGTTGCATCTAACTTACCTCAAATGATTACGAGAAGTTGGTCTGGCAACGGTTAAATCAGGGGTACACAATAAACAATATTTTTAATTAAATAACAAGCTGTTTTTTCAGTTTGAATAACATTTAAATTTTCATAACATATTTAACGATAAACAAACAAAAAAGTTTAACAGCGGAATTTAATTTTTTTGCATCGTCTTTCGTCGGTAATATACTTGAGATAGGGCAAGAAATAACCTTTCGTATTACAGTTATATTATACTAAATTGTTTCATTTGATAAATTGACATACTAAATTATACAAATAAACTCTAAGACATTTGTTGTTTATACACCACAATAATTTAATATTTTTTCACAGTAACGTAAGTAAAAATTAAGTAGTCAGCGACCCTGAAAGTAATGAAATGGCTGAATAGTCTAAATATATATTTTTTATTAGTACTCAAAATAATAAAATTCCATTTTGCATACAACGTAAAATATTTATCTAATTTTTAATTGATTGAGTCGATAATATGCAACGCAAAAGCACAGCTATTTATTTAAATAGTATAATAAACAAGGAACTTGCGGAACTATGAAGTATTATGAATGAATGTTTCGGATTAAATTTGCATATATATTATACGCAAGTAAGTAATTATCCGCTGTAATATTTTTTAGTTATTCTACAAACAAATATGCATGATTAATGATCCATACAGGAACACTTAGTTCTATGTAAATCCAATATGCATGTTTATAACTCACTCGTATTATGTATTACATATTTATGCATACCCAAAGTTAAAAATTGTATTAACATGAATAAGATAATACAATGGATATTCATACATATTTTTAAAAAAACATAGTTTCGATATATGCATTTTCAGGAATATTCCCTTGTTGTCGTTACGAACAAAAAACGAATTTTAATTAAAATAATCTGATGCTTTTAAATGCTATACTTAATAAAAAAATCTTGAAATATCTCAAATTTAATTCCAAACACACATCAGCGAAAATATTTAAATCTGAATTCACTTTATTAAAGAAATTAAAGCCCCAAGTTTCGCAAGGTAGGTGTTGCGGCGCAAGTGCATGCACCTCTTGCATGCCAGTAGATTCATGGCCTTCGAGGACTTGGTTTACGAGCGACGCTGGTCCCGACCACCGCCGAGTTCCCATGGTGAATCCTGAACCTGGACAGGAAGCCTGTGGACCATGAAAACTTGAAGACTTATCAAGTCATTCCGGAGCGTTGGACGTCGGAATACGAGCGTGGAATTCATTAAACGTTTAACTCGGACGTTTTGATCGTTCATGCCCGGAAATCACTAAATAAACACTTATTAAAGTGATTCGTTCAAATGCATTGAATTAATATTTGTTTTTTTTTTAAGAATCATGATAATTTGATGTCATGACAATAGACTTTGTGGCATGTTTACTGTTTATTATTCAATGTTTTGAAGAAAAAAGAAAATTATATCAAAACGATATGAAATTAGAAATAATAACATAGCGATTAAGGCTGCCCCACATCAATAATTTGCCATGTTGGCCTGTAAATTATACTCTGTAATTAAAACTACATTAAGCTTTCTCACTGACCCCGCTTTCTACAGATAAAAATTGTTTAAATGGAAGCTAATGTGACATTGCCTTAAACAAACTAAATCTTTTTACATAAATTAGTTGTGTTGTTTATTGT
Organism: Atopsyche davidsoni; assembly: GCA_022113835.1. Classification (NCBI taxonomy): domain Eukaryota; kingdom Metazoa; phylum Arthropoda; class Insecta; order Trichoptera; family Hydrobiosidae; genus Atopsyche; species Atopsyche davidsoni. The sequence goes on along the minus strand of JAILWY010000006.1, from coordinate 2,275,953 downwards.
GTGTACATTATAACATTATTTTTTTTTATTAACAACAAAAAAAAAGAAGTTTATATCTTAAAAGAATCAACATTCAAATATCTTTAAATAATTTATACCAATGGGTATTAACAAAATTTTATACACTCGTATTTTTATTAGTCTCTTGAAGTTTAAAATCTAAGTTGATTACCTAAAAACATATTGATTTAATTAAGATGATTTATAAATATTTTCAGGATAAACTTGTTATTTACGTATATTTTTTATTAATGTATTTTAAGTAAGGCTTAGTAATTAAGTGAGTTTTAATGATAACTTAAGCCATTTCCGTGAGAAATGTGGTTAACATTAGCATTATATTATGATTTAAATATTGGTGAAAAACAATTTAGATATTGTTAATGTATAATAATATCAAGTCTTAAGATTTGCAAAAGTAGCTTTACAATCTTCGTTGAACGAAGGCCCTAGGCACGATAATACAAACTTTAAAAACCAATTTCGGAATGAAAGTCGGTTTATAACATTTAGCTACGGGGCAAATACTAACGATCGTGAGAACCTTAAAGAGAAGGGGTGGAATATGTTGTTACATAAGTCAAATGCATGGCTCTTTGACGTTTAATAATTAAAACGAAATTTGGTATAGTACCGTGAACATCGTTTTAAATTTACTAGAGGTACTCAGGTTTACTCAGCTATATTTTCTGGTCTACAATTTTATTGAATTATAATTTATAAACTTCAATTTAAAATTGATCTTACTATGTATTCAAGAATTGCCTTAATGGTTATTTTCCTAAATTATTTTGCATATTTAAACAATCTTAATTTTTTAGTATCTCGTTTCAGCTAGAAAGAATTTGAATGGTAGTATTATTTTGTTTTATCAATATTATTATATACTATCTAATATTTTAAAAATTAAAGCATACATTTATGAATTCCAAAAAAATTTAGCTTGGTAATCATACTTAAAATACATTATATCTATGGGTCTTTTTCTCATCTCTTAAGATTAAAAATAATTCTACAAAAACGTCTCTTTTCTACAGAAGAAGAAGTAATTTGTTCGAAACAACAAATATTTTTTTTACTAAAAATGTTTACGAAATTATCATAAAAGCTTAAAGCAACTTTAAAAATGAAATTTATACAAAATAATAAATAACATAAAAAATATATATATAACATTCGCTTATCGTTGGACGCTTTGGCTCCCGTGTTAGTCATTTTAGATATATGAATTATCCATGCGAAATGTTGGCTTGTGACTACTTCCTAGAACATATTTTATTTACATATATCTGCATATTATATAAATACATTAAAAATACTGATTAAACGCTTCAAAATGAATAATTTCACTAGAACTGTTTTGAATGAAAGTTCAATTGGCAAAAAGCTTTCTAAAACTTACAATAGAGCCACATTTGTCTTCCGCTGGTGTGACTTTGAATTATCTTCGATCCAACGCCAACAATCGCATTCCATCCCAAGTGGGCTCCGATCAGAGAAAGATACTAAGGCGAGAGTCTTTATTAGGTCAAAACTCATTGTAGGACACAAGCCGTAAATCCCCGACAGGATGGAGGTCCCCCGCCCAGCTGCGCCGGGAGGTCTGGCCCAGTAAGCATGCCTTTATCTGAGCCTGAAGTAATCCACTTTCAGCTGCCTGTTTAATGCTAAGTGCAGTTGGAAACAAGCCCTTTTTTAAAGAATGATTAGATAAATTTTAATTTTTTTTAAGATAGTGAATATTTAAATTCCTAGTGTGTTTTTTATAAAAACAAAAACATAATGATTGTATTCATAATCAGCTTATTTATGAATACATAAGGAATTTTGTGTAAAAACAATAACTATTGCGTCATAGTGTTATAATTATAAATATTAAATACATTTAAAAAATAAACCTTATAATAACCTCACTTTAATTATATAAAATTTTCAGAAAACACCTTTTTTTCCTTATTAAGTAATTTTAAACCAGTGTGCTAAGGTTATTAAATGGTTTTTAAAAGAGTAATTTTAACATTTTCCGTATTAAAAACTGGAGCAAGGGATTTTGCTAGCCAAACTATCTAGTAGAGACACTAATTAAAGTTTAAACTTGTAAATTACATTTTAATTTAAATGAAAGTCTACAATTCATAGCACATAAAATGACGTATAGTGATACAACTGAATCGTTTTGTTTAACTAACAATATTTCAATGTTTCTGAAAGGTTTTTACTGTATTATAATTTATTATTTTTGAAGTATAAGATATTATACATATTTTTTACAAAATTTATTCAGCAGAGGTAACACAACAATTTATATTATAATTTTTTAATCAACAATATTGATGCGCAAAGCCGACAACATCGATTGATAATTTGCAAACAATTAATTCAAATTGTATTAACGTAATCTAAAGAAGGGAAATAAGCAAAAAATCTAACCAACTTTTATTTTATTATTTAAATAATATTGTACGTTTAATTTTTTTATGACGTTTTATTAAAATATCCCAATTCAATTCAACGTTTCAATATACGTTGAGGAAATAGATTTTTCCGATTACCTCTTTCCTTCGAGGCTACCCAAGGTAAAGCTAAAAGCTCCAAGGTCAGGACTGTTCCAACATTTTAAGGGTAGATCGGGGAAGGGGTAGCGCAGAGAGTGGGGCGTAGATAAGAGCGGGATTAAATGAGATGGGACCCGAGGGAGATGCGATCACCTGACGTTTGGTTTCAGAAGCCTTTTTGCAGTGCGAGTTTTTGAAACTTTTTTCTTTAGATCGGTTGAACGAAAAACTTTTTGAGATTCAAGAGTTGTTATATGACTTTTTAATTTTTGGCTACTTGTCTAAATGATTATATCTAATAAGGGATTATAGAAAAATTGTTAAATATTTTAACGCAAATGATTTTTACAAAAAAAAATTATGAGTCTCGATTTTTAGCATAAAAATTCAAGAGAAGTCCATGAAAACTTTTCCATTTTTAATTTATTTCTCTATTACGCTGAAATCTGCTGTAATGCCAAGTTTTGAAAGAAAATGTTATATTATAGCTCAAAAGCATATATTAAGTAGTTAACCAAAAATCTTTAACGAAAACATAAGTATAATTTAATAAAAATTAGTTTTTTCTCCTTCGTGTTAACAAACATTTTCTTTAAATCATTTATCAACATATACTGCATATATCAACATTATATAAAATGTTATAATTAATTGACGAGCAGATTAAAAAACAAGCAGTTGTATTTGCAAATTTACGTAACTACCGTTTTATTTGTATCCTTATTTTAAAATACATTAATGCATCGATAAAATTTGCCGAAAATAAATTGCTTGCCCTTTGTTGTTTTAATATGTTTCTCCATCGATTGAAAGTTAAATGAATGGCGTATAAAATATATAATAATAAACAATATGTGATAAAGCGAATGGGAGCAAGGATTTTAAAGAACATAAAGTATCATTTTTTAATTAATTATTTAAGATACAATGTAATGTTTCCCTAACAGCAAACACTAATTTTCAGAAAAAATAATATTTAATATGAAAATCTATGTGATTACATTAAAATTGTATTAAACTAATTATTTAAGGATGGGGCTTTGTTTCTTTTATTGTCTGTAAGGCAATTTATTGAATTGAGGGCATTTAATAAAATGGCTTCACAAGCGTTCATATGTGCGCGAGTATTTTAATTGAACATTTATTAGACATTTACGTGGATTTCATTAATTAAAATTGTAATTCGATGAGACCCGGCAAGGACCACCATTACTTTTCTACCCTCCAGCTTTCGGTAAAAACCCCGGGTAATTCGTAGCAGTGCTGTTGAATCGGCGACGGCAATCGGGAAAAATCCGGTCCGCGCCGCTCGAAAGTAAATGGAGTAAAAACATCGTTAATTTGGTAGCCGAGGTAATCGAGTTAGATGAAGTTCTTCCGATCTCCTCCCGTGTTTGTGCAGCCTTCTGGCCCGTAGCGGACTAATTTACTTGTTGACAATGAAGTTTGTAAGTGTTAAATCGTTTGCCAATTAGTACGCAATCTAGTGGGTAAGGGATGGGAGCCATCGTGTTGACTTCCCCTCGAAGGGTACAGGGTTTAGAGGGCTGTTTGAATAGGTTCATACTTGTAGTACGTGTAGGCGTTCTACAGCTATGAACCGTTTATTTTACTTGATTAAAAATATTGTTCAAAATTATATTATATAATTACAGTACATAGTACATTGCGTTAGTACATTTACAAACATAACTAATATGTTTAAAAATATATATAATTATCTAATGGAAAAAAAACTTATCTTAATAAAATTGTAGTATGTGAAAGCAATAAAATACTAAGCGTTGATTTAATCCAACCTACAAAATACTAAGCAACGTTATTTCTCTTTTATATATTAAATGACTCCTAGTCATTATCAAAAAGATACTCCACAATGTATTATTATAAGGATAAACATTAAACACCTTAGATGAATAGACGAGAATAGTAGAAAAATTTTATTCAATCGTGTTCGTTTTTTTAGATAATAAAAGAAATACATATTTGGTTTTTCAAATAAAGCTTTCGTGAAAAACTCAAAGTTTTACCACAGTGAAAAATCACTTGAAGTAATAAAGAAAGCAAGCATTCTTTAATGTTGCACAATAAATCAAAGTGTAACATACGGAAGAGATGGCATGCACAGTAAATATACTCGGTATAAACCCTTGCTCGTTGCAACGAAGTGAGATGAAGCACGAAGCCTCTCCAACAGGCACGAGAACCTTGGCAAAAAAAAACGGCCTGAAATGTTTTCATTCAAATTCCCTTTCAGAAGCGAAGCCTTCTCTGAACCGAGGCCTCTTAAACCCGCGGTGAGTAAACAACACTTGTGATCCATTCGGTATATCTTACCTTTGGAAATGTGTCAAGTTCTACAGGGTCGCATAATATCATAACTTGAGCAAATATTTGACAGGTGTTGCTAAAGCAAATCAAACTCTGTATTACATTTATTTTGTATTTTCTTTATTCAAGAAACTAATAGAGAGTCTTGTATTGATATTTTATTTAAATACAATTTTGGGAATAACTTTCATAATATTTAATTAAATTAACTTTAAACAACACTTGGCAGTGTAATACTGTGACTAAAGTTTTCATTAATCATTTCAATGATGTTTGAACGCCCACTGATAATTTTTAAATAAATATTGAAGTAATTGCTTGTAAAAATATATGTTCCCAATCTAGCAAAATAATTAGACAAATAATGAAATGTTTATATTCAAAAAAACATCCTTGATAATTACCATTGCATATAAGATTGAAACACAAAAATATATTAGGGTCATAAGAAGTTTTGAAAGTAAATTTGAATGGATGAACACCTTGTTAATGACCCAGTCTCAAGATTTTGTTAAGAAATAAATTTTATTTAAAACAACAAATATAAAAAATAATACAAACTAAACTTGTACACTTTAATTAACGAAGCAGTGACCTTGAAGATTAAAGATAAATAATAAAACAATACAAATTAACTCACTAACGAGAATTTTTAAAAGATGTACAGAACGGAATTTTTAAATACTTATTCTCAAAGAGATTCAGATAATTTCACAGACAAAAAAGATAACGGGCTGGAGGGAACTTTTTCTTACAATCTGAGGAGTCGGCAGCTAACAATGCGAGATTTTTTTTTTATTTTTCACTTCAAGTGCCGACTACAGTTCAGAGTTGAAGTTTAAGTCGCTCACAATGCCTAGTACTTGCACCCCGCCGGTACGTACCAGCAAGGGTGGCTCTGCTCTGATCAGAATCACCATAAAACATTAAAATAACGCAAAATACAAAGTATTTTTTTTAATATAAGTAAATTACATATACATATATTTCAATTTGGTAAAAAAAAATATATTGCATGATTTCATCACACATGGACGACTCACAGAAAAATGATAACTCAATTTACTTAAAAATATCAATGAAATATATCTTCCAATATCCCAAAGAGAGTATATTGCAGAAATTCAATGCGTTTCCCTATTATATGAATCGATATACCCCAGTAGAACTTCATTTTATATCTGATTTGGAATTCAAACAATTTTATGTGCAAGCTGATACAAGATGCAATAAAATCGTATGTTTAAATATATATACATATATACAGTAGTTTATAAAAGTCGGGTACGCAACCTCCTTTCTTTCAGTGACATCTGACCTTTGCTCAATGGGTGGACATGTGTTGCCAGATCCGAAAATAGCTCCCGGATTTGAGAGCAACCCCGTCTGAAGGGGCACAAGGTGAGGGAAGATGCGAGGTCAGCGGAGATGCTATCAAGTCACCTGTGGACACAGCCGCACACACGGACTCGTGAATCCACTCATAGTGGAGGCTAATCAAGCATCTTTGTGACGTGTACGATGTGTGCTAGAGCTGTAATATTGCTTTGAGACTGGACTTGTATAATTTAAATGATAGGTTTGCATTCAAGCCCACCTATCCATACAAGAAACGTTAGTAAATTTAAAATATTGAAATTTTCAAACTCAATTTTGTATATGAAGTTTTATTATAAATATACATAAAAATAATTAACATACAAATTGCCATGTTCTTAAAAAAATATATTGCTGTGTAACCCATTCATATTTGACACAATTACGCAGATGTATCATATCGTTATTTCACAACGAGATCTTGATTTATTATAGTTCATGAAGAAGATAGAAATGCATCGCAGAAGAATACATTTTTATTTATTTGAGTCAGACACCACTAAAATTGACAAAAATGTATAAAACACAATTATTTGCAGATATTTCCATCCCATGAATCTGAGCAGCTAATTAACTAGCATGTATATAAACATATATTTAAAGAAAAATATCTGAGTAATTTAACTATATCTTTACTGTGGTCATAATTTAAAATCACCTATTGTTAAATTCCACAATCACCAAGCTATAAACACATAAGAATGACTGTAAATAATAAGCATATAACTGGTTTTGTTATATTAAAATATGAATACGTGTCAAGAGATAATAAGCATAAAAATAAATTAAACAAGTTGTACAGAAAATTATAAGTGTTTTCCTACAACACAATAAAGAGGCAAAGTTATTTTGATGAGTGACTGTAATTAGGATAATTTCCCCACACTTTCGAGTACACGCAGAATGTGAGAACTCCCTGGAAAGCGTGTGCGCTCCCCGGACCCACACAATCGTGTGAAGATGGAACGTAACAATACAATTGGCGTGTCACGTGGAGTCTCACGGCCGAGCTCGAGCCGAGCTTCTAAGGCTTCGAAGGGCAAATATAAATAGTTTGGGATAAGCTGCCCCAGTGTGGGTCAGCCTGTGTAATTGTAAAATTAGGGCAGGTCGATACAAGACAACTTAACCTATCGAATGACAACGGGAGGGTTTTATAATTTCATGATACGCAGGCGTACACATATATGAATAAATATAGTATTTACTTATTAAGTACAAGTGCCAAGTAATTTTTTATATATTTTACTAGCATAATTATATAAAAAATGCTGAAAAATTATGTCAGCGATACACCTCGTATGAAAACTTTTGACTTCACAAGTATCTATAAACCACATTATTCCGGTGATCAAGGCGAATACCAACATACAAAATATTATCCCATGTTTCAAACCCTAATAAAATGTATTTCCACATTTTGTAAATCATAAGATTTGGGTCCAGGTATGACAATGACGGTATTACTAAGTTTATTTTTCAATCCACAGATATATTTCTCTCAGACTTATGAATACAAGCCTTAATGAAAGAAATAGTGAACCCATTTCCCATTCTTTTTTTACATCATAAAAAAAAACATTATCAAATATCGTAAATCTTGATAATTGTTAAACAATGCTTAAGTCAGATACAAATATCTTGTTGAGTCTATGCGAATAAACTCTAAGCATCGCGAGACGCTTTTAAATTCCAACACAATTGCAATAAACTTACACAGGAAATAGTCTAAAGACTGGTGCATACGCTTCAACACCGGATGTGGCTGGGTGCAGAAGGCTTTAACCGCTTGTATAGCAAATATTCGAAGTAAACAAGAAAATGTTGAGATTCACAAAGAAAACGCGAAGTATGACAAGACCTCAAATATATTCCAGTTCCATCTACAATTTTATTTTACACACCAAACTCTGTCAATTCGATAAAACACTGCAATAAAATAAAACAATACTGCATACGAAAACATATAAATTATCTTATTATTTGTACTATGAGTAATTAAAATATGTACGTTTGTAGGTTTTGGCAGCCGTTATTACAAGTTTAAGTCAATCATCAGAAATAAAAATCATTGAAGATTATCATATCTGGGACCGAAACGTCGGAGGAAGAAACCATCTAATCAACTTATCGATTCACACATAAAACGACGAGAAATATCTTTGAAATTATTTTTCATGTTGCAGGTGGGATTTAAACCAACACATCCAAAGTTATCGTGGCACATAGTGTTTACAAATCGAGCCAATGTGGCTGTGTAACTGAAAGAGAATTCGAATAATTTTATCAGTGTGTGAAAAATACGAATTTTTCAAATTTGAAATAAAAAAGGCATCGCAAATGTTAAATTCTTTGTAACTATTTTTTGTCGTTGAATTGAGAAAACTTTGGTATTCAAAGGATTGCTCAAAAATAATAATAAAAATTAGTATAAATCGCTGAATAATACTTCATGACAATCCTTGCATCGGGTCCGCTATAGATATAGGTGTTTTTTTATATGGCCAATTTCACCTTGCGAGATTATCGATGTATGTATTCGCTTACTCGTGGTGTATCCAACACAAAAGGTTTGGAACTTCTCGAGCCAGGTGTTACAATCGTACGTGCGTCGGTAAGAAATCGCGAGCTGCAAGGAACGACAGGGTTCACGGGCGGGCGGGGCAGGGGGAAACCGGTTCCCCCTGCTCCGTCCCCCTGAACCTCCGCCGCCGCAGCATCTGTTGCGTCCTGCACTCGGGCAGCTCTTGCAGAAAACGAGGTTTAAGATTTCTATATAGAAGCAATAAACAGCCTTGTTTACTGCCGCAATTTATTTTATAGTGAGTTTATTTTTAACAATTAACCATCATTTGCAGGGTTTAATTAAACCATGGTGGAATGGCATCATGGTGTGGTTTGTGTTTTATGATTAAACAACTTTTTTGCCAGAGCTCCTATAAAATCATAAAATAGCAAGCAAAGTGTGATTTACAATTTTGCAAACCACGATTTACGTAAATCTGGTTTGACGTGGTAACTTTTTCAAAAGTTAAACATGAAGAAAACAAGAGATACTTAAACGAATAACCTGAACAAGGAGGCTTTAACATCGCCGCTTTGTAAAAATATAAGAGACAAGCAAATAAGCAATTTGACGAGTAACAAAATTATAGAAAAGCACAAACATACAGTTTTTCTAAGAGATGGTAACAATAATTGCTCTTTCCAGACCCAACGGTCTGAAAGAAAAAGGAATAACCACTAGACCTCTGGGTGATACAATACTACTACATCTTCAGGTTTAACAAGAATTTATTTCAGAACCAAGTCGAGCTCTGAAAATTGTTACAATATATTTTTCAACATAAACTATTGGTAACAAGTATTGGGATTTAAAATATCCCACGTGGTTGGTAGCCGGTCTGATTCAATACTATACAGGTGGGATCTGGGTTGGGGATTTTAAAAGGCGCCTTTGGCGAACATTATAGAGAAGAATCAATACGCCACTATGGTAACAAGTTTAGCCGATATTCAAGACGACGGAATTTATCTATTCTGGAGAGCTGTTGCCGGTGATAAAGCCGATATTTATAGATCAAATTTTAACTGAATAAATTTTATCGTCGGAGAGATAAACGCAAAGTCAATCCTGAGATAGAGCCTGGGTAAACTTTGTTACAAGACGAGCGCTGATCAATGTTGGAATTTGTGAATCGGTAGAATTAAATTTAATTATTTAATTGGAGTGTTTTCACAAAAAAGGGTGCATATACATTAATTTTGTACTTTTAGATCCATTAAATTAATACTTGCTGATGCGCGGATACAGCTATGCGTCTGGAACTGGAATTGTCAAATTGTTTGTTAGTCTGAATTTTGGTATTGTAACATAAATTACTATAAATGTTTAAAAAATCCAGAACAATTATATTATATTTTATATTATATAATTATATTATAAAAATAGATCACTGAAAAGAAATTCATGTTTGAACTATTCAAGCACGTAAAAGGTAATTTTCTCCTATTTATTCCATGTTAGGGCCGCTTTAATAGTTTGAGTATAAACTTCGGTATTATATACGCACTATAAAGCCTCTTCAGCGAGCTGAGAGCTTTTACACGGAAGTTACCTGACTGGAGCCAGCGACACGCGAGCCGTGAGCGAGGCTTCGCGGGTAGGTCAGATGACACCACACACCGCGCCGCACTGGCAAACAGCATTGCTCTCTAAGTAAACTCAGACAACTTTCTCAATAATTTACAAGCAAAAAAAAGTTTTTATACATATTTTTCCCTACACTAACTCAAAAACGAAAATAAATTAATTAACACCTTGTGAGCCCTACAAACTGCGCGCAAGATAGCCACATACCGTATTGTAAGCAAAACCTTAATAACTGTTGTAAATTAACATAAAAGAAAATAAAGAATCATAATATTTAACTAATTAACTATTAAATTTGATTTATTTTTTTTTTCAAATAAATACCAATAAATTACATTTTGTGCAGCTTATAAACACATTTTACGTAAAGCCGCACATTAATCGAGAATAAATAATACAATATCAGCTTCGTTGGTTTTTAATCGTAAATAAGCTATGGTTTTATCGATTCTTCTCAAAATAACGTGTTAGCAATGTGGCAGCTCGCGCTTCTGTTTATTTAAAATATGACGAACTTTTTGCTCGCTTTTAAACGGTATAAAACCCCCGACGAAATTAAATATTTTATATAAACATATATGTATATTATTGATAATTAAATTCGCATCAGCCGTTTGCAGGATCATCTACCTAACGACGTGTCTGATACTAAATGATGTATAGAGTCTAACACCCTCTAATACGGGTATAAATTCCCATGAATAATTAACAATTTCCTCTAACTTCTGCCGTATAAATTATTGACGAATTTCCCATCCCATATTATAGACGTAGCCGGCAAGACGAGCCTCGTGCATGTAGATCGTAAGGCAGACCCACCATCTGTTGTCGAAGCCCGTGGAGACTTTATTATGTTGGTAGGGCAACAGGTGAGCAAGTTAAAAGACAATTCCGAAGAACATAAGGAAGTAAACAAACCGTTTGTTCGAAAAAAGAGAGCCCTTTATAAACCAATAACAAAAGGATACCTGTGCAGTGTCTACCTGTTGGTGAAATAAAAAAACGTTTTGTATAAAATATGAACCGTATCCTTTGCATGCGACTGGTAGTAATGGCTGCTTCGTGAACGGCTACTGGTTTCGTAGTGTTTTGAGATACACGAAAACAAGCAATTCAATAATACCTTTTGTTGACTGCCACAAATTTAAACTGGACGGACTGAATTAAGCACTTTTTTTTAAATAACAGTCTAAAAAACACATAACGACAGTCGCATATTGTTTGTGGGATCATCAATTGTGCAATTCAAACCATTTATCTTGTGAATAAAAAAAAAAACAATTCCGTCGCTGCCAAAAACGAATTTATGTGGATTCGCACTCGCAACGAAGTTCCCAATATCGCAAGGCATACTTTAACAAGGCATTAAAATGACCATTACTCCGGAACTCTAGTTCATAAAAATACGATTTGGTAATGATAGATCGCATCTACATAAGTTTTTTTTATATTAAGCTTCAAAGCATGTTTTGACCGACATGTTGATCTAAAATATTAATAATATGCATATGGTACACACATTAAATGACGTTAAAAAAATCTCCAAGCCAAATCTTAAGACTACAGATGGCATTCGAGACCCCACCTTCAGGCTTTTATAAAATATATATTGTTGATAAAAGTGGCTTACCTATTTAAGAATTTAATATTAGTATTTTGATCATTTGTTTTGAATAAAAAATAGAGCTATATTTAAAATTTTAAAAAAAAATACACTGGTGGCCCTATTTTATTAACAAGGTAGAATTATCACTTTAAAATATTAATATTAAAAAGAATTCTACTAATTCTTTCGCAGATATTAATTAAATAAAGCTTTACTCAACAAAATTCATTGGCAAAGCTTTTATAACAAGGATTAAAATTAGATGCAATGACCACGTTGACTTTTTTTATTTTAAAAAATAACCAAAAATGATACATTTTCTAGAATTAATTGATTTGTGTTTAATTCTTTCCACTAACATCTCATACTTCCAGTTTTTTCAATATTGACGAACGAAAATAATAATTAACAAGATTTTACAGAAGTATGTAATGCATGGTATTTTTTTAATTACATAAAATATTTTAAATATATATTTAAAAGAATAAAATGATGCCATCATTCGACGATCTAAAAATAAGATAATTCCTTCAATAAAGAAAGGCATGTTTAAAGTGAGATATGTAATAAATTATATGCACATAACCGTTTAAAAAGTAAAAAACTAAAACAATCATGTTTTATAATTTGTATATTTAAAAAAATCGATTATTTATTTTTTAAATGTTTAACAAATTTCACGATCCTATTGTGACCACATATGGGAACTCAGATGGTATTTCCTTAATAAAATGTTTGCTGGCAGAAATGCTTGTACGTTCTTATCCAAAGTGATTCGTTTTATATGCCAGTTTACGGGCAGGGCCCAATACGAAAACGGGTCTAAAAATATTGAATTTCCTGATGACATTACCCGGGCGTAAAATATTTGTCCCGTTCACACTTACACGAGACATCGAAGAGTAAAGAATTATACTGCCGTGAAATTTGATAGTTTAAACGTGTTCAGTGCTCGCACCGATCGGAGCACTTGACCTCGACCTGTGGACGAAAAGGATGACGGAGGCGGTCTGTGTGCACCAAAATACCTCAGCTTAACACTCTTGTACGATTAGTGCTTTAGAGTCATTTGTAATATAAAAAATAATATATCAAGCAGATCATTCCATCATCAAAAGCCTCAAACATTGGACTACAAAAACGTAATATTTACTTGCATATTTTTCACAATAACATAAGACTTGATCCAATATAATATTTGAATATATTTAAGGGACACACACATAACGACGAAAAGAAGGTTTCGCTATTGCAACCTGGTTCTGAAATCATATTGACTGATCGACTTACAATCATGAATCAATCGAATATCCGTGTGTTGCTTATTTATACAGTTTAACAAAATAAATTGAGCTGCCGTGGATAAATGTAAAACAAGCTATAATATAAACAACGCGACTGTACAAAATCGTATTAAAATAAAGTGCCTGCGTACTGATTTTTTTTTCATATCCAAAGATCGGAGCTTTTTTTGACTTACTTAAATTCGCGCCTTCAGATTTAACAACCCCAAAGAGCAAATGTTAATCACCGCGGAAGGGTTCCGATACGGCGAAAGAATAAACGAAAACACAAGACAAAATTAAAAAGTAATTACTTCTCTCCACTCGCCGCTCTCTGACGAGAAACGTCGAAGGATAAATAATTTAAAAATTATACAAGCTTTTGTGTCGCCCTCAGAAATTTCCAGGTAAAACATAGAAACCCTCGGTGGACGACAAAAAACGGTCCCGTACAAAGGACGGTCGGGTATTTTCGGGGCCGCGGAGTGACGGAGCAGCTGCCGTCTCTTCTTCTTTTTCTGTTTATTTTTTCAACGTTTCTTTCTTCTAGATTATTGCTTACCTGGCAACACCGCGGCAACGGTGCTGCCCGTAGCCGTAAATTCAACTAAAAAGTGATTTTTAATTATCGGACGAAATTGTTTTTCTTTGTTATCGGCGCAACGCTGTAATAGTATAGATATACTCGCCGATCCACTTTTGTCGTCGCGGAATGGAAAATTTCCCCGAGAAATGGGAGCGCGGGTACGACGCCGCGTTGGGAAAAGTGGAAAATCGGATTTTCTTTTTAATTTTGTATCCCGTAATTTTAAAATAGCACGCTCGCTTCAAAAAAATGGAGGACCTTTTAATGAATACACCATCTATCTTACACAACGCTCATATATTTTTATACACGAGATATAAACATATTTTCCGATTGAAATTATTATTGAGATTATTTTAATATTTTCTGATGGATGCAAAAAAATAACCATTTAACCGACATTTTTTAGTATGAAGATTTGTAATTTTTTATTATAAATTCGATAATCGGTATACAAATGAAACGATAACAAAAAAAAATGTTTTTTTGCAACAGTGGGATTTGGACCCGAAAGTACTAATTCTCATATCCGTTCTGTCTTTCGATGGATTTCTAAAGTAATGGAAGCAAGAGAAATAACACACCGTTTACAATTGACACAGGCTAATAGAAATGGCTGAACACGATGTGATTTAAATACTTACGTAACATTTTTAAAAATATTCTATAAACTAGAGATATATATTTTTGACAAGTTGAATAATGTCAGCTAACTAAAATCAAAGTAAAGTTGTCTCAAAATTAAAATTTTAAAAACCTGATTATATTGCTGTAACGCCTGCATGCTGCTGAAAGCATGATCTCAGCGTATATAGTAATGATGATCAACATACCTGAAAGCAAAGAGAAAATACAAACATTAATTATGTATTTAAGAAATTTACGTAATCGTTGATGCCTCCACCTGCAGTATCAAATGCATACTGAGTTTAAGATTACAAAAATCGTTTACCAACGACGGCCGCATATTTTACAGGCGATTTCATCTTAAGTTATTTGAAATTTAACGCCGAGTTTGGACACCGTTAATTTAACATCATTAAACCTGATTGGGTGTTAAAATAAACCATACGCAAGAAAATCTCACTTAAATCCACCATGAAGACAGTTTATAGTATACTAATTAGTCGTTAATTTCTATCACTGTGGCATTTAAACACTTGAATAAAATATTCGACTGATTTAAAATTAGGATTATGTGATAAGTATACGAATCTACGTTATAAATCACTTTAATGTAACGAACGTTTGAAAATATTCGAGGCGGTGTCGAAATATTTGTCTGTCGCCAAATACCTCGGTAGGCACAACATAATAAGATATCGATTAGAAAGAATTAAAACTGGAGACCTCATAAGACGAGATGATGATCTAATGTCGAATTAATACTTAAAACTATTTATAATTTGAGGCGCCGTGCATATTTTTTTTTAATAAATATTTGAAAGACCATCTGTATCTAATTATAAGTTAATATAAGTTCAGTGAGAAATCATGAGATAAACATGTTTTTTGTTACTATATATGTACTATTGTAAATAAACTTTGAAGTTGATACGTTGTGGTTTGCACCAACACAGTTAGTTTAAAAACCTCTGGCTTGGACAGAACACACAATTTCCATTAAAAATATTGTTTGTTTCAAAACAGGAGAGAGTTGATTATAAAAGAATTTCCATAATCGGATCAAAGACGTGTGCTCTCGTGTATCAACATTTTTGACAACTAAACCTAAAACAATATTGGACGAACAAATTCTGAAGCACATTTGGTTCCTATATTACTCGAACAAGGCAAACGGGAAATCCCAAATTTTTTTACCGAATTATAACAATGCTGTTATATTTTTCACAATTTCATTACTCTGATAGTCCAAAATCCCGACATGACGACCATTATATTTGCATGCGTCATACGAGGAAAGCTCTGTCGCCTAAATATAAGTTGTTGAGTGGAATTACATTACTTACTATCATTTTTATCTAATGAAAACATTTTAAGTGGATAATGTTAATGACTACAAAATATTGTATTTTGTACAAGTTTGTTTATTAAAAAATATTATTCATATAAATCATAATAAATGCCGTAAACGATCTGGCATAAAACCTAACTTGACAGACTTAACAAATATTATATTTTGAATAAATTATTAACATCAGCATAACATAATATTTTTTTACGAATACATTTTCAATACTTAATATCATCAAAGAATAATATTATATTTATTAGGCAAACCAAAGAGATTATGGTTTATAATATATGATATATTTATTGTTGAGTGAACATTTTTCCATAGAGTGACATTTTCAAACCAAAAATAATCGCATGAGCTCTCTTTGGTTTGTTTAATTAATTCAAATAGATAATAATAATAGCAAAAATTATCGTTTAGATAAATAGTAATATTTGATTATCTACACAACAGTATTTATATTCAAACGCCAAGTTAAGTAAGTAGGTTCTATATTGGTTAGTCAGACAGCACATCCTGATCCACTTGAAACTTGACGGTCCAAAGCGTTGCGTCCTTGTCTTCCTGGAATCGCTTGCGTTGAACAGAGAGGGACAGCACACGAGACGAACGCCATTTACCAAGTCTCAAGTGTTGAGCCATTATAGATATTATAGTATGGACCATTTTTTGTTCGGTGCATTTTTCATACAAGCTAAGTGGCGTTCATAGTGTATTAATGGATGTGCTAGACTCTTGGAATAGATTTATGACCCTCAGCCAGCACGTGGAGAGATAATATTCTATAAAAGTTGGCCTCTTACAAACATTGCGCGTTAAAACGTTTTGTAAAATCATTGTACATAAATGTTCACGTACAATTTTTTATTAAAATAGTTTTTTGGGTTTGATATTGCAGTAAAATTAAAAAAAAAAAAAAAAACAGTAAAGACAAACAATACATAGACTGCACAACGCTACTTACCATCAAGTCTTTGACATAGTTATACAAGTGCTAATAAAAGATACGAAATATAATACATTGATTTTGCGTTTCACTGTGTAAATAGTAGCATTGTGACAGCCTAATTATGTTTATTCCTCAATAAATAGCCTCCTGCACTAATCTCATTAATTCAATTGTTTGACTAACCCTGCGTGTGTGAACACGAATTAATAATATTGAGCTGGCGTGTTGAAATTCTCATCGACATATCAACACTGGCAGCCAACCCAAGGTTAACGAAGGGTTAAACTTGGTTTGTGCCTCCGTATGCGCATCCCTTCGCCTGAAATACTCATATCTAAATACCTTTAGGTGCCTCAAAAGTTAGTCATCAGCAAATTTTCCAGGAAAACGTATTATATATGGGTATAAATGGACTCGGGCAACAAAGACCTCCAGGACTTTTTAATTTAATTTGTGGATCTAACGACTAGAAAATATTAAAACGAAACGATAAACAAAGATGTTTTTCCGAAAATTCACTTCAAGCCAAAAGAGTCCTTCAAACGTTTAGGCATCCAAAGACGAGGTTCTTCGAACATGTGATGAAAAGCTCTTAAAATTCCAAAATTAATTGCAAGCTAAAAGGTTGACGAGAATAATATTTGAAGCTTGTAACCGCATGAGCTTCTTGTCGAGTCCTCTTGCTCCCTATATTTTGCCCACGATTGTAATTTATAAAATGGGAGTATTCACACTTGTTTGAATTTAATAGTTATGCAGATAAGATTTAGATAGTCTTAGTACCAATATTAGAAAGGATATATATATAAGAGTATGAATATTGACTAATTTTACAGAGTTGGTTAAACGTGGTTTTAAACCCTTTTTTCAATTTATAAATTTATGAAGTACTATAAAATATTAGACGGTAAATAAGTGCTCTTCACTATCGATGATATCCATAACGATCGATGCGACTTGCTAATAGTTTATTTTCTCAGCTATATTTAATACTAACTTGACCAGAATTTACATACAAAAAAGTAAAAATAGTTCTTTTTGAAAAATAACACGCACTTACTCATAGAATAAGCAATACCAAAGAAATAAAATAAATTCACCATATCGCTTAAACTAGGGTCTTTACAAGTAAAACCACAAAAAAATACCTAAATAAAACATTGAATTAGAATGATTTATCATTATGGTAGAATGATATACTTTAGGGTTTAACGTACCACCAATATGGTGTAGTTTAAAAATAAACCGATAATATCCATTTTGTCGTCAATGAAACGCGGTTGCATGATGAATAATACCCGTTATTGTGATAAGGTAGCCATTTAAAAATGGCGGTTTGATTGATATTGAACAGTGGGAAAAAACACTTATTGTTAATACGCATAATTCAGATATCACAAATAATAATTCAGAATTGAATATTTTATAGCCAATACCAATCGACTTTTTATAACGACTGAATAGTCAAACAATAGCCGAAACAGTTACCGGTGGAGAATTTACCTTATCAATTACGTATTACAAACGATCATGTAGAATTTAGGATTTAATATCAATACGAAAATCTGTTTACGTTTGAAATGACTTGTCGGACTCGACTCATTAATAATGTAGTCGTCATTATTGACAGTTGTTACGCTGTATTAATATGTAATTCGTTTACACAACTATAAAAAAATATATTCAATGGTAACCTACATATTAGAGTATGGGAAAACAATCGATTTCGTGTTGTATTGCGTTTGTGTTCCCTTAATAGAAAGAAAACAAAGGGTTACTTGAATATTTTATCCATACGTGAAAACAGGCAACACACAGGGTTAGAACATATACCAAACACGAATGTTTTGGTCTAGTGACAAATAGACTTACCCTTCGTCGTGTATTCAGACCTAATGTAAGTAGTTGCGACTGTATTAATAATTTGTGCTGACCTGATTATCAACCTGAGGTAAACATTATCTTTCAGGTAAGGCACTGCGCGTAACTAGAAATCATTGTATTTATATCAAAAATAACTATTCAGAAACATGTGTGATATTTCCGTTCATATAATACGTATTGAGATCAAGAGCTTTCAGGAGCGTGATTTGCAATTTTGGAATATTTGTTAATATAGGTTATGTGAGGTAAAATAAATTAAGTGTTCACTTTAAGTTTTTGAAGTTTTGTATATCCGACTGAAATATTTATCGAAATACCGTTCATGGTTTAATATGAAAATATGCATCGAATGCCATCAGTACGTTGTGTGTTCTTTGCATCGTGTCAAATACAATGAATTCTAACTAGTACGGACATCATAAAAGACACGAGAGATCTAAAGGAATCCGATGTAAGAGATACGAGAATAGATTCAAAGGCTTCGCGTGTAAGTACGTTGGCGATCAAAGCATATTGGGTATATGAACACGGCCGTCATTGTTAGGCATTTGAAAGACGACGATGCCAGATTCGATTCCTGGCGTTGCTCTATTGTGAAGTCACACGAGACATTGATAATATTAAAAGATACAAGTCATGGCAGTCGTTAGTAGAACCAAGATAAAAAAAAAACATGTATGTGAAATATGTACAGACTATATTGGTTTGTGTTACAAAACAGATTGAATATTCAAAGTATGTAGTAAGTACTGAGACATTTAACAAACACATATTTGTATTAGCAAAATATACAAATTGATATTCAGGTATTTCAACGTATTTATAAAATAAAAACACACGTTTAAAAAATCCAGAAGAAAGGTTAAAGCCATTTAATAAGAGTACGAATAAATTGTTTGTCAGGAAAAGTATTGGATTTCAAGCGTTTCAATGGAAAAGTTAATTTCAATTTCAGGTTTTTTCTGAGAACCTTTTGGTTGCGACGGTAGAATTTTTTTGCATGCCCTTTGATTCGGCAAATCAAAATTTCAATTTAAAACTTTATACATTTCAGATTCAAGTTGTAAATAATGCTATTTTTTAATTGAAGAATATGTATTAATCAAAACAAATTAATGTAATGATTACGATTATCAAGTAAATTTTGTTAACAATATTTATGCGTTGAAAATATATATAATAAATTCTGGTTGTTTCATATAAGAATGTATTACCTAAAAATTTAATATAATAATAAAGCAAAGGTATATTTATTAAAATGAAAATGAGAATATAAAAATAAATACAACCTTTATGGACTTAAAAAAATAATGTTGAAAATATAAGAAAATCTAGATGTATTTTGACATTGCTTTTGAAAAAATATGTATGTTGTCAATCAATTTAGGTGAGAATGTCTGCCTAATTTTTAATTAAAACTAATATAACACTATTTTGCACCATCTGAGGTTAATCAACACAGCGCAATAATGTAACAATGATAAACATAACCTTCACTACGTACAAGGGTGTATTTCACCCGCCAGGGCATGATATACCCTCTTCACGCCGTCCAGATCTCAATAACCCTAAACCTACATTTTGCATGGATAGTTTGTTTTTTTTACTACCGAATATTAACGCAAGTGTTCATCTATTCCACGGGCAACTCTGACCCGGGGGTAACCCAGATTTTAGTGCCTGGTGGAGAAATGAGGGAGTGAGGGGCGCGGGCATGGGGGAGGCCTATGACTAGTTACTTTAAGAGGAAAAAAATGGGATCGTGTTGCCTATAGACAAGAGAGATGGGTCAACGCTGGATTGATGACATCCGGAAATACAGTAAATGACATGACGGCGCACTGTCATGGCGGGGTGGCCTGCTCGTGTACACTCCGGCTATCCCAAAATGGCGATGGAGTACATTAAAGCCCGGGATATAAACGGACCTTTTTAACATCATTTTATTTAATAATTAATAATATCAATAAATCCAACTGATGAATAAGACAAACGACAGCAATTTCGCAAGTCGGACACTACCGCAGCATATTTATACCGTAAAAATATTTTTTTAAAATGATATTTATATCTCGTTGTCACCTCAAAAAAACTTCAGTAAAAGCGGTGCTAAAACTCTAGACTCTTCATAAAAAAGAAATCGGAGTACTGATCCGCCATCAAGTACCCATCGGGCTTGCAATTCTGTACAGGGGCGCGCCGGGCACTGCCGGTGAGGGCATTCCTCCACTTAGCGGGCAGGGGGGCGCAGATTTACGAGCCCCGGGTCGCACTCCACATACTAACCAGCCGGCCCTGCACTCGTGACGCCGACATAAAATATTGTGATACTTGCAACGACACAAAATGTACCAGAGCCAAACTGTTTACGAAACTCATATATCTTTTTAATACAATTTAATAAATTAAGAAAAAAAAAAAACACTGCAAAACTGCTTTCGATGTGCATAGTCTTATTTACCAAAATATGTGTTTACCTGTTAATGCTACGTATATTCGTTTTTCGACAAGAGTTGAGAAATTACTCACTAATATGGTTGGTGACTTTAAGGCAGTTGCTCCCAGCCTTTTAATTGCCTCTGGTGTCCAACCGGACACCAGAGGCAGTCCATTACCTGGCGAAATCGTGTCATTAAATAAATTTAATTGTCACTTTATTTTTCAATATCGAAAGTTGATTTTTTTTACAGAGTATTGATAAAACTACAAATTATATTTATCTATTTTTTTTAATTTAATTTACGTCCGTTTTCAGGGTAAAATAAAATCTTAAAGATGTTGAAAAATTGGATAAAATGACGACTTTTCAAAACCAAAGTTTGTTAAAAAAAAATTTTTTTTAATTAATAAGACGCACATGGTTTATATTTAATCTTTTAATTCCAATTGAAAATAAGACTTTTAAATGTTTAGGATTCTTGGAAAATGTACCAGACGAATCTCCAAATTCCTACACTTCAATCGGAAAAACACATAATTATTATATTAATAGTAAATTTATAAGAAATAAAAATAAATTGTGTTCGGAAGAAGGGATGTATCAAACTTTTTGCATTTAAATATTTTAGATTGGTGCAGTTGATTTTTCGCAAAACGGGCCAGAAAATGATCAAAAAAACTAGACCCTTAAGCGTTATTTATCAAAATCAAATTATTTTAATTTTGCGAGCGATAAAACGTTGCCTAATCAAGCAGATAATAAAAACTTAAATGGTTAAATTAATATTAAAGAATATTACAAACTAAGTACAAGAGTTCTATGAATACACTCCTGCATTTAAAAGCACAGATTTTTGATGCTTAGCAACATGGTAAGCAAGCAGAGCTGACAGTGTTGCCCTGCGACGTAATATTATTGCGACGCTACTCAACTACTTGGTTTGTTATCAAGTTGGCAGCAATTGAACAAATTAGCCCACTGTGATAATACACTTCTCCAACATCATGTTTACCTATATTTTGTTATATAAGGTAAACATTACCTTAACTACATACATTTGTAATATAATAGCTTGTTTGAACATTGTAACACCAACAACAAAGTTTGGATAATAAATACAATATTGAGTTAAAAAGTATTTTTTACATAAAACGAATCAATATATATATCTTCATTAAACGAGTTTAACCCATTTTAATTTATTCAATGATTCAAGGTGAGGTATTGGTTTATTTGCCAAACAAATAATCAATGTTTCGGTTAACATAATTTTTAGTTTTTATGAGTTTGGTTTATTAAATTAATTCTCAGTATATTCAAGTATTACATAATTTATCAAACGATTGGAGTATACAACGATATAATCTAGATTTTGGTTTATTCTTTTCACACTTACACCAATTCCATCAAGCCATTCTCCGTGAAAATACAATGGCATTATATTTTATTAAAAAAACTACACTCGATACATGTTTACAGCGACTAAATGTAACTAGCGATGTCTTATCAGATCTTTGATAATATCAAGTCAGCCGTTGCTTAATCTCTTTATAATCCATAATTTCATCCCCCATTATCTTCTCCTCTCACGCCCACGTATGATCCTATATAAACTCAAACAAGTTCAAACATTTGCCTCCTACGCAGATCTATCCATTCTGGAATATTTATCAGGCAATGGTAAAATTCTCAACAATGAAAAATTTGTTGGTTAAATTAAATTTTGAGCCGAAATCACTCGACGATATTTTGTTTAAATAAATAATGTTTTCGACGTAAAAATGTGAGTTAATTGCATTTTGTCAGAAGAAAAATAAACCACAAATAAAACATAGTAAAACGTCGTATGGTTCTTTTTGTAAGAAAATTTATAAAATGAAATAATATTAACATTATCTTTATTTATGAAAAATGTCATGGCTTTCGATTGCTAACCTTTTAAGGTTTTTATTTTTATTTTCCAGATTTTTTTTGAGAATACTTGTATATTAATATATTTCTTTATATTACTATTTGTCTCAAATGTGTACTTTTTTTCCTGTGCGTGTAACTGAGATCAAACAAAATAGATTGAAGTATCAAAAATATCATAGCAAGCAACAAAAGTTGACTTTACATGATCAAACATTAAAAAAAAAAATTCATTTGTATTGATTGAGAATTTAATAAATGTTAAAACTATCGTACAAAGAGTCAAACAAATAAAACGAGCTTCTGGTTTCTCTTCTGATTTAGAGGCTATCGACTGCTGTACTAAACGCCTCGCTGTTAACCAGGGGAGATTCCATAAAGTTTTACCAACCCTCCGTTATATGTTACAGAACCAGGTCATATTTCTGCGTCCGTGTATCTTTTTCCGGTAACTACACCCTAGAAGACAAGTTGTAAGAAGACATATTTCTTAGAATATGACCAAGGTAGCATGTTTTTATTTGTTTTACATTTCTCGATAGCGTTTAGTCTTGTTCTATTCACAGTGTTATTCTGGTTTATACTTAAAGATAATATATAAAAATGTATATCATAATAAGTAACTATACTCGTGATAATCATGAGTTTTCTTTGCAATCGGTTTTTTGTTAGTACTGAGTAATGAAAGATTATTTTGTAAAAAAAATGCAAATAAATAATGAACCATTTCGATCAGTAAACATATACGCCTAATGATATTATTTTTTTTACTAACGAAAAATAAATAAAGATGTTAATGATGTGCAAACAAGGAAATGTTAACCTTCAAGTTGAATACGCAAGCACAATAAATAAGAAATGAAATGGTTTGTATTTTTATATTAAAATATATATTTTTTTAAAACTAGAATAGAATTTCAAAGGTATTATAGAACCATTGAATAACTGAGTCACGATTTTTTCATTAATTTAATTCTTAATAGTACAAGTGAATCAAAACGGTATATCTCCATTTAAGCTGGCTCTAGTCGCCGACGTAATTGGGTAACCAACTCCTGCAAAGGAAAGCGAAGGAAAAAAGACACTAAAGAAAAATAACACAAGACGTTAATTTCGTTAAGTTGGCAACTTGTGTGATAGAAATCATGTGCCAACCTCACCGCCAATAAAACTGTATTTATTTCAGTTTTTTTGTTTGCCACGCTGGTGTGGGGACCCGATATTAAATCCGTATGTGTCCGTGACCACTAAGGCGATAAAATGCCTGAAATTTTCGGTAGGACTTGCGAAGAAAAGCGAAAAGAAATCCAATACTTCAGCGATATACCGATCTCGAAACTGCTGCGAGGATAAATGGCAAAAACCTATTACAGCTAATTTATCACGTGTCGTCGCAATTTTATAAGGTTATCTGATTTATTATAAATTACTTTATCTTCAACGATCGAGATTCTGACACCTCTGTATATCTAAATTAACAATTAATTTAGAAACTGAATATATCAAATGAACAAATTTGGTCTTTCAAAAATGATTAATAATATCCAAATGTCAATTTACTTTTGTAGCAACTAGTTGTAGCAACAAGTATAACTGTGATGATACTATAGATAATGCTCAACCCCTCATACAAAAGTTCTATACAATTAAAACTACAAAGTTAACTTCTTGAATAAAACAGTTCAGGCTTTTGAAACAAACCAATTATTTACATAGTCTTCAATGGAGATTTTAATAACAAATAAGGCAAAAATACGTTTTGAATTTTCTTCTGCGGAAAACCGTACAAATCTCTCCTTGATACACCAGAAACTTGTTTATTTTCTCCTCAAAGGAGACGCCCGTGAGTCGATTACCTCTCGAGAAAGGTAACTTGTAAAAAATCTAATTTAAAATGTAAGTATCCGAAATATAAATGGATCGAATAAAGGACTGGATTTTTTACCCAGTGGAAGGGGCAACGTGAAAAAACACATTAGTACAGTCTCTACTCAATACACGTGCGGGCATTCTCCGTGTACTGCCGCGGGCTTTATGGGAACAAAAAATCTGAAGGTTTCTTCGGAGCTTGGACTTTTTGTTTTGCCTCAGTTAAGGGTAATTTCGTTCCTAGAATGATGCATCAATTACAAACGTATCAAAGATATCCCTATGACTTATATTCAGGGGTGCCCCGTGGTTCAAGAGCCTGGCTAACTGATGCTTCGATCTAAAAAGCTCTGATGAGAGAAATGACAATCATACTTATGCACGGGACAACAGAAATAAAATTAAAAAATAAAAGAGTAAACCTACATTCTATTGAAATAGTAATGGAAACAAGCTATATAAAAAAAAACATTTTTTTCCTTCAATTATTCAAATTACACTTATAAACAATATATACAACACAAAATTGTATAATATATAAAAATTTGATGCTTAAATAATGTATTTTGCATTAAACCTAATATGTTCTTATTAAAAACCACACGTTCACAATGTATAATAAATTATACTAATAAATAATTTAAAACGTCATTATTCTAACTAACTAGGGTTGAATTCAATATTTTATTCTCAGAAGAAATATTGTATTCTCATAGTATGAGTATACAATATTTAAGTGAAAACGATATATATCCTATTTGCTCTTATATTAATATAGCTAGTATAATAATATATCTAGCACACAAAAACACATATTTAACGATATTTAAAACTTCTATTTTAAATATTTATGTTGGTTGGTATTAAAAAACTTTATGGTACAGGCATGAACTTTACATACCAGGTTGTGAATTATTATTGAACATCGAAACAGTTTATATCGAAAGCTAGAATAAATAATGTGTTCTAAGTGATTGGCAATAAGTGCCTACAGTAGTTTATATCTTTTACTTTTATCATCTTACTGAGGGTAATATTTATAATAACATTAAACATGGAAAAAATTGCAGAAACATAACGTCTACTTCACAAAAAAAAACGATTTCCTGGATGTCGGTTTTATGAGAAAACACGTTTTTACGCGATTGTTACCTTGTAAAAATATAACATGTACGAGTATCTAGCTTGTTTAATGTTATTTTCACGAACCGAGTTGATATTATTGTGGTGGAATTTATTGCCAAACCGAGACTTTATTTTCCCAAGCTGAAGAAAGATCGCGAAACTGAAATAAAAAAGTAATATTCGACACCGAGGAGCATTTTTGACCAGGCCGTAATGTAAACATCTCCGGCAAACAAGGCTAGAATTTCCCCGAAATCAGCCGCCACCTTCGGAAAAATTTAAGGGCGAGAATCGTGTGCCACAGCCTGGAGCTCCCCGCGCCGGGAGTGCGGAGGGTGGCTCGATCTGTCACGTAACAATGCTCCCTGTGGAGTTGCGTAAGCCAGTATGTTTATTGAGTCCAATTTGGTATAAGACGATGAAAGCATTTGGTCAATTAGATAAGGAGAACTGAGTGGATGAGTTTATGACACTGCGCATGAATTAGTATGGAAGTTGATTATTATAATTTACTTATTAGTTTTTATTGTTGCGCATCATCGTCGTTGAGTATTGCGAATTCACTGCGGGAAGCAGGTCTCCCTATTACAATTTTATTTGCAATCATCCTCCGCTGCTTTACGACAGTCAAAATCAAAGTATCTTAATACTACAAATATTATTCGATTTTGCAAACAGTCAAAAACGTTTAAAGTCAAAACAGAAGTACCTCAAACGACCCCAACAAACTAAAAGATACTTTGTGGCTTATGCGTATAAAAATCCTGAAAATTTTTACTTTGCAACATAAAATAAATGCACTAAAATTGGCTCGCTTTGTTTAGCATCTGGGCCACTGTGCAGCGCTGGCAAAAATGTGTGCTTTTTTAACCGGCCTGCCTGATCGCAAACCTGATTGACTCGAAGCACATTATTCCCGCAATCACGTAATACGCCAGTCTAAACGGGCCTCCGCCGTGCGAGCGGCGCACGTGGAATTAAAAGTCGATTCGGAAATTTATTAGCCAACGCCCCGGGCGCCCAGATGCAAAATGTTTTGCGTCGACTTTACTTGTAGCCGACTTTCTCTGCTAACTTATCGTGGGCTTTGTGATATAATTTGCCATGCAGAGCGCCTCGGAGGTTATTAACGTACGAGTTAAATAATCTAACTCAATGTATTATAATGTATTCCTCACTTCATATCTGGGTCATCTGGCGTGTTAGCCTAGAACGATAGGACGGGGCTAATAGCAATGCTGGAAACAGGAAATGCCCGAATAATATATATATCAATACTTTATTGAATTATATAAAATGTATCGATTCTCCGCATGACGTCAAGTCTTTGTGACACAATTTTAAAAAATTCATTTGAATATCTGAAAAAAAAAAAAAACGAGGACAATAAAATTTTCTATGATTAATGTAACGATTTTATGCATCGAATCAAGATACTCTTTTCGAATGTTGTGTTTTATTTTCTTTGCAATTTAAGTCGTCGAATACCTCAAATCTAGCCTTTATTACAAGCCACGAGCTCGAGACTCAACACGAGTCTCTGGCCCGGGCTTCCCACGCTCCAAAGTCCGGTTCTCGTGTCTCCAGCCTATAGTCTTCGGCCTTTTTCAGATATTCTCTGCACACGACACATCCAATTCCATTCACTGGACGTAAATTCATCACTTACGTCCATCACTCAACACCTTATAATCTCTCTTATCTATTGATTAGTTTTCCAATCTGAGAGTATGAACGAGTATACACTTACATAATTCATATTAGGCTTTAAACTTTCTATTTTAACTATGTACCCAGAAGTACTAAGCACATTTACTAATATCCATTAATCTCGTGTTAACTTATATTTTAAATAGTGAACTAATATGAAAACGGAATATTAAGCTTAGAAGTAAATCTAAATAATCAGATTCGGATACTTCTGTTAAAATGTTATTTATAATGTAAAATAAATACTAAATATTACGCTACAATGATACCCTTACATTATTAGTCAAAGCCAGCTAGCAAAAAAAAAGTATTACCAAGTTGTTATATATGGATCTCGGTACAATTTGTAATCATACACACAATTCCTCAGTGTACTGAGATCTGCCAAGCTATGTTGTAAAAAACTGCTAAAGGCAAAAAGTTTTATCTAATACATACAAAGCCTTTTTTTTCTCAGACTGAACACCGTACTATAAAGACGCGGTTGCCGTTTTTTTTTTTGTAGAAAAATAAACCATTTGTTTCGGTGGATGCAAATTCTTATATATTACGAAAAATATAAAGATACTGCAGTGGATTTGAAATCCAAATAATTGTAATCGGTAGAAAACTCATTAAATAGACCGAATTTCAGATTCAAAACGTCCGCCCGCGTGACGTGCGGCCGGCATATTAGTTCCGGCGGATATTTGACCGTCTGTGAAAACACGAAATCGGACGCAAAAGTTGGTCCCACGGCCACCGAATACGGGATGATTCACGTTTTGTTATTTGCAGATTTTTCTACTAACACAAAATATTTACTATTCAGCAAAGCGAATTAAGTTTGTTTTACTTTATTATACTATCAAAAAATATTCATAGGAAAAAACTATCTATCTACTTTTTTGACTGAATTTTTTCGTAGGTAATCTGATTGCGTATAAATGAAAGCGTTATATATGCGCATGAAAAAAAAATAGTAATGTTGTTCTTTTTTTTTATCGAAAATACATATAAATTTGTAATTGAATCACACGTGAAACGATAATATTTTTTTTTCATTTTTGGGAAACTGGTGAACCATGCCATGACATGCCAAGTACTATTTTCAAACAGTACTTGGCATGTTGAAATAAACGTTTAAAAAAATATTGTAACTAAATATTTTATTTAACGTAGATCATCCTGTGGAACTGGCTTAAGAGGCCTCTTTATGAATCCCGTTTCCGATTTAATTCGATTTATCATGCTGCGAACATTCCGGAGGGTCGAAGTTGCGGCAAACAAAGTTTTAGATTGAAATCCCTTGACGAACTGTCGCCGAGAATGCCGCCTACACGCTCTGACGGCGGATTCGGCGACGATGTCATAAATAATATATGGAGCCTAATACACTATCCGGCGCGGGCTCGAGGAGCTGTTACTTTAACAGCTACTCAACGAAAATATCAAGACTTGATCATAATCGTAAAACGTAATCGCATTATTAAACGCTATGGTGAGTATGACATAAATATATGCTTATTGCTTATTACTCAATATTCGTATTATATTGATAACACATCAAAGAAGCTCTTAAATGTATCATATATTAACACATAATAATACAGTGCGGTAACAGTGCCAGCTACTGCTTAAAAAAGTTGAAGATCTTATCAATGTCTTTTGTAAATGAAATTTAGTTAACATAATTAAATATAATAAACAATGTTATCTGGATCCTAACCTTCAGAATCAAATTACTTTTTATTTAATCCCCCCAAAGCGTCTCGGGCGATGTTGCCGGTTGATCTCACATTAAGTTTGATGTTATTGACATTATCAACTTGAGCCCTTGAACAGAGCTCTCGGGGGAGGCGAGCTACGTATGTAACCCCCACCCCAACACTTGACGAGAGCCTTAGAGGAACACACATTGTGAAAGAAATATATATATATTTAAAAACATCCCTTATATATCGAATATTATTTTTTTAAACAATACGTTTAACTTTATTAAAATAATGAAATAAGTATTATTCACCTTATTTTTAAGCAAACGTTGATAATAAGATCCAAATATGTATCAAGAGTTATTATGGTGTTTTTTTTAAGATTCTCATAGTGTAAAAAGTGTGCAGTTTTTAATTTAACCCCGCCAATCGAGTACGTTATTGATTTTGGTAATTGAAACCGTTTTAAAACAAAATAAACACTGTCGATACGCACTCATAAATCTTTGATATAAAATCTATCAAACAAGATTTTGATTGTATTAAAAAAAAAATTATTTACATAATAAAACTAAAAATGCGGATCTAATAAATATGGAATATCCATCAATGTTCTATGGATTTCATATTTTCACCGGTTTGTATTTCAATATTTATTTGTACGCACATATATATTTCGCTTACACGACATACACACACTACCTCCACAGAGAGTGTACCTCAGCATCTCGGGTCATCTAGAAGCGTAGTTGGCACGGGAGTACGTATTGACGTTGACAGAATTACCCGGAGCGCTTAATGTGATTATTCAGGTAAAGTGAAATGGTTCAGGTGCGTTGGAAGCTCTAACACTCCGTTTAAGAATACGCACAAGCGAAAAAGTCTGCCACGACACATCTTGTACAATGTTACTTTATAACAGCCTGGAGTTATGTGAAAATGTTATTTATTACATCAACTTGAATTTACAGAGCATGGTATTTCATTATTTTTTATATGCTTAAAAAAAGTTATTACGATTATTGATTTACCATAAAATAGAGTCGATAAATATTTTTTTGATTTTATAGTAATATAAGATCTTACACATATTTTTGGTGTCATAATATTTAATATTATATGTTGGACAACTAAGTTCAGTCAAGAGTTTTGTGTTATTTTTAACTAATTAAAATTATAATGCGAAAAAATATTACTTTACACTTTGAATCGCAATTATTGGTGATAAAAAACGCAATGTCACCTTTTTTCAACTGAAAATATATTAAATAAAAGTTTACCATAATTATCATAAAAACCAAATGTTTGGAAATATATTGACATATATACAAGCATTAGATTCAATGTCCAACCCTTTTCATTGATTATTCGAATTATTTAAGTATGATAATGAGCGCATTTCATTAGTGAAATGGCAGAAGCCGAGGAGAATAAAGATGGCACATTACGAGTGTAACGCGTCTGCAGATCTACAAAGTCCCTAGAAACCGAATAAACCATTAATACCGAGCCGATAACCATAAAACCGGATTGATTTAAGGTTTCTGTCCTAAAAAAAACACAATCAACACTAAATTTTGTCAACGGGGAAAAACAGACGCGCGTAAATAACCAGCTCGGAAAACCTACGTGAAAAAATGCAATAAAGGCGTTTAGTGTTACTTCTATAATTTACAAAGCTCTTTTTCATGAACCTCTGCAATCTTACCTAACCTCACCCAAAAATTTGATATTTAGGCTAAGCACTCTAGTCTACCTGGCCATCTCATGGTATTACTGAAAACCTGTACCAGTACAAGCACGATCCCTAAGCCATGCAAAAAATATAATTTTTAGTATTTTAATTTTGAAGAATATTTTTTTAACTACGTTTAACTTGTTTACTCGGTTAAATTGTGAACTCTTGATGCAGTAATTCCAAGTTTGATCCTTGTAGTCAAAAAAAAGTAAAAGCGTTTATTTATTATAAATACGCACTACCTCATATGTGTATAAATATATTGTTTTCATATCAAATATTTAGCTAAATTCACGTTTCTGTAGAGAAAACTCTGTACACTCTAACGCTATTGAAATACACGCTAACCCAAATATCTTGTGAAATGCATGAAATTACTGTGGTTAAGGTTTAATCAAAATGGAATTATTTAAAGTAGTAGGAATATAGCAAACATTTTGCAACAAAGTAAAGCGGAAGCGTATGAATTTATCATCATAAACTAGATATCAAACTCAAATCTGCTAAAAATAAAGGCGAATGGCAAGATTACAAAATAAAACTCAGTATCACTAATTTATCGTCGAAACTTTGTTAAATTTATGAGGAATTCGCGCCCGTATGGAAAGTGAGATTACGCGTCGTTAACGTAACAAGTTACCGGGACCCTAGGAATATCTAATATGAAATATTTATAAGTACGAAGCTCTGTCGATGTCTTCGATCATTTTCAATTACCCCCCTACTACGTCGCCATCAATAACCTATCGATCGACAGAGAGCATGTTTTTAGATGAAACGCCGAATCTAATATATAAAATCGAACAGCTTCCAATCATTCCGGCATTTAAATTCAGAGCAGTTTGTGGAAATCCACATGCCTTGCAATATTAATTTGCCGAAAATAAATACTGTGGTATATCAACAAAAGAAAAAAGACAGTGAATTTCAGAGCTGTACGATTATATGAAATACATTGTACGAGAAGTCATGTGAAAGATATGCGATGTAATTCAATACTCGCGTGGGTAGAAAACATTTGGAAGGCGAGTTGGGTGTTGAATTAGGGAGGGAAATAGGCCATGACGACAGATATAAAGGTAATGGCCAGGAACATGTATGTTCGTATTAGTAAATACTCTTACAAATACACCAAGCTCCGTCCGAACCCAAGTAGAAACCCATATTTTCTACGCAAGAAAAAATCTTTAATATTTGATAACATTGAATCGTTTTATGGGTCCGATAATTCTATAAGCCACATTGCACATCGCTGTCAGTGTGATAATGATACCAAGTGAAGCCAATTCATAAAGCTAAATTTACGAACATGTAACTGAACCTGTGCTGGATTATATAATAAATACGATCTTAAGCGATTATTGACTAAATAACTTAATCAATGTATCGGATCCGCCAAATATTTTTTGAGAGTTTGTGTTGGAAATCTGTTGAGATTTGTCATCACATCGTATGTGTTTGTAAAAAATATATTAAAATATTTTGATAAATGCGAACAGAAAATATTAAGAATTGTTTAAAAAATGGAAATATCACATGATACTGAGAACTCTTTGAGAATTTTTTTCGTTCAACTACTTGTGAGCGATACTAGATTTTTATCAAAATATATTTTTTTCATGTCGAAGCATTTTCAACTATATATTTGTATGAAGGCTCATTGACATCAAAGGGTGTGTAAACATCCAACTTAACAAAAATGAGCCAGAGTAAAAACTAAAGAAAACTAAGAGATAATTAAAAGTTTTTCTACGGAAAGAATAATATAATTTTTGGCAACATGATAGAAGTATCAATCGGGATAATTAGTTTTAGATAAATATACTATATTATTATTAGGTTCAAATCACCTGATACTAAGAAAAGTGCAATTCTCTCGGAGTAGAAACTATGGGTATATATATTGACGGATTTTAGAAAGTATAATTTACCTAATAATAATTAATTTGTAAAATTAAGAGTAGCATTTCGGTCATCAATAGAAGTGTGACAACACAATATTCTAAAATTTTAAAATAATACAATTTGCATAGTACAGAGTGTGTAAAACCCCAGTAATATTCATTTGGAGGTGTGCGTTACACTTTCCAAAACAAAAAAACTGAATGTCAAACCAATATAGTGATTGATATTTTTGTCGCCTGGTTTTTATTACTGCGGATCGAAGAAAACCTTTAAGGTAACAATAGAACCTAACATCATAAAAAATTATTTGTGTATTGGGATTTGTGAATTTACTGCCAGAATGTGAAAGGTCATGGCGTCAAAATATCTGGAAGAAACTAGGAGTTTTATATAATATTAGGAACGTTTTTTTTTTCACGGGAAATATGTAACTGTCTCTGATAATGTACGCCACAGTATAACTTATCAATCAATTAAACATAATAAGTAATTTTGTATTTATATATGGATACAATTGGCAGATTTTATAGGACCAAATGACGCTGAAATAAGTCGCGCATGTTGTCCTGAATATTTTTTAGAAGGGATCATTTAATCTATGACAATGAATAAGATAACAAAATAACATTCAAAAGAAAGACAATTGTTACAAAATAGAAATTAAAATTGCAGTAAGATGATGTTAAAATTGTCCGTGAATTTTTTATTTTACTTTTCGATTTTGTTTACTATGATAAAATTATTGTTGTCACCAAAGTATATTTTTAATTTTGGACCAAAGTAAATAGACCTGATTTATATATGTATTTGGATAATTTTGAATTTCTTGTAGCGCAGTCTCCATATAACAATATAAGTTAATATATATTTAACATAAAAAATACCAAAGAAATCCGATAAATGACTAAATATTCTCCATGAACAATGAGTCTATAATAAAGACTATTAAAAATAATAAATATTTCCTTCTCTGATAATACATCAATTGTCACTCTCCAAACGACGCAGAACAATTAAAAAGTGGCGCTCTATCACACAGCAAAGGCAGAACGAAAACAATCCAACCGAAATTGTACTAAAGCCGAAATAATACGTTAACCCTGAAGCGACTGTTACAGCCCCCCATAAATGCGTTCGTCCTTCATAACTCTCTCATCACCAGGACGGAGGACAATTCTTGCCAAGACTCCTGAATTCCTCGAGGGAAGAAAGACAAAAGTTAACCCGCCTCACTCGTGTGTAGGGTTACCGTGAGGTGCACAAACAGGGAACATGGCCTTAATTTAGAGGTGTAAATCTATTATAATACCTCTATTGAATACTAAAACAATGAGTATTTAACTAATTTAAAAACATTAAAAAAATTATTTTAGAAAATTATTAAAATCTTAAGATTGCTGCATTGTCTTCTAAATATCTGCCTTTTTCAGTTCTAAACTTATGAAGTATGTGGTAAAAAAAATATTATTGTAATTAACTAACAATATTAGCATTCCTACAGCTTGTGTAAACATTTTCTGTCATATATTTTAAAATATTGAAAGTAATTTCTTGGAAACAACACATAATAAAAGTAAACTTTATTAAACATCTCTTTGGATAATGCAAACTAATAGACCGAATTCCTAACAAGTAATAACTGCATGACATAAAGTACCTTTTTATAAGCATTCTGTTTTGGTAACGTTTACTGTGATTTTTTTTACTAAAAGCTACTTTGAGAACTTTTTTTTTTTATAATACGTTTCAGATAAGTAGTAAAATATACGTACATTTAATACATAGGAATCCATGTTCAGATTTAAAATTTACTGCGTACCATAAACGTATAGCATGTGCTCCATTTTTATTATATAAGGTGATTCAAATAATATATCTATAACAGGAAATACTATTAACTATAAATATATTATGTACGGAAAATGGTATCTTTATTATGAACAAGAATTAATTATGTTTGCATACTTCCAGGAATGTTCGGGATAATTCAAGATATTCAGTGTCCCCCATTCGCATAACACACGGAAACCCAAATCGTATGCACCATTTACTTGGGGTAATATATCAGTAATGGGAACGGGCCATGATGAAGTTTGTAAAGAAGGCTTCTGCGACACACATGGGGGTTGAGACGAATTACAGAATTAGACAAGAGTTCACATTATTAAATGTACCCTGAAATTAATGCGAAAATTAATTAAGGAAATCTTAGCACTTCCGCGAATGAGTTCAAATTGATTACAACGCTGGAAAATTCTCTATGAACAAGAAACTGTGACAACATTGGAAAAAAATTCACGATAATAATTGTATTGCTTACGCAAAATAACGGTTGATATTTCAGTCTAGATTTTGAAATGTGAAATGACGATGTAATATTAGCGTATATGGAAGTATAAAGGAGCTACGTGCATTTGTAACAAAGTTAGGTCTATTAAAACCTTGACTTCTTGAAGTAAATATTCCATAAAAATAACAAGCGCATCTGTTTTTAACCGTTCGCATTAAGCGTCTTGAGATCTGTATAAAATGAATTGCTTCGTCTCGGTTTCCCTCCGCCTGAAATCCATTTCATTTACTTGTAACGAAGCTCCGACGAAATCCTTCTTGCACGGAAGAATGTAAAATACAATCCCAGGAAACAAAGAATCGCACCAGAAACGCCCGCGACAGCCTGCCCGAGGCTTAGCGGGCGTCGCGCGAAGTGAGGAAGGCGCTGAAATTTAAATAATCCTACTAAATCATCCGAAAATAAACACTCTGGAAACATAAATACGCCGTGCAAATTTAATTGGCCCCTTCGGGTGGCGAGGGTTCGTGGTACATTATATAAATACAGCGTCCCAAAACTCTATCGATTTCTCGTTAATTTACATTTGTAGACCGAACAGGCGATAATGGTCAATAATGGGTTATTCTGTACGGCGGTAATTAGCGGCCGAAATTATTCACCATGTGCTCGAGCAATGGCGGCGACTCGTCACGCCGGCAAGATGGCCGCGATCGCGACGCGACTATTTTCCAATGAAACAAATGAACCAAAAACAAAAGCAGATTGATGTGGCACTGCCACGCCGATGTTGTGTTGCGATCCTGAAGCGTTGAAATTTTTAGTTGGTAGATCACCGCAAAAGACACGACTCTATACCACTTAAAATCCCTCCGTACTTTAATTTAAAAATCGTGATGAAAAACCAGATTTATTTTTTAAACAATAAAATTAAAATATTTCTTAGACGCTTTACAATTGTTTGCTATAAGTACATATTTTCACAAAAACGTTTATATTCAAGTAACGATATTTTTCCAAGCAGCTTTTTCAAGTCAAACCACTTTGATCTTACAGTAAAATAGTGTTTTTTTTTTTTTTTTTTTTTTTTTTTTCAAAGATAAGTTTGTCTGAAAAATTCTGTTTTAAATCAAAAAATGGCTCAAGGCCAACGATATAGCGATATTTGATATTACCGTTTATTTTTTTCAATAGACTAGTAGAAAAAAGGACGCCAAATAGCGCGGACGCGAGATAAATTGCGTTAAAATAATATCCCGGGGTGTTACGAAGGCGGCAGATGAGTCGAAAGAGTATAAAAATGAGTTATGAGAGGAACTGGATTCCGAATCTCCCGGTACCGCACCCGGGAAAGGAATTAGCAAAGAATAAACATTCCCTAACATTTGAAACACGTTAATTCCAGAGTAATCTCTTTTCTCTTGTATTTCGTATCCATAATGGTTCATAATATTTCACTTCCAGGATATATTTTATTTGCCCAACACCACTACACCTGGGAAATTAAAATCGTTTCAAATTGCGTGTATTTTTAGGTTCTTCTTTTATCCAGTTTTTAAATTTAGATTTTCTTACTGCAGGTATTTTTAAAATAGCTTAACACAAGTAAAACAGCTTATTTAGGTATTTTCTAATATATATTTTTTATCCCAGACCACCCTTAGTGAACAAGTATTTGTTGGGATTTCTTATATTAATGAATATCATTTAAAAGGATATTTAAAACATCGCATGGAAGTCGCAAAGAAATGTAGGGATTTTCGTTGATTAAAAATTGATTTTAAAATGTCATGTATTTAAAATACACAAAAACATTACAAAATAATTAATTATTCTGCCATTATCAAAACAAGAACCTTAGTATTCAATTTACGCAGATTTTGGTCTCATTAAAATTTGTGTTTTTTTTTTTTTAATAACTGTAAATTTTTTTTTAAAGTCGCAAACCTTTAAAAACCAAATTGTAAAATAAATATCTTATTAAATATACCCTCAATTATTTTTAAATTTAAAAAAAATGATGACTTGTTGAAACTAAGCACTGTATTTTTTTTTCACCATAAAGCCTTCGCGAACTCGCGTTGTTTTTTTATATTAATATCATGTTCCTGGAATATATAATATAATTATAAAAACACTCACCATTTATTTATATAACATTGATCCGCTGAAGTAAATTTGAACCAAGTTTTTTCCTCTTCAAGCCAAGTTAAATTATGATGGAAGACATACCTGTTGAAAAAAACAAACAAATGAATAAAAACACGTAAAAAAGAAAACAAGAATGTTAAATTGGAGCAAAATAAATAAAGAACTAATGAATTTTGACATATAATACAAATATTATGGCATGAAATATATTTTATGGAAAATCGTACGGAAAAATCAATCATGACATGCATCCTTAGCGTCAAATTTACATAGAAATCACTGAGGGATATGAAGCTGCTTGAAAGAAAATCTGTAAAACGCTATGTAAGTCTATAGAACTTCCATAGGGGTGTCTGATTGAAGCGTCTTTTCAGGGGAGCGTTATCCTCTTCTCAGAATTTGAATTTTACATCCCTTTGTATTCATCCCCTGAACAAATGATGTGTGAGGTGTAACAAAAAACCAGATTCTTATTATGAACGGATATGGTCTACTTGGAACAAAAATAATAACTATGTTATTAATTTTTTATACTTGATTTTAACCATCACATATTTTACAAGTAATTTGTCACCAAAACACGTTAAAATTTAAAAATTATTAGCTCTACACAATCGAAATAAATTTAAACTCATGACGTTCTCTAAAATTAATATCTCGATATTATACACAATAATAAACAAAACCCAAAACTTTGATGCTTTTATTATACATTCATCAAAATAATCTTTAATATGTTTAAGTACGCTTATTTTTAAATCCATGATATACTTTTGTATACATATATTAAGTAATCACAGAAAAATTATTTTGAATCTTTTGTTATATATTATTTAATTTCCCTTATTTCAAACGCAAAGATAAAATATAACAAGTTTTTTTCAATTACATGAAATAATTAATTCCACGAAGTCGTGCCAGGTTAAAGGATTTAATTTTTTTTACTTCTCTTAAATAGGCGAGCACGCAGCACGCCACGCGTGCCACGTAATACTTTTATTATAAAGCTTTAAATCTAAAGAAACGTAAGAACAGCGACAAGTGGACGTACCGGTAGATTAAAATAGAGCACCTGTGTCGTGATGACGCCTTTAGAAGACAACGCCCTCGCAGCTGATTGGCTAACTCGCTTCTCAGAAATTTATATCGAATACACGCCGTTTCATTCGAAAAGGTAATTTATTTACTGAAATAAATTGTGTGCGTTCGAATATTTATAATATATCAAATAAATATCATGGCATTTTTAATTTTTTTTTTAATTAAAGCCAAGCGAAAAATAATTTTAAACACGGATACGGAATTTATAATTCAAGACCGCGCACATTTGTCGAGTCCATGAAGATGATTCACTTGCACCCTGACAAATACACTAATTCAGTTTGAATTATATTATTAAATATTTAGTATCGACGATATCCGTCAAAAGTTGTGTCGATATTGTTTTAAAGCTAAACGATTCAAGAAACACTTAATAATACAACCATAAAAATTATTTAAATTCATGTGATTTTTTTTATATTTTGCAATTTATGAAAGAAGGTTGGGTCTTAATTGTATGTATGTATATGTTTAAAATATATATATGTAGATCCAAGCAAAAACAACCAAAAATGATACAACATACTTTAATGACGCTAATTAATATAATACATATATTTACAATGTACAATTTTTTTAGTAAAAAATATATCTAGCTTGGTATACTTATAGGAATTTATTCCAGAAATTTTTGTAGTTAACCCTCATGACCTAACAAAACAGATTTTTCTAATACTGTATAATATAGAGATAAAACAAGTATTTTACCAACAGAAAAAACTTCATAAAAACGAACACGTACATTTTCGAGTCACTTAGGTTTATTTTTTATTTAAAATATGATTAAATCGGTCTTACGATAAGTTTGGATGTTCAAAAACTTCGGCAGAGTTTGGTGAGAGCGAAAATTGCAGCAAAGGAATTCTCCTCTCTCGGGACGCCTCACTTCGCACTTGACTACAATCGAACGTAATTAGCTTGAATAATTTGTATTCATAACAATAAATAATAATTTCTCAGGGCAGGGATTATTTAAAGAGCTTCCCACCCCCTCCGCTCCCCCTGTCCCCTCCGCCCCCGGGGGGAGTAAAATCTAAATTCTCCGGGGAAAATCTCAAAAGGACGCTGCGACTTGCAGCGACAGAACCTGTTTTATGAATTGGAAAATATCAAAGTACTAAAATGATATTTTTCTACCTAACGTCCCGATCGAAAAACACAGCAAAATATATTATAACCCATATAAATCAAATTTAACATTATTAAAAAAGGCAAACAAACTTACTTTTTTGACAAAAATTATAAGTAAATCTGCTCATAAATAATGATTACCAAAATAAAAATTATTCCAACATTTTGCACTTTTAGCTTTTGCTTTTTTATGATTACACGAGATATTTACTATAGAGGTTTTACTGCATTGCATAATTTGATAAAATGATTTTATTTAAAATTGATGAAAAGATACAAAATTAAAAGAAATATTGAGCAGTATTTTTTTTTCATAAATTTTAAAAGCATGTCGAATAAATTGAATTTCTTTAATATTTTTACAACTATTTTTGAGCCCAGAATATTGGACTGAAAAGAAATTATTTATTAATTTTACAAAAAAAATATGTCATGTACAACATTGTAATACGATATATCATTTTAATATATTAAATTCCATTCAAGAGTAACAAAAATTGGTAAATGCAGGATTTTTTTTTTATGTCTAGCTTTATACGGGGCGCATTTTCTTACAATATTTTACAGGCATAATAAAAATGATACCTCACATGGGAGTTTTATTTTACCGATTTTTTTCACTGTCTCGTCTTATTTACTTATACATAAATTCATGAGGATTCAGCATGACGAAGGGTATGCAGGGAGCAGCTGAAAGCGATAAACAAAAATACCTTGAGTATAAATAAAAATTGTCCACTACCAAATCCGCAATGTTTAGCTTTGTTGGGAAAACATGCAAGGACTGGTTTTGAGAACGAAATATTATAAACTTCTTTCAAGCAAAATCAGGATATTATTTTGGAAAAAATAATAAGCAAATTAAAAAAAGGTAATGACGATGTATATTTTGTTTAAAACCCATAAAAAATAAAATAATAAAACTGCAGTAACAGCTAAGCTCTGAGATAATCTAAGGGGATAAAAGTCCGCATTGAAGATTGTTGGATTGCGAACCTAAAATAGATTTTCCATCGCACAGAACCATAAAATATATTACCTTTTGCCTAACAGCATAAAATATTGGAGCATTTACGCGCCAGGGGGAGGCGCGCCTTGTTACGGTTATTTTATGCCGAAAAAAGCGTTAAAATGAGTTGAAATTCTGCACAAAAACCCTTTGTCGTCACGACCGCCATCAATGTGTCAGGCCGGCAGGATGGCCGCCGTCTCGGAGGAATCTCGCGAAATTTGGCTAAAAGCTTTCGTACGTACCTGCGGGCTTATCATCAGGTGTCCGGGACGCTTCAAATGACGTCTCCAGGAATTTACAGGTAAAGAATTACCGACAGAACCCGCCCCGGCCACCCTCGCAATTAAGATTCTTAAGCTGCGAACATTTTTCAGGCGCTCGGTGACGTTGGGTGTTGAATTAGAATAACAGAAATTATGACACTGTCCCTGATCTTTCCCGTACTTTTCTTCTAGTACAGATTAAAATACACAAACGGTTTTAATTTATAGTTTATTAAGATAAATCAAAACACTTCAGAATTCAAACACTTGGCTTGTTTTTTTTAATATTTTAGGTGAAACCTCTAAAATCACTTTGCGTTTATATTCTCTTCTGGTGACAAACAAATTTTCCGAGTGTTTTCCAATCGAAAAAATCTAGTGTACCGCAAATTCGTCGAGTTTAATTCCGCTTAACGGAATATGGATTATTTTGAGGTGTTTAATATTCATTGTTCCGCGAGTGCTGGAAACTTTCTAGGGTTTTGCCGGGACAAAGAAATCCCAGAGCTTCAGGGGACTCAGCCAATACTAATCTGGGTGAACTTCAGGAAAACTGATCAGCGAGTACAGCGCAAACTTCTGCCTTTGCCAAATAACTTTGTCAATGATTTTCAAGATTATTTTAACGATTTTTAACGAACATTTAATCGCAAAGCGACAGTAATATGGCTTTGTAACATTTTTTACAGTCGTTATTTTTTATTAAGCAGTCGACGAGCGAGAGACATCGATGCCCAAATTATTTGAATATTATAAGTCATGTAAGAGGCATTCAGCATACAGAGACTTGAGTGGCAGTGTTCGGCATGTTGTACATAGAAAAATTACGGAAAACGTACATTAGAGAAAATATTATCTCCGAGAACCGATAGTATTTGTAAATAATTAACAAAAAAAAAACTCCTTCGAGATTCAACTCCTACAGATAAATATTCAAATATTTGAGCTATTGACGATGTTATCTTATTTTCATAAATGAATTAAATTATAGAAAAATGTGTACAAAGTTTAAAAAAATGCTTTGAATCAGAATAGAGGTAAAGAGATATTACAGTAAGATGAAAGCGCCTGATATTATTTAAATAGCGAAGAATAGTATTACGGTTTTTTAATCATAGATTCTGGGTTCGAGGTCCGAGATCTTTCTTTTGTTCCCCCATAGCAGCCTCATCAGTCAAAAAGCAACACTAATACGAATCCATCACAATCTGTCTCTACAATTTCCAGCTTTGCTTCCACTAAAGGTCGCAATACGCAGATTAACCTTTACGATCCGCCATGCTGTATGATAGAAGTAAATATACTGAGTATCTACAGAATATCGTGTAATGCTACTATTAAATATGTTTTTTTTTACGTATGTGCTGTAAAACTGCTTCATATTGCAATCACTTGCTTTAGTTAA
The DNA here is from genome assembly GCA_022113835.1 of Atopsyche davidsoni. Taxonomy (NCBI): domain Eukaryota; kingdom Metazoa; phylum Arthropoda; class Insecta; order Trichoptera; family Hydrobiosidae; genus Atopsyche; species Atopsyche davidsoni. The sequence continues at coordinate 2,233,506 of JAILWY010000006.1, read as the reverse complement.
ATTTCTAGGTTATTTTTTTAAATACTGCAAAAAATAATTTCAATTAATGCAACCCGCTTTTACACAGTAGTGAAGTTATAGACTCCATGTTCAAAAATTTTCTGAGTTTAATTATTTTTTAATAGTTATTTGTAATTCAAAATGCGACGTTAACGATTTCAATTTAAAAATATCTACCTTAAGATGTGGGTCTTGGTATGTTTTTCGATTTGAATGTTATAAAATATCCCAACGAATATGCACAACAAGTGGAATTTATATATTGAGTCAAGGCTTTGGTATATTTAATAAAATCAAAAATAATATTTTAAAATATCAAAACTATAATAATTCTCACGTTTGAAGTATGCTGAGTTAGTTTGCTTTTTTCGCTTGCAGGTTTATATTAAAATATTTTGATTTTAAATTAGTATAAATATTGACAGTGCCTGCGCTGCGTCCGTCTCATTTATTTACGCGGTAGAAGCTTCTTTAGGGCTTAAGCCCTTGCGTTTGCTTATTTAAAGCTTTTTCCCATCACGACTCTCTTTCCATACATTATTTAAACGTTTGCACTTTCAGGCATTGCAGACGCTCTCAAAAATCTACTTAAATTCGCAACAGTTTTTTTCCGTACAATCCTGTCACTTGAATGTTTATTTCTATAATAAAATATATATTTAAATATCACTTTACAATACAGGATACGGTCAATCATCTGTTTCAATAAATACCTCTTTAATGCCTTAAAAGAACAATGTATCAACATAAAAAAATCCAGGGGTGGCATTCAATTTTACGATTTAGCCAATATCTACGACACAATATTGGAGATAATAAGTCATCTTGAACAGAAAAACGCCATGAAAAATAAATTGAATTAAAAATCGCCCAGTGGAGGCAACCGCAGCAATGCCTTCGTTTCGTCGTGAAAAGGGGATGAAAACTAGCACCTATATAAAGTCTGAGTCGATTTCAATTTACAAATTCATCACTGAGTTCACTTTAGACGGAAAATTTACGCCTTAGGTTTTCCGTTGCGGGCTATTTAAAAAGGGAGTCTTTTTGAATTTCAATATCGTGGATCCTCACAAATAAGTTGAGGGCTGAAGAATAGAGCGAGACGGGGGATTGCTTTACATTCGCTGTCACTTTCACGACATAACCTTTTTAAGTGCGTCGTAAAGAGCCTCTTTCACCCCTTTAAGATCCAGCGCTCTCGAGGCTCGCCTGGGGGAAGTATGAAATACCGAATTACATGAAATGACCAACACTGGATCTTCCGGCTGAGCACACTGAAATTAGAAGAAAAACAACAAACCACGAGTGAAACCCGATTCTAAATTAACTTTTTACATTACGTGTAATACGAGTGTAGACTAAGAATTTATCTTGTATTTAATATAAATACACAAATACTAAAAAATGAATCCGTAAATTAAAAAAACTCTTCATTTTATAAATTAATTCAGAAGACTTGTTTAGATTTTCAAATGATTTGAAACAGCATTAAACATACGAGGATGTAATATTATATATTTTATTCTTATAAACAGAACTACAGAATAACGTACATTGATAATCATACATTTTTGTCTTTTGTTCACTTTCAATATCTGCTAAAACAAGAATCTAAAAACGTGAATTTGTTGTGAAGTTGTTAAGCTACTAAAGATTAGATTTGAGCATACGCCAGTGTAGATATATATTGTCTAATCTATCATACGCGTTTTATATTTTGTTTGTGAACAACGTTTATGGACCGCTAACAAGTAAACACATACTATATCCATATTAAGTGTGTTGACATGGATAGGAAAGCTCATAAAAACACGGCAGCTGTAGTACATTATCTGGTAATCAAGTCGGTAATGTACGCCCCATACAAAATAAACGAAGAAATAATTTTAACCTAAATTAATTATCATCAAGTATGCCTTAACTTAAAGTGTACTTGACCGGTTAGTGTTTGTAAAAATTACACAACCAACAGCATCTTATCAGATCTTAACGCTATAAAGAAGAAACTCTATGAAACGATGAAAACCCTATATCGATTTTTCGGGCATACTTAAATGCGACTGCTCTCTAAACAACATTTCGCATAATGCCTCCGCCTCTTACATAGTAGTGTGACAATATATTCTTTCGTTTATGGAGTCAACATAAAAATACAGATTTTTTTACAATTTGGTTTGAACTATAAAAAATAGTAAACATATTCGATCCCATTTTACACGACGTAGCGTAGTTGATTCCCGCCCCGACCCCTCGTTAGGCCACTTTTACGAGACCTCCGGGTCCCGCCCACAAATCACCGCCTAATCAAGGCCCGAGCTACCCGCCCCGCCTGCCCTCCCTGCCCTGCTTGCCTTGCCTGCCTTGCCTGCCTTGCCTGCCTTGCCTGCCCTGCCCGCCCCGTCGAGCCTCCCGCCCTTCGCTGCCTTCGGGGAGCATCCGGCCCGACCGACCGCTTCCGACTGAAATTCGATTCCAGCTACGGTCCATCCGCGAGATCGTGCTGTACTAGCCTATTTAAAATGGACATTCCACTAAGTGACAGTGCCCTTTCCGTTCATGCCACAACGAATAAATAAATGTGTTTAACGCATGACAAATGTCAACCTTATTCCATCAAATAACGATCGCCAGAAATAACAAAAATAAGTCGTATGATTTTTAAGTAGCTAGCCAATATTTAAAAAAAAAGTTATTTTGATACATAAAAAAATACTACTCTTTTACTATTTTCGTGACACATGTGGTATTCTTCACCACAATACAATATATCCTTCCCTCTTCAAAACGAGCAATTTGCCTTTGGGGTAATAAAATAAATAAAACGGGACGAATAAAATGTTTGCCTTATTTTCGTTATATCCATTTATGTTGCCATCATTTTGATGTGAAGGAATAGAGGTGTTCTGTGTATACAACGTGACAGCAGAAAGTCGATGCTATGTTGAGATTCGTTTACAACACTGAAGCTGTTGATTCACTAGTTCGCTCTATCCTGTCGTACCGCGAGTGCTCGTTGCGGTGGCTTTAACTGGACTGTCCAGCGAGCTCCAGTTCACTCAAAGTCACGCTACATTCCTGCACCACACCTAATGAACATCAGAGACTAATTAATCTCCGATTGTTTACATAAGAATAAATATAATATATATGTAATTTAAATTTTTAAAAATTCTTATTGCATGAAAATAAACCTTGTTAAAGGGTAAAATACACACAGCAGCATGAACAATACTCGTGCAATTAGCAGATGTATAATCAAAAGGACTTATCTCGAAAACCCACCCCAAAGTAGAATATTTTTAATGTTTTAATAACAATGATTTTAAATTAGTATATTTATCTGTATAAAGTTATAACGTTAAGGCAAAAAAAAACTTAGTCAGTCGATATTTTTACTAACGATTTTTTTTTATACAGTTGTGATTTTTATTCGATTTTGCGCGCCCTCGTAGCCCACATCAATAAAAAGTCAACACATTTTACAATATCACAGATTGGACAAGAGAGCCGAGAGAGCTTTCGGATATTTCAGTGTTCAAATATATGCGATAGCCCTGCAGAATAAAGGGGAGTTTTTAGTTCTCTTGCGGGCTTTCACGTCCAAAAGAATTTTTAAACCCTCATCCACCCGTGCGGGGCGCGGAGGGTCCCTCGCGAGCCTCGGACGGACGAGCTGAAAATTGATACTGCCTTCCGGAGATCGCGAGATAGCTCGGCTGAGCTATGTATGAATAGATAACTGCACACACACCTTCTACTGCCTATCTTTTGCAATTATTAATAAAACGAAAAGGAGCTATTTTTTTCAACTTAAACCTTGCTCACTGATGAAATGGCAAATTGATAGAAAATATATAAATTGTATAGCATTTTTTTTAAATATACTCGATATACTTCGCTTGTACGATTAACGTATTTCATAGTATGATATATTTAAAGGTAAATGATTTTTCAATTAACAAGTTTTTATAGACAAAATAAATGCACCGAATACATTTTTGAAATATAATTTAAAAAAAAAGAATAATATATAATACAATTCAGGTTTTGTTTAAATAGTTTAAAGGCTAGACTTTGAGTTTCACGAGCACAGTAACATTTTGTATATTTTTTTATATTTAATTCATAATTTATTGAAAAAATATGAGTACGAATGTGTATGTAAGCACTTGTGGAGTTAGAAAATAAAGCATAACAAATTTACTGAATTACAAGCCAGAATATAAAACCGCACATTCACGCAGATTCGAGAGCTCGGCGCTGTAACTCACAATACACTTGAAGACTTTAGCATAAAAGCACTCATTTCTCTCAAAATATGTTCTCTTCCAGCGAAAAAGCGAAAAAAAAACCCGACTCGCAACAAGCGATCTTATATTTCAGTTGGAAAACTTTCAACTACAGCGGGAAAAAATTCCGGAGAAATAACTTGGGAATAATGGCATAACTTGCTGTTTCTAATCCTTTAACAAACACAATATAACTTGTTACATTTACAATATGGAAGTGTTTTTAATTCAAGTAGAAGTTTTATTAGAACTTTGTAAGTGATAGTTTTGTAAAGTATGCATTCTTAAAAGTTGCAAAGCGGGTGCATCGCATGAGCTCTTGTATTTATTGCCTATGAATAGAAGACAGACGAATGTACTCTATGAACATGCGGCAAAAGCCGCATAAGTATCGCAAGAGTTACAAGACAAAATATAAACTATAAAGGAAGAAGTATTACCTCGTTATCGAACAATATATCAAACAGAATACACATAAAGAGTTGGCAAAATTCGTTGCACGTCTATTGGCATTTTTCTGGCACGAGCATTTCAAACTGAACTGTAAATTCACGCTTTCAAACAAATAAAGGATATAAATTCTTTCAGCTTTAATAACATTAAAAAGTCCACAATATTAGAATTGGCAAAACTCTCAGTCCCGAAATGAACAATGTTTTATCATCATTAGAAAGTTAAAATATGATTTTAAACATAAATGTAATCACAATTAGCTGTTTGATAAACTTCGTTAATATTCCAACTTAATATAAATTGTTGTACTTTGTTATGGCAATGGGATTTTGAGTCTCCTTCAAATTTAATGTAAGGTCAACCCAGTTATATAAAACGTACAAAGTCACAAAAAAGGTAATATGCAAAGTTTTAATTGTTTTTATTACTGTCTATAATTGCATATTTTTTATTGCAACGCTTTGTTTTTTGGCGCCCGAGGATAATTGAACAACAAAACCATTATCGTTAGGATCAAATAAATTTAAAAAATTTAAACACTCTAAAATATTAACCATTTCTAATATTTTAGAAAAGTGACTAAATCGTATTAAAATTAAATAAGACGTACCCACCTCTCTTCACGCTCACTCGAGAATTCTATTAAAACCTATGGTAAAACTAAAGTCATTTCCTCAATAGGTGAATAACCCATCCTGTCTATGAACGTTTACAATGGAAAACTTACTTTTTAGTTTCTTTGTTCGATATTCATTAGAGCCGTTATTAGCGACCGAAGATTGTTTGCCTTCGACTCCATTATTCTCCCTTCCAATCGCTACCAGCAAAGAGTGGAGAATTTTCAAACACTTGATTAATTCGTAAGTTTGAATTATATAATTTTATAACTATCCAGAAGACTAGTAAACGCTTAGTAAAAAGTTATGTTGAATATAAAAAAATCTCCAAAAATACATTAACATTACATTCATAATATTTTATAATTCAATGTATATCATCAAAGCGAATCGATGCCCTAATTAAAACTTAATAAAAAATATATACAAGAATATTTTCTATGAATAAGGAAATGAGGCTGCAATTTTGTGTACTGGCAAGACGCAAATGATTTTCAGTATCTTTATAAAATTGTAATGGTTTTACGAATAGTAAGGCCAAAAAGAATACGAACTGCCTTACCTTCCTGATCGAACGCGGATGAAACTAAGATTGCCCGCTTTATCAGCGCAGCACAGGGTGAGCTGTTCGTGCAATATAAATTAAAAGCAAACATACAAATGTTAAATGAAACATTCAGAGTCACTAGCTTAAGCAAATTTAAGCCAGGTATGTGCTTTATAATGTAATATATTTTCATGAAGAGCAAAAAATAAAGTCACTAAATATATATTACTTAAAATGAATAACTTACTGCGTGTGTCTAAACAGTCTATAAACTTATTACACTAATATTTCTGAAAGATAGTAAATCAGTTATGTTAGTTTGGTTGATTTGGCTATACATGGTTTACAAAAAAATATGAATATCAGAGTACGAGTTTTTGATGTGTTGATTATAACTGGACTACACAAATAATTTTGCTAAACGCAAACGCGCTTTTTGAGTCATAGGATAATTGAAAAGTATAAACGATATTTTATTTTTCTCGGTTTAGTAGGCCCGAAAGTCTGTGAGTCGAAAAAACCAAAAAGTACAAGCACTTTGCAAGCCAGGCTGTATATCTCCGTCGACTTTCGCCGCTTCCATAATAACACCCGCCGGCTGTGCTCGAGATGTTACTCCGCGAGGAATCTATTAATTTCGTACAAACGATATCAAAGCCTCTCTGAGGGCGGCCGTCGAACGACGCTCGGCGTGTATGGGGGATGTCGAAACGGCGAAATTGTGTGCGCCCCAGGCCTCAGTTAAAAACTATGCAAAGACTTGTACAAAGCGGCGAAATATACGTTTCGTAAAACGGTTAGAAACAGATGCCGGGCCTTTCATGGTTAATACGGGAGCGGTTTGTAATTATTCAATATTGACTTTAATCTCGGTACTTGTGCTCTTCGGGATAAAGCGCGTTGTTTCAAGACTCATGAAATACCGACGAGGCGTAATAGGACAAAAAAAATATGTCGGTACAATACATATTTGAAGCCAATCAAAATGGGAGCTTAAACAATACTTTAACTTAAACAATGCTTTTAGGTACATGATACTTAAAAAGTTGATACATTGGGACAACTCACAAAAAAATATTACAATGTAATATATAAAATCTTCTAATTCAAAGACAAAAGTCTGCACACATATTTTTTGTATGTAAAAATGAGCTCGTTTAAAAACATTGAAATATGCATTTTTGTTTTAAAAATACACGCAGACAAATAGTCTGTTAGTCAAATAGACAAATAGTATAATATAACATTGGTTAAGTGCTATTTGGAACAGAGAGAAGAGTAGTCAAACCCTATCTAAATTAACAAAACATATACTGTGTCATAATCGGCAGAAATAGTAGGATAATGTTTTTTAAAATACAATATTTGTTTTACAGGCAAACCTTTTAATCACTACCGTAAGGATTAAATTTCGACGCAAATATGTGAAAGCTTTCAAAGCACAACAGTATATCGATTAAAATTCCTAGCAATATTATGTTAGGTATTATAAATAAAATTAAGCGAAACAAGGATATGAAATAGAGGCGATTTCCCGGCGTGCAATAATAACACGGTATAACGAGATCCGTACCGCCCGGATCCGACGTCCATTGTCAGTGGAATTTCATTCTTCCTTCCGGTGGAAAGTACGTTTGGCATAAATCGGAGGAACTCATTGAACTTGCGCTGACCAGGTTCGCAGTGCTAACAACTTCAGAATGGAAATTGCGCCGTCCGGATTATGCTCGATAAGTTGGCATGATTGTTATTACACGGGTGGCCGCGGAGATAACCTCGATTTATTATATTATCTCCGAAGAAAATTTGAAACGGGAATTTTGAGAATTTTTATGGAATATCCGGACGGAAGTGATAAAGCACGATGGGAAATTAGACTAATATCGAATAATGTAACCTTAACCGCATAAATGCGGAGCCACCCGTTTGGTTTATTTAACACAAGTGCACTGCATTTAAAATGTGTGTAGATCTTACTAAAATAAATACTGTCCATACTTCCATAAACTCTTATCCCACACTTTATAAATTTATTAAAACATTTGATTAAAAAACTCATATAATTTTTATCTTCTATACTCTCTAGATATAACATTTATTTGTGGAAATCAACTAAGCTTACATGGCTGCTGAAAATCTCATTTACGCTTCTCACCTAGTGTGCTTGAAAAAATAACCGCATGTCCCTGATCTGAAAGTTTCCATGTGCTAACGACTAGCCTTTGAGTTTCGGAAGGTTGTAATAATATATTTTTATAAAAAGGTAGTTGTTTTCCTAGGCGAGTACCTATAATTATCTGTCACTAAGAAAATTAGGTTTCAACAAATTACGTTATTATTCAGTAAACGATTGATTTTCCATACTGGTTGTTGTCACGAAACCTAAAGAATTATACGAAACACAACGCACAAAAAACTCTGTGCCCAAATACAAGACTAATTGATGCAAATATTATAAGCTATGTTCCAAAGGCACGATATAAAGTATTAGGCAAATTGATGTAAGCACAAAATTACCTGACATAAAAAATACAAAAATTGAAAAGCCTGCTTCAGGAGACAGCATGGCGTGATTCGGCGAGGCCAACTCAACGCCACCCGTTTGCCAGAGCTTTGGAGAGCTTTATGCGCTGCAACAGATTATTCGGCGCAAATCCCAGTTGTAAAATGGCAAACAGCTTTTTTTAAACTACTCGGAGTGGCTTTGTGCAACTGAATGGCAAAAGGCAGGAAATAAATTCAAGCGTTCGAGAATAAAAAGTAATGAGGACTTGTAAATTAAAAAAATAGTAAATAATTATTTGTGATAAAGAATTTATATAGCAATCCAAAGCAGGTCGTCACATTATAAAATCTTTAAGAGCTTATAAGATTATATGTCCTATTTACAGGTTATCCCAAGCGTTATTGTAAGATCGTTTTCAGGAATGAACTTTTGGAACACAATGAAAATTAATGTTATTAATACTTATTTGCCGAAATATGTTGAACTCAATTCAACTCAAACACAAAAAATAAGTTTAAAATATCATTTCATATTATAGTTGTCATATAAGTTTATTACTTAAATTTATAAACAATTGTTTCAAATCGATTTATAGCAGAAATTCATAATTAGAAATATGAATAACTTCATAGGTGTTTTTATTAAAATTTTAATTATGAACATTAAACAGCAAATAGTTTGAAAAATATCTAATGTATGAACACTAATTTATAATGGCATTTTCACATTCGCAGTCTCATTGCTTTTGTGTAGTAAAGCAATGGAAACAGTCATGCTCAATATTAAAATATGTTCATTAGCTTTGCAATGAGAAAATTTTTGCCCTTGCACATTATTTTATAATGTACAAACAAAATTTGTAACTATCCCGTAATTTTTTATTTATTCCTAAAACTTTTGCTTTGGCTTTAATGATATGGGGCTTTCATACTTACCAAAAAAAAAATAACACGTTTAATCTGATTTTAATTTTAGTTGCTTCTTCATATACGATAGTACTAACTAACCAATGCGGATTATCGTAAGTCAGGTGTTATTCTAAGATTTTTATAAATCTGTATGTATTTGACGCCAAGTTAGTAATTATGCCGAATCGACTATTCCCAGCGCCGCTATTTCCATTCAGTAAAGGCCTCATTATGTGGAAAATACGCAAAATTAACAAAGGCCTTGGACTGAACTTTTACGCGTGGCCATAACAAATTCTCGACTGCGCGAACAGCAATAAAGTACCTGCAGGAAGAGTTAAGGCCCCGGGCTCTCCGCCCCCGGGGGATCGGCCGAAATAAAAACACAGCCTCTCGGCGAGGGGGATGATTGATGCAGATTTGCTGATTAGGTGAAATTAAAAAAATAAGTTAATTTCTGGAGACTCACGCAATTTGTTTTGGCCACCGAGCGTCCATTGGACTTTTTACAGCTCTCCTGCCGTGCTAACAAATTGCGGACGTCTCTTTTTATATCGACGCTTTAAATTGTATGTTGACAGATGAAAGACCCAGATGCATAAAATTTAAATATTTTAAGGATATATTCGCTGCTTGTCAAAATAAAGCAACCTCAATTTGCATAAAAGTCTTAAAATGGAAAGCGTAGAATACAGTTTAGCTTTAGTGTTCCACACGTCGTCGGTGTCGCCGAATATCAAGAATAAAAATATTTAAAATCAAAATAATAATTTAATATATTAAAATATAAAACACGTCATTCATCAAAAAATAAAAAAATGGAAACATCACATAATATTATAAAATATTTTAATAAAAATATATAAATTTTAGGTTAAGGTTAAAACACAATCTTGCAAGCTTTATATTATGTTAATACTTATGTACTGTATAAATGACTAGGTGAATAATATACTATATAATATTGGACGCAATCCGACATGCCCGGTACAGGTTCTTATTCTTGTGAACACCCTTAAGTCGAGCTGGCTGCGGAGCCGTCGTCCAACTCCTTGTCATGAGGAATTAACACAAGAGGTACGTTCGGACGTTTCTTCGCCACCTAGTTATCACGAGAGCCGATTATAAACTACGGCTTCTGTTAGACTTGAAGATAGTTATGAAGAATAGTACCTTTATGCTAAAACATAAATTATTATGTAAACCGCTTGGTGCTTCATAGGAGTGGCTACCATAGATGGATTCGTATGCAGGTCGAGCAATTAATTTTTCAATTCAGATTTAAAACAAAGATACTTCCCTGATTTTAATCAAAGCGAATTTCAGAAATATATCACGCTTAACTTATTTTCAGTAGTAATCAAATCTTTTCTTCTGAATGCAGATCTGCCTTTTGAAATGAAACTCATAGTTTCAGAGATATTTTAACTTTTTTTTTTAGATACTATAAAGTTTAGGAAGAGTTTCATACATCATCCATATCTCTACTAGGAAAATCTACATTTAAAATTAGCGCAGCAAGCAAATGCGGAACGTGAATATTAAAATATACACTCCATCAACTCTTGCAGTGTCTGTGTGTTGTCTTCTACCACACTTACACAACTATGTTGTTCTGTAGCGCGTAGTCTACAAGTCTTTGAACCGTTAACGGCGATGATTATAACATAATAATAATAAACAGGAAATACGCTGTTTATAAGTGTTTGCTTGATTAGTTCAGATAGTGTATAAAAAAGCAACACAATACAAAACCCACTGGACGGAAAGGGTTTTTTTTATATAAACTGTTACGCACTGTTATGTACCTTGTTTGGTTAAAATGTAATCTTTTAATTTATATATCTTATCTTTTAATTTACTATCTAAAAAACTATACTATAATGAAAAGTTTTATCTTAAACGGTATTTATCTTAGAAATTAATTCCAAATGAGATATATTTTTTTAATTTCCTTGAAAAGTATGGAGAAATGCCGCTTTAGAATTAAATGTAAATGCATAGTATTAAGAAGACAAATCAACAGATTTTAAGCTCTGTTAATTGACAGAAACAAGCAGACGTGTAATAATTTAACCGAGGGATATAACTTATCTAATGTCTTAGTGACTAACATTAAAAAAACAAAGTGTTCGCTATCTAAATACGAAAATATAAAGGCATTAATGAATTTAAATAAATATGAATTTATGAAACAAACATGTAAAAATAAAAGCAAAAGACGAGAGTGTCAAAAGCAGGTATGGCAGCCTTTGCTTTAGGTAGAATGGTAGCCGGTCGGTTTACTTGCGTAATAATTTTTCTGTTTTATCTGCAGGAAGTATTTTATATGATCATTTATTTTTAAGCTTTAAAGCATATTATAACAGCCTTATAAATAGGCTATTACACGAGAATACCCTTAGAAAAGAATATTTTTTGCATGTATTTAAACACCGGGAGGGTAATATCATTTCTGTTCTGCAAATGTGTCGGACGAACCGCGGCGTCTCGCGGGTCTAATTATATTAATATACAATGTTACTCCGAACCCTGAAGCCGCAAAAACAACGCCGGCCAGGTCATAATAATTGTGAAAAAAACGCGGAAAAATGGATGCCGAAAATGCTAAAAGACGCGAGCCAGGTACTTCCGCTGCTTTCAAGTGATTACAGCGAATTTAGTACTGATAAAATGTAAGGGGTTACTTATGTTTGGCTAAGGGTGTATTTTTCCCGAAGTCTTTAAATTTTCAATTAGACTCTCAAACGTTCCGGAACATTCTCAAGAATCCCCGGCACGGGCAGTTCTATTAAAAATTAGATGAGAACATGTTTACGGTTAGTTGTTTGCTTTAAAACATTGCGGAGATGTCTGAATATTATTTACATTAATTTACATACTTGAAGATTGTACATTTCGCGGTACAAGCACAAGCAGTAATATATTGAGCATATTTTAGTACAGAGGATAACAAATAGAAATTTAATATATTATATATAAATATATGCTATGCTGATGTAATTTTAGTAAAACAACTTATTTAAAATGAAATAGGAAATGTTAGAACCAATGTGTTGGGAGTTTAGATTTCAAGCATTTTTTGTCATTTGTCATGTGATATTTTTTTTTTTTGGGATATAATATTTATATGATATTTATTTAAATTGATAAATTAATACTCTTTAAAGTTATTTGATGTTTATTGGTAATTTAACACAGCAACTGCTTACAACACAAAAATAATAATAATTAATATACAGTAACTTTAAGGAATCACATTATTCAAACATCAACTTGAAATACAAGTTAAAACATATTACAAAAAAAACAATTCTCGCAATATAATTTAATAAAGTAATTTCAATAATTCATGTACAATGTCTTCCCAAGATTTACACTTGTAAATCATTCAGAGTTGTAGCAGATCCCCATTATCAAGGCCTGCTTCGTTACATATTACACGCGGGTTTCCAGCACATCGTGGGAAAGGAAAAGAACTCGGGCGGTAATAAAAAATAAATAAAAACAAAGTTTCACGCTCAATTGTTTTAAAACAAAAGAGTTACAAGAATGGAGACATAAATAATTCCCCAGGTAGGCAGGCAGCCACGCCGCCGAGGCCGTTAATCATCCAAGTGATTGGAAACAGTCTGAAGAGAGATTTTTATCCGAACCAAAGGTACACTTTAGAGACGGGCATTATCGAATTTAATCGAATGAACTTTTCAAACAAATCGATCGATTAATTTGTTTGATGAGCAGCACTGAACATTGACGTGTGTGTGTTGGAGTAAGACGGTAAGTGAATACTATATTGATGTTTTCACGAAATAAATTAAGCTACTTCATTTTATGTATGAAGTCTAGAGAGAAAAATAGCGAATTTAAATTTCACTTGTGAATTTGGGTATCTGAGTGATAGTTAAAATCCAAATAAAATTCCTTGAACTATGTTCATTAACTAAAATAAAATGTACCATAACGATGCATGCTTGTTAATATGGATTGCCAACGCTGTGTCTATTAATCAACGAATCTTCTATCTGCAGGCATAAATACAAGAGTGTATTATCATTAAAATGTGATATGGAAACTTCTGGATATATTGGATTAGCGGTCGTCACAATCGGGTGTATCCTTAATATGTTGGGAGTCAGTCGAGTAAACTAAATGCCCGATTGTGGCGATTGCTTGTACACTCGCTAATGATTGCCCGCCGCTATCGGCGGAGGTAAAGATTGAGGTGGAGGTTAAAAGGTATGCTATAAATTGTTCAATTCTCCCAGGTTAACGAGACTCTCTCTGTTGGCGGGTTGGAAATCCAATAAATTAGCGTTCTCGGATTGGAGTAATCCATTCATTAGCAACCAATATTCGTTAATTCATAAATCAAAAGCGGATTCCCGCAAAGTTTCATAGCCGCGCGTTATTGGTATTAATCGGATGGGAATTTATTATGTCGCACTCCATTACTTAGGCGGGAACAATGGAGACTCGCGTAAACGACTGTTTATTTAAATGTCGTAGGCGAGATGCGGATCAGAGTATCTCTTCGTGTATCCAACCGTACAGACAGTTAAATTTAACTTAACATGGTCCCAGGCTCAATGCACGTAGAAATACATAAGAATATCCTATGTAACTATAACCACATAGCACTCTCATAATGCTACAAAAGTATAATTTACCTAGCGAAAAATCCTCAGTATATAAAGCGACGAAAAATAAAAAAAATATGTTGGTTTTTCTTATTTTTAACTTTTTATTTTTTTGATACGACCGGTTTTGTCAATAGTCATTCGTGTTTGTCAAAATAACTTAAAGATGTGGAAGTTTGTATATATATATTATAATTTCATAAAATGTATTTATATCCAACGATAAAAAACATTGAAATAATGCAGACTTTGCATGTTTATCTATAATTCTGGACACGAACAAATAAGCATGATTATTATTTATTTTTTTTAATATTTTGATTAAATTTCTTCATTGTGAATTCTTAATGATTATTTGTTTCTAAGTTATAAATTCATCCTTATACATATACGTAAAACCTTTAACTGAATATGAAAGCTCATTATGCATACTCCTACAATGCTTTTAAAATAAGAAATATATTACTCATTGAAAATAATTTGTACACATCTTATATATATTTACAATAGATTGAGTATAAATGAAGAGTATGAAAAATTACAATTCAAATATTTATTTATTAAACTTGATATTTTAACATAATACTTATAAATATAAGATTATGTAGATTTGCACAAATTAATTTAAAACGAATATATATTTTTATATCGCATCGAACATTTAAAAATTGTTTATTAAAGTTCTCCTTTCAATAAGCTAACTGAAAAATTTGTGTTTAAAAAGTAATTTCGAACTAAAATAACAACTATCAAAAAAGTGATTGATTACAACATTTTTTTTTTTTGCTTATTCTCTCAAAGCATAAAGTACAATAAAAAAGCCTAAAAATAAAAGATATTGTTTTACACTCCGGATACGAAAGCTTTTATACGAACGTGATATTTACTATCGAATCTACTCGATGGACGGCAGATCCGATTAGCGATCGAATTCGCATTACAACAACACGCGTCTGACAAACCGGCACAAAATGCGGGTCAGAATATTAAATTACCGAGGGTCCTTTGTTCCGCAGGCCGACACTACTGGGGTGTTTTGTGAGGGACCTCCAGAGGCCTCCGTCTATACCGAAAGCTTCTAGTGACGCTACAAGAATGCAAACACACCTGGCTTTTTGTCAAAGTCCTTCCTTAGACGCAAAAACAAAGGACTCATTATGCGCGCACGTGTGGTGCTTTAGATTATTTTTCATGGTTTCAACTGTAATTGTAGTTGTAAATGTGTTCGTTAATAGTTATGTGAACCAATAGTATTCGTGAATTTTTTTTTTCAGTACACTACAAAAAAATACCAGACACGTTACACGCGGATACATCTCATATTATTATATAATATAATATTATCGCCAATTAATTTTTTTTAACTGATTTGGGGCTTAGAAATCTTTCTTTATCTAAAAAAGTATATATGTAATTTTGCCCAACATATATTCTTAAAATTATCAAAATATCTTTGTATTTTCATTTGAAGATACAACCGCCTTTAAGATATCCTAAGTTTTCGGCACCGAGAGGTAAGTTGTTTTCTACCCTTTCAATATTTAAGGCACCATACCCTAACTTACGTATAGCTTAATATGCTCAAAGGGGATGTTAGGTATTACTGTCAATGTTTATACGTACAGGGCAACTTGGGAATTGATGCTATGTATATCCATTTAACGCCTTTTTCAATTCTGTGTATTGTAATAATAAACTTGGGGTTAATTTTATAAATTAAAAAAACACTAGTTGCGGAACACAGATATGTAGAACAATGTATATTTACAAATTATAAAATAAGTGTAAACAAAAAATATGTACACGAAAGTATGAAAATGGTTAGAATATAACCAAATATTTTTTTTACTAAAAATAATGTTTTCATAGCGAAATTGTATTATAATAAATCAATTTGTGCATTCCTTTTTTTGGGATAAATTAAAATTTATGGCTTTATATATAACCATATTTAAAGCATGCTTTTTCAGTAAATAAATCATAAAATGTCAGCCAATTTTTCTATAGAACACCTATATTTTCAGATAAAGCAATGAATAAGCCTCTAAATAAATTTTTCCCACTGCATCCGCACTCCTGTGTGAATTATTTATTTAAGCAGCTTTTTATATTTATTTTCCTCAATTTTTCCCTGAAAATAAAGCTTTGTTCCAAGATAATATATAGACTAACCATATAAATTAAAATTCTAACATGTAATTAAAACAAAACAGGTATTGTACGCACATTAAATTAGTACAATCTAATGACAATAAAACCTGCATGGATCTATATGAATATAATCTATAATATAATAAGATCTATAATAATTTATTATAATATATGTACATAGCGTAAGATTTGCCAAAAAAAAAAATAACCATATACAATTAATTGTACTGAAAATATCAAAACAAAATAATATATTTTATTTTAAATAATAAAAAGTCGAGTTACATGCTTACCGCGTCACAAATTAACAGCATTTCTCAGTAAAAGAAGCATATATATTATAATATTAAAACATTAATGTAATAAAAAAAATTAGATGTCGCACACTGCTATTTTTGTAGATTTAACTTTCAAATCTACTCGTAATAAATATGTTAATACGACACCTGAACATATCAATAAAAGCATTAAAACAATATCATAAATACTTATGTACTTAATTTGCAAATTTATCGTAAAAACCTTATGCTAGCTAAACTTATAAAACAAACCTTACATCTGTCTCCATAACGCGATATTCGTTTCCGATATAATCGATGGAGCTTTTACAGCAGGAACAAATCGATAAAGCCCATAATGTTTGGGAAAAAACCTTAAGCGGATACTGTAAGCGGTATATTACCAATTCCAGGAATATAACCAATCCTCAATTTACCACCAATCAGTCTATGTCTGGGTTGGATATTTTTCATATAAAAATAATCCGTCTGTCATTTGAACTGAAAAATTGACGCAAATGTGTTATGACGGGTAATAAATGGCATCACTTAACCTTTGCAATATCAACTTGACGACGTGGTAATCTCGAATCGACTGTTCATTCATTGTGGTCCAAAATGGCACTGTTCATAGTTATCTCAAATCGTACTAATTTACGAAAATGTTTTATAAAATCCATAATTCAATTGAATCACTAAACCGTCATGTCGATGCGTTACAATTTAAAATAAATACTTTGCCAGTGTATGCCATCTGAATTATTCCTCGAGGCTTATCAATTTACACAGACAAACAATCAAAATACATGACAAGAATGCGATCAGTCGTCTTTCGCGTTAACACTTTGCTGTTTCGCCACTGCTATCAAATCACTATCTTCAGCTTAGAAATAATAAGCTAAAGAGTTGCTCGATAGATGATAAATAAGAGTTTCTAGGGAACAAAAATATAAGTATGTGTTTTTTGTTGAAATTAAGACGATGTTCGCTAAAAAAATTATTGTTCATTCGACTGTTATAAATGGATAGAAAGAAAATAAATTGTATGACCACTCGAATAAAAGTAAATGTTTCAAATTTTGTATACAAATAAGCAATTACAAAATTACGCGTATAGCTGCGTAATGGAAAACCTAATGGTCTAGCAATTCACTATTTTTTTCTACACATTTAATCAATAAATTAAGTAAAGTGAGTAAGTAAAGAAATGTTTATCATAAAAAAGTTTTTTTTTCATTTGAACGATTTCAATTTGTATTTATAAGAAAGTGCTTAATGGGCAGGCGAAGGAGCTCTATTAAAGCAAGGCGGGGCGAGCTTTGAGCTGCGAATGATTTCCGGCGGATGTCGTCTGGAAATATGCGCGATTCCGCTTACCTCTCATTTCAAATAACAACTTTGAAGACGTCACATCCGTAACTTATATATGCGACATCAGATATGCTCAAATGTTACGAAAACGGAAAATCAATCTTATTCGTTTGAGATCAAGTCAAGTTCGAATAAAATAGAATGCTTTAAACGTTAGTTTTTTTAACACAATAAATTATATATACGTATATAAATATACACAACATAAAATAGATTATATTTTAACAAACATTTTTAAAGCATTAATTTAAGTAATGATATATCACGCTTCAAATTAAAGCAAAATTAAAACTCCATCAATAATTCGTATTATTTTCCCCGAACGTTAAACCTCGAACGATATAATTGAGTTAGGTGTAATGTACAAATTTTAAGCATTGGGCCACAAATAATTTTTGAAATGTCAGCAAATATGGCAT
Source organism: Atopsyche davidsoni (assembly GCA_022113835.1). NCBI lineage: Eukaryota > Metazoa > Arthropoda > Insecta > Trichoptera > Hydrobiosidae > Atopsyche > Atopsyche davidsoni. The sequence continues at coordinate 2,215,327 of JAILWY010000006.1, read as the reverse complement.
CATAATTTGAGTCGCATTAATTAAAGGATTTATAATCTACCTGCTTACGGCAGTAAATATTTATCGAGTAATGACATAATTCCGTAACCAAAAATGAACAGGCATTTCAATTTTATGACGATTGCGTCATAACAGACCGGATGGATTTCATAAAAAATATTCGGGTATTAAATAATTTTTATAATTTAGGTAATATAAAAAAATATTTTAAGACTCTTGAATGTTTTCTTTATAACGAGTTTTATTCCATTGATAAAAATAAAAATATACTATGATGCAATAAACTCATCCTAAACTTAAGATTTAGTTGTTCGTAGATCTTAGTTATAAAAATCAAGTCTAAATGGTTAAATTATAATTTAAAGGAGATTATTGATTTATTAAATATTAAAATCATTTTTCCAAAAAATCCTAGTTTCGGATGCAAAAGTAGATATATAGACTCAACAAATCATTTAATTTTACCAAGCTAATTGACTACTGTGGTTTTCAGGGAAGTCAATTTAGTAATTTCATAGTTTATTACATTTCAAAAAACTGTTATTAAATATTTTGATTAAAATATTAATTAATTAATTTAAGTCCATGCGAGTTGAGCTAGCTCAATAAATACGTAGAATATTAATAAACGTATCAAATTAAATGAACCATGGTGAAATTAATAAATAAATTATTATGCAATATTCATTGACCTGAAAGTAATTTAATAAAAATTACCGGTAACAATTCATCATATCTATGTTATTATTGTATCTTCAGTGCATTTAAGTTATGAACCTGAAATAATCGGTCAATCAACACACAAAGCAAATAATTAAATTAAATAATTACAATATAGCAGATAATGTGCATAATGTAAAAACAATGTCATTATTACACACGGTGCAAAAATGAAAATAGCTTTTCGGCTAATTTTCGTAAATAATACATTAAAACACTAATTAGCTTTATTATGGCAAACTAGAGAAATGCATGTGAAAATAATGCTGTGCCGAATACACAATAAACATAAAATCGGTTCTGCCGGGTTGAAATTTAATGAAACCTTTGTTAACAGTAAACTAATAATTAGTGTAATTGCACTGGAGTTATCTTTCGCAAACAAACACATAATTACATGTAGACATGTGATACGATTAGGTGATTGCTATATCTCTAAATAAAACCAGTAATAATAAAAGTGAATGATAATAATCACAATTTTATTTTTTTAAATAAATATTTTGTGATATTTCCACTTAACGCGACGCGACGCTTAATAGTTTTCCGTGAATTTTTGGGTAAATTTTAATTAAAAACTGGACTATTCCTACTACTGACTGGAAGTCGCTTTAATATAAATTTAAAAAAATATAAACATATTTTATCCGCGCTTGGTAATATTAAAATTTATAATAATGATATTTTTTGCATCTAGAATTGGGTCAAGTACTTCTGAAGGTATAAACCCTGTGTTGGAGACAAATATTCCACGTAAGTCTGCATCCGCTAGACTCGGGGCAGACGGCCCTCGCTAATGGAAAGCTGTTTTCAGCTTGGACCCAGCTCTGCTCGCCCACCAATGCCGCCTCAAATGCGCTCAGATTTAAAATTTCAAGCTTTAAATAGAGTGGGACGCGTTAGCATTCATCGTCTGAATTATTTAATATTACATTTCAATGTTTAAATAGTCGAATTTAAATTACACTCGAATGATCATTATGGTTATCTTGAGGGACGAACGGAAGCATCTCTCGTACCTTAGGTAGATATAGCGTAAATATAAATATATATAATTCTAGAACGTTTATATAGACAAATAACTGTTTTTACTTCAAGGCTTCAGAAGCAACAGTGACAAAAGACTGTTTCACAACTGCCAAATCTGACACTCCCTTGTTTACCCCGGCGACTGTTAGCGAGAGAGCGAGGGAAATAAACAAAAAAGTTGAACATATTCAACTGCGGGGATTTATCGGCTGCGCGGGGTGACAGGCTCTCTCCGCGCCCCCTCGCACCCTCTCTGCACCCCCTCGCACCCTCTCTGCACCCTCTCGCACCCCCTCGCACCCTCTCCGCAGATGTGGGCTGTTAGCGGCCCGTACGGGCTCAAGTAGTCGGCTTAAACCGTTAGCACTCGACCTGATCCCAGATCGAAAAATCAACCACCTATGCACATCCCAGTAAAAGTCTGTATATTCCTGCAGGAGCTTATTTTGAAAACATACAATACCAAAATATGCTATTGTTTTTATTAAAACTTATTTATTATAACATAGAACATAATATAATATTTACGTTAACACAAATTTCACTTATGGTACGTATTGTTTAATGATCGAATTTCGTTATGTATATTTCGCAAATGAAACATTTCTAGTGTCTCGGAATCGAAAAATACCGTTTATGGATAAATTAAAATTAAAAAAAAAATTGTATTGCTGATTGGTACTTAGATTAAAAATATGTTAATTGGGCACAACGTAAGCACCCTTAAGGTTAAAATTGGGTGTAACTTCAAATGCCATATAATAGAACGGAAGACTTGGACACCAGAGTTCGTGAGGAGTCCTCTTGCTGTCCTATAGATAATAATCGATTCAAAAAGATCTTCATACTCCGCGGGGACCCTCGGGAAGAGCAATCTATGTGAAATTAAAGGAATACTATTTATACTCCGCCCCCGTGACAGAAGGGTCCTCCGAAATCCATCCCTCTGTTATTACACAACGATTTGATTTATTGTTTGAATACTTGAGTTTTCGTTTATCAAACGATGCCCACTCGGTTTTCGATGAATGCCCGGAGTGAACGGTGTTTGATTATTTGTGAAATCACCGATTTAAATCGAAATTCAAGTCATTTAATACAAGAATAAATTAAACATACATTTAGTTATGTCCTTTGCTCTGTTGCAACTTTGTTTGCAGTGCGAATGGCCTATGGATATATTTGAAGGAAACCAACAACAAACGTTTATAAAAAGATATTCACTATTCATAAAAAAATCATTTACTATCCAAATACAGGTGATGATTATCCAACCTCAAGTTGCTTAAAGCGTGTTTATTGAGATGGTGGTTATTTGGATGGTTCCCCGCCCAAAGTTATACAGAATTATTAAATTTTCAGCGATATCCAGTAATGTGACGTGACTATATCCCTGGAGTCAAAATTTTTGCCAAACAAATTTGCTAATTTTTATTGTATCAACATAACGATTGTTAATTGTGGTATTCGACGAATGAAGATAATTTTGTATATTAAAATACCTGCAGATTTTTGAATATCACAAGTCAGGCTAAAGTTAGTTCCTTTGCGTGTCTACCTAAGTATGTTTCTAACTAAACGTAATATGAGGCGACACAATCATATCACCAGCTAAACGGTTTATGTTACCTCTGAGAACAACTACACTGTCTAGAAGTTATCAGACAAGGCATAATTGTATGAAATTTTGAACTGTTTATTTGCTTTACAGAATTTATGCTACCGGCTGGTATGCAGAAAATTTTTAACTAATATTTTAGAAGGAATAAAATAAAACTATAGGTATTTAATGATGAGAGAAAATGTTCATACATCTTAAGACTTCTCACTTAGTTTGTTGTCTTCCTATCGTGAAATAATAATGTATGATAATATTATTTTTCTTGACAAATGTCAAGAAAAATAATATTATCAGCTAAATAGCTGCAGGCATTATTTCTAAGATTCTAGCAACCGCAAAGATCCAACGAGAGTATAAGTTGGAATGATCTCCAAATATAATCGTATAAGAAAATTTCGAAAAAAATTTTTTTCATCTAAATGTAAGTTGTTGTAATCTACAAGTCACAGTTTGCTGCAACTCACAGAAAGAGTTTGGGATGTAAATGGGGTAAATTTATAAATTTGTATCGTCCCCATTGGCATTTCAAATAACAAAAGGTTCCGTACTAAATAACAGTTATGATATTTTTTTATTTCACGCAAGCGATAGCGTAAAAAATAAACACACTAATAAAATTATACCGAAACGTCAAATATTGCATAAAAAGGGTTCAAACATTTTTGTCATAAGCCCAGAATACGCGCGAATAAAACCTCAAGTAAAAATAATACAAGCAGGTTATTGTGACATGGCGCGATCCAATTTCCAGAGGTCATCATTTTCGCATCAGGTATAAACAGCGGCATTTGTGTAGCTCGACAGAAATGCAAACGACGAAGCCCGCTTTTATGGCACCATGTATTATTATCTTGTGTTCTCCGCGGAAATGGAAAAAATAAAAACCGTTGAAATATCTCGACGGAACCCATTGTGCGGAAAAATCACATTTTCAGCAAAACAGAGGAAATAAATTCATTACCGGGGGGGCGGGCTTTTTCTTCCCTTTTGACGAAGGTGCAAACTCGTTTCATTCGAGACCGCTCACTTAGCGGAGGGGTTGTTCCGCGAAGGAGCCGGCCAGGTCATCGCATACATACATATTAATGAAGATTCGGAGCGGAATGTCTGATGAAGGGCGCGATATCGAAACACAGAACCGGCTCATTTGTCCGGCCGGGGTCGTTTGAAGGCTTCTATCGGTTCAGGAATTCGCTGAAAGCTCTTTTACTATGAAATCTCGAATTTATTATAAAAACAGCATCTAATCTAGCCATTTGCGTGGATATATATTTGTGCGTGTTTTTTATTTATTTATTTATTTTTATTTTAATAAAAACATGAATTCGCCATTTATTGTATATTTTATGTGATTCGATGCAATAAAATGTCAAAAACTATCGGCTTTGAATCCAAAACTATATCTGCTCAATTTAAGTAACGCTGCTCGATATGTTCTGTGTACCATGAACAATGTATATATTTTATTACAAACGAACGTTTAATACTAAATAGCATATATTTTACAAAGCGTACAATAAATCGCCTATATTTAGTATTGGAACAATTTTACTCTCTAGGGAAATTTATAACAAGGATACGTTTGTCCAAAATAGGCCTGGAAGATTTATTTAATGACACGGTTTACTGAATTATGGTCGTGGTCAATAACAATAGTTAAAATAGTACGATATATTAATACAAAAAATAAATTATTTCCGAAATTAAAAATAAGACGTTTTAACAAAACGTAAAGTGAACTGTAAATATCAAAAAAATAAAAATGTGTTCAAAAGTGTTTATTATAAAAAAAGAGGTCTAAGAATTCAGAAATATATTTACTCAGTGTATTAGTCACTATCCTCTGCACGCATCTTCTTGTGAAGAAAGACAAGTTAACGTCAACATACCAATCTAACGAAACCCGGGTTTCTCTGCATAAAATCTTTTCACAATAAATACACAAAATATCACACTTTCTAAACACTGCATACAGATCTATAAAATTCAATTGTATAAAAAATTATATATTTATCAATATAAAACCCAGAATAAACGTAGAATGTGCTTCTGTAAATAAATTGTTATGACATATTTTCTTCAAAATTATTTATGCCTTAAGGTAAGTGCATCTTTAAGTATATAAACTAACATGACAGAAACGCATTGTAGTCTCGAGAGAACGAAACTAAATCTAGCCCTTCCCGGTATGAGGAAGGTGCAAACAAAAATATACGAGCCTGAAGCAAAGCAAACAGCTCAGCCAAGGGGCAAATTGGGACAAAAAATAATGTTAGACTTCCAGTCAAAATATTTTAATATAGGGGTGACGTCACGGGGCGGGGTCTGCGTGGCACTGACCCCGGCTTTAGATAAAGCTGTCAGAATATTTTATGATTAAAATATTTTTTGGATATAACAAGATAAAGCAGATACCGTTTTTTTTTTGTAGGAAAATAAATATTTAAAGTGTCGGAAAGGGATATTTGTAGATTTCAATTCGTTTTAAATTTAAAAAATATTATTTACAGTAAACGTAACATGCTTCTACCTTAGTTGCGCTAAGTGATTTATTACACGCAAAAATATTTATATTGTTTTTTAACTAAATTTATAACGCTGATTTTTTTACCGCTGATTAATATCAAATAGTAAATACTTCCGGATTGTTGCCGAGGCTTCAAGAATTATCTCGTCATTTTACGTGCGAATTGCCAACCTTAAAATATGTGCATTTTTAATTTGTTTTAAATATGATAGTGTACGTATATTTTCTGTGATAGCGAAATATCATACATTTTATATTTGGATGTAAAATTAATGAAAAATAAATTTAAAAAACCATGCATTTATGCATTGAAAAACAAAGAAACCATATTTTTTCAATACTAGATCCAATACTTATAAGTAGTTTTAAAAAAAGTTTTTTTTTTTGATAATATTTTATTTTAACAAGTGTTTCCAAAACCCTCTTTGTTTTCAGAACCAAAGCTTGAAGGCAGAGGCATACGAAGTACTGTAATAATAAAGAAAACGAAGAAGATTTATAATTTTGGTGTAGTCAAAGGGTATTGTTTGCAATAATAAATGAGTAGTATTAATTTACCTGCAAATAAGGTACGAGAGCCATTCAAAATAAGTCATTACGAGTGAAAATAGTTAATAGGCATTCATAACGAGACTCCAGTCCCGAGGTGTTGGAACATTTATTCATATTATGGTGACTAGTGTAAAATATTTCCCGGTTATTTATCAAGCCAAGCGTTAATAAATATTCCAATGAGGGCAAAAGTTAAGCCCTGACGTCACTCACGAAGATGGTGGTTATTAATAATAAACAAGGGGGTGCGGCCCGAATATTTTTTATCCGGCTCCTGGCAACCCGGAGATAAATATTCACGCGTTTATCATCATCAACGACCACTCCGCGGCAAAGTAAGCTGCTGGATAAAGGCCTCTTCAGTTCGCCACATTAACTGCCAAATTATCTGCTGGAGGAACTAGACCGGCTCTCTTAACCTTTTTGTAAATGCTCATGTCGCGAATTTTTGCACCATTCTTTGGAAATATAACGTAGGAATACAAATACTTATAAGACAAAAATAATAAATATTTTCAATATAAGAAAGGACTTGCAGACTTACAGGCGCTTTAAGTTACGCAGAATATATTAGTAAAAATTTTAATATATTTTTTTATGTAATGGTTTTGTCAACAGTCAGAGGTTTACTCGTCTACAAAGAAAAAAAACATATTTTTTTAATAAGAAGTAAAGATACTGATTTCTTGCGGTAAATACCTTATTCATTTAACCTGTAACTTGTCAATTGAATTACTAATTACCTTTCTGTATGTGACCAACTAATTTGTTTAAATTGATAGATTATTTTATTCAAAGATCTAGACATATTTATTCAAAATTGGCTGTTTTAACGCAAAACGGTTCCATTATTGATAAATCCTCATAAGTTTTGTCTATTTATTTATATACTTTAATATAAAAGCAATTTAACGCATCGGTGTTAATCACAACACTCAAACAAGATTTCACGGTAAATATATCTGCAGCAGGATCACGAGCGTTTTATTTGCCCGAAATTGTTTCAATGTGCCAAACCGTCGGTAAATATTTAACGAACGGGTTAAAAGGCACGTATTATAAATGATATGATCATTAATTAGCAAGGTTTTTAGGGCGACCCTTCGCTAAAGACGTCGCAAATAATATTTCCTAAGGGCTGTGGAGATAAATTTAATGATACGAATTAAGTAAGTATTTATTAAGAGACATGGCCGCTCAGGGGCAACATAAAAACGTACCGAACTTCCACAAAGACCCGTTTTTGTAGGCGTTTATACATAGTGGAGTTTTCATGCAAACGGTAATTACTGACAATTCTTTGATTTACTGTATTTTAAATTAAAGGTGTTGTGTAAACCCCGGATAATACATGACCTCGGTGCCGTACAACAATAACCGGTATTTAATGAAATAATTAATGTTGTAAAAAATTAAAATTGAGCGAACCTGTTGCGGGGAAGAAATTTTCGATTCTTGAGTAAAAGTTCTTCAGAGATTAAACCATTTAAAGTGCTTATTAAGGCAATCAACGGTCTTACCAAATTAACATCAACGCATGAAAAAGTCTTCAGTAATATTATTTATATTTTTAGATTACATTGTATGTGTATTTTTATATACCAAAATAAAAAAAGCATTTCTTTTTTTGTTTTAAATATAAACAGAAAAAGTCTAGTTATAAATTTTGTTTAGTAAAAATATTAATAAAATTTAATGAGGTGAAAATTTAATTTTACCGTTTCGTCACCTTAGTGAAAAGCTATTAAATTTACAGCCATAAAGGCTTACACAATTTTAAAAGGATTTTTTTAATGTAATTAGCTAGTGTTCAAAGCTTTTATTTCAGATAAATAATTTATGTTTTAAGAAATATATAATTGGTTACTAAAATATTTTTGAAAAATAAAAATATTGTTGGTAATTTTGAATATATATATCCAAGGTATATATAAATAAATCAGTATAAAATATTGTTTTAATATCATGATTTAGTATCTGTTAATTCACAAATCTTACAATTCAATCAATTCGGAAGAAATCGTTTATATCCCGAGGGCCCATCTAATATCGCCTGCTCAATGTCGCGGAAAATTCTAGAAATAAATGGAATTGCAAACAATAAAATTTTATTAAAGATTACAACTACGTACATTAGACAGCGTCGTTTATATAGATTTTGATTTTACCCCGTGTTTTGAGATTCAAAAGCGATGTCACGTTGTCAACGATACTGTTAGAGGCAGTTAAACGATGAAAGTTGAAAGGAATGAAAAACATATTGTTCAAGTTCATGTTCAAAAACAAGTTGATTGTTACATGAACGAAGTTGAGCATGTCGATGCTGTGCTGAAATTATTGCCTTGTTGCGTTTTATTACCTTGTAAGCATTGGTTTTAAATATCAGAGTTTCGTGTGTTTTACAAATGCAAAACTTTTCTTTCAAATGTATATTAAAATAAATATATTTATTGTACGGACTACAAAAATTTCAATACTATCGAAAATCAGATATTATTGTATATAAAATAATAATGCTACCCACTTTTATGTATACGTTCAATAATTTTTTTTTTTTAATATCCATAAACAGTCGAGCAAGCAATAAAAATATTTTCTTGTAAAATTGCTTCCTTCTATTACACGGTAATTAAAAATAATGGATAAATTTTCCTATAGTTAAACGCTTGTTAAACTAATTGATCTGGGAATATTGTAAGACCGCTCTGAAATTACTTATGTATAAAAGATCTTACCATACATAGCATGTCGCTTTATATATGAAGTCATCAATAACAATAAATTATTTTTTAGAAATTTCAGGTTCGACTTTTATAAACTGATATGTAAATTTTAAAAATATTCATGGTACATTCACACCTGTTTGGTGGAAAATCGTACAATTTTAAACCTGAGCTTTTTTTAATATAAATATAACATCGGCGTAAGTGGTTTTGGCTAGAAGTAATATTTCTACTAAAATAAGCAATTTAGAATATATATATAAGAATTTTTAGTCAGAATAATTGAGAAGAGATCAAAGAGATCGAGGTGGCATGACTGCGATCAATGAGGGATCGTATTGCATTCATTGTCAAATGGTTATTATATGTGTATTTCTATTTTTTCATTAATGAGGTTGTTCCTCATATCTTTATCAAAACCTCATAAAATTCTGGAGCAGGCAAAGACTCACCTCACAAAATGTTAATTACCTGGCATATCTCTTATAATGATGTTTCAGCGGCCTGCCAGGAGTTCCACCTGACAACACACACCCACGTGCATTCAACCCTGTAAGGTTGCACACGTGGTGGACACTAAGCACTATCGCCCTACACTTTAAATTCTTCAAGAATTCCTTCCCTACCTATGACTTACGGGTGAAAGAAGCGTTTACAAACATTTTTTTGGTATCCTTTTAACTTCTCAAACAGAAAAAAAAAATTGAAGCTACGATACATGCATTCACTTTTTTTACATTGAGTCTATATAAATCATTTCATTTATATCTTATTAATATCACAACGACTTATTTTCTTAAATCATTTATTTTCATTGTATTGAAACAAATTACGGTTTATTTGAACAATTTTTCAAATTTTGTATTTCTGTTAATTTAGAAAATAAGTACTGCCTTTCATGGTGCCAATAATTCGCTTTGTTTATTGGTTTGCAGGTCAGAGCCATTGACTCGTTATCGAGAATACGCTGCCCAATCGTCCTCTCGACAGCTGAATTTCATATTACCATAATTTGCCTCAAATTGTTTTGTCTAATCAAAAACAATATATTTAATAACGATAATTTACTTAATAACACTTCATAATATTCAATGTTTCTAAAAGTACATTATAAGGCTACATGGTATTTGTGTTTAATGGTTTACAAAATTAAATAGTTATAAACATCGTTTACAATAAACTTAAACGTTTTCACCAATCATTTACATCATACAAACACATCAAATATGATAGTCTTTAATAATTCAATTTACAAATTTATAAAGCCTCAATATTTATTTATACCATCCGAAGCGAGAACCACCCACGATTATCGAGTTTATTAAACAAAATTGATTGAATTTGATTAAACATAATGAGTTTGCTTATTTAGCCCGCGGCCCGGAGGTTGAGAAGCCCCGAGCCTGGTAATGGAGCACTCAGAATGTCCAAATTAAAATTGTTAAGACGAGAACTAACGACACACCAGGCAGGCTGGGCTCAGCCCCGCCGGGGAGTCACCTAATGTGACTTGTGTTATGACGGATGATTATGAGAGACGGTATTTAAAAAATGCATAAGGTGAAGGTACAGTAACTGGCAGTTGAGTGATGGCGAAGACACAGCTTTGATATGCAATGTGGGTAAAATGATATATTCATTCGTATTAGCTTGCTCATTTTGCATGAAATATATTCATATAAATTCTTAAACATGCAAAACTTATTATTTATACTAACATTTGAATTGTTTAATAAAGAGTATAAAAAATAAACTGGTCTGTCTAGATAATTGGAAATAAAAAAATAAGGATCTATCAGCGAGGGTGAAGAATCAGTGGAGTTGTGTCGAAGGTTTTTTTAGTTTTGCGACGACATCAAAGACACTTATCATAAGGGAGAACAAGTGGTGAAATTCATTCAAGATAAAATTCATCAATGATGATGATACTATAAATACTGCCCAATACTTTTCAACCTGTGTTTTTGGCTGCGTGTATTTGTATCTAGGTTTGAATACAATCATTAACGACCGTCTAATGTTAATTACATTACGTAAAGAGTTCCTTTCGCGTGACAGGTATGAAATTAATGTTAATATTTTCAATATTAAAACAGATTCACTAATGGGATATTCAGTTTTGAATTCGCGCTCTAATCAAATTTATTAATTAAAACCTCCGGTTCAGAAACAACCCGGAAATTCGGGGCGAAAACCGAAGCAGATTTCTCGCGTTAAACATTTTTACAATCGTCGCTATGACACCTGAACGAAAGCACCAATTAACAAAAAATAAATGAGATAATAAAAGTTGACGCAAAATTTTAATCAATGCCAGCATGAATATAAAAACGCGATTATCGCAAGACAGCATTCCGGAATGGGCTTTCTGGTGATATTATTAAAATGAAAGGTCCGATGGAGTTATTAAAAAAGAGAAAAATTGCCCCAAGCTGATCTCCGTTGCCGGGTGAGGGCCAAACTAATGAACTGAACTTAACGAGAAGGATAAGGGAGGGTAATGTATTTGGGTTCAGTTTAGACGGATAATATTTTACAAAATAATGGCTCACTCCTGGCCAGGGCTGTACGCAATCCACGCTGATAAGAGTAATCTAATCCCATCTATTCTTTCTAAGGGTTGATCAGTCTAAAAGGCTAATATACTAGAGGGTGAGAGCCGAGAGTAGTAAATCGCAATATGTGTAAGACCCCTTATTAGACGCTGGACGGAAGGTGTTTCTGCAGGTATAATACATCACCTGGAAAGCTATTTTTGTTATAAATTGAGATAATTAGTTTCTGAGATTAAATAAAAGTATGTAACATAACTCACAGTGAAACGCTGGACAATTTTCAGCCTATGATTTCTAGCTGAGATGGGAATGTACGGAAGAAAATGCTTACTTAATATTCAAAGAAAATATTTTTATTTAATAATTATTATTTTTATATTTATCCAACTATATCTTGGGAATATATATTTATTAATAACCTTTTTATTTTTTCAAAAGAAAAATACAAAATGTTTGCGGTATATTTCTCCAATATGAAACATACTCATTACGTTTATATTTCAGTGTTATTATTTTAAAATAGGTATTTAAAAAATAACACCTTCGTTCCAGTATTAAAGTACGTATCTCGAGGCTTCGCATACGAGGAATACCGTTTACTATTATGAAGCGCATAAACAGTCGATATAACTTGGACATTAAATCTAAAGCGATGGCCCAATACAGCTTCTCTTAAATGTTTACCACCCGCAAGACGCCGGCACATATCAGGACTTGAGAACTATCTTAAGGATTCTGGTGGCATACACCAGATTTAGCACAACCAAAGTTGTCGGTTTCGGTTCGTAGGAGCTATAATATGCTGAAGAGTTGGCTTAACTTGGAATGGTGGATGCGGCTTCTTTCTCGAGATGTATTCCTCAGTTGAGTTTATAGTGCTTGAACCAAGCACACGAGTATAAACATATATATAACTAAGTGTACGTGTATGTATAAGTATGTGCGCATGTGTGTATTTCTATATAAATATATATTTATTTCAGGTCCAAATACATTGAGTACTTAGGCTCCCTAAAAACGTAACAACATTTTTTTGTGGAGCCTTCAAAATCGCATTAAAAACGACAGAAAACTTAACCATTAACTGTATAAAAAAAATGCCTAGTTGATATAATATTTTTTGTTTTCTTAGTCGGTTTTCAGTTGTGTCGCTGCGTGTGTAGCCGGCTATATTCAATTTGTTATTGAAATGGTTTTTAGCTCTTTCATCCACCTCAACCGAGTTTTAATTACTTTTAACCGATACATAATGATTGTGTACATAAAAAAGATAAAATAGTGGGCAGGAAAAAAGTAAAGGTCTTATAATTAGCTCTAGAGGAAACGTCGGAAAAGGGAACAAATAATAGAAAATACAAAGGAGATGAAAACTACGGTCTGAATTTATGGCCAATTATTTTTTGAAAGATAAATCTTTTGGAAAATAAAGAATTTATATTACATTATATTCCCGCGTATCTTTTATATTTATGAGATATTGTGTAAGGGAAATAAATAACAAAACGATATATCGCGCAAAAAAAAAAACATTTAAATTTGAACAATAACGTTATAATCTTTAAATTCAATATATTTACATAAAATGAACTTTTTAATTTGTATGTAACAACTCTCAGTTTTAAAAATATTAATTACGAAATATACAACACTATTTTAAGTTAACATATTTATTAAAGCAATCTGTAGCAAAATCTTTTTACTTTGAATTTAACTTTAATGTAATAACATACTAATCTCTATATTACAGAATCTATACCTTATCATAACCTGAGATATTATTTAAAAATGTTAAAATATACTGAGTTACGAAACTCAAACTTAGACTAAACAGTATATTTGTTAACTCCACGAGCAGAAGGCATCTAAGCCTAGATTATATCAACAGTCATATACCCAAACTAAATCATAATAGGAAGTAGCAAAAGAAAAGATATGCCAAGGAGTAAAAAAATATTCAGAGGCAAGGCTGGGGAAGTCTCCGGCATTTCCCGAATTCAAAAAAAAAAAACAAGTTTTTTTCTGAAAGGTTTTTAACATGGAGACAATATATAATCAAAACTTTGGCGAAACGTTAACTATAACGACCAGAGGTAATACGTTCATTAAGATCAGTCTGAATATCAAAGTCATAACAAAATCTGAAGAGAATTGCACTCGTTTAGTAATAATTTGACCGAAACCGGCAACAAAGCATCCCCAAACCAAGTAGAGCCAAATATTGTTAATTAAAGCTGTGCGTGTAATAATTATGGACATAATGGGTGTTGCACACAGCCAAGGAGTGTGCGCGTCAGCACTTATTACGTTCCGTGAACTCAGAAGTTCGGGCGAGTAATTCCGTGACGTACCTCCTTGCGGACAAAACGTACGCAAAGTTTGCGCCATTATAGGAGGGATGCGAGTTTATTTAGGACCTCCGTACCGAGGCGAGAAACTTAAGCTGCGTCTTTTGTTAAATTCCGGAGTAATTATGATATTATGAGCGGTGTAAAACCAGAATCTCTACCGCAAGACACATTAGACTACAGCACGCTTTGGGGGATGTGCCTCGTACTTAATCCGCGACCGTGAATACACTGGCAATCTCTCTGAATCGCCCGTATCACTTTTATTAATAAATCTATTGTACGCTTCGAGGACTTTATATGTAGGCCTTTGCTGTGTTATTCACAGTCATATGCTAAACTAGATCTGCGAAATTATTATTTTGTATAAACTTAATTTTTAAAAAAAACCTGGTTATGACAAGGCTTGATTGAATAAATCGTGGTTAACGCAGGACTAGTATAGCAAATGAACCTGCATAACCCGACTCAAATTCAATCCAACCTTCCAATATGAACGTATCATTCATCAAACATGTGGCTAATTAAATATTGACTTAAATAATAGTTCCGTTATTGGCTTAGAGAATACAAGCGTCCGTCTATTCTGCACTAAAATTTCTCCATTTCGATCACAGATCTTGTTGGTGAATGTTCAACATTTAATGTAAGATATACCTGCAGGGGATACTGGTGATACATCACAGACTGGTGAATCAAAAATCATCTGATGCGCAATATAAAGAATATAAAATATAAACATGCACATAAAGAAGTTTTGTTTTATTATGATGAGTCCACGTTGCCAAATAAAATCGAAGAAGCGTGTATGGATGGTAGCACCTGGTTTAATAATTTATATAAACCTTTGAGTACTCCATACTTTAAAAGGACAAGCAGTGTCTTTCTCCCCATTTTTCAACCACAAACCAGTCTCGACCACAAAGCAAGAAGCGCGTTTAGAATTATTAAAAATATCCATCATCAAAATTCATGAATTAATTCCTCTACTTTCCCATAAATCTTCGTCATGATACACAACGCTCGCTACAAAATAGGATCTCCCACCGATGACTTCCACATCAGTTTACAGGTGGAATGCGGCCGAGACACCCTCGGCTGGGAACGCGCACCTGCGCGGTCTCCTCTTTATTTAAAACACATATTGTGACAGACGCACGAAAACGCTGCCTACAAAAAAATACACAAAAAACCAAGCAACGAGATCCTCCGGGATTATGATGCCCATTAATCTTTGAATATTCAGATGTGTTTTTTTTATTAAAGGCTACACCTGTTGGGAGGATAGACTTTTCAAGTGTTTTGATCAAAATTTTATATCAAAGAAAATGTTCACAATCGCTATGAAGAACTTTAAACTACACGATTGAATTTTTTTATATTTCAGAACCATTACCTTTTTCACAAAATAAATATGAATAATAGAGTATGCTTGTCAAGTAAAAAATGATAAATTAGTTTAACAATCAATCATTTATTAAAAAATGCCATAGAAATAAAAATATATACATATTGAAATTGTTGATTTTTCTTTCAATTCGAAAAAGTTATTTTTTTATGTTTCAACGGAGAACTGTAACTTTGTTAGATCCACTCTAACTTTTGAACAACGCTAGAAAACACTTGCTGATAGTTTGTAGCAACAACATTGATATATTGTGCATCTAATATCAATGTTACACGTAGGTCGAGTAATACAACAACATAGCAGCAAGTAAACCTCCAGTGTATCCGTTGCGAAGTTAGCTTACTAGGTATGATTTCGTCTAACTCTGTCGTCCTGAGGTGTTTCGCACAGGTATATTGTAAGGCAGCCACGGCAACAAAGCTAAGTGCCATTAACAATTACAAACTGATAATGCACGAAGATGCAAACAATGCAGCCATAACGTTACCTAGATTATTATAAATTCAAAATTGTGCGAGAATACAACATAGTTTAGCAGTAATAAATTGAATATAAGATATACTCATACTCACCACTATCATTAAAATGCGCAAGATCAAAACAAAAAAATTAGGCTTATTAAAGATTAGACCAAAGTTATTTTCAGTGGTACAAATTATGGCTTCCCGGACCTTTAGAATTCCCAATCAAAATATCTTCTTTCAGAAATAAGATAACTGAAACCTGATCTCTATTATTATAGTTTTCATCACGCTATAGTGCTCATCATTTCAAAATAATGGTTAGATGATAAAATAACACTATAAACTTTGAATTTAAATATTATTTGAACTGCTGCTAGACACAATATATAGTTAAACAATTGGCTTAAGCATACAGTAAGCAGTTGACTTAAGCTACAATTTTTTTAGGTTTACTAGTTACAGCTATTTGATTGAGGAGGCTCCGGTGAAACTTTTCAGTTTTTTATATCAATTAGAGTATAACCTATATAGCGAACTAATAATTCAGACCTACCGTAAACCAGTAAACTCTTACTGGAGTATTTTAAATAAATTGTACACACCGGAGCTTAAGCGTGTTACTTTCTCACGAGTTCAAAAACCCGTTTACTGAACCGTAATAAGATTCCATAAAGCGCATATGATAGGCTTAATCACTGGTGTGAATTTAATTACAGACTTCAACCGTAAAAATCTGATAATACTTATAATTTTCATTAATAATTGCAATCACTCCATTCTCACACTTTGAATAAACGTGGGTTTAGATAAATGAACTTGTAAGTTTAACTTAAATTTGTGTAATTTTTTTAACTGTAACTGAGACATTTATTATACTAAATTGACCTACTAAATATGCACCATAAAACATGAGCATCTTAGACAAGTATACTAAGTATAAGTCCATAGAAAGCTAACCAAAACCCTCTACACACGTCGTAATACAACATGCAACCAACTTAGTAATTGGGTCAATGGGTGTGTATATTGAATATTTAATTAGCCTATATTAAGCATCTGTATATGATTATCGGGTATATGTTATCTTTTAAGACAAAGTACACATTGCACAATAATACAAATACTTTTAAAAAAACCTATAAGGGGACACACGTAGGCCTTGAACTCACACTTCATGATATAGAATGGCTTCGTGGATTATTTATTGTACAGGTAAACTTATAGTTCGTGTATTGCCTTATTATAAATTTTTTTGGCCTAATTCTACAGTGTAATAATAAATATGTTCATAAAGTTAAAAATGTCGCATTTCATCGAATATTTTAAATTATGTTATAAAACACAAAAATATTTATTTCCTAACGTCCAACGTCCAAAGTTGTTATTCAGAGTCATATCAACATAATTTCAGAGTATAATAAACTTATGTTATGTAATAGTAATCTATACACATTAAGTTGTAAAAAAACGCAATGACGAAAAATACAATCAAACTTAAATAGTACTTACAATACTTATTTTCGACGCTTCACCATTGTATAATCAATATATTCATACTGATACATAGTATAGGATGATGTACACACCTGTAAAGACAGAAAAAGTATATATTAATATTAACAATAATCTCAATTACGAAATATAAATACAAATAATCTCATGTTTATATTCACAAATATAGAAAACGTGTAAAAGTTATTGAAAGGTTAGCGTTCTTTCAGCTTTATTTACTCAAATCCACGAGCTAGCTCGATTGGGCGATTCAACTCCTTGGTTTTCTTTGTGACTTTTATTGTAGAAGCGAGTCCTTCAGTTGAAAATCAGGTCACATGTAGATATATTAAAAATCGATAAGCATGTTTGGGTACACAACACAAAACATGTTCGAGCTTCATGTCAAGATGACATCAGCTTTAAATACTTTTGTGACCATTCCCGACTGACTTGCCAAAAATAATTTTGTCAATAAAAAAGTGTAACTTTTTTTGACGATGATGTTAAATAATTAAAAAATATATATTTCTATAAAATACGAAACAACAAACTTTAAGGTAAATTCATTGTTCGTCAAAATTAAATATCTTACGCGGAAAATTAAATAGGGCTGGTAATATTTTCGTGATGAGTGGGTAGTTGTAAATTTAAATTATCGAGAGACTTAACTCAAAACTTTACACAGTTGGGTTATTTGAAAATGTAAAATTAATAACCATAACAAAGGTGAAAAGTGGGTAGGCAGAACGTCAAAGGAAGTAGCTCCCACGGGAGTCCCCGATCTAAATTTCAGTTCGGGGCAATTAAAAAAAGTTTAGTAATATCATGATAATATGACAGTGCAGAATTGCTTTTTTCGCTGTTATTCAGAGAGTTACTATTCCAACTTGGAGCAGAGTTACCTTTAACCATGCGGAGTAACAAAGTTTTGCATACGTGGTGTTTAATTTCAAAATTTCGCTAAGCTGTTTCCGTTATAATTAAAACAAGTTCTATAAAACAGAGAGTTTCCGCTGACTGAGTTGCGCGAGCAGCCTAATATTTACGGCGATAATTGTATTATTTGTGGTTAAGTTGATTAAAACAGTTTTTCCGCTGCGGGATGTTCCGGCCGCTTCATTACCGGCAATAAAGACAATTACTCGTTCTAATAACACATCTGCTGTTTCCCAACTTTGCGCGTAATCTTTTGAATTCGTATCAGCCATTCACAAATGCGAGTTAACAAATAACCCACACGTATCACCTTTTTTCAAATTTAATGTTGATCGAACTCGTCATCTCAAATCTCATTTTTACTTACTTAGTTATTAAGTTATTAGTGGCAACATATGTATCAGGTGATCGCGATATACTCAAAACAATAAAATACCTTCAATGCGGATCAGCATCGGATTAACTTAAATAATAACCAGGTTTAAAGATTCTTAGAAGTTAGAAAAATATATAAGAAATGTATGAAATATTGACAGGTAATCACCTACATACGATCTTTACACATAGGTAAACTCTCAAGATTTATAACAATTTTTTTTTAAATATTTCTGATAGCATCAGGGTTAATGCTCTTTTATTGCAGTTTTCCATAATCGAAACGGTTTAATTTTTTTCGTTTTTTTTATTTCTCTGGTAAAAAAATTGTGCTCAAAATGTGTCTCATGAGTCGTCAACTTTTCTTCTCTATGCTATGAATATCATAAAAAAATAAGTTATAAAAACTCGCATCTCATATCTGCCGGATTTACTGAGTCCTATATTCCTTTCACTAATAAAAAAAACTTACAAGAGTTTTGGCAGTAAAATTCAATCTGATTAAGGGAGAATAAAGCAGCGCTGAGTAAGCGACTCGCACTCGTGCCGAGCGGGGGAGGGACCACAGCCTCCAGAGGGGGTGAAACCTAACAATAGTAATAAATACAGTAGAACTGATTTCATGGATGTTAAGCTGCGTCAAGTGCTTCAACATTTCAGCTCTAGTACTGGATTCATTTTAAAAAAGGATTTTTTTAAATGTTTTCTTAAAAATGGTTGTAGCACGAAAGACGAAACCATAGAAAATTGATAGTACAAACTAATGAAAACCAAAAATTCACATACTTAATTAATGACATCGCTATGTATATTTTATATTATAATAGAAATTGTATCTGTTACTTTTCGGGCCAAAAGTAATGCTTAATTATTTGTTTAAGCGTAGTAAAAAAAAAAACACCCAACATAAAACAAGAAGCGTGCATAACGTAGTCAAGAATATCTCAAGGACATAGGAAAAAGCATGTCTTATAGGTTACCCTCAGTTGCAGTGGCTGCTAGAAAAGACCACACTCTGTTAAAATAATACAGTAGTCTACGGTGGGGGATCATAAAAATATGGCTGATACAAAATCACAGGCGGTGTGCAGCAGTCCTGGGAAGTTGCCATAAAGCCGAGACCGAGCCGGGCCAATTAAAGCAAACACAAGTGGCTGGAGAATGAAATGAAAATGACTCGACATTATAACTGCCGACTACTCCGTGTAATGCTCCAGATACTGAGCGGGACTAGTCGCTGAATAAAATTACAATGGAGTCAGGCGGGTACTTGTTTGTTCTCGTTTAATTTTAGTGAAAAATGTGTCGACATAGAGTCCGCGCTAACTGGCTATGCGAGGCAATGTTCTCATATTTATGGGGTAGTAAAAATATGTATATAATAATGCTTTTATATTATCGAATTATGTAGTGTTTTTTAGGTTGTTTTTACATCTCTAATTTTTAGAGTTATTGCTTATGAATATATGCCGTTTGATTTGATTTGGTTTTGAGGATGATACTGTCAATGTATCAAAAATATCATAAGCATATTTTTACTCAAATATCTACTAAAAAATGTTATAACAGTTTTAAATCAAACCAATAGTTTAAAACTTGCACCAGTTAAAATATAACCGTTTAAAAAAACATACATACATTGCATTATAGTAAACTTTTGAAAATATTGAATTATTTTTATTTTTATAAGTAAAAAAAATATTCATTTGAAACAATGTTTAGAAAACTTCTTTTTATTTATTTTGAAACTTAAAAAAATAAAACACGGTTGAATAAAAAGCTTTGGCTACATACTCCTGTACCGCTCAATGCAGCGATACAGCTCTTCTATTCGAAAAGCTAAAAGTCAGATGGCTGTCATTAAATTATAAAAATTCAAAGCGAAGGTTTCTTTATAGGTCAAAGAAACAAGGTTTATAAAAAATAGTAATTTCCATGCCAGAGCTGACGCATCATACTACTCGGCTGAAGTAGCACCTGTCTATTACAAATTTCAGGAATCTAACTAGAAGTCAGTAACGGAATTCCGAAGTAGACTTCTCATCAATTCACAGACACGGAGTCTATTAAAACACTCCCAGAAGTACAAAAAACGCTGGATGTATGCAATATCAATTAGGGGTTGTCCGCGCCGTGTGTGCATATAAAAGAAAACAAACCTAGCCGAGCACTCTCAAAAATGACCAATCTAGAATCATTTTCTTTTTCGGAAAATTCTGTATGCCTGAACACCGGTATGAGTCCGCCGTGGAGTATGTCCTCAAAATGTATCTACAGCGATAAAAGCACTCTGTGATTAAAACTTTATTTCTCCGTTATATGTTAAACAGGTAACTACTGCTCATATGTGTACACAAACAAAGAATAAACAAAACAATTATATATTATATTTTTAAAAAACACAAGCGTTTTTACAATAAACGTACGTTCTTTGAAAGTATAATGTACCAAGATAAATAAGTTTTTATTATTTAAATGAGAATAATAAACGTTTGCCTAGGGTGTGTATCGCAGGAGTTAAAGAAAAGTTAGCACAAGCAAAGCAAGGCTTTTATCTATACTCCGAGAACTCTGATAATCTGAAGGGATAGTCTATAGCCAACTAATAAGAGTAGAAAGCTGCAAGGGAAGAAGCCGGCAGACAAGCAGTTGGGAGCAATCAGAGGTAATTTCCTTGTATACAGGGAAATCACAGAAAACCTGCATAGAATAGGGTTTCTTCTCTAATGAAGGCATTATTTTTCCTATTATTTTCATTTAAAAGATCTCCGTCCATCAGACTGTAAATCTGATAATAAACCCAAATTGTTAATATAAATTATGAAGAAAAAAAAAAACAGTTCACATATCTTTCAAAAATTTAATAGATGTTATTATTGTGTGTACTATACTGATATTATTTGTGTTGAAAAATAAACGCAAGTTTCATTAACATCAAAACATAGACCAGATGATCAAACGTTACGCGGAACATGGGACAAAGTCTTCGTTAAATTAATGGCGGGTTTCTTTACTTTTGTGCGAATTCGAATAGATAGAGAAATGAAACTGCGAATTTAATAGAAGTTTTGAATGTCCTCATTCAGGCAGTTTACTGGGCGATAGAGCCACTTACTAAGGAAGCTGTTGGAAGTTTACGTCTCTCGGTTGGAAAAACTTGCAATTGCACTTTTTGGTTCACATTCCACAGCTGACTATAAAGCCAGAAATAGCAGACACTATGAGAAAAATAAAATCGGCATCGAAAACTTTTTGTTGCTAAATTAGACAGTCAAATATTTTATATATTTTTTTAAAGTCTATAGAATCGTATTTAAGTCACCTTGATTAATACTAAAAAAAAAAGAAGAAAAATCTTCAATTTATTATATATATTTCAAAAGTAAATTTTTGGTGGATAGTGATTTTTAAAATAACCGAGTTAATATATTTTTAAAAAATCATGTTTAATCATAGCGTATATTTTTAAATTGGCTTTATTTTATGAGATGCAAATCATATTCTATAAATAATCAAATTGAAAAACACGGTTGAAATACAAAATAAATAAATCTTAAAGTTATCAGCTGCAGCTCTGATTTTGAAACAAAGTGAAATACAATGTCACGTTTGAAAAATTATATATCTTACTCGCAAGCCATTATTTTGTAGGGCAAATGGTTTGGATAATTTAAGATCATGGTTTAAAAATAAAAGTACAAACGGCAGTGTGAAAGAAGTTGGAGATTGAGTGTGCGCCTCAACCCACGGGCTCTCTATCGATTCTCCGCGGAGGCATAAACAACGAGGATTCTCGTGGCACAATAACCGCGGCACAGGCTGCGTCCGAACATTGTTAGAGAAAGGCCCATCTAGGTGTGATTTACAGCCCTCTATATGAAATAAAAAGGGAACTGTTTCCTATTTCGCCATAAATTGGCATTGTCTCCGCAAAGTATGCCACTTGTGATGTCTCCGGAGTATCGCCCTCGAAAGGCTTGTGTTATTCTCTCCTCCACTGGGAGAAAAACAAAATAATTTGGAAGTTATTTTACGGATTTGTCAGATAAAAAACAGGGCAGCTATCAAAAGATATGGACACCTTGTAACTGATTGCCTCGCTAGAGCCCCGAAAGTTTTTAAATAAGATTTCTAGTTAAGATTATGGGTTGAAAATACTCCCTGGACGTGCTTAGCCACCAAGAAAATTTTTAAAGTACGTACTTAATATATTTTAGCTGTTTTCGGAAAAAACATTTATCCACATACGTGACTTAAGAATCAAAAACATTTTTCTATTATTTGAGATAAACGAAAATCTTCATGCGTTTAAAAGGCCAACAGTCGTCGTGCTAAGGAATTTCTATCAAGTACATATTTGATGTTTGTAGCTCTACCACACACGTAAGACCTACGTCAAAACAGAACAACTACATTTATCTACATTTGGAAATACACAAGAGTGACATGACACTCAATATCGTTGTATTCACCATCACCAAATAAAACTATACGTATTATTTTATCTACTATAAAAAAAAAAATACTAGTTGACACCCAACTACTGAAAACTTCAAATGTTTCAAGACTTTTCGAAAAAATATCTTGTCCACAAATGTGATTCTTTTACGACTCCAATTTAACCAGTCAACCATCTCATATGGTATTATCTACATAACAAACAAAAATAATTTTAAGTTCATTATTGCGCAACGAACGCGCTGAATGCATCAGTTATTGTACAAAACGGGCCATTGAATTTAAAATATATATATTTGAATAGAAACATTATTATAATGATTAAATCGCAGGCGTCCATATCCCCCGCTGAGATGTTTTACCAAAGCCGTCGGCCATCTTGCCGTTAAACAAAAATACAACCGAGAATTCAGATTAATCTTTGTCTCCAGACACAGTCCATGCCCCGCTGCTAGGCAGTCGGGCGCATACATTGTGATATGTCAGGCTGTGTCGTCTCCATGCCTCATACAAATTACCTACATTAAACACAGGACAATGTTCAAACAAACAGTTTGTCTTCCGTGTATACAGAAGACGACGAATGTGACATTTTTGTTATTATAACAGCCATAACAATGAACTAAATAAAAGTATGCAAAACTAAAATATTTACAAAAATATCTTAATGCCGCTATCTACTATAATAATAGCCATTGTGTGTGTGTGTGTGTATATGTTTCATTTTTTTGTTCTCTATAGAATATATTAAAAGATACAACGCTGATTTTTTTCAAGTGCCGAATTTCAAGACGATAGGATAATATTTTCATTCATAAACTAATTAAATAAAACTATCAAATATGCTATATGTACGAATTATATGATTCTGTTGTTCACAGCGAGTTCTGTTGTTAACAAAATATGATGCTTCTAAGAAATTTCCAGTTTATGTCAGCTTGACACAAGTACCAATTTTATTTTTTGGTTGCGTTAGAAATTATTAATCACATCATTAATAACATAAAATGCCTCCTAAAAAAATAACACCGTCTAAGCACAGCAAACGCAATTAAAAAAGAATAGCACAATTGAACGTGATAAAGACTTCATCTAATAAAGAACAGTGCAGTGAAAGTGATTCGTTGTTTGTGACACGAAATGTGATATTTCCTAGAATGGCTTTGCTTTCGAAATGAATATCCGGTTATTCAAATATATGTGTACAAAATGAAATCAAATATTCATCTAATTGTCAGCCAAACATATGTTCAAACACTATTGCATCGTTCATCGAATACGTCATTTTATGACGGGCTACATTTCTAGTTTTACATATATTCGTTCTTGTCGTTGTGAGAACACGTTATATCCCAAAATCAAACCAAAATTTAGTGCCTAGAAATGACTGATTAATTTAAAAAAAACTTTGCCGTAAAATAGACGCCCCCAGCGAGCAATCATTAATTAATGCTGGTTTTGTTTAAGCAGAATTTTCAAAGTATTTTATTAGGCTTGAAAACTTTACATTGATATTTCGATGTGTTTATTCAAATCTTAAGGGTTAGTTATTAATACTTCAACGAATAATTCAAAAAAATAACAAAATCAAAATCTAAACAATTTTGAGTAATATTTTAACCATAACATTTCTGGTTTAAATTTTAAATAAACAATTGCTTTTAAGACAGATTATTTGAAATAATATATTCGTTATTTGTTTAAAAGTGTGTCGAGTTACTTCACAAGTGAGCTGGGCGCATCCACTTGTGATCGGGGGTGCCTCTGGGCGGATGAGGGGTGAGTTATTCAGCCAGCAAGGCACATTAGAGTTCCCCGCATATCGCATCGGCAGCATTCGAGCTTCCAGGACCCCTCAGCGGCGCCGGGGGATCCCGCATTTGGCAGATCCCCGGGACCGCGGGATTTGGGAAGATCAGTACCTGCATAGCTGCTATTGATAACTTTTCAATTTTCCCGGAATCTAACATAT
Organism: Atopsyche davidsoni; assembly: GCA_022113835.1. Classification (NCBI taxonomy): domain Eukaryota; kingdom Metazoa; phylum Arthropoda; class Insecta; order Trichoptera; family Hydrobiosidae; genus Atopsyche; species Atopsyche davidsoni. Next base: position 2,190,148 of record JAILWY010000006.1, on the reverse strand, counting down.
TTTTCCGAATATGTATTGTGATATTCGCCGGCTTCGGCTGAAATGTGATGATGTATCAGATATCTGATTTTCTGTACGGCTTCGAGCCAGCGAACACACTAGCCATGTTACAGTGCTTACACAAATTGCTTTTTCAACAGCCAAACCTTCGTTTTATTCTGTTCATATGTAAAATACATTCTTAATTTTTAAAGAACTCTTCGCAAAATAAAAATAAAATTATATCAGTATCCAAATATGAGCAAAAGCATACAGCTTTAGTGCCAACTGCTTGAATGGGTAAATAATTGATTAAATTATTAGACATATGTCTATTTTTTGATTAACGTCAATCAGATGCGTATTTATTACCCATTACGGGTTTATTATATGATTAGGCACATTAGTTAATACATAGAAGATGATTTAAAGAAACTCTCAGAAAAATATCATCGTGATTTGGTTAGTACACCGGTCATGTAAACCAGGGGATGTGGGTTCAAATCCCACACAAATCACGATGATATTTTTCTGAGAGTTTCTTCAAATCATCTTCTATGTATGAATTAATGTGCCTAATCATATTAGTAATAAATTATTAGAAGCAGTTAGTGTGACAACTTCAGTAAAGATACAAAAAGGCAAAAATATGTTTTCGACCCTCTTGAATGACTACTGAAAGAAGGAAGGGTAACTTTGGATATTGCATATAATTATTTGTGTTGAAGAACTTAAAGCCTTAATCGCCCCTTTTATACTTAAGATTTCAGATAAGTGTGCGTCTTCGTGCGGAAAATTCCAATTAAACTCGCAAATTGCAAAGAGCGTTAAAATTGACGGCCTTATTTATTCAGTTTTGAAAAACGCGCTGTGAAACTTTCTCACTCCGGAGCATCCCCGTCGCAGTACTTCAGTATCGACTCATTTTCTTATTGCCCTAGTCTAGCAAACGTACCTACGCCCGTCTTATAGTTCCAACTCGTATAATGGGGTAATTAAACACATCGACGCGTCGTGAATAAATCCTGCATTACATTCCGGTACATAAAAAACAATAAACTATACACGAAGCCGCTATCCTCATCCAGACTGGCTCGGATTTATATGGAGAGCTATAAAGTCGCACTCTATCTGCTCCGGCATCCGCAGTAACGGCCCCATATAATCTTTTATTAGGATAAAAAAGGAACTCGCGGAGCTCCAATCAGCCTTGCAAATGCACCTGGAATTCCGAATAACGAGGAGCGTGACGTCACAAAACATAAATGCAAACTATTTTCATTTTCAACAATAGTATCACATATAAAATTTTGTTTCAGGACACAATTTGAAACCCAAACATTTTATTGTGATATTGCTTAAACAAAGAGAATGATGTTCCGGAAAGAGATATTTTTTTTTTACTTTATCAATGTTATGTTAAAAATTCTGCGTTGGTAGTATTATAAACTCACAAGGTAAGTGTGTCGATGAGATTGGTTAGTAACATACTCGTACATAGATTTTCAATATTATTAGAATATTATATAATTTAAAAAATTAAATTATATAATATGCTAAATAAATTTTCTGGGTACTTGCACTCATAAAAATAAATATCTCTTTGAGGTGAACATGGAAGCATGGCCGACAGCTGTAAAAGACGGTTTTCGAGACACTAAATAAGGACGACTCTAACCCGAGAGCTGCGATCGCACCGGCAAAGGGATTGCACTCCTGTTGCCTTATTGTATTCCTGATAAAATTTGTCATCCCCACCATCAATACACAATACTTTGTTCTACTTTCTTCCAGATGCAGACACTCGGTGTATTTTATGTGTTATATACTGGGTGACTTGCAGATAATATTAGATATTTTCAGTTCTAACAATATGTTCGAATTTTATAAATTTTAAGTGGTCAATAAAAAATGATTCCCTTGTAGAATTCAAAATAACTAAATTTAAGAAATACGTGAATAAAATGATAGTTATAGATTGTACAAGATTAAGGGGTCACAGGTAATTTACCTATAAGCAGTAATTTTTTTTTTAAGCTGAGCTATAAGTACAATGTTTTAAAGATTCCAAGTAAATATTTTCAATAATATGTTTCATATGAATAGCGACGTGTATTGCACGTAACTTATTCGGTATAAGTTTGTGTGGTGCTTTACCACAAAACTTTGTCGATAATGTTTAAACACAACATAAAACTGTAGTCCCAGATGAAAACGGAAAATTTTGTTGTCATGGGGTATTTTAAAAATGAAGAACATAAATAAAAATTATGCAGATATTATACTATTAATTTATTGCGTTATCATAACAAACAGATAAAACTCACCAAGAACTAAATCAACAAAAATATTTAAAAAATTCTGCGGAATATTTATAATGATAAAGGTTTTATATTGAGACAGATCTAAGTATATATAAACTATTTTTGGAAACTTAAAATATATTTATATGTCATAAATAGTAAATAAAGTTTGAAGCACCCTGTGTTCAAATATTTCACACGTAGGCGATGGATTCATCGTCAGCTCTTATATTGAATAATTCGCGATATCGCTTTTACAACATCCTGTCAAGCTATATTTAAACGTCTCGCTGTGAAGCTGCTTTGTCCTCATGACAAGATATTATTATATCGAAACTCAATGCTTAATGATAAATATACGGTTTATCTGACGCTAACAATGGACCTTTTATAGCCATTGTAGTGATACGACTGTAAACAGATATAATTAATTAAAAATAAAAATGTACATGTGGGGTGCTGCAACTTTTCATAAACAATATTTCAAATGTAAAAACCATTTTGCAATTCAAAAATATTACATGTTTTTATAATTATAAAATAGTTAATTAAATAAAAATTGCAACTAAAAGCGTTTGAAAAGTAACGTATTAAAATATAAACTTATCAGTCATAATATTTACATGGTGTCAAATTTCTATACATTAAATAGATTTTGGAATTATTGGATTCTCTTATATAAAAGGTTACAACAAATTTATCAAAGTGTAAATGTAAAAAAGCATTGATTGAGTTCAAGATCAATTGTGATTACAAGTGTGAAAAAAATATCAAAAAAAAGCCAGACAAAGCTGTGAAACAAAAAATAGCTCAAAGCTTTACACTATGGATAAAATCCTAATCTGTCAGAGACATGAAAAAATAGATAGCTTTGAAAACGGAAACGTTGTAAAAGCCTTACTACGCACCTACCTAAAATTTACTAGCGTTTTTCCGTGGTTGAAATTGCAAGATTGTTTTCGGGATAAGAATTGATATGGGTATTTCATTTTCTAAAGTTTTGAAAGTACCAGCTCCTTGAATACGTCAAGGAGCATTTCCATAGATTTTTCCGCCGAGGCTGGCGGCTGACGCTCCCCTCCATTTTTCATCTGCTAAAGTTGGTTCGACGTTATGTCACGTTCGAATGCCTCTATATCGGTAAAGTTTGTTCGAAACAAATTTGATAACATATGCTGATAACTTTTCCTAGGGGGCGACTGCTTCTAGTGAAGGAAAATGGTCAAACCTCTTACACTAGGATATACCACCAAGCCTTGTGACAAGGCTGCGGCTTGACGCGTCTACGAGAATTCAGTAACGGGTAGGGTTTTTCAATAACAGCATAGGCAAGGCATGTTTTCTTTGTAATAAAGTACACTTATTATTCAAAACGTATGATAAATACTTGTAGATACAAATGAACATTTATAAATATATTTAATAAAGATACCTAGCAATGTGTCCACATTTATAATACAACCAAGAATATGTTAAAATTTTCCTCTCCAAGTGCCTCCCCTCAGAGAAGGTTGCTGACCATTTCACTAAACGTATGTTAGTCCTAACCCAGTCTTATTAATTTGGCTTAGTTGCCAACTTCCAGCCACTGTAAATTTCCTTCTTCCAATGCCTTGTTTTTATTATATTTTCCCCTTAAAAAATCAACTGCAATAGATTGTACTTATTATTTCGAAAAATATGGCCAAGAAAAGATACGTAACGCTTTTATCGAGTCTCTTTTTAATGCTTTTAGATATAAAACATAGTTGCGTTAGAAAAACATACGTCAATCAATACTGATTATTTATTAAGGAAGCACTTTCTTTCAACGCTTGATTTTTTTATTTTAGAAATTTAGTCTCCAGCCATTGGAAATATTATGGAAACATTGCACATACAAAAAATATTTCAAAAAATCAATTTTTATTCAGTTTCGAAATCATAAGCACTATGTGCGTGTTTTATTAAATTTTCAATTGTAAATCAGGCATTCACTGTGGAGTTCCCGCTGACAGGAATGTTTTCGTGGCATTAAAAATAATTGTCGTAGCAGCCTGATTCACGCCTAAAATTAATAACGCTCGTAGAAAACGACAAAATCCCGACCGACCGGCAATTAAAATGATTAAAAGTATCAAGAATATGTATTTACGCACGAGACATTAATTCTTCATTAGCTTGAATAATTCAAAGCCTTTTCAAGCTGATATGAACAATTATCCAAAACGTACAAACCCGAAATCCCTTTATAATTCTCGTTCGAATAAATAACGCAATCAAAACACTATTAAAATAGTGAATAATAATAAATACTAATAGAGAGGACAACGTGGAATCTAAATACGCTTCTGAATAATATATTGCCCGTTTAATACCGCGGTCGTTATGTAAGGAAATATTAATCAAAGCGAATGAAGATAATTTGTGGACCACACAATAAAACAACCCAGTAAATTTTAATTAAAACGAGATAATATTTATAAAGTACACCAAACGTGTCTTGAGGTATAAACTATTATATTACGCTGCTGAAAGCATTCACTTTCGGGCAATTCACAGCGACAAGTAAAATACCTCTTGATGCCCAGTTAATGGCATCTTCTGAAGAGTAAAATCGAGATTGTTTTTCTAAGAAACTATAACAAAAGCCCGCATGATATTAAATGCCTTACGGAAGAATTTAGAAAATCCAGATTAAACTGAGATGAGGATATTCCCGATTACTAGATATTTCAATTATCAAATTCTGCGAAATACGTTAAAAATTAAACCTCCTTTAATACGATAAAAAATTGTCCTTAAAGTAAAAACACTATTCATCAAATGAAATATTCAATAACTGAAGTTTTACATAATGTATAACAGTAAAAATATTTATGTTTAGTGTTATTATTTAAGTTGACAATTGTATTGTTTCGATATACCTAAAATCCAATAAAGTAGTACAATAATATTCAAATAGTAAGTGATGTTGTGTTTATTAGTACACAGATTAAGTTACGATTATCAAAAATAATAATACGCAAGCTTTTAAAAAAGATTAAAAAAACCCGGAGGGTAACTTAATATAAATATTTACCCAGCCATTTTTCACGTTGGCTTCCAGACTGTCAAGTCCCTTCTATATAAATATTAAACATGAACGGAAAAAAAAACAATGGTTGTTGCAGAGGCGTCATTGTGACGAGGAGAGAGGCCGTACGTCTCCAGTCGCCTGGTGAGATTTATGGGTTATCGTTTTGTTATTTTAAAATTGTCGTGACCTTTACAACTTTCCTGGAGATAGGGGACTAATGACCCCCTTCTAGCGACCCGCTGATACCAAGAACCCGCTGTAGGAAGGCGCATCCCCGAGGCAATTAAAAACGGTAGGTCGTGAGGAGTTGTCGCGCTTAAGAGTGCTTTTAGTGTGTTTAAAGATAATTTGACCTATTAAAATGTATCTTTACTGTTTCTTACAACAGATTTAAGATATATTGGCCTACTTTTTAAAGTTTATAGCTTTCAATAGTTTACGAGCATAAAGATGTTATATAATATCATGAAATAATGAGTATTATATCGTTTATGAAACAACATAAATTTAAATGCCTACTGTTTGTAATTTATAGTCATGATGACTCTTATGGTAATTATTTTATTTCATGAAATAACAAATTTATAATTTAGAAGTGTACTTCGTATATTAATATGTTTGATCCACAAGCTCATATCTGACATTTAGAAAGCCCTAAGCGGAAGTAAAAAGATAAAAGAGAGGATTTTAGTCCATTGTGACTATATCCAGTATACAAACGAGGAAAAAAATTACCATTAAACAACAAAGATTTATCAGAATATATGCGTATGATATTATATTACACTAGATACCATAAGAAAATCATCAACTTGAACAGTATGAATATATTATACGTTTAACACCATTGTTACAAAAATATGGAGTAAATTTGTCTAGTAATGGATAATAGACGAAACATTGGTGTTTGCTCATATGCACGCATAATTTATAGCGTTTATAAATATAAAAAAGCCAATGTTTCCAACGAGATACCGATTGAATAGGTGACCAAAGGAGCGGGCTTCTCGCACACACCGCAAGTAGCGAAATCCATAAATAACCCGGCAAGGAAGATCCGCCGCTGGTGTCAGTCGCAAGTCAGCGCCGGGAGAGTTATGAGGCTGGAGATAGCCGTTATTGTGAGCGTCGAGTCGGCTCGCGCCCCCGCCCCATCTCAATACTAATAATGTCGCTTAACTACGAGCAAACCCGATAAAACATAATATATACAGCGGTGCTTCCAACGCCACCTACAAAATAAGGCCTCACAGCAAACACTGTGGCGGCGTTTGCAATAGACGTGCGTCTGACCTTCCCTGAAGCCACCGATAATACAAGACTAGAAATCATATGCGATCATGGGAATGACCGACTCTTACGCCATTTATAATACAAAACCTAACACAGGACCTGGGACATTGTGACCTTGGTCATATCCAATAGACAGGAGAACAACCGTCTATAGCAATGGTGAGTAACCTTTTTAATCAAAGGGCCGCAATCAAAATTTAATTTTTTTTGGCGGGCCGCACATAAAGGAACACAGAATAAAAAAATATAAAATTTTAAAAAAAGTAAAGATTTTATATACAAATTTTAATGCAAAATAAAAACAAACGAATCTTGATAAACTAATGTTTGAAATAATATTTATTTTATCAGGAAATGCTATTTCTGCAACAGCAGTCAGACATTCTTTTATCATTTCTCATACTTAATTTTATAACAATCTATTGATGGGAGAAAGTCAATAAAATAAATTCAATTTTAAAAATGCTTGGCGGGCCGCATAAACATATTAATCGGGCCGCGGGTTGCTCATCCCTGGCCTATAGAGATATATGTAATATTAGGTCTTAACCTCTACTCTTTCGTGTGTAAATAAACCTCATTTCTTACATACTAAATTACAAATCTATCACTGAATAATGATTTCAATTTATAAGCTATTTTAATATTTTGAATTCTGCGATAATTAATTCATATCATAATTTTTTCCAATGATTTTTCTAGTCGCTACATATGTGAATATTATTATTTACCAGACCTGCTTTAAGCATATTCCTCTAAGAAAAAGATTCCTTGAAAGCATTTCCTTCAATAATAAAGTAAAAAATATTTATTTTTACATCTGAAACCATTATGATCAAAACATCCATTCAAAAACTTTCTAATAGCTTTTGAAATAATACACATAATACAAATCTAACTTTACCCGATTTAATATATTAGGAATCCTAAAATAATCTTCGATACGTCTACATTTTGTATAGCAGTTACTAAGTGATGAGTCTTTTGTTCATTTTGAATTCAATTATGTTGTAAAATTTTATATTAATTTCTTCTTTTTTCGTTTCCGTTTTTTATTACGAAAATATCCACAAATAATTTATTTCGAATTTTTCATTGTTTATAATTATAATTTTTGAAAAAAATTTCAAAGAGAAATTACAATTTTATATTGAAAAATATATGATACCCTGCTTATAGCATGCTCATATTAAAAAAATATACAATTTTTTTACTACGTTTTATTCTAGATGTTTTACTTTTAGTACAATATTTACTTTTACGGAAGTGAAGCAGCAATTTATTTTTTGAGTACCTTTTAAGATAAACCAATGAATCTCATACTTAAAAAAATTATTAATATCTAAATTATTAGTTACATAAAAATAAATAAACTATATATAATATCAATGGCCGATATACTATACAAGTATCAAGAAAAGCTACATGACAACACGATTATCAGTTTTTGTGCAAAAAAATAAATAAATTTGAGATATTGTAAGAGATAATTTAATTTTCTCATCGAAATATCTCGCCGTGAATTCGTTAATGAATATTTTAGGCTCGTCGCTTTGATTGCGAGGTACGGAATTGCCAACATTCCCACACAAAACGCAACGGCGCGGCTGACATCTTAATATGGCGGATTGTAAATAATACCTAGAAAGAGAAATTTATGCAAACATAAGGGGTGGTTGGCTTTGGAAGTAACGCTGGAATAATGAGTTTCTAAACCATTCGGGGGGATTACAATATTGACTAAAGAATCAGTGCGATCAAACTTTATTCATTTAGAATCTATTTGAATAATAATATTATAAATAATGCCCAAACATCCAGCGTTTAAACTTAAGTTGAAAATCTCATATTTAATAGAAGCAGAAAAATAATTATTACAAAAAAATAATATTATCAGGATCTTTCGAACGTTTCCGTAATTATCATTATTTTTTCTGTTTTATTAAAAACACACAATAACAAAACGATTGAATGTTCTTAGTAAATTAAAGCTTCTACTCTTGGCCGAGGGTAGGAGAAGGAAGGAGACCCGCTACTGCTAATTTAAAAAAAACATTTTTATATTGAATGAATAGACCACCTAAGTGCGCTGTTTTAGAATTTCACATCTGTCATGATGAAAGCACTATAGTCAAATTTAATAAAAGCTGAGTTTGTTGAGCAAAGCTTCAGATAAAACAGCTTTTATTATTCTCCCCCGAATGTGTAGCTCGTGTAGGTGGAAAGCCAATGTATCTTGCATTACAGAAAACATATTTCGGTTAAGTTATAAAGAATTACTTTATACACTGAAGCTAACGCAAATAAAAAAAACCGAGAAAAAAATTAAATTGACTGCCTACGATTTTATCAGATATCTAGAAAAAAAATCACAAGTGCTCTCAAGAATTTCCACAAGCTCACCGAAGCAAAACAAAAATAGATATTAATTTAAAAAAAAAAAACAATTTATAGTTCCGCAGTGATCTTGTGTTAGGTAATATAAATTTGAAGGCTCTCATCTCGGCATGCTTAATCTGTGCGTTCAAACGAGGCGGACCAAAAACGTCGAGTGGAAGCGCTCTTGAGTGCTCGACCCATATTAATTCGCCGACAAAACTTTGACAATAAAACATGAACAACCGTTCCTGGAGTTACAACGAATCCCTACCAATTACACGGGATTTAATTTACTCTTAATATATGGCTTGTAATATATAATTACGGGAGGCAAACTTTCCTTGCGGGACTTAAAAAAATGTATTTGGCGTGGGTGGTGAAAAATCGTCCGCATTTTCGGCGATTTCAATATTCGCCCGCTTTAAAAATATTTAAATATCCGATAGAAAAATTAAGCTCTTTAATGGAAATATTTTACTTTTTAAAATTTTCTTAAAAATAATAAATCTTGACTTTGATTTTTTTAATACCTTTATGTTTAATCTATACTTATTTCTGATATATTTGTTTTCTTAGATTGTGTACCTGAGCTCCTTCACAGAACATGCATGAGAATCCCATAGACAGGCTCGATTCCCAAAATCATGTTAGTGAAATATACACACAGGTTATCATTATTTTAATAATTAACAAATAACGCATTTACTTTGTTAAAACTATAAAAAGGCTTGATATTAAAAAAAATTGGGTTATTATCATGTTTGGTTATGACTGGGAGTTTCTGTTGAAACCGTAAAATCTCAATCATAAAAAGAGTACAAAAAACTTTTTTTTAAAATTTTATTTCGTAAAATGGTATTTTAAAAACACCGCATCAAGCGGGGGAGACAATTTTAATATGCGTGATGCATTTTTGTGAGCAATATTTCACACTGAGCGTACTTCCGGTGGGAATACATCGGAGGGCTCTTTAGCGGGCATTAAGGGCAAGCAGGGCGCTCCGCCCCGCTGGCGGTTCACACCACAGCGGATTTCCCCGTGAAAACACGACTGCGGACACCACAAAGAATAATTTCATGGGTAATGTATTTTCGCGCAGTTCGAAGGGGCGACTGAAGAGGGGTGGCAATTTATTCTGACGCACAATGAGCGATGTCGCATGAGAGAGGAAAAAAGAATTGGCCGAACTCGGTCTTTTGACGTAAGCCCGACAGGATACTTTTTGGCTTTATAGTGATTCCGTAAATAAAGATGAAAAATGAATCAGTTTTATCACAAAGCAGTGTCTTATATAAAATTGGCCTTTTGTAAACTGTTCTTAATTTTTTTAATAAACAGTTACTACAAAATTACTATATAAAATTTAAGAGCCTAGCTACTAATATTATTTTTATACAAGCACTCTTGAACCTTACTTGTTTAAATAATTACATGATTTGTGTAATACTTTTCTTCAGATTAAAAGGCATATTTAAAGCTTCGCTTCAATCTCCGACTCAAGTCAGGCCCATCGTAAATTTCAGAGACCGGTACTTCAAAAATCTTGCAACATTCATGCATGCTTGAAGGATCTTTTTGCTTACACCGCTTCCAGCCGTTTGCTCCTCAAGACCGGCAACAAATATTAAATATTATGTTTTGGTTTTTGTTGAAAATTATACGTTCAAATTTTTGACTACAAAAAACATAGTCAAGCTCGGACATATAAGAGAAACAAGGGTTTCGTATACACTTAATCGATGAATCGAATCATTTCCATATGAATTAAATAATAAATGAGTGGATGAGAGTGTTTTGTATATTTTTTAATCGGCATTATATAACGTCATATTTTAACCGTTAACCGTTTAAAATTTATACAGTTTTATTTTACTTTTATTCAACAAATAAACATACAGTTTATTCATTGAATAAAAAAAATCAATATTTAATATAAAAAATTCTTGCTGATTATTATAATTATTTTTAAATGACCCACTTCAAATAACATTAGTTGTTTTCTGAAAACTTCGCGGAAGCTAAAAATTGAATAACATAGCTTTCTATGAAAAGAGTATTTTTTCAGTAACTGTCAAGTCACAGCGCAGCAGGAAATAGCGATTCTTGCAAAATAATCTGAAAATCGTATATCCTAAATGCAATTTATATGCGATAGATAGAAATACACGGAAAATCGTATCGGTCGCCGCGTTTATTTGCTCACGGACGCCACTGCACTCGCCCGACGGAAGCTTTCCTGAAAAACCTCCAAAGCTGCCCTCCCCGTTGGCCCAGAGGATTACGCGCTCGCAGCTTTACACAGGCTCAACTTGTTGGGATCAGGTTTGACTCTATTCGGCACTATTCGAGGATAACATCACATCTCTTTATAATTTGGTTGTAATAAACAGACTCTGTTCAAACAATACAATTTTTTTTATTTTGAAATACATATATTTTTAGCTACTTAATGACCTCAAAACATTTGCAACAATAAAGCTTATTTATTATATTATATATTATTTATTTATAAAGTATCTGTAAATGCGCTTTCGATACGATTTGAAGAGAAAACATTCAAATTTCTTGATCTTATATGAATCGAGTCGAATCGAATCATTTTAATTATTAACAAACCTAAACGTTATAAAAACCTCAAAACTCGATGCATTTATCAACAAAATTGTTTTCAAAATAAAAATATCTTTAAACACAGCGGAAGTCACATGCCTCAGACTGCTGAAGCGGCCGACTGTGGGAAATCAAGCTCTCGCTATGAGAGAGCTTAAATCAGGGCAGATGCCTGAAACATCATATCCGCATGCTTCCTCTGCACTTGATACACCCTGAGATTAAAATTTACTACAGAAATTGCCTTTGCACTCCAACAATATATGTAGTAACATCGAAAACTGTTTTGAAGTCAAAAGTATATTTGGAGGATTTTTCTTGTTGTTTCAGGAAAACATGCAGATATCTATTGACATTTCGAAAAATTATTATGTTGTTTATACGACGAATACTGTGCATATTATAATTTAAAGGATAAAAAATAAGCTTTTATTTAAAAAATAATTAAAATTTTCACAGTAGTTATTTTTTTTAATTTACGAATTCTGCAGGTATCTCGTCAGCCCTATATCAGTGTGTGTACTTTACTCGCGGGCTCGGAAGGACCGTCATTGGGCTCGCTGTATTTATTATTTAAAAAGAGACATTTCTTTCTCTGGATTCGTTTTTTTAGCTAAGAATATATTGAATACACTCGGCCGTATTCCGGGCATGCCCGCCCCGGCCGGGGACACATCACGCGTGATTCGACAGCCAATCGCTATCCGCGGCAAACATATGATTATTTCTTTTCAATGATACGTTATGGTATTTCTTACCAGATATCTTTCCTCTAAGGCGGCTCTACCGACCCGGAAAATGTCACGATTGCAACCGAAGCGGTAAATTCAATACGGTAACCAAACAAAAATTAAATAAAGGTATAAACAAACACATGATATGAAAGGATAACTCAGAGTAACAATGTTAAAATAAAAGTAGTCTATATATTCCAATGCAGACATTCGCTAAAGCTACATTTATTTTTATAATTATTAGCCTATGTACCAGTTAACGTGGATTTGGCATTAATAATCTAAAATTACTTAATAAATATTAATTTAACAGCGTGCATTTTATAGTATGTAAAAATGCAACAAAAATTTTACTTAATTGCGACCAGGAAATACCAAAAGATATGCTAATCTTCTGTTTAATCTAAAATAAATATGTTTCCTTAGTATCGTAGCTCATTCAATTTTTCAAATTTTTAATGTCAATATAAAAACAAGCAAGTAAATAATCACAAGACCAGTTTTCAAGCTACGCTGTTTTCCCATCTTTTCCCTCGGCTCTCTCGATTCCAACGAATAAAACTGTTCTTCTCATTGGTGTATTTTACGGATGGCGAGCATCAGCGTTTATTTAGCGTCCAAATAACGTGCCCAAACGCCTTCTAATAAGAATCGAGCCAAACCACGGAACAATATATTCAATTTATATAATCATATTCCGAGGGCACTCCGGCCGGGTCGGGAGCCGAGAGATCACGTACGGCCGGCAACCGATACTCCGGGAGGCCTGCGGAGGAGGAGGCGTCTCCTCTCGCGATGGGCATCCGTAGGGAAGTCCACCCGCAACAACCCTGCTCTTTTCATGCTTCGAACGAGCAGCAACTAAATATAACTGCTTCTGTTGATTCGTAAGTATGTTTTCGTATGGCGTTTCCCATGCTTCAAATTGAAGTTTTTGAAAATCAGGTGTATTAAGCTGTACTCTGAATTCGATTTTCGTATGTTTGTTTTGTTGATTAACTGCTTCTGCTACTTTGACTCACAACAATGTAAATTGTATCAAAAAAATTATTTGTAATTTTTGTATTAAGATTTTTTTTTTCTGGACTCGACTAAGTACAACTGTTTTTTTTTTATTTATTTTTTATTTATAGGAATTCAAAGAAACTGCTACTGGGACAAAGTATAAACTGCCCCTCGCTCGGCGACACCACGTATGCGGCAGCCGACGCGATCGTCCCACATAGTTTTTCGAGCGAGCGCTGTTTGTCTCGGCTGCGAAAATAGGAGGGAACGGTCACTCCCCGCGCACAGGAACCACTGGCCGGAATTTTTCTTTTCTTTTTAAGCATATACGCTAAATTTATAGCTGAGAAGTACACGGCAGAAGAATTTAATTAAAAGACTGGGTTTTGTCGGCGTATTCGGCGATATGCTAAGTCGGCGGTGCTGTTTTGCGAGAGCTGGTTTTGAATACGAGAAACCGTTTTTTCGCTTGCATGGATGCAAATGCTGCAAGCTTGGCTAATTGAGAGATTTTAATAAAACTCCAGTGTGGCTATTTTTTCAATTTAAGTTAAATGCAAAATTAACACTTATTCAAGCCAAAGACAAAAATAACACAATAATTAAATATAAATAAAGCTGAAAAAGTATTTATCTGTAGATATGCCACTGATGGGTGATTTCACATTATAAGTAAAAATCAATAATAACAAAAAACTTTCCGTTTAAAAAATATTTTTCAGGCAGACAGCTAATAAATTTGCTTTGCGAGCATCAGTGATGCTAATGGGGTTGAATGACAAATTTAATAATGCAGTAATTGCACATGTACTATGAGAGGGTTAATTATATTTATGGGCCGGCCAAAGCGCACCCCATGGCCGCATTACTTGTCCGGCTAACCTGTGATTTTCTTAAATTCGTGACATTTATAGCCCCGCGACGTGTTATTAGGGTTGAGGTATGATATTTTATTCAGTCACACGCCACTTAATGAAAGGAACTTCAAAAGAACTATTTTTTACCGACAAGCTGTCATGTTAATTATTGATACAAAAAGGCACAATGGCGATAGTCTGTGCATATAAACCGTGGTAATATTTTCCCGAAACCCTATTCATGTATATAATATAATTTGTATCGTATTGATATTAATTTTGTCGACGTTCCAACCCATAAAAATTATTTTGTAGATATTATGTAATTTATGTTTCGATTTAACATTATTATATGTGATAAAATATTATATTTTTGTAAGCTTCGTTTTCATAAGTGAATTATGTTTATAAATGTGGCGTTCAACATGACATGTTTTATCATTGATGAATTGATACTGATGCAAAAATAAACATGTATATTTAAGTTACAATCTTATTTATATATTTATAATATAAATGTAGTCTAGCCTTTTTAGTAGCCCGTTTTTTGATGTTTCAATAAGGCATTCGATGATATATTGAAAATTCAACTCAAACTATTATTTAATTATTACTTTTAAGAATCTAGCTAGACGCAATACAATTATTTACATTTAGAAATAAAAGCACTTTAAGCCCAACCATGAAACCAGCAAACATTCAAAATTATATTTTTTTCGAATAGATATTTTCATAGAATTGTTTTCTAGCGTTTTCCTTTGTATTTTTTATAACAACGAAGTAATTAAATTGCATACATAATTACCACGTCAACTGCACGACATCCGTTCACAAAATTATAGTCATTTATAACTCTGTATTTAAAAATAATAGATATCCTTAGTGTATACTATTTACTTTGTTAATACGTAAATATTACAAAAAAAAGAACAATAGTGTTGAAAATAATCGAATACATGAAATCTAGAAGTTAAATGATGTTATCATGGCAATCATTACAATGAAATACTCTGATGATCAATATCAAGGGATACATCACTCATGTACCACATATTCGTAATATATTCACATACATAGTCGCCCATAAAAAATAGCTTCCATTACTCATCTCCGAGCGAGGGGAGCAATCCACATGACTATACAGTGTTGCCCCATAAAAACAGTGCTGGACTTTATTTTTATCAATAGAATTTATTTGTCATTTAAATATAAACATAAAAAACCACACCAAATATTATTTAACCCCTTGATTATATCCAAAGCTTGTTATATTTTCAAATGTGTCGTCAAACCAAGCAACGGGAGTTCAAGAAACCATTTGGTTTTTATTCAGTATTATTAAAATGAAATGGGACAAATAAAAAATGCGCCTTTATGAAAAGATCGAAATATTGTACAGTGTGTGACGACCATTACAATTAATAAAATTTTAATTCGATTTTACGAAATTCTTTTAGTACTTTCGAAAAAGTATGCATAGCGTGTGCATATCTAAACGAACTCGCTATTATTCATAATTGTAATACACTTAATTGTAAAACGAAAGTGTTACAATTTATAAGATTAAAAAAAATCCATGTGATGACGATGAAATTTATTTGTACACCAATGTGTATTTTCTACCCTTTCGACTGCAGGTATGCACTTAATATTAATTAAAGAATAGAAAGGCGACTCTTACATGATGTTTACTACGGGGAAGGTAAGGTGACAAATACAGTTGTTTTACATATTGACAAATGCACATTTATGACGATTACATTACTACATTTATATATTAAATACAAAATGAAATACACTTAGCAAAACACATAGAACCCTTTCAATAGCAATTCCTGGAATATGAGATTAGATAAGATATTAATAAGAGAGCCTTAAGAATCATAAATCTTATTGCGGTAAACTGTTATTGTCCATCACTGAAATAACTCTCTGGCCCCGTTTTTACTTTGACTGGTTGGTTTATTTCGTTCGACTGTTAAGTCTTGAATACTGATATCCAACGAAATTATTTATTGTGTACCAAATACGAATTTAATACGATAAATCTCACGGTAAACGGTTTGGACGATCGTGAATAAAGAACACGGTGTCAGACATGAAAATCAATATTTTTTTGCTTTTAGTTACGTAGTTTATGAATAAGTAAATTCTAAGCAAAATTTATTCTTGAACAGAAAGTTACGACTTCATAAATTTCATTATACACATATTCTGTCAACACCGTACGAAGTATTTTATTTTTTCTAATATTGAAAAACTAATAGAATTTCTAATTTTTTTTAAAATATTTTTTATAAATACTACTGCGAATTTGATACTTCTTTAAATGTTAGAATTTCACTGTGAATTTTTTTTTTTTTGAAAACTTATTTGGAAGGATTTTCATTACGCTGGAAATTTGTAATATTTCTTTGTGGTATAAAGACTAGCCTCTCCCCAGTATGAGTATAAGTGAAGGGATATCCCGGGATGCGAATCCTGGAAATCCTGGATTTAACGAGAATTCAAATCAGGAGCCCGTAATGGATCCGCGCCTTTCCCGGGCGAGCTGCTAACTAAAGTGGTCTTTTCTTTTACTGTAATAAACGTCTTCCACTCCGCCCCAACCGATTTCCTTGTAAACAAGGGAAGTACTTGCTCTAAGCAACTTTCTTGCCTTCCTGAGAACTTAATTACGGGAAGCTTCTATTGAATTGTTAATCTCACGTTCGGAGTGCATTTAATAAACGAAACACTGCAAAATTTATGAATTTTTAAAGAAAACCATTAAAAATATAAAACACTTCAGATTCCGTAAAAATCTTATTCAAATAAATTTAGAGCGACATTGAGTAGGCACCAATATAAAAACGAATATTATAGAAACGGTCTATGAAGACAAAGTATTGAGTTCTGTAATTTTACTGAATATTATAAACAATATAAAAAGGTATTTGATAAATTCAATAAAAATTAAATGACTACTTTGTAAATTAAAAAAAAAGTTTAAAACAATATTTAATTTCCAATGTTTTGCTGATATATTAAATTCTACCCTTTTTACTAGATCATGCATGTGATAGTGGACGCTCTACAGCTAAAATAAAAAAATACGATATATCTTTAAAATAAAATATACGGCGTGCACGCCACTGCGCGCGGATCGCCTGTCAAGCTGAAGGACTTATCGAGAAAACTGACTGTCAATGTTTGATAAGGACAAAAGATTTAGTTAGGGATATATGGAGAGGTCAAGCCATTGTTCTCGGGTGCATCCACACGATCTCCATAAGAAATTCTGTCCTTATTGTGACCTAAAATATCCTCATCCTTTCAGACATGCGATATAGTGCCTTATCGCCGAGCACCGAGAAAAGATAAAGAGTTAGTGCCATTTGTTACCAAATGAAGCAAGTTTTTCCATGAAAATGAATAGTTTTGATTTGTCTGGTAATTCTAATCAAGGCAGATGAGAAAATTCTAGTTTACTCCACACATATACTTTTATACGTAGACTATGATACTGATTCTTATGAAGCAACGCCCATTTGCGTAATTACATATATTTTTTCGTTTTTAAAATACGCTACAGAACAAATTGACAAATTATCTCAATTAAAGTACTTTTATATCACACTTGAGTAAATTTGAACATTACAAGATTCATCACAAAAATATAGTGAGTGAATATTATCTAAATATGTGAGCAAAATAAATATAATGAGTTCGTTTATGTATTGCGCAATTTGAAAATAAATTAACTGTCTTGTTATTATCTGTGAATTAATATTTTTGTTGTCAAAAATATTTAAACTAATATTTAATATTAAGCACAATTTATACGTTTTTATGGTAAAATGCTTTGAAATTATCAGATAACCAAATCTTAAGTACCAATTGCTTTAATTTTAGACACTAAAACAAGAATAATGGTGTAATTTCTATTAAATATGATAAATTCACTTTAATGCTACATTATCTCACCACCATGAAAGTAAAAATCTGATGTAGAATTTCTTCACATGTTTGTGACATATATCAAACATTACATATCAATTACCGAATCTGAATTTAACAAATCATATTATCCTTATTTATGCTGAATCCAAAAGTTTCATAATTATATTGAAACTTATCAGGTAGTTAATTAATATATTCATTTAAAAAGAACGCTTAAAAAATAACAGATATGGCTCAAGGCAACTCTTTACAACAATATTAAATGTAGTTGTCAGGTTTTATAACATCCTATAAAACATTTTTAAAATATTAAATTGGGCGCATAAAATATATGTCTTGTTTCTATGAATATTCTCCACGCTTCTTCTAGTCTTTCAATATAAATAGGTTAGATTTCGCAATCAATAAAAAATGTATTTATCAAACACACCCATGCCTGCAAGCAAAATTTATAGAGTAGAGAGACCCTTTTCAGCTAAAATATGTATGCCAGTATGACATCTCAACAGAAATATCGAGTGTCCTATGTACACTCGGGCCTACGAGGGCTATGTCGTAATCTCGAGCAACTGGAAAAGGTTTAGCGTCCTCTTCTGCAAACACATTATAATTTTGTTTGTCCGGTTTGGGAAATCTGTTTATTTTTGATACCTGATTGTTGATTCAGACGAGAGCCGGTCCTATTGTTGCTGGGGGCACAATCGGCGGGTTCCGGGAACCTTACTTGCAAAACGAAAAGAAAAAACGGTAAGAACACAGGACAAACGATCGAATACAAATACGCAAGCCGAGCGATTGAAGGAAATGCCCACAAAAGGGTGAAACGATTTATCGATTAGCCAGGCTCTATTCTTATAAACGAATTCGTCTCACGAAGCTCTCCACAGAAACCCTTATCGAAATGCATCAAAAAACCTACCCCTTATTAAACATCATAACGTTATATTTTTATTTGTTTATTTCTACCCCTTCATAAAATATTTACCTTGGTTTTGTAAAGGCGATGTTAGCGTTCTGTTTCTGTCGTTTATTTTTTATGATATTCCGAATGTCGCTTCAAAAATTTGACGAGACAATTGAATTACATTTGAAATTTTGAAAAACAAAAAGAGTCCTTTATATCGCAAAAAAACGTCAAATTGTCAGTCTGGCGTCAATAGATAAGGCATGAATGTGTCACGAGCCAGACTGATATATAAATAAGATTATTTCCAAAAAATATAAAAGTTTTGTTCAGAATGTCTGACCTAATCCTTTTGTCCAGACACTGTTATCTCTGTAGCCATAATCATTTATATTCAAAAGAATAATCTATCGGTCGCTAAAAAAAAAAGAAACCGAGAATGCTGAGTCGCACTATACGCAATTTGCTAATACACGCAGCTAAATTATTATTTTTGTCTATTTAAATAATATTTCACATTGCGAGACACCAAAAACTTTTCAAATAACCTTTTTTTTCTATTGTTTTGTAAGTGTTTATAACATATTTTTCATTAATGGAACCGCTGGTAGGCTTTTAAACACTGTTTATGAGTTTCCAGTACCTCTAGCAGAGTCTCAGTAAAGCTATCACCTGACGTTATTTCAACCAGCCGCTCGTACAGCTCCTATCACATCGTTCAACGTAACAAGCTTCATTGGCTCTCTCCATTATAGCATGCAATTTGATCGAAGACTTTGAGAATCCGCTGCTAGCAGAGTGGAATGACTCTCCCAATTTTCAAAACTTCTGAAATTGATAGGCTCTTCCATCCAACAGACCGCAGGGACTTCAATAATAAAAAAATAAAAAAATAAAGAGCACTCATAAAAACAAGAGCAGACATATAATGTCTTAAATAAAAATAATTTGTTATACTATATATGGTTTAAACACATTAAACTTTTTAGCTGTCTTCAGTGCGCTGTCACACCATTCACACCACCAGAAAGACAATACAGCTAGATATTTTTTGGCCTCCGTTCCTGAAGTGCGATGTCACACAATGCTATATTGCCGGTCTAATTATAATGAATGCAGCTCTCGGAAATCGCAGACAACTAAAAGTATAATTCTGCCCATCGTTTTTTCCAAGACCGATAAAAATGAATAATGAAACAGCACACATTACTGAGAATCGCACCCATCATTATCGCACAAGTAAAACCGCGCGGTATGGCAACGCACCGTTGCATTTTATCACTAATACAAAATAACTAATTCAATATCCTGCTTCTTGCAAATATAAAACTTTTTTGTGCAAATAATATCTAATTCTTTTCAGATATTCAGCCGCAGCTGTACATGAAAAGTTGTCAATACAAAACAATACAAACAGAGATTTCGCTACAGCGTAAGGCTAATAGCCAAGCGTGTTAACGACAGATCACGTATATCAAAAAAGCACAGTAGACACTTGAGATATAACAGTTTATCAAACATATAAGGCCGTTGAGTAAATATTTCAGGACACGTTCCGTCTATTTGTTACAGTATTTGGTAGCGTTTCTATTTCTACATTGATATTTTTTTTGTTTGAAATATTGAATTCCATCTGGGCTCATTAGCCTAATGGTCGGAAGTCGTGGTTGGGAATTATCACCAGCTACGTAGTAAATTAGAGAATAATTGTAGCGGAGAAATTTACTGTTTTTTCAGAATTCTCAGTTTGGTTTCGCTATCGCATCGGAACTATTGTAGGGACCCCAGAGTTATTGTGCGCACATGTTACGCCTTTATGCGAACCATTTAGTCAGTAACGAAGTGCTCTCTCGTAATATTACTATAGATATATTGTGTGAAATATTTTGCTATCAATTACGTGAATTTGTGTCATGAGGTTTATACTCTGCTTTGTTTGGAGAGAGTAAATTAAGGCCGTTCCACACACACAAAAATTAAATAATAATTTATGAACGTATTTGATATCCCAAAACCTAAATAATTTTAGCTGCACTCCATGTATGTGAAAAAATCCTTGATTATATTAAACGAAGCAGTTACTAACATAGATTAAACCCTTCATTAATTGTAGGCCTATAACTAATATATAAGAAAATAAATTATTGTTAATGTGTGCAAACAATGTATCTATGTGCCAATGCAAATGAAATATTTTGAATAACACGCTAAATTAAGAACTTTGATCTTGTGATGTGACGAATTAGTATCACAAAAAAATACTTTGTCTCAAATGTTTTTCTTATATATTGAGTTTAAATACAAAACACGTTTAATATTAAAATCATGAACAACATTAATAATTCATCATAAGCCCGAAACAAATTGGGAAACGGATCATTTTTTGATTTCAATAAAATAATTTTTCTTTTTCAGAAATTAATGCTTGAAATAACACAAAATGATCAAATGTTAAAAAAAATATTTCAATAGTCAAAAAATGTCACAAAAAGCATCTATAATTAAACTGTAAAAAAGCCATCTGCCGCGGGGAGATTTGGCCGAAACGTCGTTAAGCCGCGGATCCATTCGGGCCGGATTGCCTGGCGGGCGCATAAAAATAATTCAGCAACGAAGCGGCCAACTTCGGAGGGATCGCGGGCCTAACTACCCCATTCTTCTGGCTGAAAACTGAAGACCACCCCCTGGAGAGCTGCTGCAGCTGAAGCCGCGCTAAAGCCAGCTCGACACAATCATGTATGATTGCTTTTCATTTTCCCATGATTGTACTTTATTTGAGGCTCTGTTTTGAAAATTCAGAAGCAAGCAATCATTTTAATATTTTAAAATTCAAATGTAAAAAAAAAAAAAACGAAAACTCTGGTGGCAATAAATTTTGTTGAATATTCATTTTTACTAACAATAGGTAAATAGCTCAAACGAGAAACGACCTATTCTGCATAGTTAACGTAATAAAGCGTTTTAATGCATTTGACCACCGCTACTCCACAACTGAAAAAAAATTTATTTCTTCAGTGATGTATTTATTTATTCATTTAAGCCTTACAGGGTAAAAAAATTGGATTGACCAAAAAATTTACGATATCAAAGAGATCCAAAATATTACTGTTTTTTTATGGTATAATCACGGTGCCTATACAAATAGGCTATACAAGAACTTTTCTATTTTAGTCATGTCTATTTACAAACAGCCTCAATTGAATGTGTGTAAACCTGATTTTATGATAATAAGCAAGAGGTATTTAGTTCCAATTACACTTAAAAATCAATTCAAACTTCTCTAAACGCAAAATTGCAAGTCGCAAACTAAGTTAGTGGCAATAAGGCATATCTCCACAGTAGCCGGTCTCCAGTCGCAACAAAATAAAGAGATCACTTTTATTGGCCCATTTATCGAGATGATCGCCGTCCTATAAAAGCTCGGGTCCAATATCCATCAGGAGGAATCAAACCCGGAGCCGTGGGCCATGCCTCAGTGGCCCTCAAACTGAAGGACCTCGGCCTTTAGAAACGTGCCCTCCCCCTTCCCACCCCCTATTGTACTCGCCAGCTTTTGGGCCATTAATGTAATGAAAATTTACACAATAGCATTAGAAATTTAAGAAACTTATTACGTATTAAAATTGTTTTATTTTACTTCAGCTATTTTTTAAAGCATATTACTATAAGTGAACATAAGAGGATTACAAAAAATGATTTATGCATTGCAACGCCATTCAAAATACTTTTTTTTTCAATTCTTTTTAAATCATATAGAAATTGATATACTCATTTCTTTTATCTTGTTATCACTGAAATCGTAATAATTTCACAGAAGATCAAAAAAAGGTTACAGGAGTATATTGCAATATATTATAGTTAATCGTTAAAACTTAACATATTTAAATATATATATCGACTTTAATTTAATATTATTCACTTCATTCAATTTTTTTTTTCATTGGCGATTCTTTTTCTTAAGCGAATCCATGCCAGAATTTCTCCTAGTGGCTTGATATATCCAATTCAAAAAAATAAGATTATTGTTAAATGCCGATGGATGATGTGATTATTTTTTAAAACTAATTTATAAATGGCGGACTGCAGAGACCCAGGAACAGGGACGACAGGCCGGTTGGTGGGCGACGCGGAACACGCTTGAGGAGCCGCTGCTGATAGAGATGGGAGCTTTATTACTCGGTCAGTTCTCGATCGGTCCGCCTCGCTATTGACTTTCTCGGAGGCGGGAGCGGCCGGCGGAATGGAAGGCAATCGGGCTGTCGGATGTTTCATTGCCATGGTAACTGAATTTGAAAATATTGGTGCAGAAACGAACGCAAATCGGACGCCGGAAGTGAACAGTTACTCTCGGCTGGAATAACGCCGGAAATGTGAGCGTTCCGCCTTCAATTTTTATTTCGTATTAACCTTATATTTATTTTAAATTTCATAAACTACCAACTATGTATGTTTTATTCATAAATCTATGGTGTTAAATTTATTTTGCAGTTTACAGCTATTCAGACGTTCAAACTACTTTAGACAGTGTGTGTTTCAATAATCACCCTCAAGCACTCTCAAGTATAAAAAATGAATAACGAAAAAGTTAAAAAAAATATTAGTTTCAATCATAATCAGAAAGAAAAAAACTCCAAGGATCCCGTCATTTTGAAAAGTGACCCACTGGGGTTGGAAAATAGTATGTTTCTCTGACATCATATAGTTAGTTTGAAAGATCGTCTGAGATTTGTTGTGAAGGCTTCTTTATATTTTAAGAGAAGCGGTTGAAATGGTAATGGACATAATAATGTAACTTCTTATTACTAGACAAAATGAGCAGTTCAGCAACGAGATAAGTTTTGAATTAAGTTAACATTCATTTAGCACTCAAAGTTTTGCAAAATGAGGACTTAATTAGAAGTCGATAACCAGTTGCATGAAAATATTGTACATGTATAAAAAGAATAATAAAACAATCAAGATTTTTTTCAGAAATTATCGATTTTTTTTAAGTTTTGAAAGATTATACATTTAACAGTTACAAGCTTTCAAACACATCACACAAGTTAGCCCTCGGCGATTAATAATCAATAAAGAACTTGTTAAACATTAACGGTGTGAACTAACTTGACAACCAGCGAATTTAAACAGATACTTAAATTTAATTTATAACACACAAGTCTACAAAAAACGTGCCATTTTTAAAGCAATCGGAGAAATTAAAGTGTTAACATTTTAATATAATGTATTTGTACGTATAAAATAAGATACACCAAAACTTGAGTTTTATTTATTCGTTTATATACTCGTAATGTAAATTGAATGAATTGAGTTAGACGGTAATGCGGCAGTGCTTAGGAAAAGTGAAAATACGTGTCGACATGTAAAAAGGACACAAGTGGGCCAAGTAAAGAATTTCGTATAAATGTAACAAATAATGTCAAGTATGACAAGTGGATTATATAGTATTATTTTCGACACGAAACAAAGCCAGCGGTGAGCTGTAACGCAACACGTGTCATAACTTGTTGATACACGTGCAAATCACAATGAATCATACATTCAAAGAATACATATACGTTTATTTAATAGAGCCAACTCTTTAACTAATGAATTGATTGAATAATAATTAAATACACACTGACCCATTTTCAGGATTCTACATTAATTAACTGATTTCAAATATATTAAAATTTTATGGACTATGAATGAAAATTAAAAGGATTTGGATATATTTTACTATTACCGATCAATTACATTTTAAGTTTAATGAACATTGCAAGTTAAATTAGAACTTGTATCCTGACCACAAAATTTAAGTAAGAATCGACAGCACGCAATACGTTTAATAAATTGAGAAAATTACTATGCTCAAGAGACATAACCCAGAAATCTCGCTGGAAATTCATCAATTCTCAGATCTTCTTTATGGAGTTGAAGCTTGGACACTCAAGATAGCTACTATGCAAATAATTGAAACGACAGAAATATAACTACATATATAGGAGAATCCTTAAAATACCATGGATTGACCGCGTCATAAATGAGAGTCTTGCACAGAATGCGCTAAGAGAACTTCTGTGGTTGGTAAAGAAGCGGAAGGTCTCCTATTTAGGCCACATATTTCCTAATAGTAAGCATAGCATCCTACAGCTGATTGTCCCAGGAAAAATCGAAAGGAAATAAAAAAAATATATATAGAAATAAGAAGTTTACGTGGAGGTCGGATGTATTGCCAAATTAGTGAGAGAAGGCATCAGAAGAAAAAGTAATATTTTAAATTCACTGATATTAATAAAATCACAATTAAAAATTATTTTAACGTACATGAAAATGTACGTCACAGATATCAACTTAAAAAGCTTTTACCCAAATTCAAAATTAAAATAAAACTTAAATTTCAAAGTTCGCTTTAAAAAAAAAAAAAAAAACAGCGACACTCGAAATAAGGCCTACAGTGGCAGCCATTAGCCGCTCTCAAACGATAAATGTAATGACAAAAGTTGTGAGTGTGTACCGTCAAAGTTAATGGCGAAAAAGTTTTCGCTTCAATCTCTCCCTAACTATTCCAATTTTTGCCCCGGCGATGCCAGCCCGAACTAGCTGCCGAATTATTACCATCCAAGGCGCGCGGCGAGCAATCAATGTTCACCGGCGCTGAGTTTTAAGCAGCGTTTTTGCCATCGAATAGCTTTCTGCGCCATACTGTTTCAAGCGACAGATAGCTGCGAGGGACTCCCCTCGCTTATAACGAGCCACTTGGACCAAAATCAAACGCGTTTCAGGTACACTCTGTACACACGTGAAACGACGGAAAGAAACCAGCAGCATAGCCGCGGTCTTGATACTGGAGATAATCTGAACGCATGCACATTAGTTCATATATAGAAGATGATGTAAAGAAACTCTCAGAAAAATATCATCGTGATTTGTGTGGGATTTGAACCCACATCTCCTGGTTTACATGACCGGTGTACGAACCCTTGTACTAACGAATCACTTCCGTTTATCGAGAATTTTTAACAATCATACTCTATACTCTAAATACGCATCTGATTGACCAATCCATAAATAGATATAAATATGACAGTGCGCGTCTTGGCAGAATCAGTAGATTTTAAAAAAAATAATGTCCAGATGGGACTAAAATCGCTTCACTTGTTACTTTGTTCAAAAAGTCCAGTGCTTGCAAATCACTAAATATTGATTGGCCTGGGCACATTGATTCATATGTAGAGTATGATTGTTAAAAATTCTCGATAAACGGGAGTGATTCGTTAGTACAAGGGTTCGTACACCGGTCATGTAAACCAGGAGATGTGGGTTCAAATCCCACACAAATCACGATGATATTTCTTCTGAGAGTTTCTTTAAATCATCTTCTATATATGAACTAATGTGCCTAATCATATTAGTAATAATATAATAAACCCGTAATGGGTAATAAATACGGATCTGATTGACCTATCCATAAATAGATATACTTTTTGACTACAAACATTTTTTTGTGGTTTCTACAATTTTAATCACAAATGATCAATTCAACGGCAATTAGATAGAAAACATACACACATAAATCGCTTATGATACAAAACTAAAAAAAAATCTGTTATACATATTACCTATTTTTAACAAATAAAAAAGTGAGTCGATGCCAATCATTCCGGCGTGGCTTTTGATTAAAAGTATACAAAAAGTAAAGAAGATGCATATAAGAACGTTTAAAATGAAAATCATCTAGTTAGATGAAATATTTCTATCATCATGTACAAATAATTTTCCAAGACTAACAACAACATGAATTCGACTTAATTTAAACGACAAAAAAACTAAATACTTTCCGATGAATAAATCTTGAGAGCGAAAACATATATTTAATAAAAAGGCTTTCAGTATAAAAGGAAACAAAGTAAATATAATAATAATATTGTCTTTACTAGTGAAATATTGCCATCCCACATAGACAATGTCGTGCTACATTATGTTATTCGGAAGTAGATTTATTTCCATGTAAATTTCTACACCAATATGTCTTCGCAGCGCGCGGAGATCCGCTGAAGGCGAAATCACGAATTTCTCATTCCATTTCTCACGCTCGACATCCAGACAAAACAAACCCAAAAAACGGTACAGATCAATAGAACATGTAGCTCTGCCATTAGAGGTACACACGCGACCTCGGCCGCCTTAGGCAAGCCAGGGGCGTGCAACTGCACTGGGAGTGAAGACTTATGTTATATAATCGATTTATTCTTATTTAAAAAAAAAAAAATAGAAAAAAATTTTTTCGGCGAGATAGTGCTTTGTTTGATAACTCGTTCTTTAAAGAAGTTCATAAATTATTAAGTTAGAGTAAAAACCGCATAGGTTTTTTTTTTCAAATATTGTTTAACTACATACATACACAAAAAGTGATCAATTCAATATAATTATGAATATGCTGATATATTAATTAAAAAATTTAATTTGAAATAAATATTTATTTTGTATTTTTATTACTTACCACGCTGTGATTACAAGGTTAACGTCCATTACTACTGTCGGTTGTTCATAGCTTATAAATAGTGTTACGGTCCAGCAGTAAGTTTGAAAAACGAACACCATAAACAAAGGGACTCTGGAAGGATCGAGCGACCATCGATTAGGAGCGCCGAGACGCGGTCTTTGAGAAGCGAAGAGTGCGCCTCGCGCGAGCTCCCGAATGTTGGAGATGCAAGGGGGGAAGCCATTTTGTGACTAGTGTAAAACGGGGCTTCGGCCTGTCTGCATTCATAACAATGTTAATATAAATATATAATGTGGAAATAAATACTCTGTACGTAGATAAATAAATATAACCTGAGTTGACATAAATAAGCGTTTAAGTGTGAACTCCGAATCGTTACAATTGGTGTCAGGTGTGTGGGGTGATAAATAAATAATAATTAAAATAGTAAAAATAAATAAAAGTATAAAACAAAATGGCGAAGCACGTAAATATGAGTGACCTCAAAGTAGTAGATCTGAAGAGAGAACTTGAAGAACGTGATTTGTTAACCACAGGGATGAAGTCAGCCCTTGTACAAAGATTGAAGGAATCCCTGGCGCAAGAGGGCCACAACCCAGAGGAGTTCCTTTTTGAAGTGCCGTGCAGCATTAATGATTTATCCAAAAAGCTGGACGAACAATCCAGAAAGACGGACGAACAATCCAAAAAGCTGGACGAACTGGGGACAAAATTGGATTCAATGAAGTACCGGCTAATGAAAACCATTTCAGGCACCGGTAACATCGGTGCGAGGACCGTCGGCGTGGCCACGGTGGAAGCTATATCGATCACCGGAGAAATCGGTGCGAGGACCGTCGGCGTGGCCGCGGTGGAAGCTATTTCGGGCACCGGAGAAATCGGTGCAAGGACCGTCGGCGTGGCCGCGGTAGAAGCTATTTCGGGCACCGGAGAAATTGGTGCAAGGACCGTCGGCGTGGCCGCGGTGGAAGCTATTTCGGGCACCGGAGAAATCGGTGTAAGGACCGTCGGCGTGGCCGCGGTGGAAGCTATTTCGGGCACCGGAGAAATCGGTGTAAGGACCGTCGGCGTGGCCGCGGTGGAAGCCATTTCGAGCACTGGGGGAATGGACGTGAAGACCGGCAGCGGGGCCTCGGTCGGAACGGGATTTGGCTTAGGAAGGAGAGCGCGAGAAGGGGCATCAGGACCATCGTCGCGGAGCATGGTTCTTCGCGCGCGGGTGGCACTGGACAGAGCGCGAAGAGGTGCATCAGGACCGTCATCGCGGAGCATGGTTCTTCAGCGGCGAGTGGCGTTGAGCGGAGTGCGAGGAGGTGCAACAGGACCATCGTCGCGGAGCGTGGTACTTCGCGCGCGGGTGGCACTGGGCAGAGCGCGAAGAGGTGCATCAGGACCATCGTCGCGGAGCGTGGTACTTCGCGCGCGGGTGGCACTGAACAGAGCGCGAGGGAGGTGCATCAAGACCGTCGCCGCGGAGCATGGAGCTTCACGGGGAAGTGGCGTTAGAAAGAGCGCGAGGGAGGTGCAACAGGTCCATCATCGTGGAGCATGGCATTTCGCGGGGAGATGGCGATGGGCATTTCGCGGAGGAGGCCAACAGTTCCATCATCGCGGAGCATGGCATTTCGCGGGGAGATGGCGATGGGCATTTCGCGGAGGGGGCCAACAGTTCCATCATCGCGGAGCATGGCATTTCGCAAGGAGATGGCGATGGGCATTTCGCGGAGGAGGCCAACAGGTTCATCGTCGCGGAAAATGGTACTTCGCGGGCGAGAGGCCCTAGACAAAGCGCGGAGGAGGTCAACAGGACCATCACCGCGAAGCGTGGCATTCTGCGAGCGAGTGAAGTGTGGACAGAATATAACATTGTGTAATGTCGTGTTTCTTTTTATTTTTTGTAAATGACTCAGCATATAAATGGACCCCCGGCGCGTAAAGATAAGTGTGAGTGAAAGTGTTAACTGGCGGATAATTACGATCGCCGACGGCCACGGCGAGCAACGAGCGATCCTTTGGGCCGAGAGGACAACAGCACTACATCCGCAATCTGACGGAATGGTCGAAAGAATGAACCGGACTATGGGTAAAGATTTATCCAAAGTTGTCGCTGATCATCAAGGGGACTGGGACCGACACCTGCACCTGTTCCTATGGCGTATCGTTCTTCCATCCACGAGGCAACTAGACAAACACCAGCCAGTGTAATTTTCAGGCGAGAACTGCGCCTCCCGTGCGATTTGAAGTTCGGAGGAAAACCTGAAGAAAGCCTGGCGGGAGAAGGTTACGTCTCAGACTTACGCCGTCAGCTAAACGAAACTCATGACAAAGTACGTGTCAATATCCAAGGTGCTAGTGATAAGATGAAGGACCGATGCGACCTGGGAGCCGAAGGAAGTGAACACCAAGCCAGGGACCTGGTTTGGCTATTCAATCCCCAGAGACGGAGGGGGTTCTCTCCGAAACTTTAACTGGCGTGGGACGGTTTGTACGAAGTAATGAAGAGGATAAATGATGTAATATATCGCATCCGGAAGAGACCGAATGGAAAATCTAGGGTTGTTCATTTTAATCGCCTGAGCCTGTTGGAAGTAACACCATGTCAACGTGGACCAGACTGCTGCTACTTACACATGAACTAACAACGAGTGTTCCGGGACGGAACATTGCCTAAGGAGGGGGTAGTGTTACGGTCCAGCAGTAAGTTTGAAAAACGAACACCATAAACAAAGGGACTCTGGAAGGATCGAGCGACCATCGATTAGGAGCGCCGAGACGCGGTCTTTGAGAAGCGAAGAGTGCGCCTCGCGCGAGCTCCCGAATGTTGGAGATGCAAGGTGGGAAGCCATTTTGTGACTAGTGTAAAACGGGGCTTCGGCCTGTCTGCATTCATAACAATGTTAATATAAATATATAATGTGGAAATAAATACTCTGTACGTAGATAAATAAATATAACCTGAGTTGACATAAATAAGCGTTTAAGTGTGAACCCCGGCACGTTACAATAGAAATACGAATAAAAACGTACACAGTCAACAAGCGTAAATAGAGTATCAATCAATTAAGCATAAGTATATCTAAGCTTGTATTTTATTAGATCGACTGGGTTATTCAGTGCTAATCCAAAACCCACCGCAGACCACTGCCAAACACTCTACATCACCGTAAATAAAAAACACACCCATCACGAGATGTACCGAGCTCTGACCGAACCAATTCCGAAAGTAATATTTCAAACGGCGCATAGGCGGATCAACCAGCCAAATACGTATTTTCGCGGACCCAATGAAAGGGCACATTGCCACTCTGTTCTCAATCCACCCCCAGTACTAATAAACGATTTGTGACCACGAGAGACTCCCCCGCCATGACAGATGCTATTATTCAATAAATAAGGTAGGCCGGAATTCGACCGCTTTTGGGATAGGTTCAAAGGTAAACTGTTTATTCTAGGTGTAAATTCGGAATGAGTTTCTCAAATACTAGTTATTATCTTGGGACCGAAACTTTGTTTAGAGACTATAGTCAAAATATAATCAGAGCGTATCATTGAATAATTAATATTTATTATGTTCAAATTTTAATAATATTTATGAGATTGAATTCGCTTCGCGTACGGAAAGCCTAGCCAATATATTGTACCAAATTCTATAATGATCTACTGATATTGGTTTGAAAGATTAGAGTCCCGAAACCCGTCACCAAACATTAGATAGAATTGATAACTCATAAAATACAGATATATTAAAAATAAAAAAGAGTTAAAAAAAATTAATTCAAATCGCAAAACTGATCAAATAGAGCGTGTGATAAAGCATGTGAAGTGAGGCTAGACGTAGTACAGAAACAAATAGAAGGCAGACCGGGGAAGAAATCGCGATACTCTTGTATGGAGAGAGAACACGCGAAGAGAATACACGCAAAGCAAGGTCGGGCAAAACGCATCTCATGGCTTAGAGCGGACCCACCGGTGGCAAGGCCTTGAGAACAGAGCCAATTAAAACCACGAGATGCATGTCCTCGGTGGCACATTTTATATAGATGACTTATATTATGCGAGTAAAAAGTTACATGATCAATCTAAATGCTTTTAAATTGAGCTCATTCAGGCAACGGCGATAAAGTGAAGATCGCCCGACAGAAACAGACATCCATAAATGAAATGCACAAGTACTGAGGTGCCAGTGAAGTAATAAAATTCAATGCGGCTTGCTTTATAATGAATCGGTTGTTGTGTTGACATTTCAAACCGGTTTTATAAACGTCTTCCTGGTACTTACAATGTATAATGAATATCGGTCCCATGATTACCGGTTTTGTTTAATTCAACGTCACGATCGAGTTCAAATATCATTTATATTTAATAGATAAAAATCAATTAGAAATTTGGAGCAATCTTTTTAACATGAACTTTTCAGATACACATTAAGTAACATATCATTTAATAAATTTGATCAAACTTTGTGATTTCGTATATTTTAATTTATAATTGAAGACATTTTTGAAATTTCTGAATCTAACAAGATATTTCGTATTGAAGGAATACAAAAATATAACAAAAAAATTCTAAACGCTTATTTTAAATATAATTCAATATCTTTATTGGAGCCGTTTGAAAGGGTACATTAAATTTTATTAACTTATAATAGAGAATATAATTATACTCCAAGAGAATTTAGTTTGTTTGAACAAACAAAATATCAAGCAGTCATTCTAGCTTACCCAAAACAATAAAATTTAAACATGCCGTAAATTCCGTTTCCTTAGCATTATTATCAATTTATTCAAACGGCCTGTATTTGTTTCAGAAACAAGATTGAGAGTGGGCGAGTCCCGGGACAATCGCAACGCTCGGCAGTCCGGAGAGCGGGAAGGTGGGGTCGTGAATCATCCGAATTGTCCATTACGGGGCCTATAAAACCTTTTTTGTGTGAGTGATGGTAACGAACACCCCTCCGGACGGGGACGCGGAGCCTCCGCCGCCCTCCCCCGCCCCTCCGCCCAATCAACGCAAATATTCCCATCAATCAGGTCGACAAATGAATGTCGCGTGATTAATTTCGCTTAGAAACCAAAGACGCGCCCTGAAAAGCCATTCGGTGGTTTTTGCGTAATTCATCTGATTCATAATCATCACTTGAAATGATAACGACTTCTCGTTCGATATCAAATAAAACTATACTTTTTACACCATATTTGATATTTTGTAAACGCAATCGTAAAAATACATCGTTTTACAAATTTGTAAAAAAAAAAAATTTGTTTGCTATTTTAAAAATTACGGTATTACCAATTTGATAAATAAGATAAGCCAAGTATTCTAAATAAATGTATAGAATATTAATATATATATATTGTAATAGTAAAAATCAAACTAAAAAAGTGTAGTCTATTTGTGCGAGATCAAATCGCTGTAACTTACAGACCAATAAAATTTCAATATAAATCCGCTGTTGCAAATGGCACGCCCGCGCAGGTTTCGCGCAGGTCCCGCGCAGGCCGCTGCAGCCGCTTCCGGTCCGCCATCTTGTCCCTTCTGCGACATCCGCCGCGCCACTCGGGCCCGCCGCAAGGGCGATGTAACGGCCTTTTGTATTTATTAACTTCCCTCTTGGAATTTATATTTATACACAAGACCAGCCTTTATAATTTACGATCTGTTCGCTTTTGATAATAAATTTGTGATATAAATCAGAAATTTGTTGGCCGTGTGTTTTACAAATTATTGCATCGTGAAATTAAAGGAAATTGTGTTTTTAATTTATTTTACGAGGAATGCGGCTGTTAGAAACTTTTAGAAGGGAAACAATAAAATATCAAAAAACTAACCTTAAATAAAGGCAAACGTTAGAGAATTGTGCGAAGAGATGGTTTATGAGGCCATTATCATCTTTCGTTTGCCATATCGATTGGCCATTTCGAAATGAAGAAGAGCTGAACAAAATGTACACAACTTGGATAGTTAATTCATTAACAAGACAAAAAATAATGAAAACATCTCATTTGCATTTAATTTAAATACTTTCAGTCAGTTTCCGAAAACCGTGGCATGCCTACAGCTCCGGGAGCAACGACCGATATGAATGAATATTTTTAATTTTATTAATAAAATCATTGGCTTATTTGGCTATTCAACTAAAGAAATGAAGAATAACAAAAAGTCAATGAATAAGAAATTTACTTAAACCAATGCAGTAAAATGTAATAAAGTACTAATTTAATATATAATAGTCAGATTATTTTTCTTGCATCAGTTATATGACGAAGTATAAATGTTTATATTTATTTCCTCCAACTTTAAATAAAAGTCGCGATCTGAATGTCGGCCCGATTGATTCCACGAAGCATCACCGCAGATAACTTGCAGCCGAACGATTTCTCAGTCAACATTGCGTCGCATTCGAGGGTCTACTGAGATGTAGGTTTATGGGCTGGAAGGGGCGATAAACATTCGGGAAGGTTGTTCGCTCAGACGTATAAACTTGAACCAAATATCAGTGGGAACATTCGAATGGAGCAATATCAAAACCAGGAATACTGCTTTTTTGATTGTCTTGAAATGCGTTTTTTTTTTTTTTTTTTTTAATATCACGCTATTTTATCACAACAAAGTATACTTGTCTGAACTCCTCCCATACGTTATTATTATTTTTTTGAGAACATACATGATTATAAAACTCGTCAAGTAAATTATTAGAGATGATAAAAACATTTTGTGAACATGTTTTTAATAAATGTGATCGAGATGAAGTCAATAATTTTTAATTTATAAAAATATACGTGGGCGACGGTTTACTGTGTTAAATAATTATATTTGTGATGATTAGCGACGGTAAAAAATAATCATTGAATAGATGTTTATAAAGTTTGTGAGACTAAAATAATAAATGAAAACATCACGTAAATAACATTTATATTATCAATCATACTCAAAAAGACATTTCCAAGGAAACGATTGTAACATAAATGTGTGTATATTTATTATCGCCATTATACTCAGTAGATAGTTGAAGAAAAAATAATTAAACGTTAATGACCTAGAGTAAGGCCGCATAAATCTTGTTAAGGGCTGTAACAATGGACAGCTCGCTGGCTTATCCCAATAATTCTGGGATATATGACACCGGAAATTACTGGTGCAAAAAGCGTTATCACGACATACATGCTGTATTGTTAATATTGTTGTTCGTAATATCAAAGAAAGATATTTATTAAAAAGCCTATTAATTTCACTGTCATCGGCTAACTGTTTTCTTTTATTTTCATAATCAATTTTGAAAAAATCTCAAACTGAATTTTTTTGTGTTGAAATGAACACAATAACAAATTTAAAAAATCGTTTCAATGTTATTCGATTATATACAAGAAAATTTACCTTTTTTTTTTTTTCTGCTTCAAAATTATTCCGGGTGTGATATATATCATCTAAATTGAATTATAATTTCTTAAGCACAGGCTAAATAAAGGTCGAAGCGATTAGTCCACCACCTCGCTGAGGTGAAGCTCAACCAATAGGTGTTGGTTTGAGCCCCACCTGTGTGCCGGAAAGAAATAAATTTCCATGAATTAAATAATCGCCTGATGGCTGATACACCTTCGCAGCCTTGCTTGATTCCAGCATAATGCAATATCGTTCAGATGGGCTGCACAGGGGAAGAAGAACACCTGTCACGAGGGGCCGGCGCAGTGTTCGAGCTAAGTGGCTGCCGGCGAGCTCGCTGCTGCGCCCGGAGCACTCCACATCTTTGGAAATGTTTTTTTTTGGGTCACGTGATAAAAAGTGCACCGTGAATGGCGCAAATAAACAAAGCCGAGGATTTATTGTGTTTCTGAATCAACTTTTAATGTTGTGAAGTTCGTGAATGGCACACGCCAAAAGAGTGACTCACAAAGCGGCAATTTTGCATTTTCGGCTGTGTTTGAAAGCTTTTAAACGCTTTTACTTGTTATTGGCCCATATTTTGTAAATATGAAAGCTTTCAAAGTAAACTTTGTCATGTATATTTTGCATAAATTTTAGATTCGGCAAGTATGGGCCACAAAGTAATATGAACAAATACTCGGATCCGTCAGAAGAATAAATAATATTTTGATGCTTTTATCAATTTGATGAAACGTCGATAAAAATAAAAAAATCATAATAAACAAGGCAGAAATATAACACGTATTATTCTTTGTATTTGTTGGTCAGCTTTTTAGAGAGTTACAAGTTATTCTTAAACAACAGATTTAAGATATATTTAAAATTGACTACTACACTTGAAAAATCACTTCGACAAGATTGGTTTATTCGATTTCAGGATGTGAAATTAATATAATTAGATGGAATTTTTGTCACTATAAAACATCTCTGTTCTTTGATTTCACGTTTTCAATGTTCAAGTATTACTTTCAAGCAGGTAATGGAATTTATGACGAATGTGTTTTTCAAAAAGTATTTACAACTGTGACATAATTAAAAAATAAGTTAAGTAATGTTAAATGTAATAGTTAGTAAGGTAAAATTTAAGCAACATCTCTCCCAATTATTAATGTTAACAAAAAGAACATGACTATAACTCATTTAGTTTATCACATGCCACATGCAAAACCAACAGACCTGAACAACTAAGAATACTAAAATTCAATTTTAACTATCATTCAAAACAATCTACCGTTCCCGTCCACAGCTTAGCAACTCATTCTATCAAGGGTGGTAAAACGTAGCCGCAGAACACTCAATCAAAACCACCACTATCGCATAGAAAAGTGAGTTGATTACCCCTGCCAGGTCGTAGCTCAAGTCTATGATGCTTTATCTAAAGATAAGAATTCTACCCCCGCAGCTGATGACTAAATGAGAGAGGAAACAACCC
The DNA here is from genome assembly GCA_022113835.1 of Atopsyche davidsoni. NCBI lineage: Eukaryota > Metazoa > Arthropoda > Insecta > Trichoptera > Hydrobiosidae > Atopsyche > Atopsyche davidsoni. Next base: position 2,153,745 of record JAILWY010000006.1, on the reverse strand, counting down.
TTCTGAGCAGGTGAGAAATATTTACTACCTGAATGCTGTAACTACGCGAATAAATAACATATTAAAGCTACCTTTTTAAGTGATAAATGGCGATGGTTTTAATGTTGTATAATTTTTAATATATTCAGGTAGCTCTTTTTGTAAAAGGGGTAATTTTATTAGAAAATTAAATAACTTACTAACAAGACATATTTCATGATTATTAGTAGATTTAAATAAGCATTTTTATTTGCTCACATACTTACTAATGAAAAATACCTGTCATTGATGTTTCACTCATTGTGGATGTGTGACCAAAATTGAATCAATGTATTTTTTTCAATATGAAGAATTTATCAAATCGATCGTTTAGAATAACAATACGAGGAAGTGAGGCACTGACGCAAGTAAGGGAAAGCCAATTATACTGATGATAATATTAAAACTGCCAGATAGTACTGCTGTATGGCAAGGATGCGTCACTGACGAGGATGTGATCGGAGGTCTCGACGCTTTTGTAGTCCTTATCTGAAAGATACGAGTTTTCGACGTCACGACAAACTCGTAAGCCGGCTTCGTTTCATATGGGCTATTTATAATTATCTTCATTATAATACAACTTTGGCTTGCTGGCTCAGTGGCTGGACCGTGGACTGTAAGAGGTCCCGACAGGTGAACCCCTAACTGTTGTGATTGGACACGAGCCTGTTTAAGTTTAGTCGAAGACGATGTTTATCGACTAAGCATGTTAAAAACACACAATGTTGTATGAATTTACCTAATAAATTTTTCTTGAATATCTCCACGTTGATTGATTTTAAAATAAATATATTCATTTATTTTTAACACAGTGTAATAATTAAACAATTGCAACAAGAACCGTGTCTTTATTAAAAGTTAAATAAATACAAAATAAAACAGTTTTAAAAGTATTTACTGTTTTCTGGTTTAACTGGTGCAATATGTTCTTATACATAAAACAATTTTATGAATAAATGTCAGAATAAAATAAAATCCTAATACTAGTAAACAATTGGTATGTTATAGAATATTCCGATGTTCGTTGTCCATAGTTAACCCTTCACATATCTATTAAGTACCTTGTTGACCCTTTCATTGTTGGGGTTAAAATAATTAATATTCTACTGGAAGGATATTTATTTTCTATCAGCTGTTTTAAAACACATTTACTAGCTGCAACTGCTAGCCGAAACCTTTCAAATCACGTTACCGCATTTGATTTGAAATTAAATTCAACAATAATTAGTAAACAATTGATTGGCAAGCCATTTAATTTCACATTCATAAAAGGCAACCACAAATTGAGATACCACAATATTATGAATTATGGATAAACATCATGAATATATAAATATTCATGGAATAACAAACAATGCTTTCAGTTCATATTAACGGAATCAAAATTATTCACGTTCATCAATTGGTGCTAATTGTAAACAAATACGATGAAACATAATTAGAATTTTATCAGATTTCATAAGTTTTAAATATAACGCTTTTAGCATTATGATTTTACTTTCTGAGAGATTTTTAACAACTCGTACTTACAATTATGAGAGTCAGCAGGCAATAATATGAATTAATTCAATATTTAACTATCTATTATAAAAACAATATTTTATTACTTTAAAAAATAGAACTTATGTATTTACTTAACATTAATCAGTTTAAAGTAAAGAAATTTGTAGCCATACTTTTTAAATCTAATTGAACTTAAAAATGTATATATTCAAACTCGAAGGATTAAAACAAGAAATCTATTTAACTCGATATTATTAGGGGGGTTGCAGCGAAAGAGGTAAATTAACAAGCAGTTTTAAGCGATTGAGTAGTTTTACTACTGCATCTGACTTGCTACATCTCCAGAATTAGCCTCATCATGAACAGAAAAATCAAAGAAGAACTTGGAGACGAAATAGAAAATTTTACAAAATCGAAAACGCTCATAGCTTAACCCAGGATTGGGAAGGTTCCTAAGCACTGAAAGACATATTTAAGCTTACATCTTTTTTATATCACCCATTAGTGCATTCGTAAACCAGTGCTGCAACACCTATAATTGATGAAACCGTTGAACGATTTTACGACGCACGTTATAAAATCAGAGAGTGTGAATGGCAAGTATGATAAGATAAAATTAGAAATTCTGAATGAAGCTGAGCATCGAATAACGAGCCAATCAAATTTCCCTTGCCAATTCAAAGCAAATGCAGAGGAGCTCAAATCATGCCCAGTTGGAAGCATCCATCCAATTGTTACTCCATCCTACCTTGCTCATAGATGCAAGGTCCCTAGCGTTATAATTTTTGTTTAGACCGGTGCTGCCACTGAGCCACAAGGTGGTCCAGACTATTTGCGGGAGATCTTCGAGCATGCATCCCAGCGGCGCACCCTTGCCCGGGTCGCCCATTTGATGCGCAGTCGTCCGAGTTTTCCCGTTAATGGACGCATCCCGCTCGGGCGGGCACGCACGGCGACTGTCAGGCGGTGGAATAATTAGTGTAATCGTGCGCCGAACGCCATTTGTAAGCCGCAAGGGGTGCGCGGGGGTGGGGGGGGGGGAGGGACCGGAAGCGCCGGCCAGCGGGGCGCACTTCCCGAGGGGTGATGTCTTGTTTTAAAATTCAAAGTATCGCTTCAAATGTACACTGCTATTGTTTTCAATCTGCTTTTTAAGTCTTAACGTTTTGAATATTTGCACGAACGACGGACTGGCCTCGTTCGTTACACCCTCCGTGTACAGAAATGTTTGAGCACTTCCACATTTTGTGACATAGTCTTTAGCGATTGCCCAATTTGCATATTTTTTATTTTTAAAATGAGGTAATTTTTAGATACTAATTAGAATGAGGCATATATTTTTCGGGTTTAAACATGAGCAACTGGTGATACAAAGACACATCTCTGAATCCCAATGCATACAGCTGCAAGAAAACGTTAAATCAGAAATTACTTTATTTACAAAACTGTTAAACCATTATTTAACGCGAGTATAAAAAATAGTGGTAATTTTGATTTGATTCTGTAGAAGACAGTGTGATAAACGTGTGCGTTTATACATGTAACACTATGAGTATTTACCGGTTCATTAATGAAGAATGCAATACTGACTATTGATGATATCTAATACAGAATGAAGTACTATTGTTTTGAAAGTATAACGTAAGTAATATTGAAACGCAAGACTTTAATACACATCTGTATTAAAATAAAACTCACAAAATAATCTTGACACCCGCGATATCCATATAATATATTAAAGTTGAGCAGCATTCTCTAACAGTGTAAATCTACGTCTATGTATAATTACTTACATAAATGCGATATATACTAGAGATTACGCTGAGCAAACAGAAGAGCGATATATTTTATCAAAATATAAGACATTTGTAAGAAAATTAATTAGTCTGGAGGAATGGCAGAGCGACTCATGTAAAGCCACTGGACTCTGAAAGGTAAACTAAGAAAATCATTACGCTATAATTTATTGCGCGAAGGTCTAGATTTTAGATAATTATGTGCGGCTATGCCGGGGCGATGGCTGTGGCAGCTTCTGATAATGTTAGCACGAATCCGTAAATTTATATATTTATTCCCAACTGTCTCCACCTTTGTCACGACAGATTTAAATCTATCTTTAATGACCAGGAAAACTGTTTACGAGCCAGAAATTGAAGGCCAATTTACAAAATAAATACTCAAAATGAACCATGGGTAACCGCTGAATTTCCGCAAGTTGCCTTTATAACCGAATATTGTCCTCGGAAAATCTAACAAATTTCCGAAAATAACAGCTTTTTCATCGCAACCGATTTGCAATCAACCAATGGCGTATTTTATATTTTGCAGTACTTGTGAATATAAAAATACATTAAATGTTTTACGCAAAATAACGAGTCACAGGTTTTGATTGACGTCTAACTACGAGGGGTTGATTAAAATAACATGACTGCGAAATCTCGCCACCTCATGATACGTATACAAAAATTTTTAAAATCAAATTCATACTCGCAGTACTAGTTGAACTTTTTTCTCACGTGATATGACTCGAACCGCGCAACAAAACGCGACTTTATGATTCTTATAAAATATAAAACCTGAATTCATTAAAATAATTGATAACGAATAATAAACGTACAGATTAAAAATCTTAATACACAAAAAAACTTTAATCTGCACGAAAATGCATTATCATAAAAATATATATAATTTACTTATTTTACACTTGCGACACGGTATTTTTATTCATTTACTTATATAATTTTGTATGCAGAAAACTTCGCAAGCAAGAAAACTAAGGTCATTGAATAATTCATTATAGCATGCTATATTATACAATAGAGACATAGTTTTTCAGCGTAGTGTGACGTTTAAGAAATGTGCTTGACATCAACCGTATAAGGTTGAAAGAAGCCCAAGGTTTACTCATACCATTTATACTAAATGCAAAACGAATATCATTTGATCTAAGCGAAAACCTATTATTTATCCATCGAACAATATAATTAAATAATCAACCAATAATAACCCATTACTATAAACAGACAAACGTGGGTGAATTTAATTGAATTAAATATTTCAATTTTCAAAAAGGCGTATTTTTTAGTGTGGTTATTGTGTGTACGGGTTCAGAGGTCAATGGCACTGGCGGATATGAGATATGAAGCTGTTTGTAAAACCTTTGTTCGATATGTTCCTAGAGAGATCCAGACGAGCATATGGCGAGGTTGCAGGCCAACTGATGCAACGTGAAAAGAACTGACCGAAACGGCATATCAAGCTAGATTTATGGGGTTCTATAAATCATGCGGTGTAGAAGATATTGGATCGAGCTGGTGATCAAACCATCATTCTGTAGATATATGACCGCAGATGATGGTTATAATTATTCCAGTGAATTAGCTCTTTATTTATCGGGCACCCAGCTACAGGGGCCGATGGACGATGATGTACCGACGATTATAAAAATTTATCATTAAAGACATGATAATAAACGTCCAAAATTATTTTAGTTTTTTGCTGATGTTATAAATACACTTGTAAATTTCAACTATAAAATATTAAGCCTAGCTATATTTCACTAACATGTAGTTGCATTTATAAATATAAAAGCTTTATGCGAAGTGTTTTCATTCAAACGACTATTCTGCGTATGATAAACTTAAGTAATTCAAAGATATCTCAAATCAGTTCTCAAGACAGGAGACTATCAACACAAGCAGTGGGCGAACACAATATTGATTGAATTGCGGTTACAAAGCACACATAAGACTATATGTTCAATAATAACTTTAAACTTATATTATATGTACTGATAAATAGTATTGTCCAAATATGGCCGTTTCCCACGCAAACGTTCTTTGCAATACGAAGTATATGAACATGTAGGACAGATGAAATACTGACCTCGAGATTATTTCTATGGGCTTTACATAAATCACACTTTTAAAATAACAACTGTATTAATTGACTCATTGCGTTGAATAAAATATGTATTAAATGTATGAATGTGTCTGTTTTGTGGTGAATTTTAAACCTTAAAGTATTATTTTTTTACAAAGGATTAATGAGGCTATAAACAAATGTTTCTTTATTCCATTAGCATGATGTAATACTCCGTATCGCCTGTAGGATCACATTAGCGAGTACACAAAAATATATTAGCCTTTCTGGTAATCTCGGTACATTCCCGCGACACAACAAAGCATAAAAGACATTAACACGAACACAAAGGCTCCAGCGTTTCCTTTCCCTTTTATTAAAAGCGCATTTATTCCGAGCCGCTGCATCTCAGCCGCGAGGTCGCCGCGGAAGACGCAAATGCATCTCATAATTATCTGCACAACACGGCCCAACGCATCTGCACTGATTACAATCCGATCCGTTTGCATGGCGGAAAGTGCAGTCACGTTATCTTGAATCGCGTTTTTTCTGCGACAGCTTCAAGCTAAAACATGCTTCGGTCTATCTCGGACCTTTCTAGGTCAAACGGTCATAGGATAGATCGAAACGTGTTGAAATGATTATTATTTGTAAAATGAAAAAAAAATTATATAGGTCATGATTTAAAGTGTTAAAATCATGCGAAGGATACAATGCTTTGCAGTAATGATGAATTAGTGAAACTCAAAGGAGGCCGAATGCAAGAAATAGACTGTATACTGCAGTGCTTTGGTATTGTGGTTACATCGGCGATGGAAGCCGAATGTCAATGGGGTTGGTTAAGTTTGTAAAAAAAAGCTGTTTGACAGAAAAACAAGGATCATTCAATGCATCTTATCTGATTAAAGCTCGTGTTGCTGGGTATGTACCAAGCAAGAAATGAATAATATGGCGTTCGAAGTTAATAATTGTTAAAAAAAAATCAAGGTATAAATACAATAGAAAAATAAAAAAATCAGTTTTTTTTAATATATTTAAAATGGATAAAAACGGCTTTTTTTTATTGTATCACCGGTAACGACTATAAATTTAAAATGACGATTTTTTTAAATATAAAAACACAAAGAAGCGTTTGATTGAAACCACCGGTGCTTGCGGTCTCTGGGGAAACCACAAATTTAGCATTCGCTGCCAAATAATCTAGACACCCGACGTTGTCTCCTCACCTGACGAGAAAATCAATTTTACCTTAATTCACAGTGTCCTTAGGAATATGTCCAGTTAATGCAGAAAATATTTAAGAAATAAATCTTAAATATTTTCTATAGCATCAAGCAAATTAATGGATGCTGCTTTATGCTTTATATTTTATATTTCAAAAGTAAGTGTTCGTATGAATATATTTCATAAATTATAAAATAAAATTGACAGCACACACACGGAGCCAATTCTCAAAATCAATTGGCTGTATAAAATTGTATTAACATTTTTTTTTATGCAAAAATAAAAACAGATAAAACATAAAAAAAGCTATTAATAAAAAAATATTATTTCAATATATTCAAGGAAATTTGTATATGTAAAACGATTTTTTTTTTGTTTCAATTTTATATTGAAATATTAAAGCCATCGTTTTGTTATTTTTTTATAGAGCCTTGTTTTTTCTAGAGTAATACATATTAACTGTAGGTTTTTAATAAATAATAAAAATTATTTATTAAAAACATATATTATCTTTAATCGAGAGATTGGTTTCAAAAAAGACGTTTTTTATGCAAACGAACTAATTTTTGATGATAGCAATTCTTGGAAATTCCACATGACAAATTTACCAATCATTAAATAAACAAGCAAGTGCTAATATTGACCGCCGGGAGTACGTGTAAGCCATGAGAACGTAACGAGTATGCGATGAATCATAAATTTAAAGATAACAGAGGAATTTTCAGTGTAAATGTCGGATTGATAAAGCATACCGTATTGCTCGGTAAATACCACAATTTGTTAATAAGACTCGGTTGAGGAAGCAGTTTGCTATGAGGCAGGATGTCCAACGTCCAACGCCTCGCAAAAAGCCGAACAAAAAGACGCGACAAAAATTATAGTCACAATTGTACTGTTATTTTTATAGCTGTTCTACAATGGAAGCTAAAAAATTGTTTACTCCGAAAATTATAGTGCTACTTGCGTGTTCGTTGAAAAAAAAACAGGCTCTTAGTTGGGAAAATATTCACTGTAATTAAGCAATGATTTGAGGTTTTCTTTAAAGTGGAATCAATTATAAGACGCTTGAATCTCGGTTTTATTATTAAAGAGAACATCAAATAGCTTTGAGGCTGTTGAGATTTTGCTGGTATTGAATAAACTTTCAATCAGATATAGTCTTGTAATCTATTATGTACTTGATATTTATAGTGGTGTGATACATATACATATTCGGTATTAGGGGTTTTCTGTTTAATCAAGAAAATTGATAAGATGTAGAAATATAATATGTATAACGTTACTTAATAATGACATACATAAATGTATATTATATTATTCATTAAGAACCTTTTACCTTTTGTCAGGTGATAAGATGTGAAAATGATATCGTTCGAATGACAGTGAAAATCGACCGGATCTTTATAGGTTGGCACAATGAATACTAGTAGACAATGCACGCTGTCAACACAATAAATGTTTTTTATTTGCTAGGAATTTAACTGAAGCTAGAAACTCTTACGTAAGGTATGACAATAAAAAGGAAAGGACACGAAAGGTCTAAAAGCAAGATATTCCTGAAGTAAATTAAAACGCCACTCAGAATTTTTCCTCTATTTTCATTTCGCAAGTATAAGACGGAATCTCGACCGGAGCACTACGGCTACAATACAGAACAAACACGGGACGGGCCGACTCTGGAAAATGCAAGGCTGTGTTGTGACAATTAAAGCCTCGAAGGCATTTAAGTAACATACCACGGGCGGCGGGGACTGGGCAGCGACCCCCGGGGGTGGTTATTTATGTCTTCCCTTCGCATTCTCATGGTAATGTAAGATGTGAGATACTCCACGGCCCAGTGTTAACACTTGATAAAACGCCATTTGCATACGTCGCCTGGGCGATAGCGCTATTCAATTATTCGCATTTGACCAAAGAATATTACCGGTTAGGGAATTATTTCGTTACCGTCGGCATTGCATTTCGCCCAACTGGCGCTATTGAAGTGCAAATAGCCGTGGCGTGTATTAAATTATCTCACCGTGAAGTAGAAACAGGAATTTTACACAATACAGTCCTGGTACGTGCACCTATAGCTGAGCCTTCAGACTTCCGTAGCGTAAGGCTCTCGCATGGACGGAAGTTCCCATGTCCTGTAATGTGTGGTCCGTAATGAGTGTATCTCGCCATGGCCATGTAGCCTTCGTATAATAAAAAATATTACCAACTACGAGAAAGTGTTTCGTAATAGTTCCAAGTGATATGAATATTGTTTATTACATAACTTAGTTGTGATATTAAGGGAAGTATTCAATTAATTTAAAAATAACACATATGTACTCACTTCAATAACGCTATGCCAAATTACGTTTTTCCTCCCAACTATGTTTGATAAGTATAATAGACAAACCTGAAACAAAACAAAAGAACGAATTAGTTAAAAATTAACATTAAACAAAATTAAATAGATCGGTTAATAAATTGAAAAGTAAATTTAACTCAAATATATCTGAAATAAATATAAATATTGAGTTCCTAGAGCCAAAAGATGCAAAAAATAATAATGACTAAAATATGTTTTAAAAACGACCCCCTGTTCAAATAACATGATGGAGAAATTCAGGCGGAACATAATATCTTAGTAAACGTAATCGAAAAGCCAAGTTAAAGACGATGCCTTTGAAATTTCACAAAAAATAGAGCGAGATTGTGTTTACTTATTTAAATCGTATGATTGATTTAAAAAAAATAAATAAAGTAAGTTGAGGTGACTTTGCCTAGAGGGTAAATATGTACACGAGTTAAAATATATATTCACTAAAAAGTCATTGTTTATGGTAATTTACAAAAGCCCTTCTTTATTTCTTTTGAGATTTTAAGTATTTTCTTTTTAAAAGTAAATACAAATGGTCAATTGATGAGACGATTTTGAATCCCAGTAGTGTCTGCGAATAAATTTATAAGAATTTACCAAACGAGTGTCTCCGTAAGTTTCGCTAATGGCGTAGGCCGTTAGTTCTGGTGACTTATTCATTAGCATCCCTGGCGACTGCGAAGGGCGAAAACAATACAGAGGGCACGCATAAGTCACCCGGTAATATGCATAGCGGGCCGTGACCCGCCGGAATTATACTTGTAAATGAAATTAAAAAAAGAAAGATACAATAAAAAAAAAAAGCTTTTAACTTACCGTATCGAAAAATATATATTCGCGATCAATTTTCCCAGCGCGCCGCGGAAAAGGCCAAAATCAAAACAGATGGTAATGTAATCAAACGGAGAGATTCCCGAGTTAGAAAGGCATGCGAGCCGACCGAATTCTTTCTGAAGGCAGAAAATATATAGAAAGTTTCGGAAAAGTTTTCTATCACAACTCAAACTCGTAACTTGTCGGTTTTCTGTGTTTTTGGGTTTATTTGTAGGTACGTCTCCGCTGACATTAGACGCGGCCCGGGATATTTACCAAGTATGTGGCGTGGCGAAAAGTACTTGGAAGTTTGGATTCCCGCATTACGGCCAGAACCGCGCACGAGCGGCCAAGGAACGGTCTGCTGTGCCTCTGGACACAACGGAGCTTGAATCAGGACATAGACGTGAACAATACAATACTGAATAATAATATTAAATAATCTCATAAAATTTACACGAAATTTTATACCAAAAACTTCTCAAAACTCATGCAGTCACGAACCGTGTTTTTGTTGGAAACCAAAGAAGTGCTAAACATTCTGATATATCGGAGTTTTGCTTGGTTATATAATAAACGTATATGGATTGTGAGATAATATAAATATACGTTTGAGAATTTCAATGTAATATTCTTGAACGTTAACACTTGTAATAGAATTTAACATCGAGAAGCATTATAAATCACGTTCCGGTAACCATATTGGTCGTTTTCAGCGGATGTTAGACTTCGAAGTGCATTATATGCAAGTGTAAGAGCGAACTCCGTACGTACTCAACTACACAGGACTGATGTGCTATCGTATTTTATAGAGATTATGAGAGGCTATATTTCAACGCTGCAACCTTAGCATGTGAAACTTTTTACAAAAAACAAATTTAAAACTGCAGTGAAAATAATCGATCGATTTTAGAAATATAATATGGGAAGTAAGTAAAAACGACAAATAGAACAGTATCGTATTATATCTATTTATTTTAATAACGATCTGGTATGTTGTCTGAACAAATGAAAAATGTATAGTTACTCATCTAATCAATTTTTTTAATGTCGATCTATCAAAATTACAAAAAACGTATAATTTTATATGATTTACGGAGTTAGAATTCATGATATTACAACATACTCGTCGCGGTAATTGTGATATTCTCATCGTGTAATATATTTGCAAGATGGCGTCGTTCTCAGTTCGAGCATGGCGGAGCGAGGCTCGGGCGATGACGTACGTGAGAAGCCGCGACCCTCGATGAAACGGAAACATCGTAACTCAGGGAACAACATCTTAATTAGTGTGCAACTGACACTTGTATGGAAGGCTGATCTCTGATAATATTTCCTGCGATTCCCCGGCCCGAGGAGTTCGTCTCCACGATGGGATATCGCTAATAATAACCTGTTGGGTGTTACACGCCAGACTGCGCCATTACTTCAGCACGGGCGAGTCCATTGCAGTGCAACTGTGATACAAGGTGAGTAAAAAATTTGATTTATCGCTCATACGTAAGACGTTACTAGTAAATCTTATAGAAATACTTGCAGCAAATGATAAATGGTGTGATATTAGAGCTCAGAATGTAGACAGGAGAAAATATATTAAACAACACAAATAAAAATAATGTATAATAAATTTCCTATCATCCTGACAATTTATAAAAATATATCTTTTGAATTTATACAAAATAGAAATTGATTTAATTTTAAACTTATTTTTCATTGCTTTATTATAAAAGTTATTGGAGACACGTTTGTATATACTTATTACAGGACAAGGACCCGATTTCTTGGATAACAAGTACTCTACATAACAGTTGTCTAAATAATTTAACAATATCAGCATTTATATATTTATAAAATAGATCACAAATAACACTGAAGCGTAAATTCACAAGTTATCTGACATTTAGCGCATTTATTTACAGATACAATTCACAAAAGCACAACCGTTTTAAATTGAAACATTCTCCACAACACCAGCTCTCGGACGAATGAAATAAAGCGCCGAAAGCTGCCTTCAAGCTGCAAGGCTTTTGCAATGATACCAGTCATTCAGCTCCACGCCGAATTCATCAGCGTCTTTAGAATTCTTATCTCGCCCCACATCCGCCCTGTGACGTCACGCTTTGACAGTTTGTCACCCCCTCTGTTTGATTTTCGCCAAATATTTGGAAGTCTCGAACGACAGAAGACTAGGCGCTCGACGTCACAATGAAGACAATGAAAAATTAATTTAAGCATATTTAATCAAGCTAGTAGGTACAATTGACGATATGAGAGAATTTCATACTCAAACATGGGAGAGCTGGATGAACAAATAGCGCATGGGACTTTTGTTAATTTACAAGCATTCTGTCACCACCGCTACGCCGATAGTTGCGCCTTCGTATCCTATGAAATGTTATTGCAGAAAAAACTTACACATTACTATGAGTCCGACATAATTTGGCAATTTTTGTCCGATAACACCCAATACATTTGTGGGTGAGCAATCGGTGATTTAAAAATCTAAAAATTCGGGTAACGACTCAATTGCTATTCAAAACAAAAAATAATTATAATAAAAAAATATCAATATGATGGATTACAAATTTTATTAAATGTGAGCATCTTCGCCCTTTAAAGACTTCGTCCGTCTTCGGCAGGTCACTAAATATTTTTAAAAAGATGAAAGACTTTGAAGCATTTGTCACGTAGTAGAAACTTGATTTTTGGATATCTGCAAGGGATGCAATATATTCATAGTCCCGAGAATTATACAGGGCTGTTGTATTTATCAAAATGATTTATGACGTGCATTTCTCAAACGGAGAAATTTATACGATTCTTATAAGCTTTTGCGAAATAACTTTAACAATCAAATTTAGTGCCCTTTTTCCGCCACGGGCCGTAAATACGGCCTCGCTGTCGGCCGATATTCGTCTCGAATATAATATCAATTTTTCAGGATTCAGATGGAAAAAACTCCATTATTTCGATGCCAGGTGTTATTCGCTCGTGTAATACCCTGTTATAAGTCATTTCTGTAAGGTTTACGAATTGGAAAACTTTCGCATATTCATCCAAAAAAAGCCTGTTTTTTCATGAATACGAAACGCTGTATTGACTCCGGCGGTTACATTATTTTTTTGCAATTTTGTTTACACCAAGATCGGTGAAAGAGAAGTTTTTTGTGTTATTCATATACTGTATGCTATTTTAAAAAGTAAAACGGATACAACTTACACAACTTTCAAAATACAATACTATACATTTTCAGAGAAAGTGGGTAGTATAAATTTGGAAAATTTCCAAACATCACAATGCATACTGTACGTTGTGATAAGTAAGAGTGATCTTGCTTAAAATGATTACTATAAAGACACAAAAATATATCTTGTTGTTTAATAAAAAACTATTTATCTGATAATTATTTTTTTTTTAATTTTAGTCTTGTAAATTTGTGTGTAAATGGGATTAAACTACTCACAAATTACTATTTTTATCATTATCTTTTTGAGATTAAATAATTAGTAAACATCAAAAGTGCAAAATAATTTAAGTAAATCAATACATAAAAACTTTAAAGCATCCAGTGGAATTTAATTTATAAAAAAAGTTTGATGATTTATATCCAAAAACATTTTATATTTGTCAGTGTCACGCAAAACAAAGTTTTTGAATGCCTAAGTATTGTGGATTCATTTGTATCACATGTGCTTAGGTTCACATACTACATAACATTTTTACTGCCATATCGCTAAAGCAAGAATGTTTACTTGGTGTATTTTGCACATAAAGTAAGTCGTAATATTCGAGTTGCTACCAAGGAAGAAGCAAACGTGTCTAAGTGGAAGTTACATAAAACAATTAAGCTAAATACAGCCCTAATTATCTCCGCATTCCTACAAAGCACGGCCAGATTCCTGTGAACCGCATTGAAAATAGTTTTCTGCTTACGTCATTCTAAGCCCAATACCAAACTCGGGAAAACTTTCAAATATCGGTATAATTACTATGCAAGATAAATTGAAGAGGCCAAAACCATACAGGTATAAGAAGCATCTCAACGACCAAGGGATGAACAACGTTTTCCAATATACCAGTATACAAGACTACGTATAATTTAGCATAACTGTCGATCTCACAACCTTGTTAAATATGATATTATTAAAGACATGTCAAATACACTCATCGCTATTCAAAAAGTAAAATTCTATGTTAAAAAAGACAATATCGATATAAGATTATTCATAATCCACCTTTGAGCGAGTAATTTAAAATGTGTACATCTAATAGTGCTTTAAATTATCCATTCTACAAATCACCTTGGAAATAAAACCCAAAACCTAAAATCAGTATTACACTTATGCTAAAAACACGGATCGCCACTGATAAAACTTCATTGAAAAAATATATATATATATATTTAAAGAACCTCATGCCAAATATCTCTAAGAATTTTTCGCATATAAAATATTCTAGGGTTGCGTTAGGTAAGGTTAAAAATTATTTATAGAAATACATATTACTTCCTTTATCGTGTAGCTACACGTGTCTCCCTCTCATCCCCCGCATGCTACCGTAATTTGTGTGGAGGCCCTCAATTTGTGCAAACATCCCTAACCACGAACCCGCCCCATGCGCCATATGCCAGAGACGTGACGTAATGAGTATATCAAAATACATATCGATCGGCCCGCTAGAGTTGTTCTGTGATTGAATACGTCGCGTGACTGGCAACGTATGTGGAGGCGAGGGGCCTCGAACAGCTGCAAAGACCGCACATCCTCCTCACGAAGAAGGATCCTGACTTTCTAGGCTTTAGACTTTGAATTCTGTACCCTGAGCATATCGGTAATGGAGTAGTGGACTTGTAGAATGATTGTAGAGGGATATACTATGGAATTACCTTGTCGAGGTAAGGGGGCTTCTGCTATTGTTTCTGTAGCCTGCTGCAGAAGGAGTATCAGATCTAAGCGCCAGAGCTTTGAAAGGTTATAAAATAATGTTATTGGGCAGCAGCAATACGCAGACTTTTCCTTCCAATATAAAACTGCGGTGTAGAAAGACCCGGGGACCCACTACACTCCATTCCCCTTAGAAAACCATGAACACTAGCTCAGCATGAGTATATGCTCACTGAAATGGTCGCCAACCTCCTCTGATAGGCATTCGATGAAAAAGAAGACTTTGAACATATTCCAACACAGGAACCGAAACGTCGGAGTAAACAGAAACGTTCAAGCAGCTCTACACACAAGAACCAAAATCATCAGTAATCATTTTGATAACGAAATTATATAAATATAAATAAACCAAGTATGGTCTCAAATACTATTAACATTTATCATTGTTACAAAGCAAGCTCGTTCGCACAATAGAAGCATGTATAATTTAAACTCAATAGGTAATAAAAAAATATATATAAAAAAACAGGTGCTGCAGAAAGAACCTATTGATTCTAGGCAGTATTAGTCGAATGTAGAAAGGGCTGAGTGTTTTTTAAGGGGCAATTTTTAAAAAGGTGACCTATTTGCCATCAATAGATAAATGGAGTGCGGTCTTCTCAGAAAGGCGGAAGGGCCCGCGCGTCAAACGCCTTTCATTCTGTTTACAGGAAGTGTAAAAGGAAGAGACTCAAAAGTGTAACCAAAGTGCGGCATTATCGGAAGATACGTCACGAGCTAACTGCACACATTTCGAACACGATAAGTCTAGTAAGGCTGACACAATTATACCTGTACTGATAAATATCTATCCAATTGAAACAGCCACATAAAAGGCAGCAAATGCATTTATTTTTCATCCTCATTTATTGGCAGTTATTATTTTATTTATAGTGGACAGTTATTGTTTCGGAAACGTTTCGAAATAACAATACTACTTTTATTGCCATTTATAAAATAAATATACCATCTCTGAAATATGTTTTTATTCGTATTTGCTTGTAACAATTAAAATTTCTCAACTAAATACCATAACTGTTCAAAGATCTTAGTCACATTTTAAAGATTAAGTACAATTATTTCCATAGTAATTACTATTTTTCTTGTATTCATGAGGTCCTCAGTAGAAAACTTCTAACAAGGCAACATTAACTGAGCTCGCTTGCAGCCTTATTAATATTTATGATAAATTTAGTGTTTTATAGTAGACTACAGATAACCCAGTATCTAACGAGCGATATGCAAGACAGCAAGCATGTCTACTTAGGCGATGACCTACATGTCAAAAATTATAATAATTTGATTTATGAATCCATATCGTAAAAATTTACATGACTTTTGTGATGGTGATGATAAAGTTAAGAGATCTACATACCGCAAGTACCTCCCGGTATGGGCTGCACCGAGTCGTGGGCCAGTTCTCGATAGAGCGATAGAAAGGATGATAGGTTTTACTAGTGATGGCCAAGAAAATACAAAATATTTAAGCATTGTCAACGTAGCAGCTACTTAGGCAGTTGCATTGCAGAATTCAATATACAAACTTTAAAAAAATATTTTTTGGTAAACATTTTTGCTGCAATAAATTTGAAATGAAATCATCAACGCTCCGAGCAATATTTGTAACTACCTGTTAAAATTTTATAAATAGTGAAAGTTACACAAAAACCTGCTACTTTAGTTTAAGAGAAATAGCTCCGACAGTAGCAGCTACTACTCGCTTGGCCCATCACTAGCTCCACTGTCAAGTACTTTGATTTTTGACCTTTCCAGCTGGCGTGGGCAGCGCTGACCGACACTTAGATGGGAATATGTTTTAAAAAATACCGACTCGGGTTACCGGATGCGGACAAATCCATAAAGAGAAACGTCTTTTATAAATTCTGATGTAATCGCAGGGAAAAATAATTTAAACTTTGCATCAATCACAGAAGAAGGCAATCGTGTTTTATTAATGTACGGGTATATAAAGAGGCACCAGAACTACAAGTAATTTTATAAATTATAGAGATATTTATTTTGTAATATAATAGAAAAATATATAAATAATAAAAAACCAAATAGTTTAAAAAACACTACTCAGCTTCAGGAAAAAAAATCCCAAAATCAATTTTTTCTATGAATGCATAATATTTAGCAAGTAGCAATCGCTTTCTTGCATATAAATGACTCATCATATACTTTATTGGTATGGTGGTACAAAGGCTATGTATGAATTTAGATTATCTCTGTTCAAATATAAAAAGATATATCAATATCTCAACGTGATGCATAAACCGTTAGTATGGTTACAAAAATCATTGTTGCATACTTACTTTCTTACACAACAAAATAAACACAGTTACATTTTATCATTTCGGTGTCTTAAACGGTTCTAAGAATTTAATAAAATGAAAAATAATCAAGATGGGGCTGCACAAAATCACTGCCAACATGTGACGTACCTTATCTATCAAAACGACGATGTAGGAACATCAAAATAACACAATTTCGTAGGTAGATTTTGTGATTTCCGGAGTATCCGCTCGCGCGGTTCCCTGAGAGAATTTTTTATGTCATTTTTTATTGAAACATATGAGGATAATGTAACATGCGGCTTCCCAAACAGAACAATAAAAATAAAATGTACAATGAAACGAGCGACACCGCTTCCTTATGCAAACATTTATCAAAAATTCTCAACAAAAAAAAATGACAAACATCCAATTCACGGGGTAAATCATTTTCATTACGGGCGGTGTGTTTTCGTAGATCCAGATTTTCGGCCGGGACCTCTCGCAATATTTTTGCGTAAAAATCGTTCCGCTACACGCTTGTGATACTCGATATCTTGCACTACCTCCCAGTGAGGAATGGCGATCGTAAAAATGACAATCGTGGCAGCGCTCCAAGCTGGAAACGAACCGAACGGAATTGAACCGCCTTCGGTGGAGTAACGCGGGGTGACTTTATGCCGCTTTTAGTGGAGTTTAAAAAGTGATCATCAACTCGCATGCGCTGCACATGACACACTGCATGCCGGCAGAGCATTCTTGGCACACTTGCTGACGCTAAATAAATTTAACAAACCGGCTCTACCGAAATCGTATGTGTAAAAGACACTTTAGAATGCGATAAAACACAAATA
The DNA here is from genome assembly GCA_022113835.1 of Atopsyche davidsoni. Lineage (NCBI taxonomy): Eukaryota > Metazoa > Arthropoda > Insecta > Trichoptera > Hydrobiosidae > Atopsyche > Atopsyche davidsoni. Next base: position 2,135,924 of record JAILWY010000006.1, on the reverse strand, counting down.
TTTTCCAACTCATAAATTCAGTACACTATGATACGAGTCAAGTCGTGATCTCGTATTTGGTAAAATATTTTTAGTTATTTTTTTAATACGTCTATGAACTATTTTAAAATAATGAAGGTGGCTACAGTTGAGTAAAAGTATTTGATAAATATAGCAACAATTATGGTGCAGCAACATTATATTTCACAATCCCATTTAGTCTTATACAATGCAAGAATCGTTACAAAAACATCCTGAAAAGCTATTACATGCAACAGTTCACGATTTTTTAATACTTATTAGTATAAAAAATATAGGTATAGCAGACCTTAAAATAAAGCATGACTGTGTTTGAAAGAATCAAACTATTTCACTACAGTATGTTTTAAAGATAGCAGTCAAATCATACTCAGACACGTTAGTATCTCAAAAAAAAAAAAATTATAATAAGAAGACGACTTGGAGCCTTAAATAAAATAACTGACGATTGAGTGAGAAGATGCGCAGAGGAAAATAAGAGAACAGAAAGTTCAAATTCAGAAACAATAAATTAATTTTTAAAATAGAATTTGACCCTTGTATTAAACTCTCAGCAACAGTCAGCTTTTTAAAAATATATTAATATAAGAATAAGTGATGGGTAATATATCTTATTGCTTTCAGTACATGAGTTTTTATTAAAGCAATATCAAAAGCCGTTAAGTCCTTTAGATATGTGTGCCAACAAAAACACTAAGTGTCAAACAAAAAAAACTTTTATTTATCTCGACGTTAGGCTCTACATCAAAATAACAGTAAGCGTATTTTCGTGGAATATTTTTCTCATGTGTCGTAGCAAATTTGATTGAAAATAATATAAAACGAGTCACATCAACATGCGGGTTGAAAGTAACCCCACGTAAGCGATACCGCAAAAAGGCCACGGGGCCGCGGATCGCTGGCTATGCAAAATCACCGCAAAAGAATCCTTTTGCAGTTGGGCTGGTGCAGCGCTATCCGGGTCAGTCTGAACTTGCAATATTGCATATTCCATACGAGCGTGGCGCATGCAGCTAAGATGGTCGTTACTGTATCTTATCACATGCTAATATATTGCTAAATCGCTAAGAGCTGGGGGCCTTAGCACTCCATAGATAACTCGCGCGCCCCGCCGGTAGCAATACAGAGTTATGGTCCCGAACAACGCCCACTGCACTTATGAGGTGTGAGCCAATCGATTACCAAACTTGAAAATGAGATGTGTACTTGGCTGCGATTCCGGGCGACCCCAAATCAACAATCCAAATCAAAGTTGTGTAAAACATCAATGAGATTCATAAAACATTGCTTTGGATAACTGATAATGATATTATAAGATAACAAATCACAGTAGCAGATATATATAACAAAGTAACCAATATCAATATTTTCTACAATACAGACAGTTGAATCGGTTTTTAATATCGAGACTGTGAATAATGTATTTTTTACACTATACATAAATAAATTTACGTTGAAAAATACTAGAAATAATATTGCCCCAGCCATGGCCGGTGAGTGTGCGTACAAACAACGAGGGTATAATTATTATTACTATCAAAAGTAGTTCTACTTGTAGTATGCATACCCTTTGTAATCTCGTTAAAATCTTACAGCCATGTGTCTAAGTAGCAAACTACGCGAGAGTTTAGTTTAGTAAGTGGCCGATATTGACTGCGTTCATCCGTTATCAATATTGGAGCTAGGAATTCTCCGCTCGTAGGGGAATTCCCTACAAATTGTTGGGTACATTTCCAAAATGGCTTCCATAGTGTATTTGCTTGATAACTGAAATTTCTACGATTCAGAATATGTGCAATACAGTTTTCAATTAATCATAAACTGTAACGTTTATTTGCAATATAAACCGTTACTTCATCGCGGTATTTTGTTGGAGTTCTAATCATCGATATGAAGTTAAATGAAAATTTAATAAAAAGAAGTTAAGTATCTAGAATTATAGCTGAATGTATACAATTATTCTATAAAGTAACTGTTGAAGGAATTTCAGCGAATGTAATTAAGACAATTTAAAAAAACGAGGCTTTTGCGAATGCAAATTGACTAGTATTAGGAGATATTACGTATAACAGTGTAGTTTATTAATAACGTATATAACTAAGGTAAATAGAGCACAGATAATAACAATCACCTAAAAAAAATATTGAGAATTTTCAATGGTGCATCTAATCCGATGAGAATCTGAAAATACATTTATTGGATCAAAATTTTGAGAATTAGCTTATTGTATGATAATTAAGATAATATTCTGCAAATTAAACACGCCAAAATTACACTTCGGGGCGATTTTTTTCATAATATTAATGTTTTTATACTCAGCACAAAATTTCTTAAACTAAAAAAAGTCTATTAGGAATGGCCACACAATATTATGCAATATTATTATGATGAATTAGAACATTTGACAAGCCAATAAGATTCGGTCCGCTTATATTGTAGCACATATGATCTCCATGTTCTTTGCACGATATCATTGCTATCATATTTTCTATTCCAAATAAGTGTAGACGTAGTTCACGAAATGTTGGCAAACCGACATCAAAATATTCATTCCCATTTAGATTAAAAGATTAAATAAATCGATCCCTAACTATTAGCGAGTACATTTATAGCACGTTATAAACGGTAATATAATAGCGTAGGCCTGCGTTTACCATAGACCGCATATTATACCATAAACACTGTCTGGTTTAGGAAGCCAGGTCTGGTATAGAGTAACCACCATCCAACAAAACCATTAGCAGCAGCCAAATCACAACCTATTCCACAGCTAACCAGCTTAATTAGTGACCGACTTGACAAAAAATTAATCAATATCCCAGCGAGAGAAACTTCGGTCCATTTTATAAATAATTAAAACTTTAGACGTTGCTTGCCTTCTGATATTTTTAATGTGGATTTGATAAAAGTTAATTGATTGTTTAGGTTTCTCAAACAAATATAGAAACAAAATCGTGACAAGCAAATTAGGCTGTGCTGATAATTTGGGTCCCGTGTAATAGATCTTGTTATAATTGGACAGGTTTGGTTGCAGATAAGAATAATAAATAAGAACTATACAATATATACTATCGCTAAAAGGTTGCGACGTTCTGATCATTGAGACATAAAAAATATCTATTATATAAAATATATATATACTACCCCAATGCAGAGTACTTGACCAACATTGTGCTGATATTCATTGAATAAAAAATAATTAACAGGTTGACAGTTGAATTTCACTACTAAATGTCATATACAACCTTACCTAACTTTAATAATAAAAATTACATTTCAAAGTTGTTAAATGTGAAATACTTTATTCATACTGTAATTTTCAAAAGCCTTTACTATTTATTAATAGGTTGAAATATTTCATTATATGGCCTTTTTTTTCGTCACAGCCTTTGCATTTGCATCAAGTTATAGCTTACTTATCCTAACCCAATTTAACTTCGAATATATATAATACATTCAATAGTTAAACCTCTCCGCTTTCCCCATTATGTTGCTTGTGCATGGCTGCCATTTTGTACCGTGAGCGTGTGTAAAGGATCGGTAATGGAGTAGTGGACCCGGGGACCCACTTCACTATATTCCATGAACACTGGCTCAGCATGAGTGTATGCTCAGTGAAATGGTTGCCAACCTCCTCTGAGAAAAGGCATTTGATGAAGAAGAAAGTTAAAAATGATTTATTTGGATAGCCATTTTCAATAAGCATTACTCATAATTATTTTCTTTCAAATCTTCATATGTATATGTAATGAATCCATAATTTCAAATAAACAAAAAAAAAAAAAAATAACAATTAAACAAAGGGCTGGAGTGTTGTAGATACAGTATGAAATCGCGATTACGAGTTGTTCGCAGATATCCCATCACTCAGCCTCACTCGGCTCCATTCGGCTCCAAGATTTATTCGCGCGGGGGCTCGTCGTAAACGCTAAGCACCGCGAGGAGAATGAGCATGCAGGCTGTGGTGGTGATGGTGGTGGTGGTGGTGGTGATGGTGGTGGGCCCGCGCCCCCGGGGGTAATTCTGCTTTAGTGGTGTCCCGGCAGGGCGATGCCGGGACGTCACTACTTTTTAAACGCACTAAAAGAAACGTACTGCAAAATTATGACTTGCCACAAAACATGGAACACCAGTAGTAAAAGCTCGTTAAAGTACCACATTTTTGTTGTAATTTTAAGGCTGTAGTTATTTACATGACGTGTCCGTCCCTTAATAAAACTAAATTAAAATTTTACCCAAATATACACATATTACATAAATATATTTTTCTTCTGATTCCTCTCCTCATAAGAGGTTTGTGAGCATTTCATCGGCCTCCAGCCACTGACGCAAAGTCCGCGTCCACGAAAGCTTCCTCCTTGCAATGCCCCTTTTTCCATCGATTATTCCTTGTACAATCAACTGTAGGATTCTATATTTACCTAGAGACCTTCCGCTTCGTTTATAGCTACATTTATATAGCTAACATGGTCAAGTCTAACTATTTTCAATTCCATTAAGCTATTGTACAAAAATCGATACTTACGATATGACATACATGAGATGGTTTCTCGTATTATTTCTTTTATTTGAAAATATTTAAACACGTACTGCAAAGTTTTATCTTTTCACAAAACAAGAAACTCAATTTAAAAGGTCGTTAAAGGGGCGAACCTTTTGTTGTTATTGTCCATCTGTAATTATACATGTAAATGTATCACATTTACCTTAGCTACGTTTAATTGAAATATTTTTTTATACAAACATTTTTTAAATGTCGCTTACTGGTAAATTTAATGTATCGGAAAATTAGTATTATTACCTCCAACATCAAACATACGTATTTCTTCAAATGTATGAATTATCTGTGTAATAAAATTAGTATTAAATACGATAACGTTACGACTTTTTTTCAAATAAATATAGCTCTTAGAGCAATTACCACAATGACAAAGTCGACATAACAATTAAAATCTTATATTAGGTTTCGGAAAAAACCTGCTATTTTCCATGATTACGTCCAATTAATTCGTGATTTACGTGTCTTGGGTATTCGATGCGTATCGATACCGCGACAGCTTGTCATATCACGGTGATGAAGGGCGTGAGGTATCGACAAGCCTTCACACGCATGTACAGCAACTCGCAAATAATCCTACGCCACGGAGCTCTACAAGAAATCTGCTAAGTGTACATGGCCTTATTGAACTTTCATACTAACATTTATGTATACACATATATATTTATATATATATATATATATATGAAATAAGGGGGATCATCGGGGTAGTAGGAAGCCGAAAAGACATTGGAAGGTACAGTGGATAGACGACAAGTGGGTGCATTAATTCGGATGTTGGCGCGAGGCTGGCAACAGTGCATAGATATATGATTAGAGAGGACCTTCATCCTTAAGAAAGGAAAATAATTAACGGATAAAATATCATTGACATTGACATAAGCTTTTGCTGTTTACAGATCGTTTGAATGTTGCTAGCTAACCACGCAAGTAAACATAGCATTATTTTATCAAAACGAAAATAAATTGGCGAATAAAATAAAACACCGTTCAAACACGCCCCACGTTACATTGGCAGTCGTAAATCGACATTTATATATATTTTCACATTTGATTTACGCAGTTAATACATTTTTATACGAATTTTATTCAGATTGACCTTCCCTATCACCCTTTAGCATATTTGTATGTACATTTTATATAGAATTCGCCATGATGCCCCGAGTATATTTGAAGATGAGCCGTATATATATTTCAGGGCAAAAACGCGTCGTTCATCATACAAAGTGTTGGAGGTTTGGTTTATTTCCTTGTACATCCGTATTCTTTGTACGAAGTCCCCAAGAGGGATCTATTTTAATGTATTAGCCCAGCGTTCGGTTCACTTCCAGACGCTTCCTTACAATGTTCATATTTCCATGTCAGTCAAGTTGTGAGACGGGATGATATATGCACGAGGAATAAATGAAAATAAAACTTTGCGTTGCCACTTAGAAAAAATGTTAAAAATTTATCACTAGTGCCCGAAGGAAGATTATTTATATTTTCTACAAAATCATATTTCTTTGTCCAAACTCGTTTTCATCAAAGCGAAATACTACCTCAAATAAATTATAAAAAAACATGCCTCCTTTTTAAGTAACTACTTTTGTCTTAAAAGCTTATTTGACCTTGAGAATACCGTACACATTAAGCAACGTATAAAAATTATAATCAAACATGTCGAGGCAGGACTCAGGGAACAAGGGAGCAAGAGTCAATTGCACTCTTGCTGATGCTTTTTTTGTTATAAAAAATATTTCATGTAATCAGCAGTCTAGAAAAATTTACTGAACGATTGTAAAACAATAACTTTAGCTATAAAATTATTGGGTTAACTGCACGCCACAGGCAATCAACCTATCAATCGGTTTGTACCAATTCAATTTACGATCAAAACCATTCCGTGGCACTCAAAAGCAACCCTCGTTGCAGACCCGCCGGCCAGCCAGATCGTCAACAATGGGACTAATAACCCGGATCGGGGTATTGCACATTCTCGCCTACAGCTCTGGCTATTGCTGATGATGCACGGAGACTGCAGCCGTCGCTCCAGGCTAATTGCTCAAACCTAATCATGGGCCATGCCCACCTGCAACGCCGCCAGGAACTGAGCACCACCTCGAGTGATCGCTGATCGCTCGGAATGGGACATGACGCAGTCCAGTCGGAATCGGTACAAAAGATTCAGTACGAAACGTTCATAACACTATGCAGGTTGACACGTATATTTACATTTAAAAAATAAACCTTACGTACATCTCACCTATTCTAAAACAAATATTCTAACACAACATACATGAGCTGTTTCCTTGAAAATACAATAAACCTATGCGTGCCAAAACGTCAATAAAATTAATATGTAATAATAGCTTTAAAAAAATTATCTTCCTAATCAAAGTACCTGTTCTCTAGAAATACCTTATTTATTTTTATTTGCACTCTAAGTTGGGTAACAACCATGTTTCACGTCCTTTCTCATATTCGAAGGTTTCGGTTCCATAAACTGTGATCTTTGAGTTTAATAATGCCAGACTAATCTATTTGCGAAAACTTTGCTTAAAAATTGTGAATGAGAAAATGTTGCTTTTTATTAAATTATTTAAATTATTTTAGTTATTTTACGCACTGTTTAATATATATCGAATACGCTTAAATTTAATAGTTTTGGAAAAAAATAAAATAGAAGATTAAATATCTAAGTCTCAAACTTGTTTGACTATAAAAAAAAGCCTTAAACCATAATCTACTTAAACTTGTAACACAGGGAAGGAATGCGAATACAACGGCTGAAGTCTCGTGATTAATTATATCTGAAAGTAGTTGGGGTGATCATGGAACCGATATTTTTTTACTGCTGTCTTTTTACATCCCTAAGAAAACTTAAAGTTACTCACTTTCATGTCTGAGAAAAGGAATAAAAACTCAAGAGTATTATTCGTGAAAAAGTATCAAATTATATAATATTTTTAACTACACGAGTAGCAGACATCTAAGCTCTGATAATCCCTGGACGTTTATAATAAAATTAGAGACCGCAAGGGAAAGCCATGAAGGCCAGCAGCAGGAAACATTAAGAGGCAATTATGACTGAGTGAGATTTTATAAATCTCCGACATTCGTTTTGTTGCATACAAGTAAATAATAAATAAAATAAAAATCTGCATCATAGATTTTTTTTTCGGTTTAGCTTAAATAAAATTGGAAAGTCTAGCTTCACCAAGATTTTTATTCATGTTTGATATATTGTAAGATTTTATTAAAAAATAAAACGAAAATTCCATGCAATTGATTATTCATTTAATTATTTTTCTTTGTAAATTTATTAAAAGCAGATAAACGCGTCAAAGATGACACTTCTTTACACATAAATGACAGGAAGCAATCAATAAATATATTTTTATAAAAATACGTTGGGACCGTTGTAAATTTTTTATAATTCCTTAATTGACGTGATGGAAGGAGCCGACAGATAACGTCTACGTTTGATTGAGCTGGCTTTAGAATTAATTAAAGTTGGCCATTATTTTAATCGTTATTACAAAAAAGGTACTAAAACAGCTAAGGTATTTGAATAAGAATGAGTATTCAACGTCAGTCAATGAAATGGGCAATAGAAAGTTTTATTAAAGAAGTTGAACGCTTGCGAGATATATACAATTATCTGAAAACAACCCCGTATTCAATATTAACGAAAAAAATCCCTTTGAAGCTTTGCAGCTTTATAGAATATAACTTTAAGGTGCCTGTTTCAATGTTATATAATCCATAACTAAATTGAGAGTCTTAATATAAACTATACACAAAAAGAATGAGATATTTGAGCTAACATTATCCAAATGAAAAGGCTATGAAAAAGAATTTACTGTAAGATTAGCAAGTCTGTAACTGAAAGAAGGCCATGTATACAAAAGGTTTGAAGCAATTAGAGGCAACTGCGGTCTGGTATTGTCTTGATTTCTAAATTTTTTTTATCAGAAAGTACTTTATCAAAAGGTTTTTTTTTATTTAGAGAAAAATTATATTCAAATCCGGGATCCCATGATAAGTAAACGATGTATAACGATCTTAAATAGGCCTGGCAGAAATTCTACAAACCTTCCAGTATAAAAACTATACATGTTTAAAAGAATATAAAACTGTTGTAAAATCCAGACAAAAATATTACGTGTAAAATCAATAATATGTGTTATGTATATTTAGTAATAAATTCCATACGCATTGAAATAAGGTTGATCTTTGTGTCAAGGTAGACAGACAATAGATATGAATTTATATTCATTATATTAGGTATGTACACAAGTTCGGTCTATACATTGTATTTTAGTTTTGTTTAAATTGATCCTAAGGCAACGAAAGACCTGGCATTGAGTACTTCGTAACGCCTTGGGTACATTAAAGGCATGTCGGTGGGCGTCAATCAACGCCTTTGTAGCTGCTTCTAGCTAGAACAATTTCCTACCACACTGCACTAATTAAAATAGAAAACGTTTTAGATTCAAAATATTAAAAAATATCATATGCTATAAAAAAAAAATCGTTTTTTAATCTAATTATAAAGTTAAGTGTTATTATCGCAACTTCTTGATGCCTTTGCCATCTACCACTGTACTAACATTCATGTCTTATTCAAAGGATGGAAATTTACAACACGCCACGTGACTTTACTATGTGTGTAATTACTTTCTACCTCCATTCCATAGAATTAACACCTAAGCCCAGCGGAATTACCCGAACCCGCACGAAGCTGCACGAATCCGCGTTAGCTATTAACATTCACTGTACCTAACATACACACTGTGAAAGCAAAACTTAATACTGATCACAATTATAGATAAGTCGTGAAATATTAAGATTCATTTTACATAGAAAAACACTAATCAATTATTTGATTACGTACTACTAACTTACTCAAATCTTACGCATATATATCAAGTCAACATATTAATTACTTATAAATATTATTAAGTAGGGTTTTCAGGAAAAATGTGTGTACTTATTTTCTTCTCTTCAAGTAGTTGATCAAGCTTAAATTTATATCATCCCTTTTCACTAAGGGTAGAATCAAATATCCGGGTTCGGTGTCGTAGTTCAAAGAGGGTAGTCTTTTATTTGAACGTCTATAAATAAATAAAAATCTAATAGATCTCACTTTGAAATGGAGTCCTTGCCGAATGCGTAGTCCCGTCCTAGGGTATGGAATTCATTACATGAATTATATGCGGTTGGCTTATTTTTATAACATTAAAGTAAGAGTTAGTTCTGTAGTATCTTCACTGACACGAACCTCATGATGCTTGTCCAAAATCAAAACTGTAAATTTCACAAATTTTATAATTAAATAACTTTATTTGAACAAAAAAAGCGAAAATAATATGAAAATAGCAATAAGCAATAAACACTGCAAATTGTTGCATGAGAACCTTAGAAATATGCATTCAAAATATATATTATTAAATTTTGAAATATACTTCGAAAATGTGTTAAAAAACCTATTATCATACATTCAATCATCAAATCCCAGGCTTGTTATAATAACGGTATTTGTCTTATTATACACATTATAATATTTTAAATAAAATACATGAGTGATTTTTCGACATGTTAATTTTTATTGGTGACCGGTTTCGCCAACCTTATACGTTGGCATTATCAAACTGAGTTGAGGAAAACTCACTCAAGTATTTTAGTTAAAATATTAAAATGGAATTCCACCAAGTACTCCCTGTCAAAGTATTGATTATTTACACACATTAGAATCAAATACTTTTACGGAGGATTTGAAACGGAAACCCACGCTTAGCATGTGACTGTGTTTACAACTGAAAATAAAAAAATAACAAACTACGCACACAATAATTCAATCTGAACAAATATTTGCTATGTGCGGATTATTTGCTACTATATCAGCAAGATGTGGAATTCGCAAAGCAAAACCCTTGTAGCAGCAGGTAAACTTATTAACTATAAGTTATTAATATTGATATATATTATAGATGCTCATCATTCTCTCCGCATGCAGCTAGGTGCATGTGCACTGTACGTGACGCATAAGATCGCAGCTTATCACAGGTAGCCTGGCGGTGCTGATAATTGCAGTACGACCGCGCCGTCTGCGGAATAGCGATCCCCGAGACACCTGCTCAGCATCTTGATACACAACACATATTGCCAAACTTATTAGCCGCACGACCAATGCTTCTAAAATATAAAAATAAACCTAATATCTTATAAACAGATAAATAAGAGATAAATTGCAATAGGGACTAAAAAAATCTTCAGATAATTTCAAAGTGTTTTCAAATAAGTATGTTTGGTGATACGTATCAATTCTGCGAGATGCGAGAAACTATGAGACCTCAGTGCGTCAAAAGTAAGTTTAAACGTCGGATTGTAAGTTATTTATTTATATACAAAAATACGTATGTTTTACAATAATGCAATACACCAATTTGTCAAGTTCACGTGAGGCCAGCGGCCGCGATAAAATTAATATTTATAAATACGTGCCAAGCATGCATAACTTGTCATTGCCCAAAAACGCCATAGTTACAATAATTATGTAACGTTCCGCTACATAAAATTATGAACTCGTATACAAGCCGAGTACTTAAATTTAAATTGCAGTAATAAAGTCCAAAGTCTTCATCTGTGCCAAGTGAAAACAGAAACCGCCTGAATGTAAATGAACGTGCATAAGAAATTATTATTTGTACAATTTTTTTCGAAATACATTGACAATGATAGAATATTTTTACGTATTCAATTAATATATACAATATGAACGACGCGAGCTCACTAGCGCAGTAACGTCATGTATACTAAAAAAAAAAAAAACTTAGTACGCCTTATTAAAAATTCAGACTGTGTATAGTTAAATAATTACTAGCAATAGTGACAAAATATTAAAAATAAAATTTACGTTGGAGAAAGAAGTATATAAATGGTATTCACAACTTTCTCGGTATTTAACCACAGAGACCTACAGTAAATGTCATAGTAAAGTTATGATTCAACGGCGTATTTATTTTATGATTTTACATTTATTAAAATATAATTAAAAACAGTATGTGATTTTACCAAAGCTTGGAGTACTTAGATCTAATTTATTGAACGAATCTGACTAATCCAACCCCCAGTGATATAAACAAGGTTCCAAACTTTTAACTCCAATTCTCCAAGTCTTGAATAAAAAAACACAAATAAAAAGACACTGTTTGCTCGCAAATACATCCTTTTATCCTTCGTTTTTTTCAAACAGTTTTAGCTAAGAGTTCTAACCTGTGAAACAAAAACAAAAAAATTTGCTATACGCGATTAAAGAAACGTGTGTTTGTAATGAGAAAAAATACTGGGGTAGTGTGATTTGTATAAATGATACGAAAAACAAAAAGCATATTTTGCATAGCAGTATTTGCAATTCAATTCGCTATTTTTTCTGCGAATCGGGTAAATTCTCGGATCGGACGGATTTCATTAGAACGAGTGCTGAGGTATTTATCGTTACGCCGTTTATAAATTGCCGTGGGATAGTTTAAAAAAGACTTACTCTTAGTCTACCCTATTTGAAACAAATTAATTTCTTTTATTTAAATTTACTCATTGTTAATGCTTGAAAACATGGCATGGACTTGTTTCTTATAATGTGTGTAACATATAAATTGACTTTATAAATTAGCGGCGAAAAACTTTAACTTGCAAGCTTGTCAGAATAAGATGAAATTTACACTCGGTTTTATTCCTAAAATACAAAAAAAAATCTATTGTTTTTATACTTTAATTTTAACAATAACATCAAAGTGGAGTGAGTAAAGTTTTAGGTAAAGTCAATAGGTCAAAAGAGTTAATATAATTTCATATTATAATTTCAAGAAAATTTAATCAACAAAGCATTATTTTTGTAATTTAAAAAAAAAGTAAGTCACACTCTTTAGAATTGTGGAGAATTAGATTCCGTAAATGGCAAGCCCAGCGTCGAGCATTACTGAGAGTGTTCTGAAAATCCTGTAATTTATTTTATATTCTTTCAGAAAAGCTGAAATATTCGCGACATGTTTGTATTCAAAAAGGATTCAATCTAACAGAGAACAAAGAATCTGCAACCTTGAAAATGCGTAATAGAATTCATTCGTGGCATTTCTGTCTTGTTCTTTTTGCGTAAAAAAAAGTTCCTCTGTCAAAAGCGGCGCAGACCTCGCAAGGTCAGGACGATGTAAGCATTTAGTACCTTCGTATTCTGTTCAGCAAATACTGATTAAATTATATTTATTATACTCCTTTCTAATAAATAAAATAATGATAATACTACATTTCATGCTGTAAACTCAAAAATATGATGTAGATGTGAATGAAATCGTTCATTGAAAATGTATTGAAATTCTACATATTTATTTAACGAATTAAAAATAGGCAACGTGGCGAGATTAAACATTTGTCCTAATGATATATTTGGTGTAATTATTATTTTTAAAAAAATCTTATTATAATATATATCTTTTAACATGTATCAATGCAAAACTTTGTATGTTAAGAGAATACGTTTACATGAAACGTTTTAAATGTTCAAACGTCCCAATGACATAATTGTTGATCTCAAAACCAACCGCAGTTAAAAACTTTACTTTGTCACGCCACAATAATTGTTATTGTAATTGTATGTAAATTTATTTCAAATTTAAATACAAAACACACTATTTCTGCCGAGTACACGCACTTAGACGATCTTATCAAAAGTATTTTAAGCCGGTCTACTTACAACAAATCCAACATAAAATCACATAGAAAGTTCTACCAATTCAAGAAATATTTACAAAACTTACAAATATTTTTTTCTCATCTACATATTGAGGTCAAGAGAGCTTCATAAAACAAAATCAAATGACATTTCAAAAACATAAAACAATAGGTAATAATTTTTTTTTTGTAATTAAATATAAGTATAAGACTGTTATGATGAGAAAACACACATGTTGAGGAAAGCAGATTCTCATCCTCGATTATAAATGGACATGGTATGGTATGGTATAATTTACTTAGTTAATACTAGACACATATTAAGGTCAAGACTTTTCGATAAATTACAGTCAACGAGTTTATTTACTAACAGCAATCGATTATATACTAATTATTTGATAACATCTACTGTATATGTCGCTGCGTTCTCGTGCGTGTGTACGCATAATATTCTCAGTTGAGGTATGTTAGCAAATACAATTTATAAAAAAGTATTGCAATTTGTTTTGCAACATTATGTGATTGACTTAGAAGATGAGTGTTCAGCTATATCAATATGTGATTCTTATACATGCGTCATGTATGTTTATCATCAATGACACACTGATACTTTTAATAAAGTTATCACGTAACAACGCCATGAATTTATTTATAAAACTATCGAATACAGACAGCATGAGTAATTTTTCAACCCTGCTCGAGTGTCCCGAAGGGGAGCACCCCAAACTCATCAACCCTACAGGTAAACAGCCTAAGCAACCCTGTAGACGTCTACACACACCCTCTTTCTTCTTAATTTTGTCTAAGCAAACCAACAAAACGCAGGCCCAATAACATCAGTTTGAGGTACTCCTGTCATGACGAAAATCGAACTGGCGAATCTCTGTCAACAGTCAAAGGTTTTACCACTGAGCCAACAAGATTTTTCTAGGAAAACTTAAGGAGACTATAAAATCCGTCATAAATTGGTATGCTGCCAAAAATAGTAATGTGGTCGATTTTTTGCAATTCCTAGTATTTTTAAAGAAAATCATTACTTACAATTGTTTTTTGATAACACAAAGAGTAATAAATCAACCCTCTTAACCTAACCTTACCTAATCTTAAAATCTAACTCTGATAGGTAATAAAACACAAAGTTTCAATAACGTGGTCGATATTTCACGTATTTTTAATATATTTTCAAAAAAAAGTTTAAAACGAGATGTTTTCTGATAGCACAGCTAGTTATAAATCAACACGCAATTGAAATGCCCAATTACATCCGTCGTTTCCGCCGAAGACCAAATTTTTATGGGCGTCTGGCGGACGTAACGGCCGCGGGAATCCTCACGACGTGCGTCGCACATTGTTCCCGTAAAAAGGTAAGGGACGAGTAAAAACTCACTGATTTGCCGATACGAAAGTCCCGTAAACCTCCATCCTTCAACCAGATTCCTCTCAGATAGTCGGTGTAATACATTTTATGTAGGTAATAAAATATACCCTCAATAGAAAAACGACTAAACTATACGACATTATACATATTGTGTTAACATTTCTTATGAGTATATAAACTCTACATTCGAGATCAAATCAAAAATTAATAAGTGTTTTTTTTATAAAGCAACTTAATTTAAGAGTCTGGATTGGTCTTTAAAACTGAAACTTATAAGAAACTGAGGATGGGGAGCAAAAGAAAAAATTAAATACATAGCAAATGTGAAACTTATGATACTCAAGGGAAGGTCGACAATTCTATTCATAACAGACCGCATCGTGGCTTCGCCGAATAGCAAACCCTGATATGAATTGATAATGATTAAGAACATTTTTTTAAATATTGAAAATTGATTAAAGAAACTCTTAGAAAAATATATCAACGTGATTTGTGCGGGATTCGAACCCACATCCCCTCGCTTACATGGCAGGTGCATTACCAACTATGCTAACCAATCACTAGTACTAGACAAGAATTTTTAATAATCATATCCTATAAATGAAACAATGTTCTTATTATGCCTAATTAAATATTGTGTGACTTGCAATACTAGACTTTTAACACAAAGTACTGAGTGAAGCATTTTAAATCCAATCTGGATATTAGTCTATTTAATTATGTCAATACACGTACTTGTTAAATTTAATTATTGGTTTTTGTGAAGACCATCTCACAGGAAGTACGATTTTACCTATACAGGTTTAATTGATTGATAATGATTAAGAACATTTTTTTAAATATTGAAAATTGATTAAAGAAACTCTTAGAAAAATATATCAACGTGATTTGTGCGGGATTCGAACCCACATCCCCTCGCTTACATGGCAGGTGCATTACCAACTATGCTAACCAATCACTAGTACTAGACAAGAATTTTTAATAATCATATCCTATAAATGAAACAATGTTCTTATTATGCCTAATTAAATATTGTGTGACTTGCAATACTAGACTTTTAACACAAAGTACTGAGTGAAGCATTTTAAATCCAATCTGGATATTAGTCTATTTAATTATGTCAATACACGTACTTGTTAAATTTAATTATTGGTTTTTGTGAAGACCATCTCACAGGAAGTACGATTTTACCTATACAGGTTTAATTGATTGATAATGATTAAGAACATTTTTTTAAATATTGAAAATTGATTAAAGAAACTCTTAGAAAAATATATCAACGTGATTTGTGCGGGATTCGAACCCACATCCCCTCGCTTACATGGCAGGTGCATTACCAACTATGCTAACCAATCACTAGTACTAGACAAGAATTTTTAATAATCATATCCTATAAATGAAACAATGTTCTTATTATGCCTAATTAAAATAAATGATATGAAAATAAACATAATGACAAAATATTTAAACTATTTTCGAAGACTCGTTTTACATTATTTTTTTTACTATTTTTAAATCATCATATTGGACAACTTTATTCGGGTGTCTAAAAATGTTTTATGATACAAAAAAACCTACGCAACCGGATTGCTTCACAGAAGAGTTATACGCGTCAAGCAAGCATTTCACCTTTACTTTATATTAAGAGGCAAGTATGTGTATTTCGTAAGAATCATTAGGAAACATAAAACTAAACATAAATTTTGTTAATCGGAACGAATACCAAGATAAAGTAAACAGCTATTTGAGTGTTACTTTTAACTTTAAGTTCCGTAAACTCACAATTTGTTGCCACAACGGAAAACGTCTCGAGTTGAAAGTAATCACGGGTTATTAAAGACAGAATGATAAAATATTAGCAATGGATGTGGAAAAAATCAAGAAAATAACCGACAAGAAATTGCCACCGGATGTCTAACATCTACGTCCTGTCGTACCACGCATACGCAAGTATTTTTTAAACTGTTAAGTATATACGTAATTATCATAAATTAGAGATATGCAAATGATACAAACATTTTTTACAATATCCAATCATAATAATAATAAATATTAGATGTAACAAAAAATTCAATGAAGGATAATTTAGGCTAGGAGCAACTTAACTATAAGGGTTAAATATTGAGGGTGTTGTGTTAAAAATTGTTTGTTAACAGCGAAGTGAAATAATAAAATGTTGAATTTGATCAATTATAAGTAGATAGTTTTTATTGGTTTGGTTGGCAACAAGTTAACTGAATGGGTTATTACTACGAATGATTTCATGGAGATTTTTATTTTCACCTTAAAAACAAAATTTTGATGATGAGTATTTAAATTTATGATGATATACCCATTCATATTATTTATTATTACTTTTGATATTATAACGTTTAGACTAATATAAGTACTAAAGGACTGTTTCTTTAGTCACAATTCGTTTAAATTCATATTTGAAATAGGATAGAAATAAAAATTATATCTCACCAATATCAATACCGTGTAATTTAATTTCCACAGTGTACAATCGATTGTATTTTATTTTTTATTAAATTATATACGCCATCATTGAATGTTCAAATTTATTAAGTTATACATGTTTCAAATGTACCAAATCAAGTATAATAATAACCAATAATGCATTATTGAAATAACGCTCATTAAAATAAATTTTTGAATGCATACAATATAAATTGAAACATACTGCAATGAAATGCAAGGCCAAACAATAATAACGCTTCGGTGCCACAATTACATTATCGACCACAAAACTATTGTGAGACGAATCTCAAGCAAGATCCAACTCCTTTATAGAATTCAAAAGACACAGCATAATAACTCGATTAGGTTAATTACGGAAACCATGACAAATCTCCAGATACGTGTCTAATCCAAATTGGTACGGACTGGGAAGAGTTGGTCTACGAAGCATTAGTCAGACTCCGTGGTCCAGATCAGAGTGATATGAGAAATCCATAATGACCCATCGGCGGTCATTCGGTGAATCATGAGGATGCTGTCGGTGAGTCACTGACTCACGACTCACGACTCACGACTCCCACTCGAGCTCGGTACACGCGAGACGCGATGATACAACGCATTTGTCGACTGGTGTGAAATAATGCATTACGACTTCAGAGTAATTTTAAAAAAATGTATACTTGTCACTATTGTGCTGTGAAAAGTATTTTTCATTGTGACAATAGTGTTATTATTTTTATTACAGCGTCAAATATGAGACGAATTTTTTTTTATATTCAAACTTAAATTATGAGTATAACTTGAGTTGAAAAAGGCAAGCAGGTGAGGAGAATGACGTATTCGGTGGGTGTGTCCGGCATGATACATTTATCGAAAACCTACATGAGAGAATTTATTCGCGAATAAGTTTATATAGTTTAAAGTTTAAGCAAGCATTGCATTGAGTTGAAACTGTGGTCTTGTAGATACTATATAGCGAGGTCAAACATAAGAACTCGTGAAGTCACTCCATTACACCGCTGTGGGTGGACAAGTCGTCTGTGTTGTAACTACAAACAATCAGTAAATAATTGATTAATTTGAGAAATCTTAATTTGAGAAAACAAAAAACCGCATTCATTGTTTAATATATAAAAAAAATTAATTAAAATATCACAATTCCAAAAAAAATTTGACTAACATAATACTTTTTATTTCTGAAAAATTTGTACGTAAACGTATTCTTCTCAATAGTATGTAGTAAAAATAAAAGTAAATATTGGGTCAATGATTCCGATGTAGGGCACGCAAAGATGTTGCTACCCTAAAACATCGTTAAATAAACAACTTGTATTTATTTCGATTCATCGCCCTGAAGAAGGGTAATGAGCCCGAAATATCGACAGTCATCGCCATCTCACACGGACCCAATACTCAAAACTACCCACAGCAAATCCCAACATTATTTAACAGCAATTCTTTATTGATTACAAAAAGATGACAACCAGATTTTAGGGGAAAAAAAAATTCATTTACAATTTACTATTTTTAAAGCAGTTATGAAATTCGGCAAAAATAAATATAATTATTTTATTTATATTCAATTTCTAGTTTACCCTGGTTTCATTTGTAAATATATCCTGTACATATAGTTCAACAAAAACACAGGCCGGAAATAATAATGTAGTGTAAGTAAGGCAACTTCGTCATAAAAAAATAACTATAATAAAAGGATATTTGAGTCATTGGTTTCGCGTAAAATCTGATGATTTTCTGAATCTTCGGGTATATTGATTGATTCAGCGTTCTTGTGCACAACATGGTTTCGGACACAGTCGGTTGATCTATGCTCAGACCGTGGCCAGCGATCCTAGACGGAGACTCGAGTGTGCGTAAACACGAGCATTTTATTCAAAGTTCGTCCATAGCGTCACGCTTGTGTAATCTTTACGACTATTAAATTATGAGCACAGAATATGGCGGAACAATGCCTCTATCGGGCGGAAAGAAATCCACACTTCACTTTGTCAGTCGGCGGCGAAATTTCTAGAATATTCTGTAAAATTATTAGGCTTTGTCTACGCCCGACAGTTCGTGCTCAGATTATAGCTGCTCGCTGTCGACTTAAGCAACTGAAACGTCGGGTTTAATCACAGCCTTGGGCAGAACGAGCGGATTCAACTTTTGGCCGTCGAATGACGCGTCGGCTTAGTGTACTTGTTCAGATGTAATCTAATCTATTGATTTTTAGACCGTTTCGTGTATATATTTTTTAAATAAAAGATATTTTGTTAAAGTTGGCGTTACCAGACACATTAAGTATCAAACATAAAAAATCACAAAAATATCTTCGATTAGAAATAGAGAAAAATGTGTAGTATAGAATAATCACATAAGCGTTAATATTTATCGTTTGTAATATAATTTATCTGAGAAACTTTATACCTAAAATATTTATAGTAAAAAGTCTTCGTGTATTTCTGAATATATGGTCTATTTTATGCTGAATATTAAAAATAAAATAATGTTTCCAGTGTACTTACAGTGCATTATCATAACAATGAGCGACTGAGGAGACGATCTTTTCACGCTGCGATGATATAATAGAATGGACGGTGCACATACCTGCAAAGACAAGAAAAATACGGTTGAATTAATGCCAAAAAATCATCGTAGTTCATAATAAACATACACTAATACCAATCAGAACAAAAATAGTTATCATATAATATTTGCCAAAGCTCTAAGCTAGAAGATAAAAAAAAATTGAAGTAGGTTTGAAAAAAACTACAATAGATTGATATGGTTGATATATATATGTAGTATATTTTTTCAGATGTTAAAAATGCAAGTAAGTCCTAAGGAAGGACTAAAGGTGAATTTCTATAAAGTAAATAGATGACGTTCAATGCTTTTTAGCTAATAGTTTTAGAAATAAAGCCTCAAAATTACACACTGAAATTCGTCCGCGATTAATATTGTATCTCTGAAAAACAGTTGCCCGACAGACAGCAAGCCGCATTAAAATTTATAACACAAGTGTGTCCACGTGACAATGAAGTATTGTAGCACAACGCGAATGAATAGTCGAATTCTAATGGCACACAAACATTTCTCTCTGGCCGTATGTAACGGAAACAATAAAACTGACGTCAATTTGGTTTAAAACTGTAGATATATGTTTAATGTGTTCGTTTCAAGAACGTTCGTGCCAATTTCAAGCAGGAACTTCAAGTTAGAGCTAGGTTTTTTTTATAAATAAACTGTTATTTTAGGTAAAGAACAATAGCAAAATCAAAATGGCCACGTAGTGACTTCCGGTAGAAAGCGTTTAACGAATTCCCGGGGCACTCAGTCGTGCGAGGTGAGAACATTACCGCGCTTTGTGCGGTTTTTACTTGAATTCAATAATATGATAGAACATTACAAGGAAATAGCCTTTTAAAAAACTTTAATTTGAAGTACCAATATATATTTAATGATAAAAATCACAGCTGTAGCGATAAAAAAAACACATGTAAATTTATGTCTTAAAATGTTAATACTTTATAATATATTCTAACACGTTAAACATAGTTTAAGATGATATAATACTAAGAATATGTACTTTACATTTCAATATTTTGCTATGGATATAGTTACCACAAGACTAAGAATCAGTTAAAACGTGGTTTTAATAACGGAGTATAAATAAGTTAGAGTGTAATTTGAGACTTCTGAATACCCGCAATATTGTTACATTTTGTATAAAAGAAGCTTCATCGGCAGAAGGATTACAAATATAAGCATTATTAAGAAATATCTCAAATCTTTTCATGAAATATTCGCCGGAGAAAAAAATATCTTTAATTTAGAACATTGCTGAGATGAGAGATTTCATAATGCTGGATTTAATCTCTCGTAAAGTACGCATTTTGTACAATTTTAAATAAAAAAAAGAAATGTAAGACAGAACGAATAATGTATAATATACTCGTATTTGAATGACGTACCTCCGCGCTACTGCATTCCTATACAGATTTTATAAAACGTAAGGAAGCCATAAAAATCACAATGAGAATTCATGAAATCGTCATGCGCGTATCAAAGCCGAGGAGGACTGCCGATTCGCGGAAACGAAACAAAAGAATTCAAACAAAATGGCGGCCGGCAAGAGCCGAGGAGGCTCTCGATTAATGCTAAGCCGTGATTTTAGTACGGCTGTACCTGGAATCACCTGAGAACGCGGCGGCACGGGAAGTAATCAACATATCTCCCAAAAAAAATGCAATCATTTTTATGTTTTAGGATTTTCGAGATCTCCGCCTCTTTGCGGTGGAGATGTGAAGCTGTCGCCGTCCTAAATGAAACTAATTTTCGATTTTGTACAATAATGGCACGGCGCATTCTCGGAATCGATATGAATCATTCAGATCTGTAAGAAATATACGCTAATATTTTTAAAGGTGTATTTTACGCTTTTTGTAAATGATTTCAGTTTAGGATAAAAGTTAGAACCAACCGCACCCTCAGCGATACAAATCTTTTAACCAAAGTTTTCTAACTTTGGGATATCAAAAAGTTTGATTTTCATGAGCCGGTTTTTTTTTTCATAAAATTTGAAGTTTAAAACCAAAACATAGTTTTAACACAGCGCCACTTTTTGGTAGACTTTGTATAAATCAAGGTGGTGTGTAAATTAAATGAGATCTTATTATTTTTTTGGTATTGAAAATTTTACAAAATAAAACCTATTTTACTCGTTCGCTGAAATAATCGTATTATTTATTTGATTTCTATTCTACTCTCGACTTAATAAAAAATTAAATCAATCTTCGTCTTTTCGCGCAATGTACTAAAAAATACGTCTCTTTCAGCGAGCGCTCATGATCCCCGAAGCGTTCGCCTCCAATAGCATATTCTATCCACTTCTCCAAGTAATATGTTATACCACACTCATGCTCCCATTGTTCTTATCTCATGTCCATATCTCATTTTGATTTCCATCTAGATCAACCATTGTCGATCCACTGTTGGATGAATGCCTTCCCACGACATTGCCACACCTCTCGATCATACGCCACAATTCCGAGCTAGTACAATTTTTGTGATCTTGTTCAATCGTTGAAAGTTCATACTAAAATATATTTATATATATTATATATAAATCTTTGCTTAGAATTTTAACCGTTAGGTAGGTATCTTATATCGTTGTATAGCCTTTTGAATAGCGTTGCATTGTTGAAGACTAAACTTGTCAACATCCAAATTTACTTGCTGTGGCAATGTTAGGAGTGTATATTCCCCAAGCATTTTCATTTTAAATATCAAGTTAAAAATAATACTTGGTTTTACGAAGATAAAATGATATATTTTAATGTATATATAAGAATATTAAAGCATGGATATGGCTGGATCGTCCTGACACGAAAGTGTGGTGATTAATAGCATGCCCATTTCAGTTAAGAAAAACACGATTTACACTAGAATTGCATCTGTCAAAACAGGTTGTTTGAAAAATATATATATCCCCGAGTAGGTCAAAAAGCAGGAATGTTAAAAATGAAATAATACTTCCTACTTCCCACATATGTATATTTACAGACATAAAAACAAAATTATGGAAATATTCACTCGGTTTTATTTCCATTATTAAATATTCCAGACGTAAATAAAGATTTTATTCCCAGAGCCGACTCGTAAAAAAATTATTAAACAATACAAAATATCCATTGCGGGAGTGGGGAACTGATCCATATTTCACGGTAATTTTTATAGATCCGCTTGTTCGCCTTCGGCAGTTCGATCATTCATAAAATATGCTTACGACATCGGCTGAATGCGAACTTGAAGCCTGTCAGATATCTCGTGGAATATTATTCGCAAATTTCATTGAACAAGACAGCGATACCATTGTGTTCAGTTTCTGACAGGCCGTCGCAATAAAATACATACTTTTCGGCTGCAGATACGAGTGTTGGTGAAACGAGGACGGACGTTGCGGTTGCCCGGGGGGAAATAATTGTATTGCATAATTTAATGACGATATTCTGTAAAAACTATTCAAACTGGGATTATAGTATTATAGAATCAATAATTTTAAAATCATTTAATTTTAAGATCATACTGGCGTATATAAATAGTACCGTCGACCGCATATTGACTTGTCTCTCCGTGGGATAAGTTAAAAGCCATCATCAGTTTGTTTCTGTTGTTACACAACTTGTTGATGTTAACTAATCAAAAGCGTCCTTTTTTGCGTTATTTGTTAAGACTAAATTGTAAAAAAACGTATAATAAAATTACGCTATGAATAAATATCAATTTGTATGCAGCTGCATTTATTGAAATAGGTATTATTTTTTAAAATACGCAACGATGTTTTATTTATAACATTCAGAAATTATACTTAGTATTAAGTATTTCAATATTCAATGTTTCAATACACTACTTTATGTTTATAAATAAATGATATGCGAGATAATTCAACATTCAATATATAGTATGAAACAATGTTTATTATTAAATCATGCACAACCATTATTGAATGTTTACACGGATATTTAGTTTCTGATGGTTCACTCACGGTTAAATATCAAATAGAAACTTATACAGTGTCTTGTGTCATCATTCCCAGATCGGTAACCTGACGAGCATTCGTATATCTCAGTTGAGGCATTCTCAAGAGCAATCAAGATAACCTTATCAGTTAAAACTGCTGTACACTGTGGAGCTTCATAAGCTAAGTATGCCTGTGACTGACCTGTTGGTATGCCAGTGTGTATTTAAAAAAATATACATACCATTCATATAAAACGTTTACCTTGAATTTATATACAGCGTGAGATAAGATTTATATAAAGCAAGCATTTCAAATAAAAATATAACCGACAATACAGTTAAAAGTTTTGACTCTCCTTTTTTAAAGCATTGTTAAAATTTTAACTCACTTTAGGTGTTATATAACGTAATACATATATCTCGTGGATTGATTTGTATTTGGGAAAAAGTAGTGCCAAGTACTGATGAAAATTTATGTTAGTTACAAAGACATTATTTTCGTTTAAAAAAAGTTTCAATTAACTTGAATCAAACGTAATTGATTATCAATTATAACATTGCAAAACTAACAATTATGTTACAAGGTTTTCCTGCAAACACTTGTTGGTTTGGAGCGACAGCTAATTTGCAATCCGTAATTCCCCGATTTAAATTTCTAATGGTACTAATTGGATTCTAGTTTTTGGCTTTTGAGATACACTATATAACTGAATATGATCCCGTGGGAAGACAAGGCTCCTATTATTGGAACCTGTCTAGTAAGTTTTAGATAATTTCAATAATGAATATTGATAGAAATTTAATCAACTCGTAAACATCTTACATGTGAAGTTTTAGAGCTGGTTTATAAAATGCAAACGGTAAAAGTGAGAAAAAAAGCACATAGAAAATAATAAATATTGACATTTTTAATGTAATAAAATATACTGTGATACTGTTACGTTCTTAAGGATATCTATTGGGCCAGCAGATTTGTTTGGAATTGACAGGTAAACTAAATTAATTAATTTGGAAAACTGTTAATTCATTCATGCCAACGATGAATATGGTCAATTATAATTTATTTTTTTAATTTAAATTGTATTCTTTGAAATACTTTTTGTTTAAAATATGCAATTTTTTTTTTAATTTCATTGAAATAATTATATATCATTATCATAGCACGTAGTTGGTTATCAAAACGATATAAATAAATCAAAGTTGAATCAATATCAATACTAAAGGAGTATGTAGTAAAACATTTTATTACTAAGTAATAAAATAATCGATTTTAACTAAAACTAGGCTTCACGTGGAAAAATAGGCTAAAATGTACAGACAAGCGTTTTAAGTACAAGAAAGTCTCTGTATTAAAGAAAAAATGTACTCGAACAACAAAAATAATTAACCTGAGACTTTACTACAAGACAATGTTAAGTCACTCGTCAGTTTTTTTCAACCCTTAAATTTTTTATTCCGTTTTACTGCTTAACAGAATTCATTTGGTTATATTTTTTAATTTCAACAATGAAACACATATATTTCGATAGAAAAATTCAAAGTCATACTTTTGAGCGATTCATATTTTACGGGTATATAAATTGGGTATATATAAATCTCTATTTTTAACATCAAATTATAAAAAAATGCTTGTATTAAATATAAATATAGTTTGAATCGACTGAAGTGTCAAACATTTTAGTATGAGAAATAGTAATGACTATTTTTAGTGTACGCTTTGATGCGACATGTTGCATATGTTTTATATTATATTTCTGAATAACAGTTGTTTCACATTACAGACAATTGCGAATCTCAGCGGTATGGCATGTAAAATATAGCAAATGTGGGCATCGCGGGGACCACACAGGAGGTCCCCTCGTGTGCAGCAATACTGCAGCGTCGCATCTGCCGGGTGCACTATTGCGGTAACGCGTTCGATTATGGCCAATTCTGCGGTAAAGCCCGCCGGGATCTCCAGGTGCAAGCCAATGTGGGAATGCACCGACCACACTGCCCCGAGGAGCGTGGATAAACGCGATGGCAACGGTTTTTAGAAGTCACAGGAGTCGGTAAACCAACTCCCGGCAGGGGCAAGGACTGAACGGATTTGCACTATCTCCTATCCGAAGTCTTCCACCGGGGTAGAAGGCGAAACATTCGTGTAATGCGTAACGGTTGTGTTCGTATTTGATACGCTTGGTCTCATTGCATAGTACGGTTTAAATGGGAATATGTTTATTTGTGTTCAAACATATAATGCAGTGGGATCTCGATAACTCGAATTTCAAGGGAAATGCTAAAAATTTCGAGATACAAAGGATTTAATTGCTAAGATTTTGACTCAGGAAGGCACAAATGCCAAGTATATTTTTCGAACTCTATAACTCAAAAATTCGAGTTATAGAGTATAAATATGTACTATCAATACCTCGTAGGAAAATAAGATTTTGTTTGAGTTATAATGTCGAAATAATTTGAGATACCGCGTATTTAGGGGTTCAGCGGAAGGGAATGGCAATTTTTTTCGTCTTACTGAGAATTACCTAGTGTATAAAAATATAAATAAAATAACCCACAAATGCAGACGCTAGCTCAATGTTCGCCGTGAAGAAAAATTACTTAACATGTACACTTGAATACAAAATAGCATTATCATTATCCATAAATACCACTCTGATTATCACGGATAGATTTTAAACGCGAATCACAGAACTAATTCACATAAATTTGCTACATTCTGTCAAGCTTTCGTGCCTACAGTATATTTAAATAAGTTTATAACCAGAATATAAACCTAACTTGACAGATAGTTTCCTATAGTTAGTACAAGTCCCCAAAGTCATATACTTTAATTCATTTACATTGGATCCATTACAGATATTAAATAATGGTCCGTACAGCGTACATGCTTCCTTCCGCTGTCAAAACACGGCAATTGTCGTATCCTTTTCATGTAATTCAATAAAATAACAACAAGGAGCTCTGTGGGAACCGTTCAAAGTAATAGTGATATACGACAGTTTAAACGAACATCATATTAGAATAGTTCACATCTCGCAGTATCAGCTGTCTAGATAAATTTAAAAATGTTTGAAACACCCATTCCAGATTTTATGTGAGCTTAAAAATTAAAGCACTTCGGTTCAAAATACACTGTCTTTTCATTTCAGCTACAATGTTAAGGCCAGATTATAAAAGTTAAAAAAAAGATAAGTACTTAAGCATAAAACACACGCGTGTGTTTAAAGATATTTTTGTGTGAAGCATTAAATTTAACTAATATTTCATAATGAATTAAAACAGAAAGGTCTTCCTGTGAAGCATCCCAACGTGGTAATTTTGTTATACTTATTTTGCGAGTATTTTATTAAAAAAAAATTTTTCAAGAATGATAAAACAATGTTGATCTTAAAATTTTATACATAATACGAAAATATTATAAATTTAAAAATATACATACTATTAAAATAATACGAGATCTCACATATTAATTAATTTCTCATTCAATACTTTTTATAGGTTATAAATAAAGCTTTATTGATTGGGTAGAGTGCTGCCTCGGATATGTAAATGATTCACCGCCAGGAATGCAGTTTCGAGGTAACATATATAGAGTGGTAAAATTGCGCTGTTCTCGCTCTGTGGCGATCGGCATTTCTCGTGCGCCCGACTCGTCCGACTCTCTCGACTCTCCCGACTCTCCTGACTCTCCGAACTCTCCGTACTCACTCCGACACTTCGACTCGCCCACGGACCACAGCCTCAGCTGCAGACGGGTGCATTGTCCGGCTGCTTGTCTCCGCGGCCCCTGGCAGGGTCCCGAGCCGGCCCGAGGACGTCGCGTGCATTATTCGAGGACTAATTCCACGGCACCGGAGGCGATGCCTGATAGGTCCACTAAAAGCTAGCGTGGACTTGTGATCGAGTTGGTGAAACATGTGCATTTGTAACAAGAATCCTTCAACTACACCTTTAAATAAATTTGACCAATCGAAATACGTTGAAGTATTAAAATATCTCTTTGTGTCCGTGCATCGTTCAAAACAAGTAATTGTGTACTGAAAATCACAAACAGAAAAATTGGCAGTATATATGTATTGTATAATAAGCTCTTGTATAATACATAAATGAAAACTTTAGAACAAACTATGACTCCAAATTTATACTAATTATATTTAGGCAAGCGGCTAAAATAAGTTATAAGTTAATATTTTTTTATAAGCTCTTTCATCTCTTAAGAGCTTCGTCAAACAAAAAAACTAAAACGATGTTAAAAAACATCCAAATCGTTGAAAATTATTTCTTTAAGAAAATATATTTTTCAGTTTAAATAATCATTCAAGCACTATACTTCCAACGATATAAAAAAACATAACTTTTCCTTTGAAGCATCAAAACCATATATAGATCCTTGAGTATTAAAAAAACATATTTGCTAATGTTGACTAACTTCACATTAGTAACTATTAAAAATAAAAATGCTTTGAAATATTTTTAAAAAAAGTTATTACAATACATAAGTCTTGTTTAAAAAGTGATATAAAATCAGCTAACGATATGATGATGATATTAGAGTGCATAAACCGTAAATTCATATTGGGATTAAAAACGTAATAAAAAACAACAATAAACAACACTTAAAAGTCTTTTCGATTTCAAAACCCACGATACATTCAAAAAAGCATTATTTATTGCGCGTCGATTCAAACATCATTTTTCACCCGACGACAATACAAAATTTTAAATATAAATTTGTCCATTATTATATCGAACAACCATAAATATCAATGAGCCGAGTTTAATGTCTTTTTAAAAAGCTGCGGAGGTTTTCTACGGAAAATATCTTACTTCGTGTTTTTTGTCTGGCCGGTGACATTTTTTTAAAGTGACATTACGACCTCATAAATCTTTGAAAAAATTCAACAATGGGTCGGAAGGTCGATGCCGTTTTGCCCCGTGAACCCGACTCGATATTTATTTTTTTGTATGTTAAAAACTTCTGTACTTTTTCACATAATCGTTAGCTGAAAGCCGAAGCGTTAAAATAAATTCGTGCATGTGTTTAAATGATAAGTGGTTTAGTATAACGCAGCACAGTTAATGAGTGTTAGATGTAATAGCGGCACCATTAATAGTTTCCACTTTTAGATTTTTTGAACTGGTATATATATGTATATATATATATATATTGTGCTTTCAGCTATTGAACCTGTCAATAAGTCTTTCACTGACGACCTCATGCTCAAAAATGACAAAGGAGAAAGTACTCCTTTCCTTGCGATTTTCATACTTATCTGATTTACAATATTACTCTTCTCTTTTCACTGTGTCTGGTATTATTCTGACAATTTCAGTTTATATACTTTAGTTTTTAAACGATCACAGATCATGTGGGTTATATTTACAGCTCTGAAGGCTTGAAGTATGCGAAGGACTATACGCGTTACTAATAGTATTTCATAATTGATATCCTGAGCCTGGTCTGACAAACACCTTAAAAGGCGAAAGTGCTCGCTTTTAAAGATGGTCGGAATTTCACGTATCACTGATTTTGCATGTTTTCAAGAAAATTAAGTGTTTTTTTTTAAGACTACGCGCAGGATATTTTATAAATAAGTTTATAACTTTCTTAGCAAATGTGATAAAAATACAAAAAAAATAAATTTTACAAAATTTTTAAATCGCTTGTATCATATTGCTAGAAAAACTTTAGGTGGATGACTAACTATTTTCATTTTGAAGTTTATTTATTTGGGCGGTGCAGAATTCTGAGGCAGGAGCGACGTGTCAGATGCGTTAAGGAGGCATTGACAGCTTGTTTCAAAAATGTCTGGAGGTCTTTTTGAGCATCGCGTATCCTTTGACAAACTTTTCGATAGTCTGTCCAACTGAAATTCGACATTCTGGATAAGTTTGTTTGATGCCCATCCGAGGAGCTGATAAATTTGATGAAAATTGACTAACTCTGAAAAGGTTTTAATGTCGCCAATGTACACCTAAGTAATTGATATTCACTTTGAATAAATTTTATCTCGAAAAAGCACAAATAAAAATAAATAAAAATTAATTATATTATTTTGTTTGAAATATTTTTAATGTTTAATTAGATGTGTCTTATAAGCCTACATAACGCTGTTTTATTTAATAGCTTGCATGATGATACGAACTTCATTGCGGATAGACACTAGATTGTCATAAATACGTCTGTATTCAATGTATTATAATTACAAATATAACAATAATTATTAAAATATTTTTTGCGTTTAGTCAGAATTTTAATTCTGCTGAAAAACATGTATGTGATCACATTGATTCTGAAGGCTAATATAACGTCATCTAAATGCATTCAATGAGCATACCAGTTGCGGTTGACATTATAAAACCCAAGTACAAACATATCACTCAATTATTTCCAACCACAATAATTACCATTCATAAAAATATTTACATAAGCTCTGAACAAACTGTTCGAAACACTAAATTCTAATGATTACAATTTGTTAAAAATGTGCATATCTATGAACTTGGTTTGCAGACGCTATAAATTTCAAGACTAATGGTGTAGTATCGTCAATCTGGTTTTTTTTTTTCATTTCAAGGTCTTAGTAATCATGAAAATTGTTTACAATGGCAAATACGTAATCTATATAAAACTAGTGGTGACATTAATTAATTGGTTATTATTCGATACAGCACTACTAAAATTTATCATAAAATAGATAAGATGAATCGAGTTTTTTCAAAGAAGATGCAATTCAATAAGGGTCTTCGCAATACTTTTCCTTTTTATTTCAACTTAAAATAGTGCACTACAATTTTTTAAAAACGTAAAACCAGAATCATTTTAGAAAAATAAATCACTTTTTCAAACATGCTAGAAAAACATAAAATCTGTTTACAAGTATTGCAAAGCTTGCAGCAAATATCTCCAACAGATAGCTGACGAATTTCGGCATAAGCCATATATTACGTTCACCTCTCTGCCCGCAGTGCATTTATAGTGAAATAAAGTTTAAATTTATGTGTAGTTATAGTCCGGGCACAGTAATTACTCATTCTGTATTGTCAAAAACTTGAATTAGGTTAGTTTTCCCGTCAAGTGGAGGTTACATGAATAATTTATTGAAGCCGGCATGGCATGTTGGGAGCGCTCGCCTACTGCGGGAGCTAATCTGCCGGGAGATCTACTTTTTGTGCTTTCCTAACTTATCGCCCTTTTTAAAATGGCGACAAGAGTTCAAATTATTTCTCAAATTGCAGGTTCGCGTGAGAAAACAATTAAATTCAAGCCAGGCCAGCGGCGCGCTGAAACAGAGAGCATTCAAACTAATTTAATTTCGAGCCGAAGATTGCAACTAAATGCAATTCTTGAGTCGTTGTATTTCCTTGTAATCAAGTAATAAAACAATTAAAATTTATTATTTACCAGAACACATCATTAGTGAAAATATTCTGCGTAGAACAATGATTGAATCAAAGCTTTTTTTTTAAATATTTATATAAATGTACTAAACTAAAAGCTAGCTACACCGATGTCGTACGACTCACAGAAAGATCGTCAAACTCGCTGGTCCTCGAGACCTATTGTAAACTTCAAGACAAAGTCATAGACGAGTCACTAATTCAATATTAATGATCAATTGTTGTCCTTAAATTTTGTCTATTGAGCTTTTTATAACGCATATATCTAAATATATTTCGAAAAGCCAATGGACCAAATGCTCCAAATTGTCGAGAATTCTTTAATAGGTTTACCATTTAACGTCCAAAATACAGTTCTCGGTTTTTTTTAAATGCTGTTTTCTTTACAAAAACATATGTATTCTTTCTTTACAATCGTCTCGGATCCTTGTTACATCCGCGGCATCGACCTCGTTATATCACGTATTGATTATTTATTACAATTATCAATCACATTAAAAACAATGTCGCATAAACTGAAAAGTATGCAATTAAATTAAAAGTATATCACGATAAACTGACTTTAAAAAGAGAGAAGGCTTTGACAATAAGATAAATGAAATTGTTTTTTTTTTTTTTTTTTAAATAAACACAAAAAAGCGAGTATAGTGGATGGTCAGTCAGAAATTTCTAAAGCAGTTACGCATCATTAGCTAACTTATAATCAAAACCAAACATCTTTTTTTTATTAAACTTATTCATTTGTTATGGTTATGAAATGCTTGAAGCAAGTTGATGACTTCAAAGAATTTGATGTACTTTCAATATAGCCGCTAGAATTCAATTTATTTTACACTGTGAATATTAAAAATGATTTTTATAAATCTCTTTCGATAAGGCGAATACTATTAAAGAGCCAACATAATATGGAAGCGATGAAAGACGACTGCAAGTCATCAGGCGGTCGTGGGACTTTATGTGCACAAAGGAATACGAAAAATTGTTAATAGCAGAACGTAAAAAAACTACAAATACAAATCAAAAGAAAAAATGACTCAAAAGTTACGTGCAGGTAACATTTACGTACACCAGTTAGCACTAATGATTCACGTAGATTAATTACATAGGCTAGGATAAATTATTATATTTCCTTACACTATCTGTTGTGTTTTCAAATAAGATGTTTAGATAAATATATAGACGAATCTAAAATATTTTTTGTGGATTTTTTATTGGGATCGAATCAATTATTTATACATACGAGTAGATAGATGATTGAGAAAAAAATTAGTATCGTATAAAATCAAAAAAATATTGATCTTCATTGTAGTGTTAAAGGCAAATATTAAATGTACATAAACGGCGGTGTGACGAATCTGTCTTTTTGCCAGAACCCACAATAAAGTACATCACATGTTTGAATGCGAATAGTAGCTATTCAAAAATATTATATCCAATTATTTTAATTTATTAGTTTCGTTTAAAAAAGTATAAATCTAATTATTAAAATTCAACTAAGGCTTTGAATTTGAACAGAAAATGAAATATTAATACTTAAGCTATTATTGCAAAAATTTCAGCGTGATTTCTTCAAATATTGCCCCTTTTTATCAAATTATTCTCGTTTCCTTATAATTGTCAGGTCGTTGATGCTAATACTCCAGGTATACAGATAAGGGCTTTTAGAAATATTAACATAATGTATAAATTATAAATTTCAGTCTCGATAATCGTGGGAGAGACGGAAGATAAAATTGTGCCGAGTTAAAAATATGAGTAAATTCAAACGTAAATTACGCAAGTTAGCCTGGATATTAGTTAAAGTAAGAATATTCCTCACTAAACATTAAAAAAATTTAAACAAATGAGATTACGTATTTTTAATTCTCTTGAAAGTTTATTGACAAAAAAAAACAATTTTTTTTAAAAAGTAAAGAGAAACCAATAAGTATGATATAATTTTTGAAATAATATATAATAAACAATTTTAATAATTAAAAAGTATAAGTATAATAATGCCATATAGAACCAAGTATCACATTATTTTTATTAACAAAACATATGCAATATACTTACCTTTTAACAGATACCTTAAAACAATGCGGATAACTAAGACAGAGAGAACTGTAAAGTGATTACGACCCTAAGAACTCAAGAAAACAGGGAATAAGATATATTGCAGTTATCCATCATGCCCTAAAAGTTTAACTATTAATCTACTAAGGTGTATGATAGGTTTGTGCTGTAGATGGTGATATATAGTCCTGCCTCTTAATATTTTACTAAACCGCCGGCTAAACAAGTCTTTAAGACAACGTACATTTAAAATAATTATTAATTAAGAAAATTGAAAAGATGACAGACGCAGGCATCGAGAAAATTTATTCATAGTGATTTAGAAAAAAAAACACAATAATTGTTTGTAGAAGCATCCATCATAAATTAAGTGTACATTTAATACAAGGAGAATTTGATAGATTCATTTTTAAAGCGCAGAGAAGCATAAACAAGTTTTAATAACAGGCGCTTGGATGAAAAAACCGTTCAATTATGAGTCGTTATGCCTTTTCAATCGGGAATAGGTAGAGTTGTTCGGCTCGGAACGAGATACGAATGGACGGACGATTAACTCGCGTAAGAGCGAAGACGATCGAGAACCATCCAGAATGTTCTGAAACGATGTGTTTAGAGGGGAGGAAAGAGCGGTCTAAAAGTGTATTAGGCCCGACTGTGTCATTAAAATCTTGTGATTGAAAGTTCACGGCCATGGAGGTTCTATTTGAAAGATCAAACCAATTTTCGTGTTTGAACTTGAAGATCGATATTTTATGTAACCGTAGAGTTTATTTTTAACGTATTACAAGTAATGCATACCTAGCATGCTTGCTTGCCAATAAAGTTAAATTATAAGTTATTTTTTTAGTTCAAAAGAAAGAAATGCCATTATTCTGTGATTTTCTCGTAGACAAAAAAGCAAATGCCGCAATCGCTTCCAATTACTTACTACCTTCTACCTTATTACTTGCGGACTTTTTTCTTAGAGAGTACTGTGGTTTATGACTTTTAATGCAAATTTAGAATATCAATGACTGGATGTCTTTTGCTTAGATAATAAAGATTAAAAAAACAGCTGTACCGCTATATAAAAATCATATAAGAATATTATGATAGTTTTAATATGTAAATAAACATATTTACGATGGATCTCTGTAATTTAAAAAAAATATTTTTTTTGATTAATATTATTTTAAATAAACAGACATTATACCTGCTAACTGTATGCCATCAATAAGTTTGCTTTCCTGTACATGCGAGTATGCCCCCGAGTCATCAGAAAACACAGCAAAGGGTGTAAATGAAACATATCTCTACTTACATCAAAGTTTACATTTAAATTTAAAAATAATGCTGGGTTAGATCTGGTTTTTGACCACACAAATCATAAAAGCCAACAGTGAAAAAGTTCTTTATTTTTAAATTAACATGAAATAAAAATATCCCCTCTGGTTTTTTCAGCTTTTTTCGTATTCGGTAGGGACTCGTGCCAATCTTGTGTGCTCCCAAAAAAAAGGCCATGATATGGCAGGTTTTGGACCTTTCACAATAAAAATACATTACTCCCGGCCAACCCAAAGCGTTGTTTAAATTTATAAAAATATTCTGAGAACGGACGTCCCCATCATTCTGGTGATAAGGCTGTTCCTCAATGTTACGTACGTACAGGAAATGGTATAAAAATAAGGTAGAATACGTCAACAATCAAAAGTGTATTTAGTAACAAAAAATGTCCACTGAATAAGTCTGAATATTTTTTCAAGCTTAAACATTTATTAAAAATAAAATATTCTTAGAAAGAACATCCCCATCACAAGTGTGAAACTATGAAATGAATATTATATATAGTAGAACACGCAAACAACTCAACGTGTATTCATTAGCGAAAAATCCCCATGTTTTAACATTGTTTCGGAGTCAAAGATTAATTCTTAATAAAGTATTCTGAGAACGGACTTGCTCATCACGCCGGCGTTAAGGTTGTTTCATGTTATAAATTGTAGACAAAAATATAATTTAAATCGTTTTCAAAGTGTTACACTAGCGAGTGCCATCAAAATTTGTTAAAAAGTCGAAGATGCATTCAAAATAAAATATTCGGAAAATTCACAACCCAATCACGCAGGTTATAAAGATTGTTTTAAATGTTTACAATATTTGAAAAATTACATATAGTAAAATATGTAAACGAATCCAACATTTGGTAATAAAAATGCCTAAATAATTTTAGATATTATTTTAAAGTTGAAGATATATTCAGAGTAAAGTGACAGTGATAATGGGACGGTGTTATTACGTGTGTCATTTTATGATTTAGCGAGTTCGCAGAGAGAAAGCGACTAACTTCAGAGTACATGACAGCGGGAAGTTAACAAATAGTGCTATAAATATTAAAATTGTCATTCAGTGTCGGAACTTTCAGCAAAACGCTTTTAACGCAAATTTTAACGTTAACGTTCTAATGTTGTTATTTAACTAAATTTTGCGTATTTTATAAAACTAATATTAACTTAATGATATGATGACTAGGTAGCCTGGTGATAAAAAATACCAGGTAAATCACTTTAACGACAGGAAAAAGACTTCAGATACTTCGATAAAAATCGATAACATTACGATAAGTAGATAAATATATTTAAAATAGCTTTTTATCAAATGAGTATGTTTTCTAAGACTTCTAGATAAAAGTAATTGCGAGAAATTTCGTCAGTAAATTTTGCTGAATTAACTTGATATGTAATAAATATAAGATAATCGCGTTTTTCGGACTGCATATATGGGTATATTTTATTTGGCTCTACTAGATTGATTTTAAATTAAATAATGCCATCAATTTTGCTTCTTTAACAACGCTATATTAAAAAAACATTTTAGGTTGCCAAAATGTATGTTATTTTAGATTGGAATACAATCACAATTCGTACTATATAATTTAATAAAACCATACGGACAGATTTTTAAAGATTTAAATTACTTTTAGTTGCACTCTCGTTAGTTTACGTTCATTCCGTATAGCACGATTTTATAAATTAATCCGCCTTTGAAAAAGGTTCTCGGGTGCTCAGCCGCGTCCTCATTAGTATCTTCAGTATTTTGGTACTGGACCAATGGCAGATTATCTTATTGACAGACACTGAAAATATCTGAGTGCATATTAATATCAGTATTTTTATAAAAATACGTTATAAATGTTATGGAAACCTTTAGATCGTATAATCACTCGCATGTGTACTACTCAATACACCTTAAATTCTCTCGATTCTAATAATGCGTATGAGCAAACCCGCTTTATAAATATATTTTTTAAAGTAACTCAAAACAAATGTTTATATTATTATTATTGAGGGTGTTTTGGAAATCACCGTCGCTTTAAACTCGGATAACTGAAGAAACTGTATTTTGAAAAATGTAATAATTTCTAAAAATATACAGAACGAATTTTACTGCTCGACGACCAATGTGAAGAGTGATTAAATCAAATGCTCACAATGCAGTCAGATTGCATTGATCTAATTGATTTAATGGACGTCGGGGAGTGCAAGGCGCGGTACTATGAGACTGCTGCATACAATGATATACAACATTAAGAGAAACAAACATTACGAAAAATACATTCTCAGAAGAAGCATTCATTGTATTTATCAATGATTATAGTAAAGTATAAACAAAAAATCTGAAAAAGCTTCCTATAAAGCGATACAATAATGCTAACCGAATGTTAAAATTGTATCAAATAATACTGTGCCAATAACGCTTCTACCGTGAGACAGCTTTTATCCGTGCAGTTATGTAAAGCTATATTTTTGAAGGGGGATGTTTAATCCCATTTTTTCCATCCCTCCCGATATAATTTCCGGCTAAGTCCATGTTACTATTTACGATTAAATAAATCCTGCGACTAGGACTCCCATGCTATAAATACCGAGTCCTGCTGTATCCCTATTTACACAATTATTACGGCAGTAGAGGGGTGCAGTTCAACGAATAATACACAATAGAATATGTGCACCCCTAATTACTTTTTCCTGGAATCATTTAGCTTACAAAGCCTATGTTCGTACATTTCGGATAAGCAAGTAACAAAATTAAATCGTAACCTTATTTAATATCAAATCAAACTTGATGCTGCGATCTTTTTGATGTATCATCAGCGTGTCTCCACTTCTGCACATATATTTTTTTTAATGTTGGTCTGGACGTATTCGTATCTCTTGTCCCCTACCTTACATTTGTCGTATACTACGCTAACAGTATAAAACGGGAGAATTAGCTCGCCATTTCAAAGCATTAACTCAATTTTCTTCCAGCTTAGCATTATCCATTTTGAATTATATACTCGAATAACTCGAAAGCCGTCAACAAACTGGAAGAAGTAAACTTAAGAAACAAGGCCGTTAAATTTAAAGATTTTTCAGAATTAATTTGATGCTTTATAAATCATTTGAGTATGTTAGTTCGTTTTTTTAACCTAAAGACCTTTCAACGATATAAAAACAGGTTAGATTCAAATAATATTAACAAAAATAATTCAATGAGCCCCTGTCATGCCCAGTATCAGCGTTTTTTTGTTTTTTGTTTATTCAATACGTCGATTAGGATTACGTTTTTTTCTGGGGCTGTCAAGCTAATTGTCCCGGTCGTTACTGTATATTATAAGGCTCAGCTCTGGGGTGCGCCATGTACAATGTGTGTACATAATATGTACTTTACCAATGTAACGAGATAATGTAACGAACGGTCGGTGTTTCAGTGCGTAATGCAGGATAGATGTTACAAATTGGACAGAATTGAATTATGTTTATACCAGGATATAAGTCGGCCGATGCCCCGTGTGTCTACAGTTAAACCGTTTAGTAAATATTTGAACGTAAATTGATATCTGTAGGTATTAACGCCTTTGTTACGTGCGTGGACTTCAAGAACAAAAGGATTCGTCATGGTAGGAACTTTACTACAGTAAAAATACCTACATAACTAAATGATTACTGTAAAATAAATATATATATATATATTTAAAAATATATATTTTCCATTAAAAGATTCAAAACGTAGTAACATGTATTCGCTCTATATATCAATTTATTCAGAATTGATGTAAATGACTATGCTGGCAAAGAATGTCTGAAAACGAACAGAAAAAACTGTAATTTTCAGGATAGTTATTAATCATGGTAACCTCAAAGTGATAACAGTTTTTGAATATTATCCATGTAGACTTTGACATCGTCCACAATGTATAATAATACAGTACAATATATCTCAAAGAATAAATATTTTTAATAATAACAACTCAATATTTTGAAATAACGATAAAAGAGCGCATTCGCATCAGATTATGACATGAAAATTATACAACAAATATAATAGTAAAAATATTACAAACATTTGCTATTACGGTATTCCTTCAAAATGCTCAGCACTATTGCAGATAAGCAGTTACACTAACCAAATGACCATAGAGAGGTTAAATATTAAAATTGGTGCTGATATCTCGCATTTTTGATATTTATATTGTGCTTGTGCTGACACAACATTCGCAGGATCTTATAGAACAAAAAGCATTATTCTGCATTCTACCTGTCACAGGCCAAGCGGGTGCTTTATTCCAGCGATATCTTTTCATCGGCTTATTAAAATCACTGAACCCGCAAAAACCAATCAATTTATTTAAATATCGCGCGAATTGATCCTCTAGTATTTATTGTGTTGGATTTAACACAATCGGCGGTTTTCATAATGTTTTCGGATGTTACTTCCGCATGACCGATGTTCAGAATTAATGCTTTGTTTTCTATATTTGCATTTTATGAATAAAAACGCACTGTTAAAAAAACCCTTGGTGAATTTGAATTCACTGAATATTAAAAAAATAATAATAAAAAAAACGATGTGCAGGTATTTATGAAAATATATTCTGGTACCTGGTGCGTTAATACTGAGTGAACCCAACTCAGGAGCTGAGTTGTTCGGTTCTTCTTGGATAGTAACAAGTTTGACGAATTGTCAATCAGAAAATTGACAGATGCTTACAAACAAACAAGGGTATAACATTTTTTTAAAAGAACAAACCTTTATACAGCTATTGCTAGAATATACCGCACAGTAACTTTGAAAAATATAATACAATTTTACTTGTAAATATATGAATACAAAAAGTTCATGAATGTTATTTAAGTTCTTGAAACTTGAGGTTAACGTTTTTATTATTTTTAATGTTAAGGTTTTCTTGTTATGCCGAGGTTCTTATCGTATTTGGCAGTGAAATCTCAAAACAAAAATTTTAAATTATATGTCAGTGAATACCTGAAAATGTTTGGATATCTATTATGTCTATAATCTACACATTGCATAAAAGCTTTCACCATTCACAACTTCTTCTTCTTGTGCCACTCCTCAGAGGATTGGTGATTATCTCACTGAACATATCTATATATCTGTTCGTGGTTTTCTTAGGGAGAATATTGTACGGGGTCCTTGAGTCCTTTGGAAAGGTTTGTGTATTGCTACTGCCCAATAAGCATTATTATACAATCCATTATTTACAAAGCTCTAGCATTTAAATCTGTTATTCCTTCTGCAGCAGACTGCAGAAACAATAGCAGGAAACCTCCTATATTTACAAAATTTCCAGAACACATCCCGCTATAATCATTCAAGTCCACTACTCCATTACCGATCCTTTACGTCATTCGCATCTAAATTACAAGATTAGGTTGAAACTATAAACTGTTTGTGTATAAATTTGTATTTCTACTTCTTTGTGTTTCCGTGAAAGTGTGTCAGAGCACATGCATTGAGCAGTGTGAAATAATTCCATTTAACATCTAGGTGTGTCAAATATTGACAGTAAAACATACATTATATCACCTGCACAGGAAAAATGTCAAGAGGCTTCATTGTTACATCGTCAGACATATTACGGACAATGCATATGAAACAATACTTAATGCCTATCGTACAATCATGTTACCTCGTCTGTTCATTAAATATATTCTAATAGCAAAAAATTGTTGACGTTAGAATTAATTTTAATATTCACACTTTCTTTATGGCTGATTACTGTACAAGCATGATTCTACCCTAAAATTAAATAGATATATTAAATTTTTAATTGGCACTTCAGCCCTTAACTCCAATTCATATTAGTTCCGGTTATTAATATGAGAACCCAAAATCTTACCCCTACTGTGATTTCGAACCCTTATGTAAAGCTGAACCAAATTAAGCTGAATTCATATAATATTTTTTGTAATCGTAAACTACTGAATACGAGCCCAATTATTTTTTACTACTTCTATAATCTGCGGCCAATTTATTTGTAGAACCCTGTGCATGTAATAAATACGTTAGTTCCTTTCCGCATTCTAGATTGTTACATGCATGCGAACTAAGGAATACCAATGCTTGTTTATATAATTATTCAATATTACATAATGCATTCTTACTTGAGCATTTTCCTTTAAAATATATAAGTACGAGCAAACGAAGGATCATCGTTTTAAAGCATTTGCTACACAATTTGTGCTCACTCTGCCGACTTTGTTTAAACATGTGTGAAACGTAGTTAGACATTTAAAAGGATTAAAACTACATGGCAAATATTCAACGGTGTATAAAATCGGACCCACACACGATCCAATTACATTTTAAAACAATGTGATTTTATCACTGAATACAGGGAAAAAAAACACCCCGATTAACATTATTCGCTGTACAATTGACAACGTTTGTTATTTTGGAGACTGCGAGAGTTCCCAGATTTTTTCGTACGGTAAAAATATTACCACAGTGGCGGGGCAAGCCAACTTTTATATTTACTATCTAAATTAGAAGCGATGAATATGTATTTATGTTCGCAAATTAAATGATCGAAGACCTGGAATAACTTGAGGCGTGTTTATGTAAAAACTATATCTATATGATCGATGGGTACCTACCTTTTTTAACTCGAATAATTTTAATCCAAATATATGGATATTCCACCAATTTAATATGCTTACGTAATTTAATAGAAACGGAGATTTTTGTTGTTGATACATGTCACTGTAAAATAATTGATATTTAAAATATTGAATAAAAAAAATATTCCTTACATTTATCGTTCAACGAGTAATATTGAACATTGCCTTTAAATTATATCTTAAAATAATACTGAAGGAATGATTTCATATGGAAAATCCAAAACGCAACTACGACAATTTTGTATTACATAAGATTTTAACTTTTGCTTGAAATGTCTCTATTATTTTCATAACGTTGTACGTTAATATTTTAACCGTATACTTGTAAATAATAATATTGTTATATCAAATTGATGAAAATTCAAAATTAAAAAGTGTATGCAATAAAAAGAAAAAATAACCAGATATATATATTTTTTATGTGCTCTTCTTTATAAATACTCGGAACGATTCCAGTTTATTTTCCTATTTCCTTGACGATCCCGAGTGTTGGTATAATAAATATTGACACCTAATTCACTTTCGGCAACAAAAACAACCCTTATTATAAGTGTATACAAGCGATCAACCATTAACAAAGATCAAGGGAGAAAACAAAAAAGAGTAATTAGTCCGGCCAGTCCGTCAGCCCTTCGAATTGAATGAATCTCGGAAAGGCGAAGGAAGGGCGGGAGCGGCGAAAACTTACCCCAGAACACAGCCTTCCCCGTCTTAGGAATTCCAGAACATTGAAAACAAATCACGGCCCATCTTTTATTCCACCCCTGGAGACCACGATGGATTAAATACACCGCACAAAAAAAATATTTGCCTTTTCATATTTTATATTCAATAATCCGAACTTTACTTCGTTGATGTAAAATAAATATTTATTATATATTAAAAATAAAATAAAATTTGCTGTGAATTTCTTATAATATACTAAAACCAATGCAGTGTTTTAAATTTATTATATATAAACTGCAACCCACTTATAAATATTCACCCCATTTCTGACACAATGGTTTCCAAAAACCGCATTAT
This sequence comes from Atopsyche davidsoni, assembly GCA_022113835.1. Lineage (NCBI taxonomy): Eukaryota > Metazoa > Arthropoda > Insecta > Trichoptera > Hydrobiosidae > Atopsyche > Atopsyche davidsoni. The sequence goes on along the minus strand of JAILWY010000006.1, from coordinate 2,093,857 downwards.
AAATCTTCAACGTTTGACTTCCCATATATTTTTTAACTCCGTTCGATCATGCGTACGCGTTATAATAACACGAATAAGCTTTTAAACGTAAATAAAAGACGAGGTGTATTTTATATATTCAGTGATGCAAGTAAATCTGATCAGTACACGGCCGCAGGGTTTGGGCTAAAAACTCGATACAAAATTAGACTGGTTTGCATAAGCAGTGGTGGGATTTGTAGGGCCGCGGTCGCTGTCGCATGAACAACTCAATCGGCTAAGTAAGTACCGAATTTAAAATCTCCCAATAGTAGTGTCTTATTTCGAGATTGTGATATTTGAATATATTTTATATTCAAATATGTATGCCGGAGATTGTACGGTACGATAATAATTCCGTGCTGTGCGATCGCAACCGAAGGCAACGTATAATCAATAAATCATACTTAGGGCGAAAGTCGTTACTCAACGAATCAGTCGACTGCAGTGTGGGCACAGCAGCCGATAGAACCGCGCCGTGTTTATTGAGATCTCGAGTACTGATTTTAACATTCTTATACCCAATAGACACGAGTCTGTGATCTCAATCACACAGAAATAAAGGGCAAACCAGATTGCAGATATATTGATAAAACAAATTATCATTTGAATTAAATATAACGTCTAATCGAAGCGCTACTAGTAATACTATCAAATCATCTAAACGAATGAAAAATAAATGTTTTTCATATCTGAACAGGGTAACAATGCTGTAGACTGTAGAGTTTGATACAACATAAAATATCCGAGCGATAAACTAAAATTTGGACGCTAACTTATGTGCTTTTGATTGAATTTCCCATGCTGGATTGACATACTACCATGTAATGTGGCTATGTAGAAACTAGAAGTATAGGTGTTATAAAAACAACTTCACGGAACATGGCAGTTAGTAAAGATATCAATAAAGCACGAGGGAATTTTTTACAGTTTCGAAGCACGAACACAAAAAGGAGAATGTAGTAAACTTGTGAATGCTGATTAAGGTATACACATGAGTAATCTAGCCCCGCCAACTTACATGTAATGTATACAAGAAATGTAGTTCTCACTTCCTTTTCTGCTTTCGTCGATTTGAATTAAAAAGCTGTACTTTTTGATGCAACACTTAATAACATTATTGTTTACCGAGTGTTATCAAATTCATATAATCCGTCTACTGATTTAACGATAGATGGTTTTTTACTTGAAGTCCATGTTAAATAGTCAGTGTAAAAAGTTGTAGTTCCTTAATTTTACACATATACCCAATCAATATGTAAGCAATTGTTGTATTAATATGTCCTCTTAAAGGAAAATAAATATTTTAGGAAAGCTCGAATATGCTAGAATTCTACTAGGAATGTAGATGCATTATAATGAAATTGAGAAAGTTCAAAATATTAATAAATAATTTGCAGTTATATCTTTCGATGAGATTCCTTCAAAGCATTCAAAGCGATATAGAAAAAAATCATCAACATAACGAGATAATGCGACTGTAAAAATAGGTCCCGTTATGTGACAATAGAAATGTCGGTCTTGCGTGCGCTTTATTTAAATCAGGACATAAAAATGCATTAGCAAACATGCACGCCACCAAGGACAGCTGATTTATGTTGTTTGTATTGAATGTTTCATTAATGTTGTACCGGCGAGATACAAAAGATCCATTTTTATATTCTCGTTGCGCTAGCGGGCGAATAAATTCGTTAAAAATATGATTTTTTATTGTCGGTTTATTGAGATTGATAGACCCCGCCGAGCTGAACCCGTAAACTTTTTAATTCGATAAAACTCCGTCGTTAAACGCGGAGATAAACCTAATCGTATTTTTCTGTTTGTTTTTCAAAGTGTTTGAATTATGTGCTCCGGAAAGATTTGAGTAATTTTTCAAGAAGAAATGTAAAGTAGTTGCTCGGAAGGAGGAAGGCGCAAGGATTTTAAGTTTCGGATCGTTTACCGAGTTAGCGGGTCGGGCTTCCCTCGGGCTGTAAACTCGAAACATTCTTTTTAGGGCAATTAATGTTTTCTATTTGGCACGGACGCAGAAAATGACCGTTGTTAATGGTCCTAGGACAAATGCCTAAATTAACCGTTTTGAAACGATCCGGCAATTACAGTATCTCGATGGAAAGAGAAAAAATCTCCCTGGAGGATTTCACTAAACAAAGCTGTCCGAGGAAACTTATTGTTATGTTGAGAATTTAAGGATATTTTTATGTAGGTAATAAATCACTCTGCAATATGGCGAGTCTCTTGCCGCGTTTCCGCGCCGTGGCCGACGCAGCCACCGGAGTAAACAGGAATAAAATATGCAATGATTAATTTCAGTTGAAATTCCCATAAGTTATAAAAAAAGAGAGAAATTCGCACAGACACACATAATTCAAAAGAAAAAACAAATTCAAAAGCCTCACAAATATAATACAGTTGTTTACGAAATTCTGTAAAATCAATTTTTTAATATTTTTTTACGATACTATTTGCTAAAATCCACAAAATTAAATTTTTTGGTGCCGCAGCTAGATATTTGAGGCATCTCTATTTTCTTTTTATATTTTTTTTGGTATCGCCGTTGATGAAAATCAGGTCAAAGATGAAAAATATTCATCACACCGAGGTGACACTCGCGGTTGTGCTCACTGTTAATTATTATAACTGAACTGGCAGTATAAATCCAATCATAAAAATATAATTGACAATGATTTCGCAAAAATAGTAATTGGGGACTTTTTTTGAAATTCTAATAGTATTCATGTTTGATAGCAACTAAATTCTACAGAAAATAAAACTTACCGAGTCTTATCTCATCTGTGTGTAATATATGCATCAACATACCTGAAACAGAAGAAAAAAATCACATTAATATAAATTTACGTACTTAAATGTTTTACATTTAAATTTATCATATTTACACAAAAAATACGCTGCTGATACACACAGGAATAAATATTGCTAGTAATTTTCGGTATATCAAAGTATGTGTAATTAAGTGCGACGGAACGCCGGGGATGTTTCCACTGTCAATTGGCAGAGACGCAGAGCAAGCAAGAGGGTACATTTATCAGTAATTGATAGTGCATTGACTGAATGATTCACATCCTTGAGCTGGACTCTGGAAACAAAGCAATACTGCGGAACTAAATAAATACGCGAGTATTTAATTACGAAGGTTTTAGGGGTTGTAATCTGAGTCTATATCAGAAGATTTCACCCTTGTGGTTTTTTTTTTCGTGTCATCATATTTCAGCCAGCAAGGTTAAATCATTTTTTTAAATGAAAATTGTATTTTTTTCAGGTTTGCAAATGAAGGGTTATATAACCAATTTCCAAAATAAATTGCCAAATACTAACAGTAAAGGCTAAGATTGTACATATTTACTAGAATCGTATACGAGAGTAAAATAACACATTAAACCGGACGAAAAAATGTACACGCATTCCTCAAATGTTTTTTGTGTAAAAATCGTGTATCTATTAATTTAACTAGGTTAATAACCACATTATAATGAAACTTTAGTGTTTGACTAACTTTAATAATGCTTCATATAAAATAATAATGATATTTATATGCTTATCTATTTGTTTTTTCAAACGAGAGGAAAGACTGGAACATTCTAGAATAACGATCGCCTTCACTTCTCCGTTAGCACGGTCGGTCCAATCAGAATACCCAAGCGGGTCATTCCGAGAGAATTTTTCATAGGTAACTCTATCAATTTAAGTTGGTTTCATTTTTCGCTCGTTATTATTTACGACCGACTCCTTGTTACAGCATAATGAAGTCTACAAAACAATGGAAGCTTTGAAAATTAAAAAAAATAACATTTGCGTATTTAGATAGAACTGCGTGAATTTTCTTTTAAATATAATGCTTGCCTATATATCGAACATTTTCGTTTGTCTCCTCTATACAGATTATTTTTTATTTAAATTGCACATATATAAATGAAAATAACAAGCTTTAAAACTACTATCAAGCTAATAATTTTCTGCAAAAAATATTTGTTTTTTAATAAAAAGTATGTTTAATATGAGATTGTATTCGCCAGTTTATTTAAGGATAAATAAGCTTGCGCATCGAGAAGATGTTTTTTCGTGAATATAAGTAACTTATCTGCCACCGTGTAATATGTTACTACAGCTAAAATATATATAAAAATACTATTTTTGATACTACAAACATGAATTCCCGATAACAGAAAAATTCAAGCCGTTAAAAAATAAAAAAACAATACAATATCGACTAAAATTGCAACTCATTCGATACTTTCGCATGTGCATTTAGGGCTGCTGTTAACTCTCACATTGACTGAATTCGCAAATAAAGGGGTATCCAATTGCAGCCGATCGCATTGATTGCACAAAACAGCAGGTCGCCGATCGGCGGGCGACACCGGAATAAAACAGTGTTTAGCGGTAACCATGGCGACCGAGACCGCGGTTGCCATGGCAACCGTAACTCGGTCACCCTCGGACTGGATTGCCACAAAGTTTTTTTCGCAAGCCGAAAAGTGTGCTTAAAGGAACGGAAGGTGACAATCTGCAGGTAAATCGAGGAGTGTAAAGCGTACAGACCATAATATAGTTAATTTTCCAAATGTCAAATTCATAATATTTTACATCTCTTATTTTTATAAAAACAGTATAGATTTTCATTCGACACTCAATGGTTGTACAAATAAATTATGTGACAAATACACTAGGTACTTATTTTTGTATTTATTTCAAGGTGTATTTAGGCATGGAAATAAAAAAAATAATTATATAAACGCTTAGTGTAAATAAATTTTTAGATAAAATACTTGCTTAAAGCATCGATATTGTGGATGGTGGTGGTTGGTTTTTAGCAGGTTTGTTATTTACATCCAGGCATACATCCTTCGCATCTCCGCGGCTCCCCGTCCGGATATAAGCTCGCGGGAGCACTTGGGCAAATATTCTTATATCAAACTCCAGCGGCAAACTTTCCCGACAGCTAATGCCCGATAATTAGAAAACGTCTACGCGTGTTGATCTTGCAAGTTAGAATGTTCGGGATTCATATCGCGGCTTAATACATTCATGGGCCGGATCATCCGGCGAGGCGACCTGCGCCGCGTGTGCTCGCGGGTAATCAAAATAGGCGATTTAATTACTAAGCTCTAAGCTTTAAGTTATGCAAAATAAAATGAATATTTTATGCGAGCTGAGAGCTCCGAAGCCTGCTATGTTAAATACATATAAATAAAGCTCATATTTTGAAGCATAAATTATTCTAAAAAAAAAATGTTTCTCAAAATACTTTAATCTGATGCGAGGTTATGATGAAATTATTAATGTTTAATACGATTATTTAAGAGCATTATTTGAATAAATAAAAGCATCCCAAAGTAAGTGTGATATTTTCCTGAAATTAATTGTACAGTTTTTTAGTCAATAAATCATTTTTTTGGGTTTTAGGATACATATTTTCTTTTATTTTCGTCTGCATAACAAAGACTTTTTATCAATGAACAAATTCAGATATCAAAAATAAATATTTATGTTATTATCATATAAACCTGAATTGCAATATTAAATCAAATAGAACGTAATTGATATAAACATGGCACTGTACTTGAACAGCCAATTGATACATATATTTTTTTGAAGCAACTAAGCCTTCAGGCAAAAAAACCCTCGTCTATAAGTGAATATTCAATAGATATTCTATAAAGTGCTACTTTGAACATAAATCTAGGCAAATCAACAGATCTCCAGCCTTCATGCATCACGATCCAATTAAATGCAGCAAAATATTCAAAGCTGCCTCTGATATTTTTCCCGCGGCCAACGCCGGGCGTTATAAATCAGGACTCGCGCTAAAAACGGCCATTCGTTCAATACGCCGTGGATTGTGAATTTCCGTCCTGTCGCTGCATTTAGTGCAAAGCTAACGACCTGCATCCGCCAACCGACGATATTCAAACGGGAAAAGGATATTACAATCCACTGCCTTGAGAGGCCGAACTCGATCCATTCAAACGTGGTGAATTTATTTCCTGAGTAAAATTTAGCTTTTGTTCATTAAAATGCGACTTACTCGTTGCGTTGGTGTGAGAAGTGAAATAAAGTTTACGAGTGAAAATTGCACGTTACTAATATACTACTACCTACTTACTTAATAATTCTTCACTTCATTAAAAAATCACGCAATTAAGACTATAACAGTTTTCATGTTAAAGATACAGTACACTACAGTTTTGTGTAAATAACATCATTATGCAAGAAAATAAAAATAAAAATTACAATGTGAAGATATTAGAAGATATGTTGAGGTAACAAAGACATGTTATTTGCTATTATAGTGTGTAAAAAAAATATGGAATATTACAAATGAAAAATACCTTTTCAGTGTTATTATTTCAAAGAGTCTGCAGATAAAGGCAGAATAGAAATTTTTTCTCAGAATCAGACACCAATTAAAAAAAGATTATAGGCAAGTAATATTACAACAATATTTTTACCAGTTTAAATAATTGAGAACGACTTTTAGAATTCTAAGAATATCTCTCATAAATGTTTTTATGTAAGTTTTTCCTTCATTTCCGAGAATTGAAATGCGCCAACGCGTGACAAAACCAAGGAAATTTTTCACGTCTCTATACGTCTCAGGCGGAAGATCATCTGGCAAATTAAAAATATATCAGATAACAAGGTATGAGCGAAATTGTACAAAAAATTAACAGTGCGTACGAGTACAGAAATAATTGAGGTTTGCAATTTATTCCATTACGCTATAAACAAAAATCAAATAAATAGGTTTAGATTGATGAATACAATAACTGGAAGCTTTCGCGTTAGCTTATTAAAATCATCAGTAAAAGATTCAGATGCGAAAAACAAAATATTTTAATGTAGATAAATTATAAAGACAAACACCATGTTAGTCGATAAATTGTTAATCACTATAATTCAAAATAAAGGGAAATTTTCACACTGTATAAAATTGTGGTAGCAATAAAGCGTGCAGTTTTTTTATACATAAAAATATTAACTTGAAAAAAATGCACGATGGTACAAGTTTACAATCAGAAGAAAATCAAAATATTTATAAACTTTATTTACAAAAGAACTTGATTGCATAAACTGTGGGTAACTGGAGGCTTGTATCGCATAAAAAATGTATTGAGCTTGTTAATATTGAAGATAATCAAAACAATGTGGTTTCTCTGTTAGCGGCATAGAAAAAACAAATGTGGTACGAGCTTGTTTATAATACAATAAAACCCAAGAAAACCTGAAAAAAAAGGAAAATTTACTGGCTATTGTATTAATATCATTTCCAGATACTTATTGAAAAATTCGGTAAATATTGGTTTTGAATGAACGGGCATTGAAGTCTTAATGAACAATATAGATTTTAGATTTGAAATTAATCCAGAGCGGAGTACCCCGACAGTGAATGGGCCCATTGTACTTCCCGTCCATGGATACACTTTTTTGTCTTTATAGAAAGCCACCAGCCTTGAGCGGCAGTCGATATTCCGCAGCTGCAAATCTTGCTCGATACCGTAACGAGAAAATAGACCAGTAATTCTAAAACAAAACTGTACTGTCCTATCAATGGAGATAGAATAAAACGGATCTGAACTTTAAACCTAGTTGCTGAGCGGCGAGTTATAAATAAAACTATATATCAGTTACTTTTAATGTTTTTATAGGTGACGTTTATACTATCGAACTTTGCGGATAAAACCAGGTGGGATCCTCATGTTAACATGTCATGTATACCTTGATGTACTCGTTCACCCGTGTCAGTAGATCAATCGCACGCAGACAGGTTCGTAGTTGGTTTATAAGGTGAATTGAGAAATTGGAGCAAACCGCAAAAGAGAACACTGTATTGTATTGAAAAAGGATCACATCAAATACAAAGCAGTAAACTGAAAAAACAAGGTTGCTTAAAGGACAGGCAGCGGCAACTTTTGAGTAAATAGTCACATCAGGTTGTAGCGCCGCTATAACGATGACGATAGGAGTGATAAAACACTTTTATGCACAAAACATTGAGTAATCATTTAATTGTCTTATTAACATCCTGCAATAATAAATCAACTTTGATTTAATAAATTTCTGATAGCTATTAAAAGTATAAATCAGAATTCAATGCATAATAGGTTTCTTCTATATTTTAATAGAATTGAGACAATAATGTAAGACTTACAGCTGTATGGAGAACCTCCAGTTTAACGATTACTTTCCTTGATATAATGAGGACATTCTTCGATGACTTGAAGAGGCCTATTAATCACAACTCAACATTGCGAGTCAAGCGCGCCTCTGCGACTTCCCACAAAACCGTTCCTACTGCAAATAACACAAGCGATATTGATTGCCGTTGATTATAAACATAAATCGATTCGGTATATTGTATATGCAGTTATATGATTGAGTATGCACCAAATTCACTAATGACCATGAGCATATATTATTTATTGTACTCACCGTATGAAAGTCAATGCAACATCCGGTTAGTTTGTTAGCTGCATATAATAAGAGGTCGGTAATGACTTCCTTGTATTGCTGATGTATTCCACATCTCCTTCTGAATGCCTGTCACAATTATCTTAATAATTTTCTCTGCTGGAAAGACTTGGCCTCAACCGGTAAAATTATGTAGTCAGTCTTCAAATCACTCTGACCACATTCCTTTACAAACTTTGTACACTTAACTCATCAACGAATTTCTGCGATGAGTGTTTAACGTATATCATATAGCGATTGAAAAAAAATCCTAACTAAATAAATTATTTAATATATATATATGAAATAGGATTTAAATTTTTCAACGTGTCGGTGTTCATGAAAATATTTTCAAAATAACAGAAAATATAATAATGATTTTACTTTTTATAAAAATCGATTCGGAGTCAAATATTCGTAACTTGTTTTGAAAAGAATAAAAAAGCATAAAAACATTTGTGAATAATACGACAGATTAGTTTTGAGCAACCAAATTAATAACTCCTTAAGTTTAATGTTTTATACGTATTTGATATTTCTGCAAACGCTAAGATTCGTGCTAATAAGCGTTATGCTGGGTGAATACCAAAGTCGTTATTCTATTTACTGTTAATCATATGTATAAAGTATTTAAAACTTTTAATATGGAAAGTTTAATTTAAACACCGCTGGAATCAGCAGAAGTTAAACTTCACTCACTGCAGGACTATTTTTACTGGCAATCGATTTGCTGCTTCACCGATTTGTATCTTTTCAAGCAGAAATGCTCGTCCAATAAGGAGGAAACATCTTTATATATGCCTTCATAACAACTGGAGCGTGTGTTTCATACAATAAAATACTTACAAAGTTAAAAATACAAAGTTATGCTGAAATAAAACTTAACTTTATCAGTTTGTAGCGAAATCAAATAAATACCTGGAACGTTGCATTCCATGCAGCAAGATATCTTCAGTGTACTTTGCCATTATTATTTATCCAATCTTTTTTTATATTTTCGTGTAATTTAATACGTATAATAGAGAATATTAATAATAAAATAATTACTTTGAAAAATAAGCGCAAGGCGTATGGGCCGAGCCAGTCCATTGTGGTGAACTCTTGCAGCGGAGTGTGAAAAAAATGTGATTTATCGCTCATACGTCAAGAGTAACTTACAGCCTTATAAAATTATTTATATCTATGATTAATGGTGCGATATTGCAGCTTCAATTCTAATATACATTAAAATTTACTTTTAGAAGCATATTAAAGGAATTAGTTGCAATCAATCTTGTTATCAGTGCTGGGATTTAGTATGAGGTTCGTGTCCTTTGCGATTGGTCGGAAACGATGTGTACACAGCCTCAGTAGATTATACTCGGTAAAGAAAATAGAAAAACTGATTTATTTGAAACACTCATGAATAAAACCTGTAAACCTATGTTATCCGCAAGTTAACATTTAAAACAAAAAAATGTATGAAGTTTATACCAAACGTGGCCTAATAGTTTTAATGAAATTAATACAAGATAGGTTTATTATAGATAACACATCAGATAGCGTTAGCAATAAGTATGGGACTTAAGTGATATATTTTTAAGCTAATAATCATTCATTACCAAATAGACCTTCTTTTGATATCTCGCATTGATTATCAGGGGATTATCAACTATGTAAAAGTAAAAAAAATATCAAGAATAATGTTTCATGTCATGCGCATCTTTGGCCATAGACGGCATTATCGAACTGTAGGGGGGCCTTAATGGGCGTTTCGTTTTGGAGAAGCACGGGTGGCTGGAGGGTTTATCCGTACTTATAAGAGACTTGTGTCTAAAATAAATATAGCCGTAATGTATTCGAGATCATCAAGATTGTAAAGACCAAAGAAACGCTGCCATAGATTCAAAGATTATTTATAAATAATGATAGCTCAAAAGTTTATTTTATTTACAAAAAATGTCGATCAACTTAAAAACCTCAATTGATATTTCTGTTATAAGTTTGTTTAATCAAGGGATTTATAATATCAGAACGATAATCCCATTAAATGGATACATAAGTTAATCTTCATAGTTACCCAGTTTTGTTATTTTTTTGTTTGTGTTAAATAAGATTTGGGTTTATTTACAATTCAATGCCAATAAAAGCAAATTAAGTATGTACTTAAATTTAATTGTTAAACGAAGGATTATGTGGAATCAAGGAGATTCTTTGTTCAGTGAACACTTAAGAACAAAAGAATTATAAATTAATAATTATTATTTGGTTTTGTTCTATCCTGTATTTTGTGAAGTTGCTAATTAGTATACCCACTGAAGATGCTCCGAAGATCCTAAATTAAAGATCGTTCTGGATTAAAAGCCAGCAAAAGATCGCAATTGCTCCTGATCGCTTTCAATAGCTTAACTGCCTCTTCCGCTTGTGGCCTCCCATTCTTAGAATAGTGATGTATATGAACTATTTGATATAAAATGTCTACCGCTCGTAACACATAAAAAAATAGCAGTATGTATATTCCAAAACTTGAGCAAATTTCAATAAGCGATGTAAATTACCACAAATTAAAAACAATTCATCTAATTCAATTAAAAAACAAAAGTAAATTCAATTAGAATCAACGAGCCGCAAATACTGCGCGAGTTTAATAAATTCACAGAATTGAAAAAAAAATTGAATCTGTTATTTAGTTTGAGAGTTTGGGATTTAAACATTGAAACTTTTTTTTGTGATGTAGGCAGAAAGCATTATTAATTCAAATATCCGTTAAAAAGGCAGCTAAGCCAGAGTTATTGTTTGTATGGATTACCCGACATTCGCGGCTTTCTCCGGCCATAATGAAGTTAACTACAGACATAAATCCATGCCCACATTCCGAATAGCCATTTATCCTTCTTTGCGCTTTTATAGAATACTTTTTAGGGTGTTTTTTTTAGGAGTGTAAAACGTGTTTAATTTCTTATTTTCCCATTAGTGGATTTTTCCATGTAAAAGTATAAATCAGGATAATAATGGGAAGCACCCACTGCTGGCGGTGGAAACCCTTCTTATATTTGTCCAAAAAACAATGTCACACTGAGTAACATTTTCCATGCATATAAAAACCTTGTGGATCTCGTATGTGAATTAACATCTTTGAAATCATACCTCTTTTACCATTATATTAGTTTTGGTAATAACTTTATAAAGCGATTCTTTTGCTCTGACTGTATAGTGATAATTTTATGAAGTCTTTAAAAGCATTTAATTTAATTTATATTTATATTATGACGTACTACAAAATAAAATATTCCACAATGAGAAATCCTAATATATTTTTATTACTTTGCATATTATGCCAGTATTAATGCATACGTTCGTTTACTTCTCAGTTTTGCCAAATCTTTGAATTATTTTGTTCAAACAATGCCAATGATATAATAACACACAATCCAGAGTAAATATGTATTTAGCACATTTGATATTCCTATTTTTTTTTTTTCGAATTTTTTATTACTTATTGTATTTATAACAATAGGTTAAATTTGAAACATTCATATATGTCAATGATGGGTATATCAAAAGGAAAGGCTTTGAATTTATCCTTGACTTTTTCCCAGTAAGAAAAACACAAAATAAATAACATCAACAAAACTCGCTGGTTTTATCTAGCATCTACAACTTACGCGAGAACATATAGGATAAAACAAAGCCGGCAGGCGTCAAACTTGGCCAACGAAGAAAAAATGTCTTCCAGAAATAATTCTTACTAACACGCAAGAACGAGCTGCGAACCGACCAATGATAAAAGAGAATAAACCTTTGATTAGAAGGCAGGTCTTCAATTCACCCAAACCACTTAGCTTTTAAAAAAATACCCAATCTCTTTGTGAAAAAAGTAACAACTAACACAAAATGATTTTGTTGAAAGTAGTAACTAAATATGCATATTTTATTCATATTTAAAAAAAAAACAAACCATCGATGAAAATTTTCATTTTTGTGTCTTTGAATGTTATTTTAAATAAATATGTGGAATTCATGCAATACTTGCGGTGCAAAAAGTGTGTATTGGGAGCCGATTTGGTTTATTCGGGGACTAGCGTCTTAACAAGCCCGATAGCATCTGCTAATTTGAGCGACTCCCCAAGAAGCAAGGCGGTTGCCCGGAACAAATCCGGCGGTTCCTCCAATCTCGATCAGCCGGATTGATCGACCCCACAGCATGAGGTCAGGTGTTATATTTGATGTATTTGTCGATATAAATCTTTTTAACAACTTAAGCTACTGAACAATTATGCTTTAGTATTAGATTACCCTAACCGTATAGAGCGCTGTGTAGTTAAAGCCCATTCAACCGATTACACGTACATGTATAATGAAATTGATTTATTGTTTACGCTTTCGATCTCTTGACTGTCAAAAGTTAAACGGTGAAAACCACTAAGAGAAATGTTGCATTCAAACATAGTTATAAATGGTTTTTGGCTGAATTTAGTCAAATTCTATTTTAATATTTGAAACAATAAAATATTTTTTTTTATATAACAATAAGCAACCTCATTCGCCAATACACTTAGTTGGATTTGATGGTCTTGAATAGATATCGTTATATTTATCGTTATTGATTATCGTTATAATCTTCTAGCTCTTTCCATCCTGTTCCTCGTGCATGGCTGCCATTCTATACCCTAATAATGTGTAAAGGATCGGTAACGGACTTGGAATGATTGTGGAGGGATGTGCTCTAGAAGTACACCTTGTCGAGGTGGGGGGGCTCCTGGTATTGTTTATGTAACTTGTTGCAAGAGTATTAGATCTAAGCGCCAGAGCTTTGTAAGGAAAGGATTATATAATAATGCTTTTGAGGAGCAGCAATACACAGCCTTTTCTTTTCAATATAAAACTGCGATGTAGAGGGACCTGGGAACCCACTACACTATTTTCCCCTTAGAAAACCATGAACACTGGTTCAGCATGATTATATGCTCAGTGAAATGAAGAGGCACTTGATGAAGAAGATAATTTCTTATACGCTATAAAAAAGAAGTTTTTAAAAAATAATAATATAAAACCATAAAAAGGTGTTTATTTTAAGGCATACTTCAAGCAATAATTTAAAATATAATTCATTCAAAAATAATACTTCAAAATACGGCTATAAAATACATCATGTGTCATGAGTTTAAAATAAAATATAAATATTGTTGATACACTATAAAGTGCATTTGAAATAAATTGAAGTGTGCATCGGTGCATTGCGAATGCAACCAGCAGAAGGCAATCCAATACGCCCATAGATTACGGTATTACGACAGAACGTCATACTAGTCATATGCGTAACAGGCAGGCCAATTTACAGGGCGCCTGCATCTATACCGAGTGCATTACTTCGGCTCGTCAAAATGCATTCAACGCAAAACACCCGAGCACCCTGCCTTGAACACACCACAAAGGAATCAGAGATCATTCAATATTTCTATAATATTTTACGAAACTCTTAACCCATATGGGTAAAGAGCTCTATCGTGCTTCCATATTTTGTTAATCTTCATTGTAAATATAAACAATGTTCATACAAAATTAAGAGTTAAAACCATATATTTTTTTAAATTCAAGTATATAAATTTACAATAAAAATATGTAGCGTGATATGCAATAAGTAACTTATTATAAAAAAGTCATGATTACAGTCAATTTATTTTTGACATTCAGGTTCTTTTTTTTTTAAATTATCAACTATAATCAATAAATCGTTTATAGTCTATCTCTATACTGACCGAAATTCACAAATAACAGAAGAATACAAAACGGTGATATAAAATTGTAAAAATTAACACTTTGTATTTCTTACGTGACTTTTATTTATAATGAATTAAACTTTTTATAACCTGAGCACAACTTTTAGGGATTCAGGTTACCCCAAAACCTAGTGCCTCAATCGTAACCCTTTCACATTTGATCTGCCTGGGTTAAATGTCAATCAAAAAAAATATCTTCGTGGTTCATTGTTTAATCCTTGCACTACTCGCACGTTTTAAATAGTAATTGTATCATAAAAAAAATCTCTCATGAATACAAAAAAAACAATATCGATCCGAAGAAAATACGAAGTATCTCATCAGAACTAATAAATTTATGATTGCGAACAAGATGGCCAACGTCCGGTAAGAAATACGGCCAAGAAATCAATTTCTGGTAGTTTTAATAATAGAGCACAATTACTTAATTATCGGTACCTCTATTAGTATTTTATATTTTTATTACTGTACAAACTTGAAATATCGACGAACAAGTCGGTTTAATTAATTTATACCCATCAATGATGTTGATTAATCCGCTTTGGCATATTATCCTCGTTCGAAAGGACGACTACAAAACCGTAAGCTCGTTTGAAAACGGGAAGTCTGTAATACAGTCCTCAATGAGGGAACTCCCCGAAGGGTCAACGTACATCCACATAACCTACAACCGAGAAATCTGTCCTTTTTTATGTGATCTTTCCTTTTGTCGTCCTCTCTTTAAAAAGGTTTCGCGGATGTTAAAAAGGTCTGGGAATCAGAGCACTTCGTTAGCTGAAAAATGTAACATGACTTTTCAGAATGAAACTAAATAATGAGATTCTTTGCAGACGACAGAACTTGCAAATTTTATATTTGGTTAATTTTATATATATATATATATATATATATATATATATATATATATATATATATATATATATATATATATATATATATATATATATATATATATATATATATATATATATATATATATATATATATACCTCGAAATAAGATTAAAAAAATACATTTTTTTTAACTTTGTATTATTGAAAAATAGCGGCGTTAATCTTTTTTTTTCTATCATAGAACAAAACATTGAATATTTTTTTATTTATATTCTAAAATCAATGAGCAGTGTTCTCATCAGTCAGATAAATAAATAAAATAAGTCTCATTTGCTTAAATAATAAGTTTATGCTTTAGTAGAAACTAAATTACTAGTATTGCTAGTTAAAATTATGTACATACGAAAAGTTCTTAGGGACAATGTCATCTTATAGAATCAACTGCAAAAATATATTATATAAAAATATTATTAACTTCGCTGTTTTTATAAATTTCGCTGCATCGTTTTTTTTTTTTTTTTAAAAAAGCTATAATCGCATTAATATGTTTAAGAGCGTGCTTTAATTAAGTAATGCAAAAAGAAGATAGAATCATACAATAAATTTTCTAAATATTCATCGGAATAAGTAGCAAAAGTTTAATATGCGACATTAGAACATTTACATAATTGTTTTTTTATGTTTGGTTTATTATGAATATTCTACAAATATTCTATATTTATGAATAAAACTATATTATATATTTTTTATTTTTACATAGTTACAATGGATTAATAAGAATATGACAATGCTACGATGATTTTAAACAAATAAAAAATATAATTATTAAAGGTTCAAACACCCCAAAATAATTTTATGCTCTACAGATTCATAAAATGTCTTTTTTTCAGGCATGGTATTTAAGTATCGTCATGCTTTAATGAAATTCCTTCAAATATTTTTGATGTCTTTAAGTCGAGAAATTGATAAACTCGTGTTTACTCAAAAATTACATACTATATTATGCGTAAATTGATAGTTTACCACAAATTGTCTTGTCCGGTTACTTATTACGTGATAAAATGAAATTTATTTACCAAAACTTTGTGTAATTAACTTACACAAAATTATTACTATACAAAGATCACTAACCTCAGTTTATATTACGAAATAAACATATATTGCTACAAGCATTAAACAGAAAATTAACAATGAAATAAGCAACCATACAATTATAAAAGTATTTATTTAATAAATAAAAAATATATACTAATTATTCTACCGGTAGCAAGTAAATGTTTTACATGTTGTTTTAGATAAAACTGACTATGATAAATAGTAAGGGTATATTATTTATTTTATCAAATGTGAGTTTCAGAAGCATGCAGCTATTTTTAACTAAAGCCTTTCGTAAAACGAAATAAAGTTTTTTATTGTATTACTATATATAAATATATATATATATATATATAATATATATATATATATATATATATATATATATATATATATATATATATATATATATATATATAACGTAGAACAAAACAGACAGAATAACAAATTTCTATAGTAGAGACCTTTAGTAGACAAACATTCCTCTCACTCCAATAGCTCTATTTGCAGATGCCTACAATATAGCAAGTTGGGACTGAATTTTGTGATTTCCTGGACACAAGTACCTGCAAATTTCTTATCTGAGGTGACTCATTTAGAAACACCCTCCCAACAAAGCGAGGCCAACATTTTAGTGTTGACTCGATCGATTACATTGTTCTTATATAGATTATTTTACTTGAAACACTAATATTTGAACTAAACTATCGAACAATACATTATGTACTTAACAAAGTATGTTTGCGTATGGAAGGAATCATTATTAATCTACTTTTGTAATTATGATTAATGGTGCGTTTACAGAAAAAGGTGCGACTTTGAGTTGAAATTGGTGTTATTTTTTTTAATACTTTTATAACAAAACAACACTGAAATAATTTAATTTCATTATTCAAAGCATTTTGTATAGCAGGATGTGTGATTCGTCGCTGAAGAAAACACCGCACAAAATTTAACCAACCTTTTACGGAACGTAAATAAGGTACTGAAGCCATGTTTTCGAATATAATTAAATTATATAGTATGATAATTTATTCTTATATTTATCTGGTAAACGCACAAATAATTAGTATTCTAGCATATACAAATCGCACAACTTTTTGTTATGACTATATATTTTTTTATATTTAAAACTAAATGTGCTTTTGCATTTATTAGTTAAATAACAGTATAATTATTTAGACGCTTTGATCTTAAATCGTTTAATGCAAAATAATCGACATAAGGATATTATTAAGATTTTGAGTATGAAAATAATTATTTTTAAATATTTGAAAATGGGCAAAAATACTTGTAAGAGCTGTAGAGGGTTAAATATTGGAAAATGACAATAAGATGTTGAGTTGTACTGAAAAGTATAATTTTAAATCAAATTGTTCGCATCATAAATGCTATTTTATGAATAAAGGTTTTTCAGTAAAATATTAACAAAAGTTCATACGCTTTTTTTCGTTCCTATGTATATTATACTGTTTAATGTCTTTATCGAGAATCGGCTTTAAAAACATATATTATCTTATTTTAAGATATAATCTAGTTGTGTTATAAAAACCGCCTGGAAAAAAACCATACAAACTTATTATTTTTTGTGAATACAAATAAATGTAAAATTTGAATCTCTGCACCGGAATATGCAATATATGTAGTATTTGCGTTCATCACGTGTATAATCAACTGGAAAAACTATGAATGAAAACAGCAATAAAAAACTAAGCAGGCTGTAAAATGATATGAATCATTAGACTTTTTTTTTAAATCATCGTGAAAAATTTTTATTGGTTTCTGAAAATCGGTTTTTATTATTTTCAATAAAGTATAAATATTTCATGGATTTATCGAACAAAAACCGTTGAAATACGGCCGGTGTTGGAGTAGTTCTGGGTGACTGGCCACTAAAGTTGATTTTCAACAAAAATCAGTCAACACAAACATCTCCGACGTGACGAAGCCAGAAAGTTTAAATTACTACGCGAGTATGATTACTTTTTTGGATAACTACAAAATAATGTTTTCTTCGGAGGTAGGTGATATATTTCTGGAAGTGTTGCTGAAGAAAGTATTCCATGCGAAATAAATCCATTATAACAGCTCCACGTGTTGTTAAAATGTTGTATGAGGGTATTAGGAACTTCCCAAGAATAACAACAAAGTTAAATATATATTTTGAAAAATAATACGAAATTCATAACAAAAATAAAAACTTATTCAGCGTATTAGTAAAATATAGAATAATTAAAGTTTTAGACAGTTATGTGTATTATCTTAAATGCTGCAACTTTCTATTGAGTAAGTATGAACATCTTGAGATATAATTACGCAGAAAACTACATGGATTTGATATAAAAAAAAATGAATAAATAAACTACAATTGAGTTTCAGGATTAAATGATGAAAAATGCTTGTCGAAGCATGATTAAATATTTTGACCCACTAGGTTAGAGTGGCTGTATCTAACGTTTAACATATTTATTCATATGTTTGTTAAAATAAAAATTTATCCGTATTCTAATAAAAAAAATTAAAACTCACTGTTATGCAATAAGTATACTATGGCTATTGACAAGTCAAAATTACGATGAAATGTCGATGAAAGTTTTCCAACTCCTGCGTCGTTAGAAGCCTGAAAAATATTATTTAAATGTAAAGATGCTAATGATACATTGAAAAAATTTCACATTGAATGCAATTTTTAAATATTTTTGATGTTTAAAACTAGTAATGATACGCAAATCGATTTGACTAAATTCGCAGAATAATATGTGAATGTTCACACTGTAAACAGAAAAAAATATGGCAATATTTACTTACTTTAAGCCACCACCACACAATACAAACACGCCTTAAAAATAATAACAAACACAATTTTAGTGTAACAGATAAATTTACATTTTTATGATGTAGGCAAACCGTTATTTATGTGAATAAACACACATTTCTCGCAAAAAAATAAGTGTAAATAACACAGAAAAAACACCGTGTAATTACGCGAGATGTACGGAATGTTTTACAAAAGTTTGATGATTTATTGTAGGCGAATCGACTTGGCGTTCGCTCTCCTTAAGTAGGTGAATAACTCTGAAGCCGCACGCACGCCGAGCCACGAATCCGCATTTTTCCACTCGACCCGCCGAGTGAACAAACTCTCCTCCTATCGCTGCCGACAATCAAACCATTACGTTTTACGGTGTCATTGGCGGGTTCAGATTGCCCGGAGACTCGATCTATGTTGATTTAAATTCCAACACAGATACCATAAACCAATCGCACACTTATAATTAGTTCAGGCTTTGTATTCCAGCGCAGGTAGCGCTGGAAGTGATCCAGCAAAAATGCACAGCCACGCGAGTGTAAATATGTCAAAGGCAAGTCGCATGGTAGTTTGGTTTAAAAACTGTATTTTTTTTAATATCTAGGCACAATGTTGACATAATCCACAGAACTTTATGATAACAAAAACACGTAAATAAAAAATAAAAAAAATCATTGATATATATTTCTGTACGCTTATCTTAAAAATTAAAGGGTTTTTTCACGTTTTCCCTACATAGCTCAGTAACGAAAATAATGACATACATGCTACCACCTAAGCCACACCTTGTAAGCCCCACAACCTGCGCGGCTTTACCAAATTTACCAAATGAGAAAATAAAGAATATTTTTGAATAAAATACTTGAGTGATTTTCCATATTTTCGTTTTTATTAGTGACCGGTTTCGCCAACCTTTCACGTTTGCATTATCAAACATTATCACTCTGTTTGATAATGCCAACGTGAAAGGTTGGCGAAACCGGTCACTAATAAAAACGAAAATATGGAAAATCACTCAAGTATTTTATTCAAAAATATTAAAATGGAATTCCACCAAGTACTCTCTGTCAAAAATATTGAATTTCTTCAAACAAAGAATCTTGAAATTGTATTTATAAATATTTAAAATTACTCTCAACTTAAAACATATTATAAAGCTTATAAAACTTTCTATTCTGTATCTTGATGTTAATATATGTTTTAATTGTTTGATAAATTCTTAATTGTATAAACAAATACGTTAATAGCATTCGTAATGCGTTATTAATTATTTCAAAGCAGTTAACTAAGCACACACTTTTATTTTAATTAATCGATTGATCCACATTCCAAGGTGTTTAAAACAGAACAGACGTTCATGAAAGACGGTAATCGAGTAAACGAAAAAACTAACAGATCCAACGATATAAAGTTTTAAATGAAAGGAAAGCGAGGAAGTTAAGAGATTTCCGATTACGTACAGCAGTTATTCGAAAAGGGGAAATTTTTAAGCTCGGAGTGTTTCAATTCAACTAATTGGTAATAGGATTCGAGATAATTTTAAAGTGTTTTAATCTAGCCCCGATAGAATCTAGAAATTCAGATTAATTTTGATTATTTGTGTGTACAAACAGAGGAGGCGGTTAATTGAAAAAATGCTGCGGTTCATACGAGATGCTATCGAAATTGTTTTATTAGGTAATTAATACCTACGTATCTCATTTTAAAATGTTCGTGGTAATTCGTAAAATGTGTGGAATATTCCGGCTTAATTAAGCTTTGGAAATAATGTAAATTTGCTTTCATAAATATCGAAGCTTATCTTCACCAATACGTGATATGTATACTTTATTAATATCAAAAGTAAAGACGATTATAAAGAACACGACTTTTTTAAAGAGAAATATTAGCTTGAAAGCGTAGAAGATCAAAATCACTAGGTTAATTTATACACACATACCTATTAGTCTTGTTTTAATAGATAAGGTAATTGGCAAAATGTTTGCAGTGCATCAAAAGACGTTGATCTGTTTCATAATTGTTATGAAAGAAAAACTGTAATCGTACGATCACACGTTCATATGTAATAATAACAACAAAAAAACACTTAAAAAATAAAATTAGTAACAGTGTTTTATTAATACTACTTATTAAATGATATACCATTCTGCTCTTTTCAGATGATATAAGAACTTCTTACACGCGTGTTTATTATTAAAATATTTGTTTGTATGAATTTTATACTGTGTTTTTTTTTTATATCAGTTAAGAAATTGAAAAAATACTATGTGAACAGCATTATCATTATATTGATGAATCTATCAGTATTATTTTCCAAGTATAACATTACAAAAATCCTAATTGTATCGATAAAAAATATCATAACATTAGAGAAATCAAATGCCGTAATCATCCGAATGAGAATGATGCAACATTATTTAAATTAAAATCAAGAATAATCACACCACTTGTGTGCACTCAGGGGCGTCAACATTTTTAACGACGCGGCCCCGAGTAGAGCCGCGTCATCACCGCGAGCCGGCCGACCCCTGACACAGTAATTTACAGTCGTGATTGTCGTTAATTTATATGGAATGTTAACTCATACGGCAACCCTTGACGACGCGATTGTCCGTCTCATTTGCTCGCGTGATTAGTTCTAGAACGATCCATGGACGCACGGGGCGAGGAGCTCCAGGGGGAGACACGAGCGGAACGAAAGATAAGAGCCCCGTGTGTGTGCCCCCAGATATTGTATAAATATCACAGTTACTTAAAAATATGTTAAAAGATATGCCTATTAACAAGCGTATTTATCATATTTTAACTAACAAAAAAATTTCACACTAATCGTTTAGATATATGACTGACAACCATATCGTGATAAAATATGGAGCAATAAACCCCTTAGAACTGAGATTCTCAAAGCATGAGTCGCGAGATGACTATAAGTAAATAGTAATTTCATAAAAGTGTTAATGCACACGAGTTAATTTAAATGTACATTTTATTTTGGTGTCTTAAATGTAAAACTGTGTATAAGCCTGATACAAATGATAATAAAAGCTTATCAAAATGAGTTTATCAATCTGGATAAAAAGTATTGTTTTTGATAACTGAGATGATTTTGCATTAAGACCAATTTTAATTTAACAGTGCATATATAAACAAAACATGAAAAGGTTAAATTATTGATAATTAAGAACCATTTATACATCGCATCATAAATTCATTCAAATATATCATTTGTTAACAAGGGATTCATTTAGATTACGTCCAGTAAATAAAATGTTTCGAATTCCAGCTCCAGGTGTATCACCTTCGTTGCACCTCTTCCCTAATGACTCCAGAGCCTAAAAGCCTTCCAAATCCACCCTAATTACTATCATTCCACAGCTGTCCGTGAGTTGCACCTCGAAAACGAATGTCCACTTTTTTCCATAATTAGAGTGCCTCACGTGAGTCTTACGCTGGATGTGTTACAATAACTAATGATCCCAGTATTAATCATAATCAATTTCATGATTAAAGTTTCCTGTGAGGGCGGAGGACTCATTATTATGACAGCTGTATTTGGATGTAGATATATCGAAGGGATCTGTTATTTTAAATGAATGTATCAGAAGGTGCACCATTGTGGGGATTAAAAGAAACGTTTGTTCAGATGTTTCAATACGACGTAATGATGCAACTAATATATCACTCAAATACTGATGCCTCAACTATTTTCATTTAGAATATAAATTTATGAAAAGAAACGACCAGTAACACATATTACTGTGTCTACTTGATATAAAGTTCTACAATTTTATATTGTCACACGTTTAATCCGATATGAAATAATTAGATGTTACCTCCAAAATCTTACGCGACTAATGACAATTAGGCTCAGGCAATATAATCAAGTATATGAGCGCGAGACACACGCGCGTTAATATGTTTACATTGAACTTCAGGAACGGAATTTCAAATACTTAATCTCTCATATTATAATTTCGCATTAAAATTCAGTCAGGCCAACCTGCGGAGGGTAGTCGGTAGCATCCCCTACGGTTAGCCCGAAACGAGGACCTCGGGGCGGGCGACCCTCGCAGTCGGCAGTTCGATGATTGGTAATTCTCGGCGCAAATGTCTACCCACACAATGGTGACAAAACCGTCTCCGCCTCCGGGACAATGTGAAGTCACGGGACGAATTCACCGGTCGACCACAAATCAGCGAAGATATTCAGCCGGCAATGCAAATTTAAACAGGCTGACTACGCAAATACATGTATCTGGTGTTTAGTTACCAATTGAAAAGATACATACGTGAATATTTCAGGCGTGCGTCTGAAAGCTAAATTGATACAGAAGGGTTTAAATCGTACAATAATATATAAACAAGATTTTTTTTTTAATGTTTAAAATAAAACACTTTCCGTGCCGAGTCTAAACACTTCTAAAATTATTTTTATATTTAATTGTAATACGAAAATTATGTGTGCACGAAATAGTTACGTAACAGGTTTCGATCAAGTTATTATTGGAGTATATTTAATGTAAATGTGCTATATTCGTAAAAATATTAAACAAAGCCTGTTTCTATATTAAAAAAAAAAATTATGCTGTAAAAACACATGGAACTTCATAAAAAAAATAAAAAATTTCTAAATATTTATATTTGGGGTAATGTAATGACAAGAACCTACCGTTGATATCACATATTTAGTAAATACGCATGCTTATTTTATTTTAAATCCTTTTCATATTTGATTCCAATAATGGAAATTCAGCGTTTTATAAAGCCTGTATTCCAAATACTAGTAGTGCTTATTAATTACCATTATTAGAACTTGCAGTTACAGAAATTGATTTGTTTAGTCAAAAAATTACATCAAGTATAATAATCACAAGTACTATCGAAGATCTCTTATTAAGTCGTGACGGTTTAGTTCCACCGGATTCTCGTGTACTCTCATGCAACTCGTTCACGCCTGCTTCGAATTAGTTCGATCGAGGTAATTTGTATTAACAGTATGTGCTGTCAATGAAAATTATACATTCAGCATTTAAGATTACACATGCCTTTAAATAAATAAATGAGAATACTCAATCTTTTAACAACCTGCAATTGTACGGTTTAGAATTTGATTCGTTCTCTCGGCCAATACGCCACAGCCAAGACGGAATTATTATACATATTTTATATGACATGTACTTACAGTTAATGCCATCTCTAAAATTTATTTCTAACTGTTATTTAAAATAAATTATATAATTCAAAATTAATTTAATACCAGCAAACTTATGAATGGCGAGCCGCGGGGACGAAGGTGAGAAATTATAACCAGTCTAAATAATTGTTAAAGTTTAGTTAGCGCTGAAACAATGGCCGGGCAGCGCTCAAAGGCAATGGCGTCCGGCTGCCTGCGCCGCCGGAGACAAAGGCCCGGCTCCGAGCTCACCAGGGCCGGACCATGACTTCTGGTCAAGTGTGCGACCGGTCGATTGTTCCTCAAAGTCGGCCATTGGGTGAGATTCAACGACGCCATAAACGCTTCTGAGCGTTGTTTACGTAAAAATGCTTAATCAAACAGAAAAAGGTTGGCGAAACCGGTCACCAATAAAAATCTGTATGTGGAAAAATCGCTCAAGTATTTTGCTTATTATTTAAAATATTAAAATGGAATTCCACCAAGTACTCTTTGTCAAAAATATTGAATTTTTGAAAATGCTTTGTAAAATATTTCTAGATAATTTGCATCACGGTTTGTTAACGACCTGCATAGATTTGAATTTAAAGCCAGTTTATGATATTATGTAGTTTGTTAACCGGTATAGTGGATTGATGAATGAATTTTAATTATTACAAGTATAATAAAAAGATGTTTTAGCTTAGTAGGCTAAGCTCAATTAGAGAAAAACTACCTTGACTAAAAATAGCAAGATACGATATATATAAAAAAAAATTCCTGATATCTTTTTTACAAGCTTTTAAAATAATTCATTCAATTAAAAATACTATAATAATTAAATAAAAAATTAACACTGCTACGTGTCGTTTTCCGTATCACGCAGGAAATGGGTTGCTAGTCTTTCTATTCATGTTGTTTTTCTCGGCCACTCGGACGACTACGTAATTTCATCAAGTCTTTCCTGATCAAAAGCATTCAATGGAAGATCGTCCCTTAGCTCAACACCCTCCCACTTCCCAATTAATCATCAGTATCTCCAGATTATTCGACCCTTTCATTGTAATTTATCCTAAATACGACAAAATCATTAAGCAAACGTGTATTCGATATACGTGTTTTTTTACATACATAAATAAATCACGACTAGTTTACATTCATACTAAAGTCGGGAAGTGCAAAATTGGCCCAAATAATTTGGGTGTTGTAAGATCCCATTATTAGTTGAGGCAAGTTTCTATGTAGATTTAATATGATTCAAGTGGTGCCTCTGTAGGTAAGTGCTGATCCGCCGTACAAGTTTGTAACTTGATCATCCTAATAAATGATTAATTGAGCCTATCTCAAACGAACGGTCCTTGACTCCAATTATAAGATTTCAGTAACCACCTAGTCCAACCTCACCGCGGCCTGAGATAAATTGATCTAACCTAACCTAACCTATCTCGAAACTAATTGGCACGGTCCGCCTGACTCACGGAAAATTGCCACAACTAAATAGCGTTTACGCGATTTTGGCAAATTAAACTGCAGATTGCAATTGTTAATGGCTTTTAATTAAAAATTACACACCTCGTATGACCGAAATTACGAGTGCATTTCTTATTAATTTACAAAGTGTGAGAATTACTATTTATTTTATAAGACCTGATTTTTACTAGCTAATTTTTATGTTATATGACTTTTTACTTTTTACTTTTACTTAGCAATTAAAAAATATGTTGTTTCGATTTAATATTTGTAAATGCATATATACACTTATATTCATAATGAACAAGAATTAAATAATTCATATAATATTTAAAAGAAGTCATAATTTTAAGCACGATTATTTTAATTAAAATTATGCACAAGGAGTGCGGAAATCTCCATATCTTAAAAGCACGTCTGTAAATTATAATATACGAAATGCATAATTTCCAATGAAATTTGCATTATCATACTGCAAAATAAGCTTGCAAACAAGTGATTACATCAATATTATGGTTTTCTGAAACAATCATTAAACAATCGATCAAGCACATTACAAAAGTTTCATAAACTTTTTCAAATGTGATTTCATTAGCATTTAAAATTTATCAACACGGTTTTCTCAAAATCATAGATTCATAAGTTAATCTTAAAAAAAATAACCGCTTTACGTATTATTTTCAATTTCATGCGTTTGTCAGTTATTCATTATACCTTTTTGAAACCGAGCGTTAGTTTTCTATGATAAAATTACATTGATATACAAAAAATTGCACTAGATGGAAAGTGGCGTGGGAGTTTTACGGACGTGTACCTTAACAAAAGAATTTTGGAAAAAAATAATACATTTGTATTTCCCGTAATGCACTAGTGGTGTGAATGGGGCTTTGTAGCATAATGAGCGTCATCAGTGCGTCATTGCATCATCAGGCCTCGGTTGGCCAGCAGCCGCGCTTCTTGTCTGCACACACGTTTGGCGTCACGTGACGTCACACACGTTAATTAGTCACGAACGGTGCATGCAGTGATTAGATGTCCACATTTATTTAAAAACCGGACGTGTCCTGTTAATTGTACTGGCGCAGGAAAGCGTCGCGTCAGTGGACACGTAATCGAGAAAGGGCGTACTTTGATACAAAATCCATTAAATCATAATGAAGATTATTCAGCGTATTTTATTATATTTTTAAAAATAAATAATAAAAATTCTTTTTTTTTTTTAATAAAAAATGGTACTTATGAGATATGAAGATTCTACGAGCAGGCGATATCCAAAAGTGGAGTCTATTATATATGTCCTATTTTATAACGTAATATGAGTACGTTGTTTCTAAATCAAGAGTAACGTCCAACAGTATTTTTCATGTCGTAAATAAAAAAACACAAAAAAGTTTTATTATTCTCAAAGAATGTTTCAAAGTGTTTTTAAAAATTGATGCAACTACATGAAAATTGATACACGATGCAGTATATTAAAATACGAAGCACTTACCGCTCACTTTATTCTTTCACTTAAATTAATCTTGGCGACTGTTTATTTGCTATAGGAGGTATAACAAAAACAAGTGGATGTTTGGAATTTAAAAACTTAAACCATTTAAGTTTTAGTTTGTAGTAAAAGTATTAGCAGCAGAAGCATTTTTAACGATCTAAAAACCGAACGCTACTACTGATCAGAGCACAAAAGGCATGTAGCAAGTTTATAGTGACTTCTGCCGGCAACAAAGGCTGCAGACCCGGGCACAAATGTCCCATATCCCATCCCCATAAACACTCCTCAAGATGACAATGGAGATAGTACACTCCAGATGGAGGTCCACGAACAGAATCCATACAAAGGTAACGGCGGCCCGCCAGCACCGGCGACATCGAAGCCACGGCATGTCAGCTCCCGGTGGGGCTTTAAAACTTTTTCTACGTGTGGTTTTGTGCTGGTGGATCTCGAAAATAATTCTACCGGTGTCCATGACTGCTCAAAGGATTTGCATAGCTTTAATAGCGTCGTTCTCAATCCAAGACATAGAGCCAAAACCGAATACGTACTTAATTAAGAATCAATCAAGATCTAAAAAAAAATTATTGTATTTAAATTATGGCCAAAGGAGAAATGAATCATCCAAGAGAAATTAAAAAAAATAACGTTTTATTTGTATAAAACATCAAGCAGTTATTTTTTTGCTATTATTTACGATATTGCTCCAAGACTTCATGTAGAGACTATTGAATGAAAAATTATTTTAATCGCACTATCAAGCGTTGTGTGCTGAAAAAGTTACACTATTCATTTGTTTTCAGGTAATTAAATGTACTAAGTGATACAAAGGTAGAAAAGTTTACACTTAGCAAGAGCCGTTATCAGATTGGTCGTCTCGTTTATTCGCGATCAACGTCACAAAACTATTAACCAATTCCCACTGCGCTCTCGCAGCCGCGGCTGTCGGACAGTTCTACGATTAATCATAAGCAATGCCCAGACACTTCACACAGGTAATCAGAATCCGCAGGTAGGATGGTTAATTGCGGCGGCAATCGCAGACTGCGAGTAATTGGTATTTTTGTATGCTTGCATTCAGATCTATTCGCTCTCTCAATATCGAAATCGTTTGAAAATAATATATATCATTATTCAAAAGCGTTAACAACTAATTACAGTATTTAATACGAAATCATCAAAAGCAAGGCTGGTAATGTGTACATTTTTTTTTTATATAAAAGATCGGAAAAATCAATTAACCAAGTAGACATTACTAGAGCAGAAAACATAATTACATTTTAAGGTTTTAATAAAATGGCATTATATTTAAATAATCAATCGTATCAAATACAAACAATCGTATCGTGTCATTTATTCACACTTAATGACTTTGATATGAGCATCATAAAACTAATGTTTAAACTTGTTTGGCCTTTTTAAATAACATTGAAATACGATATGCTTTGATTATAAATGTCGTCATGACCCACTGGAAAAGTTTTCAAAACTATCAAATTTATTATCTTCCAGAATTTAAAGAAAATCATCTGAATATATAGAACAGAAAAAATCACACCCTCAATGAAATTGAACAACCCTTAAACCTAATCCCACAATTAAACAGTTATCGAATTACAACAGGTTATGGTATTTCTACCTACTTTACTGTAAATTCTAAAAAGTCGATATGATTCCTATCACAATTTTTTTTTCGTAAAACGATAAATATCTCTACTGCCATCGACGGAAAATAGGGGAATTCCCTAGAAGTCAAACAATAGTATGACAGAAACATAAATATGATATTACAGAATTGACAACATACTGTCAGAAACATCCAGTAGTCTGCAATAATAATTCCAATATAATTGCTCAAAAAGTTTAGTTTCAAAAACTAAAAAAAAATTGTTAAATGCACAAGTAACTAATTATTTTTATAATAAACAGATTTGCTTGATTTATATTTTAAGATTAATTTTTGAAAATAACTATTAATAATTTGATATTTTTCTATAATATATATTATTTTGTCGTGACTAGATTTGCCGACTTATCTCGTTGGCATTTTCAAACGAAAAAATAAAAAAATTTAAAAATATCAAAAGGAAATTCTACTAAGCCATACAAATAATAATTTTTCGCGTTATTTATATGATTGATAAAATTTGAAGAATTTATATGATATTCTCAAGCTCACTGTCCATACAATATTGTTATTGCGTTTGTAGTTTTCTTATATCTTCCTAGATTGCGGTTTTGAGTATATCAGCCGAAATGTAGAAAGAAAATAAAAAATCATAAGAAAAATCATAAGAAAAATCCCCAAGAACCCAAAACAGTTCAGTAAATTCTCCAGACAATCCGGGGCAAGAATACTCGATAATAAATAATGTCGTTTTATTCAGCATCAAGGATAGAGACAAACCTACCAGGGCATAGCAAAATCTATTTAAATTTAAATAAAAAAAAAACACGAAACCCGAAACATAATCTAATTAAAAATTTATAGAACAAAAGCCTTAAGTATTCAATCGAAAGCGATAAATTTCGTTTGTATTAAAAAATAATTAATTCATAAATGCCATTAAAAGTCAAAGGTCGGTTCATCGAATAAAAATAGTATTGGTTTAAAATACGGTTTATTCAATAGTATACCAAAAGTTTTAAATAGGAACGTACAAATTATTGTGACTAAAAAAAATATTGTCAATTGATGTAGTACATGTAGAACTATCGAACTATAAAAGCGAAAAGCCCATTGAACGTTGCTGAATTGACTCAGGAACAAGGCCACAAAATATAGTCTCTGTATTGCACAATACTTGGAGAGCAGGAGCAAAAGCGTGATTCTATGCCAAGTTTGCCAATGGAGCAAATGAGACTTTTGAAAGGTCCAAGAATAGAAAATATACTGTAGAGTATCTGCTTGTTATGTATTGCCTGCATTATTCGGTAGTTGCATTTATTATTATATAATAATACTTCAGGTTATCAATATGAGACCCGCTGCAGTATTTATCCATGCAGAAAATATAACCGCGTAGTGAATGGCCGCATAAACTTTAGTGCATTTCATATTCTAGTTTAGAGACACGTTTATTCGATGCATGCGGGACGTCTCGCTCTATTTCTACTTGTGTAGCGGGTATAATCCAATTTTATTTTCATACCATCTACGGAGCGTTTGGCATACTCCTCAAGGAAGATTACGTCCAATTTCGCGTTATTCTTCAAGACGTACGATGAGACATTGTAAATTCATTGATAATTTATTCCTGCTCCATACATAATCCAGAAAAATACGTAGAGGCAAGATATAAAGATAATAGAAAATCAAAATCTAAAATTATTCAATATGTAAATAATAAATATTTGCTTTAATACTGCTACATTAAAGGATAAATTGAGATTGTGATTATTTTAATTAAAACTATGATTTAAACAAAGTTTCAGATCCGAAAAAAGCTGAGAAATTAAAAAAACCAAATGTACAGTAAAAATTATAGTAATAACATATTATTTTAGTTTGAATTTATTATAATTTATTTAAAATATCTCTCCACTAAATAATTTCATATTCGCTTACTCATTCTACTATCTTATATAAAAGGGTAAAGTAACAAAACCCATAAAATGCAATAAAAATCTAAGATTCATTAAAGGTGTCTTATGATCATTTTAAAGGCTTTTCTTTTATGCGGTCTATCTGGGGGTAACTTCAGGAGTAAAGGCTTAAACAGCGGGGGTGGGGGGGGGGGTAGGGGGCACATCGCTAATGGAAACGAACATAATTTATTACGCAAGAAGGCGGCGAGGAGGGAGCGCCTTACTTTATGTGCCCCAAAAAATAATTGCGGCCTCCGAGCAGACCTTGACTCGGGGCCCGAAAAGGACCGCGCCCTGCGGTCCGCCCTGCCTGCACAATTCACCAACGGGTGTTCAGAGATTTAGAGCTTACTCGAGAGGTAGGTCGTGTCAGTAAAAAAATACATTTTCTTAATCGAGTATCGGTTAACAACATGCTGAGTACCATTTTCCAAAACGACTGAAAAACTCACGGTATTTTAAATACAAAGTCTCATATTTTTTTCCTTTCGCGAAAAAAAATATATAGTGCTGTGGTGTCATGACGCGTAGAATTATGTTGTGACCTCAGCGGAAGACAAACAAAAAAATTGGCAAAGAAATTTTTCTTAAAACACAACTACTTCAGAACATTTTTTATTAAAGAACATTTTTTATTAAAATTTATACCACGCACTATATAAAGCCATTTGTTTTTATACATTTTCAACGTCGATATGCGATTAGTATATTCTGCTGAATGCGGCGCACAGCTCCTAGCCATGGAAAAACGTTATTTTAAATATCTAGGAATATCCAGTTCGATTAATTAAATTAATTCAACTAATAAATAATAATTTGTCATAAAAAATCATACGAACAAATATCCACTATTAACATGAACTTGAAAAAAGAATGACTATTTAGCCTCTTGAAATACTTTCCAAGGTCCCAGGAGCACCCTGTAGTCCCTCCCTTCCCCCCTTCGGCCGCTCCACTTCGTAGTCTCTCCCATTCATCCGCACAATCGCAGAAAACATCCCCCCATAAATCGAATTAAAGATGAAAGGAATATTTTACCAGAACGCGAGTTCGATGCAGTATAAAAAAGGCGGACGAATAATTTTCAAAGAGACTGGAGAAAATATAAAGCTTAATATCTTCAACACTTCGAAGTCTCTACTTGAGCCTCACATAATATAAAAAATAAATATTACTAGGTGATTTATTATTTTAACGTGAAAAACTAAACACCCCTTACAACCGGGTATTAAAAATAAAATTTTAAAAGATCTCTACTTTGCACAAGCCTAAAATCGTGCATTTTTAAAAGAAAGCGTCTCATTAAATTTACTGAAAAGAAGTAAAGTTAGTTTTTAAGTCTTCGTCTCCGCACATCGCTTCGTCTCAGAGCCCATCCTTCAAGCCGGCGACGCGTGAAATCGCGCGCCGAGCTCCGCCAGACATCAGAGAGTGAATAATTTGAGATAATGCGCTCTCCCCCCTTAATGAGCATTCCTTCATTAACATTCTTTCTTGTTTTGTCAACAGATTTTGGCTGTTTTTAACCCTTCCGGCAAACTTTCTCAGCTTTCTGAACATCCATCTTCTTGCGTCTACTTTCCACCGTCTTCACTCTCTCCTCTCTCGAGTTTTCCTTTCATCCCACCCCTTCCGCGATCCGGGTGCCCTTTCGGCGATCTCACCTTTTTGCGACTAAAATCGATAACCATCGTTCTCAAAGAACGTCGGTAAATAACAAGGTTTTCTGCCTAAACGAATTAACTAGGCGTCGAAGTGTTTCAGATACTCCCGTGACCTTTGAGAGGCCTTTAGGACCGAATTTAGCGCCTTTATGTATGCCAAAGACGTCGGATTTAGCGTCACTGGAAAATTTATACCGCGCGAAAAGAGCGGCTTGACAAATTTGAAGACTTTCCGAATGTGCGATTTCCAGAAAAAGACGTTTCGCCTTTCCCATCAAACTTAAATAAATATTTAATCTAAAAATAAATAACTAATTTTACTAGGGTTACTCATTCCGCCTTTCTGCGTAGTTTCGGATGGGATTAGTTTTTTCCCTTCTACTTCCGCGCGGCCCGAAAAAAATGCGCGCGGAAGTGAAAAAGCGCGCTCTCGAAACGGTTAATACTCCCCAGAGGCTAGGCTATTACGTTAATCTATAATAAAACTATAACAGTAAAATAAACATTAGGCATAATTCACAAAAACGCTCCCGGCGCCCGACGGAGCGACCGTCGAGCGCCGCTACCGCAGGCCCGGGCGCTCGCCATCTATCACATCGTATCAAAATAAAACGCCCGCTATTTGCAACGAACGGGTAGTTAGCTTTTTTATTATTACGCCGGGTCAAGTCTTCGAGGAAATGTATAAAAAATATGTCACGGGACTCGGGATCGCCGAGTAAGAGGAGTACTCCGCGTAAGCAAAACTACGATGGTTCCGGGGAGCTCGCAGGCCCGGCCCATTCGGGAGCCCTCCCGGGACGCAGGCTTCCGAATCGCTTTCCGAGAAAACCGACCGACGCGGCATTAAAATCGATGCATTCGATACCGTCTCGGAGGATGGGACTTTGTTAAAATTGTTTGAATATTTGTTCCCCGTTATCACAGGCAATACTCGCTGAAAACAAATTGGAAAATGCCATATGGGGAAAAAAAACGTGAGGCGAGTCGATGCCGTCGCAACACTGGAGACGCGCTCCGGTCGCAGGTACTTCGTTCCTCGAGCGATGAGCCGCTCAATTACTATTCGAAGAGCGGCCACAAATCACCCGAGACTGTGACGTCACCGCAAAACTTTAAATATTGCAAATCTGTTTTTTCACCGGCCGCTGAGGCTCGGTAGCTCCGCGGGGACCGAGCGGCGCTAGTCCGGGATCCGCCCGGAAGCCCGATCGCCGAGGCGCAAGTAAAATGCTGAAAAATGGCGCGATACACGACTACATCCGCAATCCGGTGCGCTCGCCGCCGTTGTAAATAATAATTTTACGACGTTCAAATCGCCTGAGTTATTACGCGACCCGAGGAACGGTATCGGGCGCGGCGCTCCCCGCGCGCGATTTATTGTTTCATTAGGTTTTTTGAGTTCGGGTGTGGATCGATTGACGGTAAAAGTTTCACCCGAAAGGAGAGGTCCGGTCCGTCACTGCGAGATTTATACCCTCCGAGGAACGACGGGCCGAGGAGCGGAAAATACATGCGGATCGTAAATCGTGCCGTCCGTCGCGGCCGCCGATAGCATTATCGCGGTCGGCCTCCGATCGCGGACGGACGCTCTGCAGTCGCCGGATCCAGAGAGCGCCGCCCGAGCCGCGCACTCCGCGACCGGTAGCCGCAAACGAGTTCTCGGAATTAACGCGGTTTAACATCGAGCGCCGATAGAACCCACCCGCGAGGCTCCAGCTCGCGAGGCCCCGACCCGCGAGGCTCGGACCCGCGAGGCTCCAGCCCGCCCGGAGGCCGCGCGGCGCGAACGGAAAACGTACCTCCAGCGAGGGCAAAAAACCCGACGCGAGCTGCGCGGCGCGAACTCCTCCGAAGATCCCCGAGCCGAGCCGAAGACGCTCGACGGCCCGCGTAGATCGCCGAGGATCGCTCGGCGGAGGGGTCGATGAACTCTCGGAGGATCGAGTTGACCAACGCGCTGCGAGAAATAGCGACCAGTAGGACGTTAAAATTCAAAGCCGAGCCTCGGACGCGAGGAACGCCGGCCGACCTGCCCGCGGTGGAGCGATCGCGGCTCTTCGCTTCGGTAAGAATCGCGAACGGAGCCCACTTGATTGATCTCCGCCCATATAAAGGGTACTCTGTTTGAAAAGAACCCAAATAGGATCATATTAGTATAGAAACACGATAAAAAGAAACATCAAGGGCATAAAGGGAAAAGGTTGACATTGTGTTTGAACTGCGAATCTTTTTAGATGTTTAGATTCAATATTGCGAGAGCGGACTTGACAAAATAACTCCATTAATACATAAAAAAAAGAATGGGACATACAAATATTTATCGCATGGAAAAAATAACGACGAAAAAACAAACATTATTACATCTGTTTGGACGGAGCGAAAACGGTACCGGTGTACATAGAAATTGATATTCTTGCTAGCGCCTAACGAGTAGCACTCGAACAAGCG
Source organism: Atopsyche davidsoni (assembly GCA_022113835.1). Taxonomy (NCBI): domain Eukaryota; kingdom Metazoa; phylum Arthropoda; class Insecta; order Trichoptera; family Hydrobiosidae; genus Atopsyche; species Atopsyche davidsoni. The sequence continues at coordinate 2,059,057 of JAILWY010000006.1, read as the reverse complement.
AGTCAAATAATACCCAATAGCAGATTTTATAACGTACTTTTCAAAAGCGAGCGAAACTCCTCGCCGATCATCGCCCACCGCTTTCTGCGGTAACTCCATTATGGGAGCAAATACTTTCCCTGCCTACAACTACGGTTTTACGTGTTGCAATAAAACTGTACACAAATCTCGCCTCCGAGGGCCGATCCCCGAATAAAACATGTGATTGATAAAGTGCGGCACGGAAAGCACGTCGTCGGGGAGAGCATTGATGGATATGGGGACCCGCTGGGTTTATTGTGAAAAATAACTCCAAACAAAACGTACTTTCAACTTACTTTAAACGCACTTCCCCTAGTAAATTCTTTACGTTACGACCTATTTGACACATACGCGATACGACCCACCGTCATGCCACACCGATCTCACTAATTCTTTACAAAAGATTTACTAAAGCTGTCGCCCTTAACCCTTCTTACTTACATATTTGCTAATTATAGTTTCATATGTAATAATTCATCAAATCACGATCACTGACTCTTCGAAAAAAATAAGGCATGACACTGTGACGGACCATCAGGGGGTCTTCGATTTGGGGCCCGTGTGGTCGAAGGTCCCACATTGTATTTCCTACAGATAGCTCGGTACAGCGAGCTTTGTGCCGAGGTCCCCGTTACAACGACATAATTGATGGTAATTACGTAAAAAGCGAAGGCATTCACACGGCTTTTAAGCACGGGAAAATTACAAAGAATATCACCGATCAACGAAAAAAACTGAACAGGTTGCTTCTTGCGAAGATTTACAAGAGCAACTATACATTGCAATTATTGAACTATTCTCACCGCTCAGTGTATCTTGCTTGTAGATCCTACGGGAAATTGTAGCTTGGGTGAATCGACATACCTGGAAGAAAGAAAAGATTATTAAAAATATATATTATACTTAAAATAATATATTTAAATACATTGTTGACATATATATATACAGTATGCCTTAGACATCATAGAAATTACCCATACAATTAAAAAATTTAAAAAAAAAATTCGCTGAAGATAGATTACAGAATATCAAGCATGGATTCGCCCATTAGCAATCGGAAACTGAATAAATAATTTTACTTCAATTCGGTACTGTGACATAAAATGTGTAACCCTGAGAGCATCGATTTAAGTATTAAACTTACACTATTTCCAGCCCACGGTTAAGTATGTAAAATTTCCTAACAGATTAAATCAATTTGTACATACTATAAAACTACGTACTTTACCAGAATTTTGATTTACACATACATTTACCCGCGGTGTTTTATTAATTGCAAGATGAGATTATTCACATAAAATGAATAGTATTCTTTTATACGAATGTATATAGAATATCAATGTTACTGTTACGTATTGAAGGGTGGGTGGAGAGTATGTAATATGTACGGGGGGCACAGGGGTGCGGCCGCGGATAGGGGCGCAATGTGAATTATCTAAGAGTTGATAGCAGTCGGGTCCATGCAAACTTGTACAACAGTCAACGTCACGGAGCAGAGCAACTTTCTTCATTGCAGAAGTGGGCGCATTATCCGAGGCGGCTGGTAATTCGTCGGTGCCGTATCAGCTCCCCTGGCGCAGTTTTCTTTCGGATTGTTCAATTCCACGAGCCGGCGGAGCGAGCCAGGCGGTGTGAATAGACGCGGTTTCTTATGAGATTACGTACAATTGATTTTTGATTTCGAATAATAATGATGTGAAAATCGCAGATATATTATGTGTGGATTTCAAATCATATGCTTTCTCGCGATGCGAAATTGTATTGAAATGGAGATTGGAGTAATATGATTATATTACCTCTCTGCATGGCTACTGGGTTTCAGTTAAGTAGTCCATAGGCGTGCAGTACACCTAAGCTGGTAAAGCATGTATGATCCAGGCAAATTCCAGTGGCGTGGATATTTCTTAAATAAATTTAATGTGTTTTCATTTGTAGGAATCGCACACTACTTGTATAGTATATATATGTTAAGAAATTCAATATTTTTGACAGAGAGTACTTGGTGGAATTCCATTTTAATATTTTTGAATAAAATACTCAAGTGATTTTCCACATTTTTATTTTTATTAGTGACCGGTTTCGCCAACCTTTCACGTTGGCATTATCAAACGTGAAAGGTTGGCGAAACCGGTCACTAATAAAAATAAAAATGTGGAAAATCACTCAAGTATTTTATTCAAAAATATTAAAAAAGTATATATGTCTTATTTTTTGGATTGGACGTCAATCAGATGCGTATTTATTACCCATTACGGGTTTATTATATTATTACTAATATGATTAGACACATTAGTTCATACATAGAAGATGATTAAACTCTCAGAAAAATATCATCGTCCCACACAAATCACGATGATATTTTTCTGAGAGTTTCTTTAAATCATCTTCTACGTATGAACTAATGTACCTAATCATATTAGTAAATGTATAGAATATACCAAAAATTGCAATGAATTCAAACTGCAAGCAGTTATGTTCAATTATGTAATATAAACTTAGTAAATTAAGTAAACCAATTGTGTGCATGAAAAAGCTTAGTTATAATTGTAATATTGTATTTATTATGGACCTGGCTTAAATATTGTGCAGTGAAACTATAATATATATTTAGAGTAAGCCAGCTTTACTAGATGTACGGGCGAAATAGCACGAGAACTCAATATATTAGTAGAAGAAATAAACACCGTTATTAATAAAGATATATTAACATTAAACTAATATTAAAAAATTGAATCGAATTAATTATATCGAATGATTGTATTTAATTTCGCGGTCGAACAATCAATTTTTCAATGAACGTTTAATTCTAAGTAATTAAATGCGGTGTTTAATATATGGAATTGAAAAAATCTTAGTAGATTCATAATATATAAACTATATGTTACACAGCGCAATAAATCAGCGAAATATTGATTAATAGGTTTGTCGTTTTAATTCTGAGAGACACATACAAAAGGATTAAGTATAAAATTTTAAGAAAATCCTTGTTGATTTCTACATAAAAGTTATTACAGGTAATTTACTAATAATATTAAAGCCATATTCCAGACTCGATATCATCGTGCCTGTCTTCAGCGAGAATTATGCCAGAAAATACAACTAATCAAATGATTGAAGAGGTGTTCATGGCCATTTACATTCTGCTACTTTACGGCTATATGTATATGGTTTATTCTCTCGCATGACTTTATGAATACATACTACTATTTTAAAAGTATCGTGGTTATTTGTGGAAACACTTAAAAAAATTGGTTTAATAGTTCTCGTCGAAGTGTACTGAAATTTTAAACATCCGACAAAAACAAAACGTTTATAAACTAAAATGACCCCAAAATTTTTTGAAAGACAACAAAGTTATTATAAAATCTAAACAAAAAAATGGGATCATTAATTTTGAAATTATAATTATTACGTATTCGTAATAAATCAATTTTATATTATCCAATGGTGCAGTACCGGTGTGTCGATTAGGCGAAACAATTTATTTTACAGCCATACTAAATTAACAGATCGATGATGTTACCAGCAGATTTATTTACTGATGGTAAAATTATTTAAATATTGATCTACCATGAGCTCCAAATTATATTGAGATATGGTTCAACCCGCATAATATCCAAACAAATCGTTTAAACACCAACTAGAGAAAAAATATTATATTTCAACTACCAGATTTGTTTGAGAAAGAAAACCCGGAAAGCAAAACGATAAATGGTATTTTAGTTACAATATCAACAAAAACATAGCAATTAACACAAATCAATTCAAATAACTAGTTATTTTTTCATTCAGACGAAAATATATATTTTGGTGGGTAATGATTAAATGAAATGGGTAATAATTTACAAATATGGTTCATCTCAAGCTTTATCCAAAGGCAGACGTAAAGAACCTCCCACAAAGAAAAGAGATCGGTTTCCTGCACTCCGCGCCGCATCGAGTTTCATCGTGATTACAAGATCAATTACAATAAATAATGCATCAGAATAAAACCACGCGCCGCACACACGTCCTGGCGGAAATATTACGAGGCTAAAATATTTTTATATTCAATAACTATTGTAATTGTTTCAGCAAAACGAAAAAAACCCACGTGCAATGGTATTCTTGGATTATCGGATATAACCATCATTTAAAGAAATCAAAACATGTCTAAAGATTATTATAATCAGCGTTTCACAATAATGATCATCACCCCTTAGAAGCACAGTGTAGACATCCGCTCTTGACCTTGTGAATTTACTATGTATCAATATATTAACACACAACAAGTTTTGTGAATAAAAAATGCTTAAAATCGTATAAAATATGTTTTGTCCTGGTGATGATCCCATTCAGGTCACCGTGCAGCAGAGGGTGGAGGGACAGGGAGGACTATGTACGCGCTCTCTCCAGACAACAGTCCTCCGATTCAGTCCCTTCATGGCAGTGTTTCTATCGACCAATCAGGAGCGTGGTCGAGCGTCGCTACTGTCCGCGTCTCTCACCGAAACAATGGCCACATTATACAGGCTGATTCGTGTTACATTAACATACATACAGGATAGGTCAGTGTTCGTAAATTAATTTAAAAAAAAAACACATGATTTTATAAAAATATGTAAAAAATATTTAAAACCTATGGCCTGTTGTTTATATATAAAATTGAGACGGGCATTGATTGGCGTAGAATAAATTGAAATATTTTATAAAATAGTTTCATAGAAATTTAAAGGACAAAGCTCCGTAGGGGCAAGTGTTTTGGTTCACTTTTATTTCGATAAGCAATAATAATATCAATACAAACTTTTAAAAAATCTAATGCGCTACACATACATTAGGAATGCGTCATGCGTCTGCATTTAAAAATTAAGATATTGTCTCAAAATAAATTACAATAAATGTGCAACACGAATCACTCGGTATAGTCCGTGCAACGGTTACACCGCATCGTAAATCATCGTTCGTGCATCTCATCCAGACGTGCGCATGCACTGCCCGAAGAAAGGAGACATCACTATGGCCTGGTAGTGCCTAAAAGGTACAGTCCCGGCAGATTGACATGGCGAGCACGCTCCGCGCGTCTGCCATCTTGTTTTATTTTATTAAACGTCAAACGCAGCAACAAGCTCGTCGTGCGCCACTACTAATTGAAAACTGTATACTATCAAACTTGATAATATCAACGTATTCTGGAACCTTCGAACACGCGTGATTATCTGCTTTTGATAGAAAAGCTTTTAGATGTCAATATAATACTCAAGTGCTCGGTTCGCCATCAAAACCAGTTTATTACTGTAATGCGTCATTCAAACTTTCTCATCCAATGTGTGATTTCCCTGCAACAGTATACGTTTTTTTTTTACATAAAAGGAAAAGCTTGAAATATAATGTTTTAATGTGGACTTTATCGCCCATACACTCTCACTGAAACATTCTCGTAAAATGAAACTTTCACTAAAGCTTCGTTCGTGCGTTTTCGGAGAGTTTTGCTCAAATTACGAGTATTATCACAATGCAAATAGATTTAAAACTATGACGAAAAAAAAGTATGAAAATAATTTTTTATGTTTATTAACATATAATCATAAATTTAAGAATACAAAAATATTTTTTAAATTTATTATTGTATATTTTTTTGGATATTTTACCTAAGATATAAGACGCTCCTATTATTGTTTCTGCAGCCTGCTGCAAAAGGAATATCAGATCTAAGTGCCAGAGAGCTTTGTAAGGAAAGGATTGTATAATAATGCTATTGGGCAGCAACAATACGCAGACCTTTCCTTCGAAAATAAAACTGTGGTGTAGAAGGACCCGGGGACTACACTATTCTCCCTAAGAGAACCATGAACAGACAGAGATATATTCAGTATGATGGTCACCAACTTCCTCTGAGGAAAGGCACCTGAAAAAGACGAAGTGAATAATTTTTCGATATGGTATATTTACGAAACATGGCGGCCGATTAAAAAATAATACGAAATCATTGTCTTTGAACGCATTTTGTAAACGGATATACGCCGGCTCGTTTTTCAACGGAACTAATTGGAAGGAAACACTGCATGCGACCTAAATTTAATGGCTCCGTAAAAAAATGTTTCGACATCTCACATTACCCAATCATTAATCTGGCAGGGAATTCGCGGACGGCAATTAGCTCCCAGTTTAATTTAGCGTACGGGCAATATTGACTCGAATTACCGGCGTCAAAACATCCCATCAGGTTTTTGAATATGACGAACCCGTCTTGATGCTACTCCCCAAGGTCAGGACGTGTTATCGGACGAGAGAGAATGACCAGAGGTGAGACGACGCTACAAGATGGAGGCTTGTTGGATGAGAGATTTTAAATCGAAAGTCTCCAACACTAAGTAGGCAATATTTGCGGGCATTGGTGACCATTTCATTTGCATATTGTCACGCTCGCTCTACCACGAAATATCAGTGGTAGCCAATATCTACAATACTAGATTAAAATAAGTACAAAAGGTACTAGGCGACTACGTGTTATATTTTAAACATAAATGTTAACCAAGACGAAAAAGTATAGGTTTCCCAATGAAAATTAAATAAGCACTATATTTTGTCTGCGATGCTATGGAGACAATAATGGATAAAAATAAATTTAAATACAAACTGTTCATACCTCGACACAAAAAAATATAGATTTGCTGGTGGGAATCGTCACTTCTCGATAGAAAGGTTGTTGAATCAATCCCTGAGGCGAAAACTAAATTGATTTTTACGCATTTTTATGTTTCATTAAGAGCTAAAACATTCGTGAGTAATTAGATAATTATAATATAATCAGCCACCTTTGGATGTTGCTCATTGATTATTTATCATCATTATAAAATCTCCAGTAGTCACTGTATCTAAATCTGTTCTAATATTCTCTGGTCTATTCATATATAAATAAAGTATATTATTAACTACTACAAGGTGTTGTAGTGATTAGCCAATGTGCTATCTTTTCTTCTTCTGGTGTGTGTATATAACATCATAGTTAGTGACCATTTCATCGAACATATTTCTATCCAGGGCCAGTTTCATTAATTCGCTCATACTTCCGACCCACAGCCACCGGCGCAAATTCCGCATCCACGTAAACAATAGGAGACCTGCCGCTTCTTTACATCGTCGAGAGTTCTGAGAACATTCTGTGCAAGACTCTTTCATTGTGACGCGGTCAACCCATGGTGTTTTAAGGATTCTCCTATATGTATGGCCACATTTCAAAAGCCTCAATTCTTCGCAAAGTAGCTGTCCTGAGTGGCCAAGCTTCAAAGGAGAGCCGAGACGAAGCACACAAGATATATTACAGATCATCCTCGCTTATAGAGTTAGTGTGATATTATTTTGTTCTTTGCGGGCACTTATCCCATCAGCCGGGTTATCCCATCACTCGGCAGTTATTAGTGGGCTCGTCCGTGAATACGTGACCAGCACACGCGTGTTTGCTTTGCATGCGACGGTCGCAAGTCCAGGGCCGTGTTCTCACGTCGCCCTCGCACATACCTAGAATTTCGTTGGATTATTTTAATTGCTCAAAGCATTTTTCGGGTGAGAGCGCGGCGGCTCGCGCGAAATCAACACAGCAGGTTCCGGAACACTCTGTCGGCTTTCCATTAGAACAAATTAATTTCCGCGTGTGTAATCTTTGCGTAATTTTAGACACTGCTAATCAAATTTAAAAAGATATATATCCACTCGAGTAACTAACTACACAAGCGTCGTAAAAATGTAATTAGTTGTTATTATTTTTAGTGCTAGAAATAAAATAGATTCAGCAATATTCTTGCTAGGCGGGTTGGTGGTAGTTAATAGCTCATTAAAGAGGAAATGATAATTCATTGAAAGATTTGTTGCTACTGCGTCTAACTATTTATTACAACAGCTAAACGCTGTAAAATTAATTAAAACATTGTATGACGAATATTTTGGTGTTATCAAAAATTTAATTTGAAGGCTTAGTATTGATATTGATACAAGTATCTATTTTATCAGTTACTCTAATAAACTATTGTAGACATTTTATTGAATGAACATATTTTTCAATTTAAAAAAATTGGCAACTAACGTTACAACTCGTGTATCAAAATACGTGAGGAGTACACTATCAAAAGTAAAAGTGAGCACACAACGCTAGCCACGCGGGCCACATAAGGTACGGACATGATTGTACACACGAGCCATATATTCCTGAAATAATATCCTGTACCTAACAACCCAGCGTCCGTCACGTAGCTCATACACTTATGGCTGCATTCGCTATGATTCCTGCATAATAAGCATCGAAACATAAACACGAAGTCGTTGTAAGAGGCTCTGTATCGAGCACGCGGATATATTCAAAATTTCATAGACACGGTAAATATTCAGCTATGCTTATCGTGCACAAACACGACGCGAAGAAGACGTTGAGAAAAATAAAGACACTAGCGTTCAATATTTCTATTTTATTTTATGACGCGCTGTCATGGTATTTGTTCGGAATTTCAAAGGCAAATTTTAATTAAAACGGCAGATTATAAATAACCAAAAATAGCAGCGGGGCAATGGGGTTAAGTGGATTTTATTATAATAAAATAGAATTAGTGATGTGACCCAGAAAATATTAAAATTAATTAATTACGTATGACAATATGAACAATAGCGCTTTTCAATTAAAACTAATGAGTTGTATTTTAAAATTGTTTTGTCGTGGTATTTGTTAAAAAAAAATTAAAATTGCGTGAATTAAGATTTTGATACATAAGAGGATATAGTCAAAAGATATATATTATCAAAAGGTACTGTACTCCAAGATTTGTGAATAAATAAACTATAGACACATCTGAGTGAGCTTTACGGTAGAGTCTAAAAGCCGTCTACCCGTAGTTTTGAATACAGCACACTTCTCTAGAGTATAACGTTTAAGTTTGTAAAGAAGTAGCTTATTAACATGCCTACTTGTTTTGTAGAGTATTCGAACTAAAACATATATTTATAAATTTTTATACAAATATATAATTTGTAAAACTACTATTTCTAAAAAAATTTGATTTCGAAGTTTGCAATGATTGTGCAAATGTTTAGGCAGGAAAGAAGGTATTTATTCAGTAAAAAAAAGTTAAAAGGATTAAGCGCGAACAATGTTTAAAAAGGCTAATTCAATAACGTAGTATTTGAAATAGCATAGCCGTATATAACTACAACCCAGTCATAGTATTTTTACAAACACAATCGTAGTATTTCTACAGTCACGCGCGTTCTCGATTAATATTATGCACACTATCACGCGTGACGTCAAATATCCGTACATCCCAAATTTACTCGCGGCAAATATACTCTTCAAAAATATATATGAAAAGGCCTTTACAATTCCGTTAGGCCACGGAGTCTATATGCAAACATCTTTTGATAGAAAGCTAACGCGATTCACTTGCCAGGGTGAAAAATGGAAGAGAATAAAAACAAAGTACGGTTCCGGCCCCCGGGCTCTCCCTGCGAATATAGCAGTGGCTTTTAACCTTCAATTTGATAGCCGAGCAGATTTGCAAATTAAAAAAGAAAGGCAACAAAATGCTGAAAAACGTAGAAGTAATAAGATTTATATCTAGCGTATCACTACAACACAGTGAATAATGTGTGGGCATTAGTTTAAAAACGACATATTTACCGGCGCTATAATTACTCGGGGAAGTTTAAAGCAGTGCATTTTTGAAGAAGGTTGTGCTTAATACCTAAGAATAATCAACAGAACATTTTGTATACAATATAACGATAATATCAAAGAAGTTTTAAGAATATATGATACACTATTACAGCGTGGTTCGATACATCCGTCCTTAATGCCTGTCCTGTTAAATGTCACACATGCCTGAAGCAATTTCATAACTAATAGTGAAATGTAGGAATATGAACTACTCTCTGAAAACAAGGATTTCGAATAAAGACACTTGCTGAGAGCGTTGTGAAATTACTAACAAGGTGGTTTGTGTCTAAACTGGGAACGTGCCTTGGCTATCGTCTATCTGCTTTTTAAGCGATGTTTAAGACATGTATATAAAGTTAAGCAACAATTATTATATAATAATATAAAAATTATCATGACTAAAAACTACTGTTATTTTGCGAAGGCGATTCTTCTAATATATGTAAAAATGAATCAATGAAATTTGATACTTTTCTAGTCAAGTTAACGTAAATCGATAATTTACATGCAGTAAACAAGTAATAAGAAGTAGAAGAACAGTAAAAGAAAAAAACTTTCTCTGAAGCAGATTTCAATGATTCCTAAATATGTGATAAACGCTGAGGATTTAATATGGCGGACAAATCTACGCCTCTTTGCTTGCGACCTACAAAATAGTGTATATACTCATCGTTCAAATTAATCTTTGCCTCATGAATTAATATTAATCATAAATTTAATATTAAATGTACATTGTGATAACACTAAGTAGGCAAGTATAATTTTATAAATTCGTGGTGTAAGATGAAGAACCGCTGGCATAGGAAATAGAGAATCGTCTCGATGTATTGTCGGAGGCGTGATAGCGAATGTATGAGTCTGTAAATTCATGAGTAAGTGAAAAGTTTTGAAGTTATTCTTATTGTTTTCGCAGAGGGCACCGACCTAATGTAGGACAAATGGCATCTGCGGGGGGCGGGGGCTGACCTCTCATAAACAACCAATCTGGACTAAGGGCGGACTTGCTTCTTATTTTAGATTAGTGAACTTTCCCCATCCCTCCCTTCCCCAGCACCTGACCTCGATTCGCTTTTTTTGTTTCTGGACGATTCCATGATTAATGAGCTGTCTTTATGAAGAATAATGATGTCTCATTATCAGGAAGTTACTGCGATACTATCGTACCTATAAATATCTAGATTATTGTTAATTATCTAATAGTTTTCTTATTGCCGCTATACGTGAGATTACTTTCCTTATAATAATATACATCATAATCTAAATATAAACGATAAGCACGAAAATCACTAAGATAGATTATTTCCTGATTACTTTCTTCTATGTTTACTTTAAGGATCTACTTGTACATATAATTGCTTTACTGTTTGTGATTATATAATTGAAAGAAAACAAAAATATAACTAAGACATTAACACTAAAATACATGATTATAGCAAAATAAATTGCTCAAAGAAAATAAAAATTACTGAATCGTGTGATAAAATATGGAATTCATCTTAACACTTTTACGATATGAAAAAAAAGTATAAATATATACAAGTTACTAATAAGGAAAAATCAGATTTGTCTTACGACTCAATTAAGTATAATATTAAAAGAAAACTGGGCGTGTGTGCAAGCCCGGCAAGTCTCGCGAGACTTGTACAAATAAATTCGCATCATTCCGAATAAACATTTTCCCTATCACATCGCACAGATCGGCTGGAAAAAAATCCAATATGTCCGAGAAAGTAAATATCACACGTTACATGATACAGCTTGGTATAGCAAGTAAGGAACATCCCTCGAATACGCCCTGCTTATACCTGATAGATTTATCGCGATATTTATTTGGTCGAGTACACAGATGTATCTCAGCTGTTAACTTTTTTTATGGGACATTTCATATACATAGTGAAGACGATAATGTCTGACTTCTGGCTCACTTACAGTAGAAAAGTTGTGCATTGTTTATTTTTGGTTTGAATAGAACAAACAACACATACACAAATTATCCTCGGCCAAGTCAAACTAAGTGTTGATATTGTTGACAGCGGCGGAGCTAGTTAGCCAGCACCTAGAAACTAGCAACTGTGCAAGGAAAGAATACGTGAATTTATCGGTAAGTATTTTTTTGCACTCGGGTATATTTTGATGGAAGCGTTTCGTACCACGAATTCAAAACATACAACCCTTATCACCAAGACATCATTTTGCGGTCGCGTTCTCTCCGTGGCTGGTCTAGGAACAATCTTCAACATGGAAATGAAAATCTACTCCTATTAGAGGAAATTACTAACATACTTCTTCAGTTTGCGAGGCGTCCTTGAAATATGTTTGCCATGTATAAATAACGACATAGAACTCGCCCGAGCTGTATGTACACGGTGAGTATGGATCTGCATAAATAGTTCCGTCAAATATAAGCGTGCCGTAAATCATAAAGATATCAAGCAGCAAAAAACAGAATAATTACACTCATTTCGGCAGATTACGGGGATGATATTTCACATTATGAAAACATTTTGCACCGAGAATTATGAGCGCAGACACAAAGACGTTACACAAGCAGGTCACATTATACTAATTCACGGATCCTCGCGTCTAAGAGGGGTAATAAGGTAATTATAAATTACAAATGTTAATGGAACTATTATTTTTCGATGTGAACCGACGACACACATAAGATATCTAATGAAAAAGGTAAAAAAATAAACAAATTTTTAATTAGCACTTAAAATAGTTTTCAATAAAAGAGTGTCGTTTAATCTTTTCAAGTAAGCTAGATGTCAAGAATAAATCAGTTTTAAGATGTCTATTGCTATAATGTTTTTATTTCATATTTACTTCTCATATTATTATTTGTTTTATTTGTTCCTTTACGTTTTTTGTTATTTTGTTATTGATTATCATTTTTATCATCGTATATAGGACATCAATCAGACAGGCAATAATATCTATGTGATGTTTTTATACAAGTTGTATCCGAAAAATAATAAAATACTGCAACAGTAAATTGCGCTGGTTTTAAACAAAAACGATGAATTTCTGGGATGTCTCATATGTTACGAGAAATTTAATAATCTTTGGTATTTAAATAAAAAAAATGAGTGCAAATATAAAATGGCATAAATATAATAAATTCTGAAATGGAGATGAAAAGTAGTATCTCGCATGAGTCTCGAGTGCGGAGATCTAATCGTCGCACGGCACTGCCTGGATATAACCAAAATGAAAAAGATCAAACCTCGCGAAACCTTTGAAGAAAATAATACATCACATATTGGCAGATGAGCAAGGAAGTACGCAAGTAACAAAATTAGAAATTGAATAAAAGGAAACGCCGCGACATGCACGGAGAACAGTCGTGTTTGTTATATTGCTCGGGAGTTTCATTTTCTAAAAATATTACCCAGAATGTATTCCATTTGAATATCCAGCTTTTTATATTAGATTTCTGGTGAACCCATGTTTATAATCGTTTGATGATCATAGTATACCGAGCGAATGTTTGCCGCTGAAAAATAAACGTTAAAAGCTCCGGGGATACAGTTCGGATATTGGTCCGGAGACTTTATTCTGTAAAAAGTCCTCATATCCCCTTTATTCAGAGGTCACTCGGCAATAATTTCTTGTGGGACTCTAAGGAATGACATTTATTCTAGCATAGACCGTTTGCGAATGAACAGTTATATAAAAGCTCGTCGTACTGATTTATAATACCGTTTTTCAATAAAATGAATATACACATGTGTTTTTTTCTAACCGGGGTTGTGATTCTATTCCTCAACCCCATCGCGATTCACATCAGCCGAGGACACCGATAGCTTACTTTACGGAGCAATTTTTATCAACTTACGACCAGAAATAAAAGTATAATTAGCGGTTAGTTAATTAACAATGGGTCACAATTGTATCATATACAAACATACAGTATCCGAACGATACAACCGTATAGTAGAGCGGAACGAAACAGGAGGGTAAAATATTTTTTTAAATATTGACATAATTTACCACATTCTTAAATGGTTTAAAATATTTAAGTAGGGAAGGTGTAGTTTATGAAAAAGCATCTCGGCATTCTCTTTCACTTATTTATTAACTCAAGCAGCCGACATACTCTTTGCCCTGATAATGAACACCAACGTAAAGCTAACAATCCGTTATAGACGAGACAAGAAAGGAGATTTCTAGACAAGGTTAATAAATAGTTACTTTTTTTAGGTAATACACGGTGAAGCTTTCAGAAAACTGTGTTTTAAGTCTATCCTAAAATTGAATGCAGTTTAGATAAGAGGACAAGTTTTTCTTAAGAATAGGCCCTTTGATAAAAAGTAAGAGGGGCGCGATTGCATATGACCCAGAATGAACGGAGGTGCTTTTAAGCCATCTATTCGCCACAATGCGAATTTTATCTTCATACATTTCCCCGGGCCGTCTTGGTGGGAGTCCCCGGCCACTAACGCTATCTCAAATCGGCCAGTTTCAACCGAAAAAACTATAACACCGGGGAAATAACAATGCCGACCAAGAATAAAACCAAAACACAGTAAGATTATCCTCATAAAAATAATATAAAAAGATAGAATCGCCCGCGTGGAAAGGTCCGGCGTCCAGTAATTGACCACAATAAAAATGTGGCTCTCAGTGGCCGGCTGGGGGATGAGGGCGGGGATGCGTAATGGTGGCATGAAGCCTGCGAGCCGCCAGTCGGAAAGGAAGATAATTGATGGACACTTAGCGTGGAGATAACACAGGTGATTCGTTAGCCGTTTGTGCATATCTAACATATGTATTGATTTAATTTTAATATATAAGAATATCTTACATTATACTCGAAGTACAGTCATAGCAAGTAAGTTGTTGTAATATATAATAACTATAAATTATATATGAATACCTTACAGACAATACGTTGAGGACAGTGAGTATTTTGTTTCTTTTGATTTTGATCTCTCAACTTGCATTGTACTAAAGAATACATATTATTGGCATAAGCAAAAATCTATAAGATCCTAGTGTTAAAAAGGCTTCACTTTCGTGAACGTATTAAAGTATAGTGAGTGCCCAGTTTATAAGGCCTATTCCTAGAACGGTTACGCATCCCTTTCAAGATAAAAAAATATATACCTGCCGTCACTCCGCCAGGTAGCCCAACTATCCCTGGGAGAGGACCGGTAACTCTCAACGTGATTTTATCAATCTGAAAAAAAGTTTCACTGCCTGTAAATTATTTGGGGTCGAAAGCTACCACGGTATAACTTTACACCATTCGAAGGGTTAAGAATTACAGAAAAAGCGTTTAAAAGTTTTTTTTAAGTGGGGGATTTAAACACCCGACTACTCAAATAGCTGTTGAGTGTTGGTTTTGTTGAGATTTTTTACTGTGATATATATTTTGTCACTCGTAAATTTCGCTTTTAATTGTTGTTTGCTTTTGGTAATAAACAGGTTTGTCGTAAATAAAATACATTTAAAAGGCTTAAAATTTTAGGGACATTCAATGAATGACATAGATTACCATAGCTGCAAAGTGTACCATTTGACACGACAACAATAAAACAACATATAAATCAATCAGGCCTAAAAAGTATACATGCATATATATACCTAAATAAATATTTTCGTTTTCGTCGTCACAATATTTTTTATAGCAACTATGAAAATACTTCCAAATCGAAAATAATAATACGGCAGTTCCTTCGTATGCCCTATGAGGTGTCTATGTTTTGTATAGTTATTTAAATCCAAACGCAGAAGTCCCAATTCTGCAATATTTAGGTCTACAGAATATGATTACTCGAGGACACAAACGCTAACGTTGTTATTTCAGAAATTCGTCGAATACCTGTTTACCCTCACAATACTCTACGGGCTAATTTTGCGTGCGCGATTTTTTGTTATGTTAGTACTTTCTTATAGCCTAATCGTGTATTCTAGTCCAGTATCCTGTATATCACATTAACTGTTAGAAAAGTTATAGACGTCTATAAAGCTGATATTTTAGTATTAACGGCGGACTCAGGTGAGTAAGGTATATATTTTTATCAGCAGAACTATCCAGAGCCAATCTAATGTTTAATCTCGGAGCCACAATCTTTATTACGAACCTTTCTACTTCTCCCAAGGGGCACGGGCGACACACGCTTGACAAGCGCTGGCCGTTCCGTCCATAACTTCCTGTTCACAGATTCTTAGTAAGTAATTATAGTTTTTTAAATTTAATAAATGCATCAGTTTTTAAATTACTAACTTACTTTACTTACTATATTCTCTCAATGACATAAATTTTAAAGTCTTACGTAATATACTTAATAACAAAACCAAAGTCGAAATAAAGCTTTATCTTTTTGAGCAAGCGGTAAAAACTATTTGATTTTTTTCCTTTTAAATAAAATAAACCAATTTTATAAAACGATATTACATTAAGTGTTTAATCTTTAACTGGATTCTTCTAGTTTAATAACAACAACATAAATGTACATATCACCTACTCAGTCAGTTTTGTAATAAAAAAAAATATCAAGGAAATCGCATAAACATACAGTTACACTTTTCATCATTTAACACAAATAAAACGTAAAAACACAACGTTTTAAAAAAGCTCACGTCAAAATTCAGGCTGAAAACTGAAAGTCCAACGAATTACGTTGAACCATTACTATCTCGGATTATAACGGGAAACTGCGAGCTTTTCCAGGGACACATTAAATGTTTCGTTGAAATTTTTTTTTTAAAAACTCGCACGCTGCCTGAAGGCTCTATACTGTACCGGAAGTGGGTGACGGGACTGGCTGCGTCATCCATTACCCCCCACATCCGCCCGAAAGCCTCCGTGTAAGAAATTAGCATATAGTGTGAAGCCAAGTAAATACCTGTCCGAGCTTTACAAAAGCTTGAAAGCCCTGTTGATTTTTATATGCTCAGATAATTTTTATTCATTAACTATACCTTTATTATGAGGTGTCGTCTGACTAGGATAGAGGTATCATATAGGTGGGAGTATTCAACGCACGCTTGGTATCAACTATTTAATCAAAGCAAACCCATACTTAGAAATATTAAAACGGAAATGAAGTTATTATTTTACAAAGGAACTTACTTCTCTCTACATCAGTACAAAACAGCAAATACATTGGAAAGTGAACACTTAAGTATAAATATATAAAAGAAATCGAAGTAATGAGAGTAACAGAAATCGTAGTTTTAAATAGAAGACATGGTGTTTTAATATTCAAAAGTTATGATTTCACCAAAAGAAGACTTTTAAACAGTTATGAAGGTTTATGCATTGCAGAAAAGACAAGTATTTTAGACTAAGAAATATTTATGTAACATTTAATTTTTCCGTTTGAAAAACGTTGCCAAAAATATTTGTTCATTCTAAGCACTGAAAATAACTGTGGACTAGATATTTTTTTAAACTACATGCAATAGGGCAATAATGCTTAAAAATAAAAATATGGCATCGTAAAAGTTTAGATAGCGGAAATAATTATAATTAGCAAAATAAACTTTAATAACCACAAACAATTACGATTTTGTAGTTAACTGGCGAGAACAGTGGTGGCCAACCTCGAGGTTGAAGGTACTAACACGGGTAGATCATACATCGTGTGGGTATATTTTTAATTCTGTTGAAATCAATCAATTGCCTTCAGGATCAAAAGGAAAAACTTTCAAGAAAACAGTCTTGTTTCACGTTTTATAAGTCTGAACACACCAGCAATCACTTTCGAGCACTTTCTTATTTTTGCCGACATGCCTTTTTTCCTTGACTTCCTATTCTGCTCGCTCTCAAATTGTCTGAATTGAGATGTTTGTCGTTTTGATAAAAATAACACTTAACCGGTTTATGGCAAAATCAAATACCTGTGAACCAGGCACACTAGTTAACCTGAATCTCTTAATTAACAACTTTTCCAACAAAAGCTACTATTAGGATTGCTTCGCATTGTATAATTTATAAAATCATTATTTTAAAATAACCACAGACTTATGTGCATTTTAAATAAAAACAATTAAACATTTCCAATCAGAAAAGTAATTGCTTGAACTTGAATATCTAATCAAAATATGGCCGGCCGTATTCAAAAGTCATCGTTACTTTTTACAAGGGACGGGGGATGAAATGTAAATGGAACCGATCCCCAAGGCAGAAATTCCATTTCCTCAGTACGGACCGTCCGAGGGTTGGAACAAAAAGGCTGCGATGATTTGTCAGAGCTGAACCAGATCCCGATCCGCATCTGGGGGTATTATTTGTTGGCTGGACACCCCCACACATTGTGTTAACTCACAATTCTGCAAATTAGTGCAAAAACGAATCATTAAATATATTAGGGTTGATTCGGGAAAAATCTGCACGAAATCTGCTTAATGAATACAGAAGGGTAGATTTAGATCTAAATATTGAAAAAATAGCCTTTTGTTGTCTATTCATACTGTAATATAATTTATTAACGCTGGGAATAGGAAATGACTAAACGCCAATATCTTTTATTTTTTTAATAAAAAACAACAATGCAATGTTTAAGTACAATTGGATTGGATTGAATGGATTAAGCATTTAATTTAAAAAAATATATTTTTAATTATCTTGAAATAAAAATAATATATTGGGGTGGTATTCACGTCATCGTTTCAGTTGCCAGTATGTAAGACAAGGATTATTTTACGATTTTGCACATTCGCCAAACAGGGAATCAATGATACGATAAGGTAACTTAAGCCATTTATAAAGATAACAAGTTTTTCTTTATGTGTGAATGTTTACGTTAGGATGATCCATTTAAATGGTTTCTTGGGTAGTGCCAAGATCGATGTAGTTCAGTGTGTACAGCAATGTAAGCCAGCAATCCAGATTCGCGATTTCGTTATCCCAACTCAACCATATCGTTTATATTGGACATTTTGAATAATACGATTCATTAATCAATTTGGTACGTGATTTATAAATGCCCCACCAGAGATTCAAAATCTTATACAGGATCATTTATCATTTTAAAAAGTATCCTCTATTTCATTTGTGTATTACCAAGCTAGAACAAAATAGAGATACATGTTTTTCCTTGTGGTTCCTACGCCACTGGATTTGTCGAACGCCGAAAGTAGGCCCTTTTCCCACAACAGGCGGCTGGCACTGGCTGCAAGATTTACAGGAAGGTTCGTGGTGATAAATACGCAGTGGCTTATGTAGTGTCGCGAGTAAAAACCTGCGAAATGCGAGTGATTTGTCCTGCGCCCTTTGATGAAAACGGAAGGATTTGTTGGGCGTTTTTGTGTAATTGTAGTTTGAATTAAATTTCATCTCTTTTTCAACGAAACTTTGAAGATACAATGAAATTTTTATAATATAAAATACATATGAATAAAGCATTGTATTAGTGTACATATAAATTAATTAGTGCCTTGGATTAGTATATTTCAATTCATATTTATTTTACATGATATGCTACAATACAATTCAAAAAATATATCAATTTAAATGAAATTTATTCTATAAATAAAAACCAAATAGCTAAATAAATAAATATTCAAGCAACATTCAGGTAATCAAAAATAATTTTTGCTCAAAGTTAGACTTGAATACACGGGAGTTTGTTTGGAGCTTGAGTCCGCATTAAATTAAACCAAAAATAACCTCCGCTATTCGCTAGAGGTGAAAAAAGTCTAAGCAGTTTATGTTTTAATCACAAACAATAAATAAACGTGAATCATATTATTTTTCCACTTACGCGGTACTAACGTTGAACATAATATGTCAAGAGCTATGATATATTGAGTACTTTTTCTGCCTTATCACAATAAATAAAATTGCGAATTTCGTATATTCGCGCAGTCTTTTTCAGAAAATACATTATTTCAAAAGGACCCTGCAAAATCCAGTGCAGATCCCTCCATCAGCGCGCGAGGCCAAAAGCACCTTCTGATCCCGGCAATGCCTTATTGCACATTGACCAGCAGGGAAAGTCAAGCCCGGTCCGTGACCCAATCAGGGCCCTCAAAGGGTTGACGTTTCGGTACATTCTACATTACCATACGTATGAATATCAACTCAAGCCAGTACAATGAGGTAGGGCCATTGTGCCACAAGCAAGTGTCGGCTGGCTGATACGCCCGATAGGAGGGTTGAGGCTGACAGAAAAAAGATAGCCCCTATAACCCTGTTTATTACGAGGATGCCGGTGGTTCTTTGTGTTGAAATATTCAGTGTATTTTTTGGTAGCAAAATTCAGCTACATGGAATTTATTGCCTGGAACATTTTTTTTCTTTGGAAAACAAAGTTTTAAACGCGGTTTAATCTTGCCAATATTATGATTAATTTATGTTTTTTTTTTTTTTCAGGATAAAGAGTGCCTGCTTCCGCCAGCGTAACAACTCTAAATCTACAATCCTGGTGTCATATGAGTTTACAAATTATATGGGTATTACAAATATATTTTTTTAATTCTCACCACCTCCACCGAGAATCTTATACCAATACAAAATATATATAACCACTATTCGGCTTTAGTTCAGTAAATACCAGCACTGTGGTATACAAAATCAAAATTTAAGATTAGAGATTTCAATAAAATTTAATTTAGATCTCTCACAAGATCTTGCAAAGGCAGCATGCACCATCATACAGTGTGATAATTCCCTGGCTTGTGTCGGTATAATGCATGCTTTTTGTTCATTCCGTCCGACAGCCTTCCCCCTTCCGATCTGTCACCCAATTTAATATTCTTTTGTCGGACTTCCCGGGGCTGGCAGCCTGGAAGATAATCACAGAGCGGCGACTAGCGAGGAAATCCGACAATTGTCCAAAGAACAACAATTTGCGCCACAACCAGGATGTTTAATCTAGTAAAGGGGTGCGCAAACGCACAACTGCTAATACTCGCAACTGCTACTTCTAGCCGCTTGGCTTGCTGCTGCCAAAACGGTTTTTATTTTAATTTTCAAACAGAGTAAACAATCGCGCGTTACGGTTTATTTTTTTTTTCTTTGTACTTACAATGTTTTCGTTGCGATTTTATGGACCATTATTAAATAGTACAGACAGAGTTTAGGGGAACAAAATATATTTAATTATATATAAGTCGGCTAACGGCAAGCAGAATATTTAATTTTCTGAAAAGCCAACACTTAATGTTTAAACGAACGAACTTTAACAACCAACTATTTATTAAAATTCCCACTTACTGCAGGCGCCTGTATAAAAAAACTCAAATATATTTTTCAATATTTATATAACTTTTAAAAAAATGATAAAATCTTTAAAACAGTTGTTTTACTCTGACAAGTGTCTATGCAGCAAATAAATGAACTGTATATTGGAAACACTTATGTTTATAAATTGACATAAAAATACCACGAATATAAAAAGACACGTTTAATAAAAAAAAAAAATTAAAAAAGGCGTGAATGACTGTTTTTGATACTGGCAAAGACAAACAAATATTAACTGAATACATATTCTTAGCGCACGAGTGGCTACTGTTGAAATGGGGCGTTTTAATTCTACTAAATAGAGGGCAATCTCTCCCTCGTGTTATATATTTTTCATTACGCGCAGATGGTTTTATAGCATGTATGAATTTTAATCATTTCTAGCAGTAGAAAGATCAAAGCCGGGGCGGAGTTCATTTGGTCGTTTAAATACGATCTCCGCGAGCTTTCCCGTTTCAAAAGGAAAAGTTTCCAGTAGTGGATTTCACCTACTTCTTGTACAGCTGCGAACTTGTAGCCTTTCAGTCAAAGATTTTCGTGAGGATACATAACGATGCATGCATGAGAACATGCCCTAACTAGGAGGTTAGCATTATGCTATAATGACGTAGAAATTTAAATGACTAGCTGATGTAAAATGGATTCAAAGTTTAATTGATAAAATGCACTGTAAAATATATGTAACATAACGAGAACCCTAAGAGAAATATTAAGATTGAATTCATATGAACTTAATACGAAGCTTGCATACTTTTATACACTTACTTATGTTATAGAATAAAAAATATGTCTGTCATATTTAGATATGATGTTTTCACCCTTGTTTCTAAAAATTGTATATATTTTTTTAAATGTATCAGTGTACCAGACAAACAAATTTAAACAACAAAAAATTACTTTGGTAACGTTAGAATTTTTTATGTCTACTGAATTTATATAAGAATTTTTCACTGTGACATTTTAAAGCTCTTTTATTAATTGGGTATATCTTCAAAATATATTTATTTTTAAAATAACAAATAAAATCTTTAATCTCGTAGAACTTTGATAAATATGAAAAATTACAAAATAGACATAAAAATTAGAGCCGAACAAAAAAACTGTATACATAGTCACTTTAGCCCAAATACTGAAGTTTTTTTATGAAAATAAAAGCTTGACTTTGCATAATAAGAAGTATGGAAAACATTCAGCACACATAATACTTCTTTTATTTAAAAGCTGCGGAATTGAATCTGTAAAAAAAGTTATATTGAGTTTGTATGCGGAAGAAGAATATGAATTCACTTCCAGGGAGGAAAAACTTTATTGAATCCGGAAAGTTAATGTGCTTTAGAGCATTTGTCCCAGAAGGTGATAGATGCCTTATCGGGACTCCGTCGGGCGCGACGTCTGCCCGCAAACGTTACATAAATCAACTAAAACTTCGGGCCATGGCTGAAGAACCTGCAGCTAGTTTTATCGCAGGGGTTTTTTTTTATTATCAAAATATTAAAAAATCCATAACATGGTTATAAATTTTAACTAACGCGACTTCACCCTCTTGCAGCATCCATTTTTTATTTAATTACATGGGGTGTTGTGTAATGTTTTTCACCCTCAAGGGATACTTTTTTTTATTAAAACTACGCCCACCGATTGCATCAACACAAGAGATGAATAATATATTTTTTTCTTTCAATAATATAAAAATTAATAAATATATTTACAAACAATTATTAATTGAAGGCTCGACATAAACATTGACAAACGTTTGACTGTGGTTTGACAATTATTTAATAAATAAATAAAAATATATATTTCGGTAAAAATAAAGCTATAATTTAAAAGTCTGTCATCTCAAAAAACTTAAACATTACTTATGGATAAGATGAAAAGTTCGTTTCTATTACAGAAAGTTAGAGTTTACGACTCGCCACAAAATCTCTCAAATTACCGCACGTGTAAAGACCTTGAACTAGAAATCACACATAGTTTATATTTTATTTCAGGCACGTGGTCACATAAAGATAGTCAACCCCTGCCCTAAGGTCTGCTAACTTTCACATGCAGGGTAAGCAGGCCACGTGTCTCCCAGAAATCTCTCAGATTCCGGTTGCCATACGACAATGAAAGATCGACACGACAGAAAAACGAATTACGACTCAAACTTATTATTCGGGTGATCTATGTGGGGGTTGGTCCTGGAAATATTCTAACGTATTCGTGCCTACATCGGATTTGACAGTTCTTGCGTAGGCGCAGGGTGGAGGTCGACCCTACATTTATTGAAATAACTAAGCTGAAAAATTCATCTGAAGATTGATTTACAATTGTTTTTATAAGGCTCATATTCCTAAAAACATCCCCTATAAAATATTTGTGACCAAGAATGATGGTGGTTGTCATGTGTAAATGTACTTCCTCCAAAGCCTTTGCCAAAAGGAACATTTCCTTTTGAGAACTACTACAGTCTAACAAAAGCGTTACCTTATCTTAGTTGTGATAAACATATAAGTTTTGCAGGGAGATTTGACAATAAGTTGTTGAAACTAAGAATAATGTATATATTTTTTTTACGATGAACGTTTTGGTTAATATTATCAATTCAAAGATGTAATTGATTTAATAAAAAAAGGTTTTAAATAATATCTGAGTCGGCTCGGCTAACATTGGGAATGAAGAAAAATTATACATTGAATGTAAATATGTATTTAAGTGATTAAAATCAGAAAGTTAAATTAAAATGTCGATTTCATTTAAGCTATGGCAAATATTCTGCTTCAGTAGATACATAGAATCTAATTTCAATTACTCATTAAAAATAAAAACGCACCAAGTCATAACCGTCTTCCGTAATACTTTTTAATTAAGTTTTTATACCAAAAAAATCCCCTTTCCTGTGAAGACCTCGGGTATCTTTATTTATAGGACAATGACTTTTCAAAATTTAATATATTTTCAAATCCAAAATTAGCTAGGCGTGACGTAATCAAATCAGACGGAGAGGGAGGATGTTAATACGCCAACTGAATAATATATTTCTACACGAGGTGTTGTTCTTGGTAACAGGGTCCAGCAATCAGCGCACTTGTTCAAAAATTATAAAAACTGAGATTCCCTACTGGTGATACTGTGGTGGTACAGCTCTGGGTAGGTTTTTAAAAAATCAAACTATAATGGCAACATTGTCAGTTTTTATCAATAATAAAATTTGAAGAAATAACGACGATAAGCGTCCATAAATACGCATCGTTCGGTTTCGATCGTCTTCCGCATAAAACGAGACGTATTTATCTGAAACTGGATTTTTTGTTTTATCAAGACAACTGGATTATCCTTTGTTGGTATTTCGAAGTTTTTTCTTCCGTTCATATAACAAAAATCGGGGTTTTATTAGATTAGGCTGGATTACAAGGTGGAAAACAAAGAGATTTTACGAATGGGAGCGATTTGGAGAGAGTAAACATTTCCGGTTTCCACGGGAAATGTTTCCGCGGATATTATTTGAATTTTTTTTTTTAAACTGCGGTTACACTCATTTTACACATTTCAATGCTACCTTCGTTGTTAAACTCAGAAATATACCTGCCTTATTAACCATACGTTTCCGGTTTTATGCTACGTCGCTTTTCGGCTACTAATCTTTTGACCTTTCAAGTAGAAAAACATTGGAATTTCAATAATAGTATGAAAAATCGCACACGTTATGCGTTTGGTAAAATAATGTTCAATTATAATATGTTGGGTTATTATTGGGTGCAATTTGTTTAGAAAGGTGATCGTTAAGAGTATTTTTATTGGCCAGTTTTAAAACAGAATTTGAACAAATTAGTACAACTTTGGGGGTGGAGCGCCGTGCACTCGGCCGGCCGCAGATCCGAACTTTGAGTGGCTCTGCAAATATTTGTTTAAAAGTGGACTGGACGGGAGGGTAGGGGGTCGTGGAATAGGGGGTGGTGGAATAGGCGGTGGAAGTAGGCGGCAGTTGTGGCGGGCGGCCAAGGGCGGCAACTCCAACTGCCGCCCGGCACGGGGGAAGCAATTCTGGTTCACACCGCACGGGAAACTAGGCTATCAATATAGAGGACGTGGGCTGACTTACTAAGTTACAGGACCTACATTTAACCTACGTACTGTTCAGCGTGTCTACTAATGTATCATCTCTCTGCAGGCGACGGCACTTAATAGCTTTATGAATCGTCAATTCAATGAAGGCTTCGAGTATACGACAACAGCAAGGCGAGTATCGCACGATGCTTACTGAACACATTGGAAATAACAAACGCTGCAGTAAATTAATCATCGATTCTAATGATTCGAGTATACAACAAGGACCTAGTACCGCACGGTAATATAGTAACAAAACATTATATACGAAGCAAGTCTATTAGTATGAAGTATCTTACGATACATCAATATATAAAAGGTTCTAAGTATACGTATATAGAAAAACCCGGGGACCCACTACACTATTTTTCCCTTAAAAAACCTACAACACTGGCCTCAGCATGAGTATATGCTCGGTGAAATGGTCGCCAACCTCGAAGTATACGTAAAGGTTAAAGCAAGTGTCTCACAAAAAAAGCAAAACATATTAAAAGTGTATAAAACCAAATGATGTGATCGGTATATCAATACAGACTTGTTGAGTCCTTGTTGCAAAACATGGCTATTATGAATGAGAGATTTTTTGAAGGAGACAATAATACAGTACAAAAGAGGCAAGCTTCACACGATAATTAATTAAATTTATATTCAAAATATATAAAATCAACATATTGGAAGTCTATAAAATCAACATTTAACTTATGTGTTTTGGAATCCGGATTCCAAGCGCCTTCCGACACACAAGAGTAAATACCTGAAACCTCGTGTTTTCAGCGGAGCTCTCTTTTAAAAATCAATATGATATATTTTGATTATATAGGAATAAGCTTGTATTTCCTGACAGAAAAAAAAACAAATTAAACATTATAATTAATTATCTGCTTGGATAGTATTTGTTACCAAATACTGGCTTTAGAGTTTTTTGTATTTAATTTTGATAAAATAATGTCTAATTTTACATTATCAATGAATATAATAGTATATAGCTTAAGCTGGATACAGAAGACTTTTGATGAGTTTCATCGGAGATTTTATTGGATACAATATTTAGTAAATAAATACAATGAAACTAATGAG
Source organism: Atopsyche davidsoni (assembly GCA_022113835.1). Taxonomy (NCBI): domain Eukaryota; kingdom Metazoa; phylum Arthropoda; class Insecta; order Trichoptera; family Hydrobiosidae; genus Atopsyche; species Atopsyche davidsoni. The sequence continues at coordinate 2,032,994 of JAILWY010000006.1, read as the reverse complement.
AAATTTGCTATAGAGCTTAAAATAGACTATTTTTTATTCCTATCTCAATCTACCCTACATTATTATTTTATGAAATATTAGTTATAATAAGTAATTCAAATTATGCTATAACTTTGTTGTTTAATAACAGGCATGATATTTTTAAAACTCAAAAATAAAGAAGTTATGAAATTTGTTTGTTGAAAAGAAAAAAACATAAGTAATATATGGACGATGAAAATATTTTGAATGGTGTTTCACCGATATTTCATTAATGTAACATATCTAGAATTGTTCGTGTCCCCTAAAGTATGTTTGATAGGCGCGATGTATAGTAAAACACGACAACCTGAATCTCGCCCGAGGGCCACATGTTTGGCAGCGGCGGCAAGCGTGCTCGACACCAGCGCTCAAATGCATATGGCCGGAGGATTGGAGCCGCTACTTTAGGAGATATATTTACATTGTGAATTCATCGCAGTATATTTTTACATATTTGATATACATTTTTTCCTTGTCGCAGTATTTTTTCTGAGATCAAGATCTCTGCCTCGAGTGTCGCGTTTTATATTATAATTTTAAAAGTCGCCTTTCCCGGTTAGATATTGTATAAATAATCATCGCGTTATGACATCGCCTCGTTCCGTCCACTCGATGGTATTCCGATAATTCAATACGGTTTTGGATATCTGTCAGAAATCCGGCTTCCCTCCTGTTAATTGAATTCTCTCAACGGTTTGCGAATATCGAATTAAATCAAAAGTAATTCTCCCGATTGTCCGGTTAGGATTCAGGCATTCGGGCGGAGGGAAGAATCCCAAATGTTTCATCCGAAATTCCAGCACTTGACAAGGGAGTCATAAATGAAAAATATTGTCATTTTTGTGCCGATGTGAAACGTTTTTGCGTAGATTCCAATCGGTGTACAAATATTTCCGCTTTATAAAAACAGACATTGCAAAATATATTTATACCAATGAAATCCCCAAGAACAAACTTTACAAAGTAAAAAATAATCTTGCGCTATTAAGCCTGTAGCCTACTGAGTTGATGTGTTCAAGAGGTCAGACCTGATAAAATAAAAGCCTATAACTCTAAAGGTGTACAAACGTGATTTTAATATTTAAAATATGCAACACAACTTTGCAGCATTACTTTTTTTTGTTTTAATAAATTTAATAAGGCCGTGACCGGTTTCGTGACCAGACTACCTCAGGCAGGGTTTCTTGTTACTTACTGTCTGAGAAGTTTAATGTCCGGACGAAACCGGCCACAGTTTTAATAAATTCATAAAAAAAAAAACTCTTGCACAGCTGCAAAGTTGAATTTTAGTTTACAACCTTTACAAAGTGGCAACCTATGTTTTTAACTGTCAAGAATGTTATAGTATGAAAAAGTATTTTATACCAATATGACATTGCTTTTAGTAGTTTTATTAAATAATTTTATTTAGAAAAACCCTTGGTACAAAGAAAAAATTCATTTTTAAAGAGAGAAAGAAGAACATTAAGCAAAGTATATGTATTTTTTTGTATTTTGATATAATAACGTGCAGGCACGATACAAGAATGTCTATATGAAATTCCATTTTTCTTATTATATCTATATTACAGTTCCATTTTAATATCAGCCCCTCTTCACTTAAATATAACTAAATGCCAAGTGTAATCTAAAAATCCAGAAAAAAAATACTGATGGAAAAAACAAAAATATTAAATATGTTTTCGCCTCGCGGAATTTAATCTAATAATGCTAAATGTAACCCAAATACTTTTTTGAAATCAATATCTTAATCAGATTTCCTACTTTTTCTTATTAATTCAACGAGAAAAGATTTATATTTGACTCGATCTGATTTTGACTACTTTTGATATCAGAACAATAACAACTAACTTAATCTTATTTGCGATAAAATAATATTTCTGTAATTCAATTAAATCGTTTACTTTTCGCAGAAGCAAATCTTTGATGTTACCTCATAAATTTTCGAAATCAATGATCGAGTGCTAAGCCTGCTATAAATACGAATAAAATTTTCAGAATTAGAGGATACTGAAAAACTAGCCTTGTAGTAAGGGTGGATATTTAAATAAGCCCAGGGTGATGAACGTCCTGAACATTTCAGAACAACAGTTCCGGTCAGGAAACCGGATTGCCCAAATAGCTTACAATTCAACTACGAGAACTTTTGGTCAGACCTTTTGATTTCATAACCCCCAAAACTTTAGAATAATCTACAAATCGACTTTGCCAATCAATTTCCCTGAAATGTATTTCAAAACTAAGTTTGTATTTGATTGTCAAAATGACATATACAAGTGGAGATCTTATTTTGGATTTCTATTAAGCTGGGATTTATTACTTTATATAAGGATGCTTTTGTAAAATATATTTTGTCTTTCATTTAAAAACTAATGTTAAACAAACTTCAACAAAGTATTTTTACAAATGCGATATTTGTGTAGTCACTATTGATTGTATAAAAAAATATATACTATTTGTTGTTTCGGTTAATAATTAATTGGATTTCACATTTTCTGTGTAAGATATCCGTTCTAGACCTTCAAGAGGTTTACGTAAAATTATGTACCTACGCTGTTTGTCTCGTGATGATACGCTCACGCCTCTTTTTGTTTTCTATTCAATTAGGTAATATTACAATTTTCATATGAATGAAAGTAATATCCCATTGTTTAGGTATAAGTAATTAACTGAAGTATAATAATCCCATAGATATGAAAACATTTTATGGACCCTTTTTAATACAGAAAGGTTTAATATAAATTGCCTATGTATACGAGAAAATTACACATTTATGTACTTTTTTCGTACATTTTATTACGAGAAAAAGAACGCATTGTTGTATGTAAAAAGGCCGTATTAGCGTGTTACTATAAAAAATAATTTAATGCGACCACATAAAAAGTAAGAAAAGTTATAAAATCGTATTATTATTTTCCAACGATTTAGCGGTATTGTACTGCCGGTTTTTTGTATTACTTTCTCCCATATAAATGAGACGTTATGATACAGAATGCTACAGTTATGAAGATAGTTTAAAAGGAAATTCACATTTCATTGATTTTCCGTTGGTTTTACATAGACAGATAACTGCTGATGGATTAATGTGGGCAGATTGTCGTGACCTACATGACTCGTCGTAGGGTTTCGTTTCCCACGCAACTCTACAAAAAAGGGCCTTGAAAATGTGAGCATATCAACTTTGAATAATCTTTTCGGTAACAAATCTACCCTACATACTATCGTTTTTATATCATTTGAACAACACTTTAAAGATAATAACAAAAATCTGTAGTCAGCATATTTTGTATTTGATTCAAAAGATATTCAATTGATAAAAAACATAGCTTTTTTATTTGAAAAATATAAAAGTTAGTGTACTGCTAATTGACAAGTGTGATATGTTAATTTTCTGAGAATTTTAGTAGTTGCTATGAAAAATAAATATTTACTATTTCAATGTAAAAATACGCCGATATAATTTATCAAAAACATATTTTTACTGTCAGTTTCAAAAATGCAAATCGGTCCTTCGTTGAACGATTAAATAAAATATAATAAAAATACTTCATTATGTATTATGTAAAAATTAATTCGGTTTTTTATGATTTTCGTTTACATTACATATTATATTAAAATTTACGTAATACACCATAAAGAGTCTAAAATTATTTTCTTCATTACACCCCGCGTTCTTCACCTTTATTTTATGATGAACGCTCACGATAGCCTCTTTCTTTATCTTTCCCACTAATGAGCGAGGAGCGCAGATAGCTCTGTTTCTTTCTCGCAAAAAAATTTTAAGACCAAATTCCGCACATTACTCTTACACGAATACATTTAAAGGCGAAACTTATACATTGACTATTAATTATTAAATTCTTCATAAATTTATAATATGTAATAAACAAGTATTTTTTATCGATATTCCCGTGGATCAAATAAAAAGTTGACTTAAGCTTTTATGGCTTCGCAATAAACTGAGTTTTAGTATTAAAAAAGAAAATGAAAGGTGTGACGTCTGACATATTTTCCGTCAAGAATTGAAAGGGAAGATTAATACCGGCAACTAATCAGCCCTTGCGGGGTAAGAAAATACTTCTTATAAGCTATTTGTTAACCGAGACATAAATATGCAGCAGTGCGAAAATCCTATCAAACATTCTGTATGGCGGCGTGTTAGAAAATGAACTGTTCAGCCAAAAAGACATTCTCCAAATAAACTCACTCGGGAAGCATTGACTGAAGAAAAAAAATTCATTCAAGCATGCAAATTATGTACTTGGTATGTATAGAAATGTATTTTAACAAAAAAAAATACCTCTTTTGTAAAATCCCGTATCAGACCTGCTCTTCCCTTCTTTCACATAAGATGTATCGAATAACCAACCAAAACACCGAAAAAAAATTATAATATTACAATAGTTTCGCGAATTCGTACAAAAGAATCTAAAAAAATTTCAGCATGGTGTTTCCGAATCCATGTACCATACCCGTTGATTAAACGTGAAAAAATACGCAAAAATAATATTTGATTTATTAATCGAATCAACGAGTTAATTAAAATAATACGTTTGAAATTTCGGGGGATGAGCGCGGGGCTGGAATAACACGGGGGTGGCGTTTATAAATCTGGAAGAGACTTTAATTAATACAAATGGACCGGTTGTCGTGTCGCGTTAAATGGGACGTGAAAAAGTTGCATTCGGCTGTCGGCGACCTCATTATGTCGGAACTTGTTTTCGGCTATGTAGGGATTATTTTTGCATTTTTTTTCAAACTTGTCATACAAAATTATCCAAATTGTGTATGATATACTTTCACAATATACTTTTTTTTTATTTCAGGGATTCACTTTAAATTCAATATCATATCATACATATAAAAAATAGACGTGATCGAATAATCGATTATTTATTAATAATACTGTTCGTATATCCAATAGATAATTAGTTTATACCAGAAATACACTTTTATATGCCGACTTTGATTATAATTATTTCTTTAATAAATATCTAAATGAATCAGTTCACGATCGCATGTTCTGCTGGATGCGTTCGCCGGTTATGAGAAGCCAATCTATTAACGTAATTTTAGAAATAGCTGCGGTTGTAATCGATAATCCGATGTGAGGTTAGTTCGATTATGACGTCTGTTTTGTATGGGATTATGACCAGCGGCAGCGCAAATTGGCCCGAGTTTAGCGGTTCGGTCAATAATTACTATTGTCTCGTCACGGTGAGCGTCCCTGTAATTTGCAACCCCCGATAAAGCCTTCAAATTAAGCCAGCATTAAAGGTATTTATTACACCCGCCGCGGTCACACTGCATTAACAAGCACATCATATTAATATATCGCTATGGCGGTTACGGAAAATACGGTTTGGCCAAGTTCTTTGTTGCCAATATCTAAATAACTACCAAAACAAAAAATTCTAAATGCTTTATTTATAAATATTTTAAAACATCCTTGAAATTCAGTATGTTACGTAGCATATGTGCAAAGTAGTATTAGGACCACCACAATGCGTTGTTTGCAAATAACAGTTAATTTGGTTAAAAGACGTCGAATAAACGTAAAAGTAATTGCACATTTAAGACCAGTTATTAATAAGTTTGTAGTATCCAAAAGATGTTTAATCTAATTAGAAGGTAATCATTTCTGAATTATTAGGTTTGTTCCATGCTGATGGTGGATATAAGATTCAATGTAAATTATGCCTTCTAATTCCAACTCAATAATTTAAATTCTTTATAAACTATTTCATATTTATCTAGAACGTTAATAACGACAAAGTCAAAAGGCACACCATTTGTGCAAGGAAAACATATAATTGTAAATTCAGTACACTTTAAAAATACAATTAAAAAAATAGCATCAAAGATCGAAATTAATATATATACAAGGGCAAGAAAAGGCAAAAGGGGATCCATCACTTGTGTCGAGTCGCTTTAAAAATCATATAAAAATGAAATGAATCAATTTTTAGTTTTAGACTTATTAGATTAGTGACAGGGACTCCGCTGAGACACTATTAATCAAATAACGCATTTTTTTATAAAGTTATGATAAATGTTAATTTATTGAATCCTCTTGATTTTTTATAAAAATTGGTCTGATGGAAAAATTACATTTTCTAAAAGTCAATTTCAATTATATTCAAGAATTTATTGAAGGACTTTACTAAGTTTGATTGGTACTGTGAATCTAGTTTTTGTTTAAAAAGATTTATATGGCGATTTATCTACTCAAAAATTAAATTGTTCTTATAACTGCATTATAAATGACATTTAGTGAAATATCTATTTATCAATACCAACCCCATATACTCATAGTTAATAACAAAAACTTAATTATATGCCATGGGTTGACATATATCATAAGCGTGGTGACTATATATAAAAAAAAATTGTTAAAAAAAATTAGATTAAAATAAAATAATAAGTAGCACATAAGTAGACGAAACATGCAGATAAATCAAACATTTATGAAGGTGTGTAATACAAAAGTAGAAAAACAACCTATGATAGCCATAAATTTTCAAAATAATTTATTTTAATTGCTTTACACGATTCTGCTTCCGTATTGATAATTAAAAATATTACATCATATCGATTCTAGCTACAGTGATTCGCTCACAGTTACAGAGTAAAAATACGATAAAGTAGACGTAGCGTATCGCCGTCTGCGTATAGTGGAAGTAACGAATTTATATAAGATATACACGAGATCAACTAACTTATCGACATTCGACGATACGATACGGCATCAAGTTGTATCTGGACCGAATATTACTAAAAATCGACGCTGAAGAAGATAATTTAATTGACCGCCAATATGACATATTAATTAATATAAAATCAATATTTTTCAAAAAGTTTAAAACGAAAAAAAAACATTCAAATAGATTAATAAAATCGCTTATTGCAAAAATTGCACTTATAGATTTAGTCTGTAATTTTATTGAAAAAATTATATTTCTTTTGTTCTGTCTAAAATATTTGTTGAAAATACCACAAAATTATAAACTTTCCCATATTTGTATAGTAATAGTAATAATAATGCATAAAGTGCCACTAACAAACAACCAATTTATTACAAAGAAGGGGGCTGACTGGCTGGAGTAATGTAATACAAAAATGATTACATTTTTATCATCTTAGGAGATCGTCTGCTTGAACTGAAGGCTTCACAACAATAAGGAAACAGCCGGGCAAGAATGGGTCTGGAGCGAAGCCTCCATTATACGAAGCAACACAGTAATTTGTGTACAATCGACCGAATTGATAGGCTCACAAAAATAGGCATCGCAATCATTATGAAATTCTATTAGATAAATATATTTCTAGAAAATAATTTTTATTACTGCACCTTTGCTTAGGAAATTTTTAAATAAATAAAGAGCTAATTAAAAGTTATATTTTTTATTAAAACAGAATAATTTTTATTGTAGGTATTTTTAAAGAGTCACACTGCTTCACTATTTATATCACTAAATAGAATTCTACCGAATACTTTATATCAAAAATTGCAAACAGGAAACTATAATAAGACAATTAAATTTATTTTACTGGCATATTTAACCGTTGATATTGTGGCTTACTTACATGAGTAGTCAAAGATTCTTAACAAACACTAAACTTCAAGGGTAGATTTACTCGTATTAAGAGAGTCGCTTAAAATTGGGGACACTATGTTTATTGTCACCCTGTACCTAACCTGATAGTACAAGTAAAAAAAAAAAACAGCTCCGAAATTAGGACTGCATTTTAAAATATAAATTTAACGCAAGTAGTAAATATTTTTAATTTCCCATAGTTATTCTTGGTTTCTAATATCATCTTAAATTAATCAGACAATTTAAACGAAGCTCCATATACTTGAATATACACCATGAATTATATGATTTATATTAAATTAATGACTATATCCCTTTCTAGAAAATTCTGTTTTTCATCAAAATATACAGAAGTTATTGTTACTTGAAAAAATGTTAATTTACCGCCGTGTATATTTCACAAAAGATATGTAAACATTTTGATGAGTATACTGAATGAATATTTTAGTAATAAACAAACCGGTTATTCGGCACGTGCTGGCTTTTGTAAAATATAAAACGTTGACTTCAAGTGTTATGCTATCCAGATACATTAAAAATGTTTTCAAATAACATTAATTTTTATTTTTTAAATTATAAATTTTGGTACCACGACCCGCGTGTTTACTTCTCGTATAAGAAAAAGACAAAGTAAAACCAATAAACCCTAGAAAAAATCTGAAATTCCGATAGAATAACAACAATAGTTCATGAAAACTGTATTTCGAGCCCTCGCAAGAAGTAAAGGCGTCACGTATTCGCACAAGGGTAGTTTATTTTTTCACATGTTACTATTTTATTGAAAAACCAATTGTCTAACAGTAGATAGTAACAATAGATTTTTAAGAGTTTTTTCTATTAAAGTATTTATCAAATATTCATTTATTAAATTCTATAAAAATTTTAATACCTAAAATACAATTTTCAGACATTGTATTTACATATAGTATTTAAGCGAAAAATCCGTAAATAAACTAAATGATTATAAAGCATAACCATGAGAAATAGGTAAGCATATTATGATCACGGTCAATAATAATAAGTTTTTCGGATTCCACAGAATGATTTTTCCAGTTAGTTTAAGTTGACTCACAGTGATAAGATAGATAATTAGTTATTCAATAAAACTTTGCGTTTATTCATCAATCTTCCGTGAAGAAACTAAAAAGAGATCCTGCATTGAGGATACTATAATATAAAAGGTTAAGTAAAAATAAACTTCAAAAAGATCACAAGGCTGCATTGACCCGCAGATTTTTACCATTTAACCCGGTAATATCATTTCAGTTAATGAAATTGGATTTTGTCCCTAACGGGGGGATGAAAAGGAGTCGAAATGAAAAAAGCAGAAAAAATATGTTTACTTGGCAATACAGGAGTCTCGGGTAAGCCCCACACACAGAGCTCACAGTCAGGGGATCAAAGAAAGTATCGAGAAGATAATCGAAAATAATTCGATACACTAGGAGAGGCATTAAATAAACTTTGATTAAATGGAATTATGACCACATGCCTTTGGCCGCTGTTGGGGTAAAGTACAAGCCACCAGCTGCACTCCGACGGACAATGAGCACATGCGAACTTCATTGTTTTACATCTGCTTCTTCTCACCTCTCAATAAAGTACCCACTGGCTGGGTAAAGTAAATGCATAAAGATAGTGCGACTATTCAACTCATACGCCGCAGACTTGTAAAATGATTGAACACGAAGCAGAGATGGACGATATAATGCCGCCAGAAAACCGTTAATTTCGTAAGCCTGGTTTAGACAATGAAAGGTAAAAAGATAAAATATTTTAGGTTTTGTTTAATTATACAGGTATCAGCAGTAGATTTTTCCGTACGAAATATACAATGAAATAAAATTACATATTACGCGATGTCAAAAGCACTGACCCACATCCAGCTTGAAATTCTCACAGAGAACAACAAAATCCGCCGTGTAAGCCGAAACATTCCCGAGTTACACGACGTCCAGCGGCCATAAATTAATTAGCAACATTCATAAATTACTACCAACATACACATAAAACACCCGGCAAGAGGCCGCGGGGACGCCGCTCGAGAAAACGGCGGACAAAAGACAATTTAGCAACAATTAGCAACAATCTGGGCGTTTGCATACGCCCGCCGGTCAGACAGAATAAACACGGCCGCGCTCTCCCGACAATGTGCCGGTAATTGTCGTCGGCCCCCGTCAACCCGGTAGAGATACCATCAAGATGCAATGGAGATTCGCTATTACAATTGTCATATTAAAAAAAAAAAAAAAAAAAAAAAAACAATCCCCACTTAAGCGTGTGAATTTGCAATAAATTTCACATAGGTAGCTATTTTAACTGCAGGTTCATCATACGTCCAGTATTGTTCATAATACCTGTTGACAAGTGTTGTATTTTGTCTGTGACCTTATCTAAACGTGAAGCTTGATACATAAAAGCAATATTCTGGAGTAATATCTGACGATGTTCATATGCGTATCGAGTCTATATTATTTATTTGCCTCGTCCAAGTACCAAACTTGATTTGTCGCATGATAATAACCGAAATATCATTGTACCCGCATCATATGATATTTTAAGCCAGAGGTCATAATAAGTAATTTTTCAATACAGTCAAAAAAGAAAGAAATATATTATACTAAAATAGGAATGTATTAAATAAGTTACATTTCACACGAAACACGCTATTATTTTTACAGGTATTCGCGTTTGATTATAACTCTACAAAATCATCTCACGGTGGCAAATCCACACGGTCCTGTTGGGATAACGAACAACAATGGATAACAGAAACGTCAGTGTGGAGGCACAGGGGGTGGAAGAGGGTGAGAGTGGAGGAGGGTGGGGGTGGAGTCCTCAAGTCCAGCCTTTAAAAATTTAAAATGGAAATTTTACCATCGAACGAAACTCGAACGCTTATGGGATTATCGTGCAGCGGACAAGATAATTGATATTAATTTTAAATTTAACTACGGGGTGTATTTAAAGGGTCTTTAAAGCGGTAAAAAATCTCAAATAATACTAGAAAACTTCCTGTTTTCTAATCACGTTTGCAATGTCAAAATTTTATTAAAAAGCTTATAAGAAAATCTTGAAAATACCATGTGTTCACCACGTCACAAATGAGTCTTTCACAGAATGCGCAAAGAAAAGGAGCTCCTGACGATGGTAAAAAAGCGTAAGGTCTCCTATTTTGGCCATATTTTTCGAAACAATAAATATAGCATCCTACAGCTTATTGTTCAAGGAAAAATCGAAGGAAAAAAGGGAATTTGAAGGAGGAAACTTACGCGGATGTGGAATTTACGCCAATGGCTGGAAATCGGGAGTACAGCCGAATTAGTTAAACTGGCCCAGGATAAATATGTGAAGAAGAAAAGGCTTTAATAACAGAAACCCTGTTTTTTTTCACCGTGTGTTTATATATTATATTTATAACCACGAATCATCTTCAATCACAGGGGGGAATCTTTCTGAATTTAGAAAATAAGGAAAAAAAAGTTTGCTTAATGCAGTAAGTATTGCGCACAATGCCCAAATAATTAATGGACTGAGAAATTATATATATATAATATAATTACGTATTGGCTGATCTTTACAAATAAAAGTTTGTGTTTCGTCCGCGGTACAGATTAATAGAGAAAATGATTTATTATTCAAAACATTTCCAACAATGGAATGCTCGAGAAGTTCTCTGAAAGTCCTTAATAGTATTTTATTCGAAAACAGATTGTCTGTGTCTGCCACTAGCTGATGCTCTATTCAGAATCAAACTTTCAGATGTCTCAGATACACCTTTTTGTGAATTTCCAACTTGTGCCATAATTAAATACCTATCAATACAAGGGTTAACTTTTCACTCCAAACTTGTGTAAAATAGCCTACCCATAAATATTTATTTTCAGATATTTTTAATCTGTATTATATTTCAAGCTTTGCTTTGTATAACTTTGTATTAACTTTCACTAAAAAAGATAGTATTAATTATTACTCAAAGCGTAGAAATAAATTAGGATTTTATGACATATTTTTATAATCACTTTTTATAATCAGTATATAATCACTTCGCGCTGTTTAGAGGCCAATGGGCGGATTTTATAACACAGTATGATTAATGATCATTAGATAATTATAGTCATTGCGGTATCAACCAGATAAGATGAGACTTATGAAGATATTGATATGAAATCAGTAGGAATGACGTGTCTCGAATTTTGAAGGACAAATTGATTGTTTTTTATTTTTATTCTTATCATAATTGAAATATCAATTCATTTTATATGATTCAGGTTGTTTTATCTACATTTAAAAATGTATGTATATTAATTATACCAATTATATTAAAAACAAAGTTTTAATGAAATTGGGTTGGGTAAATAATTATATATTTGATTAAAAAAAAAACATCACATCACAATGTAATAAAATCGTGTCAAATTTCATAATTAGTTTTTAAAACATTTGAATTTGATTACAAACTATAATCGAGCAAATTAAGCATAATAAAAATATTATTCATCAAATAAAAACTTTAAATATACTGTTTCGTTTATTTTAATTATATATAGTATAAGATATTTATGTTTAACAGCCAATAAGATATTTCTAAGAAACTCATGATTACTCACGAAACTCAATTGAGAAAAACGCAGTTGCGAGTGGTTATAACCGCTTTGAGCGCTTAATTTTAATAGATGTGGCGTAATCTTATAACAGAGGTGGTTCTGTCTTATTAGCATTCAGAAGACGCAAATCGATACCACAACAATGCGAGATACTTTCGGAGACCAAAAGCCGTGGTTACGTGGTTCGATTACACCACGAGTGCTAATGGAGCATCTCTAGCGTCTGCTCAAGTAAACAATATTTGTAATGCTTTATATTTACACCCATCATAAACGACAGCTGCATAGAGTAAGGTGATCATTCCAATTACTTACTTATACTGAGAAACGAATATATTAAAAAAATATATTAATTAAAAAATTAAATTAATCGAAAATAAGTACACAGGAAGATTTGTTACGACTGTGAGAGATTATCATTACATCTCCAATATTATCGGATCACACATAGAGACATCGTCGTTTTTTTTTAAGTAAACAAGTGATTTCTCAATGATTTTGGGAAGCTAAAGTAATCAGCCGTACTAAACCCAGATTTAATTAAATTTCAGCATAGCAGAAAGATTTAAAAAAATAAGAAACCTGAACCTTTTTTGAAAATGTTGATGAACGAATGCCATCGTGTAATACTTTATAAACGTTTGAAAATTGTGGCGTGATAATAAAAAATATAAAAAAATTTAACTCAAATAACAAGTGTCTGTTGATCCGCAAAGATTTAAAAGGCACATAGAGGCAGTTTGTTCTCGCTCCGAGGCGACAAAACCTGCACAAAGCCTCGTGTTGGTTCAAAAAGCTCACAATAGCAACACGTTCATCCGATCCGAGTCGCGGAGGGAGAGACTCACAACATCCGCTGCGAGAGATCGGAGACACAGATGAATTAATTCATTGTTCTTGTGAACGGATCCCTTGAAGTGTTAATTCCTCTTTATAATTCAGAGTCGCCGATAAACAGTTCAATACGGCTGCCTTTGCAAGCCGAGATCGGTTCATTGGGGATTTATTGAGTACAAAACTTTGCGCCCAAATAACACAAGTTACGGCCGGAAGGTTCTTCGGATACTTCTTGCTCTGTGTATTGTTTTATTCGGGAACAAATAATGGGACTATTTACAACTAAGCGAGAGTGGAAAAACAGATAGTTTTTGGAGCGGCTTCGCGAATAGTTTTATAGATAATCGACATCTTAAAAACACGGACCGCAGGAAACAATGGATCGAAGAAGTTTGCGTTTTATGAACTGCTTGAGGCTTATGATCGTCAACAAAATTAATACGGAAATAAGTTTTAAAAAATTATGTGTTTTAATATATTTGATAAAAACTCCATATTAAATCGTGAAGTGTAAGATCTTAATAAAAAGAAGAAAAAAAAACAAGCGTACACGAGAAAAATATCAAAGATATATCAAAACAACAGGTTTTCGCTTTCAAACAGAATGTAAGTGTTTACTAGAAATCTCATGTTTATTTTTATTTAATTATTTTCTTTACTAAATGAGGAATTTTTCATATCTTGAAATTCTCCAATAAAGCCTGACTTTTGGATGTTAAACGAAGTTTAATTATTTTAGCATCTCATTCTTATTTTTTCTCCAAATGTTAATTACTAGCTGTTAAATTTTTGTCATAGTCTCTGGATAAGGCGAAATTGATCTCGTTTCAACGAAAAATTATTAGTTAATTTAATTACTCAATCTCAACCATAAAAATGATTTAACAATTTATATTTTAAACTGAAAAGATTATAATGCATTTTCAGCACATACATTTGCTATTGTAGATTTGATGGTACCGAAATCTAATCTAATATATTTGTATAGTAATTATATATACAATAAGGACTAAATGAAAACATATCAGGTCTGTATTGTATTACAATCAGTTACACCAATTCGAAGTTCGATTAAAACATGTAAATTCTAACCATCCAAACATCATTAACACGTATTATGTTATCTTACAATCAATCGGTTGTAGTAAATAGAAACCGCAGTGTATTTGCTTACTAAATTGAAGGAAGTTGGTAGAATTCAGTCGGCATTACTCGTTGCGTAACAATGGATTCTTTGTCGCAAACTTGCGTACGACCGGGAAATATATTAGTATGCCGTGAAACCAATCCACGGAGAAAATACAACACAGGTAGCGGTGAAAAGTTACTCCAATACAACCTAAGACCCTTTGTTTATTGCCGATATTAAAGAGAAAGCGCGGAGGAGTGTAGAACTGGAAACTTGCAAGGTGTATTTGGTTTTTTTTTTTTTTTTTTAACAATCCTGGATAATCAAAGTTATATTCTTAAATATTATATATGAGACACTTATTCGTATTGCAATTTTATTAATCTGCAACCTGAGTGTTTTTTTTTTCGTACTTCTTTTCATATACTTTATCAAACTATAATCGAAATATATTTTACGAAATCTATTACAATTTACTTTCATCATAGCACAACACAGTGTCAGTTTGACATTATTTTTTAGATTAAAATTTAAAAAGACATAATGAGCCAGAAATGTTATATATGTTGCTAAATATCGTTATCCAAATAGTATTAGATATTTAGCGGATATTTTTATCTACACGCCGGATAATTTGGTTTAAATGACTTCTCCCATCACGCTACAACTATTATTGATAAGACGTTTTAAAACCACATTGGTAAATCGATTTAGCAATAAAGACACTGTCACTGACAATCAAATCGCAATAAACTGTACAATTCAAAAAGGAGGACCTGTGGTCGCGGGTGCTCGATGCGTAGACTAACTATCTCGGCATCGCAGAAACTTACGTCGGATATATTTCGATCTTGATGGGCCAGGAGCCGAGGGTTCGGTTTGCTCGCAGCAAGGACGGCGGATTACCCATACGTGATTAATGGTGGCCACTTTGAAAATAATGTTCCAATCTTGGGGGAGAGGTTTGCCACTAGACAAATTGTAACGGTGATTTTTATTTTTGGGTTTCGCAGCCTCCCCTCCCGCGCCCGGTTTCACTGTGCGAAATGTAACGCACGCAACAAAATATAAAAAAAAAACAAAAAAAGACTGTTCCAGCTAATAGATTTGCGATTAATGTGTTTTCCACGGCTGCGATAAAAGGGTTAATATTTCATTGCAACATAAAGTGTCCAACACAATCTGGTGAAATGAAAAACTTGCCATACCACCCAACAGAAGTCCAGACAAAAATATACGTATATTTCTTACGTATACCTGTATATAATGTACTAATTATTATTATATCACCTATGGATATTATGATCTTTAATTTAAATTTAGTTTAGTTTAATTATGTTAAACCTCCAGTGTTATATTTTTGTGCAACGCCGATACGAGTATATTTGTTTGAATTAAAAAGTGTTGGATTATCATTAGCGCTAGTATTTAATTCATTTTACACAGAACAACAGCCGCATTCATGAGAACTGCGTTTATATTTGACGTAAATTTGGTAAGCCTTAATAGACGTATTATATTACGTACATTATTAAATTTTGCCGTGGAATTCAACAACCAACTTGGTGAGATTAACTCTCTGGTGAATTTATGATATTTTATGGGAGCAAATATATTGTCTACTCGATGTTGAAATTTAACTATAATATTTATGCATGTGAACGCAGCCTTTGTTGACAGAAAATAATGTTTTTTTTTAAATATATAATATGTACTAAACAGCTTAGACTTAATAGATCAACATTAAAATGATGCAGACTATGTTTAAATTTAAATACCCCCATAAATCTCTCGCCATTGGAGGTAGCGAGTCTGTGCTGGGCGCGCCTGTGGGAGCACATTGTCCAACATCAATTTATTAAATTAGTACCAAGTGGCCAACCGAGCCGTAATCACTGCACTCCATCCCGGCGCACTTCTACTCTCTTTGGTATACTCTCCTTATAAGACTCGGAAATATTCAATAACAGGAATAAATGCATTTATGCACATAGGTTAGAATTTTTAATCACATATTAAATACGCAAGTGACACACTTATTTTAGGGAATCGATTAGAAGTCATGTCTTGCATTATTTCGTATACGTATTTTTTTTCGCAACTACGAGCGAAGGCACTTTCTCTTCAAGTAAACGTCGAAAAAAACATTTTAACACTGACAAAATTTACCGGCTCTAATAATATGTCATTTCAACTTTTCCAGGTGCAACTAAATAAATTAATTACAAGTCATTTCATCAGCGTTGGAAAAATTTACATTTTTGAGCCGTTATGCATAAAAGGAGACATACGAAACTGTAAGTATTCATATACAACAGATTAGTGTCCCGCCTTTGCATTGAACACATAACTTGTATAAATTATAATAAAATGCGCGACCGTTTATCACCGTTAGGACATCCGTGTAATTAATGCGTGTATTCTGAGATTGCCTCAAAATTCACCATATCTCCCTAAAGGTAAACACTCCTCGGGCACTCGCCGCCTCCCACGCCGCCGCATATAAAGCGGTGCCATAACTCAACGGACAGCAATCTTTAATTGTAGGGAAAATTAACATTTGTGCTACTCCTGTGTTGTAAGCAGCAAGTAGTAGACGTGGTTATACTATAATAACAATTAAAAAAATCATACGCGTTGAACTGATTAAATCGTGGTCACTCTAAGTAAACACCTCCTACTAACCCCAGTAGACCAACAAACTTCACTGGGTCTGTTTATGCAATCTGCAATACAAACGCAAAATAAAAATATCATATAAAATGACTAATAAAATATGGTCAAAATAGTAGTCATTGGAATAAAGAAACTTGCAAGCGTACAAAATGTTACTAAAAAATATTTACTTCACATAAAATTTCATAAATTGACTTTTTGTACGAAATAAAAAATCATCACTTTCTAAAAAAATACTCTTTTATTTTAGTTTTTATATGTGTTTATACTATTTTATATTTTGTTATGTCTAGAAAAACCACCGATTAAAAGTACACTACGCAAAACGCTAAAGATAAAAAATAATGCAACAACTATATTTAAAGCACTACAGCATTCATACATCGCAAGTGAGAGTTAACGTGTAATTATTATTGAAATGCTATTTCATGAATGAAAGTGGAATGACTGCTTTGTGGAGCATTTGTTTGAAGGGCAGATTCGTTTTTTTTGAGTCCCCAGAGGCTCCCGAGCAGCTTGCAGGTCACGGGTCGGTGCAGACAGATCTATGGCCTCAGCGTCACAACAAAGCCCCCCATTGTACCCAGCATCCGACAGTATGGCCCATTCCACGTAACACGCACGCTGTATCTAGCTGTCAAACGAAAATACGTACGCCATGCATTTTAGTTGCTACACACTTTTAAAACTTGGTGAGAATTGTGGATTACAACTATGGACTGCGAGCTGATGATTACTCCGGACTACCTGCCTCGTCTTACACAGAGGCGATCGATAAGGCTTAGATACACTGTTTTTAATCACATCGTAGAGTGTTTTTCATTTTAATGATACTACGACTTTCAATCATATATATATGTTTAACCACAAAATAAAAATATATATGCTTTTAAAAATATCGGTAATAAGTCACGATGCATTTAAATAACAAAAGAGATCCCGTAGTCTCAGTGAAAAATAATCAATAGTCTCTTTGATCGTTCGGTTTTATTTACATTGGCACACACCTGGTTTAGTAATACAGCATATGAACTGCACACCGCGGGAGAATGCAATGCATGATTGTCTAGCCCAATTGTTAGCAATCCAAACCCGCGATAGGATACGAGAGAAGTCTTCACATTTCGGAACCTACCCAAAATAAACCACGGAAGCAGTGACGCTTCAGCATTCTTATAGGTTAACGGGTGGGTATGTGGACCCATTGTTGCCACGGGAATAATATTTCCATTTCAGACATTTTAAAAGCCATTATTTCATTCTCAACGTGCAGAGGAGACCCAAAAAAAGGTTAGTTGATTTTAAAATTGGCACTTAGTATTTCGGCCGCGTTGTTTTGGGCGTAATGGATTTGTGAAAAAACACGGCGGCCTTTATTTTCACGTTCGCTAAAGAGCTTTATCCGTATCGGATGATTTATTCTCTGCCGTAAAAGATAAAAGTTAAATTGTTTTGAAATCGTTTTAAAGTTTACTAAACGCCGGCGACATTAAAGATGCTATCTCGCGGCGTCAGCAGACCAGATAGGTTGATGGCTGGCACCTTCAAGAGATTTATCCCAAAGAGAACCAGGAAGCAAAGAGTTAACAGCTGACGAACGGCGGTCACAGCTACCCCAACAAAAATACACTTGGTTTTCTTGGGTGTTGATCTTCCTAGAGGTTTCTGTCCTAATACAGGTGAGCAGCAGGGAAGGACATAAAACCAAAATTTCTGAATATGATCCTAACACGGCAATCGAAAGGACGGAGGACAGAAAACTTCTAGTAGCCTAACACCCAAGAAACCAAATCCTCCAATTACATCGGCTGTCAAAACCTACAAAAAATAGACCTTAACTTCATCAGCTCAAGTTAATGCAAAATTTAAGCGCAGGAAATTTTTCTAAAGTATACTCGAAAATCGCTCAAATTACATAATTTCAACACTCCGCTATGTTACATTCACGAACCTAAGCATCACGTAAACGATATAAAAAAAAACTAGCTTACATTTTAACTACATATATATGTTATTACTAATGTGCTTAATCATATTAGTAATAATATAATAAACCCATAATGGGTAATAAATACGCATCTGATTGACCGATCCATAAAATAGTTACACATATATATGTCACAAAGATAATGACTATTTTAACCATTGTACTTCAATGAAAACATTCTGACAAGGCCCCTTAAAGGCACTAACGATCACTATTTAATAAAGTAATAATCTCCTAGGCATGTGGATGAAATATTTAAAAAAAAAATTTAAAAAAAAAAACATTACAATATTCGACTACCGTTTACGAGCTTCCAGTGGCTATCCTCTTACATTTTAAATACTTGTATAAACATTTGTACATTCAAAAAAAGATATGCGATTTTCTCCTCCACAGATTCGCAGAATTGTATTAATAAACTCTCGCTTTTCAGCATGGAGTAATGTATATTGCTGTGTAAAGGGTAAAAAAAGCCCCTAACACGGCGCGGTCACGCGGCCGCGCCGGGTTGCTGAACATCCCCCTGTTGAGTTCCAATTGTGTGAAAGTTGCGGGCATTAGGCAAATTCGCTTCTAATTAATATTTTTCTATGCAAACATGTTTTCCCGTCCGTCGGGCGCCGTTTCAGAGCCGGTAAAATGCCTTTAAAAATGGGATACGAATTCGGCCCGGGGAATTATGTAATGACCCACAAAATTGATTAGAGATTAGGTGTGTGTGTGTTTGGAACAGATTAGCACGTAGATTTGTGTGGCTCATTAGTAATTAGTACTCCATTCTCGCTGTATTTTTAGTATTTAATTAGTGCTTTTTGTGTAAACATTAAATATTGTGCAATATGCCTGCCTGTATGAAAAGGCTTTATATAATTTGTGATTTATAAAAAATATATTGGTTTCACAAGGTAAATGCTTCGTTGGTATCCTTGTTGTATGCTTTGAAGAATCATGATATTAATGCGATACTCTAAAGAAAGCAAATCCTACAGTAATGAAAACGAAACCTTTCATTTATAGTAACAAAAACTCATTTTATACATTTTTATATACGCAGTACAAAAAATATGATTCTTGATGACGAAGCCTTCAAATATTATAGATTTCTACGGTTGTTTCTTTTTTTTATTATAATTTAACATTAATACAAATTATTGAAAATTTACGGTCAAACTATATTATTGTCACGCGTCTATTTATATCCAGAACGACGTATTTTATTTTAATCAAACAATCAGCGGTGGCCTCACGAACGCACACGCCTGGTTTGGGAAAAAATTGCGACAATAATAGGCACGTGCTTATGCCATTATCACCGGCACGAGCCTAGTTTGAGTCCAGCTGGGATAATCATAGTCTTTGAACAAGTCTACACCCGTTTAATATAAGTTCCCCAGTAATTTACTGCTATTTATTCTTTCATTCTGAAAACGCATATGGGACTGTTAAGGGAGAGCGAGCCCCGCATGGGGCATAGCAAGTAGGACACGAAATATAATACTTGCGTCATTCCACTGCCGAATAACATATAAATATATTTATAAAATTAAAATGCGTAGATTTGCTTTGATTAAATATACATAAACGTGATGGCTATGTTTTGTATTGTTTTAATGACATAGAAAAATATTTAGTTAACGCAGCAGAGTTGTATTAATTATCGTATATTAAACATACTCACGAATGTAAAACACTGTAGATATCATGAAGCAATGCAGTTCGGACATACCTGCAACAAAATAAAAACGAAATTAATAAACATATAAATATAAATAAACTCGTAATTATCAACATTTGTGTATTAGAAAATTTCACGATTTATTTTGCCATATGGTGCAAAAAACATTTAATTCAAACAAATGTTAAGGCAATCAAAACATTATCGGTATGATCAAACCAAATTGATAATAATCCAGATGCTATTACACGGAGAAAAAAATAATTACATCATTTATACAGTCTGTACCTTAAAACGAAAAGAGTCGATATTATAATTCATAAGCCACAATGTGCAGTAATAAGCAGGTTTGTTTATTTACGATGCTGAAAGTAAATCATAAAACATTTTTGTCAATTCTGAGTCGGACTTCCGTCAGTGGAAGCATGAACGCGAGGCGCTGTTAAATAATGGGGTAGAAAATTTAGCATAACTTTAATATTATAATACCGGACATCCCCTCTAGAAGCGCCGGCGGGCAAATGAAGTTGAATGTTTTTTTTCCTCTCGTAGTGTCGACAACTGCCGCGGACCAAATTAAATTATGCCCAAAGTCCGCGCTGGAAGTAATTTGATAAAGCCCGCGAATAACGCCCCTTAAGAAAATGGCGTCGGCTTTGTCAGCCAGTCTTTAAAATGGCCGCCCCCATTAGCGCTGGGCGTGAGCGTATTATTCTTGCAGAATTAAAATGTTCCCGGCCAAACAAACAGCACAGTCAAGGTGTTAACTTTAATTAGCATTGTTTTATTGTGACAAGGGAAATACGCGCCCAATAATAATAATTAAGTGTGCTCTTAGAATGATAAAGTTGATCGTCAACGATGCTTATCTTCTCAGAAGCAAAAATCAAATCTTGATATAAATAAAACCTATTTCTACTTGCCGCGTCAAGCCTTAATCGGACTAATTAACTATATCAATATTCATAACATTTTATTGGTTTCAATGTAAATGAACCAATTTTTAATGAACAACATTTTTTAATCATATCTTGAGTATAATATAAAAAACAGACAGAATAGATTTCAACTAATTTCACATAAAAAAAAAGCTGCGGTCTCTGGGAATTGCCTGGTGGATACCAATAAAACAATAAAGATAAATGTACGATCTCCGGTTAAGATTTAGTTTTATTGTGTTCTAATTATGCCTAGGATTGTTTAATTTATTACTGTAGGTTTTGTAAAAAAGATAATAAACTGATATACAAAATAAATTGAATTAAGTGGAGAATAAATGTAAAGTAGTTCTAAACTATCTTAAGTTGTTCACAGAACTAAGATTTTGCCGTAATAATTTAATGATTACTTTGAGCATTTCTGCAAGTAATGCTTAACCCATTTTCGAAATAAAATAAATAATCAAAATCACCGTCAAAATAGATTTTTGTGGAAAAAGAAGTATATAGAAAGATATATTTAAATGTTGAAAAAAACGTCGAAAGTTTATTTTAATTTAATCCTAAAACTATGTACATTATTTATAATTTTATTGTTTTCATCTAAATGCATCATTATATAAAATCAAAGCCAGGTCGTTGCACCTACAAAACACTCGTGTTCAAACCTCTACATTACAACAACAAAAAAGCAACTTTATAAAATGACACATTACTGATGTTACCAACGGAGATTCTAGTGTAGGTAAATATTCAATTCTGTAAATTGATTATTTGAATGAATATATTTATTGTTGCCTATGCAGCAGTAGTGGAAAAGACAAAAGATACCACCAACTCCCAGTAGGACAACTATTTACCAAGCAACCTAGCAAGAGCAGGATTCAATATGAAAACGCAGCTATGACGTAGTGCTATTGCAAAATCAAATTATGGTATTTTAGCCATTGAAACAATGAACTTACATTGATTGAATTTCACAGCAGCAACCTTATTGCACGACACGAATTATTGTTTGATTTAATTGTTATATTATATTTAACTAAGCATTGAAGTAACTATTTACTAAAACGCAAATCAGGTCAAACGCAAAACGGTTTAAATAAACATTTACTGAAACTACTTATAAGTCTTCTTCAAATGCGATAGTGATTTTGTATTATAGAAAATATACAAAATCAATCGAAGTTCTCGACCAAATTAATTAAATATATATTATTGAAGTAAATTAATAATTATCCATTAATAAATATTAAAGTTAATTTTTGACTGTAATATTTTTGCATTCTGCATTAATATATTAATACAAAATCTAGGAGCATTTCATTGAGCAGTTTAATGTAGGCAAAACTAGATGTGAATAAATTTGAGTCTTCACAAACTTAATGACCAAGAGGATTGGAGTGGAAGAAAAAAGAATACATAAACCGTATAATCATGTTAAACCACGCTGTATGGCCTTAAATATTGCGGTATGATATATATTTAAAAAAAAGTAGTTTATGATTCGCCACCTTAGAAAATATGCACGTGAAAAATATTACTTGAGCACAACAGTAATGGAAGGCCACGTGTACAGGAGGTATTAATAAGCCCGAATTAAATACGAAATTTACGTTTTTGATTAAAAAAATTAAAATATTTTTGCGTATTATTTTTGAAGGAGGTCTATAAATCTCCGTCGAGAGTAATCCCCGGAGTAAATGTTTAATTTTTTGCCGTCTTTATGAATGAAGCACATCGGGCGCGGAGTCCTCTGTAAATACAACGTGCTACATTCGTCACGTCATTCAGGAAGGAGGCTGTAGTCCAGGATCACACCGAAAGATATAACGTAATGAAACTATTTTCAGGGGGTTTTCTTTTAATAATCAAAAAATATTTAGTACAACCTGAATATATTTTATTAGTACTATAAATAAAATTTTAATGAAATTTTGTGGTAGTTGAAATACTAAACGTAATCGATTATTAACAAATACTATCTATAAAAAAAAACACATGTTTAATGTATATATATAAAGTACATTAAAAATATATATAGTTTTAGTTGTTTAGCTCGAATTGAAGCTGTGAATTCAGAACTTATCGTATCTCATCGTATCCTTCACTGTTGTGATATGTATTGAACACTATTTACACTCGCATTCGATATGCTTACGTGTGTTTGTATTACACGCGTCAATCTTATACAAATGCTTCCTTTGCTTTGTTATATTTATTACAGAATTTATTATCATGCAGAAGCTTACAACTGAGCCGACTGCGTATTATAATTTCGCGGAAGAGAAAACGAATACTGGTTTTTTTTTTTGTAGTAAACAATATTATGAAAAGCATATTTTTTTCAGGTGGAGAAACTCCCTTGCAGGATGACTAGGCCAAATGAAACACTGTGTATACAGGCGAGCGTCTGTAAGTAAATGCTTTAGTAATTAGAGAATTATCGGCGCTCGGGGAGTGTGGCGCCACACTGTATTATTTGCTTATTTCTTACTTGCCGAGGCGCAGGAATATCAAACAAAAAATACTCAGCAACGAAATGTTTTGGAAAACTCGGCATTCCAAAATAAACAGAGAATAATGGAGAAAAATGGCAGTATTCAGAAGAAAGCATTTTTATAATAAAAAAAAATAAACCAAAAGCATACAGAAAATTTAAAGTCAGTGACCTACAAATATACGCAATTCGAAGAGATCATGACGTCAAAACTGAAACTTTAAAAACTAATTTATATGATGTTATTATATACATTTTGATTTGTATTTTTGCTAGGTTGTTTTTAAACTTAAAAATTGGTGATGGTTCGGTTTCTACTTTCCCAGAAAAATGAGTGAATAAATACAATCTAAAATAGTCTAGGCCACAAATGATGAGAATACACCAAACAATGGCCTCATTACATAGATAATAATTCAGGTGACATTGTTTGATTCTGAACATTATGAAACTCTTAATAACCTAAATAATTCACCAATTATATGTTACGAATTTAGATTTATAATTTTTATAAGTATGCGAGACACAAACACACTGAATCACCTCTCGCTATTCAAAATATTCGTGTAGCAATAATGAGCCCAGGTTCATTCTGCAACGAAAATGCACTGAAACGGTGTGACAAACAAGTATTTTAATGTTAAGAATAATGAAAATACTGAAACTATTTTATTTTATATTAGTTTCGGCAATTTGAACAAACTCCAAAAGTCAATATTTATTTCATTATTATAATTCAAAACAAAGTTGAGTTTATACTTGATATTTATATTTTTGCTTCCGATCTTCTCTTCCTTGTATTTTAAACCTCTCAGTTGATTAAATTGTTACCTTGGTCACTGCCAGCATATTCAAGATTGTTTAATAAGAATAAACTAACACTGTGTCTTTGGTGATAAGTAGGTAGTGAAATTCCTTTTGAGTGTACAGACACGTCATTGGCAAACAGCAAGCCAGTCGCCACCGGTTGGAACAGAATACTTCTCCGAGTAAATTAACTCAGACACATGTGTCATGCGATATTATCTGATCATTACATGTTCCGTTATGTAACACAGGTGTGATTATCGTGTTCAAAACAATTTACAAATGATGAATGAGGTATAAAAATTAATTTACTTAGACGCAGCGACACAACTTGCAACTGATTTACAATAAGCCAATAGTGTCTCAATGTTTTGGATATTTATCATGGCTTTGCCTTGTAAAGTTTGCCAATTGCCGGTTAAGTAGCAGTGTGTGTTGAAGGCATTAAACACTTCATACATTTTTTTAATATAAATTTTATAGAAACTAGTTATTATGAGTAGATTAAAACATGAATTTTAAATATATACATTATAGTATATTTACTTTTGTTTTACAGATATTCGAGTAATTTTAATTACGAATAAAAATGTACTCCAACGTAAGGGCAATAAAAACGTACAAAAAGTATCACAACATGCCGGGGAGGACCGATCATTGTTCGGGTTTAATCGGCCGCATTCGGTTTGGGGTAGGTTAGGTCGGGGTGGCGGGGAGAAGGGGTCGCGGCATATGTCACAGAGGGTGCTGTCCAATAAGGGAGACGGATGGGAGTATTGTCGCGCTGCCTGCGGGGTAGTTTGATTCATGGCCTAGCCACGACAAGCCCTGTTTGCGGTGTTGTTTATGATTGTTGATTTTTTTAAATTTATTATATTTAAGACCTGTTATTATCACTAGAATATTTCGTAAATATTAAAGTTGCTTTATTTTTTAAATTGAATTATTCGCTCGTGTAATAATTTTAAAAAAAAGAGACATTAAATTATTCATATTTGATTATATATTCATAAAATCATGTTAGCCCTTTTTATTCAATGAAAAATGTTCAATTGTTCAATGCTGAATTTAGCATAACAATGATGGTCAGTTATTACAGCTGTTATTTGAATGAATTCGAGTTAAAAATAATTTGGTCGTTGAGTATATCGATCTATGTTTTCCTAAATAACCGGTAAAGAAATAATAAAATAAACCAAAATATTAAATATGTTATAATCAAAAAAGCTAGCTTTACAGCTTAGAAGCTGCAGCAATCCTTTACCTGAAATAGAGCCATTAATTACTTATTTTTCGTATTTAAATGTTTTATCGAAAAAGAGGTGGTGATATAAAAATCAATAGTGCACAAATCTTTATTTATAACAGTGAATTATTTAAGAAATTCAATATTTTTGACAGAGAGTACTTGGTGGAATTCAATTTTAATATTTTTGATTAAAATACTTGAGTGATTTTCCACATTTTCGTTTTTATTAGTGACCGGTTTCGCCAACCTTTCACGTTGGCATTATCAAACAGACTCTGTTTGATAATGCCAACGTGAAAGGTTGGCGAAACCGGTCACTAATAAAAACAAAAATGTGGAAAATCACTCAAGTATATTATTCAAAAATATTAGTGTATTATCTATTAAAAAATAACATACTGTTGATGAGTATTTAACGATTAAAAAATAATAATCACATTTATAAATGTATTTAATTTTCATTTCAGAATAATCAATAAAACTACAATATACCGACGGTGAAATAAAATACCAAAATTGAATCCATAACATAAATCTACACCGTGACCATCTGGCCATTTAAATAAATATGAGCACGGAAAGTTAAATAATAAAGAGACAATAAAGCCGGGGGTAGTTGTCAAGCGCCATCGAGCACGAGCTCTCACACCAAATGTTCAAATTAACACCGTCACTCATAATGATGGCCGCCGATAATGCTCGTGCCCGAGTGCCGCCGAGCCTCGTCGACAATGAGAGCAAAGGAGTGGAACATCTGCCCAATATTGGCAAAATAACACCGCGACTATTGGCTTTAGTCGAGTCAGCAGGCCGATAGAAAACACCACGTAACTAAAAAACATGTAAAATAGAAATCGATCACCAAATAACTTCTTCGTCGAGTGCCTATCCTCATATGAGGTTGTCGACCATTTCACTGAGCATATACTCATGCTGAGCTAGTGTTCATGGTTTTTTAATGAAAAAATAGTGTAGTGGGTCCTCCCCTGGGTCCTTCTACACCGCAGATATATATTGGAAAGAAAAGTCTGCGTATAGCTAATCTTGATAATCTTGGAATGATTGTGGAGGGATGTGCTCTGGAAGTATTCAATGCAAATATGAACAGCACATATTTAGAGTACTATTTTTTTGTATCAAAGTTTGGTGAAAAGTCCAACGTTTCAGATCCGTTTAAAAAATATATATTTTGCATTCTTCAAATCAATTACTTTATAAGACCAAAACTACTAAATAACCAAGAAAATAAACGGCCGCCAGCGTTTTTAAATTCGTCAATGTAATCTGGCTGTGAACACACTACATGCTTTTATATTAAATCTCAGCCATTTTATTTACCCAATTATTTGGTTTAAAAGAAAATAAAAAAAACTTATATTTTTATGTTGAAAGGTAAAATTTGTTCTGCACTTGCAGGCAATGTTTATAAAAAATAATGCTTAAAGTGCATTAATACCCATAGCCTTGTGATCCGTATTTAAGTAGAAAAAATATTAAAATGACATGTTGTGTTTAACCATTAATTAAATAGTTTAAGGATTTAACGATATCGTTATACAATTGTAAAATATAATTATAGTGTTTGAGAAAAGGTATTTTTGAAAAATCAACATTCCTAATAATAGGCAATTCGTACTTGTTAATCGATATCAAGAGGCCATAAATAAGTATGAGAAAAATATCAGTTACGGTGTATTGTTCGCGAACCCTCGCCCTTTACATGAATGGACCGGAAACGTATGGCTGGTAATATTAGGGGATAAATTTTGAGTGGACACGATTCGATTAGGCCTGGCTGCGAATAAAAAAATGCAAAATTTCGTTTATAATTGTTTGCATTGATTTTATGAATGCGAAATAAATTGGCTATTCAGATCATTGGCATCATACAAAATCGTTTTCATTTATTTAATAGGGCGATTTTATTATTATGTATTAGTAATTATTTCGAATCGGACAGAAACTAGAGTAGTTTTAAATAAAACATATATTTTATGATCATTTTAGCTTTTCTATTTAAATACTGTGTCTATCATTAATATCGTACATCAATAAAATACAAAAAAAAAATTGTTATGCTAATGATACACAAATGTAACGACGGGAAAAATTCCCGAAAAAGTATTCAAGAAACAGGTCTTGAAATTTTTTTGAAGAATTTATTCGTTGCTTCGCATGTAAATCAAGAACACGTTGATTAATATTTATTATTATAAACGGTAAATCATTTAAAATATACATTCATTGTAGAATTCATAAACTTTAAAACAAAACTATTTCTACGTCATTTAAGCTCTTACATTTTATACAATATAAAAAAACACAAAAATTACGAATATTTTTTTCAATTTAAAACCATATTATTAGTCAATAATGTTGGTTAATTAAATTTGTATGTATTTTTGATCGTAAAGTATGAAAAACCATGCATAAGATAATAGTAATGTATAAAGTTTTCAACAACATAATTTTTTATGTTTATTAATAATTTTAAATATTAATTATATCTTTTTATATGGATCATGTCAAAAGTTGTAAATGACTATTAAACGTTTAGTTTTTATTATTAAAAAGAACTATTAATGTCAAAAACGCTGTAAGTGTGAGTCAATGATAAGGAACTTCCTTTGTCCCTATCTAAATACACGAAAAAGATCACCTCAGACTTTGTTAATCCAATTCAGGGTAGAAACCTTTCAGCAATGGGCTTAGACTGGATTATACAATGAATAATATTAACCTTCACAAAATTATCAGAATTAAAGTAATCGGATGTGCTCATACAAATAAACTGGTATTAATAACTTCCTCTTTTCTACAAACTACTTATAATTTTATTAATAAACCGTTTTACTATTATTTATTTATATGTTTACGATATTTTATGATATATATATATTTCTTTGGGTTCTGAATGATATTTATTTTAATTGAAACTCTGAAAAAGGCCTTCCAATGGCATTTTCATTTTTACCAATTATTTCTATTACAAGTTAGTTGATGAAGTATATCTTATATATTTATTATGATCTTATTTTTAAAATAATTTATATTATTTTATTATAATTTACACTTGAAATTACTGAAACCATTACTTGATAACTTTAAACCAGGCAATGCGTTTTCAGTTTTCATCGTTGATTATTCTCAATTTATTTTTATATTTTAAAAAGTAGATACGTGTGTTATTATACAAGCAAAGTATTTAAAAACTACACATTTTAGTATTCTTATAAGACAGCCGTAACAGTTGTGACTCACGAGGAAACAAACGTGAAATTTCGCGATCAAATTACATGCATGCAAATATTGTTAGATATTATGACGTGCTCCGAGCTGCAGGCAAACATTTCAGCACTTTAAACGGCGGAGCAGGTCGATTCCAAAATGCAACCCCGAGCGACGCAGTTCACAGCTCGACCCGGAGAAGGCACTAATGGCGACGGGAACCGGAAGTGCTCACCCGCCATGAATCTATAAAGTTTTGATTTTATTACGCCGAGCGCCAATCTCTGCGGAACCTTTCGCTGGTGAGGATTCCAAGAAGTTACGCCATTTAAATGGAGGGTGCTTATCTCCCGTTAGGTTTGTTTTACGGATTCGAAAAAAGTATTCATAACAATCAAGAACAATTATCATAATTATTCTTCTTCTTCTAGTGCCTCTCCTAATAGAAGGTTGGTGACTATTTCATCGAATACATATTAATTCGGCTGAACTTCCGACTTCCAGCCACGAGAGTAAATTGTTACCTCCTTCCAATGGCTCTTTTTCTTTTGAAAATAGCTGTAGGATGTTATGGTTGGGAAGTAAATGGTTTTAAAGAAAATCAAGCAAAAATATTTAATGGCGAAAATTATCATTTAAAAGTATAGTTCACGGTTGTGCAATGCAATTTAAATAAGGGGTCGATTTTTCAGTATTTCAGAGATATTTCAAACAAATATATAAATTATGAAAAAATGTGTTTTCGACAAAGGATTAAATTTTTGTAATGATACGTCTTTATATTCGGCTTTTATAAAAGCGCAATTATTTAATATCAAATTAAAACATGAGTAATAATGGCTTGAGTGAGGACTATTAAAAAAAACATTTTTTTCTAGCAGTAGAAGCTTAGGTCACTGTTAAGAAGATATGAGTTTAAAAACATTATTATATACAGGTTAAACTGAATTTCAACAATAAGTAGGAACTATGAACGTCCGTACATTGGGAAATAAAAATAATTTAAAAACAAATGTTTTTGACCTAAATAGGCGTGGACTGACTCGAGACCCTTGGTATAGAATTAATGTTATTCAATTACTTTTGACATATAATTTATTATTGACGAAGCCTCATATATAAAAACTTTCACATATTTAAATGCCATAAAAAAAGGTTTTTGAATATGTACTTACCACTAATATGCATAACTTTAAAACACTCATTCGTCATTTTCTCTACAAAAAATCACGTAATATAAACTCTCTACACAAACGATTTATCAAAATTTCAAATGATTAATCAAACACTTAATTTGATTTATAGATAAATGCATTTGAATATGATTTACAGAAGTACAAATTATTGATTCAGAAGAAATGTGCATGATGATCAA
Source organism: Atopsyche davidsoni (assembly GCA_022113835.1). Classification (NCBI taxonomy): domain Eukaryota; kingdom Metazoa; phylum Arthropoda; class Insecta; order Trichoptera; family Hydrobiosidae; genus Atopsyche; species Atopsyche davidsoni. The sequence continues at coordinate 2,002,367 of JAILWY010000006.1, read as the reverse complement.
TTTGTATCCATTACACATAAAATTACTAAGGAATTTAAACGGTGTCATTGTGATTTAGTTTTTAAATGACAAAGTGTGTAAACCATATAAAAAAATATTGTATATTGTATTTTTTTGAATAAATTACATACAAAATAATTTATGGCTACGCTTTTCTAGAAAAAGTAGACGCAAGGTGTTTAAATAGTAATAAATTTAGGAAGTATTTATACAGTTACAAATCGAGTTAGTATAATTGAAAAGTTTGCCAAAACAATCCAGTTCTCGAGTTGAAAAACATCAGGTGATGATAAACCGTACGTGTAATATTACTCCGTATGAATCCGAAAAAGGTTCTATCGGGTGTCATATAATGGCACATAATTCTCTCAAGAGAAAACTTCCAGAGTTTAAGAAGCATATTTATGGGCCAACTTTCGGAACGATTGTTCGGCACTGAATATATTCGCTGGCTACGTTTATTTCTATGGACGGCGATAATCGAATTCAAACATGCTACAGCCTACTTTTGAATGAGCTTATAAACAGACTTACAGAAAAAAATGAGCTTACTTTTATTTACAAATCAAAAATTCTACAGATTTTGAAGATAAAAAAAATATGTTTTTTTGCTGAAAAATCTAAAATCTCGGTTACTATAAGCAAAATATTGACAGGTGAGAAAAAAATAAACAGCTTACAAGAATTGGTACCTTAGCCTTTACAACAAAACCGGTTCAGAAAAGGAGTTAAAAACAGTGACTACCCGGTATCAAAACGGCTTGATAAACAACCTGACAAGAGGTAACACTTAAAATTAGTAAAAATCACTAATTTGAATAGATGATAGTAAAACTACAGAAACTAGATCAATGAATATTACTTCTAATTATGAAAAAGTTTATGAAATGGTTGTATTATCCGCAGCAGCAATAAAGTTTTTTATTTTGTAATATGCTTTAAATGACTAGTAGCATATTCAAGGCAATCTGAAGATGATAACGTTTAAATTAATTACATTATCATGAACACATTACAGCCAACAAGTCGATGTGGAGGTACATCGGGCTTCCGGGTGTTGTTTACGCGAAAGCAAAACCGAATATTCAGTGGGGAGGCTCATTGTCATCTCAACCTTAAACTCTTGAGAAAACGTTTCGTTTATAAGCGGCGTATTTACATTTAAAGAGGTCGTTATTCCCTCACCTCTGCGACTGAGGGAAGCTGCCGGGGTAAGGTTTGTCTTAATGCTTTAAAAATTCAACGGAATGGCGCGATAAGAACAGCCGGGATTGAAGATGACAGCTGTCCTTTATTCCGGTTTATAGTCCATGGCGTTACAGCTCAAATTTACTGCTTATATTATTTTTGCTTAAAATCGTGGTATTTTTTTTTTACGATTTTACGATAAAAAATATTATTATTCTTTCCTTTATATGACAAGTAAGACAAAGTCAAATCTCTACAGACTCGAAATATGTCTACATATTTCATAGTATTTTATAACAAAACTCGATGTCTTTCTAAATTTAACCGTATTCATTTTGTATTTTAGTATTCATATAGTATAGAAAATGGCAAAATGTCGGGAGGTTTTGAGTGACATAATTGATAACATAAAAAAGATTTTATAAATCAAGTGCACATCCTGAAAGAGTATAGCTACAATTTTCAGAATATAATGATGAAAAATCATCTAAAAAATATATATTCAAAGTGTGCCACCATAAATTATGCAACTATTTTATGTAGTATATTATAAATACAGTCTCCACAACAAGAAGCGGCAGTTTTTATAAATTCAGTATATATATATATATTGATTATACTGTTAAAAAACACCTGTTTATTGTATATACATTTTCGGGTTCAGCGTAAGATAAAAGTAACACGAATAGTAAACATGCTAGGTTGGAGTTTTTCAGGTGAATATTTTCATATTATTGAATATATGTGGATTGCTGGTTAAAATTATAACGAAAAAGCGGTAAGCAATCGACCCAAAGTGACGGATTACTGAGGGCGCCGGGGCTGCTCCCCGCGGGAGAGGTCCGCTCAGGAGCCGCGGTGTGAATTTCATTCCGTGAGCGTCCATAACTCAGGGGATCTGCAGATTTATACCGAAAAAATCATCTCACCAGGGCGCGGGCATTACAATAATGGAGAAAATAAAGAAAAATTGGGCAATTTGAAAGGCAAGGCTTCCGCGGGGGCAGCGTGGCGTGCCGGGACCCAATTTATAACCCAACCTCGATGGCTAATATCTTCCCCAAACAGTGCGGCGCGGGACCCACCCTGGCCTCCGCCAACTAATCATGCGAGCCTCTCGGCCGGCGCTGTACGCAACACATAAATTATCGCCTGAGTGAAAAGTACTAAATAATAGCGGAATAACAAAATAACGCATGTGCGGTGTGTGCCTTGCGAGGGGAGGGGGCGCAAGCCTCCCCTGGAAGGGGCCCAGGGCTCCTCTGGAAGGACACAGTCAATTCTATAGTCCCTGCTTTTTTACTAGTTGCTGAACAAACAAATCGCCAATAAGCTGTTAATAAAAACCACAAGTCTTTATTTATCATCATCATCATCATCATGTGCCTCTTCTCACCATCTCACAAAACATGTCCGTATTCATTCTACACTAAGCAATGTATCATATTTTACGACAAGAATCGTGATGAAAGCGGTCACCCTTAATTTTTTTACTTTGAGTAATTTTATATAGCAATACGTGTGTGTATGTATTTTAACAGTTTTTTTTCAGACGAAGTACATCATACTTTGCCATCAAAATTGTGACAATATTCACTATTTATATGACGACAAATGACAGTGTCCACTTGCAGGTCATACTAATTTATTAATGTATAAAAATTTTAAACATTTAATGCATAAAACAGGCGTTCATAAATACAATATATTTTGTTTTATATAACGAATAATCAAAAAATATGATGATCTGTCGTAAATATTTCATGACCTTTAAAGTTTGGTGTACACAAAATATTGTATAATGACCAAGACAAACATACTCGTAAAAATGTAATTAGCATGTAATTATTCAACCATTTAAAATGTAGGTGCTGATGTAACTATTATCATAAATTTCACAATAAAACGAACATTAGCATTATTCATAAACACTAAACGAATAATGTGGGGAAATGTAATAATAAATAAATTAAATAGAATTTAACACTGTCGATCCGCCCCTAGCCTTTGCAAGAAATTCTTCGCCATCATGCAAAAGAATTAAAGAATCGGCCGATAATTTTGCAGTGCTCCTGATAATATATCAAATTGATTTACGAGACGAGGCCATAAATTAATACCGTATTGTGTATTTTACTCTCGGTCGATGTATTCTTCCTGTACAGAAACAAAGGATATCGGCCTCGTCCATTATAGGTAATGAGCTATAACTTACCTCCATGAAATCTTTTCTACACCGAAATCACTAGCAACCTACTTAAAACCGACCAAATCCAAGTGTTGGCTTTGGAAAATATTATTCTGAAAAACAGATTAAATTGAGCAGTGATTACCAAGCTAGTAATCACTTAATCAATGCTATTAGTATTTCAAGGCTTTGATGTAAGTTTAGCCTTTGTATTTCAGTAATCAAAAACCTGCGAAAGCGTGTGAAAAAAATTATTTATTGTGGGTGCCAAAGCGATCTGAACCCCCAAAACTCATGATATATAAAATAATTTCAGCAAGAGCGAGTGCACATTAAGACCTTTGATAATAGATATTTTATAATCAGCAGGGACATCAATAAAGATACACTTACATTGAATCAAATGGACGCATGATAAAAAAAAACTTACTTTATTAAATACACTGGAAAAAAAGGATAATTTCAAGTATTTAGAGTGGTGCCGCAAAACATTCAAAAAGATACATATTAAATTAAAAACAAAAATAAATTGAATTCTCGTTTTGTCAATATAGCCGACTTTGATCAAGCGATACTTTTTTTAACATATAATGTTTTGTAGAAAACACTGTAGAGTTAAGAGTGATTATAAGTAATAACGGTTATGTAATGATCATGCTATCCGAATTAAAATAGCAAACAAAACTCCATAAAAAATATATTATGAATAATAACACGACATAAATAGATTGGACGGAAAGCAAACAATCCCACGCTCAGGGTTTCTCTAACGCGCGGTGATTCGCTGCATGTGAAAATATTTTATTTCTAGTACAAAATCTCGCGATAAGACTTTTTTTCAGGCTAATGAACATTAGTCGGAGCCGTTTATTGTTTGAGGATTATTAATCGGCGGGCGAAGTTTCTTGCGGGTAAAAAAGATATAAATTGAAAGTTCAGAACTGAGGAAGAAAGTACGCTTGAATAAACATGGATACGTTATTTACATTATGAATTATGCTCTGTGGCTTAAATCGCTGCGGTTCTTTATTATTAATAAAAAAGAAAAAAATCTTCCCTTTATTAAGATTTTTTGTTTTAATATTTACTTAACTCGCTACTTGATCTCTGAGACGCTATTTATCAAAGAAAATATATTCTCTTCTTCTTACGTCAGGTTAAAGAGAATTTTCTCGATTGCATCAAGTACCGAAGATCTCTAGTGAAATATATCCATTTAGGCAATTAATTAATAATTCCTGGTAAAAATATAAATATTTTTATTTTATTTATACCATCAACATGCCAATCAATCAATTTTATATATAACCCGTCTACTACCAGGACTCTACCAGATGGAGAGTCCTTTAACAGATCTATCATGTCTACACTGGATCTTTTCTATTCTTAGCTGGATAAAAAAAAAGGGAAATTTTGTGCCGCAGGTGCAGGGGAATTGAAACAGGAGATGCCTTAATTAAAGTACTGACTTTCATCTCCATTACCTACAAATAAGATTATTAAACGCGGTTTATTCGGAAGTCTTTTTAAAATTATCATAAGACAGAAAAATTGGAAGATGACATTTTTCTTACATACAAGAGAAAACACTTGCAAGATATGAAACTAGAAGAGCAATAATCTGCGACCATTTAACTTATTTAGAAAAAAGCCATGCTTAATAAATATAACAAAAAGTACTTTATAATAATGATAAACGACAGTTTATTTATTAATACTTAAAGACCCACTCTGAGAATATCGGAAAGAAGGTTAAGTCACCTTCCGAGAAAAACAAACAAGAAACTTATGACAAAAGCCCAGCACCCTTTCATAGAAAACTGCGGTAATTTCTATTGCGCCTCGGCACGACTAATTAGATTACAACTGTTTGAGCCATGCTGGAAGAAGTCAAAAGAGTAATCGTCAACAAATACATAGAAAAGCGTCATAATTTATTAACGGCAGTAAAATCAACAAAGAGATTCCCTCGGAAATCAACCGTATGATTCTTACCGCAAATTCGGAACGCTGCCCTGTTCATGCATAAGTTATTTTTACAATTCAAAAGTAAAATCGCAGTATCTTGGCCCGGGGGTTGTAAAATTAGGCGGGGTGTAAATAATGGACCCTTCCACCGCCGGGGCACATCCATTCACTTGGCCGCATTAAATATGCACGGCGATCCACGGCCGGCGGAAAAACAGCGACACGGCCCGAACTGTGTTCCGCGAGTGTGCCACAATGTACACTACCGCATTATGAAACACTGTGGGAATACCCCTCGACTGGCAGCCGTCAGTTAGGTTAGTCTATCTGAGAAATCTGAACACAAAAGTCAATTCATTTGTAGTAGAACCTTACGTGACAAAAACTAAAAAACGCAGTCATTGCATGTGTTAAGTATATTTTACACTGAGGGGCTTAGCACTTTTATTTACGTGCGTATATGTTCAAGTTAAAATGTTCAATGCAAAAGTTCAACACATCAAAAACTTACCGTTGATTGTGATTCCAATCGCTCGTTTGATTCATGGGATACCATTTGTGTGACCTCATAAGTATGCCAACGCTGATTAGTCATTTAACAACCAAGTATGTAATGTGACTCACGGGGAGATCTCGTGCAATTTAATTAGCAAGTGCTGAATCCTCCTTTATATACACAGCCCCGCCTCAATAAGGTAAATATTAACACAATGTACGTAAGTAAACGTTATCACCTTGTTTTTCGGATGAATTTCGTGTTATTTTGACAGAAAACACGTCTTGGGTTGTATAGTTTCTGTATCCAGGCGAAGCCCTCTAATACGGCGAGCGGGGCTGCGGGCACGTACTCGGAACAACAATTAAAACTCGATTCCTGAAATGCCAAACTCGCTGTGATGCAATAAGCGTTACTTAAAGTGAATTTTCCGATGACTGATATGTTGATGGACAGCCCCAGCACGAGAAAATAGACACAAAGCCTGCAACTTTGTAACGATAAAATAAATTTGAAAAAAATTATCGATAACAATATTCAAATAATCTTTAATCCGTATGAATAACATGCTGATTTTTCGATATCGTTTCGATCTGAATGAATGTTACAAAATAATAAACTGCTTATTATAATAGTTAATATTAAATGAATATGAGGCAAGTTCCTTCAATATCAGCATTTTCAGCTAATTTGCTGATGGAATCAAACCTATTGGCCGGTCGGAGTCGAAGGTTTTGCGCATATCTCGTGTAATTTGAAAGCGCATGCCAATATGTGAAACCTCCTGCCCTTCCTCGCACACACTTAACCAAAACATATCTTTGCGCATTCTCTCGTGTGTCTAATTCTATCTGAAACTCACTTATTACGCTGATCCCAGTAGCACTATTAGAATTTATACTAGTAAGGTAACCACAAGATGAGTGTGTTAATACCAATAGTATAAGCATTTAATCATCGTGTATTTCATAAGTGTTAAGTGGTATTTTTTTTAATATTGTGGAAGAACAAATAAAAGTGTAGAATAGCAAAAGTTCATCTTTATGACAAAGCCGAGCGGCGTAAGCCACACCTGCAGGTCAGGCAGGAGGGTGCAGAAGCCATAACGAAGCAAAATTAATTTTCGAAGAAACAATAACTTTAAAGTGGGAGTCCCTCGCCAATTTACAAGCAAAATGATTAAATTTCACGGGGAAACATTAATTAACAATCGGCCGCTGAGCCCTCGATACAGTGTTAAAAACTTCGACCGGAGGTACCTCCACTATCCAGCGGCGCACTTGATATGCATTCTTTACATCAATGTAAATACTATAAAACAACGCTAATAAAACTAACCTATAGTCACAAAACAACTTGACTTGAAATAGAAAATCAATGGAGTCCTGAACAAAAAAACAAGTCTAGAAATATCACAATAGGAACAGACTCCCTTTTTTGGATGTCATAATGTAAAATGTAAATATACATAGCTATTGGAAAATACCATTAAAATCTGGCCTAACCGCTTGTCTATATTTTAAAATGCATTTTGTCCAACAGCAACCGGTTAACTTCATGCTCAACAAAATGTCCCGTACGAAATCTAAGCGTAGATTGTTTGGCCTAATCAAGGCCGGAGCCCCGGCGAATTCAGGTAACAATAACAATCCGGATAATGTTCTTTGAATAATATCATACGCTGATAACGCTGGCCGCAGTTCAGAACTAATGACGTAACTCGATGGTGCGTTCGTTAGTTGCAGCACTCCTCTCGGTGCATTCCACTGGACCCACCCGAAACGGGCTTTGCAACAAAATATAAATGAAAATACTATTTATAAAACTCAAATGCACATTAAAAATAATTTGTCAACCACTATATGGTCAATCAACCGAATGGCATCGCACAGGTAATGAACCGTAACGCTGCAACTATTGTGATTTAAATTAAAAATTGCTGAATTAGTGTAGCTCGAGTAACCGAAATATGTGGCACAATTAACAGCTTTTTGTCTATAATTGAAATGTTGAAAACTGGGTAAAGCTAAGTACATTTTAATTTTAAAACGCCCTACTTTGTGACGACACAAGGAATGTAGAATTAGCTGCATGTAAGTCATAATAAAAACATATGTAACGTGTATGGTATTGGCGATCAGAATACCATATAAGGAATAACGGCCACTGCTAATCTCCATTATATGATTTCAGTGAATGCGAGGCAAGGTTATATTTATAATACTAGAAACAAGTTAAATGAACTGTAGTTTAATGTTTTACCATTTTAACCCTTTCCACTCCTATGTCGAGCTGGACTCGACATTGCGTTTCTTCACGCCAACTCCTATGTCGAGCTGGACTCGACATTTTACAGTGTTTGGCAAAAGTATATTTATTATTATTGTTATTACTTTTATTTTATCAAATCTTTTTTGTATGTATTGTGAAAGACATACATTAGTAATTTCGTGATATTTTGGTAAGTTATTCAAAAGTATTATTAGCTAAATATTTACGAGAATGTAGCACTTTTTACGATTTTGTCACTCGACGGAGGCGGGCGGTTGCCGCCATAAAGAGTCAGGTAGCAAGACCCTGCAAACAATAACAGGTACCGAGTATGTTTGTTATTTATGAACAGTTAGTTAATCAGATAATATAAATATGGGCGAGGTGGTTGTCGCAGACCAATATGCAACATCCTATTCTTTTATGCGAAAAACATTAAAATGGTGGAGAAAACTGTTTTTCTAGGGTCTAGAAACCTCCATAGAAAATGCATATATATTGTATAAAGAATGCAATAATAATGCAAATCCAATAAGCTATAAAGCATTTAGAGAAAAATTTTTACTGGAGCTCATAGGAGACTTTCGTGCTCCGATATCAAAATCAGGGCGATTATCCACAGGTGACACTGTTCAGCGCTTAGATGGAAAAAGTCATTTTATATTTTCTAATTCTCAGAAAAAACATAAAAATTGCATGGTGTGTTCCAATAGGAATGTTCATGGAGGAAGAAGAGAAAGCACATTCTGTTGCGAGACCTGTGAAAGGAAGCCGGGCCTCCATCCAGGAGAATCTTTAAAAAAATACCACACCAAAATAAATTTTAAACTTTAAATTGTACGCAAAATAAATTATTGATAGACTTTTATCTCTTTTTTTTTACTACCTTACAACTAAACAATCATAACAATATCATAAAAATATGTTATTAATTTGTTTTATGATTATAAGCTATTGTGTAACAATAACATCTAATTTATTAACAAAAATCTCATAATTACCTCGGAGTTGGTAAACGGAAAAATTAAAAAAATCAAAGAGTGCAAAGGGTTAATAAACAAATATAATAAAACAACGAGAATGTGCTTATATTGTGAGTAAGAAAAATAATATGCAAAATGTAACTTTTTGGAAAATTTTCCTCATCATCGAAAAAAATTTTTTTTTTCATTTATTAACTTACTTGTACCATCGTTCGTATTTTTTTTGTACATTCAAACGCAATCAAATAATTGAAATGGTTATATATAATCTGTGAGAAAAATCTGACTCTAATCGTATAAATATTTAAAAAATTATAATATGAATGTTTAATGTTTCAAAAGATTAAAAAAACTTTTTATTTTTTTAAAGAAATCAGCGGAGGAAGACACCCTCGAGTATACAAAGTGTAATCTTCAAATATTTTCTAATTTCTGGTTCTCAGAAGGTCCGCCTTTGGTCTGTGTGAATCATTAAAAGGGTTGGCTAATTGCGAAGTCTTAGAGGGATGGAAAGTTGCCGGCGGACAGGCCGGGCTCAAATATTTGAAACCGAAGTCGTAAGTCAATGGCTGCCCCCAACTCGATTGAGACCAACCGCCCCCGCCTTCGGGGGAGGGAAATCTCGGCTCAGATTTGATGGGAAGTGGTTACAGTGAGCACCAGCCAATGTTAAATTAAATACACGGCCGAAGAATAGCTGCTCCAGACTTGAGGACTTAGCAACAAAAATGTTTGTCAATAGCGAAGGCACATCCGTGCTAAGATGTCTGACTGTTCTGAGGAAAAATTATGGCTAAAAGAGCTTAAAAGCGCCGGTCCTATCTGTGACTAGTTTAGGACATGAAATAGAATGACAAAAACGTGAAAACAATATTAATTAAACAGCTCTTAAAAACTTACATAATTTCAAAAATAAAAAAACAAAAATCAACAATTATAATTAAGATCACAAAAATATTTTTCAAAAAATAGTAAGTACTTAAATATACACAAAAAATGTGTATCTTGAAAAACTACTATTATTGAGATGATATGAATAAATGGGCATGTATTTAATAAATGCATATCCAGAATTTATATATAAACTTTGAATACGTAGCTTTCTTCCAGTTTTCAGAAATCAAACCTTAAATAGAAAACTTTAAATAAAATTGATATCGAGCTTCCAACGGTTTCGTATATAGCAAAAAAAAAATGAAACAATATTTAATAGTAAACATCGATATGTACATTTCAACAGTCGGACGCAAGTAAATCTACACGAATATATGACCAGTTTTTTTTAATGATTTGTCATGTATTTGCATCTCAAGTATACAGGAAAGCATTTCAGAGAACAGGTCGCCACTGTACAAGTCACAATTAGGACGTGTGCTGAGATACATTGTAATGCTAAAAATATTGTTAACACAACAAATACGCAAGCCATTGTACTCTGTGAAGTTCTCCCACTCGTTCCTCATACAGAGCGGTGGCCGAGTTGAAAACAAACCCAGAGGCGGTAGAAATAAAACGCAAATAAAAAAGTCAACCGCAACCTCCCGAGTGCGGGCCCGAACAAAACCGCCACCGGGTCTTCACAAACGCACTGCATTGTTGCCCGGACTGAGCGTCGCAGATGTCCGCCGGAACACCCGGTGGGCCGCCAGAGCCGACATCAGCTGATGTAGACAAAATCAAATTGTTTTACAGACTTCTAATATAACAAAAAAAAAAATCATAAAAGCTCTTTAGTCATATAGCGATACCGACAAAACAAGTAAACCATTGCGATATAAAAATCATAAAACACTAGTAAGTAGTTATATCAATTAAAATAATTATACTTTGTGAGAACCTGATGCGGCCCTGCGCCCCAGAAGGGTTTCGTCCCGTTAAATAAATTATAACTGAAATACATTTTTTGACTTCGGCTGTAAATTACGCCATGATCCGGTGAGGTCGGAGGTGAAGAAGTGTACGCCCAAGGATTCGAACCTTTTTGCCGATTCCCGGGCCGAAAATTTCTTCAACTGACCCCGCATCAAGTTGGAATTCATTCTGGTTTATGTGAAAACAGAAAATAAATGTATGTCACGGCGAAAAGCCCATTAGGGGCTGCCAAAATTATATTATGTCCTCACTGGAACATTGCGAAGAATAAGTGACCAAGCACTGCTGGTTTTAGCGTGACGAGCTATTTAACAATATACGTATGCTAACTAATCTCGTTGATCTCCTCCGACAATTATTCTATCTTCTGTGGTTTGGTGAAACCATTACCTGTAATTCTTTTTTCTTATAGACAGTTACAGATAATAGTGATCTTTAAATTAAATTATTATTATTAATCACCTATGAACATATAATAACAAAGTCTTGGAATCATACACAAAGATCTTCAGTCAAACTGTCGTACGCAAAGATCTGCTTTAAATAATAATAAATACATAAATATGCATTATTTTTATATACGTTATCGCTAATGTAAAAACCAACAACGCACTGTAACGGTTAAGTAATAAAAATTATAAACTAATTAAATAACTTATTTAAATTATTTCAAATAAACATGATTTAAAATCAATTGAAAATAATAAAGATAATTGTGGCAATAAAGTTCACCACACACCAGGAGATGATAATGAACTGCGAAGCGGAATAAGACCGAGACATTTTTAAGCTTTGGTTGTATTGTATTATACTAATTTTACTATGCTTATTTACTAGGTGCATATGTTGTTTATCTCATACCAATCCTTTTTATCAAGAGTCCGTGTAGTTAAAATTTTAATGACAATTGTATTTCTTAACACAAGAAAAATGCAAACGCTGTTTAACTGTTGCCATATTATTTAAAGAATTATCGAAACAACTTTTAATCTTTCTTTTAATCAATTAGTTTTCATAATTAATAACTAAATTTTAGTGATATAATATTACATTACCTTAGATATCTACTTAATAATACAAAGCTTCCTTTTTAAGTCAGTTTTATACTGAACGTTAAAAAAATCCGCGACAGCCTCGTTAACTGGTCTATGGCCAGCTTTATTGCAATTAAAATAATCATAATGCGACAATAAGAGAATGTATTAATATATTATATAGAGAGACAGCTATCGACCTACTTCACGTGCACAATGCACTTTGCCTTGCTTTATCTCAATACCCACAATGATTGACGACATTCCGATGCTGTTTACTTGTCTCGTGTGTGACTTTATAAACGAAATCCTCCTTTAAAAAATATTTTAAATATTGTTTTATATTTTATAGTCTGAAATATAAACGCTCGATACGTTTAGTAGACTTGCAAATGATACAGTTTAATGATCCGGTATAATTAACTTGTCTTCGATTAATCAAAATCTTTTTGAGTTGGAATAAAAAAAGCATGGCTTACGGTTGGCGCCGAGCAGGCGGACAGAAATAACGAATTAATGCTAATGGAAAAGAATAATTAAAGTCTTTAATGCAACAGATTATCGAAATGTCATAAGGAATCATAAAAAAAATACGACACATTATCTCACGGACTCTATTATTGTGTAGTTTTTTTTATAAGTATAACGTTGCTTGTCTACAGTTCATAATCTTTTTATTTTATTGATTTGTAGTGTTGATTATCAATCGTAGGATTATAAATGATAAAAACTTAGTATAAAGACAAAAGGATAGCAGAGTTAGCAAGGTAAAAAAATAGACACACCTGACATAAAATAAAACACGAAGCGTTTACTATCACACATTATTTACTAAAAAAAAAATACATTACCTAAAAAAGAAACGTTACAAATGCTGTTATTATAACATTACAAGCCTATTTTGTGATATAATAAAAACAATATACGAATATTATAAATATTTTAATTTAAAATTCTAAACGTGTATAAAAACACGAATGTTGTCAAGTTCTTTTACAGAATACCTATAAAAACCATTTACTACTGAAAAAAAAAAATTATGTCACAAAACTATTTTTATTCCGTATAAAATAAAATGTTACAGTTTACAAGACAACAAACACGTGAGTCACTAATTTCACAACATTTTTGTCACTAATAATTCGCTAGTTCGTTTATAATTATTGTATACACAGATGATTCATCATTGTATTTATTATATAATTCGGCCACACTTATCATTAATTACTAATAAAAATACTATTTAAACTATGTTTTGGCTACAGCTTTACTCTTGTCAGATTTGCATATAAAATGAACACTTTGAAATGCCATTTCACTTGAGAAAGATTTTGATGGTTTTAACGGTGTCCTATGTCGCGGTACGTAAAATTTATGCGTCTTCTATTCGGACAGGTCCTAAATCTCAATGTCCGACGCATCACCTAAAGTCATGGACATCAATTAGAGGCAAGAAGCATCACAGCAAGTCACATGTATTGACATTCTCCTCGTGTGACTCGATCGGCTGATATATCACCGAAATATTCTTTCATGATTGCGCAATGCACGCCCGAGGTACTCTCATTTCCACCAAACAAACCGACTTCCAAAACGATACGCACAAGTTATTCATTGCTACATCGTATGGGATAATTAATTAAATATTTAGGGTGGCATATTGAAATAGCATTCTGGAAGCAATTAATGCGAACAAAGCGAGTAACACGATGTACCGGCATTATTAATTTCGTTCGCGGCTCATCGCGTCACGCGACATCAGATCAGATTTATTTTGCGATACAAACTTGAGTTTTTTTTTGTGTGCGGGTGTATACACAGGTAATATCATCAGATCGACCGCAAAGAAGCGGGCATTGTCTGGTTGTGCACACAACGTAAATAAACGCCGGCGAGTCACGGCCGGCCGCGGCCATCTCCACGACTCGGTCAGGATCACAAAAAGCAGCCCCGAGAGCCGCGGCGGCCGTCGTGACCAACAAAACGTGACCAGAACCATCAGCCGAGTGGCACTCGAGAACTATCTGGAAGCTTTGATTTCACTCGGATCCAATGAGGTGTCACCCGCGTCGGATGCGTCATCGGATTTGTCTCCGTTTAAATTGAAATTTCGGTAACAAGTAAATCCGGTTTAGTCTCTTCCTGAAAAAATACCAACGAGACGAATATATTGATATGGGCTTCTTAGAAAACCCCGACATAGAATATGTTGGACACAAGTTAAAATTATTGGCTTACAGCAATTGGCGACAAATACACGTCGATAAGAATACCTCAAGTATCGTTGCAATTCGAGAACTAGTAGTCGGGTCTTATTGAAGTATAAAATAAAATTTCAGTCGTGGATTTTTGTAAAATTTGTGTCACGGTTGGTAGAATTCACAATGTCATACGCTCCCCGCGCGGTCAAAGATATGATTACTGGTGCGATTGCGATACCTCAATGAAGAATAAGGACATAAGGATATGACTCAGCCGAGTCAAATGGCACTAACCTAGCCGGCCGTTGCCAACGCCGGGACGAATAAACCGACTTACACGCTCGACGTGAACGTTTACAAAGACACGAGTCTAAAAATTTTAACAAAATTAATATTGACAAGATATCAACGTTACAAAATTAATTAAAAAAACGTGAGATTTATCTTATCTACGACGGAAATGACTCGTTGAGAACTCAACGTTTTCCATGAAGTCTTACGTGTTTTTTTTAGGTGGTGGAAATACTGAACGAAAACTTTTTTTTTCATACAAGATGCATAGTTTATAGCGACACAATGAAAAGCGTAAAGCCACCCATCGCGAGCTCGGTAGCGGTACATTTGGAGATAATGAACTCGGTTTGTTTCAGCAGGAAATAACAGCCGATCATTTTAGACAATGGCGACTCACTAACTGGCGAGCGAAGGTGAGAATGTGACGTCGGGCCAGGTGAGCATTACCGCCTGCCTGAACCGTTAGTCACCACTGCACTCCGCTCCGCTCACCGCTTCTCGGTAAAGACTCGGTAAGCATTTTAAATTTCACAATAAATGACGAGCAACAGCGACGATGGCAGACTTCTTAATGTACTCGCAAAAATCGCGAAAAATAAGTTATCACGTCGGATATGTACTCATTCAACACTGCGAGGCACGGCGAAGACTCCCGCGAGCCTCCGCGCATAACAAACAAGTAGGTAGGCTCTGTGAAGGAATGCAGCCTCATCCGCTTAGCTGCATTGAAATTCCGATCCAGTGAATGTTTCGCGATCGACGCATTATATTAAAAATTACAATTGCATCCCCGATAAACTGAAATTCAATTTGCATATCACTCACTCCAAAAGTCGCGCATTCCCACGGCCATAAGTTAAAAAAATTAAATAATTGTTGCAATTTCGGACGCTGCAAATGTTGTTGCAAATTATTATGCAAACGGAAACTACTCGAGCATAGGATGCATCGTAATATTTCGGACGCTGTCGATTTCATCGAGTAACTCATTTTTTGTGCAGGGTCCGTCCGACGAGCCGCGGCACAAAAAATGCACAGCGGGAAAAGGTAGACATCTCCGAAGGCAGGTAGACGAGCGGGTCGCCAGGTGCCGCGCGAGGAGCTCACCTTTGGACGACTTGCTCGCAGCGGCGGCCAGCGACGAGAGCAGCAGCGCCGCGGCCAGCAGTCGCCCCCGCCCGGCTCGGCTCCTCTCCCCGCGCTCGCCGGCCTCACCCATCTTCGTCCACACTTCACTGCACACCCAACACCGACACTATCACTGATTCAAATATAACCGTCACTTCTGGCGGGTCCTCGCGGTACACCTTCGCAGGTAAACACACTTGGAACTTTGCACCGGACGTCGCGCGGCGGCGGTCTCCGCGGCGCCGGGGACGCGGACTGGACTGCTCGCGGGTGATGTCGGCGCAGACGGAGTTCAAAACGTCACTCGAGATCTTTCTCCCGCAGGTCGAAACATCGCGGTACGGCGGCCGCTCCGCGACTTGTGCACGGCTCCGCGCTCGGCGACTGACTGAGCTCAACAAGTGAGCGCCGCGTCGCGCCCGCCCGCCCGTCGGCTCGCTGCCCGCTACTCGCTACTCGCTGCTCGCTACTCGCTACTCGCTACTCGCTGCCCGCCGCCCGCTACTCGCTACTCGCTACTCGCTACTCGCTACTCGCTACTCCCTCCTCGCTACTCGCTACTCGCTATCCGCGCGGCGCGCTATTCATTCTTATTTTATTGCACTATTCATAATTTTTTATAAAAAAAACTCTTGCAGCACTGGTATTATTTTTCAAAAATAATTTGCACTTCCGTATTCTAGTGTCTTAAATATCATAAAAGCATAAAAAAAATTTTTTTTTTAGAACACTGGTATTTCTTGAAATTACTTCGCATCTCTGCAGTGACGTTTTTATTGTTTCAATATCTCTATTGAAATATTCTAAAACTATTAGCGAAATATTATTTTCTTCCGTTTATAATATATTGTTGTCTTGTTTGTATATACTCGCTAGATGTTGCCTTTGGCGCTCGACTGGAAATAAAGAGAGCGTCATCGATGGTCCCGTATCTATGTAGGGTCCACCATGGACCACATATATTATAAATTATACGTCGCAGATTAAAAAAAAATATGCACCCGCCTCCCTGGTGTCCACGTCGTTCAACGGAGTCTTTGAGACGAGCTGGATGTCATCTTTATTTATGTGGTGCTTTTTTGCCGCTTCGCCGGTAACGGTGGAAACTCCATTTAGGACTGAAACTCCATTTAGGCATGCCATTTAGGACTTGCTCTTGCTTGCAAACTTCACTCAATTCGCATCGACCACCACTTCTCCCAGCAACCAGGTCCACCCTTGGAAACAAGTTTTCCATCCCTATGCAATACGTCGGCGCCTCCAGAACCGTAATCCTCGCGACCACCGTCGCCGCGCTTCGACACGCCATTCTCGTGCCGCCGACGAATACAACGTCACTTCTTGCTTGTGCACCACCGAGCGAAAGCACCCTGGGTCGTGTAACACTTTCACATGCTGATCACAGACTGTCGCCTCCACAATTGGGAGCGCCCCTAACTTCTTCGTGATAAAACTGCTGGCACACTAGCTTCCCACTGGCATTTCCCGAAAACGCGGGATAGTCCTTAGCCATATTACCTTTGTACCAGCAGAGCTGGCATTGGAGGTTTTCCTCGCAACCACGTAAGAAATTAGTGGTTCTCTGGACCGGAAAAATTGCACTTGGTATCTCACTGTCTTCCCTCTTTCGTCCACTGCGACCGCCGTCGACCGAAGACCTCGTCGCCAAGCAAAAGTGGCAGGCCTTAGTTAATTCCGTCTCCCAGCAAATGTCCATTGTAACCTCCTGCCGCATCAATCGGCTGTCCAAACCTTCCACCCCCGAGAATGGCTTAACAAAGTCCACGATCTTCAATATGTTTTTAGTTTCTTCCGTTTTTACTTTTAAATTACACAAAAATATAATATTGAAAAAAAATCAATGGCCGAAATAGTTTGCTATCTTGTTTGTATACACTCGCTAGACGATGCCTTTAGCGCTCGACCGGAAAAAGAGAGATCGTTGTCGATGGTCCCGTATCTATGGAGGATCCACCATAGACCACATACATTATAAATTATAGATCTCAAAATAAAAAAAATGTATTATTAGAGTTATTATAAAATATATGCGTCATTAGTACATTGATTTATTAATATTTTTTGCACAAGCAAATAACAAACAAAGTCATAGTTATTTAAAATTTATTTTCACAAAAATTTCTTTAGTAAGGTTTATCTAACTTTTTTTACCTTTTAAAACAATAAGAGTAATTTTGAATACATTTTATAATTTGAATACTTGTTTTATCAAGTATTTTAATTCACTTATTTTTTTATAACACTCAATAAATAAGTATATCATTAAAATATTTCAATAAATCACATTTCTTTAGAATATCAACACGATTATTAGTATTGTTTATATTTATTTAATCGTTTCTTAATTCGTCAGAGTGATCAACTACACAAAGGTGCGCTCATCCCTAAGACTAGCTTCTACACCTAATATTTTTACACTGTAAATTCAAGAAGTAAATAAAATATGTGTATTATTATATTTGAATACTTTATGCAAATAACGTAAAAAAAGTTTTTTTTTACACAATTACAACAGAAAAACTTATGTACACAATCACCTAAGCCACAACTTGCGTGCAAGATTATGAAATAGCCATAAAACTCATTTTCATTAATTGTTAATTAAGATAAAATAAAATGAACACTCTTGTACCATAATTTAAAGGGTTTTTATACGAATATTTTCTCCCACACAAACTCAATCACGAAATTTAAAAAATCTATGTAATCTATGTACCTAAGCCACACCTTGTAAGCACCATAACCTGCGCCAAGATTAGGAGGTAGCCACGTGCTGTATTGTAAGCATTGTCCGAACAAGGAAAAAAATTGAATTTTTTTAGATAAACATGATTTATACTCTTAAAATAAACAGTTTGTTACTTAAATATTTTCATCGTTTTAAATATTTTCCGTTTTAACAAATAATGTAGGTATCATACTATTACAATACAATTTTTATAATTCTCACGTTAATCAATATTAAAACCTCAGCTACTGGTTAGGCACAGGGATCGTTGAAAAATAATATATAATCAATTTTATCTAAAAAATAGTTAAAATAATGCGATTACTATAAAAACTGTGTTTTTAAAAAGATTACAAATTTCAGTGCCCAAAAGTCTTACCTATCATATCAAAGCAAGTTGAAATTATTTGTCATAGATTTTCCATATAATATTTAATAATTTCTTATTTATACAATAGTATTTGCTCTTATACGATATTTTC
This sequence comes from Atopsyche davidsoni, assembly GCA_022113835.1. Taxonomy (NCBI): domain Eukaryota; kingdom Metazoa; phylum Arthropoda; class Insecta; order Trichoptera; family Hydrobiosidae; genus Atopsyche; species Atopsyche davidsoni. Next base: position 1,983,513 of record JAILWY010000006.1, on the reverse strand, counting down.
ATGGCATAAAATCTGACCTATCAAAATGAAGGAAGTTGAGTTTATTTCTTAACTTTATCAAGATAATTTCAGTAATGAGCATATGTAGATATTTTTATGTTGTCAATAATACATTTTATGTAAATCAATAAATTAAATTATATACTTTGGAATAAGTTCGTGATAATTTTCTCTTCAATTCTCTCTAGTTTTGTGCATAGACAATTACAATAAAATCGCTGGATATGTCATCGCGTACTGTCAAATTATTATAACTATAATACTAATAATCAAGCATTTAAAGTTTTATACAATTGAATTAAAAATGATAGACAACATTGCCAACGATTATTCCAACTTTATTAAATTTGACATCTCCAAAGAACTACAGCCGGTGCATGACGCTGTTGACGAATTGTTGATGAGATTGGAGGAATTCGAAAATCTAATGAAGGTAATAGAGAGCGAGAATCAAGAGTTTTCGTCCAATGCTTTCTCAAAAATGTTGCAATGTAGAGGCGAGATAGATGTGCTCAGTCGCAGAATAGACGCACTGCAACTGTTTGTAACGAGAGTAAATGCAGACTTAAACGTGATTGAAAAACAAATGGAGACTGCTGAAGCTCAAATTGGTATACCGGATAACAAATTGATGAGTCTATTTAAGCCGTTTTTCAATAAAATATCAAAAGAGCCGATGTCATCTTCGAATGAAATTAGATTAAATAATATTGAATATGCAAGTCCCATAACATTCAAAACTTCAGACTATTTTCCAGCTGAAGAAAATGAGCCTTCATAGGATACCTTAATTGATTATAAGCTTACTGTTGTATTTGTTAATAACAATAAAATATATCATTCCTTTCTTACCTGTTTAATGATTGAACTTCCACTCAACGTTAAGAGCACTCGTACACTTGCAGAAGCTTAGCGTCGAGTAGCCTCTCTTCTAATACAAACTGCCAAGACAATATATTAAATTTGGGAATAAGTCACATTTAGAACTCAATCTTTAACAAAACCTATTAGTATTTTATTCAACCCTTTGCAGTTGAATTTTTATATATTTACATGTCTTACTAGGCATAATTATTTTAATATGCTATTTGATACACTTCCAATCGGATGTATGAAACGTTCTGCACTAACACTTTTGTAGCAAGGAAGGATAGCATATCTATCTAGTATGTGTATACAATGAAACAAAAAGACAGGTATTCTATTTCAGATCACATTCAGGTTTTTTTTTTCTATTTGCTAAAGCAATTTAAATATTGCTAGAATCTCAGATCATGCTTAACAAAACACCAGGAAGAGTTTTAGAACCCTCTTCCGGTAATAAGACCAAACCTAGTCTCAGGTCGACAGCAAATATTCTAGGAATTGTTTACCTCCACATGCAAATGCAATCAGAGCTAAAATAAAAACAAAACTTGTAAAATGTTATTACGAATCAAATATATACCTAAGAAATGTGTACTCAGACACATTTCTGAGGAATATATTACAAAGCCAGTCTGTTTTCACCTAAAGCTGCCTCAGTAAAAAAAAATAGACACCAAGATTCCAAAAACTTTCTGTACTATCTCAATGCAGTGAAAAAATAGCTACACTCGGCAAACATTTTTTAAAATCAGTCTTTTATCACAAAATTTTTTTTTACATCTAACTTAATTACAGTTCTTGTGTGAGAGTGAAGACATCAATAAATATAAATATATATTTACATTTTTTTAAATTTATTTCAAGTTATCATGGAAAAATAATACACTGTAAGTTATGGCTAAAAAAATATATATCACATTGTTAAGGAATTTTTAAAGGTATTATTGTTCACACAATTACACATCTTTATTTGGTAATATTTAAAAATTGAGTTGCCTTAATTATTCAGAACTTAGTTGTAACAATATATATTTTTTTAAACACTTTATTGAGTTCCCGTGGAGCCAAAACCACCATCACCCCTCTTGGTCACGGTGAGAGAATCAACCTCTTCAAGTTCTGGGTAAAATATGCGTTCACAAATGAGCTGAGCAATGCGATCTCCCCGGTTCACAGGAAATGCTTCTTCAGAATGATTGAAAAGTACAACGCCAAGGTTTCCTCTATAATCTTCATCGACAACACCAGCTGAAAGTTACATTAATAAATGAAAATATTTTTTATTTATTAACACACTAAAGGCGGGGCGGGTACTAGTACCCGTTTCGCAGACTGCTGTCTAAAAGCGGGGCGCGTATTAATACCTATTTAAATGTGTTAACTCTAAAACCGGCAGAAGGTCATTTTACTCTTTAGGTTTACAGCTCGTAATGTTTGTTTAGGACTCGTCAACGTTACTTCTACCAATACTGTCCAGTGATTCTGAACAAAGTGACAATGAAGAAGTGGAGTGGTCAGAGAATGATAATCCTCCAATTATTGAACAATTTTTAGGACAAAGTGGTGTTGTTGTGATACCAAGTAATCCGCAAAGTGTGTATGAAGTGGTTCAACTTTTTATAGGAAATGATATATTTGACTACATGCAAATCAAAGAGTGTATAGACTAGATTTCACACATGCAATTTTACGCGAATTTTGTCCGCTTCGCACATTAGTTTAGTCAATTTGGTTACCCGCTTAAAATATAAATATAATGTAAGCTATTGTGTAACAAAGACATTTAATTTATGAACAAAAATATCATAATTAACTCGGAGTTGCTAAACAGAAGAAAAAAAAAAAATGAAAAAGTGCAAATCAAAGAGTGTGTAGACTAGATTTCACACGCGCAATTTTACGCTAATTTTGCCCGCTACGCACATCAGTTTAGTCAATTTGGTTACCCGCTTAAAGTGTGTTAATAATTAATAGCCCAGTAGGGTTTGGGTGCTACAAAACTTATCAACTGTACCTATTGTCGTCCAGTGATGTGGTGTGACTTAAACGATTAAAAGTGATAAAAAATCATTAGATAGATCTGCTTCCAAAAATCAACAATTAGATTGCAACTAGTATTGTCAACACCTTACGAAGGTATATTGGCATTTTTACCAACAATTTACCAATTTTTATAAATAAACGAGATATCAATAGCTAAGCTGACATGGAAGTCTCTGGGCGGAGTCAGGCCTATCATAAAAACTATAGATGGGTGCTTTGAGTCAAGTGGAGTCCTGGGCCCTACAACCCTCTGATTGTGTTTAAAAAAATCCTTTTAAACGATTGTAAGGTTCACACTACTTCCACTAGTCTGCTCTACATAACTAGATCTAATAAAAGGCTCCTTTTTAAACCACAATCCCAAAAATGACACTTCGTGAAATTTGTTAAAACCCAGACAAACATTCTTAAGATAGAAAGTGATTTGCATAATGGCAAGTCGATTAGATTACAACCGTATGTGAGACAATAATGGGTTTTCGTTGACTAGTAATCAAAGATTAGATAATATCTATAATCCTGCAACTTAGACATTTGATAGTAGATGTTGTTGTCAGAGTTTAAAGTAATAGTAGACATTTTTACGGCAATAAGTACATACCACCAACGTCGATAAAGTTTTTTACCGCCAGACCAGAACGTGGGGCCACCCGGCCATAAGATCCATGTGGAAGCTCAATTTGCAAATCAGTCTTTACTAATTCTTTGCCTCTTGCAGGAACAACGTAGTCGTAAGCACTGAAAAGTAACAATATTTTACTGGCATCATAAACAAAACACGTGCCAAATATTGGGGGCTCGTGTTATTGATCTGTTAATAAATTTAGATTAAATGCAATATTTTACCTTTTGAGATCAAATCCTGCAGCTGTTTCGGATCCTTTCGTCGGAGGGAAGGCGTTCTCAGAGAGCTTAGCGAATCGCAAGATTACGTTGGTTTCGGCAGGCATTGTTGAGAGTAAACAATTTCACTGAGAATAAAGATTATAGGTGTAGTTAAAGTACGAGATTCGCTTTAAAATCAACTCAATGATGACACCTAGTTATTTTCTATAAGAATCACGAGCGATCGCCACAGAATTCATACAAAACGATCAGTTAATACCGTCGGTCTAATAGAGACAATGACAAACGACAAGCGATTGGCGCCAAAGCTTCGACGTTTTCGTTGATTGTTGTCTATGGTATGATTTTTCTTTGCACCTGAATAAATATTATTATTTATTTTAAATGCAGATCAAAAAATTATGTAAGTAATTTTTAATTATTTAAAATCTAAATATATCTTCATTTAAATTTTAAAATTATATGCATTTTTTGTGCATGCTGTTGGACTAAATTGAGTTTTGTGGATGTTTTATGATATATTTGGTGTTTTTTTTATTATTATAAAATTATAAAAAAATCTATTAATATAAATGTTTATTCGCTTAAATGATATTGGAAATTTATTTGCTTAAAAATATTGTATAATTTTAGACGATTGTTAAAGTTTTTTTTTGTGTTTTAGGTAAGAAGAAATAAAAATATTTTTGGTTTGGCCATAATAAGCAAACTCTAAATATTTTGCTCATATAATTAAATAAATATTGATACCAGTTTTATTATATTTCCTAATTTGTTAAATATTTAAAACACGAAAAAAATATTAATGGGGTATTAGATTGAAAATGTATAAGGGTGTTTTTCATTTTCAAGGCATTGGCAATGGTGGTTCACATCTGCATGTTGGCTACAGTAAATAAAACCATGTAATACAACAGGTACACTCAAATGTCAATCGTTTTGTAGGTTATTGTTTGGGCTCTGAACTGTCGCTCAAAGTCGTGCTATTTAAGTAATATTGTAATGCTGCCATCAACAGGATATTTTAAAGGCATCAACTGTCCTTTTTACGATACCGGTTTGTGCGAAAGGCCTTATTGTCATTTTCGACATTCTAAAAAAGAAAGCCTTCCCGAGTCAAACGGAGAGGGCATCGATAATGGAGAAATACTTCAACAATTGGTATCAGAGGCGGTCAAAAAAGTGCTTCTTCATGCAGATTCAGGTCAGACGGCAGACGATTCACCAGTACCGTCAAAATCTATTATATCAAAAGTAGTACAAGAACTGAATCCGAATGCTACTACAAAGAGTGTTAATGCTACAAAAGTCACATATAACCCCACGCCTATCGCCGAACTGAATAAATTAGTTCCCAGTGAGCTCGAAAGCGCTTCTCAAGTATCGAGTGCTAAACAAGTTCAAAATAAAAAGCATATACCTGTGCCCTACACGCCTCACAGACCTGCGAGACTTCATTCAGTAACACCGCATCTTTCGATTAAAAGCGTTACGAACAAACATGAAAGTATAGGAACTGCTGGTGCCGTCCCCACTGAACAAAATAAGTACACTCCCTTAGGTGGCTGTCCCAATTCTAACACTACATACCTGCCCGGCTCCGTGACTTACAATGCACCGCTTCCTTACAGTCCATCAGCTGGAGCATCAGCAAAGGACACTGCCAATAGTAAAAGTACAAACTATGTTCCTACAGACATCGGGAATATCAGTAGTGTCAGTCAAGTATCCTACGTGCCTCCCGGTCAGAGCGCATCGGGAGTCAGCTACAGTCCCGGCACAGTCAACTACAGTACCTCCAGCTACTGCCCTAAGAATACTTCATACTCAGCCATTAAACCTACAACTGACACCCTGCTCTCTTACTCCTCCACCTTACATTACAAACCCACTCCTCTCCAGAGACCCCAGTTCTCCAGTGACGAGGACGAAGAACCTGTTGTTAAGAAAGCCAAGTTTAATGATGATTTCCAAGAGCTAGAAGATCTTGAACCTGAATTCGAATTGTTGGGGCAAATTTTAGATGATGAGAATGATATTACCAGCAAAATTGTAAGTGACCCTTTCAATATAGCTAAAGCTAAGGAAACTGTTAACATAAATAATGATAAGTCCATTTCTAAAAGTGCAGATGACAAACATAAAAAGAAAACAAGTCAATCAAAATTGAATCACACTTCTCATTCAACAAGTAAAAGCAATTCAGTGCCATCTGATAAATTGAAAACTTCTAAGAGTAATCATGAACACAATAAAAGTCGACAAAAGAGCGATCATAATAAAACCGATAGCACTTCTAAACACAACAGCAAGGACAGTAATAAGCATCGATCATCTAAAGATAAAGACAAACATAGGAGCTCTGACAAATCTAAATCTGGCAGTTCTTCATCCACCAGCACCTCGTCCAAGATTTCCGGTAAATCTAGCAGATCTACAAGTAAATCTCAAAGTACATCAAAAAGCACAGACTCAAAAAGCAAACATCACAGTAGTGGCAAAACAGAAAGCAATCAATCAAAGTCGAGAAGCTCAGATTCCAGCACAAAAAGTGAGAAAAAAGGTCACAGGAGTCATTCTGAAAAATCTTCTGCTAAAAAAGAAGTAGCTAAATTAAAAGAAAAAAATCTTAAAGAAGTTCAAGCAATGTCAGATGGTTCACCTACTGAAAACGAGCTCATTGAAGAATTTTCAGATTCTGATGAAGATACAATCGCTCAAGAGTGCTTAAGAATTTTTGAAGAGTATGTACCCTCTATAAAAGAGACTGTCAATGCACAGAAAATTATAAAAAAAGATAATTCCGCAGAAGATTCTTCCCAAGGAAACAGTAAGAAAAGAGTGGCCCATTCTACTAACCAAACTATATATAGATCAGCGACCAAAATTCTGCCTGACCACAAAACTAAAGCTGTAATGATGATGACTGAAAGACTTTCCAAAGTAAAAGAATATCACAAATCAAGGAGCAATAGTAGTTCTAGTATAGATTTAAGTCAATATCAAAATAATTTACCTCCAAAAGATCAAAATGAAGAATCTTCTAGCAAAGTTAAAAATGAACCATCAAGATCTGCAAATACTGGCTCTAAAGTTCGCATAGCTCACGTACCCAATGTCTCAACACTCTTAACTGCTAAAAAAGCACTCCCTAAAGCTCCAGAACCTCAAAAATCGACCCCAACTCAAACTGTAAGCAAAGGAGTTTCAAGAGTTGCTCATGTACCTAATGATGTTTTTTCTGAACGTCCGGGGGTGCTTGAGCCATTGGCCTCCAAAATACCTGCTAATATCAGATCTAGATACTTAAACTTAATGATAGATGAATGTTTAAAAATATATTTGACTGCAGAAGATGCATATACACGAGGTCAAGAAGAGGAATTGACTACAAATAAAAAGTGCACTTCAATCCCTATTTATAAAAATTCTGCCGTATTGACGATTTCAAGATTGAGGAAAGAATTACAAGAAGCAAAAGGTGTAAAGCGAGGCAATGCATTGTCGCATGGAAAAGTTCTAGCTGGGAAAATAGGTGATAAAGTATCATGGAGTATAGAAAACAAGTACAAAAATGAAAGTGATTTCACAAATGAATTCAAAGGCAGCAAATTCTATGAAAATATTTCAAGATGGGTTTTATCCGAACAAGAATTGCTGGACAACGGATTTCCCAGAGTGCATCCAGAAATAAAAGAAAAGGGTATAGCTAAAATTTTCACCAAAAATACTAGACAGAAACCCCAAAAAGGAGATCGAAGGACTTGTTGTCGGTGTAAAAAAGAGTACGTTGTTAACAAGAAAGGTGTGGCTGTTTCAAGTGAGGAGTGTATATACCATCCCAACAACAAGTACAGGTTCAGGGGAGAAGTTAAGTATCAATGTTGCAGCCAAGATGCTTCTTCAGATGGTTGCTTATCAGCTACGTGTCATGTCCACGAATACCTGGACCATGATAAATTGTGTGGGTTTGTAAATACACTACCCAAAGATGATTCAAATGACAGCAATCATCAAGTATATGCATTAGATTGTGAAATGTGCTACACGACTAGTGGATTAGATTTAACAAGAGTTACTGTTATAGACCCTTCCTGCAAAGTTGTATTTGAGTCGTTAGTCAAACCTTTGAACCCAATCATAGATTACAACACAAGGTATTCTGGACTGACTGAAGAAGATATGCAAGGAGTTACGACGACCCTTCTAGAAATACAAGCGACCTTTTTGCACATGTTTTCTAACAAAACAATACTAGTAGGACACAGTTTAGAGTCCGATTTCAAAGCGTTGAAACTGATTCATGACACAGTTGTAGATACGAGTGTAATTTTCCCTCACAAAATGGGCCCTCCCTATAAACGCGCTCTCAGAAACTTAACATCTGAATACCTCCGAAAAATTATTCAAAATTCAGTTGACGGAGGGCATGACAGTGCAGAAGATGCTACCGTCTGTATGGAATTACTCATATGGAAACTGAAGGAAGAACTCAAAGTCCGGTAAACTGAGGGACTCCACATGTACGTCCAAATTCGATTATTATATGTGAAGTTGTATATTTATATTTGTAACACATTTATTATATTATAGTATTGATACTGTTATGATTTAGATTATTTTCCAATAATTATTAAACTAATAATTTCATACCAATTTTTTTTTTATTTCATAATTCATTGTACGCTTTAACCATGAAGAGAGAGAAATCAAGAGATCAGCTGAGATGGAAATCTCTGACCGAAGTCAGGCCCACTGTGAAGTTAAGGGACTGGTGCTTTGATACAAGGAATTTGCAACTCAGGAGGTGCTTAAAGGATTCTCTTAGACAATTATAATGCTCACATTAAATCAATACCAAAGATTCATAAATAACAATACTAATGAGTTTTGTGCTACACCATTCCTTGGTCATATTTTGCATTCAATATATAAAATTGTTTACTCAGAAATAAAATCAACTGCTCGCCACAAAAAGCCTTTTGATTATTCACTTCAAGTATGATCCAGCAATTGCTAAGAGATCTGTTGAAACGAGACACATTCTTGCTTGAACCCAAAGTTTTTGCCACAACCAAAAGCAAACAAGCTTGACTTGTCAGGAAGGCGACTGAAATTCTCAAGCTTTCCGACAACATCAACAGAGATGACGGCTTAAGGTTGAATAGTGCACGGTCAACGACTACGCTCGCTCTAGGGTACCAGCTTGGTGCATCTCGGAGTGGTGCGCTCAAATACAGGTGAGCAGCAGGAAAGAACGTACAAATAAAATCCTTGAAGATGTTCCAGCACAGGCAAATCACATTAACAACGGCTGCCAAAACCTATGAACATAGATAAAATGTAATAATTTATGAACTCAAAATAATGATTCATTCACTGAATTTTTTTTTTGAAATACAATTTATTTTTAAGAGATAATTTCAGCTACTGTTACTTATATTATATAAATGTCAATTTGTCATTATCTCACAGGTCAAATTCTTTGTATATAAACATATGATAAATTAGGTAAAATATTGTAATGTATTGATACAACTTCATGAACTAAAGATTTATATTTATTTATTTGCAATCAAATTAGCCGTTACAAAATAACTCTTGGTCTTACCAACTAACGTACAAAAAGTTGTCAAAAACGAAGCTTTGTCTATAGAAAATGGCCGCAATTTTTCGCCCGAAGAATTTTACAAACGAGATTATCAGAAATCGTCATTTTATATTCATCGTCTGAGTGTCACTTTACCAATTTGATTTGAATGGGTATATATAATATTTAATAAATCCTCGATTTTCAACAAGCCTTGTTTGTATCTCTTATATTTCAGCCTGGCAGCACTGAGTGACGACATCGACTATATCTGTCAAGCCCGATCGTCGTAGGCCGTACGCACTCTGCAAGAATGACATAATAATATTATCAAAACATAAATTACATTTAAATAAACTAAGCCATATTGTTGTAGTATGACGTCATATTCAAATAATTGCTTGAGGCGCTTAAAAATTCCAAGCGTGAACTTCATGCGTCATTCATCGGAGGGAAGTTCAAGCAGACCTCCCAGGATAATCCACGGACAGAATTATCCAGAATGGAGGACGCGATACTCCGAGAGACAAGGAGAGTGGAGCTCAAAATTTAAATTATTCACTATAGACAACATCTATAACCCAGAGTACTTGACATATTTTCATAGGCCCAAGAAAACTTGGGTTGAATGGTGGACCGCGAAAAAAGAAGAAGTGGAAACTCTAAGCCAGGAGTACTCGGATCAAAGACACGAACAACTAGGAAACGATTTGGCCACTGCGCATTTCATTTGTTACCGAGGCGGTACTGTGAGGTTAGCTTTGTAGAATTAGTCCTCTTCACATGTCGTATCAACTTGCAATCAGCCAATATCATCCTATTTTGCGTTGCTTACTAAGGCAAAACCATAAAAATATCCAAAATATAAGGACGCTATTGTCCGATTGCAAGTCAGCCCCACGTCAAGTAAAGGGCTTATAAAACTATGAGTTGTATTCATTGTAAATTTAAACTAAGTCAGCTATAAATTAAGCTAATACACACTAGAGATAACATTACAGAGGACTTGCAATAAATATGTCCTCGATTGATGTTTTAGGAAAGTACTGCACGTTTAAATAAATGAACGGAGAGATTGGGGATTGCCGGTTATTGTTGATGGATAATATTATTTGTAAGTACTGTAAGATTTAAATGTGTGGATATTTTCTTTCAGGTTTTTAGGCAAAAATGAATGGATTAAAAAGGATCCTTCGAGTAAAAGTGATGACTTTGGTATAAACCTTCCAGATAGATACAAAGATGGGTATACCGTGGAAATGATTGATTGTGAAAATATGGAATACTCTGGTATGAGATATGAAGGTCTCGCTAACCTAGTCGGTCTGAGGGGACTGAAGTGGCTCTCTTTAAAGGGAAATAAGTGTATTGATGACTGGGCGATCGACAGAATCACTGGCCTTACTCACGAGACTCTTGAATATTTAGATTTAAGAGATTGTTCGATTTCCTACAAAGGATTGATCGCATTATACAGAATGAGCCATTTGAGAGTATTGGTTATCAGCAGTGAGCTGGTTTCCAAGCAAGAAGAAGTCAACATAGTGTGTGCAATGTTAGAAGAACTTTATCCTGATTTATTAGTTAAAATAGACTGAAGAATAACTATTTTAATTTATAGTAATGATTTCTGTTACAATGTACTATTAGGGGTTGTCTTAGGAGTTCTCCTTTCTACTTCGTATTTAGTGTCTTTCTCAAATAATTTGTGAAAGAGAAATTAAATAAAACACAGTATTCATATAATAAACTTGTTTTATTCCATCAATCATTGTATGATATCTGATACAACTCATTATTAATTTGAACTTAGTTCTATGGCCCATAACATGGCTTTGTCAACAACATTCATTTTGTCTCCTGCTTTAAGTTTTCTTATTAAGTATCTTTTGTATTGGTCCATCAGTTGGATGTAATACATTGTTTCACATAAATAAAACATACTGATTACACGGTATCCAAATATGTTTGCAATAAGATGTGCTTTTATTTAATCAAAATATTTACATGATTGACTAACCATATTTATGGGATCTGTTATCCGTCTTAAAAGGTAATGCTCACATGCAAGTGTATGTCTCACGAGTTTCTACTAATTTACTTTAACACAGATATGGTACGGTTCCTCTAGCATCGACCACATTACCAATATTTTGAATGGTTTTCATGATGATTGCTTTTACGGAGTAATATTATTGTATATTGGATAAAAAGTAAATTATGGAATAGAGGATGGATGAGCACACTATACAACGGTAAAACATTTTTATTCGTATAAAAAGAATTGACTCAAACTTTTCGATAGCGACGACCATCGAAAGTAAACTAGGATAAATACTCTTAATTTAAGCCGTCTCTCAGAACAATTTCTACCTTTAATATACGAGATCAACCACTAAAAAAATCAATTTTGATATAAATAATCTAAATAGTAATTCTATTTATATAAATATACACTGGGTTAGAGTGCCTATGAAATTGTCTGAAGAGGCCTGATCTATCATGCTATGATAATATATACCCACTTTAAGAATCTCAAAATATTCATATAAAAACTTAAAATAAAGAAAATGAGAAAATAGATGAGCACCTCGAGAGTCATGCCAAGGTTCCGCAGATCCTGAGTCTCGTCACGACTGGAAACGTAAAGAATTCTCGCTTTCTTAATTTATGTGTCTGTGAAATTAAACAACATTTACAGAATTTCAAGTCTGGGTTATGAAGCATCAGTGAAATATTCCGGACAGGTTACCGCAATTGGCATAATACAGGTGATGGTATTGCTATGACTAGACGTGGGAGTTTTACTTGGAGTAGTGTAACATTTGATGTAAACGTAAATAGAATTTAGGGTGAACTGACAAAGTAACGGAGGGGCTACTCCTCGAGTGACGACTCGTTCAAAGCTAAGCTGAATGAACCCAAATAAGTAGTCATTATTTTATTAAGCTCTATGTGTTTCTATCATTAAAAAAATATTATATTTAGTAAGATCGAATTTACAAATACCTAACAACCGATGCCTATGGGGTCTCATCATGGGATAGATGCACTTCTCTAGTATATATATATATATCTCTATGGCCTATGTCATTACAAGATAATTGCAGACATTAATACTAATAATTCGACAATCATTTTCAAAGTTGACAATCTGTTACTTTAACCTAGATGATCATATTTACATATTATTGTGAAAGACATGTTGAAATACCCACAAATCACCATCGTCAGTTGCATTGGTGAATGGCGTTACGAGTAGGCAGGATTAGTCTTCATCTGTAATGTGAAGCATGGCAATTACAACTGATGTCATCAATCAAAACTTGAGACTAAAATAAGTCGTTTCAGATTCATGTCATCTACTTTAGAATATCCTACTTGGTAAATTGTAGTGAAGTGGACTTTCTATCTTATCTAATCTTCTTTTTATTAAAATTTGGCAAAAAGAAATGATGAGTTACCTCAACACACGGCCTTAAAGTGAAAAGTGAATTAATCAAACTGTATATTTATGAATTCTTAACATTTAATGGTGTGAGAAATGCTGAGAAATGTATTGTGTACTTGTAGAGTATTGTAATCTAAGTCTCTAGGATTCATCTCGGGTGTCTAATATATTTGTATTCCATGGTATTCTGCAACAGATCTAAGCTATTGAATAAGATACAATCATTTACAACAGACAATCTAATAATCGGGTACAACACATATTTTTAGTCATGAAAAGGAGTTAAATCATTAATATGTGTCTTTTATCTATGATTAATACATAATAATTGTGTAGTTATTGCCATAAAAAATTAGATAATGGAAAGAGTAAATGTTACATCTTAAGTACTAAACAAAAACATATTTTTAAAAGCAAAATTACTGCAACCAGAATGTACTGAATTATATTGTCCTGTGCTTAATTGTTAAAATTGAAAACTTAGTTGTTTTTCCCAAGTCTCGTAAAGCAATTCAAACTATATTGGTGTCAAGTGCACTGCTAAGCATGACTACACAGAATAAAAAGAAAATAGAAATGAAAATCATACTTTAAAATATATTTAGTAAAGCATTTTACTAATATAATCACAAAATAATCTATTGCACACAGTAGCATCCGGTTCAAGTAGCATGATAAATAGATTTATTTTTCCTTATCGATTACAAAGAAAGACCACGTATAAAATATATAAACAATTATATAAAACAACAACCAATCAGCTACATTAATTTACTTCATATTTAATTTCCCGTATATATCTAAATAACATTCGCTCTGTTATTAGTAATTTATACAATGTACAATAATTTTCAAAATTCACTACTAATCTAATATAATTTTGTTTATTTATCATTTATCTAACGTGGTAGTCGTGAGACGTGTGCGATAAAAATATCTGATTCTCTACAATATTACATAATGACTTGACAAACCGTCCTCTTTCATATCATTAAACTTAACATTGTCGTTAATTCTGTGGCACACAAGTTATAGCAGTAAAATACTATAATATATTATATATGTATTTCAAATAATAAAAAAACAACATAACCTGCATTTCAACTATAAAAGAGAACTTTGTTAAGTCTATATAAAGTAAATAATTTGTCACATAATTGGGAAGACATTTAGGTGCAACAACAGAATAAAAAAACTACCATTAACGCTAACAAAAATAAGTTGATCTTCGCTAGCCTCGCTATAAAGGCAAGAGTATTTTGTAAACACTATACACTCTCACTTCAACTGCCAAGTTAGCCTCCACATCCAGCACAGTGTGTCGGTACACTGTACCCTGTGTGAAAATTCAACAAACAAAACTAAATATTATATTTATTAACAGTTACATAATATCCATTGCCTCGAGTAGAATTGAAAAACTAAGCAAATGATTTCAAGCTATCATCTGACATGTCTCATGCCAAGTCATGGTCAAAGTTAAAAGTGAACACTGTCACAACTTGAATTATTCAAAGCACCAAAGAATGAATCACATTACTTTTCCCAGTGATGGATGTATGATTAACAAAAAACATGATGGATTATAAGAAAAAAAATATGTAGACTTTTCTTCCAATTTAGATGAAAAGGAAAGACCTGATCATCTGGTCACTAATTTAATTATTGCGTAAAAAAGAAGATGGATTTTTCAATTCTACTTTACATAGCAATTTTACAATTATTAACAATGAAAAATAATTTTATGCACTTATAATAATAAAAAAAAACTACAACAAACAGGCATATGAATTTACAACATAATGCACAATCATATATGTAATCATTATGCCAATATCTTCTGATGTTTAATGAAATACAAAAACCCAAAGTAATGCACGGGATAACCTCAGAAGCAGTGATGGTCAACTTGCAGAAGACCACAGAAGGTCGAAATTATAATATCAATATCAAAGATTGAATGATATACGAGTGATCTTAGACTAATCCAATTTATACACTTTCCGAGTTGCAAGTCTTAAAGTGAAGAAATTAACAATGAAGACAATAACATCTTTGATTTGTTCAATGACCCTCTGTTAATTGAATGTTTAGCAGCAGTTAGAACTTTCTGTCAAAGCAGAAAAGAAGCGGGCTTAATTTTTTTGGAAGGGTGGTCCTTGAGCGACATTGAGTAGGCCTCCACTGCTTCGAAGTATAAGTAGAGAGTTAGTAAGATACTTATAAAAAACGAATATATCTTAAATTAAAGTAAATTAACTTCTGCATAGTAATGGTATCACTATGCACATGACTTAGATGCATTCCGCAGGAGAAATATTACAGAAGATGACATCTAAAATTATTGAGATATTTGTATTGTAACATAACAAAACAAAATTATAAATAGTTCAATTATAACTATTTCATCAAGTGGTAACACAGATTTATAATTGAGGCATGGCAATTATTGAAATTGTTATGTTTTGCTAACTGGCTGATGACGACGCAGGGTTCTGGACATTATTGCTGGCTGAGACTGCCGGGGAGTTGATGCCTTAAACAAGTCACAAAGAATCAGTTGCCGATTTGGAGGATGTTGTGAATAGCATTCAAGAACAGTATCACGATTGCTTCAGCCATAATATCCATGTGGTCAAAAATAAAAGGCCATTGGTTTAATCTTCAAAATCTCATTCTTGAAATGAGTTCACGTGGAACACTGTTATAGTACCTAATACACTTGGGAAGCAGAATTTTATATAGAAAACATATAGGTGACAGTTCAAGACATTAATAAATTGTTATGAGAGTAAATTAATCTCTTTTAAAAGTACGCCTGATTGCACTAGGTCTTGGTACTCTTTAGGACTGTCTAAAACCAGATTCTGAAAGTCTTCATGACCAGAATAAAATTATAAAAAAATGAAAACCACATAAGTAAAAAAAGCCATATTTATAACACCTTATTTTAGGTTTAGTTTTATGAAGATACTATTGGAAAGGTGCTTACTTGTAGGCGTTCCATGTTCAGAGTGAGGAGTGACATTGGGCTGGGCCATCACCTTCTGGCGAACTTCTCGAATTTTAAGTTGGAGAGACGACTTATTGGGGAAAATATCCTGGTGGCTTGCCTGAAAAAGAAATTGTCATAAAAAATCAATCAACTTCTAAAGAAGCACCAAGTGCATAGTGAGAGATAAATAAATAAATATATTTTATTTGCTGGTATAAGCTTGGCCCAGTCGCGTTCTAACCACTAAGCCAGTTAGCTAAATAACATTTCAGTAAAATAAGTTTTTCATATACTACGGTTAAAGCAGAACAGTCAGACTGAAAGATGTATCTTGAAAGAGTAATTTCAAGTGCAGACCTGGAACTGAGTGGTGGCTTGTGCAGAGGGGAACATGCCGTGCTCCTTGAAGAGCCGGAGTACGAGTTGTCGGCGTTGTTCCAGCACGCGACGGTGGTTGGCCTCTCCGCGTCCGCCTGCGCTGCCTGATGGCGTGCGAGGAGACAGACCCCCACTCAACTCTTCACTTGCTTCTCCTGCATTAATAAACAAACAATTACAATGGCACATTTTCAGCAAATATACATAGTAATATGTTCATTCTTAACACTACATAAGTCAATGAATTACTTGACATAGGTAGACAAAAAAACTCAATGAAGCCATTTATTTAAAAATCTAGATATAAAAAAATATACTTAAAATTATTGTTACCACAACAATAATTATTATTGTGAAGACATATTTGTACAATGATGGCAAAATATTGTGACAAAAAAGAAGTTTTTTTAAAAAAAAAAATTCTAAGTATACATTTTACCTTTTATTGTATATTAATTATCTATATTCATAAATAATTTTACTTCTATGAAATAGTAAAGAAGTAGTAATTTTCTAATTGACATGGAAACTAGATAAATAATAGAAATACAAGAAATAGAGAACTATAAAAGTTATTTACATTATAAGTACATAATTCGGTAAGATAGTGTATTTTTCAGGTAAAGCATGAGAGTAATAATGTTACAATTAAATCGTATAAGCAGCAATTACCTCTGAGTGTTTCCAGGTGGAAGTCAGGGCCGAAGAAGATGTTGTCATTGAGTTTGTTTGTAGCAGACTTGGGCGTGGCATGGGGATGGGGGTGAGGTGTGTGGGTGGAGAGGGGAGTGCTCCCCATGCTGCTAAGGCTCCCCAGGCCACCCAGACCACCCAAGCCACTAGACCCGCCCAGGCCACCCAGCCCCAGGCTGCTCAGCTCTCCCAGACCCTCGCAACTGTATGTGGGCGTACCATCTTCCTCATTCATTGCTGTAAATGAAAATATTACTTGATCTGCCATCCTTCAAATATATCATGAAAATATGAGTAAATATAACATATATATATATAGTAACTCTCACATACAACATACAACATATAATTTAATATTTAATTTAAATGAATCTGAATATTTTGTAATTAATTTTACAAACTTCAGGTTCCTTGAAGTCAGAGTATAAGTTTTTTGATTTTAATTTGCTCTTAAAAAAAGAGCACTAATTATATTATGGAAGATAGTAGCATTGTACAGGGACCGCTGGCACATTTTCTTGGAGGAGCCTAAGTCTCGAAGAACTAAGGATAATGATTTCATATATTATTTCTGAAATACATTGCTATCTAATCAAGTACTATATTTGAACTCACCGTTGATTCTACCATGCTTTTTTCTCAAATAAACCTGTGGACTACTCGGGACCACAATGGAGCTGGGACTGCAGGCATCGGGCTTGAACTGCGGAAGTGTGCTGAACTTCTGATCAAAGTTCACTGTCTCCAAAACCCTATCAATTAAACAGCATATTAGAAAGGAAAATACTATAATAAATTTTCAAATAACTTAATAAAATAGTTTTATATATAATACAAAATGCAGTGGGTCATTGTAAATAACAATCAGATGGTAATTTAGAAACTTTTAAATTAAACTTGAAACTTACTTATCACGTCCATCTTCAACTGTCTTCTTAAATATACTCTTTTTCATAGATGGACTCATGAGAAGTCCAGGATGAGACTCCATTCCTGGCTTAGGAGACACTAAGCTACCAAGACTACTTGCGCTGGATGCTAAAGAAGGAGATTTCACATTCTGCATGGTGTTAGCCATTGATCCCGATGACATTGTGCTGGCTAAAGATTGGCTCAGTGAATGCTGTGACATTATTGACTGAGAGATTCCAGTTCCACTGCTGATAGCGGAGGAGAAGGAAACGGAAGCCGGGGAATCGCTATTTGAGGTCACAGCTGAAAAAGATGGACAGTAAAAATATAAATTTTAAATATGTAATTTTATAAGCGATGTATGCATATTGTCATGGACATTAATGAATAGTAAATATACCCATACTAAGGCGACGCTGCAGAGGGGCTCTGCCTAATTGAGCTGGCGTAGGAGCTAGCGGGAAGGGCTGGAGGGGTGTGACCTGCACAAATCCACTGGCTGAGAGCTCTTCGCTTTTCCTCTGGAGAGTGCTAGGCGGAGCGGACAAGGGAGGCCCCCTAGCATGCGGAGAAGTCACGGAGCCCTCTTGCTTCATCTTGTCGGGGATTCCCCGCGGCGAAGGCAATGTTGACTGCTGATGGCTAGTGAAGATTTGATGCGATGCCTGGGAGTGGGCAGTATTAACAGTCCATGGGGTGTCGTTTTCATTTCTGCTAAAGTATTAATATAATTAGTGATAAAATCGTACATGCATTAACTCTAAGGAACGAATTGTCTATTGTACTCACAAGATGGTCTTTAAGGTTGGATTGGCTTGTGAAACTATAACAGATTGACTACTGGAAACGGGAATTCTATTCCCCCCTGTATCTGAAAGAAAGGTTTTGTATTTATAGTTATGTATAAAATTTACAATAAAAGAAGATCCCCTTGGTAGTGATGTGATTGTCAGCAAACATGGATAAATTAATCAGAATGTACCTGTACTGACGGGAAGATAGAGGCTCACATAGTGCAGGGGTTGGGACACAGGCTGTCCTTCCGTCCCTGGTGTGTTTATTTCGTTTGACGCCACTTGTGGAGTAGCTTTTATAAGAAGATTTGCACAATTTGGATCGGAAAGGTACAGTGTGACTGGTCCTACATAAAATAAACAAAGATTAAACTGATGTCACAAATAAAAAAATTTAAACAACATTAAAATCGTTAATTTTATTTTTAATCTAATTTTGAAACTAAACTAAATTTTGTACTGAAATAATAAATGAAGTAGTACCATTCAATCCAGCAATAGTTATTTAGTATGATATTGCAATTATTATAATTTTTTAGATTATATATGTTACCTGTAGATGTCCGTACAGGCTTGACGAGTGCCATCATGGGTGTTTTCAAAACGGACGCTCCTGTCTGAGTATTGGTGGTGGTTCCTATGCCGAGACTCTGTGGAGTAATCTTAATATGGGCTCCAGCAGTTGTCTTCACAGGGTTGAGGGTCGTGGACCACTGCCTCCCGTTCTCCGTGGCGGTCACTATATTGACTATGTTGGCTATAGTAGCATTGGAGACTTGGGGTTGACTTATTGATGGAGATAGTGTCATGTTCTGTTGAGAGTGAGGCATTGATTTAAAAGCCCCTCCCGTTGGATGGAAAGCTGATACACCGGACGGACTGGAGACAGTAAGTCCGCTGCTCAGCATGCTGTCTGTAGAACCAACCCTACAATGAAAAGAAAATATTCATGAGTTGACTTATTGTATATAAAGGCACCTCATTTACGGCTCAGGCTTATTAAAGAGTGTAATTATTTCATTCTTTAAGAATTTATATTTGTAGCTTCCTATCAAATCTGGTCAAGTGTTTGTACAAATGTAACGCCTTGATCTGTTAAATCTCCTTATGTCTGACTAATTGTTAAGAAATTCAATACAAGTCATTGAGATGAATCACAAACTTAAAATGAAGCAATAAAGAAGTTCTTTATTGATTAATTGTGAAATATTAAATATAACAAGAACTATATGGCTGTTGATTTTATTAATGTATTCACCTGGGTTTGATAGGTTTGGGTCGCCGTGTATGATCCACATTAGATGCCATATTGTAAGACACCTGAGCAGTGCTGAATTTGTCTTGCTGAGACACAGAAGTGGGCAGCTCTCTGGCCTCTGTGGCATTCTGTTCTGCAGTTTGGTTTCCTGAAGATGCTTCATTATTGTGTAACAGGTTAATATTTTCAGAATGTTGGCTCTCTGAATCTGAATCGGTGACTTTTTCACCACATTTTAGATCTATTTCTACTGCGGCTTGTTGAGAATCTTCACAGATAACCTAAAAATGAAAACAGTTTATTAATATAAAAATTACGTTTGATTTAACAAATGAAAATATTCAATGACAAATTTTATACAATTTACTTTTTATACGTAATGAAATACATCTTACTTAAAAATACTGTGTTTATCTTTTATCCGTTTACCAAAAACATTTGAAACAATGCAAATACTGTAGTATTAATTCTGCTGTTTTCAAATGAGTCAGAGTTTTTCGAGTTGTATTTGCATTCAATTAAAAATATGATATATATTGTTTCTTAAAAACAGCTAATAAATAGGACACTGTGTTGATTTATACATATTTATTAAAATAACCTTTTATAACCGAGGCTTTGAGAGGTCACATGTTGTAAACCTCATTGCAAGATAAACACAGAAATGAAAAATGAGAAAATTTATTGTTACAAGGTAAGTACTTGTTTGGCATGAATGAGTACACATTACCATTTGGTCATCGTCACTGAGGGCATCATGAATGGCATTATTAGGAGATGCCAATTCTCCCGCTGTCAGAGCATTGTAAGAAGATATTGTCAGGGGAATGTTGTCATTAACAGACATACCACAGAGACTACCACTCGGATCTAACGGAGTTCTCGGACTCTGAAAGCCATAAACATCAAATTGAAAAGTGATCTGTGACACTTTCGACAGAATGCAAATTTTTATGGGTATAAAATATTTGGAGGCTTACCTGTGGGGTGGAATTGTTTGAAGGGTCTCGCCCACTAGAAGATTTACGCCGATCTTTATTGCACCACTTCCATTCTGGGTGCGCTTTGAAGTGAGCTTCCTTAACCTAAAAAACAAATTTATTTTCTAAATTATATTCGATTATATGGAAAATTTAAGCACAGAAATTAATTAATAATTTGCCTAAATGGCGAGACTGTTTAACAAGAAATTCAAAATTTAAAAAATTTAATTGAAAGGTCATGGTTATTTTCAAAATATTAATTTCACATAGAAAAGTTAGTTTTTTTAAAGAAATGTTGCTGTGAAGACTAGTAAAATTCATGATGCTGTGCTGTTACCTCGCTGGCCAACTCGTGGTACTTCTGCTTCTGGTCAGGCTTGAGGGCATACCACCACTCGCCGAGGATCTTGCTGACAGTGCGGTTGTCCTGGTTGGGGTGGCGACGATGCACATCGGCGCGATGTCGCTTAGAAAATATCATGAAAGCATTCATGGGACGCCGGATACGAGGGTCCTTCTGTGAAAAGGGACACATCTGATGTGTTAAAGTACTAAACAATAATGATAGAATATTTCATATGAATTATTAAAGCTGTACTGTATATTAAAAATAGATAAATTACATAAAAACACAAGCAATGTAAGCTCTAAATATCTATATGAATAGTCAAGATAGTATTGACAGTGTCATAAAATTATTAATTAGGTTAGATTACCTTTCCAATGGGTAGCTCCTGGCCAGCTTGCTGAGCATTGTTGAGAGCGGAGAGGGACTGACTGCGACGCTTATTATTGGCAATGGTGGAGCTGTCGGCCGAAGACACAGCCTCTCCTATTGTGGTGGGGGTTGTCAAGGGACTCGGGGGCATTGATTCATCCGCAAACACATCGTCATCATCTGCAAAAGAACATGAAATTGAAACCTTAAAATCCAACAAATATGGCTTTGATGACTTGTATTTCATCCATATAGAAATGCTATTATATTGTTGACTATTATCTATCATTTCCATGTTTGATTACTCTGTTTTTCTTAAGATAGTATGCAGTATACCTGGAAGGTCTTCCTCGACCTTGATGTGGAGTGGATGACAAGGAGGTGAAGTGGGTGCTCGAGGTGGTGCAGAAGGCGGGGGGGTGGGTGGAGGGGAGACAGTGTTGCGCCCCAAAATGGGCACGAGACTGTGCCATGGAAACACCCCGCGACCAGTGTTGCTCACTAAAATCACAAAGACCATTTTAATTCACATCTCGTCACTGAAGAATGGAGTAATGTATTTATATAAATTCCTAACAAATATTCAAAAACATCATTAGCATATTTAAGTCTCCCGTTTATTAGACTATAATAATATTTTGACATCTCATACATTTTTCCACAGTAGAAATAAAGTGAAAAGACAGAAAGACTCACCGATGATAGTGGAATGTGGAGTGGTGGGAGTGTGGGGACTGTGAGTAGTGGGAGGCGGCAGCACTGGCAGGAGCTGATTGGGATGCACAATCACAGCATTGCCAACCATGCCACTCAAGCTGTTTCTCTGCAAAAACAAAACAAGAACATGAACCACCCAAATGCTAACAGACTTGTAATATATATATAATATTTAGTATAATTCTATACCTGATCATTCGAATCATTGATAGATCGATGCATGACGGATGAATTGTCAGTAGAATTTCGCAATTTGTCCTGAAACTGAAAGAAATTTATGAAAAAATTTGTAACAAACGCTGGTAAATGCAGGTATTAATTTATAAAACACTGTACCTGTACTGAATCTAATGGTTCACTTTTGATGATAAACAACTTCTTTTCATGCTGGGAATGCTGAGGTATGACATAGACCGTCGGCTTAGGGTAAATGATGGAGTCCACTGTTTGCACAGTTGAGAGTGAAATCTGCTGGGGTTGCAAAGGAGCTGGTTTTAAAATTCTCATATCACTCGTCGTAGTAATTTCTATATTGGAATTTCTATGAATGTCAGCATTGATATTGTTCAGCATACTATTCTTCACAGTGTCATTAGAAACGTTTGGACTATTGCTATACTTTCTGTATGCAATATCTAAAGAGTTCTGAAATGGTCGTTCTGTGTTATTCATAATATTGTTTCTCAAATTATTTTCTATTGTCTTTTCTTGTAACCCAATCGCATTGTTTACGCGCATGTATTCTTCTGGTATACTTCCTCTATGGACATAATCCCCGTTGTTTCGCTGATTTGTTGTAAGGTCATTAACATTATTTGAAGCTAGGATGATTTCATTTACAGAATTATTATTCAAATTGGCAGTACTTCTTTGCATGCCGTGAAGGAAATTCCTTTCAGTGAAGTTCCCTTCACTGTTAATGGTGAAGACTTGGTTGGCCACGCTCTTGAGAGCACCGACATTCACTCCTGTATTGCCAGAGACGTGGCGATTGCCGCCGGGTCTTATACTTATGAGGTTGACGACTTCTCCATTCCTCCCGGTGTCGTTTATTTCATTTCGCTGGAAACGAGAAGGAGGGAAATCTCGCATTCCGTTTCTTAAATCCACACCAGGTGTATCGTCCCGGTTGCGGTCGTACTCGGAATCAGGTCGACGACTGTCTAGACGATCACCGTCTTGGGGCTCAGAGTCAGAGTCGTGAGTGAGAGCTTGTTGTAACAAGAGGGGCCCGGGACTTCGTTGGGCATCTGTTCGAGGTGGACGAAGCGCCGAATCTGTAGGAAACGTCACCGTCACTCGAGGAGGCTGAGATACAGTTGAGGGACGGCGTTCCATCTATGGAATAAAAAAAAAGTTGAAATAAATGAAGAAATAAATATCAACAGTTGGGTGGAATTGGAAATCAACTGACTTGATAGTGGGCGGGGGATATCCTTATGACGCTGGTGGCCACGGCAGGTGGAGAAGCCCGTGCTGGCCGTAACAGCTCCGGGCGGATGGGTTGACTATAAGCAGGGCGGCAGGGTTCGTGGCGCGGCAGGGGGGAAGGACTGGAGATGGGCACAAACACGTTTTGGCGCGGTCCCACTGTCACAGGGCTACGTGCCGCCACAGCCCGCGGGCCACCTGACGGAGGCGAGAAACCAGGAGTGCCGGAGCGGGAACCACCCAGGGACACTGCAATACACGTATTCATGAAAAGTATATAATAGTTGTAATCTTAAAATGAATTTGAAACCATGAATGCATATTACTAAATCTGATAATCAGAGATATTTACAAATATAATTTTAAAGATATAATAAAAGTATTATATTTTTTCTTATGTGAAAGTAATATTTTTAAATAACAGTTGGCTCTTGACAGATTTAGAGTGAAGTATATCTTACCTAGCATATTTGCAACTTCAGTTTCATCAGGATCAAATCTGCCTGTGACCCGACTGTAGTGTGGGGAGGTCGTTTCTGAGTCTCGGGACGTGTCCTCTCCATCCAAGGGACCACCGGAAGATGATAGCGATTTGCTACTGCTTCTAGGAAAAGGGACCATCATTGTAGTAGATATATGAGATTAATTAATATATATTGGTAATAAGTGTTGTCCTCTATCCTATGTATGCAGAACAAATTTCATGATTCATTGTGAAATATTTTGCATATAAAGTTATTCTTAGAAATAAGAAATAAAGATAATATCTGTATAAATATTTCCATTTGCAACCAGAATATTTTGATATTTATTTGATGTAGAATCAGGATAAGTGGACATTACCGATGGGGAGTGTGTGTGGTGCTGGCCCCCGAGTGGGTGAGCGGAGTGTTGGTAGAGCGAGGGGCGCGCAGGGAGAGGTGTCGCGAGCAGAAGCCCTTGCGCTGGCTTTCCTTGCAGCAGCCCTCTTTAGAGCACAGTCGCCTCCACTGTTTGCCATTAAACTTCTTGCGGACTCCAGACTGAGTGGACACCACATCCCCTTTCTTGTACTTGTGCGGAGTTGCAGCTTGAGATCTGCACAATATTTAATAGTAAAGACAAGCATTACAGTCAACAAAATGTATTAGAAAGTATGTATTTTTTTACAATTAAAAACTTTTGTGTATTGGATGTCATTCAGTAGTTCATGAAATTGTGTTTCTAATAAAATATGGCAGAATTTGAAAATTTACCACCAGAATGTAAAGTGAGATGATGGTCATACATTGAAATGTATTTCCATTGATAATTTTTAAAC
Source organism: Atopsyche davidsoni (assembly GCA_022113835.1). Taxonomy (NCBI): domain Eukaryota; kingdom Metazoa; phylum Arthropoda; class Insecta; order Trichoptera; family Hydrobiosidae; genus Atopsyche; species Atopsyche davidsoni. Next base: position 1,958,537 of record JAILWY010000006.1, on the reverse strand, counting down.
AGCACTAAAGTGAATCAACAATTATAGTAATTCTAAGTTAAGATAACAAAATACACAATAGGCAGCAATGATGAATCATCGGGAAATTGTGAATAGACAAGGTATAGTGTGTACCGAGGGGTCGGTGGCTGAGATCTTGGTGTAATACTTCTTTGTTCTAATAAGCTAGATGTGCTGCCGCGGCTCTGCAGACTGCTTCGTTTACTGCTGCCGCCTTCTGGAAACAATATAAGATTAATTCCCACTTATTTTAAAAGATCACAGTTTAACTTGATTCAATTCAACAGGAGCAGCCAGCAATCATGTCAATTACACAACGACCTCAAGAAGTATGGGGATTAATAATATAAAGTGAATTGTTAACATTCATTTTGTTTTGGTAGTCAAAAACATTTGTTGACTTTAACAATACAAGTTCAATTTAGTTCACAAAAATAATAATATAAATAAGAATTAATAATAATAAAAAAATTCTTTGATCTGGACAAAAGTATGATTGTACAAATTTAAGAAAAATATAATATTAAATTCATCATTTTAAAGATCTATTGAAGGCTCTTTGTGAACTATTACGAACAATTCTTAACCATGACATACCTGCTTCTGAAGTGAACATGATGTCCTCCTTCCTGAGATCGTCATCGCTCTCTCCAAAGTCGTCGTAGTGTCTCCGCCGCAAGTCGTCCACTGAGCCATTGGACGGCGGCGCGTGGCCCAAGCCAGCACTCAAAAGGCTGCCCACCGAGCCAACCATTCCCGACACACTACCCACTGGAGAGCCCGTGTAGAAGCTCTCCGTGCTCTGGGAACCATCAAGAAAATGTTAGTGGAAATTCAATCAATAAACCATAGAAGTTTACTTTCTTAAGTGAAACAAAAATAGTCTCACAAAAGTAACGCAAATCAAAGTTAAATTAAAGAGAACAGGAGACATAGTTTCACAATGGCTTCTCAGATAGCATTAATTTAGCAGTGAGTGCTCTTACTTGCACAATGGTGGGCACAACATGATGCAGTTGCAGTGCGTGTGGAGGGTGCGGCAGGTGCGGGGGACGCGCAGGTGGCGGTGGAGGGGCAGGAGGAAGGTCCTCTAGCTCATCCCACCAGGGGGGCAACAGAAGACGAATGTCAGCACGCTTCACTTCCACTTCCTCTCCAGGCACTTCCGCTCTACCTGTCACCTATGCATACAAAGTTACAATTTAAATAAGTCTGTATTTATGATACACTATCTGAACTTTTTGATACATGCAGCATAGAAGAAAGACCCATACAATATAGAGTATAGTTGCATCTGAATGTCTATAAGGATTGAGAAAGTCTGAAGTGACCAATAATTTAGACGGCCAAAGTTAATTATTATCTTATGTGGTATGATTATTACTATTGAATTATGATTAAACTATTATTAACTTATTATAAAAACAACTAAGCTTTTACATAACATGATCAACTTAATCTGGGATAATAATAACCACTGGGATATGTATAAATTAATAAGACATCTTTATTCAAAAGTTGTAAGAATAGTGTACTATATTATATAGTAAAACAAGTGCCATAATGCAAAGTTTGGAGTTAATATGGAATTGGCAAGTAGATCTACCTTTTATTTGAAGCACTCGCATGTTCATTTTATTTTTTAATTGGATCAAAAAATAAAAAGTTGGAACAAACTAAAAAATATCATGGAATTTCACCAAGTACTTTCAGTCAAAAATCAATATAATGTTTACCGAATTTGTACGCAAATAAATAATATACACATACATAAACAAGCCCAAAACCAAAAATCTTGTTTTTTGGTTGGTTCTAAATTGATTGGCGGGCTATCAGTTTTTAAACACCACATAAACAAATCCAATATAAACGCACAATAAATATCCTTATTATTACTATTAATAAATTAAGTTGATAATTTAGAGTGCATGTGAGTAGAATCCACTCTCCTGGTATTTGATTTAATTTTATTCATTGTTATAATATTATAATGGTGTGCCCCATGTTCGAATAATATAATTAGACTGGGAAAACCACAAAGTCACCAGATAAATAATTAACAAATGGCATATGACTGTATTAACTATTATGTAAATAGAATTAAAGCAATTGTAAATTAATCCACAAGGATGCATAAGTTTCATTGAAATTTCAAATTTCTCTAGATTATATACCTCAATATTTTTATTTATTGACATTTATTGTATCTATGTTTCAAATGTATTCATATAATGTCTTTATAATGTTGAAGATAGAATAGGTCACATAGATAACCTGCAATTTTTATAGGTTATTTAAAAATATTAATTCTCAATTGCCAATAAAATTTAAGAACAGATTGAACTTCAGTTTCAAAGGTAAACGCAAAAGATGGAACTAAATTTATCTATAAATAACAAACTTTTGCTTTTAGCATTTAAAACACTTCTTAAATTTAGATTCTACTTCCTGGAAAATGGGTCCACTTGTGATTACGATAAAAAGAATCACGCGCAGACCCAGTTCTCAGATTTAAAAGATGGTTTCACAAGCGATAGTCCCAATTAAAAAAATCAAAGCTTACTTACCCTAACACGAAACCGTATCGGAGAGTTGAGAACATCGGATACCATTCCTTCCACAAATATATTTTGCACACCATTGTCTCTGTCAGTAGTCCTCACAACACAGCGCGAGCCACGCACTACCATTCCCACTGAGGGACTGGCATCTCCGATGACATCGTATTTCCCTACACCCAACACATCACTGTACACAACCGATTCCGCCTCAGGCCCGTCCAGCTCTACCACGATCCTTCCGTGAATGGCTTTCTTGATGACACCAGGAAGATACAGACTCCGCTGCTTAGCCAAAACCCTGTGATCTCTCCATTCGGTCAGATCTACACAAGGGTAGCTAGATGAAGGTATCTCTGGTAGCGGAGAGACTTGTCGAAGCACCGGTTGATCCTGAATGTATAAACTATGATTTTGAGGTTGACGTTCACTTCCCGCAAGCGAAACGACTCCATTGTTGTTGATGGAATTTCTCTCTATTTCTTCCAATTCGGCCAAGTCGAATTTTCTCTTCTTTGGAAGTTTTCTGACGGTGTCGACGGAGGTGGGGAGGGGCGGCACGGGTTGACCAGTTTGCTGGAAGGTGGCCGCATGATGCGCGCCGGGGTTAGACATAGCCACAGGTTTGGGTGTCAGCTGTGATGGGTTCAGAACAGATGGTGCTATACTGACCGCTCCCACACTGCTGATCACGGATGCAGGAATCTACAAACATAAAACAAAACTAGTTTTAATACACTTTATTAAACTATAATTAAAATTTAATGGTACTTATAAACTTTTTTAATACTATTTATGTATTTGGCATTATATTATAAAAAGTTTGTAATGCATGGTAAAAATGTCATATGAGATTTAAAGTTTAGCTGCGATAGAAATATCTAACCAAGTCAGGTCTATTGTGAGATTCAGAGACTGGCGCCTTGTGACGCAGAAAGTGCATGTACTATCTTGGAACTCATTTCGCTGAGCTCTTCAAATAAAACTTAATTAGTTCGGAGGCCAATTGCATAAAATAGCATCCAATCCAGAGCTAATGAAAAATAAAATTCTCCAATAGTTATCCTATAGTTGACATTGAAGATCCAAAGAGTTTATAGTTTCATTATCAGACCTTTTTCTGGAGTTCAAGTCTAGCGTGATTTAGGAGAACCTAAGAATAATTTTTTGTATCAGTTTCAGGATTTTCTTTTTCTATAAAGGTGTGTTCGATGTTATTGAATACTTCAACTCATAAAAAATTAATAATTAATAAGAAGACCAAAATTGCTATTTGATCTGAAGAGGGTTGAGGATCAGCTGGCAAGGCCAGTGATAGCCATCTCCTTAGTTTGGATGTAATGCAAGTGTCAAATTGCAATAGTTGAAACTTTAAGATATTTGTATCTTTTCCTTTGAAGTTTATGTTTATTCTGCCAAATTTGAAGGGTAAGATTTTTATACAGAAGTACTCTCATTTGCAATCTCAAAGAAATAGATATGCATGTACTTGTTGAATGATTTTTGGTTAAGATTTGACAATTATGACTGTGAAGGAAAGTTATTTTTCGATAATTATATTCATAATTTATGGTATCAAAAAAAGAAGAAATCAGAAAACAATTTCTGATGAAACACAATGAGATTAAAATTGTAATTTCCTTCTCAATACTTTAATTAAAATGTTTACTTCAGAAAATAAATAACTAGGATTGTGCAATGCATGTTTAAAAATGTAACAATAAAATTGGAACAAGTCTTTAAGAAAACAAAAAATACTATTTGATAATTAAGTGCTCATAAAAAAGAAAGGGTCTGACTGTGAGAGGCAATGATATTTTCAGGTTTTGGATTGAATTTGAATTGAAAAGCATGTATTTATAAGCAAAAACATTTGTGAGTATACAATCAACTTATTATTCTTCAGAGTAGAGCAAACAATTCAGATCAAAGAGAATCTCAGAAATGATTAATAAAAAAGTAGATTGAGAAAATAAGCAGAACATGACACTTTACAAACAAAGCCCTGTGCTTTATACTGCTTGATGATGTCATTTTATAACTCTGACTGGAGGCAGCCAGTGCAGGGGCGATACATTGAAAACCCATACAGCATTCAATAAATTTATATTTTATTAAAAACAAGTCGGAATATTGTAAAATAATTTAAATTTTACAAGACAGTGCATGACAAAATTATAATAATTGTATTACGTGATATATGCCACATTTTATTCAGCCTACATTTATGATGGTAAATCTTTAGTATAACCCTGAGAACAAACAATATTAATTCATTTAATTATATTCTCTAATATGTCTATACTGATTGTCGAAATGGAAACCTTCCCCAGTAGAGCTTGGTACTCCCGTATGTATGGATATGTCTTGTGCGGACAAAGGTCACAAGGAACCAAATATTCAGTAGATTGTGAGAACACGTACTTAATTTTTTTTATTAAACTGTGCGGGTTAGTGTATAAACAAGTAGAATTTTGGCATAATGTCTATCCTTACATGGTCAAAAATAATAAAATAGCAGATTCCTTACTAGTTTTAATATGATGATGTGTGTGTGTGTGCGGTGAGTCTAAAACCAAGGCAAGCAGTTTTGCTCACTAAATTTAAATGAGCGTAATAAATAACGCAGATTACTTATTTTTTAAATAAATGTCATGAAAATATTACCACAAGTCTATTAAATATCATTAAAGTTTAAACTTTTATAAAAATTTTATACAAAAATGCTTAAATTTAATAAGGTTTTACAATTACCTGATGGTCTATATCGGGGTAGTGGTAGATGGATGCCAGACGCGGGAGCACGTCTTGGCCAAAAAGGCTTCGATGCATCCCACAGCTCTTCCTCTCTCACACTTTCTTACTGGCATTTATCTGAAGACAAAAATACATCAAATTCATCTACTTGTATAAGGTCGTATAAAATATTCTGGTATAACTATGATCTGATGATATATATATATATATATATATATATATATATATATATATATATATATATATATGTATATATATATATATATAATATGTTAGCACAATAAGCCTGTGCAGGAATAAAATTAAACTTATTAAATATTTGATGATCATCTATAAAATCAAGAGTATTAAGGTGGTTCCCTTTATTTAAACTTTAATATCTTTTGTTTATAATGCTGAGATTTATGTTTTGAAGAAAAAAAAACATATACACAGCAGTAGCTCAGAACTATTATCATTTTAGAACAAATTTATTTTAGTCTTACATGTAATTTATCAGTTTTGCAAGATAAGAAATGTGCTCTGTGCTCATAATTAAAGAAAATAAATTATTACTATACTGCAGATGGTTTGTCTTCTGTAGTATTTCACATAATATTTATGTCATCTATTATAATATTCCTATTGAGAAACCATCTAATCACAATCTGTTGACATAAACGAGAAGGTTGAATAAACAAGGGCCCCTCAGTGCATTTCGGTGAGAGCACAAACTTCTTGGTAATTTCTAATTATAGAAATATACCAGGAAAAGTATTCTTCATAATAATGAACGCACAGATAAACGTATATGTACAATACACACAATTGATTATTTAACAAGATAGCCTGTCTCATGAATGGCTTTATCAACACATTTAATAATCAACAGATTACCTTTTAGTTCATACATGCTGAAGAAAGCATGACGGACATAACTTATCCAATTATACAAATATTCAATGAAATATGAGCGGATCAAGATTCTTATGAGCTCACTTGACATTTTTGTGTAATTATCTATATTTGATTTATAAAATATTGAAAACTAACTTCTTAAACCAAATTAAAAATAATAATAAATTACACAATATATTTTTCTTCTCTTACTACGACTAAAACTTTAGCATTCCTCAACCATGACTGTAAGTATGAAAAATGTAATAGATATGAGAATTTTATTATTATTACTTAAGAATAGTAAATGTATAACAGTTATTTACTTAAATATGTATATTTAATAGGAAATAAAGTACAACACTCAAATGAATAACAATGACTTACGATTTAGAAAAATGCTTGTATCTGACAATTCAATTAGAAGCTGTTGAACGCTATCAGAAACTCTGGCTATGAGTAATTACTTTAATGAGCATAAATATCAATTGAAAATACAGGTACTAATTATCTAGAACATTACAATCAACGTGTACCTAGTACATAAACATAAGAAAACTAGATTTTGTATCCACTGCTTGAAGTTTGTTTGTTATATTGGGTAATTAGATCATTTGTGACACTGGTTAATATATTGTAAATAGTATTTTATATTTTAAAAGAGCAACTATCTCAGCATTACAGATATGAAAATCAAGGATAAATATTGAAATTTCACAATTATATCACCCAGTCTTAGTAAAACAAAGCACGATTTGTATTATCATTTTATGAAAAAAATATGATTTTTTGAGCAAGAAGATCGATTTACTGATGATAATTAAAATATATTCACGGTAGCATTAGAAAAATATCACATAATAACAAGTATTCTCACTCAATGCCCAAATATCATTTTGCACAAGACTAGCAGCTGACATTACGTCAAAATACGTGAAAATAATTAAAATCGTTGAGAATCAAATACACTTGACAAATAATAGTACATTGACAACACTGACTTGACAGACGAGCTATGTTGATAACATTGTAATACTACGGAATTGAAAATACCTCGATACTTGCGGTGGATAGACACAACGATCACAAAGGCGCTTGAAAATGTAGGCTGTTTGTTTAAAAATCAATTCTGACACATTATTCAAGCCGCGATTATTATCTCAAAAAACTCACCGAGACCTTGAGTAACACAACTCATTACACGACAATTAATGCCTCCCAATATCAGCGCGCACAGCCACACGAGCGCCGCAGGGACCTACCTAGCTCTGCTTCCATTGTTTTATGCACAAACAAGGAGCACAATGAAGCACTAAAATACTGCAATATGGACGGGGAACGAGCGTCGAAACGAGCGGATGAAGCGAATTAAAGATAATGTGCAGCACGGCAAGCGGGGCAGGTCCTAGCAAAGTTGTAAAACAGTGTTACTATCCAAACCATCGTAGTATTTCCAGCCCCCCTCCAGGTCAGCTTATCTCCCAGAAGCTGACAGTAAATAAACACTTGCATTATTTTCACGAAACCTTCCAAATCACTGGCTCACTTTGACGCGATTTATTATTAACCTGCAATTCGCACGATCGATGTTGCAGGTGCACGCGACGCCCGAGTAGAGTATTACGAGTGGTACATTTTTATAAAATATTTGACATCCAGCAACACACGGACACCCACATCAAAAAATTCAACACTGCCCGTGGCTTCTTCCAGATCAATGTATGTCTTTTTCTTTCACGCGCGTGCTCGGCGGGCGGGCGCGCGTGCGAGGGAGCGAGACGGCCGTACGGACAGGTTCATTCGCCGTACGCGGTGCGTACCGTCCCTTCCCCCGGCCGGAGCTCGAGACGAAGTTGAATGGACCTAAAAGACGCACTCTGCGATTGGATCGATGGCGTCACGTGAACGGGGAAATGAAGTCGGGCTCTCGCTCGCCACATTTCGCCCGCACGACGCGCGCGATTCAAACCCCAGCAATCAATCGCAATTGCCGATTACACTTACCTTGCATGTATGTTTACCTCGCGAGACCACGTTTACTGCTATTCGCATCAGTTGTTACTACGCCAGAAACTATGTAGGTATTTGTACAATAAATCAAAATACCTCATTTGTTCACAAAAATATACATTTGTATGTATATTATAATAATATTTTAGTTGAGGTCCTGTGTTTCTAGGCTGGCGGATAGCAACAAACTAACGAGCGTGTAGTACACGTGTGTGTTGTGCAGCAAGTACACAGTCACACATTTTTGAGAAAAATAGACTGTTGCAGTTACAAATGCATAATATTATTTGAGTCGAGGTCCTGTGATGCTCGAGCAGGCAGTACGTGTGTGTACGCGATCATCAATTTTGGAGAAAGATAGATATTGAAATATGTATTATTCGAGTTGGGAAGTGGTGCTGGTATTTGAAGGCCCGCGGATAGCAACAGGGCGGACAGCGGGCGGGGACAGGTAGCGGGCCGCGGCGCACTCACACGCTCGGGGCGGGCCGTGCGGGCGGCGCGGGCCGGGCGCGGCTTTGTGTGAAGTCACAGCCGAGGAGCGCAGACCGATACGTGTGTCGCTCTTTGTGACGATTCATTAGAAGCCCGCTTATGTCATGAATCAATAAAATTTATCTTGTTTTTTCGTCACACGGCTCTCGAGCTTCGTTTATTTTTGTTTTACGACGCGAAATAAAAGTACGGATTTTAAACGACACGTCGTAAAATGTTTGGATTTATTTGTAGCAAACTGTATCGCGAAATGTATGTTGATTTAGAATATTAGAATGTAGTAATGTTTACTTTGTCAGATGAAAATAGGAATTTAGAGTACAAATGTAAACATGATAATTAAAGGAATGTTTACCGTGGGGATTTTTAATCTTATTTAATATTTGGCATGCGCAGTTTTTGATAGGAGGTAAGACCTGCACTGCGTGCAGTACCCACCCGATTAGTGATCCCTCGTAAGTTTGTCCGATGCAGGAGTTCCTGTGATAGAGGTAAAAGGCAAAGAAAACCATATTGTATTATATTTAACATTTTATTATAATGCATCTCTACGTAAAATGTAATCACAATTCATATTGTTTTTATTTAAAAATGTACCAAATACATAATTTACTTTGCTTTAAAATACTTCAATTGCTATTACTTTGTGTTAACTGCAATCGGAGATATTGATTCTTCACTATAACTAGATTATAACAGTATAATTTCGTTTGCCGTCAGTTTGATAGATTAAATTGCATACCGAGACTTTTAAATTAACAATTAAAAACTTACATTTATACTTAACGACGATAATTATGTACAATAGAGCCTTGCTTTTCAATTTTATTAGAACCTAAATAGTATCACAAGAAATTCATGCTAGGCCGCTCGTCACTCTATGGATCCGTGGCCAGGTTACTTTAGATCAAAATGGCTTCTTTTCTTATTACTTTAAGCATTTGATGCAAATACCCTCCATAAATAAAATCATCACGCAAAATACACGTTGAACAATTAGTCTAAAAAATGGCAAGGTAATAATTATTTGATGTGATATTCAGTAGTTGATAGTTGTACCATAATTGTCGATTCCAAACATTTTAGTTTCATCCATATTACTTAAGTTATCAGATCTATTAGCAAGACGTAGGATTTTGCTTCATTCTTTACTTTACATAAATACTAAGTAAAGGTAAACATTAATATTTATCAACAAAAACTTTCAATTTGTGGAATATTATATTAACATCTCCAATAAAATGTGCCAATTGTCTACATTTTTTTTTTAAAAATAACTATAATGAGCTAAGTTTAAAAATTAATTGAATATTCAAGACGCATTCTTAAATTATACACAGAAAAAATCAGTTGTAGAAAATATATGGAGATATGATTCACAATGAGTACGATTCCATTTTATAAAAAGACAATCCTTCCGTAGACTAAGTACCTATATCAAATCACCACACGTTTCCCTTACACTGATTTCAACTATTTTCAAATACGTATTAGGTAGTGATTTAGCAGTCTTTTTGTAAAACATGAAATTCAAGAATAATGTCTTAGTCAAAAGCAGTATAATGTTAGAACCGAAGATCCACAGAACTTTGACTAAAATATTATTCTAGCAGTTTTCGAATGTTCACACGCTTTCTAAGTTACAAATAACTTGATGGCACCATATTATTAAACTTTCTTATAAATCAAAATTCATAGTCATTGAATAAAAAAGTGAGACAGGAATTTATAAAAAAAAAAAAATAACAATGTCACCTCTTATAGGTTTGGATATGTTTGGATCATGTTTAGCAGCAAAGAACAAATATCACTGTGGGATGCTCAGTGTCGTCTCATTCTATAGAACTAAAATACTAATTTAAAAAAAATATTATGTCGATTTCAGTAAAGATCAATAATATTAATATAAAAAAAATATTTATTTACAATTAAGAGAAAATATCAATTGAAAAAAAGGTACTGATAAAAATTAAAATAATTCAGTGATCAAAAACAATAATAAAGCTCATATAATTAAATTTGGTTTCGTGTGTTTAAAAAATCACATTTGACTGAGAAAAAGAATAAATTAGAAAATTAAATATTATGCACAAATAATAATATAAATAGAATAAAAGACAAGAATGACTTGTTATTTTATAAGGTACGAAAATATTAAAAGAAAAAGTTGTGGACATTAAAACTATTTGATTAGAAACACAAACTACAGCTTACTATTTACAAACGGGTACAGTTTGTTAAGAATTTTATTCTTTCACTGTACCTTTCCATAAATAATAAAAAAGTACACATATTAAAAGTTACAAAAAACCAATATGACAATTATCATGACTTCAAAAAATTTTGGTAAAGACAGGTGTAGAAATATGAAAGCCCACAGCGAATGTCAATGTTTATCGAATGGATTCTTTAGGATCTATTAGATTTTTTATAAATATTAAAGTAAAATATGCATGAGCCTAATTACACCGGTTCATCTGCCGGGATAAAGATGGACTCAGCAAACATTGACTCTAGCCACTGAGCAACAAACTGACCATTGATATCTTTCAAAATTGTTTTCATAATGTAACTCAAATAAATAATGTGCATTGTGTAGAAGTCATGAGTACATCATATTGTCACAATTCACATTAACACAATGAAATAAATTAGAATATAGCTTTTGAAGCAGTATATACACACAGTCTAACAGAAATGCATAAACTATAAGTATGAGTGTATTGTATATAGTGAGATTTTATTATAAACACATTTGATAAATATATCAAAACACAAGACATATATTTAATCAGAGTACTTGAAAGCTTTGTTGTGTATTAATAGTAAGAGCACAGTGTATATATTTTTTGATAGTTTCAATATTTTCATAAAAGTAATATAAAAAAAAACTGGGATGTAAGTAGGTACATAATGTATAGCAAAAATTCAGGTGCAAATTGCGAGTTTGAACTTCATAGTGCAGAGTGACTAAAACATCTATTATTTAAAACTATAGGCAAATTTACAGTAAAACTAATAAACCTATGACAGAAAGACACATTGAGATAAACAATCATCATGAGCCAAAAGATGTCGATGCAGTCCTACTAAGTTCTTTTCTCTGCAACGATCTATCGATGTCTCATGACCTTAAAATGTAAAATCATGCATACTGCTTTAAAGTGGTCATGCCACTTTAATCTAGTCAATGTTTGAGTCTTATTTTGTTTTTAGCGAAAACATGCAATCGGTTTGAATAAGTTGACTTGCTTTTCTACCGTCAGTATTTTATAACAAGCAGATACTATTTTATGATATTGGGTAGTCCTGGTCTTTTTAAATAGTTCATTTTTAGGTCTTGTAATATTTTTATATCAAAGTTAGAATGTTCAAAAAGTCTTGTGAGAGCAAAAATAATGATAAATGATTAAGAGAGTCCAGAAAAGAACGATGTAAAGTGATAATGTGAAAAGATTGTACATATTATTGTCAAAGAATATTCAATCACATGAATCAAGGAAGTAGGTATTAATTTAAAAGAAAATCAATATAAACATTACATAGAAAATAATTACAGAGAATATGAATACATAATGAATATACAAATATAATTGACTTAATTGTATTAATAAAAAAATTATAATGGAGGATATCATTTGTAAATCTTGACTATATAAAGGTGACAATTACAATACTTGTAAAAATTAAAATGACTAATCAATTAGTGACAAAACTAGGAGAGTTCTAACATTGTTCTAGAAATAAGAGCTCAAAAAAATAATCATAAAAAATATGCTAAGGTTTTATCAACAGTACAAATTGTGCAAATTAACCATGCAAAAACCTAACAGTATTTTTAATGTAATATTAAATATGAAAAAAGTTCCATTAAATAAATTAATTAGAAGGACACAACTGGACTTTAACAATACTGAAAACAATATATTTTTTACAAATATTCACTAACATGTAAAAAATATATATAGGTACCACACTTAATAATAGTAATAGAACATTATGATAAATGTTAAACTATCAATCACCAGTTAAAAATCACAACTCTGCCTACATGTTAAGCATGGTCGGTACAAGGTTGTAATGCGCATGGAAACGTAGTATCACCTCACATCCAGTATCTCTCATGCTATATGACACAGTTCAAATGCACTCACTCCTAAGTACAGACACGTCTGAGATTCAAGTGAGACGCAAGCCAGTGTGTAATGCTACACTTCACCAATGTTTCAATCTATACTAATCTGTGGAACAGTCAATAGCACACCTCAAATACACTAACCTAGTTGAATCGTTTAACTATTTACAAATCATTATTTACAATTTACACAGAATGAAATGAATCACTTTCACAGGTTATATTAATTGTACACGGAAACTTCTTGTACATAATACTTATAAAATCATTTAAAATTATAAATTCAAGAGAATTTTTCTATCAAATAATATTTAAGTAGTTTCAATTTCATTAAAGTAAATCAATATTTACAACACATACTCATTATACGTAGACAATAATATAATTTTATATTTTTGTATAAAGCTTAAATAAGCAAAAAAAAATGCTTTAAATGTAACTTACTTTATAATACATGTAGTTTTTTCATTAATATTATGCATATATTAAAACCATTATTTACAGAGTTAAAACTTTGAAATACCGGTATGTGAAAACATTCAAATTCTACAATAGTAGAATACAACACAAAACGTTATACTTGAGAATAATCTCTTTCTTATTATGCTTGACAAACTCCATTCTTCTGGCGTTGCACATTCAGTTTAGGTACTTCCTGCACTTCTTGGCTCCGCACGTGCAAGGTATCTTGACTTCCTCAAAGGGGAACTTGTAGTCATAGGTCAGCTCTTCTCCTTGGCTAATACGACGTAAAGCAAATATAAGAATATGCTTGTGCCCTAAGATGTCAACCACTCTGGAATAGCAGTTGGGCTGAAATCAAATATGTTTCAATTAGTAAAAAGTGTACACATTTCATATAAAATAAATAGCCAATACTTAAAATATGTATTTGTATCAGCTTTACTTTTATAGTTTATCCATAAAAATCTACTTTGACTATGGGCCCATGTCGATAAGAATTTGTATTAAATTGTGTTATTAAACTTTCAATGAACTCCGCTTGTTTATTTACTATTAAAATAAAACTGAAATTTGTTTTATTCATTTTATAACAAAAGGTAGTTCAAGTCAGTCAATAAGTCAATACCAATGAAAGACTGGTTAAGTTGAGTCATCAAATGATATGAAACTCACGTCACAGGAATGGTTGATGAAGCGTGCGGCATTTCCTTTCATGGTGGCATCCACAACAAGGTGGTCGTCCACCCGGAACATGTAACATCCGTTCACCCCGCGACCTCCTCGTGCTGCCTCGTACCTCCTCTCCCTCTGGTCTGCCAGAGCTGCTCGGATTACTTCTCCTGCATACTCAATCACCATCTCTCCTACAACCAAAACATATTCAAATTACTGTCAATGAATAGTGAATAAAAATTAAATTAACGATTTTTCTCATACAGAATTCAGAAAACTTTGATTCAAAGTTGTAACACATTTTCGAAATGTTTCACTCACCTGCTTCAATATCTCTTCTGCAAAATAGGCCTCTTCCATGTATATAAGATCGATAAACACCGACCGCTTGTTTGGATGTTTCCTTGAGATGTCTGAAGCGCATAGCCATTGGCAGTGTGCTGCTGGTTGGTCGCCTGCAAAATATATAACATCCTCAGTTAGCTGCAAAATTATACTTTCTCTATTTAAGAACTTAACTTACTTAAGAATTGACCTGGATTTTATTATAAATGCAGCTTTTTGGATGATTGAATCAATGTTATTTTATTGTGTTGGTCATTACCTGGAGACTGTGCTATCATTATCCTGAGACATGATAAGGGGTGGTGGTGGGTCCCTGTAGGGTGAGGCGAGCCAACTAAACATGTCACTCGAAGACTTTTTAATCGCAGGACCCGCCCTGGCACTGCCCCAGGAACTTTCACGGAAGCTCTCGAAGATTCCTGTATCAGAGTCCCAACCCGGCTGGATCTTACAGCCGTGCCTAGCCTTGTATTTTAAGCATCTACTCGCCTAAAAGAAATAATGTGAAACATTAGCTTATGCTACGTGATCATCCTAAAATATTTTATAATGCTAACTATGGATAAAGATTGTCATTTAATTGAATAGAAAACTTAGAAATATATATATAGTTAATTTGAAAAGGATATTAAGAAGTTAAAACAGATCTTACCCCTGGCAGCTGTTCAATGAGGTACTTAAGAGCGTTGTTGTTTAGTCCCAATATTTGCGCTCCGGACATGGACTGAGGCATGCTGTACTGAATAGGTGACAGTCCATGCTGCTTCCTGGCTTGCTGAACAGCATCCAAAACTTTAGACCAAAGATCGGTGAGTGAAGTAGATGTGTAGTTGAAACCATCATCACTGCTAATTTCGTAGATCATCTTGGGACTGTCATCCTTGGGTATTCTTCCACCTGATGGCGGCTGCTTGGTGAACTTTAAATTGGATATATTTTCAAGACTAGATTTACTTCTGATGAGAGTTTTACGTTGAGAAGATGTCGATAAGTTATGCATCTTAAGACCAGCGGAGGTTTCCTTTGACAGTTTGGAGAAATCAATTTTTTGTGCTGGCGGTTTCATGAGTTCAGAGAGATTCTCTTTTTCTTTGAGATTTTTTGACATTTTGTAAACATTTCCAGATGGAGGATTTTTATGGACAAGTATTTTGAAGCCGGAATTGGCATTTTTTGTAGTGGTCGGTTTGGCCGCTTCAGCCACTATGGCGGTGGCAACTACAGGACTCTCTGTCACTACAGGGGTGGTTTCTGCAATCAGAGTTTGTAATTTTTTCCGTTCTTCTAACTCCATTAGTGATTTTGATTCCTGAATAGCTTTAGTCAGGTCACTGTCAACTGCCATTTCTTCATCCTTAGTGTTCAAGTCAGGCATATCATGACTGCGTGGCGCCGGTGGTTTGGGTGGCTCCACTCTATTGGTTTTGGGCCTTCCAGATGTCTTGGCTTGAGCATCTCTATGGATGGGTAAAACTCTATTCATAGGTCTCATCGACTGTGGAATAGGATTAACTACATTCGTTGGAATGCCAGTTTGATGGGGAGGAGCTTTAGGAAGGGTGATACTTGAGCTGCTCTGAGTCGGCAAGTTTATAGGGGTACTCAAGTTTTGACTTGGCAGAGTTATGGAACTATTCAAATTGGCGGTTTGCACATTTGCATTGGTTTGTAAGTTAGGGATTTGCATTGGCAAACTTATCTGATTCATAGACTTATTGCTAACGGACTGCTGCATACAACTGCTTCCTAGATTATGCTGAGGTAAGTTGATCTGTTTCATAGGAGAGTTTGAAACTTGAGGTATGGGTATAGGTCCATTGTTGACGGGTATTGCCATAGGCTGCATATCAGCATTCGAAGCTTTAGGTTGGGTTTCAGACGAATCCATAGTTCTGGGTATCGGTACCAAGTCATGACTGACATTTAACATTGGCCTATTTTGATTTGCATTTTGAGTCTGCTGGCCCAAGCTCGCCGCAGGAATATGAGATATTTGACTCCTGTCAGGGAAGTTATTCACCTGACTACTATTGCTGTTCATTTGCATATAGTTGGCCGAATTGCTGCTTGAAATGGACAGTGCCGGATTGTGCAGGGGTTTATTGGAAGGAGACTGCCCAGGGAGAGGCAACTTGGAATTTTCAGCTTCAGACCTCATTGCAACATTATTTGCATGTAACGTTGGGACTTTAGAGCTGCTCTGTTGATTATTAGTGTTGGTTTGCAAGTGAGTATTTTGGTTTTGTGGCAGTTGGTGTATCACATTGTTCAACTGCATTTGATTAATGGAATTGTAGTGGCTCGGCATGTTAGAAGAATCCAACTGATCAGTAGAATTGTTTATTAAGAACATCTGGTCGTTCATGTGATTAGAATTCACTCGATACTGGGGAGGAGTACCACTGTTGTTGACGAGAGACATCTCACAGTGATTACTTTCTGGTATCATTATTTGATTGCCAGAATTGTTTGTTATTTGCATTGGGCTATTTGCTATTTGAATCTGATTACTCATATTGTTATTGATGGAAAGCTGACTGACTGCATTCAAGTTGTTGATTTGGTGTCTCTCATTGGAATTGGTGGTGAGCATTTGAGCTTCGGTAATGTTGGCTTCTCCTTGATTGTTATGATCATGTTGCATATGGGTATGACCAACATGCTGCCTATTGCTAATACTGTTGCACAAGTTCCCATTATTGGGTATGTGCATGTGGGTGCTAGGCATCTGTATTTGACTATTTGAAGAGCCATTAATGAGGTGCATATGATTGATGGTGTTGCAATTATTGCTCTGTATTTGATTGTTTGGTAAATGTTGTTGGTTATTCTGGGTATTGCTCATCATCTGGTGATGTTGATTAGCCGAAATGACAATCTGTCCATGATTGTCGGAATTGACGATTTGATTTTGGTTGCTTGAATTGACCATTTGGCTGTGGCTATTGGAATTGACCATCTGATTTGAATTGTTATTGACAATTTGGCTTTGATTATTGGAGTTAATGAGTAGTTGGTTCTGATTGTTGGAGTTGCCCATTTGATTGTGGTTATTTGAGTTTGCCATGTGGTTATGGTTGTTCAGCATCAGGTTATGATTACTGGCATTCGCCATTTGGTTTTGGTTTCCTGAGTTCATAACTTGGCTTAGGCTGTTCTGATTGACCATTTGATGTTGGTTCATCAATAACTGCTGCTGGTTATTGTTGTTTCCGACCTGATGCTGGCTGCAAGTGTTGTTTATCTGGTTATTACTCATGCAATGCATTTGATTGACATTTCCATTTGGAACGTGAAGATGAGTGTTGGGAGGATTCATGAGTTGTCCTTGGCTAATGTTCAGTTGACCTCCCAAGTTGGTGTTGTTATGGGATCTATTGACATTATTGACATGCATTTGTATGTTACATCCAATTTGGTTGGGTAAATTACCCATAGGTGTGTTATTTCCCATTGTATTGTTGGAGGATACTTGGTACACTTTATCTCCTTGCAGTGACAAGTTCATCATGTTGCCAGGCAGATGGAGTACATTCACATTGTTCTGGTTGCTGGTCATAACATTGTCAGAGATTTGATTTGGTGCATTTCTATGAAGATTGCAAGACATGAGATGAATATTGTTAGATTTCTGGTTATTGACATCATTATTTCCACTGGAGTTGATCTGCTGGTTAGGTATTTGCATTATATTCATACAATTTCCTAAGTTATCTTGATCCTTATTTGTATTCTGGTTAGCCTGGAGTACATTTGAATGAGTCGCGGTGGAGTGGAGTTGCTGGTTGATGGATCCAGTGACAATATAGGGACTACATAAGGGCACAGACGATGGCATACTGACAATAGAATTTGTGTTATTGTGCGTGGAAGTACTGCTGAAGCTGCAGGAGGCTTGAGATAAATTAGAAGAGACACTGTTATTGGCATCAGCTCCTGAATGCTGGCCTTTGGTTTGCATTGCGGCTTCACTGAATATTGGCTGACCAAACTGGGTTGTGTAGTTTCTTGCATTGTTCAGAGATGTGCTAAGTACAATGTGATTAGTGGAGCTACTTGAAGTATTTAAAACTTGGTTACTGTTCATCAAGCTACTATTGATACTTGAAATAATCTTGGCTTGTATCTGAGCTTCGGTGTTCTGAGATGTCATAATCTGTCCCTTGGAGTTTCCATCAGGTCCTGAATGCATCGCATTCTGAGTCCTCCATTGTTGTTGACTGACATTGGGCTTCAATTGTTGTTGTTGCAGAGATATTTGCTGATGTTGAGATGAAGAAGAGTCATGACCGATGCCGCTGTTAATCGTTTCTTGTTGACTTGAATGCATATTTTGATGACCCATGGAGGACTGTAGTTTTGTTGAATTATTTCCAGTGATTACTGCACTCGATATTATAGGCTGACTCAGGTGTATTGGCATACTACCGACGGAAAAGTTGCTCTGATTGGCTTGAGTATTCAGAGGAAGCTGGATGCTACTAGGCTGCAGTATATTGCTTGTCTGCATAGGTTGAATATTGACATTTTGTTTTCCAGGAGCGACAGTGATGTTTCTTGGATGAATATTTTGCAGAGATATATTATTTCCAGCTTGGTGCGGTTGTGCCAAGCTGAATATAGGCTGGTTTGGTTGAATAGGCATATTTTTAATTCCCTGTCTGCTGTTGGAGGTTGTGTTTCCTTTATCAGCGGGCTGTATGGTTATATTTGAGTTAGATTTACTGTTTTTCTGACCTGCTGACTGCACTGATATGTTATTGGTGGATAATGCTTGCGTGGGTGTTAGTGCTTGCGAATTGACCACGTTAGGTTGAGATACTATGATATTATCTTGAGGAACGTTATTCACAACAACATATCCAGTGGGCATTTCGACAATAGGTTCTATTTTACTGGCTTGGAATACCTGAGTGGTGGTAGCGGAGAAACTGCTATTTTGTGCTAGCACACCTTGCATAGCAGTAGAAACAAATTGTTGGGATGACATAACAGTATTCTGAACAATAGTTTCGAGACCATAATAGACTGGTTGTGTTGTCAAATACATACAACCAGAAGAATCTGTAACCATTTCCAGGGTCGGGGTACCGCCAAGCAGTACTTGATCATTACAAAACTGTAATCCTTGGGGTAAAATTGTTCCTTGAGGTAATATTGTAGTTCCAGGTTGCTGAGATATGATGGTGTTTCCTTGAGTCTGCAGAGCAGATTGTTGCAAGAGATTATTTTGTGAGTTGCTCATGCTGTGAGGCACAATAGTAGGGCCTTGAGACTGCATACTGTTAGCAGGTACCAGGGTTGCCCCTTGAGATTGCATATTCCCCTGCGTCAATCCTTGGATAGCGGTGCCTTGTGGTATAATTGTTCCATTTTGAGTTTGAATGGTCCCTTGAGGAATAATGGTAGTCCCATTCTGTGTCTGGATAGTCCCCTGGGGTAGGATCGTAGCTCCTTGCGTTTGGATGGTTCCTTGAGGAGATATGGTCATCCCCTGGGGAAGAGAGCCTTGAGGTAGAATTCCCATTCCCCCTTGAGGCAGGAAGACCGGAATGCCTCCACTAGGAACGGCAACGAGGCCCCCTGTTTCAGTTTGTTGGATTTGAAAAGTTTGTGGCATCATTCCTCCCTGAGAAATAAACTGGGTAGGAGCAGGTTTGTATTCTCCCTGGGGTGCGATAGTGGCAATATATTGCATATTCTGTCCTTGGTGTTGTTGCAGTGCTTCTACATACGACATAATATTTGGATTTCCGACTTGCTGAACAATGATTGATGGCTGATTTGAGGAGCCATTAAATTGAATGACGGCATTGTTAGCCCCGATGGGTAAAGTTTGTCCATAGTGAGAAATAGGTTTATCCATCTTTGGATGCCTCTTCATAGGTGTTTTACTGATTGTGCGGCTTCTTCCTCTAGCAGCTTGGAAGATTGGTTTGGGTTGCACTTGTTGAGGTTTCTTAGGAGATTTTTGTACCACTTGCGGTAAAATCATTTGGCTTTTATGTTGTATGTTAGGAGAGGCCATTCTAGGTGCACATGATGAGGGCATTATTATAGTAGGTCCATTTTGGAATGAGATAGGGGGTCTTACAAAATTCATATTATTACCAATGGAAGTTTGCAATCCTTGTATGGAATTAACGGGAAGTGTTATAGTCTGACTGTTCGGAATGTTTGAAAATGTTTGCATCAAGGGACCTTTGTTTTGGAGGTTAGACATTATATTTTGCTGAGGGCCTGATATTGTCAACAGTTGATTCGGATTGGATAATACTTGAATATTTCCATTATTGGGCAAAATTTGAGTAATATTATTGGGTTGAATTGCTTGTAACCCTGGGCTTGGTTTGACACAAATATTATAAGGCATATTTGGTTGACTGTGGAGCATTCCTTTCTGGCCAATTGCCGGGTGATTCTTAGGAGGACTGATTGGCATGTGAGAGGCAACCATTATATGGGGTTGAGGAAGAATACCCTGACATGCATTTAATTTCGGTTGTTCTTGAATATAGGTATTCTTCAAATGCATAGCATTCATCATCTCCTGGTTATTGGTGTTGGGACTCGGTGGTCCAGGAGATTGAGTCTCCACAATAGTTCCGTTGATAGTTATCTGCCGAGTATTAACAGAAGTTCTACGATTCACCACAGGGCCAGGCTTGGGACCACCAAACTGTTCAGAACTCTCAAAGATTACATTCTGGTGATTAACATAAGTTGGCTGAATGAACTGACCATTGAAAGTGCCCTGCATAGTCAATGCTCTTGAATCAGGAGATTTGGGTGTTTCTCCTTCACTCTCACTGGTGGAAATCGGATCGCAATTAGGAAGATGGCGATTGTAAGAGTCCTTTGTTCTATAAGTATAATGACACCTATCACACCTGACAGTTTGATCCAATTGACCCATTCTGAACATATTATCATCGAGAGAAGTCCTCACAAGCATGTCATGTGATGGGGTCATATTAACATTGGAAATCGTCATGGAGTACTGGCCTTCGTTGACAGTAGGTCTGAAAAATACGGGATCTCTGGGGTCTCTCGGAGGGGAACCACTCTCACTGCTACTACTGGAGACGTCATCCGCTCCGTCCAGTTGTAAGATTGGAGTGAAATGGGTCTCTAGAACTGTCATAGGGCTCGAGGGAGGAGAACTGCAGTCACTATTACCACAACTGAAATCATCAGCCCCATCTAGTTGCGAAATTGGACTGCAATGAATTTTAGTGTAAAAATCAATTACTTGCTCATTTGGTTTGTCTGCTTTTTCATCAAGTTCATCTTTATCAAACGTTATTGTTTTTTCAGTATCTGATTCATGGAGAGGTTTGTCTTCTTCGATAGAGCTAATAGATGCATTGCTTTCATTCTCTATAGTAATATCGTCAGGCAGAATGCTTTTGACAGCTTTTGCTTGTAACTGCTTTTTAGTTTCAGATATTTCTTCAATTTTGAGTTTGGGAGTAGCTAGACTCACGACAAGATCAGATGTCCCATCAACGACCATGACAACGTTTCCGGCAGATTCAGATCGAGGGATAAGGCCAGGTCTGGATACTTTGCACCTCTGGAACTTACTATCAAACTTTTTGCAACTCCAAGACAAACTAGATCTTTGATTGCTACGGCTGGCTGCGAGGTTCTTTAGACTAGCTCCCTGAAGAATGAGTTCTGATTTGCTTCTCTTCAATTCTTTAGTAGAATCTCCTTGGCTGTTGAGAAAGTCCTCTAGCAAGTCTTGAGTTCTTCCATCTAACCAATGTTCAGAATTGTTGTTGGAGACAAAAAGGCTCTTTTTAATTTTGTCATGAGCAGATTCCTCAGCCGGTTTATTAGGATCTTCGCTATTCTCTGCACCCTTACTTTCTCTTACTGATTCTACTCCAAAACCCTCATTCTTGAGATCGATGGCGATGAAGTCTTCATAGGACATCAACTTGGGAAATATATCTTGCATAGAGATTCCATCTAAGAGATCATGATTCAAATCTTCAAAGATGGCATCTTTGAGTTCAGGAGGAAGCAGATCTGCTGTATTTTGTGGTTCTTCTTCAGGGCTCTCATCCTGCTGGTCCTGCCTGCATAGTATTTCCAGCATATGTTCCATGACTTGTTTTACTGCAAAGTCTTCTAGAGATACACTAGCTGAGCCGAACTTCATGGGCGATTTGTCTTTCTTGGATACCATAATGGCGTGACCTCCTTTGTCTAGTGACTTGTGCCACGATCCTATTTCTGCTAGTATTCTGTCCACTTCATTAGATTTCATAGAATGATCCAGAGTGATGTTCACACCCAAATCGAATGCAGGACTTGGCTCAGTTAGAAGGAGTTTAGTACGAATTGTGTACTTGACAATTTTCCATGGTCGTTTGGTAGACCAATACAATCGAGTACACAAGAAATCTGCAGGGATGAGTACATCATCATAGTCAGACACTGAAGGTATGATTCGGCCGAGATGTCTTACGGCGAGGGAGCCGAGAAGAAATTGCACTTTTTGGGGTATGGCATACTTTTTCTTTTTGCGATCCAATTCCACATAGACTGGTCGAGAGAGTTCAAAGTCATTATCTTTTTGTAAAGCTTTGTTTTTTATATTATCCACATGCGCAGGGCAGAAGACTCTCTTGTCATCTAAGAAGGCGCAGCCCACACTGCGAGCACAAGTGAAATGATACGTCTCACTGCAGTTCTTGGCACAACATCCTACACTGGCACCTTTGCTAGTGCAACTAGAGCATTTAATCATTCTTCCTCTGGAAATGGCACTTTGTATATTTTGCAGGGAGCCGTCTATTTCCTCGAAAACCTCAGCTGACCAAAGAGCACAGTTAGCATGGATCCAGTCTCCTTGTCCGCAGTAGAGAAGTCTGCCTTCCATGGAGGGATTTCCTTCTCCTATAGTCTTGCAGAGTATGCACAGTCGAGAGTCATGAAGACTTATATCATCGTACATGTAATCGAGAGAAGATTTGTTTTCTTTCACAAGTGAGGGGACTGTTTGATCTTGAGCTATTGCAATATCCTTTATAGCTTTCCCGTCTTTCTTACTCGCTGAATAATCAGTTATGTCTTCATCTTTTAAAGATTCAGTATCATCATTATCATCCTCAATTTCTAAGCTAGGATTCAAACAATTGGATTCACAATCAAACCAAGGGAATGACTCTGTAAATACAACCTTGTAAACTTGCTTGATCTCTACCGATACAGTTTTGGAGATGGCATCGAGCATGTCTCTGTTGAAATCCTTCACTGATGTATATTCATTAGAATTCACTCTTCTCTTGACGTCTAGGAGGGAAGTAGATAGCTCAGTATCCTTGATAGAGCACGTACATTTCTCACTATCACTTTTACCATAATCTATTTTCCCTTCAGTTTTAGAAGCAAAAGAGGCTCTTCGAACTGTTGAGAGAGGCATCGAATCGGAATCGCTCATATTGTCATCAGTACACGTGTCCATATTCACATCAGATGAGGCTTCACTGCTCACAGACATCATAGAACCACAGTCATCTCCGGGTTCGCTCTCCTTTTCATCATCCCCTGATTGAATACAATCCTTAACTTTTACACAGCAATCCTTAATATGGAATTTTTCCTTGAGATGATCAATGGTTCGATCATTGGTTTCACATGGACCAATGGAAAGACAAATTTCATTATTCTGTAACATGGATTCTTGCAACTTGTGAACGGTGCCTTTAGCTTTCCCAGAATTTTCTTTGCTCATGGAGGGTATCAACCCGAATCTAAGCTGATTACTTTTAAGACCAAAATTGTATGTTTCTGTACGACTGGCCACCACAATTCTCTCTCTTTCGTTACCGGATTGGATTCTCGGTTGCGGGTCTTCTATACCCTCCATTGAGCCACTATCTGAACTTCCAGACCCAGCTGACTTGTCCACAAAAAGCAGTCGTTTTACGGCCAATGGAGAAGCGCACACACAGGCTCTACGAGCCACGGGAGTATTTTTGTGGGGAGTAAGTCTGAGCAGAGCGCAGGCATTTTTGTTTTTTGCCAGGGTCTTAAGAACACCGACGAGCTTGCCACGCAAGTAAGTGTGCAGGAGAGTTCTCCAAGGTGCACCGTCCGGCATGCAGTGTTTGCAGATGTACTCCACAGAATGCGGCAGTGCAGAGAGTAGCTGATAACCCTCTCCACTTAAACCCTCGCAGCGAGCATGAACCCAACGTGAGCACCATCCACACTCCATCATCTATAAAAGAAATAAACAAGTGATGCAACTGCAAAATATTCCAGTTATTATTTCTTAAAAAATAAGAGAATACTCACTTTACTATCAAAATCGTTATCTTGATAACATCCTTGACATAGAGGACAGTAGTTTCCTTTTTGCCTGAGACGGAAACATGACGAGCAAAATGGAAGATTTCCAAGAAACTTTGTCACTTTAAAACTATCACAGCTTTTGCATTTTAGACACGAATTACATATCTGAAATTATACAAATGAACATTGTAGCATATGAACACAAACTAAGAAAATATTTGTGATTCAAGGATATTCACAATTCTAATAATGTAATTAAACAGTCATTAGTCTTCAGTATGTGAAAACTACTGGAAATGAAACAATTCTGCAAATTTAAATCCAGTTATGAATAGCTTCTATTATACAAACATGCATTGACATACTGATGACCTTATTTACATTCCCCTACAAGATTATTATTAAATAAATATTAAACTTCAAAATGCACAATCTCTAATTATACATGTTTTTATTTGAAAACATCAAATATGTTTGAGAATGTAAACTTTAAAAAAGTTTAATTTGTGAGAAGAGAACTCTTGCTCTCTGTACCTGTGGCCAGTCGGTTCTGTATTTGGCAGAGCGGTTGGCTGCCAGACATGCAGCGTGAAAATGTCCATGGCAGGCTCTACAGCGTGCAACGGCAGGACCGGGCTCGCGGCGTCCACAACGCAGACACAGCACACAACGTGGGCACAGCCACCATGCTGCTGCCACTACGCCGAGACCCCCCTCCGCACAAAATGGGTGGTACGGTTCACAACAGCCCAGACAGTGTATCAGCTAGATATTAATAATTATGTTCAGATATATTTTGATGTATTGTATATGGATAAATTCTTTTCTGTGGAATCTTTAGCCTTTACCTTCTCTTTGCCTCGACTGCCGCACAAGAAGCACACTCCAGTGACTGTGAAGGTTGTCGATCCAATGAGTCCCCAGCCTGTATTGCAAACCTCATCGGGATCATAGGACTCCCAAAAGTCTGTACAGATAGCCTCTGTTTGTCTTTGCTGGTTGTATTTCTGCTGCATTACCTTCGATACCGTTTTTGTCTAAAATTACCACAAATAACAAAAATTGCAACTCAAGTTAATCAAAAAATTAAGTTTTTTTAAGACAGTTTTCTTCAATGTGATCAATACTACTTACATTGCTAATATTTACGAGGTGTTTTGCTTGCTTCTTCTGAATCACTTCAACCAGCTGTGTGTTCCCATCAACTGCCTTAATTTCCTTTTCTCCCTTGAGATTTTCAGTAGATGATGCTTTAACCTCGAAGAGATCATTTTCTTTATTGATATCTTTTAGACGAACTGAATCAAAACTGTCAGTGGATTGCTCATCTTTAGAAACCTGAGAAGTCTCTTTCTCGGTTTCTTTCTGAGGAGTAATCACTTTACTAACAGTGTCACAGTCATTGCAGAGATCTGGTGTGACATTTTCTTCAGGTTCCTTATAATCAAATTTATCAGTATCGATGACAAGTGTGTCATCTCCATCAGATATGTCCTTGTCGTCAGTGAGCGGGAACGTAGCAATAGGTTGCCCAAGAACGATGGAAGCACTTCTACAGACATGCTTGACTCTAGGACCCTTGAGCTCCATTTTTTGTCTCTTGGTGGACTCAGGCTGTGTTGTGGTATCTACCTTATCTTTCTTTCGAACTTTAACTCGAGTGTGACGACGCTTTCTGTTGGTGTCAGAGCGGTCATCAGCATCAATAAGATCTTTAACTTTTTGTTTATCAGGCTTTGACAGTTCCTCGACATTAGTCATCTAAAAAAAAAAATAATGTTTAATTTAAGAAATGACATATTTGAAAATGTTTTATGAATTTCAGAGATGCTCAATTATTTTATTATATTGTATAAATATACTAACCTTTTGTTCATCATCTACTATTTTCTTGGAAACACCAGATTTGATAGTTTTAGCTGCCAGGAGACTTGAAGCTTCCACGTGAGGAGTGCTGTCATCAGCGGGCACGGGTGAATTGGATCGTAGTGGGTCAGACTGTGGAAGAGGACTGGCAGACGGAGTCGTGATTGGAGCTGATACTGGAATTGGAGTTGAAGCCGGAGTCCTATGTCCAGTAGATCGCATGTGGGCTGGTAGCATGAGTTGGAGAGAAGCTGTGAGAGGGGCAGGCACATGAAAAGCCTTGATGCACATCTTGAGCCAGCAAGCGTGACATCTGGCTTTGTAAGCACAGCGCAACGGCTTCCAGTGTTGTGACCGAAGAATAGGGGGTACTCGACAAGTTCCTGAAATTTAATTTGTGAAAATAAGCACAAGTACAAACAAAAATAGCATTTAAACTTGAATATTAAATTTGAAATTTTGTATACCATCTCCTTTCAAACACTGCAAGAGAGGCAGGGAATTCTGAGAAACGCTTTGTTTCTTGAGCATCTTCGAGATGAATTTGCGACATGATTCACATGAGTAAATGCCAAATTTGCGAGCTTGACGGACAAAACGATAAAACCTGACAGCACCGCAGACTCCGCAGGTGACAGTGCCTGGAGGATTAGTTGCTGTAAAAAAATAATATATATGAAATAACATATTAAGCATGAAATAATATTTTTGAAATGATTTAATGACTTAGTTTGAAATTAGTCTTGTATTTACTTTCTCAATAATCAGTTATGAAGTCATAATTGTGCAATAAACGTTCTCTAGCCAACGAGGTTGGTTTACTTAGTGTGAAATAGATAAATATATTTTTACATTAATTTGATACAAAAAAGTCGAATTTTTCTTACAGTGGAAGCAAATTTACATATACTCATTCTTCCAAACCAGAAATAACCAGATTTATCAAGGTATTTGGACACATTTCGGTCTTCTCTAATCTTATTCAATGAAGCAATAGTAATAATTAAATATTATTATATTACTATAGGATGAAGGATTGCTAATAATTAAATACTTCTACATTAAAAATACAATTCAAAAAGCTGTTAAATGAAAAGGAAAACCTTTACGCATTTTAAATTAAACGAATATGATGCTAATGCTTTTGTCAATAGCTCAGTGAGAGAGGACATAAAAAACGTACTGAGATAAAAATTCTTACTCGAAGTATTTGGAGTACTGCCAAAGGTCGAAAATGGCCCGTCAGCCCCGACACTTGCGGTCACCACATTATTGTTTAGCTGCAGGCGAGCTTCTCGCAGAATCACTTTCCCGCTGAGCAACTGAGATGATGCCTTCTCTTGCAGGGGTAACTTCTGATCTAGGTCACTGTCTTCCTCACTTTCAGAACTCATCAAACTCTCTTCTGAATCGGATGAATCTGATGAACCACTGCTGCTCTGGTCCGAAGTGCAAGGAGTCTCAGATGTATTCCGAGACGGCTGAAGAATTCTTCTAGATATTCCATCTTTGAGCTGCTCCTTTGAAGATTTGAGTACATCAGAAACCTTCTCAATGATCATGGATTCCGAACAGTCATCTGCAGTAGGTTTATCACTTCTTTGAGAACCACTCTTCAGCCCACTGACAAAGGTGTCCTGAAATGATGACGATAGTGACTTGACTGATGCAGAACCGAATAATCCAAGCGTTTTGTCAAGATACAATGGCTTTGGGGCAAGAGGGTTGAGACACGAGCCCCCATCAGGATGCTTGGAGTCTGAACTGTCATTGCTGTTGGCTGAACTCTCGCATGTCTCATAGGCCTCATCGTGACAAATACTAGGGACATCTGGCGAGTTCAAAATCAATTTTGGCTTCTTGAGAACCTTAGCGGTGACTTGAGAGTTAGCATTGGGGAGAGGGCCACTATCTTCATTGTGAATAAAACGTTTGTTGGGTTTGATGACCCGTGAGGAATGCGCGCTATGACTTGGCAGTATGAAACGCCGTCCATTAGCATCTTTGTCTTGGACAGGTGGAGGGGACGTACTACTCGTCCCCTCAGTCAGCGGAGTAAATCGGAGCGATGACTTTTTCACAGGAGGGCTCCTGTTATGTCTCGCTCGAAGCCCGCCAAAATCTACACACGACTTGGATCCGAGGTCTGTCAATTTTGCAGGCTTCAAGATGTTGTGAAATGTCGTCTGTTCTGATGTTTTGAGTGCAGATTTCTTCTTGATAATCGATACTAGCGGTTGGTGCGTTTTAGACGGCACTTTTCTCAATTTGAACGTATCACTATAACTTTCCACACTGCCGAACGTCACAGTCTTCTTGACGGCGGTGACGACCTTGTCGACCTGCATCTTCTGTCGGGACCTGGTCTTCACGGTGCTGAGCTGCGATTCGTCCGCAGACGCGTCCGGACCTACCTCGGGCTCTCCGTTCGGGCCGCTAGCCTCGGCAGCTACCCGTTTATCTGTCTCATTTTCAGTCGGCCCCTCGACTTCCTCCTAAAATTGTCAAAACGAAAAACAGGTTAAAAAATGACATCTCGCGAAAAAAGTCCAAATATTTCCCGGTCATAAGAAGTAAAAAGATCGGAGGATCGATAATAAGCCGCTAATTCTCGAATGCAGCATCGAAAAGATGCT
This sequence comes from Atopsyche davidsoni, assembly GCA_022113835.1. Lineage (NCBI taxonomy): Eukaryota > Metazoa > Arthropoda > Insecta > Trichoptera > Hydrobiosidae > Atopsyche > Atopsyche davidsoni. The sequence goes on along the minus strand of JAILWY010000006.1, from coordinate 1,929,411 downwards.
CTGTCCTTTGTTGACAAAAAGCGCAACAAACGTCAAACAGTACGCCTCAAGGATAAAGTGTGCGGGTCATTTTGGTATTTTCTCATATAACATGTCAACAGCCGTCGAAAAAGGCACGGGCATCGCTATTCCTCGTCTGAAACTGCATTATTATGTAGAAATGAGCGATTTCGGTGGCAAACGCGAAAACCGTTGCGAGCGAAGCCAGCGACGAGCCGCTGGTCCGCCAGCGAAATTCGCTAAAACATGTAACACTCACATTACCGCCGCCGGCGACCGACGCACGGACATTTTCATCGAGCACGGTGTCCAGCAGGACGCTAATCCGTTTTCTATTCTGGAGCTTGAACGGTTTACCGGGGAATCTTGACCTTCCCATGTTATTCGGTGACGAACGGCCCGCGACCCGGCCGTGTTTCCATTGAAAGCGGTGAAACTCGCACGCATGCTCGCGGGCGCGCGCGGAACCGAGACGCGGCCTGACTGTCGTTTACGCAATGTGTACAAATAATTGCGACGTAATTCACACTCGGGCCATTTCTCATGCCGCGGCCCGCGGTACGCGATGCGCGATCCGCGATTCAAGATTTTATATATCCCTCCGCCGATTTATCGCTTAAATTTTTATCTTAAAATTGCAAGTCGCAGCTAATGTTCGCGCGCGAGCTCGCTTTCAATAGTGTCGCACTGAATGTAAAAAATGTAGCATGTACATTTTTGTCAGTATTTTTGTTAACGTTTGGGGTACACAAGGCCACGGTGTGAACGACACCTGGCTTGTTAGTGGCCTCTGACAATTACCGACCAATCAAAGCGCTCCGTGAATCCCGACAGCCAATTACAATCGAGCGGCAAAACAATATCGACGGCGATCATTTACGTATTTGTATCTGCTCGGTGTCCCCGAGAAACCGTACTATCAATGAAATACTGAACTTCATAACAATCAAATATCAATTACACCGGACTCTTCAATGCATATTATCAAACTACTGAATTTTATATTCAAATATAAATTATTTATTACACAATGATCATACTGTACAAAAGTAGAGTAAAGCGATGTTGCGGTTCCTGTAGAAAGTTTATATCCGATTTTGAGTAAAAATGATGATCGGTTAAAAGGTATTTAGATAAAGCAAAGTTTCGTATCGGGTACAGTAATGTGAAATGAATACAAAGGCCGCGGTATTCACGAGAATAACATGTAGCCCCGTACCTGGCATGTACCTACTACTAACCCTAAAATTACGCACCCTCGATCATGCGTAAACGGAAGGGAGGGGATGCGAATGGGGGAGCGTAAACCTAGGTGTATGACCCCTAAATACGAATATATTCCTACTAAATGATGTCCAAAATTAAATAAAATACCGCTATTTAAACTTATATTAAACTTTACACGAGCAAAACTCCAGCTTTCGATTTACGCAAACGCACAAATTCGGGGGTATAAATACGTACCGTGTGCCTTGCACAGAATTACCGAGCGATTTCTCAAAATCGCCGAACTTGTAAAATACACTCACAATGCATCGCACAATTTATAATCCAAACATATTTTATAATAATCTAAAACGCGTCTTCAATAAACTCACTTTCACAAACTAAACTTCAACCCCGCACGGCTAGAGAGAAGTGCATAGATCCGATGTAAATACAACACTGCACTATTAATTTGACACGGTCACTCGAAACTATTTTCTGTCGCCGTAGCATCCCTCCGACAGAGATTTGGTTTTTTTTATGTGCATCTTCAGGGAGGAGTGTTGCTCGAGCTGGTGCGTGAAATTCAGGCGGGTTTGCATTCAACTTTGGCGAGTTTTCGGGAGATTTCCGAGATGGCTCGAGTTTGCTTGTTTCGCGCGCCACGGCCGCTTGTTTATACGTCGGTATATTGATCGACGCTTATCTTTCAAGATGAAGGCGCAAGGGACACCCCTCCGGTGCTAGTGGGGGCTCGCAATGTCAACAAGCAATCACTGCACACTCGGGCAAATAAATAAAAAAAATATCGCACCATTCTCATAATGGTGTTTCTTTTTATTATTATCCATAATTTTTATTGAAAATGCTGTCGATTTACTTACTTGCCTGGATTGATATCTTGCACAGCTTATATAAAAATAAAATTTTACTTACCTATGTGGTCACAAGTAACAGCTATTACTTGTCACATTATAAAAATAACTGGTAAAAAAAAAAATTAAGACTTAATAACTACACAAGTCTGGAATAATTTATTTTCTAGTTTTATAGATAGTTGTAAGTTTATAGTAATGTTGTGTATTGAAAGTGAGCAATTTGTCTTTACGCTTATAGTTGACTGCGCGAAGCTTCAAATCATTGAAAAAAGATTGTTATAAAAAAGAAAAAAACATGTATTTTAAGGTTACATCTTATTTTCTTAAATAAAAATATTTACAGAAATTTCATTTCAGTATTTTCACCATCGAAAACCTAGTATTCTTATTCTATGTGTATGAATGAATGTTTATGAAGCATGCAGTTTCAGTATTGAACTGTTTATTGTTACCCATAATCCAATGTTATAATTGTTTTTACAGTCAAATTAAACATTGATGATAGTATTCCAGCCAAAGTTACCATTGTGTGTCTTTCGGTGTCTCCAAAATCTCTCAAATGAAGAAAAAAAAAGTGTTGTGATGAATGTTATGATTGGAATATTTTGCAAACTCATTATTTTTAGAAGACTTGTTCAGTATGAAAAATTAACAGTGAATAAAAAAAGTTGGGTTAAATCGATCATGCTCAATTGAGAATAAGAAAAAACAACTCTGAAGTAAAACAATTTGAATGAAAAGTTACTCATAGTACACTAAAGACTAAGCATGGAGTGCCTAGTATTAACATATTTTGTAGTATTAAAGCTACAAAATCTATAATGAGTTTTGCAATATTGTCCGCTAGTGAGAAATGTCGAAGAGTACATTTTCTTTTTTTATTTTTTTTTTATTTAATATATCTATACAAATTGATAATAATTAAATTAAAAACAACACAAAATAAACGACATAACTAATAATCCATTTACTAAATGAAACTTACAAAGGTATAGAAAATTAAATAACATTTTTAAATGTTTAGCATACCATTAAATATATATATATTTGGGAATAAATCAGCGATTTCCTTGTATATCACTTGCAGACTTATATATTTTTTATTGAGTGTCAAAACCAAGTATACATTAACCCAAATTTAGAGATTACCCATTGGCAACTCTATATCACATGAAACACACTGATATAGAATACACTGCCCACCGCCCTCAGTCAAATCATTATCATAATTTACAAGTATTCTACATTCTCCTAAGACAATCTGTATATTTTAAGCTGACCACCATTTAAAGTTGCACAAAAGATATAAACATTTTCAAAGTGAATATTGCGGCACAAGCTACACAGAAAGGACCCACTTATGGTAATACTCAATTGTAATAAATAGGTTAAGATGAAATTACTAGTATAGACATAATATACAAATAACATAGCTATTAGACATGGCTGAATGTTTTCAGAGAAAAATAGCTTAAACATTTTCTCCTTGAAAAGATTACATCAGTCAATGCAACCTGCAAACAGAGAGGTCACACAAATATCACTATTTTTTAGCTTTTCAGATAATGTTAAGGATTTTTCATAAAAGAAAAAAAAAACTGCATTTGGGCCACATTTGGCACAACTTACAGAATCTCAATGATTTGTGTTTAAATTTAAAATAACATAAGTGAAATCGGTATAAAATAAAAAGAAGCAAACACCAATTACAAGTTAATAACAATCAGAATTGAGCATATTTATGAAAGTAGGCATACTTCTATAAATAAAATATTTGATTCATTATTATAATGCCAGGAGTCTGGTGAATTATTTGAATCCTTCTTACTTCAGTTTAGTTTTATGATAATTAAAGTACTTCAACGTTGAATGTAAACAAAAAGTCCCATCGAACATACATAGTACTTAAGGCATAAAACTTGGGCGGTAAAGATAATGTATGCTTTGAGAATTTTGGTGATTACTTTTCGATTGATTAAAGATAAAGTATTGCATTTTTGTACTGTTGTCAATAATTTATGTATTATATTGATTGTGATTAATTTAATACTTTTATTTCATTCAAACGATTAAAGAAAAAGCAAAGATAAAATTATTTATTCGAAATAAGGATAAACTGTATCCATGACCTTAGGACAGGTTTACGAGAATTCTCACACAGCATATGCCATGATTGACAAATAAGCGTTTAAGTTCCTAAGGGTGTCCTGCTTTGAAGAGGTTATAAAAAAGATAAATAAAAAGATACGAAAATAGATTACAGGAAATATTAAAAAAATAATTTGAATACCCTAGTAGTCAGTGTTTCAAATATAGTATATTTTATATAAAAAAAAGCTAACAAGACTATTTGCAATGTGAAAACATTATATTCAATGTATAGAACATATAAAACACAATAATACGAAACATCTGACTCAAGAGTATGAAAAAAATAAGTACACACATATAAAATAGTATTATTTGATTTCTGTTCCTTCCGATTCTTATAGTTAATGGAGTCTTAGAGACATTGTAGAATTCTCAAATACATAATATGAAAATACACTTGCCACTAACATCCCTCAGTAGCGAGATGCTCACATTGAGAAGTGATGTTCGCAGGGATAATATGCCCAGAATTCCACAAGCAGAGTTTTCCTAAGCGGTCTCGTGACACAGTACATATATTTATAACGACATGACAGCTACGATTTAAAGATTGACCGTTTACAATTCCATCTTGGATAACGATAAAAGTGCAATTACTCCGATAACATAAAATCCTACATCTACCTGAAGTAAGGCATATGGCAGTATACTCGGTATCGCAAATCAACATCTTAACCCAAAACGACTGAAGCGCGACGCGATGCACATGTTCATTAAAAAATTTGATTCAAATCGCCTGATTTACACACGCAACTGGATCTAGTGTCAATCGGGGAGAATTCGACGTATCAGTTTGTCAATTATAGATTATGCAGTGTGAATGGAGACACCGGCTGACTACATGAGTGACTGGGCAGGGGCGCAGGGGGGCGGTGGGCCGGGAGGAGGAGAGGCTAGTCTATGAAGGACTGCTCCACGCATGCCTTCACCCGCTTCTCGTACTCGCGCCGGTTTTCCTTGTACAGCTGCGCCGCCATAGAGTTGGCCGGAGAGTTAGGGTTGGGATCACTCAGTAGCGACTGAAATCAGAATGTCAACATTGCTCATTCTACTCACCATGGCAACTAATATTATAAACTCAGTTTTTTTTCTATCTAGTGTCAGTAAGGCATATCAACACTTGTGTTTACATAATAATATATTAATTATTGTGATAATATCCACAGTATAATACAGATTCATTTTATTAAATATTATGTTAATGAAATATTTTAATGTATAAAGGTTAAATTAATCGGTGCATATAGATATCGAACCTGTATAGAGGTAAGGATGGCTGAAACATCATACGTGGGGCTCCATCTGTTTTGTAAAATGTCCAGACAAATTCCACCATCAGCATACACATTAGGATGGAACATTTTGGAAACAAACCGCACTGTTGGCGGTTTATTAGGATATTCCTCGGTGAATTCTATTGTCAACTTGAAGGTGCCGTCTTCAAACGGTGTATCATGAGGTCCGAATATCACAGCATTCCAGATCATTATATTATTATCTGTTGGAGCACCAGACACTCCCGTAGGAGGATCTTCCTGTAATCTGAAACATCATTCAGAAATAAAAATTAGTTTACCAATTAATAAAAAATAATTCATTATTAAATTATAGCATTAAAGAATATAATATTTTTGACAGAGAGTACTTGGTGGAATTCCATTTTAATATTTTTGAGTAAAATACTAGAGTGATTTTCCACTTTTTCGTTTTTATTTGTAACCGGTTTCGCCAACCTTTCACGTTGGCATTATCAAACTCTGTTTGATATAGCCAACGTGAAAGGTTGGCGAAACCGGTCACAGATAAAAATGAACATGTGGAAAATATTAAAGTATACCATAAAATAAAACCGAGATGAACATGATATAGAACTTGCTAGTAATCAATAAAGAAACAAAAATTTAATAATATTTTTCGTTACTTAGTAAATTGAATGCAATATAATGTAATGTTGGATGTAATGTTATTTGCCTGTTATGCTACTATCATAGATGATATTATTTTAATATAAAAATAAGTCTTTACAATGTTACCTTGTGGTGTTTTATCCATAACAGTAGAAATAGTTTATATCATGTAAATTAAACACAAGGTTTTGTGATTGGAAGATGTCCAATATATCACCGAGCAATTTAAATACAAGTTGCATCAATTGAAAATATTATGAAAGTTGTATCATAAATTACAACTCGTATAAATTATTTCTAAAGTAACAAAGCATGTGAAATCAATATTTTATTAAAAGTATTGAAATTGAGTAATTATGAAATGTGAGTGAAAATAGCTGTAAATAATTAATGTAATGATTAAAGTAAATGTATTTACATTAATATTTGATTGAAAAGCAAGAAAATAGATCAATATAAAATGTAAATAGTAAAATAATATAAATAATTAAATGAAATTAAATTTTAGAAATCATAAAACATGCGCGCAACTTCGACATAAAACTAGACGATTAGAATTCGAGTGAATGACATTGAGTTTGTCATGAGTGTAGAGAATGTCCAAGTAATTATTTGTAAATTAAGAAAATACGAGAAAGAAGAATACTAGACAAACCAACTTTCACAACCTTTATCGTTGATATAATTACGTGAATCACTACAGAAAAAAATATTAGATTTTCTGTCGATACCTAACCTGATATTACAAAGAAAAGTTTTGTTGGAAGGCGATATGAACGAGCATCGTTAGAAAACAATAAAACCACAAAATATTTAAATGATAAATAATACACGTATAAATGGTAAAATGTTACGAATAACAGTTAAAATGACTTCATCAAACCTTTTGAAATCTCTCATTAAGCGTCTTCTGGCAGGAGTTGACATTATCTAAAAACTTGGCCTACAAACACTCTTAGCGAGCGTAAATCACAAATATACAAGTTTATTAACTAATAAATAAACGATATCTTCAATTGATTTCTTTATATATGAGGATTTGCTTGAACAAAATAATAAATACACACAATAGAATTCTCACGGTCGATTATTCACTAAAATTTTTTCTTGTGTCATGGCCGTCTAGTTTTACACTCGAGTGAAGTCAGGCTCGAGAAGTTTCCAAAATGAAACTCACTTCCGTGCGCAAGTATTTCCAGCATCGTCATGTTACCCAGAATGAGCTTGTCTATGGTTTCTCGTATCTTCTATTTTGACATCTGACAGTTGTGCTACACGCTCGCTAACGGACGTGCGCCCGGACAAACGTAAACATTACAAATTTGGTGCTTATTTAATAACAACCATGAATTTGTCCAAGAAAATTGAAATCAGCAGATCGACGGTACTTTATTTAGTTTTATATGACGGTGTGTCATTTTTATTTATTATAACCATGCGGTTAATAATCGGCGGCTTTTTTGATGTTTTGTTTTCAGTTTATAAGTTTAAAAGCCGAGCTATTGAGGAAGCAAGAAGAAGTCAGCAAAGCCAAACAAAACACAAGAAATCAAATTGAGAATTTTGTACCCTCGTCCAAATTTAGCAGTAGTAAGGAATCAACAAATTCAGCTGCTGAAGAAATAAAAAAACCACCTGATGCAGAAGAAGCAGAGGCCCTCCGGAAATCAAAGTAATGAATATGATCTAACCTTAAAGCACTTATTATATTATATTTATTTTATTAAAATAAAAAATAGTTTTATAGATAAAAAAGATTATATTTGAAACAATATTTTACAATTCAATGATTTCATGTGTAGCTCTTTTCCAAGCTACTTTTCCAAACTTTTCCTTTCTTACTTTTTAGTATTAGGATATAATTTTTTTCATCATCAGACATTCCATCAGAATTGTAGATTGTTAAACCGGTATATATCATTTTTATAAAATAAATATGTACATACACATACATAAATCTAAAAACACTTAGATAAAATATGTTGTTACTTTCCAATTAATTTTAAAAATCATTAAAAAAAAAAATTTGAAAGTATTTTTTACAAGTCCATGTAAGTAATTTGAAAAATCAATTTTTTTTAAAATTATTTTTTTTACAATAATTATGAATATGGAAAGACTTAATGGACTTGGATATTAAATAATATTTTATTTTTAAATATACTAAAAATATCCAACAAAGTACATTACTCATAAAAGTATAGTGATGTTTTTCTAAAAATATATGAGAAATTTACAGATTCATGAACATTATCATTAAGTTTGTTTTTTGGACAGATTATTTCTAGCTTCGAGTAGGAAATAAATGCTTTGGTTTTTTTCCTTAGGTTCTTTTCTCGACTATCAGCTCTTCCATTGGTACTTCCTCAGTCACTTTTTCTTCTTTCCACAAAGAGTAAAATATATTTTCGATGGAATAATCAACATGATAAAAACAATTGTAATCAAATCCATGGTTATATTAATAAATTGTTTTATTTTGAATATGAATTTGAAATTAATGATTTTTTAAAATAATACATTAATTTATAAATATACATGTAAAATTATGAATTTATTATGAAATAAAAAACCATAGAGATTATTAATTTGGATGCTATTGGTATTGTTGTAAATAAGTTTTTAGTGTAGATGTTTTGCAGTTTATTTATTGTTGTCTTTTTTCATTATTTCAGAGAGGCACTAGAAAGAAAAACTAAGCTATATGATCATCTATCCAAAGGTTCGACAAGTAGTGAAGGAAGAGATGATTTATTCCTTGTTCAATTTGACAAGAAGAGAGAATCTCAAGATTTATCTGTTCCTGGCGATTCAACAACTACTAAGTGTGACAGTGAAGACAACGTTGATGACTTTGAAGAAGAAGACAATGAATGGTGAATAGATTCCAATATGTTAAAAAATGAGATATTCTAATTTTTTTTAAATTATAGTACCGAAATCTACTTTGTTGGTAGTTTTACTATTTGTTTCTGTATTGGTTCTGGTGATGGTTGTGTGATTTCTGATTCATTAAAATATCTTTCTTCTGGACGATGACTAAACAGTGCATCTAAATAAACATCTTTATCTCCAACATAAATCAAATAACTTTCTACAACACATAGTTTTTTAATATGATGTTGCATCACAAGAATGTAATAAAAAAACTGATTTGAAATCTATTAGGTTTATACGCATTGTATTCAATATGCACTCTAAATATGTTCCCCAATAAATTGTAGATAAAGCCCACAGTAAGATTCTCAACATGGACATCAGAGTAAATCAGTACTGTTTCCCTGATTCCTTATGTAGAACTGCATTTCACCCTGATTTTCTGTCTTGAAGTAACCAATTTATATCAACACATCCAGGAATTATATATATTGTAATTCAGGAATTGAATATAAAACTATCCCAACTCTCACATTACATAAAACTCTGTGGAAGTCACATAATTTTTTTAAAGCACTAAAAAAATACTTTCTAAAGTAATCCAGTCGGTGGTCTGCAAAAGCTAATTAACTAAGATTTGATAAAATATTTACTTTGTAAGGTGAAACAGGTTTTTTAAATAGACACAAACTTCTTTAATAATTTTATTTATTTATTTTTAGGGTGGATTATGTAGATTGCCTTGGAAGAACTCGGCGCTGTCATAAATCTGATTTGGATCATGTTAAAAAAAGGGACGAATCATTGAAGAATTCTTTGAATCCTGACAGAGAACCTTCTCCAACTATTGAACCAAAAAAATTTGTCAGGGAGGATGAAGTAAATATAAATATCTGATATTTTGTAATTTTGAATTATCGTAAAGGATGATAACAATATAGTTTGTCCTGTGTCATTAATAAGCCATACCTGGTACTATATCTTGTATAGTATATTTTGTAGTGGACATACACATACTATATATAGCCTTAACTATACTGCACGTTTCAATTTGGTGACCATTGTATCGTTGATTGAACCTACTAGTGTTACCTGGAGTATGTCGAATATGTATTTTATATTGTAAATCCATTTATAGTGAGAATTGTGGAAACCTGTAACCAAAGTGTGGTGTGAAATTTAGAGACTGGTGCCTTGAGATGAGTGGAGTTCAGAGGCTTGCAACCCTTAGGCCGTGTTTAAAGGATCTTTCAACATTATTGTAATGCTCACACTTCTTCAAATTATTCGCTATACGCAACCAGATCTGTAGAAAGACCCCAAGTGTGCGACCTTTGATACTTTCTCAAATATTAAGATCATCAGCCATTGTAAAACTCCCACTACTTTCACTTATTGTCTTGGAAGTTATTGCATTAACAATCTAAATCTGTACTGTTTGGTAACATATTTTTTTATATAATCAGTATTATTTTATTTCAGAGTCCTCCGAAAGATCTCCTGCCACCTGATGCATATAAGGAGATGTTGCGCCAACAGTGGGAGCAGAAGGAGCAAGAGCTTATGAAGAAGGACACTGTCCATTATGAAGATGTTCTCTTCAACGGTGAGTCCTCAAATGCTTATTTAATTAAAAAATCAATACTGTGCACTTATCTTTTCACGTGCCGTGATTATTTAAGTATAAAAAATAGTAAGTTTGGTAGCTTGGCCATATTTAACACATTTAGTTTATATGTACTTTATAATAAATCTTTATTTCAAAAACACAATGGTGTAAATAAGGGAATCGGTTAATAAATTCAGTTTTCTTCTCCTTAATTTAATCTTTATTATATAACAAAATCATACATATTTTTTAATTTCCTTACAGTTCACATTATTTTATTTTCTTAAATGTTTTTTTGTAAAATTTGCAATACATAATTATGAAATAAAAAAAATGACTCTGAAGAATGTTGCAACAATAAAATCAAGAATTGTATCGGCTAAGTTACACAATATTGTGAAATAATTCATGTGAATCATGTAGCATTATTATTTACATCTACCTACAAAATGTTTTGAATTATATGATTATCGACTAACTAGTGAAAAAGACCTGAAGAGTCGTGCTCTTATAACTGATAATGAATAAAAATACCGAGAATATTATCAGAACTCATTAATAAAAAGACTTTGTTTAAAATTTAAATATTTACAAACGTAAAATTAACTTGTTAAAAAGCAACTATTCGAAATATGTATTATCAACGATTTACATCTTTAAGGCATTTAGGGGCTCGTTTTTAATGGAATGGTTTTTGGAATGCTAATTTGTTGTATAATTTATCACTTTTCTATCTACACAGGCATAGTTCAAATAATTTCTGGCTGTTATTACAAGCATGAGTTGAATAAAACTGTCCTTAGTACCGAATTTTTTTAAAGTAGCACAATTTATTGTACTTAAACAAAAACATAAGAAAATCTGAGATTCTCAATATCGTTAAAACTTAAACAATCTTGTTTATAGCCTCATTGATAGTGATTTAATATGAATAACAGTAAGTTTATTTATTGCTAATTAAATAATATTACAACTACATATTTGTTTGGTCTATAGGGGTGCTTTTATTTGTGCTATTATTCCAAATATTATATAGGTGTATGATACCTCTTCCAAGCACCAGTATATAATACTCTACCTCACTACATGTGTAAATTATAATTAGGTGTTGTCCTTGGTTTTCTTACAAACTCTAATATTATTTCCTAATGAACTAAATATTTTTAGGTAACGCTAAACAAACGTTAAACGTATTAAATACATGAAACTTATTCACGAGTTGAATATCACAAGGGGATTAGCATACGTCGTTCATTTTATCGCTTGATCTACTTTATATTTTATCATATAAGATTTTATATTACAATCAGTTGAAACTAACTTTATACAAATACATTATACTTCCCTCGATATTGAGGAGGATATTGCAAATCAATTTCTGTTTTTTGTTGCAAAAATGTCTTTGTAATATTTAATAGTTAATTGGAATGCAAAACAACTCAGTTAGTGATTTTTTACCTGTCTATTTGCTTCATTTATTTCCATCCGTGTTTCACCGAAATTTATATAAACTGTAGCTAACCTAAAAGCTATTTTTTCAGTACAGTTCAATGTTTATATAAGCAAGTCTGATATTTTTATCTCGTGAAAGATCAATTTATATCTATAAAGATGAAAATACTTTGAATGGAAGTAATGATACTGACGTGATGGAATGCATAAAATTTTGAAATCTATAAAAGCGTTAAATAAGTAAAATATTAATGTTTAAGATTTGAGATTAAACGAAGATCTTGAGTGCAGCCGTAGTCCATATGGCAAAGCTGAGAGCAAAATGTGTGTAGCTCGACGGTGCGATGTTCTTGGGTGACTCGGTTGTCGTGGTGGGATGTTCTGTTGTCGGAGACAGAGTGGTGGGTGCATTGTGAATCTTGTGACTTCCACTGCCGCTACCTTCTGAAGTGTCTTCTTCATCATCGACTGGTGCACCGTGTTGAGACTTCTTGTCTTCTTGTCCCAAAGCAGCCGGTAGAGGCATCATTGCAATATGTTCTTGGTGTACTTCACTGGTCGCTGGCGGAATCTCACTTTCAAGCTTGGCACCCTTAGTGGTGTTTGATGCAGCTTCTTTCATAGAATTTTTAACTTCCAGTACGACCGGTCCTTCGGTTGATTCATCAGAAGCTGACTCATTAGAGGTAGTCTGGGTTTCTGTGGTTTCTTCTGGCTTAACGGATGTCACTGTCGAAGTCATGTCGGGTTCTTGAGTGGTTTGAGTAACTTCATCCACTGGAAGTACTGTGGGTGTCACGGTGGCAGACTTTGCTTGCTCTGCTGATAGTTTGTTGTTACACAGTGTGGTGTTGCAGGTGCATACAGTAAAAACTGTCTTGGTTTTAGAACAAGCCTTCGCAACGCATCCCTTGGTCATCTCCTTAGCGCAGATTCGTGATACCATGTAGGCTGTAAACAATGATTAGTTTATTAAAGTTTTTGACTTAATTAAATTGAATGGAAAAATTATGTAAAAAGAAAGTATTTGAGATACTGAACCTTTTATATTTTATGAAAATTTTGAATAATAAGTATGGATAAGTTTTATTTGTATGAAATAATTTTTGTTATTTGATTACTAAATATGCATGGCGGATATATATTCAAAAAAAGGTTATGTTATAACAAATACCATTCATGAATTCATGCAGCGCAAAAGAGTTGTTCCCTAAAATTAAAAATTTAAATTACTCTTTACTTATTTTTGCGTTCCTTTTATTACTATGACTGAAATATTCCAAACAAAATTCTGTGAAACATATGTTCTTTTACTGTCTAAAATTCCGTACATCAACGAGTTGAGTTGTGTTGAAATACACATATTATTTATTAAATGACTGCTTACGGTCTTGACTGGTAGTTACGGCACAGTATTTATACTCTGGCCCGCAGTCAACTATGAAGTCTGAAGACTCTTGGAAGGAATCGCAGGGTGGAGAGCGAACACTTCGGAACCAGTGGCTGGCCTGGGGACCGCAGGCATAGCACCGTTGCCCTGGTTCCATGGTAGTGGATGCTAGAAAAAAAAAAGGCACTCATTAATAAAATTATTTATTGTTAAAAAACTATGTTCATATGATAATGTTAATCTTTTCATATTCGATTTATTGAATTTACTATCAAAAGTTATGTTTTGATTCTTATATTTTTAAAATATTTCAAATTATTTTTTTAAATTTATTAATTGTAATACGAAAACAGCCGTGGAATGTGATTCTTAATTTTATATTAATAAATATTCGGCGGATTCCAGCAGTGGATAAAAGTTGTACCCTCTTGAGTATAAAAACGACCACGTTATTACGATTTATTATTCCTAGTAGGATTTTTAAAAGGGTCTGAATTTTAATACAAGTACTTTGCTTGTTTTAATTTTCTTGGACATACACACAAGCTGGCCACAACAACTTTATGCAGTCGTTAACTTTGACAATATTTTTCACTGCCCTATTTAAATTACCACAGCAAAAAGTCTGGTTACTTTAATGAAATATTTTTAGCGATGTTTCCACTTCATAAAACTTTCTTACAGTAATTGACTTACTTAATTGTTACTTTTGCACGAAATCGATTTACTCTGTGAAATTTACTATTTTTTTTAAATCTGGTGCTGCAGCAGTGTTTTTTTTTTTGGCCAGTGGTGTATTTCATATCGTGTTAATTAAATCTAGCGCGGGTCAGGGCTCGGTACAAATTGCGGATCGGGCCGCCCCCGCCCGGGCTCGCAGATTATTCTCCGAATTAATTCTTCTCTCCTCTCTCCGGTCTCCGGGACAATCGGTCTTTCATTATTCCCGGCGTACAAATTGGGTCGTGCGCTTTTTTTTTTTTCGGTGTAATTTGCAAATTGGGTTAATTGCTGGGTTATTAAGTATTTATAATATGTAGATTTTTTTGGTAAATCTATTTTCTCGATTTGCCTTCATTAGCGAAAAGGTTATGTAAATAACAAAGCTTTTTATTTAAAATAATTTTTTCTCTATGTATCATGGGGGTGTGCAACAAGATTTTACTGTACAGTGTTTACAAAACGCACGGTCGTTTTATGTTTTGTGAATATCTTCGTATTGAAATATTATTTGATCAATTCAATTCAGGGTACTATGCAAAGATGTTCATAATTGCCTAAACGGCTGGATGTACAAATTATGCTCCTTGCGATGGCAATATTGAAATGAACTTGGGGGTACATTCCACATCCCCTGTGAGCACCCTCGTGGCGCGCGACTCCAGACCTTGTCGCATTTACTATTCCGCTCTTATTAGCGTGAAATGTAAATTTGATAGCTCGTTCCACAGAACTTCCACCTTTCGCTAGGTTTAACTTCAACATACGTATGTAACTTTGAACTTCGCAAATTTAAATGCGGTGCTACCGAGGAAAACTTAACTCAAAGATTATATTAAGTGTTAAAAGCCCAATGGAGCGGGCCTGGATGATTCGTCTCCCCCTTTTGCGATTTAATAGATCGGGTTCGACTCCGAAGTGTGTCTGGTGATAATCAAAATAGGTATTTAAAAAAAGTTTGTGTCGGCGGATACGACTCCGTTTTGGCTCGTGTAAGAGAAAAGTTTGTGATTTATTCCCCCCCCGTTGTCGCATATCATAAATCGTCGTTATGTAAGCAAAAAAAACTAAAAAACGTTGAATTGAATCTCACATTCACTACTGACTTCGTATTTGTATAACACATAGCCGAAAAATATCTGCTTAACTGTTATTTATGTGTTTTTTTCAAAAACTTTTTTACGCCTAGATTCCTAGATAATAGCGTCTAGTGGAAGTGAATTTTGGCAATCGCTAAAAAAGGATAATTTGATATCTATTTTTTTTTTAAATTTAAGATAAATACAAGTACTGAAAGCTTATAAGATTTTTATATAACATATAACGCCTTATATGCATAGTACGCTTTAGTACAGTAGTTTTCCTCTTACTTCTTTCCTCTTCTATTTTATTACGAAATTACTATCGCGGCTACCCAGGTTTTATAAAAAATCTATTATATATTTAGTTTCAATTTCGCCTTGTTGATGCAGCAGCACTTTGTAGTGCTGTCGAGACGGTCGTGCTAATTACACCGAGAAGCTTCCATGCACATCAGGCGCAGTAGCATGGACATGTAAACTGCAAACAGTCCATAGCGTGCGCCGCACAAACACAGGTGTGCACTTCCCATGATAATTGTGTGACGTCATTGCGCTACAGGATGTTCCGCCATTGCACAATACAATGGCGCCGGACAATGCGATTCAAATAATACAGGGCGTAGAGGAAGGGTTGCGCTGCCCTCAGACGGTGGGTTAAAGTAATTTAAAAATACTTATTTCTCATAGATATTAGAAACATAGTTTTATACTTGAATGAAAATATACTCTACGTAGGTATTCTAAAAAATTGTTTTCTAATCATTTTTACTATTAGTTTTATTTTCATTTGTGATTCTTTGAAATAATAATAATTTTATTATTTTTGCAAGACATTTTATGATGTATATATATTCAATCATGTACTTCATTTGTTGAAATATAACGTTGAATTAAACAACGTACTTAGATGTACATAAAAAAAACAGCAAAAAAACTTATTGATAAAAATTGAGTAAGCAAATAATTCTGCGAGGACAGGAGTGGCACAGATCCACCGCACGATACGCTAAGTATATTTTTAATTATGTGTGATTAATTTCAAAAGTTTCTATTTAATTAACTCGGCGAAGGGAGTAATTTTGCGGGTGGCTTAGTGGGTATGTATTCATAAAGACATACTCGGAATAAACTTCATTGTTGCGTCAACTTGGCACATTCGTCATTGTCACGGCAGAAAATAACCGATGCCCCCCTGGAGGCTTTGTGGAAAATGTATCAAAAACACCGTGTGCCCGGTTATTTTGTTCATTAATAAAAATTGCAAAATACAAACGTACAATTAGGCACACGTATGATCTATCATTCAAAATACTGACAAATGATTATATAATATTTTTATTCCAGTTTTAGAGTATTTTATACACAGTAACAGTAGTAGGAAAAGAGCCATTAAAAATGAGAAATTTAACGTGGATGCGGAGTTTTCGCCTGTGACCCAGGATATGCTCAATAAGATCTGGATAGCAAAATTTTTATATGATTAGTATATATTCAGAATGCTGTCGGTCAACAAGGCGATGTCCGCTCTACTAGTAAAAGTGGCATATTTAATGCTCACGTTTAATGTTCGCAGTGTGAATTTCCACCGGACCATGCGGACCGATTTCAATTAATAGCACCGGTTCGCAAAATTCACACGTGTTCATGCCGGGGTGCACGTGGGGCGAGTTTCATTACTGCACCTTTGATTCCGGAAGGCTAAAAGCTCCGTAAAGTTCGGAGGGCCGATTATGGCGGATTAAACTTCGCCACTGTGTTATTTCAATTAGTTATTCCGCCGGCGTATTGTAATTCTGTAATGCTAACGGTTGCATTGCGATTAATCCAGTGCAATGTGGGAATGAGCTGCATTTAATTAAGAAGAGCGCATTACGTTACATTATGCCTGCATTACATTTCATTAGCGTTGTTACTTTATTAATCTATGTATATGACTCACATAATTTAATTTATTTATGGTGTAGAAGGACCCGGACTAAACTATTCTCCCTAAAAAATCCTTGAACACTGGGTCAGCAGAATATGCTCAGTGAGATGGTCGAAGTATGAAGTACATATGCCGTTTTTTTTTTTTTTTTAGATTTATGATGGTTTTTTCGCGGTTTTTAATCGAAAATCTTAATACAACCTTCTAAAAAGGTGCAGAATTTTCTACGAATTTATTGAAATTGGACTTTTTAAAAGATTTATTTGTACTTTGAACAATAAATTTCAATTTCAAACGTTTTAGTACCCGACCCTTTTCATAATAAACCCCCGTATCGAATACAGTCTCGTGGAGATTAAATATTCACAATTATTTATTATTCATCCCTTATATTTCTATCTTTTCATTATTGAAGCAAGTATTATTATTATCGCAATTTTTTTTTTGTAAACACTTGCACCTTGATAACATGAGTGATATTCCACATGTTCGTTTTTATTTGTGACCGGTTTCGCCAACCTTTCACGTTGGCATTATCAAACAGAGTGAGATTTTATATAATAATAATCAATTAGGTAAACAATTGTTAGAGGGAGAGGTTGTTGGAAAGAGAGAGAGAGTGATTGTCAGGTGGTAAGGGCTAATGTGACTTTAATGTACCTGACAAGTGGAAGATTCTATATAATTGCAAATGTTTTTATATATTTATGTGGTAATTATCTAAAGTAGTGGCTTTGAGGTGTAGCAGCAGTTATCCTGTGTTGGGGTTTGTCCTGTAGTGTGTTTATCTGTAAATAATAGGTGTTTGCGCAGTAAATGGTTTTTTAAAGATGTGATTTAGCAATAGGGAATAATAGTGGAGACTTATTGAAAATAACCTGGTCATTAAGCAGGTGCTCCGGTGTGTTATCTTTTATGCGATTGATTTCTAAAATCTCTTGGCGATCGAGTTTTGTGCCTTTATTGTTAATATGCAAAATTTTGAGATTGGAGTTCTTCGTGCTTATTATCAGAGAGGTGGAGGCCTTCTCTTATGTGGTCTTTGGTCCTTGTGTTGAAGGATCTACCCGTTTGGCCAATGTAAGTGGCGTCGCAGGAGTCGCAGTTGAGTTTGTAAATGCCACTGTTTCCAACAACCTCTCCCTCTAACAATTGTTTACCTAATTGCTTATTATTATATAAAATCTCACTCTGTTTGATAATGCCAACGTGAAAGGTTGGCGAAACCGGTCACAAATAAAAACGAACATGTGGAAAATCACTCGAGTATTTTACTCAAAAATATTAAAATGGAATCCCACCAAGTACTCTCTGTCAAAAATATTGAATTTCTCAATATTAAAGGATTTCGTACTTTGAAGTATTTTAACATAGCAGTGATCTGCTGATGTGTAATTAATTAGCCGTGGTCCTGAAGGGTATGCACCCCCTGCACCCCCTGCAGAGCCGCGGGCATGCGCCAGGTGGCGGTGCGGATAACGCTCCGGTGCGTCTCACAGTACTGTTAATTAAACAACCCGCATACATTTCCTACTCCGCAGCCCCAAGGCTCGGCTTCTGCTTGAACCCCCATAGCTGTCATTCTAATAAAACTCTCGAATATTTGTACAATGCTTATTTAACATTATTCTTATGTTTATTTTTAATAACCACACATTGTCCGGTTAAATCATAAATTGAATATTTAATTGTGCGAAAATTCGCATCAAAGTGGTTATATCGATGTGTTTAGATAATTTATTATTTTCCAATACGCGAGTTTTTCTGGACTACAGAAAAGCTTTCTCAGACAAATAAGTTATTCAGATAAAGTAAAAACATTTTCTGGGAAAATAGCTTAGAGTTGAATATGATGCCACACTCGACTTCGCCTACGAAGGGGATCGGAAAAAAAAAACATTCGTAGACGCATCTTTGATTTACCGATAGTGTCGTAGGAATTCTCGTGTCCTGTTTTTTTTTTTTCCTTCTTTCACTGCTGTGAAAGCCTGAATTTTTTTTTTAATAAATTTATTTAAAACGCTTGAATTCTTTCCGGGTATGTGATATTGCTTATTGATTTATCGAAATGACAAAATGAGATTTATATTCTAACATCCTTAAAGTTCTACAATAATTCTACAAAAGTGAAAGGCGACGGTATATGAATGTGCTGTAAAAAATGTATATGAAGTATTTATTACACATGAATACTTTGTATTTGACAAATAACAAATTTTCCGAAAATCTGTGAAACTCTGTGAATGAATATATAAACAGACTATAAAACTTCACTGGAAATCATAAGGGTGAATCAAGGTATATTGTACATTAAATTTACTTTTATTAAATTGAAAATATACTTATATGTGCTCTATATTAAATTTATGAATTGAAATTGCTATTTGTGTTTGACGATGTGTAAATCGATGTGATGGTACAGACAGACATTCACTGCAGCTGATGTTTGAGTTTGATGTATTAGTAATTAGAAACATTTTGATATGCAGTGCATTATCGAAATATAGAATTGATGTGACATCACTCGTAATTCTAGTGTTTTTTTTTTATCGTTGAAGTTATTTAATTATATTTTTATAGTAACGTTTCGGAAGCTCTGCCCTACGTGTGTCACGTGACATACGTAGTACGTTTAGGGAGTTATCGGTTACGGTAACGTTGGCGATTATGAAGGCTATATGTCAGGGCGGCGTGTCGGCTGGCTGCTGCGATATGGCAAACGACGTGTAAAGTTTTATTCTGTGTTTGAGTAGTTATATCGAGCATGATGGTTAAATCTACCACGAAATTAAAACATAGTAAAAAATGGCCGTGTTATGAAGAATTTCACCTTCGAACATATACATCAATATTGATCTAAAATACACCATATACTAAAAAATCACATAAAATGACCAGTGTTTTTTTTTAATAATAACATATGGGTTTTAAAATAGGTAAACAATGTACTTCTCGGTGTAAGTAAAACAGCACGATTTGTTTTTAAGTCTGCGGCGTCAGGAGTATTTTTCAATTTTAAAACCATGAAAATGTTTTGTGTTGTAAGTATTTTGGTAAACCAGAAAGTAATATGTTAAAAGCAAAGTAAATATAACCAAATATTTGCTTTCCAGTGACCAATAATTACAAAGGCTTTGTATAGTACAAACATAATCATATTTTTTCGTCTAGTTTTTTTATGAGTTTATCTGTAGTGTAAACAACGAATTTAACAGTTGCAGACTAAGCTCGTTTTTTCGGCAGATCTGATCCGTATTTTGTACATTATTATTATTTTGACGGCCAGATATTTAGTTTTTGTGCAGTGCTGAATAATGGATGTATTTAGTATGTAGTTAAATCGAGATTTTACGTAATTATTATTTTATTTCTGAAATGTACACGGTTAAATTTTGTGTGAAATGGATTTCGCTTAATATTTCCACTCCTCCAAATTAGGTAATATGGTGTTTATTTGAAGTTGCTCTGAACCGTAGTTGATTCAAAACAATGCATGCATTTTATCCTCGGAATAATTTGCAATTCAATAATAGCATTTCAAATACAATTGGCAAGACTAATAAAACATTTCGCATACGAATGCAGAACAAACATGGTTATGCAAAGTCTCCGGCGGGCTATCGACAAATGAAACGATGAATTTCCCCGACAACTTTATTCAGATCGACGTTTAAAAATAATTTCCGCTGCAGATATCCGGCGTTGCCAGAGCGCGCAGACTTTATCCCAATCAATTTCCATTTCTCATCTGCCAAGCTGCCTCCGCGGAATCCATTCACTCTGATTGATATTTTATCATTGTTTTGTTGGTCTTTTTTGCCTATTCCCTGCTGGCATTTTTTTTTACCCAACGCTGCCAATTCAATGTACTATAATTCGACGACTGAGGTAAAATAATAATAATTTAATGAATCAATATTTTTGACAGAGAGCACTTGGTGGAATTCCATTTTAATATTTTAAATATAATAAAACTTAGTTTGATAATGCCAACGTGAATGGTTGGCGAAATCAGTCACCAATAAAAATTAACATGTGGAAAAATCACTAAAGTATTTTATTATATTTAAAATATTATTTATTTAATGTGTTCAAATTCAATTTTCTGTTTAAATAACCTAATAGTTTGATTTGAGAAAATGCAGTTAAATAAAATATTTTTTTCCTCCAATAACTTTAATGCAAGTGTCGCTGTGTTGTTTTATTTTAATTTATCTAAATATTTTAGACGTGAAGTTTACTAAAATATTTGTTGTTGATAGCGAAAAGGTAATTATTTCCGTTGCTTATATTGCTTTTAATTAAAAAACAACAAAAGAAGATTACTCTTAAAAGGAAATTAATATATATCGTCAGGTTGCGTTAAACTTGATTAATTCTGATTTCTACTCTACATATTTAAACGCCATTAATATATAATGTTGTATTATTATTATAAAAGCGTGTTTTGAAATCAAGATTTTTCCGAAATTCCATTAATTATCTTTAAGTTTTAATAACACGTTTATTAGAAATATTGTTTATTAGAAGTATATATCTAAAAACAAATCATTCAGTAGAAATTATTCATGAATAAACAAGATGATACAAATAACCCGACCCGGTAGATATATATATTTTTTATATCCAACCTTTGTTTTATATTTTAAACGTGGTTTCATACATCATTGCAAGAGTGTGCTTTTCCTTGATATTGTTTTCAGAGTTTATTTTTCTACCATATTTTTTCTACATCGAATTTATGACCAAACAAAACAAACAACAATGAAACTCAACTGCCACGAGAGTTAGCCGCGGACTACATACAATCAAATTAAAAGCACATAAGAATTATCGTTTGTGTATGTATTTCCGAATTTGTAGAACCGAGAACGTACAATTTTTTTACGTAAATGCAAAAACAACATGTGTATTCTCGCAAACTGTTTACACAAGTGTATTTTATCAGAAAGTAAAAAAATCAACAAAATATTATGCAAACAGTTTATGGCTTTTCTTGTAACTCAAATAATACGAAAGCTAACATAGTTTTGATGATATTTACATTAACATATTTATTAATAATGTTGTATAAGCAGATTTGTCGTGAGTATTAAATTGCTATCAAAATGGTAACGACGAATGTTATAACCGTTTTAAGTGTTTCATGTTAAAATCTTTATCGATTTAAAAAAACAACGTAATTTATTTATAACTAACACAAACAGTTTTATTAAATTTATTTTTTGTTTGTGAGTACACGTAATCGTATATATATTATAAAACAGCATACACGTTATCGTATTGGTTAGGTAATAAAATAGTTTGTAAATTAATATAATTATATATATTTCAGATATTTTTTTATTTGTAAAAACCTACGTAAAACTAGTCATCCGCTCAAAGTGTTCAATATACTATTAACTTTTTGCTAAATAAAATAACGGAAAAACCTGGTTTCTTGACGATGATGACCTTTGACTTGGGTACAATTGTTTTTTGAGACGTTTTTTATTTACAAATTTGTATATATTTTTTAGTTAAAATAAAATATGCTCTACTGCATGTTGAAAAAGATCATAATCTCTTTTAGACACAAATATGTAGTGTGTGCGTATTAAAAAAAAATAGAAAAAAATATTTCCTCAATATGGAGATATTTTCATTTTCAGTTCGTAATAATTACGCAGCCATATTGCAATGATTATTTTTTAACATTTCATAGATTTTATTAAAGAAACGGCAGTTTTTTAAGATAAATTTTACAAAAGACTTTTTGATAATATAAAAACTCGATAAGACAAAGTAATTTGTTTGCTTTCGAAATTGTCTTTTAACTTAATATGGAAGCGTTCCACCGAGAAGGGCGTTTCATTTTCAAAGGGGTCATTGTTAATCAAGAAGCGAACACCATCTAGTTAGTGTTAATCAACAAACAGTCGGGAGGTCCTTTGAATTTCAATAATGCAACCTCACAGACACCCGCGGGAGGCTCTTTACCCGGATCTCACGGAAAATAATTACATACACTGCCATGCAATCTGTAACTGCATTAAAATGCTCATAAAATAAATTTAAAATTGTTAACTATATTTTCATATATTCTGTGAATTTTTATATTAAGTTTTGACATAAGTCGATTTAAATAAGATGGCTAACGCACATGTCACTTCAATGGCTTTATACTATAAATATTTATTTCATATGCAACCTTGATAAAAGCCTGAGATATTTAATGAGGCACACTTATTACTGTTTTTTTTTCAGTCCTAAATATAACTGGGAAAATGAAAAGTTATTTTTATGTTGAATTTATCACAGTAGAAGTATTATTGTACAGAATATAAACGGAAAATAAAATGTGATGTATTTTTTACTACCGTGCATAATAAAAACATAAAAGTGAATTCTTTGAAATTTCATATTTCTATTTAAACAAACTGAACATATAAATATATCAAAATATTATATAATGTTTAAACTAACACTATTCACTTTTTTTACAATTTTTAAAACAGTATATAAATAATTGCTTATATATTCAATACAGTGCGTTCGATAACGGCTCTTGTTTTAACCTTTTTTTTTAGAACAAACAAAAGATTTGATAAAATAGATATTTTTGCATGAAAATATATTTGAAATAATTTATTATTTTATTTTGTGTTTAGTCTGTTCTTCAGTAAATAATAGGAAGTAAGCGCCGCGGAGTATTTCTGTTCTTGGGCGTGTATTTCCTCGTACGTGCCACCGTCCAAGACTAAAAATAAAACCAAAGAATAAATGTCTGCTTAGCTATAGTTTCAATATGTACTGATAAAAATGTCTACTGGAATTTTCAGAATTGTAACCACGTACGCTTTCACTTATTCCTCTTGCCTCGACTGTATTCGCGTTTAAATAAATTTCAACTATTCTGTAAAATTGAAAGTTTTATACTTATACCGACGTTGTAGATCTTGGGAATGGGTGTGTAGAAATTCATCTGTTGATATTACATTTCGTGTACTGTGCAACATTTATACAAGTTTTAGCAATTTGTATGCAGGCTTGACAAAACATGATATACTCGCACGCTGTATAATAAGTATTCTCAATAAAGCATTTTAATAAAAAAATAAACGCATTTATGATTTTTATTTTATTTCAGTTAGTAAGTGTTTTTTTCCGTTTAAGTGCATCGTTAAATCTTATTTTCTTGAATTAACTCTCTTTTATTGTTATAAAATTATATTTTTTTAAATATGTGGTATTCTAAAAATACCCATGAAATACATATGATTGAATAATAACTTGTTTGTATTTGATTTTTATTTTAATTTGTGTTTTTTAAATTAAAACGCATAACCGTGTAAAAATCAACCCTTACTCAACCTTTAAATGTATTCGCCTGCTAGCCTAACGAGAACACCCATGTAGAGGTTTATGAAAAATTATTCATAACTTAGCATCGTTTACAATGCTTCCAACTTCATGAAATCAAATAAAAGCGGAAATTAGGCTCCGTAGCTTGGCAAACATGCTTAATATGTCATAAGCCACATCCCCACCGTCGGGGGGTCCGCGCCGAGTGCAGGCGGCTCCGGGCCGTGTCACACGGCGCCGCTGAGGGAGCCTTTAACGACGCACAATAAAACCAGCAATTAAAAACGTTTTATTGGTAATTATTTATGCACGTCTGTTTATTACATATAAATCCCAAATAGTATTTATTTTTATATTTGGTAATAGAAATTTCATTGTAATAATGCATTTTCATTTGATAAAGCCCGGGTAATAAGAGCAAATGGTCATAAATTTGAAAATAAAAGATGTTTATCACTGTTTCTTTTATTTGTTCGTAACAACATACAAATAAGTCACAATTAATATAGAATTAAAGTGCTTGAACCGAACAGTTAGTAAGGTGCTACTTTGTTTTACATTTTAGTTGATTTCGCCTTTTGTAATATATTTATTTTGAAACGTATAACACATACTAATTTCACTTGGTAATGTGAATAATCGCTATGGAGTACGCATAGCATATTTCTGCTCTCATGCAACATTAATACAAATATTGAGATTGCAAATCAAACACAAGATTTTACGCTTCAAAATTATATAGTATCACATCTAAGATTTTAAGTAAATATTTTTTTTGTTAGCTGCGTCGTCTCAGCCTGGCGCTCGGGCGTCTTTGTTGGTCAAAAAGATTCGTTTGGCGTTGTGTATTTGTGTTGTCCGCCGGTCCCGTCCCTCCACGGGTCGCAGATTTACTATGGATTTGTGGCCAATATATTAAAATACCTGCCGACGCTGGTCCTGGTTGTACGTCGTGGATGTCACACACCAGCGGCGTGCGGTCAGCTGTTCAAAGGTCAACCGCTCTGACCCTCGTGGTTTGCAGACTTGCTCACTGACCATATAAGTTTGAATCAGTTCAAATAATCACAAAAAATAATTGATGAATCTTTAAATTAAATAAAATCGTTCTGATACAAGTTTTCTGTAAGCAAGTGCTTGCTTATTTAAGGTTTCCTTAGCATGGAACGCAGACAGTAATATATTTATCTTTTATCGATTTTTGATTAGTCATTATCATTTATAACTTTAAAAAATATAATTATTATTAATATAGAATACAAATATTGAAAAAAAAAGGTATTACTACACGGCACTGGCATGTGCACCTACTAGGTACGGATACAGAACAATAAAATTTCCATTCTCCCGGCAACCCCGCGGCAAGACGCGGCCCTAACTGAAATCTATGGAGGTTTTTGTAAATGGGATACAATGTTTTTTTTTTTTTTTTGAAATGGCGTTCCGATAATTGCTTGTCCCCCTTTTATTTGATATTGAAACAATATGGTAGGGTTATACTCTTTTATGGGTTTTAAATTGAATTTCATTGTTAAATAATTGAATTTTATTTGCGATTGACAAATTTTTAATCACAAAGTCACATTAGATATTTATTGATAATTCTGACTTTTAAAAGTCAAAAATTTAACTACTAGCACCTTCTAGCACTGAGGTATTAAAAAATAATAATACTTGAAAAACAGAAAACTGTTTAAAATTTGTTACAAAATGTATTTAACTTGGTTGAACCGTTAGCGACGTAGAAAATAAATGCTTTTTGTATGGAAATGTTTTCTGACACCAGCTGTGATACACATATTATTCTATAAATCGCATTTTTTAAATGTAAAATTACTCATAGTGCTATGACAGCTTATTTGTGTGAATCATTCGTATCAAACAAATCTAATTTCGTTTATTTATAGTCTTCATTAGCAAGATGACAGCATCGAAGTTTGTCAACATTATTTCTATAAATTTAAACACTAAGTGTTTTTAAAAATTCGGCTTTCTTATACTTCGGGCGTTAGCTCTTAAAATAGTCGATGAAAAAGATTCTAGGGTTTTCATTCGTAAATGGCTCACTCGTGTCCTTAATGTACACACTACAGCCAGTAATAAAAAGGGAAATAAATGTATTTACGTTATTTATAGAAAGTCTGAAGCGTATTTTTGTGCCCTGCGAAAGGGGTATTCGTAACGGCCCATAAAAATGTGTTGGAGCCGATAAAATGTAGAAGCCACCCACCGGATCAAATTCTGTTTGAGATATCACATTTTACGTTCTAGTTTAACGCTGTACGTCCGTAGCTAGTCATTAATCATAACGCGTTAAATATTTCGCCATTAAAAGCACCATGTCCTGACGACCGCGTGCATTCCTGTTTGCGAGCATTTTTATTTGAAAAGAAATTTAATTTTTTTCCCGTGATATTTTTCAGCTTGCAAATAAAATTACAAATTCACTCCATAAAAAAAATAAATGCACTTTGAAATACTTTTATTTTTCTTTCCTATTCTATAATCTATAAAATATTTTCATTGAACGGTAAATACGATTGTATATGGCCGTGGACAATTGTATAAGCGTGCGAACGTCTCCTTGTGAAATATGTTCTCAGTAAGCAACCTGCGTAATTAAAAAACAAATAAAAAGAATAGGGAGTATTAAAATGAATAACATATAGAGACATTTAAACAATTATAATATAATAATCAATATTTTTGACAGAGAGTACTCGGTGGAATTCCATTTTAAATATAATAAAATACTTGAGTGATTTTTCCACATAATAAAAATTATAACTAAGTTGTATTTGCATATTATAACAATGTTATATAACAATGCGAGGCTATTTCTTCATACATATATACACTATTATCTTTGCGGTCAGTTATCTAATAATTTCTAACTATGCATTGAATTGCTGTGAGTATTGATTACTAATAATATATTACTCAGTACCACATAATTAATATTTAGTT
The DNA here is from genome assembly GCA_022113835.1 of Atopsyche davidsoni. Lineage (NCBI taxonomy): Eukaryota > Metazoa > Arthropoda > Insecta > Trichoptera > Hydrobiosidae > Atopsyche > Atopsyche davidsoni. The sequence goes on along the minus strand of JAILWY010000006.1, from coordinate 1,901,901 downwards.
ATTTTTTAAAATATATCTATTAATTTTTTTTGATATGGCACAATTTTTTTTGGTGATATTTCCACATGTTTTATTTGATCGGTGACCGGTTTCGCCAACTTTATTCATCAAGTTCCTCTCCTCAGAGGAGGTTGGCGACAATTTCACTGAGCATATACTCATGCTGGACCAGTGTTCAATGGTTTTCTTAGGGAGAATAGTGTAGTGGGCCCCGGTTTTATATTCCTGCTGCCCTTTTATCAGCACTTTTATAAATCCTTTCCTTACAATGCTCTAGATCTGATACTCCTTCGGCAGCAAGCTACAAAAACAATCTCAGGAGTCCCCCCCCATCTCGACAAGGTACTTCCAGAGCACATCTTTCCATAATCATTTCAAGTCCACTACCCGCCGACATTACTAATAAATTGAATGTAAAAATCGTAAAATATTAAAAAAATAAATCTTCCGTCTTGGCGATGTTTTGAGATTATGTTTGATTATTTTTGCCGGCCGTCGCGGCCTCAGACTGAGAGGTTTCCAATTTCGGGGTCCGTCTGACGGCTTTGGGGCGCGGCGGTTGCAGGATCGCGGAATCCCCGGAGATTATGTTCTTATGCAGGTCCTCTCGGCGAACACTGAGCCGTGCGAAATTAGCTTTTTGTACTGGGGTGTCGATTCAGAATAAATTGAATGGGCCCTTCAAAATTGTGGGCGGCCCCGTCCAATCTTTCAGCTTAACATGAAATTAAGAAAAAAACACTTTTTCAATTTAAATTTATGGTAATATTAAATTTCTTAGGTGTAATAAAACGTTAGTAATAACTTTTTTAGTAAAACACTTTTTAAGTGAAATTTTTATTACTTCTTAAGTGTATACTATAATAAAATATTTTTTGTAATGTAATGTAAGCATTCAAGTGATTTATTTATTTCACACAGAATTATAATAAATTCAAAAAGGTTTCTGAGAGTATTATTAATGTTGTCATTATGTGATACTATTTTTTTTGTAAATGTAATTTAAAATAAATTGCTATATAACTCCCCGCTCTCCCCATTTTGTTGCTTGTGCATGGCTGCCATTCTGTACCCAGAGCGTTTTTAAAGGATCGGTAATGGAGTAATGGACTTGGAATGATTATGAAGGAAGTGCTCTGGAAGTAAATTGTCAAGGTGGGAGGACTCTTGCTATTATTTCTACAGCCTAATACAAAAGTAGTATCAAGAAAGGATTATATAATAATGTTATTGGGCAGCAGCAATACGCGGACTTTTCTTTCCCAGGAACCCACTGTACTATTCTCCCATAGAAAATCATGAACAATGGCTTAGCATAAGTATATGCTCAGTGAGATTGTCGCCAACCTCCTCTGAGAAGAGTCACTCGAAAAAGAAATAATATGTGTTACAAATCTTCGTGAATAAAATTAATCTATAAATAATAATAACATAACATACAAGCTGTTAATCTTAAATCATTTACACAAAAAAAATTGATTGTATGGGTAGTGTTTTAAATTTTTTGGCAGATAAAAAACCTTTGAAATTCATCGCCTCGAAAAGTGTGTGTAATGGAGCTGCAATTTTTGCGGCAAAAAATAAAAATATAAAGCAAGCGTTTACTCAAAGCGCCAAAAAATAATAAAGCTGCTCGAACGAGGGATGTTTTTTCACCTGCAGTCGTCCGATGTCGCCCGGGGGTCGCTCCCTCCCCGTCCCTTCGACAACCCCCGCCCTCGACAATCTTGCGCCCCAAGACAAACAAGAATTAAAATTTCGTACCGTTTAGCGAACCGTAATTTCGGGCGTCCCGCGTTGTTTGATCACGTTGTTTAATTGAGGCTGGTTTTTACAAAGTTCTCAGGATTTCGCTTGAATTTAATTTTCGATTACCAGTAAATCCCATTACCGATATTCAGGTTTTTAAATAACCTTCATGTCTACCTTTTTTTTTTATACAAGCATTCTCATACAGTACATATGAGCGTGTTTAAAAATTGCCGAAAACCCTTTGAAAAACATCTAGCCTTAATAATGGTTATTAGTTTTTAATTTTTAACAACTTTTTTATTTTTTCGTCATTTCACGTGTGAGTCGAATACCTAAACTTAAGGATAAACAAAGTTGCCATATATAATGATTACATTATATTTTCTCTAAATGTACTGTAATTTATAATAAGTTGCCTTTTGCTATACTGATAATATATAAATCAGTAAGGATGATATGATGTATATTAGAACTTCGCCCTCCGAATTCCCGAATGATTCCGATTCCCTGTTTCCGAAAAGTTGATTAGATAAGGAATACATGTTAACAAGTATATTACATTGTTGTTAAGTTATTATGATTTAGAAAAAAACTACCAAATTTAACTTTATTAAAGGAAATCACGATATGAATTCACGTGGTGTATTTTTACTACTTGAGGCACAAAATTAGTTTATATAGTCTTAAGTTTATAACATAGATTTATTGATATAACAATCTACGCTACTTAACTGATTGATTCATATTTTCCTAAATATGTATTTGATTAAAAAGTATAAGCTTGTTTTTGTTATTTATCATATCGTGATATAATTTACGCAACTCTAAAATACTTAATTATCGTAAAATTTAATTATCTAAAAAAAATATTACTATGGCCAGAATCAAACTCGACAAATAATATTCAGCAAGCAAGCGCGCTAGCCGCTAGACAACGGGGCGGTTATTTTTTTTATTTCCGAAAGTCTTAATGTCATTTTTTTCGCCCTCTGTGCTTGAAGTTCAATTTTCATTTGTCGTTCGTCCTCCCCATTTCCGTTCACAAACATAGGCTTCTGATTGGGCCCAAGTTTGGATTTCAGAAAACGAAAAATAGCCTTTCTCTAGATATTATCTCCGGTGACGTCATCGTGACAGTTTGAAATTCAAATCGAAAATGTTTGGATGTCAAAGTTTAGTGATATCCGTTATATTAGCTTAAATATTAAATTAAATTTGCTATTTTGTTCGAGTCAGTACTGAAAATAATTTCACACTTGCCGTTTTAGTTACAATTCGTAAAAAAATGTAATAAATTTAAGCTTTTTGTACATACTTACACATATCCTCAAAGCAGTTTATTATAGAAGACATTAAATTAAAGTTATTTTTGTATTAATAATTTTAATTAAAACTTTCTACAATGGTTATTAAAAAAAAAAAAAATTTAAAAGGTAATATTCTCTAGTAATTGATACCCAATAGATAAATATTAATTAAGGTAAGCCAATTTTATTGCTGTAATCTCTTTTTTTTTGGTTTATTAGTTGTATGGAAATTTACGTGAAAAAAACGTGTTTATTATATATGATATCTAGCTCCTAAATATGCAATTCGACATGACGTCAAAATTCAAATACGTTTGAAAATGTCCCTGAAAGGGCGAGTTCGTTTCGACATAGGAAAATCCCAGAAGTCTGATTGCGTATTTAAAATGAATTTACGGGGAAGTGAATGAAAACGTTCTTATTAACAGAATACCATATCTGGGTCAAACAAACCTGGTAAAAGTAGGCTCGAAGTATTTGGCACTCGGCCCTCCTGTAGAGACCCCAGAGGCGGATCATTGTGTAGACCTATTTTTAGATTATAAATCGAAAATATTTCCAAATTTCGGCCATTAGCAACTTTCTGCGGCACATAGCGTTAATTTATTTTAAGAAAAGAGTAAAGTAAACAGCATTTCCAATTAATTATTTAAAATTATATTGACTTTTATTTTTTTGGATTTTTAAATTGTTTATATGAAAAAAGTGTAGAAATTTACCTCGCATTTGTAACAAATTAGAGCAAAACTATTTATTTAATGTTAAAAATGATTATACAAGTTTTTACATGTACCGTTTATGTTTATTTATATGTCTCATTATATTAGAAATCTTTTTGTTAATATCACGAAATATCGATACATACATCAGCGTAGAATACATTACTTAATTATGGAAGATGTGTTTTATGGTTAATGGGCATCTAAATAGTTAATAACAATAAAACAGTACGGCCGGGATAATGCATTCTACGTTCATAAATTTAAACGATAGTACTCAGTATACAATTAACACGTGTTCCCAAAACAGCCGACCTATTTAGATAATTAATTTCACCGTAGTAGACAATTACCCAATTGCTCGGGGCTCCGTGGATGCGCCCCCCGAGCCGCCAGCCCCGGTGCATTATTATCAACCCCCGGCTGAGTTACTCCGGGGCTCGCGAGGAGGCTCTGCCCGGAGGACGCCCATACGCTCCCGCGAATCCTCCGGAGACGGCAATGAAAATGCATCAGGCATTGTACGTAAAATGTGCTGGAGTATATATCACCCACGGCCCCGATTCCCAGGGTGGCTGTACAAGAAAATTCATTGCCTATAGCTCTAAAAAAATCATTCACAACACGACTTAATATTACGTTATTAATACGTGAAATTATTCTATTGTATTTTTTTGCATGCTCGTGCTACACGGCACAAATAACAAAAAAAAAAAATTGTTATTTTATAAAGCAGGTATTGTATGTGATACATTCACACACTTATATACCAAGTTAACTAATTTTATTAAGTTTAAAAGGTTATGCATATTATTGCTGTGACGATATATATATATCTATATTTTGTCGTTAGTGTGGAAATCGCCACTCATAAAGCGTTTAAACCAATTTTCACAGGTAGCTTTCGATGTTGCATACTCGCCGGAGGCCTCCTCAGAACTAAGTGCTTCAGCTGGATTTTTTTTTTAAAATTAAAGCAGAAAAGCAAAACATCCCGCAAATGCCGTTTTTTTTGGCACAAAACTCGTCAAAACTAAATATTATTGCGTTGCGATATGTGTCGGTATTATGACAAATGTCTAAGCTATAAAAAAACACAAGTTTAGACGTCTACTTTGACTATATGTGTGAAACATAAAAACTTAGTTGCGCACCTAGTATATAAAATATCTGCATTTTATATTATTACAGAAAATAGTCGTTTATGATTCAGAACTGTTTTTCTCAGTGGACTTGTATAATTGATTAAAAATATTAAATAAACAACATACCATTTTAATAAGAGAACCAAACCTATATTTAAAAATTTCTTTACTGAATATCAGTAAACTGAAATCCGATTTTTTTTTAAATGTTAACTCTAAAAATGCCTCAAATAGGATAGTTGGATGTTGTTAAATAATTCTGATATCTTCCCTACAGTTAAATGTGCATCGCAGAGTAGTATTTTGCATCCAGCGCAGATTCCTCGGCAGATAGTTACCCCGAGCCCGAGCCGGGAGCGTCAGCGAAACGAGAATTCTATTTTGTGCCGGTGGGATGTAATCATTTAAGTTTCAGATTTATGTACTTGAACTTTTCACCTGGCTTGGAATTTTACTATCACTCTTGCAACTCCGCGAAAAGCATTATTATTATGAATTACAACGTCGTATTGGTTTATTAACTACAATTTTTCACAAAAAACAACGCAAAAAGTTTACCGATAACAATATTTTAGAAGTGAGTTTTTAGGTTTTTTGGGAATGTTCTTAAGTTATAAAGTATGAAGAAGGGATTCCACCGTGAATTCTCGGTAAGATTTTAAAATATTATTCATCAAATTGTTTTGCGAAGGCTTTGACGCCCGGTTTATTATTATGGAATACAATTCTGGGGTTATAAGTCAAACGCCATATTTGAGACTTTAATTCAGTTTATAAAGACATTTCAATATTGTGGATTAAACTATTAACGGAATAGCACAGAACTTCGGGTGAATGGTTATGAAGCCGGGCGCAATTGCCAGGGGGATGGTTTTTAAACCTCCCAAGGTGTGGTGATTTTTTTGTCATTGATTTGTTTACTGTGCTTAGTAAATTTTAATTATGTATTTTGGATTTGAAATTGAAGAAACATAAAATAAGATAAAAATTAAATATGGATGGATTAAGAGTGCATCTAAATTAGCAATAAGATAATTTGTATTTTACGTATGTTTTCCAAGGCGTCTTAATGATTTAAAAAAAAAATGAAACTATTAAATATAAAATATATTTATTTAGAAATGAAAATTATTCAGGTTTTTAATTATTAAGTACAATGAGTGTAAACTTCAACGAGTTTTCTTGCAGGAGGAAATTGAAGCAATTTTTCACTGTGTCATATATAATAAATCTAAGCCTTAATTATCTCAGAGCTTTGGGTTAGTTCTTGCATAAAAAGTTCATCCACCCCCCAAACGCAGTCATAAAGGCCATTATATCCACCTGCAAGACTGCAGATCATTTATACTTTAACACATATTAGAAGCTCACGCCAGCTAGGCGCATTATGTTCGAGTTCTTGCATAATCTCACAGAAAATACTATGCTGGAAATATTTTCTCTTGCCCGTTTCGTATGATGTGATTTTAAGTACAATTTGTGAATTTATTATTCAAGCTTAAACATACATACACATTGCTCAAAAGGTAGACGGGCGTATAATAATAACACACCGTATGTATCTAGAGAACATAAAATATATGCAAGAGCGTTGTATCTCGGTCTAGTTTAACATGCATGTAGGGAGCTCCAAGAAAGCGCTCGGCTTGAATTTTTCACTATCTCCCGCTTGTTTCTACGACCGGGCGACTCTGTGGACCTTTCAAATGCACTTGGATATGATTCTGGCAGCCTTTTTTTGCTTTCATAGCACCATAAAGAGCAGCTGCTCAATTAAGATAGCTCCGAGGTAGTTTTTTTTATATAGACAATATGGTTCATAATTTATATCTTCATGTATCCGGTAGCTCGTACAGTACAGGTGCGCTGTATTGCGATTTACTCTTTTTATTAGGAAAAAAAATTTTTTTGCTTTAAAATATTTAATTTGAGAAAAAAGGTAAAGGTATTTTTAAATAATTACTTTTTATATACGACAGATAAGATGTTCCAGGCGAATCGAATTGCGAATAATCTATTCTTAGTGAAAGCAGTTAAAATCTTTACAAAAAAACGTTATATCTTCTCAATCATATAATGTTTAATAGTTATTGAAAAAAGTATATTTTAAAATTATAATTGATTTAATGCAAATGCAGTTTTATATCTATTATTCTGAATTTTTTATATGAAAAAAAGCAAATTATTTATAAAAAAATATCGTAAAAATATTTTATATATCTAAAAATGGAAATAAGTGGTTATCTTTCAAAACTTTATATCACATAACGAGCGTATTGTAATATAAAAAGGTGCTACTTTATTGTATCAATTCATTCAAATACGTCTATACCACAACGGTGCCATTCCAGACGAAGCCTTTCATCCCTATAAAACTAAGTTAAGAGTCCTTTTAGGGTGTCTTACCGCAGGCACGGGTAGAACCTGGTACCTAGTGCGCTCTCCGGTCGCTATATAGCTATTTTTTTAATGTTGTAAAATGTTTTGCCTTGTTTTAACCCACACAGTATGCTGAAATCAGCAGCCCACGATATTTTACTATTATACAATATAGTATAGTTTATGTAGTTCTAATAAGTTCCTCTAAACGATCGTGCACATAACAACTAAACCAAAAACATAGCATGGCCTTTATTAATATTTTTTTGCTATGAAATATCAGCATCAGTAAATATATACATGTAGTGAATTTAAAATCTTAGCAAGCAGTTTCATTTTTTAAATATAAAATAACCTCAAATAACTTATTGTAAATACATAAATAATATTACCAAAGTGTAATACAGCGCAATTCATACAGTGTGCATGCGAATTTTTAGCTTGCTTTGACAAAACGCCAATGATTTTTTAAAATAATATTTTAAAGAAACATCTGTGATATATGAAAGATTATTTTGGGCAAATTTGAGCGATCGAGTAAAGTTTATGAAATCCAATATAAAATTCATATTCAAGCAAGCTTGGAATCAAATAGAAACTTAGAATTTGAATACAAACCGAGTTTCAGATTTATCTGTGACTTTCACAAATCAGAGTAATAATCTAAAAGTTTCTAACAGTTTTTGCTGAAAGACGTGACTGAAATTTGAAGTATACCTCACATTGGGACGAATCTCTTTTCGAGACGTTTGATTGTCAATGCCAGGTTGATATGCTGCCAAAATAACAAAAGTAAATGCCAAAAGGATTTTGATTTATTTTTATCCCGAATGTATCTTTGTCTGTCATACGAAATATATAAAATGTTTTGTGTATTATCGTTTTAAATAAATTTGATATCAATGTAATATAAATATTTTTTTTCCACAAAATGACACATATTATTCTGAATAGTTCAAAACATGGTGCTAATTATTATTTAAAATATATATTTTGCTTTGTTAAGGATGTTTATTTTTTTTGTGAGTTTTTTTATATTGATTCTTGGGTGTTATATTTATAAAAGTATATATTTTTATTTTGAAATTTTTAATAAATTTAAAACCGTTAACGTTTTTATATTTAAATCAATAAAGTCTTATAATATAATGAAATGTTTAAGTCGTGCATCTGATGATGACCTGGTTATAAGGTCGAAACTAGTAATGCAAATAATAAAATAAACTCAATGTGAAGATATAAATAAAAAGTTACTTATTTCATTATATTAATGGATCTTCACCATGCAAATGCCTTGTCCCTCAACAACAATAAAGTCTTATTAAAAAAATATATTTATATATAAAGTTTATTATGCACCTGATAAATTGGAATCCCATTCACGGTATTTATCCACAATCCTGTTTTTTGCCTACTCTTGCATGCAAACTAAGTTGCAACAGAGCGGGCGAGTTTAGAAAAAAGTCACCTTGATCGAAAAAAATATCAAAGACATTTGTAAGCCATTTTTACAAGATCGGGTCGAGTTTAATATTGTTTCCAACAAAAAAAAAAATAAAGAGAAGATAACCGATTTATAAAATTTTCTTTATCCTCGCGGTTGTAAAGCAATCACCTACAAAAACATATTACTCCGACGGAGAGAATGTAGGTTAGACAAATCCCTCTGAAATTGGCGACCCTCCAGAGCAGTGGCCCCCTTGGCCCTCCGCAGCCCCCCGGCTCTATCGCTGCCCCCTTCCTGCCCCCAGTTGTTAACGTTACAGTAAACGTAGCCGGAATGACGTGGCCCATCGCGGACTATCCGCGGATTGAACACTAATACGGATTGCCAGTTTTATTTCAATTTTGTTCCCGGTTGCCTTTATATACCTTATTCAGTGGATTATGGGTTTATTGGGATTGGCTGAAACCAAAACTTGAAGAGACGTGGATTTTTTTTTGTGTTATTTAATATTTAAACACATTGTACGGGGATCGGATGAGAGTATACTCAAAAAAAAATATCATTGCGTTATGAAGTATGATATAAAGTAAAATGAGTTTTTTCACTGCGTCTAAACTAACCAAGGCTTCTCTCTAACTAAAAATGTATATTTTGTTATCTCCAAAGAATATAGGTACGACGAGCTTAGTTTTATCTCTGATATTTTTTTAACTTAGTGGTTTCGCACAGGCTACTCACTTTATATTTTATCTTTACGTGTAACGTCGTAACATAAATGAGATTCTAGGACATACTGGTTAAATTTGTTATAAAGATTAAGTACGAATAGGCAAATGGGTAGCAGGCTACGTGGTCGTAATCTCCTAGTGATTTTGCTATTCATTTTTATTGTTGTATAAATGGAATTTGTTATAATTTTTTAAAAATGATTAAACTTTAGACTTATAAGACTAAATTTATAATATATGTTTTTAAAATTATAATTTGCTTAAATAATATTAAGTACATTTTATGCTATTGTCTACCAAATAAAGTAAATATAACAGCAGTCTACTATGTACCATATATACAGCAACTTTTGGATTTATATATTTATCAGATACGTTTTCACACTGGTTATTCAAGTGATTAGTGATAAATTATTATTTAATTTTTGGGTGTTCAGTGTCGCGTGTTATAAAATTATTTCTTTTAAGTGGTACGCATGAAATTATCTTGTGGCGTGTTGCTGTAATATATTTAAAAAAATTCCAAAAATTTAATTCACAATTTTTAACAGTAAATATAGTTTATATTAAATTGGATTAATGTTAATCAGATGCGTATTTATTTACCCATGCAGGTATTAGTATGTTTATGTGATTAAGCATATTTTTTCACACATTGAAAACGATTAAAGAAAACTCTCAGAAAATATCATCGTGACTTGTGAGGGATATCTAGGTCCCTCACAAGTCACGATGATATTTTCTGAGAGTTTTCTTTAATCGTTTTCAATGTGTGAAAAAATATGCTTAATCACGTAAATATAGTGATAACGAATGCCATAAAACACTGAAATCAGCTTAAATTACGTATCTGGTGTTTGCAATCTGTAGTTTTTAAGTATCACACTATTTAGATTTGTTTACAAGTAATAATCTGTCAAATTCTCAGCGTTTTACGCCTCCTGTGTCAGTGTTAACCAATCCGGCCTTCCACCGGCTGTAAAACCGTGTAAACTTGGTCCCGGCAGATCGTTAGGGTGGTATGCTGCGTCTAATGGGGTTGATATTAAGAGGCCGCTTGTATGCAGTGCCTTGCCTCCCAGCCGGGGGTAGTTCCCGCGTCTCAGCTAAGATCATCTCGACTCCTAATAGGGGTGCTGCGATTTCAGCTGAATTTATGTCGGTTTATTGAAACTTGTGCGGCCACTTGGACAGCTCCTTACCTGCTTGTATGCCTTTAGAATCAACTAAGTCAACTTATATTTTAGGTAGTTCGTATGGAATGTATCGTGGCCATTTGCATTTTGTTATTAAAATTTAAACTCACACTGTTTATTGATAATCTATCTGCTTTGCAATGACTTTGAAATTATTAAATTCGGTTTTTACTATATAGTTACCTTCGTAATAACTTATTGATATATGTATTATTTTTGATAAACAAAAATTTTTACGTAAAAATATTAATAAGTTATGAAATCGTGTAACGCTACTTTTTTTCTTCTATTAATTTAAAATATTTTTCTTTAAATAATCAGTATTAGTTTTGGACTCATCTTTGGTACATGATGTATTTTATACGCTATTTTAATTAACAAATTATGTTCAAAGTAAACTAAGAACGTGGTAAAAAAAATATGGCCCTATTAATATGACTCAAGTCCCCTCACAGAACATATTCGTTATGATATTTTGTTCTGTTAAAGTATACAGGCAGACATAATGAAAAAACCATTTGAGTGATTTTTAATTCCCGACTAAATTGTCAACACATTTTTAGTCGGGATATTGTGTTATTTCAATAATGAATGAAAAATTTTGGTTTTTTAACTAGAATAAAACTTCTTATCAAATGAATTTACCGCGTGTGGTAGCGTCAATACGTTTATTATGACTTTATAAATTGCTGGGGCTCCAGTTTTCAATACAAGTTACACAAATCGCGGTCAGGTAACATAAAATAAATAAAAGCTTACCGCCTCAGCAAAATTAATTTAATAAATCCGTTATTTTTAGACGCCCATACTTCAAGGTGGGGAGCATCCGGCCGGGGCTCAGAACTTTGTCAGAAAATAAATTGAATGTGCGGTAGTAAGTAAGTTATTATGTACACATCGTATGTACGTTATTAGTTGTTTGTTCTCGGCGCGCCCCTGGAACGGGCCGTGGCGTGTGCTTTAGCGATTCCCTCAAAATTGTTCCACTAACTTCCGCCACTATAGAGAGCAGAGACCATCTGAACCCACGGGCGGCTCTGGAGTCCACGATATGGAAAACTACATCCAGTACCTACACACGTATGCTCTCCAGTGGCGTGCTACGTACACGAATGCAACTTTTGTCCTGCATATAAGTATATGATATTTGAAGATTTTCGTAAAATGAAAATATATTTTAGTAATATTATTTAAATTTGTGCCTTTTGCTTTCCAGTGGCGTTTAATAAACATAATTTTTACTTTGAAATAAATTAATTTTATTTTCAAAATATTCGTTTTCGGGTATTATGACCGACGAACCAACGAAATTGACGCAAATAAAAACAAAATTAATATTCATCAGATGCGGATTAAACTCTTTGAATCAACGTAAATTGGCAATGGATTTGTCAGGTAAATAAATTAGGTATCAATATTGGCTGTTAAAATAATAACTGATACTTTTTATTTAATAAATAAATTATTGAATTTAAAAGAAATTGTCAATCTAACCGCATTACAGATAGAAATACTTGCAGACGATTTGCGTTTTAATATTCTTAAAAAGTTATTTGTAGATATATACGTTCTGATAAACTCTAAACTAAACGTTAGGGTGGTTTTATTGTGTTACATTTATTGTAAGAAGTAAATTAGATCTGTTGCTTTTTATGCTGCAAATAAAACTAGCTGCCTAATTTTTTTCAGCAGTGGTGCCTCGTATTTTTTTATAACTGAATTTTTTTTTAAAATTATTTTAAGTGTATCGATGATAAATTATAAAATTATACTATTGTATTTTGAAAGATCGGTTCAGTTAGTAATTTTTTTTTTGTATGTGGTCGTGTAATGCCTTGTGCAGGTACGCTATCTCGTAGGCGCTAAGTATCAAATGCGCCCAGACAACCGTGCACAAAATTTATAAATTCAATGCCGTTTTTTTATTTGGAAAAAAAAGTGAATCGATTAAATATGATATTTAATTCAGCATATATTTATTTAATACTGTTTGATGAAGAGTTCCCTCGTGAGTCAGGGCAGAGCCGCCCTTGCACGACCCCCGGCCCCTGCGGCTCTGTGACGCTTCGTTAATGTTGATGTTGTCATGAAGGGGAAATAGTATTTGCCTATTGTTTATATGCGAGTGCTAATTGCGGCAACTTCTGCACTTGCGGTCCCGCCAGAGGAGCAGCGCACACGTGAACCTCTATTTAAACTCCAGATAAAACATTGCTTGTCATTAGTATATTGAGTTAATCAACAGAAATGAGTCTTCAGGGAGTTGACGTGTTATTTACCTTTCTCGTGTTTTCAAGGTTATATCATACGGCATGCGATTGTTTAATTTTCAAGATGTGCTTTCTGTATAGTTTAAGATCTTTATTATTTGTTGTTCGGATAATCCGAAAAGTGAAAGAGCTTTCTTGATTCGGTTTACTACAACAAGTAGCTATTACGGCACTATCTTCTAGTTGAAAGAATTACAAAATAAAATTACAGCTGTATATCTGTTTGGTAAGTTTTTTTTTGTTTGTTGTTTATTTCACGGAAAGCGTGAAACTTATAAACATATTTAGTTTAAGATATAACACTCTAATTGGATTTGTTCACGGCGGTGTTTATTTGTGTCTCCTCACATATCCCCGCGCGCCGGCGGGGCATGCCGGGCCTGACAGGCGATACAATTCGTTTTAAGTAACGTCTCTACATTCGTTATTAGATTCCGCTTCTAAGATCTCAGCAAACAAAGCGCGAAACATAATCTGGCACGAGACATATTAATAATGAGTAAATGGATGGAGCGAAATTTGTATTCAACGAAATACTTCGAGCGAGATTTCAGCCGTGAGATGACGGAGCGAGGTGACCGAGCGACTTTTCTTTGGGGCTTTAATGATTTGTGGATAACAATTTATTGCTTAGAGATTCTGGATTATAACATCTTTTATTTAAATAAAACCCTTTCCTTTTTTATTACAAAATTTTAGTTTTCGTTTGACCACCGACAAGTGTAAATTGCCTTAATAAAAATCAAACAATATTTAAGATAAAGAAATATTTTCTTATTAAAAAAAAATAATTTAAATGCTTGTATCAAATAATAAGCTCGTTGCTATGTTAAAAAGGTTATTATCGTAGATTATATAACTCTGACATTGTTTTCGATCGTGGTGGGCACGTTTGATTAAACCATTTAAGTGACTTATCAGATGTGATTTAAACAGAGCCAAAATCCTACGCATCTTTCTTAAAATGAAACAGTTGCCAATTTTTTTTATCAACTATCAATTTCTACTGATAATATTCTAAACAAACGCTGCAGTAAATTTTTGAACACCAAGGTTTATCCTCAAAACAAAATGAAATATTGACTGCGATTACTCACGTTTATTTTGGCTTTCAATCAATGACATGGTCATCTTAAATATAAAAGATACCAGCATGCCTGCTAAGCTCGAACCTACGGGCGGACGTTGCCGACGAGGGTGATTTGTCATCTTCAATGTTGTCATATCGACTCAGTCTCGCAAAGAAGGCCCCTCGGCTTATCTGACAAGTGCTGGGTTCTGGCGTCTCGCGAGTTATCTGCCCAGTTACACGTTCTCGATATTTCCAAGCCATTTGGCCGATCGCGCGGCGTCGCTCGGTATTATTGCCGCTCTCGAAGTTTTTTTGTTGGCATATTATATATTTTAAAGTTTCTTTGTGGGTGTATTATATTCTTTTGCGAAGCGAAGATAAGCGGGGGACTTGCTAATGTTACAAAGACCGATAGTGCCTGTTAAATATAGTACAACATTTTTGGGTCTCGCTGTAAATTCAAGAGAGCTTTTATAAACTTCAATAGTTTGACACTATGGATGTATATTTTGAAAAGCGTATTTGAAAATTAAAAATAATTTAAAGTGAAAATAAATCGTGCTGAACATGTTTGATGTATATCTGTTGATTATCGTTGAAGTTGTTATCGTATCCAATAGAAACCCATTTGCAATGCAAGGGTGTGTTTGAAATGTAAAAAAGTGTGTCGCCAGAGTCCAGGTAACACCGGGATTTTTATTTAAACATCACCAGTTACTCGTATTTATATTTTAGCAACATGTCTAAAATCATGTGATAATTTTAATTTATTAAATAAAGGAATATTAAAAAAATACTTAAATAATCACGCAACTTTCTTAGTCGACGTTAGAATCTTTGATATTGTATAGTTCTTTAAATTTTTCTATGAACTGCAGTATAACTATATTTGTCATTTTATTTTTATTGATTACATTTATTTAAAAAGTGCTTTCTTTTGAATTTTTAAATATAACAAGTGTTCTAAATTTAACTAATTCCGTAAATAATAAAGTTTTATTTTCTTTGTGGGTTGGCAATTATTAAAAATCTCCCTTCGTAATCATAACAAGTAATCAGATCTTCTATTTTTCGCGGGGTTGGCCCTTTGGGCCGACTTATTCCCCTGACAGTGTGGGGTCGCAAAACTTATGAATTCATAGGAATGTTGAATGATTGCTGGGCGTGAAATTGCAATTTAAGGCCATAAAGTGGAACTTAAGTGGCGTCTGCCATCAGTTCGTATTGAGGGGTAAAAGTTCACATGTAACGTCAAATATCGCAATTTTCCCTCCGTATAAAAAAATCGAGTGTATTGGACTAAAGCAATGTATTTTAGAATTAATTTTTTTTAGTTATTCATCCAAATAATTACTTAATTTTGGTTTTTTAAAAATCGCTTGAGAAAATTCCTTTGTAATACATTCACCATGTTTAATTAATTGATGGCAAACGTAGAAGTCAACTCAATGTGAATGGAAACGACAAGGGAATATCTGAAACTGAATTGTTCTCAGAAAAGAGAATCTGTTTCATCCTTAAGAGTACAGGATATTATTTGCTAAGATGGAGGCAAGCGTTTTCTAACTTTGACTTATGTCACAGTTAAAAATAGATATGACATGGAGATATTTGTCATTTTCGTCAAATTAAAACATTGTTTTTATTTGAATAAATGCAATTAAACAGCATTCCTTGACATGTCATAATACGTGTGATATTATTATATTAACTATGAAATTTCCTACATTTTTTTTCTTGATATAATAAAGAAACGCCACAGGCATAAAGTACTTTAAACCTAATGGAATCAAATAGATAATATAATACCATTTAACCTTTCAAATGGAAAATAGCGTCAGCCTAGGAAATGTTCCCTGTTGAAATAAGTTTTTACCCTTAATTTGGCGATTTCGATTATCTCCCTCGCTAGCCGCCGAGGGAAATTGCCACATTATAACTGTGAACACATCGAGGGGTGAAGTGCGTTCACAAAATTTTCAAACAGCGCACAATTTCACCTGAGTCCTCCGTAATTGGTCTGCGTTCCTACAAATACTTAATTTAATCAACACAAACGGCCATAGCACAATTCTCCCTAACCTGTTTCAGTGGCGTGCGGTAGGTCTAAGCACAAAGCTAGCTATTATTGTAGCCACGTTTGTTATTCTCTCATTCACACATATTGGCCATTTAATTTTTTTTTTTTTTATAAAAGTGTCAATTTTCAAAACTCAATTTAAAGCAGATAGTATACTCAAGATTATATTAGATATAAAAATAGTTATGTAAAAAATATCTGCATATTGAAAATAAAAATAACAGCATTCAAATGCTGCCTTTTTAAAATAATATGAAATCATTGATTTGATTTATTAAATACCTAATAATTTTATCATTCTACTGACCGCACGCCACTGCCGTTTCTACCTGGGACTAGGAAAACGAAGAGGACAGTTTTTATTTCAAGCCCTACAATTAAACGTAATATATCTAAGCTACGAGACCGATGTTTTAAGTGGACTGCCATTGACTCGAGTTAAACCCGAAAATATAATTTATTATCTCCTCGTTTATTAAGCTGTTAAAAGTTTTTATGAAATATTCATTAATTATTAATGTGAAGGCCTCTTTCTCCCCTAACCGTTCACAAACACAAGCGAGGGACTTTCGTAGAAGCGCCTACGAGGAGTCTACAACCAACATCGTAGCGGTATATACTCGTACGTAAGCCACAGAACAATGAGCCGTGTTTGATTTGAATAACTGTCAATACAGAGTTAATGCCGGATTATTCGGAGTACCTTTGATAAATCAATTTCACGCTACAAGACGCTGGTGTGGTTGAATACGGATTTTACCAATGTAGTGTATTTGTATATAGTTTAAGCATTGACTTTGTGAAGGTTGGTGTAAGATTGAATTAATAAACGAATTGACCTTTCGGGTTATATTACTTCTTGGTAGTGATCCGTTTGATTGATGTAAACAAGTAATTTTAACATAAAATCAACACGTGCCTGAATAATGTCATGTTTATTTAAAAGTAGTGCCAGTATATTTATTTATATTTTAATTTTGCGCCAAGCGGATTGTCGTTCCAGGCTATTGTTAGACTAATTACTAGTTTAAATATTAACAGCAGAAGTAGTCTGATTTATATTTCTTAAAATATACTTATATAACATACACACTCAATGACCGTGTGTTTTAGAATCAATGAATCAAATACTCTTCTGATGGAACGTTATTTGATAAATACGAGGCAAAAATTAAAAGCAGGTGCTTGGCAAATAATCCCAAACAAAAAACAAACGCTTGATGTATTTCCGAATGATCTCGATCAAGCCGCCTTGATGGCTTTAAATTGGGAGCCCGGTCACCGCAGCGGCCGTGCTCGGCGCAGGCTTTATATTTCGATGCTTCAATACTCCTCCATTGTTAATGAATAATTGGATTTCGCAACACTTTTATGTTCGCCGAATGTCAAATTGGCACATTCACTTTGAAGCGGTATTTGTTATAGTGATTGCCGAGCCTCCCCGCGGCGCAGCGAAGCCTTATTGATTACATCGTCAAATAAATTCACAATTTGATGAATTTTTCGAACCGTATTGTCAAACACGAGATGTTGAATTAATAGAACATTTAGTAACCCAAATTATAAGTAGAGTTATTGATTAATCGCTTCCATGTTACGTAAAAATAAAATAAGAAAAACATATTTCTTTAGCGCTGTGATTGTTGTGTTTCCGATCTGTAGCCACAGCCCATTTCAGTAATGAACCATACATAAATAAATATTCTATTCAAAGTTACTAATTACATTAAAACAACGCTTTTCGTTTTTCTGGAAACTTCCATCAGCTGTCCGAGTCGGGGAGAGACGTGAAACATTAATGGCGTAGCATTTAGTGAGATGACGTCACGAGGCTGGGCACAGACAAAATGGCGTCTCGCCGGCCGGGCAGCTTCTCGGGCGGCTGCCGAAACTTTCGAAGAATCGACAGTGAATATTTGATAAAATAAGCAAACAGCTCCGGAGTTTGTAAACAAAGCACGCAGTTTATTTACCGTTTCTATCTGAATTCGTCGCCCAGAGGATTGTTTGCTCTGGTGATCCATTCTGATGGAATATCTGAGATCGTCGCTATGGAGACGATGTTCAATATTTCGTGTCGATTGAAGAATGTTTATTGCGTCGCGAGCGGCCTTGGATCATTTTGTAATATCTAAGGGTTTCAAAGTTATATATTTAATATTTCAGGTATGCGCCAAATCAATTAAAAAACCACAGAAAAAATTGTAATATTATTGGTGGTGAGTTTTTGCTATAGTATTTTTAAAAACATCAATTTGACGTTGAGTCATGAAAAGTTCTTGCTTAATTATTATCAGAAAGGATTGATTAATTTTATTTTTAGACAAACACGACAGATTTATTTATTAAATTGTAACAAAAATTGTGTAAAACGCTTTAGTATTCGATATAATTGGATTTTTTGCGTGCAATGCTAAGTAACAATTTTTTTTACTCCGTTATATATTTTAATATCAAAAAAAATCATCCAACTCATATAAGTAATTATTGATATTACGTACATACGTGAATATTTGCAAACTCCAACTTGTTCGTTCTTCCGAAGTGAATAAACAAAAATATTCATATATTGAACTGGAAATAAAAATTTAATTCAAAGAACGTGTGCGTACATGAAAGTATTCTTATGTTTGTCAAAAGTAGGTAAGTAATAGCCAATAGCATCTTTACTACGAAATAGAGGAACTTCGAAATGTTGAAACAACTAATTATTTTGTTGAGAAAATTGGTTTGCTATTGTTTGAAACAGTTCTCCCTTTGCTAAACCCGGTGCAGACCTGAGGATCAGTTCACAGGAAGTTGGAAAGGCAGTTTTGGCAGTCTAGAGCAGCTATGTGGAGGTTTTGTTAGTTGTTCATAACATCCCCCCCTCCCCCCCGCGTTACTTATAATCGAAAATTGATCAAGACAAATGGTTAAAGGTTGACACGTTATAAGTTTTGTACAAAATATCGCACTTAGATTAATTTCGTAATGTTTTATTGGTTTTGTAAAATTTGCAGTAACGTGCATTGAAAGGGCACATTTAGATATTTTCCTTAAAACACAAAATGTTTGTTCACTCCATTTTAAAATTCGCATTAGTCTTTTCAGTTTATAAACAAAGAATACAGATAATTTATATGGTTGTTTTTTTTTTCATCAATTAATTTCTCAACATAATATTATTGCCTATATTATGATTGCAACACGCTGTGTTTAATTTCCAAGGAAGTTAAGCAAACTATGAAACGGATTAAGGACTCGCTGGTCATATCAATGATATACCTTCTTTGTGTTATATAAGAAAGAGCCACATATACAAGTTTTTTTGGTAATTTTCCGGCGATCAGTCAGTACTCGCTCAGGCATTGGTAACATTGGCTACGATTGCTAAATACAATGCTTTCTGAGGCATGAAATCGAATGGTCCAGATAAATAACTAGAGTTTATTAGTTTTGCCTTTATGTTTCTCTTTCCCTTCTCTCTTTTAATATATATATATATATATATATATATATATATATATATATATATATATATATATATATATATATATAAATTTTCCCATAATAATAAAAGACCATAACTGTTAATTTTTAATGACAAAATTAACAGTTACGGTCTTAAACTAATTCGAAGACTTTTCCTCGCACACCCAAGTGAAAGATTTCATAGATACTACAGACGTCTACCGAATCTTCAGTAAAAGTTTGTTCGTTTACGTATTTACTTCAAAGATATTCTGAAAAGATTGGCTCTCCTACTCTTTTCAATAATGTATTACAAGTACGTGGAACTAAAATTAAAAAAAAAAAAAAAGAAACAGTTCTCTCTCTGTTGCTTAGGGTTATTTTTTTAATGCTTTCAAGTTATTAATGTTCTCTTTTTCAACCCGGAGTTAACTGGAGTATAACCGTGCTTAAAACCTTGGGATTAATAAATTTAGACCATGGAGTTTTACGTCTGGCTTTAGCGCACCAATAAGCGCGCTGTAAACATGTTAATGACATCGCCAGAGCTTTCAAGAGCTAAAATTTCATCCGAAAATTATACCGGCGAAATCCAGTGACAATGGAGAATATATTAGAATTAATACGATGCCTGAAATATAATAATTAACTCGTAATTATGAATATAAGGTTACGCGCTTGGTTGCGTAAAGCTATCATATTTCTTCTAATAATTTTCAATTTTAAATAAGATTTCGTCCGAAACCCTTAGAACCACGAAAAGCGAAAAATACTTGCCGATAATATTTGAGTTGTTTTGCGTTTTATTATAAGTAAATTTTTCTGGTTGCTATGACTTGCCATCAACACTTAAAACAATATTCTGGTATTCATGAGAAAAATCGTTCCATAGCCAAAACAATGTTTATTGTTTCAAAGCAAATATCTATTAAATCCGAACAGGTTTGGTGCTCAGCAAAGTCAGCATTTAATTAATAGTTTCAAATTACCAAAAGCACATATGTTGCAGGCAATCTAACTTTTCCAGGAGCCAGTTTTTCGTGTAATTAGTAACACACGTTTCAATTCGGTCGCCAGTCGGCTAGACGAGCTTTTCTTTGTGGCCCGGTCCCCCGTGAAAGCTTTCGCCTCTGGCTGACCTGTATGGAAAGCTCTTTTGTGTTGTTGGAGGCTCTTAATTTAAAATGCAAATTTACTTCGCGCTATAGTGCGGCCGGGGTAAGTAAATTACGAAAGTGGTGAATGGAATTTCTTCGAAGCACAACACGTCGGTGAACTTTCATATGCTTCACGGTTAAATATGTATGCCGGTAGTTAAACTTTAGGCGAAGTTAAGCGAGCTGAAATTTGAGGTTATATGAATATGTTTAGATAAACCCTTTGACGGCTAATCTGTATGCAATGTAAAAGTTGAAATTACGATGATTATTCAATTTTGTAGAAAACTACCCACTTCCGACTTCGGCAGGGTTAAATATTTAATGTGTATTCAATTACCCACATGTGTACCTCGGAGCAACCCCACATATATTCTATACTTGGCGTACTCGCACTGCACTTCATTACTGTACCCATGCTCTATTACACAGTGTTTGCATCTGTTTGTAGCTTGTCGCAATAGCAAAATATCAAATAAACAGCAATAAAGTGTTTGTGAACTTTTCACGCGAAATATAATAAATATCTCTACTGTGAGCATCAAATAATATGCAGTCATAATAATAATTATAACAAAAAAAATCTTTTTTTTATAACGCTTAAGAGGTTCATTTTTTGATATTTCCAAATCCCCGTATTCACTATGCAGTATATTTATATAATGTTCTATGGATGTCAGAAAACTATAAACTTCCTGTACTAAACTCTCACATTAATTTTAATCGAAATCTATCTCGTTTACTTCCACCCGCAACTTTTCAAGGCTTAAATAATAAAAATAGCACTTCAGTCGCAAGAACTTACCGTGACATTCCGTCAAGATCGCCGTTATTATTTAAACGGAAAATGTTATTTTAAACGGACTCCAATTATCCGAAGTGCTTACGAATGAACAAGAATTTAATACCTACGCAACAACACGGTTTACACGGTGTCTCTATAGGCATGGTATCACCCGAAAAAAAAAAAAACAAGCATCACTTTTTTACACTTTTTTGTTTATTTTTTTTATATAATGTAAAATAGTTTCGATCAATTAAAAATACTACAGATATATTTTTATATTTTTTAGACCTTAAATATCCCGTCATAATATTTTGAGTTTACTTACTAGTACGGCAATGTTCTCGAATCAAAGAAATATAAAAGAAGGGGTTAATTTCCCGAAAAGTAAAAGAAAGACCTCGTTTTCCCTTTATATTAACTGGATTATGACTAAAGTTTTTTTTTTATTGGCAGCCTAAGATTCGCAATCACCCCGTGCAAATACTTAGGAACTTTCCTACTGGTATCGTTGTGCTGTATTTATATAACGCATACCATCCAGCACCGGAATACTCGCAAATGATTATATAAATTTTTACGATAGTTTTTAAGCAACTACTAATTCATTGGTTTTCTTATATTTATATCTGTTTATAATATTTTCTTCACTAGGACGAACTGGTTCGTGAAATTCTTTAAATGTTAGTTAAATACAATACTAATCTCCTTTATTCAGTTACTCAGTTCCTTACTCCAGCTCTAGAAACAAAATTTTACAAGCATCCGTCAACAGCTTTGGTTGGCGCCAACAGTTGGTATATTTTCTCAACTAAGATATTTAGTTTTTATTTGCAAGATTTTCTTTTGTTTCTTGTTATAATTTTTAGTTTTTTCTTTTTTACATGACTGATATATTCAGGTATTCTCACTTTTCCTTCTTTTTTTTATTCTTATGTAGGGTGCTGCGTGTTCCTCATTCTTGTAGGCAATCTAAATTCCAAATTGTCTCAAGCGGGTTTTGCAAAAGGTCATACTCAATGTGAAGAAACATATCTTAGAGCGAGTTATATAAGTTTGTAAATAATATACGTATTTGTGGTTTGGACAAAATATTGACCGCATGATATATATTTTTTAATTAAAATGGTTTTCAAGTAATATTTTTCCGTTGAACAAATAAATGTGTTTCACAGCGACGTTGATCTGTGCAAAGGAAAACCTTTTGAGTTCCTCTGCGTGCCTCGGTTTGACCTTTGGCCGCTGCCGCCGGCCGCTCGGTTCCATCGTCTTCCATTTTCCAAGCGTCATAAATGTCAGCGGCTTGAAAGCATCTGCGCGCGCATCCTGTGTCAGTTCCTGTCCCACAAGTCCACATGTCCGACCTGATCCACTGACCAGCGCCCGGCCAATTGTCCAATTGAAGCCCCCTTTCCCCGCCCCCGGCCCCAGCCCCGCCCCCGCTGACCTCTGCTCGCGCGGCCCCCTTGCCGGCCATTATGTCAGCGTTTGTTTATGGTCCCTGCTTCCATCCGACTTGACCTTGAGAATGAAGCCACGATTCGATATTTGAAATAAAACAAAAGCTTGCGTTCAGGGATTTTTCGAATGCAATTGTTTTGAAACAGCATATATATTTAAAAAAAACAGTCTATGCAGTCGCTTGATGTAGTACCCAGAGCGGTGCTTTGCTGTCCGAGCTGATTGGATAAGCCGGACGCATCTATGAATTGATGGCTCTGATTATCTATTAAATACATAATCACAGTAAGCGAATTGACTGCCATCAACTATGGGCTTGATTGAACATGTTGCGTATTAAAAAAGATTTCCATGTTGTTATCATTACACGTGTATCTTTAATGACGTTTTGAAGAAATCATCCATCATTAATATCGACTAGATTCTCTCTATTCGTTTTTTTTTTGTCAAATGAGCGCGCTGTATATTATACGACCTAGAGTGATTTAAGATAATATTACTTGGTAACTTTATTTAATGCAATTTATTTTTTAAGACTTATGGTTAAAAACTGTTTATTTAAAAATCATCTTTTAATTTTCATGGTTTTTTTTTTTTTTAATATTTGATAATTAAGTAAAGTAAAAATTGATTTTTAAAAAATAAATAATTTCACCCTTTGAAGTTTTACTGTTTGAATTCGTTACTAAATTCAATAGGCTTTCGTAGTGATTTTAATTAAGTAAAAACTCCATTAACTCGTTTTTCAAACAATCCCAATTTAGAAAAGTATGAAATTTGATTAACATTGACTCGGTTCGATAAGGAGTTTTGATATTTCTTTATTTTCCCAAATTGCTTAGAAATTCAAAAGGGCCGTTATAAATAAATATTAATTTAAATGCCTACCTGTGAACTTCGCGAACCGTTCCGTTAAAATATCCCTAAAGGACCGGGGAGTTAATTAAAAGTTTAAATTGAAGGTAGTAACTTTTGTATCGGCCTTAGCGGGGTAAGAGTCGGAAATTAATTGGCGCTAATAAATATATTTTACATAATTATATTAATGGGTAATACTTGGAATTAAAGTGTTCGACATATTTACCCGCTTTACCGGTATTGTCCGTGGAGTGGTCTTAGTTTTTTTTCTTTCGATTTTCTTTATCCGTTTAACGTAGCTTTTGAGATAAGGAGCTCAGAAAATGGTAGCCGAAGACTTAAGGAAGATATATTTTTAATAATTTTATTCTGGATTTTAAAATAGTTTTCATTCATTATTATTTTGAAAAAAAAAGATGTCAGAAGATAAGACAATATTTGTTTTAAAAGAAAAATAATAAATAATGTTAATATATTTTACAATGTGTTTTCGTAAATTAAAAATCAGGCAAGGCATATGTAATAGGATAAATTACAAAAATAAAATAAAATCATTTATAAACCCAAATAATTTTGCGGTCACAATAACTTGGGCATGTAGTTTCATATGCCTTGGGTAAAGTAAACTTAATGGTATGTATTATATAAAATATAATGCTTGGCTGCGGCTGTACGGCCATACAAGCCCAGAAACCCAGTTTGCCCTGCTAAAATTTATAACCCATAGGTGCAATTAATCACCTGCCAGGTAGTATGTGCATTGAACGTGATTAAAAATTCAAACGTTAGTTCATCTAAAATTTCATTGAAAACTGAAGAGATGAATTAGAAAACACTGAACAGAGTATCCTGAATAATCAATTTATTAATAAAGAAGGCCATTGTTCCAAAGAATTTAATAATGCTTTGGTTACTTGTATTAAAAATTTGTACTTTTAAAAAATATATTATTACTGCTTTAGTCTTCAAAATTTAATTATTTGTTTAGGTTGATTTTTTTTTACAAAATTTATTCTGCACAGTGTTCTATCGATAAGGCCGGAGTGTATGCAAAGGATTCTTTTTTATTCAATTTTTGGATTATCTCTGCCCGTTACGCTCCACACTCTCAGGCTGCAAAGTGTCCACATTCCTGTATGGTTAAACTTTTATCTTTCGTCCGCAGCGCGGGTCAGTTTATATTGTATTATATGAAAAAAAAAAAAAAAAAAAGGTCGCAATTTTCATACGAGGTCGTTTTATTTCCGTGCTAGGTAATCTCTAAAACCCTCGGGTCAGAGACTTATGAGTCAATGCATAAAATCAATATTGATTTTTCACATTTTTTTATAATATGTAACAAGGGGTTAATTTGTGTTATAAAAGCGATTTTAAGTAAGCATACAAAACAGATGCTTATAACTGTTTGATGCATGTTAAATTATTAACTGCCAACTAGATAAGCTAGTTATCAATATGAGTATCTTGCACCGTCTGTAATTTACATTATATTGGTTCAAATTAAACTTTGATATGTACTAAGACCAATTAATTATATTGGAACTTCAAAGATATTTTAGCAAATATCAAATAACCAGTTGAGATATCTTTTTAGAAAAGTAAGAGATTTATGGTTCGAGGGACTTCTAGCGCAACGAAAGCAAAGCTTAGTTTTCCTTCGGCCCATTTCTATAAATATATGTTGCTGCGATAGAAAAGCAATCCACTTTTTTCTCAGAGCTCTTGTGTGTTGTATGCTTATTATAAGCCGCCATCGGCAGGTACATAAAAGGCTTCGTCCTGCGAAATCAAGGTTTATTTGTAAAGCCCACGACTGTAAGAAAGTAGATTTATTCCACGGCTTTCTCGCGTTAAATAATAAGGGAAAATATTTTATTTCCCGTATTTTCTAAAAAAAAAAAAACCCTGTAATAGGGATTAATAGACGAGGACGAAATAAATACACGTTATTTTTATATTTTGGGGAAAGGAATCGAGTGGAAAATTGTTTATTTTTTCGTTTCTGATTACGATAATAAGTATGATATTATCCTACTCGTTTTTCCAGGCGGAAGAGCTACTTTGATTTTTAAATTATTTACATTATTAAAAAAAAACAGGAGATTTAACTGAAAGTATTTTAAAATACCTTCATTGTTTTGCTTTGATTGCATTTTATTGATCATCAACGTGTTGTGTCGTCTCAGTTCTCCTTTATGAAGTTGAAGCTTGGATACTAAAGACAACTACTATGCGAATAATTGAGGCATTCGAAATATGGCTATATAAGAGAATCCTTAAAATACCATGGGTTAACCACGTAATAAGAGAGTCTGGCACAGAATGCGCAAATAAATAGAACTCCTGACGTTAGTAAAGTAGCGGAAGGTCTCTTATTTTTGTAATAGTAAATGTAGCACCCTATAGCTGATTGATCAAGGAAAAATCGGAAGGAGGAAGTTTACGTGGATCCGAAATATGCGCCAGTGGCTGGAGATAGGAAGTACGGCCGAACTAGTGAGACTGACACAGAATAGAAATATGTTCGATAAAATGGTTGACCTTCTATGAGAAGAGGCACCAGAACAAGAAGAAAACAATCTAGCCGGGAAGGAGTATTTTTATACTTAAAATGTCATAATTAAATTTATCACCTTCCTGATGTGGTAGAGTCAATTTGCTTTGTAAGGAAATGATTATGTTATAATGCTATTGGGCAGCAGCAATATAAAGCTGCAGCGTAACGGAATCCGGGGACCCACTACACTATTACACTGGTTTAGCATGAGTATATGCTCAGTGAAAAGGTCGCCAACCTCCACTGAGGGGAGGCACCGAACTAAGCAGAGGAGTCAATTTTTAAAGATATATTCGATGGAATGGGAAAAGAAGATTATCAACGCCATTGATAGTGTGGAATATATTATTGATTTTTTGTGAAGACCGTCTCACAGGAAGTACGATTTTGCCTATACAGGTTTTATTGATTGATAATGATTAAGTACATTGTTTCAAATATTGAAAATACTACCAACGAATCACTTGTACTAAGCAAGAATTTAATAATTGGTAATGCACCGACCATGTAAGCTTGGGGATGTGGGTTCAAATCCCTCATAAATCACGATGATATTAACTGATGACATAGTTTCTTTAATCAATTTTCAATATTTGAAAAAATGTACTTAATCATTATCGATAGTATGGAAAACTGTACTTTGAAAAAATATGTGAATTTTTATGAAATCCTAAAAAAATTATTTTGCTCGGAAATAGACTTTGGATTTACTATAGTTGGTAGCATGAATAATGTACAAAGAACGAAAATATGTGAATTTTTATGAATTACAAAAAAAAAAAAATTTGCTCGGAGATAGGCTATAGATTGATTATAGTTAGTTTTGATTTAGCACGAATAATGTGCAAGGAACGTTTTAATTGGACATTTTCATCACTCACCGGCCAGCGCGGCGCTCCAGGTGAGCGCCGCCAGCATCGCCAGGGTCGCCAGCACCGCCGGGGCGCCTCCGTGCTGCGCCATGTGGAGCGACCTGGCTCTGTCCTTCCTGGCGCTGGTCTTCCTGACGCTGTCCTTCCTGGCGCGAGCCCCTCGCTTTAATGGCGCAACTTTGCGACAACACTTGGGGTTTGTTTTATTCCGTGGCCGCCACTCTCTCGCTGTTGTTTATTGCGGTTTTTTTTGTTGTTGGTTATGTTCGGGCGCACTTTGTTAACTGCTTTTTTTTGTTTGTTTTGCACTTTGTTGATTGTTTCTGAAAAAAAAAAAGAAAACGTCTACGTTAAAAATAAATTACATAGGAAGTCTCCCGAGTCCCTGTAAAAAAGTTTTTTGTGATTTAATATTATATCTACCTTTGTCAAAATAAATATTATTTGGAATTAATGGGTGGCATATTTAGTGTATATTGCGGGTACAGTTTTTTTTACAAGATTTGCATGCATACTTACCCCAAAAATGAAATATAATTTTTATTAAATATAACCTCAAAAAATCTGTAACCGGTAAATAAGTATTCAATCAAAAATACATGTCACTAAAATAACTTTTTTTTAGCACATTAGTACACTGTACTGAAAAACTCTATTTTTTTTAAAAATCAGTAGTAAAGTGTATACGTGTATTTTTTTGTTATATGCTAATTTATCATACTTTAAAGTGCACAAATTTAAATTTTAAAGAGCTCCGGACATTATTTAAAATGCACGTATCAGTCAGGTGTGTTTTCATAAATCCGTGTTCCAATTCGGCCAGTGACGATCCCAAATGCATTCAATTCCATTACGCCAGAGTGCCGCGGGATTTCCGATGCAAATTCTATCAAAAAAGCCGGCGAAATAATATTATGTACATTCTCGCAGAGAGCGCCCTCGCGCGCAAGGGGCCTCTGCTCAAAACTAGACCTTTTGTATTCCCGATGTTCTTTTGTAGCCGGGAAACAAAGCAGGTACCGGAGAGTATGGAGTACAGCGTGTACGCCGTCCATTGTCTCCGGTCGCGCCTTGGAACTGTTAGCCTGGCAACCCCGGCTGGCGGATCCATTTAGCGGAAAGTGAGTAACGAATTTGTGGAAAATTACCGCCCCGATTGAGTTTCGTACGGATTGGAATTGGATCGGATAATGCGTTGAAGGAATATATTAATGCAAACGGATGCCTACGCGTGTATGCGTCATTGTAAAAGCGTTAATTGAGGGTGTCTGCTTGCAATAGTTAAATAAAATAAACGTGACAGATTCCTCATTTTCACAATACAAGTAAATACGTCTGCATTTTGTTGTAATAAAATATAGAATTTTAACCTCCTCAGACATGACTTTTTATTTTTGGTTGAAAAAAATTTTTTTTTTTAATATCTGCTAAAACATAGAAAAGGTATGACAAAAAATATATTTTTTTAATTTTTATATGGATTTTATTTTTTTTAAATTCGATGTCAAGTTATGGTATGATACACTACAGTTTACAATGAAATTTTGATTCAAACCAACAAAAGCAGTCTTCCTTATAATATCATACAACGATAATTTATTGTAATTGACTTTTTAATAACAAAACAACGAAAATAAAATGTGACGAATTTGTACTGAAACGCGCCCGACCTGTGACATCTTGCAAGAATGACATATAATACAAATATTACTCGATAGATATGGACATTTGCAAAACAAAACGAATTAATATAATGCGCATAACGATGTACAAAAGTTCCTAATGTAAATAAGTCGAAATAAGGTCTTTAACAGAAGGTCTGAAGTTGATGTACATTACAATGTGAACTGGGTCTGAGGAGGTTAATTTAAAATATTTTGTATGAAATGCTTGTTACTTCGATTTATCGTGTATAAAAAGAATAAAATAATTTTATTTGTCTTTGTTCTACTTATTTAGGACGTAAGGAAAAAGAAATCAATATCTCAAAGTTTTTTTACGTATTCAATGCGTCTAAAGTTAACATATAATATAGATCACAGTACACCTATCAGATTGAAAGTATGGTTTATATGTGAGCTGCAAATGACAAATCTGTCATTCGAATCCGCCCGTTTGGTTTGTCAAAAATACTCGTTTTTTTCATTATTTTGCTGGCTGCTAGGATTTTATTTAATCCGCTCAAACAAAAATGTCGCCAAATATTCCAACATTGCATTTCAACGATGAGTCAATTTTTGCTTGAATTTTTAAACTAACTATCAGACCTAAATCGAATTATATATTAACTTATTTGGTATGGTTATACTAAAGTTCATAAGTCTTCAGTCAGATAATCACAAAACATATCTTAGTAGATTTTTTTGCAATTAAATTTACAATTGATTCAACATTTGAGTTTTTACGTAAACTGGGATAAAAGCAGTATCACTGACAATAAATATATATTTTCTCGGCCAATAGTGTATATGAATTCTTCGGTATATTTAGATATCTTCGCACCGCCAAAGTTCCCAGCACGGTCGTCGATGTGTGAGCGAAAGCCGATTTCGCCGCAGAATCGCTTGTATTACAATTCACTCCAGCGGCTCCGACGGATTCTGACGAATATTTTCGCCAATTTAAAATATCTGTCGGTGGTTCACATGGATGGATTGTCAAATTCGGCTGTGCTACCCGCCCATGCCCGCAGTTGGATTACTTCCATGGCGGTGATTTGCACGATAGACATTGCATAGTCGAGCATTTTTGCCACATGCCTTTTGTTTACGGAAACGTTTAAAACCGCGTGTCCCAAATTTTAGTTTTGAATTTTATCAATGTAGTGCTGTTTTCATTAAATCGTCCGATCAAATGAAAAAAAATAGCATTTTTTAAGCAATATGTTTGATTGTTTTATTTTAACATGTATTGAATCTTATGTCGACATTAATCTTTCCCATCCTTTTGTTAGTGCCGCGCATGAGCATAACAATATGAATTATGGTTTTTTTTTTTACCACACCAGGTGCCTTGTGGTGAATTTATTATACATAGTTAGCTGAAGAGCCAACTAAAATGTATGAACATGTGATCCAGTCAGAAGCTCTCCATGTATACAGAGAGAGGCACACATTTCTCTAAATAATATATTTATAACGATCCATATTCTTGGTGCGTTGAAAAATTATAAAGATACCATTGGATTCTAATCACGTATAATATCAATATATTTATTATCTTAAACCTGATCGTCAGGTATTTGATTTAATAAAATATTTATCAAATGCTGTTCATTGGCGAAAAAACCAGGAAGATGTTTATAAATCAAATTAAAACGAATACTGGATAAAATATAATTTTATTCCTTTAGGAGGCATTCTTCTTTCATTCCCTGTTTATGAGAGTTTTATGGCTGCACGCATCCAAAGATAAAAAAAAAACACCCGAAATAACTTAAGCACTCGAGTTAACTTTTTAAAGTACGTATTTGCGTCGACTGCGCTTCCCGCCTTTGAAAATAAATGAATATTTCCGGTTAAAATTTTTCACGGGCTTTTGTTAATCTTTTTACATCTGCTAGCATCGGCTTCCGGCCAGGCAGCCAATCTCGGCTGAATAACGAAATATAAATACGGGCCTCGGAAATTCCACGCTGCTAATATAACAATCCCAAGTGTTTGGATTATCTTCTGTCTAATTGCGCTCAAAGAGCACCTTTGTATTGTTTTTTTTTTGTCTCAAAACATTAATTTGAAATTAATGACATTTCTGTATGTATACACAGTTTATACAAAAAACAGTATAAAACAAATATGATTATTTAATATTCAATAGGTTTAGATTTTATCATACACGTTTGTTATGCTTATAATATGTTTTCGGTAATCATATGGTTGACATCTTCATAGATTCTTCCGTCAATTCGTCAATAGAAACTTGCATAAGATTTCCAAAATATTATAAAAATATCTTGCATGCATCGGGCGAGCAGTCTGCGAGATTCGGTAACTCGTGCCAAACTCAATAAACGAATCGTAACATTGTTCAATTCAATTTGCAGGGGACTGCAATATATTTGGAAATTGCCTGAAGTTCAGGGCCTATAAACCTCCGGCTGCTTCCTGCGGAGATAACGGAAGAGTTATGAACCCGCGCCGTCTGCATAAGAGTGTATTACACGTAACATATTACGTATAATGCTTGTTAATTCCACATTTACCTAATGCAAGGGGCGCACTAAATCAACGCCCGGGCAATAATTCATACCGGGGAGGTGCGTGCGTTACAAAGAAGCCAGACATCTCTTAGCAAATATTAAATTATTTATGTTCCACCGGAACTGCGTCCTTCCTATCCGTATCGCGGCAGGGGCGGCGGGCGATGAGGGTGCACCTTTAATCGCCTATAAACACAGACTTGAGCCTTTTATGCCGTTCAGATTCTAAAAGCATTTCGTTTTATTTTAAGCAATACCTTTGTTTTGACTTACTAATTGCTAATACTATTTATTCAAGGTTTTTCTACCGAGTCTACCTTCGGCGAGTATTACTTGCGAATTGTAATGCGTATGTCTATTTTTTGGATTGAACGTCAATTAAATGCGTATTTATTACCTATTACAGGTTTATATTCATCCCCAGGCTCACATGGCCGGTGTACTGACCATTGTACTGTGTAGATGTGGTTCGTTAGTACAATGGTCAGTACACCGGCCATGTGAGCCTGGGGATGTGGGTTCAAATCCCACGCAAATCACGATGATATTTTTCTGACAGTTTCTTTAATCATCTTCTACGTGTGAACTAATGTGCCTAATTATATTAGTAAATTGTAATACAATACACATTGATTTTTATTCTTAAGACTTTTTTTATTACTACCTTTATTTAAAAGCTCTTATTATTATTTTTTTATTGAAATATTAAGACGAAGATAATAAATATGCATACATTATATTACACAGAAATATTTAATATTCACGAATTGCTGTTGTATAATGCCAGATTTACTTTTCAGCGTTATCTGAAAAACTCAATAAAAAAAACATAGACATTAAATTTTTTTTTAAATACACCTATACCTCGCTATACGGCCGCTCGTTATACGGCCTTTCGCTATAACGGCCCTTTTCAATTAAGGCACGTTTTCGATATACGGCCTAAAATGTTTCGTTATAACGGCTATCTGAAGATGTCATGATTGAGTACCTTCCGAAAAATACAACAGCTCTGATCCAACCAATGGATCAGGGTGCAATACCCACTTTTAAGGCATATTACCTACGCCGAACTTTCAAGTTACAACTTATAAGGGAAACCGATGGTAAAGCTTCAATTAAAACATTTTGGAAAAACTATAACATCAAGGATGCTGTTGACAGCATCAGTGAATCACGGAAGGAACAATGAACCATGTTTGGAAAAAAATATGGCCAGAATGTGTGAAAAGTGTTACATATTTAACAAATTTGGAACCGATCCCATTGAATTTGTATGAATTTGTATTAGAATAATTGATTCGTTATACGGCTTTTCGTTTTACGTGGAACGTATCTAGGCCGTAAAGCGAGGTATAGGTGTATATATTTTTTAAATCAGCATTTACAAAGAACCCCAAATGGCATTATCAAATGAAGGGGTGATATCCGTGCACCGTATTCGCGAAGGACGCAGGTCTGTTGATCGAGTTACCGTAGCGAATGCACGCCGTTGGGGGTTTTCAGGCGCCGTTGTATGAGATACGTCCCCGCGCGTTATGCGCTCCCGGCAGGATGTCAGGATGAATAATTGAGTCCGCCCGCAACAAACTTGATTTGCCGGGCCCTGCTCGGGATATAAAAGAATATCTCATTAATTAACTCCTGACCGGCGCTCGGCTTGTTTGCAGACGCGGAAATAATACGACAACAGTGCGCGAGCTCGCTCACCCAAATCACTCGGAGCTCTTTTACAAAGTAGCGACACACTCATATCTCGGTATTTATTAAGTTTTGTAACATCGTTGCGTACATTGCGAATTTACTAAACTTTATAGTCTTGTATCAAAATTGTACAATAACATTCATGTTGTGAATGTAAATTGTTTTTGTTATAAACATATTTATATAGTATATTTTGCAGCATATCCTTTCTAGCTAATTACCCACATATTAGTTGGGTAGGAATATTTACATACGTGTGTATATAACTACAAGTCTCTCCAAACAGTTAGACGCAAAGCAAACGTAGAAGCGCGTTATGTAAATATTAAAATTTGACGTGCGTAGTTATTTAATTCGAGTATGTAAAAGTGGTCGGGGCATGTAAATATTGTCGATCTCTGCCAGGAGGCAGCTCTTTATCCCTCCCACCCTGCCAAACAAAAATACATAACTCAATGGGCCGCCCCGCCCGACGACTGCAGATCCTCGCCGACAGCGGTCCAGATTAATAGAAGAGGCATTTTTCCCGCACCCCGACATGATTTTTTTTAATCGCCCCAAACGGGCGTTATTGATTGGCTCTCACCTGCTCTGCGCGCCTGATACCCGCCGGACGGATTTACGAGGTTTCAGTCTGTGATTTTGTTCCCTTTTTATGAGTGATGGCGGCCGCGATGGGCTTAGAGGCTCTCGGTAATTTTTTGTTAGTCAAAAAGAGCTTTGGCGTTATTTCAGCGGACGCGGGACACGGTGCGCTTTGTATTTTTAATTTTCCTCCGTAATTTGCCGTAATATGTATTTTTTTTTTTTAAAGGGGAACGTTTTTAATATACAAACCGCTGTTTTTCCGCTAAAAGGTTTTGTTCCGTTACTCTCGGTTATTTAAATTTATAACGCGAAGCACGTGTTGCGCTGCTTTTTGCTAATAATAATATATTTTGAGTATAATGTTGCACTCAATGCGTAAGAGGTCTGTAAATTTTGAAAGAAAATTTTCTTTTGGAATTCTTATCATGCCATTCCCACAAATAATTTTGATTTAATCATTTTTTTTTTAAATTGAAACCATTTTGTGCCACTAGCGGTTCGCTTCAAATAAAATATTTGCTATAGAAGTTTTCGTTATGTGGTTTTATTATAGTTTTATGAACATGGCTCGTGAACGGTACGATGAACTTCTGTTAGAAATTCATATAAAGGAGGACTTTTCTACGAGATACTATACAATTATATACTAGACAGATATCACGAGTCTTTAGATATATCTACAGAATAGGAGATAGCAGCTTTTAGGAGTAAATAGTCGTTAGTCCTGGTAAAGGCTCCATCAGAGTAAGACTCTCACTGAATCAACAGCAGTACGACGAGAACCGATACTCGATTTTAGCTTGATGTATAATTATAATTATTTTTTTTATAGAAATACACACAGTGTTTATAAGCTTTTAAACACACACTCAATCTGATTTCAATAAAATGTATTCTATCAACAAATTATTTCGCTACGTTTTACAAGTGATTACGGACACACGATTCATAATGTATTGCTTATTACGGCACTCGCATCCGAATCTCGTTTGAAATTCTGTAATGAATTGCCTTCAATCAATCTCGTACATCGGGCATGGGCTCGGGTCTGCGGCCACCGAGAACAAACCTTCATCACGTGCCGGAGTGACGCCGGTGTTGCCTCATAATAATTATTTAGCGTCGTTTATCAAGCCGGGCAGCCCCGGCCGCCGGGGAAGTTGCCAGTTGTACGTCAGCAACACTGACCGACGCCATTTCGTCCGACTTATTACTATTATAAACCGACACCGTGCTTATTTCCGTCCAGCGCCTTTGCAATTACACTCGCTTTTTGTATCAGATAATCTCACGACCCTGTCTAAGAATATTTTTTAACCGGTTATTTGTTTTTCCAACAAAATTATCTTCACACGTTGGTAAAAACAAGTTTTTATGTGGTGTTTATTGACTTTAAAAATACGTCGTTAGCAACGCATCATAATAAAATAACCATAACGGTTTTAAGAAAAAGGTATTTTAAGATTGGTTTATTAAATAAACCCTAGCTTTACTAGAGTAGCAATTGGGCTCGTGAACTTTTAGTCATTTGTCCACGCTTTTTACCACTAGATGGTTGCAAGTATCGTTTATTTTGTTATTAACTTAATGACGTTTATATTTCAATAAGTAAAATATTTTCCTTTGATACTCGCTGAAAGCCTTTTGCTTCGAATATGCAATGTCATTGCGGTTTCCAGCATTGCAGGTTTCACGCTTTTATCTGTTTACTTTACTATGGGGATTCCCGTTCTTTTATTCCAATTTACTGTAAACAATGAAAAAAAAATGAC
The DNA here is from genome assembly GCA_022113835.1 of Atopsyche davidsoni. Classification (NCBI taxonomy): domain Eukaryota; kingdom Metazoa; phylum Arthropoda; class Insecta; order Trichoptera; family Hydrobiosidae; genus Atopsyche; species Atopsyche davidsoni. The sequence goes on along the minus strand of JAILWY010000006.1, from coordinate 1,866,402 downwards.
AGTAAATGTTTGATTGAGTGTTTTCTGCCATAATATTATCAAAAAACTCATTGTTTGCCGCTTTCATCTGTACCACTGACGTTTATATAACAAAATCGTTACTATGTGATTAGTTTATCTATTTTTTTATTTGAATTAATGATTAGTGTTTACCTGATTAACAAGAGTATGTAACATTTATTTATTATACAATTTACAAAAAAATAACAGAATTTTTTTTAATATCATACGTAAGGTCTATGGGTTTTGAGACGTCGCGTATGATGCTATTTAAAGGCACCGCGGCAGTTTCAACTATCCCTTTGATCTACCGCGTCCATTTATCCGTGTATTAATATCGGTATTATAAATTTTATCCAATCAAATTGGCCGATCGGTGTTTCGAGGGTCCTGCGCCCAGCCCTCGCGGGAAGGCCCGAATATTCATGAGACGGACCTTCATCAAAGCGGGCCGAGGAGATTCAAAGCGGAGCCGTTCGGGCGGAAAGATGGCAAAAACTTACATTCATTACTACCTCGTCCACAATGGGAGCGGGGCTGGATTCTGGAACGTTCTGTGCCACTGCGTTATTAGAAGTCTCTCGCTTCAAACTCCCATCTATGCCTGATTTAAACGGATTTAATTAAAGGCCATTGTCTATGGAGCCATTCATCCTTATAAAGTATGTTCGGGGAAAGTTTGCCTGCGTCGGAATATCTCCGTGAGAACTACCGCTGGATTCAATATCTCCATTCCGAATGGATTGCACTTTTGGAAGGATCATTACAAGCCGGGACTTTGGAATTAGTTGCAAAGTTTTTTTTTATACCTTAAAAAAAATATTATTACGGTTTATATATAATCACATTATTGAGTGTTTTAAACACACTCTTAACATCACTCAATAATGATTATTTATATCCATTCGACAAGCAAACTTACAAAACGATGAGAAACAAAACTGTAAACGACATCTGTACCACTAATCCATATATGTTAAATATGTTATAGTTTGTTTTGCCTTCAGTGCTATTATTTGTATGAAATATGAGGAAAATAAATATTAGTAGTTGTTTCATTTTTATATACTCAACATTTTTCGACGGTTTGACACAAATATATTTATGATAGTTTTTTTTTTTTGATTCTTAGATGTGTTAAAATATTAAGAACCTGGTGGAAAATAAATATTGAACTTGGTTGGAAGTTTTATCTTTAAAACGTATATGTACCTTAACAATGTAATAAAACATAACTATATTACTTCTATTATTTATAAGTAGTATACTTCTTTAATTAAATCGGAATAATTCTGCCAATGCTTTTAAAACGACGCAATTGCATGTTGATCATAATAAAGCGATCACCCTTCGAGATCATTAATATTAGAGGGCAGCTCCCGCTCTCCTTTCAGACTGATACGGCTTGTAATTCAGTTGGATATTTATACCTTATTTAAGGTGTAAGTGGATGCTACCGCATTTCAGGGGTAGGTCTCCCCACACCCCCAGGTAATTAATTACAGGCTTAATCACGAATAAATTCCCGTCAACTTCAAATGCACTCTGAAAAGAAACATCCGGCGAAATGCTTTAAACCCCGCCCTGGCTGTAATATGCACACAAAAAGGTTCTGTTTTGTTTTTAATTACATATTAAACTTAACAGATTACCTAGATTAAAAATGATTTGCACTTTTAAATATACTAGTAGAATTAGCGGCGGGCCCGCTGGATTTTTAGCGGCAGGCCAAACCAGATGAAGGATAAACCCGAGAGATCGCTTGAATATACATATAATGTATTATAAAGATCTAATCTGTGTATACAATTACTGATAACTCTTATTTTTGGCCAACGAATTTTAAATATGTATATATTTTTAAAACATTTTGATCATTAAAATTAAGCTTTCTACCACGAGCGCGCAAGCAAGAATTTTAAATATATAATGAGCCCGCAGTATCAATTATAAAAGTAAACTGATTTTTAACTAAAAATCTAGTTAGTGACATTGAAATAGCATTGCAAGAATTAATAGTATCGATGTTCACGAAGCGATTTTTTTTATAGTCTAGTAATTCTTTTTTTTGTTTTCCTGTGAATTCAAAATGACATGTAGAATTTTTTTACGAGTATAATGAATAGTAAATTATCGTTAGATTATTTTTTTATAGAATTTTTCTTGAAAGGTATTATTATTTGGATTTTTTTTGTACATGTGTTCATGTAAAAAAAGTAATTTCCAAAGGTCAATATAGACAATTACAATTTTTTTTAAAACTCAATGATTACACATTGTAAATATTTAATGTTTGGCAATGAAAACTTTTTCATTTTACACCAACAATAAAATGTAAACAAAGATCGCGTTTTTTCGAGCCGGTTTTTTTTAAAAAAAATATTGTTACTCCATGAACAGAGGATATCCGAGATCAGATAATCTGAGATCGAAAGGTTTTCGACCTCACTAATCCATAAGAGTATATGAATCCAAGAGAAGAGGCAGATAGGCAACCTGCGACCGTGGCCAACTTAGTACACCCCCTTCATTTATCTTGTTTACAAGGGAAAAAGTAGAAAACCCCTAACCACAAAAAAAAATTCTCGCAGGTTTTTTCTTTTTCAGTTTTCACTTTCTCTGGTTTTAATTTAATTCAGTCAATTTTTACATGTGTATTTTTTATCGGCTAACGTATAGTAAAACTAGCAGATTTAATGTATTTTTGTGATTTTATTTTTTAGATGAACTGATTAAGTATTGAATGTCTTCCTCCATATTATAAGTGTGAGTTCAAGGCACTTAAGGTGTCAGATCATTTTTACCGTTACTCATTTACAATTCTAATAAGACACAAGATAAGGTTTTTCCTAAATCTTACAGCTATATAGCAGAAGATGCTAGTAAACGTTTCTATTAATTTATTGTGTAAACTGGATGAGTCGTTGTAGGACTATTGATTATAAGTAAATACCTTTAACGCTCATTTTTTTATATTGTTAGTGCTAATTGTAAAAGTTAAAATACTTATATCTAATATAAAAAAAGACTTATGATGGCCAATGAGACATTTCATATTTTTTCTTTTTATTTAATTAAATTTCACTTTTATGACTAGTTTTATTAACACATACTTATACTCTCCTATATTAATGTCATTATTATTAAACATTTAAAAATGCCAACAATGAAGGTTGGTGAAACTAGAAACTAGAGGAAAATCACAAAAATATATATTTGTTATAAATATAAAAATGAAATTTCTCCAAGTACTTGTACTTAAGAATGTCGGTACTTGTTTTTTATCCGACCACCAAATTTTTTTAATGTACATGTACTCGCAGAGATAAGAATCTATCATATGACGATGAGTCCCGTCGTGGCGTTTATTTCGTTCATTGCAGATTTCCACGACCGCTCGATTCGTTGGGTTAGGTTAGGTTAGGTTAAAAAAGCTAGGTACAAGTTTTTTGGTGGTCGGATAAAAAACAAGTACCAGAATGTCTACTATTAATACGTAGGTATATACCTAGAAGAAGAATTAGAAGATTAGAAGAATTCAATTTCACAGGGTATTTGGTGTGCATTGGTAGTGTTTGATGAAGACGAGCCACCCTGTATATTGCAGGATCATTACGGCCGTGCTTGAGCCGCCTGACCTCGCGCTCGGATCGTCCTTAATTTTTCACTTACCGCGGCGTCCGCAGCCGCCGGCACCCGCTCGCACATCCAGGCCATAACTCACAAAGCAATTCGTAAAGACAATCCGAATGTATAATTGAAAAACAGAATATCATCGGGAATAATTCGCGGTGGGGTGCGTCAAAGGTGATATATATATTTTTTTCATTGAACCCTGTGAAAACCCGCTAATGGCTTGTGATAACCGAATCGATGATAATTTTACCAAAAATTGGCTACTTTTTGTACTGAACGCCTACTGTATAAAAATGTTTGTACTTTTTGCGTATGAATAATTAATTGTATTTTTTGTTTCCTACATATAATATTTTGTAAAGTTTAATAAAAAATATTGTGTCATTTGCATTTGGTAAATTACAACGTTACTTGAAGGTTATAATATATTATAATAAAATTGCGTTTTTTTAATTGGAGGTAATGATTCTTTTCTATGTCCTTATGATTTACAAATAAATCGTTCATACATATTGGGTCTTCGAATAAATTCATATAAAATGCACAACTTTCCACAGTGACTTTCCAACATTGCTTGAAATAATTAAATGACTACATTTTAAAGAAAGCCAAGCCAAGTCTAGTCTCTTAACAATACAATATGATTATACTTGACAGTTTTGTTTCGCAATTGTAAAATTGGTTTAAGAAAAGTTGGCACGCATGCAGATTGAGTCTTCGAAATCTTATTTATGAACATACGAGTATAAGTAATGTTATATGATAATATGTTTGATAATTCCAACGTGAAAGGTTGGCGAAACCGGTCACAAATAAAAACGAAAATGTGGTAAGTATTTTATTCAAAAATATTAAAATGGAATTCCACCAAGTACTTTCTGTCAAAAATATTGAATTTCTTATATGATAATATATTCGTGATCACAAAGTCCTGGCGGCTTACAGTCGGCGACTGGCTGGTTCTCGGCGAAATTTCCGCTGTTGTGGCCGCGTCCTACTCAGGCGACGGTAATCACGGGGCCATCGGCAAGTCCAGATCTGCGCCGGTCATTACGAACTATTAGCCTTCGTTGCCGATCCGCCCGCCTAGGCCACTAGAGAACTAAACGTGCCCGATAGCCGGCCCACTCGCTGCCGGCGGTGCTCGGCTTTTTATTTTCACTCCGAGATACCAAATATTGACGCTCCGAATCAAAATCGACTAGAAATATTCACTCATTATAAATTAAATTTCATGACTAAAAATTTGCAACAGTACTTTATTGAATCTAGAATCTACTGCACACTCCTTGCGTTCTTTGACGTTTTGATGGATGATTTTTATCTTGATGTACGCGTACAATCCCTGGATATTAGGACTGGTAGCCGAAATTAGTAGTGAAATTAATATTACTCTTCAAGGATATAAGCTACTGCGATGGCACGTATGCAAATGTCCCCGTAGCAACTGAGACCTGCGATCGGTAGCTCGCACGGTTGAGGACGAAGGGTTCCTGCAATCGCGATGAGGTCGTCCGTTGTAATTTGGGATCTTCCATTGGCGGTCACGTTTGCTCCGTCCCGCCTCAGCTGCGAGTGACTCCTAATTTTCTAATTTATATTTATCCTGCGGCATGAAAAGGGAAGACTGTCGCCTTCCACGTGTCTGCTATTGTCGTTTATATAATTGATGCTACGTGCATTGTGTGCAGCGGAGGTAATGTAGGGCCTCATTGCGTTTTACTGCGAGGCATCTTTCAACCCGCTGTTTTAATTCAAAGCCGTAACTTAAAGGAATCGCTTTTTCCGTGCTCTCACACTGAAGTGACAAAAAAAACTCAACATACTTATTTTTTTACTTTACACGACATTTATTAATTTTATCACAGTGTATTATATATAATGTTGACTTAATGCCGTAATTAGTTTGTATATAAAAATAAGCGTTTATTTAAAAAATGTAATTACAAATATTAAAATACACGAAAAATTTTGATAAATAATTGAATATGAGTGCACATTCTTCATAAGTTGAAAAAATATGATATGTGCTATCATAGAAGTTCTAGTTAAAAACACTTGTGGTGCAAAACTATTCTATTTTTTTTATACAATTTACATTATTTTTATACTTAAATATGACTGAAAGCTATTGCAGATGCATTCGACATATTGAATTTCGACTTCAACTAACTAAAAAAATATATATCATTTCGGTCTTCGCTAAAAATATTTACTTCGGTTTTCTATCAAAACTTAAAATACCAGATAATTTTTATCGTTGAGGCGACAGTAGGTAATAAGATAGGTTGAAAGGAATAAGAGAAACACGAGCTAGAGCAGATAGCAATTGGACTTTTATTCGTGTCCTCGTGATTTGGATGATTTCGTAAGTATGGCGTATTTCCGGCCGGGCATCAGCCGATTTTCAGAATCGCTCGTTTGATTAAAAACAAACTTTTCAAATAATAATCCATTATTACATCACATTCTATCATAATAACAGATCTGGGACTCTGTTGGGTTCTATATCAAAAAATGATATTTTTTATATTGAAATTGGTCCTTCCAGTTTATATGGGCCGTGAGTACCCCTAGAAGGCTCGATCAATCAACTTTGACGTAACTGATATCTCTTCCGTCTCCATTGTACCCTTCCACCATGAAAAATGTCTGTAGATTGATTCCTGCAAACGTGAAAAAGATGGGGAATTTTAGAATATGAATGATTGTAGCGGGAGCTACATTGCATCACTGCCTACTGTTGTATTTCATATTGAGGTTATTCGCCTCGTTATATTATGACTGCTCCTGTTGTACGCCGAGACTAGAATTTAACTTAAAACAGGCAATTACGCCCAAAGAAAATGTCAGAGACACTTACCTACACCTACTTCAAATTATGTTACACGCTAGCGTAAATGCCAGGTTTGCATCCGAATATAAACATGTATTATAAACGATAGCTCTCAAAGACAAAAACGATATTTTTTTATAAACCCCGTAGATTTTCGATAGTTTTAGTAACATTGAACCACCTGTGCAGATCACACGCCGCGACCTTGAAAAATCACCAAATTTTATCGTGCACGTTTAATATTTATAAATGGCGTAAGTAGGCTCGCAGTTTGGTTAAGTGAGTTTAAATTGAGTATTTTATGTGCGGATGTGTACAGGTTGGAAGTTATCAGATATAGCCGGCAATTTCCTCTTTACCCCGCACGTGTCTGGCTTCCAATCCACAACGGCCGTTGCAAACGTAGATATCGCCTGCCGTTGTACGGCGGATAAACTTGGACTCGCCCGACGCGCCGCCGAAATGGTACAATGTGGAATGGCCTCCCAACAATCGCGGCAAGGAGCATTGCGCCCGAAGTGGCAGCGCTACCAACACCCGACCTGTCAATATGCCCTCCCGCCAGGCCAAGAGAAACGAGAAAACACCCGAAGTTGCGCAACATAAATAAATGTGATATACGGTCTGTTGGTTGCACTCAGATACATTCAATTCAAAGATATCTTTATGAGGATGTTATTCGTATATTCTGTTGTTTTTGCTAACGCATACTAAAAAAAAATATTTTTTCCGCTGTCACAGGTGTGTACATATATTTAATTTTACCGTTTCAGTGAGTTTCAAACGAATAAAGCAAGTTATAATCTGTTTTTTTTATTTTTATTGTGACATGTCTTCTCTATGGAGTGTCTATAGCGGAAAATTGTGCAGGGGTTGCCAACCGTGTTCCAGATTCCGCCGCTAATTTCACGCTGTTCGGATTTATCTATTTTGTCACTTTATTTAAAGGCTGGAGGCGCCGGGATCATTAACGGGAATTTATTTTGTTTACCGGGGTAAGCGTTGCTTAGTTAATTAACTGCGAGCTTCGGGAGCCTTTTTTTAAATTTTAATTTGTTTGATTGTTTGTTTTGTTATCAACAGGTTTACATTTGAATTTGTTTACGTATTTGCATATATAAAATATCTCAGAAGTAACGTAAGATATATCATGTAGGCGTTGGCCTTGGTTAAGCAGGTTAGGTTAAAAAAAATATTTCCTTGTAAATCATTTATAAAAATTCACTAAGAGTAAACAATCTTGAGTATTAAAAAAGTATATATTTCCAAGAGATAAGAATAAAAATGTCCATCGTCTATTTTTTTCACGATTAATAACATTTAAATCGATATTCTTGTATGTGCAAACATTTTGTGCGACATTTTGCCAATTTCATATCTCCGTCAATGTCAATTTGTTTTTCTGTTACTAAAGTTATGTGATCAAATATATTTATCGACTTATATAAAATATTTTTTTGACAAGTACGGTACACACATAATACACTAGCATTATATAAACGTAGTCTTACGTAATGTCGGTATATAAAGACTGGAAAAATAGATTTCGAATACTGGATAAACATTTTCGGATAGTTTAAAAGCGCTCTCGTCAGTATATCCCATGCGAAGTATCCAGCTGGGCAATGCCTCGCATGTTACATATCGAGATGTTATTTCAGGCCGATCGGGACGGATCGGTGGTCGCATGGCAGTTTTTTCCCAGAAACCTCTCCGCCATATTGAAGGATGAATAATGTAACAGGTTAGCCGCGCGGCCGTTACTTGCTTGGGATTAGTGACGCGGCTGCAGCGGCGGCCATCCTGTATTATTCATGTTGCAATTTTGATGCAACAATGGCGCCGTCCGATGTGTAATTTATAAGTTGGTAATTAACTTTCGGTGCATTTTCACTCGGCCGCAGGCTCTGTTGTTTTGCAGAGTGCCGAATGAAGCTGCTAACTTTTGACATGTTTAAAAGCTCCGTGAAAATTTCCCGAAAATTCAATTAAATGAAACGAACCGTATGCTTAACACACTTTAAACGATTCATTAAAACAATCAATTTACTTTAGCCTCGACGAGGATTGAACCGGTTAATTTTCCAGTTGTGTGTTAAAGACAATGCAAATTTGCAAGCCGCACTCTCCTTACGCTTATTAATTTATTGCCATCAATGATTTGATGTTTCTTTTATATTAATTTTATCCAGATTATCAGATTTGTGTTGCGTGCAATTTTAATCAGGATAAATCTAGCGAATGTTTTTGCGCTTAAATTTGTTAGCTTAGTCAGTTTGTAGAACTATTTGTATTTTATCTTTTTTATAACAAACGATGAAACGAACTAAATACTTTTCCTACAAATATATTTTTTTTATACCGTAGCAAAACTTGAGGAATTTGATTTAAATCACACGAATAAACCCATTGTTTAACTATAAAAAATAGCACATAGAAACAGTTATATGTCTAAATGAAGCCTTACGGCCGAGTGATTCTATCTATAAAGTCATTTATTATATTTGGGGTTTGTTGTAAATTGATATTTTTTCACAACCTATACATCTCTCGGGATTCGTAAAAGAATCATATTTCTGCGGGAAGCTCAACCAATATCGATCATTGGCCAAAGAGATCAAAGCTCTATCCGGATTGAGTTTCCAAAATCTGGGAAGTAAATAAATATATTGTAAGCATAAAAGAGAGGTTGCATAACAAATTTGTGTTTAATTCACTCCTCGGACAAACCTGGCGGTGTATTCAGAAATGTTGATTAAAAGACATTTATTATTGTAACCCCCAAGTTTCCGTCAAGCGAGCAAGCCTTCCGATGTCGAGTGTTCTTCTATGCGAAGGCATTCCTTTCAGGCGCCATATTTATTGTGCTGTGCTCCTATTGTGCCCGAATTCAAAGAGGCGGCTCTTAAACACCGCTTTAAAGCCGGCCTTTACATTTTTGAAAATTGAATTTTTATATTTCCCGCAGATAACAATGCGGCGAGCTTGTAACATTGTCGGTGCGTTCGTTCACGCGTCCCCCCCGTGGACAATTGCCAACGGACGCGTAATGATCTGTCATCTTGAAAATATTTTTCATTAGTCAAATGTCGTCATCTACAACGAGCAGAATTTGAATAGGGGGTGAGGAAATAGGTTTTCATGGTTTCTAAATTCCATACGTACATTTTGTTGTGACTTTGTGTAATGAATAGACATTTCGTAAGAAAAAAATTCATTTTTAAAAGTAAAACAAATTTACAACTAGATTGTATATCCACAGTGTATTTTTTTTTTTACGAAAATCTACCAAAAATACTACTTATAAGCATGTGTGTAGTGTACTGCCTTGTATAGTTTTCCTTTTATGATAACCGAAATTTCTTATAAATTCCAATTGGTTAGTTATACTAAAACTTCACAAAATTCATATAAATGTCCTAGTAAATACATCTAACCGTATTTTTACACGTGTGCGTTCAGTGGCGCCGGTACACCCATTTCGGCTTTATGATTTAGGGGGCTCCTTTAAAAGTGAGTCACAAGTGGGAAATTAACGCGTACCGCATTTTTTGTCCAATTGAGTGATTGTTCACTTGTTAGGGTAATTAATCTGGGTCATCTGTGTTCAAGGATCTTACCTAACTTTGAATAAGTCATAGTCATGATACCAATTTACACGGCCTACAAATTACCTGAATTAAACGTCTTTTTGAGTACTTCAATTAATATACTGCAAGCCCGACAGATTTCATATTAGAGTTTTTCTTTTCATCCTTTGTGTGGATTCATTATTATTATATATAATCATTCATGAGACTTTTGTTAGTATGATTAAAATAAAATATTTATTCAAACAAATCATCGACGTTCACAATCAATTTGAGTTAATCAATATTAGTTATTTATTTGTAAAATTTTGTCAGTCCAAAAGTTCTAAAATAATTTATGCGAAGAAATTATCTAAGACTTGTCATCAGCTAAGGCTTTGTACAATATGGCATTATACCTATAAAAAAAAAACAGTGTGTTTTTTTCGTTATTATTTATATCATACATCTCTGGCAGATAATTTTTTTATTTAAATACTTTTTTTTATAATTTAATACATTTCAAGGATTCCATGAAACTTTTTACGCCCTATAATATTATAATTGAGAGTATTTCAAAAATAAATTACTTTTGAACTCTGTTATTATATTTATGTAAAAACAACATTCAGGCTGAACGAGCAAAGGTTTTCCAGCCAAAAAAATCCAAATTAACCTTTCGTATCCCTTCGATATTTTCCTAGGACGCAAGGAGAGGGCCGCAGCGCGCAGACAGCGAAGCCGTAGATTTCCCCAAGAATATTCAAAATTTTAATATAAGTTGAAAAGTTACCAGCATTCCCCGCTTTGCATATCCGGCGCTTCTAATTTCCCGACATATTCCGGCCTCTCCCGCTTCCTTCCCCGTTGCCGGTTTTTTATTAGCCCACAAATGCCAAATACGGCGTAAAAACAAGGCCCCGTCCTCGCGCGTCAAAGCGAGGCGCGGACGAATATCTTTTTTGCGAATTCCCTGTGACAGCTTATATTGAAGCCTTTCATACTTAATGGCGGAGAGTATGAAATGTGGTAATTTGCGGCTTCGTTAGTCGGCCATTTTTTTTTTGTATTTTTATTTCGTGTTTTTCGTGCGACGTTTTTGCTGCTGGGGATTCCCGACGGAGCTCACTTTGGTGTTATATCAAACGCATCTGCGTCATTAGACCGGAATGAGTTATTGTACATCTCCCTAATTACTGCGGATTGTACAGATCACACCACATTTAATCCCATTCTCGATAGTTACCTAATGTTAGTTAAAATTTCTGAAAATATTTTTTTTTTTAGTTTATATAAATTATGCAACCTTTAACCTTCTTATTTTTATACTTGATTCATAATTGCTTATCATCTCGTTAAATGCGTTACGTTTCATTATCTACGTCTTTGTTACGAATTATTTTAAAATGTTGTAAGTATAGCCACAGGACGTGGTTGACTACCATGGAAGTTTCAAGTATGATATAAAACGGAGTCCAGAAGTTTCCCGAAGCATCCAGCGCCGGGACGCGGGGGTCGCAAAAATGCGGAGCTGGCGGTCCGCTCGACGCATCAAGTATGTATGGCTGCAAACCGCCTCGGGGACCGAACCGGGAGCGGGAATAGGAACCGCTTGAACCGGCTCCGGAATAAGACGCCGGATAATCTCCTGCCGGCGACCTCAGTGTTGGCGAGGTACTCGACTAGACTCCGCACTCAAGATGTTCGGGGTTAGTTTAAATTGGGAAGTCTCGTGTTGCTGTTTTTCTTTAAAAGTCTCTGTCGGATACCTCCTAACAATTAAGGCTCTACGCTAGGGTATACAATTTTTTATTGAATTTAACTTAATAATTAAAAAAATATATATTGCTATCTACGTTATAAAATCGCTATCGAAATAAATCATTCAAATAAATTTGAGTAGTCGTGAAAAAATATCGAAGATAGCATCTAAGCATTTCATTGCCTCTATTAGGCACCTAAGCGTTTTATATAAGTTTACTTTGACAGCTCTACAGAACTTTTGAAGGGGGATTTCGAATATCACTTGCAATATTTTTTTTTTTGCTGAGAAATACTTTTTTCACGTCTGGCGCGATATGCGTTTACTGGAAAATATTCTCTCGTTGCAAACTTTATAAGTTTATTATTTACTAGCCACGATGTAGTCTGTCTGCCCCCGGCTCTTGTTAAGCGAGACGACCGTTCCAGAGAGAAAACACTTCCAAAGCCTCTCCTTCATAATATATCAATACAGAATGTGTGTACATAGATGTTTATTCTCGCAGCGTGTTTTATGAATTACCAACTTAAGCGCGCTCCGGGCGCTTTAGTCTCTTTGCAAAGTACACTTTGTTCGCGATGCTAGACGAATTTTGAAAGTGCATATAAATTTTCTGTTGTGCTAAGGTTTTTTTTTTTTTTTTGGAGTCTCTAATATACTTTGAACTGAAATATTTTCATTTCGATGCAAAAATACATTTACGTGTTGAATAATACATCAAAGCTCTTTTTAAAATTAGTTATATCGCTAGTTAACTTTTTTTTAAACTTTTCTTATGTACATAGTATTTGTTTTTGAATTACACTTTCAATATCAGATTATGTATAAGCAATATAATTTTTATATTTATAATAATACATATGTAATAGGATGGAAGCTTTTAAGGACGGAAATTTTGTATAAAAAAGTACGCGAAACGGCATCTTTATACAAAGCGTTAGAAACAAAACTGTTTGATAACTGCGTCAAATTTCCAACAACAAAATAACATGAATAAAATAACAATAAAGGAGATATTTTCCGCTAACCGACGTAATAATCTAAGTAGAATTGAATGTTTCCACAAGGAAATTAGATATTCGAATAGTATGTCCTGCGCCAGCCATGAACCCCCCTCGGGAGCTCATCCCGAATACTGCCATCTACTAGAAATACTAGAAATATAATTCGGCTACATTAATACATTGGGGTAGTCTTAATAAATAATTTTTGACGCTACGGTAATTGCCGTGGATAATTATTATTAGAAATTAAATTGATTCTATACAGTACTTGTCATGTACATTACTAACTACATAGTCTAGTTCCTGACGCATTCCTTTCAATTTACACGTCACATACTAAAACCCACAATCTCGATGGTTTCCTTTATCAGAAATATTAGCTGATAGAAAATGTAATTAAATTTAAACGTTAACTCATATTGCGGCCTGCTTTTATACACATAGAATATAAAATAAATTAACATGAAAACCCTAAAATCACAACATGTATAAATTAACATTAACTTGATGATTTAATTGGCATTTATACTATGGTGGCAGCCAATTATTCTTGTGCTTTACAAAATGTTCTTCTCTTTGTGGTTATCGACGAGAGCCATGTCAGCCTCTTTGTTATTAAATCGAAAAGCTTTTCTCGGGATGTTACTCTGCCTGAAACAGCAAATCACGAGGCGGAGTACCCGAAGTTAACATGATGCATGCTCTCCTACACGCTGTAGCAATTTAATACCAAATGTAAAGCGTCGAGTGCGAGTTTTCGCAAACCAAATTTCCTGCTTCAAACAACTTAAGTTCGTAATACTCATACCATCGAAATATGAGATAAAACTTAATTCATTTACACGTTGTTTGCACGACTTCAGTTCTTTGATTGATAAAAGATTTTCGTTCAAATTTAATTACTATATGTGAAATTCTTCAGGCATATTTAGGGTTGTTTCTGACGTGTTTTCGTATTTATCAATTCATTATTGGAGGCAATTGTATATCATATCACTTGTTTTAGAAAGTAGGAGCTTACTGCGTCTTGTATATCGAAATTAAGTAATCAATTCTTCTTTAAATTGACTTATAATTAAGGTATGTGTAATGTTATAATTATAACATTTACGATTATGTTTTTAATGAATGAATAAAATGAATGAAGTATAAGCAATTTATCGGTTGCATATATGTACATTATGATTACATTTTATACAAGAATTATATATTTATAGCGGAGCTTTAGTAGCACTAGGTGAAATAGCCAATAAATATGTGTTTGAACTTTAAAAAAATAGGGTTGTTTCTCGTATGACTGTAGTTTTAGTTCATATTTCAGGGTCTTCACCACCCCTTGTGCCGGCGGTTGTCACCTCGGTGGTTTGTTTTTGTAGTTACTAAGGTCCGGTTTATAAGCCTGAAAAAGGTTTCTGGGTTGGTTGCACACCGGTGCGCCGCGACAGATTATTTCTGAAAAACATATTTGGATATTTTAAGTATCACTTCTTTTCATAGGCCGAGAAGGTTGCTTCCGGCCTTATTCCATACTAAAAAAATGTATTGTTTTCAACGTAACGCAACGCGATAAACTTAAAAAAAAATAATAATAATACAAATTTCGGCTACTTTCTAAGTAGCTGTCAAGATAGTAGATAGTAAATAAATTAAAATAATATATTATCTGCTGTGTATATTTTATTATAAAAGATAAATTGACTTATATTTCTCGTATTTTTTTAAAATTACATTTTATGTAAAATTTTGTGCCCACGCAAATTTTATTTATTGCTTTATTTAAGCTGACATCTTCTTCAGCGTAATTTATTAATGTTGATGAATAGTATTCGCAAAGATTACACATGACGTAGTACGTTCAATTCTTCAGGCAAACCTTTGGGGTATTCTCAAGTACCTTTCCAAGGACAATAAAGTTTGTCTTCTCGTTGTTTTAAAGTTATAATGACGTTGTTACGTACATTTATATTATTTTGCAACATAAATATCAATTGTATAGAGACATCGGTATAGAGAATTCATGTTTCATCAACATAAATCGAAACCATGGTAATTGAAGTATCAATACTCGTAGAAGCACATACGTGCTTGATTTAAAAATCTACTGCAATATCAGATAGTAACATACAAAAAGAATTTACTCATGATACCATCTCTTCTATTTTAAATGAGTTTTAGGACGATTTCTAGTAGTGAAATAAAAAGTAAATTGCAGTTTTATTTTATTTTAATAATTTACGTATTTTTATTATTATGTTTAGTTATCAATATTTTTGATCGAGAGCACTTGGTGGTATTGCATTTTATTATTTTAAATAGAATATAATACTTGAGTGGTTTTTCCACATGTTGATTTTTATTGGTGACCGGTTTCGCTGCTATGTATAATTGAGTTTAGAAATGGATTTGTATCGGAAGGGTCTAATCGTCGTTCGTATGGTCATGAAATGAAACCTCGCTTCGGTAGATTGAAGGTGTGATGGTTTCTGCGACTGCTGGTGAGCAGCCAGGCGGTGTCTCCGTCACCACGGACGGTCGCTTCGACCTTCACGGCGACTGACTAACCGGCCCGGGACCTGATTGGCTCCTCGGTGCTCCGGAGAGACGTCGGGGCGAGGACATTACTTGCCAACTTCGGCACGTGCATACTGCAGCTCGCACACTTGCAATATAGATCAGCGAGGAGCTGGAGATGTTTTACAGCTAAATAAAGCAAGGTCGTTATCTTTAAATCTCGCAAATTGAATGAATTAATTCGTAATATTTCATTGTATCTTCTGATGTCTCTCATAAGAGGTTGGTGACCGTTTCATCGAATATATTTCTATTCTGGGTTAGTCTCACTAATTTGACCGTACTTTCAATCATTGAATCAAAAATTTATTATCGTGTAATTTATTATATTGAAAACGTTTATATTTTGTTGCTTTGATTTATTAAAACAAACAAATATTGAAAATACGAAACATCTTGATAAATAAATATGAATAAAAATACAAGCGAATTGTTACTAAATATGCTTTTCTCAAAGACATTCAAAGGTCTTTTGCCTATCCAATTGGTTAGAAGATTTCGATTCTGCTGTAAAGTTTCGTCACAAAATAAAAAAATTAACTGAATTCGGTGATACATATTTGTCGTTAAGATATGGGATATTACAAATTAAAGCAGTCTGTTTAAGATAGTGTGTATATAATATACGAGGACTCGCAGTGGCTGGTGGGTCATTATGATGCGGAGTGAGCAGAAGTCTAATATTGGTTTGCATTGCAAACTTAGCCCTAGATGTGACTGTTTTATTAACAAACCTGATACCCTGGCTATGCACAATATTTGCATACTCTGCAAGAAATTTGCACTCGTAAGTGCGAAGTGTAGAGCTAAGTTTTCACTGCAATCTTAAGTCGTGGCGTAGAGCACGAACACAAAGATAGTTAACTCTGAATATCGTGTGTATCGTTTTCGTCAAGAAATTTTCACTTTAATTCTAAATATTTTTTCAGACATACATAAATAACGAATTAATACACGTGAACATGCCAATAGCTAAGAATTTTATAATTTTTATCAACGACTAACATAAAAATGGTTGAATGTAATAAAATAATATTAAAAAAAAAATCATTAATCAATCATATAAAATAATTGTCAATAATTTTGTTATATAAACCTTTCGGGTTCGTATGCGAAAAACCTCGCACTCAAGTTCAATAAAACATCTTTTAAGCTATCGATAGAAGAGTGAATTTGTTTTTTGAATAATTAATAAATTTAATTTTGCAATTAATATAAAAACTGAGATGGATGTTGAAAATGGTAGGAAAGTTTTATGTAATGGAACTGACGAATTAATTTTGATGTTGTGTTAACACACGCGAGCCCAATTGCCCAAATCAGCAAACAACTCAGATTGAGAAACTTAGCTGCTGTACCGGGATGAGTGATAAAGGATTTGAAATGTTACATGCAAACATGAACCCGATGTACCTAGATTTGGCTAGATAAAATTCACGTGTAAAAAAAAAATTATTACTGTGAATATCTTAAAACATATTGCATACATTATAAAACATGTTTGGGTGAAAAGAACTGATTTAATAAAAAATATTGAATCATAAAAATAATGTTACCTCTAGTGATATATGACTGTCAATGTACATATTTTACTAGAATGACAACAACAACGTAATATATAACGTGTGTTTACTGTCAGTTATTGGTTATCGAGCTATAAACTTTGCTCTCTAACTCAAAATATATTTACGTATTTTCAGTAATGGTTTTTGTACACATTACACAAACATCACAGAAAAACATTATTTCACCACATTAAGATTATTTTTTTTTATAGAGATCTGTTAAATACCATTATTATAATATATATTTATTTTTCACCTCACATATTTATTTTCTGTGGCTATCGTATTTTGCAAGATCAATTAAATGTTAAACAGGCTAATATTTTTTTTTGGTTTAAAAGCACTTTATTTAATGTTATCCGTAATATCGTCTCCCATCTTTTTCAAGTGGTAAAATGTAAATATATACTAAAAGTATATAAAAATCTCTCTGTCCCCTACAAGCAATTTAGCTGTCTCTGCAAGGACCATTAAAATTAATAGCTAATGTAAATGATGTGCTATAAGTAAGAATACAATATTTGCATACTTTGCAAGGAATACTATGGCCCAAGAGAAAATTACATACATTCGAGAAAAAGCAGCTTACATTTAGTCTGTATAGTTTAATCATAATTTTAAGCAGCTATTTATCAATGACTATGTAGTAATCATATCTAAGATTGACCGAAGGAGATGTTTAGCTTAGAGAGGAGATTATTAACAATCATTCAATGGACAGTAGTTGAGCGAGACCGATAGTTGTTATATAAACATTGACATTAATAAATAATATTTTTTTTGTATTGTGGAGACTGATTAATTATTAAGTTATTTTTATCTGCTAAGGAATTTGGCATGTCGTCACATTGTACCAATCGATATTTTTCTTATGTGCATGAACAAAAGACTGCAAATATGCAGTCTTTTGTTTGAACATATATTTTTCAACAAATTGCGTTCATTGGAAAACTTCAGCACTTTGTCACGATTGTGTTGCCACTTGTTATGTCTTTGGAGATTATTGTTTTTCCGGGAAAATATGAAAACTTGGCGACTCAAAATGGGGATGTTTTCGTATCCGTCTGGAAAGTTGCTTCGTCGCCGGAACATTTTCTAATGATTTATGCTAAAGGCCTGGCCATTTTTTTTGAGGGATGAAATATTATGCGAGACACCGTGACAGGGATGCTTCTCAACAGTTTAGAGAGATATTATTTATGATTCTTTTGAATGCCGGCGAGGGTCAGTGCAGGTTAGATCAGACAAATGAGGGTTGATAAAAACGAACAGGAAATTCGAATTAAAGTTTATGAACAAAGGTATCCGCACACGACCAGTCATGAAGGCACTTGTGATATGAGATTTTTTATGAATATAATGACTTACATTTTTGCATCTATTCAATCATGCTATTTTCATGAAATAAAACTCATTAATTGAACTTTATCCGAATAATAATTTTAAACTTCATTGTAATACAAAGAAAATGGGACTTTTATTAAAGCTCTTATTTTATGTATTTTCATGATAAGTGGATTTATTATTTTGCCTCAAAATATTGGCTATATGTCGTCGTTAATACTATTGATTTTTTTATTGTATTACTTAAATCAGATTAACCTGTAATTATTTTATGTTATGACTTCATACGAAAATGTGGATTCAGACTACAAAATAAAAAAGGTGTAATTTTTTTAAAATTAAAATTTAACAACAGTCTAGACTTTAACATATAAAAAAATGTTATCGATTGCATAAAATAACGCTACACTCAACTTGACTTGAATATATCATAGGTAAAAAAAAAGTTTTTTAAATATTAAAATATAGTTTTAGAAGTCTGCAAGTCCTACCCAGTATTTTGATTGATCCCAAAAAGTTTGAGATACTTTGATATATATCATGAACCATACAACTTTATTTAATAGTATTCTAAAGATTTTTTTTTTCAAAATCGTTTATAAATTAATATTTACTTAGGATGCAGAGTTTTCACTAAAATTACTTACAAATCTAAGATGTTTTAATGAAACCTTTTTTTTAAATGATAATTTCTCGTTGTTATCTAATTGGCTCTAAACATTTTTCATATTAAGGGTGCATAAAGCATATATTCAATTATTCCCAACTTTTATCATTATACGTCAATCATAACGTGAAAAATGGTGAAACTGACTAGTAAACAATTTTTTTTTGGTGTTTTTCATGGTTGTTGTTAAATAAAGTTTTTTTTTGATTTTACTAGTATTCAAATTTTACTAAATATATATATATTTTAAAAAAAAATTGTAGCTGTTAAAATATTTTGTCATAACGTAAATTTTAAATTATTTAATTTAGTCTTATAGTAGTAAAAAAGTATAAAATTGAACAGCCATACCAGTCGAATTAAATAAAGCACAATCCAATGGGACACATACGAACTGTTGCGCGCGGGGGAATGTTCAAATATGAATATTTGTGACAAGTGCTCGGGCGTGCTCTCTCCGGGGCGGTCGCGGGCAGACTGACCCGCGGCCTGCCAGGGCGGCACACACGCGAGGAGAGATCCCGCCAGGAGCTGAGGGGGGGTGGGGGAGGGGGAGGACGCTGGGGCGGGGAGGAGGGGGCGGGGAGGGGGGGGGGGAGGCGGGGAGGCGCGCCGCGACGCCAGCTCTCTCGAGTCTGGCTATAATTGTAGTGAAGATGCGATACACGGCAGTCATAAGTGAGAGAGAGGAGACGTGATGCTTGTCAATAGTGATTTGTCAGGCTTGCGACGTGTCCTAAAAAAAATATATAAATATTTATTACTCTTATTTTTGGAGAAATTTTTTTTATGTAAAAATATATATATATATATATAGAGAGAGAGAGTTGCATGTATAAATAATTATCTCACTTAATTTATTTTTATATCCTTATCTTTTTCCCCAATCTTTTTGCACCCAAGCGGGCGGCAGGCACCATTTTATAACTACGCAAAAATATCAGATAGATTTTCACATAGCTTTCACCTCACTTTTACTACCGCAAAAATATCAGAGACGCTTTCACATAGCTTTCACCTTACTTTTACTACCGTAAAAATATCAAAAACACTTTCACATAGATTTCACCTCACTTTTTCTCCCGCAAAAATATCAGAGACGCTTTCACATAGCTTTCACCTTACTTTTACTACCGTAAAAATATCAAAAACACTTTCACATAGATTTCACCTCACTTTTTCTCCCGCAAAAATATCAGAGACGCTTTCACATAGCTTTCACCTTACTTTTACTACCGTAAAAATATCAAAAACACTTTCACATAGATTTCACCTCACTTTTTCTCCCGCAAAAATATCAGAGACGCTTTCACATAGCTTTCACCTTACTTTTACTACCGTAAAAATATCAAAAACACTTTCACATAGATTTCACCTTACTTTTTCTACCGAAAAAATATCAGAGACGCTTTCACATAGCTTTCATCTTACTTTTACTACCGTAAAAATATCAAAAACACTAATACATAGATTTCACTTCACTTTTTCTACCGCAAAAATATCAGAGACGCTTTCACATAGCTTTCACCTTACTTTTACTACCGTAAAAATATCAAAAACACTTTCACATAGATTTCACCTCACTTTTTCTCCCGCAAAAATATCGTAGACGCTTTCACATAGATTTCACCTCACTTTTTCTACCGCAAAAATATCAGATTTATTCTTGTTGAGGGACAAGGCATTTGATTCGTGAATATCTATTATTATAATGATAAAAGTAAACTCTATCAGATTTATATTTATTCAGCAACTTTTCTATCGAGTATCTGAACAATACCGTGGACGCATTACTAGAGGGCTTTATTACAGAAACAGAGATAAACCAAACTTCACCCATAAGATGCTATTTCAACAGGCTTGTATGATTTTCTGGAATGAATTATTATTAAAATTATAACGGTATAATTATTTTCGGTTATATTTCTCTGTTTACTTACTAAATATTATTTTTTTTCATAGCATTTTATTGTAAACTTAAATAATTTTTTATCTTGGTCCACCATGGCGGGCACCATGGTTTCCGCGGGCATTGGGTTAGGGACCACAGCCTTAAGGTATATATAGATTTCGCAACTTGTTTGTTAAATCAGTGGTTAGGATCAACGAACCTCGAATAATAGTTTCTCTTCGACATATGTTCTGATGGCATAGGTCTACGCATTGATTTGATATATTGACATTGCATATGCAAGACAAATTTAATAAGCGCATTACAGTTCTGTTATGTATTCAAAATAATATATTATTATCAAAAAAATATACATGAATAATTTTAAGATTATTCCTTTACCCGTAAGAAATTCGTTTTACTTAGATCATAGTTTCGGATTCCTGAACCTCGGTTCTGCCAACCGGAGTCTACATCATAATCCTTGTGATGCCTCATACTACGTGAAGCTAGTAAATTGTATTATGAATAATTACTCTTGCGGAGATAACATAGCAAACAACTTGTCACATTCACTATGTATCTGTGAAAATTCACGAAATTACTGTCGCGTCTTCAGAATTTCAGGTTGTATTTTGTATATTACATTATATCACTAAAATCACTACTTGATTGTTTTGAAAACCGTTTTTTTAGTTATATTTTTTATCCGGCTGGCAAGTATTTTTTCATGTGTATATTATTATTTAAATCTTGGCACACTATTTTTGCTTCAAAAAATAAAATTGATTTTTAAAAACGTTTTAATAATTTTATTATTTATTATGAACGCATTTACCTGCTGATGACGTTTTGTGCTTGAACGCCAATTCAAAATGTTTATTTTATATAAAATGTATAAATAGCACATGTCGCAGATCTTGCATATTAGACGGTTATTTTATTAATGATATTTCAATTAAAACAAATCTAAAATATTTTTTTTCGCTTTTTGTTGAAGAAATAACTTTTTAACCGATTCAATGATTAAAAACATGACTCATAAAGTACTTCTCTTATAATTATATATTTTTTGATTTTATGTAAAAATCCACTTAAAGTAGTATTAAAATAAAATAATACAATTGTTGAAGATTTATTTCTTCTTTTTCGGGTGTCTCTCCTCAAAGGAGGTTGGCGATCATCTCACTAAGCATACATTTATGGTGAGCCAGTGTTTTTTTTAGGGAAAAATATCTTTTAACTACAATGCTCATAAAAATCATTTTAACATTAATAAAAGGATACTTTGATTATTTTTCAAAGCATGCACATAATGACTGGCGTAGTTATAATTTCAAGAATAACTACCCGTAATGCTTCAATATCACGTGTTTTACGTACATCACCCCGGCGCAGATAAGTACAGCAGCACCGAGCATTACAAGCGATTTCGTAATTTCGACTGGCATTATGAAAGCTTGCTCAGGTAATGCTCAGCAAGAGCTTAGCGTGCGCTGCCAAGAGTTGCCGGAGCGGCCGGCATGTGCATACTTCCGGAACGCTTCCAAAACTGGGACGCGAATTCGCTGCATCGTTTATTAGCATGCAACGTCTGGCGTATTTCAGACATGTCAAAGGTAGGCATCGGGAAACTTCGGGGACTTCTTTAGAGTACCCTCAGTTTTTATCGAATACATACTTGGCAAATGAAAGCCTCACTGCACTAGTTGTATAGAGCGTGCTTATGTGGATCCAAGTTTATTGCGGATACCGTCAACTGCAGAATATTTATCTTCCCATCTGTTTAAAAGTAACTGTGTCGGGTAGTTTATTTTAAATTTAATTTTGTTTAAGTCCATTATTTATTTTAATGCTTACACACATGAGATTTGTGGTATTACTGTCTAATAAATACTTTCCGATTTGT
Source organism: Atopsyche davidsoni (assembly GCA_022113835.1). NCBI lineage: Eukaryota > Metazoa > Arthropoda > Insecta > Trichoptera > Hydrobiosidae > Atopsyche > Atopsyche davidsoni. The sequence goes on along the minus strand of JAILWY010000006.1, from coordinate 1,843,648 downwards.
TTACAATATATTCTAGTTTTTTTCACGTCTTTTCATAGATTAAGTTGAACAAGTAATAATCAGAATCTACCGTGATTCCCTTATCGATGAAGCAAAAATTATGTCAACGTTTTCAATAAATAGATTATTGTTGATTTGGTTAGTGTAATACTTTGGAAAGTAATGAGATTTTGGAAGAAAATTTTGTTACTCTGACGTATTTTCTTAACAGTTAATTGCAACATGAAGGCAATTACTGAGTCTTGAAAGGCTGGTATGTGGGGTGATTAAAACAGGAACTTCAACATTATTGATATCTAGATAAGTGATATTTCGGCGTCGAAAAAATTGTAATGATGTTAACATGTAGCAGTTACAATCAAAAAAACTGGACAGTAAAGCAATCAACCGAAGAAGTACTTGTTTATACAGCATTATTTTTTTGTTATTTCTATCATAGACTTTTACTTTGTCAATTTGTCGTGTACGTATTGATTGTGATTAATTTTTTTTCTTGAAATCCGTAGATTATAAGATAAAATTATTAGCAGGTTCTAGTATTGTTTTGATTATTCAATTGATTATATATTCTTAATTTATTATTACGTGAATAAATACAGACGAATATTTTTTTTCCTATTATTATTTCATCATAACATACTTCACAGTCAATATTTGACTAAAATATTTTAACTTTGTTAAATTTTAATAGACATAAAATCCTATTTTGTTTTATGCACTGTGATAAAAAAACAGTCTGCTTATGGTTGTATAAACATAACATGTTGAATCCGTCATTTCAATTAATCATAATTCTTGATTTTGACATATTCTTGCATCTTAAACAGAGAAATGAGTGATGGTTTCGACCTTTCTTGGGAAATCTGTTTCTGGAAAATAATTGGACGATGGATTACCTTCTCCGTTTAATAAGGCAGCTATCTCTATCACTCACAATTTAGCGTAAGAATCACACTACCAGATACAAAGCATCCTTTATTTATTGTTATAAATCATACTCGCTTTCTCATTTTATGAATTATCATAATACCGAAGGATAATCTGATGGATTGTTCTAGATTTTTATTTACTGCAGGATCGTTTTGTATGGAAATATCATACATAAAGGAAATTTATTTAAAAATTACTCTAATCATAATAATATGTAATTATACATTATCTGGATTTTTTTTTAGAAAAAAGCTTGGTATGGCCAATAATAAGAATACAAAAATAATAACTTACTTAGTATGTCTTTATATTTATAAAAAAATACATGTATTTGTATTTTTCGTTTAAATAAATAAATAAAAGTAGAAGACGTTATATTTACTGTATGCAATAAGCATTCTTAGAGCTGGGGTATATAAAATAAGTTTTTGTTTTATTAGCATGCAGTAGTAAGCGAAATTGATCTGACCTGTCTGTGAACTTCACTATGATTCTTGCACCATGAGAAGTTTGCTGTATTTTTGAAGCATTTCTATAAATTATTACATCCCACAAAAAGCACATCGATTATTGCTGCTAATTTTATAAACTTGTCACAAAACATACATTATTTATTTATCTCAATGAAATATTAACTTGGTTTATTTGTGAGTAAAAATATATTTTACCCGCAATTCCGATAGAGTAAAGTAAAATTGAAGACTGATGTGTCAAAAACATAACATTTATTGTTAATTACTCTATTTCGATATTATACCATACAATATATAATCACTTACAAAATATACGCTATATTTCTAATAGTTTGATCGAAATTTGAGATAAAAAGAATAGAGTTATATTAAATCCGTTTTATGTATTTGACAGGTAATTGAGCTTTGGTTACACGTATTTCACAATAAGTACTTATAAACGAAGAAATGATTTCATATTAAAATATTTTTTATATATATATTTGAAGTTATGAACAGAAATAATAATTACATCAAGCTGTAAATAGAAATAGCAGAAGTAATAATATGTTTTTTTATAATTATTGTTTAGTCACATGAAACCAAATGATTTCATATCTACAAACGCATTATTCCTTGAGGATATCAACATGATGAGCTTGGCTTTGTTTTACTGAAACTTTTTTCCAGCTGCTTTTATTAGAGAAATAACTTTCTTTTGTTTGCGGCCAGGAAAATTCTTGGCTGACGATGTGATGAAGTCATTTATAATGACACATTATCATTAGCCTGTCTCCTATCGCTATGATTCTCGTGACAAATCTATCTCGTTATTTCGCAGGACCTATTTACTTTTTTTATGAATCTTTTTGTCGTCTCCTACATTGACGCTTTTCTCCTTATTAATTCTTCTTTTTCTGGAGTCGCTTTGTAATTTGCCTTTGTGCTCGCCCCGAGACGCATTGAAACTTATGGAAAAGTACTCCAGTCTAAGAAATGATTTATTGTTTTTTTTTGTATTTTTATTTATCTAGGTACTTTTTATTTAATGACTTCTCGCCTTTGTTATGAATGAGAATGAAAACTTATGAATTTTAACATTTTTTAGTGTGTTCGTGTAGACAAGTGCCTTTCATGTACTCTACATTATAATAAGCTAGTTATGATATTTGCTTATACTCTAGTGCCTATTTGCTTTCGTATATTTTGCAGGCTTAATCAGTAATTTAATATTTTTAATGATATAAATTTAATTAAATGTAAATAGCGAACCGATCTTTTATTTTGTATGTTTCTATATTCCATTCCAAACTAAGAAATTTACATAAGTATTTTTCATTTTGAGGGACTTGGTTTTCTTTTAGATTATTACGTTTTGTGCTCATCAATAACGCGTGTATATATCGATGTGTAATATTTTATGTCAAGAAGCGGTAAAATAAGAGTAAATAATCTATATTTAAATTAAAAAAGGGGAAATTCACTATGTAGCATTTACTTATTCAGTTGAGTTTAATAAAATAAATTCCAGGCAGGACATTATGCCTTGCGGATGTGTCCTTTCCAATACTGGTGGGTCCCCGCGGCCAACTTTCACGAGGCCTTCCCCGAGGGTTGCCCGCTTCTTAACCCTTCTCAGTTTTCGGAAAACCCTCCCCTTCGACAAATCTGACTCCAGCAAATACGGCCACGGAACATGTCATTAAGTCTGTCTCCTTTTGTTCCGAACGAATTCCGATCCTTGATTTTTTGCTATCAATCTTCATATTTGAACAGGCTTGACTGTTGTATTATGTACACGCTATATCTGAGACACATCGCCTGCTGAAGTCGCAAGTGTTTTACGTACGATAAAAAGTATTTTTGAATTTATTACCATGGATATACTATAATGCTCGGCATTCTTTATAAAATAACAAAAATAATAGGATAAAAGAGGTGTCCATCGACTTTTTTGTAGTAAAATATATAAGAACAACAGATTATTTTAACTGTACTAGCATTTAGATTATTTCCAACTCTAAATATGTGTTACATAAAATAATTTATTAAATACGATACTTTATTACATATCAACATTATTGTAAATAATTCATTTATATCGATTGCTTCTAATGGTCTAATAGAAAACTTTTTTGCGGTTTTTATAAAATGAGTGAGTTTATAAAACTAACATTATATATATTAATCACGCGTTATATATATTTTTGCACAAGGAAACTGCTTATCTCTATATGAAATATTGTACATTTTCGTCTGAGACAATCTTTGTTTAAAATCATTAGATGTCACCGTACTTTGCCTGTAGTGTTTTTGGTAAAACACACTAAATCAATATATTTTATTGTATATTCATTATAAGTCAGGGAATCTTTTAAGAGATAGTCGGTTGTGAGAGCGGCAGACATCGTGGATCTGCCATTGTACAGAACTGCGCAACACCTCGGTGCGAGCATTGAACAGCTGACCGTCCGCGCTGCTCCGCCAGCGTTACGTAAGCATCCTTCCTTGGAGCAACAGTGTCAATGCTTAGTTGTTTAATCTACTTGTGAATTCGCTCCAAGGTGAGTCGTGATTTCTCGCCTGATTGGACCTCAGGTGTCTCAATGGCCCACAGATGAAAACTGTTCGTTTACTGTGTTGTTAGCGTATAGCGACTGTTAGCACCTGATTTTAACTTATTAGTAGTATTTAGAATTGTAATATTTTTTATTATAAAAATGAGGTCAATTCATGTTGAATATTTTAGTACACTAACTATGCGTAAATTTGACAATAAAAAAATATTTATACCAAAAATAAAATTATACTTTACATTTTTTTTTTCTTAATTATTAACATTAAGTCTATTAATATTTTTTAAAATATTAATATATTTTTAAAAAATCGTATAATAGAGCATATAAAGGTGTCTATTCCGACCATATTTTGTATGAAATTTTCGATCTGCGGCTGCCAAGCTTTCATTATTTTTGAAATATTGTTCAATAACGAAGACACGTTGTTTTATCGTGTAACGCTCCATTTTTACTAACCCTAAACTGTCAGCTGTCAAATTGTTTTATTTTAAGTGTACCCAAAACTTTACTGCAAAAATGGCGACAAATTCAAATCTTGCGTTAATTTTGGGACACTCTATATGAAGCATTATTATCGTACATTGAGAGAAGGCTATAGGAGATTACACGTAAGCCGATTGACTTATACGTTATGTTATATTCTTATCAGGCTATCCGTCGTCAGTTATAGGTAGGTTTTATTATTTTACTTAAGTGACGATACGTTCGGAACTCAATTGAAAAAAGGAAGTAGCAATATAGGCGTATACTGTAACCGCAGGGGCTTCAAATATTAACCGTTTCAGTTAGTAAAGGTTTCCTTCAGGCGGAGTTTAGGTGCTGAGACTCGGCCTGCTCTAGTGTACACACGCCCGGCCGGCGCTGACCTACATGCCACGTCTCCGAAACAAAACCGACTTTCCGAGGGCTCCTCTGGTTTCTTATTAATATTCCGAGAACCCAGAAATTCCATATTCAGGCAATACTTTATTAAATTTAATATTAAAAAAAAAAATACCATTGTTTACAGTATTCGTTCGTTGTTTAAGGGTCGCGTCTTTTAAGTATATCTTGAAAGTTTTTTTAACAGAGATATGCATATCCTCATTTTAAATGATCTATTTTCGTTTTTTAATCCACTTATTGATATATAAAAATGTATAGGATATCAATAAAAAATAATGTTTAAAATTTTTTTAAACTAATTTTGCTTAAATTTAGATAGTTTTTTTAGACACTGAAATATTTGGATTTTGTATATATGACAATTTTGTCAATATTTATAGCATTTTTTATAAATGCATGCCATATAAAATTGATTATTATTTATATATATTTTAACTGTCGCATCTAATATTTAGTACGTATCATTTGGTCCAACCAACTTGTTATAAAGTATTATAATAAAATTACATAAAATTTGTTAGGCGTAGTTCGATGATTAATAGGTTCTTTCGGCTACTGAAAAGTAAGCGGGGGAGCACTCCTGAAAAATATCGACTGAAAACTTTCACGAGTTCTGTTATTCCTTAAGAATTACATATTCATTCAGTAGCGGGAATTAGGTCAGTTTCAGTTGTTTATTCCGGGCGCGGAAGATTCGCCGGCGCTCGGGGAAGGTTCCAGAGTCCAGGTAATAAAAGCGGTGTTTTATGGCTTCCAACCAGACCGATGGGGAACTAACGCAAACAAGGCGTACATAGCAATTAAGATCTTTGTATTTCGTTGTAATGGAATTATAATTTATTTTCAGCCCGAAGTCTGAAAGAAAATTTTCAACTAAAATTCACTGCCAGATTGTTGCTGGAAAAGAAAATATATTTATTTAAGGATTTTTTTTGATGGAATATATGTCGTATTTGTTTATCAAACGATAGTTTTATTAATAATATGTTATAATTTGAGCAATACAAAACATCGAAAAAAATTAACTACCGATACTAATTGCCACCCATTTATTATCAAACACTCTTAATTTAGTAAATTTAACTATGCTTGTATAACATATTCACTATTAGTTTTGATGTATTATATTAACATCGTTATCAGGTGCTCAAACTATACTTGGTCTGCATTGTTTGAACTTCAGTGGATGATGTTTATACACAAAATCTAACAGTGTAAACGAAAGTCATAAAAAAATATTTTATTTAAAAAACCTTTATTTAATTTATATATTATTCGACTTCAGTGCTGAAATTAGAATGATAAATTCTTAGGTAGAAGTTGATGGTCCTGTTTTCATCAAGTTAGTATAAAAAAATATGTGGCAGATGTATTAAAGTTCCAAATTTATTTTCAAAGGTATGAGCTCGTATTATAAACATGAGTAAAAGCTCCCTTGTGAGCACACGTCGTTTAAAAAACAAAATGAATTTCTTTATTCCAAATTTGCGAGTAAACCGACATTTTACACGGATTAAATTTTAAAGCGGCCGCAGAATAATCACGTGAAGTTAAATCGTCGGCTTCACATAAACAAATCATTTTTTTTCATTTACGTTTCGTGAGAGTTCAAATAGAAGTAAACGTTTTAAAAATAAAAGTAACAAATTCGAGGCCCCAGAGGTTGCCTCCCTCTCCTTTTTGTAAACCCCAAGCATGCTCCCAGGAGTACACATTCTCTTCGGGCCCCATCCCTCTTCTAACCATCTTGCCTAGGGATGAGCATAACAGAAAAAGCCTATGCTAATTTTAAAGCAAAATACAAGCGTGGAGTGGAATAACTGTACGCGTTAGATTTTTTACACCCCTGTGATTCAGTTGCATAAACATTGGCTACAAATAAATATCTAAACCTAGATCGTGCGATTCCAAATCTGTGCCATATAAAAGAACACACTCTTGGAAAAGATAATACATGAAAGCAACTTAAATAATGCACCAGGGTTTTAATGAATTTACATTTTTATAGTTTTAATGCATTTATATATAATTAGTCAACGGATTCTTTAAATAAAGTCACATTGTCATTATTTTTAAGAGTTCGATTAAATATATTTTGTACACTTGGGTACATTTATATTTTAGTTTAAATGAATAGGTTTTTGTAGAAAACACTGCGAATTCTAGTTTTAGAGAAAGTGTATTACGACTATGAAATGAATAATTTAATTTAAAGAAATAGGAGTATATCGAGTGATTTGCTGAAATTGCTACGGCTATTCGCTTTCTCGAGCTGGCAGTGTTTCTAACAGCGTTTATGAAACGTCGGCAAAAACATCGACAGTGAACATGTATAGGACACTGACATTTATGACAAGAAATATACACAAAAACTCTCATGTATTTAAATTAAAGTAGGTTTTTTTTATTGTAAAAAAGAGACAATGTCAAGATAAATCGTATGTTCTTGTGACTTTGGACTCATCGCATTAAAAAAATCTGATTAATCGATGATTTGCCTGAACTCGAAAATTTGTAAAATGTGCAAATAATAATCCTTGGTTATTGTGAGTCAACCAAGGTTTTGGATTTCCATTTAAGTGTTTGTTCTTTTGTTATATAAATAGATAATATTTTTTTATATTTCTACATTGCTCAGTCGACTGATCACCCATTGCGTAACGAATTAACAAATATCGAGAAAGGCCTCGAGCCGCGGAGTTTTTCCGTATTGAGAACACGAGCGTTCCGTCTGTTTTATCAAATATTTGTAATTCATGTAACGTTAACAAAACACTCCGTTTTGTCTTAGAACTCGGCACCAAATAATTAAACAGAATTAATATTTGCACTCCTACCTTCTTATGTAAATACTTCTAGTATTTGACAAAAGAAAATAATCTTAACGATGTTAATTAATTATATACATTATGTCGACTTAGTACTCATAATTCTGTATATTATTTGCGAATGGAATATAAATAGTCATAAGTAAAGTGTTGACATAACATGTTTTTTTGTATTGATAAGTAATACTTAGTAATAGTACTATTAACTTATTTATGAAAATTACGTAATATTTAAGATTTTCATAAATAAATATGTAAATTATTCTGCAGAATAACAAATACGAATAAAATCTAATATGTAATTATAATATTGCGCCGTTTGTATGAACAAATTCTAAAGGTTATAATATTAAGGATAAAATCTAAAATATAGTAAGTAGTACCTTACAAATTTTCTTCGCACCTTCTTGAGATAAAGAACGTAGGAAGATTCTTTAGATCCCACACAAGGCATCTGGACTCCAGTATGCTTACTACTTAGAGATTTTTCTATCAACATTTTTAAAAAACTCCTCAGTATGAAACCCAGTGAATTTCATGTAAAATGGTGAACATTCAATTTGCTGTCGAACACTATACTTAGATCAATAACCTCATTGAAACTATTTATCTCATATAAAATATATTCTATTAAATACCTACAATAGCAATTAGTTTTTTTTACAACGGCATAGTACTTTTTTTTACAGGAAATAACTTAATACGTGTATTTTTCTTACTAAGTATTACATTATGAAAAATCGCAACGCTAAGTTTTGTTTTCCAAACTGTTAAAAAATATTACCTTTACTCTGTCACATGACTGACTTGTAGAAAATGAACTTTCTGAATAAATAATTTTCTTTCACGTGCCATTTCAAGGATGAAGGATTGATTAACACTCTGCTTAAAAGTTTTACAATTTACAAATAAATATTTTGTCGTTTTATTTATGTTTGTTAGTCCGAAAAAAACGTGTCGCGTTATTCAGGTGCATTGGACTACCTGTATTTTAATGAAGAAATGTCTCCAAGAAGTTTTCCTTTCTTTAGTAGATATTATTAAATGGGGGTGAATGAATATATTCCCAGGAATTTCCCTGAGTTTCCCAAGCCCGTTAATGTTATCACGTTGTCAATTAGCCGCTTGTCACATGTGCTGTTTTTTCATTACCGGTGGACGACTGACGACGTTTTCCCGATGTTTTTCTTGTGTTTATATGTAATTATTTTTCCTTTATATATTACGTTAAATTAAACCCATTTGATGTGGCGACATTCTGCTGTGTTAATATTTTATCAGCTTTGATATATTTTGTTATGATTACATTAAAGGGTATAACCGTGTGACCATAGAACAATGTTGGTTTAAGCGCGTATTTTTATATTTTATATTTACTTTATAATTTGTGTTCAAACTAAACAGAATGATTGAATAATTGTGGAAATGTATATAATTTAACAGAATATCCTCTGCTTTAATTAAAACTGCTCAACACAGAGAGCGGCTGCAATCTCTTTGCCTGGTTTGTATAATATAATTTCTATTTTGTTGTTGTTGATTAATAATTAACAGGTAAATTAAAACAAATTTACAAATGAAAGATTAAAAAGTTTTCAAAGAGGAGAATAACTCTATTTCGAATAACTATTTAGTTTTATTTATGATAATAGAAGTGGTAATCCTATGCACAAAATATATAATAATACTTTCAATAATCATAGCCTTATTTAGCTCCCAGTGTACTCCCGGAGTCCATCTAATATTTAATTGTTATAGGAAGGGCTGGTAACATCCCCCAATATCCCAGCGGCGGTATTAAATTTGACAAGGGTGTATTTGCACTGCCTTAATAATGTAACGTTTACCTCGACAAATATTTTGCTACAGAATGCGGGAGGCTTCAATCACTCGCCCCGGATGCGCCCCCGGTCGTGTACACGTACATCCTATCCTACCCACTTCATCCACGAACCATTCATTTCTAGTAAAATCAAACAAATACTAGCCGAAGGGTAACTTTTATTTGCCCACAAACTGACCATCCAATATGGAATGTTCTAATTTTTTACGAAATTCGGTATATTTAAATAGTGACTTTTTTATATTCATTTGCGTCTTTGATAAAATAGTAGACATGAGATTATATGTTCTTTTTGCTTTAGGTTGGACTTATTGAAACCCAATAATTCACCTATTTTCTTATCTTATACCAAATCTTTAAATATTTCAGTTGTTTATATCTTCTATTTTAAATAAAATGTAATATTTTGCAGAAGTACTATATTTATAGCGTAGTACTGACTAGACAATGACTTTGTACGTTTCTTTATTTTCCAAACGCCATGTTTTTTAAACCATTCTAAAACACGTACTCTATAAGAAGAAAAAGAAATTGATACCTTTCGATAGTTTTTCTGAAAATAAACGGTCTGCGTGACGGGGGAAGCACTCCTGGGAAGCCTTACAGAGTCTCGATGCGATATTCAAAATTTAACACTACATTTTTGACAGAAACCTGGAAACGTGTACAGTGAGTTTATCTCTATTACAAGTACCAGGGGGTAGGTTTAAATATTTCCACATGAGATAAACAAGTTTACTTAAACATTGAATAGTAATGAGAGAAATGCTATTATTGTATTATTTAGTGCTAAGCCACTGAAGCGTGCTATTTTTATAAGTTTTGTAAATGTTGTATTTACTAGGGTAGTAATTAGTAATTTCGCCAAAGAAAACCCTCCCTGCTCGCTCAGAATATTATTAGAGATGTAGCTAGTGCCTGTGATATCCCCTCTTGTTTTGTCTATCGCACTTCGCAAACACTATTCGTCATTACGAGCTGAACCACGTTCTCCGTGTGTGCTACGAAGAACTAACTAGAGAGAGTGATTTATTGTTATTATAATGATAAGCAAACGTCTTGAAAATGCTTTGAAATTTTTTCATGTTGTTGTGTTAGTAAATTTACTTTAATTTGTAACACTGTAACTAGTAATATTTATAGATGAACACATTCATAATCAACGAAAGAAATTTCAAATGAATAATTTTATATTTCATTTGGAACTTCACAAAATTTCAGTCTGAATTCTCTAAAATGTTATATTTTTAGGTAAAGCTTTAAAGACACAAAAAGCAAACACGAGGTACCTAGTTTAAAAGCATTTATTTTACGTTCTTTATACATTATATATATTTATTTACTTAAAATTTACAAACACTTAAGCTAATTCATTAAACGTCTTATCATTCGAGCCTAGTCTCGGGATTCTCCAGGTAAATATTTGAACATCAGTACACTTATAGAATTCGCCTCTAAGATTCTGGACTCCCACTGTTGCTAGACACGAAGAGTCTACGAGGTCAAGACACTCGGCGTCTACGATTTTCTCGTAGCAGCTCCGGGCACAGCATCTTCGGCGCCGGCATCTAAATTAATTCGGATCGCTATCTAGCTGTAAACTCGTATAATTAAATAAACCCCCCGAAAAATATGAGCTTCTCGTATTTGCGATGTGGCCCCCTAATCGTTATTTATAAAGCATCATGGGCTGTGTGTTAAATTCAAATTAATGAAACCGACTTATTTCTTCGCTTTTAAAAGTTTTTAGGCTTTCAAGATGCTGTTTTCTTTTTTTTTTTTACTCTCCCAGTAAATAAGCACGATAAGATTAAGTTTGTCTTTATAATGTTCTTTTGTTTGCTTGCTAAGATTTTTTTATTTTGCTTTTAAATATGTAATTAATGGATGAAGACATTTTACTATCTCGAAAATTACAATCAAGTTTATTTACTTAAATTTATTTTCTTTTAACTTGTGTTTGTATTTGATGAATCTTTAAATTATTTTTGTAAATACAGTATTGAAAGAAAAATAAAGGCATCATGACTATTTAGTATTGGTATATTTTAAAGCTTGCATATTTCTGATAATAGAATTTAAAATATATTCAAAGACTTAAGTTTTAATTAATTTATAAAATATTTTTGATTTGCGTTAATTTTTTGGGTCGGTCATTTTATCCGTATGCGACCTTAATGCTCTTAAAAAAATCTTTTGAATTTCATTAATTTTACGTAATAATAATTATTTTTTAAGACGAACTGTAATAACTTCAAAAATATCTTATTTTTTATTTGTCTGGTATTTGAAACATTGATATAACCTGTTTCTCTAAAAATGACCTTGCTCACGTGTGTTTGCCATTACTTTCATATAGGAGCTAATCATTGTAGAAGTATCTTCTCAAATTTTCTGTAACCAGTTAAGATACTACGAAAATATAACTCAAAGACAATAAAGATTTGATCGCTTTTCGACTATAATATTTAAACAATTTAACAACTTAAAAAAAATCTATTCATAATGCTTTGTATGTAAAATTATTTTTTCTATTTATGAATTTATATGCATACATAAAAGTATGCGTGATGTTTATATAATTATGCACTTGCACTGCAATAGTTACAATTCTTCTGTGATATTTAATATTCCTCCTTGCTAATTTAGTATCTCACAGAACGCGATTTGCATTGGTTGCATCTGACAAAAGCAAATGGATTTTCACAGTGCTCTCCAGTACATAAATCAATGAAAGGGTTCTCTCCCTCATATTTGTCTGTGTTCTGCATTTCCGCAGCCCCGGTCCCCGGCAGTAAACGGTTCCCTCCCCGGGTCTTGTATCAACTGATAAATTGGCCACCCTTAACACAAATTCTACCTTACCTTTTGTTTTCAGAGAATAAATCCGCGGAGCTCAATGCTCGGTGGAAGAGAACTGCAGGAATCGTCGATAAATCATGCTGATATTTTTGGATAATCGTACGCTGTAGACAAAGAGTAATTAATTGAATTGAAAACTTTGTTAAGTGTATTCATTCGTTATGCGCACTGTATTTTATTGAAGGAACATTTAGTATAATTTTATTCGTGCTGGTTTATTCGCAAAAACATGTTTTCAACAGTATATATATATATACATATATATAGAATAGTGTAGTGGGTCCCCGAGTCCTTCTACACCGTAGTTTTATATTCAAAGGAAAAGTCTGCGTATTGCTGCTGCCCAAAAGCATCATTATATAATCCTTTCCTTACAAAGCCCTGACGTTAAGATCTGATAATCCTTTTGAAGCAGGCTGCAGAAACAATAGAAGGAGCCCCCTTCACCACGGCAAGGTACTTCCAGAGCACATCCCTCTACAATCATTCCAAGTTCACTTCTTCATTACAGATACTTTACACAAGTTTTATCGGATCATTACGGTGATGGGTCATCACAACAGATTTGATTTCGTGCCAATATTTATAGTAGCCGGTTCGATCTGCATCGATTTACTTAGTCGAAATTCACGACAGAGAAAAGCTTTGTTTTGCTCCATGATAACACATTGTGAATTATTAAAAGAAAATGAATACTGGTAAGAGCTTGCCGAGGTATCGATCTTCCAACAGTCGGCGGAGCTCCTAAGTCCGAGAACAGCGTGATGCATATTCATAAGTGCGGGAAAAATTGCACCAAGGCAGGTGCTCCGAGCCCGGCCCTGGTGCGGCTCTTGTTTTTCTTTCTCTAATTTCTTGCAGAAAATTCGCAACGGACGGCGGAGTTATTATAATAAGCATGTTTTCCAATTTTTTTTAAGCTTGTTGGATTCGCGAGCTTTTGTTGAAAACGTCTTTAAAAAAGAAAAAAATGCAATGTTGTGTTTGGGATATTTGGACACGTTTGTGTTTTCAATGTTTAACTGTCTACATTAATGATACTCAATTAATAAAAATAATAATCATTATCACGAAAAAAAATCTACTAAATAAGCCTCTATAAGGGTATATATTTGTTTTTTTCGAAACGCTTCGAGTAAAATCACAACCATATTTTAGGCATTGTATTTTTTTAAACCACGAGGAAATCATTAAAAGCATTGCTATTTTCCAATGAAAAAAAAACTGAAGTGCTTTTCTTCTTGGAATACATTCATTTTAAAAATTCTGCTTACGCTTTGCGAAAAATTCTTTTACCTAAAAATAAATGTATTAACAAATATCGTGCATAAAATATAAGCATGTTCTGACAAGAAAGTCTGAAATGAAATATACTAAAATTTCATGTCATCGCTACTTAGTTTACAAATTTGTTGTAATAATATGTTAGTCTGATTTATTTTGGTCACAGATGGCTGAAACCATAATATTCTTTGCAATTATGCATAAAATATAATACCGATTATATATCTACGTAACAAGGGTTACTGAGTTTTTTTTTAATGTAAATTGTTTTCAACTTCAAAGAAAAGAGAAACCTTTCGTATAATAAACCCACATGATTTATTTTTTAACAAAGCAAATACTTTCATAGATGCGCTCTTTATTTAAAATTATTTTTTTTACATTACTTTTCGTATTGTTCAAATATAATTGATTATTTAATATTTTTTGTATAAGCTGTTGGCAAATTTAACAATATATCTATATTTATTTTTATTTCTTCCAATACCACGAGTGTCAAAAAAACTTTTCAGCAGCTAATCTACCGGAACTAGCACCCCCTTACAAAAAAAAAACTTTCTTGTAACCCGAGACCCGCAGCTTAGTAATATTGATAACCATTCAACTTTGATCGTGTGAGAGCTGTCGGTCCAGACAGGGAGGGCGCGAGCTACAACCCTCTCCCTGGCCTACCCCTCTCCCTGGCCTACCCCTCCCCTCGGCCACACTCTCCGCGTAGAACATCCAGCTTGATATGTGCTAAATATTGATGCACACGACTGCAGGATCACTCTACACAAACCCCATGTAATATTACTCGTTGTACTTGTGTTATACATTCTGACTGTATCTACTATACTTGTTTGTATATTGAGAACTCTGTGACGTCACCAAGTATGCATGGAAATTGTAATTTATATATTTGACATGTTTGAAGGTGTTATTATAAAACGATTTTCTTTATCACTGGCATATTACGATGTCTCTCTGTATTGTATTACTCACATTGATGTCTTGCCCTTTAAATATAACAGTATTAATAAATTAATGCTTTTCAATGTTTTCTCTAGTGAATTATGGTACACATTTTTCTAAAATGAATTATTTATTTCTATGTAAACACTCACAAGTTGAATATATTTTAGAAACCTGTTATGAGCTGTGTAATATCGAAATGTAATTTCTTCAATGTGTACAAATAAAACTTGTATTAATCCCGTTGAGTACAGAACATTTGTGTGGAAAATATATGTTTTTAGATTCAGAGGCCATCGTCTGTGGAGCTCTGCTCACTCAGCACTAAACTTTTACTTGTTTCAATTCCACACGTTTTATTTATCTCGCCGTATCTTTCCTCCGATTACTATCTGTGATGCGAATCCAATACTCAGTATGGTGTCGCCGAGTGTCGTTTTGCAATGAGAGCGCGGGTATTCTACGGTGACGTTTTATGAAGTGTAAAGTCGTTTGGAGTCTCCAGCATCGAGTGACGATATTCGCGCTTCCCATACAGCCCCTAGCACCGCCTTAATCGCGCTGGGTGCTATGTTCTCCGGCCAAATTTGCGCCCTTCTCTCTTTATCGCCTGCAGCTCAATATGTATACAACGCACAGTAGATTTAGGGCTCATTTATTACGCAACAACAACATTTTTGTATATTAACGTAATGTATTTTACATTATTACTCCAGTAAGCGTATGGAGTGTCCGTCGTATAAGTGGAAGTCCACAGAGGAAGTCTATGTACTTTTGGGGGGTATACTGTACGGTACGCTATGCTACCAGGCGTTTGTTTACTGTACGTAATTGCGGCCCAGGTATTGATATCATAATAATCTTTAACGAATTCAATGTATTGACAGGGAATTACAAGTTTTAAAAGAAGGACTTGTGCTTTGATATTATGTTTGTGTGCCTTACGAATACGTATCTCTCCCTGCTGGAATCGCTCGTTATGGTGGGCGCCGTGCCAGCCGAGAGGAAGAAGTCAGGCGCCTGCGAGGTGAGGCGACCTGTTCACGAAGGTGATTCGTGCCAATTTCACTTACGAGCAACTGCTTCCTTCGTATTTTCACACAAAAGAGCGGTTAATTGTTTAAACTTCATTTGGTACCTGGAAAGCATTGAACACGTATTGAGTTGTTAATCTTATTGTGAGTAGATAAAGTAAAAACACATTTGAGTCATAATCATCATCATCAGCTATTTAAACTTAACAGAAGTATATGGAACTTTATATATCGTCTAGCGTCCAACGCGGCATTACTTGTGCTTAAAAAAAAACATAAATCGCTAACACATGTAATTTAATACTTAAAATTAAAATATATCAGGTTGTCATTATGTACAAACTTATTTGAAATAAAATTAAAAATCATTGATTATTTTATTCGTACTACTTTGTTGCATTTGATTTTTCTCAATGATTGAAAATAACTTATATAACAAAACAATGCCCAAGTAGTTTTGGGTGTTCGATTTTCGATGAATTCTCGGAGAGGCCAATAGAAGATGCAAAGCAAAAAATCAGATAGCAGATTTGATCAAGCACAAAGTTTTTAGGCCTCGGCCCTGTCGGATCCGACCCTCGGGCTGTTCTGAAGGGTTCGACTCCCCCTGAGGGTTTCTATGAAAGGCATTTCAGGATCCATTCAGACTTAGGCGAAAAGGACCTTGCGGTATTATCTTGTATTTGAAATTGTGATTATAAAGTTTAGTGTTTTTACAAAACCAAAATTGAAAATTTATTTGATTGTGTTGTGATTATTAAAAATTATTAATGAAAAATTTATTAGAAGTACATATAATTGCTAAACAGCTATGCCGCAATAAAAATTACTACTCTCATCGTATTTTTCATGTTCCCGCTTTTTCATCAATTAAATTATTTACGATTTTTTTTAAATGTGTAGATTATTATGATCAAAATGTTTAACAAAGATTTATTTAGGTTTGAATATAATTACCATAAAGATAAAAATACCAAATATTTGTTTTTCAACCATATTGCTGTTATTTTTTCTTCATTAAATAAAAAGGGTCATTGCTGATAGCATCGTTTTTTCTGAGTTTGTTTATTCGTTGACATCATCTCGAAACCTCATGTATTATTAAAGGAACTTCAAATGCCTTGTAAAAACATTTTCATCTCTTTCCGTTCTCTGCTCGATGTTACTGTATTCGCTCAATGGAAGATCAGCACAAGGTCGAATAGTCTCGGTTAGATGTTTCTAGAAAATTTCTTTGAAAATAATTATGAAACTGTCAGTGGCGTCCTACTTGATAACTTTCGAGTTTCCTATAACTATACGAACTCGTTATATCGTTCTGCTGTCTTCATCTTAAACGACTTACTTTTCCAATCTTTGCTCCGTCGAGATGCCAATAACTTTCTATATGTATTAAAGTTCTTACAAAAAATAATCTTACGTGCTAAATTTCTATTTGAAATTTACTTACTATAAAATATTTTTATATCATCATATATATATATTTTTTTATTTTCGCTTTGCCAATTTATATTTGTATTTTCTTAATAGCGTTTTATTCGTTTACTCACTACCTTTGAAATATGCGTTGTCACTCTTTGTAATCTTGCTTCACACAAGATGTAATTACTATAAAAGCTAGTATTGCTATATATTTATGATCTGATAAAGTAGCCTCAATTTCTTTTCAGAGCTTTTCAGAAAAAAATAATGAATTTCCAATGAGGTGAAATATTATTTTACTACTACTAAGCATTTCTATCCCCAATAGTGTAAGTAATGAAAAACCGTGGATAATAGCATAAACTTAAAAGAAAACCATTTACACCATGTACAATTTACGATTACATTTACACAATATATCGGCTTCTGCAGTGCATATTTACTGATATGAACCCACAAGGGTAAAACGCACCCCCTGAAACACAGGTCGGCCCGCGTGGAGTGAACACGCCCCCACAGAGCACACACCTGACGTGCGTACATCACCCCCGCACGTGCCAACTCCGAAAACGGTCCACCATTATTACAGAATCATTTGCAATTTTCCCCTTGATTATCCACGTGCTCGGCAAATGCATTGCTTTTACATTTTTTGTCTTGCCTTTGCGCTTGTACGAGGCAAGCCGGCTTCTTTGCTATCGCAATGTCAATGAATTTCATAAAATGTGGCGAGTGTTGATTCACTTCATAATTTTAACAAGGTGTACCAGGTAATCATTGAATGTGATTTATATCTTAATTTATTATTTTATTTTTAACAGTATTGTAGCTTTAAAACTACAGGTGCATATTTTAGGTGGTCGTTTTACAGTACAGTTGACCCGTGGCCGGCCAGTGTCCCGGTGAGGGTGCATTGGCCGACCCGAGACCTGCACCCTATTTGGCACAACCCTGGCATGCACCAGCAGCGGCAGGGTTGCTTACTAGTTATATATATTTAATTAAATAATATCGGTTTTATATCATGTATGTTCCAACCTTTTAGACTCTACTCATCTGAGAGCACCGGTTTCTCAATCCCTTTGATGTGAAGATTTCCCTAACGCGTAATTTATATATAATATGACTTATATTCCATAATGTTTGAAACCTTTAATGCATACATATAGACTTATATCTATTTCTAGAGCCACTTAGATATTCGCTCGAATCCTGTTTTGTATTCTTGCTTGAATTTTTTTCATCTTATATATTAATACTGCAAGTTTTGTCTTTAAAACTTTCAGTATTAATGGCGCGTACGAAGCTTTTAATGATTCAACTTATAATTTTGTTAACGCTGTGTAATTTAATAAACCCTTAGCATTAACTGCACCCCTATACATCTTTCATGCGACTCTATAGCTTTTGATAATATTACTGGGTAAACTCATTATTTCGTATCTTCTCGAGGAAGCAGGGAAGCTTAACATCGAGTGCAGGCAGCATTAACCGTTTTCCTGCAACATGGAACACGGCTCCAGGTCCTTCGTTCATATTGAAATAACAAGCATCGCCTGCCCCCACCGCATAAAGCTACTCAGCGAACAACGGTTGTCTGCCGAAATTATACTTTGTCCATTTTTATTTCATACATAACTATCATATATAAAAATCCTATTGGGACTACCAATTGGTTAAAATTTTAAGCATTTTACGCGAATCATATTATAAAAATATAACATTCATTTTATCTCTATTTTCTTTTCATTGTACGATCAATTTCTGTTTTAATATATGCTCATATTTTAAAAATTATTTTTAAATTAATAACACATATAAATTAATATATATATTTTTTTTATAAAAAAATTTACTGTGTATGCATTAAACCCACAACTCTACGGCTATCACAATAAGATGTATATAATTAAAACACAGTGGCTTTATAATAAGCAATAATTTTAATCTTTTTATGCAAGTGTAAAACCGATATTCTTTGTTTGCTAGATTGGGTTCGAATGCTACTTGTCTAAAAATATTTTTTGTGGTTATTCACATTCATTTCACATGAGAGTCAATTAACTTAAATTGTATTCTAAATAATAACTTCTTAAAAGGAATTTCTTCTTTACTGAAGCATTAAACTATGATAAATTTTGCTATATGCAGTAAAACATAGTAAAAGTCTGTATTTGATGATTTCTTCCAGTTCTTATTTCCTGTCGTACAGTCTTTTATTACTCCATCGAGCAGTTTAAGCTTCAGATTCGTTACACTGTTGTATAACGACACTCTTGGTTGGTTTTATATTTTATACACTTGGCTCATATCTCGTAGACTTACATCGCATAGAGTAGTCATCACGTGAGGTATATGTAGTATTCTGTGGGCTCTTATATTAAAGTGCCATTCGTGTAGATTATGAAGAGATTATATATTGCGTTCAAAATAAAAACACTTGCATGTTTCTCACAGTTTATTATATATTGTTGGTAAAAATTAACTGAAGTACATTTGACCTCTCGCGGGTCCAGTGGCTGATGAATGAATGGAAAAATGTCGAGTTACAGAATTGTGGTTTATATCAAATTTTCGTTTTACCAATTACTGCAATACAAATACATGCTGCTGACTCTATTTTTCAGTGGTCATTCGGCATAAACCCAACGTTTCATCTCCATACACGTTTTTTTAGTTAAGGTTCTTAAGAGTGGTTTTTTTTATTGCAATTCTTGAAATCCACATGGAAACATGCCTTCATCATTTCATCAAGGTACTTTACCTTGTAAATCAACCTTCTAAAATAATTTTGCCATCAATATTATTTTCTATTTCGGTTTCAGTTGATTTTCAACCCTGATTTTCCGCGCTTGACATTTTTCATCGCAATAATTTCCCCAGGGTCTTTCGACCTACTTTTTCTTTCCCCCGCCCCAAATTTTTCGTAATTAATATGAGTTGATGCAAGCGGGGAATTAGTGCCGTTCGTTGCATTATACGCAAACACGTCATTTGATACAGCGCTGCATTTTGAATACTGCGCGGATGGTGAATGAATTTTTTATTACTGCAAAACGTCTATTAAATTATGCTTTTCAATAACGTGATGGCGTTTTTTAATATATGTACTCCCGAGTTTTTATTTTATTTTAACTTCTAAATATTTAACATATTTTAGAAAATATTCCCTAAAGTGAATATCATAATATTCTAATAACCAAATATCTACAAATTATTTATCTTGAATATAGTTATGGTCTGTATACTTAACTGATTCAACTAAAATATACTAAGCACCAACCTCTAAGTTGTCGGCCAAGATACCGGAGTTGGTCTTAACTCTTTAGTTAAGGGGTTGAGAGTAGACATGTACATATAAGTATTATTTCACTACGTTAATTCAAATTGGAAACAGCCACGGCAATACAACCGCCCTGGAGTTGTACAGTATAAGGAGAAGGTACAATGGCGCCCGTCTTCATTCAGCTCCCGCCGCTCGCAAACTTTACCCACGCAGCCGTCAGTCTTCATTATGGATGTAAGCAGAGAAGGGCCTTTATTCAATGTCATTAGGACGCAGGGCTCCAAGGCTCCGGATTCACTCCCCCATACAACTGTAGCGCACATCGTGCGAGCTTAGTATTATCTTTGACACTTTTTATTGCAACCTACTGTCGTTATTTAAAAGAGAATCCAAGAGTTCACCAGTGCAAGTCAAAACAGTTAATTATATGGCCCAATGGCTATGGGTTGCAAAATACTCAGAATCTGTTTGAAAATAGCTTGACTGTTGTAGTACTTGAGTGAAGTATTTTATAAGCAGTACAATATTCTTTTGTCCAAATATATTTTCATCAAATTTAGTTAGCAATATAAATCTGCCGATTCAAGTGCTAGATTACTTTGTGCCGGTTTCAAAAGTACTACAAATACGGACAACTGCTTGTCCACCTGAATTTTTCTGACAAGCATTGAATTTATTTCTCGTTCGTTTGCTCACATTCACGCCCTTAACCGTTATCATAATGGTTAAACCAGTCATTAAATTATTACTATTTGTAGATATCTTATAATTATGCGTCTCTTCAACGACTTAAATGACGATTTAAAATAAATACACAGAATAGGTACTATTGGTGTCATAAATTTGTTTTGTATCCAATGATACTTAGAAGGTCCCTGCCTTTCGCTCCTTCTTGTCCTCCTCCTTCAGTCAACCATTCTTTCATGGTGGTCATGTTGTAATTATTAAAGTCTGGTGTAGTGGGTAGTTCCGCTTGCTTACATTTTCGTCTAACGATGCGTATCTATGCCGTTGTTTCCAATCTAAGGTCTTCACTCCTCCGGTCGGGGCACCAGCCGGGAAAGGGGCTTCGGAATCACGTGTCGGGCTCGCGGTTCACATATCGACCTTTTGTCTTGCCTCTCTCCGTATTAATTCAGACCCCCGAATAACGGATGGCGCCGAGGTGACTCAGCGTCTGACAAGATTTAAAATTTAAATTCAGGATTCGCCACGTTTGTTTTGGACTCGGCATGCGGGAATCAATCGCTTCAAATCGATACGCGTTACGCCATCTCGATCGCGGAATTATTTATCGGGTTTCTATTTTTGTGAATGGATCGTGTGTCACTCGTTGAATATCGAAATGATATATACTAGAAGTGTGTCGTACCGTGAATATGAAAGTTGAACAGGTCTTCGCACTTATTTTTTGTCAATTCTTAATTTAATTCATCATTGTGTATAAAATTCTCTACCGCTTCGTAGTTTGATACATCAAATCATACAATGTCAAACTATATAATGTGTCTTTTAAAAGGTTTTTCTTGTTCTTTAATATTTTGCATATATATGATAGTAAACATTTATCTGATTATATTTACATATATCGACATGGAAAAATTATTTATATATATTGAAAAAAATTACTGTTTGCGTTATTGATGGTCATTGAAGTGATATGAAAATGCAATATTCCCACAATCCACGGACAGGACAGGACAGCTACAGACTCTACAAAGTAATAAGATTAATGTTTCTCTGATGGAGTCTCTCGTCTGACTGAATTCGTGACTGACTTTTTATCTCTTTTTATTACTATTATTTTGTTTTGGCACTTGTAAATGTACAACGTATAAAAAAACAGTTTATAAATTGTATTTCTCTAAACATTATAATTTTTTAATATGGAAAACTTATAATAATATACCATTTGACTAAAATATAAATTTACTGTATTATTGTATGTTAAATTATATTGTTTTCACAACTTATTTTGACAAACTCTCAAAACAACGGCTGAGTATATTTAACTAGCAAGTTGTAGTGATTTTTAAAAATTTTGGTTACTTTTTTTACAATACGCAAAGCTTTTAGGTTTAATTGAACAAGGATTAATGAAAGTTGAATTTTTTCATCCTTACAAAAGTTGTAGAGATAAGGAGGGTCGGTTGTTCGCTGAAATTTATTTACACCGTCCCCTTCACCCCCGGCGGCCTCCGACTGGGCGACTCGCTTTATTTTTAGAAAGCCGTTTAGCTGTCGCGTCCTTCTCCATAGTATTAGCAAACCTAACGGCTGTATTTAGGTTAAATTTTATTATGTTGTAAATTTATGAGGTTATTCCCATGTATTTTATAGTTGGGAGCATAAATAAATATCTCTCAGCGCTTTCGGGAGTTTTAAGTATCCGAATGCACGTTTTGTCGGTTTTTCTCGTTCGGGTTCATTGTTGGTTAGCGAGACGCCTCAGTGTATATATAAATAAGAAGTAAAAATACAAGAAAATAGTGTGGGGATTGTAAGCTTAAGAGAACCAAGCATTTATTATAATTGATTGATATTTAACCCCTATCCACTAACACATGTTGTTATATGGGTTTTAGCATGTTAAAAATATATCGGCGTTTTAAATATTTATTTTTATGCGAACAGCTTAATAATCAAAGTAACTTTATTCAATTCTATAGTAGCTTATTAAAGATTTTTTTTTATTGTTAACGATTAAAATGATTGCGTAAGTTTTTAATTTTAAGAAAAGCTTTTAATGTCTATTTTTTGGATTGGACGTCAATCAGGTGCGTATTTATTATCCATTACGGGCTTATTATATAATTACTAATATGATTAGGCACACTAGTTCACACATAGAAGATGATTAAAGAAATTCTCAGAAAAATATCATCGTGATTTGTGTGGGATTTGAACCCACATTCCCATGTCACATATTTTTCTGAGAGTTTCTTTAAATTATCTTCTATGTATGAACTAATGTACCTAATCATATTAGTAATAAAAGCTTTTAAAATAGATGGTATCAAAGTGTTAAGAACATATTGACATCACTACAATAAGTTATAACTCATATGAAAATAGGCGACGTAGACAAAGTAATTTTCGTACTTCTTACAATCAACATAAAATAGCTTCAATTACCGCAAAGATACAATCTTAACTGCATTTGCGGACATTTAACGGTCATTTTATAGCGTTGCCATATTGTAGCTCAGAGACGGGACAAGTTAAATGCCTTATTTACTGGACGTTTTAAAAGGGAGTGCGGGGCGGAGATTGGCCCCGGCCCCGGCCGATGGTCCCGCCAGATACCTCCGGCCCGGGAGAACAAATGTCCCGTGAAATTCAACATGTATTATTACTCATTCCGATAAGTTTAACGCGGGCCGGGAAATTGCCGGCGCTCGTTCCCCAACGCTGCCAAGATGTGGACTCCGCCTTGTTTATTGGCGGCGATCGTGCGGTTTATCAGATCTGTGCGCAGCATTTTGCACTCGCTGCAAATATAAAATAAGCCGCTAATTTTGTTATTTTTTTATCCTCGTAAATACAATGTATAAAGATCGGCTTGTGCAATAAAAACTTGATAATATTAACGTTGTAGCTTTTTAAGTTATTCAGTTATTTCCTACGTCGGGGAATGCAAATTCTCGCTGAAGCAGCCAGCGACTACTGGCCTACTTCTAGAACACACCCTCCCTCGCGACCAGCCCCTGCAGCTACTGGGGACAGGAGCATCCCTTCTTTTGACATTAAAGAAGTCCCCTTACGTTTTTTGCGCATATATGTTAGGAAATGCAACCAAGCGTTAATTTTTCCTCTTTTACGTATATTTTATTCGATAACTCTCACGTTTCGTTCACCTATACATATACTTACATTAGACATTTTGAATTTAAGATTTTTTTGATGTGTGAGTTTATACATACTTGGTATATAACGTACTATTAAACTTTACCATATATATATATATTAATACTGGAATATTTATAGTGCCTCGCGGCACAATTCACTAAGTGACGTTTTGTGACGTCACTCAAAGGTGAACTTATCAAGTAATGACAGAATACATAAAATATAAAGTTAATAAAGGCGCGCGAGGGTTTTCTCGTATTCGTCACGTATACGGAAGCATAACAATAAAAGATATACCCACTGCTCTTTATATTGCCAGCTATAAAAATAATATTTATTCATTGAGTTTTTGGGAAAAATTTACACCGTGCAAAATTCACGTAATATCTTCTTCTTTTATTTAAAACGAATGCTACTACATAAATTAATCTATATAAATATATCTCTATAAAGCATAAAAAATATTTAAAATTTATTACCAAAAGTTTTTAATGCATACTGTGATGATTTAATTCTTTGTATTCAGTGTTTTGCGGTTTTTTTTATTTATTGTATTGTACTCGTAAATGTATCTCTAACAAACGAGTATATTTAAAAAAAAAAAAACGTCGTTCTGTTCAATTTATTATTGTAACAAAATAATGAAGCAAATTTCTCAATCCACGACATTTGTAGTGGACTTTTTTTATCTGCAATAAATATATAAATATCATACTATAGATTATTTACATATAAAATTAGTATAACTCTCATTCAAATAATTTAAAATTTGATTTATTTATATTATTGATTTTTGTGAAGACCGTCTCACAGGAAGTACGATTTTGCCTATACAGGTTTTATTGATTGATAATTATTAAGTACATTTTTTCAAATATTGAATATAATTAAACACAATATTTATAGGATATGATTGTTTAAAATTCTTGCTCAGTACGAATGATTCGTTGGTATAAATGGTAACACCGGTGCATTGTAACATTGGTGCACCGGCCATGTAAGCTTGGGGATGTGGGTTCAAATCCCACACAAATCACTATGATATTTTTCTTAGAGTTTCTTTAATCAATTTTAACAGATTTTGTACTTAATCATTATCAATCAATAAAACCCGTATAGGCAAAATCGTACTTCCTGTGAGACGGTCTTCACAAAAAATCAATAATATAGTATAATTATATTCTCTTTGTTCTTAGACTATCTGAGTTTTGATATCTCTTGAACTTGGAGTAATAATGTCAGATGAATATTCCTGTCGCCGTCACACCTATCCTCTGCATTGACCACTGTCTACGCACTGCCTGAACACTGCACTAAGACCTGATTACTTTCTTTAATCAATTTTCAATATTTTAAAAAATGTACTTAATCATTGATTTATTTGATTTACCGGTGAATCGATAGAATGTCGATTCACACAACAATGATTGAATAATTTTGATTGAAGGTAGGTGTATATAATAGTATCGTTTGTGTGATTGAAAATTTTCAGTTTGTTTGCGTGTAAACACTTGTTATATAATGTGAGATGTCCTCGTCCCACAAACACCTGGTGGATGCAACCCTCCCGACACGCATGCCGAGACATCCGCATACGTCAGGCGCTATCGCCACCCTTTTTTCCGAAGGGGCTGCGCGAGTGTAGACACTGCTGTTGCGGGGCTAGTCGCGGTTTGTCATAGTAATGGTTTACCTTCATCACGCCGCCTTGTGCCTTGATCTCCCTTCCGGTGCAATACATTTCGAGCTGTGGGTCATATGTTAGCCTCGCGCGAAGGTCTGCATTTTATTTTACACTATCTGATTACGGAGTGAAATAAATATGTAACGGTGACCTTTGCAGTAAATAAAGATTCTAACATTTGTTCATGTCTGTATTTTTACTTTGTTTTTGAAGCATACAAAACTGCAATGTTTTACTAAAAATGATAAATACATTTGTAGCTCATTTTACTTTTGGTGATTAATTTAATATTATTTTATGTTTGATTTAACATGTTGAGTATCGTTTTACTTTACTAATATGATTAGGCACATTAGTTCATATATAGACACCCCACATCTCCTGGCTTACATGGCCGGTGTACGAACCCTTGTGCTAACGAATCACTTCCGTTTATCGAGAATTTTTAACAGTCATACTCTACATATGAATCAATGTGCCCAGGCCAATCAATATTTGGGTTGTGGGTTCAAATCCCACACAAATCACGATTATATTTTTCTGAGTTTCTTTAAGTCATCTTCTATATATGAACTAATGTGCCTAATCATATTAGTAATAATATAATAAACCCGTAATGGGTAATAAATACGTATCTGATTGACCGATCCATAAAATAGATACACATATCGTTTTACAGTTAAAATGATATTTAAGTATTCAGTTTTAGCGATTATGTTTGCACAGTAAATTGTAATTTTTTCTGTTACTTTCTATAGCAAAATAGATATAATAAAAACCTTTTATAGGTGCATTTATAATTATTTTAAATATCAATGCTTTTGCAATTTCTAATATCCATTTGTGTTGCAGACAAACACTCAGCGAGCGCTCTGTTTTCCCAAAGTAGCTGACATTTACGCCACATTTTCTATTTGAATTTTAAGTGTATTTTTCCGTGCCAGTTGCAGGGTTTAATACCGCACCTCGCAAAAGAAAACGCAGACTTGTTTATAGGGCAGGCCATTATGTAAATGTATGTAAGTCCTGAGCAAACAACTCGCTTAAGTCGGCCTCACTTGGAAATACTTTAATTTAAGTCAAACATAAGGGAGATTCTCGGTACTCGGATCCCGCCCCTCGCCGCGCCCTTAAACCCTGTAAATTTTATGAACATTTTGAAATATGAATATTTACTTACAAGGCACCAACGAGGGGGTGTGCTTTTTGTTTTTTTTTTGCGAAAGCCAATCTGCTGTACGAGTGTGTAGTCTTCCAAGTATTTAAAAATGTTTATTTTAGTACGCGAGTAATTTAGTCCGCCTCTTTGAATATCAACCTTTTTTATCTTTTGGTGTGTTTAATTAATTTTTTTTAAAGGCTGATAGCTAAAATAAATAATTAATAATCGGTCAAATATGCCAAGCACAGGTTGCATGTAACGTAATTTATTTTGAACGACTAGCTATTTGTTTCCATTATGTGAGTATGAGTCAGTTTGTTATTTATTTCATTACAACGGTATGTAATGCAATTGAAAATGTGTTTTTAAAACAATTTCTATAATATATATTAAATGATACATTTTTATTATTAAAATAAATATGCCTGGAATGTTATGTTTGGAATAAAAATTTTGTAAGCGATAATGTTGCAAATTTCCTCAATTATGTTACATTTTCAGAATAGTCTATTCCTTTTAGTTTTATGCACACTAGCAAAGTTGTGAGTAACGAAATATTTCTTGATATATTTACGCACCTATAAATTATTGCATCACCATAAGTTTAAAAAAGAGTATTCAACGTGCTGCATTTGTCGTGTGACTTTTTTATTTCAACCCTGGTGCTTTAACCCTTGCTGGATTCCGGCCTTATCTAATAAAATGCGCCAGCGATTTCTGCTCAACGCTGCTATTTCCTAGTTTATCTCTCCCAAATCGCGATGCGCCAGACCACCTGGGCATATCATATTCGGCAGCCTCTATGCCTGCTCCGTACACGCTATGCAGTTTCCCCAATCGGTACAGTATGCCAAATTTTATGTCTCAACAGCATTAATATCTACAACAAATCACATAGGAACAAGTATGCGGTGCAAAATTTCACGTTTAAAACCTATGCAATTTGATTCTGAGTACCGTGCTATTTTGCTTCTATTTCCAGTGATACCGGACACTTAATTTGATTAAGTCCTCATGACAGTGATATCCATATTTGTCTTTCAGCAGAATAAATTGCTCATAACCTAGCTCGTTAACCAATCGACACCATTTCAGCGCCGTTACGACCGGCCACTTTGTCAAATTGTGACGAGCAACGAGAAATAAGCCTTGCATCGCTGCTTGTAATTGCATTTTAAATTTTTGATCCCATTAATTCTCTATTGACAGGTTGATGCTCACACAAATACACAGATATACTAGTTATAATAATAAGATTTGAGAATGAGATAAGGACTTATCGATTTATTATTTCACAAAACCTGGGCTATAAAAGTGTCATCGTCAATTTATACGCAAGCATACAATTAATCGATTGACAAACATAATTCATTTTTAACTTATAAGAAAGTTTATACATCAAAAAATAATTTTAATGAGTTTGATAAATTTGTCAACTTTGTTTGCTTACTTATCAAATTTAAAAAAATATATATACATTGTAAAGTATTAAAAATACTTTGTAAGGATTTTGGTTTAAAATTAATTTAATGTGGGTATATATTTATTTTCAGAAAAAAAAAACACGCATACGGTGCTGGCGTTATTAAATAAACATTTGCTTTCTGATTCATAAGGATGAAGAGAATCTCTTGCTTTTATTACCAGAATGATGGAAAACATAACTGCGATATTCTTCTAAATTTATTATGTTTTCATACAAACATGAAATTCCGATATACGCTCATATAAAATTTTAATAATCAAACCACCCGAACTTCTCGCATAGAATTATATTTTATATGCTAGGACGTATTGCAATAAATAAGGGAAGTATGCTACTTTAAAAATATTTATTATCACTGTCTTAGACGTAAGCATTCAAAAACCGGAGGCATACTAGCTTATTACATAATATTTTTTGGATTAATTTCCGGGACCTTATTATCGATAAGCAAGCATGCTGCTAGACGTTGAAATATCAAAAAAGCCTCTTTTTACGGATGGTTCCACGATTTTTAAAATATTATGCATATTATGAAATTTATTTTTTTCAATCAAATGCGTCAGTCAATATCAATTTAATATATTTAAAAAAATATTATTAAAATCAGACGGTGCAGTGCTTTGTCGTAGTCGCGCCCCCCAGAGCCTCCAGCCCCGCGTAAGCCGGGGTAAGCGACACACACTTTGTTTCCGCCGTTACAAGGGTAGATGGATTGTCCCCCGCCGGGCTGCTGAAGTTGTAATAAATTGAAACGTGGATGGGATACCTGTTGTAATTAATTGTCGTTTTGTTTGAATACTTTTACACATTATTCACGGTACAAAGAAGCAAGTGAACGCGGACAGAGCTCACTTGGTCGCTTCGATGTGATTTTTAAAAGCGACCCCGTGCTTTGTATTTGTATAAAAAATATTCACGTTTGCACAAGTAATACAACGTAATTTTTTTTTTAAATTTTTTACTGTTATGAGTACGTTTCCATCTTTATTATCTTTGTCAATCCAAATAGGAAAAATTCATTTGTTGCGTCATTGACAATTTTATAAATGTCTTACAATTACGTAGTTGAATTTATTTTATTTCAATATGAAGTAATGTTATGTAAATAATCACGTGGAGGGTTTTGATTTGTTTACTAT
Source organism: Atopsyche davidsoni (assembly GCA_022113835.1). NCBI lineage: Eukaryota > Metazoa > Arthropoda > Insecta > Trichoptera > Hydrobiosidae > Atopsyche > Atopsyche davidsoni. The sequence goes on along the minus strand of JAILWY010000006.1, from coordinate 1,813,969 downwards.
ATTTTGTAATAAAAGTTTATTATCTTATCATATCATATCCATTGTTTAACGTTATTTTATAAACATTTAGATAATTTAACTTACTTTTGTTTTCTTTAAATAAAATTTATTTCAAATAGAACAGAAAAATTCGCTGATGTATACATTAGTGAAACTTTAATTATTTAAATATATTTTTGCCGTTTTATTTACCTATACTTTTATTATATCTTTTTAAATTATCGTATTTCGTAAACAAAAATATTTTTTATATATCGTACTTTAGCGTTCAGTTCGGTTTCCATTATTATTGTTAAATTGCTTATTTATGAGACATCTATATTGGATTCTGAAAAAACCTCTCTTTTATCAAAGTAGTTATGAATAATTTAATAAATTTCCATTCCAGTAGGAGAACATTTGATTTGGGATTGTTATGCAAATATTCAGTTATCAGAAATGTGTTGGCCGGTACTCCTAAAATGGATGTGTATTTATTTGTGTACACGATATTTTTGAGTGTTACAATGATCCGATTGTATTCATGACAACGAAGTGGTCCATTCATCTCCGCACATATGAATGAAATATCTGTCTGTCTACAGAATATAGCGCGAGCATTATTTCTCTCTATAAAAAATACATACAACACAGCACATAATACCCGAGGGTGTGTTCAACGTATAGGGGATGATCGTGCGGGGGAGACGTGAAATAAAATAATATCATTTCATTTTAGCGTCTTGGAAAATCACGTGCGATACTCGCCCATGATCAAAGCGTCGGGATCAAAGCAAAATACATATTTTGTAAAGTATTGCGCTCTTGGGCCGGTGTAATCTCTTTACAACAACAAAAAAACGTCGGCTACAAAGGAATCGTAGACTTACTGGAAAATAATGAAAACAAAAGTTTATAGTATATTCTGAAATAAATAATTTTATTTACTTGCTTTGCTCATTTGAAATGAAGAAATTTTAGTTATTTAAATATTAAGATATTTGGGGGTTTGTCTTATACACCAGACAGATATTAAATTCGTTGTATATAAATATATAAATATTACTTGTATTTATTTATATTAAAAACCACTTAAAAATATATCCCATAGATATACAATACAATAGAGTTAATAATACTTTAGAGATGATGCTTTGAAGTTTCCAATGATAGCGTATCATAATACGAGTACTGGTCCCCTGGGGGGCTCCCATTGTTCCTGTGATGTGGAACGATCTATTAAGGACGTCCAGCGCAGACGTCCCCGGCATGCAGTTTATATAAAGGAATCGTATTACGGGGTTTGACATTCTAAGAATGCATTCTCCCGGAGGTCAGAACCCCGGCCTTTGATCCTACCCGGAAATATTATATTTATTCCCCCCTCGGGCGCCCTACATTTCTTTCAGCCCCCTCCGTGAGCACCGCAGACTTGTACGCTTGATTGAATATTTTGTTTTTGGTCATATTTCAATATTGTCTTTGACTGTTTGTTTTGTTCGATTGAATAGTCAATACTTCACTAGATAACATACTTAATATATATACTTTATTCGTATCTGTATCAAAGGAAAATGCTATGATACAAGTAATTTGATTTCAGTCACAAAAGAAGGAATGCATGTAATTGCACAAAACCAATAAATATAATATCTATTGTGTGTTATTATTATTCATATACCCTGTATGAATAACGATTTTACAGTAAATCTTATTAAATTGAAAACAACTTCATTTATACCAATCATAACAGTTTATTACTAGATCACTCCCATTCTTATTTTTCTTCTACATGTGCCTTTCATCCGAGGAGTTTTGTGACGTATTTGTCTGTTATGTGATTTTTTCAGGGCTTGTTATATAGTAGGTCTCCGGGGTCTTATTATCTACTATAATAATAGACATTGTGTGTGTGTGTATGTTTCATTTTTTGGTTCTCTATAGAATATCTTAAAAGATGTTGACGCTGATTTTTTGCACGTAAGTTCAATAAGTTTTTCCGCAGCTGCCGAATTTCAAGATAAACTAAATAAATAAAACTTTCAAATATGCTTTATGTACGAATTATATGATTCTGTTGTTCACAGCGAAAATTTACAATTTACAATTTTTACAAAAAAACAAAATATGATGCTTCTAAGAAATTTCCAGTTTATGTCAGCTTGACACAAGTACCAATTTTATTTTTAAGTTGCGTTAGAAATTATTAATCACACCATAAATAACTTAAAATGCCTCCTAAAAAAATAACACCGTCTAAGCACAGCAAACGTAATTAAAAAAGAATAGCACAATTGAACGTGATAAAGACTGCATCTAATAAAGAACAGTGCAGTGAAAGTGATTCATTGTTTGTGACACGAAATGTGATATTTCCTAGAATGGCTTTGCTTTAGAAATTAATATCCGGTTATTCAAAATATATGTGTACAAAATGAATCTAATTGTCAGCCAAACATATGTTCAAACACTATTGCATCGTTCATCGAATACGTCATTTTATGACGGGCTAAATTTCTAGTATATTATAAAACCAAAAACACAGCGCCAATGAAATCTCGAATGAAGTATTTGATCTTGAGGGCGTATCTAAAACTGCTCTAGCTCATCGAATAACGAGTGGCCGGAATCGGGGGCGGATTTGCCCCGCCGAGGTGCATGGATTTGTTCAGTGTGTCATGGCACACATTCCTCCTTCAGCAGGCCCGGGGGTCCCCCGCCGCGGCATGAATAATTGATGCCCCGCCAGGCCCGGCTAACGAGGGCGCTCGCCCATCGCAAAAACTGACTACATTTTCGTCCCCGGCCCTCGAACAAAAGTGCGCCCCTTTGCGTTATTTTCGCATTTGCATTTGCATCCGCATTCGCAGAAATTACATTTCATTCATCTTTTCGATCACTGAATCGGCGTAAACTTGTAAAATTATAAATGCCGTCCACTTTTACCGTCTTATCCGTATCGCTATAAAATATCGATCTCCTCTTGTCTCAGATCTGACTGGTACACCTAAATCACGGGTGGCCAACCTTTTTCAGCAGCCGGGGCAGATTAAGGAAATGAGATTTCCTACCGGGCCGTACAACGAAATTTCATTTAATATACAAAGCAAGCAAGGAATATAGTGTTTTTTATGAAGATACAACAAACATGTGAATCAAACATATTTATTAGATTAGAGTTAGGCAATACAAAAAAATAATAATAAAATATAATCCAAATGCTCATCAGTAATTCGTGTTCTCATATAAGATTTAATATGCTTTATTCGAGTAAAAAGCTGTTCACACGAGTAAGTGTTTCCAAATAGCGAAATCATCGATAGAGCATGTTTGTATAATGCAGGATATTTCTCCTTGTCCAAATATGTTTTGTAAAACATATATATATATTTTGGTCAAAAGTAAACACCCCACGGGCCGCGGTTTGGCCACCCATGACCTAAATGATACATTTTAATTAATTTTGTTAAAAAAAAATCTTTTTTTAATAAATTTTCGTTTCTTCGTGAAAGTTATAGTTATATTTATAAGTAAGAAATTCATATAACCTGTTTATCCGCGCTAGCTTTCAAATTTAACTTCATAACGCCCTATTCTCTGCCGATCATAAATTTTACTATGGCATTCAGAAGCAGTTTCATATTTCAAGTCTAGCGACGTCTTGGCGACGAGCTTTGCACTTGCATTTTTATGGTGAAAGTATTTTAATATAATGCGCGAAAGCTCAATAAACAGCTGATGAACTGAATGGACCGCAGTTTTTAATTTTTTTTTTAAATATAAAATGATATATCCGATGAATTATCATTGTGTAGTAATATGCAATGCTTTGCATGTTTTGTAATTTTTTTTTGAGCTATGGCGTTGTATATATTGAACGCTGTATTCGATACTGTATTGTGACGATTGCTTAGGTTTCCGCCATACAATTAGAACTAACCGTGATGTGATTTATTAGGCGTTGTAATCAAATAAACATTGGAGTTCAAAGCGACGGAAGTATGCGCAGTACGAAGCATTCGTTAATCAGAATAATTATCAACGCAAAGGGACCGCTCGCAGCACTACCGATACAAAGAGCCGCGCGCAAATATTAATTAGCTTTCATTATGGAGGCCCTTTGAAACTTTTCGGAGTAAATCATAATCACGAGCGGCTGGCTCTCTCGCCTTCATCCACTTAAATTGTTTCCTGCGTTGTGTCAATATTTTGCATTAATGATAGCATTTTTAGCGCATCTCCGAAAATACGCCCGGTTTTTCAGTCCAAAGGACTGCCTCGCTTGTACGTATCGTAAAATTACAGCATTCGAAAGAGGCTTTGCTTTATTGGTTTCGTCGGAATTTTGTAATTACCGGAGGTGCTTTATAATTTTAGAAAATATTTACGGACAGTGGATTGCTTTCACTTACTTATAACAATAAAAGATTTATTTTAATTTCATTAAGTTTTGATCGCTTTTACACTTTGGTGTTATTCAGTGACGCAGAAATAATAATACTACTTAATGGCTTTTACAACTTAAAATTGAAAACAAAACATAAATCATAGTTATGTGTTTTTCTTCGGACCTCTAAGAAAGTTGTGAGTGGTTACTTGCGATAGAATGAATGGTTGTAGACCATAATTGAAAAATGAAGTGATTTTTATCTGATAACATACATGTGTATTTATGTGTTAATTATATTATAAATATATTTTTTTAGGTTATCGAATCACACACAAAACACATTGTAAACAAAAAAAAAATCTGAATCAGAAAAAATGCAGATTTATGAAATATTTAATAAAAATAATTGACAATCGATGATAACAAAGCATATGGTAAAACAAACAGTGAAAGACTATATGATATAATTCCTTAAATTTTCCTTTTTTTATTTTTTTTAGATTAAATTTCCATCTGCATATTTTTCATTAAATCGACTACATAAAGGCAATAACAAGGAAACTGAGCTATTTCTTATACCACTAAGAGGATATAAAATCCCAAGACGCTCTCGCTTCCTTTCATTCCTCGCGCGATGAAACGTTGTGAAAAGCACTTTTAAAACTTTATGAATGTTATTATTGCAAATCCCGCTATTTGCCGTGAAGTGATTTCTTCTCCAGCATGCTCGACTATTTCCAAATTATTAAAATATTTAACCAAATTTCGTTTATTGTTAATCAATAAAATACAATTTAATTAAAAATGAAAAATCGTTCAGTTGTTCAATTTGTAAAATTCAATGAATTGGAAATAATGAATATTTTTCATAATATATTCTTGCCGGAAATATGCGAAATGTCGCTAAGGGAATGCGTAGTACGTACGTTTTTTTTTGTTTCGAAACATAGCCTTAAGGTAAAGCGAAATTAAAAATTAATTTAAACTTTTGCAATTTATTTTCACAAAATACTTGAAACATTTTTCATAAAATATCTCACCTTTTTATAATAAGTTAATTTTGTATAAATAAATTTGCATGTTTTTGCCGCCGGAAGCTTCTGTGAATAGAAGATGCTTCTCGGTTCTCTGAGGAAGTCGGAAATGACGCGACAAAACACTAGCTAACCATATTTTACTTATAAACTGTACACAGTGCTGGATCAGTTTTAATAATATACAATATCAAATTGTATCCATAATTAATAATAATATTATTTTTTTAAATTATTTATTTAGATTATTGCTTATATGACTAGGCATATTAGTTCACACATAGAAGATGATTAAAGAAATTCTCAGAAAAATATCATCGTGATTTGTGTGGGATTTGAACCCACATCCCCAGGCTTACATGGCCGATGTACTGACCACTGTACTAACGAACCACATCCATTAATCAAGAATTTTTAACAATCATACTCTACATATGAACCAATGGGCCCAGGCCAACCAATATCTTTTTAATAAGGGTATTAATAAGGGAACCACATCCATTAATCGAGAATTTTTAACAATCATACTCTACATATGAACCAATGTGCCCAGGCCAACCAATTTTTTTTAATAAGGGTATTAATAAGGGAACCACATCTATTAATCGAGAATTTTTAACAATCATACTCTATATATGAACCAATGTGCCCAGGCCAACAAATATTTATAATTAGGGGAAATAAATACGCACTTGATTGACGTTCAATCCAAAAAATAGACATTATTTAGATGAAATAAATTTTTGGTTAATTTTCTTCTCAGAAGCTTTTGATTTGATTTAAAAATATTTAAAATAATAACTAGTTTACAGAATTCGGGTTCACCGATTCGCATGAATTCGGTGAAGATTGATAGCAGTAACATTAATATAATGAATAATTTAACACTCAAGATCCCTGCGATTCGATCCACCGTCTTGAAGCCGGGGTGCTCAGCGCCCGGCATTATGCTCGCTAAGCCTCCCCGTAATTTAAATGTGTTCTGATTCCAAGTTATTAATTTGGGGGCATGTTCTTTCATCCCCAATGCGATTACGCGGGCTGCGGACGATTAGCGGGACTTAGGGCGAGCCCCCCCGCCGGGGTCTCCGAAGGGGGTGACTTTATATACAGCCGTTTTCAATTATGTTTTTATATATTTTAATCTGGTTCGAATTGCGGTGTTGCAATTAATCGATTCGAAATCGTAAGCTCTAATAAGTGTATTGTTATTCTGGAGCATGCGTATTTTTTTTGGAATATTTAGACATGAAATTTTTTTAACCAAAATGTAAATTTTTATGTGTAATAGAAGTGTAAAAAATATTTTTTGTATAGCCTTATAACCAACGCTTTCTTTTAAAAAAGAACTAACGTTATTGTTAGTAAACAAACAGTCAAAACACCCCCTAAATTTGAATGGTGGTTTGTAATGTAATGGCACGCAGGACGCACATAGAGATCCGTATCTTCAGGCAGCTTCCTTCGTCATTCCTTACGGGTTAACCCACCCTTGTCTAACACGATTAACTGCCGTTTACAACTTTAGATTGGTTTGTTAATTCGATTCTTAGAACGAGTTGGGAAATCTTCTGTAACTGTTATTAAAAATATATCAAAGCATCAAGTTGACATCTAGGCTCTTGCTTCGTAAATAATTGTTTCAAACGAAAGTTACACAAGTAGGATTACTGATATTTTGAATTATTAAAAAAATAACGGTGATCAAATATCAAATGACTGATTCTACGAAATTATTAAAAATTTCTTTTTGTGGAGGATCAAAAGTGATTTTTAACAGTATGCTCCCAAAGTGACTGACGCTTTTCTAAATAAAATTTCGTTTTGTACAGAATTTTTATGTAATTTTTGTGCGTGGATATATAAAGCACATTATTAGTATTAATGCTAGTATATTTTAATGAATATATTATATATTAAATTTAGTGATTTTCGCGTAGCAGAATAGCAGCGCGGCTTGTACACGGTTTCTAGTTTAATGGGTCACACTTATTGGTGCACGCGTTATTTGATTGAGGCCGTTGACCCCAGCGGGAACTGAGTGGTGAACCCACGTTGGCATAGATCATGGTGGTTGCCACGTGTCATCAGCGCGTCCGCCCACTGCACGCGTCAGAGGATGTCATGTGTCACAATGATCGCCGGCGGCTTTCGTCTGGGATCCCGCCGGGACAGGACGCATCCAGCGTTGCCATGCGGCGAGGAGCCAGCTCAGCGTGTCCTAATTAATCAGCTAAAGTCCAAATATATTTTATGTTTGAAATGACCTGCTCCTACAGCGTCCTACTTTGCGCTGTTGACTTAGGAAAAACCATTAAAAAATGCCAAAAATAAATGGATGCTATTGGCTGATTGCAAATCGGTCGCAAGTGGTGTCGCTGCTTGTGTAGAGGCTTGAAACATTTTTGAGGCTGAATATATTTTTTTATATTTATTTAGTCTTGTAATTCATTGGTCACCTATCCCTCTTTAAATGATGTTGGTAAAGAGCCTTTTAAAAAATAGTTTTAGCTGAAAGTTGAAAATGTTGATTTGAACCACCAATACATTGGAAAGAATAAATGGAAAATAAATGTAAGAAAATCTTAACACTCGTAATAGAGTGTTGTTTTAAATTAAGCGGTTCTCCATTAGCACCCTTCTCGGTTTACCTGCGATTTATTTGAAGCCCTCTTCAGTGCTGTTCAGTCAATTTACTTACCTGGACTACAATTTACCTGAGTGCAATTTAAGGACCGCCTGCCTGGCTCCCGCCCGCCAGAAGTGCTCCGATCGGTTTGATTAATAATTTAGGAATGATGGATTGTTTTTCTTCATTAAGTGGTTATTTGAAATAATTTAGTCATTTTCTATTATGTGCATGATGAAGACGTCTCCAAATTCTATATTCATCGGTTACTCTGTCTTTATATATAAAAAAGCCATATATTATACGTAACAACACAAGTAAAGATACAACCAAAACATTGTACATATTAATATAAATAAATATAATAAAACAGTTAAATAATAATATAAACACAAACGGTACAATTGCAATTAACATTAATAACATTCAAAATGAATTGTCAGTTATAATGAAATTTTAGCAATATTTGTTATTAAATTATTGATGGGATATTTAATGACGTTGGTGTTGTTCATAACAATACATGTGAAAGTGTTGTTTATTTTTTTGCAAACTTTCATACTTTTATAAAGGTCAAAGGTAAATAAAAAGGTCATGCAGGTCATTATTAAATATAGCTCAGACCACTTTAAATTAAAAAAATATAAAATGATACAATTATCTCTTTTAAAAACGTGTTTATTGTTTCAGAAACTAATTCACATTGAATTTTTTAATTTACAGTGTCCAATTTTTTTATTTTCCGATTCTTTTGTATGATTTTATTCACCAAATCTGACAAAAAAAATAGCTTTAATTTAAATATATAATAATAAATGAAAACTTTTTTTTTAATATAAATAATCTATAATTTTTAATCACCTATTATTGTGAAATATAATATTAAATCGCCATGAAAACTCACTGTATTGTATTTTTTGTTTACATAAAAAATACAAGAACCTATTTTTTTACAAAGCATTTTTTATTTATTTCTTATTGAATGAGTACTTATTTGTTGATCTAATATATTCATTAAAAAGTACTCCAGAATAAGCTTGAAAACAATTGAGACCCCTTGTGTCTATCGATGGTCCTTCAGGCTTTAATCCGGCTTTATAATGGCCATTAATTTTTTAATGAAAAACGTTTTCTAAGATGTTTCTAATTATACCTTTGTTCACTACTGCGTGTTTTACTATTCAATTAGTTTTCTGCTAATACGAATAATGTGACGGAAAGGAGGTTTTATTTCGTTTTTAAGTACACAAGTTCTTTTTGTTATTTCCATTTTCCGGAGAACCTCCACTATTAAAATAAAATACGTATTCCTCTGCTAAAATAGCCAACATAAACAAGAAATACGTGTGCGGAGATATGGAATGAAAAAAACTTGAAATTTGCAGAGATAATATTTTTTTTAAATCTTTTTTATTTACCTGTGCTATCGACATACGAAGAAAACAACAAAAATAAAGACGTTTAATATGTTTAGTAAAAAAATTAATAAGAAATATATAATTATGTTACTCTTATTTCTGCTTTAAAGCACATGACGCAATTCAACACAATTTTGTTATTTCAATGAATATTTAATAAATTCATTAATTTAAATAAATAATATAAACTAGCAATAGTTGTATTTCGCATGCAACTGTGCTGGTCTCGTGTTCTGCACTGGTCACATAAGGTTTATTTTTATTTTGTTTAACGTACATTTGTACGAATAATAGTTTTTCAACTTATGCAACAAAAATAATTTTATAACAGTCAACAGACGTCGTATATGTGTGTAGACCCGCTTAATATCTGATATTATATAATACAATTTGTCAAAATTTAATATTCTTTATTAAAAAAGAAACTAATGAAACAATTCATCACTAAACCACAAGTGTTTTATTACTATAAAATCACATTGTAAATGAAATTATACATTTCTTAATAATGGACTAATAAACGTGTAGTTATCTTATTATGAATTATTATAGTAGAAAAGTTACCTGCGTTTGACCTACTCCTTCTATTCCCATGCCTCCCAGGGCAAAGAAATGAACCCAGACGTAATTCGGACTAAAATCATGTCCGATATTAAATATTGCCGGGTTCCGTCCGACCAAACAAAACACCCCCAGAATACCAAATGATAACTGCCCTGTAGTTAAGGTATAATAAAATAACATTCTTACCCCATTAGCCTTATTCTTCTCTGTGTTCTCCTATTCATTACGAGAGGAGGGGCGAGGCCGTTGCCGCGCCGTCCGATGTCGAATTTCAGAGACAGGAAACCAGATATATATTTTTTGTCTACGAGCAATGCTTTTTAATATAGGTTATTTACGTCATATTTTTGATGTTTTATTCTGTATACATTCATTTACACCAATACATAATTATTTCTTTTTTCGCTTACTTCACGAGCGAGACATTCAAAATATTAATTAACCTGAAAAATGAAGTATAAAAACCGCATCACGCAAAACGTGAACGAAAGCAAAAGACGCGAATATACATATTATTTGAAGCGGTAAGAAGTTTCAGTTGTTTCCAGCACGTCATCGTATATCATTTTCAAAAAAAAAAATGCTAACTTATTAAATATAATTAACACTTTATAAAATATTAAAATAATCTGGAAGGAAAAGATCGCCAGTACGTTTTGGGTTCATCGGATGTGCGAAATCCGCCCGGGGACTAATCTACGGTTGTCGTGCTCGGGCAAAGTTGCCAACACGTCGTGTAATTAAACCGGCTGTGATCTGTAGCAGAATGTAGTTTGTAGTTATGACGGTCGCCATACTTGGGAACGGACAGCTGCTCACTCTCAGTGTGTGCGGGAAATGGCGGCGCGCGAAATGCAAACGGAATGCTTTGTATGAGCAATAAAATATATGACCTACCTAAACATTATGTATCTCGTATTACCTGAAAATGTTCTAACGTTACAGAAACTTTTCAATACTAAACATATAAAAAAAAAAATTCTCATAAGTAATATTATAAATTCATTAAAAAAATATTGCAATAAAATTGTAGAACCACAAAATAATACAAATCGTAAAAAGAGCATTTCTCAATGGCCTGATGTGTGTATTGTAGTTTATTTTTATTGAATTTCATAAAACACTTTTGAAAATTTGACATTTTATATTTAATATAATATAAAATATTTCGCTTCCTTTCGATATGAATTCCTGCTCGAATTCTTCTAGCTCATATACAATCATTCCATTTTACCAGGAAGCGAATCTTTGTTTTCCAAAAATAAGTAAATGCAATACTGAGTCATCAAAGTTAATTGCTTTTTAAGTACAGGTTGCGTCGTAAATCTGCACGGAGGAGCCCAATGTATTAATTCGTAATGGAGCTCAAAACTCATTATTTTAATGTAAATCTTTGCAGAGAGCCCGGCTGCAGCCGCCATGTCCTATCTGACATCTGTTTGGCAAAGAATACATTACTCATCTGAGCTGAGCTGGCATTAGCCTGGCTTGCCGGCAGTCAGAATATAATATTAAATTAGACTGTTTTATTCTAGACACCCCCATATTTTAGATTTAATGCGATGACTTAATATTTCAGGCCGTTCTGTCTAGATTACATCGATGGTGGTTCCGCTGTGCTATTTACGATAATGAGTTTTTGATACAAATTCTTCGATAAATTATATTTTCAATTAAGTTTGTTAGTGGTTTTTTTTAACTTTCGTCATACGTCCTATATTTATAAATAAAACATATCTGAAAACACTATGCGTAGTAAAATAAATAAATTATTGTTTCATTAACCGAATACGTAACAAATTTATCTCATTTTCTTGCAATATTAGTCATAACAATTGAGAGCAAAAAAATCTATAAATAAAACACATTGATTTTTATTATACATAAAGTTTCTCCAACGATTAAACATGAATAAAAATTTTATTACACCAGCATAAGTAATATTATAAATTTACAATAATAATATCACATAGAGTAGTGCAATATTTACTTAGTGCATATTATCACCTGCTGTAAGCTTTATAGTACGTACTATCTGTAAGTTTGGCCGTGACATTCTGCACAAAGTGGTTTGTATTAAGTATGTAACTGGGACACATTAAAAGCTGCTAAATTTTCTATGCAGCACTATTCGCCCTAGGAAATACTTAAAGTGTTGCTTCAGTCCATCCTTGTGCTAATTCCATCGGAGACCTTTGGTTATTTATTTTATAATGATACACGAGCTCTGGATGGGCACAAGGTAGATCAAGATCAGAAAAATGCAGAAGTTGTTCGATCCCAACTATCTATGAAAACTTAGATATTAACGATTTTACTATCATATTTATAATTTTATTATTATTGTAATCCGTTTTAGAATTACAAATTAGTCAAAGTTAGTAAACAGGTGTTTATTAACTTTTAAAGCGTTTTCCATAGTCATTCGTTTTTGTTCATATCTACATCCCGTTTCCTGTAGAAATGATATCGGATTTTTAATTAACATCATTTCACGTATGTTTCGTGTACTCCAATTGGCTGATTTTTCGCTACATTTTCGATGTTTCAAGTTATTTCATAATAACTGAATACCCGAAACGCGCAAAATAACTTTGACCAATCCTATATTATATAATTTTATCATATTTATTATGGTCGATACAGTATACAGATTCATTGCATGAAAGTCACCTTTATAGTGTTACACAATGTAAAATAAACAATTCTCTTGGAAACGGTGTTATGAAGCATGCTTTTATATTATATAATTGATACAGGTATTATTTATTACGGCGGGCCTGGGCAAGCGGAAGGCGTCGCTGCGGCCGTGCATGATGCAGGCCGGGCAGACCTTGCACGCTCGCTGCTTCCGATGCACCCGAGCATCCGGGGCGGCGTCTTCCCTGCACGCGAGCTGCCCCTCGTTCATTATTTCCGCTTCATATTATATTTATAAACGAAACGACAAGCACATCGTTCCTCCTTTGTTGTGTAGACAAAACAAAATGATCGCATTCATGAAACAAAACAGGCCAGGATTGAGTAGGTGTCTTGGGGGAAACCGGATTATCCAGCTGTACATGCTTCCAGTATTCCTCGATACATTCGTTCACAAGTTTAATTATAATTAAGTTACTCTTTGAGTACAGTGGGTGTCTTGCGTAGCACTTTGTTTTACCTTTGTTGTATCATAAAGGAAGTAAAAACACGGGTTGAAAGCAGTTAGGAGAATTATAAAAATATATAAAGGCAGGTGTCATAAATGACACTGCCTTGTCAAATGTGTTCTATGTTGTGTTTGTGGATGATTTATATATATATATATTTTTTTTTTGCAGAGTCGCGTACTCACGGCGTGGGCTACTATGCCCTCAGCGGGGATGCAGCGGAGAGGACGCGGCAGCAGGCGGAGCTGGCGCAGGCTCGCAAGGACACGGAGAGGGCGCGACTCACGGCGGCTGCGGCGAGGGCGCGGCGCGAGGAGGCTCTGCAGGCGCGGGTCAAGGCCGCCCGGGCGCGCCAGCGAGCGCGCGCTGGTCTGCCCCCCGAGGAGGACGAGGGTAGGAGGCTCTGCTTTGCCCAGCCGCAGTCCGCATCTGCTTGTATTACATCAGGAGTGCATTTCTATCAATTATTCAGATTGCACTATTTGAATAAATCAATACCCTTTGTAGCTTTCACCAATGGCTGAAATGAATTTATACGTCAAGATATCTTACTAGGATAGACTTGCTTAACTTATTAGTATCTTGATTACAGAAAAGCCATCACCGGTCACCGCCATGCTTCTAGACTTCGTGGAAGAGCAGAAGAAAGCGTCTAGCGAAAAAGCAGCAGAAGAAGCGCGCCTGAAGCGAGAGGCCAAGGAAATGGAAGCGCAGAAAGCGAGAGAGAAATTCGTCAGAGAGTGGGACGAGGGGAAGACGAACCAGCACTACGAGATGACCCAAGAGCAGTGGGTGGACAAGAAGAGGAAGGAAAGGCATGAAGAATTTGCGCCGCCCGTAGAAAAGTCGCGAAGAAACCGCGAGCAAACGTTCGACCCGAAAGGGTACTACGAGGACACGGAAGGGAATAAAAATCAGGAACCGTACAAGCAACCCACGTGGAACGACGTGCGACCGATGGCCGACTATCCTTCAACCTCATCATCCAGGGAGCTACCAGATAAGTCTCTTTTTTTCACAACGAAGAAACAAACCATAGCCGATATAAAAAATAAGTACTTCGTTCCTGTTAGCACTCCTGTCGAAACGTTTGTTCCGGTACCCATTCGAAATGAATGCGGCGAGAGTGAGGACAATGACGCAGTAGACGATGACGCAGCCGAAGACGCGGCCCGAAAAATGACAGGAAATGACGCCTCCGCAAGCGGAAGGAAGGGGGTTGAGATCGAGCCTCCTTCCACGTACGAGTACTACGGCCCCCCTGACAAAAAGCAAAAGAAACAAAAAATGGAAGCGACCAGTGTGGGAGAGGCTTTTGCTCAAGGAGTTCACTTTTTGGAGCAGCAGGCTGCCAATAAGGATAAGAAGAAAAACCGAGCGTACTTGGATGACATGTGAAAAGTTAATATATATACTTGTACGTCATACATTCATATATAGACTTACATTAGAATTACAAGCTAATAGACTGAAGATTTATTCTTATTTTTAATGCCCACAGTTGACTTTCACTGTCTCCACAAAAAAACTATCGTAACTGCCATTTTCAACAGTGAATTTTTGGCATACTCGTACTCCACTTCTACACCCACCACAAAGCCATTTTATATGTGTTTTCCCAGAGATTTTTCAAGAGTTTTAAAATAACCAGATTATCGTATTAGGAAGTGTCAAAACTGCTTACTAACGGGTCATCTGCGTCAATATATATTCGTTTTAATTTAACACGTTTGCTTTTTTAACTTTTTACTTTTTGTGGTCTGCCAATCACGTAAAAAAAAATTTCTACAGTTCGTGCTATCATTTTCCACCAATTATTCAATTAATATAAAACAAGCAGCTGTTGAGACTTAGCATGCAATACAATGTTATCTATTTCATAATATTTTGATATTGTTTGATTGAGGATATTTATTCAATAATTATGTAATGCTCCAAGTTTGGAAGTAGGCAGTTATTTAATCACTGTACCTGCGGGTGCAGAGAAGTTATCCGCCAGGTCAGTTGGTAATATTATAATAATGGTTTGCTAGTTAACTGAGTTGTTCCAACAGTTTGTACACAAATTTGAGGTCAGAAGTTCGGAAACTCATTTGTGATATACTTCCTGCTGGGGAGGCTTTACTCGTTCCGCTGCATTGTTTACAGTGTATACTGGCAGCGGAACCAATGAGCTTTTATATAATAATATGAACTCAGCGACTACAAAAGAGTTTTATTCAGACTTTCCTTTGACGTGGCTTTAGGATTTAATGATATGTCCAATGCTCAAAGTGACATTAGTTTCTTTTAAAAGACATGATATGCTTTTTATCCTATTAAAAAATAAAGTTGTGAATATGAACGTCAACATTGAGGTTTTTTACGATTGACTTTCGCCACGGAGTATATGTTTTAAAGTGATATTTATTATCTCAAGCAGAGCGATGCAACCTCTAGTGCACCGACAACCCAGAAAAGCCTATACAAATGCGTCAAGTTATTAAGTTTGTTCAACTTAATTAATCAATTCTCTCTTACGAAGCTTTCGATTTCGAGTGACAATCGAGGACGACAAGACGAGTGAAAATAATATAATACATCTCATTTGACAAAATCAATCATGAATTTAAAAAGTATAACTAAGAATCGTAGTAAAGTCACGTAATACATTTATTAAATATAGATAATTTCATGCCTTAAAATCTTTCAAAATTAAATTGAATATATTTGTCTCGTGTAACTGGATCCGAGGACAAATCACCGGCAAGTTGTGAAATAAAATAACGCTTCGGTCACAATGTTACAATGCTACATACATCAAAGTGTTACAAAAGCCAACAAGCAAGAAAATAATGGATTTCCTTGCAATTAACATAATTGCGAGATTACTCATTCAAAAGTCAAGCGAAATTCTTGAAAATGAAAGCTCCTCGAGGGTTTAGCTTTTCAGCGAAGCTTTTTACTGTGAGTTACGAGACGCCAGCGTTTGCAGAGGAAAGTTTATATTTTTATGCTAGATTTTTTTATGTCTGATTTCAACGTTCGTTTTCAGATGCTGTTTATATTAACATTGAAATATACAAGTAGAAATCGTATATCTTATATTTGGTTTATGAAAATAATTTTCACACCTCTTTTCTAGAAAAAAATATAATCTCTTGAAACACTACCTCTGGATCCATATTACCTCTATTGTGAAGAGAAAAGTGTTATGACGTTATTAATTAGTAAGATATTTTTCATGATGGTAGTCATGTGGTAGTCAGTTCAATCTTCAAGTGTGTCTTTATTATGAAAAAAAACTTGCTGCAAATATCAATCGAGACTTGTGAAAAGAGTTCAAGAAAACATTAAAACATCACCATTTTTGTACACATAAAGGCGTCAAATAATTTAAATGAACCTGTTTTTTTCTATTTTAAAATAAGAAAAAAAAAGGTAGCCAATGGGAAAATAGAAGGAAAATCATTAATTTTTTATTCAACGAAAAACTTTGCAGACTATTTTTATAGGCAATAAAGTGACACGCTGGTACACGAGTTATCGGAGGATTTCTCGGGGCACAGACAAGGTGGCGTCAAGCTGCCTCCCCCGAGGTGCCTCCAGCCTCCTCTCATAGTGCCCCCAGCCCCCTCTCAGGGTGCCTCCAGCCCCCCCTCAGGGTGCCTCCAGGCCCCTCCTCAGGGCGCCTCCAGCCTCCCCCCCCAGGGTGTCTCCAGCCCCCCCTCAGGGTGCCTCCAGTCCCCCCTCAGGGTGCCTCCAGCTCCCCCCCCAGGGTGCCTCCAGCCCCCCCTCAGGGTGCCTCCAGCCCCGGCCTCCACGGAGATGTGACAACACCGCAATGCACTCAAATTGTTTTATCGCGCGCGCAGGGCTGCCAGTAAATCTCCGGCTTGTATCCCAGATTTAAATCTTCTCCCCGGTATCCCGCGAGAGCTGGATTGATTTATTCTTGCTTTTATACGCTTCTTGTTTTTTTTATTTTTTTATTGTATATTTTTAGTGCTTCGGACTTTTTAAAATTGAAAAAAAATACACCTTTACTAAAATTTAAAAAAATTCTGCAATGTTTATTTTATCACATATGTAAAATAAAAGTTTTTTTCAGATGTATGATTATCGTTGACATATACAATAAATATATATTTCTTCTTCTTCGGATGCCTTTCTTCGAGGAGATTAGCGACCATCTCACTAAGCATATATAGTATTTATGCTGAGCAAGTGTTCATGGTTTTCTTAGGAGGAATAGTGTAGTCGCCGGGTCCTTCTAAAGGTCTGCGTATTTCTACTGCCCAATAGCATAATTATATAATCCTTTCCTTGCAGAGCTCTGGAAGCTCCCCCACCTAGACAAGGTATTTTCAGAGCACATCCCTCCACAATCATTCCAAGTCCACTACTCAATTATCGATCATTTACACACGCTCAGGTACGAGGCCTTTAAAGTTGCAAGATTAAAATAATAGATAGTAAAAAATAAAAAAAATCTTTTTCCGATAGCCCTAATAATATGTGAACCGAGTGAAGACTTGCAAGCCACCGTAAAATGCTCTTTTATGTTCTGAAGAAGCTAAGATGGACGCGCATAAAGCGAGCGGCAGAGTCCCCGGGAATGAAACGCAACCGGAAAAAGGGAAAAAACCACCGACAAGACGAAGAAATAATATCAGCGCGTCGCGAAAAACGCGAAGATGGAATATGTTTGAGGATTCGCCGGCGTTTTTACGACGATCGCTTCTAAATCGACAGGGCGGGGAGGCACAACCCCCTCTTATATATTTGTGTCTCTCGTTAGACGAATGTGCTTATCTTAGCGAAACGTGTGCCGCCATTATATTGCGATGAAGACACAAAAAAATTCAACTATATACATATATGTAAAAAAAAATCGATTTCGATTCGTTCCACTATTGGTTAATAATCTGTCCATGTTATGTTTTTTTTTTAATTCTGATCATGTGACCAGTTCTAACGAAGTTTATATATATTTATATTATAACTAAGTATATTATTTCATCACTCCGCGTTCAGATCGAAGGTCAGATGGTGTGACTACAATAACAACCAGCATGATGAACTGTAAGGTACTGCGTTATTAAAAGAAACTTATTTTTTAAGTGGGAGCTCCCTTTCTGGGTCCGGCGAGTTTTTATAGTCCATTAGTATTTTATAGTTATTTTAGTGGTTCGGATTCTCCAGTTTTACGGTTCAGTCGCTAAAGGCCGCCATTTGCATGATACCTTTTATAACTTAGCAAAGCGCTCTCGGCTATGAAAGCTCCGACACCGGCTTAGAAATTCCCTTCTCGCCACAAACTATTTCGTACATTTAAGCCCTCATTTCTATTCAAAAACTCCTTCTTATAGTATATAAACTTTTGTATAATCGAGCTGGAGATGTGTTGATATTGATCACTTAAGAAACAACCTATTGATTGGAACCCTTCGGAACTCCGTTTGTGCCATTTCGCAACTAATATATTTCAAGTCAATACTTGAAAATGTCTTAGTTACGAAATGGTAAATTGATAATTTAATTCACCGCAAAATAGAGATCTTGACAAGATGTCTTCAATTCACAATCGTCTCGCCTGCGTCATATTCATGGCGTGAATCAAATCGATCGTTTTACTAGTCAGATGTTTAAGGGTGACAAAAACAACGTATTATGACTAAGACGTGTTGGCGCATTTGATTAAATGTCTGAAATAAATAGCTTCACACTTTAAAATTATTAATGCTCAATATTTTAGAAACACGATTCATTTCTTTCACTTTGTAATCCTAAACGAGAATTGTACAATTTAAATACAAATAATGCTATTTTTAGGTATAGCAAAGGATTCGGAGATGCCGGTTGCGAATTCCAAAGATATAAGGTGCAGATTTGTCTTAACAGTTCGGAAAATCAACATCTCTGAAACTTATCTTTAAGCCTGAAGCAGTCATTTGTCTTTGCCCGTATTTGCTCCCGTAGCATCGGGCCGGGACTCGCCCGATATGTAGGTCGGCCGTGGACCTAAGGGAGGATAAAATAAACTATGTTTTCAGTAAGATTGATCGCTCTGATTCACAAGCCTGAAATCGAGTAATTCCTCCCAGACAAGAGGTACTATTGTTACTGTTGAAATTTCGCGATTAACACCAGCATTGATTGTGATTGATGATACTGCAGATCTTTTAAAGGTGGCTGTTCTACAATCTCACCGTGAGAAGTAAAGCGGACTGGGAGTGCAAAAGATGCATAGTACATTTATTTATTTTTAGTTATTTCATAGTTGAGTTCTGCAATTATTAAATTAATATTATAGTGACTCGCTGACTTGCCGTCGAGTCCCGTCGTCTCGTGATCACTCATAGTCTTTCCAACGACTTGCCGAGCTTTCTGACTGTATACACTGTCCCCCCCTCCCATTTATCCAGCTTTCATTCACCCTTAGCGCACCCTGATATCTCCATAATTTTGGTAGCGGTGCTGCCTATCGCGTAGATCTTATCTGGCGTCATCATTTTCAGTGTCATTTCAACTCACTCAGGCGTCGCTCTGAAGACTTCAATAATGTCGCCTGAAAAACGTATCGTGGAGTAAGTGCACATAAATGCATATATATATATATATATATATATATATTTATATATATATATATATATATTTATAATTATAATTAAGTAAACGTGGTGGGAATGACTAGGCTTTGATATTCCGTCGATAGTCGCCTCCCCCGGCGCCGCCCCTGGCCCAGCCCAGCCCCCACCCCTAAGTGCAGTGTCGCGCCGGATTATCTTTGACATATTCCTCCTCTGCATAAGAGCCCGTCACTAATATTTATTGCCTCGTTTTGACGGCTTCCGGGCTAAAGCGCCCGTTAACTGTCCATTTACAAACCGGAAATGACCGCCATATTGCTTGTTAACGTGTCGCTTAAAAAAATTGACAAAAATAATATACGCGTAATAATAATAATAATAATATTATATTTATATATGAATAATATATATTTATTTTGGATTATTAATATGAGTATCTCATCACAATATTTTTTTTATTTAAATATGTTAGTCATATATAGTATAATTTTTTTATGGTGAAAATAACCGCGATGCGAGAAAAAACACCAAATTAGTATAGCCATGCTGGCATATGAATAGAAATTTTTATTGTTTATTAACAATGTTGCAAAAACTAAGTCATATTGAAATTTAATAGTTATCTTGAAATCAAAATCAAAAAATAATCTTATTACAGAGAATTTAATACTAAGAGAAAAATTAAAACAAGAGTTTTTTTTATAATTTTTTTTAATAATTTTTGTTTTTACATTATTTACATAATATTTTTGAGTAAAATACTTGAGTGATTTTCCACATTTCCACAGGTTTTCAACATGTGGAA
The DNA here is from genome assembly GCA_022113835.1 of Atopsyche davidsoni. NCBI lineage: Eukaryota > Metazoa > Arthropoda > Insecta > Trichoptera > Hydrobiosidae > Atopsyche > Atopsyche davidsoni. Next base: position 1,793,429 of record JAILWY010000006.1, on the reverse strand, counting down.
AATCACTAAAGTATTTTACTCAAAAATATTAAAATGGAATTCCACCAAGTACTCTGTCAAAAATATTGAAATTATTTACATAATTACTATAAAATTTGCCATAAATCTTGTAGTAAACCAGCTATACTCAACCTTTTTTTCCTTCGATCCACATAAATATGTTTGTTGTGGCTTGTTTAACAAAACAAGCCACAACATTTAAAATAACTTAGTTGGTACCTGGTTTTACATTTACTCTTCATGTAATAAATAAATCACAAAACCTAAATAAATGTTAACCCATAGTTTAAAAAAGAACCTTCATACTAATTGTGTTTCAGGCCGCAGATTGAATATTGCCGCTGTTTATAAAGTAACCCATCATAAAGTAAACCCCAAGTAACCCTTCAATACTCGCATCATTAGTCTTCTTCATAATTGATCTTGATTTTGAAACATTAAAAATTCACATTGAACATGTTTTTACATTTTAATATGAAGAAATTGTTAATAATAAACAAGGAATAGGGGATGTTTTAAATTAAAAAATAAATTAATACATAAAGTAATATATTACACTGGAATAAATAAAAAATCAAATCCTGAAAAATGTGATAAATATATTGACAAAAAATATTTTTAGTTTTGGACACATATTCACAAATATATTACAATTGAAATTAAAAAATAGTATTCTTTGTTAAGTATAATATTTTTCATTATAGTTAAAATAATTAAGTAGGTTTCATATCATTTCACATATCATCATAGTCACAAAACTGTGTTGTGTGTCAAGTGGATTTCTGTGTGTGCTTGAGGTATGGGTTGTCGATGTGTGTGGGGCTCTGTCCTCCTACTCCCACTACGCTCACCATCTCCTGACTGTCTCCGTCACCCTCCCCTACATCTCCTTCACCGTCGGAACCCTCTGAAAATACAACACAATTGTCAAAAACAAATTAAATTAATTGAATACATTGTATATTGGCAGAAAGAATGTTCAAAATTAATTCTTTTGGTATTACGTGCAACAATAAAAAAAGTATTGTTAACATAACAATTGTTCTTGGAGACTCATTATGCAATCAGTTTTCAATGGTGTTGGTACCTTTTTTCTCAGTGGCCGGTAAATCTTCAGTTCTGTTGGCGACTTGGAAGTGATACTCCAGTTCTTCAAAGTCAAATACTTGATCAGTGGGAAGAAGACACGGCAGGTAAGCGGGGAATGTTGCTTTGCATGCTATTACTGTAAAACCAATATTTTATTTAAAAAATGGTTAGCTTGTTTATGTAGATAATAAAATAAACATAATAATTTGATTTGATAAATCTTACATGGAAACATTTGATTATCCTCTGTGTTAAATAAACTATGAGTCTCTCCAGTTTTAGCCAAAAATCTGGTCAATGCTCTCTCAATGTCTCTTTTCTGATTAGCAGCTTTTTCTCTGATAGCTTCATATTCTGTGACAGGTTGCTTGTGTGTCTACAATAAAGCATATTTTTAATCAATAAAACATATTGTGGTACTCGTACACTATTTGTTTTTTAAGTGATCTGTTTCGCCAATAGTCATGGTTGACGTAGAATTGAGGGAATAGTTTAGAAAACGGTGCATATACTTCACTTACAGGGGTGCGCACATAAGCGTGTGGGTCTGGCAGTGGGGGTAAGTGAGGGGGTATGTGTGCAGGAGGCCGAGCCCTCTGACCTGCAGATAGCATGGCGGGGGCTCGTGGGGCCACGGCGCAGGCAGGAGCACCTACCACGTGTCGGTTAGGTCTCGCCGCGTATGACTCAATACCCTCTAACCGCACTCCTGTATAATAATAAATTTTAATTGCAAAGCTGTCAAATTAGTACTTCACGTTTACAATGATCAAGCAGAAATAGCATTTTACTGCTGATTATTTTTATTTTATTTATGTATTAAACACAATCAAAATTGATCATCCTTACCCATACTGATAAGTGCAAGTATCACGTCAGCAATGACAGGTTCTGATCGGCCAGCCACTTCACAGTAACCCTTAGCTGAGCCACCAACCTCAACCAAAACTAAAAAGACAGGTTATACAAATATAGAAAATAAATCACGTTATATATATTATATGTTAAAATTAATTAGCACCTACAGCTCTGCAGCATTTCAGTCATAGTCTCCAGAGGTTGTCTATCCACAGCATCGAAACCAGCTTCAAGGAGGATACTCGATACAGCGACATTTAAAATCTTTCTACGAGCGTCCACAAACGGTTCCGCTTTTTCCATGCTCATGATTTTCAATTAACTTTGAGTGAAGAGAATCAGTAAAACCAATTCATTTACAATATAAAAAAAATACTTAAACGCTGAGAAATATCAACAATAATATTTTGAAACGTCGGTTGCGCTCGGCGTTTCGGTTGTTTTATTTGACAGCGTTGTCAGAAGTCAGTTATTGTCAGTTTTAGTGTTGCCACTTTTAATACTTAAAACCACTGTTGTCATTTGGTTTTGACGTCAAGGTCACGTCTGACTAGAAATCTGACAAAAATTGCGGTGCCTTGAAAAATTCGACAGTACTTCATTACTATAATTAAATATTTTAATTAAAATTTATTCGTAAAAATCTAATGTATGGTTTTTTTTTATTAGATAAAACCATTTATAATTAGATTTATACATAAAGTATTATATTTTTTGGGTTATTTTAAGGGTATACAAGGTAGACTTTATATTTTTATGATTAGTTTTTATTAATGCAAAAAAGTGTAACAAAATTATCACGTTTGGGCGCTTCATTGAAAAGACCTTCCTGTTTTATTTTATTATAAAATATTTATAAATTAAATAAAACCGCAAGCAGGTTTTTTTTTTTAACAATAGTCCAATTTATTTTACTATGAATAAAATATATACAGTTGCATACAAAAAAATCATTAAAATCAGCCATGAACATACGCGTATTTATGCCTAAATACTTATCTCTTTCCTTTTGCCTTTCTAACCTGACCTTAATTTCTCGTTTACTTAAACTTAATCAATTTAAAAATGTATTTCACCATTCAATCAATTCAATTTTATCGTAGCCAGTTTAATTACAATGCAGGCAAACATAATTCAGACTCATTTCTTTAAATCTGTCAATGGAAATGAGTTTAAAATATATTATCTGATAGATCCTAATTTATTGAGTGTAGGAACTCACCCATGGGATCAAATAATTTTTGTATCGTTTTAGTGTCATTTGATGCTTATTTGCATTTTATTAATTTTTTTGGATTAGCGAGTATTCCCAATCGAAATCTTAGTATATTATTATGAATGTTTTTTGATAATTTGATGTGGTTAGAGGCTCAAGTAAACCACCTCATGTTCAAGACCAGATGGAATACATGTACACGCCCACTTTTATTATTAATTAGCAGGGTGTCTTTTATCGAGCCCAAATAAATCTAGCTTAATACACAGAGGATACTTAAGATATTTATCTCTTGACAAATCACCATTTTCTTGACGATAGTCAGTTTTATTCTTGTTATGTCATATATTTCGTTAGATAAATATATTTAAATCACTTGCTCTAAATAATGTTTTAGGCAGAAAGTACTTTGTAGAATTTCATTATAATATCGAATGTCTCAAATATGTAGTGTTTTCTTTTTGCTTTTGCCAAAAATTTGTAATGTTGAAATTTTCTTTTGTCCATATATCAGCAATGGCCTTGAGCTCTATTAACTATTGTTGCAATAATTTTATTAAATATTGCATTGAAGCAGGAAACAAAAACAATGTACATTTTTAAAGATGTTTTATTAAAATATGATTCATATTTATAGATTATGACATTCATAATAATAAAAATAAAACACTTGTTAATAATGCAGAAAAATACGTAGCAGAATTTTAACACAGAGTCACATATCAAGTAAATTGATTATTTTACAATTTTGACTAAAAGCCTGCAATATGATATAGGTACTATAAGGTTGTATAAAGTTAAACAAATTAAACTTAAATTAAATAAACATGACTATACGGTTATTTATCAAGTAGTAATAAGCGACACTTTCAAAATTGTCTACACTATGAATATAAATGTAGTACAGCTACTGTTTAAGTAAATTAATGCTGTTATTAGTTAAATAACCAGATCTAAAGACGGTTCAACATTTTATTTTCATAACACTATTGTTAACATATTGTTTTAAACACTAAAAATATTAAATCTGGTTTATTCTCAGAATCGATAATCAAATTTGTAATATTTAATTATATCAACACCTCTAATTTATATTGTAAGATTCAAACAGAAATTTAAAATTGAATATTATAAACTATATCATTATTGTTTAGGTATTGGGTATTCTATTGCACTAAATTTAAAGCTTTAACTAATTTTCCATTAACTCTGAATAAAAAACATTGGAGGTATTGATATGTTTTCAAATTTACAATAAAAATCAAACAAATGACAGCTTTTATAACATCATTAACGACTAGTTGTTTTGGTTAGAGATCTAAAGTAAGACCTTTAATCAACTATTTACTTTATAAGTACCTAATACTTATTGTTATCCATTTAATTGTCTTTTTAATTTTTATAATATTATAGTATACTTCTGGAAAGCATCAATAATGATTAAATGAAATAAGATATGCATAATAAGCTCTACGATGACAAATCACTTAAAATATCAATTCTACTAACAAATACATGAAATAGTTGTGCTGATCTCTAATTTTAAAATTTAGGCACTACAGATATTTATTTACAAAGCTGTTAAAATTTCTTAACAGGACAGATCATTTTGATTATAAATATATTTAACTCTTGACACGGAGAACATAAAAATACTACAAGTCCGATTCAGGGAAGCCTGGTGTATGGACAATATATGCAAAAATTGAGTAAATATAGTGCAGATTTTCTAATACACAATGCTCTACACAAAAAAAAAATACCTGTATCAAGTCTAATGTTGTTATTAAATAAGTATTTTAATTAATTTTTATTTAAATTTTTGTAGTGAAACGGTAGTTGGCGATTTAGCTATTACAAAAACTCCACAGTGAGTATGATATAAAAAAAAAACATGGCAAATCACCATCTTCTGCAAAGAGTTATTTCGAGCCATACGATATTAACAGGTTAGCTAACGTTTTCATTCCAGTAATTCCAATTTTCACCGTATATTCATTTGTTCAATGATATCGGATAATTTATTTAACTTTTTGAGCAACAATATAAAAACTTACCATTATTTTCGTTTTATGTAAATTTGAATAATAAAATATATATTATTTATAAATGAATGTTTGAAACGTATTTATTAAATAATTATGAAAATGAGTTATAGACATTACGTTTAGTCTTCTTGTGTGCCCTGGTTTTTAACAATTATTTTATTTTATATTAATTGCACAGTTCTACTTTCGATTTTGAAGAAATCACCAAGCATTAGTAATTACGTTTGAGAATATTTTGTATTTATTAGAGCATCTAGTGTTGCCTATATTATTTCCACATTGAGGAAATGTACACAAAACAAGTTGTCAAAGTTAATTTACAACAAATGAATTGTGAAACCCTAACTTAGTTTGAGTGTGATTTAACCGTCATTTTGATTTAGATTTACTTGGAATAAATAAGTTTAAATGTGTCACAATAACATATTATTTAAATGCAGATTTTATTCAAATTTCGATAGTAAAAATGAAAATAAAAATATTATGTATAAAAAAATATATCTGAATCCAAGAAAAAAATATATGGATAAAAACTCCCAAAACCAAAGTTTTAAGATACTAATATTGAAAGTGTGAACTTTTCAAAGATACTATTGTGACAAATATTTTTAATAATAAACAGCTTGATGAAAAATGGTACCTTTTAATCTCTAATTATGTTCACCAGTAAGTTGTAGATGCCTAGTGCCGGTAGAAAAATTAAACATTCACAAAATATACACGTATTAGAATATAGCAAGAAGATTGCTTAGAAAGAAGCATTTTGACAATAAAAATAAATTGTAATAAAAAATATTATAGAGTACGAAAACATGATTGTAAAATGAGTAAAAGAATTGATAGATTCAAGATATTATTTATAAATCTAAATTCAATAAATTTAACAGCGAGTAATGTGTTTGGAGACACTTATCGAGATGCTCGTACTAAATAAATAAAATCTGGTGGATCACAGAAAAATTATGGAAAATGCGTAGATCAAAAGAGTCAACAAATTAATTGCAAGTGGTTTCAGATTACACGTATCTTGACAAAGTGTGATCAAATGCCTTAATGGTCCAGAATGCGCCAAAATAATATTAATTTTAATATTTTGATCGACCTCCGGAGAAGTCATTTTATTTCCTATAAAATCGTCACCGTCCAAAAGTCTTTTAACAATAATTTCATGAAGATCCTTCACAGGTTACAATGCTAAACCAAAGACGGATACGATGCAGTACATGGTTTTGTTTTCCCAGCGGACCGTACACGACCCATCAGTATTATTATCCCAAAAGCAAGATGATGCTGTATGGAGGCCAGCGCCATTCTTCTGCATTATTGTGCATGTAACTGAAACACAGATTTATTAAATTAAATGACGAGTCAATAGTCAATACGTTGATTACCTAGTTTAATCTTTAATAAATTCATATATTATACTGTTTAGTTCGTTTGAATCATAATCGGCATCATAAAAAAAAATAAAAAAACAAGAGTGTAATGTGACTTAAACTTGAAAATGGAAAAGTTGAATCCACTGATTTGAATTATCTGCAAATTACTTATGAATAAAAGTTGAATAAAAAAATTAAATACATCAATAAATTATGAACAGTTAACTCTTAAATTATGAATAATTTCAACCAATTCCCAAAATATTGATTTAATTGTATAGTGATTACTATGCTGATAAATGAGTCACTTATTTTATATAAAACATGAGTTCACTAATTACTTGTGTAATTTAATTGACAAAAGGTGTTATCACTAAAATATTTTTGATTTCAAATCTTTCAACTCTTCAAAAATACATTTTAGAGAAATAGTGTTTTGGAACTTGGCCGTAAATGAGGTTAATTAAGATACAGATGTCAAACTGAATTTTTTATAGCCTTATTTGTGATAGTTACTGAAGACTCACCATTGGTGTGAATTTGATACGATACTTAGAAAATAAATTTAACAATCCATTACATACCTATATATTTGTAAGGCTTTTGAAGTTTCGTTAAGGATCCGAGGCAAGATTCTACAACAGTGGACGTCCATTGATTAACTTTATTGTGTTGATATGCTGTTCCTCCTATGGCGTTTTCTATTGCTTCCTTAATAATTTTACTAACATCATCGACGACGAATTGAGTCTGAAAAAGATCGATTATTTCTTAAAACTCATGTCATTACAATACTGAGATAAAGAATTTAGGTTTGCGATTAGTCACAGGGTTTTATTGTGAATTTTACTTGCCTCTTCTACCAAATCGGTACATTCTTTTACTTCCATTGTGATTTTTATTGTATCAAAGTTTTATTATGTTAAAACCGGCTGAGAAATATCGACGACAGCAACAAATTTCTTCCCTTTGACGAATCTGACAGTTGAGTGGTGTTAAGTTTTAAAGATGGCGTCGACAGGCTGACAACTTTACTAACAATAAACCATAGACAATATCTAGATAACGTAGATGTTGGATAGATAAATAATTTTAATAATTTATTTATTTTTAATTACTATATTTCTGCTTCCTAATTTTTTTTTATCGTATATCAAATAGAATTATTACATAATTTATTTATAAAAATTCACAGGAAATAATAATGTCAATAGCGTTTGTTGCCGAAAGTCATATATCTCAAATATTAGTGTGATGTCAGTTTTATGAAATAATAAACCTTTTTAATATATTTGAACATACATGTATAATCTTTTATTCGTTCTTATTGATTATACCCTTAGTTATGCAATCGTTTATGAACCAGGCTACTAAACTATAATTGATATATATTTATATATATATATATATCAGTCCTTTCATAATTGAAAATGTTTTCGGGAAATTTACAATATGATACAAAAAGCCTTTTCCTTCTTACACTTAGATATTTATTGATGGGAGCCATCATTTCTGTTTTAGGGATCCCCTGTTTAATTTCAAAGCAGCTTTGGCACAAAATACTGGCATTTTGAACATGATCATATACACATAGAGTAGATTCAAAGAGGACGTAATATTACTGTGGTGAAGCTCAATTGGGTTTTCGTCTGGGGGGAGTTCAGGTGGTCAGAGGGTTTCCACATAATCCAGGTTTTCAATTTTTTATTATTTTACTTAATAGTTGTTCAGATGAAGGGGTCTAGTAGAGGTATACAGATCTGACTTACCTTAAAGGTGTTAATAGGGTTATCAATAAGTTTAATTGTAAGTAAGTTCTATCAATCAAAAGGAGTTTTAAACATAAAAGATAAAAATATAAGTTAATACTTCATATAGCTTTATTTGTTTATTTTGTATAACTATACATTAAATGTTTTCATTATATACCTATTATGCATAAATATTCATAATCTTAAACAATAAATGAATATTTTAGGTGAATTTAATTCCATACAATTTTTTTCCACAAATATTACACCAAATATATATATTATGCTTTAACATTAACATCTTTGTAAATGTAATTTATTGTTATCTTCATTATAACATTCAAACTCATTTATCAATTTATATCTGATTATTTCAATTAAATACATTTATTTATAGTTTTACCGCACAGTAAATGCAATGTTATTTAAACATTATAGACACTCAAAGAGTATTCATTCCTTCAAAAGAGGGATTTTTAGTAAACATTGTATATTTCCGCCACCATGCGATGTTAAGAAAATACATAGTCTAATTTTCAGGAGATAAAGACATACAAAATATACTTTGAAAAATTAAGCAGTCATATTTTTAAGACTTACATGACAAAGGTCTCAAATCATATATAAATATCAGAATAGTTATATTATTTATAATACTTTGTTCTAGGAAGAAGCGATTGGTCCTTCTGATAGATCAGCTATGGTAGCGGATTAATGATAAGAGAATAGTATATATTTTAAGTAGTTTATTATTTCATATCATCTTCGTGTAAGGCTCCATTGGGTGGTCATGTTCCTGTAAGTACACATCATATTATTTTCTTGTAAAACATGTTTTTAATTCTAAGTTGTATGCAAAATATTAAATTCATTAACTGCGTTATCTAAAATGTCATTTTTTTCATCAAATGTGCCTGAATAAGCAACAATAATTATAAAGTATTATAAAATAAAATACGAAACATGTTCTATCTTTAATAAACACATGTAATTTAGTTATATTTGACATACTCAGTTCACGTTATCTGATCCGAAAATCTGATCCATCAAACCACGTAAATTGAGGTATCACTATGATACGATACAGCAGACTATACTTAGATTAACAATTAAGCTATGAATAAAAAACAAACTACAGTAACAAAAAATAAAATTAGGATTTATATAAACTTTTAATTTAATTTATTATATATTTAATTACTTATATATAATAATTATCCTGAAGTATGAATTTATTCTCTAAAATAATATTTTTTTTATTAATCATAATTTAATTGATTTAACTGTTTGTAGTATTATTTTTGATGATCATTGTGAAGTTTTATATACATTGAATTGTAAATAAATATATATTTTAGTATAATATAACTATTCTAATTATATAAGGCTAATTTTAGAAAAGCAGAAGATATATAATTTTAAATAAAATTAGTATCACTGGTATCGGTCCCATAACCTGAATTATAATAAAAGCGTTAGCAAAGTCATGAGTAGAAGTGTTACTGTGCCATGCATTTAAGAAAGTAAGAAGTCATGCAGAGAATTGATTGGTTTCCGTAAAAGCTCAACGGTAACACCAAACAAATTTTTGAAGGTATCCCCGCTGATTTTGGTATAAAAGTGTTCTTTAGACGCATAGAATGTAAATACATACCACCAATGTGTTATCTGTAATGTTTTAAATGGAATGTCAAGTAATTAATAAATTCAATAAATATTTAAGTGGGTGAAATATCTTACATCGCCTTGCACATATTGAATAATATGCATATTAATTAGTTGCTTCAATATAAAGTTTATAATGCTAATTTCGTAATCAAAACTATAAAAATCTAATAATAGTCCTTGTGTTTTGATTTGCTATATTTATATTTATAAAATAGTTATTGATTCGTATAGTTACCAATATTTCATAGTTATGTAGTTTGGGACTCAGGATTGTGATATTAATATTTGAGTCAGTGCATTGCCATATAATATGTTTTTATAGAGTAGTTTATAGAACCCATCAAAACAACAATGTGTAAATATTAAAAAATAACTATAACTCCATAGGTATCTCAAAAATATGTGACTGAGAAGTCATTATATTAAAAGTCTCTTTTGAAATAAACATTGTGGTTCAATAAATAAAAATATTCTCATTAATACGCAAAATATTTTTAGGTAATCGATTTACATATGAGAAAAATCACACGCAGGTGGGATCTGTCTCTTCATGAATGAATTGATTACCTAAAAGCATATTTTCTATGCAAGTTTTATTCTTTTTATTGTATTGACTTTTAGTGATTATTTTTACATTTTACCGACGCTAAGATTGAAGATTATTCAGAGGCCGGTTTATTTTATAATCGAAATGTTTTAGTCACTGTGAAGCATTAGAAATGAAGCCATACTTTTAGGACATCTTAGTATTTTACCGTTATCCATGATTTTAGCATAATGTACACGTGTATGTGTCGTGTGGAAGGTATAGAGAGGGCGACATTGAGGTAGAGAGATAGAACAGGCAACACAGGAGGTTTAGAGAGAACCATGACTGATAGTTTGCCACAACATTGATTCACACCACTGAACAGAACTTGAAGCGGGGATATTAGACCCCTTTTCAGAATCTGACTCACCAATTTTGTTGTTATTTTTTTTACTAATAATGTAAGCAGTTACACGAAGTTAGCTGTAATGTTAAAAGTTCTCAATTAGTACATTCCAAGGGTGTTGATCAGGAGATTACCTAAGTGTAGGGGAATTGTAAAATGAAGTAAAACTTGGAAGGAAATACCTGCTCTTGAAGTTTTACTCACCAATTATCAGAGCCAAAATGATGATCCCAATCACTCCTGCAATAATCATCATCTGAAAAATATTAATGCAGATTACTTACAAGAATTTCAATTGTATATTATATCGACATTTTATATATTAAGGGTTGTTGTGTTCTGCAGTAAAGATCTTGGAACCTAAAGAAATTGTCACCTCACTCTGGGCTATTTATCCGCTACTCCAAGTGCGACACCGACATGGGCCATATACCGCAAGGATTAAAGGTTCGTTGAAATAGGTCAGAATTATACTTATGATGTGACAAAATATATAAAACATATTATTACACTACACCATCTTGATAAAAGTGTAGTGTAAAAAGTGAGGACGCCTAGTTTGTGACGGGGAACAGTGATTCTACTATTCTGTTAAGAGGGATGAAAGAAATAAAAAGCTTGTAACACACACCTTGAGATTTTGAAGCCAGAATTTGCTTTTCAGTTTACCAGCTTGTTGTTCGAACTGAGATGCCCCTTGTTGCAAAGCATCTAAAATAAAAATACAATAACGAGATGTGTCATATTTACAATAGATTTTATTTAAAGAAAAAACTTCACTTTGAAAATAAATAGGAATAATTATAAATTACCAGCTCGGTCATCAAGCTCCGATAGCTTCTGATCTCTCTCCAAAACCTTTTCTACATTGGTCTTCATGATATCAACCACCTACAAAAAAAAGCACCACATAAATTAAACATTGTCTTCTTCAATAATTCAATCTATACTTTGTTTAGTATTCGCCAAGTTAGTTACAAGTATGATAGTACATTGTATTTATATTCCATCATACAGTTAGAGGTGATTAAATATTGGAGCGCGCTCAAATCTTTACTTAATATTTTATCTTTGCATGATCAATTACTCTTGTAATATCTGCTATAATAGGATTTCATTGCATTTGAATATCTCGCGTGGTCACAGTTCAGAAGTTAAGTCTGACACGTGTACTGGAATTGAGCTTGCTTTGATTCAATCAATTTTAACAAAAGGACTTGGTGTAATCGGCAGTCATGGTTGCTTGAAAACCATCGTTATGAGTAAATGTTATCTTCTATGTTAAAATGACGGAAAGAAAAAGAAACCAGTGGAAATTTAAAAATAGACGTAATAGTATATCTAAGATATTTGTTTGTTTGGTTTATTGGCTCGGTGGATAGGTCATTGACTTTTGGTCTAGGGTTCCCTTGATCGACCCTCGTCTTGATGGTTGAATCCTGAACTGATAAACTTCAGTTTGGTTGAACATGATTTGTATTTAAATAGGATGTATCAAATAAAAACTGTTAAAAATATACAAATCCAGGTCTTGTATTTCCAGAATAGAAAATAAGGCAGTAAAAAGTTCTAATCTCTTCAAACTATTTAAAATTTCAGGTCTTTTTCTTATTTTTAACAACAATTTGTTATATGTAGCCAATGTAAGCCAATTGACTTATTTGTCGTCGATATGTTGGTGCAAATTCATACATAACTTTTAGATCAATTGATTGATTTGATAAAGGCATTGATTGAATTATAGACTGACCTCATCGACCTGGGCCTGGGTCTGTTGCAGTCGGCGTTGTGCAGCCAGCTGCTGAGGGGTGCGGGGCCCTCCTGCTGGCCCTTCTCCCGCTCCGCTACTGCCGCTTGCCAGGCCACCCTCGGATGCCCTGAAATAAACAGTTTATCAATTTTATTTGGCAGGGGTGTTCGTAGGTTTTGGCAGTCACTCTTATGAGTTGGTCCGGTTGCTTGGGTGTTACGCTGCTTGGGATAGATGCTGTTGGCTTATTGCAAGTTGTGTCGCTGCATGCCGGCTTAAATAATAATAACTCAAATTAACTTCCCCGTGAATTTTTTGGCAAACATTATCCACAACAGACTCGTTTTATTTGTATTATCTCATATAAAAACAATTAATATGAATAGGTATGAGACTGTGATCCTTTTTGTTTATGATCGCATTTTGTCTTTCAAGGGCTTCTTAAAAATATTTTTAATGACTTAGATATATATATGATAGCAAATAAAATAGCGTATCATCGATGGCATGCTCAGTTTTAACCCTTGCGTACCATTTTTTTTTACTTCAAAAACGAACTTTGCTAAATGATTTCTTCATTTAATTTTTTAAATGTTTATAAGAAGGTTAGAGTCACCCTGTACAGAGTAAAGAGAGGTGTTATTGACACGGCCGGCATTCACAGCCACTGCACATTTAGAGTTTCCACGTGTGGGCGGGTGTAACGCAAGTAATCCAACCCACGTGCGGTTATAATTTACCACAACGCTCAACCTGTAGGGAAGAATCAACACACTGTGATGTTTTTCTTTGAATTAAAAAAAATAGTCGATTATTTTGTCCTTAGTTTGATTAAAATCTATTCTCGGCGGTGTCGCTTGCGTTATGCGAAATAAATTAATATTGGCAGTCGATACAAAAAAAAAACGTCTTTCTTCTTCTTCTGATGCCTCTCCTCATAGGAGGTTGGTGACCATTTCATAGAATATATTTCAATCCTGGACCAGTCTCACTATTCGGCCGTACTTCTAACCTCCAGCCACTAACGTAAGCTTCCTCCTTCCAGTGTCCCTCCTTCCTTCGATTTTTCCTTGGACAATCAGCTGGAAGATGCTATACGTAGCGTTACGGAAAATGTGGCCAAAATAGGAGACCTTACGCTTCAATTCACAAAACTTCATTAAAAAGTGTCGATAATGTGAGAATTCCCTCCGGCATCATTGTTTCGACCTACCCACGCGTGTGTGTGACAATATTGTAATATTGTCAGGTGTTGAAAATTACAGACATTGTGTCTCAATATTAGCATTAATGATTTCCAGACGGTGACGCAGTTTCATACACTTTTATGATAAACACAGCTAAGCATACATCATGTAATGATCTTGTTTATTTATGAACATTAAACCTGTACCGAATACCGATACGTAGAATTTCGATTATTTGCTGTGCGTTTTTTTAGCCAAAATTATTTTAATTTTATATAATAAAGAAAAAAATCACTATAAAGCTTTCTGAGTCAGTTTGATATAAGTCAAATTAATTTACAATGTATTTGATTGACAAATAAAATATTTTTTTGTCCAATGGATTTGCTGTACTTCCGTGAATAGTCAACCTAGACACCATTTCCAAATTTAGTCGACCGTAAAACGGACTATTTTTTATTTTAATGTATCTAATCAAAATATAAATCAATAACCGAGTACTTTGTTTTTAATATTCGCGTTAAAGTGGTACAATTTTTCGTTAATAGTGAATTGGAAATTTCCACTAAGATTTAACTCCTTAATAATATTAGAAAAAAATACATAAATAATTTATAAATAACCATTTCGGTTATTTATAAATTACATAAATCTCAACAATTTTTCAATTTATTACCGAGAAATCAAAAGCCATAAAAAATAATAAAACAACGTAAAAGAAAAGTTGTAACTAAATCAAACCCTCTGGATTCTCGGGATATATTTTCCACGAAAAATAATGGATAAAAGATTACAGAAGAGCAAATCTGTATTAAAATTAATCGATGCTATTCGAAAGAAGTACAAAACTAATTTTACTTGGAAACTCGATTATCCGAATTAAAAAGACGTAGTCTGTGCAAAGAAAAATCTACACGATTGAATTGAAAAAAATTAAAAGTATCCAAGCATAAAATTAACTATAAGTCAAAAACACAAGCTTTATTAATTTTATTGGAATTACTGCAACTTTACAATTGACCGTAATCATTTTATTATTTAATTTGAAGCTTAAATTCAAATTTGTTATATAAAGCAAGCGGTTTGAAATTTGTCAGTGTCAGGGTTGTTATGTCTCCAGCATTTGCCTAGTTGGGTACAAGTGAATTATAGAAAATCTGTACCAAACGGTTTTTAGTTACAATGCATACGTTTTTTTACCAAACTGGCGAAACCTATTTCCAAATTCACTATACATATAATAAATGAATATACAACAAACAAGCAAGCCTCCTACACGTATTATCAAAATACGCTTTTGAGCTTCTCGTTACAGCACAATTGTTTAATGAACTAAATATATTTTATAACTATTCACAGCATTGACTAATGGTTCGATATTTCATGTATTCATAAAGGTTATTTAATTGCTGAAAGAAAATTAAATATAAGGTAACGTAAGCGACTGAAATCCACAGGTTATTTTAGTTTTATCGATAGAAGAGCCTCCTTAGGTACTTGCATAAATATTAACGAATACTTACTCACACAAGTTAAAACATTTTAATAATGATTACCTCGGTGAAGTTTTATGCAGATCTCGAGAGGTATTCACGGCATTCCTCCCGAATAACTGGCAGCTTGAATATTAAATTCCGAGATCCCTTGTAGCCATTATCTCCGCTTTAAAATTATTTAGATCCGTCTTCTTGTCTCTTTGAATATGAAATATAATTCAATTCCCAGCGAGGGCTGGTTTGAGTGGAAGCATTTTGGTTAATTTTTGTCAAATATGCATACGGTTAACCAAAGTATCAACGAGAAGAAGTTATTATTATATCATCGCTGTTTTTAATTCTAAGATAAGATATTCTTAAGATAGTCGCAGTATGAATGAAAATCACGAATACAATCATGTATACTTCAATTAGTATATTTAAGTACGTAGCGTTGTATTCATTAGTAGAGGGTATAAGCAATATTATTTAGTGAGACTTTTTATTCATTGGATGAAAAATATTTTAAAAATGATTTTTAGATTTTTTAATCGTCCAGAAATCTTGTTACCATGGCAAGCCAGCTTCGAATTTCTGGCAGAGCGATTAACAAAAAGCATTTTCAAAGGCTTGAGCGTTTCGTAACATTTTAAAGTACCTTCAGATTGAAAGGAAAGAAAATTTCTTTGCAAAATTCTCTTTCAAAGGTTTATGATTCCCCTGTAAGGCTGAAATTCAGAGAAGTAAAAAAAAATGGGCTTAGAATTAAAAGAATCTATTCAATCTTTCTTAAAATAGCAAGAGTCGTCGTTTATTGTCTCCAACATCTCCAGTGATGGAGGAAGATAAACGGGCGCTGTTCTGAAAAGGCCGTTTGCAATGTTTGTATCGTATCAATTGGTTAAAATCAATCAGGAGTATAAAAGACACGAGTTGTTAAAAATAAACCCACCACGCCCTTCAGCGAGTTTCCAATATCAATCAAAACTAAAAAGTACCTTTATATGTATGTAAACAAATAAATCTTCGTTTTTCAGGTGCATTGAAAATGTCGTCATCTATATAAAAAAATAATTTTACTGTACGTGTCTATAATTACGTCTTCACAGATATTATTTGAACAACAAAAGGTCATAAAAAAAATATTACAGCTATAAATATATTTATTCCAGAAGTAAACCGAACAAAGCGATTTGCTTCGACGGCAAGTAAGGTTTCCCAGGCAATCGAAAATACTTAAATGTCAAAGATTTAATCACGAGAAGACGTCGCCGAGAAAATACACGGCCGCATTTTAATCAATACCCGCCGGGGGGGGGGAAAAAATAATACTTTTGTGTTGAATTAATACGTAATATTGCGTAAAGCACAATCGAATCAACGCATACAAATTGCGTCGTTTCATGAGGCTAACTAGTTTATCGAGATTGCCAGCGAGGGGAGGCCCGCCTCGGGGGCGGCTTCCTCCCCCGCTTCAGACAATGGGGATTGCTACTTTATTAGGGATACTCTTCATAAACTTTTAAATTTTTTTTCAGATAATATAAAAACATAGTTTTAAAAGAGCAAAACCTTCTTGTGGTGCCTCTCCTCTCTCTGGTGTACTTGCGACATCCAGCCACTGGGGTATGGTTCCTGCTTCCGATGCCCCTCTTTCCTTCAATTTTGCCTTGGACAATCAGAGATTATGTGCAAGACTCTCTCATTTATGACGTGGTGTTTTAATGATTCCTTTTTTTTCTGCCTCAATTCTTCGCTCCAAACAGAAGAACTTATACGACATAACACTTGGTGAATCCATATACACGGAAAGATTTTTGATGACGTCGTTGCTTTTTTTAAAAATTTAATTGGTTGAAAATATTGCTAATTTTGTCTAGTTTATCATTTTAAGAGCATTTATGATGCGTTTACTAATTTTAATAAAATTACTGCAAAGAAAATTTTAAAACCTTTATCAGCAGTAGGTGTCTGAGCCCACCTCTGCTAGAATCTGAAATAGACCCGATATATTCGACCCACTTGTTATAAGACATTATTATTCATACGTATATTATAAAAAAATTAAATAAAAAAATATCCGGATAATACGGATAAGTATTTATATTGGAATACGTAAATCTGTGCAATATGACGCTCGAATACTCCCACGAGGGTTTCTGAAAATGTCATAGTTAAATGATACTCGGTCCGGTAAATCTGAAACAGTTTCGAAGCGAGCGACCATAGGTCAGAGGTCCTGATGGAAATAGCCCCGTTTCAGGAGGAAATAAATATTAAACGGAAATCTGATAAATATTTATAAAGCAGGGAATCATTTCCCTCGTTTCACTTCAAGCGAATAAACTCTACGATTCGACAAATACGATCCAAACCTTTATACGTCCTCTATTCGTGCCATTGGGCAGCATGTATAGTACATGTATTTGGAGCTCTTTGTTTTTATTCACTTATATATAAAGCTAATAAAATAATAACAAAATGTACACTAACGGTTGAAATATTTTATAGCGAATAAAATGTATAATAATTCTCAAGTATTGATTGAATAAGTAGGTGTCCCAATACTTGAACGAATTGGTAGCGAATGATGGCTGCCTACGTAAAAATCAATATGTTTCGCGTCGTTTCTATCAAGCGACATTCAATTTAGACTGAATTACAATAAGCCGGCAGTTATATAGTGAATTGCCTTATTATTTCAATATGATAACTTTTTTTCGATTGTCATTATTGCCTCATCGGGAGCATCATAACAAATACACAAGCTTGATCGTATATCGTTTCAGCAAAATTAACAGTCTGGCGAAAACGGATGTAAAGCTGTGTATTGTAATTGCCTACTTTTAATGAGTTTTTTTTTTTTTTTTTAAACTGATAAGTAAGTAGTGCTAGTTTAGCAAATATTTAGATATCTGATTGAAACGTTAGCCTGGTTTTGTACAGTGCCGCATTCACATTTCCAGCGTGAATCGTGATAATAACGCTCTATTAATTTATATAATGGACAGGGTGACATTTACAATATCTGTGAAAGATCTTGATGTGTTTATTTATTTTATAAGTAACTATGGCATGAGTACATTTATAATTTTTTTATTAACACTAACAAACGTGGCTTGAAACGAAGTTATCAATGATCTTAATCTTATAATATTTTCATATATACGCAATAAATAAAAATGTAAGCGTGGCAATATACGCACCCCTCTCAACGAAACAAGCAATTGAAATATAAAATTAAACACCGGAATGTGTCGACGAGTGTATTAATTAATGTGTTTCATTTTTTTATGCCAGACTGCCATAAATTTATACGACATCGTATTATTTGAGGCTGGCGATTTTTGGACGGGTGTGACACTGAATTTCTTTAGACTACCTGCAGACGGAAAAAAATATGTTGCATTTCACCATTTTAAACGTACACGACAAATAAACTGTTTTATCGAAACATTAGTAATTTTTTATTTAAAATTATTAAAGGTGCATTGCCTGATTCGGACCTGGTTCGCTGCTCGTCCATACGTGCAGCATGCAGTTCGCTCGGGTGAGCAGGCAGCAGATGCACGGACCAGTAATTATGCAGGGAGATGCATCGCTACTCGTGGATTCCGCAGCTGGGGGACGTCTGCTTCCAGTTTTCTGTCTGCTATCGACACACCCAACCTCACCTCACCGAGGACAGCAGAGCCTCGCTTTATCCACCAAACACTACAAAGCCTCGAGAACCCCGTATCATGCCACTACGTGGTTGGAAGACAAATTAGTTTTCCGCACAGTGACGTGCGGCAGGGTTTGTGCCAAACACTCAATATTTAATTATTTATCCGTTTACCCGAGAAAAAAAAACTGATAGGCTAGATAAATCCTAAGGCATTGTGATCTATTTTACCAAGTTTATTTACGGTGTAAGCACTGATGCCGGGTATGGATCGTCTTATTATTACCGAACTTATTTCTTCGCATGCTCAGCAAGAGCTCGAAAGGGCGATAAGACGAACCCCAGGAGAAAATAATAGACTACCACGACCGAATATATTCGGCAGTCTTCCTATTATAGATTTAGTTTCTTGGAAGGGAAATTAACGTTGAATTCGATTACCCCGAAGTACCCTTGACACGTGATACGACTGAAAGGGCGTTCAGAGGTAATATTGATATCTCAAGCGTATAAAATCGTTTCCTGTTTACAAAAAAAAACAATATACTCAAATAACTACCCTTAAAATTTTCGAAAATACTCATTGATTTTTTAACATATTAACACCGTCTAAGACAACTCGTGATAATCAAGAATGGCTGCTGATGGAATCTATGGATGAGTGGAGTTTCTTCGGTCTGATTGTGAGGAACAGTGGATGCGGTATGTGAAAGCCTTCCTCTAGTGGTGAATGAAAATCGTCTGATAGTGATGTTAACTAAAATGTTAATAATGCTTTTGCGTGTATAAAAAAAATATGGAAAAAAGTAAAAAAGGTCCACAAGTACTCTAACAAGTAGCCAAAGCGTTGATATAATAGTATAGAACTGAAATTGAACAAGTATTTATTGGCTAAAAATAATAAATATTTATATTTTATAACCAGGGGTGATTTTTGAACACCCAAGTAGAAATTTATTAAATTTGTCACGTTTTAAAAAAATATGCTACTTCTTTTGCAAACAATCAGAAATTTAGATCAAATTAATAAAACATGATAGCGTTTACAATTTGTAAATTAAATCACTCGTGAATAATTAGTGAAAAAAAAAACGCTGTGACGTCAGCTGGGTAATCGCTATTCAATTTAATCAGTCTTTCAAAACTTGAATATCATTATTAAGCATGCATGCAAAGTGCTTCAAAAGCTTGTAAAATTATTTAATTTAATTTAAAGTTATAGAAGTAAAATTTTCAGTAGGCTTACAATAATACATATTTATTTACTATATTTTCGATACGAATACTTTAATGGCTATCGAATTGGCTACTTCAGTAGATTCTGTATTGATAATAATTTATTATCAAGTATTTGATAATGCTATCTATAAACAATAAAAGCAACAGGATTGTTGTTTTTATTGTTAGTTAAACATTGCATCAAAAAAAAAGGTATTTAAAACGTTTTTTCGTAATAATTGTAACAATATATTATGACACGTATATACTGTACTTTTTTTTCCATGAAAGCACGGTCTATATTACAATAGACATGGGAAATTATAAGTGCCCAACGAAAGGTCACAGGTCTCAATGTACTCAATTATCTGCCTACTGATACAAAAACTAGATAAAAAAAAATAATATCGTGGGACATATTTATGACGAAGCATTTATAATATGTGTGAGCGTTTACCTTTGTATGTGTTTTTCGTAATGAGTATTATCATATTTATCAATGGAGCACGTTTGGATTTTTGATGTAGTATACTATATTCTAGCTTGCAACAGGTTTTAATTAGATTTCCTACAATGCCAGATTTTGTAACCCGCTCGGTAGAATTAAAACCAGTCATAGATCGAGAAGCAGCGCAAGTAACCGTGAAAATTATACACAAGAAGCCCTCGAGGCCGCTCTCTCCGCGTCGCATCGTCCTTTGTTTACAACAGTCCAGTGTTTAACGTGAAATAAACAACACAAACGTTTTCAGGCTGTCAAAATAACACGGCAAACTGAACCTCCTCTACTTGTTGAAGAACATTTTCACAAGAAAACTTTCAGCGTTTGATACGAATAACTTACATGTTTCCGCCTTACTGAAGGATGCTCCTCCTGAAAACCGAACTGACCGAGCACAGAATGTTTATCGTCTTGCACGTATTCGCGACACGACAGCACCTGGACGCGGTCACTCTATAAATATTTTATTAATGAATGCCATGGAAACCGATATGAAATTACTACCGACAGAGGCCTCTATTCGCACGGCGAAATCTCAATTTCCCAACTCGAGTGTACAAATACTAAAAAAAACACAATAGAAAAACGATTTCACAAATATTCGTTGAGGGAATTGGATTTTCAGCTACAGCGAGGCTCGTCCGTCGCGTTCGGCAACTATTAACAAGATTACGGCCGATGTCATTCTGAATACAGTCAGCCTATGTGCTCGGCCGTGTGTGAGTGAGTTTCCCTGTCTTTGCTGAAGAAAATAGGGTGATCTAGTTAAACGACTCGCGCAAGCCGGCACGCCGAGGGTGGACTGTACTCGAGCGCTTAGTGCTGCACAATTCTGTATCGACATCGTTCTCCAGTCGATATTTTTACAGTCAATACTGTAAAAATATCGACTGGATACAATTAAGGCAGTTGCTCCCAGCCTTTTCATTGCCTAGTAATGGACTGCCTCTGGTGTCCGGTTGGACACCAGAGGCATTCCATTACCTGGCGAAATCGTGTCATTTAATTAATATAAGTGTCACTTAATTTTTTTATATCGAAAGTTGATTTTTTTACAGAGTATTGAAAAAACTATAAATTATATTTATCTATTTTTTATTATTTAATTACCGTCCATTTTCAGGGTAAAATAAAATCTTGAAGATGTTGAAAATTTGGATAAAATGACGACTTTTCAAAACCAAAGTTTGTTAAAGATTAAGTTAAGTTGATACATTTATTTTAGACAGTTTTTTTAGCACATGTGACCCTTTGATTTGATTTATTTTCTACGCACTGGGACTCGACTTGATAGCTCTTCGGAGTGTGATTGCAATAGAAAATCTCTGTTTTTTATTTTGTATAATACCACAACCACACAACAAAGCAAAAATAGCCCGACGGCAATTCTTGGTAAATTTTTTTTTTCAAAATCTATATTCGTTACAAAATCATGATCCTAGATAGTCAATTTAGAAAGTAAGAGACGATTATTTAAAATATTTTTGTAGATTGATTTATTCGGCGGATTTAATAAATATCGTTTAAGTCGATATTCGGGTATTTTTTCCCACCCCTAGTGGCAATCGTGGTGGTGTTGGTTGAAATGCCGACGACGCAAGCGCGGAGGGTCGCGTCAAAAGTGGGATGCCTGAACAAAAATCAATTCGTGGATATGTGATAGGTTTTCTTGCTGACGTCTGCACGCATTTATCGACAGCTGTCGTGGCGCGACACAATCAATATTATCACGATTATCCCAACAGGAGCGGTCTAGCTATCACTTGCACGTCCCCGATGATAACCCTTATATTTTTCAGCTACAAGTTGTTTATTTACGCTCTGTTTTGTATTAAAATTACAGAGCCGACGATGTGCAAGACTGAATATAAATTCAAAAAAGTTTCTGTCTGAGAAAGGAAGATAAGAAGACGAATGAAAGGTTAATTGATTTTCAAAGTAAATCTCCAGGGGTTGTCGCGAGAATAGGTTCGGTTATTGTTACCCGAATATCGAAACCGATCCTTATGCGGCGTCGCGATAAGGGCGACATTCCGTTGATGGGTTTTTGGACGTAAAAGGAAATTGCGTTGAATCCTGAAAGACAGGCGCTTGTGATAGAAATGAGGAAATCTATAATGGAATGAGGACAAAGAATGCGGTGAAGGTTTGGATGTTAAATTGAATTATTAATTTATTTCGTGAGAAGATTTATTATTGTATGTATTCTAGGTTACTAAAAAAAATCCATAAAATACAATGTCATAAAATAATATCACATAGCACATAAACACCCCAACACATTGGATTAGGTAATAAGCAGATACCTATAAAAAAAATTAGTATCCAATTTTATTTTATTAAATATAAATACATCCATTATTTTTGTGATTGAAATTTCATTATTTTATACATCATGACATTAGATTTCACATATATAAAATATAGAATATATATGCATGAATTTTTTTTATTATTAACTATACCAATATGCAGATCACTTACAGTATTGAATACTAAACTGATTCATTACTATTATTAGCACTCAATTCAGATACATTAGTACGTATTTAAATGTATAATATAAATAAATAAAAATAAACGTTTAGTACGCATAATAAGTCAACAATATCAAAAAGAGCTTCTCATTCTCAAAACAATAATGGCAAAAACACACGATTAGAAGACATAACCACCGCTTGACATAGTTTTTTCTTATAATAAAATGCTGTTTATAACTCTCCAGATGCCCGTGATCTAGGAATTTCATGATGTACAAAATTAAGCTCATGTTACAAAATATATATATATCTCGCCTAGGACCTATGCATTGGAACAACACTAACGAAAGGATATGTTTTTCAGCTTCAGGTTGGCTTCGAAGGTTTTTTTAAATTTTACTTAACATTTTAAGCATACCGCAAAATCGAGACAATTACCCAAACATCTAAAGAATTACCAATCTGTATATCTTCCGGTATTATTGCCTAAAAAAATAATGTGAACATGATTTGTTAAAGCAAGTCTAGGTAATTTTTTTTAATGGCTAATTTTATTTGTGATTTTACAGCATGTGCGCCAAAACAGCTGTAAAACAATATACTAATAAAAACAGGGATAATGCAACATCTGGTGAAAAATTGCTTTTAGAAATTTTCGCAAACATTATTTTAGGCTTAGTACTTTGACGCAACCAAAATTAATAATTATTGCACAATATATATATTTTTTAAGTATATCCGATATAACACGATGTCAAGTTATATGAATAATTTAAGATTCTTTTTCTATGGTCATCAGATCGTTCTTAGCAAATATATGAAAGATTAATTTTTTAAAGTATAATATATTTAATATAAAAGATAAATCCGATATAACACGATGTCAAGTTATATGAATAATTTAAGTTTCTTTATCTATGTTCATCAGATCGTTCTTAGCAAATATATGAAAGATTAATTTTTTCACTGCCACCATCCACGTTCCAACACTAGTGATGTGGTCCACCATCAAAGATTTATGAATATCATCCGCAGTTTTTGTATCAGAGTTTTCAAGAGCTAAAAAAACGAAAAAGTATCAATAAGTAGATTAAATATTTAATTTTTATTTTCAAAGCGTGACAATTTAAAGATTAATATACTTTTAGTGTTGTTAGTAAAGAGATAAAGGAAATATTAAATTTCACGCTTTTGTAGCTGTAGCTCCGAGTATTTGCTTCAATCTTTTTCAAAAAAAAAAAAGAAAGAGATGAGAGTTTCATCATTCTGATAAGTATTTTTTGAGATGTTGATATGATCAAAACAATAGAATTAAATACTTCGAAATCACTAATTTATCATTTATAGTAGTCGTGAAAGTATTCATTGGGTATGAAAATATCAATTTAATATTAAATTTGAAGACCGTTAAAGGAAGTGGCTAGGGAAGGGGAGGTTTAATACAAGTATTTACCTTTTGCTAGTTGAGACATTTTGAATTGTATGCTATCAACAAGTTTTCCTTCTGTCCACATGGTCTGCATTAGATTGAGGCGTTTCTTAATATCATCTAGTTTACTCCCTAGCTCTGGACTATCATCCATTATCTTGTTGAAAATTTCCATTACTTGAATAAGTGTTAAAGTTCCATCATAATTGCAAGCGGTTTCGGTTACAGTACAATTAGGAGGTGAAGGTAGAGGATTAAATACAGCTACTGCAGGAGTTGGAACAAAAGGGATAACATTAGGAGGCAAGATTGCAGGACCAGAATATGGATTATTGGTTTGAGAGGAGAGAGGAAATGCTACTCTTTTATTAAGTGAAGTTCTAGGTTTTGATACATTAGATACTCCAGAATTGTAAGACAGCGTTGGAGGGTCATTCCAACCAGGATCATGTTTTCCTGAAAAGTAGGAAAAAAATTGGTATGAGAAGATCACCCTATTGTTTTTATTTTGACAGCTGTCACTTTTTATTTAATTATAAAAATACAATACTAATAATAATGATGGTTTAGTTGCATTATTGAGAAACATATTGATATTTACCTGTGGTTACTTTTTGGTCAACTGGTAATTCCATTATAAAAATATTTACAAAAATAAATAAAGGGTAGAAGCTCAGGCGAAACGGCTGATACAATCATATTTTATTATGTTGGTACTCGCGTGAAGTTTGTATCTCTCGGTGAACGATTTGACCACAGACAAGAGAATCAAAAAATATTAATCAAGTAACTTAAAAATATTATTTAGAAATTACCATATAAATATAAAAATAATATTTAGGAATTCCCATTAAAAAAATCTTGTTTCAATTTCGGAGTGTTTCCCTCGACTTGATGTATTTTTCAATATTTTAAGTTGGTAGCACTGGGTAGGTGAGCGTACTTCAGGGCTCTAGAAATATGAATCGCGATTGACATGATGAAATTTTTATCATGCTTTTTAAATTATCTGTTATCAAAAAACATCGTGAAAAACTATATTTAGAAAAATATGCTCTACTATGGTGATGTCATTAAATGCTTTGTCGATTTCCATCCTGCCTGACTTGTAGTGTAACACTATTTTGAAATCATGACAATTAATTTGTTTCTATGTATATAAAAAATGTAAACACTGCGCTGGTGAAAAAAGTTATTTTTGTATTTTGTCTGGGGAGATGATTACTTTTCCCCAACATTCTCAGTATTCTCAATATAGATACGGTTTTAGTAGTGCTTGTTGTGAAACAAATGCGCCACAGTAAATATTCAGCATACAACGATGTGCATGAATGAGTTGTCATAATACCGAATAACGATGAACGTTACGAGAAAACAACTTTGATTAGAAATAAAGTGATGGTGTTATTTAATCCTGATGGATGATAGTTATATTTTAATATAAATATCTGAAGAAGACATCAGTGAAGATGCCTGGAAAAGTCAAAGTAAAAGTGCTGGCCGGGAGGAATCTGCCAGTAATGGACAAAGGCAGTGACACCACTGATGCTTATGTAGAAATAAAGCTTGGGAATGTAACTCATAAGACTGATATCTGTAGGAAGTCTCTGAATCCTCAGTGGAACTCTTCAGAATGGTATCGTTTTGAGGTTAGTATTGTACTGTTCACTTAGGTAGAATATAGTATTTCACTAAACATAGATTGAGTTTTATTGAAGAGAAAAGTGTGCATACTACTGGCCACAAAGTATTTTTGATTATTTATGCCAAGCAGTTATAAGTTCAAAAAAAAATAATTTTTCTTGCCATTCTATTTATTTACTACTCTGTTTCAAAATCACGATGCTAAATATTAGTTAATCTTATATATATTTTATTTGTAGGTGGACGATGCAGAACTTCAGGATGAGCCTCTTCAGTTGCGCCTTATGGACCATGATACATACTCTGCAAATGATGCTATCGGAAAGGTCTACATCACTCTCAACCCTCTCCTGCTGCCGGAGGCGCAGCAGCATCCTTCCCATGCTAATACAGCCATTACACACTCGGGAAAAGGTATGCTTTTAATCTCTCTGCTTAAAATGTTTTTAGCCCATTTTTTTTAAGTGTTTGATGGTTTCATTATGAAATAAATATTGAGTTTGTTTTAATATTTTGTGTATTTGTTTGGATTGAGTAAAAAAAGTATAAGGTAGGACAAAGGATTATAAATAATTGAAGATTCTGTTTGTGTAAAAAATATGTTATATCTATAATCTCATACAATCCAGTATATTATAAAACATATATCGATAAATTGGACAGCCTAGAGCGTTCATCTTCAACACATTCATCATTTTATGGCTGTAGATAATTGTGCAATATCTAAAATTTTCTTGAGTAGAATATATTGATTTGCGATAAAGTTATGGTTTGTTCAGTTCCAGTTCACAAAATAATTAAAAAATACATTTGTTGACATCAGAATTATTATTTAAAATAAAGAAAGTTTTGAAATATGGCTTGTTACATGGTGTTCATTTTAAATTTTAGGCGCTGTCATGTCTGGTTGGATTCCGGTATTTGATACGATGCATGGAATAAGAGGAGAAGTCAATGTGATAGTCAAAGTGGAGCTCTTCAATGACTTTAATAAATTTAGACAATCATCTTGTGGGGTGCAGTTTTTTCACTGTAAGAAAATTAAACATTGTTTTATAAACAGTTTTAAAGTTTTCAAATAATTATTTGAATTATTTTCATCTTTTAAAGCTCCAATAATTCCATACGGCTACCATGCTCAAGTGATTCATGGCTTTGTGGAAGAGTTGGTGATCAATGATGATCCGGAGTATCAATGGATTGACAAAATTCGAACTCCCCGCGCCTCCAATGAGGCCCGGCAGGTGGCCTTCCTCAAACTCAGTGGCCAGGTAAACTATAAAAATGACATATTTTCTACACACTGGACAATACAAAGGTTTCTTAATAAATATATTAAGAAACCACGAATAATGATTTTTTACAGTCGATCTTCTTTCTGGATTAACTGTAAAGAAAACCTATTCATGATTATTATTTAATATTTCAAATAAAATACTTTTGTGATTTTTCCACATGTTTTGCCAACCTTTCTCGATGGAATTATCTAACGAATTATTTTGTTTATTTCGTAGTATTTTATTTAAACTATTAAAATGGAATCCCACCACTTTGTAAAAAATATTTAATATATATTGTTATTAAAATCATATTGACATCTTATTGATCATTGGCAATGTTTATCACCCTTTTAAAACTGGTCACGTATCAAGCCATTTGTTACTTTAATAATGTTGGAAGGCTGACGATAAAATGTTTGTGTTGGCATTTCAGGTGCAGCGTAAGATAGGTTTAAAGGCATTGGAGATGGGAGCCAATGCGGTGATCGGGTTCCGGCGCTGCCTGGATCTGGAGGGAGACGTGGGTGTGGTTGCGCGTGGTGCTGGGACTGCTGTGTCTCTAGCTCGGCTACAGCAGCCACCTGCGCCACACTGTGCTGGAGCCGCAGGAGCTCCCGCCTCACCCGACACTCTGGCACAGTGCGTATTTGTAGTTTATTACTCACTATGGATTGTTACAAAGTCCATTTGCACATATCAGTGAAAGGTGGTTTTTATATTATTATTTTTTACTATGATTATTTTTTCATCTGAAATGTTAGTAACCATCACTCAACCATCTTATTATAAAATGAGGTTTATAAGAGTTTATTTACTAGTTCAGAATTTATGTATTTTATACTAATATGGTTCCTTCATTGATGTGTGTAAATAGACCCCGTGGTATTATTACTTTTAGTTGCATTATTGTAAATTTAATATTAATTGGTTTATTTATAATGTAGAGTTAAAATTTAAAATTCTTATTTAACTGTTTTGGTTTGATTGAAAATTTTGCAGTGAGAATATGCTATCGAGACATTTAGACTATCTCTCACTTTTTAGAATTAAAAACTATAACCACTTATGAATGTAAACAAAAGTAATATTTATACAAGATTTTTTAATGGATTAATTAATTTTAATGATTTTGTATATTAATTTAATATATACATAACTAATTTATTTTTATCACATTTTTTGCATGCCATTGCTTGGTTTTTTCAATTACTTTTGTAAATTAGACAATTACGAAAGTATATCGACTTCCTGAACACGGATAACAGTGACAAAAATCTTAACCGTGCATCCAATTTGAGTAACAGCCAAGTCGCAAACATCTTGAATGTTTTGTCTCCCAACAAGGAGGAAGAATTTTTCACTAATCCAGGAAGAGATATTTTCACTTTTCTCAATTCCCCAAGTATCAGTGAGGATAGTTCTATGCAAAAAACAAACAATCGAAAGAATCTCTCTCTAAGTGATATTCGTATTGATCGTGGTCTTTCTACACAGAGCTTAGGACTGGTTGAGGAAACATTAGATGAGACTCCATTGAAATTTCTTTTGCAGCAGGAGGATATGAGACACAAGCCTGTTAAAAATTCTATAGCTCGCGGAATAAAGAATTTTAAAACATCCTCCCAAAATATGCTGGCAAAGAAGATGTCCGGTCTTAAGTCTAGGCGCTCGGAGTCAGTTGAAACTGAAGACTCTGATAGGTTATCTTTAGCGTCATTTACTTCAGAAAGATCTTTTAAGTTGCCATTTACAGAGACGAGATCGGATTTTAAAAGAAAAGGTTTACTGAGAGGAAAAGTGCCTCACATCAAGAGATCTCTGAGTGGGAGCGACTCCGGCAGTGCTATGGCAGCTCTTTTAGTGAGATCTGTAATGCAAGCTCATTCTAGTTTAGACTGCATAAAAGAAAGCCACGAATCGAACTCTCCCATGTCCACTTTAAGAAGAGCTAGTAAAGGACCCGGTATTGAACTAAGTGATTCTCCAATTGAAAAATCTGCTCCCAATCTGGCAATCGTGGTCGAGTCTGCTCCGGAATCTCTCGATAGTCAGGAAAGCGATACCTTAAATCCTAAATTACAATTTCTTTCAATGGATAATATAAGCTTGAATTCTGATATTTCAAGTGATAAAACAGAAAAACTACTGGTTGTTAAAAAAAGAGTCTCTGAATCTTGTCCTAGTACTCCGAAGGGTATGGGAAGTGCAAACTCATTTTTGAAACTACCTGCTGATAGACCATTTTATGGATCAAGTGTTTCAACAAATCTTAGTTCAGATGAGTATTCGAGTAGTGAAGATGAAGATAATTCTGAAGATATTTCCGAAAATGTCAATGCTGACAGTGGAAGCAATTTAGATACTTTGAGCTTTGTTGTTAAGTCTGTATTGGAACACAATGTTGATGGAGCTGTTATAGCTCACATGAATGAGAAACTTGAAGCCATATCTCCATCACCAGATTTGATTATTTCAAAATACGATGAATCTAATGATCCACACTGGAAATTAGACAGCAACGTAGACTTGGATAGTCCACTAAATAATGATCTTCACATTGACCCGGATCATTTATCACCAAATTATGAACCTATAGATATTGTTACAGAGTTAATTGCTGAAGAAAATGATAATAGCATAGAGAAGGAAAATGTTTTTATTTTTCCTAGGGAGGATCATGATGATTTAAGTAAATTAAAGAAAAAAGATATTCACGAATCTGATAGTAATATTCATCACTCTGATTCTCATTTGGAAACTCATCACGCAAAGAAAGGCAAGGGGATTAAATCACACGGTATGCTAGATCTGGCCCTCCATACTATTTTGATGGATAAGGCGACCACTCTGACTTCTTGCTCACCGAGTAGTGCCAGTCCACTTTCCACCACTCACTCTGAAGATAATACAAAAAGATCAAGATTTCACTTTCCTTCCCGTTTGTTTCGGAGACACACTTCTGAGATAAACCCAGCAGACACTAAGAAATGCAATAGAAAATCAAGCATACTTTCACTTACACGTTTGACAGCAAAGAACAAAAAGAGAACATTCTCAGCTGGTGATGATGTAGAATCTCCGGGTCTGATCAATACAGCGATCCAAACAATGCTCATGGAAAAGGTAAACGTCATCGGAGAAATACTAACAAGCAGCCCTATAGTTGGTGATGAACAACATTTACAAAAAAGACCGAGCTGTGTTTCGGGATCGAGCTTTTTGCCTTCCACAGAAAATATATATCTAAGCTCTGAGTTTTCAGACCATCATCATCATCATGATATACCTGGCACTCCGATTCCGAAGACGCACATCTTTGACGAGATGGATTTTTTTAAGGATTCTATAAAACCCAGCAAAAGTCTCTCTGACTTTTCTAAAATGGAACCTCATTTTTCTGCGCCTCTAAGACGCAACGTCAACCGATTCAATAGTGCTATGCTGACATTACCAAGAGAAACTGTTCTCGGATCACCTTTTATTTCATTGAATGATTTATTGCATCTTCAAGAAGATGGTATTCGTAAAGATCATCAGATCGCAAGCCCTGAGTATACTTCTGAGGAAAGTTTACATGAAAATGCTAGCTTTTATATTGACAATCCAATGGAACGAAACAAGTTGAGGTCTCATCAGTCCAACGTTAACGATGAAAGTGCTAAAAATAATTTGTTGCTCTTGAACAAACCCTACGTTGAGTGCTCAGTAAGCCAAACGTCAATTGAGGATGTTGGAAAAGAACCTGAAGAACAAAAGAAAAAAATATCTAGAATATGTAATGAATTTGAAGTAGCATTTAGGCAGGCACACTTGGATAGTACTGCCGATGCCGATAAAGGCGACGTGTACAACATTGCAGAAGCAGACGGTTCAATATCCATAGTAAAACCAATCTCGGGTAAAACTGGCCGTGAATGCCTACAGTGTGAAGATTCAGATACAAATATTGCAAAACATTACTATGAAGGTGATCATGAAGAAACTTTAGATGAGCTTAACCTTGAAGCAGAGACAATAATTCAAGAAAATGCAACAGTTTCTATATTTGACTACGAAAAGGCAACTTTGACAAAAACTGACGTCAGCATTAATGAATTGGCCAAATTTAAACCGCAGTCGAATCCTAGAGGTCAGTTTCACACCCATAGATTTGAATTTTACTACGGTTTATTCATGCAACCTTACCCCTCAAAGTTTATCTAACACCCTCGTAATTACTCCTTTAGTATAATTTAAATTTAAGAAATCATCTCTAGCTAAGACATATCAGTAACTATGTCATCCACCGAAGTCAATTTGAATTATACTAAACGTGTAATTGATCTTCATAACTTAAACCATACATGTGTGTCTAACAGCATGTGCTTGGCGTATGTGTATATATGGCAGGTGCCCGAGTGCGGTGACCACGGTGGCCGAGTGTAGCAGCCCGCGCCACACCAGAGCTGACTCCCACGGAGCCAAACCTCCTCCCACCACAAACCTCAACATTAATGCCTCTCATCGAAGATCTTCTGACTCCGATTTGAGCATCACGCCAAAAGGTTATTTTTAAAAATTACTACATTATGTTCTAAGGTTCACAGTCAGTATTATGATGGTCCAAATTTGGACACTGGTGAAAGAGGTACTTATCGATTTTTATACTTGCATACATGGCCCTAGTAGACATTTTTGTTAACGGATCAACATGATTTCATTTATCAGTAATTGATAATTTCATATTTAAATCAAAGCCTGTGGGTACCTACACAATAACAATAGACTTTGTTTGAACAATGACCAATTTTGAACCATTACGTACTGAATTAATTATTTTATATTTTAAAGGCTGATGCTTTTCACCTGTTAATATGTTTACGGTTAGTGTATGTCGAATAGCATTTAAGACAAGGTTTTAATGTGATTGATCATATCTTTAACGAACTAGAATAAATCTGGTTTGCTAATGCTGCTTATTGAACTTTTAAATACTGTCTACTGTCTTAAATACTTTTTAATCCACAAAAAACATTTGTTTGAAAATCAGAATCCATATAGAATTATTATTGTTGAAATGTAGAAAAAAATATCAACATATTGTAGATGCATTTTATTGTCACATGTTGTACGTCTTTATAAGGTAACTTCTCTTAACATTTAAAGGTTAAAGAACCGAACACTTGCCGATTGTATCATTATCCTAGCCGCACATTATTTAAAGGTGAAAAGAGAGATCCTAAGCCAATTTACATTTGAATCTTTTGCATTTTTCAATTTCAAATCTATCACGATTTATCAAATTTTAATAAGTATTGCATTTGATGTAGCTCATTAGACACAAAGATTGTAACATTTTCTGAAAAGAGTTTTTAGTCTACCTCTGAGAAAATGTTTTGATCTCATGATGGAAATTTTGATTATTATGAGTTCTTCTTAGATCGACCCGATTGTCAACCTTTTTACATTATTATTTATTTTTCATTCAAACCTTTGCAGTTAAGACGGTTACTAATGAAATATGAATTGTCCATTATTGTGTATATGTAGGATGAAACGGTGACTTGGTGGTTATAACATGGTATTTTGTTGTTTCACTAGCGTTAGGAATGAGCCGCAAACGTGAGTACATGTTTTTGAGACAGAGTGTACTAGTACTGATAATGATTGCCATTAAGTCTACACTTGTTTTTAACTTTCTTCTAAAATACGATTGTTGCTCGTACTAATAGCATCTGTATATGCGGCTGTGTCTGTTGCTCGATAGCATAAGTTTCAAGTCTACTTCTCAAACAACATTATATGTATGACAAATGTGGCTTCTTACACGAGAACTTACAACTTGTTGTATTTGTATACTCACAGAATCTCGCTCACACGCAACACAAAGGCATTATGTAAATATGTTGGATACCTCACAGAGGAAACTTTAAAAATCTGTATGTGTAATATTTGTCATGTTATACCGCGACTGAGTTTTGAGCCAAGGCGAGTATTAATGACCCGTTCGAACATCTATTTTTAATTAACACAGAGCATTTTTTTCATCTTAATTGTTAACCACCCACGGCAGAAGACATACATTAAGCATACAATAACAAACTCCAAATACTTTTTCTAAAAATATTTCTTTTGATACTAATATTGGCATATTGCTAGTTTCCTATGACAATGCATATTAATATTGTCTCATAACACTATACAACTCAACATCACTCTATTATTGTGAGCAATATTGCATTTAGATATGTAAGTACAGTAAGTATTTGATCATTCAGCATTAGCATTTTCTTTACAGTCTTGGCTGATAACCTGTATGATCGATGTGGTCTTTACTATTTAGTGTAACCTTATATTGTTTTATTTTTAGATATTCTTTAATCCTGTGTGTGTACATATCTGTGTTTTATGTTGATATTTAGTTCTGATTGGTGTTTTATTTTATACTATAGTTATCTATCAGTGGCTTCAAGATGTTCAGTGTCCTCTACAGTGTCTATTGATATGCTCTGGTTTGTTGTTAAGAATATGCTGTGGTACCTTGTATAATCATACGTCATTTCTTACTAACCAAAACCAAACTGTATTCTTAGCCAACTTAAGAAATATTTTATCGCCACTGCTATTTATGTGTTTTCCTTTTATTTTAACGATGAGGTGCTCAGAAGATTTCAACTAATGGCTGAATACATATATTTTCCATTTCCTTGAAATATAAAAAAAAAACATTTTGAATGATTTATAATATTCATATATATATATTTTTACTACATCTGAGCACCCTATTAGTTTATTTTACGTTATCGGTGTTGATAGATATAAGTTTTCTAAATTCAATGTTTAAAATAATCTAAAAGCGTTTTACACAATACTCTATATTTTATTTAATTACTACAGTTGTAATAAAAAAAAAACAAATTAGTAGTGAAGTTGCACTGTATTTATTAGAGACATTTCTCTCTAATATTTTAATATTGTTAATTTTGGAAAAAAAAAGTCATTCACGTTTTTTGATGCCCAAAAGATATCAGAATATTACAGGACATATAAACGACTAGGGCTGTTATCTATCGCTTATGTCAAAAGTTGTTTGGATTGACTTTTTTGATTATATTTAACCACTGAAAAATATTTCAGGAAATTCTCTGACAGCGGCAGTTTGTGGTGGAGCTGTATTGCGTCCGTCTATGAATCAGGATAGCATTGATATGTTGGAATACCCATTTCTCACCATTGTTAAGTTTCCTCCAGGATTTATTCTCCATATCGGTAAATAAAAATTTTCTTCCTTTCAAATTTTTATTGAAATGTATCATAAAGTAAATGAAAAAAATATTTAGTTATACTATACTTTTACTATACTTATACTATACCGTATACTTTTATTTGTCGTAAGGTAATGTAGTTTAACCTTTAATAGAATGAATCTCTTTTTTAATTTTATAACTAGTCTTATATGTATGCATAATTTTGATAAAAAGTATTTGATTCTTT
Organism: Atopsyche davidsoni; assembly: GCA_022113835.1. NCBI lineage: Eukaryota > Metazoa > Arthropoda > Insecta > Trichoptera > Hydrobiosidae > Atopsyche > Atopsyche davidsoni. The sequence goes on along the minus strand of JAILWY010000006.1, from coordinate 1,758,383 downwards.
TATATTAAGGTGGAGCAGTAGCTGCAAGGTCAGTTAAGCTTCTAGAGAGAGTTCCAAACCCTGAAGAACCAGCACCTCGAGATGCTTGGTGGAGTGAATTGAGGACTGAAGTGCGCTCCCACATGAGGGCTTTACGCTGCAACGCTGTTCTTGCTTATCAAGAGACTACTTCAATTTGGTTAGGGCACTAATTTAATACAATATTTTATTTTTGGTGTTAATTTTATACCTACCTTCAAAGACTATTTTATGTTACATGTTTTGTCTGATCCAAACCTTATATATATTTTAACATCCTAATCGTTATTATAATATTATCACTAACTACTTATTTAAACAAAGGTTAGAAGTTATAGTTTATTATCACATGGTAACACACGATCAGTTCAAATAACTTGACTTATGTGAAAATTTAGTTGTATGTCATTTATTATTCGTATACTTCACAACCAAAAAGTAATATGACATTTGACAGTTCCGATTTTCACCTCAAGTCTTTAGGCATGAACCTGGCTATATCTGGATAGTCGCCGACTTCCACATCAACTGTGATTAACCTTAAAACTTTACTATACAGTTACTATGATCAATAATTTTTGTTGTGGAACTAAAAGGGGAAAAATATGGTGTATTGAGTACAAGCTCAGGAATCTAGAGTTCGAAGAATTATTGCTGTCTAACCTGTCATTTTAATGTTTGCTATAGCTACAATGCAAGTCTTTCTTAATTTATGCCAATTTTATTTTAAATTCAAGATGCCACATTCATGAAGAGCAGAGATTCGTAGACTTGTTTAATACCACGGGCTGTATTGATTCATCGTGCTGCCAAGCAAAACTGTATTATTTGAACCTGAATTTTTGGACCCTTGTTAATTTGTGAAAACTAGTGTGGCGTCCTGCTAACAAATTGTTGGAAGACTGCATGTGGTCTGCGGGTCACAGTCTTTGCATCCCAGATTTAGAGGGACGTAAAACAGATTTGTAATTGGGTGTCATAAAAGATGAACTAACAAAAAATGGTTTTTTTTTTACGCAAAACTCAGTTTGAAGGGAGTGTATTGTTTTTTTACTTCTTTACTTTATAAAATAATATTTTCCAGTGATGATGTGTGTGTGTTATCTGCTACTGGGACGGCAGCCGTTATAGACTTGCACCCCACACCTCCCGCTCCTCACACCGTACACTCAGGTATCAATTATTCAGAAAGTTCACTATCTGACCGTGATATTTACACGGTGTGGGTTGATTACTGATGTGATAGTTTATCTTTCATTCTAGGTGCTACAAATCCAGCTCCAGCTAAGACATCTGGTCCTACATCTTCAGGGAAGCCGGGAGACGTGGATCCTGCCCGGGGAGAATTGACGCAAACTTCGTCACTGGACAGGACTGATTTTGAAAAGAATGAACAACCCAATAATGCCAAAACCAACTCTGAAACCCATGTATGAATATGTTCATCCCTGGAAATACCTATTATTTGTCTTATTTATTGTCTCATGTTTTTTAGACTGCATTCTTAGGTACAAAATAGCAATCATGTGGTTTAATATTATTAAATTCAGCTGTAATTTGTAGCAGTCAACAATTTTAAAGTTTTAAAATTTGTTGAAATTTTATTCAGAGCCGAAGACGAGGAGGTGGTAGTGAGCGATGTGGACCTTGTCATGTTCCCTATAGTAGCGGGTCTGTGCCTTACAGAGTCAGTGTCTCTAAATGTGCTTTATGCAAGTAAGTATAACCTTTTATTATAATACATATATTTTATTAGTCAAGAGAATAAAACAAAACATTTGTTTTTGTGTTATGAATATGCGAAATGTTATCCCACATGGTATGAAATTTAGTTATAAATATTGTGTTGTCGCAGGAAGGGGCGTGTGCCAAGCGTGGTGCTGTGTTCTGTGGAGCCGGTGGAGGGCCTTGCAGTGGTCGGGCGCGGCTGTCTGCTACAGGCTGTGGCGTCGCGTGCGAGACCACCGGCGCGCGGAGAGGCTGCTGCACGGGATATCTCCGATCAATTGCCCTTCCTGGAGTACGAGTTGCACCGCTTGCTGCTGGCTAAGCTGCGCGTCCGCGGGATGAATGCTATTTTCGGATTGAAGGTTACGGTTTTTTTATTACTATTTCCCTTCTTTTTATATTTAGGTGAGATTTAGAGACGCTTTTCACAGTTGTGCCAATATTTTTTATAAAGAATTTATATTGTTTTAATTGTAGAATTTTATATTAACAAATTCTAGGAAAATTTCTTGAAAATGAATACTATCACTCACAATTCAATGTCGTTGCTGAATCAGTATTTGGATACGATTATAAAGATTCGTTAATCTGCTAGCACATGTATTGGCTCAGTATTAGCGCGGACGGAATCACTACACAGGCAAAAGAGTGGAATGTAAAAAATAGTGCATTATAAAAAGTGTCACATTTTCTTTTCTTTAACACGCTCTACAGATAGATTGCCCTTAAAAAAACGAAAAAAAAGCTTAATCATTTTAACATTCAACTCAATTAATTAATGTATAGAAATAAATTATCAGCATTTATGTTAACTTGAAAAATTCCTAAAATCTATTTTCAACAAAGACAATTAATTGCCGAAAACAATATTTTTATTGGCACAAAAATACTTCTGTTTAAGTTTCAGTTTGTGTAAATAGTTGAGTTACGTTGGTAGACATAAATATTAATGTGAGACTCATCTATATATACATTTTTAAAAGTAAAAAGACACATTCAATTATGATAATCGTTGGCTCTTTGATAAACTAATTGAATAATAAGATGTTAATATTTTTCTTTCACAAAGTGTTTATTGAGAATCTGTTGTAGCTTCACAAAACAAAATTTATTTCATTTAAAACCTAAATATTTTATCAGAAGATATTGAGAGGTTGTAGCCAAATAGTATTTAAATATTTATTTTTGTACGTGACCAAATGCTGAAATTCATCACGGTGTTTTCTTGAATAGACAACAATAGCAGTTGGCGCGGGTTTAGTGGCAGCAGTGGGTGTCGGAACGGGAGTGCTGTTGGCTGCTCTGGGTAGTGTGGGCGGGGGACCAAAGCTGCGGGCGGCTCCCGGGGACCCTAAGCTACTGCAGGCTTTGCAGCAAGGACTCGATGATGCGCTGCAAGCAAATAAAAATGTCTATCAGCTGCATGCAGTAAGAATCCACAAATATTTATAATTTTATTATTACTAAAATTTTATTTGAAAATGCAACAACCATGATGGTATTGTTACAATTCTGTATTGAATATGTGTTAAGTCACAAACATTGTAATTGTTTATCTCGGGATATTCTAGTTATTTTTGCAGTACTTATTTATTATTATCAAGTAGATAAATTTTATTGCAAATGACTAATCTCCTGAAATGAAAACATTCTTGCCACAAATAAATACCTCGACCTTCATATTGGTGAGTAGCCTTTTAACGACACTGAACTTTTGAAACCACTTGCTTCATTTCCAGAGAAAATTTCATGATTTGGTTTGGTTAGGTTAGGTTAGGTTGCGTGGATACAAATGCTACAATTGTGTGAAAGGATTCTTGCCTCTGACTTGACATTGATCAATGGTTTCAATTGCAGCTGAGCCTTAGACTTGTACTTAATTTTTCAGGAAAATGAACCAAATGGAAAATCAATACCGTCAGATACCGAAGAATCAGATGAAGAATTACCGGATATCGAACTGAGTTCTGGAAATAAAGACACATGTGTTTTAGAGGTTAGTTGATGCTCGTTACTCAAATGGAAGTACAGTTGTAAAATGGTTATTAATATATAATTAATTATAGGTGGACGACGCTGAAGACTTGGAAGTACTAAAGGTGCTGACAGAAGCCAGACCCCCTGCAGGGCTGCATGTGGTGAACACGCAGAGTGTCCCGGGGCTGTTGGGATGTGAGGGTTTGGTGTCCGTGAAGAACCTGCAGATGTTCACACAGCTGTGGCGGGCAAGGCTGGCCCCTCCGCCCGCTCCTCTACATACACACTTTCACAGGTAAGTCATCATGATGATAATGTTATTCAACTTGCATCGCTTGTTACTAGATTCATCAAAAGTTATTTTTTTAAATTTATGCGTACCTTTTAATAATTGATTTTTTGTTACCGAGAATTTTTTTATTTTTCAGGCTACTCCAGAGTGTTTATTTCAAACTGCGTAGAATGGTGCCGTGTGCTGTTTGTGATTTAAGATTTCGACTGGATCTTCCTGAAGCTGTAAGTAAAGAGTGTGCATGCTTGGAGTATTAAAAATGAGTAGTAGGAAGGAGATCATTTATTTAGTAATCTCTAAATTATTTTCACGAAGATGGTGAAAGAATGTATCAATAGATTAGGCAATTCCTGATGAATGCTGAATTTTGCTGAAAAAAAAAACACTTTGTTTGATTTTAGGATGAAATTCAACTAGTGGTAACAGGAATGGCAGTCGGTCTAGGAGAACCACCCCACGATACCAAAAGTAACAAAATCACCTTCACTCCTCCACACGCTGCAGGAGAAGGACCCAAGAAAGAGGCTGGGTTAGGGGGCGTGAAGAAAACCGAGTCCAGTGAGATGATTTTTACTTTGGAAGAGGAACAAGTCACAGAGATCAATGGAGCTAATAAGAACAACAGCTCGCCATCTGCTGCGGGAGCTGCTACGCAAGCAGCTCAGGTTAGTCATATTCGCATGCCCTGCGTTCATATGCTGTACCTCTGTTTGTAGGTTGTCTTCAAACCAGAATCCAGTTTAAAATGTTTTATTAATTATTAATTATACAAGATATTTGACAAAAATTAAATATTATATTTCTTAAGACAATTTTGGCAACATTAAAAACAATTTTTTGATTTTCTTTTTATTGGAGATTTGTGAATTTTGACAACATTTAAATAAAAGCTTATTAAATGTGGTAAACATAACTAAACTATTTAAACTGCTAGGGATCGAACTGGTGAATTCTCAATTGATTCAGCTATCTTAATGATTGAGCCAACGAGTCAAACTTTTTTATTGTCACTTCACAAAATAAAAATTCTCCAACATCCATTCACATCAACAAATTATGTGATATTTTAGAACAATGGAATTGGGGGTTGGAGACCAGGTGTGGACATGACACCCCTGCCGGGAGTGCCCGGGGCGCGGGTGCTACGCTACCTTGGGAACTTGGACTTCATCTTTGTGCGGGAGAGCACAAACATTAGAGAGCTTGGGGGACTCAGTGGTTTCCTGCATAGCTTTATCACTGAAGTATGTTTATTCATAGCCAGTGTTACATGTACAAATGCTTCTGATACTGGGTCTTCATGAGGCTTTATGTTTTACAGGTGCTGGCGGTAGTGAGAGCTCACGTGACTGCACTTGGTGGGAATGCAATAGTTGCCTTTTACATGACGGAACTTATACTTAGTGATAATCCGCATAAAAATCAGGTGAATGCAAACAAATATATTTTTATTACACTTAAGAAATTCTTCGTGACCTTTTCATACTGTTTGCTGAATATCTTCACAAAAGATCTCCCCTGGCGGAACCTGGACGTCGGATATTCTGCCGTTTTCCTCGATCTCCACCTCGAGTCTGGCATTCACTAAGCAATCGAGTAGCTTACCCAGTCCGTCTAGCATGCATAGCGGTCTGTAGGACAAGGGGGGCTGGCTGGCTTGCCTCCCTTGCTACTGCGACTGTCTGGTAGCCTTGGCGTTAGCTATCTCAGCAGCGCAATCAAGAGTGCCGGCTCTGCACCATCGCTTGCGCTGGAGGAGAGCGCGTCTGGCTGCAATTGATGTCCTGTATAGGAATGCAATGTTGTTATTCCACCAGCAGACAGGTCTTCTGGTGGAATGGTTGCTCCTTCTTGGCATCGACTGGTCACAGGCGTCGTGAAGTTCCACAGTCCGTATTGCAGTCACACTAATGACATTTATTGTCGTATGAACACCAAATTGCATTATTTCATAGATCACTAGTGCCAACTAGTGTTGAAATAAATTATTGTTACAAAATGTTCATTGACAAAATAAATCGAAACCAGGTTTAAACAAGTTTACATAAGCGTGTATAGAGAGCGGTGAAATATATTTGTATATGTACAATCATCCATAAATATTTTCTATTCTAGTCACTGTCATTTGCGTTTCAAACGTAACAACAGTGACACTCATTTCTAGACTTTACGATAAAGATCTTTGTTTCTAAATTAATTTGAATTGTCGTTCGTAATCGTTTTTAACCCTTTACTTTTGTTTCAGGCGCAGTGCCTTGTAAGCGTAGGCGGCGATGTAGTGTTTGTATCGTACTTCCCCCCAGAGTAAACTATTAGAAACAACCAGCAAATTTATATTTTGCATCCTGCTCCATGACCACCTATGAAATAGTAAAATTTTATATTACCAACGGCCAATAATCTCTTTTCTCTCTCTCTCTCTATCTCTCTATACTTATCTTTACTTATGTTAATATTTACAGTATTTTTACAAAGACACACTAGACTATAATAAAAACATTCAATCTATTCAATTTACATCTCTGCAATTTTAATTTTAGTTATCTTTTGATGTAAGCAAATATTTGGGATCTTGATCCATATCAAATTACTAAAATTTATATAATTCGTAGTCAATGATGTACGTATATGAAATGTAAATGTGAATAAATAGTGAGATTTTCTATCTATATAATTCTAAGAAATATACAAAAATCAGGAGGTTGATATATAATATATTTACATTTAATGTACTTAACTAACATTATTGGAAAAATATTCTGAATCTTACTAATTCTTGGGGTATTCTTGTCTTAATTAATTTGTATTGAACATATTATTTAAATAATTTTTAATTCGTTTTTAAAAAATTTAATTATTTGATTTTTCTTGTAATTTAACCACTAAATTAATGGCATGTAGTCCAATACATTTGAAGTATAAAGAAATACCGTAAGTTAATACTCAATGCCTGTATAGAAAGGTGCTAAAAATATCCTTTTTCATTTTGCTTTGCAATAAACTAATTTTTGACGGACTCGACTCATGCCAGTTTTCAATGACAATGTTAAAAAATAATCACACGGTTTGATTAAGGATTAAGCTGTACTTTTACAAATTGTTCCTATTATTATTATTATTTTATGTTTAAAAAAATATCCCAAATTCTATCGCTCATAGTCAATCAATTGAATAAGCCATTACTAACAACTAATCTAATACTTTTTGCTCACGATTGACATCACATACTATACACAAGCCTCCATATAAGTTAGGTTTTACTTGTTAGACAAATTTTTATCACTGTGTCCATTTATGTGTTCATCAATAATCGGATAAATAAGGTTGTGTCTGAATTTGTGACAATTCTAAATTATGCATGCCTATTTTAATACTGTTAAATACTTTATCAACACTTTTGTCTTATATAATATTTAATACACTAACTCTCAAATACAAAATTGCTACTTCGCTGGCTTATTTAACCACCAAACTGGAATATTTTTGATCTATCTACTGTTTAAACTATTTCGATCTAAAGATTAAAATATTCACATTAACAGTTTTCAATTTCATACAGAGTGCTATTTTATTTGATTAGTAATCATTGCTGATTTTTTAAATTGATTGGCTTAAACTCTATGTATATTTTATTATAGATTTTATTATAAAGTCCTATTTTAAGTGATTTGCAGTGAAGTACAGTCGAGTATGCAGTAAAGTTAAAAGTATTAAGAATGCTTTAATTAGGAAGCATATTGGTGCTATCTATTTTGAAAGCTAATTGTATTATATTCCTAATTAGCTGTTGTCACTGCAAACTCTTATGCAAATTATTTGTGCACATGTCTATTGGCTATGAGCTAGAAACAGGTTTTGTGTTCAGAAGTCATCAAGAATTGTTAATATTTAGTTTTATCACAGAGTGCTTTATTATTGTTAACTGTTCAAAATAAATAATTTAGAGTGTATCAATGCAATAGTCCTTTTTTGTGGATGTTATTAGGTTTATAATATTTAGTGTTTTATCTTTGGAATTTATTTATGTAGGTAGTAAAGGCGAGACTCCATTCAATTTATGTAATCTACTCTCTAATATATTTTCCACAAGTGCAAAACCTTGGCTTACTGGGATTCACTAAAAGTATAATAGAATCGAACCAACTATAAAATGCAGTTGTATTATATACATATTCGTAAATTTTTGTGCGCATTCGGTACTGTAGAAGTGAGTTTTGGAAAAAACTTAATTTCACTAGAATTTCTGACAGGGATATCTGTAGAATGTTCGGGCTCGGCCATTCTATCTGCTTGTGCTAATATCACAAATGAGGCTAATAAGTATTGTTTGAATTTGCAAGTGAATGTAACATAATCCGATAGATAATACAAATGGTTCTAAACCGCTAAATGTGTAGTCATTTATTTTACCTCATAGAATGTTTATTTGGGTATCAAATATGAGTTTTAACCTGAACTTCACTCGTGGTTTCCTGTCTTGCATTTAGCCAGCGAAAGTCCCTCTAACCTGTGAATTCAAATAGTTAATGTGTCCGCCGATTGCACTACGTCTTAGACTTGCATGATCTGAGACACATCGGAGTCTCGCCTCAAACACCACCTTTGCTATGGCAATCTAGTCAATAAATTATTTTTTCTGTCTACCAAGTAAATAGTACATTTCTTACTAACCGCATATGGTGCATAAATTGTAAATTTAATAAAAATGTGTTCATTTATCTAATTAAAAAAAATATGTATTAAAAAAAGTGGCAAATATTTTCTGTAAACAATTAATCATTGATTATTATGTCTAGCTCTGTAGTTATTTTCAAACAATTGCAATAACATTTACTATTTGCTCATCACTTCTTAATGAATTCAATCTTTGTTGTAAACTAAAACTATTTTTTTACACAAGTGTGTAAATCTAAACAAAAATATATTTATACAATGTGTGAATACGAGTATGTGTACATATTACCAAAAATATACTTTTTAAACAATACAATTGACGTTTTAGTATTTCATCCAAAAATAAATGTTTAACTAAGCCGAAGTATGGTAAGAAATTACACAAATACATAAATTTTACACACTAAATAAAAAATAATGACATTGTAAAAATAAAATATTTTTTACTAGGAAAATTGGTACCTCAATACCGCATAATCTATATTATAAATATAGATTATGTAAATATTGTTTTTTTATTTATTATTAAAATTCATAAGCACATGGTTCAGAAATAATGCGTTATTAAGTAGTGCTTTAGATGTTTGCCGTTTAGTTAAATAAACGTTGCAACTACTCAATTTTATGTTCGATTAAAAATTTCCATAATATAATATTAAAAAGCAATAATATAAATATTCGGATTTATCCCCTCGCACCTGAAAAATTATTCAAAAAATTTCAATTTGCAATATACACTTCAGTATCAATCACCAGAACACATATTGAAATGGAAATTTCAGTTCACCCCTTCTAACTCGTGATTTGCTTAAACTCCACTGAAAACCCACTCCAGTATTAAAATATATTGTGATGTGAAAATTTCTACATAACATGGATTACAGTAATTTTATTTTGAAAATCTTTTAATATATTATTGAATTTAATATAATGCACTCTTGCAGAAACGAACTCTTTATATTTGCACGAAGCTGTCTTTTGTCACAAGCTTTTGTCCAAAGCTCCTTAAAAGCTTCAAAATTTTGTAGGCGATTTACGAACGAAAAAAATAGAAAATATTATGCATAAAACCGTGTTCCAGCGTGTCGAGTAATGCACTGGAAAACTTCGAAATAAAACAACCCCTTTACGTGGCTGAAATTGCAATGTACCTGCCTTCATCGTAAAACTTAAATTCATCGACCTGAACGTGCATGCAAATTTGATTTAAAACTAGGTATATTTTTCATCAAATAAATATGTAACTCTTATGTGATTTGTTACAAACAATTTTTATGCGACCTATGATGGAATTTTGTAAGATCGTGTATAAGCAAGTGCTTTCCGATAAACAATGTGAACTTCACCCTCGCGCTCTCCAACACTTCAGAGGGATGTTTAAGCTTTTAAAAAGTAAATTGAAACAATCGATAATAATCTTCTTCTCGATGATACACTTTTAGCAAAATAGCAAGTAGTTTTATTAAAATGTTTTTATTGGTCTAAAGTTCAGCCCAAAGTTCTTTGCAGTTCTTACACGATTTCTCTAAAAATCTACTCTCCACGAATAATAAAACAACCCTGGGAGTTAAAAAGCAGAAAAAAATATTTTAAAACGTAATAAATAAATACAACTTTTAGGATATTTTCATAAATAAAAATATACATATTTTTTTATTGTTACCCACAAAAACATTTTGAAATTTCGTTACTATTATATTTTACTTGATTTTACAAAAATATTTATGATTGATAAACAAAGAGCTGCATATGTCCCGAGCATCAAATAAAAAAATACGAAGCTCTCGACGATAGCCGAGTAAAGAATACGCGTGCGGGTTTGCGGAGAAAAGAACCACCAGCATCATAATATTTTGTTTGTTTTTTATGAATTTCGTTTGATGTAAACTGATTAGAGACCCCTAGACGAACCCACGCCAGCTTATTCAAGACAATAAAGCATGCAGTTTTTCCAGAGCCTTGAGACGCGGAGACTGAACTGGATGCTATATATAGAAGCGACCACACTGTCGATACTATTACCAAGCTTTCGACCAGTAAAACAATGACATCTAATAAAAAAAAAAAAAAATATATATATAGCGATAGTGTGTTCGCTTTGGGTGGGTACAAGTAAAATAGTTGTACTGAAAATATTTTCAGGTCCATCTCATTGAATATATTTTGCGGTATTTAAATAAATTAAATTGAGTGAATTTTCTTTCGCAACTGTCTTAAGTACTAAACCGCGAGGTTGTGATCGATATAAATATAATTTAAGCAGTTTCAAAGTAACAAATATAAATGTAAAAACTTCAAAGTAGCACGTCTGTGTGATTATAATCCAGGATTCCATTATGGATTGGCTCCACGTCAGATGTCAGATCGTTTTATATTGGAAAGCGGTTTTCGTATGAAATATTTCTAAAAATATATTTCAAAGCTTGAAATAAAAATAAGTATATAAATGAGGCAATTTAACATTAGACGTGTGCCTGAAACAATGAGTGAGCGGTCAACGTTTACCGTCGATGCTGAAATGCCGATTTGTCAATATAATGCACTCAATGATGAAAGCCTCGAAGAAATATTTCACATTTATTAAAAACTCGATGGAATTTAGTCGGCGAGGTGGGAAATTTACAGGCAGCCGAAAAGAAAAAAAACCGCACACAAATAAAAATAAAAAAGCTCGTTAAACACTACAAAGAGATTTTTCAAAAACTAATTAAAGTGATCGTTAATTTAATTCTGTAAACTTTGTCTTTTATGTCTTGTCAATTTTTTGAAGGGAGTATTCATCAAGGAGCTGAGTATTTTGTCATTAAATCAAGTAGAGAAAACACATCACTAGCCAAATAGTTTTTCAAAAGTTTATATTTTCTAAACTACCCCCGCCGTTTCGTGAGTTCAAGGAGTCACTCTATATTTGCTTTTTGCAATGGTCGCTCGGGTGTTAATAGACGAAGATGAACATGAATGAAATGGAGATTCTCCAATGAACTGTATTTGGAATCAAAATGATTTATCTCTATCCGAATCGATTCGTCGTCCAATTTTAATTCATTAGGGATGAACCTACCCCTATTTTAAACTTTTCCAATACAATCCCCAGCGAGATGCACAGCAAAAGAACCACAGGGGGTCCTTGACCTGCGATAAAATAAAACGTATTCCAAATATTCTTGAGCAAGTCTCTCGTGGCTTTCCAACACAAACGAGGTAAATTTATACTTCTTACGGGCTTAGTGCTAAATATGTAGTAATATTTTTTTCAGGTAATATATTTTTATATAAATTTATAAAACGTGCTTTTTTGGTATTTTTTCCGAAATCAATATAAACTTAATAATGTGAATATTCATTATTTATGATATTATATATGATATTATATTATACATCTAAAAAATTATATCCGTATCAATTGAAATACTACCCTGTCAAAAAATAAATTTTCTGTGGTGAAGATGAATATAAGTTAATGGGATAAAAAAGTTAAAAAAACAAGCTGCATATTTCAATTAAACAATGGACGACTCATGTTTAAAAAACGCATAAAATTTGCCTTTGTCCCCATCAGAACTTTTTAATTAAGTTGTGCTGTGGAGCCTTTTTAAGCTCGATTAAAAATAGCGGAATCCCCGACTCTGTCGTTGTAGCAAGATGGAAAAATGCTGCCATTGTTTATAATAAACGTGGAAGTGCTAATGCAAGAAGCGTGGAGACAAAAGTTAGAAATTATTTTTTTTTACGTTTTTGAATATTACAATTCAAATACAAATAAAAATCTAAATAATAAAACTAATATAAGACAAGTTAACTTTAAAAAAAAATTCTCCATTTTTTTCATATAAAAACAAGTAATCGGAAATATTTTAATAAAAAAAAACCGTTCTTGTCTTTTGATTCACACAAATATGTAAATCAAAATCTAAAAATGAATTAGTTGATAGGTGCTCAGTAAATTATGGCTCATTATTCCTTGGACGCGTAGGAGTGCAACAATGTTGAAGATCAGGTCGTCGCAGACCACCGTAGGCTGGCCGAGTGGAATTGAAAAACAAGAGTTTCCTGGACTCGCGACGGGGTTAAGTGCTGCTGAATAAAACTGACCCATAAAATAGCAAGGGAACGAGCGATTGACAAAATGACGCTTTGATTGCTTATATAATTGGAAATAATAAGATAATTCTATAAAGCGATTAGTGTGTTCGCTTCGGGTGGGTTTTGTTTCAGGGCAGAACTGAAAAATAAGAGTTTCGTAGATTCGCGACTGTTGAATAAAACTGAACAAAGAAATAGTAGTAAGTGAACAAACGATCGTCAAAATGACGCAATAATGCCTTATATAATATAATTGGAAATAAGATAATTCGTAAAGTGACAAATATATAGCGATTCGTGTATTCACATCGGGTGGGTTCAGATTTCAGATTTTTCAGCATTTCAGAACAGAATTGAAAAAATTGAGTTTCCGGGACTCGCCACTGCTGAATAAAACTAATTGACAAAATGACGCTTTGATGCTTATATGATTTGAAATAAGATAATTCAAAAAGTGACAAATATATAGCGATTCGTTTATACGCATCGGGTGGGTTCAGATTTCAGATTTTTCAGCATTTAGAACAGAACCGAAAATATGAGTTCCCCAGATTCATGCCTGCTGAGTAAAACTGACTCATAAAATAGCAAGGGAACGAGCGATTGACAAAATGACGCCTTGATAGCTTATATAATTGGAAATAAGATAATTCTATAAAGCGATTGGTGTATTCGCTTCGGATGGGTGCAGATTTCAGATTATTCAGGATTTCAGAACAGAACTGAAAAAAATGAGTTTCCCAGATTCGCGCCTGCTGAGTAACACTGATGATCGTCAAAATGACGCTATAATGCCCTATATAATATAAATGGAAATAAGATGATTCATAAAGTGACAAATATATAGCGATTCGTGTATTCACATCGGGTGAGTTCAGATTTCAGATTTTTCAGCATTTCAGAACAGAATTGAAAAACAAGAGTTTCCGGGATTCGCCACTGCTGAGTAAAACTGATTGTAAAAATGACACTTTGATGCTTATATGATTTGAAATAAGACAATTCATAAAGTGACAAATATATAGCGATTCGTGTATTCGCATCGGGTGGGTTCAGATTTAAGATTTTTCAGCATTTCAGAACAGAATCGAAAAAATTGAGTTCCCCAGATTCGCGCCTGCTGAGTAAAACTGACCCATAAAATAGCAAGGGAACGAGCGATTGACAAAATGACGCCTTGATAGCTTATATAATATAATTGGAAATAAGATGATTCATAAAGTGACAAATATATAGCGATTCGTTTATACGCATCGGGTGGGTTCAGATTTAAGATTTTTCAGCATTTCAAACCGCAACTGAAAAAATTGAGTTTCCTAGATTCGTGCCTGCTGAATAAAACTGACCCATGAAATAGCAAGGGAACAAGCGATCGTCAAAATGACGCTATAATAGCTTATATAATATAATTTGAAATAACATAATTCATAAAGTGACAAATATATACCGATTCGTGTATTCACATCGGGTGGGCTCAGATTTTTCAGCATTTCAGAACAGCGGGACTCGCCACTGCTGAATAAAACTAATTAACATAATTACGCTTTGATGCTTATATGATTTGAAATAAGACAATTCATAAAGTGACAAATATATAGCGATTCGTTCATTCGCATCGGGTGGGTGCAGATTTCAGATTTTTCAGCATTTAAAACCGCAACTGAAAAAATTGAGTTTCCCAGATTCGCGCCTGAATAAAACTGACCCATGAAATAGCAAGTGAACAAACAATCGTCAAAATTACGCTATAATGCCTTAAATAATATAATTCATAAAGTGACAAATATATAGCGATTCGTTCATTCGCATCGGGTGGGTCCAGATTTCAGATTTTTCAGCATTTCAAACCGCAACTGAAAAAATTGAGTTTCCCAGATTCGCGCCTGAATAAAACTGACCCACGAAATTGCAACGGGAACGAGCGAGGCAGACGAGGAGCGACGGTGGTTTCGAGGCATCCCAAGTGTTCCGTCTCCGACTTCCTCCAGTTGCCATGCGCCGCCTTGCACGGGCTCGGGCCCGAGAGCGGCATCAGTAGATCAGCTGTTGGCAGTAGCGGCGCGCCGGCAGTCGCGAGCGGTCGCCCCCGAGAGCCTCCAGCCAGTGCCGAGCCTCCCGAGCACTTCGAAACTTTCACGTCATTTCACAATATCCGAATTATTCCTGACCACTTGTATAGACCCGAAAACTAGCCGATTTTAAGTGCCACTAGGTAATCCCGAAAAACATCGTTTGCGCTATATTTTTTAAAATAATTTATTAAAATCAGTTTTGTGTTGCGAAAATAATACGTTTATTATTAAGCTTAAAAAGTTATCGATACTATAAATTTGGCATAATATTTTTTTTAGTATAAATAATTGGAAGGCGCCAGCAACTTTTGCTCTATTATTAATGATGATATTATAAAAATGTCAAGTTTTGGTACTTCCAAAAGAAAACAGATAATCTTGAAAAAAGGACAGCAAAAAAACGGAGCCATAATTCATCCCCTGATATTGTTTGCTTCCTTTTACATTGTCTTCACTTTCCCACTTTGACCCTATTATTGTTACGGCTGATTTATCTTCCACCATTTTCTATAAGAAAACATATAATTGGACCTCATGTTATAATTCTACGATATAGACGCTACTCTGGACTACTTTTTTTGTTTTTAATTGAATTCAATAAGTTATTTAATTTTTTTTTTGTTGATAAATTTGTTCGCTTTCAGGATTTGAAGACTCCACCAACATGCGGTACACCAGAAGTTTCGTGGCAGGAACTTCGCTGGTGCTGGGGTTCATCTCGCTGGCCATCATCGTCTACTTCCTAAGCGTTGGTAAGTCGTAGTTATTCAAATTAAAATTGTTTCCGTCAATATTGCAATATGCGAGATATTTTTGCTCTCCTCTCGTGAATTTCCGATTGTGTGTTTAAAAACCACATGCAATAATATCATTGCATTATTAATTCATTACTAAACCACATATTTACCTCTCGATATTATCATAGTATTATAATCTATAAAATAGATTTCACATGCACAGATTTACAGATCTTTTTCCTGAATTAGAGATATTTTTTCAATTTACATTAATCATGATATTGACAGAAGAAAGTTAGTTGAAGAAACAAGCAAAGTTTTTCTGTCTGGGACACTTTTTTCTCCAGAATAAATGACAATGTATTTATTGAATTTAATGAATGAATTTAAAATGCTTCAAATTAACTCAAGCTAAATTTAATTTATCTACTAAAATATAAATAAATCCTTGTTAGTTTATTATATCAATAAATAAGCAAGCATGTCCAAATAGATCATAACAGGTCAGAAGTATAAAAAATATATATTCTATTTAAATTATGCTTTCATTAAATAAATAAGTTATTTTAAGTCATGTAGAAAATTGTGATGCATAATTATACCATTAGAAATCATGAATTATTTGCAAGGCAAGTTAACTATAAATATACTATGTATTATTAATTTTAAACGAACAGATTTATCTACAAGACACCGTTTGCAAGAGACATATTTTTTTTATCTTTAATGTGTATTAATTTTTATGCGCAATTTAAATTATATTAACCAATATAAGCATTAGATCTAACGCAGGTGCTGTGTTTTATTTAATGTAAAAAAAAATTAACAGATAATAATTATATAGCAAGTAGTGGCTACCTCGTTTCAGTTTTGTTTGCCATGCGGATGACCTCAGATATTTTTGAGAAAATATATGAGACGTTTTATTTATGATTTCAGTGCGTTTCTAGAAAAAAACTTGTAAAAAGTTTTGACAAAGAATAGAAAAGTGAAAATTTAAAATTAGTTAAATGTATTTATAGAGAGTTGTACGTTTACTGACGATGAGTTGATAAATGAACATGCGATAGAAACTGCATGATGACGCAAAGGTCATGGGCCATCAAAAGTGACGTCACACACTAAGTATTTGTTATTGATATATGGTCATTTGAGAAGAGAGCTGGGTTTTAATTTACATGAAACATACTTGCAAAGATGCTCAAGTTATTTTGCATACAGATTCAGAAAACGAAATCTGAAAAAAATGTATTTGATTGAAAATGTCACATGGAGAAAATCATGTACGACTCGTCGCTTTTGTACAAAGACAGCATCCGGTAGAAATAAAATTACAAAATATATATTTTTTAATATTTTATCCAAGGATCATTTAACCAGCTGTAAAATTAACTTGGCGCTAATTCAGTTAAAACTTTCTTTCCATGTTAATTTGCTCTCAGAAATTCGAGGATAGGTTTGGTCCAGGACAAAGCTATCCTCGTACGTATTGCACGCTTTGCTTGTTGTTTTGTGTCTTATTTGTTATTTTCATGAATGACGTGTCAACTGAAATGAATATGTTATAATATTGCCAGTCTCTCTCGTGTTCGGTCAACATCACGAGCAGCCCGTGCCACGACAATAATCTCTAACGGCGGTAGATACGATGGAATATTCAGTCCCTTCAGTCCCCTGAAATAATACCGTTATTTACTATTACAAAGTTCTAATCAAAACACACAGAGCCGAGTCGATTGCACTCGTATTGAGCGAAATGTTAATGACCTAGGAAATGAGCATTCACAACTCGAGTCACCAAACAAAGAAAACTAATTTAGAAAATACACATACCCAATAGTATTATATGTAACATCTATTTTTATATTTTGACTAAATCTATTTCTCACATATATACATAAAAATCAACAAACCGCTTAGCCGAATATTTAATATTATTGTTTTGACTTATATAAAACTTACTAAAACACATAAACTTTGTTTTAGTATGAGCTTTATAAACTTGTCTGGTCATACAACCGCTTTATGGTTCAAAGGTTAGTTTAATTGTTTACAGACTTTATGCTTTAGTAATTTATAGTTGAATATATTTTTTTAGTAAACTAGTTTGTGAGGTTGTTAAAAAAAAACAAGCAAACCGTTGAAAAAGTTGCGAGTAAAATGTCACTTCCGCATATGTCCCGAGCGAATAAAGTATTTAGACGTTTTGGTTTCAGTAAAAAAAGAGAAACATTTCTCGTAAACGGAGCTTTTGTTCTAACCAGATTACTTTTAATAAAGCTTTCAATTCAATCAAATCTGTGTGTTTGACACTCAAATTACAACGAGCTTTTTCAAGTTGGCGGGCGTTGAGCTTCGGCTGTAACGGCGGCGGTTGATTGAGTTGGACATTATGAGGGAGTTTCCAAGTAATAATAAAACACTTAAACGTACCCCCGACCGGTGGAGGGAGGAGCTTTTTATTCGCCCTCAGCTTATGAAGTTAGTTATACGATGGTCTCTTGTAAAAACTTTCCGATTGTTATTATTCCGACTTTGTGGCATGTTCTCAAATATTTACCGGTTATTTGATATTAGAGCATTTCAGAAATAAATTATAATTCAACCAAATGATTTTTCTCCTTCAGGAGGTTCTCGTTTTAAAATTAAGAAGATTGAGACTAAGATTTTAGAATGCTAATAAACTAACGAAAAAATTCAAGACACAAGGGTGAAGTAATCAAAAATTAGATTTAAAGTACTGCTAACTTATAAATAGAGGCTTAAAACAGGCAGTTAAAAAGAAATTATGAATTTACAAAATGTTAAAAATCTACTGCAGCATATTCCAAGTTCAATATACATTTAAGGAATTGATTAAAACAAAAAAACGACTATGTTAATTTAAGGTTTGAGGTTGTTATCCTTGAATTTTACTCAAAATTTCCTAAAAATTAATCCTCAATTTATGAGAAACAAAAATTAAATGTTAAATCAACTCACATTATACAACAATTGATATGAAAAATCTATTAACCTTGGTGTGTTTTTAGGGTAAAAAACACAGTTTCCACAACAATCATGTTACTTAACAGTTATTTTTTGTATGTGCGCAAGAAATAAGTCTTTTTTTTAATTGACACGCAAAAATTTATAAAAAATAATTAACTACAAAATAGCAGTTTGTTAACGCATCTGAAAAAAACTTTAGGAACAAACCATTTGTATCTAACTGAAATCGACTTAGCGGTTAAGAGCAAGAGTGTTTCCGTCCTTACAGGTAATTGTTATAAGGTCACACCATTTTATATTTTGTTTGTATTTATTGATTTATATTTATATTATAAACTGTGTAGATTTAAATAGATTTTTAAAAAATTTAAAAAAAACAAGTAGTAGTACACAGATATATGGTTTTCCTGTAAAGTGATGTAAACATTATTGTGTTTACTTGCATGGCACTCATGTGTTTCGTAACATTGTTTTGTGTTTATTAATTTAAATATATATACATAAATTCTCACTTATCGTTAAAATTACAAGAAGTCCCCAACTCCACGACGTCAAGGTGCTCTATAAGACAAAGACCTCAATGAAACGTTATTTTGGTGTGAATATCAAAGACAGGAGTCGCCCACGAGCATTCCAAAATTTTATTGCGGATTACTAAAAAGTAATTGAAGAACGTGACCGAAATGTAAACGGTGGTTTTAAAAACGGGAGACTTTGATCCAGAAGTTAAAAATATAACGTCTATGTCACTTTATGCCGTTATCTACGTTATGTATAAGTTTGAAAAATATATCATTTTATTATTTTGAAATATTTACCCAAGAAAGATGAATTCAAGTAACTGGATATAATCTTAAAATTGATTGTTTTAGTCAGCTATATCAAGCCCAAAAAAATTATATAACAATCACAGAACCCAGAAAATCAACAACCCCAATATATACTATATATATTTGGGGTGTATATATATATTTATATATTTAATTTGACCATCAATTGATAATAAATGATTATTTAGAAGAAAACACGACGTTAAATCACACATAGTTGAATATCTTTAATTTATTGTAAAATAAAACACGTAAGGATTTTATTTTCTATTAAAAGATTTATCTAAAATTAATGTGTTTTCAATCAACAAATCAAGCAGAATAAATCTAATAAAACAGAATCATAAATAACGTGCAACAATTTTCAGCAACCAAATGTAAGAAACTAAAATGAATGCATTTCTCTCTGCCACTAATGATTAATCTGTTGCTGTATAGGTTTTAATTTCAAAAGTTGTACTTTTCTTTACAAAAGTATATATCACTGTAGAAAAAAATATACACTGTATTTGCTTTTTTGTTGATCAAACACAAAGGAGTCAAATAAGTAATTCGGACAGACTTCAGACTGGCTGGAGTCAATAATTCATGTTCTACTTCTGAGGCGAAAGTATGGGTCATTTGAGGAAATTCAATATCAGATGAGCGTAATGGGGTTGAAATGAAAGTCTAGGCCACCAATTAACATAACACTATCTTGATTGTCAATCCAAATAAAAAAAAACTTTATTCATGTACTGTTTTATATAAATTTAACAAATTCAAAGCTTCTCACATACCGCCAAATAAAAGCCCCTCTATAAAGATGGAAGCCTTACATGAAAATTATTTTAGAAATGGTTGCATGCTTGTTTAGTATATTTGTTTTAATGCTGAGTTGATGGTATTATGGTTAAGTACATATGGTTTCACATGATATCTAAAGTGTTTCAATGACGTACTAAACCTAAGCGCATAGTTTAAATATACAGAGATAAATTATTTCATTATGCTTCGTAGGCTTACAGCGCATAGGTTTTATAAAGTGGCATAAATCATTATAATCTTACTAAATTCATTTAAACATTATTTGAGAAATCACCATGATTGAATTTAAAATATTATATTATGTAGACAAGGGCTCTTATAAGCATATAATTAAATGACAATGTCTACAAGTTGATCCTAAATGACATATTTCAGATGTTTTATGTGCTTGCCTTTTATCTCCACTATGAATGGAATGCCAGTGACTCTAATATTCTAAGTAAAGTAAATTCCCCAGTGTTTCACAGAAGATAGATTATTGAATATTGAAGTCTGGGCAGTGATTCATTTCGAGCCACTCTTGAAAGGTTGGGGTTGTAATGGAGAACGTGAGCGGGAAGCATCCAAACTCAGATAATATGATAACGTTGAGTGTATATAATCAATAGTGGAAAGCCGCAAGAGAAGCCCAAGATTTGTAAGCACTACAAAGCATTTGAAACGTTGCCTACATTTGATTTGATATAAACAAGGAATTCACAAAAAATATTTTTTTCTGCCAATAAACCTGGAGACTACAGTTAAAATATTATTTACAGATTGAAAAAAATAACTCTTATAGGACTCAAGCCAAGGACCTCGTGGTCGAAAAGTTTTCCATTCACTTAACAATGCGGCTGTACTTAATCATTCATACGCAATCTAATCTCTTATATAGTTTTATGCAGATTTCTTGCAACCAGAGCTGTAAACTGTGTGAAAAGTTTATTTATAGATGCGCATATTAATTGGATACAACCTGTTATGCTATTTTTTTGATTTATGATTTCGATATTTGCGTATCACGTCGATAGAAGTTTACCCTAGAAATCGGAGTAGCCGTGATATAGCGATTTAACCTAAAAAAACAAGTATAAAAATAGGAGTAATAGGAAATTCCTTAATATTAAATATTTTTTATCTGCTTACATGTAATACAAAGCCTTTAAGCATCATATGACGTAGAACAAGCTCCGAGGAACATGATAAGAACCAAGGATGGTATATAATGTATATCCAAAGGAAACCAATTTTTTTTATATAGTTTTATTATTAGCAGGGCTGATTGAACTGCTAATGTGTTGGAATTGAATTGTAATGGTTATGAAAAATATTTAAATTTTTTAGTAAAAATATATCCAGAAAAATAGTCTGATATATAAAAAATATTACAGTAATAATATTACGTATTATCAAAATTACTTTACTATTATTTTAACATATTCAATATAACGATAAAAAAAAACATAACGGCGTATTATACACAAGCTATTAAAAGAGATTTATTTGGTAGTTTATTATATCATTTATTTACTTAGGTTTAAATATATAACAAATAATAATTACTATTTATAATTAAGGCGTGTGATAAAAGTTATGATATCAAAGTATCATTGAAACTGATCACAAATGCATTGACATTTAATAGCACCACAGAAGTCGTTATGTCTTGGCTTTAAAGATTCAACAGATTGGGATTAAATGATTTAATAAAAAATAAGGTTAACCGTAGTTTTTCACGCAGTTTTGTTCTATTTATATCTTGGCTTGTCTATGTATATCTAAATTGCTTTACGATATTTTCTACTTGGTAAAAGAAACAACTTTAGCGGGTGTGAGGCTGAGGTTTGTTATCGAATCGCCACGGCGCGATTGGCTCAGACTATCTCTATCAGATTCTGGAAAGATAGGCATAGGTATAAAAAAATAATATATATTTGGTACAAGGTCTTGTGTTTCTGATTTTTTGTGCGGAAACTTAGATGTTTGAGGACAAGGAGAGTAAGAAAATCGATGCTTATGAAGAGTTGTACCGCAGATAAATGTATGTTTAGCTTTTTATGTTATTTAATGAACAGATGTGTAGATTAATCAGTCAGTATATACCATTATTATGAGATGAACCGTTTATTATTTAAATCCTATAGTATTCCATGTTTACAATAAATTTGATTAAATAATTATTTAATTGAGGTTACGTGACATATTTGCTAATGAAAGCTTTCGGCATATACAGAAAAAGCTCTCATTATCGAAGATTAAAGAAGTATGCATAAAAACCTAAGCTAAGCTAATTATGTTGTCAAAAAAATTATTATTAATTATGATGAAAAATATTGGTCAGGAGGGATAAATTACAAAATGATAATATTGATACTTAAAAACACTTTATAAGAAAAATACAATACCAGGTGTGAGAAGTTATGCTTCGTCGGTAAACGAGATAGACTTTCACATTCAAAAGTATATTAAATTTAATTTACTTCAACCATATTTGTTGGCATTTAAACTAGAATTATACGCTTGGAAGATATCCATGGCTATTTTACGAGCCAGTTCCAGGCTGGCGGAGTACATGGGGGAATATTAATAAGTTTCATGATATGTGATGGCGAACGAAGCACCTGTAGAGATGTCACACGAAGGCGTTAAATTTATAGAAAAGTATCTCTCTCGTCACTCGCCTTGTTCCAGCCTGCTGCTCGTCATCTCTCCACCAGCTGCTGCTTCTAATTAAATAGTGAATTCACTAAGAAATAGGCTCTATTACAGAATTCAAGGGTGCTTTATGGGGTAAGCCTTATGAGGGATTTCAAGACTTGTTTTAATCACCAATAGCTGCAACGCCGTTTAAAGTATAAATATAATACACAACTGCATTACTTTGCAAGCAGTTGGAAGCTTCAAAAAGTAATTGCGTCTGTATACAGTTTCATGTGTCCGGCATTTGTTTTATATACAGAAAAATCCAAAGAGCGTTAATTATCAACACAAATACGTTTAAATGTCTACCTTAAAGTTTCATTCATTTTACTACGTGCTTAGTCGATTGGGGTGTTTTAATAAAGTAAATGAAATTATTAGAAAAAAATTGTTATTATATTTGAAATATGATAGAAAAAATAAAATTTTATATAGAAATTACAATCATAAATATATTTTATAATATAAAAACACGATCCAATATAAATCTAGACGCATCAAAAATATATTTTTTTATTAAGGGTTTTAAATTGTTTTTTTTTATTACATTGAAAACTTCAAACAATTCTTATGCTTCGAAAGGGTATATTTCGGCGAAATTCAAGATGAATAACCTTAGCACAATAGATTTAATGGAGAAGATCGCATAAAATTTCGCATCTATGAACAAAAGACATATCGGCGAGAGAAGACATAAAATCGTTGTGTCCAATCAATTATTTTTATCTGCAGATTAAATTATTGAGAGTGAAAAAAGACCGAGAACTTTTTCTTTGGAGGTTGTTCCCTTCTAGAGGTGGGTTATATTTATATCCCAGAGATTCCACAAACTTTATGTCCTTAATAATTATCTTCATGTCTGCTATCTTGGCCTTTTCCCTTTTCCTACTTCCGATTCTAAACTTGCGTACAAGTTCCCGTCAGTTGGACTCCTTCAGCGCAGGAATATCCTATTAAAGCTCGTATATCAAACGAATTACATTTCTCTATTCCACCATGTCATAAAACATTATTACTTTTATAATTTACAGTTCCCGAGTATTTTCAGGAAGCAGGAAATATATTTATATTTTATTCATATCATTAATGAAATGCAAATAATTTACCGGGTATACTTTATAATTAGATTTATGCAGTGTGATGCGATCATTTGATGGCTTTAGAATTACTGCCAACGCACAATAAAATCGTTAAGCCTCATGGTCTTTTGTTTCCAGTAGTGAAGGCTTTGCATTTAAAGAAAAAATAGACTACCTTTTTTTCAAATACAGTTATTGAAAATTTTAAATATTTCATTAAGTCTTTATTATTACTTATAATCTCTTGCTAGACGCTACGGTAACATTTATAAGACTTTATCATTACAGGAAATTGATGACTTTCATCACCTCTCAAAATTATATATTAAATTCTCGAAAGATCATTTCATAATAACAAGGAAAAGGAACAACAACTTATTTGTAATTTCCACTCGGTTGAACTCAGATAACATCTTGCAGTGACTTTTGCATAGTAAAGATGATTATAAAAACCCTTCCGGTAGAAATTATATTATGTTTATCATTCTAAAATGTTTAGTATTCGTAAATGCTTGTTTATGTTTATTATTATCAATGAAGCATTCAATATGAACATAAAACTGTGCAGGTCGATGAAAATACTCTTCATCTAGACATCTAGAGTAAGCCAAGTTTTGATTCATAACAAAGATAAAACGTAATCTTAAAGAACTGCTAACATCCCTAAAAGTAACTAAATATATTTCTGTTTGCAAAGAATCTAGTATATTTAATTTGCAAATTCTAGTTTAACTTAAATATTAAAAAAGTGTATGTACTACCACGAATCGCAAATAAATGCACTTTGAATATAATTAATAATAAAATACATTGAAAGTAATTGTCACTGGAAAATATATGAGAAATTCTATGCTTAAATACATAACCACTTAAAATTATTCTTAAACTCACGGAAATATAATATAAAAAGCTAAAATATATATTTTTTAATGTATACCAGCCATGTTTAAATGTTATAACGCAAGGTTTCTTGATAATTATAGAATAATTGTGATTCACCTTTGAATGAACACTTGAAATGGAAATTCATGTATTCATGTCTCAATTTGAATTTCTACCTTGAGGAGAAAAAGCACATTTTATGATTAACTTGAATAATTTACATTTTTAAATTGCAATGAAAGTAAGCAGACAATTTTTGAAGGAGAAAAGGCAATAAATCAACCCCTATCCAGTGTGAACTGGCGATATTTAAAATTTATTTGACGTTATCTTCAACTGAACTAAAAATTGTAAACACTTGCGAATGAATTTGCGCAACATGAAAATTTTCAGATCATTGAACAAGATTTAAGCACTATTTGACACATTGACAAGATAACTATAAATAAAAATATTATGTATTAAAAGTCTTTTAATTTAGTTTGCTTTACTGGGAAGTCTACCATTTAAAAGTAATTTCTATTAATAGTCATAGGTTTGTTAATTATAGTAGTATAAAAATGTTGTTATTTATAGACTTTAATTTATTTTGGATACAATTTTAAAATTTATATTTTAATAGAATAATAAGTAACAACATGATATTTTAAGCCGACAAGAAGTTTGTCAAAAAAATATATTTAGTGTTATTTGTGTTTTATGTAATTATCAAGGCGAGGTGAATAAACTTTGATTAAAAAAACCACATATTCCATATAACAACGGATTAAGTTCTCAGGTCGCTTTAGCCTCGGGTTGGGGTATGCATCCCTTTAGTGATCCTTAAATTTTTTCAGGCGTAATTTTTTCAGTGACATGTGGTTTTATGTAAATATATTATGTATAAAATATACACAGTGAATGTGTGTTTTTTTTTTTAATAATTTAATAATATTTTTTTTGGAAGAGAAAGTGTAGCCTACATAAAGAATAAAACTAAAATAAAGGAAGCGAAATTCTCATGGTCCGGTCAAAAGAAGGTTCAGTACAATTTCCTGCCCGGTGATCATCCCTAAAGTAGGGTTTGAAGACCGGACAGTAACAAAACTTAATTATAGGAAGCGTCTTGCAAAGTGTGGTCTTCTTTTTAAGTACCCTCTGATCCTTAATTAATATCGGGGCGTAAACAGGGAAACTTTTGTCAAGCAAGTTATTGGAAAAATTAATCGTCTTCTATTAAGCATGCAACGTGCTTTTCAAAAAATTAATTAAAACTTTAGAGCACTAAGCTTATTTAAATTTTTTAATATATATGCAGAGGAGATGAAAACTAAGATTTGAAATTAACGAATTATGAACTATGTTTGGATTTATTAAATATTTTCTAAATTTGTTTCACAAAATACATATTTTTTTATTGGGTTTATAATTACATCCATAAATAAAAATAGTGTTTTTAATCTTCAAAGGCTAATTTTAATTGTACTTATTTATTAATTGACGTTAAAGCAATATTAAAAAAATGATGTAAAAAAGAAAAACAAAAAATTTGTACGGTTTTGTTTATAAAAAACAATTTAATACAAAACATTATAATTTTTCTCAGCAGAAACATAAATATAAGTTAATAAAAGAAAATTTGAATTTAAAAGGGTTTTTTCTCAAAAAAAATATTTTTCTTCGAGGTTAAAGGTTACTAATCCTAATATTTTAGTTTACCTCCTTACAAACAAAATCTATTTACTTATAAAACGAAATTTGGAATATCTATATTACTGACATTAAATAGGGAATCAATAGGTACCAATAAAGTATCCCTTAGAAAAGGCGACATATTTTCCTCCCTTGTGTAATAAAATCGGTATATTCTGAAAGTTTTCATCACTTTTGTTGAGAGATTCGCGCGGAGTAATTGCCTTGGTTTAATGCATCCTCCACACAATATGCCCGTAAAGCTCATCACCCTTTAACTTCTGCCAATCATAAAACCGCTGCAAGTTTTTCAGAACTGTCTCATAAAGCTGGGATATCAAATTCCTGAAAGGGGATGCTTTCAAATCGAATGCCAATAACCCCAGAATCTGCTGCAAAGAAAGCAGAAAAAAAAGCTTTTATTCGACAACACTATCTAACTGATTTGGGATATCAATTTATTTGCAATATTTTATTTAATAAAAAATAGCTTTGCTTAAGCTCGGGATTCTTTATTTATTTATGGGACGAAAGCTCCTTTTATTTTGTTCTTTAAGCAATGCTAAAGTAGACATATTATATATTTTTCGTATTAACTTATTACTTGTTTTATGTTTACGCCATTAATATTTTTTATTGTAATTTTATTAAAAATACCTTTTAAACTAGCTTAATTTTAATATAAAATTTCTTTAAACAACTTAATTTTGATTAATCTAATATTATTTTTTTGCATAATATAAAACACATTTTTGCATATCCCTACTACTTAATTTGTGAAAATACCTAGATAAGGAGAAGCGAAATTAAAAAGTTTGCTTTGAATTTGGGAAAAGCTATCAGACGGTGCCACAAAAGCAAGAATAATGATTTCCTATGGTTTTCTTGCTATACAAAGCAAATGCCGGATACGTTTTAATTCAGACGCAGATTCTACTCTACTTCTTTCTTGCAGCCTCTTACATTTGCATGGCAGTGCGATTATAGGCTTTGCGTTTCGGCTCCATGTAAATAAAAAAATCTAGTCAAATGATTACAATCGATAGTAAAATATTTTTATTGCACTTTTGTGACATAAGTAAGAAATGCTTATGCTTACTTAAGAATAAATAAGTTTTCTGATATAAATAAGTAAGTAAGCAAGTTTTGTGACATGCCATTTCTCATTTACGTGTCAATCGTTGGACCATCTGCGTATATATTTTACAATAGCACTCATCAACACAAAGATTTATTTTAAGTTTAATATATTACATCCATGAGACAACACACGTTAATCTTGCATAACACCCTTGTGATATAATTCAATTTAATTTTATTAAGCGACACAACAATTAGTTATGGCATTAAATTTATATTTATTTGACACAATTCACGCAATTATTTCAAACACTACGTTACCTATTTAATCTGCGCACCTGCCGCAAATCTAACCCCCCTGTCAGTTACTTTAATCAGTCATATAATACGAATACTCTGACATCACACTTTTCATGCTTACTACGTCTTGTTTAGAAAATAGTGACGAAATAATATATATATATTTTTTTTTAATAGCAAAATTTAAAGAAATTGTGTGGTAGAAGTATTTAAGCCTAATGATTTGTTATAAAATAAAATTTGAAAAACTGCGATGCTTAGAATTTTGAATGCATCGGCTTTCATGGCGTATATGATATAAATATATACACGGTCCAAATGTGATAAAAATATTTTTATTACTCATGATTTTTGATTCACCTTGTACAATAACAAAGTGTTTTCTTTAGAAACAGTCAATTCTATATATATCCGAATTTGCTTAAGGCTGTTTCAGGGGTAGAGCCAACCCCTCTGTCTATTTCGTACCTCCCTTAATCCAACGCGCCATTGGGCGCCTCGTGTATCGAACGGCAATACACTTTTACGGGTAATGGGCCTACTTAGTATCATTACTATTGGAGTTGGCAGATTAAAAATGAGCAAATAAAAACCAGATGACCCCAACACGCCAGACGCTGGCAGCATCTGTAGGCGTACGTTGAACTCTACCTGCAGCCAGTATTGAATTATCAAACCGCGTCGATTCGTGATTTATTTATGCGACGCTTCGACTCCGGTACTGAAACCGTTTTTTAAGAAATAAAAATATCTCTTAATGTCTTAAATAAAAAATAAATATAATTTTTTTTAAAAATTATATCAGTACTAGACCTGATACTTCGAAACAATATTAAACACATAAAAAACCCTTCAAGAAAATTATTATTCAAATGTTGAGATCTCTTAATCAATATTATATCCTTAGGACGAATGGAGTTCATTTAGATCAGAAAATTTTTTTTTTTAACCTATTTTGAAATATTTAGTTTTTATATATATTTTCTCTTTATATTTTAATGTATAAATTCTTATCAAAAAGCTATCTATAGTATAAGTTCTTTACTTAGGAAACTTATTAAGAAAAGCTTTGTCCCTTGTTATGGCGTAAAGATGTACATAAAGCTACAATTTCTTAACATACAAAAAATACCATCGTAGCTAGTTTATTTAAAATTATTAGTTTTCATAACAAATTAAAAAATCGATTTTCCAATGAAATGTAAAATTTTCAAAAAATAATATTTCAATCCGGAAATTAAATTTACTTCGTTGCTTTATAAGATTTTTGCTAACGCTTTGATATTTTTTACTAACATATGTTTTTCTTTGGAAATAAAATTTCAAGTAAAAATATTGGAACTTAAAATGATGTTTGAGTATTTGAATACACGCTAAAGTAAGTTTATATTTAAAAAAAATATATTTATAAATAGTTGTAATAACGTTTTAAAATAAATACGAAATAATTTTACAGTGACATATTATTGGAAATAAAACGTACAAGACATAAAATTAGCAATTGAATTTTCCACTATAGAAATATAATCCATTACATGCAATATATTCTCTTTCAAATAATCTGTGAGTAATTTTATCAATAACCGCTGAAATACCATAGTCTTTCAGTGGATTTGAACAAAGGGTAATTCGATATTGTAAATTTATTGTGTCTGAAAGGACATTGGCTCGACGTCGGAAGCACCACTCAACGGTAAACAAACTTTCTTGGTTCTGGCCATTAACAGAAATTTGGTAACTTTTGAAATTATATTAATGAAAGGGAAGATCAAAAGTTAATGGAATACACATTAATCGTAAAAGTTAATGAAAATATGCCTCTATAATCACAACATTTACAGTGTGTAAAATATTTTAATTTTCTCCGTTCACATAAAAAAAACATAGCTTGGTATTTGAATAAAAAAATAATGAATTCAAGTAAAATTGTAGTTAAAAATACGATATTAAAATCGTAATTATAATAACAATAAGAATAACTTTAAAAACGATATATCATTAGAAAATTAAAAAAATGATGTAAGCTTTTATTACATTAAGTACTCTTATTTGGATAAAAAAATTCATTGTCGCTTATTTTATTGATAAATTAATTAATCACTAATCAGAGAAGGTGATATAAAAAAGGTTTTTTATAACACTGTATTTTAAACCCTGTAGAATGTAGTTGGAAACTTTTAATGTAAACTCCATAATGGAAGGCTTGTGGGCTCAAACCGACAATGACAAAAGTTGAATAATTTCGAAGCTTGAATTATAAATTATACGGAAGCACCTTTTGATTTTTAGTTAATTTTTGCTTTTAAATATACGTTTTCATAAATATCGATACTTTAATAATTCATAACTAGCAGCTATAGCGATTTGAAACATAATTATTCATGCTACTTTAACTTGTAACACACTTTAAAACTACAAATATGAATAGTTTTAGTCGGTGAGCACTTTTGCCTTTTACATTCTAAAGAAGTACTTAAAACGCCAATGCGTTCACAAACGAAAGAAATCATAATTTCCATACGGTTCGACCATTCCTATCTGTTGTTGAAAATTTATTTATATCATTGCTAATCCTGCTTCAGGAAATGAAGATAATAAATAAAAATTAATAGAAAAACAGGTCATCCTATTTTTGAAATATTTATCTCATTCTTGTATGTCAACAGTGGTACAATAAAGATTTTATAATACATGTTATTGCTTCTATCTGTCTATTAATGTCATGCTTTTGAGAATATTTCAATATAATTAGTAAAAAAAATGGCATGCGTCACATTAATAACTTTTACTGTAAATTCTGAATATAAATTATGAAATAGAAAATTAAATTGTATATTTGTAACTAAATTTTATTTTGTAATTTAAGTTCAGAAGTATTTGGACGTATTTTAAAAACTTAAACAAGAAACTTTTATAAGTTTAAAACAGGGTTTATTTCTGTTACAGACTTTACGTTAACTTATTTTAAAATAAAGCGAATCATATTTTATGAATACTTCCGCTAACAAGTGTCAAACGCGAATAAGAAATTGAGGTAATTTTGCCAGCGAGCGTTTGATTTATGTCTATAGAGGGAAGATAATGATTTGCGGTCTGCTTTTCAAGACTTTTTCTCACAAAAAATGTCGACTTTGGAAATTTTTTAAAGAGTTTCAGAGAATTCAGATGCTTACTTATAAATATTATGTTTGTAAAAGTTCATATTAATTTTTTTTGGGTTTTCAAAGATGAATTGTAGAGATAGCATAAATAATTTAATCTGAAAGTGTATAATTATAATAAGTAAACTGAAATATAATAAGTATGTGATATAATAGGCAATAATTTGAACTTGTAGAAATTGACACCGTGGTTATTATAATGTTTTTTAAATAAAAAAATTATTTAATGTCTAATACATTAAATATGTATATCTCAAATACAAGATTTTATGCATAAGGATAATATTATCCCCAAGTATCGATTAACGAGTATTCCCATTAACTGTATAATTGTATCACAAGTCTCAAAGATCAAAATTACAAACTGAATCAATTTCCATAGTAGGAAATTTAATGTTAATAAATTGTTAATTGAAATAGAGATGTATACAGATAAATCACGTTTCACTGTTATCATATTATTGGTTATTAAATTGACAAAAATACTTGTTAAATTACTAACCGTTTTTATTAAATCGAACTTTACTTCTAGCGATAAATAATAGCAATAGATCAACGGGTGGCTTTTTCTATTGTTGAGTGGTTGTTCGCAGGAGCTCCCACAATAAATTACGGATTAATTGATCTGTAAATCCTGCGACCGGTTTGATTAATTCATTCGATAATGAAATAAACCCAAGGCTGTTAAATTAAATGTGTTTTCGGCCGATTCATCAAACACAGTGATGGCGGCCAATAGAGAAAAGTCAGAGGATAAAAAGAACGATTAGAAAAGCCCACCTAGACAATAAATTTGTCACGCAATTATAAAATAACCGCTAGTATGTCTATGCAATTTATATGTATATATATATATATATGAAATACGTTCTCATATATTTATATAAGTGACACGTAATGAAGTCGTAGGTTTGAATCCCACATTAAAAAAATGAGTCAAAAATATGTAATCATTTCAATACGGTTTCAATATAATAGCTTTACAATTGACTAAAGGCTATATAATATCGACTGGGGATTATACTGACAGGGTGGGGGTGTATGTGAATCTATACCCCAAGGCTTAAGAGCCAACCGTTCAAACCACTGAGCCAACAAACCAACCAAAGTTTAAGGTTGTTGCTGTTCTAAACAAATCGTCGGTATAATGGTTAGTGATTAGTGGCCTGGGATTTAAGGGGAATATGTCACTAACTACATCGTTTCTATTTAAGGGTTTGTTTCATAAGTTTGTGTAGTACACGTCAAGTATTCAATACAACTTGATTTACAATCGATAATTGATATTAAACTTAATACAATGTTGTTTATTCTAGGGCCTTGTGATTTAAGATAAACAAGCAATACGTGTATTAAAATAATCTGTGATCTTTTAAACCAACGGTTTAACTACCTGTGCAACAAGTTAAACTTTTCAATTAACAGGCTGTTTCATGCAAACTGTGAGTGTTAATAAGTTTTTAAATACTAATTAATATATGTAAAATTATCCGCAAACATTACACGCGATTATAACATTTATTTTATTTAAACTTCAATAACATTTGGTTTGGGATAAATGGTGTATGGTTCAAAGTATTAACAAAAACTTATCATAACTTTAACTTAGATTCTCGAAATTAAAATTTCTCGGCATTCCTATTTAAATCCATGATCGTGGATTGATCTACTATTAAAATAATGAATATAATACACATGTATTATTAATATGAATATTTACTAGAAAACGTATCAAACAACAAATTTAACTATTTTAAAAATAAAACTATATCACTTATATGAAGACGTGCAAAATATCAACATAGTTTTTTCGTACCAGAGATTTTTAGGTTTATAAGATTTTATATTTCATACTTAATGATTTTGATGTACTTACAATGAAAGCAACTTGAATTTGATAAAAATTATTGAGCATTACTTATTATACCGTTTTATAATATATTATTAGCTTTTTAAATATTTTTGGATATTTCAAAACTTAGCATTAAAGCTTTTACTATATATATATTCAATATTAATTACAACGATAGGAAAAATTAAATAAATTTAATGCGAGATATTTTACTCAACGAGACATGTTTCCAATATTCTAAAACCCGCTAATAGAGAGGGTAACCGAATCTCTTAGTTGAGTACACAAATTGAGTAATACAGGAACCTGTTAAGCGGTCCATTTTCCGGCTCAAAATTAAAAGGCCGTATTGACTTGGGTCTTTATTGGGTTCATAGACCCCAGTGGGGCTCGGTCCAAGGGCGTCTGTTTACAATGACGTCCCGTGAAAAAGATGGGACGTTTATTCAAATGCACGTCCTCCGAGGCCCGAAGTAATTTTTATACCGCGACTTGATTTTCTCGGAAAATTTTCAATTTTCGGACGTTGGAAAATTTGTGTATGCCTCCTTTGCTTTTTATTCAAAAATAAAAATATTTTGTGCTATGTCGTGATCGAATCTGTAATTTACAAGTATTATCATTTTGAGTTGTATTTTATTTTTTAAAATGATAGATACTCAAGCAAAAATAAAAACAAAAAACAACAGCTTTACAGGATAAGTCTGTTAATGATTTATTAAAACCATTTAAATATTTTTATTTAAGAATTATAGAATCTACTAGACAAAACGACTGTTTATTATATAATAGTAAACAGTCGTTATATACTGTAACCCCCACATCTATCTGCTTAATAATAAATTCCTCCCTTTCATATAAACGTTACAGGGGATAGAAGCTTTTCCAATTGCATATGCTTTAGTTACCACGTCTTTTGTGCTTTAAATTAAAATTTTAAATACTTTGCGTTTAATGTATTTTTGTTAGAGTATGAGTACTATGATTTTATATGCTATGAAGCTGTAACTATTATAAACAATTACTTATTTTTTAATACTAAATGGAATTTCACAATCTTATGTATAATACTTCTTGCACGCTACTGGTTGGTGGCAATCACTAAAAGCGAAAAAGTGGAGAAGAAAAAGAAAGGTGTTTGACTAACGCTGGATAGATGTTGGAAAAGGAGTGTCAATATTTAAAAGAACGTCTAGCAAGTCAGCATTTTTACCCGAGAACTCACTAAGAAACTTTTACAACAATAAATCACTATCTTTGACGTAATTGCACATTTCCACTCCAAGTTCCCACATCATCAAAGAAAAGACAAGGATTTATTTTCAATATATGTATAAAAGTAAAAACACATTAAGCTTAGAAAATATACTTGTTTTGGTTACGAAATGTAACGTCTTCTATTTTAGTTCGGAGGCTGTATTTTATTTATGAGATTATTATGATTTGTAAAAGAATATTGTGAGCAACAGTTGGTATTCTAGTAATTCGTTTGGAGCACTGAACGATTTTTCGGGCTTCGTTCCCACAGCTCCCACGCAGAATGCTGGTTGCACAGAAAACGAATTTGTCTAGATTATGCACTCTGTTTATTTTGGTTGAAATAGACAAGAGACAAGCTCGAAATATACCAAGGCTAGATAAAATGTATTTGACGATACGAGAAGATGACAAGCTGGATGCTTTTGTCTGTGAGGCATAACATGTTTGTTGAAGTACCATAGCGAGAAATATATATATATAATATGCAATGTCTTGCTGCAAAAGTATACATTGAGAAAATGCCTGCATTCAATAGTTTTGAATTTTTTTATACATACAGTAAATATAGAATCGTTTATCTCATAACATCTCATAAATATTCCGAAGACTGATATGAGAGCATTCATTAAAAAGATGTCTTCAGAAGATTTGTATGATGTTCACGTTTATGTATACAAATTGCAAAAACAACTCTCTTATAGCATTTAGAGCTTAAAAAATAATAATGACACAAATTTTTAACTCAGATTTATAGTATTGCACGAATCAGCATTAAAATTGTTTATTTTTATACAACATGGTTTATTTACTCATTGCTCGTATAATTAAATCAAGTTGTTTCTATAAATATTTTAGAGCAGCACTAAAACTAAAGAGCTTTAAAACGATTAGTCAAAAAACAGACTACGACGACATTAAACTGTACTCAAATAATACTCACTTAGGTAAAAGGGTGTGCATTAATCGGTTTATGCTTTTACAACTAGAAATTATGTTTGTTTGTTGGATGAATGTATTGCAAACGTGTAATGTATTTTTAAACATTCTGTGATTATTTATTTCATAAAAAAAATCTGATTTAAAAATCGCCATTTAGAAGAGGTATTTCAACACGGGCAGTCGGGTTTTATTTGTATGTTAATGCATATCTTTTGCTCTGAAATAGAAGTTGCGTCTTCAGGTAAGGGCGGGCTCGGGGGTGGAGTGAAAGCCTCGAGGGATGATCGTTAGGCCCAAACGAATAGTTGGCGTCCAGGCTTCGTACGAAACCGGCCCGTTTCCATGGCGACCGAGAGCATTGGCAAAAATTTTCCAACTCGTTGTTGACGCCTCCACGCGCGAATTTATTGCATTATCATAAATTATGGAGATCGAGTGAAGACGGGTGTGTGTAGTTTATGAGACTCGTCGCTGGCCTGTGTCGCTATTATCGGAAATGTAATAAGGAAGTGAAGAGTAATAGCGGCGAACGATGTTATCATATTTCTAAACCTATACGTTGGAAAAAAATTTCAACTATCTTTTTATATGTTTTTATTGGTGAATTTTTTACTCGCGTTTTTATTGGTTTAAAATTAAAACGAGCTTGGAAAACTTTTATATACACTGTATATATATTTTTTTAATATGTTGACCACATAATAAGACATTAAGACAGGTGTAAGGGCAGATTTATTCAATACTCGATAATCTTAAGACAGACTCGTATGCGTACGTTTAATGAATTTTCGAGTAGGAATCATTTTTCATTCGTGGGCTAATATGTGATTTATCGAGGTTTTCAGAACTATGAGCGGCTAAAAGAACACTTAGATTATGTATCGGTTTATATACGACAAGCAATACAATGTGAATTGACATTTAGACATGTTGAAGATGAAAAATATATGATATTTGTTTTCTCTCGTGAAATCAAAATTACCCGCATATAGAAGAAAAAGCATTTTTTATTTTCCAAATACTTATCTTGTGACTATTGAAAACATATATACATAATTACAAACTATTCGCTTGTTAAGATATGGGGTTAATTTAATGTAAGCAAAGTCATTAAAGCTGCTTTACCTGTCATTAAACAAGCAATAAGGTAGTAATTAAACACATTAAATGTCAATCTCACCTTAACTTAGGAAGCCTGTAATGATCTCTAGTACTTAAGGGTGCGGTTACATCTCATACTTAGCTATTCACTGTGTGAAAATATTGACATCCTTTGTCATTATTATATATTTACTTATGACTTCTGTTTTTTTTTAAAATAACTTGGGGAATTTTTTTTTTAGGTACAGCTATTACATAAATCTTAATTATGAATTTCCTTTTTTTATAAGATTATTTCGAGTAAATTTTTTAAGAGAAGTTAATTTAATTAAAATGCTAGATAATAATTACTAATTTACATTTTTATTTATCGAAAAAACTATTTTTTCTGGACTATTTTTTATAACTTTACTGACGTTAAACAATCAGTAATAAATCAAAGTTTTTTTTTACTTTTTCAACTCAGACCGAAGCATTTGGTATAAAAATATTGAAAAGTGGACTATTATAATTCTATTTTATCAATATTTTTTTATTTATAAAGATCTGAAAATCGTAGAGCCTTTTTATTTACCTAGTCTAGCTAGTATTGCATTAATTGTTTCTACCCTTTTCTGTTTCGTATTCGTTTAAATTATCCCAAAAGTATACAACCAAAAAATAGAATAGACTAATGGCTAAAGGCTTAAAAGTGTATTAAGACAAAAATGTTAAAAAAAAAAAAATATATATATTAATATAAAAAATACATAAAGGGTAAAAAGATGCTTGCAAATATAAATATGAAGAAACTTGAAATATATTGATTTGAGTTGTACTCTGTTTCTTTGTGTTTGTTTTATTGTATTGTATGAAATAAAAACAACATTACAAATAACGCGTTATCTGGTTTGTGTCAATTTTCTCGTCTAGGGATCAGATTGTTATTGGTAAAATATTGTCAAAAGAAAAGCTATTTTAGTGTCGGCCCTCTACGCAACCCGAAGGTTAATGTGAATTCTGAGACATTGTTTATCGGATTTAAATTGGATGAAAATAAGTTTTTAAGTTTAAACTCATAAATTTTATCCCGATTGGCATCCCATCATTCAATTTGAGATTGTTTAGAGATTTATTTCACTTTCGCACTGTTTTCTTCGACAAGTGATGTTCTAAGTTTATTTTACAAAAAAAAAATATTTTACAGGTTATTTTTATGATGATTTCTTTTTTAAAGTTTATATTATTGGTTTGATTAAACTGTAAGTCACTGAATAAACTAGTAAAATAAAAACTATTTATCAAACTGGCTTCCAGTGTTTTCAGCCAATGAATAGCTATTTAATCAGTTTCTTTTTCTAATGCAATGATTTATTGATGCCATAGAAATTATTTTAATGGGTTTAAATAATTAATATTTACAAAAGTTTTACAATAATCATGCTTTCTCTCCAACGTGTCTGCCTGAAAAGAGAAGAGATTACAGGAGAGGTCAGTTTCAGACATAAAAACACCCCCACTATTTTTGAAGCACGTCTTGCGCTAAAATCTATAATTCTACATAAAAGTCAGTTTGTTATTAAAACATAGCCACCATATGTTTACTCGACTTTTAAGTATGAATGTTTATCGAGTAAACACATTTTTTTTATTTCATTGAAAAAACAGTCTAGTCATTATTTATTTTCAATGAGATTTATTTGCCTAGCTGTTTATGAAACGAAAAATATTAAGATTCTTCTATTAGTTATAATACATAAATGAAAAACTAAATTGACTTATTAAATATTACTTTGCTTTAATAATATAAAACACAAAAACATAGTGCCTTAAATTTTAAATATGCTGATTTTAAAAGTCGGTTTTTGGTTTAGTTAACATATTTTTAACATAGTAATTTAACATAGTTATTCATAACATAGTTATGATATATTTTTAATTATTTTTGCTGTGGCAGTCTTTTCTACATTGCTGTTAATAAACACTAGTTCAATTTATGGACCAATTCACCAACATTTGCAGCACGAAGTGATCGTCCGTGATACTCACAAAATATGAATAGTTATACTACATCTATTTTAATTTAAAAGAAATGACTTTAGTCAACAGGTTTTTTTAGTTGTGAACATCGATTTAAAAGTCAAATGAACGCCTTTGAACAGCCTCCAAAAATATACCTATAATTCTTTTTTTTCGCATTAAAAATAAGAGTTATTGTAGTATTATTATGAGACACATCTTTTCACAATGCGCAAAAAGCAATCAACGAAAGTGTTGACGATTTTTAAGAAAAGTAGAATTAATAGCCTCTATATGGTCGTTTTTCGTACTGCTTTTCCAAATAAACTTCCATTGTTTTAATTTATGTTTAAAGGGGGATCTGATAGTTTAATATATATTGATAAAAAAATATTCATAAGTATAGACTATTTCAAGAAAGGCTAGAAAGAGCATTACGATTTTTTTTATGATTAAGCTATATGACAGTACATATATATAATTTTTCTCTTTTCTTACATTATTTCATACATTTGAGTATATACAACCCTCATTAAGAAAAATAATTGAGTACTCCAGACTCGTGAATAATTCTTTTAACGTAAAAAAAACACAACATAAAAATCGATTTGATTATTTTTCAGCATCATGGTTGCCAATGATTTCAATAAGATAAGTCAAAGTGGCACTAGATATATTTTATTCCACCGTAAAACTAAAGTTTCGTCACTGTGTATGACGCTAAAGCTCTATATTTTATTACCAGTTGTAGTGGAAAGTAATGGCGTATCGTTAAGATTCATAAAATTAATATGGAAACATCTAAAAGCTTTATAGTTTTTATTTACATACATATCAAAAAGGCTGTAAATTAAAATACATGTTGGATGGGATGTCATTTTAATTAAGATGACAGTCACTTAAAATGGCAAGTAAGTTCAATTGTATAAAAAATATACGCTGAAAATAAAAGTCTTACTGATATTTAAAATGAATAATTAGTATTGTTGAGTTATAATTTAAAACAAACAGTTGATTTAATGCAGTTTATATTGATCGACTTATCATTACTTATTGAATTTTAAACGTAAAGCCTACATACTGTAAACTACAAATAATCAGGGGAGAGTCATGAGTGTATTTTGAATATATCACTTGGTAATATTATGAGGATCGGTTTCAAATAAAATAAATTATAATAAAATTTAAATTTAAAACAATTTAAAAATGTATTACCTCAACAAGCGTGCTTAGTCATCGAACAAATAATTGTCAATACACAACTACATAGCGTATGTAAATAATGGTTAATATTTTCTTCAAGTGACAGAGGTACGGTGAGTAAACGAATTTAGTAACCAGCCCGTGACAGCCTGGAGATGAGGGTTTGATTCCAACCTTCGTCTATTTTGGACAAATGGAGCTTTATTTACATTCATCTTATAGGTTTACCTTAAAAACGTCATGTTAATTATTGGAAATTTGTACATGTACGTATTTATTAAAGTTATTTCAACAATGGTTTTAAATTTCGATATGCCGATACAGTAGCTGTTACCGCTTGGGCACAAAATGAGTTTTTAAATTTATAAAGGTTTCCAAGTTTATTTCTTGTCTTGTTTCAGGCCCAAATACAGACCTTTTACAGGAATAAGCAACCAGAATGACATAATAAATACAAAGGTAGAGCATTGAACAATTATGGGTTCTACTATCGATTGCGCACTTATAAATATCACGGTGACTAAAGATTGTAGAATATATGTAATGATGTTATTATGTTGATATCTTATAAAGTTATAGTAACAAATGTAATTTACACAAAAAATTATATCAAAGAACTTTTTTTTAAAAATCTAAAGACACGTGTTTATTTCATAAAATGTGATATTTTTATACTTAAATAAATTAACACGACACTTTGAATAATTTTTAAATATAAATATCCCAGTTTTAATTTTAATATTCCAAATGTTATAAAGTATAGTAAAATCGATAAATTGCTTAGTTTTAACTCAGAAATATAAAACGTACTTAGTCTACGACCGCAAGCTATAGTTTAAGATCCCTTAGTAGAATTTTCCAGGTTCTCTCAGGCAGGTAAAAAAAGGATTGTTTTCACTTTTGCTGCCCTCCATCTCAATTACGACCCACGCTTCCAACAGGTGGGCTAGCAGGGTTAGATACACCCTTGGGAGTAAAAACCCACCCCAGGGACTGAGTCTCGAAACTTATCCCCAATTGTTACGCAAAATAAAATAAAAAAACTGCACAGAGAATTTACCAAACTAATGAACTAATTTAATATGCAAGATTTTTAAATTTCTTGCTAATGAATTAAGACTGCAAAAGCTTTCGCTAATTTAAAAATATGAAATAGTTTAATTAAATCCTAAGCTTTCAAACGCAATTTTGGTATTTGAAATATTGTATTGTATGTTTGATGGACGGGTTTTTTTTGAGTATTATTTTTGTGTGTCGTCAAGTTATCTAGTTTATAACATAAAAGTCATCTTATAAATAAGTTGGACTAAACGAAGATAGTTGTTAAATTATATAGTTTTGTTTTCTTAGGACTTTCTTAATTGTGAATGTGTATAGTCAGCACAAAGCCATGCAACTTAATGGATCAAAGGGCTCATTAAACGAGATGTGCCATTAATTCTATAATTAGTATGTATACAGCGTGTTTGTATCCGGGATCATGGTACCTAGGCCATATTGGAGAATTCTTATACTTGCGAAACCTTTTTTAATCCAAGAAAAACAATATCCAAAGAGAATAGGATCAAAGAAAGCAAAAGGAAATGGAGGAAAAAAACCATAAACAAAATAAGTACCCGTGTTTTATGGCTAATGAATCTGTTAATAAAATTTATTTTTTTATATTTATGAGATGTTTATGGTTTAAAATCCAATAAATGATTATTTTTAATTATGTATTGTTTTTAAAAAATCCCAGCTGATTTTGTTAAGTGCTTTTTTACGAATTAAAAAAAATTCAAATCTCTTATGTTTACAGTATATATATATATAAATATCAAATAATGTTTATAATATCTCTAGTTAATCGGTGTACACAATTAGGTCATCGCAATTGAAATTATGCGTGCATATTAATTTTTCAATTTCACAGCGATGATAATAATTGCCGTGCCATTGCATTTGATTTTATAAACAAGCATTTTTCTGCGCACTGACTATCAATTACGCAAATGCCAGAGACAATGTCACCTCTAACTGTATACAAATTATCTTATATTGTTTTCGTTTCAACATGTTTATTATGAACAAACGTATGTCTCAACGCATCAAAGGACATCCAATTACATTGTGCCCACTGAAAATTTACCCAGTTAAAATAACAAGAATTAAGTTGGGAAAATATTGATAAGCCTCAGTTCTTAGATGCTCTCAAATTCTGACCTTAAGATGATAAGCATTTCCGGGGTCCAGATTCAAGGTTAGACGTCAATTATTAATTATTTCGCAATGCTGTTTATGTTTTGTAAATAAACATGAAAAACTTTTGTTTACACATAGGAAGCGGCTTAATAACAAACTGCGACACTCAAAGTTAGCCAATAATTAATGGCATATGAGAATATAATATATATTAATAAACGCATATATAATAATAATAAATAATTTTGGAGCACCATAGTGTTTATTTTCATAGGTTACTTGTTCTATAGTGAACTTAAATATATTTGCGGATAACTGATGAGTTTTGTTATTTCATATCTGAAAAAACGACCAGCTTCACAGTGAAAAATTACTTTTAAAATATTTTTCAATAAAATCTTTTTAGTGGTTTTTATTCCTGAATTTCAATCGATATATTTTCTATTTTTACATAATATATTGATAAAATCAATTTAAATGCTAACGTAAGAATGAACGAATCGAAAGTGTAAACCATAGGTTCTCAACGGGGGCGGTACCGCCCCCCTGTGGGCGCTGGAGCTTTCCAAGGGGGCGGTGGCGGGTCCAAGAAAAAATTGGGGGCGTTTTGAGTTCCACGGGGGGCGAAAATGATATTTTATGTAGCCGTCAAAAATGTGTTTATAGTATTATTATGGCCTAAATTTCAACTGTTAAAATCTCAACCTAGTTTTATAATTAACAGAATAGGGATCTAGAATGTTTTTCAATCATATTTATTAGCTTTGATTAAAGCCTGCCTAAAGCGATATCTATATATCGCTTTAGATACCGCAAATAAACAAGCACAGTGTGTCCAAAAAGGGCATCGGGTATTTGTTAGTTCAGCAAAACAAAAACTACTTGTAATCAAGTATTTTTTTTAATTGTTGATTTTAAGTATACAAAATGGAAAATTATTTCAAAAAGATGATGTTATCCAAATGGTGACCGTTACGCTGCTGATACTCTTCTAATCTGGAACGAAAATTGCTGACAACACGCTAACAGGGTGTCCAAAAAATGCATCGGGTATTTGTTTTTGCGTTGAAGTTGATTCGAAGCGGCTGAAGGAAGCGGAGAGAGAATCGTGGAGTCCGCCATATTGTTGAGCGGTGGTCCCCAATCCTGTGCCCGCGGGCGTCATGGCGCCCGCCGATCATTTTCCGTGCGCCCGCCGACAATTTTCCTGTCCGACCACAATAAAAAAAATATTTAAGAAAAAAAAATAAAAATATATTTTTTACTAATTAAAAAGTGAAATGTAAACAAAAATTAGTTAATCGTTATAACTTTCAAAATAATAATTCTTTCCAGAAAATCATAAAAAAGCCTGTTGAAATAGTATCATATGGTGGCTGATCCCTTTGATGGGTCAATTTTTGTGTTTTTTGATAATTTTTTGCGAAAAATTTACTGCATCAATAGAATTTTTTTTAATGCTAAAAGTTAGATACGTTCTTTCTTCTAAAGACGTGATTTTTTTATCTCTTGTAAATTTACTTTTAATATGAATTATATGTATTTTCCCGATTAAAGTTTAGGAATTTGGAGATTATTATAACCGATGGATCTAGAACCCTAAGCATTTAGGTGTCTTTTTTTTAAAATTTGAAATAAAAGATTACAAATAAACATTTTGTAAAAAAATATCTAGAAAATTATAACAATTTTTTTTTTAACAAGCTATGGATTTGAAAAGTCGTAATTTTATCTAATTTTTCAACATTTTTAAGACTTTATTTTACCTTAAAAAAGATCGGTAATTTAATAAAAAAAACTATTTAAATATAATTTTAAGCTTTTTTAATATTCTGTAAAAAAAAAACAACTTTCAACAAAGAAAAATAAATCGACAGCTAAAAATATATGATGACACGTTTCGCAAAAAAGTGACAAAAGCTTTCAGGGAAAAAAAAATACACCCTTTTTTGTCAGTACGGATCTCACTCGGAAATCGAAATCGTTTCATTATTTCATTTATTTAATTATCACTTAACTGGGCTGAAAGGTGGTTTATTTACAGAATATTATAAAAATTAAAATTTATATTTATTTTTATTAATATCCGGCCTTTTACAAGGTCAAATAAAGTCTTAAACATGTTGAAAAATTTGATAAAATTATGATTTTTCAAAACCAATGTTTGTTAAAAAAAATAATTGATTTAATTTTTAAACTAATCTTTTACCGTAGGTTTATGTGTAATCTTTTATTTCCAATTTAAAAAAGGATACCGAAATGCTTAAATCAATCGGTCATAATAATCTCAAATCAATCGGAAAAACACATATTTATCATACTAAAAGTAAATTTATTAGAAAAAAAAATACCTTTACAATTAGGAATGCATTTAACATGTGGGATTTAATTTTTTATATTGGTGCAGTATATTCTTCGTATTCTAACCTGTTTGAAATTGTTAGCTATAAATGTACATTTTAAAATTGCTATTAAAAATAATTATTCGTTGCATATTTGCCCCAATTCGACCCAATTACCAGAATTTTCACACTATTATTTACCTACATCTTATTATTTATTTAACATAAAAATATAAACAATAATTTTTATATTCTATAATTATATTTTTAGAATTGAGTATTTTTTCCATTTCCAACTAGGCGTGCTATTAAGTTTTTCAATCAATGAAAAGTGTATAATTTTAAAAGAAATACCAAAAAAATAGTTTATTCAAAGTATCGTCACATGTTTGCCATCTCTCTGGCAGTACACG
Source organism: Atopsyche davidsoni (assembly GCA_022113835.1). Taxonomy (NCBI): domain Eukaryota; kingdom Metazoa; phylum Arthropoda; class Insecta; order Trichoptera; family Hydrobiosidae; genus Atopsyche; species Atopsyche davidsoni. The sequence continues at coordinate 1,714,030 of JAILWY010000006.1, read as the reverse complement.
AATACCGCGACGATAAAACGACACGTCGGACCGAAACCGTTCAAGCATCCAATTTTCCACTTTTTCGAAATTGGCCAAGTGTAGCCCAGCCAATCCATGCGCCATCGACCGGAACAAATAAAAATCGGAAGGGGCCAGGCTTGGTAAATATGGCGGGTGCGGTAGCACGGTGGTTCCCAACCCTGTGCCCGCGGGCGCCATGACGCCCGCCGACGATTTTACTCCGACCACAATAAAAAAAATATTTATGTTAAAAAAAAATTAGTAATGAAAAAAAAGTGTATTTAGTAATTAAACAGTGAGCGAAAATAATTATATCGTTAGAATTTTCCAAAAAATAATTCATTCCAGAAAATCATATAAAAACTAGTTGAAATAGCATCTTATGGTGGCTGATCCCTTTGATGGGTCAATTTTCACGTTTTTTGATAATTTTTTGCGAAAAATCTTCTGCATCAGTAGAAAAAATTTTAATGCTCAAAGTTAGATACGTTCTTTTTTCTAAAGACAAGACTTTTTTATCTCTTATAAATCTACATTTAATATGATTAATATGTGTTTTCCCAATTAAAGTTTAGGAATTTGGAGATTATTAAAATGTTTGTTAAAAAAATAAATTGTTTTAATTTTTAAACTAATGTCTTTACCATAGGTTTATATGTTATCTTTTATTTCCAATTAAAGAAAGGACATCTAAATGCTTAGTGTTCTAAGCCCATCGGTCATAATTATCTCCAAATTGCTAAACATCATTTGGGAAAACACATATTTATCATATAAAAAAAAAAATTTATTAGAAAAAAAAAAAATATCTTTAGAAAAAGGAATGCATCTAACTTTTGGGATTTAATTTTTTTCTATTGTTGCAGTATATTTTTCGTATTCGGGTAGAATACGAAAAATAAACAACAGGGTAGAACCTGTTGTTTACAATTTTTAGCTATAAATGTACATTTTAAAATTGCTATTAAAAATAATTATTCGTTGCATGTTTTCCCCAATTTGACGAAATTACTAGAGTTTTTATACTATTATTTACTACTACTTATTATTTATTTAACATAAAAATATAAACGTAGGTATTTTTTGTGCATTACATGTATTATTGAATATGTCCAACTAGGTGTGCCACAAGTTTCTGGTTTTTTTTTATCAATGAAAAGTGGAATATTTCAAAAGAAATACAAAAAAATTGGTTTATTCAAACTATCGTCCCTCGCTAGCTAGACATTTTTGCCATGTCTCTGTCAGTACACGAATACTGTGACAATAAAACGACGCGTCGGACCAAAACCATTCATCCAACCAATTTTACACTTTTTCGAAATTGGCCAAGTGTTGCCCAGCCAATCCATGCGCCGCCGACCGAAACAAATAAAAATCGAAAGGGGCTAGGTCTGGTGAATACGTCGAGTGCGGTAGCAGATCCCATTTCAACGTTTTGATGGTGTCCTTTACGATGAAAGGCCTCTGGTACGAAGCTTTGTCGTGCTGCAATATCATTCGTTTGTAGGTCAGATTGATCAGTTGTCGGTAGCGCTGCTGATTGACAGTTTCGCCTGGTCTCAGAAGCTCATAGTACACGATTCCTTTCTGGTCCTACCGCATAGCATAGCTTTCTTTCCGAAACGATTTGGCTGTGCCATCGATTAGGATGCTTTGCCAGGTGAACGATTTTTGCAATAAAATAAAACCAAATGGTTTTGGAGACTACGTTAATTTCACTATTAGCGAGAGCTCTTTCGCCGAACACAAACATCTTCAAGACTTGAAGTCTTGAAGATGCCGTGTTCGGCGAAAGAGCTCTCGCTAATAGTGAAATTAACGTAGTCTCCAAAACCATTTGGTTTTATTTTATTGTAATAAAATGGAGTATTACAAAATAAATACCAGTTCCATTAATTAACGATTTTTGCGTTTAGGATTCTCGAAATAAATCTACTTCTCATCGCTAGTGACAATTCGATGCAGGAAACTCTTTCTTTCGTGCCGCAAAACCAAAATTTCGGAAGTGGTTCTTTGATTTTCCAACTGTCTCTCAGTCAACTCATGCGGCACACATTTTCCTTCCGTTTGATTTTTTCCCGTGGTATGTGAACGTTTGAAAATACCTTGGCGAGACACGTTTAATGCCTCCGCAAATTGATGTTGTGTTTGCGTATCATCTTCATCCAACAACGCTTACAGATCGGCGTCCTCAGAAATAGTTATAATTGAACACATTATATGCGGGCGCGAAATTGTGCGTGGGGGGGGGGCGTTTATCGCGACATTTCGAGCATACATATTTATATGCGACCCGCGCTCTAGTACTAGTCGACCAAAGACGACTTAACATGCAACATTATACAAAATTGGTATAATTATAACTATTATGTCAAAGGGGGCGTTTTGAATTTTTTTTCTTGCCAAGGGGGCGGTGGTCAATAAAAGGTTGAGAACCTCTGGTGTAAACGAATAACAAATTCTCATTACAAGTAATTCTCAATGAATAAATATTTTAACTTATTTTTGAAAATATGAATATACTATAATTGTAAACTTTTGAAAACTAAGTAAACAACATTTATTTATCTTCAATTAAAAGTTTTTCTGCGCACTTTTATTGCTTTTAAAACAATTAAAAATATTTTTGATGAATATGAAAACAAACTTGTATGTATGAATGATAGTTTCTTTGCTTCGTTTGAGATAATATGTAATTTCAAATACATACAAGTAATCATTTTAATGATTCATAGTTTATAAGTGAACATCTACATTAAATAAATAATACATTTTTTATAAAAGAATACACATAGTTTGATCGAGATTCACTTCACGCATGTAGTAAAGCATGAGTGAAAATACTTGTGATTGATTTACTTTTTTCCTGTGATGCGAGCTGAAGAGATCCAACTGTCTTTGTTCAAGCTCAAGAAACGAAAGCTCATAGCGGTGAGCTTTTTCAGCATGAAAGGTATTATTAATAGAACTCTCGCGGTTTTCGCTTTTGATGTGTTCTCGATATGTTTGCAAATAAATTATTGACATCAGAACATTGACTTATGAATATTTCACTTTAATGCTTTTCACTGAGTGCTTTATGAGATCACTTCAAGAGCTTCCTGGAAGAAATCATTACTCAAATAGCTCATACGGAATTTAAGCTTTTTATTCTTGAGCATTGCGCGAGCAGTGATAAGTCTAAGTAATTTATTTTATGGATATATTAACATCAGTAGTTTATCAGGGTGCATATTGCCAGAATTCAATCACAAAACTTTATTTTCAGTAAGAAAAATAAATGTATTACAGATTTTTTCCTGTTTCCTGATTCCTGTCCCAAAATGCTTGTATTACCAGATGCTACATTACTACATATTTTTTCTCGTGTTTAATGCTCCTTTGTCTGGAATTTGCATTTTTCTTTTTTAATAGAATACTAGGAAAACATTACTCTCCGGATATTATACCCAAGACTGACGTGTGATATTTTTTTACATTCTAAATACTTATGAAATGTTCACATTAAAAAGGCATTGAGTGTATTCGTGATTAAAACTGGTATCAAAGCTCCTGTGCTATAAAAAAAGCTCATGATTGTATATGGCATTTTATGAACTTCATTTGAGTTCATATTTTTAAAAAAATACAGGTTTATTTAACGCTAAATTATATATATTATTTTAAATTTCTTACATCAAACGAAGTTTCATCACATATTTTTAAATTTAGCGATATTATTGCGAAAGCGAGTGTAGATATGTTTTGATAGTTTAAATAGCAAACGCGAGCAGTTTTTTGTGGGTTGAAAATGAAAAGAGAGTAAAAATTATATAAAAAATATGCTTTGCTGGTTTATCAAGAAAAAATCATTAATTTCTGGAATTCAAACTCCTACATTTTTTAGATATAAAATTTATATATTAGCTACCATATGTTTTATAAACGTAATCCAAACAATTTAAATATGTTTGTATATTTAAAGTGTATTTTTGTAATTATAAATTTTAAATAAATATATTCTTACTTAGTTGATTTTGCAGTATGCTCACGAGTACCATATTAATCTAATTTTGTTTCATATAATTCATGCGTTATAAGCAGATGGACTTTTTTATTGGCCTATTTTTCGAAGATAGATTATATACATTTAAGCATAGATAGTATTTTATTGATTCATTCAACTATCATAGGTATGTTTTATTTTTAGATACAAATCACGGATCTATAGATTCTGTTCCGTAGCTAACTAAGTAGATAATTTTTGACACTTTTCTTAAAAACGGTTTCTGAAAAATCAAGCAATGAAATCAATGCCTGAATTTATTTTATTATTAGTTTATTTTGGTTTTGAATAAAATGCTTACTAAATTTACAGGCTTTTCTTGGCGCTGTTCATAAAATAAAATTGACCAAAATAAATATAATTTCAATCGCAATTAGGTAATCAGTGTACTAGGATTAATCCTAGACACTCAGTTACCCAAAAGAACATTCAACCTCAGAATAATTTGACCAAATAAACTATAATAAAACCATAACAGGAGGCAAGCAAGCGGTTCGAATTTATTGCGTCATTTGCCTTGTTTTAGAAGGGAATATAAAAGCTATAATAATTCAGAAAATACTTTTTATATGAAAAATTATTGATTCTTTAGATGCACTTTGATTAGTTTAAAAATATAAGGCAATCATTGAAAAAACAGCTTTATATATATATTAATATTTTTGAGTAAAATACTTGAGTGATTTTCCACATGTTCGTTTTTATTTGTGACCGGTTTCGCCAACCATTCACGTTGGCATTATCAAACAAGTATTTTACTCAAAAATATGGAAAAAATGGAATTCCACCAAGTACTCTCTGTCAAAAATATTGAATTTCTTATATATATTATTTATGAAGTCGAAGCTTGGACACTCAAGACAGTTACTATGCGAAAAATTGAGGCGGCAGAAATGTGGATATATAGGAGAACCTTCAAGACACCATGAGTTGAATGCGTCACAAATAAAAAAGAGTCTTGCACAGAATGCTCAAAAAAAGGGAAGGAAGGTTTTGTCTAAGGAAAAATCGAAGGGAAAAGAGGCATTGGAAGAAGGAAGTTTACGAGATCGGAAGTGTACTATAAAATAAATATTAAAACAACATCTAAACGCGGTGAAATATCAACAGCGTAGATTCTTAATATTGCAACATAAGAATAAGAAAACAAACTAGTTATAAATAATATAACACGCGTCGCAATACATTAGTATGTGGTCCGTTTACGATGTTCGTATTCCTTCAAGTGCACCAGGGTCGAGATCGGCAGGCCAATAGTCGTCCCGGCCGTGAACTTGCTCTCGGTCCGATAACCCCTCGCCCTTCCGCACTTGTGCCCAGGGGTCATTGTCCCGCGGCAGTGCGTGTCGCTTGCGATCACCTCGGGAAGCCGGCCGAGGAGTTATAGCGCTTACGCTAGATTTAGCTGATGAGAATCTATCTGTCGATCTGGAGCACTGGGACTCGCTGCTTAAGTGATTGGATACGTTTATAATTAGTTGATTAGACGACGAGTTTTATTTATAAGTAAATAATTTTTTTATTTATCACGTTCTCGACGCGGAGGTGTCGTGAGCGTGGAGTGGGTGGAAAGCGATAAATCAGTGTTCTTTTGAAAGCGTACACGTGGAAATCTTATCGTTTGAGGCGTCAATTTCCACGAATAAAATCGAGCATTTATTTTTAATATCAATAAAGGTCGTTTAAAGTTTAAAATTTTAAACATGAATAAATAGCAAAGTACTTTTTTAAAAAATATTTTTTGAGATTGATCAATCAAAAATTAATTATCTTTAAAGTTTTTTTTTTTTAAATCGCAGCTATGATTTGTGTCTGTATTTTCTGTATTGTGATTTCATACTTTTGACCTCCGTGACCCAGTGAATCAGCAAGAGTTCAATCGCTATGTACATGCATGTAACTGATGCTTGTTTAGATGAATTACACATATCCAATTTAAAATTTTAAGAATGTAGCGTTTTATACAAGAAAATTTAATATATATCAACAATCAACACAGATAGCAAAGCTTATATAATGGATTCACTATTTCCGTCTCAAAGAAATGAGTTTGTCCACAAAACAAAAACGGAATGTGATTCTTTTAAGCAGATATATTATGACAATTTTTAAAACGTTGCATAAAAAGATGCTGCAAGCGTTTACCTAAGACTTATTTTTAAAAGCCCTTGCCCCATTTATGAATACATATTTATTATAATTAACCACAAAGTAATGCGGACACGCGGCTACCCCTCCGTTAATTACCCACTTCCGCCGCTGCCAGAGTCCACCACGTATTCTCGCCGGAAGTCTCGGAGACAGAAAATAATTGTTTACGGGCCCTTCTCGGCTGAAAGAACCACCTGTGACAAAATTATACGACCACAAAATTCATTCTCGATAGAATTTGTCGACTTTTAAGCCGAAGATACTGCGTTAAATAAAACGGCACAAGCACTTTGAATTACGTATTTTTTTAGTTGTTAGGGCAAAGCTTACAACGGTGTTTGGCTGTCCCCTATTCGTGTGATAGGTAGGCTTACTAGGTGTGGCTTAAGTGATAGGTGGTTTTTAAAAAATAAATAATTTACAATTGTTTTTTTAAGATACAGATATTTTTAAGGGATCGCTCCGGCCTCGGCGGGGGTGGTTTCCGCTGATTTGCGCTCAGTTTATTCAAATTTCCCGCCGGCGATTCGGGACAGGAAACCTAACTCACCCTGTCTCGTTACTCTCGCTCCAGATTTCTAATATTTGAACGTGATTTAAGTTAAGTGAAATGGAAATTTGACATGTTTGTAACCTACTAAAGCTTAAGAGGACTGCCCGTCCTTGGGTTATATTTTAAAGCAGTAAAATTATCTGGTATTTAACGATTACAGCAATGAAATCATTTTGAATAATTTATGCTTGTTTTTGTCTGCTTATAAAATAAATGTTCAAATAAAAACTTTTATTCTTAATTTTAGTTAGCCGTAAAAAAATCTTTATAATTTTTATAGTTTATTCATAATATTGAATGCAACGATTCTTAAAAATAACTTTATTTAATTGAAGTTTTGTACTATTATTTAATATTGCGAAAGTTGTTTTTACATTAATTAATTCGATAAAGTACGGAATTAAATCATGAGTTATTTAATTCCGTAATAATAATAAGCAATGACTATTGATATTTTTCGCAAATTATTTCAAATAATATCAATTTAGATAATTTAACATTAAGATATTTATTTACTTACGAAATTAAAATAAAAACTTTTTTTCAGTTTTTTCTATGGAAAAAAGATAATATCCGAGTCCATAATTTTCACAAGTTTCGGTAGTTGTTTTAAACCACATTATTTTGATGTGTCTGAAATATTAATTTGAGTGTCATCGTGTCAAGGCCATGTAGAATGTGAAGTTAAAACTTGTTTTGGAAAGGATTTTATATATAACTACTATGGTTTATAAAAAAATTCTATAAATTATCTGATCTTGAATGCATATAATTTGTAAATTTAAAGAAAAATTATTTTATTCTAAGATAAATCAAAATGAAAAAGCAGTTGTACATATTTTGGTAAATTTCCTTTTTCTATCACTCACCAATTTTTTTTAACAGGAGTCAGGCGTGCATGCGTGTAAGAAGACAAATATCAGAGAGGCTTTTATTTAGAAGTGGATCGATTGAAGCTGTTTGTAATTTCAACAACGATAATTGCAAAAAATGTAATAAAAACTTTCTTCAACAATTACAGCAGCTCTCAATTTGGCAATACGTTGGACAGAGATTCTGTTTTTGTGATGAAAAAAGTTACAAGAAAATTAAATTTGCTTTTCGGACTACAAATTGAAAATAAGGCAAAATTACGTCTGTCAAAGAGTCACTGGAATTAATCAAAGCTGTCGTAATGAAAACTTCAAGTGAGAATAATTATTGTAATTACAATATCTGCATTGAGAGAATATTTTAATCTCCATATTTATAAGTAGGCATTAAATTGTAGACGTGGAGGCTGCGATGTCAAAATACCCATTTTACTATACATATTATATATTAATACTATTTTTAGACCAGGTTCTTTTAAATGCACCTACTTATGCCTGTGTTTTTGTTGTGCAAATGAAAAATAATGTCGTATAAGCAATATAAGCAATTTTGTTTGCAAATTATTCAGTTGATTGTTTGTTATTATTATCTTGAAGGTTTAAACTTCCAGCATTGGATTCAAAACTTTTAAATATCCGAAACCGAAAAATAGCCTTTCTGCTAAACGGATATGTATATATATATATATATATATATATATATATATATATATATATATATATATATATATATATATATATATATATATTTGTCTCAGTCAAGCCATTTTCCCTTTCCAGTGTATAAATAAAAGTATAAGTCTGCCTAACTTAGTAAATAAAATATACTGATCCGAATATATACGTTTGTATATTTATGTGCCTTAGTTAAATAATTTGTGACATGTCAGTGACATAAAACGATAGCTTTTAGCCACATCTTGCTTTTCGCAGAGAAAATTGTCAGATCGATTGTTGAGACGACAACGACAGTTGGAAGTACACATTTTATCGCATACTTGCACGTATGTATGTTAAATTTAACAGGGCTAGTGCAATTCCACGACAGGCTGGAATAAAATAATATTTTTTTAATACAATTATGAAAGCGTTTACAAATAAAAATAATTCCCCGAGTCATTTGGCTATTAAAATTACGACTTGGATTTATGCATTGTACTTTAACTTGTATCTTATACTATATAAAGTTTGAGGTCTGTATATGTTTACTTAATATGAACTTAAATAATTAATTCTTTTAGTATTGATGTTCTCGATATTTTTGTTTATTTATTTGTGACAAAATACAAAAACTTTTTTTGGACCAATTATTTTCATAGTAATAAAAAAATTCTTACTCTTCTTATTAATTATTATAATTCGCGTTACTAATAATCAAATAGCCATCGGGATAGAATGATAGTTTATAAATGAACGCAATTTCACCAAAGTTCATTAAATTTTCAAAGTATAATTTACACACCGAGAGCAAAAAAATAAAACTTAAGGTCTTAATGGAAATGTACACTTTCCCAACAAACAAGCCAAGTCTCCGCTGCGCCTGAAATATTAGGATTTAATCGCTCTTTAGAGCAGCTTGAGACGCCCAGTAGAACACAATGGAAGCCAACTATTTGCAGAATCTTTAATAAGACCCAGATGATTACATTGGAAACGATAGCGCAAAAGGTGCAAAACACAGAAGGTATTGATGCGTTATTTATTCGAATGGCTGCTATTAATAGTTGCTCTTTGAGATCTTTGTGAGCAAGATAGTTTCAAGTACTATATTAAAAATTGACTTATTCACATAATCAGTAATCTAGGTACAATCAATTTAAATCCATTTATTTACACAGAACATATTGAGTGTTTTAAGGATTGCGGTGCATTATTAGTACACGTTCATCCTCGACAGAAATGGCCTAATCCTGTAAAATGCTAATGATTCTAGGTATAGGAAAATAATCACAGCCTCTCTTGTGCAAAAATTATCTGTATTTTATGATAAACTTAGCAGCGACTAGATATTACGTTTTTAGAAAGTTATCGGAAAAAATAACTTGACGAAGATAAGTAAAATAAAATGAATAAACAAAAATTGTTACTAAAACCACATTTAAATAATTTTATGGATCATTTATAACAGTGAAACGAGTTGATATTGAAAAAAAATCAATAACAGATGGAAATTGTGTTATTGTATTTAATTTTATCGTAAAAACCTGAAGAAAATTAAATTCATTATTCAATTGTACATACTATATATATATTTATAACGAACTTCATCCTAATAAGTTATTTAACCATGGTAAAAATTTTGTATGAAGTATCAAATCAAGCCAAACGACTGCTTTCAATAAAGGTAACTTAAAATATTCGAGTAAATTTATTAGGTATAAATTTATATTTATTTAAATAAAATAAAGTCATAAATATCAGTTAACAAAATAAAAATACCATCCGGATAATCAAAAGATAGAAAAGATAACATTATATTTTTTTTGCAAAATATAATATTTTTCAGTGAGTGAATAATACATTCAAAGAAACAAAAAAAATATATAAAGAAAGCTTAAATCGCTCATTTTAGTAACAAGGAGTCACCTATTATTTAGAAGGTGTTTTTAAATAGATGAGATAAAAAAGTCACCGTCTAAAAAAAGTAATCTCTACATTATTTATTTTCATTAAAAAAAATAACAGAAAATAGATTTAAGGCATTTTAAGATTGAAACCCAAAGACATGGAATATTCAAAGATTTATTAAATTACTGTAGAAGAGAAAATTCCTTGTAGAGGCTTAGAGTAAAGATCTTTGTAAAAAAAAAAAAATTGTCTTTAGTATTCAAATTTATCAAATAAAAAAAATTCATTTGAACTCTACGCAAGCTGTTAACAACCCCGACAAACGCGCGGTTAAGAACAAAAAAGCAGCGCAGCACCCCTAAGTCTTCCTTTTGTCGCAGTAGATGAAACTAAAAGCAAATAGCGTGCCAGGAGGGTATTCCACCACCGGGGGAGGGTCACTAGCCCTGGAGCTCTCTCTCCCTCCACCGCCTTCCCCTGCAACCCCCTCTCACCTTCTAGGGGATGCTTATTTGCTGAAGAGTTTCCAATTTCCAGATGCAACGGAATACATCGGGTTTATTTTTATTTGGTTGTTGGAGTAGTAGATGGAATCCGTGATGAGGTCTACTTATATTCATTTGGTGATTTAAATTGAAATCTAGAAACCCACATCGTGTTTACGGAATTTCTTTTCGAGGAAGGAATCGTCAGTGCGAGAAATACACGACATTCAACATAACGCAAGTTTAATGCTTGATATGAACATTGATTTTCTGTCTTCAAAGGTTTACCATTGATAAACAACAAATATCATCAAGTGTGAAAAATAATGCAAAATTATAAATTATTTTAAAATGTTAATTAATTTGGTATATATAAGCATAACGGGTTACAAGGCTGAAAAAAAAACACTTATTTATTTTATGATTTCTAATTCTGAGAATACTCTCTAGCAAATTCTATTACTCAATTTCTACAAAGATTGTAAACAATACATTATCATTGATATATTCACTGCTTGGTAGTAAAAATAAAGCTGCTTTTTGCCTGTAAGTTTTTTGTTTATACTATATATGTCATTGTGGGTACAGATGTATTATTACTACTAGAATTTCGAAGTAGTATACTTAAGGGAAAAACCCTTATATAATTCAGCAAACGAAAATGTTTATTCGTGAGCAATATTTTTAGGGAATTCTTATATGGTATGATAGTGATAGAATAGGACCATAAATGAAATCGAAATCATTACTAAAGTATTCTTATCAAATATATTTAGGACGTGGAATGAGCACTTTGTATGTGACGTACCTGATTTATTTTTTTACTTTCTTTTCTACTTTACGAGGTATTTTACTTATTTGAATAATATTATAAATAATACTAAAATTAAAAAATAGATTATTTCATTGAAGATCTGTAATTACGTGGCAATATTTATATTTAAACAATTTTTCAGATTTATATTTATAAGGGTTCTTACTTTGATTTTATGTAAGTACTGAGTATATTTATTAGATCAAACTTTTAATTGAAATTTATTAAATTCACTCCTTTTTATTTTATCTGAAACCACGCGATTTTTTTAAAAGTTGTTTTTCGCAGACAATCGGAAGGATGCGTATTGTATTTTTCTTGGTGATTTATGATCACAACATTTGTAGTACATCGAAAAAAAATGCATCCGGTAATACTCAAACTTTTTATAATACTTGAATGTTTTTATCGAGTTTCTTACAGATTTATGTGATATTTGCTCAATATTGATTTATCCTTATACAAAGTCTCATAAAAAATACAATTTAAAGGTACAAACAATTTTGAATTTTGGCTTACATTTTGCATGAAATTAAATCTGTAAACTGAGAGCGTTTGTATATAAGTTTATTATTATTTTTATTATACTGTCATACCATGAATTTTACTAAACTCTAGAGCTCCAAAAGTACTTCGGCGTTACATAATGATATCCACATTTGACCTTATATGGCTGGTACTAAACGTGTGCAATGTATTTGGTATCACAGATAATCGCATATTTTATTAATATATCGAAAGACAATGCACTAACTATGGCAGAGAAATTTACAAATTTAAAAAAAGCCGTAGATAGTATATATATATATATATATATATGACTTTTAGCTTGGTCAACGCAGATAAAAATTATAAAATTTGATAAACTCAAAAGAATTCCTTGTTAGAGTTGGCTAACGTAAAGTTAGTTAAAAAATTATTTTGCTTTGTTCGGTTACATGTTAACTGAAATGGCGTGTTTATACCTTATTTTGTAACTAACCATGCGATCTACATTTTTGATACAAATGGCGCACAATATTAATGGAATGCCTAGTTTTATTTATGATGATAGTTAAAACTTAGGCATGTTGTGCGTATTCTGGGCAAAAAAAATATTTTTAGTTTTTAACAATAAAAACAACTTTATACACTATATGACTACGAAGTATACAAATCCATGAAAAAATATTAGCACTGGTTTTATACACGGTACTAAATAAACTAAAATATTATAAATTATTGATAAAACAAATCAAATTAAAAGTAATCTAACAAATATTAATCAGAAATTCTCATCGTAAATTGATAATTTTCCATTTTGGCTAATTTTCGAATAACTGGCTCTAATTTTGCTGTCTTTTCTTTTGCCACCGTGAAAATTCAGCCTCGCTTGTAATTAATTCCAACAAGAAAATAATTATTAATTTAAATTAAAAATTTAATCACCGTACAAAGGCGTTCGGCCTCTGCATCGGGAGGATCAACAAGCCATAAAACGATAGGACAACGTCTCCTCAGCAGGCTCCGAATTCTGTTACGCCTTACAATTTTCAAGTCATTCAAATAATCCTTAAGTAAAATATTTATTCTGTTACTTACGCCACCCAGGAATTAAATTGTTTAAGAGAAGCAAATTTCGGGAAAATTTATTTAAAATGTTTACAGAAAGTCTGATACTCTTCAATTATTAAGTCTTTTCATAAACTCAATGCTTAACGCTAAATTAACAAAATAAACACTTGAGTATAGAGGAACTTATAATCTGCACATATAATATATTTATATATATATATATTTATATACAATTAAGAAGTTTTCGGTTCAATCCCTATCCAAGCAGTTGAATCTCAAACTGACACAATTAGGCTTTATTCTGTTTCAGTTTGATCCTAGGTGATTTGTATAAATATTGCATGTTAATAATGGCTGTATTTTAATTTTGTAATAAATAAAAGAAAAGTGTTCGCAGCAAAGTAGAAGCGGCGCTATTTTCGCTGAAAGAAGTAGTTTAATCAGCAATAACCGTAAGACAGTGTTATATGGATAGTTTAAAGTATGGGGAAGTATTATGGCTCTTTTCAAGGCAGTGTATCTATGAGATAAACCCTTCCGAGAAGTATAGTATATTATAGATATCCCGGCGGGTCTGCACAGTCTTCATATTTACAGCTCTGTAAAAAAGGGTCTGAATTTTCTTCTAAATGCACAGCCTTTATTTAAGAAATATGTGATCAATATACTTATTTATAATTGTAATTAAATAAAAAAATAAACACCAATAAGTATGATAGACTTAAATATTGATATGGCTACAGTACGCACAGTGAAAAATATATGTTTATTCTAGTTATTAAGCTACTCATATTTGTTGAGTAATTAAAGAGTATTACTTAACCAGACTTAAAAACTTTAGAGTAAGATATTCATAAAAAATGTTATGTTTTTTATATTTTGAAATAGTTAAAAAAGATACTCCTTTACTCTGCTGCTTTGCAAAATCTCTCAACTGTTTTAAAAATCTATACAAATTATTAATTTAAATTGAAGACAACAGAAAAAATGGTTGCCAGATTGAAATTCAGAGATAATCGCAATTTAAACTTTCAATGTTTGCTTTGGGTTCTAGACTTCTTTATATGGAAATTTATTTATATGACTTAAAATTGTGTTGGAATGCATATGACTTAGAAATGTAATTCTGTTAATAATCGAAATATTTTGAAGGAATTCTTTCATTGCTCATATTTGTTTTTATGAAATAATACGTTGAAAAGTTTCACTTGTGTTTTTCATTGCAATATTGTAAAATTTAAACATAAAATAATAGTTCTTTTAAGAATAATTAAAATATATCACACTGATGCATAAAGTATTTTACGATGAAATATAAGTGATTTATTCTAATTTTACTATAAAACATGATATATAGTGAGTTTAGCTTATAAATAACGCGATGAAATACAAAAACAAACTCTCATAATTACATTTATTTTATGAATGATTACGCCATTTATTTAACGGTTTTTAAAAATATATATCATTGCAATTGAATGGTTAGAAATAAGGCTATGTTGGCTTAGTAATAATTAGATCTAAAAACAATATTTTGATGTAAAACTTTGGTATAAAAGGACCTAAGGACCCATTACACAATTCGCCCTTCGAAGTTCATGAACACCGGCTGAGCATAAATATATATTCAGTGAGATGGTCACCGACATCCTTTTAAAAGAAGCACCTAAAGAAGAAGATGTTTATAAGAATGTGTATATTATATTCTTGTTAAAATAATTTCTTAGCTCATCTTAAAGTCTGAAACACACTTTGGCCTGAGGAGAGATTTTCCTGTCGCACGTTGACAATGGCTTTTCACTCGCGAAAGAAAACAACTTTAAATTTAAAATATGATCGTAGATGCGAGCACAACCAAGCAAATAGAAAAATATAACTTAGAACTTTGGAATAACCGTTTTATGAAATTTATAAGTTCTCAAATATGTAGTAAAGAAAATCTGAAAACCCGATAAGGTTTTATTAAAGATGAAACGAGCTGTTGCTTGGATTTAGGATATTGACGTCGCTATCTAGTCACCAGGGAAAATATTTTTCTTCAATATTTTTTAGATGAATATGAAAATCACAGCATAAGGACAAAACCTCATAAAAAGCTTTTGTTAAGTTAATAAAAAAAAAAAAAATAGTTTGTTTAATTAATTTAAAAAATAAAACATTCATTTAAACTTAAAATTTGTAAACTAATATTTATAATGATCATTCGGTAAAATCAATTAGATATTCTCGTAATAAAATGGTACTACAAATATATATATATATGTATATATATATATATATATATATATATATATATGTGTGTGCGTGTATATTATAACTCAATATTTAATTTTCATTGTATTTTAATGTGAAAATAAACATCCAAAAAGTTAGCAGAAATAATTTCAGAACTCTGTGAAGTATTCATTTTTATTTTACATAATTTATATTTTTAAAATACCAATATTTTAACGGTCGATAAAAATGCATAGTTAAAAAAATAAATAGTTTTTAACAAAGTGATTTTATTACTATAACCACACCTTTTAAAGAAATATGTCTATCCCTAGCATTTTTATGACATACGAATACTAACGAACTACAGTAAAGACAAAACCGCAAAAGTCAACGTTCCCCGAACTTTGGGGTAAACCACCCCTAACACTGACCTGCCATCAATTTATCAACCCACCCTAATTCAATGAATAACTTTAACTTGTGCTAAGTAGCTTATTTTTATATTAAAATTTTCTTGTGTGTGTTTTATTTTTTCACGCGTCTTATTTGAGTTATTTTGTGATGTCGTTATCTTGAATATTATGAAAAGCTTTCCTTGAAAGCATGTGCAGATATTTGTGCAAATGTCAATGTCCCCTGACCTCCAGTGCAATATGCATCGATTGAATTATGCCCGTTAGGAGATGTCTACTTCATTGGATGTGAACCGTTCTAGGCACGTGCCGGTCTAATTGAATTTAAAAACAAGTTGATGCAGTCATGACCTTTGCTTGTCAACTACGTTGAAAAATTTAAAAAAAATGGCCTTGATTTTTAAAATTAGTATGGCATCTTAATTGTGTTTTCAATCAATTCTCTGATAAAAATGTCTATATTTTCTAAAAAAAACTATTACGTAGACTTTTATTACCATGTTCATTTAATTTTGTAGATAAAATTCTAAAATAATAAAATATTATTATTTTACAAACGAACTTATATATAAATCAATATTATTTCGTATATTACATGGAATTAAAAAAAAAGATTTAAATTATAAGTGATGGTGTATAAAACCAAAGTTTCCTGTTCTTGAAAGACTGATTAATGAAAATATAATTAATAAACTGTCAAATATACAAATCGCGTGTTATGGTGTGTTTAATAAGATTTGAAGCAATTTCGTTGAAATTAACAAAGACACAAATGATTTTAATAAACCTTTTCGATATAATTTTTAAGACATATTTAAAAATATGAATGATGTATCCCGTAAATTTTATTTATATAACTACTTATTTATTATTCGAGATATTGAACTCTTATGATAATATAATATAACTGGTCGTCGTTGTTATGTATATTCAGAGATTAAAACTTAAAAATTTTAAACATAATTTATTTAGTAATTTTAGGAAATCAGTGCTAGAGTTCAGTTTCCAAGATCTATGACTAGAAAAAAAAAGTAATCTTTTTAAATCCACTTAATGCCTATATCCATTATTAATTTAATTAAGATTTTTTTCTTAGGTATCATTCAACCCTCCAAAAAGCAACTTTGATCGTTTGCTACTAACTTTTGATGTCTAGTTAGATTAAAATTATTTTATGGTTCAGTATTTTGCGCGCTTGTTTGCCGATCATTAGACTAATTTAAAATTTGAGAGGGGGTGGACAAATTATTTTATTTTTTATTTTTGTAAATTAGTATAATTATTAAATTTTTAAAAATCTAAGAACAACTCTATTTATTGTATTGATTTTTTAGATATCAAAGATCACACAAACTGGGTGCAGTTGATTTGATTATATAATCTGATTAATTACATGTTCTTAGGGCACAAATAAATTATCTTCATTTTTAAGCCCAAAGAAAAAGCACTGCTTATTGTAGTATTAAAATCATTTTCTAGTGGTAGTACATCTGAAAATTACAACAGACGTAAATCTTTGGTAATTATGTATGAGTTAAATTGAAGTTAAGATTAACGTTTCTCAGCGTAAGGTTTCGCTTCTCATGACACTGGTAAATCTCTTGGACTGTGAAATTAGTTTACAATAATATTAGTTTCCTGCTGATGTTTACAGTAATAATTAGGACTCGGTGGCACCTCAGTTGGAAAAGTAATTTTACAAGACATTGTGTACGAGATCCCGATTACTTTGAAACTTGAAGCGAAAAGCGCTTTGGATAATATACCGCCCTTGATGTCGTTTGAAATTTATGATTAAGACGTTAATAATAATTATTGCTTGTAAAATGGGTGTTAGCAAGACTGCTCTGCATAAGGTTACAATAAAGAACATGTACGCATAAGCAGGCTCTATTTTTGCGAAAGAACGTTATCTCAGAAAATTAAATAAAAATGTTGTAAGATAAATAAGATAAAAAGAAACATTTGTTTCGTTTGCATTGAAAAAATATCAATTCAAACATTAAATATAATTTTACAATAATCAACAAAATTTAAAAAAAAATAATTATCCACTTATGTGTTAATAATTCAATATTTTGTACGTAAAAGAACAAAGCCATAGTTATGTTAAAAAGTGATAAAAGTAAACCATTTTAAAGTATAGCATTTACGATAAAATAAACTATGGTTTAAATTACAAAAAACACCCCAAAATTGTTATACTACAAATAAAACTTATTTCATAAACCAGAACATTTTTTTTAAAAGTAATATTTTTTTATTGCAAATAACAAACAGCGCAATACAAAATTTTATATTTCACATTCCAGCACACGTGAACCGTAAAGCATATTTTTCGTGCTGTAAGTCTATCCGAGACCTAGCAGCTTTAAAATGAATGCCAACTCGGCTCAGAACAGACATCTTTCAGGGGGATGACACACGTCCGCATTTTGTTCGGGTCATGGAACCTTTACAGGAATTATCCCGTACCTAACCTAACCTACCCCATATAGCAACCGAACTGCCCCCAGCGTTGACTAGTAGGATAGAACCCCCGCCTCACAGCTCATTTCCCAATCCATAAAGTCTGCCGAACTCTGTCTCGGGGCTGTCAAATAAACAAACCAGAGACAAGTAATAAAGCTTTTATTTTTAACCCTTTTACTTGTGAGAAGAAATTGCGGTGAAATATATATCAGATTTTTTTTTGTACACTGAAGTACTATTTTGTATCGCGAAGCAGAAAGTAATATGTGTGATGAAAGTTTCTTGGAGTAAGAAAATATGAGGTTTTTTAGGAGTAAAAAAACCGTAAAAAATACGATATCTTTTTAGCCCAGATATATTGGTGGAGTTGTTTTAAAAATATATTATATAGTAGTTAGATATTTATAAACGTGTTTAAAAAACACCAGTAAAACTAGAGATAAAAGATGTCAAATCAAAGTAATGTCAGTTTATAAAATGCACGGTTAATTTTGGTTCTAAGGTTAGACTGTGCCCATGAAATTCATCAAAGTTCCCTCTTTTTATCTTATTTCAATATGTGGAAATAAATCTGAAAACTTGAATCGTGCCTACAAACATCGGGTACACCATAAAAGGTTTCTTCTTTTTACAGGAAAAATACTATAAAATTTATGTGTATCTGCATTTTGCCGGGCATTGTATATATTGAAGTTACCTTTTTTATTTTGCTTTCTTTTAAGGTATTTACTTTATTTTGTTTTTTTTTTAACATATCTCAATTTTATAAAAAAAAAATTAGTTAAATGCAAAAGGTGAACTTTTATGGATGCACATATATAAATGTTTTTATTAAACGCAAACATTTAGAAAACTTTTTTTTTCTGAACGGTATCAAAACCTGTTCAGAAAATAATAAAAAAACGTTAAAGATTAGAACATGCGTACATTTAATCATTCTCATTGGGAAACCACAGAAATCCAAGACTGTGTTTTACGATATTAATACACTAATTCTAGCAAAATTGGTTCTCTCTCAATATTGATTTATTGAATAATATTGAGTTACATGTATTGCGTTTTATTTCCATTTTGAGTGTTCAATTAAATCTCTATAATTAAACTTCAAGTCAAGTATAAGTCGTTTACCTAAAATTTACCACCAAAAGATAAACGTTACTAAAATACTAGAATAATTTCCTTAATTTCCAATAAATTTCTACTGTCAATAATATAATAGTGCAATGGCTTAGAATTTTGATACTCGCTAAAACAACAAATTAAAAAGGTAAATTTACATTGTATTTAGCGGTTTATTAGTAAAGTCGTTCTTGGGCTGCAAACTTGTTAATACTTGGTGGTTTTGATTGAATTATTATTGTTAGTTTTGAAAGTTATTTATGATTAATTTTAAATTCCTTTACCTCGGGTTCATTGCCTACACAGAATGCTCCTGTATAGTAATTATTATCGTACAAAGCCCTTTCGTTCAACTATACAAATATCTACATATTCTTAAAGATATGTTCATGGATTTATTACGATCATGAATCGGCTTCCTTTACTTGCCTAATTGCTTATTTTATTACTGCCTAGACAAATTTCAATTATATTTATAGTTATTCAATTTTATCAATATTTGGAATATAGCTAATATGTAAATTGCCTAAATAACTAATAAGTACTAATTTTTTAATAAATCAGATTGTTTTGCTAAAGGCCACTTAGGTCAAGGTCAATTGATTTTTGACTTTTCTAGAGACAATGTTTTAAAATTGATGGAAAACATTTCCAAAGAAAAGATAATTTACAGATAAATGAAAATCAAACAACCAAGTTGATTGTAAAAAAATAATTGAAGGCTTTTTCAATATTTACACAGACTTCAAATCTTCACACCAAAAATTTTCAATTGAAATGAATCAAAAATAATTATTATATGAATTAATTTTTAATTATAAAATGTAATTAATTTAAAAATAGAGCGTGTAAATCACTAAAAAACATGTTAATATAAAATAAAAAATAAGACTAGGTTGCTTTTTACAGCACAACATTTTTATTTTTTACGATATTACAATTTTCTTTTAAAGTAAAACGATATAAAAAATAAACAGATTATTTAGAGTAAAAAAAATATTAAAATATTATTACGACACTTCGGATTCGAAAATCTTCGAGTCAAGAAAATAATCCATTAAATAAAAAAAAAATTATTAAGATAAAATTTGCACATTTTTATAGCAAATTTACGATGATTTTTTAGTTTTTTAACCTAAAAGAGATGCTAATTTTGAATCTTAAATTTAAATTTGGTGATTTATTATATGTTAAATTAAATAAACCATAATTTGCTCATTAATCATTTTTATAATGATATTGTGTATTCCAGTTATTTTGAAGCTTATGCTCGATTAAGACAGCGCCGCAATCAAATATATGCTAAAGAATATTAAAAGTGCTTAGAGATTTTTTAAATTTAGCCTGAAATAAAACTACCTTAGGATTCTGTGTAAGCAGACGAGGGTGTAAATGCTTCTGAACCTTTGCTGAACACAATGACGTGCTTTTAATTAATTGCCACGGACTGTGCTTAAATTCCACCCTTGGCTTAATGGATAAGTTCCACTGCCTCTGTCGCAGTATTCTCGAGTATGAAAACTATTGTTAAATATATAATGCACGTGGTTGAATTAATTTCGGGAGACCATGTAAAATTTCATTGAAATTTTTGATATGAAAAGCTAAAGCACAAGCCTCTGTCTTTGCGGATTATTGTTTAATGGTTTTCGGATATAAATTAAATGAATATAATCTTATACAACCTGTAGTACTTGTAGTAATGCATTCAATAGATAAACATTAAATTATTACTTCATACATTTACATTGCACGAATTGAATTTAATTTTGATATAAAAAAATGACTGAAGGTCTATATTAAAAACATAAAAAAGTCAGACACAGCTGCAGCAAATTTTTCAGTTAAATTATTCAATAACATGTTTTCCATTATTTGTATTCTAATCTATCTTACTAGCGCAGATATTGCTAACAAGTTTTTTATAAATACTCAGCAATTTTTTCAACAAAACGTGATAATTATTTATTTTCTACCACTGACTAAAGATAAAGCAAAAACCTGAAATTACTGAAATATTTTAGTAAATTGCACTATTGGTATATTTAACTTCATCTATTAAAATATGAACATTTTTTAGCGTCGAAGATTTCTCGTTATATTTTACAGTATTATTTAATACACACCGATTGTTTAAGAGAGTTAACATTTTAAAACAAAATTAAAAAATATATAATATATATTATGAAATATATCAAAAATAAAATTACATAATAACGATATAATAATAATACACATTATTGTATAATTGTTTTTATATCTTAACTATAAAAAAGTGCTGAAAATAAGTTTTTTTCTCTTAGAAAAAAAAACAACTTTAAAATATCAAAGAGAATACAAAAATAACAAATTAGAACCTTATTAAAATAACCTCTTAAAACGTCTTAAAGTAAATTTTATAAAGCCTTATTACAAACGTTTATGAACGCCCACGTACTACTTTCAATGCGTAAATATTTAATATATAATAATCGAGATGTGATCTCAATTTCTCTTTAGAGATGACGAGGGTTTTATATAGAAGATAATAAAATGTACAAAGGTACAAAAATCTCCTTTAGTTATATGATATTGCATATTGATTTCACAAACAAATGTGAAAAATAATAAGTAAAAGAGGATGTCTAAGGTACGTACTCAAATTATTCATAGGATATGAAATAATATATAAATAAAAATCAAATTGCTGCGGAAACAAAATACCTTACGATTTTATCGATTATTATGACAAACATATTGAAAAACAATTCATTAAATACGATAAAATATGGATATAGTAATAATCTGGATTACATAAAGATTTACTCAAAAAATAGCCTAATATTGGACTAGATAATTTCCGAAACACGATTTTGAAACAAGATATTTAATTTATATATAATAGTATAGTAGCGACTCACAGTTACCTCATGGACCAGTCTTTATTGGTATGCTGACCATGTGGTCTTGGATTAAAATATAAATAAAGCTTTTTTTATTTTAAATTTACTTTTGTTGAACTTATAAATTGTCTCTAAATATAGGAATAAGAAATTTTTTTCAAAGAAAAGCTCTCTTGTGATTTTTATATCCAATTTAAATTTCCCTTGTCTTCTTCAAATGACATGCCTTCATACGTTTTTAGTGTTGATTTTTAACAGAGCATAGCTTAGGGCAGGGGTCCCCAACCTTTTTGCACCCAAGAGCACATTCTAGAATGCCGGTCGGCATAATTTATTTTTTTAAGGTATATTTATAGTTGGACATAGTCAATAATACATATATGTAATGCATAAACATATTTGATTCCAAAAATATAATTAAAAAAATATAAGAATAATTGTTTATATTTTTATGTAAAATAAATAATAAGTAGTAAATAATAGCATAAAAATTCTGGTAATTGGGTTGAATTGAGGCAAATATGCAACGAATAATTATTTTTGATTGGAACTTTTAAATGTACATCTATAACTAAACATTGCAAACAACAGGTTAGAATACGAAAAATATCAGTTCGGGTCCGGACTAAGTTTATTAAGATTTTAATGCACCAACAATATTTAATTTAAATTTTAATGTTGTTTTTTTGCTGATTTTAAAAAAAATTGACCAATCAGAATTGTCCAAATTAGACCCAATTATCAAAAATTATCAAAGTAAATGTGGTTGGCATTGCATTTCATTGACCATTGCTTCGTAATTGGGAAAGTATGATGATTTTCCTGCTTGTAAGCAATCACCAAGATCTGTAAGTCGAGATCTGTATTTGATTTAATGATATTCACTGTTGAAAACAATGGTTCACACAAGTATCTAGAATTAAAAACGATTTAATTTTGTATGCTTCTCTTTTCAATAATGGACATTTGTTTATGTGTGCTATTATATATTCCAGAAGTCCTCATCTGATACATTAGATTCAAGAATAATTATTTCGAAAATTATAACGATACAATTATTTTCGCTTATATTTTGCTGTTTAATATCAGTAGACTTTCACATAACTTTCACCTCATTTTTATCAAAGCAAAAATATCAGAGGCACTTTCAAATCGCTTTCATCTCACCGTACTACCGCAAAAATATCAGATTTATATTTATTCAGCAACTTTTTCACCAAGTATCTGAACAATACCGTAAACGCATTTTTAGAGGGCGTTATTGCAGAGATGAAGACAAACCAAACTACGCCCATAAGATTCTATTTCAACAGTCTTATATATTATTTGCTGGAAAGAATTGTTATTTTGAAAATTATAACGATAAAATTATTTTCGCTTATTAATTTATTTCATCAAATTTTATTGTTATAGCGGCGGGCACACGTCAAACGGTTGGCGGAAGCCATGGTGCCCGCGGGCATAGGGTTGGGATCCACTGGCTTAGGGTGTCTTTGAGGGAGCCAATGAATTTTTTAAAACATTTTTATTGAATTTTTTCAGGTGTCTGAATCCCATTGAGCTATTGACACAGTAGTCATTATTTAAAATAAGTCTTCGGGGTTTTAATGTTATTTGTTTGTTTTCAGGATCCTGTCCGTCCGGTTCCTTCAGGTGCGACAATGGCACGAAATGCATCCCCCAGAGACACATGTGCGATCACCACTCTGACTGCGAAGACAACCGAGACGAGAAATCTGAGGAATGCGGTATGTGTCCATTTCACTATACAATCATAAAAGCTTGACAATAAAATAAAAAAGATACGAATAAGGGAGTCGTAATTGTTATACACACGGGGCGAGAAGGGATGCAATCCTAAATTGGATTCAAATAAAGTATCTTCGGATTATTTTTAAAAAATTACGAAAATAATTTTAAAAAAAAAAATTTCTTAAGGTACAATTTTATTATAATTTTAATCAATATTTATTTTTTACGTTATATTTATCCGGATTAATACGCGAGTGAACCGATTTATTAAAGTATAATAAAAAAGTAAAACATATTTAAAAAAAAACTTTTAATCAAAGGTTTTCTATAATACCCGTTAATATAATAGCATTAAAAATAATTTTAGTATTTTAGATTTATTTATAAAACAAGGTCAATTCAATTATTTTTTTAATGTAAATTTTACACCGTTTCCTTTGCTTTATTGCGACGTGAAACATTGGGCTGTATTAATTGTATTCACTCAGCTGAGGCATAATGAACAAAACCGCTCGCGTCAAAGATATAGCTTTGCAAATAGCATCCAGACAAAATTATTTTTAATTGTATAATTAAAATAATAAGGGATGCTTCACATCAGTCAATTTACAAATGAAAACTGGAGTAGGTGATTCTGGAAAAGAGGTCACGAATTAACCAGTTAGTATATGATACTGTGATAACAAAAAAATTAAAGGAAGTGAACGAATATATCTTGGTACAGTTTTTCTAAGTCAGATTTAAGCAGTATCAATAAATGCTGTAAGTTGTAATATACTTTATTCTACTAGGGGTGCTCTAACTGGAAGTGAGTCCCTACTAAAGCAAAAAGATGTGGCTGATATAAATTGGATATATTTTACCCTTTTACTTTTACTCTACATCACCAGATATTTTTATTTTATGAGTATATTTTACGCAATTTTTACATTCAGTTAAATTATTTGTTTGTTTTATTATAAATAGATAATCGTGCTTGTTATGATTTTTAAATGTATTGTATGCTGCAAAGAGATAAAAATTGTGATTCTGTTTCAGGTGAAACTTACGGAAGTAAGGAGATGCTGCACAACATCCTGAGCCTAGTGTTAAACAAGCAAAACCAATCACAGGTTAACGACAGCCTCTCTTGCAGTGAGTAATTTTTCTATAATTTATAAAATCCTTAGATATCCTTTTGTGTTAGATAGCCCCTGACAGTAAAACCTAAAAACACAGAGCAGGTATGCTTTATTTTTTAATCTAATCAGTTAACTTCAAAGTAAGGATACGTCAATTTACATCAAATTACCTGTAGCTATTACCTGTATTAAAAAAATAAAACTGTTCTCAATGGGTTGTACATAGGTTGATTTCGTTTTACTTTAATTGTTGCCGTATGCGTCAATTTTCATTAATGTTTTTGATGTCTTGATTTTTTAATCTATTTGCTATATCTGTATAATCCTAATTGATATTCAATTCCAAATCGATGAAAGAAAACTCACCCGAGGTTGATGCCATCGAAGAGAAGATTAAACTGAAAATCAACAAAAATAAACAATGGTACCGAGAAAGAGGATTAAACTGAAAGTAGATAAAGCTTTGGACTTATACCAGGCGCGCTGGGGTTAGAGTCCCTTGACGCCACGGTATTTAATATTATTAGAACCCAGGTAAATAGAGACTTAGTTTCAGATGCAATGAATTTTTAACACTTAGAGAATATTCACTGGATTCCTATTTTGCACATAAAATAGTAGGTTTTCGATACGTTATTAAATGGGCAGAATTTCAATAAAAGTTAATTTAGTTAAGACGAAAGTCCCTCCTTCTCTCTTCAAAGGTGCTGCTTCGATGATTATTAACCAAAAATTGTTTAAAGCATCCATGTAGTGTCAATATTTTAAAAATAATTTGTACTGACTGACACACAATATCGATGAAAATCAACTTTGATTACAAAAAAATCGATCTGACCCTTTTCATATCTTTTTGGGATTTACCTGTCAGGGCGGAGATTCTGGAGAAAAATATTGCCAGGTTTACCTGCTATCTTGATACCTGTGCAACGCAGTATAATTACGTTTCTATATGCAACACGTTCACTAATATTTTTTTATTTTAATTTATTATTGTTATGGTTTATCAAAGTATAAAAGCTATAATTTAAGAGACTACTAGACAACTAAATCTAAAAAAAATTGACTTTTGCCTAAGTAACATTTTTTAGTGATGCTTAAAATAACATGTGCATTGATAGTGTGAAAGGAACTGCTTTCAATAATTATTAGATTATCAAGCTGCAGCTACCTTATATAAATACAATCAAGGGAGGCATCTTCTGCAGTCTATAATTTTTTTTTGTTTTTTTTCTGTTCCTTGAATAATGGCGGGGCCATAATGAGACAATTTCAAAATATTTAACCGTAGTAGGGAATGAGCGAGGATGGCCATCATCGGGAAAAGTTCACTAATTCGAGACGCCCGCGTCGGAGGCACCTCCCGAGCCCTCAGCCATCGCCATCTTGGTCTAAATTTGGAAGGAAGGCACAAATAGCCGCCATTTGCTTTATGGGGCGTTAGTTTTTATGTTGGCTGCAAGGATAATTTATCGCGCGGACGGACGGGGCGACGCACGCTTAGGAATAAACTTTTATTTCAAGACAAATTTATATTGAATTAAGCTTCACGTTTGTCCTTTGTAGGTCAAGGAGATGGATGCTCGGGTGAATTAATTAGTTTGTTATAGCGAGCAATTTATAAAATAACTTCGCTAACGACGCGTGCCGTGTTTACCATCTTTCGAAATTGCATTAAGTTAAGAGATTAGTGGATTATCACTAATAAACCCAAATAATACATTATACGATATTAGCTGCTATTTACTCTTAAAGTTCTGATAAACGCTTAGTCTTTGAGCTTTGATGCAATGTTTATGTGGTCAGCACACTTACACGAGCAATTCATGTCAATCCGCAACTCTTATAACCCTTCACATATAAGTATGTTGAGATACACTGATCTAATTGAACTATTCATAAATTTTCAAATTAAAAAAAGTTGTTACTTTCAATAAATTTAATTTAAATGTATTTTTACTCAATCTAAATTTAAAGTCATCCTGTATGTGTAGCTGTAAAGTTAATTGCCTTCATGCAAATCCCTGGCATAATAAGTACTTATTTATGTTCTATGTTATATAATAAGGACACTATAAAATATAATGGAAGTTAATGGTCTCTATTCGCTCAGAAAAAGTTAGTTTGGTAATGCCATTAAATTTTTAAACACAAGAAAAGCTTTTATTTTATGAGTTCAAATATAAGCGTGATTTTTTTTATAAACTGATAAACAAAATAAATACATTGAAAAAATACTGCGACTCACTGTAGGCGAGTTGGGTAATTCAAAATCAGTTTTTAATATACTATAAGGTCGACTGATTCTGTGACTTCCTTTTATTAATTAAGTTATACTAACAGTGATGTTACAGTCACAAAAAAATGTACTATTGGATAAGTTTTTTTTTACATCAAACGGCAAACTTACGAAAGTGAGAACAAGCGTGTATAGTGCAAGAAAAAAAAAATAATTATAATAACAGTACGAAATCTATCTCTTTAGAAATCACATGTTTAATGATAAACGGTTTGATTTGCGATGTAAACTTGTACGAGGAGAATGCATTTAGATTAAATATCGGTCGAATAGTGTATCGTTGAAATAATTTCACGAGATTTGCCTTCCGCGATGACCTCAGCCTTTTTTTGTTAAAAAATAATAACAAATAGTTCACAAAAAAAATTGTGTTCAAAATATTGAGAAAATAAAATATTTCTCTCTTTTATTAGGTCGCGTACCAAAATAGCTTCAAGATTTCATGTTTTCAGCATTATGTTTTTATAAATATACCTGGTTATCACTCAGATCTATAAGAATGGCAGATTACTATACAGAATTATTAAAATAATATTTTGGCAAAAACAAAGTAGAGAAAAGCTTTTACAAAAAGTTAGACACAATCCGAAAATAACGGAAATCATATATAGTATATTTTATCACTAGCATGTCACTTATAAATCTTATCGATCAACTTAAGAATGATGGATTATTATCAGAATATTTTTTTTCGCTACTTCTTTGGATCTCTCGAAATTCTGAAGAGATTTCCTGTGCATTCGCTGTAGTGTCTGCTGAAACCAGATCTTCCTGAAGGGGGAGCATTAAGGATGTTCGCTGCAGCTGTCTGCTCTCACACCCAGAAACACAACTTATACCTAGCATTTTTTATATATTTGAGGAAGACGTTATATGCAACGGGGATGTGTGTATATATAAAATATTATATATGTCATTATGTCTACACACCAGATTGACGCGACGGGTAATCTAATATAGGGAAAAGAAATGTATATACGGAGAAATTGTTCAGAAAATTCAAGAGATAAAATATAAGTTGGTTTTGGTGTTTTTGTTAATGCATTATGAATATGTGAACTATGTTGATAATTTTTTTTTTAATATTTTTTTTAAAAATGTAGTTTTCAGTATCTCAAGCAGTTGTATCACCAATACACATATCACGATTATATCACTGAAGATATTGCGTGAATGCCTCAAACACTCAAGTCTACGAAATATTACCTGAATTATTTTTATAATGGAGTTTTGATGTTTAGATTACTTTAATACTTGCATTAATTTATCTGAAGAGATATATTTTCAAACTTCAGAGCTACGTTTTAATTCAGAGTTTATCTAAATACGCTGACAACCCATAGATTTGTTTTCAATAACAAATTGAGTCAACTGAATCAATTTGATCGGACTTTGGGGGATCCACTGAATATTC
This sequence comes from Atopsyche davidsoni, assembly GCA_022113835.1. NCBI lineage: Eukaryota > Metazoa > Arthropoda > Insecta > Trichoptera > Hydrobiosidae > Atopsyche > Atopsyche davidsoni. Next base: position 1,685,293 of record JAILWY010000006.1, on the reverse strand, counting down.
CATTTCATTTTTATCAGGTCGAGCGAGTTCCCGGCTGAAAAAACAACCCCAATAAAAAGGGATGAACGAAATTAAGCGAGGCATTTAGTACGGCAATGGAAGAAACTGCGATGTTTCATTGTACTACAGTATTGTTAAGTCTATTTGTTTTTGCAGTGTTTTGTACTTTTAATATATTCTGTTACTGCTGTTAAGATGGGCGCGATAGAAGATTTTATTCATAAATTTAATTAAAAAATGCGTTTATAATTTTGTTGGATTGCATGTGAAATTTTGAAACGAGAAGAAAATACGTGAAAAATTTATCATTTAATTAGTTGATAAACATATGATTCAAGTTATGATTTTAGATTTTTTTTAATTCCAAGAAATGTACTCCGATCTATAAAAGTAGGGGATATGAGAAAAACGACAGGTAATCAAGCAATGGTAAATATTCAGAGACGATTGCAACTGTATTAGGTTGTTGATTCCTGGCAGTTGCTTTATTATTGAAAACTTCCACTACAGAGAATTTTCTTTTTAACACAATTTCTAATTTACCAAAATATAAAAAAAACTGAAAATTGCGTGCCAGCGTGGAATTGAAACACGAAGCGGTTATTATCATATTTGGTAATTGAAGCGTTAACGAAGTATCGACTAAAACGTAGGTTTATGTGTATGCTGCAGTAAGAAAACAAATAAAAAGCCGAAGTAGCACTCACCAAGTAAGCAGCAAGTGACTGTTTCTTCACCCGTCGACTGATATGTTCCCCGTTAAGTGTCAGTTGTTGCTGTATCGCTATTGTCTGTAAAAATAAACAAAACTATTTAAATGCAGTATTCATTATATGTTTACATAAAAAAAACATGAAGCCAAAATTGGCTTTTATGTATAAAAGAAAGAGGCAGTAAATTCATAATTAATACTCCTTAATGAAATTACGTACGTTTGAGGCGAAAACATCTTTTAGTTTAAACCATATAAGTAAAGTGTTGTTTTATATAAATTATATTTAGTATGCAAGCGAGATGTCATTAGTTAATTTCATGTATATAACAGCAAAACACTAAATAACTACTTTTTGCATAATTGAGCATAAGAAAAATACCCTTACGTGTGTTATGACATGAGAATTTTATCCTCCAGATAGATAAATATATTATTAGTACACTTAAAAATATAGTATTTTTATTATTTATTTAGTAGTACACATTATTTTCAGTGATGTTGTTGCCCAACACTAGTTATTTTGACTTTGTTTTTCAGACAATAGGTCTAAACCACCCCATTATCTTGCTTATCACGGTGTTTAATTAAAACAAAAAGAGTAGACTGTAACGGTTGAAATCCTTATTTTAAATAAATATTTTTTTATGCATAGATTTAGACAGCAAGTGTGCTTAATAGTTACGTGAGTGAATATATTATATTTTATATTTTAAAAAGACAGAGGGGAAAATAAATCTCCATGTAAACGTTGCATTCATTCTCTTTACGGGCTTAATATTTATCGTGTAGCCATAAAAATGTGAGACGTGAAGGGGTGGATACTGAAATTTCTAAAATATATAGTTTTCTACATTTAAAATTAAAATTCGTGTTTTCAAAAAAAGTTTTTAATAAAAAAATACTTTGACTAAAACAAGGCTTTTTGTTCCTATCGATACTAATTATATTTATAGGTATAGATTATTTGCTAAATCATGTATAGGTTAACCACGATTTGTAAATGTCATAGTTTTGTTATATCCTGAAATATATTTGTACTGCATTTTCAATTTATCTTTAAATTAAATAAACAGAAAATATGTTTATATAATATTGCAGTATTAAGTAGAATTTTTTAAAAACTAGATAAAACTACTTTAAAAGTTTTTCGCTTTCAAACTGTTGGATCAAATTATAGACAACTTTAAAAAGTAACCAAGTTGAGAGTAAATAAAGTTATTTAAACATAAATACGGTTAGTATTTTTCACAGAAAGCTAACGAAATGAAGGCGTGTTGAGATATTATCTCAATATTCGACGCCTGAAAATTCTTCCTCTCGAATTTCCCCAAGGATGTCTAAGAATACATTCTCCTAAACCAGAAGATTATTAAAAATAAAAAAACTGTCTTCACTGTTTTTCATATTTAAAACAAGCATGTAATATATGAAAATAATTTAACAGTATCTAAAAATGATTTTATAATTGTACGCTTTGTTAAAAATTGTCTGCTCAAAAATTGATACAAAAAACGATGAAATACAGCATTTAACATTTTTAATAAATATAGCAATACCCATTGATGAAATTTAAAATACTTAAAAGAATATTTTAATTTTGTTGAGATCTTTTCTTTTGAATATCCTAGGTTTAAAAATATAATAGATAATTGAAACCAAAAGTTTAATTTTTAGTGGTTTTTAATGTTGCCTTGAGGTCTAGTGATAATGTTAAGGTCTCTGATTTACAGCTATAAATTAATGAAGACATTTTGTGATTCTTTCTAAACTATAAACCGCTTCAAAATTTTAAATGGAAGAAAAACGATTATAGAACGGACCCATTAAACACTTTATTTCCGATGATTTCTTAGGGTACTTAAGCAATTTAAGTTTGGGAACATTTAATGTCTGGTTTTAAGCGATTGTGATCGCTTGCTCCCCTATATTTTAATAATGACTCTTAGTGAGTCAATTAGCAGGTTAAAATATTATTTGGTTAAATTTTAAGCGCTCTAGGGGTATATAAAAATATCTATGTCATTAAGGACTACTAAAAGATTCATAAAATTATTTTTTTTAAATAATATTGAACGTTGAATTGCAAGAGCAATTACACAAAACTAAGAATGGGTTCAAAGACGTAAATTATTAAATGACACTTTGATGGCGTTTATAATGTTATAAAAAAATAAATATCGAGAATTTTGCAACGTCTCGAATCTGGAATGGTCTTAGCCCACAAGCAGCAGATCTTTCGTCTGAACCAGACGTTAAAAAAGATTTATGCCAGTAATTTTCCCATAAATCTTCCACGCTTGACAGAAGTCAAATTTAGCGACCATCCACAGCCCTCATCGAGCATCAGGCTCTGCATCTGATTAACGAAAACCTGAAAGAAAAATCGATCAACATTTTCAGCATTCCCGAGAGTGCCTTTTCAGGCAACGAAGTTACCTTTTTGGAGGGAATAAAAAGTGAGATGAGAGGCTGAAGAAATTTATTAACCACTTCGAACAACGGTTCTTGATATATTAGATATAATCCATTGTGTTTTGATATAAAGTATACTTTTGTTCTTTTCTAGTATATTTATGAAAGTAAATAGGTCTTGTGTGTGATATTTTTGACTTTTGTTTTTGTAATGCAGGGCTCGGTGAGTAATAAAATAAAACAGGTGATTTATAAAGTCGCTAACAAATTGTTAAAGTTCTATTTATAACCGCCGTGACTGGATTTAGTGTAATTGAGAGCACTGAACTTTCATAAAATAAGCACCACAGTATCAAAGAATACTTCGAAATTTTCTGTATTTTCATATGAAGTGGAGACCTGAATAATGGAAACTAAATGATAACTTTATCTCAAGCGTATAATAATTTTTAATATCTGAAAATATATATCATCGTTGGTAGCATCACAAAAGATACAATGCGATAAATGATTATTTATTGTCATTTAAATACATGTATTATAAATACAGATAGCAAGTATATATATTCAGGATTTTTCTGTCTGATCTAAACTAAGGTGTTTTGAGTAAAGATTTCATTCACCTCAGCTTTTCTATCTACAACCAAATAACTCTGACTTCTTTCCTTATTTATATAGACGTGCTATTTACATAAGGTATTGGTCGTATTAAATTTGAAATAAATTTTGTTTTCCGGTAGAATATAAACATAGTATTTTAATAATTTTATTAAACTAATTTTGTCGGCATACGTTTATTTAAAATTCAATGCAGAATTATTATTATTATTCTGAAATAATTGATTATTTCAGAATATCATCAACTACTCTTATATCTCAAATATTACGTTTCCTGTTTACAAAAGCAAAGTGCGTCAACCTTATAAGTATTTTTTTTTATTTTACTTCCAAATAAAGTTTTTACAACTTTCAAGAAACGCATCAGAGAACAATAACATCATGAAAAATGATAATAAATTTATCAGCAAATAATTTAAAAGTCTGTGTCTACCAACTAGAACCCCAAATGAAGTCATTTTTTTTTTCATAACAAATAAAATTATTAAAATATGAAGTATGCAACGTTTTGTGATACTTCATTGCGTATGGCAACACACGTGATTACTTCTGGAAGAATACTGTGAAGTTTTATGAAGCAACCATCTAACATAAATTCTCAAATTATTTAACAGATTTTCGCGAGTGGAGTGCAAAAGTTTTCGCGAAGTTATGCCGCGTCAGAGTAATACTGAACTAAGAGGCCACGGATTTATGGGAAAAATATTTACAAACCTTCAAGAGAAGGAGATGACTTATATAGATGTATTATATAAAAATTATATAGCTGAATTAAATAATTTACACATTATATAACGATACAGTGAGAATGGTGAATGGTATAAATATATTTACAATAGCTGTTTTGATTTGTTTTCGTTAATATTGAAATGTTATATTGCGAGTTTGAAACATTAATTTGTAAGAAAAATCAAAATAAGCAGTTACATATCTTATAATTGCAAGACTTGTTGGTCTTTTTGAATCGTAGTACGAAATTCGTCAACGTGTATCTTTTGGGGCCATTTGAAAAGCTTGCATTCTTAGATAGCTCAAATAATCTGAGATATGCATAGGTCGATAATTTTTTAAATATATATCAAAGTATATTTAAATATCAAAGATTTTTCTCGTTGATTTCCTCACTACCCCCAAGAGGGAGGGGGTGGCTGGGCCTGCGTCAATGTAACAACACAACTTATCGCAACGAAGTTCTTTATGCTAACTCTAGCCGAGGGAAAATATTCCCCGGACGGGAAATTTCCGTGCTGAGAAATGTTTTTCCCTTTATATTTAGTTTCTCTTATTACGAGAAGTTTGCTTTTTTATACATCTAACAAGCCTAAGTTTGGCATCGTTCTCAAACGACAAGGAAAAATTCATAGATATGCATCTAGGTATTTAAAACTCACAGTTCAAATTGTGACTCACATAACTTAGTAGTTAGTTTATTATAACTTAAATTTAAAATTAGTATTGCATAACTGCAATATAGTCCGATATGATAATAACATATTTTCTACTTGACGAAAGTATTCTGTGCTTCAGAGATCAATTTCTTTAAGCAGTTTGTTCATTTATAATATTTAAGTTATTCACTCGCATGTATTATATATATTTTTTGTTAATCTACATATTTTCACTCAAAAAACTAAATCGATAATCTAAAGACACCATTATTAGAGAGTTGATATGCAGAATAATTTTAATTTCTATTACTATTGTTTTTGTGTTGTTTTAGTGTAAAAAAACAATACTGTTGATATCTAAAAATCTATGTATGCAAATGTATGCGAAAGGATTATATAATAATACTATTGGGCAGACTTTTCCTTCCAATATAAAACTGCGGTGTAGAAGGACCTTCTATACTATTTTTGGCACTGGCTCAGCATGAGTATATGCTCAGTGAAATGTTCGCCAATCTCCTCTGAGGAAAGATATTTGACGGAGAAGATAGACAATAGCAGCAATTGAAAAAAAATTGTTTATTTTTGTAGCACTGAATATTTCATATTGCTATCACAATCCAAACAACAAAAGCTTTAATATAATTTATTAAGATGTAAAATAACCTGAGTTTATGAATATTATACAATGCATTCAGCATGTGCAACTATGCAGGCGCTGGTTGCAGTTCAAGGACCAGACTTCCAGTTTTCGACATGCAGTTGGCTGCGTTTGAAAAACTTACAAAGTCCCAGACACGGCGTTTATGGCCGACAGTAAGACTCCCCCGGGAGGGAAACGAGCGCTTAAAAAATCCTCAAAGTGTCCTGCGAAATGCCAGAACTCCACCCCGCACAAATTCGTTTAAAGTAACACCTGAACTTTGACACTTTCAAACATTTTAAAGCTTTAAATTATTTTTTATTAGTCAGGAAACCATTTTTGACTCGATTTTTTCGTAAGTAATTTCGTAAATTTTGTTTGATTGTGAATTTGTTTGTAATGCAAAATTAGATCTTTAAGTTGATTATTTTAATAAAAGATACCAAAAACTCTATAGGCTTGCAAAAAATATAAGCAATTTTTATTATATTTATGTTTTTTTTTAACCTCCGAATGATTTGCATTCTTCATACAAGAATACAAAGAATTTAATTCTATAATTTTTTATTTGTATTGTATTATAAGCTATAAACTTCAAGTATGAAATGAATTAGTGATAATCAAAGCTTTAGTGAACAAAATTATTTTTTTTACGAAGCTTTTAACACTTTTAATACGTTTTACAATCTCTGCCACAGAATTGCATATAGATGATGACATCAATAAATATTAACGTTTTTTTATCAAATAATATATGCAAAAATAATTTTTGTAGAATTATATTCTAATGCAACAAATTTACAACGAAAAAAATATATATAGATATTTTATGAAGAGTTTATTCTAAAAATATTCAGGTTATCTTTAAAAGTATTTGAAAGGAAATTTGATATTTTATTGTCAAACGGTATAAATTTATTATAAGAATATGCTCTACGAGTATAAATTTCCCCATATGTAAGATTGTTGTAAAACTTTTGACATTCATTTTTAAATTACCGTTTATTATCGAGTTGTGAATCTAAAATGAATATATTCAAGTGCTTTCGCTAGCATTTTTGAAATAAATCTTCATGTGTGATCAAATTACTTTCACAGCATAGAAGTATTATTTTATTATGCGTTGACTCGAGGAACACTGCGTTTGTTTATCTTGAAGAGTATTGAGGAATTTAATATTTTACTCCCTTACACTTTATGGTTACAAAGAGCTTTATGAGTAATTGTTTTTTTTTGTTTTAAATTAAAATAACATCACCATTACATTGAAGTACACCATCCTGCAACTGATATATTTATGAATATAAACTGCCTTAAAATAATTATAAAGACTTTGATGTTGAAATTTTTTTGTTACAGATTCTGTAAATCACAAAAGAAAAAAAATCATTGCTCTACCAGGACTCGATTATATAGTCTTGTTAAGCACAAAACATTGTCAAGTTTTACATTAAAATATTATAAAAGTTATTTTCGTTATTGTCTTACAAATATAAGTTTCACCAAAATAAGATTGGCGAACCAAAACTTGATGTTTTCATCCCGAATTTTCATCACAGTTTGGCCGTTTGTCAAAATTAATTATTCTAAACGTTTTCTTGAAGTCTGTTTTGATATTCATTAAAATAAAACGATCATTGAATACGAGATGTGAATTATACGAGAAAATGTATTATTTTGTCGATTTTGCTTATACGTTTGAGTTGCAGGAATCGTGTTTCTGTTGAGTTATAATATTATATTCTTTACATACACATACCAATGCTGAAAATATTTCACAGCTTGTATTAATTCTATCAATGACAAATTTAAAAAAAAATACATGTATTCTATTAAAATATTGACTCTCTACTTAAGCCGATTATTAAAAATTTATAGAGAAAATGCATAAAACTGCAAAACGCACTTTGTAGTTTAAAGGGTGATTAGTCAAAAACTTTCAGTCAAACAATCGTTATAAATGACAGTCTTATTTGTTCAAGAAGTTTCGAAAGAAATGATAACTTTCTCAAATAATTAACCCCCAGAAAAAAAACGTCTTTATAACTTTAACATACATTTATAATTTATTGTTTGAAGTACAATTACTTTGCAGACAAACAAAAAATAGAGTAATTAAGAAAGTTCAAATACATATTGAAACCAAGATTAAAACACTAACAATTCAATAAGGTACGTTGAATTTATTGAATCTATTGGTTAAAATTAGAAAAAAGACATAATGTAACAGTAATGTTTAGATTTTAAAAAATTGTGGGATGTAAAACTAATTAAAATAAACTATTAAAAAATCTACATATATTATAACAAAAAAATATATATTTAAAATATAAATACAGGTTCATGATTTTGTGAAATTTCACAAATCTGTGAAATATATTCCGAATACCAGCCGGATGCAATTTTCTACACTTAATCGATTTCCCTTCTTATTAAACATGCATGCTTTTTTTAATTGAATTAAAAATAAAATTACTTCGTTCGGATTAAAACCCGTCATCTCAAGGTTGGTTGCCATCTAAACTGATAACATGAGCAAAATGTAAAAATAATGACTATCTTCATTATACACTCATTATCCGTCACACCAAATATTTTTAAATAAAATTAATTTGATATTGTTTGCATTCAACCATAAATCTCTAATATATTTTAATGAATATTCATCGCAGTATAGATTAGCAATAATTAATGCAGTGACTTATCGTATCGGTACTAAAAAAAATTAAATATTATCACTTAATTCTAATTAATAAAATAATAAAAAAATTCAACTTAAGTTTACAAATTATCCGCCCTGTTGTCATAATTTACGCTTCATCAATCATATGAATTTAATTAACCCGGCCAATTACGTATGCAAGAAATACTCCACATTAATCACACCTGTTAACTATTAATTTATTAATGTACTAATAAACAAACGTTTTCCAACGTTGCCAGTAAAAATATTCGCCTAACTATTTTCAGAGGTGTTTTGAATATATTAAAATTATGCGTGGGGATATCCGGAATATTGCTGCCAAGGTTTGATTTATAAATTATATATATATATATATATATATATATATATATATATATATATATATATATATATATATATATATATATATATATATATATATTTAAATATATAATAATATCTTAAAGGTGTTGCCAAATGATATGAATCATGATCGGGAATGACTGCTGTGGTCATAAAAAAAAGCAAATATAATTTAATTTAGATTCAAACATATTTCAATGTAATTTCTTGTTAATTTGAATAATTTTATATGTTTGTGTTGATTTTTGTAATTTTAAAATATTTATAAAATAGTTTAATTTTTTTTTTTTTAATTAAACGTTTTTTAAGGGTGACTGATAGAAATTGTATAAATGGCTTTTTCTTCGTCACTAAACCCAAAATACAATTTAAACCAAGCAGTGAGTTGATGCTAGATGAAAATTTACTTAATTTTATAAATATTTATTTATTATTTATTATATATTAATCACTATATGTTATCATCAGTTAGATTTGCGTATTTAAAGGAATAATATTTTGGCGGTTTATTTTTTCTACGACCAAGTTACTGTAAATATGCGATTCTGAAAAGAGACCGAAATCCTACGGCTATAAAATTTATTAAATTTAGGAACTAATCAAATATCATAAATTCATAAAGACTCGTGAAAACCTACATAGCTAAGTTAAAAAACGTTTTTCATAATTTTGCCTCCGCATATAAAAAAATTTCCATACTGTAGTTGAGGCTTTAAAAAAACTTTTGATGGCCCTCTCGTATTCTTAGCAGGTTATTATTACATGTTAAGTGAAGAAACCTCTTTAAAATGTATGCAGTAGAAAGGTTAATTATGAAGCAAGTCTTTAATACCCCCTTGAGTAACTTTCATTGAAGTATTAAAAAAATACAAAACCATTACAATATTATTTTTTCACTTATGTAACTTTTTGTACACGTATTCTGGTTTAATATGACTGTGACGTTGCTAAACAAAAAGGTTGGTAAAGAATCACTTTACAGCGATTAAAAGTTATACTGGATATGAATCATTTTGTTATGTTTATATTTTGACAGAAATTTTCTTCAATGAAATTTAAAACATGTATTATACATTATCACAAAAAAAAACTCTTTGGTCTTCCCGGATACAAAGTCAGGATCCCTCGATCAAGTGCTGTTAAACTCTGAAGATGACTCCAGCACCGCGATCAAAACGCGAATTTAAAAAAAACGCGTCATTATACCTTAGAATCCAGTTCTAATAATAATGATGGTAATTATTTTGCAGTTGACGAGGAAGTCCCTCCTTGGTGTGCCTGTGTCCAAAAGTACCAGTTGCACTGCTCGGACGGGCGTCTCAGGGATGTGCCGACGGTCAACAACGTCCTGAAACTCCTCCTCCCCAACAACTCCATCAAACTTAGGGGCGACTCCTTCGACGGATACGATCTACAGCTGATGTAAGTCAATTTATTCTCATTAAAAATAATAACTGTTCCCGTAGATCTATTTTGCTTGCATTTGTACAAATACAAGCCCCTACACATTGCCGAACCCATGTCCCATTTTTCACTAACCAAACAATTGTTAAAAGTCATTTTTAAAAACTTGCGTTTTCACATTTTATAAAGGATATTTAAAAAAATAAAAATCAACAACAAGTACAAAGAATTAACAAATCTAAAACGTTGTTAAAATTATACGAAATTAACTGATCACGTAAATCTACAATAACACGTTCTCTCATCCTATTGGAATATTTATTTAATGTTTCACTCAGGCCATTAAAATCAATTTCAAAGGATACACTGTCGACAGGTTTGCTTTATTATTCAAAGAAATCATTTTTTTGTGATATTGCTAATAGTTTCGACGGATAAGACAATTCTTGTCATTTATTTTTTAAGAAATAACACTTTCACTGAAAATAAATGTCTTATTTGTTTCAGATTTATAGTGTATCAAATGTAATAAATTTATGTATAACAAGCGGAATATTTGATATTTTGTTTTAAAATATGCAAATATAACGATAATTCAAGTTTGATAAATAATTTATCTGTGTTGCTATATCATAACTCATTTCAAATAAATTCATCTAATATCATCAACCAACACGAAATAATAGAACCCAAAATTTGTATCGATAATAAACATGAGCAGTCTTCGAGGGTATTTATTTGTCTAGGCCGACTTAACGACCCGAATTGTCACGAGAGGCTTTAGGTAACCGAGTTAAGGTGTAATTATAAAAGACAAGTGCGGATTTAAAGCATTTAACTGAGCTTTACATTTAAGGTCTATGCACTTTACGTATCAATTATCTGAAACAAAAATTATTGAATTTAAAGACTTCATTGGATTCTTGATCTGAATTTATGATTGAACTGCCATATGTGGTTGATATATAACCGAATGCAAATCTTTAACACTTTAAGTAACAGACACGTAAACTAACATAAAACAGCCCCTACAAATTTAATTTTATGCTTATTCTCGAAGCGAGAGACAACGAAGCTCAGATGATATATGACGCTGAGTCTTTATTCTTACTTCTATGTATTTTCACCAAAAAGAAGAAGTAGACCTTTTCACGGTTGTATCCGGTCTATTAGTATTGTTTTCATCGTTCTGAATTTACACAAATATAAAAATACAAACAAAATATAAAAAATGGAAATAATTTTTATATAAAAATATATAGAGCCACATCAGAATACCAATTTTTAAATTATTTAAGTGATTTTTTTATGATTAAGGGGTGTGATATCTCAACCCTGCTGTAGGGATGATCGTGACATTTGTATAAGTGTCTCCATTTTGTGGAGGGTAGATTGTATGAACTATAATAATATAAGCGGGCTCGGTTTCGCAGACGTAAAAAGCGTATGTGCTCTCGAAAATTCTTTGATTATATATTGGTATAATCGTATAAATTGGTTTAATCCGAATTATGAGTAGAGGAAAGCGCAGATTAAAATAATTAGATTGATACCTGCTAGTAAAATACTATATTTTTATTATTTAATTGGTCTAGCCAAATTTTTACAAATATATTTTTATAATATAGTACGTATTTCTATGTATTAAAAATGAAAATTTCAAATACATACAACATATTTTTTCAAGGGAAGTTTGTAGAATTTAGTAACCGTTGTCAATTGATTAATTTTCTAGGGTATCAGTTGCGCTTTGTTTTGTATCAAAGACAACTTCAAAAGTCTAAAGACAGCCATTCTAACGATTGCTTCATTAAAATTTGGGTCTCTCTAGAATAAATCTAGCAAATAACCGATGAAAACACTGAAACGAACTTAGGTAAGGTTTTTACGGGCGCAAGAAAAAAAACAATCCGTTGTCTGTGACGCACTTAAATTTTTTTCGCCGCTATTTTCACCTCATTAAAATAGCCACAGAAATAGACATAAGTCCCTGACTTTAATGAAAATTTTAAAAAAAGTGTAACATCACAAATCCATTGAAAAAATGGGGAGAGTGTAGAAAAGAAATGATCTTGAGCTGCGTTATAAATGTGCGTTGAAAGTATTAAAATTAAAATTTAAAGAGCAATTTTACGTATGTATAAGAAAGAGTACCTGTGAATATAGTCTAACTTTGCTCTCGCAAGTATTAAATAATGAGGGCATATTTTTTCGGTAAATTGCGAGACTTTGCTTATGAAAACCATTATGGAATAACGACATGATATTATACTAAATTTATTACGAAATATAAAAGATATAAATTTCACACGCTATCGACAGATGGACATAAAATTTCAAACACTTATTACTCAACTTTTCAAATCTTTTCATTTATTATAAATACATCACCGGACAAAGAGATACAACGGGTTCAAAGCAAACAAAACTCTTTTATTATAAGTGAATTTAATTTTGTAAAGCAAAAATACGTATTCGATTTTAATAAAAATACAAATAACGTATTCTTTGATCCTTTATGGAATTCTCAAGTACTCACTTTTACGTAAAGTATAATTTTTGGAACCATTTCTGCGTAAATGGCATAAGTATGGTCAAAGTTTTATTTTTTCTGTTTGGCCAATGACAACATGACTATTGTTTAATTTTAATTAATTTGTTTAAATAACAGTTATTGTTTAATAATACCGCAGTAATTTAAAAAGGATGGTGTGGCTAAAATAAAATTAGGGTAGCTATTAGATTTCATGAATAATCTAAGTGAAAAAAAAAATCAGCACTTTTTTAAGGTTTTTTGGTTTAAAATCAAATCAGACATTTTTATGGGTTGACTTAATAGTTAAATGGTTTCTTAACATAAAAAACAAAGTTCACAAATTTAATCAACTATGGAATCGATTTACGTTCTTTGTTACCGTTGTGTAATTTAATCATTAGAATCAATGTATTTTTTTTATTTACATTGGATAGGTTTATGGGCCAAAAGCAATCTAGGGAACCTTTTCATTAAATAATGTCTAGGCTCTAGAGCCCAAATTTACTAAGATTTTCTTGGACGGTTAGTAAGACACTATGGAAGAATAGTAAATCTTTAATGTTTAAAGTTTTCAGTCAAGGGTACTTGCTGTACATGCACAGCAGTACAATTTTGTGTCTGCTTACAAAGCGGTTATAAAATGCCCCTCCATCCATCATGGAAGGGCGAGTTTGCTAAAGTCTACGCGTAGACTACGAGATGCGTGTAGTGATATATTTAAGTACCTTATAATTAAACATTTATTAGTAAATAACACTAGTGTGCTTTCCAGCGAAAAATAAAGTACTGCATAAACTGAAAAGTCTGCTTAAATTTAAAAATACATTTTTAATATTGTGATTGTTTTTTTTATTGAAATTTACAACAAAAGTCCTTGCAGTGGCAGAGTACTATACAGGTTAAAATCCTTTTCATTGAATACATTATTATAGGGAATAAAATTTTGTAACTTGTTGATTATTATTATCATATTTTTATTATGTTGAAATAGTTATCGTTTCGTTTGAAATACTGATTTAAAAAAAATTGATTTAACCGAGTTTAAGGTAAATTAAAACAATAGAAACAATTATTTACAGAGCTGGCATGCTCTCCACGTTTCGGCATAAATATTAGAAAAAAAATTATACATGCCACGTAACATAAAAGTCGTGTACTCTTTTTTAATAAAGAAATTTTATTACTGCTGTGCGTTTAGTTACAAATTAAATAGTTTTACAGCAAGCACACAGTCGTAAAGTGTTGTTACTGACACGAATACATTTATCTTATTTATTTTATGAGGACGATGTTCAGCATGATAAAAGGAATAGCTTGAAATCTCCTTCATTTATATGACGTCACTAAATATTCATGCGACGTGTCTTCAACTCTGCAAAGGTCTGGAGCTTGTAATATGATACATGAGTCTGTACATCCCGGTTTTCCAGTATGGCGTCCTTTCAGACAGGATCGGTGACGTCCTCCCTTCAAAGTGCAGGGCTGAATGGAACTAAAAATAGAGTAAGCGCCCCTTTGGAAAGGAAGTTCCTTACATCTTTCATGAATAAGTGTAAAAAACAAGAACAAGACTTCAGAAGTATTGAAAACGATGCATATGTAAAGGAGGCTTGTAAAATATCAGTTTGGTCATATTTTTATTTCATATAACGTTATGCAGATATTTTCTTAGTAGTAAACAGAAAAAAAGTCCGATATAGTTGTAATTTATTGGAAGATTTATATTTTTTAAATATTCGAGCTGTTTCTGAAGTCATGTTGCTGTGTGTATATACGAGTATACTGGCAATTTTTTTATAAATAAAAAAGATTTATCTATGAATAATGAATCGAGTTGTTCAACAATGAATAACACAGGTAATGAGAAAAGTATTTATCTAAAAAAAGAAAAAAAGCTTAAAGCAAGTTACCGCTTACGTAAAAAAACCTTCAAGTCAGTTAACTATCATCTGATAAGAGAAAAAACTTGATTGGAAACTGCGTCGTTAGGAGAGAAAAGGTCTTTAATATTACATTTTATTTAATTGCTACCTTATTCGGAAAGATTAAAATGGACGTTTTTAGGTTACATTAAATAATAGACATTAGACATAATAGACATCTCATGACAGCATTACAAAAATTGAGCAGAAATAAACTAATTTCTGAAAAGCCTTTTCTATTAAAATTTTATAATGAATATAAAAATAAAATATTAAATTTAAACAAGAAATAAAGATTATAATTGTCAAAACTATTTGAAAATCTATCTTTATGAAAATAATATGATATTGTAATTAACAAACAGGCAGACTAATTATTTTTATTAAAACTGATAGCATTCGTGTTTGGATCATTATTTATTATTTAATACTGTTCAAATAAAATAGAAAATATAAAAAAGCTCGTGCCGTGTCTCGGAGCCAAAGAACCACTCTGTGAATGACGAAGAGCTTTTAAAGCACAATAGTTTTGGAAATGGGAATGTTTGAAGGGCGAGAGACGACATCATCTACACATTCATGATTTCATAATAATTAATCATTGCAACCTTTACAGAACTATCTTCATACCTGCCATAATCTACGTATCCATTATGTGACTAGTCTGAAATAATACTTGTTGGTATTGTAAGTACCTGTGGCGTGCATTTCAAATAACTATTAATGCACCTCATGTCCTAAAATACATGGTTTCACACGTTAATGATTTGCTCTGAATATAATGAAAAAATACATAATCTGCACGTTTGTAAACTAAAAAATTGACATTGCTCCAAGTGTTATATATATTAACAAATATTATCTCCACAAGCGTCTTATTACCAAAACCATACAAAATATTATTGATCCTATTTTATGAAATGAAATTTTATCCAACGCTTGGTCATTTTTAAAAAAATCAATATCATTTCGTTTATTTTTTAACTTTCCGTATTTTTTTGACACATTGAACATATCAGCAAAGGAGTTAATAGAACCCAACCGCAGTTTTCAACGCATATTAGCACATGAAAAGATAATGTTAAGAGCTGGGTTTAAGTTCAACCCTTCCAGTTTACGTCACAATCTGAAAAAATCGACCCTTTTCAAAATCAGCTCCAATCCATCTTAACCTGAAACGTGTGAAAATATAAAAAAGTACTAGAATTAAAAAGATCCAATTTTTTTTTCTGCCTACGGATTTGTTTTATTTTTCTTTACATTTTCTGTCAATATTTATTAGCCTTAAATTATGTTTATTAAACTTCAGAGTTAAATTGTTACTTTATTAACTTAAAGGATGTTTTTACTAAATAAATTTAACAAAACTGATAAATTTACATAATTATATATCTTTGATCAGCAGCTATTTTCTCTGCCTTGCAATCATAATTAAAACAATATTTCAGACAACTTAAATATTAGTCAATAAACATCAAATATTTTGTTGCGATATTGAGCAATTTCCATTTACATAATACTTAAATAAGATATCATAATTTTAATAATGAATCATTTACGTAATACAGTTGAGTTTTGATAATTAGCAAATGATATTCCTAATAATCACTTTTATCTCTTAAATTCTTATAGATTAGCATATGAAAGATTTTTTTCTATTATTTTTAAAATTTTGTAAAGTAACGATACACATTCTCAAGTGGTCAAATAAATTATAAAAAAGTCTAAAGATTCCTTTCTGGAGTTTAATGGGAAGAAACAAAACTGTGAGATGATTTTTTTTATAATTTTCCTTAAGGCTTTCACTGGGTTTTTTGACGGATGAAATACACATGGAATATCCATTGTTCGTAGATTATGGTACCCATTGTTATTGATGTTTCATGTTGTACTGTGTTTTAAATTGAAGTTTTGTCTAAAACTAATCTGTCTAATATATATGTCTGTATATATGTCTATATTGGTCTCTGCACTTGGTTCTTCTTCTTAAATCTCTGAAGATAAGGACCGAAACATCGATAACTAATTCTGAAATAACCAATTTAATTGTTTTCATATCTATATGCGGTTTACAAAATATTTTATTTTAGAAAGCCTTTTACCAGTGAACAGTAAATTAAGTTCGATTGTTAAGCTGATTGATTGATTTAATGGCAAATGGTGATAAAAAAATTGTTTATTCAGTTTTCTACGGTGCAAAATGCTATCATTTATTTTTAAAATATACATAAATGTTATTTTTAAATAGAAAATTCTTTATTTTAAATATTTAATAAGTATTTTGAAACGAAAATTTTAATCAAAGTAAACAAAACCTTGGATTATTTTTTATTTTTAATCTTTTCAAAATACTCTCAGATAGGTTGCTTGTTTTCTATTAGATAAAAAAATAATTGTACATAAAAATGGTTAGCATATTTTTTCACTAACTGCGGAAGTTAGAAACTTTCTATAAAAATATAAATTAATACTTTTTAATCTCATTGTATTTGGTTATGCGCTAAGAGAAGATTAGAATTTTTCTCAATTGCATTAATACAAGCAATGAAGCTTCATTTAGACATTCATGAAATCCCCTGATATTTTATGCAAAAAGTTTAAAAGCATACAATAAAGCTCACACACATAATGATTACCTCATTTTTTATGTTTAGTTATAGCCCTAAAGAAAAGATGATTATAATAATTATATATCTCAGTGTTTAAATGGATAAATAGTAAAAATTATACTTTAGTACTTAAGCAATACATTAACATAAAATACAACAGACCAAAAGAATGAGAATGCATTCTTATGGTATATACAAATCTGCACGAACCGAGACATTACCTAATATTATTTATACTAATAAAAAATAATAGATAATTATTTTTTTTACTCTTTTCCACCTCAACGCTCTGAATAACATTATGTATTATTTCAAACACGACAAAATAATGAAAATCTTATCATATAAAAGGTTAAGAACTTTTTTTTTGCCTATAAGACAGAACTTTTCCAATTCGTGCGGTGTTCATAATATCGACTCGTTTCCAAACCAGATTCGTATCGACACTTTCACAAAGACGAGTCTCGGGTATATTTAATAAGATGGTATACAGACCGGCGTCGATGATATCCAGAGAGCAATTTTGTTAATGGACATTAATCGTATTTTCTAAGACGAATCTCTAACAAGCCGATCTTAACACATTTAAATCTTTAATTTTATTACCTCTGCAAGGTAATTATCTGTAAGTACCTCTGTACACTGGCCAAGCAAAACATAACAAACAAAACGTACACAAGTAAAATATTATTAAAAAAATACACAGGAATACGATATATGTTATAGTTTTTAATTCATTTAACCTTAGGCTTCCCAATTTCAGTTTTGCCTTTATCAATTAGTCTTTACTTTTACTTTTATACTCTTAAATTGTTAAATATTAACGCAGTTTACGTATCATTACGACTGTCTTATAGGTTGTTATATTTCAACGCTATTAACGCTAGAAAGCTGACACTCTTAATATGTGTTTTATTTCAGATATTTTTTTCTCGCAGTCTACCAGCTGTAAGTTCTCAAGAGAAAGTAAACATATTATTTAATCTAAAATAATTATTTTAAATTACAAAAAAAGTAATTAAAAAACTTTTTAGCACTTCATCATATGGCGTGTAATATTTTCAGGGTGACAATTAAAAAAAAATACTAAAAACTCTGATGTATGTTACCGCATGAAATTAATAGGTTTATATATTACAAGTTAGAAATACAGTGTGTATAGTCGTACACTACACCATATAATATTTAGAACAACAAGCTGAAATGATATTGATTCGATGATTTGTAAACTGTCATCACCCTAAAAATACTGCTCAGAATTGTACCGAAATAGTTGTCTTTGTAAAAAGTTAATATTCGACAGCGGTGTTCAGTTTTGACTGGTTAGTTTGCAGATAAGTTAAAAGGTTTCCAAAATAATCTCTGCTCTAGATCCAGACATCTCTAAGGCAGTCGTCCTCTTCAGGTGACCAATTGCCTTCAACACGTAACACTGCTGTCTGATACAAATGGTACAAGTTAATAAAACTTTTATGTTTAAGCTGCTTGAGATAAGGGTATTTTCATACATTAATTATAGGCTTTACTTTTGCGATTAAATTAGCAGTTAGATTTTAAGTTGCCCGTCTGATTGGTGATTTTATCTTAACGAGAGATAGTTTAACAGGTTTTCTAGAAAATAAAGGATCCATCTGCAATTTGGTTGATAACTACGCATTTTTATTTGCTCCAAGTATGTTGTCAAATTTTATTCTGAACCGAGTGATTTCCATTAAAAATTAATGGCTTGTTGAGAACTCCAAAACGACTCGCTTTGATATAAATAAATAAATTTATATTTCACAAAATACCTGATTGTGAAACAACTTAACATAGTTGAATAACAATTTCAATTTTTGCTTTAAAAGACAACATTTATTATATTTTTTTTGCTCTTATTAATTGTGTGATTTTTGCTGAAAGATTTTTCGAAATGATTGTTTTCATCCAAAACATTTCTATGTACGCACCGTATAACTTTGTTGATGATACTTAGCTTTTATAAGTACCTTGAAGTTTTTCTATGTATTAAATTGTTTATTTGTTAAAGAAAAAGTTTAAAATGGTTGGCTTTGTAACAAATATAGCTTATCCCAAATACACCTTTATCGATTTAAAATAAGTTGTTTAAAAAAAATACAGAAAATATGTATCAAAGAATAAATTTCCCATATTTTGGACTTGGAGATAAAGAGATCAGCCAACATGAGTGCAAATATTTTTGCAATATATTGGAACGAAAATCATTCAACAATATGAAAATATATGAAAATAAAGCTTTTTAATTTTGAAATACGTTTTTATTCAGTAAATCTCATATTCAGTATTTTCTAATATAATTCAGAAACTGAGCAAAAAATATTTATTAGTAACATATTCTTTATGTGTCGCATTGTATCCACTACATAGATTATTATCTCTCGTAAACTCTTGAAACTCAAATAAAATATGCATTTAAGTACAATCTCTGAGGTGAAATAATACATTAATAGAAATATCCCACCTTCTTGCTTTGATATTGAAAGCAACATATGTATTTTAGGTAGAAAAAAATCAGTGTGTATATATATATTTTTTTTAATAACATCTCATTTTTTGTATATTTTCGATAAATACTTCTGAGAGTAATACAAAGCAGTTAAATAAAAATCAGCACACAGAAGTGAAAAAGTTCTTTAAAAACAAATATATATCTTCAGACATCTGGAAATTCAGTACAGCATCCCTTTTACCCAGATTCTATTTAAATTTTTTTTTAAAGATTTTTGTCTTTCTTGCCCTCTGAGAAATTTTATTGTGAAATCCTAGCGAAACAGAAAGTTTTGCGTGTCATAAAATAAAAGTTTTGAATTTAAAACCTAGTCCACGAGCAGATACAGACTAAAGATTTCTATTATGATAATAGACTGTAAGAGTAAAAAAAACTAAAGGACCCGAACTCAAAAAGAACTAATGGTAAAAGTACACTTTCGAGTTTTGCATTTAACTTTAAAAAAAGATTAGTGCCAACTCATAGTGCCTGACTAAATTATTATAATTTCGTGTATTCTGGTAAGGAGTTACAGCTTTTGAAGATAGATATAAATAATATTAGTTTTACAACTTCAATACTTGAAATAATACTAATCTATTGAATATAAATTAATTATCTGAAATATTAACAGAATTTATTTATTTTTTCCAGAAACCTCGAGTGGAACTCTTTGGCAGAATTACCCGATGGAGTGTTTAAGAACCAGAAAAATCTGACGAAATTGTAAGTCATATTGTTTAAATATTGTTAAATATAAATAAACTATTTAAAAAAATACCTCAGCAATGAATTCATAATCCCTCTGTTATATATAAATGAGTTTATAAATCTTTTAATGAAGCTAAATATTTTTGACATATTTTATAGCTGACATGCATAAAGTGTGTGGACCTAAAATGTTATACGTTTATTATACTAAATTAAATTAGGCCAATTAAATTAATCCTCGATTCCACGAGCTATTGCTCCAAACATATTAATGTGCCAAATATAATAATTTTCCTCGTATTTTGAATCCATCAATTTAAATTAATTTTCGCTAGTTTAAATTGGCAATAACACATTCTGGGAATTACCCTAAAGCTAAAAAATCAATCTGAAATGTGATGATGATAATATATTATTTTTGAACGGGCTTTATATATTTCATTAATTGATCTATTTACTGTTCAAATGTGTGATAGAATTTTGTAAGCTACAATGTACCTAATGTTCTCATCTCAATATGATATAACCTTTCTTATCGTTATATTCTCAATCAGACCGAGAAACTTGAACGAACAGCATCTCTGAGATTAAATGTGAAGACAGACGTATAAAGTGAAAGACATTATATCAAGCGGCTGTAATAGTCTTTCGGAGTAAAATATAAAGCTTTACGATCAAAAGTAAGGCTGTCTTACCTAAGCGATTATCTTTAGCAATAAAAATAGAGTCGAGGCTGTTTTCCAAGCCGATCGGTCAAATACTTCAAAACACTTTGTAATCTGGCTTAATCTGCTGCTAAAGAAAATTACATAACTTTCTTTCAAATCAAATATGGATAGAAATTTGTTGAAAACCAATCAATATACCAAGATCGAGTTTTAAGCTCGTGAGGTTTGTAGTTTGGTTTCCTAATGACACCTTCTGAAAACTTTAAAAAGAAAGCTAAAAAGTTCGCGATTGGGGGATAGAATAGTCGTGACTGCAAAACATCGACAGTTGATCTTGTACGAAATAATTGACCAACGTTTGACCAAAAATCGATATCTAGCAACCGTAGTTAAAAATATTTTTATGACAAATAATTTTTTTAATGTTAAACGAGGCTTTATTATGATACGATTGTACAGTAGATCGTGATAGAAAATACTTTTAATCCTTAGCATAAATATAAAAAAGTGAAAAGAATAAAATATCATGCCACATAAAATAGTAGAAATTTATAGAATGAATTAAAAAAAAAAATACTTAGAAATACAGAAAAGTCATTTATACTAAACAAATACGAGTACATGTGTGATATCAAATTTTTTAGTAATTTAACGTATATTTTTTTGTTTGAATACAAAAGTGCTAAACGAAATTTAATACATTCGTTATTTTTGAAGCTTGATATCTTTCCACGAAAAACAGAATGCTTATAATTTTTAGCATAATCTTGAATATGTTTTAAAAAACCGGTCATTAGGGACTACAAAAAATTGCAAGCATGTCTTTTTAACGAGGAATAGAGAGTCTGCGGAAAGCAACTTTCTCAATTTCTCATTGAAGACAGGAATTATATTTTAAACGCACATATAACGTACTATTTATAAAACTATTAAACTAGAAGTTACATATTATAATTTTCAAATTCATGAAAATAAGCCTTAATAGTAATTAAGTATAACATCCACGTAAGTGATAATTTGTTTTATTTAAATTTATATTTTCTTGCTTGATTAACCATTAAGTTTGTTGGAATATTTTTTCATACAATTTGTGTTCTACTTCTTGCAGTCTCAAAAAGCAACAAAATCTAATAAGTTTTTTTCATACAATATAATCTTGTTTTGATCCATTTTTCTTCTACTTGGTCCTCGTAAGTATGGCATGGTTGTGTGTGTATTCCCAGCCAGCACTATCATTCATTTTATATTAACATTTTGTGATTGACGTTCCCATATCTGAAGTGAAACCGCGAGATTGTATCTCCAGCGAAGAAAAGCCGCTGCGTCGTTAGAAAATGCAAAAGAAAACCTTGAACAACTACCAAACATTATATACGACGCTTCTGTTGCCTTTTTTTATACAATATTTGTATTTAAAATGACTGCGAACATTACGACGAAAAATAAATTTCTAAAATATCTAAGCGATTAAGTTTTATGACAGTATTGAAAATTTAATATAAACTTCAATCTGTACGATTTCACAGTAATACAAAATTATTTTATTACATACAAATAAACAGAAGTCATAAAAATTGCAATCGCATTTAATATATGATTTTTAATCTTTGACACACACAAACACATATGTGTACTATATAAACCTTAATGTTCTTTGAAAAATCCCGAAGAGCAATTATTAGTTGAATGACTGAACTTTCTAGATAATATTAATACACGAAGTAGATTTAACCAACTTTTATGTAAACATCGTAATAAATGTGCAAATACAAAGTAATTTGAATTAAAAACAAAACTTTCAGTGAATATAATGTATGTAAAACAAGTTTGTTGTGTGTAATCCTATTACTCGACTGGCATTGAAATTTCTGTGCTATTTTCTCGGAGTTTTAATACTAACTAGAAAATAAAGTTTCTGCAGTCTGTTTATTTTTCCATGTGATAAAAATTGACAGCAGTTTGTTTGCGATTGAACATTAAAAATTATATATAAAAGAAAAATCATTTATCTATCGATCTTAACCGCTACGCCAACGAAAATTATAGGCAGCTTAAAAAAATAACTTAATCAAATTACGAGACAGGACCTTAGTACAAAGTAGAGATCTTAGTACAAAGTCAACCTCATCCGATATTGGGATTAGAATAAGTGAAAGGGTGAGCTTCAAATATATAAAGTTTTCAGTAAGTGGCATGAGGAATATTCTAGAAACGTAGGAGACAAAAACCCCTTAGAAATTTCCCCGAAACAGGCGGGGCTCTCAAATGGTCGTAAAAACAATAGGCTAATTGAAGGGTTGGATGCAAGAACTACCCTCCTCTGGATTTACAAAACTCAGTTTATGCTGTCTGCAAAATATCCACGGCACTAAACGAAACTTAGCTCTGCATATTTTAAAGTTTCTCGCAAACTGGTCGGTTTGTTGGTTTAGCGGATTACTCGCTGGAATTCCCTTGTTCGAGTTCAATCGGATGGGAAAAAAATTTCTGACCCGTGATTATCCGTCACTATTTTATAATCACTTCTGGTCTGTGTGAAAACTCAATTATATAATATGAGTATCTAAGATATTTAGTGCCGGTAGAATGGAATGTCAAGGAGACTGACAAGAAAAGCAGGAGGTTTAAAAATAATTGATGGATCTCAAGTCGACATGAATATATTTTAATTGTCACGATCAACCCTAATGACAGTGGAATGTTTGAAGTTAAGAAAAATTAATTTTTGTAAATAAACACATAAGACAAGTACATCTTTTTTGGATATAAAGTATGAGAAGAAAATAGAACTATATATAATTTGAGATTTCAACACTGAAAGTATTTTTTATATAAAAAAAAATCTTAGCTTTGTGCGTTTTTGCATCTAACTTTTCCGCTAAATTTAATCGCTTTTGTCTTTTTAAAAGTTAACACCGAGCTTCTATTTCAGGTATTTGATGAACAATAAGCTGAAGGTGATATCGTCCGCCGCCCTGACCGGACTGAAGTCCCTGAATTGGCTCTTCCTGCAGCACAACCAGCTGACTGACATCACCGTGGACGGCCTTGAAGACCTCCAGTGGCTGGACCTCAGCTACAATAATTTGACCAGCATCAGACCCTTCCCAGAACTACCAAGCATCTATGAACTGTGAGAGTATTTTTTAATGAATTTCTTAATTGCAAAATAAATATAACCTTTCTAGGAGGCTTTCAGTGAAAGGGTCAGGTAAAGACTTTTTAAAGCTAGAATGAGTTTACCTTTTTCACACTATTAAATTAAAATGCTAGGGCCAGGATTTGAACGCACTAATCATTCGTCAACGAGGCCGTTATATATGTGGAATTTTCAATAACTTTAGTACTGAATTGAATTTCGTCGTCCCATGTTTTCGAAATATTTCAAACAGTAAATTATTTTACAGTAAAATTTAATAAAATCAAGCGTCTGTTTCATTTGCTGAGTTAAAAAGGGTGTTTCAATGTTAACCGACCGTTTGAAATCTGCCAGAATTTTTGTTACTAAATCGACTGAAAATAGTGCAGATAGTAAATATTTTGGTAATTATTTTACGATGAAAGTTTATAAATCATTTATATTTATAACAAAAATAATGGTATTTCGTAGAAAATCAAATATCCAATGGGTTTTTATTTTAGCACTGTAATTTTTAAATTAAAAATAAATTCATGTGTTTATTTATCTGGCTCATGTTTTAAATTAAGTAGTAGATATAATTTTTATAAATCAAAACTCAATTTTAAGTGTGTAGATGTTTCTTTTCAGAACATAAATAACGCTTTAGTTACTGTTTATAGAACTGAATAGTTCATTATAAATATCTGGTGCAGTTTATTAAAATCCGGCAATATTTTTAAGTATACAGCTAAAATGCGGTTAAACGATAGGGTACGAGCTTTTTTGCTTAAATTTTACGCGATTTTTACAAGCAAAGGAGCTTTTAAATAAGCGCTTAACCATCAGTTTAAATTAAAACACCCTAAGCGTATTTTCAGGGCGGCGCCGGCCATGTTATATACGATAATACTATTACCTCGGCATTTCGAACCAGTGTGAATTATTTTATAAACTCTACCCCTAAGAGTATTCGTGTTGTTTTTTAGAAAGAACAAAAGTAAGATATGATTAATAATGTATTCATGTACGAGCCTCTCGAGGTTAAGCCCTGAAATAAATATTAACATAATTTAAATACAATAAAGCAAACGTTGTAAACTTGTTTGGAAACACACATACGTGAAATCATTTGATTTTATTTATTCATGCCACAGTAGATTTTTGAAGTGAAAATCAACTTTAGAAAAACATTAATATATACTAGTTGGATTAAATAATTCATAGCGAAACGTTTTAT
Source organism: Atopsyche davidsoni (assembly GCA_022113835.1). NCBI lineage: Eukaryota > Metazoa > Arthropoda > Insecta > Trichoptera > Hydrobiosidae > Atopsyche > Atopsyche davidsoni. Next base: position 1,659,754 of record JAILWY010000006.1, on the reverse strand, counting down.
TTAAAGCCATTTTCTAAAACTAGTCCAACAAAAACTTTATGTTTATAACATCATATTCCGCCTATAATATTATCCCAGACCGTTTGTACTATTTGAATACAAAAATTAATTTAAAATTAAAATCAGACCAAATTGTGTCTCATATTAAAACAAGTATAATATTTAATAAAAAGTGTTATTCTAAATAAAATAATAGTTTGAAAACATGATTTTTGACATGCTAATGGATAATATATTTAAGTTAGTTTATTGTGGGAAATCCTCTAGTTTCCTGTTTTGCAATATACTGATTGACGCAATTCACCCTGCGGTGATTAGTCCATCCAATCAATGACGAAACAGCGCAAAAGCCTCCCTTACCTCCGGGGGTGTTATTCACCCCCAGGGGAGGGACGCCACGAGGCGGGATTAAAATATTACCAGCTAAATGCATAAATCGATTTGATTGCACAAATACATTTCAAATAATATATAAATGGATAAAACGAGAGTAGTTTAATATAAATCTGTTTTTTTTAGCACATTCATTATGTTTAGATTTCAAAACCGGGCATTGAAACATTTCCTTAATATCAAAACCCTTCTACATAACACGCGTTGTTCTTCCTATCAAACCTTTACGTACAATATATTTTATTATATTTATCTCTTTTTCAGATTCTTGGCCAACAATCATCTAACTCAAATAGAGAAAAACACTTTCGACAACGTTCCGAGTCTTCAAAACTTGTGAGTATTTTATGTATTTTTTCCACGATGCTTCTTAACTCATAAAATTTATAAAAAAGAGGTGGGATTTTTATATCATAAAACTGCTAGTTTATTTTTAGGCTTAATTAAAAGTTCTCGATATTGAATATTGTAATTATTTTGCTGTTTTGTCATATTTTTTATCGATTCAGTTCAGAAAAGAGTTTATCGGCGTGTTATTGATACGCGACCGATTATGACTGCAGAAAAAACAAATGGGAATAATGCACGTAGTCACGGTATATATATTTATTTTCGCAGGTATTATAGCGATTTAAATTAATGAATGTAATGTAAGGTATGTTCAATTTAAATTTGAGGATTTTTAATTGTTTCAGACGACTCTGCTTCAATAAGATACACGCAATAGAAGCACACGCCTTTGATAGACTTGTCAACCTACGCGAGTTGTAAGTATTGTTAAAGGGGTTTCTAAAGGTTAAATTTCATTTGAGAGTTCAATTCAGCAACTTCATTTGGTGATTTGTTTTTATTTTGTTTTATTAGAGACTTGACGGGAAACGAGTTGAAGACCCTCCCCCCCGGGCTGTTGCACCCCTTGGATCTACTTAGTCAACTGTGAGTATCTTTTACTTTTTTAAAATAATAATAGGTTTCTTCAAAGTCATAGTATTATTTGGAAATAAATAACTGATATCATATGTTATTTTGTAAAGTTAACACTCAATTAGTGATGTCCAATATGTTAACTGCTTATAGTAAAATTTAATTACACAAAGTCAAATGCTTAGACCGTGGTCTCACGGCACATCTGTCGCGACATAGACTTTAGTGGCTGAGGGCAACCCCTCTAATATATGGGGTTCAATATTTACCCACACGGAAAGGTCCGACGCCGAGAGGAAACGGAACCGAGCAGTATGAGAGGACCTTTATGAACGGGAACGCTGGAGTGTTTCACTACACCTCGAGAAACGAAGCCTGATCGGAAATGGTTTCTTTTAAAGCTGCCACGAAAACGTAACGGTGTAAAACGTGTAGTTACTTATACTACGTTATTTTGTAAAGGTTTACCTTTGAATAAAAACTCTACAACTATCCATTAAGTCATAGTTTAAGTATCCAAGAAGATGATAAAAAGTTCAATTTACTAATTAATAAGCTCAACTGAATAGGTTACATAACACCATTATATAAACTGTGATAATAAACGCAGAGAAATCTTGAAAGTGGCAACATTTCGTTTTCTATCAAATTATGAATCGCCTTAAAGTAAATAAGTATTAATTTATAGAGTAAAAGCAGACCACTGCAAGGAAAAAAGCAGGTAGGGAAGCAGTTGAGAGCAATCACAGGTTAATGCGGCTGTATTCAACTGGTACGTCTTGTAAACGGAATAATCACAGTAAATTTGTACAAGAGAAAGCATTTTTTATTTTTTTTTAATTTAATCATAAATACACTTTTCAAAGGGGCTTTAAATAGCCCACTTGAAAAATAAAACCAAGTTTTGATTGTTCGTAAAGTGTCAATGGAGTCTAAATGCGTTAAATGGGCCGGGACCTAATAAAGTCAATCATTCGGCATCTCGATTAACACCGATAGACGCATAAATTGAAATCAAGTCCGAATTATTTCGCGCAAAGCTTTACTTAGAACGAGTTGTTATCTGATCTGTCTTGAGTCGTTACTTTGGGCGTAAACAAGCGAGAGGATTTATCATTCTCCGTTTTCTGATATAACACTGTTAAATGGGGTGATTTTACCGAATAAGTTAGATTAGATGTGCCGTACATATAGAGTTATCCCACTTCTGAACAACGCCAAATCCTACATCTGAACTGGATTTCACACAATCATATCACATGATAATTTGTTGATATTGAATACTTTAGTGTATTTTAACCATTAGAAGAAAAAAAAACTACGTCAAAGTTTTTCAAGTATCAGGTTGGATATTCTTTACAGGATTAGCTACTGGACGAAAAATTATCGTATATTATACATAGAACCTATTTGTTGAATACTCTGTAGTTACACAGTTGAACATAAAAAGAGGCAGACTGACTTCCTTGTCACTATATTTTATGTGTATGTATAAAATGCATTACATCACACAATAAAAATTCCCTTAACATGGTGTGAGTGAACAAGAAGCCTTTATATGCCAAATATTGCACAATATGTAAATTCATATTTCTTAATATATATGTGAATATACAACTATTAAAGAAACATTATTCTCAAAACTAAAATTGAGCTTTTTGTTAATATTAAAATCCTGTTTAAGTCGAAATCAAAAAAATATATGGACTCTTTTCCTGAAAAGTGGTCAAATAAATCTTTGTACGGCAGTGCAGAGCTTTAAGGCTTCGGGTGTACAATTGAAAGATCTGAGAAGGGAAGGGGGTTGTTCATTATTAAGGTAGTAAGATAAGGGTGTCCCGAGGCAGGGGATTTATGGCCCCTGCTGAGCCCGCCCGGAGACAGTCTGGCCGGGGTCTAGAAAAATCTCGCTTCTATTCTCGGCAGGGAGTGATTAATTGTATGGATTATAAGAATCGATCGCACCGCACTTTAGACTAATTAATTTATAATTTTTAATCGTTTGCATGTGAACTGCACGCCGCTCAGATAGCACAAAATGAATTGAATTTATAAAATGTTATTTTATCAAACGACTGAAAATCCTCTCCTGTAAAAAGAAAATTCTGTTTTCCACGAATATCCGATCGCTTTAAGACAATTTAATATTGAAAATGTTGAGAACGTGTGACTTTCATTGCTGTCATGTTTTATAATAGCGTTGAACGGAAAATTACACGAAAAACAAATTTAAAATCTGAAAATAAAGGCTCCGATCGGAAATCGTACTCTTAAATGTTCTCGGCATTTGTGTGTTAAAAAAAAACACAGACAAGAGCCATTTTAAGCACCGCTTCACTTAAATTACAGAATTGTCATATTTAATTATATTCGGTTCGTTCTGACTGTGAAACATAATTGATTTGAGCTTTAATTTTATGTGTTATCTAATGTCATTTATTCAGGAAACAATTCCTATCGAGACACTGTCAAAAAAACCTATTTTGAAATAGTAAAAAAAAAGACTAGTAACGCTTTGCTATGAACGATGCTATGAAAAAAATTTAAGTCTTTGCTTTAAGTTGTTCTCTGCCAAAACTGATCTTATAGACTGTCATTACCGGTTATATAATTAAACCTTTTATATAATATATATTATACAGTGTGATAATATTGAAACTGTAATAAAATCGTCGTGTCGGACAACACGAGCAAACAGAGCGAGACCACGAGGCGGCACGTGCTGAAATCCGCGGCTCCGCGATAAATATTGACTCGCCCCATCCGGTTCACTGACCGCACTTCCGCTTCCATTTAAAAGCCTCACCAGACCGGTGACCTTTCTGGAAGGTTTCGTCCGAGCTCCCAGTCCCCCCTGCATCACGTTCCGGTGGAATGACAATATGTGCTCTGTTTGTATTTTTGATACGTTGAGATGTCTAGTTGATTTTGACGGCACAGTTATTAAGGCAGTTGCTTCTAGCAGTCCATTACCTGGCGAAATCATGTCATTTAATTAATTTAATTGTCACTTTATTTTTCTATGTCGAAAGTTAATTTTTTTACATAGTATTGAGAAAACTATAAATTATATTTAACAATTTTTTATTATTTAATTTACGTCCATTTTTAGGGTAAAAAAAAATCTTGAAGATGTTGAAAAATTGGATAAAATGACGACTTTTCAAAATCAAAGTTTGTTAAATATATATTTTTTTTAAATTTTTAAATTTAGAAGACGCACATGGTTTATATTTAATCGTTCAATTCCAATTGAAAAAAAGACTTTTAAATGTTTAGGATTCTTGGAAAATGTACCGGACGAATCTCCAAATTCCTACACTTCAATCGGAAAAACATATATTTATCATATAAATAGTAAATTAATAAGAAATAAAAATATATTGTGTTCGGAAAAAGTTCGGTTAAATATTTTTGATTGGTGCAGTCGATTTTTCGCAAAACGGACTAGAAAATGATCAAAAAAACTCGATTATGGGACCTAGAGCCTTAATATATTAACTAATCGACTGAAATCCCTGGTTAAGAAACGTATAGAGCAAGATATAATTGATTATTGTATTAACTCTACAAGAAAGTAAAAAAAAAATACTTTCTTCAACAAATGCCAATAATTATATTCGTGTTTATTATATACCTAAAAGTATTATTTTTTTGTTTGCTTATTATTCATTTAAAAAATTTTGGAGACATAACAAACCAAACACAATTGCAAATGCCTAAATTTAATATAATTATGGAGCAGTGTGGAAAATATATTTTTTATGCTGATTACTAAAGCTTGAATAAATGACTGAAGAAAGAGCTGAATTGGAATGGAGAGCCTTATTTTATTAGACAGATAATTACATTTCTAATTGAGGTTGAAAAAGAGCAAATGGTCGCAAACCAATAATTATTTTATATGGCAAGTTATAAAAGTATCCTTACTGTTTTAAACACCAATAAAACTAAGAAGGAAGTAACAGATTTTAACATATCAATAAGCATATTTCTAGCAACAGAATAATTATATACAATTTGTATAAAATTACAATAACAGTTCGTATGAAACTAAGCAGATAAAATAATTGTTAGTTTTAAAAAATATATATGTTTGTACATTATATAATTCCAATATCATTAAATTTACTTGTAACAGAATGCTTTTCACTTATTTGCAAATAATTAAGTTCAATTCTTCAAAACAAACTTAGGGACTTTTATCAGATTGCTTGTTTTAATTTTAGGGATTCGCGAGTTTTAATGGGTTTTTAAGATAGTATCAAATAGTTTAGACTTGAGAGAGCTTCAAAGATAATATAAGTTTGTTTTTTTTTCAGGTTTATCGGATACAACCCATTTGATAGGGTTGAAGCAGATTTTTTAAAGCCATCAAGCGCCATCATGTCAATGTAAGTAATTTATTCATTCTACTAATTATAATGGTTACAACTAATAGACTTGTATATACATAAAATCAAGTCTAGACTGAATATTTTTAATTTTATTTATCCACCATCACATACAGATAAAACGATTAAATATTTTTATTTTAGTGAATAAAATAGGTTGTTTAATACGTTTAACGGTTTTGATTGACAAAAATGCATAATCTATTATTGAAATAAAAAATCTATTTGGTTAAGTAATTTTTAATGTATAATATTAGAATCGAAAAAATTTAAAAAATTTAGAACGAATTTGTCAACATGATGTCTCAAATATCAGAAAAAAACAAAGTAATGATATTAATTTTAAGATTTTTAAGGCTGAAAAAAAGTTTTGTGATAAAACAGTTACTTTGAAATAATTCGATATTAACATGATTTTACAACGTTAGAGTTGTATTATATTAATGTGACGATTTTCATAAATTTTTTTCACTTAATTGATCATCACTTTAAATCAAAAAGAATAAAGCTTAATTATGAGTATTTTTTAATATTATTTTCACTTTGAAAGTGTATTTTAATTTGAGATGAGTAAATTTGTCGTTACCGTGACGTCATTACGCACTCTTTGCTAGGGGTGGGAAATTTTGGCGCAGGTGCATTTGAGTATAGGCGTTTAGGGATAAACCAATACTTCAAATTTATCATTAATCAACCCCTAAATAAACTTTTTTTATTGTCGTTAATTTTATTCCTCTTCGATAAATATACAATTGATATTTGGTGAATAAATTGCATACAAAAAGCTTTGCATAATCGGGTGAGTTTTTTAGTTATATATGTAGCTTCTAATTGAAACTTACGTCAAAACTCAAAGCTCTCAGCACCCCCGTGCAGGATAAACTAAATACGCGTTTTCACAACCCGTTTGGGAATAATTCACGGTTAATGGGAATGAGTTCGGTGGGAACACAACTTCCCCTGAATGGAACCGATGAAGGCACCAGATTGCCATCGTACATCAGTCTGTCCACCGAGCCGAGGACGCCCTACACAGGCAGCACTTGCGGGGCAATTGAAACTATTGAATAGATCTCTGGAAAAGAGCTAAGAGCCAGGTACTCGAACCACCCAAACCATCCCCCCTACACAATAACGCCTTTGCCACCTTCTACGCTGAGCCAAGTATCGCTAGATCAGATCTCTTGACAGCTACCCTTACATCTTACCCTATACGTTAAACAAGTTCTCGACTCAAAAGCAAGATGTGTTTTTTTTTTATACATATAATTGAAATAATGTTTACGAGGAAAATTAATAAAGCCTATATGCTCAAATCTTGAAAATTAAGTTAGCTGCATAGAATTAAAATTTCCTGTACTTGAGGTATTCAGCTTTCATAAATCGGCAATCAATATTTTGAATATATCAAACGATTGTTTTTATATTTTTAATTGAATTAAAAAATATGCATATTATATTTCAGGATATTCAAATTATTGATTAACCACAAAAAAACTATTTTAGACGTTGTAATTCTATGCAAGGTTGGTGGTTTTGGAAGCTTGTCTCTTAAGAAGCCTGCAGTTAACTGTTATGTATTGTACCGATAAATTTATTTATACCACCACATAGTAACTGCTAGAATAAAACATTAGTGACTGTATTGTACGTCTTCTACATGCAACTCTTAGTATGTAGAACAAGCACGTGTTTTCAGCAAAAATTAAAGCATTTCGATTTTACTTGATGAGCACTGCTGTAAACGCTTTTTTCTCGTTTCGATATAATGCCAATTAAAATTAATGATTATGCCAGGAAACATCCGGCAAAAATGATGCTCATGACAAACGCTGAAGGTGCTTCATCGTGATGGGAAAAATTGGCTTCTCTTATTTATTTTATTATAAAAACTTACGTATCTATCAATTGCAGCAATCATTTATTTACAGTTGAAGTTTCTAATAAAGAGAGCACTAATAAACCATCTTAACCAAAAAAGGAAATAGGTTTAATTTACACTGTGTTTTAATATTAATTTATACATCAAATAGGTTTTAAATTGTTTTATTTTTTGCAGGCGGTTGGAAGATATTGACATCGGTGTCATCGACTTCGACATATTTAAAAATATAAAGAGTTTGAAGAATATTTACTTCAAAAAGTTTTACTACTGCTCCATGCTTCCGACGATAAAGAAGTGTAAGCCAAATTCAGATGGTAAGTGAACTATCATTACTCTTATTAATTAACTACGAAAATATTATTTAAAAAAAAATTTAACTTGCATAAAAAAAAATCATAGGTATGACCTACGATAGTTTAAATATTAACAATTTTTTTTTTCATGTTAAATTGTTTGAATGCTGATACTTACTTTATTTAATATTTCATAGGATTTCGTCTAAACTTCACAAAGGATATTCATTAACGTATAAAATACATCAGTTAGCACTGAAATATTTTCTATTCATCTATTTTCTATTTCTATTATTGGAAAAGTTTTATCAAAAGAATATTTTAATAAGAATTGATATTGTGAGAAAGTAACTCTGAGAAATTCTCATTCTATAAAATTAGAAAATGATAGGTTTTCTATTGCTAACAAAGGCATTTTATATATTTTTTCTGTTGTACTTTACTGTACTTACAAATAATTAAATTAAATATTGCTTTATCATAAGCATGATAATTATTACATTTCTAATGAATTACCATTAAAAACGTTTAGAATGCCTCATTTAGTGTTCTGGAAATTTCAACCGCGGATCATTGTCCTGGATGTTTGATTCTAATAATGTTTAATAATGACGAAGGAACGTGGAGGGATGGTAATCTCGAGCGCACCACTCCGAGCACACCCGCTGATGATCCCGATTTAAACACGTACATTCAAACAAATCCGCCCTGGTCCATGTCACTCTATTTAAAATCGAATAAAATATATGTCGATCCATAGAATAGTATATTTTATTTTATATTTGCAAGAGTTTGGTTAACAAATATTTATACTCAATACAAAATTTTAAGTCTTTGAGTCAAAAATACTTTTTTACTCGTCGTCATTTGAATTTGTATTTAAGATAATTTATTTATTTAATTAAAGTCATTCTACACGATTTCACTTTACGCGATAAGAAAATAAGATAAAAGTACGTGCCTAATTAATAAACTTCACAGTGCTGTATTTAATATCATCACTTAAACTTATATTAATATCTTTGCTTACTGAATACAAATGCGATTATTTATCAATTAAACGATGCAACGTATAAGCATTTAAAGATAATTTTATCTTAGCAAGATAAAAGTTTGACCAATGCATTATCAGTTTTACAAGAAAAATGTAACATCTATATATATAAGGGTTTAAACAGTTATATAAAATTATTAAAAAAAACCTGTATACAATTTTATTAAGCTACTTTCTATGCATTTTTATTTAATCTGTAATTTTGTGAATAACTGACTTTTGTCTTTTCTGACATCAAAAATAGGTTAAATTTCTTTCTGAAAAGTAATTTTTTCTAGTGTAATTTTTATTTAAAAAGAATAAACATAGGAAACAGTTAATGAACTATTATCTTTGCTCCAGTCACAACTGCGATGCGACAAGCAATGTCTGAGAGGTTACACGTGTATGATATTGCATTGCACCCAAGCACGTGAGCTTTCTCAACTCGCCATTGAAATCAAAACAATATGACGTAATGATACGAATTCAATTGCAAGCAAACAAACAAACAGAAACACCATTCATCTATCTCTAATTTCTCCTGCACATCCCTTACAAGGGGATGAAAATATCTTTACGATTCTAGGATACGGTTTTCTGTGCCAAAAAATATGATTTAGCATCGCTGTTTTATTTTAGAATATAAGAATTTACTTTCAAAACGGTTTTATTTTGGTCAGCAGCAGCAATATTTGGAAAAATACATTATCTCTTTGTTAGTAAATGTGACGCAGAAGTTTCCCAAGCATCTTGTTCCCCATTTGGGTTACTTTTGGAAATTGCTGTAGTAAATTCAATATGAATTATCCATGTGTGTCACAAATACAACTCGCTTTAGACTGTAATCGAAAGTTTTCTAGACAATGGCTGGTGTTTTTAGCACATTCTCAGATTTTATCTCGGATTTAGGTGTAGCTTTTTTATAGAAAACTGTAGGTACTGTATGTACTTATAAAGCGCTTACTTTTTAGCAATTAGAGAAAAAAGTATTCAAAATAGATCCGAAAAGTACAATATTTGTATATTATATTTAAATAGCATAACTGCAAGACCTTATTAATGTATATATAATAATAAAATAAATGTGCTTGAATAACGGTGTACCTTTTCGATAGAAAACTGTCGGTACAAATAATAAAAAAAGTATACATTAAAGTGATCATGAGAATTTAATGGTATAACATATTCAATATCAAATTATTTAAATAAGATAAAATAAAGGTTTTTTCTTACAAATCATTAGTTTGTGTGAAACGGGCAACAAAGATGTGTACATATCAAACGAGAAAAAATTACGCGGTCGACGCATTGCCACCCCTGGTATAAATAATAATATAAAAATGGTATAGTCGTATAGCCACTGCTCCGCAACACGAGCACCGGTGTGACGTCACGCGAGGAAAATGAATACAAAAAGGAAGCCAACGGCACGCGGTGTTCCCAAGCGGTCACCCATCCAAGTACTATCCGCGCCCAATGTTGCTTAACTTCGGTGATCGGACGAGAACCGGTGCTTTCAACATGGTATGGTCGTTGGCGAGAGCCGAGCGGCTGCTCTGCAACACGAGCACCGGTGTGACGTCACGCGAGGAAAATAAATACAAAAAGGAAGCCAACGGCACGCGGTGTTCCCAAGCGGTCACCCATCCAAGTACTATCCGCGCCCAATGTTGCTTAACTTCGGTGATCGGACGAGAACCGGTGCTTTCAACATGGTATGGTCGTTGGCGAGAGCCGAGCGGCTGCTCTGCAACACGAGCACCGGTGTGACGTCACGCGAGGAAAATAAATACAAAAAGGAAGCCAACGGCACGCGGTGTTCCCAAGCGGTCACCCATCCAAGTACTATCCGCGCCCAATGTTGCTTAACTTCGGTGATCGGACGAGAACCGGTGCTTTCAACATGGTATGGTCGTTGGCGAGAGCCGAGCGGCTGCTCTGCAACACGAGCACCGGTGTGACGTCACGCGAGGAAAATAAATACAAAAAGGAAGCCAACGGCACGCGGTGTTCCCAAGCGGTCACCCATCCAAGTACTATCCGCGCCCAATGTTGCTTAACTTCGGTGATCGGACGAGAACCGGTGCTTTCAACATGGTATGGTCGTTGGCGAGAGCCGAGCGGCTGCTCTGCAACACGAGCACCGGTGTGACGTCACGCGAGGAAAATAAATACAAAAAGGAAGCCAACGGCACGCGGTGTTCCCAAGCGGTCACCCATCCAAGTACTATCCGCGCCCAATGTTGCTTAACTTCGGTGATCGGACGAGAACCGGTGCTTTCAACATGGTATGGTCGTTGGCGAGAGCCGAGCGGCTGCTCTGCAACACGAGCACCGGTGTGACGTCACGCGAGGAAAATAAATACAAAAAGGAAGCCAACGGCACGCGGTGTTCCCAAGCGGTCACCCATCCAAGTACTATCCGCGCCCAATGTTGCTTAACTTCGGTGATCGGACGAGAACCGGTGCTTTCAACATGGTATGGTCGTTGGCGAGAGCCGAGCGGCTGCTCTGCAACACGAGCACCGGTGTGACGTCACGCGAGGAAAATAAATACAAAAAGGAAGCCAACGGCACGCGGTGTTCCCAAGCGGTCACCCATCCAAGTACTATCCGCGCCCAATGTTGCTTAACTTCGGTGATCGGACGAGAACCGGTGCTTTCAACATGGTATGGTCGTTGGCGAGAGCCGAGCGGCTGCTCTGCAACACGAGCACCGGTGTGACGTCACGCGAGGAAAATAAATACAAAAAGGAAGCCAACGGCACGCGGTGTTCCCAAGCGGTCACCCATCCAAGTACTATCCGCGCCCAATGTTGCTTAACTTCGGTGATCGGACGAGAACCGGTGCTTTCAACATGGTATGGTCGTTGGCGAGAGCCGAGCGGCTGCTCTGCAACACGAGCACCGGTGTGACGTCACGCGAGGAAAATAAATACAAAAAGGAAGCCAACGGCACGCGGTGTTCCCAAGCGGTCACCCATCCAAGTACTATCCGCGCCCAATGTTGCTTAACTTCGGTGATCGGACGAGAACCGGTGCTTTCAACATGGTATGGTCGTTGGCGAGAGCCGAGCGGCTGCTCTGCAACACGAGCACCGGTGTGACGTCACGCGAGGAAAATAAATACAAAAAGGAAGCCAACGGCACGCGGTGTTCCCAAGCGGTCACCCATCCAAGTACTATCCGCGCCCAATGTTGCTTAACTTCGGTGATCGGACGAGAACCGGTGCTTTCAACATGGTATGGTCGTTGGCGAGAGCCGAGCGGCTGCTCTGCAACACGAGCACCGGTGTGACGTCACGCGAGGAAAATAAATACAAAAAGGAAGCCAACGGCACGCGGTGTTCCCAAGCGGTCACCCATCCAAGTACTATCCGCGCCCAATGTTGCTTAACTTCGGTGATCGGACGAGAACCGGTGCTTTCAACATGGTATGGTCGTTGGCGAGAGCCGAGCGGCTGCTCTGCAACACGAGCACCGGTGTGACGTCACGCGAGGAAAATAAATACAAAAAGGAAGCCAACGGCACGCGGTGTTCCCAAGCGGTCACCCATCCAAGTACTATCCGCGCCCAATGTTGCTTAACTTCGGTGATCGGACGAGAACCGGTGCTTTCAACATGGTATGGTCGTTGGCGAGAGCCGAGCGGCTGCTCTGCAACACGAGCACCGGTGTGACGTCACGCGAGGAAAATAAATACAAAAAGGAAGCCAACGGCACGCGGTGTTCCCAAGCGGTCACCCATCCAAGTACTATCCGCGCCCAATGTTGCTTAACTTCGGTGATCGGACGAGAACCGGTGCTTTCAACATGGTATGGTCGTTGGCGAGAGCCGAGCGGCTGCTCTGCAACACGAGCACCGGTGTGACGTCACGCGAGGAAAATAAATACAAAAAGGAAGCCAACGGCACGCGGTGTTCCCAAGCGGTCACCCATCCAAGTACTATCCGCGCCCAATGTTGCTTAACTTCGGTGATCGGACGAGAACCGGTGCTTTCAACATGGTATGGTCGTTGGCGAGAGCCGAGCGGCTGCTCTGCAACACGAGCACCGGTGTGACGTCACGCGAGGAAAATAAATACAAAAAGGAAGCCAACGGCACGCGGTGTTCCCAAGCGGTCACCCATCCAAGTACTATCCGCGCCCAATGTTGCTTAACTTCGGTGATCGGACGAGAACCGGTGCTTTCAACATGGTATGGTCGTTGGCGAGAGCCGAGCGGCTGCTCTGCAACACGAGCACCGGTGTGACGTCACGCGAGGAAAATAAATACAAAAAGGAAGCCAACGGCACGCGGTGTTCCCAAGCGGTCACCCATCCAAGTACTATCCGCGCCCAATGTTGCTTAACTTCGGTGATCGGACGAGAACCGGTGCTTTCAACATGGTATGGTCGTTGGCGAGAGCCGAGCGGCTGCTCTGCAACACGAGCACCGGTGTGACGTCACGCGAGGAAAATAAATACAAAAAGGAAGCCAACGGCACGCGGTGTTCCCAAGCGGTCACCCATCCAAGTACTATCCGCGCCCAATGTTGCTTAACTTCGGTGATCGGACGAGAACCGGTGCTTTCAACATGGTATGGTCGTTGGCGAGAGCCGAGCGGCTGCTCTGCAACACGAGCACCGGTGTGACGTCACGCGAGGAAAATAAATACAAAAAGGAAGCCAACGGCACGCGGTGTTCCCAAGCGGTCACCCATCCAAGTACTATCCGCGCCCAATGTTGCTTAACTTCGGTGATCGGACGAGAACCGGTGCTTTCAACATGGTATGGTCGTTGGCGAGAGCCGAGCGGCTGCTCTGCAACACGAGCACCGGTGTGACGTCACGCGAGGAAAATAAATACAAAAAGGAAGCCAACGGCACGCGGTGTTCCCAAGCGGTCACCCATCCAAGTACTATCCGCGCCCAATGTTGCTTAACTTCGGTGATCGGACGAGAACCGGTGCTTTCAACATGGTATGGTCGTTGGCGAGAGCCGAGCGGCTGCTCTGCAACACGAGCACCGGTGTGACGTCACGCGAGGAAAATAAATACAAAAAGGAAGCCAACGGCACGCGGTGTTCCCAAGCGGTCACCCATCCAAGTACTATCCGCGCCCAATGTTGCTTAACTTCGGTGATCGGACGAGAACCGGTGCTTTCAACATGGTATGGTCGTTGGCGAGAGCCGAGCGGCTGCTCTGCAACACGAGCACCGGTGTGACGTCACGCGAGGAAAATAAATACAAAAAGGAAGCCAACGGCACGCGGTGTTCCCAAGCGGTCACCCATCCAAGTACTATCCGCGCCCAATGTTGCTTAACTTCGGTGATCGGACGAGAACCGGTGCTTTCAACATGGTATGGTCGTTGGCGAGAGCCGAGCGGCTGCTCTGCAACACGAGCACCGGTGTGACGTCACGCGAGGAAAATAAATACAAAAAGGAAGCCAACGGCACGCGGTGTTCCCAAGCGGTCACCCATCCAAGTACTATCCGCGCCCAATGTTGCTTAACTTCGGTGATCGGACGAGAACCGGTGCTTTCAACATGGTATGGTCGTTGGCGAGAGCCGAGCGGCTGCTCTGCAACACGAGCACCGGTGTGACGTCACGCGAGGAAAATAAATACAAAAAGGAAGCCAACGGCACGCGGTGTTCCCAAGCGGTCACCCATCCAAGTACTATCCGCGCCCAATGTTGCTTAACTTCGGTGATCGGACGAGAACCGGTGCTTTCAACATGGTATGGTCGTTGGCGAGAGCCGAGCGGCTGCTCTGCAACACGAGCACCGGTGTGACGTCACGCGAGGAAAATAAATACAAAAAGGAAGCCAACGGCACGCGGTGTTCCCAAGCGGTCACCCATCCAAGTACTATCCGCGCCCAATGTTGCTTAACTTCGGTGATCGGACGAGAACCGGTGCTTTCAACATGGTATGGTCGTTGGCGAGAGCCGAGCGGCTGCTCTGCAACACGAGCACCGGTGTGACGTCACGCGAGGAAAATAAATACAAAAAGGAAGCCAACGGCACGCGGTGTTCCCAAGCGGTCACCCATCCAAGTACTATCCGCGCCCAATGTTGCTTAACTTCGGTGATCGGACGAGAACCGGTGCTTTCAACATGGTATGGTCGTTGGCGAGAGCCGAGCGGCTGCTCTGCAACACGAGCACCGGTGTGACGTCACGCGAGGAAAATAAATACAAAAAGGAAGCCAACGGCACGCGGTGTTCCCAAGCGGTCACCCATCCAAGTACTATCCGCGCCCAATGTTGCTTAACTTCGGTGATCGGACGAGAACCGGTGCTTTCAACATGGTATGGTCGTTGGCGAGAGCCGAGCGGCTGCTCTGCAACACGAGCACCGGTGTGACGTCACGCGAGGAAAATAAATACAAAAAGGAAGCCAACGGCACGCGGTGTTCCCAAGCGGTCACCCATCCAAGTACTATCCGCGCCCAATGTTGCTTAACTTCGGTGATCGGACGAGAACCGGTGCTTTCAACATGGTATGGTCGTTGGCGAGAGCCGAGCGGCTGCTCTGCAACACGAGCACCGGTGTGACGTCACGCGAGGAAAATAAATACAAAAAGGAAGCCAACGGCACGCGGTGTTCCCAAGCGGTCACCCATCCAAGTACTATCCGCGCCCAATGTTGCTTAACTTCGGTGATCGGACGAGAACCGGTGCTTTCAACATGGTATGGTCGTTGGCGAGAGCCGAGCGGCTGCTCTGCAACACGAGCACCGGTGTGACGTCACGCGAGGAAAATAAATACAAAAAGGAAGCCAACGGCACGCGGTGTTCCCAAGCGGTCACCCATCCAAGTACTATCCGCGCCCAATGTTGCTTAACTTCGGTGATCGGACGAGAACCGGTGCTTTCAACATGGTATGGTCGTTGGCGAGAGCCGAGCGGCTGCTCTGCAACACGAGCACCGGTGTGACGTCACGCGAGGAAAATAAATACAAAAAGGAAGCCAACGGCACGCGGTGTTCCCAAGCGGTCACCCATCCAAGTACTATCCGCGCCCAATGTTGCTTAACTTCGGTGATCGGACGAGAACCGGTGCTTTCAACATGGTATGGTCGTTGGCGAGAGCCGAGCGGCTGCTCTGCAACACGAGCACCGGTGTGACGTCACGCGAGGAAAATAAATACAAAAAGGAAGCCAACGGCACGCGGTGTTCCCAAGCGGTCACCCCCATCCAAGTACTATCCGCGCCCAATGTTGCTTAACTTCGGTGATCGGACGAGAACCGGTGCTTTCAACATGGTATGGTCGTTGGCGAGAGCCGAGCGGCTGCTCTGCAACACGAGCACCGGTGTGACGTCACGCGAGGAAAATAAATACAAAAAGGAAGCCAACGGCACGCGGTGTTCCCAAGCGGTCACCCATCCAAGTACTATCCGCGCCCAATGTTGCTTAACTTCGGTGATCGGACGAGAACCGGTGCTTTCAACATGGTATGGTCGTTGGCGAGAGCCGAGCGGCTGCTCTGCAACACGAGCACCGGTGTGACGTCACGCGAGGAAAATAAATACAAAAAGGAAGCCAACGGCACGCGGTGTTCCCAAGCGGTCACCCATCCAAGTACTATCCGCGCCCAATGTTGCTTAACTTCGGTGATCGGACGAGAACCGGTGCTTTCAACATGGTATGGTCGTTGGCGAGAGCCGAGCGGCTGCTCTGCAACACGAGCACCGGTGTGACGTCACGCGAGGAAAATAAATACAAAAAGGAAGCCAACGGCACGCGGTGTTCCCAAGCGGTCACCCATCCAAGTACTATCCGCGCCCAATGTTGCTTAACTTCGGTGATCGGACGAGAACCGGTGCTTTCAACATGGTATGGTCGTTGGCGAGAGCCGAGCGGCTGCTCTGCAACACGAGCACCGGTGTGACGTCACGCGAGGAAAATAAATACAAAAAGGAAGCCAACGGCACGCGGTGTTCCCAAGCGGTCACCCATCCAAGTACTATCCGCGCCCAATGTTGCTTAACTTCGGTGATCGGACGAGAACCGGTGCTTTCAACATGGTATGGTCGTTGGCGAGAGCCGAGCGGCTGCTCTGCAACACGAGCACCGGTGTGACGTCACGCGAGGAAAATAAATACAAAAAGGAAGCCAACGGCACGCGGTGTTCCCAAGCGGTCACCCATCCAAGTACTATCCGCGCCCAATGTTGCTTAACTTCGGTGATCGGACGAGAACCGGTGCTTTCAACATGGTATGGTCGTTGGCGAGAGCCGAGCGGCTGCTCTGCAACACGAGCACCGGTGTGACGTCACGCGAGGAAAATAAATACAAAAAGGAAACCAACTGCTACGCTTTTTTATTTAATCTCAAAGGAATTTGAATAGGACGCTATAATGATCGACAAAGTCAAGTGACGTGACACAGAATATAACAATAAAATCAGACTTGTACGCAGACACATCGCGTTATTATGTTTGGTAAAGATTTTACAACCCTTTCCAAAATTTATATCATCGGTGTATTTATAAAATGCTCCGCTCACAAATAAATATTTTACACCAGGTATCCATCACCTCTTTTATAAATCACACATTGAATGTATTGCAGATAAAATATGAAACACAATTTTAAACCAATTCGCATAAGATCGATCACCGACAAGCGGCCATTTCCCATCCCAAAGTTTTACTTTATCCCGCCGTGTGCTTTTGACAGGTTCGACACAATGGACGGTACTAAAATAGAAATGAAAAATTACTCGAGATATCACGCGCCATTCACTGAACAGTTACATTTCATCCCGGAACGATAATCGGTCATATAATTTAACATACGATTGTGAATATTTTAATATATAATATATTTACTTGTAGGCCCCAGATTCGAGTTCGAGTGTAGCGATAAGAAAAAAATACCTTGTAATCATTTTTATCAAAACCCATAAAACTCATAGAACTGTAGCGGACCCTAATCGGCTTTTCGTCTTTTCGTCGAGTGTCAAAGTGATTTTCGCAAACTACAATAACTAGCTAAATACGTCGCGGATGACAAGACTATGGTTTCATAGTTTATACATATAAATTTTCGAGGTTGTCTAGTTTTCGATGTCCAGCTGGCTAATAGTATTGCAGCGTGTGTAGGCAGCTCAAAAGTACGCTGATATTAACACAAGTGTCAAAAATAAGATAATAAAAATACACACAAAAATATCAAGATTCACTCACTGCACACGAGCTCATTGATGCGACAATTCTTCCTGCAATCGCCGATTTCTTCAAAAAATTACACTTTAAGCTTGTAAATTCCCAAAATCATATAATATGAATACCTCTCTACCGATTCACTATGATTACGTAAACGATTTCCGATTAAAATTACTATTGATAAAATAATAAGAAGTAGTAATCTCACTTGACGCGACGAACTGCGAAGTCAAACTGAAGGCATCGGTGATGAAATTCGTGTAATTATTGTAACAATAATACCTTAATATTTTTTCTAATATTCATGAGTAATTTACTTCCTTCGTGTTAAGGTGACATTATTTTCGAGTTTGCTGTATGATAGTTCATAAAAAAATTAGTTTTAATTGGTTTTCAACTAATTTCCTACCTTTTCTTGGCTCTCCTCCTCCCAGGTATATCCTCGCTGTCGGACCTGGTGCACCGGGACGCCTTGAGGGTCACGACCTGGATAGTGGCAGGACTGACCCTGTCGTGCAACTTTCTGGTGCTTTGGGGGCGCTTCAGCTCCAGAGACGAGAATCGATCGTTGTCGCTGCTCATCCGGAACTTGGCTGGTGATTTAAAAATACTATCTAAATTATAAGATATTTTTTAAAAAAATGCAAAAAAGTGATTAGCAGAACGTGGTTTCGATCCACGGACCTCTGGGTTATGGGCCCAGCACGCTTCCGCTGCGCCACTCTGCTGTGTGAGAATTGCGCAATATTACGAAATATAAGCTAAACTACACAATAATTACATTATTTTTACAAATATAATATATTTCTTGAAATTATTACTACTTTCAATCAAAAGAAATTGAATTTTTTTACAAATATTCTTACTCAACAAGTCCGTGCCTATGAATAAATATTAAATAATAGAGACATCTACAGTCAGTTTATGAATACGTATAAAAAGTTTGGTTTTCTGTCAACAGGTTAATTAAATACTTTTTTATTTTTGTTGAGAGTTTCCATCATGTATTAATTTAATTTTAATATTAAATTTTTTATTTAAATAAAATATTAATTTAAATAAAAACAAAAAAATATTATAAATCATATTTTTGTAGCATTCTCAACGAGGTTACTGCATTTTTTATGTAATTCCAGTTGCTGATATGCTTATGGGGATATACCTTACTGTAATAGCCATACAAGATCTCAAATATCGAGGCACCTATCAAGAACATTCTCACGAGTGGACAAAATCTTGGTCTTGCACTCTAATAGGAGCTCTCGCAATGACATCGTCCGAGGTAAAAATAATCAAACATTCTTCTAGCATTATATATATTTTTAAATATTTTATCTTGTTATTTAAATGAAAGTTCAAGACTTTTTAGTCTTTTTAAGGGTAAGCCTTGGCCTGTCTTAATAAATTAATTATCTCCAAAACATCACACAAAACAAACACATCCGCTTTAAATAAAATAGCCTCATTCTTATTTTTATTGCTAATTCTTAAGGTTTCATTGCTGATATTGGCATTCATGTCAGTGGAGAGGTTTTTGCTGATCGTTGACCCCCTGGGTGGACACCCTCGTCTAACTCCAAGAATTGCTCGTCTTATAATGGCTGCGCTTTGGTTCACCGGGATTACTTTGGCCATATTGCCGAGTAAGTAATATCATGTTATACATCACAAACAAATTTGATTCTTAAGATTTACAAGAAGAGCACATACAAGACATTGTATAATATGTATATTTTAATAAAATTCCAATGGGCTTAATTTGTGATTCTCTATATTTAACCAACAAATATGAATAGCTGAACAGCAAAGAGGCTACAAACATTTTTGTTTGTGGGTGTGTTCGCCTTTCAAGGGTTACATATTTGTTGTAAAAGTAAAAAGTCCAGGTAAAAATTAAATATAATGATTGTGGTACTCACTCAGAAAAATGCAGGAAACAATATGAGATAGAGCAGCTTGAAGAAGAATGTAGACTCCAGCTCCACCTGAAAGTAAAAACATTAAAGCATCATCATATGATTATACTCTTTTATCATTGGGGTTCAATCATCAATTCTTGAAAGGGGAAAGGGGGACTCGAAGCCAATCTCATTAAAACCATACTTCTCGGTTTGTTCTCCTTGCTAGAAAATTTAATAAATTAATCAATATTATTTTCAGTTATATATTGGAGTAACAGCACGCGGTTCTATGGCACATACAGTGGCATGTGTTTCCCTTTACACCTCAGTGAAAAGTTTCCCCTCGGATGGCAATACTCAGCATTCATCTTTCTCGGAATCAACATGACAGGGTAAATATGAATGCAATACAATCAAAACTAATATTTAGAAATCAAGCTTTGTGTCTTCAATGTGCCAGACTTATTTTTTGCACTTTAAGATTTCTCATACTTCTTAATCACTAAATTGCATAAGGTGCAATAGCAGCAAATAAATTATTCAGTGGCATATATGCTGGTATTATTGTCACATAATTTATTTGTAAAGCATTAAGTTGTAATTTAGATTGCTGGTGATTGCGACTGTCTACTGCGCCATGTTTGTCTCCATCTTGCGAACGAGGAAAGCGGTGACTACCACGGCTGACTGTGAATTTGCAATTCGGTTCTTCTTCATTGTTTTGACCAACGCGGCTTGTTGGGCACCGATTGTGTGCGTCAAGATTTTGACATTTTTCGATGTGGAGATTTCGGGTGAGTTTACAACAGCATATATGATCAATTAATATACAAAAATGTATTTTTTAACTTTAATTTAAAAATAATATATTTTATTTTAATTTCAGCTGATATTTATGCTTGGCTAGTGGTGTTTGTAGTTCCTCTGAACTCTTCTATGAATCCCTTATTGTATACATTCACTACACCCAAGTATCGAGATCAACTCTTGTCCTTTAGCTGGCGATTCTCTGCCAATAGATCGTCCAACAATGGTAAATATATTTGTACGTTGATAACATTACTAACCTCTATTTTGTAATAATACCTTTAAGTCTAATTAAATAATATTACATTTTTATATACCATATGACATTATCAACACTATCAAAGTAACCCAAATCATTTGAAACACATTATACTGGCTGCGGCGTTTATTTGATCTCTCGTTTAATTTTGGGTTCTGCTGATATGCAAGAAATGCTAAAATGAAGGTGCTAATACTTTTTTCTATTAAATTAAAATATAATGTTGTCATTATATATCATTATGAGTTTTGATAGTTGTTTTTAGTATGGATTTTCATTTTCAGATACAGAAACTTCTAGGACATCTTCAAGCAAGAACGTTACTTGCTCTGTTGTTGGTTTGCCAAAATCATTTGCATCGGAGACGTACGTATCATCTCTCAATGGTCAATGCAATCAGCTCGATTGTAAACTGTAAGATCAAATATGATCTTACTTACTAATTCAATTGAATTAAAATGCCAAATATTATATCATCAAATAATAATATTTTTATTTGGTTATTCTGTGGGTACTAAACCATATCAAATCTCACATATATTGTAAATGTTTAACTTTTCCAATGAACAATTTATAAAATGTATCTTAAAGATATTTTAAAATTTAATAAAATTGTTTGCAAAGCGTATGTTTTAAGTAATTAGGAAAACTCTTAACGTTTAACGTAAAATTTTTACTTTTTATAAATCCCTAAACCGTTTCAATACTATCGTAGTTTATTGTTTTTTATTTTTAAGGTATTTTAAGATTATCTATTTTAATATATTTGTATTAAAAATCCCATGTATTATTAATATATTTTTATGATATTATGTTCTCTGGCACTAGTTTATGCCGTTTTTTATTTTTTAATTATTATGTAATAAAGTAGTCCCTAGTCAATCATAGGTTCACTCATCGGTGGCTTTTGTAAAGTTGAAAGATAAAGATGTCTTCAAAGACAAAGTGGCTGTATAACAATGGCTACATTCATGGAAAGTATAGATGATTCAATAAAAAATGTTTTATCAACTAAAGCCTCCTTGTAATACAACCACACTTGGCAAAGGGTTTTTATATTGTGAATAAGACTAGTTAACATTCTAAGTTTTCATCTTTATGCATTCAAAGCTTTTTTGAAAAGCTAATTTAGTTGTAAATATTTTAAAACTTTTATTATATCCTCTGTCTTTAATGTAATCGTTTATTGTCATAACATATTTTACTACAAAGTAAGAATATCATTGAATAATTGTGAAACTTGTATTGAATAAGTTCAGTAGAAATCTCAATGTCATATTTATGTTGTGGAAATAAATGTTAAACTAAAACCTAAATGTATACTATTAAAAAAAAAATTATAAGGATTCCATAAATAGATAATATTATTAAAATCGTTACTCAATTTGGAAATCTTAATACTAATGATACATCAATATTTAATGTCAATCAACAAGTTACAATTTATAAATTGAATCGATAGGTTTAAAATATTGTCACTGGGATAACTCATTTTTGTATAATTTAAAACATGTTAATAATCTATTAGATTTCATTTAAATTAACAAGATATTACAGAATTTCATAAATAAACCAGCATAATACTTTAGCATTTTTTTAAATCCTCATGAATAATTGTATTCACTTGTACGAGGATTTTTCTTCTTATTTGTTGAAGCTAATCATAACGTTTAAATACAAAGAAACAAAAAAAAATTGAGTAACAGTTAAATGAGTAATATACTTTTAAGTCTTCTTCGAAAGAGGAGGTTGGTGACCATCTCACTGAACATATCTCTATGTCTGTTCATGGCTTTCTTAGGGAGGATAGTGTAGTCCCCGGGTCCTTCTAAAAGTCTGCGTATTGCTGCTGCTCAATAATCAATACAATCAAACAATAGCTGGAGCATCCCCACCTCTACAAGATACTTCCAGAGCCATCCCTCCACAGTCATTCCAAGTCCACCACTCTATTATAGATTCATTAAATGAGCTCAGGGTACACAAGCAACAGAATGGGGAGATCGGGGACGTATCTATATAAAATATAGCCGATAAGATTAAAACATTCCTAAACAGTTTAATTTTTAATATTTGAATTCATCATTAAGAGTATGATATCTACGGGAATATAAAAATATTAAAAACTTTACTTACCTAAGGCATTTTCACCTGTATCTACATGTGTCTAATTAAAAACCAAAGCTAGAGTGTATTATTTATGGTAGCCGCTTCATAATTATTTAAAGTAGCTTTGAAAATATTTTAAGTTGATGAAACTACACTAACAGGCATTGGTACCAAAGATCCCACAGTTGACCGTAGATAATAAAATAATATAGTACATAAATGTATTTATAAGAATCAAACGTTATTCTCATGTATTATTTTCTAAAAGAATTTACATATGATTGCCATAAATCTGGATAAACTGCGTATATGTTGATTACTCAAAAGTCAAATAAATCTTATTGAATTGTTATAATAAGGTGGACATTGAAAAGCAACGAGTTATTTGTGTGACAATAATGAGTCTTTCAACAGATGACTACCGATATTATAATATCAAGACTATGGTTAACGCATAAAAGTGAAGCGACTGCAGTGATTTCTCTGTTTTTTATAGACAAGTCCGATCGCCCAATACTGTCCCTTTATTTAGGGTGTTTTTAAGAATTTTGCCCAAGCATCACAAAATAGGACGCTACTGGCTTATTGCAAGTCAGTGGCGAGTTACGCAGAGGGCTTAAAGCCCTCGTGGTTGTGTGGGACAATGTTTCTTTAACTTGATGGTCACAAACTATGTTCTGTCGATTGAGTTGAGTTAAATTATTTTGGTGTTTAATTTTATATCAGGTGTGATATAAGCCTGACATACTTAAAACTTGCAGATATGAAAAAAAAAATATTTTCAACTAATTTAAATTAAATAACCCCCACGAAAGCTCAGTCTTGCCGCACAAAATAACTCGTACACTAAATAATGTTTTAACTCACATATAAAATGTTTTTCACCGATTAATTTGAAAGAGTTTGCTTAGGGATTAAAGTTTATTTGAAAATCTATGTGATATTTTAAATTAATGTACCTATTTTATGGATAGTTTTATTACTATGTTAATATTTAAACAATTAATAATTATTGATAGGGATTTTTAATAAAAAAAGTGTAGAAGTAACAAAATATATAACAATGTTTTTTCTAAGTCTATGAATATAAATGTCAATTTATTATTTTATAAACACTAGATAAATAAAGAAATAATAACTTTTGCTGTTAAATTATTTCATCCACGTTAATGATAAAAATTTATAAAATAATTACGATACAATTTAACATTATAATAGTTCATTAACATTTTTACTAAGCAAGTTTAGTATTTTTATGTAGTCGATAAAAAATACCAAAGCTTATAAAGTAATACGGCATTTTAGATTTTTATATATTCATTTTGACTTTAGGTTATTTATAATCCACTAGAAAAATATGACAGCACCAAATGTCAAATATTTTGTACATTTTTATAAACGAAAACAACAAAAATGGGTACAGTTTCTGATATTTAGATTTAATCTCTGTGATAATTTTTATTTGTGTATTTTATTTTCCATAAATATTTTTAATAAATTGTAATAAGTTATAAATACCGGATTTTATTTAACACCCAATTTTCAGCAGCGGTCATAATGTAATATATTTTATTTTCTTATTATAAGGGTTGTTCTCCCCTGGACCTCTAATAAAAATTTTATACACATAATTCGCGTAGATTATTCGGACAACTTGCTCGCTAGCGGTTTCCAACAAATCCAGCTATTGTTTTTTATTATTATTATTTAAGAGAAAGTGAATCTGTTCAATTGATAAATAGACAATGCGGTATGTTTATGCAATGTCTTTTATTGGCTATATAAAGTGTTTACAGTCTTAGCGAATAAAAACACAAGTCGAATAATTAGTGGTTTCCATACAAGATGTTGCATTTAATTGTAAAATATTGTTGTGCTCGAAAATCTGGACTGCAATTATTTTTATTGTTAATGTATCTTTACTCGAATATCTGAGCTAAAATTCGTATTTATTACTGAGACATTACGAGCTATTTCTATAAAGAGATGTGAATAAAATTGACTGCAATACGACCAAGATCCACTTTAAAAAATAAAGATAAATTACTTCCTAAATGTACCAAAATATAATTTATATTAAAACCTACTCTTAAATCTACACAACCTACAAAATAAAAAGTATTACCTGACTCTGTGTTGGTATTTCGATATTTCGACCTACCTCTACAACATCGTAACCTATAAACAAGAAAATAATCTTAAATGGATAAATCCATACTGTGCTGGTATTTCGATCAATATTTCGACCTATCTCTAAAAAAAAATTCCTAAAAAAATGAGAATGCAATCCCAATGTTACTGAATGCCGAATAAGACATCAGCCCCAGAAATAGTCCAAGAGCGATCTCGGATTCCTCGGTTGCTCCTGCCGTCGGATATTTTACGCCAATTAACAAAGGAATTTGGCGAGATCAGCTCGGCAGGAGCGTCCCGAGGATATGGAGACAGTGACTTATGGAAATTGGCTGGTCGTGTTTTTCTCCAGATCTTCCGAAGTGCGTACGCACAGAGCTGAACTAGAAATGATGTATTTTATCGTATATAGAATTCCTTAAGCAATCATATATTTTATAACGTTTTGCTATTTCTAATGTAACCAAAATATCAAAAGTTATTTTCTTTTGCGCATTGTGTGCAAGACCCTCTCATTTTAGACCAACCCATGGTATTTCAAAGCCACTTTTCAAATGTGCAGGGTTTAGGCCTCAACCCCATAAATAAGAAATATAGCCTACTGCAGCAGATCCAGAGGAAAATCAACAAAATAGAAGCACTGGAAGAACAAAGTTAATTTAATAGACTGGGCTAGTCTAGCCTAGGATAGAGGTGTGATATGTGAGATAGTCACCAACCTCTTCCGAGGAGAGGCACCTGAAGAAGAATGAAGCCTTTTGATTCAGTAGCTAGTACGCATGCTTGCGATCTATTGAATCCTGTTTTCGAATCCGGGAGGGGCAATAATATTTTTCCGGTTAAACTCTGTTCAAATGATGAAATGTTTGCAAGTTTTAGGGGTTAAACGGGTTGCGTCTGACATTCTTGATAATAAATATTGCAATGGCCACGCCCAGCGAATAACTCTCCGGATTAATCCCGAAGGACCTGCTTGCTTGTAGCGATCCTAGCACCTGCAGTGGCATTTTCAAAGCATGCATATAGTTAGTGTGAGATTTAGTGACACAGGTGTAAATACTTTCTAAATTGCCCAAATCGTAACTCATCGTCAATGTACATTGTAACTAAAATGATGGGAAAGTAATCCCATGATTTAATTGCCTTGAAACCAAAGCGTGCCAATGAATTACGGTTTATGTTTGATTTCTTGATAAGTAGTCCCCATATTGAATTATTTGAATAGTTGAAATTCGTCGTTCGCAGGGTTTCTATAATAAATACTCGGTTCTAGGGTGTTATGTTGCATTTTTACTTTTTTTTATTATTCCAACGTTTTGATCCCGTTTCCATCAAGATGCATCAGTGCATCCAAAAACACCTGAAAATCGAATATTCCATTCACACTGCATAACAATGTCTCAGTTAGTGAAAGCGCTATGTCATAAAGGGGTCCAGATTTGAGTCCCGCCTTTGTATTCCGCGTAAAACGTGGCAACCTTGGCGTACCTCCGAAGCCCGATGCTTATGATTCTTTTAGGATGTGATCATATTTTGCTGTTTGAAAAAGGCACCGCTTCGTGACGCGAGTGCACGCGAACGCGGCTGTTTTCTAGCAGTACCCAAAAGTCAAGGGAGGTGGAAGGGGGAAGTCTGAAGAAGGCTGAACACCGTGCATCTCAACCTGCAGACAGCTCGTTGTCGGTCTGCACGCCCGGCGTAATGAACGGATGCCTCGCGGAGCGCGTGCCCCACAAATCAGCGTCCGCCGCTGCAGGGACGACCTCGTAAATTACGGTCGTTAGAGGGTGCAGAGAGACGATGGACCAGAGGTGCGTCGTCTATTATTATTTGCGGATGAGCAGCGCTAGATCCAAATGAACCCGGCTTATGATTTACTCTTTAAACCACGAAATTCTTGCATCGCGAGACTTCATATATCACGGTACCTTTCCCACCTTTAAAATAATACATTTTGATATTTTCATCCATATAATATATAATATGCATCCGTAGAATATTGAATAAAATCGTAATTTATTTTGAGGGAACCCTGTACCTGAAATGTCTGATTTGACTAAACCTTGACTGTAATATTTTTTCCTAATTATTGGTCACGCTCTTTAGCATAGTACAGCTCATATTCTATGACCTTGGAGGTATGTTTTCTAAAGAACCTTAATATGCAATTATTAAAAAATCAGACAAGTAATAAACAATGTCATAAATATACACAATATGTTTACAAAATATGTATATAATATCATTCGAGGCATGTTTCGGTTCTCAAGATATGTTTTATAATTATCTATCTATTATCGATAAAGATTGATGTGAAATAGATATCGTTTCTATTACCTATAGTGATTTGCGATGCTAGTGTGTATATTACTTTTATTTATTTAATTTGTATGTAGTACATGCTCCGATCAATCGAACCGTTCCTAGTATAATACAATATAATTGTGTTATACTATACTATTTTACCGGGCAAGACCTGATATATATCTAATAATATACTAAATATGAAAAAAAATTGTTTACCATATTTGGATAATTATTTAATGAACTAACATGAGGAAGGGCCGAAGTACTAGAATGTGGCTAAATATATTTTTTCCGAGGTTACTATAATATTTTAAGTGTTAAACACAATCAGTTTTGGAAAATGGAAAATAATACAAAATGAAGGGATTCAAGACTTTGAATTTCCATCTTGAAGGTTATGAGGAAATCATTATGTATAAAAGTGTTGAACTGGAAGTCAGGGTTATATGTTAATAAAATAATTCGTCTATGAGAAAATTTTAAAGAATAAATTGACCGTTTATAGTAGGCTGATATTTTTAAATATTTTGAAGCATCAAAAAGACGTTATTTAATAATTAATAAGCCTATATGCTCTATTTTTAATGCTGCTGCACACAAGGTCTTCTGAAAATTGAACGACCTCCAATGGAAAAAAAACACAAAATTAACATCGGATTACCTTATTTAGAATCCATAAAATGTTGTATCATTAAAGAAATAATGCGTTTTTATACACACGAATAAAAATACGGTACGGTAAAATTATAGTATACGTAAATGTTCACTTCAACGCGGGGAGTACCCACGGCTTTCAACTGAAACATCGTACACAGCATTTTAACAAAGCTGACAGTGAACTTACAGTATTTTGTAAAATTATTTTATAATCCAGCGTTTCTCATAATATAAATTAAAAATTAATAAATACCTCCAATCCTTGGGATAGCGCGAGTTGCTCAAAGAAATACAAAAAATATTTCTTGTTTATGTAATGTTAGATCAGTGTAAGTTACGGCGTTTTCTTGGGAAGGCGACGGTACGATCTGAGTCGTATTTCTTTACAGAGGTATAATTACTCGAAGCAGTGAAGCAATCTCCAAATTAAACAGTGTTATTTATTGTTTATTAAGCATACTTATTAGAAGGTAAGATTCCAGATTAACCCCAATTATATCGCAGCAATCTATTTAATACGGGCCTGCGCTGGCTGCTATAAATTGTGACTCGGACGTGGATAGAAATACGTCCACAGCATGCTGCTGACGAGCTTCATACCTGTTGTATAATGTTTCAATTCTTAAACATAATTAAAAATAAATTCACTCCGAGCTTATAACTTTAAACTTGATTTTATCAACTTATTTACAGCTAATAATTGTAATCATTGTAGAATAGTGCTACAAAGAACTACGTTTGTCCTTAGATAAATATATTTTTGAGTGAAATATGAAACATGTTCACTCAAGTATTTTATTATTACTAATATGATTAGGCACATTAGTTCATATATAGAAGATGATTATGATGATGATCAGAAAAATATAATCGTGATTTGTGTGGGATGATATTTTTCTGAGAGTTTCTTTAAATCATCTTCTATATATGAACTAATGTGCCTAATCATATTATTAATAATATAATAAACCCGTAATGGGTAATAAATACGCATCTGACTGACCAATCCAAAAAATAGATATATCAAGTATTTTACTCAAAAATATTAAAATGGAATTCCACCAAGTACTCTCTTTCAAAAATATTGAATTTCTTAGATAAATATCTTCAATATGTGTAACATTTTGCAATTGCATGTCTTTACAAATACAAAGTGACTCTAAGCAGACCATTCGCCATATATAAATAACACACGCCAATAACTACACATCTATGATGTATTATGTTTTAAAAAAACATAAGTTTTATTTGCATTTGAAATGCACAATTCGGCCTCGTATGATAAATTATAGCTGCCAATATAATAAAGCTATTATATTTCGATGTAAAGGAAGCTCATTCATTCTCTCATCCAATGTAATCAAATGTCAATGCGATTAAGTGCATTCCTTGAATGGCCTTCAGAGATCTTCCAGCAGACTATGAAATGAAATCAGTCTTGAGTTACCGAGCTGAGCCATCGCTCGGGCAGCTGCTCATCTCGCGAGATGGCATTGCAGCAAGTGGATGTGGAGTGAAAAGAACGGATCCAACAGATTCGTTACATGTAATGCATCCACAGAGAAAATCAGAGCGGATGATCGAGTTACAGTAATTATTGGTATTGCTTATTGATCGCGAGCTGTGGATTGTATTAATCATCAAAGAAAACAGCAAGGGAGAAGCTTCCAAGCAGTCACCCATCCAAGTACCACTAGTGCCCGATGTAGCTGGTGCTTTCAACATAGCATGGTTGTTAATTTATTTTAGTATAAATTATAATAAAACACAAAAAAAGATGAGTCAACACGTTATGATAATAAATAGATACTAATTGCAATTCCTTATAATTATTGAGCAAAGTAATACGTGTGAAGTTGAATGATATACACCTATCCCCAGATTGACAATGAAGATAGGTTCCTTAGAAAACCGTGTAAATTGAAAACAAATTTAAAGGTATATGTGTGTAATTCATTTTACATACAGAAACAAGAAATATAAATTAAAAAATTTAACCAACAATTTAATTACAGTTATCACTTCCGTAGACTATTAATCTTTTCTTCGTGATTGGTTTGATGTCATTTTCATCACTCGATAAAGGTTGATGCGATTCAAGTTCGATGTTAGATCTCATATTTAGTTGAGCGTTTATAAATATTTTGTTGAAATAGCATTCGGCATTTTGTAAAAAGTGTCTAATTCAAGTCCTTCACAGACGGCTTCTGCTGGTTCAGACTTCTCTTCATCAAGATCGAGAAAACGTATTTTTCAGATGGGTTAAAGAAGTTGGAGCATCGCTGGGTCAAGTGTATCGAGCTGAAAGGAGACTGTTTTGAGAAATAAATCACCACTTTTCCAAAAATTTCGTTTTTATTTTGTAGGCTAAGTACTTATCGGACCGCCCTCGTATGTATACACGCCAGGAAGACAGGAATAAAGAATTTACTAAAAATATAAGCTAATATTATTAATATCATACATAGAAGATGATTTAAAGAAACTCTCAGAAAAATATAATCGTGATTTGTGTGGGATTTGAACCCACATCCCCTGGCTTACATGGCCGGTGTACTAACTCTTGTACTAACGAATCACTTCCGTTTATCGAGAATTTTTAACAATCATACCCTACATATGAACCAATGTGCCCAGGCCAATCAATATTTAGTGATTTGCAAGCACTGGACTTTTTGAACAAATGTGCCTAATCATCTACTATAATAATAGCCATTGTGTGTGTGTGTGTGTGTGTGTGTGTATGTTTCATTTTTTGGTTCTCTATAGAATATCTTAAAAGATACAACGCTGATTTTTTGCATGTAAGTTCAGTAAGTTTTTCCGCAGTTATGTGCCGAATTTCAAGACGATAGGATAATATTTTCATTCATAAACTAATTAAATAAAACTATCAAATATGATTTATGTACGAATTATATGATTCTGTTGTTCACAGCGAGAATTTCAAATTTAGAATTTTCACAAAAAAACAAAATATGATGCTTCTTAGAAATTTCCAGGCTATGTCAGCTTGACACAAGTACCAATTTTATTTTTTAGTTGCGTTAGAAATTATTAATCACATCATTAATAACTTAAAATGCCTCCTAAAAAAATAACACCGTCTAAGCACAGCAAACGTAATTAAAAAATAATAGCACAATTGAACCTGATAAAGAACAGTGAAGTGAAAGTGATTCGATGTTTGTGACACGAAATGTGATATTTCCTAGAATGGCTTTGCTTTCAAAATTAATATCCGGTTATTAAAAAAATATGTGTACAAAATATTCATCTAATTGTCAGCCAAACATGTGTTCAAACACTATTGCATCGTTCATCGAATACGTCATTTTATGACGGGCTACATTTCTAGTATTAATAATACGCATCTGATTGACGTCCAATCCGTAAAAATACAAGCGTCAGTGTTGTTACCAAGCGAACGGTATTAAAAAAATGACTGCAGAAACCGTGTAAAAAAAGTACCGCGTAAATCGAGGGATCGGTGAATTTCAACTAAACTTTGTATTGTCTGCTAACCCATTTTGAATAGGATGCAGTGAGGGTGTATAAATCCGTCGTCGCCGAGTGACACGGCCGCCATTGTGGGGCTCGGGGGTGGGGGCGGCCAGGAAGGTAGATGGGTATCGCGGCGCGGCCATGTCGTGGCCCGGGAATGCAGCGGCAGTCGTGACCGCAGAAAGTGAAGAAAGATCCGCCGGCCGTCTTGCGCAACCGACCGACGGACGCCGGTCACGTGGCCCAGGGCTGGTGACCCCCCCCGGCCGCGGAGAATATCGATATTTAAAAAAATTATTAAGCCGGTTGAATGAGAACTGAGATCCTGACCAGTGAGGACTATGCTCAAGTGTAATCTCGTCTCAGTTCTCATTTACGGAGACGAAGCGTGGACACTCAAGACTGTGCGGCAGAAATGTGGCTGTAACACCATGGGTTACACCAAAGAGTCTTGCATGGGTACTGGTTTTTTATCCGACCACCAAAAAACTTGTACCTAACCTAACCTAACCCAACGAATCGAGCGGCCATGTAAATCTGCAAAGGAACGAAATAAACGCCACAACGGGACTCATCGTCATATGATAGATTCTTATCTCTGCGAGTACATGTACATTAAAAAAAATTGGTGGTCGGATGAAAAACAAGTACCCTTGCATGTGATGCGCAAAGAAAGGGAACTGAAGATATACTATTTTGGTCATATTTTTTGTAACAATAAATATAGCATCCTCCAGCTGATTGTCCGATGAAAAATCGATGGAAAAATGGGCATTTTAAGGAGGATTTTACGTGGATGTGGAATTTGCGCCAGTGGCTGGAAATCGGAAGTGCGGCCGAATTGGTGAGACCAATGAAATAGTCACCAACCTCCTATGAGGAAAAGCTTCAGAGGAAGGAAATGAAAGCTTGAACTTTCCCAAAATATATTCACTTGGTTTTTATTATTTTTGAAGAGAGGAATGATGTCACCACTATATAATAGTATATAATAATTTCTTTTGAATTTTGTAGTGGAAAAAATAAAAACAATGTTTTATTTCGATTTAACAAAAATGACACATCGACATTTCGAGAATATCGATATTTTAAGGTATTTTTTTACATCACTAAACTCTCTCGGTAGACCACCTCTGAAGTACAGAATAATGCCCATAGCCTCGAGGAGACAAAAAGTCTACCAAAACACAACAAGAATGTTCTAGATTAGTGATGTTGAAAAATGGATCCTGACGAGCTCTACCATTTCCGAGTTACGTGGCTTTAACATTACGACACTCCAAAAACAACAACATGAATACAAGTCCATTTTATCAAATAATACATTTATCAAGTAATAAATAAAAAAAAGCTTCAGGGTATAAATTTCAAAATACTATATAAGTTTATTGTGATTATACTTATACATAAACTATTAATTCTGAACCGCTAGAATAGTTTTTTTGTTTTATTTATTGGCTCACCGATAAGGAGAGTCAACTCTTAACGGAGAACTCGTTGATTCTATTCTAAACTGTTATTATTAAGTTCACGTCTACGGAAGCTTGTATTTGAACATTGTTATTTTATTTATCATATCATTTTATTTTTCACTTTGGTCTCGTGTATGATGATGATGATCTTATGTTTAGGTCTCGTGCGTGTTGTGTTCACACTTTTTCGAGACACGTGATTGAGTTTTCAAATTCTGAAAAAATATCTCTGTATCTCAAATTCTCGCAATCGTGACCAACGAAAATTCAGCCCATCACTAGCATCATAATTAATGTGCAACAACCATTAGGAATCACAACTTTATTAGCCGGTACAGTTGTCGGGCGCATTAGCAGCATGCATGATGCGATTAGGCATGCAGTTAGCTCCCCATTAACCGGGATCGGCTCATCCGGGACGCGCGCTTGAAATTCTTGAAAAAATCTTATGCACTTGGTCAAGAGTTCGTTGACCTCGCGGTTCGACCTTCAGGGCCGGGCACATTCCGAGCGGCGGCTCCTCCCGAACTTCGTACCGAAGGGCGATGCGGATGTGCGGTCGCCGGGTAGGGTAATTTGTATGGAAGACGCACATCGCATTATAACAGTAAGGGGCGGTGGTAACATTCTAATTGACTTTTGATGGAGATGCGCTCACTGCCGGCAGTGGGAATGTTAGCGTTTTGTGTTTTTGTGTAGGGTGACAGTGTAGTGATAATTTTAAGCAAACTATATTTTTTTAATAATGCATGTCATATCTAGACACAAACTTATCAAGAACATCCTAATTTTATTAAAAAATATATTTTATTGATTATTTCTGTGTCTAGAACGAAAACAGTTGACTATAAATAATCATTACATGTGTACAAAAAAAAAACTTATGGCTATAATCGTTTGTTCTAATAAATAAAGTTCTGGTAAGTCATCGACGTATTTTGTTTCTAAATATTGCTTCTCCCACTTGGTCACAAACGCCTTTGACTTATTCATATAATTTGCAGCCTGTACGCGTGACATTTTTGGTCCTTTAGGATGCGAATAAAGGAACACTGCCTCGTAGCTGAAAGCATACGCGGCACTCATCTCTAGAAATATGCACTCTGTGCAAAGTGAATACGAAAACTGGATAATTTTTACAATGCATTAAGGCCAAAACGTTGGACTACCTGCTTATTTCTTTTTTTTTGCAAAAAAACCCCGAAAACATTTTTTCAAAGTGGTCACGTTCTTATAAAACAAACTGTATATTATGAGCTTACATTTTATATGTTTTACGAGTCTTATTTTGTATTTTATAAATACACTGGTTGATCAGATTCTGAGCTCACCACACAACACTGGTTTATAGTTTTATAAAGTACACGTTGTTTTTTAATGTCCCGTCGCACTCATGGTCACCCTGTTATCTCACAATCGCATCGGAGTTTGTCTCGTACCATTCACTTGGACTGTACCCAGATACATCAGCGAGTCGATAATTTACCGGCGCAGTCCCATCGCTCATCCGGCGGTTTGGCGCAGTAGGAATGTGACCGGAGAGGTGCTGCCGGCTATGAGGAGCACTGGGTCAATGGCCGGGAAGGCCGTTCGTCCCCCTCTCCCCTCCTCCCCCCTCCACCCGCACCCACAACCGCCATTTTTAAAATGGCTGCCAATACGAAGATATCACACACGAAGCATTTTTTAAACACAATATTTTTTGTCGAAAATTTTAATCGTTAACTACAAGTATGTTGCTGATTATTATTGTCTGTTTATACGTAAACTTATTACCAAAAAGGTGTTTATAATAATTTTAATTGTAATAAACAACAAATACGTAATGATAAGATTGTTATAATTTTTCTGTTTATGAATTTCAATACAATCTCTTCAAGTGAAGTTCAATTGAGTTATTGTTAGTCGTCTTTTTTAATTTCCCTTATGTTTATTTCTTTTACCATTTGTGTGTACATACGAAATAAAATACTGCCTGTCTTAATATATTATTTTTATTTTAAGATTGTATTAAACTTTTTTTTGCTTAATTATCATCAAACGTTACAATACACAACTTACACCGATTGAATAATGCTGCAAGTACATGGGAGGGCACAAAAAACCTCAATAACATATTTGAAAGAAAAAAAATAATTAGTCTACATTCATTAAATATGAGTGTTTTTTTTAAGGTTATAAAAAATTAAAATTTAAGTTATTTTCACAAAACCTTGAACGCGGCGACGGCGTGCAGTTACAAGATGCATTTCTGAACAACCTCTCTGAGCAGCTTTTTTAGTACTCTGACATACTTACAAAAACTGCTTTTTGAGGCATTAAGACAGCGGTGGAAAAATTTACTATTTTTTTTTATAAAACGGGAAACACTTAATGGTAAGCGACCGTTTAAAATCGATTTATTTTTCCCATACTAAAATAAAATTTATAATGTGCAAAATCTAGCTAAAATGTTGTTTGCTGTATGCCAACGACCATGCCATGTTGAAAGCACCGGTTCTCGTCCGATCACTGAAGTTAAGCAACATTGGGTGTGGATAGTACTTGGATGAGTGCTTCGTTGGCTTCCATTTTGCTGTGTTTTTTTTATTTACACCTGCTCGATGTGTTTTTACACCAATTTAAGACCATATCTGTGACAAGTGTTGATAACACTCAGCACCTGAAATCATTTTTATCGCGTGTGTCGTGTTTCTATAAATCTAGTATATCGTTAACTTTCGAAGCCACCTTGAAGACGATTACAATTATGCACTACGAATGGCGAATATAATTTATTTATTGTATCATTTATTTTGCGTTGCGTTGAGTTTACTAATAGAGTGATAAAATTATCAGTTATAAAAATAATTGCTTTTAATAATATATTGGCATATCAGTATTAAGTATCGCCACATTTCTTAATGAAAACAAAATATATTACTGTTAAAAATAAATTAAAGCCTCTAATCAGTCTAGATCACATTAATTTATTTTTATTTAATTCAACAGCCACTTGCACGAGACACCCAGATTCGGGTTGAATGAATATAGATAAAAAGTACCTGGTGATAATATTTTTTTTAATGTCAGGTATGATCTGTGTTATAAGTGGGTGAAGAACGATGCTTTAAAAAATATAAGTTACTGTAAAGTATATGTTTTACAGTGGTTGTAAAATATAATATAGTACACCTGGACAAAAACTTACAGTTTATTGAAAAGCCTACAGTTACTCAATCAGAACATCAATCAAAATAGAGGTTTTTTGTGTCTTAATTGTGACATGACACCACGTACTTATTTAAAAAAAATAAAAATTTAACTAAGTTTATATTTTTCCCGTAGACGTGCAGTTCACAAATTATATTTCAGATCTTCTTCCCAACCATCACCGTAATACACATATCTAACGGTTCGTATCCAAAAGCCTCTTCGTTCAGTTACCCTAAAATAACCGTACCAATTTTATAATAATAACACACAAACGCAAGTCAGGTTTTTGGACACAATAGCATTGCCACTAATTCCTTTTATTCAATTGAAAATGATTTCATCTTATGAGTGAATATAATAGACCACCATGACGCAATAACTCGATATATCCATGAAAACCGTTGCAATCATACAATTCGCTTGTTGTAGTAAAATTATATGGACGCATCATAAACATGTCGAATCGAATTTCCAAAATTCCCAGCAAAATACGAACTGCATTCAAAGCACTGTCTCACGCTCTTGGAAAAACGTACAAGTTTGATTTTAAATACAACCGGCGTAATTTCATTATCGATGTATAATTACATGTATCGCAAAGTATCATAAATTTTCAGTCCATAAGACAATGAGGCAGTGACTTAATTCTATAGAATTTACTTGATTTCTACGTGTAGGAAACACGTTACATTGAGCGTGGTATGCCATTTTTTCTCACAACTCCAAAAGCATTTCGGTCACGGCCGAGTGCGACGAAAATCATTTAAAGATTTGAACAATAGCGCGCAGTATGTTAGTAAATACACCTTTGCTAATACAATTGCGTATGGTAATTTAAAAATACGTAAATCAGTGCTGCTTATCAGAAAAAAATGCATACATTGTTGTAGGGACCGGGGAGAAATCTTGCGGAGTGTAAACATGAACGTGTTGCCAAAAACGCTTTAATCACGACACCGCTTAGACGTTTTCCTTCCAAGAATTGTAGAACACTCAACGTGTTTTTAATATTCATTATAACGCTAGAAAAATATTTAACATCTATATTTAATTTTTGATTAATGTGAATCGACGCTAGAAGAAACAAACGGCTTTAAAACCACCCAATCAATTTTAAAAGCAAATAAATATTTGTTATTTACAGCTGTATTGATTTTTAATAAACACCTCAACATATTATTATTTTTGATATTTTCAAAAACATGACAAATTGCTTCAAGGTTTAAAATTAATATACTAGGGAAAAATCTTCTTACACGTGGATTGATTTCTAGGTGAATGGAAAAAATGGCTCAAGCTAGACACAGCTGAGTTTGATGAGTTAGTATTTTAAAAGAATTGCTACGCTATACGCATGTAGACCTTCATACAGACATCACAATCAATAAATGTATCAACACCAAAGTATCTGACGCATGAAAAATGAATTAAAAATAAGAAATTCAAACAGCTCGCCATTAAAACGAGATCGAGATGATTTTTATTGGTCCGAAAAGGCGTCAACCATAAATAAGCAGGATTTAAATACTCCTTTGATATCTGCATAGTTTATGGTCCCATTCGGCGTACGGGGCTTTATGAGTAATAAAGATAAGAATGTGATGATGAATTGCCGGAAGATGAAAGCACTCACGGGTCGCCGATTGACCCCAGGTCCAAAATAAACACGCGTCGTGTTTGGGAATCGAACGCCTCGCATTATGCTCCGAAGCTGATTGATTTAAGAAAGCGAATAAGTGGATCGAAGCGATTTTGCGATTGTAAGTGTTTTATTGGTTTTTATTTTCTCTACAGGCGCCTCGTTCGTGAAGATCGCGACATTCTGTTGGACATTAGAAACCTCTGTCTCTGCTCTCACAAATAGGTGAGGTGAACTCCTGCTGTGCTCAGGATCTGGTCGTATAATACCTGCGGCCTATATTCTACACCAACACACTATTCAGAACAATTTAATATCCAACGCACTGCACTAGCCTACCTGTGTTGGCTATAAGGGACTATTCTTACTAAGCAAGATGATGGATAATTATAGAT
The DNA here is from genome assembly GCA_022113835.1 of Atopsyche davidsoni. NCBI lineage: Eukaryota > Metazoa > Arthropoda > Insecta > Trichoptera > Hydrobiosidae > Atopsyche > Atopsyche davidsoni. The sequence continues at coordinate 1,621,288 of JAILWY010000006.1, read as the reverse complement.
TTTTTAGCTGTAACTGATATTTTATGTATAAAACATCATAACCACATAGCCACTTAACACAAGCGATTCACATCTATTATGACTGATAAATTGGTATCATTCAATTATTAAAACTCAGAATTTTGAATCGTCGAGTCCAGTGCTTCTCAAAATTGTCCCTACGGACCCCAGGGGGTCCCTGGGATCATTCAGGGGGTCCTTAGAAAATTAAAATCGATTTGGGGGTCCCTGAACAACGTCAGGGGGTCCGCGCAAGGTTTAATATAAAATAAAAAAATTGAGGCACATTTTTATTAATATGGAAGTTAAAATAAATAACAATGAATACATTATTAGCGATTTTTACGTCCTAAGTAAAATATAAATATAGACAGGTGCATAAAATACAAGTAATAACAGGCATCGCGGTGAGTCAGGCAGGCAATAGAGTCGATACTTGCACCAACTAGTCTATAATATGAATTTATGTAGTTTTTCACCCAGGGGCCGTAGGCAAGTTTTAACTATGAAAGGGGGTCCGTGGGCCATAAGAGTTTGAGAGCCACTGGTCTAGTCTGAAAATTAAATTTGATTTGATAGTGATGTCAGAATAATCGATATTATTTGTAGATTTGTATTATACCCAACCCTAAAATAAGGAACGTAAACGCAATTGAAGAACTTTTATCAAGCAGTGATTATATTATATTTACTGTGATGCTCACTTCTGATTTATTTTCTTCAGCGCGTCGTAAATCAGGCAAAGCAACATCGAATTGTCAAATAAAATATCAAATTAAATTAATAATTAATTATGTGAAACGAGAATCTCCAATCACACCGAGAGCTGATTGTGTTTCACAAAACGTAGCCGATGCAGCCATTGAAAAGCGCCACGCCATTCGGAGGATTAATTGCGTGTAAATTAATTAAACAAACTAAGCAGTGAAAATTGATAAAAAAGAAACAAATACCAAAGAAACAATGGGGAGTAGTTTTGCCAAAAAAAAAAAAAACTCGTAATTATTGAGGATAGATGAGCCTCGTTGTGTCTAATCGCAAGCAACGCCATTGTTTAGAGCTCGGATAGACAAAATGTTTGTTAGTGAATTTAAGTGTTATTAATATGGGAAGAATGCGAGAAAAAGTAACACTTTCTTCGGCGATAGTTGTAAAAAAAACCACGAATTAGGAACGAGCGCTTCTTCTCAACACGAAGCCGTTCCGGAAAGTACCGAGGCATTTTCAGTTGCAGTGCTTGTGGACTTTGCCTCTCCGGCCACGATCTTTGGCACTCTGTGCAATTTCCTGAACATCCCGCCTGTCGGATGGACCACCAGACAAGCAGCTCCGCTCACGCGATCTTCCGTGATGTGGACGATTAAAAAAAACCCCTGAGGTCTATTTCTAACCAGTACACGCTTTGTTTTATTGTTCTACTGTTATCTGACAAGGTTGTAAGAATTCGGATAGCTTAAATCTTTTTAATTATAGCCAGCAAAATAAGTAGATAATGGTTATATATACTTCACATCCTGCTATTTTTAAGTGCATGAATATTGTAGATTTTTGAGGAATTATAATAGCTTTGGTATACATTGATAAGAAGACGAAGGATGTGGAATTTGCGACAGTGGTCAGCGACCTCCTCCGAGGAGAGGCACCCGAAGAAAAAGAAGAATACGAACAAATCTACAGTATGCAAATATATAAATGATTACTGCAATCAACATATTTTTGTTGTTGATTTTATTATTCATATTGATTTATTTGTATAGCTCTTACTTTCAAAAATAGACAGCAATGCAACTTCAGCGCTTATTATAAATTGATTTACTCAATAAGTTCAGATGAAAGTGATCTCTCTTCAAACGAAATTATCACCTTACACCGGACTTGATCCACTTCTTTCAATCGGAGCTCACGACTCATCCGATAATGCACGAAGCATCCTCACACCTATAAGTAAAACTGGAACAGGTAAATAATTTTTTTTCAAATATAAAATACCCATTCAATAAATTATCAATGTGACAATCCCGTGCGATTTCATTTTGTATTCTAATGAAAGCTTAAAATATAATTGAAATGCGCCCATAGGAACAAAATACGCTAACAAAACGCAGCACAACCCCTTGGCAGCGCTGTGGTACTACTTCCGGGTGCCGACAGCTGGTCTTTTTATATATAATATACAATATATTTAATAATCATTCACAATTCATTCATTCGTGAGGGGGGGGGTTTCCCAGGGAGCGCACTTTTCGCTGTTCCCCAGTATGCCTCCCCTCCCTTCTATTCGTCTCTGACATTCGTCCGTTACTATTTATGGAGACAGGTCTCCATAGATAGTAAAGAAGCATAACCCCTAAAAATATCTAATGATCTTTGGCAGTGTAGGGGCAGTTTTCCAGGGGTCGTCGCGGCTGAAGAGACCCGAGGAAGAAAGCAGATCGATTAGGCGCCGCGCTCTGCCGTGAGAACTGACTTTTTGTACGGCCCATTGTGGAGAGAACTTTCTTTGGTAATTAACGGTGCCAGCGCGCCTCCGTCAATTAAAATGTACGTCGGATGTCAACGGCTCGGCGAATGAAAGGCGAATCTGCCATGGGATTCGAGGAATTTTCCCAAATCTTCATGGTGCTATTTTTTTGACTGCAAAGAGAGAATATCCGCCATGTGTCTTAGAAACGGTATTTTGCTTTTAAAGTTATAAAATGGATATGTATGTGTGTAGGATTTAACAGTCGTTGTTTGGTGTTTTCAGTCCTGGGACGCTTCGGTATTGTGTCGGGACCATCTTCAGGGATTCTCTGCAGATGGCCCCAAGAAAATATATTAATTTTAAAAAAATGCAGGTGCTGTCCCTTGCGCGTTTGCCATTCTCAGAACGTAAAGATACTTTGGTTTTGTGTTTACGTTCTTCAGGAAATAGAGCGGATATTTTCAAGAGATACAGATGATCTCCAAAAAGGGAGTGCGTAGATTTAGTTATTTTTAAAAGAATTGAGTAGTTATGAGTAATTATTATTACCTCAGCGGATTTTTTATTATTTAAATATATGTCATTGATTAAGATTTTTAATGTATCTTTACTTTTTTTAAACTATAATTTTGATAAATGAACACACGTAGTTTAGAAAGACTATTTTAATATACCTCAAAAAGGAGAGCCTATATTGCATTGAACAAAATTTGTATATCTTTTTCCCCAAGTGCCTTTCCTTAGAGAAGGTCGGTGACCATTTCACTGAATATATGTTTGTCATGAGCCAGTTCAACAAGTGTACAAACAGTTTGAAAAAAATCAATCCGCTCTAGATGTTGATGTTGAATACAACTGTATGCAACGTAATAAATACATTATCAACATTTGATTATTATCTGACGCAATGCAAGAAAGCAAACAGAAAGTACGCTGAAACTACAGGAAGGCTCTTCCCTATCCCCAATTGACAGCTACTGATTGATGTTGATGGTTTGGTCGGTTAAGTTTAAAAATTCGTTAGGCACGAAAGTGAAAAGTATTGTGAATCACGACCACAGGTACGCACTTCGCTGAAAGTACGTTACCCCAGTTAATTGCGCAGGTATTTTCGATTCTGATTGCTTTATTATGGTGGGAAGTTTGAAAAAAGTAATGTAGATATAAATACCCAATGGTCCTCGTACGGAAATGCAATTAAATCAAAATTTAGTTACGCACATTACAATAAAACGCACTTTGTACTCGGATAAACATTTACTTTTGTACATACAGTGTGTGTGTAAAATATGAAACGCATCACAATTATCATATTTGTTTTTTTCCATAGCTGTTAGAAACTACTTATTTTGTACGTTTTTTAAAAGCTTCTTAATATATACTGTAAGTTACGTACGAAAATATTATAAATTTTAAAAGTCATGACCCATGCACCCTCACCACCTTGCAAAATGCCACTATGGACATTTTATAAATTTATATGAAAAAAATATGATTTTTACAACATAATTTAAATAGCTAAATTTAAATTTTAACAAGTAATAGTTTTTGTTTTTTAATTTTTCAATAAAAAATAAATTATAGCTTAAACCAGTATCTGAATAATTGATACAAACTGTATCAAGTTTTGATCACTGTATAAATCCTATGAAGTTATTTTACAATACTATTGTTTGTAAACTATACGTAACTTAATATTATACTGTATACATGTGATTTTTACACTCTTATAAATTTAGAGCAGAAAATTATACAAGAATAATGTCTGGATTATCCGTATTTAAAAGGACCCGGGGGGGACATTATTCTACCTCAAAAAACATGAACAGACATAGAGATATGTTCAGTGAAATGGTCACTGACCTCCTCTGGGAAGAGGCATCTATAGAGGAAGATCTAGTAAATATACACACAGCATAATAACAAGAAAACTCAAGTTAAGCGTTCATAAAGCCATCAAGTAAAGACGCCATTACAAAAAGCATCCGGGAGGAAGAGGTTTCCGCGTCTCCACTTCCTGCAAGCGCGGGAGCGCTGGAGAGAGTAAATCACACAACGCGGTTCTACACGGAGTCGCGCTCATTACGATTGTGCGATCGTTCCCACGGCCACACTACACGGCAGACGTAATCCGTCCCAGTCCGCTAGAAATTAAAAGTCAGCTGTGTGAAACTGCAGAGAGATTTGGAATTTGGAGCACATATCTTCTAGCCAGTGTGCGGGCGCCAGGGGACATCAACCATCAACTGATAAAAATATGCAATCAATGAAGAGGGTAGTTATATTTAGCCAATTCTGTGGGTGGCAATAGGTATCAACAAAGAGAAACGTAAAAAATCTGAATACGGCTCGGCAGGCATCACACAGTGATAGAAAACACCAAACATCGATAGAGGAAAAAGAAAATAATTCCAGAACGCAGTATATTGCCAGCACAGAGCTATTCTGGACAATGTGGTTAAAAATATCAAACAACGAAACAAAAATAAACATTATATAATATCTGGATAAAGCGATTATATCTAGATAGTGTGTGATCACCAGACAATATAAGCCATCAACACAAAAGTAAAAAAATAAATAAATAAACCTATATAAATAATATTTCAGCGGCGTGGAAAATACGACACAACAATTGTCAATAATTATGAGCAATTGTTAATTAATGAATTTAAGTAGCACAGAAGAAATCTCATTAACCGGTATTTAAAATTTATAAAAGTATAAACGATATCTTTTAGAAATCAACCCCTTTACGTTAATTAAAATTTGAAATTACTTGACAAGACAATAACAAGCATTTGGACATAAATACTAAGCACCAGTCATTGATGAAAGTAGAAATTGAATTGATTTAATCGATTCTTCAATCGAAGCAGACGGAAATTTTTGACTACGGTAATTAATGTATCGATAATTATGCTATTATTTTAATAACGGATTTCCACTTCATATATTTAATCGTAAAAAAAAACAATTATAACAGTATCGTCATTATCAAGATTTTTATCGAATTTTTAACTCCGCCGCTTACAATGTAGAGGATTAGATTGTCTGTGTCGAGAATTCTTTTTCATATGTAAATTTTTTTTATTTAGTGAAAAACGATGAACGTAAGACATTCCTATTAAAATCAACTAAGCCAGAAGTCAAAACGCCTTGCTTAGATTAGTGAGTTACTAGTGATGAATACAAGTGTCTGGTCGAAAGATAGAAGATAAACAACACGTTGAGAAAGTCGACTCCACAGCGTTATAGTAATATTTAAGGAATAAATTATTTTTTAAATACTGACCGAAAGACGAAAGCTTCTCTAAGACTTGACAGTTAATATAATATATAATATAATATAATATAGAAATCCCTCTAGCCTCGGATCCTTCCCCAGAGTTCTATCTCGTTATCACCGAGATTTGTAGGTTGAAAATGCATTATTTTGGCCGTGAGTGCGCGTGAAATTAAATTGATGATTTCTTAAATTGAAAAACGACTATCACCAGCATATAGTTTCACTATATTAATTTAAAAAAAAATTAGACCAAGCAGAATATTTTATCAATGTTATTTTAACCGATGAAGCAGATCGATACACCGTGACGGTTTATTGAGAGGTAGGTCGTACTGTGTCTGTGAAGCTCAAAGAGCTCGCCACGGAAAATCTACCAAGGGACAGGAAAACAGGGTATTATTTCTGTAATTTCTGTGCGTATTTATACCCACAGTAAATAATTGAACTAAATCAAAAGTGATGTATTCCTTCAATTATTCTCTCTCGTATCGGACTTTCTCACACAGTGAGTCGAGTAGAGAAGCATTGCACCGCCGTTGTCTCCGAGCCTGTCACGCGATTCCCGTTCGTGGAGTTTCACATTTTTTTGTTCCATCACGAAAGCCTTCCATAAAGCCAGTTAGAGCGAATTTCGAGTACGGCTTTGGTATTAATGCCGCGATCAAACACGCCGTCAGGGTCGACATAAAAAAACAAACTAATAATAAAAATAATAACTCATCCTATAAAAAGTATAGTGATCCGTTTTTACTCATACAATTAGATTAATAACTGTAAATATATTAATGGTGTGCTGTCCATACAATCAATAAAGCTTGCTTACTTAGCTTATTTTTACTTTGGAAGCGGCTACTTTGCAAATTTTCTACTTCGTTTGTGTTGATTTTGTGGTACCCCTGCACTGAAAGCACCGTATGCCCCAAAAGTAATTGTATGGTATACACTTTCAGTTGTGTCTGCCCGCGTGTCAAAGATCACCAACACCTGATTGAAGGTCAGGACTCGCACATGTGGGCAAGTAGACAAGTCCACCTGAGGACTGAAGGCAATCCGCGTCATTGATAATGGGATGACTAAGTACACGTCAGACAATGATTAGAGAGAAGTGTGAAATGTTGTTAACAGCACATATATGGACATGGCCTTTTAATCTACAGCATATTCAATGCAATTAATATTTGGTTAGTATATTTTGGTTAGTAACACTTTGCCATCGAAGGGGCGGGCAATCGTATCTGAACCATAAATACATATTCTTAATTATCTCCTATATTACTAATAATACTTTAATATCTGTAAAAGGTTAAAAAAGTATATTTATATACACATATACAAAAAAATACATAGCATTTTTTTTTAAATCAAATTCACAAAGAATTTCAAGTATACTGAATTAGAAGAATAAGAGTTTTTATCTAATATGTTTTGTTATACAACGTGTGATAACAGTTTATAAATACGTAATAACATGCATTTATGATTCCCACATTAGTGCATTTATTTCATAAATGCAGAAAAATCGAAAGTGCTTAAATCTTAAAACAATGGATTCTAAGCCGTTGGTTCTGTTGAACTGAATGTAGGTGAATGAAATTCACTCTAAAGGAAAATAGCGGCTGATTTAAAATTCAAACATCTTCAAGTGCTAGCGTATTGTAAGATCTCCATTGTCCGTGATCTCCGGTCAGACGATAGCGCCATTTGCAATGATTCACTTGTAAATTCTGCATATCACTTTCATAGCAGGGAAAAATATGTCTTATAGATCAATCGGTAATGTATTCAAATATTTCTACAGATAAGAATTGAATGGCGCAGATGACTTGCTGAAAAATGAATGGCGCTAATTCTAAGACAATGGAATCAGTTAGCGGTCCAAATATATTTATAATAGAAAGTGTTTTCATATCTGACTACTCCCCGTAAAATTCAGTGGCTTGTTAGAGTCTATTTTAGTTACCTGCTGAGAGTATCAAAAACGTGATACCAAGTAAAATTATGTTTGTTTTGTATGTGAAGAATTGTCAAAAACAGTTGATCGAACAAGATCGTGTATTTCTTGATTCGTGATTTCATATATCCGCTACGATAAATAAACGGAAAGAGAAGAACGTTAGGTGGATTAAAAGAGGCTTTTACGGCAGTGAAATCGAACTTGTCTTGCAAAATCGTACAGTTTTGCTTGGTACAGATAAGTGTATTTGCGAATATTGCAGTAAACATTAATACTTTAATGACGTGTTTTTCAAAGAACTCAAAAAAAAACTCAAAGTTAAGTTGATCTATAATACAAACATCACGTCTGTTTATTTTATTGGCATATTGATTTGTACAGTGAAATATGTGGTGTTAAGTTTTAAATGTATATTTTATCCTGAAAAAGTGACAGCCTGTAGTCACAACAATCTGTAGTTATTTAAAGCACTATGAATATTTATATGTAAAACGAAACAGGTTGCGTCTAATCTAAAATGATTATATGCGATTATGACATGATGCAACAGCCACGCACTTACAGTGCAGGGGAAATTCAGTTAACGCACCGACCGCAGCACGTAAGTCATTTGCATTCTGTGGATTCTCACCGTATTCGATGCAAGCCGCGGAAAGAGAAACCATTTATTCTACGGTGAAAAAATACCAATTATATTACATAAAGCATTAAAATATATAGTGTCTTCCTTTTCTGTGTAAACCATTTTTCAGGGATTTTCAAAAGACGAATTTAAAAGGCATTTAACATTTCTTTCTTACAAATGTGCTTGCATGCATATTCCACAATATCAATAAGCTCTAAAATTAAATAATATATAATAAATATATCTGTGTTAATGCTTGCATAGTCACCCTGTACTGAGTGCTTTTGTAGGAAAAATCTTACTCCATTCAGGTCAAGGTTTCTATGGGCTCGATATTAAAAATAATGGAGAGAAATTCTTTTAAACCACAAACTGATAAGATGAACCATTTCACATGAAAAAGGCTTATTTTGCTTTGACGTGTCCAGCTAGACTTTTGGGCAATTGAACTAAATATTGTGACAGCTCTACTAAAATATCAGTTATCCGAAATAAAATACTCTTCTCAAAAATTTTTAAAATAAACTTTAAAATGCTGTGCTTTTCTATCAGACTTTTTAAGATAATCAACCTTTAAAACAAAGATAATATAATTCAAGATATTATTTATAGGTAACGTTCTTTAAATAAAAAAAAACCAAGTCGGGATAAATCAGTTAACTCCAATAACCATTCAAACATTTCAACAATAGAGGGCACGATTAAAACAATGATACTTAAACAGCAGATGTTTCTAAGATTTTACTATTTCTACCTGCACTTATAATAATAGATATATCAATCGAAAGTAAAAGAGAAATTTGAAATACAATTTTCCACTCTATTCCGAATCCTAGTAAACTTTCAACGAACGGCCCACAATAAATTCAATATAACTCTCCAAGCTGTACCATCTGATGTTATTGGTTATTTATTACCTGTGAGAGGTAGCAAGATTGCCTCACGATCCACAGACTCGTGGATCTTTACAGATCTATAGATCCGTACATCTGCAGTAAATCCACAAAACGCTGAAACTGTGAGCCGACATATGGGCTCTCGAAATAAAAGGAGATGGTCTTTACATTCTTTAGAGTGCTCAGAAAACAACCAAGGCAAAAAAAATAATACAGTATTTTTAACTATACTTTTGTAAGTGTTATTGTATTATTACGCTTGTATGAGTTTAAAAAACGAGCCTACAATAAGTAAAGTTGGATGTAAACTATGTATGTTTTTTTTTTTAAATTTCATGTAATTAATGATGAACTTATATATGAAGTAATTTTACATATTGGTGCAAGGAATTTAAAAAAATTAAAAATAAATCGCACTAAGAAGACTATAAATTCAGTCATGTTAGTTATATCACTATGGACTGTGTACAAGCATATGTTTTACGTATTATCCAGAATACGTTTATTGCATGAAATATACTAAGCTTCAGGCATACTGACCTCCTTCATCTGACGACATACTTGATTATAGCGAGCGAGCCGAAGCATGTTGGTAATTTATCCACGACTTTTCTGGTACACTTTTTTCGAATATATATACAGCACAAGACAATGAAATAAAGCAACTTAACACCTATAAATTTCTACAGTTAAAAAAAAAATATCTGACGACACAAATATGATGTCCAAAGAATGCTTGGACCCAAATTGAATTTAAGAACTGTGTTTGGTGAATATAATATATTGGCGAGGTGTGATCTTCGATTCGGAGAAAATAAGCCTGGGCGTGACCTTCACTGTGTTGAAGGTCAGTCGTGATTGAAGACGGTAATTCTATTACGAGAATAATAGTATTTTGCGAGGTGCATGTGCTCGCCAACAAGTAGTGCCTAGTTCGTGCTGTTTTTTTTACACATGCAGCATATTGTAGATGAGATTGAAATTGATGCGGATTTTTTATATGCTTTGGCTTCAGTAGAGAGCTTTTAAGAGCTTGTACTGAAAGTAATAAGAATATTGAATATGCTTTATTTATAAGGATACGTCATTCGTGGCCTTATTCTATAAAACACTATAAAAATATATTAAATCTACATTGCGGTGTAAATGAGCATTTTTTCCAGAGATTTTTGTTTGAAGAAGTGTGATTTTTTCTGAAAAAATCTGAGCATTTTGAAGAAAACTCGAGATACGAAATTATTTTTTCCTTTTAACTGTTTTTGATATTACATCGATAGGTTTTTTTTTTACGTATTAACATTTTAGGATTTAAAAATTAAAACATATGACAGCATAACTGTATGAAAATAAACATTTTGACTTAAAAAAAAAAAAACTTATATCTGTGAATAAACATAACAATAAACTAAAAAATTATATCAAGACACGTTGATGTTTTCTTCGGCTATTTTTTTGGAAGGCATTCACCAGTGGTTTATATAAGAACGTATTCCAAAGGTGATCTGTGTGATCGAAATACTGATGCGGATTAAGGCATAATTCCTTAGTTGTAACTGTACACCAGGTGATGTAAGCATTTGAAGCAGTCACCTGCCGCATGCAAAGCATAGCAATGCAGATTGTAATGCCCGCGACGTGTTGCCAGCCGATTTATGGTACTTTCTCGGACGTATTCGATATTGTATTGAGCAGTAAAAGGTTGGCAAGTTGTGCTGATGTTTTGAGAAAGTAGCATTGAACACTGCTTCAGTATTACGTAAAAAGTATAAAAAAATTCGCAAACTCTTGTTCTTAAATATTAATGATTGATAGTTAAACCAATAAAATATCTGAACGAAATTTATAAATATACTATTCAGCATTTGAGTGTCCTACTTTCCTGGAAAATTGGTATTATGAATAGTGTACGCATCTTCATAAATGAATTAGTAATTTTATTAATAGATTTAAGTTATATATTAATCCTACTTAATTACATAGCCTGATACTAATGGTTTAAAAAGTAACTAACTTATATAACTGTAATGGAAAACAGCCACCCTTAAGTCGATACGCATATACAGTGATACTTATTTTGTACGCTTCAACAGAAATTTAGTTTCTTAATGCGTTAAAAAATATACGTGGCAGGTATTTTCTTTGCAAAGTGTGGGGTTTATTTTAAGTAGAGAGTGTTTCGTAATTCCGATTGCTAAAGACCCAAAATTCAAAGCGTTTCCTCCTGTTTGTGTACTTTGTGCTGCATGTGGCAACTCTCTACTCAAAGCGTGGAGAGAGACGTCTCTTTGATATTTCACTTTTCGCTTACAGCGCATTGTGTTGGCAGACGCAAAAAATAAAAATAAAATCCGACGCTTCCACCACCGACCATTGCCCGCCTCGTGTTTTAAAGCACGCCACGCTAAATTTGAATACCTCTAAATATATTACAAAAAAAAAAAAAAACTTCGCTAACAAACTTTTTCAACATTTTAAGTACGTTCGACAATAAAAAATGTTATGATAATTATCGTAAAAATACACGTCGTGCACTACCGATAAAAAAATTAAAAAAAAAATGTTTTAATTAGATATGCGAATAATAATTTGTTTACCACGAGCAATTATTTGGTAGTACCGTGCTATTAAGAAATTAACAACGGTAATCAGCAAGCATCGATTAAAAAAAAAAAAAAAAAACCGTAAAGAAGCGAGTACGGCCAATAATTCACTAATAATAATCCAGGTTTTCGGTGTTCGTGTATTCGATGATTTGCGCACGGCTACGAGTTATCGAGTGTTGCCAGTGGAGTGAAGAGGAAAACTGACAAATTTATGGGTCATTAAGTCGACGGGCCTCACGGATCGCGGCTCACAAGGACCGCACCGGGGCTTGTGGGAAATCTCGAGCATTTCGGGATATTCGAAAGCAGCTTATAATTATTATTAAGCGAAAATATGTTGTATCTTCTTCACCAAGTACCTCTCCTCAGACTATTTCAATGAGCATCTACTCATGCTGACCCAGTATTCATGGTTTTCTAAGGGTAAAATAGTGTAGTGCTATTGCTCGTTTTGATCTGATACTCCTGCAGCAAACTACAGAAAAAAATCGCAGGAGCCTCTCCACGTTCGGTACTTGTTTTTTATCCGACCACCAAAAAACTTGTACCTAACCTTTTTTTTTTTAACCTAACCTAACCTAACCCAACGAATCGAGCGGTCATGGAAATCTGCAATGAACGAAATAAACGCCACAATGGGACTCAACGTCATATGATAGATTCATATCTCTGCGAGTACATATACATTAAAAAAAATTGGTGGTCGGATAAAAAACAAGTACCCCACGTTCTTCCAGAGCACATCCCTCTGTATAGAAAATAGAAAATCTGATTAAAAGATCTAATCTGCAAGACAAGGGATACGAAAGCAAGCATTTGGATGCATTCATAGGCAATTGAAATTTTATCTGCTTTTATGTATCTCCATGTGTTTTTTTTTTACTCTGAACATGTATTGAGTTTTTAATTTTTAAAAATATTTGTTTTGAAAATAATCTTTGTTTCGAAAAGCAAAAATTCTAGGCATATGATCGGGAGGCTGTTAAACTGTCGCATAAAACAGATTTAAATCAAATCTTTTTAGAAAATTTTGCCATAAAAGTCATGAATCATTACATGGTATTTATTTAGCATAAATTTAGCAAGCATTGTGTTTTCACCATAAATCGTAAATTATGTGCGCAAACAACTGTTATTATTTATTTGGTAAATAAATATCTGCGTAAAATATGGGTAAGCCGGGTAATATAATTTTTTTAATGTGTAATTATGCATGAAAAAGAATACGAACAATGTATGATTCAGTCGGTGATTATAATAAAAATTATTACGACTGTCATAAAAAAAATATTTATTTTATTTTTAAGGCCGATGATCGCAATACCTATAAAGGTTTTATGAAATTCAGGGCATATAATTTGGGCAATAATTTTTATATGTACAGTTATGCGTTATGCGCGGTTTCACTATAACGCGAATTTCAAATTTCGCGTTAAAATGCCTCGCAATACGCGAATTTCTTATTTGAAGAATGTGTATGAACATAATGTAGTCATTGACTTCTCTTAACAATTAAAAACAGCGTTGGGTGTTATGAACGTATTTTATAAGAACGTAAAAAAAACGCTACCCAAAAGACACTACATGTTTCTTAGAATAAAAGTGATTGATTCAAATTAATCGTATTTTTTGTATTAAGTTTTGACTGTGTATGTATGCTTAATCGTAAACCCTGATATACGCGATTTTCACTCAATGCGATTTTTTCCGGAACGCATCCCTCGCGTAGAGCTGGGTATTACTGTATAGTATATATCAGAGGTGTCAAACTCAATTTTGCAGAGGGCCATATATTAAATTTAGTATGTGTAGGCGGGCCAGATTCAAATAAAATAAGTCTAAAAGCTATAAAAAACATGATTCTTCTTTCTTTGACACATTGGGATCGCGGGCCGTATTGATACGGCTCGAGGGCCGGATGCGGCCCGCGGGCCGTATCTTTGACATGACTGGTATATATTCTTGTGAGGATCACCCTGTATGTGAAATTTCTATAAAATTCAAAAATAGCCGCGATGAATCGCCACATACCTCATAATAAATAATGCGTAAAACTGCACTCACCTAATGCGCCGCCGTGGGCCGGAGGTAACGACGCTGGTCGTCTATTTCCACCGGCGAGCTGCTCCTCCGGCCGCAGGTTCTTCAAAGCGCCAGCCGGCCTGCGTAATGAAGGGGAGGTGAGTTAGGACGTCATTAGCGCACGAGAAATGCATATTAATTATTTGTATCCAGTTGAATATCGTCCACAGGTAGAGGTGGCTGTTATGATCGGATGCGTAGCGCGAGAAATATTACTGTAAAATATCTGTAATACAAATAGATTTTAAACAAGGCGGTGACTATTGCTAATCAATTTCTTGGTTGTTAATATGTGTCTGTTAAATTGTGACGTTTCGGCTACGGCAGTGAATCATTTTTACTGAATATACATAGAAAATAAAAGAAAAACTCATGGAAATACATATTAATGGAATATTATTTTTGCATATTATGTACACCATGATTTTACATCTCACTTAATAGCATTACTAAAAATAATCTTTGACGTATAAGGTATGTCTAAGGCTTAGAGCCCTGTTATTTTAATCTTCTTGCTTTGAACATATTCAATAACCATCTCAGGTAATAAATAATAAAACACACGCCGCAACATCTTCATGACGCAAAAACATGAAAATAAATATTTTATAAGATTTTTGCAGCATATCTATTGGTAGTTTCGTCATCATAAAATACACATATGTTTTATTTACTTATGAATCCACGCAATGAGAGGTATACATTTCTTTATTTGTAATTGATTTAAAAGCAGAAATATGTGTGGTCTTGCTCTTTGATTTTTGTGTCTAAGATATGTTTCGACCTTCATTCCTCAAATACACTTGCATTTAAATTCCACAAGATAGCAGACAAATTAAACGTCTAACATATTGCCCTTCGTCTGAATGGATCCAGCGATTGTTTTCTTTGAGCATACTCCATTTGCAAAGATTACTGGCGGCCATTACCTGATGCTTTCAGTATTTCACTGTCAGAAGTGTTTGTGGTCGCCATCCATACCGGCTGGAAATTGTTTTGGGATCCCTAATGAATGAGCCGCCATTGCACATTCTCCATCTTTGTTTATCTCTTGTTTTGCCACTCTGAGTGTATAAACAGAAGCGCATTCCGCCTGTAACTTTGGCAGAGGCGTATGGCGAAAACGAGAAAAATTGCAACAAAAATACTATTAATTCACTCAGTGCGATATATACATAGTCCAGAAACTTAATGTTAAATAAATATTTAAGTTAGAATATATTAAATATTTAAAGTTTCTTTAAAAATGGTTTCCCGTCATGATTCCCAACATTTGCTTTGAGTGATGAAGCATAAAATATTTTAAGTATACCTCTAATATTGTTATCTTTTAAAAGATCTTGATAAATGGCGCGCTAAATTTTTAGCAACCATGTTAACACGTAATATGTCCAAACCAAGACTAATCTGACAGGAGTCTAATGAAGCAGGGGAAAGAAATATTGTTCTTATTCATCAACAACCAATAACTGTCTGCTCCAGGATGAAGGATCCTCACGCATTACACCTGGATTTGAAGAATTTAAGCAGGGGGCGTCATTTGCCCAGACGTGCTGCAGAGCTGATGGATGTCCGCTGCTCCATCATGTTCGTAATCATCAGTAAAAACTCTAAGTATGCAATAAATATATTTAATGAGCTAAAAAAAAATCATTGCGTCATAACTGGCGTACTTCTTATAAATGCTAGCAAGTACTTTGCCATCTCTGGACATGCTAGGTGTTTAAAAATTCGCAATAACTCCCACAACAGAATCACCAAGTGTTGATAAAACGATTAGGCCTTGTCTTTGTGTCTTCTACGCGAATAACCATTACTTAAAATATAAAAACCAAATGTGGACGTTTAATGCAGATTCAATGAACACTAAATCATTACCATGTAGTAATGGACACATAACAGGACAAAAATGTTAATCAATCAAAAAATACTTACGTTTCAATATGTTGGTACAAAAGTTTTCACGATCGCAGTTTCTTCGGAATGGGGCGCTTGAATGCAGGTAAGTAACAAGGTAATCCAATCCAATCAAAGCCCTGAAGATGATCCCAGTACCTGAACAAAAACGTCGCAAGACAAAATTTAAAAAATGCAGTTTGATACCAAAGAAACTTTACACAATCACAGAACAAAAACTGCAGCCAACACCCAAAAACATACTTATCAAAAAAAATATTTATGAAATAATATTATTGTAACAAACACAGAAGTTTTTCGTGTTGTTTGTTATTTGTGAACTTATAACTGCTCTGTGATTAGCAAGACTTGGTGTACAATTAAATAGAGTTATCATCGCTTATGTCGCACATCAAAGAGCGCAAAATTACAGGAAGAGAAATGTCCGAGCTCTGGCATTACTTTTGATTTTATGCCATGTTTGTAGTAATTATATTTATACTCTACGGTTAAATAGTAAATGGCAAATGCGTTTGACAGTACGGGGTAGAGATGTACCGAGCAAAAAATATTTCTAAGAACTACAACTGACGTAAGTAGCACTAGTTCAATTATAATTATTTCAATAATTAAACCAATGAGATAATTTACTTAAGTAGGACACGTTGGAGCTATAATTAATACTTAATTAATAATAAAATTGATTAAAAGTATTTAGAAGTATATTCACGATAAGTTAGTTAATTTTGTGAACCGTATATGAACAACGATTATAAATTATAAAATGGCCGAGTGTATGATGAATCCTTTGAAATACAGAAGCATAATCGTAATTTCTTAGATATTCGTCTATTCATATCTTTTGCGATCACATATTTCAAAGATGCCAATTTAGTTGATAAATTTGACAAGACTGCTTGTGAGTTGAATATAATATATCTATTTTAATATTGTACTAATTTAAAAAATATAAACAAACTTTTATGATTAAATGATGATATTAATATTAAATATTCAGAAGACGGTTTACTTGATATTTCCACGACAGCTGATCAGATCACTCTTTGGGAATGACGGTGTATTGTTTGACAAAATTAAATTTTAAAAATATATTATTAGTCAAATTATCAATGTAAGTTAAATAATAATTAATTTAATTAGATAATACTATTATGTCGCAATATATGTGGAAAATAAATCTGTTAAAAATGCAGGCTAGCTTGCCCTGCCATCGTGTCTACAACACGTCGCCGAACGAGACAGAAGTCATCAATTATTTCCCCCGATGACGCCACCGTGCAGCCAAAAAAAATACATTTCTCAAATAAACGCAGAAGAATTTATGTCGAGGTATTTTCGTACCCTCTATCAAATCACAACAAAAACAGATTCGTCATCCACGCCCGTCCGGCTCGGGCGTGTGCCAGATATGCGCGGCCGCACGCAGTTCTATACATAGCGAGGCATTCCTGGCGCGCCGCTCGGCCGGCCAGTCCGCCGCGCCGAGGGGCAGGTCAGGGCGCAGCTGACGATGCGCCGGCCCGTGCGAAACCTACTCCACCATTGCCAAATGGCATGCGCCAAACCACGAGAAAATAAAAAAGCAAACTCCTCATACAAAATACTTTTGAGTTGGAAACAGAATCATTATTTAAAAAAAAAAAAAAAAAAAAAGTGCCTGCAAGGAAATGTTGCAGTTTATTTTGAAAAGATTTGGTCTGGACTAACAGTTTAATTCAGAAAATGCAGATTGAAGATATAAAATTTTATTGTTAAAAAAATGTGTAAATGTCCCGTACTGCACTAAAATAAAGTGAAGTGTCGAAATCGAAGAATACACAGAGCGTAATTGAAACATAGTTATTCCTGTGAGGTCCGACTCCTCGACTTATTCCATGGTTATATGGTGAGGTCCGACTCCTCCGATAAGGTTTCTATGGTTCCCTTGGCAATTCTCCAATCAGGCCACAGTCGAACATCCCGCCAACACGTGTTAGATTAAACTCATCCTGGTTAGAAACATCCATTCAATTGTTACTACATCCTACCGTGTTCATAATGCAAGATCCCTAACCTTTAAAAAAAACGTGGTTATTCCACAAGCGATACAACCTCATACATTTGAACGCGTCTAAAAATGCCGAGGGATTCAAGATTGCTGAAATATCTAAGTTGGATCGAAGTATTAGAATGACGTAGCAATAGTCTAACAGTATGGATGAACTGAATCAAAAACGATTCCAAATAACAGAGACTGATGACTCTACTTCTAAGAGAAGTTCAATATTAACAATAGCTAAAAGAAAAAAAATGATTTCAGAAATTTTCATGTGCCAGAATGTTTTGCCCTACTTGATCAATCATATTCATTATAGTTTTTTTAAATTTATTTTATGACCAGATTCCAGAACACCTGTTAACTTAAGTAGCGGATGTGGTCCGAGGTATTCAAATGCATTTTATATTAAAATGTCAAAAACATACAGAAACCCATCCAATCTTCGCCATCTTTGAATAATTCATGACGTTAAATCTTTAATAAACGCAACCTTTTGAGTCCACTAAAATTTGTTTTAATTAAGATTACGCTGGAATGA
This sequence comes from Atopsyche davidsoni, assembly GCA_022113835.1. Lineage (NCBI taxonomy): Eukaryota > Metazoa > Arthropoda > Insecta > Trichoptera > Hydrobiosidae > Atopsyche > Atopsyche davidsoni. The sequence continues at coordinate 1,602,882 of JAILWY010000006.1, read as the reverse complement.
AATTCACAGTTATAAATACACAAAAACACATTCCGATCGCGCAACATGTTGATATTTTAAAGATTCTCGACAAGGACGATCATATTGACAACTTTCACTGGATTCATTCATTTGGCATTATGTAAAAATCACAATAATACACGTCTAGTGACATTGTTTTCAACATTTTGCATTCACATTATCATAATCGTTTAAATAAGCATATTAACAAAAAAAAAAAAAAACTCAAACATACCTCCATTTGATGCGCACTTTAACACGAAATATTACAGTATCAATCGTTTGTAATCACTTCAAAATTCACCATAATACATTTATAGGAAAAAAACTAAAACAACACGACATGTAAAATATTTTAAAACAGCAAGTAATGAAAAACGCGAGCAGACTCGAGCGATCGAGTGCTGCATGTGACATTTGTGATTTATATTTTTTTCTGGTCGGGTAGTTATGTTTTATGGTTTGTCACCGGAGACGCTCTTTTATTGTTACCAGAGGCAAAAAAACACTGTGTAAACTGCTAATATTAGTTTCAGCACAACCGGCACTGTTGTTTGTGGCCTTTTGTCCGCACACATTGTCCATGGTTGTGGCTTTCTTTGAGGTGCGCGAAAATGTGCGGAAGTGATCGTGTTACTAGAAAGGTTTTAATTACAATATATTAACGTGTTGTGCTTCGCCGAGAAAACGTGAGTACACTTGTAAAATACATTTTATGCAAATGTAATCTGGTTTTGTTGCGCAAAACTATTTGATATTGTGAAATGTCAACGTCATAAATACACATTGACACTGCACACGAATTTGTTGCGCCATGTTTAAGTAACGTTGTTGTTACCTTTGTAAAATATAATAATTATTAGTTTTTTTTATACGACCTTCTTGCTTATTGAAATCATTATTTTATGACACCCAAAATAATACACAGTATTGTTGTTAACCTAATATTTTTTTATATTTTTATTTCAGAGCTAAAATACTCGTAGTAGTGACAAATCTCTAAGAAAGCGATGCTTGTACAGCAAGGTAGGCTACATTTAGTCACTGAAATTGTTTGTGCATGGGATTTTAATGGCGAAAATTACTTAATATGAATTTGATTTTTAAAATAAACATACGTAAATAGGTAATGTTACATAATTTATTTTACAAAATGGACGAGTAGTCCATTTCAACGTTGGATATTTGATTCTTGGATTTTGTTCCTGTCGATATTGTTACCGATTTTTAATCTGCCAGTAGCGTCCCTTTATTAAGAATTAACCTTAGTTAACTGTTAGTTAATTGCAAGTTGGTAACAGGTTGTGTCACGATGTGTGGAGATCACTTACCGATGATTTTGTCGGTAAATCTAGAAAACGATTACATAGATATTTAATAATTAAAATGTATCTGCTAGAATATTTTTTTATTATTATTAGTGAGCAATTGTTACCGATGATAATTATAGAAGATAATTCATAGAAAATTATTACTTAAAGGGATCAAGGTTAGGAGTTTGCATTGTTCCTTCTGAATTAATTATGTCTGTCTTGCATTATTATTCAATGGCATAATATTCTGCATTGTTAAATACGCGATGGAATGTTGTAATACAATTGATATATTAGCCATATTAACAGATATTGTATTATTATGTGTTTAGTTTATTGTAGTTACTACGATATATTTATTTTAGTTTGTAATATGAAATATTTTTATTCTAGGTTTGTAAAAATGTAAGAAATAAATGTATTTCACTGTTGGGACGGTTGAGAGTTTGACACAAAAAATTAAAAATTGAATAATAAACAGAATTATTGTTTTAAGCTCTAAATAAGATTTTCTTTTTAATAAAAACTTGAAATTTGTCACGTTTGATAATGTTTTGCCGGTTTTATAATTGACTGCCTCAGAATACGCTTGACTGATAAAATGATCACATAGATTCATAATGTATTATTATAATTGATTTTTCTAATTATTTTCTATTGTAAGTAAGCTACGATGTATCAATTAGGTATTATAACCCACGCTCAGCTTTTGTTAATAAATTCTTTCAAAAAATCTAGATCATAAAATTTAATGATGCGCAAATTTACAAACAATAAATTAACACGACGTCGGCGTTTTACAAAAACAATTAATTTTTCATAAATAAATGGTCACTAAAAAAAACTAATTTACATATTCGCGAAACAAAGCGTGCGAACGAGGCTTTAATCGTCATCGAAAAACGGGCGGCGTTTCACTGAATCGATTGTTATATTGTAAATGTGCGTTCACACCGCCGGCGGCTCATCGCCAAGATTGAACCGTTGGCGCCAGGCTTCATCATGATTGCTGCAAAACCTTGGGACCAGCGCCACTATTTGCCTCTTGCTGGTGGTGGAACTCATCGCGCATTCTACCGCACGCATACGTCTCGACTAGGGCAACCACTTTTTGCGACCGCTGGTGTCAAAACCTGACAGGTAACGGAGAAAACAGTCGTTGAACTTATTTTACCTGGATGGTTTTAATGCCACCGTCGATGTTAAGACTTGTATTTATAAAATATTACATCAACTTTTTGAAGAAAAATATCGTATTTTTTCTCCTCGTTTAAACTTTAAAATACACCCATACCTCGCTTTACGGCCTAGATACGTTCCACGAAACTTGGCCGCAAAGCGAAAAGCCGTATAAGGAATCAATTATTCTAATACAAATTCAATGGGATCGGTTCCAAATTTGTTAAATATGTAACACTTTTACACATTCTGGCCATATTTTTTTCCAAACATGGTTCATTGTTGTTAATTTTAATTCCTTCCATGATTCACCGATGCTGTCAACAGCATCCTTGATGTTATAGTTTTTCCAAAATGTTTTAATAGAAGCTTTACCATCGGTTACACATATGTACTTACGTACCAAAAATGTCCCAAATTATTTCCAATTTTTCCAGTTAATGTGTAACAATCAATAATAAATATGTACATAAAACACTCACAGACAAGTCTAAACCAGCCGCTCTATGAGCACACACTGAATAACGCTCGTAAACGAAATAACATCGAAAAAAAGTTTTTTTTTTGCTGTTATAGCGAAACATTTTAGGCTGTAAATCGAAAACGTGCCTTAATTGAAAAGGGCCGTTATAGCGAAATGCCGTATAAAGATCGGCCGTACTAAACATATTCATAGCTTTCTGGTGACCATCTGGGGCAGTCTCACTAATAAACTTCCTATTTCTCGTTCCTTGCTCCTTTTTCCTTCGATTCTGTGCAAGACTCTCTCATTTGCGACGCGGTCAACCCATGGTATATCAAGGATTCTCCTATATAGCCACATTTCTGCCACCTCAATTCCTTGCATAGTAACTGTCTTGAGTGTCTAAACTTCAATTCCAGAAAGGAAGACGGTGAATCTTCAGCGAGATTTCAGTGTTATATCTCATTATAGTGTCAGAACTATACCATATTTTTTATATAGCATCAGTATTTGTGATCCTTAATATCGAAGTATATATTTACACAAAGAGAAAATATAATTGTAACTGTTATTTTTATATAACAAAAACATAGTCGATATTTGAACTTATATTATACAGATAATTTTACATGTAGGTATTTCTCTTAGAAAAGACAACCTTATATACATGATCGCTTTACTAGGCTTTAGAGATTAGAGAAAACAATCCGCAGCCGTTTACCGCGAGGTTCCATAACAATGTTAATCTCACATTACAGTTCTAAATGATATGCCAAAAAAGTCTGTTTTAAAATAAATCTTATGAATAATTATTCATAATTCTCTTAATCTTTGATCTTTTTCGCCCGAATAAAGAGTGGTGCAGCAACTTGTGCTAAAAACAAAATGACACAATGCATCTTTTGAGTATTACGAAATCTAAATTCGATTACAAAATAAACGTATTCAAAGTCTTTTAAACCCAAAATATTTGAATATTTTTAGCGTATTGAATGAAGCATTATTAAAAAAAAATACTGATTTGCATACCGTCCTGATTTCAAAATATTACCATGAAATTAGCACTTCGCGAGAAGCTGTGAGCAAAGGAAAACCACTACTCTTGTTTATTTTTTCGCCACTATAAAAATATATTACACTTGATTATTTCTCCGACGAGGTGACAAAACACATCGCTGAAGCAACTCTATCGTGTTCTGCAGAATTAACTTACAATAATATGCTAGAGTGATAATTACTCTTTGCAGTTATATAATTTATTATAAATCAGAGTGCAAGAGAAAATAAATTAGTGCTGCTGGAAGTGACGGATGCTAACTCAATTTAAATAAGCATTTCAATTTAAAAGCATTGAATAAAGCAGAAACTTTGTGATTTTTTTTAAATGCGAAATTAATATAATATTTAACACTGTCAAACGTTTATCTAAAAAAATAATAATAGCTACAAGTACTATAAATAAAAATAGTTTACTCAATGTTAGTCATTTGAATGGTTCATTGGAGTAAGCATGAAACCAAATGCAGTATTTTTTAAACCTTACAGTTTACATCATTCATAAACAACCTTTGTGGTATTGAAGATTAATGCTTATAAAGTAAGCAGATGTTAATACAAATATTTAAAAAATGGCATTTTCATTCAGTGCAATATGAGAAGCAAAAAAGCTATGGCTATTCCTTTCAGTACGGCAAAGAATCCATCTGCATCGACTGCTCTTTCAGGAATGCACTGGATGTCATTCATTACAAATGGGGTACTGCATTCTCAGCTCTCGTTAATGACAGATCGCCGGGACTCGGTTCGAGGTCCTTCCACATCCCGAGGCCATGTTGATATTCCCTTTGTCCGGCAAGCCGGCTGTCAAGTGACACTGCGTTGGGGCTGCATGCAATGACGAATGCGTTTTTATCAATGCTCTTAAATTACATGACGATTTGTTTTATTAAATTACTGTGATAAGCGTGTCGTATAATATGACATACTTTGGAATGTGAATTAATATTTACTGTGCTAAAATGACTTGTCGTTTATTATTTTTGCATTGTTGTCGGCAGATATGTTATAATGCAGTTGTTTGTAAGTTTGATTCATTTTATTAAATAGTTCAATCTGACATGACGACAGGCACTGTCAGTATGAATATGATTAATTAATTTATAATGTATCAAAAAAAATATTTAAAAAAAGCAAATGCACTGTCATATACATATATAGAGGCAATAATTTTTAATATATTGAGTGATACTCGCATTAATATGTATAATATTTAGTAATATTTGAAATCAACGTTTATTTATATACCAAGGCTACTGGAAGTACTTAAAAAGTTAAATAATTGTTTTAATTATAAAGCAGAATTTGATTTCCATTTTATCTTAACGTCAATCTCACAGCACTGATTCCGACTTTCTTTATAATAAAAAAAAAATCAAGACCGAGGGATATGAAACTTGTGTAGAATATGATACATGGGAGTGGAGCAACACACACTGCACCTTATAAAAATCATAATAAAACTTCACATTCTTATTTATATTAAAGTCCATATATTTTTATAATAAATAAATTACGTTGAATATTAAATATTAAAATATTTCTCTAGATTCTAGAAACTGCCATGATCTTATATCAACACGCAACCGGTGTCAAATTACAATAACGAGGAAAACACAAGCGTCATCTTTTCTAAACTTTATTCCAATTAGACATGAGTTGTCTCTTTTGACCTTATTAGCTTTAGTTCTCTATTTTTGCTTGATAATTTTTGGATTTTTTTAAACGTAATACATGTATTATATATTATCAACAAGTTTATTTGTTTATTTTTTACACGTGTTTCATATACCATGCCGATGAGCTGGCATCAACGTTTTTTTTTCAGAAAATTTTGTCAGATAAACAAAAACGCTATTGACTCATTTTCTTTGTGATCAATAAAAAAATGAAACCATCGATGGAACTAATAATCTGGTTAAAATTATAAGCAACAATAATTTATTTATTTTATGCTATTAAAAAAAATCTATTTTAAAATCAAACGTGGTAAGACACATTTCGTTATTATATAGTATTTATTGGTTAAAAAACTACTCTAATTTTTTGCATTGATTGCATTCTGCTTGAGTAAACATTACTTGCAAAATTATTACAAAATATTGTGACTCGCTCCTTTTATTTTCGTGTGTGCTATTTAGAAATTATACAGTATAACATTATAGAGAATTTCACGTTTAATTAGCCAAACTGTGACTTTTGAAGTCGGTTATTAATCTTCAATCAAGTAAAGGGTTTGTACTTTTCCAGGCAGCGGATTTTCCGTAACATTAAGAAAACTATATATTAGAAAATTTTCAGGGAAGTAAGGTGTATTTGCTCCATATATACACATAAAAAGGCGAAACATTATAGCAGGTAGTTGAATATTTACTTATATTCTATACAGCATCCGTTTTTCTGAGAGCCCAGAATGGTTGCGGTATGTGGCAGATAAATGATTTTGATTCTCCGATAACGAGCGGTCGGTTGGCGACTTTTTTCCTTCCACATTCTGAAACATGCCGTAAAAAAACACGCCATTTCAAAATTCTCACGGCACTGTAATTGGTTGCATCACCTGCAATTATATTGTTGGTGAAAAGTGGTTGGTGATTTTTTTTATTTTCCCTTTAAATCGGACGTATTGTTGAGGTGAAACGCGTAAAAGTCTTCTATTGAATACAACTAGATTTTCTCGGTGCTAGGGCACTGTATAAAATATATAAATTTACAACGATTAAGCGGGTACTTGAACACGGAAATTAAAAACTTTCATCTACAGAATTAAAACACACCTTTATTCCTCAGAATTTTTTACTCATAAAATTATCAACAACAAAAAAATTCATACATCTTTAAATTGGTGTTAACAAAATATGGCTAATAAAAATGAATTACTCACATATTTGCATAAAAATAGTATATTAATAAAGTAAGAAACCTGTAGCAGTAATAAGGAGTTGAACGTTTCTAACACCAATTTTAAAATAAATAGATAGTTTGTTTTTTAGTTAAATACTATAAATATAATTTTTTTTATTTGTTAGCACAAATAGATCAACAGGTTTTTTTATGATACATATTCTATTACAATGAACAATTACACAAAGAGTTTGATTTTACATTGTGTGTTTTTTTTCATTGGTTCATTAATTAGGTATTATAAAGTACCAGGAATGTTTACAATTGGTTATCGTTAAATTAATCAATCAGTTTCGAAAAAATCGATTTCACTTTTAAAGTTTCACATGCCGCTGGTCGGGCGTATTTTTTTTTTTGTCAATCATTTTACTGGCAACAATTATTATGAAAAAATACCGTAATTACAGATAACACACGTGGTATGTCGGACAGATGCTTTCTCGTGTAAACAAAAATGACTTCGCTAATGCACGCACATACCTCGCATTTATTCCATTAAAAAGTACATTAATTTCTTATGTTTCCCTTGTGGTGAAATAGCATATTAAGATTCAATATGCATGAAAAATAAACAAGATGCTATGTAGGAAAGTAAAAGGCGAGTGCAATAGTTGGCAAAACATAATAAACTTTACAAATAGTAAAATAACTAATATTATTCAAGTTGTAATTATTTCTTCGCGTTAAGCTTATCCAATTTAATTTTAATAAATATCACTGCTTATTTATCCCTGTATTTATATCACATTTTAAAAATGCTTGAATTGTTCAAATAAAAATAAAAATTAATACTATTCCAGTTAACTTTTTGAGGAGTCACAGTCGATGATGTAGATTTTGGGAATCATGTGTTATGATAATTTTCTTCTGTCAATATTTTCGCACATTTTAGTAAAACATAAAAATCTTGCATTCGTAAAAAAAATATAAACGACATATTTACAGAAAAACATACCAAACACGCTCGAATTAAATTCCCTAGGTGAAAATTAATTTTATTTTCATTATTTTGTAAGTGGTCCGTAGTATGACCCGATTTTATAGAATATTGCATATTGCCGCACGTATAGACGGTCTACCTTTTTATAAGTATTTTTTCACCCATTCTTATAAGTAAATATTTTAAAATTAAGTTGCATTAAAATAGTTGTACAAAAATACAACAATTAGCAGTAAAAGTAATAGAACTATTTTCAACACAGAATGCTACTTATTTTACCAAAAAACGTATTACTAATGACAAATAGAATATATATGAAATAGATTATTTTTTGGCCATTATTTGAAACAGCTATTTTTACGCTTTCGTAATAGAAGAGAGTTAACCTTGAAAATTTTTCTTTATGTATAGTATATTTACCGATTTAAAACTAATGATTTATAAATGAAGTGTTCCAATTGCGCAGTCATTACAGAATATAAAACGATTACACTAATACATTTTTTATAATTACAAAAGTAATAAATTACAATAAATACATTATAATGAACCTGAAAATAAATCCAATGTATTTTTTTGTTTTATCAGATTTTTTACTTCATGTCATGGTATAATTTATAGAAAACCGCTGTAGCTTAGATTTTACTAAAAGCTCCTACCCATATCCATAAATTAGTACCTTCGGTCTATTAGTAACGATTTCCAAATGTTTTCATCAACTCAACAAAGTATTACAGCATTGGATCTGATCTGTATTGCAGATTGTAAGACACAACTTCGATGCCGCTCCAGCCAAGGTGACCTTAGCCTTTCACATGCCCTGCCTTTAAAGGCACAATCAATTATAATTAAATAGAATAACTTAGAGAATAATTCTCCGATAACTGCCTTTGCATAAATTACGCCAGGCGATATGCATTCCGAAGAATTTTATGCAAATTATTCGTAAAACTAGAATAGTGCATATTAAAAACTATGTTATTTTTAAAATTTTATTATTTATCACTGCAGTCCGTGGTTTAAAGGTGTCGGTCCCTTAAGATTTATTACAAAAAATAACATATAAAATCGTATAACTATTAATTGACTTTCTAAATGCTGTTTTTTCCGTATTTATCAAATAAAGTGTTTGTAATATTTTTGAATCTCCTCATAAACCCGAAGACCTTTTTTGAAAATTAGTATTTTCTGTAAATTGATTAATTGAATTTTTTTCATAAATATTTTAACGTATTTCTGCTGCCAATCGATTGTCAGATAAAATTTGTCTTGTTATATTTATGTGAATTCATAATTATAATTCGCTGCTCTTAGATTTATATTTTTTTGATACGATTTTGACAATTGACATGACCCCTTTTCTCAAGAAAGCGCACGTTTAAAAGTGTTTGTTCCCTTTAATCAAAATTGAAAAATATCAGTGAATCATCATATCTTAGATAAGAAAAACGTAATGAAAACTTGTTCATTTAAAGTTTTAATTAGATTTATGTTAATAACCAAATATCTGCATCATTCGCTGAAAAAAATACAACGTACATGTTGCACTAACATCAAAAAATAGATTTAAGTATTTTTATACTCATTAAACTTGGTATATCGTTAATTTATAATATTTAGGTATATCACAGACGATATGTAAACATATATAAAATTAACTGTGATCTTGTATTAAATTAATCCCGTTGAATATTAAAGTATAACAGATGAGATGAAACTATCAATGATACATTGCTTATTGAGTATTTCTCCGTAGTTTTGGGCAATTGCAAATATTTGCAATTATTTTTTTATGATATGCAGCGGTTATAGAACCTTCAAATAGAAAACACATTTTTAAGTTTCCTGGTCGAAGATGGCTTCCATATTCGGAATAGATTTTTAATGGCTTCAAACACAAAAACATGACAGAATTAACGCCTTTATATTACAAGGTTTACGTCGGGCTAATAACAGAAGTATCGATTTTTTGTTTGTAAACTTGGTAACACCCTGGTGATTAGTGTTTTCTCGTGTTATACAAAAACCCACCGAAGGCAATAACTAAATTGCATTAGTCGGCACTACCTGGCTTAATTACTCGATGAAACAAAACACTAATTTAATTTTAAATGTTAAATATTTCAATGATCAGTTAAATGCTTGAAAATCAAGGTTGAACCTGTATAGTATACCTGTGATGAATCTTTATCTTTGATCCTATGATTATCAATCTGTGACTGTTGGTGATTCACAAATATCTTACAGTCTATCCCTGCGATTTTTTAATCAAATTTAAGCAAAAAGAGTCTAATGTTATGTTTTTATTACTAAGTTCAGGCGCGGTAATAAATAATCACAAAGTAGTTACATCCTTTGTCAGAACCACCTTGGCAGATTATCACGGAATTTTTGATCGATTAGTCGAAATTACTTATTAACTTTTGGCAGTTTTAATGAGGAAATATTGAAGAATAAATCAAAATATTTTTTATTGGATGATAATATATTATATCTCGTATTGATTGGGAATTTTATGAGAGGATTGTGCAACTTGCGTAATGGCATTAATTGGTTAAAGCGCAGTTGCAGTATCAATCATAAATACTGCTGGCTGTTTTGAAATATGGCAGTGATGTTTGTTGTATTATAAAAAAAATAATTTAAAAAAACTGGAATATAAATTAATTTTAAGATTAATCTTCGTTATAAATTATGAAAAATAAAAAAAAATATTTTTATGATTTTGTTATTAAGCAGCCAAATTATTGATTATTTTGGGATATCAAATTCATATTTATGCTACTCGTTACTCATATTGTCATTATTGATCTTTTACAACAGAACGTCTTTTATTTTTATTCTTAGTGTATTTACATGACATAAAAAAACCTAAATTTTAAAGTCGTGAGTAGTGAACCTGTTGTATAGATTAATGTCTAGAAGAACAGTATTTTCAATTCGCAAAACCCAAATGACAATAAAATAACAAATTGTCTGAGAACGTACAAAGGAACTAAACATTATTTTTATTCCGTTTAAAAAGAAAACTCACCTCTATTGAATCTATTGAATTAACTCTATTTACAAATAAAAGCTATCAGAACTAATCCCTTTCATAGTTGGTATCTACACACTTATAGTCATCGGACCGGAAGATGGCATATAAAGTTATAGTACAAGGACACGGAGCAGGAACCCGCCCACTAGGAAGATCGCCCACACGATAGGCAGACCTCATGAAACCTTCTATTAACAGCTCTCTCCAGAATTACGAGCTGCGGTAGAGAGGCGCCCTCGGTTTCTTATGATTAGAAGTAAATAAGGCCACACACAATACAATTACCTTGGAAAGTCGATAAAATAAATTTGATGTACCATTAATACGTGTTGTTTTTACTCACCCTGTTTTCAGAAGCCTTTTGCTATTTCATCAATAAATTTCAACACCATCACGTCTTTCCGTATCTCAAATAAAATCCATCTTCACCGCTTATAGCACCAAAACAAAAACTAAACTAACTGAGGCATCGTTATCCGTTAAGATTGATACTTTTTTTGCTATGATTTTAATATAAATTTATTATCGGCTCAATGCTTGCTGTGTTACTTGATTTTAATCAACACAATTACTGGTATATTTATAATTTTTTTTAAACAAAATATCCAGTTTCTATCTAATTTATTTTTTAAATGCACGATCTCTTTCTCGGAGATCGTTCAGACTGGGTGCGTCTTGAACTTTCAAATGCACCTGCCAACTTAAAACCGTGCAATTATACGCGAGCGGTCTCGAAGGCCGGTGGAATGCTTCGCGGGGTCCAAAGGGCTGGAGGCTGGCCCACAGGTGTGAACGTTCGATAGAATCTGCAGGTAACTTCTAACAATATGCTCGAGAGGAGGTCGTGACTGGCTCTTTACTACGAGCTTACATCTACAGATGTTATTAATTTAGTTCAGAAATAGGTCCTCGAATCGTCCAAACCACTTTCTCGTTTAAACGTAATTTGAAATTAAATGTACTGATACTGAAAAAAAAATCAAATTTGATCAATATGATTGACTTATAGACATTTTTTTTATTTAAAATTTGGCATTGTTAATATAATTTGATATACTATTAAAATATTTACAAAGTTACTGTCTTATATGTCCATGGTATCTGACATTTAGTTATAAAATTAATAGGAAGTAATTTTAAATACGCCCATTTATTAATAAAATTGTAATAACATATTCAACTCGTTTTCTAGACACGTTTTTTTAAGCACATAGATCTCGAAGGTTCTTTTTTTTTTTACAAAAGAAATCACAAAACTTTCATTGAAATTGATACTTTGTATTACAGAAGTTTTATTTATCATTTAGGACAGCCTCTCCTACGTACTTGCCTTTGTCTACCTTTTTGAATGGAATTTATTTGAGGTACATACCGCGTACCTACAGCGTTTAATATCTATTATTACTTATTCGGTTTTAAGCCCTTTGATTATGATGAATTACCCGTATAACCTCAAATACCGCTACAGCATCCAAAGCTACGTGAGATTCTGATTCACGTCTTCCCATATAAACGAATAGTTCACTTGGGCGTTTTAAAATATATGTATTTTTTTACAACATTTTGTCTGCTTTCCCTTGAACATATTTAAAAATGTTAAATTACAATTATCACTTTAAACTATTTTCCACTATTACACAATTCAAGTGAGTCATTTTGAAACTTAAAGAAGACTTTATAAATATTGTCATAAAAACGCTCATGAGTTTAAAGTTTTCAGTCAAAGTATTATACTGCCTTATTTGATATCATATATTATATTATATTTTTATTCAATTATTAAATAAAACATGAACAATTATTTTAATTTGTTTGATATTAATAAATTTAGTACATACTGTAGGTTAACTGAAATTTTGTAAAAATAATATATTAAAATCTTTTAGAATCTAGAACTTACAATTTCAGATAATTTTATGTCTTTTGGGACACTGTATACATCGCCACTTACCAAACACAATTCATTAGTAAGTGACTACCCACACAAATGATATCTAAAAATATTTTGTAATTATCACCCATTGAAAGCGAATCGTGCACTCAAAATCCGCCATTGTACCGAGCTCTCTCCGTGCTCTCGCCGCGCGTCCAATCTTTGTCTCTGTCGCATCACACCTGCAATTTGAAGGTGCTTAATTGATGCTGATGAACCGTAATGGCTGCTAATTAGAAACAGTCCCAGGTGAATGCATCATCGTTGCTTTGAGGCTGCATTAGAGACGCTCCAGTTGCACGTCTGAGAGGCGGTCGGGAAACGGGTCAATGGGCGTCGGTCTGACTTCCTTCTTTAATAGGTTCAATTCCTGAAATATGAATTATTGCGAGCTGCACGCGTGATGTATGAGCCGCTCTCTCTCCTTTTGATGGATGCCTGACAGTTATTTGACGTTTATGCGCTACGAGGTGGAGTACTTAAATTCTAAATAGATTAGTGTGCCAAAATAATTCATGGCAACTTGCACGCTATAAAGTTTATTTCTTCTGCTTTAAATAACTCTTCTCAGATTATGTGTATCTCATTGAATATATATTTATCGTGAGCCAACACCAACTGACGCCAATTCTGCATTCACGTTAACTTTCTCCTTCCAATGCCTCTTTTTTATTAGATTTCCCTAAACAATCAGCTGCAGCTATATTTAGTATTTCTGAATGTTTATTTAAGATACTTAAAATATATTCCCGCAGACGCAGTTTGTGAAATAAATAAAGACCTGTGATAGAGCTTAAAAAAATCGTACCATGATTCATTATACTATAGAATTATAGATCGTCTTTGTTTGAGGAATTTGTCTTGTATAACGCCCGTACAGTCAATGAATCTTCGCTCAACTAGGAACACTTATTAACTTATTGTGTAAAGGGTGGGAGGAAAGGGTGTGTGGGAGGTTGTGGAGCGATGACGGGAAAGGTTAAGGACATTGGTAGAAACTTCTTATTAGGATATAAGATATGGTTAAGTCTCTAATTTGCATTAACGAGCCGATTTTTCTGCTACATAACGGCACTGCACTACAATATATCAAACGGATAAGCGACAGACAAGATAGTTTATTTAATGATTTTTTTAAATTTATTTATGATTTTAAATATTTCCTCATTCTTTCACGCTTTACATAGATTAGCATTAATTAGCAGTAGATTAAATTACACATTAAAAAATTCACTACAAATCAAGCGAAATCGACACATACTCAAAATCAACAGTCCTATTAATTTACATGATTTATAGACGTTTGATTAAACCAATATTATTTTATAGTTAAATACTTCCGAATAGCTGCATTAATAAGACGACAAGCCACTGTCCAAATCCCGGTTCGAATCATACTAATAAATCACTCTGGTATCAAATTTGACCCGATCGGAGCTCCAGCAAGTCCGGTTACATGAAATCCCATTATTTGATTACAGTTTGTATAATATTTATAAATGTTCGGAAAATTAAAAAATATTTCATAAGTGCTGTAACTGGACATGGCATACTTTATTATCTCATCAATTGTCAGATTCTCGGCGGTTATTTGCGTTAACTTCAGTTATCTGTAAATACAGCCTTGTGCAAGCTTCAGTCTTTGGCTACGGGCACAGCGTTCAAAATTTGGTTAAGTCGATTTCCGTACGAGAAAAAAGTAAATAATTTCGAAACCTGTCTTTTTTTGCCGTTCAGAAAAAGTGCGTATAAAACTCAGCGTTTATATTGGCAAACTAAATTGATAAACGTATCGAAATTGTTCGTGCCAAATTTTGCGGATGTAAAAAAAGCAATTTTAGGACGAAGGAATGCCTGCGCTGCGTATAATAGAGGAATTGATTATCAAGTCTTCACTTTTAATAAAAAAAAATTACAACGTAAAATTTAATTTAAATAAGAAGAGGATGTAGGCGGTTTTTTTTTTTTCACCATACATTTTTTGTTGTTTCGATTCGTTCTGGGGAAGTCATCCTCAAGAATCAAAACAACAAAATTATCTGAATAATAAAGTAAACAATCTTAAAAACTACGACAGATATGAAAGCTTATGCAGATACACACAGATTTACAAAAAAAAAATTATTCACATTATATATTAAAGTAAACATATAAGTTTTTTTAGTACGTTTTACGTTAGTACGTTTTTACTTTACAATTATGTAATTAATCAAAAGTAAAATGATTGAAACAAACACTTGTTTCGATAATTGTTAAATATGTCTTTTTTACTTTTGCTATAGTTTATGCCAAACAGATGTTATCATATTGTATAAAGAACTAGCCTAATGTATTCCCTGTTCACTTTGATTACATTCGTCTTCAATTATTTCATTCGTGTTAATGGAAATCGTGTTTGTAAATAATAACTATTATGGTGAATATGGTTTTAGCATTTTACTATCGTATATGTATTTTATTTTTATACTTCCAAGTCATAAATCTAATTCAATAGCCTTAGTTCAAAAACACCTGCAAACTTTACAAATAATTAACTAAAGCACTAATCGCGGTATTTATCTCGTTCGATAACAATTTGCTTCACCTGCGCGGTGCGGTGGCCGGGCTTACCGTTACACAGGTAACACAATCAGCTGATACGAGATCCAATCTCAGGTGTTGCGGGTTTGACTCCCCGTCTCGCCTACGCGAGCTCGGTGGTTCCGACTGCATAATGTGCAGTAATCCGCATGTGGGATTGTGCCAGTGGCGTGCAATATGCATTACCTGCCCTAAAATTTCCTTTTGAACGGTATGCTTTAATTCACATTTTAAAAAAAAGAGTTTTTCTTTTACTTTACACACAAACTGGACTTGAACTCACACTTATAATTATTTAAAAAGTGGTCTTGTTAAAAAGCAGGCTTTGCTTGCGATTGGTAATAAATGCGGGTACAAATAACACCTATGATTTATAGTAAAAAATTAGATTTATTTAAGCATAAAAACAATGATAACATTTTAACGCATTTTCGAGTGAATACTTTTTTAAAATTTATTAATATTAATATTTATCGTGAATTTTCTTATGCAATACGTTATTTCATATCCAATAATAGAACTGTTCGACTTGATTTTCATATCACCACACGCCACTGGTGTTATTACTAGAGATGACGTCATCATAGTTGAGTAATAATTCAATTGATTTTATTCAAGAAGAAGTACTCTCATGACATTTTTATTGTACATGCCTTTGGACTTGCATCGTTATAACTTGTAATTATTTCATTTTGATACTTGAGTTCCAGTTATTGGTAAATAACTTAAGAGACAGGTTTATTTTGTATATACTTCAATTCAAATTTAATTGAAAAGCAACTTGAATCAAATGTTAAATAAAACGACGTATATTCTATGTTACCAAAACGAACTATATTACTAAGTTTATTTGTGCTGATTGGATGAACTAACTTATTATGATACTTAGGGAAGTTTATTTTATTTCAAATAAAAAATATTAAGATTATATAAGATTACGCGATAGATAAATAAACAATTAATTTTAATAGATCCTGTATATCGGTATTGCAATGATTGCTTTTATAATGATTTATATAGAGTCAATAAATACTATTTTTTAAATATGTGTTGTACGGCTATAAAAATAAAATTTTAATATGAAATAAGGTTTATTTGACGGCTTTAAAATTTAAAGTCTTTAAAACGGATTTGTGAATGTAAAGATTTTTTCAATTTTCTACTTTGAGTTCACTTCAGTGTGTTTGAGTTTGTTTTAAATTTATGATCACATTTTTCAAGTATTCAACATCTTGATCTCTAATAATGTGGCACCTTCGCTTAATTTTAAATAAACACGACTAATTAATTATTCAATTTCTAACATCATATCCGTTTGCATCATAACATGTGCGACAGGCCGGCGTTACAGCATCTTACACCGCGTTACAACATAAAAACAACGCCCACTCTCCGTGAACTAAGGCGTCTATTATATGTGTCTTCTTACTTTACGACACGTTTCACTTCTTACGCATCGTTTAAAAGCCAGTTAAATTTATATGTTTATTGCATTATAATATTTTTATGTAAATTGAGCAATAGTTTCTTAAATCTAAAACGTAGATAAAATGGAGTGTGCGTGGATACGGAGGATATCAGTTTACTTCGCATGTGAGGAAAGGTTGGAATCGATTTATTGTTATATGCACACTGATCATAACCAAGTTTAATTAAATTAACAATATACGCGTTTTTATCATTAGGTGTGTAAATCACAGTTGGGATTTGCGATTTTAAAGAGATTTGTCATCGGCTGTCTGCACGTTAATCGAAATCAAGGTATATTGTTAAAACGTGTAGGAGATTTTTTGTCAGTACCTAAGATTTTATTACATATTTGAATTGATTTAGCTGTGATTACTCGTTGATAATAATCAAATAATATTTCCAACGGGTGTAGATATTTGGACTTAAAAAAAATTACAATAAATATATATTTGTACATCTCGACAGTTTACAGTGCTTTTGGTTGATTTCAAAGACATTTTTCAGAACTTAACTATACCCCCTCCATATGTTGGTACAGGGCTTAAATAGTTTACTTTTAACAAACTTTGGTCAGTGGTTGAATTTTCCTCAACAGTGTTAGTTAGTAATTAACGAATTTTGTTTATACTGTATCAGTAAATTAAAAAATAATCATTATCAATAAATGCATATTCAAATTGGTTATGATTCAATCAATGTTTTATAAAAGGATGATCATACAATTGAGTAGTCTATGTAACTCAGAATTTATTCAGAAATATGTATTAATACCTAAAACAACATAACTCATATATTATAAGGTTTTTAAAAAACTTTTACAAAGTGCGATTTGGCAATGACTTACATTACTGTGATATAAATATTAGCTACAACGTTAGACTTGCAAAATCTTGTACAAGACAGGAGCTTATTAATTATATAAATATTTTTTTAAATAATATGTATAATGAAATGGTTCCGACTTGACTCTAGTACTGCTTAACAGGTAGCCCTGGGTGATGTCATCGAACAAAATGAAGCTTCAGGTTTGCGATGTTGATTAATGCAACGATTGCAGGTGCACCAACGCCATATTGCTGGCGACTGAATGCATTTATCTCAATTATTGTGCCCTGGCGCCTCCAGTGGGAAGTTCATATCCCTCCCACCTGCAACTCTCATGTCCTTGCTATGTGCATTCACCTGTACACAACTGCAACCGAAGTGCTTCCTGGTTTAGTATTAAGACAAACACACAATTCAACCTTTTTTATCTATCACATGTCAATTGCGTAAAGCTGAAATGAATTATTACACCTATAATGAAATTAAAATTGATTGATTGATATTTTATAGCATTTTAATCGAGTAATGAATGCAATTAAGCTCACAAATCAATTAAAGAATTTCATTATGTTCAATTATGAAAGAATAAGAATCATATAACCGTGTATTATTTAACTGGTATTAGAACAAAAGTTTTATCAAATATTTTTTAAACCAGTGCTTCTCAAAGTGGTCCCTACGGACCCCAGGGGATCATTCTGGGAGTCCTTAGAAAATTAAAATCGATCTGGGGGGTTTAAACAAACAGAATTTTTTTACTTCATTATTTTTGTTATAAAATTTTGCATAAGAGATTCATGAGTAATTTGAAATATTATCCGATTTGCTACGTAGTGTTTTATTTACGAGCAGAACCGGCACTATGCTATTCCCCTCAGGCGCAAGAATTGCAGAAAACTGCATAAGCTGCATGCCTCCATGCCGCACATTGCATGCCTGGTCATTGTGTGCGCACTTTGCATTTATCTCGCCGGTGGGCCGCCCGACTCTGTGGGATGTGACAGGACAGGTGACAGGCTTTGACCTTCCAAGTCCTCAAAGAGAACGCAAATCCACTTTGCCTTGCAGATTGGTTTACTTCACCGGCCACAAGGAGCTTATGCACACTATTGAACAAAAACCACGAGCACTTCATAGGCTACGCTGAAAAATTTAAGCGAGTTCAAAGCACCTTTGAAGATTTATTTATTACAGCTGTTTCCGCGAAAATAATTAAACCGATTTGTCAATAATAAAAAAAACGTAAAATTGTAATTTTATACAAGATATTCGAGATCAAAGTTGGTTCAAAAATACAAGTTAAGATAAATTGTGGCACTCATATTTTAATTTTCGTTAAAACATCTACGTAATTTTATAATATAAAAACGGAAAAATTATTTGTGAGTTCTTTTGCCTTTCAAGTGCTTCTTCAGACATAGAAACCCTTGAAAAGTGAGAGCACTCAAAAATAAAAATGATCGTCATAGTTTAGGGATTTGGCTATTCATACATATTGTTGTTTAAATATGTAATTTTACAAAATAAACCAGTCTGTTTTGTTCTATTTTAATAATATAGCCTCCGTAGAAAAAATATTTTAGATACTGGTTTTGCGTAGAAAACCAATTATTATTTTATGTCTTGTATTGAGTTTAAATATCATCTTCTGACCAATTTGTGAATGATAGAATGTACGACCTTTGAAATATCAGCAAAATCAATTGCATTCTTTGGTAAAATTACAATTGGATAGCCTTGTTACTAACAAAATTGACAATGCAAAAATTATATTTTTATCTTATGGACAGTGGCAATGTAGATATTATATCTAAAGGTATAATCACATTCTATAGAAATTACCAGAAGTTTTTTTTTTAACACAGCCGATAAATATACGGTTTTGGTTGTGTTGATTGATATCGCTTGATCTAATTACGAGATATTACATGATAAAATTGATATATTATTAATAAAAGTGTTTTTTTTTTGACATAAACATTTAATTTCCTTTTTATGTTTAAATCAATTTACATCTAAAAATATAAATATAAATGAACAAAGTAATTATTTAGGCCTAATACTCATTTGAAAAATAAACGGAAACACGACACACGCTGCAATATTGCATTCAATATAATATTCAACCTATCTCGTTGGCATTTTCAAACAAAGTGTTGCTTCTTCTTGGTTTCTTCAAAGACTTCGATTGAAAATGCCAACGGGATACGTTAACGAAATTAGCTCTAATAAAAATAAAATTATTAGTTAAAACCAGCACTTATCAATACATTAAATTATTATATTTCAACGTGTCATTTAATGTCAGGAATAAACTTAGTTTAGTGCTTATTGCGAAGGTCTCCAACAGCGGCTTTGCAATCTAAATTGAGCGTGATTTTTTAATTAGAGCGTGCCAGTCAACTTCGCAAATTCCCTGTCACGTTTTTTTTATTATTATTTTATTTATAAATCAATATTCTCGAACTTCTGTGTGCGTCCAGAGTTGATTGTTTTATTTACAAAAAATCTTAATGCTTTGCGGCGCGGACAGGCCGACTGTCGTGCGATAATCTAAAAAAATTAAGACACTATCGCTTGGCTTATCAGCGCCTTGTTTCATTGTTTAGTTCACCGTATTGTCTCTGGCGTGTCCCCACACGAGGCTTAATACATAGTAAATGTCAGAAGGCCTCAAGACTCGAAGAGCTGATCTTACTTTCAGTATTAAGCTTGCGTGACGGTTGCGAACCAGGGGTGGCCAAATTTATCGCTTTGGCCGACTCCATGGTTTATTGATTCAATATAGTGTCGACGATGGTAAAAAAATCACTGTGAGAGTCTTGCTTTACTGCGTTTTAATATTACAGGTTTTTGGCTAGTTATTACAATATATTTGGTATAGAAGTTTAAGAGCCGTGATAGCCAGGAAATGGACTGCCTCTAGTGTGCCAACCAGACACCAGAGGCAGTCCAATCGTGTCATTGAATTAATTTAATTGTCACTTTATTTTGCTATGTCGAAAGTTGATTGTTTTACAAAGTACTAAAA
This sequence comes from Atopsyche davidsoni, assembly GCA_022113835.1. Taxonomy (NCBI): domain Eukaryota; kingdom Metazoa; phylum Arthropoda; class Insecta; order Trichoptera; family Hydrobiosidae; genus Atopsyche; species Atopsyche davidsoni. Next base: position 1,582,148 of record JAILWY010000006.1, on the reverse strand, counting down.
AAACTATAAATTATATTTATCTATTTTTTTCAGGGTAAAATAAAATCTTGAAGATGTTGAAAAATTGGATAAAATGACGACTTTCAAAACCAAAGTTTGTTAAAGATTTTTTTTTTTTAATTTTCAAACTAATCCCGACAGGAGGGTCAATCTTTTAATTCCAATTAAAAAAAAAGAGTCATAAATATTTAGGATTCTTGGAACAGGAACATCGCGAAACTCCAATCCCGAAACTTCAATCGGAAAAACACATATTTATCATATTAATAGTAAATTATAAGAAATAAAATAATAAAAAATGTAGTAGAAGAATAAATGTATCTTACTTTCTGTATTTAAATTTTTTTGATTGGTGCAGTCGATTTTTCGCAAGAGGTACAAGCAAATGGTCAAAAAACTCGAATTTGCTATCACGGCTTTTAATACAAATACTATAATTTGCGGTTTAAATTTTGTTCAATTAATCTGACGTTTTGTTGATTTTTTTTTTAAACCTCTGCTGATTTTCAATAATATAAAGATCAATCATTGACGGTGATGTTATTCAAGTTCATAAAAAGTTTACGTGATAACGAACTCATTAAAAGACAAAAACAAATACTCAAATCATAGTTTCTATAGATATGTTTAAATCAGATTTATGTTATGATGCGCCGTTTATAAATTGTAAAATTGGGTTGATTGTTGGAATTTTTTTGCTAATGTTTGGACAGCCCTGCTCAATACAAATAAAACACGCCAAAAACTAAGAACCAGAAGATTTTCTCTTATCAATGCGGCGGGCGCAATTAAAAGTGCATTAGTTTCATAAGGCCGGATTGCGGCGATCTTTCTGATGTTTCTTTGGCTATTCTTTGGCAGAGTGAAGGCCTGCGAGCATTTGATTTGAACGACCTTACTAAATCACTTTTTTCAGTAGAATAAGATTTAAAAAATTGCCAGGTGTTAGACTTGCAGATACATCACTGAGATATATTATTATCTCAAAATTGATGTTGTTACCGAAACGGGATATAAAACATGAAATATTTACATTTATTATAAGTGATGTAATCACCGCATTTAAATAAGCAATATAAATGTCCGATTTGTATATCTCCTGAATAACAGTAGGCGATATCTGACATTTATGTTAGTGGTGGTAATTATGTACTACCTACCTAGTATAAATAATTTTAACTATATTAAATTTACATGAGACGAGCACTATTCACTATGGAGAAGTCCTTAATGGAGTGATATTATCATCTAATTTATATTCAAGCCGAGACATAATGATCCGAGATTTTACTAACTTAAATGCATCAACAGACGCTTTACCTATTAAAAAAAATTACTATACGAAGATAAATATGATAGTATATTTTTACATTTATTAAACGAATATTTTATATTTCAGGGGCTCAGATCAAGTTTTGGACTCTTTGAATATTAATTACATTATTGGAATTGCTAATTATACAGATCTTTTATAATATTTATATATAAATTTGATAGAATATGCTTCTTTACGTGTTTTTTTACTGCCGATATCAAAGTATATGTTAATGATAGATTTATTACGACCAAAACTGTACTCCGGTGTTTAATACACATTCCAGTTCAGACTGCTCATTTTTATTAAATTTCGTAGACACATACTAATAATCATATAATATATAAAGCACTCGCGTATCCGCCTTCTTAGATTAAAAAAATGGTTTTATTGCATTTTGGTGCAAATGCATTATACATTTATACCATAAGCTACAAACAACCTATGTTCAGATTAATATATTATAGTTTTATGAAATGTCTGAGAGACGTATCGATTTATTTTTAACACTGAGTGTGTAATAGATAAGTATGAAAACAGTGAATGAATTTCACGGTCTTATATCTCATGTTGCTTTAAAAAATTATTTTCTCCATTTTCTTGTTTACAAATACGACATGCCTATTGTACTAATAACATAGCATTTTATAAAGACTTGATTCAATAAATCAAACATTTCATGTGGCATTAGCCACAAAAAACCTCATACCTTGCGGCCAATTCTCTTTAATCTAATTGAACTTAAATTTATTAATCACGCGCGGTGTACTTCATTTTTTTATATCGCTAATCAACTTAGCTGCATTTCACAAATTCAAATCCACACATCCGAAGGTTAAACAACTCCAATCTAAAATACACGGACTCCTAATTGTCACTCTGTCTCGGGTGACATGTTATCTAAGATATTGGATATCCGAGGTCGTTTCTAATATTTTTTTATAACCCGAGAGATATGACCGCTTTACAGCTTCGTAGGTAACACGTTAATTGAGCTGGCAACACTATCGCAGATTACCTGTCGATTAAAAATATCGCCAGCACGGAATATTGGCAGTTTAATCTATCACTGGTGCTACGATCAAGTAAACACGAGTTTAACTTTCAAATATATTACAATGTTTATTTACGAGTTTAAAAATTACAATCTGAGCAATCAATCGCGCTATGTGTAAAACGCTTTAAAATTTTGTTCAGCCAAAAGGGTAAATACCATGTAGGATTTTGAAATAAGGCCAATATATGTCTGCCAACATTTCAGGTGTGTTAAGAACGGTTAATAGCTGAAATTTTGATAGCGGTATGTCCTGGAAAATAATAGTTTTTTTTATCGTCTGTGGAGCATTAATATAAAATAATAGAATTTATAATAGTTTTATATCGAGGGAATTGTAAATCAAATCATAATACTTAAAATTATTCCTGACATCATAAAAGAAGAACATCTCTCTTTTACATAAATATACTGCAGTATCTATATGTATTATGCTGTAAGCAAAACTCAACTTAATCGTGAAGATTCAAAACTCCTCATAAAACACCTTTGCTTCTAATAAATTTTATTCATATGGATATTAATTTGCACTATATTAAAATTATTCACCTATCGTTTTGTAAGAACTAAATAATTTGGTTATTGTTCAGTGCAGATTCTTTCAAAGTTCCACGGCAAAACTTACAAACCTTGTAATATTCACAAAATAACATCGCCAGAAATATTTCAAATAATGGCATTATGGTTTTTTAACAATGTGTAAGTTATTACTAAAATCAAAACGCTTTTAATGAGTTTCAATTTCAATAAGAGTTTTTAAGAAGTTTTCTTTCGAAATAAAAATTAATCTATTATATATTTTTAAGTCATCTGAATTGCAAACTGAAAAGTGTTGCGATATTAAATTACCCGGCTGATTCCTGTTTGACTCATAAAAGAAACAGTTCATAAAAATAGACGAAAAACTAAAATATAGTATCAATTCTTATAAACCTATCAATAAGTTTCAATCAACCACAGGTGGTATTTAAATCCGAGCCTCTGATACATAATATAATAGGCACATTATGGACAAACTTCTCTTTTTGGCTGTGTCCATTTTTTACACCAGAACGAGTCGACCGTCTTATCTCAACAGTGAAATCTTAAATTTTATTTTAAACGTGATTAATTCAAATAAATGATTGACTGCATTATAAAGTTGATGGCGTGTCAGCGAGTTTACCGGGCTAGTATTCAAATAAGCCCGCTGATGGATGCTTTGCACGCCAATTCTGTAACAATGATTTTTTTCTTCTACTCGACGATTGAAAGTCTTAACACTCGACAAAATAAAAACAAGTCATTGAGCTTTACGACCTATCCAATTTTTGTAAGTGAACAAAACGCATCATCGTCGTATCGCTTCTGTCATAATCAATATATAATTGTACACAATTTTGAATCATAGATCACTGGCAGTAAAATTTTCATTAGCATACTTTGTGTCACCTTTGATTTCTTGTCTCGATCATGTTGTGTATGGAAATTAGATAAATACGTATTAGTATGAGATAACCATCAATACTGACAACTTAGAGATAACCATAAATTAAACCTTAAGTGTATAAGATGCTTTGATTGAAAATTATGGTGTTTTAATTACCTCCTTTTGTGAGTTTGTGAAATACGACGAAGATGATTTAATAGTTTTTTTTATTATTATTTACATATGTATGTTTTGCTGACATCGATATACTATTGTCGTTAATTTAGGCGTAGATAATGGGTGTATATTTTGGGATTCTGCTTGTGATGAATATTCAGGAATAACCACGGCCTTCGAGTTGAGCCTATGTTTGAAAACACGCGTAGGTGAACTGTTGATATAAAAGTAAACGATCATCTATCACCAAAATATAGAATCACTTATATTTAATAAAATAATATCTTTACAGCTACGTAATAAATTATCTAAAAATGATATATATGCTTTACAAATACAATAACTAGTATTTCTCCTAAGGATATATTTTTTTATGTTGCTCAGTAAAACTCAATAAATTAAAATATTTCGAAGACACCTGAAAATTTAAATGCCTTTAAATTAATGCGAAATCTTTCGGTAAGCTACAACCAAAATATTGAAATAATGCCACCTTAATTAATTCTAAACTCATCAAGAATTAATCTAAATTCTTCATATTTACACACGAATTGTTGTGTTATGTTCTTTAAGAATATTCACTATACACAAGTCCAAACAGTTTTTTTAAAGTATTATTTACTGTTGAATAAAGATACGTTTACACTTCGAGCATTCACGAGGACTTTCCTATTTTCATTATATTTGAAAATGTACTAATAATTATATTTTATACACTTAAGTGCATTTAAAATTATATCTATACTGCCTAACACACTCTTAGAGATAAAATTTCGCGTACTTGAATAATGCATTACAACGCATCACCTATTAACAGCCGTATGAGATGCAAGTGACATATACTCGACGTGGACTTTAACGACATGCAATTCAAATGAAAAACAATGAAAGTCAATCTGTGGATGCACAAGAAAACGATATTATCATTTGACTGCACCTCAGAGGAGTGAGAGTGAGATATGAATGCGTTTTATATGAAAGCGCGTGTTTTTCAGGCGCTGAAACTGCACACAGAATGCGCTCTGGGCACGAGATTGATGCGATTGCATTTTTTGTCCAGGTCTAATGGAACTCTCAATTAACGCATCGTGCATCTCCAGAAAGTAAAAGCATAAAACATATTTATTAATAACCATCAAGCGTGGCACGTGATAATCATTATTAACATGTATAATTGCGGTAAATTTAATTTTGATTGGTCCGCATGATTGTTTCGATTTGATATCTTTGCTATATCATTAAATATGCTGTGAAAGTTTTTTTTTTTTTTTAAACATTGACATGTATTTACTTTTGAAGATGTAATTCTTCAGATGGGTTAGCCAATTAGTCTGACGTTGTACATGCGGTTTTGTTTAGGTTTCTAATCACAGCCACATAATATGAATACAATTTTAAGAAGGTAACATCAATTAGGTTGAAAACTGAATCTATTTAATTTAAAGAAAAAAAAATTCAATTACACTTCCAAATGTCTATTTCAGGACAGGTATAATTGCATACTTATTAAAATAAAATAAAAAAGGTATAATCAATATCAGTCTGTATGATATATTTTTATTATAATAATTTAACATTATTTTGTAATCGATGATTGAAATTGATTATCTGAATAACTTGTTTAACATTCTTGACTCAAAATTTTTGTTTACTTATTTTTTTATATCGTTATTATTATACACTAGCAATGTAGCCCGTCACAAAATGACGTATTTGATGAACGATGCGTCTAAAATTTGTTTTTTTTGTAAAAGTTCTAAATTTGAAATTCAAGTTTATGAATGAAAATATTATCCTATCGTCTTGAAATTCGGCACATAGCTGCGGAAAAATTTACTTAACTTATGTGCAAAAAATCAGCGTTGTATCTTTTAAGATATTCTATACAGAACGGAAAAACGAAACATACACACATACAAACATACAAACATACAAACAAACATACAAACACACAATGGCTATTATTATAGTAGATTGTTTTGTAAATGCACGGACCACGCAATTAAAGTGGAATTCATATGCAAAAAATAATGTTTGAATTTTTTGTTAATCTGTATATTAAGCACAATGGAGATTATGCTTAACAATGTTTAATTAACACAATAAAGTTTTATATTAAAATAAAATACAATACTTCTTTTACTTCTTCTAAAAAACCTTGGCGTAATATGGTGAAAGAATGCACCTTTTTAGATATTCATCAATATATTATAAAATATTTTTGCATATTTATGTTTTTTAAAATCTAAATTCAGCAAATTTAAACACGTTTTATGTTTTCGTGTTTAAAATAAACAAATTGTTTTTTTTTCTGAATAAACAACATCGGAATATACTGAAAATTTATATCTTGCCTATACACTCTGCAATTACATAAAGTTAATAGTTATATGTACTTAAGTGTAGAAATAGAGTAGATGCAGTCAGCAATGATTTTCATTATACTTCATGAATTGTCGCTTTATTTCCAATAAATTGCAAAATGATGCGATATATATTGGTGTCGGCAATAAATCGTGCGTAGACCTCTTCAGACGGAGATAAATAATATTTACATCTGCACTGTATATAATTGAAACGAACTGTACCATGTGAGTGGCCTTTGTGAATTCACAGCTAACAGAAAGAGCAAAGAGAATTTATTCGAGTGCTGTTACTAAACGACATTGCCGGCGGCGATATTGAACTGTGTTTGAAATTATGGCGTATTTATTATCTGTCAGCCACACTGGCTACATTGTGGAACAAATCGAGACAAATTAAAACTCAGACGGATACACATGAAACATTTTAATGAAAATAAGTAACAATTGTGAATAGTCTACATTACGAAGATAGCTTCAGTAAAAAGTACGTTTGCCTTTAGAAAACGTATTCATAATAACTTAAAATAAAAAAAACTGATTCTGTTAACTGAAAAACTGTAACTTATAGTAAGCAGTAGTTTATCTATAGAGCACTGATTTCTATATTTATCATTTATTTTAGGACCCTTCTTTGAAAATGTGTTTTCACGAAAATGTAGTCTTGTTTGCTTGTAAATTAATCGTAAAAATTAATAATGTTATTTTTCAAAAGCAATTTGATTTTTTTAGTTTTTAATATTTTACTTTAGTCATTTATCTATAAGACTATTGATTAGTTTTTTTTAATATTCTTGAATTGGACTCAGTTAATCCTGTTTTAAGTGGGGTATATAATAACACTGGTAGTATAAAAATTTAATCTGGACATAGTAATATGGACGTCACGACTTCACTACTAGTATAAATACAGTCAATGCTTATTTTTTATTCAGGAATGGTTGTATGTGCATATTAGAACGCTAAAGTGTTCGGTATCAACGTAATCAAAAACTCGTTTTGTAAATTCTCCGTATCATACGGCTCTGTGTTGTTACTATAGTAGTGAAGGGATTAATTATATTTATAATAGGCGCAAGCATTAAGAATATAAACACTCGGTTAATTGAAATAACCATAAAATGTTCTAGGCTTGGGTCCATGTCTCGTAAACGTAAATGCATAAACTGAGTTGCTCTCTCCCTCGTTGTACAAGAAATAATTGAAAGTAATTGTTAAATAATTATTCATACCACTTGAAGGCTCTCATTATTACTACTAAAATTTATATATATATGGATATATATACTTTTTTATTTTATTATTATTTTTTTTATATGTCAGATGCCTACACAATGCACGATAGCTTATTAAACTCTGTACGCCACAAAGTCTATGCAAAGTGTTAAATACCGATGTTTTTGCACTGTATCGAGTTCCTAGCATGAGTTTTTTTTTTCCAATTGTATTTGTTCTCGTCGGTTCGCGCGGCGATTAATTCATCTAAAAATATTATATAATTGATTTGGAATTTGTAGGTCTCGGTCACTCCCTCCGCAGTTGCGAAATAATTGTTTCCAGTGTACAAGTAATCAATCAATTTAATATACAATTACATTCGTTTTGCTGTGTACCTGTCAAGCAGGTACAAATTTCAAAATAGTCAAAAGCATAATAAGACAGAATAGATTTTTTGCAGCGATGACCTTGCAACTCTGTGCTATTAAAATTAGATCAATAAAGACAACATCCTTTTAAATTTTAATTTAACACCGAGTTCATGGCTTCAGAGGTTTAATGCTTCCAGCATCCTGTATCCTTTGATGTTATTTTATTTTTCAAAAGAACACAAGCAATAGAATTAAATATAAATGCAAGGGCCATTTACCATTTAGAATTAATTATGAATGAAGGATAATTGTATGTATTTAATTATTTTTTTCACATTTTGTGCACAGTAAATTAAAATGCATTATCGGTTTAAAATTCACGTACACAATCAAGTGGGTACTAGTATTTCTAAGTATATTGGAGTGGTTTTCTTTTTAAATCTTTTCATAAGAAAGTCGTGCTCAAGTGTGCCTACTTCATTTTATTATAATAAAAGCACTTTGCAGTTGATCTTGAGATTTAAGAGTATATAGACAGAGGGGACGCGTTTTCTATTGTATGAAGCATCACTTCCCTTTTGTGCTGTACTGTGTAGAAGAGCTGACGCATGAAAACTTGATGTAATTATAATGTAGTTGAATCTGATTGAATGTTAGTGGCTTAAATAATGCTGACGAATTCATATTCGGTGTATCAGGTATTAGGTACATGAATATATATGGAGAGTCATAGACATTTCAATTCATACGACGAAGACTTAACAAGTCGCTGGTTTTGAGTGTACTGAAGTTGGATTCCAAGTCAAGAAATATTTTCAACCTTTTTTTCTCAGATTCATCATATGTTGATATTATTAATATTCCTATATTAAATGACTTGTAACATGTTTGCCTACAAGTATTTTCTAAATAAATATTTGAGACTTTCCATTTTGCACAGCAAAATAACGTGCCCATAAGTTTTCATGTATCAATAAAAATATAATTGCAAAAATTATAGCTAATAGAAAACCTTGATGCTTAATTGTGCGCATTGATTTTTATCAAGAGATTTATAAATATATAGTATAAAAAAGAAGTAAAATGATATATTCAATATACTATACTGCTGTAAATAAAAATAAATCATTTCATTTATTTTTCAAATTAATAAATAAAATTAATTGAATAGAGCATTATTTTTTAATCAAGCCTACACTTATAAGATATGCATTTAAGCGCAAATTGTATATTTTTATTTCTAAATAAAATAACTGTGGGCAGAAAACACATTATCAACTTAAAAAAATAGTCATTTGATTGATAGCCCTTCGAATCAAACAATGTACTGACTATTATTACACCTAACCTACACTGAAAATACGTAAAATGGAGTATTAAATAGGGTCATTAGGTCGGTAAAAATAAATTAATTTTAAATTATACAGTTTCAGATAATATTCTATAATCGTATTATTCCAATCAAACGCCTACGATGAACCAGTATTTTTCTATGTGGCGTCGAATAACTGTTGGTTATAATTCCATAAAATATTGATCAATAAATATTCTAATCATACGTCTATGACATTTATAATCGTTCAAAGCCAATAAATAGCTTATGAAATGCTCATGTCGTGATTAAAAACTATCCATTGTTTGATAATGGGTAGTAAAAAAATATGCGATATCATTTTTTTCGAGACTTTTGGATTGCTGGAATTAAGTTCACGCAATTATTAATTTATGATTTAAATATTTATATCCTGCTGCTTAAAATTGTATAAATAAAATGTAAAATAAGGCACCTCTTTGAGTTTCTGTAGGTTGTGGAAAGATGAGATGACATAAATATTATTTCAATATAAATGGAATTTGTATTCATATTAATCTTTGGTCAAGTCGTTAGTTCGCCCACTCGCAGTCCTGAGTCCTGAGATAAAATTTCGTCTATTAAATATCAGGATTATTTTTTTATAAATATTTAATAATCAGATAAATCGCCATACTATAATATTTTAGTGTTAAAAAATGCATTAAAATTTTTATTTTAATATATTGAGATAAAATGAACGGGGAAACCTAAATTTATTTTTATTATTGTTTGTCAAAATACAAATTGACTGCAATCAAAGCAATTTTTTATAATGCTATTATTTCTCTTCAAAGAAAGCTAAACTTACTACATATCCGGTTCCTCATAATTCATCACCTTGGCTTTTGTCTGTTTACTGTAAAAATAAGGCCTACTACGGACATCCCTTTTTATCATAATCTTTCACGACTATACACAATTCTAAATAAAAACTTGCACAGATATAACTTTTTTACAGTAATTATTTAAATTTTATTGTTTTTACGAGATATTATCATTTTCTCTCATATGTATTTTTGACTAATTGACAATTCATTCAAGTTCATTCTTCGAACTACTACGCGTCGGGCAAAATTAAAAAATAATGCTGTTTATGATTATTCAGTTTTATTTTGCATGTATGGTATTATGAGGGGTTGTTTTTTTCATTTATATCAGTATATTATGGGAATTCAAAGATTCAACTCACAGATAAGCAGCCTCTTATCATATAGTCGGTCTCAAAAATGTAAGATTATTATGATTTTAATTCGTGGTTATCAGTATATAGGGCCTACGGTGAAATGTGCAAACGAGAATGTACCGTAAGAGCCGGCGATCACTTGTAAATGTCAGGAATGCCGTATGCTAATATCCCGTGCACGGATGGTAATATCGCGGACTTGCGGCTTTATGCCTCACTTGAGCAGCACTTGGACAATGTTGGAATTCAGATGGGCTGGAGAGGGACTGAAGAGGGGTAGCAACATTATCTCATTTTTATATTCATACTACGGCTTTTTCGTGATTTAATATGTGAGTTATTGAAAATAAAACGTGGATATGACATCCTATGTCTTTGAGATAAATACTAATATGATTAGGCATATTTTTTCACATATTGAATATTATTCATAGAAACTCTCAGAAAAATATAATCGTGACTTGTGTAGGATTTGAACCTACATCTCCAAGCTTACATGGCCGGATTACTGACCCTTGTATTAACGAGTCACCTCTGTTAATCGAGAATTTTTAACAATCATAATCTATGTTATGGATCAGTCAATCAGATGCGTATTTATTACCCATTACGGGCTTATTATATTTACTAATATGATTAGGCACATTAGTTCATATATAGAAATATTGGTTGGCCTGGGCACATTGATTCATATGTAGAGTATGATTGTTAAAAATTCTCGATAAATGGAAGTGATTCGTTAGTACAAAGGTTCGTACACCGGCCATGTAAGCCAGGAAATGTGGGTTCAAATCCCACACAAATCACGATGATATTTTTTTGAGAGTTTCTTTAAATCATCTTCTATATATGAACTAATGTGCCTAATCATATTATAATCATAATCTACACACGAACCAGTGGACTTTTTAAACCAAAGTAACAAGTGAAGCGATTTTTCTGAGAGTTTCTGTGAATCATTTTCAATACATTTTCAAAAATATGCCTAATGATATTAGTAAGTAATATAAGCCTGTAAAGCTAATTAAAACGCACTTGATTGACGTTCAATACATAAAATAGACATATATATATTTGAGATAAATGGTGAGGTTATAATATAAACCTATCATCAACTTTACTCACCAACCAAACCTCTATGTTTACTTATATGATAATATTTTACAGGTTAATAAAAGATTGATATGTTTCTGCTTTGATATTTCAATTGATTGTGGCACGAAGAGTTTCTAACCTTATTAGTCTCATAATACAAACATTAAGAAGCATTCATATACAATTGCATATTTGTGCAGATGCGTAATAAACAATAAACTGAAATTCAAAGAGAAAATTTTATACATTATATTTTATATAAATAAAAAAAAATATTTTAAAAAACCCGGCACCCCACGATCGTCAAGCAAGCAACCTAGCAGCTTAACCACGAGGTGATTGTGTTTACTTAACGCTAACCTGATCGGTCATTTAAAAGCAACGTGTATGATTTTATAATTAGATAAGATGTAAATACCGTGTTTTATAAGACTTGAGGAATCAGATATTATACATTCCCTTCTAGCTTCCTTGTTAGCGGCGAATGCCAGTAAGGATGATGAGCCGGGCTGAAGCCGTAAAATTTGCATAGAAACGTCGCATAAAAGGAAACTTCACCTAATTTAAAGCGTGATAAACGGATATGTCAACAGAATTATAAGTAAACGACTCAATAACACGACCTGCAGCTTTGCGCTTGCTTGTGTAACAAGTACGGTGCATCTCAGCTTCACTGGGGTGACATGCCTTGCATCACTTTAACTAATTATATTATAAAAGACACATTAATAATTAATTTCAATTGAAATAAGCGAATAAAAATTGCTATAAATATATTTGTTTCCGGTTGAAAATTAAAGTTATACAGTGTATTTTTTCACACAGTCATATCCATGTTTAATCCGAGGGGTACAGATTGTAGGCGAAGCTACTTTTTACTCAAGTTAAACCAGTGTCCAGTTACCAACGTAACTAACAATCTAAGCTTAAAATAAGATTAAATTTAAATAGCTTAACGGTAGAATGGTCACAACTAACTAAGGAAGCGTGTAGTCTTACGGAAATATCGGTTACTCGTACGAATGCCGAATGTTCGCCGAACCGCACTCGTATGGTGGGATTCCGCGCATTTGTGGCCCTAGGCCGCAAGTATTCCAGCTATATATATAAATCAAACAACAGCACTCACATATACTATCGGACTTAATGTACTTATTAAAAAAAATAAAAATACGGCTAATAATTTGAACTAAAAACTAAATAAAAGTCTCACGTTACAAATTGCAGGTCAAAGTTGAATAAAATAATTTAGAGCAAAAAATGCACTACGAAACACGAGTCGACCTAACTAACTATGCCGGTAACATTTCACAGAGTGCAGTCACTTCATGACCATAAAAAGATGCACAATCTTGGCCGTAACTGCAACCGAAATTAATTTTGTGTCCTCATTCACGGGATAGTCTAACTCCGACATGTTGGAATCTAGCGACGTGCACTTTGTGCTAACGAATTGTGAAATGTTGTACACGAATCATTAGCGTGCATTTTCTCGGGAATCCTCACAAGACTGTAATAATATGTATTACTTTGTATTTACCTAGATACTTTGAATAAAAAATATATTTATCCTTCTCTGTAAGAGACAGAAATTAGCAGTGAGCAAGTTATTAGAGGTAACCACAGTGTTACCTGATTTTTCACGTATCCAGCATCCAGCAAGATATTTTTACGGAAAAACAAAAATATTTACAAAACACAATTTTTTTTTTATTTTCACAGCGTGTTTAATATGGCAAACCTAGATTCTTGCGTTACCAGCTTTATAACCGACTGTACGTGTTGAATTTCTAAGCACCACCCAAATAACAAATAACTTACATATTTATCCTTCTCTGTAAGAGACAGAAATTAGCAGTGAGCAAGTTCTTAGAGGTAACCACAGTGTTACTTGATTTTTCACGTATCCAGCATCCAGCAATATATTTTTACGGAAAAACAAAAATATTTCAAAAACACAAATTATTTTTATTTTCACAGCGTGTTTAATATGGCAAACCTAGATTCTTGCGTAACCAGCTTTATAACCGACTGTACGTGTTGAATTTCTACGCACCACCCAAATAACTTACGCGTTACAAGTTATATTCAATTTCACGACTGATGACTTAATCCGAGACGCGAATCACACTCTGCAAATATTTACTGGAAGTTCGGGCGGCCCGGTTGCGAGAGCGTGCAAGCTCGCGACGTGACCGGCCCGATGCACAATCACCGAACTAGATAACGGCTGATGCAACTTTCGCCATCTCGCAAGTTTATTGCCTGCAACGATCACAGTGGGATAAAAATTATTACGAGATCTCTATGAACTGCGTTGGTGGTCATTGCGTATCCGTTTTTGTATTTTTTCGATATTTTTTTATGATTTGCATTGATGTAGTAAATTCCAATTAAAACTCGCCAGAATGTATAAATAAACTTGGTGCTTTAATTAAAATACATATTTTATTAGTTATATAAAAATGTAGAATGTTCTTTGGGGATGAGCATTGCACCTTGTTGGCTTCCAAAAATGTGCAAAGAACTACTTCAAAAGGTCTTTAAAGTCTTCTTTAACAATTGATGCATATGTATATATATGCAATATATTTCCAGTTTTATTTATCACTCTTAATGCAAAATATTTCAAAAGGATAATAATAGCATAACCTAACTGTTTTTCAAAGAATAATCATATAAATTTATCTTTCATTTAATCGAGCATTTATTTTATAAATTACTTATTTTCACTAAGTAATGCTGCGATGTAAATTTGAAGTAAAGTTTATTTTATTTAAATAATTTGAATCTCCTGATTTTTATTGATAAATTATTAATTTAAATCCAGAAATTGATAATGCTTATATAGTTTGTTTTAACGTAAGCAATCGTTGTGTATTGATAAAGAATTATCAATCCTGAAATATTAGACTTATACCATCGCCTTGGGACGAAAGCTCGCCACGCTGTGCTATGGACACGCTCAAATTTATACGATGAAGGTTTCGAATTACCTGCGTGAAGTTTCTCACCTTGCTTTCGTGTTTCACTCCTAGTCGTGAGAAGCGAGTTTAAAAAGTCACAATATAATCACAGACCGGATGCTATACTAGTAACTCATAAATATTGTCAATGCGCCGTGAAACTCGCAGTATGGAGTCCATTGAGACATTTCGTTGTGCTGCGAGGGGTCAGGTCCAGCGAGGATAATTATAGCGTTTGCAAGGCGCAATGACGGCCGGCACGAGACAACGACAACGACATACAATGCTTCACCACGAAAGTTGTTTGCGACAATCGACGGCGACAGACGACGGCGACAGAGCTGTGCGACAGAGAGGCCGGCCGGTGGGCGCCAAGTCTCGAGAAAAGGCCATGCAGTGCAACACATACACGTATTTGCACTATACTGATTTATTTTACGCATAACTCAGTATTAAAATCAATACTGTGTATATTATTTTGCTATCTACACAAGGCCGGTGTGGCTTGTTTGGCTTCAGCGTAAGGTCGCCGATGTAGACAAAAATTGCTGCATTGGTATAATTTCGTATCGTTTAAACTTTAAGCGTAAGAGTAAAATATAAGAAGTAAATATCACGACAGCAATAATAAATATTCAAAATCGATTCAAGCGCATTAAACAACAAAGTAATATAAGAGGGTGATATGTACAAAAGACCACATAAAAACTTGGTTTCATAGTGCGAAAAAAATATGAAATTGTTTGTAAGTGATTTCGAGACTGATGATATTTACAGATTTCCTCAAGTAGGTAAACGTAAATCATAGATTAACATATATACTTAGTTTTATATAAAACATTCTCTTCGTTTCATAACATAATCACAATTCAGATTATCTGAGAAATAATAGATACGAATTAAGTTTCTCCGCAGCCTTTAGTGCGTACCGCGGGTTTCATTCAGACCTTAATAAGATAGATCGTAATATCAAATACTACTGTACGTACCCCTTCGTGATGTAATATTTATTCGCTCTCCGTGCTCACATCACACCGTGTTATTTGTTAATAATTATACTAGGCGGATTGTTATTATGATTTTAACATAATCCGAGTCTACTTAACGCACCTGACCACAGTAATGCTCCGATTACACCTCTAACAAGCGGGCTCACTCGACCGGGCTTGTAACTAGGCTTACTAATCCCATTCGAAAACCATCAATCTATTCTTATATAAACTTTAAAAACTAGATACATCTTATAACTAACTCGCTACGTAATTTTCTTTAACGTACACGTCAGGATATTTATTCGTAAATTTATTGTAAATATATATATAAGAGAGAAACATGTTACTCAAAAACGGTGTACATGGTTTTAAATCTAAATACTCCTTTTGACTTACTACAGATATCTCTTATCACCAATCCTCTGTTTTCCAGCAAAGATATTCGTCATCTTGTTACTGAGAAGTAGTTTATAAAGCCTAAAATTTGAATACACATTTTGTATCTTCTCTATCACTTGTACATTGGAAAATTTTATTGATACTCTCACAATTATGTACATTGATTAAACTTTGCCTGTATTTTTCGTTAATTGGCTTTTTTGTGTCAACCAAATGTGTAATAACGTGAATAAATTAAATAAATAGGTCATTTTCAGTTGTAGTATTTATTTTATAAGGAAAAGGTTTTTAGTGCCGAATCAATTTTATACATATTAAATTTATATTTCAATGAAAAGTCAGGTTGAAATATTTATACAATAACAACATCCATTTTTAATATGAACTGAATTATTGTCAAATAATATTTCAGTAATCAATTCACACATAAACGACATAGGTGGGATTTAAAAACTTTCCTCCTGGTTATCGTACCGTCGCTGTACGCATTTGGAACCCTCGGGTTTATAAATAAGCGATAGTTTTAATAAATCTATTCGAGTATGAAACCAATAGCAGTATACTGTGGTGCTTGTTTAACTATTTTACTCAATGTTTAAAAAAACTACGTGGCTTGCAACGATGACTTTTCTCGCTCGTTTGTCCGACACTGATCAGCAGCCCTTACCTGTTAAGCATAGATATAAACCATTCTAAAGGTGCAAATTTCTCGAAGCATCTGATCCTGTAGGCAATTACTACCGGTAAATCAATATAAAATGAAATTTAGTATGAAATAATGGAGGCACGTAAAGAAGTGCGGTTTTCACTTTAACTCGAGTAATAATACAGCGCGCACAATATATTTCATTTCCTACAGGGGATTAACGTTTATCCGTAACGTGTACTTTGTGAACACGGTGTTGCCTTTTGAGAAAATATGTAATACAACCGATAAACTTAAATGTTTCGTTATTAAGTTGTGTAAAAAAGGTAATCATACGCGCTGGTAGCATCATCGCACTTAATCATAATTACAGGTGTTTTTTTGAGTGCGAGATTCAAAATATTACGATGGTGTTGAAGCCTACATTATTGAAAAGTACACTAAGGCAAAATACCTGGAAGGAAAAATTTTAAATTCTATGGGTGTTACTTGTTTAATGTCTATTTAAATTTAAAAAATATATATTTTTAACTGCCTAAATAAAAATCAACTACCTAATCAGGTTACTTAGAAATACGTATTTGTGATTTATTAAGTACTTGTGCTTAGTTTCTATAATTTTGAAGATGTAGCATTGTGCTAACGTTCAGCATTTTCGTATATTTATATAAGAAAGCACATCTCCAACGATATCTGAATTCTCACGAAGAGCTTTTAGTTGTGCTGGACTCATGTGTTTACAAGTTGTGGCCAAGTTACTTTCAACGCTGAAATTTTATTTATGTCATCACTGACGGTTGTGCATCTTCTTATTTACTATGCAAAAAAATACATTACGTAAATCACATGAATAATACATTTAACACACATATTACATGACATTAGACATCAATCTGTTACTAGCGTGCAAATGTATCAGCATACAAATAAGTAATTCACGACAGACATTATTCACACCAACATGAACTCGAATATATAAATTATTTATTTAGCTCTACAACGTGATTCATACTGAATCACATTAAAATATTTTTTTCAGTACTTTATTTATTTCATAAATATACTTTGTAGGTTTGTGTTTTGATTGTACGACGATATACTGAAAAAATTGCGTACAGTTTTATTGATCATTTCATATTGAAATTGCTTATACACTTCATTGCGAGTACCAACGGTTTATGTCGTATAGCAAATTGTATTATATTTTTACAAAGGTTTTTACGCCCTCTTTCACTGCTTCCGCCTGCAAACGTTACACAGGGAAGCTGGCGGTAAATCCATTTTATTCGCAGCAGAAAAAGCAAACAGGTTGCATAAGGCATTTCACAGATTAGTCGATAAGAAACTCTCACCGCGGCGGGAACTCCCCGTTTCGCAATGCAGTTGCCCTTTTCAATGGGCGGCATGCAAATCTTTCACTTAATCACTGACCATGCGCGGATACAATCATTGCAATCCAAATAGCAGAACGTACGTACATGGATGATGGTGCAAGTTTTAATGACCGCTCGCCTGTTCCGAGCTACAGCTGTTCACGAATTGAGACGCACGTCCCTACGAGCGGCCGGTGCCTCGGATAATGCCCGCTCACGACCTGAACTTAGAGATGTAGGTGAGAAGCCGTGTCACGATTGAGATCACTTCGTTTCAAATTGAACAACAATTATACAATCAAAAAGTATTATTACATTCGTTTTCAAATTTTTAATTAATGATTGTTGTATGTTTTTTTTTTATCAATAATATATAATATAAAATTGAATAGATTGGAATTAGTGTTAGAAGCAACAAAAAAAATAAAAAAATAATATTGCTTTACTCTATTTTATTTCTTTTACCAAATTGTAAGTTAATTTATTTAATTCTGTTTAAAGTTACTTTTATTAAATAAAAATTCATGTTGTACAATACCAATTCCTTGTTTGGACAAAGCCCTACGATTGCCTAAAGTGTGGAGTCGGTTGCTCGACTTTTGCTTTCCCAGGTGTTGCACAATGTCCGAAGTCAGTCCCTCCATCATGATCGGATTATGCATTTCTCCCATTGTGCTCTTACTGGGTATTCCGCAATAACTATCATATAAATATTTCCTCGTTTATTGGAGTAAATGCTTTCTGGGAAGTTACGAAAGTGAGCCACGACGTAGTAATTTGAGGCACATTTATGCTATTCGGAATAGGGCTAATGGACGCTGGAGAAATAACCACTACTAATGGCATTCTGTTTGCTTATTATATGCTCGGCTTTAATTACATTGTCACTCACACACACATTATATACACATATATTATATATATATAAATAATATCATGACATAAAAAAGTGTGAGTAGAGGTATCAAAATAATCCATGTCGTAAATTTTGGGAGTTCGGGATGACAATAATGGTTTTTTGTTAATAAATCAATCATGCTAAGCCTACATTCTACTGATAAGCCTTAGATGTGTTGACAGAAGGCCAATATGGTCACACGAGTACTCGTATTCTAGATATCCAGGTGTGTTCCTTTGTAATCTCGACCCTTATACACCCAGGCAGATCAATGATTAGTACATTTTTATGTGAAAAATTGTTTATTGACAAACAATTCGGTTATAATATATCCGAAAACGTTAGTTTTCTAATTTGAATTTTTTGATAAAAACTAATATTTCTTAAATGGCATGATAATATAATAAGATAAAATCCAGTGCGATAATCATTGTAAATTTTATAGCAAATCTAAATTGAGAATAAAATACCTTATAATTTAGAGATCTTAAGCAGCTTGAATCGCATCTAATGGCTGTATTATATTATCTTTCCTTAGTAAGTAAACATTCATTACAGGTCCTAAAGCTTGAAGATAAATTTATTATAACTGTACCAAGTGCTCTCTGGCATTGGTAAATCCCTGCCATTATCCACTATCAGAGGGTAATTCTTCACACTCCAGCAGAACGCCTCAGAGAATGTTTGCCGACGCATTATTTACACCTCTTATCCGACCTCTTGCTGAAACAATTGCACAGGAAACACCCGAGGGGTGACCCTGAATTTCCCTTTTGCAGACGCAGTCCTTTGTGAATTTCATGATCATGAAAAATTAGTTACGACTGGAGTGGCTTGGTAGTAAATATATTAGTAAAGCTGCGAACAGTAACGGCTTAAAATTCACTACGTAAATTGATCTACTACGAAATGTTTAATTATGTTAAAATGATACACAGTAGTTTCTAGAAGATTTGCCCCAATCATTAAAGTAATTTTCTTTTTAAAATTTACTACATTAACTGTCAATACAATATTTTAAAGTTAAGTGCAAATATTTTACATTTTAGATCAGAAGTCATATGACTGCTTTCATTGGGTTTTCGTCTTTAATTTGACGCATTTTAGAGCAAATTGATGCCTTGGAGGCTGCAACGGAGAACAATAACACTTCCTGGCATGGAAATTACCATCATCTCTGCATTCGATGCACTCACTGGGCACATGCAGTGGCAATCAGTGCATTGCGGCACCATACTGCAACTGCAGATTCTAAGAAACACAATTAGCGGACTGCGCTTGTCTACACCTGCTTTTTGTATTCTAGGCATGTCTTTATGCCTTCAATTAAAATCAGATCTTTACAAGTCATTTTATATAGACCGATGTCATGTAGAATGGAGTTGATGCATTAAATATGTTTGCCATATAATGAGAGCGAATCTGGTTTTATTGAGCTTCTAAGTAAGGAAATGGCTTGTCTCATCAGGCTATGCAATTATTTACAAGTGCAATTACATTGTCTGTAATAACGGTATTTATTAACACTTCACATCTTAATTTTAACTTTTATCATTTTACATTTTTTTAGACGCTCTCTAGTCGACCATTTATTTTTACTGCTGGAAGTCACACCCAAATTTCTTAGAAATGGGGATGAGAGCAATTCATTTCAGTATTTTTCAGGCGGATTGGTGGATGTGTAGATAAGTCAATACCTACATAAATTACTAGATTTCTAGTATTTGAAAAATTATACGAAAATTACGAAAACGTTTGCTTGATTTGACATTTGCTTCCTTTAAACCGGGATGTACAATAAAATATTTAATAAAAATGTTTCACCCGAATAACTTAAATATAAATAATCCATGATTGGAACCTCATTTCACATCAAAACTTAAAATTTATCAAAGGTTGATAAATTCCATATTTTTTTACAAAATGATTAATCTAAACATGATTAATCCAATTACTGTGAGAGAGGTATACAAGTACCTTAAAGTAAATGTATCACTGATGGCTCATAAGGGCTTTTTTATTTAGAGATAAGCACCGTATACTTCTCATATCCGGTGCAGAGCGTTTATGAACAAGATGGCCGTACGACCTTGCCTCGATTATGCGTAGAGCCTCTTATAGAACCTGTGGGAACCGGAAACGATAAAAATTGCTCGCGAATACTGGACCCATTAAGTGCGTAATGTTCTTTATCATCCTCACGTTCAACCCCACAGAATGAAGTGTAATGATTTATACTACGTCATAAAAAAAATAATTGGAGTAAATCTCTTTGAGTTACTATCTATTACAATTTATATTATGACTGAGGAACATCTGAGGTAGATCAAAACACGTATTAAAAATAAATTAATAGACAAAGAACATTGAATCGAAAGGTGTTTGTCTGATGAGGTTAAGTTTATATTAGTTAAGCTCTTTCGTCTTGTAGATGATCGTTATATTGATACATGCAATAGATAATTATAACCATTTCATTCAATACAAAATCCATAAAAAAAATTATTGGTGATCATAATTGTTGTGTGAAGGTCATGTGATGAAAAACACTAAAAGTTATATATATTTACATTATATTATTTCTATACATAAATAATTTAAAAGTGAACTTTTCACTAACGACATGATTAATTTGATATTAATAAAGAATTTTTATCAGTATCAGCAACTGTAATGTAAATATTTAACTAATGTCATTTAATGGTATTCGAAGTCATGGTTGTGAAATATTTCATGGACAAATGATTCAAAGAAGGTTGAACGATATTAAAAAAACAAAATAATTTTAAAATGTGCATCGCACCGCATTTTCACGATTACCCGTGATATTTTGATTGCAAAGTTATTAAGCTTTACGGCGGTTAATAAATCATGTGGAGTTTCACCGTGAACATATCGATGCAACGGAGCGGTGCTGAGTGCATCCTGCAGCCTGCACCTGTCTTCACACCTCCAATAATCTCTATTTTAACTCCTCGGGCCCGCACCGCTTACGATCGGGTCCATCACCACAGCCATCCGCGTTCCTCGGCAGGTAATTGCATCAAACCATTAGCCCACCTTCTCGGCGAGCGTTCTTAATTGCCCCCGGGTCGTGGACCTTACCTGCAGAAGCCGAGCAGACCCGCAGTTTCTGGAAAGCAACCCAAAATCTCCGTGTGAAACTGGAAAACCCCATTAACACACCTCTTGCAATTTTTTGCAGATTTATTTTTAATTATTTATGAAATTATACGAAGAAACCATTTATTTTATGATTTTGCTGAGAATATGCTCATTTTTATGTATAATGTTTTAATATTGTGGATTAAATAAAGGGTTATCACCGTCGTAAAATTTTAATTTATGCATGATTATTAAAATTCTTATTTAAATATTTACACTATATCAGCATATTATACCATGGTTTGTCGAACTATTTTTCCTAGAGCGTTTTTTAAGTAAAAATACCCGTTTTACTCATATATCAAGATTTCACAATTAATAATTTACAAAACTATAAAAAAAATTACTACGTATTTATTCTAATGAGAATTAAAAAAAAAAACTAAATAAATCAATGCAATGTATTTAATTGGCCATATAAACTACGTGTTAGCAAAACAAACGTTTCCGTGCTTGGCAAGTTCACATTTTATTATGGAGCTCTATGTTTTCTATGAAATCTTTGATAACGGATTGTTTTATATCTTTTCTTTGTGTGTCACAAAGGCCATGAAGTTTTTGTAGGGATTTATTTAAAACGAAATGATAATTCTATTACATTACCGCTTATTGGATATACAAATCAGGCACGCAAGCGCAATGACATTCATAAAAATATTTTTGTGGGATTATTACTTAACATGAATCAATATAACATCCTTGTGGGTGCTTATACTGATTCAGCGACTCTACTTCCTGGTAAGGTATATTATACCAACGTATTTTTAATCAAAAGCTGAAAGTTTTTTTACCTAACAATGACTCATGATTAGCTAGGAATAAGTTCTTTTAGCAGCATCAAATACCTAAAAATATATTTTTCTTGCTTAGCATCTATAATCAGAGGCGCGTATATAAGCAGCGAATTAATGGTGTTTCTCATTTCCTAATGAAATTTAGGTTTAATCTGTCTAGAATAATTGACAAAAATAATTAAAATTTAAATGATTGAGTGCCAATTACATAACAATTTATTATACGCACTTGATTGAGTATGATTTCCACTATATTACATGACGCTATAAATCATCGCCAGCTTCTGTAATCACTCCCACAGATAAGTTTTATTACATTAAATAATATGTTTTGGCCATATAAAGAGCAGCAGTGACTTCTGGTCTTGTATTGGACTGGCACTGTTCACCTTCTGACATATGGACGTAGCACGTATCAAATATCAACCAAACCCAAATGGCAACAACTACTAAAATATATTTATATTATTTTGAACGTGCCTGCGATATCTAAAGACACTGGCACTAAAAAAATTGAGGATAGTCTAAAAAAAGCAAGGCGCAACATTGTCGAGTTCGCTTTTTACACATGTAGGTGTACTCATACTTCATATTTTATCTTCACCTTTTTTACTCAATACGGCTCAGAATATGGATTGCGACATTTAATAACATTAAATGCCTATTTTTATGTGATTTATTACTATCAACGTGTAATTAACATCATATACATTTAAGTTTGATGCTGTCAGATTTTAATATTTATTTGGATTACAAGGAAATATCTGATGGCAAATATGCGGGTTTGTTCTTAAACTAGAATAGGGAACTGACTTAGATTTAACAAACTTACGCGGTACTATATAATTACGAGGTACAATAACGATTATTGTTTGATTAACTAAACGTCTTTGGATTCAAAGTATAACAACTCACAGGTACTTTTCGGTTCGGAATATAAAAAAAATAAATACATAATATAGGTTTACATAATGCAATGAATCTACGGTTTGATTTTGCAAAATCTTTTCAAATATTGAATAGAGTCAAAAATAATTTTATATTAATATTTGTTTAATAACACTCTTAGTATTATACTAGATGACACAATGATTTTGTATGATTCCGACACCGGGCCTGTAGCGTCGGTCGGCAGCGACCACATAACAAGCCGGCCACTACCAGTAGCAACAATTAACATCACTTAAGATTTGAGATTCCAATCGCCGAATTACTAACGTAAAAAAACGCCACAGTATTGTGAGAACAGCCGATTTACATATGCCAAGTCGCGCCTCGGAGTCGACTGGCATTTACCTGACGTGGGAATCGATCGGAATCCGTTCAGATGAAGAGCACAGTTAAGGTTATGCAAGGCTGTACTAATTGCCAGGTGATATAACATACCTGCTGCTTGATCTACCGTATGAACGTATGACTTCCGAACTATTGTTTGAATAATGAGATTGCGCTGTGTCTTTCGTCATTCAATTTTCTCGCAATTATTTTTAATAGATACTACGCTTACCTACCGATAATGAAATCCCATCATCTCCGAGTTGAAACAAAACACCCCTTGATAGACTTCTTATCACTTTCAGCCGCTTGCCTATCTTCTTACAGTCACACTCGTTTGTAAAATAAAGATAAAAATGTATAGCTTGACAGTTTGTTTGATTTGTTGTTCATGTTGTTTTTCCTGCTCAGGTTTTAGAAGTAAGAGATTGATTTACTTAACCACTCATGGTATTATAGTTTTGCTGAATGTATGTTTATTATGTTACATATCAATTTTGGAGTTATTTTTATTTTTAAAAGCATATTCGTTGAAATCAAACTGATTTAAAACAAGTAATAATCCATTAAGTCATATATTTATTGAATGCGTTTATAACAAACGGTGTCTTTACTTCCTTGCACGGGAATGTGCGTTGGAAACACTACAGTTACTTTCATTAAAAACATAAATATAAAGCTTCCTTTAATGTAAGCAATTAATAATATAAACAATTTAAATAGCTAGTAGACGTCGGCGTCCCTACACAAAAAGTATTCATTCAATTTTTTCTGTCTAAATGCCTTGACACCAGGGCTGGCTGCAGCCCGTAGAAGGTTGCATGGGAAGATTCTCCACATTCTTGGGAACGTGATGTTCAGGATCCGGCTGGCTCGGAGCTAGTCATCTTCAGGTCAGCTCCGCGCCACCGTTCCCGTAATAAATATAGTAATTATAAATAATAGGAGAGATCTGAAACATGCGGATTTGTGACCATTAACGCTTTGCTGTGGAAAACTGCCTTGTTTCCAATTAGCACTGAATGCAATAATTTGTATTTATATGTATTTTCTTTTTGTTTGTAAAAGAACGCAAATTGATTAATCCGGACTTGAACTCAATATTCCATAGTTGGTAAACTAATACAACGGCTACCAGCGGTTTAAAATATCGTTTTATATAGGAATATAATTGTAATTATATATGATTTGTAGTGCAATGTACGTTTTTGAAAAAACATAGCTGCTAATTATCGATAATTTTCACTCTCTCTCAATCAGTAATCAAGAAGAAGTTAAAACAAAATATTCGGAAAAATAATCCATACAGATTGTAAATGTTACCTGTAAATCGGCATCTTATTCACATCAGAATGGTTAGATTGATTAAATTACGTATTTAAATAAAATATTTTTGACCGGATGACTAAGGATGAGGATCAGTAAGGAATGAATAGATTTCTTGTCATTTGGCTTATTAAATAAAAAAATGTTTTTATTAAATTTTTAAAAATATGTATTATTTATTAGTCAGAGCGTTATGAATAGAATAAATATTACTTGATGCAAGTCTGCTTAAAAAATAAATGCATCAATCTTAAATCCTTAAATACTATGAAAGATTTTGCTATAAGAAAGTAGAATCGAAATACCATAGCGATTTTTCGTAGTGCAACCATCTCGAGAATTGTATCGCCCTGCGGTTTCCCGTCCCATTGTTTTAGTATCTGTGGTATGGGTATCTGATAAATGAGCAATTGAATCCACACGACATCGAGACCGTAAAAAAAGAAAATATAATTCCTTCATAGTCGATACATTATCGATGTGAAAGCACGTGACAGGCTTGAAGGTATATCAGATAATATAACAAACAACTAAAATAAAAAAAAGTATTTATATTCATATTTGAAAGATTGTGACTATCGCCTCGTGGTCTAGTGATTAGTGCGTGTGCCTACAGAAGAGTTTTTTTTTTTTTATTTTCTATGAAAATTATAAAATTCTTTTTGACTTAAATTCTGTAAAAAATTATAAATTGCGTCTTTAGAAAATATTTTTTTATGATTAGACCATGGAGACGTATTTAACCGAAAGAAGCCGTAATTGTCTCTTAAGCTTCCCACCGTTTACCCACATGGGAAAGCTACTATTTTAGAGTAGTGTAGTAATAGATCCGTTAGTAATTTTTTTTTTTTAATAAGATTATTTATTTTATACATATAATTACAGTTCTTGAAATGAAACATTAATAATGGCTCCAGTATATCGCTCAATCTAAATTTACGAGTGCACTTTAAAAGCGCATTGCAAAGTGATATCGAGTTTTTAAATGGCGGCATGCAGCCCGCAGTTCTCATGCAGTGGTGGACTGAGCCAAAGAAGGCTTCGGGATGGTCAATCGACACGAGGGTCTTTTAATAAGTGCTATGGAGGTTACGCTAATCGTTCGCTAGTTTCTCCGCCGCGTCGCGAGCAAAGCACTCGAGGAGAAGCAAACGGGAGAAAGTGAAATCAAATCGCTCGGCTGTGCTGTTATTGGGTATTGAGATCACGTCGCCTCGATAATGGCCTGAACAAAGCGCGGTGCAGCTCCTAACCCTGTTGTCAACCTGAAACGCATTATAAAAAATATTTTTATATAAACCGATTACAGATTCAATTAATACCACTAAGATTTTGCGAAAGAAACGACTTAATGTAAAGTACAAAAATTCTAATAAATTTTAGGTATTGAGTTTTATGAGCTTGTTATTAAAAATATTATAGTTAATAAATCCAAGACATTGTCATAAAACTGATTACCAAATCAAATTTTATTATGTAAATCACTTTTGTGCTGATAATTAATTATGCATATTTTCTACATGCTATAAGCATTATTATAAGTGTTTTTTTTTTTTTTTAATTTAAAGTTTACTTATCTCGTACATTCAAATTACATAAAGTGATAATACACATCAACACATAAAATTTAATAAAATTAATCAAAGATGTTATAGATAAAGGAATTTTAAATATTAGGCAGTCGCACGCTCACTGGAGGGTTTGACAAAAGACTGCATCTTCACTTCCGATACTGCACCAAGTGCCTTAAGTATACGGGAGCCTCGCATATCATCGTCATCACAACTCAGGGAGTGGGCGGACGTACTTCGTCGTCACGACGAGCATTGCAAGGAGCCTACACACGTTGCAACACAACCGACAACCGAACAGAAACTTGCCAAAAGCGTCTTTTGCGTTGTTCACTTTTACAGAACTACAAAAAAAACCATTTAAACCTTTTGGTTAAATACACATCGGTTTTCAGTTGTACTGAAATTTCATTACAATCTATAAGCTTTAGGATATCGAACTACTTATTATTTTATTAATATATATAATAAATTTAACAATATTTTTCACGGATAACAGCGGCTACATTTTATGGAATGCTCGCCATAGATAAATGCACATTTTTAATACCTTTAATTTGTAGTTTCAAGAATACTTTTAAGCATAATTAATTACTTTTAAAAATATTTACATTTGTAAGCCTTAATGATTGGAAATCGTTGCGTCTACTTTCAGCTATTTCATGCGATATAGTTCTACACAGCAAATAAATCTTTTTGCCAACAAAGCGTGTAATTCAATTCATGCAGATGATAATAAAAAAGGAAAGGATCGATTTTGCTCCGAGAGCTTAAACAATACTAATACCGTTAATCTGCAAATGATTTTCGCTTGGTGGAGCGCTGCCAAATTTACTGTAGAAAGTGCAAGTCTGGAATCTCCATACAAAACAACAGGAGATGCAAATACGTTCGGCGAGCTCGGTACTTTAATGAAAATACAATATGTAAAGTGTCCGAGGAAAAGTGAAATCGCCCAAGTGCCACGTAACACGGGGGTCACAAAACCTAGCTTTGAAAAAATACCCACAACACGCCATGGACGGTAATATTACGAGCATCGACTACCATTATTCTTTCATTAAACATATTTATAAATCAACATAATTTTTGAACTTAAAAAAAAGTCTACAATGCCTGAATTGTATTTATTTGTACTGTTCGTAGATTTAAGCAGTCGTTGTTATCAGACGATTTTCTTAATTGTGTGTGAAATGATTTGAGTCCTTCGATGTTTCAGTCCCGGTACTGAAAAGATCTTCAGGAATCATACCAAAATCTATGAAGTTGATAAAAATTTTTGAAGCTCTGTCCCAATGAGCTTTAAATTTCGTTATGTAGTGTTTTGCTGTAGCATTACAAGAAATTATAATTAATAATTTTAATAGGTTGCGTAAAAAAAAAATGTTTTGTTGAGTCATAGGTCTCCGGTTCGATTTCCGTCCTGACAGTTGAATGAATCCAAGATTAATGTTATTGCGCTCACTACTGTTTCAATTTGGTCGAGGATGATTTGTATTGATATTTAATGTTACAATTATGATGTAATAAAAAATCAATACAAATTTTTTTAATTAAAATATTTAATATAAATTTAAAAAAATTGCTGCTGGGATTATTGTTTTACTATTGAATAAATGTTAGTCAATAAACAAAAACAATAATTTAAAATGTGTATTTTGATCATCTCTTGCCCAAAACCTCTTCAAATGAAGTAACGGCTCTTAGTAGAACGAGATCTGTGTTTTAATGATTATTCAGAGGTATGTTACGGTAGCGTAGTCGCGTTTTAATAGAAAAGGAGACGCATATATCTCAACGAGGCCTCATGAGCATATCAATGATCATATGGTAGATTAGCCATTGTAACTGTTTGCGTTTTCTCAGTACTCGATTTGCGAGTCAGATTCGCAGAAGCTACAGCTATTGCTTATTTATAAATGATAATAATTGCAAAATTCCGAACACGATTTCACGAGCTCTGCATGTTTGATTGTGCGTCTTTATTTTAAGAAAAAAATTACTATAAATTGACATCTGCATTGTATTGTATATATAATTTCTCGAATGTCAACTCTTACTCAGTCAAGCTTTTCGTGCTAACAGCCCTAAACTCTGTCTTAGTGGAGTGTTTTAGACTCCTAGTTGGAGCAAAGGTATGAAGAATACATGTTTTATGTAATTGCAGTAAAAACTTACAATTACATAAAAAATTCCTGAATAATTTTAAAATTACTACAAGATTGTGATATACATGCATAGGCAATACAGGTGTGCAGTGGAGACACATAGTATAGTAAAGGATGCTTAAGGATAGGGTCCTGCCTCTTAATAGCAGAAGCCAAGCATGTAATTAGCCCCCGTCTACTGAATAACTCGGTTGCATGCCACTGATATACATCAGCATTATTTCCAACCTTTAAATATCCACTGCAGGACGAAAGTCTTTTTCAAACGTCTAATGCTGATAATTATTTTAAGCATGGATGTTTATTGTGTATTTTTTTTAATTTTACAGTAAATAGTAAATAATTTTTAGACTAATGCTGTATATCTATTTTAATTTTAAATATATCATGTATGTACATTCAAACATTTTGCACATAAATAAAAAAATGTGTTGAGGTTCAGTAGAAAAAATATCTCCTCTCTGATGCTGCTTTTTGGCGATTTTTCTAAGTAACATGGCAAATGCGGTAAACGTATCAAGCCAGACATACCCATAATAACTTATTAATTCTTCAAATTTTTAATCATACTTTGCGACCTCTCACTTTTGAAGAATTGTATTTTGTTACCTCAATTTGCTATTAATCTACCAATTAAAGAATTGTTATCTAAAAAGTTATTTGAGACAGACATCATAGCACAGACGATTTAATATTAACGATAATATTTTGGTTGCAAAAATATATGTAACATAACAGGTATTACGTCTAAATCGTTATCGTATAATAAACATACCGAAACGAAGATACTTCGAGCAAAACCGATGACTCTTATAAAAATTCTTAAAAAATGTAACAAAAGTTCTTTAAATAATTATTGTTATGAGTTTATTCATCCGCATGTTTTTTTTAGTGTTTTACTGTAGAATTTATGGATTATAGATTTTGCAGCAAACCACAAAGTTTTATTTTAGTAATATATGAAAACGCTGAAACCCTAATAAGCTATTGTTAACGGATTTGTAAAGGGTTAATTAAGAGATTCAGTATTTCAATTTAAAAAATACTTGATTGAGATTACTCGAGCGGCTAATAGAAATAATATTAATGATGCTGTATATTCTATGGATAGAATGAAATATATTGCCTTGATTAAATCAATTATATGCTCAATTCCAACAGGATTCAATTTACACGGGTGTTTTCGAATAATGCGAATGTTATTAATTAATTATTATAATGGCGTTTCAAACAGTGCTGCGGAGTGTTTTGCATTGCGGCCGCGATATTATGAATTACAGGCAGTAGATACTATACAGCGTGCGTTGATTTATTACATACAGAGTGCTTTTGGTGGAGAGCATCGGCCACTTGGGCTGCGGATAAGATTGCATACGTAATAGGGTGTAATAGATCACTTTAGGAAATTAGCAGAGATCGGCTACCGACTGCAGCCGACTGTGGGGCAAGGGACTGTTGGTATAACATGCATATATGTTTTTGTTTGATAATATATAATATATTTCTCATGTTTTAACTTTTACAAAGTCATTGTAATGGATTTTACATAAATCAATAAAAATAATAACATCGATAAGAAAAATATCGTTAAAAAGTCACAAGGTTAGACCCAACACCACATCATGTTATTTTTTTACAGAAATACTGTAAAAGCTGCTTTTTAAGATGTGACGTGTGGCTTTCATGTTTGTTACTAAGGAATTTCCCAACTTTTATGTAACATTGATTTTATGATATTAAAACAGATATTGAAATATTTTTATGATCAATCAATCGGCATTAAAATCGAGATCATTATTTTAACGTGAATTTTTACGTTTAGTTATTTTGATTGGATTCTCTGAAACAATGTCAATTGTTTCATTCAAAACACGAATGGGTGTAAAATAAAGATAAAATATTTATGCGCTAGTTCATACCTTTCAAACTACTCTTCAAGTAAATTCAATAAGTTTTGGTCTATAATCATTTAATGTATAAGGAAATGGTCTAACTTTTAACTTGTTTTACTATCTACTAGTTGATTTTATATATACGCATAGATTTGTACCTGTTGTATATTGTAGAATATATAACATCTAGAATCAACATTTTTTCTTTAGTAGCTAAGGCTGAATAGCTCGTCACTAATTAACTGCTGAAATTGCTTCATGAATTATTTGACGTAACCTTCTCCGTTGTCTAGCATACTTGCTGCATTTCTCAGGAGCAGAAGCTTCTACTTCGCAGTAGCTTTAATCGGGGATACTGTATATGTGGAAGAATGTCTACGTAAACATTATCCAGCAAAAAACAACGTTGGAATTCACATGTCATGCACTACTTGCGTAAAGTATTACTGTATTTATATACCAGAAGTGTGACAAAGTAAGGACGAGGCTATCTTGTTGATATACCATCTTTTAAAACTTCACTGTTATAAGATAAACGTTTAAAGGGCTCAGAGAAAGCGACGGTATCTCGCCTGCATCAAGACATACGAGATAAAAAGAAATACCGATTTATCGAATATTCTCGTTTTTAAAGACCGCATCTGAACCTTGGATAGTATCTATGATAGATATGAGGTATATCCATTGATAATTTCTATTTTATTTAAAAACTACAATCCGACCGTACGGGTAACTCACTGCCGCGGTGAAGATTAAAGGAACTTCTTTTGAACATATTTTATTGCGTAATAACTTTTGGATTCTCTGATATGCTTTCAGGTTTTCTGTCAACGATAATTTTCGTCATCTGTTTTAATTAATTAACGATAAGCAAGTAATTCTCTTTAGCGTATCGTATATTTCGTAATACCTACCAATTAATCACTTTTTATATATATTCAAAAATGTCTATGGAAGTGCAGGATCCTTTAATACTTCAACTGTATAATAATTAATGAGTTATTAAGGAGCCTTATTTGATGAAACACTGTGTTTGAAATCTAGTAATTAAAATCGTTGATCTGCGTTTGTTTGATATGTCCAAAATTGATGTAAACTGTAAAATGCTGTAACTAGCATAAAGAGTGTTTTTTTTTATTTATTTGCTTAGAATAAAAACACCTAAAATAAAGGGTTAGTTCGTAGATATTTATTACACATAAACACATGCAAATAAAGAGTTTTTCCCACTCATTTTCACAATATCACAACCATAGTAAATCGCAAATGTACGCTACCACCACAGTAAGTCACACATTGAAAGCCCCGAAACCTGCGCGCATGACGGGGATAGCCAAACACTCCACCAAAACATTAGTTATAAGATCTATTGTAATAAACTTAATGGAAAATAAAATAATTTTAAAATTTAATTTTTTTTATGGGTCTGGGAAAGGTTTCTCTCGCCTGGTGGTGTTGTGTGTTACGCAGGCGGGTTGGCAGGTCAGCTCGCGTGTGCGCCTCCCGGACCTGCTACCGGCTTCTGGGCTGGTGCTGCATAATGACCACCTTCAGGGGGCCCTAGGCGAGGACGCCCCATGCCAGCGGGACCCTGAGATCCTCGAGGAGCAGTCTGGAGGGACTCCGAGAAACGAGCAGCGTCTTAACATGCTAATCCAGGTTAACACCCGCTGTACCTGAAGCGAACCCTTACAATATCGATACATACAAATCGCATACAACACATTTCACACGTGTATTATTATTAACTAGAAATGTAGCCCATCATAAAATGACGTATTCGATGAACGATGCAATAGTGTTTGAACATGTTTGGCTGACAATTAGATGAATATTTTGTACACATAATTTTTTAATAACCGGATATTAATTTTGAAAGCAAAGCCATTCTAGGAAATATCACATTTCGTGTCACAAACATCGAATCACTTTCACTGCACTGTTCTTTATTAGATGCAGTCTTTATCATGTTCAATTGTGCTATTCTTTTTTAATTACGTTTGCTGTGCTTAGACGGTGTTATTTTTTTAGGAGGCATTTTAAGTTATTAATGATGTGATTAATAATTTCTAACGCAACTAAAAAATAAAATTGGTACTTGTGTCAAGCTGACATAAACTGGAAATTTCTTAGAAGCATCATATTTTGTTTTTTTGTAAAAATTCTAAATTTGAAATTCTCGCTGTGAACAACAGAACCATATAATTCGTACATAAAGCATATTTGATAGTTTTATTTAATTAGTTTATGAATGAAAATGTTATCCTATCGTCTTGAAATTCGGCACATAACTGCGGAAAAACTTACTGAACTTACGTGCAAAAAATCAGCGTTGTATCTTTTAAGATATTCTATAGAGAACCAAAAAATGAAACATACACACACACACAATGGCTATTATTATAGTAGATTATAAAATATCAATAAGTACATTGTTTAATAACGCAATGATATTAAAACAATAAACATGTTCTTTTTAGTGATTTCCACTTTGTCGGCGCGATTAGTTTCGCCATCATTCTAAACAGCTTCAAGCTTCTTTAAGCATTTTACCTTCGAATTTTTCTTGTAGCACTCTCAAGCTTGAAGCTGTAATATAAATATAACAAATGAAAATATCGATACAAAATACAAATTTATAATTACTTAAATCATATTTTTATACGATGCGCATGAATTGCATACCTAAAAATAATTATATACGAATGGCCAAATAGTTACGAATTATATTTATTTTTGATATTGAGCGCTTTTGCGTTGCAAATATTTCTTCAGTCTCAAGAAGCTATTAAAAAGCAAAGGTGCTCACAAAAAATTATCGTAATCTTTTAGCCATAGGGTGATTCATT
The DNA here is from genome assembly GCA_022113835.1 of Atopsyche davidsoni. Lineage (NCBI taxonomy): Eukaryota > Metazoa > Arthropoda > Insecta > Trichoptera > Hydrobiosidae > Atopsyche > Atopsyche davidsoni. Next base: position 1,548,296 of record JAILWY010000006.1, on the reverse strand, counting down.
TTTGCCATTTAATTGTAGGGTATTAAAAATCAAACCAGCCTGTCGGGGATAGATATAGGTATAATTATAGACGTTGGGCTGAAGAAATATAAAGAAAATTTTCATATATATCTACTTCGCAATAAAATAATATTACAATAATTATTAAAAACTACATGTATTGTTTTAAGAATTTATGAAATTGTATATTTTAAACGAGTAGCTACGTATTTATATTTTTCAGAAATATTATTTGTTCAACGTGAAATATAAAAAGTTAAAAAAACTCCCACTTGTTTGAGAAATAAACAGACAGGCGTCTTTGATTGTAATGTGAAATTGTTGACAGAGAATGAAAGTATTTCATATAAAATTTATATGACTTTGTGAAGACAGTTATTTATGTTAAGAATCGTCGATATAATTATTTTTGTTGCCCAATCTGATTACGCAATTTGATTAATGTTTAAAAAACAACCTGTACTTAAAAGCTGTCACTGGGTTAATTAAAAAGTAGAACGGCCTTTGGTTTGCAGAGCTAATCGACTTCATTGTTCAATGCAGGCAAATATCACAGCTGGAGTGAAAACAATTAATATTGCTAATTTTGAAATTAATTAAAAGTATTTACGAAATTTGATATTAATAGCATTCACATGAACCCCATTATAGCGGCAAGGTGTTTGCCCAGTGTTATAAACCATGTTTTTTTTACAAAAAAACCAACCATGCATTTAACTGTACCATTTAACCTGATACGTGAACGTGAATATTGGCTTAGTAATAAATTAATTTGTTTTATATAAAATTGTATGAAAATTCGATTCCTGCATGTGTAATCACTTGTCGTATATAATAACAATTCCTAGGAGAAAGATTACCATCCTGAGGATGTATAAGTGAAAACCTTTTTTCAATTATATTAAGTATCGATTTAAATAAGAACAAAACTAATTCTGCGAAGAAAAAAGTTCAATAAGTGAAAGTACGGCTGAATAATTTTTTTTATTCATTTAGCCACTCTGCCAATTACATTTGTTATAAAAAAAGAGTGAAGATTGTTTTTGGTCGTTTCTTTAATGTGCTACACATCATACAATCCCCTGTGTATTATATTCAAAATGGTACGCAGGCCTTGGTGTAAATGCTATAACTTAATTTACATATAAACGAAGCGATGCAGTAGACCCAGAAAGAGTTCAATAAAATTAATGGATGCGACCGGGAGTTTCAAAATTAGTCAATTAGTTCATTTTCAAGTAACTGGGAATCATAACAGATGTAGTGTAATTTCACATTCTAGCTCTTCCTCAGTAATTATAGGGAAGCGACATTAGCCTCGTGGTACAACCTTCTCCAATGAAACAGTTAAAGCTACGTTCAAGCAGGCGACAATTTTATTAAACATTTATTATTTTTATAAATCATCTACAAATTGATATGGATCTTAAGGAAAGCAAAATGAAAAGCCGAAATAAATGCTGCAAGTAGATTTTTTGGTGTATTCTCAGAGCATATTCTCAGTTTGATTAATTTAGGAGTGTTGCTCATAAAAAATGATTGAGACTTTGAAAACTTATAAATTGAATAGTTTACCATCAAGAAAAAAGTTATATGAGTTTATTTGTACCAAAAAAACTCTGGTTAGATTTTTTTTTAAATAATGACATATCATTATTTTTTTATTAGTGTTACAATATGTACTAGTATAAATAAAATATATATTGGGTTATGATCTCTCAAGTGTTATCATGCCCTGAGAGTAATCCCTCAATATCGACTGAACGCCTGCTACATTTATTTGAAAGTATTTTATCCGTGAAAAATTGAGTGTAAATGGTTGGTGTCAGATACTGAATCGAGAGTGATTATTATGAAAAAACGGTGTTAAACGATAATATCCTAATTAAATGTTTAATCAAATCGTGCTACAGTCGCGTTCTATAATATATAAAGGTTTTTTATTATTTTAGTGGTTGAATCAGATTATTTTGATATAAAGAACTCGTGACTTAATTTCGCTTGTGAGAAATGTACCAATTGTTCTGCTGTGGTTTTTTGGTGCCTTTAACACAAGTGGGAAAAGCTGCATGCCAAGCAAACTTTTTTATTTACCCTATTGCCTAATATTTCTTTTTGTTTAATTTTACATCTTAGATTAATAATTTATTTCTAAAAAAAGTTTAGTCAGTCATTATTAGAATCTGAGACTGCCCCAGGATAGAAATATATTCGATGAAATGGTCACCAACTTCCTATGAGGAGAGGCACCAGAAGAAGAAGAGATATAAACAATATACTTGTACTCTAACCACTGCACTCGCTTCTATTGAAATAGGGTAAACTTATTGGTACATTCGTGGATCTGTATATTGACGACTGTTATCAATGGCTTCACATTGTATTGCTACTTGATTTGGTAGAAAATAATATATTTACCGATCTACCCCAACTACTTCTTAAATCTGTAGGAATATTATAATATAATCTAAAAAAAAATTGCCACAATAATCCTAAACGAAATTATAAATAGTGAAATCAAAACGAGTGCACGAGTGTATTTATAATGCAAAGCTGTTGAATATTCAACACGTGCTATAAAAATATGTTGAGATTTATAGTTTTTCAACCATCAGGTCTTTGCTGTGCATTAAAACAGAAAAATTTATTCAACTTACTTTTAGGTTTTTTAAGAAGGTTATACTATGCATTGTATTTTAGAAGAATGGCCGTATATTTTAGCATTTTTATATAGGTCTGGGGTGTTGATTTACAATGCGTACAATTAGAGTAATAGTTGGCTAAACTTTCTTTTTAAGACCGTATCACAATACAAAGTGTTTCCTGGTCTCAATAATTTACTGCACTCTTGAGGTATTATTAGAAAACAATACTCTCGGTACACGCGCAGAACGTAACACATTTTATTTTCTCACATGATATTTATTTATTACCGACGTAACACACCGCCGACAGAATTAAATGAAACAGCGGTTCTAAATTGATCTTATGACAAGCTAGTGTCGGCTTTTAATATTTTATGGATTTTGACAATAAATTAATAATCAAATATGCTAAAACCAATATAAATGTCCTATACATAAGTCATTTTAGCTATTGGCTTGTGTGTTAATGCAATAGCGGGACACAAATATTTAATCGGTGGCATCCTTGTCGGTGGAATTTCATATTAAAGATTTTGGTTATTTTATTAATTGATATCCTGTAGAAAATGATCGTAAATTATACACATATGGATATATACAATCACATCTAAATCTTATATTTTGATCATACTGTATATGAATATACTTAATCATTAAAAAAAATTACTAGCAATTAGCATAAATTGTACGTAAAAGTACGTATTACTTTTGCAGGGATTACTTCAAAAACATTTCGAGTTATTACTACTCAAAAATGTGAACAATCTGAAATTACATCTGACTAAAAATAGTTATATAAGAATGTTTGTTCCGTCATAAGTTTCCGTGGATGACCAATCCTGCTTTCATTATTATTTATCAAAAGCTTGTTGGTCGGTAAAGTTTAGTATCGCTGGGAAAAAGAATGATGTGATTGAGTCAAAGTGTATCACAATGGGCAATGAGCTTTCTAAACGTTTCAATAAATTCACTGTTGAAATTAGACCGTTAGTTTTACCGGGAGCTATGGCAAAATTATTGCCTTCTAGATCGCCGTTGAAAGCTCTAATGAAAAATGATGACCGGTTTACATCCCCTCCGGCGGATATGCAATAAAAGAAGCGATCGGAATAAAATACTCAGTAATACAGCTACGTAGTGTTATATCATCTCCCGAGGTACTTTACATGTGTGAAGCAAGAGTCATTATGAGTTGATTGCATTCGAAGAAATATAAGTTGCTTTTTATTTATTTATATTTGCAACTGAAGTGAAAGCATTTGTAAATGTCTGCGCTAAGTTTCTAAATGGATGTATCAAAAGCATTTTACCTTGAACAAGATGTTATTGGATTCATAGTTTACGTAGATCTGGCATACAATATTTTTTTTCTCAATACAATTATTTTACTCATATTATACCAATTCGTAATTTTATTAATATATTTTTCATATGTTTCGAGTACCAAAGAACACCTGGAATATATTGTAACCTAGCAATAAAGTCTTAGTTAGGTAACTCAGATGTTGGCACGAAATATTTCAACGCGCCTCTGCAGACAACCAATACTCGGTTCAAGCAATATTCAAAGTTGCCTACATAAAGCTTCAAATAACCACAATGTTTGGTAGAAATAAAGCCATAACTAATCGTTTGCATAAGTAAGCTGTATAATATAAACAGTTAACAATGTAACCGATCAGATTTGTATCTGCTAAGGCGGAGCTGCTAATTTATGTTGGTTGATTTCTAATTTCACGTTTTTAAGTGATTAAAACTTTATTGTTACTCGAACTCTATTTCATTGTTATTAGATATTGTAAAGTTAATAGTTTAGTTTATTATTAAGCATATAGCATATTTAGCGGTTTAAAACATTAATGATAGATTCGCGTTAAAAACATACATTTAACAGTTTTTCTAACATTACAGTGCATGTTATAAAAAATATATATTGTTAAATCTATAGTAGCAGTAATATAATGCCAATGGTAACATTTTATTGTGGACAAGTCTGATAAAATGCATGCTGGGGTTGATGTTTTTGGTTTGTCTTTCACGTTCATTCAATACACTTTTAATTTATTCATGAAATGCGTCTTTATATTGGTTTAAAAAAAAATATATATATATTTGTCAGCTCGTGTTCACAATCAATAATAGAACTACATTTGCTTTATTAAGTTATTATAAAAAAATATATACGACGTTACTTTTTTATGTATAGTAATAAAAAAAATTAAAGATTATTACGGGATAATATATCGCTTTTGGTACGAATTTAACTGAAAGCAATACTTAAACATGGAAATATATTTATAGGCTTGGAAGGTCTTATATAGCACTTAGATAGATAAATACACATTGACATAATTCACACTTAAAAATGAGTTCAAAAATCTTTTAAAAACGTAGACTTTTTATGTGTCTGTTAGAAGCTATAAAGCGTTTAAAAAAACTATTAAATAATAAATAATTTATATGATCCGAGAGATTCCACAGCAATTAAACTGTATTGTTTTTTTGAGGTATTTATCTTAAGGTGTTGTCAGTTCATTTCCTTTACGTAATAACATTTAATAATATCTATTAGCAACGTGCTTGCAACCAATTTGCGAGAAATCAAACCGCTGTTACAATCAGTGCGATGACTTTCATTGTAACTAATAGCAATACTTTGTTTTCTTTCGGCTTGTATCGAGCAAAAAACTGCAACCAAAACGGATGCAAGCGTTTTTGCAGACGAAAAAAATCTTACAGGTTGATTCTAATACGATAAATGCGAATAAATTATACATGCAACACTTGATTCTGCAATCTGATTATAATAAACTGTATTTTAAATTATTTTTTACTTGGAGTTATTTAACCGCAAAAAGTTGAGGCGCCATTGGTTAAAATTTACTTGTTAAATAGTTTAAATATAAAACAAAATTTTTTTGTACTCCAAAATATTTACAAAACCAATTCTCACCAAAGATTGAACAAAAACGGAAATTGCCATAAATACGTATCTACTAGACTTTGTTTGAAATGAATGCATTATAAAATCATCGATTGTAATAATTATACTCTTGCTTTAATTTAATAATTATTTTATTTTTTATATTAGATATTTTAAATGTTAACGTTATGTCTATGAAAGACATGATTTTTAAGTCGTATTTTTTTATTTAAAATATGAGATAAAACACGGTTTACTGACTATACGCATAACACTCTTAAAATAAATTGATATAATTTTATCAGATGATTCAAAAGCTTTATTCAGCGTTATACACAAAAGATCTGAGTAAACTAAGTCTTAACACACTAAAGGCGGGGCGGGTATTAATACCCGCTTCGCTGACTGCTGTCTAAAGGCGGGACAGGTACAGAAATACCCGTTTGAATGTGTTTACACTAAAAGCGGCATAAGGTCAATTTACTCTTTAGGTTTACAGCTCGTAATGTTTGTTTAGACTCGTCATATAATATTTGTTTATAAAATAAAGATAAGGAACAATAAATTTCGTCTTGTTATTGTTTTCATGCCGATCACTCATAATTTAAATGTATACGCAGAGGGTGGCCATTTTGGAATTGAAACGGCCACCCCTGTTTTAAAATAAATTTTAAAATTTAAATTGTATGCAAGATAAATTATTGATAGACTAATTAACTCAGAGTTGCTAAACGGAAAATGAAAATCAAAGAGTGCAAAGGATTAATGTATAGACTAGATTTCGCACGCAAAATTTTACGCGAATTTTGCCCGCTACGCCCATCAGTTTAGTCAATATGGTTACACGCCTATAGTGTGTTAATATACCACTTTGTAATTTATAGCAGTACTTCCATAGCATTGATCAAGTTTTATGCATTTGGAATGAGTTGCATCATAGTTTTTCCATTCTTTTTTGCGTCAACGAGTAGCATTCTAATAATATTAAAATTGAATTCCAACAAGTACTCTCTGTAAAAAATATCGATTACTTGAGTAGCATACTAATAAAAATCGTTTTATGAAGTCATAATTGAATGTCTTTACTTATACCTGCAAAATATAGCCTTGTGATGTCCCTGCGTGAGTATTGGTGGGTCCTTCCCGAGCCAAGGTCGCCTGAAGGCCGCGGGACAGCTGCTCCGACAAAAAACCGGGCCGGGGCTCGGGACCCATTGTGGAGTGCTTTTTGTACAGATTTGTTTAGGACCTTCTGTTGCCCTGCTTTTATTTTTATCATATACTGGGGAGCTCACTGTGTGCTTTCGTGTACGCAAACGTAATTTTTTTTTAAATTAAACGATATAAGCAAAGATATACGCTGCATAAACACATACATTCAACGCTGTTTATACGATTTTCATAACTATATATATATATATATATATATATATATATATATATATATATATATATATATATATATATATATATATATATATTATATATTATTACTAATATGATTAGGCACATTAGTTCATATATAGAATATGATTTTAAAGAAACTCTCAGAAAAATATCATCGTGATTTGTGTGGGATTGGAAATATCACGATGATATTTTTCTGAGAGTTTCTTTAAAATCATCTTCTATATATGAACTAATGTGCCCAATCATATTAGTAATAATATAATAAACCCGAAATGGGTAATAAATACGCATCTGATTGGCCAATCCATAAAATAGATATACATATATATATATATATATATATATATATATATATATATATATATATATATATATATATATATATATATATATGTATGTGTGTGTGTGTAGATTAATATAGTACCTACATGCTTGTATGGAACAAGTTTTTAATATGTATTTTTAAGGGAAATGCCCATTTTTGTTTATTCATAGAACTCACATTAAATAATTCCGCAAGAGATTCCGGCTCGGTGTTTGGTTTACCAAAATATAATTTACGCATCCGCTCGTCATTATCTTAAGCATAACTTATTGGCTTATATAACCAGTATTTTAAATCAAATAAAAAAAAAGTTGAATTTAATAAAGAATTTCAAACCTAAAAACGATTTCATAAGCGAACCGTACACGAAAGGTTCATCTTAATTATAATCTTAATGGCGCCTTGTTACTAATTGATTACAAACATTTATATAACCTCACCGTGAGCGTTAGATAAATCTCTCAAAAAATCACAAAACGCGAGATGGTCTCCACTCACACAGCGACACATCCACAATCTTCACACTCTTGTATTTGAGAAGCTAAGAGCAGCATCCTCTCCGTGATGAAAGCATTCGTAAACCAAGTAGCTGCCACCATTTTCTCCTGCTGTTAATTTTTTTATTCCAAGTTATATAATTTGTATTTTATTATCACTGTAATGACTATAACTCAGAGGAAAGGCACCTTTTTTGCGACGCAAGTAGTCATAACCGAGACTTTTGCCTGGCGAAGGTAATAATTATTGTAGATTTTATTACTCTCTTGGGCAATGGCTTAAAATCGCGTCCGTAATGGTTTCGGCACGAGTGAATAGAATATTAGCACACATACATGTTATTTACTTTAAAAATTAGCGAAAATGAAAGCTCGGACAGTCTTACCTCAAGAATATAACATATTACACACGATAGTGCAACTAGCTAATCTATAAATTTTGTTGGACATGCTTAATAACTTTCAACAAGCAATATATGAAAGATAGTCAATGTGTCTCATTGAAAAATCGCATAAAAAAAAACCTATTCTATAAAGTACTTGTAGAATTGAAACGTTTATTCAATTGGACGTCCGTACCAATGAATTATAAAAAAATTGAAGTATAATAATCTCATTGATAAATTTGTTACTTTTCAAAGTTTTTTATCGTTAATATTATGATACTAAATTATTTATGTAATACACTGGCATGAAACTCAATACTAATATTTTTAAACATTACTTATTCAAATTTCGTAAATAAACTGTCATGCAGGTATTTAAATTTCTTATATTACGTGTGTCCTACTTCTATTTGTCGTTATTAATTTAAACTATTAATTAAAAGCATGTCGTTTGTCAGTAAATCTATTATGAAACGGCTTGATCTCCGAACTAATTTATGTGCCTTTTAACTCATTTGTATGGCTAACTGACGCATGCTTTATTTACATTCGATAGTCGATAGTATTTAAGTTTTTACTTACGTAACCGAATTACTTTGACATATTTATTAGATCATTTGGGATAGTGGACACTAAGAATTTCAAAAAGAAGTGGGGACATACATTGATATAATATATATTTTGAATTTATTATAGTCAATTATTTATTCAACTACTCTTGAATGTAGTTATTATAAAAAAGGGTATGACTATAGCTCACAGATATTTTAATAATAATCAATTTAAGGCTGTGTATATTTTTTCATCACATTACATTATTGTATTTAAAATTATTTAAATAGTAGATTTTGACTTTATGTGTAATTGCAATGATGAATCTTCTTTACATATCTTTGAGTTTTGTTAACTCAATATAAATTTTTAATCGCAGTATATATGGATGCAAGTGGCTCTTAACTCAAAGATATACCATTTATAGCGGAAATAAACATATTTTCTCTCGTATCTCGTAAAACAGTTATAAAAAATAGCAGTGAAGTTAAAATAATTTTGAACACGGAAGTGCATGCAGCGCTGCTTGATGATCTGCAATTGCAGACTGGGATGCCTGCAACTTATTGCTGTGCCATTAGCAAACACGGTCCAGTCAGCCAATAAATACCCGGGCATAGACAAGCGCAGGGCGTCTAATTTCTCACGACATGTGGCCTGAACATGGCGTCTTCGGAGATCAGACCCTGGAGCTGGAGATGGACCCTCGGCACGCGAGAGCCAGCGGGACTCCCGGCAAGGTGTGCTAGGAAACTTAGCGCTCGAGGTCTATTGGGAATCGATCGGTTTACGATGTTGTAACTTTGCAATTCGTGCGATTGCGTTTTAATCGATGAGATATTGTGAGGGATATTATTAATATTTGTCAGGGGATGTGTTAGAATATTTCAGTTGGAATGGTGAAGAAAACATGTCTAGTCGTATATTTATAAATAATACCATACATATACTTATTTACTGTGAGTTCCTGCACCATTCTAATCGACATGAACGCATGAAAAACCTGAACAGTCAAGTAGGAGGATTGATATAACCACGACATATACATCTAATAATTTTTAATAGCCTTTTATAATATATATATATCCCCGACAGTGTGGCTTAATTTGTAAAAACAAATTGTGACTTTTTTGTGACTTCGTCAGCTTAACTGAAAAAAACTCCTTTATTTGTGAAAGCGCCCACAAACAAAAATTATCATAAATATTTATCTTTTTGGCAATTATTATTTGTTAATAAAATATGTATCAATTATGAAATTAATATATTTAGTATTATAGCCAAGTATATAATTTAAATATTTTTTATTGAATAGTTAACTGCTTAAGAGTATATTTTAATGTTGAGACATCTTCTTCAACGTTCATGGGACAATTTAACAAATTCAAAATTAAATAACATTTATTCGATAGAATCACGCAACAAAGTTTGCAGGTCGAGTTGAAAATTAAACTTCAACTCGAGTTGAATCGAAAATTAATCGAATTTCTTTATAGAGTACGTGAATATATACAGTTTTTAGTATAAGAAGTCAAAGACTCTGCGCTAGTGTTTCACTGCTTTTATATCGTAAATTATAATCACTCGGATAATTTATGGCTAAGACGCGTGCAGTTTCCTCTGCCATGGGATGTTCCCAGAAGGCAGTTTGTACCTGCTTTACGTGGATGATAAATACTTCATATAAATAATCAACCAAAAAAACATATAAATAATCAACATAAAATATATTAACTAACGTACTGTCTCAAATAATATTTACATTATATATAAATAAAAACTTTGTAAATTCAAATAATAAAAAATTTCAATAAAACTGAAGTCATATGACTAAATTAAACTTGCATGTAACATTATAAAAATATTTGTTTATTCTAAATATTATACCTTTTCAGCATACCGAAATAATTATGACAGAGTCCGGCTTGATATGTCATCGCCTAACTTATTCTTAACTCATGCAAAAAAATGATTTTACACATATTTTTCCCTACACAATCTCAATAACGAAAATAGAGAAATCCACGCACGCTACCGCCCAAGCCACATGTTGTAAGCCACACAATCTGCGCTAGGATCAGGGGAAGCCACATACCGAATTGTAATTTAAATTGTAACTAATTCAAAAAAAGTTTTATTACTCATATTTTTCCCTACACAAACTCAAAAACAAAAATAGTGAAACTCATCTACGCTATGTTGTAAGCCTCGCTAGGATCAGGGGACAACCACACAACGTATTGTAAGCCCTAACAACTATTGTAAATTAATATTTAATTTTTTTATAAATACGTTTTGGTATCCGAGATTAGTGAATAATTTTGAGGTTTTTTTTTATTAACTATACATGGGAAATTTCAGGAGAAATATAAAAAAATGGTTTATTCAAAGTGCTAGCTAGCTATACATTTTTGCCATCTCTCTGGCAATACGTGAAAATACCATGGCGATAAAACGACGCGTCTTTAGACCGAAATTTATATATACAGTAAAATCTCGATATAACGGACAAAAATCCGGTCAAACGTTTTAAATGCGAAAATGTAAAAAAAATCGTAATTTTCGAGAGTTGATTATAAAAAAACAGCTAACTTTAAAAGTGCAAACAAATGTTGATCCCTTTTTTAGTAGGATTACCGAAAGCGAGCACGTCGATATCAAACAGCAACGTCACTTCACGACGACTGTCCGAAGACAATTCAATAAAATTTTGTTGTGTGTTTTGTATATTTTTATATAACGGACTTTCGGGTTTAACGGGCACCCTCTCCTTCCCCGTGGGTCCGTTATATCGATGAAATTTGAAATAATTCATATTTTGACCTTTTTATTATACTAGCGGATACCCGGCGAGTGCTACTACGCTGTTTTCATGCTGTTGATGAGTTTTAGCAGCTCTAGCTGTAGTAGCTCATGTAGTGTTTCTACTGTCGCTCTTTCATCCTTTTTGACTCCAAACGCACTTCATGTTGTCCGGCAGTTTCGGTTGCTATATATTTGATAACCACAAATGATAAAGCTGTCTGTTTTGAATGACAGATCAGTGAATGTATTTTAAAAGTCCGTATTATGCGCGATCTTCACAGTGTTCTTTTTTCAAATTTTTTGCGAGGAACGATGTCGACTTTAAAAATGTCGAAAATCGACTTAATTAATTAACTAAATGTGTTTAATGCATTGTTTTAGTGGTATAAAACCATGATCGTATTGTAGGCTTTTAAATGAAACCGTTTTGGGACACATGGGTTCGATGGTTCAAAAGTATAGCGCAGCCAAATAACCGCCAGTTTTTGAGTTTGTGTATGATTTTGTATTTAGTGCGCAGAGCAGGCAGGCAACACTCGCGAGCATTTAACATTTGCCGCGCTTCACGCCTGGCAACTGTCGGGCGCGCGCCAGAGCGAGAGGGCGCGCGGAGGGAGGAGAGGCGCGGCGGTGCGCGGAGTGTGCCGCTCGCACGCGCAGCCGCCGCGGCAGTCTAGACCCGGCCGGCGCGCCGAGAGCACGTGTGGCCCGCCCTCGCCTGTCCGCCTCCTCGCGCCCTGCGCCCTGCGCCCCGCGCCCGAGCTTCCCGAGCTGGTGCCGCACCGGGCGGACTGCGACCCGGAGTAGTGCCTTCGATCCCGGATTTACCAGTTGGGACTGTTGTCTCGCCGAGAGTTCGTTCGAGCCGCCTCCGTGTCGTGTTCAGTTCGCTGTGGTTTTAGTGAGAAATGTTTTGAAAAGGTTCAGGAAGCTGAGGGATTTACACACGAATACGGTGAGTCCGCCGCCGCTTCTGTTCGCGTGCACGTGCTCGTGACCGATTCTCCGAGTTTCGTATTGAAGCCCGCCTGTCAGCCGACCGAGTGGGAATGTTGTCATTTCATTAGTTTGAAACTATTTTTGTTTCATTTCCGCCTCGTCTTCCAGAGAGATGCGCTCCTAAGTCACACCATCATATAATATTCTCAATACGATGCAACTATTTATTATTACCTACACAATAAAGTCTGCTCGCACTGGAGTGATATCGCATACCTTTACTTAACAATATATTATAAACTTTTTAAAAACATGCAATACCAGTTTATCAATGAAATATATACAATGCTAGATTGCGCGCATCGTATTGCAAACGAGCGTGTAAACTTGTGCCAATACTACCTCAATACGGCGCCTCGTCGTGTTTTTGTTTATTTGCAAACGGTCGAACCCGCCTTCAGCTTTTCAAGAGCCCCGTCCGCTCTTGTCCCAGCTGCCAAAACATTCCTTCCCCCAAACGTTCCGCAGTCGTGTTTTCATGAGCAAACGTCTAAAATGGGAACGCGCACTCGCATCCCGAGACATTGATTTAATGGCAGAATAGGCGATACTTCCTCCGGCCCGGGGACTCCACGGCGTGTCGACGCGATCCGAGACCCCAACACCGGCGGTCAGTGTGAGATTTGTTTTTGATGAATAGTTCACATTCAACGGAAGCGACCGTTCCATTGTTTTGGGTTTTTCGTATTTTTAAAACGGTAGATTGTCGAATTGACGCAACGCTCGTTTTGTTCATCATCGTCTGTTTGCCTTGATTTTGGGTTTGATTCTCCCGGAAAGCAAGCGCGGATGACGTTACTGTCATCAAATAATATCATACAACACGGTAGATATATAAATCGTTAGCGCGTTTGTTCTCGCCAGCCAGGGCCGGTCGTGATGTGTCTTCGATGATATGCGTGCTTTTCAATTACGCTTTTGTAACATTACTTCAGCGGCACAATGCCGGCCGCATTTTGAAATGGCTTCATGATTTTACTATTTTATTATCACGTTTCCCCTGCTAGTTTCTCAAGATATAATATACCGCTTCCTTCATTAGCAGATAGTAATCTACCGACACTCAAAAGGACTTCATTAGACAACAAAAGGCAGCTGAAAAATTTTAACAGCCTTGAGAGGTCAGAGTTATATTGTCTTTCGTCAATTATTACTGTAGATAAACTTTGGAGTTGTCCTAATTGGTACGTTTTATTTAGCCGTCATTGTTAACGAAGGTTTTAATGGTTGATAAACACATTCACCTTTTTGTTATTATTTAAGTATGATTTACCAACCTGCTTACTAAGGACTGTGAAGTTATTACCAAGTTCGTTATTCTAGTGACCCAGTGACGTCAAATGCACATATTTTTAGTTGTACTGAAGTTTTAGTCAATAAAATAAGTATATCATTAACACAGGATTTTTTTGTGAAATTAGTTTTATACTTCAATAGCCTTGTTTACCCATCTTCACAAATCTTAACTTACAAGTTTCATGAAAAAAAATAACCACTAAGTAATGAAATATGATAAGTATATATTCCGATAGTCCTTGTCGTAAGAAAGCAAGGTTTTTTATCGTTCCTGTCTTTGATTTTTTAACCCATTTTATTTTTAAAAAAACATTGGCTTAAAATTGATAATGTAGCCACCATATGAATCATGGTATCATCGCAAATAAAAGTCTGATGACCTACCTCAAACTTTATATGTACTTGACCTGTTATCCAATTGTTTTTATTATCGACATGTACAAGCTTTTGTACATGTCGAAACTATTCACACTATGTTGTATTTAGTCGATTAGACATGTTTTTTGCAAGCAATTGTTTAAACGTAGGCAGTTAATCAATCAGGGTAGTAGCGCTTTATTTGATCAGCCTTATGGAAATTCCATTTGAACTACTATGTTTTTTTATACAAATAATCATTGTTTAAGCCCTTTATATATTATAAAACCATGAACACTGGCTCAGCATGAGTGTATTCTCAAAATGGTCGCACTTGATGAATTATGTGCAGGTAGTACAGTTTTGTTAGATTCCGTGATTCTGCATGCAATGCGTGAAATTGAATTACACGCCTGCTGGAAGATTTTTTTTTGTTGCATAGTATGTTGTTTAGCTTATCGGGGGCTTACGGGATCGGTCAGCTGTTTTTGGCACTGCATTTCGCGTAACCCGAAATGCACGGCTGCAGTCAGACTATCCCGAGGGGTCTGCATCAGCTTTCCTCCCGCGAGAGATCAACCAGATACAGGATATTGCCCCCGGCTGCGGCGAGTGTTGCAACCGTTTGGCGGCACACTCCAAGCGCCGGCCGCACTCGCGTTGCGCAACCACTGGCAGTGGGAATGGGAAGCTGCGCCGGCGCCCCGACCGCCTGCCAAGCACTGATTGGACTATCCGGACTGCCGGGCTTCTGGTTATTCCGGGGATTATTGCACCGAGAATACCGCGCACTGTTTTTTTTTTTTTTTTTTATCGTAGCAACATTGATTCTAATAGCGAGCACTTACGGGTGACGTACAATAAACCAACACAAAAATTTATTAAACCAATGATCATTGTAACGAAATGTTTTCATTACTACAAATAAAAATGCTGGATCAACCTTTTTTATAGTAAAACAAATTACCAAACTATGATCAAACACTACGTGTTATTATGTAAAAGTTACCCGAAAATGATTCCTATGAGGTATTCTAGTTATATTGGACTTTATGTCTTAAACCCCAATATGTGCACATATAACATTCCTAACTGAAGTCGGCTTCTCGTGTATATTTTTCTAAAATTCAACAGTCCTTTAATTGATGATGATTATGTACATTTTTTCAAATATTGAAAATTGATTAAATAAACTCTTAGACAAATATCATCGTGATTTGTGTGGGATTTGAACCCACATCCCCAAGCTTACATGGCCGGTGCATTACCAATTATACCAACGAATCACTAGTACTAGGCAAGTATTTTTTAACAATCATGTACTATAAAGAAACAACGTACTTATTTTGCTAATTAAATATTTTAATGATATCTGATATTGATGCAAAACCTGTAGTTTCAGCATTTCCATATTCATATTTTCAAAACGAACCACAAATTGTGTGACACACATCCCCGTGTGTTCAAATTCGCCAGCAGATGCATTCTGCGTAATGCCCGGATGTGCATTGTCATCTGCGGTTCCCACCGCATATTCGTGAATGCAATTGCAACAATAGCTAATATAGAGCAGGTGTTCGTATAAATTATCCGTAAACTGTATTACATGCAAAATACCTGCGAGTCCGGGAGACTTGTCTGTTTTGCGAATGACTCAATGTGTGGGCGAAGGCATTGGATTCCAAAAGAATGACTACTTTAAAGATCTTGGTCTTTCTTACCACTACTTTTTTGATTTGACGGTATAAATTTCACAATAATTTTTTTATTGATTCTTAGTAAGTACAGTTTAATAGTTTTTCCTTCGTGCTTTTATCGCGAATGGAAGTTGTATGGTTTTACTGTTTACTGTTTGATATATATAATCGCAATCGATAAACCAATCTAAATTAGTCAGCACAGTGGATATAAAGTTATAAATACAAAATCTGTTTTCTACTCAAGTGCATAAAATATCGTGTTTTACGATGGACACAGTGTAAACATATTTTAACCTTCCTCAAGCTACCACCTACTCGTGGTTACAGTGAAGAGAAGCGCGGTCCAAAAATAAATATTATACCGACTCCAAATTAATACTTGTTATTCTCTTTGTCACATTCAAGGCATTTTTAGGTATCTTGCACATTTTCACCTTAACTTTTCGTCATAACGTGCAAATGTCACTCATAGCACGAGTCAAGTCCGCGGTTGAACAGAACGAGGAATAGGCGGGGTTTTTATTATTACGACTCGGCGTTGTTCAGTGCTTTATCTAAAATAATGATTTCCAGTATTTTAAAGCATTGTCTAGCAAGCCCAGGTCGTGCAATACTTCGGAAGTTGCCATAGTCCACGGCGGACAAGTTGCATCAATTCGCTGTCGGTTATTTTGCTGTTATCTCGATCGTGTCAGGATTCACGGCTTTGATTCTGGGCGTCATATTCTTGCGACGTAACATTTAAAACAGAAAGTAATTAAAACTGGAATTTCGCAATCATTGCACTTCCTTTAATGTTTTGATTGTGGGCTACTTTTGTCGCGCTGAACACCTGGTGTTTACAATGGGCGGTATTATCCTTGTTGTATTAGATTACACTTATATATAGACTTCTGTATTGGCTGGCATTTTGAAAAGTTGATTTGTTGCTACACCACATAAGACTTTTGTTACAACATTAACTGCTAACGTCCATTTGTAAATAACGTTTTGAGTTTCAGCGATATTATTCATGTTGTGATTTTTAAGTCACGTACTCGGTCAAAACGATACTGCGTTTCAACATTGTGTCGGATTTTGAACTAACCGACGCTCGAATAGAGATTAACTAAAATGACTAGCATCTAATATTTTAGAAGCTTCTATTATGGAGAGACTGTTGAAATCGGCGTTAAGAAATCGTTTTATTAGAATTACGCTTTTTTTCGTGTTGTTTTCGTGGGAATAAAGGAAACAAATGCTGCGTTTTTACCAAGCATGTTCACAGAGTTACCCAATATAGGCAGTACCTCCACTGGTATGTGTACTCGACAGTGTTTCGTGCATATGAGTGTTTTGATACTTGCCATATCAAAAGAGAGGTTGATTTCATCCGGTTAAATACTCATTTATGTACAAACAAATAAATTGAACACATCTCGCGGTCTTTAAAATAAGGAGAAAAAAATTGCAAGGAGTGGAGAAGTTCGAGGTTGTGGTCTTGAGTTAAACATTGAATTGCCCTTTACAGTATCAACGCAAACTTCACTTCCGTTTTTTTTTTTTTTCTAAGGTTGTTTTGCATTTTTGAATCTCTCTCAGTTGTATTTCCCCAGTGATTAAAATACATTAAATACGTTTGTTTCATATCCGCTTGTGTCTTCTGTTGTATTAGAATTTACGTGTCACTATATTTTTTAGTTGCTAAAACTCACGTGTACGTACAAATTTTGCGCCTACGAATTGGCATAGTTTTTTTCTATATCATCTGCCAATACAAAAGCAGCGAAAACAAGTTACTCTACATTTCCTTCTCTACAATAGCGGCACATAACAAATTGTTTGCGTAATAATTCATTAATGTAATAACGGTAATATAGAAATACATTTAAAAGTCGTCTCTCAAATCTGCATGTCATTTCCCAACAGGTCCATTTGCTACGCCTTTCTTTTGTTCGTACCAGCTCGGATGATCCAGATTCTCCGCGATGATAATGCCGAGATCTCCGGCTCTCCCACGTGGACGCCGGGTATCATTTTCGATTCTTCACGCTACGGTATGTGTCTCAGATTAAAAATGGTTCATGCAAATTCGAGCACTGGCTGACTCACGGCGATCTCCGCCTGCCTACGTACTGTATTACCTGCCAAACATGCGTGGTGTCGTGTTGCAATTATATTAATATGGTTACCCAAATACACGTGTACCCAGCCGGTGATGAAGTAGAGACAATGAATCGTTTGGTTTAATTTCTTGCGGCATCCTCTTCTCCTAAATTAGGGCACGCCCTACGCATTTTTATTTCTCCTTATTTACTTTTTGTGTTTCTTATAAACTATAGAAATAGATATTTTATTTATTATAGTTATTTTTTCCTAAGCTGACATACGTCTTCTCCTTAATCGCAAAGCTTAAACAGATTTCTTTCGAAGAATTTTAACTGTCAATTAGTCTAGACTAGACTAATAGATGTTATATATATATTTCTTTAGTACCATCGTTTGTATAGTATACCATGATGAAATTTAGCGTTTGTAGTCACTGTCGTGGAGTAAATATTGATTTAAATCAGTGGCTCTCAAACTCTTTTGGCCCACGGACCCTCTTGCCTACAGACCCTGGGTGAAAAACTACACAAATTCATATTATAGACTAGTTGGTGCAAGTATTGCGTTCCTGTATAAACTTACCTGACTCACCGCGATGCCTGTTATTACTTGTATTTGATGCACCTGTCTATATTTATATTTTACTTAGGACGTAAAAATCGCTAATAATGTATTCATTGTTATTTATTTTAACTTCCATACTAATAAAAATCTGTCACATTTTTTTTATTTTATATTACACCTTGCGCGGCGGACTCCCTGGCGTTGTTCAGGGACCCCCAAATCGATTTTAATTTTCTAAGGACCCCCTGAATGATTCCTGGGGTCCGTAGGGACCACTTTGAGAAGCACTGATTTAAATGATTCAAAATCTGTATGCGTCTATAGGTTTGTGTTTATAAAACACGCTTTGTATTCAATAATAATCAGAATAGTACGTGCCGCGGGCACCACACGTGCGGCAGTTATTGTTTCTCCAATAAAGTCATCTGGAGTAATGAAATCATCTCACAGTGCCCGCGAGTCATTAGAGGCAGCTGTCCTCGCCGGCGTTGCTTCATTGGTCCCAGTCTCCTCGTATATCACGGTTTTGCAACAGTGCGAATAGCCGACGCGTGCTCTCCACGCAGGCCGCCTAATGCCAAGTTCCTCTCCACAATAAGACTCGCCCACGCGCCGCCATTTTCTCGCCCGCCCTTCTGATTCATCTGCATCTTCGTGGTGCATTCCGTGCTATTTTTATTCGGATCATTCGCAATCTTTTGATCCCGCTTGATGGCCGCTGTCGTTACTCTCCGCCCTAGGCGGGTGATGCTAATGACTGTAAAATGCGTTGTTGATGACACCGGCTCCAGGGTTCTATTGTTCGACTAAACGTTTTTGTATAATGAGGGTAAGTACTCTTCCCAGTGTACTCTAAATTATAGAGAATACGGAATTATGCTAATAATCCTTCTGTTGTGTAATGTTGATTGAATATTAATACCGTTTTTAACTATTTAATATTTTTTTAAGTACAGTAATACCCCGCTTTACGCGAAGGATACGTTCCGGAAAAAAATCGCGTTAATTGAAATTCGCGTATATCGGGATTTACGGGATTTTTTTTAAAAATATTTTTGTGTAAAATACTTGTTGGCGTTATCAAACACAGTCACTGTTTTCACTCTGTTTGATAATGCCAACGTGAAAGGTTGGCGAAACCGGTCACTAATAAAAACGAACATGTGGAAAATCACTCAAGTATTTTACTCAAAAATATTAAAATGGAATTCCACCAAGTACTCTCTGTCAAAAATATTGAATTTCTAAACATACATACATAGTCAAAACTTAATACAAAAAAATACGAATCATTTGAATCAATCACTTTAATTCTAAGAACACTTTATGCAGTATTACATGTTATTTTTACTGAAAAATACATCTATTGTCTTTTGGGTAGCGTTTCTTTTACGTTCTTGTAAATAACGTTTGTAACACCCAACGATGTTTTTAATTATTAAGAGAAGCATTATGTTCATACACATTCTTAAAATAAGAAATTCGCGTAATGCGAGACATTTTAACGCGAAATTTGAAATTCGCGTTATAGCGAAACCGCACATAACGGGGTCGCGTAAAGCGGGGTATTACTGTAATACAAATTTTCAAAGACATTTTTTAAAAGAACACCTAAATCACATGCTATAAAGCTGTAACTGAGCTTTTCAATAAAGTTATACATTGGACGGAAAAAAATAGGGCAAGACAATGCACGAAAGCTTATTTTTATTGGCTGGCTTAATCGCCATTCATACACAAGCTTGATTTATTTGAGTTAATTCCTGTTTTGATGCAGTCAAGTATGATTTATATTGAGTTGCATCTATCAATATAACTTATTGCACGAAAAAATGCTATTATAAAATTCCACAAGAAGATGGCGAATTTCTTTTCGCTGCAAAAACCGCGGTGTCAAAGATTAATTACTGAAATTGGCGTGACTCAGTTTGAGTTTTCTACCTTCTAAGGCCATTATCCGCGGCTACATGTAGGCTGGTATTATTGAATTATTTCGTCATATTTCATTGTGTCCGGAGCATCTTAGCAAAAACTGCGCTTTGTCGCACGTTTAGAGTCTTTATAGGTTGAAAGAAATTGTCCGCATTGTCGGCCACAGTCACGTATAGGTTTTTTGTGATACACGATGTGAAAATTTATAAAAACCCGCAAAACCACGCGGAGGATACTATGAACCGAAATATAAACACAGGTCTGTTGATTACGGAAATGGTTTCAAAGTCTTTACAGGTGATTCGTTTTGCAATATTACGAATATTTCTACACTTCAGTTTGTTATTTTAATATAGTAATAGCTCGCTTTTACCCAAGCAAAAACGACATTTATAAGTATATTTCTACCATGCAGAAATATAAATTTAGTATTTTTTTTAAATAATATTTTTATACTCAATGAATTATTTATATTTCTATTGAATCAATATTTTTAATAAATTGACCTAATGGTCTTCTATTTTTATCAATGTGCAGCACTATTACCTTAATGGTACTAACTTAATCTAGTTATAAAGGTCTCTTTATTTTTACTTTTGTTTTAGGCAAATTGTGTAAATATCTTGGAGTACACGCGTACTGCTAAATATTTTAATTAAATATAAATTTTATCAATCATTGTAACAAAATAATAAATTTATATTGTTAAAAGAAACCAAAGTAATAAACCTTAGGTACTTTTACCAGTAATGAAAATTTATATAACATTGAATGTAAATAGTTTTTTTATTTTTTATTTCTCAATAATTTTAATATTAGATAAGTGTTGTTTTGAACGCAAGGTTCCCAATTATTGTAAATGGCATGATAGACACGATCCTGCAACGTTTAATATATAATTTATATGTTTAATATTATAGAGACTGGATGGGTAATAAGTGTTTTGGTCGGTAATAAGGTGAAAAAATGCTTTGATATGCCGTGGTACTTTATTGTTAAACCTATTGTTTATTGACTGATTCCTGCATTCCAACGTCGTCTTAATCATAAATAGTTCTTAAATATATTTGATTTGATACACACACAATTATTTTTTCTGTGTTGAATTTGTTTGTAATATATTTGCATATTTTTTTTGCTTTATAATATATATAATATATATTTGTATAAACATTGCTTTGTCTAAAAAATTCCTTCAAGTCAATTACCTAAAAAATAGTATGTTTTATGCCTCTTATTTATATATTAAAATACATTATATTTGACGTCAATAACGTTAGAAATTAATCTGTTTCATATACATTGTAGAAGTAAAAAGTCGATAAATTACAGCTTTTAGTAGAAATATCGTAATTTATCGACTTTGTTATGACCGTTCGTATATTTTATGACAAAACTGAAATTATATTATGAGAAAAAGTTTTTAAATTTACTATTTAATAATTTGTACTAACAAGGTTTACGCATTTACCGCAAGATATTTAAAAAAAAAATTGCAGTCACGCTTAAAATATAATCCGAATCACCCTGTACACGAGAGGTTCATTGATCTCCATTTATTTCCATTGAACACGCTCCCGCTCTGGGGCCCTGACAGATGCCTCTCCGTAATCCGATCAGCAATTAAGTAATCTGTTAAGCAATATGGGAAGTAGTTTGCGGCCACCACTGCAGGTACTCGTCAGATGCACCGGCCAGGTATTTGTACAAATAAACCGATGAGGCGAATCGATTCGGGGAATCGAAAACTGGACTGCAGTTACGCTTGCCGAGCCTTCTCGTGGTTCCCACTGGTTAGTGGAGGCTGCCAGGCCGTGGGTGCTAATTAGCAGTGTACGGCAGATGAATTGACTTGTTAATTAGTAAAGAGGCCACAGGTAGGCAGTTATACCTTTTATTTCAGCTTTAGTATATCACGACCTCCAGTCATTACCGACTCACTTAAAGACATTAACAAAAACTACAATGTTGGCCAAGGTATTTCACGTCGTGAAATTCTTCTTACGAGCTTAATGATGTTACGAATTGCATTGTATCTCTAAGCAATCTAATTTATGTCATATTAAAAAAATATATATATTAATCAAAAGTAGCATTATTTATATTTGATATGATGTTTTCGAATGTCCTGACAAAGTTTCTTGTACCATTGTGTTAGTGTTTGTAAACATTATATATATCATATAAAACAAGATTGGATATTTTCGACCGTATCTAGTGAGGTGGCTACAAGTACAGAAAAAATACCGAATTCGGGAATAATATATTTGTAGAATAGAACTTTCAACTATTGTTTATTAATAAATTGCATTTGAAGAAAAGAAAGCATAAATTACTGGCCTTTGAAAAATGTAATGTTTATGTTATGCATTTTAAGAAATTTTATACGTACTATATATATCTAATCGTGTATGTATTAATTGTACTGCATCACATTGCAGTATGCCTTGCCTTTAGGTTTTTGTCCATCGTTGATACCCCGCTTATAAGTAATCAGGTCATAAAACCGCTGCCTCTATATAAATAACATTATTAATTAGTTTTTAATTTAAACGCGGTAATTTTATATCGCGTTTTCAGCCCACAAAGCCCGCGGCTCCGGCGACGCACAGTGCTCCGGCCGTGCGACGAATATGGACAAAAACTAAAATTATCACCATCTCTGTTGGCGTTGGAACAATCGTCTCGTGTTTAGCAGTTTTTTGTTCTCCTCCTCTCGAATCTTAAGAGGCGGCTGTGGTTACACGTCGTGCCCCTCGCAGCGAGGAAAAATGTACGTAAAAACAAAATCGGTCGGTGCCTGCACACTCCGCCCGGGAGTTCAATAATCGTAAATGGTCAATTTCGTAAACACGAAATTTGTTGTTATTCCCACGTAATATGGCACAGATTTTATGTTATAAAATGATTTCTTCATCTTCAATAATTTTATTGCACGTCATTAAAACACCTATGTCGAATTTGAGACTTTTGGACTGCACTGAACCTGTGCAAGCATGTCGAACACCTGGTCAAAGTTTGGACTCTAGCAATTAAAACTTTACTTGCAAAAGTACACAAGAATAAAAAATAAGAAAATCTGACTTACCTCCAACTCACTTATTTCCCTTTATTTATTATTATTTGACTAAAAAATGAAGTTTGAAGCATATCAAATATTTGTTGAGATTTTCAGCGAATGTTATTTTTTTAAAACATAATTATAACAAGAAACTTACGACTTTGTCAAAATATCCTTTACAACTGTAATTATTGACACCTAGCTTAACCATTGTAATAAAAACTATCTGATGATAATAATCTATCCCAATGGTGCGTCGTTACTATTATTAGTCTTTCAGCACGCAAGATTTAGTCTTTATCTTGGCTCAGTGCTTCGAATCGTGAACTCCTGATTGACAGATCACAAGTCCGATCCCTGCCCTGGCAGGCAAATATAAAACTGACGTAATTGGGCTCAAGATTATTTTTGTCTGGTAACTATGTATACTGGCATTGCACGGGAAGCTAATAACAAAAGTACAAAAAACCATAATAAAACATTATTATAATTATATTCATATTAACACTGCCACCTGAAGGAGTTTAATGGATTAGTAAAAAACATGTATTATTACTACTACATTATAAATAACGTGATATGTTCTAAAAATTGTATATATGTATGTGTACATTTGGGTTATCCGTATCTCGACGAAAGAAGCATTTTCCCAGTACACCTGTTAAGGGTCTAAGTCCCATACTCGAGTTTTTTTGATCATTTTCTGGTCCGTTTTGCGAAAAATCGACTGCACCAATCAAAAAAATTTAAATTTAAAAAGTTAGATACATCCCTTCTTCCGAACAAAATATTTTTTCATTTCTTGTAAATTTACTTATAATAAATATGTGTTTTTCCGATTGAAGTGTATGAATTTGGAGATTCGTCATGTCCCTGTTCTAAGAGTCCTAAATATTTAATAGTCTATTTTTCAATTGGAATTAAAAGATTAAATATAAACCCTGTGCGATATATTGATTAAAAAAAAAATATTTAACAAACTTTGGTTTTGAAAAATCGTCATTAGATCCAATTTTTCAACATCTTCAAGATTTTATTTCACCCTGAAAATGGACGTTAATTAAATATAAAAAAATGGATAAATATAATTTATAGTTTTTTTAATATTCTATAGAAAAAATCAACTTTCTGCATAGAAAAATAAAGTGACAATTAAATTAATAAAATGACACGATTTCGCCGGGTAAAACGGTTCTTTTTTTTGTGGCAGACGGGGGATGGACACCGAGCAAGGTTAGGTAGCAAGACCCTTAAGTCTTAAACGCCATCCTCACTTGAGGATGACATGATGAGGAAAACAACCCCTGAAGTAGGCGCGGCGCATAAACGTTAGTTTTTTTTTTCTTTATTAGTTGTAGATAGTTTTTAAAATCTACAACATAGATAGACACAGCGAGCAAGCCACCGGGCGTGCTCGCTTCCTTCCTGGCGAATGCAGAGCCGGGCCAGTCTCGGCGAGTCCCTGCCGCGCCGTTACGTGTGCCAAATACCCGCCAGTTCGAGTCTCGCCGGAGGCTGCGGGCTTCGCCGAACAAACAGGATTCGGCATCTTCAATTACGCGGACTGCCGCATTCCGCACAGTAACAGGCGTTATTCAATGCACTGCGTGGACCCGCAACGTGCAGGCGCCGGCTCGTGCACTTGCTCCTGACAACGAGACCCGCTTTTACCTTTACGGTATTAATTCTTTTAACACACTCTAATTTTCAGTTTACCAAATAGAGGTTATCAATTCTCAATATAATTCTTGATCTGAAACAACTCGACCCTGCTTGTAAAGCCGACTACAAAGGCAGCGATACAACTTGCCAGCCAAAGGCGTCTGTATTATTTGAGTGTTCACGAATTGTGCAAAGGAACGCGCTCTCACAATTGTCGATATATATAAGATGAGTTATAAATTCATAATATTAAAAAAAAAAAAAAAAAAAAACGGCTAGGGATTTTTTTGCGTATGTGTCTCCTATATTTGGTGATTCCTAAACTCTGTTATAAGTATTAGTAAAACGAACTTAATTCACAATATGTTGTTGCTTAGTTTAGCACTTGTTACAAAATAAACTTACTGTGTTTGATTTTGCATCTGGGTCACTTAAGCTTGGCATATCTTTTGATATATAACAATTATTAGTATGCCAAGCATTGATTTTGAATGTATATTTTGAAATCGCTTACACACGCAACCGTTTAAAAAAGCTGACTGCGGATATGCCAATTTATACTTAATAATATTGTTTATTTTAATAACTGCCTAGTATTGCTATAATATTAATATTGTGGCGCACTTAAAGTACATAATGTATTTGATAAAATCGGAGCTGCGTTTAGTGCTAGTATTGTTAAAACATCCTGCGGTAGACTTCAATTCTGAATTCACAGCTGTATTCTCAGCACGTGTAAAATAATATACATAATTTATAACCACGCTTTTTATTGCATTCTAAATAGAAACTATCTAATAGCAGCATCATATGTACTTTTAAATTATCTGCATGTAATTTTTTTTGCACAAAATTAATCTCATATACTCACCAGTATTGGGTTCATTATAATAATCTCATGTTTGTAAACGGTTTCAAAATTAAATATAGCATTAATCTAAAAAAAAATAATAATAATCGCTGCACACTGATAGAATATTAGTATTTTAATTAAATATTTGATCATATGTGTATAATCATTTTCAATTATTCACATTAGTAGCTTGTCATTATAATAGTTACATTGCAAGCCCAGTTTTGGCCAATTGCACGAGTATTATTGAGGCAAGGTATTTCAGGCATTCTTTGTGATGTTCTATTAAACAAGTCCGTTCTCTTTAGAAAGGATATTCTCTCCACAATCGTCCCCCGCTGAGGTAACCTCGCGACCCGTACACAAATTTAAGTCACTCTAACATGCATGCAATGTACAACTATATATTATATTTTTTGCACATGTGTGTTCGTCTTCCGTGTGTCCATTTTTTATTTGGCTCCATTTGAATATCTCTCTTAAAAGGTGCTCAGCGATTTAGTTGCATCACGTTTGCTTTTGTACTATTATTGATTTTTTTTTCATCAGAAGCCTTACATAGAAACATCCTCACCCAGATAATCTGAATGACTAGTTGTACACCGTGGTGATTGTTATGCATTTGGTTCTGAACGATTTCGAAGTCCGTAGTTGTGTATCTAAATAGCAAGTGGGAGGCAGTGGGATGAAATGAGAAAGCGATTCTGAACGTTGTAATAAAAGCGACAAAAGAGTTTTAGCTTCCCTGTAAGTCTTTTTCAATGAATCCGAGACCTTGTTGTGGAATTTGCGTTATTCACCAGTTTAAAAGCGCGTCTTTGGATGTTGTCGAGCATATCAAGCAAGAACCTTGAGAAACCAGTCCTCAGGTGACTGCAATACTTCAGGACAAGGCGTTTCTGCATTTTATATAAGCTAAGTGCTTGTATGTCAATGAAGCATTGACGGGTTTTATATAAGAAATCTGGTTTCTGAGATGCAAATTCGATTCTAGAGATGGGAAGTTCTGGTTTTTTTAATCGATTGATTCGGTTATGTTAAATGGTTGAATTAGCCCATTTGATGCGGGCGATTAGAAGATCTCGTGTCCATGTTAATCTTCTTCCGGTAGTTAAAGAACAGGGTGGTCTAAGTTGCGCTAATGGATATCAATTACGATACTTGAATGCAAAATGTATCACTCGATGTATTTTTTTTGGCATGCATTAAGTATTATAATATTTTAACTGGATGAATGTTGATTATTTATTTTTTATTGGAGTTTAAAGAGATTAATACAAAATACAGAAGGCGTATAACTTTATAAATGTTAAATATTATTGTATTAAAAGACCTGAAACGTCTTCAATTGAAAGTTATTTTTGTTAACATTTTTGTAATATATAATTGAGTGCTTTTGCATTATTTTTTAATATGATTATGCATTTTATTTTCATAGAAATAAATTATAAAAAAACTAGATATTCATCACAAATTCTATAACATTGTAGCTTGAAAATGCACGAAATATTACCACATTTTACAAAAACTCTTTTAAGGTAGTTTTATAAGTAAATATTGTTAAATTGTTTATTTTAAAAAAATAACGCAAAGAAAATTTTTTTTTATCGATATTTTAATAACAGTCTTGGTTAAGAAAATGTTTATTTTTTTTCAATTGTATTGTTGTTGATACTTGAACATGCAATGCATTTACGCACGCCCGAGCGATTAATACGCTCGGATCATTTCATGTATCGATAATTATATAATTTGCGAAACCCGATAATCTGATGCGCATTTTGGACTCCCTCGAAGAATGTGGTTATGATTGGGTACATGCTAGAAAGCATAACTTGAATTTCCAGTCTACGTGCTCGGAGGTATCACAATCAGCTCCGTGTTCTTCAGCCTATCATGCCGCCTCAGCCACTCCAAGTGTCCATTATTTTAACTCCCGTATATATTGAAAATACTAATAAATTGAAAATACTCGTTACATCGAAACTAATCGCCTGTTATGTACTGAAAAATACCCGAGAAACTGTAAGATATAAATATTCATACAAATTAAATTAATGTGATATACAACATCTGATAAATTGTTTATGGTATGTCATGTCGTGTTTTTTGTGTGTGATTTTTCATCACTGTCCGTAAAATGTTTGTCAATGGCTATTTTTAATTCAGTTATTTTTAAAATATATATTTTTTATTCTTAGAAGTATTAAGAAACTACATGTAAGAACATGTTTGCGCCAATACGTTTTAATAATTACATAATGAGATAATTTGACTTATTAAAAGCATCTAAATATAAATGTGACGTTGAGATGTTTCATCAAAATATACAAGCTTGCTGCAAAAGTGTTGAGTATTTGAATTTAAATATTTATTACTTACGACAACGTATAATATTATTTAACTATGTACATCAATCAATGTTTTATTGGTGATGCTTTTAGAGAAAATATGTAGTTGATAAGTATAATCTTAAATTTTTCTTGCAACCGCATGAAAAAATTGGCATGCATCTTATATAATGTACTTTCTCGTGAGCAAGAATAATTCCTTAGTTATTTTGGTTTGCAGTCTCCTAAACTCTTCTGTCGGCATCCATCCAAATGGACGTATAAACCCAGTTCGCTTCGGTCGTCCATTTTATTGCCCCCAACGCATGCTTCTTCCTGTTGAATTGTGATTTCCGTGTCTACAAACTTTTCCAGGATGTCCACTTTTCGTTATGCAGCATGCTCATAAATCTCCATCACAATGCTGACAGCCAGCCGCACACTGCCAGTCCAAACAATGAATGCTATTATGTGTTGATAGTGCTGAACGTGGAACAGTTTCGCACTCTTGAGGTCTTTTTCTCCGCTGTGTTATTTTCTTCATTTCCCCTTGTTTCCTAGCGATGAGTAGTACACCTGAGTAATTGTGAATAATCACCTGCTTTTACAGTAATGATATCATCAGGCGAGCTTAGTCGAGCCCATGTAATTACCCGGCACTTATGGGGCTAATAGCAGTTGGCAGATATCACGGGCCGAGTCGCGGGAAGTTCAAGGTTGTCCGACATTTCCTTCGCCAGACGAATCTCTCCGGACGACTCGCGTTCGGCAATTACTACACTCGCGTGATTAAACGGTTCAGCTCGGCTCCAGCACGGGCGGTTCTAACGGTGGCCGAAAAATGAATTGCCTTCAAAAAAAAAAACCGGCGCTGTCGGCTGGATTATAATTCGGTTACCCGTGCTGTTGATTGGTTGTTCATTTGCTGCCTTGGGCCCCGGGCCGCCATCTTGTTTGCCGTCTTCCCCCCGCGGAGATCGTGTGTCCACGATCTGTGCTATTCGGAATTCCGTTTTCACCGCGATTCCTCAAATTCTCGTGTTCTGATCTTAATTACGCTCGTAAGCAGATTTATCGCTTGTCCGATTCGCGGCGAACTACAAAGTGAATTTGTTTTTATTTTGATTTTTCTTGATTCTCGTTTGTGTAAACACGCCGCGTCGATCGGCGCCGAACGGGTTTGATCGTAAAACACTATCTGTAGAAAAATTATGACTTTCAAAGCGAATTCTGATCTCGGATGCGAAATTTATGCGAAAATTTATAGAATATTAGCTATTTAAGTGTTTAACAATCCCCTGCTGACACATTCGAGATATATTTTATTATTAGCCGTGGGTATTTTTTGAGCGTTTATAATATACCAGAGCGTTGCTTTGTGGGACCTTTCGTGATATGAAACGCTCGTTTTGCTTCTCCTCGACTACAGTGCGGACTCAGTATCTGAAGTGTATCGAGTGGCGCCCTATATGGACTCCTCCTCGCCCGAGTGTGGTGCTGGCCATGTGTAACAGGGCGCCATAAATATCTGCAAGTGAAAGGTATTAAAGAATTATTTATGATGCCGAGCGCAGTAGAGCACGGCCGACTCGCCCAGGATTAACAACGAAATGAGCTGCCAAGCGCCTGCATGCGCTCTCAATACATCAATAATAAATGACGTCTTTAAACATCTCTCTGTTTCCGTTTTATCACGATTTTACAATCCCTGATAGTTCATGTATGATTTTTTATGAATCGTACCACGCTGTGACGCAAGCGTTTGATCTTATCACGCCATACCTACGTACGCTTGTATTATATCTATGGCGTCCCATTTCTTTTCATATAGTTATGCAAAAAAGCGATGACTATCATCTTATTATACCCAAATATATAAGAGTTTACCGTTACATCCTTAGGCCTTATTCTGAGATAGTGAATTAAAAATTCCAACGACTGCGAAGACACAGTATTTGCGTGGTTGTAATAAAACTACGGACGGATTTCTTTCCGTTAATTGAAACGGAATTAACAAGGCGTTATGGTTCACGTCCGAACATTTGATACATAGATCATAGTCGCCTCAAAACTGGTGTGTTTGATTCCAA
This sequence comes from Atopsyche davidsoni, assembly GCA_022113835.1. NCBI lineage: Eukaryota > Metazoa > Arthropoda > Insecta > Trichoptera > Hydrobiosidae > Atopsyche > Atopsyche davidsoni. The sequence continues at coordinate 1,517,821 of JAILWY010000006.1, read as the reverse complement.
ATAGCGGTAAAGCGAAGATACTTTTCGACTCGGGGACTGGTTAATTTATCATGTGGTGTAAAAAAAATAGAATTATTGTTGTTGTGTTTTCCTGTGGGGATATCTCGAACGGGCCCACGAAGGCTATGCATCATCTCGGACTGTCACCGAGAGAAATGTTCTTCGACAGTTCGTGTCGATCGCGCAGTAACGTCCCGTGGATCTTCTTCACGCTGGACCGATACAACGGTTTTAATAGAAATCCATCATGTATTACGCTTTACGATCTGTCAAACTTATTGGAAATGACAGAGGTGATAGTTTTGAATTTTACAGCAGTTAAAAGTTATTGTGTGGTTAAAAAAATCTGTGTACAGATTTGTCGGAGCTGGCGTTTGCCGCAGATGTATTAACGGTAACAATACAGTAAGATTTATGCCAGCAATCGTTAGGTATACTTACTGGGGCCGAATATATTTTATTATTCCTTATTGCGGTTCTTTCTCGAACGCACGCATTTAATACAGGTATTTTTTCTCTGCGGAATTGAAATGTTAATATCATTGATAGAGGTACTTTAAGAGATTCATGATCCGTGACGGACGAAGGCAACAAAGTAGCATCGAGTGTATTAAGTAGCCGTTTCCGAGTGTGGCCGTTTTTTAAAATAAAAATTTCCTTTGTTCTGCGCACCTCATCTGGTGGTCCATCGGTGATATATTTTTATAAATAACGCACGAAGTAAACTTGTTCTTGAAATTTCCCAGTGCGTAGACACAATTGACTCAGAACCTAATCCGCTGGTGAATAATCGTATGTTCCCTGTAGTGAGTTCGGAATCTTTTGGGAGGCACATTGCGATTATATTATAACTGAATTGCAGTGATTATAATGTAATATTCACAGATGGTCTGACTTATTGAATATCAAACGTGTTATCCACCCACAAAGCTTAATGCAACAATATTAATTGTTGCATTAATAATCATGTATCTGGATCTTGAATCAGTTGAATCACATTACTTTTATGTCCATATCCACCATGTATTATATTTTATTTATACCTCTTGGACCCTAATTGTTGTTGAGAAAAATAATGATTTCCATATTTTGATCTACACCTTTTGCCTAATTAATCTCCATTACTTTATATTAAAAATTCTACAGTTTCAATAAAAAAAATCTGTCTAATTTGTTACGTCGCACTTAATGACTTCTTGTAAATTCAAATATTTTCAGAATATTGACTTTTTTACAGTACATATTTAAAGCCAGTAGTCTCGTAGAGTTTTACAACTGATATACCAGCATCGATTCCTGGCCGGAGCGATCGCAGCCGATGATCTCTGATTGTAACAAAAAATCGACGTTGACAAATTGATCCTGTCGCTAGATAGATGGATGGCGCCATGTTTAGTAAGATATATTTTATGTATTCTCTGGCGATACCCTGACATTATCTCTAAACGGGAAAGAAATTCTAAAACACTGACTTATTGCACTGTTAATATATTGTTTATTGCACCAGTGATTTTATTATGTTTTTTTTTGTTAAAAATTCATTTCCTCTTTTAAAAATGACTATCAAATTAGAGTTAAATTCGTGAATGTTCTGAAATAGTCATTTGATTAACGGAGTACCGATTTTGTGGTCAGTGATTGTCCTTGGTCGGATGTCACCACTGCTTCGGTAGACTAATGCTGGTCGGGGGCTCGCGTGTGACGCAGCTGCGAGGTGGCCATGAAAGTTATTCTTGCCGAAGCTGTCCATCCTATCTCCATCTAACCTTCCTGCATCACATAACCGCATGTAACCGGCCGGCGTTCCTCGCATACCCGCTTTTTTACTCTTCTGCGCCGGCCAACGGCCTCCTCTATCTATTCCTGATGAGCTCTCCACCAGAGGCATGTCCTCGTCCTTTTTTCCTGGAACCACTCTTTGATTTGTTTTGTTTGCTTGATTTGAACAGGTTATATCATCAGTGCTCTACGTCAGGCCCGACAGTCACTCGCCGACTGTAGCGTGAAATGATACTCGGTACTTACTACGAGTACTTATCGGTTTATCTATAAATATGAGAATGTTCAAAAGCCCACTAAATCATTTTATATTCCTTTCCAATAATACTCAGGCTACAAGGTAACAATATTTATACTAATCAAATGAATTAACTAATTATATTTTTAAATTGTGTAAACAAAGAGTGATTTAACCGTGCAAAATAATCATTTTTTACGTTTTTGTTATGGCGTTACACTGATGCATCAGATTGTGCTAACGTTTTTATATACAGTGAATCTTTAATTTTTATTATAGATATATTTTTAATCTTTGGGATTTATTGGATGCTAATGATCACTTTTCCAGAAATATGAATGAGTTGTAAGATATTTTATGTATGTTTACGAGAGCTTATTATTGGTTTTGGAATTGCCAAACGCAGAACAATTGCTGGGAAAGACCTTGGCAACTCGATGGGCTATATAGGTAGCAGGAAGAGCGTCTCACATACACTTCACACAAAATTATCACGGCCATCTATCCTTTCAGTAAATGATTATTTTATCTATTCAATATTAAATAAATTTAGAAAAAGAAGGGATTATAAAAACAAAAAAATTGTGAAAAAATATTTTTACTCTAGTCAGCATATTGTCACGAATAGATTACCTTCAAACAAGAATGCTAACGATGTATTAAAATAAAAATGTAAAGACATCACACGAGCCTTGGGACCTTTACATTGTGCAGTTGGATTCGCGTGTAAACACGTCCGAGTGGCCCACGCTCGTGAATCACACACCTGCTAATGGCCGAGATCGTCCACTCATGAGATTTTAATCTGCCCGTCGGCATTCCATTGTCGTCCCCCGCTGAAAGTATTGCCCCGATCTTCTTTATTTTCTGTTTTCCCCGTGGCTTTCGGCCGCTCCAAACAAGGTTACGGCTGAGATGATTCACCGGGAGGAATGTCGCGCCCCCCGTCCAGGTGTCCCCGCGCCCACCTCCCTGCGCAGCCCGAGAAGCACTTAGCGTGGAAATAAATAGACTCGGATCTATTTGCGCTGCCGGCATTTGAGATACTGAAGCTCGCTGCTCAGGAAGATGCCACAGCCGATGACCTATTGAGTGGAAAGCCACCACACTATTCGATCTATTGATCCAACCTATGAGTATTACATTCCCACCATTGCTCGAGCAATCTCTAACCTATCGAGCATATTAATAAACGGATTTGACTCACTGAGGTATGATGCTTAGTCATCGATGTAATTCACTTAAAAATTACGCTTTAAGTTAAAAACTACCCAATGATTCGATTCACTAATGTAACCAGAACATAGTATCAAACGATAAACATTAGATTATCCTCTTAGAATTGAGTAAACTCCGTTGTGATTATTTTTTTTACAATTACTAGGCCTGCGTTTAAAAATTAATATTAGTGTATTATTCTAGGCAGTGAACTGATTTCTCTTATTTTAGGTCACATTATTTCATTTCACGTATTTTGTGTATAAATCAGCTAGCAAGAGTAATCATTAGCGAACATAACTGTTATAAATGAACGCATTCCAATGACAAAGCTTTCTTAGGGTCTGTGTCATTAAATATATTTTTTTATGTGTTTATTCAATATAACCAAGACCGACTCGCACGTGTCAAAAGAATCCCTCTTTGAAGTATCTCCCTCCCCAGATGCAGCGCTCGGGAGGCGTGTGCGCTGCAAGTTATCGGAGACAAATGTGCGTCTAAATCATCTTGTGCCGCGGGAAATATTTATTTAGGAAGTTATTCTGGGACGACGGCAGGAGGTGCCTCTAGCATCTGTATGAAAAACTCATTCCCAATAATAAATTATTAAATGCCGTGTTCACGATTTTTTAAAATTGCCTGCGATCAATTAGTTCCTCGACCCTTTATTTGGCTTATATTTGGTATTTATACGCAAAGAATAGCTTTTTTCTAATCTGATTTTTAGAATTGTTCTTGTCCATTTAGTTCGCATTTGCTACAAAAAAATACCACGTGCTATTGTATCAGTTCGTCGCGTAAATATATAACTAAGCTTACAAGGTTGGTCGTATTGAAGAGTTTGATAATACAATAGTCTTGAACTCAAACCGGTATTCGAAATCCATCAATCATAAATAACAAAGTGCAATTAAACAAAGAATTCAATATTAATTGGGATTGCAACAAAACTTATTATTCAGACAACCGCGCGCTTCGTCTATGGTATACAGCGCTATTTTTTCGAGCGTTTTTTCAACAGAGCGTAAAACAAGAAATCTGAGATAAAGTAAAAAGACTGACTGCTTTGACTTCCCGAAACCATATGGCGACCCGTGCCCACAGAACACTGGGTGTTTTTTTTTTCTGCTGCTTGAAGTGTGCCACATGTGATCGTTTGACTACACAGTCAATGTTCGCAGCTGCCTTTGGGCAACATTGTTAACTCATAAATCTCATCTGACCGGCCGTAGCACCGTCCACCGGTCAAGGTCCGCCAGGACCATGGCAGAGACTCTCAACGTCTTCGCCTCGATCTGCCAATGTAGAAGCATCATAAAAGCCGGACTTGACTTTGAAGGGCAATGTCAAGACTGACGCTGCAGTTGTGCAAGCAGTGAGGCTTACGTAATACCTAGATTTATTGCTGACAGCCAATGGCGTTTCTACGATACGTCTATAAAATACGCTTTTAATTGCTCACTTCAAAGATGACATAATAAGCGATGACTCTTGCGTCTCTTTGTGTTAAATATACACAAAATATTATTGTTACGTTTTCTTGCAAATTAATTTTGATGTCGTTACTATCGTTTATTTTTATTATGTGTGTTACTGCCGAAGTACAATGACACAGTGAACTGCACTAAATTTAGAATTGTGGTGATAACGATGACAGCTGTGAATATTTTTCTCTTATTTAAGATTTATTATGAATAAATATAGTTATAACAAATATAATTCATTAAAACGAATTATGCATTGATATTTCTATGTGATCAAATAATTATTTATTGCAAGAGTGACTCATTTTTCGATTGCACAACATTAGCAATTACTGATTCAATCATTAGTGTTCGTTAAGAGTTTTGTTTTCGTTACAAGCGGTGTGTACAAACTTTGAAGAGATTCCTTGCCTGGTTATTAACACGACGATGTACACCAGGTATTCCATCGTCTCGGGTTTGAGGTTTTCTACGCCCGTGACCCCGCTTGCTCGACTCTTTACCTCGTGTCGTATTGTTCTTCATACCGTTCGATCATGACGATGGACAGATTGCGTCAGCGCTGTATGCCGCGTCGTCCAGTTGGAAACCCGCGGATTTTTTCAATGAACTCTAATCCTGTGGAGTTTTTTTTTGTCGTCTTCTGATCTTGGCGTATTTTTTTCGCTAATCGTATTAAAGCTCGCGGTGATTTATTTCGAGCACGTATCAAAAGCATGGCATTTGCTGCCGTCGTTAGGCAACCGGTTTCTCGGACTCTTGGAAAATAAAACATTTGCGTATTGATTGCATCTCATTTGGTCAAAGTGCTTCCTAGTTGTCCAGACGTATTAGCGTTGAGGTTGATCTGGGTGCATTCAATTATGGCGACAAATGAAAACAAGTTTCAAAACAATCTGAATACATGCCAAATGTATAAAAAAAATCAAAACGTCTTATAAACCGATTACAGCTTCTACTAAAATAAACATCACGTCAGTATATGTATATTATTTCAGTAATATTAAAATCGTACTTTTTTTTAAATCAGCGATTCAACTTTAGAAATGACAAGGTAATGCAATGCAGTCATAATATCCCAAATAGGCGCTGACCATTTTAAGTTATCGGTTGATTTTTTTGTCCAGTTGTCCACCTGTTAAAACATTGTTAACCATTTGAATAAACAACCTTGTATTTTTAAAGAGTACACTTTTGTGCATTGTGTTGCCATGATTTGAGCTATAAATAACAATATTACAAGTTTTGTAAAAATAAAACCATCTGGGAAATACTATTACTTGAAGATCTATGCAGTTCATCCGCTGGCAGCTGCTGCTTATTGTCGTTCTTAAACGTGTTGTAGCTTGATATAATTTAGATCGTAGATTTAATCGTACACTGAATCGTTTAATGCAACAGGGATGGGTTCCGTTTCAATAGAGATTTTGAAGGATATTGAGCCATCGTCTGGATCAGTGGCTTTCAAACTCTTTTGGCCCACGGATCCACTATCATAGTCAAAATTTGCCCACAGACCCCCTTTCATAGTCAAAACTTGCCCACGGACCCCCTTTCATAGTCAAAACTTGCCTACGGACCCTGGTTGAAAAACTACATAAATTCATATTATAGACTAGTTGGTGCAAGTATCGACTCTATTGCGTTCCTGTATTAACCTACCTGACTCACCGCGATGTCTGTTATTACTTGTATTTTATGCATCTGTCTATATTTATATTTTACTTAGGTCGTAAAAATCGCTAATAATGTATTCATTGTTATTTATTTTAACTTCCATGCTAGTAAAAATGTGTCACAAATTTTTTTATTTTATATCAAACCTTGCGCGGACCCCCTGACGTTGTTCAAGAACCCCCAAATCGATTTTAATTTTCTAAGGACCCCCTGAATGATCCCAGGGACCCCCTGGGGTCCGTAGGGTCCACTTTGAGAAGCACTGGTCTGGATGAAGCCACCGTTTTGCAAGAGGCATGGGTTTTGTTTGGCATATGGATCGGACTGCAGGAGGCGTTGTCGCGTGACCGGCAGGAGTCGAGCAGGTCGGGAGAGTCGCTGCGTCTATTTCGGCCCTCCCGTTGGACATGTCCGCAAATATATTGGATAGTCACCCGCCGGTCCTGAATCACGCGGCCCAACTGGATCGAAACGTAGAATGCGTTTATAATTGAGTCGGCTTGGCTGTTATTTTTAACAATGGACCGATGCGTTCGCCGGACACGTGGGGCGCGCGGGGATCCATTGCCCTCGCGCTGCACGAAGACACTGCCCGGCGTGACGGATCCGATTAGATCCGATCGAACCGGGAAAATGCGACAGTACCGGCTGTAAATTCAGACCGTACAAAATAAATCAAATATATCAAAATATCAAACCCTTTGACCGCTTCGTTGTGTAGCGGTTAATATTCGGGTTTGCTTACAACTGTTTTTCAAATAAACAAAACAGCAGGTGAAGCTCTTATGTGTCTCTGAATACCAATTAGACATAGCCGCAATAATCTCTGAATGCTTCCCTTTTCGCTCACGGCCTCCACTCTTGCTGACTGGAATGGTTTATTCAGTTCGAATAACTTCTCCTCGTGTGGTGCATATAAACATTTTTTTTTATAATTTTTCATTGAACTTATAAACGCTGCTCTACAAGCAGTGGTTAGTGCTGTAGCTCTGGTGTTTACCTTGTAATTACTCTAAGATAGCTGATGAGATCCGTTTCGAAACATCATTCTTTTAAATGAATTAAAATATTTCCGATTGTTTTTTAACGCTTCGAATCTTTTAGAGGTCAGAAATAAACATGAAGCCATTTTCGTTCAAGATGCCAAGGTCTCTATTAATAATCTGAAAACCAATTTATAAACTTAAGATTTAATCACGTCCAAAGGTTCGTTGCTCCTGCAAGTTGGCGTTGACGTATAATTAGAACTTAATAGTATTTAATATCCTATGGAATTCCTATATTGGAGTGCAGCCCGAAATAGCCACCACCCAGACCTTCCGTCTCCCCTAAGTATCCCATCCATCATACGCACCAGCAGGCAGTCGCTATCACCTTCATTGCACAAGGCTCTCCAGGCCTGCTCAGCTTCCAGTTGCCATGACTCATCCTTAATGTTCCCGGCTGCCGTGATGGACGTCCGACTCTTTGTCGCCCAGTCTCCTCAAACAGAACTTCACCTCTGACTCATCCTGCAATTCGTTTTATTTGCCTCTTTATGGTGCGTTACTTTACAACCTGTCGTGTTTGAAGGCCGCACGTTGTCTTTGTTGCTTGACATCTATGAGTCTTTGATAAATGATAAGCGTATGCGATTCAAAGTTTTCTGCCTTAAAGAAGATATGTGCATCTTTGCGCACACGAGAGTGATGCTATTTTTGATGCATTTCTTCGATAAAGCACTTTATATTGATAATAAATTTTATAGTAGAATTATTAAAGTAAGAAAGCTTGTATATTTACATGAAACTTTTCAATGCTACACAATTTATTTTTTCATCATTACATTTAATTGTTTACATCAAAATATTTCCTGTTGTAAATTATTGGTTAATGAACACAATTTATATTTGTTTACCCCTCGGGGGTTAGTTTGAATTTAATACGATATCTTCTTTGCTGAACAATAACAAAAAAATATTATTTGAATAATCCTTTATGCAAAGCCTTTTTTTGCAAATTGCACATTTTATTATTATAATATATTTTTTGTGGTAAACCTTTCATTTGGTTCAATAGCGATTTTATATAAACTGTGGAAAAAAAATTATTGTGGTAAATAAAATATAGTTGGCTTTGATAAACTTGTGGAGTCTTCTCTTCTTCTGAACAGATTTTTTAAAGCCAGTTCACACGAAGCATGTTAATTTTAACCTCTTTATCGCCTATTACATACAAAGGCACTTTCTTCTCCGCTTCTGAAGTGTGTTATATCAACATTGATAAGATTATTAATAAAGAAGTTGGCATTCTCATTATTATATCCATTCCAGTTGATGCCTCCGATATTGCAAGAAAGTGGTCCACCCGTATTATTCCATTTTTTACCGTCCATTCTCGCTTGACAAAGACTGAATACAATCTTGACATGTGGCTCATTACATTTTTTCCTCTGACCCAAATTATTGTCGTGGAATTATCTGCGAAGACACGCGATTCGTTTTATTTGCTCCATTATGTTGCGTTTGGCATTTATTACCTGTCTCCTCGGAAGGTCGGCCTATTCGCACTCCCTTGATTAATGGCTAACTTATAAGGCGGCGGATCTTAAACACCCCGCGAGCACGCTTCTCAGATGCTATCTATCAAAATAAACGTTCACGTCCCATTGTTCAGCGTTGTTTCGATCGAGAGTCCGATTGGCTCGAAGGCGATAGCTTCTCGGATGTGGTCCTCCCCTGTGTTTCCGCAGGTATCCGCCGTGCTATTAGGCGGATCTGAATGGGAATGAACTAAGTTGCGGTTTCGCTTCTCTCGTTATAAGCTCACTGTATCGAGTGGCCGAGTGATTGACGGCTGTGCACATTTGTTGATCGGTTCATTACAAAAACACTACCGCTTCTGCAAGTTGCATGTATTTATTGCCGCAATTTTCCCGTCGCGTTAGCTTCCACGGTTAATCTTGAATAATTTCCAATAACCGCATTTGCATCGCTCCTTTTTATCTCCATCCGCACCGCAACATATGGCACTGTACAAGACTGCCTCCAGTTTGCCCACAATGCCTTCTCCCCGCCTTATAGCAGATTGTGTAACGATAATTCCACCGGTCAATCTTGGATAGCGTTTAAAGCCATATAAAAGTCGCTAATGTCTTTTCTGTTTCTTTGTGATTGAAATTCCTCTCTTTGTTGGCTGCCCTGAAAAGGAAAATTACCTTGCATGACTCACTTTTCACATTAGTGAGTCTGGCCAGCGCATTCGAATAGTTTTGCGGTTTGCTTAGCCGTAAGAATGCAATACCGAGCTAGGTAGGTCACGCCAGACTCTATACGAATAACGCTTTCGAGTACCTGTAAACAAAAACATACCATAAATGTACCCGCTCAGTCATCGATTTATAAACACTCACTTGTAAATTGACCTTTGCATTTATAATTAGCATTTAAAATAATTCTGTTATATTTTTTTCTTAATTTACCGCTGGTATATAATTATGTTCGTATTTACATATCACGCAACGAATAAGGAAAACATACAAATATTCATGTATATGCTGCGAATCATATAAGTACCCGGTGGATATAAACTCTCAATGAAAAACGACTGCGTATTTTTTTCCCTAATTGACTGCTTCAATAATTTATGCTGGAAGCATCATGGGGTAACTGTTTTCGAACGCCCACTAATACTCGATAATTATTCTGCTCCATGTTAATTTTCCTCTCCCTAAAGCCGCATCAATCGCTGGCAACAAAATTAGATTCATAGTCCCCGTTCGTCGCCGTGCCGCCGACCATATGCGCGTACACCTTTATATGGACCACTTCTCTGGAAACAAACAGGAATACTTTTAGATTATTATGGAGCCAGCCTCCCCGGGAGCAGACACGTGCACTCTGTTTTTCCAGTGCTGGTAGTGTGGCCACCCGCTTGTGGTAGACGACCAAGCCGAGAATTCATTTCTACACAGAGCTATTTACATACTAGTACCATTATAACGTAATAGAGTTCAATTGGTTTTTAATCAAAACGTTTATTTATTTATCGAAATTTATTAACCTGCTCAACTACCTTAATCATATTAACTATAAATAATACGTCATTTGGTTATTCATCAAGTCTGTCGACACGTGTATTTTTATGTCAAAAATTATTAAAACAAAAAAAAACAACAGATAACATTTTACTTGGTCTTATACATATGCTTTTCTAATTATTCAAAGTTAGTAGTTACCTTTATGTATCAGCTATTGTTTAACATATACTGAAAACATGTATTTTATAAAGCTTTCAATGAATTATTGAATAGTTGTAGTAAGTTGTAAGCAAATTATTTTTAATGCATGTGATATGAAATAGTCAAGTAATTTTAAAAAAAATTATACGACTTGAACTTTAGTCCATGGAGCTATATTTACTCTCGTGCTATTAGTTCTCTCCGCGGTGATCCTTCCCCTCTTGATGTGTCCATATATTTATCGCCAGCATCCTTCGTAATGGCTTCTTTGCTGAGAGGATTATTCAAATGAGTCAATAAAAGCCTCCCGATAAGGAAGCGATGGAAGCCTCTAGAACCGATAGCAATCGCCTTTATTACGCTATATTTTTTACATACAAACAACATATTTACTATGATCCTATTTCGTTGACGTTTCGATGTCAAGATACAAATGGGTTTTGAATACAATGTCTGCAGTTTTATATATATTTTTTTACCTGACTCACCGAAATCTTGTTATTCAAATCCGCAAGTCCCGTTTATATTTTGATATGTGACCTTGACGTATTTTACAAATGACATATAAATGCTAATTTTAGTAACTTTCTAGCATATAAGTTTATTATGTTTTTTTTTTTGGTAATATCTAAAATTTCACCATCGAGTTGTTTTTTTTTTTTTTTTCGGTAACGAGTAGTTATCGTACCATCTCGTGTTTTTGTTAGTTATTCCTGATTACCGGTTGTTCGGAGATCTCTCTCGCTATAATTAAACAACTCTAACCGCGCTTCCACCGCTGCGTGTCATTCAGGTACATTACAATATCTAAAAACGTTTTCCATTTCAAGTAATTTTCACTCTAAAAACACGTATTCGACCGCAGCCCGGCTCGTTAGGTGCGCCGCGCCCTCCGGAGGAGACCCGCGGACGCTCTTCGCCCGAGGAATGCGGTTTTGCCTCGCCGCTGCATCGGGCCATCCCGCGGCTCGTCACATGCGATTATCCGGACTCCGTCAACTGTGCGGATCTTATCTTATCGCTGCCAAAGTTGGACTAATTGGAAAAAATACAGTTTCATCGCTCGACGGTCGCCGCTCTGCCTGCATGCGCACCCCGCGATCGAATCTCCGATCATATCGACGCGGTGTCCACTTCCCGTCGATGGATGCAAATCGTTTTAGAAATGGCATGCCGCTACCATTTTTAACGATTGCTCTTAATGAACGCAAAACACGGCTATCTTGTGATCGGCTGTTCTCGGCATTGTTTTGTGAGAGCTATAATTGGGCCGGTCGTTAAGCTGTACGCGCCGTCTTCCCCGTTTTTGTGCGGCCGAATTAAAATGTTTGGGTTTTTTCGTGAGCCTTAACACTTACTCTCCGCGAGATTACACATTACACGTGCAGAGTCACCACCTTTCGGCTCGGCGTCGAGAGACTTTCTCGGTTTCTTTTCGCATTATAACTACAGAGAAATTAAAAGGACTTGAAAAAAAAAAAAAACACGGATGTAAACAGATTCGCTTAGTCATACGCAAATCTGACGCTAATCACCGCGCGAATTAATCGTCACTTAGAATTGCTGTGAGCGGTTTAAATCGCCGTTTAACTAAAACCGCTTTTAACTTCGTTAAGTTGAATGCGAATTCCATGTGGGTATTTTACAGTGTAACTCTCGGTTATACTTGGACGTTTTTGCTTCACGAATTCATCGCAATTTACCGGCGTCAAACGGCCTGCGTGCGCTGCAACAAAGTAGCAATCGCAGCGCACAGTCGGCGCGATTCCTCGCAAACTGGTCTTCCGCCCATCGTCCAGCTTCTGTAAACAAGAAGCTAATGGCTCCGGTGCGGGTTCTCTCAGCGCCTGTCCTCGGAGACGCACGGGGGCTGGAACAGTTGTTCTGGCGCAATTAGCCCCGGCGAGAGGCGGCCGGGACGGTGTGACTTCCGACGTGCTCCGAACGAGCTCGATTGCAACGCTTATTGCTCCTTTTAGACCTTAATGGACGGCAGTCGTGGCGAGGGCTGGCTTATTTGGAGTTCCGTGCGTGTTGAAGACATCCTTGTGATTTACTACTCATTGATTGATTGGAGATTTTCTCAGTGCTCCTCACGACGTGCAATCTGATAAATAATGCAATATTTTAATGACTGTGAAGTAGAACCGAGAACACTTCCGTGTATCCTTATGGACCGACTGAGTAAACTTGAAGCTTCTAACATTTTATTTTCCGTATACGGCGCTTCGTTATTTGTTGAATCTTACAGTATATTCCATTGTGTTTGCTTATATTTGCTTTCAAATTATTGTCTTGATTTTTTTGCAAAGTATCTTATCTCTATTAGCAGTATAAAAATAATATATACAAAGCTGCTCTGAAATTCATTACAAGTCAAAATTATAGATGTTAGCCTTTACCATCGTTAGGTACTATCTCCTGTCAATAAATAACATATGCCTGAGGAAAGCTCTAAAACTTTTTGAATAAGCCATCTTTACAATTTTACTCAGATTCTCAGTAGTTTTCAATTATTTTTTCGCAGTGAAATTCGCAAACGTTTACTTGCGCGAGGCAGGCACAGTAAGGCTACACACTACACCGATACCAGATATCTCGTGTCGAGTGTCGGCAGTACGCGGGGCCTACAAAAATAGACCGTATTGGATGCGAACCGGCCCTGTGGCCTCGTCCAGTGGATCGAGTTTACCAGCGTGCCTCTGGTGTCACTAGGGGGGGAACCGATAAGCCTTTAGATTAGACGTTTACCTAGATACCTTGGTAACTATACCACACACGCAGTGACACAACTGAAAACCGATTTGCGACTAGTCAATAGCGAACCTATTTTTTAGCCAGTTTCCATTCGGTACTTACTGTCTTGCAGCGCGTGTAGCTGGCTATACAATATAAATATAATCACTTTACAATGTCTCGTGAGCTCCTTGATAATTCAATATATATATTTTACTCGTAACATATTTGATCAATTAATTATACGTTGAAATTCGTTGAACTTCTTGCTATTGTATGTTATTGTTTTGGCTAGAAATATAAACACTCGAACACATATTTTCTTTCCTAAATATCGACATGTATGCGTACATATATTTTTTTTTTACACTGTTCGTGCCGTCAATCAAAGATCGCAATGCTGTAAGTATGCCCTGCTCTCTCATGTACAAAGACTTAATAAGTGCTTATTTTTTCTCCTTCGTACTCACGCTGAGTACATTAATGATAACTATATGAATGTGCGTGTAATTTTGCTTCTTATTAAATGAGATGAAATTAAGCAGGATTGTGCAGTGACTCGATACACACTAGCAACACTGTTCCGTCATGCTGTGTTGTGTGCGTGACGCACATGCATTGCTGGCTTTGTAATTTCTTACTAGCAGTTTATAATTATCTACGTATTTTTATAAAAATAGTAACTTCTGTTATTAAAATTATTAACGATAATGTTTATATTGGTATTATATTTTTAATTATTTTTTCATACTGCCTATTTGTTGTAAATGTATACCAAAATATGATTTAAATCTATCGTATGGTTTTTAGAAATCTTAGCTATATCGTGTACAGATACACAATCAAGTTAGACGAGGTGGTGAAACATGTTGTTATCGGTAATTAATGGGTTGTGCTTTTATACCTGCCTTTGTGTTTTTTTGATGAACACACCTGTGAATAACCCTTCTACCCTTACATCTCTGTGTGTGGATCTACACCTCACTTATTATCCCTTATAACAATAAAAAATGAGTTTTCTAACATCGAAGATGTGTATTCAAATCTTAAAACGGTCGTGACTTAAAAGGTAAAAAAAAAAAACAATTCTACGAAGGTTAATATTATTATTCAATAATATAATATTATTTTTTTAAGAAATATCTGCAATATTAGTTTATTTTTAGATGTTACTTCCTTTTTGTGAAGATTATCTCCAAAAATGATGTTATTGAAATAACATTCAATATTTTTTTCCCTGGTTGGTGCGTACATTGTGGGGGTGGTGGTTGAGGCTGCCCAGGTTCAGGGATAAGTGGTTCCTCGAAGGTCTCGTGGGAAACCACGAGGGATGAACCTCCGGGACAGGAGCGTGGCTTTGGAATTATCTGCGGACACGACTCGACAGGTATTCTGGGAAACCTGGCCGAGCTGCACATTTGCACCAGATTGAGAGTTACGCCGCCTTATCGGCAGCCAAACTGCGCAAACAATGCATTTTGATAACAGCTCTAATGCATTTCAAGTAGTTGACAATAAACCATATCAAGCGTAGAAGCGATTTGAGTTTCTGTAATGAAGGTTTTAGGCATCAAAGATAACATTATACTCATAAATTACCGACTGACGCAACGCGATCTAAAGAATCAAGGTAATGGTTTTCGTATCCCATATCGATACTATTTTTTTTTATTATTACGTTATTTTTTGGTTTATTTCATATGTGCTATAAATTTTGTAGAATCACCATCAAAAAGGTGCAAAACTATTAATTTATTATTCAATGGCATTATGTCCCTTTAAACCTTTTCTTTCGCCCTACTAAATATTGCTACGCTACAACCAGCCTTACTGTACATAGCCTTATAAACCAATACCTGATATTGGTATGATTGTAATATTAAATATTACTTAAATATTAAAAGGGTAAATTGGAAGTTTATCTGTGTTCATGAATTTATCTTCTTAATTTTTTTATACTACAAACAAAAAATAAATTTATTGTGTTATGATCACGATCGGGAAGTAATTTACATAATTGAAATTTCTTCATATAGTTATGATAATTTAAAAATAAAATATATAATATAAACACATTATAGCACAACATTATTATGTATAAATTTGAATGAATATATTCTTCGAATTTCGTGTTCATAGCCAAGTGCTAATAAAATTTCTACACGTGAAAGATTTTGAAGGTTAAATTAAAATGATGTGATTAAATCTTTTGTTCTCGTGGATGCATCCAATGTTCTCTAACCCGTAATTTACAGTCGTTATCCCTGAGCGAAGACACGCATTTCGCTTTCTTCATACTGCAACGCATCTTCACACCAGACCGCATTCGAACTGTTAGATGTGAATTCCCATCTCGTCCGTCTTCCTTGCTGCACTTTTTACCTTTGCGACAATGCCCTCGAAATTATCATAATTTTGCATCTCTGGCGTACGGACAGTCGTGTTAAGACTCGCTTATTAAAGTACGACGCTGTTTTTCGCCTGTCACATCAAAAAGCCGAGTATTTCTTTCACGAAGCGCGAGACGTCAATTTGCAAGTCAAATGACGGTCTTCTTGTCAATTCACAAGGTTTTTTTTTTGAAGTTGTCGATTTTTGGATAATACAAGCATTTCCCATTGAAAAAAACGTTTGGACGCACATCCATAAAGGGTTTTTGCCTGTCGTTTAAGGCAGAAATAAACTTGTCAGTATATCTATCACTCCGTTTCTGACCGCAACGCAAGAGACAATGTCGAGCTGAATCGAAGCACATTTGCATTCTCGAAACGAGTTTTTTTTTTCAACGGACATTAAAAACCGGGCACCCATTTCTTACTATGAAACTTTCCAACATAAAGTAAACGTAATTAAAAAAGCAATGATATGGATACAAATAGACAAGCCTGACCTGATTGGCCATATCGAGATCGGCTAACTCCAATCCGATCGACACAGAATAAACGCACCCATCTTTGGTATCGGCGATACATCTTGACGATAATTCGAGTTTATCGCTAGGCGAGTAATTGCTGAATTCTTGACCGGTAGTTAATTACTTTTTTTCCTGGGCGTCGCTTAATTTCCCTGTTAATGTATTTCAATTTAATATTCAAATATAAATTTGGATCAGCCGGCCGGAGGGCGCGTTTAATCCGCGTGTCGAAATTGACAATTAGATTGTTTTGTGTGTGTAATTAAGGTGGATATCGAATTTGTGGTTTATCTGCATTACCAGTAGTTCTATAGAGTCTCTAATTTGACTAGAGAGCACCGTCTATTGTAATAATAAATCAACATTGAATTACAATTTAGGTATATTGGCTTTAGCATTGGGTGCTTTCCCTTTTTATATTGCAATGCTTCTAGCGCTGAGCAATGAAAATAAGATTTTTTAATTGGGGCTTATGCTTTCTAGCTGCCCAGTAGTCGATTCCACAATACAACATCGTAAATGAACAGCGCAAAAAATGCTGAGAGTTATATAAATAATGTATCTTATCATAATAGTATTTACACTACGCAAACTCAAATAAAATATTCTGTTTTTATTTGGACACAAAAGTACTATTTAATAAAAACTACCTGTTTCGGCAGTCACGATTGTTCTTGTTGACTTATATTTCATTACGTTTAACTATCTTAAGCATTAAAAATTAACTAGCAACAAAAACATCGCATTAAGGAATTTAATTTACTTTAAAAAAAAATAAAACCTGGTTGCTTGTATTACCTTTTTGTTTTCAATAAAATTTATGATTCTCAATAGCTTCACAAAAAAAAAAAAAAAAAAACGCATTCCACAAGCGTTAAACTGTATAACTGTCTGCATTGTGATATCTTCAACAAAAAAAAAAAAAAACTACACGAACATTGCGTAACGTGCTGTTAATCTCCCGTTTAACGCGGCTCCACGTATTGAGGGCGGAATCCACAAAAAGTTCGTTTCTCGGCTCGATTCCGCTGAATCCAGAGATACCGGCCACCGCAGAGCTCGGTCCAGATCGCCGCCCATCTTCAGTTGGACGGCCATTTTTTTTTTGCGGCCTCTGCAGCAGCGAGTCGCCATCACACCTTCCGCTGTCCCACATCGGCCCGATCGGGTTTTTTCCATCCCGGGCCGCCTTCTGGTCTCCGCGGCCGGGTTTTTGTGCCCCCCTCGGTCTTACTTTCGGCGAAATATAAATAGGCGAGCTTTAATTAGACGCCACCAAAGGATTTGGAAATGGAGAGCGCCTTTTTGTGACTTTCAAGGTGCGTGAAAAAAAAGTTACAACAAAAAGTGTGTATTATTATTTTTGGCTGCCTCAGAATGGACACGTCCTCTGAATTATAAATTTTGTACCTGTTGAATTGCTTAATACGATGTGATCAAACAAAAACGCAGTTTTGTATCTTCATTTTAAATAAACAAAAAAGGCTACTAGCTTTTTTACTCACAATCGTATTGATTCCCTGTTAACACGCGTCGTGTCTTCACTAATGACCCGTTTTAGTTATTATTTATAAATAATAAATAAATATTTTTTTGCTGTTAAAGGAAATCCTATTGCAAATAAAAACTGTCTTATTTTGTAAAACATTGTAAATAAAATAATACATCATTTCATTATTTAATTTCGCATGTAATGTTAGTAATCCAACATTTTCGGTTTTCTACGTTTAGTGACGTATTTATCTGCAAGTTTATTTATTAAAGACTTGTTTTGTTTTTAGTTAAAAAAACAAGTTTTGCTTTGAATTATGTGAATTTAATAAAAGAAATTCAATATTTTTGACAAAGAGTACTTGGTGTAATTCCATTTTAATATTTTTGAGTAAAATACTTGAGTGATTTTCAACGTGAAAGGTTGGCGAAATCGGTCACTAATAAAAACGAACATGTGGAAAATCACTCGAGTATTTTACTCAAAAATATTAATTTAATAAAAAATAAAACATGGATATAGTAATAATGTTTTTTTTTTTTTTACTAATATGATTAGGCACATTAGTTCATATATAGAAGATGATTTAAAGAAACTCTCAGAAAAATATCATCGTGATTTGTGTGGGATTTGAACCCACATCCCCTGGCTTACATGGCCGGTGTACGAACCTTTGTACTAACGAATCACTTCCATTTATCGAGAATTTTTAACAATCATATTGGTTGGCCTGGGTACATTGGTTCATATGTAGAGTATGATTGTTAAAAATTCTCGATAAATGGAAGTGATTCGTTAGTATAAATCATCTTCTATATTAAACTAATGTGCCTAATCATATTAGTAAATATAATAAGCCCATAATGGGTAATAAATACGCATCTGATTGACTAATCCATAACAAAGATATAAATAATGTTTTTATACAGCTATCTTGCATATCATCATATTAAGTATAAAACAACAAACATACGGTCTCTCACCCCTTGTCGGTATCAAAATAGCAGCAGTTGTTACAAAGTGCTGCTAGAGACCACGCGGGGCGTGTAAGTAGCAGCAACCCCTCCCGCTGCAGAGCATCTGGCTGCACCGGAAGTCCATCCGTTCTGGTTTGCTGCCAACTTCGTGCCGTACAAGTCATTTGTGGACGCGTCTAGGTCGGTGTCCCCGCGGTGCGTTTTCTATTTGATTTAGATATGGCAGGCCGTCAGCGGTGACACTTTTGTATGAGTGCATTCTCGGTGCTTTACCGGTCGTATTTCCCATGAATGGCCATTGGAAATTCTATGCTGGTTTTTAATGCTTGGAAAATAATGTTTTTATTTAATGCAAACCTAACGATGGGGTATAAATATTTGACACTTAAAATACATATAGCTGGCTTATAAAACTCTTGACACTTAATTTAATCGATACAGTATATACTTGGATTTTGGGTTGTATTAAATTTTAAATGTATAAATACCGTGTAGCGATTTTAACTGTGAGCTGGTGTGAGTTCAAAACAAGTTTCATATAAAATATTCTTAATAAATAACACACATTTGTTTAATTATTTAATAAAATATTCCTAATAAATAACGTACGGTAGCGAATTTAATATGAAAATAATGTTAATGTTATCAATTCAGTACACATACATATTTTTTTCAAGTAAATTTTAATTTAAAAATATAATTGAAAACATTATTAAATTAATGTTTTAGGATATGCGTTGTTTATTGTTAAGTCCAAAATCAAAGTAAGCAGTTTGGAGACAATCACGAGTGTTTATATTTAATTTTAGCATTTGAATATCGTTTTTGTTATGCCATGCTCTGCTGCTTTTATGAACCGTCGAAACTAAAAGGCAATAGCGCTAATAATCAAATAATATTCGTGATACAAACAGTAAGCAACATGGTTAAGAAGCCCCTCACTCGGGGTTGCAATAACACAAATAGCATGCGTGAAAATAAAAAAATAAATACAATTTCAAAATTCCTTTTTTTTTTTTGTTGTTAATTTACAATAGTTATTAGGGCTGTACTTACAATACGGTATGTGTGGCTTAGGTGATAGCGTACATGGATTTCTCTAGTATCGTTATTGATAAAAATACGTGTATAAAAACTATATACGTAAAAAAAATTAGAGATGATTTATTTATTTTAATTAATTTACATCAGTTAGTTAGTATGCTTACAATACGGTATGTGGCTATCCCCTGGTCCTGCGCGCAGGTTGTGTGACTTATGTGGTAGCGTACATGGATTTCTCTACTATCGTTATTGATAAAAATATGTGTAATAAATACTATATACGTAAAAAAATTCAAGATTATTTATTTATTTTTGATTAATTTACATTAGTTAGGGCTATGCTTACAATACGGTATGTGGCTATCCCCTGGTACTGCGCGCAGGTTGTGTGACTTATGTGGTAGCGTACATGGATTTCTCTACTATCGTTATTGATAAAAATATGTGTAAAAAAACTATATACGTAAAAAAAATCAAGATTATTTATTTTTTACATTCGTTAGGGCTATGCTTACAATACGGTATGTGGCTGTCAACTGGTCCTGCGCGCAGGTTGTGGGACTTACAAGGTGTGGCTTAGGTGGTAGCGTACACGGTTCTATTATCTTTATTGCGTTAAAATATGTGTTAAAAACATATTAATGGCATGCGTATCACTGTGGGCTTGTTATTGGTGTTGCATGGTGTTATCGCCGCGTTCTGCAGGCCCGGCCTGGCTGGTCGTGACAGTCGCTGGCGCGTCTATTCCCGTCGGGCCGCCCGCCTGGGCCCGAGCTAAATGCAGGAGCTGCTGGGAGACGCGCTCTGAATGACAGGCTGCCCTTTATGATCGTCACGGAATAACATAACGCCTCGGCTCGCCTTTAAATACCCGCGGGGCTAACTCGCCTCACTACCGACATTAATTGCTGTCTCAATTAATTGTCATCGAGCGATCCGGGAGCGATCCCGATTGAGAGGTCGCGAACGTAACAATTTCTGCTCCTACCGATGTTAACGCTATCTGTAAAAGCCTCTACATCCGTAGCAGCAAATCGCGCCACCGAAAAAAAAACTTTTACTTTCAATATTAGTTTATAGGATTATGTCTAACAATACGGTAAAGTTCTATCCCCTGATCCTGCGCGCAGGTTATGGGACTTACAATGGTGTGTCTTAGGTGGTAGCGCATAGTTTATGGTTGTGTTTTGTTGAAGGGAAAATATGTGTGAAAAACTTTTTTAGCATGAATTTAAAGAAGTTTAATGAGTATTAAATCAAGCAACCACCTTGCAGCTAGCCAATAGCGTCCCTTTATTTTGGGTGTTTTTTTTTGGATTGTTTTTCCTAAAATGTAGGACGCTATTGGCTAGCTGCAAGTTGGCCATTTGCTTTTACTATGTTCGAAGATATGATTCTTTAAAGACAAAAAATAATAAATAATGCATCTCATTTCCAGGTTAAACATACAGAAAATAGTTCATTTCATGAACATATTAGCTACTTTATTCTACAGCAATAAGACTTAATTCAACATAAGTATGAAGCATTTTAATGTCAACGTGCACGTTAAACAAAAACAAATACTCTTGGAGCTTGGCAACCGAATTTAATAAATCGAATAAAATAAACCTCAGTTATGTTTAGGTGATTTATTTTTACTTAATAATGTATTGAAAATACAAATATTTTACGATCATTCCAAATGCCAGCATAAGACACCTGCTGTTATGAGAATTTGATCCTCTTTTGATTTCTAGTCTTAAAAACTGTGCTACATTAATTTAGATAGTCTTAAATTGATCTCTTGGATTTCTTAAGAGTTTATAAAACGCTTCAAGGTATTATTTTTACTGTAAGATTGATTAGGTAATATTTTCTTCTCACGACTGCAAAATTATTTTCTAGATCTCTCTATTGTCTAATAGTTGTACTTGCGTACCTTTTAATAAGCAATGAAAGATATTATAATTGCTTTATACTTCTTTAATTATGAAATAGTTGGCTAAATACAGTTCATACAATTGTAAGAGAAACGAGCTTCTTATTGTGCTTTAAATAGGATATGATTTTACAAAGGTGTACGAAGAATCGAGATGCGTCCACTTTTACAATCGTTCGTCTCAAATACGACGTGCAATAAAAGTTTCTAAATATAATACATGATAGGTTTTTATGAATGTTGAATAAAAAATATGTCATACATCTTATTACCGTACGTGCGCTGACAGTTGCTTCTTTTTTCTACTTTTTACATGCAGTGCATAAATAAATAAGTAACCGTCAATAAAATATTTTACTATCCTCTTGAAATGGGGCTGCCAAGAATTACTTATTAACCACAAAGAATCTATTTTTTCAACTGATTAAAGTGTTTTTTTCAAATTTAATAAGATGCTCGAGTTGAAGATCGAAATTGTAGTAATTTTATCGCATAATCACTATTACGAGCGTTTCTTTAAAATCTTATTTATATTTTTGACAATTGACGAAAGCTTACTCCATGTTTTGATACATCTTTTTTTAAGTACTTAAATATTTGTATCAGAATACATAAAATATATGACACAAATAAATAACACGCATACTGATAACGAGGTTATATCGAACTTGATAGATATACGACATTAAGTTGATATTTATTTATAGCACACTTCTTCCAATATACTTCAGAAGCTCTTTATGGGTGTCATAAATAACCTTTTTCTGACAAATCCAAATAATACACAAATATTCAAGTCCTAAAACGAATAATTTATGGCACTTTTGTTTATATACTTGAATTTATTTCAGTGGATTTTTTAGTGCGTGTCAAATGTCATCCTGTCCAGATTATATCTTTTATCTATTACCAAGGTTAAGGGTAAAATGCATTGGTATGAATATTCTCTTGTTTGGGGTACTACCATATGAAGGGGGGTGTATATATTTACATATTTTAGCTTACGGTTAATTTTATAGCTTAGCAAACATCTGGCGCTTGAAGGGAACCATTTTCACCTTGTTTCTTAAAAAAACACATTTTTTCAAAATGAATAATGTTTTGTATTGTTACAGTTATATTATTTAATTAAGTATTTAATATATATTTTACAAATGTGTAATATGACGTTATCGAATATCAGCGTTGTTCATAGTAAAATATTTATTCAACACTTTGTCAATATTGGTCGATGTTTACAGACAATAATGTGTTTGTTTAGTTTTTATGATGAAGCTTAGGAACCCAAACTTACAAGCCAACAACGTGGTGTTAAAGCCATTAAAAAAATTCTAGTATTTAGCTTAAGCTTTTAATACTTCCTTTTTTTACCTCCATCCGTCTTTTGTAACAAAAAAACAAAGCATCAATTGGAAGGCTTTTTTGGGATCGGTTACTGTAATGATTTTTGCTCTTTTGTGAGTGCTCTTTATTTAGAATGCTCAACAAGTTGCCAAGATATTCAATTAGTCTCAAAGTATTAATCGTATACTAAAAAGCACATTGATTTATCATTTCGTTGTAGAAAAAAAATGTTCTTTACTTTTTGTGTAAAGTAAAAATAATGAAGATATAACGCACTTCACACCAGCAACGACTGCATTTCCAATACCATTTTATTGCGATGGTTAAATGTATTTTTAAATTATTTTGAAATTGATGACAATAACGTATGTTATCAATGGGGGAATGATAGAGTAGAGGCGTTAAGCCACGATGGAAGTGGGCTCGAGTCTTACCTGGGTATTTCGTCCCTAAAATAATATACCCTTTACACAACGGTAAAGGTGTTAAATGAAAACCCATCGAATATTAAATAATATATAATCCCATCGTATTATCATTGATAATTATTATATATCCCGTAAATGTGCATTATGTAAAAAAAAAACAAATTCAAGATTAATATCTTTGAATAAAATATGTAATAATATCACGTTGGCATTATCAAACAGAGATGTTCTCTCTCTCTCTCTACTTCAACTCTGTTTGATAATGCCAACGTGAAAGGTTGGCGAAACCGGTCACTAATAATAATAAAAATGTGGAAAATCACTCAAGTATGTTATTCAAAAATATTAAAATGGAATTCCACCAAGTACTCTTTGTCAAAAATATTGAATTTCTTAAATTCAAGATTCTTAAATTTATTTAATAGTTATTAGGGCTATGCTTGATCATGCGCGCAGGATGTTGGGCTTAACACGTGTTGCTTAGTACATAGACTTCTTTATTTTATTATTAAGTTTGTGTAAAAGTGTAAAAAAAAACCTTTTAGAGCATTGTGTAAAAATATATTATTTTAAGTGATCAATTTATTCATTTGGAATAATTCGTGATTTTTTTTAAATCGTTTCACGTGTGAATCGATTGCCTGAAATATATCGTTAAGTAACTGGACATTGTTGACCACGTGCGAGTGTCCGGCGGGGCTCTAACGGTGCGGGGATGAAGGCGGTGTGCAGTATGGCCGGCAATATGGCCGGCAATATGGCCGACAGTACATTGTTCGAGGCTGGAACACGTTCCGAGCCCACACGTGTTAGGTATACGCGGCGACCGTTATGAACTTCTAGGAATTTCGCTGAACCTACGACGCGACGTTCCATTAGGCTCGTCGTTTTTATATTTGATTTATTGTTCCCCGATGCGCTCCATTGAATGGCTTTTAGATTACTCGAGTCCGCTTGATGACTTGATCATCAATGTCGCTCACTGACTGGTGATTGATTAATTATATATTGATAACCTTCTTAATTAACAGCATACATTATATAAAAAAAAATATACTTCATCAAGACTCACATATATATTTTTTGAATGTCAAGTGTCAAGTAATTCTTAGATTTCTTCCCTAAAGCTGGGAGACTCGAAATGTGTTTGTTTTTTTTATTTTTCAATGCAATTAATATTCAAATAAAACTCACATAATTATGCATAAATTACAAGAAAGGCAACAGCTTGCGGTTACTTTATATATGAAATAAAAGCTTGGAAGGTATAGAAAGTTTCGACCGTTCAGATTTGAGATTTAAATATATTTCTTGAAGCAGTAAAATAAGTAGAACCGATACCAGCTGTTGTGAGCCAGCAGGGTTGTAGCAAAATACGCTTGCACCGTACGGAATGCTGCTTTAACTTTTTATGTGGAATAGCCAGAAATCTTGTTAAATATAAAATTATAATTAATTAAAATTGTTGGAGTTGTCTTTATATTTACGTACAGGCATGCCTTCGATTCGTTTATTTTACGATACAGTTTCTCTGCCGGCCACCGATTAACGCTAGAAATATTTGCATAGTAATCTACATATGCCAATCTATTAACAAATTCCAATCGAATTAAACATCGTGGCACTTCTATTTCAATCAACATAACTCGGCGAAGATGCTTCAAATCCGTGCGTACGTGCTCGAACAAAAAATGCGGCAAATCAATTATTGCGAAAAAACATGCAGCGTGAAAGTCGTACGGCATTTTTCTAATTCCCCCAAATTAATTGCTTCCATCGGTGAGGTTACTTTCACTGCCACCAGCCACCGGAGGTCCCATTGTGCAGCCGAAATCTTCTAAAAACCGCCCGACCGATGGACCAGATTGGGTCGAAACAGGTATTTCGTAACACACCTGAGACAGGTTCTTCCGCGCTTCCATGAGGATGTCACACTAAGCGCAGCAAGTAGGTTAATCGCCACGCAGTAAATCTTAATTTATAGTTTTACGATGTAATCTGACCTCTACTAATTAAAACACTGTATAAAAAAAAATTACTTTCTTTATATTATTATTCGAAAAACTTAATCATAGGTATTTATTCTAGGCCCTTTCTCAAAAGAACAGTGATAATGTTCTACTTTGAGGCACGTGAATCAAGATCCTTCATGCTAAACGATCAGAAGCCTTCAGTGTGGTTGATTAGAGAGTAGTCCCTATAAACTGTACCTTGATGCTAACTACACTCATGTAAAATATTTGACTTTCTTTTGCTATTAACCCTTCATTTTCAAATTAAATATATGTTGTTTTCACATAATCCTCAATCAATTGCGTCAAAAATGGTTTTCTCAATTTTCAAGCATAATTATCTGAAGCACTGGTCTAATTGATCCTCAATCAATGTCTCCGGCGGCAAATCTCGCAATAATAATGCAATATAAATCAAAATCTATCTAAAAACGTCCATTTAAAAAAATGGCAAGCCGGTATTCTCAAGTCCTGATTGTATGCTCGAATGCCGTGACTAAAATGAAGATTATAATCACGGCAATGAATCTAAACAGGTTTACACGTACAAATCTAAAGAAAGTAAGCACTGACCCGAGATCTTGTGCATTTTAGCAAAACTTTCTTGGCAACACCTCCTCGCTTGCTCACTATCTCTTCTGTGAAGTATGAAGCTGCGAATACTTCTCCACACATAAATTCCGATGCCCTGTACCGGGACCGACGGCACAAGGACAAGGCCTTGTCGGCGTCCTTGCAGAACGGGAGTAAGTGCGCAACGGCACTTCTGCCTTGCGAGCTTTCAGTGTTCCTGGCATCGGTTCGATAGACTCCCATTGTTTAATAAATACTTGAAAATATTTTATTAAACTTTATTACATTATTAACATTTTGTATATGCAGCATTTTTTATTTATTTTTGATGATTTCACTAAACATCGTATAGATAAAACAGGAGTAGGTACGCGACTGCATTTCTGCAAAGCGAGCTTGTTGTATTCCTTGTATTGATTTTGTAAGATTTTCATGATTTTTATTAGAATATTTTTGAATAAAATACTTGAGTGATTTTCCACATTTTCGTTTTTATTAGTGACCGGTTTCGCTAACCTTTCACGTTGGCATTATCAAACAGAGTGAGATTTTATATAATAATAAGCAATTAGGTAAACAATTGTTAGAGGGAGAGGTTGTTGAAAAGAGAGAGAATGATTGTCAGGTGGTAAGGGCTAATGTGATTTTAATTTACCTGACAAGTGGAGGATTCTATATAGTTGCAAATTTTTGTGAACAAATGTTTTTATATTAATGGGGTAATTATCTAAAGTAGTGGCTTTGGGGTGTAGCAGCAGTTATCCTGTGTTGGGGTTTGTCCTGTAGTGTGTTTATCTGTAAATAATAGGTTTTTGCACAGTAAATGTTTTTTTAAAGATGTGATTTAGCAATAGGGAATAATACTCAATCAGTCGTGTATTTTATTCAAAAATATTAAAATGGAATTCAACCAAGTACTTCAAAAATATTGAATTTTTATTAGAAACAGAAAATATATCTAATATTGTGTATGTTGCATACTTTCTATTAAGTATGACGTATAAATACCAAATGCAAATTAAATATTTGATTCAATGCAAACAATCTTGTGCAAAATGAAAATGTGCGTTTTTATTGTTTTATGGTTTTATTTCTATGGTGTGTTTTTAAATTATGTTTGATTATGTCGTATTGTAGTCATAATTGCATTATTATTGTGAGTGCATTATTTTAAATTTTACAAGCCAATCAGTGATACAGATTTCTTATCGAATTCGATATTTTATTGCAGCCTATTAAAAACCATACTTAGATTTCTTCAGGTAAATTGTAAATTCAAATAATTACTAATTTGCTCATAGCTTTACTGCCTTTCATAAAAATATAATTCAAATCGACCGCGATCTCATTTGCCTTGTCAATGTTACGTTATCCAAAATCTGTGCTCGACCGCTCGTAGTAAATCAGCAATTCGATCGACTACTAAAGTACATTTAAACCCCAGCTATGCTGATCTACATTAATAAGCCATACGGTTTTAATCGTGTATCGTAAAATTTCCATTACAGTATATGTTTATTGGCTTCGGGTCGTGACGCTCGCAAGTCATTGTCGTTTGGGAATATAGTAATTTTTGATAATTCGTATTCACATTAACGAACATTGCGGCGACCTTCATACCTAGCTGCCAGGCAAATCGACAATCGTTCACACAATCTCAAGACTTCCATTCTCATTGATCCAATGATCGACTCCGAGAATCCACGACACAGCGTGATCTCGAAGCTAACCGTAACCGATCTATCAAATTAATTGCAATTTAAATATTTTAGACAAGGTCAACGGGTATATTTTCTAAAACTATTTATAATATTATATAATTTACTTATGTATTGTTTTTATGTGTTTATCATAATAACATTTATTGATTGGTATGAGATCGTAATGTTCTGCAAAACAATGGGTGTTCGTGAATTAAAAATATTTTTTGTTAAACCTACGTAGTGCTTAAATAACTTGATCGTTAGAGTTTGCAGAATTTTGTTGAATTTTAGAAAAACAAGTCTTTCTAAAATTCAACTGTATTCGTTTATATATTAATATCACATGCATTTATTTGCGATACTATAAAACAAAAACGATCTTGGCCTCCACTAAAAATTACCCCTATTCCGCCTTGTCAGCGACCTTACTCCGTCATTTAGAGTGTTTGCGTCTTCTCTTTCAAGCCAAGTCTTCTCCAAAATTTTCAGCTTATATAAGTCAATGATACTTTCGTATCCTGCGGTGATTCATGTACCGCCTCCATAAATGTATTTGTATAAAAGCATCCATCAGTCTCGTTTCTGTGCTTGTACGCTCAAAAGTTAACTAATTGTTTTTGTATTTCTCTTTTGCATCCACAGCTGTCGGTCCCACCTGTGACCAATAACAACCAATAAATCGAGATGAAAGTTGATAGATTACACATTTATTATCATCTGAGTATCTGCGATAGTGTAAATCGGACGACGTCTGTCGCGCTGAAGTCGGGAGAGCTCTCCCTGTCGCGCTGGCGGTCGAGCTCGCGCCGCTCGCACCGCAAACCGCCCGGCAATAAAATCAGTAATGCAATTATGCCCATAAAACTCTCAATGTTTTGATTACCGTAAATCGATACATTATTGCCGGCACATACCTCGTTACGAATGTATTTATTCTCGGGCCTCGGTCGTATCACATCCCGCGATTGCACGACTTGAAATTTTCGTGAGAACTTAACTCGACTGTCCGCTGACCTTTGTGCAAAATAGAGTTATTCCTCCATCGAGCTTTACGGCCAACCTTGCCTATCGTTTTCATAACGCTTCGTATCTCTGCGAGAAGAACTGATTCAAAACGTATAAAAAAATCGTCGACCGCGATGGGGCCGCGTTACGTTTAAGTCCGATTTCAGAAATTGTTTTCACACGCAATTATTATTAACAGTATCTCGGAGAAAAAATGTTATTTACATTTCTTCGGAAACGACGTCGACGCTAGTGTCTCGTTACGTAGCTGAAACTCCGCTCTACAGTTATCGCTCGGGGCGAATCTCCCGTGCGGGCGACTCGGAAAGGTTTTTGGACTGTCGGGCGCTTTCTTGCTCTCGGAAAGGTCCGTTTCCTTCGTTGCTGGCGTATCGTGACGCAGTTCGTTTATCGCTGGACGCCTCCTGGGATCTCTGGTGGGACCTTTCCCATTCGAATGCTGTGTCCGTCCCCGCTGGCGGAAGTCCGCGGCGGAAGAAGGCATGGGGAAGCTCGCGCTCGTGCCGGACCTGATCGGGGTAATGGTTTCCTTGCCTGGAGTTTCTGATCTCCGACAATAGTCACGTATGCGGCTTCTGGCGCTGCACTTTCGATTCCGCTTTGATTGGATTGAACTTTAACTCTACATTTGCATGAAAATATTACAGTTATTTTTCTGCTGACATTAGATTCACTGTACATAATGAAGATAATGGCGTATTCTAATGTGCGTCACTCAAACGTATTTGCAATCGACTGTTGTTAATCCTATTCTGGGTGAAGGTCGCTACACGTCCCGGTTTAACTTTAACTTATTGTATATACAATTTCCATTTATTTATTCAGATAGAGCGTTTATCCTCATACAGACCCGTTATAGCATTAAATTTAACATTTCAATGCCTATGTAACACTGAATTCGAATTATATTTTACAACAAGGTAAATAAAACTTTACTATCCATTTACTGCTAGGTGTTAGAATAATTTATCTTATCTTTAAGTTACTCACGGTTGAAACGACACTTAAATGACATTAGAATGAAAAAAAATCACACAAGCACTTTTATGTTTTCCCTCTTTAATATTATTATCTATTATGGTCGGAAGTCCGTTACAATACTGCAAATATTAAGCCTCATCATGAATCTCGCCATTAAATTTCGATAGCCTCATTTTTTCACGCTGAAGTCTTCTTTTGAGTATTCCATTGAAATTGTAGGTGCGGTGGAAAAGTTTTATCACCGGATAAGCTCGAACATAATATATTTTTTCACATGTCTCTCTCGTTCAGTATCGAAACTGTTCCACTTTTCCCACATTCGGTTCCCTCCGTCTCAGTCCAAGTGCGTCGTATATTTTTATAGCCCTAATACATTC
This sequence comes from Atopsyche davidsoni, assembly GCA_022113835.1. Lineage (NCBI taxonomy): Eukaryota > Metazoa > Arthropoda > Insecta > Trichoptera > Hydrobiosidae > Atopsyche > Atopsyche davidsoni. The sequence goes on along the minus strand of JAILWY010000006.1, from coordinate 1,487,678 downwards.
TCCTAACTTCCGATTTAATATTGTATCCTATTCTGCCCACGCTCCGTGTTATCACTTGTTCTCTGCCCATTACCCCAGATCCCTGCAGCATTTCTCATTTTATTTCTAATCTACTCTCCTAGTTCCATTTAATTCCTTCAAGAAGGTGGCAAAAACTTTGTGGAGCATTATTTATTTTAAATAAAAACTTACTTGTAACGCCACGCGGTGTATTTTATATATGCACGATTTGTTTCGTTGTATATGTACTATGCCCGACCTATAATACTATAACAGTACAGTATGCATTAACATTAGTGGTGCACTTACAATATTCACTCAGTGAAATTCACAAAGTAAATATGTTTACAAAATAAAACCTATTCCGTATAAGTGTAATTTTGTAATCTTGACCGTTGAATTTTTTGTTTACATTTCAGTAACCTTTTTAATAAATTTTAAATAAATCGTAACACTTAAACCTTTAATTCTTGCTTTATAATCGGTGGTTATGCTAACTTTTCATAAAAATATCGTAACATATGTTTTTTTGAGTGTATTTTTAATTTTGGGAGTTACTTAAGTGAAAACAATTAAACTTCAAAGAAAACCCATCACATCTAACGGTTTATTTTTATATTGGAAAATCTTCATACATTGCTAAGTCTGTTTTATAAAATCTTCACAAGCTCTATGAATGTAAAAAGCGTACTCTATTTATCAAACAGTTTGATACGGACATCGAAATTTTCAATTTATTATCGAGTGTTAACCTACTCCCACACAAGACACTTGCCTCTTCGGTCAGCACCACTTTACCCCGTTCCACGCTCGCTCGCTCCCTCGGACCTCACTGTCCCACTTTGCCCGCATTTCGTGTTCCTCACTTGTCCGCGGGTCCGGCGGGGTCGACAACCTCGGGACTCGCCGCCTCACTGGCTGCTCTTCACGGATGACGTCACGCTATTCATCAGGCCGCGCCTGGCCGAACAGAGGCCGGGAGCTTCCTGGAGGAGACCAAAAAACTGACGCTAATGGCCTTTTGAATCTTCCACTTGTTGTTAATTCGGTGAAAGAGTGAATTGTACACTTTACCTGCTTCAAACAGAGCGCACAATACAATCGTTATTCATTATTCTGAGCTACTACTGTCTCTACGCTAACTTGTCCTAATTGATAAAGTCTGATGCATACTTTGAATGTTGACTTACTTGCAATATACTAGTGTACTGATGCATTCCATGAACGTAATAATTCTCTATCGGTTAGTTATTCATTTTTCAATTCGATCCCCCTTACATGTCTATTCAGCCCACGTCTGCCCAGTAATAATACATCCAAGTTCCTGTTAATTATTCCGTGTGCTGTTGCAGCTAAAGCCACTTGAAGACGATCTGGCAGCCATCAGGAGATCTCGGTACAGTTATAACAATCGCAGCTTCGTGATTCCGTACTGTTTTTCCGAGATTAAAACGGGCGATTTCTGACCGTCTCTTTATACCGAGAATGGTGCGCTAGTATATTTGATTGTTTTTAATTAAACTTTACAAGGCATCATTAAGTTTTTAACGAGTCGTAAATGAATATACCGTAAGTTTTTGTGCTTATTGTTAACGTCTTATTTACGAGGTATAAACATCTTTGCAAACATTGTGAAGCATTTATATTGGTTTTGCACGACTTTATTGTTACCGCTGCCTATTTTATTAAAAACTACAGACCCGATGATCCTAGATAACTACATTTAGTGCTGTTTCTAGTGGAGAAGTGGCCACCTTTCTTTTTGTTTCGTATTCTTCAACCTGTAGTACCTGTCCTCTGTTCTGTGAAGGCCGCGTTCAGTAAATCCTGGGTCGAGTGTACAACTAACCGCCTTTCAATTACATCGCTTTTATCGCCAATCTTTTTTGCAGTTATTTTAATCATTCTTTTTAATCTTCTTTTTGCTTTTTTTTGTATAGCCTAAGGCAATTTATTTAGTGAATTATTGATGTGTATAAACACCACGTAACTTGTTCTTGGATTATTAGCATTTACTTACGTTAATATCTGTTATCTCTCAAAAGCAAGATTTGGACTTAAACTAATTTATGTATTTTTTTCTTTCCAGGTAAGTCTACAATTCCTAACACTGAATATCCATTATTTCCTGATACTGTAAGTAAGTTTAAAAATTTATATAATACTAAATAATGCAAAGAAATGAAAACGTTGCATCGATTAATAATCAATAGTCTTCTTTTTGAGTTAATATTAAAACAAAATCTATATTTTAAAAGTATTTATTTCTTTCTTTCTTTATTAATCTGTTTGCATGAGATATTAAAGACGCGAATAGAATGTTATAATTTGAACCTGTACGTAACCACAGTTTAAATAAAACCGCACTATCGGTCACTAGACTAATTATACGAATATGTAATATCATTTATATCACACATGTGTGAACTTCCAAGAGCATCGACCCATTTATTTTTCCACAGAGAGCTATTCATCTATGAATCCGTGCATGTTACTACACACGAGACCATATCAATCCGGTATTATAAACGTAAAGACAAAATGCGCTCGAAGCACGCATCTGCCAGATAACGCAGGTTAACAAGTTAGCGGTAATCTTCGGAAAGAAGTACTTACCCAGAGGCGATGGCGGCAGACGGCCAAGATGGCCGCCATGGAAAACCACGACGCCATTCAATTATTATTTACGAAATTGCGTGATTGCAGGAATTGCACGCCAACGCCGATTCGCTACGTCTTTTGACGCTTGTTTTGATTTTATGTTTTATGAATAGCGTGAAATGTATTTTTTTTTGCAAATATGTTTAATGCTTTGAAGGTGTTTTTTTTTTTTTTTTGTTATCACGGATTAGGTCACCAATTGCATAGATTATACAAGTCAATAATTACAAAATATTATATAATATTCTGTGTATATATATTTGTTCTATATCCTACCGATTTCTTCCAGTTAACCCAAAATGTAGATATTTATATTTGAGCCGCGTTCTAGTTTTCTTGATATCCACCAAAAACAAATAATAGAACGAAATTTGCAAAAAAGCCTTTTTCAGAGAAGGAAATCACTACTGTATTTTTTTTTTGTCTATTTAATTAAGTTTCTTCGTTTTAATGGGTTAGTAAAAACTGTCAATGATTATAAACAAATTGGTTTCGTTATAATTACACTTCTCTTCAATTTTCGTTCTCAAACTATTATGAAGCTGACGTGATCTTAATTTCGAACCTTTTTTTGAGGAAGATGGATGTTGCGTGATGGGTCAGAAATAAAATTCGCCCCAATTGACTCCCGCTTGACAACGACAGATGGCGTAACGCCGAAACGTTTCTCGTCCAGGAATGTGGTCGCGTCCTTAAGCCGGGCGCGTCCCTGTCGAATCTTATTTTTTGGTCCCTGTGACCAAATATGGATGCTGTTCACCCCATTCACGAAGCGGAACATGAAAAATGTTTTACACCGCAGTTGTACTGGACCAATAAACAATCGAAACAAAAAAACATACAAGAGAACGCGACAGGCATTATCAAGGACTTTTTTTTGCTTTTGGTATCGTAATATTATACTATGACTACATAGCATAGTAGGTTTATAATTAAACACTTTATTCAAAGTTTTTCATACACATCTGCCATTTAAATTTTTAATTGTCAATTATGCACACTTTGTTTAGAAGTTCAATTATTTATGCACAATGTAAAATATACTTTTATAATATTCAAGCATGGACTTATTATTTCTTGAGGATATTTCATTAATAATTTTGATTGAGAATGATTAAGCAGAAGTCAATAATTCGACCCTATTTTTAATCGTAAATTATAGACTGGTTAAAATGAGTTCTGATATGGCACATTTCAATAGAAAATTGATCAGAAAAAAAAGGATTTAAAACAAAACCAATCAGTTTATCTCTGGGTTGTTTCGTAGATCCTCAGTGTGAAATTCCCATTGAGGCTGACATACTGACCGTGGGTAGTTTGTATCACGTTTATCGTATACAGGAATAATGTAAATATGACATGCCCTTCTCTGAAGACATATCAGGACGTTAGCTTTATACATGAGAAGTCATAATTAGTCTTATCAGATGTACTCAGATGCGCATAATCAAACATACAGAACCAACCTGTAGAATCTGTCTGTATGAATGTGAAGAGTGAATACTGCTCTTATGACAACATTTACAAACAAAACCTTATCTTTTTAAAGTGAGTAAATAATGTAGTAGCTTGCTTATACGTTTAGTGAAGTATTTTCTAGGCTTCCGTTTACAAAGAAATAAAAAAGATAACTGAAAATATTTTAGAGCTAAATAATATTGAAATGAAAAACAGACGAGCGGACGAATTTCCTCGTTTCGGACGTTTCCGTCTATGTTACAATGGCCAAACAATAAAATTCTTGTATTTTTCCTTTTTTTTTTGGGAAGTTTTATCTAGGAATTTGCTTTATTAATAGTGTTTTTTTATAATAGATGTTACATAATTTTCTTTTCCAATTAATTATGATTATCTAAAACAGCTTCTGTATTTTGGCAAGTATTTTAATAAATCTTTTCTTGTATCTTACGTAAATATCTAAATTTTTAAATCTTATTTAAACGAATGATTGTTTACGAGTAATGATTTTTTGATGGAATTTTTAAATATAATATTAAAATAATGTTCTGTTCATGCAAACGATTTGTTCTTGGTAATTCTTGTATAGTAAAAAATTTAAACCATGAGATTAGTGTACACTCTCAAATAAATATTTTTTTGGAATTAATATTTACGAAACGCTTAAATTTGTGTGAAAAAAATTGGGTTCGACAGAAGTTTGAATAAATTTGTAAAAAAAATGACCTTATAATATGTATTATCAAGTAATGAGCACTTTTTAGTAATTATTTTAGCAAATTACATATTATGTGAATTTAAAGTTCACAACATCAATTTTACAGTCGAGAGTTTAACGATTTTTTTATAATACTGATTACTTAATAATATAATAAAAATAATAAGTATTATTAACTCTTCGGTCACTCAGTCAACTCAACTTACTACTTGCTGTTTGATTTTATATTATTACATTAACCTTTTTGTAAGTTTGGTGTGCACAGTTTTTTTTTTTTTTTTAATTACAGATACTATAAAAGTTTGACTTATGTATTAAAATTTGAGTTTAGGTATGATTTGGCGTTGTCACATTATATTGGGTTAATTTAAAATTAATTGTTATTTTATCGGTTCAAACTGGCTACATTCTTCAAATATCGTGTTGATTCGTTGCATACCCATTAGGATATTAAATATCATCAATTTTCTATTACTCATATCGTACAATCCAACGTATGCGAAGTCTGGTCATTAAAGACCGGCGCAGGATTGGCAATCATGGGATTCAACACAAAGATATTGTCACTGAGATAGGACTCGAGTCGCGGACCCTCGTCACGCGCCAGCCTATGTGTTACGACAAGCCACATGTCTTATATGGACACCCGTAAATGGCAGTAGGTTACGCTTTATGGCGGATTATATATTAAGAATTAATCTTAATAGTCATATATTACGTGACGTTATTATGTTGTAAGCATCGGAGTGACATATAATAAAATATATGCATAAAATTACGTTTTTATGACAGTGGATATTACACGTTTTATTATAGAATTTCATCAATATTTTTGACAGAGAGTACATGGTGGAATTTCATTTTAATATTTATATATATATATATATATATATATATATATATATATATATATATATATATATATATATATATATATATAAAGATAAAAGTAACTTTATATTCTAGTTATACTCTTGCATGACTAGTTTCGACCAAATAGACTAGGTCATCATCAGATGCATAAGAACAAGATTAATATTTTTAATAAATACTTGAGTGATTTTTCCACATGTTTAATTTTATTGGTTTTGCTAACTTTTCTCCAATAAAATTAACATGTAGAAAAATGACTGAAGTATTGTGTTTATAATATTAAGAATTTCATAACGAATATTCTACACTGTATTTTTGACATTTCGAATAATCAGTGCTATTTTTTTTCATTGTTTATATGCAAATATTATAAATGATTTCAATAAATGCGACAAAAACACTTCTCAGAAAGGAGTGGCAGTGTATATTTATTATCAAGCTTAAAAATAATATTCTGTGTTTTTCTGACGACCAAGCAATATATTTTCAAGACCATGAGTATATCATATTCAACAGTCTGGCTTTGTGAAAGGTTTCTCATTTGTTTATTATCATGAAGCATGCGTTGTTATTTATCTTTAGACAGAGCCAATCAATTTAATTCATAAATTATTCAAAATCAGTTTTACATAGTAATATTATCGTACTGCACCTATTCCGGAGCGATTTAAAAGAGAAAAAAAAAACTATTACAACAAAAGTAAATTTTCACATCAATAAAGATTTTAGACATCACATGGAACCCGGAGATCGCTGTAATAAATTATATCTCATAGGTACTTCTATTGGGCTTATTCTAATAAAAAAATACTAAATATAAAAAATACATTAATATTATTAATCCTTAAGCTTTGTATAGCTCTAACGTTCTGAAAGTAAACAAGCGACCTTGGAATAAATGAAAACAGTCTAAATGCTTTATTCTAATCGGCTGTCCACCGAAATCTAGGCTCGATTAGGAGGCAGAACTTCAGAAATAGTGGTTTAGTGGTTAGCACATTTACTTTTCGATCATGGAATCTTGAGCTCGAATGTGAGTTTTCTAGGCAACAATATGTCTCCAGTTTGATGGGTTTACCCAAAAATTCACAACAGTGGTGAGGGGACATGTCGATTTTTTTTACATGTTGAATTGGGTTATATAGAGCCTACAAAAAGGTTCGCAGTGATCCTTTACTTATTAGAATTTATTCTGGAGTTCTAGAAGCATTAGAATTCCACTACAAGCATCGAAAGAAATACATTAACAATATATATGTCACGTAAAGGCATACGACCCAACACATCTGTCAAATAACCGACAAGTTTAGACACTCTCGTCCAATTTTCAAAAGCTGTACTGAATCTTTTGCCAAATCAAAAAAACATGCGAAAGTGCCTCATTAAAAAGTATATATTAGCTGATTAGCGGTGTGCTGATAATTGTACAGAAAATTAATGTATACTTGGCATGTTATTTACGCATTTCGGAGACTTTGATCTTAATACTTGGATTGTCTGCAGATAGAGTTGGCATTATCTGTCCGGGTGTCCGATGATAATTTAAATGTCACATGAGTGGATTCTGTAGACGTGGCCTTGTTTGGAGATGAGATGCCTGGCATTTGAGCTGAAATGAAAATCACAATCTAATGACTATCAGATGTAATCGAAAATTAGCGGTTGCCGCAATCTTGCGTACATATAATCATTTTTGGACGACTTTGAATGGAGGTATTTCTAAATTTTGTTAACTTTGACAATAAATCTGAAAGCAGTGATAATTAATTTAAATAACGAGACTTGTATAATGTGAACCAATTATTTACATGTTTTTGTTACTCTTCATTTTAAAGGCTTATCAACCAGATGTGTACACTACAATATATGTAAAAAAAAATATGTGCAATTTGCTTTTTTTTTTCATCTAGTTCTTTCCAGAGAGCAATTAGTAAAATTGCAGTGTCGACTTCATCGATATCTTAAGCAAATTGTTCAAATGCAATTATAGTATTTTATCTACTTGGTTTAATTTTCGTTAGCATTATAATCATTATAATGTTCATAGAGTTGACTGTGTCCGTACCTTTTTATTCATTGTCTAGATCCGGCGTTTAACATTCAATTTAATTAATTAAACATATACACATAACCGACCAATTAAAAAAATCAAAACAACCAACTACACAAAACTTGTATTTGGTTTTTTCAGATTATCCAATAGTCAACATTGGATTTTAATATTAGATTATAGATCTTATCTGATTGCGTACTCTATCATAGGTAGGGTTGCTGCGGCAGTATAATTATCGTAAAAAAATACGGAGGAGCTTGTAGAAGAAGTTCTCTAGGAAGTATTATATGGCAGAGAGTGGCAGACAACCGAGAGGCGTGGCGAGGTCGCAGGTAAGCCTTCATTTAGCAAATTGACAGCAGTTGATGTGCTGGTTAGAAGATACTGTCTACGTTTATCGCATTTTAAATACCATTTTAATAAAATTCTTAAAGTAGGTGTTTTATATTGACAATGATTAATTACGGGTAGTTTGATAAAGTAATTTGAAAATCTAAATTGATGGACACGAACGTTAATAACTATTCTCAATTCTTACAATACAAATTACTGCTTAAGTACTACCGATTTAGCATTATTATTTATCTGATGTCTCTAGTGTTTTTTGTATACTTAGAATATCTCGGATATCTTCAAAGCGGCTAGATAGACTTTGATTTTATATTTAAAAAAAATAAGAGAAATTCAAGTAACGATTTAATAAGTCTAAAAGTAACATTAGTATTTCATGCTTTACGAAAGAGAAATGAATTGAAATATAAGCCAATATTTCTTCAAACAGCGGTTATTGTTTAATGAACCATTCGACCTTCAAAAATAGCTTAGCACTGGCAGATTTAATATTGTGGCCTTGAAGAAAGTTTATGGTTTGTTGAAAGAGAGAGAGTAATAGGATATAAAAAGGAGGGTAAATACCGAAGTAAAAGTTACAAGAAGTCTTCGCAGGTTTTAGCGAACTCCGCACAGCACAACGCATTGTTCGCGGTTGTTAAAAAGTAGACTCGAGCGAGAGATTACGGTTTTATATTCTAGACTAATCCGTGAGATACTGCTCGTGTCCAGCACATAGGCTAATTGAGCTGTGACAGAGATCCGAGCTCGGTTATCTACCGTGGATCTTGAATCATAATTGTTGCAAATTATACGTATTCTTGATATTTCAGCCGGATGTATATATAAATTTTAATGTATTAGGAATAATCTGGCTGTTGGAATTTAGTCGCGAGATATAAAAAAAAAAAAAAAAAACAACAGTAGCTCACAACGAGAACGTAAAAAATCAATTTTACGCTCAATCGATTTTTCGATAATTATTCTACACGATTAAGCATTGAAAAATTTTAAATTATAAATAAATTGCCTGTTTTTTTCACACCACTAAAAGCTAGTTTACAAACAAATTAAAATGATTGCGTTTTTTATTTTTTTTACCGTAAAAATACCATCTAGAAGTTGTTTAAAAGCGCACTAACTGCCAAGCGGCTTATGTTATTATAATTATAATATTATTAAAATTGTCTTTTTCCTGAAAATCCCCACTGAAAAAGTTGAATTCACAAAAGTCCAATGTCAAACCTCTTAAGGGTCTTGCTACCTATCCTTGCTTGGTGTCCATCGTCTGCCACAAAAAATAACCGTTTTACCTGGCAAAACCGTGTCATTTAATTAATTTAATTGTCACTTTATTTTGCTATGTCGAAAGTTGATTTTTTTTATAGAGTATTGAAAAAACTATAAATTATATTTATCTATTTTTTATTATTTAATTAACGTCCATTTTTAGGGTAAAATAAAATCTTGAAGATGTTGAAAAATTTGATAAAATGACGACTTTTCAAAACCAAAGTTTGTTAAAGATTTTATTTTTTTATTTTTTAAAGTAATAAATCGCACAGGGTTTATATTTAATCTTTTAATTCCAATTGAAAAATAGACTTTTAAATGTTTAGGAACAGGGATATGACGAATCTCCAAATGCTTACACTTCACCCGGAAAAACACTTATTTATCATATTAAAAGTAAATTTACATAAAATAAAAAAAATATTCTGTTCGGAAGAAGGGATGTATCAAACTTTTTGCAATTAATTTTTTTTTATTGGTGCACTCGATTTTTCGCAAAACGGACCAGAAAATGATCGAAAAAACTCGAGTATGGGACTTAACCGTTGCGAGTGCGTCGTGCCACCTCGTAACATCACCAGGTAACATCTTGCATGCATATCAAGCGTATGATTCACCAAACTGCATTTGAATTCGCATCATAACACGGGAGGTGCCGCAGGCTGGCATGGCGTGCGGCACGTCCTTGGCACTTATGGGTTTTTCTGAACCCCACCGAGGTCGGCAGCTACCTGGAGCGCATACGAATTCCCCGGTGCATTCCTCGGGTAACTCGGGAGCCAATCTCGCCATCATTGTTTACCAGAACCCATGCCAGTGACGGCCGCAGAGCATCTCGCGAAATTGCACATATTTAGTACATTTTTTATTTTTACTAATATAAATCGTCTTCGACCGAACTGCGACAAGTGTGTGGCTAATAACAACAGTTAAATTAGTTAAAAGGTTGAAGCCGAATTTGTTTTGATCAATAGTCAATTGTCTCAATGTATAGATGTTACTGATATTTGAAGTGTTATTATACGCATGTAGATCCTTTTAGGTTTTATATATTTTTTATAGCAAAATAAATGTCGACTTTCAATGATTATAACTTTTGTTCACCTGTTGCTTTGCGGTTTGCTATTGTTAGTTAAAAAATTCATACATACTATTTGTGTGTCTACTGTGGTCATAATATTTGCAATTTACAGCATATTCAGAGAAAACACGGATTGTATAATCCTGTCGTAAAGGGAAATTAGACATAATTGTTTACATTGTACACACATTTACCCATTGTACTTCATGAGCATTATTTCTGAAGTTTGCGTACCTAGATGTATAATTTTCAATGCATGATATTTATAGTATAAAATATATGTGGATTGGTTGGTTCTTCTAATGTATTATTGATATAAACATATCGTGCATTATTCTACTTACTGCCTTCATATTGACGCAGTGCTTACTTTCTCGCATTCCTCGTAATAACAGAGAAATCGTTATCCACCAAACGTAGTTAATAACTTTATTACATATTTCCGTTTGAGACATGTTCCAATAGTTGCATCCTCAAATCTCAAACATTTATAAGGATGATTATAGTACAACGACGTAAATAGAGTACTTATATTGTTTCGGACAACTTTGTGCCCGAGTAAATTTCCCTTTTATTGTAAAACAACTTAAACATGTAATACCAAATATAACCGATTGGCTTGCCTCGTGATCGAATCAGAAATCACAACTATCGAAACCATTCATAATGACGCACACAACTTTTCCTACTCGGATTGAAATAATTAAGATTTGAAAGTTCCGGAACCGTTTATCTTTAATTCAACAATAAAAATGGCTAAATGGCCTATTCTCCGGCTAGCATGTCATCTTGTTTTTTTTTTAGTTTTGCGTATTGTGATGACTAACCTACCATTATATGTAACCTACTAAAATATTTGTCATAACTTTCAATATACCGTTGCCTCTACCTGTAGATTAATTTTTTTTAATGTTTATAAAACCGTCGCGACACATTTTGCAACCAACTTGCAATTAGCTAATAGCGTCTTCTTTTGCATTGTTTACTTAGGGAAAACCATTAAAAAAATCGGTCGCAAGTTGTATCACTGCATGTGCAGTCGACTATTATATTCTATACCTCTATTGGTTATTCGGCTATACCATTTTGCTTGAATTATGTCGTCACCATAATAAACAGTGAACTCCAAGATTATTTGTTGATTGTTGTATCTCGGTGAACACTATAATGATCTCGAGCTTGTGCGTGTATCGAACAGCACCCACGACTCTACTAAGATTTTTTGCACATTTATATAATACCGCAACGACATAATGTCATTAAATCTTAATTACAACTATGTCCCTTTCTTTTTGTAACCTTGAAATAAAAATTGAGGTCAGACAAGGAAAGATATATGTAGTTGTAATCAGGATGTAATGACATTGGGCCGTTATAACAAAATATAAGAATGTAACAAATCATTCGGAAATTTTAGTTCCGTAGTAAATATATATGCAAACCACGCCATTTAAAATGTATAGGGTCCACGTGTAAGATTTATCAATTGGAAAAACAGATTATAATCGTTAATGGACGGAATCCCACAAGGAATCACATTTAGAGTAAAAAAAATATTTTATAACATTTTAGAGCGGCGTCGTATTTTGAGATACGTTATGGCTATAATATATTTAGATAATTTTTTTGTTTTATCTCGCACTGCACTGGTTGCAGTCCCGTACGTCACAGGCGACCTCCAGCTGCAGGTTTACGATGCTCCATAACTCAGCTGCCTCAGAACTGCATCTTACTGCGCTCTATCCAGAACAACGCAACGGTCTGGCCGGAGGTCGTAAAGTGCAAATTAAAATACTTCATCCGACTACATTGCGAACGGCTTTCAATTATTGCAAACTCGAGTTTATCGAAGCTGTTATAAATGAGGTTTCATTTACAAATATATATTTTAAAGAACGTGACAGAATTACGACTTCTACAGATCAGTGTGGTTTAAGACTGAGAGAAGTAGAGAAACCGATTCACTTACATTATATAGTCTTGTTAGTCTTGTATAAAATACAATTATATCTTATTATTGGGTTTTTTTTTATGTATTCAAACATGACAAGGATTGTTGTATGGATTGTTAAAATAATTTAATAATATTCATCGTTAATTTTATTCTAAATTGCCTTATGATTTTATCGTCTCCGATTTGATGTAATAATTCAAGATCTTTACTCGTCGACCACCAAGGGTTTTTTTCATGTAAATACAGTAATAGTATAAACATGCTTGAAGCTGGTGTTATACTATTTTTTTTGGACTTGTATCCTAAGTGAACTGAAATTTTCTTCTTCTGGCGTCTCTCCTCATAGGAGTTTGGTTACGATTTCGTCGAATATATTTGTAAATCCCTGGCCAGTCTCACTAATTCAGCCGTACTTCCAACTTCAAGCCACTGGCGTAAATTCCGCATCCACGTAAGTTTTCTCCTTCCAATGCCTCTTTTTCCTTCAATTGTAATAATATATACTACATTGCATTTTCTATAGCGTTTAGACGTTAGTACCAGGAAGCGTAATTTAATATTAAGTTATATTCATATTTTAATATACAAGCTGAGCTCGTCAGTTCTTTGGTTCGATCGTTCCATCTCATGGGCGTTCTAACAATACATAATCATTCTATAATCTATTTATCATGTATTAGCGTCTGTATACTTATTGTTAGGTACCTAATAAGCGTATTATTAATAAAAATCCTTGATTATTTTAGATTGGAAAATATTACATTTTATACGATATCGATCTATACCTCCTAGAAGGCAAGGGAACAAATACTCACTTATTTAATAGCAGCATGTACAAGATAATTGTTATAATTTTTACGATAAATTTACTTTACTATTACATATCCTTGGGTCTAATAAGGTACTATTCACTTTAAAACAAACTATTTTTTTTATCAATTTGCTTTTGCTTTGGAATTTGTATGGAAGGTATCAATTATTATACACTCCACCGCGGTGACCCCAGGCTGTCCACCCGTCAACTGCATCGCTATTTTCTAATTTAGTTTCGAAACGAATCGCAATGCTTTGTTATCGTTTCGAGTCGTGTTTACCTTCGTGACGATTCAAGGTGGCCAGTACCGCCTCTTGGGCTGGACACGAACGAAACGACTGGAAAAAACAGCGATTTTCATGCCAGCAAGTACTATGCAAAAATGTAAATATAGCGCTTATTAAAATTTGAATGACGTGAAGGGTAAAAGTCACAAATGATGTTGAAAATGAAGGCGTATTTCAAAACTATCTGTAAAAAAAGTAAAATTAATTCTTATAAAAATCGTACTTACTAAGAACATTGAAAGCAATTGTAAAAAATAAAAAAAAACACTATTTTAGGTCATATTAATGAACGACTCATACATTCGGGTTTCGGCCTTATCTTGTATACTTATACTAAGATTGTACTCAGTAAGTGTATTTCTCGTATCTAATATGAATATGTGATCCTAACCTAACCTAACCCGACCTCTGCTATGGGACTCAACGGTATCATATCACAGCTTCCGGGGCATAATGAATTTACTAAATTTAATCTTTACTTTGAGAATATCAAATTGTTTCTTTACTCTGAAAACGTTGTTTAATATTACAAATTATTATTAATTCATTCATACACCAACGAGTTTTTGTGTGTCAAGTGCATAGTAATTAAGGCAGTAATATTTGTAATAAAAATATATCTCTTTAAATATTTAATTCGATTCCCCCATTTCTTAGCATCAACTTGCCGTTGATAATAAGACGATTTGAACCAAAAGCCTCACTAATTTCTTCCTTATTATAAAAGAAAATATTCTTGAAATAAAATTCCTTTCCCGTTTGCGGTTATTAAATTAAACATAATGTTAATTTACTAACGTTTTCAAGAATTATTTCTTCAGTACAACCTTGCATTTAAATTTTTTTACCGTTTCGAAATTACTACCGTAATTGCATCTAAGTAATCAATTTCTCACGTTTTTACCTATTTTTTACACCGACAATACCCACTTATTATATCTGCTATTTAGACTCTAGCAACTAATATTACGAATATCACTTCCTTGCTTGCGATTCACACCGGCCGATTGCAGTACTTTAACAGTAGTCATTCTAAATCTAATAATACGTTATAATTGCTATTATAACAAGATTGATATTAAAAAAGTGTTTAATAAAATTATATTTAAAATTTAATTAATCATAAATGCAAGGCACGATTTTTCTAAGTATACTTTTTATCCGCTATCGAACATTCCACAGTGTAATCAATATTGATTGATTGGCAGATATAACGACTTGTGGATTGTATTCGTGCAGTTCTCGGTGCATATTTTGGAACCGAACTTTCGGCCTGCATTGCAAAATTCCTTTCACGAATATTAGGCATTGGTTAAAGGCCGCCCGGCATTCATTCCCATATAAGAAAACAAGTCATATTTATTATTTCAAAATGGCGAGATGCAAATTTCTGCTCGAGAACTGATAACCTTTTATTCGGCCGTTATAAATCAGATCTGCAAAAAAATTAAATTAGTTAATTTATAGTTATCTAAGCCTCCAATTATAACCAATGAAATTGAAAGTACAAATTATGGGATACTATGTCTATATATAAAAGGCACGCTCGCCTACCAAGAACACTAAATTGTCTATTTTAAATTTATTTATCCCAATAACTTGCAGAACCAATTAGTATTGTAGTAAAAATATTTGAGTTTTCATTGTTATAGCTTATTTTGCATAACTAGTTTCCGAATTTGGATAAATCGCTTTTCTATGTAAATCGATATAAAGGTGATTTATTAGTATAAGGGTATATAGAAATGATATATTTTTTCCAAGGTGCTTTTTTTAAAATAATAAAAAAATATATTATAAATGTCAACCAACAAACAAGAATACGATGAATCTTAAAAATAAACATTTTAACATTATGAATATTAAAATATTATATATTATCAAATTTAATTTCGTTAAAATTATTTTACTGTCAAAGATTTGTTATTTTCTTTGAAAAATATATAACTGCTAATATTGTGCTTTTTTCATTTAACCAACAAGTATAACACATATAACTGTTATGATATTTTCTTTGTATAATAAATTCTTTGTTAAATTGCGTCATAACATATATTTTTAAAGTAAAAATACGGATTCAAGAATTCCAAAGGAGCGTTATCTGAGATACGATTATTTAAGTGTTTTTGTGACTCCTTTGTTTGAACAATATTGAAATTACTTAGTTTATCGCGCTCATTAATATGACAAGAGTAATACTGTTCACTTAAGTTATTAGGCAATCAGCTTGCTTTGTGAGTAATCCATGTCCGTATGGATTATTGCAGGAATTGAATCCTATTATACTTTATCGGATTACATTATATACCTGAAATGATTTCCTTCGCATTGCTGATGTTTCAACACGATGGTCATTTATTTTTATATTAACCTTCACTTAGAGTGATTTTATTCTTAGACATTGTGCTTTAAGATCGCCCTGTTGTCTCCGCGTCTGTTTGTGAAATGAGTAATTTTGATATAAAACTTGCTTTGTTATATACTATCTGTCGGTTTTTCATCACAGAACAACAAAATATTTAAAAGATTTGTGTATCTTTTAAAAAATAATTCAATTAGAAGATTTCTTCACGAGCTGAAAACATATAATTCAGAGTCTACAACCGCACTACAATTAATAAAAGAGACTTTAAGCATCTGGGGGATGAATACGATCTACTCTGGTAGTCTTTATTCATAATATTTGTTCTCAAAAATAAATATTTTTTATAAACCTTTGATCCAAACAAATATAAGTTTGTATTGTAAAGTAATTGGCATTTTATGTGGTTTTAAATTCAATCAAAATCAGTTTAAGTCGCTAATCGGAGTAGTGTCAGCAGTTGTTAAAAACGTTGTACAATAGCTATATCAAAACAATATCGAATCGATGATCAATAATAACCACAGCGGAAATTGCCTCCTTAATACACTATTCTGTTGTGATTCCGTTTCGCCGCGCTTACAATGCACAAAGCAGTAAAAATGAAAGTTAGCGCACTTGTCTGGGAAAAATTCCTGCAAGTTTCTCGTGTATTCTTTCTATTAAAATATGCCAGTGCTTCATGTGATAATTTTCTCAAACGGTTTCGCCGGTGACCTGTCGCATTGTCAAACGAGAAAGGCACAGACCCTGTTAAATCAAATTTGACAAAAAATGAATGCATGAAAAATTGCATTATTTCCTTTTTTAATACATAAAAACGAAGTTATCCGCATTGCGTGCATTACACTTTGAATCGAACTGAAATAAGCTGACCCTAATTACATGTTTATGATTCTCTCGTCACGATCAAAATAAGGCTGTTAGATTAATAGAAAAATTAATCCAGAAGATCATCGAATTTGTCAAAAGTCGACCATCTTTGCAACTGCAACTTGCAATGTATGAACCGGGGGTGAAAATTGTCTTGTTCAAGCCTTAAAATCAGCTGATGTTTCTTGTTATATTAGACTTAGACATTGTTTAACAGATTGTTGTATATTTTATTTAAAAAATGCATACTAACTGCTTTTGATCGTTATTTAATTGCGATTTGTGGCGTTGCCATGGGTTGCTCGTGTAGTCTCCGTGGTTTTATTCACAATTAAAATAAACGTAATATGTTGTATTTTGGGTCCCACGTTTATCATTTTTTACCTGTAGTAAATTAGAAGTGATTCATGCCCGAGATCTTGCGTAATGCAGGGACGCCAGCCGACCTGAACGAACCTCTTCGTCACGCATCCTGCGCGCGTTACCTTCAAGAGGTGATAATGTCAGGCAGTGCCCGGAACCTGCTGTGCCCTGCTGCCTTAAAATCATTTAATAATTTAATAATCATCACGAGTTTTTTCAAGAAACCAAACCGACATCTACCTTAATGACATAACGATGTATTAATTAATTAGAATGCAATGTGTCTCTGTGGTTTTGAATCGATGACGTTTATAATGACTTGTCGCTATCACGATTTAAAATATCTTAGGTTTTTTTGTGTTTGAATTGACATCATGTCGGTTAGTCCGACCACATCAAACAGTCGTTGCCGCTTGCATTTCGTAATGTGCATGACAGTCATTGTTATGCACTATTAAAAATAGATTATTCTTTTTGACACTTACTGCCGGGTAAGGCTCTTCGAGAAAGAACTATTGTTTCATTTCGTCAGTCATTCGTAATCGCTGATACTTGGCAGCCTTGACTGTGTCATTTTATTACTAATCGTCTGCCTCATTCATTATTCCAGAATTTTCTCTATCCATGTAATATCTTCTTTTGTATAGCATAGTGTTATACACGAGTTGCGTTCATATTGGCATCACTGCACTCTTAGCTGCGCGGACAATGAATGTGATTGTTCGATTCACTGAACATACACAAAATCAGACAAGCATTAAAATGTGCGTCAATTTGGGTATAATAAGGTTGAATATGTTTTCCGCATGTAAAACTATCTAGAACACAGCTAATTCAACACTACGACTTCATTAAACTACGTGTGTAGTCATTGTCTATAAAAATTGCCCTTTATAGAATCTTGAACTACGATTTATATTATATACACTACCTAATTCTCATATTATACTGATCATATAACATCATCAATGCAATCGTAATGTATGCTCATTTTTACTTAATTAAGGGTCTATTGTTTAAATTGATATCTTCTTTTTTACAATGTTGACATGATGAAAATATTTTTTTTTTATTATTAAATAGTTTTTATGATCAGGCAGCATTTAGAAAATACCATTCGTAATGTTCTAACGACACCTGCTGGTTTTACACAATGTCGTGATACTTATATTTATTGTAGGACTTCAGAGTACGAAGGGTTGACATAAACCTGGTATAAATATCAAGAAGACCAATAACATCTTATTATACAGTCCTTTGTAAAGCGGTCACTTGACAACTTTACTTTTCGTGTGGGCGTATTGACAATACAAAGGCAACAAAGCCATGTCCATGTGGGACGCTTTCTTGGGCCACCGAGTTTACCTGTATCGGAGAATCCATTTATTGTGTAAATTTATTATCCGTAGTAACCATTCTGTACCAGCTTTGATACAATGTAAGATACCGCTAATATATTAAATATGTAATATTGTTCAAATGTATCAAACAACTCAACAATATTTTAATTTGGTTTTAATAATTCATGCAATGTCATGACGTACTAAGATAGTATGTTAGTATATCGCAATGCTTGTTTATCTGTCAGTTTGTTCACTACATCTCTATCCATATTATGTACATTTTATATACTTTAAAATAAGTCATTCTCATTAGTCAATAACGTCGAATTTGTTTTATTAAGATTTGATATTTACATAATAAATATCGTCACGTTTTGTTTGTTTCGAATTAAATACGACCACGTTGATCGCGGCCACATCACGACCCTATTCCGCTAAGTGCGTCTAACATTTATGCATACTCTGCCTAATCAGTCTGTCGCAGATCTGGAGTAAATGCTAACTAAACATGTTTCATATCTCTGTGTTAGATCTGGAGTCGTATGATCTCTGCTGGAACTGCGCCTCGCCCAGTTAGTGGAGTAGAGTTACACTTGAACGTATGCAGTGCGGCTGTAGGTATCACCAGAGCTGAGAGATTAGGTGACTACCGGATAGACCGATGGCGTGCATACTCTGCTGCCAAACAAACTGTTAAAGATACAACTCATACAAAATAACTTAAAATATGTAAAAATAATAATATATCTTTGACGCTTGTATCTTACTTGAATATAACTTTGCATAAAGATATAATTTTGTCTTGTCAACGGATGACTGTGTTGAGAAACATCAAGTGATCAGAGCTATGTTTTCATGCCAGTTCTCTGATATTTGTATTGTTAAATACAGATTAAACCTAAAGGCAGTATAAAATTTTATAACTTTCGGATTTGGACACGGAATTCCACACTTAGTAATCTGCTAGGCCAGTACGGGATCATTCAGGGGGTCTTTGGAAAATTAAAATCGATTTGGGGGTCCCTGAACAACGTCAGGGGGTCCGCGCAAGGTTTAATATAAAATAAAAAAAATTGTGACACATTTTTATTAATATGGAAGTTAAAATTAATAAAAATGAATACACTATTAGCGATTTTTACGTCCTTAGTAAAATATAAATATAGACAGGGCATAAAATGCAAGTAATAACAGGCATCGTGGTGAGTCAGGTAGGTTAATACAGGAACGCAATAGAGTCGATACTTGCACCAACTAGTCTATAATATGAATTTATGTAGTTTTTCACCCAGGGTCGGTAGGCAAGTTTTGACTATGAAAGGGGGTCCATGAGTATGTTTTGACTACGAAAAGTGGTCCGTGGGCCAAAAGAGCTTGAGAGCCTCTGTGCTAGACTAACCACTAAACTTTGAGCAGGCTATGTGCTACAATGCAATGAAATCATACTTAATATCTTATTTTGCAAAATTAAATCACAGATGAGTTCATTTTCTTTAAAAAACGTATTGAGTAATATGTGAACGAAAATATCTCAACACATTTTAATATGCATGTAAGTGAGGCTGCTATTGTAAAGATTGAAAAAAATAAATAAAACGTATCACATAGATACATTATATAAAATCAAGCGATCTTGTAATGTTGTACCTCATTAGTATGCATCACAATAACTGAAGTACAACTAGGAGGCTCCGGAGCGCCGCCTCCGAGGCGGGGTCGATGAATCCCGAATCCCCGCGCCGACCGGTTCCGATACGAGTCACGAGACAGCTGTCTTTTTGTCGGGAGGGTAACCAGTTAGTTACCCGCGCAGGGCTCACCCACTGTCCTTGCATAACTGTGCATCGCTCTGCCCCGAGACTGGGTCACCGAGGCTCGGCCTGAAGTATTCTGAAAAATACGGGCGAAAACAGGTAACGGTGAAGTTACGTTACAAAAGCTTTTAATGGCATGCGATTATTCGAAAGCTATTAAATGATAAATTGCCTTCGGTACTTGGTTTGGATATTGTTTTTGTTACATCTATTGCTGTACACGCAAAACTGGGAAGCATCTCCGAGACTGGAACATTCGGGAGCGTACGGAAAAAAACACTGATAACGAGTAAGCCAAGTCTGATTATTTATAAATGTTGAGTTTCGATAGTGTGTTTTTAGTTTTCGTGAATTTCAGGATGCCCACTTTATTTCTTTAAATTACTAGCAAAATTGACTAACGGTGTAGTCAGACACAGATGTTGGTGGTTTTGGGTGAATTCTTGGTTATTTAAGGCTTTTTATACGCGAATCGTAGTTTTGATGATGTGCGACTTGTTTTTAACGTCGGTTATTGGGTGTTGCAGTTATTCTGGGATATTTGGGAACGTCGCGGGCGAAAATTGCTAACGGTGCATTATCAGACTTACCACAACTCGAGAATTATTTTACCGAATCTGGAAAAATTGCCTCACCTATTTGTAGTTTATGCAAATTTTATTTTATATTCCTTATACTTTTGAACCAAAACTGTTATATTTAAATTATGATTTATTGCGTTGTAATTTGGGTAATAACGCAACACTCGATGTGGAGTGCTGTATGTGTGAATTGGACTTTTATAAAAAAAAATTAAATTGGAATAGTTTATTTTGACATGCAGAGCACGTTAAGAGATGGTAGATGAATAAGGCTGCTGGTTTAGCTGCGGTAGGCTTACTAATGTAATCTAATAATACGGATTTACTGAAGTGTCTAACTCGTGGATCGCAGACCAATATAGGACAACTAAAATTTACGGTTATGCACGTGCAGTATTTTTATTTATTTGCATACTTATAAACGACATGTTCTTAGACAGACAGTACAACTATTGACTCACCAAAATTTCTGTTTGTTCTAATATTTACTTCCTACAAACATCAAGAAATACCAATATGGCTTGGGATTATGGTATGAATCAAAACATATGGTTGCGTAATTTGTGTCCGTGTTTCGATTATTATTTATGTTATAACCTTCGACTAGATACCCACTGTCAAATTCGATCCACAGCAAAGTCAAATCAGACACCCCTGGTCTAACTGTATGCGTTGTAACCTTTATCCATTGTAAACAAGCAGTGAATACCTAACAACTCGGTAATATTACCATGGTTTAATTTGGTACAAAAGGCCGTATCGTAAAGCGGCCCTAGTTCCTCCAAATTGGACGGCGGCTTAACAAGGTATCATGTGAAATCATTTATAGTGATGCAATGGCGGCTACCGATCTCTTTTATCCCAGTTTGCTGCGCGTGTGCACGTACGAGAATACGAATGACATACGGATTTCAGATTTGATTGACGGCTTCCGAAAATAATAAACTTTAATCGCAATGTATGGAGAAATTATACCGACTCGTATGAGAATGTTCTTCTGTGAGCATTTTTTTTTAATTTGTTACTAATGATGCTGTATATATTTTTTTTAGATCACTGTGCACATCGAATCGTCGCTCTCTGCTGGCAGCTACGATAATGTAAGTTTCTTTAATTACATCGGAATACTCTCATTAATCCAGGTCATAATTGGAATAAATTACAGCCTCTAATAATAATACTTATTGTAATGTTAACGCCACAAGATATATTAAGGTCTCAGATGATTGTTAGGAATTAGTTATGTCCTCCGTTATTGCTCAGTTGCTGGAGTGGATTATTTTTTTAGTAACATAATATCGAATATGCTTGTTTATTATGTTATTTGATTGTGTCATTTATTTAGTGACTTAAATAACAAATATATGAATTTATAAATCACTATAAGAAACTGAAGCTATTACAAATTAATTTTGTATTAACATAAACAATCCTTTTGAAAGATATAACAAAACACCATTTGTAAAGGCGTGTTAGTTTATAGGTTAGAATGTAGGCTTTAACAGAAGGGGCTGAAAACTGTTATGTGCTAGGTCATTTTTATTGATATCACAGGCAGTTTATTTATTCAAAAAAATATTTATTTGCGTATCATCAGTATTTCAATGCTTGCCCTATATATCAAATCAGGTATTATTGAGTTCTTACTATAGTATATTGTATAGGTATGGAAAATGACCTTTAATGAGAAAATCAGTGGTTTCTTTTGTCAGTCTACTTATATCCACTTAAAATTTTTGCTTTCCTAGAAACTTCTTGGTATACATTTATTCCAATATTACAAGTTTAACTGTACACACTATGTAAGTTTTTCTAATGTAAGAAACGAATGACTTCTTACTAAGAATAGGAATTCATTTTGAGATTTCGTCTTTTTTGGTATTTTTGCCTATGCGGTTTTTTGCTTTAGAGCAACATCTAGTTATTGATAGAAAATAACATTGAATGTGACAGACAACAAACACCGATGCGGAAGTTAGAGCCTTGCCCACACGTATTTATTTGCTGCTGGCCAAGCGGGTTCTGCCATGGCTGCTTTCTTTGCTGTTTCTGGCCCTCTTGTTCCTGCTTCCTCCTACTCTTGTACTCAAGAGCTAAGCGCTACAGCTTACGTGGTAATATAACGGCAAACTCGATTAAGGATACTCTAACAAAATAGTATTTTTACTTATAACAAAAGTATTTGTTGAAAATATATTAATAATTATAAATCGACAATTATAGTCAAGCGATAAATACAAGCTTTTTCATTGTTTATGTATGTGCTTGCTATGAAGATGTTACGGCAAATATTTGTTTTGTAGACGTTTTGGGTACACACATTTTTTGGTGAACGTCCGACATTCTGACCTCTACCAAGTCATCCTCCCAAAAAGAGTTCGTCTTTTTTACAATTGTAACGGTAAGTTTATTGCACCATTTACGAAATTTACTTTATTACAGTGCGCACTAAAATTATTTGACTGATGACATAATGCGAGCAATTTAACTAAGTACACGGTTCTTTACGACTTAATACCGAGATTTCGATATGTTGTGTCGTCGGCCGGCTCGGAGTGACCTTCGCGAGGAAGTACCGCCTTCGGAGTGGTTCGCTGGGCATGGGCGGCCAGCGGTACTTATCTTTACCATTCATTCCGCGCCTTACTCG
The DNA here is from genome assembly GCA_022113835.1 of Atopsyche davidsoni. Classification (NCBI taxonomy): domain Eukaryota; kingdom Metazoa; phylum Arthropoda; class Insecta; order Trichoptera; family Hydrobiosidae; genus Atopsyche; species Atopsyche davidsoni. The sequence continues at coordinate 1,464,170 of JAILWY010000006.1, read as the reverse complement.
TATACCCGCACACCCACGAGGACGCACTACTACCTATCGATAATGCTGTTCTCTTTCAACCTTTGAAAGGACAACTTCAAATATATAATCCGATGTATACAATAATTAATTGAAATAAGTTATCAGGACACCGTACATTGTAATAAATGCAGACTAGACGAATTTCAGAGGTATCTATTCTCGCTACATTTTAATTACTTTATTTATAATAAATTTAAAATAAATAATAATAACCATACAAAAACTATAAATGTCCCTAGCAGAGTTCACGTAAAAAATACAAAAATTTAAATTTAAAAAATCACTGCAGATTTAAAATTATTTTTTTTTACTAATATTAAATCATATTCCTAAACATCACTAATTTTCAAGTTATAGTTCTTGTACGATAGTGCATAATGTTTCTCAAGGTGTATTAAATACTATAACCGATTGAAATGCAATTATAAGATGCTCGTATCGCTTTAAAGTGTTAATGCACGAATCGATAAACTTCGTTTATTGTGTGTGGAAACGCAAATAAATTGATATTAACGGAAATTATACCTCAGATTGGCTATTGTTGTGTTAATTTATTACTCAATTTTATTCCCACTTCTTACTACAGTAATATAACGTTAAAGTAATTACTCTTTTACTTATAAGATTTGTGTAAGATTCCACCAACTGTACTTGCACACTATTGCTGGTTTTTGGATTTTAAAAAAGTTAAGTGAATATACGAATGTTGTCAAAGTATGTTTTTGTAGTTTACTAAGAAAGACAGACGATTCTTTTTAGAAGTAAGAAATCAATCTATTTACTTATTATTTACAATGTGTGAGTCAATGTAAGTGATTATGTTTTTTCTACATATTTAATTTTTTTTAATGCAATTGTTGTTTTGATTGGTTTGTAGATAAGAAAGCGAACATCTTCTATATTCAATTATTTCTTTTTCGATTTAGAAAAACAATATATAGATTTTAGTGGTGGTCTAACTGTGTCGCAATCAAACACATGGTTAAGAGTTCATACCCAGGGGAACCCAAAACAATAAGAATCATCTAACTCTTATTATTTATGAATGTTTTTTTTATGTCCAAAGGGCAACTCGATTTAAAACAAGGACTGTAATGTATCTCTTTATTTTGTTGAATATGTGCGATGGTAAACAAGCCCTGGTTTATTTTTCCTGAAAATGACAATAATAATAAAGAGGTCAGTAATGCAGTGTCGTTTCTTTAATGACATGTTTTGGATTTAAATATTCTGATACATCTAATTTCGGTTGATATTTGCTGAAAGTAAAGCCTTTAATGAATACTCATACTGCATACTTAAAAGCTTAGTTTAAATATCAAAGGATGCACTCAGCATAAGCTTTTCTGTCTGTTACAAGCGATAGTTGGGTTTAATTGGTTGTAGAGTGTAGCGTTTAATGTCTTGTAAAATAAAATTTAAATGCTCGTGCACTGCATGAGCGTTGCCGCGAATATATTTGTAACATACAAAAACTGGTACCGGATCTGGGTCAGAACGAGTTCGGAAATATTCGGGCGTCTTCGGGGGTGGTCGTGTATTATCTCATCACCCTCGGAGTATGATCAGATTTATTATGGATCGCCGATATTTTAAACAACGTTTTATTCAGTTAAAGGTCATAATACAATATTTTAGACAGTATTTATAGGAAACAATTATAAGACTTTAATGATATTAATTTCATAAGCGGAAGACATCGCTTTAAAATGTCTACACGCTGCGACACAACTCACACCAGAGTGGCGATAAGAGTATAGCGTCTCCTTTTGCTTTTTTATGAATTTAAAATAAGAGGACGCTATCAGCTAATTATTGTTTGATTGTCGGTAGTGTCATAATGTATAAAAATACTATTTAAATAAACCTGCATGTGAATAATATTTTGTTATAATGGTTGTAGTAAAATGCCCTGATCTTTTTTTACTCCAATTTACCATTCATTATTTTAAAGAAGGCTTAGTGTTTCGTTCATATCGGCAGATTGTTTTTGTACGAATAAAAAAATCTTCATACAAATAATACATCGTTAATGTGGTTGATTTTATTTCGCGCTATGCACTAATTGCACGCACTTAATAATATGATTTGTTCAGTGATAATAATATCAATTTTAGATTTCGATTTCTTAGCTTCGCGATGCGTTGGTTTTTTTTGTGCCAGCTCATTTCAACGCGCGAGCAAAACAAAAACCCGAGTCGAGCCATTTCTCGCGAGCCAAACCACGATTTGAAATCCGTGTACATAATCACCGTGATTATTGGAATTTAATAGACGGACTCGGTTCTGTTCTGAGTAACAAAAGGAAAGTAAAGGTCGAGGAGACTTTCGGAGAATTCACCACAGGCAATTATGTCAACTCCTCCTTATTATGAAATTTTAAATTATTTTAATTCTGAACCAACGATGATGGTACATGCTCCATTCCTTAAAGTAACTTAATTTAACGTCATATGGGTTTCGTGTGATCTTTTACTTGATGGTGAGAGCATCCTTATGTATGCGTGTCTGACTAAAAATAATTAGCTTTAGACAAACAGACAATCTGATTGATGAGCATGTAAAATATGCTCTACAAGAATCTTTGAACCGAGGCTAAAAAAAGGCAAGTGGACAAACTATACTAAAATATTTGGCTGGTTTTTATTAATGTACTTCGGATCATATTATTCAGTCTTAACTATTTTTAAGTTAACTTCTTGAAGGTTGCGGCGACCAGTTTGCCTAATAACTGGATTACTGAGTTGTTTTTCCACAATGCTTTAGCTAAATTTCACACTAATCACCCATTTACAGACCTTCGTATGTCGATTAATAATGTGATAACGCGTTTCCGAATTTGTCAGCAATTACAAATTATACAAGCATGAAAATTGCGGTAACACTTGTCATTGAACAATAATACATAATACTCTAGTGCAATTATATTTTGATAAATTCGTTTCCTTGTAACTACCAAATTACTTATTTGTACATTTTTTGCAACCCACCAATAAAACTCTATTAATTAACGACTCCTGGTGTAAACAGACATGAAGTCAATCGAATCAAGCATTTTAGATAATGTTTAGTATCTTACACCACATGTTACTTTACTTCGTTTCTAGGCAATTGTGTAGCACTCTGTCATCTTCTATTCCTGTAAAACGAGTTAACACAGTTAACTCTTGGAAATGGTAATAATATTTTTTATTGATGTATACTCTCAAAGGCTCTTTGTAACTATACAATAATCCAGACACGACTATTTTATGAGAGTTCTATTAAGAACGCTCCTGTTTGGGTTATCACTAAATTATCACACATGTTCAAATATTTTTTTTTCTCTCACCATTTGTTTATAACGCCCTGTTGATTCTCAGAGGTAATTATAATTTTACCCCTCAACAATTTACATTTAATTTGGAGACAAAATACATTTTTTTCATTGAATTATTTAATGTTATTACTATAACTATTTTTTCTACATATTTTTTGCTATTTATACTAGGTTAAGCGGTTTGCCATCCATTAACGCAAATTTTATACAAATTATATCAAATCCCATGTGCTGTCATGTTTCAAGTTATTTTTCTATAAATATCAATGTGGTATAAAAAGCTACATAATCTACTTGAAATTTACCTTACTTTCCGAATATTATAACATTAGTTATAACTGCTAATATATACCATAAAATTGCGTAATGATTGTATTTTCTACCGGAATACTAATAACAGCCCCATTCGCTTTAATTACTCTCACATTAAATTACACATCTGACATTCACGCAGAGCTCAGTGTATCTATCTACCTGTAATATTTTCTAATATCCTACAATTATTGGTGATTAATTAGCTTTCAGTGGAATCCCACCTGTACTGAGGAGGTGTTCAAAAAACGGAGGTTGTGAAATCATTTTATTGCGTTTGGTATATGTAGCGTACTCATCTTGGGCAATGTTGGTTTTGATATGGACGTATTGTTGCACACTTCCTGAATTAAATATGGTTTGAGGCAAACGTATGGAAATGTAAAATCTATGGACCATTGATTTTTTCAGTCTATTGTCGAAATTGAGGCTTAGTTATTATTAGCCTTGTAATGACGCTAATGTGATAATTCCGATATTGCGCGTTTTTTTTTAGAGCAAAACAAATTTTCAGCATTATAACATTGATTAAAGGAATGAATGATTTTATTATTATTTCTTTACACAAATTGTTACATTATCATTGGCTTATAACCAAAACCAATCAAACGACAATACAATATAATTATAGTTTCCTTACGTTTAAGTGTTTTTTTTAAATAAATTTTCAGTTAGCAATATTAAACACAAATGAATTAGTTTATTTTTATTCTTAGATTATACTATTTGCAACTGAATAGTGTTAATAGTGTATTTACTTCTTATTTCTCTAGATAGGTATATTATTTATTATATATTTTTTTCATTCGCACTATTTTCTTATTATTACAGTAATTAGTTTTTTTTTAAATTAGTCAGTTTTAAACCTTCGTTTCCTGCGTGGGAGAACGTCTTTGCTACTGCATTTTCAAGTCAATTAGGAATTGTACAGTTTACTTGTTATAAATTGAAGCCGCACTTAGATGATGTACTGAGTTCGGGTGTAGCTTATTAGATTAAGAGTACTGCGATGAACCTTCCACCTTTGTTAATGACGTATCATACCTCAACCGCGAGACAACGAGCTCAGCAGTACCCACCTGCCGAGTAAATGACTGTCATACATGCGAGGTGTTTCTAAATGTAGGGCATTTTTTCTTTGGTGAAATTGCAGACTCGCATTAGAGGTCTTGGATAATCAGCAGCAGCGCCGGACCATCTGTCGATAGCCAGGTACGCTCGCAGGTAGGCAGTGTTTGTAATTTGCGAGTTTTTTCTAATTATCTCAACTGCGCTTGATACACTGGATTTCATCTTCGGATCGTCCCCGGGCAATGTGTCAATCACCGGAGCTTGCAATTACATCGATAGCTTTCGATTTTAAATTCAGAGTTATTAGCCACTCCGATCAAAAGAAGATCTCGTCTGCCTGTCTGTTTAGCTTTGTAGAATTTTCGATTATCGGTTAATCGCTTTTCGTCAATGTCTACTTTCGTTCCTTTATTTGTTTCTTGTCAATAACAATCTATGGTAAATGTCTTTAATGTCGCTGGTAACCGCATTAGTGTGTTCACTAATTTTAGCTTTATAGGATGTACGATCTCCAGATGGGTATTGGTAATTTGTTGTGCGTGAGTAAATGCTTCTTTTGTATATATTTTTTTCTGTCTTGTAATAATCTCTCTCATTATTTGTTCATTCATAGTCAATCAAGACTGACGCCGAAATGGAGAATTATCTATAGTTTTAAAGTGAAAGTGAATGCTTAGTACGTTCAGCCTAATATTTAATATTCTGTTTAGTTGCCATATCAATTATGTACATACATTGACGTGCGAAGGCTAATAATTTTCAATTTTTCTTTTTATTAAAAAGATAAAATAAAAGTGCGTAACTTTGCTTATAGATAAAAATCTCTGATATTTTTTTTGAACGCGTTATACACGTGAAGTGTATCAATAACAATGATGTACTTACATTTTAAATTACCTTTTTCAACACAAGTACGCTTAAATATTATGTGTAACGATATGAAACCCATAACTACACGAAAATTTCGATTCCTTTTTATTCTAGGGAGGTTTATAATTTAAAAAATTGAAATACCCCAGGTTGTTTTCTTTTTACAATTACAGGTATATATGCAGTATACTACAACTTTTGGGTCTATTACCCAAGCGCTAGTCTTACACAGCTGATCCTACAAATCCTATTTATTGCTTGTTTTGCATTTATCAAAGCATGGTAGTCTTATTCATAAAATATTTTTATGTTAAGAATAACTCTCTAATGTGCAATTTCAAGTTCATTAAAAACGTTCAATCGTTTAATGTTGATATAGCTTTACTCTGAGACAGAGTATTAGTAACGTCACAGTGTAGCCTCGTTTGCTAGTAAAATAAATAAATAAACAAAACCAAATGATAACTGAGTGCGCCTGTACTTTCCAATAGATTCCACATCCGGATTGCACTCACCGTTCTCTGTTCGGTCTGAACGGTCCGTCGGCCTGTCCGCTCGGCCGTGGACCCAACAATCGATCTCTTTTCCAACGTTTACGAACCGATCTGCTTAATTTTGTTTGTTTTTGGCCGGGCCTAGCCGCCTGGAACACGGCCGGTCCCGATGGACATCCGCCGGATCGCGTGTCCATAGCCGGACATGAACATCTGTACTTTATTTCGCGTTGAGACGGTCAAGACGCCGAGGCGGATTTCCTGTACAATTAGCTATAAGTAGCAACGGATCGGTTGGCTCGATGGCTCAGCGATTACGACCGTTGACTTGTGATTGAAAGTTCACCGATTTGATCCCCGTTCTTGTCACTGATTCACTATACCATACTCAACTGTTCGACTGGTTCTCACGCGTGCTTTGAGTCCCTAAACCTAGGTAGTATTTTGGATTCTATTGTGATAACTAAAGGTAATTTATTATGTATACCAACACCATCTTATTATGTTGTTAAAAAAAATAAATCATCTAATATTACATCTTGTAAGAAAGTCACGCTGCTTATCCTCAATTTGTAAATAAAGAATATTTATTATAAGAGGGAATTTTTGACTTAATAATAACGTCTTCAAATCCGAGCGCATCGACCAAATAAATCGTAGTTTCCTGTTTTCTCACATCGCCATTAGACCCCCATCGGTCCCCGTTCCACTCGGGGTCCCGTGGAGAGCCTCGGGTCTTCGGCTTCTCACAGTCCTGTAGTCCAGGTACCTCACCCAACACAACATGCCTCGATAGGGTAGGGCCAGGTCTTGGATATCTGGACTAAACTGTGTAATAGCGCTCCTTATAACAATCTACCTATTTCATTATTTATTTAAATGAGTTATTCAATACAAGTAAGTTCATTGCGGAGTTTATAATAATGAGCTTTAAGATTATTGCTTTTGAATAATTTGAATAATATTTTCGTTTTTTTTTCTTACCTGTGAAGTTAACTTATCGTATTGAAATGTAGTAAAAAATTTACATTTTGATAATTAATTATTCGTTTGGAAAAGGTTGTGTTAAAGTTCAATGGTTTTTATCGGGTTTGTATTTTACTTTGAGTAATATGAAAATGCTCATTGCTTCAAACAACCGATCATAAAAACTCATGCACTAAATTGTCAAAAGTATAATTTTGGTGATATTATGTTATGGCATTCGAGAAAAACGGGATGTGGAGTTTTTGAACGAAAGTCGTCATTTATAGGTTTTGGTACCATTGGAATTTAATATAACTGAAGTGGTTAGATCTCTCCATAAAGTTTCTCGAAATTGATTGCGTAATAAATATCTGGAGAACTAAGAGATCCACAGTCCACGCCTTTTATTTGCCGATCGCATAAATTATTGGTTTCCGGCCTTGCCTTTTACAGGTAGAATTCAATTACTAATGTCCATATAAGTCATAATCTAACTTGTGCGCAAGTGATTGTTTCTGGATATATTTTGAATAAGAAAGCAATAAAATTTAATGAACTCTAAAGGAGACTAGTAAAGATAATTACATTGCCGTTGATGTATTAAATTATGGAATTACAGCTTCAGGAAGTGTTAATTTAAAACAGTATTCACTTTAATTTATTGGTAATGAAACCATTTCTTATATATTATTATAGTTAACCATTAATAAAACCTTAGGTATAAAGTACACACACACACACACATTCCTCTCTCATACTTTTTTTCATATGCGCCTTCAACATAGTATCGTATTTTAATAACACAATCAACCGTCACAAGATCTATTTTACATAGTATTATTGTTATATCTCAACGCATAAAAAAAACTGTATGGATAAATACGGACATGGAGGTCGTTAAACTAAATCAATCTGTTGTTTAATCGCCTCGAAAGTAATTGGAATCGACTTCCCAGTAGGCTTTTACTAATGCTCTACTAAAAACCTGTAATCGGGGACTGAAAAAAACAGAGTACATTTGTTATCTTTATCAATTATTGTATTATGGCTTTGTCTATTTGAGGAGTGCTTAGTTTTCTGATAAGACACGACCTCTGATACGTCAGTGGTTACACTTTAAGTCACAGGTAACTAATTAAACGTATTCCCACCTGTAATATTCCTATCACCAGCCTTATCTATATGACGATTGCTTCTAGAAGGTTCGTGGAATTTTGCAGGTAAACAATAGTTCTTATCTAGATTGCAGTGTTTTATTTTTTTTTGGAAAATAGTTTTTAATGATATCACGTTCTATTACTCAGGAACAAACAAAAACGCTCTTTTCGCGTTAAAAATTATTGCTAATATTTACGTCAATTTCTATTTCAATGTATTTGGTTTTCAATGTATTTATTGATGTAATGTAAATTCCATTGAAATACAAGCATTATTCGATGTTTTGATGAACCAAAAAAATAATTTAAATAATAAAAAATTAAGCATCTTTTCGTTTTTGATTTAATATATATATACATTAATTTTTATAACTTGTTGACCTTCTTTATTAAATCTTGTGATACCTCAAGGCATCCTGAAAGTTATCAGAGAGCGTTCACAGTACAACACGTAAAAGGAATCAATCTGAAATAATTACTCAATAATAATTCCAAAGGTAGTAGCGATCGCAGTAAGAAATAAAAACCGCTTTCCTATTACGTTTTATTCAAATTATAATAATTCAATTTGAAACGTGCGGAATTAGCGAGTCTTCCAAACGAAAGGTTTAAAAAAAGCGACATGTACCTGTTTACTCATCAGATGATTTCATAAATATTAAAGTGGTTTCGGGCATTAAAATCGTTTCAATTTTATGTGCAAGCACCGTGTAATTGCACAAACTGGAGGACCTAAATTGAATAACATCCATTAAAACCGCCACTCGGAGATCTGTCAACCTACAAAACTTGTTAAAGCACGTGACAGCTGACATCAATTTTTCGTTTTAAACTCTCAACGTTGACTGACATATATATATATATATATATATAGTTTTTAAAAAATAAAATGATTTATTCCAAATATGTACATATGCAAACAAAAATTTCAATTCATACATTATACAATTTTTGTAGTGTTTAAAATATGCCATTTCTAATATACATGTTAGTGTATGTCACTTATAGTATTTGGATCACTTTTAACCCTTTGAACTCCGGACTTTTTTTTTGTTTGTTTTTTTTTTTTTTAATTTAACAATGTGAATACGTCCGAATGGCAGCAATTACTTTGCAAAACTGACAAAAAGGGTTTATACTTGCTCTAATACGCACCTAGACTTCTTATAGGGTAAACAATAAAAGGTGCACTATGGCGACCTATAGTCGCCAACAGAGTTACAAAGGAATTTACCATATCGACACATTGTCGCCAACGCAGTAGAAAGGGTTAAAGACTCTTAAGCGTAATTTAATGAAGTTTTGTAAAAATGTATTTACCTTGGCCATAACTGTGTTTAGAACATCCTGTATGCATAAAACGTTCGCAGCGAAGGAAACACTGTAGGCTTTATTATAAAAAGCTAACGTATTAATCACCGGATACTGTTAAACAGAGAAAACAATAATACTGGACAGAAAACATCTTTATTTCATGCGTCCAACCTTCCGGCGGCAGAGTTGCGTCGCCGAAGAGTCGTAACATGGAAGCAAACGACGCAACTTCGAGGAATTATGAAAATTAAAATGTCCCGTTGCAAGTCAAATATTACAAGTAAACTCGGGCTTCGGCTGCGTTCTCCGTGGCCTGTAAGTAGAGCAAAGTGTTGGTAATTTCAGTAGATCTCTATTATCCGTTCCGTACTTAAGTTTACAGACTTTTGAGAGTCATTAGGGAGACTTTAAAAAACTAAGCCGCGAATGGCTCGTTGAATGAATTAGTAGGATCACGTCATACTGAAATTAATCATTGCCTAAATCAGATGTAACAGGTAACGAGGTTTCTCAATAATCTCGTAAATTACCGTTTCTTTTTACGCGCAGGCCTCTTTACGGAGGTCATAAACTTGTTATTTTCGGTATTTAGATTAATCGGTTTCCTAACAATGAGCTAATTTTGTAATTTGATTGTGTTGTTTTATTTGATAGGTGTTAATTATTTTGAATTACAATATAATTTGAGACTGAACATATAATCACTGAAGTCATTTTCTCATACTAATGCGTTTGTAGTATAGTGATTTTTTCAGCAAAAACATTTGATTTCTTCAAAATGTATGTATTTGAATAAATCAAAAATATTATCGTACAATTATAAATAGTAACAGAAACTTATCATAATATATGATACTGGAGTAATATAAATATAGCATTTAACATGGTTTTTTGTTTACATATATTGGCGCCGAATAGCTTTTTTATGTGTTTCTATTAAAATTTTGCGCTTTTAGACGTTTCTGAGCCAAACATATTGCATTTTTAACTACGTGTATTTTTCACTTCCATATACGTTGATTACATTTTATAATGTTTAAACTGAGTTTAAACTGATGTTTTAACTCAATATTGTGAATCATAATAAATAATGATATGCTTGCAAATTTACTATACATATCATTTCTAATAGTTTCTTATTTTACATTGGCACAGAGTTGGATCAATGTACGTAGATATGAATAATCTGAAAGCTTATTTACAAATTGTTAATATATATGTTTTTTATTGCACTAACGTGTATCAAAAAAAATAATTAAAATGCTACGTTATCTATAATATGTTTGATTTAGGTAGGATGGTAATATTTTCTAAATACACTACATTTACGTACCTATCTTAATAAAAAGCTAGAGTAGTCTCTGAATCCACAACTATTTATCGGCATATTGCCACAAATAGTGCCTTTGCACTAAGTAAAAGAACAGCAACAAACCAAAACTGCTTAAGAACCCACGGAGCATGATCTTTCACGCCTTTAAGATTTCTAAATCACACTAAATACACACATTCAATATCCTACTATGTAAGCTACTTTTTAATTGACATTATGGTGCTCTTAATAGAGACTCGCCATTAATTCCGAGTATAAAATATTCAATTTAAAATTAATGCCATTGAGAATATCAACGTTCCCTTATTTATTTTTATTGTAAGTAATTTTTGCGATGAAGTTCGATGCTTGAATAAAGCAATTATGTATTTTCATTCTTTTAACAACGGTAATAAAATGTTTGATTGCGAAGCTAAATTGTGGCGTTTTACAAGCTGATTAGAAATTTGTCCGATCATTCTACGTTCTGATCGACAACGCTACTCTGGAGTGGATGATTTGGCAAAAAAAAAAGCGTTTTTTAAATCAATAAACTATTCAAAAAATTATTTTAAATCGCAAACATTATTATTATTATCGAAACCCACAAAAAAGTCACAATCAAATCATTCATAACAAGCATGAAATGGACAATGCGAAATCGTGCAAAAAACCGCATTTCCGCAAGCGTCAAAATTGAACAATCTCGTTGAATAGATTCATCTCGGGGCAAAAAGAAAAGCCGTCTTTCATTTGCCTGGTTTTTTGTGGAGATCTGGTCCATTGTTTCTGGCGTTTTTTCGTCTTCTCCGTCACCCGGGGCCGCAGCTGTGGTCCACAGACATTCGCACCGTCTCATTGTCTGACTCCATCCGTGACCGATCCTGAACTTTCGGAGTTTACGTAATCGACTTCCCTTCGGCTCCGACCTGGAGTGGAACCAGTTTGCCAACACTCCGGATCTATCCCTGACCAATTTTTAAACGCCCAGATATATTTGATGTATCCACGTCATTTCTTCATCATATACACTTTTGAAAACAGTTACATACATTTTTGGACTGATCTTGATGTTTTTTTTATGCAGAGAGCATTTTATTGAAATTAACGCTTATTTGATTAAATTTTAAAAATATTATGTGTTGCAGTTATTAGGTTTTGATTGGTAATTTTATGAAAATTTAATTCATGCTTGTGTGGTTTTTCCTATATTATTGGCTTCTTTAATCTTTGTAGGTATTCTAGGTATAAACTCTAAAGTGTAATTCTCTTGCCCATTTATTCCACGTCTTGGTAGTTTCTCTGCTCTTCATATTTTCTATGAATATTAATAACACATTTTCTGAAGTACCCTATTATTAATAATATAGTAATTTAGATGGAATTATTTACATCGATGTGAACCCCGTCATTAGATTGTATTATGTTATTCTTGCATAAAATATTTTATAATAATTTACTGCAGAATTTTTTGCACATCAAAAATATTACTCGTCGTATTTTTTAATCAAAAATTTCCTAAATAATTAAATAAAAAAAAAGTTGATTTAAACTTTAAAGATAGCGGTTTCATTGTTATATGATTCATTCAATGCGTGCGTGGGTGTTCAAGGAAACAATATAATGATACGAATATTATAATTACACCATTCTTTTTTTATTGATTAAGTGTTTGATTATGTAATATACGTCAATTACTAAATCAATATCCGTATTGTCTTCCACGAAGTTTTATTTTAATATTGTAAATCTACCAATAAAGCAATTTATTACCGCGAATAATATGATTTATAAATTCTGACTTGTGGATTTACAATGTTACGCTCACATTGTTTTGTGGGGCACAGATATAGCACTGGGCATATTTCGTGCACCAAAGATGGTCAATCCATCACAACACAAAAGAATGCGACCTTGGGGAAGTATCGGAGTGGAAATGATTTGCGAGCGCAACATAATGGATGTCCGTACCGTAGCCTACGCCTATCTGATGAATGCTTCAAACCAAATGAATCAAGTATGTTATGATCTAATAATTCACGACTAATATTACAGATAGAGAACTTGAATTTCAATGCGCAAGCCAAATAGAAAAAAAAACGTTAATCAATCATCGAGATATGAAATTTGTGCGCAGACCAATTCGCGAGTATATCCCTTTAGCCTGCGACCACGTCTCATTCATTATATTAATCTATACAATTATGATAAGTTATGCATTTTTTTTCGTTTGCTTTGTAGAAGATGTATGGATCTTTAATTTATATTATTACAGGCATAACATATATATACTTATACATACAGCGTCCAAGGTTACCCTAAAGCCCTGTATAAAATATGCTGTAAAAAACACAGCATAATTTGTCTTAAGCACGACTCTAGCCTGGGGACTCTTTGGTCAACCGGTCTTCGGATTATCGTATTTTGATAAAAATAATACCATGAGAAATTTTCTTACATAACGATGTATCAAAGAGGCCGCGCTTTTGGATCTGCACTCGACGGAATCATGACATGTTCCGTCCGTCCCGATTTTTATTTTCTATTAAAAGTTATAAATTCTATTCATGTTTTATTAGCAATACGCGATTCAAAGATTTATATACATTTTTTTTAAGTGTCTGTTAGCCAACAGGAGCTCGGTTTTGTTTATCTCGCATCGGTATTTCGGTTCGAGATCATCGTGATGTGATTCTAACAAATCGTAAATCGGCTCCACCTCTCTCGGGTCATCGACTTGGAGCCTAAAAAAATAAATATTACCCATATCAACACAACGCATCGTATTACAGAGACATTTGATAAAGATCGATATTTGCTAAGCTTTAATTTGCGATCACTATCTTTGAAACCATTTGAAGTGTTTTTTTTTTTATTCAATGAACCTTCAGTGTTGCAATGAAAACCCAAAACTGGTTTCCGATACTTCACGTAGATAATTAGTTGATAAAGTGTTAAATCTCCCATTATAAGTGCTATGGCATAAAATGAATTAAAACGTCCACAGTTAGGCAATAACGCTTCTAGCTTTTTGTAATTTAGTATTAGAAGGCTGTGCGCAATCTCTTGTTGTAATTAATGCGATCTTTTTTTTTTTTATTAATTTGTGTATACTCGTAATGTCCGCGATAAAAATAAAGCTTTGCAATAAACACTTGACGGATGATAAAACATCTGATGAAATATATTTCATCATAAGCCTGAAGCTGCACGTTTCAGAAATAGTATTGTATTTATAATTGTGTTTTTGGGCTATTCACTCGCTTTTGTTAATTTATGAATTAATCTTTTACACATTTTTTTTGATAGATATGTAAATTATTTGATTTATTACAAATTACATCAATAAATTCTTAAAGAAATCAACGTAGAAACGACAGAAAATTTAAATTTGCAGAGTTGTCTACGTTTTAATAAGAGCGTGTATCAATAATATGTGAGTTTAATGTACCTGACAAATGAGGATTCTATGTAATTGCTATTTTTGTGAACGATTCTATACAGAGCAAATGCTTTTATATTTGTGCATAATGTTGGCGAAACCGGTCACCAATAAATATAAACATGTTGAAAAATCACTCAAGTATTTTATTCAAAATATATAAATGGGATTACACCAAGTACTCTCTGTCAAAAATATTGATTGTTTTACATATTGATTACAGCATATTTACATATTGTATTTTTCGTGTGTATTTTCAAATCTAACACTATATAAGTTTAATATTTCAGCTATATAAGTAAAAAATTATTTTTATTTTATTTACTATCAAACATTGACAGTTTATTGTTGTTTAATATCTAAACTATTTCTGGTACAAACATCATACAAGGTAGTACACCAAAGAAGCACGTGAGACTACACGCACCTGGGAATATTTTTTTTTGCGTGAGACTTTCGGTCGTGTCATTTAGCGGCTATCTGCTTCATAGTGTCCCCGTAAGTGGTGTTTGACCTTCCGTGTGTTTCAGGGAAACTCTCTTCGCATTAAGGCCATGTGCCCGTCTACCCCGTGCGTCCAAGCAAATAGAGCCTCATTACTCGGGGCTCGCGCATTCTCGCACGCAGGCGGGCAGCGGCTTTCGACACCGCCTCTTCACAACCTTCTCTCTTCACAACCTCCTCTCTTCACAGCTTCCTCTCTTCACAACCTCCTCTCTTCACAACCTCCTCTCTTCACAACCTCCTCTCATCACAACCTCCTCTCGCTCACAAACGCAACGCGCTTTTCGCCACTCTTGCTGCAACCCGCCTATTCATATTTCCCGTACGCATATTTGTATATCCGTGAGAACCCGGCCTCCATTATTACTGATACAATTATACGTGTAACAGATCTTAGGAACAACTGTTTGTATTTTTTTACTACACTGATAAAACGTACAGTGTGTTACGAACAATCATAGTATTTATATTTTCTCATTCAGTTGTTTAGTAATGAATACGCAGCATGATTTATTGACGTAGTCTTGGCGTAGCTTACTTTTTATTTTAACATTTTACAGCACTACAGGAAATCCGACATCACATTATTTATTCATTTTTTATCATTTAGAGTATTACTAATACGAATTACAGCTATTGTTTGAATGAACTATTTATTCCTCCAGAAAATGTATCTTTATTGAATGTGTGTGGCATTCTTGAAATGTAGAAAATTCTTAAAAATATTCAGTCCGTGAAAAGCTTCATTTGATAATCCCAATGTAACAGGTTGGCGAAACCATACACTTTTAAAATAAAATATGTGAAAAAATCACAAAAGTATTTTTTTTTAAATATTGAAGTCAAGCATATGCCTAAAAATTTTGGCGATTCAATCGAAAACTCGATAGCAATGAAAGACCAACAATTCAGCTGTTTTTTTTGGATATTTGTATGCATTAGTTTCTTTTAAGCCGTGAAGATGTTGAAACCATCAACACATTGCCTTTGAATAAGTCGATAACATCTTATACCGATAGACCCTACACAGAGCGCTCCCATTTGAAAAGGTCCCACAAAAAAGCGTCACAAGTCTTTTAGGCTCTCAATACTATCGGGTCATTATCTTAGCTGAAAATAATTCCGAGGCACTCGGGGTCCAGATTTTGAAGTGGAAACAGAAGGCGCTCTTGAAGAATGCCTGTCATTATCGTCATTTCTTCTAAACCCACTCTTTTAAGCGTGTATGACGTCATCGTTTGGGCTTCTTTACACTTTTAACGTTGAGTGCTTTACTCGCCTACATCAAAGAAAAGGATTGATGAAGACTTTTTTGTTCATAGTTGAAGTCAAGTTGCGACAAAAATTACTTTTATAAATTAATAAGTTTTATTGTTTAAAAATTACTATTTTATAAATTAAGGTATATTATAAAACATGATTTCTTAACGCTTTTGTGTTTCATATGTACTTCATTATAACTAGAAGTGTTTATATAACGTACAACTTAGTGTTTGATAGCTAAGTTACAAAAAGTAGTTAATAAAATGAATTTAGAAAATACCCGTTTTCATAAACGTGCGCGTGAAATACTTAAGGTCGTTTAAAATCTAGACGTAATATCCATTGCAATAAATTACAGACAGCCACCTGACTTCCAAAATGGCGTCGGGAGGGAGTCCATCTGTCGGTGTTTATTTTTAATGTTTCGGTAAAGCGAGGAGGGCCGCAACCGGGAGCCATTACCTTCATCCACGAAGCAAAGGGAGTTTATTGGATACTGTGGTGAACAGCCCAACCCGGCTTTGGACTGCTGCTCAGAAATGATAATTTTTATAAACCTTCGAGTGAGGTCATATGCATATACGCTATAACTTTTTTTTTTTAAATTTATTTATAGTATATCCTTACGCCTATAAAGTCAGCTCTTAAACTATGAAGCGCTTATATCGAATATTGGTTATTCTTATTTGTTTAATAAAACTATGGAGTTGATGTTCTTTTTATCGAAGTGTATACTCTACAGCGATGCATAAAGTATTCCCGATTTTTTAAAATCTAACTGCATGTTTTGATATGATCTTGACTCTTTGATGTAATAAAATGGTAGTTATGTTTTTTATAGGGGCGTTTTCTGTTTATACAATTGTTTGTATGCATGGTCTTCTATAATTTTCGTTGTTCGGCTCCCACAATCTTGTGGTGGCTACACCCCAAGCGTGTTCCCTTTGTTTAAAGTTAAAACCTACCATTAACCCTGAATTTTGTATACAAAGACGAGAAATAAATCAAAACCGGCCTTCCTACACAGCGTTGTAATCATACCTGCATAAGAATTGAATAAACAAACGCTTAATAAGGCATAAAACAAATAATTGGTGTTACTGTTGAATTTTTAATTCGTTTAGTTCATAATTGCCCTAAAATGTTTATATATACATATAAGAAGATCGAATCAACGTGGGCAGATTATAGATTGCTAAAGCCACGAGTTTAATTATAATTCACTGTTTACATTTGGGTAATTGGTATGGATGAAAAATTGGTCGAAGCAGCCAGCCGAATAGAGTGATAAAATTTAATATACTCTACATTCTATTATAAAACAGTTGTAAAGGCTGCGCGAAGAGCTGAATAACCTGATATACATCTTCGTATCTAGAAATCACCGAAAACAAATTAACGCTCTAGTGAAATATTCATTAATTTACAAACTAAACTCTGAAATACCTGTTAGGTACAATAATAATTAGCCAGGGCAGTAATGCTCGTATACCATTATACTTAGAAATTTTAGAAATTGTTTCCTGTAAGCGGTCCTAATAAAAATAACAGATTACGTTATGTATCATTACTACACGAAAACAAACTGCTAGATTACACCATTTGACAAAATTATATCGTTGAAATAATATTTATAATTTTAAATTTTATAAAAAAATTATACAGAGCGATGATGCAATTTACAATGTGACTTTTGATTGTTTTAATATTTTTATTTCACGAAACACCGGAGTTAACCATAAGCGACCAATATGACAAAACACGGAAAACTCCCATTAAATATTGTTGATATGACATTATATTTTTTTGCAAGGCCAATGAAACTGTTTACCAAAAATAGTTTATGTCGTCAAATTTACCATTTATAAATAATAATTTGTTGCTATTTTTTTTAAATTACGATAAATTTTACATTTTATAGGCAGTGCTTATTTATATTATATTTTTTGTTTTTTTTTTTTTATAAGTTGTAACGGCCAAATTGACAAAACGGGTTGTATTATTTTACGCGCTGGCGTGTTTTAAATCAAGATGAAATTATTGAATATTTATGGTAATTGATATCTCACTGTGTTGCCATAATTATTAGTACGTGTTATGCAAATGCGGCAGGCCTCAGCCTACTCGAGACATCGACATCTCGGTCAATTAAAATGAATGATTTCATTCCAACTTTTAGATTTTAGAGACCATTTCTAATCGATCGTCAAAGATAGAAATCATGAACAGTTAAATAGAAAATAAATTCAATATCGGCGTTTTCTTTTTTCTTTTATATTAAATTAACCCTAGTCGACAAAAACTAATAACCATAATGTAACTTTGTTACGAAAATGTATAAACATATTTTTAAGCGTATATTTTTGGCTGTATGTAATATTTATTTCCTTGCTTAATAATTTAATCATTCGAATCCATAAATGCTTCATCGTTAATGAACATAACAATAACTTTTTATTATCAGGTGTTTTGTTTCAAATATAAATTGTCTAATGAAGGAAGGCTTTGCTTGGATAGGTTAATCGACATCTTAAAATTGGCTGCATTGTCTAAACTGCAAATTCCCATGATCTTATTCATCTCCGTTTTCTACCTGAGTTGGGATCAAAAGCATTCTTTCCATCCCTGCTGATAGAGTTTTTATACATCTCAAAATATATTTAGACACAGACCATCTTAAAAAAACATACAATAAATTGAATTCCAACGTTATTATCATTAAGATTGATCAAGTATTGCAAGGGGCAGTAAAACATGAATAAATGAATTTATTTATTAATTGAATATTTTTATTATTACTATTTAATGCAACGAATTAAAATAATTTGCATATGTATGTAAAAAATAAGTAAACATTTCCTGTGTATTGAAATTAGCTTAATATATTAATGTAGAAAATTGTTAAGCTGTTTCAACGTTGTGTTTATTTTTAATAACGATTGGCTAACACTGTGCGATTTTGCAATAAATAAATCTGAATATTATAATTTTGAAATATAATAGGCTGTTACCCATGTCATTTATATTTATTAATTTTAGATCTTCAGATATCCATAAGTGCCAATAACATTCGTGTTAGTATCATGTGACACGAATTGAGATGAGGTTCACTTCTAAGTAAGTTTCATTACCATATTCCTAAAATTAAAACCGAAGAGTCCGAAGATGTCGCGAATGTGATATCAGGTCCATTATCTTTTATGAACTTATTTTTGAAACCGGAGAGCCGCGAATTACCGAGGCATAATACACCTGTATTTTTTTGTATTTTATTTATCGGCTTATTAAAACTTAATTTTTTAAACTACAGGTAATTTAAAATAACAAACAGTAATTAAATAAATTCATTTTAAACACCGCGATGTAGATTTTAAAAGCATGACGGTTTCTCAAATTCGTCTATATTTATATCTACAAAATATAAACCTTTTTTTGTTTTCACTAGTTTTTTTAAGGTTCTTTAAATGTATATAAAAGGAGAGTTATTGATATCGTCCAATGCACTCAACTCGGTGCATGTGGGTTAGGACGCATACAATGGTCCTGAATTCATTTTAAATCCAAACCTCAAACATCTTTCTACATCCAAGACCTCTATAAAACAATCTGTTCTTGGTTTACCCGAAACCAAATTACCTCCGAGGGTACCTTAGAAGGAGATAAACTCTGAGAGAAAGAGAGAACTCTATCAATGCTGCCAGGCCTGGTGTAAAAGCTATAAAATATTTTATAGTTTCCTTAAAATTAATAGATATTACAGTATATTTAATATGCGCTTTAGTCTTTTTTAATAAATATGAAAATGAGGTTCTGCTTTATTAATATTTTATGATAGTTTTACTGCGTTAATATGTGTTAATATCAGTTTTTATGGATTTTGGGACAGGCTTGTGAGATAATATTTTTAAATAAAATATACAATCAATGAATGATGAAGGTTAAGAATGTTTACTTCATAAAATAATGTCCGTTATATCTCATTTATAAAAATATGGGTTGGGCCTTAACTAATTTTTAATGCATGCAGCAATAGCGCAATCTATTAATTATGTATTAATTTTAATTCATCTTGTAACTGTTAATTTGATACACGTTGAAATATTTTTTTTCATAATCAGATAATTTTTAATACTTGATAGTTAGCCTGAGTTACATAGAATTTATATTTAATAAATTGAAATTAAGAAAATCTTCACCGTTTAAAAACCAGAACCTCGGTCCTTCCACTCACCTGGTCAGCGGGAGGAAGGACTCGTCCTTGACCCTCACGGCCGGTTTGTCGGGCCAGGTATGCGTCCTTCCAACCGCTAGTCCTCCGGCGTATACTCGGCTTAAAAATATCCATACAAACTGCCAACTCGTGACAGATTGATTTGACTACGCTAAGTGGGTTTTATACAATCATTAATTAAATCAAAAATTAAAAGCACTAACAAACAAAAATGTTTATATTCTTCTATAATTTTTTTTTAAATTAAAATATGAAGTGTTACAAATTTAACCACTGTGTCGTGGATAAAAACATTGCTGTTTTTATATCAAAAGAGATTTTAACTTTTAAGCTTACAACTCAAAATATCTATAGCAGAGCATATAAATGATGTGTAATGTTGAATGTACTTTTATATCTGAACGAAGTATACTGAATCAAATTTACTCGAAGTATCTGCCGCACTGGTGGTATCTTAGTCCACGTGTGTTACAAGGAAGGAGGATCGGTCGTAGCCTAGGATTTTAAGGACGGACTTTAATCGACTGAATTGCTTTTGGAGTTTTTTTGTACACGAAGCGTGTTGGTTAGATTTATTTTTTTGTATTTTTGTTTTATTTGTAGCTATATTTCTTGGTGTAAAGTACCTACACGTAGTTGATAACTTCGATATACCTGTGTACGCAGGCATCAGGTTTCTAAGACTTGTTCCTGAATCCTTTAATCTCTTTACTATGCAGATGTGTCTTAATGCTTAATAACAATAAATGTCTTATCAACCCACAAGAAATAATGAATATATAATATTTTAAATTAAATTGTAAAAAGTAATTAAATTGTTTTTAATGATTTTTAATGAATAACTTTATTAGATTTTTACTTGTTTTTTTGATAATTATGAGTCGTAATTATGATTTTCTGTAAATAGTTAGAATACAAAAAAATATATATTCATGGGCCTCGTTTTTACATTATAAAAATAAAACGTAGATATATACAACTGTCGAATAAAGACAAATGTAAATGTAATTTTAATATAAGGACAAAAATGACATTCCTAGCTTTTAGATAAACACACTTATTAAAACTGTAGCCTGTTTATAATTAGTATGGATATATTTCATAATAGTTGAAAGTAAATATATTACAACCTGTTTTACTACTTAGTATGGGTGTTATTTAAACGTGTAAGGTTTTATAAAAATATGATTTGAGTCTGTTTTATTTTCAATTGGTCACGTGGGATTTTAATACTGTTAGTTGTAATCATTTTAATCTCTGAACTTAGTGGGAACACACCTCAATTAATTACAGCAGAATGGACGAAAAGGATGAGCGGTAAAAATAAGAGGCGTGATCGAAAATATATCGGAAATGTGTTCTCACTCCGGTCGTGCGGGTCGCAGCCGATCCCAGAGCCTTCTCATTCCGATTCGACGTAACAAAAAAAAATCACAAACAGGTTTCATGTAAATATAATTAATTGTGAAACGTGTGTTTAAACAAATTGGTGAATACTCGGGACGATAATCGCTATGGGAGCAGAGTTGGTCGCTTGAATTGTAAATTGGCTTTTTTTTATTTTGATAAGTCTTGCCCGCCAAGGCCGGCGAATTGCCGCTCGAGCAAGCCGATTATAAATAATTCATTTATATGCAGTTTGGTAACCGCTTCTTGGGGTTTTAATTTGTAATTTTAATGTTGTTACTGATAGGAATAAATAGATTTTTTTGGGTTCATTGCTAACGTCTCTGTTGTCGTACCACTCACGTAATAATGAAATAATGTAAAAAGCGGCAACCCCTCCTATTAGAGACTAATCACTCGTGCAGTTATGACCCATGAATTTATATGCGGGTATCTCATTTTTTATATGAAAGCTTGATAAGATGCAATGTAAACATATATTTTTTAAATAAGTTATCAAAATAATTACTATAGTCTGCATCATGTAAATGTCTATATATTATAAAATCTATTTTATAATATATAGACATATACTTCCAATGGACTTGCTTATTTTCTGTAAATAAATAGATAATAAAGTACATTTTCCCTTACAAAACCAATGAAAGGATGTAATATTTTTCTTGTTTACATTATGTCTTGTAAGATTATACAAGTACTTCAACTATTGTTATATTTATATAAAATTTTAAGCATCAGATAGAATATACATTTTTTATAGAGACTTCAATGTTGTATCGTAGATAAGTGTCCACAATAAAAGAAATAAAATTCACACGGTATCTTTTTATATATTTTTTTATAAAATATGCGGAAACCAATCAATATTGTCTATAAGATTTTATCACAAATGATTTAAAAGTATATCAAAATCTTTTGTTGTATACTTAAATTATAATATTATACTAAGTATTTGAATACTTTTTGTATAAGATATTTGTGATTCTTTACAATCCCTCTTCCTTGATTAATATGATAATTCTTTTGTATATAAATTTTGATTGAAATTGATGAGCTTTTTTGTGCAAAAAACCTTTTTAACAATATTTAAGTTAAGACCTGTGGTCAGAATTGAACCAAAGATCACCCGAGCGGCACCAGGTCAAGGCTATCTATCTCGCAGACTTCTGCTGTGACTATCAATAAGCGTATTTTTAAATTAAAAAAATATAATCTTCAACACATAATATATATCTACACTAGAAGCTTTTAATACTTGTAAAATTATAATCATATATCCTTGTTTATATTTTTTGTGCCCATAAAAGCAATGAGTGTGATTAATATATATTTTTCATCTTTGTTCCACGAACGGGAGGCGTCCATGCGCAGATTATCTGAGAACATGAAGTCTATAGCCAAATAGTAGAATTATGCAATAGAAAAAAAACAGGTAACTGAGCAGTAGTGATGTTTCACTGATGTTTGGATGAATAGAAAACAAACATGTATTGTAACACACAGTTAGTGTCTTCTTTGCAACCTTTAGGTTGTTTCAAAAATATACTTTGCCCACAAGTGTTCTTCGTGGAGTACATTTTCATGCGCGTAGGGTGATGCATGACGTCATCTCGTAATGTCTTTTTTTTCTTTCCAAAACTGAAACTTTCCAAACTAGTCAATCAAAATTGTGCTATATATGGGAGTGACTGAAGCTACACGCCCTGGTTTATCTTCTTTATAGTTCCGATGACACCCTTCAAGAAGCCATCCAGTGACTTCATCAACTGTGGGTGTCTCGCCACTGACTTCAGGTCATCCAGGCACAGGCCCTCCTGTCGGCATTGGCTCTCCAGTTGGTGTCTCTGAAGGTCAAAGATGGGGCATGAACCCACAAGGTGGATCACTGTTTGTGGAGTAATATCATCACAAGGGCATGTGTCAAGTGGAACCTGCGGAGATAACTTCTCATCGCTCCATGACCCGTTAGGAGCTGGGTTGATTCAAAGCTAATCCCGCAGGTATTCCTGTATACAGCGGCGTCCGTAACAGAATCAAAGGACATCTTTGTTACGTTTCCTTGAGGAGAGCTTGTGTACCTTTCATTCCATGTGTCTATTGTAATATTCTTCTGGAGATTTTTTGCGAAACTCAGAGGAAAGTCGGAAAATGCGCTTCGAATGTCACTAAATATAACAGTCCCGGTGCATGTGTCCTCTATGCACGCCAGCCTCCAGGTCTGGTCGGAAGTAACACCTGGCCTGCGTCAGAACCAGTCACGTCCATTATTGCTAATATGAAGACTCGGGGCCTCTAGGCCCTGCCCGGGGGTCGACGGCCAGCTGTGACCTTGCCTCCAGAGCCAAGGCAGCCCGTGTCGTATGGACACACATTTCGGATACGTTTAAAGCATTAATCTGTTTTGATTAATATATTATATGCAGTATTTGTATATGTTTAAAACTAAGTGTTTTTACGGCTGATTTATCTCTCGTTCGTGATTATTTTTTTGCTGGCTACTTTTTCGCTTAAATATGCGATTAAGTTTCCTTAAAAAAATTTAGGTGTCAGAAGTTTTATTCTGTGCTATAAAAACGTGGGTTATAATTTTATTACAGTGTCTTCGTAAATGACCTTTAGTTTTTTGGAATATGTAATTAATCTGATATGGGAACAAATCTTTACTATATGTGGAGACGTTGAACTCTCAAATTATAAATATCCTCCCTCTTAACCCTTTATATGAAAATTGCTATAGTTGTTTTATTTCAATAATATACGTCGTATTTATTCAATAACAATATCATAAAATACTACCGCATATTTGAAAAAAATTACCCGATACAACCTATAATGTAAATCAAATAAATTGCACATATTAAAAACCATTTATGTTTTTTCAATAATTCCTAAAAGGTAAAAACTACACACTTCAAACAAAATCAATACTAACCAAAATCTTAGTAAAAAAAATCAGATCCTATTAAATGTTAGAATAAACAAAAAATATATTTGTAGTATTCAAACTGCTTTTAATTAAATAACAGTAGTTTTTTAACCCAAGCGTGAAATATCTCACCGCCTATCCCGCAGCCACATCGAATGTGTTTTCTTCATTTTTCTACAAATCAAAAACCACCGAAGGCACTAATTGAATTTGCTTAATTTTTTGCCAGGCGGTGATAGATTGTTCTATTAAACTGAAAAAATCAAATACGGGCGGAGGTATATTTAGTCCGCTGATTTATAGTCTTTCCACATTAATTAAAGTACAGCTAATTTTAATGATAATCGAATTTCCTTCAGTACTCGCGCGGGCCGGGTATCGATCTAGCATTATAAATTTGCTATGAATCGAACGAATCGAGTACACCCAGAAGCATTAATTTAATGACGCATTGATTCGTATGTCAAATCACGATTTGTGACAGGGTTTATAAATTTTGAATACAGCTACGTATTTATACGGGATTTTCGTCCGAACGGAAAAAAATTCTGGCGCGTGTGTGTGCCAGTACAGTTGGGAGCGTTTTACTCGTTTTGCGAGAATCCAGTTTGAAGAAACCTCGATTTATCTGAGAAACTGGGTGAAAGACCGCTTGAATTATTATTTGCAGATGAACGAATAAATATTTTTTTTCGTAGAGGTCATTCAAGTTATAAGTTTTCAGGATATGCATAAAATTAACAGCAAAGTCGTTTTTTATCTCACGTATTATTTTACTATTTATTGTATGTGTGAAATAAAATTATTAGGGTGTAAAAATATTATGTTATACAAAAAAAATGCCTAAAAACAGTAGCAAATCGTCTACAGATCTTTTGAAGCCCTGGAAGTGCTGTAATTTTCAAATATTTCAGTCGGTGAATTCACTTTGTAGATTCTAGGGGATTGATCATATCAGCTCGGTGTACTTAAAACTGTAGTTAGAAATGCTTTGCCGTTATCATTAATCACAACACACGAGTTCAACAACCAATTTTACAATATGGATGAGTAATTCAGAAAAAAAATGATAAATTCTATCTTTGGCATATTTAATATATTCGATTTAGTTTCGTTCTTTAAAAATTATTTTAATGAAGAATACGAAGAGCAGTGTTTTGTTGTACAATATTTAGGGTTGGTTTATCAACCTCACATTTTTTTTTAAGAGCTTGCAATAATATAGTAATTCTAGGCCCTAAATCCTTATATCCAGTAATATAAGATTTTGAACACCAAAACTTTTGAACATTTTTTCTGAAGTTTGTTGATATTTTGAAATATGCATTGTTGATTGATTCGTATTATAATTTTAATATACGCATATATATACAAATCTAGTCTCTCTCTGTCGAATTGATCGATCACCTCTTCATTACGCATCGTCATGCGTATTGATAATCGATGAACGTGAATTATTTTTTAACACGCAATCAAGGGCTGGATGATGGAGATACAATAAAATTAGTTTGCAGTTATTTTCGTGATTGCTTGGGTTGAGTGACGGCCAGTACTGGAATACAGTAATTTCGACTGGTGATTTATAGACGGGTGTCTATTATTTAAGATAACGTTCTGCTACGCGCTTGCAATGTATCAGGAATAATAATCGCTGTAAATACAAATGACTCTCTGCGTTGGGAATAATGATTGTTGGATCTAATGGTTTGAACATCAAAGCAGTAAACTTGAAGAGTGCATAAACATGCCTTAATACACTTGAAATATGTGCATTTTCATATCCTTTTTGGTATATCTAGTTCGTATGTTTAAAGAGGCATTTAAAACGGTATGATATATTTTATTCAAAGACGTCCTATATTTTATACAAATAATGGGAAGTAAAATAGTCGGGGAAAGTATTTAATGTTGATTTTATTTAAATCAATCTCTTTGGTCATATTCGTAACAATCAATCGGTAAACCGTTGTGGATAAGTACCTGCATTCTGTTCAAAGAATTCACATTCTGACTCATGGTTGGTTTTCGATTCCCTCACGACCTGGCCCTCCAATTTGGAATACTCCCAACATCTTCAGAGGTCAAACGCATTCTGGGAAAGATTCTCCGGAAATTGCCGTCGTTATCCATCGGCAGCTTTCCGTGGATTCTTCGAAACGAAAAAGTTACGACCGCATCACATAATGAACATTTAATTGTTTGTTGCAAATTAGATTCATTAAATTGTACTTTGCAATGAAGAACGTGGTCGCCTTTTCTTTAATATAATAATTGCAGGTAGACATTTATTTCAAGTTTTAATCATTTAAATTATATTGGATTGCTGGTAATAGATATTGCTGTTCAAAGTATTATGTCTTCCCGTTAGAATACCGTTACATATTATTTATTCAATGTTTCTCTCTCAGACACGGTTAGCATTTTTAATAAAAGCATTTATCTTGTTTATATCGTAGTATTCATGCTCAGTGCATGAGCAAACAAAGAATATTCTAATCGTATGAATAATATTTTATTTTAAGCACAGCTCCATTACTATTTCAAGATTAAGAGGCATCTGAATTTCTCACTTGAGTTTCTGTTTCTATTTTATTGTGTATTATGTTTAAAACGGGGTTTGATTAATTATTTATCATGGAAAGATTCCCTCTTTTAAATTTACAATCAAGTTGGAGCAACATCGTTCAAAAGTAAAATATTATAATGAAAAAAGAAAGTGCCCTTATTGTTGCTGTAGTTATATTTCTAAATTACTTTAAGTAACACTAATCTGTTGTAATTTATTTAATAAATATTTATGGCTGTGTCTGCTTACACATGGGTTCGTTATATTCGATTTCTCATGTTTTCTCAATTTTCGTAATAGCCCAAGCCGCCGTAGAAACTTCGATTTACAACCGAGATAGCAACCCGCTCGGCCAATTTAATAAACCCCTACGCTCAGCTGTCGTCGGTATTTATTATGAACAATGTGCTTAATTAATACCAACAGATGCTATCAATATCCACCCCACGCTCTCCCGCCGCCAGTCCTAGTGTTTGTAGTCACATACCTTTGTGAAATGTAGAAAACCTTGCCAATTTTCATATTGTATCAATTGAAATCGAACCTACCGAATAAATCATATTTTATCGCTTAGTTGATATTTGTATAATAGGGATAATATCATGTGGAGAAATCACTTAAATATTTTATTTGACTTAAACGCTCGTTGAATCATGAACGATGGTGTACTATTTTGTCAATGTTTTACGAAATAATAAATATAGCCTACTGCAGCTGATTTTTCAGGAAAAAATTGGGAGTACAGCCGAATAAGTAGGACTGGCTCAGGACAGACATATGTTTAGTGAAGTAGTTATCAACCTCCTCTAGACGCATTATTTTTAATTAGCATTTTTATTTAGCTTAGCATGTAGTTTTTAAAGATGTTGTTGGTATAAAATTGTCAATGGACAAGCGATATTGTCAACTGAGATTCAATCTAGAATAGAGCAATGATCAACGAAAATCAAATATTTTTGTGGCTAATGCAATCGAGGGAGTCTTTTGGACGATTCGCATCTTTTCAGCCAATAGTAAATGTGAGTAGAACAGCATTTATAAGGATATTGTTGTGTCTTAATAATTTGACATATAAGAGAAAATTTGTATAATTATGAGCACATCAAGTGTTTCTAACTGCTTGACATTTAAAAGCGAACAGGTAACCTCCGAGAAGTTTTCTACAAACGCAAAGGCCGTCCTGCATCTCGCTTATCGCAGTGTTGAATCAACAGCCATTCGTGTGAGTTGCCTTCATAGTAATTAACATTTAGTATTATAAATATACGAACAAACCACGCGTGGAACCTTACCGAGGAAATCTGACATATCTTTACATCGGTTTACGCAAAATTATTACACCAAAACTACAAATTTCACTTGATAAATAATTATAATTATACTTCTACATGCACATTAAGGGTATAGAAAGCTTGCTACAAGAGAAAAGTGTGTTTTTCTTACCGTTTATTGTTTATTATTATCACTTAGTGCGTGTTTAGTGTTGGTGTACATAGTCGTACGTATTTATATATTAGTGATACGCCTTTTATATATCAAGACGTGGACTTTTGGTTTGTTCAAAAAACATGATAAAAACATAGCAAAAATTCATTTTGATTGAAGGCTTTAAAATAAATTTAAAAAAAGCATTTTACACACTAACGACCTATTTCAGAGAGACTGAAGATATGAACACAAATAAAATCCATCTTTGACAAGCTGATAATACGTTATACAGGTTACATGAATCTTTTTTATGGTTTTAAAATGTAAGATGTATTTATAGTTTTATCTTATTGCAAAAAAATATTTGAATATCACTTCTTGTACATCCTGTGTTACAGCTCGCCAAAAAAACTTCGTTAATTAACCTTTTAAAGCAGCATTTGTCAAGCGTTAAATTAATAAGACTTTTTAGATAACAGCAAGGTGAAAATTATTTTATAAACTTATTATAAGTTTTGTGTTACGCTTTAAAATTATTCAAAACTATGTGGATAATTTAAATATATACGTAGTCACTAACACACATTTTGTGTATACAGTAGAAAGTTTTTTAAACTAAAATAATTACCGTATTTACAACATTAATAAAAGTAAACATTTTTTTTAATTAAAATTTAACACAACCAATCAAGGCAAAATATTACATAGTGATTGTCAACTGAAGCATAACTAGAAAAAAAAGGCTTTTTAGTATTACGGTCAGAATTTCGTGTTTTCTTCATGTCATGAATCAGGTAGATATGTTATACAATGTTTGCCTTATATTTTAAAACGTTATTTCTTTGTTATTTATACTTAATACTTATATTTCCTTATTGTTTACACTTATCATATATACTCATTATTCAAATAATACTTTAAGATCTATATGCTAGCCAAAGTATTCAGTGTAAATATATTTTATATCAGTGATGTTTGCTTTTAAACTATTGTATAAATATATATATAGAATGTATATACAAGTATTAATTTAAAGCTAACGCTTATTTTCCATCTTTCGCTCGTTGCTGCAAGTCTAAGTAGAAACAGCCTTTACAATATAAAACCTGTAAACAAAAAAATGCGGTTAAAGACATAAAATTGACATCATTAAACCGCACTTGCTTTTGATTTAGTAAATATTTCCGACTAATACTTAATTTTGCAAGAGGCAAGCACTTGCTACTAAACAGCTACTATTACAGTCATCGGTATTATAAACATTAATTTTTTTATGTATTGTTGCATTATATATTTAATTATCAGATATGTTATTTATTTATACAGGACGTTATTAAACTCGGCGTAGGTAGATAAACTGAGGAAGCACTCGGTTAACTTCGAGATGTCTGCAGCATCATCCTACTGGTTGTAGACAACCGCAACTACCAGTAATTTTCCCTTTGGAATGCTTTCCGCCTAACTTAACATAAATTATCTTTTATCTACGTAGGAACATCAGTTTACGCCCACGCTGTGTTATCTCTCTCTATTAGCGAGCATGTTGTGCGAGATTAGAATATGATCAAAGTGCCTTCATACAGATATTGTCTTGCATGTCAATGCAGACTCTTCTGTGGATACTTTAATAAAAAACATAAACGTATAATAAACTAGTAAATAATAAGAAATTTCTTAAAATTTCGAAAATAATTAATAATTTGATTGAATTTTAGAATCTTCTCAGTCGGACGATTCAGATTATTATTTTGAAACTCGTATATACTTACTTAAATATTTATGGCCACAATTCGCATTCAGGACTTACAAGCAAGTTCAAGATTGCCCCAAGGCCAAATAGATTGGCATTCTTTGAAATTGATATGTTTCGTTTGATTTGTTTTTTTGTCATCACGTTTATGTTTGTCACTAATGATATGGTATTAATCAATGATTTCTCTTCTTTTGCAGAAAGCTCAGTGATACCGAAAAACTACATAACAGCCACATTCTCCGAAAAGGTACTTATCTTATTTTGATATTTTTTTTATGTACAAGCGTGTTACAAAGAAACAACTCATTGTATTCAATACAAACTTTATTTTACTATCTTATATGATTTTGTTTAGTTTATGTGACATTTGATTTGGTAGAATCAATTTCTAGGCATCACCGAATTGGTTATTTTTTTTTTACCTTTATGCAGGTTTGATACCTCTGAATTTAATAAATACATCTAAATTTTAAAACTCTTAGTAATTATAAGGGTAACTTTTTGTATTTTCTTCACTTTGAGTTTATTATAGTTTTAGCATGACTTGTTTCGACCAACAGACTTGGTCAAAACAAAACTGTTTTGCTCTGCATCTGATGATGACCAAGTCTGTTGGTCGAAATAAGTCGTGCTAAAATTATAATAAGCTCAAAGTGAAGAAAATATAAAAAGTTACCCTTATCATTAATAAAAAATGAATCTTCACCAATCAAATGCCTTGTCCCTCATCAAGATAAAATCTCTTAACTATATAGGAGATCTTCGTCAGTTAACCTCTTACAGTTGTTCCATAAAAATGGAGTATGACAAATTAAACAAGTCTGTGTGAAATGGCAAATAAAATTCACAATACAATCGTATACGAGTACGTATTGTAAAGGCTAGGGATTTTCACTTTCAGTAGCAGTTACGAACATCGCGTAAACCGAGAAAACTGCCTCCAGTGCGTTCACAAACACGTCCATTATCGTATAACTTGCGCGAACATTCTTCGGGAGAAATGGCGTCAACAAATTGCTAATGGCCGCTGCAGTGAGGTGCCCTTGCCGGGCCATCGGCGCACTTTGCCACCAGCCTTTCTAACCGCCCGGGCCTTTGTTTATTGCGACTCAGCGTTGGGCAACCCTGCTCCAACTCCAACTAACACCTTTAAATTAAATTAATTAAATTATTAACACACAAACTTCCTGAAAGGAGCAAGTTAATCGTCAGAATATTTTAAACATAATTTTTTTCTAAAAATTTTCATTATTTTTTATGTGCACAGTGACTGGATTATTAGATTATTTTTAAAACACTGTAACATTATTGAAGCTTATAACATATCAGTTTTCCATGTTTATTTATGTAGATATAGGTTGATGTATGGGCAAAGTATTTTTGATGAAGATTTGCGATACACACCTGTTTGGCTAAAAACTACGTAACTTAAATTAAATTATTAATCGACATCTTATACATAATTTAACACGATTTAAGTTTTTTTTTTTCATGGCATCAGTTTTGTAAACTGTGTTGATTGAGTTTTTTTTATGTGTGGGTTATTTTTAACCCCACACCACACGGTCTTTTATTAGACAGGTAGTCTGTGCATGGTTAATACAGCACCCAGATGTATGAATCACTGCCGGCGCGCGCCGCTTCCTCTCCATAATGAAGACATAAACATCCTCGTGGCGGCTCGCTCCTGAAAGGTTTACAGTCTCTGTCGCTTATTTATACCCTTTTGTTCACCGTGGTCGAATTGTTTGGCTGCCAGCCTTGATTTTGAGCTAAATTTATTCGTCTCTACAGCCATAGCTTAATTTTTTTTCATTTCAAACGTACAAATCAACGTTTAAAAAAATACCAAAGAAATGCAAGTTCTGATGACGTCATATTTTTTTTTTGAATGCAATTGTAATGTTTGAAATGATAATTCACCGCAAAGCATAACGTTTGCGAAAATATGAAGTAATGGAATATTTTGTCACAAATGTATCGTGCAATATATAAATATTTTAATGTGAAAAATACAATAATGTTTTTGAGCTTAATAATTAATTATAAACAAACATGTTTCCTTGCTGTTTACTCATCTGGTAAATTTGCATAATTGCATTTTAACATAACTAAATGCGTAGTATTAATTAATGTGGTTTATAAAACGCATATTCAAAGTATTTCCGCCGGTATATAAATCGTTACGTGAATCATCAACATTTCTAACAAAACTATAATGTGTTTGTCCTTGTTATGTATACACATATATTTATATCGTGACTAAGGATTGTGAATTCCGTTACAGCATCCAAATCATCATTCACTAATTACGGAAAATTTAATATTATTCTTCCATACGGTAAAGTAGAGTTGTTTAAATTTTTCTTTGCTATAGAGTTTTATACAAAGAAATTCTCAATTATTTCCGACAATTCAACTGCTAATTTTTCCATAAACGTGAATTTGACCACAAGTATTTTATTTTGAAACAACACATTGGATTTTTTTTCCTAATATAATACAAAACATCATTGCATTTGATCATTTATTTTATATTCAAAAGTTAAATGTGGAAACCAGATATTAAATCAGAGGGATCACTTATAAATAAAATAATAACAATCTAATGTTTTTAAAATAGGTTTCGCATATAATTTGGTTTTTATTGTAAATATTTTAGTATAAACACGTCATTACTTTCATAAATGCATGCTGCATTAGGGACCTTCTCGTGTCAACAATATATTTTGAATCTACTTATTATTGTACAGTATTCTTAAGATATCAGTTATTTAATCTCAGACTATCAATTTTTATTCGTTCTATTTCACATTAAAATGTATGATTGATATTGAAAAGGGCGTCAATACTCCAAAACATGTTTGCTCAAGATACGAATATTTTGTCTAATATCGCTGCTCGAAAATGAGAATATCTAAGCTATCAATTTTTATTAGGCCCACTCTCGGAATCTGTATGATTGATACATTACATGGAAAAGGGCGTATCGCAAGCGGACTTAAAATACCTGATCTAAATGACTTGATTCCTACGCAGGTTTTGAGTCTTTAACTTTACCTCGGAATGCAGCTTGGCCAATGGTGAATGTGAATGTCCATAACAGTTTCTGGCTCTACTGGGTGCGCCTGTGGTCGTTTAATCGAAGCCAAATGAGAATCCATTTTACAAACTGGGTGGCTCACGAAAGGCCACGGATCTGTTTGCTTTTCTGATCAACAAAAAAACACATTGATCTTGGGTCGAAGTTGAATAGAAACACAAGAAAACTTGTCTTGTTCATATTTGGTACGAATAGTATTTTTTGATACATGCAAATAAAAATATAATTTTTAGTTTTTTTTAAATTAATGACTTTTATTATTTTAATTAAAACAGATGTTCTTCCCATATTTATAAAAAAAAACATTGTGGACAAAATATTAGTTTTGATTTTGTTCATTGCTCATGCTGATATGTAATACCCAATGTGAAACACACTGTATATGAATGTAGTAGTACTCCTAGGTCAAAAGCACAATCCGTTCCTGTCATACGATTTCCACTGTGGGCATTTTATAATAAAGCGCATTTTGAATCGTGACTGTGTTGTACTTGTGCCGAGTTACAGATAAAATTCTCGGAAAACTTTACATTTTAAAACATTACTGCAAGCTATGTTGAAACCGTAAAATAACTTATATTTTTGCGAGTGAAACAACATTTCATGTCCTGCAAGTTTTTTAAAATAATATTTCAATAAATTTTGGATGTTTGTTCTTTTTGTAGTCTCAATTATAATATATTTACCGAAAAGCTTTCATTTCTGATTTCTCACATCCCATTCGCAATATATATATATATATATATATATATATATATATATATATATATATATATATATGCACGCTATGTCGTCGAGATCAACATTATTAGCATAAAATAATATTGTTCTTGCGTCTACATCAATCTCTCTGTGATAAATGATATTTCTCTTTATATTTAAATCTAAAGCGTTTCTCGAATATCTAGATATGCTTATGTGTTCTGCTTACACTATTTTCCAAGATCAATATTCAACGTATTTTCTATCCAAAACCAATGGGTAAAGTGCCAGCAACGGATATTGGTTTAAAACCTATGTGTGTAAAGATAACACGTTCTATAGGTTAACAGTCTAAAATAACCTTAAAATATGCAGCCCAGCGGAACACAATCAAAGGGACCCCATTCCCAATAACACCGTTTATATCAGCCCGATTTCGCCTGCGTTTATCAGTTCGTATATACAGATCTGTAGACGTTTTTATTTTGAAACCTGTGAGGAAACACCGGCGATGGTAATTAAAACTGTTAAAATGACGGTGAGAACCGAATCTGCTATTAATCACAAGTTGATATCACCGTCGTTACATCTTGTGTCGTTGGCCGCTACCTTAAATTATCCGCAATTATAAACGTGTAATTAAAATACAACAAACTTTAATCCGTGAAGTGGCGTGCCGTGACTTTTGGACAAGTGTGTTTGCAATTGTAAAAAGTGAGAGTATACTCACACCGGAAAAACACACAAGAGCTCAAAGATTTTTTTAAAACTTTGTGTATGTAAATTTACTGTTAAACGGTTAACAGTTAGTAATGGTTTTTATCTAATTGTAACCTGTCGTTTTTTAGAATTTGATTTGAAAACTTGGGTATCGCTATTCATTTAAAATGAATTTTTTAACAACACCATAACGTAAATTCACATAACTCAAGTGCATATATTGCTTTTGAATTATTTAAACGTTAGTATCAATTTTTAATAAATCAAGAATATTGAGTGTTGCAGTCATCTTTTGGCTGATGGCCCAAGGTTTTATATTAACATGCTTAACAACACCTAAAGACGTTTTATTACATGAAGATACTCACTTTGCGTGTACAAATTATAAATAATTGTTGAATCAGAATTTGTATAGACTACGTACTATTACTCTCTAGGGCGTATTTTTCAAGCTTTTCTGTCAAATCCCGCTACTTTTCTATAATGACGTGTTTGGACTCCTGACTCAGTTTTTTTAGGTACGGATATTTCCTGCTGGTTGTTTTTAGATAAACATGTTTAATTTAGACTTCACAATAGTCAGTTTCGGTGTCTTGGATTGTCAGTGTATAGTATTTCTGACTACTCACGCCCGATTTTTGAATAATTGATTTACGATATCAATAATAAACAGGTTCTTAAATACTTCACATATGTTGCATAAACCGTTTTTTCATTAAAAAAATGTTTGGTAATGATTTAGTTATTTCTTAATTACCTATTAAGATTTCACACGAGATTGTTCATAATTCTCAATATTTCATTTGAAACATGTTTTCTCGTAGACATAATGGTTGTTTGATTTACAGTATTAAAAGCTGCATTCTTTTGTGCTATTTTTATATCAACTCGTATGTGTGAGAAAATTTTTGTTTTCCGTTAAAGCTATTATTCTAATGGTTAAACGTTTGTAAATATGAGATTTTTATTGGTGTCCTTTAGTTTTATTATTTCAGTTTTCTACGTATTTTGTATAATATAGCATTTTATATATTTCTTAAGTATTATGAAAGTGAAGCTATAAATATAAATAGATATTTGAAAATCGTTATATTTGAATAAGTATTATTGTGCTATAGATTAAGCTGAACAATATTACAATCAAATACTGTTAAATGAAATAAATCAACGATTTACTCTTGATGACAAATAAACTCTTTCAGACGAGAACATTTAATTATTTTTATATTTCAAAGAGCCTTACGAAAATTTGATGATTTTACTGTGCGAGATAAAAAACTGAAAAGCTCTAAAATTATTGTTTAATTTTTTATTTACATAGTTCCAAAAAAAACTTCAAGAGTTTGAAATCTGTTATTTCCCTAATTTAATGATATATCTAAATTTATATGAATACTCTGAGCAAAATTATTTTTTGACTTTTCGTCTCACGATACATCCTTCCTAGCAGTTTGTACGTGAGTGGTATCTAGATGAACCGGCATCGTAAGAATAACAAGATTACTTTATTTGATAAACAAACCAGCAAAAAAACGCGAAACGTGGAAGTGGTTCACCAAGTACTATGGAGCAGAATTAAACCCTCAACCTTGAGAAAACTGACTGAGGAATATGAAGCGGCCTCTGTAAATGTTAAATGTCTTATTGCCTTGTCTAAATGCCCCAAATGACTGTGCCTAAGGAAATATGAACTGAAGCCTGACAATAGTGCAAATTTAATATCAGAATATCAAGAAGATTTACGTATAATATCTCCAAATATTATAACCAAACCACGTTTTCGAACAGACATCACTCTAATGTACGCCTTCGTGTCTTATCAACCACAACAATCCCATAAAAAATAGTTAATGTGTTTCTATCTTTTCACCTGCGATTGAATAGACAATCCGATACTTACATTGCATTCGAACCTAAATGGAAATAGGAAATGAGTAGCAAGATAAGTAATAACATTTTTATATATTTCTAAACAAATCCCGGGCAGTTGTGTACACAAATTTACGAGATGAGGCTACACATGGAGTGTACGAATTTAGATCGAATTTATGAACTAAACATGTCCGTTCTTTGCGAAAACACCTGACATGCTGCCAATCAAAATATTTGGAATACCAATTTATGTTTGCTGTTTATAACCAGACCACTTGCCTCTGCCTGGAGCCCTGAAAAAATAAATCAATAGACCTGTTCGCTATGTTTTAACTCTATTTAAATATTAAGCAAAGGTTATTCAATATAAACATAACGATCTTTTATATCATTTGCATCAAAATCATGTGTTAGTATTATACGCAATACAATTGTTATTAAAAATCGAAAGATTAGCGTTTATGAATGTAAAGCAACATGTTCGGCTGTCTATAAGTTTATAGGAAATCACGCTTTCATTTGATGGCAAACCACACGATTTTAAAATCCTATCTAATGTAAGCATCTTAGGCGAGTTTCTCTGTCGAAACCAATAAGAAAAATGACCGCTTCACACCTGTTAATGGTAGCGCTCTAGATTGTTATCACTATTATGAAACATTGATTGATAATACCTGTTACCTTTGTTTAATATTTTCTCCTGCAAACGGCCGCTGCTTTATATAAAAATATCACACAGCCAAACTCGCTTTGTATCTCTGTGTTACATATTATAGTGTTATCTAAGAATGCCGCAGGTTACGGGTTCAAATCGTGCTTGGAGACATATTTCTTTTAAGACAAAAAACAATAGTTCGTCTAGACTGAAAATATTTAATAGTTATGTATTATTAATTTTTTTTCTTTATTTGTACATTTTAGCGAAAAATAAATAAATTAATAAAGTTCAAGGTGGGCAAGAGAATAACAACACCTACATAATAATTTTATTTTTGCATAATTGATCATTTATATGTGAAGATAGCACGATAACGTGTCAACGAACAGTCTTTGAATAATTTAATAAATATATGTATAAACTGACAACTATATATATATACACACACACCTACATATGTGTAATGAGCTCGGGGAGAATATAAATTATTGTATTTAAAACTTTTACCAATTAATGGCTTTTGATTAAGTATACATAAAACAAGTGTATACAAAAATTATTATCATCAACGAGTGTATTTAGTATAATTAATAATGGGTTTTTTTATTCATTAGATAGTTTATGTGAGCCTGCTAAACTAGAATTTTCAGCACATTAAAGGTTTCCTAAGCTTACTTGGGTAAGCTAGATATTATCAATGCACTTGTAAACTGATATTTATGCTTTAAACATGTGATTTTATTCGATATGCACAAAATATTACACATTGATTCGTTTATTTTATTGTTGAAATAGATAAGTATTTTTCAGTTTGGTTTTGTATATATATATATATATATATAATTGGTTGACTTCATCTAATTGTCAGTATCTCCAGCTCGCCTGTTGGTAGAATTACAACGTCCCCAATAACATAAGCTATTCCAAAGTTTAGGTCCATTAATTTTACCAGAAAGCTCACACTGAGCGCCCGAAGCACTGTCTCAAATACATCAATCTTATTCAGTTCTCTTGTACTACATTCCATACAAGAATAGACACAGTATTACTGTCTTGTGTGTTTTCGTGTACCTTGTGTTAAATGGCACAAAATAATTCGATTGAATAAGCCTGAAAAATGCCTCAAACACAATAAACATATTTCACGTCGCACCATCTCGAGCAGCTCTGTGATTACGTACCTTGTAGAGCTGAAGTGTTTTTCCAGCTGGCCTGACCTTGTTAGGACGACTTCCATTTTCGTCATCTATTGCATTCTGCATCATCTGACTGCATTCTTCTCTGATGATGACTATACCAGAAGATATCACCAGGTCACGTATATTCATCATAATCTATTTTTATGCTGACTCGTTATCTATCATCACTACTAATAACAAAACTTATTATTATTTTTGTCATGTACAAAATTTCAAACTATATATATCTGCTTTATGGTTGTCAATTCAGCTATAATAAACTCTTAAATATGTGTTAACTTTCATGTGGTAACATATATTTTGGTAAGCACCAGTAAGACACAATACAAATGACATAACATTAAATTGCAAAGAATTACACTAAATACTTAGGAAATTGTATCTAACAGCCAGCAGCATTGTTATATTGTATTTCAGGCGGAAAAGTTAAAAGTTCCATTTGACATTTCATTAGTAAATTATACAATAATATTTCAATTTGCCACAAAGTTTCTACAAAAAACTACGTCCATTTGAAGTAGGCCTCAATTATCAAATCTATTGTACAGATGTTTTTTTATTACGCCACACATTTTAACTTAACAATTAAACGCAATTAACCGAACCTCGGTCCGTAAATATTATAACAGGTACTAATCAACTGTGTCAACATTACACTTTGTGTCAATATTACGCATTCTGATTACCTGGTCGATACAAATGGCTCGAGTCAGTCAGTGTGCCCGCCACTTTCACTATAGAAAATAGTGCCGTGCCGTAAAGTTAGGCGAAAAGCAAGACCATGCACAAATTACATGTGCATAAACTTAAGATGAAAATTATTATTTTTTTTAAATATTTTAAAACGATTTTTTGTGTTAAAGTCATTTTTAAAATACTTGTAGCTGAAGTAGAAAAAAATGATGCAATAATATATTTAAGGCCAACGTGCTGTTTGCTACAAATAAAGGCAGTGAACTGAACTTGTCATATTATATCATCTTTTAATGTGTATCGTAGAGTCCATAGCGAGGCATCAAACCATATTTCGCATTTTAAACAAAGCGCCATCTTGCTGAGTAAAAAATGGCGTCATGTTTATTGTATTGGTTTATTTGACGCCAGCATAGTGATTCCATTTTACATTTTTTTTAATTGAATCGACTTTTGCTGTATGTGAGCTTTTTAAGTCATGTACAACGATCGCTTATGACTTTAAGACACGGTTTGTTTTTTTTTGTAATTAAATATAAGTAGTAAGTATTGTGCCTTATAGGAGATCCATTTCCCTGACTTAAAAGCAGATGTATGATATTTTAATAGCCAACCTTTTATGGCACAAGCCATCATTGCGCGCCACTGTATTTTACCACGTTTCTTAAAGCAATCAATACTTTTTACGATTCTTTGACTAACTAAACACGCGATGACAACAAAACCAAGCTGTTATTTTGACTAGTGATTTTCATAATCGATTTGCTATACAAGTGTGTCTATGTAGCTAATGGGCGTAGAGTTTCTAGTGCTTCGGTTTCTCCAAATTTCATACATGCAGCAATAATGCGGGCATGAATGGTTCGTTGCATCGGTGTGTGCTATTTTGAAAGTGTTTTTTTTGTTGCTTTTAATAGGTTTGAAAGTCAAATAAGCGAGTTGACGTGACGTATGACTGCGTTTATTCAAATTTTGTGGGCTTTGAATATTTTTTTAAGAAAGCGCGACGCTCTGTTCGTGAGAGAGTCGTTTGGATAGGTTTTCTAAACAGACGTATCCTTTGGATTTTGAACATGTCGTTCAACTAAAGCTATGCTCATTTTAATTTTTGGCTGCACGTGCAGACATGTGGGATATGTTGCGTATTTCATCATCTTAAAACTAAATTTTTGTAATTTTTACTCTTGTTTAAACAACGTTTAAAATCAAGCTTGAATACATTTTACTGCACAACAACAGATCTTTGCGATAAATGCACGCTTTATCCCCAAAACGTTGAACAGCGACTGACACATATGAAATGAAGCTTATGCAAATAATGGAATTTATAAAATAATTTAAACATTTTATTTAGTTGTAGTCATGCTGTATAGTTAAGTACGGTGTTCTATTTTTATGAATAATTCTGCCTACACTCAGTTTTAATATTCACGTCACCTTAGATTGAAATGGCTCCGTGAGTGCGCTGCTGGCGCAGTTATTTATTTGTTTATTTAAGTCCAGATTCGAAAACCTGTGCTTTGAATATCAAATGCTGATGTGTGGAACGACTTTTAATAAGGCTTTCTAACTGTATTAGGCTATTTCACAACATGGTGCGTTTTATTATTCTTATTACTTTCATATTTGATCGATATGTTTCGAATAAATATAAATGAGAATAATACTTAAGCTTTATATGGCGGATACTACCATTCCCAATGTGTAAACCTGGTAAATTGATTACTCTTACTATGCATACAAAAATAAAGTAAATCGATTTTTTTCAAAGGCTTTTGTTAAACTGCTGACGATCTTGATTGTGTATTTCTTTAAAATATGCTTCTAAGTCTGGAGTTTTTATATGAATGAAGCTTCAATATCAAAAACTTTGCATTGTTATAACAAGGGCTTAAATATAATGACGGGAATGAATACAATATATTATTTAAAAAACAATTAAGATTATCAAGGGTTATTTTTATTGTTTTAGCACCATTATAAAAAAAGTATTTTTTATAGACATGCACACAGAAGGGCAGAAACAAATTTTAGAACGATCTCAGGTCTCATTAATTTTTGACTATATAAATGCACGAAGTATTTAGGTTAGAATAAAAAGTTTGAACCAAAAATGTCACCAGTCAACTCAGGTGGGTCCGGCTTCCTCCAGTAAAATAAACCAGCATTCCTTATGTATCTCTATCCTCCATCTCGTCTCACCTAGAGCATGGCAGTCCTCAGTAACTCCATCAAGCCATCGTTAAGTCGGTCTACCCACACTTCACAGTCGGTGTATAGCGCCCTCTTTTCTAGCTGGCGATCGTCCACTTTATGCTAAAACTTGACTCATAAAATAATAGCAATTATATATATTTTTTGCGTATCTAAATTGCTTCCTATAATTAATTATTAAGTATGGCATAATGTGGGTTTGACATACGCATTTTAATTTCAATGTGTTCGCAACATATTTTAAAAAATTAAGTCTACCATAACATCTTCATACAATAAAGCAGACGAATAAATTAGTTTCTGGTGTGGATGTTAATATTAAATTCACGCGTAGGTATGTTTAATATACTTGTAGTGATAACGGCATATCTATTTGGATATACTAAAACATTTACGATTTATGTTAATTCCGTTAAAAAATATTTTAAATGAGTCAATTACTACACTTTTAAGCTGATCCAATGAAAACATGTTAGAACTGTGGTAGACCGAAATGAGGTTTTACTTTGAACCGAGTGACTGGAAGATTTCCATATTTTACCAAAGAAATTAATCACTGCGAATCGTGTAACTTTAATTAATGGATTTTTTTTATAAATCGGAGCGTTCTTGTGTGACACGATTGCAATAAATGCAAATTATACCTGTCTTTCGGTTAAAATCTTAAAAGCTGTTTTAATCGCGTATCGAACTATTATGAGAACATACACTTAAGAACACCTTTCTTATATTCCCTTCGAAATTGCTTTAACACACTTTGATCACCTGCAGTCGGCTCACTTGCGTCTAAAGGCTTACCCACCTGCGAACGAGCGGGTCTATTCCCAAAAAAAATCTCTTCTCAAAACAGGCAGAGGCCCGAAGCAAAATTGATTGTTTGATAATTGAAAGTTTCCTAGTGGAGAGGCTACGTGAAAATAATCACATATTATCATTTTCAAATTATTTTTTTTAAGCCGGTGGGTGTGCGAACTACAAACAGAGAGCGTAGAAAGAATTTTGGAAGTGTGTTATTTTTATTTGTACCGTTGTTTAGGACTAGTTAGCGAGCTGCGGAGCGATCGTTATTGGATGCGTAAATATTATTTCTTCGGAAAAAACTAGTTTTTCGATCGCTTTAGTTCAACGAATCAGATTGGACGAATTCTTATTGATGTCCAATTAAGGTTTTGCCTATTCAAATGCCTAATAATTTTTTTGTTTTCAGATATAGAGAAATTCTTAGAAACTTATTTATATTTCACAAGCCAGGTAGTATGACGCATTATGAATTCGAAAATAAGAACTAATTAAATAATATTGTGAGACATCAACGCATTATATTTTGTTGTCGCAACCCGGCGATTTTACCTCAGTGATTTTGGCTTGTTTTAATTGGAGGTTGCTATACAATACTAAAGTATCGAGTATTGTGTTATTCACAATATTTAACATATTTTTAATCAGCGACAAACACAATGATGTCATAATTAAAATATCTTAAGGTTTT
Organism: Atopsyche davidsoni; assembly: GCA_022113835.1. NCBI lineage: Eukaryota > Metazoa > Arthropoda > Insecta > Trichoptera > Hydrobiosidae > Atopsyche > Atopsyche davidsoni. Next base: position 1,421,164 of record JAILWY010000006.1, on the reverse strand, counting down.
ATATCACATACGTAGGATATGTTGATATTTCTATTTTGGTTATATCAAAATATGCTTATTTCTAAAACGTCTGTTAGAACTATAGATTTACTTATTAAATTTGTAGGCTAACTTAAAATTTCTGAATACAACAATATTAAATTAAAATATTGATTCAGGTGTTGTCCTAATTTGCTCGCACTCTAGATCCGTGTTCCAAAACTTCGAGAAACACTATGAATACCGTATTTGTTTTAAATTACATACACGCGTATTCATCATAAATAAATATTATTAATCGATTCACAGGAACTTGTTTCAAATAATAGTCTTTAACCCGAGTACATGTTTGAGTAACATTTATTATTTGTAAAAAAAGCATTGTTTTTTTATTGCACATTATAAATTTTAACGCTTAGCAAATAAATGCTTACAAAAAGCGCTGTCCTTAATTTTGTAATGAGATGTTTGTACTTATTTTTCAAAAAGCAGGGTAATTATTAATCTTCTACTCGTTTTGTGTAAACAATAATGTATGGCACACAGTTGGCTTAAAGCATGACACGAAATTAGATGTTATTTTTGTTCAAAAGATATAATACTAAATGACTAAGTGATTACGATAATTTTTGTTTGTGAGCATTTTCGCTTTTTTAGGGTGTCGCTAGTTAAGAGATGAACTTCTATAAGTAAGTACTATTTAAAAAAACTTTAAAAATACTAAAATTTGCAGATTCTTCATTTCAATTATTTTAAATGGTATTTAAATCGTGGCCACACCTTCCAAAAATAGCACCATAGAAAGTACTCTCCTTGCTGTACTATATATATTTCTATGTAATAAATAATTTTTTTATGGTTTACAATCATACATAATAATATAATGAAAAAGTTTGAATTTTTTTACCGGTTAGTTTTAATTACTATTGTAAAGTTTTTTTCAAGCAATATAATCTGTATATAACATCAAAAAATAATAAAATAGGTTATTATGTCTTAATTTAACGTTTTTAAACATTCTTTTATGTTAATTGTTTTGATATCCGGCGGTGACTGGTTTCCCATTTGTATTTTTTAATTATCAAACATTTATTAAGTACGAAAGGCTTCAAGCGGTAGGCCTCTATACGGAAACTGAATAAATCGTTAAAAAACACAAAACAATAAATAAAATAATGTGGGAGTTGTTTACAGGCGTCGGGTAAATAAAAACACCTTGAACTTTATGCGAATCCGTTCCGTAAGAATTTTAATTTGAATGGGTATTTGATGCATTTTGAGATATAAATATTTTGACATCACAGTCTACAAACATCAGCACAAAAAATTAAACCGTGCCAGATAATAATAGCTGCTTATAAAACCTGAACGTGATTGATAGATTGCCAAAAATTACGCTTAAAAACGAACACACCCAGAAAAAAATATTTCAAAACGCATTCAGGACTAAGTGCAACTAAAAATCAATATACCATGCAATAATTAAAACGCCCAAAAACCAGATTTATAATCACTACTCTACTTTCTTCGATCTGTTATTTAACTTTTTTTTAACGATTGCTATTTATTAATTAAGTCCATTTATAATAAATCACCTTATGAATTCTTGGCTGCGTTCAATATTGCTTGGTGGTTCAAAAAAATAGTTGAGGCCTCGGGGGACAAGCGGTACATAAAATATTACATTTCACGCCATCATTAATACCAGAGAATATTTCGTAGACGTGAATACTTTAGTACGTGGTGTATTAGATCGCTACATTGTCTTCTGCCCGCGGATACAGGATGATTCAAAATTTGTTACAGACCTTTTTTATTGATATGTTGATTATTAAAACTCGTTTTTTAGTTATAAAAAAAATGTAAATTTAATAAATTTGATGTCACTCACATGCTATGATATGTCAACGCGATGACTTTTCAATCTCGCAGAGTATCCGGCAACTAGCATTGAGTGTTGAAACAGTAAACGCATAGCTTCTATTTTGTTTATGATGCTTTATATAATATTCAACTATAATTTATTTCTCTCTTTATAGTATTAAAAACACTACGTTAAAATATCTGTATCACCCAGTATTTACACTGAGCGAATATTCAACCTTCGTGTATTGACCGACACTACATGTGTGGTTAATTCTCTCATTTACAAGTAACGGATGGTACTCTTCAGGAGACCGTTATGATGGTGAAAATCGAACGCCATTATTGAATCTATAAAAATCGGTACATCGCCTTAACACTCGACTTGCCGAGCGGCTGACTTTCTTCAGCTTCGATATCTTAAAACTGATAATTAATATTAATAATATTGATACTTCAAATGCACATCAGTAACTTCTGGCATTCATACACCATTAATCTACTAGAGATAATCTCGACTTCCGTTTAGGAAAAGTATGAGTATTTTTCATAAAGATAAATTATCTCAAATGATACCTTACGAGTTAATATTTTTAGAAGAAATTAAGTGGCGTTTTTTTATTGTCTAAAAACTAATTGGAAACCTGGTTTTTTTTTTCAGCAGTTTCTTGTTTTTATAAATTCTATTCATATTCTTCAGGAATATTTACGTAAACGAAAGAATATTCAAACATCCGCACATATATAAATATATCATTTGAGATAAGGACTCTATTTTATAATACTCACATATAATGTATTGAAATACGCGTATTATCAAATTTAATTTTAACAATCAAGTACTGTTTTTTTTTTAAAATCATATTATATACAAGATAGCAGCAACAAAAGTACCACCTTCAAATGCCAAAATCATTATGTTTTAGCGTATTTACAGATTTGTGTAGTATGCCTTTAATATGAAATACTTTTTATATTACTTTTGTACATTTCTAAAGCTATTATTTAAAGTGCATTTACCAAAGCACTATAACATATCCCCATTTTTTAACCCAGTAGAGTTTAATTGACAACCGGCACACGCACAGCTCAGTATCCGGGAGATATGCCGTTAAGAATGATGGCACCTACATTTTTTTCTATGACTTTCTCGAAACTCCCATCTTCTGTATGCAGAAACCAGCGTCGGCTTTGTATCATAATATTATGACCATCTTGAATCGTCCAATCATGAAATATTGCACGGCTTCGTCCATCCACACTTCCAATCTGTACGCACCGCGGATCTTCTTATTACAGAACAACTTTAATGGAAATGTCTCGATTGAATGAAAAATGAACCTTTCCTGTCATTTACGCATCACAGGTATTTTTTTCTGAAAATTCTCATCAGTGGGTCGGTCGGCCGGCTCGATGATGGCTCGGGTCGTTATAGAATCGTCGCTCATCCAAAGTGACTTGGATTTTATGTTTTTATCAAAACTATCATCACTCTCTATGCTCCCAATACTTTGCTACAAAACTTGTAAAAACTTTATAAAATAGAAGAATCTTGTTATATCCTATTCATAAAAAAAATACTATTAAATTTAACCGTGGTAAAGAACTAACTGACAATTCACGTACATGGTAGATGTAACTAAATTATCTGTTTTTGGTTATTTTGAGTGTTCCACTAATTTGTAACATAAAAAATCCTAGCGAGGTAAAATATTATAAAATTTAGAGTGATGTAATAAAGGGAATGTCAGGTAGTTTGTATTACATATCATAAATCCTAATCATATTAGTAAATATAATAAGCCCGTAATGGGTAATAAATACGCATCTGATTGACTTATCCGTAATTGACACACATATCAACCGTATTGTATTGTTGAACCCAATAATGCACCAAACCAAAACAGGTTAAATAAAAATTATGAGTAAATATCGTTGCTATCAATTTTGATCGTATTTAAATCAGTTCGTTCACCTTCATAAGCTCGTCGTGTCGTTTTAACGGAGGCCACTTAACACTTGCTTGCAACAATTAACAGAGCGGCGTTACCGAGAATCGGTTTGTAAAGTCGTCTACTCCATCGTCTCCGAGACAAAGACATATCTTTACTACAGACAATGGTTCTTTCAGCGGTTCGGTTGTACTTCATAGCAAAGAGGAACGGTACCTTCATAGCTGGCCTGTCTGCGCAGACCCGTGTCCATCGGACCTAACTGAAAAAAACACATTCAAAAGATTTTTTAAGCAATTTTGCGCTGTGTTGTCTGCTTAATTAGAACTGTGGCTTAACATCTTTAGAAATAACTCAGTACAATCAAATCTGTTTCATAATTTGTATTAAATAAAACAATCATTGCAACATTGCAAATATTACCCCTTTGTGCTTGAGCAAACGTCGTAAAATTGAAATCAAAATGCAATTGATCTGAGAAAAGCTAAATGCATCATCAGATGCGGTTCGATCGAATTAGAGATTGATCTCCCAATAGTGCCGTATAATTTAAGATTCTGTCAATTATCAAATTAAGAATTTATAGTTTAAAATAATCAATTATTTCATTGAGTGTACTTGGAATATAAATTTTGATCTTATGGATACGATTAGATGTCCAAGTATTGTATTTCTTAGTAAATAAATACCTTTACGGAAAAGGGGTTACATTCATGCATACTCTAAATAGTACAGCAAATAGAACCAGAATTTTTTTTTTTATTCCTAATTTTAGTGTCAATGACGCTGTTGTGGAATTTTAAGTTAATTTACTTAAAACTATGTAGCGATTGATATAATCAATGATATGTGTATTTCTGTTTTAAAATGTTTACGCGAAAATTTACTCCTTGTAATGATGGAAGTATAAGGCATATGTTTGTCCTGTGACTATAAACAGAAATAATTTATATATTTTATGCGATTGAAGCGTAACCAGCCAAAACCTAAAGACTTATATACTAAACTATCGAACGACAATTGACTTTCATAACTAATAGCGACTTTTTATATAATTGCATCATTGCTAGTTGGGATTTTTTACAATTGCGAGAATGGCGTGAAGTCATAGACAAAAATGCGTGCAACTCTGAAATTTAGGACCAAATAATAAATATTAATATATTTCGCAACGCTGTCAAGCTTGCAGGCGAAATTAAAATTACTTAGCACGTAATATGAATGAATAATAATTTATGAAATGACCCGTGCGCGTTGAACGTAAAGTGTTTAAGATTCTATGGAGAAATTTATGTCTCAATATAAGTTTTTTAAGGCTATTGTTTTGGTGTTATATTTTTTAATCGCTGAAGGTGTGGAAGCAATAACCGCACCTCTACAATGTACTTTAATATAAAAACAATTTAATTATTTTGTAAGGTGGCCGATATTGGTCATTGTTTCTTATTAACGCACACCTGGAGCCAATCGATCGAAGTTAACGGTTAGTATTTAATTATTATTACCTGTATCGATGTACTGTTGTAACAACTCATATTTCGTTTTTATCTGCGAACTTTCTGCTAAGTAGTTTATTGATGTCAATTAATTACAGTTTTTTTTTTGAGACTTATCTTCTCATGCTTGTTTGTTGTGTTGTATAACTGGTTTTAGAGGATTTCCTAGATTTAGTTAAATGTTTTAGGGAAAGATTAATTAATTTCCTAACTGTGTTTAGGTTTCTCTCAATTTATTATTGAATAAAGTGAAAGCCGGTGTATGAAAGGATTTCTTAATCTTTAGTAGAGATACGTTAACTTATATAAGATTTCATAATACTTAAACTGTATAATGAATTGTACAGATGTTTGATGTTGATGCATTTAAGTTTTGGCTGCAATGAACAAAATATATATGAATTCAATGAGTATTTAGAAACGTGTTTAATGTGAAAATTTAGATTGACCAGAAAGTGAGGTATATTCATAGCTAGATTTACGGTACTTTTAAGATATTTTCCCTTTTTAATATTATATTGTGATTTAGTTTTTTTAATGACCTTGTTTTGTGAATCTGCGCTCGATGTTTATGTTTAGGAGATTTATGTGTATTTATCAATTATTTTAATAAGCAATGAAAAGTCATACACAAGGTAAACTTTGTGGTTAGCTCACTAGACTGCAATACCACCAACACGTGGGATCTTACCCCACCAAGAAATATTTCCATACCATTCTCTGCGTCGTTAATGCTCTGTCCACCTTAGACCACTAGCCCATTCATTAATATCGCGTGTATACCATCACACCCACACATTTTATCATCATAAAAACAGGTACATTTTAATATTATTTTTTATTGAGATTCGGCGCTGTCTTCAGAGTTAACTGTTCTCTCAGCGCACGGAGAACTGGCGCGGAGAAAAAATACAAATCAAACGCACAGAATTGAATATCAAAGTGCGAACACTCGCTCAGTATTCCAGCCTCGCTCGCTGTGGGCGGGTCCCGTGCCGAGACCATTAGCAATATTAATAGCTATAAAATTTATAAATATACACCCAGCCTTAAACACAATACTTTGCTTTTTTAGCTCATATATCATGACATACATTTACTCTTCCGAGATGGCCAATAAAATCTAATAGTTGCTAGTTCCTCAATTACGGTATAGGAACCGACGTAAATTGTATTGCCTGCTATTGTAGGTCCGTCCAGTTCTTATTGATACAATTGGTATTATGGTGCGTTTATCTGGATCGGTTGTATAAGTTGATTGGGTTTATTGGACGTATTATGTTACTGTATTGCGCAAATCAATTATTTTATGGATGTAACTAATTTGTATCTGGAGATAATCCATCCGGAGCTACGGTTACGTGCCCACCCAGTGTCAACGATTCGGCAATTTTACATCGTACTGCACTTGAAGCGAGGTAAAATAAACCAAATTATCCGGTGCTAGGCCAGCTGAAGTATGCTTACTCATATACTCAGCTTGGAAAAGCCACTTTTCTAATTTCGCTCATTTTATTAAAGGCAGCACTTGCTGAAAGCAGAAAATGTAAAAAAGGGTTGGAGTCTTTTATATTCAGCGGAACATCGTAGCTGGGCGTACTCATATATCATAATACTTTTTTATATATTGAATTTTATTGGAGTCGTTCTACCTATAGTAAGATTTTGAATTGTTTATATATTTTTTAAGTTGTGCATTTTGTATGCATACGTGATTTTTTCAATAGACGAAATTTTTTATAGGCGAGTGGTCAGGGCGATTTGGGGACTCTCGTTGTAACTCTATTCTAAAACTTGCGAGGCACTTGAGTCATCTTGTTATGATCTCGTAACCAAGCGTTGTTCAATCAACACTTGAGATTTGAGGTTATTGTGAGTCGGCCGTCCTTCCCACGCTCGTCGCTCCGGGGCCCGCTCCACGCTGGCTCTGGACATTCCTGAAACTATACTTTGGGTATTAAACAATATTGCTGGACGTTTCAGTAGGTTTTATTTTTTTTGCACGAGTAAATATTTAAAGTTAAGATTTCAGATTTACTCCAGGTAAATCCTGGTGCTAAGTCTGAGCTATAATGTCAAACTAAGTCTATGTAAACCATAGGGTCATGATCCGAATTTTTTTTTAGGTTATGCCACTTTAAAGCCTGAGTAATTTTAGAACAATAAATTTAAAATAAAATATGATATCAATTGACTACGATATAGACCTGGTTAAGTAGATGACAGCATTGTGGTTTTTGGTTATGCGTGAGATTAAAGAATGAGTTTCCAATGTTTCGAAGTATTTATTTACAAGGGCGTTTCCTAATAGAAACTGTAAATATATACACGCTTTTTATTTCATTCTATACTGAGGCTTCCCCGCGATAAATAAGAATAACACCCCTTTATTTGTTTAATACACGAAAATTCCACTAAAAAATATTACTGAATTTAAAAATATATTAAATAAATTTAACGTATTGATATCCTAAATATATTTCTAGTATCTTTAACAGCATCTACGAAAGCGGCAGAATTGCGTAATACGGGACATATATAAATAGTTAATCGATTATCGATAATAAATAGGGCGGTTCCAATTAAAATATATATTAACTTGCATTTCAGAGTAAAAAAAGACAGTTTTTTTTAATCGTAACTGATTGCATTTTTTTTCATCATAATCTTATTATGCATTGTAGAAACAATCCAATGACATGTTTGCATAATATTTTTAATTGAATATTTTATGTTTCGTTATTAAATGCACCCACTTTTTCAGGTTTGAAACAACCAAAAAACTTGACAACAAGTATAATAGATGTATTTTAGGAGTGGTAGAAATACACCAGGTTGGAATATGTACATTTAAAGTATATGTATGTCTTCCACAGCATCCGGCATATAGTTCGCTGTCGTTTGAGACTCATGCCATGTTTTCGTCGAAATGCCATAAATTTATTATAACTTAGGATACTGTAGGAATTTCACTGTGTATATTTAGCCTGACATTTCCTACGTGTTGTTTTATTAACCGAACCGATGACGTGGTCTTTTGTTATCGAGGTAGGATCACGCCGTAATATTTACTATGGGCATATCGTGGATTAAATAGATTGGATTTTTAGTTATCTGATATTATTCGCGTTATTAATGATGGTTAGAACTATTCTTATTAGCGTGTAGATTGATTATATAGATATATATTTTAACATGAAATACACCTAGTATTAATTGTTTGGTTATAAAGAAATTAATTGTACCAGAATTCGGCGATTATAAACACCATAAATACTGTATTGTATCTTTATAGGACAACATTTAAATTTTAAATACGAATATGTTAAAAATATACGTGCAAGTGTGAGATGTTGTATTGAGAAGTCGTTTTTCGACAACCTCAATATAAATAAATATAATATTTTTACTAATACTATTTGTAAATAAAATTAGAATTCAATTAACGACTATTCATATTTTTAATTAATGCATTTTTGCAACAAAAAATTCTTGCGAATGATTTGATTTACCGAGTATAGTTTTTATCAAGATAAATATTAGACATACTATTAAGAGGCTACAAATTAAATTGATAGGTAAACGAACGACATATTTATAAATATCTCATAATATATTTAAAAAAAAACTGCAGTTATTGAATAATAATTTTAATAATAATAATTTAATAAAAAAAATCAACGTTATCAAAGTTGAATCACATTTATTTTATATAATTTTTTTTGAAAAGTGTTAAGAATTAATGAAAAATTATTATGACTCCCAAAAATACAACTAAGCATAGTCTGTGCCATTATCAACCATCAATTTGGTAGTAAATAAGGGAAGAATTCATATATTCGATTGAGTTTCTAGTACACAAAATTTTACAGATGTTTAAAGAAAAATTTAGAAATAATATTTGAATATCTCTGTAAATTATTTATATGTATTATCAATATTACATTCCGACATTTTTATCGATCAATCGTCTCTCTATTGTCACCATCTCTGGGATATCTCTCAGAAAGCACCGCGAGTTTTTATTTTATTCTTTGTAGCAAAAGGAACGCGTTCCTCGTGTTATAAAACCATTTTAGGCTTGGATGTATCTTTGTAAACCATCAGCCATGGCTTCTATCTCGCGCGAAGTATCTCGTCAGTTTGTTTTGCCAATTCTGAGAATGTGAGAGATAAAAACACCATTACCGCATGTTTTATCTGCTTGTTGTTACGTATTTGGGATTTTGATTGATCTCGTGATTTGAAGTGTTTTGACATCCTCTCTATCATAATACACTTTTCAAAACAATACTGTTTAAAAAAATATATATAAAATGTAAATATTCTTCGTCTTTACCCATTAAGTCTAAACAGTTTTTTAGAATACCATCTTGCTTAAAAATATTACTAGTTTATAAAAAAATAAAAAATGTTTTATTAGGTGCTAATATACACTGAATTTTATAATTTACTCGCATCATTAAATATTATCAATACAAATTTATTTATTTATAACATTTAGAATCACGGATCATAATTTTTCCACTGCCCTATAGGCACGGAAATAAAACAGATATATTTTAATATGTAGTATTACAAACAATTGAATTATTTATTGTTTTTCAGCCCTATCAAGGAAGTATAATAACACTATTTTATGATATTCAATAAATTAAACCCGCAATATTTGAACTCACGTACTCTGCGAGTACCTTCATTGTGTAGCAAATTCAAAACCCAATACACACTAAATAAAACGCCTCAGGTTAAATATTCGAACAACTTAATAACAATAATAAAAAAATAAATGCCACGAGCCAACAATGATTTTTTAAATAGCATATCAAATCATCGAGACTATTAAATTGAAATATTGCATTTAAAAAAACGTATACGGTGTGTTCACGAGACAATTGCGATTTTGAAAGTTGAGGTCCTGTGGAGGCTGCGCAACGCAACAACAATAGCCTTATTAACATGTCTATTGTTCATTACGTCACTGAGTCATAAAGGTGTTATCTAACCCAACCTAGCCCAACCTTAGCCAAGTATACAATAGCAGGCAGGCGTCTTGCAGTGACCCGGGGTCTTCAGTTACGGAGACAGTCCCAACTTTTATTAATGTCTGATTTTTAATATGCTTTTGTAATTGGTTTTTGAAGCTGCTGCAACTGAGGATTTTGTAACGGAAACTTATTGCGTCGTTCAATTAAAAGCCTATTACGCTTCATTTAATTTCAAAGAATTGTATTTAATAAGATCTGAGCTAGTTAGATTGCATTAGAAAGAAGAAATAATCTTTCTTATGGTTGATTGAACTGTACAGTTATTATTTAATAAAACACTTTTTCTGATGCCTTTCTAAAAGCGTAGTTTTTTTCTTCTAAAAAAATGACGAAAAGTGTTTTTTGCTTTAGAGTTGAACATGAATCACATTAGAAAAAAAAAATATTACCTGAATACGTAGACTTATATAAATTTTTAAGCTTGACGTGTATTATATAAATATTATTCTGTAATGTTTATTTATTTTTTCCTCAAGGTCACCTTTTCATTTTCATTTGGTATAACATTAATCTAAAGGTTAATTATCTTTCCCTCTCGCCTCAACAGGAAAATATAGTCAATTTGAAACATCCACAGTCATTTAAATTTTCAAACAGTAACTTTTAAGCAATGCAATGCTGTTTTTTTGTAGTGAATAACTACCAGAGAAAGTGATTTAAATAATAGATTGAAATTTGGGCTTTCGTATGCAAATACGGTCACTGTGTATGATACCGATCGTCCACGGAATAGTGGGCGGTCATGCAAATGAAATAGAAATGAAGACGTCCTGTGATGACGTACACCTTCAAGGTGGCACAAGATCCAAACTTCAGCATAGACCTTATTATATTGTTGTCTAAAATTTAAAAAAATATGTATACATAGATTGTAATAAGGTTGACCGAAAACAACTACTTTAATCGTACGGTTCCCAATCAATTATTTCGCGGCTCGCGGTTTCAGGTTTTCATGAAGCTGTCCATTCGTACGCATGAAATAATAAATTAACTTTGTACTCAATTTTGTTCCGTCCCGAGCGATTGAATTCGAATTCCTAACGTATCGTGCAATCAATAAACACTCTTATTATTTATATTCAATAGCCCATTATAAATATTCTATAAACGTAGATTTACGGCTTGATAGGTGGAGATAGCGCAACTGAAAAAAACCGTACATTGTTTGCGACAGAATAATATATTCCTCCTTACCACACTGACCCAGATTTTGGCATTCAAGTTCAAAGCAACGGCGCTCTCGCCGATTGTCTCGCGTCCTAAAGGTCTAACCTTTACCTTTGTAGGTGTCGTGGCGTATTTGGCTTTTAGTATGCCGTCACGACCGCAGTGTCACCCCTCGTGCCAGCCATTGTCTCAGTGATTCACAGTGGATAAACTCCAGGCGACAGAGTAAACAATGACGTGTAATATGTGCATTCTGTTTACTGTGCAGGTAGAGTTACTTAGCACTTTATGGTTTATGAACACAGTGAGTTTTCAAATTCGATTTTTTTAATTGAGATGCTATATTATAAGACAAGTATAATGATGAAAATAAGTCACGTGTTGCTAGTAATGAGGGTGGTTGCTAAGCACGAGTTATAAAGTTCTTAGTGGGTACTTCATACAATTAAATGTAAGCATAATATGATAGGTTCTTCTGCTATATGTTATAAGCTTTAGTACTTGTGATGTGCGTGAATTCTCTATTAGAACTATGCATCCTCTTGAGTTGCCGATACATTGACATTGTGAAAGATTTACTAGGAATGTAATCTAATTGCTACATATATTACACGTGGTTAACAGCGAACGCACACAACTCTTTCATCTAATGCAAATGTACATTCCTCTTCACATGTGACCTCAAAAGGTTTCTCGTGCAAACGGCAGGGTCCGCGGCTGTGGCAGTTAATCCAATTACTTGACCACGCCCCGGGTGCTGGGTTGGTAATAATTACTCGCAGCATTAACGTGGACTTGGTATATCCTCGGCTTACATTTCGCAACCGGCCCGGAGCCGCGCACGACAGTCGAAAGGCAGATCGTTACGTGATTTTCACGACCTATCTGGAACGGTCAGCTCGGTATCGTGCTTGTACTGAAATATTATACACACGCAGTAGAAAGCTAATTATAAAACAGATGTCGTTAGATAATGATGGAAATTATCGGCACTGTCAATTCAGCGACAGACAAACCTACTTTATAACATAATAAATCAAACTGCTGTTTGAACAGCTTAGATTTTAAATGCTTGGCATGTATATAACATTTAAACAGATCTCGTTATTTTAAAATGCTTTTATTGCAGAAATTTATCAATTAACTATAAAACCAATTTGATTAATCTGACTTTACAACTTCAGCGTTTACTCCTAAAGCGTGTACTTTAAAGTAATGTTTTAATAAAATAAAACACATTAACATTCGTATATTTCTCTTAGTGCTGAATATTGAAACGATAATTAACAAATGAGAAAAAAATGCTGCATATATTAAAGAAGATTATTGCTATCAAAAATAATAAAATCACATCCGCCAGATAATTTTTATTTGTGGCTATTTGACGAGATTCAGTTTAAATAATTAATCAATTATTATTTCTGTGTTATTATTAATGAAGCTATTGATGAATAGATTCGATCATATCAAATGCATTTTTCAGGCGTTTAAAGCAATTCAAATCAACCCCAAATCACTGAAATAATATAGTTTCCTGAAAACGTAACTGCACCTACGTTGAGTACGTAATGCAGATGTGCATTACTGCAACGGAACACCTGCAGTGCGTGCACACCTGGCTGGCTTTTGATGGATGCCCGGCCTGGGTCGCTCACCTGGCTTACTGCTACTCAATCTATATTAACTGTGTTATTAACTCCTATGTTATTAAAGACCATTTGCGAATCTCTATTGCAAATTCCGCTTTTATTATACGATGCAAGATCGTTTCTAAATTTGCATGTTAACAGCCGCTGAATAATTGTGATTGTCATAATTTAACGTGGTCTGGAATGTTCCTCATTCGCTACCGGATAAAGTGCTCTATTATCTATTTGTGAAGGCGAGACGTTTAGGATTGATTTTTATTCATGCTTTGATTTTTCAATCAATCAATAAAATGTATATAATAAATCATGAATTTACAAAATATTTGGATTTGCTTAAAAATTTGTTTCCATAAAATAAAATGTAACCGATTGGGATTTATGGTTTGCAATCAATGTCAATTTTCATAAATGTACTAATTTATATCTCTCTTTTTGTTTCAGGTAAGTGATAAATTTTTTGGATCTATCATTGAATTATTACAAAACGTAAGTTATTAAAAAACACCTAGGAATAAACAAGCAAAATCGATGTCATCCTAAAATTATGTCCACCGTTTTAAGTCTTAATCTCTTTACATGCTTTTGCTCGAAATGAGAATATTTGTGTAATTTCAAAGATGTTCACTTCTGAGAAGAAACATATTCTTATTATGAGATAAAGTGTACTCAACACTTAATTAAATTGTATTGCCTACATAAAACGTTTATTTTACAATTATCTAAACAAACTAAACATACAGATTTATTGATTATGTTAATCCAATTAATCTTAACTCCACTTCGGTTTAATAAATTAAGCTCATCAAGATCGGGGCTACAATTTTAATTAGTTTATAAAACTGCATTTAACTTATTCTATTTGTACATCATTTTGATACATTGATATCTTAATTGCTCTATTAAAGCTCCGTATAATTTCTCTGAAGATTTAATATAACGAATCGTATTAAATAAACATGATCATGTTATTCTTGCGCGCTGCATTCATTAGTTGCATGTTTTATGCCAGCTTGACCTGTGATCCTAGAATTTCACTTTTAATGATCAATTATATGTATCGGTGGGCGGACTTCAGTGCTCGGAACATAACGACACGACTTGAGCTTCAAGCATAATATATGAGACAATGTCTTATGCTATTTATCAAAGGGTGCTATGGTTTCACTTTTCAATTTAAATCATTTGCTTGGTAATACGAACACAAAGAAAAACGCAAGTAAAGACAACAAGCACTCCAGATGCAAAAACTGCTGTTATACAATTTTAATTTATAGATTATGCATACCATACTTTGATTTATTTAAGGTAGTGAGTGAGATACAAGAGTGTGCAAAGTCACCTATACTTTAGTGTAGCTTGTAAGATTTTCTATTGCAATAATGTAAACATGTAAAGGTAATTGGGTTCAAGTTTTGAGCTGCGAGTTAGACTTTAGAGTTCTACATATTTTTTTTGCCATTACAAAATAATGATGCAACAACGAAAATAGCTAAATTAAATAGAAGGATTAGTGAGATATAAATTATATTAAAGGTTTTTGGTTAGCATGGCAGAAGACTGCTGCAAACGGATATGTATGGAGGGCAAGAGGCGTTCCTCAATCAGCAGTGGATTGAGAGCGGCTGGTGAAGAACCAATTTGTGCAGCATACATTTTACGTAATTTATGGTTTCAAAGACCGCATGTGTGAAATGTTAGCATTTTGACATGAAATATGTAGGTTAATATACTTTGATATATTATGGTTTACAGCTGCGCGCTCGTTAAACTTGTTTATTGAATTACATCCAGTTTATTTATTTAAAACATGATAAAAGAATTACATTCAAACATTTTTATAAACCCTCGCTTAGTGAAAAATAAGATGCTCAGCACAACGAAACGGCGTGCTTGTTTATTAGCGGTAAAATGGATTGAGTCTCGAAATAAAATTTGATGTCTAAATAATCGTTTTTAGTTAGCAACTTACGTATTTTCACGGTCGTATGTTTCTGTGCATAACTGCTTCGACTGTATTCGAGTTTCGTTATAATACACGCTCTCCGGTAAACACGTCGCAGCGCCACAATCCTTAAGAAAATAGCTAATGAATGTAGCATTTCATATGTAATAAATTAGTTGAACTACGGCGTGCCTTAAAACGCGCATGTCCGCGCACTGCGATTTATTGAATGCTCGTAAAATATTTTAGAAGGCTCCGGTCGTTTCTAGAAGACGCGCACGGCCATGTTTTAAATTAGAATGCGCCATAAAATGTAATGAACGCCAGTCGGTTTTGACTGTTTCAGTTCTGAAAAGTCGCGAACTTGAACTCGCCCGCGAGCAGCAGTGCCAGTGGCGATAGAAGCCTTAGATTCTTATGTTCGTGAATGTCACAGTTTTGCAGGATATTTATTATATCAACAGCAACAAAAAACTGGAGACATTATGTAAACATGGGCTGGAAGAACTAGTTATGAAATATTCGCAAAGATATTGCGTCTTGGAATGACAACAATGATGTATTGAGGTTAAGCAAAACGACATGTTAAAAAAACGGAAATCAACAATTTTATTTTAAAGTAAAAGCTGTACATCTAATTATTAAAAAAAAATCGTATCGCTTATACTTCGTCGCATGATTCTGTCAATTTATATCTTGACTATACATATTTCGTCTATTCAATACTATGCGTTACCCTGAAAGTATTGTAAATTATAAAAAAAATATTCCTTAAATATATAATCACTTATATTTGTAGAGAACACGAAAACAGTACGATTTTCTTTGTCATCATTCAGCGGAAAACTTTTGATGGAATAAAATCCCGTTCCACAGTATAAGCTTTCTCCACAAACACTTCTCTGTCGTATTGGCAGGATTAATGTTAACTCTTAACGTTTAGTATTTTTTGAGATTTTCAGAGCCAATGGTGATATTTTATTTATGATTGTCTAGCTTGAGTGTCTTTACTATGATTACGATGTTTTTAAATACAAAAAAAGTTGTACAGAAGAATATTGTAGCTCATTGCCGCTTTTGCGTTATTTTGCAGTTCAAGTGATGTTCGGCCGTTGCAAATGGCAACCCCTGCCGCATGTGCACATAAGTCTAATGCAATCGTATGCTAGTTTGAAATGTTAGTAAATATGCTTCGAGAAGTAAAGTTAGTACTGCGTGGGCGAGAGATATACTGGCAACATTAAATGGACGGTCTTGAAGGATTGACGGTAATTGAGTCGTATGTTCCTCGCTGAAGATTGTTTTATTGATCGCGGAGAATGCCTATGAGGTATTCTCGTTCTAATTAGAAGAAATGTTATTTGTACCCCTTGCACGTTAATTAAATATGGACATCCATTTGAATAAAGATTAATACTATCATTTAAAAACTTGCCATTTGAACTTACTGCACACATAATTTGATTATTAAACATACAAGAAAATACTGCACTGGATATAATATAATCCACGTTAACATATGATGAAGTAAGTGATATTTATAATTTTTCTGTGTTTCTTATTTAAGTGTTAAGATTATTGAAATAAAGTAAACGATAAAATATAACAATAATTGCTTCCGCTGTGAACACCAAGAAAAAATATACAAGCTTGTTTTAATATGAATAATATCCTCATAGTAAAAAATATTTTTATTTTCTTATTGTAAAAATATAATAAGTGACAACCAGTACAAATAGCAGATTGACAAGGATATTAAAACCATTTTATTTGGTTGTTATTACTAAAAGCGGTTAAATTTGAAAATGAGCGTGATGTCATTGTCAGTCAACTATTAATTTTGCAATAAAAAATAAGTGTGCTTCTGATTCAAAATTATGTGTAAGTATGGTTTTCAACATAAATGATTACATTTTTGATACATATTCATTATATACTATAGGTCAATCTAGGTTCTAACCTTATTGGTTTTTTAGAGTAAAATCTCAAGTAACATCTCAGTTAGAATTATCAACCAACAATTTCATATTCTACATAAGGTAAATGATCCAACTATTCGATAACCCGATGACATATTTAATAATAGCAATTTCTATGGAACAATTCATCGTTACGATTCTAACATCCGTATGATCTTTTTCCATAACAAAGTGGCTTGTGTAGGCTTATCCATTATATTGCTGCAGGACTAAGATTATTGTTCTGCGATCGTTTAACATTTCATTGATCCGTAAATCATACAAGCACACCAGAGGACAATGTGTCCCGATGATTTATCGATCGGCAATGACTTTGGAATCTAGTTTGCGGTCTTGATTCGACATGCGATATTTCACGGTCATATTATTTGATATATTATCGGTGCATTCACACCGCCGTGAACAATGCTTAATACTTGCACAAATGGACAACGACAAATCCGAAATGCCATTCGAGCAACATGTCAGTTCCACTTTGAGTGTGCCAGTCCAGCTTTAGTTTATTATTTATTCAAATCGAAAAGGTTTTATGTTACATTTAATTTATTCTCGTGAATAATGAGCACACCCCTTCGAATGCGCATTTCTAAGTGGATCAGAATCAGCTGCCTGTGAAGTCTATGTTTGTAACCGATAAAGTAAAATGATGGTACGTGATCATATATAATAATTATTAATTGTATAAATAAAAATTAATTTGCCTAAATTTATTATAAAAACAACCCTTAAATGTTGTTCTACTAAATATGACACATTCAAAGTCAAGGACAAACAACTATGATGATCTCGTCATTCCTTTTGCTAACTCCTGTATTGTTAATCACATGCATAGAAATTTGTTAATATGCATTTTTTCATCAAAGTTACTCGTTTAATTTTTTTTAGTCGTCATTTTTAAATTTGGTTGTGAAAAAATCCACAACGACTCTTTTTATTATTTCCAAGCAATATAAACTTGTACTTAATGTTTGCTTACTTAATCAGGTTTGCGGTTGTAGCAAACATATAATTACTGCAGCATGGTTGAGATTACGTTTATTATATTTTCTATACCCGCTGTTTGACCCATCGTTAAATTATATTTTATATTCCATAATAGTTTGGCAGCGCTTTTTGTAAAGCTGTTCTGATAATTAAATAATTAATTCACAGCATAATTTTATGATCTTTGACACGCGGCCATTTCTAACCTTCAATAATTTAATCAGAATTTAATACCTTTTCCGATCTCAGATCAAATTTGATTTATAAATTTTGAATAATAATTTCTTGGATGGTGTTTAAGTCCACATACCGTTGCGTAAATTGCCAAGATTATGTTTTATTTACTTAATTAATCTTCCTTGACGCAGTTTGTTAGAATTTATAATTAATTAATCGACTCAGTTTACTAATGAAGATATTATCAAGAAGATGACTTCATCTTGAAAAAACCTGGCAATTTTGTTGCTGCGAAAACCTTGTGAACGCGAAATTATTTTTATGGCGTGCTTAGAAAAATTATTCCGTATATTTTATAGTGTTAAATTTTTTTGCAATATTTTTCTGCTGTAATCAAGCATGACCGAGTAAAAATATGTCAGTTAAAGACGAATAAAGTGTTTTGTATAAACGGATCATTATATTTTGTATAAATGAAAACGGTGAACAGTGTTTTAATTTTAAAAAAAGTATATTACTGAAAAAATTTGCAACCTTACTTAGAATTCAATAAATTTATTATAAATCAATTTATTTAATTTATTCAAAATATATGAGCTGATCTTACCCCGAGCTATTTATTATTTTTACTCAGGTATAACTGTAAATTATTTATTGAAACTGTTATTCCAGTACGAAATATAATGCCTAAAGTTTGTATAGATAAAACTTATATGATACTTTAAGCAGTATCAAAGTTGACAGATTTATAGCGACAATTTTTTACAACTATTTTTGCCATATGTAAATTATCAAAATCTCCCACGTGGGTATGAAAACACCCACTCACATTTTTACTATTTATAATCAATGTATTAAAAAAAATATTCAGCGCGTGTGTTACAGTTATTATGTATATAATTATTGAAATATTATTTTTGGGACTTCTTTCTTCTTCAGGTTCCATCATCACCATCTCACTGAACAAGCCGGTTCATAGTTTTCTTATGGTGAATAGTGTAGTGAGTCCCTAGAATATTTCTGCTGTCCGATAATATTATTACATAACCCTTTATTTACAAAGCTCTGGAATTTAGATCTGATACTCCTTCTGCAGAGGGCTGCAGAACAAATAGCAGGAGCTCTTCTTCGTCTAACAGTTTTTTTTTTCTTAGTTTGTAATGGCAAATAGTTAAGTGCTAACTAAAATGAAATCATACTGTTACAAGTGATGTCACATGATTCATCATCACAAATCTAAACTTGAAAAACTCGACACACCAATTTTTAAAACTGTTATTAAAAAAAAAAACTCCCCTTTTAGCGGAGACGACAGCTCCGCAGGGTATGTAGATCATTTATCAAATATCCTGTGATGTAATTTATCAAATATTTTATGACATGCGTTTGTATTGGGTCTATTTATTCTCTGATTGGCAATCAAGCAAGATGGGCACATTGCTACTGCGTTGTTATAAAGATGTAAATAAATATTACGAACAAATACGGCTTAGTTTATAGATATTGATTAATGTTCTTAAATATAAAATAATAATACAAGTTATAATTGAAACCGGATATTTATTGGAACCACTTAAAAAAACTTATATTTAAATTTAATCTAAAGTAAGGAGAACCTGTATACAACAAGAAAATTATCTATTATATATTTTTTTACTAGCGAAATTATATGAATACTTTTCATTCCAATTATATAGTAGTTTTAAACATGTTTATTACCGAGTGATCGTATTTTAATTTTAAGCCACAGAATTATTTAAAACATCAGAATTATGGGATTTAAGTTATCAATGAGTGTGCTTGCAACAGTAATTAATTTCAGCAAAGCCTACTTACTAATAAATTATTGTTTAGTTTTATCCATTCAATTTAATTGCGTTCACACGATGTGGTCTCTTGTAGGGTTAGTTTTAATGACGCGTCTATAAAATAAATAAGTATTAATTAAATTTTATAAATTTACATAGTTTTCCGTTCAATGAAACTGTTTAAAACATCTTTCACACGTCTGCCTGCGAATGTATTTTATATTAAAATTATAAACTTATATTTCAACAAATTCCGAATGTAATACACGCAATAAAAAATGAGATTAACTGCTACAAGTAAAGCACACTTGTTAAGAGGTGCGCACCCTGATTCACGGAATAACACAAGTGTTTGCAATCAGAAAGAGATTAATTAAATGTAAGCAATTGTACTGGTTCTATAGTTATTCGTTGCGTACGTGATTTAATATATTAATAGTTTTCGTTTAATTTAAAAAAAAAGCACCGTTGTACATCTGAAGTGATCTTTATATGACAGCTGCCTCACTATTGAGGCAACCTTTCTACCGGAAAATCCATTAAAATACACACACACATATAGATTATCCGCTGATAATGCGTAAGATGTCAAGTTATGTAAGCCAGACCTTTATAATTGGATTCTTAGTCGAGACGCTATACTGCGTGTGATTGATAGGAATGAATACAAGAAATTCTGTATCACGATTTTATTGTTACCGTTGAGATATTTCACAGATGCTGACCGCAATAATTTATCTTGGTTATTGAGTGATAGGTGAATGAAATTAATAGTGATATTTTACAAGCGAATTTCTAGTGTTTATTTACGTAACAGGTTTCTTCTTTGGCCGGGGCATCTTTCCCATGGCCGCTCGGACCGGTTGTGCGTTATATAAAGTAAAAAGTAGAAAATGCACTTAAAATTTCGTTCGCTTGTAATAGATTTTGTGGTGTTGACGCCTCGTAAAGCTGCAACCGTTAGATTAATTATTTTTGATATTAGGCTTAATGGCACTAGGTTTTCTCACTCA
Source organism: Atopsyche davidsoni (assembly GCA_022113835.1). Classification (NCBI taxonomy): domain Eukaryota; kingdom Metazoa; phylum Arthropoda; class Insecta; order Trichoptera; family Hydrobiosidae; genus Atopsyche; species Atopsyche davidsoni. The sequence continues at coordinate 1,400,107 of JAILWY010000006.1, read as the reverse complement.
GATAAGGCGAAACTTACTTACGGAGCATAACGGACCAGATGAGATATATTATTGAATGGCCGTTCGTGTCAAAATATACTGGTTTAATTTTTTACAAAAAATATTATTCGGAAGTGTTATCGTTCGATTCAAGAAACTTAATTCTCTGTAACAATTACATAATCCTGTTAGACCAATACAATAATTAGGTTGATTAACAATCAACGTAGGGGAGTATTTGAAGTTATTTAATATCATATATGTACTTACTTTTTTTGCGTCGTATAATTTTTATATATATATTTACTTTAATATGCCCATTAAATATTTTTAACTTGATCGCTTTTTCTCCATAATATTCTTGACTTCCATGGAAGTGAAGAATATTATAAAGTCCCTACTTTCACTTCTCACTGCATCATTAAATTTAAATTGATCAGTTGACATAATTTTGACAATATACATGTTTACAGTACTACAGAAAATGAGATCTTTAGTGCATACAATGAGTTATTAATATTTATGAAATAAGCTATAATTCTGTCTACAAATTGCTTCGCTCGTTACTAGTACATATTGTTTATGAACCAATAGCCGTCATCATTGAAACCATGCGCCTTTCCCACTCAGCTATTTATCGATAGATCTGGGAATAATTTACAGTCTTGACGTAGCATTTCAGCAACCAGTACTTTTAAATTTTAATTGCGTCCGAAAATATGAGAGACTCAAATAATTTTTTGGAGTTGTATTTCACCTATCAAAAGTGCTGACATTGATTTTATTTGGCTTATGAAAAGGCTTCATAAGTTCTGAAAGGGCGTATGATATGCGAAATATTGACTATGAAATAACCTTCGTCACATATAGGTCTAATTTATAAGATAAGCCATAGTAATAACACTTTACTAGGCATTAAACAATCTGTCTATGCTGGAAAAAATACGCAATGGAAATTCCACAACACAAAGTGCCCACAATTAAATTTTTTTGTGTTACTTAGAGAAGAAGATAGGTTTATATAAGCGGATTGCTTTTGCGTTGTCAGATTTATTGTCAAAAATAGTTTTTTTTATTAGAAAGGTTTTGTTCGTTTCTCACCAGCCTAAGAAAGAAACTTTGTAAAACGATCGTTAGTGTCAATAAAATATATAATACAGGCAATACTTTATCCAACCTTTCTATTTTTTTTTAAATAAAAACAAAGCCTAGTGTATATAAATAATAACAGAGAAAATACTTTCTGGGCAAACAAAAAGATTATTCAGGATATATAAAGTCAACGAATGAATGAATTATTCGATATCAAATCGGTTATCAAAATCATCACTTTAAAAAGAAAATGTTTTACCTCATACTTATGAAGTTTTAACATTAATCTTTCTTTACAAAAATATGATTAAAGATTATTTTTTTTATTTTAATCAATGTGATTATTTGTTATCGGTTGTGAACGTCACTTTTATTACAATTACTCTAGTATGTTTGTGATTCGCAAAGGTATGTCTTCTCAATACTTGTGCATTTAACTGCGGCATTTGATTGCGGTAGGATAATTTTGTATTACTAAATGACATCGAGTTAAAGCTGCGAATATCAAATAGTTTCAAACACATTGTGAAATGATTTGTGTGAGGAAAAAGTTTGGTTTTGGACAGTTTTATTATTAAAAGTGACCGGTGCTATAAAACATAAATTTCTCAAATTTACCGTGAGAATTCGCAAATAAATTATTTGCCATCAAATCACTTCTCAGCTATCTCCCATAAATTTTTCTAGTGTATTTCGAATGGTCGTCTGCAATTTTCTACAAAGTTAGTGCCGATGTAACATTTTGAAATGTAATTTTCCTGTAAATTTAATTTAGTGTCTAATTGTTGCGGAAATTTTTTTTTATTCATCTTTCAACAGTCGATTGAATTTTTTATAAATTTTCGATTGTAGTTCGCCTTATTAACTAAAACTATTTTACCTACATTATTTTTTTACTATATTTTTAACTAAGTGTAAAAACTAAACATACTTTAATCGCTTTCGAAAAAACTAGTTGACATTTGAAATATTTTTTATGATTTTGTATTTATAACTCTGAATAGGCATTGGTGCTTTGTTTCACTTTTTATATGTACAACTTTAGTTTGTCATCAAACAGTGATATTGCATTGTTATTTGAGAAAAAATATTAATAATAATAAACATTTAATTTTATTAATAGTTGTAATTCAAGACCTGAATTTCACTATGGGATTGTCTCTTTTAATCTGTATGGAGCCATTGACCATAACAACGATTATTACACATATATGATTACCAGTATTGAAATTGCTGTGCTTATCTGTGTATATAGTTTTAATTTATGCTTACATATATAATTTTATGTTATATGAAATACATTTCGTCAAAATATATTAACCCTTTGCACTCTTTGATTTTTTTAATTTTTCCGTTTACCAACTCCGAGGTAATCATGAGATTTTTGTTAATAAATTAGATGTTATTGTTACACAATAGCTTATAATCATAAAACAAATTAATAACATATTTTTATGATATTGTTATGATTGTTTAGTTGTAAGGTAGTAAAAAAAAAAGAGATAAGAGTCTATCAATAATTTATTTTGCGTACAATTTAAAGTTTAAAATTTATTTTGGTGTGGTATTTTTTTAAAGATTCTCCTGGATGGAGGCCCGGCTTCCTTTCACAGGTCTCGCAACAGAATGTGCTTTCTCTTCTTTCTCCATGAACATTCCTATTGGAACACACCATGCAATTTTTACGTTTTTTCTGAGAATTAGAAAATATAAAATGACTTTTTCCATCTAAGCGCTGAACAGTGTCACCTGAGGACAATCGCCCTGATTTTGATATCGGAGCACGAAAGTCTCCTATGAGCTCCAGTAACAACTTTTCTCTAAATGCTTTATAGCTTATTGGATTTGCAATATTATTGCATTCTTTATACAATATATATGCATTTTCTATGGAGGTTTCTAGACCCTAGAAAAACAGTTTTCTCCACCATTTTAATGTTTTTCGCATAAAGCAATAGGATGTTGCGTATTGGTCTGCGATAACCACCTCGCCCATATTTATATTATCTGATTAACTAACTGTTCATAAATAACAAACATACTCGGTACCTGTTATTGTTTGCAGGGTCTTGCTACCTGACTCTTTATGGCGGCAACCGCCCGCCTCCGTCGAGTGACAAATCGTAAAAAGTGCTATATTCTCGTAAATATTTAGCTAATAATACTTTTGAATAACTTACCAAAATATCACGAAATTACTAATGTATGTCTTTCACAATACATACAAAAAATATTTGATAAAATAAAAGTAATAACAATAACAATAAATATACTTTTGCCAAACACTGTAAAATGTCGAGCCCAGCTCGACATAGGAGTTGGCGTGAAGAAACGCGATGTCGAGTCCAGCTCGACATAGGAGTGGAAAGGGTTAACGAAAACAACCAGTCAGCCAAAAATCGAATACTAAAAATATTTTTTTTTTTTATACAAATCTCTAAATAGCTTTGAAACATATTTTTAAGTTGTGATAATAAAAATCATGCGTTAAATATATAATATATATTTATTAGACGAGATATGTCATTTATAGTCGACGTTGAAGCTATAACTAATGAGCATCAACGTTAACCAAGAATTCAAAGAATACTTTTTTTGTGACCTTATCTATCTTGTATTAGAAGTCAAGGTAAATTTTTTACGACTCATAAATTGCTGGCAAATTTTTATTATTTTTAATAACATACCCAGAGGAGTCCGTGGTACGCTCTGCTGAGACATTCTAATTTATTGTTTTGTTCATTAAAATAATACTTCTTATAAGATTGACCATTATAATTAATAAGCCGTAATTGATTTATGAAATCGCGCATTCTTTAACCTTGCCTCTAACATATCTGATTTAGTTTCTTTTTTATTATAAGAAATTGATAGGAATCGATTTCTTCTTTCCTGGTACAATATTCAGACGTATGCTTGAAAAATAGGAATATTTTGATTATTTATTTTTATTATATTATATTTTCAATACCACAACCCATAATGCTAAGGTCTATCGATTGAGAAATGTTCGTGTCAGTTTAATACTTTATGTAAACATATACAGCAAAACTGGTTCATGCAATATCTGAAGATATATCTAATATCTAAAATCCCGATTACAATACCCTTATATTAATAAGTACTATATAATTGATAAATTGTATAGGTATTTTAATGTTAAGACTTGTTTATTGCATTGTCTTCCTTTAAAATTTAGATGATGTACGCTGTCGTATACTGCTGTATATAATAATAAAATACATTTTAAGACGATCTATAAAAAAATATATACTTAGGATGTATATTTTTATTTCTGCTATGAACACCCATATTGTGAATTATACAGAAATATCATTTGACATGCGGATAAAAGTATTTATACATTTTTTTCATTACATAACTGTTGAGAATTTGCAAGTTGATCTTGTAACCGCAGATAACAAATGATATTGCAATATATTAATTTACATTATCTTATTTCGAGTTTATCCACACTTTTATTCTGGGAATCGCCGGATTATATTGCCGGTAATGATTTATATCTTATGATATAACAAAGGCATGTGTGTTGATCGATTGATTGTATTTTATAATAAAATAGATGTTTTTGAAAAAATATATTTTGTAAAATATACAATACACCTGCAATTTAAAGCTTATCATATATAAATAATTGCAGCGTGCGTTATCGAGATATACATTGAAACTTTCTTTTTTTTATAATAGTCTGAATTAATTTGAAACTTTTATTTACGCCTATATATTTTTTAAAAGTCAATACTAGATACTTTGACCCCGTTCTCTATACACACATTGCAAAAAAAATACCGTTGTGTGTATTTTCGATAGCTACTTTTAACAAGAGTAATGTGTTTTTAAGATCTTAAGTACTGCCTGTACTCACTCCAATCAATACCACCATTGAACTTTAACGGATGCCCAAAAAGCCATGTTTCTATATAACATTCCCGGTTCCATAGAGATACAACGATAATCTAGAATTGACGCAAGAACAATTGATTTATTTTTCAGATATCTGCATATGGCTTTGATGTACCAAATAGTATCTTTATCTCGCGTCAGTAAGATAGTCGGTAGTTATTTGCTATCAGAGAGCGGTGTTAAAAGCCTTCTGAACCAATTATGTTTTAGATATTTTGCTTGTCGCAGTGCTTCTCAAGTGTTTTAAAGTAGCTTCTGCCTGCATTGATGGCAAGTGGTTAAGTGATAATTTGATTTGCTTTTGTCATTTAGTGATATAACATAGATGAGTCCTGTCAAAAGGTATATTACTTGGTCAGCTTAAAAACCATACTGTGACATTGTAGAATCCAATCAAAGCAACGCATTTTTTATTTCAAGCAAATAGTATCTTGTATAATGGCATATTTTGTAATATCTTTAATTTAAACAACATATATGAAAAGCCGAACGATTAAAATATTTTGATAATTTTTGTTTGCGAGTGTTTTCGCCCTTCAAGAGTTTTTCAAACTAGAGTCCCAAGGAGGTTTTAGAATAAATAAAAATTATCGTAACTTCCGAGCTATTTAGCAAACCATATTTGTTGTTCAAGGCGTGATGCTACAAGTCGCATGCTAAAATTAAAAAAAAGATATGATATAATCGTCTGTAAGCAGCTTTAACCACTAGACCACAGGCTACTTTGCATATTGCTGGATAAGATTGCAAATTAAAAATGATCGTGTTCAAAAAACTTTATATCAAAAGCATCATCTTCCTTTAAAAAAATATTGAGAACCTCAGCGTAGATATCGTGATTAAATAATTAAATAAACATTTAAATAAATCATTTCTTTCTTTAATTAATTTCGTGCTTTAATATCCACAAAATATTTTTTCATGAATCATGAATAATATCAATTAATACCATTCAATGTTTAACTTTGGACTAATTCATTATTTTTTTATTTTTACAGCAAAAAAATCCACGCACTGCCAGCTTCGTAGGTTTTTTTTTTGGCAATCTTTGTAGTTCCCACATCTCGTAATATCTGATTCGCTAGCTAGACGTGAGATTTTTGCTCAAACAATGGGATTTTTTATAAAAACCCAGACACATAAAATAATTAGATATCGTATTTTTGAAAAGCAGTCCGTTCACATTAGGATTTACTCTTCATACTTCAACCTTGAATCGAGGATCAAAAAACTACATGTTATCTAGTTTGGTTTATTTAATACTTCATATTTAAAATACCAATATGAATGAGAAGCCAAATATCTTGAAAAATTCGCCTTTCAAAGGTTTCGTCAGACAATGAAAATGAAAGAGGCCACAGATAAAAATGTTGTTTTCATTTGGGTTGGCTAAATGACGTTTTGGATTTTTTATTTTGAGCTTATACTAAATATCTTCATTTTTATAAATGGGTGTTCATATTACCCACACTACAAGTTCCATGATTGATATTAGATTTAAGTATTCTTTTTACAACGTCTATACTAATTTTTTTATGTATTTTTTTCTTACATAATACATTTTAATAAATAAAATACGAATGTGTCGCTTTGATAATTTACGAGAAATATATTTCTATACAGATGTTTAATATTATACACTACTCAAATTGGTATATTCAATGTCTGTTCACAGCAAAAAGAAACTGCGTTTAAAACGTTGACTGTAATTTATCATTTAATTTTTTGTTTTGTTGAAGATTATGTTTATTTATTTTGAAATAATGTTTGAATGGTATATGTAAATTATCTCTCATTTCCTTTCTTTTATGCGACTTACACATTTTTATGATCTTAGGGTGTTATTTTCAAGCCATAAAAAAAGGTTATTTATTTTATACTTTCAAACAGTAAAAAACAATTACTAAGTTCTTCGTTGAACAATTATTCTTCCTTTTTTTTTTTCAATTATATATTCTCAAACATCACTCCTACCCGCTCCCCCCTGTAAAAAAATGTAAAATATTGTCTTGTCGTCTTTTCACACTTTTCACTGTTTGTATTTTATTATCTTTGGTTATACTTAAAATATTAGGTACTTGTTTTTTATCCGACCACCAATTTTTTTTAATGTAAATGTACTCGCAGAGATAAGAATCTATCATATGACGATGAGTCCCGTTGTTGCGTTTATTTCGTTCATTGCAGATTTCCATGACCGCATGGAAATCTGCCCAATGGGTGCATCGGTGCGCTAATGTTAATAAGCGATACGATTAAAAATGATTATTTCCAGGCAGTCAATAATTTATAAGACAACCATTTGCGTGGTGCACAAATGACTGCGACGCCATATTCAGTTTGCGTGGGTCTCGAAATGCAATCACAGAACGTGATCCGGTCCGCTGGAGATTGTGCTGGCAGCAGATTGCAATCTTCATAATCTAATAATTAAATATTTATAATCATGTCACATTACCGTAATCCCACCTCAGTTAGGAGATATCCAACTTCTGCGCTTATCTTGTTTGTCAGATATATTTTTTAAGATGGATATTATGTAATTATCATAACTAGTCTATTAATTGAATTAGATGGTTATTAATGTGCTATCTGTTGATTTTATGTCATTTCGAAAGTCTAAAACCGCACTAAGTTATTGGTCTTCTACTAATGCTGGTTTTTTCCACGTTTTATTTAGTAAAAAATTATGTATATATGATATAAAGCAGATTTATGTGTCGAGGTTCATTTATATATTTAAGAATTTCTGTGTTTAATATATCCGCGTAGCGTTTGATGACTTATTATTGCGATACTTGATATAAATATTTATCTATCAGTATTTTTCTATTAGTGTTTTACTGATTTAATTAATAATTATATATTTTTTTCGTTTGCCTCCAATCTGTATTAAAGTCAGTTTAGTTATACCTGCTATATAATAAAAAAAATACTTTATTCAAACTTCTGGCACCATCGCTGTGTCAGCCATTTTAAGCTGCACTAATACCAAAAGGGATCCCCTTTTATTTATTTATTTTATAGTGGGTGAATAGATAAATGCAAAAATTTTGGTTATCGACAGGAAAAATTATTTTTAAAGAAAATGTATATTTTTCTCATTTTTTTTGCTTTTGGCTTATATAAGGTATTTGTTTGAAACCTCTTTATGTCTCTGTGCAGGCATATCCATTAAACCTATTTAAGGGTAGACTTTTCAAGCGATATCTATGCTGGTAGTTGTTGAACCATTTGCATAGTAATTCTCAGTCAATGTCCCTGCCGTAGGCATCCAGTTTCGCCACACTATATTGCGCAGGCTGGGGTCGATATCAAAGTGACTATTTCAAGATAATATTTGAATAGAGAAAAGGAATCCCCTAGAGACGGCAAGTTTCCTCTTGATCACTAAAACACATAAACAGTACACATTTGGTATGTAGAGAAAAATAATAAATTTAATTTTTTTGACAGAGAGTACTTGGTGGAACTCCATTTTAATATTTTTGAGTAAAATACTTGAGTGATTTTCAATAAGTCTCCACTATTATTAAAAAACCATTTACTGCGCAAAAACCTATTATTTACAGATAAACACATTACAGAACAAACCCCAACACAGGATAACCGCTGCTACACCCCAAAGCCACTACTTAAGAAAAACATTTGTTCACAAAATTTGCAATTATATAGAATCCTCCACTTGTCAGGTACATTAAAATCACATTAGCCCTTACCACCTGACAATCACTCTCTCTCTTTCCAACAACCTCTCCCTCTAACAATTGTTTACCTAATTGCTTATTATTATATAAAATCTCACTCTGTTTGATAATGCCAACGTGAAAGGTTGGCGAAACAGGTCACAATGTGGAAAATCACTCAAATATATTCGATTTTTTTGTAAAAAAATATGAATGAGTTTAAAAAACTCATTAAACTGACTTGCGCCACTGTACTACTGCATACTGCACGAGTCATGCGCGACGCTTGAAATCCAGCAGATACGTTTCTGCGCTTCTCGGTACGGGCGTATTATCCGGTCACGCTGATATATCACGTACCTGTCTGTCCGCTGTCTGAAGGGCGTCTGCGCCTCATTGCGGGTCTTGCCGTTTACCGTTGCACCGGCCCCGCCGCGGTTGCATAATGCGGGATGAGAGCTGACCAGCCGAGTGCACTCTGCACCGGGTCAGCGGTCTCCTCCGCTGCACCGATAGCAGTTAATTGCGGTTGATAGTGTACAGACCCAGCTCCAGGGCCTTGTCACAAGTTTTAAATTTCATAACTACATAAAAGAGGAATAAAGGAGACGCTGCCGGAGCTGCAAGATTACCTGACGCTTTCCTAGCTCCGGTAGAAAAAAAAAAGCCTCGTCTCCAATCTGTCGAACATCTACTTACTAAACCTGGAGCTTTCGCCGAATTTGGTTGGCAGCACATAGCAGATAATCTAGTCTGCTAATACTTATATATAATTACAGGCCACATATGCGTCTTATAACCAAAACCATTGAGTAAAAAATTAAAAGCGCTTACTTAATATTCGTTGGTAGGTAGTAATTGTGAAGGTTTTCTTTTTGGACTGATTTAATAGCTGTTGTAAAGTAGGTAGCAGACGCAACCAAGTAAATCATTAAACTATCAATATTCAGTAACATTGTGTATATTTTATATTTTTTCAACATTCAGCCTTGCCACCTCAATTACTTTACATTCGATACATCTACTCCCCCGTACGCCACGTTTTAATTACACCAAATTATAAAGGCATTCCAAATAAATATATTTACTAAATAAATGATGTATCATCCAAAACCAACATCGTTAATCTTCCGCCCCAGGACTCGACTCCCAGCGTCTTTTCCGTGAATTGCCAACGCCGATGATGACACCGCGCAGGCCTTCTAAGGAAACTCACTTATATTTGCATGACGATTGTAAAGAACCGCCACTCTCTGATTTAGGTATCTTAATGGCGATAGCGAAAATAAAAATTATATAACTATGTTATTGCTTCGGCATAAACATAATGTGATTTTCCAAATGAGATGCTCAGCCCTGATTGCTATTGATAGAGTGTCACTCGCCGCAGACGTTTTGTATTACTATTACTTGGTAACCATCTCTTTGCGTTCTTTGAATATACCTTTACGGTACAAAGCTTTGCGTTGTACACAAGAGTGTTTACTCGTTTTTCTGGTATGTAAGGAGAGGACGTCAACCATGGCTTATATTGCTTAGGAATCCTGAAAGACCAAGGTATAGTACACTTCACTAGATCGCTACTGATCAATATAATATAACGAATAACTTTTAGGAAGTTTTTACTATGACGCAAACTAAGATTCATTTTTAAAAGTCCATCTCGACATATTGATTTAGCATATTTCGGCTGTCAAATCTGGAAAAAAAAATAATGACTTACAAATAGAGAATAACAATAACTCTTACATATCCAAGCATAATTGACTTTATGATTATTATGTTATCATGCTATCCTCTACACTACGTACATATATGGTATACGGTAGTTTTATTCACGCCCATTGCTCATATTAAATCATTTCAACAGTTGAAAAAATATTTCGTAATGGATATAATAACTGAATTATATTTCTTTTGTTTCCCTTCAATTCTAAAATCTCGGCAATTATGGAAATTTCTATACTTTAAATTAAAATAAAACCGTGGGAATAATCCAAAGTGAGTTATTCCTCGATTTATCTCCTAAACCATTCAATAACTTTCACTATACAAAAATAGATATGGCTACTTAATCGTATTTTCATCTTGTGCTTAGGTGCTTATCTCCATTATATTACAACTAGTATTTTTGTTTTACATTATTATATCAGAACCTCTCTGAAAATTATCAATGTGCATTAATAACCGAATAATTTTACATTCTAATTTATAATAAGTCGCTTTCTTTCTTGGAATCGCTATATCAGTGTGAAATAATAATTAAAAAATATTTGTAACGAGTAATTCAATCTGCAATATAATTACATGGTTGTAGGCATTTATTTAAAGAAAAACTTGAAAATCAATTGACTACATATTTCCAAGACTTTTCTGTATTGAAACCGAGTCACATACTTCTTATGAATATTGATGGCCAAGACAAAAAATGTTGCATGGAGTTAACTAATATAAAAAAGAATAATAAATATTTAAAAAACACAATCAAAATAAACAGTTAACATTTTCTTTTGGTTAATAATCAAAAATCACTCAGTTATATATCACAGCCAATAATAAAGTATTTCATTAAAAATGTTTTGAAATTCTGTCCAACGAAGACTGACCGTAAGCATCTTGCGTTGTCGTCGCCATATTTCTTTTGTAACAAAATGGCCGATGCGTTTGTGATACCGTTGCTTGAGAATCTTGTCAATTGGTATGACGGCTGCTTTGAAGACTGCACGGATGGCTTCTTGTATTTATGGATTCACGATGCTGTATGAGGCATAAGACACGATACGGCATCTGAATATCAATCATGATGTGATACCATTATTGAATTATTAAATAATATATTTTTTTATGGATATGATAATAACAGGTAATTATTTGTGTAGTTAGGATCTGGAATTTTTAATTGCACAAACGAACTGTTCGAAACGAATTTGTTCAGCTAGTCTGGCCTGGAATTAAATCATTGCCTTTGTGTCTCTACATTGATAATGCGTATTTAGTATAATTAATATAAAATAATATAAAAACCATGTCAGCTTATCAATTTTTTTTTACTGTATCTTGTACTGTACTGTACGTTGTAATTTTCATTTTAAGCTGAATTCAACATGCTTTTAACATGGATAAACATTCTATTTGTATACGATGCAAAGTGAACGCATATTTACTTGTTACTGATTTATGTGCACAGGAAGCGATCACCGCACATTCAATCAGTATTAATAAACTTCAATCAGCGTGAGGTTTATTCGCTTCCTCTCTAAATCGCGCATCTTTATTTATTGCCAATTCACGCCGAGCATCCCCTCCGTCTCACATAAAATAAGATGTCTCTTATTTGAGTTGCTTTCTCCGCGTAATGAGCGCCGAGGCTCTATTATTTCAGTCCAGGGGATCGGTGAAACATTAATCGTCCGTCTAATTAAAACCGACTGCATCCAGATGCAGCAGATGTCTCTGCAAATTACATAATTAAGGGACTGAAATCTTGCTATCAACAATTCATACCTATGGTTATAAGTTCTTAATTGGTTGCATATTTACTTTCACTTCGAAGCACTGACAAGATTGTAAGTAACTATGTTGTTAGATGGATGTATTTATATGCCTGTAGCGATAAATTTTATTATCGTTTTATATTGCACCTAAAATCCTAAAGTATACCGTCATAACTAACAATATTAAAATATTAATAGTTTTTGAATTGACCATCAATTTACTTTTTAATGTAAGTCAATGTAGTAATAATTTCTATGTTATAATTATTATTATTAAATCGAATACTAAAAAATATATAAAATATTTACAAATACACGGATGTGAGAACTCTTGCACATTTCCAATAACTTTTTTTTTCAAATGCACGCCTCAAAAATAAAAATTAATCAATGGTAAAAAATATTAAAGCCATCCTACAACGATACTTTGACAACCACGGTGTGCATTTATGTAGGAAAATGTTAATATTAATTATAGATATCTTATTTTTATTTTTTATAAAATGTACACTTACTAATTGGTATATTTTTTCTCTTTGCAGGTAAGCCGTCTTATTTGGTGATTTTATCTTCATATGCTGTCTTCCACGTGAGTCTAACTAATTGAGTATCATAACTCATTACCCCTTTATAAATTAATTTTATTTATTCGTTATAAGACAATCTCAAGTCACAAGTATAAACAAGTTAGAACGATCTCAAGATAAAATTCCCATCATGTTTATTATTTTAATATAGTTTCGGATTCATTCATTATTCATCAAATTATCCTGGGAATCTCGCTAGTGAGGAATCGTCTCCATATTCCACCACAGCTTCCTCATCGGTGGTTGGCAGTAATCCAGCAATTCCATAGTCGAAGTCTCCATCCATCAGCCGCTTCTGTGTTGAAATCTGTCGATCGAGCGCAAGAATGCGTCGAATCGAGAAATCGGTAATATGCTCAAATCGACTTTTCATTCTGTCCGTTTATGGGAAATCCGTCTACTACGATGTGGAATGCAATATTTCTCTTTCGTAGGGTTCATGTTAACCGGAATGAATCGATGTGTATTCGATTATATAACATTTTAAGTTCAGTCCATCATTCTTGCTTGCGAGAACTAGTTATATTATAACGTGATTTTATAGCGCATTCAATAATTTGTAATACAAATTGCGATAGAAAATAAAGTTAACATAATTTTTTTTAAATATATTATTACTAAATATTTTAACGCTTTTTAATTTTAAGTCAATATTCAAGTATTTATAATCTTTCCAGCGCAAATGCTTGTTAGACCGTACATCATATATTCAATTTTCTTTCTACTTCTAAAATGTTACGTTTATTATTAACCTTTTAAAAAAAACTATTATTAAAAGTCATAATAACACATAAAATAATAAAAAAATAACAATGCTATGAGCAGCGTACCAGTCATTATTGTATTTTACATTAATGCCAAGTATACAATCGAAATTGAATTATGGAGGAAGAATAATTGTAAAGGTTAAATTCTGCAAATAAGTATTTATTGACTTTTGATAGTGATGGGCACAAAGTAAAATATATATTTGAGTACACCAATAAAAAAAATTGTTATAAAATCAACTTTATCCCTAGAATCCACGTTTCTAAAAACATGATTATATAGCCAAGTGTCTGGTTCTTGTTTTGTTAAAAGGTTTATTTTTAATACTGCATTTATAAATAGCATATATTGCACCACAGTTCAATGAATAACGCTGCTGAAGGTATAAGGCTGTCGAATAAGAAACCAGCAGGGAAACGCCCCCAAAGTATCAGAATGCCATTTCGCCGCAAAAGGTCATTTATCGCACTGTCATGTTTGCAAAATGGCCGCACTTATAATAAAACACACGCAAATAATTAATAATTTTCCGCAATATCACTTATTGCCTTGTGTTGCTGCCTTCAGCCTGGCCAGGGTACGTGTGAACCAGCCGTGACGTCACGGAGGACAGGAACCGGAGTTTCTCCATGCCCGGCGGTGATTGTCTCTGTTCTTGCAATATCGTTAACAACGTCGGAACAGATTGTTCGTATGGATTTCAGATTTCATAGTTTATCTCGCCCGCGTCTAATCTGAAATCATCCAAGTCCTATTGTTGAAAATGTGTGTGTATGTATTGTGTACACGCTTTGATAAATGACTCTGTAAGAATGAGTGGGCTTTACTTAAGGTGCCGTCAAATTTTATTGCTGATTCAATATTGATACGAGTAAGATGTTTAGCTTATTTTGATATTATAATAATTTGCGAATAAGTACGTGTTTTTTTTTTATTTTGCGTGTGAAAATTAAGCTGTTATTCATAATCGTAAGAGACTTTCTTTTTTTATTCATAAATACTTGCGAATCATTTTTATGTTATGTTAGTTTTTTTAATGAGCGATTTCGAGATTTAAACGCGCTAATTACACAAAAAAAGTTTGATGTTTTTATATTTCATATATGTGCGAGTTATTTATTTCTTACAAATATAACTATATGTTTACACGGAAGTTTTATCGTCAAAAATATTTTTATATTTGATTGGTTTGGTTATATTCTCAGGCTAAGATTTACCAGTTATCAATTTAAAAGATTTATAAAAATATAACTGCTCTTTGTACCGAAATGTAAGTATTACAAGTAGAGTTTATCTAGTTGCATTTCATTATAATCCCTTTCAATAATATAAAATACAGCATTTTTATTTGGGACATCAAGGTATTAGCCTTAAAATGTGCACTATTAAGGTTTCTTGTATAGAGTCACACACCTGTAAGTAGATTGGTACATACTCGTACATTAAGAATCGGTTTATACCCAACAGTTCAAGCAGTCGTATTTTATCTAAAGTAAAATGTTTAAAGCAGTATTTTAGTCACACAGCAATAAAAGTCAATCGTCTATTAGTACAAAAAAACAGTATTTGCAGTAAAGTATATTTTTAAATTTTGTTTGGTAATTTACAATGTAGAACTGTATGCTTATGTAAAAGATAACGAAAGCAAAATAATGAGTCAAAGTAGTACTCACTGAAATTGAAATATGGGTTGGCAATGTTTTTTAATTGTAAATGCATAATATGTCACCTGCAGCTAAGATTGATCGATTTTTGTAATGAATAGTGTTTCTCACCTCGTATCACTTCACAGACTTTGAAATCCACTGGAGTTGTGACATTCGTCTGGAATTCAGAAAAATCCCACAGCGTTTTAAATATCACTTCAAATGGTTTAACAATGCATCCGAGTCCATTCAGCGAGACTTGGTGATTCTATTAACTGCCAACTTACAAACAAAGGTGTTGAGAAATGAACAAAACTGAGGCGTTTCAGCGGAAAACCACGTTAATAATTATTCAAGATATGCAATGTGATAGGCTGGCGTCCTTGGCCAGGCGGGTTGAATGTGATTATTTGAAGAATTTCGTAAGCCATGTTCTACTTCGTATGTTATGATCTGGACTGCAATAGAAGAGTTTTGACGGTGTTGGAGTTTGTTCCCGGATGTTGTTGCCGTTTAAATAAACCACGAGTAACACTAAAAGTAACCGTTAAAATACGCTTCCTTAGGATAAACTGTACTTATTTTAAACACAAGCTTAAGAATACTAAATTATATTTATATACATTTTTAAACACTTTAAACATTTTTTAGGTCAGCAAAATTAAAACCCAGCGGGGAAGTTATTATTTCACATATCCTTTGTGGTAATATTTACATATAACACATACCAAAGGTAGGTTTTTGTGTCCATATTTATTAAAAAAAAAAAAAACACATGTAGCAAATAATTGTTGTCATTAGCTTGAGAAAATAATAGCTTATTTCAAGAATATATTAAATTAGGTTTGGTAGCTATATTTAGCTTAATATATTTCTAAAGCGTTAAAAAATATCAGATTGTGTATGGTATTTAATTACAATTTAAGTATACTGATTACACTCAGGTTTAATATTATTTTTGTTTCATAATATATAGTATATTTGATTTAAAAATTCTAGCTTTAAATATTTATGTTCAATAAATGTTAATAACACCGACATTTGAAGTAATACTTAATTTGATAAATCGACTTTAAAAAGCTCTTAAATAATAAGTGTAATCGCATGCTATAAACAGATTAGCGAGAATTTCAATTTTTGGTTTATGTAACGACCAGTAATAGGTTTATGCATTATTAGCATTAAATTAAAATGAAGCATGTGTACAAAATCACTTTAAAGGCTTCTGGTTGAATTTTCAGCCAGCCTGAAAAGGCCAAGAATGTGAGTTTTTTATGCATCAGATTTACTTGTACTGGTGGTATATACATTTTCATAGCGAAAGTTGGTCTTAGGTTAAACTAAACGTGAGTCAATGATTTAAAAAAAAAAAAAGGAAACTTCCTGCAGGTTCATGACTTCTTAAATCATATTTTCAGTAATGCAAGTCAAATGTGGACGACATTAGAAGCCTGAACTATTTAAATTGAATTATTGAAATACGTCTTTTTGATTATGTATAGTGTGTGCAAGATTTCCAAATTACTTTCCATCTGTCTCGTGGTTATACAAATTTTAACTGACGTTACAAGGTTCCGTTGTAAAATCCAAACCGAGTTACTTATTATAACACTACAAAAATAATCAATTACCTGATGCTGATACGTCAAATACAAGTAAATATGTTTTTCTTCTTGAGAAGTATAGTGTAAAAAGAACTCGTTTATTTTAAGTTCACATATAGAGATAGTTGTAGTATTATGTGCCTTATATGTTTGTTGTTATATTAGATTCAACAAACGACCTTCTCTTCTCTAGTAAACAATAATAACCACTAAGGGTATACGCTACTAATCGGCGTTCACAATAACTGTACCTGTACTGGACAGTTCACATCGGGTGTGATTATCTACCGCTCGGTTAAATACTGTCTTTATTGGATCGTTATGGCTTCATTCCAGTATTGATTGATTTTGTTCGCATTTTTCTTAAGACTCGAGTCCTAACTGTGAACCAATAGCCAACTTGAGTAGGCCAATATGTTGTACGAGGAAATTTAATATAAATGATAAAACAAACCTTGATTGGTGTTCAAGTCTTTATCGTATTTGGACGCCATGGAAGTTTTTTGTATTCAAATAAAATATATTTAACTGCTTTAAATTATGTGTTAGGATAATACTTTTTGTCTTAAAATAGTTTTATTACACATTTATATCAAAATAAATATAATCAAGTCGTATACGCTCTTAACAATGTCACTTTGTATGATCAATGTCAAATGTTGACTTGTTTATATTTAAATCTAAATTGCCACTTGATCAAGTTTTTAATAATACAGTAGCAAGTGTATGTTAATTATTATCGATATAAATATTTGACTTTAACTCAATTGTTCAAACCATTTCTTCAAGCTCATCTCATTGCTTCAAGAATAGTGTTAAATATGGATTAAGTTGAATCATATAAAAAGTAGTACTGTTTTAAAATTTTAAGTCCTTCATATCAAATATGATTGCAAGTTAATTAAAAAATAATAATTTTCAATTCGGCACGAGAGAAGTCTATTTTTTAAGTTGAATTATTTACACGCTCATGATCTAGATACTACTATGGTGTAAAACATATTTGCTCACTAATCTCTCGATTCTATCTTGGATTGTAAGATGTCGACTTGAGCAAGACACGCCGGCTAAGCAATTTTTCATTTTCTGTTTCCCCCAGTACGTGCCCGGCGGTATCTCCTAATTCAGAATGTTACCCAACAGCTTTTGCAACTGTGGAAATCTTAAAGCAGAAGCAATCGATTAGGATAAGTTACGCCGAGCGTTTCCTAAAGAAAAACCTTGTAATTTTCTTACATAAATTTACTATTAATAATTAATTTTGATACCTTTCAATGGACAGCGTTAAGTTGATTTGTTTTGATGCTTGCTACGATGTAAAATGCAATAATAATTTAATAAAAATTACTGCCACCATGTTGAAACCGATGATTGAATACTATGAAAAAGTATTGAAAAACTAATTGACTAACAGATGCCATGAAATTAGTTTCTTTTTTTTAATACAAGAGCTGACAAAGATTACATACATTGCACTGAAATACCCGGTGGGTGGAGATTTGAAAAGAGTAGAGGCTTATGGGATTCGTTGTGAAGTTTACAGAAAATGGATTGATGAGAAATAATAAGTCACAGGTTTTTTAATACAGTATATGCATATTTTCAAAGACAAAACAATAATATCAGTGTACATGAGCATTCTCTCGGAGAGGTGCTCTTATTCAAGGATACCGAGCAAACACATTATAATATTGTATATATTTTTTTATAATCAAAAATATTATTGGTAAATTGTATGAAAAACATGTTTGACGCTTAGTTTAATAAGTAATTTAAAGAAAGCAATTAATATTATTTTATTTTATGGGTTTTCAGAGCGTTGAAAAAATCGGAAGCACCTATCAACATGTTTAAGTTCATATCAATCAATACCTTGTATTAATTGCTTCAATCACCTGTCGGTCCATTTTTATGAATCGGTTTCCGTGATTTGATTGTGAGCAAGTGGTCTGAGTTTAATTATCCCAAGAAACGCTTGGCTTCGTTTCTCTCATTTCCTCTCCGTCGAGTCCAGTTCTTGCCGCATTATCCGCATTAAGTTAATGAACAATTTCATATCGTCGAATTTATGAAGCCGAAGTGGTTTATCTTATTTAATTCAAAATTAATAACCTTAATCCAGATTATCTTAAAATAATTATATGTATCTAATCGCTACCCCTGAGAGTATATGGCAAGGTTAACCTATGAATATATGTGGGTAGCTGTCCACACAAGTAATAAAGCATAGATTACTAGTAGAGTTTTTTTTATACCACATTAAAATTAACATCAAATACGCATAATACAGTAGATTTGAGAATTTTATGCAATTTTTCTTGTTAATTTTATATTTAATAAAGAGTATTATTCTAAAATTATTCAAGTCTATTTTATTTTAAGCAAAGAGGGTTTTTTTTTGTATTTTTTTTATTATCAATCTGAAATACGTCCAAAATATATAATTTCACTTTATTTTTCGAATGCATCATCTCTTCAGAGAAATTGCTGATCATTTCACAGAACACAGATTTATTCCTGAAATTCAGCCTCTGTCGCAAATTTCGCATCCTCGCTAACTATCCCCTTTGAATGCCTTGTTTTCCTTGAATTGCAGTAGCTTATAAAATATTGATTAATTTATAAAAAATACTAAATTAATATATCTCTAATAATTAAATTCTACTATTTTTTAGCACCAAAGAAACATTCATCCTAGAAATAATTATATAAATTAAGCATTTGAATTCAGCAAGATTTTATATCGGTTTGTGACCTTTCATAAACCTGTACTTAGGCGAATATGGTTTGTGCTAATAAATCCTCAAAGCAATTTTTGAATTGAATTTCTTAATTAATATTCATAATAACTACCACAACTTTATGTAGAAATAATGAGTAAAATGCTTTCCTGATTCGATAATAAGGGGCTACCGTGCGCATGGAAGCCATCTCTTAAATTAAAACGTTCAAAAATAATTAAAAACTAAATACACACCGAGGAAGATTTAATTCTGACCGACGCCGCAGGACCGACCACATATTAGAGTAACTCGTTTATAATCCCATTTATTTCTTGTGCAGTTTTTTTCTACATACAAGCCGCTCCAGCGTGCGAGATTGAATCTACGACGTTACTTATTTATCAACAGGTACTTATCTGTAGCCATTGACCTGCATACGATAAAATCAATACTTAAAAATATCTTCAGGAAAGTCACAACTACATTAAAAAGTTTAATACTACGATATCATGTATTTGAAAGCTCTTTGTTTACGGAGTAAATTTTTTTTTAAATTTGTTTGGTAAATATACGATATTTCTTATAGCGATGGTTATAATAAGGTATGTGGCTATCCACTGATCGGCTGTGGGGCTTACAAGGTGTGGCATAGATGGTAGCTTACATGTATTTCTTTATTGAGTTATGTATGGAAAATATGTGTATAAAACCCTTTTTCTGCATTAGTAGTTTGCCAATAGCATGGTTTTTTTTATTTTGGACGTTTATTTTAATAAAATTTTACCAACGCAAAATAGGATGTCATTGAATAGTTACTAAAGGTAATAATAAAAATCTGATATTAAACCATAAATTACGTAATAATAATAACGAATATGTCTAGTGAAACTTCACAATATGCTGCGTTCTTTATGTGTTATTACGATGCGTACGCTGAAATATTTACCATAGATTTTATAATAATCGAATACTAATTAATCAGTACAGGTTTAATTTATTCGAGGACATACGCATTAGCGTGCTTGTTCGTCACGAAGGATTTAAACGAATCGGTCCGATTCCTGTCCCCCGAGTTATCACACGAGTACTTACATATTAATACATCCACAATCAGGCTTAAGTGATTCGAGGACATACGCGTTAGTCTGCTTGTTTGATACGAAGTATTCAAACGAATCGGTTCGACTCCAGTCTTCCGAGTTATCACACGAGAACTTACAGATTAACACGTTCACAATCAGGTGTAAGATTCTCATTCCTTCCCCCTTGGCCGACACACGACAGTGTGAAGCTTAATGAGCCCCTCACGCCGGCTGGGCTGGCCAACCTGTGATTTGCGAGCCGTAACTATAATGATTTAATCACGCGCTTGCCAGAGTACACCGTACTTTATGGCTATTAAAACTAAAGAAGCAGTACTTTACAAGTTGTATTTATATGTTTATTATATATTTAACACTAAACGTACCAGCACTTGATATATACCCATTTCTACCACAACCGGTCAAATGACCGGTCATTGTGTTTTCTATGAAATATGGATTTAAGAAGGAAATAAACATAGTAACATTATTATAACTAAACAAAAATGTGTACTAACGATTTTTATTACATAAACAAAGAAAAATAATGTTTAATTCATTGCTCATAGCATTTTTTTACATATACAGGGTGTCTCCAATGTAGATTTACCGCAAACATTTTTTTGACATTTTGAACAAATTTTGATTGTTTTACTTTCGTTACAATAATCTATTTGACACGTCTTACCTTGATAAGAACCTGTAGTAGATTTAGGCAATGTCCCTTTCGTATTTGTTTCTTTTTTTGATTGTTTACAAGCTTCTCGAAAATCGGCGGCAAGTTCTACTGCTAACTGGAGTAAAAAATCTTACCTCGAGATATTTTCTTCTGTCGTTTGCTCGTTAAAAATCCAGGCATCTATGCCAGTTAAATCAAGGATATTGAAAAATACTTGGAGAGGCCATCTGCAAGACTTAGATTTTATGGTATATTTCTTCGCCATTTGATCGGTCATGCCTACACTAAATTTAGTTTGATTATAATATGAAACGGTCTCAGGTAAACATTTATCATTGTTATCGACTGTTACTGATTTATGTTTAGAACTATGTAAAACAACTTTTTTTTTGGTTTAGAGTACAATTATCTGTGGTGAAAATTTTCATCTTTCTTTTGATTCGCAATTATTGGTAATTATTTCCTTTTATTTGAGCGGATAGTTCCAACTAAAGTTGTTTTTTTCATTAGAAGTTGTGTTGCTAGGGACTTGCTTGTAAAGAAGTTGTCTGTGGTTACAGTTCTTCCGCAACCCGTAAATGGTTCCATGAGTTTGAGTATAACATATTCGGTGAGTGGTACTGAAGAGGGACTATTTTCATCTTTTCTTAGATATGGAATTGCATTTATGATGTATTTGCTATCGACGTCAGATGCTAACCAAGATTTGATTCCAAATTTATCAGGCTTGTTAGGCATGTATTGCGTAAATTTACATCTTACTTTAGTTGGAAATAGCTGTTCGTCTACAGTAATATTAGCACCCGGTTTATAACAGTTTGCGCTGTGCTCAATGAATTTATTCCATATCATAGATATTATGGCGAATTTGTCTGTTTTCAAACGTTGGCTCCGTTCACTTTTTTATCAAAACGGATAAATTTGAGAATATCTGTGAAATTATGTCTGCTCATAGTTTCTGTATGTTATTATATGTTATTCCACAAAAAAGAAACTTTCAAATGATTTGCTCCATATGCACCTCGTGCATATAAAATTGCAATAAATTCATCTAATTTATCTTGAGGTAAACTCCAATCGGCTCCTAACACTCTCTTTGCATATTCTTATATGGCTCATAACACGGTGGTCAATTATCAACGAAAATGCAGTCTTTACTTTACCCTCTATCCTGTGGGGCCTACTTCTTGCCTGAAAATGTTATGAAGTGGTGATCTTGCAGGTGTACCACCTATTAGTATTTCTTTCCAAACAGTTCCACCAATCGTAACATGCTGTTCATTTTTTTATATCTCTTCTTCAGAGTAATCTCATTTTTTTTCGTCCACGGCATATATTCACAATATTTTCCTCTTCATCGTCAGTAACTGTACATTCAAACTCTTGACTAATAGATCATTTTCAACCTGTATATCTTCATTTTCACAAAAATTATCTTCATTCATTTCCGAAAACTCTTCGTCAATATTATTTATATATTCTAAGAACTTGTACTGTTTTGATTGTTTCGACATTTTTCTCGGTAAAGTGTAACCTGTATTAGTAATTGAGTAAAGATATCAAAATAAAATAAAAGCTACCTACTAATACTTTAAGTTTGTGTCTACTTTTCTTATGTTATGTATCCAACTTTTGAGATCAATTTTATCTTGGGTACACACCGGGCTTCGGGACTAAAATGCTACTTTCAATCTAAAATTTTAGTCAAATTCTTGAATTTATGATTCACGGTTATCTTGATTGAACTAACTAACGCAACAGTATTTGCAGAAATGTGCATTTAATTGAATGTAATATGTTGAAAATGCATGTACATCATAATTTCTGATCCGATAACCTTATAAAGCAATAAATTGTTCTACCGGTCAATTGACCGGTTGTGGTAGAAATGGGTATACTACAAGCATAACTCAAAAAATACACAATACAAAAAAAAAAAAAAAATAGAATATTACTTGCATTTAATTATTAGAAAAAGTCATGAAGTCAAATGTGCAAAAAAGATAAAATTATATGCCCATTTTCTATACCAAAGTACAAAACCGGTCAATTGACCGGTCGTGGTAGGTTTAGTGTTAATAACATAATATCATTCATGTATACGACATTGCAGCATTCATATCAAATGGTAGTAAATACACACGAGTTGTATCACTTTAAAACAATAACGACAATTAGAAGAATAATTAATGAAAAAAAACAATACCACCAGTAACTTTTTTTTTAGACATCTTTGTACACTTGTATCTCTAGAATTTTTTAAGAAGTTTACAAACATTATTTCCACCAGATTTAAAGTCAAGTTGGAGCCTTTTTTATAAAAAAGCCTAGAGTGTTATTGTTCATATCTTTACTTTTCACATTGGTTTTTTTACTCCTGGATCGCGTGCTTCGCACATGCATCTGTTTTCACAATGAAGCTGTACATTCGCAGGTAGGTGCACTTTTTCCGCATTTGCTCTGGATCGGAGAAAATTAATTACCGAGGAAGTGTTCGATTGGTATCTTTTTTGATCGCAAACCTCGTATTTGAGGAAACTGGCTGGATACATAATCATCGCCTCATCCATAATGCATAAACGTAATAATCAGTCTACGAAATCATTCATTAAAAGTTGATCAGGTAGCGTAATTCCATCTTACAAATAAAGTACGCGTCTAATGAATACAGATGACGGTCATTTCATGTTTTTTTTTTTTTTTAATTTTTGAACTTCAGTATAAACTCTAAACCGTAACGAAAATATACAACCATAAACTGCCTCTAAATATAGGTTATCGTAAATATATATCAGCGGTATATAGTTATATATGCATAAACACACTGTATAACGTAACATGGATTATAAATGTCAATTTAAGATTGAATTTACTTGAAGAATATTTATCACAAAAATTGTTCTTTCTTATATAGCATATATTTTTAGATAAAATTTTATTACAAATGATATTTTTAAACTGAAACTAAAAAATATCCTTGTAATTGAAATTTTATTGCGTGTGCCTAATATATTGATTAATATACATTTTTTGTTTCAGATACAAACGTTGCGTTAATAGCGCATTTGGATTGATATACTTTAATGGTAAGTTTTATAATATTTTCACTTGTACTAGTTAAGGTGTGCTCAATCGTTTTTATGTATGCTATATTTCTTTCGTATTCTGATAAATGTTTAGAATCGTTAAGTTATAGGTATAGTGAACAGATACAGTGTGAATATTCTAGATTACACAATACTCATTATTAAGGCAGCTGCGCATTTCTGAAGTGTCATAGAATCATGAAAAATGACTGAAAATTCCAGTCACGTTCAGTCTACCCACGCAGAGTATCAATCGGCTGATTAGTGCGCGGACACAGCCTTCGAGGACTCACCGCCCCCTCCCCGGAATGCATCAGGGTCGCTGAAGCCCGTCACTTGTCACGGAGGCTTGATTTATCACCCCCATAAATCCATCTACATAAAAGACCGCGTTGTTATTCTCTATCCTACATTTGTATTACAATCATTTTCATATTATGTTTAATATATCACATGCTAACAGACTACCACACCCGAACTCAATATCAGTGATGTAACGTTAATTTATTATAAATCGGATTATTATTGTTTTTACAGTCGAAGATATTTTATATAAAATTAAACATATTTTATGATTTCAAAATTTATAGAAAATATCTTGCATTATCTGCATGATAAAAATTGTTACCTAGTTATGTTAAGGCAGTTGGTCTGGTGTCCAACCAGACACCAGAGGCAGTCCGTTACCTGGCGAAATCGTGTCATTTAATAAATTTAATTGTCACTTTATTTTTCTATGTCGAAAGTTGATTTTTTTTTTACAGAGTATTGAGAAAACTATAAATTATATTTATCTATTTTTTATTATTTAATTAACGTCCATTTTCAGGGTAAAATAAAATCTTGAAGATGTTGAAAAATTGGGTTTTCAAAACCATAGTTTGTTAAAGGTTTTTTTTTTTTAATTTTTAAATTAATATATCTCACAGGGTTTATATTGAATATTTTAATTTCAATTGAAAAAAAGACTTTTAAATGTTTAGGACTCTTGGAAAAGGGACATGACGAATCTCCAAATTCCTACACTTCAATCGGAAAAACACATATTTATCATATTAATAGTAAATTTATAAGAAATAAAAATATATCCTGTTCGGAAGAAGGGATGTATCAAACTTTATGCATTTAAATTTTTTTGATTGGTGCAGTCGACTTTTCGCAAAACGGACTAGAAAATGATAAAAAAACTCGATTATGGGACCTAGACCCTTAAGTCTCTAGCTCAAGTTGTCACAACTTGTAGACTCTCAATTGTCGTATTTCCATTTTATTTTGCTACTTTTTTTGATATTTTCTAATTCATTAAAATTTAAAAAAAAAATTGCGTTCGTTCGATTCGAAGATTTATGATTGGTTGTTGGGAGTTTTTTTTTGTCAGTGTGTCGTTTTTAGTAACCGGTATTGAGATTCGAGGTCGCGCTGTCGGCGGTGGTCGCAGCTGTGAAAAGCGACCAAATTGCAGGTCTTCGTGTATAAATATGACACCTCGCTCACAGGAAACTTGGACACGTTTTTTTTTTTTTAGAAATGAAAGTTTTTAACTGCGGATCATGCATGGAGCGGCTCTCGCGATTTCAATCAAGCTCCTACGAAATCTCCACTAACTGCATACTAAATTATCGATTATGGAATGCTTATACCGATTCTGAAAGTGTTTTCGGTTAGCCTTAATTTTTATAATTTCTAATAAAATCGCCAATAATCAGATCAGATTAAGCTAATTTCGTTATTTAAATTTGAATGTAATATACTTAACTTTCGGATCCATTATTGTGGTTTTAAGGAATGTGGGCGTAAACTACGGTTTACTTTAAATGTGCCTGTTTCACATAGAAAAAAATGTCGTTCTTGTTTAAGCCAAGATATACTTATTTTATAGAGATAAATAACTAAAAAAAATATAAAGTTTTGAACCAATTCTCTTACTTTTTTTTTCATTTCATTCAATAAATGTTTATTTGCTATATTTCTGCAGCATTTTTATTGGATATAAAATAGAAAACTTCAAAATCGCCATGAGTATGCCAACTGCAGCAAAACGCTTCAAACTCCTGCTTACTTACCCATCATCCGCGTTTCGCTTCTTTCTCTCAAAGAATAGTATAGATTGCACACTCCTCGTTCGAACCTACATTTTAAGTTGTATAAAGCATATTTAATAGAGATATTGCTGTTTGACAATCTCCCAAGATACTTGTAACCACCTCATACCGCTAAGTATTTCTGGTGCTCTTGCGTGTAGCGTTTTCAGAGTGTTGAATTAAATAGATCATACACTCTTTGTTCGGAAATTTACATATAGATTTTTACCTGTTATCAAGCATTTAATATAGATATTACTGTTTAAAACTCTTCCACGATGGTTGAAGCATCTCCATCTCCATCTCGTCCACATCTTACTGTGACTTTTCGAGAATTATTAAATCTTCCACGATGCTTGTAGCATGTAGCCCTTAGCATGTCACATACTGCTTTGCAGAGCGAGTTCTCCTTGTGTTCTCGCATGTAGTCTGCTTTTTGAGTGTAAAATAATGCAGATTACACACTGTTCGTTCGGACCTTTACTTTCGGATTTTTTACTTGTATGGATCGTTTATTATAGACCTTGCTGTTTTGAATTCTCCCACGATGCTTGGTGCTGTCGCCCAGCCGTGGCGGTCTCTCCGGTGGCCTCGCGTGTAGGCTGCATATCGCGGTGGCTTTCCGAGTGTTTTCCACTCCGAGAATGGCTCGAGTGACATGCCTCGGCGGCAGCTCTCATTTTTTGTTTTCACTCCGCGTTCCTCGGCGACAATAATCTCGTTCAGGCAGCTGTCCGCTGCGACCGAGCCTTGGGAATTTTCCTCTTATTTATAAGTCATTTTCATACTAACCTCACGCGTTATAAAGCCTTAATTAGAGGATGCTTGCGAAACGCAAACCTATGCTCTACATTAGCAGTCGTGATCGTGATAAATGAGTTTATATATTTTTTCTAGTGTTAATTTCTAATCTAGTGAAACTTTCAACTGGATTCTTTTTAGAACTCTTGCTTTCTTTTGATTTACTTTTGAATGCAAACATGAAGAAAAAAATATTATGTTAAAAAAATTGTTATCCTCTTGGAAATATCTAATTTAATTTATAATAATTTTTAAAAGCGTTATAACCACTTCTCGGGATTGAATCGACGTGACAAGGCCCTTCAATATAAGTGTTTTTTTTTAACCCAGAGCCTCACGTGCTCAGGCTCCCTAACGATTTCCCGCTTCCCCAGTACTAGCTTGTAGACTATTGCAATCGACATATCTATTATGTAATTCGATCTGCATGTTATCCCATCAGCCATGCCCGTCTAGTCAGCATCCGACATCGCTCTGTGAACGGAATAAATGCATTGTAAAAAATGCACCGCCGATTCATGTCCGCGGAACGGATCAATTATTCATCCGTCATATAAAGCGCAGCTCTTGCATCCATACCGCTCTGATTCCGCGTCACGGTGAAGGGTCTATCCAAACAGGAGTGACCCGCAGACATCTTAGAGTAACCACTTCCTGTCGGGTTTACCGTTGCGACGAATAAAGGCCAACATCTCGTAAGCTACGATTGCACCTGACCTGTGCACGGTATATACGAGGATATCTATCGCAACCTCGTGAATTAATCTTTCCTTTCATCTTGTCTTTGCAATGATATTTTAACATCATTGGATATATGGCTCTCCCCATTCTGTGAGAATCGGTATGGAGTAGCATACTTGGAATGATTGTGAAGGGATGTGCTCTGAAGTACCTTGTAGAAATTTAAATGAACTGTAAATGAACCAGAGGACCCACTACACTATTTACCCTTAAAAAAACTATGAACAGATTTGTTCCTTAAATGTTTACCAAACTCAAGAGAGGAAAACTATATATAGCTCCGGTTTATTTTAGTCTTTCTAACGATTGGGCAGATTATCAATGTTTTATTTACTAAAGATTCTTCAGTATTAAGTGTGGAATTTCTTTTAAAGGAGTACTTTAAATTCTTGGTGATGTTTCTTTTGTAATAATAGATTTGCTAAAAATATAGTATTTTAATGAATATCGTTTGTTTGTTGTTGTATTAAAAAAACTGTGGTTTGAAACAGGAAGAAAAGACCAAAAACCATTATTTATAAATCAGCAAAATTGTTATTGTGTTTTAATATAAATAAAAAAACAATCGTTAAAAACGTCTCATATGCATAAAACATATTTTGGTAAATATTGATCCGCGTTTAAGTTCAGTGCAAGAGTGTTTTGTTAAAATTATAGATTGTCAAACTAAATTGTGTTATAATTGGCAGCTGCTGAATATTGTCTTAGTAGATCAGCTCTTCAAAATCCGCAAGTAAATATATTAGTTACGTGGTTGATAAGCATGAGTAATGA
Organism: Atopsyche davidsoni; assembly: GCA_022113835.1. NCBI lineage: Eukaryota > Metazoa > Arthropoda > Insecta > Trichoptera > Hydrobiosidae > Atopsyche > Atopsyche davidsoni. The sequence goes on along the minus strand of JAILWY010000006.1, from coordinate 1,371,360 downwards.
ATCATGAGCTTTAAGAATATTCCAAAAGTTGTTTATTATCATCTTGTTGCTGAAACGATTAACACAGGCGCGTTAGATTCAGTACAACATTTTTTCTCGCAATTAAACCTGCTCATTTCCTATCCGTCTCATGTGAAATTCATGCGTGGAAGTTAAACGAGAATAACGCTTTGATCACAGATTATACTTTGGTTAATTTTTTAATTAAAATAACCACAAAACATATTCCCTAAAGATATTTCAGTGATATGATTCTTAAAATAAATTACAGCTCTTATCGTGAGTACATTTAAGTTTTTAAGTATATTATAATGACAATAATTTGTCTATTATTTATATGTAGGTTGTACCATGCTTTAGGCTTTATATCTTTTGCTGGTTTAATGTGCACATTTAAAGCCTCACACTGATAAAAAAAACCTGTACACCACAGTCATTATTAAGCTTGCCGTACAGATTATTTAGGTGAGTTTCCTGCTTGAGATGCACACGTTTCTTCAATATCACAATTCATTTATTTCTTATAAATGTTATTTATTACATCTAAAACATTGAAAAGATATTTTGAGTATCGAAGCTCAAAAGATTTTTTTATATACAACTTTTGATTTTGTAGGTACACTTAGAAAAAAAATTAGATAACGTATTACGGTTTTAAACATCATTTATTTATTTAAAGTTTATATGTAACAAATTCTTTCAAAATAACTATTTAAAAATCGATAGTTTCGTATTTTCGAGTTTTAATATTCTTTTTGTTTACAAACGATGTCGTTATGTCTTCTTTTATAAATAATTTCTTGTTATCTCGGGAGTACAGCCGAATTAGTAAGACAAACATGTTCAGTGAAATGGCCACCATCCTGCTCTGAGAAGAGGCACTTGGAGAAGAATTTGTTTTGGGGTTGGATATACCCATATAAATAGCATATTGAATAGAGTTTAATAAATCATCCAATTACGGGCATTCTTGCCCGTGATACGTGATTATATTTGTGAGATTTCTCTTAAACCGTAGCGCCTTTTCCACAGGTAAAAGAAAGTCGGTGCTGTCTTTTTCGTTGCTCTCGATCGTTTCTCAAAATATGTCAAACCAAATGAAACGTTCAACGATGGTTCGTCCGCGCAGTGGGGCAGGAAATTATAGGCGTAATATATTATTTTAAGCAGGAACTCGCCAGTCTGTAGGCTAAAGCCAGACGTACACTCACTTAAAATTATAAGATGATTGAGGGCGTAGGCTTCGAGCATATCTCCTACAGGTATGTATCTACTTATCTACATTTACCGAAGTGACCAGATTGTTTAAACATTTTTTTATAAATGCCTAAAGTTTACTTTTCTTTTTGAATATCAAATATAAGTGATGATAACAATGAATTATACAAACGTAAAACATACGTGATGCTTTTGATATCATACATTTCCGAAAACAATCGAATTTATAAAATTTGGCGTCAACATGACTCAACTGCACTTACAGGTGTTTTGGTAACTTTTAATTTTGCAAGATCAATGTTTCAATTTGATATCACTTTTAATAATTGTTGACAACTTATGACGATATTAAAATATATCTGGCCTAGATCTACTTTTTTATTTATATATAACTAACATCCTGCGTTGAAAAAATATTTTTATTTAATAATTTAAATAGTTTTCATTCAAAATATCTCATGATAAAAGAGAAATCGAAATTTCAAAAACTAGGCGGTCATTTTGTCAGTGCACTTGACACAGATGTTGCATCGGTTTATTTAAATACAAAATAAGTCAGTTACAAGGGCGATACGCCCTCATTTACATGGAAGCCTCCTCCGAAAACCTTCGGCTGCATCATCGATCCGGGGCATGTCCGCGCCCGTCATCAGCGCCGGTAATTGCGGCAGCCGTCCTGTTCTCCAATAAACACAGTGCTCAGGGGCGGGCCGGGCAGCTCCTCGAGACGACAGCGCTGGAGAAACTTGGCAATTATGACTCCCGGCCAGGTATTAGACCTTGGTGGATGCCGGCCCCCCCAGCTCAGCTGGAGATGCATTGGGAGCTGATTTGAATAGCGAAGAAGCAGTCATTTGGGCTTCATGACAATCAAGGTGTATCACCTGATGATTCAAGGTCAAAATATCGTGATGCTTTTGATTGGCTGAAAACACACAAGGGGGTACCCAAATTACTATATTTTGAATGAATAGCGAATAAACAGTAATTTGGGCTTCATGAAAATTGAGGTTTCCTGATGATTCAAGGTCAAAATATCAAGATTATTTTTAATTATTGAAAGCTTATAATACACAAAGGGGTAGCAAAATCACTATATAAGCGGTCATTTGAGTTTAATGACAATCGAGGAGTATTACCTGATGATTCAAGGTCATAATATCACGATGTCTCTAATTCACTGAAAGCTGGTATTCAAAATCATTCAGTATGTGAATGCTCATAATTGACACAAAGAAAACTGATAACAAAATAAGAGAAATAAACTGATTATAAAGCATGCGTAAGAAGTGTATGTGAATATTTGATTTGAATGCCTTATAGTTTTTTTTAAATATTATAGAATGACATACGGTCATTGAAAGATTATATACAGTGAGTTTAATACATATTTTCATCTGTAACTAAGATTTTTTGCAGTGGGTTCCGAAAGCTTAATTTTAATGATTTAATGCTTAAATTATAATTTTTATAAAACATCAAAATAACTGCAGCTGTCATTTTGTTGAATTAGGAAGGACTTATATCTCTAGATATAATAGTTCTGATAAAATCCAAGGTCTCGTAAAAAACAGTACATTATATCAGCCATACAAAAACCTCATTTCCTTTACATCATAGGTGCACGAGGCTGCATTCTTGCAAGTTTTTGTTATCAATTCCAAGAGGTACCGCATGTTTACCATATTGAATGATTCGTGACAAGATTAGAACTCTGAAACAAAAGGGATTTTTTATAAATTTTATAACTCACGATCACGAACGTATCAATTGCAGCTACGAATATAATTATTATAATAATAAGAAGTAAATATTTTTTTAGATCAGTAGTTATTAATATATGCAATCAACAGACTAATACACGAGTAGGGAGATTAGTATACCTTGATCTTTTGTTTACCGCTGGTCTATCGTGACACTGTGTCCAACTAATAAAACGTGACACATTTTACAGCTGTGCACCGCGAAATATACACAGTGTTTATTATTGTCCTGTCCTTGTCAGACATCATTGGTTATCCTTGGGTATAAGTTTTTTCTTTGGATGGCATTATAGATTTTGTAGGTATATTTGCTTCTAGTGCCATTGAAGAAAAAAATATCAGTCATATTGTAAATTTAAGGTATATTTCAATGTAACTCAATATGATTAAAAAAATTATCACGAGCACAAAAAAATGTAATTTTTATATTCAAGATATATACATAATATTTTTAATGGGATACGTCTTAGTGGAATAACATTATGTTTAAAAAAATAATTAAATATGTAGAAGTGCCTTTTCTTTACAAACTACGCACTGAACGATCATGAAAATGCTATGAAACAAATAACATTAGTTTTCAGATACTTTTGAGATTATATATGATATTGTTGAGATTAATGGCAGTGTCGCTGCGACTCTTAGTTGACTGTCAATTTATTTCAACCCAATCCGCAAAACACAATGATACCTAGGAGTTAAGTCAAGCGTTGAAATCAGGTGAGGCAATGCATATTTTAATGTCCGTTAATCAGAACAGATCCGCTCTGTGTAGCCAGGTGGATCGAGTAATTTGTGTACGAGAACACTACAGAGTCTATCTTGTTAGTGATCGGAAGTACAAACTTTTAAATAGGTTTCCCAACGAGAACATCAAAACCATGACCAGACATCTTGAATGGTGATTCCAATAGATATGTGTAGCGATTAATATTTTTTGGATACACGCCTACATTGAAGGTTTGAAATAACGATACAAACAGATCCTAGCCTTATCTACTTTTAATTATTTAATGTCACACATATTTACTGTATTAGTATTTTTCTCAATAAAGGAATAATTCATTCATTGATAACTGTAGCGGATTAGAGGTATGGATCGTTTCTTGGGTTATGAACTATATTAATTTTTACAATTAATAGCATTTACTAATACGTCATTTAAGTTTAAAAAATTGACAGTCATTCATAATTCCCAGTTATAAAATCTTAACTCACAGTTATCTGCGCTGAACAAAAAAAAATTGCGAAGCACTTCAAGTCTTGTTGAAGCAGCTGAGTTTTCCGCAAAATCAGTTGTATTACAATAATACGGGCTGCTTCTTGTAAACGTTTATAAAAACATCAAGAAAATTATCAGCCACTCAGGTGGAACGCTTACGCTGCTTGTAAATCAATTACTCTGTGAAAATTAGCGAAGGTCCCATTAATGTTGTGTGTTTTTGATTACGACTCCAGGTGGTCTATAATCTGTGCGACTGATGAATTGCTGGGTAAACAGGGTCACGAATCATCTGTACACATCAGGGGAGCCCAAGGCGCTGGTCGCAGACGACCGGAAGCCGCAGTCACACCTAGCTGCATCCTCAAAGTGTAATGTTTTCCGTAGCCGGAAACTCTTTTATTTGCGTATGCAAATCTAGTTACATATGCTCAAGGCTGCTCACTTTTGAAAAAATAATAAAATATTGCTACACACTTGAAAAATCAATAGATGTAACCATGTAAAATAATCTAATATTTTGTTGAAGTCTGTGGTAAAGCTAGTAGCAAGTTTTAGTGCGGTTGAAGCAATCATATAATCTTAAGAAATATTAGCAGCAAGGATAAGGGTTTTGATGACGAATAATCAATTGAGGTCTCTATGATATTCCACTTCACTGGTCTAGTCTCTTGAATAGATTTTTTCTTCAGATAACCTATTATATTAATAAGCTGTCCAATGCCAAATTAGTACTGTAACGGACAATTTTTTCAGGGGGTTCATTATGGTACGATATGAACTCTTCAAGTAAGTTCTGTACTTCGTTGTATCGGGCCCGAGCAATAGGCTGCCTGGAGATCTCTGAAGTTGCTCCACCGCGTTGGACTGTGCGATGTACTGAGATTCACATTCTGATTGCGATCTTATTAAAAACACATCATTTTGATATTAGCCTGTGACCTTTAATATAAATATATACTTAATTTATTATACGAACCGTTGGAAATCGAGGAAAATACGCAAAGATTAATCATCTCTAATGCGGTACAGATACCATGCTCGGGATAGCGTACGTACATCATTGTTACGGCATATATAATTGAATAAAAATACAATTACTTGTAGTTACTTGTGTATTATGAAAGCTGTAAAAGGTTAAAGTTTTTTTTTCAAGTATATGGCATTTGTGGACCTATAATTTTATTATTCAGCGAACTGAAAATTCAACTGAAATTGAGGATATCCTTAAAAATATTTATGGTACTCTATAAAATATCGTTTACATGTAAAATTGCTTTCTTTTGCGGTAATTTATCTGAATACATACTTTACATAGTTTTGCAAGGCACAGCGTTATTCATTACATTGTAATTTATGGATGAATTTAATTTTCTATGGGGTCATACTTTTATAAAAGTTTTACATCAACATGGCATTTGAAATTAGTTTTATGTTCACCGAGTATAATTTAACTGCCATCGGAAGTTTGCCATTCGACCTTCACCATTCTGTCCTGCATCACGGGAGGTTGGCCACGTGCCATCGTCTCAGGCCTCGGAGACTTTCTGCCTCATCATTGTGGCTGATAATCCGTCTGCACCCACTCTCGACCCCTGGCCTGTGAACTTTAAGTGACGTCGTAAAAATGCCACGACTGCACTAAGAACCTGTTGATCTTGACTTATCTAAGCCAAAACGTTTATTCGAAATTTGCTGCGCCGGACATATTGTTAATTTTTTAAAACTAAGTTTCTTTTTTATTCTAACCGTTTTTAACTATTAATCATTATTATTACAATAGATAAAATCATGGTTTATCTACGATATATATGAATTTTTAATATATTACCAATATTAATTAGAATTTGTGTTGATTTATTATATTATCAGACGACAGCAAAGACTTGGAAGCAATTAGAAAAAAATAGTTTAAGGAGCATAGAAGGGATAACCAAAAATAATACAAATTGATAAATGATTGGGAATGATGAAAAAAAATTCAACACCCTGAACATATAGGCAATATAAATGTTCAAGACTACTTTACGTATACATCGATCAACAGTTTTTAATTAATTGTATTAAAAATAATATATACTCACAAAAACATGAGTCTTTTAAAAAGTTATTGTGGTTAAAATAGAGAGCCTTATTCGGTACTATTGTCTAGTTAAATTATGATAGCGCTTAGCGCTACATTTGTAACATGATTTTCACATATTTTTATTGTGTATTGCGAATCTTGAAGATAAGTATATCTATCATTCATACAAATATTTACACATCTGACTTCCGCTGTATAGGAATTTGACACATATTCTGTTTCTCACACCGGGACTTAATCGACAATAATCTCTCAAACAAATTCACACACCGAACTCACACAACTTCGAATCTCTAATCTTAATGACATACGATAATAAATTTTATATCACAAAAAAAAAACATCGCATTGACAACTAAACTGGTTATTTTATATTGCGCTTGCTATCTCGGCCCGGAAGACGTTAGACTTAGTTTAAACCTGACAGATTTATATTGACAGTTTTCCTATCAGTCGATATCTGTGGTTTTCTTAAAGCCGGCTACACACGCAGCGACACAACTTGCAACTTTTAATAAAGATACGTTTACAATTAATTACAGGGATGCTATAGCTCGTCCCTAATACGGCCCGGTCAAGAAAATACTTAAAATCCATAATGGATTTTTTATTCCTTTCTCAATAAAATTAAACATCTGCAAACGTCTATCGGGCATAATCTCTCCCTAATGGATACATTAAGAAACTATAAATAATAAAAAAAACATAAATATGGCACTTTATCCGGGCCGGCCTTTGGGCGTGCCGCGGTCATACTACATTACTCTAACTTGTCGTAGTTTTGCTCAATCACGTCTAGTAGTGAATGCAATAGATTTTTTTTTGCATTTGATAAAGTAAACAGTATATTGTTACCGGTTAAATAGGTCGACCCGGCGAAGGCCGACGGTCGGTCGCGGCCCACTGGGCAACACCAGATCACATCGCCTGGGCAGCCGTTGCAAACCTTTTGATAATTTAAACTGTTTATTTCAATTTAATTATATTTTTAAATATTTCCCAAAATCGGCAACGTTAACGCTACGAGAAAGACAATGCTCCTAGAGGGCAAAACAACCCTCAATTTCTCAGTGAATATATCACTAATTTTGCTGGTCATTTGGTTTTATAATATTACTTGTAATATAATTTTATATTCTAGCGATGTATGTTAATTAAATTCAACCGTGAATTTAGTTTATATTTTTTTCCTTAGTAATAATGCATTAAAAGTAAGTCTCCATGCTTACAGGGCCTATAATTCATAAATTTATTTTCTTGATATTAACTATGTGGACTTAAGCGCAACGCCAGTAAGTATAAGAATATGTTTTTAAACCAAAAACGTTTGAAAAATAATGTATATGGTATATGTACATTATAATAAAAAAAACATTTTATATAAAAATTACATAAAACGACAACTTCGTTAGCATGTACGTGAGTATAAAGTGTAGTAAAATAATAAAATCAAAATAGACACGTACGTTTAAATAAAACCAAACATAAAAACTCATGGATGATTGAAGGACGTGGCCTACAAAAAATCATATTTTTATACAGATTTTAATTTTATATTGCATTCTATCTAGAATAAAAATACTTATTCATGTGATAGTTAGGGAAAGATTAATTGAACTATTATATAAGTTTATATCTTTTTGTTTAAAAAATTATGTACTTTAATTAACACATAGTTGATTAATTATACACGATTAATGGATGTCAAGCAAATGTGTATTTAGAGCTTAGCTAGTTTCCTTGTTTCATTAAAAAAATATTTATTTAGCATATTTTGCATGCTATTTTTCAGATTTATAGCTAATGTATATAAATAGAAAAATTTGTATTTTTTTAAAATTTTCTGCATTCTAGGCATATCTCCATTAGAAATCAGCGTTAAAATGAATATTCAATCCAAATGGCATCGTGTACGATAAATTCTCTGCGTCCAACTTTTCTTGTAATATCCGCTATAAGATTCGCAATGTCTTCAGGAATTTGTTATTTATCATAACTTACAGCGTTGAAATTCTCAGCCTTCAAACTATTTTTATGGAAATGTTTATATTCAAAGGACGTAAACTGTCTTAAGTATAAAATGGTAGTCAAATTTACACATAATACTTAACTTCTTCCCGGTAGCCACACGGTTACCGAGGGTCCCCTCTTCGACTCCTCAATGCGGAAACCACATGCATCATCATCACCACCATCACAACCACAAGTCACGCTTCCTTTGTCCACCGGGAATTCATTACACCATAATGGACATTTTTCGTGACCCCCCAATCTCGAGGATGAAAAAAAAGTGTTTTGAAATTGTCTCAGTAATAGTGCTGCATTTTTTTGCTACATTCGTGTTGTTTGTAGATTAGATCTCGGAGTTATGTATTGGTTTAGAAAGATTGTGTACTTTTTACGCTTCGGAGTTTGCACTCAGTTCCGGAAACTTTTTTTTTATCAGATAAGTCATATAAACCGTATATACTTTAACTGTCTCATAGTTTACCCTAAAGAAATTATTACTTGAAGCTAAACTAATATACTTAACAATTATTCCATATATATTATTTTATCAATATTGTGCAGTTCCTTGAAGTCTGTACATAGAGTTGTCTTGTTCCTAACTTCCAGGAACAAAGGCTCAGATAAATTACTCTGAACACGTGTTTCCTGGCAGCTTCTTTGTTGGCGACTTACGACCAAAATGCCAGAGCTTAGTTTTACCATAAATATTTTAAGCATTTGAACAACATTATGGACAGCAAAGCCTGGCCGTCCTATACAATAATATATTGTTTTACCCGATCCCTGCTTTTTGTACGTTACCACAACTTTTGAAATGTCGTGTATATTGTAATTGTAATCAATTTGTCTCTTAATGTTGTAATAAACGATAAACTAAAAATGCGCACAGTGACCACGCCGGTTGAAAAAAATATTTACCGATTTACGGTATATTAAGAAATTCTGAACAGTCACCAAGTTTTGGTTGCCATGCAACTATTTAAATTAACCACTTGCATTTCACAATTGCATTTTATATTTATATGTATATATATAGTTTCAGCTTCTGCAACACTGCAATTAAGTAATCGCACAGCCGGCCATACCCGCAAGAAAGTATTTTTGCAACTCTGCGCACTTTTATCGCATTTTTCCAAATGGAGAGGTTGTGCAATGCATACAAATTGTTTGCTCGCATGACAGGCTCGAGTCGCCATGTTTGAAGTGAAAATCCGCAAGAAGTTGGAACTCATTTGCAGCGAAAAAACCTATTATCCGTGAGGCAGACTACTTGCAATGGAAAATTGGAATCTGCAGTTACGCCATTTGCTTTTATGGAATGATTATAAGATTTCTAAAAGCATTAATTATTATATGACACTATTCTCACGGTGCGGATGCTTTACTGTGCACCTGTATTACGTGGATTTTTTATAGTTTGATCGGCGTTATTACTGGTGCAGAAATATATTTTTTACTGACTCGGTAAATGCTATGCTATGTATGCAATTTCTTTTGAATATGTATATTGACGTGTTATTCAAATGAAATGGTATGCTATAAAAACGAGAAAAATAATAATATTTTTTGTTTCATGAAAAACAATTGTTTTTTTCAGTTTTTACGTGTAAAGAATAATAATGGATTAAAACAGAGTTAATAATAAGATGCGTCGATATATTTGAACATATAAATATCTCATAAAAAATTGATTTTTTGTTTATTATAATACACTTTAAAATAACTCCTTATTCATGGTATTTACCTCTAGGGACTGATATCAAACAGGGAGGAGTCAACTTTTAACCATTAAGCAATCATTCAACTATGTTTATTACACTATAAATGTTAAATATTCGGTGAATCTGTATTTTAATTATTTATAAAATGCAAGCAAACAATCACGTTCTTTATCGTATAAGCAAGCTTAAAAAAAATTACGCTAAATGCATATATTTTTTAATAACACATTTTTTAAAGGAGACCTGTTATTTGTGGCAGTAAATATACATATTTTTTGCACCAAATAAATTCACTCATTGTACATTTTTTTTCAGTAAATAGATAAACTGCAAGATGTATGTACACATATAAAGAGTATGTATCGTTTTTTATTTATTTTCTTTTCACTAGGTCAGCAACTAAAAGCAATTGATTGATAGCATTTCGAACAATATCTGACGTTTTATGATATAAAGCGCCAGTCCGGATAAGTGTTTAAATATTTTTTACACAATTAATTTCGTAGATAAAAGCCGTTACGAAATGTGCTGTAACTATTTCAATCCATCAGCTATTTCCTTCGATGGATTATTCAATATGGCAACCTAAATTCCATATAATAAATTACCTTTTAGATTTTTTGCCGCGAACGCCATTTTGCATTCCAGTTCAACAAACTCGACCTGAACTTTAGTACATTTCCTAATAATAAAAACAAACAAGACATTCTTTTATGGGACTGGCTTTCTAGACTGTTCCTCTTAACATTTCTTCCATGAGCACAAGAGCGGTTCTCTGTTGATATTTTATTGTCTTATTTGTTATGTAAGTTTTAATGTATCTACATTATAATTTGAATGATGCCGTTATCTTTTATTTTCTTTATTTATAATGAGCTATGTATGAATTTATTTTTACCATGGATATAATGAACATTGATTAATTTTGATTTAATAATTAACAGCACAAATAAATGCTCTTTATTTCTAGATACTTCCGCGAATATATTAAGTATTTTTAGGAGACATTAATTTGATTAAAAATGTACTAAAATTAACAAACTGAGATTTGACAGGTTTTTGGGTTTCTGCGAAGTAGACATGAGGGTGCTATAAGTTTTCAGGAATAAGCCATATAAGATTTATTTTATATATATATATATATATATATATATTTATATTTATATATATATATATATATATGTACTCTGCGGAAGGGAAATGCTTCAATATTTCTTATTAAAATTCGGAAACCAGTCAATTTCAAAAACATGATCAACCAATTAAAATATGATAAATGGCAACACAAATGATTGACATAATTTATGTCGCATTGTTTACGAAACATAATCAGGATTGTTTAGGCTAATATTGTACAGATATCAAAACAATATTTGACTGGTCGCGTAGGAAGGACGCCAGTGGTTGGTAATAATCGTCAAAGCTGCCACGACGTCGTGACCGGCTCCCGGCCTTGTTTGTGACAAATGCGATAGCGGACTGGCAACACCGATCGCTAACGAACGATTGGCTGACGTGTGCCAACCCGCTGGAAGATGACTTATGCCCCTGTGATCGAAACCGTTATCGGATCATGAGTGCCATTACTTATTTTGCAACACTTTTTTTAATCGAATCTATTTTTTGCTACCAAATGATTTAAAACAAGTTTTTTTTTCATTTGATAACTACGGATTTGTAATTGCCATATTTATACAGTTTTTGCTGACACCGCTTCCTTGATGTAACTATAAAGAGTAATTTTGGCTTTCTTTGAATAAAAAATATTTTTTAAATTTTAGGAAATTGATTGTCGTAATAAAAATTTATATTGATGACATCCTTTTTTTAGGGACATCTGTAATGCTAATACAAATCATTTCCGATCAAACTAGGCGCAAACCCATTAATATCAGTAATATTTAAAAAAAAAAAAAAAAAAAAAAACACAATTTGGCAATGATGACTGTCGGATAACTTATTTTAAATTTAATTTTGTTTTACATTTCTATGACTGTGCGCTTACATTAAACATATTTTATGACACCAATATAAATGCACGCCTGCAAATTTTATCGCATGCTATTTTTCGTACATAAAAACAAAACAAAAATACCGTTTACAACTCGAATCCATTAAATAATTCAAATCAAAATATTATTTCAAACAAATAATACATTAAACTGTTTTATAAAACATCCGTTTTAAAATCTCGACCCCAGTGAGTGCTCTCAGCGTACTTTCAATAATACCGCTTTTTTTTGTAAATAAAAATCTCTTGCTGACGGAATGTATAAACTTCAAAACCCGAGTACAATGCCGGACACTTAAAAGCCGGCGCCAGGCAAGCAGTGCATTTTCCTCGCACCTCCGCCGAGTCAATATTTGCTTTTGTCTGTTGTTATTTTTCAGCGTGCGAGGAATGCGGCGGTTATGGGGGGCGGGGGTATGGGGCTGATGGGGGTTGGGGGCAGGTTTCGGTGTTGCCATTTTATCTCGGCTCCCCCCTGAAAAAGACGGGTGTTTGTCTTCGGTTGCTGTGATTCTTTTGGCCTGTCGTCGCCGCGGGCCGCGATTTGGAAAGGCGTTCCTCGCACTTAACGAGCCGCGAACTCCGGCGGCGATGCTCAAATGGCCGACGGATGTTTGGATAATAAACGGAAAAGGAATGAAATTGAAATGGATTTTTGATTATTTTCAGTTGGATTATTTTGTGCTGTGTTTGTTTTGACGCGTCCAGATGCAACGCTGCACTTTTTCATTTGAGTTTTAATGGTAAATAGCATTTGCATTTTATTTATTCAGCATTAAATATTTATTCATTGAAGTACACCAATATCCAAAAAACATAAACTTCGAGTTATGTTTAGACTTATAGATCATATTTTCCCTACTAAAGATGGTCAGCGTATATTCAGCTTTAGCAATATTTTTCTATAAAATAATGTAAGGTTTCTTCATTCAATCACGTATTTTTTAGAATAAAAATAAAATAACTAAATCTAGTTAATTCATTCTTCAACGTCGAACCAAAAAAACAATCCGAAATCGTTGTAGCCTTTTTTACAAAAGTAAGTTTTGATTCTATTATGATAAGAATTCCTTTTTAAAGACATATATTTTATAAACCAAGTTAGTTACCTGTTTATTTCTTCAACCACAAAACATAAATTAACATTTAGCATCACTCGTTTCAGTTCAGGCGTATATTTAGACGGGTGTCTTCTCGGTCTTGTGTTTATATAAACTGTGGCAGATTTATCTCTTCCACAGTGTAATGGTCCATTCATTGGCGTGAACATATTGCAAATTGATGTTTTATAAATTCCCTTTTAAATCGCGGCCATCGTGTATTTTAAAAGCTGCATTTCATTTGCAAATGGCGTCGAGAGCAGTTCCGGCGAAAGCGCTCGTTATGTTTGTGACATCTGACCCTTATCGCACAGACTTCACCATTTTGAACCATGCAAGTTATCATTTTTTATATAATATTCTTAAATGAATAATATTTAAAAAAAAAAAAATATATGAGTTGAAATCTATCGATACTTTTTGCTTTATTTTGAGTATATATTAATTTGATTGTACTGATTTTTGTGATGATGTGTATTTTATTTTGTTTGAATATATTATTGGGAAAATAATATTTATGCATATTTAACAAACATGACTCTTTATACAATGTATTGGGTAAAGGAATTCTTCAAACTTGGCTATAAGCAAAACCGTGTAGAATTATCAGTCCATTTATAGTTATACATTTTTGTCAATATGACTAACTGTCACTGAATTTTATTTTCGTTAAATGTCACAGTTCTGTTTAAGGGCTATCCATTTAGATTACAAAATACTGTTTATATTTCTATTGTTTCGTATTTGATTTTGCGATGTGTCAGAGTCTGACAGAGTCTGCTGTATGGGAAATCCGTGTCAAAATCTGGACATCTGAAAATACACCAGCATTTATGATCATCAAGTCATCTAATTTTGTTACTAGTATCATTTGTGTATTCATTGTTATTTGCAGTCGAATATTTTGTGCTTATTTAATAATTTATTTTACAAAAACGTTGATTCAATGCGTTTGCAGTACACGTTTGCCACAATTTTAATTTATCTTTGTAGACATCGTAGAAGTACTATTTTAACAGTAATGAAAATGTTATTAATAATCTATATGTCTTGAATTCAAATTATTGAAATTCCGTATTGATTTTGTCACTTTTTGGTGTATTTTATATAGAAGACTACATTAATGAATACATTTTTAAGACTATTATGCATTATTTTATTGATTGCGTTAACTGCATGCTTTTTGACAAATTAACTAACCCAGTGAAATTATGCATAAAATATTAATACATATTAAATTATAATATGTACCAATTATGCTAAAAAGCGATGCAGTTAATTCTAATAGGCATTTCATAGTATCTGAAATGTCGAAATTTAGTTACTTTCCGGTGATGCAGCTCGTCTTGAAATATGTAATATTCCAAGTGCTAATGAGGATGATGAAATAGCGACATTGTTTCAACATTGTCACAATTCAACAAATACATGACATAATTTATAAATCAATAATCACCAACTCGACCAGTCAGTCACCCGCGATGCGTTATAATTAATTTCTGCCTACCGTGCCATATGCCATGTCAACAATACGACTCTAGAACACATTTGGTCGCTATCTCACTTGTGCTCGGGCCAGTGCATGAAGAGCGTAGATTTTTCATTTGTTCCTATGTGGATTAGCCTGCCGTCGTTTCTACTATCTTATCAGTAGTTATTGGGATACTCTGCCGACTGGGTGTCAACTAATAACAGGTGACTGCCTCGCCATACTCAAGCCTGTAAATCTTAACAATTCATCATTTTCAATTGTAATCCATAAAAATTATTGTGATTTTGAAGATGTCAATGTGACAGTGTTTGTTTCTTTGGGTATGCTCTGAAGATAGTGTTTTTAAACGTCGGTCTCAAGGTTGTTGGTGTTTTTAGAGAAACCTATTAATGCATAGATATAATTAGGTTTTTGTTTTAGATTAAAGTAACCAATCCATGAAATAGATTTATATACTGTAGTTTTTACTGGTTTTCGTTTATCAAAAAAATAAATACCTAGTAAATTTCGGAAATGTTTTCAATTCTTACAGGATATGCTCTGAACTGAAAAACCAAAAATAGACCCAAAAAAGCATGGGATAATCCCACAAAAATAATATATAAATATCTCTACCAGATACACTCTCGAGTATTAATTTAGTTACTTTATAATGTTTTCTATTGTATTTTATGATAATTATTCTGTCTTGCAATAAACTTAGTCTATCCGACGCATTTTATTCATATGTAGGAGTTATTTATTAGTAACATGTTTAATTCAAATATGCATAATGTAACATTTAAATTAAAATATTACCCACATATCTTAGTTACTTGCTTCCGTTTGTTGCTTTAAACAGGCTCATTAAATTGAAATTGGCATATAAATAGGACCTTAATCCGAATCTAAATATTACCTAGTCATCACGAAGGTAGCACTGAAGAGGCTGTTGTAATTTATATTTTAATAAATAATTACTAAACCTAGTAATTCAAAACCTATTACCTATAAATCTCTCATTAAAAGCACGCACTTTCTTTTAAAAATAAAACTGATTTTTATAAAATGAAGATAGATTTATTTTTGACATTTTGGATTATGAAATTGATTAATAATATAAATAAATTCTAGTAGCTTTGATTCTCTCAAACGATGGTTTATTTCACAACGGACACTTGGTTGATTATCTTCATTGTTGCATTCTACTACAGTTTAATTTGCGACAGCATATCGTAAAACGTCCAATACATGTCTCCATGACATTTCAATTTGCTTTAAAAATTCATTCCATGCGGTTAGTAATTTGTTTTGAAAGTTCCGTTTTATATAAGATTTCTCGAATGAAAAATAAATTCTGATTGAATAAATTCCATTATATGTAATTATACATATTCTTTGTAATTAATAAAAATCCTCTATCCGTTCGTTTATCTATATATAATAGCACAGATTCATGCTTGGCAATGGAATTTTTGTGTTTATTGATTCACCATATCCAGTTTTTAACTAAAATAAAAAAAATCAATTACAGCGCACAGATTTCTTCAACAAAATGTTCATATAAGAATTTATCTGCTGTATATTGTGAACAGGTCTTAAGTGATCCACTTTCAAGGTCATTTGCTTAATGTGGGTGAAATGTATTAATGTAAAAAAAAAAATTATTACAGGTCAATATGAAGATGTAACAGGCTGCCGCGAAGCCAACTAGAAGAATAAAAACGAAAAAAAAAAAATCAAACGCAAACGAGGCCCGGCTAACTCCAGTCTCCGGCAGAGTGCAGGTTCCCCGGTCGCGCGTGCAGTGTGCTGGGGAGATGGTGTAGCATGCCGGGAGCTCCAGGCACGGCCCCCGCGGCCCCCGCAGCTGCGGCTGAGGGGGCCGAGCGCAGGGGCAGCACCTCCTCCGAGGGTAGCGCCACCGGCAGTCACACCAGATCGGTGAGTACCTGCTGCACACCCTTAATCCTGTGCACTCGAGAGGTGCGTCTCAGTCACCACTCTGTTTGGTGCGGAAATTCAACCTAACCTAACCTTTTTTTTTTTTTTTTTTTTTTACCTAACCTAACCTAACCTAACCTAACCTAACTATTTATAGTTATATCTTGTTTATGTTTGTGTGATCTTGTTCTTCAAAGTTCGTTCCTAGACGCTGCCTGTATAATTTTACAAAGATTATGTCATCTCCCTTTCAAACTTCGTAAGAACTTCTTATCCAATATAAGTGCGGCACCACTAACCCTTTGCACTCGAGAGGTGCGTCTCAGTCACCACTCTGTTTGGTGCGGAAATTCGACGTGCGGTGATAACTATTTATAGTGATATCTTGTTTATGTTTGTGTGATCTTGTTCTTTAAAGTTCGTTCCTAAACACTGCCTGTATAATTTTACAAAGATTATGTCATCTCCCTTTCAAACTTCGTAAGAATTTCTTATCCAATATAAGTGGTGGACTGCACCGTGGACTGCGGTCTCAGTTCAACCTTGACAGCCGTGGCAAAAGACCTAGCATTATTTTGTTTGCTTTATAATATCGAATACCATTAAGATAATATGTATAATAAACCTGGCAAAAGGCATCAATCGACATACTATTGTGATACTTGTCCCGAAAAGCCGGGCATGCATCTCGGCAATTGTTACATGAAATATCATACAAAGTCTTATGTTTACGAAATTATCTTCGTTATGATGTAAATATACATTAAATATTAAAATTTTATGTGTTAATTTGTGTGTGTGATCATTTTAAGTTAGAGGTAAGAAATTCACCAAAAGCGCTACGACACGCTTCGAGTTGCTGATTAGTCCGCGCGGAAACGGTCTCGAGTGCAAAGGGTCAATAACCAATCGCCATCTTTAACCCTCTGCACTCGATATCACCACAAAAACCATTAAAAAAAATCACCATACATCGAATATCCGCACCAAACAAAGTGGTGAGCGAGAGTCACCTCTCAAGTGCAAAGAGTTATAATACCCAATATCAGCCATTTTTTTTCAATTTAGCAACCCCTGATTTTATCCACTCGTATACGAGACCTTGATAGTACTGCAGATAAAGTAAACGACCTCTAAATCGCCCCACACACGTTCCAACAAGTTGACGTCTTGTTCAACAAATTGAACAATGGTGTAGCCATATACTCAGAAAAACTACAGGTTATGGCTACACCATTGTTCAATTTGTTGAAACGCGTATAGAGCGCTTAAGGGTTGTTGTGAAGCTCGAGCTACGGAATATTTTTGGTTGTAGCAAATATTTATTCTAAATATACTGACATTTTTAATATGAAAAAAGCGTATAGCGCAGAATCACACTATTGCATTTGTGAAATAGTAGATAAAGTCAAGCATTTCATAATTTCTATTTTTAATTTACTTTAATGGCCGATAATGTCAGAACTATCACACCGGCCACCGTGTCTAGAAAATATAAAGTGTAATGAATTACTAGCTATTTCCTGTTATTATGGGATAATTTTCGTCTTAATTGTATATTATGTGAATTCTCCGATTTATCTTTGGTTTTTTTTATTATTATTAATTATTACATATTATATTCTGGAATTCCGTTTCTATCGTATCAGATTGGTCGTATCTAATCTGATCACTGTACCACTTGACTAGAGATTCCGCTCGGAGAGCCAGGAGGTGTAACTTTCGCAACTGAACACGGATTCTCGTGACTCTATAAGCAATTAAACTCAATTTTTACGATTAAAATAACATATACTTCAAATTTCTCAATTGATGCATCGACTATCGAAACAAAAAAATGCTTTAACTCGAAGATATCACGTTTTATTTGGTAGTTATAATATCTATGAAAAATGAAATATATCATATTGAAAGAAACTCTAGGTTTAATATTAACAATTCATAATTACGTACAGTTGTGTCGGTTAATTTATATGAAATATCGCATTTTGCTTTTTGAAATAAAACGTGACAACAGTAACGTTAAGAATGGTACGAATAAAACATATATCATGGATTTTTTTATGTCTATAAATGCAAGTACCTCGTTATAGTAAAAAGATTATAATTTATAAACAAATTGTCATCAAATTAGTATTTTATTGGATTTTTTAAAAATATTATTTAACAAATTTACAATAAAAATGTATGCAAAACAACGGTACGTTGACCGATCTAAAAATTGTTAAAAAAATAAGTGCACAGTGCTACAATCGTGCAGTGTTCAAATTGAATCATCTCCCAGTCATTTGAAAATTTTAATTCAGGTTTAAATGCACGAATTACACTTTAATTCACTCCGCGGTTTGCGGACGAGTCCCCGGCGTACCGTTGATTAATTAAAGCAATGTCACCGCCGGTGAAACACTCTGCTTATCGCATCATAACAACGATAAGAAAAGCACATAAAACATGTTTACCTCAGATCACATGACTCCGTCGGATAAATCTTCCATCATTTTCGCAATCGCGCCATGTATATTTGCGCAACATAAACTTTGAGTCATTTGAACGTTCATGAATTCAACAGACCATCCTCTTGCGCTTCTTGCCCACAACTTGCATACTGTAAGTATGCATTATTGATATCATTGGGTGTCATTAATAACTATAACTCCCAGCTCCTAGCTAATGCTTAATAATTCTATTAAGTTTTTTTATAATAAAAACCGAATCAATCATTCGTATTCAATCAGTCTACTCGCGATATTTGCGCAAACAGTTTATGGAATAAAATGACTTTATTTTGGTTTACGATTTGGATTTTTTTTTTTTTAATCCTTAAATATTACATGTCTCGCGATATTTGCGCAAACAGTTTATGGAATAAAATGACTTTATTTTGGTTTACGATTTGGATTTTTTTTTTTTTAATCCTTAAATATTACATGTTAAAAAAAATGATATGCGAGACAGTGCAGCTTTCTCGTGCTTAGTAATAAAAAAATTAAAAATCGTGAATGTTCAATATTCTTCTCGTTAAGTTTGTATGAAGATGGATGCGCCATCCCGCTTTTCAGATAAACGCAGTGATAATGCACGTATTGTATTAAATCATGCAATTCTTTATGCAACTTTCTAAATTAATATCTCACATCGAGTGCCCTCGCGTTGCGTGCATTTCAACTTTGACCCTTGGCAGTGCGGGTCATCGCCCTGCGGCTTTGTCTCCAGCACCAACCTAACCTCACCTTTACATAATTACTATATTAAATTGCATTTTTGCACGCGTATGCCATTCTTTAAATGGTCCATTGTTACTCTTGGCCATATTGCATAGTAACCTTTTTTTTATAAATCTTATACGTTTTATGACTCAACAGTCTGAACAAAACAACGGATGCTGCTATCTATCTCAGAGATTCTAATATAGTAATTAGATCAAATATTAAACAGGTCTACTGTTATTTAAACCGGTTTAAATTGGGTGCATATCATCATCGCCGTCTTTCCTGGCTATAGTTAAATACAACTTATAATGTGTCCTGTCCACTTTGAGTTAACTAAATGCTTACTGGTGTTATTATTGGTATATCAACATTTGGCGAAACGCGTATTCATTATCTTTAATTTTTAGTAGATTCTTTCCGTGTTTTCTTAGTAGACTTCAATACTTCAACATCTGGATTACATTATGATTTGTGTCAGATCTTAACACACTAAAGGCTGGGCGGGTACTAGTACCCGTTTCGCGGACTTCTGTCTGAAGGCGGGTCGCATATTAATACGTTTTTGAATGTGTTTACTCTAAAAGCGGCAAAAGGTCATTTTATTATTTAGGTTTACAGCTCGAAATGTTTGTCTAGAACTCGTCAACGTTACTTCTACCAATACTGTCCAGTGATTCTGAACAAAGTGACAATGAAGAAGTGGAGTGGTCAGAGAATGATAATCCTCCAATGACAAAGTGGTGTTGTTGTGATGCCAAATAATCCGCAAAGTGTGTATGAAGTGGTTCAACTTTTTATAGGAAACGATTATTTGACTACTTGCAAATCAAAGAGTGCATAGACTAGATTTCACACGTGCAATTTTACTCGAATTTTGCCCGCTACGCACATCAGTTTAGTCAATTTGGTACCCGCTTAAAGTGTGTTAAAAGTCTTTGAATTCACAAAAAAAGTGAATAGTTATCAAGCTGTTTCTGTATTCTAGTGTTCCTATGTTCATCCCTAAGTGCTAAATTATATTGTGAAAACATCTCCAAAGACAATAATAGAGTCGCCCTGTCGGTCAAGTCCATCGGAGATCCCATCACAAAGCTGCGGCACACATCGCTGCGAAGCTGTATGAAGCGGTAGCCCACTTCGGACCAGATGGTTATTGATGATTTTCTTACCTAATGAAGCATAAAACACCTCCAGCTGGGCACGACTGTGTTCTTGTGAAACCACTCCGGAGAACACTGTATTGGGTCGAATCACACCGGCCTGAACTCTGCGCTGGGAGCGGCCACGTGTTGCGCTTATCGCACTATAATACGGCTGCCAAAGAGGAAAGTTGAAATAAATAATGCCCTGCGCGTACGCACTTCACGTGCGCCATTGTTTTTTTTTTTTTTTGTATACTTTTTAATTAATCTTCGATCTGTCTGTTCACTGAATTTATATTTACCTTTCGATGTTCAATACATCACCCAAACAAATCGCAGCTTTCTCAAAACTCTTCTTTACTACCGCGATTGATGTTGTGCTTCAATGATATCTACTTTTGAATTACAATACATGTTTTATAATAAAGACTTCAATATTTACTTAACACATTTATAAAATATAGTCTTCATTATCATTGCACAAGCCGTTTATATATGATGACGCCATCCACATACCGTATCTTTAAGGGCTCTCTTATTTATAATATGTACTATAACTTATTTTTGAAGTGATATGACGTCACATCTTTATACTCTTATGCGTTTATTTCTCCTACAAGTCTATCGAGGATTTTACTGAATGTGAAATCAAACAGACAAAAGAATGAAAATTATTTATCGCATCACTGTACAACAGCATTCTTTTGTGTATCTTTACTTTTCTTATTGGACTGGAATATGAAGAATTGTTATGTACTTTTCCGTTTTTAAAAACCTAGTTTTGTTAACACTTGTTTTTGGGTAGCAAAATATATACTTTTAAAAATATAAGAAGCTTTCTTTGATTATAAAAAAAAACACTGTTTATCTAATAAACTTGACATTAAGTCTGCCATTCAGTGTACTTAAGATACTATTCATATTTTATTCCCCATTAATTCCACAAAGAAACAAATTGCATAAAGCTCCAAGTTCAGTACGTGAATAGACCGTGGCGTACTTGTATAGAATTCCGAGAAGCACTCCATTCCGATGTAACTACAATGGACCCCTTTTGCACCAGCACACAGAATACTGTTGCGAATGCTGATTGCCGTGACCCCCAGCCCGACTTCTGTGCCGGCGACGGCACTCCAAGAGTTATTAGCGATCCGCGTTGCGTCATGTGTACGATGCGAGTGGCTCGACTGACCCGAGTGAAAAAAATTGGGCCCCTGCTGATAATTGATATTAGAGAAAATTTATATATTGCGGCATTGAGGGTTTACCGGGATCAGCTCAATTAACGCAGCGCTGCTGAAAGTCCAATTTGCTGATGAACTGATTAAAAATAAACGTTTTACTTGTTGCATAAAATACAATATCGCTAAGTAGCTATTAAAGATTCAAACGATATTAGCTCAAATAAATTTTTACGTTTTTTGAAACCGTCGGTCAACTGATGATGCACTCGTTAGCAATATTTTCAGACATCTTGCTTATTTCTTGATATTATATAAATATAATATGTAATCTAAAGTCCAATCTTATGCTGTAGAATTTTGATAAAATAAGCAAAACGTATTTGATCATGGCCATTATACGGTTTGAATATCTATTTTGGCGTTTCCTTGCAAACGTTACACGTTAGCAGGGTTTTTACGAAAATATATATCTCGAGAACTGTAATAGCATTTTTTCAAACAAATAAACTATGACTTAGTGATAGAATCGTTCTAAAAATATTTTAGAAAGTGGAATTTTATATAAATTTATATATTATATATAGAATAATATTTTTATAACTCAAACGAGTCGCTGATGTCACAGCTTCGCAGTCCGTCGTAAAAACAGGGATTATTGCGCCGTGACTCACAAAACTAATGTTTTCCTCTTCGCGTTCATGTCTTTTTAAATAATATTGAAAAAATAAACAGTTTCCTGTTAAACGTCGTGAAATATGGACCGTTAATGCCTCTCCCCATATTTCTGATGATATTTTTTTGTAAACATGCGTTTCGACAGCTTTTAATCAGCGCCAGCAGGACCGACACGCCCGACTGCCTGTAAGCTGCCAAATTTTAAATGCATTTCTCGCACACGCGATCGTGAATGTCGCTCCGTGGTCTAGTGATTAGCATTTTATGCATCACAAACTGCTGCTTGATTTACGAGAATGACGTCCGTTCTTTCCCTCATTTCGTGTTCGCACACTCGCTTGTCCAGAGCGATCCCCTGTGTTGATCGCAGCGGAAGTATATTATGTCGTGAAAACTGTAAATTTTCCTCAAGCTATAAGCAAAAGAAAAAGAAGTTGGAATTTTTGTTGGCATGTCAGTTAATTTTGTGAATTTATTGTTATTATACTAGTTGACTAAGAAAAAATAAGGATTAGTGAGTCAAAAAAATGTCTGCGTAGCAGTTGCGAGTTGTTAACAAATGCTGATATATATCAAAGTGGGCATAACCGTGATTGTCTCTAAATGATTTCTACTGTTCTACAGATTATGATTTTTATAGACTACGCTCTTAGATTTTCGTAGTTTGTATGTCTTTCACTCGTGGATAAACAATAAGTAAAAAAAATGTTTATTTTATAATAAAAAGTAAACAAATCTCTAACCATATAATATTTTGTTATATTGCTATATTTCAAGCATGTCTATCCGTGATTAGCGTTTTTCGATTCTTGGTAGACTCTCTGAGCTTGGATGTCTCCCGCTGATGAAATTTCACATTAAAAGACACCTATACACATGCCCAGTCATAATTCAATAATGCATTGTACCTCATGGCTGCACAAGAGGGAGCAGGTCTGCAGGTAGGCACTCCGTATTTCTAAGGTCCCTGGCATTGCGAGGCGACTTCAGTCCCCGCTCGGGGTCACGGCGCTGGCCCCCGAGGTCAATGGCTGAGGATCAGAGGTGATGCTGTCTTGATCATCGCTGACTTTACATAAATTCTCCAAAAAAAAAAACATAAAAATTGTGTAATTTTGTAATGTTCCACGAACGGTTACTAACGGCTCAGACGTATGATATGATATTTTTCACGCGAAACATTATCGATGTGTTGGAACTCTGTGTGGGCAAATAAAGTAGATTATTGAAGTTATTACAAATTTAAATATCAATTTATATTTATGATTTAGATATTTAATTATGTGTGAAACAAATATTTAATTACCGAGATTAGTTATTAGCTGATAGCTTAGATTATTTAATGGCTATTCGCGCGGATCTCAGCGTTTCGTAATGATCACAATATATAAACACCATCGGCTTTTTCAATCAGATTGACAGTTCGCCCTTCTCTCAATCGGTATTATTAAATATCATTAAACGGCACTATAAGCAGCTTTATTGCTTTATTGTATAAATATTGGGATGTTCACGTATATGGCAATAAACAACGCTATTATAAAGTGGAAAATTCCATGACGTCACACTGGCAGGCCTTTAGTTTACTTTCTACGTGTATATTATGTTTATTGCCCTATTTGATACTAAATGATACGTTTTCGGGAAGTCAAACGATTACAAAACAACGACATGTATCTTTTTACTTTAATAAAGATATATATCTAGATTTTTTCTTGATTCATTATATTGGTCTTAATTTAATATTTTAGAAAAATTACTTGCTATAAAATTTCATACTAGACATTAAAAAGTATAAAAAATATGTTAATGCATATACTAATGCCTTAATATTTTTAAATTTAATTTTAGTTGATAATATTTTTAAACACAAAGATCCAATTTATCTTTCTACTTTTTAATGCTGCATTCACTAGATCCTAGCCATGCCCTTTCCTATAAAATGAATTTCCTTTGGATTTCTAAGGTTCAGCTTAAGCTGAAAATACCTTAGCAATTCTCATGGCATCCATTGACCATTGTGCGTACGATCATAGAGTCCAGGGAAGCCTGCGGTTATTAGGCGTGTGTCCATCATTACCTGCGCCCGGCTCGTGTCTCCATTGTGCCTCACAATCGACAATGGACCTACGCCGAGATATTCGAGACTTCAAACACAGATTCAACTGAACGATCGGCTCGAGAATAACATCGCGATTGCTGGGAGTTTTAGATTTTAATGGCTCTCGGAGTACGCGGTAATTGTCCAGCCGGGACGTGTCACAATGCTGAAAAGAAAAACATGGGAAATTATCGGGCAATTAGATAAATTCTTGTAAACGCACAGCTGCCATGGCTGACGCGATGGCCATCAAGATCGTTGTCAATACTCCGGCGATTATGAATTTCTCCCAGTTTGTCTCGCTCTCTCATCGAATTAAATTAAATTAAAAATATTTATTCAAAAACAATATACAATACGTCTTAGGACTACTTAATAATTCGGTGTGTGTCTATCTTCTATTATGGGGCTTACATGGAATTCTCATCATGGAAAATATGTATATAAAACCCTTTGTATCGTGAGTTGAAAAATATGTACTATTTTACTCTCACGTAACCACTTTTCATTTTTTTGGATTATTATTAAATTTATTTATTTATTATAAAATTTAATAGAAATATGAAGCTAATTGTATATTACAAAGTATGCATATTACAAGAGCTAATTAAAATTTTAAATAACCTCTATTGTATAATCAACACAATTTTTTTTGTGGTAACGAAGATTTTATCTTATTTTTATTAAATATTTTATCTTTAAACTAAAAATTTTGTTAGTACACAAGAGCATATTAACATCTTAATAATATATTACTTTTATGTTAACATTTGTCACAATCCAATATTGTCACATTGCATCGCCGCGAATATTGTTTTAAAATAGTATGATTCATTGTTATTTTTACATTAAATTATAAATTTTAAAGTATCGTACAAATGTCTCTCAAATATCTCTGAATTGTTTTTAGTATTAAATGGGATAATAACGTTCGTTAAAAAATCGACAAAAGATCCAAAAATATAAGACAATTATACCGTTCGACTGATTTATACAAAAATGTTTATAATAAAATTTATTTCTTTATAAATAACAATTTCGTTGTGAAATACGATAATTTGGCTAATGATTAATAGCTTATTTACATGTCGATAGATAAAATCAAAAGAATGGTATTACATCTTCATATATATTTTTTTATTGAATAATTTGCGCAATGGTCTTAATACTTAATTGAAAATTTGTGTAATTGAAAAATTTTCTCAACACCAAAACAAACAAATAATTACGCATTATAACCTCACTAACCCGACTTGAAATGCTACATACGAAATATCAAATTATTTACTGCCCTAAATTTCACATTTAAAAATGTGGCAATTCATTACTTAATGTGTTTATTATAAATTACAATGTTGCATGTAAAGAAAATATTCATGATTGATTCAATTCTCTAATGCAAAAGACTCACAAAATATGGGTCGCAAGAGTATTTTTAATTAATTTTTGAAAATAGCTTTCGAAAATGATTAACAAGAGAGTGGATCGCTAAATATTATACCTTTGAAAGTGGGCCGCGGCTTGTTAGTGTTTGGGAAGCCCTGCCTTATGTTACAAGCTCGTATTCAGGCCAATGCAAAAATGATTAGGTTTCTTGTTATTATATATATGGGATTTGTATTAATATTGAACGGTGTTTTTAATTTTAATTTGATTACTTGCAACAAAAAAACAATTTCAATTTAGGGCTCGGTCAAAATACGATTAAGCTCTGTATTGCTTACCTTACTGCCAGAAAAAAAGATGTGCATTTTTGATTTCTCGACGATACGATACGGTATCTTAATTATACTAAGGTTTTGTATGATTGGTTTTCTGTGAGCTTTCGAATACTAATAGTATATCAGCTATTTAAGGATGATGAGATTTGCTTACAAGAAGCATTTTATTTTATTATACAGAAATGCAAACTTACTTTAAATCGCGGTCTTGGGGTTAAAATAAAGCCTTTCGTCCTTACTTCTTCTTCATGTGTTTTTTCTTAGAAAATATCGGCGATCATCTCACTAAACATATATTTATGTCTGTTCATGGTTTGCTTAGAAAGTATAGTGTAATGTCCGGGTTTTTTTACACCGTATTTTTATATTTTAAGGAAAGTTCTGGGCATTGCTGCTGCCCAATAGCATTATTATACAATCTTTTCTTTACAAAGCTCTGACATTGAGATCTGATATTCTTTCCTCCCCCTCTACAAGGTACCCTCAAAAAACATCCCTCCACAATCATTCCAAATTTACTACTACTCCATTACCGATTCTGTACATACGCTCAGGGTACAGAATATCAGCAATAGAATGGGGAGAGCTTATGAGTTATCAGTTGCAAAATAAATAGTCAACAGATGTCAAATACGCATGAATGTGACAGATCGTAAACTTGTCATAGTATATTATTCTACAGTAAGATCGCTATTCAAAATGGTTTCGGATCCCTGCACAGTTCTGTTAATATTTCCAATAACACGAATATGTTCTGTTTCTGCATGTACAAAATTTGAAGAAAAAAAAATGTAAGGAGAGAGTAAAAGTTAAATTGTAAAAGATATGTGTATTAAGGTCGTTTTTTGTCTATTTTAATTATTATCCGTTGGTAATTAATATAACCGAAGAGAAAAAAAGCTGCCTTCGTGCATTTATTTTTTCACAAATTATTTTTAACTCTCTTTTGGAATTTTACTTACTAAGAACATAGGACATAGATGCAAAATCATATTCGCTACTAGCAAAGTATTAATTTAATTTTTTTGCAATTATTCCTTAAAATATGTATTGTAGAGCTTACTTTAAGCTCCGCTAATTTAGGATAATTATTTTAACCATGAATGCGATAATTTAAATATTTTTCATATTCACCTCTGCCTCTGTTAATACAACACCTTGTTTCACATTTGTACTTATTGAAATATCATCAGGGGCACAATACCCACTCGTAATCCCATTACAATGCGTGCTCGGTGCATAATACTTCACTCTCTCCTTTTATTTTTATTGACTTCCCTGAGAGCTTATCTGATCGAAGGGCCTCTTACTTCTTTTGTTTTCAGGCTGTTGATTCTTCCGTCTTGATTGCGGATACGAAATTAATTTCAGGAACCAATAAGTTCGACGATCTTAGTTTTATTGATTGCTGTTTACGTAGCTGTATCTTACTATATGAAGCACGCCGTGAATATAAGTACTCCAACAATTTTACTGTATTTATTATTTTCTACTTTATACCCACATTTTTTCTCATGCAGTATTTTAAGAATATTTTAGGTTAAGGGAGAGGGACTTGGCCTTAAATCCCATTCATTGGAATTATAACACCAATCAGTTATAAACATCGTGCGATGGACGCTAATGGCATAGTGTTAATTTAAAAATTGATTTTTGAAATATTTTTGAAATATTTTTGAAATATTGTGAAAGTAACAATTACAATGTGAAATAAAAATGTATTAATTGAAATGTACTCATTAGGCGAAAATTACAATAATTTCATCAAAATATGTTTTTAGTAAAAAATATCTCGATAAAATCAACGCCAAGAAATATGTTTGAATATTTTTTTCACTTATTCAGTTTGTATCTATGTTATGGATTAGTCAATCAGATGCGTATTTATTACCCATTACGGGCTTATTATATTTACTAATATGATTAGGCACATTAGTTCATATATAGAAGATGATTTAAAGAAACTCTCAGAAAAATATCATCGTGATTTGTGTGGGATGATATTTTTCTGAGAGTTTCTTTAAATCATCTTCTATATATGAACTAATGTGCCTAATCATATTAGTAAATTATTCAGTTTGTTTACAATGGGCGTTTTCTTTTCCCCGAGCCCAAATCCGGGCCTTTCCAGCCATCGCCCCGGCGGCTGTAACCGGAGCCCCGGCAGCTGCTGGTAACGCGACCCTCGGCCGCTTCCGTCGTCCAACCTCGGATGCACCTCGAGGAAACCAGAGTTGCACACATACTTCCCGTCTAGTTTTTTTTTTTTTTTTTTTAAACAAGTCAATAGATAAAACTGAGAAATCTCGTATACACACGTTTACTTTAGATTTTTTTTGATTTCTTCGTATATCGCTTTAAAAAGTTTCCGTCTTACTTCTGGTGAAACTGTGGGAGTAACTTTTAAAGTTGTCAGATTTCGGATCTCTCAAACTTTGACTTTGAATGTTACTGCCGTCAGTATATCAGGGCGAATGTTATTTAGACACGCGTTATGGGAAAAATTAAACAAATAGAATAGCTTAATTAGTCGTTTGATTAATTTATTGGTATTGACGATATTTTATAATTAAACAAAATGTTTCTTATTTGTGAGAATTTGAAATTTCCATTTTTTTCAGTTGACCTTCTTTAAATTGTTTAAAGTGTCTAAACCACTTGTATTTTATTTTTTCGTTGCACAACATTCTATTAGCTTTTAATATAGACTTAACAAAATCCCTATTATGTAGGTTGCTTGTCCAATATCGAATGCTGTGCCTTATAGGATTTTACTGTAATTTAAATTCTTTGTCTTGATAGAGTAAATAGTTTTCAATTATCAGAGTAGCACACGAAAACAAATTTTAAATGGATTTACGAATTTCGTACAGTTTTTTATTGTAGAGAGCTTAATTCGTTTATAGAGACTAGTAGCTTTATTTTTTGTGAGTATCAAAAGCCGCACATGCGATTGGATGGAGCAGACGATACACGGAATAGTGTATGTAAACAATGATACTGTTGAATAAGTTCACGTGTGTAAAAGCAAGCTTGGATATTTGAAAAGTCACTGCCATCCGAATCCATCCATTTTAGTTTGCGTGGAACCCGTTATACAGATTGAATGCAATTAATAAAATTTGATTGACGATATAGAACAGTCATGTCAAAGATACGGCCCGCGGGCCGCATCCGGCCCTCAAGCCGTATCAATACGGCCCACGATCGCAATGTGTCACAGAAAGCAGAATTATGTTTTTTAGAGCTTTTAGACTTCACTCGATTCCTCTACGGAAGTTTTAAAATGCTCACACTACATTTATAAGTAATTTCAAGGGCAGCGCGTGCCTAGACAATCTGATCACGGAATTCAACAATAGTTTTGAAGACTTCCACAAAATGAATGAAATGGAATTCCCAATTTTCAACAACCCATTCAATTTTGAAGCTTCACAGGTGCCAGTTCATTTGCAAATGGAGTTGATAGATCTTAAATCGGACTGTATTTTGAAAGAAAAATTTAAAGAGGTTAACGCTCTTACATTTTATACACAATATTTCGATAAGTTTGGATAACTACCCGGAATTAAAAAAGCATGCAGCACGCATTCTGTGCATGTTTGGTAGTACCTATTTATGTGAGCAGATGTTTTTCGCACAAGACTTACGAATGAACATCTCCAATCAATTCTTAAAATAATTACAACGAATATGATACCTGACATCAATGAGCTTGTCAAAAACAAGAAAAGTCAGGTATCTGGATCCTCGAGCTCAAAATAATTACCCTCTTATATAACTTTGATATGATTTTTTATGATAAATAAAATGTTATAATAATTCAGTAAATTTTTTTTATTTGAATCTTGCCCGCCTACACATTCTCAATTTAATATACGGCCCTCTGCAAAATTGAGTTTGACACCTCTGATATAGAAGTTCTCTATAAGCAGATCGTAATATCAACGATAGTGTTGCTTAAGCGAAGGCCACACATGACACGCGGTGCATGAGCTCGCTGAACTCGGCTTCTATCTCCTCCCGGGACTGTCGTGATTGCTGCATTACCGCGTCACTTGTGCCGTCTGGCCCGATCCGGGGCGCCTCCAGCCGGCTGATGCTGCTCAGGACGGAGGCAGACGGCTCCGGGCAGCGGATCAGATCACCTCACGCCGGGCCGTGCCCCGGGCTGACATTGACGAAGACGAGAGTCGTGGCCGGAGAGATAAGTGGACCCCGATACATTGCTGGCCACCTACCCTCTGGTGAATGACACAAGATCTGGAGATTGTGCATTTGTTACGTTTGCCCTTGAAACACTGATGCCATCTACATCTTGATCTATGTACCTTAGGGTGTCCCTTATATGACCAAAAAATTTTTTTTTTCAAATTTCGAAATGGGTACCCTCTACTTTTTTTAGTAATGCTATAAGAGTCTTAAATATAAAATTTCATCTTTCTAGCATAATTGCAACCAGTGCCGACCGAGCTTCAAAGTTTAGTAAAAAACGTGTTTTGTCCTGATATTTCGGTCTGGTATAAAATCATTATAAATGCAATAAATTAAGTGAATAATAGTAAAAATTCAATTAGATGAACATTAATCTTTAATCAAAAACATAAAGTAATAACAATCAGTCAGGGTAACTTTTTTATAGAGTTGTTTTTTTACAGTCCGGATACAATTTTCTATGTTCCTGGACACAGCGCAGCAAGAACTGTTTTTGTTCTTCTTCAGCCGCGATAAGTCCGTTAAAATCTTGCATCATTTTAACAGCCCTTTCAGCAGTATCATTCACAACCCTCAAATAACTTATTTTTCTTTTAGCTTCCACAAAAGCACTATTATTATTCCAAGAAGATACATCTTCCTTTAGAAAACTGTCGTCGATCTGCAGTCGTGATAAAAATTGTTTGCTCTTTTCCGATACGAAATCATCCAGTGTTTTACAAACATAAGCAAACATCTTGTAGAGTCTTTTTGTCCTTCGCAGTTATTCTGCATTGTGACTGAAGTAAACACATTTTTAAAGAATAGATCGCTCTCGCCATCCAGCGTGCCTGATGCATGGCTTTGGGGGGGCTTAGTTTTAATTTTTCCTCTGAGTCTCCTCCCAAAAATATTACGCACAGTTCGACCAATTTGCGGTAGTCATCTCTTACATAACCTTTGTCTAATTCTGCCTTATAAAATATTAAAAAAGCTTGAATGTCTGTCTCGGCAACACGTTGTTTTACGAAATTAAGAGATGGTTCAATGTTACTAGCGTCGATGTTTTTCCAATTTTCTCTGAACTTTTTAAACATTGGAGTATCTGGGCTACTAGTAATTTACTTAATTTTGCTTTCAAAGACAGCTTTTAGGACCAATTCATAAACATGATGACGACAGACGAGCAGCAATTCTCTTCCTAAAGTTTCTCCAAAATAGCACAAGCTCCATTGAAACGGCCAGTATTGAAAGCTGTTGTGTCGCAGCACATTATTTGTACTTTATCGTGAAGGTTCTAGTCAAAGAGAGCTGTTGAGACAGCCTTAGCTTGATGTTTTTCAGAAGAATGTTCTAGTTTTGGCACTGCAAGAAGCTGTTCCTTATCGTCAAACGAAGCAATAACTGGCAAGCGTTCTTCTTTAGAACTTCGTACATCTAACCCGGGTAATAGTTTTCCATCCCAATGGACTGTGACTACGTCGGGTACATTACTTCCAAAGAAGTCAGATTTTATTGCTTCTGCCCTTGATTTTCTAGTTTCAGCAGCTAGTGGTTATCTTTGTCTTACAACCCTTTCCTCTTCTTCCAATCGTCGTTGTTTAGATCTATCTTCTTTTTCCGACAATTTTTTATCAACACCACCTAAGCATCCTGGTCGATCTGGCTCTCTCTGTTTCATTAAAAATAATTTATCTTACTCTATTTTCATTCTCTCAAAAGCATCAGCATGTGCAATATCAAACAAATTATCAAGATCAATTTTGAAATTGTTCTCACGGCTCTTGAACGTAACCTGAGTTTTCTTACAATTTTTTTTGCAACTCTCTCCAAACATGATATAAATCAACAAGTTTCTTCACGCAGTTAGGATATGCCCTTGTTGGAATTCTTGCTTTTTCCCAATATATGATGCACTCCCTAATCACAAGATTTGCACTTTCACTAACAGTCAGTTTAATCTCACGAATATTGTAAAATAAGACTGAGAGAACTTGTCGATTAGATGGTAATTTTGCACCATTTATTTGATATCTAGGCAAACCAATAAGGAAAATATTTTGTTTATCACTCCGTAATTCCACCGACATGTTAACGCACTAAACAATGGAGCACTACTAATCTCAAAAATCACGTATGAAATGACAAATAAAACATGCAGTTACAAGTCACAGCGCAGTACTTACGCAACTTGTATGGACAAGTTAAAATCGCAAGTCGGCACGGGTTACCGTTTATAAATCGAACTAATATTTTTTTCTAGACAATATAGGGTTATTACTAAACTTTTAAGAAGGTACGCGTAAAAAAATATTGAACTTGAATTTTAAGGGACACCCTAACTAACAGGTACATTGTACCTGTTAGTTTTTTTTTTAAATATGTAGAATCCTATTTGATACATTCATTTGCTCAAAAAATATGTTACTGATGCTGTGTTTCTACCCAGCTGAAGTGATCTTTGAATACATCGATTTATAAAGCCTTCTAGATACGTCACGACACATCTTACAACATGCAATTAGCGTCCTATTGTGTGTGGTTTACCATATAAAACACGACAAATTGGCTGATTGCAATTTGATCATAAAATGTGTCGCTGCGTGTGTAGCCGGCTTTTAATCGACATGTATAATGAATAGTTTATTTGAATTATATACTGATCAAAAATTTATTCATTGATATATTAGACTGTTAATCTTAGACCAAAAAATTAAGATATGCTAGTTACCACGCGTTTATCTTGCCTTATCAATGCTGAATCAAGGGAGATTAAAAAAACGTCGCATTTTTTACGAATACAAAAACAATACAATTTTAGCTATAGTGTGTGTTTTTATTAGCGAGTTATATTAAAAAGTGAAACAGTGATAATATTTTTTATTATTTTCAAGTCGCTGTTCAAAATGTCTTGTCTTGTAACTTAATACAATAACCTTTTCATTTAGAACAACGGCAAAAACAGAGCAGGTTTAATTTGGATCATTAAAAAAAAAATTGTCGCTTGTTTGATAGCCCCACGCGAATCTTGTGTAAATGTTTTAATTCATTTTTTAATGGCAAGATGCTGGACCAGATTACGCTTTGCGACACAGACTTATCAAAAATGTTAATCAAGTGTTAATTGCTTTAAACAATGCTCAATTAGTGGCGGCTGTTTCTGAAACGACCATGCGATCTGGATCAAATGTGAGCTCTTGGGGCCGAGGCGATTTAACTTCAACCCTTCGGAGATCTCGCATTTTTCCACTGAAAGTTTAATACCAAGCATATTATTTAAAAAAATGCGATAAACTCTTTCGCTTAATGATTTTATTAAAAAAATAATTTAAAATTAATAAAATTTGATTTGAATCACAATAAGATAATTTTGTAATAAATATATCGGTTTTAGCTGCACGAGTTTATTTTTTCTTTATTTAAAATAAATTAAATTTCCAGTTTCTTGCAATTTAAAATATAGTATAAAATCAAAACTTAAATTTTTAAGAGGCCTTGTTATGTAAAGGGTTAGTAGTCATTTGACAAGGCATGTGAAATAAATCTTTTCTGAAATCGTAAATCCGTCGAGAAATTATTTTTCCACCAAATGTTTAACATCTGAGAAAATGCGCTACAAGATTATGTATAATTGGTTTGGACATATTTATGGCAATCGTTTTGATCTCTGATTAATATCTACACACTATTCAATACAAGAAAAGATTTTTCAAAAATGCTTCGGTTTCGTTTGCTAACTCTCAGTTTACAAAGGAAAATGTGGAATGTGGAATTATGATGTATATTTTTTATAAATGTCAAAAAGTTGACTGTATGAAATAACTATTGATAATGATAATATGTTGAATATTTTTGGTTTTAATTTACATATTTAATTAAATCGTTTTTTTACATATAGGCTTATATTTTAATTAAATAATAGGGTTATATTTCTTAATAGCAAAAAAGCGTCGTTTTAAGGACAAGCGCATTCAAGGTATTATCATATTTCCCTACTACCTACCGAGAATTTAAGACTATACCTACCGACATTACATGTTTACCTATTCATACTACCGGTGGTCAATTTTTCTCTATTCATTTTTTTAAACCTGGAAAATTTTATATTATAAGTGCTTATTTGTAGAATTTCAAGCAGCGATACAATATGCTGCATGACTTTTCTTTCTCCAAATTACCACTTATAATATAAACTTTTCCAGATTAAGAAGAATGAATACCATATTACCTCGAGGGATATAATTGAGCAGTGTAAGCACAGGTCGCATATGTAGAAAATAAATAATAAAAACTGAAAATTTCATTGGAAATTTGGAAAAATTATTTTTAAAAAAACCCTCTAGTAGGTTAAGTGTAATATGTAAATTAAGTGTAGGTTATGCCGGAATCTGTGGTACTCTGGTGCACATCGGTTTTCTATTATGGCCGTCGGGCAGCGCACAGCTTCCTTTGCAGCCACTTCTATTCTCGGCAATCGCCATAATTCGATACGTTTACTCCCGGTGTTTTATTTGGGTTTTTTTTTTCATTAAGGTGCAGTCGTGTTGGATTACCGTATCGAATGGCCGCGCGGGCCCTCGCCCCGACTCGAGGCGGCTAATTAGTGAGCACCCACCTCGCCCCGACCCGGCATTATAATCTCATAATTACTCGACGTAACGGTTTCCATACTACGATGGGTGCCTTAACATTTTCCGGTGTCTATTATGAAGCGCTCTTATAATAGCTCTTAAGCGGCTAATGTATCCAACTTGACGTTGCTTTAGATTGAAAACTGAAAAGTTACTATCTACTTTATTATATGCGCGCAATAGTAGTGATGCTGAATCAATGCATATCCGTGGATAAAAAAAAACTGACTGATTTTAGGGCATTCTGTAAAAGTATATTAAAAAGTACTACTCTACTTTATACGCTGTGTTCGATCAAAGTTCGAAGCCTCAGTGACTGTGGGATAAAACAATTGGCCGACTTTTTCCATACTGTCATTTAATGGATCTCGCACAGTCGTGATCCTGAAAGCGTGAAGCACTCAAATTGAGTTTCGCGGGCGATTTAAAACTAATCATAATGATTAACTGTTAATTTTTGTAAAATAAAAAGAAATAAACGATAAAAAAAATAGGTTTGAACTAGATCTGTGATCTCTTGGAGAGTAGTTCAGCATGTGTAAACCTACGCTTAGGAGTGACACCCAAAAAACGGAATGAGCTGTTGAGCATTTATTTTAACAAACAATTATGTGACCTCGTATATTTAACTGAATAAAAATATGCGACACGTTGTTTGCCGTTAATTTTTTTTTGTCAGTTTCGACTGGTCAGCTCGCAGGGGGCAGCGAGCTCTCTGCAATTTTCAATCAATATACAAATTGCATCCGGTCAAAATCACATTAGAGTTAAAATCCATCGTAACGCCTTGTATCAGTACTCGGGAGCACTTACTGTGCTATAATGGAGGCCCTTACACAACGCGGGAAGGAGTTACGGCATGATAGTAATTGTAAACAAAAGCGGAGGAAAAAATTAGGCAGCCTGAAAAGTAAACGCCGGCCGCTCTGCAGGCTCATTAATCTCGTTATTGGATTTGTTCGCAGCTCCCTTTCACTTTCTTGCTTCTTGTGTTGCCGAAAAAGACCATATTGTTTTATCAGTGCGCCGTGTTTGTGTTTTGTATTAAACATTGTCTTGGCCCGGTAAACCGTTGCGCAATTAAACGTCGAGTGAGCTCTGCGCTTGGTGGACTTTCGTCGTTTGTATCTCTGATTTTTAATTATGTCTCAAATAAATTAGTTTCAAGTGCTACGTTAGAAACAATACTGTTTCGCTCTTACAAGTTTTTGTTTAGAACGAAGCGTCGACTTGTCTATTTGTTGCACTCGCTAGTTGTTAACGCTCCTTCATATTTTTACCACCGGTTTTTTTTTTGTGTAAAACACTCCTTTTTATCACTGATTTATCAAGTTCGCCAGACTTTCATCTTTCACCCGGAAAAGACTTGCTTCATCACTTTCGAGAAAAATATACAAAAGATTATTCGTTCATTACATAACTCGGAACTTAATTATTTCACATTTTTAATAATAACTTCATATTAAATACTTTTTCGCTAACCCAAAAAGTGGCTTTATTTGATTGAATTTCTCAAATGGATGGAAATTAACGCTGCGCTAAGAAATATTACTCTCTTGGATAGAAATTTTAAATGATTTGTCATGGTTTATTTAAAATGAATACAGGAATAAATCTGAACTTCACATTCAAAATTCCTGCTTCCCAGAAGAGTGCACGTGAAGAGATGCCCGTCTCTTTGAACTGCGGATATTCAAACACCGGATGGAGAAGAACCCGAGCTTCTCAGAAGTCTCCGCCTTCTGGAGTCGGGCTTCAGCAGCTCCGGCCGGAGTCGGTGTCAGTGTCATCAGGGCGCGGGCCCGGCATCTCTGCGGCTAAATATAATCCCCGAATGCCGGCCGGGGAGATCCCCGCGGCCGAGATAGCGCCATCGGATGCCATTGTTGTTCACGTGTGACGCAATATTGTATTCAAAGCGAATCCGGATTCTAACATCTGTATAGAAACCGCCGAGCGTACAATCACCAGCCCGCTCCGCTGCCCGAGACTACAGATTCGTGATTTTTTTTTTTTTCGTTCAATCGGACGCGTATAATTAGCTCTGCGCTGTAGGATTTTTATGGAAATGTGCACGTATGCTCTGCAAGAAGTCAGTACGTATTTAAATGCGAGAAAGCCACAGCTGATGCTGTATTTTGCTATCAATTACAATCCGAGTGGGTCTTAGACCTTCCCTTGAGAAATGCCCCATTAACGTGTGTTGGCTACGGCTAGTGTGAGTATACGCTGACATTATGCAATATCACCTGTTTACCAGCAGTTCTTTTCTAAACCTCACCCAATCTGAGCAACTCTCTTCTGACTTGATAGTTCATCTGGTGTAAATGACGCAACCACTCTGCTCCACCTTTTTATTTAAATTCAACCAATAGACCCGGTGTTCTGGTTTTTAAGATACAAAAGAGATACGCATGGTAATGTTAATGCTATAAGATGACATATTACATATGAACCAACAAATCAGGTTCATATAAAATATATAAAAATAATTTTGTATAATAGCTAAGCGACGTCATTAAATGTACTTTCTAAAAATATACTTTGCAAAACGACCCTGCATAAATGAATACCATTTCTTTAATAAAACTGAAATCCTGAATAAAGAAAGTATGAAAGTAGTGACCACTGATTATCGTGACGGCCGAGTGTGTGTCTTAGCTGCCTTTAATAGTATTTATTAACAGCTTCTGGTGTATTTGAGTTGCTTTCGTTCTGGACTTGCTGTCCTTCAATCCAGTTTGTTTATTGTGCACTGGCAGCAGAAAACTAATTGGTCATTTCCCAGGGAAATCACCTGGGGACACACCTGGGCTGCAATTGATGCACGAATCGACACGTTAGTCTCTTCCCTTCGATGCGGACGTCTTTGAGTCGCTCTCGTTCTGGACTGAATACCCTTCAGTCCATATTGTTTATTGTTCTATTCACCTTGATTTGGGGTAAGTGACCGCCGGGCGGCAAGTCGGCCATGTCGCCGGTCGCGTGATGCTGCTCCGGTGGTTGTCGTTGCTGATTATTGTTGCTGTCTGCTGACAATGGCGACCTGGGCCGGTATCGCGGAGTTGCTGATGTGTCGCTGTCCCGATTCCGCTGCCCCCGCACCATGTGCCGGCAGCTGCCCGCCGACCTACCTTTGAGTCGTGACACTTTGTCGCCGGTCAAAAAGCGTTATACAAAAAGCACACTGCAGGGTGTAAATATACACATAAATTATATTTTTTATCCCTTGTTTAATTTTACACCCATTCAAACATCAAACAGTTGAACCAGCAAAACTCAATATCATTCTCTTTAAAAATACCCAGTGAGTGGCACGATGTTATTGTAGCGAACATTAAAACGTTTTCGCAGGCTTTGTACACAGCAAATTTTTTGAACTTGAACACTCCTGCTTGTCTAAATCTACTTAAAACATTTTTAGTATTCGTATGATGCATTGCAGCAGTACTTGTTCTTTGGTTGAGCCATTTCTCATTAAACATCCCGGCTCATTAGTAGCTTAATTGGGTCGTGTTTTTTTTTTTTTTTTTTTGATTATGTGTCAGTGCGTTTTATTAACTGAGAAATACGGAAATACTGGATAGTGTATACAATTTTATATTTATGGGTGTTATCATATATAAATCTATTTGCACCGACGCATAACTAATCAGCAAGAGCGGGCAATGAGGTCGGCCAGCTCATCGGACACCGCGTAGTGCGAATCGATGTTGTTTACGATATATCGTAATGGCGGCCAGCACACCAAAAACCAAGCAAAATAAATTACACCCTGTGTTAGAGTCCCTCAACTTGTTCGCCGTGCAATAAAAACGTGTGCTTTTCGTATCACAACTACACCGTGTGAAAATTATTACCAAACATGGCATCTGAAATATTTTTGAGAATTTAATGTTGTTATCATGTAATTTTTTTTCGGTACACAATCATGGGTTTTGGCACTTAAACGCAAAATGGCCCATGTAAGTCTATTTACATCAACAATAATGCGAATATAGCCAGAGATTGACTAACAGCTGATGTATACATCTCCCTCAAAGTCCTCACATTGTTAGTCAAAATTTACTAATACACTGGCAATCGGCTGGAATTTAACCTAACTACTCCGAAGACCTTGTAAAACATCAGGGGATAATATATAACATAGCTGTATACATGACATTAAAAATATGAAAATATTAGAACTACAGCTTATGGTAACATCTTTCTCAAAGACTCATCATCGTATGGAATTCGGTCCCTAAGGTTTTAGAAAATTTCTAAGAACATGTTACAACATCAGGGGGTAGTACATAACAGAGCAAGGGTGTGTAGGCATGACTAGAATGAACATCAAATAGTTTTGTATCACCAGCATGAAAGCAGAATTAAATCGATGACGTATCGTAATCGTAGAATTTTGTATATCTAGTGATGACTAGTAATTCTGTTTCAATGTATCGTTAATATCACAGCAAGGGCTAATCAATATCAACAAAATCATGATTACAAGTAGGACTATTTTTTAAAAATATTTCTACAGGCATATCAAAATTAGTCGATATAATTCATGATATAGAATAATTTATATTACATCCAATATATGTGACGTTTTTAACAACTTGGTATGTACTGTTCAACTAAATCAGTCTTCCAGAACTTGGGTGTTAAAAACTAGCAATGTAGCATCTGCTTTGTATCGCCTTGTGTATTCGTGTGAGCGACAGCGTCGTTGTGTCGCAATTACCTCTCAATAAATATATATTGTCGTATATTCATCGACAAGCTGTACGGGTCGTATAAACGTCCCCGTTGTGATGTGATTTAAGGCCCTCGAGCCTCTCGAGGCCGCGGGCCCCGGCGGCTGAAACGGGACAATCTGGTAAGCACAGGCTGCGTGTCTTCAGGCCCGGACCCACACCTCTTCACAAGCAGCCTGGAAATTATCACCTTAAGATTTATGGTGTGCTATCGTTCTAATGTATATGATTAATCACTGTCGTTTATTATACCAGTGCAATACTATTGATATGCATTTGCTACTAAATAGTACATTTTCTCCACGAGCCGGCTTACATCTGATTGCTTAGATGTATTGATATTTCTTATACATTACAAATTTCTGTCAAAATGAATAAAATCTTGCGATTTGAAGCAATCTCAAGTATTTGCTTGTATCACAACGGATTATTCATTCTTTTGAATCTTTCACTGCATTAAACAAATTCAAATCTTTAACCCCATGGTCGGAAATAAAAATATGCCAGCCGCTAGACCACGATGCCGTTAATTATATTTACTAGCACTCCCTTTTCATTTTAGTACTTTGGTGATGAATTTTCACACCCCATTACACAAAGTTCAGTTGATCGCTATTGAATACATTTTTTCCCATTGTTTAATAAATTGGAAAAAATCTGCGCATAATATTTTAATTTTCGTTTATTTTCAAATGATCTGTTTTTTCAAGCCATTTAACACTGTTTTGAAAAATCTTAAAGCTTCCAGAACCAATATTGTCTTATTCCATTATAATATTATCCAAGATTTTTCAATTTTGTATAAATGTGCACATACTCATATACTATTTTTGAATAAAATACTTGAGTGATTTTCCACATTTTTATTTTTATTTGTGACCGGTTTCGCTTGACTCTGTTTGATAATGCCAACGTGAAAGGTTGGCGAAACGGAAAATGTGGAAAATCACTCAAGTATTTTATTCAACAATATTAAAATGGAATTCCACCAAGTACTCTCTGTCAAAAATATTGAATTTCTTCACAATCATATACCTATAAACTTCACGCGACCCTTCACTTGAGGAGTATTATAAATTCTTGATCCATGTTACCTATGCTTGCATGTTTTTTTTCTTGCGTAGACGCTAGTATGAAATATGTAATCATCGAATTTCCAATTGGTTTTTATTTATTTGAAAATTTTGCACTTTCGAAAGTATGATTAAACAAAATATTTGAAATTATTAAAAATATATATATTGAAAGTTCTTCCGGCGGCACTGCTCTGGCCCAGTCAGCTGCAGCAGCTCGTGTCTCCGGGCAGCCTTTCTCGCTCGCCGGCGGCCGCGATAAATTCAAATCGGCGTTTGATTGAAAAACCTAATCGTCCCCTGCGCTAATCAGCGCCGCGGCATGCCGCACGCCGCACGCCGCACGCCGCACGCCGCACGCGGCACGCGGCACGCAGTCCGCCGTGTCCGCAGACGGGATTCCTGTCCGGACGGTCCCCGTCTCGCACGGTGAGGTAACGGTGTCCGCGCCGGCTATCGCGTGATCTACGCACGGCGAGCCATGCTGGCCGTGGCGGTGCGTATCGATCAGTGCTGGGCACAATCGGACAATTCGATCGATCGAAAATAAAATATCTGATATTAATATTGACATAATAAATACGTTGTTTCATTTATAGGATATGATTGTTAAAAATTCTTGCTTAGTACCACCAGTGATTCGTTGGTATAGTTGGTAATGCACCGGTCATGATGTTAGCTTGGAGATGCGGGTTCAAATCCCACACAAATCACGATGATATGTGTTTCTTTAATCGATTTTCAATATTTGAAAAAATGTACTTAATCATTATCAAAATATATATCGACTTAAATTTAAACCGAAAAATCGTACAAAAAATCTATATACTATAAAATTTCAGCAGCTTGTTTTTATTACTAGATTTAAACACACTTAAAAAAAATACTTTGATATCTAAATAATTTTTTTCTTGGTATATTTTGCAGAGTATGAAAATTATTTATTGAACGCCTTCTTCCGGTGGGCCACCGGGGAGGTGCGAAAATGGTTCCCAATGCCTTCATTTTAAACGCCATAATGATACTCACAGCATTTTCATGGTGTGTTACAGCGAATCCGCTTAATTCGTTTTACTTTATTTGAAATACATTATACTGTATGTCTAATAGAAGGACCTAGGGATCCACTACACTATTTTCCCCTTAAAAAAACCACAAACACTGGTTCAGCATGAGTATATGCTCAGTGAAATGGTCGCCAACCTCCTCTGAGGAGAGGCACTTGATGAAGAAAATATGTATAATATATAAATTCAAGTGGGAATTGTATAAATACTGCGTTGTATAATATCAGTTGATGTCGTACGATCTAATGAAAATATTTAAAGTAATGAGTTTAGTTTCACAGCGAGTTTTAAATAAAATATTGAGTACAATCGTGCTAATTTTTACTGCTTTTTCAAACATTTTTTAAAAATATTTTCAGTATGTTTTCAATACAGCAAGCCACATGCTTCGTGCGTTCATGTTTCTTTATTTTTATCGAGTCTTTGAAAGACGTCACTGAAGCAAGAGGTATTTCTAAATAATCTCATTAAAACAATTCTCGTCGATTGTCTGCGCACTTGTCTGTCATAGTATTCGTGTAGGAGTATCAGATGTCAAATAGAATATCCAATATAACGGATTTGTACAAAAATCCAAGGAGCAAGTGACCGGAAGGAATTTTTCCTGACCTGATTATGAATCCAATTATTATTGGAACCCTGAAAGTGTGATTCAACACTCGGCATGTTGGATTTGGAATTTTCACCTACACTAATAATGCTTTGTGCACACGTGGACAAGCCCACGAAACTTGTAATGGACAATTTTTATTTGACTTACCAGTACCTTAGAAAAGCTATGCTATGAAGATGGGGTGCTTGTCAAATCACAAAAAGCTTACTTTTGAACAAAATACATTTTAAATTACTTTCAGTATTGTTCTTTTAGCACACTCATTGAATTTGTCCTTCCGGTTTGTCCTGCAGCTTGTCTTCCGGCTTGTCTCTCTGGTTGTCTCCGTGCACATGAGACTCGCCGGCCGACGTCTGCGGCTTACACGAAGCCCCACAACTGGCGGTATTCGAATTCGATCTGATCGATACCGTTGGAGGACGCCCTGTATAACATTAGCCACTCCGAACAATGGGCGACATTACGCAACGCACTAATTATATCGATCACTCCCTTTTTTTTTAGTTACGACACCGCGACACTTGTAATTTATTTTCGGTCGGGTGCGCTATGTGTTGCAGCAGCACCCAAATTGGTCGCCATAAATATACCACCGACAGATCCGCTCTGTTAAAGAAACGCCTATCAGAGGGAATTTATAAAATGACAAGACTTAATTTATGATTAACAAATCACAGCAGTGGGCTGTCAATCTATTGATGTGTGAAATATTTCCAATTGTCCAATTTTTTTAAAAATAATCTTTTAGCTATACATTTATCTGTACTCAAACCAGTCATAACTATTACAGGTTTAAAGATACCATTTCAAAAGAGCTTAGGGACCGCATATATATTGACCGGTTATAAGAAATGTATTAAGGTTTTTATATATTTTTTTGTATTTATATTTTTAAGCATCGATTATTTCAGTGAAAAATATAAACGTTAAATTTGTAGTACGTCTTACTAGCTAAAAATAGAAATAAAAAAGTATTCAGTTGTTTAAAAAAAATAATAATGCTTTTATTACATTTTAAATGTATATTTTTTTTATAAGGTTTGAGTCAAATACAAATAAAATCAAATGGTTAAGAGAAAGTTATCACTCAGCCCATTAGAGTTCATTCTTTGGGATATCTTACTATCCAATGCTTTGAATGCACGCTGTAAGCTATTGTTTCAACAGAGTTGATTCATTTATTATATTAAATTTACAATGCTTGTCATATCGTGATTATATTTAGATGTGTATGCATAACTTTGTATGTCAACAATCAGTGTAGTTTGATCTACAAGTTGTCTCACATATCAAATGCCTTGATAGATAATCCCGTAAAGAAATCGATACTGCGGATTGATTTTATG
Organism: Atopsyche davidsoni; assembly: GCA_022113835.1. NCBI lineage: Eukaryota > Metazoa > Arthropoda > Insecta > Trichoptera > Hydrobiosidae > Atopsyche > Atopsyche davidsoni. The sequence continues at coordinate 1,327,116 of JAILWY010000006.1, read as the reverse complement.
TACTCGAGCAAGTTGTCTTTACTGTCTCACTTTCTATTTCTTTACATTTTTACACCGACAGTGCTCCAACACATTTATCACCGCTAAATGCGCGCAAATGGTTCAGAAGTATCGTGTTCCGAGCACCAAATATAGCCGGCAATATCTGTACAAGACGGCAATTATTACGCGCTATTACAGGTGTGCGGTACCAGCTGTCGTGTACGCAGGTACACCAAACCCGCAGATCACTATCTAATTGTAATGAAAACTTTTACTTTCGTTTTATTGTGGTTCTTGGTGTTTTCTCTTGTGTACATATGCACATAATACCTCTTCACATACTATTGATAAAGTCTAAAGAAACAAGCATTATCAATCATTTTCCTATCTCATCGTTTCAATCACCGCCTCAAAGGGTTATTTAAAATTGATGTGTGTCGACGTACTCGTGTTTTAAGTTGTAATGTTTATTTGAGTTTGATGTTTAAATACGAATTGCTTTTAATTCAATTAAATATTTTTGGAATGCATGAAATGTGAAACGTGAATGGAATGCATGAAATATAAAACGTGAATGAAAATATTCAACAAATTTTTGGAAAAATATTTTATACATTTTGCATATATATTTCAAACTGTATATGTCAATATATACTTTTTTTTAATTGATTTTTATTATTTAAAGGCATCTTGTTAATAATTTACTTTCGATTCGGTTACTTTGGACATAAATATTCAATAAGCAGATTTCATGTGATTTTCGTAAATCTTATTTAGGAAATCAGACTGTGTGAATTTTATAATTTTATTTAGTTTCATATCTTGTGTGGGCCGTATATGAAATATATATGTTTTTTTTATCAAAGCAACAGTATTGTAAAATTATTTATTGACTTCAAAATATATTCATGGATGGGCACTGCGGTGTGAAGATAAGTTTTTCGTTGGATTCGCATCTCTCCGGCGTTGCCGCTCGCTCTCGGCGCTCACAATAACATTCCAGCTGTGAAACCGGAAGTAGTTAGAGCAGAGGTGTCATGGCGGCCGCCTGGGAAGTGCGCATGGCTGGACGCAGCATCCGATGTACAACAAATGTGCACACAAGCTAAACCTGCCTATTGAATGTCGGCGATCCGCTTCTACCTCATACCTCAGCTGATATTGTATTCATATTTTATATCATTACATAAACATTTTCTACTTCCTCATACAATATATACTCCTTGATTATACATTTTTAATGCCGTATGCGTTGAGAGGTAGAGAATTTCAAAACATTGCTTAAAATTGTCCGTCATTCGTACTATTAAATGTTACGTTTAGTTAATCTCTGCACACTACGATTTGTGACCACAAACCGCTAATAAAGTTTATTGGTAAAATGGTGTATGTTTGACCGGGAATATATATTTTATTTCGTACGATACTGACTATGAATTCAAAATCTATGTTTAATGTAAACTAGGATGTGATATAGGTTCCCCATTTGGTTGATTAAAATCAGTTGATTACACGCAAAGTATATGCGAAGACTACCTCCTATCAAAATTAACAGTAACAGACCACATAGCAGCGTTTGTTCTTTCGCACACGAATTTCGCACACGATATTCGCGTCTAACTCCACACCAGAAGCGTTAGGGTTCAAAGCCTAGTTCAAAGGTGGGCATGCGAGGCTTCGCTGTCTGTACTGGCTCGCTACAACCGCAATAATACGACAGAGAAGTTACCGGCCTCGGCAGGGGTCCAAATTATAGAGCACCACTTGCACTGTGCTCTGTTCTTTCTGATCTCGCCGCACAGTAGAGATCCCCAGTTAGATGGAACTCAGGTCAATATATTTTTAATATGTGTTAAACACTTTATAGTCCAATGAGTAGCAGTTTGCTTGCCTACCTACTTCATTCATTCGCGGTCTCACACTCTTAAAAGACATGTGTGATTGTACGCTTTTCGTATGAGCTATCTAAGCCGGTATGCTTCCCACGCTAAAAGGTGTACTTAAAAAAAAAAAAGTTATGTTTGCAGCTGATTGTCCAGAGAAAAATCCATGTAAAAAAAACGACATTTGAAGATGAAACTAACGTGGACGCGGACTTTGCGAAAGTCGGGAGTACAGCCGAAATAATAAGACTGGCTCAGGGTAAACATATGTTTAGTAAGATTAAGAGAGTGAAGCGAAGGCACTTTAAGAATTTTTGATATTCTTTATAGAGTGCCTCTCCTCAGAAGAGGTTGGCGACCATTTCACTGAGCATATACTCATGCTGAACCAGTGTTTGTGGTTTTTTTAAGGGCAAAATAGTGTAGTGGGTCCCTAGGTCCTTCTATTAGACATACAGTATAACGTATTTCAAATAAAGTAAAACGAATTGAGCGGATTCACTGTAGCACACCACGAAAATGCTGTGAGTATCAATATGGCGTTTAAAATGAAGGCATTGGGAACCTTTTTCGCAACACCCCGTAATTCACCGGAAGAAGGCGTTAAATAAATAATTTTCATACTCGCATGAAAGCAGTTTTATATTGGAAGTCTGAGCATTGCTACTGCCCAATAGTATTATTATACAATTCAGATCTCATACTTCTTTTGCAGCAAGCTACAGAAATGATAGCAAGAGCACATCTCTCACGTTCTCACCTTCACACGTTCAGGGTATGCACAAGCAACAGCACGGGGAGAGCGGGGAGGAATTTTCGATATACATTTTCTAAAATGGCGTTTTCGGGTTCGTCGATCCGGCCCACTGTGCGCCGCACCCCGGGTTTAATTTGAATGGCTCGCTTTCGCATTAAAACATCAACCCGGGGCACGAAGTCGGCGCTTCACGTGGCAGAGCACGGAGGAGCGTGCTAATGGGGGCTCTACCGTTACGAGGGCCGATAGCTTCTCTTGCTCATCGCCGCTCGGCGCCGAGTGCAAAAGCAATTTCAAATAAATTGCGCGATTGTCAAGGCGATAATTTAGTGGCCGGAAAAAAGGCCGATGAATACGAGACCGAGATGCTTTGAACTTCATCGGCGGGTCTAAATGGGTTAGCAGTTGCTGTAATATATGAGCGGGTTTTTTTTTTTTTTTTTTTTTTTCAGGCTGCGTTATTAATTCTGAGGTGGCAACACCGGACCACAAGGGAAATAGACCAAACCTTAATGAGATATAATTTATGTGATTAATTATAATATATAAAAGCGGCTGTGAGCGTTTGTTCTTTGAAATAAATTAATATTTTTAATAAGCCAATAATTTGTAGTATTCCATTACTTTGTGATTTTAATTGATACCGTTTAAACTCTTGGTAAGATTTTAAGTAGTAAATAAAATCTTGTGCCTGAAATGTAATGATTTGTTTTGATTTCACGTTTTTGAAATCCCTTTTTATGCATGAGTTGAAGAATATGTTAATTAAATAAGTAAGGACTAAATAAGAAGGATACTTCAAGTGTTTTTAATTTACAACATTCGAAAATGTCGGTTTAATAAAATAACATGAAAATCGTTTTTTTTTTTTAAATATCTCTATTAAAAATAGAGATATAAGAGTTGTCAGTATTCATGTTTAATTAATGCATTATTTAAATATCATTGCTTTTATATAAGAGCCATTTAAACCGCTTCAAGGTTATTAAACACTGCAGTTTGATGATTTTACAACTCTAAATGATCTCGAAGTTGTACACGAGCGGTATAAGATGTTATGATAGTCGACAATCAATCTTCGTAATTACAAGAATCACGCTAATCGTCATGCAGTTACTTGCAGATCAGAGACAGGTCCAACGACGATAGAAATTAACCACACGCACTGTCTTTGTAATCGAAACTTTACAACGGACTTAATAGTTTTACTAACGATACTCGCATAACCTGCGTAATAATATAAAATAAAAACTAACGATAATATAACCATTAGGGATAATCAATATATATATATATTTGAGAATCTTCATGAATGTCTTATTTAGCTCCGTAGAGATTTGAATCAACATAGTTAAATTATGCTGTGACGTCATAAATATTTTAATTAAATAATATGATGCTGTCTTAAATTATAAGCATATGGAAATCGTTAAAAAAGTAACAAAACCTTAAAATTCCTCTACGACCACTTCACACTCGGTTCGTTGACACAAAAAATAATTATTATATATTCGCAATAAAATTTGTTTTAAAACAGAGCCTGCACTCCCTTTTATAGCATGCGCTATAAATACAAAAAAAAAACTCGCCGAGATTATCTCATTTTCATGAAACACGCGAAAAATTTGCATAGAGTGATATATAATATTTCGAGCACACCCACACAAAACCTGCAAAGTGACAACTTTACGGCAGAATATACAAGGAGTGGCAATGGACGACATATTTATGTATTTCATACCGTGAAACCTTAAATACTCTCAGGTGTAATTTTATTGAAGGATTATTATTTTTTTATACATCCGACACATTTAGCAATAACTAGATAAACGTGCTGGTTACGAACCCATTCATTGCTATCGCGAAGCCATATTTTCTTCAACCACCGTAACCACGTTACTGAGCGAGAATTTTAATCCTCACCTGCAAGACTACTAAATACTTCATAAAAAAATATTTCGTCTTTGTTAAAGTACAAAATAAATAAATAAAATATTTATTTCCTTATACATTGTGTATAATTATTCTTAAAACAAGCTTCAAATCATTCACGTAAGTATATGACGCGCAGTGTATTTATTTACACGTTTCACACATAAACTGCATGTTTTCTAAAGTCGTGTTCAATCTTGGTAATACTTTATGCTTTCGAGTGCATTTTCACACACAGCTTTGCTCCCATATCGATATTGAAGACGCCAGAAAGAATGCAAACTGCCGAGTGCATACGAGAAGGCGCATCGCGAAGAGTCCCCCGGTAATTGGCTGCCTCCATCAGCTCTGACCTTCGGCGAAGAATTCCTCTGCCAGCTCGTGCAGTCGGCGTGCCCGCACCTTTGGTATTTCGGAGTCAGCTTCGTTCAGGCCGATCGTTTCCCTGCCAAAGAAAGAACTTTTAACTTGAATATATTTTGAAAAAAAATATACCTGGAACAGCAAAAAGGGTGCATTTTAATATTTAGATTATATCATTTTTTTCTATCAATAATTTATTTAAAATCAATAAAGTATTCCCCGATTTACACAGTACTTTAATTACGCATACAAGATTTCACTTTTTTCTGTGGTAATTTTTTTAATTCCATTCTATTATAAATTCCATTTATTCGGTCTTCCCAGCGTGTATGAAGTTCAGATTTTCGAAGACATGGTTAATTCAACAAATTATTGTGACAGTGTTTCTGATGAAGATAAGTCTAAACCTGTCGCGTTTACAGCAAAAGTCATTCGTGAAGGACTTGAATCAGGGTGGATTTTACACAAAATGACCTGAATTTTAAACGAGCTCTGCTATTTCAGCGAGACAATATAAGGAGTTCTATATAAATTGGACCAAAAAAACAAACACAATTGGTAATTACGGATTTTATTACCAAGCTTCGCCGATCTGAATTGCTTCTAATTCATCCAACATCGAACTTGAATCGCATCAAGTATGTGACATCATAGTCTTAGAAAGTGATGACAGTTATTAAATTGTTGGTTGATTTTTTTAAATTTGTATACAATATATAAAATGAATTACACACAAATGCCTGTTTATGAATTTAGTTTTATTTTACGTTCAAATAAATGACTGAATTATGCAGATTTTTTTTTTTTTTTTTTACATGTAAAAACGTACGATTTTGCTTTGCATAGTTTTCTAAAGCACTTGTCTTCAGTGTAAATCAGGGAATAAGTGTATACTCCTGAAAACCGTTTTCAAACTACGGCTGCTAGTAATCACCGAGTGTATCCATTACTGACTGATAGAATAATGCCGTCGATCTGGTACAGTTATCGCAAATAGACTGATCAGTAAATTGATAGTTCTAGGCGAATGGCGCAAATATCCCATAGCATTGAGCTACCCGCGAGTTAGCGACACACTTCCAACTGCACGCTGATTGGCGAGACTTCCTCCGCGGCATCATCACCCCACTTTTCCCTGAACCTGACCCCGCCGCGGCGGTGCCCCCGGAGGCTCAGCTGGCGTCCCCCGCGAAGGCTCTGCGATGATTCGGCCAAGCACTCGATGGTAGGGCGAGATTAGCTCGCGGATTCGCCTGGCTCTGTTGATTCGACTGGAAAATTACAGGCCAATCTAGATGATGTGCGCCCACGCGGCTGTGATTGATTGTGGCTCCGGTATTCTTTATCCCACTTTGCGGTTGTTTATTGGGTCGATCGAATTAGGGGTCGTGAGATTGAATGTGATTTTCACGAGGCTCGATCAGCGGTTGAACACATGTATCTTTTATACGTTCATTATATGAATCTTCATTTTAGTGGGGTAATTTTCTGCGATGTGTGTTTTTTAATATTTTTTTTATTTTTTACGGCTATTGTGGTCTAGGGCTGTCTTCTTTTTAATTACCGCAGTACTGCAAATTAGAGATAATATTAAGCGTCAAGTCTAAGAGCACGTAACCCAGCATTGTTAATCGACAACACCAATCAGAAAAATTTAAATGCAAAAAGTTAGATACATCTCTTCTCCCAAATGTGAGATGTTTTTATTTCTTATAAATTTAGTTTTTAATATGATAAATATGTATTTTTCCGATTGATGTGTAGGAATTTGGAGATTCGTTATGTACCTGTTCTAAGAATCCTAAACATTTATGACTCTTTTTTTTTAATTGGAATTAAAAGATTAATTATAAACCCTCTCGGTGGGATTAATTTGAAAATTAAAAAAAAAAATCTTTAACAAACTTTTGTTTTGAAAAGTCGTCATTTTATCCAATTTTTCAACATCTTCAAGATTTTATTTTACCCTAAAAATGGACGTTAATTAAATAATAAAAAAAATAGATAAATATAATTTATAGATTTTTCAATATTCTGTAAAAAAATCAACTTTCTCAATAGAATAATATAGTAAAAATTAAATAAATCAAATGACACGATTTCGCCAGGTAAAATGGTCCTTTATTTCTGGCAGACACGAAACAGGGGTGACGTCAATTCGTTTCTTGACATCTATTAAAAAATATATTTAAGCTCATCGCGTCACTTTTTATACATTAATTGTATTAAATTTGTGCGTATTTTGCGAGTAAAATAAAAAAATTGTATTTTGAAGTATGTATGTATGGTGAAGTAAAACGGAGTTAGGGTAAAAGCACCGCTCTTAACCCGTTGATTACATGTGTAAGGGTACAATAAAGGAATATATTAAATATTAAACAATAAAAATAATTTAATATCATTCTAGTGTTTTCTTTGTTTAGATGTGTTGTTGTGGTGTTAATTTTAACTTTCCTCGCTTTCTCGTCCGCAGATATCCTCGGAGGGTGCGGAGTACCTGCAGGCCACCCGCTCGCGGATGAACAAGGCCACGCCGCCCAAGCCCGCCACCAACCCGCTGCAGTTCGTGAAGGTCGCCCCCTGCGGCCTGTACAAGCAGGCCCAGGACCAGCTGCGCCGCTCTGAGGAGGTCAAGAAGACCAAGGAGCTCAAGAAGGAGGAACAGGAAGACTGGCAGTCGGTGAGCGCGAACCTCGACTATCACTGATGACAAGTCAAAGTCGATAATTTCTAAAAAAAATATTGATAGAAATCATCACTCAACGTAGCGCGTGCTCACGCCAATCATTATATATCCAATGCACACAAATCTCAATCAAATATATTTAGTCTACTAATTCCTCTGATTCTGATGTCGGTGTTTCGTACAGATAAATTATACACTTATCATAATTAAATTAACCCATAAAAGAATCAAAAGTGAATCTTTAAAAATAATCTCAACGTTCCCACAGTATTATCACTGATGCATCAGGTTTTTTTTTTATTTTATCAAAAATTAGTTATCCTTTATTGTCTTTATACACTTGGCGTGGATATCAAACAACTGATAAGGCTTCAAGGCGGATGCCGCCCTGGTATTTGAACAATTTCAAAGCCTAAAGTTGCCTAAACGCGCTGCGACACAACTGACAACTGAATGCTGACTGTTCAATAGCGTCCTTTTTTGAATTGTTTGCTTAGACATAACTATATCAAACACTAAAAATTAAAGGACGCTTATTACCGTTCGGTCCTTGTGTTGGATCATCTTCGGGGATTCGGAGATTCCGAATTATCGAAGGACAGAAAACGTCAAGCAGCTCAACACCCAACCAAAAATCACAGAATAACAACGGCGGCCGAAATCTATAAAAACTACCTGCTGTTCGGCTGTCGGTTGTGCTGTAGGCAGCTTGTCTAGGCAGCTTGAATAGACACTGACGGACAGCGCTTCTAATCGATGCAAAGGGGTATGCGAGGTATTCGGGGAGCCGGTCAGTGCTTTGCCTGTCGTGGGCGGTCACCGTGTGCCGACTCAAATATGGGGATTTTTAATTAGTAAACACAGGTTGAGACCTCCGGCGCTCGCGGCCCGTGCCCGTGTGAAGCTGGAATTTTCCTTAAATATTAAATACGTGCCGGAGCGCATAAACAATATTCATAATGGGGCTTTACGATTTAAGTTTTGAATTTTAAATCTCCCTGTCCATTTTTTTTAATGAATATTCACTGTGACCGCTGCTGCTTTTATCCACGATAGGATGGTTTAATTCAAACATTTTGTTTTATTATTAACGCATTTTTTACGACGTTTGATTTGTATTGTATGTTTTATCAAAATATACTCAAAGAATAGATATGCTTACTCCAAAAGTATGTGTTGATATTCATTGTGTGCACCCTTGTTTTCTGCAGAACCTGGACAATTGGAAGAGCTCTCGGCGGAAGCGGGTAGAGCACATCATAGAGAGATGCGTGGAGGTCAAGAGGATCGAGGAGGAGGAGCAGGAGCGCCAGCGCCGCCGCTCCAAGACCTTCAACGAGATGATGGAAGACAGGTGAGCAACTGCCACGATACGCTTAGGCAGGGAAAATCACGTACAAAATAACCCTTCACTGCATCAAATGGGGCATTAACGATTAGTGCGATAGTGTCTATAAGGATACATACTACAATAACCTCGAAGACCCTCAGATCAAATTTTGAATGAGTAATAAGTTTTTTTTATATTCTCTGTCCCCTCTAATTTATCGGTCACTCGTTCAGATATCTGAACTTGAATGTAACCTGCAGGTCAAATGTATATTTTTTTTAAATAGCTGAGCCAACAGCTGAGTTGGTAAGTAAATTTGGCACGTATTAATTAATTTGCAGGAATCGGATGACGCATGCTCGCTTTATCAAATTATGTAGGCATCGACGGGTGTTCGGCACACCGGGAAGCCAAAGCAGTGTTCAAAAATTTAATGTCACTCCCCCCTCTGCGGACTTCAGTTTATTTAGATTTCAGTTGTGTCAATCCGATTGTGGGGGTTTTTTAATCCTGCTTTTTTGCCGATCATTTGAAGTGGACTTAGGGGGTGGGTTTTCATGTATTGCGCGATCCTCGAACCATATTATCTGATTACGAAAATGCTAAGCCAGTGTCGTGTGCACTTCTCGCGAAGTGTGATACAATTCGTGCGTCGATTTCACTGCCTGGGTGGTTTGAATTTCTTAAATACTAAAATATATAAACTGTGCTTCATTTAGTCTATAAAACAATGTTGTGATACTTGTGAAAACTGTGGTGGTAATTATTATTAGTTCAATAATATTGTTCAGTTGTTTGTGTTGGGAGGAAAGAATAAGGCAGGTAAGCAATCATACACGATTGCTATTTTGTCAGGCATGATGTTTTGAAGCCAAAAACCATCAAATTTTATATCTAAACCATAGTTTCCCAAACTATTTTGTCCCGTCGACCCCTTGTCGAGTTTTCCTGTTTTTCGTCGACCCCCTGCCTTGCTAATATTGAATTTTTACAAATTCATCAACTTCAAACACATTTTTGACATCTGATATACAGGGTGCGCCATATTTTATGTCGGTGTGTAAACATTGAATATTTTTGACATTTATAAACCGATTGACTTAAGTAAACATGTTTTGAAACATTAATTCAGTACAATCGTTGAAAATATCGTGGCCGACATGGCTAATGGGATCCACTCTTGTAGACCCCCATTTACAGTTCATGGACCCCCAGCTTAATTTTTCGCTGTCACCGACTCCTTGCAGGGCAGAATCGACCCTTGACCACTTTGGGAACCTATGATCCAAACTGAAGAAGCAAGTAAACACAACTACTAGACATCTGGTCGATTGCTAATCTTGCGCTTGCTTACATATCATCCAGATATCTGTGTAGCCTCGTACAACGCGAAATCGCATCTCATTCGCGGCGCAAAGTCGCTCGTCTCGTGCCGGCGGGGAGGGCGTATGAAAAACGACATCCAAAATGTCAGCCGCAACTGTCGACAATAAGACCACTCCACAACTGTGTTTAAGGTGAAACTTTATTGCGGGGCTGTGTGACTGCCGCTGTCGGTTAATTGCGGGTCGCGGAGCAAGCCGCGCCGTCGGATCTGCGGATTTTTTTTCGCCGATTCGAGAATGGTTTCCGCGAAACCGCACGTTTTTGCGCCGAACGAAAGTAATAAACTATTAATATTGTATGAGAAACGGTATTTTATAATTGTGCAGGCGATCCACGTCAGCGGGCTCTTTGTTTTCGAATGGTCGCCGATTTGTACTAATGATTAAATACGTGGAATGTCGTCATTGTGTTATTTTCGTTTCCCTCGAGATCGATTTCATTTTGTCGTGTTCACCTGTCGAGTAGAGTGATATCAATTTAATAATCAATCGAGTAGAATTTATCAAACCCAAAAAAAAACTTGTAACTTGCATACAAAAAACTTTTTACGTCTTAATAATGATTTATATTGTAAATTATGGGGAATTTTAAAATTTTAAACCAGGATGACTCTGTTTGGTTCTGATTGATGAGTTAAATTTTAAATTATCTAGATTTTTAATGCTTTAATTAATTATTTAAATACAAGGGTATTTTGACATTTAACCAGAATTTTTAGTAGCATACAAAATTCGGGATAACATAAAAAAAAAATTATTATTTAAAACATCAATTTTATATCTTAAATTAGACTTAATTTTCTTTTCTTTTAATTTTCTGGGATTGTACTGACATCAGATTTTTAAGACAATTCTACCCCCCTATATACCCCTATATCTGAAAGTATTAGATTGTGTGTTTGAATATGGCGTATATATTTTTTTTTCGTGGGTTTATCATCGCATAGCATACACAAAAATTTACTTTTTTTTTTTTTTTTGTGATTAAAATTAAGATTCTCTCGAGTTATTCTCTCATGCAGCCCAGGAACTGAGAGCCGCTTTCCCTCGGAAGTGCGATAGGCCGAATCAGACCGCTCCGCGCGTTTCTATTAGTGATGGGCACAATCGACTATTTTTTTTATAATATCGACTGATCAGTCGATTGACTTTAAGTTTTACCTGAATTCATAGTATAATAAATAAATGCAACAAATTAGACTATCTCCGGTTGCAAAGGTTTCCGAGTTGAATATCTTATCACCTAAATTGCAATTATTGGATAATTTTTTGATTAAATCACACAGTTTACAGTCAAATGTGAAATAATCCTGACTCGATTTTCGCTACCAATTTAAAGCCATTTTTCGGATTAAAACGGAAAAAATATATTATCTTCACTCTTTAGTCAATATAATCGAGATCTACGTTCTGACCATCCGAACATTCGGATATTCAACTGAGATTGTCTCCCATCATTTTCGGTTTTACAACCCCCCCAGCGGATCTTAGCTCCTTCGTTGTAGAATTTTTCTAGAGTTATCTCTTCACCCACCACCCTGAAAAGGAGGGTTAGAGTTTCTCTGTCGATCATTCCTTCTCTCTTAGCTGGGTTGTTCCTGTTTAACGGCGCCGGGGTTTCGCCGTTTACCCTTTTCAATCGATTTTTCTAAATAATCGATTATTCGATTGTGCTCATCGTCGGTTCGTATTCCCGCCCACCACCGGCGCACGAGATCCGCGATCACGCTAGATTATTATTATCGAGGCAAATTACGCCCAACCAACCGTGCCTACACTTGGCTGGCTAGTGCACTCTGAACAAATAAATTAAATACGTCTTCCGTTCGTACTCGATAGCTGGCCATGATGCATTCGCGTTGTGGCGAACCAGTTCGGAAATACGACAACGCGAAATGCATCAATTTTTTTTATTTATTTTATCGGTACGCTGTACGAGAATTTTTTTTGTTGTTTTAAATATGCCGCTCGATTTGGTGGTGACATACAAAAGTGTGTGCTTCTAAATTGCTCGTGAACAAAAAAAGTAATAAAAATTAGTCTCAATTTATTTTGAATATGTGTACATGTGTTCAAAATACAATAATAAATATTTAACTGTTCACACACTTGTATATTTTATATGATTAAAGACGTTTTTTTTTTTGTAAAAAAAGTAGGAGCGACAGAGAAACTTACCTCCTTTGCTCACTATTATGGCTAAGAAATATGATGATTCTGATAGGGCTTCTGGTTAAAAATCGTTAGATCTTTGCCGATTTTGGTGTATTATTATGTAAATTCTTTCACTTGTCACTAAATAACGAGATCGTTAAGGGTGAGGTCAAACTCCTCCGACAAAGTTTCTATTGCTCTTTTCCCAATTCAAAGCAAATGCAGAGGAGCTCCCATCAGGCCATATGAAAGTAGAAGCCTCCTAATTTGTTTATAAATGCAATGTTCCTATTTTTTCTCAAAAAAAATGGCTATGCTTACAATTCGGCACGTGACTATCCCATAGCCTGCGCGCAGGTTGTGTGGCTTACAAAGTGTGGCTTAAGCGGTAGCGTACGTGGATTTCTCCATTTTCATTATTGAGCTTGTGTAGGGAAAAGTATGTGTGAAAAAGCCCTTTTTTTGCACGAGTTGCCATGGAATGATCAACGACCGCCGCGTTGGCTTCCCGATGCTTTGCTACGTTTACGACTTGTTTACAATGGCAGCCATTGTCTGCGGATAGTTCTGAGATTGTAGAAATTAAAATCGCCCAGCTTTTCTTTTCTGCTTCGTGCTTATTTGCAGACGCGTGCCGCCGTAGCTAATGTATGTCTTAAAAGAGCAACATGTTTTTTTTTTTACTTCATATTCTTGTTGTCGTTGCAAGTAAACCAGCAATCAAGTCTGAATTAATGCAATGGGAAAAATATATGTAGAATACCTGCATAATAGATAATTAAAATTTGTGTTTCCATTTTTTTATATTTTAAAGTAGCGATGTCTTATTATCATTCTATGTAATTAATTAAATTATCAACGTTTTTCTGAAAAGATAAAAATATGTAGACTATCTATCACCTACAATCTTTGTGGAAAACATTGAGTTAATATATACTTGAACATATTTTATGGCTGAAAACGAGTTTTAATATTAAAAAGAAATATGTTCTGCATATGTGCATATCGCTCATAGACATGCAACAGCTAATAGGAGCAAATAAGATATGGAACAACACATAAGCCAATTGACATACTAGAATCAGTTTGTGTTTTGAGCAAATTTTTAGTATGCAGAATGTTATATGATCAGTCAATTATTTTTGTACATTTTTTTGATAATGTCCTCTAGAGCCGGAAGGAGGTCTAGCCGCATGCCGCTGCCCATCTACAGCGAAGAAGACAACAATGACTTGAGCGACCTTGGCATCGGCACCAGCAGTGCTTCTGGCAAAAGCAGTCTGTCTGAGGACTGCGACAACCATAGTCTTGCAGTAAGTCTTGGCCAATATTATCCACGACTCAAGCGTCCTGTAATTATAATTGTGTTTATTTGCGATGCATTCATAACTGTCAATTTTTTAAATTATTTCAGAGTGATGGTATGGATTTGGATAAAAATCATTCCGACCTAGACAACATGTCTAGCAGTGATGTTGGAATCAGAAAACTCGGCTCCAGTGCAAACGAATATGACACATGCACCACAGCTACCATCAGTTCTCCAGAACCCGAAGAGTACACATATGAGGGTGCCATACAAAGTTACAAGTCCAGGGTCATATCCCGAACACAGTCTTCTGACATTCTCTCCCCAAAGATTAACGGTACGAATGACAAGGTCAAGGAAAAGTCTCCAGAAAAGTTCACCAATGGAAGCTCACCTATGAGGAGAACTTCTCTTGGAAATAAAATTGAAAACAAACTATCATCATTCGAGCAAAGGAGGGCTTCCAGTGTCGATCTGAACAACTCCGAATCCAACAAGAAGGCTCTTCCTAAAGTTGATATTTTGAAGAGGAGAGAACTCTTTGAAAAGGAAAGTTCTCCAGAATCTAATGGTGCTCCTAAAATCACACTAAAGAAAGCTTCAAATGATTTAAGCAACACTAAAACCATCAAAGAGCGTTTGTCTCACCTGGAGAAGTTGACAGAAGACGTTAGCACTACAGACAAAACTATCAGCCGATTGCCCGCCGAGGCAAGTAGCATCAAGGACAGACTCTCCAGCCTTGTGAAGCACACATCTGACACAGACAAAATACTAATAAAGACATCCAATGGTAATCTAAACAATTCACCATCAGTTAAGGATAGACTCTCTTGTTTAAAAGTTCAAAATACACATGAAAAGGTCATTGTCAATAATATACTGTCAGCAGGTATGACTCAGACAATCAAAGAGAGGTTGTCCAATCTTGATTCTGCTTGTAACAAAGATGTCAACTTGTCTCCTGAAAGAGAAGTCGAATGCAAAATCAAGCTAAATGGCTTTGAAGACAATGATTTTAGAGAAGATTCTTCCTTCGACAGCCACTTAACAAATGACAGCAGCGAAAGAAACAGCAGCCCTGAAAGTGGTCTTTACGATACTAAACGCTTCCATCGTTCTCTTGACAGTCTTGATACTGATGATAACTTACCAACAGAAAAGTTTGAGAGAATTCAGAGCTCAGATGATTTATGTGGAGAAAATGGTACTGGAGCTGATACTGACCGTGAAGACAGTGGCATTCACACTGGAGATGTTTCATGTGCTGTGTCACAGGCCGATGAAGCTACAGATCATCTCTCTCTGACACTGCTAGGAACATCCACTAATTCTCAAGATACGGTCATCCATGCAGAAGGTTTCCTGAGTGACTCTCCTCAGCCAGATCTGGACGACATCAGCAGTAAGGAGGAGTTCTACCAAGCGATGTCTCATGCATCCGCTACTGCAGAAGATGATCCACTCACCGTGGAAGACAATACAGAAATCTTCTTCGACAAAGAAGAAGAGGACACGGTTAAATCCCTCGAGCCAGATAGCAGCGTAAGTCTCCACGATAGTTCAGCTACATCTGAAAGTGAAAATAATGTAGTTTTTGAAGGGAAAATGTTGATTCATCTTAATTTTAAAGATATCTGTTCAAAAATGAATTCTATAGATGAGGATCCTCCCCTCGACACTTCTGATTCAGTAATGAATGGTAGTCGAGCTGTTATGTCTTGTGATAAGCCTACGGTGATGGTTTCTGAAATGTCCACTAACAAATCTTCCTTTACAGTAAATACTTCTTTGCAATCCAAACCAGACAATAACAGCTGTAGTGCCAGCTTCACATTAGCTAAGAACATAAAGTTGAATTGCAATAACAAATTAAGTCCCAATTCCGATAAATTCACCCAGAGCCCCCCTATCCTAGAGTCCACCGGCAGATGGACTATTCTCCAGATCAACAACAAGTCTCCGTGTAATTCCCAACCTGTCACTCCTATACTGGATATGCCCGAAATAATCCCGATCAACATGAGGAAAGATAACTACGAATTCAATTGTCGAGAGGAAAAATTTATCTTCAAAGTGAGAAATAACTTTCCAAACACGTTGCAATCGAGTAATGAAAATTAATAAACCACTTACTTATCTATACGAATCAAAGTTCAATTAAATAATATCGATTAAAATGTTTTTTACAAAGTGCATAATTACATTTGTATTTTTATGTATGTATGTAAAGACTTTAATCATCTGATATTGATATAACATTAATTAATCATTTGAGTTATATCAGCTGTAAATATTTTGTGTGGTTATTAATTCATCAATCAAAAGATCTTACCTCAAATCCTTTCATGTAAACATATTACTATTATTATTTAGCGACATACAATATAATTATCCTTTATTATATATTATATATATATATTGAATGTAGATCTATTGCAATAAAACATGACCATCTTATCATTATCTTTATATTTTCACTTCCCCCTTGCTTTTGGTTGTTCTTCTCATGGTGGTTGACTCGAAACAATGTGGTGGTGAATTATGGAATTGCTAGGAACATGGCCTTGGTGTTATCTCATATCATTTATTATTAAATCGCCGAGAAAACATCTCGCAGACATCCGTTTGTTTGCTTAACACTTCTCTTGATAGATAAGATCTCGAGACCTGTTATAACGAATCAAGTTCCACTCTGCAAAGGTCGTACAATGGAATTTTTGAAAGGCCTCATTTAGGCTCATTTATCATATCAATACTGAAGTGCCATGTCTGCCTCCTTAAAATTCATTTCATCAGGATATATGTTGAATTGTGAATTTTGAACGATGGCAATTGCTTAGTTTGTCGGTGAACCATGTTCTCATTCTGGTTTCTTTTTTGGATACTAAAAGAGCAACTTTTTCACGTATGTTCATTGAATTTCTTTATTATACTGTGTTTCTGTGTTTTGCATGTATTGTAGTACTTTTTTAATGTAGACGTCCGATTTTATATCTGGGTCAGAAACAAATTGATTTTGTCATAGTTTCTGAATTGCATTTAGATCACATATTTTAATTTAGCATATTTATGTTTCTTTTCAATTAATTTTAGTAATTTCGTAATAAACTTTATATCTAATGATATTTTTAAATTGCACTAATATTGCATGTTGTATTATTTTTAATGATCTTTTTTGATACTATTAGGAATGTGCTTTAATTTTTGCTAATATGAAAACAAGGCATAATATATTTGATTATATTAGTTGCGAGTATCTTATCAGAATTGAGGAAATATTTACATAATGATAAATAGATAAGATACCGAGCATGAGCTTAGATTATTTTAAGCAGAGTGTGCATTGTCAAAAAGACTAACTCTTAGTATCAAAGGAAAGATTTGCATGAACACAATGTCACTTACAATCTTGTTTATCATATTTCACTTTTGTGAGTTCCTGTTTATACAAATATTTTTTAACAAAACAGTTATCAGAAAAGTTCTAAGACACGAATTTTTATTAATTTTTTTGCTTCACATGTTTTTTTTATTCAGTGTGCTTAAAAGAATATGAATTTTAATATTTGTAATACTTGCAGGTTCTTGATGCATTGGATATAGCTTTTGATGCAATTGATACAGACGAATCTAAGAGCGGAAAAGAAACAACGATGGCTGAAGTAACGGAAAAATTAGTGGCACCTCCTGTGAAAGCAGAAGAGTCTTTAGTGATTGCTGCAAAATCAGTTCCCCTGGAATCAGTGGCCATGGAAAATGCTCCTCTGCAAGAGGCAAGAGATCGCAGACCTATTCCTCTGTACGAGAATGTGGATCTACTTTATTCTGATGTAGGACTGCCTGGTGTTGCAAATGATGTCATCGGCTTCCCTCTTGGGCCCCCCGTCAGTGCCCTGGAGCCTCCCAAGGAGAAACCTCCGCCGCCACCTGTCGATGATGATGACCTTCTCATAACTGTAAGTTAAAATTTCCTCAATATAACTCTTATAGTCTAATCATTAATCATAGTATTGATACAAAACCAAAATAATTGCATCCTCTCTTTAATTACTTGTAAAAAAATTGTTTTTACTGACAATAATTTATAAAACAGTAATAAAATATAATATTTCTGTAATGCGATTACAAATTATAGGCGATTAAATTTAATATCAAATAACTACTGACATTGTAAATAAGAATTTCAAAATGTACATTAGCTCAAGGTATTAATTTTTAACAAAAACACACAATTAGGAAACACTTTACGAATTAAACACAAAATTTTCAGGCTCCCATGAAGCGTTTGAATTCCACTAAACGTATTAAAAAAGAAATTCGTAACAAGCGCTCCAGTTTCCTCGGTATCGAAGGAGCTGATGATAGCTACTTGGAGCCGGAGTTAAAGCTGGCTCCCAGACCCGACATAACCAGCTTCTTGCAGGAAGAGACTAGGGTCGAGAAGATGCTGTATAGAAAGTCTTTGTATTACGATTCTGATTCTAATCTTGGCGAGAGTCGCGATTCAGGAGTAGAATTGGACCGTGGACATTCCGATGACACTTGGTCCAATAAACAAACATCTCCTGACACACTTTCTGAACAGCACAGTCGCCAGGGCAGTGAGGTAAGGTTCAAATTCTTCATGTACTCTTCCGATTAAACAGCAGACCTGCATTCTATTGAGGGAGATATTTCAATTCATATAAAACCAAACATTGCCAAAAAACTAACACTAACCATCTAATGATAAACTTTTCTAATTTGGATTGGTTCTAATATTATTTTTACCAACCAACGTTCATATTATTATTGTTAATACTAAATGCTATTAACAAAAGTTGCATTAATTTATTGTTGTATTGCTCATTTACATTGTTCCTATATTGTCATGTTTTATGGTATGTGTCCACATTCTACAGTTAATGCATTGTGCTTCATTACAGCCATTTACCAACACGAGTATTACGTCTGAAGAGGAGGAACTTGCCAAGAAAGATAGAGATGTCACGGATGGTTCTGAAAACGAAGATGTCCAACACATTGTGAAGGCTAACAGCTATGTGGAGCGGCAAGACATGATGGGTCAGCAACTTACATCCAAGCTTAGGAAGCTGGAGCAAGAAAAGATGATTCTGGAAAATCACCGTGCTTCCGAAGGGGAGAAGAACAGAATCGAAGAAGAGAACAGAATCAAGAGCCTCGAAGATCAAATAAGGGAGCAACAGGTTTGTTTTACTTAACTGATATCTGAACAACTTCATGCTTCATTTAAAAATAAGTCCGACCATTCGCAAATTGTTAAAACTACGCAAGTATAAATTTTGCTCTGTAATATTGGATAGGGTGATTTTTAAACTTAACATTTTTCATTCATTTTAATATTCATTACGAACATGCTGATGCAAACGGACTTTTCTTCTAATACCACTCTCATTTTAATATCCTCATTTTCTAACATTTTTTTTGTAAATAACACGACATCACCCCTGTTTTAATTTCAGAATAAAGAAATAAACGAAAGGTGCGATGATTCCTATGATGATGGGCATTCTGAGGTGAATAATAAATGTTTTAACAACATTCACTAACCCACTCTTGCTAATTGATCTAATACCTAATGTGTCATGCTCTCTGGGAGTGAGTTCACCGTTATAAAATCAAACAGCATTTGCTGAAAAGATATTTCAAAATAACATAACACTTATAAATAAAAATATTTGATTGAATATTGTAAAAAAGAAACCCATTATAAACAAAGTTAGAACAAAAAAGTTTCATCTAGTAAGAAAAAAATATTATATTCAAAAAATACAAATGAGTTTTGTGATCTTTGAAAAATATATCGTGAAATGAACGGACTTCTTTGGTTTGCTCATTAGGCTGAAACTATGAATAAAATTATCATTGTGAGCTCACTCTAAAATAATTAATTCAACCTGCTTACCGATTGATGTGTTTATGTTTTGAAAAGACAAATAATTGAAAATATAACAAATCATGTATTTTTAAAAAGTATTCTGCTGTTTATCAACAGGATTTTATTTACTTCAACTGCTATGGTATTTGGGAATGGTATTTTTATTTATTTATGTTATTCAAAAACTAAAATGCTTGTAATTTAAAGGAGGTATTACGAGTGGAAAGAGAGCTTCTGGAACTGGAGCAAGAAGAACTAAAGCGCCAGAGAGACAGCCTGATGTACAGAGAGAATCAAGCCAGGCGCTTGAATGGAAGGTCTCTTCAGGATATCAACATGATCCAGTCTTTCCCGGCGCCCGTCTCCAAAGGACCAGTATATTCGTATGCCCCGCCGACTCCTGCTAATCTAAACTATCGCCAGTCCATGCCCGATCTGGCCATGAAACAAACAGAACTCACTGTGTACGCTTCTACAAACGGCGGATCTCAACCGGTCGTACCAAAGAACAGTCCGGCAATCAAAAAGTTGCCACCACCCATTCCCCCTGCAAAGCCTAGCAGGTCTATTGAAATGCAGGAAAGAGATATGAGTGTCAGGTGAGAATTCAGATTTCAAAAGGCACTTACTCACACAACAAAAAGTGTAATCTCTGAATGTTTTTAATTGTATGGTCTATTTTATTTTTAACAGGAGCAGCAGAATGCCTTCGGCCGAGTATACAAATATTGACCGCGAAGCAGCAGTTATTTTAAGACAAAAAATTCCGCCAACTGCCAATGGAAATCAACCTAACAATATTCCTCATCATCAGATGTCAAGGCATACTTTGCAGGTAATTTCCAAGAGCTACAGATTTTAAAGTATCGATATTTCCTTCTTTAGTTCAAAAGTGTCCAACTTATTGAGTAAAGTGAGGTACTTTAATCAAAATATTATCAAACTTAAAAGCTTTGTACTGTCAGTTTTGTGAGATAAGCCATTATGCCATAAAGCTTCAGCAACAAGTTCACAGCTATCTCTGGTTTTGCAGGCGCTGAGTGCAGCTCCCCGCTCTCGGCTGATTCCTGGATCGGAGTGGCTCCAACCCAAGAGGCGTTCTGAACCTCCGCAGAACTATAACTACAACCAACACTGGCTTATACAGGTATTATACTTAATCTGACATCTCAGCTTGATTTTAGTCACACTCGTATGAATGAATGAAACTATTTCTATTGTAACATATCTTTATGTATTAATACGATTTTATTATTAGGAATATTTTTTCATGCGATATTCATATAAAAATTTCAAAACTTTCCTGAAGAATTACATTCACATTTGTACAGTGAGTAATTGTGTTAAGATAATATTTACTAAGCTCAATTGGTATTCATGTCCATACAAATTGTTCCAGGAGGCAGAGCAGCGTAGAATTGATCAGCTGCGGAGTAACATTAAGAAACAGTCTCAGACAAGTGCTGCAGCTCCGGGAACTCGTCCAAAGCACCTCCCGGATGCCGTTATCCAGACTCTCACGCAGCGAGTCCAGCACATGAGCACACGGCCCCCTCCCCCACCTGTGCTGCCCCCTGCGCCTCCTACTCCGTCCAGTCTCACCCCCCCACCTGCTGTGTCGCCTGACTCCCCCGAAAAGATGCTGAGCGTCAGCGGGAAGAAGAAGTGCTCACACTGCGGGGAGGAATTAGGTACATTTAACTAAAAATATTTATATTTTTCAGATTTATTTGCTTAGTCCACCAACCACTCATAGTATTTTATTTTAAAATAACAGAATGTTTATAACAAGGCTTTATTTAACATAATAATCTGTTCAATAAAAAAATAAACCACTATGTTTGGAGATCTCGCTTAAAGTATTGTGTATTCTATTCATTTTATATTATTTAATGTTCGACTTAAATTAATTCGCAGGGCGCGGAGCAGCAATGATCATTGAATCTCTGCGTCTGTTCTATCACCTGTCCTGCTTCCAATGCTGCGTTTGCGGAGTCCGCCTCGGAGATGGCAGACTTGGAGCCGATGTGCGTGTGAGACACAACCAGCTCCACTGCCATAACTGCTACTCCAGCGACGATGGAGTAAAGTTCAGCTGCGTCTAATCAGCCGTGCTGATGGATGTGTAAAGTAATATTAAGGAGTGAATCGGAGTGAAGTGACAGGATAATAAAGCCATAAAACTTATAGACTTTAGAAGGACGGAGATGGTTTATGGGCTATCAATGGACCTAAGTTGATTGAGGCAGTGTTTTTTGTGTTTTACCTTAAGAGTCATGGATTGATGTAAATTGAGTGAATTGAACTGAAGTGACTTGAAGTTTGCCTACCATTAGTTCCATAAACACTATGTTTAGAGGAGAGTTTCATAGTATGAAGGATGTACATATTATTTTTACAGCTACAACAAATGTTTATTTCTCATTTTAGAAATTATTGAAATTTGCAATACGCTCTTTGAAAAATGTATTTACTTTGAAATTATTTATTTCATAATCAAAACGATAACATTATAAAACAATCAATTGAAAGAGTATATTTTATTTTTAATTTGGGAAAGATTTATTTTTTTAGTTATTGTAACATAATTTCTAAATCTGTATTGCGTAAAGAATGTAAAGAACACTCAAAATGATGCCATTTACCACAATTACTAGATATATCTTGTTTTAGTTTGAATTATATTTACGGAGCATTCCTCTCCGTTTGGATATCTGAAGCAAAGTTTGCTTACGTTTTCTTTTTTAAGTATTTGTTCAAGACCAGAGTCGTCGCAGACAGTGGCCCTGATGTGTGTTCTGAATCTGTTAATGTCCACTTATTAATAAGTTATCACGAACACTATAATCTAACCCCCCTTGAATATTATGTTATTTAATTTATTGTGTTACTTTGTAAAGTTAATCATTACATAAAAAGAATATTATGTAAGTAGAAAAAATGTAGGGAAAAGGAAAATCTTCAAATGATTATAAATACAGAAAGTGAATCAGGTGTAAATAAAATTTACTAATATTTTAGTTTTAGATTGTGATATATATAAAAATACAATATAAATATACAAACATGTTGTACCTATGATGCTATAAATTTTGTGTATTCAGTACATTATCTGTAAGCAAAATCACAAGATTGTTTTATTAATGTGACTTTTGTAGCAGACTAAATAAATAAATAATTTCTTCTTATATTCACTTATTCTTTTCACCAGTTTAACATTTTCTTTCAAGTGTACATTAGTACACTCATTGCACACTTTGACTTTACACATTAACATGTAACAACACAAATTGACATAACAATTACTTTCTAAATCGTACATATTTGTTATCATACTAAATGATGGAACACTAAATATTTACATCAAATTTACAACATTTTTAAAAATTTCTTTATTTACACACAGGATTATCAATATTAAGTCGAGATAGAGTAGCTGTAACAAAATCTTCTCAGTGTTCAACAAGAAATTATGAGTATGGCCTAAGGCCCAATTCAAACATGTATAAGCACTGAAATGCTTAGAAATATAAAAATATTACACAAAACTTCAATTTTACATTTGTAAGAAATATGGCAAATAAATTTCTTATTAATAATTTAAATTAGAAAAATTACTATTTGTCCATCCCAATGTTTCTTGTACAATCATTCAAAGTTTATAAATATAATTAATACATATTACAAATAATAATTACACAATATTTTACAATTTAACATTTTCAGAGACATAACTCTTACAATTCATATTTTTGGCAATAAAACTGACCATGTCATCAGTACATATATTTAAAAAGGACTTCATTTGTTTAATATTACCTAGCTATAAATTACATATAGGAATGAGAATAAGTTACATATTCATTACAAAAATATATTTACCATGTAGCAGTGACAACTAATATATATATATATATATATATATGAATCTAACAAACAAGAAGTAGATAATCGGCGATGCCTTTTTTCTAATAAATCAATATGTAATGGTTCAAAAACATTGGTGAACTATGAATAATAAGATCTTTATATATCGTAAATATCACATGAACCATGTCAAAAGATAAAACAATTATAAGTAAAGACAAAATGATGACCTATATTGCCAGTCTCACTTACATGAATCTTTCTCAATCAAGTCTGCTTTTTTATCATCTATACAATATTCCTTACATATTAAGTCATATCTTTAAAATTTTAAATGTTTCGATTACTATTTTTTTTTAATGTCTGAGATTAAAGACATTCAATGATGTTTAAGTTATATTAGGTTATGTTTTTAAAAAAAACTTGAAAACATTCAATTTATCAAAAATAGAATTACAACTTTATATGCTGGTGGTATTGACAAGTTATAAGCAAATAAAAATATCTAATTGTAATTATGGTATTTATACAATGAAATACATATTTTACAACATCAACTGTAAATATACAAACAAAATTATGTACAATTTTTGTAAGACAAAAAACTTATAACTTACTAAATGAAAAGTCATCGATACAGAACGAGAGTTTTCCGACAAGTTAACACCGTCTGCAAATTGATTGCAGCATTTTTATTTATTAATTTGTGTGTGCTTTTTAGCCAAAAGTGATATGTTTTGAAGTGAAAATGAAGCAAAAATATTTAGGGATCAAGAGAAATAAAAAAAAATCTGCTGCAAACCTAAAAAAAAAAGTGGACAGATAAAAATCAGACAAAAATCAATCATTAATAAAAATCATTGAATACTATTTGAAAATGAAAAATATTAAATCAATAATATTTAACAAATAAAAAAAAAGCGTGAGACAACAAATATGTGGGACAGGATCGGTATAGATTGCCAGGATCTTTTGAGGTTAACGGATGATTGGATATACTTTTGTAAATATTATGAGAAGTGTAAGAAGAATCAGAACAATATGTCTATTAAGAATGGATAGCTTACAAAAGGTAAAAGATAATAATTTACAAGCCGAAATAATAGCATCTATACAAAAATAAACTAACAGTACGGTATCATTGGATAATGAGTCATTTGAGCAGTTGGTCACAAATCACACTTATTGGCAATCTTTTGAAGCAGAGCTTCCAACATTTTACATTTTTGCCTTTCAACTTCAAGCGAGTGTTCATACAGTGTTCTGATCTCCTCCAACCTCTTATGCTGTCTCTTTTCAAAGTCCGCCATGTAATTTGAAAACCACAGGGGGGGAAGAGACTTATCATTGAACGGTTCGAGCCTATCCATTTTTGGAAGAACTTTTTTCTGCCGGTGAACACTCATGGGTGGAAGGTGCAGCATTGGAGGTTCCAGGGGTAGATGTTCCAGAGGTGGAGGTTGCAGCAGTGAAGGTTGCATCAGGGGTGGTGGCGGGAGTGGTGGGGGAGGTAAGGAAGGCAAAGGAGAGACAATGATCGTGCTGCTAGAAGCTGGTTCTTCCCCATTGGCAGGTGGTAATATAATTCTAGACATCCTCTGCTTGCCTTTATACTCGTCCCTGCAATCCGGAGCAAAGAGCACCAAAAGATCTTCGTAAAACTCCCAAGACATTTTCTTATTATCTTTTTTTCCATAATAATACTTCTTAAATGTATGCTTCAGATTCCTCCATTTCCGATCACAGTGAGACCAGCTCAAGTTGTAACCACGCTCTTTCATGATAGCGGCAGCTTTCGACCAAACTTCCTTTTGCTTGATGGACGGGTCTCTGAATTCTAAAATAAGTTCTCGGTAACAATTAATAAGGCATTTCACCATTGGCTTGGTCCATCCTATTTTTGAATCATTCATTTGCGCTAGTTTTAAGTTAGTTTTTGAAATATCCTGGATCTGGTGAAGAATTCCATCTTGATCAATGTACTGATACTGTATGTCAGCACCTTCCATATCATAGGATTCATCTAAAATAAAATTACAATATTTTAATCATTGAAAAATATCATAACATTGTGTAAAGAAATACATACTCCTGTTTCTTGAAAAAAAAATTTATAGTCAAAATATTTGCAGAATAGTCCACAAATACAAACTGTCTAAAAAGCTAGCATTTTTACTACAATCACTTCTAAAATTTTCAGTTTTTGATGTATTTACTAAACTTTAACGGAGTAGACTTTTTCCTCTCAAAGATACGTATTTTCATATTTAAAAGTGTAGCTGGTTATTTATAAAATATTCAGTGCCAGCCATTTGTAAGAGTTGAAACTTAAACAGTCATGATTATTATTGCTTATGCAAGTTTGGCACAAAAAAATCTTGGGAGTCGCTAAAATCATTTGAAATTCTACTTTATTGCTTGAAATACCGCACACTTTAAAAGTAAACTTGAGACAGTGACAGATATAAATATAAAAGCTCTAAAAATATTAATATCAATTAACAATATTAAAATATCTAAACAGGATGCCAAAGAAAATTAGGTGCATGTTAAAATACCTGGTAGTACAAAACCGTTATTTGTAAATCGCGGAGACATGTCAATTCTATTATCCATTTCTTCTTCGTCCGATGCAGTTAGCAGAAGAATCTGGGTATTTTTTTCATCAGACCTTGACTCAGAAGAACTATACTCTGGAAAAAAAAACAATAGATAGTTATAAATAGTTGAGAAGTGTTACGATACGATATAAATAATCTATAGGGAACTATAGACTTTAATACAATAATAAAATACATAGTTAGTAACCAATCTTAAAACTCAATGCACATCTTAGTATACACATCAATACAGAACCTTGCTTCGGTGCGATTGACACGTGAATTGTCAATTTTGATATTGAATAAAAATTTAACCCCTCCGTGTTTGCCTTACTGTTTTTGGAAAAATTTTATTTATACTTTAATATACTTTAACTGCATTCCAAATCATACTCATCATTGTTTGATTTTAATTAGGTACACCGAAAAGATTTTTAAAACAAAATATCGCAGTTAAATAGTTAATTATCATTATTGCCAGTTGTCGTTAATCTCCTGTTATAAAATTTGTTTTTCAAGATTATTTAACTATTTATTACCACTACGATAAAATATTTTTTGAGTTAAAAAATTTATAGAGAATTATTATCGACAACAGCATCATATGTCAAAAAGAGTGAGATGTTTTTATATTGAACCTTAAGTGACAAAATTATGATAGAGTAGATAACAATATAAATACATTATTACCTAATCGAAGGTCTAAGTGAATAATAAATCTGGTTTTTTTTTAATTTTAAATCAGAGTAAATTTGGGTAATGTGAGTAAACATTCAACTGTAATGCTCTGAAAGGACATATTGGATTTTTTTACGAAAACATTATAACGACTGATATTTTTAAAAATAAAAACAGACAGAGGATAACAATAGTTAAAAAAGACAGTAAACTTATTAAGGTGACAAATTATATACCTTCATAAATTATGCCATTGTTCAAACCTCCCTCCATCACATTTAGCTATCGTGCAGTTTTTGAAAAGCGTTTTGTAGCAACTTCTTGGGAGCTGTCAATGGTGAAGTCTTGAAAGCATAGACAACATATGCCATACACTGGCAGTCTATGGAAATCTATCACAAAGTAATATAATAAATAAATATTAAAAATTGATGAGAAAAAAAATAAAGGAAACATAAAACGTATATTTTATAAGTTGAAATTTTTGTGTTTTATAAAATATTTCTATATACTATCTTAACCTAAAAATATTAAAACTGTGAACATTGCACCGACTTCAATTTCTGCTACTGCTATTGGTGGAAAAATACCCGGGTCGCCGTCGGACCAATCGCAAGGCTCACAAGTTTGCTGTTGTGAGTACTGATTCCGTCAATGATGGCGGGTTTGTGTTTTTTCAAGCCCGAAACAGAAATGAGTAGTTATATGAGGCGCGATGAGCGTATGCCCGGCCGTAAATTGACGGAATTTTGCGCTCGCCATTTTGTTCCGATCGTCATTTATTCCGTTAGATAATTATTAAAAATGCGAGTATAGCAAAAAATCAAGCTATCGTGAGTACACTATCAAAGTTAGATTACAAAATAGAATAATGTAAACGGCAAATTTGTAGGTTTTGTGTATGACAAGTCTGTCGATTTTATATGCGTCGCGAAGCAGATACCCGACTGAATAGGTGGATTTCATTATTCTTGAAGGACATGCAATGAAACTTATGCAACAAGTGATTAAGTGTATCGGTTACTTGACTATATCTGATGATAATATTAATATTTTTTTGACAGCTCACATGATGGCAGAAAAACCGGCAATGGGACCGCCAAAGGCCCTGAAAAAGAGTGATATTGCCAAGCCTCTGCATCTGCAGAGGCTGGAAGCAGCTTTAGACATAACTCCCTACATATCTGAGATGCACCAGGCTTTTGGTATGAAACGAACTGTTCGTACTAAGCCTTCAGAGAATCAGATGACAGAAGAAGAGATGTGCCAGGGAGACAGAAAAGTACATGGAGTTGTCACCACTAAAGAAGGTAAAAACATACACCCCAGTATATTGTGACAAACATCTGCTGGGCTCGGTACAACTTAAATTTACCGTATAAAACTGTTATTATCAGAATCCAGATTGTATGACTATCTATTTAATTTTAAAACAATTATTGTATATTATTATACCAGCATTTCAACAGAGTGTATCATTATCAATTTATATCTATAGGATCTTTTTTAGCGATGCTCATAGAAGTACTCTGTTCAATAAGACATACTTTTAGGCTGATCGTAGTATTTATTTTAAATAAGCAATATGCCTTGAATTCTACAGTACAATATTCTGTAGCAGTAATAATTTTTTTCAATATTTTCTTCAGAGCGTCGTAGTGACAAGTTACGATTATACAATTTGGAAGGAGCGGGTGGAGATGGGGGAGCTGATGAGGAGAGGGCCTGGCTTCGAAATGTTCTTTTGTCAGACTCTGCTACTGATGACAGTGAGGAAGAAGAAATCACAGAAGCTCAACTTGGACGTATGCTGAAAGACCACTTAATTCACAAGAAATACACGGCCAAATACTACACTGACCCTGAGGCATGTTTCATAGTATTATTTTTTGACATGAACCTAAATAATACAAATAGCTAAAACATGCAGTTCTTAAGGGTCAACATGAATAGCAAATTAAATAACCGTATCATGCAGATTCTGGGTACCGGATTGTTTGTATAGATGAAAAAAAAGAAGGCTAATAGTATTTTGATCTGCTTAAGATCCTTATT
The DNA here is from genome assembly GCA_022113835.1 of Atopsyche davidsoni. Classification (NCBI taxonomy): domain Eukaryota; kingdom Metazoa; phylum Arthropoda; class Insecta; order Trichoptera; family Hydrobiosidae; genus Atopsyche; species Atopsyche davidsoni. The sequence goes on along the minus strand of JAILWY010000006.1, from coordinate 1,298,233 downwards.
ATTATACTACCCCAACATACCAGGCATGTTCAGAGGACCTAATATATTAGGCTACATCATTAATATTAGTATTAATGAGACTTTATTTAAAAATGGTTTAATAGTAGTGATGTTTCAAGTGCTGTTTTCATAAACAATAAAAAACATTTTTAGAATGCGCAGTACAGATACTATGGTTCCGGCCTTCTTTCATCGTATGACCGCTGGCCATCTCTGCAGCGGGGTTCTGTGTCAGCGGCCCCCAGTATGGCAGGTCGAAGGCGCCGCGGACGTGGTGCTATGGCCGGTGCTCGAAGCCGTGGCCCACGCACCCCTCGCGCACAACCTGCCCCTCTAGCTCCCAACGAAAAGGATGAATGGGAAGATATGATGTCTCCAGCCATTAAGGAAGAACCAGAAGATAGCGATCGAGGATTGTATGCAGGGATGAATCCTAGAGCGGCTGCCAGGTACGCAGTGTGTTTTTATACATACTGCTTAGTATTTATATTATTTGTATTTTTATTCATTCTGTCTTTCTTCCAAATGATTTGTTTATGTATCTCTCACTAATATTGAGTGCAAAAATGCAAAACTCACTGCATTAATTCATGTGCTTATATATAAATATTGAGCATTAAAAATATTATATGCAAGTGACCAGGTGACTTTATCTGTTGTTTTTAATGAATGTTTATATCAATTTCAGAGCACGTAAGAAGGCAGCCATGGCCAAGAAACCTGAGGTTTTAGCCGCGCGACGTCGCAAACTGTGGCAGCTCATGGGAAAGAAAGAACTAGGGAAAGTTCAGCGTACTCGGACAGCTGCCCATAAGGATACACTTCAAAACTGTAAGAGAATGGCCGCTCTTTGCACCAAGCATCATCGGCAAAAAGCCATGCAGGTTAGTAAAAAAAACAAATCAAATTATCTCAAAATTCATTATTTATTCTTTTCTATTCTTCAGTTACTGATTCTGAAATTAGACTTCCGCACCTGAAAACTCTTTCTAGACCTTTTTTTTTTTTTCTTTTACTATCAATACGGTGTGGCATAGCTCTATTGCAGTTTGTCCCAGAAAATTATTTTTATATTAATTCTGAAGTTTTGGATCTCAATTCTAATATGCTACATATATTATTAGTACAATTCTTTATTTTTAACTGTTTTATTTTTAGTCCCAGAAAAATATGAAAGAGACGGTTTGGAGATGTAAACGTCTGACCAGAGAAATGCAGTCCTACTGGAAGCGGTATGATCGAGTCGAAAGAGAGACAAGAAGGCGAATGGAGAAAGAAGCCGAAGAACAACGAAAGGTAATCAATTGCTCAGTTTTATTAGAATAATATATACACACATGATAGCAAATGAAAGTAACTACGGATGTTGCGACATTTTTGTAAACAGTATTTGTAAAGTGCATGAGTACAGTTGTATTACACATGTATTGAATTTGAATTAATGTTTTCCAGATGGATGTAGAAATGATAGAAGCCAAGCGACAACAAAGAAAACTCAATTTCCTTATAACACAAACAGAGCTGTATGCTCACTTCATGTCACGCAAAATTGGCAGGGATTCTTCCCCCAACTCCAAGCTGCGGATCCTCAGCCAACTTGACGAGGAGAGAAGCTCACGAAATTTGTCGCATTTAGATACTTACGATGTGTGAGTTGATTTATTGAATTATGGATCTTTGGTCTTGGACTCTAAATGTTTTTACACTTATGATTGGTATCAATGATCACTTCTCCCTTTCAATGCAAGCGAGTTGATGCTAAAATGCCACAGGCAAATAGTTACATTTCAAGCCACCAAAGTAAATACTAACTAAGTTCTAATAGCTTTCATCCTTTGACCTCCTCTCAATTTACAACTGTCTGCTGAATCTATTGAAATAAAAATTATACAGACAATCAGCTGTATATTGGTGCACAATTCACAGTTACTTATTATATCAGATATTATTATAATTGAGCTAAGTGAAAATGTATCCTTACACTTCAGCGAGTCCATGAAGGACCGTGCAGCTCGCAATGCAGAAGAAGCCTTCGATGCCGACCGAGCGCGCACTCGAAAATTTGACAGATCTGTTGGTGGAGTGCCCTTGATGAGTGTACCTATTCCGCAAGGACCGGGGGATGAGCATGCCCAGCCGGGACTTTTCAGGGGCACCCTCAAGGGATACCAACTCAAGGGAATGAATTGGCTTGCTAATTTATACGATCAGGTAACTAACAATCCTATTAACAGCTCCTGAAAGTATTCTTTAGTGGTTTATTAATTTTATTTTACTTCATGCTATAAGCTATCAAATTAATACTTAAGAAAATTGTGTGGTTGTTGATGTTGTCATTTTTTGATAGTTTTCTGACCTTCTTAAATGAATTCTTCCAGGGAATCAGTGGCATATTAGCTGATGAAATGGGCCTCGGTAAGACAGTGCAGTGCATTGCCTTCCTGTGCCACGTGGCTGAGCGCCTGGGTGTGTGGGGTCCATTCCTGGTGGTCTCTCCAGCCAGCACTCTGCACAACTGGCAGCAGGAGATGCAACGATTTGTACCTGACTTCAAAGTTGTGAGTATCCAACTTAAATTAAGATATTATTACTTTGGTTTTTAATTATATGATTTAACATAAGTAACCTATCTCTTTTGTATATTTTTTGTGCAATATTGAATTTTATTTGTCTGTAATGTTAAATGTGATATGCTTTTGTTGTAGGTGCCATACTGGGGAAACCCAAATGAGAGGAAAATCTTACGTCAATTTTGGGAACGAAAAGATCTTCACACGAGAGAAGCTGCCTTTCATGTGGTGATTACATCTTATCAGATTGTGGTTGGAGATGTCAAGTACATGAACAGGATCAAATGGCAGCACATGATCCTCGATGAAGCTCAAGCCATCAAGTCTTCCGGTTCGCAGAGGTGGAAACTATTGCTCGGTTTCAGTTGTAGAAACAGACTACTACTTTCAGGTTGGACAATAAAAATATTCTATAACTAAGCTATTGACTACAGTAGCCTATCTTATATTTTTGCCAGAAAGTACATGTTGTAATTTTAATTTGATTTACAATTTAGCCAAAAAAACATGTATATAATAATATTATGTGTTATATAATGATAATATTATCATATTTAATATATAGAAGTCTAAAATAATATTGAATTGGATATCTTTTAATCAGAATCTCAATTATGATGGAAGGTAAACTGGAAATTACTATTAAATTCCTAGGTACTCCAATTCAAAACAGTATGGCTGAGCTTTGGGCGCTGCTTCATTTTATTATGCCAACGCTTTTTGACTCGCATGACGAGTTCAATGAATGGTTTTCCAAGGATATTGAAAGTCACGCTGAGAATAAAACTGCCATAGACGAAAGTAAGTTTGTGATTTGATATTTTCTGGAATTCATATCTATTTGTGTTGATAGTCGGTATCTTGAAACGTTAATTATTATTTGTTATAATAATTAGTTTATCGCTTACAGAACATCTGTCTCGGTTGCATATGATCCTGAAGCCATTCATGTTGAGAAGAATAAAGAAAGATGTTGAAAATGAACTTTCAGATAAAATAGAGATAATGGTTCACTGTCCACTGACCACTAGGCAGAATCTATTGTATTTTGGTAAGGGATTAACAATAGAAATTGAAATTATGAAAATTGTGAAAACATATCTAATTATAAAGTTATTTGTGAAGTTGTGTAATACTTAATTGTCATATTTCTTGTCTTACAGCTTTGAAGAAGAAAATAAAAATAGACGACCTTCTTCACTATTCGGTTGGTGGAGAGCCGGGGCATATTGTGGACAAAAATTTCACTTCTAATCTTATGAATCTAGTTATGCAATTTCGAAAAGTAAGTTCTTTACTGTGAACCAATTTTTTAATTATTTTAAACGTACATTTTAGCAATTAGACACGTATTGGTTCGATGTATGACATGGTATTTCAGATCAATTGAGAGTGTTTTTTTTATTTGCAGAAATTGTGTATTTATAAATTTCACATGACAAATGGTCACTGTAGCTGCCATCTTTAATATTCACACAGCACAAAATAGTCTGTACAAGTTGAACATTGATGGTTCAAACTTGAAATATTTCTCGAATTGTGTTTAACCAACTCAATTGTTGCAGGTTTGTAACCACCCTGAGCTGTTTGAAAGAAGAGATGTGAAGTCGCCACTGTTTGTGAACTGCGATGACTACCTAGTACCTAAAATAATTGCAGAAGATGGTCTTTTGCAATTGTCAATTCCCTCCAAAAGACACTGGCTGTACAACAAACTTTCCTTGTTTGCTTCCGAGTTTATCAACAGGAGTATATTTAATGATGATGATAAAAGTAGTATATTTAGCTTCTCTAGATTTATTGACATGTCACCTGAGGAAATTCACCGCATCACCCTCGGAGAATGTGTATATCTGTGAGTATTGTAATATCTTTTTTGTATATACAACCACACAAAATCATAAGCATTTTTTTCTCTTACGCACTTACGAAATGTACTCTTCACAATTTTAAATTTGGGGAAAATTTCTTAATATTAGTTTTCCAATGCATATTCTCATAATATGTATTTAAAATATTTTTTTATTGGACTGTTGTCTTATTTCTAAAAGTCAAATTGTTAAAACTACGAAAATGACAATTTTATTTGATCTTGTTGATCAGATTTTGAAGGTGAAAAATTAATGTCAGACAAACTTCTGGAGACAAAGCTTTGTTGGAATATATACGGAGTGTACATAAATTTTTTCGGATTTTCTAAGAGATGGGGTTACTAGTATTGAATCGCATCATACTATACTTAAACATTTCATTGTGAAGCGTCATTGTTGCACTTTTGTTTTCAGTATATGTCATATTGCTGAAGTGTATACAACTTTTTTTTGAGCTCTCAACATGTCAACTTTTGTATCAACAAAACGCAATTTGCGAGAAGCTTTACTTTTCTGTTTCAATTTGAATAAAAAACCAGCTGAAAGTCACCGATTGCTGTGTGAAGTTTATGGTGAACATGCTCCATCGCAAAAAACGTGTGAGAACTGGTTTCGACGCTTTAACAATGGTGATTTCGATGTGGATGACAAAGAACGTCCAGGCCAGCCAAAAAAATTCGAAGATGAAGAATTAGAGGCATTACTCGATAAGAGCAGAACTCGCAGAATCATTGGGAGTTGATCGAGAATCTATTTCAAGACACTTAAAAGCATTGGGAATGATTCAAAAGCAAGGAAATTGGGTGCCACATGAATTGAAGCCGAGAGACGTTGATAGGTGACTTTGCATTTCGGAAATGCTGCTTGAACACCACAAAAAGAAGTCATTTTTGCATCGTATCATCACTGGTGATGAAAAATGGATTCCCGACGACAACCTGAAGCGTAAAAAATCATGGGGTAAGTCCGGACATGCATCAACATCGACGGCCAGGTCAAATATTCATGGCGCCAAGGTAATGCTGTGTAGTTGGTGGGATCAGAAGGGTGTCATCCACTATGAGCTGCTAAAACCAGGCCAAACTATCACGAGCGAGTTCTACAGACAAAAATTGATGCGTTTGAAGCGAGCATTGGCAGGAAAACGGCCAGAATATGCGACCAGGCACGAGTCTGTAATTTTCCATCATGACAATTCTCGGCCACATGTTGCTAAATCGGTTAAAATCTATTTGGAAAACAGTGGATGGGAAGTTCTGCCTTCAGATCTTGCCCTTTCTGACTACCACTTGTTTCAATCGATGCAGAATGCCCTTTCTGGATTACGCTTCACTTCTGAACAGGGTATCAGAAATTGGCTTGATTCTTTCTTGGCTTCAAAAGACAAACAGTTCTTTTGGGATGGAATCCATAATTTGCCCGAAAGATAGGAAAAAGTAATGGCTAGCGATGGACAATACTTTGAATAGAATATATTGTTCCAATTTTTTATAATAAAGCTCCAATTTCACGAAAAAATCCGAAAAAATTAATGCACACACCGTATATACATATATATATATATATATTTTATTTTTTAAAACGGTTAGCTTGTAAATATGCATTGCCTTGTCTCTTATATACTACAAAATATTTTTGCACAGTGATTATATAAAGCGGGAGAAATATAAAAAGATTTTGTATGAGTCATCATTTCATGGTATCGTGCAACGCTTGTTTTTGTTAAATAGTTTTGTTACAATTTTCACTCTGATGTCATGAGCTGTGCATTTTGGTCTTGCCTGTGAATAAAATATAATTATTGTTATACTGCAATCTGAAAACTTGTGCTGTTGTGAAATGTTAAAAATATCAATTCCACATGTTGATATTTGTCATTGAAGATGTGATTGTTGCAAAGTGAAGTTTTTGAAAATATATTCAGTGGCCTTTTCCATTTTTTTCAGAATCATGTATCTATTAGCATATAATGAATCAGCTGAAAAGATTCGACATAGGCAGTTATGGTGGGCAGACAAATCTGATACAAGCATAGTCAAAATAGAAAATTGCTCAACTTCAGATTCTAGTACAATTGAACCTAGAAATTATTATTACGAAGGAGTATTGTCAAAGCATAGGCTGTTAATTTGTCCTGATGGTAGAACGCTAAAGAGTGTCAAAACAGACAGCACTATATGGAATGGCCTACTGTTTACAGACACATTTTCATCTAACAGTAAGTATTTGGTTAATGGCTTTTAATGGATTATTAATGAATATGTTTGATTTGTATCATTTAGATTGGTAAAGATTTGTACTGAAACTCCACTTGCGAGTAAATATCAATTATAGATATTTACTCGCGTTTCTCAAACTATACTTATTACTTACATTTATAGATTTAATGAGAGCATTCCAATTTTCTTTTCACAGATCCAATGTTCTTCACTCATACGGAGCACCACATGCTGAGCATGGCTGAGACGATGGAGCATCGAGTCATCCGAAGCAAGCATGCCACATTCGTTCCATCCCCCCAAGGATCACCACCTCTCAACTTGACGGACCCGGATCCCACCCAACAATTCATGGCATCTCCAAAGGTTAGCTTTTCATCTCAATTAATTTTATTATGTTTGGTTTCTTTACATATAAACTATTCAAGAGACTATTGATAGCTTTATTGGGACATGACCAAAAAGAAAATATGTGTTGTTTTATTATTATTAATTACGCATTCCCTGTTAACAAAAGCAAACAGATTTAGTTGAATATTGAGTAGTATAAATATGAGGGTGTTTGAATATTGAGATTTATGTGTATATTGTTTTTTTATTAAAGAAAATTGGTCAGAAGGCAGTTGATCCCAAGTCACCCGTGAGAAAAGTGGACATCATTCCTGCTGCAGGCGGGCTTCAGCTGTTGCCGGAGTTCCCTCACAGGACTCGGCCGATGCAGATTCGGCAGTACCAACCCACAGCACTTCCTCAGTTCTTGTATTCCTCCACAATCAAGGTAAGATGTCAACAACACTCTGGTTTATCCAGTACCTTACCAATAATATATCGTACGCTGAATTAATAAGGTTAATAATATTACTTTATTTCTTGGTAGCTAAGCCGTGCATGTCACTGGTGCTTGTATTTCAGAACTCCAGATATAAGGAAATAGGCTGCAATTTTGATAGATAGTGAAATTGTTGATGGAGTTTGGAATTATATGAATATTCTTGCTACAGGTACAATGTGGCGAAAGGCGTGCATACTCGTGCTCAAGGGCTGCGGCGCATCGCTGGATCAGGAAAGAGAGGGGGGCCACTAGAGCTGCTCTGCTCGCACCTGCTCCCAAGCCTCCACCCACAGCATCTTGTCTATCTGTACCAGGTCAGCTACTGAATACTCGAAATTTTATCCCATAATGTTATAAAAAAATCGTCTTAAGGTACTTTTTGCAGTTACAATTATGAGCGTAAATTAGGTTTTATTATTCTATAATGTTGTCATTTTAAAAGAGGAATAAAAAATGTGCCGTAGGTAAGGTTTATGTTCTGTCTAATCCAATTAGGTTTTTTGTAGTTAAAATTAAGTAAAAGTCTAGAAAATAGAACGGATAACTGTTTTACTGACCGACAAGTAGAGTTTTTATTATATGTATTGTAATGCTTGGTTTTCTTATAGATAAACAAACTCTAGTGACGGATGCCGGAAAACTGAATGTTTTGGACAATCTGCTGCGAAGACTGAAGGCGCAGGGCCACCGAGTGCTCATCTATTCACAGATGACCAAAATGATCGATCTTCTAGAGGTGAGTGTCCAGATCACTTGTACAGGTTTTAAAATGGTTTTCGATTGTTGTGTTCTTACTTTCTCACATGTCATATATTTATTGTATTTGATCCTAATTTCTCTAGATTTACTAGACTTCAATTATTTTTCTACGTTTAATTATAATTACTATATATTAATAATAAACAATATATTTCTACTTGGAGTAGGGACATGCCATATTATAAATAGTCATATTTTTTTATTTGATTAAAAAGATTTTTTTAACGAGCATAGTATGTTTAAGCATGTGGGTGATATTATTCTGCAAACCTGCTGTCATTACCTTTCTGATGTTTCTATTTTTCGAACGACGACACCGTGATTCCAGAGGCGGAAGCGAGTCACCAATGCACGCCAGCGTAAACGTTTTTTAGACCTCTAAAAGGCATCGATGATGCCCTGTAAAAGTAACTAGACTAGAATGTATATCTACTTAAGTTGGTCGGTTTTACCTGCCGGTGGAGAGCAGTCGGAGGCTCACCTCTTGCAGCACAGGTGGCCGCAGACGGGGAGGCCCGCCGCGCCGCCGCCCCCGCTTCCCACGAGCCCCGGGAAACGGCGCACAATAGGAGCGAACAATGCCGGAGCGTTTTCTCGGCGAATAATGGACGTTGCGACAGCGCAATTTGCACCCGACTTCGTGTGATGGATGCAAATTTAACCATGCCTAAACGAGCCGTTCGGATGGCGCGAGGCGGAGCGCGCTCGAGGTCTTGCACACACTCGCAATTATATCGAGCGATTACTCTCATTGCGCAACAGTACCTCTAGATAAGATTCGACTACGGCCATATTCCATCTATCGGTTTTCTGACAAAAAACCATCATATTTAGTACAAAGTTATGCACACGCAGTAAGGAGATAAGGGATTCTGGTGAGACTCTTGTATACCGCGGTCCGTTGACTCAATCTTCTTAACCCTACACGTATGCAATTTTTGATACATATGTTTTTTTTGCAATACGAAACATATTACTAATATTGGTACATCAGTTGTATGCATGTAAATGATTCATGATTCATGAATGATATTGGTCGACCTGATATCGTATGTACATATATAAATTCAAAGCGCACGTTGCACTCGAATCAATGCTCAAAATTTTAGAGGTACCTGATAACATCCCTCAGGTATTTTTTATCGGGATCTGACAGCTGTTTCATCTTGTAAAATCTGTTCCCTGCCCGAGGCGCGTCCAGGCGGACCCAGATGCTAGACCCGCGCGGGACGGGGCGGGGACAGTTGGCTGATGCGGGGCCAGCGCGCCGGCTCCCGGCCTGGTGCCCGGCCGCTCCTCGAGTCCTTTTGTACCTGGTCGTCGACACATGTCGCGCTTCGGGAGAACCTCACTCGAAACAGAAAAACCACCGAGTCTTCGCACGATTGATCATAATATTTCATTATCACTGGCTTGAGGTGAACCCTAAACCAACACGAGCAGTTTCGCTCACCTGATTATTCTTCTTCGGGTGTTTCTCCTCTCCACCGGTACAGGACACTTCACTATTCTTACGGAGAATAGTGTAGTGGAGTCCCCGGGTCCCTCTACTACAGATTTTTATGTTCACTAATCTGGGTGTATTATATTTGGTTTTAGCATATATTTTTTCAAACTAATGATTTGGATGTATAAATATTTTAAGGCAAGCATTGTTTTATTGTTTGTATGGACCCCACGTCACTGTTAGTTATCTAGGTCGGATATTTCAGATGGTCTTTATTACGCATGAATATATACTAACAACTCCAGTAATAGCTTTTAATTACCTTTTTTAAGCTTTTGCCAAGTCACCGCAAGTAGTTTAATTGTCGTTTTCTTTTGAAGTTTATATTTGCCAAAGCTTCAACATGACTTTATCGTTTGGTAATCTAACATATAAAACTCGACGTACCATGCGCGTGTGTTTGCTGTGCAAATATTCATGCTCGTACACCTATCGTTAGAAAATTACATACCAAAATTTGCAAATTTTGACCTCTGAAGCACCGAGTCGAAATTGTGACAAACAGCACAAAGTTTGATTTTTATAATACTCGTATATTTAAAAAAAATTGTATTTATTAATTCTTATTGTATATATTATATTGTATAATTAATTCTAATCTATAAAATATAACTTTTAACATAACTTTGAATATAAATTTGTATGTAATGATGACTTTACTATTAGCACCAACTTTACTAAATGATAACTAAAAAATAATATACAACATTTTATTTAATATTTATCATTGTATTTCGTATATCTCCATTCTGAGTCGAATGTTTTTTTATGTGCAATTTTACAGTGGGGTGACCCTCTGTTGTGGTAGCGGATTGGTCCTCTAAGGAGTAAACCCGCGTCCATTAAAACTGCATTAGTTCCAAACGAAGGGGTTTTCTGGTAATAACTTCATCGTTTCTTTTCCACTTGTGCTCGCGTCGAGGTGCGCTTTTTGCAATTAAGTGTAATTTTCCTTTTGAATTATGTCTAATGCGATTTTTAATATAATTCAACATGACCGCGTGCCCAGTCGTGGACACACCGCAATACTATACACTTTAATGAAACAATTCTGCTTGTAATAACGGGTCATTGAAACAGCACGTGGATAATTGGAATCTTCTTTTTAAGAATAATATCCTAGCCACTGCGCGTTCTTGGCTTTAACTGTAAACAACGAAAGGTTCTGTTATAAAGTTAATTAATAAAAAAAATCTTATATCATACGTTTTCAAATTTATTAACTTGTGCAATGTTAATATTTTATGTATGTACGTTCCAAAAAATATATGTTCAATTTAGCATTTACAGATAGTATGCCATAACGTCCGTTACGAAACACATCAATCGCAGCCATATTAGCATAATCATGGGAAGTTTGTTATGATATGCATTCCCCGTGCTGTGCAGACACCCACATCCCCTCGCGGTGCATTTTCCCATTAATTTTTCAAAACGCTTCCTATTGGTCCACGCGGCCGTCAATCACCTGCCAGATTTCACAACCGCCTTCGGTTCTTCGGGTAACTCGTAATTATGCATTCAGACACCGCACTCCGACCAAAGGGCATTCGCTAAAACATTGCATTTAACTAAGCTGAGCATGTCTATTTAGCATTGTGTAAATATAAATATACTATCTAAATCTTTTCTTCTTGCATGACCTGAGTGCATCCAACGAAACGATTGTTTATAATTTAATACGAGGTAGTGATCATTTATTTGTGGAATCACACCTGCGCGAGCCTCTTATATAATTATTAAGGTCTCATATAGATTATTTAGAATCGTTATTTAAAGTACGCTTAAATTTCGCGAAGGTTTGGCAATCAAATTCAATTTTAAGATAATTCTTCATCAGTAAGAAAGATGAAATAAATTAAACAAAAAGAGTGATAAATTTTATGTAAAGATTCAACCAGGATTTTTTTATGCTTATTTTATTAACGATATTTAGTTAAGCCAAAAATTTAATCATATTATTTATGATAAATCGGTTAATCTGGTAAAATCAAAATTAGTGCTACATTTTTCTCGCTTGTATTCCATGCACCCAAAACTTCATTAATTGTATGAATTTAGTTATTCTAGATCTCGCATTATTTATTGGTTCTCAACGTAATGATTGTTTGTCATGCTTCATGATTTATCCTCTGCGCATGCACCTCACCCCCCACGTGCCTCACGTAACCGCTCACCTGATGCTCCGCAATCCTAATAGAATCTGAAACAGAAAGTTGCTCTGAAAATTATGTTCACTAATGCCAATCAATTACCGATCACCCACCAATCCTGGAAATAACCAGAGCCGAACAATATGTAAACCCACTCTGTGGATTCTCACCTTCCTCCACGTCGTGAGTTAACTGCACAAGATTACTGCATTAAACGGGCAACATCTACGATAAATGGACGGACTTGCTTTGATGTTTATGCTTTACAATGGAAAATCATAATAACGTGATTGTTGACTTACCCCTTGTAATGAGTTCACAAGGACTGATCAAATCAAATAATGATCACCAAGCATTACGTTACACGGATTTAATAAAACGTTTTTTCTCGTTTGAAATGTAATTTAGGTCAAATTATGAAAAATAGTAAATTTAATTTATTGGTAATCAAATATTAAGGACTTCATTGTATCAGGTTTTTAAAAAAATTATAGTAACGATGCCAGCAAGTCAAATATGTCTTAATTTCAAAATGGTTTGTGTTTTTTGCAGGAGTACATGTGGCACCGCAAGCACAAGTATATGCGACTCGACGGCTCCAGCAAGATCTCCGCCAGGAGGGACATGGTGGCCGACTTCCAGTCTCGCTCCGACATCTTCGTGTTCCTCCTCAGCACCAGGGCTGGGGGGCTCGGGATCAACCTGACGGCCGCCGACACGGTGAGTCTGCCCCTCGTTACCTCTTCCAAATTCCCCGTGAATGTCTCTGTATACTAAATATTTTATAAACCTGCCTTTTTCCTCACGGCTTATCTAGGTACTTCAAGTCAAACTCTTCATATTAGCAATGTTAATAAGGCTTAAAAATGTCATTCCACGTCGCATTCTATCTCCTATTGATATAGAACTTCATAGGTTTTATTTTTATTCTGCAACGTGTTATAATCTTTCCCATCTATTTTTCTTATATAATTCCTGTATTGGTTATAGTAATATTATTTTTTCGGCTTTTTAGATTCGTGTTTATTGTAAATCCCCATTCGTAATTACGCATAGTTTTTTCTTAAAAATGTATTTCTATTGGTAGGGGCCTTGCAGGTTACGGGCAATGCTTTTGTGATGTTTTCCAATTTATAACGCGTTGATCAAATATATATTTGATATATATTATATACACCAAACTTGAAGGTTTTATTTAACCCATAAACCTAACACATTGCCAGGCTAACGTTGCGTCCATTAACCGCTTATTACACGAGTTCATAAATAATTCCAGCATACGCGGCAGTTATATTTAACCAAAAGACCACCACCAACCTTATCGCAAAAAGGCGAAAAAAACAACAACCGGGTCATGAACCGCGCTCGGCACTCTTGACCCGCGAGTTCACGGCTCCAGCCCTCCATCTCGCGTGTCGCCGCGCCCGGAGATGGCTATCTCCGCAGCCCCGGCCGGTCGATACGCCCCGCGGCTCCAAGCAATAACCCCGGCGGACCCCGATGGGTATCTGGCGTGTCCTTGCATGTAACGGACACGAGCTCTGGGCACCCTATGGTCCCCTCTGGTCCCCGCCGATCCCCGCCGATCACCGCTAATGGCCTTTCCGGTTGCAGCTATTATTGTGATTGTGACGTTTGATGCGATTGATCATTGATTATTTTGATGTTAACTCCGCTAGTGGGAGGAATCTGAACTCTGAACAATCAAATAATCTGTATGTATGTAAAGGGTAGAAGAAGAAGCAAGGTTAGAAGCACTCAGCGTAAAGTGTATACAAGTAAACCATACAAAACATGCACCAGATAGGATGTTCGTGCGCTCCAATCTTAGAGAAAGACGAATAACTTATTTTTCTCTATTACTGAACCTCACAATCTATGTACATGCATGTTAGTCATCATTTGCTAAATGCAGGTAAACACGAATACACCGAGCCCATCGCATCCTTTACCTGCTTAACCCATCGACTTTGATTTGTCAAAGTTTTGACAAACTTGATTTTCCTGCGATTAATAGGCTCCACGGGGAGTCTTCGCGTTAGAAAATATTATGAATCCTATCAACATTACTTCACGGTGTGTTTTCAAGTGATGATCATATATCATAGGCAAATATATTTTGTTTTTTTTTACTAACAGGATTCGACGTCATATGAATGAAATAAACAAGATGAGCGTTTGTTTAAAGCAGATCTTTATGATCCAATATATGGATCATTCTTTATATATCTTTATTTTCCAAGATATAATGGTATTAAGCCACGCGCATTCCTCTTTTTACTCCGTTTTCCATTTCATATGTTCTGTTAATTGACATAGCAGAACGTAGCTTTAAATGCCGGTAGAAAAAATTAAAAATTCCTCCGCATCCACACAAAGCGCATTTCTTCCACACAAAACATATTATTTTCCGTAAAAAGCTCACGAAGCGATTAAAAACAATCTCCGAATCAATGCGCATTAATATCACATCATGTATAATGCAGCATACAACATACAGCGTTGGATTCGAAGCGCAGACGGCACGAATCCCTAAATATACACAAATAACAATTAGAAATAAAAATGTACTTAACGCGCAATGGACGGACATGTTAAAATCCAGTGACACGAATTGATCGTTGTCACGATTTGTAAACACCGTTTTTAATACTCTTTAAATCTCGGGTCGTTTTATAATTACGAAGGTTAAATCAAAAGTATGTGTATTAGTATTAATTATATGCAATAAAAAAAACTAAGACTAAGTTTTAATATATTTTGTGAGTATAGCTTACGAAATGTTTAATATATTTTAAGATGTTCGTATAGTATTATGAATATCATTCGAAATATATTATAAAAAATTAAATTATTTTGAACTTACGTGAAATAGAAGTACGAAAGATTATTTATATATATATATATATATATATATATATATATATATATATATATATATATATATATATACGAACTTCAAGGCCATGACGAGTTGCGTGACATTTCTTATATGACGAGTGAGTTCAAATCGTAAGTTTCTAAACGGAAAACATATTTAAAGCATTCATGAAAATACCTGACCAATTTTTTCCAATAACATCGTATTTATATGTATTGCATTGTTTATCAATATTTCACGATTATGAAGTATTTTATAGGAATTTCAGAAGTATAATCTGCATTCATGGCTCTAAAGTTCGCGCATCATTTTTTGATACGATGTATGATCCGGGTCATGATTAATAAATAAGTTGTAAAACGCCAAATACCAGTATCAAATTATTTAACGCCATCAAATTTCAAAATGCTACTATTATTTAAAAAAAAAAAGCCTAGGCGTGTTTATCGATTTGGTTTACTGAGTAAATCTTATCTTCGCACATACATTTACAAAGGAACTCAAATACTCTGTGTTAGGTATATTTCACCTGTTATCTTGAGCGTTAGTTTAATTGCAGCCTCACCTGACCGCCGGCCAGGTCTGCCCGCCGCCTGTTGGAAGTAGGCTCGGGACGCTACACGCATACTCGGTGTAACGCAGAACAATTGGACGATTAATTCGGTAATGACTGTGTCGGAGCTCCACCGACTATTGTACGCGGCCGAGTAATGTTCGGGGCATGGGCCTAATTGCTCACGTCTTTGAGGTTTGATTTAATTAACATCTGTGCTGTGTGGATAGACCCCAGTGTCATGGACCGCTTAACAACACCTCGCCTGCTGGCTCTCGGTGGTCTTTGCTCGCAACCACTTGGTCCTGCGCGGTTGCTGAATCCGCTGTTGCCTTAGCAATCTAAATTGGTACAAGTAGTAATCCCTTTTTTTATTTTTTTCTCTCAGACTACCCTTCAAATCATCGTCTCGAAAGTAATATCAACCATATGATGAGGAAAATATTTAAATCTGAAAATATTTTAAATACCACTGTGCTTACAAAGTCCTCTCGTATCTTTAATACGGACAACATAACCTAACTAAAGATGTTTTCTATAACTCTGTACTTCTGTAAGTCTTTGTCCGCTACAATGTATTCAACTAGTATATTTTGATCTCATCTACTCTTTCAGTTGTCTGTTTCTTCTGGTAACTCCAATCGTGCATATCAGTACAGCCAACGTTAACTACATCGGTTTCACTCGTGTAAATAACGGCTAATATCCTCAAAACAGATTCGGTCGTCAGGTTGCTATGGAATGAAGGTGTGTGCTCGACCCCCATCTGTGTTTAAAAAGGCAGCATTCTTCTCGTTTCTTGTGTACAGCACTTACCTTATATATTATTAGCTAATTAAACCAAGTCAATAAGTATCTAATTCGGACGTATTTAATATTTTGAATTATTATGCGTAGTTTTATATTTCTCAGAAAGTCATGCCATTGCGTTGCTTTTCAGGAGACGGCTGATTTTACTTTTGATAAACTTATCTGTACGCAATTTTGTATGCTAATAATATTAGCTGACTGAATATTTTTAGCCGGAATGAGCTTTAATGGGCGCATTATTGTTGATTGGTTTGCTTCCCGCTGAATATCACCAAGGAGTATATTTATATCTTGTTTTCTTCTATTCTTGAGCTCCTATTCCCTCATGATTGCGTCCACGTTGTCATGTGCCTAACAAGACCGTTGCGTTCGCTTGATTGATCCATTGAAACCGAAGGATTGCACATTTGATTTAACGCGGTAATCGCTCGGCTAGTCTAGACATGCTTCTTGAAAAGGAAAATATTTTGCGTAAAGGCAACGATCATAATCAGTAACCTCAAGTCTGGAGAGTAGTATAATTTGAATAGAGCAAATTAAAAAAATATATATTAAATGCAATTTCGTACCGCTATGTTGGTATTTTATTAGACAGAATGTTGAACTCACTATAGAGGTTGAAACTATTTTATATCATTCGAAAAGATTCGTATAAAATAGAAACCTCACTAGGCTATGTTAGTTTTAAGCGAGGTTCGGTGTGGTCGTAATTAAAATCTACAGGCTTGAGGAAGGACGTCTATCCTTCGAAGAGGCGGCGTGAAGGGCGAGAAATTCATTGAAGTACCTTTCTATAATTAGAGTTTCTGTAAAGATATTCGAGAAATATTTTTTTTCAGCGACAGAGGCACTTCATGAGGCGATAAGTCAGGAATCACCTAAAAGTGTGAATGCGAAGCGCCAGGGCCTCAGTTCAGTACATCTACTAATGGTGCAATTCAACCACCGAAACTCGCGTCGACCACTTCCAAGTTCATTAGCCACGGATCCACAGCCAGCAGTCCGCGACGGTCACCCGTCTCCCGCGGGCCGCCGGTCCTCGCCCGTCACGACCCGTCATAACATCCCGAAATGTATCGCCCCTCCTGCATTATTCATGCCCTCACGCCGCCTCACGGCCAGACGTCACGCCGCGCCACGCCCGGTGGTCGTGATCTCACCGCGCGACAACAGCGATGACCCGCCTCCGGATAATGCAGCCGCTTTTTTTTGACTCCGTAGACTTGGTGTCTATGACAGCACTTTCGTGTTCCTCCACCACCGGAGTTAGCAGGACTATTTTGGTGTCGCGAATTCCGCTTCGGAAATGTTTCTTGCTCTTGAGTTGACCGAAAAACTTAAAATGTATATATATATATATTTTTTTTTCAAATAGTCTGTGCAGGCTAGACTTGACGCAGGCAGACTTGACGCTTCATTGTATGGAGGGGGAAGCAAAACAGAATGGTTAGAATGATGCAGACTCGTCGTATCTTAATTTGCAAAATACATTTTTAAAATGAACCGTGGTTGTGTGATGTCATAGCTATTGAACAAATTGTTTTTTTTTCAAATTCATACAACCTTAAATTAAATTAATTCATCAAATAAAAAGCGGTATATAAATAGATTATGGATAGGGTAGTTTGTCGCTTTACAAAACCCTTGTGCTAGTACAGTAATACAGACATGCATATATATAGATAAGTTTATCTGTATATTAACATATTTATCTGTATGTTAAGTTTCATCTGTCCACATTATTATTTGTATGTTTCTTCTTTTCATGTCCCATTTTTAAACACTTATTGATCACAATGATTCTCAAGTCACCTATGAATCACC
The DNA here is from genome assembly GCA_022113835.1 of Atopsyche davidsoni. Lineage (NCBI taxonomy): Eukaryota > Metazoa > Arthropoda > Insecta > Trichoptera > Hydrobiosidae > Atopsyche > Atopsyche davidsoni. The sequence goes on along the minus strand of JAILWY010000006.1, from coordinate 1,280,254 downwards.
ATCGTACGTTGTCGTGATTTCACAAGTCCCCTTGTTGAGTACTCAAAGCAAAAGTATTTTACCGTGGACATGACATTGATTCGATGTGCAGAGTTATTTGCGGCGAACGACGATACGTTATCGCGCTCCCCTCCCGCCGTGCACTCCGTCATTGTCGAATTGTGTGTAAATGCGCTTTTTAAATCCGCCCGCCTATCTGCCGAGTGCATCTTGGAGGTGCGCCGGTGCAATCGCACCGATCGCATCGACGTGCACTATCAGCTCGCACGCTTGTCCGTCATCACGACACCCTGTTCCGATCCCTATCTGCCTGTACAATTGCTGACACCGGAGGATCAGTGTCTTTGTAATTTGCGTGACATTGCCCCATAAGCCAATGTCGATTAAAGCGAGGCGATACGCCAGAATATAAAATATTAGTTCTATCGCAACTTCGTTTGTAATACGAGAACATCAAGCATAATAGTAAAAATAGATTTAGTAATGCTGCGTTTCTTCTCGAAACTTCCAACGCCGATGGCCCCAGTTCCGGACCGAAAAGTCCGGTAAAATGTACGAACACATTTTTTTTCCAAACCTATGAATATAATTCTTTGTAGCCATGAAAGCTGCTTTATTGTGATTTTTGTAATTTTTTTTCCACATCTTGTATTCAATGATATGATTTATAACAGGACTTTCGCTCTGGGGTCTGAAAGAACTTCTACGAATGTTATCCACATTATTACGCAAATCTTAACCGGAAAAAATAAAAGAAAAACCTTGAACGCTTTTACAGTATTGAATAACGTTTATGTATAGTAAAAAGTTATGTGAGCATTTAATTGTGCTATTGTGAAAGATGGTAATAATTCTGGTGCAGTATGAACGATCACCCGCCACCTTCGTTGCTTTTTTTTTCTAAATGCAGCAAAGAAGGTAACTGACGGGCGTCGGAGCAGGACGATCCTGGCCAGCGCGGGACGTGCGGTCAGACCGACCATAAATATTGTATGAAGCAATACTTCTGATTTCGTGGGAACCATGCGAAGTGAGCTTGTGTACTTCCGTTCGGAAAAATATCTCCAGGGGAATTAAAAATTGAAAACACTCCGTGATCGGAATCCTCCCCGCGGTGTCGTGTGAATTATAACACTCGAAAGAAGTTTTAACCCTTTGCACTCCTTATGTATTTTTTTAAAACCTAGTTATTACTCCTTAATTATTAAATGGCCTGAACAAAAAGTATACAAAATTCATTGAGTAATTTAGAATGCGTATATTTATTTACTATCAGCTAATTTACTACAAGAAAGTTTGAAATATAGAGTACCCAACTAACTACTTATTTTTGGGGGTAGCAACGCGACATCATGTATATTTATAATTATTAGTACTGGCTACTATTATACTTATAATATTAATGTAGAAATATGATTAATGTCGGGATATGAATTTTTTTACGTAATTAAACAAGTGCATTTCATACTGTCTAGTCCAGCTCGACATAGGAGTCGGTGGTAAAAAAAAGTATATCGAGCTTCTCTCGTTAAAGGAGTTGTTAGGGTTAATTCCCAATACAAATAACCATCGTGGCCGATGATGAATAGAGTCGACGTGTTTGTTCTTCTCTCGGGGCCTTTACGACCGCCCGATTATAATTTCCCCGATCGTGTTCGAAGTTTTTTTTTACCTGATAAATTTATTAAGTAGCATCTAATAGTGATTTGTGTTTTTTGATAACGTGTGAACAGGCTTTCGGTTGATTTTTTTTATTATTATGTATGCGTCGGTCGTATATCTATGCGGTCAATTAATTCTGCGAAAGTTAAACTGAATATTTGCAAAATAGTTTTTGGATGATGGACATGTTTGACATTTTCCTAAATATTTCTGTAGATGTAATCATACAAATAGCAACTGTACTTTATGCGTTCCGTAATTTCGGTAAGAATATTTAAAGGTCGTTAATGCAAACTTGACTTTTGCTGAATTGTTTCTTTTTAATAGGAACGAAGGAACATATACGCACGGTAAAAATAAAGCTCGAAACTATTAAAGCATTAATGTCAACAAAAATAAATCTCCATATCTTGAGGAGTTTCGCATGTTTATTTAATTTAAACATCCCCTTTAAAAGGCGGCAGCAGAAACCAGTAAAAAAACTACACGTAAAACACTTAAACACAAAAATAAATCATCTCCACTATCTCCGCGGCGTTCATTAATAACGACAACTCGATGCATTGGGATGTCGGGAGCCGCCCTTTGCGGAGCCCTTGACTTGAGAGCCCTGCCAGCGTCTGTTGCCTCTGGGAAGTAGTGATCGTTCATAAACGTTTCTGAACCCCTCAGGGAACTTATAACGTTACTTCGCACTAGAGATCTACGAGCGAAAATGTTATTTGCTTATATATTATATTTTATGATTTTAAATGGATTTTCATGGTACTTCTTCTTCAAGTGCATCTCCTCAGAGGAGGTTGGTGACCATCTTACTGAACATATATTTATTCTGGAACAGTCTTGTTAGTTCGGCTGGACTCCCGACTTTCAGCCACTGTCGCAAATTCCGCATCAATGCTAACATTCTTCTTCGTTATACTAAGACTTCTTATAATTGTATGAAAGCAACGATGAGCCGATACCACTCTATCGATTTTTTACTAACAGGCATCAACAGTCATTATTTACAAACAGTTTGCAGTAAAAGCAAATATACAGCTGTATCATTTTGTGTCTCTTAGGTTTTTTCACAAAATTAAAAACCTACTTTATTGTATAGTACGTTTCTTTTAAAATTACGTTATTTGATAAAATAATATTTAATATTACAAATCAAGATATTGAAAAAGGGGACAGGGATTGACGGAGAACCCTCCGAAATGTTGTCATCCCCTCCGGTGGCACTCGAGTCCACGATCACTTCCCTCCATCGCTGCGCGAGCGCCTGGCATTTTTATATTTTCGCGTCTCCGCGCGCGGCTTTTTGCTCTCATCTCCCTCGCGGGTTTCCAGCCCTGCCTGTGATCTTCAGTACGACTAAACACCAAACTGCTGCCGCACACACAATATTTATTTTCAATGTGTATGTAAGGACTTTGCTGTGGGGACTTTACTGATAACATGTTTTATATTTTTTTTATTTTGTAATGCACGTCAGTTCATTCTTCATCGATAAATGCATATAAAAAAGGAGATTGCAAGCTTTCGTACTAATTGGATCGATTGATAGATAAGGTTGAAGTTTGCTTGGACGGGTCCGAAATTTTTTTCACAATATCTGTCAATATTTTGTTGTAAACGCTGCCGTCCTTCTTAGTTGTCGGTTTTAGTAAGTAACAAGATAATTATTCAATGAATAATCGCACGTGAATTGATCTCGTCTCGAGGCGCGACAATCCCGATCGCTATCGCCGGCCTTCGGGGCGGGCGGCGCCCCGCGGGGATACAGAGCCCCGCCGCCCCGCTGCCCCGCCGCCCCGCCGCCCTCCGGGGCGCGCCCTCTCAAGCGAACCCGCTTCCTCGCCGCCCCGGAACTGGGAGGCCGTTATCAACCGCCGTCTGGTGGCACTCCGCTCCGTCACCGCTGTCGTTCCCGATTATTGCGCGGACGCACCGCCTCTGTGGAGGTAGTACAGTCGTTGAATTTTTCTTTGGGTAATCACATTGAGTATAATTTCGTATATCGTATAAATATGTTGAGCAAAAATATAAGTATCAAGGAATAAATTCTTAGGGCAAATCATACTAGCACGCTGACTGCCAATAGGATTTTCGTAAAATGTCCTAAAATGGTTTTCACGTTTTTAGGTTTAATTTAATATAATGGGTCGAAATACAATTATTTCATTTGTTTTGGGATATTTTTATCGGCCATATCGAAGGAAGATAGAAGAGGGCCGTGCCGGCAATGTTCAATAGTAGATTAATACAGGGCGCATGGCCGACGGGCAGAATGCCAAGCCAAAGGCAGGTATGTCGTCGCTATGTGTCGGCCACCGGTGGCCGACGCGGCCCGATTGGAATACCTCCGTATCGGCCACCGGTGGCTGACACGGCAGTCAACGTGTTAATGTCCACTATTGTATTCTAGTTTTAAAAAAAATAGATTATTTATTATCTTGTTGTAAATTAACTATTGTTCTTGGGGATATGCTTGCAATGTGGTATGTGTCTGTCCCTTGATCTTGCTCGCAGGTTGTGGGCTGACAAGGTGTGACTTAGGTAGTAGCGTACATAGATTTCTCTATTTTCGTTATTGAGTTGTAAAATAAATACTATTTTGTGGCACACGTGCGCGATAAGTTAAACTAAACAATCGACAATATGACTATCATTTTCAAATTTCTAAAAATAAGGTTTTCAAAGTAAAAGATGACAAAATCAAATAGTTCAAACGCCATGTCTTAAATATCTTACGCATAGTCTATACATCTTGACACAGCTATTGATAGCAATTGGCTTGTTAATTTAACAATATTTTCGTATTTTAATTCATGAAAAATTTAAATGAAATAACCATACATAATATTTCAAAAAGTATTGCAAGCCATTTTAAAATTAACAAAAGACGTAAACTTCATACGACAATAAACATTACATATAAAATGAGCTTGATGGATCTCCAAACACATAATTTTTATCATGACTGCTGAAATTTATATTATATCAATAATTAATTAAGACACTTATAGGTAAACTATTTTTGAACAACTTCTGGTATTATTTAAATCAAAAGAAATTAAAAACCTTGATTATAACGTACATTTTTATTGAATAATTAATAATATTTCAGGAATTACAAGCAGCATCAAAATTCGATGTTATTTTATTTCGTGGTTACATTTATGTGAACTTCCCCCAAGCATTGCTGTTGCTCCATATTTATTCCTCCTTTTTTTATTCCCTTAAAGTGTAAAGATCTTCTCGCGCCACATTAAGCTTTTTAAAGACGCGCCACTGAGAGAGGAGGCGAGCCAACGAACTTTTCAGAATGCGACGGGATTTTTTTTATTATTTTTGTCATTTTTGTTTGTTTAATAAGAAGAGCACTAATGGCACTTACATTCACGACAACGTCTATGGAAATAATGAGACTTGCGTAGTATCTACTGCAATGTAAAACATCATCAAGTTTATCTATTTTTACTTTACTATGCAGTTGATTGTACTCAATGGACATAACTCATGCAAATAAGCTAGTGTTTTAATGATAAAAGCTTCGCTACAAACTTAAGTAGATTTTAGAACCATTTGCTATTAGTTCTCAGTTTTAACTGGTTATTTTTTTCGTGATTTATACATTTGACTTCAATCTTGCGAAAAAAAACTATATTTTTTCCAAAGGTTGGAATGAAACTTGGGTAAGTCGTAAAATATTCGAAATATTACTTCAACCAGTTTATTTGCAATTCATTATAAACAAGAAATTGTAGAGAACGGAATTTTCAACTCGTGTATATTATTTTAAAAGAGTTATATGACGTCTCCAAAATCCAATTTAAACCCCCCCACCCCTTTCAAAAAGACAAAAACAATTTCTAGTCTATTAACCGTGAATCCGTTCAGCGCAGGATGACTGTCACATTTCCCATGGAGCCCGTGTAACAGTATACACATGTACGGCGCTCTGCCCGCAAGGGTAGGGCGGGCAGGCTAAATCAATCGCTCGCGGTTAATGGGGTAAATCACGAAGGCATTCATGCTACCCCTTTGACTTACCGTACCCGCCGCTACCCGGCCTCACACACGTAAATCTGGTTATTTTTTTCTTCATCATTTTTCATAATGTGACAAATTTGTTAAATCGTGAGAGAGAGCAACTCTATTTTAGGCTATTGATATTGCCCTGCCTAATGGGTACCCCTTGACTTTTACTTCGTCTATTGAGGAAAATATATTTAAAATCGTTGATTTTTTTTGTTTATGGTTAATAGCTGTAGTTTTTAAAATAATTTTATTTATATGTTATTTCTACCCAAATCGATATGGTGAATTGATAAACATCGTTTTCTTTTTAATTACAACACCTTAGCGCTTAGCGCATTACAAGCTCTTATGAAGCAGGCGTGCTAGTTTCTTGATTTGATTAATTCTTTACTTTAACAATTTAAAAATATTGTGATTCGATTATAAATACCACAGTTTATATTGTTTAGTTGTTATAGCTTGTGCTGAATTTAGTTTTGGATAAAAAATTGTTTCGATGTGCTTATAAAAATATATATTTTAAATAAAGTTTTTCTTCGCTTTCGCAATCGCAAAATCGATCGGCGGCTGCCTCACACTAACCCATCAATTTAAATTATATTTCTCCCTAAGTCACAAGGGTTCTTCACGAACATAATAAAATATGCCGTTTCCGCGGCGTATACTTTTCCATCCCCCGGCGGGCGACTCGCATGGAGATATCTGGCCGGTCTCGTCTATTGACATAACTAAACCGCCCCTGCCCCGTATTCTAACCGCGACGTCCCTCTAATCGCGTGCGGCCGCAGCCGAACTGCCTTTTAGTCGGAGGCCTACATTTTCCGTATTAGTTATCAATAAAATATTTATTTTATTAGCGATTCTGATTCCGATACGATTGGAGTTCTCTCGCCGTAACCCACTTTTCAGGTAAGTTCTGCTGTGCTTTATTTACGGGGTAATTAATTTTATCTCGAATTTTACCCTAAGATCTAATTAATGTTAGATAAAGTTGTAATAAAAACGATCAAACTACTAATGTCGGCTATTTGTTAGTTTCAGTCCGTAGTATTTTCTTTTAAAGGGTTAATGTATTTTTTCCTGGTAGTAAATATATCGATTGTACTTGACTTTTATTATACGTAGCCTTATAAATTAGACAGTGTTTAAGCCTGAAGAATCAACACTACCTACTAACCCCATTTTTTTTTAAATTTTACTGGACATGCGTACACATATACACAAGATTATCAAAAGCATGCAGTGAGTAAAAAATCTGTATGATGATGTGGCTATCATCTTGATAATGGGATCTCAAATATGTATTTACACGTGTCCAATCTTGTCAATAATTCTGTTATTTATTTGTTAATATATCAGTATCACGCCAACAACTTTCAGGTATTTATTTCGCGTTGGTTCCAATCCGCCGTTTACGCGACTCATCAATATTTATTTGAAACGACCTTTCCCTGCCGCTCGGCAATCGACCACTGAAGCATTGCCCTCCAATTTACATTACAAAGAAACTCCAAAAATTATTAATTGCCTTACATTTCCCTCACAGAGCTGCTGTCATTAATAAGCTACTCCGTGAATAATGATACCTATGAACTTACAGTTTATTGACCAACCCCGGAGTCGCTAGGAGGCTACGATAACCATTTTACTATTATACCATTTTTTCTATCACTTCCGCATCGGACGCTCGGAATTCATCCCTTTGGTTAATTCGTAGGTCACCCGCTGACCAAATGGCTCGAAACAACCCTTTCTTTCAGTGGAGTTTTTTTTTAAATTTAATATTATACGGTAGCCACTGTCCTATTTGAAATGATTATGAACAAATATCTTAAGGGCTGCATACTAGAAGTCGGCTGTAATGATGGTTGGGTTCTTTAAATTTATGGGATACCATGCGGGCATACAATTTTTTTTTACACCTGCTTTTATAGTGACCATGTGCGTTAATTTAATTTGGAACTTTTTAATTATTTTTGCTTTATTACGTCATCTTTAGTGTGATATCAATATCTATGTTACTTACCACAGTAAATATTAACATTATTTTTATATTCTCATGGATAGCGTGCTATAATGTTTTTTCACTAGTCACAGAGTTTAATTTTGAGCACGAAAATGTACATATGTGATATCTAGGACATGAATAATTACATTTAATGTAAAAAAAAAAAACCACTTTGTAAAAAGTTTTTTCTGTCTAATGAAAAACACAAATTGTATTTTGTGTTGTTAATTCGTGCCGCTTGTAATATTTATTACACCACGTATAATTAAACATGTTATGTTTTCCGTAAGCGTAGATTTATTGAAGACACTTTTTAATGCATTATTTTACTATTTATTTTTACTTGTTTTGATCTATACGTGTTAAAATACTATTAAGTGATAACTGATAATTATATATCGCATGAAGTGTTGTCTCCCCATAGTATCCCTAAGAACTGCCCAACGGCCCCCGCGTCTGACTGCACAGTAGTCGTTAGGGACTCGGTCATTTCGAATGTCGCGGAGGTGCCACGGCTTAGATCGGTTTATTAGGGAAGAGGTGACATTCTCTCCACTGTGAATGAATTCGTCGTGCCTAGTTAACTGCGGTCCGTAGCGAACTTCACTTTTTGTCCAGGGCAGACGGGCCCTACATGTTACTGTCACCATTCGTGTCTAATTGCATAACGTATATTATTTTAAGCTATTTTCACCTGTCAGTGATGATCCGGTTGTTTTAAATATGATAAGCATTCAAGGTGTGATGTAATTACAATTCTATTTTTAATTCAGCAGAAATGATATACAAGTATCAAAAATTCACATATTTCAATAATGTGCATATTCATTTGATTTCGAATAACATTTAAGGTTATTTTACTATCTTATTATAAACGGATGTATTTATAATTTAGCAGAAAAAATCTCGTAAGCCTACTATGAAATGGGATTATTTGGATATTTTTTTATTGACATATTGAGATAATTGTATTTAAGATATAAATATATATATATATATATATATATATATATATATATATATATATATATATATATATATACATATAAACACAGTTTTACATTTTAAGTTTAAAAGTAACCAAAACAGTTAAATTTTAAGTTGAACCAAAACATTGAGAATCAGTTCAATGCAGTTACTTTTATGATATCGATATACACAGGCGATGCACAAGCTCGTATCGCCATGTCATAAAACTGTTTTGCAATCGCCATATAACGCAGTGACGGGGCGTGCCCAGTCTCCGTCTAGACGAGGAAATGGAAAATGGAGGCGGCCGTTGAAAAGTTTTAATTAGTTGCCGGTTTTCACGTGATTCGGCGACCGTCGCCTGTCGTCGAGCTCTCCCTGCCGCATCGTCAATTTAAATTTCTGCAATTTCAATACAGCCACAGAGCTTTCGGTTTGCCAGGTTCAGCTTTATTGTCTGGCGAAACCCCCCCCCCCCCCCCCCCCGAAGTCATTGTTGATTTTTTTTGTTTTGTTTGACTTTTGTACCCTTGTACGTTTCTGATAATGAGAAATAACACTGGCGGGAGTTTGATGTGAATCAGGGATATTTAATTTTCTTAGTACACGGAACCTGGTGAGAAGAGTCAGGTAATCTAACTGATAACCATGTTAAAAATGCTTGTTTTGCGACAGAATGTGTAGGTCCCAGGTCGCCTTTATCGTGAAGGGTTGGTCATTGAGGAACCGTCTGTAAATTAATTCTTTAAAAAATCAACTGATAGGTATTTGGTGTTGCTTCTCTTGTGCTTCACACTTACCACAAATAATCTCCAGTTATATTTGTTATACTTGCTAACAACATATATAAGAATGTGAATAAATAGATTTCTTATTTTTTTCTGATATTTTCATTTATAGAGATGTTTTCCGTTTTATTTCATAGTCATTTATTAAACCAGCTCTACAGAAATCGTGGTTTGATAACTCCATAGTGCAGTAGAACATCGTGTATAATCCAAAACTCACGAGGCTCCTTTGAATGCAAAAATCTACGACCCTATAACGATGTAATGATAGACATCGGTATCTTTATGACTCGGCTGAATGGTACTATTAAGGCACAGATGATATTTTGTGGCAAGTGACACGAGCACCCTCGTCGCAGTCAAGTCGAGCAGCATGGCCATCGGCAGAACAAGATGGGGTTCGTAGCGCCGATGTATTATATATACTGTCTCTCAGTATATCTCCGAGTCGAGAAATTGCAAACAATAACTTCCAACATTCCCCAAACTTCACGCGCCATCAGCCGGATCGCAATTTAAAACAATGACGGGCGCGGAGGGAGCGCGGCTTCCCGTGACGCGTCAACAGGTAACAGTTATTAGTTACACCAGCCGGCAATTATTAGTTTACAGAACTTCACTATTAACCACAGCACTCTGGCAACTTATCACTCTGCGGTGCTGCTGCTCAACGCCTCGCGGTTCAAGGGCTAACGCAATTGCTTGCTGATCATAGTAATCTGAAGTAAGTGCTCCTCGTTTTGATTACGTACAATTACTCAATAATTGAAAATCTTTATACGTAAGAATATTTTGTATTTTATTTTTGCGTCAAATGAAGAACACGTGACAAGAGCACATTCTAGAATGCCGGTCGGGCGGCGGGCACCATTTATTTTTTCAAGGTATATTTATAGTTGTACATAGTCAATAATACATATAATGCACAAAGAATATTTAATTCCAAAAATATAAAAATGATTGTTAGTATTTTTATGTTAAATAAATAATAAGAAGTAAATAATAGCATAACAATTCTGGTAACTGGGTCGAATTGAGGAAAATATGCAACGAATAATTATTTTTAATAGCAACTTTAAAATGCATATTTGTAGCTAAAAATTGCAGGATAGAGTACGAAAGATATCAGTTAGACTTTAGAGGGCGTTATTACAGAGGCGGAAACAAACCAAACTACACCCATAATGTGCTATTTCAACAGGCTTATATTCAATTTTCTGGAAAGAATTATTGTTTTAAAAATTATAATGATATATTTATTTTCGCTTATATTTCGCTGTTTAATTATCGTCCTATCGCAAAAATATCAGATAGACTTTTACATAGCTTTTACCTCACTTTTATCAATGCAAAAATATCAGAGACACTTTCACATAGCTTTCACCTCACTTGTACTACCGCAAAAATATCAGATAGACTTTCATATAGATTTCACCTCACTTTCACCACCGCAAAAATATCAGATATACTTTTGCATAGCTTTCTCCTCACTTTACCACCGCAAAAATATTACATAGACTTTCACATGGTTTTCACTTCACTTTCACCACCGCAAAAATATCCGATAGACTTTCACATAGTTTTCACATCACTTTCACCACCGCAAAAATATCAGATAGACTTTTGCATAGCTTTCTCCTCACTTTTACCACCACAAAAATATCAAATAGACTTTCACATAGCTTTCACCTCAATTTTATCAATGCAAAAATTTAGATGTGACATTGAATACATCGTTTAACATACATATATCAATCTGGTAGGTGTCATAAAACGTTGACTGTACTAACTAAAATATTATTATTGGAAGTTTCAATATATCCATAGATCTCTTCTTATACTGCATATTTAGCATATACAAACCTGTAGAGTGTACTTATATTGAAATCCGTTAGATTCTAGTAATGATATCATTATATACTTCAACTGATTTCTTTGGATTCATATTTCATATGCTTGATGCGTTCATTGTCAAATTTACTATCGAAAAATATAGACCATCAGAAGAACTTACAAATCACTAGTTACTCTGGAATTATTAGTAGTTATAGCATTTCGTTTTGATAAAACGAAAGGCTATCGTAAATCTTATAGGTTTGGATCCGCTAAGGCCGCAGAGAGCGGCGCTTGTCGTGCCGGGCCGCCAGCCGACACTGTCCCATCCCTAACGTGGCATATTGCAATATCGCTCGTCTCGTTCGCTTTTTACCGTTCGATACGTCCCTCCCGGTGCACGCGCGCCGCCGCCTCCCACAATGTTGCGACTCCGCCAGTGCCGTATCTTTTACCTGACCGGATCTAAACCAGCAATCTGCAGCTCTCGCTCTCCCCGCGTTGAGATTCAATCATCCTTCATATTATGTCGCAGCATTACAGTGAATCCATTCTTGCAATATTGACGTGATTGCGTCAAATAAATCGATAACGCATTCGTAGGCAACCCCACGGCTGCTCGTCCGGGCTTTGATCAGGCCGCGAGCTTCAGTCATACTGCATGCCGTGCTGCTGCAAGAGTTTATAGTTAAGTGTATATGGTCTAGCTAGCATTCGGACTTGCGTACACTTTAGTGTACGCAAAAGGCACCTACACTACCAGAATGTACTGCGTGGTCATTGTTATTGAACGATCCTCATTTAAAGTATTTAATTACTAACCTGTATATGTACCGTTCCGTCTCCTCAGTGGTCACGTACTCTTGTATTATAGGATCGCACAATTTTTTTAAAATCCATACATCTGTGTGTGCCTCGTCCCTTCCTGCCGCGGGAGTCAGGGACGGCGCAGGCAGCTACGGGCCCATTTACATAGCCCCCCCCCCCTCAACCACCCCAATCCTCCCCCTCGGCCTCCCATATCGTTTGATCGCTTTCTGCTTAGTAATCGTGATTCTTCAATTCCACTGCCAGTCGCTTCGAATTGAAATTTGTGATTGATAAAATATTTCAACATTATAACTTGACATTTTTTTCGTGATAAATAAATCATTTTTTTCTATTATGATATTATTTTTTGATGTAAGTTTTTTGCGTATTGATTATTTCTAACCAGGGACGAATCGACGCTCGTTTATCAATCGAATAATCTTATCTTCATTCAACTTAACTTATACCGTCTAAATCAGCATGTTGTGGCTTGCTATAATTACTTATATTAAAAAAAAAAATGGTTTCAGAATACCCAATTTACTCTCGGTTTTCCGTTTATTTTCATTAATTTATTTTAAACTTACAGTTTAATTTAACCCCAAACGCAAACATTTATAAGGGGAGTGGGGGTGCATAAAGAGATAAAATGTATGAAGAGAATATTCCTCAAGCCCTTTGTTTCTATGTATAGTCAGCTTATGCATTGAATGATATTGATATTGTTCTGTCAATAATATACATACTTTCCATATTTATAAAATGTAGATACGGAGATATTATTTTTCAAATGGAAATTTTGTGAAGAATCAGTTAGTCATATTATTTTTTTGCTGTCACCTATTTTGTGTTAATTCTTTTTATATGTATTTTATTGAATTTTAAGAATGAATGTTTTTTTAAAATATATATAGATTGTCTTTTTTGAAACCCGGAAATGCTATATATCGACATATACTACCTTACGACTTACTGATACACAACAAGCTGTGCTTAAGCATTTCTGCCGTGTTTTCAAGTTCATTGTCACTTATTGTTGGGGTGTTATAGAAAAAAAATCCTTCAAAACTCATTCACGTGTCTCTCACGTGGTAGCCCGGTTGATGAAAACGCGTCACTTCCTTGTACGTATTCGGGAACATTAATCTTCGGGTAATTAAATTCACAAAATGCCGGCCGATAAGGTAATCAGAACTATGCTACATAAAAATATCATAATTAATGATACTTGTATTAAACTATAAAATATTATTTAATCAGAACCCAGGTTTATACTGTGATTATAATTTTATTTTGTAAGCAGCAGAATTGTTCACATTTCGGCTGCGTTTTTGTTGACACTGACCTTCCCGCTCTTGCATCTATCGTTTTTGTGCATTATCAGTTGTGAAAAGCCTGGTCAATTATTATTGTTGAGTATAATGCAAAGCAGCATGCATCGACCTCAGCATACACCTCAGAATTGAACACCAAAGAAAAACAAACCGAATTGATTGGTGTATTTTGAACGCTCACAATTTTTTATTTTTTTTTTATGATATTGTTAATAAATTTTTTTTATTATGGTTAAAGCTATATTATAAAAAAGATTTCATAGTCGCGAGCAATGCCGTGGCAACCTCCGGGCCGACGCCGCGGCGCACCGGCCGCTCATTGCCAGGATCCTCACGCGCCGCGACGGCTTCCGAAGAAGCCCGGCCGCGTGTCAGCGGCGTCACACGGGCCGGCAGAATGCGGAAACCCGGCAGGTGACGCGCCCCGCCTCGTATCTGGACCCCCGCGATCTGGCGCAGCTGCAGAACCGGCGAGTCCTTGACCACGCCAGACGAAGTCGCATCACGTCTCCGCGTCCATTATTTGTATTCAATGCCACTAAAAATCCGCTTACTTGGATTTATTTTCTTGTTAAGAATTTTGAGTTAAGAATTCCGATTGAATCAGAACCGGGTGTGTAGTGATGCAAATGAGTAATTTCACAATCACACCGATCCGCCAGCTCGCCGTCACGCTGCAGCGACAAGCCTCGACAGTGATTCCCTGGAAGCCGAGCCGTGTCCCCCGTCCAGGACACGGAAGCATGCCCCGGGCATGTCCTGTCGCCAGCTACCTGCGGGGAGCTCAGCGCTTCCCAGCTTTTCAAACTTTTTAAAACGGTTAAGCGATCTTCTCACAACTACTGTAGCAGTCCCTCGCGACCTAAACGCGTAATCTTTAAACAATGAAGACTTACGACTTTCGTCGAAGTAAGTGCGGTACTTTTTTTACAAACTTAACAAGATCTCAAATCTGGTATCCTTCAATTGCTTTGCTGAAATTCGTGTTTTTATTTCTTATACAGGTATGTGTAAACCATTACGGGCTTTTTATTTTTCTGGTATATATTTATAAAAAAGGAAGCTGAATATGACATCATCAAAACCTAGTTTATATTATATTATCTGAATTTCATCGCAATAAAATCATTTCAGATGCTTAAATTTTTTGGATGGAATCAAACATTTAAATGCATTTTTACATATTATTATTTTTCTATATTAGGCTTTATAGGTCGATTAGTGGTTATCATAAACCTTGCTTTTCCTGTTTACTGTATTGCTGTATTCAGATGGTTATACAAGCAGGAGCTTCGCGAACTACCAGTTAAGAGCTGCTGCACTTCTGGCCACTGTTTGATTGCAGGTTAGGAGATCCGTCATGGTAGAACTGTCGTAGGCGCCAGGCGTCACGATACATGCCACATTATAGCTAAAGGCAATGTTAACCGTGTTTAATCCAATTTACCTGCACACGAATGGACAGTCAATTAATTCATTTGTAATTACCATCTTTACTTAAACCCAACGATTTTCAAATTGAAGAGAAGCTATAGTTACGATCTTCCGTTATTTATATGTTAATGAGTTTAGGCGGTTGATGTATTGTATACTATACAATATTCACCGTTCACTTTGCATTATCGGTATCTGTAACACCATAACGAATTGTAATTATTTTTAGAAACTGTCGCTTATTTACTATTTCTACTGGGACCGACATATAACTAATTTCCTAGTATAATGACTTGTTTCACTCTTCTCTCATTTCTACAACCGTTCAACGTGTATCTGAAAATCCTGTTAAGAAATTTGCTTTCTATGATGAAGGAAGTTCAACGTTATATTTTTAAAAACGCCATGACCTCTCATAAGAATTATGTAGGCATAAAAATGTTGGAGTGAATAAAACATGTCATTCTATATGTAACAAAGTTTCGTTTTTCCAAATCGAACAATCCGCTCTTTCCCGAGTCGGCCGGGAGCTACAATACAGAAGACAATCAATTAAAACTTCACCGCGATTTTCGACATGAAACTTTTAATAAACATTTTTTCCTCGCATCTGCCGGCAGCGGCGGCGGTCGCGTGCCTGTCGTTTTTTGAAAAATACGTTTTCCAGCTAATTTATGACGTTCGTGCCCACCGCCAACGTTCCAAGGACTATCGGGAATATATCGGCTTTAATCCGGACTGCATCTGAGGCCCGAGCCATTGGCGCCGAGGCGGCACGCGGCCTCGGGGGACTGACTGCGACAAACACAAACAGACAGCCTTATAGACCCCAGGAACTAGTTCCCAGTGTGGCGTGATTATAAATTCTACATATCACTCAAACTATACATTTTTTTAGTAAAACTTGATTATTACTCTGCAGTAGTTGTAATATAAATCAAGATCGTGGCTGTCAGGCATATCGTTAGATTTGGTGGTATAAGACGAGTGGAGTACAAATAAATCTGAAAATGATGTGATATTTTGTGTCGATGTTATAAAACCGCAGTGAGATTTATTTTCTACGATTCTATTGTTCTGTAAGGTTTCAGTTCCCGGCGATAGGGGCGGCTGTCGCGCCCTCCCAGCCCCTCGAGTCTAGGCGGTTTTGCTACAACCTCTGTGTGGAGTTGCGCGACCGATATGGAAATGTTTTATTCCCTTTTTTATGTCATAATAAGGAAAAAGGAAATAACTGCGGCCACATTGCCATACCAGCGGAACCCTTTTTTTAATCTATTCCTGATTTAATGGATCTGAATATAAATGGTTATTTGTTTAATATTCAGATGTATTATTTTATTACTCTTCCATGCTTATTTCATCTGAGCATTTCTGACATGTTATAATTTATCATTCATAAAATTATATTGATTTTTTTTAAATTACTGTTTTGTTGTGAAGTTATTCACAGTATCTATAAATTTTTTTTTTGTATTTTGTGTGAATTTTGCGAATATATCTTACATTACTTATCTTCAGACGTTAAGGTGATCTTGTATATTTTTTAACATTCCAGGTGTTTGTAAAAATTGACCTTCCTAATATGAAGGAAAAAATTAATTATTTACTTTTCACCCTTGTAAAAGCAAATTTTCGCCGGTGTGCTTAGAGTTTTGTCTCACTTCGAAGTTAATGTATGTATTTCATTCACCCAGAGCTCATATATGTAAACTACCCTTAACCGGTTATGGCTCGTTAGCCTTGGGCCACCCTCTGCTACTGAAACAGGACTCTCCACCCCCCGTCTGCGGTGTCGGCTTACAGATCATTCAAATTAGGGGTTGAGATGACGGCGTCGAGCACTGAGCTCTTGTAACCAGACGCATACCCACCCCACCGATGACGTGTTTATAAGTGATTAATATCAGTAATTAAATTAAAATACCACAGATTAATTACAACCTATTAATATAACTATCAATATGTGTACATTTACATACATACATCTACTTAATATTTGTAGAAAAGAAACATAAACCATATCGTTTAAGGCATATATAATAAATAACTAATATTATGTTTAAAACTTTTTTTTTTTAATTTTTACTCATGGTTTCTCATACAACAATATTATTTGTATATTCTTGTAACGTGTTCAATAATCAATTCAAGATTATTACGTTTTCGACTAACCGAACCAAAAAATCAACAAAAATTAACAAACAAACATAGCTTGTATTTTCATACATCCAAAGTACTCACTTTACACAAGGAACTCAAAAGAAATCTGCACTAGCAGTAGACTTGAATGCAAATATAAAAGTATGAATAATATATACATATATATTTTCACCTGCGTTATGGGACTAGTAATTCAAAGCGTTATATATATATATATATTTTTTTTTTTCTTATTTGAAAATTCTTTATTGAAAGCTATTCCGTGTTGTATAAAATATTTGTTTGAACATTTGTTATCGTCGTATGTATTCGTGGAAACGACCAAGTACATTTCCAACCGATGATAAATTGTCCACATGTTCATCTGAATTCCAAAATCCAGGTTTTTCCTGAACCGATGCCGTATCACAGCGGCTGCTCCAGCGCTCACACGCAGTCCAGTATCATATCGCTGTGTTGATTTAGTAATCATTTAACGATAATTGCCCGATCAACAACCGCCGGAAGCAAGTCTCTCTGAGGCGGGTGATAGTGCGTGCGGAGTGTATCTACCCGGTACAGTGTGCCCAGCACGATTTCCGCTGCTTAATTAACCAGAAATCACTTCCCACTTATCGTCCCGCGGACAATTGACACGCGCCCCGCGGCCGCTCGTGTCTCCACAATGGCGATCCCTCGAGCCGCCCTCCGCGCCTCCCGGCACCTCCAGGCCCTCGAGTGTCCTCCCAGCATCTAGATACGCATGTTTTTCGACAAACTTTATTTTATCTTCGATCCTTTAGTACACACATAGCCATTATTTGTTGGTTGCATTATTTTAAAACCTTTTCCACTCGACATCACTAGTTTCAAACGCCGTGCATGCTTTCTATATAAATATATCCCTCACTTATAATAGTACCTTTGAATCACAATATCAATATCATTCTAGGATAAATACAACTATTTACTCGCCATGACTGCACAGCTCTCTATATTAGCTAAATTAATGTCGTTGTCTCGCTTCATTCAATGATATAGCAGATACAACTAAAATACTTGCTTTTCCAGGTGTATGTGGTCTCTTCAATAGCCGCGTACTAATAATAATAAATCATCAAGTTTATTTTTTCGTTGGATGTGCGATTCTGACACAAATTCAATAAAGTTATTATCGGTTTCAATTTGCTAAGTTGGTTCCGTCCCCACGGCCTACCGCAGTCATCTAGATTGCCGGCCTAGTTCGACTTTTTGTTGCTCAAACATTAGTTTTAAAATCGACGAAGGAAAAGCACTGGCGTGCTGGCGTTGACCGAGTTGAAAGAGTTTTCACGAGTCGAACGAGACTAATAATATCACCGCCTGTAGCGTTCCAGCAATGTATCTTCGTTTATTGAATTATACGAGTATTAAATCAATTCCAAAACACATAGGTATTTCAAAGTATTTCCCTTTATGTGATCGTAGTAGTTTAGTCCCGGTATAAGGACCATCTTCACAGTACCGTATCCCAAGATTCTCAAATAACAAATTGTTTATATAGACAAAAATGGTCGCGTATAACTTTTTAACGGGAAGTATATTTTTGAGGTCACTCAATTGATGCTAATAATGGGTGTATATTTTTATATCATTTTTAGGTTGATAGAAACGAATACATTAAATTTTATCAGTATGTTATCATTTCTCGGCTATCGAGCCTGTCTCTCGGTGCCATAAAGTTCAGTCGACAACAATCACTCAGGCCCTTGCGCACAATAAATCTGCGCTTGTCTCCGATCGATCAATCGGTCCGCGTGTCAATTATACAAAATCAAATCGATCCCTCCGTGAACTTCGCGCTTACTGCAGGGTTCCGAGCTGGTGATGCTCTGCTGGGATGAAACCTTTGAAATGTATTTGTAGATATTAAAACTTTGTGTATTTTTCATCTATTTACGATGCGTTTTTTTATTTATCAGTTAAAAATCTATGCACTTATATTGTCTATAAAATACGAAACAATTTACGAGTATACTATGTATATTTTTTTGTGGTACAACTTTGTCATTAATTCTACAAGTATTATCTTTAGTTAGATTATATTTATATATCAAGTTAAATCATAAATACGAGGATCACTGCATGATTCAAAATTATTTTATACGGTTATTATTGTATTGCTTGTCAGCTGGACTTACATCAAGTGTTACTTTCTATGCTAATTATAAATTGAACAGCTTTTATCCTCAATTTACTATCTTTACTTAAGGTAACTACACGTCGCAAAAAATCGTACAACCGATTTACAGCCAGCCAATATCGTCCTTCAAACCATCAAATTTAAGGACGCTATTCTTTTGTCATTACTTGCTTAGGTTTTTATTAATTATATTATATTCATTTTACTCCCATGAATTCATAACCATACATCATTGTATTTAAAATTCATTGAATGATTACATTTCAATTTCAGCTAGTAGCTATATTTCATTAGAAAAACATCGTAATATATCTAGAGTCAATCGAATTTCATACTACAAAATAGAAACAGCCGAATGTATAATGCATAATTTAATAGAAGTTTTATATTAAAATTAATTATTAACCCATTTCATCGAAGATTTTCGATGAATCGGTCGTTCGCCAGCCGCCGCGACCCGCTCTTTTCGCAACCGCGAACATCTCACCCGCAGTTAATCGTCGGCTTTCTATCATCCGTCTGGTCCGCCGCGCGATGATCTTTGTCTGAAGGCTTTGCATCCCACAGCTGGCGGCGGGACATATCTTTCAGTGATAATGATGTCCTTTTGTTTCAAACGTAATTAATTATAATCGCCTAGAAACCTAGCTTTTTTAACTTTCTAAGAACGGGCTCAGTGTCTTGATTGACGAGTGATTATTTCTCACACTGAATTCCTTTACCAAAGCGCGTATTTGAAATTCGATAACTCTCCGACATCGCACTTTATTATGGCTGCCAAATTTTTTTTTAATTTCTTTCATACTTCTTTTGAAGTACCTAGTTATAGTACCACTTCCAATAGTTATTATTCTCGGCAAATCGGCAGGTCGCATAAGGGTATTGAATATCAAACGCCCCGAATCTCTCCACCGCTGCGAGACGTGTGAAGCAGATAGCGCAGGCCGGCCGCGGTGCGCCTTGAAAGTGAATCTATTTCTGAATTTCCTCTCTCGGCACTTCGTCAAAGATCTACCGAATTCTCTCACAATACTTTACAATCTCTCCCCCATTGTCGACTGCTCTTTCGCGATGCTGCAATTGTTGTTTTGTTTTAAGGTTTTAATGTTTTCAATATATCTGATCTTGTTGTACTTCCGTTATTGCGATATGAAATACGAAAACGGATATACGGTCTTGACGTAATTTGATGGTACGAGCGCGCACTATCGATTTCAAACGACGCCGCTTTAGGCTTAAAATTAAAGCGACGTACATTTTCCTTATTAAAAACAAACAACGTCTTATTTCATTTGAAATTCTTCAACTGAGTGATAATTGATCAATACCGTCCCTTTATTTTTGTACTATCGAAACAAATTATAACGTGCTAGTATCACTACGAGTCTGCCTGCGCAGGCTGGCTGGAGGCTCTTTGGTGGAGCTAAAGTCAGATCCGCTGCTGCTCTCGGGGCTGATCCCTTTATCGGCGGCTGAAACCAATTTATTGGGGATTTGGCGCCAGGCCGTGTGCGCCGCAGATAAACAACCCCCAGGCTCAGCCCCCGGTGCTGCCGTGTAAGGCGTACTTGTAACAAAGTAACCGTTTCCTTTTTCCTCAAAGTTGGATTCGATCATGAATCAAATTATCAAAATATTTCAGTTCTTCTACGATAAAGCTTGTGTAACTCAATCATCATGTTTTATTGGTTTTGAATGCAACGTTCGATAAATATGTTTTGCACATATTTAAAATTACAAGTTCGTTTGAAATTTAAAATGTCAGTAGTAGAATCAATTACCGAAACCTTATTCTTCGTGTTTATTACGTTTAAAAATGTCTATGTATGATGGCAGAACAGATATTTCGTTATGTAATGACTGTATGTATATTCACACTAGCGACAGCTAAGTTTAATTAATAGTGTAATTTTTTTATGAATAATAAATGGAGTTTCGCAAAAGAAGTATTCATCCTGAAGCTAAATTTGTTTAAGGAAATCATATAATAGTTTACGCCATAATTTAAGCGGAATTATTTTTTACAGCCTTTATCACAATTTTCAATTCTCAAATCTCAATTTCTGGCCTTTATCTGAAATCTATTAAATTTAAAAGCTTTTTTTGTGGAATATATTGTTACGTTTCAGTAGAATTTAACTTCTATAGTAGTCTTCGTGTCATGTTGCCCACACTCCTACATTTGCCTTTGTTAAGGTCTCTTTTATACTATTTTAGTTGCATATGTGAGGTATTCAATTGCATTTTTTTAAGATATGTGTTTTTTGTATTCCAAAATATGTTTCTTGAGCTTTCAGTACTTTCAAGTTCAGTATTATTCAATAAGCATAAATTTTTAAAATCCACAAATTCTACGTTTATATACCCACACTTTATCTGTTGGCATGGCATTCTTGTAATTTTTAAGAGCTTTGTTTGTAAATCGAGTGTGATATTTGTTCAAAAATAGCAGCTGTATCAATCAAACAAGCAAAACTAATGTCACATAAGAGATCGCGCAATAAACATGCATGTTAAGCGCCCTGCTCGCCGAATCCCCACGAATTGATATCGTTATTTACTGCCACGCACGCCCCTGCCCGCCTGTGTAAATTAATGAAACGCCGGAGTGCGACAAATCAGAGGATTTGGCTCAGCTACGCCCCTGCTTGTGCCGGATTACCGCTGTTCGTGCACGCTTATTGCGCTATGCCAACTCAAATCACTTTACTAATTAATTTTATGTTTCATTGTAAAATTTGCAATAACAAATCGCTGTGATCTAGTTATTAGAACGTGTAGGATTTTCACCACGGTTGAAATACGTCCACACTTGTAGAGCTTTCATCACTTAAATTGTTGACGTAAGCACTTGTTATAAATTGAGTGTGCTCACCTTCGATGTATATTATGATTGCCTTTTGAAGAAAGTGTAGGGCGCATCCAAGCTGCAACTCCGCTAGCGTGTAAATATTTTTTTTATGATCTGTAATAAATATTATTCTCGAATCCGGTAGAAGAACTGTATTAGTGGCACCCGTTTACACGCAGCCTTCGTATGTATGAAATAATTTCAATTCGGCAGATAATTTGAGACTGACTTTTGACTAACATTTTATTAGTCGATACAAATCATAGATATATTTTCAAAAATAAGTTTTTTTTTTTTGTGTTCTAAACGCATTCACAGTCTAGGCAAACTAATAAGATGCACGTGTGTTCAAAAACATTAAAAAACCAACTGAACGCAATCACTCGACGGCATTATTTTTTGGCTCACCCATATCATTCGCACATATAGTCGCAATTACCCAAAACACGTCGCACCCCTCCGCGACCCCTGCCAGCCGAACAGAGTTGTCATCGCGCCGTTCGATGCTTCGTGACGCGCCCCAGCCGTGGTTTTACTGCCGAAACGTGACGCTCGGGGCACAATCAGCCTGATTGGTTATAGATTAGAGCCATGGCGAAATACGCGGAATGGAGCTTAACGCTGAATTGTTCCTGTTTTTTTTTTTTTTATATTGTATTGTGAAGAAGATCATTTCTTATTGCAGTAGGAACACATGTTATTGATTAGCTCATATTGCTTCTCAAAACTGTTTATTACACCTTTAACTGAAGATTGGCGAGAATCGTTTGATGTTGCGCACTCGCGGCTTGTTTGATAAATACACTCAATATTTCCGAGCCGCTCACGATACGGTGTATTTTTTTTTTTGTGTTTTTTTGCTACACCGTCCATGAGATACAAAGCAATTAAAAGCACAGTTTCACAATGTATTTCAGTGCAAACAGATATATACTTTACAGTATTGACTTTACTGCCCTTAAATTCGCAATAACGTATTAAATCAACGGTAATTACTATCACTGAAGCGTGCAGCCCCAACACCCACTCGAAGCTCCCACAGTCCGCCCGGGCGGATGCACTCCCGAAACAACAAAGCTGCCAACACGCGTCGCGACACAACCGACTACCGGAAAAAAAAGATAACTAGCCAGTAGCGTCGCTTTAAAAGTAGTCCACTGTTTACTAATACAATACACCTAAAATAAGAGACCGCTATTTATTATCACTATTTTGCGGTCGGTTGTGTCGCAGCGTGTGCAAGCTGCTTAATCTGCATCGAGCCATAAATCAAGGGGCTTCTGTATCCGCTGGGAAATGATTATCCGTCTGTGTTAGCCAATCACCTGGCCGAAAGCCGTGTGGGATGTACCGCACCCCCCGCCGACCGCTAGTACTGTCAATTAATAATTAAATTATGCCTGCCATTCGGTAAGCTAATTTTCGGGATACCTCGTTAGGATGACGTGAACTATGATAAATGTGCCTTATGCTATTCAATATAGCACAAGGTACATTGTAGACACAGCAGCCTGTTTCGGTAAGGACTCAAAAAGTACAAGATTATCCGTTTTAGAAAATTCAAAGATTATTTTAATATTGATATACCTCAAAGTGCACTTACTATACAATACATATCTAATTTCGCGAATTTATAAATATTGGTCTTGATTTTCGCCGAATTTAATATTTTTTTAAATACTCTCGAGACTAGAAAATGTCCCAATGAAAGCAAATATACCGATGGACTGCCGCTCAAGCGTTTTCATACGTTAACGTAAAGCCAGCGTTAAACTTGTGCATTAATCAACATGTAAGAAAACTCCAATATATACGGACCCCTTTCATTTTACCTTCAATTTTAATTTACCCCTTTCGTTACAATAAAAGTTTAAAATGCCGTGTTAACAATAGGACATAACAATGAACTGTTCAATTTCCATGGCGAGGTGCTAACTTTCCTCAGGATATACTCTCGCAGAAGTAATGATCTCGCAGGGCCGTCAGGGTGGCTGGCACAGAAGTAATAAATCTGTCAGTACAATCCATCATGATGAGACGTATCGCTCCTCGCGCGTCGGTTTTTTAACGCCCGATAATGGAATCTCACCGGCTTTTTATGCCCGTTCGAAATTAACACGTAATGTGTATTTTGGAACTTAATTGTTGAGGGGGCTCGGTGCGATGAGAAAACTTCATTAACGTCCTTACTTTTTAACTACCTTTTTTGTTAATAGATTTACTCATTTCTAGGATTATTTTTACTTGAATAGTAGAAATATAAAACGAGCTTGCATTTGAGAGCCGTAAGATGCTTCGTGACCTAAAAGTCTAATTTTCTTTACCTCTTTTTAGAAGTGACAGTGAAAAATAATCCTCATCATTTGTTGTCTAATTATTAATTTTTACTATGCTCAACACAAATGTGTTTTGTCTAAAATATAACGCAAGTATGCGTTTTATTCTTTGTATCTATTTAATTAACGGTCATCGTTTTTATCTTCCTCAGGTGATCTTCTACGATTCAGATTGGAACCCCAC
This sequence comes from Atopsyche davidsoni, assembly GCA_022113835.1. Lineage (NCBI taxonomy): Eukaryota > Metazoa > Arthropoda > Insecta > Trichoptera > Hydrobiosidae > Atopsyche > Atopsyche davidsoni. The sequence continues at coordinate 1,255,692 of JAILWY010000006.1, read as the reverse complement.
GGTGGACCAGCAGGCCATGGACAGAGCCCACAGGCTGGGGCAGACGAAGCAGGTCACCGTCTACCGCCTCATCTGCAAGGGCACCATAGAAGAGCGCATCATGCAGCGGGCCAGAGAGAAGAGCGAGGTAACCTCTCTTCACCTAACTTAATTTTCTTTTACGCTTATCTCTGGTGAATCATTTAAAATTCTTTGAACCGTTCACTTACTTTTCATCGTTAATTCCCGTGCTGCTTATCATCGTTCTTCGTCATTCCGTTCTACTGTACCTTCCTTCATCGCCTTGCGATTTCTTCGCGGGATCCTGTCGGCTATTTCCCTGGCGTCTCCGGCTTCATCAGTCAGGCTGCGCTATGCTCTGCTGATGCGATCTGCACAGACTTCAGCGCCAGGAATGCGGGCGCGCATCGCAGCCAACACTGCACATGCTCACACTCCCCAATTAACATAAAGCTCTTCGTCCGAGAGCCGATAAGGAAGATCAGCGAGCTGACGATCTAGCTGAATTCAGATTATTTAATTGGCATTCAACACCTCATTTCAATCCTAACTATAAGTTAATCCTTATAACTTTAATGGCAACTATTAAAATAATGTAATAATCAATCTACGAGTAGATAACATTTAAAACAATCAGATTAAAAACCGACTCAAGGTTCAGTGGTTACTGTTATAATCATAAATCGTTTCGAATTTTCAACGTAAAAAAGGCTTTGAGGAATAAAATATCTCTTTTTTTATGACTCCTTGTATACAAAAAGGCAAATACAAATAAAGGCACCATTACTATTGATGCTTTCTACTACTCGCTTAACTACTCTTTTATGCGGCCTTCTCTTAGAGAGTTGAGAGCTATCTGAGCTAAACTGAAAATAATGCAGATAGCATGAATCCTTTGCTTCACTATTTATAGTAATATATATATTTTAATATCAATTTAAAGTCGTGTTTTTTTTTTTAATATTCAAATGAATTCACATATCTTCCGCTGTGACTTGCATCAAACGCCCCGGCGTCCTTTGAAATGCCCCCGTCGATCGTGTGCGCCTGCACAATCCATCAAGCCGCGCCGGGAGCCCCTTGCGGTAGGTCCTCCTCGTCCGGGGTCGTGACCCACGCTCGCCATTGTTATGGAATCCGTATCTCGTGATTGTCTCTGTCGCTCGCATTGTCCGCGCGCCTCGTCCGCCGGCAGGAGACAGTTTTTTTCGGGAAGTTTCGTTGCTTTCTGTGCACGCGGCCGTGAGACGAGAACGGATGGAGTGATAGTGAGATGCTTTTTTTTTTTTTTTTTTTAGATTTTTGAGTTTTTCTACGTGACAATGGGCACAGCGGACGTAACAATGCAATCGTGATTGTGTGTTGTTGTATTTAATGAATCTCTTGAATTTTTTAAATGATAAAAAAACTTTTACTTTTGATTTTACACTCTATTTGAGTTTTTACCAGCACGAACTACTTTGATATCTAATACCAATTTTTAAAATACGACTAGCCAAATGATTAGAATATTATGATTGTTTTATTATAAGAAATAAAAATAATGTTATTCCCGGGGCGTTTACGTACTCATATTTGTTTTTCTCATTAATTTTCACTCAGACTTATTTGGTGGGTTTCTACATTACAAATTCTCCTTTCCGTTTCTTACGTTCATTTCATACACGGGCAGGGTCTTCGGTTTTATTATTTTTTCTAAACATAAATATACCTCTGTAAATGTCTAATAATTGATCAAAAATAAATTTTAGATATTTTTAAAAATATATATTGATTTTTTTTTAAATCATAAAACATGGCTAAATCGCATCCATCGATATGGCCTCTTCTGTGTTCCTGTACCCTGCCTCTGGGAGGTCCCGCACACCACCGGGGCTCTTTTACCCACGGCCGCAGGTCAAAAGGTGTATGGGCGGATGTTGCGAGAGAATATCGATATCAGAACTTCTGGAACAACCTTCTCGTCACGTTATTATTGGTTACTTCGAAAGGGTCCTTGGATTGGCGACGCTCAGATTCTGGAGTTTTGTTGTTAATTTTTTTAATTATTTTTTAGATCCAAAGGATGGTCATCAGTGGGGGGAACTTCAAGCCGGACACCCTCAAGCCTAAGGAAGTTGTCTCGCTGTTGCTGGACGATGATGAATTAGAATTGAAATGTAAGTCTTGCTCCACACTCTCTTAGGAAAACCCATCGAGGCTCGTTTTCAGTCTCTATGGTTGATTAAAACACTGATGTGTTTTGAAGTATACGTTAACATGAATCTAGAATTACTTAAATAATGTTAAAGACTTGTGAAATTATCATTTTCTTCTCTAACTTTATAAAAGCAGTGTAAGGGAGTAGCCCGATGAAAGTGACATAAGTTTGTTTTAAATATGTTTTCAAACAACGAGTTTCAAAGGAAACAATACCACATAAATTGATATCTGCCTCATATGCAAATGCAACAGGGAAACTTTTTTTTTTTTAATCAATAGAATTACAATTCTACTAAATGTAGTCTGCATTTTGACGTGAGTGTGTAATTTATAAGTGTATATTATATTTGCCCTTATCGTGTCTAGCAAAATATGCTGTGGTTAATTTTTATTTAATTCTGTTCTAGATCGCCAAAGAGCGGAGGAGAGGAAGATGGGGGAAGACAATAGAAGCGATGTTGTGAAAGCCGATAAAGACAGGAAGAGAAAAATCTACGGCTTTTCTCCTAAGGTAAGCGACAACCTGCATTTACTCAGTGACGTGTACCCTATCCACGTCTTAGTGACTATCGTCTAACTACCGCTCTGTGTTTCACATTTAAACTTATTAAATTGAATATTTCTAATCTTATCGTCTAACAGATACGGAATAATCACATAATTAAAATATCAGAAAAGTATATTTTATTAAAATAGTTTTTTTTTAATTATTTAATCTGCGGGAAATTTATATTTTTAAAAACGTATAAAAGTGTGTTCGTCAATCACTCCTTCCTGTTTTAAAACCGGAACCCCGTGAATAGCAAACGAGTTCTCCAACCGCTGGCCCAGTATATATTTAATACAAATATAGTGGATAGGAAAACGCTTTGTGCTCAAGTTATGAAACGGATGCTATTTTCACTGGTTATATTTGTGCAGGCGATATTTATAGTATTCTTTGTCATCTTATCGAGATACTATGCGTTATTTCAACGGGACTGTTTTTATTTATTTATTTGTTTTCACACAAAAGGGAAAGTTCAACTGCGGCTAATTTTCGTCGAACAAATAAATGGCCGCAGGGTCGGGGGTCGCGCCCGCTCAGTGCCGTAATGTCTTAATTGCCGCAATCACTCGGGCCAGGCAAGGAGTCCGGCACGTTCATCAGTCTGGGGGCAATTTCTTCATCTGAGCCAATCTAGAAAGTGATTCGTCTTAAACAGCCAATTGCACTTAATCGTTACAGTCTATCTCACTAAATACATTTCTATATATTTAAAACACCATATTTATTTTAATTTACTTCGATGCATATATGATTTCGAAGTTAGCTTTGGTACTCGGTTAATGTCTGTTACGTAAGTTACTTCCAGGCGTAAATTTTACTAAAAAATTAAAAGATGCTTGAGGGCGTGCAATTGCTTTGCATACTAACAATCTCCCACGCCGATATTTGGATATATATTTTTACCAAAGTCGGTTAGTGCCAAATAATTGAAGCAAGATTTTTATTAATTCACATCGACGTCAAAGTCTGCGAACCTATACCTGCGTAAAATAGTAATACCTGTTTTTTTTAATTTTAAAATATTCACGTAATTGAAAAATCTGTTATTTTTTTTGTTTTGATCAGATAAAATTTAAAATAAACTAATATCAGCCACGATCTACCCCAACTGAAAATCCGAGACCTAGAATTTGTTACGGTAGAGCATGAGATACATCGAGTGTTTGTAGTCCCTACGTGTCTTCATAGTGTTCGCCAAATTTCTCGCTGTCTGCCCCCATACGTCCTTTATGGGCGTAGAAATTGCTCTTCCTCGGTGGGCCAGCCGCTAATGCGCGTTTTTGATTCGCACCCGATGTTGTTTTTCGTTTTATTGTATTTATATTGTGTATATTTGTGAAACAATATTTTGAAGTAATGATAAAGGTAACTTTGTATTCTTTCTTCACTTTGAGTTTATTATATTTTTTGCATGACTAGTTTCGACCAACAGCCTTGGTCATCATCAGATGCATAACTGATCTGTTTAGTTATGCACCTGATGATGATGATGATTATAAAAAATGGATCTTCACCAATCAAATGCCTTGTCCCTCACCAAGAATATTTTGAAGAATTTTGCATTAAGTTTCGCTTCAATCGTAGAGCAAAAAGCCTTCGATACAGCCATCAAAAATATTTTTAAAAAATTTTGATTCGGTGTGACGTAATTTAATATAATGCAATGCTATAAAATAAAAACTTTCTGTATATTTCTTTCGATAAAATAACCAAAAATGTGCAAAACTTTACAACCTGTCCGTAGGCGTTGTCAAAATTTTTTTTAGGAAAGTTAATTTTAGCACGAAAATTTTTAAAAATTCTAGTATATGTTTGATAATCAATAAAAATTATACTGTCATGGTTTTCTGTTTCAAAATGAGCTTTGATTAATATGGGTAGAATATGATACAAAAATACAGAATTATTTCATTTTTATATGTTATATAATTAGCTATCGTTTTTATTGATTTCGTACCTTAAAAGTAGTACAGTTCATTATGTACATGAAATTATCACATACACGTGTCTTCTTCCTCAAACTTTCTCGAGGCTTGACGCAAAAGTTAATAAAAAAAAATTAAAAATCGATTTGCAAATTCTTCCTCGCGAGTTATCTATTTTCAAAAATCACACGCCCGTCGAAAAGCTCCAAAATGTGTAATTACAAAGCATCCGGGACAGGATCCCGGGACGCGGAGCCCGAGCTCTCCGGGCCAGAGGTCACGGCGGCCGGCAAAATAGAATGTGTGAACCTCGCCGAGCGAAAATACACCGACTCTTGCGGGTCGGGCCGGCTCATCGTGCTACCCCTACGCGCGACGAAACGGGGCAGCGGCTGAAAAATACCTGTTTCAATATTAACAGCCTTTGATCTTCTGCTGTGTTTTTTTTATTTTCTTAACCATGTCTAGCTAAAAAATGTTATAAAACTTTAAGGGTCTAGGTCCCATAATCGAGTTTTTTTTGATCATCTTCTAGTCCGTTTTGCGAAAAATCGACTGCACCAATCAAAAAAATTCAAATGCAAAAAGATTGTTACATCCCTTCTTCCGAACAGAATATTTTTTTATTTCTTATAAATTTACTATTAATATGATAAATATGTGTGTTTTCCGATTGAAGTGTAGGAATTTGGAGATTCTTCGTGTCCCTTTTCCAAGAGTACTAAACATCAAAATATCTTTTTTTCAATTGGAATTATTTTAAAAATAAAAAAAAAATTCTTTAACAAACTTTGGTTTTGAAAAGTCGTCATTTTATCCAATTTTTCAACATCTTCGAGATTTTATTTTACCCTGAAAATGGACGTTAATTAAATAATAAAAAAAAGATAAATATAAGTTATAGTTTTCTCAATACTCTGTAAAAAAATTAGCTTTCGACGTAGAAAATTAAAGTGACAATTAAATTAATGAAATGATACGATTTCGCCAGGTAATGGACGGCCTTAACGAGTTATGGTGCAAAAGGGCATATTTTATTTATATCAGAAATACTATACTTGCCCCTAAATGGGATATCTTTGAAGATGTGATATGCGTTTCGGGATGCTGAAATTACCGCTAAATTTCAGTCTTGAAGCTAACTGTGTCGAGTTTAAAATGTGTATTATTTATGCGCTTATTAGTCGCGTTTTTTTTTTATAAAACGTTTGCAACTCTATCCGACCGTTCATCACGAGGAACGCTTTTCGGCGTATCCCTATTGATGTTAACGAATTGAATCGCTCATATATCATATCGCCTCGCATTTGATTATAAGCAACAACAAAAAAAACGACATTCGGCTCAAGTTAACAACCATTCTGAACATCAACGCAAAAACAAATGAATCACAACCCCGCCCAGAAACAAATGAGCGGCGATTGACGGCGTCACGCGTCAGACTAACAAATAGATCCCCCGGTAAAAAATGCCTTCAATGCGCGTCTTGTTTGCTCGGCGGGCTCAAAGGAGCGCTTTGTCCGGGGCTTCCCGGAAGGCCAGAGGACGTCTGCTATCCGGAGGGGGGAGAGGGGGAGGCAACGGGAGGGCGGCGGTTGAGCTACTCGCCGCTAGATGGCAGAGCGTGTTGTAGAGCTGATACTGCCTGAAAATTATTATAATGAAGATTAAATAGTCTGAAATATTTACCGGGGTCGTACTAATATGAATAATAGCTTCAATAGAGTTATAGGTTTTTTTTTTTCTAATTTTGTTAATTTTATTTTATTTCACAGGTAACTTTTTTCAAATACATTTTATCAGGACTCTTAAAAAAATTAACACAAATTTCAATTGTGAAAAAAAAAAAGTTACTTACATAATTCCTGAAACCAACTGCATTCATATCAATATGAGACGATTGATCGGATTGTATTTATTATTTTAAAAATGCTACTATAGATAAATATAGTACAAGTCGTATCGAATTTAAGATTTTAAAAATAAATGTTTTAATATTTTACACATGTGATAATTCTTTTGTTTGTGTGGTCAAACGCTAAAGGAGATGCCCGCAATGCCACGCCAGCACAGTCTGGTGATTTTGATTAATCTACTGGCCCCGGTGACATCATTCTGCAGCTTGTGCAGGATGTACTATGTGTGTTTTCTTCACAAACCTTTTACGCAAACAAGACTAAGCCTATCAAATGAATACTCTATTATTTATACAAACGCGTGCTTCCACTGTTTTTCTGGAGAAGTTGTGAATTTATTGATGAAAGTCTTTCCGTTATTGCAATATCACAATCACATGATACCAAAAAAAAAACTCATGATTAATGATTTTATAAATACGTGTTCGCAAATAATCGTTAGGACGTTAATAGTTAGAAAAATGGACTCGGTGTTAGAACTTTGTAGAACCGCGAAACATACTTCCTACTTTATCATCCTCGTTTTAAGCAAAACCTTTCGCTGTTAAATGAAGTTTTTTTTTCAATATGATCATACGTGCTAGTATTAAAAAAAAACAGTTCTTTTTTCAATATGATCATACGGGCTAGTATTAAAAAAAAAACAGTTCTTTTTTCAATATGATCATACGGGCTAGTATTAAAAATAAAAAAAACAGTTCTTTTTGTAAAAATAATAAAGCGGAACCTTAGCAGCCTTTTGTGGGAGTATCCTGATCGATCAATTACCAACTTAACATAGTCGAAGAGAGCGGCGCTGCTCCATGACACTCCACACCTTTAGCCGATGACCTCATTAGGGGCGCTAATCCCCCGCGGGCCCTGGCGGCCATGTCCCGGGCCCCTCTGCTGCACGTGGCGGCACGTGCCAGAGGACCCCAGATATGATCGATCGACGACACGCGCTCGTGGTCCCGTCGGCACTTTATGGAATCGTCAAGGAAAAGCTCTGGCGATCTTCCTTTGTCTGCTCGTTGATTCCACGAACCGAGTACTTTGAAGCCCAAACAATCATGCAGGCAACCAGTCAAAGGCGATCGCGACTGCGCCGGCTTAAGATGCCTCCGACGTTTCCTTTATTTACAACAAAGTCATAGAGAAAATTCATTTTTTCTTCTCTTTGAGTATTAAGATTTTTTTTAGCAAAATTCGAATCGGGATAACTTTTGTAGATATGGGTTCTCTGATGCTTTGTGCGCATTTGGGTAAAAATGCTTTGCGGCTTTTGTCGATCCGCGATACGAGACTCGATAGTCTCACCGCCGTGTCCTGTGTAGTAAACCAACTGTAGGAACGTAAAGTACCATTTCGTACAATCTCCCCCTGCATCTGCGCGTTGAGGTGCTTTCAAATATTATCATGCTCGTGTCATGAATTACACAACCCAAACCACCCATCGGTTAATTAATTTTTGATGAACTTATTTAAAAATAGGTCGAAATAGATTTATCAATGTTATTGTAGTAAAAATCTTATCACAGTGACTGCTTCGACTCGCACTCCGCGCGTGCCACATGCGGGGGTGTCAGCCTCCGGAGATGATGATGACCTCACGACAGCCGGTCCGCGCCGACACAAAGCTCCTTTTTATTCGGGTGTCACACCCGCCGTGTCCGTCTAGCATGCGCTGGGTGCCGTGACCCGGAATAGCGGCCACATGCAGCCTAGTGATGGGCACTACCGACCTTAATCGAATTATTCATTAAAATAATCGAACAATCGAAAGATTTATATCCGATCTGCATTAAATTTTCTAATGTTTTGCTTTTTCCATATCTTTTTCCTGTAAAATCTATAACCTCAACATCACAAATATATGTCTGTATATTTACGAAAATTACCTGAATCAAATTTCAACTTTCCTCATTCGTTTTCTAGACTTGATGATTATGATCCATCATCTACATGTTCATTTGTTCAAATTAACCATACATGAATTATTTCATTTAAGGGATTCGATTATTATATACCAGTGTGTAGTCGATTTTGCACATCATTAGTTCAAGTGCAGAACCTTGAAAACTCTCGGTGACTCGCCGGTCGCCGCGGGTCATCGTCGCTTATTAATTAACGACCATCAAAATGATGCAGTGCCGTCGCATCGCCGGGTGGTGGTTCTTAGTCGGAGCTGCTGTTTCATCAGCCCTCGTTCCGGGACGATGAAGTATGGACAAGTCGCACTAATATGCACTTGGATCGATAGCAAGTTGATTTGGTTTCTTGGGTGTTGAGCTGCTTGAGGCTTTCACTCCCACACTTTGGTCCCCTGGATTCGGGGATTTTTTGCAACGGTTGCCAAAACCTACAAAAAAACTTATCGTATCTCTTGAAATATTACTTGTTGATAGTGTCATGTTGTAAATCGTTAACTATTCTTACAAATTCTATGTATCTTCACGCCTTTGTGGTGCCGGGAAGGATATCCATTGATAATCGATTCGGGACGCAGGCATTCCGATCCTCCGGGCTTTGGGGAATCGTAAAAGTGTGTAGTTTTAGTTCCGCTGGCCTGTTTGGCGGCCCGGCGAGGGCTTTGTTCTTTAATGGCATATTTATCTCTCCATAACGCGTTCCTTCGTCTGAAACCATAATCAACCGTGCAGGCTAAAGTTGCCCTAAAAATGAAATTTTAACAATTTGTAACAAATGGTAGACATAGCAGTAAATACCATTTTTTTATAATTTAAATTTTGAGTTAAATTCACTTAATGAATATAAGTAACGAAGTTTTCAATGTCGCGAACATTTTTTGCGAGGCAAAGACACTGTATTCGTTATATTTTAAACTAAGTTTAACGAACACTTTTATATACTGTAATTTGTAAACGAATATTTAAATATTAAAATTTTATTTTAAAAAAGTAAATGGTAATACGTTAAACAATGAGGATATCTCCCAATTGACGATGTCCAACAATCGTAAAAATAGAATACTGAATTCTTTAGGTTATTGGATTTCCAATAGGAATGTATCGATTTGAAACAGGTGTTACGTGTTTCTCAAACTAAAAGAGAGACTTATCCGTTAATTTCTCATTTTTAGATACCATAACACAAAATAGCTATTTCGATACTACAAATTATTAGATTTGTCAACTCTGGAACATTGGATATACATATGTTGCTGATCGCATATGTTATAAGTATCTTGTAAATGCATTGCATAATATGGTTTGTATTCCGTGCTCCCTCTTTAAAATATTTTTTATGTGACAAACTCTTTTTTAGAAGAATATTTATTTATTTTCTTTCTGCAGGGTCCGGACGGCAAGCGCAGCCGCGGCAGCGGAGGAGAGTCGGGGCCCTGCAGCCCCGCCGACGCGTCCCAGGTCCACCACCACGACGACACCAGCAACGAGGCGCTCGTAGTGGACATCGACAGTCCTACAGGATCCACCACTCCGGGTATGTGCACACCCTCTTGTCTCTTCAATATTATAAGATGAACTGTGACTAATATTGCGTTTGATCTCATTCGCTGATCTTGATCAAAAATATACATATTTATCGATCGTATCAAACTGTCGATCGGCGTCCGAAACGTCGTCATTCGAATGCGGCCACCTGTTCGCTTGACTCGCGCGGTCGTGTCGTGTCACCCGCGGCGAGGCGGGCAGGCGGGCAGGCGGCGGGTGGCGAGTGCCGAGTGCCGAGTGGGGCATGTGCCGCATGTGTGGGGCGCGCGCTCGCCCTGGGCGCCGCCGACTCCCGCCGCGCCCCGCCAAACGGATCGCGCGGCCCCACGCGCTGCGAGGGCCCGGCACGAAATTCGGCAGCCGTGACCCTGGTGTCATTGCGAATCTCGCTTTTGGACTAGATATCGCGAAGAAGTGCGACTACCCGTGTTGTCTCTCACTTTATACTAATTTACATATTATATATCAATGGCGTGCAATGAAAGCACACAATGCCCGACAGGAATTCCAGCTCACTATATACTCAACGTAACATTATATTTGACATTTTACGTACTCGATACTACCTAAAAATATATTTAAACCATCGCCCTTGACACTTTAGGATATTTGCAAATGATAATCAGTATTGTTATTTTATAAATCGTATGTCTAACCCTTGTTGGGGAGAGGCGGGTGATCGGAGAGTTTCCCCGTGTTCTCGCAATGTAATAGAAAACCGGGACACTAGCAAATGACCCAAATGCAATATCCTACGAATAATTAACCGAACGCTACCAATTTGCAACTCTAATCATCATCAAACCGGCCCAACAAAAAAAGTGTAACCCAATTTGGAAAATTGCACGCGTATCGCTTTGCACGCTGATGGATATGACACGCTTCAAGGTCAACCGTGCCACTGCAGCGTCAGCCGGCCGCGGCTATTTCGGGAAGCCGCTCTTTTCCCACGGATCCGCCCGCCACTGGGGGCCGAGGAACAAGTGGCCTCCAGCACATGGGCAGTCGCGTGTGGCATATCGCCGCGTCGTCTCTTCACGTGCTCCCCGCCTTTTTTGCTGTCGATCCTCGCTACTTATCAAAATAACAAAAACAACAAACAATCGGTATCAATGAATTGGGGGCGTGGAGATGTCGGATCTAGATCCGACTTCCTGTCGGGAAATCTGTTAGAGTATTTTCCAATTATGATAACCGTAACAGCCAAGTCCAAAAGAAAACATTCCCGAACATCATATCGCTTATTGCAAATAATAAACTGGAAACATATATTTGAATTAATGTTAAAATGTCATCAATTTAAATGGGCGCATTTAAAATATTTATTCATTTTCGGCATGCACTCGCGAGTCACGAGCAATTAAAATCACGTTAGCATGTCGGGGTGCACGCAATAAACCTTCCCGAGGAAGACGGAGCTCGACGCGCGCCACAATTCAAAGAACCTGCTGCGCGTCTATTCGCTCGCCCGTCGTCTCGGCAGGCTTGTCTCGCCCTGAAAACGAAGCAGAGATACCTGCAGCAGAGGAGAGCTTTACGATTCGACGGATCGATTCAGCTTCAGTTTTTTATTGTCTAGATATACAATTTAATATATATAAGTTCATTCTCACAGTAACGATGCTTGGCCATCTAAGGAACACAGTTAAACCTGCCTTAAGCATGCCTAGTCTATTTACACCTCAATTAGTCACGGCTACAGTGTCGCCGGGGATCATACCGGTCTTTTCAGGGCCCCTCCATTGTAGGGAGCGTAGTACCGCCGCTCTTGTGTTGTCCAGGCCTGTATGGGCCCGGCGGAGAGTTCCACCGGCCCTCGGCTGCTTTAGTCCGCGCACCAAGTAACACTTCAGGCATTTGTGAGCGAGCTATGAATGGCTATTCTTCGACTGTTAATGTTAATAGGCACGTATTTTTAATGTCATTTTAGTACTTTGTGTTAGTGTGAAACAATATTTTTCGTTTTTTCGTTTTCTTTGTGTTAGTGTGAAACGATATTATCTTACTATACTTACATAACTATGTATATTGCTATTGTAAACTAAGGTTTTAGTGTGTTTTCTTGTATACGTATTACGTTACTTTATAACGTTTATGTATATTTTTTCATTGGCTGGGAAGGTTGTATGTAAATTGAGGCCGTTATCAGGTCATTTCGCGTTTCGGCTATCGATTCTAAGTTTGTTTATTTTTTAATAAATAAATATAATTAACCTTCTATTCTGTTATTCGAGTAACGGTTTAAATATTTTTTCAGAAAGCACGTAACTTTTCGTCCTTTTCCTTCCTAGCACATGAATAGTTTTTAATATCGTCGATAAGGTCTCGGTCACATCTGCACATCCTCGTATGAACTGAACCTTTATATTATGCCAAAACTATAAACGTTCATCCCTTATTACGACATCGGTGTGTGACAGCCGTAAAGCGATGAGCTACTCAATCAGCATACAAATTCCTCACGTACCGGCCACGTGCAAAATCATTGCTTCCCCACACTAGCAACCCTCACCCTGTTGCAGGGAGATCCCCAAACTGCCATTAAAGGAATACCCCATGATATGTTAGATACTTTTATATCTTTTTAAAAATAAAAATTAAGTGAATTGGATCCTCGACAATGGTGTGTACAATTTAAAAGCATCGCTATGTATTTTATTAATTTCATAATATATTTTAAACAGATATTCACAATAACAGAATCAAATAAAGTTTACGCTTATTTTAGTTTGTACAAAGGCGATTTGCATTGACATTGCTTGTGTCGGTATTTGCTTTAATTAAATTTAAAAAAAAAATTAAAAACTGCACAGCCCTAGCATATGTACCCGTGCCAATAGCAAGCTGCAATCTCTAGTTTCCAGAAAACCCATAAAAATCAAAATCCGTCCACACCTCGTCGTAAAAGCCGCGGGGCTGGGCGCGCGTGTCGCCACAATGCGCCCCGCGGGTCCGCCGCCCCGCAATCCCGCAGCCCCGCAGCCCCGCAGTCCCGCAGCCCCGCAGTCCCGCAGTCCCGCGGCCCGCTGCACACGCGCGGCCAACTACTATACGCCGAGGCGTGAGATCCGCCTCCTACGACACCAGAGTCCAAGCCATGCAGGCTCTATGACAGATCGATCTTTTGCCATTCTGTGTGTGCATGCCATTAACAAAGTCATTGGTGCGTTTATGTACAAAAAAAAAAAAAGGCTACTGCCTAATGCGCTGTGAGATTTTTGCTATATTGAGTCGGTTTATGACATTTAGTATTTATATATTTTTTTTGTACTAGAATAATAAATATTACTGTCCCTGTCACGTTTTCTGACTTTTGGGTTATAAATTTTATATATTCATAATAAATAAGGTGTTATGAAATGTAATACAACACTCATGATAGTTTTTGATTTGAAGCTTCCTAGTATAATTGAATAATGTATGAATATAGTTTTTATTCTACTGTTCAAATATCTATTATTATTATTGTTTGTCTTCAATATCAAATCATGATTTTTGTTGAATTTCCTTTCCGGGGGTAGTAAACACACTTCCCTTTAAATTGCACCTTATCAATTATAATAACATTACTCAGCCCCTCGTGTTTATTTTCAATTTTACATTTGTAAATTACTTGGGGGACTGTCCCCACCCCCCGTTGAAGCAAGAAATACCACCTGAACTTCAAAATATTCGTCTTAATCTCGTTTACTCTGCTTTTTAATTTAGAGTTCTTATTTATATGTGTTCAACACATATAATAGTTAATTACTAATTTAATAAATATTTATTACTTGCTTTATATATAACGATTTTCGAACGCAATAACTTTGCGTGAGAGCTTAGGACATAAATTATTGATATTTTTTTAACAGTTGTAATACAATAAATATATAATGTAAATGGCAATTGCTTTACATATATTTACATAAATGTATTCAGCCGTGTGCATTTTTAAATATACAGCTATTTGTGTAGATATTTTTTCTATAATTTAATATCTTTTAACTATCTCGTCTTACGTGATGCAAACAATAACCAGCGCTACACTACATTCCCGTGATTGTAATATTTTATTCAAACGCTCTCAGCCGGCGTGATGTATTATAATCGTATTATTTAAAACATTGGGGGTCCGGCAAATGAGGGAATCTGTCGTACACGCCAGGACCCCCGCGGCGACGGCGATATTTATTATAATAACGTTTTTATTGCCTGAAAAAAAAATCCTCTTACGCGCGCACCGCAACGGAATGCCCACTTTGAGGCGCACTCCAGAAACACGACCTTTCTGAACGAATTTAATTTCAATAATATTAAGATATTCTTCACAGTATATGTCTCCAGGTTCCGAATAAAATTATTATTTTGGGTTTTTTTCCGAAGTTGCCTTAAATAATAATCAATTAAAATCAAGAGCATACCCTCGTATATAGTGGTTAATGGACTCTCCATTAGATTATCCAAGTTTGGCCATCTCCCGCTCATGACTATTTGTCAATATTGATCGATGAACTATTCAAATGATGTGCAAGCGTCTTTCAGCACGATTAATTATTTATATTGAAAGTAGTGAAATAAGATTAGTACAGACTAGATCATTTCTTAGGTATTTTTAAAGAAAACATTATTACATTAATACTTTTAAATTTAGTAGTTCGATTTGTGTTTATGAATTATTTCGGTGGTACAATTTTGGCCGTCACTTCCAAAGACAGTACGTAACATTTTTTCTTATGATATTTTTTTTTATGTGGGTGGTCAGTTGTACGTCCACACTGTGTTTGTTTACAAGGCGCACTGTGGAGTATTTTATTTTTAGGCATTACTCTATTTAGTCCCCGCGCAGAATTAGTGTCGAGGTTGCGTAATTTTAGTGTTGACTTAATTTTGTAATTTTTAAAAGTGATACAAACACTGTCGTAGTTATTTTTATTATTGGTTGTGAAGACCATCTCACAGAAAGTACGATTTTACCTATACAGGTTTAATTGATTGATAAATATATTTAAATTAGGCATAATAAGAACATTGTTTCATTTATATAGGATATGATTATTAAAAATTCTTGTCTAGTACTAGTGATTGGTTAGCATAGTTGGTAATGCACCTGCCATGTAAGCGAGGGGATGTGGGTTCGAATCCCGCACAAATCACGATGATATATTTTTCTAAGAGTTTCTTTAATCGAATTTCAATATTTGAAAAGATGTTCTTAATCATTATCTGTCGTAGTTAAATTAGCAATGCGACGTTCACACGCTTTCGTCTCTCGATAACGATAGTAAAGCAAGGGTTTCAGATATCTTAATCACAATTTGTTTATCTTGTTGATCCGTGCTTGTGTATTCATAGTATATGTATTTACATAAAATTATAAATAAATAGTTTATTTTGAAATCTTTCGTGCTTGCGTAGTGTTGTTCACAATTTTAACTTGCAATTGCTTGATTACCTCAATATTTAAAAAAAAACCTTCGGTCGCTATTGTTTTCGTAGTAATATTAATAATGTCAGTAATAAAAGTCGTTCAAATTCACTTAAGAGACTGCATAAACTCATGAGACACGATCCGGAGTAACACGCGCCATAAAACTTAACTGCATTCGTTCCGTTTGTACGCCGGGCGCATCTCGGTGCAGTTATGCTCTGGGAAAATCGCGTAAAACGAGTCGCTCGGCGTAAATAACTCGGGTGCAGTTTTGTTTTTTTTTTTTTTTTGCGATTTGTTCCGTCGATTCACTCTGCACTGCGAGGGGTGACGAAAATGCACCCGGGGAGGCTGGGTGGGCTCTCACCCCCGCTCACACACGTCCGCTTTTTTTTTAACGATCTTCATTATTTTCACGGAGTATTGGGCCTGAGGATGCGTGTGCTATAAACACACAATCTGTTCAATTTATATGACATCAGTATACCCGTCATTTTTATAAAATATGTTAATGCGATAAAAGAAATGAAATTTGGCAGCATGGTGCTCTCCACAAGATTGACACGATTTTAAATGTTAAAATTTTAAAATTGTCGTTATGTATTATGTTAGCTTTTTAGATTTTTAAAATACAAAATTGCAAAACCCTTATATTTAATATATATCAAACTACACGTAAAAGCCTAAAAAAATTAAATAGTGTCGCGTGACTTAAATTTAGATACGATCTGAAACTACAAGGGATGGTTCGTTCAGACGTGATTTACTTCCCTTAAATTGGAGTTATCTCTGGATTTACAGCTACACGCTTTACGAGGTGTGCACGTCACTTGTTTACCCTTACTAGAGTTTACGGTCGGACTAACGACTCGCCTAGCGGTTCCGGACTGTTTTGATAATATTTGTAGCGAACAACTGCTTAATGCGCTATTAAACTTCGACTTATTCCTGCTGCCTTTGAACTATACGGCGGGCACTCATCTGCCCGTTGGGAGTGCATATTACACGCATTGTTACCGCGTTTATTAGCAACTAAAGTAAGTGAAACAAATGTGCAGTTTTAGGCGTAAGGACACCATTTAAAATTCAAACAATATTTGCCTTGGAGGAATACATTTAATTTTTCAGCTGTTTTAAAGTATTATCACTCCTCCATTCATTCAGCTTACCTCGATGAAGCTGAATGCAGGAGTGATAACAAAAATTGGTTTATTGGATTCAATACCTGATATTTTTAGTATATATATTTTTTTATAAATCCTGTTATAAATCGTTGAAAAGAAAGTACATCGTTTTTATTATTTAACTACAATCTATTAGAGGTTTTTTTCATATTCATAAAAATAGGCTAGTTATAGCAGGGGATGCTGCTTTTCGATAGTAGGGGGCATCCATCAACAGTGCATCTTTATTGAAGTTCGTCATGTTTATATAGGGTTGTCTTATTTTTCAAGCCATTGAAAATTTAAATCGTATATCACTATATCAGGTTAAATTGACATTCACTCTAGGATTTTATTTTTTACACTAATATAATATATGAGTTCGCGCTTAATCGCAAATTAAATGACAGAAATTAGGGTATAATTTACAAATGTTTATAATCAAACGTTGGTTTTATTAATTATTTTGTATGGAATGTGTTTTGTATGGAATTCCTATTAAATTTTAAAAGGAAAAAAAAACAATTTCGACCACCAACAATAATAAATTTCTATTGCTTTATATAACTCCTTGACTAATTATAATGCGTTGTAGAAATTGAATGCATATTGGTAATTCGCTTAATGACCCGAGTCGCCCGTGAGAACTGAGTGCAGTTTCCGTGAAAGACTGTTAATTCTAGCGATCTTGGCGAGAGTCGCAAACCGAAAGCACGTGTGCTTCCATGATGGATCGCGCCGCGTCAAGGCTTTATTTTCAGATTTGTAAAAAACTGAGTAATTGTAGGTGAGATGCGCTTTTTAATAAATGGTGCTTTTTTTCACCAGCACTCAATTACTGTGACGTGAAGTGTGGCTCAAAAAAAATGATAATTTTTGTGAAATTTAAATTAACGTCTTGTTTTTTTTTTTTTATTATTTGTTGCAGTATCCTTCCCGTCTCCGTACGGCACGAACATCATCAGGCCGCGGAGGGTTGGAGGAAGGGGCGCCAGGCGCGGGCGTCCGAGGGGCTCCAGGAGAATGGGGCCGGGGCGGCCTCCACCAGCAAGTAAGACTCCATCGCCAAGACCTCATTCCATCCGCCAAGAATCTACATATATATATATATATAAAGCTTTTTTATATATAGGGTGTCCAAACAGAGTATCGGGTATTTGTTAGTTCAGTAAAACAAAAACTACTAGTAATCAAGTTTTATTTTTATTGTTGATTATAAGAATACAAAATGGAAAATTATTTCGAAAATATGATGTTATCCAAATGGTGACCGTTACGCGCTCCTGGCACTCTTCTTATCTTGAACGAAGATTGCTGATAACACGCTGACGCATAGCCCTCGATATCCCCATACGAAATAGTCAATAGGGCTAAGGTCGGGGCTTCTGGGAGGCCAGTTGATGTTACGTCTACGTGAAATGACCTTATTAGGGAATAATTCGTTAACAGCTTCAATTGATTGATTGGATGTATGGCAAGTGGAACCACGTTTTTGAGTTGAAACCTTGAAACTCCTGCAACTCTAGGCCCAAAAAATTTCGCAGCATATCGCAATATACAATAACCCGATACTCTTTTTGGACACTCTTTATATAAAAAAGCAAGACAAACCGATTTTGACGAGCTCTATAGACAAGAACAAACCGCTGTTATTAGTTTTGATTCACTGTCATTTGAAGCATATTGTAGCACCCGAGGCGTTCCAGTAGTGTCTAGTACCCGTTCCGCGGACTACTGCCTGAAGGCGGGGCGCATATTAATACGTTTTTGAATGTGTTTACTCTAAAAGCGGCAGAAGGTCATTTTATTCTGTAGGTTTACAGCTCGAAATGTTTGTTTAGGACTCGTCAACGTTACTTCTACCAATACTGTCCAGTGATTCTGAGCAAAGTGACAATGAAGAAGGGGAGTGGTCAGAGAATGATAATCCTCCAATTATTGAACAATTTTTGGGACAAAGTGGTGTTGTTGTGATGCCAAGTAATCCGCAAAGTGTGTATGAAGTGGTTCAACTTTTTATAGGAAACGATTTATTTGACTACATGCAAATCAAAGAGTGTATAGACTAGATTTCACACGTGCAATTTTACGCGAATTTCGTCCGCTTCGCACATCAGTTTAGTCAATTTGGTACCCGCCTGAAGTGTGTCAACTGGGGTGGATCGAGCATGTTGGATTGGCATTAACGCGGGTGTTCCTTTCGCAGGTGCGAGCGCCTCTCCGGTGCCGTCGCAAGTGACGAGCCCCGGCGCCGCGGGGGGCCCCGCTCCAGCAGCGCTCGCCCGGCGCGGGCCCGGGCGGCCGAGACTGCGCGCGGGGGCCGCGGCCGGGCGCGCCGTGCAGCGGGCTCGCCGCCACCGGGGGCCCCTGCTCGTGCCGCTGGGCGCTCAGCCCTCTCACCCGGGAGACTAGAAGGGTAACTCTCCACCACTGATTGCTTCTAATGCCATATTTTTGACTAATATGATTAGGCATATTATTTCACACATTGAAAATGATTCAAAGAAACTCTCAGAAAAATATCATCGTGACTTGTGCAGGACTACTTCTACGCAAGTCACGGTGATATTTTTCTGAGAGTTTCTTTGAATCATTTTCAATATGTGAAATAGTATGCCTAATCATATTAGTAAGTAATATAAGCCTGTAAAGGTAACGTTCAATCCACAAAATAGACATATATATATTCATAATATTCGTGAAATATTTATTGAAAATTTCGGTCATCACTCAAAGAACCATTCATGAAATTATTTGTTGCCCAGATTTGCATTTTGAAAATTAATTTATTTAATTCTAATATTTAGAATTCGACATGAATAATTGGTACAAAATATAATATTATATTATATAGCGAATCTTAAGTAATTATTTTATAAAATTATCAATAAGCATAAGTATGCCTGTCGTTTTGTACTCTGAGCGTGTGTAAAGGATCGCTAATGCAATAATTGTGGAGGGATGTGCTCTGGAAGTACGTGGGGGGGCTCCTGCTATTGTTTCTGTAGCTTGCTGCAGAAGAAGTATCTCATAGAAAGGATTATATAATAATGTAACTAAGCAGCAACAATACGCAGACTCTCCCTTCCAATATAAAACTGCGGTGTAGAAGGACCCGGGGACCCACTACACTATTTTCTTCTTAAAAACACTGGTTCAACATGAGTATGTGCTCAGTGAAATTTTCGCCTACTTCGTATGAGGAGAAGCACTTGATGAAGAAGAATCATGTATAAGCATAAGAAAGCATTAATGGGTTTATATGTTTATAATTGATTTTATTTTTATGAGTAACTTGTCAATTGTAACTTCAACGGCAATCTATTTTATTATTTTTTACTTGTATCTAAAACCCAAGAGCGACCTATCTCGGGATGACAATCCGTGGAATGGCTTGTTTAACTCAAAGTGTATGTTCCTTGACTCATATAATTATTTTGCTTGCAGCTTCTGAATCGAGACAAAACGAGCAACGATCATCACTGCCAATATTAAGTAGAAACAGTGTTAGTATTGAAGTGTAGTCATTTATATGTAATAATTGTTGGGTATAATGAAATCGATTATTTGTAATGATCGATACATTAAAATGAACGAATGAATGAATGATGAACTAATCGATTAATACATTCATCAATATTTATGGCGAGCATGAAATGAGTTATATTTAAAATCAAACATTGAATGTTCGAATATCCGAATGTGTGATCTGGATAAATAATTTAAATACTATTAATAATTAAAGGAATATCTGATGTTTCATAAAAAAACGAGCTGTTTCAAATAAGTCAACAGATATTTGAATATAGATACGATTTTTTTTCTTTAATCGATCGATTATTTTCATAAATAATTCGTATTGGGCCGATTTTCGAAATCAATACTTCTAGTAACGTTGATAAAATATTTCCAATCGTGATTAATTTTTTTTTTTTAGTTAAGTGTTGATTCTTACGTGGACCTTAAATTGGTGTACTTAGTCAGTTAGGTTGTGTGAATCTACTTACGTATATGGCTCAAATAATTTTAACTTTGAATTTCCTATTACTGATTAATTGATTTGCCTTGGCAGGTTCCTACCTGGCTCAAAAATTATTTTTTGGAGTACTTTTATGTATGTTGTAAAGTTTTTTGGATAGATATTTTTTTAGCCTTGTGAAAAAACAACCCTTAGCAAACTACGAAGATCTGAAAACTTTCCATTGATTATTTTTTTTTACTAAATTTTACTTCGATTTCTGATCAAATGAAATATCTTTGTGATGCCATATTCTAGATATAATAACTAGTTTACTGAGAACAACATATGTGTTTTAAAAATACAGTAACAGATGTCTACTTATTAAAATTTATATATTATTATACGTTTTTAAGTAATAGATCAATTCATTTTTTTTTTCTTAGTCTCGTGTAGTTTTTATTACTATAAACTGCTATATATATTTTTTTTTTCATCTCGTAAGCATTTGTATAACCTCATTTAATTTCCGTAAGATTGAGATTTTATGTAAGTGTTTACGACTATATATGATGGTAAGTGTTTAATAAGTTTATTCAAATTGTTTTTAAGCCTCAATCAATTTCATCGACTTATTTTTTCTTAAACGAAAGAATACGTGATCGAATCTTTTGATTTCAATAAAAAAAATCTCACACCAGTTGTAAATTACTTATTGTATATGAAAGCAATGTTTTATTTTTGCTTTTACCGTTTACAGAGAAATTCTATGCTTTATTTTTATAGGTGGTTTGTAGATATTATACATTATCCGAATTATATTATTAATTTAAAATTAGTTAGGTTATTTTTTTTTTTAATTCTGTAAATAATTTGTGAGCAACCTATAGTGAAAATAAAATTACCTCAAAAACACCAAGATGTTTGTAAATACATATGTTTACAATCCGCAAAGCATTGGACACACCGTGAGTATGCTCTATTCTGTACGAATTATATATTTACAGATGTTGACTAATAAATTATTTGTTGTTATAATACTTAAACCGACAGTATTTTTCAATCATTATAATAATTACTAAAGGATAATGTTGATTGTATTTTATTTATTTTCACATTAAGGTACACACCTGTTGAAATTGTATTAAATAAATAATGAATAAACTTACGTAAAATTGTTTTTTTATAACACACTCCTATTATAAAATGCTAATATATTAACCTCGTGTAAATAAATATAGCATTATTACCTAGGGCTCCCAATTCCCAAAATCAAGTATAGAAACAAGCAGCCAGTGGCAAATGAAGCGAAATCGAGAAAATGAAATCAAGCCGGTGCAAGAAATATAATTTTCGATCTGGTCATCGCATCAACACTTTGTCCATGCTCTTAATCCTTTGTTGACTTGTCAGGCATGCACCAGGAGTCCGGGAATAGGCTCGGGGACCAGCTGCGCCGACTTCGCTGATCACTCCGCCGGAATTAGCTCCTCTGCCATTCGCCTGGGCGCATTAATCACCGGCCAAGGAAGACCCGCATCCAAACAAACAGCGCAGCGGTATTTCATTGAAGAATAATAGCAAAAAAATATTTGGCGAAATAAAAAAATATCAGAATTTACTAGTGCGTTGTTGTGGAGGTCTGCGAAGACTCGATGGTATGAGGCACCTTATTCAATTGTTACGTTTTTATTAAATGAAAAAAGTTTGCTAAATATCCTTAGGGCGTCTTTGTGCATGTTTTTTTCAGCCATACTTAAATTAATTTGATAATCGTTGCCAATTGTATGACTAACTCTAAAACTGTAATCGAACTTGTTGACAATTGTAACTTGACACGTCGATTCGATCGATACTTATCTTTTATAATTATCAAAATATTCATGTTTGACTGTGCCACCTTAAACAACATCCACAAATAATACAGCTTAATACTCAATCGAGAATATTTTCATAAAGAAGAGCTGCAAATAAGGTAAGATGCGGATGCTCAAAGAAGGTAAATATTTTGTTAATTATTGCGTAAAATATATATTGCATCTTGATACTAGTCAATTATCATTTTTACTTGCTTACTTATAAATCAAACGCTTAACAATTTCATATTTTCTTAACATCAGTAATAATGCAAATATTGACATTAAAAAAGTACGTACGATTTATCGTACATACAAAAAAAAAACAGCTCCGTAAAAACATCAGCACGTCCTCTAAAAAAAGCATGTTAATTCATCCAGTCTATTGACTTTGCGTACATTTTCTTTTCGCCGATGCTTTCCCAATATCGGCTCTAACTTCCGCCGGACCATTTGGCGTATGATTTACGTCGAGCCTCGAGTGTGTCTGGAGCGGTTCATTTTGTTGGGTACGCTCGCGGGCGAGGCGAGAGCAAAAAAATCGCCGGCTAAATCTGGACTTGGAATCTTTGATCTTGAAGTGCCGAACTGGACCGAGTCGGCTGTGATATCAGACCGAATAAATGTAAACAACCACGTTAACAAGATTAAAAATCGATTATGCATAGCAATAATTAAGCGTACAGTATTTATTGGCAAACAAATATGATGAGCCAAACTTTGTTGCCTTTGGTGTTGATTTTAAATATACTTAACGAAATTATGTAATACAAGTACAATATTAAAAAAAAAAAATCATTTCAGTACATACAAATTGTCTAATTAAATATTCTCAAGCGCTTGAGACTTGTTGACGTACGTATAGTGGACCTTAAATGTTTCGGTACTTGTTTTTTATCCGACCACCAATTTTTTTTAATGTACATGTACTCGCAGAGATAAGAATGTATCATATGACGATGAGTCCCGTTGTGGCGTTTATTTCGTTCATTGCAGATCTCCACGACCGCTCGATTCGTTGGGTTAGGTTAGGTTAAAAAACAAGTATCAATGTTTCCAATTCGCCGTGAAACTAAAAATATGCGTATCACCGCGACGTTCAATTTCAAAAACTATGTAAATACGGTATGGGTAAAAAAAATGTATTTTAATATCAAACACACGGCACCAGCTATCCAAAAAGAAATTTATATAAACATTGGCCTTGACGCCGCCAAGGTCGGGCGGCGCGCACCACGCCCGCCAGTCCAACGGCTCCCGAAATAAAATATTTCGAGAAATTCGCCAAAAAAAAAAAAATTATTATGAAGAAGACGACGAGTCGCGGCGGCGGTGACATTACTGCGGGAATGATCTCCGTGCGAGAGTGCGGGTGTTATTGTTGCCGGGCGCTCGGGCGGCGTCCCTCGCGGGCGCCAGTACGGGACGCGCGTCCGGACGCCGCGGGGCACTCCACTCCACCGCCCAGCCCGCCTCGCCCCCAGACACTCCACTCCTCACCAGCCACTCCTCACCAGCCACCGCACCCGACCACCAGTCCCACCGGGTTCGTTGACCCCTACGCGGTATTTAAAAACACTACATTCGCGTATTACATAATTTCAGTGTCAAAACTCAATAATAGCCCGCCAGCGTCCTAGTAAACTATATCCGTGTCGCTCCCGTTATCGTGACATTTCTTCGATACATTTTGACAAATACGCGTCGTCGTTTAAAATTGTGCGTGCTCGGTGATCGATGATTGTGAAATAGTTTGTTTTTTAATATGGGTTACTAGTTTGACTCTACCCGACGAAATGTTGCAATGCATGGAGTAGTTGTTAGTTGACCGCGCGTCGTGCGTAGTGCGCTGAATTATTTGGCGATGCGATCAGTTTGCGCGGAATCGATACATTTGGTGTTATTTGTGATAGGTTAATATACGGTGAAGTGAAAATTGAAATAGCCGCCTTGGCGATCGTCCAGAACGAGTCTTCAAAAAAGTGAGTGACCCAGATCGTCCGCGCTCTCTTGTGGCTTTGCTCCCTTTTACTGCAAACGGCTCGTTCTCCGTTGCGAGGAATTGACATTTGTGCGGCGCCTTCGTAAATATTGTAGCAATCGTATCGACCGTCTCCCGTCCATCTAGGTCGTCCGTTATTAATTTATAGGTTAGAACGGCCGTATTGTATATTATCTGGCATCGCTTCCATACGTCGGGTTTATCGGTGATTCTGAAATAAAAAATGCAACGAATATCACGTCAATCTAGATACTTTTTGTATGCAACATCAAATAGCCTTCGACCATTGCCTACCTTGTACATTAGTTAAGAATTCACCTACCAAGACAATAGACCGATAATATTTCTATAAGCGCTGGAAACGGACGCATAATCTGCCTTCAATATGTGTATTTCGATATTTATTTGTAATAGTAAAGAACTGTCGCCATCTTCAGCACTAAGAATCTAGCTACTGTACTTGATTTTTTTTTTATCGTAGGAGTATCGTAAACCCAAATATGAAGTAAAAGTCAACCATTTCAAAATACAAGTGTAGGAATCTATGCGTAAAAAATGAAAGCTAGACAATTATTATGTATATATTATAATTCAGTTGTGGTTTCAGTACATGAAGAATACACAAGCGATCAATAAATATGAAAAAATACATCTCATTTTGTATTTTGGCCGCGCATCTACCGACCTGTTTGAATTATTATCGATGACGTCAAATCGTTGTAACGCATCATCGCACGAGTATTGTTGCCTGCTGCAGGTCGTGCTGTACAACATGCTTCTCCTTACTTATTCATACAAATAACTAAAGTGACGTCACATTATACAATGCTGAATGGACAAAACATATATAAATATGCATTTAATATTTAATACATTTTTTGTGACTAATAAAGTGATGCACTCCCAAGTCGTATCACCAATACATATGTTCATATATAAATATGTTTAAATAAACTTTTGAAAGTCCCGCCTGCTTTGTATAAGTAATTTCCAAAAACCGACTTTTCAGCAATCCCCCATGTACATAACTGTAATATATTTTTAATGACAGGGTATTTTTAATTTGCTTTGAAAACGACTCAAATATCAATTACGAAAACAGTAAATTAAAGCGACAAAGCATTTAAGCACAATTACTGAGTTGATTAAGGTACTTTTTCAGCCAAGAAGTGCCACGGCGCATTATTAAGGAATAAATTGTCCAAAAGCACCGTTTACTATCTCGGAGCGTGGAAACGTCCAAGAGTCTTCCATTCGCGTCAGCTCACGAGAACTGTGCAAATAATGCGAATTCCCCCGAATTAGTACACGAGCATAAAAAAACCAATCCCTGTGATGTTCCCGTTCTTATTTCATTGTCCGTACTCGAGTCCGGGGGATTATTTATGTTATTTTTTACTCACTCTGAAGGCGCAGCGGCTGCCAATTCTAGTCTGGGAGTAATTTCCTGAATGAAATATTTGGTCTGTACATTTTCGTTTCATTAAACAAGAAATTTATAGATTTTTTTTTGTTGCTTTCGCTGCCATTTATCATTGTGGAATATTTTTTGCATGTATGTCTCTCTGCTCAGACCACCCCTTAAGTGTTTATTTTGTATTTTAATGGTTTCTCTGCACTATTCGCGCTATAAATTTTGCAGAGGTAGTGTTTAAAAGTAAAAAGCTATCATATATTTCACTCACTCTTTCTGGGTCAAAGTATGCATGCTGAATTCAACGTAGTTTTTTTTACGTTTATTGTATACGATGCTTTGTATTTTTCACAAAAGCCATAAAAATACTTCGTTCTATTTTTAATTGTTACTTCGTGGTATTAATTTTTTTATAAAAATCAGAATCGATTAAATAGTTTTTTTACTTATTTGGTTTATCAGTGTAGCATTTTTTTTATATACATTATTAGTTTAACATGTTGTTCATACTAAAATCAACAAAACCCTCACAAAAAAAATAATAAATGGCCTCAATAATATCAAAATTATATAGGAATCATAGTTTTTTTTAAAATTGTTTTTGATTAGTATTTTAACTTGAAAATAATATTTAAAAATGAACAGTATAATATTTTTATATAGTTAATGTTTCTCGCGAGCCTGTGAAATAATAAGCAAGACGCCGCCCGATCCATGGCCTGCGCTACACGAAGCGATTTAAGAATAGATGTACAAATATACCACGAATTCTTAAATATTTATACACTCGAAGAAAACGAGTTACGTGAAACTAGCGGCTTCCAAAACTGTTTTTTTTTTGTCTCGTGTTTACTCAAAACTGAAATGTAGACACGTAAAAAAATTACAAATATAAAAATGCAATTAAAGATGATCAAATTTTCATGTACTGACCCGAATATGCTAATGGTATATTTATACATGACAAAAAAATTAAGACGCTCATCCACATAAACATTACTTGAGAAACGTAATTTTAAAACCTCTTAGCTAAAGCTTTTTTTAAATTTATTTTCACGTACGCGCAATACTTTTATAATAATTATCAGGGGTGCTTCTGAAAACTTTACGTTTTTAATTTTTTTTTTAAATTTGAAAAAAATACTTGTTACTTTTCTGGTTGCCGATTGAATTTATAGAGGCGGAAATATGACACATATAATATACGTGAAATATAAAAATAATATAGTGTTTTGATAGTGTGATGACATAAATTAGGTGTCCTGTCTCTAATTATCTGTTTCCATAATCTGAAATGCTTTAACACCGAGGAACACGCTTCTACCAGTTCAACACGTTTTTTATACGATGACATCATCGTCTTTCTTTTCCTGAATGTATTTTCGGATGGAGGAAAGCCGATATTTTTCAGTCCGTATCATATCTTATTCCGACACCAATAACAATATATTATATATTAAAACAATTTTTTTTATATTTATCAATTTTATCATAATTTGTTTTGAAAATATATTCAGAAGCAATTGTTTCATATTTCTGCTTGATTTGCGTATATTTTTTTCTTTTCATTGTTGAACAAATGTTATATCTTCTCAACAAACATTTTTCTATCACGAATTGCAATAAATTGAAAAAGTATATAAATGGCAGAACGAGGGATATAAATCAAATCAGCTTCAATAATATCTCAAATCCTGTAAGTTTACCACTCTTGGTTGATCACATAATTGGATTGCCATTTGTTTCCATGGGTTTTTTAAATTTATTTTTATCGGTGCATCCGTGTGGCGCGGCCCCGCGAGACGTCCATCCTGAGGTAGTTGGAAGCGCATCAAAACAAAACGCCATTCTTCCGATAATGTCAAGTGAGTGCATTTATTTTAAACGATACTAAATTACCGTGAATTATGGCGAGAGGGTAAAGATTTATTGTTCGAAAGATTTACAATCTAAAGATTAAAATTTCTTTTATGTTTGCTTATTAAAAATTTACTACAGTGTCTGGTAATATGAAAAACAATTTGTATTTTTGTATCGCTAACGAGGGAATACAAGAATAGTATTAAAAGAAACGTTGCAATATATTTTGAAGCTTTTGAAACATATCTTAGTTCTATATTTGTTCCTCTACGGTATTTTCAGGTTTTTCATGAAAGGTCACATTAATTTTTTTATTTAACTTTCAAAAAGATTACTTATATACAATGAATAGCTCAAACAGAATATGTCACTTCATCACAAGCAAGCGTTTTTCGGTGTGATAGATAGTCTCGCTTGCTGAAAAACATAGTCAAAGCATATTTTTAATTAATTAATTATATTACCCTGATAGAAAAGAGTTATGCTACTATCATATTAATCAAAGTAGACAAAATATATTTCCTTTAAATCGCAAAATCAATTATTTCGTTTCAAATAAGTATTTTTATGAAAACCGAATAATTAAATTTTATATCTACATTTTATTATTATATTTTTCTCGAATCTAAAAGTGGTTTATTCTCATTTTTTCCACTATACATCCCCACATGTCACTATGCATGGTATTTTTGCTTATTTTTGATTAAATATTTTCTTATAAGTTTTGCCTTGAACATATTATAAAATACAAATTCGTTGAAATACGACTTCTAAATATTGTTTTCACGTGTCTTCCCCAATCTTGTGGAATATAACAGCATCCGGTATCCAATCCACAATCAAAACAAAAAACCTTAAGTATTATTCTTTAAGATATTTTTCATTTCTAATTTACACATACAAATCGCTTGTTATTTTTACGTGACTTATTTCGGTCCACGTCGGCACGAGGGTAAAGAGCCTCACCCTGACGATGCTTCACGAAGACGGCTTCATCCATCAGCATCTCCGAGGACTGCCGCAGCAAATCTTTACTTAGAGGCCTGACAAATTATTGCAATTAATAATTCGGTGTAAACTCGAAGAAGGGACATTAATATTCGCCATTTACCGTTAACTCGATGTATTGAGACATCTGTAATGATTTCGCTTATTTGCAAATAGCATTTTAACATTGTACGACAGCATAGAATATCAAACATCTTGTTGTGTTTTAACAGAGAGGAACTGTGGAAATAGTGTGTATTTGTACTTTATGAATTATAATATAAAACTGAAAATCAATTCATGTTCCTCCTGAACAAATGCCTCCCTTGCTGAACTATCCACGTTTCAGAAGCACAGGTCTTTCTTCGCGTCTTGTTTTTTCTAGAAATTTCCACAATTCTCTATTACGAGTATCCACTACGCCCGTATGACTATCTTTATGTTTATGAGTTTATTCACTTGCGATTTGATAAAATGTCTGGAAATAGACGCCCGCCGTGGATTTTTTCTCGCCCGCTGAAGATATTGTTTGCACTTAATTAATCAGCTGCTGTGAGTATTTGTAAAGATATTTTTTCCTGTAAATACAAATTATTCCCAAAAAACATCAGCTGAAAATATTTTCGTTACTGCGTAACCACCTAAAAAATATGTTGTTGCTTTTGGGAACGGAGTACGTTAATGGTAGTCATATTTTATTCTTTTTTAAGTGTTGATATTATTAGTCAGTATTTTTCAAGACTAACAAAAGAAACTAACTAAAGTTTACCAGCAATTTTAAACTTTTTATACAATTAATATGCTAATTTCAATGTACAATATCAGAACCTTAAATATAAAAAAAAATTACGAAAACCTGAAAATATACCAAATTTATTTCAGCTCGAGTGCTTTTTACCAGGCAATTTAAAAGGAAAAAAATATACCGTCTGTTTTTTTTTTTTTTTTTCGTCCGTCGAGTTATGCGCTATAAAGTCTGTCAGAAAACGGCTTGAGACTGGAAGAATGCAATCTATTAGCGAAGCGCTCACTTGCTAATTATAACAATGTGCTCTGAACATTCTGAGAAGAACGCGAGAGAGATTCGGCGAATTTTCTCATTTGGGCAATATCCAACATTGTAGTCAATTGTATCAAATTAAATATTATTTGATATCTCGTGCATCGATGCTTTGCAATTTCTTCGTAAATAAATCTGTTATAAAATAGCAGTGAATTTTGCACTGTAAATACAATAATTCTAATTAAAAACAAAACATATGATATGCATATATTTACTATTCATTTGAATCTACTTTCAGATTTATTGAGTAATTTATTATTTTCAGGCTATGAGTCGGCACTAGCAAACATATTCAGATTGAAATATAGTATGATTTAAAGACCAATGAGTGATAACCTTTAGGTCTACTTATGCGGTGAGTAAATAGAGTATATAGAAATGAGGTTTCCTACTTCTTAATACCAAAAAAAAACCCTATAAATATATTTTGGTACATTACATGCCTTCATCGCTATTGACTCACGCAGGCGTAAAATAGCTTATCACAAAATCATTCCCACTCATTTTAAACCAGATCAATGTGTGAACATCTAAAAATACTTCGATCATTAGTATAGATTACCCATCGATTAACGCTAATCCTCGTCATAGGACTGTCAAGGCGGCGCGAGCCTCCGACAGCCGTCACTCGCACTAAATAATAACAGAACGCAGGACGCCATCTTGTCATCATCAATAACCGTGACGTCACAGCCTGTCATGGCCGAGAGGATCCTCCGGCGACGTCTTACACGTGTCGATCCGTGTTTGCTTTGTAAAAATCGCGCTGTTACAAGGAACTTGTTGTTTTTGAAGATTTCGGAAATAAGGGTATTTTTTACCACACCTTTGAATATATGCTATTGAATATATACACAGGGTGAATCTAAACTGTGTTCGGACATTTTGAAATGACTTTTAATCTTTATATTTTGATGATTTTTATTTTTGTGTGTGTCAATGAAAACAAGCACCAATCCATATATTCGTTGTATCACAGATTTCGATGTGATTGTTGAATCAAAACCATGATTCTTATATACATTGATAGGTAAATGCGTTGCATTTACTGATTATGCAAATTTACTGTAATTTATTATCTGGGCTTAATCAGCATACGAATAATCATAGTGTATAAAGTTTTGTTCCTTCTCACGATCATTTCGGAAAGCGCTTCCTCGTGGAGGTCGGCACAGAATATTTATATGCAGCAGAGGGACTTGTTCATGCGAGCTGCATCCGGAGCTTCCCACGTACGTCAGATGCAATCGCTGCACTTTATATGAACTCGTTTGATATTTTTGTCATCTGCTTAGAACAGTAATGCACCATACAGTCGAGCCAACGGCGCGGCCGCCGCCATGACACGCGAAACAATGCGAGACCACTAAAAGTCAAACCTTTACTTTTAATAGTAAATATTATTAAACAACATACCCACCACTGCACTTTGGTGCATATTTTACTAGGCATATACTTTGGAAGCAAGTATCCTGAAAAAAATATACTATAGGGTTCCTAGCACCTTTAACCGTAAAATCCTGCGTCGTCCCCATAGCCTTATAGAAGACGGCGAAATTTATAGTAAATACTACAATACTAAGCTTTTTACTATGATGTCAGCGTTATTAAGTTAATAAAAATTGGTAGACTGCACTGATTATGTTATCTTTTCTGCATGCACGATCGATAGTCCGCAAAAATGTTCCGAAAAAGCGTATGGGTACTAAAACTATAGAATACCTTTTTTATTAAATTATTCGTGATTAATTTGTCAAACACGTACATTGAATATATTATGGTACTGTTATTAATATTAACAAATAAAAATATTGAATAAACCAAAACGTAGACAGTAATTATTTAAGTGTATAAAAAATGTATTGCTATTCAAAAGTCATACATGATTAATATAATAGTAAATATATGTATGCTCAGTCAGACTCGTCAATTTTTTTATCCGAATAATATAAATGTATATCCAATATGCACGGCGTTCATTAGTATTGCCAGGTGGTCGGGCAATCTAATCTCAGGTAGATTCCTTGTCAGTAGACGTGATGTGCATGCCAACTCGGCAATTAAACAGCACCAAAATACTACAGCGCGTATCCTTAAGAACACTGAACTCCTGAAGTGTTTCTATATTAAACGTTCGTTTACTTCTTACTGTTTGTTCCTGGCTATATATATTAGTATGAACATGCGTGGCTTTGATATACATGCAAGCTAATAATTCGGTCCTGAAATCTGAGGAGTTGTGTTGTGATAAGTTAAAATCATATTAAATTTCAAATATTGAGAGTGTTGCGTCGAAATATTGTCGTGTTTCTTGTTTTCTTAGACCTTGCTAAGCAAATGATTCCACCTCACACGACTGGTCAAAAGTCAACCAAACTCTTGGCATCAGCCAGCTGCAGTTTGGACATTACTAGTGATGGGCACAATCGATTTAATTTTTTATAAAAATTAATAAAATTATCAAATAATACATAATTTTTTGTACGATTGAAACGTTATTTTTAATTCTTTCATAAATTTCTTCATGTCTAAAATTCGATTCTTTGTCCGAAAAAACCGATTGTTTCAATTTTTATTCGATTATTAAATAATGCATGTAAGATCGTGCCCTCATTAGACAACACTATCTTATATTCACATCGTGAGATTCATGCTAATTTTGCTTGTTTAGGACCCACAAAGTCCGGTCCCGGATGTCCTCTGAAGGTGTGAACGAAGCGCGTCCTATCCATTAACACTGATTTATAATTCGATTAGCGTTTTTCATCAGTCTTCCCCGCTGAGATGGTATCGCATTATGCGAATGCTTGATTTTTGTGTGTTTTGTTATAGTAGTATAATCCATTTTATAAAAATATATTATATATGTCGAAATTCCTGTTCATTTTCCAGTTAATGTTTATTTCAATAACTTATATAAGATTTCCTTACGCACTAGTAAATCATATGCCTACATCTTTTCGATCAAGGTAAAACCCTATTAAGATTTTCAATTAGTCTATTTGTCTTCATTGGAAAAATACTCTATTTATAATACTTCAGAGGGTGCAAGATTTATCCATTTGCAATTATCTCAGTGCGTCCCATTATTTTGTCTTTTTTTTATGGTTTAGTCTCAGTAAGTGACATAGAATAAGACGCTATTGCTAGTGACTATACGGTTTTTAAATTTAAAAAAAAATATTATATCAATGATAGTTATCTAAAAAAATAAACGGCAGTGACGTCAGCGTAAGATTTGCTGGGAAAAACTTTGAGATCAATGCAGAATCACTGCTTAATGCATAGTACCTAATATAGTGTTTTTAAGGATAGGTCAACGTAATAAGGACAGTTATGAATATACGTCTTTTCTGTAATCAAAGATTAGTGAATAAAATAAAATTAAGTATGAGTTAAGGTGCCATGTGTGGCTATTGTATTGCCACGTGTGAGTGCGATACAGGGAGGTTGCGCTGCGAGGCTGTCCCACGCGACAGGCGCCGACTTGCTCCGGCGGGGCTGACGAGGAGAGGCGACAGCTCTGATGATGCATCGCCTGTACTCCGTGGGAACCTGGCATCCTGAAACTTAATTAACCATTGCGTAATTTTATAAACCCCGAAATGAGAACTTCTTTGCAATACTTCTACTAATATCACTTCATATAAAGATCGTCGTTGTCGTTTTTTTTTTTTTTTAGTAATGCTTCATCGCAGATTTTTTTATAACTTATTTCAGCTTTCGGATATTTGAATAATAGGTGTCAAAGAGTTCACAGCGCAGACCCATTTCCCAGCCCGTCCCGCACGTGGTGGCCATAAAAACACCCGGCGTATTTCGATCAGGCTTTAGCAATATTTCCACCTGTAATTAAACACCTATAAGAAATTATCGATTCCAGTAATTGCATAGTATTACCGTTTTAGATTGATATTCCCAGCTAAATATCGTAAATTCCAGAGGCCAGCTTACGCCCGACAGAAATGCGTGATATAAATTTATTTTATTTTATAAAAATACTCTATTTATTTGATACGACTTGCAGTATGTATGTTTTTAAAATTAAATCAAAATACTATGAATTACATTTTTAAAGTCGTTATTATTATTGCTAACAAATTTAAGAGAGTAAAAAAATATGAAACTATATTTCTTTCTTATATATTAACAATAACAGACGCTTTTAAATATTTCAACTATTAATCAATTTATAAATATTTAGTAATGAAAAAACTCTGTAAATATTTTTTTTCTGATTTATTAACTATTATATACCTATTGATTAAATAGATTTGTTATGTAACAAATAAACCGATAAATAACAGGTGTTTTGAATTTGTCAGGTATAAACCGACCCTACGAATCGCTCGTGTTTGGAATAAATTGTTGATTTACCTTTTTATGATTTATTGAGATGCCAAAATAAATTGCACTGTTAAGTATAAAAACTCAAACGTTTTAATTGGTTTATATATTTCAACTAAGGTAGATATTTTTACATATAAAAAAATTACCATGATTTTCATTCATATTGCATTTGGAATGCAGTTTTTATTCTGTTTTTTTTTATATTAGTGAAAACTTTTATATAAATTCCATAAAATATTTGAGAGTTTCCCACGGTTAGTATGCGTACAAGATATATTTTTTTTTTAAACAAATTATTTAATTTTTTTTTTAACGTACACTTTGCAGATCCTTACCACGTGGTTGAATGATATTACTGCCACATTTTTTTAGTTTTATTAGTGTATTTGTGATTAAATTTTAGCTGCAGCAATCAATTGTACGCATCAGGGCCGGACTCAGTATCAATTATTTTTATTTGTATCGAGCTTGTTTACAGCTTCTACTTAGTAATTCATTTTATGGCAGTTTCGATGTCTGCCTCTAGAATGAACTCTAGTATAAAAAAACCACTTGAAAACAAATAGTATTAAAATGGAGATAGGGGTAAGGTAAAGCTGTCTTCAAATTCCCGCACATTATTATGGGCATCCGTTTCGCAGTTTATTTCAGTAATTCCACCCTTTCATTTTTTCGCCCATTTCTAAAATAGCGCATTTCCTGCATCTGCCCACATTTCCGCAGTCAAAAAAGTCCACTGTTTTTGCATATTGCAATTCTCACCCGCTGTGTTTTAAACTACCCCTTTCTCTGGCGTTGATAATCTTAAATTACTGAAAAGGGTTGCAGTGACAAAAAAAAAACCAGGAAATTAGGCCAGCGCTCCTTAGCATATGGCAACATTTTTTTTTTTACCCACAAAAAACAATTATTAGAAATGTGTTCAAATGAATCGTACCTTTAATATTATAGTTTTCGTGAGTTGTTCACAGATGTCACTTTAAATATTTTGTGTATTTCTTTCACAATATTTAATTAAATATAATATATTTAATTGTTATTAAAAAATATATTTTTTTTATCAATTTAATCCAATACGCCGTTGTAGAAATATTGTCATTGTCATTACTTAATGTTGATCTTCAACGGCGGGCTGTATATAAATTTTCGTTATGAAGATCCACGTGAATTTATTTTGCTGAATTTCGTATGACGCAACAAATAATTATTTAAAATTATTGCTTTGTTTAAATATTTTCATGTTATATATATATTTTTATACAAAACATCAAGAACAGCTTGGCTTTTAATTTTTTTAAAGGTTTTTATGTAAAGCGTGGTCTCTACCCTAACAGTCGCATGATTGATGCGTCCACGTTCCGAAAAGGGTTAAATTACTCCGAATTAGTTCCCTATACGACTATTTCAGGACAGAGACCCAGAAACTGCGGACGCACATGTTCATTATTACCACTTCGTTATAATGGGGTAGGTTATTTATACATCACATTTAATTCAGGCTGACAGCTTCTCTTGATACACTCCTTTCAGGAGCGAGCAGAGAGGCCATGCTATATATGAAAAGCTGAGTAATAATATGATTTGCTTGTACTCTTGAGAAGTACAACCGTAATTCAATTCTCGTTTAAAGCACTACACCCAATTTTTGTGATGCTTACCTTACTGTTATTTATTATTTTTCATTGATATTTGAATCTGGGTATATTTTTTGATATCCCTGAATAAACTGCCTTTGGTAGTTTCAAACAACTTGTTTCTAAGAAAATATTATCTGAGTTTTTATATATTTCTCGCCTTTGCATTATATCGGTATGCTTTCATTTTAATTGTACGTTTCGCTGAATCCATTTTTAAGTGAAAATTGAGGACAAGCAGTACTTTTTCGTTGCGCTGACTGACGCCACAGCTGTTAGCCGAAGTGTTTGTAATTTTTTTTGATATCTCCAGTCTGTACGACACACTAAGTTTATTTTCGTCTCCTCAACTCCTCAACTCTTTCCTTCGTGAGACTATTTCTGGAACAGACGAGAAGGACTCGTGTTGCTATATTGCCCCGTTGTATACGTAAGTGGGTGAATCACTTTATAATGTAAATATTTATATGAAGTAGGAATTAAGTAACATATGAAGTCAAATTCTCATTAGGTCTATTTCTAATCTTCGTATATACAACTCGTGGGTGATTAATCTATATCGTTCAAAAAGTCACATGATGTATATCTACATAATATAAATTAAGGTTATAGAGTTTTATTAGATAGCTTTTAAGTGATTTTTATTACTTACGTACAAAGAAAAAAATTACGAGATAAATTGCATGAATTAAATATGTGCGAATATATGCTAAAAATTTAAGTAAATTCATAAAATATATTTAACTTTCAGACATTCATTGAAGTATGACGTATATTTTCAATACATGTAATGCTAATTTTTTTACTAGTAAAATGACATTTTAGAGATTTTAAACTTACGTGAAATATTTCCTTTAACATTTCTAAATACTCCCTTTTTTACGTAATCAATATTGTGCTTTGAGTGTAATTTGCAATGGGAGCCACATTTCTAATTACTCAATCATTTATGCGTTTTTTAAAATTCATACACCTACAAAAGAGTTAACAAGCTTTCAAAAAAATTTATGAACTATGGCTTTATTAAACCCATTTTGCTTTTAGCGATTTATGAGAGACTATTATCAAAATAATGCTGTATATTCGATGGTATAACGTAGCGTCAACTTTTTGTTTATTTATCGCATTTTAGAGAAAATAACTAAATTCGACAGCATGTTATCCATCCATATACTGCTATTATTTACTCAAACAAGCATAAACCTGACGTGGAATAACAGTGCTTAGTATTGGTACGAGTATCTTGTACACAAATAGGACTTGTTCAATACATTAAGTTCACAAGCACTCTGTTTACATAAACTGTCGGCCAACCATTCAAGTCTGGAGAGTGTACATACATGCTGGGGTAATTCCTTTGAGATAGCTTATTGTTTTTAATAACTTAATTAATGGTATAAGAATGTTAAAATTTGGCTTAATTTTAAAATCAGTTAGATAAATATTTATTCCGAAAAAAAGCTTTAATTAAATATTTTTTGTACTACAAGGCAATTTTTTGTAATACACTTTAAACAGTTCGCTCATTTTTATCAAACTCACCTTTACATCATATAACTCTTGAATAGTAGGGTACTTTATTTACTTCCTATTCACCAAACAGGCTGTTAGTGCTCTCTCGGTAGAAAACTTAAAATATTAATAAGTTCTTTTGAAATCTCTCCACGAACATATTTAAGCGATTAAGCTCTCTAAAAATAACACCCAATTAATAACGAGAAGCGTCATAATACGAGCAGATGCATCATCTACTCGGAAATATTAAAATACTGCAGATTGATCGGCCGGTCAGACGTAGCCAAGTTTTTCTACGAAAATGCACTTCGGCTGGAGCCGATCTCTGAACAGCAGTCGGATGCCTCGGCTTGCATCGCTGTATTTATAGAAAGAGTCTACTTCATCTCCAGATGCACCGCCTGGATCTTCGAACAAGAGGAGACGTGATGATTCACTCCGACTGGATACTCCAGAAATTGTTTATTGTAGCGGCCTGGGAAGTCGGATGCTAATATTTTGACTCTGGCTTGATTTGTGTGGTGTTACATTGCGAATAAATTTGCGTTGCATTTTGTAACAGTTAGCATGCAATCGATTTGTTTGTTTATCTGCAAACTTACATATAATTTTTTTTAAATGGATCATCCGTTATTGGTTCCTAATACTTCCCACTGCTTGCGTGCCTCTTCTTTTGCGACCTCAGTTTAAGTGCAAGTGGCATAGATATAACGACATTTTGATTTAGATATATGGCGGTGGGGTTTTTCAATTATATAATATTATGTCTGTCAATAGTTATGTCATTTAAAATATGAGGCTATAATGAGGAGTAATAAACATTGTCACGTAATAAAATAAACTCCAACCTCGTGTCAGAACGGAAACGCGGCTATGGCTCAGCAGCGGATACCGGTCGAATAAGATAAATCTCCGGGAGGTGGTCCACGTTTCTCGTGCCGTTTCACCGATGCTGCAGAGTCAAAAGCTGGTCGGGTGTAGACACCTCGTGCTTTATGTGTCTAGGAAACGCCCCCACAACGCCGTCTGCGAACTCCTGACCTCCTGGAGCTCCTTCGCTGTAAAAAACATAATTATTAAATGTTTAATATACACTTCGATAAATAACACTTCGAATATAACACCTGATTTGGCAGACATTATTATTAAACTACAATGCCTTATTCATATGTCATATATTTAATTCCAAAATACAATTGACCGTAACATTCTATATTATATTTAAAAAAATATTCATTCAAATATTAATTTCATGAAACCCGTAAATCGTGCATATATTGTTAAAATGTCAATACACATTCTTCACAATCTGTGTGGTATATTTAGACTTTTTAGATATTTTGTACACGCTGTATAATTTAATACAATAAACATCTTAAAATACTATCCCAATCAATTACCAGATTGAGTCAAATCAATATATATGTAATCAGAACACAATCACAATAAATGGCCGCATGGTTCATAGGAATGTCTTTGCGGCTCGTTGACTTCTACAAAGTGCATGAAATGTCTTTTTAAGGATCTTGTGTTATTAAGGAAACTGGAAATTTAATTATTTGAAAGAATATCGAAGTCAGCACTTGCACTGTGTAAAACAGATGAGTTGAAGTAGCGCAAGCTTTTTACTTGTGTAAAGCGGTTTGCAAGCCCCTTGACTCCACTCGTATTAAAGCTCCGATAAATACGTTTCAATTAAAAATATTAGTGTGCTGGATTAAAGGCAGCATACGAGGCTTGGATTGGCAATTCATTGCATAAGTAATATTTAGCGGGTGTTGCTTTATGGGAACCGCGCCTGACAGCTGACGCGGACGTGTCGCATTTCTACAGTAAAGAATTCAGCAAAATAAATTTAATTCTCGGTGGGTTCACATGTCCTGAATTACATCAGTCCTAGCACGTGGCGTGAATTTTAAACTCATGTTAATTTTGATTATAAAAAAACTTTTTTTATATAAAATTCAAGCACAGCTTTGGCACCAAAATTCTAATGATACTACAGTTAACTTGATTGTATTTAAAACACAAGCATTGAGCAAGTGTTTTTTTTCTTTTACACCGTTAATCGTCATGCCAATTAAAATAATTTTAAAAGCAATAAAAAAGCAAAGTCGAGTTGCCTTGATCCGAGGTTTGGGGTGTAATCCATCTTGCATTAGGCTGCCATGTTGTCGGTGCGTTTAAAATTCCCCATCGCTTGTCGCGATCCTCTGACTGCCCGCTGTGCTCTTTTCAGGCATTATTTTTGTATCACTTCTACGTTCGAGGTGGGATTCCTTCGGCAGGAATGCGCCTGCCCTGTGCCTCCCCTGCACCTCCAGGGCCCTTCTCGTGGCGTCACAAATCTCACGACGTGATGAATTTATTTGGGTGACGATTAAAATATGCTACGGCTTCACGTTTTAATCTTCATTTTACGATTTTATACCGTGTTGTGTAATTTGTGGGATACAATAAATTTTAATCAACAGAACTTTAGGTATTTCTACAGAGTGTAATATTTATTTTAGAATATGGTTATTGCAAGTTTCATAGGATATATAAACATTTTTTTTCTTCATATTTTACTTTTTTAATCGAAAATTAGTCGTTGTAAAGCAGTGTTGTGCAATTCGAGGGATACAAATCTGATCTGACTGAACTTTTAGTGTTTCTTTTCGAGTATGGCATTTACTTTTTTTTGTTAAACTTTTGTTGTTATTTAACAATAAAATAACTATTTTTTTCTACGTGATACATTTTCTTTGGTGTATTGTATTGTATGAATAAGTTAATTCCTTGATTAATTGTTACTGATTTTTTTGAATTGCATTCTTTTGAAAATCACATGAAATTTGATATTATCTGCAAATGCTCATATAAAATAGCACGTGCTTAACTCGATTAAAAATATTAATCACAGATTCCCAAAAAGAGTTATCTAAAAGTGTGAGAACCGCCTCGGAGCTGGTGGCGGTGATTTATGGGCTGGTGGCCTCTTCTTGGAAGCCCTGCCGAATGATGGCAGCGGCGACCAGCGCCGGGCCTTGGCGCCTCTGAGGTTAGTCATCGGGCACACAAAAAATATCTACTGAAACCGAAGAATGTGAGGCCCGAGCCCGAAGCGTCTGGTCCATTTATGGATCTCCCAAACGAATTCAAATAACTTCATTTAGTTTTTTGTTTTAATTGCAAATTATTGTAAAGCTACCGCAAATCGTTTATTGGGTGTTGAGCTGCTTAAAGTTTTCAGTCCTCCGGCGTTTCGGTGCCCATATTCAGGCAGACCAAATCATCCAATAAAAACAGCTACCAGAACCGGAAAATACAAATTTTATATGATAGGTTGTATTTTGAAATGAAATATGTAAAAGTGGTCGAAGGGCTGTGTTCACACTTTTTACAGTTACATTCTTAAATAGCATATTCGATTTTGCTTGTACCTATTGCGAAAAATCGACTGCACCAATCAAAAAAAATTAAATGCAGAAAGTTATATAAATCTTTTATTCTACTACATTTTTTTATTTCTTATAATTTACTTTTAATATGATAAATATGTGTTTTTCCGATTGAAGTTTCGGGATTGGAGTTTCGCGATGTTCCTGTTCCAAGAATCCTAAACATTTATTACTCTTTTTTTCAATTGGAATTAAAAGATTAATTATAAACCCTCCTGTTGGGATTAGTTTGAAAATTAAAAAAAAAAAATTTTTAACAAACTTTGGTTTTGAAAGTCGTCATTTTTTCTAATTTTTCAACATCTTCAAGATTTTATTTTACCCTGAAAACGGACGTTAATTAAATAATAAAGATCAGATAAATATAATTTATAGTTTTTTCAATACTCTGTAAAAAAATCAACTTTCGACATAGCAAAATAAAGTGACAATTAAATTAATTAAATGACACGATTTCGCCAGGTAATGGACTGCCTCTGGTGTGCCAACCAGACACCAGAGGCAGTCCAATATTCCATTTATATTAAAGATAATAAAACAAATCATAGCCTGTATGCTAGAGCAAGTACAGTGCGACCAGTACAGATGCCCTTCCGATATAAAAGTTTACAATGCTCCTACAATTAAGTTTACAATCAGAGCGCACGTGCGCGCTAACGTGGCCTGCCTCGGACAGCCCCCATTACTTCTGCCCCGATGACTTCACCATGAGGGGCAAACTTCCGCCAGTCATACTTTAAAAAGGTTGCATTTGAAATCAAAAGTCTCATTATTCATCCTTCGTTCAAGCTCTTCGGGTGAAGTCCCCAGTTTGTTTTTAGAATTACTTGTTAGATCTTCGCAGCCTTATTACCTAGTCTCAATTTGGTTTTCGCTCTGTAATTTTCAGTCACAGTCTTTGAGATCATTTGAAATCGAAAGCAAACATAACCCTAGGTTTAGCTCATCAAATATTTTAATTATTTATTTACGTTGACTCGCTACATCGCCTTGTCATTACTACTGCATTAAAATTCATAGTAACACTTGACTGTTTTGCTTTGGTACTTTATCAGCAGAAACTCAAAAACATGTGATTTCGCAAATCGACCACAGAAAAATTAAACAACAAGTTTTATTTTATAGTATAACCTTTTGATCATTTTGTACTTGAGCTTATACAGCAGCGTTTACTTATTCCACTTATAACACCCATGGCTCTGATTTCATGGGGGAGGCCGTCACGGTTCATGGCCCGGGGCACGTCCGAGGAGCTCAGCACTCCCAGTCTCTTGTATGGCGTTACACCATCAACCTTATGCCCAGT
The DNA here is from genome assembly GCA_022113835.1 of Atopsyche davidsoni. Lineage (NCBI taxonomy): Eukaryota > Metazoa > Arthropoda > Insecta > Trichoptera > Hydrobiosidae > Atopsyche > Atopsyche davidsoni. Next base: position 1,213,683 of record JAILWY010000006.1, on the reverse strand, counting down.
TACACATCGCAAGCACTTGTGTACATTTGATTTGGATCTTTACTTTACTCTTCATTATGTTTAATGACTCATGTGACAGGGAGTATCGAGCGAAAATAATGTTGTTATGACGCCCTTTACAAGAAAATTTAAAAATATACGTTATATTCTTGAATGGGCTTTTCTGCACCAGAGAGTACTGCATATATAATATATATACAAATTATAAAACACAATGAATAAAATATTTTTTATAAATTCCGCACTCACGTCGGCTTTTTTTAAAAATTTTATAAAATAAAATCTATTTTTTTATGCTTTTAATATTTACATAATATTTCAATAACGGTTTTTTTTTATTAACTGTAAATAACTTTAATAGAATTTTGATATCATTGCCGTTATCGTGTTACATTATGGTGTCTTTATTATGCTTCTTTTATTATATTGAATCAAACAGGAAGCAATTTTCAATCTTTCTTCCTTTTTTGTTGTATAAAACATGAATAATATTTAAATTAATGGGGACCATCCTTTGTTTTCCCCTAACGTATTCTTACAAGTGTCATAAAGCGCTTATGTATACTTCATTCACTAGCAAAAGTATAAATGAAACATTATTCAACTTATCATGCATTTATTATGATCATTTTGTTTCTTGAACGTTTCTATAAAATTTTGACAAATACAATTTTTTTAATAAAATGATGATTTACAATATACCAACACCATATAAAATATTTTTACACTATGGAAAAATTACCTAATCATAATCATAATAAAAATAATTAATAAGTCTTATAATCAAATCAACCCTATTTTATGCTTCGTTTTAATAGACAGTTTATTTTTAGGATATCTTAAAGTATTAATATATTTTTAAGATGTGTGTTTATCATATTATACTAGAGCATATTTTTATGAATTTTTCAGATCATTCCAAAAAAAAAAAAAAAAAATATGTATAGAGATATTTGAGCGATTTTGCTTGCGTTTTTTTTTTATTTTTATTAAATGGGGTTTTTTCAGTTACGTTTGTACAGAGTCCCCCCTTGTCTGGACGCAGTAAAGTTAACGCTACGCTGGCCGCGCAACTAACTCAATTTAAATTACAAGTTACCTCCGTCTTGTGACCGAGCAGCTCCCTTCGCACTCACTCGCAGCCCTCGTTAGTCGCAGTCCTCCACCCTCTGAGCCTCGCGAGGGGCGGCCGAAGTCACTGCAATTACACAAAAATGCGCAAGCTTGAATAACCGCCACCGAGCTGAAATTATATCCGCTAATTATATTTCTTACACTTTTGATACTATACAGAAGCATAATAAACAACCTATTACATCTACAAATAAGTTTTAAATTATTTTTATTTTCAAGTTTGACGCTTTATTGTGAAAAAATTGTTTTATCACTTGTCTTTACTTTTTTCCATCTTTCTGGCAATTTACGGATACCATCTCGAAAAAACAATGTGTCTTTTGATTCGATCCACGAATCGATCCAATTTTGGACTTCTTCGAAAGAGCGGAAGTGCTGACCCTCAAGTGCTTGCGTCACCGATGATAACAAATAGTAATCGAAAGGGGCAATGTCTGGGCTATATGGCGGGTGGGGTAGGACTTCTCATTTCAGCGTTTCAAGGTATGTTTTAACCGGCTGCGCAACAAGCGTTGTCATGTTGCAAAATTACCTCGTATTGTGGCCGTTTTTCCCGCAGTGCTCGACTCAAATGCATCAATTGAGTTCGGTAAAGTTGTCTTGTGATGGTTTCACTTGGTGGTAGCAGCTCATAGTATTGGTCCCAGCAAATACAGAGCATGACTTTGCTACCGTGAATATTCGGTTTTGGCGTATGGCTAGGCGGTCCCCATGATTTTTTGCGCTTGGGGTTATAGTAATGGACCCATTTTTCGTCACCAGTCACAATACGATGCAAAAAACCCTTTCTTTTTGCCGTTGGAGCAGTTGTTCACAAGTGAAAAAACGGCATTCGACGTCTCTTGTCTTCAATTCATACGGCACCCAATATCGTACCTTTTGGATCATTCTTATGGATTTTAAGCGAACGGATATGGCTTGTTGAGTCACTCCCAATGTTTTTTCGAGTTCTTCTTGTGTTTGGCACGAGTTTTCATCCAATATAGCCTCCAATTCGGCATCCTCAAACTTTTCTGGCCACCCTTCGCGCTCTTTGTCATTTGTATTAAAATCACCACTTCTAAAACGTTTATACCAAAATTCACACGTAGAAATCGATGAAGCATGTTCCCCGTAAGCTTCTTGCAGCATTCGATGGAAGCAGAAAAGTAAGCTTTCCCGCAAATTGTGTTTTGTTGGCACAAAAGTTGACATATTCGGAGCACACAAAATCTAAGTGGTTTCCACTTCAGCAAAATGACACATAATGAAAAAGAAAGCCTAATAATGGGGTTATAAAATGAAGTTAGTTGCAACAATGTCCGTTTCGATTTAATACTAGTAACTTCATCTCTTGAAAATCCTTTAAAACCTAATTGTACACCTAATATTATTTAAACTCGTGGGTTAGCTATCCCTAAAGATAGATCAAAACGTTGGAGTGCTGAAAACTGAAAGCAGCTGCTCAACACGCAAGAAATCTAAACAACATAACACATTAATATATTTAAGCATGCAGTTAAAAATTACGCACACACGAATGAGAGCTACTTTTATAAGTTTTAAATAAATTGTTTGTAACAAATATTCTCATTTTATATCTGCTCGCTGCTACTATTTGGTTTTGTTGTTAAATATTGAGTATCACAAATTAAATCAGTCTGTCGCAGATAACACTAGTTGTGTTGGAACTGATTATTTTTTTTATAATTTGTTTATAAAATATTATAATTTTTTTCATTGTTTCAGGTTTTGGGTAAGCGAATGCAGCCTTTTCAATTTCACATATCTCGGTAATCATTTCTAAAATACCTTATTTTTATTATTAAGAATTATTTGGTTATAACTGAATTTCGGGTACAAATAATATTTTTGGTTCATAAACATGAATCGCTTGTTTATTTATTGAATTTTGTGATTTTTCGTAGTCCTTTAAAGAAGATAACACTCTGGAATTCTTAAAACATTTCCTGTCTTCGCTAGAATGTCATTTTATCAAGCTTCCAAGAGCCGAGTTTCAAAAGAAATTTAATTATTTCCCCCGTAATTTACGACTTCACTCTGATAGAATTATGAGGTAGATTATTAAACATAAAATATTTTATAGGAATATAAATATAATTTTTCTACTGAAGATTAACCTTGACAATTCTTAGAATTTTAAAAATTAAATATAGTTTTTATTTGAACTTGCTGAAAACGTACAAGTATATTTTGCTTTGATCAGTTGCAAAAGTAATGAAACGCATTTTTTTGAATAGACTGCGTACTTCGTATGTAATTTCACGATCGGTTTGGACTAGAGCTTTTCGTTACCACCAAGCAAAATAATATTTTATTGTTAATATTATAGTTTTTCTTATTTGATTTTGTAACAAAATATTGGCAATATATTTAATATTTTCGTTCCAATTGTATATGTTAGGTTAACTTGTAGTTAAGAGAGAGAAAACTATAAATTATTATATCCTTGTACTTGTTGGCAGATGAGCGTATAATACATTGATATCACATAAAATCAAAGCTTTGCTAATGAAATAAGCATATACCCTTATACGATCGATGTTTCTCAAGAAACCTATAGATAGAGCCATTAAGTTAGTTACTTGTTTACTAACCATCATAAATGCTATACGTTTTGTATGAAGCCTAAAAAGCTTTGCGGATCTTAAATAGACGTATATAAATTTACTAAATGACTTTACACCCGTTCAGTTTTGTTTTAAGTGATATATTTGAGTAAGATTTAATGATTAATATAAATATCTCAGAGTATGCAGGATTTGCGCTTGTGGCTGGAAAACGGAAGTACAGCCGACCTAATAAGACTGAGCCCAGTATAGAGATATGTCCAGTGAGATGATTATTAATCTCATCTGAGGAGGGGATACATAGATACAATTTTGACTATCAACTGCAGGTTTCTGTGTATACATTGATGCTGATATACTTGTGTATACAAGCTGACGTCATTAGCGGAATTCGTACACTGTAGCTGAGACAAAGGACGGTCCGCCCTTGACCGTCGCCCGCCCATAGACCATGAAATTCCTAAGGCGGCTGCGACTGGAACCGCCCATACCTTGCCACTCTTCACCCAGCTGGAGTCTATTTATAGGCTCGTCTCTCGGGAACCGAAGTGCTGGAGATGTGGAATCCCAGGGAATACAAGCGGTCGCGTCGGAATTCCTGGGTCCGCGTAACTTGCGAGCTAATTTATTGTGTGCACTTGTTTTTGGGACCTTTGGTCTAGATCAGTGGCTCTCAAACTCTATTGGCCCACGGACCTCTTTTCATAGTCAAAACTTGCCCATGGACCCCCTTTCATGGTCAAAACTTGCCCACGGACCCCCTTTCATAGTCAAAACTTGCCTACGGACCCTGGTTGAAAAACTACATAAATTCATATTATAGACTAGTTGGTGCAAGTATCGACTTTATTGCGTTCCTGTATAAACCTACCTGACTTACCGCGATGCCTGTTATTACTTGTATTTTATGCACTTGTCTATATTTATATTTTACTTAAGACGTAAAAATCGCTAATAATGTATTCATTGTTATTTATTTTAACTTCCATATTAATAAAAATGTGTCACATTTTTTTATTTTAAATTAAACCTTGCACGGACCCCCTGACGTTGTTCAGGGACCCCCAAATCGATTTTAATTTTCTAAGGACCCCCTAAACGATCCCAGGGACCCCCTTGGGTCCGTAGGGACCACTTTGAGAAGCACTGGTCTAGATGACAAAAAAAATCCATCACATGCTTTTCTATGATAAAATTAATTGTAAAATCGAGTTTGCTTTTATTATCTTAGCTAGTTGTTTTACAATCTTGAAATATACTATCACAAATAATATGAGAACCTGTTACCAAACATCTCTGTAACAATACAAGGTTGCTAGAGAATCGACATAAATAGTAGAGATCTGCGAGAAACATTTAAAGCTACTATTAAGTTCTTGCATGTAGGGAAATCACAGAATACTCACATAAGAGGTAGTTTTTTCTTGAAAGGTTTTTCTGACAAGAATAGATAAAACTATTTTTTTAAATTTCTTTCGTATAGTAGACTTAAAGATTGAATCTTAATGTAGATCACCACCCTCATGAGCTCGAGGTCGTAAAGTGTTTTGATCAACCCAATTAACTATTTAGAATAGATGACAGGGCAACGAACGAAGAAGGACTCACATTTGTTCAGGAGGTTATTTGATGCAAAGAGACAAATGATATTAAGGCTTTTTAGGGGTAGTCAACATCGTCTTCTAATTTTGTTGTAATAAAACTAGCAATGGCTGATGTAATTATTGTATGCATATATTTCAAGAATAATAATACTTCAATTCAATATTATTCATCGTACTGTGACTTCGTAATACAGTGATTCAAGTTTCGCCTTGAAGATGCCAAATGAATTGAGTATCAAATAAATCATACGACCAGATGCTTTCAATAAATAAGAATGCCCTCCCACGTCCTCCGTGCCACTTGCAGCGTTATATAAGCAGCCATCGGTTATTTCCGCGGCCCAGTGTGGGAGGGTTAATTACTGTTGGGAGTATTGTATTCCGATAAACGACTGATATCATTAGAGCACACCTTTACGTAATCAATGATGTACCTGCCGTTCGAATTACCGCAGAGCTCGGTGGGCACGACTATCAGAAGCTGATATTTTGAAAACCACGACGGGGTGGTTAAATTTGTAATATTCTATATTTGGATTATCAGGAGATTACGGATATTTTGTATGTGGGCACATTCGTGTTTTAAGGGTGTATGAAGTCTGAAGAAGCCTTTTATAGATGATAACACTCCAAAAAAATTATCGTAATCTCTGGGGCATTTGACTATTTGTCGTTTTCCATGAATCTGCTATTCGTTTTTATGAACTATTTTTTTTAACAAAATACACCAAATTTATCACTTGTCCATGTTGTATTAGCGTTATACAAAAGATACATTATTTGTTTATTTAAAAAAACGTGTTGAGATTCAAAATAAAAAATTAAATTTTTATTTACTTTCTTTTTATATTTAACATTTTATATTGACACTATATTATGATTTAAAAGGTGATAAAAGTTTGCATATATAATTAAATACAAAAGTTTGTATGTATACTCAGTTCAGACTCAGCCTGTATATTTTGAAGAAAGTTATTTTTTTTCAACAGAACCTCTGATAGGCACATAAAAACCACTGTAATCTTTTCTAACAATAACACAACTATTTTATTCTGTCACCACATTCTAAAATTCTTATACAATATTAAACGATCTTACATTCTCCGGCGTAGGTGGGATCGAATCACAATTTTATTGCCAGTACATTATCCGGGCTTACGATTAATTTTGTTTATGGCAACTCGAAGTGAGGCTGCTTCTTTATTGTGTTGGAGGTGAAAACACCCGACTTCGTATCTAACGCCGGATGATGTTTCATATGAATGCTGGAAATGCGATAAAATTCGTCGCGTGGACACAGAAATGGACCCTTAAAATGTATATACTATTATAATGGTGTCAAATTACCAGCGTATATAAATAAATAACCTGAGAGCACCGTGGATACATCACTAAGTAATTAAACGACTATCTTTCTCAAATATTTCAAGCATTTTACTAATAAATAAATTTAAGAGAAAGCTCCAACTGAAAGCTCTTTCGCTTTACAGAACCATCAAATTATATTACTCAGTATGAAAAATTAATACATTTTACAATCAGTAACTGTTATTGTTAAAAAACGTATTATGTAGTGCTGTAAAAAATTTATATATTTTTTTAAACTTTTTGTGTAGATCATGTTCTTAGTAAATTTAATATCGCTGGACAATTGCTGGAATAATAATATTAAAACACATTATTTAGCTGATTCAGAGTTATTATTTTATTTTCATGTCATTAGATCTTTGAATTTTTATGCCAAGGTCCCTAGTGCTTGTAGTGTTTTTTTTATGTAATCGATGAATTGGGGTAAAATAGAGCTTGGAAATTACGCAACTTACAGTGGCCTAGATAAAGCTTGTACACTTGATTGTTCTGATATGACCTCAATGAACTTTCTGCCTCTGCTAATATTTATCACGGGAAGCATGTGAGCCTTGCCAGAAAAGCTGGACTATTTGATCTAGTTTTGCTATCGTTTCGGATTATTTTATTTTAGTCGCTCCCAGGCGTAGTATTTTGAAAGTTAAATTATTATAACGTGATAAAGTTCTTTGAAATCTTGCAATATTGCATTGTGGCATAGACTGAAACTTATGATGCTTTACATTGAGGTATTATGATTCAATAATTTAATACGGTAAAAGAAAATCACAATGTATATATATTGATAACAGTAACACAGAATTATTCGTACGAATTATACCGTCTTGACACAATTTGCATCCGACTAGCAGCTAGCCAATAGCTTTCTTCTTTGCGTTGTAAAACCATTAAGGGTCTAGGTCCCATAATCGATTTTTTTTGTCATTTTCTAGTCCGTTTTACGAAAAATCTACCGCTCCATTAAAAAATATTTAAATGCAAAAAGTTTGATACATCCCTTCTTCCGAACAGAATATATATTTTTTTCTTATAAATTTACCATTAATATGATAAATATGTGTTTTTCCGATTAAAGTGTAGGAATATGGAGATTCGTCTGGTACATCTTCCAAGAATTCTAAATATTTAAAAGTCTTTTTTTGAATTGGAATTATAAGATTAAATATAAACCATGTGCATCTTATTAATTTGAAAATTAAAAAAAAAAAAATCATTAACAAAGTTTGGTTTTGAAAAGTCGTCATTTTATCCAATTTTTCAACATCTTCAAGATTTTATTTTACCCTGAAAATGGACGTTAATTAAATTAAAAAAAAATAGATTAATATAATTTATTGTTTTTTTAATACTCTGTAAAAAAATTTACTTTAGATATAGAAAAATAAAGTGACAATTAAATATAATTAAATGACACGATTTCGCCAGGTAATGGACTGCCTGTGGTGTCCGGTTGGACGCCAGAGGCAATTAAAAGGATGGGAGCAACTGCCTTAAAAAAACACCCAATATATAGGGTCGCTATTGGTTGGTTGCGAATCGGTCGCAAAGTGTGTCGCTGCGTGTGTAGAGAGGCCTCAAGTGAAAAGCAGCATAAGGATATTTTGAAGAAAGTCTCGCCGGCCGCGCTCGCTGGGCAGTGCAGCGCGACCGCTGGCCCCCGAGGAGCACCCGGAGGGCTCGGAGCGTGACGCCCTCCCCGCCCCTCCGCCCCTGCCCGCCCCTGCCCAAGCCCTCCCCTCCCCGCGCCCCCCCCCCCCCCCCCACGCCCCGGGCGGGCCGGATATGCGGCCGCTGCGCACGCGTCGTGTTATATGTCTTGCGCAGCGGCCCTCAACCAACGGACCCGCAACACATCTTGACCTTGAATTTTTATAAATTATCAACGTTACAAGTTCCATTGATAATGATTAAGTACATTTTTTCTAATATTGAAAATTGATTAAAGAAACTCTCAGAAAAATATCACCGTGATCTGTGTGGGATTTGAAACCCACATCCCCAAGCTTACATGACCGGCGCATTACCAATTATACCAACGAATCACTAAGCAAGAATTTTTAACAATAAATGAAACAACTTACTTATTATGCCAATTAAACATTGTGTGACTTGCAATACTAGTTTGGTAATGCACCGGCCATGTTTCTTTTTTTAGTTTCTTTAATCAATTTTCAATAATTGAAAAAATGTACTTAATCATTATCAATCAATAAAACCTGAATAGGCAAAATCGTACTTCCCGTGAGACGGTCTTCATCAATAATATATGTTATAAGTTTCATTAAAAAATAGATCAGGTCTTTCATTTACTTGCGCACTTAATATACCGACGCTTTTGAATTGAAGCCCGCGTCTGATCGCTGAGAGCATTGAAATCCGTGTGAAACTATAAGCATCTATAATAAACTTTTAGAAATAATTTTTCTCAGCAAAAATCGAGATAAATGAGTATCATAATGAAATTTATAGTAAATATATGTTTATTTTTATATTGCTCGAAGTCCAGTGGTTTGGGTCGCCTTCTCGATGCAGGTTTGCCGCCTCACCTCCCGCGATGTTGTGTTTGTTACCTCTGACGTCTCATTGTTGAACTTTTTGTACACCACCGAGCTCCGAATGTACGCTCGTGGTCACCTAATGACGACATAGATACCTCCATAGTCCGTGCCACACTGTATAAAGGATTGTGTAATGCCATAACGCCTATTGTACGTACCGTGAAAGAACACCTACAGATGTGGAAAGGAAATAATGCTAAAACATATCCATGTCTCATTCAATGACGTAAAAATTACACTGAATAAAGTAAATTTTTTTATCATTTTTTATGTTTCTATTTTTTTTAAAGATTACATCACCAACCAAAATAGTTTACACCGAAAAAAATTATTTATACACTTATATATATTTTTTTCTTCATAAATCTACTAGCAGCTGATTTATAATTACTTGAATGAAACTTCCACATTGACATTCGCGCTTAGACAAAGATCCTGACAAAAAACAGTTATAAAATCATTTCTACATCTTCAAGTGCCTCTCTTCAAAAGAAGGGATGGTGAACATCTTATTTAACATACTTTTATCTTGAGCAATTTCAAAATATATAGCTCAAATAGGCCTTCAAAATTATATTTATTATATAATGAAGATTAGTTTTTTAGTATTTAGTTTAATTTTGAATTACAGCGTTATTCGCGACGCTTGCTTACACACGGAGGAACTGGTGACCATCTTGCAGGCAAGACTTGCCCTTCCTCAGGCATTGGTCAATGAGCCCGCGGGACTCGACCGTGACAGCCTGTCAGTTAAGTACCCCATCCACAGTGATGGCACGTAAAATAATGCCGACAATTATCGAATTACGTATTTTTTATAAACACTACACAAAGGCGTGCTTCACAAAATGCTCCTACGCTCAATATTTTTTTGTCTCAACATCAGCGAGATTGCAATGCTTGAAGATTTTAATATTATTTGTCCCTGTAAATTGATATGCCATCGACAAATAAATAAATATCTTGAACACTTTATGAGCCGACAGGGATGGCGGTGTCAGAATAATTGATTTGCCGGCGCCTCTGTAAAATATGACCGCGGGCCGCGCATTGTGCAGGGCCGGACAATAGAGCGGCCCGCGGCTCCATTGTGAGGACCTCTGGCTCGGGTGACGCCCGCGAGCAACCCGAGATACTCGCCGCATCAGGAAGTATCGGCTCTGCACAGGCTGCTCGGGTCCACTAATGGATGAAGAGCTCTAAATGTTTAAATTAAATTTCAAAATTCTTTATTTTTCATTAAGTTGTATTACAGTTGGTTGGGGTGTGGTGCGCGACTATCCCCGTCCTGCGCGCAAGTTTCGGGGCTTGAAATGTGTGGCTTATTTGGTAGCATTCATGATTTACTATAGGTTCAGAAATATGTTAGGCAGGGAAAAACCCTTTATTTGCATGTGTTTATGTGTAATAAATATCTACGAACTATATAACAAGGATAAAAGTTTATAACAATAATAGGTAGGGCGGGAGGGTGCAATGATCACTCTTGGGTATGTTTTTTGATAACTTGGCGTTCCTTCTTGTATAGGGTGCCCTGGAAGCCGTCGGAGACTGTTATATTTTCACCGAGTAGGATGTGGTGGGGGAATTTATATCTATAGTGACAGTCTGGGGTGTCGCCTCCGATCCCTTTGAGGAGGGGGGTTTTGGATTTTCGTATGGACTGGTATAGCCTTTCTGGATTACGATCGGTGGAATTTTGGTCTGGGCACAGAGGGTACTGGTCGAGGTACGATAGTAGGCACCTAGGATGAGGCGTAGACAGGAAATTTGGGCGGCATGGATACTCGCGATGAGGTGTTGGCTGGCGTTTGACCAGACAGATTCGGCGTACATCATGTACGGTCTGATGATGGAGGTGTGAAGCCTGAGTTTGGACTCAAGGGGGAGGGGGGTTCTAGCGCATAGTAGTGGGTAGAGGCTGTCTTTGCCTGTGTGGCCTTTTATTCGGGCGGCTGCAATATGAGAGTGCCATGCGAGGCTCCGATCCAGATGGACTCCAAGGTATTTCACCTTTTTGCTCCATTGGATCGGCTTGCCGTCAGCTCGTAGGGGGTCGGTGTGATCGTTACCAGGGTGTTTCCAGGTGAAGATGATTGCCTCAGTCTTCCCCTGGTTGACTTTGCCCATTTTTTGTAGAAGGCACTGATTGATGAAGAGCTCTCCTACGACTCATTTTTATACATAAAACTCTTTTTTGTATCATAAAAGCGATTACCCAAAAATATAGGATATAAAAAAATGCATATCAGTCTTTAATATTTGTGACAAGCTACTGATAGTTTTCCTGGATATTTTTTTTAATATAAAAATGACATATTTTCAAATCTTCACCCTACCTGAGTGATAATTTTAACTACATGCAATTGCAATAAATCATTCATTAGTATTTTATTAGTTCTGATATGGGAATCGAGCTCGGAAACTCTGCTTCGAAATTCAGTAGCATTACTGCATAGCAGCCAGCACGACAATAAATTTAAAATTGACGATTGAACACGATTGCAAGCCTGTCAGAACTCGGAATAAGACGTTTCACGGCGGCCTGGGCCAGTCGCCGAGCACCTGCGCAGCCCGCCAGGTGTACCCCCGAATGCGACCAAGGACCCGTATCATTCAAAACAATTCTGTCAGTAGTCCATATACACGTTACTGTAACACAAATACGCTATTTGGTAACATTAACCGTTGACTTACTTATAGTATATACACACAGTAATTATCTTCTTCTTTGAATGCCTTCATTCAAAAGGTGTTTGATGACAATTTTAGTGAGTATGGGTCAGATATTATCATTTATGAAAAAAATATTGATAACAGACAGACAATAATAATTGTTAATAATATTGTTCTATAGTTTTCAGATTGTGTGGTTATTTTTCCTGAAAACGTATTTTTTATATTATTTATGTCGGTATTTTTGCACCTTAATACAAATATTATTAATGATATGAAATAACGTTGAGTTTATTTTAACATTTTTGCATGACTAGTTTCAACCAAAAGACTTGGTCATCATCAGATGCTGAACAAAACTGACAAAATATTATATTACAAATATTACATAAACGTTCATATTGATATTTTGATGATAATTTTTCCATGTATTAATTTGACGTTTGAAGAAAATAATACATTGATAATATTTTTTATTTACAATATCACTCAGCAAAGTTGTTTCAAAGCAAAACACATTGAAATGTACAAAAATAAACAATGACACAAATTGGTTATTACTAAACTACCAGAATATATAATGAACATTTATGTTTATATTTCGGCAGCTGCATCTGAGATTCAAGAACTTTTTAAACATTTTTTATACTTTATAAGTAAAGATGTCGTGCACTTCCAGTGTGCGGTTTCGGGGTAAGTCGCGCAGGACAACTGCCATGACTCACCCAGTAATGTTGCAATGACTTCATAAAGTAGACATTCAAAAGTGCAGCTTGTAAACGCCTTTGCAGAGCTCGACCAGAAAAATAATCATGCAAAAAAATGCATTCATGGAAAATTTACATTTATCAAATATCATATCTTGTGAGAAAGTAACTTCTTTTTAAAAACAGTAGAAAACATTTCCCAATAATCTTTTCCCTTAATTTTCAAGTATCTTTCAACGTTTCTGTCCCAGTATTAAAGCCATCTTCGGGTATTTTTGATAAGATATCATGTAAATAAAAAATATGTATATTTAAAGCTTGGCGTTTTTTTCCAAAGCGGCGGCCCTCTCCGGCTGGATCGGAAGCAGCCATAGTTTTTTATCAAGAGGGATGACATATCTCCCGTCATTTTTTAGATGATACATCACCCAGCTCCTTCCTCCCCCAAGGATCAAGTTATTTTTAAATGCACGAAGGGCGGCGCACGTCACATTAGGAAACCTCCCTTCGTCCTTGAAATGACGCTAACAAAACGAGATTGCCTTTTTTCTAGGGTACTAAATATTTTTATTATATCATAATGTTAAAAAAATATCCAAATAGTGTAATTGTTTACTTTGAATAAAAAGAATTGATAATATGAATACGATACGATTATGATACTATTTTTACGTGTTGAATATTCCAGCTAGAATCATCCTTAAATCTTATTCGAGTGAGGAAATTCTTTAATATCTGACAAATGTATAAAATTTAAACTATCCTTTTCACATGTTTACATTTATAAGAAATAACGTCCTGATGAAGTATTTCTGGTAGACCAGTTGCAGATGACAATTCGCATATTAGGCGGTGGTTACATTTGACACAAAAAAGCACTTATTTAGTTATTTTTTAAACATCTAACCATGCAAATACCCCGACGATTTTCTCAAATGACAGAAACTATACATAAAAACGATATAAATATATTTATATTTTACAAATTTTGTTAAACGTCTGTTCCATTTCAATTCCCGCTTTATGCGCTTAGTATTGAATTAACGTCACATTACATTACATAGAAAAGAAAAGATTTTTATTTGTTTTAATTAAAGTTAACCCTAAGGCACAAACACTAGATATACCTTTTAATCTAACACGAATCGTCCAAGAGTTAAATTTTTAATAAAATACAAAAGAGTTACTCCCAATAGTACCTCATTTTTAATGAAAACCTATTTCGCGTTTCGCAACTAAAATTATCACTTTTTTCGGTAATTTTATTGTTTTTATTTTGTGATTTTCATAATCACTGATTAAAAAAATATTGTTCGTAGAGTATTTCGGTTTTGATGGGCATTTTGGCTATTGTTGAGTTGCTTGCCGAGCGGGGCTGAAAACGGTCAAATCCTGATCCAGCATAACCACAGCCTTCGCGGGCTTGCACGTGGCAGTGGCGGCAAGTAATATCGGTGCAATTTTTAATATATTTCAAAACTGAAACGGGCGACGCGTGCACTCGGGCCGGCTTATGCCACAGCAAGGCAATTCTTTCGAGGTTTTATAGTTATGTTTGCGATTTCTTTAATAGTTTTTGAATTTTATCGCCTCCGAGTGCAGCTGCTCGCGTTTGATGATTTTCATTGTTTTTTTTTTTTTTGCATTTGTCACGGTATTTTGTTTTTGAAGCTTTATGATAATTTGTGATCCTTTTTAAAAATAAAATAAAACCTCACTTAATCGGGATATTGCAGTTGTGTTCAGTTCTCACCTGACCATGAAGTTGTCTGTAAATTATCTGTAAATTACGCAATATATTTTTCACTTGCGAAACAGTGTTAATAGTGTTGATTTTTGAGATAATATTTTTCGTATTACTATATAATACATGGTTTAGAACTTGTACCTGATAAAAGTTTACTTCAACTCTGTGTCTTTCAGTTAATGGGAAATGGCTAAATTAGAAACCAATCAATCTTAAATCCACTTTTTTGATCCACATACCTAAATACTAAGCAAGAAACCAATTCATTCCATCACTGGGCATATTTGCAGTATTTTTAGATTTTATGTGCACATATTTTTTTATTAATTATTAATATTAAACAGTCAACAATATTCAGGGTTAAAAAAAACAGCAATAGAAAAAAAAATGTATTTTAAAAACGCAATCATGAAAGGTTATTGTGGGATGATGATCAACTAATAATTTTTGAGACAAGCTTTATAAACGAATAATTAGTTCTGTGAAATATATATTTAATTTATCAATGTTATAAATTCGGGGCTTTCGATGAACTCTCGCCAATAAATGTATTAAAAAAATAACCTGTTATATAACGATGAGATGCAGTAACGATACCATTAATTAAGTCACCTCCGTTAACTTGTACACTCCACATACCATTACTGATTCATACATTGTATGTAAACACCGCTACATAAGTGAACATCGATTAGGTACGATAGAAATATCTGGAAACAAACGCAAGATGCGAATATATCAACTTAAGTAATTTTTTCCATTCACTGTAAATATAATATCAATTTTATCATCTCTGAAAGCTCTGTTTATGATCAATTTAATTATGTAAATAAATATATCTCTCAAATCGTATTTATTGTACAAATTTGTTCCCAGGCATAAAACTATCATATGTTTCCCTTAAAATGCATCACTTGATAGATGAACAAAAAGCGATAAATATATTTTGAAATATTACTTAATCCGAAAATTATTACTGAAACGTGTTAACTTACACATAGTAAACAATATTTACGTATAAGTCTATGTAAAATTTACGTTTTAAAAAGTGAAGCATTGTTTTCAGAATGTTTACTATAATAAAACAAAATATGTATAAACCGGCATTTTTTGATGACGTTAACTCTACCGTGTCTTAAAAATGTGTTATCAGTAAGTCGAATTTTTAGCTTCATACTATGTTGCAAGACACATTTTTTCGACTCTTCACAGGCGGAAAGTGAAAAGGGGTTTTTTAATATTAAACTCCAGAAATTTTCATATCAGCTGCTTAATATAATATTTTTTTAATGAAGTACAAAGTAAATTGAATATTATTTTACAACACAATTATAGCAGATATTATTAATTAATGTTTTTTCAGCAGGCAGATCTTAATCTTATAAATATATATATATATATATATATATATATATATATATATATATATATATATATATATATATATATATATATATATTGCGTAGGCTTGAAAGTATTGATTATAAAATTCTTTCTTGGTACGTTACTTGCTCGCGCAATTCTTGATACATTTTGAGAAACGGGTTAAGATATCTCGCTTTTGAATTTGGGGGTTGAAACGACATGTGTCCCATTTAGTTCAATACCGCACCCCATTATGAGACACGCAACGTTGGGTTTTATCTATTGATGCTCAGGTTATTAAATCCAAGTATGCTATAAGCCCATTTAGTCATATTTCGGAGCCGGAAGTGCGAAGATCTTTCTAGATCATTTTACTTCAAATGGGCGTGGAAGGGTTATTTGAGTTTTGAATTTGAAAAGGATTTCAAATCTTTAGTGCATTTTAATAGAAGGTTGAAGATAAATATGAACAAATATCAACACCAACTTTAAGGCTGACCTAATTCTTTGATGAAGGCCAGCAGTTGATTTGTATTGTATTTATAGGATTAATTATTTATTCATTTCAATATTTATACCTTTACAATAGTGTTCAGTTTAAAAGTTAAGTCAGAAAATTGGTATATAAAATGTAATGAATTTATGTCTATGATAAATCTTGGTGTCTAAGAATCTTCACATCATAGTCAAAATTAAAATACGTCTTTGAAATAACATTGCCATATGTGAAACAAATTAAAATTTTCAAGCAAATTTAAAACCCTGAAACGATAAATTAAAACATCAAACAATTTTTTTTCATTTTGAGAATTGATTTTTAAAACTTCCGGACATAAAATATCTGCATGCAAAAAAATCCAGCTGCAAAATAAACAGAATGTAAACCGCATTAAAAAATCCCTAAAGGTGTGGCACAAAAAGCACTAATGAACATATTTTTAATTAAAAAAGCTCCGATCTCAGCAGATGCTCTGCAGAAGTTTGTTTTTTACGAAACATCTCTGAACCTCCTCCCCTGTAATGCTGGAAGGTCGGATGTGACCCCAGAATCCTTGGCGCTCCTGTAAGGTCCCGCAGGATGTGAGATCGAGGCGCTTCCTCTCCAGGATAAGACCCTAAAAAAGTACCCCAGAATAATGGCAGACCTACAAACCCCCTAAACTACTTTACGACGCTTACTATTATGCACTGGAGATTTAATAGGTTTATAAAAGATAACACATGTATAATATCAAACATAGGTAGATAACAAAAAAATATTAAATATTTTTTTTTCAATTTTTGTTTTAGACAAGAGGGGATAGAAAAATATAAAAAAAAGTTTCAACATTTTGATTATTGAAAATACAAATTATGATGATGTTGAAATATCTTTTTTAAACTGTTTTTAAAAATCATTAATAAAACGCCATCGCCAGCTTTGTCTTTGTAAGAAAGCGAGAATATAAATCACAATTCGCAAGTATTAAATCATTGAAATTGTTAGAATGTATGTGGAAAGCTATTTTATAGATACGAAAACTATTCCCCCGTTGAAAGGCGCCATCAAAAAAAGTGTTGTTATTATATTAATCATTTTAAAATTAAATTGTTTACAATATTAATAATTTTTAACACACAAGTATCAATCAAGATCGGTGTTTTTCATTTAACACCGGTAAGTTATAAAAATATATCAAATCATTTTTTACACTCGGCTTTATTTTAAGTCGTGCCAACAAGATTCATCAGTGCACGGCGCCAGATTTTTTATACACCCACCGAAAAATCTAAATATTATACGCATCGCCATTACCGTCTTAAAAAGCATTGCAAAAACCGCACACGTGTCCGACATCTTTGATTTAGTTATATAAATAGAACGAATGCAAAACATCCTGCGACCTACATAGGTTTTTTGCGTTTTTTATTCCGGAATATGTTTATGATACAAAAAACTGCGCAGATGCATTTTTTGACTTCACCTCTTGAATATTTACAGCCGATGACACATTTCACGTTTATACCTTCTAGACGGACTAATTATCGTTTTCTATGCCTTTTTTGTCGGCACCTGGCCTCGACTAGGCGCATTATAATCCAAAAAGATGTTTAGTAAAAAAATATCAGCAGGACTCAATCTGCGAGCAAAAAAACAACACAATATGCAGATGTCGTGTTTTTAAATTATTGTTTTTTTTTATTTCAAGAACTGAAACTATTTTTATTTGTGAAATAAACTTATATGTGATTAATATTAGCAATAACAATAAATGCAAAATTGCTTTAACAGCTTTACGAAACTTTTCAATTGATAATTCAAGGACTTTTATATAAATATTATTGTAAAAAAATACGATTTTTTAAATATATATTTAAAATTAAATGAGAAGTGGCTAGGAATATTTCAGAAACAATTTCAACCGTGTTAGGTTTGATACGATATCTCAAATAATTTGGAAGTATATGTTTATTCCTTTCTCATCAAACCTATAAGTAATTTATGATTTTAGTAATAAACCAACCGCTGAAAACTTAAAAAAAGTGTTTATCTACAAAACCTATTATGATTGCGCTTAAATAATCTACCCTTGTTTGAATCTGAAGTACATTCTGTTACGGAATACACCCCGTCGCCATCGGCGATGCCACCCAAGTGCATATTATCAAAGCGCCACAAAGACCTGCAATCTTCACATCGAATCTCCGATCCGAACCATATCGGCTCGAGTCCACACAAAGCCCTCGGAGGCTGTCACGGCCGCACGAAAACGAATTGGAGAGCTTTTTAAAGCATCGAGTGCTTTGAGAGGCCACGTGTGGACGCACGTGGGCCGTAAAGCGATCAGTGCATGACGCCTGCAAAGCTCAGTACTGACATGTTTGAAAACATTCAATGCTTTTGGATTTTAAAATTTACCTGATTATTAAGAATATGCAGACGGCTTAAAGGCTGCAAATGCATTTTCGTTTACTTGTTGCTTGAACGTAAAAGCAAACCCTTCTTAAAAACCGCGATAGAAAATTCGAGTTTTTCGACCATTTGCTTGTACCTATTGCAAAAAATCGACTGCACCAATCAAAAAAATTTAAATGCAGAAAGTTAGATACATCCTTTTTTTCTACAATATTTTTTTTTATTTCTTATAATTTACTTTTGATATGATAAATATGTGTTTTTCCGAGTGACAATTAAATTAATTAAATGACACGATTGGAATGGTTTATAATTAATCTTTTAATTCCAATTGAAAAAAAGAGTCATAAATGTTTAGGATTCTTGGAACAGGAACATCGCGAAACTCCAATCCCGAAACTTCAATCGGAAAAACACATATTTATCATATTAAAAGTAAATTATAAGAAATAAAAAAAAGATAGTAGAAGAAAGGATGTATCTTACATTTTGCATTTAAATTTTTTGGATTGGTGCAGTCGATTTTTCGCAATAGGTACAAGCAAATGGTCAAAAAACTCGAATTTGCTATCGCGGCTCTTAAGTCAACTTAACAACGAAGCCATCGCTCAAAGTATACTTATTATAGATCATTGGAACAGTAATAAAATAGCCATAATGCTTTTGTGATAATTACAGCATGGTCTGCGCAACATATATACTAAAAAATTTTATACTGTACCTGGAAAGGTAGTTATACTTTCTCTCATATCCCGTGGCCCACGCAATTCCCGGTGGATGCAGATGTGCAGACGTCCCTGGGATAGAAACCAAGGACCTTCGGTTCCAGCACGCCCCGCCACTGCCTGCTGTAACATGAGACCACGGCCATTGTTTGCCGATCGCAATATGCTTTCATAAAGCAGGCACTGCAAATTGAATAAATGGAAAAAAAAATAGTTTAATTCGAAACGTTTGGTTTCTTGTGTTTTTTGTACCATGCATTAGACTCATTAATAATGTTATTTGGAACTATTTTTTCTACTATGCCTGCCTAAGTCTTTATAATATATATGGGTGTGAACGTCTCAAAAAATTTAAAGCAGACTACGCTTTGTGGCAGATGACACTGCACATCATCATCTGTCTGATCTGTGACATATTTTCTTTCATTGGGTGATACTTTGTCAGGGTGATCTTAGAGGGAGTGTTTACGCTTGCACCATTTAAAACCCCTGCTAGTTCCACCTTACGCAGGGGTTAGAGCAGGGTTTGGGAGGGTGCACGTGCAACCACCGCCCGCCCCGCCCCTGGGCCGCTTCCGGCCACTTCACTTCCGGCGGAGGCTCATATTTTTACAAAGAGCTCAGTACTGTGAATGAAAAAGAAATCCCGCTCGGGGCACTTGCGATGTGCGGTCAGTGAGACGACTTGTCCATTCAACTTTGCGAGTCAATAAAAATGCGCAATTTAGATAGTATAAGTGCATTATTTTATTTCTGCGAAAATAATATATATTTATATTTAATTTATTTTCTAGTTTCATTGGGTGTGTGGAAAAAATGAATAGAAAAACGTATTTTATAGAATATCTATTGCTTTTGCATGGGTTCTAATGTAATCGGAGAGTGCTAGTAAATCTCGAATAGTGAATTGTATTCAATATGATTCTAATTATAAGGATTAGGTTTCAAAGATAGTATTAGGAAAAATATTAAGAAAATTGTATAGTTCTCTTTATTATTCTAGTTAATTTTTGTTAAATATACAAAACATCTTTTATAAGTCAAGACTATTCAATAAGATCATAGAATTCATAATTACGTATTTTATTTTATAAAACCATTTTTTTATAATATAAATATAGATATATGTTTATAATACCAAAAGGATATTAAATTACCAAGCTGTAAATCACAAACGTTTTATATGTTTATAGATATCGTATTTGAACAGTTATTTTCACGCTAAATTGTTCACGATTGTGTACATTACGCATATTAGATACATACAAATAACAAAGTTTTTTTTGTAACGGTTAAACGATGAAGAGAAAAGAATGATTTCATATTTAACGTATTAAAAACAACGATTAAGTACGTGTTTGTAATCACGAAAATATTTTATCTGAACAATCCTTGAGAAAAGCGTCAATTAAAGCCCATTGTCGTGTCAAGCACCCGCACAGAATAATCAAAAGATAGATGGTGGGTCATCGTGAACAAGCAGCCAACGTCCAAAGTGTTAGATTTGGGTTTGTTCAACGCGTTAAACGTTAACCAAGGACACTCCCAGGTTCCCCAAGCGAGACAACTCGCGGTTTAATCACACTTCTTGCAACATTGTTAAGTCTCTATTTAGAATGTCAGGTGAGAAATGATGTCTTCGAACAATTGTGTGCATTAATTAACTAAAGGAGGGCGCCCGTTGTACCTGTGCCTGCGACCGTCGGCTTATCGGAGGAGATCTATTTGTTTTTAATAATCCATATCGCTTTAGATTTAAATACAATAGAACAAATGTTAAATGCGCAATGCAACGTTATAAAGAGTCAAAGTCTCTTTATAACGAATCTCGTGGAATCTCAAATTTTGATCAGCAATATTTTCAGCGTAGACAAACGTAGCATTACATAATATTTAAAAAAAATTCGGTACGGATGTATACATGTTATTAAAAAAATATCATGAAATAGGTATTTCAAATGATCAATCATACATTCTTAATACACAGCATTTACCTCAAACGATTTTTCTGTCCGTCACTATCACTTAGCGTTGCCGTAATTCAGACATAAATAAGGCTATTATGCTACAAGGACAGGAAAGGAAAAACTGATTACATCTGCAACGCTCACATAAATTAAAAGGAAACATGAATGAAAAATTACGCACATCCTTTACAAATCTACGCTAAACGTCTCAGAATTCACACCGCACGAACACAAACGCAGCGCCATTCACATAATGCACTTGCAAATCCCGATTCCCAGCCGGACTTAATGGCGGCTAATCCAACATGGCGTTATTAATCAGTAATATACCACGCGTTTCATAACCTCCCGAAACAGGGGAGGATTCAGATTTAAACAAATGTAAAATTTGTTCTTGAATTTACTCATTATATCTCTATTATTCTGCTTTGCGTTTGAGTGGGAGTAACTTATTTTTTTTATCGTCATCACCTTACTAAAGCCATTTCCTATTACATCAAGAATAATCACTAAAAAATATTAAGATCCACACAATAAGAACGAGGTTTAGTCTATCAATACTACGAGAAAAAAGGGTGCTCAAGTGTCACGTCAGTATTATCGAGTATACTCAAGTAATTGCATTTTACTCTTATGTACAGCTCTCAAGCTCCTTAAGCCGTCCCTGTGGAATGTGCCATTATGAATGTAAATTAGTTTAATATGAAGGCACAATACACTTTAATAGCATTAGCGTAGTATATATTGTCTTACTCGGTTATTTATGCGTCCGTATTCTGAAAGAAAAATACGACTCGAGTGGTCTGCCCCTAATGAGATGTTGCCACCGTTTAAATGAATTTCGCTTTGTTTATGGTATGACTATTACACAATTACCTTCCAAGGACACGGATTTAATTCAAAACTCAATCTTCACACTTCCCATACACATTTAACCCCATACAACACAAAGCCTTTTCTATTTTTTATGGTAAATATTTAAATTAAAAAATGGCTTGTTAAATTGTTACTTTTATTTATTTCATACATTTAAAGTACTTCAGACGAAGTTTGTTGAATTAGCAGACCCCTCCATAGTAGAAATTATATTATTGTTACATTCTGATAATACGTACAAATTTTACTATTATATAATAATGCTGAAATATTTATTTGATATTAACAAAAACTATTTTTACTTTCATATAATCCAATATCCTAATAATAGCTCAAAAATAATTATTATATGCTTGCATAATTTATTTGATTCAATTAAATAAACTTCGTCATTTTTTTAATGTTATAACAAGATAATTCCTATTACGAGAACAAAACTCTTGTATTCTTCTCAGTTATCTACACTTTCTATGATGTTTGTCGACATATTGTATTTCTTACAATGTGTGTTACATATATTTGTATTGTTTTCTATAATACTTCAAGGTGTATTTGGGCTTTCGTAATGCAATAACTTTCACCAATTTCGTAAAGCAAACACTAAAAATATTGTATTTACTTTCAATGGCATATGATTAAATATAAACAATTGAACTGATGACAGCTGCTATTGAAAGTGAAATCGAAAAGAGTTGAAATCATTTTCAAACGCAAGTACTTTTGATGGCTTTATATTATTTTTATATTGAGTATGTCTATGTCACAAGATAATTTCTATCAATCGATGCATATAAATATGGTAAAAATATAAAGATTCAACAAGAGACAGTTAATTCATATTTTTACTTGAAAGTTTGCTGTAAACTTGAAAATAAAATACAGAGAATAACACTGCACTAAAAAACGATTGTATATAATATTAATTGTAAAAACTTTTAATCTTTGGCATGGGAATCACCTCATTCATAAAACGTTGTTAAAGTATGGGATGTCCCAAAATTAACGCTAGATTTGAATTTGTCGCCATTTTTGCAGTAAAGTTTTAAAAGGCTGCCGAACTTTTATTATTTTTAAAATATTGTTCAATAACGAAGACACGTTGTTCCTTCGTGCATCGCTCCATTTTTACTAACCCTAAATTTTTTAAAGTGTTTCCAAAACTTTACTGTTCAAATTTTGCGTTAATTTTGGGACACAAATGACGTATTTGATGAACGATGCGTCTTTTGTTTTTTTTGTAAAAGTTCTAAATTTGAAATTCTCGCGGTGAACGACATCTCGCGGCGAAGAAGTGAATCATATAATTCGTACATATTGAAATTCGCTAAAGCATATTTTAAAGTTTATGAATGAAAATATTATCCTATCGTCTTGAAATTCGGCACATAGCTGCGGAAAAATTTACTTAACTTATGTGCAAAAAATCAGCGTTGTATCTTTTAAGATATTCTATACAGAACGGAAAAATGAAACATACATACAAACACACAATGGCTATTATTATAGTAGATTCTTAAAACGAAAACATTGTTTATTATTTTATATAATAAAAAATGGCATTTCTCGTAGACGAGCGTGGTTGTGAATCGAAAAGTCTATACTTAGTTTTATTTTGTTCGGTTTTCCTTATTCTCTTCGATAACAAATATCGAAAACGTATAAAAATAGATAGATTACATCTCTGAATGGTACAAAGCAATGCTTAGAATTTCCCTGAATAGGCTAGACCATTTGTATGGCCTTAGGCGGGTCTTGAACTTCCGACGTTTGCTTCCTCCCTCACACCTTCCTTCCTGCTCCCCTCCAGCCCCTCCTGTACAATGGCGCACGTGCTCCCAATCAATTCGATTTAAACCGTGCACTGTGATCGGGTAGGTCTGGGACGTGTTAGTCACGCTCACGACTCGGTCACGCTCACGACAAGAACAATATACCTTATTTGTAAATAATGCGTGAAACAAAACGATGACATTAAAAATTTACTCATTTCATCCAGTGTTGTAAATAAGTACTAAGTGTAAGTATGAAAGTAAAGAAATAAAATATTTATTATAACAAAAGCTTTACTAGTGTAATAAATTACTTTCACGTCATGCACAAGATATTTTAAATTCTATTGATAGGTCGTCATAAATAATCAAAATAAATATTACATATGTTAGCAGGCTATGTAAGACATTGTTTATAAATTCATCAAATGTCAATTTGTGCTGTGTTGGTAACCACTCATATGTCCAGTATTACTCATTTAGACACTAAATTTACAATATCTGATCGGTGAATTCAATACTATAAATAATAAAAGCAGTTTTTGAAATACGTGACACGACAGAGAATATTTGGAAACACTAAATCACTTATATACAAAACAACAAAGCTTTGAACTCTTTCTCTGGAGGAGACGGCTAATTTGGTCGTCTGGATTACTCCACAATCGAATGCTCTTTCCTTTCAGCCATTCGAGAAGTATTTCTGTCCAACCCCAAGTCTACGTAAGGACCCGAAGAGTTACGACCCGAGGAGATCGGATGCAGTTGTCAGCTTTCATTCTTACTAGTTGAGTGTTTTTTTTTCTTCTTCTTTATTTCTCGGTCGAAATAGATTGAATCCTTTTTATCATGCAGCACGTGTTACAGAAAGCCCCCGCATGAATTTTTATATAATTGTAGTGACAAAAAATAAATGCAGCATCATACACATGAATACTAAATCGTTTAAACACATTCAACATAATTAATTTTCATCGACTTGTGCAATTGAATCAAACTGAAATAGGCGTTAGAAAAAAAAAATCAGTCCTGGATTAATTTATTTTATGGTATTTATTTGGGAGTGAGTGCTTCCGCCAAATAATTATTTCTTTAGTTATTTTTTTTTAAATTAATTGAACTAAGACTATTTAAATTTAATATATTTTTGTATGACAAAACGAGCAGTAACTGTGATTAGTCAAAAAACAGAATTATTTTAAACTCACGTCGTGTCTAAAATAGAAGAATAATTAAATTTAACACTATTATAACTGTACTAAGTCGTGCATGTTCTTTTGCGATGACTATCTGCCTGGCAACAGAGTGCAGAATCACCAGACCCATGTGTATGGTTCGTTAAGAATGCAAGAATTTAGAGACAGACCATCGCAGAACAAAGTTCATAGACGGACACGATTTTAGTGGGAACGAATCCTCAAGTACTCTCACGCTCTGACTCACCTGTGACTTGACGACAAACAACCTGCTGGCTAAAAAAAACATATATGAACGGCAAAATGGCTTGGAGATTGCAAACACTCGGTATAAGATTAATGCTCGTAATATTTTGGCCGTTTGCTGTTAATAACTTGTTGGGTGTATCAATTATGGCTGTATAGGGTTTAACTTTTTGTCGGACTTTCTTAATTCTGGCTTTGTCGTATCGAAAATATTTAGATTATTTCAAGACTACTATGTCATCCGCATTGTACTGTTAAATTGCAAATCGGTGATATATCACCATGCTATAGCACAAATAATATCTTGTGATATTTGATACATAGCTTAGTATATCCTTCGTTGAACATCATTTAAGGCTTAAGTGCAGTCATTCATTCAACATTACAACAATACTATTTATGATCTCAATTTAGACATTAAGATTGTGATTTCATGCTCTATGCCTTTTTTAAATATGTAAATTGCAAATAATATTGCAATTATTCAAGCGATTTATTATTTTTCAATTCAAGGAATAAACATTGCTTTGTCGATATCGATGACCATAAAAAGTTATATTTTGAATCAGTGAATCAAATAATAATAATAATAATCACTGACCAAAATATTTTTACCATAATAACTAAATCAGAACGTAGTTTTTTTGCACTATGATTTAGAAGCTTTAAGGCTTTGGAAATGACTTTGTGTATGCAGACTTTTATGATAATGATCGTTATGTCGTGTACACATCAGTAAATCAATAAATATTTTTAATATTAACCGTAGAATCAATAATCACCAGAAACGAAACAGCTTCTCTGAATCTCCAGCGTGCATTCATCGGCTGTGCACTCGAAAATTACACTAATATGATTGTTTATAATGTATTCATTCATTTAATTATACGAGAATTGATGGCATGAATAATTTGAGACATTCCTTATACCACACGTGTATGAATACATCAGAGTACAATAGAGCCTGTGCAGGTAGGAATAATTAATACACTCTGTAATTAAAGTTTGACTGACAGACTACCGTGTTTTTGTGAAACTCCAAATCATCTCGGCCTAAATGCTTGTATTTTTTTTTGTATATCCGACGCGTTCCCGGATTGTTTGGCGGAGATTGTTCCCATGCTTTATCTGTTTTTTTATGCTTTACATTTTTGATTGAATATTTTTAATGGTTAGCTCCGTGCGTACGAATATTATCTAATTTTAAAAGAATTATTTTTATTTTTGGTAATAAATCTTAATTTTGGCTGCCTTGAATTACAAGTACTTCCAGTAGCAGTTTTGGTGCGAATCCTGCACGGTTGATTTATTTTTGTTTCTACGCGTTGTTTGCGCAATTTTCAATTGTATATTTATATAATTTTTTATGACCTAAAAAAAATCACTGTAACTTATTTAAAAGGAAAAAATATTATATAAGTATAATCGATTTATCGTTGGCGCTTAGATCGTTTGTCATCTTGCAAATTATTGTCGAAACCTTGTCTTATAACTTTCCGATCAAACCCCAACCATTCTACTAACACTTGCTAAAGATAATGCTTATCCGATAATATGAGAGTCACACTTAACTAAGATCATATCAAGCCATTGCAATCGAATGTATCTCTACTCTCTATAACCATAGCACTAAATCAATCTATATGACATTTACATGAATGAATTATTTGTGCATTACATATTGGTATTTACAAAATAACAATTCTTCACCTCTACATGTTTTAATTAATAAGCCGTTTCATTCGTACAAAAAAGCAACTTCACACAATTACTTCAAAAATGACAGCTTCGTTAGCAATTTCAACGTTTTTTGAAGCACCACCTGTTATCTGTTCCTATTAATTAAATAAAATATATTTCTTGCTCAATCTCGAGTGCATTATCTAGTTAATATATTAAACAGAGAGATCTGATAAAATCCTATGGTGTGAAAATTAGCCGAGTATCTCGTGCAAAAGCTGGCTCTAATTAACGACTCTCTTGGGACCTCCCCGGTCTGGGCTTAACTGCAGCAGCGCACGCTACCTCCGGATTAGTTTCAAAGCCAAACCCCACGCTAATAAAATTATTTTTCATTTAACTATTATCACGTATGAAAAAAAAACACTTTGAGAAGTTGATTAAAGCAAAAAAAATATCACATCTGCATTTTGGAAGCCGCTACATTAATGATTGCTTCACCATCGATTTGTTACCTTCGCCATCCAAAAAGTTAAGCTATGATTTTTCAAATATAACATGTTAATCTACATGTTAAAGATATTAAAACTTGATTAAAATAAATCAGACATCTATATTTACCAGTTACCAAATCATGTTGTTTTGCTTGAAATCACGCAAATTATTTATTATGTAAAAATATTATTTTAGCGTAATTTTTTACAAAAACGCTTCAGCTTTTATAAGCACGCCACTGAAATCGTTTTAAATCATGTCATAGATCTCGATTAAGACAGTCGTATTAAAAAAGCATTCACTTTACCTTATACAACGAAACTTTTTTTTTTTTTTAATATACAATAAATAAAATTACTTATTAAATTGTGATTTTGTACTTATGAACCCCATTACCTCATTTTGTTCACTAAACCACAATGCAGCTGTATTAATTATATTGCATCCCTTAAAACCTCTCAACCCCTATTTGCGCGTATTACGTAAGTTTACAAAATTACCTATGTCTTTTAATACAAAGATTTTTTTTACATATATATATATATATATTTTTTTTTTTTTTTTTAATATATATCCATTTATATTAAAAACGCACATATTCGAGTTTACAAATTACTTGTTGTGTTTGAATAAGATTTTGAAGGATTTACCATTTATTGAAATAAAATATTCTGCGGCGATTCTATCGTCTCTCTGGTCTGTGATATTCCGTCCACAGAACAATGAGCCGTGCGGGATCGTAATTTAGAATTATATTCGTATCCAGGACAGTTGTATGTTATCTTCAGCGGGCTTCACATGTCAGCGATTTCTCGTATTAATTAGGAGTGCCGAGGAAGTGTGCAGAGTGCGCGGCCCCCTACATCATATTTGTTCACACATTCTTCACAGGTGGTGTCGTGACGTAACCATTTTTCAGTTATGTTTTTTTTTTCAGCGTGAAATGTTTATTATACATTTTATTCTTGACGTGTGTCTACTATTAACGTCAATTACATGTAATAATTGGGGCATGTTTATTTTTGAAAAAAAAATATACGCCACTGAAGCTTTAAAATTTTGGTATTAAGTACGTTTGTGGTTTGTTATATAGAAAGTACTCCAAGTTCTTACAATTATAAAAAGCTGATTACAAGGATGTAATCGATCGAATCGCGTGGTCACTTTTTGTGACTGGCTGAGGACGGGATCCTGATGGGCACACCTTGCCATAATCAAAGTCTACCAATTCTGTTATTTTTTCATCACTTCCGAGAATCGAACCCGTTACCGGAATTGCCTTGCGGAGGCTGTGGGGACCGCAGGTGCAAAGCAACCTGCCGTACAGGTGGCCAAAGCAAACTTGACGACATAGTCAATTATTATACTATAATTTTTACACGAAACGTTTTACACTCAAATATTGTATATATATTTTTAAAAACCAATTTTAATATTCAGTGGCGAGAATTATTCAAACTAAAATAAATCTTATTGTGCTCTTTTTAAGTATTATTTCGTATTGTTCGCACCTTGGTTGCATGTAGATGAGATTGTATTTAACATTCGTTGAATTTTATCAAGCTTTCAAATTAAAGCTATTAAAGTAGTACTTAAAAAGATTCTTTTGCCAACAATATTTTCAGAAACTAGACTTTTATTAACAGCTTCATTAAACTAATTCAAAAATTTTCTAAAAGGATTATTTAAGTACTTTCAGCAGAATACCATTAAATTAAATGAAGTTGTATGATACATCTGAGATTTATCACAAATTATTAAAATGTAACTATTTATAGTGTCGAGTAACTTTCTTCAATGACGATTTTTATTTAATCTTTTCTTTACAAATTTTCATTCTTAATTACAAAAATAAATATTTAATTAAACTAAAGTTACCATCACGATAGCGTGAGAACTAACCCGTAATCTGTGCTTTCAAAACACACTGTATCTGTATGCAGGTTGTTTGATGCATTGCTCTTTGTTTATCTTATTAAATGTTTATTTTAATAAAGTAACTGTATGTAAATATATTTTTCATAAATATTTATACACATTAACAAAAACAATGACTTATTTATATTTCGTGATTTCGATTTTTTCATCTGAATATCATATTTAATACAAGCCGATTACTGTTTTTAGAACGACGATCAATTGTATTATATTATTAATTTCTAAAGCGGTTTTATAAAATAGTATTAATATCACATTTAATAATATTTAAATAAGTAGTCTTTTAATCAAATATTTTCATTCTTGTCAAAGTTTTGCGTACGTTTCAGTAAAACATCAGGACAGGATAGAAACATCAGGATAGAAATGGTCATAAATAGTTTTAGACGAATATGTACTAAATCATTATCACTACACACGAAATTGAGTGTGGATTCATCGGCTGTGACGCAAAAAGTCAAGCGGGTATGCGTTTTATCTTTCTCTTATTAAAATATAATTGGGGACTTGTATTTTTTGATCAAATTAAAATAGTTACGAGGCGTCGAAGGCGGACCCCCGAGAGCGCAGCGTATCCCACAGTGTAATGCGCTATTAAATTTCTGTTTACCGTGCCCGAACAAATAATTAACAATATTAAAATGCATTCTCGGGGAGTGCATAAGAAGCCAATTATAACCCACCTCTGAAATACTACAAAGCTCCTCACCAGTGGCTCTCAACTTAAGCACCAACGCGGACCCCCTTCACGGGACCCCTGACGCTAAGTAATCGCAATCTTTGTAAGGCGATAATAAAATTTATATTATGTAGGTAATCGATTTACAAATGAAATATTTCGAGTTATTGAATATTCATCTAGCGACTAGATAAATCGTTAACTATTAAAATTTCGAACTCATTATATGTTGAATATTGTAACATAGTAGACATCTAAATTTAATAACTACTATATCAAAAGATCTTAAAATAACCAGTTAAGTACTTGTACCTGTTTATAAATATTATTTGGGTTACAAATATTTTATGCGGCCCGCATGTTTAGAGCCGCTAATGTAGATTAATTAGGTATTTGAATCACAAGTTACTGCGACCGAACTCAAGATGTATAAAATAATTGCTTTGCCTTTTATCACTATAATAATTAAATTATCGAATTAGGTTTTATTGAAGGACCTCAAGGAGTCACCCCGGAGGTCCAATCATCCCCATGCACATTCATATAACCCGGAACCTGCACTCCGTATTTGTAGGCTTCAAAAATTAATAAAATATTTGTAATATAAACTGATTGCTAGATATAGACATAACGGGTCCAAAGATTTATTGATTAAATTGGCAAAATACACTTTGAGTATTTTTATTCATAAAAATAACTAAATTTCTATTCGGCTTTTATGAAAAAAAATCTACTGAATTTCATTTTCAGGGATATTTTTTTTGTTGAATATTCGTTTCTTTAGGTCTTGGAAATTAACAATTAAATTAAGAGTTACTTTTTTATACAAAAATTTTCTTTTTATGAACTTAGTGATAATTTATAGCACTAGCAGTATAAGTTAAAAATAAGCCTTTCCTACTCAGATTCGGACATAACCAAATTTATTCATTGTTGTATCCTTAATATAATAATACTTAATTTATCCGTGTATGAACAAGTTTCGTTTATAAATTTTAATAGCATTACTGCGTGGTTTTTAATAACCGAAAATAACGCGGGAATTTCAATAAAAAATCGAAACAATGGGAGCCGAAAAATTATGTTCTGCCCACTTTTTGTGAAGCCTGTCTTACACGGAATGTCCTGCAAACAATTATCCAATAAATTAATAATTGAGGTACTTTGTCACAAAGACACCAAAAAGGCAACTAGTCAAAAATTACATTGTGAGATTAAGTAAATACTTCCTTATTTTAATGATAATTTGAAATAAGTGACCATTGGTTAGTTTTTACAATTATTTTGGTAAATAAAACACTACGCCAGACTGGTATTGTGTGTATTACACCATATTTAAGCAATTAGTATATAATATAAATTAAATAGCGAAATGGCTGTATTTTATGTGAATTTTTTTAAAAAGGTTCATGCTTCTTCTCACATAAAAAAATATCGTGAACTACCAACTGTTTGGCCGTTCATATTTGATGTATAAATAAAATACATTATTTTAATATATATTTAACTATTTAATGCAAAATATCATTCATGATCAAGATGTATATGTAGAAGGCCACGCAAGCTCTGGATTTTATTTTTATATAGTTTATCACGCTTTTGACGTTCTCTAGAGAAAATACCAATAACAGACTGAAAGAAAATTATTGGAAATCCACGAAAGTCTAGTTTAGTTTCGCTTCTCAAATTCGTAATGAGTTACTGTTTTTTTATTGAAATAAAAAGTATTTTGTATAATTGCTCCACGTACTAGCTTTTAACAACAAGTTACAATTCAGATATAAATACACCGAACCTTTCAGACTTTTGAAAAGCGGCAATGATTTAGAATGAATCTCAGTATTAATTTTATTCTAATTAAAAAATGTGATTATTCCAAATAGGATTAGATAAATATAGAAATCAGATAAATTTCTAA
The DNA here is from genome assembly GCA_022113835.1 of Atopsyche davidsoni. Classification (NCBI taxonomy): domain Eukaryota; kingdom Metazoa; phylum Arthropoda; class Insecta; order Trichoptera; family Hydrobiosidae; genus Atopsyche; species Atopsyche davidsoni. The sequence goes on along the minus strand of JAILWY010000006.1, from coordinate 1,181,569 downwards.
GCCGTGAAGAAATGGAAGTTTCTAAGCATTTGTGTATTTTTAATCGCACCATGTAAAACAGGCACAACGAAGTCTGCGCTCCATCTTATTGAATTATGTTTAACACATCGATAAATTTAAAAAATCTGCTTCCATATCTTGATGAAGCGTCCATCTTGCATACGTTTTAATTATTCCCGACATATTTTAATTACGAAGCCTTTCACGGGGCGGCGGCAGCCATTTTATAGAGTCTCAGAGGTGATAAATCACTTTTGGATAAAGAGCGCTCGTCCCTGTAACGAATATTAGCTTTTATAAACTTGATTAAAAGGGAATAAAACGAGCCATAATTTTTTTTTATATAACATACAATGGCATATTACCTTCAAATACAACATTGCAAAAAAATATTAAAAATATTGAATTACATCCCAATTAATTTACGAAATTGTTAGTTATTTTTACTTGCAAGTGTTTTTTTATTTTTTTATTAACCTAATCTGTTTTACACACCACATCTTCAAAATATCATAAAACTGTTCCGCGTAAAAAAAGACAGTACAGTACGTGCATGCGTACACGAAGCATTGTAAACAGGTGGATGGAGAATATAATTACCTGCTATTTATTTCTACTATAACGAGTAGATAACGACAGGTAAACAAATGCCTCGGAATAGCATCACGGCGGTTATATCAGATCTATTTTTCTCGGGAAGCCAGGACGTCGCTGGAAATCAGAACGCCTGCGCGGAACAATGCGAATACCTGCGTACGCGCATGTCGCCTCCCTCCTAACTGGAGTGCGTTTATATTGCAATTACGTGATAGGGTACGCCAATGGACTCACAACTATCAGGGTTGTCACAAATTTTATCAAATACACATATATCATCATATATACATACATAATCTGATTTTATTTGAGATTAAAAAAACGATCCCATGCTTTGTAGTTCATCGGTGCTGCTTGCCAATTAACGCTATTTTTGACTTATTTGCTTTTTGGTTACTTTATGGGTGTAACGCAAACAGTCTCAAGATGCGTTTTTAAAGTGAGGCATAAGATTTGACGTTATGAATTTCAATATTTTTGACAGAGAGTACTTGGTGGAATTCCATTTTAACATTTTTGAGTACTTAATAATAATAAAATAAACAGATCTGTTTGATAATGCCAACGCGAAAGGTTGGCGAAACCGGTCACAAATAAAAACGAACATATGGAAAATCACTCAAGTATTTTACTAGAAATATTATTATGAATTTCAGCAAAAATCAAGAACACTTCGTTTTGTGTTGATATTTCGTTTGCATTACATTTAGCTTAAACATGTTGATAGAAGACCCCTGCGACCCACTACACTATTTTTCTCTTGAAAAACCATGAAGAATAATTCAGCATAAATTTATGCTCAGTGAGAAAGTCGCCAACCTCCTCTAAGGAAAGGCACCCGGTGAAGTATATATTGATATCAATAAATTTGTACAGGTAAAGCTTGATCGGATATTCAATAATTACCTGCGATACAAACCTCATTTATTATTAAAAAAAAAACCTCGATGTGATACATTGTACAGTTTTGGCAGCCCTGCGCTAATGACGCGCTGCTCGCCATACTAATCGTGTGCGTTAATTGCACGCAGATCGCTCGTGCGCGCTGCACTTGCCTCCGGCGCCATCCTTCATCACGTGAGCACCTCACCACGTGACCAGCGGACACGTGGTCGTGAAGTCACGTGGCAGGACCTCAGCTTGAGCCCTTTCATATTGCAATGATCAATACTCAATGGCGAATACTTTTTTTGCACACTTCAATTTTATTTTCATTAACATTATAAACCAATGGTAATGGAGTAGTGGACTTGGAATGGTTGTGGAGGGATGTACTCTTGAAGCATCTTGTCGGGGTAGGGTGGGTTCTGCTATTGTTTCTGTAATTGCTGCAGAAGGAGTATTAGATCTAAACGCCAGAGTTTTGTAATGAAAGGATTATATATAATAATACAGACATCTCTTTCCAATATAAAACTGCAATGTAAAAGGACCCGAGGATCCACTATAGCATGAGTATATGCTCAGTGAAATGGTCGCCCTCTGAGAAGAGGCACTTGATGAAGAATGATAAACCAACCAAAAATATTTTAAAAACCCTAAATGAGTTATTACTAAATGAATATAATCTCATTTTCATTTTTTAGTGGTGGCAATCGCTAGTATTAAAATTTAATATTTCTTTGATATGAGCGATCAAAATTATGGTTGTTAATAATTGTTCAGTATTTTTACGAATTTATAATTGAATTTTAGTACCCAATTAAAAGCCCTGTTTTTATAGCAATCGACGATAACTCACTTTTTACGATATTATTAGTGATGGAGTCTTCTTTAATTGGACGAAGATACAAACGCATACGGTTGTCGAATTTAATGTGTGTACCCGGTCTTATTTTATAAAAAAAAAAACACTTAAATTTAACCAGTATTTTAATGGGTTGATTTTTGTATACATCATCAAAAATTATATCATTACCAACTGTTAAATTCATTTTCAAATTCAAAAAACGGGCACGCGTTTTGTGTTGATATCTCGAAAATTAATTCTTTTATTTGTTGTATTACTGACAGGCATTTAAATTGATTATTTTCATGATTTAGATTCGACTTCATGAACTCGTGATACCAGTAGTACGCAAGTCTGAATTAATCTGAATCTTTAGATTAACCCTGTGAGATATCTAATTATAATTTATTTAGATATCTAATAATGCAAACAAATAAATAGTAGACTTTTGAGTACACAAGTGCAGTTTTATCTTGGAGGGAAAAATGACGTAATAAAAATAACATCTTTACTATTCTTAACTAGACGCAGTACTTTGGTCAAATTATATATGAATCCCAATCCCTATGTACTTTAATAATTTGTTTGTAACACAATAAAATATCTCACAAAATAACCGCAGGTGCATTTATAAGTCGAGAATACCGCTTGGTTTAAATTTATAATACGTAAAGCGACGTGAAATCGTGCAAATGACCAACGGGAAAATTCGGTTATTTTTTTAAATTATGCAAATAAAAGGGCAGTCTTCACGCTTTGGTGAACGCGCAATAATGGCCGATAAGGAAGATGTGCATTCGTTTTCCGTTATTTTTTATGTATCACCGAAGAAAGTGATTGCAATCTCACTTTTGGACAAGAAGGGCAAATTACAAATGTGCACGGCGCCTCAAGCAATGAACTGATTACTTCCCTTTTATTTCAAAATATAATGCATTTAAAAATTTTACCTGTCATTTACCAAACTAGGTCTGTACAGCCATCCCATAAATACCATAGTCTCTTGACATCACAATTTTTATATCGTTTTATACAAATCAGACATATTACATTCCAGTGTTATAAAATCAAGTTGATTTTTTGTTGTTGTGATTTTTGGTCCCCGTGTTGGTAATATCTTGAAATATAAAATATTTTTTATAATTTATAAGAATCAACCTCTAACAACGCCTGCCAAAATTTATAAATATACTAGTTTTTTGAACGTTAAATTATCATTTTTTATAAAAATATTCATTAGTTATGGCACTTGTTAGGAGAGTAATTTTATAAATATTTCAATGATCTAAAGTTTTCGGATTTACGCATGCAATGTGATAATGTGGAATACGTTTTCTATTTGCTGTTTTTAGGTTTTCTTGTTCCACCGAAGTTTCTGTTTTTTTTTTATTTTTTTTTATTGAATATTTCTATATGCAAAAGACCTCTCTGCAGGTCGACGTGTTTAAAATAATTCAAACCGCTCGTAAAAGTAAACGGCGCTATAAAGTGCAATGAACTCCGTATCTGAGCCGGCGATGGAATCGGCGTGTATTTCCCCCGTTTTGAAAACGCGTCGCCATGTTGAACGCCAGCGGCAGACATCTTGTCGTGTGCAAAAAATTGTTTACCCGCAATTTCTGACAGCTGCGACCCGCCGGTAGTTTCGGCTAATTGTGAAAGAGAATTGCGAAAACGGCCGAAAATAACAATTTAACGCTCTTAATAAGCTGCATAATTATACAGCGTTATTTTTAATATTTTGGTTTAATGTCTGTTATCCATACTGTACACCTTGGCATTGCATCCGCGTCGATAGGTCATGCTCACCGAGTATTTAGTACTTAAGAAGTTTGATTGTAACTTTTACAAACTATTTGCATGAATACATAATTTACATCATTATAACTCACAGACTCATATTTTATGATCTACTAAAAATTTATAGGCCATGATACAAAAAAATCATTAAATATACTTTATTTGCATATTATTTGAGTAACATTAGTTTTGATTTTATTAATTTCAAAACGAAAACATGCGATGGTCATATACAATAATACTCATATAAGTATATGTTATCACAGTGTATAATAATACTCATATATGTCAACATTTGTTGGATTAAAGCAGTATAAAAATTATGGGCATTTTATATAAAAATCTAACGCCGTTTTTTCAAATTACCACCTGTTACAACGAAGCAATCTTAATTATAAAAAAATTTCATGTCATTTTAAAATATATTTAAATACAATATTTGATTTTCCGCATCCACGCCTTTTGGCGTCAAGGCAATATTATGAATATACTTTTTAAACAAAATTTAAAAAATGCCTTAGGGCGATTATGAGAAATAAAATTATGTAGCAGTTTAAAATGTAGCAGCTTCATGAACCACTTTTGGTTCCTTATGTATGCCTAGCCTGACCGGTGACGCAATAATGCGAAGGTATGCTTGGAGTATTCCAAGATCATATCCGACTACAATTGCGTGTCTTTGGCGATGTAAATTATGTTACTTCTGGACATACACTGTATGAATTTTTAAAATTTTCAAACTTTTTGACAATAAAACTTGCATACTCAAGGGAATGTCTGCAATTATTTTATGGTAAAATTTATCCGTTTTTTATCAATATTTCGTCACGTCTCCAAAACAAAACCTTTTCAATCTTTTCAATCGGAAGTTATTTATATTACTTTTAGATTTGTTAATTAAGCTACAATGAGACAACTAATTAAATAATATGTATTCAACGTATAATTTTATTTTTATTATTAATATATAAGCTGGCAGCATTGAATCTTTCTAAATTCAACAGGCGCACAGTGTTCTAAATTTAAAATTTTAAAACATTCAAAATTTACATTTAAATATTCCAAATTTAAAATTTGCACATGATTCTAAATTTAAAACGTCCGCAATCATTCCATTTTCAAACTGAAATGACATAACAGAAACGCCAGAGTAGTACGCGCCCGCGAGCATAGAGGGCGTTCACGCTTGCTCCCAATCATCATCATCATCATCATCAGCACTTTCGCTTTCCGATTGCGTGCTCGACCCCTGCCACTGCCAAACCTGAAAACTATACGTCATGGACCTTATAAATTATTAAACAGCATTTCATATTGCATATAACATAACGATTCTCGTAATTAAGCCTTACGTGAATTCTATTAATACCTTGTGAAGTGAAAATATCAAGCGTGATTAATTTTTTGTTGTATAGTATTTCAGAATCAATCATTTTAGAACTGCCTTTAAAAAATATACTTCGCATTTATAAAATTGTTTTAAACAAAATAAAAGTAAATAATGCCTCAGTCAAACAAAATATCTTTCAATGTATCTATAAGCCACAGTTTTACTTTTAAAATATACTTTTGCTAGATTTTTTGTTCATACAAAACTTTTATTTTGAATAATTAAAAGAAGATTATTTATATAGCTGGAAATAAAACTGTCGGTGTAAGTATCTAATTATGTTTTTAATTGTGTTGGTCATATGCAAATATTTATTTCACCATGAGTATTTAATAGGGAAATTTCCGCTTTACGAATGCAGATTTTCTCTGTTGCATGTTCAGCACTCGTTCGTGTCTGTCGAAGTCTTCTTTAGTAATTGCAAAAACTCACGTAGATCGTCGACGAATATTATATACTGAGTGAATCAAGTAAGTTTGCAAATATTGAACACAAAAATTAGCTATTGAGAGTACTTATCTGATTTATCTGGCTTTTCATTGGATCTAATGAAATACTTCAAAACACTGTGTGCATATCTTTTTCGTCACTCTCTTAGTATCAGAAAAAAATGATTAATGAATTATACCTTATTGTAAAATTAAGTTTAAACATTGCAAATATTGATTTTTTTATTATGAATTATTAAGTAAAATTTAATTGTAAATTAAACTTAGCTTCCGAAGTTAACATTGAAATTTGTTATTCTCGAAGGTAGTTTATGTGATTGGGTGACCTTTTTTTCGATTTCCATCACACCCTTAGCTCTGACGATGCCCTGCAAGCACACGTGTCCCTGGAGTTCTCTATAGTATATGTGGCACGTGTCGCTTCACGTGGTATACACGTGTGGAGGGGAAGGGCACAAGACCCTCTGGCCTGGGGCGCTTTACCCAGCCGTGAAATAACGCTTTTTACAATATCCTAGGTGTGGATTAACTTATTATACTAAAGTAAACTGGCCGCTTCGTTTTTAATTGTTAATTTTGTAGATAGTGAGACATTTGAATCGAAGTAATTTCCTGTGTAGATTTAACTGAATGAATCACGAAAAATAAACATAAGTCCTAAGTATTAAAAGAGGGTTTTAATTGTCATTGAATGCATTATATGAAATAATTTTTTTGAAAATAAAACTGACGAAAAATGCATATAACTTTTTATATTCAATAGATGACGTTTTAAAACATAATATTGAGTGTATTGTTTTTGGGGTATAAAATAATTATGATTATATTATGGTTTATGCTATCTAAGGGATGATTCACTACACTAACTTTTTTATTCGTTTTGTTTTATTATTTTAAAATAACGGTTCTAACCCTTTCATTTCCTAATTACAACGGGTGTTTGTTAATAAAGACAAATATGAAAAGGTGGTCAGTCAGATAACCCGTGCATGGTTAAGCAAGCTGCGTCCAGTAATTAAGCCGGGTATTAAAGGGTTGAAATAATTCAATGGATATAAAAAAATACATCTGTGAGATGACTCATCGTACCTAGGATATATCATATATGTTGAATGATAACTTGAAAAAAATTTAAAAATATATTTCACGCGATAATAGTTAAGTTCATAATTAAGAAAATAAAGAAATTGATTGCTTGTATGTATCGTAAGCCACGAATGCCAATATTTACTGTAGTATGCAGGAAAAATAGTCACTAAAGTATTAGGTTTTATAGAATTTCTATGGCAAATGACTTATGTAAGAGAGCTGTTTCATAGTTACAACAATAAAACTAGCGAATTAATGTCTGATAGCGCCTTTTCGTAGTTCGCTTTTCATACAATGATTTTACTATACCAAGTACTATTTACTTATATCTGCTTTAGCAAATCACTCTGAAAGAGAACTTTTTATAGCCTTTTATTTGTTATATAACTTTATAGTGTTAAATTAAAACGAAAACGAGTCTACAAAAAAAAAAACGCGTCAGAGACAGTTTTTTATTTGAATATTTTACAGTAACATCATTTAGTTTACCTAGAAATGCATTAGTATATAATTCTGCATAAAATATATGTGTCATATCCTGTTTTGTATTTGTTGGTTTTATTGCATTAAAAAAAGCTTATCTTGATCTACTTAACTCTGAATATGAATTCACATCATTGTATCAAAATATTATCCCAAACGAAGAATACACACATATTGGCTTTATTCGTACTTGATTATTTTATGCATTGAAAAAAAATAATATGGCACTGCTGGTTTTCACCTTTAAGCAATTTATTTATCTAATTTTGATATATCGCTGAGGTATAACATCTGCTTTAAGCATATTGTGCGTGTCGTGTCCAAATGCACACATTTTTTTACTCTCCCTGTCAGAGACTCAGAGCCACTTTCCCCCCATCCATATGCAATATTGATAGCGCCCTGTTATCTATAGCAAACATCTGTAAAAAAAATTACTACATCATTTTGAATTCTGACATTTGATATAAACTCATGTGTATTTGTAAGAGCTGATTGGTTTTTATTAATAACTGAAATATATTTAAATGTTCTGATAGGTAACTTTTCCCTATGATTATTTTCTGACCCGTTGTCTAGTTGCACCATTGCAATTGAATTTTAGTGTGACACTAATTTAAGTACACATATCTTCGTAGTATTTCTTTACAGAATAAAAACATTGATTTTAATTATTTCTTAGTTTGATTTTTAAATAAATTTCGACCCTCTTTGTGATTCCAACAGACCGAATCAACCCCGACATCCTCGTCGTTGTTATCTGTTTGATCCCCCTACGTAAAGAATTATTGTAATATACGTTGTATTTATAGCTGCAATTGAAATAAAGCATAAACTATTTGGTAGATCTTGATGTTGTTTTCATTATTTAAAACTAAGAAATATTTAATGTCTGCAATTGATTGAGTATGATCCATACAAATAAAATGATTAAATGGATCTAGATTGAAAATCTTTAGTATAATTAACATTAATCCGAGCATTTTTTTTTCATTCAGTCTTTTATTTTTGAAAATAAATATTCATCTAACTATTAGTGACAAAATAATTGATTCAATTAATTTTTATTTGCTATCCTGCTCGCAGACTGTGGTGCTTACAATATGTGGCTTAGGTGGTAGGGTACGTGATTTTTTTTATTTTCATTGTGGAATTTGGTTAGGGAAAAATATGTGTGAGAAAACCCTTTGTTGATTTTTTGGACGCTGGCTTCAATTGATACAATTCGGGAACGCCTCATATAAAGCTCAATGCTAATAAAAACACTACCAATCAGAATTGTCTATTTTCTATTGTCAAATAATCGACCCGATTAGACATTCTAGTGGAAGTATATTTATGGTCGAAGAGTCTATTATAGGCATCCTTTTCGTATTAAATATGGCCATGTTCTTGAGCTGAGCCGCTCTATCTCGTGTTCGTTTTTAAGTATTTTTCCGCTTCGCTAGTAATGAAATTCTCTACTGACTCCAATTTAAAATTATAACATACGCTGGAGTAAGACGCATTGTGGTGGGTGCCAAAATTAGACACAGGTTCATAAAATAATATATAAAATAAGTCACACAACCTTATCTTAACAAGCTGCAGTCAATAATGTGAATACTATTTAATACATCTATATTAGGATATTTTAAAAAATAATTTGGGTATCAATTTATGGGTTTGAATTTTAGGCAAGACAATAAATTTATTATCTGATATTGTGTGTGAAATAGATATCAAAGGTCACCTGTGTTGTTATCAAAATACCCAAACAGGTGATTGCATTAAAGCAAGGTGATTGCAAAATAATGACATTGCATTATATCAACATTAAAACCTCTTTTAGGAACAATAATATCACAAAAGTAAATGCAAATCAGCTGCAAATATTTAAATTCCTAATGTATTGCATTTCGGCAGAGTGTTTCAAGGCCACCCTGTTTGTTTGAATTCACATTTCGGAAAACAGGAAACGCTTGCGACTGATTTACATTTGAAATCTAAGACAATACCGCCATTACTGCCCGGGACAATAAGCACTTCCTCTCTTGCCCTGACCAATAAGTAAAAAAAAAAAACACTGAAATGTCAATAATTTACTCGAAACAATTGAGAATAAATCAAAGCTGTTATTAAAAATTAAATGAATTAATTACGTGGAAAGTACTTACAGTAAAGCTGTTAGCATATTAATTTATTATTTTAATTTTTAATAATGTTTCATGCTTTGGATGTTATAATTTCGATTTATGATAATTGATATGTGTTGTACTTAAAATTAATTTTTGAATAGTACTTAAATAACTTTTAAAAAATATAACATGCATATTTTCTCGTAATACAAATTGTAACGAATTACATTAGTTTCACCCAGAAAAAATTTTTTTTTGTATAGAAAGTATAATACGTAAATTATTATTTCGTCGATTTGACCTTGAATTTTGGTTGAAGCGCGAGCTGTCCAGAAGGTGCGCGCGCAGATCGAGGCGGATTCGAGCCGAGGAGACGCGAGCGCCGGTGACGTCGCGCGCGCATGCCCTTCGTCCCGCGCGTTCCCGCAGATATCGATTCTTTCTGACGTCACAGAGTGGCAGTTTTAAGAGATCATTTTTCGAGAGGGCAACATTGGCGACGCGTGGAAACGTGAGATTTCAAAAATTAGAATTCGATGACCGGACGTTGGGGTTAAGAATTTAGTAGACCACGGGGGTCACAGAGAGGAATTTTGCGTTAATTACGAGCAAGCCGGAAGGAGGCCATTAGAGACGCTGGGGACGCGGAAGGATCAGGATGGAGATTTTTGATTGCTAGTGTTTTGAGTTGTAAAAATTACTTTTGATTGAATTTTAAACTAAATGATAGAGTCTAATAGGTCAAACGCCGAGGGATATAAGGATTCTTTTTACTTAATTATATTTGTCAATATTTAGTATTTACACAGATCTGCAAATATGTTAACCTCGAAATATTATCGAAAGCCGGGTGCGCTTGAGTTGACAAAATTGAAAGTATTATGTTAAATTAAATTATGGAGAGTTTATCTCGGAATAGAGCTCGTTAGTAGTTTGTGTGATTATGGGTGATCTATATCGAATTTCTCTTTTAAATATTTCAGGTAAGAGACTATTGGTGATTCAAAAATGTCGCTGTGTGTTGGCGTACATCACTGGGTTGCGGTTCTTTGCATGCTATTCCCGAGGCTGAGAGTCGGCGGAAAATACGTGAAACTGGGATAGAAAAATCGCCGTGGATTTCCAGATTTGTCGAACCTTATTATTATTTATTTTACGTCATTAAAATGGAGTCGGTCGGTCGGTTAGGATTGGCGGCCATTGTATTAAATGCATGGCATTTTTCTAGATTAGTATTAATGAGGTTAGGTGTAAATTGTCATGTATTATCATATTGTATTATCAAAAGGTTCGATCCCTAAATAATGCAGAGATAATTATTCTAGTGTTTTATTGTAACCGCGAGAGTTTTAAAATATATTTAGTAATATTATTAGCGAAGCTAATTAGATTCTGGAATGAATTAATATTTTTCTGTACGTTTGCGTTTCGGTAATTTTAATTCTTGGTTCGACATCGTATATGATATGTCGTGAATTTAGGGAATATTAAAACGGATTAATTTACGGTTTTTATGTAATTAAGACAGAAGTCAGAGATATTTGTTAGAGATTTATTCGGGTTCGATCCCCGATATTTTTCGGATGAATTGTTTTCCGATTTTAGTTATTTTAAGGTAGTGTGGTGTTATATGTTTGTTTTACAGGGCGTTCTCAAATAGTGTTAAGTTAAACGGAATTTATTTGAAATTGGTTATAATTAATATAATTATTTGTTGTCTTTACGATAATTCGGAGGTTGCCATTTTTGAGTTCGTAAGCGCGCGCTGTTCGGAAGATTCTGTATTGCGAGTTAAAAAGAGTAGCATTCGAGGATAGGCTTACGCCAACGTCAGCGCGCTTAGGTTGCGGGGCGCTGTCAGATATGTCGAGGGATCAGCTGTGGTCGAGCGGCCATGTTGGATTTTATATGTTTACAAATACCTGTCAGAAAGCTGTCAGTTAGTTTGGTTATGAGTACAAATCGATTATCGATTTTGAAATTACGAGTGGTTGTTTTAAAGCGTGAATATTTTGTGTATCATATTCTTCTATAGGACGAAATATATTGACGGACGCGTCGATAAGCGGTATTAATGAAACGGTTTATTGGGATATTCGGGTGAGGAGAATATTTGTTGGTTTTACAGGGAATATAAGTCGAACTTATATTATTTATGGTTGGGTTTTAATTATTTAGAACGTGTTTAGAGAGTCATTGGAGATATATTATATATTTTGGTGGATATTTTAAATTCTAGATAGATAAATTATAGGATTTACTTGGTCGAGTGGTGGTATATCAGATAGGTTAAATATGAGTCATAGTGGTTTAGTAGGGAATAGTATCGAGTTGATTGGACCTTTTATTGCAGTGCCAGCAGTTCCAGCGGGAGTGTATTTAGTAAATAACTTAGTTATAAGGTATTAGAATGTGTAGCTTGTCCGCCCTCTCGTAGATAGTGTAGTTTAGTACCCGGTATTACTAGGGAGTTTGTATTTTGCTCCAAATAAGCCCTGCTTTAGGCTCTCATTGATTTTGCGGCGTACCTGGCTTCCGATGACCGTGTTATTATCCTATTGGTCAGCAGCGTTTACTATTGAGACAGAATTTGGTCCATTCTCCCGATCCCTATTAAGTGGGACGTCACTCCGATTACGAGTGGAAGAAGGCCGGTCGTGCGGCATTGGGGTAGTGGTCTAGGTTTGACAAGAATTCTGTGGGTGCGATAAACTTGACGATGCTTTAACCCGGTTTCGGAAATCTTGAACGTTTCAGTGTCACCATACCAAATTATAGTTACTAACCAGTAGGATTTAGAACCGTAGACATAGAAAACGGAGAGAACTGAGGCGATTCAGAGAATACAGGAAGGACCTTCGAGCTTTAAATGCAGCGCCAAGACATATATTAAACGCAAGACAGGAGCTGATTGCTGAAGGGTTAATCCCCTTGTTCCTGTATATTATTAAATTCATCAAAGACCTTTTGGTTCACCGTTCCAGAAAGCGACAACTGCTCTCAAGGCAAGTTCGCTCATCAATCGGGACACTGCTTCGCAGGCCGCAACGTTGTTGACGTCTCTTCATAAATTTCAACAGAACGAGAAAGTCGCTAATAACGACTATAAATTCTACGCATACCTGTATTCTATCGAATAGCATTTCAACTCTTCGATCGGATTTGTTTGATTTTACTCAAGATAGTATCCTGCTCGTCTTCAGTTAAATATTTGGACAAAAGGGTTCACCTTTCAGTCGGAGTTTGTACGCGAAAAATAGCTTCTTCGATTTAGTTTGGTGCAGAAGGGTTCGCTGGGGCTCTCTGGACAATCCAACCTTAAGTTGTTCTGTTTGGAGAGATTCCCTTGGGGAAGGCGACTTGTCAAATCCGTTGATAGTCAAGGCGGCGATCATCGTAGGTAGGGGAGTGGCGGTCTGTTACCGAACCTTCCCATCTACTTTAACCTCACGGGATTGTAAAATAAACTTCAAAACAAACAAGTCCGAGAAAACTTTAAAATTAAGATTTATATTTTAAGGGTAGTCATAGTAATCGTTAACATTGGGTTAGGTCAGTTTAGACGTGACACCTTCAAGGGAGTCAGTATTATTATTATTTTACGTTTAGGGGTTTAGTTGTTCAAGTACGTTTGGGTCCGAGTTATCCTTTTAGCTTAACTTAAAGGTTGACAAAGATTCAGTCGGTCCTTTCCTCTTAGATTTAAGGTCTAAAAGGTCGGGAACGTCACAAAATCAATATGTATTATATTTAGTAAAGCAAATTCGAGTATTTCAATGTGCTACATATATTTTTGCCATTTAAATAAAGATGTTTTGACCATTAAATACTTTCCGCGTTGATTTGATTTTTAACGTAAAAATTATTAATATTAATACAATATTGCCACAGGTGCCTTTAAATTTCACTGTCCCAACAAAAAGGACTGTTCGTGTAATAAATTAAACATAAATCAACAAAGCCCATATATTAACAATCCTTTGTTTGTTCTTATAATTACGGCGCTACCTTTCTCACAAAAGGCTCGTGGTTTAGCGTTTGATAATTATCAAATAATTATACATACAACAACAAAAAAACACCAAATATTAAAAAGCGGCCCACTTTCGTTCATTATTAAATTTTGAAAACCAGCCAGATTTTTCGTATTTACATCGTAAATTTTAATTAATTTTTTTTTCTAATTAAAAAGGCTACGCTCTCACACTGAAGGCTTGTTTTTTAGCACCCAATAACGGTCACCTGAAATAATTCAAACATATAGAAACTCGTGTGCTTTAATTGGACTTTCGACCCGCGTAAGTGATCTGTCAAACCTGAAGACTGATGGCCGTGTATAGGGACAGAGCCCAACAATGGAAATAATACCCCTATTAACGTAAATATTGATCTATAGCTTAAGCCCAGGTGTCGCTCTCCATATTGTTTTAGCCCGAGGTGACGAAAAAGGCTGGCATTTTGAAAAAATAATAATAACCAATCGACACAAGCTGGTCAAAATTAAAAAAAAAAAAAATTGAAATGTTTTAATATATATCTACAATACCTATGAATATATATTATAATATATATTATGAAATCTTTTTAATATATTAGGATAGATAAACGCAATATATTTTCGTCTATGGCGCATATTTATTACTTGTAACTTTTTTTTAGTTACAATCAATATTTAGTTTTTATATTAATAATCAAAAATATGTTTTATGTGTACGATATATCAACATGGTAAAAACTTAATTCTACACCTAGTCTAGCTTTTTGAGGATTTCATATACTTTCATATTTATTCAATTCGTTGAAGACCATTCTAATTTAAAAATACACGAACCGAAAATACCATATTTTTAACATTGGTCATTAATTTTTAAACCAGCGCTTGGAGTCGAAATGTCGAAAGTTATAAATAGTGGTCGATATAACTTTAAAAAAATTAAATTATGACGTCACCGAATATCCAATAAGCGCACCTGGGCGCCGGCCAGCAGCGGACTCGCTAGATGAGATATCCTGATATCACATCATCATCATGGGATGATGTCCGGCTGCGCTGATTGCAGTGGAGTGCGAGTATCATCATTCAGCGTGATGGCTGAATTATAGCTGGACATGGCGCGCAGTGGCGTCCGGAATAAAACAAGAGATATCACTATCCAAAGATTATTATTAAATATTTTTAAAAAATCGCATTTTTGCTAATACTTGTATATTTTGAGTACAATATAATTTAAAATTGTTGATTCACTCAGAAACGGTGAGAAAATTTTCGAAATATACTTAAAGTACTGTTGAGCCATACGACTCCGTTACGAAAAGAGATTGAGATTGGGAACTGATGTATGTACTTAGTTTTTTTTAATATTTAAATATACAGAGTCACAATAGTTTATTTGACCATAATAGCTGTGAAGTGTGGGTTCGAATATCATCTGTACAATATATATATATATATATATATATATATATATATATATATATATATATATATATATATATATTCATCCAAGAAACATAATCAACTCATAACGCTGCCAAAATCCCCTAACGTTTCATAAATGGTCTTTATTAGTATCTGCTTTTTTTTTAAATAATATAAATCTTTGTTTAATATCACAAGTGAGCTTCACGTGCAATTTGTTAATTCTACGTCCCTGGATACAATATCTTGAAAAGTGCATCGTAATTGCAGGTAACTTTGATGCAAGCTGCATAATTTCTGATTGACGTATTAACAAAGGTATGCCTAAACCCAAACAACATGACTCTCAGGATAAATAATGCAGTCGTTATTTCGCTAATTTGACGTTTTAACATATAGAATATAAATGTTAACATCAGATAAGCTGCAACAACACAGCCAAACCAAAATTATAAACCCTTGATTTTGACAGTCATCGAAATCGCACCTTTGCCCTGAGCCTTATACCCCCTGAAAGAAATCTGATATTAATATGAAAAGTATCGCAAATTTACAGACTATTAAAAAGTATTCAAATTAATATAAATAAAAAAACAAGTAGTTCAAAAGAATATTCAATATTTTTGCATCGATAGTGAGAAATCTACATAGTGAACAGTTTTACAAAGTAACACAGTATTTTAAATTAATTTATTATATTGATAAAAAATTCTTCAGAATGTATTTAATAATGATTAAAAATGACTCCAAGTTAAATTAATTATCAGGCATTTTTCATTCGAAATTGCCTCCAGCCGAGCTTCCTCATACTTCAGACACACGAAGCTCATTTAGCAGCACAATAAATCTAAAATATCGCATAGCCTTCAGGCAGAGCATGATTAATTGCAATTTCTTCCACGCCATTTGATGACTTCCGATACGAATTTGCTCGAAGAATAACAATGGCATGTTCTTAGATCATCAGTCGAAAATATTCTGATTGCTAATAATGCTTAACAGCCGTTTAAAGTTACTCGTAACTATTGTTTATTCTAACAATAAACACTTTACTTAAAACAAAACAAAAAGTCTACGGTGTGACTCAAACTCATTCTCAAACTTCAAGCATTTGGAAAATCACATACGATTCTGATCTCATATGACTGTTTATGTAATTATTACGCTGCATTTACTTTCATGGTTGTAATTTATTTATGATTAAAATCAGTTTGTTTTTAGGGATCTGCTCATTTAAAATCAGCTGTTCTTGCGTATAAATATTTTAAAAAAACATAAAAATCTTTCAATGCACAATCATTTATTAACCAATTTTTTTATGTGACTTCTGTTACAATTTCAGTTTACAAAAAAGTTGAGACAATAAAACTGGCTGTGATATCTTATATTATTTAATTTTTTTTTCGTTACATCTGTGATACACATTTTTTTAAATAAATAATAATGTTTATCCAGTTTACGTAATTTATAATAAATGTTCAGTATAAGATTTATATAAAGCCTGTTGTTGTTGTGTGATCTCAGAGACTTATCACGTTATCTTATCACACGTGTAGTCGAAAATCTATTTTATTATTGCCAGCTTGTTTGTACAGCCTGTAGCTCACTACTGTTGCTTGTCGCACCCAAGGGTACCGGGTTCGAGGGTGAAGGCTCAGTGACTGGTTTCGTATATTTATTGAGTATAATAACTATAGTAAATATCCTTGATTTGATTATAATAAAACTTCATTTTATGAAGATGACGGATTTTTTCAAATATTACGAATATCTAGAAATATTTTTATTTATAAAATCAAATATATTTTTGAGCTCATACCCAGTAGACGCCCGACGCCCCGTTGAGTTCTAAAACGGCACCTAAATATTGTGTTCTTATCTTCTTAGCTATCGAACAATGCAGATGTTCACCCCCTGCTGCCGGCCATTTTAAGGGATGAAACGAGTACCGTAGATTTTTCTGGACACAAATGTTATATTTATATATATTTGTTGCATATTTTTACAAATAAAGCTTTGATTTTAGAAATGTGACTTTTATAAGCTTTTTTTTATTTAAATATATTTATTAATTTATATTACTCTTAACTATTATTTGAAATGGTTATTTTTTATAAATGCCATAAAATTTATTTGAACTTTGTTTGGTAATGTTTTAAGTCGAGTCTAAGTTTATTTGTCGTTTTAAATATAGTCATGAAAGTAAAATTGAGCTTACTGAAGCCAAGAAAATTTTCATTCAAGTTAAAAATGATATATAATTTTAAGCTTTGATATATCTTACTTGATGTTTAAAATGCGTAATATTCATTTATCACGTACATTTGATCAGTTTAGAAAAAAAACCATGAACGCTATTTCATAAATAGATCTAAATCTATTCAGATATATTTCATTCATCTAATAGATTTAAAGAATAAAACAATTTTTACGTTTTTAAATATTTGTAACGTTATCCTGAAAAGTGACAGCCCTTAAACATCCCCTTATCAAGCTGTCCATCACACCAGCAGAGGGCAGCTCAAATTATCGATGTACAGGGTGACGAGGATCTATCCCATGAATAAAGTATCGATCAGCTGTCAATATTGTGTCTCAATAAAGGAGAACCGTACAGTTAACGTACAAATTAATTTAACGTAACCTTGAATTAAAGCAATAACTGATGAGACGCATGTTTCACTAATTTATATTAAATATAACAACACAATTGCGCAAAAGCTGATAAAATATTTATTTTTTTTGTCTCTGTATAATTTTCACCTTCTACTAAATTGATCTAATTAGATTCACGCCCATTTTAGTTCGGTCGAGGATGGTTGTATAAAATTGAATATTTCAATACTATTTGTTTAAAAAATACAATGAGTGTTTGGAAGAATGAATAAAAGACCCCAAAAGCAAGGCGTTAATTCAACACCCAAGGTGGCATTTCTATGGTGGTCCACGCCACCTACTCCGGACGCGAGGGTTTTCGGTTCATTAGCCAGCGGGCGCTCATTGCCGATGTTGTGACTGCGGCTAATTGTGGGATCCCAGCAACAATGGCCGTCTAATTGAAAGACGGCAAAGGTCTGAAGCCTTAATTGGTTGGAACCTGACGAGATGAGGAAGTTCGGTGAATCTTTTAATTTATTATCGTTAGCGTGGCTACTGGCTGAGCACACCTTTAAAATTGAAACGCTATATTAATATTTAAAAACGGATTAAAATAATTTGATCTATGCTGTAAACAATTTTTTATGATAATATTAGTACTAAATAAATATATTTAAATGAACATAGAGAGAGCGCGTTGCTTAATAGTATAAAAATGATCTACAAATGAATGGGTTGCATTATCAAATACAGGTAGTATTTTGTCGACAAATCCAAACTAAAAGGTACACATTATGGCTTAATAGAAAGTAGTTTTTGTGTAGATAATAAAAAAAAAACACAACAGTATTTAATGTGTGTTGGCTCATCTCTATTAACCGAACCACGAGTGGATCTGAATCGCCACGTAACTATAATTACAAACAACGCAACGCAAGCGCCTTCCTTCACCCATTAGCGACCGGTTTCCTAACATTTGACCAGTTTTCATAAGACCGACTGTACACAGAAAGATATTGCTCTACAAAAATAAAAAAAATATTTTTAAGTTTTGCTCAATCTCTTCAGGAATGTTTTCTAAGGAAACAAAACAGCTTCGATGTTCGAATTTTATTCAAACTTGACACGATTTAATAACAAAGAATACGAATCCGAACTCAAATGCTCTAATAAGCTTGTTATATTATTCTACTTAGATTTGAATCTAGGATCAAGCAAGCTAGCGTGCTAGCCACTAGACGACAATATAGATAAGAATACCGTTAAATGAAAATTCGGCGGTCTTGCTGACACAATGGCAAATTTTATATTTATAGGGTAGATCTTATGTAGGTGTGTAAAAAGATAAATGGTCTGAACAAGCCAAACGGAAGCTAAATTGCAGTCGATGACTTCGAACTTGTATTCCGCTTGTAACTTAGTTTTGGTTTTGGACTATGAAGAATAGATTTTACTGTCCATCCCAACGAATAAATCTTTATTCTGAATCGGCCCAAAAAAATTTCTAAGCCAGATTAATTGGCTTCAAACCGCGTAGCTATCTTCACGTGCAGCCTGTTATTAAAGACTAGTGTGGTTATCGCCTGAGTTTTGATTCTACAAAAATGTTGTAAGTTTAAAATGGCGCGTGTAAAACAGGCTTTACACCTGACGGGCAGTAGGCAAGCGGTCCGCCGCCGGGCCGTGCGCGGTGTTATGTGCTGTATCGTTTCAATTGTTGTTGCGGGGTTCCAATTAGCGATGAGGAAAATAAAGCAGTTTGCGTCCGCGTTTCGCGACACGCTTTCTTCACACATCCGAGCCTCTCCTGTCAAAAACCCACCGACGTGTTATGTGAGCGCGCCAGCCCGAGCGGTGTACGCCCGCCGTGTAAACACGCCGATTAATTAAGGCTTAATAATGTATACAGCTATCTTTTGGCAATCTCGGAGGCTTGCACAGTTGGTTACGTGCAGCAGCACTCGGCGAATCGCTGTGTTCTTGGGTGCTTTGCTGCGTTTTTGGTTGAAAATTCCGACGTCTCGGTACTGGTATTGAGAAGCGTCGGAAAATTCATGTAAAAAGCGCAGCACAACACCCAATAACACAGCAAAGTTAACAAACTCTCAAAATGCATGATATAAAAAAGGCCGCAATTACTATTGTAGCACATTTTTTTATGATTTAAAATGCGAATAATGACAATAATAATAACGACCAAATTATTAATACTTACTCAAAATTATTATTTTCAATTGCAAAGCATGCAATTTTTGTCCGAACTCTTTACCCTGTAAAATAAATATTATACGTAGTTTATTATTTCCGTTGTTATTTTTGTATTATTATTTATATTACATCATGTGATGTGATATCATCAATATCTAAGAAATTTTAAATCAAAATAGGGAAGTGTCTCTTATTGATAAATGTGTACAAAAATAATTTATTTTTTTCTATTTTTAATAAATTTTTGCAAATACTCGTACGTTTCCATTGAATTGTGATGCATATTACTTGTCACACCTCTGAGTAGAGCGCTAATTGACATATGCCATAAAATTATATATACTATGGATTATTACCCCCTGCGATGTAAATTCCGGAGATCTGCAGATCATAAGCCCTATCAAGCCAGGAAACTTGGGAGATTTCCATGCACCGCGTGTCCTCACCGCACGCCACTGCAGTTGAATATTTACTCACACTGAGGTTGCACGTCCGCAGCTCCGCCCTTGACAGTGAGCGATGCATTCGAAGCAAGACTGTTGCAGCAACACTATAATATATGAAATATAATTTATACAGTAATATCGCGAGTCCCACACGCCCGCACTGGGAGCGCAGCCTCCGTTGCATGCACTTAGTGCATTGCGAGTACTTGTAGGGTGACCACGCCCCTGCATTTCATAAGACTATTCTGCAGTGAGCCTAACCTGATAGGCCACGATTTGATTTATCAGCTGTAATTATCACTAAATTAAAAGTATTTATTTCGTATAATTTTCTTATAAGTACTCACGATGAATCGAAGAAAATCAACCTAAAATAATTGAACCCAATGAGCTCATGCCAATAATAAAAACATTTAAGTTGGTTTTAGTGCATATCGTTATCATTAAAATTATGCTGCACTACAACTTTATGGCTCTGGAACTTGGGCCATTTTCATCTTCTACCTTCGAAAAAAAATGTTTTTAGAGTTGGCAGTGCCTGTCCATCTTGCTGCTGGATATTAAAATATTCCAATTATCACATACACCAAGCTGTGCAAGTGATTGATAGAAATATGTTTTGATAACGGAGTGTAGCATTATTGAGCTTAATATGTTTATTTTAATTAAAAACATATATCTAGTGTTGTCGGGTATTCAAAAGATATGCGTTGAACATATAAAAAAGTTGATTTTGCTATAAATTCATACATACACGAAATGATGCGAAAAATCACCTTGAAATTCGTTTGCAACTTTTGATATTTAGTATATGTAAATTGATTGCTAAAATTTTAATAAGAATTAGAATTATTATGTAGTTAGAATGCAGGAAATAGCTGAATTCTAGCAAGATGTTTATTTTGTTTGTTTGTATTATTAATCTTCCTGTTTTGGCATTCATATTCCATCTGCAGGTAAACAAGCATTTGGCACACCTAAAGTAAAACAAATATATGCACCACTATTGCCAAGATAAGATCAGCCTTAACATTGAAAAGCACACTACAACAAAGCATCATATTCATAGCGCATATCAGCTGATAAGCAATCTAAGCTTCCCTTGAGCTTTATCAGTTCCTGAACTTGCAGACTATCACTGAAGGCAGCAGATGGGAAGAGCTGAAGGGCGCGTGCCCGCACAGTACAATGCGATTAGTTGTGTTTTTTTCGACAAGCATTTATGTTTAGACACGTGCCTCGAGTAAAGATATCCTTTTCATGGATTCGTCGAAATTCTGAATTTTTTAGAGTAATTTGATATACGTGTTTTTATTTGGTTATAGAAAAAAACTGCAGATGTTGATGTATTAAATTATGTAAACGTGTACTTAATATTGGGTAATAAAGAAAAGATAAAAGTAGATTTTTTTATAGTCTTAAATTTTAATTTCAATGGGAAAAGCGTCTCCATATTCAGTCCATATTAAAATATCAATTTGGTAAAAAATCATAACATTAGCGGAACTTAACATTTAATATGCAATTTTTTATTGTATTTATTCTATAACTAGCAATGTAGCCCGTCATAAAATGACGTATTTGATGAACGATGCGATAGTGTTTGAACATAAAAAGATGAATAATGCTTTAATTTTGTACCATCAGTTGGATGAAGGTGCAAAGTTCTGTAATATACTTGGCCTTGAACTTTGAAGCAGAGTGGCCCACTGTTAATTTAGCTCCCATTGATGCAAAAGATATACTGTTATTGTATGATCTTATTTTTCTCTTGAAATTTACATTATAAATATCCTTTAAATATACTGGGGAAATAGGCCTTGCTGGTAGTTTCACTTTATCTTTGTGCACTTGAACTGTTGAACTTTCCATTAAGCATTGCAGAATCGACAGGTCACACTAATTAATCCGAAGACAAACGCAGCGTTCGCTGTGCATCAGTTTCTTTTTGTCTTGAGGTCGATGCGCGTACTCGAATTTTAAGAAGACGCTGCTCACGTTTTCCTTCCAACTCATTGCTTGACATTTATGTCACATTTCGTGTCACAAACAACGCATCACTTTTCACTGCACTGTTCTATATTTGATGCAGTCTTTATCACGTTCAATTGTGCAATTCTTTTTTAATTACGTTTTCTGTGCGTAGAAGGTGTTATTTTGAGTTATTAATGATGTGATTAATAATTTCTAATGCAATTTCGATAAAAAAATGGAGATGGCGTTTGTGTCAAACTGACATAAGCTGGAAATTTCTTAGAAGCATCTAAAATTTGTTTTTTTTGTAAAAGTTCTAAATTTGAAATTCTCACCGTGAAGAACTGAATCATATAATTCGTATATATTGAAATTCGCTAAAGCATATTTTAAAGTTTATGAATGAAAATATTATCCTATCGTCTTGAAATTCGGCACATAGCTGCGGAAAAATTTACTTAACTTATGTGCAAAAAATCAGCGTTGTATCTTTTAAGATATTCTATAGAAAACCAAAAATCGAAACATACATACAAATAAACACACAATGGCTATTATATATATTAGATAGGTGATTGAGTTTTGCTTGTTATTTTTCTTAATATCCTAAAGTGTGATAAAATACTGTCATTTATAATATATTTTTTTAATCATTAAAATATACACTTTTTTATCATTTTTTTTATGATAAAAGGCCGTACATAATTAATGATTATAACGATTTTAAAATTACGCATTGCGACGAGATCTTCAAGCAAAATAATTTTAAAACATTCAATATAAGTATTAGAAAATATTCGTATTTTGTAATCTTGTTGGAGTCGGACTTTTCAATTCCGATCAGAATTCAGAAACTATCATTCCAAGCATTATTATACTATATAATAAAGTAGGATGCGTTTAATAATATGCCTTTCAATATTGCATCCATACAAAGATTATCAGTTTATTGTTTTTTGTTTTATGTATTCTTATTTAAATATTTAACAAAAACATAAGCATATTTACTTACATAATAATAACTTGTTTAATACTGACAAACAACACATAACCAATCCTCATTACCACGGTAAATTTAAATTAAAATAAACTTCGTTAAAATGTTGTTAATAGAGTCATTAAAATGTTTTCGTCAGTAGAACCTACTACCCTGCAGCCCCTATGCCAGAAAGAGAACACTAGCATTGTTATCCCCGTTCTCTTCGTAAGAGATCACCTGGTGTATTTTGTTCCTCACCTGCCGTGCCATCCCTTTCTTACCTTAATGTCTTTCGCCGTCCATTTTTCAGATCCCTAAAAAAAGGCTCAGATTTTAAATAATGTACATCTCTTGTACTCCGAGAACACTCGCACCTGTGATTTTTGCACCTGGGGGACGAGGGAGCGTCAAGTAGAAACGAAGTTTTAAAAGCCAAAGCGAATGCATTTATTTTGCTAAATAATATATCGTGTTATTACTTTGAAATTAGTAAAGCAGCACACATTTTTTGTCAATTAAAAAATACATCATAACAAGCAATAACGTAAAGTTTTATGCTTGTATTAATTTATATTATTACTTAGAAAACAATATCTAAAAGCTCAGTTAATCATTACCAGGTGAAGTTAATTATTCGTTATTTACCTATTTAAATTTTCAATGCAAAAAGGAAAAAAAAGTCATCAACCATCTGCTCTATTAAAAAAATATATTATGAAATAAAGGCATTTAAAAATTTAACATTTTCGTAGAATCTATGAAATTCATACTTTTTAAAATTTAAATAAGTTTATCTATTTTTACAAGCGAAAGTCTTAAAATTTTATTTAAAAATTGTTAATATTGTTTAGATGAGATATTTAAATTATAATTAAATTCAAATTCATCCCTTCTTACAATCTTACCCTTAATTTTATCAATTTTGAATTGAAACCTAGCTGTAGAAGGCAGGTGTTCTGCTAACCCTTCTTCTATGTTCTAATTCTAACCCATTCCATTTTATTTATTCCGTTTTAACGTACCCCTATTGTAAAACTAAAAGACATGTTTCTTTTTGAATATCTCTGTGTTTCGATAAGATATCCATACCATATGCATTTAAAGAATGTCACTACTTTAATTTATGTTGATAGATTTAACGTCAATTTTTTTAGGTATTTGTAATTCAGATTCAAAAAAATATTTGTTTCAGCTGGAAAGAATATATTTAGTTCACTCAACAATATTTAACATAAACATATAAGCAGAAAAAATTGTCATTATCGAATGTTGAAATACTAGATTTTTACAACTTGCTCACACAATGGATGAATATTCAATATCAAAATCACATTTTTGCGCATTTATTTATAACTATTGTTAGTTAATTTTGTTTGTTTTAATTTTGTTATATATATGTGAGACAATGAGTGAAATTTTACGGGGAATATGATAATTTATGCTGTTTTCAATAATTTTGTAACATTGCATGCTTATTTAATTGAATACCCAACATTGTAATAGTATAGAGCGTTTTTGTCGTACGAGATTTTAAAATTTATGAGAGTTGCAAGTATTCCTTACATATATGTTACTTTTATGGTATAGGAAAAACTTAGTTGAATTCATGATTTAAAATTGCATCTCATGTATAGCCATGTGCATGATGCGTTAATTATACAAAAATCACAAAACCCATTTGTTACAATGGCAACATTTGCTCCGGCGCAATGTGTTTCCACGTCCGCCCAGCCAGGTATGAATGACTACAGATGCACCGGTATTGCAGATGCATAAACATGCATACAGCACATAGCAATGCAATGTGACGTCCGCCATTTGACTAACCCTTTCGGCGCCTGCAGGTGACGTCACACGCAATGTGAGTCATGTGGGGCTTTTGAAGTGTTCAATGAGGCGCTAGGGTGTCTTTGAGCTTAAATAAAAATCTTTATCAACATAAAAATTAAAGATTATTATGCAATTGCAGGTATTCTTGTTGAACGCCTATAGTAAGTGCAATACGAATAATAGTATTTTATTTCATCTGAGGTTCTTCCGTATATTTGCACAAATGCTTTTATCAGAATTCCACTGTGCATTGAAACTTCCCATGAAATAACACAACTTTAAATTTTGAGACATACAAGAAAAGTACAGTGTTCTGCCTTGTAACAAACATGTTCAAATCGTATTACTCACCATTAAGTAATATATCCTATATTGTGTCCCGCGGTTAATTCACCTCGTGGTGGCCCTACCAGTGGTTGCGCTCCCGGTGTGCTGTCCATCCTCATGTCTCCATCATCAGATGTTCCGGTGCGGGCGATATTGTCAAGGCAGCTTGTCAATTCCGCAATATATACAGTTACGCATATTGCCACAAAAAAGCATTATCGCTTCATTTGCATTTGTAAACTACACCGGGCCAAGACCAAAATAATATTTTATTATATATAAAATATATATATATAAATAATAATAATTAAATAGCAGTGTATCCATTACTGTTCTTGTTGCGTCTAAAATATAAATTTATTAAAATAATTTTACGTGAAAATAAACTAAAGCTTTTTTTTTGTACCGATTTTTTTAAGTATTGACTAACGTGACACGAAACTCTCGCACAACCTTGAAACATCAAACGAATATTAAAACTAGTGAAAGTATAAACTTTTCATTAAAATTCCAATAAGTCACTTCCTTTTCCACCAACGGTATTCGTGCTACAACAAAAAAACAAGGTTGATTTGCGAGTACGGCGCAACTTTAAGTCGAGTCATGGAGACATCAATCAAAATTTGCTTATCAGTCACCCTTCTATCAATTACAAAACATAAAAAAAACAAAGCCTAAGGATTTTTAAACACATTAAAAGAATTATAAATATTTTGTGTACAAGGTTGAATTCCTTTATAATATTTTTTTAAAATATTTAATGTTATTGTATCATCGCAATAATTGCGTATAACTTGCAAAATATTTTTTTTAACTTAGTAACTATTTAAAATTTATCGCAACTCGATGACTCTAAAAAAATATATTATCCTTTCGTTAGTTATACTGTATTCATTCAAACTGCAGTATTTTAAAGTTAAATTCAACTGACCAGAAAGGACACATCTTTGCTTTTTATACACGTCGTGTGCTCGGGTCATTCCCCAACCCCAAACATCTCCGTACTTCTTTAACAAGGGACAAGGTCCTGTTGACCAACAGCGTGACCTTTTACAAGCAGCGTTTCCGGTCCTAGCGGCCATTATGCAAAGTGAAATGTTTATTTCATAATAATAAATGTTCTAATTTCAGAAGAGACACTCGCTTCCGGGACACAGTTTAGACTCGGTTATTTATCGCCGCCACTGGGGGTTGTGATCAGGAGCGGACCGTCAAAATTAAACTACCTAATTAAAAATATTCGTTAACTATTTAATTGACAAAGTTTTTTTTTTTTTATTACATTTTGTAATGAACTTCAGCTCGTGTTATTATTTTACGATCGATTAGGGCTAATATTGTTTTTATTTTACACGTTTATGGTTCAAGTTCTCTGTTAATTTTCCACTGAGTTATCCAGAAGCATCTTCTAATTGTGAGATTGGATATTCTCAAATTTGCAATTATCGAACTTTGGTCTAACAGATGAGGGGTTTAACTTGTAATTTATCAATAAAATACACATTTTGCTCAATATAAGTATTTATATTCGTTATACTGACAATTGACTTGATTGTTCAATTCTGCTATGCCACTTCTAACCATTAGGCCATCTAGTCCGCGTATCAATACCTTAACCGTCTCGTACCTGTTTAAACTCTTTTAATTCTGACTTGATTGTAAGTACGTTATTTTTCTCACTAGCTAAGTGTCGTCAAGTAATCTTCTAGCTAATGGGCTATTCATATTTGTTGTATGATAAACTCCTCTCTAATCCACCTCTAGGAGTATGTCCCTTCCGAGGCAGTAATCGTTTCCGTGTATTGCCAGAGCGGCTTCTGCCCACGATCTCCACTAAATCAAATCTACTTTCTCTATAAACCTTAATAGTTCCAGTATAAACCAACATCAATAAGTTTCAAGGACTTAATTTCAATGAGCAAGCAGTTCGCAGCTTTTTACAGTAGACCTAAATGATTTTTTTAGATACAAGCCGAATCATGTTTTGATTACGAATAGGAATTTTTATACAAAAATACTTAAGATTTAAACGTCGTTTGGATCATTTGGATATTTCAAAAAACTTTCTTAAAAATGTACAAAGTGTACAAAAATACTATTTTTTAATAAAAACCTATATTTATCCGGCAATAAAATTACGTACCATATTCTTACAACAGAAAGTATTAACAATAAACTGAGTATAATTTCAAATATGAATGTTCCTACGTATTATTTATACAGTGTGACCCTAAACTTGTTACAGACCTTTTAACTTATCATTTCTCCCTGTATTAATAATTAATTTATGTAATTTAAATACTTTATTAATGATATATAATATCTGTTCTTTAGGTACTGGCGTGCTCCGATAGTCAATAATTATCAAGCTTCTTAGAAGTTTGGAATTATCCGCCACGAAATAAATATATTTTTGCGATATAATTATTTTTTTTGAAAAGAAGTTTGTTGATTATTTTCATGTTTTTTTGCCTTGTGTGGTGTAATAAGAACCATTTTTAAAGCTTAGTAGTAAGTTTGAATCACCCAGTAAACACGTTCATCATCATTACATTTTTCTTTGCGCACTTTGTCATACTTTATTGAGGCGCCCGCTTTTCAAGTTCTTACTTGTACGTGCAATAAAAAAAGTCGTGTAGTATATAATACAAGCTCTGGAATTCATTCACCAAGTTCTGTAAGGCTGTGCTATACGGTCGCACTACCGCTCACTCATACTTCTCGTGGCGAGGGCCAGACCGGTTTTCAAATAATTTTAATAATTCTTTCAAAATAACTTTGATTTAATTGAATGCTTTACACGTGAAGAAGAATGTTTGATATATTTTTTCAGTACATGCGAAAAAATTTTAATTTTTACCCTCGGCTTTCTAGAGAGACCTTGAATAGTATCTTTCATCCCCTCGGTTAATTCAGCCCCTCTATACATGGTGCGACACAACTGACATTCGAATGGTAACCAGACAATATTAAACATTGTGTGTTTTATTATTGATACAAAATGCTTCAACGGGTGAAATCTTAAATATTTATTTAATCTTAATCGAATTATTAAACAAATAAAAATATTTTACGTATGCAACAGTATTTCAGTTATCTTAAGTTAATATTTTTCTTACTAGTCATTAAATATCAAAAAATTAAAAATATATTGCGTGCGTGAGCTGCAATATTTTTTCAATCAACACATGTCGTCACTTTTTATGCATTTCATTAAATTTTGCGAGTAATTGTAATATGTTATATAATAATATGAGTCCAACTCTGGGTTAACCAGTGTTTTTGCATTGCAAAATATTCGTGGCTGAGGAATGCGTCTTCCGCCCAGCCTACTGTGGAGGCTTTTATAATGAGCAAACAATACGACATTATAATATAAAAAATATGAATGGAAGGTAAACTATGCGCGTCCATACAACGCAAAGTGATGAGAGAACAGAAGATATTCGCCTTGAGATTATTCTTAAATTACATGTAATATAAAACATTTAATACACAAACCATGAAAAAAAAAAAATTGTTTAGTATATTTAATTAAGTATGGTTTAGGGTGTAGTGTAGTGTTTTCCGATGTTTCGGTCCTGATACTGTTGTCAGTGTTTCAATGCGTTGTAAGACTCAAGTTGTAGTGCGGCACAACACCTTAAAACAAAGTGAGTCTAAAACCATGCTTTGTATGTAGGCTTTCCTATGGTAAGTCTACGATAATTTAAGGGGTAGTCGACAAATCACAGCTTCAGAGACCAGGGCAGATGGCGCCGCAGCACATCTCGGATGATTTTTTAATAACATCCTGCGGAAGGCCATTGCTGCTGAAATCCTTTCAGTGACACCAAAAAGAGCATATGGCATTTGTTTCCTCCGCTTTGTGCGCAGAGGACGCGGCCGGTGTCTGCGCAACCGGAAATCAGAATCTCAACGTTGAATGGAGCGATTCGCGAGCTTTTTGCGTATTTTTTGTCTCGTTTTTTCTACTTGCCAACGATGAAAACAGTTAGACAATAAAATATATACGTCTTAAATTAAAACGTTTTGTTTGAATTAATAAAACTATTTGATGTTTCAAAATCAAATTGAACTCAACCCTTATTAAATAATTTTTGTACAGTTTAAAATTTATCAACAAGCGAATGTGGTTTTATGAAACAACTTTTTTTTTTTTAATAATTTCGAAGAATAATATTTTCATTTTTCTAAATTTTATATTTTATATCTGCTACATTAAAAACCCTAAGAGGACCTTCTCTAGTCCTGAAACAAATTATTTTTTCAAAATACATATTAAATTATTAAATTGAATATTTTTTATCTGTTAAATCATCATCCGTTTGAATCATTAAAACAAAAAATAACATCATTAAGAATAACATTAGATCTAGTTTTTTGATATATATTTTAGTTACAGTCAATCATAGTTTTATACGCAAAAAATACTATTAACCCCACAAACAAGTTTATACGCTAATTAAGTCCTTCTTTATTTCACCCTTATTTTATTATCTTAGTATCATCCCCGTCTTGGTCTTTTATTGGCACAATAAAAGAAACACTATTAATACACCCTCGCTACTTTAATATACTACCTTTTGCTAACCCCTGCAATATAATTTATATAAGGGTGGAAATACTAATACTCTTTTTTTTAATATTGATGATATATACTTGGGTAAAGATAAATTATTATGTCAGAATTTGGGCAGTGTATTGATTTTATTATTTATAAAATTTAGTGCATAATGAAAACAATTGAAATAAAATATTTTTTTATTATTTTGAAGTCATGTTGTATGTTAAAGATATTAATTTACTCATCCTATGTGTATAATGAGTATAACAAAATAATTTTGATACTATTATTTAACAATAATTTTTAATAAAAATAAATAACCTTTTAATATAGAATCTCGGTATGCATTTTTATGTAAGCAACATGACTTTTCAGTATAAAAATCTTTATCGTTGAATCGTTAAACATTATTGTGGCGTTGTTACAAAAACAACCCAGAATTACACATGCAAATGAATATTGGAATACAATTATAAAAATTTCAGGTTCATCTCTGTATTTTTTAAAACTAGTACCATTATCCTATTTCATCCGTTTATCATCACCAATTCGTCTACACATGAATATTGATAGCATCTCGTCGAAATGCAGCCAGGAAGTGCATATGGGAGTAACGGCGTGGGTTGCTGAATGCAGTCTGTGGGCTTTCTCTTCTCCCATGAGGTCCGCACAACTCATAGAGAACGATGCGCCTATTGCATATTGCACACACGTCACTTTAGAATGCATTTATCTGTTTTATTGAAAATTAATGAGATACGTATTAAACATTAAACAAACATCTTTTGAACAAAAATAAATTTTATAGAATAAAAAATGGTTAAAGCGACTACTGAACCTTGAAGAATCATTATCAAATTTGTAAAATACACAAAATATGAATATCTATCTACAACAATTTCATTAATTATATACATATTTTTTTCAGAATAAAGAAGTTTTTATCCGCTTGGTTTTTATAATATTCAAAAAAAAATTTAGGATCACAAAAACCATCAATATATCCGAAAATATTTTCTAACGCAGCTTACTTAAAACTTTTTAAAGGCAAACGTTTGGTGGAATCTGCTATTTAAGAATTCATATTAATTGGAAGAATGCATGTAATTTACCAAAGTCTGTAATATCTTGATTTATTGAACCTAAAATCTGGCCCTATATTTCAAACAGGAAACAAAAACAGTGCCCTTGTTTTCAGAAATTAACCGCGTTTCCATTCTTCTCTACAACTGCATTCCCTCACTGCACGCCACTGATATTTATCCAGCTATTTCAAAGCATCGAATTTAAGCAATAAGTTTCAGGAAATATCACGTGTACTGACACCTTATTATTCGGATGACACGTGCCTTGTCATTTCACGTATTGATACATAAAGGCATTAGTGGCGTGCGAACACAAGAAAATCATAAGATTCTGTCTGGCATGAAGCAATAAGCTATCATGATGCTAAGTGAGAGACCATGCACTCATAAACATGCAGTTTCAAGAAAATAAAGTTCTTTAAAAATATTTGATATGAATGATTATTATATTACTTAAATGGTTTTTTTTTTATTGTTATTCGTGTTATTTGCAAATATTTAATACTTTAAATAATACAATCATTACCATCTTATTATATTTTAACATATTATCTTATGTAAAAATAATTTAATGATATTTATTTACTTTGATAAAAATAAAAATAAGTTTCACAAAAACAAGTTTTCTTATCACGGGTTGATTTAATTTTTCGCAATCACTCCGTTTATTTCTTTCTTCTGTCTTGTAGTACATTTTTTTAATAACCGTAATATTGATAGTAAATACACTGTTCAGTTTGTGTAGTTCTTTTCTAAATCTATATATTCTGGTGAATGTAAGTTAGTTGCCGTCTATTTACCATTAGAATCACCGTACCTGCGGCCACCGCTAGGCTGGCTGTACGCTCTGATTGAGCCGCTAAGCGGTGACTTACCTGTCGTACAACCGCCGAACGGCACCTGTCCGAGGGGAACGATCGACTGCAAACCGCAAACTTTTATTATTCTTCGCAAAAGAAAATAACGAGCAACGAAAATTTCACCTGATATTTGCGACGTATAACAAAAATAAATATTCCCAAAAATACAATTCGAATATTACTAAGCTTATAATTTTGTTATTGAAGTATAGAAATTTCACAAAATATGTAGAAACGCAAATCTGAATCGATAAATGTGTTTCAAAATTATATATATTCGCTTTTTGCGATTTGCTTTTCTTGGTGTTTTCAGTACTCGATGTTTCAGTATCCATGCTGAGGCCATCTTCACGTCAGAGTACTGAAAACTATTGAGAAAATTTTATTTATAAATATTTCATTAAAAAAACTTTTTGCGTGCACAAAGTGATTTAGTACAGAGAAACTAATTTGATCACATGGGTGCACAGATTGAAAAAAAAAGATAACATATACACCTGGTATACTAGTGACTTCTGTACATTTTCTTGTAATGATCATCATTCTTTCGCAAAGACTGAAGAATTAGAGAGATAAAAAAACTGGTCCTGAACCTGCCCCAACTTTTTCCAAGCGCCTCTCAATCTTTCGTAACATTAAATTCTTCATCTCTGGTCACTGCAAGCAGAGACCATGGCCGCCCACTCTAGTCTTAATTATTAAATAAGTTTGAATAATTTCGTACAAATTACAGTTGGCGTTACCATAACCGACTGAAAGAATGTAAGTGCTCCATTTTAGAAAGAGAATGCCGGCGTTAGGCTAGATAATTTAGTAAGTAAGTGTGGAAAATTAGAATTTTGACATGTTTTTGTAAATGCTTAATTTTATGATGATGGAGTTGTTTTTGCAATCAGTTTTATGGAAATATTAAATACAGATTAGGCAGCTTTAGGAAGTAATTCTTTAAAGTTTCAGACATAAACATGGTTTTTTTTGTTAATGAGTGATTAGATTTCATGGTAAATAAAACATCGAAACGTTAATAAGGTTTTCCACGTAAGTTAAGCTGTGAAAAAAAATTAAATAGTGTTTTTAAACATATTTTTAAATACACTAACAATATTTTAATACATTCTAATACATCTTAGATCTAGATCTTGGATGACGTGAATCGAAAGAGCAGCTGTAAGTTTACACAATCCCTTTTACTTTTTGAGCAATTTAATGCTAAAATGAGATTTTAAGTACACTTCGTTTCACCTGTGTGTTTAAACCGAGTCCATCGATCTTACGTCAAACATAATGCGGAGGCTCGCAATAAAGATGCACTGATAATTCTGTTATCTTCCGACTTACATGCTTATGAAGAGAAACACGGTCAGACACCCGCGGGTCGCTCGCTTCCTCGTTGGCTCATGTGAATCCACTCCGTGCATGACTGCACTCGATTGCCGCGACTTATATCATCCTCCTTGCACCGCTGCAATCGTTGCAAATCAATATTTACCCAGGTAAAACAAAAACACAACCGTTTTAACACAAGTTATTTTATTTTGAAACAATCCTTGATAACAAAAATAAAAAAAATCAAAGCCTTTTACGCACCAATGGAGATATCCAATGGAGTCCTGTTTTGCGTTGCTTACATTGAGAAACCATGAAAAACACACAAAATAAAAGGACGCTACTGGCTTATTGCAAATCTGTTGCACTTCGTGTGTTTTTGGGTGGTGAATTTTCTTTAAAATATTTCTAGCGTATCAAGTCTGTTCAACGTTTCAGTGACGGAAAACGTATCCGGTATATTTTTGAAAGTATTCTTAAATCGTAATTTGTGTAGTAAATCTAAATAAGGCTTGGTAAGGTTCGCGCGTCGGCAGCTGCTTCGTGAAAGGTGTGTTCTTTCAGAATGGTGGATGGGAAGGGAAGGAGAGAGGGGAGGCGCTACACCTGTGCGCACTGCTACCTGCCCGCCGTGGGCTCTCCTGGGGTCCACTGGACTCCTGAAACTACCAGATCCATCCTTTTGCCTAATCGATATTTATTCATCTTATATCGAAAATAAATATAGATTTTTTTGAATTAGAAATTAAATGAAAAAATACAAATTCATTTTGGGATTGTGGAACTTTCTGTTTTTAAATATAAAATATTAGTATCGTAGTCAAAAAGTCATACTCTGAATACAAAAACTAGGATTAAAAAAAAATGAAATGTTGCTTTTAACATTTAAAACACAGTTTATGCAGTAAAACTAAGTAATTACTGAAGCATCAATTTATATTAATATTTACTTTCTATAATTTCATAATTAAGCTTATAAGAAATCAGGAATTTCTTAAAGTAGCTTGCGTGGACGCAATGGACTCAAAATATGTAGTGAAAGTAAAATATGTAAAACCATTTAACAATTAATATTGCCTATAATTTATAAAAGTTTATGTACTTTTTTCGCTTTAGTAGTACTATAAGCAATGAGTATGTATTTTAGATTTTTGAATTTTTATAGTTTGAATAATTAATATATATTTGTACAGAAACGTGTAAAAAATATATGTATTTTTAATTATATTTTATGCAATTTTACTATTTTTGTCGAAAATGATAATACAAAAAATCTATATGACACCTTTATATATTATTACTCACATTAGAACCTTTTTCCTTTACAGTTGGAAAACAATATATAGTCACGTTCTTTAGTATCAGCTACTTTTGTTTTCCGCTGCAGATATTGCAATAACACGTATTAATGAGTTGATTAACACAACCGTTACATAAAGTCAAATAAAATTACTGAGCATTCACGCAAGAGTCGCATTTTTGCATTGCATTTAATTAGCCCTTAGATAGGCGCAGTGGTGCATTACAAAGAAATAAAGGGATGCGGAAGTATGCGTAATAACCAAGCGCGTGAATAATTTTCAGGACAATTATCGAAGGGCAATGTCATGAACACGACCAAGGATTCGAATATGTCCCGTAATTTCCTGCAACACCTTTCAAACACGTTTTACATTTCCATATTAATTTATTGGAGCCCTTCCCAGAATGCAATTTGTCCCACCAATAAACGGACCTGGAAGCTTTCCTTGTCACGTGATTACATCAGTAGCTTTTAATATTTATTTGGTATTTTTCATAATCAGGATCATTATTGCTGGCCTTAAAGTTTCGACTTTATAAAAATAATTTCTTTAATTAAAATATATGAAAAGTAACAAAACGGTAGTTTCAGTTCCTGGTATGATATATTATTACTCAATTCACTGGTTGTTGGCAAACAATTGACTTTCTATATGAAATGATACAAATCTACGTCAATGTGAGTGAATAAGCTTTCCCAGTATGTAATATTACAAAAAATACTTTATTCAATTATTAATTTTAAAAAAGAATGTAAGAAGTATTAAAAAATAACTATTTATTAACCTGCTGTCGATGTTTTCGAAAGACTTTTGGTCGAATTTTAAAACTGAATAAAACAAAGTATTGAAAGTTATTGCTTTATGGTAATGATCATATTTTTATGGCAAGGATTATCTCCGATTTCAATCAGATCTGGATATTATTTTGCACCTGTATTTCTAAAAACTAGCTCGCAAAGTGCCTAACGCAAGCAGGTGTATCTTCACGCTACAGAAAGCTTCTAATGTCAAGACTGGTGAACCGAAAACCTCTAAGCAATAAAAACAATGCTTGCATTTGAAAATATTACAGCCCCATACCCTAAAAACAAATACAGGTGCAAAGGATTTTAAAAAATCGATATTGGTATTTCAAAATATATAACCGCATAGTGATCATGGGGTAAGAACCGCCATAATCCCGACCATGGAGATGTTGGTACGAATCTAGATGAAGCAATTTCTATTTATGCAATTATGTAAAATTTCTCCAAATTTAATCGAAAACAACAAAACATTGTAAGAAAGTATTGTTTACTCCAGGCTTTCAAATATAAATAACACAGCATCACATGTTTTTCGAATATATTATATTATTATATAATTTTTTCATAGAACTTTTTTCTAGAAATATAAAATAATATACTGAATGTCACTTTTCATATTAGTTTATTTTGGCTTACGATAGTTTGCGATTTATATTATATTATATCAAATAAAACCACGTAATCAATTTTGATCCCATTAAAGGCCACTGAAAAAACTTCATCTCAGCGATTTGCTCATACAGACGTGGATGATAAAAATCAGTATATTTGAGAATATTGATTAACGTAACCTAATTAATGTGTGATTTTTCAAGAAGCATTTAAGACACAATAGCAGGTTGATTGTAAAGGTGTCCCTCACTTCTTATGCAGACACACCTTGGTTTAAAAAAATGCGTGTTTTTTGGTGTGGATCGCGGGCAGGTGCACTGAGAATCCGCCGCTTCTCACGATCCTCGGCCGTCAAAAAAAGTCACAGAAAAAATACACAGACCGTCCAGCGAGTTGTGTGCTCGGAAATGATACTCTGTTTAGGGGTAGCTTTCAGATCAACCCTTTAAATGGTGTTTGATTATAAATTAAACGCACTTAAACTAACTCGATTTTAATATGTAATTAAAAGATAATTTTCATCGGTGAATACCATGCAATGCACTCCATTGCATTTACAAAAAAATTATGTACGAGTCATTTAAGGCTACATATGGATTTTAAACTTAAAGATAATGTTGATCAAATACCTATATATAGTAAATATATTTTTTTAAATGCGTATAACTACTACAAGACCGCTGTTTTGTTCTCTGATATCAAATTGGCTACTCGTCAAGTTGATCATTCATTAAGTTTATTAAATCACACTGTTACATTTTCTAAATCAAAGTGCTATTTGTTACACATGTCCCAATAAAATTATGTATTTCAATAATAAATTACAAACGCAATTTCTAAAGGTTTTTAGGTTTGTTGCTTCTAAAAAAAAATTTATAGCAAAGGTGGTGTATTTATGAGCCAATAACAAATTTAATTAAATCCTAAATCAATCATGCTTTATCTTGTGTCACCAAAAGCTAAAATCAAACCAAAAAAATAGATTTTTCT
The DNA here is from genome assembly GCA_022113835.1 of Atopsyche davidsoni. Lineage (NCBI taxonomy): Eukaryota > Metazoa > Arthropoda > Insecta > Trichoptera > Hydrobiosidae > Atopsyche > Atopsyche davidsoni. The sequence continues at coordinate 1,144,584 of JAILWY010000006.1, read as the reverse complement.
AATATATTTTTAAAGGCCTGTCTAATGGCGTATTTGGTTACTGCATTAATGGCCAAGCCTTAGAAACATCTGTAGTAAAACTCACCTGTCTACCTGCCGTACAAAACTTATCCATACAAAAACCACATAAAGCCACTCTTGTTTGACTTAATCGAAAATAATATGAAAAATATAAGATGACTGTCATATTTTATATTTCGGTAGCAGGTTTTTGTTTTGTAAAAAAATCGAGAGGGTCAATTTATAAGCAAACAAACAATTTAAATGATAAATACTTGAGTTATAATTTTTTTACATTTGATACTTGGAGACCATTAAGTATTTTAATATAATATTTCAGCAAATGAATAGCTTTGTTAAATTTGAATAAAATAAAAATACTTTTAAAACTTACATTAAGAGGTGAGTGACGTCTTGTGATAAACTTAAATTATTTTGATGACTGAAAAGAGTACTTTTATTAACATAACAAAACATATTGTAAAGAAAAAAATATTTCCCAGGACTCTTCAATTATTTCTTAATTTTACGAGAAAATTACTTTTTTATTCAAATTTTATGTTTAAGCTTTACAACTGCTTATATTCTATTTATAAAGGAAACGGCAGTATTTTTGTTACGTTATATAAATAAATTATTATTACATCAGACAAATTATAGAACAACAAAGATTTATAATATCTGTTATCAAAAGGGTTGTTTTCTTTTATACTTGATCGATTATACACTTAAAATACAAATTGATTGTATAGAGATTTCAATCGATAGCCTATGCTTTTTAATCAGTTGCTGGCTACCATTAGTGAAACTATTAGTTTGTATAAACACCTGCAACGTCAAACAAAGTCGTCTTTGATCAAACCAGATCAAGTTATTCGATCAATAATCATCAATGTAACCACTTATCCAGCAAAAAGTATCAAAAAAGTAATTCAAGTACATTTTCAGATGACAAATGTTTTACAGACCGTTATTCGCTCACACAATTCAATTCATATATTAAACCGTTAAGAATTCAAGGGAAGTGCTTTTAGTTTTTGTTTCATGAAATGTTTGTGATTAATTTGAAGCCAGCATCCTGTCATTTGTTGGCAAAAAGTACCGAAGGAAGCGATGCTCATTTACGTGAAGCGAAGAATTCAGGACGACGACTTAAATAATAATAATAATACTATTATATTGCGAATGTTTTGTACGAAAGTTTTCCGGAAATAGTTCAGAAGTTCTTGTTAATAATTGGGAGTGAACGCATTTAAATTTGGCATTAAAATTAATTTTACGTTTTTGCTAAGTGAAAGTTTATCTCATTTTCCTTTCTCTGATTTTTTTAAATTCTTTAGCAAATGATTTTAAATGTCCATAAATAGTATTATTAAAAAAATATATATATAATAAATATGATAATTGTATAGTTTTTAAAATGGGATATAAAAACAATCTAGAGAAAATACAAAACCACCTTTTTTTCATGATTCTCTTTTTCAGTCAGGTTGGATTACGTTTTTAAATGTATTTTTTTCATGTATGCATTGATTCGATTCTTTCAGACGCCATAAAAGTTTGCACATTCCCCTTGCGTTGAGTTTCCGTGCCTTTCGTAATAATTTTCTAGAAGAATACAATGAAGAACCACCCTTACATTTAAAATTGAAAAATGCATTAAAAAATCAATACAATAATTAACTAGTCAAACAAATTAACATTAGAATTCTCAGTACAGTAACTGTTTTCGAAAATTCCGAAATATATTTTTTTAATTTTTTGTTTTTATCAAAAGCTATAAGATTAAATTTAATCCTTTTCATTTATTTATACGTTCGCAGTAAGCTATTTTATTTTTCTATATAAATAATTTAGGCAAATTATTAAATATTACACTATTTCTCTCAGACACTCAGGTCTTTTAAATGCAAGTATTTTTTTATGTTCTGTCGGTTGCTATCTTACACAACCTACATAAAACTAAGTCTTTTATATTCTATATTTTTTCAATGGTTGTTTAATGGTTTTTAGCTTTCTTTGTCAATATGTCGTTGCGTGTGACAGAACTAGCGTACATTCCACTATAACTAAGTCAGAACAATTCTCATCGCTTACCCATTAAACTTAATACTTTGTAATTTTACATTACTTTTTTATTGATTCGGGTTTATTGTTCGTGATAAATCAGTTATTGAAATATACACTCGATTCATAAAGCAACATCGGTGAACTTTACCAATAGAGAAATACAATCAAATTCAAATATTTCATAACCGATAGTAAAATTTACTAATAAACCTCGTTAAACAAAATCAAAGCTTTCCGCAGTGAATTATTAAAAACATCAAAAAAAGCACTCCAATTATTTATACAGATTTTATTATAAAATGTATGAAGCAATCTTACACCTATCAATACCAATGCCATGTTAACAATAACGATTCTTCAAAAGCTGTTTACGTTTTTATAAATAAAATCTACATTAAACCTAAAAGCCGCTAATACGCCTGAACTTACAATACAACTAAAAAACACTTTTTTTTTTCGTTTATACTTTGAATATTAAAAGTGGGATACACTTTTAATATTCATTTTTTTAAATCAACGTGTGTGAATTTTTCGTATATTTTTAAATACGTGATATGATTATTTATTTTTTTTATACGTGATATTATTTTTAAATATGCGATTTTGTCAATAATTCAACAAAGTAGACCACCCGCCATAAACCTTCCAACCACACGACAGTCAAACCTGGCATCCACTTACAACAGACCCTGACAGAGCGTGATGGAGTGGAGCCACCCGCATGCAGGATCTGGTCCTGCCCGCATGGCTTCAAGGCCGCCATCTTCAGCGCATCCTCAATTTAACAGCAAAATAAAAAAAAAAACACTGCAAACCTCTGTCATTCACGGTGCAATAATTAGATGCAGTTTTTGCGGTCATTCAGGCGTTATGACACCCTGTAGGGACCGAAGCTAGGATACATATATTGCACTTTTGTAAATGCAGTTTTTATTTTAGACGTAGTCCATTTACTGATAACATATATATATAAACAGTACACAAGTGTAAAGAATTCATACAGAATGTTTTTTGATTATAAATAGTTTGAATTAAAAATAATGTTAAATATTGTTAAAATATCAATCAGTGACTTGTAATACTAATCATCATGATAATTGACTATTACTATGATCAAATCAAATTTAAAACTGAGCATAACAAAGTAAATATACACTGCGTATTAGTTGAGGCTTGAAGATTGTCTTGTGTAATTTTGATAAAAGTAGCTTTGTATTTTGTCTTCACATTGAGTTTATTATATTTTTTGCATGACTAGTTTCGACCAAATAGACTAGGTCATCATTAGAAGCATAACTTAACAAGATCATTAAAATAAAAATATTTTTTCAAAAACACCCTAATATGCAAAGAGTGGGAGTGCAAACATATTTAATATACCAGATTTATATGCGCATATCTCTAAAAAGATAAAAAGTAACTGCTACATAAGTATATTGTAATTATTACGCATCGTGAATACGAAGTATTAATTTAAAAAAAAATTATATTAAAAAAATACTGTAATATTGACATGCAGTTGCATCTTTTATGTTAATCGTGTAATTTAACACAACAATGTATTCTATAATAACAACAATGTATTATAAAATAAATATCATTCGTTACTTTCTATACAATAATCATGATATTGTTCACAGTCAGGGACTAAGAAGAATCGAAATTCATGATAATATTTTAACTAATTTTTTACACACAATTCCTTATACTTTCATGACTCTAAAGCCTTGTTGATGTTGTATACCTCTTTAGTATATAAATCGACTTTATATCGCGATCGAAACGTGCGAAGAATATTAATCGAATGCCTTAATAGCGGAGAAACAACCGATTAATCACATTAACCCATAAGTCTTGCAGTTACTAACAATACCAATTGATTTATAAGCATGAACGTCTTTATACACAATCTGGTTGAATGGAGTTGGGTTTTAATACGTGATTATTGATTACTTACGCATGAATAATAAAAGAAAATGAGTTTCTGAGGTGTTTAATGTGCAGACTTCGACTTAATGCACTGACTTGCAGTAATGTATTATTAATGATAGAAAAGTAAGCGATATGCTTTATAAAATGCATTAGTTTATGACTTTCGTGTTGCCTTATAATTATAATTATTGCATCATATAATATTTGTGCCAAAGTTATTTCGACTGTTGGTAGGAATATTTTATATATTTTTAAAAAAGCTCAATGCTGCAATAAGACTTTGCTTTGTGACAAACCCATTTTAAAAAATGGGTTAATTTTCCAACCATTTGTGTTAAAAAAATCTATATTTTTGACAGTTTCCATTTTAATATTTTTGAGTAAAATACTTGAGTGATTTTCCACATGTACGTTATTATTTGTGACCGGTTTCGCCAACTTTTCACGTTGTTTCTCTTTCCAACAACCTCTCCCTCTAACAATTGTTTACCTAGTTTATTATTATTATATAAAATCTCACTCTGTTTGATAATGCCAACGTGAAAGGTTGGCGAAACCGATCACAAATAAAACGAACATGTGGAAAATCACTCTACTCAAAAATATTATTTGTGTTAAAAGCTATTGATCTATTTTTGATGTTTTAGTTGCTTTGAAAAATCACATATTATATGTGGTCTATTGTTTATTATTATTATTCATTCACAACATTAAATAATGGATTCTTTTTGATTTTCAGGATTCCTGAAACTGGGTAGAGTAAGGTAAGACTTTTTATTTATTTCTTAAAATCTTTATATGTAAATAGCATAGTCAAACATTGTATTGGTCTGATCGATTAAATATTTATGTTGAAAAGCGTGACACGTGTCCATTTCGCAAAAGGGCGCCGGTTCCCTGTCAGGCTCTGTCACGTGACGTCACAAATATGCCGGCCACCTGTCGCAGCCTCCGCAGTTCGATCTCTTTCCCCTAAATTATATACCCCCGGTGTTTGTTACAATGTTACTGATACAAGGTCCGTACTAACGCAAGTAATAATAAAATATAAAAATTAATATCAATATTTATCCAATACAATAATTTACCAACTTTTTTACAATTATTATTTTAGTAGAAAACTCTTTATCCAAAACTAAAAATATATATTGACATCAAATCTATACTCGTATGAACGAACCTTGGTACAATTTTGTGGTTTTATCAAAATATTTAATGGAAGATATAAAATTATGAATACATCGAAAATATAATATAGCTTATAAAAATAGATCATGTTTTTCAGTACTTTTTGTAGATCAATTAAATATTAAAACTGTTGATATTGAACCGAAAAGGCATTCTGATTCAAAATAAAAATATGTTCACTAGAATAGAATTAATATAATTTTTATGAAGATATTGTGAACAGATGATGAACATATGAATCTATGAGTTTAATTTATATCAAATATCGACTTATAAAATACGCGAGCAAGTGATTTAATATTCATTCCACTCTGATAAGAATAGCACTATAAAATTCACTTTGTTGTCAGTTGGTTGCATGCCTTGTCGTATTTCTAATTAATTCGGGCTTATACATTTATAACAAGAAAAATGCTCCAATTTCAATATGACCTTCTCAAATATAAGCACTATCTTATAATACAACAGCGAAGACATAATATTGCATATTTATCTGCAGTTTTTTCTAATCGCTTAAAACTCATTCTGTCTGCTTGATAAGATCTCTTTTTAATGCAAATTTGATGGTCTGCATATTTTATACATATTTAATATATATATTTTAAAACGACCAATTCGGCCCTGCGGCGGACAGTTGCGCACGCGCATGCCCCCGGAGCTTGTCGCCACGCGCCGATTTCCGAAACAAGTCGCCAATACCCGATACGTACCGCATGCTCACCACACCACTCGATACCTACCTGCGTGCCCGAGCTCAGGTGCTCCGACGGGGCATACAGGTAACGCCAGCTTTTTGCGAATGTACTCAGTGTACCACCGTCCCAAAGGTATGTCATCATTTGCTAAGACTCGACCACGTAAGCCATGACATAAACCGTGGCTTACACCGATGCCTCTCATAGTTTTTACGGTTTTTTAAAAGCTCACGCATAATAAAAATAATTTATAATCATTACATGTTTTATTATATATTTCGTCACCTTACGGCTTGTTCCAACTTTTATCTTGTTTATACATATCAGAAATATATTATTTATTAACAAACGTCTTTTAATATATATGCTTCACGTAGATACACCAATTCTCATTAAATAGGACGTGTTAAAAATTTATGGCATTGCAAGCAAACACTATAAATATGTGGACTATACTACTAAAAATAGCATTTTTTATAGTATGTGCCTTGATTTTTTTTATGATATGAAATAATTTTTTCGATAATTCTAATTAGATGTCTGCCGATTGTGATCAGTAAATCATCAACTTTTGTATCTTGCATACTATAATAAGAAAACGTTAAAAGCACTTCTTAAAGAACGTTGAAATTCTGAATAAAAAGGTCCGAATCAGTCATAGTTGTATTAGGCAGAAACCTTAAATTAAAAAAAAAAAAAAAAATGGATAAACCAATGTGTTTCATGCTGTTTCGTATAAATATGTTTAAGATTATATAAAAGCCCGTTTTATGTGCCTGAATCGAGAACGCAAATATTCGCGCGCTTTCATCTGTCAAAATCGCCCGCGAAAACAGCGCGCGGTCAGCCGTCACCCGCCATCACGTGTCATCACGCGTCATCACCCGGCGTCACCCGCCGCCGTCACGGGTGAAACTCGCGTGCCGAGAGAACAACCGTGCTGATCGACTCCGGTCCAATTATGTACCGTTAATTTATGGAAGGCTCGCCCTTTAGGGGACCAATTTCGATTTTGACAATATTTCTGAATTGCAAATTAAGGCGCGCGCGTGACGTCAGATGTTTTCGATTACTATCTCCTCTCTAGTGACGGGCACGATCGAATTATTTTGATATAAAAATTTACTACACTTAACTAAAAATTTTCTACACGACACCGAATAGTTTGTTTTTTTCTTTTACTACTGATGCTGTCAATTTACCAATTTTTTTTATTAAAAATACGTATGATAAAATCTTATGCTTGTATGCGTAAATAAATATATTCAATTTCTCAAATCATTAACTAGAAGAAAGCTGTGTTCGTAGATGATAAGCAGAGGCCGGAAGTCAAACAAATAACGGAAAAAAGGAAGTGGTCTACTTCAACACTAGTAGAGCTCATCCGATTCGAGCGCAGTCAAATAAATTCGAGTATAAACCTCGATCCAGTGTATTTAATTACATTTAAAATGTTGCCAGGAAGTGACTCATTTATTTATTCATTCGAATCAATCGACTATTCGATTAATCATTTTCGATCGCGCCCGTCATTGCAGCCGCTTCGAGTATCGAGCGATTGTATCGGAGGTTGCACCGGAAGTGGTTACTCTCGCCAATTAGGGAAATCCGACCAATCGATGGTATGCTATGGTATTTAATTTCTGTAAACATCTTGCATTTTCCACCGGGTTTTTATGATATAACGGGATCGTGTAAAATGCACATTTCGGTCCGCTATTTACATTCGCCCTATCGCATGCATTACATTTTTACTACCTCATTATAATATTGTTTACATCGATTTCGTGATGAATAATCTTAACGTAAATATATATAATAGTTTAATTATTTTATTTTTTTACTGTAGATTCAACACAGTTCCAAAAAAAAAAAAACGATCAATAATACTTCGCAAAAAATAGTGTTCTGTTAGAATAATTAATAGTTGTGAAATAAAATATCCATCCTTCTAGTGTCTAAATTATTGCTGAAATATAATGGTTTAAACAATAAGACTTTTATGAAAAATATTATGGTCTATCTCTAGTCTCTCGTGAGTGATCATGTAACTTAAGATAGTATTTTATGTTTATATAGCTTCTTTTTTTTTTAAATACTAAATATGTATTAATATTATATGCATAGTGTTAAACTGTTTGTTATATTTTTAGAGATGGTACATACTTTCAGCGAAACAGGTTCGGAGGTAGTTTCTGGCGTCGCGCTCAATTACCGGTCACAGTGAGTTAAATATCATTCAGGAACTTGTTCACGAAAATAAATACCCACCCAGTCGCACATGCCGTGAAAAACACACTTAAGGTGCTGTTCGTGCCTTCAAATTATTTATGAAATCATCTCTCCACCAACGCGAGCACCTGCTAAAAAATTATATATAAATATATTTTATATACACAGGCTTAATAAGCGCCTAACTGCTATCAATCATTCGGGAATCACACAAGCAGTGCGCCAACGAAAAGTGACATTGCTCCAAAAAACTTAATAATGTAACGTTGGACCCTCGTCGTCAGCTCATCTTTTTGCGCTTTCCCATATCGAAGGTAGAAAACCATCTGCTTCTTGTATAATTCTCGATCTTGAGCTGCTCGTAGCAAAGAAGCATCACCATGCTTGGGAACCACTTCCTCTAATTTAATCCTCTCGATCTTCCCCTGCTATATTTTTTCAGGATTGTATATTTCAGGTTGAAAAAATCTTTAATAATATTTTCATTAACATTATCGTGTCTATGATCTTTCTTGTGGTAATCCAGCTTTTCCACAGTATTTTAAAAAGTTTCTTATATACTATACTCTTTTAATTAGTTTCTTTTTTGAGGGTTTAGATTTTTCTTTAATATGAAAAACTTAGTTGCAAATGCGTTCAACAACAGAGCTTTGGGCGGTTTTTTTTTCTGTTTTCTGCATTTGGGTTCGATATTTAATGCATTTCCAGTTATCACATTGTAGTTTAAATCATTGTTACAGGTTTGAGTATCTTTCTACTCTTATAAAACTAATAAAATAATGAATCAAAATAACATTATATTGAATACACAGCTATGATACAGCGCTTTGCAAGTAAGTTGCAGCGGTTGCAACGCTTGTCAATACTTCATGAAAATGTGTTTATCTAACATACATAAAATGTAACATTATCCACGGCATTAAAGTTAAATAATAAATAAAAATATTCGCTTCAGCTTCAGGTACGGTTGTTTTTTTAACATATACCTGCACTTAACAAAACGATAATTAAATTCATTAACCTAAAGTCGCCCGCATGTCCTCGAACCAGTATCCTCGAGTCGCTAGTCACCGACTCCATCCTGACAGATGCATTGGGTATTTTATACTAAAAATTTAATGCCAGGAATGTTTATGGAAGACCTTTTGAGTGAATTCAAGTCATAGTATTAAAAATTTTGCCACGCCAGAATATTTGGTGTTGCAGGAACGAACATGGATAGTTTCAATTATTAAACTTTAAAAAAAAAATTAACTTGTCAAAAAAACACTGTCCCTATAAAAGGCAGGCTTTAATTTTATAAAGTACTTGTTCGTATCTTACAGGCTAATTTCATTTATACGAATAAGTTTGCGGTTGTTACAACCAAAAATCTAATGCAAACTTTAAATATATTTTAACTCAATACTATTTTTTATTAGAATTATTGTCAGATGGACACAAGTTCATAAAGAATATATCAGATTAATTATTACTACGATTGTATTTTTGCTATTGTTAAAATTGTATATTTTTGTTCTAATGTTCATATTTGAGTAATTAACACAATTTTTTTATTTTTTTTATATTTGGGCAATGAGCGATGATTAAACGAATTATCATACAACGGTGACAGCTGCAGATCTCATAAAAATACTCATTACTCTGTAATTATGTTGTGTCAACCCATACTTTTCTTCGTACAAAATATGCTTTTGATTAATTACACAAAGGAATCGCATGTCTTTGGGTATACGCAGAAATTATATATTGATGACAGACATGTTAATTGAAACCTACTTACATATACCCGCGTTACATTTCAATCCTCAAATAATACCATTACATGGTTGCAGAGACTACCCAAGCTATAACATAATGATGAGAGACAAGCAATGTGCATTAGTCAGATTTTTAGCTATTTTTTGTGGTAATTCGATGAAAAGTACACGTTTAATATTTTGAGAATTAATACTTTCTTTAATTTTTTTTTTCGGCTTTAGATTTTTTAATTATTATTCCCGTTAACATTGTTTTTTTTGTTGTTGTTAAATTGCATGTATTTTAATATCATCACATTGATATTATTTTTTGTGCTAATTTAAATGAATATCTTTACCATAAATGAATGATACTCATTATCAAAATATATCAATAAATAATTTCTACAAACGACAAGTCATTCATTAATATATTAAGAGCGTAGTTATTTAATATTAGAGATTTACAGTCTCGTTGAGTTTTTTTATTACCTTTTTCTTAAGATGGTGTAGAAGACTCTTGTCGAATTAAACCCTTCCGGGTGTCCAGTCCGGTCCATCCTGTACCACACAGTGCACACCTGTCCACAAACCACTTTGGCTAACTACACAGTGTGATCTCTGCTCGTGTGCAACTAAAGAAATTACAATATGCATAATTTACGATGATTTTACTCATTTTTTTATTTATTGAGTCTGAGATCTGAGATCGGACAACGCCACAAAAAAAAAGGCATATTGATTGACCGCGAATGTGTACGGCTAAATACGTCACCTGAATTTATAAGCATTGAAACTAAGATAACTATTAAAAATATCATACTCATCTCTATTTGCCAAGTACGAGGTAATTATGTATTGTATATAAACAAGCAATTTATTCTAAAATATCCTCGGTGATGCAGATATTTTTATTGTGGCGATTTATGTATTTAAAACTTGACGTCGCAAACTGAACAATGTCTCAGATTGTTAATAATAATTCAAATCACATAGAATTAGTGAAAAAAACAGTTCCTGCTTAGCAATGAACGAACAACTCGACTCTTACCTGGTTAACGAGTTAAAGGACGCCCCGTGTAATCAATACGTGCTCATTTCAATTTAACAGGTAATCGTCGCGTGCAGATGTGCACATGGCGCCGAGTCCGCGACATTCGACATTGGAGCAAAAAATCTTCCTTCGATATATTTTATATTAATTTAAAGTTAAAATTGAAAAAAATATGTCTGTTTAATAACACGTATGTATGCCCAATTATAATTTTTTTGTTGGTATAATTTAATCATAATGATACATGAGTAAAATATTGACAATATTTTTGAGTGCCATATCCGATGAATATATTATGTAACTTGAGAATTAAGACCACATATTATTACTAGCTTTTATAAATGTAATATGTCAATAACTTTTTTGACTTCATTAAAGTAATTCACATGCCTGAAAAATACCCAATATATTGGCAAATATAAGCAATACTGTTTACGTACCCAATCGATACATAACAAATGTAATACTTTATGAAAAATACTGCGAGCTATGTTAATCTTTTCGTTTATCGTAAAATTCCGAAATCAGTGCCTTGAAAAGAGTAATTTATGTTCTATTAAATGATAAAATATAGATAGGAATATCAACACATATTGAATAAATAAATGTACTACATATAATATGATTAAATTGTAAATTTAAACTAATGAAACTAGTATTACTTTAAATAAAACAAGGTATTTTGTAATTAAATTTTAATACTGTATATATATATTTTAATTTTATTGAGCCATTTCTCACTTTTATGACGTTTCTATTTTCACAAACATAAATCTAAGATCATCGCGACGTCAACCATTGATGACTATTTTAAATTTAACCATAAAATGCACTTAGTAATACGGGTACGGCTGAACGAACGGGATCTTACTCGCATCGAATGCAGTTCCCATAGTAGAACACTAAAGTGCATTTCTCCAAGAGCCATCAAGCCCATGGGGGTCGTAAATTGGTAATACTTTCATTTCGTCTCTTCCCACGACCATTGCACAGCTTTTAATCAGCTTCACACCCCAGCACTTCTGGTTTCTCACCACAATCAAATTGAAAATCGCCCTTCGATTTTTATTAGTTTTTAGTTTTTATAAATTAATTTCATTTTAAATATATCTGAATCCCTTTGACTTTAAAATAATTTATTTAATCTGAAAATTTAATATTAATTCTTATCTGAAAATATGATATGTTCATTTCAAAATAATCTTCTTCGCTTGCTGAAAATTCATTATACAATAAATTGATAAATAATATTCATTACAATTCGTATAGTTTTTTAAAGTTTACTTCAATGGAAATATTCAGTAATAAATCTATTAACACAGTTAGCAAAAATTTATAAAAATAATGCAATTCCTTTAACGTAAGAATAAAATTCTCATTAATTAATTCGAGACACTGCTATTTAAACTTTAAATACTGACCTTAAAAATAACGCAAAATTGCATGCAAAAAATACAAAAAGATTAGAGTTAAATAATGTGAGAAAACAACAAAATCCGAAAACAGCTGTGAAGTATTTCTTATCTCCTGTAATATATCAAGCAATTCTTAGCGAGGTGTTGCTTTTAATAAACTTCGTTAAACGCTCGAATTGTGTTATTTTTCAGCGATTTAAATTCACATAATAATTGGAGTCACAACACGTACACTCGAACGGCCATTGTCAAAATTTAGCAACAACACATCTGTCAGGCGCAAGAAATCGCTGAAAAGATGTTCACTGCAGATAAGAACCGCGATGAATAGAGGTGAAGAAAATATGAGCGATGCTTATAGAAAGATGGAAGAATAAGGCTTTGTTGCAAGAGAAGAATGGTCAGGAAGAAATGTGAGATGGCACGCTCTGCGACTTTTCGATCCCTTTAACTTTACTTCCTTTTCTTTGGGGTAAATGCAAATATATATTTAAAGAAAATTACTATTCAATCAAACATACACAATCGGTTAAAATAATAATAAATGTGAGCATTATTACATAATTCGGTAATTCGCGGATTCAGGATTGAAGTCCTTGTGTCTTTTATAAAACCTTCGTGATGAAGTCGTCTTTGGTTCGAAAGCTTCTTTTTTGTTATTGCATATATGATACGTTTTTTTATATAAACATGATATAATTTTCACTTTTATATATCTGGGTATATCTATTTCTTTAAAATAACATATGCATTTACAATGTCGCATCTGTTTGTCACTCTTTTATGCACGCATAATACAATTTTTCCACGCAGGCTTTCAACTGCGCGCACCTTGCCGCATTTTTTTTCACCTCGAAATGATAAACAACGCACAATACAAAAAAAAAAGATTTCAAATTAACCGAACAAAACAGTTTTTTGCCAAAACGCTCCCGATCCATATGCCATACGAATCTGCCGTAATCTATGCCGCTTAAATCTGTCTATTGAAGTGAATTTAGAAAAAAAACCAAGACATGTGGCACGTGCTGGGACCCGGAGGCATGTCTCTAGGGCCATATGCTCCGACCTATGAGAACACCGTCCCAGGTAGATTTGGCCCATTTTTTTATATCTCCAAGATTTCCGTATGTGTATAAAGACTCCTTTACGACGTCCTGATCACATTGTGAAGAAGGAAGTTGTGCTGAAAAAAAAAGGTTTTTAAATATGTAATAAAATTTAATATTTAGTTTTTATTATTACTAATTATACTATTTTGATAAATAAGAAGACATGTAGGATTGATCAAATGTTAATGCAATTAATCTACTACAGTTTTTGATTATTCCATAGAAAACAAGATAATTTTATAATTGTAAACACTGTGCATAGTCATTTTGTTAGTAATGGAGCAATTATATTGGGAACTCTAATGAAAGCTGGCTATCATCCGATGTATGCCTGTTTCGTTTTGAAATCGTACCTTCGTGCACGTGTCCTCCAGCTCGGAGAGGGATGCAGGCGGCAGGTCAGGTCAGGTTACTTCCCGGAGCAGCGCGTGCTGGCTGCAGCCGCTGCAGACTGTTCCGCATCCGGGGCGGCAGATGCTCTCGCCAATTAGCAGCTTCTCCGGCAAAAAACCCAAGGCCAGCATTTGGTTTGGCGTCAGGTTTGTTAGTTGTTCAGGTGTCTCCGTGCAGCATGCCTTCTGCTATACTTTTCCAATTCGTCATCATCGGTCATTATTTTGTAAGAACTAGAAGCGTATTCAGAAGTAAAACAGCCCGTTGTGCTTAAAAATTATTTTTAGGAAAGATAGCAGGTGTTCGTATTTCTAATTTATAAGTTCTACGAATGTAGTAAAAAAAATATTGTCATTACATCTGAGCTCAATTCTTATAATATTTTTATTATTTTTTTAATAATTCATTACAATTTGATTTGATTGAAAAACAATTCCACAAAAAAACATTTTATTAGGCACAAACAAAAAAGGATTCTAAGAATACTATTAAGCCAGGAAATAAAATACTCCTTTCGGGTCCATTTACACTGGATTCAATTCCCAGGATGCGCCATCCAGCACGTGTGCCTACAATGAAATATCATATTATTTCTAAAACCTTTTAAAATTCGTAATCACCGAATCTGCCGCCCACTGGAGTTGAAGTTCCTAGCTCCGCTTTTAACCATTTTTTGCATCGTTCAACATCCTCTTCCCGAAGACTAGGCTGCAGCCTCCACCAGTTCCGATTCATCTCAGGTTTCTGTACATCTTCAAATTTCTTCGCTCGGCATTGGCACGTGCTACTTTTCGTGCGTTATTCGATTCTTGAGACATCCGCTGATTTAATATTAAATATTAACAAATACTTTAATATAAGGTATTTTACGGTTCAATATTGAACCGTAAAATGAAAATTTATTTATAGATTAATTACCGTATATATGATTTATTATATCAAATATAAAATTATTAAAAGTAGTACTATGCAAGATTAATCGCAAATATCTTTACATTTTTTAATTGTTACTTTTATAACTATTGATTTCGTAGACCCGACTTTCTGGAACCGGAAGTTAATTAATTACCTGATGTTTGCAGAAAAAATTTTGCATTAATTCGAAAGTGCAATAAGCCTCTTATTCTGTAAGTGTAGTCGATCTATCGATAAAAAATTGATTTCTCGTATAAATCGACATGGTCTAGTAATGATGCAGAAAATCATTCTGACCGAGGATCGACCGTTTACCATACTTTATTAATTTATTCTCAACATTAATCAACTCCATTTTCTTACACGATCATAAAAATTGCTATAAACTTTGCAAATACACTGCAAATGCAAATACATTTGATGTACACTGCTTTTCATCCCTTTAGATTATCTAGTTTTGAAATGAGATTTAAAAAAATATGCTTGCCATTCTGTTGAGGCCATCGAATCTTGAAGAATACCACCGTCAAAAAACTTCTCATTCAGATTATTATAGTTCGGATGTCTAAATAAAAAATAAAAATAACAGAAATATTTTAAAGCAATAAATTACGCCAAACCACGTGCGTGCAGTTCTTTTGAACCTTACAAAAACACAGATTATCAATCATAAATCTATCCTTTGCAAACAGACTGAAAAAGGCTGCAAAGAAGGCTTCAGACAATCACATGTACTCGTTTCAAATGTCGCCGACATCTGTCGTTGCCCTGGGCCGTTCTCCTTGGAGGAAGTGGTCGGGACAGGAGGACAGGGAGGACACTTCTTGCCGCACGTCTTCCCGAGCAGATGCGCCAGCAGCTTGGGGCAAAGAATAACAGCCACTGATGGCCACTGATGGCCACTCTTTCAGAAGGTTCGAATAAAAAAAAAAACAAGTGCTTTAAGTAGCTGCTTCCTACCCGGTGCGAGAACCGTGAAAATTTCAAGTATTTGCTTTTCTTTATAAGGGGTGTTTTTTTGTGGTTGTGATTTTTTTTCAAATAAATATTTTATAAAATATTCATATCAAAAAGTTTTCTATTGCGCTAAAATATCAGAATCAATTTATAAATTATTTACGTGTACCAAAATTTAGTTGAAGCTATATGTGTAATCGTGTCCAAATTAATTTAATAAAGTGGTGTCCGATTTGAACGGTTTTGTTAAAAAATAAGAAAATAAATGTTATTAGTTTAATTTAACGGTTATGTTACGCATCGCCATTCTTAATAATAATGTTTACATGTATTTAAACTGTGCTATGGTAAATACTGATTTCTAGTGTATGTTTTAAACTGGTTCAAACTTTTACTCCGTTAAGTGCACAGTAATTACCCTCATTATTGCCGCACACTGTCATCCAGTATTGACAATGCCTAGTCACTGGAAAATCGATTGCATTTTCTCGAAGGCTCTCTTGTCGTTGGCCATCCTCACGGAACACAGAGCACTGCAGGATTTTACTTAAAACCTCTTCAAGGTAGACAATAAACACAGCCTATCTATTACCTAACAACAATTGACCTGCTGGGTCTATTTGGGGATTTTTCGTTTTTTAATGGACACTTAGGAATTAAATGGGTATAATATATATCCTGCTTTATAAGATACAACAAAAACGTGTATTTCATTGCAGGTTTTGTGACATTGAATTCCTTTCTATATTTTCTTTAAAAAAATATAAACCTTATATTTTTGAACATATTTCTAATCTAAAAATTTATACATTTTTGATTCTTTGCTGTTTTCATACCATACCAACCTCAGTTCCAACCGTATTTTTTGAATTTTCATATTTAAATCACGCACTTACATCATAGTCCTAATATCTTCAAGTATATGCCTTTAGCGTTACGTAAAAAAATACATTTCACTAAGAATAAAATAATACATCAATCAAATGTATTTCAGCTGACGCACCAAAGTACAAAAAGAAGGAGTCCCTATACTGTCATTTATAGATACGTTTGTTTGTCACAAAAAATATGGTTTAACAGCAAAACAAGTTTTTCAATTCTTTTTCCGTGGATTTTATAACAATTGTAAACGAAAACCACAATAAAAGATGCTACATCATAATCATCAGTAGCCGTATTAAATCCCAATTCAAAAACAGATAAACCACTCATCCTTACTATCCGAGGCTCACCGGGAACCCCAAGCGCCCCAACTCAAGGAAGTCCTTCTGCACCATACTTTCTGTGTTCTCTGTTCCCAAGGACCCCCTACCAAACGGCGAACAGAAGATGCATTATTCGTGTCAAATCCGCAACAAAGACGTCCTTTCTTCCAGGATATGCGCAGTACATTAAAATCTATTTTGCGCGTTGCA
Organism: Atopsyche davidsoni; assembly: GCA_022113835.1. Taxonomy (NCBI): domain Eukaryota; kingdom Metazoa; phylum Arthropoda; class Insecta; order Trichoptera; family Hydrobiosidae; genus Atopsyche; species Atopsyche davidsoni. The sequence continues at coordinate 1,127,467 of JAILWY010000006.1, read as the reverse complement.
CAATGCCTCCGCAGACAGGCGCAGCCGTCCGAAAAGGACACAATGAGGTCTTCTGATTTCACTACATTTTATATGGCATTTTAGGTATTGTGCTGAATATGGATCGATTTTTAAGAACTTTAGAAAATGTTGTGTAATATATCTGCGTTTAAATTATACAATAGTACATTATTCTAGATATTACTGAATATAAAAATAAATTTGAAATATTTAGTATTAGTTTTGGCTGTAACTGATTGGACAGGGTTCGGCTAGGTTTTGATAAAAAAATACACTTTTATGATGTCATCTATTTTATTTTGAACGAATATAAGCACTAAGACATCTGAAATCCTGAAAAGGATAGGTATTTCAAGTCTGTAGTATAGTATACACAAATACGAATCACAGAGCTAATAATAGCGACATGATAACAAAAATAAAATGTTATACACAATTATTATACATAGTCTGTATATGCACTATTATGAGTTTTCAATGAATTAATCACACAGTGTTATAATCAGAAATTATTTTCGCTATTATTTTGCAGGCTCTCAAACACACAGAGTTGGCCACGTGTCGCATGCATACACAGTCAAAAGTCTGCCATGACAATTCAGTATTTATTTAAACCACTCCATTCCACCACTTCCTGTTGAGATCAATCTAGTCCTAAGCCACCGGATCCTGCGGGGGGCTATCGGCTATCAGTGCCTGCACCTTGGCCGCGGCATCTGCGCACGTGGCCTTGGACCGACACGTGTGGCGGGCCGCGCCTGCTGCAGCATCATCTGCACCTTACTTCCGGGACAAACAACCATTCGGGCCCACCTTCCCTGTACACGTGCTGCGCGACGATCCATGTGGCTAAAATTTGCGTCATTTTATATTTCAATCAAATACCATAGTATATGCTTTTCATATATAAAGCCAGATTGCGTGTATAATACTTTAGAATAGATTTTTTTAAAGGAATGATGCAGTAATAATAAATTGATTGTAGAATCGCCTAGAGCAGTGGCTCTCAAACTCTTTTGGCCCACGGACCCCTTTTCATAGTCCAAACTTGCCTACGGACCCTGGATGAAAAACTACATAAATTCATATTATAGACTAGTTGGTGCAAGTATCGACTATATTTCGTTCTTGTATTAACCTACCTGACTCACCGTGATGCTTGTTATTACTTGTATTTAATGCACCTGTCTATATTTATATTTTACTTAGAACGTTAAAATTGCTAATAATGTATTCATTGTTATTTATTTTAACTTCCATATTAATAAAAATGTATTAAACTTTTTTATTTTATATTAAACTTTGCGCGGACCCCCTGACGTTGTTCACGGACCCCCAAATCGATTTTAATTTTCTAACGACCCCCTAAATGCCTAAATGATCCCAGGGACCCCGTGGGGTCCGTAGGAACTACTTTGAGAAGCACTGGGCTAGAATATATAATTTAGTATTATTTTTTTGAAATCAACTTAAACATAAGTAAATACAAGATATATATGTGTGTGTGTGTATGATGTTTTCGTGGAAAATATAGAGCTCTCCTAGCTCGTATAAGGCAGGTACAATAATGTATATTTTTAATGTGTAAATCAAGTCAATTTCGCTCGGAACAAGTTCTCATTGTCCGAAACTTTATTTCCCCCGCACGTGTTCGATCGCCGAATCCAACATCCACTGGCCAAAACACAAAATGCACCCTGCTCGCGAATACCTCCCCTAGGCACCGGGCAATAGGAGCCTCCTTGGGGCGCAACGGGGAGGGGACGTACGCCGTGTTTGCTCTCCACCATGGAATAAGGGTGCATCCGTACATCTGCTCTTTAACACCTTGTGTGCCGGCGCACATTACAATTGTGATATTCCAGTTTTGGAAATATGTTGAATTCACGCGTTTATGAGCACGCAGTTGTTTTTAAAAATGACAACTTATTACATTACACATAATTTACATTTCTTTTATATATATTTTTTGCCTTTCCTCAAACGAGGTTGGTGACTATTTCACTGAGCATATACTCATGCTGGGCTAGTGTTCATGGTTTTATAAGCGGAAAATAGTGTAGTAGTAAGTCCCCGGGTCCTTCTTTACCGCAGTTATATATAACATATCGAAATTGATTCTTAATATGGGTTAATGTATTTAATTTATCACTAGCAATCAAAAAAACTTTCATAGCTGTCAACCATTTATTTATATTTGCATTTGAGACCTTTATGGGCTAAATCAAACTGCACCTTTTAGATCAAAAGTGAGCAACGCAATTCAATCTCTACCACGAGATGCATAAGGATTATTTTTGAATGCATATATATTTCATATTAATTTAAAAACATATTATATGAATTATTTTTTGAACCTTGCAGGAAGCGAATGCATAAATTCAAAGTCAGGTACCACGTGAAGGTCAAATTTTTTGATTCGATGAAAAATATGTGCCAATCAACCGATATCTTCCATACACAACCAGAACAAAAATTATGTTTTTTGTAAATTAAAATACCACGTTCATAATTAATTTATTGTGTTGATGGTTAAGGACGGAAAAATTAAGTAGCTTTAAAAAAATATATGGATTGAAACATCATTGAAAATGCACTATATATTTTGTAATTGATAACATTGATTATTTATGTAATAAGTGATCTAGCATTTATTTTTCAGAAAATGATGTTATTGTATGTAAAGCTATTAAAAACTATATCTTAAGGAGTGTTTGATATTATATTAAAGTAATATTTAAATAAACTGATCGCGTTATCAAAAATCTTTGATTTATGAAATTTCTACCCGAATTGACTAATATAAATCATAAAGCTTTATTATTTGTTAAAAAAATTATAAAAATAATTAAAAATGATTTTTGTCACCTTTAGTCAATTGTAAGCAATACATCGAGTTTAAAAAAATGATCACAAATTAGTTTATAATTTTTAAACATACATAAGTAAATAGTTTACTAAAATACATAATAAAACAAATACTTTCGACGCATCTAGTTTTATTTTATTAAATAAATATAAATATGGACAGAATCGTGAAATATTAATGGAGTGAAGGTCAACTTAGAGCCAAAGGTTCTTAGTTCCGTTTCCTGACATCGAGATATTTGGATAGCTAAGGAAGCAGATTTCAGCAATATCCTGAGTGCAAATATCCTGTCTCATTTTAATAGAAGAAACTTGAAATATTAGTAGTTAGGCTTCGTTTGAAGCATGTGCGCAGCGTTGATATGAGTGGCACGCAGTTAGGGATATTTGACCTTATTTGTTTAACTATATGAAGCAAAACATTAAAGGTTTTTATAAGCATCTCTTACACTAGAACTCGACTTTCCACGTGCCTTATTACAATTTGTATTGAATATACGAATTTGACAGTATGAAGTCCATCGTGCTGGTCTCCGAGGCTCACAATCGATACAATGAGTCCTGACCTTGGTAGTAGCTAATAGATCTCAACTAGCGTCTTATGCAGTTAAGGTTATTTGACCTTATTTGTTTAACTATATGAAAGCAAAACCAGAATGCTTTTTATATGCATATATTACACTAGAACTCGACTTTCCACGTGCCTTTTTACAATTTGTATTGAATATACAAATTTGACAGTATGAAGACCATCGTGCTGTCTCCGAGGCTCTCAATCGATAAAATGAGTCCTGACCTTGGTATTAGCTAATAGATCTCAACTAGCGTCTTATGCAGTTAAGGTTATTTGACCTTATTTGTTTAACTATATGAAAGCAAAACCAGAATGCTTTTTATATGCATATATTACACTAGAACTCGACTTTCCACGTGCCTTTTTACAATTTGTATTGAATATACAAATTTGACAGTATGAAGACCATCGTGCTGTCTCCGAGGCTCTCAATCGATAAAATGAGTCCTGACCTTGGTATTAGCTAATAGATCTCAACTAGCGTCTTATGCAGTTAAGGTTATTTGACCTTATTTGTTTAACTATATGAAAGCAAAACCAGAATGCTTTTTATATGCATATATTACACTAGAACTCGACTTTCCACGTGCTTTTTTAAAATTTATATTGAATATACGATTTGGACAGTCCGAAGACCCTCGTGCTGGTCTCCGAGGCTCACAATCGATACAATGAGTCCTGCACCTTGGCAGTGGCTAATAGATCTCGGCTAGCGTCTTGAGACAGCTGGTGGCTGAGGCTAGGCCTCGGTGAAATGTTGTAAATGTCCTTAAAATGGCGGGAAGCAGGCAGCTGCGCGCGCACGTGCCCATTCAACTATATCAGACAAGTTTTTATGCCCCCCCGCACTGGCTCCAAACATTTACTAGCCGCGGTCCCTGCCTGAGCACATTGAGGTATAAACAAGACTCAATGTTGAACTACTTCTGTTGTTGTTAATAAAATAAATAAAATAATAATAAAATACTTGTTTAGTGTAAAGTCTTACAAACAACTTGTGAAACTTTGATATTTTAACATAAAAACATGTAATGATATTTTAGGTTCTTGTTTACAAATCTCTAGTTGTTATACTTTGAGTAACTAAATATATTTTTAAATCTGCAATGAAATGGTGTTACTTTTATTACGAACGTAGATTCTGAAATGCATAATATTTAGTTCGTGTTTGTGATATGACCAAAATGCGAATCGAAGGTTTGAAAGCACAATCCATACGCGTTTTTTCAAGGGGAACTGGTGGCAACTATTATTCTCCCCCTCTTTAAGTACAAAACAAACCGAGGGGAAAAGGGAAAGATAATGACTCTTACACTGTTCTGTATAGGTAAATACCTCGCCATACGCATGGGGGAATAATTGTTATCCCCCTTCTTATTAAGTAGTTTTAATAGGGGCAAGGGAGACGAGGTGCGCATTCAATGGCCGCTATGGTAGTGTATGTTGTAATCGAAGCCAGGTGGAGCTGACCCCTATGCTTTTTCCCCCTCTTTTAATGTAATGGGCGAAGGGAAGAAAGAGAAGATGTATGATGAAAGTCACGTACTTTATTCAGAAGTATTTTTGTTATGAAGTTTGGTGCTTTTTTTTAGGATTATCTTTAAATCTGTCGATTTATGATGCCTGCTTTTTGTACTTCATTTTTATAATAAAAAAATATGACACAAAAATAATTTAAATTATTTTGATGTGATCGGTGTTCTATTAAAAGTCAGAGACCTCTAACCCAACTCTTCAATGCATGCTTTAAAAATGCTGCAGTATTAATACCAAACGATTTCTGTAAACAGTAGCTTACAAACTATATCATAAATATTACCAACTTAACTTGTATTTATAATGTTGAGTTTAGTTGATTTTTTTAGAAATACAAATCGTAACGTTATTACACAGATTATGTATGATTTCTTATTTACGAATACTTTGCTATAAGATAGAACTGTACAGATTTAACAATGTTTTTTTTTTTTTGTATTATGAGAAGTAAATCAAAAAATAGATTTGTTGTAATTTTTTTTTGTTTAAGGAATATAATCAGCGTTTAATAAAATAGAGGTTTCCTTGTAGCACCATTAAATCTTCTTTATCAAATCTCCCGAGAGTCCAATTTAATCACGCTTCCTATCGAGGATCCTCGAAATCCACCGCCCGAGCACCTTCTTGGGCTCCGGCGCGCCGATTGGTCGCCGCGCGCGTGACGCGGGGCGGCTGTGCGCGCATCTGCCGCCCCGCACCTGCGCCCCTGCGCCCCCTGCGCCCCCCTGAGCCCCCCTGCACCCCCCTGGACCCCCCTGCGCCCCCCTGGCCCCGGCCCCCCCGCCCCCTGCGCCCCGGCCCGGCGCCCCGCTCGCCGCAACCGCCCGCAACCGCGCACCCCGCGACAGTCGACCGACTTGCAATTACCCAATGCGTAAGCGATCTTTTACTTATCCGCTACTTTTTTTTTTTTTCATAAGATGATAATAATTATAATGATAAAAGTACCTTTGTATATTGTCTTCACTTTGAGTTTGTTAAAATTATTTGCATTACTAGTTTCGACCCAATACACTGGTTAAGCATCTGATGATGACCCAGTGTATTGGGTGAAGTGAAGACAAAATACAAAGGTACTTTTATCATTATAATAATGGATCTTCACGAATCAAATCCCTTGTCCCTCAACAAGATGATAATCATTACAAACTGTAGTCAAAATAAATACTGTATTGTAATATAAAACATATTACAATTCTAGGCTATACTATTTTGAAATTTGACTTGATAAAAAAACGATGCAATATAAAATATCAATAGTATTTTAAAATAATTGCAAGTGCAACCGATGCACATGCTCTGCCTGTTGCGTGCCTTATAAACATATACAGATTTTACCTTGCAAAAAAATTATAACATACGATACGACCCCAATTTTGTCGAGGCAGTGACGTCATTTCCTACCCATGTTCTTTATTCCCGATATCACCCCTAAGATTCGTGGAGAGGGGTAACGTCGATGAATTGAATATCATTATACAAAAACAGGGAGCGCAATCTCAACCATTTATAATTTAACTTATAGCTACTATAATTTTAGAAGAAAAAATATAATGCATCATAAAATTTTATTGCAATGGTTATTTCAGGGACATGTAGGGCAAATTCTACACCGCAGCTGCTTATCTTGAACTTATATTTTAAAAAGCTCTATTATTAAAAATTAAACTTATATTTCAAATGTGCCCCGTCGCAGGCTGTGTGCACAGACTTGCAGGTTTGTCGTTAATTTTCACGTCGTCCAATCAGTCGCATCAGGCGAAACTCCAAATCATGCTCTCCTGAAAAACTTGATTCCCGCACACCTGTTGGCGCACACAACCGGCCTTGCCGCGCTCACCTCCGCGGCAAACACCAATAAAGCCACGACAATAATAAAACAACACGCTCCTGTACATACCGTAAAATTACAAAATTGAAAAACTTGGATTTCCTTTTAAATTTATTTCACTGACGTAACCACCCACTCGATGTTGGCCGCAATTTGTAATTCTTCGAGTAGTTTATTTTTTTAAATTTTAAATGACGATTCTTTGTTTCGGTTCTATAAAAAATAATTATATATTAAAAACTTCCCAAGTTGGGAGCCTGCATACGAATAAGAGCAATAAGCTTATAAATTATTAATTTTTTTCAAGTACGGAGTGAAGGAAAACCTCTCATTTTTTATGTGAGTTTCTTGAATATAACAAGACAACTTCCTTAACCGCAACAATTAGAATATATCAGTAACTGCTGTAGATTTCTTCATTCTTAACTTATATTAAAATATATTTAATTAAAGCTTGTTGTTAACACTTAAGCATTAATTAATACGAGATCATTATAAAATATAAATATAAATAATCGTATGTTTTGTCAGTGTTTCTTTAATCTTTAGACGTTTCGGCTCTCGTATTGGAATCATTTTCCGGAAGTGCGGTGTCTAGTCTCAGGTAATGGCACAAGTACGAAAACCGAAACACTGGAACACAAAACAAAACTTCCAAAAATACGCATTTTAATAAATTTTAAAAAATTATGAGTGCTTTCAATTTATTAAAAATTTTAACGGTTGTAAACAATATTCATTAAAAAAATGGCATCTAAATTTCAGCGAATATCAATATAATTTATACGATTTTTTTAAATACGAACAGTGACGATACAATTGGGTCTTCTTTTGGACTATTAACTATGACTAAACCATAAAAAAACACACAAGATAAAGATACGATTTTGGCTTATTGCAAATCGGTTGCATGTTGCGTCTCTGCACGTGTAGCCGGCTTTGAGGTCTATATGAAAGGTCCAGCATTGAAATACTAATTAAATAGACATATTACTAATATGATTAGGCACATTAGTTCATACATAGAAAATGATTTAAAGAAACTCTCAGATTCGTGATTTGTGTGGGATTTGAACCCACATCCCCTAGTTTACATGACCGATGTACCAACCCTTGTACTAACGAATCACTTCCGTTTATCGAGAATTTTTAACAGTCATACTCTACATATGAACCAATGTGCCAACCAATATTTAGTGATTTGCAAATAGACATAGGTAAAACACGGGGTACTTAAAGTTTATTTATTTTTAATCGCTGTCGCAATGTTGACATCATCGGTTTGAGTGAGTCGCGCGTGGCGCCTGGGCTGGGCTCGCCAGCTGCTCTCCTGGTTGTCAATTACGCGAGAATGCCGGCCATCTTGGCGACTTTTGGCTACTCTTGGCGACTCATGGTGACTCCCCCTCCCACCCCCGGCTGAAGGATTTCGTCTTTTATTTTTACCCACCGACAATGATTCCAACACCTTGTGCAGATGATGTGTCGCAAATTAACGGCTGTCAACATTTTTGGCTGCCCATCAATAATCGATTTCTCTTCATTTAAATTTAAATTAACCGCGTGTTACAAAATACCCGCATTTATAATAATTGAATTATATTTTAAACCGAATTTGTGCTAAACTTTCATTACCGATTTTTTTTTCTTTTGAACTGCATGGGTAATTTTAAACGTGCGCGTGATTTGATGATGCCAATATAATCGGATTTGAATCTGAAATCTCATTACTTGCATGTGAGCAAAAGAAGCCTCTGTGTGAACCACTAATATGTGATTTTTTATATTGTTGTTGTAATGATGATTTAGCATAATTTTGATGACTATTAAGAATACTTAAGATCCGCTTTTTATTATTATACTGGCTTATTTTTTGAGCGTTGGTTAAATTTATGAATATTCATTCTTAAATTCTCGTTAACTCAAAAACATTATTAACATTTTAAAAAAAGGTCCCCTTGTTGGCGTGTGCATCGAACCGTCCACTCCATGCACGTCTAAAAGCTACACATCGATCTCAAATATTCATGTAACTATTCTTTTCCACGTCTTTGTGTTTACTCCACGAGCGGAAGACATGCAAGCTTATCTTAACGAAGAGTCTACAACCATACCACTATGTAAGTGTGGAAAGCCATATTGGAAAAAGCTTGTAAGCAACCAATTAGTAGTGACTTGGTACTTCTCCAGAATTTGCCTTTTTGTACACAAAAAATCTAATTAGTAGATTTTTTATCGAAAGAATTTAGTCTCCTTAGAATTTGATATTATATATAAATAAAACAAGTTCGTAAGTATGCTTACCATTGAAGCATGAGGTAGTAAATTAAGACATTGATTTTCATACTCAAACTCCTTTCATTTTCAAACTCGTATCGAAGGAAATGCTTCGAAACGCATTCAATACTGAAAATGAGATCATCATCAGTATTACTCTATTGAATATATTTATTGAAAAACCTAACGAGGACGCAAAATTTGCACCGGGAGTACAGTAGAATCAAATTTCAACAATCTCTATAATAATATAATTACTGTGCTGTAATATTGATAATGACGATTCAACTCCAATTTAACCCTAAAGTCATTGTCAAGTACTAGCTGAAGAGACTAAAATATGAGGACAAATATAATGCGGTATAAAATTCTGACTGTAAAACAGTGTATCAGTATCGTGTGGACAATAAACGCAATACTCTGTTAATAGCCTGAAAGATATACAATACAACCACAATGACTATTTCAATACAACAAATTCATTGAGCATTTCGATATATTTAATTGATAAAACTGCTTATTCAGATTTTGATTCATCGCGTGTCACTGACGAAATTCAAAAAGCAGGTGTTGAAATAATAATTTTAAAAAATTCATAACTTTATAAAATGTCACGGTATATATATTTTTTTATTTTAAAGTTCACTCAATAACCTGTGCAATTTTAACTTGACCGTGAAGTCATTCAAAGGGTAGGTTTGGAGTAATTTAATAATGGCCCGTTATGTAATTCCTCGTGGCCCACGCACGCGCCGGGGAGGATATTGAATATCTCTCGTGCGTTTGGCGCAATGTGGAAAATGCGCGTTGCGTGACCGTCGGATCCATCTTGTGTGACGTCACCGGGCACATGTCCCTTCAAAACAATTTTTTGTGCAACGAAATTCGTGGCATAGTCAGTATGTCGTGGCTCCGTTGGACAGTGGCGTGGCGTACAATCTGCATCAGCAATAAATAAAATTCAAATATATTTATATCATGATACAAAACATAACATACACATTTAATTAATCTCAACAGAATTTATTAAATATTTTTAAAGCTTTCTTTTTTATCTAACTACTCTCTCTCAATATATATTTTTTCTTCACTTTGAGTACATTATAGTTTTTGCTTGACTAGTTTCGACCAACAGATTTGGTCATCATCGGATGCAGAACAAAACTGTTTCGGTCAGATGATGATGACCAAGTCTGTTGGTCGAAACTAGTCACGCAATAACTATAATAAACTCAAAGTGAAGAAAAAATACAAAGTTACCCTTATCATCAATAAAAACTTATCTTCACTAATCAAATGGCTTGTCCCTCAACAAGATATCTAAATATTGATATCTGGAATTGTAAATTTTCCTAAAAAATCATCGATGGCATCTGCTATTTATCACAGTTAGAGTTATTATTGGTAAAAATAATTACAACAAATAAAATATATTTACATTAAGTCTGTCACATCATTTTGTGTGTGATCTTTCTAAATCATTATTTACCAGAACATCGAACTAAGGACCACTCAGCCAAGAATCACCAACAAGCCAACTGATAAATTGTAGACTAAAAACTAAATTCAATAGTTTTGCTAATGATTTATTGATATTATTTTAAGTATAGTGTTATTGGTATACTAATTACAGTATGATTAAACCTATAATTTTCCATGTAACCTTTGTAGATAAGCAATTTAGATTACCAGAAATAATTCGTGTTAATGTGTTCCTTCTGCGGGTGGGACGTTCTTATAAGTGCGCGACCGTATGCTCTGGAATATTCGAGTGTAATTAACAGGTATGCAGGTACCGCATGCTGACATGTGCATGCATACACTGCTTGCATGTAATTTGTCCTGCTGGGTGCAAGTAATGCAGTGGCAGCTGCCAATCTGATCAACACAGAAGCATGCGCTCACTCAGTGGCACCTTTATTACACTGCTTGCACTTAAATAAAATTTACCAAAAATACTACTTGTAACACTTCAATTCGTTCTAATTTTGTGATCTTATAAAATAATTATTTTCACGTTGAATGTATTGAGTTATAACTTTTTAGTCTTGCATTTACCCGCAGATGATAGGACAATATTAAGTGTTCCACACTTTGGACACAATATATATAATTATAGCTACTGTAACGAATCTGAAATCTTAAGATCTTAAGACGTGGGAAGTCCATCATTTAACAGTAGACAAACAACGGCTGAATTCATTCTACGTCCATTCATCCGTGTTAATTTAAATATAAATAAAAATTAGTAAAATTTTATCGGTATCACGTTTCTTAAACCGCCACATCGAAGTTCAACTCCCCATAAATAATCAAAACAGACATAATATCAGTTTCAGTACGGACCGGGTTCCGGCCGGTAGGGAACCGGAAACAGTTGTGTGATGCTCGTCGTGACCTACATACTGCGGAAATAGAACCGCCTAGGCAGCCACTTCCGCCGCACCCCCGACCCTGCCAGGCTCCATTTCTCAAGGTCAGGAAATGCATTGAGGCACTCTACTGAACAATGGCATTTCATCATCGAGAGCCATAAATATTCATGTTGTATTCAAATATCTGCAAGGCTTTTTCTCAAATCATTGAAATCGGTTTGTCGTTGCAGTTACTTTATTTGTGAGGAATATTTTTCCAAATATCATAAAAAATAGACACAAAACATGGAAATGAAAATACTGATTTAATAATAATAATGTGAAGTTTATATTAACACAAAAAAATGTTGACTTTATAAAACAGTTTTCTTATAATATATAATGTTCATTCCTTGAAATAGTATTTGAAACGTACAATAACTAAATAAATGTAATCTGTAGTAATCTTTGTTTTGTATCTATAACTATTATTAAGTACGTGCTAATCAAAATTATGTTAATCAAAAGTAATATTATTGAACACATCAATAGTAATTAATGCAAACGTCATGCATCGAATGCTCTGTCATCAATATTAGTTTGTGATGTAATTGGTTATCATTGTTACTAGTTCGAATGTTTTATTTTCAAGCGAAACCATGCGAGGGTTAATTTATAAAACGTGCCGGAGGGGGAGGGTGGAGTCCCTGTTTATTGTTCACTGAACTACCCCCCTTTATGATGTAAGGGTTGATATTTTAACCATTAATGATACATTGAGTTCATAGTGCAATTCTATGTGGAATACGTACAACAATAAATACTTATTATAATTATTTTCAAAGTTTGTAGTAGTTTTTTAGTTTCAAAAAAATTGTGTTCTTCGTATTTGTCGTATTATTTATTAGTCCTCATGATTGGTTGTATATAAATAAAATTGCCATAAACATTAAAAAAAAAACATTACAAAAAAAAAAAACATAAAAAGAAAATAACAAAAATTATTAAATAATAAAGGACCTAATTTTTTATTCACAATTTTACATGAAACTAGAATACAATGAAAAAAAATCATTACTCAAAACTTTCTTAAATAGTCTTTAAACGAGTATCTTTTAAAATGAGAAAAACTAATATTTAAATTATTAAAAATTAAAATTTAATAAATATCTTATTTGCTCGCGGATCAGTTTAAAGTTTACAGGTAACATTAGAGGTAGAGAATGCCAACTCGATTTTCTGATCCAGTTCGAAGAATGTCTTCTCCAATAAGACGGGCTAAAGTTGTATCAAAATTGAACATGTTCCAACTTCTAAAGATCATTCGCTGCTATATATACAAACTCTTCATGTGTGTCAGATAAATCAGTTTTCATTGTTCGAGTGCACGCAGTCTCGAGTTTAAGTACGTCACACTGTATATTTACATTCGATATCTTCATAAAGATAGATTAGTACATTAATAAGAACCGTTGAATCTAGACTAAGAGAAGAGAGATTTGATTATTGTTTGTACTAAAAATCTAAAAAAATATATAATTATTTACTTAAGGGTAATTTCTGTCATGTTTTGATCAAAATAAAAAATACCGAGATTTAATTATATTAAAATACATTCATAATAAATTAAAATGAGATTTAACTGAATAATCGCATTATATATTGGTAAAGAATAAATCTAATATTTTTCTTAGAAATACATAAGCGAATCATTATTTTTCCAAAAACAAATATATTATAATGTGCTTACTTAGAACATTACAGTATAAAATATGAACTGAAAAAGCAAAAAAATACAATTGTCTATATATTTACATGTTATTTGGTATTTTAGATACATCTTTGTCTTTTTTAGAGGTACGTTACTATTTTTTTTCACGAAAAATACTTAGTTGAAATAAGGAGTACGTATATTTTTTAACGTGTATATATACTTGATGCTGCAAAATATGCATTCAATGATTTAAACAAACGTTTACTGTTTTAATTTATATTAGCCAATAAAATAGTTAATATTTTTTAAATTTTTATAAACTAATTAAACTTAAATATGCTGTGTTGGTTCAACTTAACTGATTGTTACACGGAGTTGTATTTTCATAATTCAGAACGACACACTCGTCGCACTTCTAAAAAACTCATAAATTTCAAGACGAGCTCACGAGGTACGATTAAATTCTTATTATATTATGAAAAGCGTTGATATTATCTAAAGTTACTACATTTTAGACAATTATACTGCATTTTTAATCTTCTTAATGACTTCATTATATAATTGTTTGATAAATTATCTTCATGGAAATAAAAAAGTCTCCAGTGTCCCAACGGCGCGGTGTATTCCTCGACATTCTTGCCTAAACATGTTTTATTATTTAAAACTGTTAATTAATGGACACGAAAATCTACTTTCTGTCCACCGTGCCTCTATTGACTGTAGCTATTTTTGTTGCTTTGCAACATGTTGACAGTCACAAATTATGAAATATACCAAGTTATTCTCTAAAAAATACCTTCAAATAAAAAAACTAAAACAATATGGTCTACATGTCGCACATATACATAAGTTTTCTTAAATTTTTCCTTGTGATGTTTACTGAGTAATTTTATTTTTTTAATTTTTCCAGTTGGATTTTGTGCTATGATTATATTATAATAAATTTTACTTTAACATTGCCAACGCTATTTATTCACGATATTTTGATTCTGCCATTAAAGCTGCATTTTTATTTATAACCGCCTTATAGTTTAGTGGCTCACCCGCTTGCTTGCCGACCATGAAGTCTCAGGTTCAAATCCAGATGGATTAGTTTATTATTAAAGTCAATTTAGATTTAATTTTTTGTTTTCATGTTCAAAAAAACCAGAAATTCTTCGTGAAAACTCTTCTCTTGTATACCAAGATTAGAAGCAAACACCCTCGCAATACCCTCTCTAGGTCTTATATTAACTTTGGTTAGTTTAATGACTCCTGCTCTTGTAAAAAGTTGCGAGTTCTTTATATATTCATGTTAACGATTAAAGCAACACACTTCAAACTCTTGTTATAAGTATCATCAAAAGCTTCAGGGCATACAATAGGCGTGACGACAGTATCAAAGAATCAAAGAAATAATTATTTTAAGGGAAAATACATATTAAAAGGATTTAAAAAACTGATTTAGTTTTATTTAAAAATCTAAGATTAATAAGATTTTCAACAAATTAAAAGGTTAAAATACTGCAATCGGCCATTTTGACTGAAACACCAATCACAGCGCATGACGTCATACCACCGTAAACAACTCTATGGTATTCAAATTGGTCTATGGTTTTCAATGCAAACACAATGACACGCCAGTTGAAATGTTAGTTAATGACGTCAGAGCGGACGCGATGACGTCACGCCTCGCGATGTCGCGTTTTCGCGCACTTTTGAAAAAATATTATAAAAATGGCTTTAAACATCGTTAAACTCTAGTTTTTTACCGAAATAAAGTTTTTTTCGTAAATAGTAAACGTGTACCCCCATTATGGAAGAGGATTTGAAAATCTTTCGTCATGCCTATTATATGCTTCCCTTAATTTATAAAAAAAATCGGATATGGTGTCGGAAACGGTTAAGTCGATCGAATTTGATAATGATTTGATTAAACCCTCCATTGGTGCGTGTAAATCATCGATCCTTAGACTCGTTGCTTTCTACCCTGGGACAGGTGAGAGAACATCCCTCCCGCTGCAGGTGTTCCTGCAATTAAACGACTGGCCGGTCCAATCAATGTGCAGGGCCTTAATTTGTTTTCAAAAAATCTCAGGAAGTACCTGCTTAATGTTTAATTGGAATTTTGATTAATCAGTCTTTAAATTTGATGGCGTGCAAGCGCATTTTGATGGAGTTTCATCAAAAGATTACTCATATAGATAACGCTATTATATTTTATGATAAAATGTTGAATAATGAGATCGTCAGTTTTTTTTTAAACGACCTGTAATAAAATTAGCATTTTATTTCTTAGTGTATAAAACATCCTTATATTTATTTCATTGAAATAACATTAATGATATCTCGATGATGACATGAAAGAAAGTAAGCATTTTTTATTAGCATATTAGTAAAGCATTATAAAAAAAATATTTAAAATTACAATAATGGTATGTTGACAAAACACGATTGAAATATTTATAAATTTATTTACAATGAGCATATTCGAATGATATCTTTATGACTGTAAATTATGCCTTACTTTATCATTTTGCATTAAAATATAAATATATAGATTTTTAAATGAATGTTTGAATTAAACATGAATTTTTAAATACTAAAAACTCGCTTTAATCGCTTAAATAAAGTACAATTAACAACAGTCACAAATATTTTAGGTATACAGATTCCCGCTTCAACAGATTAACCCTAAACTAAAAAATTGGACTTATATGGCTGTATTTCAATTTACTCATTACTCAAACACTCACGACACACTATTTTTTTAATATTTATTATTTGTTGCTGTATACAAGATTTTCGTGGCATTGGGGTCTTCGCGTCTTCCGAAAAACTCGTCCAAAGCCAAAATCACTTGTTATAAAAAAATATTCGTAACCTCCTAGCCGTGTGGCTATTCACAATTGTTGACTGTCTGAAAAGTTGGCGGTGTGTCTGCTGAAGACCTCAAGTCTTCGCGTCATCTGAAAAACTCGCCCAAAGCCAAAATCACTTGTTATAAAAAAATATTCGTAACCTCCTAGCCGTGTGGCTATCCACAATTGTTGGCTGTCTGAAAGGTTGGCTGTGTGTCTGCCAGGCATAGAGCACGGCGCGGACAACGCTCCTCGGAGTCATTAAGTTGCTCGCCGGCCGTGGCAGTAACTGTCGCGCGACACGGTCACTGAGTACCCTTACTTCCAGACACCGGCACAGGCAGTCCCTCTCGTTCGTCTTCGAGACTTCAGCGAGTAATAATTTCGACATGTGAGATATATATAGCACTATTTAAAAAAAAAATCTTTAAATTCGTTTCAGTCCAAGCCTCGACGCTGCCCGATCGGTGTGAGTGAAGTAACACGACTTTTCTCCCAACGGCATTGCGATTTGTTCCCACACTGAAATAATCTTAAGCAAATATCGAAGAGGCTCTGATGAAACTATGATTTTAAAAAAATATATATTTAACAAAAAATTAAGTCCATTTTAAATGTATTCAGAATATCAAGAGGCTCTTAGAGACACCGTGTTTTTTTGTTGTTGTTATAATTTCAATTGCCTTACAATTGATGTAACTGAACGTTGTATATGGTGTCTACAATAACGTTAGGTATTTTATGACGTTCTCTTTTATGTTTAGAGGCTAATAGCCCACCAAATAGACTCCAAGCGGAGGGAAATCTAGTTCACGTAAATAATAATCCCACCAAAAGAAGAGCACAATAAAAAATAACTGTCATTTTCAAATGATGTTCATTAGCGACATCCACCGCAAGATGCCTCTAACACGGCGAAGCAGCCTCTAAATAAACAGCGATTTCTAAAATGCAGAAATAAGAAAGTTAGGCTTATTTTTCTCTTAACTAAACATCAGCGGCGAGTAGTGATTTTTTAATCCGACCAAGCAATTCTATGCATAGAATACAAAAACTCTCATTTAAATGGCGTAGTATTACTCTTTACAAAATGTATGTAGATTATTACGTTTGAGCCATAATTGTAAGCGTATAATTTATTTATTATATCACTATAGATTATTTTTTATGCAACAAAATGTTAATGATTTATGATGACTTTAAATCACTATAGATATCAATAGTTTTTTCAAAATTTTAATTAATAATTTTACGCGAACTTATAGTTATAATGATTTTTAAAAACTTTATAGGATTATATGTTACATATTTTTTTTATATCGTATAGCTATAAGTGTTGCTGTAACGGCATAAAATATATTGGGCTGTGACGTCATTAAGTAACGATTTTATATCCCGAGTATATTACAAACGATGCACCTAAAACTGCATAGCATCAATCACGCCACGATTAGCTTACATCATCTTTGAAAATGAAAGCATCGCGTTGTAATAAACCAAATTCGATTTATCAATGAAGGATTGTTTAATTTTATATATCAGATTATTGCGTAGAAGGACCCGAGGACCCCCTACACACACTATTTTTTCCTTAGAAAACCATGAACACACTGATTCAGTATGAGTATATGCTCAGTGAAATGGTCGCCAACCTCCTCTGAGAGGCACTTGATGAAGAAGAATAAGATTATTTTGATGCCTGATGTTTCCTCATTTTTTATAGTAAATCAGTAGAATGCTATCCTAACAAAGTAAGGTAATGAAAAGGAAATGTCCGTCCTTGGTGTGAGTGTCGCAAGTTGGTGTTCCCACAGACACCCAACTCCGTCATTGTCTATTCCCATTTAAGGCCGGTAATTTGACAATTTTTATTGACGCAGTCGTCCCATTTTGTTAGAGCCATTGCGAGAGCTGAAATTATAGTCCCGGCGACCTCCGTTCAATTATCTTTATTATATGTTTTTTTGTTCGTTTTGGCAGAAAGATATCCGTGGATCTGTGCCTGTTAGAAACTTATTTTCACTTCTTTTTTTTTATTGGAATTCTGGTGAAAAAAACAAGTCCATAGATATAACCATACAAATCAAAACCAATACGAAATAATCGACTAACTATTATTTACAATGATTTTATTACATATTATACATAGTATATATATACATATATTCTGCATCGTACCTATACAGATTACTGACAAGTACTATAGTATGATTTCAATTTTTTTTAATATTTGCGTTTAAAATAAAAAAAAATGCATTAAAACTGAATGTTGTAAATTTTAAATTAAATCTTTATCTTTGCGATTCTTTGATTCATTTTCTGAATTCAATTGATATTTGAAGTGATGCAAATACTAAAGCGATTTGCATGTTTTGAATTATAAGCTTGTTTATACTTAACCTTTCGATAGAACTGAATTAATTTTTATATAAATTCACTATAAATAATGTTTGTACCAAAAATTATGATATAATAATCCTCACTTAAAATATAAGAAAAACGTGTACTTTTCATCTGTAAAAAGAACAAAAACCTTTGAAAGGCTGTATGAAACAATTTTTAAAACAGTTTAAACGTACAGGTTGAAAATACATAAACCTTTTAAGGAACTTCTAATAGCCTAAATATTTTTTCACTGCTAGTGGATTTTTAAACATTAACATAAATAAATAAATAATATGTTTGTACATTATTTAAATTTATGTGAAATGAAATATTTATCAAAAAATAGTTTGTATTTATCTTTGTTATAGCTATGGTCATATTTTCATTGACGTAATCTTACTGGCGTTTTCCCGTTGTTTAAATCTCTTAAAGAACCAAAATGGCATCTCATTAAGTCGAAATCAGTAACATAAATTCAATTAATTAATCGTATACAGAAAAAAACAACGCCATTAAAAGAGCAAATTAGCGAAAACTTATCAATTGTTTGCTTATCAATATGAGAAATCTTTACAATCATGAGATTGCTTTGCCCGTGTACTGTTATCAATTTATTGTTCTATTATAATATCGTAATTTAATTGTATTAATTGATTTATTGTTGCAGACTCTTAATATTCGCGAAAAGTAATAAAAATTGTTTATATCACATAAGGTCGATAATTAGCATCTGGGAACAGATTTACAAGCTTCGCGCGCTATCTCTTTGTGTGATCTTTCAGTTAACATCTCTCCATAACTTACTGTTTTTCTGTGGCTATATTTTAAACTAAAAACTTTACAATCTTGTAAACATTTAACTTTATATATAATTATATAAGTTTCAAAGCAGCCATTAGCCCAGTGTATAACACACCTGCTAAATATCGTCATTAGTTTTGATTTGAGTGCAACGCTGAGTATTTTTGATTCATTTGTAAATATTATATTTTTCTATGATAAATTTTAGCTCTGAATTCTTTCCACTCCGAACTATTTTTTGGCGATAGCTAGCTTTACTATCCACTATACCCTACCTGCAAAAATCAAATAATATTTCCTAATGGGTGTTTCATTACAAAGCAATTTATTATTTTGGGTCCAAAACTTGAATGAAATCTCGCCCGGGGCGCGTGGCTCGACAAAAAGGGAAAAAAAACACAAAAAAAATAAAAAAGGTCATTCGGCAAAGGGTGTCGCCCTTATTACACTAATCAACGGTTAGATTCTGCAAAGAATTCCTACCCAACTGGTATTTTGGTTTCCACGTATCTCACTTATCAATCAGAATTATACGGCTGGACTGCCCATTCATACAAATTTACGATTTTTAGTGCTTTCAATAATTTACCTGGGATCTATCGGCGCGTTTGAAACAATGTTGTATATTTACCTTGCATTATTTTTATATTTAAAAATAAAGACAGTAAAATTAACTATCAAAAGCATTCATATTTTCTTATTTTATGTATTTTCTGTATTACATTTTTTTTTCTGAAACATTACCATACTTGCACAAAATATTTCTTATATCATTCTAGAATACTCGTTGTGTATTAATAAAAGTGGCGGTGAAACAAACCGTTACTCATTAATTGAAAACACGTAAGTACTTATTAAATAATACATATTATACAGGGTGATTCCAAACTATTCCTAACCATTCAACCTAGCATTTTTTTAATAATTACATATAATCATTTTTAAGATAATCGATTTTTTATTTCTAGATTTAAATCGTGAAAAAAAGCACGACGCATGATGCACTGGTGCAGTATATATTTTACTAGAGTAACCTTAAATTTATTGAATTTTAGGAAGTAGTGAGTGTATTTTTTTATTTTAAAGGTGTTATATATATTTTTTTCATCCATTTTTTATTGGTGATAACATGCTGAAATCACTCTGTACAAATAGTACTATTTTTTAATTTTTTTTAATCCGCAATTGGTATTCACGATTCGGTTGGAATTCTTTACATAAGTTTACAGCCCAAAAACCGTTGTTTTTGCATCACTTACTTGAATCGATGTTTTACGGTCTAAATAGTGTGAACGAATTCCATGCGGACTTAATGAAATTGCAGAGCGTATTTCAGAATACTACGAACTATAACTGAAAATTTTTAAATATGCCATTCAACTACTAATTTATTGCTTTGACTAATTTTGAATCAGTCATATTACTCATAAATTCTTATATTTTTAAATATCCTTTCATATGCAATTGAGCTATGCATATTCAACCCTATTTGCGCCAGTTGCTCCTAATTGGATACACATTCTCTTGATGGTCATAAAATTACATATATTGAATATGTTCAATAATTGTATGCAACCGTTCTAGCATAAATATAACATTAGCACAAAACACGGAAAAAAACTATCTAAAATAATGTAATTACTAACTTCCTTTATAATTTTGACGTGGTTACTATCGAAAATATTTAAGATTTTTAGTTAATTATTAATTTCACTGACCGATCATTTTGATTGCAATTTGCTATTGTAAACTATTTTATTTTATTCCTGTTGCTTACGTTCGATTTTATAAATTTATTTATATATATAAAACGAAGTACGTTTTATTATAAAATATGTTATAACAAGGATTTTAAACCTTCAAATCATACATTCTCAAGTGAGAGTTTTATCTCGAAATACCAGATTTTTTTATTTATTCAAGTCTTACTGAACTTAAATGTGTTCGTAGATTTTTGCTGCTGTGTTATAATAAAAACAGCGTTTTTGGTGCTATATCGCGTTTTTTCTTTATAGTTCTCACGTTTCAGATCCGGCACTGAAGTCATCTTCAGGAATCTAAAAATCCTTTTAAATTTTAAATCCCAGTACCTGGACTGCAATTCGGAAGTGGAAAATGAAACGCGGTTTAAATCTAACCGTAAACAACTTGCCTATTGCAGTTTACGAAGTAGTGTGGTTATTGGTTACTCGGTGTTTATTCAGATAGCTATTGGGTCCAGTTTATTGATCGTATGGTAATTAGACAATTAAAAGAAAAAAGGCTCGTGGTTCCGCAAGGCTGGGCCAAAATGATGTCTAATTACCTGGCCCCAGCGGCGCTTCTTGCTTAACGGCCCGAGACGAATCTCCAGTTCCAATTGTGAGACAATACTTAAATATACTAAAATTAACAACCGACATGGATTAGCATATATTTACTCTAGAATATATGTCACTGGCAGGGCAATAAATATTTTACTAATCATATCATATTCCACCTGAAAACGTGGAAAGTTATATTGATCTTCGTATAAAAAGCAAAATATATTTTACTATCTTTGAAATAGAATATATTCTTTAAGAATAAAATCAATGTATTATTCAATAACCAGCCGTATCAAATAATAACGAAACATACTTTAAAAAGAAGTCTTAATTTCTTATTGCAAAGCGTCTTTATTTACCTATTAAGCAGCTATTATGGCATACATTCAAGTACCAAAAAATATATAAAAATCCATTCAATGTGTGCAAAGACGAAAATAAATCCAAACACCTTTTAAAGTAAGTCACCCAACGGTCGAGAGATTCAATATAAAAAACTGAATCCACAACATATCTCGATTTCATCTCTAAACAAATACAGCACTATGAAGTATCCTTGACATATTCCTGAAAATTTCTTTAGCTTCACATTGTCTATAACTACACTAGAATCTAGAAATAAAAGAACCTTTTGAATTGCTCTTGTGAATAAAAAAGGTACATCTTTTGCTCATGCTTTTGTTGTAAAAAGATTCTCTGGTGTCTTTTATTGTTGTTAAAAGGGAATTAGTAAACATAAGTTAAAAAACGCCTTTTAAAGGCACCCTTAATATGTATAGAGATCTCATTTGCTTGTTTTGTAATGATTTCAAAAGAATAAATCATGAGAAATTTTTTTATGTAAAATCAAAAGCTCTTATTATAGTTATCAAAAATTTCTTATAAAAATAGTAATTATTCGTTACGATATATTTGTTGGTAAATGCATGTATTTTATTTTGTTAATATGTTGCAAAGGTTTGATTAATGTAACAATCTAGATCAATATCTTATGCTGTGATGAAGTTTTTCTACGCGACTTTTCTTTTTAGACCATTTTCATCGTATTATTTTACAAACTTCTAGAAGCTTCTAGTAGTTTGTTCAGCACAATTAAACTCTTGTATTTTTGTGCTATTGTTGTATCTACATACACAAGTGAAGTAACAATTGTCTCGAACTGATTTTGAGTATGTGTGTTTGTAGAGCTATGCGCATTTTTCTCTCTGTACATCTTTGGCGAAGATTCGGTTTAGTGTAATAATCCTCGGTTTAGCGCTTGGGTGTCGTGAAATCGCATTCCTCCCGCATTCTCCACGGCTGCCCAGTCTTCGTGTGTGCAACATCGCGTTATTTGTTGCCTGTAACAAGCGGTATTGCCAGCTTGCTTTCAAAAATACGTCAAACTCACTGGGCCGTCCCGCGCCGCGGCTACGCCCCCCCCAACACGAAGAAGCAGCCTTTGAAGCACGTAGACTGCCACAAACGTCAAAAAACTAACATCAAAACTTACTTTACTAACATATCACAAACTCAAAATTTGATCTACCTGATTGTCACACAAAACGATGCTAAAAAATGATAAAAATCAAACTTGCAAATAATCCAAATTTCATGATAGAGCTGACATATATTTTATTGCTATACTACATAAAGCCTTGCACAGCTGATTTCCAAAGAAAAAATTTAACGAGGAAACTAACGTGGATACGGAATTACACAAGTTGAATACTGGCTCAGGATATATTCAGTGAATTGGTCACCAATCTTCTCTGAGAAGAGGCACGTGGAGAAGAATATACTCGACTGGTTGCCTCGCGCAGCTCTCTTGCGTGTAGAATGCTTCGTTTCCTCGTTAATAACGTGAAAATTTGTGTTCCGCGAGTTGCTCAATTTATTGCATTTGTGTTATTATTTTCATTTTTTGTGGCACATCGTTGAATTTCAGATAACAATCTTCTTCGTTGCGAAGTGCCTTTTTTTCTGACACATCCTATATGAAAATTATTGCGTGCGGGTTTCTACTCTGGTTTACTATTTTATATATTAACAATTCAATGTGAAAGTATAAATTTAGCGTGTTTCTCAACTACCCGGAATATGTCGCACTTTTCGTGTCTATAAGGTTCTACAGAATATTCATTGTTATTTTATTGAATTATCTTATTACTATAAAATGACTTGTATTTATGTCAATATTTGTAAAACACCTTAAAATATCAAAAACTATTTTTTTTATAATTTAATCATAGTTTCGTTTATTATCTATTAATTTCTTACTAACAATTGAATACAATAATTAAGTCTTTATTGAAAAATATAAAACAAAGCAAATTATGTCTTATCTTTATCCAGCTGTTGGTGAGACTTTCTTACAAAATTAATCTCCTAAATGTGAATATTGTTTAAAATATCATGATAATTCAATTCAGAAAACTTTATATATTATATTCATCGTTTATTTATTAATATTTACCGGAATTCCTAAAACAGAATCGGTACTGTAATAAAGGAACACAATTAACATTTTATTATAATTACTTTTGCATATATTTTGTAGTGCGTATAAAGAAGTAGTTACTTGTGAAATTTGCGATCAAAATACATAAAAAAAAAACCTCGTAGATTATAGGTGTAAATATTTAAATATGCAAATGATTACTTTCAAGTCATAAATTCATAAATCATGAGATTGCGGATTTCCCACCTCAAGTTGTTTTAACACTTGCAAACCCTACCTTGCCGTCTCGAGTAACACGTGTGGGCGCACGTGCAGATCATCGGCGTGTCAAAGAAATTCCCACAGTTAGCAAATTGTGACCACATGTGGGAGAATAAGGACACACCTCTGCCGTGTCGAGAGAATACGTCTTGTGTGTTTTTGATGTGAAGCGTTATCACTTTTAGAAGTTCCCTTGTGTAAGTTATGATAAAATTTCACGATCAATCACTTATTAACTATATAATTGTATGCACACATTTTTACTTTTGTTATTCTTTATACTTAAGCTATTTACTAACTAACTAAAAATTCGTTTGCCCTTAAACGTTATATGAAATATCTAATTACAGTTTAAACTTAACTATAGAGTTATGTTATCTTGTATTGCCCATATTATTGAAAAAACAACATATCAGAGAATTAATGCATAATTTTTGATTATCTTCATTTTAATACATAGTGTATTCTTGGTTTCAAATAGTAATTAGTACTGCAATACTACTGGGATTACGCACTCAAGGGATTAGCACGAATACATCTGTTTACTAAATTACCGCTAAAAACAAGTATGAGCTCGGTAAATTGGAAATTTCCTGTTGAAACACGACGCATGGATGCGGCTAAGGGATGATGGAAGGTGAGAACGAACTCGCCCCTTTGCGTTTTTACCGCCCCACAACAAAATGCTTGGAAATTTTGAGATCCCAATGTGCACGGCAAATGTTTTGGGATTCCACGGGAGCTCACCTTTTTTGTTTTTAACATCATTTGCGGGACTTTTTCGCTTTTATGGTATTTAAAACACACGTGCTAGCAACATGAGTACCGTGGCTTCTCACTTTTAAGTACACTCATTATTTTGTTTTATAGCAAATACCTCACTGATAAACCTTATGCATATTTTGATAGCACAGAAGTATAATTTATATATATAGTATTGCGTAACAATCACTTCCGCTATGATATTCGCGTTTACTCGCGATATTCTACACTGCATAAAAATATTAGCTATAAATACACAAATAGTATTTTTTTGTTAATATTTTCAAAAATTACAATTAAGACTAATAATTACTTGTATTTTTGGTACCTGAACGAAGATACTTAATAGATATATTAAAACCAAGAGATTTAAAAGCTTTGTGTCTTTCCTTAAAATTTCCAGTTCAAGTAATAAATAACAAACAGTTTCCCCAGACCAAAATCCCATAATCTTGTAACCGTGCAATTACTGCCGGGCCTCATTGTGTGCATGCCTGCCGTGCTCGTTTCCCCCACAAGTATCAAATATCCGAACCAAATTTGATCGCCTTACCTTTATTTTCAACAATTCAAGATTCACCGCAGGATAATGGTCTGTCCTTGTGCTCCCATTATTGTTCTTATCCACGATCTTTTTGTATATCTTGACTTACGACGTGAAGGTTATGGTGTAGAATCAATGCACAATTTAACTACGTTTTATAAGACGATCTGAGATTTATACTTTTATATTTTATTTTTACTAACTGATAACGAAAATCTGAAGACCTACAGCAAAAAACCAACGCGTGCTCAGAATAAGATAAGTTTCTGAAAATATTCAGTCTATAAATAAAAAGCTGATAAACTTCAATATAAGTGACTTTTATTTGAATCTTATCTATAGAGTATTGTAAAACGCTTGTGGTTTATTTATACACTATTTATAACATTTTTGTTTTTATAGGTGCACGTTAAACCAAGGTATTTATTGCATATCATTGTAAACACTCGATCCCCCTATTAAATACCGACTGTATGATCAAAAATATTATCCAAGCAATAGTTATACCTGTTATACGATAACATACTTAATAATCTTAGAAGCAACCAAGCTTATTTAAAATAATTACAAATTTTATAAGTGAAATGTATTTCGCATTACCCGTTTGCTTTACATCCAGCATGAGGACGGTCACGGAATTCCCGATGAACCCTAAGCCGGCCTGGCATTGAAGGGATGTTACATACTTTCTGGTTTACCTGAATACTGTACCCATAAATTATAATATGTTAAACATAACACAGACGGTGTTTATTTACATACCAATTATACGCTTGGCCAGTGGCTGTGATCGTTGTAGGCAATATATATATATATATATATATATATATATATATATATATATATATATATATATATATATATATATATAAATAAAGATGTCCCAAAATTAAGGCAAGATTTGAATTTGTCGCCATTTTTGCAGTAAAGTTTTGGGTTAGGTTAGGTTAGGTTAACACTTAAAAAATTTTAGGATTAGTAAAAATGGAGCGTTACACGATATAACAACGTGTTTCCATTATTGAACAATATTTTAAAAATAATGAAAGCTTGGCAGCCTTTTAAAATTTTACTGCATATATATATATATATAACTAACACAAAATTCATTTATTTTTGCATATAATGTACATATAAGTAATAATTAAGCACATACCATTAATGATTCTAACACGTATTTTGCTGGAACTGATAATCGATAGTAGATAATAATTGTTGCAACTCATTATCAATTCTTTTCATATTGCACATAAGACCGCGTAAAATATTTTTTTTTTTTATTTTGTCATGCGAAATCGATTCGCAATAATGAAAAGTATTATGGGCGTCTTAGTTTAAGTATTTCAATAAAAACCCTGCCCGGCATTCAAAGCCATGCATTCTGCGCTCGTTATTAAAAATTTTATGTTTGCGATTTTGTACAAACTGGCTATCTAATCTGCGCATTGAATGCATTCGCTGCAGGCTGGTGTCTCCTGCCCATTGTGCAAGCTCCTTGGGGTGCAGCTCGGCACGTCCTCGGGGCACAAAGGACATAACGTATTTCTCCTACCCTCCGGGGTAAGATTGCATTATCCTGAAAGCAGTAGGCAAAGGTATAACTTGTTTTCGAATCGGCCGTATTGTTGTAGATCGCGGAGAATAGAATCGAAACGAGCTGATAAAATGTTTTAATATACCGGAATATAATATGTAGAATTATATTCCACGCATTCGAGGGTGTCTTCTTGGCTACATGATTATATTATTACTAATATGATTAGGCACACTAGTTCATACATAGAAGATGATTTAAAGAAACTCTCAGAAAAATATAATCGTGATTTGTGTGGGATTTGAATCCACATCCCCTGGCTTACATGGCCGGTGTACTAACCCTTGTACTAATGAATCACTTCCGTTTATCAAGAATTTTTAACAATCATACTCTACATATGAACCAATGTGCCCAGGCCCACACAAATCACGATGATATTTTTCTGAGAGTTTCTTTAAATCATCTTCTATGTATGAACTAATGTGCCTAATCATATTAGTAATAATATAATAAACCCGTAATGGGTAATAAATACGCATCTGATTGACGTTTAATCAAAAAATCGACATATGTACAGGATTATATCTGAAGAACGTTTATGATATAACATACACGCACTCTGAGTTATAAGATCGATTTTTTTTGTATGACAATGTTATTACAATTGCACGCTTGCTATATTTTTTTATATAATGCATATATGAGGTACTTTAAAATAAGCAAAATTATGATTCCATACACTTAGATATGCATGGACGCACAGATCGCATTATAATATATATATATTCTCAAAATATTCAAAGTACTCAAAGTAAATTGCGGAAAAACCAATAAACACAAGTCGTCAAAATAGAAGTTCGGATAACCGAATATATATAATAGAAACGTATATTAAACGTATATAACGTGAATCAAAAGGATTCTTGGGAAGTTTAAACATTTACCTGATCTAAAAAATAACAAGAACTTATGTCATTTGAGGTAATGCAAGGTCATTCGCATGAACTGCACGCCGCTTATTAGGAAAATTTAATGTAAAATGTAAACATTATTTAATAAAATATTCTAGGCATTTCCGCAAGAGTAAAATTTTAATAAATATTTCGTACAATGGCTGCAATAAAAGCCACAATAATGCATCGCATGCCTCGTGCTGGGAATACGAGATGTCAGGCAGCGCGGAGATAATAGTTTACAAATTCATTTCTTGCTTCCAGCCTTTTCAGTAGCAAAATAAAATATGAAGATCAAAGGAGACTCGGTCCACAATGCATTAATCATCCCGATTCTTACGTTTCCTCCCATTTACATTAGCAGCGTCTCCAAATCAACTTCGATAATAAAGTTAATATATATTATTTGTATATGTTGATTCTCTGAACTGCATGCATTATATTGTTCTGTGTATTATTTTTTTTTAAACAAAAAATAAATATCTTTATGTTTAAACTACCATCCAGATGTTTTTGAATGGACTTCTGAATCATTTATTTCTTTATGCTTTTTATTTTACATTTATATGGGTATTATTAAACAGCACAGCCCCCTTAAAAATCTGGAAAAATAAGAGTGCTTAAAATTGATAATACTCTCTCTTTTAAAATTTATTGAATACGTATATTTTTAATATAAATTCAAATCAAATGTCAATATTATTATATAAGAATAAACATAATACAAAATATTTATTACATAGTATATTGTGTTTGTAATTAAGCATATTGATATAACTTGATTTAAAAATATGTATTTTATCAAAAGCTACGTAGAAAAAAAACATATTATTTACTACATTCATTTGAACATCTATTGCTAAATTGATTACAAATACAACACACCATTATTTTTGTCTAGTTTCGTTATATACTATTCTAAAAAATTATGTTTTTTTTTTAAATATCTAAAGTTTGATGTCAACTGGCATACAGGGGTGTATGAAATGCAATGGGGTGTATTGTCTGTTACAATTGTTGAGGGACAAATGCGAATCCATCCCTTAAGATGACTGAGGGTCCGAGATTCAGATCCCGGTAGCTTTCTGCAGGACCCTTCATACGTGAGATCATTATTCAATGACCCGAGCCAAAATAATCCGCCCCCAAAGATGCGCATAAGTCACAGAGAACTTTCCATTATTCCATCGGGTACCAAGCTACATATATCTATGCTTGTAGTCGACTTGCTATCGATTTATATAATAGTTAGTTACTTAAAAATAAAATATATATTGAATAAAACAAATAAAAGATCTTGTTGGTGGTTGATGAGTATTATATATATTTTTATATTTAATGTATAAATATACGCCAAAAGGAAAAACTCTATTACCTTATAAAAAAATAATAGTAATTCGTAAGTTTTAAATTTTTATTTGAATTCATTTTTTTTTATTGATTCACGTAATTGTCTTTGTGCCGAATGAGTATTTCGTGAATTAAACCATTATTTTTAAAAATACACTTTTGACTATATGTCAAGATAAAAAATGTTATACTTTGTCTTTTTTAAGGTATAACAATGTTGGGGAATATATAATGATTTGATTTTATAAATATTCAATATTAATCAATGTATATCGTTTTCGCATCCGCTTTTTATAGTTTTATTTAATTATAAATGCAGTGTAGTAAAGAGTACTAGTTTTAATTAACAATTTGCACAAATTCAAACTCCCAGCGTCTTGAAAGCAGCCATTTTATTTACTTGTGCAAAAAACTTCATTCATCTGTTCCCATTTTTTAGGATATACTTTTTACCCCCACGAACCTTATGAACTATCTTCATAATCTTTCGGCTCGCAGGAGACCCTTTTTTACTTTCTTATCCATAGCCAATTTTATTATATCCACTTTTTTATTGTCCTGCATTCTTCCATGCCGTGATCATAATCCTTTGCATCCTTTAACAACATTTTTAGCGTGAAGAACTTATAAAGAACTCATGCTGACTTACCCTATCGCTTATATTTCTTCTTCCCCTCGCATCCTAAAGATTTGAGTCACACGTTTCATCCCCAAAGAAATCTACCCCTGGTAACCGTTTTTTTTTTGTTCGGTTCTTTTTTTTATTTATTTTTTTGTTAAAAGTGGATAAATCGTAGGATGGAATTAATATTTTGCAGTGTTTGTAAAATAAATGCTTAGACTGTCAACAATTTTTAAAACGAACGATTTATGATATACCCGGATAGTAAAGTCCAAATTTTGAACTTTTCATTTATTTAAAATATTTATTATTGCTTGATCTTTAAATATATTTTTTTAAATATTTGATTAACATAAAGGTATTTACGAGACGATATGGAGTAAGTATAACCACGCTGATAAAATTGTTTCTAAATAAAGTCATTCATATTATAGACTGATAGTATTTAATATATTATTATTATTTTGAAGATAAGTTAGTAAAGATAAAAAAATACCGTTATTTTCTTACAAAGAGAGGATAAATACTCACCAAAATGTAAACAAATGTATTGTTATAAAGATTAACCTCTGACACTCCTTGTAAAAGGTTCCCAATTTTGACTTGCAACCCTCCCTAATGGGATCCATAGATCACACAATAGCACAATGATCCAAATCGATCAATTCGCGATAAAATCAATCTTTTGTACCGTGACATGTTTATCGGCGTGACCTTAAAAGCGGATTTTAAATTTGTTTCGGAAAAAAATAAATTATGATACACGGTGTATACCTGAATATAAAACAGATATTAGATATCGCGACTTTTTGATTTTTAGATTCCCTGTTTTTTTTTTAATTTTAATGTTACCAAAATATCAATTAATAAGTTTATTATGCAGTATCTAAGACAGACAAGTTTAATTCGTATAACCCATGATTTAAACAAAAAATATGAATCATCGTTATTTTTTAGCTCAACAGAACATAAATAATTAGTTATCATTGAAAACAGTTATAACCTACGCGAGTATAATATTTTTATTTTAAAACGATACAATCGTAACTGAAATTTTTATCCGCCTATTCTAATGCGCTCTAATTAATCTCTATTAATTAACACCTGGACGCGATTAATCTGCATAATAATACCTTACTTAATTAAATAACAGGTAGCCTTAATCAAGAAACACCTTACGGACATTTTTTTTAAACGTTGACATCTGTTTCCCTGCGGCCCAGATGGATTGGAGCGACTTAAAATCGGGCGTGCGCCGGCCGATTAATCGATGCGGTGCCACATAAAGCTGATTAAACCCGCTGCAACACCATTAAAACACACCCAAAATAAGATGACGCTGTTGGCTAATCACCGCTCGGCTGCCGGTTGTGTCGCAGCGCGTGTAGGCAGCTTTACTGATCACCTTGCGCCGGCGGACAGGTGAGGCGCCGGCCCCGCCGTGCCTTCAACCTGTGCGCGAGCAGATGCTCCCGGGACGCGTTTTGATTGCAAACTGATCAATTTCGTAGGCACTCTCTGGCCGTCGACTCTGTTTGTCTTTCGATAAGTTAAATTAATTCAATTTTTTTTATTTTTAAAAAAAAACATGAAAAAACGTAACAAAAAGTGGAAGTGCACAATCTACGCACTCCCACTTTTTGTTCTAATTCTTATGTTTTTTTTTTTTTCATTTTCAACTCTCGACTCTGTTTGTTTATCGACTACTTGAATTACATCAAATTCATTGTAGAATTATATTTATCTGTATATTTATAGTCATTTTAACATTGATTCATCGTGTAGGTCAGATGTGTCAAACTCAATTTTGCAGAGGGCCATATATTAAATTTAGTATGTGTAGGCGGGCCAGATTCAAATAAAATAAGTCTAAAAGCTCTAAAAAACATGATTCTTCTTTCTGTGACACATTGCGATCGCGGGCCGTATCTTTGACATGACTGGTGTAGGTCATATTTACGTTACAAAAAATAATTTGATTTTCAATAAAAATATATATAATTCTGCATATACAAGTATGGCTCAACTTAAACGCACACATTTTTGCATACGGAAGTATGGCTCAACTTAAACGCACACATTTTTGATATGAATTCACTGCTTTGTTAAATTTTTTATCGAAACGAAAATAAAAATCAATTCATTTTAAAACACGCTGTCGTCTCATTTAGTTCATTGGGGGTAGTTTTTGAAAAAATATTATCAGATTTACGAAAGTAGTCATTAGTTTAATTGGCGTAATGTCTTCATAATGCGCTGCCTGAATGAAAATCAAACCTACGGCTTCTGAAACCACGCGACGGCCGTGTATTTAAATCACTCGACGGTAGCGACAGGTGAGAACACACCTGCGACCACAGATTTCAGTCAATATGAACTGACACAATTACCTTTTATATCTTTTTTCTTTGTAACACTTTGCAGAACTTGTCTCTGAATAAAAAATCAATTTAATGAATAAAGATTTATTAAAATTGGACATGGAATATTTAATACGTAGCATTAACAAGCGGTGTCAAAAAACGTTTTACTTATAAGGCGAGACATTTCAGAAGGCAGCTGAATCATGTAAACATAAAATAGTTAAATACTCAATATATATATTAAGTATACATCAAAATATTTGGATTGCATCAATATTCTAAATTTAGGAGAGTAGATAGAATAGATGTCTAATAATACTCGTACTAAAAAAAAGCTGCTATACGATATATGTAGAGAAACGGATATTGAAATAAAATTGTTATCGTGTATATAATGTATTTATTCATTTTTCACCTGGGATATCAATGAATAAATCGCGTATTTGATAAAATCATATTCACATTTAATATAACCGTATCCTTTAGTTACTTGGTCCATACGAGCTGGAAAAATAAGTCTATTCTAAGTAGCTGTATGATAGACACATCTGCATTTTTCTAATTAAATATTTTACTATAAATATTTCTTTGTTCTATACATATATTAAAAGCGTAGATTTGGATTATTTTATATTTTTGAAATTTCACACGAATAATTGATTCATATGCAAAATGTTAACAAACATGCATTACAGATCTCCGTTCCCTAGTCCAAGTTTGTTTATCTCTCGCTTTAGGTACAGAATGACAATGTCAAACGCATAATGCTTTTTTTTTCGTTTGTGTTTGTCAGTGATATAATCGCTCCAGAAATCTTTGGATTCCGCATGCATTGACTATATTCGAATCTTTTATAGATGCAATGGACGTGAAGATCGTAGGATCTAGGATTTAGAATAATATACGTATTCTCTCATGGAAGCTGTCATCGATGTCATCCATCAGGATTTATGAAAGAAATCGAAATTTTCTTTGTGCCCGTTTATTACATATTCTTCACAATAATACACTTCAAAAAAGGCTGTGGTGATTTTGTATATCGGTCATGGCTCAGAATAAATGATTTTAAATCAGTAGCATGCAGTTCAAATTGATTGATAAGCACTGCGTGAAAAATATAAAAATGGTCTCGCACTTACTTCACAACTATATTTTTACTAATTTCCCACATATTTCTTAGTATTATTGGGTTATCAATTATATATATTTTAGATTCAGTTCGATAGAATTAATGCGTAGATTTTAAATTAAACACCTTTAGATAAAATTCAATACTTGTTTGTAAGTATTCATAGTAATTCGTGTGTAAACCCTATATGTATAGTATTATCCAAGCATTCCGATTTTTGGAAGTTATCAATAATAATAAAAATTAATCCAAAAAATTCTAAAGATCAAAAAAACGTAGTGACTCAATTCTTATTAATTTAATATCGTGTATATAATGGATAAAAAAAAATCTATTCTCCCCTCTAACAATGATTTTTGCAAAGGTACTCTCCAAAACAGCTGATGCTGGCCGTAGAGACTAGACTGTGATTTTATACGAACATCCACTGGCAAAATACAAGTAGACTCACATTCTAAGCGGACCGTCTTGTATAAGGTAAACAACCCTTAGAATCCAAGAAACCTTTGAAATTTGTGCAATAGTAGAAAAACGCATTGTAATAGTACGCCATTATAAATAGTCAAATGAAGCTTTGTACTTTATGCCAGGTATAATGTTATGATTTTATATGAAGAACTTTAAGGCCTCTAGCGTCCTACATTTTAGGCAAAACCTTATATAAACCCCCAGGCTGGGTGCAAGTTAGTGGCGCGATTTGTTTCTACGTCTGTAGAGGCCTTTAGCCAGAACCGGCATATATTTATATATTAAAACACACTTTAGGCGGGTAAACAAATCGACTAAACTGATGTGCGAAGCGGACGAAATTCGCGTAAAATTGCACGTGTGAAATCTAAGTCTATACACTCTTTGATTTGCATGTAGTCAAATAAATCGTTTCTTATAAAAAGTTGAACCACTTCATACACACTTTACGTATTACTTGGCATCACAACAACACCATTTTGTCTTAAAAATTGTTCAATAATTGGAGGATTATCATTCTCTGACCACTCCACTTCTTCATTGTCACTTTGTTCAGAATCACTGGACAGTATAGGTAGAAGTAACAGTAGTCCGCGGAACGGGTACTAGTACCCGCCCTGCCTTTAGTGTGTTAAGATATGTATATATATAAAATCTAGCTCGTGCGTTTGATGTTCCCCATTGAATCCCCTCACTTTTCGAATCTTCGAAATGCAGACTAGCGTGAAGAAGCCTAGCATCTCGGGCCAGCTTGCGCGTGTGCCGCGGCAGCTGTCCGGCCATATGGACGATATTCCTTGGAGCTTACCGATAAAAAATCTAAGGACTCCCTCAGCCGGACTGATAATTCCAGATAACCGAACATCTGCATACGGCAACAATACGCACTTGAAAACACCACTGTACCTATCCGAGTGCCCACGTGCCTATCCACCACGTGCTACATTGAATGAGTTGTATTGTCGTGCATTGATAAACCTTATCAGTATTCATATCACATTCCCTAGAACTTGAATAGTTTTTTAAGCTCGGTTATAAAAAAAAAATTATATATTGTACATATTCAGAGAAAAACACATATTTGCTACTTTCAAAAAAAAAATTATACATACTACATTGAAGATAACCACCACGTTTTATATCTGTAGGCAAAACTGCTTACTCTTCATAAAATACCAGATTAAGTTAGATATTAGATATCAATTTTCACAGAACTATTTATTGATATTTTCGTCTTAGTTTTCCATAAAGGCAACCTATCTCTACTGTGTTCTAAAAAAAAAAGTTACATCATATCACTGGTAGGTTAGGTTACGTTAACTTTTTATCGGTGTAATAGTTCTTATATGATCAATATTAAATAACTGGAATTTCTCACACATATCTATTATTTATTTAATATTTATATATTTATAATGTTTATTCATTGGGTCATGTTTCTGAATATATTTATATACATTAAGTACCTAACTGTACAATATCACAATACAGATTAGATACATTTCTCATCGAGCCGGCTGTACAAAATTACTACCGCGCTAAAGCACTAAAACCAGGTTAATAGTATTGTTTAGAAATCATAAAAAAAAACCCACTTACAATCAGACGAAAACAATGAAATCCAAAAAATAATTTTAATGAGTGCTTCTTATTTTTAAAATATGAAATTTACTATACAGGGTATTTCAAAACTTCTTATTACTACTTTGCATAAATACTGCAAAGATACTGTGTTTATTATTTATCATCTGACACATGTTAGTATCATTAGTATTAATTTCAAACAATTCTGTGTTTCAGTATATTAAGACTGAACAAAAATATTCTCATTAAAATCATTCAGTACTCTAGTAATATCATTGTTAACAATATATGATACTATGTTTCTCCTTCTTCATATTATTTAAGTAGCATTATACAATACTGTGTTTATCATTTATTTGTTTGTGTTTATAATCGTCTGATTGGCCGCTTCTTATTTGAGACTTTCTTATTTTACCGATGAAAATGTTCTGTGGCTGTATCTATAATCCAAAGGCATCAACAAACTTTTTAAAATCTACGCCTAGTCATAATTTTACTAAGATTTTCTTAACTGCACTGTGGCTGGAGATTATTTATTTAATATTTACAAAGCAATTATATTTTTCTCCTAATTAGCCGGTTGATTTCAGTGCTTTAATAAGCGTGAGAATGCGCTGCCCGCAGTGTTTACCCTAATAAGTAAATACGGTGAATCATAAAGTATTACCAGATATCGTTGTCTAGATCTTAATAAACTTAGATTGATCTATTTGGATTTAAATTTCTTTTTGATGACAGCATTATGAATTTTTTTTAATTAAATAACTCTTTCGTCTTAGTTTTTAGTCTTTATATCAAACAGACTGCTCACGTATAAATATAATATAATGATATTTTCTAATGGTATTTTTTTTAATATTTCAACTAAGCAGTTGATGAGACTACTGAAAAATTGCACTGTAATAGTGAAAGCTCTTTGCTTATTAAAGGCATCGTCAAACACAATTTTGATAATGTTTATGTAATAGAAAACTACAAAAATAAACATATACAACTGTGAAAAATATTGCGATTTGTATAAATTAATAAAAATAATCAGTTTAATCTAATCGATCTACTAAAGCGTCATGTATACTTAAGAGAATTTTGAATCTCACATTATTTTTTCTTTTTATTCTCCTTGTTAACTGCAAAGTCATTGAACGTTCGTCAAGAAGCAACGGTGTGATTTTAATCTTAATGGTTTTTTTCTCTATTCCACTATCGCCAGACATCCAAGCTCAGATAATCTACGAACGAGTTGTCTACAACCCCACTACTGTGTAGTGTAAGAAAACAATGAAAAGTTATTTTTTCACTCAGATATTTTTTAAGTTTTTTCTTTCCTTTGAAGCAAGAACCCCATACGCTAGCGTACTGAACCATGAGGTAAAACAAACCATGAAAATAACCACCCTGAAGTATACATAATAAATCAGAGAGATGATAAAATCAATTGCAGATACAACAACACCTGATGATTATTAATTTAATTTAAAAATTTAAATTAAAATCGCATCGCCAAAAAACTAGCGAAGTGTTGCGCCTGTCCGCCGCCAGGGCACTTCCGGCGCCAGCATCGCGTGCTGAAGTCCGCAGTTCCCATCCCTGTCTCGCCACAATGCCCTGCATGCCTCCAGCCTATCTGAGATCTGCAGCGGCTTATCTGGACATCTTCCCAGACGGTACAAATTCGCATCGCGCATGGCAATAAAAATGCCAATTCTTTTTGTTTTTGATGTGGTGACCACACCTCATACGAAATTTATTTAATACGTTAAAGAAATGTATAAACTACCTAAGAATTAAAATCTTAGCTCGTAACT
This sequence comes from Atopsyche davidsoni, assembly GCA_022113835.1. Classification (NCBI taxonomy): domain Eukaryota; kingdom Metazoa; phylum Arthropoda; class Insecta; order Trichoptera; family Hydrobiosidae; genus Atopsyche; species Atopsyche davidsoni. The sequence goes on along the minus strand of JAILWY010000006.1, from coordinate 1,090,163 downwards.
CAAAAAGTTTCAGTTTTGTGCTGCTCTCGCGAAAAAAAGTCGACTCGGCATATATTTCGACCTTATCCCTTCACTATTGCTTTTTATCTTCTTAGGCTGACTGTCCAATAAGATTTTTTTTTTATGATAAATAAAAAAGAAGAAAATACTGCACCATACATATAAAAGTTGTTCCCCAGCATAAATACTATAAAGTGTAATATACCCAAGACCTTCATATAGTCACTAGGGCTTAATTGAGTAGAACACCAGGATGCGAAAAAAAATCAACGGTTTTTCTTGTAGTTTCGTGTGTGAAAAAATTTCATAAAAGTATATTTATTTTCCGCGACGTGTGCTCAACCTATTATGGTAAAGTGAGCATATCATAATTTTGCTCATGAAAACAGAGCAAGAAGCTGTTTTGATATCGGTCGGTGTGAACTCGCATGTTAGAGATGAGCTTTCACGGTGCATGCAGCTTTTTTTCAAAACACCCAAGAGGAAATTTGCAATAACACTACCATAATCGCTACAGAAATTCTCATTAAGACATCACACAGTTTACATATATGACTATGATTTTAATCATTTCTTATATTTAACATAACAAAATTATCAATAAATAATTTAATTAAATTAAAATATATTAATTTGTGTATGTCATTTTTTTACAAATACTATGTGTATAAGGGTGCAATTGATTCTTCACACAATAAAATCAGTAGTTTTAAAATATCTTGGTCTTACAAATTTATACGCAAAAGTGGGAGAAGCTGCTGCAATGCAGATTTTAAAAAAGTGTATTTAATTTCAATGCACATTTTTCTCGTTTGTATATTTTATGAACAAACCTAAATTATTTTACATTATTATTTTTTGTGTACTCTTATTTCATTTGAAAAAATATCCGTAGCTTAAAATGTCTTATAATGTTTTATTATATGTTAAAAATGGTAATTTTTTTAACTTCCTAAGTTAATCATTATCGTTGAAAAAAATCGAACATTTACATGATTATATTATTAAAAAAATTAATGGTGAATACCATTAATTTTTTTAAGAAGAATTTCTTGTATAGATTTTTTTTAATCTTTATTATATTTTTCTACTAACCAGCTCCGCACACGCTATTAATATATTATAATTATAAGCATACTCTTGATGTAAAACCATTTTATAGAATCTAGGAACGGAAACAGATATAAAGAAACAGATGTGTCTGTTTTAACCCTTCAATCTAAAAATACCTAAACTAGTACCCTACATTTTTTTACAAAGAACTCCTCTTCTTACAACCCTTTAGATCCAAAAATACAAATCATCCCCTCACCTTATGCAAGGGAAACCAAACACTAAAAATCTTACCCCAAAAAACAAACAAGCTTCAATATAAATCGCCTTTTTTAAGAATCATTTTATCGCGTGGAACATTAAAATACTTTGTACAAAATTAAAAAAACAAATTAAAATTAAAAGTTTTACCTGATCTTCTCATCAATTTTTTTTACTTATTTGAGCTGATACGTGCACTCTTTATTTTTAACGCTAATTAATAAACAATAGCAAACGATTTCATATCTTAATCATATTTCACAAAATAGTATGCGCAGTATTGTTTTAAATTATATTTTTACTTTTTAATTGACATCGGTCGTAAACTATTTTTTGCTTCATTTATGTATAAGGAGGAAAAGCTTTTACTTGTTTCACGTATATTTTGCAAAAAAAAAAAATATGCATATGTAGTTTTTATATGAATATGAAATTAGGAGCGTTTGGTGAATAAATAGTGAACAGACTCGATAAAGCGCTCTACAGCTGACATGATTTTGTGTTCTCAGTCGCTCCTCACCAATATGTTGCATTTTTTTACGTCCCATGCCCACCTTATGTTGCAAAGCTTTGGGGGACGTATTGGCTTCCTTATGGGCGAGACTTATGCCAGGTAATTTCAAATTACCGATTAAATCAGGCTACTATTAATCTCAGAGAGGTTACAACCCTTCCATATTTCCATAAAACAATCCTCGAGAGGAAAATAATATTGATGATTATTTTTATAATTAACGAATAAGGTATTTATATTAAATTTATAATAATATTTTGTTCTGTTTGAAATGACATCAAATAAATGTATACATTTTCTAATACTAATTCATTAATTCATATATCATGTATACAGATATTTTAGAAGAGCTCTTGTGATTTGTACGAATTACAACCAATGAATCTGGGTTGTAATTTATAATATTTTATTAAAATATTATTTTTATGATCATTTTCAGTAAAATAAACTAAACTAAATGCAAAAAAATAAAACAATCAAATAAATAAATCATCAAACACGAACCTTAGTTTCTAACATTTAAGATTTTAGAAATTCCCATGCAAATAAAAGAACAAATAAACAATATTCGCACGGCAATCTAAAAATATTTTCAAAATTTACCTGTGCACACCACCTGATGCAGAAATCACCTGAATTAATCAATGCAGGGGAGCCCCTACGCAAAGTAAGGGAAATATACAATAACGTCGCAAAAAATAAAGTGATTCCCGGCGCGCCCACTTGCCGCTTCCGGTTCCCTTTTCAAAATCGGGATTTGAATAAGGAATCAAATAATTTCCAACCAACGCCGACTTCCGGCCGGGGCGGCGAGGCTCTGCGCTAAGCCTTCTTAAAATTATTTTATTTTTACTTTGCCACATGTCGGATGCACATCGTGACCTTTGACCACCTGCTTTTATATAAAAGCTTCGTATAAAATTTGAAAAATAGTTTGTAATGTGTAATGTAATAATAATAACTAATTTTATCTATTATATGATGGTGTCAAAATATAAAATTGCAGTACTTTAAAAAGATTATTTCTAATGTAAATTTTCTAATGTAAGTTTTGTTTCTACGGAATTTACTTTACACAAATTTATTATACTAATTTATTATTACTAAAAGTATGTCTATTTTTTGGATTGGACGTCAATCAGATGCGTATTTATTACCCATTACGGGTTTATTATTTTATTACTAATATGATTAGGCACATTAGTTCATACATAGAAGATGATTTAAAGAAACTCTCCAGTGCTTGCAAATGACTAAATATTGGTTGGCCTGGGCACATTGGTTCATATGTAGAGTATGATTGTTAAAAATTCTCGATAAACGGAAGTGATTCGTTAGTACAAGGGTTAGTACACCGGTCATGTAAGCCAGGGGATGTGGGTTCAAATCCCACACAAATCACGGTGATATTTTTCTGAGAGTTTCTTAAAATCATCTTCTATGTATGAACTAATGTGCCTAATCATATTAGTAATATTACTATAAGTACTCCTCAACTTTTTAGTAAAATATTTGAGACATATAAACATTTCTTTCTTGAGTGCTTTATATCAGTTTTCGTTTCTAATTATTGCTTATATCTGTTCTATCCATCCAATATGTAAGATTTAAGACAACTAGTTATTTTTATGTACACCTTATAGTTAAAGTACACCATTGACTATGTAGTCACACAGCCATTGAGTGTACTGCTCCGAAAACACATGTAGGTACTAGTAGCAGTTCACTTTAAGCAAAAAATAGAGTTCTTGTTTCATTAGTCATCATTGGTTGTTTTCATTTGTCCAGCGCTAAACATAAAACAAATGTTACCAGCATGGTTTCTCGAACACATTTGTATTAATTAATTAAAAAACCACGTTGGCAATTAAATATCTTTACGGCTTCCAAATGCCAGCATCCCATAAATCTTGCAGTGCAAAACACAAAGCATAACTCATCCCGAACATCTGTCCGCCAAAAATACACCAATGCACAAAAAATGTGCAAGCTCTAAAAAAGGCTTCGAGATAAGGCCTTAAAAAGCTGCACATTGCGTCGGGGGTGGGTGCAGCCCAGGTAGGGCGCCCCTTGCATCTGTCCGACAGCATGCAGTCTGCAGCACATGCAGCGCATGCATCGCTCTCCAGATTGTTCTCGGAGATTTTTTTTAACAGGTGATTGAAGTGTTTTATAGGTTTTTATTAATTTTATTGCCCTTATGTGCCGTGCTGGTTATTGATTTTTATGGCTTTTGAAATTAGTGTTATGTTTATGTTTTGAGCTTAAATGAGAAGGGTATTGTTTGTTTATTTTCATAAGATTGATATTTCCTTTGCTGAATATTATTTTGCCTATGTTTGATATGCTCATTAAAATATTTATATTGAAACATTATTTGAGCGACAGTTTAGTTACACTAAACCAAAAACGTGGCTACAGTACATTTGAAAATATTTTTTGATCGAATAGTTTTTTTATTTGTTAAAAATATGTTTTTCACAACCAACAATCATAAGATCAACTTAAAATAAAACAAAAAGGGTTTTTTTTTTAATTATTACATAGTGATTAATTCGATGTTTCTAATTTATTTCTCTAGCCCACTCTATTCCTTTTCTGACGTATAAAATCCTTTCACTTATATAAATCTGAAGGAACTAATATTGATTTTCATAAACATAAAACCAAAATTAATCACTTAATAAAAAAATATTTAGTTGACATTATATTATTAAGAAGTTCAATAATAAATTGACAAATTCAATATTTAAATTCATTGACATCCAAAGATACTTATAAATAAATTTTAAATTATTGTTTATAGAGTAAAATATGTATCGGATATTTTAATTCCTTGGTTGTTGAATAATTATTTTTTATAAATATTAATACTTTATATAAACTTAGATAATCAGTAAAAATCAGTCATTTAAAAGCTTCGTTTCTTAAATATGAATTTTTTTATGCAATTAAAACATCTTGCTGCTAACTGTTTATTATTCCAAAAAAAATTAAAACCATCTTCTCCAGGTGGTTTCTCAAAGAAGAACGCATCCAACAGGCTGGAAGATACCTTCAATGTGTTAGATTCTTAAAAACGCATCTGCCGATAGTCGAGCCAACTGTTGTACGAAGAAAAGTCTTTTTAACCCTTAACGGTACAAGCCCCCGCCTAGAAGGGTTGATTGATAGATCTTCCTCTTGCTTGCACCTTTCCATTTATATCTATTTAATACATATATATAACGCCTCAGTAATATATGCGTTAATTAAGATTTTATTCAAAGATTGTAATACATAGATTGTCTTTAAAAATATTTCGTTAGTACTTGATATATATATAATATATTCACCTTTGAAAATAAGAGAAAAGTTATTTTTTATTTTTTTTGTCAAAACAAAGATTTAATTTTTGTATATTAGTTACAAACTTGCATTTAAACAATGTTATTCCCACTTAGGTAAAAAGCCATGGTGGGCAATAGGCCCGAGGCGCCAGACCGCAGTAACCAGATGGTGTAGGTTTGAATCCCACCTGTATTCCCGAAAAAAATATCGATAATTCTCGTAGTTTCACTAATGATTTGTTTACGTAAAATCACATTTTCAAGGCGCATGAGTTGAATGCGGATATATTGAATATTTATTAATCGCATGTAGAATTTTTATAGCATTTAATCGTTTTGAAATATGTATGAAAATTACCGTTTTCAGTACTTCCTTGAAAAACGCATCGAGTGAGAGGAAGTGCAACAAATGTGATTTCAATTCCGGATATTCACACGCGCCCACCTGCGCAGCTCGCCGGGCCGATGGGTGTTCAAATAACAGAAGTAATGCCCCAAGAATGATCTTCGTTCTCACCGGCCGCATCCGCCACCGAATTTCATACCATTTCCGCTTCCCACAATCGCATGTCCTGTGCAAACACTCGGCACCCGCAACAAGGCTCTGCCTTATCGAAGTGCGTATTTATCAGACCCAGACTGCTTTAAAAAATCCTCAATATAATGCACCACAGCGTTCATGTTTACAAAAGCCTAAATTATTTAAATCCAATGAATTTCTCGTTGATTTAAAACACTCTGATTTTTTCGTCACGCCTTATCGTCGTGCGTATTTTATCAAACACAGATAGGACTAATTCTAAAAAAAATATAACAATACACCGTAATAAACTTCAAAGAGATTAAACATTAAAAAATTATGAAGTATTCATTTGAATCTAACAAATTGCTCCTGAAAATCTAATAAATTTGACATTTCCTCATTTTTGCCTCGTGTCTTATCGACGGGCGTAATTTGAAGAATTTGCAAATATTTCATATTGCGCCGTAGCGTTTATTTATGTATATAAAACCCAGGAAGTTATCAATGTTCATATTTGATAAAATCCAACAAATTGTTCCCGAACACTAGTAATATTTTTTCTTATCATCCTGCCGCTACTATCAATTATAAAAATATATATCCGTTGAAATTTTTTTGTATCTTGTATATACCTTACGTATTTCATGTGTAAACATATCTGAAAATAGTGCGTTTTTAAAGTGCTATACTGTGAATCGGAAGCAGTTCCAGCTTCACCTTGATTAGCATGTCTTTTTATAAACAATAGACCGTAGAATATATTTATCAACATTCCGTGATGTTTCAGACTATTTGTTCCTTTTTTTTATATTCATTGAATAAAACTGCAATATCAGATTTTTAACTGTATTTTATTGCTTTTGATATATAATATATACAAATATATTATATTAATAATAATATTATACAAGGATTTAATTTCAATTTTAATTCACCATGAATTAAAACTATTTCAAGCAGGACTCGTGCCCGTGATCCCATTATCATCACTAAATAGCATTAATTTAATAATATATTTGGAAAAATATATTTATTCATTGTCTCACATCTAAAAAATTGCACAATACACATGCATGGTATAGTATAATTCCACTAAACCGCCTCTGCCTTTATCCTTATGCAACACTTAAACAAAAATATCTCCACGGGCTTTCTCGTTTCAGATTACAAATTAAATATCACAAAGGAAGTTCATAATATCCCACCTGCAAGTCTGGGATTCATTGTGAGTTCTTTTATTCTCGTAAACTCATGAAATCCGCTATACATACAAAATAATCATTTTAATGTAGATACATTGTACAGACAATATTCTGAAGTACTTAGTGGCTACAATGAAACATTAAAATATTTAAATAATAAATATAATACAATAAGTTCAAATCTCGCCTGTAACACGCATATTTTATCTTGTCGTTTTACGTGTGAATCAATGGACTTTAATATAAAATTATACTCAAAAATTCGTTCCTTCATTAATGCATATTTTAAGCACTGAAAAAAGAGCTCTCACAAGATAAAGCGATTACTTTTTACCCTTTTAGTAGCGAGCACCTCGCATCAAGACCCAGCGCCGAAACCGGCCAATCGAAACCGCAAACTGCTTGCAAATTATACCCCCAGAAAACATATAACACGGGGAAGTTTAGTTACGCAAATTAGCCGTACTTAAAGCAGGGCCAAGTCGTTCGACTGCCCTTTCACACGGAGAATCTGCCGTAACTTCTCCCGCAGGAAGCGAATAATTACGCTCATACTGCAGCCTTCAGAGGCGATTTCACACACGATAATCCACTCATATTTTCACCAGCCATATGGAAGATCCCCGCGAGCACGACCTGGTGTATTTCACCATAAGCCTTGGCTGCAACTGAGGATATCGTTATATGAAATTAGTTGCACGATTTGTTCTTCGCCCCGCTGCGACTTCGTTTGCAATGCGAGTGACCTTGGTTATTTAAAAAAAAAAACAAAAACAAAAAACGACCCAATAATAAGATTCTTCAAAGAAATCAAATAGTTTCGCAGGGTGTATGCATTTTTCAGGTGAATAAAAAAAAATCCGCAAAATTGAAGGAAATAAAGTATTAGAAATATCAACTAGATAAAAATTGTACTAATTGTATAATATTTAAAACATATTTATTATTACAAAACAATCGTTATTGGGGTACTAAAAAAGCCGCATGATTCTACTGTGTTATTCAATTTATCTGTTTTATCTGTACTGGTGTGCATTTTGTCAACATAAAGTCAATTTGAAAACTCCACCAACAAACATGTTCCGGTAGCTTGTAAATTGTTGTCGTCGCCATCATCAGATGTCGACGGTAAATCATCAGCATCCTGCTTCCTTGTATCGACTTCGCGACTCGTGGATCGGATTTCACCACAACACGCCAGCATCACGGGCTGGACATGGAAGTCGTCCTCGGGAGTGGGTGGAAGAATGTGAGGCTTCCTTGTCGAGACAATTAGGCACGATTAGAATATTCAAATGTTTCCTAGGATTTTCATACAGCTGACTGACGTATAAATGAAGAACTGTAGTCTATTAAACATACAGAAAATTACCTATTATATTACCTTGCACAGTTTGATCATTGGTGATATTATTTTTAATACATTCATAATATATTATCTGCCAGTTTGCTCGTATTTGTAAGAGGAAAATCAAGTCATCAATTCTTGAAATTTCTTAGTAAAAAAATCACAAGTATAGCACAATTTCTGGTATTGGATAATAAAAATTGTATACAGCGGGTATATTTTATGAAAATTCAACGATACCAATAAAAAAATTATGAGTGCAACAATAATAAATACGTACCATCGTATTTAAATTTTAATTGCCATTGTTTTGAATTTTCAAATATATATTTTTTTAAATATGATTATTCTTGCACTCAAAGCCGGTGTGAAATTTTAGATTGTTTTATTTAATTAACTTCAAAACCCAGCCGGGCTATGTTTAATAATAAGCCGCATTGGGCTTAATACACTCCGTAAAACAAACAAACATTTCCGTAAAATTTCTCTTGCGATAGAGTTATTAACAATTATCAAATATGGCCAAAGAAGAGATTAGCTTCCCACACAGTGGGGCAACGCGCCTCCTAATTGCCTCGGAACTGCAACAATAACTTCTTATGAAACACGTCCGCTCATTGACTAGACCGGAGATGCAAACTTTTCAGAAACAAACATTAAAGTCAGCAAACAATTATCCAAACTCCAATTTCAGTTGACGGATACTTCTTTTGCAATCTAAAACAGAGTTAAATTCTATGATACGAGCCAAATTTCTCAAAATATAAAAAAAAATTATATTCGTTCAGCAATCTTTTAATTCTCGATGATATGTTATTGGTGAAAACTTTTCCGATTATCCGATCCTTTCTATTATCTGAAACCTAGTTTTTGACTGCTTAAAAGAAAACAAATTGTAGGTCAATATAAAGTTAATTGTTCAGTTTATTTTTGTTATGCCATAGTTCAAATTCCACTTGAATTTTTGGACTTTTTAAAAATCGACTCGCTAGGTTGTAATGTATATTTGAATAATACTTGTTTTTTGTTCAAAAAACAGTTGAGCATTTAATCTTATCTTGACAGTAAAAATTATTATTCCCTCCATAGATATATCTCACAAATAAAAGTAGACACATTTTCTGCTGAAAATTCCTAAACGTGGTTTCACGCTCAGGAATTTTTCAAGAAAAGCGATAAATATTTCCATGCATAATCCTTTTCCGGGGACCCAGTCATGAAATTCTTTCAAGATTTATAACCTCGATTGACTATTTTCCCGACTTGACGGATTGTCAAGAATTCTGCACATTGACCGTTTTCCAAGAAAAACATTAGAGCATCGAGCTGTTTTATAATACATATTAAGTTATATTTTATGCGAGTAGGAAAATGTTGCCAATTATATATACACGTGCTTGATGAGATCAACCCAAAATTATTACGGTAGATTTATTATGGTACAAAAAACTTGTTGTTGCGTATTGCTTTCAGTCAACTGTACACGCAGAGACATAACTTGTAACCGATTTGAAATCAACCAATATTACCCCTTTATATTGGGTATTTTAAGAGTACGCTACCGGCTAGTAACCATTCAGTTGTCAGTTGTGTCTCAGCGGGTGTAGCCAACTTTAAAGAAACAAGGTAGTGTTTAATTCTGTTGACCATTCTACGTGGACCGAGTTCGTGCGCCTTCAAGGTCAGCCACCATTCATCGCCCTGGCACAGAAAGCAGAACAATCGTCTCCATCTCGTTCTCTCTCTCCTGTGACGTCATTATATCACAGAAGAGCTGTCCAAAAATACACTACGCGTGTGATTATTTTCAGCCACTTTAATAAATCATTTTCAACTATATTCTGTCACATCTACTCACACTGCGCTTAAGAGCACTTAGAAAAACGTTGCGATTCATGTCATTGTGGCACACACAAGAAGTGGGAGAAGCTGCAATTCATACTAAATTTCAAAAAAATCTGCTTGTACACATATACTCTTAATTTATTTACTTTTAACTTAACACTTACTCATTTCCTTAATATTTATTCGTTTTCAACAAGTTACTGCCAACTTTTGGTTTGATAAAAGTTTCTACGTTAATCAAGCTTACGCAAAACATGTTGGCAAAACTATTCGCATTGAATCTCAATACGAAATATACGACTATCAATTCAACACAGTAGTAAATCACACGACTTGATTCGTAGCGATTCTTCAACACCCAAGTGACCCCCAGATCATCTCAATTCTAAATCCAAGCCAGTTCGACACTATTCGTCTATCCCACTCATTAGGAATGCTTTTTATTTAGCCCACTTTTATCTGAAAGCGTGCCACGGAGCCGGGCAGGAGCGCCCCGTCCGAGTGACACACAAATCTGAAGAATTTCTTCTACACGGAACTTGACGAGCAGCCAAAAGGTCTTGGCAGGCCAATCACCGCTTCCTACGATCGCGACTTTTCCAAAGAAAATCTGGAGCTGATGGCGTTCCGCGAATGCTCAAGGCATCCGAGAAAACTGCGGGCTTCTTACATCATTATTTCTAATATGTAAACAGGACACCGCTGCTAGTAAATTTTAGATTTTAATTACTATGTTTATTTGATTTCGTGAAAGTGTTTTTTACTGCGATTTTTTTGGGTTTTTAGAACGTTCGTACGAACAGCTTATTTTTAGTATTTTAATAGTAAAAAAAATGTTTGCGTTTTTGATAATGAGTATCAAAGTCGAAGCTATTATTTGTAATATAAAAATCACCAGATCTACATTTTTTGTCATTAATTTATTATTATAATATAATAGATTAACTTAACAACCGCAGTCAATTTATATTAACCTCTTATGTCAGAACATTTACAGCATGGTTCATTTTTTTAAGTAATGTTTAATTAGAAGCAATATATTATACAATACGATCTAAATAAAATAATTTCTAAAGGCTATACGAATTACAATGTATAATTTTTTTATATTTAAAATCTAAGTACCCAATAAATTCTTTCAGCTTTAACAATAGATTTTTTTGGGTACGATTTTTTTGTTCATCACAAACGATAAATAATATGCCATTTTTCTTAAAAAGCACGAATTTCCAATATTTATATAATTGTCATATAAAGTAAGCTAATAATACGGTATTTCACTAGAATTTATTATAATTTTGAAATAAGCATATTTCTTTTGGTATCTTAATAATTATTCGCGGAACAAAATATTCAATTATGACACGATAATTAAGATGATAGTGAATGCCAGCATAACTCACATTCATAAGATGGCGTTAATTTCACGTAATGAAGTATTAGAAAGTGCCATATATATTTCCACATCGCACGAAACGGTTTATTATATTTTGGTAGACAGTAAGAAAACGCTTTTTAAATTCTAATGGCGGCCTTAACTCACATTTCATTTAATTTGCTTCTATTCGTAAAGCTGTCTTGATATTTATATTTTTAATTATTTTAATAGTGTCTTCTCATTTTTGATAAACAGCAGCTAAGTTTGAATGAGACTCCTGAGGTTATTAATAGTTCATACATATCACCCTTAACTCCGTTGGATTGCTAGCATCTACGTACTGACATCCCATTAGATCATTTGTTTTTAATAATAATTTCTCAATAAATATAATTTACACTGTACTCTTTTAAGAAATTTTCAAAAGAAAACATTTAGGCGAGGCTAGAAGCGATACGAAATAATTCAGATACGTCTTATGAAAATCATGTTTACATACACACACACACTCAGCACCACTGTGTTTCAGAATATTACACGTCTTCAATATTCAGTCATAAGCTACTTTCCCCTAAAGGATCACTAATAATCGAGATCGAATAACCAAATCGATTATATCCGAAAATTGAGACGAATCGCGTGCCCATCGGGGAGCATGCACGCCGACTCATCACGCATGGGAGTTCCGAATATAATGTGATAATTCCTCTGTTTTGATAATTTTAGAATCGGAAGCTCTTGCATACTAATTGTACCAAACCCTTCGGGTATTATTTTTTAGTTGTATGCTGGCAAGTCTATCTACGCGAATCGTTGTTAATTCAACAAATTTAAAATGAATGCTTTAAATTTCCAATAGATATATTTTCGATATATATACATTAGGGTGTCCCTTAAAATTCAAGTTCAATATTTTTTTACGCATACCTTCTTAAAAGTTTAGTAATAACCCTATATTGTCTAGAAAAAAATATTAGTTTGATTTATAAACGGTAACCCGTGCCGACTTGCGATTTTAACTTGTCCATACAAGTTGCGTAAGTACTGCGCTGTGACTTGTAACTGCATGTTTTATTTGTCATTTCATACGTGATTTTTGAGATTAGTAGTGCTCCATTGTTTAGTGCGTTAACATGTCGGTGGAATTACGGAGTGATAAACAAAATAATTTCCTTATCGGTTTGCCTAGATATCAAATAAATGGTGCAAAATTACCATCTAATCGACAAATTCCCTCGGTCCTATTTTACAATATTCGTGAGGTTAAACTGATTGTTAGTGAAAGTGCAAATCTTGTGATTAGGGAGTGCATCATATATTGGGAAAAAGCAAGAATTCCAACAAGGGCATATCCTAACTGCGTGAAGATAATAGAACTGCTTGTTGATTTATATCATGTTTGGAGAGAGTTGCAAAAAAAATTGTAAGAAAACTCAGGTTACGTTCAAGAGCCGTGAGAACAATTTCAAAATTGATCTTGATAATTTGTTTGATATTGCACATGCTGATGCTTTTGAGAGAATGAAAATAGAGTAAGATAAATTATTTTTAATGAAACAGAGAGAGCCAGATCGACCAGGATGCTTAGGTGGTGTTGATAAAAAATTGTCGGAAAAAGAAGATAGATCTAAACAACGACGATTGGAAGAAGAGGAAAGGGTTGTAAGACAAAGATAACCACTAGCTGCTGAAACTAGAAAATCAAGGGCAAAAGCAATAAAATCTGACTTCTTTGGAAGTAATGTACCCGACGTAGTCACAGTCCATTGGGATGGAAAACTATTACCCGGGTTAGATGTACGAAGTTCTAAAGAAGAACGCTTGCCAGTTATTGCTTCGTTTGACGATAAGGAACAGCTTCTTGCAGTGCCAAAACTAGAACATTCTTCTGAAAAACATCAAGCTAAGGCTGTCTCAACAGCTCTCTTTGACTAGAACCTTCACGATAAAGTACAAATAATGTGCTGCGACACAACAGCTTTCAATACTGGCCGTTTCAATGGAGCTTGTGCTATTTTGGAGAAACTTTAGGAAGAGAATTGCTGCTCGTCTGTCGTCATCATGTTTATGAATTGGTCCTAAAAGCTGTCTTTGAAAGCAAAATTAAGTAAATTACTAGTAGCCCAGATATTCCAATGCTTAAAAAGTTCAGAGAAAATTGGAAAAACATCGACGCTAGTAACATTGAACCATCTCTTAATTTCGTAAAACAACGTGTTGCCGAGACAGACATTCAAGCTTTGTTAATATTTTATAAGGCAGAATTAGACAAAGGTTATGTAAGAGATGACTACCACAAATTGGTCGAACTGTGCGTAATAATTTTGGGAGGAGACTCAGAGGAAAAATTAAAACTAAGCCCCCCCAAAGCCATGCATCAGGCACGCTGGATGGCGAGAGCGATCTATTCTTTAAAAATGTGTTTACTTCAGTCACAATGCAGAATAACTGCGAAGGACAAAAAGACTCTACAAGATGTTTGCTTATGTTTGTAAAACACTGGATGATTTCGTATCGGAAAAGAGCAAACAATTTTTATCACGACTGCAGATCGACGACAGTTTTCTAAAGGAAGATGTATCTTCTTGGAATAATAATAGTGCTTTTGTGGAAGCTAAAAGAAAAATAAGTTATTTGAGGGTTGTGAATGATACTGCTGAAAGGGCTGTTAAAATGATGCAAGATTTTAACGGACTTATCGCGGCTGAAGAAGAACAAAAACAGTTCTTGCTGCGCTGTGTCCAGGAACATAGAAAATTGTATCCGGACTGTAAAAAAACAACTCTATAAAAAAGTTACCCTGACTGATTGTTATTACTTATGTTATGTTTTTGATTAAAGATTAATGTTCATTTAATTGAATTTTTACTATTATTCACTTAATTTATTGCATTTATAATGATTTTATACCAGACCGAAATATCAAGACAAAACACGTTTTTTACTAAACTTTGAAGCTCGGTCGGCACTAGTTGCAATTTTTCTAGAAAGATGAAATTTTATATTTGAGTATCTTATAGCATTAGTAAAAAATGTAGAGGGTATGCATTTCTAAATTTGAAAAAAAAATTTTTTGGTCATATAAGGGACACCCTAATATACACATATAATCAATCCAGTATATCATTATTTTTACTGCTTTAAGCAACACATTATTTTTAATACAAAAAATATGAACGGTTAAAACATTTTTGTTTGTGAGTCCTTCTACCACCCAAAGACTACTTCTGAAGAAGAAACCTTTGATAAGCGGCTATTCTCACTCGTTATTAAAGTGTCTCAGTTGAATAATCTGAATCTAAAATTTACATTAAAAAATTAAAAATGAACAGTCTTTAATATCTCATATTTAAAGTTATTTTTTAACCTTAATAAGTTAATGTTATCGCGTGTATAAAAATTCGGATAAGCGAATTGGATTTCCATGCATAACAAATCAAATGATAATTCACCTTCCGTGATCTTCGGGAAGTAGCAATACAGTGCCCTACATGCCTGCAGCTGGCAATAAAAAAAACATATAAAATAATTAATTCAAATATTCATTCATCGCATCAGCCAATAACCGCATTGCATGCAACCGCTTCATTTTTACAAAATCTTTTTCAGGTTGAGAAATTACACTCTCTTTCCAAAACACGATATTCATATTAGATTTTTTGCAATCGTTGTTGTTAATTTACTCACCGCAATACCTGTCAAAAGAAGTGGGTGTTTTGTTTGAATATTTTTATTTTTAGAGTCTTCTACAGCAAGGTGAAGCAACCCTAATTTAGGAACTAAAAATTACATTGGTGCTCTCACACATGCTAAATCCTATAATTTGAACACATGTTAATTTATACTCGTATGTTGCAACACCGAAGAAAAATGCGGATGCTTAAACAATCAAAAAGGCCATATGCTCGGGGCTTGTCAATAACAAGGTGAAACGAAGCTATATTTTGCTCACTGTTTACAAGCTTTTTAAAAATCAGGATATCTTAAAGATTGTTACGAAGATCTTAGCCACGTATTCACAATCCTGTCTCAATCCGTTATTTGCTCAAATGAAGAAACGTGACCTTCAATAAAATACAATCGGTATTTTCTGTAGTAATGTTTTTGGCAGTCGTTGATTCGATGCCTGATGATACCTTTATAAGCTGTAAGTGTCCTCAGTGATGGATTCCAGTAAATAGTTACAGGATTTTTAAAATTTATTATGAATCCTTCCGACCCTTATTTTTTTATCTAAAGTACTTTAAATTTAAGGATATCCTGTTTAATCACACATGCGCCTGTGAAACAAAATAAAGCCCTGTTTAATAATTACCATTTTTTGACAAAAATAGCTTAAAAGTAAAGAGTAGTTTTATATATCATTTAAATTTGAAAGGCAACATTGTGGCATATAAAAAAATCGCTTTACATAACCATCAAACATTTACCAAGCAATTGCATTCAAATACTCCATTGCTACATTTGGAAGTTATTTTTACGTGTGATAATATTTTCATAGGAATTTCAATATTATGGTCGATAAATTCGGGGAATCTCGCAGAATAGGCCGGACGATACGATATCGTTACGATAGCGATAAGTTACGACACATCGGCTCTTTTATGCAAGGGAACGTATTCAAGTGAAAACTTAAGAAACAATCTTACATACAGTCATTACTTGCTCTTTGCAACACGTAATAAAGAGTCATCGTAAAAATGTTACTCCATTAAACAAAAAAACAAAAAAATTGTGTTTTAATTGTAGCAATACCTTCATCGTAACACCTATAACAAATTAGTATTGTAAGGAATTTCTCTTGGAGATGTAGTATTATGTATAGAATGTTAATCTGCAACGTAGGAGAATTATACGATCTACTTTTTATTATTGCGTATAAAGCAAAATATATGCGTTTGTAACGTACGTATGTCGGATTTAAGTGGTTACAAGGAATTTTAGGAAACTTCGTTCTAGTGAATAGTTTTGAAGACAGCCAGAAAATACATTTCACTCTGACAATAAAACAAAACGTAGGTGAGTTTAAAAAAATATATAAATTTAAATTTCTACTTCGGGAAAAAAATTACGTGCAAAAATCATGATCAAATGTTACTTAGTTTTTTCTTTACTATTTTTTTATCCAAGTTGATTTTGATAACGATTGAATCTAAAAACCTTGCCATTAAAATCAGACCGAATACTGAGTGCGATACCAGTCAAGTTTCAGATCCAAGTTTCAAAATATAACCTTCTACTATTATAATTTTCAAGATGTTGATGGTTTGGCTTAATACTGTAACTGAAAAAGATCATATGTTTTTCTAGGTGTATGCATTAATGAAATTAGTTTCAATCAAATGTTATCTGTTATTAATAGACATCTGCTATTAATAGTAGCTTGTTTTAGCTAAATATAAAATATAATATTATTTTTTTATTATAAAGCTGCCATATTTATTTTTAAATCCCAAAATTTGACTTTTGAATTGTGACTTTTTTCGCTATCATCTAATCATAGACTTTGCTCAGTCTAAAACATCCCTGCACTGAATTTATTTAAGTTCTACTACAGCTTAATCATTTTTATTTCCTATGCAAGTTTTGTTAAAAATTATCTAGTCGTTACAATATTTCATAAAATATAAAAAATCATATTTAATATTGGTGGCTCAATATTGATACTCAATTTTATTCAATAAAAAATACATTATTTTGGCAGCTGTGACATTGACAGAGGCCGTTGATACTTTATAACTCAATTAAAAATAAAATAATTCACACTCAGTGAAGCATCGATTTCAGGAAAAAACTACAAGAGCTATGATATCACCAAAAATATTAACAAAATACATTTTTCGTCATCCTATACTGTATTTCTGTATTACTGAACTGTGATATCTTTTATCGTTGAGTCTTTTATGTCTCACAATATATTTAACGATTCTTTATAATTATATATAATGAAGTACTAAAAATAAAATAAGGACTCTTCTGTTGATATTTAGAAAGATTGGTTTAATCCTTTTATCAGCTGATATTCAAATTTTAGATCCACGCAGTTTCACAATTTGATTATTGTCGATTTATCCAAGTTGTATTATACATCTCTTGTCATTAGTAATCAAGTACCTTAAAACAGTTTATTCCAGTTTAAACAACTATACGTTACCAACATTATTCATTAACATAATTATGATTGATTTTTAAAAAATATTACACTTTGTTTTCAAATATCTTCATTTTTAACCATTAAAGTAATTACTCTGCTATCGTAAAGGTATATAGCATAGAATAAGCGTGTGGTAAATTTTAATTTATGAATATTAATTAGCATATAAACCACGTGGTTTTTCACAGCAGATTAATATGTAAAAGCCACTATAAATCGGCTCACTAATCAGTAGTTAATCATAATATACTCGCGGGCACATGGCACAAGACTGTATGTAAATTTTACTTAAGTATTCTCGGTAGCTTGTACAAACTGTAGCTCGTCTTAACGCCCTGGTGGGTTACCATTCTTTTAGCAGTATTCTTTTTCCTTATAAAATTTAGATTATTTTGACATACCTGAATGATTAGATAAATTGTATTTTAATTAGAAGTAAGTTTGATTCAATCAAAAACTAAAAAGGTTTTTAATATAACCGATGGTGATAAGCAGTCCACACATTTAATACATCACAATATTCTCAAATATCTTTTCCCGTTTCGTTATGATTTATTTATATTTTTATCACCGAAATGTGATCTATAAACCTATGTAACTAAGCAAGGTGTTAAATTAAATATTCAGCATGTAATTCAATACGTGTCATTTTCATACTTAAAATTCATTGCTTATATGTGCCTGGTGTTTGGTAGAATCGTAAAACTAATTCTTCTTTTCGATTTTTTTTTAGAAAATAATTCCTCAACAGCTCACATCGGCAAATTTCAATATTCTACATATAACATAACGAGCTTTACATCATATTGTACGTGTAATGTATATTTCGTTAACGCTTACAAAAAATTCTTCATTTCCGATTCGGCATCGAATACACCATTCAAAATACAATTTTACGTGTAAAGTATAATAAACTTATGTATGAATCTGCTGCACGGTGTTTTCCATGGCGTATCCTCACTACTATCCTCATGGACGTATATTTCTAATACATTTACAAAAAATTCTTCATTTCCGAATCGGCATCGAATACACCACTCAAAATACAATTTTACGTGTAAAGTGTAACCAACTTAAGTATGAATCTGCTGCACGGTGTTTTCAATGGCGTATCCTCACTACTATTACTGATGACGGTATATTTCTAATACGTTTATAAGAATCTCTTTATTTCCGATTCGGCATCGAGTACACAGCACTCAAGCTACAATATTATTCGAAAAGTATAACAAGCTAAAGTATTGTACTTAAGTATATTATATTTATAGTATAATCTACTGCAGGGTGTTTTCCATAGCGTATCCTCACTACTATTACTCATGGCGGTATATTTCTAATACGTTTATGAGAAACTCTTCATTTCCGATTCGGCATCGAGTACACAGCACTCAAGCTACAATATTATTCGAAAAGTATAACAAACTTAAGTATTGTTCTTAGGTATATGATATTTACAGTAGAATCTACTGCAAGGTGTTTTCCATGGCGTATCCTCGCTACTATTACTCATGGCGGTGTATTTCTAATACGTTTATAAGAAACTCTTCATTTCCGATTCGGCATCGAGTACAGCACTCAAGCTAGAATATTCTTGGTGCGATACAACGAACCTTAGCAGTTCCCCGTCCGCCGCAGTCGGTCGGCACACTCCCCCGGCCGCGGCGCGCACGCTCCGGAACGCTGGGCGTCACGGGCCGTGCCCGCCGCGGAGAGAGGCGCCGAGCCTCGGCCTGCCCGCCTCCGGGGATATATGGAATACACCGCCGCTGGCCTTGGACGATCTGTGGATTCTTCAAGACCTATCGTGATTTTTAAAAAATTAAAATACTCGGATTCCCTGCTTTGGAGGCATCGGCGATGAGTCTCCTTGACGATTTGTGTACTCGTATCATGATTTAAAAAAATATATAAATACTTGGATTCACTGCTTTTAATGCATCGGCTATGAGTCTCGTTGACTATCTGTGGATTCTTCAACAAGATCTATCATGGTTTTTAAAAAATAAAAATACTTGGATTTACTGCTTTGGAGGCATCAGCGATAAGTCTCGTTGACGATCTGTGTACTCGTATCATGATTTAAAATAAAAAAAAATACTTGGATTCTCTGCTTTAGAGGCATCGGCTATGAGTCTCGTTGACTATCTGTGTACTCGTATCATGATTTAAAAAAAAAAAAAATACTTGGATTCTCTGCTTTGGAGGCATCGGCTATGAGTCTCGTTGACTATCTGTGTACTTGCATCATGATTTTTAAAAAAATAAAATACTTGGATTTACTGCTTTGAATGCATCGGCTATGAGCCTGGTTGACGATCTGTGTACTCGTATGATGATTTTTAAAAAAATATAAATACTTGGATTCGCTGATTCGGAGGCATCGGCGATGAGTCTCGTTGACGATTTGTGTACTCGTATCATGATTTTTTAAAACATATTAATACTTGGATTCACTGCTTTGAAGGCATCAGCGATGAGTCTCGTTGGCGATCTATGAATTCTTCATCAAGACCTATCATGATTTTAAATAATATATAAATACTTAGATTCACTGCTTTGGAGACATCGGCGATGAGTCTCGTTGACTATCTGTGAATTCTTCAGCAATACATATCATGGTTTTTTAAAAAATAAATATACATGGATTCACTGCTTTGGGAGTTATGGCAATGATTCACGTTGACGTTCCGAGAATTCTTCAACAAGATATTAAAAAAATGTCTTGGAGTCACGGCTTTGGAAATGATTCTCGTTGACGATTTGTAAATCTTAAACAAGACCTTAAATGATTTTGTAAAAAAAATAATCGATTCGCTGCTCTGGAGGCATCGGAAATGATAATTGTGTTGACTATTAGTAATTTTTAACACTTATTTTTCGTAGACTTTAGAAGCTAGACGTTTTTAAATTCTCATCGGTTAACTTTGATGTTGATGGTGTAGAAAAAATCATTGTTTCATAGACTACGCAGACAATGAAGAAGTTTTTTAGTACTACATGTCATAATATATATTTGTACAAAATTAAAAGTCGTTATGTTTTGATGTAAAGTAAATTCAAACTGCATGCCCGAAATCGATATTCACTTCACCCTACAAATGTATAAAGTTTGTGTTGTATCAGTAAACTTTTAATAGAAAATATATCTACATTTAAGTAAAAAGGATGCAACGATTAACTAAAGATTACATTTTTACAATAAAATAAAATAGAATCTCTTGTATAGTTGGCGTGCGGTGAGCTCTCCGATATGCAAATCAACCCTGTCAGTTCTTTTTGATAGGCAATTTTATACAAAAAAATACGTTTATATCTGCAGCTAACCAAAAGGTTTCAGATAATGCAATTTATTTCAAACGAATTTTCAGAATAATCACCCAAATAAACTTAAGTTAGACGAACATGCAATACCGTCTTCAGTTGTGTAACAACCATCTGTTATTTTGTATGTCGGTTTTTAGACACATTTTATATGGCAAACGATACTTAGAATAACATTATAAAAGTAATACGTAAATTAACGAATAGATATAGTTATTATATTTTCGTGATTGTTCAAAAAAATCACCACATTTCCCAAAGATTAGTTCTATTTTATTTATAATAAATATTTTTAATTTTCAATTATACTTAATTATATCATAACAATTGTTACTATAACTTATGAATAGTGTGTTAAATTATAAATATACCCCTGCACAGTCTATTCCGAGGTTGTGCATTATATACATCCCTCAAAAAGTATTCTGATGATATTAAATTGATTATTTTTGGCCAATTAAAATCTAAAATATTATGTATCACAAGACTCAATATCTCTTAGAAGGTTACTTATTTAAAAACTTAATATTTGAATTATAAAATTAATTCGTTACAATCTTACCTAACCACTTCAATTGCATGAAATCATTTTACTGTACACATCTCAGATATATTATTAAAAGTCCCTCTTCCAGATATCATCCACTATATATCCAAACTGAGATAATTAGAGTGGGAAAAATTTACGCTGCTAGAGAAGCGGCAAGCTAGTAAGCAAAACAGCAAAAAAATATATAATCAAAGGATTGTCTTTATATCTTTAAAATATTAAAATGTGCGTAACCGCAACTGCACTTAATTAATTGAGATTCTCAAAAGAAAATTTTAAGTACGCATCTTTACTTGGTTTGTAGCATATTGATAGCTGTTCAATGGCTCGATATTGGGCATATCTAGATTCAGATATCTTATTAAATGCATACGTAGGGCGTATAATTAAACAATGGTTCTTTCGCCTCGGGCCAGCCCGCCACGCGCCCGGAGATGCCCGAAGCCCGGCGGAGATGCCCGAGGGCGGGCCCGACGGAACCGGTGATGTGAATACAATGTGGGTAGCTGAAACACTGTACCTGTACAAATTTCATGTACAAGATCGCGTAATTAGCTGAAATATTATATATTTGATCATATTTTACCACACAACGCTTTTTAATCAAGAATGCTGATAGTGGAATAAATATGCAGTAAAAACGTACGCATAAACTTTGCCATCAACCATAATTTAAATATATATATTTTTTTTTGAGATGTGAAATGGTTTGAAAGCATATATTTAAGGCCTTTTTATCGTTGTATTATTTTACTACCAGTCGTTGATAGTTAAAATATTGAAACTCTCAATAAATAATAATACAAACATATATTTCGTAGATTTACATAAAACCGCTATTTTCTTTAATCATTTAAGCTTTTATTAGCATTAAAGCAACATGAGAAATAAGAGCTTTTCTTACAAATATGATAGCTATTAAAACTTCTTGGTAGGTAAAATAAATATATATTATAAAAACAAATAATTCATAAATGCACTATTTATTTTAGAAAAATCAACTATTATTTCCTATTATTGGTCATAAAAAATTTAATTAAAAAATATCCTACGTTTTAATAGGATGAAAAGAAAACATGATTTATCCGGGCATCGGTGAGGTTGTAAAATTTATTACTAATATTATAGGGCACATTTGTTCATACGTAGAAGATAATTTTAAAGAAACTCTCAGAAAAATATCATCGTGATTTGTATGGGATTTGGAACCCACATCCCCTGGCTTACATGGCCGGTGTACTAACCCTTGTACTAACGAATCATTTTCGTTTATCGAGAATTTTTAACAATTACTCTACATATGAACCAATGTGCCCAGGCCAACCAATATTTAGTGATTTGCAAGCACTGGACTTTTTGAACAAAGTAACAAGTGAAGCGATGTTAGTCCCATCTGGATATTATTTTAAAAATCTATTAATGCCATGTAAGCCAGGGGATGTGGGTTCAAATCCCACACAAATCACGGTGATATTTTTCTGAGAGTTTCTTTAAAATCATCTTCTATGAATGAACTAATGTGCCCAATCATATTAGTAATAATATAATAAACCCGTAATGGGTAATAAATACGCATCTGATTGACGTCAAATCCAAAAAATTATTAAATAAAATCATAATTTCCAAATGTTTCCGTACAAAACAATAATTAATACCATTCAAAAAACGATCGTACAAAAAACGCGACGTGTTGTGCGAATGGCAAAAAAAAAAAAAAAAAACAAGCAATCACCGGATGCGTGTACCTCCAGCAGGACGTCCGACCGCGCCGGCCGCTGCCGAGGGCCCCCGAAGATCCCCGAAGGTGAGATAATGGCGGGCGGGCCGGCAGATGTGTCGGCGTCCTGAGAAAGTTTTCCTCGCCAGCTCCGGAGAGACGCGCCTTGCTGCGGCCCCGCGGGCACTTAGCGCCTTCTGGAGCTGGGCCGCCCGGGGGTCCATTCTCCGCGCCAATGTCTACCTGATATGCCAACCAGGGGTGCAGCACTTTGGACCTCTTTTAACACACTCGAGGCGGGTACCAAATTGACTAAACTGATGTGCGTAGCTGGCAAAATTCGCGTAAAATTGCGCGTGTGAAGTCTAGTCTATGCACTCTTTGATTTGCAAGTAGTCAAATAATCGTTTCCTATAAAAAGTTGAACCACTTCATCATACACACTTTGCGGATTACTTGGCATCACAATGACACCACTTTGTCCTAAAAATTGTTCAATAATTCTCTGATCACTCTACATCTCGATTGTCACTTTGTTCAGAATCACTGGACAGTATTGGTAGAAGTAACGTTGACGAGTCCTAAACAAACATTTCGAGCTGTAAACCTAAAGAATAAAATGATTTTCTGCCGCTTTTAGAGTAAACACATTCAAAAACGTATTAATATGCGCCCCGCCTTCAGGCAGTAGCCCGAGGAACGGGTACTAGTACCCGCCCCGCCTTAAGTGTGTTAAGCATGAAGGCCTCTACACAGGCAGCGACACAACTTGCGTCCCTATAGTTTAGGTGTTTTTTTAATATAGTTTTGCATAAGTAAACAACGCAAGACGTTTTTGGCTCGATGTGTATATTTTTATGTTAGTATATAAAAAAATCAAGATTCTTTTAGTAAATTTACAATCGTTCTTAGGGGTTTGCTTACAATACTGGATATGACTATTCCCTGATCCTGGACGCAGGTTGTGGTTTTTACAAGATGTGTCTTCTGTTTTGGTTATTGAGTTAATGTATGAATAAAAATGGAAAGAAAAAAAATACACTTGTTTTGCAGAAAACATTATATATTTGATAAAGGCCCCTAAACATGTCCCGTTACAACTTGCGACCGACTTGCAGTTAACCAAGTGTCACTCATGAGTTCAATTCCTAAAAATTACATGGATTTTATTACTGTAATATTAAAAAAAAAAAAAAAAAATGTTTTTATCCGCACTTTAAAAAATATCCCTTTCTCGAAACCATTTGCTAAGAAAAAATGTAATTTCTTAATCTTCTTTAAACTCTTAAACATCCTACTGTCTTCCTTATTTATAATCGTAAGACACGAATGAAATCTTATCAATATATTTCATATTTGAGTGGATTTAATTTCTTGGGTGCTAAGCCGTTTCCTGGATCCTCGGAGTTGGTCTCAAGGAACCAAATCAACTCATATTTAATATTCCAAATATTTACATATTCCGAAGGCTCCCTTTCCTACCCCTGGACTTAAAGACATCCAATGGTATTATAGGATCCAGGTTTTTGTGGGGCCAGCTGGAGTTCTTACTGAAAACTGCAGCCTTCAAGCGGCAGTAATAATAATAATACCCGTAATCATTGCTGACTATTCCTTAGACTCGTCTATTATTTTTGTTTAAAAGTAGATCTTTCACGGTTATTTTTGCTACAGCTGAAATAATGAGCGCAAATTTGTCGAAACGGCGACACTTACAATGTTATTTTTAAAAAATCTTTTGAACACAAAACATATTTACATGATTTTATTTAAATTTTTGGTCGTCGGTATTTACCGTTCTAGCAAATCTTTATAGGTGAAAAACCATTCGTCGTATACCGGCAAATTCCAGTTCACGTGAAAATTAACCAAAAATTATTCTCATTATTTTACGTGTGAATTGTTATAAAGCATATTTTAAACAAAACAATTTATTACGATATATATATATTAAAGAAAAATTGGTGGTAAAAGAAATTATCTTTTACTTCGTTCGATCTGCTTGATTTATGATATGCCATAAATGATGGGCATTGTCGATCGATCAAGATCGACTTTATTCGATTGTGTATTGCTTAACCTTGAACAGGAATCCCATTGTTTTCCTTTATTTCCATGCTTAAATAATCTGTGAACGAGAATCCTATATTCACTATACTTTCTATGAGTAGGAGGATGCAAATCAGAAGGCAGGTATGCAATAAATAGATGTCTCGTTACGTCTTCGGATTTTCGCTTGTAGGTAATAAAAAAAGTGGATATATTTAATATTTATTGTTAAAAGAAATCAATACTTTGTCTATTTATCAAAATTGTCACGCTGAATTTCATAACTACGAATTTATGGGTGTCATTGATTTGTACGCTTTCCATACAATCAAGTTTCCTGAATTACTTTCTTGGTCTGAATTTATGAATACTTTCACGACCCTCGTACTGAACAATCCACTTAATTTCTACATACATTGTATGAAAGATATTCAAGATTGGCTATTAATTACAGGTGGAAGGAATTATTGGAACTTCTTGGAATTGTTTTGAATTGAATGAAGGTGTTTTTGTATTAATATTTAGCACATTCATAATAGCGGCAATTTTCTCGAAGTATTAATTACACTTTTTTTAAGTTATAGCGACTTATTTATTTTCAACTTTTGAGAAATAATGTAATAAATATATTTTTATTTTTTATTTAAGAGTTCAGTATTCACTTGCATATTAATGAAATCAGAGCTTTAAAAATTTATCAACAATATTTAATAAATATAGGCATTATTAATAAATGGATATTCATATATTTTTTAAATAAGTGCTTTCTATAAAAAAAATACTACTCCATTATACATTAATAAATTAATTTCGCGGTTTCAAGTTATACCATTTTTTTTTATTTAGTTCAAAAAAAATTTTTTTCAAGTTAAATAATAAACTGGCATGTTTAATTTTTTTGAAAACTCAACAAATTTTGTACTTACGAACCAAATTAATTTTTTTTTTAAATTTTCCTTTATAACCACTAGCGTGAATTAAAATTAATTTTAATTGCTTTAAATCATAGAAAATTTAACAATGTTTGTTTTTTCTTGTTTCAATGCTTGCAATAGAGTAACACTCGTAAATTTCGAGTTAGACAACTATCATCTGATGATCACCTTCTCCCTTTTTGTAGACTCCATGCGTTTGCTTGACGGCTCAATGGTAAACAGCTGACTCTTGTCTCCGGTTCAATCCCCGTACTAATAAATGAATCCCACCCTGACTTTATAAAGCTGACGCGTGTTTCAGTTTTGCAGGAAACTTAAAAAATATATATAACGCTATACATAAAATTTGCTGTAAAACATGTAGCCGGGTATATCAATATCAATACTCTTAAAAAAAAAATATATTTGAGCAATAAATTTTTATTTTTTAATGTTGGAGTTAGTCATTTTATGTTCACTTTAAAGCATGGTATGAATGTTCATTAGTTTAGCTTAAGCTAGGTCAATATCCTCGACTCGCGTATTAAAGATCAGATCTTTCGACTAGCTTAATTTCAAATATGACATCCACGTAACTATATAATTACAATGTTAGTGCTTGAACATCCGGAGCGTATTCTAATTAACGACGTGATGAAAATATATATATAGACTACGCATACTGACACATACACACTGAATTCTCAAAATCGTTTATGAATATCACAAGTGGGGTCTGTCATACGAACAGCGCATTTTGGAAATTGCTAACAAAATAGGGTGATAGGGATTAAATTATTAGTGCCTTATTAAATTGACGTTTTACAGAAAATATAAATTATAATATTATTATAAAATCCTGTGCCCTGCGCCCAGTGGTCAAATTTTACCTTAGTGTCCGTCCATAAAACCGGGATAATTTACGGTCCTCCATTTTGTTGTAACATAATTATAACAGGATGGTCCAATTAACATGTGTCGTCAGGCCATCTGAGCTAACGAGAGACAATTGAAGGACCTTTTTGGTCAAATGACCCAAGTCAAAAAATACTGCGAGCTATCAAAAACGTTTTATAAACATAACATCACAAAATATTTATGTTTAGTAAAAATGTTATTAAAACACTAAGTACTTTCTGTCAGAAATATTGAGTAGTTAAAATATTTATCATGATAAGTTATTTTTTATCAATATCTATTAGTTTATTATAAAGTTCATACAGCAAGTTAATGCTTTTTTTGTCATGTTGATTTTTTAACGGTACTAAAACGTAAAACGTATTTAAGTAATTTCGAGCGTATTTTTTTAGTTTTTTTTTTGCCATACGAACGTTTTTACAAAAAAAGCTCCAATTGCTCAAGATGACTCGAGGACCTAACGCCCGATGCCTGGCGGAAATTGGTAATTAATGCAGTCCAGGGCAGATGCTGTCCAGCGCCAAGTCGCGGCTGCAGCGGGCGCTCGTCTGCCCGGAGTAATTGGTGCAATCTGGAGCAATCGAGGAGGCTGCCCAGGGTAGCAGTACCTTTGAATTCGTAAAAAGTCCTCCTGATTTATTATTCACTCATTTGTGGTCGTTCATCAACTACAATCTGCGGTTTTCCCTACAACATTAGTGGCGTTGATTCACACGAGACTGTTTTTTTTAAAGGGTCTAGATCCCATAATCGAGTTGTTTTATCATTTTCTAGTCCGTTTTGCGAAAAATCGACGGCACCAATCAAAAATATTTAAATGCAAAAAGTTTGATACATCCCTTCTTCCGAATACAATATATTTTTATTTCTTATAAATTTACTATTAATATGATAAATATGTGTTTTTCTGATTGAAGTGTAGGAATTTGGAGATTCGTTCGGTACATTTTCCAAGAATCCTAAACATTTAAAAGTCTTTTTTTCAATTGGAATTAAAAGATTAAATATAAACCATGTGCGTCTTATTAATTTAAAAATTAAAAAAAAAAACCTTAAACAAACTTTGGTTTTGAAAAGTCGTCATTTTATCCAATTTTTCAACATCTTCAAGATTTTATTTTACCCTGAAAATGGACGTTAATTAAATAATAAAAAATAGATAAATATAATTTATAATTTTTTCAATACTCTGTAAAAAAATCAACTTTCGATATAGAAAAATAAAGTGACAATTAAATTAATTAAATTGCACGATTTCGCCAGGTAATGGACTGCCTCTGGTGTCCGGTTGGACACCAGAGGCAATTAAAAGGCTGGGAGCAACTGCCTTAATATTTTATTTATTAATAATAGCTTAAATACACAACGTTAAAAAACTAAGCAAAGTAAATTTATATAATTTTTAAAGTTCTTAAATTCTTTAAAGTTTTTAAATTCAAAATATGCGGTGTATACAATTTATATTCTCATCCAAATTAAAAAGATTGAACATTAACATTTTTATGAACTGATTTTATAGGAGAAACTCAAATCATACTTAAATTATAGTATATGTGTCGTTTATTATTATTGCATTGTGTGGTTCTCAAGTTTGTGAATGAATTACAACCGGTGTGTTCCATATTTTTATATTAAGCAACAACAAAACAGTTTATAGAAAAAAAAAACATAATAGGAAACGATGCAAAAAAAAAGTCTTTACCCGTTCTACAAAACGCCTTTAAATTCGGAAGTAGTCCAACCCACACAATACCATACCAACAGTATAATGAAAAAGTCCACAATAATGAAAGAGGAATTATACATGGAAACGTTTGCAAATGACAAACAACGAAGACAATGTCCAACACAATGCGAAGGAAGTATCAAAGGAGAGTATAGGAGAAATGTATCTCACAATATTGCAGTCGGAATAACGGTGTTGGGAAACATGTGGACACAAATGTTCCAGCTTGGAAAGAAGAAAGGCGGTGGTGCTTTTGTACACAGAAGGTGCGAATGGGTTATCGAAAGATGTCAGCGGATACAATGTGCGTAATATCAGATGCATTGAGGTTTACAACGGGAATATTAACAAGGTGTTATTTCATTCATATTAAAAACTATAATTAAATAATGATGAATAAGGCTTTACTTACGATTGATTTTCAGAGTTCACATTTTGTTGTTGTTATTTTTACTAGCGGAATTTATAAAAATTAAGGCTGATTTTAAAGGAGATTTTTTTTTAATTTTATGCTTATTTGTGGAATTTCACTGAACTGACTTATTTTTAAGTTATTTAACATGAAAATCATTTTTAACTACAACTACAATATATAAACTACAGTTGATAGTAGCCTAAGCATATAGTTTGTTTTCGTAGTCAAAATAATCCATTATATTCATATACAAATTAGACAAGGTAGAATTTTT
Source organism: Atopsyche davidsoni (assembly GCA_022113835.1). Taxonomy (NCBI): domain Eukaryota; kingdom Metazoa; phylum Arthropoda; class Insecta; order Trichoptera; family Hydrobiosidae; genus Atopsyche; species Atopsyche davidsoni. The sequence continues at coordinate 1,060,672 of JAILWY010000006.1, read as the reverse complement.
GACATAAAAATTTGCTATCGATATTCAAGTTATTAATATATATTACGGTGAATTTAAAGTTCCAAAAAAATACCTAATTCAAGAAACCAAAAAATGTAATTGAGTTATATCGCTTATACAACTTATAATTTTTTTTTCCATAATAAAACTATTATTCTAAAAGATAACAACCGCCTTAAATCCGTTCTATAAATCAGACCAAAGATTGGTTAATTCGCGTCATTAAAGTTCATTTAAACCTCACCTACACAACATCTATTACAAATACAATAAAAACTTTTGAAACACCCATTGTTATACAGTGCTTGAAATAATTGACTTTATTTTCAAAGTTACCGTAGTTTTTTCACCACCAGGAAGCCTTATCCACGAGCATTTGGATTCATCAGCTGGTGTTTATTGGACACATGCTCTGCCTGCCGATAGGTCGGTCGCAGGTACTTGCTTCTCGCCGCACGCTGAGATCAGGTCTCGCTCGGTGCACAATGGACCGGTGCAGCGTGGCACATGTCCCTCAGGAGCGTGCTCTATTGCTCCTGCGATCCGCCCGAGGCAAGGTGACAGACGGACGGCTATTTATGTGAGCCTTCTGGGTTCGATGCCGGATCATTTATCATTACAAATGCTTTTTAAAGGTTGCGATTATATCTTGAGACTTTTGCAGAAAATCTTTATCAGTATAGAACGAGTCTATCATATATATCAATGTTCTATCACGTAAATTATTATTATAGTAATATAGTCTCTCTTAAATGTATAAATAATCACTTTGATGACTAGACGTTGAACAAGAGGTTCATCGAATCGATCCCCTGGCATGTGTAGTTGCAGCAACTCAAGTTACGTGAACCAAAAACGTGAATTTTCTAGCAGATGTACTCATAAAACGCAGTAATTGCAGCAGGTATTAAAAATCTGATCACCTACTTTACATATTTTCGCAACAAAATATTAGTACCAATGAGAGAGGCGTGGGCAACAGATGCCGCCGAAGAGCCGGCCGAGGGACGCCGCGTGGCCGGCTGTGATACGGGGGGCCCGGAGACCGGAGCCCGGAGACCCCAGACCCCAGACCCCAGACCCCGGGCGGGCGCCCCACCTGTCGCGCTCCGGCCCTGGCGCCGGCTGGGTGGACGCACCTTTACCTTGCGAAATATGACAACGGGGCTTTTGAAATTGCGCCGCTCCGATAAATGCAAAGTGCAAAAGCTCCCTACAAATATTATAATTATAATTACAATTTTTTGCATTCCAACTAATAAGGCAATGAAATTTATGATAATAGTCTCGATATGAACTTCATCGCCTTTCGTCGCGACTTGGCGAATTTACATATACGGCGACTGTATATATATTTATATATATATATAATATAATATGATCGTAAGTACAAACATGTGTACGTGTTAATATTAAAATCTGGTATAATTATAATAGCATTAAAGTATAGTATTAAGGCCCCGAATGCGGATCGCCCGGAGCGCTCGCCCCGCCGCTCTTGGCTCGCAGCCGCCCCGCGCGGGTCTTCCCCGGGCAGATGCGGCGCGTGTCGCTGCCCGGGAAGACGGCCCGGCACTCCTGTGTCTTGTACTTATCTCCGAGCAGGTGATGGCCTGTGTGCTATTGGATATGGTCTTCACTCTACTTTTCCCGGTTGCTCTAAAGCAGTGGCTCTCAAACTCTTTTGGCCCACGGACCCCTTTGCATAGTCAAAACTTGCCCACGGACCCCCGTTCATAGTCAAAACTTGCCTACGGACCCTGGGTGAAAAACTACATAAATTATAGACTAGTTGGTGCAAGTATCGACTCTAGTGCGTTCCTGTACTAACCTACCTGACTCACCGCGATGCCTGTTATTACTTGTATTTTATGCACCTGCCTATATTTATATTTTACTTAGGACGTAAAAATCGCTAATAATGTATTCATTGCTATTTATTTTAACTTCCATATTAATAAAAGTGTGTCACAATTTTTTAATTTTATATTAAGCTTTGTGCGGACCCCCTGGCGTTGTTCAGGGACCCCCAAATCGATTTCAATTTTCTAAGGACCCCCTGAATGATCCCAGGGTCCACTTTGAGAAGCACTGCTCTAAATATTTGCTAGCTTAGTTGTGGACGCATTAAACGGGCCCACTTATGCATTGGAATTTGCATTGGCGTGGCCTTGAAAATTATATCAAACGCATACAACAATACGTTATTTCAAGTTTATACAGTACCTTGCTGTCATATTTGCTACCATCAAATGTATTTATCGAGTCGAGTCGTTCAGTCTCACCCTCAACCCTTCGCCGCTTTGATTTTGTCCCGTCCTCGCGGGTGTTCAGATCAGATCTCTAGCAAGGGATGCTGCAGTCGCCAGCTGCCGATCGCGCGCGACCAATTTTTTTCGCATATTTTACGAACAATGCTGTCTTCTTGAGACGCCCGGGGTCCCGCGGCTCTTTGTGCTCTCCGATTGTTATACTTTGTTGATATTCTGAAGCTAAAAACTTCCATGTGGACTTCCATTACCTGAAGTTTTGGCTTTAGGTTATAATATATAATCTTGGGTGTTTTGAATCGGGTGAATTTCCAATCCCCGAGGATAGCCCCAGTACCGGAACGGAAACATCGAAATCGCTGCATGACAACGAAGAACGTAGTATTTGAGCAGAACAAAAGCTAATGAGAAAAACACTGATGCATATTAAAAAAACGAATGACTATCTTGTATTATAAAACTTGAATTATCAATGATGATACTCACGATGTCCAAAAATGCTATCATTCTAACAAATATATAAATATTTATGAAATATATTTTTAAATTAAATAATGCTTCTTTCCTTGAAAACACCTTATAAAAATTATTGAATTAAATCATTTAGTTTTTTCGCGATATTGTTTTTATTTAATTTAGTCAAATATCTGTATTTTTTTGTATACTCTAAAATATTACCTATTATATCCGCTCATACCTTAATAAATTCAATCCTGCTTATCATAACGCTATAAAATTAATTTATTTTCTCACCTTCATTTTTTATATTGTTGAGGCTTCGGGCTATGATCAGCCGCGGCTGAACGATTGTAAATTAAGGCCTCGTTGCTTTTGCTCAGTAACGATACAATATTTATATTAGAGATCTGTGAATACAAAAGTAACTGATGGCACTGAGAGTTGTAGTTATTAAAATATAAAATTAATAAAAAATATATATATATATATATATATATATATATATATTATATTTGTTAAAATTGATGTGCTGCTACTATCCACGTTTTTATTATTATTAAAACACCAAGAACATCATGTAATAATTTTTTTTCATTTAATTTGAGTAAAGATATTTAAAAATCACTTTTTTATACATTATAAATCTGCGATTATTCTAAAATTTTCACGCATTAAAATCCCAAATAACGTCTAATTGTATGTTATAAAACTTTGATGTATATTATAAGCACAATTCCCTTCAATGTATATTGGGAGGTCTAGCGATTGCGTTTTAAAATATATGATATATAAAATCAACAAATATTTAACAATGTTTATCGTAAATTTACACTTTATTCAATTAGTATGGTTAGTACACGCAGGTAAGCCCCGCAGATAAATTGACAGGTAGCCTCAAATTGCGGTTCAATTATGATTAACAAAAGACCTTTCATTATCAAGTCATCCATTGTTACTTGCACCTACCTACATGCAGGCAGGTAACAAAAATTTGCATGCAGTCTGTGCGGCGGTTGCATAATGTTTATATGACTTACGCATATATAAGATGCAAGATTGCAGGTAATTAATAGCACAGGTGTTAATTTACACGGTAGCTATTACAGTTTGATAAACCGGGAGATCCCATCAGCAAAATACTCGCAGACAAATTTTTATGCATTTTTAATAGCTGTATCTTTTGATTTACGTTCTTTGGGACGCATAATTTTTAAAAAATATATTTAGTAACAAAAAAAACATGAAAGATCTATTAAAGATGGTGTGATTACGCTTACTATGTAAATTGATAAAGCAACTGCGTCAAGATACAAGATGACACCTCTTCGTATTTTCGTGGCCAGCTTGCAAATTTGTCAACCGTTTAGTCCTAGTTTCGAATCACATCATTAATGACTTCACGTTTTGAGCTTTTGTACGCATCCCGCGCACGCATAACCCATCTTTAATTATCAACTTCATTATTCTAAATTTTTTATTATTTATTTATAAAATGCTTGCCGACTTGTGGCTCATGGGTTCGAATCTGAGTGTAAATTAATGTCGACATTCTGTGTTACAATTCTACTTGGTCGACATTTGCTTCCCCTCCTCTTACGTAGTATGCTACTTAATCAACAGATTATCTGTGCTTAGATGATTTCCGGTCGTCAGATAAATATGTAAAAAAAAAAATTGTAGATGTATCAAAACAAAACCCAATAATTAGTACAAATGACTGTTATAGACGAGGGGTAGTCAAAAGACCACGTGGCGGTAGAAAAATATATCAAAGTATTTTTTTTTTTTAATCATAGACAAGTAAGTAAGGAAGAAGTGTTCTTGTTTTGAATCTCGAGTGTTGAGGCCGCTCGTGATTGGCTGAGGCGGCAGCGGCTACGGCCGTAGACAGTAGGTCACAATGCCCGGGCAGGTGAGGCGGTGAGGCAGCAGCTGCGCTCGCCGGGCCTCGCGCCACCAACCCCGAAGCCCTACCCGGGACTCGAGCCATAAGCCATGTCTTCAAGACGATACACACACACACATATACACACAAACACACACACACATACACACACACATACACACACACACACACACATACACACACATACACACACATACACACATACACCTACACACACATACACACACATTCACACACATACACACATATATATATATATATATATATAAATAAATTTTGAAATATGCCCTATCGCAAATTTTAAAAATTAATAATTTTTATTTCACATTTATAATTTTGATTTGTGACCGCACGCCACTGATGCTGCCAACCTCCAGTGGTAGCCGCTCCACTTGCTCTGATATGCTAGGTGAGACAAGAGCGCTTCAAGGCTAGCACTCAAGTGAAGATGTGTCTTTGAAATAAGCATAAGTGAATGAGTATACAAGTCGTTTTTTTAAATGATTGAATACATATTTTCAAATATTGAAAAATGATTATAGAAATTCTTAGAAAGATATCATCGTGATTTGTGTGGGATTCGAACCTAAACCCCCAAGCTTCCGTAGCCGGTGCATTACTAATTATGCCAACGAATCACTAGTACTAGGCAAGAATTTTTAACAATCGTATCGTATAAATGAAACAACGTACTTATTATGCCAATTAAATATATATTTTTTTAATATTTTTATTAATAATGTGATTTATTAATCGCTAAAAGGTGCACATTGTCATTTTGGACACCAGTCTCCCCTTCATTGTAAAATAAAGGGGGGACACGCGAAATGTTACGTTATAGGGGGTCACTAGAACAAAATGCGCCGCAGTGTAGATTCACCAACATTACCCATTTTATATATTTTATCTTTAAATAATTATTATATGGTCATTATACGTTATTAGCGATCCACTACTCGATGGAGACCTCCTTCCTATCTTTATTTAATTCATCGTCTTCTTATATATCAGGGTATCGTGCAATATTGCCCATTTCCATTGCTTCCTACAGTCACATGCGACAGTATATTTCATTTGCATATTATATATATTTATTATATTTGTTCGCAGGTCAGACCACATGGAAAGCTATATGCCGTGTGCTTCGGAAGATGTAACTAGTATCGGAGTAACATTACGACGTAAGTTAAAAATTTATATTTAATACACAAAATCATTTATTTATAATATTTACCAAAGTGACACCCAAATCCGTATCGGTCTCATACAAAATCGAACTAGATTTTGTATGAGACCGATTTTTCATATTATAAAATAAATTGTATTGAGCATCGTAATAATATCGGTTAAAAATAAATATAAAATACTGATATATATCTATTTATGGATTGGTCAATCAGATGCGTATTTATTACCCATTACGGGTTTATTATATTATTACTAATATTGAGGGGTTCGTACACCGGTCAGGTAAACCAGGAGATGTGGGTTCAAATCCCACACAAATCACGGTGATATTTTTCTGAGAGTTTCTTTAAATCATCTTCTATATATGAACTTATGTGCCTAATCATATTAGTAATAATAAAATACTGACGTAGAATTGCTACAATACAAATTTACAAAAATCACATAAATTATAATAAATATTTTTTTAATTAAATTTTGATATAATTTTGTAGTGTTTTTTTTTTTATTTATTTTTGAATCTATTGAATGTTGAATCTATCGAAGTGAGCGTAATTTGACGGCAAGCAGTATGTCGCCCCAAAAAATGGCAAGTGAGCTCGGCGAGGAGGGCGGGCACCATCTGTGGGCCGCGCGGGCGAGCGGCGCGGGGCGGGGCGGCGGGGCGGCGGTGCGGGGCGGGGGCGCGGGCCTGGGTCCCGGTGGCCCCGCCGCCCCGCCGCCCCGCCAGTCTGCCGCCAGCCGCCGCCGGGTCGCGTCGCCCGTCCGTCCGCCCCGCCGACCCGAAACGCGCGTGAATTGTTATTGCCGACCCGAGACCGTCAATTTGCGCCGATCGACAATTACTTGCAAATTAAAAAAAAAAAAAAAACCTGTGTACTATACTACTGTGCTTCGCGGATTCGATTCCCCGGCGAGCGCGGCCGGAGCTGTGTGTTGTGCAAAGTGGATGACAATATAGCAATTTTGGTTGCAATATAGCAACTTATTTTTTGAGTGATTTTGGAATCAGTTTAGGTCGCTCTGGATTACCGAGGACCCGCCGTTCTGTGTGACACATTTGAAGTTCTCCGTTTTTGGCCGTAACTCGGTGTGTTTTGTTCGGTGCAGTGTCGGGAGCTGTGGGTTTGGAACTCGCGAGCCCTCCGGTCGCGTATGGCGCGATCCCTGAGGAGGTAACGAGAGAGGAGGACCATGGCTTGCTGGTTGCTGCGCGTCGCACTCATCGGCTGCTGCGCTCTTCAGGTACTCGTCCGACCGACTCGGAAATGACTTAGCGAGTTCACTGTTGCCCTGCAAAAAAAAATTATTCCGCTTTTGTGAAAACAACGCTCGCATCGTGCTTTTGAGGTTGACAATAAAAACCGCAACAACGGCCTGTCGTCCCTTTGACGAGTGACAGTTTCGGTACGACAGTGTCGGCATTGAGAATTAAAGTTATCGTTTTCTGTGTGCTTTGCTGAAGTGCTTTTGCGCGACTTCTAAAAAATGCAAAATACTTGTGCCATTAGCGCATCGCCCTCGGCGTTCCTAACCCCACTTTAACGACGCCGGCGTGCGCTTCCGCCCGCTTTTTTTAACGGAAACTATTAACAGACGATCCGGTGAACCCTTCTTCATTAATCAACCGCAAATTATTTTATCAATTACTGCCAGTAACGGCGATGCGACCTTAAAAAATCAACAAACGGGGTGTTTATCCAAAACACTCAGTTTTTCTAGGTATTCCAAATTCAAATATGGATTCCATATTCAAATCTCTCGGACCATCGACTATCGAGTGACAGCGATTGGCTGCGATGTTTATGGACAGAGGCGACTGTTAATCGGTGAATCCCCGGATGAGATTTCGTTTGATTCATATTTCACTTGAATACGTAACAGTTACGATTAATAATATTGTGCAACGGTCGTCGAATAAGGACGACCGCGGCAATAATAGTGTTGCCAGTAGGTTAATTATACGCATCCAAAGGCGTGTCGGATTTGTTTCACGCTTAAAATTAATTATTTAAATTTATCGATATTTTTATTAAGCATCGCGACTTCAACGACGATCCGATTTCTTTCCCAGCGATGGAAGCCCACGTCGAGAATTATGGGCGCACAAAAATCAACGCAATCGAATAATAGATAGATAGATACGCGCGTTCATATATCACGACGGAACCTCTTCTCGGATCAAAAAAGTGTCTAATCATCAGTCAATTAATTCACCTTCCCGCACTGTGCCGGCCCAGCGCGCCTCTCATTTTCTTCTCCGATTTAATGGCTGTTTAAAATAATAGGCATCCTTCCAGTGGTCTGTATACAAACTGACTATCAGACACGAATGAGGGAACGTCTTCCCGTAGACCCAAACAAAATAAAACGTATCGAATATAAAGACCTACCGTGATCGCTCCCCGTTGCTACCTTCCCCGGACCAGGGCTGCTGCGCATCATAACAACGTCGAGCTTTGTTTTTGTTTTAATTATTAATTTATACAAATCATTTTTTTTATGATCACTCCTATTAGGTGTGTTTTTTTTAAATTTACAGCAATCCAATTTTTATTCACGAAAGGTTTGTTAATATTTTTTTGATGTGTTATTTGAAGCTTCGGAGTAAAAATATTCACCTTTACAAAAATATAATTTTTACCTTTAATTTAAATGATTATTATTTAAATTTTTCATGGCGTATTTTGTTGTGATGAACACAGTAAACAACGCAAAGGATGACGCTATTGACTAATTGCAAGTTGTATAGCGACGTGGGTATAGGGCTTAAGAACTGTCATTGCGTTTTATTATAACAGCATAAACTTTAATTCAATTTTTCGATTTGTAATCAGTTTCCTTAGAGTGTTTTTTTTTGACGCTATTGACTAATTACAAGTCGGTCGCAAGTTGTGTCGCAGTGTGTGCGAAAAGCTTTATTATTTGCCACATCTGTCATTCCGCTTTATTGGAACGAGGAAGATTTTATTCTTAAATCCGGGCGCTTTTTGTCTTATCAGCTCGTCGTTTGTTTCATCCGGGTCGACGTTTATTGTTTATTTACCCTCGGGGGCAGAACCCTCAGCGGCCGTTTCGGGTTTATCTGGACATTTGCAGGGAAATTTCCCGGTTTACGACGGCCGATGCTGTCACCGGGTTTCGCACATCTGCACCCGCATTGGAAACACGTGATGGAGATTAGCTTTACCTTTTTCACACGTGAGTCTGTTTCTGTGATTTCCTGATTTGTTTATAAGTGACGGTCGCCGTTTTAACACCTACAAAAAAAACCCGAAATTTTACAAGAACTGTGGGTATTCCGTTTGTACAATACTGCACTCAACACATTATATTGTTTTAAAACTCAAATTGACACATTTGTGTGTATTTTAAAAAAAAAATTAAAATCATCGATTAAAAAAAAATAGTTGCAAAAACGTCAGACTTTCAAGTTATAGTATAAATATACTTTTAATTTATTGGAATATATATTTTGAAAAAAAAATTTGTAATTTATTTTTATTATTCTATTTGTTTACTTTTGTACGTTTTATCAGTTTTATAATTAAACATTGTTTTTTTTGTATCCCACAATACGGCAATATATTTGTGTAAGTAAGGTTAGTTACAAAATCTGCATAGAGATGGTATCTCCGGATTCGTCTATAGGTCGCGCTCGTCGGGTCGCTTTTCGATTCTAATTTATAGAATCCTTTCGGATCCTAAAAGTGTTGCGGGGATCCGGCGGCGAGATTTATAATGGAGTGGCTTTTCATTCCTCCGCGTCCGGCCTCGTCGCGCGAGGTGTGCGGCCGGCGCGGCGGAGCGGCCGCGGCGGACGACACGATCCTCACTTTCCCACGCTCGGGCCGGCTCCCGCTCACCTGCGCCGCGCCGCGCCGCCTACCTGGGCGCGCCGGGCCGCGCCGCGCCCGCCGTCTCGCTCGGGCGGGGCGCGCGCCCGCCGGCCAGAGCGAGACGCCGCGCGCGCTGTCTGCTGCGCTGATTCATCCGCCGTACCTGCAGAGCGGAGGCGAGTCCTCTGCGCCGGCTCGCTCTGCCCCGTCTCCCGGAGGCGCGCCCCGAGGGAGACGCGCGCGTCGTTTTTTTCGCGAAGATGTGTTCTCCCGTGTGCTGCATTTCCATACGTCGGCCGCTTCTTCCCTTTGTCTCCGTCCGATGCGATACGCGGAACCGTGATTTATAGCCGCCGACTTTACGACCCGAAAGTTGAGCTTTTAATTAAGAATTTATTTTTTGATGATACCCCCGGTTTTTACGATTTTCGAGCCTCTAGTTTACGATGGGATGTCGCGTCGTATTCGGTCATAATGAGCGAAACTATAATTATTTACAATGTAGTGATTTTATGGCTCGCTTCTCGAGGCTTTCGGGATCCGTTCGAGTTCGCCCTGCACCGATTCTATTTTTTCCGTCAGGTGTCGCTTCCTCCGAAGCCTCCGAAGGTAAACATCTTCGATCTGAACGAGGGTAGGTACCCTTCGAAACTGCAGACCGCTTTTATTTAAATTTACTATATAAATTTTTTAATTTAAATATAAGTGTTTACCTTTGACGGTCGGGGAGCTCGCGAAGTACTCGCTCGGGGGATATGCGCACTTGTAGCGAGGCACGAAACCCCCCGGCCTTATTCATGCGTCTGTGAAAAGAACTGAATGTCGGCTTTGTTTTCACCGTTTCGCTGTGCGCTGAATGCATTTTCGAGACCGTCTGCGGTGCATTCCTGTCCGTCCCGAGCGCGCAGCATCCGCCGCATCCTCGGTGCGAGTGAACCCGTTTCGCGCTCCGAGATTCGATTTCGACGTCATTAAATATTCCCTTCGCTTCATATAGATCCGTCACAAATCATCTCAAATCCTACTCTGGGCCCCTCGCCGAATTTTCGAGGCGTTTACCTGTCGAGATCTATTAACCGCAAAAAACGCTTCGCCGCACGCATACGAAAGGGTCAAAATTGCATGTGTAATTTACCACCGGCATACGTGCTGCGAACACATCGGATCCCTTTCTTAGATTTAAGAAGTAAAAACAAAAGAATAATACGCGATTATTTGATTTCTAGAAATCGTGCGTGCTTGAGCGTTAACAGATTTTTTACGGATTAAACTCCAATCAAACTGTCGTCGCGGTTTCAAAACGCCGCGTCCGTTTTTTGCCGGATCGAGCGCAGAAGGTTCGCCCGAGCCGGGCGGGTGTCTGCGAGCCCCGTTACACATTCGCATGTAGGCCTCCGGCCCCGGGGGTACAGACGGCACTGCGCTCGTTCATTACTAACGATATGCCCGCCTCTCGTCTCATCTGCGACCATCTTCCCATGCGTAGCAAACCGGATTACCGAGAGATGCTATCTGCTCCGGCGCTGGCGCGATCTGCGCTCGGTACTGTCGCGGGACGGCGCTGAGGTATTCACCGCGGGAGAGCTGCCTGCGAACTCTGAACTCTACTGACTATAGCCCAGATATAAGTTAAAGAAAAAATACTAATTACTGTCAATCTTCAGTTATACAAAAAAAAACATCAGTAGCCCAGTAATGTATTTCAGTGTCGTTTTAACCCGTTCTTTTGTCTACATTATTGCCAAGTACAATCCTGAGAACTCCCACTGAGGGACGACTCACCGCAAGAGATTATCCCGTAGTCCACTTAACGCATCATTTGATCCTACTTAGAGACGCTCGCTCGGTCCTCAAAGGCGCCTACCCTTCCTAATGTATCGCCGTTCGCTCGCTCGCTCGCCCTTCGGTTATTTTTTCATTACGAGGACACTTTCGGCACTTTTTGCATTGCATCGCATCCCCTCTCAGAAGGCCGCCTAATCCGTCTGCCGGCCGGACTTGACGAATTACCCCCGAGGCTGTTGATTGAATTTAATTTTCGGGGTAATTTCATCGATGACGAGGTGCTCCAGAATCGCAGTCTGCAATTAGAACGGCCGGAACGAGAGGCGGCCCGGCGTCAAAGGCGAGCGGCGTCGGCGGGCTGGCCCGGCGCACTCCTCGCGCTGCGGTCCGGTCGGAAGCGACGACCACTTTTTGCGGCGCATCGGTCGTGCGCCCCGACCTGTTATGCTTATGCGCCTCGCCTCCGAGGAGCGTCGGGGAGGGCCCTCCGCCGCGGCGCCCCTGCATGCCGCGATTCCTGTTTCTGCGATTGAGTTTTTCCCGTGTCATGCCGTCGATCGTATTCGGCCCTCCGCGTCGTTACCGGAACGACCCGTCGATGTGAATCGTAAGCGCGCTGGAACACGAGTAGCCCGCATTAAATCATTGCTCCTTTATTCCGAACGCCTCCGGCGCTTTGAGGTTTTTACTCGAGAAGACTGGTCGCTTGCGTAGTCTGATCCACTTTGTAAATAGAGCGACTCGCCGGAGGTCCCGCACCTTCGCGCGGCGTCGTTTCGCGAGCCGGGCGGGCGCGGGTCTGGGCGCCCCGCACCCCATCCTCGCGCCGATTCATTATGAATGAAGAGCGCCTTTGTGCGGCCGATGCCCCCCGTGATAGCCGCCCCTCGCCCCGCTTCCCAGAAGCGCTCCCCGCCTGGATTTTTGTCCACCAATTTCGTCCGAGATTAATTCTTTACGACCGAGGACTCGCCGCGCGGCGCTCCGCAAAAAAGCTAAACGCTCGTTACGAAATGCGACGCAAGAAGTGCGAGGCGAATCGGATGTCTTGTGACATTAAATTTCACTGAGTTTTTGGGATGTGCGCGACCTTTCCGCTCGCGGCGGCGATGGCGATCTGCACTCGGATCGTCGTCGTTCTCGGGACGTTTTCCTCGTCGGAGCGTCGTCTTCCATGGGAATGAAGGCCTCCGCCGGCCCGAGCGACTTCTCCGCTCGACTACGGATGACATCTCGCGGCGTTTAGAATGTCATCTGCGGCTTCGAATTATTCCTAAAACAATGCCCCATTACGGTGACGCAACCCGCCGGTCGGCGACTCTGCAGCGACACTTCACGAGCCATTGTCCGGGCGGGCGGGAGCCGCTCCGCCGTTCTGGATTTACACGCGATTAAGCCCGACGCCCCGGAACCCGAAATGAATAGTTAATGCGCAATTAGGTGCAGTCATTGTCGCCGTGACCGATCGTCGCCTTAATCGGCGCTTTGTTTTTCGCCATTCCGGCCGCGGACGGCGGAATACCGTAGCGGGGCCTGCCGTGAGAACCCGGCGCTCTGAGATAATCGTGAAGATTTATCGTCAAAGCGAGCGTGGCCGCCTAATCGGAATCGAGCGACACCTGCAACTGGACACCTAAGCGTGTACTGCGATGGAACCGGTCAGTGGCTGGAGTGACCGATTGTTGCTCGCATCTCACCTGGATGCCCCCGCCGGGAGCCTCGCCGGGGGATGTGCTGGCAGGTCGTGTTTGCGATGGCAGAGGAATGAATCCTGCCCGGCGCCTGCGCCGCCCGCCGTCGCGCTGACTGCGCGAGAGTATTTATAGCGAATACATTTTTATCCTATAATAAGTTACACATTTGAGTCTAAATTTATCCGGGGACTTAGCGTAAACCTCGCCTCGCTCGCTCGCGATAACGCTCGTTCGGATTGAGTCGAATCATTCAAACGTGTTTAATTTTTATTTCGACTCTCTCCTGTGATTTATCACCGGCCGCTGCAGTTTCTGAATGAATAAAATGCATCGTGAGAATGTTTGCCGAGATCCCCTCGGGCGGATATTGTAAATCGAGTTTCAATCCGGATTCATTGCAGCCCAATATCCGGCGATTCTTGTCAGTCAGACTGAACGCTCCGTGTCGTTAAATTCCTCGGTCTCGGTTTCGCAACATCACCCCCGCCGCGAGATGTCATAACTTGATTGTTTTTGTGAGAGCCTTGCGATCTATCGCCGAGGCGTCGCGGTGCAATCCTTCGGCTCCCAGAACGCTCCCACAGAACGAGCGCTTCTCGCAAATACCGATTAACTCCGCGTTGATTTCTATATTCGCCACGAGACCGGCTCGCGAGAAAGTGACAGAGCCGTGTCCTGCGACCACTTTAAGCGGTATTTCAATAATGATTCGTTCCCTGCATTCGCAGATGTGCACGTTTGCTCGGAGCCACATACAAATGCGATGACTCAGCCTAGGAGTACTCGATTGCGATTTTAAGGTTTCGCAGCGAGGGGAACGCCTTCATTATTCAATGAGACCCAATCGTACGCCAGCAGCACCGTTTATAATATTTAAAACAACAAAGTGCGTACTTCCAACTTTTCATCTCGCGCTAACAACCTGTCACCCCTTTAAACCCCGGTTTCGCGATCTCCCTGGAGAGCAGTCCACACCGCAGGCATCGCGCATCATGACAGTTGCATATAATAGATCTCCAAGGGAATGGCAAATGTAGTGCACATAAATAAACGCATACCCAATGCGCTCGACTTCACTCCTCGTGCTCAGATGCGACCATATACGGATAAAATATTATAATGCAAGCGACACTCACAGCGACGTTCATTCTCTACCGCAGCCTACGAAATCTGTTTCCATGTAACAAATACTTAATCAACTATACCTTTTGTCACCCTCGGTAATACAGGATTCAATTACAGCGGTTTCCCTTTTATATTTTTTTATAATATCGATCGCAAAACACAACCCTTCCTTTTTAGACCTAACACGGGCCTTGAGCATTCATCACATTGATTAAATTCGCAAAAATTAAACATGCCAGCGTATTAATTCGATTAACGAATAACCCGATGAATTTCAAGGCAACTCGTGAGTTCATGACATCACTTATTTTATAAGTTGAAATATAATTTTAAATTTTAACGGCTATCATTGTTGCAGAGCCCCCGCACCACTTTCATCAAACAGACTGTCAATATACTCCCATAAACCAACAATGGCATTTGATTAACCCAGCAGGGACGCCTCCCTGCCGTATAAAGCACGGTCGTACTTTTCCAAGCGGCCTGTCCCACCTTTGCCCACAAATTAAAAGCGGTACACATTTTACGACTGTGTTATATGACCGCGATAAACATGACGGTATTAATTAAACGTCTAGTTTGTACGGATTTGTTTCCCGTCTTATCTGTAATTGAATAATACAGCTAAATTTAACTATTGCAATTAGCCACTTACACGCCCTTTGAGCATTACTAAAAACATAACAAACAAGCTTAAACAACTTGTCAAATTTAACTAACAGGTAACTTTTGACAGAATGTCCATTGATTTATCAATTCAGGTAGTTTTATTTATTCGTGATTGAAAAAGATGTAGGTTTTAAATTTACGACAGGTTACTCAAATGTAGTTATAGTACAAGCTAAAAGGAAGGAAACACGTGTATTTTGAATCCAGTATGCTAAGTCCACGGGGTTTCTGTGTATTGTTCCCGGTTTGTTTAGAAACAACCCGCCCCGTGTGTGTTTGCCCTCTTCATGGGGGTGTGCTGTCCCGAGCGGATGTGTGCTGAGGCAGTACATTGTGCTCGAGTCCGCAGGGAGTTCGTGGACTCTTACCCCTCGTGTTTGTTCAAACGAAAGTGTTTCCACTGCGATCAACGAGCATCGCATTCGATAGGAAATTATTCCAATATAAGCAAGTAAA
Source organism: Atopsyche davidsoni (assembly GCA_022113835.1). NCBI lineage: Eukaryota > Metazoa > Arthropoda > Insecta > Trichoptera > Hydrobiosidae > Atopsyche > Atopsyche davidsoni. Next base: position 1,045,281 of record JAILWY010000006.1, on the reverse strand, counting down.
AGAATAACTAACAAATTTGTACGATTACTGCATTTTACCTGTTAGATTAATGATACACCACGTACAATTTTTACTTCCCAATTTGCAGTGATTAAAAATAAGTTTGACTGGCAGCAGTTTCGCAGTAAAAATATGTATTGCACAAACACAAATATCGGTCAGTTTCTTAGATATCCATAAAAAAAGCGAGTAATCTTTTCGACTCAGTGCAAGGATCAGTGTTTGCAACAAAGTTCTACATTTCCGTCTTATTCTGATGGGGTTCTTTTGCCCCATTGAAGAAGGGTTACATTCAAATTTTGACCCAGTAATTTGGGGAAACGAACTGAAAACGCGTTTGTCATCGCCGTTTTGTATCGACCCGCGGCGGCCGACTGCGCCGGGGTCGGAGCGGCGGTTTGATACGCGAATGAGTAATTACCTTCGAAACTTGTTTACAAAAGCATTATTGGTCGTCAGCCACGACTTCTTTGCATTTTACATCGAACTATCAATCAATCTAATCTTGAAGCGAACGAATTTATTTATTTTAAAAACAGTCTGCCACCTTCCTTCGATCCATTTGGAAATCAATACCCTATTCCTAATTACACTAAAAAAAATACCCATTTTTTAATGTTTTTTTTTGCTTCTGTCAATCGTGTTCCCTATTAAAATTCATTTAAAACAGTTAAACTATTATAATAATTATAGCATGTTGTCTTTAGTTTTGTTGCATGTCGTTTTTAGTTTGATATAGTAGCATCATTTTTGCTAACCCATGTTATTTTAATTTGATAAAAAAATGTATGTACAAAAAAAAGCCAATAGAACACAGTTTTCTAAGATTTGACTGCAAATTATGTGATGCTACTACATATATCAAGGTAACATATTTGAAATAGGAAATGATATACTGAATGCGTTTAATGCTAAGTGTGTCATTGATTTTAAGCTTTCCGCGGGTGTTTTTTGAAAAATATGCAATGGATGAATGTGTTTCCAAATCAGCTGCGGCTGATGGGGTTTTGAATGATGGGCGGATGTGATGACGTGACGTCATCGTGGGAGACTTTACTGACGGTGTTGTTGTGCAGGTCGCCAGCTCGGGGCTGTTCGAGCTGCGCCTGAAGTCGTTCACCAACACGCTGGGGCGCGGCAGCGGCGGCGCGTGCTGCGCGGGCGGAGGCGCGCCCCCCGCCCCCGCCCCTGGACTCGCCCCCGCCCCCGCCCCCGCCCCCGCCCCTGGTCTCGCCCCCGCCCCCGCGCCCTGCCCCTCGCCCTGCCGCACGCGCTTCCGCGTCTGCCTCAAGCACTACCAGGCCAACATCGACACCACGTCGCCCTGCACCTTCGGCGACGTCACCACGCCCGTGCTCGGCGAGAACAGCGTGGACCTGGCTGCCGCACCCCCCGCGGAAGACTTCGTCAACCCCATTAGATTCCCCTTCGACTTCACCTGGCCGGTAAGTGAACACACCAATCTACCACCTACACTAAACTAGGTTATTAAGAATCCAAAAATATCCACTTGTCTTCCTTATTTATGGGATTTGTCATCTCACATTCTGAACATCTTTATTTTACATTTATTTATATAATCATCACTAGGCATAATTTACTTAATCTTGTTGAGGGACAAGGCATTTGTCAAAAGTACCTTTGTATTTTGTCTTCACTTTGAGTTTATTAAAATCATTTGCAATACTAGTTTCGACCCAATACACTAAACAGTTTAGTTAAGCATCTGATGATGAATACAAAGGTACTTTTGTCATAATTTACTTAAACATAAAAATTGTCAAACTCACGATAATTCCTCGTCGTCTCCCCGGAGGAAGAGGATATCTACGCGGCTAATTTCAGGGTAAACAATCCGGAGGAAGGAACAGATGGTTTTCACGAGATGTTTTTTTTCCGGATATACCTGATGTGTCCCATTGGCTCGCAGGTTTCCTCGCACATGCTGTCACGTGACAGATGGCCGTCGTCTCGCCGGATCTTTACCTCAACGCCGGGTTTTTGTTAGAAAAAGCACGTCCATCCATTCTCGACTGAACATCCTCGATCCTGTTTGAAATTGTACAGCTTCGCCTCGAACTACCCGCGCAGACGGAACCCTGAACGCTTTGATGTTGCAGCGGTCGTAAATAGATTCAATCACTGCTCCCCTCGTTGTAGACAATGGATCCGGACCGCGTTCTCGATAGCTCGTGAAACAATCCAATCATAAAAACGCAATCGAGATAATTACCGATCTTTTAACGTATTTACATCTAGGAGCGTTTAGAGTATTTCTTAGAAGGCAGTCTTTTATTTAACTGTTAATTTAAGCCGATAACCAATTACGAATCTGCAAACGACCCAAGCGCCGTCTGGCAGCTGCCAATCAAGGAGGAGCCTTAACGACCGGCCGCCAACCTTTCCGCCTGCAGCAGGATTAACCTGTCAAAACGATTCAGCCATAAGGCCTAAATCCGCGTACAACTGTTGCTTGCGACTCAGCACATGTCACTTATTTTAATTTTTCGCTTTCTTATTCTCTTACGAACTTGGATCTTCAAACGTTTCGGTTTTGAAATCGGTACCGTTTACAAAGTAGGAGCATCGTGATTAAATTTGCATCATCTGATCGCTACCGCGGTCGACAAAGATCTGAGAATAGTCCGACGTGCTTTGTTAGACGAGGTATTTGCCTATTCTTCATATACCGTTCATCACGAAGAAACGTTTCAGTTTACACTACAATAATCCACCTTTACATACCTACTTTCGTTTCTTTTGCAAACCTTTCACTATTGCAAAGAAAGAACCTAAATTCAAACGAAAACAGGGACAATGTAACATTTATTAAAAAAATAATAATTAGGTGGTATTTTTAACATTTTTTTTTTATCATGTTTGCGAATTATAAAATTATGAAGTCAGCGAGATGGACAGGGCTGTTTGGCGTCCTCAAGTTATATTTCCCAGCTAAGTGGGAGCACTTCACGGTTTTTAACAAACATCATAATAATAAAAACCAAAACACGCCAGCCCGAGCGTTTTCCCGAATAAATACAATTAAACCCGCCTTAATTCGGCGATAAAATTCGTTAGCGCCTATAAAGGCGCACGCAACACCGTCCGGACACGCCGTAACGCATAATTGCCCCTACGCATGCGGCGCTTACGAAAAGTGCACGGCGGCATCGCGAACGGTTGTTGCTGGCTTCCCACAACGCATCGAAGCCGCTCATCATTGTGATACCTCATTGTTGGGGCTAATTAAACGGCGAAGGAGTTCACCGGGGCCGCGATTCATCGTGCCCGCCCCATAAAATATAGAGTCAACGGTAAACTTTTTCAAACTCGAGGTTTATCGCGAGCTAGCACCCGCCGCGCACAGCTCGTCGATACACAACTTTTGTGAAACTTTTATAACTTGAAGTATTGCATTCACCTCCCTGTTAACGAATTCGCCATTTAACTCTACATATATAACAAAAAAAAACCAGATTTCTTCAGTGCCATACGTATGCATGTGTTTCTTCAAAGCACGCCGTCTCACGCAATACGCTGGTATAATTCATAATACTGCAAACAAGTACCAAGTGTTTTTCCATTATAGATTTCTCTCGTTTTGTTTGCTTACGTGTAAATTGTATTTTTCTGCACTTGGTATACTTGCCCATAAAAAGTATCGCGTGTAGCGCCGGCCACACCGACTGAAATGAATAATCAACTTGACATATCACTTCGCAGTTAAAAAAAAACTCCCGAGTTCAACACACTTTTGCCGAATAACTAGATCGGTTATTATTCAAATTAATGCCAACAATTCGGTCATTTCTTTTTATACATATTCAAGTACAACAATTTCTAGCTAATTATTTGCAAATTTACATTTTTAACTTGCTTAATTTGCTACTTGAAATAGTATCTAGCAAATGTGGGCATTATTTTCGTTTATTTATGCTCAGTTCTCTTTAAAAACATTAGGAAATGCTATATCCGCCGGGATGTTTTTTTTCTGTGAGATTCGGATGCTGCGAAGGGGCATATGCTTTACTTACGCAAGCTGTGATTTTTTGCTGATGGTCCTGTAATACAAGACGTGTGGGACTCAAATAGGGGATGACCGGCAGCCTGGGAATAGATATAAATAATTAAATCTCATCCTTATCATCAATCATTATTGCTTGCGATTCCCAGGTATATGATATTCAGTGACTTAACGTTATTTATTTACTGGCTTATATCTGAAGGAGAGTGTATTATATTTTATACCAGTCAGCTAATAGATCTCGATATCAGTTACTTATATTTATAATCCAAAGTAAGAATAAATCTTAGATCGCATGAAATTTAAAAGTATTACTAGTCAATGTGTACGTTTAACCGAATCATACCATATTATTTTTTATTCTGTTATCAACAATGAGTGTTCTCACCTGATGGTGTAGGTGGGGCAGATCTGCCGCCAGTGAAACGGCTCTCAACGCCAGTAGATATATTAGTTAACCGAACATATAATGAATTTTAAAAGCATGTGAAATTAAATAACTGTGCCTTTGTCTACCTGCTGCTTTTCCGAGATAATGAAACACCGCTAGCTGGCATATTAAACAGTTGAAGTTTCTGATCCTTTCATCTCGCGGGCGACACCGTAGGTCAATAGAGACCAGCGCGTCGCGTTTGTCTCTGGAAATATTTACTCTTTTTGTTCGGCTGACACAAAAAGCCGGTTTCACACGGTGTCCGTCACTCGGACGAATCGCTATTCACGTTCAGTTTCACCACAAGTCTCAGGGGAATGCCTCCACCGGGAACAGAACCGATTGTCCGAGGCGTGCGTCTCTAACTCGACCCCATTCGACCATCACGACCGCGGCTGAGACCTCGCACGGGAAATTTCAAGAACTCCAGGTCTGCATACCTGCGTGCTAATTGTTACCATACGGCGTCGCATTTTTTTTTAACGTGTCAGCGAAAACAAATGACATAACATGAGCACTGCACGAAGGTTTCTGGACTTGACGGTAATTAAACGTGTTTTCTGGCCTCACTGCCATGACGCGTATAATTGCTCTCGGTCTACTTGCTAGAACCATCTGTGAAGACGGAAACGAGTGAAACGCCTTCCGGTTGTGGGAGATTTTAAAGAAATTTCAATCTTCTATTTTTTCCAAACTATAAATAATATCAGATATTAAAAAATTTAAAAAAAATTTAAGCCACAGAATATAAAAATAAATACTCATCATGCATTCCTAGTATTTAAAATCTGATAAGTATAAAATTTTTGCTATAATAAATGTTGAGGTTCTCACTATTCAGGTATTCTTATTGTAATATAATGCTAGAGCGGTTAAAGTAAATACTGGTAGTAAGAAAGATATTGCAGATTGCCAAGCATTCTGATTTAAACTAAGCAGTCGTACAGCAAACGTGCTTTCAGACTTTTTTGTAACTTTGAAATTCCATCTCAAGGGTGGGTGACTCGCCCGGTACCGGGAAGCACCCCCAGATTTATGGCCGCCTCTCAGCCCCCAACGCTGGACACTGATGCTTTTACAGCTCCGTCGATGTTTCGAGTTCCTGGACTCGTAAAATAATAAATAACACATTAGAATCTCCATTGTTTGTGCCCGGGAGCTGCCTCGGCCTGCTTCCACAATGAGTGACGATTTCTGTTTGAAAACTGAATGCCTAACCCGGGAGAATGCACAATAGCTACCGAGTATAAAACAGTGAGCGACCATTAGTTTATATGGCACAGTAAATCATCGGACAATCCGAGTTGCATTCGCCTCGAGTGTCCATAGTAAATGTATTTTTATTGCGGAGATAATTCCGAGCGTTCCTCAGCTCTAAATTACCGATTCGTTGCAGATTATTGATTTCTAGGTAGGCTCGCATTGTGCTCGCGCTGAACTTTTTTTACAAGGTGTAACGATGATTTGTGTCTATCGATTTAGAGGCAATTGTGAAGATAAAGCTTGCTTTGCATTCTTACGGCGTTAACGACCGGAAAAATTAACAGATTCCGTTAAAGAAACCTCACAGTCGCTGGCGCTGCAGGCCCCGTACTCTCCGTGCGATTAGATCACCGATTCTAAACTGTACCTAATTAACTACACAATCTCATAAAGGCGTTCAAAGTATCCTTTTCTCGCTTTTATTACCGGGGCTAAGATCACACCTTGAGATATGAGTTGTCATATTTATAGGGGTCGGAGTACCTGCGCGTGTTGACGACACCTGAAGTGCGTTAATGCGCCTACGTGGTGTGATTATCTGGAATAAATTGCTTTTAAACGGTAGCAAGTGGTACATATAACACAAATAAGATCCAAGAGCGTATCTTCCTAGATAAATCATCTCCTAGGCATTCCCGGTACTCCTGTGATTTCTATCGCATCGCCACTTAGTACGCGTCGTGTTAAACCGCAGTGTGTTCGGTTCCAGCGGCGATGACGCAACGCTATCGCTTCGTTCGCTTTGAAGGCAGTTGTAAATATTAAGAAAGCGCATTACGAAAATAAAACAAGTCGAGATCTCAACTCGCATCGTGTTAGACGTCGCCGTATAAATAAAAACCCTTTTTTCATCTCACGAAACGAGCAATCTGAAAAATGTCCGGCCGCATCTCGGCGCGAGTTGATTCTCAGGCATTTTAAATATTTTTTTACCTGTGGCCGGCGCGAGAGGCGGGCTCTCACCGAATGAAATTAATTAAATTTGTCAAAGTCCTACATCTTTAGGAGCGGGATTCGCTTATCTCCCCGGGCCGGCGGGGTATCGAGTTGCTCGCGGGAGCGGGGAGCGCGAGGAGCTGCGGAGGCGCGCGGCTAATCCGCCCGCTCGTAATTCCACTCCGCCCGAGTGGCCGTTTTCAGCGGGATTAGTTTAAAATGTAAATTGCGTCGGGCGGCGCACTTCCGAGCTGGAGCCGAGTCGTCAAGGTCGCCGTTCTGCAGCAGCCCGGCGAGGACTCCGCCGCGGGTTCGCGTCCCCGACCGGTTTCAGGCCGGCGCTGCTCCACCTGTCCCGCTCGGAAGACGCATCTCTCCTTCGAGAATCCGAGATCCCGAACTCAGATACAGCGCGGAGTTTTATTTCGACTCGGTATTTGGATTTTTTTCTCGTCCTTTTGACATCTCGACCGCGGCTATCTCCCCGGGAGGATCTCGCGTCTCCCTCCGGTATTTATCTCCTCGCGAGAGACTTAATTTTTTGAACCCGCGGCCCGTCGCGCATCGTTCGCGTCCGCTCGTTTCTCCCCGCGCGCGATTTACGCGTCACTTGTCAGAAGTCGATTCCCGATCCGGGGATCGACGGCTTCATCGGGTCCCAAACTTTTCTCCGATTTGCATGCGGAACGGCGGTTCAATTTCGGATGTTTTGTACGAAGCCCGTGTGACTCACGGGCCGGTGCAGCGGCACAAATGCATCGATTAACAAAGCGTTTTCATCTGCATTGTGGTGCCCGGCGTTGCGTTTTATTCTACGGATGCAATTCGCAGGCCGCGTCGGTCGCGGCTGGCTTTGTCGGTCGTGAATCAGTTCACACGATTCTCGAATGGCATTAGCGATTCCTTTCATCGGGAGGCTTTTTCACGAGGCAGACGGAGGAAGGTCGCCGGCTATTTATCGGCGGTCCGAGCGGAAGCGGACAAATTATTTTCCCAGCGGTGCACGCCCACCGCCGCGCGGCGCCCCGCAGACTGACCCCTGCCTCGATCGCGCAATATTCCTACCTTTGTTCCGGCGAGCTCGTTTTCTGCCGACCGATCATCTTCTCTTCTGAACGTGAAGTTCGCAATAATCTTTCGCGATCTCCGCTCGTGTCGTTAGGGTCCAGGGAGTCCCGGAGCCCCGGACCGCCCCCGGGCGTGCACTTCGGTTGCGACCAGCGCTGCCGGGTATCCATGTTTCCCGCGGACGTGTCGCGGCGTGGGAACAGGCGCTCGGAATGCGTCCTCACATATTCGATTAACGTATTAATTCCTATTGAAATTTTGAGCGGCCGAAATTCGCCGGCGGTGGGAACGGGCGCGCATGCGCATTCCGCCCGCGTCGCTCGCGCCTGCGCGGAATAAAGTTAGACTCTTAACCCTCGGCGGCCCGGCCGCTCTATCGCGGACCGCACTCGGAATTTACATGTTACGACTTCCTGAAATCGATTAAAATATTCACAACTAAAAAGCTCTCTACACACGTCGCGAGACAGCTTGCAATAAGCCAATAGAGCTCTATTTTGAGCTGTTTACTAAAGCCCTCTACACCCGCAGCGACACAGCTTGCGACCGATTGGCCGATAGCGTCCCTTTATTTTGAGTGTTTTTTTATTGTTGATATATTGTTTTTTTTTATCAGCTGACTGAATATCTAATCGAAATCCCCCAAAGCCCTGTACGCACGAGCTTACCAATACCGTCCTACTTTGCGTTTAAAAAAAAACAAAATAAAGGGACGCTATTGTCTTATTGCAAATCGGTCGCAAGTCATATAGAGGCCTTAATTGGGAACGACAGCATTACGTATTGCTGTAAACACCGCGCGTGTTCTAAAACAAATAGCACCAGTTAAACACACGTATCAAATTACTCAGTTTTTTTGTAGCAGACAATTTAGATGCAGACCTTTGGGTCAATTTTTTGTTGCCGGCCGGTCAGCTATCTTCAGAAGTTACCGTGTACACCGGCAAAGAAAACACAGACGCGTGTCGATTAACGAGATGAGCACACCCATATTTCACATTGTCTCTGAATTTGGAAGAGCGGCAATGTAAATCAGGATGCTTCGATCGAGCCCGGCGATTTGCACGGCGCGGGTGTGTTGAACCCGCGGCCGGCGGGTGAAGGGTTACGCCATTGTCAGGGCCCCTTTTCACGGGTCCAGGACCGGAAAGCGGGGCCCTCTCCCACGCCGGCCGCGTCTATTGTCCGCAGTTAGTGCGAATTAGATTGATAAGCCTGGCCCGAGCGCCTTCGGGGAACCTGGGCGCCCATCGCGTATGCGCGCCGCGCCGAGGCCTAGCATTAAAATGGAAAGCGGTACTTGTCGCACTCTCTATTTATATAATCGGTCGGCGCAGGGCTTTTTGGATTCGCTTGCTAAGTGACTTGACTCCGCCAATCGTTGAATTCATAGCGGATATCGACTGCATTCAATTATACGCTCAAAAACATTCTACAAAATATCAACGTTGATTCGTAATTCAAGTAATCAACAAAAACCGATGCTTGCCTATTACTTTGATATTTTTGTTTTTATGTATATTTAAACAATAACATTGCCAGTATACAGCGTATGTAGGGCTCATTCTGATCTCAATTCGAATAGACATCCACACAAAGTGGTCTGAGAGAGATACCGAGCCCGCATTCACCGATATAGACTGCCAGCATATTCCAAGTTTATCAGCGAAGTCCTCTGACTGCACTCTATACGCCCAAGAAAGTAATACTTTAGCAATAAAACCAAGGACCGAATAACAATAAACAAACTGTAAAAAGAATAGTTACTCAGTGAATTGATATCAATATATACGCACTACCGTACCGGTTTGAAAGCTTTTATATTGTCGTAATATAAAGTGTTTTCGTCATTAACGACAAACAGCATATGTTATCATGACTTTATCGCCGCGTATTCATTACTTCTAATCGTGTAGATCCGATGTCTTCATCGAGTGATTTGCGGTTGGGTTTTCGAAGCAGACGAATCGCTCACTTCCTCCCGCAGTGACGGCACACATCTCATTCATGCCCGCATACTCAAACACCTGTTGGGATGAGGTTCTTCGAGAGCGTATGCTATTTGCACGGCAAACAAATTATTTAAAACACACCGAGGCGCACTCGAGAGAGGCGTCCCGGCCTCCCTGTCAATATTGGGCTTTGACGAGCTGCGCGGCCACGAGCCTCCAGGGACTCGGCCGGAATTCAGATGAGGCTCGGTGATTTGGGTTTTTACAACTCGGCCCGCTGAAGGAATCTGGCGACGGCCGGCCGAGTGTCCGCCGAGGGATTCCGCGAAGCGACTCCTGCGAGGGCATGCCGGCATTCTTGCGCCGGCATCTATCCAGCATGGGAACTTGAGGCTGCGTTAATTTTTATTTTATTTGCATACCGCGTTAAATCCACGTAGGAGACACTCTAGCTCAGCTCCTCTAAAATCACCGAATACACGGGCTCACAGACGTGCTTGCATTAAAATACTCTACTGCACAAAAATACTCTACTGCACAAAAATACCTGCTGCTTTATTTGTATTGTATGAGATTGTTGTTATCATAAAAATGTGTTAAAATACATTACGTGTAAAAAAGTTTCTAACCAAATATAACTGTTTTTTGTTGTCACCCTGATTTTGCAATAAAGCGACAGTATAAAAATAAAATCTATAATATAACGGCGAAAAAACGATAAAAAAACACACAAATGCAACAGGTCAATTCTAAGTGCAGTTCCCCCGGTTCGTTCGACCTACATTCGTGAGGTAAGTTTGTGCACGCAGTACTGCAGTCCATATTATTCAATTCTTCGCAAACACAGCGAACCAGATGACAATCCCCTCTCCCCTCTACCCTCTCCCACCACACGTTTCCCTCAGTATGTGAAAAAATGTTGTTTATGTTCGACGTATGCTTATTCATGTATTGCGTGAGGTGTCTGTGACGTTCTCTTCGAGAGCGATGTTTATTTTATTGCCGTTTTATTTTAATGTTTATTTGTAATTGCAAAAACGATCCAAATACCGATCGAGACCTGCTCGGAGACGGCGCCACATTATAAATGCGAGTCTCTGTTTTAATTACGGATATTATTTTGTATGCTTTAAATATTAATGATATGAGTTGTTTTTCATTTATACTACTTTGATGTGGCGTGCAGGGAGTTGAAATCTGATCAAGTTTTTTTTTTGATAACGTTTAGTGTACTGCATAAATTATAATATTGAAATGTACTGCAAATTCTAGTTGGTATATTTTTGAATGGACAATATCGACAATGGCAGGTAATGGTACTGTTCAAGAGATATGTTTTTGATGAATCGTTAGTACAATAAGCATGCGTGGGTTAAGATTGCCGACCTATTGAATATTCAATAATCGGCACCGCTGGCGTTGCAGCAGCGGTGGTCGTCGGAGTCCTGCAGGAGCAGGAATGCGGCTCCGCGGAGATGCGCAAACCAGTTCGCCTGCGAGTCTCCCCGCGATCGATCATCGCCGGCGATCGCCGGGATCGACCGGCCCGAGTCGCTTCTTAACCCCACTGACCCACTGTTGCCGCACCGCTCGCTCCTGCACCCGAACTAATCCTCCTTCTCTCTTCCGCAGGGCACGTTCTCTCTCATCGTCGAGGCCTGGCACGACTCCAACGAGACCTCACGATCCGGCGGTGAGTCCCGACTTTTATTATTTTTCAAATCTGACTTCGAGTCCGAGAGCACTGCGGAGACGCCCTTCGGCTATCTGCGATCTCTCGGCTCGGGACCTCCGGACGCCGCGGGCCGGCCTCCCTCGCTTCCGCCTGCGTCATGGGCGGCCGGACGAAATGCGTTTCGGCATTGGCACCCTCGCGAGGACGCGAGTTCCGGGGCGCCCTAACCCCGCATAGTCGGCCACTCCACGTGCAGAGTCCGCCCTGTCGCAGAGCAGCCGCCTAACCGCCCTGCCGCCCTCCCAGAAACAGAGCAGCGGCCGCCAGCGAGCTTTGTCATTTTGCATCTCCGCGGGCACGTATGAGCGTAACCGTTTACCGCTCGTTCTGCGAAGTGGGTTATCGATCCGCGGTGCATAATCGATGCGGTCCGGGCCGCGAGGACTCGCAGTCCGCTGCGGGCTTCTAGCGCGCTTTGCACTTTCAGGAGTCCTCGGTTGGGTAACCGAGCGCGTTGCATTCCGCGCGTCATGCGTTTGTTTACTAGGAGAACGGCGGCCGCGCGCCGCGACAGGTTGTCGATATTAGCTCGTTTGCGACAAGCCGCAATCTTTGACAATCCGCTCCGACCGGTTTCGCGCGCACACCCGGAACTCTCCCAGGGCTGCCGACCCTTTTCGGGTTTAGATTTGTACTCGTTGGAATCGCCCGTCGATAACTGTACCCGACGATCGTTTCCCCGGCAGAGATCGTCCGTCCGCCGGCGTCGGCCCCTCGCAACCCGGCCGGGCTGCGGTTTCGCATTCGGATCGACTTTTTTCACCGATTCGTTTTTTCCCTGATTTCTGGTTTCCGTTACGCCGCCGTCCCCGCCACACGCGCGCCCCGACCGCCGCCCAATTATCGGCTCTGCGATTCGCCATTTTATTTCCAAATTGCGATTTTTTACGCTCGGTTTTCGGCATATTTCTTCGGCCCCGTTCCCATAGAAGAACCGCCTCGTAAACCGGACACCGCAGCCCGTACCGGCCTGCGCGAGGGCGTCGCGAACGCGAGGCACCGTCGACGGAATCGCAAAAATCGCGCAGAAAAACATTTATCGCTAAATGTAAATAAACGGAGAAAAAAATCAATCAATCGTTCACTTTAACGCATCGTCCGCAACAATAGAGGTTACAAAAACCTAGGAAACGAATCGTTTTCCGCCGGTGCGCGCGTTTGTTTGTTTTGACAGCTGTAAGTTAATATTTTTTTCAAATTTGATATGATTGATCCAGCATCTCTCGCATTATCCATATACCTTGTAATAATTCACCTCCAAAATACACCGTGACTGTCAAACTCCGAGGATCTCTCTCGAGCTCGGCCAGGCTGACGGACGTCGCTGAGCTCACCTCGGGGGCCATGTGCCATCCATCTGTCGCAGCCCCTTCCGCCGAGACTGCATCACCGCTGCCGGTTTACCTCTCTTTGTGATCATAAGAGCTTATCATATTAATTAAACACAGGAAGAGAAGGGTAATCATCTGATGCGTACACACGTGCGTCACTCAAAAATAGACACACGCATGAAAAATCAGACAGTATTGAAATCTTCTCCAACCTACACAATGAGCGACTCTTAGACGCGCAGACGGTATCTGCACCGCGAGTCGCTTTTTTGAAACATTTGATTTATCGCATCGGTTACGTATCCGAGCGTCTCGCATCTGCTAAGTTTTAAACTCTACAACAAACGTCCAGGACAAATATTAAATAGAGGCCGTGTGCCCCGGCGGGCTCTCCTGCCGCGCGATACCGGCTCTTGGGCCCCCGTCCCCAGGAGTCGCTCTCCTCGCCCCGGCGGCCAGGTGGCGGCCGTTACCTTTGCGCAAGATGTCGCAACAAAAGAATTCCACCGAAGACTTCTGCCGTTGCAACAATTGTGCATTTCTATTGTGCGACGGCGCTTTCTTCGGCGATTGTTCGCGCTCGAGTTTTTGCGCAGCATCTCCGCGCGCGGCGAGTAACGCAATTGTGCCACACGTCGTTGCGCGATCGGAAAAATGGACTTCTTTTGCGAGATGGCACAGTTTGCAGCGGCGGTATCGAAGCCGGGGATCCGTGCGCCATTTTGAAAGACCTATCAGCCGAGACATTAATCTTCCTGTAGGAATGTCGAAGCATGGAAAAATACTATGTGCTATTCCAGGCCGGTGTAGAAACGCGGCCGAATGTGTCGTCTCGGCTCGCCCGCGGCGCCCCATTGACATCGCTACAAATTATTTTAGTTGAACTTTATTCGCCGAGCGCGCACCGACTTCTCCGCAGATCGTAACGATAGCAATAACTTAATACCGGGGAGACTGCACATCTATAGTAGAAAGGCCGACTCTGATATAACAGATTAACCAGTTATAAAATAAATTCAATAAGCAATATCAAATTTCAAATCTCGGCTAATAAACATCGCTTTAAGTCAGACATATTCAATCGATGCTAATTCCAAGATATACAACAATCATTCTACTATTTTTTTTTTGTTGATACTGAATAAAAATAATAATTGACAAGCTGTCAAACACATCATAATAATCATACTAAAATATTTTTTTAAAATCTGAATTGCATATAAATAAACAACATTGATCAAAACTATTTGGTAAATTCTGAAAAACACTAACGATACCGCCAACAATAGTTTTTTCTAACAAATAATTAATACACCGATATCCAAAAATATTGCTACAAATTTTGTTAGACGTCAAGATGTTACAACCAATCAATTCTTATCCCCTGATCTTTCTTTCGGGTTTGTGGGAGGTTTTGTCCTATTGTTACGGATTTCAGGGCGAGCCCATAACATCCCCAGCAGCTGCCGTCCGTTCTATTTAGTGAACCTCTATCGCGAGAAAAACTCCCGCGGACTGATGTCGCATCTTCCGAGCTTTTTAAAAACCGCAAACCATTAGTGTTGCGTAAAAATAAAAATATCGAGCATTTACTCCACAAACGGACTAAGTGTGTCATCGAACCGCACTGCCTTTTTTCAGTGCGAATGAGCCTAAGTGTGTGTGTGTTATTTTTTTCTCGTACATTTGATTCGTGATCGGGCTGTTATTTAATAAGGCATCGCTATTAGCATAATTCTCTCCCGGGGCCATAATCGCAACCGGCAGATAGATGATCGCCGTAATCGATAGTGGCGTGCAGTCCGTACATTAATACATTGCACGCAATAAATAATAAAATCAACACCAATTTAAATTATTTTTTTATTTCTACATATTTATTACAAATCTTTTTTATAAATTTACGCGAAAAAGACTAGTTATGGTGATGTGTCGGTTGTTCATTTTTAGTCCGTCCCAGATACACAGCAGACGGCACCGATTCTCACCGCAGGTATCGGGCGATGCGGTCAGCTCATTACGGCAGGAGGGCGATTATTCAGGCGGACTTCAGGCTCGGCCGGGCGGGAGCGGACACGCCCGGCGCTCTTTCTTAATTATTCCCGCCCCCGAAGGAACCCGATCTCCTATAATTGGAATCGGGAATAACTTATTACCACTCTGCCCGTGGACTGTAATCATATCTTCATATATCACCCCGCCTCCGTTTCCTACTTCACTGCTACCTTGGATTGTGCTCGTTCACTCGTTTGCAGATCCTTTCGGCCAATCGAAAACCTCCCCCTGGCACTGCCTTCGATTTCCCCTTAATTGCTACCTACCTGTTAAGTGCCCAAAACAATTATAGATTCCAATTAATCATTCTTCTTGGCAGTTTTATAAACATATTCGTATTTACGAATTAAAGTATTGAATCGTTTTAATTAATATGAAGCTGTAACATTTTTATTGTGCGCTGTTATTAAGTTTTTACCTTTTGTTTGTGTCGTGTTTGTCTCAAGCGCTCTAGTTTTGAAACCATAAGCGAGCTCGAGGGAGGAGCGAATCCCCTTGCGTGCCAAATTCCCAGCAGGATTTGCACGCAGTGGCGCCGGGTTGTCGAACCGCTGCTCGTGAGATCCGAGCCTCTCGAGGGAGCCCCGCGGCGGCCCCGGCCCCCGCCTTTCGTTTTCCTTCCGATGGAGGTCTGAATGGGCGCGCCCGAGGACGCGGAGGAGGCGGCCGGCACAAACGGTACCGTTGCGTGCGCCGCGCGGGCCCCGGGGCTCCCGGCGCGGAGGGCGGCGAGGGCGCGCGCCCTCCGGCCCGGCGACCCCGCTCGGCCACTCCGTCCTGTTAAACTAGTTTTCCGTTTTAGTCGGTGATGAGCAAATTTTTTGCGGACACTCTGCAGACAGACGATTTTTTTTATGCTCTCCATCGACTGGTTTTTTATCTTGCGTCAAAAGGCGAAAGCGTATTGGGCCCTCTCGGTTCCCGAGCCCGCCCCGTCCTTCGCCCTTCGCCACTTCGAACTTCTGTTTATTTATTTTCGTCTCATTCGTTCGGACCGGCGATCTCGTCCGCTCATAATTACATATTATCCCACGTCTGGAGCGCCGGGCGCACACCTCAGACCGCGGATCGCCTCCGCGGTGTTTTATGTTTATTGAGTTTACGTGCTTTTATAACTCTCGCGGCCCCGGCGTTCGTTACGGTTATAAATCTCCTCGGCCGATCGAGGATCGCGGGCGACGGAGATCGGACGCCGACTCGGCGGCCGGGTAGCCGATTTGCGCCCGAAAATCGGCGATGTCTATTTCGTTTATTGGCTCGTCCGAATGCTAAAAAACACTGCCCGCGTAATAACGTAACGCGACCGAGATCGTAATATTGGCTTTCGAGACGTCAAATTGAAGTCGTAAATATGACACGATGAGTTACTCGATGCTGTCATTTCGTTTTGCTAACCGGTAAGACCGGTAGGCGGTCGCCGGCGTCGCTTCCCGGCCCGCGACGATAGGAATCGCGAATCCTTCGATCTCGGGCTGACCGCGGGCGCTCGATCGGCTCTCCGGCGGGTATCCTTCGCGACTCGATCCGATACGAGATCCCGTCCCGCCGATCGATCTGCAGTCCGGACCGGATCGCCGGAGCTCGCTTCCTCCGTTCTCGACGACGAGCGCTACGCGAGAATCTACTCGAACGATATAACGATCGCATCGATCGGCGAGCTCGGATCGCGATCGCAGTGTGTTGCGACACATCCGCGTCGTTAGACGGTTTTTGTCAAGTGGCAAGCGGTCGCGGTTTTTTGCCCGCGCCGGAAAGTGACGTCTGGCGTGGGAACGGAACGAGCCCGGCCGCGAGGCGTGGCCCGGTCTCGCCTCGCCGGCTCCGCGAGAGCTGCTCTGCGACAGGTGCCACTCGCGCCGCCGTCGCTCCCTCGCCGGGCGAAGGCGAGACCGCCGTCATTATCGCAAAGCTCTCGCGAGAAAATCGTGATTTACCGATGCTCAATTTTTCGAATGTGAATATTTATGTTTTTTTTTCTTCCAGGTGCATCCAAGGACACGCTTATCTTCCGGATAAGCAAGCAGTTCTGGCTGGGAGTGTCGGAGCAGTGGCAGTCCAACGTGGACAGCTCGCCCGACTCCAAGGCCCTGTCGTTCGACTACAGGGTGACCTGCGACGCCCACTACTACGGGAAAGGTTGCACGGATCTGTGCAGACCGAGAGACGACAGCTTCGGCCACTACACCTGCTCCCAGACGGGAGCCAGGATATGCCTATCGGGCTGGCAAGGGGACTACTGCTCAAAACGTGAGTACTCAAATACACCTAACTCTATAATGTCAAACGTTTAAGTGTAACCGCTTTCATCACCCGCGGCTTATGATGATGATACGCGCACCGTTTGAATTGCGTCATTACTTTCGGCCGAGCATCACCGAGTTCATTATTCTTTCCGAGGCTTAAATATCGAGTCAAATAATCTCAAAATCTCTCCATTCTAATTGTTCCACGAGAAATGCAGCGAATCTCCAAATTCGCGCGATCAATCAGCGAGTGCATTAAGATCTCCCGCGGATTAGTGCCGAGCCCCGCGCGTCGCCCGGCGGGCCGAAGTCGTGCGCCGCCGGTCGGAGGACGGGCCGCCCGGATTCCATTCATCTGAACTAATGAATTCCGGTCGCAAATTGACGCTATCGTGTGAACGTTTTTAATTTCTCTTCCTCCCCGCCGCTCGATTAATGCCACGTGACAGTGTTTGAAACTCGTTTCGTTCCTGCGCGATGTGCAGGCGCACCTGCCTCGAGGAGGAGCCCCGGGGTCGCCGTGCCGGGCCCTGCGGTGCTCGCGTTTATTCTCGCTCGATCGAAAAGGCTTTCCGCTCCAGCCGGCACTGAGCGCCGCTCGCCGCAAACGGCATCCTTTTCAATCGGTGGCGTTCTTTATGGCCTCGAGCCTCGCGGTTCCCACAGTCCCGGCCACCGCGCCGCCATTAGCCGGCCGGCATCTCCCGGGCTCCTGTTATTAAAAGCCATTTTTAAAACGCTCTCTCCCGAAACGCGATGCGTTTTCGTCTTCCGACCGGACTCGGCGTGTTCGGATCGCGTTCGCCTCTCCCTCGCGCTTTGTTTGTTTTTCTTTCGTGCCGGAGATTTCTCCCGCTGCGCATGCGATCGCTCGCAAAACTGCGCAAAATCTCGATACAAAATATCCGATCTTATCTCGAGAGAGCGTCTTCCGAAAGAGCGGAAGTTTTTAATTAATTCGGTGAGCAATTCACGGCTCTCGGTCGCTGTGCCGTCGTGAACCGAAATCGAGATTCGGGATCTTCCCTGTGGATCGGAAGCGGATCGGCCATCCGCCCGAGGGAAAGGGTTCGACTCGACGCGGCGCGAGGGGAGCGGGAGCTCTCCGGGAGTGCCCGGGAGTGCCCGGCAGGCCCGCGGCGGCATCGTGGGAAGGTCGCCCTCCTACCTGCTCCGGACGGAGCGAAAAAAACGAGATACAAACGATCCCAGCTCGAAAAAAATTAAACGAGCCATCGATACGTCTCGCGAACGGGTTATCTCGCTACATCCGCCAAAACACATTCGACCGAGAAACGGCAAAAAAAGACTTAATTTACAGCGCTCGATCCGCGGTTGAACTTTTGCGTTTTGCTCCATAAGCAGCACTCGGCGCGATCTCCGTTTATGGCGTTATATAATTCATATTGCGCTGCTTTCTTCCACCGCCGAGAGTTCAAATAACACATTAAAACATTAAAAGGAAGCATCCGAACCTCCATCCGGCGGTGTCCGTACCTGTCCCTTCGGTCGCTCGCCTCGGTTTTTGTCTTCTACTGTCGACTAATTTTAGAATCCCTCGCGTCTCGCGGCGACAGGTCTCCTCACTTCGTCGCGACCGACATTCACAACAAACTCAAAGGAAACGAAATCGACAAAGAATTTCCACATTTCAATTAAGCACGGTGCGTTGATTCATTTGCATACAGGGAACGCTCATCGTAATCTTCAATCAGCGTATGGCCCTTCCGAAGTTTTCGTTTGTCAGCTCGCCGAAGACTCCTCGCTTGGGGCCGATACCATCGCGGCTCATCCACTTTAAGAGGAATGATTTCACGGCAATGCGATCTCGATTTTGTTCCGCCTTCATTTCCGCATAATTCATTCGAAACGTTTAATTTATTTGCAATTACGATCTCATCTTAGTGTTCTACCCCGTAAATTTTAATTGAATTTATTAGTAACCTCGAATGTGAGATTCGACGTACGAACCCGTGTATCAAGTACACCGCGATAATATTTTACAACACTATATATATATCAGTGTTTTTGGAGACCTAGTTTACTCGTTGAAAACGTGCCAAATATATATTTATTAAGTAACTCGTATTACATGTTACTGTTGTAAAATGACGCCGCCGTGTGCCCTGGTGGTCCTGGTCGACCGGTGTGCTCGTATTCTACCGGCACTGTACGAAAGGGGTTCACGTCCCGTGTTTGTAGCACTTGTCACGAGTAAGGGGGGTCGTGCTCCAGTGACGTCACAGTCCACACGCGGGGCACGTGGCCCCCTCGTACAATACCGGCCGTCTGCCCCGAGGGTTGCCAGCCGGCAGATGCTGACGCCGGCCGTTCCGGTCCGCGACAGCGCACGACAACGGCCACCGAAACCGAACCGAAGTCCTCCAACTCCGAGCCAAGCTCTAACCAAGAGACCACCGTGCCAAGACGCCGCGCCGACCCAGCGCTGCAGTGCATTGACACAATAACCCTCGCGCCTAAAGGTCCCCTATGCGATTTGTTTCGTAACGGTCGTTTTGTATTATCAAAACCGTTATTCTCCGCACACACTCACCCTTCGTATATTCTATTACGATTTCAGCACGCTCGCGTCGCAAGCGATAACTACTTTTAAACAGCTTTTTTTTGTGCGTCGCCTTGTACACGTGTTTAAGATGCTTTTTATTCTGTTTAAATTACAAAGTGTGGCAGTGCAGCCACACGACAAAACCAAACACAAACAAATCTCCCACGAAATAAACTGAACCGAGGCACTAATTTACAAACCAAACGTAACCTTCGTGGCGTTTTCGGAACCCGAGCGTTCGGCCCGAGCTGTGTGCTCAGCGCGGACCTGGCCATCGAGGTATTCCGGCGTCACTTCTCGTCTCTGCTCTAGCAATATAAATAAACAGAATGTATCTAAGCGGAAACGTAAACTTTGGGGCACAAGCCCGCAGCACTTCGTAGAATTTTGACCTAGGAACTCCGCTGACGCTAACCAGTCATACTTATCAATCCTGCGGAGCTCCCGATCCGTAGCGTATTCAAAAATAACTTTTCCAAAATAGATAATAATACTTCACCACCGTAAACGATTCGAGATAAGCCCTAAATGCAAGCGACCGGGTAACTAAGCCGTTCGTTTAAAAACGCAATATCGGAAATTCAAAATAAATTGAAACTTAGCATACCATTGACATGTTTATTATTTAATCAAACTTTATTAAAACAAAGTAACCTAACCCGTTTATAAATTGATCGCGATTCGCTGTAGCGACTACGTATCATTCTGCATATCAAACTGCAGATTTGCACAATCTCGCGGGGAGCACCGGCGCTCTCGCGACAAGTCGGCCTCAAATTGCACAATATTTTTAGCGATTTTCGTCGCAGACCGCCACACGCGCACGACGCAGACTGCGTTTCGCATTTTTTGTGGCTATATATGCTCTATTTTTAATATTTTCTCTCTTTGTCCACAGCGCGATGTCTGCCTGGATGTGACGCCGAACACGGCCACTGCAACAAACCCGATGAATGCATGTAAGTACTCGACTCTACTTTAAATAATCGCTCGCGCGAATCCGGCGTGTTCTCAGAATGGATCCTGCAAAGGAACTGAAACGAATATTGCTATTTAGAACTGCTCTATTTATACCTTAAAAAAACTCTACATAAAATTTCTTACCTTTTCGCACCCAACTTGCGTGCAATACCGCGACTGGATTCACTTCGCGGGTCAACTCTCGTTACGAAGGAAAGGCCTCGGACTCACCTGTCCGCCGCATTCCGATCCGAGCCGATCGTCCTGCAAATAATACCTGCACTCTAAATAAGCTAAATGCTAAACGCGTCATTTCTGTCTGCTTTTTATAATTTCAACATGTGTTAATCGTTGAGAGGTGTGCTAGATATGATAAGAATCATTTGGTATAAATGCAACGTAACTTCACCTTTATATCGATTAATAAATGCAGGTGTCTACCGTAAAGTAGAATTAAATATTATTCGTGCCTTTTAAACAAAAGTTATCTTAAATTTGTAAAAAAAATACACAATCAATATAACGCATATATATTTTTTATTTATATCGAGAAAGAAGAGTGATAAGAAGTTTTAAACAGTTACATTTACACAACAGTTACAATTAAAGTTACATTTCCATACTTTATTTACGTGAGATTCTAACTGTACATAAAGTGGACTTCCGCGGCGTATTTTTTTTTGGTACAAATAAATGTGATTTTGAGCAGTGTTTTTAAGGATTAAATTTATCATAACCTAGACATTGTAATAAAACTAAGTTATATATGATCTTTAAATCCGGTTAATATTGCATAACATAAGTGGCATTATCTATGTAGCCTTATGCAAGCAATTCTCTTGTTACCTACTAACATTTTACTATCTGACTATACACTTCACTAAATTTGCAAATACATAAGATATATTTCATTAGATAATATCGATACGAACTTATGCACTAAAACACATTCTCAAGCTGATTTATCAAGTAGTATAAATCCATTCGGATTTAATTAAATATAACAATTGGTAAACAACCTTTCAATAAAATGTAATTCAAATAAAATAATTAACTTTGATTTATCTAATCCAAACCATAGAAAACGTATAGAAAAATTGTTGTTATAATTTTTACATTTCGCTTTATTTAAACTAACATCAATTGCCGTCTAGATTCGTACGCAGACCGCCCAGTCCTGGCGCCTGTTTTTTCCTCCGTCTCTACACCTGCCTTTATCCCTTGCCCCCACCCCCCCTTGCAAGCCCACAGGTGAGTTTTTGTCCCCGGGAGGACCCGTTCTGGCCGCCTGCAAGTGGATACGCGTCTCTCGTCTTCTTTTTTCCGCCAAGTCTTGTTTCATTGATCGGATCCGATGCGTCGACATTGACATCAGTTTCATTCAGTGCATCGCACCTCTGCCGTCTCCCTCGCGCCGCGGCTCCTGCTCTCTCTACGCGCCGGACACGTGTAACAGAAACGTAACAATAATTATATTATGTATTAAATATTATCACCCAGCTTAGCAGTGCGGTATTTCGATCACGTCTTCAAAAATGGTCAGCATAAACCAGAATCACTTATAGCAGGACAATAATTTAGAACTTTGTTGATATCATTTAAAGATCATTCCTTAAATTAAACCGTTTAGTAAAATCTTAGTATTTATACATCAACACGATCAAGAAAAAAAAGTTTTATTTAATTATTCTTTTACTATAAATGTACATAGATGACGTAATCAAATGATATATTGATTAAAGATCACATCAATTAATTTATACGATTTACCGGTTATGAAGCATTTTTCAGTGTGCAAAAGTCGTGTCAATTAATTTATTCATCTCTCTTTTTGAAGAGCGCTTACAAAACACCTTCATGAATTATTCTTATTGACAAAACGGTTAATTTGAACGCATCTTCAGTACTGTACACGCAGATTCTGATCACGATTTAGTAACACCACCTCGGGCATTGTTCCTCCGCGGTGCTCCGCCTCAAGCTCCCATTGTCTCCGTCCCGGTCTGCTGCGGGCGCTTCCGCCGCAGAACCTCCCCCTGGCACCGCGGGGTGGTCCGTGCAGCCCTCCCCGAACCCGCGCTGATCAGGCGGCTGATGGAAGGGAAACCCGTTCCCGTGCGTCTCGGAAGCCAAGCGGCCTGGAGCTCGCGCGGCTTGCTCGCCTACCTGCCCCGCGGCGCCGGCGATCCTTCCACTCGACTCACTTCCGCGCACTTCACGCGCCAGACGCCGCCACTCGAGCCCGATGACGCGGCGCGCTCGAGAAGGGAGAGTTTCAAATTCCGGGCCCGCGTCCGTTTCGATCTGATCGATTAAAAATTGCAACGTCGATCGTCGCCGCGGCGAGTCGCCTTGACCCCGCCGGGCCGCTCTCGTGGGAACCGCGAGCCGGCCGGGGTCGCGCGTCTCCCTCTCGCCCGCGCCGGGCCCGCGAGTCCGACCGAGACGGCGATGCGCAGGAATGCTGAGTTATCGCCCGTCTCGAGATGCGCGCGGACTTCGTTATTTATAGGTCATCCTTCTTTCGCTCCGCGGGAAGACTCCTCTCGCCTCCGATTCGTGTCGCTGATCTCTCTTCTCTTCTTCGCAGATGCCACGCCGGCTGGGTGGGTCGCCTGTGCGGGGAGTGCGAGCGCTACCCCGGCTGCATGCACGGGACCTGCCGCAAGCCCTGGGACTGCCTGTGCGACGAGGGCTGGGGCGGCCTCTTCTGCAACCAGGACCTCAACTACTGCACCAACCACCGCCCCTGCCGCAACAACGGCACCTGCTTCAACACCGGCCAGGGCTCCTACACGTGCTCTTGCCCCGCCGGCTTCGCGGGAACCGACTGCGACCTCGAAGTTTCCGGCTGCTCGGCCGCCGTCTGCCGCAACGGGGGGACCTGCGTCGAGGGCGAGGGGTCCTACGCGTGCCGCTGCCCGGAGGGGTGGGAGGGCGCGCACTGCGAGACCGCCGCCATAACCTGCGCCGACAACCCCTGCCGTCACGGAGGCACCTGCCGCGAGCGACCCGGCTCCTACTCCTGCGCCTGTCCGCCGGGACACGCCGGGGCCGACTGCGGCCGCGTGCTCGGAGAGTGCGCCTCCGCCCCCTGCCGCAACGGAGGCGTCTGCTCGGAGGAACGAGGGGGCGGCCACCGCTGCGCCTGCCCCGCCGGCTTCTCCGGAGACCGCTGCGAGACCGACGAGGACGACTGCAGCAGCGCTCCCTGCCTCAACGGCGGGACGTGCAAGGACCGAGTGGGCGGCTATCGCTGCCAGTGCGTGCCGGGATTCATAGACCCCCAGTGCCGGACGAGAGTGAACCTGTGCCTGACCCTTCCGTGCGCCAACGGCGGCGAGTGCACCGATCTGGACAACGACTATCAGTGCGCGTGCAAGCCCGGCTTCGCCGGCAAAGACTGCAGTGTGGACATCGACGAGTGCCATTCGTCTCCGTGCTTGCACGGAGGCACCTGCACGAACAGAGTGAATGACTTTGCGTGCGCGTGCCCGAGCGGCTGGAGCGGCCGGCGCTGCGACGAGGCCGACGGCGCGGCGGGAGGAGCGGGCGGCGCGGCCAGCCCGGGGAAGCGCGTGGCGGCGGACGGCGGCCTGTCCGCGCAGCACGTCACGGCCATCGCCGCTCTGGCGGGAGGTCTGCCGGCCCTGCTCCTCCTCGCGGCGGGCGTGGCCGCGTGTCTGCAGCGGCGGCGCAAGCGGCGGCGGGCGGCGGCCGACCGAGAGGCGCGCCTGGAGAACGAGCGCAACGCGCACGCCTCGCGCCGCGACCCCCACGTCATCAAGAACACGTGGGGCAAGTGCGCCAACAACGTCACGGCTTCCAACAGCCACGTGTCGGAGCTGTCCGAGTGCCAGAACGCGCACAACGTGAGCGTGGCCGAGTCCGAGTGCTCCGCCAAGGGCCTGTCCCGCGCGCGCTCCCACAAGCAGCTCAACACCGAGAGCGCCGCCCGCCTGCTGTCCGCCAGGCTCAGCTTGCTCTCCGCGGACTCGCTCTGCACGGCGAGGTAATTATCTCTTCCCCATCGCCGACGCGCTCAGCGTGACGCCTCTATCTCGTAGCGCTCGATGATCCGCACCTTTCGAATTCTCTAACATTGTCATTCATTTTTTGCAGTGACGCGTCCTTAGTGAAGAGGCCGCCCTGCGGCTCGGAGAAGGCCAGTTCGGTGTACACGATAGAAGACCACTACCTCAGGCCGGACCCGGGCACGTTCGCGACGCGAGTGTAGCGACCGCTCGCCGACTCGAAGAAGACGCGCGGCGGACCCGCCGACCCCTCGCGCTCTCCCGCGAGCGTGCGGGCCGAGGCTCGGGACGCCGCGACGCCGACGGGACCCGTCTCCGTCGACCTGTGATAGAAGACCCCGAGCCCGGCGCGCCGCTCGGGTCGGTTCCATCATATGTACAGCTATATAGACTAAAAACTAATTTATTTTGCATGTCCCTAGGCTAGTTTTTTCACGAACGTTTATCGTAAGTTAGTCGAGGGCCGGGCGTCGACGCCCGCCTCGGCCCGGGACGGCGCGGGGGCCGCCGGCGCTCCGCCCCCGACCCGCCGACCTGTCGCCGGACCGGACCCCCGTCGACTCGGACCGTTCCGAAGCCTCTCCCGCCGGCGCGCGAGGGCGGAGTCTCGAGCCGTCCGCTCTTCCGGCGCTCGCTCGCCCGACCCGCGAGGCTCGGGTGAGCTCGCTCCGGCCGGCGGACAGCTCCGACGTCCCCCGACTGCTGAAGCGCTACTTCGAGGTTCGCGTCCGCCGCGTGCGTTCCTTCCGAGTCACGAGTGGAGTCCGGCGGCCGAGGCAGGGCGGCCGACGCTATGATCTCAGGCGCCCGGGGCCCGGCCGGTCCCGCGGCCCCGGGCCCTCCCCGCCTTCGCGAGCCCTGACCGCCCGCGGGGGGCGGCGTTCGAAAATGTGATCATGTTTTCTCAAAAAATAAAAAATAAAAAAAAAATTCAACGAAAGGTGAACGGGGGCGAATGCGACACGGACCGAGCCGTATTTGCTTAGTGAATTTTATATGCAATTTCAAGTACTTGTTTATTTATCACATTTTATGTGTCGTTGTGAATGTGAACTTTCAATCCGCGCAATGTTTGCGAGTGGTTTTACCCGTCGATCCGTGCCGCCGCGCCCCCGCCCGCGCCCCGCGGCCGCGCCGTCGCGAGGCTTCGCGGGGAGGTTCTCCGGTTAATATGAACGCATAATTTTGACTGATGTACTCTTTTATAATATCAATCTAGTTGATAGTTTTCAAAGATTTTTATACATTTCTAAATTATTTTTTTTAGTTTTGTACAAAATGCGCCGCAGCTGGCGCGAGTCGCTTTGACAATATTCAGTGAATGTTCCAGAACAATCCTCGTATACCTTATTTTGTTTGAAGACCGCGATGTCGGGCGGACGGGACGATCTATATCGCGATACCATGTTCCTGTTATATAAATATTAAGTAACTTAATACGATTAGATAAGCTAACGAAAACTAAGTCATTATAACAAAAAATATATCTAGACGGTTTATATTCGAAACGCACCCCAGCAGCCTCCCGCCCGGCGGGGTGGATTCGTCCGCCCCCCCGAGCTCACGAGGCTGGCCGGGTCCGTTTCTCCCAAATGAAAAATATGTTAATTCACACACTGTAATTTTGTACTTAACCAATTTTATATTTCCTCCGATCATTTGACCTCTCAAACTGTAATGCCGATCGGCTGACGATCGGCAGCTGAACGGACAAAATGTTGATCGTGGAATTCCATACGCATACTTTATTCTTAATAAATTATTGAATTGAAAGACTTACCGAGCTGTGCGCGGGGACGCCATGTAATCACCGCGCCCGTCCTGGGGCCGCGGGTCCTGGGGTCCTCGGAGCTCCTTGGACCTCCTTGGACCTCCTTGGACCCGCGCCGCTCCAGACCGGGGCCGATGAGTCCCGTTTCCAAGCGCTCGATCATGTAAAAATATATATATTAGTTTGGCTGTAATTTGTATAGAGAACGGAAGCCAGATGATCTGACGTAGCCGTTATGTATTAAAGGATTGTACATAAATACTTTTCGACACATTGTCGCAATTGAGATCAATAATAATAGTAATTGTAATTAAAAAGAAATATTCTATTGATAATCGAGATCATCATGTAAATTAATTTGTTCATTGTGAAATTCCAAAGTTCTGACCTTCATTAAAGACTGTGACCACTGCGTGTCGTCCATTCACGAAGTCCTCATCCTTCGCCATTACATCGCATGATTTTTTTTCAAATTTGATTGTATCAAAAATTTTAATTTCCATTTTGTATTTGTTTATTGAATATAGTATCGATAATAATTCTGATTATTGTGACCGTTTATTTATGATTTTGCATGTATGCAATGTACACGGTCTTATGGCGGACTGAGCATTTCCTGTCACTCCTGGAGGCTTTATTGAGTTTCCCGGAAGTGAGTTGGTGGGTGAGACACGACGGAAGTGGCGTCGAGGAAGGGCGGAAGCGTTTTTTGCTCTCCTACCCACCCCGACATACAAGCGGAGAATGTATGTGATTGTTCCTTATTCAGAATGTGACAACGTAATAAAATTAAAACTGTGCGGTATTAATACAAAATGTTAATAAAAAACATTGTTTATAAAAAAAAACTGCATCTTTTAATTAGAACATATCCCTTTCCAGCATCATTTCAACACCTACCTACACACAACTTAAATGACTTGACAAATGCACATAAAAAAATATATTTGCAACCAAAAGAAATATACACACAGTCAACTCTTGACCTTTGTTTAAATAATTACGATAGTCTCATTTTTACACTCGAGAATACACATCGAATCAAGTTAAGATCAAAATACGCAAAACGTCAAAGTGCATTATAAACTGAATACTATTTGTGATGATGATTAATTCTACAGTGGGATTTTCAAATTCGTTTCAGAAAACCTTAATTCAGGACTTCTGAAAAAATGTCACTGAAATTAAAACGATATATCAAATCATTAACAATCAAACGCGTGCCTACTTTTCTAGGTACACAAACATATTTAATAAGAAATACAACAATAAAAAACCTATTAAATAAAATTTGTTGTCCATGTGGGTACTTATAAAATCAGTAAAATAGGTAGCAGATTTTAAAAAAAATGGTGTATGCGCTTTTGCCTTATAATATTTAAAATAAAACCGATCCGTCTATATACAATTATAATTTATATGACCGTTGTCACCTTTAATATTCCCGTAATTGACTACTGAAAAATCAGATAAAAATTTTATTCAAAGAAGCAAGTAGGTACGTAAATGTAAGACTACCTACTTCTGTTTTTTTCTGCAGGTCCATTAATACAGCAATTAAAAATTAACTACGCTCTTAATCGCTTTAAATATTTGAATTAAGATAAAGCTGCCTTTGTATTGGTACAATAGCGTGCAATATAAAATACACGTATAGCTACGTGGCTACAGTAACGAATTCACGACTGAATTCCCATCCAAATGGCAACACTGAGAGCGAGGAAACCAGTTAGAATGTATGCCTCCACGGCTGATGTCTTTTGACTGGCTACACAGGATAGTGAGCTGAACCGCAACTGACAAAACAACCATTTTAATATCTTTCAAGCAATTATTTTGTCTAGATACTAGCGATGGACACAGTCGCATGATTGTTATTTATAATCAAATTCGAATTACTGATAAATATATTAAAAATTAATAAAATATATAAAAAGAACCACCTGGATATCGAGCCGCAACAGTTGTGTCGTGCACCAACTCTTCGTTCATCGGAGGACCATGAATGGATGAAGACTGATGATGAAGGATACCAACTAAAAAAGAAAAAAAAAAAAAACAATATTTAATAAAACTAAATAGTTTTTTAAAATATATATATGAAATAAATGAGTTTTTAAGATGTTTTAAATCATACCACGTTTCGGACCATCTCGTGAGTATTTGAAGAAAGCCCCAGTACCGAGAGCAAAACGGATTGCCAAAATTTGATGACGTTTTGCGCATTCGGCGCAGCCTCACTAGAGGCGAGTGGCGATACCTCATCACGGCAATATTTATATCAAACAATTAAAATATCTCAGCGGGCCATGATTTATGGAATGGACTCGCCCGCTCCAGAATTAGTGGGTGAGTCCGCCGGTCGTGTGCAGCGATTAGGCGCATTCTTCGAAACCCATTCGAAGCCGCGACTGACCGGAGGAGATCCGAGAATACGGACGGTGAAAAGAAACGAACTTACCGAATACGGGAATTCAATTGCAACAGTCAATGCAATCATTTATGCGCCCTTGGCAAGTATCAAACTTCTGTTATGGTACATGTGAGCTATTTTTGGGAACTAAAGCACTCTGCACACGTCGACACAGCTTTGGACCGATTTGGTATTTGCGTTGTTTACTTAGAAAAAACCAAAAAAATATATCACTGCGTGTGTAGCCTAGGAAGTAATATTGATATATAAAGTTGTAATGTAATGCAATCAAGTTGTACTAAACTTAAGTAGGCTTTTAATAAAAGTTCGTGTGATAGTTTCACTTCACGTCCTGAGCGCCTACACCCTTTTGCAAATGCCTCCCTGCGGTATAGGGTATAAATTATTTAACTATACGGGAATTCAAGTGTGAATATTTCAGTCAGCGCTCAAGGACACTGGTGTTTCGAATATATACGCTTATTTTTATTAAAATACCAAGTGATACATTCACACATAAAAAAGCTATCAAAATCTGCGATTTCTTTTTTAATTGACCGTGGCTCGAAAAATTATTTGAGAATTTTCCTTGTCGATAATCTTGTGTTAAATAAACACTTTTGGATTAGAAATGAGAATTCATTATTTATTTGATAGGAATCATCGTAAATAATTACGCTAAAATATAGTTTTTTTGGTACATTTGATTTTGTTTTAAATTTCATTTTAAAGATCTTCATCAGGATCTTCGTTCACCTGTAACGTAATCTTTAAATGCAAAAATCTGAGTCATAATTTGATTTAAAAGTCCAAGTCGTGAGTACATGCTAATTAAACATAAAAATGTTCTTAGACAATCGCTTTTTTAAATTAAATTATTTAGTTATTAATTTACATTGAATACACGGTTTGGTATATATAACACACAGAGTACGATACAAACATGTAATATTTATAATTTTTACACAAGCGATTAGGTCACATGAAAAATATTTTGAGTCAAAGGTAATATATTACAAAACAGGACGCTTTAAATATGAAATGAGTTATGTATTGTTATTAATTTTAATAAGCAAATATAATACTCGCATATATGAGAAAGGCAATAGTTTGCTGACAAAACTTACACAATAAACTAATGTGGAAGAATGACTGACTTTTTAAAATCTAAATAAATAAATTGAGTAAATGTTTATATTGTTGTTAATACGTTTACAAATATTTTGTAACACGACTAATAAATCTGTCTAAAATATTTAATGTCATAATAATTAAACAAAACTCCGTAAATTAATAAAGGTAAGTTTCAATTAAGGCGGAGTGGGCGGGAGACGCAGCGAGCAAGTAAGCCACCATACCAATTATTTTAAGGAAGTTCAAGACGATGACTCCTTATATTACCCGCAATTGATATGTTTGCCTACATAGTTAAGAACAATTCGCCCACAGTGGCCTAGGCTCAGTAGAAAAAAAATAGATAATAAATCTTAGAAGCTTATTTAGACTTTTAAATACCAGGAAATGGCGCATTGCAAGGTTAAGGACGATGTTCAGTAACCCACGCTCCTGAATTACGAAGATATGGCTGTTTAATTACGTCATTGCAAAATTGATTTTAACGAATTTATCTCCTGTTTGACTCGCCTGTCATGGCACAAGAAGTATCTACTGTGAAATTATGAGTGTTTGTGAAAAACCACTGCGGTTTCACGCTTCCGTGATTCAGCCTGAAAACCAGCAGGCCGAAAGCTTGGATTGATATAGATTCAATATTCTCAGAATCAAGATGGTGGATGTCCAATTTCAATATCAGGTGAATCTCCGGCGATTGATTTTAATGGCGAGGTTACGTCGTCTATGCTAGCAACCCCTTTGTCATTGAAACTAACTATCGCGTCACTGTCTCTCACTTACGGATTGCATCCCCTTTTATGATTTTTTACAGCGAAACAATAAGCAAATAAAACTACATCATAATTATGATTGTATAAATAACGCATGGATGTTAAAAGATTAATCGCAGAGCAGCGGCTAACTCGAAGGACATTGATTCAATTTCTAAAAGCGGATTGCATTTTTGGAAATTTAATCCGTGATAAAATAAATAGTTTTTATAAACAAAAAAAAAAAAGTAACGCTTTGAAATAAAATATTTTATAGGTATCAGCCGTTTCATTTTTCATAACACGAGCGATTTATTATAAAAAAATAGAAAGTAGTTAAGCGAATCCTCGCTGAAGAGTTCACACGTTTTCTACGACAGCCTTTAAAAATAATGAAAGTGTTTCTTTATAATAAAAGCAAGAGAGAAAAAAAATCATTACAGATTCTAAAGAAGTTGTCAAGTCGGAGTCCTGAGGACAGGTGCAACGCGCCCCCCCCCCCCCTCCCCCCTCTCACCTGCGGAACCGTGGGACAGCGCGACCAGCTTGCGAGGAAGAGGAGGAGCCGGATACCTCCTGCTCTAATCTCGGCTCCTGATACCCAGGAGTAATATGCTAATGAATCTTTTGGTAAGCGGTTAAAGGTTCGCGACCAACAATATAAGTTATCCCCGAATGAAATACCTCCTTTATTTACCTGATACTCACGGTTTTCATTATACAAATTAGAGCCTTGCAAAGCTACAATACCTTGCCCCAAATATATAATAAATTATAAAAAAATAAAGATTAAATCATTTGATTTGTGATCACAACTATCAAGTAGTAATTTAACAATTATTTTTCCTCGATACACAAGCGATTCGCTCAAGCCGGATACACACGCTGTGACACAACTGACAACCGAATCGTAACTGGCCAATAGCGTCCTCTTTTGCGTTGTTAAACCACAAAAAATACCCAAAACAAAGAAACGCTAGTTAATTGGAAATTGAATCGCTGCGTGTGTAGCCAGCTTTGGTTTTAGTAGCAGCAATTATTTGTCTACGTCCCCATTCGTACCGTGGGATAACCGCAACAAGCAGCTTGCGCGAATAAGAGTAAGCCGAAAAGCATTAAAATTATGTAACACTGAGATATACATCCTTATTTAAGCTTGTATCCTTATTCAGCGTATTGTAAATATCCAAGCCAAATAAATATATATTTTAATTGTATTTAACTTCCTGGCTTACCGACAAAAACCCTAAAATAAAAAAGCAGTACAATCAGACATTTTACAGTGAAATGTCAACATTCGGATATATTTATTCATTCAACGCGCCTTTGCATTAACGCTGATTTCCCGATAGCCGTTTTATTGCCGAAGACGCGAATTAAAGCGTTTCTTTAAAAGGAAACGATTATTTCTGTGTGAAATCGCAAAACGAAAACCCTTCAGACATAAGTGATTATTAATATCCTACCCAGTTAATTGGCCCGAGAGTGACGTACTAATGATATATATCCTACGGCAATCTGATTGCCAGGCACTCTGAAACAGGATGAAAATGTACATATTAACATTTTTAAACCCTGCAGTCGTAATCCTTTGGATGCAGAAATATCATTCGTTTTTTTTAAGATCAGCTTCCTGATTCACATGACTGAAAACGGTGTTGCGTTTTTACCGTTTGGTTTCCTGCAACCGAGATCTTCTCCAAACAATTCCAAGTTGCAAATTTATCCAAGCAGCCGAAAAGCTAACTTGCTATTCTTAATTATAAATATAATATTAATTGATTTAATTCTAATTAGCCTGTTTTATGGAGCGTGGTCTATTTTAAATAATTTATTTTGTAATTGAGATGTTATTCAGGCGATACAATAAAATGATGCTATTGGCTGATAGCAAATCGGTTGCGAGTTGTGTCATAAAATAGAAAATAAATAATAAATAAAGTTATACTAAATTTCGTAAGATAATTAAGAGAACAACTTTTTTTCAAATCCTGCGGTATATGGTATAAATTATTTAACTTAACAAAAATTCAAGTGTAAATATTTCAGACAGCGCTCAAGGACGCTGGCGCTAAGGATATGTAGACTCATTTGTATTAAAATATTATGTAATATTGTAATACACCCATACCTCGCTATACGGCCTTTCGCTATAACGGCCCTTTTCAATTAAAGCACGTTTTCGATATACGGCCTAAAATGTTTCGCTATAACGGCCAAGAAAACTTTTTTTCGATTTTATTTTGTTTACGAGCGTTATTCAGTGTGTGCTCATAGAGCGGCTGGTTTAGACTTGTCTGTGAGTGTTTTATGTACATATTTATTACTGATTGTAACACATTAACTGGAAAAATTGGAAATAATTAAGTACATTTTTGGTACGTAAGTACATATGTATGTATGTACAAATTAAAAAAAATTAATGTGTATTTTTTTACTAAACTTTTAACTATTGATTATATGGATTGAGGACAATAACAAACGGAGAATGCCAATGAGTCAAATGACTATCCAGGAAAAAGCTTTTTCAAAAAGTTTTTTCAATAAGTATTTTCGAAAATTTGAAGAATGGATATACCGATAAATCTGGGTGCAATAGCCACTTTTAAGGCATATTACTAAGAACTAAGAACTTATAAGGGAAACCGATGGTAAAGCTTCAATTAAAACATTTTGGAAAAACTATAACATCAAGGATGCTGTTGACAGCATCAGTGAAACATGGAAGGAATTAAAATTAACAAAAAAATATGGCCAGAATGTGTAAAAAGTGTTACATATTTAACAAATTTGGAACCGATCCCATTGAATTTGTATTAGAATAATTGATTCGTTATACGGCTTTTCGCTTTGCGGCCAAGTTTCGTAGAACATATCTAGGCCGTAAAGCGAGGTATAGTACATGAAAGAACAATAAAAACCATCGGATTCTTTTTTTATTTACTTAAGAATTTTTCTTCTCGATTAAATTAACCTGTCTTGCAGAGATTATGATCCAGAAGCTTTACAACACAATGGGCACTTTTTTAAGCACCGGATAAATAAAACAACGACGCAACAGTAGTCTAAAGCCTTTGGCTCCG
The DNA here is from genome assembly GCA_022113835.1 of Atopsyche davidsoni. Taxonomy (NCBI): domain Eukaryota; kingdom Metazoa; phylum Arthropoda; class Insecta; order Trichoptera; family Hydrobiosidae; genus Atopsyche; species Atopsyche davidsoni. The sequence continues at coordinate 1,011,531 of JAILWY010000006.1, read as the reverse complement.
GGCAGTCCAGAGATCCGAGCCCGGCGAGGTGGACCGTTTGACCTCCGCTCTGCGCCCGCGGGGAGGCTGCTCCTCCGCCGCCCACTCCTCGCAGTGGTCAAATCAAACAGAACGATGAGCCCAGAAGAATGTGCGCCTGTGATTCCGTAACGGATTAATTGCGTTATAAGTTAAATGGAAGCCACGACCGCCCCCGAATGCTTCTCCGTCCAGTTGCGTAGGAACCGATCCGTTTTAACAGACGCTCGGCCAAACTTCTGACATTGATCTTAAATATATTAATAATACATATATATACAACGACGATTTTACGTTTGATAGCTCCAACGTGAAAAACTGGCGAAACCGGTCACCAATAAAATCAAATCATGTATAAATAAACAGAAAAATATTTATAGTTTTCTTGTAGTTTAAGTGTAGTCACCGGTTTTTTTATATTCGAAGAAAAGATCTTTGTATTGCTGCTGCCCAGGTGTCCCAAAATTAACGCAAGATTTGAATTTGTCGCCATTTTTGCAGTAAAGTTTTAAAAGGCTGCCAAGCTTTCATTTTATTTGAAATATTGTTCAATAATAAAGACACGTTGTTCTATCGTGTAACGCTCCATTTTTACTCACCCTAAACTGTCAGCTCGTGTTCCCAAAATTTTACTGCAAAAATGGCGACAAATTCAAATCTTGCGTTAATTTTGGGACACCTTTATAACCCTTTCCTTGCAGAGCGATTATATAATATATTTTATATAATAAATAATGGTTACAATGCATGCTAATATACATAAGACGCGTTACTGTGCATGGAAGAATTATTAAGTCACCAAGCTGCGACATTTAAACTAAAATAATAAAGTTGCATCGTGTAAAACGGCTTCCTAGGCCTTGCATGCACAGAGCACGATAATGGCGCAGAGGAAAATAAACCTCACAAAGTTGACCATTTTTATTAACACAATTAAACCCGTCAGCCTGGGCAGAGAGAAGTGAGCCGCGCGTCTATGGTCGCCTGCCTACAGACAAAACTAACTTTTAACCCTTTGCACTCGAGAGGTGCGGATTCCGCACCACACGATGTAATGCCGCAACTCGAGAGGTGCGGATTCCGCACCACACGATGTAATGCCGCAACTCGAGAGGTGCGGATTCCGCACCACACGATGTAATGCCGCAACTCGAGAGGTGCGGATTCCGCACCAATTTGCTTGGTGCGGAAATTCGATGTGCGGTGATAACTATTTATGGTTTTTTATCTGGTGATTTCTTGTTTATGTTTATGTGATCTTGTTCTTTAAAGTTCGTTACTAAGCACTGCCCATATAATTTTACAAAGATCATGTTATCCCCCTTTCAAATTACGCTAGAATTTCTTATCCAAGATTAGTGCGGCACCATAAAGCGAACTGCATTTTTGGTCTTAGTTCGACCTTGACAGCCATGGCAAAATGACTAGATGTGTACCTAATCAACCCATATATTTTTTGCTTGTACTTCTTATCGTAATCATTCATTTGAGGGTCCTTATTTGCTTAAACTTATATTGCACTGAAGAATAGACTTTTTTCTCCCTCACAATATCAATAGCCTTTCCATTCACTTATCGTACCATTATTTTGTTTGCTTTATAATATATAATAATATTATGATAAATGTGTATCTCACTAAACAGCTGAGGAGAACAGCCGCTTAATCACTTGTGGTATATGAAAACCTTAGTTCGGCAATTGACTGGAGATTTTCGTCAGACACGTGCTAGAGCTTCACTTCAACCTGCGATTCCGAAAATCCGCCTAAGTGGAAGGCTGCATAACATTCTAACAGGAGTTAGGAAGGATTACAAAGTCTGTTCTCAAAAAAATAAACCCGGCAAAAGACATCAAACGACATACTTTTGTGATACTTGTCCCGAAAAGCCGGGCATGCATCTCGGCAATTGTTACATGAAATATCATACAAAGCAAAATTACAAAGACTTATGTTTACGAACCTATCTTCGTAAAGATGTAAATATACATTAAATATTAAAATTAAAAAAATTATGTGTCAATTTGTGTGTGTGAACATTTTAAGTTAGAGGTAAAAAATTCACCGAAAATGATACGAAACGCTTCGAGTTGCTGATTAGTCCGCGCGGAAACGGTCTCGAGCGCAAAGGGTTAACTCTTTGTCGTTCTGTCATCGCGTCTTCAATGGGAATTATTTATTGGAATACCCCACCGAGCTCTCTCTCTCTCTCTCGTATGAAGATGCTCAAACACACTGTATACCAGCAGTCAATGCATCAACAGAAACTGGGGAACTGGTTATCGCTTCTGGCTAAAGTGAATATTGTTGAAAAATATACTTGTTATAACCCAGAATTTATAAAATATAAAAAAAATACAATAAACATAAATCACTTAATTAACAATAACGTCAATTTTGATGCGTGATACTAGTGATGTTTGTCGAATTAGAAATTGACATAACCATTACTTGATAAAGTTTATAAAAATTATATTTTTACATGAGAAATGAATTATAAAAATATCAGACATATTTGTTTTTAATAATAGTGCAAAATTTAGAAACAATTTATATAGGCATGGCTCGTGTTTCGCAAAATGTAGATGTTAGCTATCTAAATTAATGATTCAATTAAAAATACAAGCTGCTTTTCAGTTATAAAAGGCATGTCCGCTGGACTTGTCGTGTGCATCGGGCTTGGATTCTTTATACGCAGCCGTAGGTTTTTCTGTAAATCATTCAATATTCGATTAAAAACCTACTGATGACTGCGGTCGTTACTTTTTATTGATTGTAAATCATAAAATGATAAAAATGCTGGGAACGTCGGCCGTCATTCATGTAAATTAAATCGTACTTGATAAATAACCCGAAAACGTGCCAAAAGCATTACGGGCGGTGTAAAAGTAATAGAGAAGATACTCCCTGGTATGTAGTCCATTACCTGACCCGGTGGGTCACCTCTTGCAGTATTAGATTCGTCAATATTTTGACGGGTTATCCAAAGAGAAAGTTGCATTTTTCTACGCTTTAAATTGCTTAAAAAACAAGCATGAAATATTTCAAACACTTACTTCATGCACTACTTAAAAAATTAATTGAATTTTATATTTGTTTTTATTCAAAGCACGCTAGAAAACTTACCTAGGTTTTTTTTTATAAATTTTGTAACGCACGCAAAAATTTAAGTCTCAGGTAAATTAACTCTCATTACCAAAATCGTACGTTTTTTTCAAAATCGTTAAAACTGCAGAGTATGCTAGATACAAAACAAAACATGAAGCAGTTGCAATACGATGTATTAGAGATTCGGTGAAAAGTAATTATACTTCAATATAAATTTTATTTATATATATATATATATATATATATATATATATATATGTATTTTTTTTTTATAACCTAGTCGTGGAAAGAAATTGGCCCGTGATGATGAGCAGTTTCTGTTGGGAATCCAACAAGACACCTAAACAAACCCGGCCGCACGCCCACAATGGCACCTCCTCGTGCTCTGTCGTGGAAGTAAGACGCTCGGTCCAGCCGCGCCGCACGAAGAAAGTCTCGGGCTGAACCCCGGGGTCACAGGTTCGTTACCAGTCGTCGGATGTTTTAATCAGGAAACAGGGTCACCGCCAGGCAACGGGCGCGGGCCGTCTTCTCGGTCTCTCGCAACGAAATTAATTATCGAAAACGGGCCGTTCCACAAAGAGTATTATAATTTACGACCGCATCTGTGTGACCCTTCGTCCGCTTTGAATACCTCGCCACAACGTCACGCGTCATGCAATATAATACCTGATTTTTTTTATTTATATAAGCTAACACTATTTTGTTAATGTCATATACCGCATGAGAGAAAGCACTTTTATAAAAGGTAGCCACGAAAAATAATTCTGAAAAAATATTTTTAAAAAATCCACTAACACTTGACAGCATCAAAAGGTGTTTTTTTCTTCAGCGACTTGGCTTAAGCTCCAGCTCCGCACCACCCTCCGTGGTTTCCAAGCTCCTCACCCCGGGCTGGCTGCTTCCTCGTCAGACGCAGCCTTCGTCCTTATTGGTCGGTGGCCGCCCCACTCCCCGCGCCGCCGGCTACGGAATTAACCAGATACCTATAATTATTTCTGTCCGGTGTATGCTCGGATGTGTTCGGTGTCTGTTTTCGAGATGGGAAGCATCTTCGAGCCAAGGGCGCCGCGTGGAGAGTGCAATGAATATTTCTATAAATAAATGTATAACTTCGGTTTTTGCTATTAATAAATTTTCAATGGATTTACATTGACGAGTTATAAATTGGCCTAAAATATTACACATATTATTTTTGCAATAAAAAAAAACACGTACGCGCTTAATACGCTTAGAATAAGTCTTTGGTTAGTTGTGGGGTATAAATGGTACTCAAGATCACATATCCTTGCTGTCTCATGCTTAATTAATCCTTTCTCTTGCGTTGTTTTGTAACATGGCAAAAATTAAAATCTTTAAATAAAAATATGCCGGCAGAATAAAATAATTTTAAAAGAGCATATTTTTTAATCGCACTTATGTTTTATAACTTTTTTTTCTAGATACCTAGCACGCCACTGCGCCGCATCTATTCCTAGACATCGATTATTGGGAGTCTGCTTTAGGTAGTTAGAATAGATAACCAGCGGCCATAATTTTAACTTATTGTTTTTATGGCCATTATTTGTTATGATTGGCCATTAGGGTTCGAACCCGGTTCCCGGGGAACCTGGCCAGGGGCTCGACCTCTGCTCCGAGGTCGCACGTTTCAATCCCCGCGGACTCCTCCGGTTTTGGGGCCCATGGAACCACTAGCGGTCACGTATTTCCAAGTTTGTACACGTACTTTAAATTATAATCTTATTGCAGGTATTTATTACTAGGCTTCGTGTTCAAAGCTTGTGTTTTGATGGTTTTTAACTGTTGTTTTTAGTCGTACTGCGTTCGTACTGAATCGCTCACCTGCGATGTAATAGATAAAACATGGGGGTAACAAATTGTTTTCTACTGGTTATCGAAGCGGTATTATATAATTGAGTGCCGAATCTTTCAAAACAAAGCGGGGTGTAATCAAATATAAACATTTTTTTATTATTTTTAAAATCAGTATACTAAATTAGCTATCATACGAGTATTTTCAATTTCAAGGTCAACAATGTTGATCCACCAGAAGTGACACTAAAAAAACACGAATAAATCATCAATTAAAAAATATAACTATTTTAATCAACAGTATATAATTTAAAATTTCTAGTTTTTAGTGTAGAATACCAAATAATTAAATCGTAAATTATGAAACAGTTAAAATGTGAATTTCTATAAAAAGACTTTTGATGGAAATCAACGCTGTATAGAAATTGGGATACGTCTCAATGTTGGTACATTTTTATAAGTAATCGGAGATTTCTACGTGTGGTCTTTAGATTCCGATTTTTCATTTTTACGATACACATTTCACTATTCCCCTTTCATGAGCCATAACTCTGAAATATTGAGATTGAGCGCTCGGATCTGGTCCGGCCGCATCTCACATTTATCCGCTTAGACAGCTAATAGATGTCAAAGGAGACGCTGGCAATGCTCAATAACCCAAAGTGAATTATTACCAAAGAAAACATACTAAGTAGGTGATTGATTGAAACCTAAAAGGAAATATTAAAAACCATAGAAATTATCGTGGTGTTTTCAATGTTCTAAAATGTTATATCTACAACTGTAATTATACACGGAGGTCCCTTATGTGCAAAAATATTTGCAAAAAAAAAAAAATTCTTTCCAGATTCGTGCTTATTAAAATTAATATTCTGTGAATTTCAACATACGTGCTAGGAAATATACTCAAAGTGAACGTTCGTTAACTAATTTTCAGGTGGAAACATAATATCAGCTAAGTCAGTATAAACAAGGGAGTTGAGAAAAAAATATTAACAGAATTGTAACTAAATCAGATGCTTAATATAGGCATAAAAGCATCAGTCGTTATATTTCAAATGACAAGACAATCTTTCATTCAATAATAATTTTCTTGTTATTAGTTTCGATATCAAAAAAACACGCAATATCGTCAGAATAACGGCAAAGTTTTATTTAACTTTTATATGCTTTTATATTTTGACAGTAATAAAACTTTGAACGGTACCTCAATGGTTGGCGGAAAAAAAACCCAAGGAAGACCACCACAAAATCTAGAAACGCGGTGGCCAATCACAGACAAAAAGTTCAGATTAATGTCAGCAAAACGGATGCAAAAATAAACGATTTTAATCATAAAAAAATATATAAATCTAATATTTGTTTTATATAAAAGAAGAATATCACCAAACTCTTGGATGGCCTGTTAAGTTATGTTTCCGAGTTTACCTCAAAGAAGTATAATCGAATAGCGTTTTACTGTTGTCTCAAATCGCGTAGTTTCCACAATTAGCACAAGATTCAAAATTGATTTAAAGCATGATCCTCTTTAGTCTACAATGTGGAACAATCACCTCGTCACCGCGATGTTCCGAAGAAAGCCACTCTTGGATGGCCTGTTATGTTAAGTTTCCGCGTTTACCTCAAAAAAGTATAATCGAATAGCGTTTTACTGTTGTCTCAAATCGCGTAGTTTCCACAATCAGCACAAGATTCAAAATTTATTGAAAGCTTGATCCTGTTTAGTCTACAATGTGGAACGACCACCTCGTCACCGAGGAGTTCCGAAGAAAGCCACTCTTGGATGGCCTGTTAAGTTAAGTTTCCGCGTTTACCTCAAAGAAGTATAATCGAATAGCGTTTTACTGTTGTCTCAAATCGCGTAGTTTCCACAATTAGCACCAGATTCAAAATTGATTTAAAGCATGATCCTGTTTAGTCTACAATGTGGAACGACCACCTCGTCACCGAGGAGTTCCGAAGAAAGCGCCGGCATAATCGGCCATCGGCAGTCGCGTCAGGTCCGCGGAGCCGCGCCGGGTCGGTGCGTTCTCTGGTGAACCTCCCGCGCTGCAGCCTGCCCACCTTCAGGGTTTGGACACTTTCCCATGGTGAGTCAGGCGGCCGTGAGTCAAGCCGAAGGAAGAGACATGAAGACATTCGTCACTCAACGAAATTTAATGATCACTCAATTTCAACAGCTTTGCAAAAATCACTAAAGCCCTCGACTTGCGATCGATTTGCAATCAACCAAAATCGTCCCTTTATTTTGGGTGATTTTTAAAAAAAATAGTTTTTTCTAATAAAACAGTGAATGAAACAAAAAATGACGCTATTGGATAATTGCAAGCCTGTCGCAAGTTGTGACGCGACGTGTATAGGGAGCTTTAAAAATATGCACGTTTTTTAATATATTCCTGGGCTTCTGTGGTTTCATTTAAAACAGATATAATTTATTTTTATTACTAACCTAATCTAACCTAAGTGTTATTTGATAAGCAATATTTGATATAAATACATTAAGTTACGGTGTCATAAAACTTTCTTTACTCGAATTTACTTCAGTGAGCGATTTTTGTACTAGACACATTATCAAGATGTCTTTGAAATCAATCGGCAAAGGCAAAGCACGTACTATCGTGTAAGAATGTAGTTTGGGTGGTTCGAGGAACTGCCTTTTTCGAGTCAATGGGTGCACACTCATGGTCAACATAGATTTCAATGTGAATTCAAATATGACCCCATGAATGGAACTAGAAAGGCCAATACAACGATGACACGGATTAATTGCAAGAAGAGGATCCTGTGTAATGAATCACTGAAGGAAATATTCACCGATAGGTACTGAGAATTTCTACGGTGGTTTTTTTGTTTGTTTTTTTTTTTAATGGATGACCAATTGACCGACTAATGGATGTGTCAGACAGTATCCGCGAACTGAATCTAAACATTAAATCTTTAAATCTATCCTAACTTTGAAAAAAATAAATACGCAATATATCAAGATATAACGTTTACCACCTGATTATATCTTTACAAACATTACAAATCTTGGTACCAATCAAAAGTGTGCAATCATTCTAAATATGGACATCCAATTTTATTCATTGGATGTTAAATAAGCCAAACAAAAAACGCAAGCTACTAAATTAATGGAGAAAGATAACACATGTTTAGGTAATTTGCTGAAAATATTATTTTACTGTTCACCAAGGAGGATCACACATTTACTATTTCAAGAAGTGCAATTTCAGCTATACAAGCAATAAAATACTGCCTTGTGTCAAATTGTTGCCAGAGTTTTTTTGTTTATTTAAATTTATTAACTGGTCGATTTTATATTGTATGTATATGCTCATAGCTAAATTTTATTATAGTGATTTTATTATATTTATAAGAAACTACAAAAGAAACTTTTGAAGATGAAGAAAATCAACTTTGAAATTAATTCTTACTGGGATGATTCAACACTGAAAAAATATGGTGAAATTAAAAACCACGCTTTGGCCTCTGTGAAACGGCATATTGGGATGCGTCAGAAGGCTGCACGTGGAAGGAATTTCTTCAAAAGAGAAGAAGACACGACACCAATTACCACAAAGATGAAACAATAATAAAAAAACTCCAGATCCGTTAATACCAAATCTTGAATCAGCACATAATAACATTTGCTCTTTGTAAATTTAATTAAAGATTTCAGTAATAAATATGCAATATTTAACATTTTAAAAATGATACAATTTACATAAACCAGATCCATACAGCATTTGACATGAATAATTCCTACACGAATCCAATTAAGATTCAATCACACATACATAATTCGTATACGATTCTGGTGCGCTCACACTAAATCTGCCAGCAACCTTTGCGGAGATCCATTTGCATTTGATGTCACTTTGAAAATACTGGACGTGTTTATAGTGATGCAATGTACAATGTGCGATATTTTAATAAATAAATATAAACAAAAAAATATTTTATTCCGATGAAATAAAAGTGTGCGAATATCGAATATTCATCAAACAGAAAATCATCACAAAGCAAATCAATCGTTGAATATTTACAATCAAATTTTTATCTCACAGTGTTTCACACCTGTGCTTCTTTAAATATAATTGAATTCAAACGAATGGCTGGTTTTGTAAATCAAATATGATTTATTTCAACTCTTTTTAAGAATAAACATAAATATTAGGATTATTAACACCATGGCACAGAAGAATAGAAACAGCAATAAGAATAAACGTACCTAAAGAGACGTACATATCTAATAGAAGTATTAATAAAGATCTATTTCCTTGATAAGTCGATGATCAATAAATGCGATGCTTGTAAGTTTACACCAAGAAGGAGACGGAAAGACTTGTGTTAAAAAACGATTTATATTTAATGCTTGATCAATTGATCATCCATAATTCCTAAAGGGATATCTATAGGAAAGGTTGATACTGTCATTATTCTTTGGAATCGAATGAACAGTAACAACTATCCACCAAACAGGCACGATTCTACATTCATATGAATAGTAATTTGAATAGTTCGTTCAGACCAAGGCAGACTCATAGATTCCCGAAATTCTACGTCAGGAATCCTATCGAACTCATTAGATTTGTTAAGTACTTTGAGTAACAAAAAAAAATAAAAATATTTTAAAACTATGAAACTAAATAATATAATGAAAGCGGTAAAGAAGCGTAATGATGTCAGTGCTGACTGCAAATCAAACAATGGCACAAAACTGCCCGCTCTTGGTGTGACAATAACTCGAGTATTGTCGATGACCAGAATTTAAGAACGTGCGCAAACTAACCAACTTGAAGAAACAATATAAAATAAACAGAATTATTATAAAATTATTGAAATCTATACTCACATTGATCAGATCATATGCACTTAAACGTTTAAAACACACGAAGATGCACTTTGGTTATGATCCGGTTCCACTGTCGATCGATGACGCAATCTAAACAAACATTGAAAAAAAATATTCAGTTTGATTATTATATTACAGTGTAAAAATATGCACGATGATCCGGAAGAAAGAAACACTTGTAATTGAGTAACTCACTCGCTTGATTACAGTTTTACACAAATATAAAAGATAATTAATTCGGGAGCTACGCAGAGAGTGACCGCGTTTTATCACAATGGCGGCTATTCCCGTCTCGCTCGCACTGATGTGCACAAGGCATAGATTATCGACATCCATGGTTATTGCAGGGGTATGGTGAAATATGGAAGATCGCAGTGCGCATTCGGTGTTATTGTTGCTTTGGTCAGAGAGAAAAATTGTGACAAGTGGCGATGACATCGGCAATGGTGGACAGGAGTGTCGGGGCTGCGATTGAATATCAAGATAGTGATTTCAAAAACGTATTTAAAGTGCTCCGAATGTGTGCAAACATATTATCGATTTATATTCAAGTACTGGGATGTGTTCATTGAAGAATTGCAGCTTTTCAAAACACACTAATGATAATAAAATCGCAGCTGTCAGGTAAGCACTTTTGTAAAATTCTAAATAAGTGGTGAAATAAAATATGCTTATGCCACTTGTTCAACCGAAAGTTACTATAATACACTTAATTAGTATAAAAAACACATTATACATGGTTCTGTTTTTGTTTATAGATTTCACCGGCAAATATCACGCATCTTATTGAAGTCAAGAACATAAGGAATTCGCCGCAAATCGAAGATGGCCGGACTCGATGATTTGACGTTTCTTACAAGAACTTGATAATAATGTATTTAAGTGAGTGTATATTTAACTATTTTAATAATAATTTTGTTTAAATTTTGTCAGTTTTGAGGCTTATACTTGGATTTTCAGCCTTTTGAGAGCGTCGTTGTTCTATTATTAACTGGATGATTCTTGATGGCCTTAACACTATTTTAAAACTCTACTCAGTTATCACACAGTTGTCACAATGGAGACATACCCCAGCATTTTCTCGGAATACCTTTTTGCATGCGTTTAATATGACCAGTTTGTCTTATACTTCCATTGATTTCTATCGGCATCATCAAACAGTTTGCACTAGCTCCGCATGATAAAAATGTCATAATATAACAGAGCCTCGCAATTTATCAAAAGATTACTCAATCAGGAGCAACTTCGAATATATTATTTATAAAAGCTTTATCAATAAATCATCCGAGATGGATTTATTTATCTTTCCTATTAGACGATACGGCAGGCTCGCGATTCTCTCCTGGCAGGCACAGATCCCATTTCCTATTCTCGGAACGGTTACGCAACCATTCGTCACTGTCCAGTGCTTGAATAAATAATGAGATGTCGGACGTCACCCGCTTAATTACGATCATGTTGGTAGCTCGGGATGCAGCCTTCAGGTGAGTGAAACGCCAGCCTGGGGTGGGCCCGGCGCACTCTAATATTATTTCAGGATTTACATGATTTCAACTGACGAAACATCCTTGACAATCGCTTTGTACACAACACATTTTTAGTGGGATAAAAAAAGCCAGTCAAGTAATTAACGGTACCGGTAAATCGGTAAATCTGACACACAAAATATTTGAAAATTATGTATTGATTAATTAAGGGCACTTGCATGGCTGTCGTCTATTTTATCTTTATATAAATATTTTTATTTTTTTTTGACATGTATAGACAGATCCAATTATATTTTCCCGCATTTAAATGAAGCCTTCTTCAAAGAGATATTATAAACTGACATTCATAATTGCACAACACAGTTGAATAATAAAAATGCAAATAATATTATGCATTGCAATCCAAATAATAAATCAACACATTCGTCAAACTAAAAAAAAAAAAAAAAAAAAGCAGCGGATGGCCGATCGATTTTGTATTATACCGAACATAACAATTAATCCCGAAGTGTTCAGTAATAAACAATTTAATTACTTTGAAAGATACACGTAGGTTTTGACTCAATCCATCCGGAACAAATCTCCGATGGCTACGGCTTTTTTTTGTCTCCGCGGCCCATTTAATCCATTAGCTTTTTAATTACGCCAAAACAGTCTTGGAGACGAACCGCGGCGAAGCGAAAGACGCGTCGTTTTTGCCATCTATTTTGGGCCATCCGATCTAATTAAGCATATTAAAAAGCTGAACGATATTTCAATTGCCTTAAAAATATATAAAAATATTTTTATGGCTACCTACCAAAATTGCGTACCGATTTTTTTGTTACAAGGCTATGAGAATATATTCGCTGTGTTTTTAGAGTATTTCATAACCGAGGCAATCGGAAAAAAACATGTGTCTACAAGATATTGAAAATTAAATAAATATATAAAATTCTTCTGCATCTACTATAATAATAGCCATTGTGTGTGTGTGTGTGTGTATGTTTCATTTTTTCGTTCTCTATAGAATATCTTAAAAGATACAACGCTGATTTTTTGCACGTAAGTTTAGTAAATTTTTCGTTTTGCGTTTGTCTTCGGATTAATTAATGTGACCTGTCGATTCTGCAATGCTTTACATTATCAAGCAGAAAACCCATCAGATGGAAAGTTCAACGATTACTATCACAAAGGTAAAGTGAAACTACCAGCAAGGCCTATTTCCCCAGTATATTTAAAAGGATATTTATAATGGAAATTTCAAGAGAAAAATAAGATCATACAATAACAGTATATCTTTTGCATCAATGGGAGCTAAATTAACAGTGGGCCACTCTGCTTCAAAGTTCAAGGCCAAGTATATCACAGAACTTCGCACCTTCATCCAACTGATGGTACAAAATTAAAGCATTATTCATCTTATTATGTCCAAACACTATTGCATCGTTCATCGAATGCGCGTCATTCTGTGACGGGCTACATTTCTAGTTATATAATAATTTCGATGTTTAATCACATTTTGTCTGTATTACTGTGCTTTACAGTATTTTCATAGCGTAGCTGCTTATATGCACTGAATGAAATTTAATATCAATTATTTTTATCACTCATGTGCTGTAGTACTAAAAAAAGAGTAGAATATCACGTAGGCAATGTTTATTTGATATATTTGTTAAAATGAACCAATGCACCAGCGGGTTGTGTGTGGAGTGAGGCGCTCGAGGCTTGGCATCCTCTGCGTTTGGACGCGCCCGAACCTGCTCGGGGGTCAGGCCCGGGGTCAAATTAATTTCAGAGCCCCCTTTGGTGGCTCCTCGGGCCGCTGGACCCTCGCCCAGGGATTTATGGAAGCTGCCCGACCGGGAGGACGTAATGGACGAGGCCTGAGCACGACCAGGGCTTCTTACGACTTCCCACCGTGACGTACGCTGCACGTTAAAAACACCGGAGTTACGGTCTTCAATTGAAAGTATGCCAAATACATACACTGCTCAAATTAAAACTAATTAAAATATATATATATATATATATCTTGCGTAGAATTACAATAGGCTAATTTTTTTTCCATCTTTCGAAATTGTGCTAATAATAATATGAATACCGTACAAATAATTATACAATGCCAAACGTGTAATTAAATTTAATAAAAAAAGTTTTTACGGAGAAATTTTTTTCATGGACAATTTTTCACTGCCAAAATTTAAGAAACAATGGATACTCTTAGAACTTTGCAGTGCGTTATATTTTATTTTGATAACACGTAAATTATATTTTTTAATAAATACTTTGATTGAGACAATTATTGAAGTTAACGTCACATTTATAGTGAATCAATAAAAATCTATCTAATTTAAAACTAACTTGTTTTTGTGTTAGAGTAAGTCAGCCTCAACTACTTTATTTTACGTAGATTTTTTAAAAAATAAAACAACGGCGGCGAGGGTCTTAAATACAACCAAAAACAACAAATTAATACATGTATTGTTTAATTTTGAATACGATATATATTGATCAAGTTTAGATTGGTTTTATTCCCTGGGTGCACGTGGGATTTGGATATAGACGATCAGCTCCCTACTGCGCGGGGCTGGGAGGCGCGACGGCCGAGCGGCTTCGTTATTAATTGAAATATTCCTCGCCAGCGCTTGACCTCTGGCAACACTGCCTCGACAAAAACAAACACCTTTGCGTCACAGGTATACAGCGCCTCACAAACATTTCAAGCCGCTGTTACTACTATCTATATATCTATAATAAATATACCTATAATCCCCAAAGCTATTTCAATACTGATATATTCCATTGCGTGGTGCATACTTTTCGAGACAGGAAGCAAAGGGTGTCCATGACCTTGAACATATTTTATAGAATTTTATTATGGGGTTCATTTCGAGTTAGTAACACAACTTGCACCCGATTTTCAATCAGCCATAAGCGTCCTACTTTGCGTTGTTTACTTATGCAAAACCATAAAAAATACCCATAATAAAAGTCGGTTGCACGATTTATTGCGACGTGCTTTAAGGGTCTTTTAACGTATTTAATTTCTGGCAAATATTTCAACCCCGTGTCTTTGTTTGTATTTTTTCAATCATCCTATTGGATTTTAAATAAAAAAAAATACCTTACTAAATAAATTACGCATTAAATTAGTTTGACGCAATGATTACTTTTTAGTATAGTATCATATTTTTTGTATTATGGTTTTATAAAATCTAATATCAGAGGATATAAAAGTATGGTAATTAGATGCATATGATTATAAAATGTTTAAATTTTAATTGACTTATTTACAGTATATAATTATATGTATTTTGAGGCTATTCAGTGCACGCAAAGCTTCAAGTGCTACTATTTTGATCTACTATTAAATTATTATTATTTTATTTCATACACCTTTCTTATTTTATGGTTGTTAAATCATAATATACATAAACTATAATATATTATAATGACGTCAGTAAACTTTTGTAGCGGAATACTTCTTATAATATAACTATAACGAAGGAGCGGTGGTTGGATTCCAGTTCTAATTAATATATAATACATTGATTTATGTACAGTAAACTAGCATTTGGTGCAATTTTTAATGAAACTTCGCACAATGGTTATGAGTACCCGGCTCACAACATAATTATGAATAAGTGCATTCGCTGCACATAATAATGCATTTTTCGCGAGCATACTTGCATTGATGTCATTCCGTCTTCTCTAATGACTGTGGCTGGACCGCGAGGTAATTGCCTGCTAACGTATGACACGACATGTTCTTCATGAGAAAACATGGCATCTTGAAATGTAGCTGGATCTAGGGCATGCAGCTCTTGTTATACATAGTGAGCCAAATGTCCTGCACCTCTAAATTACATCGCAATTTTTTATTTTGATTTTTTCAAAGTATTAAGAAAGTTATATAGAAACTTTTATGCATTATGAGATATCAATTTTATATTTTTTTCGCACCTTGAATTAAATAATAAAAATAAATACCACTTTTCAAACTAGTCCACACAAGTAAAGGTGTATAAAAATATATTTCATTTTCTTGTCTTGTGTTTAATTTGCAAGTTTGCATGTGATGTACTAAATGACAGGGATAGTCTAAAAATCTAAATGATCAGAATACTTTTCATAGTTTTTTTTTTTTTTTTTTTCAAAAACCTGGTTGCAAATTTGACAACGTACTGTTAAGTATAAAGTAACTCGAAATTTTAAATTTTCATTAAGTTTATATTGCCGCCAATATAATGGATGTTTTAACTGCCGAAAAAATATGTGCACGGCAAAGTCGCCAAGTGGCCAATTTATTAAATGTGATAACAATTATTCAAATTTGTGAGGCCATGGCTTCCTGTCGCGCCCCCTTCAGCCTCCTGAAAGCTGCCTCCCGCGAGAGCGGCCAGATCTTAACAAATCTCACTCGAAGCCTTCCCAGAGGCACGGCTTTAAAACAAACGCTTTTTATTTTTTCCGAGTATCGAAGACGCTCCGCTCATTAATTCCGTGCATGAACCCGAGACAATGTACTCGCCAGCATATATATTAAAATGAGCTCCTGTTCTGTATTGGATAACAAATAAAACTTTTGTATTTGTTTTTTTTTTTTTAGTAGTATTACTGCGTTAAGTTTTTTTTCGTTTGGTATTATTTTTTGTATCAGGAATATGTGAAATGTTTGCAAGGTTTTTTTAAATTTAATTTTAAGAGATTGTTTTGCTTATTTTACTTACGTACAAAAAAATTATACTATCCAAATGTATATTTCTAGCCACATATATAATCAGTGAAATAAAATTTAGTATATCAAGGTTAAATAAGGAAGTAAAGAGATTGAATTTAAAGCAATAAATAACATTTTAATATAATTTTGATGACACAGGTGTGAAATATAGTCATTTGAAATTTCACGTACATTTGGTAGTTGGCACCGGTAATGCAAATGCTTTTAGAGCAGTAATGACTATTTATAGTTTCATTTTATTAGTCATTATGGAACAAGTTTTTTCCCAGACATATTGACGCTGCATCAATAAAGATTATATCGTTATAATTCCTCATTAATTGCATACATAATTATAACAATAAAATCTTAATTCCCTGCGCAATTAACATCACATTAGAATATATTTATTTTATATTTTTATGCTTGGCTCCTTGACTTATGATTGAGAGGTCCCCGGTATGATCCCTGTCCTGACAAGTGAATTCCAAACTGATGTAATTGGGCCCATCCCTTTTAGGTAAATGATGATTTGTATTGACATTTCACGCGTCAATATACATATTTTTAATACGATTTTTCACGAATCTAAATATATTTTTATACTTCAGAAGTTATCCCCTGTCTGCCCTGTACGAATGATAGTATGATTTTTGCAAGACCGTGTGTATTTTTAAATACCTGAAGGTTTATTCAACAGTATTAGAAGAGTAGATGAAGTGTTAATGGAATAAGAGAAGTAGTTTGGAGGTTATATGTTTCCCTCTGCTGTGTGCTAGTGTAATAAAGGAAAATATTAAATTAACTTTCAAGAGGAAACATTGTAGTACGAAAAACGATACATCTGGTTAACAAGTCACAAACTAAGCTTGACTAAGTTTATTGAGTGTTAAGCCGCAACCATCAATTTGAGCTCAGATGTTTCCTCTCCAAAACTAGACCAATCTTTAGATTACAATTTCCCTGGGAATTTCTTCAGTACCCTGATCAATACGAAGGAACTAACTATAAGGCATAACTAGTGACTAAAACCTGAGAATTTATAATTATATAAAAATCGTATTTTATCATAGGGCAAATAATACTAAACAAATATTACTCTAATTACTATTTATTTATAATTTATAAAACATATTTCTATTCTTAAGCAGAGCGGTGAATAACAAACAAATTTATTATTTTTTGCTAAATACTGCATTTGTAATAGTAAAGTTTTAATAGTAAAAGTTTTAAAAAGAATGCTGGAGACGTACCAGCTTTTGCTTTTAGTTGCTTTTTTGGGTTCCTTCTAATCCTTGGATGTCTTCAGTTCCTGAAACATAAATTTTTATATATTTTTATTTTTTATTAATTAGCGCCTAACTTATTTATTAAATCAACATTTTTGACGTTGACATCAGTCACTTGATATTTCATAACCAATTTATTTTCTAGTTAATTTATTATTTTCTGAAAATGTTATAACTTAGATAAGTATAATATTTAATTTACATATCCGTTCTATCGAGCATATAAATACCAAACATGGCTCAGTTCGACATACAAAACCGGTATTACAGATTCATTGTTACATGCCTGAAGGCATATTACGTTTCAATTACGAAAATGAGTAGCCATTTGTACTAATTATCAACAACTGAGCTAAATATTATGTTTGCCATAAATCAGAAGCCTGGGGGGACGATTAGACGCCTGCACTGGTTACATACAAATTGTGTTTACTTAACAATATATGTGAACTACACAAACGCTACTGGGTTTCTTATAACAATAGAACTTTTATATAATTTGTAAATAAGGATGATGGGTCTCAGTTTTTTTGCAATACTTACTTTAACAGTTAATCTTGCTTATTAGTTATGAGGTCCTAACTTTTTTTTTATCGGGAAACCTATAATTGATTATACCCACCCTTGCTAGCCATTCGATAAAAATAAATATAAATATAACGAATTATATATAATTTTTTATTTAATAGACGTGTTTTGCACAGCTGCTAAAATGACAATATAATTTCTCTTTGAACTCAATTCAGACGTTTCCAATACTGTCCAGTTATGTGTTTGCTCGTCGAGAGTTGAGCAAGGAACTGTTGTACAATTATAGTGAGATTTCAATATATTGAGATGTCTCGGAGTAATTCGTGATACAAAATGTATGCAGGCAGTCGGCGCTGGTACATAGGAAGCCGGAGGAGCCTTCGATCGTGATCGGCCCGGCGATAAAACTTTATGAGAGATTGCAGCCAGCTGAACCCCAATGTTAGCTAAGTGATGCTCGAGCGGCTGGCTCTCGGTAATGAAGTGGTGTGAGCCCGACCAGCTGCGAGCATGGAACTATAAAGGTAGTTTAGAATCTATATGGTTATAATGACAAACAAGAAAACACTTTGTAGTTACACTTTGAATCTCCCGACGCTTTACTCCCGGTACTGGAGGCATCTTCAGGGGTTTGAAATAACAACGGCAAAATAGAACCTACAAATACACTTGTTTTAAACTTAAAATATAAAAATAATATACATATTAATTAAGAGTTCTTTTATAGAAGCTGAGGTTTCTGTGGTAAAAGCTTTGAGATGACTTCGTCATTTAGTCAAGAAGATATCCACAACTTTTTAAATGCCTACGCTGAAAAACGACTAGTATTTTTAGAATTGTTATAGACTAGTGTATTAAAATTATGTCTATATTAACACACTAAAGGCGGGGCGGGTACTGGTACCCGTTCCACGGACTACTGCCTGAAGGCGGGGCGCATATTAATACGTTTTTGAATGTGTATACTCTAAAAGCGGCAGAAGATCGTTTTATTATTTAGGTTTACAACTCGAAATATTTGTTTAGGACTCTTCAACGTTACTTCTACCAATACTGTCCAGTGATTCTGAACAAGGTGACAATGATGAAGTGGAGTGGTCAGAGAATGATAATCCTCCAATTATTGAACAATTTTTAGGACAAAGTGGTGTTGTTGTGATGCCAAGTAATCCGCAAAGTGTGCATGAAGAGGTTCAACTTTTTATAAGAAATGATTTATTTGACTATATTTACTAGATTTCATACGTGCAATTTTACGCGAATTTCGTCCGCTTCGCACATCAGTTTAGTCAATTTGGTACCCGCCTAAAGTGTGTTACTTTCATTGTTTACCATGCCTGAAAACAATTATCAACCGTCTCACAAAAAAATCAGCGCTGCACCCGCCGAGAGGCCGATCGGCGCGAGACCGGCAATAAAACAAACACCGTTCGATCCTGATGTAATTTACGTTTAGCATATAACATAAAGCGGGCAGCATAAAAGTATTTCCATAAAAAGTGTTATTATTAATGTCTGCCCGGTAGCTTTTTAGCCATGCCGCTGGCTCGCCGGCGCGGGGACGTCACGTCGCTGGTTCTCATGGCCTCACCGACGCACACTCGCCCGGAGCACGACCACGGGCGCGACGCGGCCGGCGCACTGTGTATACGTGTAATTGAATTAACTTTTTAGATTACACACTCCAGCACGCCGTATTTGTAGAACGCTTTGCTATTATATTTTAATTGTTATTTTGAAATGGGCTCAATTCAAAATAAGGACAAATTTTTCCCTGCGCGCCAGCTCGATAACGCAAATCGAGAAATACTTGCGCGCAGGATCGGGTGATGCATACCATTACCATACCCCTAATATCTTTAAGCTTAAATAATTTTAATATTTTTGAATAAAATACTTGAATGATTTTCGACATTTTCGTTTTTATTAGTGACCGGTTTCGCCAACCTTTCACGTTGGCTCTGTTTGATAATGCCAATGTGAAAGGTTGGCGAAACCGCTCACTAATAACAACGAAAATGTGGAAAATCACTCAAGTATATTACAAGTGACGCGGCCAGCGCACTGTGTATACGTGTAATTGAATTAACTTTTTAGATTACACACTCCAGCACGCCGTATTTGTAGAACGCTTTGCTATTATATTTTAATTGTTATTTTGAAATGGGCTCAATTCAAAATAAGGGTTTTTTTTGACAAATTTTTCCCTGCGCGCGAAACTCGATAACGCAAATCGAGAAATACTTGCGCGCAGGATCGGGCGATTGTCACATACCGTATACCATACCCCTAATATCTACTGTAAATTATATCATTTTATTGGTGACCGGTTTCGCAGACCTTTCACGTTGGCGTTGGCTCTGTTTGATAATGCCAACGTGAAAGGTTGGCGAAACCGGTCCATGTGGAAAATCACTCAAGTATATTTCAAGTGACACGGCCAGCGCACTGTGTATATGGTACATGTAATTGAATTAACTTTTTAGATTACACACTCCAGCACGCCGTATTTATAAAACGCTTTGCTATTATATTTTAATTGTTATTTTGAAATAGGCTCAATTCAAAATAAGGACAAATTTTTCCCTGCGCGCAAGCTCGATTACGCAAATCGAGAAATACTTGCGCACAGGATCGGGCGATACATACCGTAACCATACCCCTAATATCTATTGTAAATTTACTAAATAAAAATATATCTTTATTAAGCTTAAATAATTTTAATATTTTTGAATAAAATACTTGAGTGATTTTCCACATTTTCGTTTTTATTAGTGACCGGTTTCGCCAACCTTTCACGTTGGCATTATCAAACAGAGCCAATGCCAACGTAAAAGGTTGGCGACACCGGTCACTAATAAAAACGAAAATGTGGAAAATCACTCAAGTATTCTATTCAAAAATATTAAAATGTAATTCCACCAAGTACTCTCTGTCAAAAATATTGAATTTCTTAAATAATTTTATTGAACTTTTTTTTAAATACGCTCAACGACGCTCTCCACAGATCTTTCATTTTTTTTTTTTTCAGTGATGGTGTAAACGAGCTTTTTTAATATTTTATGTCATTTACGAAAACTACTACGCAATAAACTATTTGTAGTAATAAAACATATTAATAATTATGCACGCAATATGCTTTCCACAGATCTTTTATAATTTTTTCAATAAAGTTGTAAACGAGCTTTTATGTTAAACGCACTTAGCAATTTGAAATATATATTTTTGATTAGCACATACAAACGTGCCATATATGTAGAATGCTAACTATTATATTTTAATTATTATTAAGAATTATGTCCAGTGCTGCAACCTACAGATCGTTCATATTTTATTGCAACGATGGTTTAAGCGAGCTTTTTAGTGGTTTTATTTCCAATTTAGTTTTATAACAACTTTTACAACTTTAAAACTATTCAGTTATTTAAATATTTTTTAAATATATGCTGTTATACACACTAAACTAATTGTATTTAGATTAGTTTTTGATATTATTGTCGTATTTACAGAAGAATTAGTATGGCACTTAAATTTTTGTTACTGTACAGAAGATATAGTATTTTCTGCATTAAATTAAATTTATCTATGTTTAGCGCAGCTATGGTATTGTTTTTCAGTAATCAAATATATAAGAATTTCAGTTTATTTTATGTAATTCGTATATGCTACCATATACTTAACTATACATTCAACAATTATTGGTTTTAAAAACAATAATTTATGGCCTTGCGCATTAACGATGAATGCGTTATTGACTCGTGAATGCTCATCATTATAAATATTTTATGAAGGCTTTGATTGGCCTTTTGACACAGCTCGGTGCAAGATGCAGTCCTGCAGGGCCTTCAGCCCTCGCTCCACCAATGCACTCCGCAGGTTTAATGATCATCAGCCGTGATGGTAATGATGATGCGAATTAAATGGCGTATAAAAATTATATTTTTAATGGAGCTCTTGTAATGACCTCATTGCAAACATTATTGTAGTATTGAAACAATAATTAAATAATAATACAGCACTTTTTAAATTAATTATCAATAATATATAAATTAAATGATGTCTTGATTCATGAATAATATTTTTTTTAAAAACTCCTTATATTTTACCCATACAGATTTGTACATTTAAAAGAAATCAAGACACAATCTCACTTTTTTCTTGTCGTTTTATGTGTGGATCGAATTCCTTATTATTGTGCATTGGTAATGTTATCCCTCGTTAAATAGTGATCTCAAGCTTTTAGCAATAAATACCGTAGCCACCTTCAATGTACACACTAAATAGGTTATATTTATCTGTTTTTTTAAATTTTATATTTAGTGTGGGTATACTGAAGACAAGATGACTGGAGTAATGGAGGACTGTCATGCTTTTGGCGATATCGACTACGTTAAGCAAGAACCGCTGATGCATCTCGGAGATCGCCCAAACTCACCACAACTTGCAGCTCCAGGTATGATGATTTTATATTTTTTACTAACGTACGATATATACATTTCTCTATTTGTCAATTAAAAAATTTATAGTAACACCAATTTTTAACGCCTTTGAAATATATTTTTACCACGCTCACGTTATATGAATCAATAATCATCGCATACTCACTCAATTCCCGTGATCTACAAAATTACTTAAACTAACAGTATTATGTGTCATATTAGTAACGTTTATAGTTTTAGATGTTATTTTATTAGTTTAAATTGAAAAACACGTATTATCTGTATCTTGTGACCTTGTGTGATAGAAATTAGGAACAACCCCAAATTCTGTAAAACTATTCAAAAGTCGTGTAAACCTTCTCTCCTGTACAAACAAAATCGGCCTGTTAAATCAGCGGTTAGACCGTTGACTCAGAATCAAGAGATCCTCGATTCGATTCCCGTCCTAACATGAGAATCCCAAACTTATATTCATGGTTGAATATGTGTAAATATAAATCGTATGTTATTTAGTAAGTCTTTGTTTGTGTTTAACTTTCTTTAATTAATAATTAAAATATTAATAAATAAGTCTTAATTCAAGATTCTAGGATATGTCACCAAATACACAGTAAAAAAAATCCTAAGTGGATTTCGCAACTCGACTCGACGATACTCACACGAATCTTAATACAATATTGTGCTAAACGAGCTATGATGCTCAAATAAACTTCTATGCAATATAGTGGTTTTATATATGTATAAATAGCCAGCGAGCTAGGAGATTACGAACATGTTTATTTCAGAGTACTTTCGCCTTTCAAGGGGTTTTCTGGATTTGAAAGGCTCGTGAAATGCGAAAGTACGCCCAAAAAAAAATTCTCGTAGTCTCTAGTTCTCGTGGTGATACATATGGCTTATATGGAGTATCACAAATCACACCAGGCTGCCAGGGACAGCGGCGGGTCCCGTAGAGCGTGGCCGAGCACCCAGCGCTGTCACGTGCCGCGATTAGTTCCGTTTATTCAGAATCTATTATAAGAAATTGGGTTTCAAATTTGATTAAATGCCCCGTAGAAATCGACTATCGGATTCAGTGCCGTGTTAACCTGTTGGAGAAGTTGTTTTTTTTTTTTTTTTTTTTTTTTTTTTCTTTAATTTATTTAATAAACTGTTTGGGTTGTACACTGTAATGAAATAACACGGAGTAATTTATTATCTCACATGACTCTTCGTTCTTTTTGATTCTGAGTGTGCTCTTCTCTCTTCTTTCTTCAGTGATGTGAATTACTTTTTTATTTTTATTTTAAAGATGGATATTCATCGAAGCACGCCACGAATAAATTATTATTTTGTTAATGCAACTTTTTAAAAATAATCGCAAAGTCACTGTTTTTTGTTGCGTTTAATATATTTCAATATCACGTTTACACTGCAATATTTCAATGACATGTTTAAATAAATTATTCACTACCATTTTCTCAAAAAAAATATTTTTTTATGAACAGCTTGCTTTTTGATGTTATTTTATATTCGGATACTTTTAAGTGTCTTTTTAATTGATTCAATTATTTATTATTCGTTTATTTTTACATAGTAATTATTATAACTGTTGATGTTAAATGTTTAGGCGCAAAACGCTGATCGTTCATCTCTACATACCATGTGAGTTACGTAAACGCTCTGCCTTATAATAATATATTAATATATTTGAGTTAGTCGCCTCTCTTTTGCGCATCACCGGTGTGCTGAAAAAAATTATATCGCTGCAAGCGCAAAGCGCTCATCGTTCATCGTCACATAAACGCCCTGCCTTATAAAACCGCAGCAAAAACGCGCACAAGGCAAGCATATAAACAATTGTTTTAAAAAATAATACATCGGAGATAGTCGCCTCTTTTTTCCGCATCACCGGTGTGCTGAAAAAATATCAATCGCTGCAGGTCCAAAACGCTCATCGTTCATCGTTCATCGTCACATGCCGTGTAAAAACACTGTCTTATAAAACCGCAGCACAACCGGGCACAAGGCAAGCAGATAAACAATTGATAAAAGTTAACACGTCGGAGTTAGTCGCCTCTCCTTTGCGGATCACCTGTGTCCTGAAAAAAATCAATCGCTACAGGCGCGAAGCGCTCATCGTTCATCGTCACATGCCGGGCGCGTTACGTAAACGCCCTGCCATATAAAACCCCAGCAAAACCACATTAAAAATTAACACATCGGGGTTAGTCGCCTCTCTTTTGACCATCACCGGTGTGCTAAAAAAAATTCAATCGCTGCAAGCGCAAAACGTTCATCGTTCATCGGCACATGCCGGGCGCGTTACGTAAACGCCCTGCCTTATAAAACCGCAGCAAAACCACGCACAGGGCAAGCAGATAAGACATCGGAGTAAATCGCCTCTTCTCTGCGCATCACCGGTGTGCTGAAAAAAATTCAATCGCTGCAAGCGCAAAACGTTCATCGTTCATCGTCACATGCCGGGCGCGTTACGTAAACGCCCTGCCATATAAAACCCCAGCAAAACCACAATAAAAATTAACACATCGGGGTTAGTCGCCTCTCTTTTGACCATCACCGGTGTGCTGAAAAAAATCAATCACTACAGGCGCAAAGCGCTCATCGTTCATCGTCACGTGCCGGGCGCGTTGCGTAAACGCCCTGCCTTATAAAACCGCAGCAAAACCAAGCAGATAAGACATCGGAGTAAATCGCCTCTTCTTTGCGCATCACCGGTGTGCTGAAAAAAATTCAATCGCTGCAGGCGCAAAACGCTCATCGTTCATCGCTCACCGTCACATGCATGGCGCGTTACGCAAACCGCCGCGAAATCGCGCGCAAGGCAAGCAGATAACCAACTGTCATACATTCACACGTCGTAGCAAGTCGCCTCCCCACGTACTCGGGCGTCCCGGGGATCTACGCGTTGTCTTCACACGCTTATCCGAAATCGGCTTTACGAGCGGCCGGCCAGTGGCGGCGCCCGCCCGGCCCGCTCTGTATGCGGGGCGGGCTGGACCGTAAATCGCCGGACAAAGACGACATGTCAACAGATCTTTTGGGGTGTCAGTGTAAGAATCACTGAACTTCGCCTCTTATACACATAATTTTATTCATGCAATAAAATTCTTTGTTTACTTTGTGTTTATAATATGTTTTAGCAACACGTACACGGAAATTGTATGGAATATTTTTAGTTTTGTTTTCGGGATGTAAGTGGTATTCTAAACCTAACCTAACCTAACCTGACTATGCACATTGATTTTGTACTAATCATCAAATTAAGCAAGAATATATAATATGAGTCGTTATATGCAAGTCAAGTGTTCATTTAAAATTATGGTAATATTATAATATGAAACAGCGGAAACCTGTGTGGATAGAAAAGTACAGATACATATAATATTCAATAATAGCAACGACACATGCCCTTGTGGTGATATTACTCCACAAACAGTGATCCACCTTGTGGGTTCATGCCCCACCTTTGACAGGAGGGCCTGAAGTCAGTGGCGAGACACCCACAGTTGATGAAGTCACTGGATGGCTTCTTGAAGGGTGTCATCGGAATCATAAAGAAGATGAACCAGGGGGTAGCTTCAGTTACTCCCATATATAGGACAATTTCGACCGACTACTCTGGAAAGTTTCCCCAAATTGTGATGACAAACCTTGTACATAACAAGCAAGGTACCAAACCTATATAAAAAAAATATATATTCAATAATAAATTAGTTTTTGTAATGAATTGATCCCCTCAAACCTTATTGGTCTGCTCCTCTGAGCCTGCTCTGAACACTTTAAATAAGTACGATTTATAAATATTATACACGCCTCGCCGCTGGCACGCTTCTGCTTAGACTGCTTCCTTTTGGTGTTGATATTATTATTTATTTTATAATCTATCTACTTTCACTATGTATAAATACTGTTCACTTATATGGTATTGGGGCACAAACTTGTAACACCAACATGAGACGTCAGGATGAAAAGCACTCTATAATAAATATATAAGCTATCGCTAAAATCTAAATAATGTAAATAAAATTTTTAACTATATAATTCTGCCAAAATTCATTCTTTAACCCTTTAGTAACTCGAACCATCGAATACGCGACATGAAAATTATAGGGGTCCGTATTGAGTATATTCATTGTTCATTTTGGTTTTCTGGCTAAAATTAATTTGAACTTAAATATACAGTATTAATAAACAAAAAAACTTATTAATAGCAAAGGCTGTTCTCATGCAGGTTTCTAAATGCTGGTAAAAAAGTCATAAATTAAGAAAACATAAAATATGAATATCAAAACTGCAAGGTGATAACAATAATTTCATCATAATCTATTCACATTACCATAGTCGTTAAAATATAAAGTATTACAAATCGAAAAGGTTCTACCGTGAAGATGTAAAAAGCAATTGTATTAATAAATTATAGAAATATGTACTTTCACAAAAAATATACCTCCATTTGTATTTGAATACAACCTTTTTTTTGTTTTAAATGCTTCTCATTTTTGTAGCCGTGTGTGTGGCCGGGCCGGCTTTGAATTTGTCGTTAGGTTGGCCGGATTGAGTTATTTATGAAACGGGGACCGTCCCGATGCCAGGCATGGCTGTAATGTCGTGAGAATTCATTAGCCCGTGGAGCCCGTCTCTCTAATGCAAGAGACCCCGGTTATATTATACTAACCGGGACCTGTACGACCTAACCTGGCCTAACGAAGCCATTATTATACATGTATACATTTTATGAATAAATAATTTACTCCGAATTCGTTTTTTTACAGCTTCGTTTTAGGAAATATATAAAATCAGATATTTTCCAAATGCTATCAATCCATTCTCAAGTCAGTTAAATTCCTGAATACAATTCTTTCAGTGTTTAAAAATTGAATAATCGGTTGTTACTCTGACGTTTCCTTAGAACCTTATTTTATTGAAATTTTGGAGCTTCAAACGTAGACCATGGTTAAAGTGGGTTCTTCTCTAGATCCAGGTTTAAACCCAATTCTTCTAACGCACAGTTAACTAATGCAAACTTGAGTAAAGTGAGATGCAACAACGTCATAAATGTCTTATATTTTGCATTATCAAAGAGATAAAATAAATTAAATTGAATATTTGATCGTAGAAACATAAGCGATAAACGATGCAAATATATCAGATAAGTTGTTGGTATTGTATGCATTATTTTTCGGTTATTTGAACCATTTTTTTGTAGTTAAAAAAAATCAGAATAATTTATTTCAAAATATGTTTACAAGTGTTGATTAAAAGAGTAGAATTAGAGTTCAGTACATTTGATATTCGGTACACACGATCGGAAAATTCAACGGATTACTCGTGGCCTAAAAATCACGCAAAAACTGACCCAGTTGCGGGCACGTCCGCCGATGTGCCAAAGGTCTCGAGACCACGATGGGAAAAAACCCTAGACTTGCCATTCAAAAACCCATAAAGCACAGGAAACGTCAGCTTATTAAACGATTATATAAGTTTAATGCCGCGTAAGTCACAGTAATTGGTTTTTGTATCCATTGGATCTGCTTTTTGCACCATCGACTTTGCTTCACGTGTTAGTGACAAATTAATGAATTTAGAGTTTAATGTATTTTTTAATAAATATTAAGCATCTTTGATGATAAAAAAATATATCATTTAAATGCATGAAAAATATATTTTTAAGTTGATTTATTCTTTGACTTATAGCATATCAAAAAAAGTTTTGACAAAGCAAACAATGAAATACACATATCAAATTATATAACTCGAATATAAATACTTTTTTTCATCAGAGTATTAAATAAACACGAATATATATTTCTTGGAAAAATAACTACCCCAATGCTTTTCAGTTTATTGTGTAATATGAGCGCAATTTTATGTTCAATACGCCATTTTAAAATATGGGCTCTTGCAAATGTTGTTCAAAAGACTTTTTATATGCAAAAAAATATTAATCCCAATACAAGCATTGCTTCTAAGATGAAATTGTTAATACATATTTCAATATTACTCGATTACTTATTTTAATTTGCATGCTTTTTACTGAGAATTGATTAAAAAAAAAAAAATTAAAATAAATCATTGCAATTGAATAAACAAACAATACGGCATGACTTCTAACCGTATTCTATATATTATTAGGAGGCTAGTGGTTCGAGAAATATTTATTCAATCACTTGAATCGAATGTTGATCCGCTGTGAAAAAAGTAATCGAATTTTTCACTCTCTACGCGGCGTAAAATTAATTAAATTAAAAAAACTACAGTGCATCTGGTTTGCTTCAAAGATCATGCTACATTTTCAAAGTTTTATGATATCTTTTTGCCATTTTTAATGTGTATTTAATTATCTACATATTGACGGGTAACAGGTAAATTTCCGTCTCAATTATAGCAAAATCGATATTCAATTTAACTGTTTTGTTTTATATTTTTAATGATAATATCGATAGAATTAATTGACAAGCAGCTATTATACAAAAAAAAATGTTTTACAGTTAATTAAAATAATATATAATGTATCATCTTTTTTATTTAGATGTAGGTATGCATGTAAACAGGCAGTAATTGTTTGAGTCAAATGCCAATTTTTTGTCCTCGACACGCAATTTTAACATTTGCAATAATTAATTCTGAAACGCAATAGTAGTTATAAAATAGGCGACGGCTGATCGACGACATTTTTGAACGAAAGTTCGTTTGTCTTTTGTAAACTAAACAGCCATTCTCCTTAAAACTAATCTTCCTGTTAGTTTAACTAATTCGTTTACAATATCGCAAGTCCATATTTAGAATAACAAGATAATTTAATCCTTTGAATATGAATGAAAAATTTATCCGTTGTATATCACGTTACAAGAACAATGAATGTGTACTCGCTTAGCATACTAATATCCTTATAAAGACGTATAATGTATGGGAACTTAGCAACGGTGACAAATAAAACACTACTTAAATTACCACACCTGTATTATATAATTATTACTTCTCAGTACAGTGACCACGCTGATAGTTAATCCACATGTAAAAAAAAAAAATTTGGGATCGACAGGGTGATTGAAACATGTTAACGAACCTTTTCTTAAAATAACATGGAATAAAAAAAATTATAATTATTTCATATGAAATATTATAATTATTTTAAAAAAATTGTTGAAATCATAGTAATCTTAATTTTGATTGTGTAAATTTTACTTAAAATATTTAATGTTAGTAATCACCAGTATATCGGTAAAAATTTAAATCAAATTACTTTTTATTTTTTTATATTGATAAATTGATTTCTTTTCAATGCATCGGCTCGTTGTGATGTTATCTTGATAAAAAATGTATTGTTGCGCCATTGAAATGGATCACATCGTTGTAGTAAGATGGATATACACTTCCTTGTTATTTAAATTTGTAAATAAATAATGATTTGTGATTTTAATTAGGTTTAGTGTTCTGTCCTGTCTATTTTGATAATAATTTCCGGTAGCTTTTGTGAGAAGAAGAGTTTTTATAACGTGTTGATTTTATGATTGTTACTACCGTTGAACTTTAAAACATGAATAAATTTAAAAAAAAAATTCTTTTATTGTTTTGCCATGCAAAAAAGACGGAATAGTAATAAATATTTCACAATCAGTAACTGAAATAAATTAATAATAAAGCATAGATTAAAGCTAGAGAAAACTGCGTTTACGTCTCCGTCATTTATCTAATAATTTAAACTTAGGCTAACCTGAACACGAAAACTTATCATAATATATTTTTTCTAAATCATTTTATGTATCTTTAAATCTGAAGATAGTAACAATTATTCTTCTTGAACTCAATAAACTTGATAAACTCCTATACAAGGATGCGCAAAAACAATGTCTAAAAAAATATCATGTTGAAAAATTGGCGACTGGTATAAGTTTTGAACAACGAAATATAAAATTAATGATTGCCCATGAAGTCCTGTGTAAATACTTAAAATATTTTTTTTTCGCGATACATCAATATTACTAAATTCTTTTGTACTTTGAGCACCATACTCAAGGTTCCGACATTTTTTTTTGCTGTTGTTGATATACTGCAATCCTTCAACTCAACATTCAAGCAATCGCAGCAAGTTTTGGCATGACTACGTCTTTTTATTTGTTATTATCAGCTACTGGTAACGAAAATATTTTTTTTTAATTATTATATAAGCATACCGCAAATGAATATATATATATATATATATATATATATATATATAATGAATGAATATATATTGATTCTAGCAAAACTATGTAACAACTTCTTTTTCTTTTGATGGAAATCTACTTTGTAAAATAAAATAATAAATGTGTTTCCGCTTCATACTCCCTTAATAAACAGCCTCTCTCAAATAATTTTGTATTAAATGAAGCAAATTGCAGTGACGTCACAACCCGTGTTTAGTTTTAATTACTATTCATATTTTGCTCATCTGCCATTTTATAATTTACAACCTCTGAATTTCGATACCTTGTATTATCAAAAAAATATATAAGATATTTAAAAAAATATGATGGCTTTCGTAATCAGTCCATTTTTTTCAGGGCTTTGTAACTGAACCGTTTCCATTTTACCAAAACTTTTTTTTTCTTATATCATAATTTTATAAATGCGCTACCGTATACGTATTAATAGTTCCATATCTCGACGATAAAAAAAAAATAAAAAAAAAACAACGGACGTATCTCGTCGAACAGACGTATACACGAGAAAGAATGGAAGAATTCTTAAATGATCGAGTCCCGGGTTGGTTTATAACTTAATACGGAAGAGACAGGCGATGTCGCGTGCACGGATCCGGACTCGCTCCCGGCCGCGGATAAATCACCAAATTACAGTTCACATTTACAAGCAAATTGGATGCCTTCCTATTATGATTATGAATAGGGGACATTGTCTGCCATCCCGAAGCTCTTCGAACTTCTTACAGGTTGGATTGATCCCTGTTGAATGGTGACTGCTTCCACTGTGCTTTTGGACTCGAATCGATGTACTCATAGTAAACTACAAATACGCATAGCCAATTTAAATTTCAAGGTTATTTTATTGATTAGATTTACAATAGTGCTTTGTATAGTGTGTGGCTATCACCTGATCCTGCGCGCAGGTTGTGGGGCTTGCAATGTGTGACTTAGGCGGAAGCATACATGAATTTCGTTAATTACATTATTGTGTTAGGCATGGAAAATAAGTGGAAAAACACTTTATTTGCATGAGTTTATATGTAATAAATAACTACAAACTAGATAATAAAATAACAAAAGTGGTTACGATAACTTTTGTATATTGGGGCTTCTCCACCCGGAACAATCATCCCTTATATAGACAAAAATGCTCGAGATCTTCTCTAGCATTTGGGAGTTTATATTTGTACTTCAATATAAAGTATTATAAAACGATGACTTAAAATAACAGTCTACAAAAAAAAACGTAGGTTTAAAACTAGCTTTAAATCCTCAATTCCCCATTAGAGTGCATCCTTGTGCCAATTCCCGTCGCTAAATTACACCAACACCAAATAAAAACATAAAATATTTGCTCCGGTGCCATCCGTTTAGAGCCGAGAGCTAATTTATCGCACGAAGCCACGAGCGACTCTCATTTTTAACTCAATTAAACATTATCAAATAGTGGAGAATGAACCGTGGGAGCGGGTCAGTCGTTTCCATCCAAACGCACACAAATCAATCAAAATACCCGATCTTAAATCAAAATTGAATCAGAACGTAACTTGCAATCTCGCTCTCTGCCATTCTGTGAATCGACCATCAACACCTTTTAGACTGTTCGACCACACGAACGCTCTAATATTTAACGGCTTTGCGATTGTCTGCTTCCGCGTGTTTATATTCAACCCTTTTTTTTTTAAAGTGATATCATAATATTGAATATGCCAGCAATCGATATACGCGGTGTTTACTAAATCATGCTATCTCTCAAAATCATTATTCATTAAAATAGTAAATTTGTCAAATATTGACCCACAAAATGTTCACGTAAACGTTAAACATTAATAAATATATATTTATATACAATACATAAATGGCTGATATTTTATTAGATTTACCGTAGAAATGCTTACAATGTATAAAGAAACTAAAAAAAACAGTAGCCACAATAAATCATTACTAGTTTCTTCGTATTTTTTTTATTAATCTGTTGATATAAGATCGATACTTTTATAGATCGTTTATAATTGTGGTCAGCCCCGCCCCCCGTGCAGGCCACCGACCAATGACAACCCGGGCAGTCGCTTCGGATCCAGATGGATCATTTATCTCCGTCACCTCGACTAAAGATCTAGTTTTTCACGTTTGGCGATGATTCACATATATGGAGGTGTTCGTTGGTTTTAACTAATCAACGATAATCCTTTATGGCTTTAGAGACTGCGCGTCTTTGTGTGGATACTTTGCACCTTCACTGCATAACGGTGTAGCGTGTAAAAACTTATATTTCATAAATTAGTCTGCCTATTTTTTGACAAAGAGCATCCCGAATATTAGTTTGATAAACATATATAAATATAGCGTACTGTTACCCGTTACAAGTTTTTCAATCAGTCCAGTTTATTATGTATATATATTTAAATATTTTTCCCGGATTTTTTGTAAAACATTATGTGTAACCATTAATGTTTTAAGTGCCATGTGAAACGACGGAAAAAATATAAATTTTCATTCAAGAGGGATTCGTTCCTAAAACACCTGGAAATCGTAGCTTTGAGACTTTATCTTTACGACAGCCTCGGTTCTATTACTTCTGAAATTAATAACTGTAAGTAAGTCAAAAGACTTCAGGTCACGATAACAGGGAGAGAATTTAAACCTAATCTTTGTCCCATTTAATAAATTGTATTATTTTATACGTATGTATACTTTACTTATTATATTAACCTAAAATAAAAATAATGTGTTTTAAAAACATGATTTTTTTCAAACATGCAGTATCTTATTGTTTATATAAACAGCTGAAAAGTTCCATCTTGTATTATTGTTATTTTTTTAATCAGCTATCATTACAAATCATATTTGTGCCTTTTAATAAAATTGCTATACTGATTTTAAAAAAATCACTGGGTTCTCATGATGCGATGCTCAAAGCTTTGGCTTCCAGTTTCAGTTTTGGAGCCCTTTTCAAAGGTTATGAAAAGCGACACAACACCGAAGAACCCAGTTAGTTAATATGTAATAAACTGATTACTGACTGGTAACATCGTCTGCGGATTGTCATTTGAATACTTAGTATAAATACTACAAGTACTAAACGATAACTGTAATTTCTTCCAAGCGATGCTTCCGTCACACCGGGTGAGCTGCTGCATTCAAACATCAATTATAATATCAAACATTTATTTCCCACATATCAATTTCCCCTGTCGTACGATTTCCTCGAAAAAACCAGCGCTTGCAATGTGATGGCCGCCGGGAAAAAACATTTTCGCTTTCATATCTGACGGCGTCCGTATGCCGTGAATACAAAGCATAACTCATACGAGATGAGCCTACGAGAGGACAGCTCCGGGCGCAAAGCTTCGTTTAAAAAATCTATTAGCGATTGATTAGATCGGCCACAAAAACGAAAGTTATAAATGAAAATTTATATTTTTATTGCACATTACATCAAGTTTAATTATGATTTATCTATATTTTTAATTTATCTTAAAATCGTTGGAATATATGTACTTAATTTAATAAAACTTATATAAATAATATTTATGTAAATTAAAATTAGCTATATTTTTTACGTACGAATTACGTACGTTTTTTTAAGTACGAATATATTAAACAATTCAGTGTATTTACACTTATATTCGATGATTTTATTTTAATAAGAATTTTACCCTTTTTTTCTAAAATTACAATAATTTATAATAATTGTTTTTTTTTTTTACAAATAATTATTTTTAAACACACCAAGCCTGTAAAGAATTTGTCCATCGAACTTAATAAATATGCAATTATCACTTTAGTGAAAATTTCTGTAAAAGCCGGGCATTTCAACTTCGGTGGCACTGAATGCACAAGTACTTTACCATATCAGCTCCTCTCGTCTGTCAATCTAGTCCCGAGAATTTGCTGTAACTAGAGGGACATTTATGTGACGTGCCCCGACAGCTATAGACTTTGTCTTCTGTGCACTTTTTCACAATAATGCAACTGCCCTTCAGCTTTCCTGAACGTACCATCGATCTATGAAATATTATATTGTACAAATCAGAAATGACATTGACAGATTCAGCTGTTTCTTTATGATTGAGGAAGATATCAATAAGTACTGAGTTTTATTGTCAACTCACAGAACAGGTGTAACCGCTTGTTATAGCTTATATTTGTAGAGTTTCAGGTTTTTTACAGTTTTTCTGCACATCGGCTTTCAGTGCTCTCGTTTAAAGCTTGATGCGATCGTAGAATATTAAATCGACATATTTTCTGTTCAAAATTATTATTGTACTTCTGAAAAATTCTATTTAGTGTTTCTTCTAGCCATCGTAAAATCTTTCATCATCACTAACGTTTAAAAAAGTTTACTTACTCCATGGAGATCATATTAGGAATGTCTAAGTTTTTTCTATCACTTCTACGGATTTGTATCTACAAATTGTAATAATGCATGATATCAAAGAAACTTGTTAACACACAAATAAATTAAAATTATTTCAAAATATCATTGCATGTAACATATATATTTGAACACGAAATAGCTCCAAAATGTGTTTATTTAAACGTATATGTATTTTTTTAAAAGTATATACGCACTTAAAATATAATAGTTAAGTTAAAATAAAAATATTAAATAGATTACATAACAGTGGCATTTTTTCAATAAATTGATATACGTTGGCACACAGTTTTTTGCGTAATGACGATTTAACTATTGATTTCAAAACCTAGGTCATGTTTTTCCTATGATAATTTGAGTTTAATATAATTATTGAATATATATCAAAACATAGTCCCATATACTAACATGAAATTTGGCATTATTCCAAAATGTATTGCGTCATATAGGAATATAAAGGTAGCGATCACCCCAAGGGGTGCTCTGTGCGTGTATATAGACTTCAATATATGAAATATTTCAAAATTAACTTGATGATAATGTAATAGTGGTTTTACACGGAATAGAATTGAGAATTAACAGCATAGCTAATCAAACTAGATGGATGTATTAACATTCGATTCGACATAGGAAGCCGCCGCATGGACAGTCGTCCCGTGTAAAGCGCCTCGTAATGCTGCAGTCATGGTGAAATATTAGAATAGGTAATGTAAATTGGGAGTGAGTACATAATAGTCCTGCAGCATACAAAAAATACAATTTGTCGGTCACTTTTTTTTTGTAACACATTTCTATTTGATACACCTCTATATTATATCAGTACATCTAATAGAAAATCTTATTGTATCTCTTTTATACAATTCGTCTGGAATTTAATTTATTATTGCGTCTAGAGAAAAATTTTATGAGAAGAACAATATATACTATACACACAAAGATAGATCGATTGTTATTTAAAAATTACGTCCTCTTCAAGTTGCAACATCACGTTAGGTGATGGTATTGTTTGTATTAAAAAAAACTATTGTCGAATGATTATTTGATACGAATACAGTAGATATCTTCGTACTCAATGAAATCCCTTGAAAATCCGCGGTGAAATTAAGAAATTCTTCTCCCAGCACATTTCGAAAATTGGCCGCAGCAACACACCACCACAATCGCGTCGCGCCATGTCCATTTTTTGCACAACACGGAATTCCCGGCCGAGCCAGCGCCGGATTAAAAGTTTACGCTCCGCAGGTAGTTGTGAGTGGGTGCAAGTGAGTTATCCCCCCACTCTGCATAGGCCGCTCACCGTGAGAAACGGACCGAGCGATCTGTCGATCAAACACGCGGCCAGTCGAGCCAATACTGCGCTTCACGATGAACTGGACGTCAGAGCGCAGGCACTGCTGACTCCTTGGAGGCTCCAGCCTCGCTGTCTTACGAGCGAGCCAGAGACGTAAACTCCACAAAGCCTAAAAAACTTATGCTTGACTGAAAAAAACCAAAGGGGCATTTGAAGGCGGAAACTTACGTGGATGCGAATTTTACGCCAGTAGCTGAAAATCGGAAGTACAGCCGAATTGGTGAATCTAGCCCAGGATAAGAATATCTACAAAGAAAATCGGCGATCCACTGAGCATATATTTATGCTGAGCCTGTATTTATGGTTGTTTTAGGTAGAAGGAAATGTCTGCGTACCGATGCTGCCCTTAAGCGTAATTATACATATAATCCTTATGATCACATCCCTTCACAATTGTTACAAGTTCACTTTTTTATTACCAAACTTTGACACACGCTCAAGGTACAGAATGGCAGTCATGCACAATAAACAGAAATGGGAGAGCAGGAAGGGATAGGAATATTTTCGATGAAATTATAAGAGGCACTAGAAGAAGCGAAAAGTATAATTTATGATATTGTTTTATTTGTGTTAGCTCATAATCCGTAAAACACCCATGCTTACAGAATCGTATTTATTTTTAAAATATAAATTTATACATTTTTTTAGATAGTTGCCTTATTTTTAACAAACGAACAAAACTATACAAAAGCTTTTATTATTTTGATTACAGATTAAAACAAAGCCCATTTTTAGGTTTAATAGTTAATGCACATTAAAGTGAGCATTCTCGACAGATTTTTGTCCATGAAATTGACAAATGTGGTCTAGAAATATACATTTATTTTATCTGCTTTTGAACAATATTTTAAAAAAATTCAATAATATTTTATTTTTTATCCCACTAGTATTTACCCACAGCATATATAGTACTTTGCCCGAGAGTTGCGTGCCGACGTAAACGAAAAGAATGAATTCATAAAAAAATCTATTTTTCTATTGTAATTTTTATTAATATGAATTTCGCTAAATATCTCCAGGCACGATTGTAAAGCTCGCCACACACGGGCCCGGCTCGTGTGTGCGTATTTCGTAATACTTGTAGTTAAACATAACGATACCTGTCAGGTACAAGTACGAGCGGCTCTGCGGGAATATTTTTTTTGCGGAATCTGTTCCCTTATCAGAGGCTACATGGCGCCTGTATCGATCATGCTGAATGGGAAGCATGCTGCCGTGTGTAACGGCCTTTAGGAATGAAAATCCATGTACTGGGTGATTCAAGTAAATTAATACGTTGAAGTATACTTTTTTTTTGCTATACGATATGTTTTATTGGCGTTGTAAAATACTATATGTGTATAAATACAATGTAAGTTTATAAAATATTATTATGTGTAGCATTTATATCAAATAAATAAAACTTTTCCTTATATGTGTTTGTGTGCATTGTAATTAATAGAAAAGCGTTTTCTTATGGCCTTACTATCTTGGGAAAATCCATAGAAACTGCGTTTAGGCATTGATTGAATTCTCACATACTGTTCTATCAATTAATAAATGTACATATTTTTTTACAATAAAACTATAAAGTATTAAAAAAATATTAAATTTAAACACACAAGTACTTATAAAATAAGCATCTTGGGTAAAAAAAATAGAGATTTTATCTTTATAAAATAAATTTCAGTAAAATAATCCTTAAATAGTTATTTTACACATTTAATTAACCAATAATATTTTTATATATTATTTTATAAATATAAATAACTCGTAACAAAATAATTTTTTGTAAACTGAAAAAAAAAAAAAAAAAAAAAAAAATCGTATGATTCTTGAGCTGCACAGCTCGCATTTTTTGTAAATATATATATATACAAAGAGAAGCTAAAAGCACTGAGTGTATATTTTATGACACGCAATGCTCAATTTCTCGAGCGAACTGCACGCCGCCCGCGATTAGTATTCCCGTCACGTTGGCATTGTGGTCCAGTTTTAATTCAGGGCGCGCGCGTTCACAAAGCGTCACGTAAATTCCAGTAAATTCGCAATAAAACATTATTGGCCGGACAGGTTGTTGTTTTTTTTTTTTTTTTGCGGCGCTTTCTTTGCCCTCGCACCACTCGAGGCTCTGCATCACGAGCACCGCAAAACCAACATGGCGCCCGTCGGAAAATGGCGACCGAGCTCACCGCCGCGGGGGAACTCCCGAAGCGGCTCTATTAGTCATTTTTATATAAAACACTAAGTTTATTATGTTTCATAAACGACTGCGTATTTACTCTTATGTTGTGCTAAGTAGGTTATGGTATCCGGGTTCGCACGATATTATATAATTTGCGCGATAAAAAGTTGATATAATATATGTATGATTATTTTTTTAAATGGCATGTGTGTAATATTTGCAAAGCAACTGCATACAGCAACGCTGTGAATGTAAATATTAAAAATATTATTTTATTTTAATCACTCGTAATTTAGTAAAGACTCTTAATCAACATTACTGTAAAATAATACTCGCGAGCCAAATATAACTTATTTGAAATTGATTTTTTGCACGCGTTGTATTTTATAATTACAAAATACTTGTACTTAAGCTTGCGCGATAATTGTTATTAATAAATATAATTCCTCTCAGTTCTCTCCATTCTGTTGCTTGTGCATGGCTGCCATTCCGTACCCTAAGCGTGTATAAAGGATCGGTAATGGAATTATTGTGAAGGGATGTGCTCTGGAAGTACCTTGACAAGGTGGGGAACTGGGTTTCAGGTATTGTTTCTATAGCTTGCTTCAGAAGGAGTATCAGATCTAAACACCAGAGCTTTGCTTTTGACCCAGGGACCCACTACACTATTTTTCCCTTAAAAAACCATGAACACTAATTCAGCATAAACGTATGATCAGTGAGATGATCGCGAACCTTCTCTGAGGAGAGGCACCCGGTGAAGAATAAATAAAAACAAAAATATTGATATTTAGTTTTTTCTCTTACATAGCCCCAGTATTAACCCTTTTTTGATATAGCATATAAAGGAGCGATACATTTATTTGATTATACCTAGTATTTTCGGGAGTCGTATATTGTTTAAGATTTAAAATACGCCTAGAATTTTATGCAGGTTATTTGTATTACTCCAGTACTTATTGTACGTCTTTTGCCAGGAGCTCTGTCCCGTTGCATCTCTCCAGATCCCAGATATGCACTTCTGCAGCGATGTCGTGATGCTCAGCCGACGCATCCGACCCGGCCCCGGGAATTTGTATGGTAAGTACTCTTCATTTTAATGGCGATTCCGATGAACAGTAATACTCAGGTTTGCTATTATATGCAAATGGATAATATCAAATTTATTTTTGGACACATGTTTTGAATGCGTGTTTATGTTATGTTCAAGATTGTCGATTACCACTTGCAAAACTTGCTTTTGGTTGTACCGCCAAACAGAGGCTCGCAAATGCTTTTAAACTTATTTTACGCAAACACTTCATATTTTGAATCAAATATTTGTTGTGAACAAATTAAACATTTATTATATTTCAATTTATCTTTAATCTTAAAATAATATCTAGGAGCGAAAGTTGATTTTTTCCCAATCAATAGAATTTAAATTACATATATTTAAAACGAGGTTCAAATGAATTAAAGTGCGTTTATTTTCGTTATTTCGCAGATGTATTGAGTTAGTTTCAACTGCTTTATTGTGAAATCAATAAACCTGTGTGGATAAGGTATTGAATATTCAATATTTACGCGTAAATGCAAGCACGTCCAACGTTCTTTGCTGCCTGGATTTCTCATGCTCAAGCATCACGTCGCTGCGGGCTTTTTTTCCTACTTTTTATATCTCAAATATTTAATTTTCCTCGAGAATTTCTCATGTAACCTGTACCATTGCAGTAACCTGCACTAAATTAATTACCCGAGCTGCATAAAAACTAGTTGTTTTCGAATCAACGTACATATTAGTTATTACGGTGGCTCAAAGTCATACCATCACCAGATAAGGAGGACTGGGTGCCATTTCTGCTCACAATTATTTTTTTTACAATTTAAATTTATAGCTTAAAAATATCACGTGTAAGGTTTACTTTATTATTTAATTTATTTTAAAAATGACTGTTTTCTTCAGCAGGCCGAGTTTCACGTGAAGCTTTTATTGAATACATTTTCAGAAATTCTCAACGCCAGAAAATTAAATTTCCAGTATTTTAAAGGAAAAGACTTTGTTCATTTAATCTCAGTATTTTTTTTTTAATTTCATTTCTTAAAAAAATGTTACCGCAAACACATAAATTTACGTTAAACTTTACGTTAAAACGCCTGGTCTGCTTTTTTTTGTTGGATGATTCCGTTATTTTAAAGGCTTACAAAATCAATCCAGTGACATATATATGTGTATAATAATCTTATGTGATGACGTTTTACCATCGGTAATAACATTAATCTTGTACTTGAATTACAAGTTTGGCCATTTTTTATTGATTGCCATAAAATCAAATATAGCGGATCCAATTTCTGAAATCGCAAATCATAGGTGTCATTTCCACATGGTATAAGTATGGTATTTCAGTTTAATTTCATTTTACGTCTTCAGCCACCTGTCATAAATTGAAAAAGTTGACGTACATTTTACAATTAAAAAATTACTATTACATTAGTTTTAATTGAAATAAATCCAAAGATAAAATTAAATACGAACCTTATTTAGTGATATACAATTGAGCCTTGATAAAAGTATAACAATATATACACTTCTTTTAATGAACATTTGCGATAAAGTTCACTATATGACTGTATAAAATAATTATATTCTCATATTCAAGACGAAATTTATGCCTTCCGCATTTTTTATTGCAAATTCAACTACACCTGACTGCCATACTATATAAAATATAATATAATTGCGTTTTTAACCAGGATACTATTTATTTTTATAATCAGTAGTTATACATTGCCTTAAATTAGATGAATATATTTCATTCTCGGTGTTCGTCTTTGAAGACCAGGTTTTATATTTATTTTCAAACGCACGAGGTCCACTTATTTCCATTTAAAGGTATATTCCCTCACCACCGCAGTGCAAAACTGTTACCTAAGACAACCAGGCCGGTGGATAAAACTTTATAAGTAGCATACATCATAAAGAAATGGACGTACAATTGCGCCGAGGTGACTAATGCCTCGAGTCGTAAAGCATATCAGATAAGTGCTGTAATAACCCCGCCTTGCCTCATCGGGAATTCTCCCGGCGTCTTCGTCTCCACCACGACGACCAGGAAGCCGCCGTGGCCTCAGGAGTGTTGGATGTTGGAAGTCAGCACCTGACAGTCATCAGCCATCAGCCTCCACCAGCTCCAACCTCCTCGGAAAGCCGACGTCGTAATTGACGTTTATATCACATACGTCGATATTCCATTTGCTTTTTTGCAAGTAGAATTGGCTTCTTTACGATTTTGAATAATATTTATACGCACGCAGAATCACAAGTCAACTTGTAATTTTTTTTTTTTTTTTCATATGACTTCGTAAACTGTATTTTATTCAAAAGCACGGAATTCCTAGTTTTATTTTTTTTAAGGACCAAACTCTCATATTCGAGTTTTTTGACCATTTGCTTGTACCTATTGCGAAAAATCGACTGCACCAAACAAAAAAAAATAAATGCAGAAAGTTAGATACATTCTTTCTTCTACAGCGATTTTTTTTTTTTTTTCTTATAATTTACTTTTAATATGATTAATATGTGTTTTTCCGATTGAAGTTTCGGGATTGGAGTTTCGCGATGTTCCTGTTCCAAGAATCCTAAGCATTTATGACTCTTTTTTTCAATTAGAATTAAAAGATTAATTATAAACCCTCCTGTTGGGATTAGTTTGAAAATAAAAAAAAAATCTTTAACAAACTTTGGTTTTGAAAGTCGTCATTTTATCCAATTTTTCAACATCTTCAAGATTTTATTATACCCTGAAAATGGACGTTAATTTAATAATAAAAAATATATAAATATAATTTATAGTTTTTTCAATACTCTGTAAAAAAATCAACTTTCGGCATAGCAAAATAAAGAAACAATTAAATTAATAATAAAATTGGGTTAAACGAAAAAACCGGAGTTATGTGTATTAGGAGTATACTTTGCAATAGTATTTATTTCAGGTTCGTGTGGAAATGCTCGTTTCTTAATATATTGTGGTTAGCTCCTTTTGTGTGGTTTTATATAAGCATTATCACAGTTTTGTTTGCGCTGAATGCTAGCGGTGCTTTCATTAGGGCCAATCCCATGGCCTGGTTGGGAAGATTTCGTTCCTCGCGTTCGTACGTACATTCATTATACTCTCAAATTTCAAGAGACTTCGTGAAATGTCACCAGCGGCAGCCCCGTATGGCGATTGCTGATCTCTCCACAGCAGGCGTGGGTTACGAATTCACAAAGGTTGCAAAGAAAATGGACCGAGGCATGCATGTACTCCCCCGAGAATCTCCAATCCTTAGAGCTTAAATGAAAATGTAATCAATTTTCATAATTGCAATTGCAGCTTCGAGAATTTGATTAAAAAAAAAAGCACACCGGCCATTTTTAGATATTGTTAAATTTATTCGATTTTGAACAAACATACTCTGTATTCATAGAATATTAAACTTCAGTTGCTCACTACCACAAGTCACTTTGCAAACTTGCACAGTTGTCGTTAATTTGGGCTCTGCCTTGTGGGGGTGTAAGTTTGAATAATTGTACCGTAATATTATATTATTTACCTCGTCGGGGGGGGGGGGGGGGGGTGAGTATAACTTCTCCGCTAAAGTACCCCTTGTAATATCCTGCGGTCTGGTCCATGTGCCCATAACTCACGCTAATCTACTGCAGACCTGGCCTCGCCAACTTCCTACTTGTGATTCTATAGATTAATTAGGTATACAACTGGGTAAATTCGTTGAATTATCACAGTTTATGATTTACTTGTATAATATATTAATTTTTTTATAGACTTATATATATATTTTATGTTTTCCACAAACTGTTTTTTTACAAAAAAAATCTCAGTGTGATATAAATAAATGTGTATCGCAGCCTTAAAATATTTTAGCTAAAACTTAAGTGATAATTTTTTTTTGGAAAATTGGGTATATATGGCTGTAAAATTAAATGGCTTTCGCTGAACTATCGTATGCACCCTCGATGTGTGTCGGAAGTGAGTGTACCGGGGGGTGATCGAGAGCACCCTGCTACCCGGTTTCAGGAACAATGCTGTCTGGGAAGTTCGCATAACGGAGGAGGCATGGCGGGACTAGCCGGCGCAGGCTGCAAACTTTGTCGTTTGCGGTGTTTCAATTTCAACATACTTATACAGCTTCCTGTTCAGTATTTGATTGGCTTTATGATTTACAGCAAAAGTTAAATTGCATTTCATCTAACCGATATTGATAATAGTTCACCGTCTTTATTATATTTCGCTTAAATATAGTTTTAAAATCCGATCCACGTACAATGCCTGTGATTATATTATATTTCTATCTATGGTGTAATGATACAGCATACGTTCATTTTTTTTATTAAATTGAATGCTAAGCTTTTAGTTAAACTCAGAAATTACATTTATTACGTGTACTCACTGACAATCGAAATGATCTTAATTATTTGTCTAGTTACTACGTTCATTAGTTTCACTATCGCATTTCTTGCTCAATTACCGAGTCTAAGTGATTGAAATGATTACAGCACCAGGCTGTGATGGCCAGGAGGTGTAATTCGAATCTCGTAGGCAATAAATCTGAATGGATCAAATATGCTGACTTATTTATACTTTTATTATTTTCTTCATAAACAATAAAAAAAATCAGGAAATCTACAAAGTCTACAATCCACATTAATCTATATAACGTAATTACGGAAGCGATTATCATTTGCGATTATGTCTAGCTTGTTACTTCCCTAGACTAAGAAATCGATCAAAACCGATCAATTTTTTTCCTTTCCTCGAATTCAGACAATCAGGTGACTCTCTAGTATATTTAAATAATAAATCCAAAAAATATTCTGATATTTATAGTTTTTACGTAAAATGATAAGAATATAATATTTATCAATTAAATACTATGTAAAGAGTTACAACTTCTAGGACCAGCTAATACTTCTAATATCTACAATAAATTGGTATCTAAAGTATCGATGTACAATCTATATAATTAATAAGATTTATATTTTTTATTTATAATTAACAGTATAATGTAACAACCATCAGTTTAATTAAGCTTATAAAAGCGTTTCCTTTCTACAGGTAGATCACAGGTAAGTATTG
Organism: Atopsyche davidsoni; assembly: GCA_022113835.1. Lineage (NCBI taxonomy): Eukaryota > Metazoa > Arthropoda > Insecta > Trichoptera > Hydrobiosidae > Atopsyche > Atopsyche davidsoni. Next base: position 967,099 of record JAILWY010000006.1, on the reverse strand, counting down.
AATGATGTGAAACTAATTAACAGTTACCTTATATGGGTTGCCAATCACATTTATGACTACTACTTCTTGACATTATGGCCACTGGATTTTTTTAGTTTTAATCCCCAGTGATGGACACCATAATGATGAGACCATACGGACTCCCATGCTCATATCGAACTAATGATTATGAAACATTGATCGGTACTGTTGTAAATGATTTAGATAAAAAATATTTATATTTCTGGCGTATACAATGATGCTAACTACAGCGTCATGGTATTGTAGATATATACACCAAAAATTCAAGCGGTTCAGTTTGAGTATTTTCAATAAATATTCCAAGCTTAATATCGAAATAGCGGATGAACTTCGCGTTTGTTTCTTTTCGTATGGCATTAAATAAATATTTTTTAATAGTGTTCAGTGTGGAATCCGCGCAAAGCAAAAGCCGCGGCCTTTGAATTTTTGTCCCAAAATCTTCAGAAATGCAACCGAGGAATCCGAGCTTCGCAGACAAAGGAGCCGTGGAACTTCCTCTCGGGATGTACCTGGAGAGGTCCTCGCGGGGAGCACGCGGGGCGCCGCGTCGGGGCTTAATTTGCGAACACCTGTATGTCCACCTGAGTATTTGCGACGAGCTTTCTGGGACCACGAACGCGATACGACCTGCCCACTGATCGGTCCGTTTTGCCACGCTGACTACCGTGAACAATATTCAACTTTCCAAACAAAGGATTTAACGAGTTAGTGATATCCTGTTTTACTTTGAGCTACACATCGGAACAAAATTTTGCAAAGATTTGACCTATTGGGGGTTAGAGTTATTGAAAGACTCCGCGTACACTTTCAGTGATCTATAATTTTTCACTAAATCCGCTTTACGCTTATTGTGTAAACAATACGATCAGGTTCACAATACACGTAATAAAAAAAAAACACTCTTTTTGTATGATTTATACACCTCTTGGCTGCAGCGGCTTGGTAACTTAATCCTTACATACCCCGTTGTTCTGCAACTCAGCAAGATTTTATAGTATACCCATTATTTACCTGATGTCTTGCAAACATTATTTACATGACACATTTATGTTGTATTGGGGCATGATCTAAATTGTTAAAATTAATATAAGTTAATTTGTGACACACCCTGAACACAAGAATCACACGTCAAACGATAAATCATATTCTTGCAATTAATATAATAAATTGTAATAGATTAAAAATGTAGCTTTTTATCGTTTTCGCCGGGATGCCCATCTCTCTCGCCTCCACCTGACAGTGTCTTACTGCATTTTTCAGTCCCGGGAATGCAGAATTTGAAAATCTGCTCATCCATCACCCGAGCCCAGGCGTGCATTTTCTTTAAATACCCGACATTTTTTGTGTTTCTTTTCCGCGGCTCGGCCTGGACGCTCGGCTCGGACTCCCGAGATGTGGCGTTAAATACTTCATTTAAAAAAATAAACAAATACGATTATTTATGAACACCCCCGTATAGCAAACAATTATCCAATTACGTACATGATTTATAAAAGCTTTTGGTCCTTTTCGCGTGTATAAAATATCTACGTGTTTAAAGTCCACTCGTTACTATTTAAATCAAATTAAACTCAAAAAAATCTAATACATAATATTTTCAGTGATGGAATAAAATGAATTAATATAACAAGTATAATGACAATAATAAAAAAATAATTTCACATTATCATGATTAATAATTTTTACAAATACGAGTATATACTGAAAATAGGCATGAATTTATTCGAACGCTTCCTCAAGTAGATTGCATATCTTATTTATAAGAGGTAGTAAATTCTACTGAAATACATTCGCAGGTAACCACAATCATTTGTACTCTACCTGGGCACCCAAAATAAAGGAGTAACATTCTTCGGTTACCTCAAGACCCGAATCAGGACCATTGAGAGGAACCCTCCTTGCATCTCATCAATTCGAAGCACTATCTGATCCCCGAGATCTCCCGATTGAAGGACCTATCTGTAAACATCCTGCCATACTAAACGCTCCTCCTAACTTATTACTGAGACAACAGTATTAATTGTGTACTAATTTTCAATGCTTACCGGACCTCAGCCCCTGTCAAAAAAATCAAGGAATATATTTATTTTAATGTTTTTCCTTAAGACTTCTACAATTTATCTTTGCGGTGTTCTGGGGAAAAGAATACACAAACAAAAAAATGTGTTTGCAGGTTTTGAGTTTGGCATGCTTTATTGTGAGTGTGTTTTTTTAAAGTATACTCAGCATTATTTTATTTATACGTTCGTACTTCTTTATTTCCGTTTTATTTTGTAATTTTTCAACGCAGGTTATAGATAAACACATAAATAAGACAAAATAATATACACAATCAATCGTTATCTAAAATCTAATCATAACCTCAAATTGATGCATTCACGTGAAAATTTTATACTAATACAGTATTGAAAATTCAACGTAAATTGATATATTTTCCAAATAATTCATGCAAGCATTATCACTTCTATAATTAAGATTAAATAGAGTATATATTTAGCTCATTTTTATTCTACGCATAGAATCACAGAACATGATCCAAAGCGATGTTAAATATGATAATAATGGTTATGCACCTAACCCAAGTAGTTTTTTTTTCGAAGGCTTCTCGCCTTTATACTTCTCCATACAATTCGCTTTCTATTCAACACCATTAGGTTTATTTTAATCTGATATACTAAGCATATTGCAGTTCGCAATGCAGTGGTTTTTTTTTTGTATTGCCATTCGAGGTGTTTGTTATGACTTTAAATAGATCTAGTGCTCTTTTAGTTGATTTAATTCGGCCTATTATTTGTAAGTTATTAGTTGCTTTTGTGATAATCTCAGCTATTTAAATAAATGTATATGGCGAAATTGTGTTATCATAAATTAAAGACATTTTTTCTTTTTTTATAATTTTGTGAACCAATACAAAGTTTTAAAGTTATACACGTTATTAGAAATAGAAAGTTTCTAAGCTTGCTTATGTTTTTAATGATATGTGGATACTAAAATGTCGGGAACATCTAAAGAGACCCTCGAAGACAATGATACCCTAAAATCAATTTAACAGAAGACAAAAGTCGTTTAACTCCAATGATTACGTTTCATTTTTTGTTGAATTCGGACAGTTCTTAAAACCAATATCTTACATACTTGTGATCGTAAAAACTTAACAACCATTTTTTAATAAATTCTTCCACACCGGAGCAATAAAACAAAGCACCCGGACTGGAACTGTCCGAGTGGTTTTTAATATAGAAATCTGAAAATATTATCTTGGAATAGGGTCAACCATAAATGAGTGACCACTCGACCAATATCCATTAATAAATAATATAAAATTCTGGATTGTAATTTTAATAATATATATTATTATGAATGAAATACGATATATTATTCAACGTATAAATAACTCATCAAATCAATCTTAATATTTTTAATATATTTCCAAGTGGTCAGTCACTCACGGCGACACCCTAAAAGACTACTCGGCAGTCAAAACATAAAAAAGAACTAATGTAAAATAATTAAAATACACATGTGTTAATTTAAGCGAATAGAAGCACTTCGGGAGAGACTCCGATATACATCCACAGCATATTGAATATTGAATGCTTCTAGCTGAATCATTAACGACTCAACAAATCGCTAATGTTTTACAAGATCCGTAGCTTTATGTAAATTTTGCCATCAAATTAATTGGCGAATCTGCCATAGTGAAGAAATTAAAGTTGTAAATAATATCACAGCCTCGTACCAGAATGTTAGCCGGAGTTTTATGACTGTCGTAAAATGGAAGCTTGATTTTTGACTCACAAAAAGTCAATTTGATTATTTAATTATCCAATAAAGGTTACGTTATTTTATATATTATATATTAGTGACGTGTTATTTTTTTAATTGATTGTTTTCTATTCTTATCGATTCGTCTGAGGATGAAATGCATTTATTATAAAGTTCAATGTGAAGTGAAAAATATTGTAAACCATAATCTATACATTTGAGAACGAAATATACAGAAAAATTAACAGATTAGATTACATTTATCAATCAATGCTTGCTAAGTAATATTCTTCAACTTATGCTTTGTAACAGGTACTCACTGTGACAGAAATTTAATTAGTAATAAATATTTTTGATTTTATTTTTTAATTTGGAATTCATTTTGAGAAGCAACTAATAATATATTCACACCAGTTCGTATTTTACAAGTTGTGAAATCGAAAGGCTAATAATCTAGTCTGTTGGGTGATGAATAGTGGAGTAGCTCGTCGGCTTGTATCTGAAAATGCTGTTTATACGTGGATTGCCAACCCACTGTGAGAATTCGAACCGGAATCTCGAGAAAGTGTAAAAGGCATTTTTATATAAACGTATGTAATATCAACATTTTTAAAGCTAGACACAACGGTATTTTATTGAAATAATGTTTGACTATTAAATGTTACGTTTGAAACTTTCAATAACATTAATATAATATAATCGAGTCACGTATAGCGTCCTACTTCATTTTGGTATGGGAAACACGAACGCTATGAAAATTATATGCCAGTAAAATTAAACACAACAATTGAAACTTTTCTCAATTTATTAATTATATTTTTATAAACGTTTAGACGCTTTGTTATAAAACGTAATATACTTACTCACTTATCACAAGGTATTGCTTCAATCTGATGGAAACAGCACTTTTTTACGTCTCAGTTGTGATCGCCTCCAATTGCTTTAAACTGTTTGTTTGCCTGCTTATTCGGTTGCAGCCTGCTACTAAGATTATACTATAGATTAATGTAAATATTATTTTAGATTATTATTATTATAGATATATCTTTATTACAAGTTTTTAGATATAGCTTTTTGAAATTCAACTGCTATTTTATAGACATTGTTTGACAATCCAGTGGGTGAGTTCTTTCAAATATTCGATATCCTTTACAGATCTATTTCCGTCAACAGACACGACATTGCTACACACAACCTACATTTCCAAATGTCTCTTTTGTTCACAACGCAATTCTAAATATCAAATATCGAGGTGAATAAAATGACGGCGTCCATCTTCCGTATCGTCCCCAGAGAGGTTTCCAAATGCCATATTCAAAACCAGCAAGGCTCTCGAAGACACTGAAAGCGATCAAAACCCGAGATGACGAGATAAGCAGTCCTGGGCGATGCAACCCTCTCCGGCGCATTCCTCATCGGCCCATCCGTCACTGTTCCTGGACTCCTCGGGACGCGCTCGTCCGTCGGCTCACCAGGGCGTGAGATTTGCCTATAAGGCCAGTTTGTCCACACTTCCAGAGACAAATCCTTCTAAATCTTTACATTCCATATATCAATAGCGAGCGGTCGGCAACCTTTTATTTTTGATGTTATTTGACATTCTTATCTACGTTACAATCAGTTACTTCAATATTTATAATTCAATATTTTTGACAGAGAGTACTTGGTGATATTCCATTTTAATATTTTTGAGTAAAATACTTGAGTGATTTTTTACATGTTCGTGAAAGGTTGGCGAAACCGGTCACAGATAAAAACTAACATGTGGAAAATCACTCAAAAATATTAATCAGTTACTTCACATATTAAATTTTTAAGGCTAACAGAGGAATCGTTATAAAGCGTTGGTGTTAAAAAATGTATTCTTTTAAAAAAAAATCACTTTATATAAAACAAGTATAAAATTATATACACATTCATTGTAAAATATTCAATTTTTTTGATGTAAATCTTTTCTCACGAACACACTTTTTTTTTTAAAACCAATATACTTATACTGAGCTTAAAATTGCGATTTAACGTCTGATTAATTTTTTTTTTTGTTGCTTATTAGTTATTAATTTCCGAAAATATATTTCCGCAATTTATGCGAGGCTTTTTTGTTGCCACCACGGCAGGATGTCTCCTTTCCCACGCGCGGACCAACATGGCGAGAAGGACGCTGAAACGCTTTCATTTTTCAATTTATCGCTTAAATGGTAAATTTATTTGACAAATCAGATAAACAGATTTAAATGGCAAATCTGTTATTTTAGAAATCGATGCTTGCTTTACAACGTTCTTTAAAATGCTTATAACTGTCTGTTTTTGTTTGTTGTAATCTTGATCTTACTAGTAAATAGTCTCTACACGTGACTAGCAGGTAAATAAATAGACTCCTGGAACATATTATCTGAATTAAGAAACTTTTAAGATGATTTGGTACCTTAGGTGTTGAGCTGCCTGAGGTTTTCACTTCTCCGAAGTTTCGGTCCCCGTGCTGGGACCACCTTCAGGAATTTCGATTCCCTGAAGATGGTCCCAGCATGTCCGAGGAATTCAAACCTCAAATAACTCAAATCAGCTCATAAAAAGGATACCAAACTTTTATTTGCAAAATAATTCGTAAGGAAAAATTTTAAATGAATTAAAATTAGTTCTTCATCCCTGGTTAACAAGGATCTATGTCCATTATTTGTTAGCCAATTAAACTGACCCGATACGTGATCTCTTCCTATTTGTTCTACAAGTTGGGGATTTTATATAAGTAATCCATTCTCCTTTGATTGTCTGCATGGGCGTGGGCTCGCCTTATCTCGGCCTACAATTTGTGGACTTTTACGATCTGTCGGATACTTCGGACATTCCCTGATATCGAAGCTCAAAACTATGGGTTTTAATTAATTCAGGTCGTTTGTAAGACTGCCTTTCGTGAGAAATGCTTAAATGTTGTGGGAATTAAGTTGTTTGAAAAAAAACTCTATAAGAAATATATCGACGTTAATTTAGTCATTGTAATGAATAAAACATCAGGACTAATTCATTATAAAGGTTCTCTTGATTAAATAAAGATATTCAAAATTGACTGCTTTCACGACGCTTCTAATTATATAATCGTGTTTGAAATCCATCATAAATATTTTTGCGAATTTTTTATTAATTTGTAATTGACGTGCATGCAGATGATTTAACATGTAATATTTTTTTTGACGCAATCTCCTTCAAGAAATGTTCTACAACGTGACTAATACTGAAAGAAAATGTTCAATATAAAGTCTTCGCGTATATCAAAAATTCAGTTTCAGTAAACATTTGTTCTTTTGGTTTAATGTGTGAATGGTTTCTCAAAAACATCTTGCATACAAAAAAACCTGTATAGGGAAAAAAGAATGAATATTTAATAGTGATTATTGGTTTGACTTACTACCTTCACGTTTACCGGTTTGTGTCTAGGTGATCCTTTTTTGTGCCCATTCACAACCATAACCATTCAAAACCAGAAGCTGTAATGGTAGCACCTTCGAATCTGGAGCGGCAGCAATTTACCGATTTCGCTGCAGGGCTCCGGCTCCGGCTCCGACCCGGCACCAGCTCGGCCACCAGGTTCTCAGGCCCCGGGCCGTCTGCGGTCTGGCGACCAGCTACCTCCAGTAATAGCCCCGAATCCATCCGCGCTGGAAACCGTCCGTGCAGAAAATAATACTTGTCTTCGGCCGACGTGAATCCGAGCAGCGACTTTGTATACCGATCTGTTTTTTTTTTTGGTCCAATTATGTGTTTGTGTAGATACGCCCTTATGTATTATTATTAATTTCAAGTTATGCATTTTAAATAAACTATATTATTGATTTTTGTTAAGACCGTCTCACAGGAAGTACGATTTTGCCTATACAGGTTTTTTTATTGATTGATAATGATTATGTCTATTTTTTGATTAAACGTCAATCAGATGCGTATTTATTAGCCATTATGGGTTTTTTATATTATTACTAATATGATTAAGCACATTAGTTCATACATAGATAGTTCGTACACCGGCCATGTAAGCCAGGGGATGTAGGTTCAAATCCCACACAAATCACGATTATATTTTTCTGAGGGTTTCTTTAAATCATCTTCTATGTATGAACTAATGTGCCTAATCATATTAGTAATGATAATGATTGAGTACATTTTTTCAAATATTGAAAAATGTTTAAAGAAACTCTCAGAAAAATATCATCGTGATTTGTGTGGGATTCGAACCTACACCCCCAAGCTTACATGGCCGGTTTATTACCAATTATACCAACGAATCACTAGGTACTTGGCAAGAATTTTTAACAATCATATCCTATAAGTGAAACAACGTACTTATTATGCCAATTAAATAACAATATTATGCTTATTATGACAATATATGATATGGATATGATTGTTAAAAATTATTGCCAAGTACCTAGTGATTCGTAGGTATAATTGGTAATACACCGGCCATGTAAGCTTAGGGGTGTGGGTTCGAATCCCACACAAATCACGATGATATTTTTCTGAGAGTTTCTTTAAACATTTTTTAATATTTGAAAAAATGTACTTAATCATTATCAATTAAATAAGCTATTTTAAAAAAGTGATCCGACATTGCTTGTATAACAAGAAAAATTATAAAAAATTATTATATTCAGATAATTTTTTAAGTGTTTATATTTAAATTACTTGCAAATAAATTTGTTACATTAAGTGCATATCCCATTATACAATAATACAAAAAAATACCACAGAAATATTCACAATTTATATACACGTAAAGACGCAGTTATATTTTGTTATAATTGTAGAAACATTCAAAAAATTTATAATAAAATTGTCTAATTGTCCTAAAATACTCGATAGTGCCAACGTGAAAGGTTGGCGAAACCGGTCACAAATAAAACATGTGGAAAATCACTCAAGTATTTTATTCAAAAATATAAGTAATCTCTGTCAAAAATATTGAATTTCTTATAATACATCATAAGAACGTAAAAAAAATAAGTTAAAATAAGATACATATGAAATCAATGTTTGAAATATATATACTTCTTTAGCAACATAGTATGCTGTTACATAAATCACTCAAAATTATTACGAAGCATATAATAACACAAAATAGCGCATATCCACAATAGCAAATGATCGATCGCTTTTTCTGTCGCCTCCTTATTGTGCCTACTGGCACATGAAGCAATATTTTTATTGAGATCCGCCTTGCGCCGGCTTAAATTGGACCCGCAACCGCGGCGATGCAGGCTACTCGAGCAACCAAACTGACAATCGACCAACAAACTGCCATCGAATCGCGAAAACAATTTCAAAAATCCCGGTAACAAATAATTGATTGGTTAGTCCAATTTGTTTGTCACTTGTCACTTGACTACTGCGCTTTATGGATAACTCTCCGAGACCAACTTTAAACGCCAAGTTAAAAAAACTTGTGCACTGACTTTCAACTACTTGGTTGATAATAGTTTATCAGAGACAGAGATCACATTTTGATGTCCTGCTCTCTATTAGATCTTCTACGCTACCATCTTTGATCCAATCACTTGTATTGGATATTAATACTAATTTAATTTGTTACGCTCAAAATTTAAAACGAAAACGCTGACAATGAAATATCTTCAATAAATAGTTAGTAAGGTGCAGGTGGATGAAGGTGTCATAAATGCCCTCAACCTACCCAGTGACTCAGGTTTGGGAAGCTTTTTTGTCTTATTTTCCATATCACCAAAATCTGTCTGCTTCCGCTCGATTATGTTGTCGCATTTAAAAACCGGTTCCCTTTATTACGACATGCCTAAAACGTAACGAATACTCGACTTAAAATAAAACTCGCATTTAGCAAAATTGAATCTTGTGATGTCTTTGATTATATTTGGCTAAAATAAATTTTGATATTTTATATTATATTCGAATGACGAAATAATTATTGATACACTCAATCAAAAATATTATTGAAACTTAATAGATTCGATTTTAAATATGCACTTCCTGTTATCACAAATTTTCTCATAGAGGAAAACATTGCAACCTGAGCAACGCCGAAATTACTGTTTTAAATCATTTTAATTACTTGTTGTTCACTTGCGGCTGCCTCCTCTTATAGAAAAGTGTGTTTTAAAGACTTATCTTTAATTTTAAATGCAAACATAAACAAAAATCATTAAATATAGTATCATAGACCGTAACACTCAAAAGCCCTATTTGCATAAAACGTGAATTAGTTTCCATATTGCAGAAAATATTCTGCATTAAAAAAAACATTCATTTTTAGTACTCAAACTTAGTTGATTCTCTGAATTTGAGTTTATTGCTCAAATATGCACACGAATCTTAAATTAATTCATTTTTATGAAGAAAAAAAAAATGTTTAACCCTTGAATACATTTTTTAACATCAAGAACGGAAAGGGACGAGAAGAGGCTCCCTTTTAATACATCAATGAAATTATTACACAAACACAAAATAAACACTAAATTCTTTCGTAGAAGCCTTTCAATTGTTGCTGTTGAACATTGTAATAAACCAAAAGGACCAAAAGTTGAAAGAGTCGTAGCCGAAAGGGTTCAATAAAGGAGGAGTATCTCAGTAAGTCATTAGGCGGGCCACCGGGAATTCCCCGGGAATCCGTTAAGACCGGCCCCGCTGGGAACATCGCATCATGACTGCGTGCTTCCAGATTCAATGGGTTAATTATGAGATTTCTGAATTAATTGACATGTTTACATGCTAATTAATGCGTTTAGTGAATTAATTAAACGTTTTAGATGAAATTAATGATGTTTCCGTGAATAAATTATGATTTTAATATTTATGTGCTGGATATCTAATTGATGTGATGTCTCAGGGCTATGGACAATGAATTCAAGAAGTTTATGTTTGTGTTATTGTTTTTCTCCGACAAGTATTCATAGCTACTTTGGTAGGGAGCGCTTTCGCATTCCAAAGCCTTTTCCCGACCGAAAAAGCCCTTGAACTTTCTACTAGTTGTTTTAATACATTATCACTTAAATTTAATGAAGAATTTTTACTCGAACTTTGTTTCCAACTCTCTTGTAGTCTAATAGTTGGCAGCACTATTTACCATCTGTAGAGCTATGGGTCCGAATCCGAATTGTGTAATGTTTTTTTTAGATTAAAAATATTTGTATTGCCTTTAATAATAAGACAATCTTTCTATATTTTTTCTGCATTAACTTAAACAAATTCCGAAAATGTAACAAGCTGCTCACTATACAGTTGCCTTAAATCACTTCAAAGTCTTTTTTTTCTTCATATTTATCTTTCAGTTAAGTCCATTGACTTTTATAAAGTAGAATCATTAAGAGTCTCTTCATTCTTATAATCAAAGTAGGAGTAAATTATCTAAAAATAAACCTAGTAGGGGTTTCGGTACAATATTGTGAATATTACATGTATATTAGATTTATTAGAATTCAGCCTTAAATACAGTTATTTAATAGTCAAGACTTCGTTAACTATTGTAGAATAATTTAAAAGTAGTAATACAAATATGTATATTGCTCCATTCATTCTACGAATTATTACATTACAGCAAAATCAATTATTTTCAATATGGTTATTATCAAGATACTGAATAAACAATTCAATAGAATCATTTTCATAAATCATGAAATACAATATCTTTATTAACAATGGACGGCTCCTTCGTACAATTATACTCGGTACATACAGCGTGGAAAATACGTTAAGTCTTTGATAATTCCCATATCCAAAGGACAAAAGCCATGAACATCCCATACACTTCAAGGCCTCTGATATTGTAAAGAATCTATTATATCGCTTTAATCAATATATTCCTTAATTTATTTATGGTATCTAGCGAAGCAGATCTTACCACAATCTAAATCATCTTTTCCTTTAAATGATTTTTTCAGTTTATTTTATTGTTTTCACATTGCATGTATATAAATATTTTATAAAATTACAAACCAAAATTAATATCTAACAAGACATAATGATTAATAGTATTGATATAACACGTGTGTTTTATTTCCATTGAAACCGAAAAACTTGTCTCGCTTGCTTTTATCCTTTGAAAACGGGTTGGGGTCTGCAAGATGACAGTATCGCACACGATATATCCATTGTCGTCAAAAACCCATCCTTCATCTTTGTTCCTGCGAAAAAGCACTAAATTATCTCGTATTGACGGTGGTACACGTGTGAGGTATTATAGACTATCACAAGCTCTCTACACGTGCAGCGACACAACTTGCGACCAATTTGCAATCAGCCAACAGCATCCCTTTATTTTGAGTGTTTTTTTTATTACATTATCAAGAAGGCTTTGTCATTACCGTGCTGGTTGACGCATAACAACTTATATTTTTATTTATAGTACATTGTATAACATATATATAAATATTTACTTCACAAAGCACTTAGGGGTAGGGGGATGCGTAATTTGATTTGTCCCTCGGCCGGCCCATCTCGTCTCGCTACCATTATTAATTTAACGCAAAGATGGTGGAATCAGAATCGAAAGGCGTCATTATTCAGACCGAGGGACTAAATTACACCTCACACGCTCATAATACACCGGCGATAACCAAACTTTACAGACTAATAAGCTCCCAGTGCGGAGAGCAGCGCGTGACGCGGCGAGACCGGCTCCTCTGGTTTGGAAATGACTGTTTCAAAAAGAAGATTAAAAACATAGTCAAATTGCAGTATCGGTCTCTTACACAACACGGAATAAGTATTTTTGGTGATGTTTGGAAACAGAGTAATTCTCAAATCTATCAAATTAAAAAAACAAATATCCAGATAAGATATACAAATGACAACCGTCTTCTTTGGAAAACACTTGAAAAAATAATAATCTGTCTTTGTAGAAAATAAACAATATATTTTATATAACATTATATTCATATATATCAAATAAAATTAAAATAAGTGTTTAATTCAGATATAATTAAAAATAATTTTAAAATACATATAAGAAAATTCACACATATATAACTCAAAATTACTTTTACGGTATTTTTGTACTTTACAGGTATCGATATAAATATTAATCCGTAGAATTACTTTTAGTAATCAAGAAAGATAGCACGTAATTTTTTTTTATAAATTGTTATTTTATTCCGTAAAGTATTGCCTTTGATTTAAGTGCACGTTAATTTCTCCTCGTTAATTATGAAGAATTTAAACACTTGTAATAACGAAGCCGGCTGAGCCGCGGCTTAAAGGATGTATCCTGAAGCCTCCGCGGTAAGTAGGTACCTGTTCAGGCTTTATCATTGTTAATCAATCTCTATCACGATATTCCGATAATCGTTAATGGCCTCTTGAAAAAACCTCGGAGTATGAATCATTTGAATCCGACTGAAAAAAAGATGACTTCTCTTATAGGAATGATTTCTTCAGTAATTTATGGATTGTATTGTATTTATTTATACTCTTTGAAACTCCACATCATCTTTGAATCGCACTGGATAAAAGCTTCTCTGCATATGAAAAAACAAGTAATCACAATGTGCAGTCTAAATATTATGATATAACATTTAGATTTCTCCGGTGCACAGAATTGTATTGCAGTCTAAAAAATGTATTTTTTCTAATTAATTATGTATCTTAAATGAATCGCTAATTATTTAGTAGAATAATATTTTAATTGAAGTATTTGACTCGTTTTATCATTAAGATTTTAAGATTTTTATCACGAAACACCAGGCGGTTTATTATTTACTATTGTTGAGTGCATGCAATGTGCATTCGCTTCGAATGCACATGAGGTTATAAACATATTACAATCTGAGTTCGATCTTATCAATTTAAGATAATCAGTCAATATTCTTGACAGCTGCCTAAAAATAAAGGCCTCTAATATCTATTTCCACAAACAAAGTCACACCCCCGGCAAGCGCGCACAATGGGCGAGTCACGGCGCTTAACAACCTCGCGCGGCGGTGGCGTTCTCACCGCGCGGGCACGCCCGCTAATGACCAGCGGGGCAGGGCCGCTGGGAACCCTCTGGACCTCTGGACTGTGCACAGCAGCTTTCCAATCCGTGAGCTTGTGCACCGGTCACCCTGAGAATTCCAATATTTATTAAAAAAAAAAAAAAAAAAATTATGTTGAAAAAAAAATACATATGAAATCCGCTGTGACATAAATCGTGAATACCAAAGTAATTGATTGCATTATTAAAATGTCGTTTATTAACACACTATAGGCGGGGTGGTTACTAGTACCCGTTTCGCGGACTGCTGTCTAAAACCTGAGCGCGTATTAATACCTTTTTGAACTTGTTTACTCTAAAAGCGGCAGAATGTCATTTTACTCTTTAGGTTTACAGCCCGCAATGCTTGTTTAGACTCGTCAACGTTACTTCTACCAATACTGTCCAGTGATTCTGAACAAAGTGACAACGAAGATGTAGAGTGGTCAGAGAATTATTGAACAATTTTTAGGACAAAGTGGTGTTGTTGTGATGCCAAGTAATCCGCAAAGTGTGCATGAAATGGTTCAACTTTTTATAGGAAACGATTTATTTGACTACTTGCAATTTTACGCGAATTTTCCCCGCTACGCACATCAGTTTAATCAATTTGGTTACCCGCTTAAAGTGTGTTTTAAGTAAGAAAAAAAATAACAGATAAAATATTAAAAATTAAATTGAGACCTAGTAGGTCCTACTGCAACTTTAGTATCACACAAATATATCAAAAGCACAGTCGATAGCAGTAAAAAATACGCTACTGCAAGAAGTCCTTCCATGAAAAGTATGGCTTTGATTGCTCCGATTTAATTTGCCCCCAGTTCCCATACGGCCTGGCCGGTGTGTATGGGCCTGTAATTTGGGCCCGGGCCGAGGATTCGGTTCTCCAGAATCGTGACGGTCCCACCGGTTTTTTGTGCTCCCCGGTGGGGGAGGCGCTGCCTCTGGTGGGCGGCCGAGGGAGCCGCGCTACCTACCCGCTGCTCCCCTGCGAGGTTTTTTTTTTTTTTTCGCCCGAAAACTGATTATATATTAATAGGTTTTTGTTTTTGGGATAGAGATCCCGGGTGATACCCGAGTGGGAGGGTTTTAAACGAATCTTATTAAGCCTCCGATACTAACCGTATGATCTTTTTTTTTATGTTTGTGTGATTTTGAAAAAAGTTTGGTATTTTAATGTGATTAGCGTGGTGTATTAGTATTTGGCATCGGCTTGTTCTTTAGATGTAGGTTGCACATTTTATAAATTAATTATACATACAAGTGTTATTTTAGAGACATTTAAAAGTACAAGAGATAAAATATGCTACTGCAAATCTGTTTATCTACTTCATAGCACTTTGTCAAAGCTTCGACAATTGTGACCAATTTGTAAAAGTAGGACATTATTGGCTAGCTACAAGTTGAGGACTAGAGGACTTTAATAGGCCATTTATTATTGAAAAAACATTGATAGAATCAGTATCAACACAGGTGATCACCCGGCTAATTAACAAAGGTCCTTGCAAGCGGACAGAGGTCCCACACTGCGGCCTGAGCGCATGTCCAGAGCGCATTGTGCAACTCCGTTCCGGAGACAATGAGTGCAATTACCTGCAGTGAGGGAGGGGGCCGGTGCACTGCAGAAACATGCCGTGAGTTGCAAAAGTGCATCTCCGTTCCTTTAATTAAAAAAAAAATTATATATATACTCGATTCATCATAAACTTGAGTTAAGGACCCCTTTTAGCTAAAGTAAACAGCCAGTAGGTATATATATTCAGTAAGCCGTTACCCAAGAGTTTCAATCCAGCACCTTTTTTTAGAGCACTGCGCATATGAAATCATACCGTAGAATACTTGCACACGTATTCTTTAGTGTTAGAGAAAAAACTTGAAGTCAAATTTTTATTGATATTATTGATTTTCACTAAACTATCAAAAAAAATTGTTAAATAATTTTTTTTTAAGCTTCAATATAAATTATTCATAATAAATGTGAACAAACAATAATGAATCACAATTTGTGAGTAAGAACAAAAATCGACGTGTTTAAAAAAATATCAACGATGACTTGAGTTTTGAATCACCGTGTATGCTCGGCTTGGCGTGGCCGAGCATCCCTGCCGGCATGAATGGACGCTTCCCTCGCTTGGAATGTTCCTCTTGGAGACTCCACAGCCAACTTCACAGCGAACCGACTGCACTGGCGAATCAATTATTGCCATTTACCTGCAGGCCAGGTGTACTCAACTCACGCACTTCAAACGTAGTTGGACAAGGTCTTCAAATAAACATGATAACAAAAATTACTAGATTATTAACTAATAAGCTGTTTATCACTTTACCAGCAATTACACCTTACTATAGAGCTACTAAAAGCTTTAACTGTAATTGTGACGAATCGCTTTTAATTATATTTTTACAATCAAGCACTGAAAAATAACCATTACAATTAATGCATATCAAAAATCATAACAACTACTCTTTGTCATCAACCACTCTAACATAACTATATTTTACTAATAACAAACATGGAGACAATAATAGAAGAAATTCCAGGAGCTTTGTGAATTTTCTAACTGCCGTTATTGCAAACTTATTTCTTGTAAATTTTAGAACTTTCAGAGACAATTATTACGAAGAATCTACTATTAAGGGAATTCATGAATTATTCATAAGAAGGGGTACTCTTTAATAGTTTTGGTAATAAACAATTAAATAATCAATCGAAATTGATTTAAAAGACTTTCTAATGTTATTTTTATGATTTATATTAAAAACGTCTATGCCCTTAAGACTCATCAATCAACATTAGGAAAGACCATTTTTATTTCAAAACACGAGAAGAATCTAACACTTTTTAGAATATTTTAAATCATAATCATTAGATTATATTTTTTTGCTCCCCAAACGTTTTCATTGAACGAAGAGCGATGCTTTTTAAGAACTGTAAAAAAGAACTTAATATTTAATTTAAATAATTATTTTTGTGTTATATGTTAATATTATTTTAAAACTAATTACTATTCATAATTATTGATTTCGACACGTTCGATTTAAAAATAATTATTTTCAACAATTGAGAAAAGTTATTACTTTATTATGAATATATATATATTTTTTAGATATTATTAATACAAATAGCTTAGTCATTTTTAAAACCAACTATCAAATTTTATAATTGCTAATTGACTACTAATGCAATCAGCAGTTATATTTAATGCATGTGACTGGAGATCTTGTATGACTCACTCAATATATTTAAATTAATTATTTGCATACAGTATAGAGAAAAAATATAGGATATTAGCGAAAAAGAATTATTTTTATCTTAACACATATTTCAACAAATAAAAATATAAATGTTGTGTTTATTATTTACATAGGTTTTTTTGTTTCTGGTAAAAAAGTTTTAAAAAAAAGACTGAGTGTACATCCCAAGTTTCATAAAATTCATGTTAGTTGCAGGGACCATAGTTTATACAATCCCATAAGCACGTAAATAAAAATAGTATGTTATATAACGTTTAATATAATTTAGTCATCAGTAATTTATCAAATCTCCTAAGCCTATTTTTAAGTTATCAATATGTGGCATTTAACATTATCTTAGCAACTTAATTACGTAAATAACTGCTGCTGACAACAAAACACGTCTTAACACTGTTTTAAGAAGCATCGCGCCGGTGTTTCTCAACATGCATCTAAAACATCGTTTACTAGTAAAACATGGCTTTATAATTTCAAAACCTATTCTTCACACAGTAAATACGCAGCCACGGTTAAAGCACTCATAAATACAAGTGTTTTTCTATTGAATCGCATTTATATATTTATTGCTACAAATCCCATTACAATGACTCGTGATAATTATAGGCCAGGTTTACATCACTTCAGCCAAACAACAAATAACTGTCTTATTAAGTCACGTATTAGACACTATCATATATTATTAACAAACAATAGATTTTCATACCATTTACAGAAAGAACACGAATGTATTACTTGTGAGTATATTCAACAAGTCTTTGGTTTAACCTCAATGCTCCGCGAAGGCTTCGACTCGGCGGCCGGCGATTATCGGGGCTCGCTGGCTCTGCGGAGCTCTGTGCATAAAAACATACATTACTTTAACCCTTAACTGCATCTCACAACAGAACGGTCACAAACCGTAAAACCTTTTTTTAAAGCCCCATAAAAACTCATGATATCAACCATTTTATTTTTTAACCATTAATTTGTACCTGTCGAAGTAATTTAGTTCAACTTTTTTCCACTAACAGCACTAGAATAGACACAATCCATATTACAAGAAGCCATTTGCCAATTTTTGGCGGTTGAGTGAAAACGCGATTTATAAACTAGTGATACACATTATTGGAGATCTTTTTTCTACTTGAAAAAAATATTTGAACATTTCAAAGTAAGTTATTTTCATAATCCATTATTACTATTTAGTTTTTTTTTTTGTATTTTATGAGATATGGTTATTTTTCTTTATGTAACAAATTGGTCACGTTATGTTTGTGTGGTACCTAATATATTATTTACAAAGCGTGACTGAATTACTACTTTTGACAATTTATACGTTCCATTGAAATTGTTTTATATTTTTATCGTATATTTTTAGAATGAATAAAAAAAATCAACGATTTTCCGAGAAGGAAATATTGGAAATCATGGAAAATTGGGATGATAGTGACTACAGTTTTGATGATGAAGAGGGTTCTGTCATTTAAAGCTCTAAACCTTAACCAGAACCTGAACCAAAACCTGAACCAGCATTGAAATTTCATTCTAAAGAGATAAGTAACAACAGGATTTTATGGGCAAAAAATAATATAAAATTTGATGAAGATTCGATGAATTTCAAAGGATCTTCAAAGTTGGCAGATGAAATAATCAAAACGACGGCTCCATTGGATTTCTTCTAGTATTTTATCGATGAAGATCTCATTTCCTTTATATGCGAAAAAACTAATTTATATGGAACATTAACAAACAAAACGAATACTTATATCAGAAAATTCCTGGGAATTTTGCAATACATGGCGGTGGTACCATTGCCTTATACGAGATCATACTGGCGGCCTGATATCGGCGTAGAAAACATAATCTCGGCCATGTCTATTAACAAATTTGAATTAATAAAATCAACTATCCATTTCAATGATAATTTTGCTATTGTTGATAAAGATCATGATAAATACGTCAAGTTACACAGAATTAGACCTATAATCGAGACCTATAAATTTTCAAACATTCCCAAAGAACCAAATTTATTAGTTGACAAACAAATATGTGCCACCGCCCCTTCACATCAGGACTGATGAGTTCGCCCATTGGCCAATACATGAGATCAGACAGAGGTGCAAATATCCAAAGTGCACCGGTGTATCTCGTATTAAGTGCAGTTATGGTAGAGCAGAGAGAACCTCTGACAAATAAGAAGAACTGCTTCATAAAATTCCACGAATAATTGTATCGTATTTTAAGTCATCCTTGCACTGTATGTCCTTATTTACATTCTGAACAATTGACTACCATTTTATCTTAATTTTTTATTCCTAAATTTAATTTCATTTTTTTCTATTTTTATCGAGAGTACCCCTTTTAGGAGGTATTCAAATAAATCAATTAATGAATTATTTTTGTGAATTTGTAAGTAATTTTTGCCACTGATACAATAAAGATCTATTTAAGACCTACCACTCTTTTATTTCGTTTAAAAAAAATTCTTTCCTTAGTCAATTGCTACGTTGTATTTCTAAAAGGAATGTATCTACCACTACATAATGTGACCAATATGTAGCACTCTGTTTTTTTCTTATAAAACATATGAAAAATATACAAAATATTTTTTAAATTATTTTTCCCTGAAATAACACATCATTTCCAAACTCTACGATTTTTTTCACGGAAAAATAAAAAGTCATGCAGTTAAGGGTTAATTAAAAGGCGATATATAAAGTGTTATTGTAATAAAGCGTGGACTTTGAATGTGCGAGCCCGCTAAATGAACGTTGCATGTAATTATGACCAGTCGATAAATCATACTCGCGTTTGAAACAACATTGTATACGGAGCTCCTAAATGCGCTTGCACACTAGCAGGCGAAACATTCGTTTGCGTTTTCAGCAGGCAGATATTTTCTTCAGTTTTATTTTTACAGGGAATTGGACTGGTTGTATCCGCATAGTGCATATTTTATCACATCGAATAGCCTCATAAAACGAATATCTTTGACAAAGATATACGTAATAAGTACGAAGACAAACTTAATCGAGTTTGCTTGTGAGTGTCATGTTTGTAAGGCATACCAATTCTAATGGAAAGTATAATTTTTTTGTTTTTTTTTTTGTAAAAGTAAATTAAAAGGTAAAATCCAAGGAACTGACGCAACTCAGATACCTTTTTTTGCTCATAAACAGAGTTATCTACTAAAGAGGGTCTTATTGCAATACAATTTTAAAATGTAGTATTTTTTATTGCTCATTACTTATTGCTTCAATGAACATTGTCTGAGCTTGTTATAGTATTATATTTAATATACATTGTGTATAGTTTGTATGAAGATATTGTATCAACCTGCCTTTTGACTTTTTATAATGTATTTTAATAGCGCCTAAGATCCAATAGTTTTTTTTAAATGCACGATGCATATAGCCTGCCATATTACATTTGACAACAAAACTAGCGGTGTGTTGCAATAAATCGATTTGTAAAAATAAAATAAATTCTGCCAACCTGACCCCCTGAGAAGATGATATTTATATTGTACCATGCAGCCTCTGCGGCTGCAAAGCCGCCGTCCTTGTCTCTAGCGCTGTTTGACACTTCACACATACAGGGTGCCTCCAAATGTGCTGCGAATTTTTTTTAATGACAACCTTTTCTACCAAAAGTAACCTTTAATATCATTAAAAATCATTATATTTCTAAAATCCATGCTTTGTATGTAGTCCATACATATTTTTCAAAATTGTGACTTGTGAGTGTTAACACATCAGAGCATGTAAACGCAAAGCACACTTGCAATGCTTAAATTAGTATAGTGACTATCAATTTATCAGTGTTTTTTTTTAAATTAAAATTTCATATATATATGTTGTTTTACCAATAGAAATGATAGATTGAATGGTCGGTAACAAGCTTGGAATCACCCTGAATTAAAAAAGCGATTCTCTCCGTGAGTCACTCGGGCCAGTAGCGCAGGCTCGCCGGGAAGCAGATCTTCTCACGTGAGTCAGCAAGGAAAACGAGAAATCCGGAATGAATCAACTAGCTCGTGATGTCCACCTCGGTCGATGATAAAACGTTTGATCAGAATTCAGTCATCCGATTGCTAACAATAGATTAGTTAATTTTTCAAATAACCCTATATGATATATATATATAATAATTTAGCACGCAAAACGACGAGATTAAAAAATAAAGTATTATGTCTTAATAGTTAGAATAAATACCCACACTCTTGGCTATCGCATCCTCGTGACTTTTCCCACCCTTTCGCTCATCACGGCCCTGTAGGTTAACGAGAATATTTACTGTTATTAACATGTTTGCAACAATGTTGTGCAAACAGCGTTTAATGAATAATTTATGATAATTAAATATTATTCTGTTATTTAATGCAGTCATTATACATTTGTTTTTTTATAAATTTATATTTTTAAGCTCTTAAAATCTAGCCATATGTTTTACTTACGAGTGTCCCAACTAATGAATGAATAAGATTTATATTGATTTATTCAACCGTTGATATTTCCATCTAACAAAATTTGATATTCAAATCCACTTATTTGATATTACGTTGGTATTTTTCACGTTCAATAAAAAAAAACTTGATTTTAGTATTTAAAGCTCGAACAATATATCATACTTTGTCATATTAGGAGTAAACCAAACCAAGCCTCACCGCAAGCTAAACAATAAAATAATCATTGGATCAACGCTGACCCGCTTAGTTATAAAATCAATGGAAAAAGATGGCTTTAAGCTTGTACCATACTTTGCTGAGTATCTAAGTAATTCAGATTCACATGAATTGTTCTTATTTTCAGTTACCAAATCTTTCCCAAAGATCGTAATCTGATATTGTTATTATAATTGTACTACAAATTCACGCCTGACTAACTAAATAATATTAAATATAATTGGACTGAAATACAGTAAATTGCCGAGTTCCCAGTGACTTGAGCGCTGCCGGTTTTTGTGTCGCAGTCTTTATAGCTTTATTATTGAAAAAAAATTCCCGGCCATTTTATCGGCGGAGTAATGATTGCATTGTTGTAAAGAAACCCCAAGGAATTCGTTCGTTTAATTGGGCCTTCCATAGAGAATCTGAGCCAAAGACAATTGCGTGCACTGGTATTGTTTGCTATTGAAGTACCGATGACGATGCTCTAGCCGTCTTGTACCGCAGATGCTCAACCTGCGACTCTGTAGCGTTACTCCGCTGATGGCTGTGCAATCAACGCGGATCGTTGCTTGTCTTGCCATGGCATCCATCAGGTCATTAGTATAAACTGTTTTTACGCTGCATGAGCAATGAGAGATAAACCGTTTAAATTATAAGGCATGCTGTTCTTCCAATTTTCGGGCCCCGTGCTTGGATTATCTTCAGAGATTTAAGTAAATCCACGAAGGCGATCTCAGCATGTAAATCGAAAAATCCGAGGAACACTTAAGAATCCAAATATACACATAATTTTTCCACTTTTTTATTGTGATAATCAGTATATAAGATGGAATAAAAACTTCGCAATGTCATACACCAATCAATGATGTATAAAATTATATTGAAGAATATTGTGCGTTATTGTATTGCCAATAGAACCCATTAAAACACTAAGTGAAGAGGCACTTTTATTATAACAGGACTACGCGTGATGCTATTTTAAATTAATTGATTCGCTGCAATATGAGAATAATTACTGCGCACACATAGAACGGCATCGTTGTCGAAACAGCTCCGCGTAACAAAGATTGATAACCGCCTTCGGGAACGTTTCATTTTTTCATTTAGCACATTACCGGCCATCGAACAGAGCGGACGGTTAATACTTTGAGTAAATACAGTCATTTTCGGATTTCTAGCACGACTCGTGAAAAGGAAATTACCCGAATTCCCGGACCTGTCGGACGCCCCGCGATGCGTCCAGGCACGTCTTTATCGGCGACTATGACTTAAATGACAAGGTCGATCCAAAAACGGCACCAATGACTATCGTAACATTTAAATACTTGCCCCGTGGTCAGATTGATGTGTTTTTATTGCAAATAGTAATGACTGTTTATTCTTTATTGAATGCCGTGTTTTTATGGATTATTTTGATTGTTACATTATGTTTTACGATACACAGGTTGGCACTCAGCAGAGCTTTTGGGCTTAGAAGATGTAATAATTTGCAAAAAATATCTCGTAAACATGATTAAGTGTTAAGTAAAATATAGTTCTCAATTTTTATGTTGTTTTAGTGGATTTGAAATATTAGTATTCTGGACATGGTGTGATAATTCGAGGAAGGCTAAAGACCTTGAAAAAAAGGACATTCTGTGGATAAATCGATTTGTATAGATAGATGGTAAATAATTTTTTTTTTCTGTATTCACACAAATATTTCACACAAAAAAGACATCCAAAATTTGATTATTTAACTTGTTTGTTACATCGCTGGCATTATATTAAAATTCATCCGTTAAGTTTTCCTACCCGACTGCATAATTTTACTTTATTGTCAATAAACTTTAGGTTTAATTACATAAGTATTCGGTCACTCTAATATTCGAATCAATCGATTAAAAGGTACAATCGACTCTCCCCTTCTCTAATTAACACAATGTGTCCAGCGTTTAAGTTGCGGATTCCCACAGTGAATTTTCTTCGAAGCTTACTCACCTGCTTTGAATTTTAAATGCCGGAGACTCACTCAGCTTAACTGACAAATGTGTGAAATTTGACATTACACAACTGAGGTCTCGTAAAACGTACAATCTACAAAGTAGAGGTCAAAGATTCACACTCGCTCACAATGGAATATCACTGAATAGATTAGACTCATCCGCGCGTATCGAAAAAAGCGTGCGTACTATTTTATACAGGTATGAAGCAATCTGTGATACCTGTTACTTTAATTATTGCATATTCGTATATGCAGGAAATCAATGTTAATAGTGAGTTGCGGAAAAAACTTTCGAGGAATTTTCTATATGGGTGAAAAATGCGGATTTTTACAAATATTTATTAACATTCAATGGTATATAATTATACGCTCTAGCATTTACTATAACAATGATGATGGTGACGCAACGACTATAAAATAATATGGTCAGCGTAATAATCGATTCTTCGCCATCAGCAAGGTTGTCGCATCGGCCGCCAGCTGATGATGAACGTCCCTCAAGGCTGTCTGACGAGCTATGCACAAAAAACCGCATTCAGACTGCAGCGTCAAGACTTCCACGAACTTCCTCGCGCTGCATGTCAAATAGCCAATCCGCACTTATGCCATCTCGTGAGATAAACAATGTTATAACAACAACAACCATTATGTTTCAATGAATAATGTTGCGTTGTTTATAAATTACTCGGTACTTGTATTAAAAAGCTCAGTGTTGTGCCGCCTTTTTTCATTATTTGATGCTCTGGCGTTTTGGTGCCGCTATTAGGACTGTCTTCAGATATTTTAAGGTAGTCCCAGAATTGAATCTAGAATAAGATTGAAGAAAGAATAAACGCAGCCTAACACCAACGACGCCAAAACCCACGATTATTTTGTTACTATGGTTATAGTGGAAATGGGCAGTTACTTTATTGGGATGTATCTTTGAAACCAATATCATTTTCTTCACCTCATTCATGATTAAAAGTAAAAATTATATTTTCCGATAGTTTAATGTAAAAAATATTGATTCTTGCAGATGACTTCGTCTATATTATAAACCTTAAGATGACCCCAGAAACATTTCCACTGAAATTCAACGCAGATGACATACAAATTTATCATTCTTTATCTATCTTATTTGCTATTTTTTTAACCAAACCAATGCATATACAGAGTGTATATCATCTCATATATATCTCAACCTTTCAGTGCATGTTTTAACTATTGAGAAATTTAAAAAAATGTTGTAAGTCAACACTATTTTTCATCATCTCTTTTGAATACTTTCCCTAAATATGTTAAAACATAAGATAATTCAAACTTCATCCTCTGCTTTAAGATGCCAACCTAGCATCTTGGCGAAACCAGTCGCGTAAAAACATTTAAAAAAAAAACTTAACTAAAAAATGGAATTCAACCAATTACTTACTGTTAGAAATATTAAATAAATGTTAACAAAAGCCCACTTCAGAAAAACTAAAGTCGTTGCTATGTCAGAGTCACTCTGTATATATAATTTATAATTGAATCCATAAGATACTCGAGTATTTCCTCGTCTAGGAATTCCCATATCCTTTCACAAGAGTAGCTCCAAATTAAGCGGAGTTTTTTTGTTGTCTGAGACCAGTTTTTCTGGGAACAAAGATCTAAAGAGCTGACGGAACAAAGGACTGCGGCTCGCTCGGCAATTATAAAATCACACCTATTTTTAGTTGACCACCATTGTTTATTTAGCATCGGCCACCATGGCGCGCAGTGGCGTACGGACGCACCGAATTAATTTATGTTCTTTTAAATAATTAAGACTTCAAGCGACCTTTTTAAATATCAAAACGTTTGGGGAGAATTTTAAAATAGTTGCAACGAGTGAAATTGGTGAACAAAAACCATCAAAAAATACGTGTTAAAAATTACTGTATGGAAGAGAAAAAGGATGAAAGGATATTGTAATTGTTAATACTATACATTGCGTTCTATTTCAATAATATAAAATTTAAAAGTATGCAGCATTTTATTGCTAACACGTTATGCATGAATCTAGTAAAACATAATATAAAAATAACATTTTCAATCTTATCCTATTCTGAATAAATGTTGAAAATATTTTTATTTTTATAAACTTTATAGCTTATAGTTTATTTATATATCAGATAATGAATTTGATATAATTAATATTTGGAAATATGTAAATACGTATTTAATAATATAAGGAATTTCTTATATAATAATGTAAGGAATTTGGTTCAACAATACATTTTATCTTGTTGAAGGAAAAGGCATATGATTGGTAAAGATCCATTATTATAATGATAAAAGTACCTTTGTATTTTTGTCTTCACTTTGACTTTATTAATTTTTTTTTGCATTACTAGTTTCGACCAAATAGACTTGGTCATCATTAGATGCATAACTAAACATGAGTTTAGTAATGCATCTGATGATGAGATAGTCTATTTGGTCGAAACTAGCAATGGAAAAAAAAATTAATAAACTCAAAGTGGAGACAAAATACAAAGATAATATATTTTATGTACGAAAAAAAGCCTTCAGTCTTTCATTTCTTTTTTCGTAGATGTTAAAACTTTCTATTGAAACCGGCTTCTTTACAAATTATAACACAATTGAAAGATACTCAATATTTTTGACAAAAAGTAATTTAATAAATATTAATATTTTTATTAATTTTTCACCGACATTCTCTGCTTGGAGGTGCCAAACCTAGGACAAATAAAAAGTGGAAACAACGCTAAA
Organism: Atopsyche davidsoni; assembly: GCA_022113835.1. Lineage (NCBI taxonomy): Eukaryota > Metazoa > Arthropoda > Insecta > Trichoptera > Hydrobiosidae > Atopsyche > Atopsyche davidsoni. The sequence goes on along the minus strand of JAILWY010000006.1, from coordinate 940,729 downwards.
AAAATTATTTAAAAAAATATGTAATGTCTCCTTAACGATATCAGAGTATTTTTGTGTAATAATTTCCGGGGGTGTTGATGCCGTTGATGATGATGACGAAGCCCCCCTCCGGCAACTCGCACGCCCCTGCACTGGAAAGACGTGACCGTCCGTAGCGACTCGGCCGCGTAATTGCACGGTTGTTCGCGGACATAATGATGCATCGGATAATTTGCTTTTATTTATTGATTAGAAATAGATGAGATTGAAAATGAGGTACATCGTGTACGGCTCGCCATCATCTGCTTATTATAATAATTAGTTAACATCGCCCATGGAGATTAAGTTGTTTTATGTATACAATTTGATGTAAAATAAAGATACACCATCGACTGACCATTGACATTGATGTGAATTACGTTGTTACGTGTATAATAATATCATTAAGTAGTTACATAATATTCAACATATCACGATGAGAAACGCGTTTCATCTGCTTGGTATGTGTTAAACTAGACTATACATATATTAATGTCAGCTTTATTGTAGAAAAGCTGTAATAAGTATTTCGAGAAATTAAGCCATTTCCTTGAAAAATTGATAACTAAAATTTAATAACTAAGTTAAATAAGTACATAAAATTTCAATTAAACTTTCACGCATTTACGTTACAACCAACAATCATGCACCCTTTCTGCACACACCCACACAAATTTCTCAATATACCCACACCCTTTTATAACTACCCGCAAAAAATTCCTTTTCGTTTCATGAGTATGTTTACATTGAACGTATTTCTAAATCAGTTTGTCTTTAAGGGCAATCAAGAGTCTATTGAATATCTGATATTTATAATGAAGTAAAAATTAATTTTAAAATTCCACTGTAATGTTTGTCTTTCATGTTGTAGTCCAATGTGCTAATCGCTACGCCACCGAGTCATTAATCATATTTACCTGTGCTAACTAGTTACCTACCTTCCTTTTGTTCTGTTTAAAGCATCGCAAGTTTTTGCAGTCGTCTTGGGTGAACTTGAAATTATTTCGTCGTGATGAAGTGTAGCGAATCCTTCCTACTCGAGGACTTGCAAAGTAAACAAATAAAATTTGCTGAGTCACCTGACTGGTGGAATTCCGTATGAGAGAAAAAATGCGCCCATCCTGAATGGCTACGCATGATCCGACTTGATAAACTTCTAGACTTATAAATATTTATTATTACATTGATCTCTAATTATAATCAATTCGCTGATGTTAGATTTATTAGTTAAAATTAATTGCATCTTTACGGCTAGGATAAAAATTGGACAAAGAGGTCGATGTCATCAATGATCTTTCTTTTTCTTTATAATTGCATAAAAGCATAGAGTATAACCTCTTCACCAACATGCAAAATATACTATTATTTTATTAAAAATTGCATAATACGGTTTTTTTTAAAAAAGCTTGCTGTCAGAAATCTAAAATTGAAATTTATAAATATGTTTGATTGAGAGGATAAACTCTATGCCAAAGTCTTATTCACTCAAATATTCAACTTTTTAAAAAAAAAAACTTATTTTCATTAAAGGTTTCTTCCTTGTGAATATTCGTCATTTTAATTAGGAAAATAATTAGTTTTAAAAACTTTGAGAATATTAAAAGTATATTTACAACTAGTTTTGACTGGACTCCCGAGTCATCATCAGTTAATAAAAAAAATGAATATTTTAAACCATGTTGATGAATTCAGATATAACTAGTCCCAAATATATTTTAGATAAGTTGCTCAGTCAGTTTCTCAAAAACCAGCGTTATTACTTCACTAATAATTCATTTAATATAAACACAAAAAATATTTTTGTTCCGATTATTTTATACTGTGTTGATGAATGATGACGAAAAAATGAAACTAATCATATTTATACTGTCCATTTATAAAAGCCTGCGTTATTTTTCAGTTTTAACTTAACCACGTAAACTTCCTTCCTTCAATACCCCTTTTTCTTTCGATTTTTCCTTGGACAATCAGCTGGAGGAGCTATATTTATTGTTACGAAAAATGTGTCCAAAATAAAAGAGCTTCCGCTTATTTACCAACGTCAAGAGTTCCCTTTCTTTGCACATTCTGTGCAAGACTCTTTCATTTGTGACGCAGATTTATACGAGTAGTAGCTGTCTTGAGTGTCCAAGCTTCGACTCCATAAAGGAGAACTGAGAGACGACATAGCATATGGTGAATCTCAAAATATTGAATGCACTGCATAATAATGGTCATAAATATACGTTCATGCTATTATTTTGTCAGTCTCTGAAAAACCACAAAAGGTATGCACATTCAGCAGGCGGCGGTACTTTCTACAAAAAGACAATTAAAATCTCTTCCAAAATACGCAATTAAAGACGCGTTCAATTACAAACAAAAACATATTAACAGCGAAAGAGCAGGGATGCCCGCGAGGAGGAAGCGGCTAATTAGCATGCCGGGCCGAACGGAGACTTCTTGTGGCAGAGCCGCCCGGACAAAAGCCGGCTTATCGCTGGCGTATTGAGACGTTCGTTAATATACATGCGGCCATCGGACAACACCGTGGGAGCCTCCGCCCCTCCGGACCGTGACGTTTCGAACAAATTTGATCAAATATGCAACCGAGGTCGGCACCGATGCATCAGCCGGACGCCTCGCCCGCAGCCTGTGACAGATCGACCGGAAGGAACGGGCAGGTACGATTTCAGGATAATGCCCCACGACCTCCTTTGAACGCTCCCCTTCTTCCCCTGGGTCTGAGTTATTCTGGATTTTAATTAGTGTATCGTGTACCTGCATAATTAGTGCAGCTATTTTGAATGTACAGTTACATGCAGTAGTATAAAACTTTTGGTATTTTAACTGTCCCATAACAAGCTGTTTTACAACTCACATATATTAGCAATGCATGACCTGTTTATATTAGAAAATATTTTTTTTATTTTATACAAATAGATTGCACTTGAAGTTTTCTGTGCTCCGACGTTTCAGTCAAGACACGGTAGTGAAAGAATGATTTTTTTGCCTGCTTAAAACTAGATATTTTTTTAAATTAGACCAGTTTGGTTTGAAAATCTTGTCGTTATATCCATTTCTAACCCAAATTTTTTAAAAATTGATAAAACCGCAGCACTCCAATAAAATATGCTAGATACAAGTATCATGCATAAATAACGTTTAGAATATGTGCCGCAATTGGTATCAAAGCACTACACTTTCAAAACACTTTATCTTATTATATATTCTGTTTAATTAATTAATCAATCATTTATGTGATTAAATATCACATAGTAGCATTGTTAATAAATTGAGGTTAAACTTTAAATAAAATACAAGTACTATTTATTATCAATTTAAAATTATCTTTTAAAAAGTTGAATCTACCTGCGTCTTTTTCCGCTTGTATCTGTACAGTATGAACGCTTTTATTTATTTCCATAATTAATTCATGTGAGTTTACCTACTTAAGCAAATAATATCAAACATAAATTTAATTAAGTAAATGATATTATTCGGTGTTTTCCCACGCTCGCCTCAGGTGAGAAGAATAAACTAGCACTTTGGGAGATAAGCGCGTGTGACTATGCGCGAGAAACACAGTGGAGCGATGATAATAGAGGTGAGCCGGCCGGTGAAAAGTTTTAAACGCAATAAACAGAGTGAAATTAATCTTCAGCGCGCTTTCAGATAGCATCCGGTAATAATATAATTGTATGAGTTAATGAATGGCTACAGGGCTATTTCCACTAAAAACATCGCATTTTTTTTTCGTTTGTGTTAAATGAAGTGATTAATTTTGAATTTCAACCAATCAGCGAAAGACATTGTAATAATGTTTGCTAAGGAGATTTAATTTCAGAACTTTAAGCAATGTATCAAATTTTAAATATTTAACACACGAATTTTGAAGACCACTTTTAAAAAATAAAGTTGTGATTCTTTTACTAACAAAAATAAATAATAAAACATTATTTTGAGCCTATCCAACAGTGGTAAATTCATGAAAAGTAATTCCTTTATCTACAACGGGTTTTTCTTGATTAGTGTTATTTCTCATACAATGTTTTAAACACAAATCGTTATTAATTTAAAATTCATTTCACCACCTTTTTATCACAGTTCCACTATGTTTTGGTGGCTTCTTAGGGTGTCAAAGCTTAGGGCGTATCTCCCATAGAACAGGGTTCCCTTTGTGCCGGCTGGAGGTCAACGCACCCTGATAACAGCTGATACAACACCGCGCACAGGATGTGGCAGGTACCGCGGGGTGGGCTCATTGTTCTTGCATTTTCTTTGTTGTGACGAAACCACTCTGATGAGAACCAAATCGTTGACTTTCCTATTTGTTCTAATTCTTAAATATTTTTTTTTTTCAATTTAAAATATATTTATGTACATCATTACAAAATGAACTCCAATCGATATTATATAAGCACGTAAGTTAAAGTAATAAGCATTTAATTTTTGTATTTTTTAATGTAATAACTGTTCGTAAAAACCTTTAAAAAACACACAAGGACTATGTATTTATAATAACAACGGTCGTCAAAACCTGCAAACACACTCAAAAGCTGAATTTTACAACACCAGCAAGAGATATTTAAACACAGTATTAATCCTTCTTTTATGACTATTGGAAGACAGTCTGTTTTTACGATAAAAAATATATATTTTCGATATAAGCTATTTAGTAAAAATGTTCAGTGCTATCCCAACATATTTTTATTTGATAATACGTATTTTCTGTTTGGCATCGCGCTATCCGAGGATGCCAACAAAGCATACTGGCGAAGCCGCTGTCATCATATAAAATCAAGAATATCACCTAACATTTTTTACTAAAAATTAAAGTAAATATAAAATAATACTCGTTTGTACTGACGGCGATATCACGATGTGATACACAAGCAGGTGCTATTATGGCTTGTAAGTATTCTGCCCGCCTGTATGGAGCTCACGCGGCCATCTCCCCGCAGTCACAGCACTCATTCTTCTAGCACGAACCGTTTAAAACGTGACTGATAATCAGATGCATTCTTTTAGTTAGTTCTAGTAATCGACGGAACATGAGTAAATGTCTCTCCCCTGCGTGCAGCGCGCATGTTAAGTGCATCTTTATATGCCAACTGCTGCTACTAAATCAAAAGGGATAAATGACTTTAAATATTCAATATTTATATATATATATGCGTGTGTCTGTGTGTATATTAAAATATACTAGTTCACTCGGTGTTTCATGTAAAACGATATACTGGAGCGTTATAGGCGTGATGAAAAAATAAACAGAAAAAAGTGCCCTCAAGTGCCTTCTTTAAACTACTTTAGATATTATACTAAAAAGCCACAAAGTATAATGATCATTTTATTTATAATCATAGAAAAGTATTAAAAAAATATATTTTAGATTACTTTACAAGATTAATTTTAGTTATCTAGGAGGCAGTAAATAATTATACAACGTTCGACTGCAAATATTATTCATTATTCACTTGCATGATTCGTATTATAATTAACACTAAAATCACCGTCGGGAGTACTAATCAGGACTTTACAAACACATATGCATACCAATTACCTGTAAGGACTCCACACAGGTGCGACTGCCTGGTCAACTTATTTAAATATAAATTATTAAGTCTCCGTAGTTTGCTGAATAAGTGAAGGTATATAACATGTTGATGTGAATACCAGTTTATAAAAATTATAAATATTTATTTTATAATTATTTTCATTCTACATCAATGAAAACAAAGCCTGTATCTTAGTGCATAGTTATCAAGAAGTCCAAGGGTGCAGCTTTTAAGGCAGGCTTTTTACCGCGACTTCATTACTCTCAACCCAGGACTGTGAATGAATTCAAGAGGCTGTTTTGGATTCGCGGAAGTCCAAACGAGTATTCGACAATTGCAGACGGAGAATTCTTTCAGGTCGCTCTTAAATGTTTTCAGTTACCCGACTCCACGATGCTTCATTAAAAACCTTTATAATGTTTGTAATGAAATTGCACACTTACACAAGACATATATTGGTGCTTATATTTTTTAATTATTTTTACATTCGTGTTGATATCAAATAACAGCTAAAAAATTGAAAAGTGCAGTAGAGATTTATTCCACAAAAAAATCAAAACGTAAATTGATAAAATATAATTTTTTGATAAAAGATGATCCATATATTTTTAAAAAATAACGTGTCGACCCTTTTAATGAATCTATCATCAGGAAATATAAAATAATACCATACACATTTTCAACCCAGAACACATGACTATCACTTTTATGTTAAGCTTATATTAATTGTTTTTTTTTAACTACTATTAGAATTTCTACGTTTAAAAGTCATTTTACACTTTAAAATCATGTTTGCTCGGTTTTTCGCGGTTTTTAACATAAAGCTTTAGTCTGTCAATGTTGCCGAAGTCTTCCTCAATATTTAGAGGTTAAACATACAAAAAAAATTACTGCCTAAATTCTGTTTGTCGTGCCTTCTTGTAACACTCCATCACAATGGATAAAAAAATATTGAATGTATTGTAGAATCAACCCAACCCATCCGATTATTATGCGGTTATTGCCTAATTCATTTGAAAAACAATCTAAAAACATTGATCAATCATTTGAGCATTGATTCACACCATCATTCGTCATGGCACATATCGCATCACCTGGCAAAAAACAGGAATGTCCATTGATGCTCCCAGAAACATAATCAACTCCCAACGGCTACGCGCTCAGAATGACTTAACCAATCGATATGATGAAAAAAATTGGATTCTTATATCACTCACTCTATCGGAAGATTACTGTCGACGTATGGATCGTGATTCTGCCTTCATGCCTCATCCACTGGGTGATTCAAATGTTTATTGTCAAATCACCAATAAAATAATAAATACTTATTTTGTTTAGGAATCATGTGTCTAAAATAGATAAGTATCACAATACACATATAAAGTGAAATATACTATATAGGATATATTTATTTTTTAAATTTTACGACAGCAATTTGTATGCTCTATTTTGACAAGCTGTTTTTTATACTATATTAGTAAGCAATATAATTTGGTTTAACATTTTTATATCAATATAAAAACACGTTAATGGTTAATGACACAATAATTTGTGTCTTCGATTCGTATTCGATAAGAAAAATTGTTTTTGCCATATTAGTTATTATATGCAATTTAAATGTAACAAAATACAACGTTTTCTTGATATCGTGATAACAGACACACTCCTTGCTTATAACTCGTGTGTTAATTTAATGTTAAAAATTAAGATATATACTGCTGAAACACCTATTATTAGATAAAATTAAATTTACTTCCATCATCACAGAAATGAGTTGTATAATACCAACTTTTTCTTAATTCTAGTTATTAACTAGATTCTTGGAGTGTATATTCTTCCAAAGTTGTGAGTTTATTGTCCTCTTATTATCTTTTAATTTATTTAGCAACATTAGTTAATCAGTTTTTGAAATGAACATTCAATATTGCTTATTGTAATAGATTTTTATAATAGTGCTATCAATATTAATAGTTTATTGCTAAATATAAAATTAATAATGCAAGAGAGACATAAAGTATAGACTGAATATAACTGGAATATTTTGGAAAATAGATGTATTAAGTTTATTGATATCGAAATCACTAGAATATTCTAGAAATTACACGGACTTTTGAAACAAAAATCTTTCAAATATTTAATTACTAATTCAATTTTATTTTATTAAGTTTATAGAATATAACTGAGTTTGATATATACCAGGTTTTTACAGATTGCATATTGGTTTTATATCTAGGAGCAACCGGCTAGTAAAATCAATTATAATGAACTTGTTTTGACGGCAGTAAAGGTGTAAGTTTTTATAAAAGCGTTATTACAACTTTCTAACATCTGGTAATACTGGATATTTACTATTATCTATTTAGATAAATGATTAGTTGTACATAATTAGAAAAATTAAACAAAATTTTAAAAATCATCATTCTTTGACATTCTACCGTCGAATCGATCCAAGACGATTAAAAAAAACCTGTTGATTAATAATATAAATATCTTAAAAACATGACTTATATTTATTTGTATTAAATTTATATTTTTTTGTCTCCTCGGTGGTATTAGGATGACTTTACTAGGGTGACATTTAATACAATTATTTTAGACAACAATATAAATGCCGGGAACGTAAAAAAAATAGGCAATTACTTCAAGTAACTAGGTTATCTGCATTTATTTTGATGCAACTCACGACTTTTACAGAGTACGGTGTTAATTGAATTTAAATTATCTAAGCGGATATCCGCTTATTCGATACAGTTGGTATGTGTTAGGGTAGTATTGTTATTCACGATAAACCCGTGCAAGTGAGAGATGCAGTTTCATTAAACAAATCATAATATTCATAAGTAAAATATTTTTTCGCATCTTTGCTATGTTAAATAGACATTTAAAATACCCATTCATGCTAACAAGATGTATTATTAACACTAATAAACGTCAAAAATACATGCGAGTCGTACATTTTCATCTAGCAAACACATGATAAATAAATGTTTAAAATAACTGACCATGGTATAGTTCCCACAATATATATTTATAATAGTGACGTATCTAACTAAAAACAGTCTTAATTACCTTAATGCTATCAAATCTCTTGCTTTCCCCTATTTTTTACACTTATCGACTTTTTATAGCTATTCTAAAGTCTTATTGATTGAAGTTTAATTTTCAATGCGCAATGTACGTAAGTAGGAATTTTCACTTATTTATTATACACAAGATAGAAAAGAGCTGAGAAGAGGAAGGCGAGTGCATATTTTTTTGGCAAAGTTCGGTCACGTTTGAATATTCACATGTTAAAATTAAATTCACATGCCCAAACCAATAACCTAAATATCAACCGAATTTTTCATTCAACGTTTCTAAAATAAAAAAGCTGTTAGGCATGCCGCATTCTGCATATTTAACCACTAACAATATGATTAATATAGAAGATCAAGCCTGGATCGAATTTCTCACGATCGTCGCGATGACGTTTGCTCGTAGACTACCCGCTTATGCAATGCAACATCGAGCATCTACCGTAATAGACTACTCCTCCTATTCATTTTTATAATTTTTGAATTTGAATCATCATAAAATAATTTTTATTACCTTAAAAAAAATAAAGCCGCAAAGAAAAAGAAAAATTCGAAAGCAATAGCAGATATTTTTGTATTCGGCGTTTGCCCTGTTAGATTCAAAAGAACAACAAGTAATCAATTTTTATTCGAGTTTTTTCTATATTTATTTCTTTTAATTCAAGTACTTAAATTCTTTATATTTTAAGTTACATTATTTTAACAGTGTGCCAGCCACTGATCTACGAGATTTTAGTTTCCGAAATAGTTTTTTTTATAATAAAAAGGGTTGAAATAACCAAAGCATAAATACACTCGTATTTAAACATGAGTCGCTATGGTCAATAATCCTATTAATCAATTTTTAAAACGTTCATTAATTTTTTTAGCGTTTTAGAAAAAAAGGAGAAACGATACGCCGTTCTGTGATATAAATGGTCGAAGCAGCGCGCAACAACCATAGACAACGAAAAGATCCGTTCATATTTAATTAATCAGTTACAGAGTAGTCTCAAGGTCTAAAGTATAATCTTACAGAGCAAGGTCTAACGTCTAAAAAGGACATCAATAGACTTGATCGTGGCTTAGCAATAAAAGTGCAATTTTACCGTTAATATTAAAAATAAAACTCAGCCACAGAGTTGGGAAAAAATATTTTTTTTACTATTTCATTTGGAGAAAGGATAATTTTCATTTCATTTTATAATATTTCATGTATTAATGAGTGATTGACACGCAATATCAAAATTATTTATCAATTATATTTAACTTGTATTGATAATTTTTAAATACTTTTCTGCGCACATTTAAACATTGAAAGGCATTTCAATAATCAACAAAAGAATTTTTTTTTTTTTGCTAAAATAAAAGCATGTTTTTGCTGTTATACTTTTGAACAATAATATAAAGTACATCAGTTTAAGTTAAAGTATATCAGTTTAAGGAGTTGACATTTTAGTTTTGTTTTGTGCTGACTTGATAGTAAAAAGTTGGCAATCGTCTCAAGTACAAACTTGTTTCGTGGGATATCAACATCTTTTTAATACGTTTTTTTTATTATTACACAATTTCTATATTTAGATCAACTCTAGAGGATATAAAAACGATCAGTTGTGAAATATGACGCTTGTTTATGAGCATTTAATTATAAGTTTAATTTTTATTTATAAAACTCGGTGATGAGTTCTTTATTTCTTTTATTTAGATTATACACTTACTGTATAATCTAATTAATTATTAATTAAAAAAACAAATGTTGTTTAATGATTTTCAGTATCACAGGCGATAAATCAATTAGTTTGGCTAATTAGATCAGTGGCTAGAGAATTATTAGGTTCAATTGAATATTTGACGATTCGCGTTAAAAATTATTTGACTCTCGGAAATACGATACCCTGAAACAGTTTCCTGAACAACACAACTTACACCCACACTGCTCTTTAGAACCTTAAAACATTATGATCTGTTGGTGATCTCAATTGATCATTTAGAAAAAAATAACTATACGTGAAGAAGCCACTCAAAACTAGTAACGTCTTAATTATTAAAAAGTTGAAATTACACTTTAAATCTATTTTTTATAATTTTAAATTCCAGATACATAATCTTGTGACTTTTTATTTGGTGTATTTAAAAATACTCGATCAATGAATGTTTTTCTATATCCGTTTATATTTTTTTGTTTGTTAATTATATACCAATACCATAAAAGCATTTCTAATAAGTCATTGGCTTCTATTTGTCTGTTAGAAATAATTGTGCAACTGATGAATTATACTTCAATTTTAAAATTCCAGTTCAAAGTATTACTTTTCAATAATGACTTGAATCTATTCTTATTCTCTTCAATAGAGATATATTTTTCCAGATACGTGAATCTGCCAAATTAATATTTTTTCAAATAAAAATACTTTAAGTTATTATATCAAAAAATATACTACTTTAATTTGGCTTTCGGTTTAATATTACAACTATATTTATATATCCGGAGTTATAGTTTGTAAACTACTGAACTTAAATCTTTTCACCGCTTTACGATTTTTTAAATAAATAAACGAACTGATATTTTACTTTAAAAAAATTAATTAATTGGCAATAATAAAAACTTTGATCACAATACTGTATTTTTGTAATAAAGTAGTAAAAATATAAATATTATTTTTAAGTATGATTAGATGTTTCGCATAAAAAAATAAACTGTTTTCTTAATTTTATTTTAATAGTAAATCTATTAATTTGGTAGTGTACCGTAATTTGCCTCAATAAAGGCATTCATTCTGAAGTAATTAGGCATTGAAGTCTCGAGTCGTCGGATTATTTAAATATTTGCAGAGTGGACTGTCCCATTCAGAGATTCGGCATAAATATAAAACGTTCATATCTCTATTGTCTGCCATTTCGCGGTGCTTTGAACCGGGCAGCCGCCGTATTCATAAATCAGTACTAAAACGGCATGCGGTTTATTTACGACAAACCAACGTAAGTACGACCACTAAAAAAAAGCGTTTAAAAATAGTAAAAAATGACAATTTTAATATTCTCTAGACTTAGACTATGCTAGCGGGAAAAGGTTGTATTCTAAAATTTATTACGTGTTTTAAATGTTTAGATAATTCATTTGTACCTACCATTTTAGTTTTTTTTTATATACTGTGTTGGTTCATTCATAAAAATCTATGTGGGTAGATTACGCTGTGGGAAAAATACTAATATAATTTTTAAAAATGTAGTTATACTTATGCAGCTGAGATTTATTTTGGTACTTGTTTTTTATCCGACCACCAAAATTTTTTAATGTACTTGTACTCGCAGAGATAAGAATCTAACATATGACGATGAGTCTCGTTGTGGCGTTTATTTCGTTCCTTTGCAGTTTTCCATGACCGCTCGATTCGTTGGGTTAGGTTAGGTTAGGTTAAGTACAAGTTTTTTGGTGGTCGGATAAAAAACAAGTACCTTTATTTTTATTTCTTATAAAAATTATACATAAAACGCTTTATTTTTTCACAGAATACTTTCATCGTGGTAAACCGAGTCTACATTAAAAATGATATTGCGTATAAAACGAAATTATAAAATAGTTGTGAATCATTGTACATATTTTTTAATTGAAATTAAAAATTATATACAGCAGTATCAGTTTATAAAAAATTGAAGCATGTAAACAATATAAAGATCTACATTAATATTTTTTAAATAATTTTAATTTTTAGCTTTAGCTCTTTTTACACTGATTAATTCCAGTGTATTTATTTTTATATCCTCTGCCTTTACCACCGGCTGTACACGACAACAATAAGTGCAGTATTGTGAACCTCCTCTACCCCAAAGCCGTGCATAGACCACTCTGCCATCCGGCACGATTATTTATCGTCAAGACATCCGCATAGTGACCTTAATGGCAGATCGTTCGAGGACTTTAGCATCGTTTACATCGGCGGCCACTCGACCACTTCTAAACATGAATTTACAAATATTTAACAACAGTTATACGCAAGAAGATCAAAAAAATTGATTTATTTGCCAAGTTCTTTTCACTGCATTATTAACTGAGTATCAACTTATCGTTTAACCAACTAACATATAGTTTACTGGTTAGCGTGCTTATTGACAATCATGGTATTTTGGTTTTGGTCTAGGGTTAATATTATTTGCTCTTAGATGCAAAAGAAAAAAAGCGCTTCTCTGACGCTGATTTTCTATGATTTCCAGGTATACGATTAGTTAAAAATATTTTTTTTACTATTAATACAGCTGCAATAGACTATTGCGACATCCTACTTTTATAGAGTAATGCTGTAAATAAATCCTTGTACATCTTTTCTATGTTTAAAAATCTCAAACATAAAAATCAGATTACATGCAAAGTAAATTTGTATATAATTCAAAATGCAGTTTTAATTGTGCTTCTGAAATGATCTATTATGTCTATCGATAACCATAAGTAAAAATATTTAATCAAATTTATTCTTGTAATACTTGTTTACGTATCTTGAATTTTTCTCTCTAACTGGCGTAAGTGTAAACGCATCACAATGCTGCGATGCTAGTAGCACGACTTCAATGAGATGGCATCCGAGATTAAACATCTGCGAATCTGTTTTGATCCATTTAGTTCACAGGTGATTTATGCGCGTTGAGGATTGATCCTTGACCCATAAATATTTAATATTATATCGACTAAAGTATTATCTAAAAGTATCGGAAATGTAATTAAATACAAGGAACCATAATAAATTGTTATTATTTAATAATAATTAAAGAACTTATATATTATATTATAAGTGCCTGTCAATTTAGAATTTTTAAAGTATTGATTATCGATGGAGTTACAGATCGAGGAGGGCTTTGGATTCTTAAAAAAACACTGTCCTGTCGACAGTTACTACCTGTTGATATTTTCAATACAGTAATAGATCTAAGAAATAAAAAATTATCTTGTTGTTTTTCTATTGTCAAGTAAATTTATGTGAAGATTACACTAGAGAATAAATTACATGCAATTAATTAAATTACTGAACTTGCTATAATGTCAAGGATAACATCCCTTTTAAGTCGGTGGTAAAGATAGAGCCATTATTAACTGTACTTGCAAATAACTATATTTCAAACAGTTATACAAGGCTGTACAATGCTAAACATCGTGGACTAGTTCAACTGATGTTTCGTCACCTAAAATCTTTTTGGGTAACTTCACATAATATATATTTTATTTGTGTAACGGTGCTTCTTTAAACTTTTTATAAAAGCCTATTGCGTAAAAATACCTAACCTCAAACATTTCTGCAAAATTTTAATAAAATTATATTTTTTAAATTGAAGTACTTGAGCTTTATCAAAATATTATATCCTTGTACATGTCACATTGACGTGAATGGGCTACTGTTTGTAGATACTTACTTTTTTCTATGACTCAAGCCTCCTAAAGGTATTGCGTGTTTTCTCTAATATTTTTTACTGTCTTAGAATGTCAAGCCGCAATTATTCATTCAAATTGCAAACATGACTTGATTGATTAATGCTTAAACGCATACGAACTAAAAAAAAAAACATTTTTCTCCTACGATCGAAATTCTCACATGAATTTAAAAATATAGATGCATATCATTTTAGAAGTTCAAGGTAGGCTTAAGTTTATTATAAATATTAAATTATATTTACCTGTTTTGACAAGCATATTCTTTATCGTGATTAAATTTGAACCAATTTTGTATTTGATGCATGGGTGTGTAGAAAAAAGCCGCTTTGAGCACTTTCAAATGTTCATCTTGTGATGTAAAACTAAATTTAATTTAAAACCTGCCCGAGCTTGTCTCGCTGCGCCAATAACGCGATGAAAAAAACACGGCTAATTAATGGACAGAGGTTATTCATTTCATAATCACATGTAAGCCAATACAGTTTGGACTTTACTACATCTGGAAGATGATCAAATAAAACAAATACAAATTATACTTTGTGCGTTGAGTATAAATCTTCATGAAGTGTTACTGACATTCTATCGGAATGGGTTTAATTCCCGGTGAATACTAAGTCATTTTTTTACTATATTGGTTAGGTTAAGACAGGCTCGAGTTCCCAATGGATGCAAGGTGTTAATTTTTTTACAAATATATACACTATACAGAATAGAGTATGATGTGAATATTACTAAATAATATTAAGAATTGAGTGCAAAATAAGTTTGAGTTTGATTATAGTTCATACAGTAATCTAAGACAAGAGATCTCGATTCTGCATAGGGTCTGAGTATATGTGTCATGCAGTGTTTTAAGCCAGTGCATTTTTGCATAGCATGCTCTTTCTTAACTCATAGCTGTTTTCTTTGATTAAGCTCTATTGAAACATGCTTTTGGAATTGTACAACAGTCGCACCAACGGTAAACTGAATATACTTGTAGCATTTTCGTAAGGGTTGTTTGTGTTGGTAGATTTTTCTTCTATTTAATTTGAATGTGATAAAAAATTAGCTACGTCATCATTCGTTGCACATGTCGCGTCGGTGTGTGCTTAAGGCTCGGTGGGTTGCTTGGCTGCGGCACGAGCTGGTGGCGGAGATGAGAATGCGGAAGTGAAAGGAAGAGGCGCAGGACGGATCCGCAGCAGCCTTCCACATCTCCCGCCGCCGATTTACGGTTGTCACGTGACCTCTTATTCGCATTTGCATATCGATTAATCTGCAATAGCATATCAACAATATACAATGGAAACAAGATCTACGTGTGATCGCTTCTAGTTTACACACTTCGACAGCGAATCGAGCGGACCGCTCCGAAAGCACTCGCGGAATACTAGCAGAGGCAAATTGTCGCACACGCGATATGCTGACGTCACAAGATTTAAAATACGTAATTAAATTAACACGTTATAGGATTATTTAAAAAAAATTACAATACAAATACAGTTTTAAATATTAAATATTAAAAAAATAATAATAATAACAAGTAAATATTACACCGTCCGAAGCTTCTAAAGCTTTGGTTGTTGCACAACGACCCGAGCTGCAGACAAGCAGTTTTTTCAGTAAATGCTTGCCAGACATCGGTCGTGTCATCTGCAGCGATTCACGTGCTCCGTACGCCGATATTCCCAATCACAAAGGTCACATTCCAGCCGAGTGAGTCTCCCCCTCGCGGGCCGGGCCGCGCTTGGAATGTGCACGAGGATTTCTGAGACGATTTGTACGGGTTTATTGAGCATTTTTGAATATCTCAAACGTGCTGCATTGTATTGAAAATGATATTTTAGATTTTAACAAATAACGCTCACAAGTCGATAGAATGAAAGTTTGTTATTCTAACCCAGTATATCCCGCAGCCCGTATGAAGAAAAACTTTATAAATAGAAATTATGGACACTATAATAATTTGTTAGTCAAATATTTATTTATTTCGTCATCCTTAGTGACAGTTATTTTACATTGATAAATGCGTGGAAAAAT
This sequence comes from Atopsyche davidsoni, assembly GCA_022113835.1. Lineage (NCBI taxonomy): Eukaryota > Metazoa > Arthropoda > Insecta > Trichoptera > Hydrobiosidae > Atopsyche > Atopsyche davidsoni. The sequence goes on along the minus strand of JAILWY010000006.1, from coordinate 924,680 downwards.
ATTTTTTACAAATGATATTCTATTGGTTCTACATATATTGTAACATTCAATATATAGATAATTTTTCGAGATAAATATATTTATTTTATTAAAAAGACACTTGTCAACTAAATTCTACTCAGATCATTCTTACGCAAATCTGCATATAGTTTCCCATATTTCCCAATTGAATCTGCAATGATATTCTTGAAAATAGACGTAACTTGATTAAAAAAATTCACTCTCAATGCGCAAGCACCATCGTGACGTCATTATAGCGCATATCCTGACAATACGACGTGATTCTCTACTCAATGGCATTTTTATGAGGACAAGATACTTTAATAACTTGTTTAGAAAATTTATAAAATCGTCCTTGTCCAAATTCCAAAATATAATTTCAGTTTCGTGGTGTTTTTATTATATATAGCAGCAACACAGACATTATGGGTTATACCAAGATAAAATATAAATCAGCGTTATAACCTTTAGTATAAACTGTCGTACAAAAACCAATATAAATATATTACATATTTCAACATAGGTTTGTGACGTACCCATTTAAATGCAAATAAAAAATTGCAATATAATATATCAAATATTATCGCAGTGGATATCAGAAAGCCTAGAATTAGTTGTTAGCTTACACCTATTTATTATTTGGTTGGACGCTTTATATTACAATCAGAAAATTAAAAAAACACTCTCTACTCAACAATGTTTCAATAATCCTGTTTTCAACCTTCCAAACTTTCTCAAACTGATTTTTATATAAATAATTTACTTGTCACATTTTTACTGTTTCGATGCAGTCCTACATCTTATTATTAGATGCCCACGTATTTTTCGATTTTTTTACTATCTCAACTGAATGTGATGATCGGGGCTGCAACAAACCACCCTGGCAAAGCCTGCGCCAGTTGACGAGAGAGTTCGTATCACATTCGAGCCGCGGTGTATATATTGGGCTACTTCAGCAATTTGCAGCCGTGCCACATGTTCCAGATGATGAGCCGGCGCGGCGGAGTCTGTGTGAACTCGGCCCGAGGCCCGCGAGGGGGGTGGCCGCGACCCGCGGTATGTGACCCCCGCTCCGAGCAAACCTGCAGGCCTGTTGAACACACCTGCGTCGCCGTGCCTAATGCGCTTTTATTTTCTGAAACATCACAAACCAGCAAAGCCTAGAATTTTACTGTGAAGCCAAAATCACACTACCACTCAGACTACTTACGTTTCAAGTCATTTCATCTTCATCGAGCGCTTCACCTCGGAGGAGGTCAGCGACCATTTCACTAAGCATATACTCATGTTGAGGCAAATCGTGTAGTGGGTCCCCGGGTCTTTTTACCCAATAGCATTATTATAAATCATTTAGATCTGATACTTCTTCTTCAGCAAGCACCTAACCTAACCTAACCCCCCCGCCCCCTTCCACATCATCGTCAACCATTCCAAGTCCACTACTCCATAACCGATCCCGTATACGCGCTTAGAGTACAAAATGACAGCCATACACAAGAAACATTTCAAAGTATTTTTAGTAGCTTTGTGTTACAAAAAAAAATTGATCTAAAAAAAATAATTCTCACACACACGCCCACTCATAAGCGCGACAAAAAACTGTTGTTTAGTAGAGATCGTGCTCTTGACTTTTGATTTGTACTTTTTTTATATTTTAATTCTCATTTGAATGATTAAATATGTAAAGTTTGCGTTTGTTTGAACTTCTCTGATGAAATCAAATAGTGTTCAACTAACAAGCGTATAACGAATCGCTCGCTTGATATGATATTTTATGACGGCAAAGTGATCACCGCCATTGTCGGAGTGCCGAGAGCCTCAGCCGCCTGTACCTGTACCGCCTGTACCTGTACTGTCTGTACCTGTACCGCCTGCACCGCCAGCTCTATCAGGATGGAGTCGTTCGCAAGCGCTGTTGGGCTGATAAAAAAACAATACGTGAACTTTTTTCACGCCGTTTTGTTACAATTCACGCAACCTGCTTTAGGATTTTTATTCAATTATCGGCATCATTCAAGTAGACTAATATTAAACAAATTATTTACGATTGTTATATTAATACTACTAATAGTATCGTTTAAATTTTAGGTAACATTTTGAACAAGTGTTTATTTTAATAACTTGTAATTATCAAGCAACTTAGAAAGGCATATACGACTGTATAACCTATGATTATTGACACATTTCTATTATAGTAATTGACTTATTGCATGCATATCTTCTGTCAGGTTTAACCAAACCCTGAAGTCCTGTAAATTTAATAGCTCGGGGTGTTCTTTTGTCGGGTTGATGTCTTGCCAATGCTTTGTATGGAGCTCACGACGCGTGGTCACTGGTGAAACCCCACCGGAGAGCATTCTTCTCCCATACTCGGAGCAAGTAAAATGCTCAGGGGAAATGACACAACCCAATTAAAGCCTTATGAGAAGGTTTTTTTTTTTACCTTATTGATGAAATCATCGCGTGAGAAACTGTTAATTACTTAATGGTTATGAATTATTGATTGATTGACAATGATTACTGATATTTATTACGTGTTTTTATCGGCTTTGGGGGAAATTATATTGTATTACACAATTCAAAGGAATTCTATCTGTCATTTTACAAATATCGTGTATTTTTCATTCGATTCAACAAAAAAATGAGTCAGTGTCTTGTACTTAGTTTATTTTTACATTAAATATATATTTTTAATTATTATAAATAAAACAACATGAATAGTCACTTACCAAACCTAGTAAGTAGCTTTGAACGTATTCTATAATGCTTACTTATTTTTTTTTTCAATGATACGTATTTATCTTACTAATAAAATGAATATTATCTCTTATAAGTGTGAACTTCACGAACAAGCAAGCACATAAATTACGAGTGGGTTTCGCACTTTGATTTACAGATGACAAGATTCACTACCCCAATAAACCAACCTGCAGCCTTGGATTGAATTATCTCAAATAATAAATACATCCAAGTGTATGTAAATTTGTCGATGTGTTATTTTTCTTCGGGCAATACTGTGTATCTGACCTGGTTAGTCATAATGTATCATCATAAATCGATGTTATGCAAAAGCTGATCTCTCAGTTTCGTAAATTACTATTAAAAATCTGCAATTACGCTTGTCTTATATCTTTTTTATATAATAATTATGGTATTTATTTTATCGTCTTCACTTTAAGTGCGGCTTAGTGGATAATTAACAAAAAAACTACTTAACTTATAAATTATTGAAATGTTACTTACCTAATCGCTAATTGGTGATTGATCATAAATTGATGATCAGAAATATTGTGCAGTTTTATTTTAATGATAAAAAAAATCAGTTCGACAATGCACTACAACAATCAAGATTATTGATATACCTTAAATGACTTATAACTTTGTTTGTCAATAATAATAGTCATTATTTTCACATTAAATATGGTGAGAGTGAAAAAGCAAAATATTAATATATCAACGAAAATCATCTAAAGGAAGTCATAAATTTCAATAATTGATTAATTCGATGCGGGCGTAACTCTTAAATTTTTTTAATACAGTAAATTTATTTTTAATATTGAATACATTCTCCGTATAATTTACTTATGTAAAAGCTTGACATTTATTAAAGTTCTTATGATTCTTACATATTTTTTTGTCACAACTCACCCTAAAGCAGTTTCAATCCAAAAACACGACTATAAACCTTCTTTTAATAAGTACGATTATCATTTCACAACAAAGGAACAACTCATGAATTTCCGCGTAACGGACGGAGCATATAATAAATCAGTAAGCTGTCTCTGAAAGACAGGAAGGTCGATGTGGACGCAATGTTTCAGCTTAAAAAAATGTATACAAGGTATCGTTTATGCGTACAATGTAGCAGTTTCTGATAAAAAGCAGTAATATTTCTCACATTATTTGACTCTCTTCGCGGTTATGGCAGCTTTTGATGATGTGATATTCAAGAGAACTGCATGCTCGTACTTCGATCTGTAAACTTTTAACTGATTGGGAGCTACAGCATATATGGACACTCCCTTCTGTTGTTTCGACATGTATAATTCCCGAAGAAATAATGAACTACATGAAGTATTTTTTTTACAAACATATATATACAAAAAGCGATTGTAACTTATTGATTGGTATTTCAGGCATCGCTAATAGTAAGGAAGTAGAACGTAAACAAGCTGTTAGAAGCAATATGAGGAAACTAAGCGGCTGTGTCCTACTTATGACATCTCGAGCGACTGCCTTACTATCAGAAAGCTTTTATTTTCATTTAGCTTGAAAGCAATTTATGAATGTTTTTATTTTTATAAAAAATTAATTGCTTACGCAAGAATAAAATATACCTATGAAAATAGCTATTTGGATACTTTTTTTCAGGAAGTCTAAGTTTGCTAAGAGGTACCATGTATAACGGAAGGCATTCGCCTTCATAATTGATATTTTCTGATAAAGTGGAAGCAAATGCCAACATAAATGCCCTTTAAAAGACAAAAGATACATTTATTACCATCTGCGGTGTATAAGACATTAAATAAAGACGCACGGCACCATCAACTGTAAGCATTACTATTATTAGCGGTGATATTTTAATTCAAATCTAAGCTTACAATAAAGGGTTATAGAAAAAATAAACAACATAAATAGTGTTATTGTCAAGGATAGACTTTAAATTTTTTCGTTTTATTTTGACATTGTTTCGATCAAATATGCACATGGCATTAAAAAAAAAATGTATATTTATTATTTTGATGCGTAAAAAGTATTAAGTCAGTAGTAGGTTGATATGACCCAATAGTAAGATTCCACTTCTAATGAGTGTGTGATGATACTGGATGACGTTATATAATTCCCACAGGTATTTGCAGGTAAGAATAACAACTGTATTGACTGTAGACTCCAGCCGGGCGTGTTTACATACATTCCTGGTCTATCACAAAACACACGCTGCTCACAACTCCAAACAATATTATTATTGTATTCTAGAATGTATTACATTCTCACGTCTTTTTGTGATATATACAAATATACGACCCAAATTATTTGCGAAATTATATATATATATAAATATATATATTTATTATTTACTGTAGGTGGCCTTCTCTCGTCAATAGGCGTGTTGTTTTTTTCATGACAATAGTCTACTTTGCTTACCAAGCGCTTTATATGTGCCTAGTTAAATTGGATAGAGTGTAATGCAAAGATTTGCTACTGTTGGTTGTTTCATATTTTGGCGTCCCTAAAACTTGCTTATCTTTTGTGAAAAACTCGCAGTAAAATTTTCTCTGAAAAACCTCCCTATTTAACGTCAGATATCTCCCATTAAATACAACAACGTCCATAACCCTAAAACGAAACAAAATATACAATTTCAGTTTTGAGTTCTTTTTAATGCTTACAATATCTATTGTGCAAGGTCCAGAATTATTTTAATATTACAGGAGTCTTTTAAGTAATATTTATTAAATGGTCTATTTGTTTTCTTATTTAAAAAAAGCATTTAATGTTTACCTTGTCTTGTATTTGTTATTGAAAAATTAAATACTATGTGATTTCACATTTTTACAGTTATTAATACGTAAGAACCTACTCCGTCGTATTACAAAGCTAAAAAGAATTTAATCAAATATACATTTGAGTATTTAATGTATAAAAAAGAATTATTCTAAAGTACAGTTATTTGGTTCACATCTTTCTCGACGCATCTTTTTTTTATTATTTATATAAGAACATTTACTAAAATTATCTATATTTTTACAAAAAACACACACGTTTACTCACGGCTCGCAAGCGCTCCATCATCTGAAGAAAGTATCTTCCACGAGTGTTATAAATAAAATTGACTTCACACGATCGACCAGTCCGCCAATCAGCAACTGCTTACACAACCAACCAGCCAGTTTGACTTCAGGGGTGCCTAATCTACCACACTGTACCAATGAAGCCTCCGAAAATATTATAAGTCGTTACAGTTATGCTTACTTTAAATTTGCATGCCCCTTAAACCTTACGTCGCGTACAATTTCAAAAGCAATGCCGTACTTAACCAAGACTACAGAAGTCTTGGCTTAGTGACGTCATATCCCGATTTTTTTTACTATCACACAATTCCTTATATGAAAACATAATATAAAAAACGAGGTACGACTTCAATAAACCATGGTTTACATATTATAGATCTGGTTTAGCCTGTTAATCCTGTAAGTGTATGTATCATACTTGAATAAAATTTATTGGGTTGGAACATATACAAGTACGTGTATTATGATATCGCTTCACGCAAAATCCTCGTTATCTGCTATAATTCGCTTATGATTATTATTGATTTAGATTAAGATCTATTAATGATCACATTAACATTTTTAATTCGAACAGTTAAAAAAATATAATTATAAGATATGATGTAAAGTAGTATTTCTAAATTTTTAAAATATATATATCAATTCCAATTTTAAGTGGTGATGCAATTTTTCGGTCAGCGTCGTGTTAAGAGACAGGAAATTATTTGAATATTTTTATTTAATCATACTTCGATAATTATAAGTGTACTTAATACTCCACGGCAAAGAAAGTATTCAAACCATAGTAAAAAGAAATCAATTATTTGATATGCACGCGTTTTTTTTTGTGTGGCTTACTATTTGTTTCTGATATTGTTTTTTGCTACAACACGTCTCGCTCTTAGAAATTCTACCGTGATTACGATCAGAGAATATATTATATCTCGGCAGAGGTTTCTTCTTCGTGTTCGATACAAGTTATACAGGGTGGTTTCATACATATTACAGACTTTTCAACCTGGCATTTATATTAGTATATGGGATACAAATGTTTATTTTTTATAAAAAATGAGAATGTTTCCAAATATATTGAATTCGTGGTTACCCTAGCACACGAAATTTAAACTCCTTGTGTACAGTTTCAACAATCACTGCCTCAATTACAAGGAATTTCACTGTGAGATCGTGACGTCAAAGTGTTGACATATCGATGTGTGATAGAATGATTATACATTTATTGAATTTTAGGATTATGCTTAGTGCTTAAACATGCCAAAATAGGATTTTGGTGAAAATAGTCGCGTCAAAAAAAAATTATAGTGGAAACAACAAAAAAATATTTTTTTTATTAAGGCAGTTGCTCCCAACCTTTTAATTGCCTCTGGAGTCCAACCGGACACCAGAGGCAGTCCATTACCTGGCGAAATCTTGTCATTTAATTAATTTAATTGTCACTTTATTTTGCTATGCCGAAAGTTGATTTTTTTTACAGATTATTGAAAAAACTATAAATTATATTTATCTAATTTTTATTATTTAATTAACGTCCATTTTCAGGGTAAAATATAATCTTGAAGATGTTGAAAAATTAGATAAAATAACGACTTTTCAAAACCAAAGTTTGTTTTTTTTTTAATTTTTAAATTATGCACATGGTTTATATTTCATCTATTAATTCCAATTGAAAAAAAGACTTTTAAATGTTTATGATTCTTGGAAAATGTACCGGACGAATCTCCAAATTCGGAATCGGAAAAACACATATTTATCATATTAATAGTAAATTTATAAGAAATAACAATATATCGTGTTCTGAAGAAGGGATGTATCAAACTTTTTGCATTTAAATATTTTTGATTGGTGCAGTCGATTTTTCGCAAAACGGACTAGAAAATGATCAAAAAAACTCGATTATGGGACCTAGACCCTTAAGGACGTGTACTTTTCAATGAAAATGCGTGTAGAAAGGTATGTAACAAGTTTGAATCACCTGTATGCTGAGGCATATGCAGAAGATGCCGCCTGCACCATCAGGCCAGCTTTCTTCACAGCTCGGCGGACCTAAAACCCAATATGCAAATGAAACGAGATTGGCGAGCGCATCTCTCTCGCTGGCGCTGTGTTATATAAATTAAGAGTGCTCCGCGACCGTACACTTACCATCACTTACAATACCAACATGCTTAACCTGCTCGTATTTTGCGTTACGTAATTTGAGGCTTTTGCGAAGATTTACCATGTCTTTGAGCATCCGTAATTAGATTATGAACTGCTGCTTATTAAACTAATTATTTTAGAAATTTTAAATTATTTTCAGAGTACACCCATTGAAATTTGGACTCAGGCCCGAGAATTGCGGCCTGATGATTCAATCTGAAGTCTTACTAAGAATATATAGTATTGGCGATCTCAACTAATTTTTAAAACAATGTCATTTAAATGGGCAATATTCTTCATCAACAAAACTTCAATAAAACATAAAATATCACCCTCTCGAGTGACTAAAAATAAAAAAACTCATGTCATCAAATTGCACACTAAAAATGCGTAGTAGTCAGTTTCTTGTCGGCAAAACATGTTTATTCTTGTGTAATAGCACCTTAGACACTCAATTTATGTGATTCTGTATACAATGTATAATTCATCAAATTCAAATAAGGATATTATTTTTAATTTAATTTATATTTCACTACCAAAAAAAAACATTTGGAAATTCTTTATAAGATAGCTACGTATTACATAATACAATTAGATCAATAGAAAGGTTATTAAAAAAATCCGCGATGCTCTGATATTTTTTTATTGTAACGTAGTAAAAAATTTAATTCGCCAATAGTAAATTACCATTTTTTTATGCGTAATTGTTGTTTAATTGTAGTAATTATAAAAATACATTCCTCTATTATAAATGTACAGTCATCTTTGATTTGGTAATTCAGTTCATTCTATGTGAAATACATGTACAGAATACTACAGTTAGGACATCCAAGATTTCATACATAATTCAAAAAGCTACCATTTCAGAATTGAGTCCTGTTTTATAAACAATTAAAAATAATTTGAAGAAACTTTTAATATTATATTAAAACCGATTTGATAGATTGTAAGCATTTTCAAAACATTTACTTTTATTAGGAATCTAAAACATGTTATAATTTTATGATTTTTCAAGTAAGTTAAATTGATAAGCATTTATCATTTCACCCGAAATCATCTAATTTAACATAACATCTCCGATATCCGTTCCTAACAAATATTTCCCTGTTTAACCTCAACCATACTGTACACAAAGATATGCGAAGGCTTCCGACCACTCGAATCCTCTTCAAGTCAAAAGCCCTTACAGCTCCATTGTGTCCTCGCTGGATCCTTTTGAAGAGTAAAAAAATCATAGAGGTTTCTAGAAAAAAATGTGCCTACTTGCACGGGTGTCTATTTTAACAGGGACTTGAAGAGACGCTGGAATCTAGTAGTATCTAAACGTAAATAAAGAAGGGCGATGGCTTGATTATATCCTTGAAACTTGGCTTATATTTCATGCACACAGAGACACAGGAATCTCCGGGTCGGCCCGGAGAAACAATCCGTGGCAGTTCTCCTCGTGTTGCGCCACAGACTCGGTGTGTGCAGCCGCGCCGTTTCCAATATCAAACACGGACACGTAAATTAATTTACAGAGATGCGCTCTCACTCACGAGTATTTCGTTGATTAATAACGGGGAATGCGAGTTGCCTGGCGAGCGTGGGTATTCTGCGAGAGCCTTGCGAATGCGAACGCGAAAGCGAAACGAAACGTGCCGACGACGTCGCCCTAGGAAACGTGGGCGAAACGAAGTCTATCACGCTCACTTATTGCTTTTACGAGTAAACATATATACCCAGGACAAATATTAGTTCTCTTGAGCTTATTTAAACAAACAATGGTTTATGGATTCTAAAATGAATTTAATAAAAAAAATTATAAACTAAAAAAAAATTGATATTTCATTAAAATTTGTTAATGTTTTTTTATCTTAATTGTAATGTAAGTTGTATTTTTACTTCATATGGCATATTAGTTTTCGGTGAGATTAACATTTATTGAAATATTATAGCTTTGTGGTCAAACTTTTTAAAGTATTTGTGATCGTATTCAGAAATATTTTTACACTCAATAATCGAATTCAGTTCAACTCTGGTAGGTAATCCATCAAAGAATATTTAATAAAAACAGTATATTAATTAAAATATAATTAAATAGTAGATCATCTGCCTTGTAATGTTAAAAGCATTGTTGTTGTCTTTATATTTTTTTTATACGTTATTTTACTGGGAGGTTCGAAATATGTGAAATTATATATTAGTGAAAAAAGTTTTTACTGTAACTATTCAATTTTTTTATGAAAAATTGTTTTGTTTCAACGTAAACATTAGTTGATTGTCGTTGTCGTTTATGGTGCTAAAATTATATGATGACAAAATATATTAGATTATGACATCATCAAATTATGGCTTATGTAGACTAAGTCAGTAAAAATATGGATGAGTTTTATGTTTTGACTTCGTTTCGTTATCCTAAATAACGAAGCGGCTGGTCTGTCGAGTGGCGGCGCAGAACTCCCCCCGCGGGCTGAAGTCACGCTTCCGTAATGCACGCAGGGCAATTAATCTGTATGTAAAGTAACAACAAGTAATAGTCTAGCATTTTAGTTGGCTATGAAGTATGAACCACTAATTGGGAATGAGCGATACCTGGCCACGCCGGGCCGCTGCCCGGACCCACTTTACACGCTCAATAATCAACATCGCATCCAAAATTGTATCATGCATATTCCAAAACTGCCCCATGGTCCAATGGTTAGCAACATAGCTCGTCGACTTGAAAACTTGAGTTTGAATTTTTTGGACGTTACTAGTTCACCAACATGCTATAATTAATATAACATATATTTTATGACGTCAGAAATTTTTTTTGTGTCTTTGTTTATTTGACGCTATTTATACTTGCTAACAATTTGCAAATGTGAAATGTTTTGACATGTCGTTGCGCAAGCTAGCAGGCTCCAGCAAGAGCTGCTGCAGCTCATGCAGTCCATTTGAAATGCAGATCTGCGCCAGGAATGCGCCGCCAAACACTCGAACTGAAGGAATCCCATTACCTGCGTTACTTCACCTGGGAAAGCCTCTAATGCTCGTGGTGCAGTTCTAACCACCTTTCACCTGAGCTTCGCCGCCTTTGACTGATTATCTTTCAATTACTATCTGATAATCTTTGAGTAAACGATTCATTAATAATACGAAAAAAAAAATTTGAATTTTTTCTTCACACAACTTTGATGCGGAAATACGGTGTACTTGTTTGCATTTCATTAAATTTTAAATATTCAAATTGATTTTTCTAAATATATAGTTTCATTTAGTGTAGGGTTTCTTTACTTTACGGTATAAGAATATTTACTGTTTGACGTATAATTTTAAATTTAATAACTTTTATCTGGTTTGCTAATTAAAAATAAAATAAAATAATAATTATTAACAGAAAAACGTAAACCTGTAAGTGCGTGTCTTTTTAAAAAATAATTTATCAGTATAAATTGATACGTTGTTAAATAATGACAAAATAAAGTCAAAATGATTTTAAAAAATAGTTATGTTTTCAGCATCTATATTTGTAACCGGCTGCATTAATTTAATATTTTTATTGGGTACTTGTCTTTTATCCGACCACCAAAAAACATTGTCCTATTGTTTTGCTTTTTTTTATTGGCAACAGTGTCTATTTTTTGCTTCTTTTGTTGGCAACAGCGAGTGTCGTCATAGAAATGAAAGTTTTTTTTCAATTTTGTATCATATATTTTACAAATAATGAAAAAACGGTTATCTTTGACGGTTAGGTTAGGTTAATACTTTAAATTAAATAAATAAACAATACGTGTTTTCTCGCCAATAGACACTGTTGCCAACAAAAGAAGCAAAAAATAGACACTGTTGCCAACAAAAAAAGCAAAACAATAGGACAATGTTTTTTGGTGGTCGGATAAAAGACAAGTACCTTTTATTGTAGTTAAGTATATTTACATTAAGCGTAAATGGAATTTGAATTGTATATGTGTGAATGCATTTCATTTATATAAAACCCCTCTATACTAATATATTATCATTTACTTAAATATTCATATCAAATAACACCTTAAGACATAAGCAATAATAAAAACAAATTCTAAAGATACCCAAAATGTAGTATGTTACTTTTTTATGTTTAATAAAACATAAAGCTTTTTTGTATATCGTATGCACACAGAGATTAATAAAAGTGAATTGAAACAAACAACACAAATTATATGAGGGGAACGTTAACGAAATTAAACGCCGCACTCTGATAAAATATTCTGTGATTCTCATTCTGCATTATTCGTGTTATATATACGTATTTAAATAAAATTGTATTTTAGAGAAACTCTCAACAGAAACCTTTTTCAGGACTCCTGAAAAAAGTTCTTCACTATAGTGTATACATTCAACATTTGATTATCAGCAACTTTGGCGTGGATTCTGAACTAAAGATCACATGCATCATAGATAAACAAAATTAAATTTTATCTAATTTTATAAACCGTTTTCATATCATTGAGTTGTCTCAAATTACGTAAACTTGAATTTTTTAATGTTTGAAATTTCTGATCACAAATGAATGCAAAAACTAATATTGTTTACCATTTCTAGCTACAGCAACAGTGTGAAAGCCGCTTGTTCCCCTTAGAGTAAAATAGCTTATTACTCGCTCTCACCGGGCGCGATGGTGTCCATATACAAACGGGCCGATTTTCGAAAGGCCGCGATGCAAATTTTGTAAATAAATCCACAAGTGGTTCTACTTGTTACGAATCTATTGCCATCTGATAGCGAGCCGAGCCGTTAAACGGTCTTGGAATGCAGCCTTGCTGAATTTTCAATCCTGTAAAATTCGCTTCACATTGTTCTGTAGCATAAACCACGCTCTGACCAAATCGTTTCAAAATACCTAGATTAAACCAGCCTCAAAGCCGCAGAAATATTAAATAATTACGCTTTGTACGTAGCACTATTCAATACAATTCGTTAATTTATAATTGCGTGATTAAACGTGAAAAATTCACGGGGTTTTAAACAGTGAATTGATTAAAAATTAAAAAATCAAACCAGTGCGGCGAGAAGACATTGTGTATAGCCAATTCAATTTAATATAGATTTTTCTTCACCATTTAGATTCGAGTAATCGATATATTGTAGGCCTATAATTAATACAAGATTATCACAATCCACATTCGTCATCCCTTTGGATCTTCAACATTCATGCAACGGCCATGACATTAAAAATTACATACATCTAGGTACATTGTTCACTGCTTCTGTGTAATTATTCAAAAACTAGATTAACTTTAACTTTTTTATTAATAATTTATCGTCAGGTATAAAATCTCCAATTTCACTAACTTTAAAAAAAAAATTCTTATAAATTAAAGTTAAATAAATAGATAATAAAAATGTGTACTTTAAATTTATACTAAATTGGGCTCTTTCGATCTATTTCTGGATAAAGAACCCTCTTAGTGGTGTGTTATTAGTCTCTGCCCCTACACATACAAAGAGTCAACCAAATAAAGTATAAATCGCAAAGATTTTTTCATTCTATCAATACCCATGGACACCCAGCAAATGATGATATTCAGACTTTTCTTTCAGCTTTCCAGCCATTGCATATAATTTTTTTTTATCTCATTGTTCAATGCTTGGTTATTGACTCAATTCAAGTTTCATCGTTGAATGTATCTCTACGTGATCATGAAAATTATTAACTATTTTTATGCATCTAACTGTGTTTATTCGGAAATGTTGTGTGGGAAAAAATATTATATATGTCATGTAAACCGTCGGAAGTAGGTTACATAAACCTAATTTCAGAAACTAAAAAAAATACTATTTAAATCGCTAGATAAGTTACTGACTTAAAAAAACTTTGTTTTTCTAGGCTACACAGTCACATTAATTAACGTATACTCCGACAAAATGTTTACAAAAAATTGGAAAAAAATGTATACGCTACCTGTGAAGTAAACCAATAAAAATATAACCTAATTATTTAGGTTATACATCCTTTTTTTTAACATGTCTCAAATATATTTAAAACGAGTATGGTTATATCCACGTAAACAGAAGTGGCTCATTTCGAGCCTAAGGCAATTCTAAAATGTTCCGATTATATTTTTACATTTTAGTAGAGCCCTAGCCTCTCTCTTGTATTCTACCATATTACTTATGTATTCTGGTATTATTTCAATTGAGTGAATATCAATTTCTTTATTTGCAGCATTTGCCGTCAACTTCGCGATGTTCTCGAGTGCCGTCTTCACATTCTTCGTCATCGACCTCCTCCGAAGTGGCAACTCCAATTCCAAGTAAGTAATCGGTTAATTGTATTCATATATTTTGGCGGTCGTTTTAATTATTAGGTGTTTCTAGTACCAGGACCTAAACGTTAGGACTTTACTTAGCACCAGTGTATTTGTATATACAATGTTCGCAAGTTTGTATAGGAAAATAGTTATATATGTATGTCGATTTTTTGATTGAACGTCAATCAGATGCATATTTATTACCCATTACGGGTTTATTATATTATTACTAGCCAGGGGATGTGGGTTCAAATCCCACACAAATCACGATGATATTTTTCTGAGAGTTTCTATAAATTATCTTCTGTATATGAACTAATGTGCCTAATCATATTAGGAAAATAGTTAGTATCTGAAACTAGGATTATGATACTGTTTTTATCTTGTTTTGAGATACCTTATAAATAAACAGATTTTTTGTACTTTGCATACCGCCTCACTCTGATAATTAGAAAATGCTTTTAGTTTCTTTGAAAGAATTGTGAATTAACCGCATTGGTATAAAAATCATTCAGTCTTAAAAATACGTATCACGATTGTGACTCAGGCTTTCGGATCAAAATCTGACAAATCCGTATTTTCCGTGCATCCGTGCATTCGGCCTTCTTTGAACTGCATCGTCCCCGCCACCCTCTCCGCCCCGCCCCAGTTCCTCCTCCAGCGCTGCGCGATCAGCTCATCCATAATGCATGTCCGGAGCCATCTCCTCACGACGGGCACGCCCGGCACGAGGAGCGCGCCCGGCACGAGGGGCTGGAGTGCGCTGTCTGCTATCCGCCGCGTTCCCGGACGGAGAATGCAGATCTCGTCGAGGCGTCATGTGTCAGATCATCAGCCCTGGGAAAGCATCTTGGATGTAGGACCTGATTTGTTCACTTCCTCGAGTTCTATATTCTAAAAGAATCAGGTTCTATATTCTAGAAGAGATCCTTGCAGATGACCTAGGCAATTCAAGGACACTGTACACTGAGATCCTTGGGTTGTGACGCATCTGAAAGACTAGGGAAGCATCATTAAAAATATGCATAACCACTAAAAACGAAATCTTCTAAAAGCGACAGTGCTCTCTTTAAAATTTATAATCATCATCTCATATTATTTACGATATTTCTATTATTTTGCAAATTTGATCCTTTGAGTACAACACCGCTTTGTTGTCTAGTATTTAGAATGACAGCTTATCGATTTCGCAATCGTTTTATCCAACCATCATAAACATCAAGATAGCCCACAAGTGTCTATACATATAAAACCAGTTAACGTTGCTTCTAAGTAACTTTGTAAATCAGATTTACGTTAAACATTACTGCGCTCCTGGGTAAAGTGCACCAAAGCTGAAGTGTGCCCTAATTTTGAAGTTCCGCCTGCGCGTGTACCTGTATTTTGTATCGAATAACATCGGTAGGTAAATAACAATAAATCGCAATAAGACGTCAAGTGCATAAATGTGCATGCGTGTTCACCGTTTTACTTTCGAAAGACCTCCCTTCAAGGCTCTCGGGACTGCAGGCTTAAAGTTATATCAAAATGCAATTATTGTTGCGTGAATGAAAATATCCTTTTATTTAATGCGCTGTTCGTTCATTGCCAGAACTTCAGGTTTCTAAAACCTCACTATAATTTCATATTAAATAAATATAACTGTCTAGAAATAACAAAAAACAAAAATTGGTTTAACGCTAAGATATGTGTAAATGACTTGTACTTTTAGAGATACTAGATTCTTATTAGAACTAAATCAAGAAGATTTAACCGGATACTTGCATTTATGTATAGCGTTAACTCATACTTTCTTAACTTATCAAAGAACTGTTTATCACGCTGGTGAATTAATACAAATCTTGAAAACAAATATTAAAGTTCATATACCACTCTCATTAACAAAATATACAAGCTTTTACAGATATGTATTCATAGGTTTTGGCAGCCATTGCTTAGGATTTTTTTTGGGTGAACATCATGAAATGATAAATATTTAAATTCCTGAAGGTAGTCTTAAAAATCACTTTGCAGCATAACACCCAAAAAATCGAAGCTTTTATAGAGTTAATGCTGTTGTAATTTCTTTCCATATTTGTAAAATTATTTGTTTTCTATGGCGTAACCTACCCTGAAATAAATCTTTCGTCTCGAGCCCCATCGCCCTGGCCCCTGCATCAGATAAACTCCGGCGATCCGCGCGGAGACACCTGCGCTCGCAGGCCCGCACTACCTGCCTGCTATACTCAATTTAATTGTTAGCAATAAATAAATAACATTACTAACTTACAAATATTCTCTAATTTAAATTGTGTAAATCGCTTCAAAAAGCATTGAAAAAAACATAAGGATTCAAGTACCATTTGTAACCGTGCGAATTCTTCAATACGTCCGTAACATCTTAATAATCAACACATAAAAATTCTTTCAACTTCTTTCTCAAAAAAGCTTGGTGAACATCTCACTGCGTATATATTTATCATGTGCCAGTGTTATTATTAAGATAGGCATTGGATGCGGATTTTGCGAATTAACAATTCTTTCAACAATATCATCTACAATATTTCGCTTTTAGCAAAATTTGATAGTTTCATTCGGTATTTTTTTTTGAGTGCCTGATCCTCAGGTAGAGCGGAAAATAACGACGGAATGAAAAGAGAATTGATATTTTTATTTCTTACCCAAATTATTATTAACATTTTTCTAGCTAAAGGACTTTGGGGTCATACTGGATACATATTTATCAATTATGCACATGTATTCAAGGATTTAATTCATACAATATTTTAGGTAATTATTTCGCTTATATGTATACGTTAAGTTGTTTATCACATTACAACATAAATAAATGTTGTTTTGACAAGTTTACGTCTAGTCCGTTACGTTCTCCGTTATCTAGAATTAAATTTATGACGCAGAAAGATGTTTAAAACACCGGAGTCTGCTATACAAAATACTTGTAACAACTTTTAATTAATTTCATGCATTTACGTACATGATATTTTCAAAAACATTATCGCCATCATTCAATATTGTATTATTATTATTTTTTTAATTAATAGAATAACTTTCACGCTACAATCGAGTATTCATTCAATTTTTATAAATAATAACGTTCAAATCTATTTTACCTTTGGTCTATTGGTTTAAGGTTTTGTTTATGAAAAGCTGCTGAAAACTAATAATTAAGTTTCCTAAAGGAGCCACTAACTCATATTTCAAAATAAATAAACGTCTAATATAACAAAGCAATACAAATATTTTTTAGTATGACTTGTTAAGTCACCTAATGAAAATTTACCTTTAGTGTAGCTCGGGTCATTAGATTCGGAGAGTGATAGACATGTAATACAAAATCTTTTATGTAGATTCTCATCAAAATGATTCTGATATTTTAAATCTATTGTCGTCAACACGACGGAAGTCTATTAACAACTTAAATAAATTATTGTTACAAACCGTTACACTTTATTTATCATCAACGGAATAAACGAACCTGCCATTAGTTAAGAGACCTAAACATATTTTTGAAAATACTATTCACCACTGACAGGTTATTTGTTCATCATTTTATCACACTTTTCTTATAATAAAATCTTTTCCTCTAGGGTATTTACACGTCACTTACTTGATTGACATATTCCCATTAAAATTCACAATAGACTGTTTGGTTTTCCATATCACAGCTCAATAAATAACATGACACAGGCATCGGATATAGTAAATAATGAATCAAGATTTACACATGAACACTAAGGTCATGGTTTCCATGTATTTTAGAGTTCATTGACCTATTTGTCAGTAAATTTTAAAAAATCTATACATTACATTTCCCTTTTCCCTACGAAACTGTCATTCCAATGTTCTTATTTGGTTGATTGCAATAGAATATCTACTATAATAATAGCCATTGTGTGTTTGTTTGTATGTGTGTATGTTTCGTTTTTCCGTTCTGTATAGAATATCTTAAAAGATACAACGCTGATTTTTTGCACATAAGTTAAGTAAATTTTTCCGCAGCTATGTGCCGAATTTCAAGACGATAGGATAATATTTTCATTCATAAACTTTAAAATATGCTTTAGCGAATTTCAATATGTACGAATTATATGATTCACTTCTTCGCCGCGAGATGTCGTTCACCGCGAGAATTTCAAATTTAGAACTTTTACAAAAAAAAATACGTCATTTTGTGACGGGCTACATTGCTAGTATTTATAATAATTAATGAAAATAAGACCTCCAGCCGATAAATTTAAATCCCTTGAAGGTCACCCAATTCACTACGAGATGGTTACTTTTCCTCAATACTTTTCTAACATCCCCAAGAAACAAATCTTTTATATAAATATATATATATATATAATATAAATTCAATATCGTAAAACTTTCTTCTCTCAACAACTCGATTGTGGTTTATTTAAATGGTGCAATACATGGCATACATCGTTTTGTTGTCGGTTCTGATAAATAATTGAATAAAGCTTAGTCTTATTAGTATCAAAAATCTTAGTGATAATTTTCAGTGGTCTCGAAAATCATTCGGTATTATTTATAATTACTCTGAAATCTATTATTTTGTTATTAGTTCTCTAGTTCTGTTCTGTTTTATTTGTATAAAGTACATAAAACAAACAAAAAAAAACAGTTCGCTCTGTGCGTGGGTATCCGCATAGAAGATCTTGTATTCACTGGTCTAAAGTGTCGTCATGTTCTTTAGAGACACGTTGTTAATTCCATTAGGCCATACACCTGAAAGGAATCGGACGGGATCGACTGCAATTAGAGAGGTTCCCATACAAAAGTGTGTTCGGACATGTATCAGTTTTAAACATAATTAATTTCTGTTTACTCTGTGTTTATATGTATTTGATCTAAACGGCTCGTGGTATTCTAGCTATCAAAGTAATCGAATTTATTATTTATTATATATTTAATTAATTGTCCTATGCGTGTGTTAAAATAGAACTGATTTAATCTGGCTAACAGTTTTTAAATACGAGCGTTTTCGCCTTTAAAGGTTTCAGTCTAGTTGGACAGTCTCAAAAAATTCAATTGTCGTAATCCTTATTAGTATATTTGACAATTCATTTGTAGAAAACTCTGACTTTTCAGCATTTTTGATAATTTATTTAATAGTCAAAAACACAGCATTAATACTTTACACACTCTATCGCTCAGTGTGTAATAAATGTTGTGAAAGCCTAGAATCCTTATCTTCACCGCAGTACACCTGCTTGATTTTTCATTGTGTATCCCTAGAATCCAAATTGGAACTACAGTGCGCCTGCTCAATTTTTTGTCGCCCTAAAATCTAAATCGGACTTACAGTGCGACTGCTTTATTTCAGCGTAATTGTCCGGCCATTACCGATTCTGTCGGTGTTCGAGTCAGCGCAGTTCTCTAGGATGAAATTGGTGAATTGCTCGCGTCTGGAATTTAAATCTTGACCTCACTTTGGAGAAACGCATCTGCCCGGTCGTAAAACACTCAAGTCTGATTCGAGGAGAATACCGGATTAAACTGAGTCACGGTTAAGTCTATTGGGAAAATTTTATTGTTTCATTGCCTGAAAATTTACGGCAACAGTAAAGAATATGTATTTTGGGCATAGAATACCTGTTTTTTTGTATTTTTAGTTGTATTATAAATTGACGGGTTACAATATCATTAATCTTTCAAACGTCATAAGAACTTCGTCGCTGCATGATTGGAAACTTTTATTTGGTTTTCAAATTGTGCTGAACAGGTCGCTGTTGTTTTATTTTTAGCTTTAAAATGAGTTTTAAGTAGACTACGATATCCATTAGATCAAAATTTTTCATGATCAATATATTTCTTACAATAGCTTCAATAGACAAATAGATAATTTTAGTACGCACAGATAAAAAAAACACTTCCTATATACCTTACCTTAAGTTTACATATGCAAATAGGCTCATTAAGTAAAAGGTAGCTTTGATCTAATTTCAGTCATAATGGACGTAACGAACTTTTGAATTCAAACTCTCACCTGTTTATACGTCATCAAATACAATTTGTATTAGAATTACGTTTATCAAATTTTACTATAATATGTGGTCATAATACAATACAAAATTCAGTCTGAAATCTAGTTTTATGAATAAATAATCTTCGATCCAGTGATCGACCAATATTTACAGTATATTACTGTTTATTTTAGTCCAACACTCAATGTGTTCATAACCCACTTATTTACTCCATACGACTATTCATTGAGTTATTCGCGGTACCTTAAATTTTGATTTCGAATACCTCTATATTACGCAATGAAAAAAAATTCGAATAATTCCACCATTAGATGTAAAGCACATCTAAAACATAGTCTGCTTATTTAGAAATATCGCATTAACTTAAAATCAAAGCACTCGCTTTGCCACAATAAATCCAGTTACTTAACTAAAAAGCTGCACTCAAAATGATTTTAAACACTTAGCAAGATGGCGGCAATCGGGTCAGCTGTAATGACCGGCGGGGGACAGCCCGTCTCCTTGGGAACATCACGACGTTTCCATGGTTACTATGGTTACCATGGTAACGCACTCGATCGCATACAATAAAACTAAATCGAAGCCCGCAATCCACCCGGCGCGCTGCAAAAGCGAAAGGCATTCCTATCGTCCGCTGCATCGCTATTCTCTTTATTCCATCAGTTAGCAATGAAATATAATCATGTTGTTGTACTAATATACTATGCAATACTTAAACCACGGTTTGCTTAAGCTCGGCTTACTGGGTCTGTGGTGGGTAACGTTGTAGATGACGAAGCAAACTTTGCAAAAATAAATCTTAAAAATACATTAGTAAGACGGTTTATATTTATCACTAAAACCACTTAGTGGTCTAGTGGATATCTTATATGCTTTTCTACAATAGAGTATCGGGCTCTAATGTGAATAGAGAAAGCATCTTCTTTAAACATTTTATAATTACAAATCGTCCCCAGATTTTATCGGAGAGCCAACATTTGCTACTTACTTCAAACCACCTGTTTTTCTACGCCTTCCGCTTTTGATCTCCTATTTTATAGAATGGTGTACTTTTTATAAGCTTCTTATTTTAGTATATTTTGCTATTGGAATATATATTAACTACTGATGCATGAAGCTTTATATACCTATAATTGTAGTTTCCCTTATATAAGGTCGTAGAAAGTGGTAGCATCTCTCTTTCAGAACATATTAATAATTATGGCTCAGTACGGCTCATTAAGCTAACGTGAAAGGCAGGAGGTAGCAGATGGATACAAAAGATGTTGACGAAACGTCTGTGTGTTGAATGATTATCACCCGTTAGTGAGGTCTCAAGGTGCTTACATTGTTTTTAAAGATCTCCTTCGAGGCGTTAATTGAAACCTCCAACGACGGACAATGGAGTTCATTTAACACCATTAAATCCTGAAAAGGAATGCTCTCTTTTCATGGCTCATTGATGCGTTTGTGAAGGGAGCTTATGAATGTATTATAGCAAGAATCAATTGAAAATAATAAGCTCCGAGCTTCTTACAACATAAATTATATTAAATATAGCCCTGGCATAAATCAAAGTAAATCTTACAAAAAATATACCGATCGCTTTATAAAAGAATTCACACAATACAATACGTCTTCGTAAATTTAAAATATTAAATATATTCATTATCAACAAACGCGACAATAAAAATTATGAAAACAATAATAATAAAGTGAAACGCACTGCAAAAAAATTTAGAATAAGTGTAGGCTCAACTATTTATTATCAAAGCACTTATTTAAATAAGTTTTTAAAGTATTATTTGGTGATATTTTTATTATTTTAATAATTCTGCAAACACGTGTATACAATAAAGTTTGACAGACCTACGGTTCAGTAAACTCAGTAAACTTCCTGTTGCGACAAATTTTTTAGCTCACTTACCATGGCATGATATTTTTTCGTCTCTTATGAACACTTTAAAGAAAAATCACTCAATCACCATGTTCAATTTTTTCAAGTGACAACGTATTTTTTTATGTGCCAAAAATTAATGAATGTGTTTTTTTTTTTATTATTTAGTTAAAATTAATAACCTATGTAATTTTTATAATGAAAAAATCGATTGAATTATCATATAATATATAGCATAGTGCTTGTAATAAAAAAGCGTTTTCAATGTAATTAATTACGTAAGCAAATTGCTACTGCTCATCTTCTAGCGGTGGCCATGCAAAGGCGAACAGGAAGCAACTGGGTCATTCAAACAGCCGTTCGCAATGGAGCGAAGATCTCCATTTCCGGTTAGGCGGCGGTAACGATCAGCTGCTCGCGCGAGGGTCCCCGTTAGCGGCCGCGGCCAGGTCGGGGGTCACCGGCTGCAGCGCGTGTGCGGACTCGTTACTCGTTACTAGTTACTCGTTACTCGTTACTCGTCCCCCATGCGAGGAGGTCACGCGGATTTATAAACCTGACAATGCAGCTTGATTTACCCACACGCCGACTTGTAAGCCGCCAGCGTCACGTCGGTGTGACAGACATGATTTTAACTGCTTAGTCGGGGACCAAAAAATTTGCTATTTTTTTTTTGATTATTTTAAATATTAAGATAACCCAGAAATACTAGTTGTGTATCGATATCTCCAGTAAATGCCTGAGGTATGATTCCGCTCAGGTGTGTTTCGCAATGCCGGCGAGCCTTCAGCCGCGCTCACCGCTCCTCGTTATTAATAATATATCTGCTGGAGGTGTCTCTGCGACATCCCGCAGTATTGCCTGCTTCTAATTAAATACCTTTCGGCTATCGGCCTGGTGTGGGCGGCTCAGGCCGACTTCTTGCTCAATATGGGTGCTGGCACAGGACCGAAACCACCAACGAACCGAGGCATATCAAAAAATAACTGATTTACTTATATACGATTTGTTTTCAGTTTTTGCTGAATATTTTTTTAAACTTATTTTTATGCTACATAAAAATATTTACTAAAACAGATATATGCATATTTGTAATAAACTATGCATTATACATGACTAATAGTCAAACCTATATATCGTCATAATAAAATATTATCTATTTTGGAATATTCAAAAAAAAAACTATGAAAAAAGCACTTTATTTGCGCCAAAATATCTAAAAAAAATACTGTCATTTTTAGTATATTTAGTACTTAAATAAACATATTCGCTTGTATTTGCAAACATTGTATATATTTCGATAGACTTAAAAAAAATAGTTTAGTGCAACCGACGTAATAAAATCCACAATCCAATCGCGCTCTCAACACCACCAATATAAGAGTTAATCAGGTTGTTATTACTACTAATAAATTATATTCCTACCCTGCTTATGTAATACTAGGCATTCCAATCCTTGTATCGTCGCAATCAACCTGCGGCTGAAATGATACCTGAAATATAACTCCATAAAGCGAACTGACTAAACGATAAATATAATAATCATGCACCTGAAGAAATTAGAATCTAAATACTGTTACCTTATGTCTATATTTATCTTACAGGCACCATTTGAAAATGATTTATTTTTGTACGAACTATCATGAGTGTTTACATTTATATAATAACCAATGTTTTTTTTATTTTGTCACTTGCCAATTATGTGGCTCCAATAAGCTTGATTTCCCTAATTAAATCATCGTACCCACTCGGCGGTCATAACTCAAGGATTTCCTTTCCAAATCTTTATTTAAAACAATACAAGTGCACAAATCACGGCGTGGGTAATTGTGAAATCAGTTGTATTTTGACGTCATCATTCTGAAGATGTCTTCTGCAGATGAAGACAAAATACTTAAAAATATGATAACAAAAATAAATAATCACCTAAAAGCCTCAAACCTCAAAAATCGTAGGGGTGTAACAAGAGGAAGTAGTATTGCATATAAGAACGGAGGGACTACAAAAAATGAGTAAAATTGCATTACAAAAAATGCATTTTAATTGTAATATAATTATTATGATTGAGCATATCACAAAATATTTTTAAAAAAGGGATTGCACTTCAAGTGCTTTTTTCTAAGGCAATCAAACTGAAGAAAATAAAACAATTTTTACGTGGATATAATCAATCTAGTAATCTTAGTCTTATTTTTAGCATTAGCAATCTTCCGTAACATGACGATCCTATTCTAAAATAAAACGAATCCGATAAATGCCATGCAAACACACAACACCAACAGACAGTCACGCGCAATGGAGAAGACCGGCTCGTGTATTAATAGTAATTACACGTCTAGCATCTGCATTCAGCGTGGATTTGTCCATGTGAGGTGCAAGATGCTGGTTAGCGAGACGCTTTATCAAATGGCTGGAAAGCGGATCGTGTGGAATCTCTGAATCTACAATGCGCACAAAACGCAGTATTTTTCGAGAATTAATTGATTGTCGTGCGCTTGTGATATTCGCGAGCGTGAGGCGAGAGGCCCGCCGAGTATTATAAAGCCCTCTGCACACGAAGCAACAAATCCAGCCACCTACTTGCAGTTAGCCAATAGCGTCCTACATTTTAGGCAAAAACATTTTTAAAAATACTTCAAATAAAGGGACGTTATTGGCTAGCTGCAAGTTGTTGGCGCGATTTGTTGAGGCCTTAAGGACCTCTCACACAGGCCCTCCACTGCCTCCGTCGCGACTCCTGCAGGGGCCGTCCCCCATCACGCAGCTGGAAAGTGTGCCAAAACTTATGGGGAGTCTTCCCATATAAGAACTGAAGCTTTCTAACGCGCACTTAGCAGTATTCTATTAAGATTCATAGATAATTTATAGGTATTCACAAGCTAACATCTGAGAAGATATGGATTGAGTACTCGTACTATATATGTATATATATATTTATATATATAAGACTAGGAACCGTGGATCTGACAGAAACAATGGCGTTGCTCTAAAATTGTAAAGAAACGACAATTTAAGTCTATCGTCCACTTCACTTCACTTTAACTCAAATTATTACTAAAATCCTCATTTATCTCTCTAGCCACAATGAATGACAGCCGATTGTCGTTTTTATCAGCTATCAGCCGATGGCTGATAAAACAGTAAACA
This sequence comes from Atopsyche davidsoni, assembly GCA_022113835.1. Classification (NCBI taxonomy): domain Eukaryota; kingdom Metazoa; phylum Arthropoda; class Insecta; order Trichoptera; family Hydrobiosidae; genus Atopsyche; species Atopsyche davidsoni. The sequence continues at coordinate 899,485 of JAILWY010000006.1, read as the reverse complement.
TAAGGACGTTCAGCGTCGGCCAACAGAGTCTCACATAATCTTAAAGCAATATAATTGCTTTACATATATACATACATATAGCATATAGCTACAGCTAATTGTTCAAAGAAAAATCGAAGGAAAAGGAGCTGTACCTCCGACTTCCACCAATGTAAGGAAATCGAAGGTACAGCCGAATCAATGAGACTGACCCAAGATAGGAATATATTCAATAAAATGGTCACTTATCTATGAGTAGAGGCTCTATTAAACTAAATATATAATATATATAACAATATTTTTAAATAAAATACTTGAGTGATTTTCCACATGTTCGTTTTTATTTGTGACCGGTTTCGCCAACCTTTCACGTTGGCATTATCAAACAGAGTGAGATTTTATATAATAATAAGCAATTAGGTAAACAGTTGTTAGAGGGAGAGGTTGTTGGAAAGAGAGAGAGAGTGATTGTCAGGTGGTAAGGGCTAATGTGATTTTAATGTACCTGACAAGTGGAGGATTCTATATAATTGCTAATTTTGTGAACAAATGTAGTGACTTCGGGGTGTAATTAAAAACGAGCATGTGGAAAATCACTAGAGTATTTTACTCAAAAATATTAAAGTGGAATTTCACCAAGTACTCTCTGTCAAAAATATTGAATATATAACAATGTCACTCTACAAAAGCATCATCGAACTCGTCTAAAAGACTAAAAAACTCGTTAGTTGTCTCGTATGCTTTTATTTAGGTTATTATAACAGAATTCTCAGAAATAAATATAACTAGAATCTATCATAAAAAACATTTAAAACTAAAAATGATTCATTGAGAGGACAATAGAGTTCTCAATATTTCAATGAAAATGTCTATAGTCTCGAAAACAATTAATTTTTATTTATATAACATCTGTATGAATGTCAAATAAATATAGAATTGACTTCCATTAGAATAAACTTCCGCACTAATTATAATAATTTCGATTAATATTATAATATATAAAATGATGAGATAATTATTTTTTTCAAATGTTTGTACACTATACAGGTTATTGAAAACGAAAAAAATCTATCGGAAGCTAACATGAACTTTCTGATCAAATATTTTTCAACTTCCACGCAAATACAAAATGTTTTAATTGGTTATTGGGTCTTTAAAACTAACCTGTTTTTATTCGTTCAGACTTAATAAATAATAGACAGTTAATCACGTCTACTGAGAAAAGTGAAAACATATAAATCACACGAAAAAATAATAAATTTACTCAACAAGAATTTGTTATCTTTTATAAGAATACACCTTTAAAACTACGAGTTTGATAAATTATTATTAGACGTATTTAATTTTATTAATGGTATCAGTCATGTTTTGTGAAAAATAATTAATTTATAGTGTTTTTAAATAAATCTGCGTTCTGAAAAATATTTAAAAACTAGAATTTATTAACTATTTTATATTGAACTCAAACTTCTTGGTTGACTACGATTTTTTTCAATCACTGAACCACTTAGTTATTATATGTTTAAATATTTTTTTTTTATATATATATTTATATTAAACTCCATTGCTGACACGTGTGAACTTAATTTCCAGGTAGGCACACTTATTGATATCTAAAAATAAACACGAATATGGAGTGCTTAGATTCAAAAGCTTATATGTCAAAGTACCGCTAGGTTTTATTTATAATAACAGATGCCGTTAAAAATGCCAACCCAAATCGTGTACAGCACTTAATTATACTTACAGAATAACTAACCTTTCCGATTCGTTCATTAAACCTCCTTTATTTATTGACTCAGTCAAGTGTCATCCAAAAACAAACTTCTTATCCATTCACAGGCGACCGCCGCCCACCGAAGTGTGAGGAAGACAAACGACACTTTTTCGCTTTTTTTTTCTCATTTGAACATCATGAGATGTCGTGTGACCACAAACTCGTGTATTTTTAGTAATTAAATACAAAAAAATTAGAAGTTTAGATCCAAGCGTTTGCCACAGCTTCTCTCATCCGTTCCGAGGCAAAGTTAGCTTTATTCACGACAAACTTGTATATGCTGTGCAAGTTTAGTTTCTTGGCATGCATTGCCTAGAATTATTTTCACTTTATTTTTAAATATTTATTTTGTAACATATTAAATGAAATACTTTGGTATTATGTTAAATGAAAGGTGCGTTACTATTAAATATATTTATTTGAATTGCTTGCGTTTTCAACATAGTCGATATACACCGAATTTTTTAGGTAAAGAAATACGTACAATGAAGATGGACAATGCAAACTAAAAGAATGAGTTGATTTGTGTCGGCCAAGTTTTAAACGACTGCTGAGATTAAACAAAAATAAAATCTTTTTTCTAATTAAAGCATGCACAATGAATAGTAAAAATTACGTTGTAAGCACCTTCAAAGAAGTGTTTTAACAGTTAGAAATCATTTTTTTAGGTTTTCGTCGTAAATACGACAGAATTTTTTTTATTTTTAATATTCGTAATTAATACAATAACTTATTATGTCGGGGTGTAAATCTGACTCCGAGGGATATTCACCTCAGCATCACCGCAACCCTCTGTAAGTCGTGTTACATTATCACGGCAACTGAAGATTCATTGCTCATCATTTCTCATAAATAAAAATTTATGGCACGTCTTCACGAGAGCGACGTCTACGCTTTTGTCTTTCCGGCAGTAATCCGGACAAATGGCCGCGCCATAACCGGCCAGAGACAATCCCATAGAGCGGGTCCATTCAGCGGCCATTCAGCCGGGGACAAAGTCAGGCTTCTCCGGGACCGGCGCCGCCCACCGCTACCGACGCCGGCACTAATGACGCTCCCCGTGCCTCGTCGGAAGCCACCCAAGCTAGTAACTGTCCCAGAAGACCTCTAAACACACTACAAACTGTTCATATAATATTTTTAAAATTAAATATTGGGAGCTTCCCGGGTCCCACCGACCATCCTCAGCTCGAAGCCCTCGGATGAGAGGTCTCATCTCGCCATCTACAAAGTGACACTTGGATTAACGGGATCCCGACCTCCAATCCACATTGATTTTCATCCGAGTTTAAAGTTTTGAGGTAGGTCTTGGTTTTAAAATGGGTATACACCCTTAACTGGAGTCACCTACCGGCGTCATCCCCCCGCCCATCCTCGGTCGTCTCCCATGAAATGTCGTTGTTGCCTTTGTGAACTGGCTTAAATTTAGCCAGCTCCCCCAAAGGACTCTTGTAGTTATGCATTTGAATGCGGGCCTATCTACGAGTCCTTCGCGGATTTACCGGACCACACTCCTCTCCAAGATACAGTGCATGCCTTCACGTCGACGTGATCCGTACCGGGAAGCTTGAATAAGCTACTGAAGTGCTGCAGGTACGCTTCCTTCCGGTACTTGGTGATCTTAAGGGCGTTTGTCTGGTCCAAGGGCTGCGATGCAGATACTATCTGAGCGTCCAGGATGAGGCACCGCCCTCCCTTGAGGGCAACGATGTCCGGACGAATATGCCAATATATTCAAATGCCTTGTCCCTCGACAACATATAAATATTTAATTGGCATAATAAGTACGTTGTTTCACTTATAGAATAAAAATTCTTGCTAAGTACCAGTGATTCGTTGGTATAATTGGTAATGCACCGGCCATGAAAGCTTGGGGATGTGGGTTCAAATCCCACACAAATGTTCTTAATCATTATCAATAAATATTAAGGTATATTTCCATGTTTTAATAGTTGACTCGACTAGTTTTGCCAAAGTCTGGCATGCTCAAGCATAGAAGCTCTTGTGATTCCAATCCAAATAAAAATATTTTTTTAAATTAAAATTCACCGAGTTTTTTTAAGTGCACATTGAATTAGGCATGGTTTAAATAAGTCAGATCTTACTAACTATTAAACAATGTTACTAAGATGTGACATAACACATTTAAGCTCAATTCGGTACAAATTCATTGCTTTTAGGGCTATGCTTACTATACTGTATGTGCTTCACTCTGGTTTTTCTATTTTTGTTATGAAGAGAAAACGTGTATTAAAAATTAAAAAGCTATTGATTACAAGAGTCGAGGTTGCATTTTAAGAGAACTGGTTTGTTTATAGCATTTTATACCATCTCATCTCAGTGCATAAAAAACTTATTAATTACAAATAATATTAACTCTGCAACAAAGTTGCTGTCTCTTTCGTTCGATTACATGACTTAACGCGTGTTCTGTTCGGAATAATAATTTTCAGCGTAGAACCATTCCGCTTATTATGCAGGCTTATGATCCGGCCAACGGGAGCGTGACTGGAACAGCTGATCCGTGCGCCGTCCAAATTGACAGCTGTCAGATAAATTGTTCCCAGTCCGTCTTCATATATCTTCGCTCAAATGTGGGAAACTGTAAACTGGAAACTGATTTACCAACAGAGTCGACTTCATTTTTTTCCCTCGCTCGATTTCGAATTTCCCGTCGGTTAATTTTAGCGTTTTGTGGAATTAACGACAGGATATTGAAAAGAGTGTTGCGAATTGCGAATTTGCAATTACGGTGATTAAACGACGTGAGTGTTTTTATATATTTTTTTTTACGTCTTTTCTTAAGGGCCTAACTCTCATATTCGAGTTTTTTTGACCATTTGCTTGTACCTATGGTAATCTTGAAGATGTTGAAAAATTGGATAAAATGACGACTTTCAAAACCTAAGTTTGTTAAAGATATTTTTTTTTTTTATTTTCAAACTAATCCCAACAGGAGGATTTATAATTAATCTTGTAATTCCAATTGAAAAAAAGAGTCATAAATGTTTAGGATTCTTGGAACTGGAACATCGCGAAACTCCAATCCCGAAACTTCAATCGGAAAACACATATTTATCATATTAAAAGTAAATTATAAGAAAAAAAAAATTAAAATGGCTGTAGAAGAAAGGATGTATCTAACTTTCTGCATTTAAATTTTTTTTGTTTGGTGCAGTCGATTTTTCGCAATAGGTACAAGCAAATGGTCAAAAAACTCGAATATGAGAGTTTGGCCCTTAAGCTTTTTTTAAAAAGTTATTATTTCAACGCTTTTTGATTTGAGACTTTTCAGTGTAGTGTAACATTAAAATTTAACGATTCAATCAAATTTGGCTGAAAACATTTTGTGGCAAATAAATTATTTTTTGGTGATGACTTCACATAAAAACTGTTATGTTAAAATGTAAGGAAACGCAATGAATTAACAATTGTACAAACTGTAAGTAAGTAAGCAACTCCCAGTGAATAACAAACAATTTAAAGAATTATGTGGAATCAGGAATATTTGCAATCGGTTTTCTTATCGTAGATACCATTTTAGCCAATAAAACATAGCCTCCAAAAAAGGATGTTAAATGCATAATTTTTAATCCGTTCACGGACAAGCAGTTTTTTTTTTACTCAACATATTACATTTAGATAGTTCGCCTCACCGGCGCCTGTGTTACGATTTACTACGATGCGTTTCCAAATAACGGTTTGCTCGAGTCAAAACCACGAAGTTATATATAAATATATAGCCTCAGGTATTTACAAACTTCATATCGTGTATTCTTGTTTGGGGGTTGAAACTTCAGGGCGTATTTTTTTGTTTCTGAAACAATTCTAGAACATGAGTGTAAGATGAAAGCGTTTCCCTTACTCTTACACCCTTTCTAACAAAACAATTTTAATTTATTGATTTTTTATTTTAATGTATCACATTGATAACAAACACAGACAGATAACTGTTAACAAAGAAAATCTGCGGTTTATAAGTATAGGGAAATTATAACAATCAAACTTACTTTTAACTGATTGAAATAATAACTACCCATATATTCAACGAGTGAATTAAATGAAATGTCAAAATACATTGTATAAAATTACTAGATAGTATGTAAAGTGCAAACATCTTTAATTAAAACCTAATTCCTTCAGTTTTTAAGGGTCGCATTTTATAATGCATTGAGCTTTATATTTGTAGCTCTTTGCCACTCAGTTTCAGACAAAATTTTGATTAAGAAATATTTTTTTGATTTTAATATTTATACTATTATTTAGTAATTAGTTGCAGAAATTATTAAAATTACTAAATTAAAAAATTACTCATGCGTTTGCAAAAAAAAAACCGGTTCGGGAGTCTTCGGGTATACTCGGCCACTGTCGCCATTATCGGTCGCCCGGCGTTATGCTAATATTATTCAAAAAATACTACTGCATATAAATAACATTAATGTCCCCGGTCGATAATATTTACCATTTTTTTCTGATTTATCTGATCAATCAATTCGCATTCGGCGGCCATTTTGGGAACGGCGTGAGAACTCTTGCACGTCACAGTCGCCGATTCTGCTTTATTGGTACTCAATGTCAACGAAACATAAATCTCGCCTGTTATGTGTTGCAAGAGAAGGTAAAAGCCGCGATACGACATTGTTTTGCGAGGTTTTATGCTAATAGTAAGATTTTAGAATTCTATGCGCTAAAACAGATGACGCTTGACTAGATAAAAAAAAAATCGCAACTATGTATTTGTTTTGAAACGCACGCATCGCATTATTCTTAATGTTTTTGTGAGAAGATTAACAAACGTTTTCGTAAGAATTTCAGCTGCTGTGTATTTAAAAGCTTTCACTGCCATTTACATGGTATGTGTTTATTTTGATTCGAATAGTAAGTAAGCGACCCAATCTCTACACAACAAAACTGAAAAAATCTTTTATCGAATTTTCATTTATAAGTATATCACTGTTTGTATGACGTAATGTTGTTTGACATATTCGTGAATATTAGACCTAGATTTGGAATATCGTAATTTTTCATGTTGCCAGTTGAGCATGAACGAGTATGTAAATAATGAAGATTTTGTCTGTGTAACATGACAAACCTTAAGAGACTAGATAAATTCCCATTATAAATACCACGATATGTATTCCGCCTCTTGCCATTTTACTCTCGCTCGATCACATGGTCAACTTTCGATTGGGAATCGATTAAATATCGACGCTCGCGTATCGAAATATCGTAGTTACTACAATTGTTATTAATGCAGGGGCGTGCATTTACTGAAAACATTACATGTGAAGTAAATTAAAGCTTGTGTTTTTTTAATAACGATTTCTATTATTTCAAAAGTTTTTAGCATAACCTGTTTACACAGCAAGAGTAAGTAAAATATATAATCGATGTTTTGAACTTTCCTTGTATTTTAATAAATCATAATATATCACCTTTTAAATAATTCTGTTTGACTACTTCTCATAGAGTTTTTATTTCTTATTCTCAAATTATATATTGTTAAATTATCTCTTGGTTCGGTGATTTACTTAGCAGGCAAGCAGTGTCATTACTCTTCCACCTCACAGCATCATCCATCACACGAGGCTCTGTCAATATTTGACCACCAGAAGCCTCGCCTTCCCTATAAGGAGCATCCCTTCCACTTGGCCCTTCGGTACCCACCCTTATATGCTTATTTATGTGACATTAAAAAAAAAAGCTATCGCAATTAACTTGTGCTATACAATTCATTAGTTTGATACGGTGTGCATTCAGAGTTGCAACAATTATTAAATTTACTTCTGAGTTATTTATAATTTTATATATAGTTTTCCCCGTCTGTTAACGGTATTTTGAGCGCAGTACTACAGACGCATTTTAGTTTAAAATGTTAATCAAAAATAGTCTTCTTTAGATTAACTAATAAAATAAATATTTTATAAAGTAAAAAATAACCGTTTAATAGTGTTTATGCAAGGATAGTTTTGTTTATAAGTAGAAATGAACTTGTCAAAATATGCTCCTCACTTAATTGGGATAATTTAAAATTGAGATGATAAAATATTAGATTAAGAAAACATCCATTTGTGATGTTTTAATACAGAATATGTTTATTCATTGACGAAAATGTGTTCAGTATCAATTACAGTTGTTTTTTTTTTTATTTTTTCATTTAGATATCTCTGATTTAACCTTAATTGTTTAGGTGGCCGTAAATACCCATAATTACCCACTGTTTCCTGATAGATTATTTCTAAACGATGGTCCTCCTACGTAATTTCCTTAAAAGACCTCATCAAAATTGTAGGTGTGATGATCTTATAATACTCTGCATCGCAATATGGGGTGACCATGCAATAAAAATTAAAAAAAACGTCTAAACAATACTAAATAATATCACAATGAGCTAATAACACGGAATTAGTGATATTACGTAATCATTTATCGGATTAAATTTTCTGTTTTGGTATTTAATTTTTTCTTACTAAATCGCATAGCGTCCTATGAATATTTCTGCTATGAAATGGCTGAAATTTGTTATATATAATTATGTTTAAAATACTGAGCATGCATTTTTTCACTGTTTCAAAAATGCATGTAACATGATCGTGAAATATGTGACTGCTTCATGAATTTTCAATAATAAAAAGGTTGTTTTTTTTTTGTTGTTGTTGTTCCGAATAGAACAGTTAGCGTTGGTTTCCGTTAAGTTGCCACATTTACTCCTAATGTGCGAATTCTCTGCCACAGCTGACACTTGACAAATCGCAGCTAATTTGTATGTTTTCATACTAATCCCAGCACTGTTATTATAAACACATTTTTAATTCTTTTGAAACCCACGTGGGCCGGCGGGCGAATGAAGCAACGAACCTCGTGCTGACTGCGATCTATTTTATTATAAACGACTTTAAAAAAAATAAAAAATAGCAGTATGGATAATAGGTACAGTGCATTTAGTCATATACTATTATATTTATTTATATAAATTCTATTTGTGAGATAATCTGAGTGGTAGTTTTCCCCGAAATGCTTCCAGTACTGGCACCGAAACTTGGAAAACATTAAGCATTTATTATTTATCAAATTATGCTTATTACCTACGAATACGCTTGAAGTGTGCACAAACAAAGTATTTTCATAATAAATGTATTGGTATGAGCTAATAATACAGTTAAATATTTTTTTTTTATTAAAAAACGATTAAATAAATTAACAAATGTTCGTTTGACTATCCAAACTAAATTACATTGATTTATTGATTTCAATTTTCTAATTCAACAGCATTTTTTTCGAGCAAAAATTTTGAACCTGTTTTAAAAGAGTTGCTTACTGGTTTGCCTTATTTAACTGTAAATAAATTTAAAAAATCGTGAAATATTATATATACCAGTAACCATTGCATTGAAAAATTAATATTATTTTTTATCATACTGGATATTAATCGTTTTAATATACGATTGAAATGCAAAATATTTCCATGAAAACGCAATTAATTTTATTGTTTGGTGTTTTAACTATTAATTAAACAAACGCAAGTATTGATTTAATAATATTATAAATATCGTTATTTATAAATTATAATATTAAAAGTATAACATTAGGGGTTATTTAGATTATGGCTTCGTTGTACAGTATTAGCAATTTTGTATGCCTTTGAATAAAACTAGTAAATTAAACATATCTCTTCTCTATGAAGGTTTTTTTTTTGTTTTAAAACACCGTTGAATTACTATTCTTATTATTTATTTTCCGCAAAGTAAAATTCAAGAATTGTTAAAAATACATCCCAAAAGCCCATGTTTTATAAAGAGGTGAACGGTAAACAGAAAATCTGCTTTTTTACAATTGTTTTAAATTAATAAGATAATAATCGCTCCTAATAGAGGCCTATTAGTATCCGTGGGAACAGACGACTTGCAAGCTTGGAAAATTAAATAACTTTTTTAAAAATAAAACTGGATTGAACCTTCGCGTATCAAGGCCAACCGTTTTATTTTCATAACATCCGGAACTTCAGGCAACAAATCTACAAAATATGCCTGTGACTTAATATATCCATTTTCCGGTCATAAAAGTTATGCCCGTCGCACATATTACCAATTATATTACATGTTAAAATATAATATTTCTTAATAATATATAAAATTAAAATTAACTTTTGTGGAGTATTTTTTTAGCAAATGCGCTACAAGTTCATATTTTACAAACATTTAATTAATTTGATATTTATTATTTCTACGTATTATCTCTAATTATATCAAGAAAAAGTTTTCAATAATCATGAAAAATAATCATCCATGCACCTTATTGTATTATTTATTTAGTTTATGATAAAAAATGATTATATATAATATATATGTACTACGCTGAATGCGAGAATATATATTCTATAGGTTAGGTTTAATATTTTTTTATGTGGTATAAATTAAGTTTATTTTTATTTCATGTTTAAATCTAAAACTTAAATATATTAACGTATCTGATAAAATTAATTCACCACATATTTTAGCAAAATTAACAGCGAAAATAATCTCAACGAAACACTCCGTCCAACTAAAAACAATTCATCCTCGTGCAAACCGATTAATATTAGAACACAGATCGATTAATCCATCTTTCAAGACATGCGTTTCGATTGATCAGCATTTTTAACGTGTTTATTGAATATATTTTTATTATTATTATTATTATATATTAACGAAGTGCCCCGTGTCGTTCACACCGGCCTGAGCGCGGCTTGTCACTTAGCACGTTCCCACGAAGCGAGGCGGTGGCGGTGGCGGTGGCGGTGGCGATGGCGGTGGCGGTGACTGGCCGGTGACGGCCGCCGCGCGTAATGGCGGCTGCTGCCATATCCGGTCCTCGCCGGAGACGCGCGGACCTTGCGCACAAGCGGAAGCCCGCCGAAACACATCGCTTGTCGTATCTCGCCAGTATATCTTATCAGCTCCTATCTCAATAACAAATATATTTTTAAAAAAGCTTTAAGTACATATATTAATTGTTTAAATGAGCACTAAAAATAATTTACAGCCAGTATGTAGCATTTTCGCATTCAAGAGAATGTATGAACTTTAACACGAAATGCGCGTTCCCGTTGTATTGATTGTATCGAAAATTAACCGTAGCCTTCAACCGAGGCCCTCCCACAGTTCGTTTATTCACCCTTCGAATTCCGGCTTCACAAATTCACACCCATAAAGGCATTCCCGGAGGGGCTGCCCGGAGATGCTGTGAATTTACAGCCTCCATTCGAGATGATTTCAAATTAATTAACGCGATAATGCAACGCGGAAATGCGACGGGTCGGAGGTCGCGCGGCCGGTGCAGGTGCGTAAACAGGTAGATGCGTTTTTCTTGGGACCGCATTGCTGGGGACCGAGTGTCGACTACCGGCGTGCCGTACGCGAGTATACCTCATTTTATAGCTTACTAGAATGTAGCCCGTCACAGAATGACGTATTCGATGAACGATTAGATGAATATTTGCTTTCATTTTGTACACATATGTTTTCGTGCCACCTGTAACGTTCCCGACCTGTTAGACTTAAATCTAAAAGGCTAGAGATACGCACCGAGTCTTTATCGATTTCTAGAGGAGCTAGAAACGACTCGGACTCTAACGAACTTAAATAACTAAACCTCTTAAATTAAACAATAATTAATGACTCCCTTGAAAGGGGTCCCGTCTACCCTAACCTAATCCAATGTTAATGACAATTATGACGCTCTTGAAATTATGTACCTTAAATTTAAGTTTTCTCGGACTTGTTTGTTTTAAAGTTTATTTTCTTTTACAATTCCGTGAGGTTAAAGTAGATGGGATGGATTGGAAACAGACCGCCCCCTCTCCAACTACCAAAGTCGCCTTACCATGAAATATTAACGGATTTAATATTTCGCCTCCCCGAAACACATAAGCCATTCTAGGAAATATTCATCACAAATGAGTGGTACATACCAATTTTTTATTATAGTACTGTCTTGTTCCTTTTTTTCCATCCAATTCATTGCTTGACATTTCTGTCACATTTCGTGTCACTGTTCTTCATTTGATGCAGTCATTATCACGTTCAATTGTGCAATTCTTTTTGAATTACGTTTACTGTGCGTAGACGGTGCTATTTTTTTAGGAGGCATTCTGTGTTATTAATGATGTGATTAATAATTTCTCACGCAAGTTCGATAAAAAAATTAAATTGGTACTTGTGTCAAGCTGACATGAACTGAAAATTTCTACGAAGCATCAAAATTTGTTTTTTTGTAAAAGTTGTAAATTTGAAATTCTTGCAGTAAACAACAGAATCCTATAATTCGTACATATTGAAACTCGCTGAAGCATATTTCATAGTTTTATTAAATTAGTTTATGAATGAAAATATTATTCTATCGTCTTGAAATTCGGCACATAACTGCGGAAAAACTTACTGAACTTACATGCAAAAAATCAGCGTTGTATCTTTTGAGATATTCTATAGAGAACCCAAAAATGAAACATACACACACACACACACAATGGATATTATTATAGTAGATTATTCCAGCAGTATAGTTTCTAATTTAAAATTGAAAAATATATGTTTTTATCCCTCAAAAAATCGTATTTAATCACTTTGTGTCTAATTTTACTACTCATTTTAAATTTTACCTGCACATACCATACATGCGCTGTTTATAAAAAAAAAAACTAAAAATAATATTAAAACATCGACGAAACATTTATACAATTTGTATCATATTATAATATCATTTAGTAAAAATGGCTGCCAAAACCTACTAGCACACATTTATGGTTCTACTAAATAACTTTCATCTGAGTTGACTGCGATATTTTCAATTGTACAAATAACGGAATTCGACACACCTTCCACTCTAGACTAAAAGCAAGCTATCTTTATAAAAATGGTTTAAAATTAATCTTCGTGTCCTCGGCAGTCAGAAGTTGGAGATAAATTGGCGAAGTGGTCATCGCGTGGGCTGACCACTTTCTCTATTAAAGATGCCAAGTCGATGGTAACCACCAAAGCATGCATGCACGGGCAGTGGACTCAGGCAGGTGTTTTAGGAGCAAAACACAAATTATCTACCGTAACAAAGGTAATAAGAACACTAAAAGACTGCCACACAAGCGACGCCGGTGTTTCGTACATTTCGATCACGTACATGAGATTATCGACTATTACGTGTAAACTTTTATAATTTATAACTTCAATTTGAATACATCAGTTGAAGCAATGAAAATTATAAAATACATCACATATAATTACTCAAAAAATACTGCTATGCACATTGCCCTGTTCCAGGCGTATTTCCTTTTGTCAACATGTACGTAGAGCTCATTATGACTTGCCACACTTGTTGGTATCATCTATGATCGTAGATGATTACTTGGAATACGTGACAGAGATATGAGCGAACAGCACTTTGACTGTGTGGAGTTGCGTGATGTTAATTATACGGCTGAACTAATATTACTGAATGACACATAATACGGTTAAGAAAATCTTAATGATGCAACTTAAAGGAGCATATCAATTACGCACGACCTAAAGATGTTTCATGCTCTTATTAGTACTTAGTCATTTCAGACAAATATTTTTTTTCTGTTTTTACTACATGAGTACTGCTTTTGTCGTAAACAATTTTCGTTTAAAATATGTTTAAGAGTGTCTTATCCTCTGCAAAGCGTGGTTATTATAAAAAATGTTATAAGTCTACTTGCTAACAGAATCACACACTAGTGGTATAATTTAATTACATTCCTTACCTACACATAAACGAGTTCCAATAAACCCTAGCACTACTAAGTATTTTATATGTACAGTTTTATAGGCCAGCGCTGTCCGAAGGCATCTCGAGATGTCTTAAATCGATAATTCTGGCATTTTATTGTACCTTCTGTGCAGGTATTTGTTTGCATACTACACAGAGCTTGTAATTTTTATTACGGCATCACGAGATCTAACTCTTGTATTTGTTAACCGAGATTAGAGAGCAATTAACTAACCGAGCATATTTAATGATTCAATACTTAGTGTTATATTGATTAACGATAGTCGACCGATTTTATTGATTGATAGGAACTTGATACGTATAAATAGCAATTGGATATATCGTTTTATAAATGGGTTATTATAACAACGTAAATATGTCCCTAAAAAGAAAATATTCAAAAAAACATAATTGATTACCAGATAGTTAATTTTAATTGTTAAATCTTAAACAAAACGTAGGTTATATCGTATAATTCCCCTCAGCTGCGTTACACGGCCGAAAATTTATGGGCGTCATAGATTCTGGTCTTTTCTAGACGGAAACGTTCGAAACCACTTCAGGCCCGTCGCTGATTACCCACGACGTGTCATAAACCAAGAAACAAATAAATCAGGCGGATAGAACACCAGCCATTATATCATTGGAAAGTCGCCGGTCGTCGCAGAATCCACTTTCTATCGTCTTCGCACATCCGAGGCTGATTGCAGGCATCTTCAGGACGAGAGACAGACGCCGTCTGCGGGGGTCTTCAACCATATTACTATCAGACACAGCACTTTTACAATCGCAATATATATATATATATATATATATATATATATATATATATATGTGTGTGTGTGTGTGTGTATGTGTGAAAATTAAATAAAATGCATGAATCGATTTGATAAAATTTTAAACATATACAGAGCTTTTTTTCACAATGATTTTATCGAACCACCTATTAGAAATATATAATTCAAAGAATGCAGTTTTTTTGAATAATACAAAAAACACATTACTTTATACATATTTTGTTCTTAAAACAATACAGCAGTAACTGTCTTTTTATTATATATTTTTTTTAATAAATAATAAATCTACTATCTAATAATCCATAAGGTCTGAAACACAGTGTATATACTTAAACCACCTAATAGTAATAATGAAAGTGCTGCTTGAATTTATACAACGCTAATAGATGACTTCACTTAGAAATACTAATTTTGTAATAAACTACAACTGGCTGATTTTCCGTCATGGTATGAGTATTTATTGGTTTCGCTCAGATATCGGCATCATCGGGTGATTGATAAATATCTATTTAAAATTGATATTGTAGGGGAATACTGCTGCGAATGAAACAATGCCAACGTACATAATAAATATAATAATAAAAGTAAAATTTAGTTATTATTGAATTATGAATAACACTATTAACGTGTGCCATGCTTTTTTTAATATTTTATGGGATAAATAAAATAGCAGTGAAACGAATGAAAAGAAATCACAAACAAAAAAGTAAAAAAAACTATTTAAACTTAATACAATGCATAAAATCAATTAAGGTTTTTTGTATACATTTCTTTATCACTATTTATACCTTTTTATCTTATGAATCATACATAATGAGATTAACAATAGCATTACTTAGCGAAAGCGCTTAAAAAATTGAATTTCTTGGCCACATGCCACTTATGTTTTTTTTTATTTATTTAATTAATGCCATTACTAATTTAAAATCAATTTGCTGATAAATTGTAAATTCTCAGAGATCCACAACCTTGCGTTTTAAAATATTTCATAAACTCAGCATAAGATATTAAAAAAAACACACCATTTGGTATAAAAAAATTCCTAACAATTTTTTTTTTTTTTTTTACAGGTATCAGCTTTATGAGTGGCAGACAAAGATTTGAAAAGCTCTATGTGGGACTTGAATCGAAGGTAAGTCCAATTTTATGATCCTTTTAATTGTAGATGAAACCTCTTCACTATCCAGTGTTGCCACTTGCATGTCCGGGTAATCAAAATTAATTATAAGTGACTAACGGCTGGTGCATGCGAGATGGCAACTTAGGCTGTTACATATTTGTCAGTTTTTTTAAACGTTCCCAGGGACGGCACGCCGACGGAATACCTAATTAATCACGATCCGGCACTGCCATATATTCATCGTAATTAAAACGATAAAATCTAATTTATACGATGATTTTATTTGCTCCGCGTTTTATATATTGATTTAGTATGATATTTTATTTGTTATTCGTGCATTTGTTTAACAATTTATTGTATTCACGGCATTTCTACACACTCATGCGGCAACTACGCTGACGTACAGATTCTCTCATTATGAATCTACTTTCTATCAGTTGAAATATTCCCTTAAACTTACACATAGCAGATAAATAATATAAAGGGAATAACGACTTTGCGTTCATCGTTATTTCTGTCAATTCATCAGGGTCAAACACTAAGATTTCAGTTAAGGGTCTAGGTCCCATAATCGAGTTTTTTTGATCATTTTCTAGTCCGTTTTGCGAAAAATCGACTGCACAAATAAAAAATATTTAAATGCAAAAAGTTTGATACTTTCCTTCTTCCAAACACAATATATTTTTGTTTCTTATAAATTTACTATTAATATGATAAATATGTGTTCTTCCGATTGAAGTTTAAGAATTTGGAGATTCGCCCGGTACATTTTCCAAGAATCCTAAACATTTAAAAGTCTTTTTTTCAAATGGAATTCATTTTAACCAATTTTTCAACATCTTCAAGATTTTATTTTACCCTGAAAATGGACGTTAATTAAATACTAAAAAATAGATAAATATAATATATAGTTTTTTCAATACTCTGTAAAAAAATCAACTTTTGATATAGAAAAATAAAGTGACAATTCAATTAATTAAATGACACGATTTCGCCAGGTAATGGACTGCCTCTGGTATCCAACCGGACACCAGAGGCAATTAAAAGACTGGGAGCAACTGCCTTAACAACCATTCTTTTAAAGCCCTATAGCAAGGAAAAGCATACCATTTGTATCGATTACAGAAATATTTTTCAGCATTAGTGTGTAATAAATAAATAAATGTACTGAAATCCGCATTGAATATGTCAAAAATTTGACACCTACTTTATTCTGCGGATTTAGTATTAAAATGAGAATTCACCTTTGTTTAAAAATGTCTAATGTTTTACAATGAATTAAATTAAAATAAATACATTATACTTTCAGTATCAATACTACTGCATATAGGATAACACCTGGTGTATATATTTTCAATCAAAAATTGTTCTGATTCGTGCTGTTACTTTTACTTAAAGAAGCACTAAAACAAGCTTTATTCCGCGGTCTCTTTAACGTCGGTTAAAAGCAAATAAACTAGATAATCTTCAGGCACACGAGCTTTGTAATTTCAGAGAGTGTACTGGTGGTGCAAGTGCAGGTTCCCATCGCGAGCTCCGCCGTAGGACATTCTTCTCCGCGTGTTAATATTTGTAGAGGCGTGATGACTCCGCACGCCTCGGTCCAGAAACAGGCGGGCCTACGTCCATTTTAATAAAAAATAAATACGTAATCGAAATCTCATTGTAATTACAACTTTCTATCGAGATTCCTCGTTTGATCTGAAATGTGCATAGTATACTCATTAAAATTAATTCAGTAGATAATTAATAATCGTTTTCGTAATTATTGAGATGCTGTTGGTTAAATCAATAAAAAGTTGTATTTTTACGGCTTTAATTTATTTTTTAAAGATTTCATTGATTTCTGATTATACTGTGTTCTAATATTTATCTTGATTTTCCTTGATAAATTGCAGATCTTTTAAAATCAATACGTGCTGTAAATTTTTTTGTTGTGAATTTTATGCAATTGTCAATAACACTTTTTTTCAGTAAAAGGCACCAAATCGAGCGTACCACTCCGAACACAGACGTGTAGCTTGACTAGTCGCATTGCGTAGCATACATTATGCATACATATCTCCAACGGTAGTTGCGCGTGCATATCTAGCAGTCAAGGCAGCGAGACATACATACTATGAGAATACAATTTACTGGAATTTTCTACGTCGAACGTAAACTTTGATAATCTATTATATTTCCCATTCATATATATTCAAATATATATAATATTTTTTATTGGTTATCACTTATATGCAAAAAAATAACTGATGATCCAAAGCTGTTTTCCATTATACGAGTTTGAGTTTGAGCACTAGATTTCAAGGCTTAAAGCTCTCTGAACTCACAGAATACTATATCCAAAATGGGAACTTAATAAATAAACATGTACTCATATATTATATAATAGATTCTAAGCTTAATCAAATAATAATATAAAGCACACTGAAGTGAGAAATAGATTATTTAATATAATCATTAAAATTGGTCGTGACAACGCTCTACGTAGAGATAATCGACTTCATTTGCCTTTATATTTTTGGTTTACTTTATGTTTACGTAAATATAAGTTCATCGAAGTCTTAATTTAAAGATTGCTCTTGTATATAAATCTTTGAAATATTGTATTTTATTTCTGAATGTGTAAATAATTGAGGTTGTAACATATTGCATCCAGAACAGAAAACGACTTTAGGATCCTCTGACAGCTCGTTCACTTTGTCAGTGGCGTAACCTCCGACATGCCAACATCCGATTCTTAAGCCCATTTTACATGAGCAAATATTCCTTCCGTATATATTTTTTAATTATTCGAAGATCTGCGTTTAAATAACTGGAGATCTTGATGTTTAATGTCTACACTCTCACGATATTACTTTGCCTTTTCTATAATCATAAAAAATATTTTTTATACTTCATAATCAAGATTTACATTCATTATTTTTTAATTTTTAATATTGATTATTTTATGAGAATTGAAAGTGATAATAAGGTATATTGAAAATATTATTATTATTAACAATTCTAAAAACCTTGTGCAGAGATGTCAACCTAGCAAAGAGAAAATACTTAGATCTCTCGCAGGCTCAGGTTAAAACTATCAATGGAGACATCTAGGTTCTCAATTTTGATATCTATAAATATATATATCTACGAAAAAATTACTTAAAAAATAATAATTTTTTTTAGTTTTTATATGTCTCAAGTATTAAATTAGTTTTAATTTTAATACATACGATTCGTGTTATAAGTATCTGTGTGAATCACACTCATATGAATTGGCCTCTTCTGTCAACGATGTCGTCGAGATCGGGCGTGTACTGACATCGCACCATTGCTCATAAAATCGATCCACTGTGTAAACAACTTATTGTTTAAGCAACTAAGACAATACTCTAAAATTTAAATGTACAAAAAAACAGGAGGCGGTGTGCCACAGAATAATTTAAATTATTTTCGCATTCATCTCATGAAAATCTTGAATCCACAGGTGGTATGTAAAATGAACTTGAACCACGAGAAAGCAAATCTTGTTAGACTCACAGGTCGGTCTGCGGTCGTTTTAATAAATTTTCCTTTTTTTTGTTTTAATAAATGACGTCAAGATATATATTCTTGCAACTTCGCTCTTATTAAGATTGGTTTATTTTTATTTATGTTCGCACGTTTGGTACAGAAACCTTTAAAAATAAATCTCTTCTTATATATTAGTTAATATAAAATTAGATCCTTTCAATGCGTCTTATTTCAGTATTGTTATTAAAATAGTAATAAATTTAAAATGTATAATAAGATAAATCGATAATATTAATCAATGAAAGGGTAGATATAAATAACAAAATAATAGGTTATACGATCAGGTTACGAAAATTTCACTGAAAGCATCACGTCTTCTTCGTCTGTTCAACTCATCATCTTTGAGTTATGACCTCTCTGATATTGCCTAGCACGTACTCTGGATGACCAAGTTTCTCCAGTGGCCAGGTCCAGTGCTACTTTCAGAGGCTTTGACTGATCAAGAACCCGGTTAGAGAAACCTCCATTTCATCTTCATATGTCTTCTTGATATTATGCCTTTAATATTTACCAGGGTCATAAGCTTTGCTGCCTGTGAGAATACATAGTGTTTTTTAATACTAAGACTTACAACTTAGACAAATTTTCACAGTGATTAAATCAAATTAGCATTATTCTATTTATGCGGTATGTTAGCTACTGCAATATTATAACATAAATTATAAGTGATCACTAAAAACATATTTCAGTATTGTTAATCAAGAAGAATAATAAATTTAAAAAAACCACTGGAATTCAAAGAATGCTCAGTCATCGAGTAATAACACTTAGTTTATGTCGAGATTTATATTTTCACGCAAACCCCCAAATTATAATAATCCCATTTTCGATGATAAATCACGCAAGTTCCGGGGAAACAAAGAACGCTGAAGTTGAAAAGACTGAGGAGCCCCGCTGCGACTTATTACCGCGAGCCCGCTGCCCATTCCAACTTGTACTTCCTTTTTTCCATATTTATGAACAGGTACTTTTTCCTAAAAACCCGTGTAGATTTATACGTTTAATTTAACTGACTTTAAGCAAGACATTACTTTTAAGAAGTTCGGATAGACCAAGCAATTTTTTTTATTTATTTATTGTAAGCGATCAGAAGCATTGCGGCTGTACCTTCCTTGTTATGTATGTAGCATTTCGATATAAACTTGTATCAGAAATAATTTTTTTGCTCTAAGTGAGTTTTCTTTACACTCGAGCCTGAAAAACTGAAAAAGCTTATCACATACCTCAAAAGATATGATAAATACTGTACCGCAAAGTAGCTGTCTGCTTTAAAGGTAGACATGTGACCCTGTTTTTATACTCATAAAAAATATCAAATACACTGTGATACAGCTTAATAAGCTTTTTAAGGGGTTTACATAAAACGTCACTAAACCACAGTTTTCATAGGCCGTGGTTGTCAAATGGAGAAAGCTTATATCTGCAGATTCAGCATTTAGATTCTTATCTGGGCTGCCTACTTCTCACCGCGGTGTTAATGGCACGCAATTATTCATCGCCTATTGAGGAAGGTGCATCTTTCTTGGGATTTAGATGTGGAACATCCGACTCTTGGAGGGTGTCGTGATCGGGGTGACCCTTGACCCTCCGGCTGCAAGATCCCGCTCAGCATCACCGCTCGTGTTGCCACGTGGTGTATTTTAATTTAAACATGTTTGAAATTATTAAAACACTGCTCCTTATTGAGTGATTTTCTTAGTAAGTATGTTATAAGCCTTCTAAGCGTTGCTTACTTAGGTAAAACCGTTAAAAAACGACCAAAATAAAGGGACGCTATTGGCTGATGGTAAATCGGTTGCTGCGTGTATAATTAAAAAATTATAATATTTTTTTCCTTTTACCTTTTTTACACCCAAATTATATAAATTTAAGCAAATTAATGAAATGTTTAAATTATATACATTTTATATCAGCAACAGTTGGCCTACGTTAAACTTAATTTAGAGTACATTTATATTTGTGTATTTTACTTTCAACTCCTGTTCGTAAGATCAGAATCCATAGTCCTGGTAAAATGGTTTAATTGTATTAATAAATGCTAGCAAACAATGATCATACAAAATAAATACATTATGTGGACTGTTTACATCGTTAATGTTACAGACCGTTAAAGTTCACGGGTACACGAGCAAAAGATGCTTATTTAAGTACTTGGACATTATTAATTACTCAACTAACAATATTTTTAAAGTAAAAAAAAAAATAACCGAGCTCCCCATGGGGTACGTGTATCGTCCATTTATAGTTTTTGATAATTAATTTGAACAATTTTGATTGATTCGAGGCAATAAATAAGATATGGAAGCGGTAGGGCTTTTTCTTCTTTCGAAAGTGAATGTATGCAAATCTGTAGCCAAGTATAGGCAAGACGACTGGCGCAGGTACACGTCTTATTAGACCATCGAATTAATCAGGTCTACTTAGAGATTGGCAAGTCAATTTCTTAACCCTCACGACCTCAGCAGGGATCTGAAACTGAACCAATTCCCACGTTACAGTGAAATTTTATTACATCGAGAGATAGAGAGCTTTAATATATTTAAAAAACGTGTATTTTTTCATGGTCATTGGCAGCTTATATTTTGAGCTTTCAAATGCCCAAAAGTAATAATAAATAATTTATATTTTCAAAACATACTTTACATGTAAAAATATCTGCAGATTAATAACCAAATCGTTATCTTTCAGCAAAAACACAGTAAAAAAGCTTTTTCAAAATATCACACAGAAAATCAAAATGTAAACGTAAATACGCGCGTCAACTTTGTCAACTGCTACACGGTAAGAAGCAGCTTCTCGGGATGGATACAAAGGTCCGGCTTGGCGACTCCTGGCTGGTCGTGATCATCCTGACACACTGGCGTCCATCACGCCGCGCGGCACTTTCCTATCTAATCGCCGAACATCGTCACGCCTCTTAGGGAGCGAAGGTTCGAATCTCGGTTAAGGCCTTATAAGGAGAGCGGAGAGATCTTCTTCGTTCCCGATACGGAAACGCGAAATGCTGGAACTGCTTAAAATGCAGGTGATTTCCGATTTATTATAACTCTTTCAGGATCAAGCCGTCAATTCATGATAAATATCAACAGGTTGAGGCAACCTATTTCATCATTCATAGTTTTGTACAATTACTATAAAAAAAAACATCGTAACATCAAGCTTTCAGCCCCCTACTTGTAACTTCATTGGATATCTTTGGAAGGGAATCACTTCACTGAGAATTCTTCAGAGAGACGGCTTCGATTTTATCTTAAAAGCTAGTTAAGAATCCCTGGCAATAATACATTGCTTATTTTTTTTATGAAAAGCTTCGATGCAATTGGTCAACAGTCTTACAGTGTTTAATGAAATGGTAAGGTTAGATTAAATCATATGAAAAAGCAACTTAGAAATATAACTAGTCGATAATAATATTGATTTCTCTCCGCATAACAGTCTTCAGAAAACAAAAATCCAATCACACATCTTATAACAAATCTCCCACGCAGCATCCATTCATATTCCATCGAACACTTTAATATCCCAGCGTTTTGTATCTTCAACAGCGACAAGAATTCAAGCCGTCCGATATGGAGGCGCGATATTGTTCGGCATCCAGTAAATCTCGTTTTTTTCATTCTTAAGTGATTTATTTACATAAATAAAAACACTTATTTGTTTCTTTTTCTATCGTGTCATCTCCATCAAAATCTGTCCGGAATCGAGGCCGGCGTGGGCGCTCCTCCCGTCGCAATAGGCCGTGACTCACTCGAGAACTGCTGACTTCCCACCGCGCAATGCATGAGCATTGCATTATTACCTTACCCGCGAATCTCTCAAAACACCTACAGCACACTCGCTTTAGGGATAATTAAAAAACACATTCCAGTTAAATGTGTATAAGTGTACCTTAGCAACGAACAACAGCTTTTCACCTTTGAAAACAGCCTAAAAAAAAACTCTCTTGAATGTTAACAAACCATTGCAAACATTAGATTAAAAGGTACTTCGACCCTCTTTTATACGAGATAATTGAATTTATTATTTATATACAAACGCGTTACTAAAATTTCAGGAATAATCTTGTTGAGGGACAAGGCATTTGATTGGTGAAGATCCATTATTATAATGATAAAAGTACCTTTGTATTTTGTCTACACTTTGAGTATATTAACTCAAAGTATAACTAAAAGTTTAGTTATGCATCTGATGATGACCTAGTCTATTCGGTCGAAACTAGTAATGCAAAAAATTTAATAAACTAAAAGGTACTTTTATCATAAAAATCCTAATTTTGATCATACCAGTATATAAAGCATCAGTAGTCCGAAAAATGGGGTAAGAATTAAATTCTTCAGCTGTTGTCTTTATCCCCTCATCATTTCGAAGATCTCATGATCTTTATCCACCCTTTCAAATGACAACTCCACTCCTGAGGTGTGCCTATTATTCCTTATAAAAATGAACGCAAAATATACGACAAACAAGGCGATCGGAATATTTGTTACGAGATATCTGCATATCATGAAAATTTTATAATCTCAATCAATAAATAAAACCTTCATTGCTCCCAAAGACTGCCAACGGGAATTAATTGCACACGTGTAAAAAATATCTTAAATACATACATATATATGTTCTGATGTATTAGAAAACATCTCCAGTGCATATTAAATAATCTATCAATTATTATATTGAATGTTGTACACACAGTGAAAACCAATTACCTCAGATGCTTACATAACATCTACCAATATATATACCCATCGATCAACTTCCATGCAAGTTCGTTGACTTCTCGTGTATTTGTGGTTTTTTGCAATTAAAATTGAAGACGAGACTCGCGGGCCTTTCTAATATGAATAAGGGAAATCTATTACCATAACCCGGTCGTCAGTCAATCTACAATTACTCGTACGAATAAAATATTAATGAATCATTTGTGCAATCAATTAATGTTAATGCATACTGTTTACTTCAATTTACAGTTTATTTTATATTTTTATTCCGGTTAATTGATTTGGTTGGCGTATCTTGTTTTATCGTATAAATACTCTGATGATTATCAAAAGCAAAATATAAACAAATAATGCATAATAAATTAATATTATTACTATATATTCAAGCGTCATAACAAATAGCAGCAGTGCAAATTATATTTTTATGTAAATTCATTTCAACAAATGCAATCAATCGTTAGATGCTTTTTTTTGTGTTAATTCATTATCAATAAATTATTATATTTAAATGTATACACGCAACACATGTATATATAACATAAAAATTGAATTTATGAGATTGGTTTAAACATTCAGATTGTAAAAAAAAACTATTTTTGGATTTTCAAAGCAGTTTATTCACTTTCATAATGAGAAACAAATTAAAATCAACACGCGACGAGATGTGATTTATTATTATTGTCCTGTTTTTCCTTAAAAGCTATTTTGGAGGATTTCATTTATTTATTGCTTCCATTAAAGGCTAAATAAATATAATGTAACATTTAGCATAACTATTTGTCATTATTTATTTTTACTGTAATTATTATTTGAATATGCTGATATTTCATGATTTATTTGATTCAAAATCGTTTTATAAGTACGGTTTTTAAATTTACATTGGATATACCTAAATCAAGAAATCAATAATTCACAAATTGTAAATATTTATTTTTTTTATTTTTTATAGCTACTATATTACTAACACTGGGTTTTTAGGTATTAAGATGTGCGTTTATTCGATACCAAAGTATATCTGTCTTTTTTTTTTTTGTTGTAAAAGTATGCTCTATTCTCATGTGGTTTGTACAAGTTTTAACCAGTTGCCAGGACTTCCTGTGAATTTTCAATCATTAATTTAAACTGATTCCCATTGAAAAACCTTTCCGTCCACTGTACCTGTCAACGAGCGTTTAAATCGAAAAAAAAACAAAACACAAAACAACCGGTAGCATTGTTTGAAAATCGGTCGATTCAATGCGACTATTGAAAACGCTGTAGGTTTATGGGGGGGCCCCATAAGTGGCGGTAAATTAACGACAAATAATCTCCGAGAATCTGGTTGTATATCACCCCTTTGGGCGCGTCGTAAACGGCTGAGTTACAGCCGTGAGAATGATTCCCGATCATAACCGCTTTGTCATCTCTGAGGCTGATAATCGTCCCACAAAACCTCAGCGGAAGAAAGAGCCGGCCATTGTGCGGCGCCGCTCCGCTGAGATGTGTCTCGCTTCTCGGAACAAGTCATTGTTTCAGGCTGCCAGTCAATGGGCCGCGGTCCCCTGGAACCTTCACGCTTTTACCGCAAACAGACCCGAACTTCGAAAACGAATCTCCGAGATTGGAACCCACTCGTGTCCAGTCGCGTCGGCTGAATCTTACGCAAGCAGCGTTGGATCACAAGTGACTCTTCGTTCGAAATGTTCATATTCGTATTATGGCATATCGTAGTAACTCTTGTGAAAAATGCTTGACAGTGGCTGGAAGTCATGGAAATGTCTGAGAATAGGCGAGGATATAGTGCATACTTTATATTTGTATGTGTTCAGTAATATGTCTCAATTAATCGCGCGTAAAAATCTCGTTTCCCCCAAGATGAATACTGTATAATCTCGGGATGGGCCCTCGGGGATCCGCGTCCTCACCTGGTGCCAGGTAGATCTGTCACAGGGGATCATTTGTCACCGCGCATTAGCTGCCAGTGGGCGTCAGGAGACAAATCGCCCCCTCCCCTCCCGCTCCCCCCCCCCCCTGCCCCTCCGCAGCCACTGTGGCCTGACAGGTGAATTAATAAGCGGGCTGTAAAGTGCAGGTGAGGTGTTGTGCTGGTCCACACCGGCACGCACGCAGCCTCTGCAGGCGTACGTGATTTCACAGAATCACAAAATCCTTCCTGTCACTTGTGAATACAGCGGTTTAATTATTTACTATTACCATCGTAATGAGCTCGCTGGGAGATGCTAAAACTGCTTTCTAGTAATTTTACGTCCGTAATGGACCTTTTATTATTCTCTCCGTGCACGATTTTCTCAGTGTATTTATTTTAATAAAATATATGTATAATGACAATGGCTAGTTAGTAGCTAGAAAACAGATAAAAATGAAGAAATTATGTATCAAAACATTATTTACATAGTATGAAATAAATATTAGTTTAGTCGTAATAATATTTTGACTTAAAATATATTTTCTAATGCAAAAATAATCGATTTTTTAAATGATATTTACTGTTGTACAAAACAAATCCCCAAAAAAATCGTTTTATGATTTTAAAAAAATAACGTATCGCAACATAATAATGATACGTGAGTGTTAATCGATAATTTGTTTAAAAACTATATTTATAAGACCAAAATAACTTAATAAACGTACATATATGTATAACAGCATATAAAATACTTGAAAATAAGTGAGTAATTTTACTAAAAGATATTTTTTAGTATTGTCTTGAATTTCATAATGGTCTTTTGAATAACATAAAATACACTGAATACTAAAAAAAAAATCTCTAAATATTTGTAATTAATATAAATGAGTTATTCACAAAAATTATATCTTATGTGTAAACGGTATAATTTTAATAAAACTAGTATTTCAATATAAAACATATAATTTTCTCATAACCTTCAAATAACATGTGATTAAGCATATTTTTTCACACATTGAAATGTGAAATGCGTGCATATTAGTTCATATGTAGAATATGATTATTAAAAATTCTCACTAAATTGCAGTGGCTCGTTAGCATAGTTGGATAAATGCACCGGCCATGAAAGCTTGGGGATGTGGGTTCGAATCCCTCACAAGTCACGATGATATTTTCTGAGAGTTTTCTTTAATCGTTTTCAATGTGTGAAAAAATATGCTTAATCACATAAACATACTAATACCTGCATGGGTAAATAAATACGCATCCTGATTAACATTAATCTAAATTAATATATACTTCAAATAACAGTTTCGCATTTATAATACACAACATTAAATATAATAAGCATGAATTAATGACAATGACCTGTCTATTTATAAATTCATACGAACTGGACCGGTGAAATAGTATAGTTAAATTTAAATACGTCTGGATGCATTTATTATAAAAAAGAATCACTATAATCACCTGAGACTGCGGTCTGTCTGTTACGTGTCAAACACAGCCGACCACAAAGGACACGGGCCCGGAGAAGTGAGCACGGCGAGGACGCCTTTTGAAGCGACACGGCCATAAAAATACTCCAACCTCTTCATCCTGCATTCATGAGCGACCATTCAGAGCCTTAAATAAATGTTTGACAATGTCATAATGATGTGATAATTTACATAATGCTCGTAGCACTGACTTATTGTATTGGGGTTGGATCAAATTTCACCTGAAAACAGGTGTGCTATAAGATCTAATAAACGGTAGGCGAGAAGTAGGCATACCTGGTTCATGTGGTTGGCAAGCAAGCGTGCTTACAACTGAACCATGGTTACGACTTATTAAAGCGGATTACATCGAAGGATCCAAGTCCCATACTCGAGTTTTTTTTTATAATTATATTGTCCGTTTTGCGAAAAATCGACTGCAACAATTAAAAAAGTATAAATGCAAAAAGTTAGATACATCCCTTGTTTCGAACAAAATATTTTTTTATTAAATATAAACCCTGTGTGATTTATTTTAAAAATCTTTAACAAACATTGGTGTTGAAAAGTCGTCATTGTATCCAATTTTTCAACATCTTCAAGATTTTATTTTACCCTGAAAATGGACGTTAATTAAATAATAAAAAATATGTAATTATAATTTATAGTTTTTTTAATACTCTATAAAAAAATCAATTTTCGACATAGAAAAATAAAGTGACAATTAAATAAATTAAATGACACGATTTTGCCAGGTAAAACGGTATTTTGTGACAGACGGGAGATGGACACCAAGCACATAAAACAGGCGACAAAGCATTGGCTCAATTAACAAAAATGGGCTTTATTTTGCAAGGGATGACAGCAGATAATAATTTTAAAACACTTACGGGTTAAAATGAGAGTATCGACTAACGATACAACCGCGTATATCAACGCTACTGGAATAAGGTTAAACGATATTTTTGTCTCTAATCATTGCGATGAAGCCGCTTGTGGCTGAAATTCAGGAACGTAAAAAATAAATAACCCCCTATTGTGTTAACTAATCTATCTTTTTTGTCTCAATTCACTTGTCGTGGTCTTCAAATGCTGGCCTCTGAAGTCCATCGAGTATTCTGCTGCAGCCGGGTTCTGTGCCCGAGACGGCTCTCGGTAACATTGACCAATTTGTCCGGTCAGTTATATCGGCGGTTATTGGTTATTATATACAATAAAAAATGTTGGATCCATTTTTTTTTTTTTGGGATGTTTTTATCTTGTATTTCCGGCTGTCTTTCTACCCGACCACTCACTTCTTTCGTTTTTGATGCTGCTGTGTTCGTATTTCTGTACTTGAATCAATATCAAATATTCATTATCCTCACTCAACAAAGACTGAAGGATGATATTCGTTTGTATTAAAATGATTTTTTTGTGACAACCTGTGATTGCATCGACAATGGCGGACAAAAATGTGGAGATTGTTATGAAATTTAAATGTGATGAATTTAGGAAGATTTTTACAGTATTTCTCAGAATCGCGACTCTACATTTTGAACAAACACACTCGACCATAGATTTTCTCAAATTAGAGTATCAAAATAAGTAAATACAAAAAGTGTGTGAAGAGCACAATGGCGACTATGCCTGTCTCGCTCACGCTTATGTGTATGAGGCATATATTATTTTGTTTTATTGTGGTTGTAGTGGTATTGCTGATACGCAATTTTTTATTTCGAGTGAAAAATTTTGACAGCTTGTGATCGCTTCGGCAATGGCGGACAGTAGTGTGGGAGCTGATAATAAATATCAAAACGCTGAATTCAGGCAGATCCTTGCAGAGCACAGAATATACGTATAACCACTGCTGATTTCTATTTAAATAATAAGCTATATTTCATGAAGGATTGAAAGCCTTCAAAATCGTCGTATCGAAAACGGAATCACGGATTCAAGGTATGCATTTTGACTATTACATAATAGGTTGTAAAAAAAATCTAAAAAATATTTGCCATCACCACTTATGGCACATTAAATCATTGTAACGCCAATCAAGTAATGCATAAAAATATTATTTTTATATGTTTTTAGATTATATCGACTTGCACGATGCATCATTCAACTGACAAGAATCTCTAGAGAGTTCATCGCAAAATAATGACGGCCGGATAATCTAATTCTGCTGACAAGAACCTGCCGATGTGAATATAATTGGGTGAGTGATCTTTTAACTATATTTCATAGAAATTTGGTATTTTTTTGCTTTTACTATACATTGGTATAGTATTAGAATTTAGTGTTTACGGACTTCTGAAAATATTTTACACGCAGGCTTTATTATATTATTTAAGCATAAACCAACACAAACTACATCGACTCGATCGAAACAATATAATTATATCAGTTGAATTTTTAAAATAAAAGTCAATAATATTACATTTGTGCCATCAAGCCAAACAACAATATAAAAACAGATGTGGTTTATTGTTGTAATTTCATTCTGGCTTGGAATGCCATTTTTATATTTGCTTCCCGTTTCTTCTTCAATATAGGTTTTATTTTGTGCCACGCGGTTTACATTTTGTAGTTAAAAATATTTATTTGATAAACACAATAAATTATTTGCATATACGTAAAGACAAGACAAAATTATGACACACTTAATTTTTTTATTAATATTTTAAATAAAAAAATGATGGTGTTATTTAATTTTTTTTTAAATTTAATTTGTATGTGCCGCAATTTGTTTAGCAGCAGAAATAGTTTGTTTCGCGTACACAACATATTATTTAATGCGTTAGTTCTCACCCGGGCACCTGATGATGGTACCCGATGGGTGGAAACCGCAATGGCTCAGAAGATTGCCTTTAAGTTGTCCATATTAGCATAAAGCCTACCCGCTCCCCAGACTGATGGCGAAATAATTGACCGACGGCCTATCTCCCCTACGATTCAGGTACAAATATAATCATTTAATTTGGGTGCCTAAACTTGAGAGGCGCGTTTATCGTTGGAGGAAGGTTCCTTGATTTAATAAACAAAATGGAAAGGTTCGTTGCCCCTGAAATTCAGCATAAATTAGCCAAGGTCTACATTGTAGACTCTCATGTTTGATAGCAATATCAGGAAGAATAATCCTACGCAAAGTAATTTAAATGTCAGTAAATCAATAAAATTTTAATAACCGCTTTATAGAATGCACCTTATGTTTAATAGATTCTTAATAACAATTATTTTACAGTTTATCTTGATCCTAGATCTAACGTAACCTTAAGTATATTTTATATTACTATCTCTCATATATTAATCTGAATTTTTTTGCAATATTCCCACGGTTAAAAGATGTGAAAATACTCGTTTAAAAATAAAGACATTGAATAAATTAATATTAAAATTTACACATATTGTTCTATGTCATCTTTCTCTTAGGCTTGACCTTAAATTTTTGTACCCAGGCTTTTGGTTTCTATTTGATACTGGAATTCGATTTTTGCCTATTTTTACCTACTTCCTAGTTTGATAAAAAAAAATTATTTTATTTTTGTGCAGAAATGTAGTTTTCTTATATTTAGAGATAAACGTAAAAAATAAACAATTTAATAAACCTGAAATATCATAAGATATTACTACCGCAAAAAATTTATGATAGCCACATATATCAAACTTTACTCTAACATAAAAATATAATTAAGTACTATAATTTTATCTTTTGAGTTTTGGACTTTAGGGTATATTATTAAATATCTATTTGTTTTCAATATGTTTAATCTTTATAATTGTATTGCTGAATACCGCTACGTCATAACACAACTTCGCTGGGAGGTTTGTGAGGCGCACGTGAAGTAACGCAGCCTGCATTTTTCTCTCTAGGATTGCATTTTCTTTAAGTGGATGTTCACACTCACGTGTCAACCGACTAATGCAGTTTGTGGCCAGGGCCGCATCGGGGAATACTCCATATAATAAATTCCAAATCAAATATCCATTTGCTTTAAATTAAACATCAAGGTGACTGAAGCGAGATAAGATGTGAGTAACGACAAAAGATTTCTGTTTGATTTGTATAGATTCCAAACACGCAAAGTGTTTTTTTTTTTTTTTTTTTTCAAACGCTAAAAACTGTAGTATTTTACCGTTTTGAACTGCAACTACTCGATTTACGCTATTAATTCAATTGACGTGTGTAAAAGCGTGCATAAAAAAAAAGATATATGCTTATTTTTATATACATGAAAAGGGCAGTTTTCAAATTTTTTTTTTGCTAGTAAAAAATATTTTATTTCATGGTTTAGTTTAAAAATCTCGTCCGAGCAACAATGTCATGTAGTCTGGGCTCTGCGGTCGTTTCCCATTGGTCTACATGGGCGTCCGTTCGGTCCTGGTCTTCCACATCCACGCCCCATTAACCAGCCTGCAGATTCCCATAACCCGCGACCAAATTGCCTACCAAGGTGCTACGCCGCGTCCATGCTACTCATGGTGTATTAAATTCGAATTATTGTTCACAGTTAGCCTGGAATCGTGCCCCAGCGACTGTCTCCTCAGTAACCAAACAGGCAGTCGATTCACGACACTGTATAAAATATAACAATTAAAAATCTGCGAAAATTAAATTTATAAAATAACGTGAAAACTTCTTTATCGAATTTGACCTCTTACCAGAAATGAAATCTCAAACTATAAAATTGTTTATCATCATAATATGCTTATTTGTACCTAGATGTGCGATTATTTAAATATTTATAAATACTTGCTTATATTAACTATTGCGGATTGCGTAAAACAAACAACAAGCCTTTATGTTGGTTTAAGATTTTAATTATAATCAACTATCATAAAGATGACAGCGGTATTGTTATTAACAGTAAGAATAATTGCAATAAGCTCCTACACTCTCCTTTAATAGAATATTGTATTGACTTGAGTTTTGCAATTTGTTTGAAATAACAAATTTACATAAGAAATTTATTACCGACTAAGTACTTCCTTAGTTTGACATCTATTAAAATGACTCACATAAAGGAATTAAGCTTTGTTAATATTATTCGTATTTATAAATTTAAAAAAAGTGAGACACGGGTAATATAAGCATTTTAATTATAAATATTATAACGTACATCACTTAGAAATACACGAAAAAGTAAAAATATTTTTTACGTTGAATATTATAATCATAGAAAATTCAAGATTTTCAAATTAAACTATAAAATCATTATTGATCCCCTAAAACAATGCAGCTGATAAATTGGTCACACGGTAAAGTTCTTAATATTAAAGAGTGTTTTTTTAATAAAACGTTGTTAATTTTAAATGTTAATTAATGAGACAATACACCTCAACGCATTGAAAATTGAAAAAAATTAGGTGTTTCGTATCAAAATAAAATTTCATACCGAATTCAATCTACTCTATTTATATAATAATAATTAATATTTATCATGTATTTCGTTCAAATAAACACATATCAGATACTTTTGCAGAGTTTCGTACTTGTGTTATTTTTATTATCATTGAATGATCCGTGAATTTTATTATAATCCCCGAATGGTTGTGGCTCCGGATGGTCTGCGCACAGGCACAGTGTTCAGGTTACAGTTACTGAAAGGAGCGCGGGTCAGAGTTGAACCTGGCCGCGACTGCAGAGAGCCAAATCTGGTTTGCGCATACCTGCCATGGTACCGACAGTCTGACGCCAGGCAGCACAGCACAAGCTTCACGATTGTCAAAATTTGTACTCCATGAAAATAAGTCATTATTTATAATGACCAAATATTTTTCTTATGTGTATTATTTTATTTATTGGCAATAAATAATATTAGGCAATATTTTGAACAGTGCCATCTATGGTTTTTAAACAAAACTATTTATAAAAAAATTATTATTTGAGCCAAAATAAAAGTTTTTTCATTTGTGTCAACAGATGGCAGTAAAACATTTAATTTTATGAAACATTTATTTGTGTTACCATCATATGTAACTGAAATGATAATATTATTATTATTAAACAGTAATTGATCATTTATCACAGTAAAATCTTCTAAAACTTCGTTTGATATTATTGGCGTAAAAGGTTGCCTACGTTTAAAATTAGTGCCATCTATGGTTATTATATCAAACTATTATTTAAACAAAATAAAGTACATATTTGCCATTTGCGGTAATAATTTTGTCAACAGATGGCAGTAAATTATTTAATTTTATAAAACATTTATCTTTTGTTCATTCAATGGCGATAATGATGACAATATCACCAGACGTAACTCTGAAATTTCGGATTTGTTAATCAAACATTTGTTTTATAAAGCAGCTATATCACATTAAAAAAATTTAATGTGATAATGTTGGCAACGGTTATTTTAGTGCCATCTATAGTATTTAAACAAAACTGTTTATCAAATATTTAATTATTGAAATAATGTATTTACCATTTGCGTTAGCAGTTTTGTCAACAGATAGCAGTAATATATTTAATTTTATAAAACATTTGTCTTTTATACATTTTATGTTTGTTATCACAAGATGTATCTGGAACTTAGGTATTATTATTTAAAAGTTTTTTTATAAAACAGTGATCTGTTTTTTATCACAATAAAATCTTCTAAAACTTCGTTTGATAAAACCAACGTTTTGCTAAACCGGTCACCAAAAGTATTGTATTTAAAATATATCGGTCATCTGCGTATTAATATTTTTGATATTCTTTTCATTATACTTTTTTTCAAAAAGCAAAAAAGGGTTTCCGGTACCGGGAATCGAACCCGAGCCTCCTGGGTGAGAGCCAGGTATCCTAGCCACTAGACCATACCGGATGATGCATAAGTGGAACGTTGTAAACACCATAAGTAAAAAGAAAATATAATTAAAAAACTTATATGTACAAATATATATGAACTTCATTTTCATTATTTTTTTATATCTGTTGCAAAATTTGATCGGTATTACTAAAAAATTATTTCATACTAGCGGATACCCGGCGCGTTCTACTGCGCTAAATAAATAAATATAATACTTTTTTTATTTGTTCGAAAAAAAAAAAGGAAATTTTGTTTATTTATTAACTTTTTATCTTAATGCTAGCGGATATATCGAGTTTTTTCGGTAGGTGTGTAAACATAAAGTCTTTTCGGCGTTCCAACTCTAAACACAACATAACAGAAATTTTGCGAAAAACAGGAATTTTCTATGTTCAAACCAGCAATACTTAGCGATTGGCCGTACGCACTGGAAACTGTAATCGCTTGAAATCGAAGGGCATATCGTTTGAAATCATAGGAATTCGTGGTATCAGAACATCTTCTCCTTTACATTTTCCACTGATGATTGTGGCTTCAATTAAATTTGGCGATAGTTTTTAACAGCAAGTCTTGTTCCGTTGCACAATTTCGGTGGATCCAAGTTGCGAATGAGCATCAATGGTGAACCAACTTTTAAGGTTAAGATGTGTGGTGACATTCGATAGTTCCAAAGAGTTAAGAAACTCTATTGGATAGTTGACAGCTTGTTCCTCACCTATAACTGTGTCAATTGAAGTGTACTTGACAATTTCACCGGGTAACTTCAATTGAATTTGAAAGTTAATTTTGTTGACATCATCATTCTTTGGAGCCAAAATTGCTCGTTGGCAAAGCCAATCATGATTTTTTATAATTGTTTGTAATATCAAGAAAAACTTTCTGCACAACATTTTGAATTGATGATTGCATTTGACAAAAGTTTGGCGGAAAAGATATTTCACGTGTAGTCGGATCAATCGGAAGTTTTCCATCGCCCATATCCAAAAGCTGTTTGGCGAATATCTGCGCAGCAGCATCTTGAAGTAAATGCACACGCATATTTGTCGAAAAGGGGAGTTTCTCTACATGTCTCCAAAGATATGATGCTTTCAAACATGCATTTAGTTCATCGGCTGGTGTTGATCTTGGAATCACTGACAAAGTTTGTCGAAAATCACCAGCAAGAAGCAATAGAGCTCCACCCATTGGTCGGTTATTTTCTCTGAAATCTTTGAGAGTACGGTCAAGTGCTTGAAGCGATTTCTTGTTCGCCATAGTGCATTCATCCCATACAATAAGTGAGCTTGTTTTTAAAACTGCAGCCATGCCAGAATTTTTACCGATGTTACATGTTGGTGTTTCGGTATGGTTTACATTTAATGGAAGCTTAAGAGCTGAATGCGCTGTACGCCCGCCATCGAGTAACGTTGACGCGATTCCAGACGATGCTACAGCTAGTGCAATTTCATTTTTCGATCGAATTTCAGCGAGTATCAAATTGAGCATGAATGTTTTTCCAGTGCCTCCAGGTGCGTCAAGGAAAATAATTCCACCGCTTTTGTTGGCTACGTGTTGCATAACTTTTTCATTTTTATATATAAAAACAAAAAATAACATTCAAAAAAATTAAAAAACAGACAAACCTGTATTGCTAACAATTTTTGTTGCTCCGAAAGAAGTCATTATAAAGCTCGAATTGTATTTCCGAATGTTTTCCAAAAAATGCTTAGACAACGCTGTGTTGTAAGGAACATAACTTTTGAGCGGTTCTGGTGGGTCAACCAGCGGTGACAACTTGACTTTTCCGTTTGAACAACACATACCGGGTGATTCCTTTTGAAATTTCAGTGCGAGGCAATACAAACAAATAGAGTTCATCGGCCCAATTACGACATTCGGATGATTACTGTAGTCGCAGTCTTTGTCATAATTGAATGCCGCCAACTGAAAATCGATTCTTTGTATCGATTGAGCCGCTCGTATCTGATTACCTTTAAGCCTGTTTTCATGTTGTTGGGGAGTTTCATCAGCTCTTGCTGTAGTAACTCTGATTCGAACTCGTTCTAGACGTGCTTCATGTTGTTCTGGTGTTTCTACAGCTCTTGACTGCCGCACTCTCAACCTAATTGACTCTGTACGCACTTTTCGTTTTCCGGCAGTTTCGGCTGCTCTTTCGGCTCTTTTTCGTTTCGCATCTGCTGTATTTTTTTCAATTGCAGACCTTTCCGGTGGCATTTTTTGATATATATATTTTTTTGATAACCACAAATGATAAAACTCCCTGTTGTGAATGACAGATAGTGATTTTGTTTTGAAAGTCCGTACTATGCGCGATTCTTTTTTCAAAATAATTTGCGAGGAACGATGTCCACTTTACCGATGTTGAAAATTTTTGTATGGAAAATATCGAAAATTGACCTAATTCTGTTCCGTAAGTTCGGCAGCCTGTAACGGCAATATCAGTATTTCTCTATTGGCAACCATGCAGGCGCCGCTCCAAGTATGCGATACGCGAAAATGTCAGTTCCTTTTATGAATTGGAAACTTTTGTATGGGATTTTTCTTAATTGAATAAACCAAATTTGATAATCAATTTTTATAATTTTAGTGGTCTTGATTACTTTCGGTATTTTTGGCTTTCAAATAAACACGGTGTGGGGCTCGTCGGTCGTACGGTTTCAAAGCCTATAGCGGACTAACAAACATTTTTAGTGTTTTATATATATAGATAAATACTAAAACATTCTATATATTATAGATGCAATTACTTATTCTATCGAATAAGCTGAATAATCTTCTACAATAAAATATTATTAATAACTTATATGACAGTATTTATAATCAATCTCATATCTCATATTTCGATATTATTATCCTTAGAAACAGTTATCTATAGCCAGAACTACTGACGTTAAATATTTCGTGATACTCAACATGCTAATAAAAATAATCTTAAACATCATAAAACCGTATTAAATCTCACGTGAGTGATTCCGATGAACGAAATCGACACGACACCAAATAAAATTTAATTTAAACGAAATGTATGACTTATATTGAATTTCTACTTGGCATTTTTAAATTTTTTTCTTGGTATAACCAAGCGCGTATTATAATCAATTGCTTTCAAGTACAAAACATTTTCAATTGCACTTTACTGAGTATCAAAAATTATTTCTGGGACATTCATAAAAGACAGCAGCGCGTCAGAAATACCAAAGTTAATCGGTTTCTAAAATTCAATAACAGATTAATTAAGTTTAATTACTAATTTTCATCTTAAAGTCAACTGTCCCAAACTAGATCAAGATCTTTATTAAAATAGGCCAAGACGAAAAGAAATATTAAAATGACAGTATTTTTGTGTAAGCGGATATTACTTTTATAATGATACTAGTAATGTAGCCCGTCACAAAATGACGTATTTGATGAACGATGCGTCTTTTGTTTTTTTTGTAAAAGTTCTAAATTTGAAATTCTCGCGGTGAACGACATCTCGCGGCGAAGAAGTGAATCATATAATTCGTAATTCGCTAAAGCATATTTTAAAGTTTATGAATGAAAATATTATCCTATCGTCTTGAAATTCGGCACATAGCTGCGGAAAAATTTACTTAACTTATGTGCAAAAAATCAGCGTTGTATCTTTTAAGATATTCTATACAGAACGGAAAAACGAAACATACATACAAACATACACACAATGGCTATTATTATAGTAGATATGCAATAATTACATTTAATTGCGATTTTACAATTACAATTAGTTGACAAAATAACATAATTAGTGTAATTACAATACTGCAACATTTACTTTTATAGGAAATCACTGATACTTTTTACTCAACAAATTAAGTTTTTATTATAATATATATATTTTTTAATTATGAAGGTACACATAAATTTCGCTATCGTTCTGCAGTTTACGGTTACATTGAATTTTATCAAAATTTTACACATCTTATCTAGTATATATTTAGTAAAGCTTACACTAGTAGAGATCCGGAAGACACTCGGTTCAAATCAGCGACGGATTCAAATCTCCCAAAAAAAATCCCAAGCACGGTAAACCCGAAGCCCCCTGCACGTGCTGCGACCGACTTGCAATAACAAAACACACCCAAAATGAAGGGACGCTATATGGCTGATGCAATTTTCCCAGAAGTTTGTCCAAGAAATCTATTTTTCGCTACCACCCGAGCCACACTCGGTGAGCCACTGGGGTAAGCTTTATTAAATATACTAGAAATGTTTCTCGTCACAGAATGACGTATTCGATGAACGATGCAATAGTGTTTGAACATACTCGTATGTTTGGCTGAATACTCGAATAGCTGGGTACTCGAATTCGAAGAAGACGCTGCTCACGTTTTCCTTCCAATTCGTTGCTTGACAGTTCTAAATTTGAATTTCTCGCGGTGAACAACAGAATCCTATATTGAAACTCGGTATAGCATATTTTATAGTTTTATTCAATTAGTTTATGAATGAAAATATTGTCTTATCGTCTTGAAATTCGGCACACAACTGCGGAAAAACATACTGAACTTACATGCAAAAAATCAGCGTTGCATCTTTTAAGGTTTCGCCGTTGGTGTTATGTTGCTTGTTGATTATGGATGTAGATCAAAGCGAATGTTTGCGTATTCGTTTATTTATATGAATTGGACAAGACAGAATAATACGTGGTTACTGGTCGAGTGCCTGCGTCTCTCTGTGGGGGGCGCGTTGCGTTATCGCTGGGGTTGTTGTAAAATTAGAAAGTCTCTACCTGCGGTAGGGGCGGAGCGTAACAAGTCAAATATTGTAGCGGTGTATTTGCACTGACCGCTACAAAGGTATTCTATGCAGAACCAAAAAATGAAACATACACACAATGGATATTATATATGTTGGATACCGGATAAGGTAGGTCGTATTTTTAATTAAATTGTATGTAAGAAATTCAATATTTTTGACAGAGAGAGTACTTGGTGGAATTCCATTTTAATATTTTTGAATAAAATACTTGAGTGATTGGTGACCGGTTTCGCCAACCTTTCACGTTGGCATTATCAAACGGCTCTGTTTGATAATGCCAAATATTTAATTAAAAATATTTCAATAAAAATTCAATTCGTTGAGTAAATCGGTTAAGTTTATAGTATAAGAAAAATATTTTTTTGAAATCGCCCAAAATAAATACGCGATACTGGGTGACGGCGAGTCGTGTCGGCAGCGTGGAAATCCGCGGCTGGTGTTGCATCAGCTGTGGCGGGTGGCGGGGTGGGGGGGGTGGAGGGGTGGCGGAGTGGCGGGTCGCGGGCCGCTATTGGCCGCCACTGGGCGCCGCGGCCGGGCACGCGCGCCGGCGGAGAGCGCCACTCTGCCCCGGGCCCGCGCCCGCCCCGCCCGCCTCGCCCGGCTCCTCGTCCGCTCGTCTCCTCGTCCACACGTCAGTCGACCGCGAACTGTCAGATCGGTGAATAAAAACGTCCCAGCCATGCGCCATCTTGCCAGTTTGATATTCGCTTCGCGACCGAATCGATTGTGAGCCGTCCCCGCGGGCGCCACCACCACCACCACCACCACCCCGTGCTCTCGCCCCGAAACTCTCAGCCGGCCTCTGCCATGCCCGCATCGCCTTCCGATTCATGATCTTTGCGATCATCTGCATAAACATTTTCTCGATTCGGTGATTGTGATAAAAATTTTTTTTTGAAAATGAGTGCCCGCGACTGCCCGCCGGAGCCCGAGGTCCCCGCGGCGCTGTGGGTGTTCGGCTACGGGTCCCTCTGCTGGCATCCGGGGTTCGACTTCCGCCGCTCCCTGACGGGCCACGTCAAGGGCTTCGCCAGGAGGTTCTGGCAGGGGAACACGACGCACCGCGGCACTGACGACAAGGTGCGTACTCGACCTGCCGAAACCTCAAACTGCAATCCAAAATGCGATACACGGAGAAAGTCCGCTCTTGGAAATGCTAGAGGATCCGATTCTCCCCAAATATCCCTTCCATTGTGTCAGTAATTTGATCTTGGGTCAAATTTTAGTTTGCGTCTTTCCGTGCTCTGTAACAATAATTGAAACTTAACCTTCAAAACTTGTAATAAAAATAAATATATATTTTGTGTTATTTTATTCGCAGTCAGTGCGTGCGTGGATTTCTCTATTTTCATTATTGAGTTTGTGCAGCGAAAAAACCCGTTAAATAATAAGTTAATTAAATAAATAACAACTTAACAGTTCGGACGAGTGTGTAGTCGAACAGTATAACAAAAGGGTCAATGTCAGACATTTACTGTCAAACCGTTAGCGAGTGTTATCACTCTTGAGCGGCTCCCCATTGCGAGAGTCTCTTTGTCCCTCTGACCGTTTCATTCAACTATAAATTGAATAATTTAAGTACGCATATTTTGCCAATTCGTTTTGACCCCAGACAGCTCGGACCTCTGTGCACCCCCACTCGTGTTTTATTTTTTTTATTTTTCAGTGTATCCTTACGCTTTTGTCATTACACAAATGTAACGCTCGACTCCAACGTTGCGGGCAAAGTGTTCATTTTTATTTTTGTTCAAATAATTTGACTCTCCCTTGCTGAAACTTCTGCAATTCAATTATTGAAATTATAGACAAAAAATTGTATCTACAAATTGTCCAATAACAATGAATGGTGTTTATTTAGAAAACGCCGATCGCTTGGAAGTCATTACGTTTCAGAATATACTTTCTCTGTAATTATGCAATTTTTTATTCGATTCTTCATTTGCAATCATAAAACAATAACTTCGGTATTAATATGTATGAAACATTTTTATTAAGGATGACTGCTTTCACTGCATTTAATGGCATTACTGCAATGTAGAACAATTACACTTTTCGTTTTCATCATAATATAATGAAACGAAATTTAAACGATTAATTTATTAATTGTATTATATTTACAGGCAAAAAAAATGTTTTTTTTTTAATAATAGCACGGTCGACGCTGTTGCCTCACATTTTGTCTAGACCCAAAATAAAAATAAAAACGATCAGCCGCTTTGTTGCTAACCGAATCCGATTCAAGAGCATTAATGTAGAATGCTTCCTTGGATTATCAGAATAGGTATTAAATTAATAATAAGTGCATACCTTTTTTAAGAGAACCGTAAATATCCATATCGATAACGCCTTTGAAATTATAGTTTTGCCATGTTACACGATATCCTGATTATATGGGCAGCAAAATTTAAACTGTTTGCATTTTAATACGTTACGTGCCCGGCAACATTGCTGCATTGTCCAAATTGCCCAATAACAATTTACAACCTACATTTACGTCTCGAATTTCAATAATCAATTTCTCTTATCCGCTGTTGATTTATTCGCTTCAAAAAATTGTTACACTAACCTTTTGCTATTTATAACTATTGGATGATTTTAAAGAATTTTTAGAAATGTAGCGACATTTCTATAAATAAAAATAATAACAACATACTTTATACCTTGATTGTGTGATCTTCAAAAATTGACTCTACCACATCAGGAAGGTGATAAATTTAATATGAATTTTGAATATAAAAATACTCCTTTCCGGATAGAATATTTTCTTCTTCTTCTGGTGCCTCTCCTCATTGGAGGTTGGTGACCATTTCTATCCTGGCCGCATCCACGAATTCCACATCCACGTAAACTTCCTACTTCCAATGCCCATACTTTCTTAATTTTTTTCTTGAACATTATACTTACTGTTACGAAAAATGTGGTCAAAATAGGAGACCTTCCGCTTCTTTACCAATGTCAGAAGTTCTTTTTATTTGCGCATTCTGTGCAAGACTCTCCAAAGCAGATTCATTTACTGAGAAAAAATAACTTTTTATCTGTTTATTTGATGTACAATAGTATACTTTATATTTTCAATACATCAGGATATATATTTCTTTTGAGAAAGTGTATACATGATACTATCATATACAGCTAAATAATGAACATTGCTTGCTTTGTTACTAGTTATATGAAGTTAAATTAAACACAAATAAATATCAAGAATTCAAAATAAAAGTATTTTTCAAAAATAATTAAACACTGGATTTTTTTTTATAAAACGTGTCTGTGTTGTTTTTAATAACGCAAAGTTGTTTTGGCGAAAACATATAATTTGAATAATATATGACTATCACATGTTTACTATGCTTACAAAAACAACAGTTTTGTAATAAAAAAAAAATTGTGTGATATAACATGTTAATGAAATTTTGACAATATTCCGCAGACTTTTTGCATAATACAAAGCAGGTGATATATTACTTTTAAGAAAGTGCACACATGATAATAATACCATATACAGCTAAAAAATTAACATTGCGTGCTTCATTGGTGTTTGCATGTGACTGAAGGTCGTTGTGTTTCGCCCTTGGCAATGCGTCTTCAGGGTGAAGGGTGAATCATTTGAGATATTTAAATAAGCACAGCGTCGACGGGAATTAATCAAAATAAAATGTTTTGAAACAGAATTAGCATTTTAATTGATAAGAGACAAGTTGTCGGGAAAGTAGGTAAGCATGAAATGTGAACATAATGTTGTTGACGTCAATTTCTTCGACACAATCGTTTGTCGTGTATTTACGCACTACTTTATATCGCTTTGTATTATGTAAAAAGTCATTCCGGTCTGCGGAATGTTGTCAAAATTTAATTAGCTTGTTATGTCACACAAACTTTTTTTATTATAAAACTATTGTTTTTGTAAACACTGATAGTGTACAGATAACATTTTATAGTACACATGTGATAGTCGTGTATTATTATTATTGTATGTTTTCGCCCAAACAATTTTGAGTTATTAAAGACAACACAGACACGTGTTGTAACAATGTCCTGTG
This sequence comes from Atopsyche davidsoni, assembly GCA_022113835.1. Taxonomy (NCBI): domain Eukaryota; kingdom Metazoa; phylum Arthropoda; class Insecta; order Trichoptera; family Hydrobiosidae; genus Atopsyche; species Atopsyche davidsoni. Next base: position 856,797 of record JAILWY010000006.1, on the reverse strand, counting down.
TTTAATTATTTTTATTTATAAATTCTTCATAATGCGTACATCTTAAAATCCGCTAAAATACAACTTGTAACGAAAAATAACAAGTAACTTCTGATTATTTATGAATGAATCAATTACCACAGCATCGTTTGTTTATATATTAAATATATTTTGAAAAACTATTTAATTACCTTCTTAAAACATTCAGCGTATTTGAAATATTTCGTATAGTTATGTGTAAATTATTGCGAATCAATCATTTACATTCAGAAGTATTTTAAGTGTTAATAGTAGTCGTGTCTCTTAGGATTTTATATAAAAAACACTTATATTTGCGGCCTTGGAAACCCGTTGAATCTCAGTTTTGTTTGTAAACAAATAAAAATAACGCGAATCAATCGATGTAACTTATTCAAAATATGCGAATTGACACAAAAACGACCGACAAATGGACGAAGTCAATAACACTTGTTATTTAACACTAGATTGCCCAAGATTTTATGTATACCTATATTGCCCAAAAGCAGTCAAAATGACTGCTTTGTGAAAGAATAACTAATGTGTAAAGAAATTTGTTTAAAATTATTTTTTTATATTTTTTATATTATTTACAGTTATATAAGTAAATATTAAAAATAAAAAAAATTTACTTCACTTGGTAAAAATTAATTTATGCATTATTATTTGTACATTTTAGGAAATTAAAGTGGAAATCTTTTTATGTGTACATCTTCCGCAAACACACTTTTGACATTATTCACATATATTATTTGTTTTGTTGTTGTGGCAAAGTCGTACTTGACAAATTTTGCGTTTGTTAGAATGGGTTGCATTTGATGATGTTGCAGTTGATCTTTTTGGGTCTTCATGTTCTGATAAATTTTTCTGTCTTGCAGCTCTGTATTCGGTGAAAAGCTGTTCTGTTTATTGAAACAAGAATTCTTTTCGTTGTATTTGTATTCCTGTCGTTTCTTTGTAAAGGATCCAAGCATTTATAGCAGCTAAATCTAAAATATTAAATAATATTTGGAGGGAACTACGTTATCTACGAGAACTAGAAAAAATACAGCAAAAGCTAGTTATCTACGAGAACTAGCTTTTACTCAATTCTCTAATTTATATAGCAGAGTGGAAAAACGAGGCAGTTATCCTTCGTTTGTTTGGCTGCTTTGGGTAGTTCTCTTTTGATTCCTCTAATAGTTCCAACTAGAGTTGTTTTTTTGCCAATAATTTTGTAACGAGTGACAAGCTAGTGAAAAAGTTATCGGTTGTGATATTTCTTCCATTGCTTGTAAATGGCTCGACAAGTTTTAGAACAACGTGTTCACCGAGAAACATTGACGATGGTCGTTGTTCATCTCTCCCCAAATAAGGAAAGCCATTCATCTACTAAAATCTGATGCAAGTCAGAATTTGATGCCAAATTTGTTGGGTTTATTAGGCATATACTGTGTAAACCTGCACCTGGGTTTTGACGGAAATAATTGCTCGTCAACTGTTATATTTTGCCCTGGTTGATAGCAAGCTTGACTATTTTCATTGAACTTGTCCCATATTTCCGAAATCAAGGCAAATCTATTTGTTTTAAGGCTTGTTTCGGTTAACTTGTTTCGGTTCTTTTGTCAAAACAAATAAATCGTAGGATTTGATTGAACTTTTCTCTGGCCAATTTTTCTAATAAATTCGGGACCCCGCTTTGCTGACCATAAATAGCTCAGTTTTAAATTTTTTGCCTCGGAGGCTCCACGAGCATATAAAATCTCAATAAATGCACGTATTTCCGGTAATGCTGTTGTCCAATCATTCCTCAAAATTCGGCGGCCTTCTTCTTCTGTGCACTTTTTTATATGTTTGATAATATAGTTATTTATTATCAATGAGAATGCACTGATAAGATTATCTGTCATAATGTTCCTTTTTGCGTAGCCTGTTGGCCCTTTCACATCCTTGAAAATACAAGTAGATGTTAACCTTCCAGAAAGTTAAATTTTGACCACCCAGTACCATCGGCAGCTGTTTCGGTCTCCTGAATGGTGTTTTCAGTTTTCAGTTTTCAGCTTCATGATGTCAATTTATCATGAACTTGTATGTTATCATGTGACGATAATCGAAAAAAAAATGAAAACTGTTAGCTCAATACAGAACCGAACTGTTCGTATAAGAAATTGACTCAATTCAATAATAAGAGTCATTTGATTATTTAAAATTTCCCAAGCAGTCAAAATGACTGCTTTTGGGCAATATAGGTATAACACATATATATATACCGGAAATGAAGGGTGTGGAGGTAAATTCTATTATCAATAAACGCATTTATATGTTTTAGAAAAAGTCATGAAATTTTAAGAAATTATGTATATAAATACTTTATTTTTTTTCTAATTGAAATTCAAAAGCAGTCAAAATGACTTCTTTGGGCAACCTAGTGTTAACAATATGTGGCATACGTCCTTTTTGATTTTACACTGGATTATTTTCAATCTCAAACAGACCCTGCTGCAGACTCTTATACTTGGTGAAAACTACTCTCTATTTAGAGTTCTGAATATATTCTGTTGCAGCTTCTAACGATTGAAGTCCCTCACTTTGAGGTGTTACTGTACCTTTTTAGTATCACCTTGAGCAATTGACATTAGCGTGTTGCCAAGTTATTTAAAAACATATGCACAAACAGCAATAACTCTATAATGACATATATGGAAAATCACGTACAATACTTATTGTTTTCTACAATCCTAATAAATTTGCTGCATATTTACCAGCATAACATTGAAAGTAAACAAAGCACAAGCCTCTTGTCATTGCGGAATGTCGCAGAGCACATCTGCAGACTGTTTTTCACCCACAGCGGGTCAATAAGGTCAGAGTGTACTATACTCGAGTGAAAAGAAACTGGACGTACGTTTTTATTCCTAGCATGCAAAAATATCACTAATTTCGCTAGTTAAAAACCACAAATATCAATATTCTAGCTCTAATACATGATTATTATAGCTTTAAAAAAATGAAACTATTAGATACAACATTTTACGGTTCTTTATCTTTTAACCTGAAAATTGATCTTGGTGAATCAGTGTTGTTGATTTTTTGGGAACTGAGACTGTATGCTGTGATGATATACTATATATATATTAGTCTGAGTGTACAGGCTGGAGTTGAATAGCTTTATATTCGTGCAAAGTAATGCATTGTATATAGTTTAGCGGTGCTACGCCAGACCGAGGCCTGATCGATACTGTCTGCAGATGCGAGCTGAGCCACGCGTGGAGGCTCCCGGGGAAAGGGAATTCAATACCAAGACGTAGACCAGCTTTATTGGACTTGTATAGATCTGGCTAGTAATTCAAACCTTACCAATTTACTTGCTAATAATTAAAACAAAATTTGGCCCGATAAAACATAATACTACTGATTCTGAAATAGACGCAATAGCAGCTGTTTTCAGCTTGTTGCGTCTCCGGTTTTTTTTTTTTTTTTCTTGTTTACAATGAAACCACAGTGAGGTACATACAGTAGCATCGTTGTATTTAATAAATATATTTATATTCAGATAAATAAGCTTCAGTTTGAGATGCCATTATCTCACCAAGTAAAATATTTTTACAGAGAAATCATGTCAAAGATAGGCGTGCACTTACTGCTTTTAATTTCCGTGTATATTTAAATTATTAAATATTATTTTAACCTTTTTATATATCATTATAATGTTATTAATATAATGTGTATTTATTGAGTTTCGTTGGGTGGGTAATGCGGCACTTCGGTATGAAGTGGCTTTGTCGATTTCTCGTTGCCGCAGAAGCTGTGACCGCTGTGAAAGCACTTCTACTACAAGAGAACACACGCTTCATTGGCTTCCCACGGCCATTAGGCGGCCAAAATGGCGAGCCCTCTGATATTAAAGGAAAATAATTAAAAAATCGTAAAATCATGCAAATATCGCGATATTTCCATAGCATGACTTGTATGTATACTCCCTCGCAGGATCGATCGACCAAAATTACGTAATACAAATTTCTGCTGTTTTTCCGACCTTCGAGAATATAATTTAACACTATGGTTATACTTTTATATAATATTGCGATTATTAAAATTTTAAAAGTTATAATAATTTAATTATCCGTATATTTAAATAATGTAATCACTTGTAGTATTATGATTCTCCCTGTGTTCCAGTGCAATGCGTTTAAGGTACATATACGAGTATATTGTTTTATTGATGTATTATCATGAACTTATAACGTGGTTTATTAACACATACAAATAATTATTTTCCCGTATAAACAAAATTAAAATATTGTATGTATACCTCTTTATCCGTTTCAATTTAATATCAATATTTATATACTCTTCATAAATTATATCATAACAGGTCAAGTCAGGTCATATGCATGAGAAGCTGCTAAAGATTAATTAGTCTTGTGATTTTATCATAAATTATTTTTATTTTAATATATCATTAATTTTAACATATATTCTCAAAACATTGTGAGCAGATTTCTGATTTTGCAACTTGCTAATTATTGTTGAACTTCGACATATATTATCGCACTTATTATAAATTGGATATTCAATTGAGAGGCAAGCTGTCGAATCACTTTTAAAAAAATAGTCGTTGTACCATTACGCGTTCCGAAAAATCGGAAATTTTTAGTAGTATACAGTATATATTAAAATAGTTTGTGTACTTTTGTTGAATAAAAATTAAGACATACATAAAATATTTTTCTATTTAAGTTTCATTTGATGTATTGGAAAGCATGCCTCTTAAGATTATTTGCGGATCTTGCTAAAGTGACATTGGCATTATACCAATATAAATTTTCCAATTATATTATCAATATTTATAGTCTATTTGATTAATTGAATTATTAATTATTTTACTATTTTTTCGTGATACAATGTGATAAAGGGTGCAATAAAATCTGTTATAAAATATGTCTCAGAAATTCAATATTTTTGACAGAGAGTACTTGGTGGAATTCCATTTTAATATTTTTGAATAAAATACTTGAGTGATTTTCCACAATTTTGTTTTTATTAGTGACCGGTTTCGCCAACCTTTCACGTTGGCATTATCAAACAGAGTTTGATAATGCCGGTCACTTATAAAAACAAAAATGTGGAAAATCACTCAAGTATTTTATTCAAAAATATTAAATATGTCTCATATTAAATTATATAAAAGAGGGAACGTAAAAAAAAAAATATTTATATGCAGACTAAACACTTTCAATACTAAACGTCGCATTATTCAGCACTCGTAAACTCGGCAGAAAACAAGACAAATAAGCATTTTTTGTTTAGCAACTGCAACATAAAGCATGTGTGCTTTCATGTCAAAGGTCACCTTGCCCACGAAATATTATTATAATTCTCTCCCAAAAGCACCGATCATGTCACTTTGCTTTCGAATCGCGTGCTCGGGTATTTTTATATTGGGATGCTCCCGAAACAAAGGACCGCCGGGCGTTTGGCTCTCGTCCAATCAGAAGCAGCTGACAAAGACACACTTTCATCAGTCGAAACCATAACCATAACGATGAATAAACGGGAACAAAGACATAAATAAAAATTAATATGGTGTTACATTTAAAGCGTGTATTGCTATTATACTCCTGTGTAATTTTTAGCTGTTTTGCAAAATATCATTTCTGTGAAAACCTGAAAACACTTCAGTCTCACCTGAAGTGCGCGTGAAAACCGTATTTTTATCACACATACGTATACCATCATATATTTTTTATATTTTGTTACTAACCAACAAAGCTATCGCGATTGATCATAAGTGGGCGTTGTCTCTCAGTATAGTACAGGTGAGTCAATTGCACAGGAAGAAGATAAAATAAAGTCTCGACTTGTACTCGTCACGATCAAGGTTGTGCGTCTGCATGGAAACAGTTTTATTTATAATTTTAATCATAATCTTAATCTAAAAAAATGTTTTAATATGTATATTTTTTTGTTCTTTCCAGCCTGGACGTGTTGCTACGCTAATTGAAGATAAAAACGTGAGTAAATTATTTGTGACTTTTGAATAAAAAATGCGATATATATCTTATCTTTGCTCGCCTGCATAAGAATGTGATGCTATGTAAAAATGGTTTTATTAAACCACAGTTTAGCTAATGTGTTTTTATTATATATTTAACTTAAGAGCAGTTTATTCTCAAGTGGTTAAGTCTCATTTTTCACTCTTTTGTGCTGCAAAAGGAATCTTCGGCGGGGTCTTTGATCTTCGCTCTCTTTATCTTTAAATTTTTTTTTTTTCTTTTCAAAAGAAAACAGCTGTCTGCGTCGATTTTAATGCATGCTCATTCTCAACGAGCCCAGTTATGCACAATGAGTGTACAATGCATGCGAGTATAACGATGCTCTTTTTAATTAACCCTTTTTTGTGCCTCGGGCGTGGGACGAGAGACCCAATGCGTCCAAGGTAGGAGCAAAATTAAACAAGTAATAATTGCGTGCTTTCTTCTCGAATTAGTGAATGGTGTGGCCTTTCTTTATATGATGACGTAATTACTAGTTTACGAGCTTTTCAAATACATAAACGTTTATCGCAAGTACGTAATGATGAAATAATCCATCATCTCACAAGTAAAACTGTAAATACACGCCAAGTATAAAAAATGCAGAAACTTATCTTCAATTCGAACTGAAATATTGTACATCGCAATCTTGAACAGCGATGGCCGCATATTTTTATGTAATTACTTCTGACTCGTAATATTCATTTATGTGTCAGACGTGACTCAAAAATGCATTATGATATTAAAACTTACCTTAGTGATCACTTAAAAGTATTATTACATTTATGTGGGTAACTGTACAATTGATACTTTATAATATTGCGTGCATTTCGGTAACACAGTAGTAGATTGAAAAAAAGACTAAAAATGTGTATTTTTGAAACTATCGCAAGAGCGTCATTACTTTTCATATTACCGTTTACTGAATTACGGACAACTTGGCTGGGTCTCAGACAGGTTTTTGTCTTGCGAGACTCTTTAATTAGTACAAGCCTTCCACGTTTATAGTCCACAGACTACAGTGAATCTCTTTTGTATGATAAAATTATTTAATATGACAGCTGATATTCTTCACTTCCCATTTGTGACATAACTTATGGGTAAAAAAATGCGTTAATACGAGTATGTCGACACTGGACTTGTTACATGATTAACTAAGATTTTAATAAGTTAAATTGAAAATATATTAAGTTTTACATATAATCCAAAGCTTTATACTTAGTTTTAAATAAAGCAACTTGTCAGGTAATCTCTTTGAAGTAATTGAAACTTGGCTTTAAAAGTTAGCTCATCTCGGAATCAGACATTTTTCACAATTAATTCGTGTTACGTGTATTGATAAAAAAAACTGCTTTTGCTAGAAAAATTCCGTTAAATTGTAGCATTTACCATGATTATATCATAATAATCAACAAATGGCTACATAATTGTATTGATTTATTTATAATATAAACCTGTTTTTATTTATCATTATCGCGACCTCAGGTACGATTTTTGAACAGCCTTTGCAACTTTCGCATAAAAATTACGCATTCTTTAGTAAAAAATAATGTTAGAAAAAATATATATATTTTTTTACTTCCACCTTACAATTGAATAGCAAAAAATGTATTGATTAAATTTTTAGTGCACATCGATTATTTGCAACAACAAAAAAAAAACGACGTACTGAATATATACTGATTTCTTTATATATATTTTTTGTGACATTTTTTAGAACTTTTTATATTTTTTGTAACTTAAAAGACTTTTTTTCAACTATTAAAATTGAAGATACTGTGAATGTGAAGCAGCTCAGGTGTGGCCCCATCCCCTGCCAAAAATCCTAAACTAAATCCATTCGCATTCTTCGCATTTCCTCTGGCAGACTCTGGTATCGCCTGGCCTCGGCATTCTCAAATTATTTCCCCACAGAATCAAACCTCATCCACTCCGTTTGTTGCGTTTTGTTACAATTTAATCAATAACCGCTGCTCACGTTTTTCAGCGTAAACAATGTCCGGCAAGAACTAGTTTTAACATACATTGTTGCTAATTGAGTAGTATGACTCCCTGCTTTATTTCACTTGCTTGCTTAATAGTGATGGGACAATAACTTTTTTTATCAGGAGTATATGAAAATATATATATTTTTTTATTTTCAAACGGAATTATCGACAGGTAATATAATAAGACGTAAGATCAAAAAAAAACAGGCAACGAAAAATTGCAATGAATTTCCTTCTTACACCCTTTCTACGATACTCATAACTTTTTTGACTGTGAGAGTGATTTAATGTCATCATATTTTTAATAGTTGTGTATGCTCAATTAAATGAGATCGTTGGGTACTAAGCCGCCTCCCTATTTTCCGACGTTTCAGCTCCACTGAAAACATCACCAGAATATTAAATAATTTAAAATCATTACGCAACACTTTTTCTTAATGATCAGTGTTATTTCGAAATTGATGTATACGATTTATCGCTAGCCGAGTATCCTTTTATATCGGTTTTTGGTGCATATGCATCGAAATACAATTTCACGTGTTACGTGTTGATAGTTCTGCTTTGGGGGGAGGCACTTTGAATATTTAGGGGTGGTATTTTGAAGCCTTGCATGATACTGAGAAAATCAACCGCACTGTGTGTATATAGTATTATATCGACAGTGTCCCATCACTAGTGATTGTTCACGTGCTGTCCCGGTCACGTCCCAAAACGGTGCAATTTCTCCGCAGTTGAGATTCACGTGTCACGAGTCACGTTGGCTTCCAATTAAAAACGTCTTTTCACACTACCTTTGATACATTTTACGCCTTGTTTGCGATAGAGAATATACACTATTTTTAATTTTATTCACTGCTTGTGTATATTTTAAACACTCGTGTGGCGCGTTTGAAACTTTTTAATATTCATTGCTGGCTTCGATATTGATTAATACGTGGACACTTGAAGAATTCAGGGCAAATATGTTCCTAAGAAATGAGGGTGACTCCTAGGTATATCTATTAGTTTTTTTGTTTTAATTTTTGCCTTAAAATTTGCGCTTGGTTTCAGTCCGGTCGGACAACAAATTATGCTGAATATTTCATTTTTTAAATTTAGTTTATACAGTAAATATACAAGCCTATTTTTACTGTAAAATTGATACTTGATTTTGCTGCTTCAAAATTTTACATATTAAATCATTTTAAAAAAATCTGTAAGTATTTTATCATAGTAATACAAAAATACTTTTGCACTCAGTGCATTTTTACTGTGTGCCCCTGTTTTCACGAATTTCAAGGACTTCTATTAAAAATTAAAGCTGAAAAATAGTCTCTGTCGTGGTGTACACCCTGAGTTCAATGTTTACATTTTGATTGACTGTATTGCGCGGCTGAAATTAATTATTAATGTGTTAATGACACATTTCATTCACGTTGGCGACTGTCACTGACGCTTTTGAGACTGATTAGCCGTTGGCCTGACCAGGCTTCACTACTTTCAAACAATTACAATGAAAATGCTTGCAGTTTTTTTTTAATATGTACACTTATAATAGCGGTTTACTGGGCTTGCAAAAACTGCAAAGAAATTGCAGGTTTTGTATACTTATTGCTGTACCTGACCTTCAATATTTTTTTTGATAACAGGCTCATACATCTGATATAATGTTGTATCTTATCCAATGTGATCAAAAGGAGTCAAATTTATGTAATATGAATACGCAGTAAAGACTTGGCATTTTATTTGTAAATTGGCTAACAAAAGACCGACTATCTCAAATGAGAACATATTGGCTTTTATAAAAACTTCCATCCCGGCTTGCGCTTTTTCAAGTTACACATCATAAACCATAATCGTGTATAAGGACTGTTGCATTGTTTGACTTCTATGGAGGTACTCCAAGTATATATATATTATATTTTATTTTTAAAAAAAGTTTAGAACCACTGTCAAATTTTATAAACGATCTAAATTTTCAATATTAACAACAGCTTCTGACAATCTCCAATCACTCTATATTGACATTAACAAATCAGGGTCACGTTTTGTTCGGAGCCTTAACAAGTCCTCGTGCCAAAAAATACTGTTTATTTTAAACGTAGATCGTGGAAGGTTCAATCAGCAAAGAAAATCATTACCGTTACATATCCTTGTCTCGCTGATTGAAATAACTTCTATATTTTTTTGCCCCCCTCAAGGACGACGGCTAAAAGCAAACCGTAAACAAGACACTTTAAAAATTTTCATCGTCGAATTTCCTCGCGTATTTTGTGTCGCTGGTCTTTTTAGTTTATTTTTCTTGCGCAACGTCGACACGGTCTAAAAATAGCTCCCCGTTTGTTTACTACGTTTTTTTCCGGTTTTTCTAGTAAACATTATATGTTGTGCTGCGACATCGCCTACGCTTTTGTCGGGGAAAAAGCTTTCGCCCAGCTGGCGGGCTAGTGTTTTTATTTTGTTTTGCGCAACAATGAATTTCCCAATGCTGAAGTTCTGATGCTATTTTGAGGTTTTGAACACTTCGTCTGGCTCTCGGTGCTTCAGCGCCGCCTGGCCTTTGCCGCCACCGAAGCGGAGATGTTCTCTTCTTCGGGGATTTCTCTGCAAGATCGGCTGCAGGGTTTCCTATTTCCGGTTACGCACGGCAACCCTGAAACGGGGCACGGTCATGGCTGCGCTTGCGAAAAAATTGCGTGTCTGTTCGCTACAATGCGTCTGCCACAAAAGCGGTACACGAACTGCATACCTCTGTGACGTCATCGCCAATGAACTGCGTTGAGCTGGCCACCAGCAACGATGTCATCTCGTGACCATCCCTCATCGTCATCACTGTTCATTTTGCGACATCATAAGACTTTTGAGCTTTGTCCTAATATAAAGAAAATATGGACAGGTTATTTTTAGCAGGCCTTCTCCTGAGCCGCTTGGGACTCGGTAGATTACAATTAGTGATGAAATGACAAACGTTGAATGCATGGTTGACATTGAAGCGAAGCCAAGATCAACGCACCTCGTATACGCAGTGGATGTCGCTCAGCATCCACTCGTGACTTCAACGGAACATCAAATTCGGTTAATGCTCTTTTGTTCACGCTTATCTCTTATCACGCATCCTGTTGGTTTACTATACTCATTATGCGTGAAAGCCACTATAAATGACCTGATTTTTTTATTAATATAATTTTACTGCGTACTAAATATACTTTTGACTCTTTATTGGTCTTAATTATGTATGATTTTGTTCTACTTTCGGTCGTTTGATACTTGCAAAAAATCATTTACGAGTACAATTTCGCGAGTGTGATTGGCAGGTACGATCACAATTTGCGGTCAACGCTGATGCTGTACAGTTTTTGAGTATCGATCAGATATCGGAAGTGGACAGCAACCCAAGAGCCGAATTAGCTACGATAGTCTGCGATTCTATCACTGCACAAAAACAAGGCTTTAAATAACCCCAGAAGCGATTCGTCATATTTGGGTCATTTTCTGCCCGACGAGCAGACGAGGTTCTTCCTTGGGCGTGATACTGGTATCTCGGTCGGACCTTTGGGACCTTTCAGTCTCGCTTCATCAGCGGAGCCGGAGAGGCACCGGAGCGCGCAGCACACATTCTGAGAACTTTCTTTATCGTAAACATTTCCGTCGCCTCTTGCACGAGTCATAAAAGCAATCGATTGAATTGCGTCAGTTTGTAGATGCGGTTACACTCGCCAGTCCCGCCGGCCGCTCTTCGCTGTTTTAATAGACAATTTTCATGCGGCTGCTCCAAATAGAGTACGGTTTGATGACGTCATCGTCTTCAAGCTGAGGAGGTTGGTGACCATCTCGCAGAACATATCTCCACCCTAGGTACTCTCGACTTTCAGCCACGCATTTCCGCATTTCAATCAGCCACATGTGATATTTCTGGAAACAAGGCAAAAATAGAATACCATACGCTTTTTCCCATAGTACTATTACTTTGCTCATTCTGTGCAAAACTTTCTCATTTGTGAAGCGGTCAACCCGTGGTATTTTATGTATTTTCTTATAAAGCCACATTTCAAATGTTTCAACTCTATAAAGAAGAACTGAGGCAACATAACGTTAAGTGAGTTTCCATCAATGGTTTCTTGGTCGGGATCCTAGTTCTCGCTCAGCCACTGGCCTAATTATCCTCTCCATTACTTTGTTGTCAATGCTTATTTGGAAATTGTCAATCAACTCTCCAGTCACAGCCATTACGATGACGTCATGACTTAATTTATATTTGACGGTTTTACAGCGTTTGAAACAGCAACACGATAAGATATCATCACATTATATTTTACTTTAGAATTAACGACTGTTAAATTGACGTACATATGCTAAATGTATTATGTACTTACACATATTTCTTAAGAATTGAGTTTCACCGTGAGTCGACTTTATTGTAACTCTATTAAAACGGCAATTTTCATCGTAAATACGGCGGGTAATAAAATTATTAACGAGTTGCTCCTTTCTACCCGATTGGCGTTTATTTCCTATCGCGTGCGCCTTTCCAATCGGCGGGTACTTTTCCGCGTCTGACATTGCGCCTTGCTCCATGAACCCGCGCCAGCTTGCCCCACATTCGCTTCTCACCTTGGGACGCTCGGCTTCCGAGCCACACAATAAAAAAAATAAAAATACAGTTCTTGCAGGTACACCGGAAATTGTCCTTAATCGAAATCCAGTGGGTGAGAACCACCTGCGTCCTGGTCTTGCATCAGCGACTGGCCGTCCATTCAGCCGATGGACAAGTCGCTTCCGATATCATAATATTTACCTAAAGCTTTTGAGTTCCCTGATACACTTTTCCTTGTAGCAACGTAAGCTTGAATAGTGAATTAAAGAGGACTTTGTATTAGGGTTTTTTTATTCAGAACCTGGATGCAATTTACATTCTTTACAAGTGGAAAAAATCTTTGCCCAAATTCGTCTCTGCCACCGAGGCTCTGTGGCAACGGCAATGGCTCTATCCGATTCTAGTTTTCTATGATGAAAACGCTTCGAAGAAACGTTGCAACGTTTTATTATGCTTTTTTGCGGGTCCTCCGAGTCAGTAAAAACGGTTGCCGTGTTCCCATGCCGCCTCATTGTTGCCGACCGGCGACCAGATTTTTACGAACAAGCAGTAAAAGTCAAAACAAGGAACACCTGTGCAAATTGCTAGTAACGATTCAACCGTTGAAGAGACAGACCTCTTCCGATATCACGATATTTAACTGAAGGTATTGTAAATTAGCGCATCAGTAAACATTTGAAGTACATAAACCATTGAATTTTCATGGCCGAGTCGGGTTCTTGTTTTGTCGTATCTACGCTTGGGCTATCTTCAGGAAAACTAGTAGTGACTCGAAAACAGGCAATCCACTGAAAGAACATGGATTCTTAACGCCCCGTTGATGAAGGATGCTATTCTCGTCAGTACGAGTAGTCCACATACAAGGTCATGCGATGCTTTCGTTAGACAAGTCCGGGGCGTTTTTGTAAGACCGTTAAAAACGTATCGTGTGACATCGCCCTTAGTTAAAGTCAGCTTTGAGAAAATCTAAAAAACCAAAATGAAGTGAATAAAACAAACAATAAAAAAAAAAAAACCCCAGTACACCTTTAATAAACTTATAGTAGGTGCGTAGTATAAAATCTTGCAAAAACTGTAACGTCGCTTTGTCTGATATCAATTTTTCCCATCCGTATAAAAATTACCAATCAAATCAGTGCATGTTGACATTATTACCTCTTCATGATTTTAACACATTTTTTTATTCATTGGAATAAAAAAATGACAATGCATTATATTCTAATTAAACAGGGTGATTATTAGTAGTACCCAAGATTATAACCACCGCTACTACAAATATTATTCCCGTGACATCTTGGTCTATTGACTCTCAAATATCTTAAAATAAATATTATTTCTCTCGGACATCAACTTGGTGATATAAATACAATGAACCTCATAAATTTTAATATGAAAAACGATGTATTTTATAAAGTAGAAATGCAAATGCTGCCAATTAAATAGAAATGTTTATTCAATGTTTATTTAAATGCATGAGGTGCCCTCTGATCTCTTTATATAGATGTACCATATCTTGGTACAGCGTATGTGTCTTCCACTTGGTCAAGGCCACGTAGAAATGTTCACGGTTTATTTTCGTCCGAACACTAAACGTTCTTCGCTTTTCTTCTTGTGATTGTGCGTGCAAGCTGACAGAAAATGTTTGGCAACATTGTACCTCCGTGATTATTTCATAAACCTCCTTTAAGGAAAGGATGACTCAACTAGCCTAGCCTCAGAGATCTCATAGCAATTGAGAGTACTCGGAAGAACCATCCATTAGTTGCAATCATCTAACCTCCTTTTAATCAATTATTCACTTCAAATTAATAAATTACTTAAACAATTATTCAAACATTGTCTTCACGTCTATGAATATTATAATTTGTTCAAATGAACCCACTTTTGCAGTGGGCGAGGCAGATATTTGTGTTTGTTGAATAATTAAATGTATTCACTTGAAAAATTGTTGTGATATATATTTAGGGTTCTCTAATGAGCAGAAACTGGTTGTATACATTGTATATTGCTGTTATCAGATACAACATTGACAACCACTTAATCTTTTATAATTACATTTGTATCCTTATCGAAATGGACTATAATTGCAAATAAGTATACCGAGTGCACCAAATGACTGATATGGTCTTCTGATAACAGTAATTGTTGCATTATTTAAAGCATTACCTAATGAGCAATCAGCAGATGGTAGTAGTCATGCCCCCGGTCCCTTAATTAGTCACGCACCCGTCCCTCGATTAGTTACAATGAAGTTTTGACTACTTGCGGAGTCTACTTTTAATCCTTTATAACCTACTGATTCTATATTAATAAGAATTATTTATTATTAAGATCACTTTACAGTGCTTATTAATAGTTAAAATATTTAAAAATCTTGATTTTTTTACACACTTGCAACTTTTCAAAGCACACTTTGCATTTTCTATACAATGCGTGAAGAAAATATACACTTTCTGTTCAGCAATCACTCGCGCAGAGCATGTGCAGATCTTAAGATTTTTTCTACATCCTCTCTAAATATTATGTATATCAATGCCAAAAATTATCTGTTTAAAAATATATTCAAACTCCCACACTATTGATAAATTACACTTTACTGAGCACAATGAACATGCGAAGGCTCAATTGAGCATGCATTTTTTAAATTATTAATCCTATGTGTATTTACTTGCTGACCACTGTGAAATGAATATATTTATATCAACACTCGGTTTCTGAAAATTTGAAAAGAATCCATGAAAATAAATCATCAAATTCATTGCGCTGATCACATTGAAACTATTTTGCTACACAATTGTGTGTATTTTTCGGTTGATATTCATTCACTGTTCCTTTGTTACAATTGGATGCATTTCATCTTTACCTGAGAATATTATTTAAAGAACCGCAAGAGTTTGATTATGCTTTGGGTATGTCAATGTGTATTTTTGTGTGCTAGGTTGTATATAACATCATTACAACACATTATACCACTTGAGCTGTGGTGATATGAGATACTATGTTTTGTCACGCTCCTGTGGTCTGGCCGTATGTAATTCACACTTACTTTTTTATTTCAACATGTGAAAGGTATCAAGTTGGCCTTAAATTATTTCCACTGTGCTTGACACTTTCAACATTTTTTTACTAATATTAAATAACCTTAGTTTATTTATAAAAAAGTATTTCAAATATTTATTCTCATACCATTGAATTTTTTAAACACAACTGTAGATGCTCTCATTCCCTGAGAATATCAAAATTGTCTTTTAAAGAAGACATTGTAATTGTGTAAAAGTATCTTTCAAACACGCCCCGAGGGTTGCAAGTCCTTGGACTATAATCGTCTCGATGCACTTATCTGCTCACTTACTGCTACTAAAAAACTAATCGTTAAAAAGTTTTTATCTAAATATTTTTTTATTTTCAGGCGGTGACATGGGGCAGGGCGTTTGAATTTGTGGGTGACGCAGCATTACCTTATCTCCAACAAAGGGAATGCCGACTTGGGGGATACGATGTAAAGAAGGCCATCTTCCATCCAACTGGCGCGGAACCTATCATTCCGACCCTCATCTATGTCGCCGTGCCGGGCAACCGTCACTGGCTCGGCGAAGCGCCTCTCGAAGCCATCGGTCGACAGGTCGTCAACACCAGTGGCCCGTCTGGACACAATGCGGAATACATCCTCAGACTGGCGAGATTCATGAGGGAGCATATTCCTGGAGCTCGAGACGACCACCTGTTTGCTCTGGAACGCATCGTCAGGAGAAATGCGGCAGCTCTTAAGATGTGCCTCGTGAGGCTCGGAGGGGATCCTGAACCGCAGCCGGCGGTTCCTTCTCCGTCTAACTCATTCCAGTTTACCACTCGACTACCGGAGAAGAAGCTACGCTGCCTCAACATGTGAATTGCGACTGGAGTTGTATTCTCGCAATTCTGCTTACTGTGATTGTTAATTTGGAAAGTGATACTGTATTAGAATAACTTATGTATTTAGAATGAAGAAATTCTCATTTTATTGAGGCTTTTCAATGAAATTGTAAAGAATATTTTGACATAATCTAAATTTGACAATTTTAGCATCAGCTTTAAAAGCTGCTAATGTAACCCCACTATAAGCTTTTACACTGAAAAAATATTTCAGAAGTTAGTTGCTTCCCTCAGCAGTGACAATGAAACCTTTTATAACTTTAATGAGATAATATTATTACTAAAAATTATATTTCTATTCGCACCTTTAAGAATATTAAGTCTTTGCAAATTCTATGTGCACTTTTTTGATGATTTCTAAATTTTATTTTAGTAGTTGATCTCTTATTGTAACTTATTATTACGAAGACCATTTGTATTATTATTTTTTTAGAAATTATATGTTTCTAAAACACATAAATGTAAGGGAACGCCTATGCAGTAGATATAATACTTTTAAAAAATGCCTTTACGAGAAAACGTATTTCCTAGTTTAGAGAATTATCCTCGTTATTTATACTAAATTTAACGTAATCCATTGACAGCTACATAAAGATTAAGATGCATTTAGTTCAGTAGATTCACTACTAAATAGATCAGGGATGAAATTGGAAACAAAATGATTTGTCGACTAGCTAACATTTACTACTATAATTAATTTTCTTTCCACACATGATATTCCATGTCTATTTGTAAGTAAAAAGTGAATATTTTTATAAATTTATATAAATTCAACCAATACAATAACGTGGTTTAGAAGATTCGAAAAGATATTTTTGTTAAAACTACAAAAGTGTGTAATTAACCATAATAATTTATTAACTAACATTTTGATTCAAATTTATTTATTTACTTTTTATGAAAATTATAGTGATTAAATTTTTTCCACTAAATATTTGATAAAAATATCTTCATACTAATTTGTCTATTCTCAATTTAACAGTACAATGGTATCAACACATAGATAATGACAATGTTTAGTTGGATCAAGTCATAGTAATTTCATAAATGTTAAAAGAAATCTACATAAAATTCAGATATATAATCATCTTTCTACATCCTTTGGCATTAAGAAGATATCATGGCTATTTTAACAATTTCACATACTGTTAAATCGGGAAGAAGATTTATCCATACTCATCAATACTTCTGTGTTAAATCCATGCATGTTCAAGTGTTTATAATAACATTCAAATTTAAAAGCATTGAGAATCTCACCAGTATATAAGCTCAGACATTGGCAACGCATATTTGCAACAATAACACCCAACAATGCAACAATACCATCCAGTGTTTATTGCCTCCTTTGGCATTAAAACCTGTAAAATAACACTCTCTTTTGAGAGAAGCCATCACTTAAATTCAACCACATCAGTCATGCTCTGACCTTAAAGCTTCTCAAAATTACTAGATAACACCGCCTTTTGACCGTCGGTAGAAAGCCAACGACCTGCCAATCACATTCTTACAATTTTTCAATCGGCATGCGGCAAGTTTTAGAGGCATACACAATAACTGACTTGAGGAGTCTAGTAAAAGATGCATTTGGGTCCTTGAATAACTTGATGTGATTTTATATGTCGTACAGGAATAAAGTGCATTCTAACGTAGCAATGTTCTGTAGGTTGAGTTAAATTAACAAATGAGCAATTGTTTAATAGAATATTACAGTACTATGCATGCCCGCTAACCATCAATCTAGTAAGGTGTGTAAAGCAAAAATTGCGTGTCATGCATTTACACTTCTTTTGATTTTCGAATCCATCAGTGGGATGAATTGTACGATATCAATTTGGTGATAGTATTTTGAAAACTACAACGTTTCCGTATCAATTTATATAACTCTATATTGAATCAATGAGACATGTACATAGCACATGATAAATACGAGGTCGATTAAATCACCAACATTATTATCATGAAAAAATAAAAAAGCCTTTTGATATTATATAATTAGAATCATAAGATTGTGTGAAGTTATACCAAATACTTTAATAAACTGACTAGAAAAGCTCAAATTTTAAGGAATTTCAATAAGAAAGTTAAAATTCTTGTTGTGACAATTTGTATGTGCCAATTTGATATTGGCAGAGAATTAATACTAGAAATACTTCTAAAATGATGTTAAACTAATAAGCAATTTCTGTTTTAGTATTTTATATACATGTTTTTAATATCAGCATGTAGTATTTTAGAAATAATCATATTTATTATAATTATATATTCTGAAAAAAGCACAATAGTAGTAAATCTACTATTTTTACAATTATGATTTCAAGTAAAACTAAAGCATGTAAAGTGTGAAAACGAACTTTGTTTTCGTTACATCAAATTCGTAAATTATAAATTTACATGTGTAAAAAGTATTTTTAATAACTTTTTGATATTAAATTATTATAACTAAAAAAACAATATTTTAATTTATAAACATACAGGAACCGAACTAATACAACCCTTCCAACTCAAAAAATACAATATGCATTTGCTGACAAGCCCGTAGTTGTACAATCTTCACAGCCAAACCTAAAACGCATTTATCTTTGGAATGAATTGCGTTCAAGATCGCCTTGATCTTGAATACAATTTTAAATATCTAATTGTAATTAAATCCCGAAAATCTGTTTTAATTGAATCTAATAAACTAAATTGAATTTACATTACATCTAAAAACTCAGAAAACCACTGTTGCTACTCTCAACAAGTTACGGATTCTTAATACAGATTTTTTATACAATGCACCTTTACAATTTTATATTTTTATAAAAAATATTGACTGATTTCAATTAATTGCTTATCCACGCAACATAAATATAGAAACCCTAAAATTAAAAAAAAAAATTAACTATGAAACAAATCATTTGTAGAATTCTATCATACGATAGGTCTGTATATAAAGCATAACATGGTAAATTGTTTTTTTAAGCTAATACCGATCCCGTAGTCAACTACTTTTAATTCCTGTATTAAAAACAAAAAAATACAAACCTGACGAGAAGTAACTACAAGTGCAACTTTTATTATGCTATTTCTCATTTTACCATCAAGTGCTAATATTCAGATTTGTAACAATTGAACTCCGTGAATATTAAACACATAAAATAACATTGCTAAATTAATCTTAGATTCACATACTTAGTTGAATTCTCCCACGTTTCCAAAATTTCCCCGTCCTCTGAATCCCCCTCCTCTATCAAAGCCTCGTCCGCCAAATACGTATCCACCCCTATTACCCCTAAAACCACGATTTCCAGCAAAACCTCTATTTCCACCCCAGCCTCTATTTCCACCATAACCTCTATTTCCACCAAAACCTCTATTTCCACCAAAATCACCTCTATTTCCACCAAAATCACCTCTATTTCCACCAAAATCACCCCTATTTCCACCAAAATCACCTCCATTGCCAGAAAATCCGCCACCTCCGCTGCCTCCAGCGCCTCCGCCTCTATTTACATTGAACCCCCTGTTTCCACCAATTCCGGTTCTGTACCCCCCGACATCACCTCCGGCATCATGGCGCGGACGTTTTGTTTCAAAGAACTTGGTAGACACTTCTTCTCTCTCAATCTCATAATCTCCTGCGTTTATCAGACACAACTGCTTGACAACATTCAGCAACTGCAAAAAAATATATATAAACCATAATTATCCTTGTTTCCATGAAATTACTTGCTAGAATACATATTGTTTACCGCTATCATAAAATATATAAAATATAGATATTAAATTTCAAATAACTAAATAAACAATTATTTTATCATTCGGTACAGAATGATCATAAATGATGCAGAAATAAACACAACTATTTAAATGATAATATGACATAAGTATACCTTATCGCCAATAAAGTCCGACATTAAGCATTTCTCAGGCTCAGCAGCAGCGCGATCAATGAGCACCTCCAGAGCCGGACGGAGAGCCACCACAGCAGCTGCCTGATTAGGGTCCATATACAGATCTATCCAGTTGTCCAATCTCACCAATCCATCAATCTAAAAGTCATTTTCAAAAAAAAAAAAATTAAATTTTAATATTGGTCACCATCATCCTATTTAAATTATAACTTATTTCAGGTTCTACAATATCACGGTGCACCAGTGTTAATAATCATGTAAGATCAATATTTATTCGAAAATATGTCAGATAGTATGTTTACCCATTCAACTTTTCGCGATCCAAAGAGCAGAAGGTGCAGTGGAGCCACCATGCTGGTCTGTTTGCAGCTTACGGCCCTCGTGCGGACTTTTTCACCAAACACAAAGAATGGGGACGAGAACTTCTGGTCATAGTTACTGCAGTTTACTGAAGTCTTGTGAAAAAGAGCTAATTTGCTCTCAGTTGTCAAAACCTAAAAAAAATAATAAATTAATCAACAAAACTAAGTTTTAGTTTAACATTTTAAATATACAGACAACCTGCCTCAGATAAAGCTCATAATAAATTATAGTTATTTCTTTTTTTTTTTTAGAGAAATAGAATCTCGCAGGCCCCAAGTGGTGTAGAGTCAAGAATTTAAAACCCTCATAGCAATTCTTTGCAACAAAGCAGTGAGTTATTAGGGTAAGCAGAGTAGCATGCCTTTCTTTTCCCCTGATGATAGCAGACGTTGGGATACAGCCCCATGCACATGAGAGCCATGATAGTATCCAGGCGAGGTACGGGGCCACGTGCCTCCCAATGCTCTTCGGCAAAGCATTCTTCCGGGAAGCCGACGCCCAAGAGAATGGAGCGCAGCTGGTACTTGGCTTCACACGTGACCCGCAGGGTGGACAGCTGCAGGCCCTTCCACTCGCAAAACTGCACTTCAGCCTCCTCGCACTTCTGCCTCTCTCGCTCCCACATCTGAACAAAACACTCGACATGAACATCACAGGCTTTCCAGTATTCATTTTTAAATTTTGGATAATTTCACAATAGACCAGTAATTTAACTAGTATTTTGGTAATTCTTGTTTTAACAATTTAATAAAGTTATAATTAATAAATCTGAAGCATGGCCGTGTACCTGGAAAGCTACAAGCATCGCCACATAGTCGGAGCAGCGGTCGCCAGCCAGAGCTCTCTGGTGGTAGGACAGGCGGCGGCGCCCTTGGTCCAAGGTGAAGATTTCAGGAAAGGTGCTGCTGTTGGCAGCCATGGTGGCCAGTGCATCTCCACACATCAGTATCGCTCCAAGCACCATCATTTTACCAAGACGAGGCTCTGACAAGTACAAATTACCAAATTTAATTGGATTACCAAAACCTATGTATTTACCTAGCCAGGTTCATTGTAAATAGGTGAACAAGTATGATATTGTGGGCTTGCTATTTTAAAATATTTTTTTATCAAGCAATGAAACTTTCCCAAATGACAAAACTTGCTAACCTATCGGTAGCTTGGCGAGGATCTTGCCGAGAGGAGTAAGCTGGTCGCTTTCATCCAGACAACGCAAGTCTCGCAGGAGAGCCTCGGCCTCGATCACCGCATCCAATGGTGGCGGCTCAGGGGCCTTACTGAGAAACTGGCCAATTGCACCCACCCGCAGAAGCTTGATGCTACGACAAGGCAAACACAATATAATAAAACAGCATTTTATGCAACTGAGGACAACGTTATTGGGAGATGGGATTACTTACCTAAGGGCAATCTCGTGGAGGGGAGTACGGTACATTTCAGGTGTCTGGTGCTCGTCCAGTTGTTCGAAGCGGGCGCGGGAGCAGAGGGTGAAGGCGTAACCGGGCCTCACACGACCTGCACGTCCTTTACGCTGGAAACGATTAAAAGCAACACAAAGGTTTCAATTATATTTTAAATTACAAGCACAAATTTTAAATATATGATAAATGCACGGGTCCTTCACATCAAGACGGAGGGTTGCTTTGTTCCTAACAGACATTTTTAATTTTCTGGTTTATGATATAAAAACAGTCACAGATGTGCATATTGCTTCAGTAGAGTGGTGTAATGTAAAAGGGTGGACGCCTTGCCTGCTCCAGGTTGGTTTTGCTTGCCCAGACGGTCGCGTAGCTCGTCATGTTGTTGTGTGATGTGAAAATCTTCATGCGAGACTTGCAACTATCTATCACAAACACCACGTCATTGATGGTTATGGATGTCTCGGCGAGATTCGTTGACAAAATGATCTGAAAGGTAAAGAAAATAGATATGACACTCCAAAACAATGATGAATAAAAAAAGTTTTCAATTATAATATCATATTTCAAACTTCTCAGCTATCTTTGATTTGCATTTGACATTTATTTTTTTATGTGTAAGCCCACAAGATCTTTAGATAATTTTGATTTTACTTTTGTAACGTGCGGCGGCGGCACCATGAACACCTTCTTCTGGTCTTCTCGAGGCAACAGAGAATGAAGAGGCAAGATCTGGTAGTTACTGCCACCAAACACAGAATGTTGCAGAAGGAACCTCATCAGGGAGAAGATCATGTTCCAGCCAGGCAGAAACACGAGCACGGCACCCTCTACATTCATTCCTTTAATGTACTTCAGAAGTGTTTCCATTAGCTCGAAGCTCACCTGCAAATCAAAAACATGTAATGCAAAACAGACCCAACATGAAAAGAGAATCAGGTGGTTTTCAGGAATTTAAGCTTACATCTTTCTCGTTGAGTCTTAACATGCCACTCTTAGTCATCTCGGAATAGCCTGGCCCCAGAGGAACTTTATTGAGGTCTTCCTCGTATGTGTCATCACGGTGCTCCTCCTCCTCCTTATCCTTCTCGTCACGGGACTTGCGCTTACGGGTGTCGATGGGCGGATGGAACTGACACAGCTCAACGCAATCTTCCAAGAAATACTGTTCCACGGGAAACATCCGTCCAGGCACTAATAAACAAAAGCTAAATTTCAGTTTATTATCATTAATAACCGTTTCAATGAAAGATAACTGTGGTGCTGAATAGTCCCTTATTCACGGACCCTGGCATTCTGAGCTAACAGGATCCTGAATCTATAGGCAATAAGATGGATAGCTACGAGATGCAACCGTCTCATGTGTCTTTTAAGATAACTTTGAGCATTTATGATGTTTACAAATGCAATTATATCATGCAAGTATTTTTAGCTGTATTCGTCTTAGATCTATCAAATCAGACACAGCCATAATTGCAATATCATATTATCAAAAGTAAACAGCATACCATCTATGACAGGGCAGTTTCCAAAGTAATGACTAAAAAGCATGGTGTCAATGGTGGCACTCATTAGGATGACTCGCAGATCAGGGTAAGTGTGCACCATGTCCCTGAGGAGAACGAGCACGAAGTCGGTGTTAACGTCACGCTCGTGTATCTCGTCCACCAGCACGTGGGAAACGCCGCGCAGTCCTCCCTCTAGGCGACGCAGGAGGACCCCCACCGTGCAGAACAAAATGGAGCCATAGGGCCGAGGCAGGAAAGATTCGAAGCGTACCGAATACCTGATGAAAGCAAATGCAATCTTTAGATATTTTTATAAGCATATGGATTTCATTGAAAATCAGATAATAAGGAGTCTTTAAATTCAACCTATAATATAGGAATCAGGGAGGCAGTAGAAGAACAAGTAATAAGAATCAATGAAACAAGTGTAGCGTAGCCTGACGTTTTTATACTTAAACCATATGCCTTGTTGCCACAAAAACCCTGCATTAGAATGGGTATTTGAGAGAAGGAAAAAGAGAGAAGGAGAGTGATGTAAAGTTCAGCTGAAATACTTATTACGAGGATGTAAGGAGCCTTTTATTTACAAGTTGCCATGTTTGTGTAGAAAAGTGGCTAGGTAATTTTGAAGACTTGCACATTAATGATTACAGAGCACATACCCTACAGACTGGCCAAGATCATCACATCTCTCATTAGACACACGTTCGGAGACTGACACGGCTGATATGCGACGTGGTTGGGTGACGCATACATTACACCAAGCTCCCTGCCCACTCGCAATGTAATCGTCCAGGATGAACTGGCATACCTGAAATCACAAAGAAAATATATGC
The DNA here is from genome assembly GCA_022113835.1 of Atopsyche davidsoni. NCBI lineage: Eukaryota > Metazoa > Arthropoda > Insecta > Trichoptera > Hydrobiosidae > Atopsyche > Atopsyche davidsoni. Next base: position 832,295 of record JAILWY010000006.1, on the reverse strand, counting down.
CCAACACAGCCCTGATGTCTAAGAGAGACAGTTATATTTACATTACAAGCTTTAATATTGTATTTATTATCAAAGAATTACAATATTTGTATTGAGATTTAAAGAAACAAGGGCTTTTACATTTGAATGACTGATACATTTTTTTTGTAAATTTTTGTAAATTATTAAATAGACACCATTCTTAATTACCTGAGTAGTTTTACCACAACCGGTGTTGCCTCTGATGATGATAACAGGATTATCATTCATGGCTTCCATTATCTGCGATCGCATCGCAAACACTGGCAATGCCTCGCGCTCTAAAACTCTTTCCTGTAAATAAAAATAAAGAAATTGCTAATAAGGTGAACTAATTAAATGTTTGATAATAATGATCATTAATCAATAGTTCCTGTCTTCATGAAGTAAAATAGATTTATAGGTGAATCCGATATTCATTTGCATACAATGACTCAAATCAATGTCAAAGGGACGGTGTCAGCCCATGCAGATAGGTGTAGAAACTTTTAAAATGAACACACCGCCCTAAGAGTGCTGTTCTGTATCTGGTCCCGATGGTGATCCAACAGTTGCTGAGAGAGATCCTCGAGGGTGGCAGTGGCGAGTGGCCCTTCATCGATATTGCAGTTGGTCCAGGGATTCCAATTGGGTCGAGGGGGCGACCACGGCACCACGCCTGCTGCATCTCCCCGGAAACCAATCATCTGCTCCAGCATGAAGGGCTGCACTAATGGTTGTGGCACACTCTTATCCGCACTCGTATTTATAGGCAGAGGTTTCGTACCCATGACTGAAACAATTCATTAATTTGTTTTCAATAATTAATTTATCAAGCTTGCAGGCTGGATCACTATACTATGCCAGAGTCATGTGGGTATTTAAAACTGAAAACGTTACTTTTGTACAAAAACATTACATTCTCATATATAAACTAAGGAACAATAGCCAATCCAACTTTTTTGAGAAACATTCTGAGTTTAAAAATACCGATACCTTCTAAAATTTCTTGTACTTTGTTCATTAGCTCAGGGCTGATCTTGACTTGATAGGGCTTCATCTGGTTGGTAGACTTGGCCTTCTTGAGTGTCCCGGTGAAGGCCTCGATGACATTGAGATGAAAAAGCTGCCTGATGAGGGACAGGGCACAAAACTTGGAAGCAGTCTGTTTATTGGATGCAGTCTCCCTTCCAGTGATGCTTCGACCCAGCTGCTTGATGTATAAAGTCATCTCAGCGCAGAAGCTCCTATTAATATTCAAACAAGTTAGATACAAGAAATTTATTGATCAGTCCGAGACATAAAACTTATGATGAGTTTATTTATAACACTAGTAATGTAGCCCGTCACAAAATGACGTATTTGATGAACGATGCTTTTTTTGTTTTTTTTTGTAAAAGTTCTAAATTTGAAATTCTCGCGGTGAACGACATCTCGCGGCAAAGAACTGAATCATATAATTCGTACATATTGAAATTCGCTAAAGCATATTTTAAAGTTTATGAATGAAAATATTATCCTATCGTCTTGAAATTCGGCACATAGCTGCGGAAAAATTTACTTAACTTATGTGCAAAAAATCAGCGTTGTATCTTTTAAGATATTCTATACAGAACGGAAAAACGAAACATACATACAAACATACACACAATGGCTATTATTATAGTAGATTGTTATAAGCAACCAAACAACCCATCAAAAAATATATTTTATTATATTGACAATTTATGACCGTTTCATTAAACAAGTCAAAATTCTAACAAGATTTCATTCTAGCAGTCACCATAAATACAAACAAAAATTAAATACAGGGTGTCCAAAAAGAGTATCGGGTATTTGTTTTAGCGATGAAGTGAATCGTGGAGTCCGCCATTTTGTGGAGTTTTAGTCGCTATGGAGCAGTACCTGGAGACGCATCACGCTTTTTCCATACGAGCGTATTATTGTAACGGTGATTCAATAGTGACTGCTCAACATTTGTATCGTGCAGAGTATCATACACGCAATGCACCAAGTGATGATAGCATTAGAAAATATTTGAAAATACAGGTGCGACGGTAAAAATTCAAAACTCTGGTAGCCCTCGTTCAGTCCGTGACTAGGAAACAATCGAAGAAGTGGAAGCGCTTTATCCATCCAAGCGTTGAACATTAAAAAATCATCTTTGCATTCGATTTTAAAGAAATATTTGCACTTAAAAGCATATAAAATTCAATTGGTGCAAGAATTTAAGGATACGGACTACGCAAATCGCTTGAATTTTGTGAATGAAATGCTGCAGCGATTAAACAACTTTGAAAACATACTGTTTAGTGACGAAGCCAACTTTCATCTTAATGGCCATATTAATAAACAGAATTGTCGATACTGGCAGTGGAGAATCCGAGACGAAAGCATGAACGACCCCTGCACACCCCAAATGTCGTTGTGTGGGCCGCTATGTCTGCTAAAGGCATAATCGGTCCTTATTTTTATGAAGATCGACGAGGCCGACCGCTCAATGTGAATAATGACCATTGTTGCGATATGCTGCGAAAATTTTTGGGCCCAGAGTTGCAGGAGTTTCAAGGTTTCAACTCAAGAACGTGGTTCCAACAAGACGGGGCCACTTGCCATACATCCAATCAATCAATTGAAGCTGTTAACTAATTATTCCCTAATAAGGTCATTTCATGTAGAGGTAACATCAACTGGCCTCCCAGAAGCCCCGACCATAGCCCTATTGACTATTTCGTATGGGGATATCGAGGGCTATGTGTCAGCGTGTTATCAGCAATCTTCGTTCCAGATTAGAAGAGTGCCAGCAGCGTAACGGTCACTATTTGGATAACATCATCTTTTCGAAATAATTTTCCATTTTGTATTCTTATAATCAACAATAAAAAAATACTTGATTACTAGTAGTTTTTGTTTTACTGAACTAACAATTACCCGATACTCCGTTTGGACACCCTGTATATAACACAAAGATACAAATAAATAAATAATAGTACTAACCATCAAAAGAATGCAAGGATTTAATTATATCTCAGGCACGACAGTTCACCTGTTGATAGAAAAATAAACAAAAACTTTGAGTCATTCGAAAATTCAGTTTCAATTCATATCCAGTAATCAAGTAAAATAATTTTATCGGTTACGGCCCAATAAAGATATTTTATCACTTTGCAATTGTCTAAAATGGCAGATCAGAGATGTACAGATTTATATTTGTATTGCTTATATCCAATTATAGAGTAACAATTCAATCTAGCAATACAAAGCACAGACCTGTTCAATGTGTTCGTAGGTTTTGGCCATCACTGTTATTAGATATTGTTCTTTCTTGGATGTCATGCTGTTTTGTGATTTGAGTCTTCAACGTCCCGATACTGGGACCATTTTGAGGAATTCAGGAAACGTCAGAAGACTCAAATCATAACACCCAAGAAAGAAGAACATCTAACAGACCTGTTCTTTGTGTCAAAATTAAAATTATCAAAAACATTATCTAAAATACAAGATAACCCTTTTGCTTTAAAAAATTTCTGAAATCTAAATTTTCACAACTCAAAAGCATTTGTTAATTTTTCTGAATATTTCTATCCAAGTATTAAAATATCAACAGACCAACAAAAAAATTTTCAATGCAAAATAAATTCGTTGGAAAAAATGGATAGGCAGGTGAGCAGAGTGAAAAATATTGACTTTCGGCATGCATTCTGACTATCCAAAATATTTTAAGTCATAAATAAGATAAATTTAGTGAATAACACGACCAGAAGTTTATTTTGTAGGTACAGTAGGACTATACTATCCGTAACTCACCTATTGACCATGTACAACTTGCGCTCTATTAACATTATCGAAATACTATCTGGTCAGCGGCTGGTTTTTGTCATGAAAACAAATGATACACAGCAGTCATTTTTGTACAATATGTTACGGGACAAGGTACAATAAAACGCTTATAAAGAGTGAGGAACAACTTATGCCAAAGAGAATTCTAAACTCAAGATCGAATTACCGAAGAAGGCTTAACAAATTAAAATTGAAATTACTGGAAAGGACCTTAGCATCCTAGACACAAGACTACTGAAAGAGTGAAGACTACGATAGCTGCAGCGCTGCAGATGTAGGTATGACAGAAATTTTTCACCAATTGCCAAATTTTATATGCAAGATATTAACAATAATCACAGGAAATACAGCTTTTTAAAAATTCTACAGCTATGAGACAAACCGCAAGCTTTCAGGTCCGACAACCCTGTAGGAATATTCGGCTTCAATCTTATTGGCCTGCATAAATTGATGAAGCTTTGATTTGGCGCTCTCTATAGTCCAGTTGCCATGAATGGCAGCATTCACGTCCAAGTCTTCCGCTTCTTCCACATGCTGAGCCTGCTGCAGATGGTCTACGTATGTGAAAGGACGATGACCCCCTTCCCCGCCAAAGGCGCGATACGCTTCTCCCATTTCATTGGGACCCATTCCATCCTGAAGCAAAAAAACCACCACATCTATAAGTAAATATATAGAATTTATAATGATACTATAAGTGATATGCTATGCTCACTTGAAACACTGGTCTCTGTGGTTGGTTAGGCATTAAGTGCTGGTCCGTATCCGGCACTTGCGGTCCATGAAAGCAGGGCCCTCCTGGCACACTTCCGCTGGGTACATCGTCGACCGGCACATGTCCCGCGCGCACCAGATAGCTCACAAAATCGCGGGACGCATTCATCTGAGCATCCTTCTTTGTGGTGGAATTACCGGCTCCAACATAGTTATACGGATCAACTCGAACCTCACATAAAAAGCGCTGCCGATGCTTCGGACCTAATTGAACCATTAGATAAATAATATTAAATATTAAAAAAATATATGTTAGCCCCTCAAAGGTAAACAACCAAACTCAGATAATTTCACGAAAGAATCTATCAAACCAAGTAATGATAGACAACTGTGCCTTTGCAAGGTAATTTCAATAGTAAGTAGACGTGAAAATGGAAATTCGTCATCCCAATTGAAGCTAAGGGAGTTTAAATTATTTTTATTTTAATTCCTCATGCACCAAATATTATGTTAGCTTTGCCGATTGGCGTTCACTGCTTTAAGCTATATGCAAATACTTACAAGTATTTATTAAACAACAATAATATTTCTGAATCGCAAAAAACCACAGAAGCTATTTGACTGTTATTATAATTAATACACGAACCTGTCGCACGAACTTCAAACACAGCATTCAATTTTTGTTTGATGCACCACGAATGTAAAAACGATTTCACATCCATGACGAGTTGACACTTTCAATTGATCCTTGGTGAAATGTCAGATCTTTTAATAATTCGAGCTGAAAGTAACAATAATCTTTAACCAAAAGCCAAGGCGCAAGAGCTTGCGACAATGTTTCTTATTTGACAACACAACCAAAAGCGCCGACCGCCTTAATAAGATTCGCCGGCTCCGGTGTTGCCATGCTTAGTTTGTCGTGCCGATTAATCCGTCTACAATTTATCAACATTTCGCATTAGTAAGGGATTTAAATAATTCAAACACACGTGAAAATAATTCTAGCAAATAAAATCAAAATAATCAGACTATCGACGCTATCAATTATTTACCGCGTGCGTATAGTTGGGGAAAAATTGTATTTATCTCTGGTCAAAAACAATGGCAATGCTCTAATTGTTATTTCATATTATGTTTTTAACATATTCATAAAAGAAAATGCATTACAATTAGATCTATATCATTTTGAGATCTTATAATAGTTAAATGTTTTTTTTTAAATTTAATTTAAAAATAGATTGCTTAGTCAAATGAAATATACTTAATACTTCAGGATGTGATTTGCAGTTGAAGAGCAAGCTAGACTAATATACACGTCATCATTTTTGTTACATCTGGTGTGTCGAAGCTTCCTCCAGGAGTGCACCAGTAATATTTCGTTAGCACTGCTATCCTCCAGTTCATCTTGCCTGAAGCACACCAGTCCAACTTAACACCAGCCAGTCATCTCCATTGTTAGCTTAGCTGACTTAGCTTTTTGGAAAAAGGTCACACAAAGATTGAAGAATACAGCCCACTCGTGGTTTTACCATGAAGCAACGGCTCATTCAATTAATATCATCACTGCTGTACCCACCATGCTTGCCCTACTTGGCTTCCTGTCTCTTTCCTGTTCCCCAATATGAAAACTTGGCGTGCAGGAAAAAAGTGTAGATGTTATCGCAAACACAAAGACTTATTTCGGAAAGCTAGACAAATTCTTCATTCATTTGAAAAAGTGAATTCTGCTGAATTATACTCACATTCAAATCCTGCAGAAGGCACCTCTAGATACAAAGAATGAAGGTGTATTTTAATGTGTAGTGCACAACTTAAATGTGATATCTGCATCTTTTTAGAAGGGATCTTTTTTTACCTGAATTAAAAGATAAAGTAAATTGATTTTGTTTATTTATTAAAAAAAATAATGTCCTGTCAAGATTATAAGCTTTACAGCAAGAGAACACAACACAGACACTGTTGCATGTTGACCCGATAATGCAAACATAATCATTTGTCATTACATTAAGCCTTTCTAAAATGTAATTTTGAATAGTCTGCACAAAACTGTGAATCGTCGACTCAAATGTCCGTTCACAGTAGGAGGGGGACAGTTCATTTAATTCAATATACAAAAAAAACATTATACCTATATGACTTATGTTACAAATAATGAAGCATTCAGTAATATAATATTGTTAGAATTATATGTGAACAGAAAGCACGAGAAACACTATACATAGAAATATCCCAATAGTAGTTGTTTCATTTAGCAAGAACCTCTTATGATAGGAATGTTTCATTGGTAAAATCAATCACTAGTTAGATTTTGTGAAAAAGTGCCTTATCAGCATATCATTATCCACACAAAAGCTTAAATTTGTATTATAACTTATACTAATTTAACACAGTTGTATAAATTCACAAATTAAGAGTCCGTTATTGTCTGGTTCATAATGACATTCCAGAACTCGGATGTTTAATTTACAGTAAGTAAAATTTTACAACATACAATTTATTATTATAAATCATAGGTGTTCGGCTTATTATACTAGAACTTGTAAATTGAAAGGTACAAATAAGAGTTAATTTTCTAAAAATATGAAAATGAAGAGGAATCAAATCCTTCACAGTATGATGACGGCGCCAACAGGAGGCCGAGTTACTTTACAACTAGGGGTGAAATGTTACAGTAAAATTAACATACAAACTAGTAGTCTAATCCTCAACACTCTCATTATGATCTGATGCAGTACCATTGTTTTCTTTGACTGGAGTAGGTGACCTGGACTTGGACTTGCTTTTTTCTTTGCTCGCAGAACGGGATCTTTCCCTAGAATAAAAACAACATAATTACAAGTCGAACCGTGGCGTATTCAACATTTGTACAGTAATTATAACAAAAATAAGCATGACAAGGGAGTTTCTTGTATAAATATTTATTTGGTTGAATAGGTTAAATCTGATTAAACCACCGATTCTATAGTCAAAATGACAGCAGGCAATTAAATTAAGTAACCATTGAATAAAAAATAAAAAATGTGATCGAGGGAAGCAAGTGAAGGTTTAAGACTGGTAGTGAGTGTAGTTATTCTGACAATTTGTCCAAGTTTCAAAAGAGTATCTTGTTTTCCTGATATTACTGTTCTACTATGCCTATTGTAAGACACTGCTTTAAGATGATGAGATGGTATGCTAGCTTAGCAATATATTATAATCATTAATTGGTACCTGGAATTCCTCTGGGAGGTCCTGCTGACTTGGGACTTGGAACGAGACCTCGAACGGGAGCGCGAGGCAGGAGAGGCCGAGCGTTGCCTGCTCAACAATCACATGCACATGCATCAGTCATTGGATACAACAAACGACCAGACCTGGACAGTCAACTAACACTGCTAATGCAGACTCATCAGCATTGATCAGAGCTCCAATGCAAATCAATGGCAATCTCATATCTACAGCTTACTTTATAAATTAAAAGAGTGCTTGCATCGGGGAATGAAAAGTGCAGGCTACAAATTTACAGATTGGTAACTTCAAAAAAGCGACAAGTAGAAGTAAACAGAACTACTACAAAATAATTTTACATCTAGGAGCCAAATCTAAATGAAAAAAAACATTACACAAGAATACAAAATAGTATTAATGAATCGCACGAGAGTGCCAAAAGATAAATTGTTGAGACAACAATAAGAAGCCGTTTTGGTCCAGGGCAGTACTGTGCAGATATATGAGAACTCACTTGGAGCGCGAGCGAGACTTGGGAGCGGGAGACTTGCTCTTGGGTCGAGGCTTAGACGTTGAGCGGGAGCGAGATCGGCTTGACCGCCGACTGCGAGACCTGCAAAAATTCAATACAGATTTTACAACATTCTAGCTATAATTCATCTTAGCTATATAATTTTAATCTCAGCTAATATTATATCATCAAGGTAGTACAGCCCCGAAAGATGATTATATCGTGTCATCACAAAAATGGACATGCAAAACACAAACTGCCTAGGGGTGCTTGTTCACCTGGACTTGGGTGAACGGGAGCGAGAACGGGAACGACGTCGGGAGCGAGAACGACTGCGGCTGCTGGATGAGCGGGAACGACGACCTCCACCTCTTCCGCGCCGATCCTCAACAAGCCGGATGCGGCGACCATTGAGCTCGGTGTTGTCCAGCTTGTCCAGGGCGTTGCGCATATCAGCGCTGGTAGCAAACTCTACCACTCTGCAAAATAATAAATATTGTTTATATTCACCAATCAGTCAAAATTAAATGTCAAAAATTATGAATGCATTCAGATATGTTATTATCATCAAGGTTTTCAGACCCGAAAGATGAAAATAAGAGGTCATCACTAAATAGACAATTTAGTTAGTTTTAATAACAATACTCACCCTTCATTTTTTCTCTGCTTGTGGGCATCAGCGTATGTCACCTCTCCAGCTTGACGCATGAAATCCTTCAGGTCCTACGAGATCATCTCAGTTATAATGTGAACTTAACAAGTGATGAAGATCTACATCTGTTCCAGGCCGACCGGATCTTTATGGGTTTTTGAAGAATGCAAAACATTCCTAGGCAATAGCGTTCACTTTAACAATTTAGCCAGGTAACTGGAACCCCATAAACCAATCGACCTAGTAAAACATCTAACAAGCATTAATGAAATGAAATTCTGAGTTTACTTTTGACACAATACTTAAATTATGAATATTATTTACACTGACATAATAAAGTGGCCCAAAAGCAGATGCTCGAGTGAAAACAACCTTGTATTGATGACCTAAATAACAGTTTGGAGTCCAACCAGCCGATACAACATCCTCGAGGTGGGGGGGGGACGAGAGTGAGCGAAGCCATCAGTTGTAGAATCCACTTCGCGAGTGATCCAGCCAATGTAGTGCAACATCCTCAGCGGGGGACTTGTTGAATTTCCATAATGAGCTTCTTAGCATTACTGTGAAAGCATATTCTCGTGAAGACTTCTGCCATTTCCTGCGTAATTCGTCCAATCGTATGTGGTTCAATTCCAGTGCTGCCTCATGAATCATCCATTCAGATAGCCAAGTGGTGAAGTCCTCCGGCGGTTGATAATCCTTGTGCTTGAATTCAGCCAGTATCTGATGCTTCCAGGTGGATCTTCATTTTTCTTTCTTGTTTAATCCATCCCAGTAGAAGCCGTAGGTGTGATTAATAAAATAATGATGTTAATCTGCATACTTTAATAATTTTATTAACAAAAACATGTACTTAATACTACTCATAGGTAAATGCACAATAGCAGACTTCACAAGATAATTATAAAATTACGATTTGTCAAAAAAAAAAAAAAAATTCTAACCAAAATAAACAAAGAATGAAATAAAAATCAGAATGCAAAATACAAAATGAATATATTAAAAGTAAATGATAGTGAAATTAAAATATAGCAGATTAACATCAAAGAGGTTATCCAACCAACAATACAAAGTTGCAAGTGCAAGCACAAAGGCATCGACCTCTGGGCACACCCGTCATGGAGTGAAAGCAATACAAGAGGTAGAAGAAGTGACACAATAAATAAAATGATTACTCGTGGTTGTGAGTCAGCTGCGCCCGAGTGCGGGTATTCTCTACACTAGAGCGTCGGGGGAGCCCCACTGCGTCCTCCTCAGACCTTACTCCCTACCGGACACCCAGGCTAGTGGTAGCGGTAGTGGACTCTTCGAAAACAACATTTTTGTTCTTTTTGTTTCATCAGTCATACATACGTAACAAGACAACACATAGTTACTATATAGGCTAAGTATACAGTGTACAATACAAGTTCAGGCATGCAAGATTATATCTCAATTAAAACTAAGTGCAAGTCCATCTTCTGATCGCTCCGTTGGTCCGTTTGTTTCCATCAGTCACTGTAATCGTCTTCTAATTTCTCTAGTTTCATGTCAGCGTTTGGCATATGCTTTTTTGGTGCACTTCTTCGTTTGTCAGCGGTAATCAAATCTGGCAGCTCTTCTCCCGGCAGGGTCGCTCGATGCGAATGTTGCAGTTCTTGCGGAGTTCACGGTAGGTAGAGTCCCAACTAGAAGTTCCCGATAAGAGATAAGCGCACGAGTAGTCCGCGCAGACTGGACTTGACCCTCACAGAATTGGCCCCACATTGACACATCAAAGGAAGACATCGACCTCCAAGGTTTTAGACTATTTAATCAAAATGGGGACCTAAAAACAATGAAGCTAAGAATGTAGTAAAATTTGAAGAGTGTTTTAAACTATATAAATTTGGCGATTTTTGCTTTTGCTTTTTTTTTTTTTTTTTAAGTCTCATGAGATGATTCCGGTTGACTCGAGAGCCGATGATTCTGAGTTAGATAGAAAGTATTCTCTAATGATGGAAACTGAGAGGCTCACCTGCCAGCTGATGCGACTGGATAGGTTCTCCACGACGAGACGAAACTCGGTGCGCGTGGGCGGCCCGTACCTGCGGTCAGAGTTGGAGGATGGTGTCACACTGAGTCACACGTAACACACACTTCATTACTTATTTGTTTTATGGTTGCATATATTAGTTATCACAGGGTATAATCATCACAATCAAGACAGGGACACAGACAACTGTTGTTAATCAGTGGCGACAGCAAACAAGGTTTTATATTATTAAAATTTTGAGAATCGAACTCAAATAATTTATATGTTAAATGTTATCAAATGAAAATTTTATTTATGTAAAAATGTTTTTATGAATCTTGATAGCTTCTGCAATTATTCATCGATTACAAAATCTTGAATTATCAAATTTAATATAATCAGGTGTCAGAATTATCAGATAGGGAATCGAACCCACTTCTCACAAATGCGATTATCGCTGCATGGGAACCTCACGATCATCTCGCTGAGCTTATTGCATGGAATATGCTGAAAACCTAAAAAATTTATTGGGGGGGGGGGGGGCATTGGCAAGCATTGCATGAAGATGCATGAAGTTGAAGCTGGCCGGGTTAGTGAATAGATAGATATCATTTGGCGGCGTTCACTTTGGTGCGGAGGAGTCGTACTTGTCCCGGCTGCGCGGGCGGCGAGGGGGCGGGGCGCCGTGCCGCCCGTAGTCGCGCCACATGTCCGCCCCACGCGGCGTGCCCCGCGCCCGCTCCACCGACACTCTGCAACAAGTCAACACGCAGCGCGCTCAGCCTGGGAAATGGCCGGGAGGGGGCCGTCTGCTGCGCCGCGTCCGGAGCCTGGAGCGTCTGTGCAGATGCAACGCAGGGGTTGGATCTGCACAGAGGCGAGGCGGGCCTGGGGGTAGAGAAGGAGGAGGACTAGAGGCTCACTTGTCTCCATATCGGGGGGCGCGGCGCCAGTCGTCACGGCCTCCGCCGCTCTGGTCGCGACGCCGCTCGATGCCACGCGCCGGCTCCACCACCACCCTGCCAACACAAGAGCCGCTCTCAGCTTGCGGACCCACGGGCAGCTTCCTGCCACCTCTTCCCCTCATACCCTCATTCCCTCAATCCATCCTCCTTAACATCACAATCTCTGATCTCCCAAATGGTTTTAAATTTTAAAAAAAAAACACCAACGTGCATATTTATCACAAGTGATTGTATCTTTATAAGTACACATTGTATGCAATGTACAATCATCTAGATTCTTGATTTACTAAAAATTAATCACACAGCTAACGGGTGTAGCTTTTTAAATATTTTCTCAAAATCATGTCCTGTTGATTCGTCATAATTTGTGACTTCCTTCTGCATGCCATGCACTGTTGATAGGATGAATTTCAAAACACAAAAGCACGTAATATAAATATCAATGAAATTTCAGCCAGCTTTTAAAAAATTAAAACAAAAATAACTTAAATGACATCTGCATAAGGTATCCATCATTTTATACATAATTTGTGTGGAGGGTAAAAAAAATAATTATAAGAACTGCATATAAAATATTCAGTGTTTAAAAATAATTCTCACAAATAGATTAAATGATAGATACAAAATCGAAAATACATATTAATAATAATGGTAAAACTTGACTAATAATAAAACAATATACTTTCATCATTTTAATTGCAATTGGACTCTTCAATGTATAAATAAATGATTATTCATAAATTAACCCAACGTTATTTCAATAAAAGGTGATATATAATAAAATATTATATGTATTAAAAGACTCAACAGCTTTGGTTTGAATTTTGCAAGTTTTTTATATGAAGTAGATGGTGTTCATGTGAATTATAAAATGAAACCAAGCATGAATTATGTGTAATCATAGTAAATATGTCGAACTTGCAAAACATAAAAACAAATAGAATCTTTAACACGTATTATTTAACAAGTTCATAAATTTAAAAAAAACCAATGAATGTAAAAGATAAATTTCAGTTATAATTGAGTAAATTTTAGACTTGCTGAATTTTATGCTGCATTGAATTTATTAATGTTCACAGTGATTACTTTTCACAAATTGATTGATTCAGATATATATGTATATATATCCATGCAAAATGCATTTCAGGCAAATTTAAAATATCACACAACCAAGGATGAAGACCAAAACAGTGTAACATGAGTGAACTTACCGCTCTCCGAGTAATTCTTTTCCATTTAATTCATAGACTGCATCATCTGCATCTCTGTAGTCGTCGAATTCCTGAAAATGAGCACATCGTTAAGCATATTCTAGAAAGATGGTAGAGAGTGATATGTTTCTAATTGTATCAGTATATTTTAAGTAGCATCAAGGTCATCAGCCCCGAAAGATGTAAAACATCATGTGGAATTTGCGTTAATGATTTCTCAGCATATAGTCACAAACTTAAAGAAAAAAAATTGTCTGTATTTAAGGCATTAACTCAAGCACAGTGATAGCAATATTTGCAAGTCTTCATCTGAACTAAATATAAGTATTGTGTTAATGTTAGTGCTTTCAGCAGAATAATAGAAAAATTCTCTTTAAAAATATTTATATTTATATATATACATATATATATATATAAATAATTAATGTTGAAAAATGCTTCCACAATTTCAACATCTTAAAATTCTAATTTGTCTTCACTGAATAAATTATTGTTAAAATAGGCATAATTAATGAAAGCTATCTGCTGGTGACTTTTTAACACGAACCAATAAGATATTTGGAATGAAGTAAATTTAATAGCTAAACTAATAGAAAATTCGTCACGTAGGCATTATTTCTGATCGGCTTATATTGATAAGAAACACGTGCGCAAATATCAACTAAAAATATTACATACCACAAAACCATATCCATTCTTGATTAGAATATCTCTGGTTCGGCCGAAACCCTTGAAGAACTTCTCCAAATCACGTTCCCTTACTCCGAAAGGTAGACCTCCAACATAAACACGGGATCCCACCATTTTCTAATAGAAAAAAAAAGGCGGTTGAAACCATAAAACATAGCATTCGGCATTAATAGCGACGCAAATGTGTCGGTAAGTACTTGAAGGTGATCACAAAATATCAACGATATAAACAAACAATATAAATACCCAAAGTAGTATTTACTTATCTCAATTGAAATACAATAAGCAAACGCTGCGCTCCGCGATATGAAAATCACAAATGGCGACCGGCAAACCACGACGCGCTTTACTTAAAGATTGAGTTTGTAACATGGGAATACATTATTAAACTACTTTTAGATTGTAAATCGTAAAATGTTCAATGAAACCTTTTAGAAATTAAACAAAACTATTAAATTTACCAGAATATGCGACTCCACGCAGATGCACGGGGTCTTCAAGCCAATTCACTTTCAGCTTCAGCAAACGCAACCGGAAATGCTAAGAATTAAGAAATGAAATAATGTTGCTACCTACAGCAAATAACATCAGTGCTGCTAGCTTTAAATATAATCTGTATTGATGACGATATCGTGAACCGTGGCTAGGAGTTTCTAAACGTAACGTTTACAATAAAAGGAAATTGTCTACTAAATCTGAAAATATAATTCTGATTCTTAGTGTGGAAAATTAAAATAAATTTAATTACAGAATGTGAAATATTTATAACTATGTCAAGTAGTTTTTCAAAGAGTCATCAAATATTTAAACAAACTAAGTGAAAATTTCTTGGTTTATTCTCGGATGTTGAATGAACCAAGGACGCTACATCATATGGAGCTATTTTTCCTGCAAGACGGCTCTTCATGGAAAAGTCACATTATTTGCTTTGAGTGGTCCAAAAAAAATACACCCAATAGCTGCATGCGGTGAGAGGTATGAATAAAGTTTTCATATGACAGCATATAATATGGTTTTCTTTGCAATTCTCATATACGGTCAGTGCAATATGGCTTGCATGATTATCCAGTATCAATAGGATCGGTTCATCTGCAGGTGGTTTAGCATGACTGCTGGTGTGAGCAATCGCCTAAAACGAAAAAAAAAATCCAACCAAAAAGATAAAGCTATAATGGCAAACAAGATTTTAAATCGGGTTCTAAAATGCTATGGTCACTACACATTAGAAGCATATAAAGAAAAACTAAGTTGTTTGAGCCCTAACTTTGGATTTGTCCATTTGAAAAATTAGATCAGAAGAGCGCAAAATCGTTTTATTTCTATAACTCATTAACGCGTATCGCGAACTAAATGAGCCGTCTTCAGATGCTTTACCTATGCACAGGTAGTAATTGGGTTCAAAAACATCGCCATCTCTCGTTTTGTTTCTGTTAAAATGGGGTGACCACCATTGCCTACTGACTCCAATTACCTACATACCTACCCCCTATCTATATATTAAATATCATTTTTTTTTTACACTAGACATTCAAATATAATAAATAATAAACTCTTGTATAAAATATTATTATGTTTTTTTTCTCTACAAAATTTGATACTGTAAAATTTAAAGCATAGGTACATAAATAACTTAGAACCCATCATATCTCAGGCTTTGAAAGCCATAGATGGTATAAAAAGTGTGAGCGTGTATTCGAGCTTTGTGGTTTCTACAAACTTGCGAACACACTGAAATGTCATATGGGGCAATGTATATTTTTTGTTTATGACAGAGGTGTATAGTAATTTTTAAAATATATTAATAATATAGTGAATAAGTGCGATAAAAACATTTTTAATTGACAGTGGGCCAAGTAAGATACTGGGTAAGGCTATTTATTTATTTTAATTATTATTAATGAATGTAGCTGCTTCTGTTTATGTTTCAACGCATGATTATGGACTAGGATTTTTATTCAACGTCTACTCCCACACAATATAAATATTTTACGAAAACATGCACATGTTGATTTATTTCGTTTGGATTTTATTTTATGGATCAATCGGAATATCTATTTATCAATTTTATGTGCGTATGTGTTTATTGTATTTAGGTCTGTTACATGTGTCACCTTACGTCAATCTAGTTTATTAAAAAACATACGTGAATATTCGTCATCATAACAACTATGTATATATATATATATATATTTTTTACTAACATTTCCTTAGTTATTTAAAAATAAATTTAAGAAAACATTACTATGTGTATTTGCATCAATGGTAAACATACATAAGTGCTTAAAAAACCTGTGACTAAAACCCATAGCACATTTTGACACTGATTATTATTAGGGTTATTCTTGCAACCTCTTTTATTATCTTGTTTCTATAAATAAATTTCCCTTTGCATAGAAAATAATTTGATGGTATAAAATATATTTCAACACTTAATGGTTCAGATGCATTTAAGCATCTCCCATTATGGTTAAATTTTACTATTGGATTATTTTTTTGATTATGTAATTAAAATTATAGTGTTAATTGATAATATTGTATGTCATAAGAGAATCTTTATTTGCTACATCATTTATTCTAATGAATATGAATAGTTAACCCATGGTGGGTGTTGTGTCAAGACATGCTGTCAGCTTAGGTTTTTTAACTTGTTTTATGCAATTTTATAAAAAACATATTTAAAATTACATTATTTACTAATTAAGTTGGTATTTTCTCCCAGAAGCGAACAGTGAGATAAAAGAAAATTAATTTAAGTAACAGTTAAACAAAACCATTGAATTAAAATACTGCGTATTATGATTTGATGTAGTATATTGATATTTTAATATACAGGTACATAATGATACCTACTTTACACAGAGAAAAATATTTTAGGTTTTAATAATGAGAGTATACTCTTTTGCTATAAACAAAGAACCGAACATAAAAATAGCATATTATTAAAGTTTGCTTGTCTGATCTGTTGATTGCATTTGGAGGTCAGCCTACTAATACAATTTTTTTATTAAGATTTATCAACCTTTTATGTTTTGACCTCTTGAGTGTGTATAGGTCGAACTCCCCCTACAATTATGCACACAAACACATATATATGTGTTAATTTTCGAGTTAAGTTAATGAGTTTGATAATGATTAATAATGATTAATGAGTTTATTGTTACCTAATATGTAATGTGCTTATTCATTGACTGCAGGCAGGTTTGCCTTTTTGGTTTTAAAATGATGACTCATCAAGACAATTATTTCACGTAAAGGTTTTGAAATGTTGACTAGTATAAAAATTATGTCTACCTTGTGCCAATACTGTTGAACATTTTTCAAGTTTATGATGGGTGAATGGATTTAGTCAAAACTTGGTAGCATTTTTTTATTTTATCATTTCATACGTACATCACATGCCTAAAATGCATTCATTATTTTTTATATCATTTTCTTCTTTCGTTCTTTTTTGACTGGAATATTCACCGGTATATCAAGTTTTAATTAATAGGAATAGTTCTCTAAAAATAAGACATTTATTTTGAAATGTTTAGACTTTTCTGCAAGGAATTATTGTTGTTTCCTTTGTTCTATAATCATGTAGAGCCGTCAATTAATTGAAAAGGAAGGACGTGTTTTACGAGTGAAAATGCAGATCATTTAATATTATGAAAATAAAGTTGATTTTATTAATTTCTTTAACACAAAATAATACCCGATAAACGTTTGTTGAAAGTCAAGCTGCATCCGTAGATTTGAGTTGCAGTACACAAACCCTGATGATGGATTTAGTACCAAAGTTGAAACGTCAAAATTTAAATTAACAACCATGGTCAACAGTTAAGGATTGATATCTCTAAAACTGTCCCATGTTATATAAACATACATTTTACGGAGAAAATATTTTGCATTTTCTTTGTGAAAGCAACATGAAATGTTGTTCATGAATGTTGAATAACTTAATTCACCATTGGTATATGTATGTCATATAAAACGGTACTTCATATATATTATAGATGTTAGCTATCCAGAAAGGGTTTAACGATTTAGAGGTAAAATAATACAAAATTCAAAAAATTATAAATTTATTTTTATAATATCATTCATTAACAAAATACACATTAAAAGTTGCATGGTAAATTGAAGTACAATCTTGAAGAAAATAAAGATATAGGTTGAATAAATTTTGACAACAGAAAGACGGATTCTGATTCAATCCAAAGTGAATTGCAACATCAAATTATGTTCTCCTAAAATTTAAAATAATACATTGACATTATTAAACATGTCCAATCTATTCTAAACTTCTGAATGAAATTTTTTTTTTTTTCCTTAAGAGGGTTGTGTTTACAATAATTAGGCTTTCTACTCTTTATATATTTCATTATCTAATGAGTCATTAAGTTGATTTTTGCTGTTTATTTAAAAAAAATATATATAGTCAATTAGAGCAAATAAAGTAAAATATATTTTCAGTAACTAACGTGCCAAGCTAATTTTTTAGTTTGTTTTATTTTTAATATGGAGAGTTCTCAATAATTTTTTTTAACAATTTATCATTCTTTGTAAAATGATTATAAATTTATAAGGTAATTATACAAATATAACTTCAAATAGCAGACTTAATTTTAGTCCACATATATGATACCTGTATACAAATTGGTACTTAAATTTATTTTTAAATACATTAAAAAAATTATTAGGTACTAAGCAGTGGCATGGGGTCCATACAAGCAGAAACGTAGTTTTTAAAAGTATTAAAACATTTTGAAAATGTTATTTGATTAAAAGGATACTAAAGCTAATTTTTGATAATTTATAAGTGAATTCACTGTTTTTCTGCTTATATGGACTGCACTCCACTGGTAATTTGATTTATTATTTTTATAATTTCTCAAATTTATTTTCAATATACTGTACGATTCTAAAGTACTATAATGTGCGGTCTCACCATCTACTTTTATTAGTCTTGCGAAAACACTGACAGTGATAAATGTTTCATCATCACATCCCTCATTACCACTCATAAAAATGTACAGTGTGATAGTACGCCAAGGATATTTTACAAAATAAATCGAGTATATACAAATTAGTATAATTAATAGAAAGTGTAAGGTCACCATCATTGGTGACATTCTTGCATTGCTATTAGAACAGCTGTTTATTTTTTTAATTTGAATATGTGTAGGTATCAATTATTTCTTGAATCAGTGATTAGTTAGTAGGTGTCTAAATGAAACTATCTGATACTAATCAATTAGTTATGTTACAATACTCTTTAAAATAAATAAAACCAAGAAAACATGTCATTGCTGCTCATAATTGTATTTAAATTTCTAGAAATATACAAATATCACATTTATATTGAAAGCAAATTTGTAAATTGAAAAAAAAAGCACTCTGTAGTAACACATACACTTAATCACCTGTTAAGTACATTCAATGTTCATGCACATTTCATCATTTTGCAGTTTTTAATTTATCACTTGAGTCAAAAACTATTCACTCAAATACTGTAATTACATCAGCTATTACAAATAATTATTGTAGTAACTGGATATCGGCTTTGACTCAAAACCTAAAGTTAGCATAATGCTATTGAGCTGGACTGGCAGGTGGTTGCTGAGTTTCTAGGTTCTTGATCAATTGAGCAAGCCAGTGCTTAGTGGACTTGTCTTCCTGCAAGCAATTATTAAAGGTCGCGTCTCGCAGCTGGTCCGGTAAACATTGCCGAAGAGCTTCTCTGGCACGTGGGTTATCTGACAGCCTTAAGTAGCATCTCACTACATGTTTCAGCAGCCTTGCGGACGGTTCTTTAGCCAGTGACAATACCATTTTACCTAATATCATAGCCACATGAGAAAATCTATCGTAGGTTTGGCATATGTAACTCAGTCCGCTATCGTCAAGTAAAATTTTTTGTAGTATGAATGTAGCAACGGTCTTGGAGAGCTCGGAACCATTCTCCATAATTCTCAGGCACAAAGGAATGATTTCAGTTGATAGTAGAAATGTTATCACTTCTTGTTCATCAGTTTTCACTAAAGCTCCTATCACTCCGAGGCTGGTGAGTCGCAGGTACTCGAAAGGCCTCGTTTTCGACACGGTGTGAAGGAAGGGATATAAAAATAGTGGCACGTGCGCTTGTAGAAATGCAGATCTGGTTTCAGGGTGCGACGCTACACACTGCATTAGAGCCAGAGCATTGCAAACTCTGTTACTTTGGTGAGCCGTCAACGTCGGGGGAATCATCGCTACGTAAATATTGGTTATCTCCTGCAGTAGAGCCCCTATCGTGCCGAAACTATGCCACAATACTGGAGCAAGGTCAGGAACCACTTCGCGTTTTTTGCTGAGTTCGAGAAGAGCATTTTCTCTGGTTTCAGGGCTACACAGCTCTAGAATCCACTGATAAATCTTTTCTCTGTCTCCCGCAGATTGAAGATTTGCCGGGCTAGGCTGGGCACTCATTGTGACGTATATATTTGAAATAAATTAAAATTCGCGAAACTAAGCACGTGGAGGTATGGCGAATTCAACGAGAAATGTTTATTTTATTCTTAAAACCGCTTAACCTCCGTGCGCATCGCATCTACAGAAAACACAAAACATTTGACACCGCGGCCATATTGCTTTATATTCATAGCTTAGTGTTGCCAGTTGCAGCCGGCTCGCAGTACACGGAAAGGTCTATGACCAGTGTGACCAGTATCGAAATTATTTGTTTCATAAATGATTTATGTTATTTATTAATTTGTTATGTTTATCAAAAGTAAAAAAAGTAATAATTAATTATCGATGATCGCGTATTTTTTTTTGATCTACAATAATTATACTTTAAATTTTTTTATTTAATTTATGTAGCAATTTAGTAAAGTATATGTATCGCTGTTATTATATTTTGATTGACCAGTCATATTATTAATTAAAAAATGTAGATGTATATTTTAAAACTTAGTAATGTAATAGTAAATTATTTTAATTTATTGCGTGACGTGTATTTATAGGTGTAGTGTTTAATAGGAAAAGGACAAATAAACAGTAAAAAAAAATTTGTTTGATTAAATCTCAAATTCAATTGTTACCCAAAAAAAGAAAGTCGTTATGACTGTTTTATAATTTTATTGTGGTATATATATATTTCAGTTTTAAGTTCATTTTAAATTAAGCGGCTATAAATTTATTTTAGCTGGTATTTATTATATTAAATAGCCGTATTCTACGACACTATTGTTTATGAACCATTATTTGGTATACTTCGAACATTCTATTAAATTACTGCTGTGTCTATGAACGCGCGGTACTATTGTAATTTAATTCAATGCGATCTTTTTGAAAAAAATTTTTGTTAGATATACAGTACATATATTCATGCTATTTTTTTATCTGTCTGTATCGTCAAATTCTCATGTTATGCTAAAAATATTTTAACTTTATAATATATTTAATACATTTTTATAAAGATCGAACCTTCAAGTCACAGGGGTATCGAATGTCTTGCTTTCCTCCAAAGCACAAGGGGGTGGGAGGGACCGTTTTTAAAGCGTGAAAACTGGAAAATCTCCGTCGTTTTCAGTTAGCCGGCGACCGCCGAACCGGCCGGTAGTGTGTCAGCAAGTCTGCCGTGGCATTATTATGACTATTGCATGTTATTCAAAGAGACAGTCAAATATATTGCAGCGCATAAATTGGCGCTAAGCCGTGTGTAGTGAAATCCCAAAGGGTTGCATAAAGTGTTGGTTGACAAATATCGCGTGTACATGTAAATTTTTTTTCGAGATATATTTTTGTTGAATAAACTTATAATCGGTTCGGTTAATGTTGACTATTTATTATATACGAGAATTTATAGAGTATACGTACATAAATACAGAATCTAGGATAAATACATCGATGAATCTATTTGAAATTTACATATTTTTTTCATTGGTACTGCGTAATAAAAAAATATAAATTTTTATATTTTAACAAAATTATTGAGATATTCATTGAACTTGTAAATTGTATATTGAATACGAGTTAAGAACATTCATAATATAGATTTATTTTTATGTTCATAGCTTTTAAGATCAAAGTGAATTAATAATATAGATTATTTTTAACTAAGTATCTTCTGTGATGTTGATTATTCTGGTTTCCGGTCATGTCTCACGCTAAGGTGGCACTTCTCCATTATTTATCTCCATTCGGGTCTTCTCCGTCATTAGTCTCGCTTTTCATAAGCTAAGCCATTTTCTGTAACTTTACCTTTTGCCTTTAACTTTCGCGTTTCGGGAGAAATTCTATTGTTTTGCACTCGTATTATGAGTCACACAGCAAAATCATTAAATTACTCATGACTCATCCCGGTTTATAGAATAAAAATGCGTAAAAAGTAAAGTAAACCATATTTTTTTTATGACATTTTGTTATTTATACGTAGTTCTACTTCAAGTCTACATGGTGACAAATATTAAATAAATATTTGTCACCATGCAGTGCTACTTCTGCATTAAAAAAATACTTGCATTTTTATAAACGTCTATAGATAATTTTGTGTCGTCTTATGTTAATCGTGGTTTTGGGCAGGAACTGCTAATAAATTAACAATATTTTGTATTCATCCATAGTGCTCACGAGATGAGTGTCGTACCCAAAATAGCGTGCTTTTTATGTAAATATACCATTGCTGAAATTCATCTTTATTTGAATATAATTTTGTTTACGTTGTCTTAATATATTCATATTGTTCAGGTTGTCTTGACTCTGATGAGCGATCGTTCTCGCGATCATATTTTTCGTGTCTCACGATCCTTCGCTTATTGTCAAGGAGTTTCTCTTACATTGGCAGCATCCTCCGCAATAACCTGACCCGAAGACAGTGGTTGATCAATTAAATGGTTGATTAACTTTCCTATGCATGCGGTTTCTAAAATAACTCACATTATTTCGTCTTGGTGACTTGTAAATTTAAAAAAAATTACTTGTTATGATTCCGCCTAATTAATTCGCTGCAGTTATTTTTCGTTATATTAATTGTAAAATTGTTTTTTTTTAATTGCCGAGAAGTAATACATTTTAGTAAAAAATACAGAGTGATTGCTTTCCGTTTTGATTACAGAAACATCGCTAATTTTTATTGGCAGAATGCATCGTGAATATAAATTCGAGGACACACGAGTAAAAAAATAACGTACGGAGTTTGTTTTCAAAGTTTTTTACCTTAGTTAATGCGAAAAACTCTGTACCCATATTATAAATTAGTTCCCATTGTAATGTTTTTTTTTTCAACTTGAATTTGTGGGTATAATTTTCTATTTTAGCAAAATTGTCAGACACTGTGAGACGCTCTTTACAAAACGGCCTTACATTTTCAATTTTCAAGAGCAACATCGGATACTTTTTCATTTAATAATTCTTTTACATTCTTGTTACTAATGTGGTCGCGGTCTGCGGTTGAAATATATTTTTATATTTGCTAACAACTGGGTCGTTCCATCGAAATGAGTAAAAAATATATTCTGTTTTAATTAATTAATGGCATTAGTATTGAAACCTGTCTAAAGGATTGTCGTTGTAATCTATACACAAACAAATCCCTTTTGTACATGAGTGTTGTAATGTTACTAGGATTATGTCATATCGTCTAGATATATTCTACGTTTCTGTCACTCTTAATGAGAACAATGTATTTTTTGTACATTATATGCATAAAAAAGTAAATGTGTGATCAAGAACAAGCCTCGAAATAATTCTATGAAAACCATTTTATAATTTGTGAATACTTACGTTATTTATTAGTCAGTATAGTTATTATTGATTTTTACAGATAATTGTGAATATACGTTATTGATTTCGATTCTAAAATCAGGGTCAGAAAATAAAAATATAAAGTATGTAATTATGCATCTCCTCTTTGTTGATCGCGAGCCATTGTGTCTTGTAGAATAGGTTTTTTCAGATTTTATCATACCACTAACACAAAAGCGCCGCAATACGCGAAAAAAAACCTGACCCATTTTGCAATCCCACTAGTTATTTTTGATATAAATAATTACCAAAAGAGGTTTACTACAACAATGCTTTGTACGTGCTTTAACAAGAATACTATAATTAATATAATTTATAATGACAACTTGCTTATGAAAAATATATGTTTTCAATTTACAAATTAATGATCTCGACAGTTCATTATATAACTTTCCAGGATTTTTTTAAAAAAATCTATGCTTAGTTATAAATTATTTATTAAGATTAATATTTTATTTATTCTTTACTCTTAAGAACGTAATAGTTTAATTTTCGTAAATTTAGTCAAGTCACCCAAAGAATTGTGCTTTTTTTATGAATCTTTTGAATTATAAAAAAATAATGATTTATTCGCTCAAACGATTATGTACATAAAATAAAGTATGCCAGATTTTACAAGAAACGGATAATAATATTTTTAAAGTATTAGTTTATTTACAGAATAATTCTAATGATTCTGTTTTATTTAATATTACGTATAAATGTAATAAGACTATTATTTTTATGTTGTCATAAAAATGTAATATCACATTGCAGTAACTTTGTATCACACTGTGGCAGGAAACGAGTTATCGTTGAATACAGTAATGGAACTGTCTGTCGCAACATATAAAAGTAAAATAGCTTCTATGACGATATGCTAAAACTTAACCGTGCCTCTGTGGTGCTTAGACCGTTGCAATCATTTCTACATTGCAATATTTAGGGTTATTAGCCATTAAATAAGTAGAAATTGCTTATTATAAAACGATTGCGTTCAAAATAGAGGTTTATAAGTATGACAGCTTAGAAATACAGAACATCTTTGTTGTAATTGTTTACAAAATATATGTTACATGTATAACATAAGTAAGAGTGTGGACAGAACTACTTTGCATAAAGGCGTTCAGTGCTTTTAAGAGTAAAATTAGTAACACTTACGTTATTTAAAAATACACTGAAGGGGACCGAACCATAAAACGTTTAAAGCACCGTTCTCATGTATTTTTTTTATTCGATACCTTTTCACACGACATATATACTTCTAGTCCCTAGCTTCTAGCTTTAATTTTTAAACTATTTTACAACCATAAGATCAGGCGGTAATATAAAAAAATATATATTCTTTGTTATTACTTATGCATAGTATTCAGAGGTATAATTTTAACGTGGTAGAGAGAAGTTTCATGAATCATGTGTTAGTGCCGCGTGGGAGGGCCTCCCCGCAAGGGAGGGAGCGTGATACATGGGGAGGGTGTACAGGGTGTACAGGGTGTACAGGGTGTACAGGGTGCATGGTGCATGGTACAGGGGGTGTGGCTGCAGTGGCGGCTCGTGAGAACCCCCCGTGTGGTCCCGACAGAAAGAGGCTGCCGCGATGATGCAGTGCTCCGCCTCTCGGGAGTCCCGCTGGAGTTATGACCCCCGTTAAGATTCTTTAAGATATGATGTACGTCTTGTAATTATTTTGTTATGATTTATTTATACGTTTTTAGTCAATTGAATAGATTTTAATACAAGACGGTGTAATAATTAAACAAAATATATGAATTTCCAAATGGCTAGTTTTCGTCCTTTCAGGGGCTATGTCCGACTTGAAAAGCAAAAGTGCTTCGCAATTTTCAAATACGGATTATTAAAAATTGAAGCAGTGCTTTAAGAATATATACTAATATAATGTAAAAAAAGTATTTTAAATATAACATTACCTGTTTTGATAATAATATTATATATATGGTTAAAAGTTGTATGAATGTAATTTTATGGCGGAGTAATTTTTATTCATCGATGTAATTTTAATTTTCTCAGTTTTATATGTGCTGCTTTTCACTGAAAATACGGTTAAAAATATCGTTAGCCCGTATATTAAAATCTTCAGCAAGCGATGTTCTTCTATTACTCGCGTATCCATGTCCCTGGCTTGGGGGAATTTATTATTTGTTCGTAATATTTAGATCACTTTCCCGAGGGTTCACATTTCAAAAGCTTAAACGAAGTTTATTAGTAGTTTATACCTTAAGGGTTTATTGTGTTATAACCTAGAGTCGTATTTTATTGGAAATTTGACCTTAGTAGTTGTTCAAAGTCATAATAACATTCAATAAGGAAATACTGGTTATCTTATATATGTAATATAATAGACCACATTTTGAAAATTTTGTTTGAGTATTTTTTAAAGTGCTATTTTTTAAGTAGATAAATTTTTTGTTCAAAAACTCGATACATTTGATAATGTTGATAATTTGCCTCTTAAGTATTTTTAACTCTTTGGATAAAATTTAATGAACTATTTAAATGTCTCTTGTTAAACTTATATTGGTTTTTGGTACACTTAATACATATTTTGGATTATTTTTAAGCAAGAGGTACATTTTTCATTTATGCGTCATTTATAATATCGTGCATTTCAATTTCAAAATAATTGATATGCGACTGTTTAAAAAATAAAATGAAACACTCTCAAAATGCCGGTGTAGTCTAAATCACTATAATCTCATATCAGAAAGAATGCTACGCATTAATAATTTTATTAAAAAATAACTGCATCGCTTGGAGAATTTTCAATTAAATTTCATCACAGTTTCTAGTTCGCTGCAATTTATGCAAGTGGAATATTATTTTATGGTAGTAGTACACTTTTCTTTTATTTTACGTTCAAAACTGTCATAACGTGACATCATTCCCATTTTTATTTTTTACAGAACAGAAATTATTTATATTAAATGAACATCATACTCTATTTATTCCCACAGACGTGGTAACGATATAAGTATATCTGTATTCTCCATCATCTTGCGATATTCACAGAGTTTTTATTTTATAATTTAAAATATTTTTTGTGGTATTATATAAGGTTCACATCTGACATTTAGAATTTGTCCTGGATTATACTCTATTGATCTTTTAGAATGTCTAGTAGATTAAGAGATTTTATAAGTACCCAATTTATTTTGTATCTAGCAATATACCTTTACCGTTAACGCTGACTTTGCATCAGACTTTTCGGCAACATTTCTTTTTTTACGTAGATCATAGATCAGTGGTTTTTTTAAAATAAAAAAAATTACTTATAGATTAACTTATTTCTTTGCCCAAGAATCGATGATAGAAAAGGGAGGTGACGTGAATGAAAATTTTATTTTACAAAAGTTGCTTGCAGATTCAAGACGTTTTCAATCGATTTAAGTGTTCGCGGTGTTCTCTTTCTATGTACTAAGGTTTTTTTTTTTGTTCTTTTCTAAATCCGTGTTTCGGTTGATAGGTCAATTATAATGTCAGGGCGGTTCACTACCTGACCAAAAGGGCGTACGTTGCCGATCATTAACCTAAAGTTTATTGCAAACTTGGAGTCCGGATTAGCTGTATTGTTCAAATAAACTTTGCAACATGGAGGAACGGCCACTTTCCCAAGTGTGCCGTTTATCGACTGGGGCTCTAAGCGAATTTGAATTTACCGATATTGGCCGAGTTGATAACGGCTGCTTTTAAATTTTATATAAAACAATTTGGGCCCTGGACCGCCGGGCCGCTGAAGTGATTTATTCAACGCTTGTAATTTATTCAAATCCATTGAATTGAAAGGCGGCGCTCACGCTTATTTGCAAATTAACAAATTCACGAAAACGCGCCGATGTTTGTTGCCATAACGAAGAATCTTTTTTTATTTAATTTGACTTAAACGGCAAAAGCGCTGTTTGTTGATAAATTCGGATGTTTTAAATCATGGCGTATTTTCATTGCTGTGAAAATGATCTGCTTTTGTTGTGCTTATATTATAAATATAATGCTTATTTTACATTGACGTTCTTGGTTTTCTAGAGATTACCTCGGTTTTGTTTTATTTGGGATATTGTATATATAGATTTCTAAAAAATCAAAACTTTCGTTATTGATCTAACGACTACATCGAATTAATATATTTTAGATGTTATAAAATAATCGTAAAATCAATTCAGTACGTTTATGGATATGTTTTGCCGTTCTTACTTGTGATTTTTAATCATACAGTCTTGAGACTTGTAGATCAGCGTAACTCGAACCGAAATGTATTATTATTGTTATAATGATACGCTTTTTGTTTTTATGTCATTAATCTGCCATCCAACCCGGTCTTTGTGTATCGATGTAGGTACGACGAATATATTTTTTTGTATCAGAAGGGCACACGGGCAGCACTATATCCTAGATTAAATTTCGTTTAGCATACATATAAGCGCACATTTTTATACCCTGCTAGATAGTTTGAACCCTTCCCACGGATTCTCACTGTCTTGGATGTTATTTCATTTGTTTTTCGTTGCTCTTTTCCTCGAGTCCCTTGCAAATAAAACATTTGGCGGCCTTCGTTGAAATTCCCGCCTCGGGGAGGCCAAATTACCATTTCGTGAGCACTACAATCTGTTCCGCGAACATTAAACAATTGTAATTTATGCTAAAATAAACACAAATAAAATGGAAAATAAACTTAATATAGACGGCTGGAATTAGTTCAATAATCATTGCCATCTCTTACAGTAGGTCATAATAACGTATTGTATTATATTACATGTATCGAGCGATCGATTAAAACGGAAGCGTATAAATCGTTATCACTATTTTGTATTCCATTAGATTTGACTTACTGGACCAAATATATAGGAAATTATTAAAATATGTTTTTTTAGAGTTATAGATTTGATCCCAATTTTCCGCGGTTATCGCGGCTGAGAAGAAAATCAAAAAAAAAAAATTTGCGTCGTTTTTGTGCAAATCGATTTTTTAAAACATATGGTTATCACGATACATGTTTATGGATAAAAATGCGAAATAATTAAAAATTACCGGTAAAATATGTAACATTTGATGATTACCCTGTTTTATGTCCAGATTTAGGATTGAAAGACTTTGTTTTTAAAAATATTGCGTTTCTCTTTTGAATGTCGCCAAAAATCTAGGCGAAGTGAAAAATGGTAAAAATGTGACAGTTTTTAAATTTAAAAGTGATTTTCATCATATCAGAGTCGTTTTGTCTGAGCTGTCAAAATGACTCCATAGACTTTGTTCCCGTTTCAAAATGGCGTCGATGCTAACGCCGGAGTCTGTCCGGAGGTGAGTATTTTTTTTTACTTTATTATAAAAAAAAGAGAGATTACCGGTGCTTTTGAAAGTGTTGTAAAAAAAGTTTCTTCTAACCCGATTAAAGGTTATAGCGAGGAGACGAAATTCATTTTACTATCTCTCCTTGGTGTGCTTCGGAGAAAATTGGGGATGACTTTTACAAGATGTGATTTTTCCTTAGAAATAAATTGTAGGTGCTTCAGAATTTTGAAATACCTTAGTATTTTATTTTAAATCGCTTTTTTATTATCTCAGAAATTCAATATATTATGGCTGTCGTTCTGTGTTATATTTTTGAATACCAATTGTTAAAGCAGGGTCTCTGCTCTTCGAACAAATTAATATTTAAGTTAGATCAATTTTAATTTTACTGTGTTTTTGGCCAAACCTGATAGTAAATTTAATGCAAACTATTTCGCATGTGGCTTAGCGGTCGCCATAGTTGCCTATTCTAGTTTCTTAAAATCTATAAAATGTATAAAAAGGCTTTTGATTGTAAGGGAAGAAAAATCATTCGAGTAAAATATCTTTTAGATATTGGTTTTTATTAAAGGCCTAATAAGGAGATAAAACAGGTCATTAATTAAAAAATATTAAGTATGCATTTTAAAAAAATAGAGTAAGATATTCGAGGACGCACTTTGCTTTTGTGTAGAGCGTTGCCCCTTTTCCCCGACAAAGCATTTTGAGTGGATGTAAACACCAAACAGCACGTCTTGCAAATCCGGCGACTAAATCATCATCATCATCAAAGCTGTCGTGTACTCTTGCGAGGCATCGCAGCCGACGTCACAATCTCGACCCGTCATTACTCGGTGGCTTCCGCTTGCGAAGATGCTCCTCTGCCGCATCTGGGACTTCCCCGGGGCGACAATTTGGCTTGTGTGGCTCAGCGCTGACTGATTCAGCGCGAGGGAGTTTGACGGGCGGGATTACTTCCGGCGCCTCCTCCCCTTCGCGCCCCTTCGCGCCTCTTCGCGCCCCTCTGCGCCCCTTCCGGACTCCTCACTCGCGCTTTATGCCAAGCGCCGGCCGCCGGGGGCGTTTCACCTGATGTTGACGTTTATCAAGTACGTCTGTGGTTCTCGGGCTGTGCCGTATGTATGTATAATAATATTGCGTCGCGTTGCTGAATTAATACACCACAGGGGTTATTATGTAAATTTATGTACTAAATATGTCATTCTTCCTCAATCAAAATGTATTTTCAAATTCTTACAAGCTTATATTCTCGTGGATGGCTTCGTGGCTCAGCTGTTAGATCGTTGACTTTAAGGAATCCTAAAGTGATTTTTCCCAATTAGGATTGGTTTTGATTAGTTCTGGTATTGAGAACAACTTCTTCCGAAATTGTGGTATTGTACTTTCTGTAGAAGTGGTTTTGCAAAGAGCGTAACATCAAAATATTCATTACTACGCCATAAAGGCTGCAGGTCATACGTTACATCAAATCGACTACATGCGATTTTGTATATAATATGTCCGATAAGAATGACAGCCCCTCGCCAGGCGATGCGCTACATTTAGCACGTAAAATATCTGGCAATGGAAGACGATATAAAGCCAGCCACGCCCAAAAGGCCAAGGCCATCGGCCTGGTAAAGTCGCAAGATGACTATATTGAAAGGTATTTTTGATGTATGTGCCCTTTGTAAAACGAAGTTTCACAATAAATTAAAAAGTGAGATAAAACACCACTTATGGTGCTAAATTTATGACAGTCCCCCTTTACTTCATGTATATTATCTTCATAAATAAAAAACTGCGTCTTTTAGCTTTCTAAATTAAGTATTTTTATCGTATAAAAATATACTTTAATAGAAACATATATGAATGAATAATGGAAAATGATTATGATGATTATCACTTCGCAAATGAGATGGATTAAACTTTTTTTTAAATAGTGTTTTATAATTATTTATTTTTAGCTGCTAAATCACATTTACTGCATAAACTTTTTATCAATATAATAAAAAGATATATCACATAATTTTTTTCTCCTTATTTTGTATAAAATCCCAAATTTTAAAAAGAGATTGATGAATGTATTTTTATGTTATCGCTAATGTATATTCTTGCTATCGGCTATATTTTCAATAAACGTGCGTATATATTAACAACGTTCAATATAAGTGCATGGAAAATTATTCAATATATATTTTTACGAGCTTTTTGAATATCGTTTTTATTACCGTTGGTGATATTCAAACTCTTTTTATAGTAATTGAGATGTATTTGTAGGTTATGGCGACCGTTGTAATTGTGAATGATACTACGTTTTGGAGTGTTATGCCGTGATTATTATTTGATGTTCCTACATTTTGGTCGTGTCAACGTGTAAAATGTGTCATAACATCCCAGAAAATAGTATTTATAATTAAATTGCAATTGATTCCATAAAAAATACCCCTATTCTAGGGTGTCGAGTTACACCCCTGAGAAGACGAGCGCAGCTCGCCGAATGGAATACATAAGTTAAAATAAACGACATTGCAGCTTTGATTAGAGCTCGTTTATTGGCTCGAGAGCTTTTTTCGTTTCAGCGGAATTGAAAGGCTGGAAAGCTTTTAATTAAAAGTTACCCTTAAAGCGCATTAATTTTGGCAAAATCGGCAAATTAGCGATTGATACAAATCTGAGGTCTAATTATGGGCTTTGCACAGATTTTACGCACGTCAGGGCTTTATGATATTAAATTTATATTTATAAAAAAAATCTATAAGGATATTAATATAGTTCTTTCTAATACCTAATTTATCTTTTAGCAAAAATATTTCGCGTGTTTCTAATTTTATATTAAAAATCTACATTTTTAAAATTGAGCAATTCAAAATAATGGGGGCGAGATTCTAAATATTCAACAGTTTTTTTTTGTGTATAAGGTTTTTTTTTATTTGCCATAAATTAGTGCGATTGCTGCTGCCATACGGTTAACGGAAATTATTATTTTATTTATTTACTTAAATCATATACCTATTTTACTTATATAGCTCTCTTATTTATTGATACAAACATATGCAAAATGTGTATAATTTATTAAACTCAATCGCTTTCGATTGAAAAGTACATATATTAAATCATTTTCGACAACACTACATTCCTATGTTATCAAAAAACAATTAATGAATACTGAAAAGTATGCGGTGTATACCTTTTAGATCCTACGCAAGTATTTTTCAACACACAAAATTTATTCTGTATTAAGAGTACCGCATAATTTCAATATTTTAAAGGGGGAATATATGCATATTCACGAGTTATAATCAAATCATATTAAAAGCGTTAACAACTCCCGCTGTAAATCGCCTCTCGACCGCCATTATCGGGCTGTGATTAAATTTATTTTAGTGTCTGTAAATTCCCGATACCGAGGCATCCCCCTGTCCCGCCGCAGCCTCCTCCCCCCTGAAACACCCCGCGAGCCTCGCCGCCTTTCAGCGCGCGCTCATCCGTCAGCGCCAATCGCCCGTGCTGAAAAATACGGCCTGTTTCAGTCGCCGGTGCTTTTTAACGTTTTTATATTTTAACATGGTGTAGCCGCGAATTTATGCAAATATTACTCTTTCGATAATTAGAAGCGTGACTGGTGTCAAATTTGAAATTACTTATTTTTTAAAAATTATTAGTGTTAAAATTTGGGGTTTTTTTAATTTTTTTTTTATATAGGTTAGGTACCTTGCTTGTTATGTACAAGGTTTGTCATCACAATTTGGGGAAACCTCCAAAATAGTCAATCGAAATTGTGCTATATATGGGAGTGACTGAAGCTACACCCCCTGGTTTATCCTCTTTGTGGTTCTGATGACACGCTTCAAGAAGCCATCCAGTGACTTCATCATCCGTGGGTGTCTCGCCACTGACTTCAAGTCATCCAGGCACAGGCCCTCCTGTCTCTCTGAAAGCCAAAGATGGGGCATGAACCCACAAGGTGGATCACTGTTTGTAGAGTAATATCATCACAAGGGCATGTGTCGTCGGAGATAACTTCTCATCACTCCATGACCCGTTAGGAGCTGGGTTGATTCAAAGCTAATCCCGCAGGTATTCCTGTATACAGCGGCGTCCGTAACAGAATTAAAGAACATCTTTGTTACGTTCCCTTGCGGAGAGCTTGTGTACCTTTCATTCCATGTGTCCATTGTAATTTTCATCTGGAGATTTTTTGCGAAACTCAGAGGAAAGCCGGAAAATACGTACTTACTTTTCTTTTTGGTGGCTTCTTTAGCCTTTTCGTCAGCTTTCTCGTTGCCAACAAGAGCAACGTGAGCTCTCACCCAGCCTATCTCGATGTTAACATCACTTGCTTGTATTTCTTTCAGCTTTTTCTAGATGTTAACTATTAGAGGGTTGGTTGATTGTTTAGATATACTGTCTACCCCCGAGCGACAATTAGTGAGTATTTTCATTGACTGCCAGATGGTTTTAGTTATATCCAGCGAAGAGCCTCATTAATATCAACGAGCTCACTCTGAAATACGGAGCAGCAGCATAAGATTTGGGGTTATGATCGTTTAATTTTTTTCGTAGGCTGTGAAGACTATCTGAGAAGAGAATGTTTATTCTCAATTCATAAAATTACAAATTGTCTTTTATATATTTGCGAGATAGTACGGATAGTTATCCTCAAAAGTATTTACAGTTACATCATCGATATAATAGTGGGACGATCCATGGCTCATTGTGCTACCGGAGCAGAGAGAACAATTGGCATTGAATGTGGAAAATTGACATTGCAAATGATATGCCTGTCATTTCATATCTAATATGTTCCCTTGAATATTACATTATACGCAAATGTGTATTTCCACAAAAGCTTTATAACCCTCTGACCTTCGTGTAGTTTTTGTGCTTGAAATATATCGCATTGAAATTTACCATTTTTTTTTTACACAAAAACCAACTCTTCGTAAACTATCCTTACAGGGTAGCATTATTTCAATACTTCACAAAAAATACCCCCCCAGCATGTGAGTAAACAGGGGGTGTGTTTCCTTGAGTTGTCGGTTTCGGAGAGCAGTAGAATGAACTGAGAGGCTTTGCGGACCGCGCAGCCCCTAGATAAGTTTACATCCCTTGGAAGCATTACGGGTCAGTGGAGGGGTCTCAGAACTCACAAGTGGACGGACCCTCGGATCTAAAGCCTAAAAAAACGTGGGAAAGGTTGAGCTCCTCGGTCTTAACATCGGAAAAGTATTGCCCTTCGAAATATAATAGTAAATGAAGTCTATCGGAGCAGATTTACACAGTTTCCCTTTTACTAAAGATAAATTTTCTGAGGGATTTTAAAAAAGTAATTTTTGTTACATTTTATTTCTTGGATAACGACGGTTAAAAAGTACATGAACAAGTTAATAAAAGGTTCTATTGGCAATAATTAAAAGTGACATGGTTTCTGAAGCAGCTCAATCAAAATTTAAGTGGTAATTGGTACGTAATAATGGTTTTTTAAAGATGAGTTTAATCAACTTTTCTTTCTGTCTTTGATAATGTAATTCAGTCTCATATATCTAAAGGCCACTTTGTAATTCTTCCAATATTTTATTTAGAGTTACGATATAGTTTGTATGATAATATATACGGTTTCACAAGTTCAAAAGGAGACGATATTTAATACGAAGATAAAAATCATTCATCATTTTTCAGTCGAATGTCAAGATGGATGATGCTCGTTGGGGTGAGCTCACATTTCCGTCGTCACTCATTTTTATTCATATTTCATACCTATTTCATATATATATATATATTTTTTTTTTTTTTCATAATTAATGGCTTTTGCCTGTGTTATCTCAATTCTAACGCAACGTATTCAATCTCGATACGAATCTGGAAGAGATAAATTATGGCGAATGGTAAAAAAATCCTACCTGTTGCTCTGTAAGCTATCACGTTCTTAACTCAGTCAAGCATAATTTTACCACAAGTATTTCTTAGCATGTTTTTTAGTTACCGAGTTATAATTTTTGGAAACGGAAAACTGAAAAAATAATAATTGTTGGGTTTTTGAAGAGGAAGCTATTTATTATGTTAAATAATCGCTTTCTCAGCTCATTTTGGTCTCGGGTTTTTGTCATTTTAATTTGAAAAAAGATATTTAAGGCTTTGGATTAAAGAGATTACAGATACAGATTCCACCGTCGCAAATAAAACCAGAAAAATACTATTCTCATTTTACGTAACGTAAATACTTAGTAATGGAGAAGTACGTTTTAAGTTGCCTCCGTTTGCCGGAAATGAAACAGATGTCGACAGATATCCGAAAGATTGTTTTTTTTACCAATAAGATGTTTTAGATATAAATTATAACATTACACACTTCAAAGCTTAACAGATTGCTCGTGATTTCAGTGCATAAAAATAATGAATGTTACGATCGATTAATCCAGGTTAGTCTTAAGAATTCGCTCTGCAATAATAATGACCGTTTGTGTATATTTAACGGCCATATTTCTATTTAATCTTTTATAAAGGAATGTGGTTGAAAAATAAACTATACTTTTAAATTTTCAATACCCTAGTAGGAATATTACACTAAAAAATAAAACTGAAATCGAGAGTACTAAAAAAGCTCACTTGTTTTCAGGTTATATGCCCTAAATATTTACATAAATCCAATTTTTACATAGGCACAATTATTTTGCTTTTTTAAATGGCAGTACGATAGTGAATAAATGATACATTTTCATATCAACAAGTGTATGGTAATTATTAAAAAACAAAATATTGATAATTTTTAAGTTATTATTCATGGGGGCGTCTAAAAGATTTTTCATCTTCTCTAAGATGTTGGAAAGTTTGAAAACTCCTAATAAGCTCTTTAGAGATAAAAGGACTTCGCTGAATGTGAATTATCATCCTAGGGAACGATCTTCAAGTACCGTACGCTTTATTTAGGGAATTCGGGGATGAAAAGGCGAGAGACAAATCGATCGTTTTAGTTTTGGCGAAAACACGCCTCTTTGAAAATAGAGATTAACTTCAAATTAGTTTTTCTTTCGTTTTCGCTGCCGATTGTAAGAGATTCTGTTTAAAACTTTATAAAAAATATTTCTGAGAAGCCATTGTAATTAAATTAACTTTCACGTTGAAACAAAAATCATTTTTGCCTCTGAATTAAGAATACCCTTTTTGAAAGCATATTTAATGAATGAAATTAATCATACCTTTGTTGATATTATATGAATTAAGACAGTTGAGTAGAATTAATGCCACAACATGCTTTTAAATTGTTAAAATTGTTTTTAAAAGGTAAATAAAATCGACGATGGCTTTAAACAATAAAAATCGCCAATGTGAACATTTTAAATCTGATCCAGTGAAAATATATTAAAATCCGTTTTTTTATTTCTAAGTGATTTGCGAGGGTACACAAGGTACTATAATAAATTATGGGAATTATTTCCAAAATCCTATTGGAAAATCAAAAGTGTTTAAAACCATATCAATCAATTGTCGAATTGTTTACTTTATCCGATGATTTATAGCCGCATAAAACTTTTACAAGCCCTAGAAACTGATTGGGACACATTAATTAAAAGCTTTACGTAAGCAATGATTATCTTTATATCCACTTCAAATACATGTTCGCGTAACAAATTCAATTTCGAAATAACATCTGGGATAAATCAACCAATGTGTATTTGACATCTAATTGTATTAACAATGTATTTAAAGAACACATACACATGTGTATTATCCATGTGCGGTTATAAATGGTGATCTATGTCATATTTAATACTGGCAAATATAATTAGTGTAAATTAATGATATTGTTTGCTGTAACGCTTTAGTAGAGGTGTAGGATTGAAACGCAGGTAAAACCTCAGGTCGTTTATGAAGTTATCCTAACATTACATAAGAAGGATCCGATGCGATAACTAGTTAAAAGTTCTACCCTAGTTAATCGAGGAGTATGTACGTAGGCAGGGAATAACTTGTCAGGTGAGGTAAAGCCAGGTACGTCTCGTGGGGTAACTGGAGTCGGATGAAGTATTTCTTTCATTTTTGTTTGATACGGACACTAGCGGTAACTGGCCAATAGCGTTTTGCATTCTTCATTAAAGAATAACTAAAAAAAATCACTTGAAATATGAGGAGGCTTTTGGTTAAATACGGATCGATTGTCAGTTGTGTTGCCATGTGTCTAGGCTGCTGAAAGTGCTATCTTTCGAATTCGCTTTAAATCTACTGCCACAGTTGACTTTTAGCGCGCTTATAAGTGACTGGTCTCACAATTTTCTTTGAGATAACAGACTTAATTTGATTGACAGTAAAATGTTTATCTTGTTCAAATTAAATTTAAATCGCTACGTGCAAAAGCAAGGAAGTTGGGACGTAATATTTTATTATCTTCATAATTTAATCTGCAAAATTATTTATAAGTTATTCGTATCTGCTTTTTGTATTGTCGTTTTTTTTCATCATAATTAAGTATTAGATATTTAAGTGTCTGTGCGTCTCTATCTTTAACATATGAAAAAAATATTGTTCATTAGAGTAGTGTGTTTATATGGAACCATTTCCATACTTTTTGAAAGTAACTTAAATCCTAACCGTAGGCAAAATAAAAAATCGTTTCTCTACGCAATTTAAACATTCTTTAGGGAATAAAATAGCTGTAGAGTTGTAGGTAAACTCGACATGGATACAACCTGAAATTTTTCATACCTAAGATTTACGGATACGCTCGGCGAGTTATTCACCGCTCGCATAAATCTCTCCAATGGCGAAAACATCCCTGCCAGTTTTTTTTTTAAAAGTCTTTTTACATACTGATTTAGTGGACGCTCAGAGAGCTATACGAATGCATATTTTTTACAACTAATACGAGTATAGTTTGATATATTGCTGGCTATATATCGATAAAGTTTCATGATTTTCGCATTTAGTTTTTTATTTGATTCGTTTGGGCACTGTGGGGTTGTTTGAATGTGATTTGTTCATTTGATAGACGAATCTGAGATAGAAAAAAGTATACGTGGAATGGATTTGTATACGAACTACAAATGTACCATTCTGTTATATTGAGAATCAATTATGGTAATTCTTGATTTTTGTATGTGATTAGCATATTTATTAATAATGGCATGACGTAGACTTGAAAGGTTTCATACTTTTTCATGTAGTTTATTTTTAATATATACCAATAAACAAAGCATACAGATTAAAGTATTTTTTATCGTTTAAGTATTTTAAGTAATCAATAAAATATTTTCAGTAGAATAAAACATTTGAGTGATTTTTCCAAATGTAACATGTGGAAAAATCACTCAAGAATTTGCGATCTCTTTAATTGTCCAAAGTCTTATCTGCCATTGGAAAGTTTCTGTGATACTTCTAGATTTTAAGGTATAATCAAAACGAAAAAATACATAAAAATATTAGCATATTTTTCGTATTTAACTCAGCTCTCCAATAGTCAATATGAACATGCAATTAGCACGTAAATGAAGCATATTTTGAGCATAATTAATCAATGTATTTTTATTGATAATTTATTGTAAATATACATGAGCTTTCTCTGCATTTCAAACAGTAGCACGCAAGTGTAGATGTTATTCATATATGTATACATCTTCTCAAAGATCATTCGTAGGAAAATACTAGAGTTGAGCTTTTTGGTTTCCGCTTGAGAGTGTTTTCCATCTTTTTTGCCTTCGAGCCGCTCGCAAATGCTGTTAGTTTTTCTATGCTCTCTGGAGACGCCTCTGAAGAGACAATCGCCCCCATCCTTGGGCTGTAACAGAATTTGTATATTGCTTTTACTTTTGGCTATATATGATGTGTGCATATGTGTAAGCATTAAGGCAATGCATGGCCCTGAATATGTCGTGATAAATGCAAGTTACAGCATATATCATTTGCTTAAACGTGTTTAGGTAAAATGTGGTATGGTTAAGTAGCTGTCGCATAACTTAATAAAAAGCGGACTTTGGTGAGACTATGCCATAAATAAATCGTTCATTGCCTACACCAGGAATTAATTATTAATTACTGTATGTTATGCCGCGTTAAAGTATCTTTGTATCTTGAAAGGAAGAAAGGATTCCTAGAAATTGGCTTCAGCATCAGTATTGGCTTCAGGATACCGAAATGTCGAATGATCAACGAAATTTTATACCCTAGGACTGGGGTCCCCAACCTTTTTTCACCCAAACGCATATTACTAGTAAAACGTTCACGATATTATTCAGATACTTTATGGAAAATTGCTGAATAAATATAAATCTGATATTTTTGCGTTTGCAAAATAATTATTCTTTTGAAAATTATAACGATATAATTGTTTTTGCTGATATTTCTCTGTTTAATTACTTAATATTAATTTTTTCCATAGCATTTTATTATAAATTTAAATAGTTTTTTATCGTGGTCGCTCAGCCATGGTCAACCATGGCACACGTAACAGCCATGGTTCCCGCGGGCAAGGGTTGGGGACCACTGCCTTAGAAATTATACCCATGATCATAATCTTATTGAATTTTTTATACAATCAGAAGTTCTTTCGCATTATTTTTTAAAATGGAATTTCAAATTAATAAATCTAAAATAATATTTTCGCAAAGACCTATTGAATTAGTAATTAATTGTAAAGATTCTGCATATATATATATATCAAGTGTTTCTTAATGTGTAGGTTTGACAGGAGATTCCAATTGAAACAAGTCGTTTCACTCAACCTTATTAAAAGGTTTTAAAAGTACGAGTATTTCAATATAATTGTTAAAAAAGCCTTTGCCCGCTATTGTTGGAGCTTTTCGATTAACCTTGCAAAAATCC
Organism: Atopsyche davidsoni; assembly: GCA_022113835.1. Classification (NCBI taxonomy): domain Eukaryota; kingdom Metazoa; phylum Arthropoda; class Insecta; order Trichoptera; family Hydrobiosidae; genus Atopsyche; species Atopsyche davidsoni. The sequence goes on along the minus strand of JAILWY010000006.1, from coordinate 792,676 downwards.
CACGGACTTTTATTTGAACCCCTCCTTTTTTCTCCACCCTCTTTTTTTCCGTTTTGTTTCGTTTTTTTTTTAATACAAAAACTGATTTGTATAAAACGAAATCAGAGCGAGGCTGCAGCGGCTCTCCTTTTAAGTGAGGGCTTCTCAGCGCCAGCTGAGGCTCGGGGAGGTTGGCTGAGGTCCAAGCGGAGGTCCGCAGCCAAGTCGGAGAACTGTACAAACATTGTGGAAAAAACGTCCCCCGATATTATCTCCGAATGTACCGGGATGATCCATTGCCGGATGAGCAGATAATCTGCTGCTTGTTAGCGATGAGATCACTTTTTGTTTATTCTCTGTGATGCGCGTTCTTTGTGAGGGCGTTTGCAATAATTCCTTCAGTAGTTTTAATAGTGGTTCTTTGGATGTATTCTTTTAACTCTGTTCTCCGCGTGAATACACGGTGTTTCAAAAGTCACGATAACAAGAAAGATGTTCGATTTATTAAATGTATAATTCTTGGAGTGTTTTTTTTTAAATACTTTTTTCAGACTAATTCGATATTAATATTTTAAAACACGATTTTTGATTTTTTAATTTAGTTTCAAAGCTGATTTCTGTTATGCGATAGTAACTTTTGAGACATTGCACTTGATGATAATTTTTAGTTCGTGTAATTATTTTTACCTTTACTCGTCAATGATTACCTGCAATAATTATAACCTTAAGATCAAATAATCATATTTTATTATTGTATGTAGTTTTCTAAAAAAATTATCCCAGATACTGGACTATTTCGTATCCAACAGCTTAACATGTTTTAACATTTATGTGAACATCATCATCAGATTAGATTGAATAGTGTGTTTTCTGTCTACAGGCAGGCTGCTCTTGCAGCCATGATGATGGAGTTGTCTCACTCGCTGACACTAAACGAGGAGGCGCTGCAGCAGATTCCTGCTGCCAAGAGACCTCTCTTCGTGTTCGAGTGGCTGCGCTTCCTTGACAAGGTTCTTCTCGCCGCGCAGAAGGTAGGCAGTTTCTTCCTCACCAATAAGATAGACTTATTCGTTAAATTTGTCTAATTCTTGGGTGCTGTGCTACGTTAAGAGTCGACCCCTCCTACATTTCGTTCTTGCTGTGGGATCCTCTTCGGAGATTTTATAAATATCAGAAGATAATCCCAGCACTGAGACTGAAACGTCGAAAGACTCGAATCACAACCCATGAAACTAGAACACTTATAATGATGGCTGCCAAAACCAACAAACTCATTTATCAACATTTATATTTTTGACGATATCCTATACTTACTTACAACAATAGAAAAAAGTATTGTTATATATATTGAAATCGATATTTATAACCACCAAGCTCAGATAATTGCTAGATAATTCAGTTATATAAATATTTTTTGAAAACACTGTCGATAACTATCGACTGTGAAATCAAGGAATGTGTGTTTTAATAGAAGAATAAAACGCTGTAGTGCTTTGAAAACGTTATAGTTAGTAATGGATTTTTAATAGAAAACATCGACTTAACCAGGTAAATGTTTTATTTTACGATATTTTCATGTGTCCACGATGCGTTTTTTCAAATAAAAATACGCTTATTATTGTTTATGAATTTTATTTTCGAAATAATCCGTTTATATTTATATAGACGGGGGACGACAGCGTGTGACTCGTTTATTGGATAATTGAGAACTTGCTCTTCGAAGAATGTTGTTTTAACCAGGCTGACTCCCTTATATATTTGTAGACAAGCTGTACGAGAAGTTATAATTTTAATCTTCATCTTAGTGACAGCTGTGCAAGAAGCAAGAAGTCGATGCTTGTCTGAACTGAACTGATTGTGACGCCGAGTGTAATAATCGGGCAGCTCATTGTTCAGGTTATCTCAGCATGATTTGTGTATTTTCGAAATATATTACACTGCCTTGTTTTCATACAATCCGGCTTGATAGATCATATCTATTATAATTGAGTACACAAACTGATAAATATCGCACCCTCGTAATCTTTCGCACTGTCTTAAGTCTGAAATAAATTAAATTTAGGTATTCCCTAAACTATGACTTTCTTGTAAAACAAAACGGCTTAATTTAAAAAAATGGTTTTAATGTTTATTAATAACAGAACAGCTTTATAATATATTCTGTATTGTCGATCACGGCCGTTTTTTCTTTGTAGCCGATTGTGAATATGAAATATATATAATCTATCCGCAAGTGCAACTTTTGATATTGAAATATGAGCACCAACTTGATAGCGTTCGATTGCTTGTTTATTAGTTTCTAATCGGAGATCAGTTTGGTATTTGTTTCATTTCAATGTTTGATTTATTACTCTGAGTGCTTACGAAGTGCAATATGTTCTAAAGTACTAAATATTTTTTTTGTAAATATTGGTCAATGTGCGCTTAGTAATTCTTGCGCATAAGTAATGAAACATCCACGGCTTTTATTGTTGAAGTAAGTATTAATATTCTGGATATGAATAGTATTTACGCTTTTTAATATAATTCTCCAGGCATTTTCTTTTCATCCTATAAATTCACATTTTCCATTCGGACAAACAATGCCCACGCACTCTGGCGTCACAAAAGCCGTGCGCAGATTAAATTATTATTTCACTAGACGCCACTTTATCTGGCATCTCTTATTTTTCTTTAATACGGTTTCCTCGCTCGCTGCCAGAGCGAGAGTCCCGAGATCAAATTAAAAACGGGCTAATCGGATTCCTCTCTGGTTTCTTTTTGCCCCGGTGTTGTGGACCTTTTCCACACTCGGTGGCTGCGACCGATTGGTCTTGGTGAAAACCAAACAGATCATAGCCATAGTGTATACAGTGTGAATTTTCATAATTCTCGGTGCTGAAACTCGATCGAACTTTTCGTCTATCCAGCGAAGAGGCATTGGAAGGGGAAAACTAACGTGGATGTGAAATTTGAAGACTGGCCCAGACCTTTTCTTGATATGTTAAAAAATACGATTTCGACTGATTATTGTGGTTTTGCTTCGTGATTATTTTTGCATATGATATTTATGTTTATTTCCCGTCTGCCCATTACTTCTTAAGCAATATTTGCTGTTTGATTAATAAGGATTGTGGCATGCATGTATTTATGGCAACATACACGTCAGATCTGCCAATACTAGAATGTATATCAAAAATACTCCTCGTCACGGAAAGTCCCAAAACTTTTTTTTTTTCCAGCAGCCTGTGTGTTTTTATTAAAAGTTACCCCGCAGCATTTTAGAACTTTATTTACTTGTGTTTTATTTAGTTATGTACGTAATTATAAACATTAATGGTATTTTTTGGTTCTTCGCCTAAAACTGATTGTGCCGCTTTGAATTATTAAGTTGTTTTCAAAAATATTGCGGCGTTTCTCATTTCCCCGGGGAGAGTCGTGTTGATCGTGCGATTTCATTTTTAATACATTTTTTTGTTATACTCAACGCCATTTATATAATCTACTCGTTTTATCTGTCGGGACTACACGAGTGAGCTCATTCATTTTTAAGGACAACCTTGTATTTCTTTGCGAATTGAAACAGTGATTTTTTAAATATAAATGTAGATGCTTACTAATAAAATAATTATTTTCTATGTATTCGGAAGAAAGTACTTTACATTATGTAGCTTTGTAATGGTATTAAAACAATCAATCTGTTTATATATTGATACACCACCATAAGTTTTTTTTCACGGTTTTTTCCGGCTTTATATTTAATTACTGTATTGACCCAAACATAATATTGTAACTAAACAAGATTCGAGTTATTTATCATACATGCTTGTGTATTAAAGTAGGCAGTCGGTTTTTATCGATTGTATTATTGAATAATGGATTTATATAACAAATTCGATAAGTTTTTTTTCTTTCTAGTGTTTTTGAAATTTTTCAGCTACGTTATGATAAAACATCCACTTTATTATTGTTTGTGGAGAACGGGGGCCGATCACGGAATCAAAATTCCCCGGAACAACAAGGGATGTTTACAATCAATTACAATTCAGTTAGCTTAGGCCTTGTTTTTTTATCGCTGTTTGTATAAAACATTTTGACCTTTGCAGTAAATAGCGCTGTAACTGAAAGTTTTCTGTCTTATACACCTGAAAATCAGCCCACAGCCTCAACCGTAACTGATGTTCATATTCAAATATTGAAAATGTGGATGTTTCGTACTTGCTAGTTTAATTTTTTCTTCATTTATATCTAATGTTTTTATTTATCAACCTTTTCATATGTATGTATCAGTTTCAGTTATTACGAGCTGTATATATTAATACGTTTTTTTGTGTGCTTAGTTTTCAATGAGACTTATACTTGTACTTCATCAGGCTTACGCCATAAATGAATAACGGTTCTTTGATATAGGCAGTTAGTGCTATCAAAGTACAATTTAATTTTATTATAGCTATAAACATCACAGTGCCAATTTAACCCTTTTGATATCTTATACGCGATGTTCAATCTCAAACTGCGAAGCAAAACTCTGACATTCACAAGCCGAAGGAGAGACTTAACTCGAAACCTCTCGGCTCTCCGAGTCTCGGTGTTTACTATTTCAAACAAGAATTAAGCAAAAGTGCCTCTGAGCAAAAAAGCTCTAATGGTCCCGGGCGTCCCCGGGGCCGGGCTAACTAAAAGCTCAAATAAATTCCGGCCATAACCGCCGCGTACCGGGGATCCCCTAAGAAAATATGAATATGCATGGTAACGGACTAGACGCTGACTCGCGTTACTTCGAGTTTCTTTGCTTTGCGCTTCGAGAATATTAAAGATTGCCAGTTTTAATTATGTGAGAGAGGAAGAGGGGACGGTTAGCGAAAAAAATGCAAAATAAAATATATGGCCCTTCGCTTACGACGTAAACGGGCTGCTTTGAAAGCCGTTTCGCTGATGTCTGCGATTTGTACAAAATTATTCATTTGGAATGATATGTTGTATATAAATTTTCATACAGTTTTAAGAACAAAATTACATTAAATTGTGTTGGTGATTTGACTGTAATAATGAGCGCACGTCTCCGAGTTCGCGTTGAATCAGTAATACTACTCAAATTATTTTTTAAGTAATCATTTTTTACAAAAAAAAAAAAATTTTTTTTCTACGACGTTTGGTTTCAAAGCGAATTTTCGCTTCTTATTTTATTTATTCACCAAGCAGACAGCATTATAAAAAATGTTTTTTTTTCTTCATTTTTATGGAAAGCGGCTGTCGGATCGTTTTATGGGCAATCGAATAGACCTTTAAAGTACATTTTACAACCATAAATATTACACTAAAAATATGCCGGTCTAAAGTCAAGGTACGTTCGCGAATGCGGGCTAAATGTCAGGCGAGACCCGCTAAAGGGCAAGCGCCCCGCCAGCGTCGCGCATTGTGCGCCGCTTTTGTCTACGGCCGCGTGTGCCATGGACGCGCGATTGCTTGAAAATGTAACGAACTTTCGGCTCGTTCTTTTATTAATCCTTATTTGAAAAATATTCTATTTTTGAAAATAGAATACTCTATGAAATACATCCTTACGCAATGCACAATAAAGTGTTCTTCTCGTAATGGTCAGAAATTTTCAGATGCTTTGTATTATAGCCAAATTATTATTACTTTCAAAGGTGATTGGATTCACTGTGTTTATATATAAATTAATTGTATTAATAAAATAATTGTATAATAACAATTAACACACTCGGATTCGATTCGAGATTTGGTAATTCCTAAAAAAAGTCACGAGACATTAAGTTTTATTCATTTTTTGTATTAAAATAGAGTACTGCCTGCGGTTATAAATATTGATGGACGTTTCCGAGAAAGAACGTGCAATTTGGCAACACGGCGGACCACAGCTGAAGTAGACGGTGATGATATTGCACGAAAAACAATAGAATCCCTCATTTATCACGGAAGCGTTTTATATCGTGCACGCAGGAAAATAGAAATTCACGAAGAAGAAAAAAAAAAAAAAAAAAGAAAAATATCATTTATATTCCCAGAAAGAGAGATTTGCCGGTAAATCTCTCGTGCGTATATTTTTCTCTCCCTCCCCCCCCGCAAGACAGATATTTCCTTAGCAACAAGTGTTGATTCCCACGAACCGCGCGGATATGCGAACACAAGACAATCCTATCCGCCATATCGAAATGCCAGGCGTTATAAAGTGGCAGGCTTAGGCGCAATAAGCGAGAATTAGCTTCGAGATAAAGTGCTGCGGAGGCGCGAGACAAAAGGACCTCCGAGGCCTCCCGGGGCGGGTTTCGGGATTGTAATCTCTTAAAGGATTATTCTTGTTTTTAATAATCCAAATTGGAAGCAGCGCTCGCGGTTTTATGTCTGAATGTTTTTATAAACATGTTCAGATGCCGCAATTGATGTTGAAGAATTTTTGAAATGCTTTTAATCATTTGTTATAGACCTATGATTTATCGTAGTTTATTACTTGGGAGTTACCGTATATTATTATATACTAGAAATGTAGCCCGTCATAAAATGACGTATTCGATGAACGATGCAATAGTGTTTGAACATATGTTTGGTTGACAATTAGATGAATATTTGATTTCATTTTGTACACATATATTTTGAATAACCGGATATTAATTTCGAAAGCAAAGCCATTCTAGGAAATATCACATTTCGTGTCACAAACAACGAATCACTTTCACTGCACTGTTCTTTATTTGATGCAGTCTTTATCACGTTCAATTGTGCTATTCTTTTTTAATTACGTTTGCTGTGCTTAGACGGTGTTATTTTTTTAGGAGGCATTTTAAGTTATTAATGATGTGATTAATAATTTCTAACGCAACTAAAAAATAAAATTGGTACTTGTGTCAAGCTGACATAAACTGGAAATTTTTTAGAAGCATCATATTTTGTTTTTTTGTAAAAATTCTAAATTTGAAATTCTCGCTGTGAAAAACAGAATCATATAATTCGTACATAAAGCATATTTTATACTTTTATTGAATTAGTTTTTGAATGAAAATATTATCCTATCGTCTTGAAATTCGGCACATAATTGCGGAAAAACTTACTGAACTTACTTGCAAAAAATCAGCGTTGTATCTTTTAAGATATTCTATAGAGAACCTAAAAATGAAACATACACACAATGGCTATTATTATAGTAGATATATATATATATATATATATATATATATATATATATATATATATATATATATATATATATATATATATATATATATATATATATATATATATATATATATATATATATATATATATTATTAATCGAAGTTGAAATTTACAGGCTTTATGGGACGTTTGTGATGGAGCTCTGAGTAATATTTACGGGATGTGAGCTACGAGTAAAACTTTACTGGACGTGCTCAGGATATTTTTGATAGAGCTACATTAATAAAACCAACGTTGGAGAGTTTAATGGATGTATTTTGCTGGGTGTTTTTTGTTGCGGCGTGTGTAAGCCGCCTTCATACTATAATGCAAATGTTTCGTTGCATAAGCCTCATCGTGTCCCACTCAGATATTGTATACCGAGTGCTGTGGATGCGTTGCATTCTGCTGCAAGTTTCCGAGTGACGTGTCGATAAATCCAAAAGCCATCAGCACGCTGGCCAACCAGAATATTCTGCTAACTCAAACTGCTTTCCGTACAAATTTACATACGCACAGCTCGAATTGCTGGGCTTTATATAAGTAAAATAGACTTTTGATAAAATGGTCTATTGCAGATTCTATTATTATGTAAAAAAAAAATTAAATGAAAGATTAGATTACACATTCCGATTTGATATATTTTACAGCAGTTATAAAGTATTTAAAAATAAATATTTTATATTTGATTCATAATTATAGAATTAATGTTTTTTTTTTATTTTAGCTACGCATGTTATCAAAAATATATAAATGCATATCCACGATAGACAGGTCTTATTTGTAATATTCCATTTTTAAACAACGAATTCGAATAGCCAAATGGTTAGTAGATTACGAATATTTTTTTTGTGTGAATACTTTCGCCTCCGAAGAGCTGCTTCAGAGAGTAAGTACAAACATATTTGTAATATTCTGGCGGATTGGCTATTCATATTTGTTTTTTATGTAAATTTATAAATTAATAAAAATATTTTCATACTGAAAATCCGTAGTTTTAGCGTTTGCCTTATAGTCTGGCGGCAATCCGTGCTTGTGTCTACGAACATCGCGGATCTTCTTACGTAAGGTCCGTCATACAAGGCGTCATACATATTTGAGCTTTCCGAGCTTTTCATTGCCTATAGCACAAAAGCTGCCTCGTCTAGGTTTTTTTCCGTCGTTACCATTGTCGTCTCCCGCCTAACAAGCTGTGCGATTGTACACCATCCTCAGTGAGAACTACAAAACCTTATCAACTACGCCTTCGCGTCCTCGCGGCTCTGAAAAAGGCTCGCCCGGAGCCGGATGAGACCCCCTAGGGGGGGATAATTAAACGGATATTAAAATACGTCGCTTCTGACGTATGCTAATTTTGATGTATATTATAATTTTAACTATCTAATAAGCGTCCTTATAAGACTGTTAATATGCTATTTAAATTTTTAATTGTTTTTTAATCGCATTATAAGCAACATCTTTCAGCGTGACAATTAATTGGATTCGCCTTCTTTAATCAATTTTATACGTATATATAATATACGGACGTTATTAAAAGTTATTTAATATTTTAATATTTCAAGACATTCTGCAATCTAAAATTAAGAAATAAATGAGTACATTATTATCAGAACGAAGTAATGCGTTGCCGCCATAGGTGCGGCTCGCCACCTATTGTGAGGGTTCATATCACGATCGCACAAGATTTATACGTGTGTACTTTCCTCCCGTATCGGCCGATACATTTTCCACAGCCTGAAAAATTGGCGGGGCGAAGTCATGTGTTTTCACATTTCCTTTGTAAAAGCCTCTCATCTAATAGAACGCTTTCCATTTGATTATATTATTTCCCGGCCGGGGGCGGAGCTCCCCCGCGGGGGTAGTTTCCAGGGGAGGGCGGATGCTTTCAAATAATGTTTTTTCTGAAGTTACACTTCCGGAATCTTTCATTAGAGATTTATGCTATCTCGGGCGCGCACTATCCGCAGATACGCGGCCGCTTTATGTGAGGGGAGCGGTTCTGTCTTCGAAGGGAGGTATTACGGTAAATCGACTTTTAGCCATAATCGATACCGGAGCGGCGGTCGGGCTTTCACCTATTTAGCATTTCGATTATTGTCATATACACACCAATGACGTGCCGTTAATCCAAATGTGAAATAGTCAATATATTTCAAGACATTCACATTTTAAAAAAATGTTTATTTAAAAATTATACTATTGTTATTGCGAGCTGAGATTCGTTACCGGTATAAATACGAGTTATTAATAGTGTTTAATGCATAATAGGCGATTGGAAATTCAATAGCACTATCTATAGTGATATTCTAGTAAGACATGCCGGGGCTTGTATGCTAGCATGGGTTCTATGTATTCGGAGAAACTTGACATAACCTCCATGTACTTGGCCAAAATTCTATTCAGACTTATACCAGATTGGATATAAACTAAATTTAACGATACACTTCCTCGATCGATGATTAATTTCACGTTTAAAATGTATTATTTGAATAAAGTTTAAGTGTATCAAATATGTATGCTTGTATTTATACTATATAAGTAAATACAGTAATATTAATTGTGTTGTGTTTTTGGCAGCATTTCGTGCTTTTAAAGGCTTTAAAGGAATAACGACAAAAGGAACGCTTACAAATCAAAGTGCTCTATTTTCATACTTTCAAGACTCGTATTTCTTTTCCAGTTGAAGTAACGTTTGAAATTTGTCGATGGCACTGTTTGTATAATTCTATTGTCAAACAATTTCATTTGTATTGTGTTTTGTGCGGCTCAATAATGTGGCTTTTGGGATCGCGAACGTCTCCGTTGGTAAATAATGATGTTCTGCAACAATCGTAACGGGGCAACTCGCAATAAATTTCAGGATTATATTTGCGGCAAAAAAACATTTTTCAACGTTTATTGTCTATGGTTTTTTAATACATAACAATCTACTTTTTTTTTTAAAACATGCCTAATTTATTATAAGTGCGAAATAAGAAACATTCGGTCCGGTAATTTTACGCACGTGCGTAAATTTTTGTAAATGTTGAGATTTAATTTAAATGAATTTTAAACTGGCAGATGTTCGCAATTGTTGTTGAATTTTTATATTTCATCTCCTGAAAATATATTAATGGCGTATACTCCTAGTTTGTTTTAAAAAAAAAAAACACGAAATTATCTTATAAATTGTAAACACATTGCGTTTCATTAAAATGACGCGAATTTAAATAAATTTAAATATTATTTTGAGCTGATGACTCTGCATCATTGTCCGGTGCGGTTTGTATTGTTTTAATATAATATTAAACTGCGTTTGTAGCGATTCATTGCGGATATAATTTTAATCAGATTTTGATTGTTTTTGTTGCATCGAGCTTTTCACACGCACACACATTTGAGTATATTGAATTATCAATTTTGTATTTCTGACAATTTGAATTGTCGTGGACGGCAAAGGCTGGTTTTCCCGGGACTTTACGATATTGCCGAGGCAATAATTATTGCCAGTCATGCGTAAATATCCCCAGACATGCGGCGCGCTGTAATAGATTCCCGACGGGTGTTTTATTGCGCACCTGCGGCAACACTCATTTATCCGCGTAATCACGAATCACAAAAACCAACATCGGGGATATTTCGCCCTCCGTCGGGCTTTTTGCCGGAATTTTTCACTATTAATTTGATCGCCGGCTCGAAAGATTTTTTTGCCGGATTTAATATTTTTTTATGCCTGTACGTTTGCTGGAATACTTAATAGTACGGTTTAATATATTTTTATTATGTAGATTGATATACTTTTGCAAATCTTAATGCCAGACCGAGGTAAAATCAAATTCATATGAAAAATTCGGTATGTGAAGTTCGGAAGTTTTTTCTTTATTGAGATAAATAATACATTTTCTTAAGCCAGAACTTTGGAAATGTTGAAATAAACAAGTTAATTTATGCTTATGATCACAGCAGGTATTTTTCGACTGTATGGCGACAAGTTTGATTCTGGTAGGAGCAAAGTTTTTCAATTCCACTGAAAACTATGGTATATACTGTTTTATTTAGTTGATTCAAATCAAGATATTTTTCGCAAATAATTTCAGAAATGACAAACCATTGATTAGTGATTTTTATATAAATAAATTGAATATTTTGCCTGGTATATCAATCAAAAACTTTCTCATTTAAGTGTAGCCTCTAAACCTTAGGCAATTTATAAAGCAGGCGTACTACTACAATGCATCCTTCTCAGTGGATTTTCTCTGTGAATATATTGTATTTTATAATCTACGGGAGGTGCCGCCGTCTTGCTCGGCCGAACAATGCCTCCTTTGCATTTACTGAAGTTTTCCAATTAATCAAATCGGCCGATTACGGGATTGTCTTCTCTCCGCGATGAAATATTCTCCGCTGAATTCGTAACGGCAGAAATCCTTTGGAAACTTTATAATGGATGATCGCAACAGTGGATTATTTACACGGAGTTGTGAGTTCAAAGTATTGAACTTAGATAATCGAGAATTCAGGGATTCACAAGAAAGGCCATTAGGTTTTTGTATAAGTACATAATAATTACCTCGATACCGAGTGATTCTTGTAAGATTTATTTTCTTCAGTTATTTACAATTTAAAAGCTAGCGTATTAGTGGATGTACTTTGTTTAAAGATGAAACCATACGGCTATATTCACACACAGAATTTTTCAATTTATTTCCCCGATGAATTATTGAAATATACAATGTTAAACGAGCGGGCGAAATGAACGGCCGTTATGTGGATGGTCAGGTGTAAAATAGATGATATCGACCATCAAAATTTCTTTTTGGACAATAGCGAACGTCTATAAGATCTAAAAAAATCTTTTTAACCTTTGAAGGTTTTTTTTTTACCATTTTTAATAAATTTTCCATTACTTCAAAACCGCGCAATATTTTTTTGCCCTTCGCGTGGATGACCTCTAGCTGTATCATGGGTCGTAAAAAGACACTAAATAATTGGACAAATGACACGGCTGTGTTCTACCTTTTCACCTTTAAAGGTCTCCCATGTACCATGACTTGTTTGTGGAGCAGACATTACGGTCCATTTATACGTGTCTATAACTTTATATACGTCGGATAGTGCTTTCCCAGACTCTAGTGGTTTCCAAAGCGAACTTTGGATAAAAAAAAAAAACCAAGTGCAGTCGAGCCACACACACCGCACTGCAGACGTTTTGTTCAGTATTCCGTCGATAGCTAAGAATTTCACTTCGTACACCTCTGGATTCCTTGTGGATTCGAATTTTGCTAATGTAATTTGCTATATGTATTTTTCTGTAAATTGGATTTTATTCAAACATATTTTTCACCGCTTTGAAATCACATTTTTTAAAAATTCTAATGAACTGAACATATACATTTATTCAGACCGAACATTGGTATATCGTTAATACATTTTTAAAATAATCAATGTATTCACGAATTACAAGTAATATATATTTTTTAATTTGAACATTATTGAGAATGGTTCATAATTTGTTGCTTTTACTTTGCAATTTTAAAAATACCAGTGTCTTCAGTAAAAATATATATTTTACGTTTCGAAAATTAAGATAGAGACCGTAGCAGTATCTTTATTTTCAAGAGATACGGTGGTGCTACATATTTTTTCACTAATGTGACAATGCGACGTCTTATAAATCATTGTTTAATACACATAACGAGCGCTTTTTTTTACGATAACACATATTCAGTAGTATTTTTATTGTGTGAACTCGGTTTTTGGCATCACGATAAACGGGAATCAATGATAAAGAAATGTCGCGAATGGGGTTTGACACTGCGAACTTCGCAATAACTACCCCCTGTTTCCGTTCAGGCATTACATTCAATTAAAGCCTCACTCCTGCGGCGGAAGGTTTTGTTTACGCATTTGTTTACGGCTTGTAATGTTTACGCATTTTACATGGCTGAATATATAATAATTATTTGTAAATTGTTCTAGAATGCTCTAAATACCATAAACGACATTTTCATCTCTTAAGTATACTTTCTGTGTCTTTCATAAACTCTAGCTAGAAGACAGAACGAAAATTATTTAACTAGTTATAGTTTATATTTTAAAGATTGTATTGTACTATTTTTGTTAAAGATGTATTTTCAATTTAATGTTATGTTCCTTTGAAATATACACGAAACTTAAAATATATATTTATCGACGTTCAAGGCGAGATACACTCATTATGGGACTTGAGCACAGATGCTTCGTGAACGACGGAATATATTATTATATATTTTTATGTAGATATTTCAGACGCATGTCATGACATTGCATGTTTACACTAGAGCGTATCGTTTAATATCGAAACGGTTAAAAAAAAAACCTGAAAACATTTCTTATAATTTTTTAACAACTGCGAAATGTTAGATTCCGGTTGACTGCATATCACTCCCATATAGTTAAAGTGAATTATGTTTTTTATTTTTTTTATTGTATTCATTATTGACCACGCGATCCGCCGCGCCGGTTCACGATACGTTTGGAGGGATTTTGATTTATTTCAGGAACAAAACATACCTGCCCTGAAACAAAACACAGCCAGCTCACGTGGCGTGACTGCGCGTACAGCTACACCGCATAAATCATCATTATAAAATGGATACCCCGGCGTGTATTTTACTTTGTTTAAATCTTAAGTGAAAAATGAAGCTATTTACACATCCCCCAAGGCACTCGGGACCGAGCCTGAGTTTTATTTTTTTACCCATTAAGTGAAAACTATTTTATGTCAATATGACTTATACATATGTCGATTTTTTGATTAAACGTCAATCAGATGCGTATTTATGACCCATTACGGGTTTATTATATTATTACTAATATGATTAGGCACATTAGTTCATACATAGAAGATGATTTAAAGAAACTCTCAGAAAAATATCATCGTGATTTGTGTAGGATTTGAACCCACATCCCCTGGCTTACATGGCCGGTGTACTAACCTTCTGAGAGTTTCTTTAAATCATCTTCTATGTATGAACTAATGTGCCTAATCATATTAGTAATCAATATGACTTAATATAAAATCAAGTTTTAGTCCGAATACATTGCGTATATCAAAACTGCGATATATAATTGGATAAAGGCAATACGTGTCACGGCTGATGAATCGATGTTGTTTCAAAATACTAGGAAGCGAGTCCACGCGATAAAGATATTTTGTTTACATTTTATCTCACATACACACCATATGATTTTCGTATTATATTATATATGTCTTCTAGAATATAAATCTAAGGCAATTGTAATATTAAGCCATAATAATAGTATTATGTATTATAAAAGATTTGTTGAATTTGTAATAATCTACATTTATAATAAACATACTTATCTGATTGGCTAAGTAAAATATTAAAAATAATGTATAAGCTATTTACTAAGTAATATCTTTATTTTTAATAAAAGTATTCTATTTTGATTCGATTTCACGATAAACAAACAAAACAACGACACGTACTGGTGTTTTTTCCCCCTCACAAACCAGATCACGGTCACGATTCAGACCTCGCGTCTCCGTTTTTCTCACGTTTACACGCGTCTAATTATTAAAAAAAAGTCTCAATGCCTCAATCGGTTTTGTATTTTTCATTGGAGCCTGCCCTCAGATGGGCCGGAATCCCACGGACATATTGAACACAACCCGAGTCGGAGTTCCAAAACTCAATAACGCGCGGAGGGCGCAGAGGGCGAGGAGGGCGAGGAGGGCGAGGAGGGCGCGGAGGGCGCGGAGGGCTTAAAGGGCGCGCGGGGCCCGAGACGGCGCTTCTTGCAAAACAATGAGTGGGAAAATATGTCTTGATATTTTGTAATTTAGAAATACTAGGAAAAAGTAATTGAACTCATCCCCCTTACCCCCTGAATTTGAATCTGCGATAAAATATCTCATATAATTTTTATTTTTCCAAGAAGTTTTTTTTATTTTTATTTTTTAATGATACTTTTTGTTTTGTATTGTTCTTAGAAGTTTATTTGCTTTTATTAAAAAAAGAAACCTGATTTAAAACGCTCACTAAAGAATATTGCTTGTACTATAGAAGCGAATTATATGTTTTTTTGTCAAAGAATACAAATATACATTTTTAATAATCTGTAGGGTTTTTTTTAATATTATTATCATATAAAATGTAATGAATGTGAATTGTTTTTTATTTTTCAGTCATAAGGTTTATTTAATTGTTTACGTAGTATTATATATTCATAGTATCCGATTTCAAAACTTATATTGGAAAAGAGGGTTGCTGGAGGGCAGTGCGGGGTGCAATACTCGGAAGGCATCTTTTCTTACCCTTACCGCGGCTCTGTTTCAACCCCTGTACTGAAAGTTACTAGCGTATCCATTACACCCTTCATTGAAGTTTTATCGATTTGCCCATGGAAAAATAGTACGAGTACTGTCGCAATTATAAGTTGAGTTGATAGAGTCTTTAATACTTGGACGTTGATCGAGTAGTCCAAAAATTGAAACGTCACACTAATGTATTTGAATTTGGTTTTAAAAGTATTTATTTCTTTATAATATTTATATTTTTGCAATAATAATATTACAGTCAATTATTCGTGACCTTTATAAAATTTATTACGAATATATACTTTACGAAGTGTATGACTAATTTTGAAAAAAATATGCAATACGTTAGCACGCATAGTTCTGTATCTGCAGATTAAGATAGCTTATAAATGTTTGTTTGGCGTCTGTACAAATTCAATTGTTTCATGAATATTTGTAAGAAAACACGCAGAAGCAGACACTCTTACTCCATTTTTACATATTTTTGGAATGGTTTCTACGAACATCTGAGATAAAGGTGCTTTTTGTGATGATATGGTTTTGGTGTGTCTTTTGTTCCAACTGAATCTGCGAAATTCATCGTCAAGATTTATGATAACTTTCAATCGTTTTATATCTTTGTTAAAAAAAAAATGATCCTAAAGATGTCTATGTCATAATTAGCCGAAACGTCGGAAAGTACTAAGAATAGAAGAATGCGCAATGGAAAGCATTTAATACTGCGATGCTTAAAATTATTATTATGTAAGATTTTTTATGGTTGTTTACTGTCTTTTGTAATTGTCATGAATAGTAATGAAGATATCTCCGTTTTTTGAGATCTTTCGCTGTTGTGGTTTTCGCAACATTTTTAGCCCAATATCAATATTTCGACCCTGTACACTTAATGTTTTCACTTATTAATATTAATATATGCGCACCAATCTGAATTGATTAATTAGCATACAAATTAAAATAACTCGACCGTATTGTATTTAAATTTTCCTAATGTACCCCAGATGGTATGTAAATCAGTGGCGTGCTTAAAATCCGGACAGGCAGTTCCATGTATTGCATGTAGATTACGAAGACTATTGATGATTTTCTTGAAATCGTACTGAAACATGCTACTATCAGTAGAAAATGTATTTATCTACACTGCTTTTTAATAATTCATGTT
Source organism: Atopsyche davidsoni (assembly GCA_022113835.1). Taxonomy (NCBI): domain Eukaryota; kingdom Metazoa; phylum Arthropoda; class Insecta; order Trichoptera; family Hydrobiosidae; genus Atopsyche; species Atopsyche davidsoni. Next base: position 776,084 of record JAILWY010000006.1, on the reverse strand, counting down.
TTTTAGGGAAATTTAGCTAATTTCCCTAAAAAATTCGAACAATTAGTATTTTTTGACGTAGAAGAAGAACTTCGAGGTTTTTCTAGTTAAAAAAAAAAATCTTTATTAAATACTGTATATTGTAAAAAGCTGTATTTTTTCTTCTTTTTTAGTGTGTTTAAAAAAAAGAAATAAAAATTCATTTGCTTATCTACCGTTAAATTTGTTTCGCGAAATATGTTTAATTTACTGAAATTCAAGATCCATCCCCTGAATGCTTCGGAAACCGAATAACTTTCCTTTCCATAGGCTTTGATATTTAATATTTGATATTCAGAGGCTTTTGTGAAATTATTTCGTTTTAAACATTCATTTGAGAGTAAATATAAATTAGGTAAATTTTCTCAAGCTTGCCAATGTAACGCTTCCCTTCGCACATCCATCCATAGGGCAATTTATTTCATCTTGTCTCATTTCCATGTCTAAATTTCATTTGTGATGAGAATTCTGAATTCTCACTCGAGCACCTATCAATTTATCACCATGAATTTTGGCCCGGTTCTTTGGCATAATAGTTTCGGAAATATGGGGAAATATTATACTCACTATACTTGTGGACCTCTATCAACGTCAGACCTCGCTCAAGTATATCGTCTATCCGAGAAGTCTTAGAATAGCCGTTAAGTATAATTGACTCTTAACTCGGGACCAATTTGCGACTTTTGTACTTGAAAAATAACTGCTTAGCAATCAGCTATAAATGTGCATAATTCCTTTTTTATGAAAATGTATATTTATTGTATTTTTAAAATATGTATGAATTTAGATATTCAAGTATAAAGAAGTTAGTATGAAAACGACGTTAGACAATAGACAGTTATTCCACTCGTTTTATCGTTTAATCGTTTAAAAAAATTCAATGAATCCTTTTAAAAACGTCTTCTGTTTTTTTCCAAGTTTTACTCAGGTACCTTCGTACCCAAAAATATACTTATTCAAATCCTACATATCTGTATTACACTTAGGTTGTCTATATTATTATGTTTTCTTGTTTGCAGTGTAAGATCTTATTATGAAATGCCGCTCTTTCTCGAGAATACAACAATTTCTTTGCGTTCCATACATATGAACGCTGAACCAAGAATGTGCGCCTCTCCCGCTGTTATTATAGTTGGGGGATGAAAATTGAAAGCGTACATAAAATTTTCGTCTCGAGGATCGAGAATACCGTGCAGAACAGCAATATATTAACATTTTTTAACTATGGGTATATTTATCTTTAAAAAGATTGGATCACTTATCCGCTCAGTGTATCCAATTTTGCACGAGGCTTTATTGACAAATTGAACACTGTTTGTCTATTCGTGCTGTTTGTCGTTTCACGAGTGGCTCCTCGGAGGGATGCTGTCGGTTTCCGCCCCGGGCGGCGTCGGTCTAGACGAGATTTAGCGTCGCGGGGCGTCTGCCATCTGATCGATTTTCCGAAACGACCCGTCTGATGTTGGAGCGTTCCTGTCCCTCATCCCGCTCGTCCCTTATCCCGCTTATCTCTCCGATTTCGACCCCGATGTCCCGCACCCCCCGCTGTGGTGCCGTTTGATAGCTCCCGCACAAAGTGACACCCTCAGCAAAGCCCGTGCTTTGCAAATCTATAAGATTATAATGAGTTGCTTCGGAAGGCGTATCATAACCGTTGGGTTTATACTTTAGACTCGTTTATATTATGCTTGGATTATCTTTGCTGTATTTCGTATACACTTTTGTTACATTTATTCAAGATACTAGAATTAACCAACAATGATCATTCGCTAATATATCAATGGTAACTTAAGAGCCGTGATAGCAAATTCGAGTTTTTTTGACCATTTGCTTGTACCTATTGCGAAAAATCGACTGCACCAATCAAAAACACACCCGAGGCAGTCCATTACCTGGCGAAATCGTGTCATTTAATTAATTTAATTGTCACTTTATTTTGCTACGTCCAAAATTGATTTTTTTACAGAGTATTGAAAAAACTATAAATTATATTTATCTTTTTTTTAATTATTTAATTAACTTCCATTTTCAGGGTAAAATAAAATCTTGAAGATGTTGAAAAATTGGGTAAAATGACGACTTTCAAAACCAAAGTTTGTTTAAGGTTTTTTTTTTTTTTAATTTTCAAACTAATCCCAACAGGAGGGTTTATAACTAATCTTTTAATTCCAATTGAAAAAATAGTCATAAATGTTTAGGATTCTTGGAACAGGAACATCGCAAAACTCCAATCCCGAAACTTTAATCGGAAAAACACATATTTATCATATTTAAAGTAAATTATAAGAAATAAAAAAAGGTAGTAGAAGAAAGAATGTATCTGACTTTCTGCATTTAAATTTTTTTGATTGGTGCAGTCGATTTTTCGCAATAGGTACAAGCAAATGGTCAAAAAACTCGAATTTGCCATCACGGCTCTTAATGATTCTGAGTCTTATCCGTACTTAAATTAATAAACTAAAAACAACCTCAACCTCCTGTAAAGTATTTTTTTAACAAATTAAAATAAAATAAAATTTATGTACATGTAATTTTTTATTACAATGTACGCCAGAATAATATACTTATACTATATAACTTCCTCGTGATGATATTGTACATGGTTTTCCGCATATTTTGATCTACGTGATTTATTACGTCCAATGAATAGAGTCGCATGCTTAGATTTTTAACTCGGTGCACGCCACTGGTTTTATAAATAATATAGGAAATTTTAAATTACTAACGGAAAAATGTTTAACATTGAAATAAAAATGTCTTCCCATCATTCATTAAGGGTAGTAACGGTTATTTTAACCCTTTGGTTGTAAAACAAATTTTCTAGTCTTGAAGAGTTTTAGTCGCGTTACTTTCATTTGATATTTCATACCTCACACTATTTGATTAATTCTATGTAAATATTCGTTAATCCGATTTTTTTTTATTATTTTCATTAAATTTGATTAATTAATAGAATTATACTGATTCCAGAACCTCGATTGGCTTTGGGGGTGTTTTCGCGCGCTTTTTATGGGACCCAACACATTAATTAACCCTTAGAATCCAGATGGTATCTTTATTCAGCCCGTATAAATCTTACTTAGAAAATAAATTAGTCTCGTTATGATAAAAGATATTTGTTTAATTTTATTATTTGATTTATAACACGACCGTAAGCCAAAATAAAATCGCGCTATGTTTTAAATTGTATTTTGATTTATGCCTGCCATGTGCTGCACGTAAAATGACCTTATTCCTATGCGTAATGTAAATATTATTTTATTTACAATAATAATTACAATTGTATGACGTTTCCACAATTTTTTTTTTGGGACCACAGTTTATAGTAATAATTGTTGAATTAATTAAAAAAATATTGAATTTTTGCTTGACACTTATGTAATAATACCTGTGTAAAATATCTAATAACTTATATATACGTTTTTACACTACTGAATAACTTTTTAATCGGTTGCATACTCGGGTAGTGTCTTCATAATACGATCCCAGGCTTTAGGTTTATAAAAATGTAAAATTTCAATAATTTTAATATTATTATTTAGTTCTATCCATCAAATAATGGTATAGCTTAATTGTGTTGATAATATGCCTTTATGTCGTAGATGGATAAAAATATAATTTTTCAATAATTTTATCTACAGAAAGAAAACAGTTTTATTAACAGGAAAAATGGCATTTTATATATTAGTTATAAACATATTCTCAACAAAATATGAAACCAATTTCATACGTTCTTCGTTTTCTCTGTGTTTTACAAATATATTCAAGCTTTTTTCAAATTGATAATTAAATACCATCGTTTCTGATATACTTAATTAATCGCAATATTATTGAATTTTTTCAATTTACTATCAACATACAAGTCGCAGGTAGTTAGTAATATGTGCTCGGATCTGTGAATAAACTTGAGACAGGCGGTTTATTTTATTGTCCGGCCCGAGCTCTCAGTCTCGGCCGGGGGCCGCGAGCCTCCTCCCAGGTGCATTGTAGTCCGGGGTAAATAATGCAGCCAGGGCAGGGAACCAACCCCACCAACCCCACCCACAACACCCACCCCACACACCCCCGGCAAGAGGGAGGCCCGGGGCTTCAGACGTCTGGGCCTGGGAAAATGACCACTTAGCACCGCGACTAAGTTATGGCGGGTCGGACTGATTTGTAATGAGAGACTCGCGTATGGAATTACTGCCGAAAATTCTCGCCTAGGACTTCAGCTCGTGTGAGGGGTGATGTCGTGTTTCATGTAGTCAGTACGTAGAGCTCAATAAAAAAAACTGTTCCAGTTATGTTGTAGTCTAGCTACATTAGCTGACTGCAACCAAAACCAACCTGAGAAGTATATGCCCAAAATCGACTGTAGAATAAATAGTTTTTCATCTTTGTATCAAGACTGATTTGTAATGAGAGACTCGCGTATGGAATTACTGCTGAAAATTCTCGCCTAGGACTTCAGCTCGTGTGAGGGGTGATGTCGTGTTTCATGTAGTCAGTACGTAGAGCTCGATAAAAAAAAAACTGTTCCAGTTATGTTGTAGTCCAGCTGCATTAGCTGACTGCAACCAAAACCAACCTGAGAAGTATATGCCCAAAATCGACTGTAGAATATCTTTGTATCATATACAGTACCATTTTATATTGCTTACGATCTTAGTATAATCTACATTAATGAGTTTTTTTTATAACGTTCTTAAATTATACTACATTGATTGGAAATAAAGCAAATTCACAATCTCTAGTGGTGGCCATATTGCTTGAGACATTTCACTTCAGGTACTGGAATCATTTTGATGAAAGGAATTCTTAGTTTCTAGAATTTTATGAAATTAGACTTTTAAGACGCGGCGATCTCTGATTGACTTTTACAAATGATTTATAATAATGACGTATATATTTAATTTTTTTATAAATCTATTTCTGAGAGTGCAAGGCAAAGCTGACACCGGGCGGGGTGGAGGGGGTGGGGGGGGGGGGAGACCGCCTCCAATAAGTTATTTACATTCGCCTGTCATGGGTCTATAAATTCGTCTGCGAATGATCTCTCTGTTTCCATACATAAGTAAACCACCTAGAAGTACTCCGGGCCGCGGCCGCGCTCCGGTCCCTAGCGACCTCTGGACTGCAATTGCAATAAATTCGACTGCGACCCGCCGGTGGGGAGAGAGCGGGACCGCGATACCCGAGAAAGGGAAGAAGCACTCCTTTGAAATGATCCCGGAGCTTGAGAGACGTGCTATATTGCACGTGTGTGTATTTCGCTACGTGATTTATTTGATACGGTTGTTTTCAACGTCAGCACTCGATTGATTAAAGATATACAAACATTGATAATCAAAATTAGGTATCTATTAAACATCCCCTTGCTTATTAATAATTCATATCTTGCTATTTTAGATATGTTTGGCTTATAGAACTGATATTTGGCCTATGTATTGCAGGGATATCACCAAGCTGTTTTTTTTCTTTTAAATTGAATCTAATAATTATATTTAAAAAAATCAAAAGCAAGGAAAACCTTTTTTTTTGTTCATAAATTATAATAGTGTAGTGTGTGTTATTGTATATTTATATTATTAAAAAAACATTTTATATGCTAAATTACTTATTAATAATTGTAACATTAATCAGGTATTTCATTCAATCTCAGAGCTTCATATATTTTTTTAATACTGCGTTGACCATAAAACTGTGAGGTGGTTTGTTAAATATAACAATGTGTTTGTTTATAAACGTGGGTAGAATTTTATAGGATTAAAAATTTAAGTACACCGTTGAGGGAAAAAAATACTTTACGGGTAGACTTTTCACTTGGTTACCTTCAGCGCATCGGTCCGTATCTCTCGTCCGAGCTTTAAACTCTTCATCCCTTCCGGAGCTTTATCTCTTCACCTGGATTTCAGGGCGTTCAACAAAAAATATTAAACAAGCAAAAATCAGCATGGAAATACAGCATTAAAGAAATCTACGACCAGGTTTTAGAATTGTGTGCTGCGAAACACTGTACTCTGAATTTCGCCCATGGGCCACATATTTAACAGTGGCGGCTTGTGAAGGCGGAGCTAGTAGATAATACATCGACACCAGCACTTGTGCGTGGCGGCCATCCGCTTAGAGCTCTGTCGCGTAAAATATTATTACAAAATTTATTTTTTATCATTTGTTTCATCAATACAAAGTGTACATGCAATAAATTCGACGTAAACGTCACACGAAAAGCTGAACACGGGACTGGTTTTCGCATGGCAGCCCTGGCTAAGTATTTAAATAATTATCTTATTAGGGTTTTACTCTGACGGTACGCCAACTGTGGCAATTTATTCAGACGAGTGAACCTTCAAAGGCAAAGGCTTTATATAATTGAATTTGTTGTACAGCCTTCACGGGGAAATCCGACTTGTTTAGATTGCCGGTGTAGCGACGGAACAAACACCCCCGAGGAGCCCAGTCGGCCCTCGCCCCGGGGGTGGCGCGAACTTCACACACGGGATGCTTAAAATATAGACTGCAAAGCTTCATTTTGCCTATTGTTTTTCGGTGACAGTGACAGTGACAGTTACACGAGCTTTTGACGCACTCATACCACCTAGACTTTCATACAAATACTACTGCTGAATAAAGCGCCTAAAAATACCTATTTTTTTAAATCGTGCGATGTAAAACAACGAGACAATGATGCTTTGGTATATTTTCATGGTTCTCATTTCACTACACTATAGCATGTATTATGCATAGAATTTATTTGCAATTAATATTGCCTTTCGATACTGAGAATCGTGCCTGTTTACTTTTTCTTTCAGTTTATCGATTGTCATAATAATCATAGTAATATTTACAAAATAGCGTTGATATAACTTAAATTGGTTATAGTCATAGTTTATAGCTTGATTTAAATCACATCCTATAACTGCTGTAGTCATATCGTCACTATTAAAGATTTCAATCAATGCTTTTGTAGAAACCCGTACAAAAATCTTTACATAAGGAAGAAAACTATAGTAATCGTTTCAAAAGCTTAAATAGGTCTTCCCTCTGAATATTCTCTTCAAAAAAATTTTTATATTAGACCCACACCTGGTATGAGGATTCCAGGTAAAACGTATCTGGATGACGGTGGTATATTTTCTATTACACACAGTCTTTCTCCTAATCTTCTGTGTGAGAATAATCGAAATTACATAATACCTTTACCTTCGCGTCCTTTTAGCGGCGACGTGGAGTTATAACTACGTATACGAAGCATAAGTTAAGTCGACGTGTGATAAGAAAAGGCTTATGTCTTCTCGACTTGAGTCCTTCCACCCAGAAGTGATGAATGTGGGCTAATTAGTAGCGAATCCTTTTTGTAACGAGCGAGAAAACTGACACATTTTTTTAAAAATAAAAAGTGCTTCTTAAGTTCTAGAATTCCGTTGTGGTAAAAAAATAATGACTATCTAAGTAAGCCCACTTTTTTATTATTTGAATGCCAAAAGCTGAATACCTTTGTAATAATTATTTTGAAACTATTTTAAAAATATTTCGTCATTTATTTCACTACTTATCCACCACTTAATTCTCTTTTCGCAATTTGATTAAAACTCATATGAATTTTGTATTAAGTAAACTTACCTTTGCTTTGGGGCATGTTGAATATTGTAATCGTAGATTTATGACACCTCTACAAAACTCAATCGTTTTTTTATTATCGTTCGGATTTTGGAATCAGGTGAGTGGTGAATCAATAATTTGAGTATTTTTGAATTTTATTTAAATATTATAATGAAAACTATGCATAAAAATTGATTGCACAGTATATTTTGTCAGTAATATCACTTAGTCGGCGTCGTGTACGCGCGGCCCGTATTCTTGCTCACTTAGCAGAGGCATTAGCCGAGCAGATAAGACTACGCGCCGAGTACAGGTGCGCTAATGAATTCCATTTAGACTTTACCTGTACAGCCGCAGAGTGCCTGCTATAATGGCTGATTAATAATTAATTTTAAACTAGCCTATTAAATGTTTCCAATTTAATATACGACGTAGGATTATTTTAGGATATTGTATATATAAAAATACAAAAACGAATTATTTTTAACCGCGAATATATTTAGTTGTTCTGTTAAGTAATCTCAAATAATTGACTTTCAAACCGTCTGAAACAGAAAGGATTGTATTGAAGTCTAAATGAACTACATTTTACGTTTGTAAAAATGCGAAAAAGGACGTAGCAACATAGACTATGGTATATAGCCACATTTATGCAGCACTTGGTAACTCAAGCGTGCCACAGGAGCTGGACCCTGATTGCGAACTGCCGCGACACACTGACACATTTCTGACTGCACTGCACAGTAATAAATTACTTACTAGAACAGCAGTTTTACAATGATTATGGACTAGTTACGAAAAAAAAAAAAAAAAAACAATTTCGAGTGAGTTTATTGCTTGCGTACAGAGAGAGAAGCCAGGGATATTTTTTCAGGGCGTTTCAACCATAAAAGCGATTGCTCTGAAGACGCTCGGGGGAGAGGCTCTCGTCAAACCCGCCCGGCAGGGGCGCCGTAAATTTCCGCCTTTAACTTGTCAAAGGAGATAAAACCCGGGACGCGGTGCAGCGGCGGTCAACGCGACTGTATTTATTGGTTTCTCCGTGACACCCCTTCCACCCTCCCGCAGAGCCTCCGTCCTTCCAGGGCCGCGGGATTCCTGCGCCTCCAGCCCCCGATAATCAGAGCCCCCCCCCGCCAGCCTGCTGCATAAATTTGAAGCCCCCGGGATCTTCCGAAATCAATATTTTATATATTGTTCACGTGTATTTTTGGAATATCTTTTTTTTTTTGTTGTATCTACTACCTCGCCGTTTATGTAACTGATATGTACTGTATCATCCGATATTGTTTTGTGCCTTAATATACCAGGTCCATTATATGCAATATGGAGTATGTGATTTCAAAAAGCCTATAAAATATTATGTTACAATGTATTCTGTTATTTTAAACAAATTTACAACAGTTGAGTATACATGCAGTATATTGATAGTTTATTTTGTTGTTTGTTACAAAACAGTATGATCACGTTTAATCAATCATGATAATGTGTATCGAAAAAAATAACTGCTTCGTTACGCCTGGCTTAATCCTAATGAAGGCTGAAGTATATCGAAAAAGTCGTGGTTTATTAAAGGCTTAGTACTCATAATCCCGGTTAAGTTACACGAAGGGGGGTGGCTCTGACACTAAGTAAACCGCCCGATGGCTCTCCAACAGGGTCGTAAACGCTTGGCACACACGCCCGCAGCCCAACTGGGTTTACGGCCGGCCTGCGACAGTCGTATCTCTTTTACTTAGGATTTTTTTCCGGATAATGAGGAATTTCTCCTCTAATCTCGTTTATTGCGCCCCCACGCCGCCGGCGCACAGCCTGGGGTGGAGAAAAGTGACGGATTTGTTTTGCTAGCGGATATAAGCAATAGCGATTCGAGCCGCGGTGGTGAAGACTCGACAGTCACGTTGTGTGGTGTTTGTAATAAGTTTTGTTGTTGTTCTGAAGGTAAATAATAAAATTAATGATTATTTTTGACATGCACGTTGCATATCATTATATAACTAGAAATGTAGCCCGTCATAAAATGACGTATTCAATGAACGATGCAATAGTGTTTGAACATATGTTTGGCTGACAATTAGATGAATATTTTGTGCACATATATTTTGAATAACCGGATATTAATTTCGAAAGCAAAGCCATTCTAGGAAATATCACATTTCGTGTCACAAACAACGAATCACTTTCACTGCACTGTTCTTTATTAGATGCAGTCTTTATCACGTTCAATTGTGCTATTCTTTTTTAATTACGTTTGCTGTGCTTAGACGGTGTTATTTTTTTAGGAGGCATTTTATGTTATTAATGTTGTGATTGATAATTTCTAACGCAACTAAAAAATAAAATTGGTACTTGTGTCAAGCTGACATAAATTGGAAATTTCTTAGAAGCATCATATTTTGTTTTTTTGTAAAAATTTTAAATTTGAAATTCTCGCTGTGAACAACAGAATCATATAATTCGTACATAAAGCATATTTGATAGTTTTATTTAATTAGTTTATGCATGAAAATATTATCCTATCGTCTTGAAATTCGGCACATAGCTGCGAAAAAAATTACTAAACTTACGTGCAAAAAATCAGCGTTGTATCTTTTAAGATATTCTATAGAGAACCGAAAAATGAAACATACACACACACACACACACACACACACACACAATGGCTATTATTATAGTAGATGGTAAAATAATATTTAATTTTTTTTTTTTAATATGTGTAAATGTAATCGATTCCACAAGTAATACACTTCAATGTATTTCGGCAGTGTGGAGTAATTCTCAAATAAATCAATTCTTATCTCACTAGCAGACGTACTTTCTATTTACACGTGTTGCATTAAATTATAATTGAACAAATCGTGATTCAGTATACATTAATTAGACGTGAGAAAAAATATATAAAATATTAATTATACTACACGACGGTGTATGGAATCAAACAAAATAACCGAAGAGACAGGTTGTTTTTCGGGGCGCTCTGTGCGAGGGGGGAGTTTTATTAATAATAAAGCCATCACGGCCTGAAATACGGCCACAAATAATATTTGCGAAGCCTTATTCGCCGTTAACGCGCATTGTGTACAGCGGGTCGTCCATTCTCTATTGTGTCCCGCCAGACAAATAAAATATCCCTCTCCGTCCTGTACCCTTTGACAGAATTAATATTGCATACGAACAGCCTCGCTGGCCTCTCCGTGATATCGACGGATGGCGTATCGTTCCAGTATTTTTTAACTGTCTTGTTAGAAATATATTTTATTACACACATATTATATATTGATGGTCCAAAGGATTACGATGCCAGGCCGCGATAGCTAAGGGGTATGGGTTTTTACCTCACCTGCCAGAAAAAAAAATATTTTTCTCATTATTCAAAACAGCAACAGAATATATTTAACAAACAAACATGTTCATAATTTTCTAGCCATTTGGTTTTTCAAAATTGTTGTTTAAAATCGTCGTTATTTAAATTCGTTTGGTGCAAAAGTTTTTGACGTTTATAATAATACACACTTCTCGGTGCGTGTCAAGGGTGAAATTTTGCTTTCCTGAAAGGGACGCCGTCCACCCGATCCAGCCAGTTTAATTTAAAACATAAAATATTTTTATTTTACCGAGTGTAAAATTAATTTCGAGTGTAAAACGCTATGCATTTGAATAAAATAATAAAATCACGCGTTTAGTATAATTTTAATATGTAATAAAAACTCGAACATGCCGTTGGTGGCCCAACGAGCTTTGTTCTCCGGAAACTTATCACCGGATAATTGATGAGCACCAGACGTCCTACCGAAGTTGGTGACTTATTTTAAGATAAGACAGATGCCGACCCTCATCTGACACCTGGAAGGCTTGCAGGGTGGCTCGGTATTGATCACTGAATGGCTTTAAAACACCTCTAAAACATGAGATGGCACAAAAGCTCCACATTTGACTGTAGCATAATTTAGGTTGGAGCAAGCACTCGCGTCACCCAAACCACAATACAACTTGTTACAAGTGTTTAATCAGAATGATTGTTTTCTTTTATAAATTTAAAAACACCGGAAATTAAATGGTTATTAATATTTTGAATAATAGCATAATCGTAATTCCACCGGTTCCTGAAAAATCGTACCATTCTGTGAATAGTTATCGCAATCCGATCCATCACTACCTTGTACGTGAATTTTATATTTGTACGTGGTTCTTGGATATTTAATAATATTTCTTTGAAAGCAGGTCATTATTCTTATTATCGGTGTTTTTTTTTTATAAATTATATGGCGCGGGGAAAGCGAATGAAGTCAACATAAAAGTAAAGAGCAATCATGAAAATATATTATTTAATACCAAAAAAATACAACGGGGCGCCATAACATCCTCTTGAAATTATTCCAATAATATACATTATTTTCATACGAAGTACGTGTGCATGCCCGGTTATTTTTCCTACATAAATGATGTTTCAATACTCATGGTATTACCCTAAAATATATATATTAAAGACACAATTCTAGTATTGCTTTACCACTAAGTAATCTGTACCACTGTGTCATTAAAATATTACCGTACTATGCCGTAGTCATTTGCTAAACCGGGATTACTTTGAACCACGTTTAATTAACGGCATGGTTTATTGACGCCTGAACATCCTTAAAACCATAAAGTAAAGAGCGGCGTATTACGAGACTACGATGTCATTAAACCATGGCTCACGTCAACATAGTTTATCAAACGACTATGCATAACACGTTTAACAGTTAGCACTTTTATCATTGCGCTGTTGTAGCAAAACGCTTTATAATATGAATAAAAATAAGAAAACTTCAAGCAATTCAGGACGGAACGGAGATATGTAGTAAACACAATTTATTTTATAGTTCTGAATCACTATTTATACACTACTAAGCAAAATTTAATGGCATTTCCAATGTTATACCAAAACTCCTTTGTTCGACAAAAACACACGAGTTTCGAAGCATTATATATAAAGGCAGGTTTTTACTTGGTTGTTCTTTTATGAAAGTGCTTCTCAGACTCCTTCACGGCGATGATATCAAACGCCGTGCAAACACAATACATGTACCGGAGTAAATCGATCGCATTCTCCATTTTGTACGAGGAAAATGCTTAGTAATTACTTATTTATAAATCACTACAATGTAAATACGAGTGACACACATTTGTGATTTAGTAACGATGCATTTAAGCAAATTATTTATATTATATTAATATGAGAAAAAGTATCGTATTAAATAGATAATGTATTGATTTGACTACGAGTCGTTACAGTATACGCAGTTACCCTATTACAGCTGTACATTTGGTTATCTCTATTCAATCAATTTGGTCGTTACAGGTAGTACGGTTAGAATTATCCGTAGTTTCGATTAGGATCGGACGGTACACTGCACTAATTGGATCTGATTGATCGGTTGTGATGAACACGATTCGTGCCGTAAAAAGTACTGTTGTTAAATGCTGCGATAACGTGGTAATTATTTATACGTTCTGCGGGAGATGTGATACCATTGGAACTGTGTTTCTGAGCGGAGGGCCTTGGACCGCATAAATCCTCAGTACCAATCTCCACACAGGTGGACACGCCTCAAAAAATATCTTTATACCTTGTTTTAGAACAAATTTGCCACGGGCGGTGTTCCCCGCATACTAATGGGGGCAGTCCCGTCGGAGGCGCCGGCGGAGATTATGGCGATTGCAATTAATAAATAATCAAAACGAAAAAAAAAACAATCTTGAACTGTGTCGAATCGCCTTCGTCGTAGCATTATGTTTTATCTCGATCCTTTACTACGCTGAGTTTGGTTTTGGTTATGCCAATGCCTTGACGTCCCACTTGCAAAATGGGAAGTGGGAAATTAGTACCGTGTCGATATGTAAGATATTATATATCAACAATTTTTTTATTAAACATTTTTAATAAATAAACTATACAATAGACAATAGTATTTCACGTAGTTATTAAGCTAATACAATATGAAATATAAAGAACATACAATATGCATTCACACTCGTAAATTATGACAGCATTTACATACATTGATATTTGTGAAAAGTGTCAGCATAAATGTTATACATCACTTTGATACTAGTATTTTTTTGTTATATAAACTAAAATATTAAAGGTTTTAAAGTTTAAGATTATCGACTATATCCCGTCACTAGTTTAACCCATTTTCGTACTCGGTTACATATCAATTTTTCATGTAATTCGACGCCAAAATGCTATAAACTGCAGGAAGCCGTATAAAAGAGAAACGAATTGCGCTCAGAGTTTAACGCTGAAAATTTGCAATTGATAGTTTTATCTTCTCCGTCTTCCAGTTTTATCTTTTCTTAGGAAAGAGATAGATAAGAGATAACATTTACAAAATTAAGGAAACATGTTTCACCTCGCAGTTGATTAGTAAGCGAGCCAACCACCAGATAACGTCGACTCTTTTTTTTTTTTTAAAAACAATTACAGATATAATTCAGGAAATGCAGCGGGTATTTCCGGCCAGTCCCGGAATTAAATATAAAGGTGCTCGCCCCCCGGAACCCTACACTCGGAGTACTTTACGATATCATTGTTCCCCGCCGCCGGTCGGAGGTATTTACTCCTACGATTGAATATTTCATGTGGCTTCTTATTTATTTTTATGCATTCAATTTATGCGGGACTCCCCTCCCCCCCGGGACTGGAGGAGCTCCTATTTAGAAAATGCAATCGTTAATTGTATCGAAATCTTTAGTCTTAGGGGAAAAAGTCAAATTCACAAATATCACTGCTGTATTAAAATTTTTATTGTATGACGAACTGTTTTAATTTAGAATACTCCATACAAAAAGAGCAAAAATATTCAAATGGTAGGGAGATTATGAATAATTTTATTTGTGATCACTTCAGTCTGAAAAAGTCTTCTATTCCTTCGTAATCTCCTAGCCATTTGGCTATTCAAATTATTTGATGATTTTTATGGTTTTATTGAACTTTATTGTTATGTTATACTATGCAAATTCTATTACAACCCATGGTCGCAATTTATTTAAAATAAATTTCTTCTATTAAAGTATTCGGATTCTTTTTCTGATTTTTGTTTTTGAACGTTTTTTCTCGAATACATTTAATTTTTACTGATTTTTTAGTATTAATAAAATCATTAATCAAACTATTTCAAAAATATTTTATGTATTTTCTTGATTTTCGATAGCAGTCGGAATATTTATGTAAAAATTATTTAACATTTTCAAAACTGAATTCAGCTGGAAATAAGTTTATTATTCCGGAGGTTGTATTAGATATCTAATTATAGATATTTAACTTTCAAAGTTGCTGCTACGATTGTAGGCTAAGATTGGCTTCTCGTAATTTTTAAATGTCACAATGTTTCACTAATTTTGAGAGTTATATTTTACTCGAAATAGATTTTGACTCTGATAAAAATGTATTATACAATATTAATCATGCAGCCAAATTAATTATTGTAGGTATCCACAAATTGTATCATTTTACCGCTATAATAATAAACATAAAAACGAAATGGTGGTTTACGCGTATTAAATGCTTTTCATAAAAGTACAAAATTAATGTTGAAAAATTTAAACGTATGTATTATATAATAAAGGGGGCCCCAAGAAGAAAGATAAGCCCCAAAGGCTATCAAAAGTTTTTATTTTTGAAATCGATATGTATTGTGAAAAATTTCGTACTGATATTTCAATTTGCTTTGAAATATGATGGCGGCTTTCAAAATAACGTGTTGGTTAAAATCGATTTTTTTTTCTTTCTTTATTAACTTTTATATTATTTCATAAAAGCTGCTGGCCTGCTTCTGTACTTTTTTTTATATATATTCAAATCCTTAGTAAACAATGGTTGTATAAAAAATATAGTTCATATTTAATTTTGTGCCTCCGAAGTAGTGAATTTTTTTTGCAATAGTTTTGTATCCTTGTCGTTTTGAGATTAAATTAAAAATATAATGAAATTTGTACCGTTATAAAATCGATAGCTTTAATGTATATATTTTGGATATTTAATAAATAAAATATCATCTAACAATAAATCATTCAATTTGTGACTTCGCATTTTTAAACATTGCATATTATTTATTGTAAAAAAAATATTTGTTCCCCTTTAATGCAGAAATGCGCAGCACACACGAAAAGTATGTTTCTTCATCATGCATCATGAGCGCATCGTTTCGGCTGTACTCCCGTCGCGAATTCCGCATCCATGTTAACATTCTTCTGCCGGTGCCTCTGTTCTTTTCTTCTGTTATGCGATAGTGATAATAAATAGTGAAATATATTAAATGGGAGGGGGATCCCCGCTGTCGAAGGGGATTCGTCCCGATATCGGTCCCGCGAGGTCTCCCGGTACTCTTGCGAGTCTCTCGAGTAGTCTCGCTAGCCGGGAGGGAAGAATAATTTCCTTAGAATGTTTTATCGGTTTTTTTTTATTTTTAATTAAAATTATGTCGCGACGAATCTCTTGCGGAGCTTTTCAATTAACCTAAACGCAAATTGTATATTTTCAATTAATATTTGATATAGGTTTTTCCCATAAAACTTTCTTATCAATATTTAATAATGTTTAGCTGAAGAATGTTTGCAATGGAATATATAGTTATTATCCCTGCTATATTGCTTTAATTCTCGGATCTCGCCGGAGCGGCGGCAAACTTTGTAATGCACTAAGTTGTAGACACGCCCCGAAGGCTTCCCACAAAAGAATCCACTGCCGCATCAGCTCCGGCCATGTCGCTCGGAATTCGACTCTGATCGGGCGGGTACAGTGATTTGTTGCGAATCCGAACATTTTCCATTTGTTCGCGGTCAGATTGTTCCGGGAGCAATTACCAGGCCCACCGGCAACGGTCCAAATAGGTCACAAACTGTTGGCGCTCTATTAACCTGCGGCAGTCCGGCTTTCGGGAGCAGAAGCCCGCCGCACATTATTCCGTACATTTATATGCTAAAGCGTTTCGTTCGGCTCGCTTTAGAAGTAAATTTGAACAACCGTTTTGTAAGGTTATATAAGAACCTCCCCACTCTTGTGCACGGCTGGCATTCTGAACCCCGAGCGTATGAACGGGATCGGTAATGGAGTAGTGGACTTGGAATGATTGTGAAGACATGTGCTCTGTAGAGGTGGAAGGTTCCTGGTTTTGTATCAATATCAGATCTCAGAATACTATTGGGGAGCAGTGGTGTACCACTGTGATCCACTGCACTATTTAATCTAAGACATGAATATTGAGATCACCAATCTCCTCTCAAGAGAGGCATCTATAGAAGAAAATAAGAATAATTGAATGCATTAGCGGAAGGTGCAACTTTTTGTTGCGCAATAGGAATTTTGCGTGGTTTTTACATAATTTTTTTTTCGAAATATTTCTGTATTTGGGATGTGTTTAAAATAAATCTCTGATTACTTGATTGGAGCCTGCGACTCGCCTGTTTTCGGGTAGATTTGTTTTTTTTTTTTTTGTTGCTATTTATCATTATTTTAAACTATCCTGTGCAGGGTTCTGGTGTCCGGGACTTTTGGAGTTCCTGTTGATTTATATTTAAAGGATATGCAGTGAGCAACGGCCCCCGCACTTGCTGAGAGTCTTTAGTCGTCCGTTTTTTAATTTTGATATTTCCGACCGTAACAAAGCCAAAACGGAAGTGCTTACATAATTAATGGCATTCTATTTTTTGCTAAAAAAAAAATTTTAATTGCCAATATTGGGAACTTCCCGTTGAGCACATCCAAGTTATACTCGTAGTTCTGTCTCGATGATTTTGTAATGTGATGTTTTGTCTTTTGCAGTCGGACATCAAAGGATGCCAGCGCAAGCTGGTGGCGCAGCTGACGGCGCTGGTCGCAGGGGGCGGGGCCGGGGGGGCGGCGGGGGCCACGGGGGCTGCAGCAGGGGGCCCGGGGGCGGGGGGCCAGGGAGCCGGAGGCCCGGGGCCCCCCACGCGCCGCCTGCTGGCCCGATGCCTGGCCACGCTGTTCTCGGTGGGCGACACCTTCCTGCTCTTCGACACCGTCAACCGCTGCAATGACATCCTGCGCGCCAAGGACGACTCGCCCAGCTACCTGCCCACCAGACTGTGAGTCCTCCCCTCCTCCATCCTGATCCTTTTAATTGTCCTGTGAGAATTTTTCTAATTTATGTGTAAAACTACCGACGAGATCCGATAGTTTTGGTTTCAATGCTAATGCAACCGTGTCGGACTCGCCAATATTTCATATAATCGTTTGTGGTCAGATTTATTGCATTTCTGGCATAGAATATCAATTATAGGTGAGAGGTCTGCTCCATTAACCATCTATCACAAGCTTTTATTGTTTCGCATACTTTATTTTTTTTTTAGAAATTCAATATTTTTGACAGAGAGTACTTGATGGAATTCCATTTTAATATTTTAAATAAATAAAATGTGATTTTTCCTCAATCTTCCACGTTGGCATTATCAAACCAATTGATAATAATATAATATATAAGATTTGATCTATGATTTGGTTATAGAAGTTAGTGAGTGAGTGTTGTAATTTATGAACTATTTTTGTGCTTTTTATATTTTATTTCATATTCCTGTTACATTACTTTAGAAATTGAAAAGTCCCGAGGCCTTGCGCCCTTTGAAAATAATAATAGATTTCCCTCAATCGTCAATCCGTTTTCTTTTACAACAATACATTTTCGTTTCGTATTAATATTTCTATTGCGTGCCTTCGAATTCAGGAAGCTTCTCAAAGCCAGTAATAATAATTCCCACGAGGAAATGTGTCAAAGGGAATTTATATAAACTGAGAGGCGGATAGAAACTGTGCAATTAAATTATGCGAGTGTAGTATCGGCATCATACATACTTTAAGGCTTTTGAAAAGGTGCTAAATATATGTTTTAAATTTTATTTGCAGGGCTGCTATATCGTGCGTAGGCTGCATGTACGAAAAGTTGGGCAGGATGATGGGGCGGTCGTACGAAGAGACCGTCCACATCCTTATCAGGTCCCTGAGGAATGCTGAGTCTCAGACGAGGATCGAGATCATGAACACCCTCGAGAAGGTAAGTGAAAAAAATATATTCGTAAAATATCCATACGAGCGTCTTTTCAGATTTTTGTATGTGCTAATTTAATAAATTTTCATTAAAATATTGATTAATGCTGTTCGTAGATATTTATTAAAATTTAAATGCTTACTATTTTATGAAATCAATGTAAACGTGTAGTGATATTTTTTTTTTTATTTCACACTACTAAATGTAAGATTTTTTTTTTCTTTAATGAATAAATTAATGATTTGGTTTATGTGGTACTAATTTTACTAAAAATCAATTCGTCACATCGTCGGTCAATAATCTGATTTTTATGTACTCATGAATCTGACCGATTTCAGAATTTCAGGGTTGCCAACACACGCTACAAAATTTGCAATGCTTCACGCAACAAAAAGTTTAACAATTGTATGAATAAATGCATTAGTATTATATCATATATTATCATGCTAAAAAAACTGCCCCGAGGCGATTTTTGTTTTCTAAGATAGCCCAAAAAAAAAAAAAAAACTTGCGTACGGCGAACGGTTATCGTTTTTTAAATAAACTTTATTTTACGTGGTGCGTTTAAAAAAATGACACTTTCAGTTTATGAAACAACATCCCACATTTTATGCTCACATTACAAGAACACTCGGTGCGATCGTTTCGGGAATGTAGGTCATCCGTTGCATGTCGCGGCCGGGCCGTGCCTCGGTTAACTGTTCCGCCCGAGAACTAATAAAACTTTATCCGATCCCCCGTGTATTTGCGAGCGCCGCGTGTAGGCGGCTCCGGAAAATGTGCGCCGAGAACTTGTTCTATCCGCCGAGCCGTCACGCCGACAACTTGACAAAAATTAATTTTTCTACAAACTTGACAGCGGGTTCGCGCGTTTGAATATAAATATGTTTTTGTTTTAAATGATTTGTAAAATTATGGGTTTATGGTGGTCGTTGAGTCCTTGTTTTTTGTCAGGTGTGCTGCGGCATGGGAAACGCCATCTCCAATGTGCACAAGGACATCTACAAGGCTGCGCGCCAGTGCCTGACGGACCGCTCCATGGCCGTGCGCTGCGCCGCCGCTGGCTGCCTGATGGCCATGCTGGAGTCGGCGCCCTTCCTCTACACCACCGAGCTGGAGAACATGGCAGCTCTGTGCTTCAGGGCCTTCGATGGGAGCACGTACGAAGTCAGGTGCGCTGATTCCAACTTTTTTTTAAATTTCCAAGTGTCTTTCATAATTGTTATTCAAAAAAATTCTTTGCTAAGTTGAAATCATCATGAAATCAATCGCGTTGGTTTAATTTTCATCTGTCTAGGCAGGGATCGAACGGTGAATTCTCAGTCAATAATCGTCAGCTATGTCAATGTATTAAAATAATATCTTCATTTGTAAAGAAAATTGAAGATTTATTGACAACATGATCTCAACCACATTTTTAATTACAAACAATACAATTGATTGCTATAATAATAAAGTAAAATACTTAGTTTTGGTTGTACTATTTTAAATTATTCAGCTAGAAGCTAAAATTTCTACAAGCCATGAATTTAAACTGTGATACTATTTCAACTAACGTAAAGTTTAGAACTTGGAAGTTTCAGATTCTGTGATTGGATTTATGACAATCATATTCAAAATTACTGATATGAATTTTCCCAACCCCTTAGATATGCTGATGTACTTGCGTTGAGAATTGTTTGTATATACAACGGAATGCCTTAATATTCAGATAAGATCATAATTATAGTCAACGATAAAGCATAAGTTCCAAGAACTGTGAGTTTGGAAATAAAGTATGAAAAATATTTTTCATCTGTGATTTTATATTTCATAGTGTAAAAAAATATTTTTCTATAAATTTTATAATTTTATTGACTAGTTTTTAATTGCATATGTAAATATTTCAGGTGCTCAGTGGCTGAGCTTCTGGGTTCTTTGATAGCAGCCACTCAAGCCGGAGAAATTGTGGGTCCAGGAGCAAAAGTCAATAATGCCCAAGGTAAATATTATATTTTAATAAATTTAGCCCTAGCAATTGTATAGATCTTAAAAAATTGATTGTTTGATTTTCAGCACAAAGTAAAGCGGGCAAGGGGGGAACGTCTTTGGAAGAAGCTCTCAGCATATTGATGGGAGGATTTTTGAGGGGCGGGAGCTCTTTCCTGAAGGGGGAGATTATCAAAGCGGGATCTGGTGTCAATAGAGAAGTCAGAGTCGGAGTTACTCATGTAAGTAAAAAAAACAAATCATCTCGACAGATCTCTTTAACCGCTCTACCTACAGGTTTTTTTTTAAAAAGTAGGCAAAAAAACGTCTGGTTTTTTTACATAAGATTCTCAATGACAATGCTTTTAAACCGTACACCTGACGAAATGTTTACATAACATACTCATTTACGACTCTTTTATATACCTTGAAATACTAAATAAAATAATGTACCGTGAGGTCTTAGGAACAAACGGGCGTACCATGTACGACTTGTTGGTTTCAGATATATCTTTTTTTACCTGGATGTACGTTATACGGCTTGTTGTGATTGGGCGACACTATGGAAGACGTATCACATACGTTCGTGTAGGTAGGGCGGTTAATAGATAAATTCATAAAACAGCATAGATAATTTTACTGGTGATATCGATATTGCAATTAATTGAATAAATAAGCTACATTTTGCTTTAAATTTTAGTGTGGAAAAAAAATGTAATTCGAAATGAATAAGTACTAAAATTTTAAATTCTAGTAAAAAATATTGAACATATAGTCAATATTTACCGTAACGTTGAATATTACTTTATATCAAGTGATGTCTATGTATATAGGAAATAAATAAAGTCAAAAGTTATAATAAATGTTTATTGTACAATAAAAAAATCGCACCCTACTTAATTTTCAAGCTGTTTAAAATTCTTATATTGTTAGTCTAGTTCTTGCTATAAAAAGACCTGAATTTACAGCATTGAATGTTTCAAAATAAAAATTGTGTATATCAAGTAGCTTTGAATTGTTGGTAATGGTCATGAAATGTTTATTTTCAGGCTTATGTGGTGTTTATTCAGTCTATGGGAGGGTTATGGTTGGAGCGTAACCTGACTACACTACTCATCCACATCCTAGACCTGGTCGCTAATCCAAAGGCTGCCAGTTCTCACGTAGATGCAGTATATTCCCGCAAGTGCATCAACTTCATACTACGAAGTGTCCTCGGCAAAATGCTTGGAGAAAAAGCCCAGGCGTCAGCGTGCAAGGAGATTGTTCAAATCATCGTGAAGCAGATGAACAGCATCGATTTCAACCCAGAAAATGCTAAGGATTGTAACCAGGAGACGCTGTTCAGCCAGCATCTTCTCGTGTGTGGGCTTATGGAGATTGGGAATCTTATGTTGGGACTTGGGACTGCTGCACAGAATCTGTTGACTGATCAGTCCTTAAATATCATTGATGCGATAAGTGCTGTGAGTATTTTTACAATGTATTTGGTCAATCTATATTTTTTTAATACAAGCACATTTTCACATAAGAACTAAACGATTTGACTATACAAAATAAAACATGCTATAAAAAGTATGATTCATTGATTTATAATAAGATCAACTGTAGAGCACGGAGATTGAAAATCGTTGAAGATAATTTTTAAATTCCTGTATTTTAGGTTTTGGTACATCCTTGCCATGCTGCTAGACTTGGTGCCGCTTGGTGCTTGCGCTGCATCTGCGTTGCTGTACCAACTCACATCACCCCATTAATAGACAGATGTATCGATGCTATTGAGAATATGAGGACTAGCCCTGAGGCTATTTCAGGTAAACGAAAATGTTAAAATACCTACCGTAAAATATCTTTATATTTAGTTAAAAACTAATAATAATCACTCCAAGCTATATTTATTATTTTCTTTCACATTATTTTAGTTAAATAATGACTGAATTCACATGACATGATTTTTCTCCTTTCTTTTTTTAACCCTTTGCGCTCGAGACCGTTTCCGCGCGGACTAATCAGCAACTCGAAGCGTTTCGTATCACTTTCGGTGAATTTTTTACCTCTAACTTAAAATGTTCACACACACAAATTGACACATAATTTTTTTAATTTTAATATTTAATGTATATTTACATCTTTACGAAGATAGGTTCGTAAACATAAGTCTTTGTAATTTTGCTTTGTATGATATTTCATGTAACAATTGCCGAGATGCATGCCCGGCTTTTCGGGACAAGTATCACAAAAGTATGTCGTTTGATGTCTTTTGCCGGGTTTATTTTTTTGAGAACAGACTTTGTAATCCTTCCTAACTCCTGTTATAATGTTATGCAGCCTTCCACTTAGGCGGATTTTCGGAATCGCAGGTTGAAGTGAAGCTCTAGCACGTGTCTGACGAAAATCTCCAGTCAATTGCCGAACTAAGGTTTTCATATACCGCAAGTGATTAAGCGGCTGTTCTCCTCTCAGCTGTTTAGTGAGATACACATTATCATAATATTATTATATATTATAAAGCAAACAAAATAATGGTACGATAAGTGAATGGAAAGGTTATTGATATTGTGAGGGAGAAAAAAGTCTATTCTTCAGTGCAATATAAGTTTAAGCAAATAAGGACCCTCAAATGAATGATTACGATAAGAAGTACAAGCAAAAAATATATGGGTTGATTAGGTACACGTCTAGTCATTTTGCCATGGCTGTTAAGGTCAAACTGAGACCAAAAATGCAGTTCGCTTTATGGTGCCGCACTAATCTTGGATAAGAAATTCTAGCGTAGTTTGAAAGGGGGATAACATGATCTTTGTAAAATTATATGGGCAGTGCTTAGTAACGAACTTTAAAGAACAAGATCACATAAACATAAACAAGAAATCACCAGATAAAAAACCATAAATAGTTATCACCGCACATCGAATTTCCGCACCAAGCAAATTGGTGCGGAATCCGCACCTCTCGAGTGCAAAGGGTTAATAGTTTGTAATAAAAAAACTTAAATCAATGTTCTTTAATGTTTATTGAATATTATTTCTAACAGGATACAGTGCAGCATTGGCTGCAGTTCTGGGAGCTGTACGTCTATCTCCACTTGGAGTTCCTCACAACAGAGGAAAAGTGATCTTCAACACAGCGGAAGAACTCCTCCGGTCAGCCAGCCAGAACAGCCGACTGTCTTTGAACAGGACCCATGCAGGGTGGTTATTGATTGGTGCTATAATGACACTAGGTAAGTAACTAGATGGTTTTTGTGCTGTGTTATATTAGCATAATATTTTGACTTATATATAAATGTATTTTTAAAGGTGTTCCTGTGGTGCGAGGGTTGCTGCCGAGAATGCTGTTGCTGTGGCGTAACAGCTTCCCTCGGTCAAATAAAGAATTAGAGTCGGAGAAGGCTCGCGGTGACGCCTTTACTTGGCAGGTAAAAAACCAGCACCCATATTATTGTAACACGTGTGCATTATTGTAATAATTTCAAAAATCACACAATGATTTTAACTAACAAAATCTGTAAAATAGCAAAGAAACATGTAATCTAACATCAATTTTGTTTGTGTTATTGTTTATCTATGAGGCCTTACATTTATTTTATTGTTTAAAGGTTACCTTGGAAGGGAGGGCTGGAGCTCTATCAGCGCTGAACAGTTTGTTACTTCACTGCCCGACCCTTGCTACTGATGATGTGACGCGGCGACTCACGCAGCCTGTGGAGAGTGCCCTTGCCATGCTGACAAAGTGAGACATAAGCCATTACCATAATTCATTATTTAATGTTGAAACAAAACAAGAGTTTTAAATAGTAAATCCTTTTATTTTTTATTTCTTTAAACACAATATGGTTTTATTTTTCAGCATCCAGTCAGTTCTCAAGCAGCACGGGCAGCGCCTGAAGGCTGCAGCCGCGTTGGTGCGCCTGCGCCTGTACTCGTGCTTGTCGCTGTTGCCACCTGCTCCCGAGCCATGTCACGCACCGCTGCTGCGCGCTCTCGTGGCTGACCTGGCTTTGACCGACAGTGCTGCCAATACGGCCACTGACAAGCTGGCCCGTGGTGCTCGTACTCATGACCTCACAGCTCTTGGCATCCAGAGGGTGGCTGACACCGACCACGCTGAAGTAGAAGATCAGGTCTCTTAATTTTATATTGACTTGTAAATTGATTAGGACACCTTTGGTACAATCCTATTGATAAAAATAAAATAAAGGATAGTATTTTAGTTTGAAAATTTTGCAATGAAATATTGTATCTAATTGATTATGATTAATATTCCAGTTGCTGTCATCTCTGTCAGCGAGTGGCTCTGGAGCCTTGGAGCACGATCCGTGCTGCCTGTACCAGCCCCTCCCGCCAGACCAGACGTGTCCAGGCCCTCTGCCCTTAGGTGTTGCTGTTATTGACATGTCTGTCGTGCTGTTTGGTCTCATCTTCCCAAGGGTTGCTAACAAGCATAGGTAAAAACTGTTTTACATATATAAGACTATTAAAAAGTCGCACAAAACGTTATCATTTGATCTCAGCAATCTAACAATTTTTTTTTCTTAGGCTCCAGATGTTGGATCATTTTGCAGAATGTATTCGTCTAGCTAAGTCTACTCGCCAAGAAGCTATACAGACTAATGTGTTTGCTGCCCTCCTGGGAGGTTTGAGAGGACTCGCTGAGGCTAAAGGACCTCTTGGAGGCGAGGACGTTCGCAAGAGCGCTAGCGCTCTCATTATCGTAAGTCTTACACTTTATTACTTAAAACTGAGCTATTGACCGGTTTACATAGTTATAGATTGGTTTTGATTTTCAAAAATATAAGTCTAATTAAAAATAAGGTAAAGAACTCTATAATTGCTATATATATATATATATATATATATATATATATATATATATATATATATATATATATATGTATTAATTAGTTCAATAACATGCACAATGAAGAGTCAACCTGGAAGGTATAATCCTGAAACCAAACAGGATGGAGACATAAATAATGTTACTGTATTGATGTTTTGATTAAGTTAGGTATTTCTAAATAATTAAATGTGTTGACTATAATTTACAGAGTGGGCTGTCCAGTTCGAGTGCAGCCGTTCGCTGCTTGTCAGGACAGTGTGCGGGTCGTCTGTCGCAGACCCTAGGAGGCGGCTCAGAGCCAGCTGCAGCACTGGCTGAGTCCTTCAGTCGTCAGCTGCGCTCGGGGCGTGGTGCCTCTCAGCGCACAGGCCTGTGTATGGCATTGGGGGCTCTATATCGTGCGCGTGGTGGCATCATGGGTGGTGCAGGGCACTATGGTGACGTCCTACCAGTGCTGTTGGCCTTGGCACAAGACCGAGCTAGTGCTGATGTGCAGGTTTGCTTTCTTATAAAATAACTCGTATTTTGAGAATGGTGCAGTGTTTTTCTTTTTTATACTAAGAGCAAGTTATAATCTCAATTGAGTCCTTTGAATTCAATATGACTCGTGTGATTACCTCGTATCATGTATATAGAGTTTTTATTTATTTACGAGTACTTTCTGTGTTATGCTCGAGTTTTATTAATGAATTGTTCGTTCTATTAGGTGTGGTCCTTGCACGCTTTATCTCTGATTGCCGATGCTGGAGGACCGATGTTCCGAGGATTCGTGGAGCCGACTCTGACCATGGCTCTCAGTTTATTGCTGCTGGTGCCTCCGTCGCACGAAGATGTACACAGGTGCATCGGAAAATTGCTGTCTGCCCTCATTACAACAATTGGCCCAGAATTGCAAGGTAAGATTACATTCAAATAGTTATTGTTATAGAAATTATCATTTGTTTAATTTTAAAAAAATAGTGATAGGAAACCATTATTTAATTTATAACATAGATTCTACCAAATCATGTACAGATCAATCATCTCATTTTTCATACCTTTTAATTGAATGTATTATATGTTCAGGCAACACGGCATCCATCTGCACAGCTCGCTCCATGTTCCTGTGCGCTTGTGCTATCATGCAAGAAGTGGGAGCTCCGTCAGTTCAAGCGGAGGCCATTGGTTGTCTTCAGCAGCTGCACTTGTTTGCTCCAAGACATCTGAACCTATCGACATTAGTGCCCACCTTATGTGTAAGTCAAGCTAATTTATATTTGTGATGTCAATTTGAGATTGTTTTGTTATTTTATTTAATGATTTAATTTTGGTTTCAGCGTAACTTGTCAAGTAAACATTTGGTGCTGCGTCGAGCGGCCATTTCTTGCCTGCGTCAGCTGTCACAGAGGGAAGCCAAGGAAGTCTGCCAGCACGCGCTGAGCCTTATCGGAGAACAGAACACCAGTACATTGCACAGTAAGCTATCTTTCATTTATTTTGTGCGTAATTTTTTATTGTTACAATGTATAGCACATACTACAATTTACATTACCTGATTAATGTAAGTTGGAGTATGTGCTACACATTATGCAATATGCAATTAGATTATCCGCTTCGATACTAGGGCGAAACAATAATGACTTTCTTGAACTCCAATGTAGTACTGCGACAGGATAACAGTAATTGTGTGATATATTTATGTTATTATTATATTTCAGGTATCACAATAACGGAGTCAGGTCTACCAGGTACACTGTTTGCCATGCTGGACACGGAAACTGACAGGACGGTGGTGCAGTACACACACGACACGCTCACATCCATGGTGCAGGTGCTGTCGGCGGGCCAGCTCTCTCAGTGGCTGTCGCTCTGCAAGGCTGTCCTTACCGTGCAGCAAGGTAAATACACCAAAATCAATCATTCTGCATAACTATATATCTTTAAGAAATTCTTCATACTTAGTAAATTCAAGGGTGTTACATGTATAGCTTTCATGTCCAAGTTTTAATTCCCCATTTTAAATAATTCATATATTAATTAATTCAACGTGATGAGTAGTATTTGATGAAATGTATAAATTTTATGGTTAAAGATATTTATGAGTTTTCCACATTTGCAGACTTCTGAAACATGACTCAAATTTCAAAGACCATTGTAATTGTGATCCATATTTTATACATATGTCTTATTTTACTATCTAATATATATAATAGCCATTGTGTGTATGTGTGTATGTTTCGATTTTTGGTTTTCTATAGAATATCTTAAAAGATACAATGCTGATTTTTTGCACATAAGTTAAGTAAATTTTTCCGCAGCTATGTGCCGAATTTCAAAACGATAGGATAATATTTTCATTCATAAACTATAAAATATGCTTTAGCAAATTTCAATATGTACGAATTATAGGATTCAGTTCTTCACCACAAGAATTTCAAATTTAGAACTTTTACAAAAAAATACATTTCCAGTTTGTCAGTTTGACACAAGTGCCAATTCTATTTTTTTTATCGAAATTGCATTAGAAATGATGAACCACATAATTAAGGCAGTTGCTCCCAGCCATTTAATTGCCTCTGGTGTCCAACCGGACACCACAGTCAGTGCATTACCTGGCGAAATCGTGTCATTTAATTGTCACTTTATTTTTCTATATCGAAATGATTAAGATAATTTTTTTTTTCCGATTGAATTGTAGGAATTTGGAGATTCATCTGGCCCATTTTACAAGAGTCCTAAACATTTAAAAGTTTTTTTTTAAATTGAAATTAAAAGATTAAATATAAACCATGTGCGCCATATTATTTTAAAAAATGACACGATTGGGCTGTCTCTGGTGTCTGGTTGGCACACCAGAGGGCAGTCCATTACCTGGCGAAATCGTGTCATTTAATTAATTTAATTGTCAATTTATTTTGCTATATCGAAAGTTGATTTTTTTACACAGTATTGAAAAAACTATAAATTATATTTATCTAATTTTTATTATTTAATTAACGTCCATTTTTAGGGTAAAATAAAATCTTAAATATGTTGAAAAATTGGTTAAAATGACGACTTTTCAAAACCAAAAGACGCACATGGTTTATATTTAATCTTTTAATTCCAATTGAAAAAAAGACTTTTAAATGTTTAGGATTCTTGGAAAATGTACCAGACGAATCTCCAAATTCCTACATTTTAATCGGAAAAACACATATTTATCATATTAATAGTATATTTATAAGAAATAAAAATATATTGTGTTCAGAAGAAGGGATGTACCAAACTTTTTACATTTAAATCTTATTGATTGGTGCAGTCGATTTTTCGCAAAACGGACTAGAAAATGATAAAAAAAAACTCGATTATGGGACCTAGACCCTTAATAACTCAAAATAACACCGTCTACGCACAGAAAACGTAATTTAACAAGAATTTCACAATTGAACGTGATAAAGACTGCATCAAATAAAGAACAGTGCAGTGAAAAGTGATGCGTTGTTTGTGACACGAAATGTGACATAAATGTCAAGCAATGAGTTGGAAGGAAAACGTGAGCAGCGTCTTCTTAAAATTCGAGTACGCGCATCGACCTCAAGACAAAAAGAAACTGATGCACAGCGAACGCTGCGTTTGTCTTCGGATTAATTAGTGTGACCTGTCGATTCTGCAATGCTTTACATTATCAAGCAGAAACCCATCAGATGGAAAGTTCAACGATTACTGTCACAAAAGTAAAGTGAAACTACCAGCAAGGCCTATTTCCCCAGTATATTTAAAGAATATTTATAATGGAAATTTCAAGAGAAAAATAAGATCATACGATAACAGTATATCTTCTGCATCAATGGGAGCTAAATTAACAGTTGGCCACTCTGCTTCAAAGTTCAAGGCCAAGTATATCACAGAACTTCGCACTTTCATCCAACTGATGGTACAAAATGAAAGCAATTATTCATCTTATTATGTTCAAACACCATTGCATCGTTCATCGAATGCGCGTCATTCTATGACGGGATACATTTCTAGTTTATAATATTTATCATTAATTGATCAATAATTGTTTGTAAATTTTAGAGATCACAGAAGAAGCAAATCCCCTGGGTGACCTCGATGCAGATGAAGAGAGAGACGATGACCAGGCAGAGTTCCATGCTGATGAACAGATCGCTACTCATCCTCCCATACAACCTCGCTGGCCTACAAGGGTATGTTTTCGTGAACAAATTTGTTGGCCTTAAAGATCTTACGGTAGTTTCGCCGTAAAGGTTATGTTGTTTTGTTGATGATGGATGTAGATCAAAAGGCTTGGCAAAATGTTTGCGTATTCGTTTATTTATATTTAAATTGGACAAGACAGAATTACGCGTGGTTACTGGTCGAGTGCCTGAGTCTCTCTGTTGGGGCGCGTGATGCGCTGGGGTTATTGGGTTGTAAATTGGAAAGTTTCTACCTGCGACAAGTCCGAATTTGTGGTCGGGGCGGAGCTTAACAAGTCAAATATTGTAGCTCGGTGCATTTGCACTGACCGCTACAGTAGTATTTGATTTTAATGTATAGTTATTCCAAATACATTTGTCAGTGTTTAAGTATTTTAGTTATTTATGCTACATTTGGTAAATTATATCAAGTTCAGAAATACTGTTTTGAAATATTGTCAAAATTAGTTTGTAAAATATGAATTACTATATTATTAGTTTTGTTGCATGTAAAAGATTAGTAATATTATTATTGAATAATTGTTTATCGCTGATTGTTTCAGGTATTTGCAATGGAATGCGTCCAGAGGATAATGGTTGCCTGTGAGACAGCCGGTGAAGCTCACTTCGACCTGCTTCTTGCCAAGGAGCAGCAGTTGACTAGAAACAATGGTAATTATATTTTAATCTGGCAAATGTCCATACTCATCAAGTTAAACACTGGGCGTTCCCACTGATTTTTTCTTTGTGACCTACCCTCATAGATTATTTAAGTTTTGATGTTTCTCACTATAAAGATAAAAGAAACCAAGTTTATGATTAAAGGTTTATGTATTTCCAGTGGACTATCTGGTGCTGCACCTAGCGGACCTGATCCGCATGGCTTTCATGGCAGCTACGAGTGAGTCTGATCCTCTGCGCCTGGAGGGTCTGCGTTCCCTCCGTACTGTCATCACCCGCTACTGTCGCGTGCCCGAGCCCGAGTTCCCTGGACATCTGCTTCTTGAACAGTTCCAGGCACAGGTAATACACCAAATACCGCCAGATATTCAGATTTTTGAGTGAATGCTATTTGTTTGCCATGCTATTATTATCATTTAATCAGAACAAGATAGAATTTAGTTAATTAAAGGATTGCTAATGTACCACAATATTATTATTACGTTTTCTGTGTTGTGTGGAAGTATCCGATGTATACTTGATGTATTCAATGTGTTAAAATTGTGATTTACTTTTGTTGGTTATGATAAATAATGAAGTACATAATTTTCAGGTCGGTGCTGCTCTGAGGCCAGCCTTTTCTCCAGATACTCCATCACATGTGACCTCAGCTGCTTGCGAAGTTTGTTCAACATGGATTGGATCCGGTGTAGCCAGGGATCTCAATGATCTGAGGAGGTTCGATCATTTTTAAATAATATTCTATTGTAGAGATCTAACAGGGAGATTATTATTATGTTAATATCGGAAGCTAACAAAGTACTATAAATGTTTCAGGGTTCACCAACTGCTGGTTTCCAGTCTTCATAAGCTGAATACAAAGTTGAATAATACAACGCAGGTGTATAATGAAAGTGTAGCAACTTTGGAGAAGTTAGCGATTCTGAAGGCGTGGGCAGAGGTAATTAAAAATTTATTCAATTATAAAAGTAAAATACTAAAAAAGATAAAGAAAGCAAGTGGTAATAGAGAGGATGCTCTTTATTTATTAGATTATTTGATGTGTGTATTTCAGGTTTACATAGTTGCGATGATAAGCAATGGCAGTGCTCCAGGAAGCGCTATCAAGCAACTCGAAGACTCACCAGCTGTCGTTTCTGGGAATCAAATAGAATTCAACAGATCCAATAGTCAAGATTCTACAACACCGTCGTCGCTGACAGCCTTGAAGGGATTGCAAGACGACGAGTTTGGAAACTTTGAATTCAAAGGGGAAAGTCTGCTGAAGCTGGTGCAGCCAGAGTTGGAAAATTTGGCTGAAAATTGGTTTGCGGCCCTGAGAGATCACGCCCTACTGAGCCTACCACCTGGTACGGATGAAATTATTAAGAGTAGACTATTTTCACAAGAGTTTGTCAATTGGCATGCTTGGAGAGTTTTGTTGCAATTGAGAGGGTTAGATCCAAAACTGCTACATTTGACATATAGTATAGTATATAAAATATTTTATTATTCTTTGCTTACATAAAACATCTTACTGTAAAACATATACCTTACTGATTGAAAATTGCATTGAGTTGATAATAACAGTTTTGGCCGTGAACCGTTCTGATTATTACAAATTTATTTATTTAAAATTATCTTCACTTGTAGTAACAATAAGAAACTGAGATGTCACATTTTTTTGATTTCTTTTATTAATTTGAAGCAACTTTAAAATTTAACCCATTTGATTTTGTATTTTAGAATTTGGATCCCAGCTTCCGCACGATGGCGGAGCGTTCTACACAGCTGATACGGTAGAGGGAGCAAGGGGGCATTATCATGATGTCTGGCCTGCTCTTCTTCATGCTACTGCTTTGCATTTCAATGGATATACTAGACTGAACCTTACCAAAGGCATGGAATATTTTCACTGTACTTTCTGGAAGAATCATATTGTCTAAGCTCAATATGAATTCAATAATTAACGATGTCAAATCTTGTGAATTTAAACTCTTTTTGTGTTAGAGATTGATATAGTGGTGCTTTTGAAGAAACTGATAAATAGATTACATCTTCATTTGCATTTACAATATTGATTTTTAGTTACTTTGTTAATGTTGCACCTTTAATTTTAACCTTTGTATATATTGAACTGTAAACTAGATTATAATGAGTTCCTTTTGCGTAAATGTTAATATCACGGGAGCTTTGTAGCATTTAAAATATTCAGAGTAGTTTAAAGACTTCAAACAGACCTTATTTTAAATGAGTGCTTTATTATATTTCCAGATGTTGAACAAGAGACTCCTCCGGAAGAATTGGATAATTTCCCCAAGGAAACTTCTGAAAACAACAACCCAGAGCCACTAGATGCTAACGATGAGAAGTTCCACCTTTTGTTCGGTACGCTGTACATTTATTTCTACTAATTAATTTTACTTTAATTATTCACACAAAATATTGAAATGAATTGCAATTTTTTTTTGATTTTGCAGGAATCTGCATGGAGGCTTTATGTTCATCGCGTGATAATTCTCCACAAAGTGCGATAACTTGTCTCTTATCCTTGACTGCGCTTCTCGACACACCTAGCAACAGAGCACGACTTCTTAAAGACAGGTATGTTTGTGTTGAATTCTTGTAAATGAAAATTAAAACTAAAAGTTAAAAACAATAGCACTTGTCAGCCTGTAGTTTTTTAAAAAATATTAATACTGTTTATTGGTGGTGTGCAGATCTCTCGCCATAGAGCTGTGCCATGTGCTTCATCGCACCGGCCTCACCCAGGAGAGTGCGCAGGCGCTCCTGTTGGCTGCAGAAGTTCTGCAGTTGACTATCACTGCTGCCAAAGAAGATCTCGATCGAAGAATGGAAGAAAAGATTTTAGGTATGTTGATAAAACTACGAAATGTTCATTACCATCCCAATAAATGCTATCTCCTAAGCTTCCCTTATTAATAACTTACCGTAACTTAATTGTGGCTAAACTTGCTCAATAGCTCATTCTGTTGATGGTTAGTTTAATTATTTTTATTATCACTCTTCAACAAGGGAAGTTATCTTTGTCAGTATGTATGGCATAAATTTTTGTATAAATCTTATTATTGGGCACGCACTTGAGTGTTTTTATTTTATTTCAACTATATATATAACCTTATATAAGAGTTAACTTATAAACTTGTAGCTTAAACCTGTGTTGTATGAGGTAGAGATCACAATTGTATATTGTGTGAGTGTGAAAGAGATAAAAATGTTCTAGACATAGAAATTTCATTTCTCTGAGTGTTGTATAGCAAGTTATATTAAAATGTAAATAACTATGTATTTCAGTGAATAAATGTGTGCAAATAATTACAGAGTTATCTCCGTCTGAAAAGACTGATGAAAATTGGCCGCCACTGTCTGTAGTGGAGACGGTGCAGTTGATGGGCGAAGGCGGCCCCACGGGAGACTTGGGCGTGGGCAAGTCACTGTTGTTCTGCTGCCTGGAGGTGTGCCTGTGCTTGCTGGTGCGCCACCTGCCCGCCCTGTCCCCGGGGGGTGCCCCTTCTCCCCCAAGTGCTGCGCGTGGCGTAGGCCCGCACGGTCCCCGCCTGCTGGTGCAAGTCTTGTCCTGCATGAGCAGGCTCACAGCATTGGCCAGTCCTCAGGGTAACATATCAGTTCTCCATTATGTTTTTTTATTGGCAATTTTTAAAATTAAATTATTCAAACCTACGTCAATCTAGCTTGATTAGGTGACGAGGCGAATTAATTGATTATTCATTGGCAAAAAGTTGAAAGTATTTATACTAATTGCAGGTGCTGTGGCTATTCTTCCCACAATCCTGTATCTGACAACGGGAGTCATAAAGGAGACTGGACAGCAAGACAACGTACAGCACGGACCCGTGTCTGCAGCTGTCGAGCTCCTGTCAGCTATGGGGCAGGACAAGCACTCCAAGTGTCCCGATACCAAGCAGCAGTGGGGCTCTCTCATGCAGAGCGTGCTTGCCAAGATCATAGATCTTGCTAAGAATGGTTGGTCATTTTCATTATTCTTATTATATTCATAGTTTAATCTTCAACAAGTTTTCTTAATAAGCTCTAGTATAAGTCATAGTAACATTTTTAACCACGTGGTAATAATTTTTTTAGATGATGAAGATGTGAAACTAGATATGGTGGTGACAATGCAGGCCATGAGTGCCGTCCTTCCCTATGCGCCACCCACACAGATGCTGCACTTCCCGTGCATCAATCACTTCAGGACATGTCTGCAGAGTAATGACCCCAAGGTGAGACACACACAGGCAGACATCGTAAGATTCGGAGACTGAGACTGCTCCACTCAAAAAATCTGATAGCAAGTCACGAGTGTGGCCTTTGATATTTTTTTAAGGAATGAAGCTAACAGCTTCCTCAATTAACGCGACTTTGCTGGAATCCCACTGTCCCACATCTTTAATCAAGGATTTTTATTTATGATTGTGTGATATCTATGTGTACTAAATGTGAAGCATGATGTGATGGCAGGTGGTGATGAGGTGTGCCCAGCTGCTGCGTGGGCTGTGGGTGCTGGGAGGCGGCTGGGCGCGAGCACTGGCGCCACCGCTGCTACGAGGCCTGCAAGGTGCAGCGCAGCCTACCTCTGCCGCTCTCCTGCGCGCTGCCACTGCACAACTCGCTGCCGCCGAGGCTCTTCTACCCTTCACCCCCGAGCCCAACAGTAAGCACCCTTACCCGCTCAAATTAGTCTGAAGAATATTTTTAGACTGACTCATGGTTTTAGAACCTAGTCTTATTATTCAATACATTATAATAGTCGTTGGATCTTATTACATACTGCAGTACACAAAAAGTTACACATGTGACAATTTAATGGTAACAATAAACATTGTTTTGTGCTATTTAAAATTTTTGTATAGATTTTTTTTCATGGAACTCTGTTTCTTGTTTGCTTCAGTATATTTTGTTTGTTTAGAAATGTTAAATGTAAAAAAAGTTAGTAAGCAATCAGCATCAAAAATTTAAATTTCTTATAACAAATAATGTGTACAAGTTCAATTTCTCAAGACAATCTCTGTCAAATGCACCAAATTTTTGAGATTCCTTGCATTGATTTATTTTCTTTAAAATATTAACTGATCTACAAATGTATACTATGTAACCAATTTACTTTAGTCTACTGCTTTTATTGTAATTTGTGAGGGCTCCTTTGCATTAATAGGTCGAAAGAGCTCTCACGGATTGACGATTTTTTAACACTTAATCCAATCTAAGATTAACAAATAATTTTTTTTTTAATAGAAGAATGAATGTTGTCTAAAAAATAATCAGTTTTGTTTTGTAATTGAAAACTTTTATTACTTGATAACAATGAATGCAAACAGTTCCAAGAATTTGGCACAATTATTTAAATTGTTTACTAGATGATCTTTGTAAATTTTAATTAGAATGGAAAGGACCATTTATCCATTTCCAGTGATCATTAAAATCAATAATAATTACTAGACTCACATTTAATGACATAGCGATAGATGAATCTACCCTAGCCATTCCATATCATTGTGAAGTTCGTTTTGACATCCATAGAGATCCATCAATTGATGTTTTTTCTTTTCTTTATTACTTTGTGTAGTCTCCATTGTGGCCAGTGATCACCACAATCACATTATAATTTTTCATTAGCGTTCTCTTTTTTTTTCTGCCACCTTAGGAGACTCCATGCGAGGCAAGTATTTTAATTTTAAGAGCAGACTTGGCCCCTAACCATACAAAATGTTACATTATGAATTGATATTATTTGTAATAAATTCAACTAAAAATAAAAAACACAATCGTTTCTTGAGATTTCGATTCTGCTGGGACCATCCTCAGGAGTTTGGTCGATGGTCGTAGCATGGGAATCAAAACCTCAAGCAGCGAAACACCCAAGAAACCGAATCAACGCAGAACGACTGCCAAAACCTACAAATGTTACTAAAGATGCTTCGATTATTTGACCAAGCATTTATGCTTAGTAATAATTGAAGATCTGCAAATAAAATTACAAGTTGACAAGAATTAGTTGCTTACAAACACAAATTATATTGATTTGAAGGTAACAGGTTGTAGAGTGTGGCAAATACAAAATCATCAGCATCAATCATTCATTTCTAAATTATATCATAGTTGGTAAGGTTGAAAATTAACAAATGTGAAAATGTTAACTTTGGCGTTTATTTTTATTAATTTAATTGTTAAATTTTTGCTTTTGGTTAGGTTTGTATGGAAAGATACACCTCTCTTATTGGTGTGTCCATCTTTGTAGAACTATAGACACACTCGTGTGATATATGCGTGCGAGTTCTTCCATGGAAAGACAATGTTGTAAACAGCACTAAATATTAACGTTATGTTGCAAACATTAAATATCACTTCTTTTGAAAAATTTCACGATAGGAACATGTCAATTCTCAATACGCAGTAAAATATGGCAGGAATTAATTGATTTTTTAACTCGGGTTTCTACAGCAGTGACAACAATCAGTTAGTTACCAAGAAGTTGGAAAAGTGTATGAGTGTGTGAACATACTCTCCGATTAAAATTAAAATTCTACATGTCAAGTTTCAAACTTAACTATGTTGCCTTACTAGTAAAAATAAACATTAAATTCAATAAATAGCAAAAGCAAGTAGTGACATTTTTATTGAACCAGCTGTAGAATTTTTCCAAATTGAAAATTCATCAAAATATCAAACTTATTATTGTAACGAGTAACGAATGCATATAACAATATGAATAATGACATTCCAGGAGTGCAAATGCTGTGCCTCATTGTTCCCATCCTCATATCCTATCTGCGGGAGCCCGAGGAGCTGCAGGGCTGCTCCCCGCACTGCAAGGCTCTGCACGACTACAGCTTGCAGTGGCTCATGAAGATTGGCCCCAAATACCAGCAGGTTAGCATTAAAGAGTTCCAATTCATCTAATGCCGCTTACCAACAAGAAGCATCGCCGCAAATTTTTTTTGTAGATATTATTTTATGTTTATATCTCCTACTTAACAGTTTCCTTCTGAGAAAGTACGGGAGTATACTAAATATGTTATGGGTAGCAAGTTATTGGCTGAGAGCATGTATATTGACAGGTATTAAAAAATATATTAACGTTTGTCTAGTAAGAATAAGAGTGTTGCGAGTAAACTGATAAACACCGGAGTATCAATCGAGCAATTTATACAATCATACGTAACATATTTTCAGGAATTCAAGACTCTCATGTCCCAGTCGCTGGAACTACGCACAAAGCTGGAAAACGCAGTCAAGGCCAACCAGCAGGCCGTCTCCACCACACAGACCAACAAGACAGTCCGAGTCTCGACCAACGGCCAGCAGAACAAGTCCAAGCCTTCCATACAACTCAAGACCGACTTCAGCAACTTTAGTTAGAGCAAGCGATTTCTGTACAGTGCGCCCTCATTCCATGCCGCCGACTTCAATTATTGATTTTAATAACCATGACTGCATGCTACTATTACAGCTATCTGGTGGAAAACGTTTCAATTCTATTTTGACCTCCGAGAGAGAATAATGAATTATACTCTCTCGTTTATTGTCGCAGTGAAATTTTTGTAACATAAATTAACCTCAAATTATTTTTGATTTTTGAATTAATGATCAACAAAAACCACGATTTTTAAAACCATCATACAAATCACACGTGCTGCGTAAGCCGCTCTATCTCTGATTTAAATAACAATGTTAGTTTGTGCAATGCCGTAGATAGCTAATAAGCAAAAAAATACATCCCATGTGACATATTTGACAGCTCGCTAACTGTTTACTGTTATGTTGATCAGTCTTTCATAAAGCAAGTTACGGCATGCAGTGTTTGGCGTGAGCGTTGCGCGCTGAGATTACTGACTGTCTATTATTTAACCACAAAATAATATTTTAAGAAAAACAATTATTGTTGTCAATCACTAACGAAGTTCTATAATTTTTCATATAGAAATGGAATCATTTTAGAGAAAGTGATCACGTTGGATAGTGTAAAACGTAAAAGTATGAATTTTTCTTCCTCTTTGATTGTCTTCCAAAAATTCCTACATATTTTACATTCAATACGCACTTGTATTGAATTTTTTCCATTCATAATGAATTATTCCACTTGAAATCAACAAATTATTGATAAGTATAAAGTTATATTCCCTTTTTTGCGAATCATGAAATATTTTTATTTGAAAATCAATAAAGATTGATATTTGTACTTTCAAGTCATGTATGAAAAATTAGATAAGTAAATATTGAGTTGTATTGAGACTTCTAACACGCTAAGTATTTTTATTGGATTTTTTGAATCACGCTTCTTATATTTAATATTTATTGCACCCTTCACAAAAAAGCATGTCTAATATTTATGAATAAAATAATTAATAATATGCCTAGTAATGAAGTTGTACGTGTTTGAATCAAATCAGTTTATGTGCGATGTGATTTAGGTAAAGATTGCAAATGAATTTCATATTGGCATGTGTCGGAATGACACCTTGAAGTAAGAATATTGAAGTAGAAACACTTCTAATTGTATTGACATTGTAAAAATGATTTACGAATGTTATGGCCGGACCAAAATGTAAGAAAAGTTAAAAGATCGTGTGAATTTTGTTGTTTGTACTCGGATATCTTAAATGTCCAACCCATTGACTTTCAACAAACCAAACCCAAAAATTTTCATTCATTTACTACCCCGTGGTTTCTGAAAATACGAAATACGTTACACATGGTTTGCATAAAAATTGTTTCGGTGATTTGGTCGATGAAATGTTTCATTTAAATTGCGAGATGTTTTTTACAGCTTGTTAAAAATCAAATGAGCATCGACTCGGCAGAGAAGCACTCGGAAGTCAGTGGGTTGACAGTGGCATGCGGTGAAGGCATATAAATGACGTAAATAATTTGATTTAAAGACGGAGTGAAGTGATAATCTATTCGAATGACAGATAATGATTAGGCAGAGCATTTAGGTCAGTGTGTATCGTGAATGCCTTCATGTCATGGCACTTTGTTTAGAGAGTCCATTTCCT
The DNA here is from genome assembly GCA_022113835.1 of Atopsyche davidsoni. NCBI lineage: Eukaryota > Metazoa > Arthropoda > Insecta > Trichoptera > Hydrobiosidae > Atopsyche > Atopsyche davidsoni. Next base: position 736,769 of record JAILWY010000006.1, on the reverse strand, counting down.
ATAAAGATAAATTAATGAAAGCGGGAATTTGTATAGTCTATAGGGGTGTTACTTTAAAATTAAAAAAAAGGTATGAAACGGAGTTAGAGATTAGAGGTTGACGATTGCCTAACTTGTATAGAGTATACCCACTTATGAAGATCTATTGTTTAGGGTTAGAAACCAAAGAGTTTGACGATTGATAGTTAAATGTCTAAAATATTTAGAAAAATCTTACAAGCAAAACTTACATTGATGTGGCACATTTAAAAACCATACTTAATTTCGTGAAACGTAATATTTATCTGTTAGTGTGTCAAAGGAAAGATTTAAATCATGTTTTATATAAACCGTGTTTGCCGTGCATGAGTCGTATTTACGGTGAAATGTTTTTTTAAATTAATAACTTATTTATCTACCAGTATTCTTTGCGAGTGTGGAATCTCAGATAAATAATTTATTTGGAATGACAATACTTGTACTAAACATGTATATTTAAAGTATATCTCGTCATACGGATTTGTATGCGTTTTGTGTTTAGGAAACAAGCGTTGTCTTTTTAAATAAAATAATAATTGAGATCAATATATAATTCAGAACCTTTGTGAATTCGTAGGCACCATAATTTTCTAAAGCCATGTGCTGACATTCCTGAACCAGGATGTGAGGTGTTTGCGATATCAGCAACTTTGTGATTATTGGCGTAGTAGTTGCCTGCGAGTGCACAATGACTCTTGAATATTGAACTGCATGCCCAGATACCTTTAAAATATATTGCATTTTGTCTATTATTACATTCCTTGAACAAAAACAAAGATGCATAAAAACACCCTTATTATTAAAAAGTTCAAATATATGATTTTAATGCGTAATCGACACAATGAAAAAAATATTTAATCCGTGTATTGTTTTCGAAATGCATGGACAATTTTATACTTATTTACATTCAGAATGCTTTGCAAAATTAGTGAGTTTAACTCGAATTTTTAGTTTAAATCAAATAAATGAACTGAAAAAATAGAATTACCCAGCTTTATATTATTCTATATTTTAACAAGACGCATTTAGAAAGTAAGTTAGAGGAAAATCAAATTATTTATACTAGAATTAGGAATTCTTGTGTAATACTTAGGATTATAATTATGCATTTATTTTCATGTTATAATTTAATGAACTAACACAACAGTAAATAAATAAAATGTAAAAAAAGATATTAGTTCACTATTCTACAGAAAATTGGATAATAAATGTTGATAACAGGGTGTCGATTGAAAACTTGAAAAGTTTGTGGAAAGTAAATTACTTATATAGCATAGATTTTATGAATAATCGTAACGAAACTGAATTGTTACAGTACATTATAATTATTTTGAATTTTCATAGAAGTTATTTTAAAATCTTTCGAGACAAGTCGGTGCTTTTGAGTTGTTCAAAAATTATTTCAATGAATCCGATAAAGATATGCGATTGCCACTTTCTCCGATTATAAAATGGCGTACCCAAGAATGGTAGTTTTTTTTAAAAAAAACAACCAGTGACTGAAAGCTGATTGGATTATTGAACTTTCAATTGATTTGACGATTTTTTTATCAAGTACTCTTTTATATATTATTTGGGATATATGCAAATGATATCACTGTTAATTTTGGCAATGTGTTTGTATAGACAGGCAATATCACTTTTTATTATTTTTTACCTTACTTTGAATGATATTATATTTATACATAATTCCTTTATAGCCGTAAATAAATCCTCAATCGAAAAAATTGTATTGATAACATTTATATTACTAGATTATTGTATTGTAGGTCAATGACTAGTGGAAAATAAAGATTGTGAGATTAATTATATTGTTTATTGTACCTTGTCATTCACAGATAATAATGTGTAAATATCTAGATATCCATTTCTGTAGCTCCGGATATTTCTGCACCTGAAACACAATTAAAAGTTAAATAAACATGTCAGGAATCGTTGGATTGTGCATATGGTAAGTGATTTCTCTTTTGCAATCAGTTAATCTGAACATTTCCACTTTTCAACTCTGTCTTGGCTATTGTTGTATCGATGAAAAGGAAGTTAAGGACTCGTGCTTTAAGATGAGTGGAGTCCGCGGGCTTGAAGTTTTAAGGATCCTTTTACACAATTGTAATACTGACACTATTGTTGTCTGCACTACGCAACCAGATCTAATAGAAGGCCGTGAGTGAGGTCGTTGAAACTATCTCAAGGAATAAAGCCACTAGCTTCCTTGATAAACAGAGATCTTTGAATTTTGTGGACTAGCTGGGAGTCCATGAGCGTCAAACTAAACTTCATAGCAATGGACGACGAAGCTATTTCTCATGATTGCATTCAATTGATCAACGCATTTATTCAATTCAATACGAGTTAGTTGAAATATTTGATTACCACGGAGGGTTATACACTTTTTACAAAGAGGTTATATAAATATTATTGTTACAATGTGTCCACTGACCTGTATTTTCCTGGCTCGGTGTGCATATGGTCTTCCTTGACCACATCGGTGGCAGCGTGGCGAGCGTCAGGTAGCCGGTGTGGCCCGGCATGTTGAGGGGAGCCGAGCCCGTGATGAACTGCATCTCGCCACTCGGCTTCTCGTCCTGCTGTTCGGATTTCTGAAAATCAGACAAATCGCTTTTTAGCCATAAATATCGCAGCCTTCTTTCCTACTCAGTTGCCATGAACAATGCTAGAATCAACATCAATATAGAATCCCAATAAATCTGGTAAATGAGGGTTCCATGAACAGCCTCTAACATTGATACTGAGGCTGTGTGGTCTAGTTGATATATTTTGTGTTTAGTTTATAATACAATGGTTACTAACAATGAAGATATATTCAGCAATTCCAGAATGCTCCAAGAGATCAGAATAAAGCATTCAAAGCCACAACACAAGAGATTGTTTTGTATTCACAGAGCTGCGGTGATAAAGCTCTTTGCCGAAGGATAAATGGGGCCTGTCAGGCAGCGCATTGCGCCGCACACCTCAGTGCTTTTCTAAAGGTTGGAAGTTTCTAGAATTGTCGGAGAGCAAATATCAACACAGAATCTAATTAGGGAACTAATAAACACTGTATAAAAATAAAATCAGTATAAATATTTGGTTAATAAACATGTTTTTTTTGGTTAATAAGAATGATTCAGCACTAAAAATAAAACTGTTCACTATTGTTGCACAAATTACACACACAGTGTGGGTAGGTAGTCAAAATAAAATAAATTTAAGGCTAGTGCTGGCATATATATATTTCAAAAATTAGAAAAATATATTAATAATTAGATTTTTAATCAATAATATTTTTAATCGAGAATATAAAAATATATTATTGTAATATAATGAAATAAGTAAACTTTTTATTTATATCTTGTGAAGATATAAATAAAAAGTTTACTTATTTCATTATATTAATGGATCTTCACCATGCAAATGCCTTGTCCCTCAACAACATATTATTGTAAATTCCCATTTTTTTTTTTTTCATTGAAAAATAATATTGGCTCGGGCGTAAAGGGGTGAGGGATTTTATAAATTTCCATTAGTTTTTGTATAATTTATGAGAAATATACATAATTGTAAATCACTAGATATGGAAACTAATTTCATGATAATTTAATATTTATTTTTAGTATAAAATAGAAATAGAACATTTATTGCGATGCAATTACGGCTGTGATATTAAATTTTCCGATACGGCAGATATATTAAACTATATAACTTTGAACTATTGTACTACTGTAATTGGATCCAAGTAAAGATTTAGTGTGTTATATTTATTATTAATGATACTAAAAATTTCTAAAAATACTAGTTTGTTGGTCATTGTTAATAAACAAAAGACATAGAAATATGTCAACATTAGCCATTAAAAATAAAAAATAAAGAGGATCCACGTGGAGCCGCAGCTCTAAACTTTTAGTTGATTTATAGATAATTATTAGAGATGTAGATTTATACATATTTATTGATACTATTAAACAAACGGATAACTGGTTTATTTTAATTATAAACATATGATACATTTTCTGTGTAATGATTTCTTTTTATGTTTTTAGTAAAGTTTATTTATATAATAATAATTCATTTTTATTGTTACCGGGAATTTTTGTTATATACAAAGTGTACATTTTATTTGTTTCTGAATATCGTTTTTTAATACTATATAGTACAGAATTGCACAATCCTCTATTAGCTGGAATAATTACTATTGTTTTGTTATTATGTACTATTTAGTACATAATAATAAAAGGAGAGAATTAAAAAAATAAATACTTAGGCAGCTGGTTATGAGAACTGGAATCCTGGCCAAGAAATTAAAGTGAGAATTCAACAACTCGAGGAAAGTATTATGTTCAAGAGACATAAGATACATCATATGCTATGCCGTCTGGAAACTTAAGACAGCTTCAATGCGAAGAAAAGTGGCTTTATAAGATAATCCTTAAAATACCATGGGTTGACTGTGTGAAAGACCATTGTCTTTTTTCAACATTTATTGAAATAATATAGTAAATATAGCATCCTACAGTTGATTGTCAATCGAAGAAAAAAAAGCACTGGAAAGAGGAATCTAACCCCAGTAGCTGAAAGTTAGAAGTACGGTCTAATGAAATGGTCACCAAGCTCCTATAAATCACAGAGCGCGCATGACATGGATGCGGAATTTACGCCAGTGCCTGGTGAGATTAGTGAGACTGGCCCAGGATAGAAGCATATTCTTGACGAGGTCTCGGTCAGTTCTCGCATGGAGTGCATGGGAAGTAAAGTGAAGTGAAGTGAAGCAGGAGAAAGTGAGAATCTGGAATGAAGATCACCGACGCCTAATGCAGCGGCAGTGAGACGCCCGCGACCTTTGGCTGTCGCGCTGTCCGGGGCTCCTCAAATGCCACGGCAGATGGGGCCGCCCGATTCGGCGGGTCCATTAGGGCCGCAGCCTCCGCTACTCCTCGAGATTAATGCCCCCCAGCGGCTGGCTTGTTGATCTGCACTACTTACGGACGCGTGAAATACTAAAACGACATGTTGATTCTTGTATTGTACAAGAAGATATTAAGTGGTTTATATGTAGTAATAATCTATTTAGTATTTTCATAAGTCTTTGAGTGATATTTCAATTTAGTGATTATAAAAATATTTTATATACATTAACACTCATATGAATGTAGCAATTTATTTAAGACAAGCTATGTATTTTATTATTACTAATATGATTGGGCACATTAGTTCACACATAGAAGATGATTTAAAGAAACTAAGAAAAAAAGAATCACGATGATATTTTCCTGAGAGTTTCTTTAAATCATCTTCTATATATGAACTAATGTGCCCAATCATATTAGTAATAATATAATAAACCCGTAATGGGTAATAAATACGCATCTGATTGACGTTTAATAAAAAAATCGACATATATCTATGTATTTTAGACAGCTATGTATACGCATACGTAGATACCAAGAAAGGTTATAGACACGTAGATAAACTACTCCCGCATCATTATACATGTCAATAGGCTTTTTCAATAAAATGAAATATAAGGGAATAAAATGGCGACTTAGGCTTAACCGCTTTCCTGATTAAACAATTTTTTTAGATATAACAATCAACAAAAAATCGCGCGCACTCAATAAGCTCTTTAAGAAATATATTCAAGATTATTATTTTTTTCATTTTATGTTAATTTACAACAGTCATTAGGGTTATGCATACAATACGATGTGTGACTGTCCCAGGTTGTGGAGCTTACAATATGTGGCTTAGGTGGTAGCGTACATTTTTTTCGTATATTTTCGTTATTGAATTTGTGTAGGGAAAAATATGTGTAAAAAAAAACACTTTTTTGCATGTATTGAAGCACTGCGTTCAGCCCAATTCTTAGAGTCATGAGTGAAACTCATCTTGATATTCAAAAAAATAAAAATTATCATTTCAATGCCATTTTCAGTTTTCATGAAAAACATTTCCTACATGTTTGAACCTTATGCAAAAAAAATAGGAAATCGAAGTGGTCGAACCACTTGTGATTATTCTAGTGCATTTTTAAAAATTTTCACAGAATCAATGCATTTATTAAGTTTTTCAGATAATGTGAAGAAAGCGGTAAGTAACGTGGGAATAATTACTACCAGCAGTCGAGATAAAGCACACTGACGTGTCGCCGGTCTGTCTAGTGTCAATACACGCGGATGATTGGTAGGCTTTCAGTTTTATTCAGCCGGGGTGTTATAGTTTCATTGTGTGGGTGGGTGGGGGAAGTGGGGGTGGGGGTGGGGGGGCAACAAGGGGGCCCCATGAGGCTTATCAGATGCTGCGGCCGCCCCCCGCGGTAATGCGAATGTCGTGTTCCGTCTCCGGGGAAACCGGAGGCTTGCCAACTTAGCCTAAAAGCTCAGGTCAGGGGCGCAGCTGGAGCTGTTGCCACGTGGGGTGGTCCTCAATTTGACCACCCTTTCGAAATCGTCCAAAATCAAGAGTGGTTATTCAAAATTACTGAATGTAAAATTAGTAAAATTTATTTGTCTTGCTTTTTATAAGAGAAAAGTGAAAAAAGAAAAGATGTCGACGTCGAGTTGGGCGGCCTGGATTAGCAAGCATTTTTGTTTAATTTTAATAATTATTATTATTATTGATTCTGTCGATTATGATATTATTATATGTTTATTTTAATATAATTAAGAGAAAAATATAAACCCAAGGCGGACCGGACCGCATTATTCTCCCCCCCCCCCCCCATATATAAAAGCTACTGGGCTCGATTGTTAATGTAAAATGTACCAATATTAATAATAAATCCAAATTTATCGTCCTAGGTATTATAAAATAGTAATTGAGATTATATAAGGATAAAAAAAAAAAAAATTTTCTCGTCGTTTCATGAGTGAACTGATTACTTAAACATAATAAACCTATATGAGTGAAAAACATGGATTTATTCTATGGAAAAAGCTTTCTTCATAGAAGAAATATATTTTTTTGGTTTTGTTTATATTTAATTACAAAATATGTATTATTTGTAAATTAGTAATAACATATTTTTTTATTTAATTACTAGTATAATCAATCGTATTAATTCATACCATTGAAGCCAGGTACACACGCAGCGACACAACTAGCAACCGATTTGCAATTAGCCAATAGTATCCCATAATTTTGGGTTTTTTATGGTTTAGTCTAAAGAAATAACGCAATAGAAGAAGCTATTGACTTGCTATTCGGTTGTCAGTTGTGTCGCAGCGTGTGTAGAGGGCTTTATTCTCACACTAATTGCATAAAATAAATACATAACTTCCTTCTGTATTACATATTACAATGTAATAAAATATACACAACAGCACAACACACGAGTTCACATGAGAAGTTTTTACCTTGATTAATGCAAAAATAAGAATGCAGTTTTATCCACAGCAGATACCAGCTTTCGATAAATCTCTGTCGGTAAAAACGGTTCCGTTTTTGTAACCTCCTGCCGCGGCCGTGACCCCTGACCTTCAGGCGTGGAGCCTCTAACTGCAGACGTGTTTGCTCACATTTTTGTATCATTACTCTTATTATCATCGACGGAGTATTTGTTAATTTTTTCACGGACATCGCTATTACCGTCGTGACGTTTTTTTCATCAAAGAAACACAAATTGATGACATTGGTTTCCGAACGCCTTTCTAATTTACCTCATCTGTAATTTCGTTGATTATTAATTAAGGAGTGACGCTCTGTTTCTGGAAAACTGACCAGCAACGGAAGTGGTTAGCTAATTAGATTTCAATGTGTTTTTCGATGACAGCGTTTCAGTTGATATGTCACCAATACAATAATGTTTTAAAATATTTTACTTACATATTTTTTAAAATAAATGAATGAATGTAAGGTCTTTTTAACACACTAAAGGCGGGGCGGGTACTAGTACCCGTTTCGCGGACTGCTGTCTGAAGGCGGGGCGCGTATTAACACGTTTTTGAATGTGTTTACTCTAAAAGCGGCAGAAGGTCATTTAATTATTTAGGTTTACAGCTCGAAATGTTTGTTAAGGACTCGTCAACGTTACTTCTACCAATACTGTCCAGTGATTCTGAACAAAGTGACAATCGAGATGTAGAGTGATCAGAGAATTATTGAACAATTTTTAGGACAAAGTGGTGTCATTGTGATGCCAAGTAATCCGCAAAGTGTGTATGAAGCGGTTCAACTTTTTATAGGAAACGATTTATTTGACTACATGCAAATCAAAGAGTGTATAGACTAGATTTCACACGCGCAATTTTACGCGAATTTTGCCACGTTTAGTCAATTTGGTACCCGCTTAAAGAGTGTTTAAGTCCGTTATATAATATAATAAGTTTGATGTTACTTATCAAAGATCTACGTTCAAATATTCGATCTACGCATTGATAGTGTAAATATCCTATTTATGCATATTTGCAGGCTAATGACCGCCTTAAAGGGTAACGAAAATATATGGAAACCCCATAAGACACGCGCGAAACCGGTAAAGTAGCTGAGGAATTCCCATAGGTTGCGTATCACTTAGTAGGGAATGAGTTATTACGCGTGTGCGGCGACTATAAGGAACACGGCTGGGTCTGGCCCCGTGTAGGTAATTAGTGTGGCCGAGCCTCAGGAAGGCTCTGCGGCTGTTTCGTCATAGGTCGTGTTCCAGCTCCCGATGGTGTGATACCAGGTATCGGGTGTCGGGTCCTGGTGCCGCGGTCGGACGCCGTGCATCATCAGCCCAAAGATGGCAACGTCTTCTTCCCATTGAAACGTGAACACAGCAATATCGGCTGTTAATTGGCCATTGATGTGTCGGAGAAGTGTTTCTAATAAATCAAACGGGTCGAGGCGCTGTTCCCTTACGGAGTCAGGCAGGAGTGGGGACCCTCGAGACAATGTTGGGAATTCAACCGACTTTAAATGTATTATATTACAGATCATACAAAAATTGCAAAGTAATAAAAATAAATCTGAAAACACATCATGAAATTTTCAAAAAATCATCTGCATATGTTAACGATAGCTCTTATTTAAAGCTCTGAATGAACAATGAATAAATTAGTGCAGATGCATAAAATCGAAAAAGTTTTGATGTAAGATATTATATAATTACAATATCCGACTGAAATATAATAATAAAAATAATATTTCCATTGAAATGCCTTGCTGCAAGAAACAGCCGGTTGATTTCGCAAAGTTGAGCTATTTTCCAAAACGTGGCGATATAACGCACGATGAATAAATTATAATAGTTGAATAGACTTCGATGAATCTATAGTAAATTGGAAAGAGTACATCTGCTGGAGCTGTAGAGAGCTAATTGATGCTGAAGGTGCGATGATATCTGACAGAACTGTAAATATATATATTTTTAAAGAAAATTCAGCAAAATTATAGCAAGTAAGTAAAAAAATATATCGTAGTTTATAAGCCTAAAATTTTATTGTATATGTTACTTGAAAGCACGAACTGAACATGAAAGTATAGTTTAAAAACATTAGTTTTTAACACACATTTAATAAAAACGATTTATATACTATATATAGATTATTTTTAAACAAAACGTTAAAGTCATATAAATTAATAATATAATATGAAAACAATTAGTCGCTGTTGTATTTTTATGTAAAACACGTTAAATTGATATAATGTATAATAATTTATGTACATTATTATGAAACATCATAAAACAGCACATAAAAACACTTTACCTATTAAATTATAATTTATGACTGAAAATGATTATCTGTCGGATTTAATCGCGCCTTAAAACCGCGCAGCAAATTACGTTCTTGTCTGAAACAGTAAAGCCTTCTTAGATTCTCACACCCAACGTAACAATATAACATGATTGTGCTGACGAAGACATAAAGGGAAAACATAATTCTTCAGAAGTATATTGCAAATGCATCGATACGAATGTCACAATGCTGGCCATCTTGGTTTACCTGAGAATCTACCTGAATCTTCCTGAATCTACCTGAATCTTCTTCATAGTACACTGAGAGTTGTGCTTTGTATTTTGGATGCATAACAACACTCGATAACGATAAATTAACTATTATTGTTGCGTCCTTATTTGCGGATATATAATCATCTCCTATGATTATATATCCGCAAATATATATCAGTAATATAATCAGTCATGTTTTCCTGTGATATTTCATTGTAATTTGCTTTAGAGCAGGTTTTGTTTCACCTGTGAGGTCATGGAAAAATCGCCGAAATCTGACTAAATCAAAACAAGGAATGGTTTTACATATTATAAAATATACAAATATAAAATATACACATATATAAAATATATTCTATTATATAATATATAATAGAAATAGACTTCAGCTTGCGATGCATTGCTTGTCTCGGTTTGCACGAGACTGTCAACATCTCGCACTTGATGCTAATTATATGTTATTAAAATGTCGCCGATGGGTTTGAGTTATACACTTAATTAAAATTTCAAAAAGGTAGAACAAGCAAGATTATTTCTAGGAAATTGTAATAATGCGTGATTTATCAGTGACGTGCTGCAGCTTGGAAGGCAGAACGAGCATGTTTTAATTTGCAACGAATAGTTCGAGAAGAAAAATACCTTGTCGCATCTTCAGCTTATTATGTGCGCTGATGTCTCCACATTCATATCGAGTGTTGGAGAAATTAGGTCGCCAATGGCGAAAAGCAGAAAAACCTGTGTAGTTCCATCAAACATTCGCTTTTTATTAAAAATAATTTATGAAAAATGCAATATGGTATAAGCAGTAATTATCCAGTCAATTGGCTCAGTAGCTACGCGCTTGCAGCCCCTTACTCTCGCAGAGTTATCCGAGATCGGATGTCTCCCGCTTGTGGAAAATAAATATAAAAAAATACAGCACGTCATGTTAGCGTGTCTCCTTTTATTGATTTATTCGACGTGATTTCCTACATTTTATTTATCGGCATATAATGGCGCAACCATTGGAGATGCGATCGAGTTAAACGCAACAGAAGATCGACAAATGATAATTTATAACCGAGAAAATGGCAAAGTCGCGGCAACTTTCGCTTCCCGATACGGAGCCGGCCTCTGAGAGAGTTTTCAATTAAAACTTAATTAAAGAAGCACACGAACAGGGAAATCCATTTATTTGTATTAATTAACCGTTCATTAGGACGCTATTTATATTTTATACAAAAAAAAAATATCTATACAAAACGGGCAGTCATTTCAACGATTCTCGCAATTATGTACCGAAATCCGGGCTAATCGCAAATCACAAGCCGGTGCCGTCGGTTGGGGCAGGTCAAGGCACCGCAGGTGGAGGCTGCTGATGTCTCGGAGACATGGTCGGAGGCCCAGACCCTCGGGTGAGCAGCGGCACGACTGCGGGTCACGCCGGCCTCCGGACCCGCGAGGCTGCTGAGATATTTGTTTCTGATAGAAAAAAAATGCCGCGCATGAGACGGCGAGGAGCCGAAAAGCAGAGCCTTAAAACCGTGAAATTATTTTATTTAAATTTTTAATGTGCGCGTAGCTTTTTAGGCAGCCGGAAGATTCAAAACACAAAGCTACAAAACACCAAAAAAAAAATCGTAATTTAATTTACACGAAAGATTATGTCATAGAATTGATAATGGTTGTTCTAAAATCATTTGCATTATTACGGTTATTAACACACTAAAGGCGGGGCGGGTACTAGTACCGTTCTACACTACTGCCTGAAGGCGGGGCGAAGGTCATTTTATTCTTTAGGTTTACAGCTCGTAATATTTGTTTAGGACTCGTCAACGTTACTTCTGCCAATACTGTCCAGTGATTCTGAGCAAAGTGACAATCGAGATGTAGAGTGATCAGAGAATTATTGAACAATTTTTAGGACAAAGTGGTGTTGTTGTGATGCCAAGTAATCCGCAAAGTGTGTATGAAGCGGTTCAACTTTTTATAGGAAACTATTTATTTGACTACATGCAAATCAAAGAGTGTATATACTAGATTTCACACGTGCAATTTTATGCGAATTTCGTCCGCTTCACACATCAGTTTAGTCAATTTGGTACCCGCCTAAAGTGTGTTAACACAATATACTGTGACCAGCTTTAGATTTGTGAAAAGGTAATAAAAATATTTATTTTATAAATATTAAAATAAAATACAGTAATACAGTGATGATTTCATGAGTTTACTGTTAATGAAAGCGTTTTTGCTAATACACCTAAGTCGGCGTCTTCATATACAGATTGTTGAAACGCATGTACTTTTTTTGCACTGAATAAAAAATATTTGATATTTTCTGTCAATAATTGAATCTTGTACTATTGCATAAAGCACCCTTATATGTTCACAACTGAAAGATTTCTCTTTCATTACGAAACGAGCCAAACATCAAATATCGCTTGGTATGTCCTTGTGAGTAATTATTCAATTTTAAGAAACGCATTGTGCTGTAAGAACTAATGTAATGAACCCACAAACGCCAGAAAGATTAATCAAACGAAATATCCGAGCCGAGAGCCGTCCGGGTAATGGTTTCCTATCGTGACTTCTTCTAACAGACATCAATCAAGCAGATCTGTGTTTAGGTCCAGCTCTGCAGCAGGTATGAACTTCAGCGGGCTGTTTGCATAATATACAATCTGGCTTGCCAATACCGGCATCGGAATCTCATACCCTTCACGTGGATTTATTGATCATATAAATATGAAAGCTTTCGATATACGGCCACATTGGTTAATAACGATTTGAAATCAACTATTATGATACATATAAAAAAAATATATTTAAGTACGCACATGTCCGATTTTGATATGTTTATAAACTATATTACTTGTATTTTTTAATAAAAGGAATGAGAGGAACATTATATTATGTGTTAAGAAACGATATATCACTCCAAAGCAATGTGTAGACGGAAATTTGCATATAGCGTTAAACACAATTTTAGCATAAAACAGTTTTAGAACTTTGCTGTGTTTGAAGCTTTCGACTTTGGAATTAAGAGAAAAATTAATAAAATGATGAATTTTTAGAACTCGCACGAATAAGTTAAAATGGTTCAATTAAGAAAAAATAAAATTAGAAATAAGTTTTGTTGTGTGAAACACGCTGTACGCATGTTCGAATGATCAAACACCTTTGTGGTCAGTCATTCTCGATAGATATAATAATAGATAGGCATCCATCAAGTATATCGACGCTGGATTTTGTTTATCTGTTTACCTTGGCAGCCATCTGTCGTATTGTCACACATGCCCAACAAGGACCACGGGCGCGTATACACCAGCGTATAGTGCACCGAAAAAACTGAGTAAACACAGCCTTATATAACTGTGCACACCCGAGAGAAATATTCTTTAGGATTTAACAAAAACACGTCGTATAACACATAACAAATGCGAGATCTAGATTTTTACGAAAGGTTAAAATTTCGTAGATTTTATCTAGAGTGTTGAGCTGCTTGAGGTTTTCAGACCTCTGGCGTTTCGGGAAACAAGAATCCCCAAATAAGGTCTTGATTTCGAAGTCTCTAAAGATATCGAATCGTTCACATCGCCGATCGAGTACTGAAAAGTTGAGTCTTGCAATCCGCAGTAATATTAGAGGCGATTGAAGTAAACTTGAGAGGTTATTAACACACTAAAGGCGCGGCGGGTACTAGTACCCGTTTGAACGCGGGGCGCGTATTAATACGTTTTTGAATGTGTTTACTCTAAAAGCGGCAGAAGGTCATTTTATACTTATGGTTAACAGCTCGAAATGTTTGTTTAGGACTCGTCAACGTTACTTCTACCAATACTGTCCAGTGATTCTGAGCAAAGTGATAATGAAGAAGTGGAGTTGTCAGAGAATGATAATCCTCAAATTATTGAACAATTTTTAGGACAAAGTGGTGTTGTTGTGATGCCAAGTAATCCGAAAAGTGTGTATGAAGCGGTTCAACTTTTTATAGGAAACGATTTATTTGACTACATGCAAATCAAAGAGTGTATAGACTAGATTTCACACGTGCAATTTTACGCGAATTTCGTCAGCTTCGCACATCAGTTTAGTCAATTTGGTACCCGCCTAAAGTGTATTAATTGAAAAGCACAAGCACGGATGTCCATTTGCACTGTTATCTCTGAACGAAGTGCACCCAGTCCTGGAGTAGCGTACGGCCACTCGGGGCTCATTAGTGGCGACCAGGTGTCGCTATATCGAGAAAATTGACAACTGCGTTGAGATAGCGATCTTTTATTGGACGCCGGGAGATATCGGAGTTCAATCGATTCAGCCGCGAACGCACTTCTTAAAATGATACATTCTTGCGGCACTCTACGAATTGCTAGATTGCAAATATTGAAGCTCTGTATAGGATTTTTAAAGGTAAACGTATAATTGTGTCGACATGAAAATATTTTAAAAACATTACGAAAGTTTCCAGTAGAGACTACATAATTGATTTTTTTAAATCAAAGTATCAGTTTGAAAATTCAGTTGCGATAAATTAAACCGAACAAAAAAACGCCCAGAAAACTAAATCACTTTTATTGTGTATAAGTTACAAAAGTGTTTATTTTTATTTTACAAAGTACAATAGGCAAGCATGTATATATGTAATATAAAACACTACAGCCATAATGCGAGATTCGCAGTTTACAAAACTAATAATACTTGAGTATTCTATTGATAGCCTCTTGAATAGAGAGAATATAATTTTTACAACATATTTTTTATTTTGCTGAACTCTGAACCCGTAAGAATTCAATATCAAATCACAAATCTGCGTGTTGAATGATTGGCTATAATACGCATGCTTAAAGGCGGGGTATATCATCATCCAGCAGTAGATATAAAATGCCTGATTTCATCCATAACTACAAAAAATCTATAATATGAACGATTTGGTTTCTTGGGTGTTGAGCTGTTTGAAGTTTTCTGTCCTTAGATGTTTCAGTAACCGTGCTAGAACCATCAAAGTTAGTTTTGCGTACAACTTGGACCACCCTTCTAGGTTGGTCCGTTGGTTTAAAGGTTGAGATGATCGACTCCTACTTAACATTGAGTTTGACAGATCGATTTCCGGTTATTTCTGATTAATGTATTTTGGCCTAGGCTTTGGAATAATTACTGCGTGTATCTTCTTGAATACTATAAGGTATATATATATTCAACAAAGTTTAGGTTCATTAGCATTTTTAATATACGAGCAAAATACATTGATAAACAGATGACTGTTTGTTCAACCAAGCATTCTTACATCAAACTATCACTATTAAGAAATCCATCTCTACGCGGACATGACAGCAGCGTTTAATTACCTGTCAAAATGTTGTATTATTTTTTAAAGGTAAAAGAAAATACATTTATAATTTAAACAATTGAATTTAAACTCTTACTCATATTTATATGAAGGTATGACTTCAATGATTAAAGTAAAAAAATACGTAATATGAATTTTGATTAATGGACGTTATCTCACAAAAATTAAAAAAATAATAGGAAGTGACAAAAACGAATGAATAATTACTATTTACACAAATTAGACGTATATTTTCGAAGAAATCTCTTTATCTTCTTCAAGAACGTGTTTGATTGGCGCGATGATGCTATCACCATGAAAGCAATATTATATTTGTAAAAAAACACACACACCGCAAGATGACGTCACGCTTAGCTGTTCGAGAAACTCATTTAAAATGGACGCAATTAATCCACGTTGGTTTGATTTGTCGTTCGGATAAGTCAGAGCTACTGAAGGCTGTCGTTTACCTGAAAAGAGATTTTTTTACCTGATATGCGTCAGGCATTCCCATTTGCACAGGTGTTCATAAAGAGAGTCCAGGAAACGAATTGACTATGAAATTAATATCTATCAGTAACTCTATTTTAAAAATGATATAACAATCAATACACTTAATCTGCAGTGTAATTTTTTTTAGAATATTTTGAACATTTATCCAAAGTTATTTTACACATTTTAAAAGGCAAATCCACAGGAAGCCGTTATTTGGAAAGTCTGCATAAGACGTTTTTTCACTCACTAGAATTTAAGAGTTTCAGCAAAAAATAGCTAGAAAAGTATGCGATCAGAGCCAACTACGACAATTGTGCCATTTTTAACATTCATCTTTTTATATTAATGAAAACTGTGAATAAATTAAAAATATTAAATTCAATATTAAAATGAAACATTCTCTCGGGTCGGTCCATCACATGGTGTTAAAAGTAAAGCTCGGAGTTTCATTTAAGGCTTTAAATTTTAAGCCCTTCACACACGTCGCGACACAACTGACAACTGATCAACAAACTGCAACAGCAAACCGTCACTAGTATTTTTTTGGATAAAAACACCATTATAGGATTGTTTGTAGACACTAAAGAGAGCTTCAGTGTTATATAGATAAACATTAAATGCAAATAGTGAGTAAATCCACCCAATTTTTTTTTTAGTTAATACCGATTGCACGATTTGAACTGACGATTTCATTTGCATTTACAAACAAAAACGAGAAATCAAGCTTGAGCAATTATCTACTTGATTTTCTAGAAGATTGGCATGAGCGACGTCTCATAAAAATGTCCCATTGACATGATATACGGCCAGCGTGTGTTTAGCCTGTTCTGTGGGACAGCGCGCGAGTCGCCAGTCGTCATCGATAATAATTGTGCCGAGATCTGAGCAGCTCATCTATTGCGAAATTACTATAATTAGCGGCAACTCTTCATACAGGCTCTTGTGCAGGCGGAAAATACACCGGGGATTATTTACGCGTCGCGTAATCACACGAATCCGGTTTCAGTACACCGAAGCATCGCACGCTGACACGAGGGAAATATATTAAACGAAGAAAAAATGTTTTTAGGTTTTGGCAGCCGTTAGAATTGCGAAATCCATTTAACCGGTTCGGCTCGAAGCACGTACAAAATTTGCTGTTACTGTACTGGATATACTATCGATCCAGGTTCACTGTGCACGTGCAAGATCATACATCAGCAGAGATCTGACGAAATCAATCATATAGTCAAATATGAAGACGTTTGGCTGTGACCCCAGGCTCCTCTGCGCGGTGCCCTCGACATGGTTGTGGCGCTATCGTCTGTCTGACGGACGCGAGGATGAGAGGAACGGGCGCTCCGGCGCAGCAGGGACGCGGAGGTCACAAGCGTATGTGACTACTCAAGGTGTAAAAAGTACAGGTATACGCAATAGCACATACTTTATGTCTAAATTACAGCCTTTGAATTACGGCGCCACGGTCATCTGTCTATTACGTAGCTATTGTTGTAGTCGAGTTCTTTGCCCAAATCACTTATCCACGCAAAGGTCTCCGTAGTATAATAGTATATATTTTTAAACTGTTTGAATCTGCTGGTTTCGGTACAACAAAATAATTTATTTAATAATTCGTTGGAAACATTGAGAACTCTTATAAAATTCTATGATTTAAGGTCTGTCAAATACAGAATTATTTATGATGTTAATAAATTTTCACATTTATTTGATTAGTGCGCACTTCGTTAAGTTCGCCTATAATAGAAACCAACAAGACACACAAGCCAAAATAATAGGAACACGAGTTTATTATACGTGAGTTTATATCAGAAGTTTTAGCCGCGTTGTATTTAAGCGCCTAAGAATTAAAGGGTAATGATCCCCCGCGGAGTGTGCTACCCTTGCAGGAGGCTGTGCTGGAGCAGGGCACATCTCGGGCGCGCAATTACCCGGACCTTCCCTGTAATCTCCACCGCGGCTCGCCGCTCGTTCATTACGCGGGGCGCTGTTTGCTCGGCCGTGGTTTATGCCGGTAAATAAATACGTATGCTTTGTAATTGCGCATCGCGAGCAGCTCGCACCGGCTGCAACACCAGGAAACCGTGTGGTTCCCGCTGGTGCGACCCCCCGAAGTTGCATTTCATTTGAGCAGAATGAAAAATGAAATTTTATATATCCTCCCCGCTCCCCTGATCGAAAGGATCGATGTGCGAAGGGATGGCTCTGGAAGTACGTGGAGAGTTTCTGGAGCTAGCTGCAGAAGGAGTATCAGATCTAAACGCCGGAGCTTTGCAAGGAAAGGAATATAAAACTGCGGTGTAGAAGGACCCAAGGACCCACTACACTATTTTCCTCTTAGAAAACCACGAACACTGTATGAGGAGAGGCACTTGACGATGAAGGCGGTGAAGCCGAAAAAAATATTCTAAATCGTGTTTATGTGAACACGGCCGCTTCAGATAGGCTAAACTGATAGATTGGAAAGTCTGGTGATGGATTCACATTATAGCAGAAGCTCCCATGAAAGCGGAGACACATCTGGCGTGTGTTGGTGTCTTTTTCCAGGGTTTCTGATTGTGATAAAGTGGATCGTTTGGCTACGCCATACACCAATCAAGCCTCCATTGTGCCGCGCATCATATTCATACAAAAACCACAACACGCGCAGGTTCGTAGAGAATCGATTTTCTTGAAATTGTAAAAAAAAAAGTTCAACGCGTGGTCATCGAAAAAACCGGGACTGTAAAAAAAGACCACCTTTTAAAATACATTGAGTTAGTTATTTTTTTCTGGATCTGATAGATTTGAGAGTTATCAGATACATTTAGGTATTGTTAAAGTAAATGCTTTCTTTTACGTTTTCATTACGTCTTTTATACGCAGACAAGGTCTACATTGACTTTCTTCACGCCGATTGCTAACGTACTATTTTTTTAAAAATATTTTTATCGTGATACCGATCAAATATAAAAATACGTTAGTTTTGCGTACCAAGTCACACGATCATCATCAAACTAATGTTGTGTTTAAGTGGTATCTTCAAGATGAAGACAAGTGGCGCCGAAAATCTTGATGCATTCGTGAAAGCACAAGAAGTGGCGAGGTCCGAGTGAAAGAGTCGTGAGTAGACCTTCATCCAGAGGTAGATTGACAGCGGCTGATATACTAAAGCTAATGATAATTATTACGAAAGTAAGTTGAAATGTATAACTCGGAAAAATATTTTTGGGAACGTCAATCTTAAACATAGTTCGTGGGAACCGTACATGGATTATTGTGCTGTTAAAACATAAATCATAATATAATGTAGAACACATTGTTATAATTATAATGTTAGCATTTCTCCCAGTTAATTTAAAATCATTTTGATGATAGAAAGCAATTGTATAACAGACCTGTATAAACATGTAATTAGTGAATACAAGATAAATAACGAAGTCCTCTTTAAGGATAATCAGAGTTCTTAAATCAATACAATAAGTCATTTTATCTTACTTCAAAGATGGTATAAATACGAGGCTGACTTTTCCATATTTCTATGGAAAAAAGCAAGGTGCTTTTGAAATCACATGTGAAATTTATGAAGATGCATGTTTGTATTACAGCTTTATTACCATTCATAAACATCAATCAAACTTCCCACATATTTTTACTGTAGTGTTATTTATTTTAAAGATTTATTACAAGATGATTAATGACAATACATTTATGAAAAACCGTCAAATTTAATACAATTTGTTTTTTAGGTAATCGGCTAAAAAATACACTAGTTTTATGCTGGGATTCGAACCTTTAACTCTTTGCCTATCGCGGTCAGGTGTTGTATCCGATTCACGTGACTGTAACTGAGCGAGAATTTAAACTGTCATATGCAAACTTGAAATGATTATATAGATCTAATTCGCTACTTAATTGTATATAATTTCTATCTCGTAGCATTTTACACAATAAACTTGTATGGATAAAAATTGCGGATTCATTAAAATATTTAGTATTGATTTTTACTGATAATGCTAGTGGAGTTATAAAAACATCTACACATATTTCACAAGTGATAATTGCTGATATACTTTATAAAAAATATGATTGCCTCCAGTTTCAAATAAAGGGAAGAATAAAAAATAAAAAAACACCCCCTAAAAGGTTCTCATACATTGTTTGTATTTACGATTTTGAATACGTGATATGACAAGTTCACAATTGCTAGTAACTGCTTGATTTTAATCTTTTTTTCAACGAATAAAGTGTTTAATATAAAAATAGGATGTGATGTTTCCAGGTAGTGAAATTTACATAAAAAAGTGGTTTTCAAAAATAATAAAAAATACATAAAGGAATTTATTTGGCCGGTTGCTTCAGTACTGGAGCTTTGGTCGTGACAGGTATGATGTCATCGAGCTATCGTTTATCGCAATGATTATTAAAACATACTTTACGAAATGTGTAATTATTGAGCAGCCAACCGGTTTGTTGGGATACTTGTACGTAATTGTACGAATTACATATTATCCGACGCTATTAAACTTTATAAACTATAATGATAGGATTATTGAAATACTTGATTCGGCTCGCAGGTTCCCACAGAATTAGCCACTTAATGTGTGTTTAAAAATATAAACGATGAAATGTTAACGATATTGAAATGTACGTTTTTGTGCTGCGATTGTTTTTGCGTTAATTGTGATGTAATACAATGGAATTAACGCATTTTATTACTTCAAACAAGCAATGTAAGATTTGATTGTAAATAATAAAAAAAACACGACTATAAACATTACACGGAGTAGTATTTATTACTTTTCTTATAATAAAAACTTACTGAAGGAGATTACTAATTTTCTTATAAACAGAAAGCAAACACTAGAGATACAGATAACATACACAATTGTATCCGACTACACTGAGTTTATCTTCTTGAAGTCAAGAAATTTATAAAAAAAACATATTATTCAAATTACCTGAGTTTAGACGATTCACACTCGTGAAATTAAACATTTAAAGACGGTAAGATTGTACTATTTTTAATACAAAATAGTAAAAATGAAAATGTGAATTGAGCGCTTGAAAGCTATCAACATGTCCAATATTAATTACTTAAATTTCAGGCGGTATTAGAAGATCTAAGTGCAGGTTATAAAGGATGATTTAATGTGCAGTTACTTTCACAGGTAACGCAGCCTGAGTGCAGGTGAGGCACTTTGCTTCCCTGCATGTCCGATAAGGCGATTACGTAATCACCTGAGATGTGCTCTACAGGTGCTTAAATGATACCAGTTAGGAGCATTATGCATTGGTCACCCACGGCCGGCGCGGGTAATGAAACACCTATAAAATTATTTAAGTGAGTGCTATTACGCGTGGTGACATACAGCTTTACACCTAGCTGATTACAGTCTTTTTGTAATTAATTAATGAATGAATAACTACATTAACGGTTTGAGCGATACTCTATGACAAACAAAACATATCAAATAATCGTTTGAATACAATACGTTATGAAATAAGTTGTTAATAAACAACCAAATATAAGAACATTTCTCATAAATAAACTCTTCCGAATGAAGTTCAGCTTTGAAACCACAGTATATTTTATAATTTAGCTAAGTTTGTTACTCATAGTCTATAAAACAAACCACATGGTAAAATGTATACATTAACATACAATAGTTTATAAAATATTTTTCTATGACTGTGACTATGTATTCAGTAATTTTCAGGTAACAAAAAAATATTTTTGGCGAAGGGAATTGTTTGCGGTAATACTGAATGAAAGTGATCTTTCGATATTTGAGTAAAGTTTCTTGTCTGCTAGGAAGACATAATCGACAGATAAGGCTGTAATGGCTTATTTAGCAACTGACTATAAACGGCGTGAAGTCTCAGGCATGAGTCATTGGAGGATCTGGCACAAGAGGCATTAGGAGCGACATGTTCCGCACTCTGGGGCGCGCAATCAACGGCGCGGCCCGGGACGCGAGAACACCTGTTGCTAATGACGGATGATTAAGTGCAGGTGTAATGACGCGTCTTCTCTAACCCGAGAGGCCCGGGGTTCACGTCTCGAGAGGCGGCCGGAGAGATCTAGTTGCGATTTATTTGCGTGTGAATGCAACTCTGGTTTGGAAGACATATTACATACCCAGTTCAATAATAGTAAAATATATTTTAGAATAGGGCTACAAAGAGTTTTTAATTTTAGGATAATATTACTTTAAATATAAAAAATTCTGATAATTACGAAACGGAATAGGAAGGTTATATTTCATTCAGTATACATATAACACGAAGTGCTAAAATACTCACTGCTCAATTGCTTGTTTAAATTAGCTTGAATGCGATCCGTGTACTAAAATCGTATAAACACAATAAACCTGTACATATTACTAATGCGGATGTAGTATATTTCAAATAATCGTATTATATAGTTTCTGGCGTATGAGTAAATTTTCAGCACAATTTATTCACTAGAAATTGCAGGTGTAGCTTACAGATTTTTTTGAAAGATGTAAGCAGGCTGTATTAACGTATAAAATTCCCATACTGCACGTAGAGCGCTTTTATCTTCCAGGAACGCCAATTTTCAAAGTAATTTATTTGCTGAAAAAAGGTGATGAGCAGTTTACGAGGATAACATGTTCACACTCGCCAGAGGTCGTCCAGCAGGCACGCGTGCAGGTTCATATTTATTAGGGAAAATTACACCCTCAAGGTTGTGGCAGAGTTATACCGGAGACGCCTCGACAGCCAGGCTTTTAAGTGATGAATCAATATTAATCTTACTTATGTAAAAGGACGTCAATTTATTCAGACTTGTTCCGCGTACGAACTGCGTGCCCAAAATACCGAGATAAATGTACTACAACCCTTGCATTTAGTAAAGAAGTTAATCATTTTGTAACTTAAGCCTACTTTACAAGAACGCTTTAAGTAAGTCAATGCTTTCAGTTGGTCGATGCTTTTGGCTGCTGAAACACCATCACATTCATAACCTAGGAAAAGCTTGTAGAGTAAAATATATCCTACATCTATGTTAAAACGATTCAACAGTATGATATATATATTATTAAATTATATAAAATCTAACATTTTCAATTTGCATAAAACAATAATTCATAACACTTGTGTGAATCTTATCACAGCTGAAGATTGTTTATGGCGCTAAAACATTATACTTAACGGGGAAAGCTTACATCGATAAATAAACACCGATAATTTAGTATTGAGCGTACACCGACAATAACACGGAATAAAACACAAGACAATACCACAGAGACGACGTCGGAGCAGGGCTATAAAATTAAGCTCTGAAATCGGACGAATTATTTTCAGTATAGCCATCGATATACAATTTTGTAGATATATATAAATAGCAGTATTTATTTTAATATTTATATTGTGTTTACCGAACATTGAAACACGTGAAAAGTTTGTTATAAGAAGTACTCGTTGGGTACAGTAAAAAAACAAAAATTACATTATTTTTTAAGAAATCTAAGATAACGATCATCTGCTCAGATCTCGAAAATTTGAATTATTTCCTGTAAAAAATCTTTTCAGTGCTTTGCAAGGTACGATAATACCCTTGCCGACATCGATATCAATATCTCTGGCATAGCACAAATCCTGTTTGGGATGTTGTTGGGTCAGTTCGTCAAATTCGTACGTATCAGTGCAATCTCCGGTAAGAGACTCGCCGCCGCTCATTGTTCCGGGCGGGGCGGGCGATGTGTGAACACATAATACATATAATTATCCGCTGAAGCCTCTCAAGGGGTTTATTGAATTATATCATGGATCAAACCTGAAGGTTTTACAACTGATGTATACACGTATGAACAACAGTGAAATTGTTCAGTCTTGGGTGTAGATGTAGATCAATGTTTGTTTTAGTCAAATCCTGCAATGGACAGTGTATCTACTGAAAATTGCAATAACTTGTAATACTCCATTAGCATGCAACAAATATGTACAAATGATATCATAATCTCTTAGAAAAATGTATAGACGCTATAAGTTCTCAATTATTATTAGTAAAAATAATTAAATGTAAGTATTATATATTAACAAATAAAAATCAATCCGCGTTGTCAATAACGTCAAGAAAAAAAATTCTTATCAACGAAGAGACACCCAGTGAAATATTTTGTAAACAAACAATTCAATAAAAAAAAAAATAAGAAGAGACCTTCAGAGTTTTATGAGTAACACATTTAATGCATTCAACTATTTTTTGTTCCGTTGTTTTTCCAAAGGCGCTAACGCGAGGCACTTTAGGCGCACGCCCGACGGGTAGAGTTGCCTGCGCGAGGGAGTGCTCGCAGACTTAATAATATTAAAAACAATATTTTTTTATATATTGAAAAATATATATACATCGAGAGATACTTTTGAATTATAGTCAAAGACTGATTAATTTTCAAAGTGAAAACAAAAAAAAAAAAGGTATTGTTATATTATACTAAAAGAATTTTCCTAGCTACATTGTTCGCGTTATATATGAATATATTTTACTACACAGATGTGAGGCAATGTGTACTTTTGTAAATTAAAAATATTTTTAAATACATAAAAACTTACCTTAAAATAAAAGTAAATCTAATACCTTTGAAAAGCTCGTTACCTCAGACATTATACCGTTGACTTTTAATAGAGAGGTCCCCGCTTGCCGAAGCCGCTTGTTTCAGTTTAGTCGACATTTAAAAACATATTTTAATTTTAAAATATAGTTTAACCATATCCTTGTTACTGTCTCAGACTTTCACTCATTGTCTGACTTAGGTCTGACATAAAACGGCTATATATCAAAGGATATATTTTATTTTTTATCTATCTACTATACGAAATTAAAAACGTCTATTTATAAGAAAGAGCTTACGCGTAACATCCGGAAAACCGAATGATATTATAACAACGGCATCCAAAACCTACGATTAAAAATAATAGCTAATAGATTCATGCAGTCGCAGATTTTTTTTTGTTACGGAGAAATTTTTGGGAGGGGTGTTCCCTGCTGGAAGCGACTTTACGATGACGCAGCCAGGGCGATGGAGAGGCTCGTGTCCTCACCCCGCTGAGATATTTGTCAAGTATCTCTGCTCGGAGATGATTGGGTTTATCAACGGCACGCAAAGCTCTTGGGTAATTGCGTGCGGCAACTGGGCTCCTGTGTATTTCATACAAATATAATTATATAAAGCGGTGTTTATGCATCACCAAAATGGAACCATTAGCTTACTTATTTATTATAAATACACACCCTAAGTATATTTGTAAGTTGCAAGTAAGTGGAGATTCAAAAGGTATATTTGTTTGACATGAAAATGTCCAGTAGAAATATAATGAAAATTCTTTATTACGTGTTATAAATATTAAAATATAACTCAAGCTGGTAAAGCACGAATCAGAAAGTCGAGAAAAAAACATTGGGTTTTATTTTTGTAACTTTTACCAACATATCCTCCGGGACTACATTTATCGATAATAGTTGATAAATTGTTAATGTGTACTTAACCTGTTATATTATAATTATGTATAAGCCTAAGATGACTGTTTAATAAAGCCTGAATATGATGAGAAATTCGCCCCGCAAATGAATCAGAATGATGTAGAGAACGTGAGTACTGCCCAAAACACGCGAGCAGAGTGGCTTTTAGAGGTTTGTGTGATGGCTTATAGGTTTATACGCGAGCAGTACGTCCGCGACCGGTAACATGTTTATTTTATGTAGTCGGATAGCGGCCGACACTGCTTCTGTCCGCAGAGTGGACGATAACCTTAATCCGCCTACCTGGGCCAGGTAAATCACGTGACGTGTGTGCATCCCCGGGCCGGCGACTGCAATGTCGCAGATTCACGCGAGACTTGCCTTTAGAGTACCAGCAAACACATCAAATTAATCAAAGTATTCAATATTTTTGACGGAAAGTTGGATTTCATTTCAATATTTATAGTGATGTTACACGTTTAGTTAATTGACGCATCTAGTCACTCAAAAATGTTAGATTTGTTTACTACGTTATTAAAAGTTGCCTGTGTCGTTAAGTCATACTATTCTCAAATGCATCATGTGAATGTTGAGGGCGGTCAAACAATAATATGAAAGCTCTATTTCAAACTTCATTTTGTATCGTCTCATTGGGCGAGTTGTTAATTTAAAGCCTCACCAAGCAGCCTATGACGTCACCGAACTGTACTCTCCTCGGGAACGTTCAATCGAGTGACTGAAAAACAGCATGTTATTTAAAACACTGTACACTTAGACCCGATGTGTTATTGAAGTCCCTGCGAGCGTCCGATAAGGCCTGTGATTGATTCAACCGTGTCACCGTGTATGACGGCGCGTACGATTATGGATAGCGAATGTCCCGAGGTATGTTTCTGTTTTTTATAAGTGCCAAAGTTGATTTATCAGGATGTTTACTTTTTAAGGCCTCTGCATTATTGTCTCATGCGTTATTTTATTTTCATGCGATGGTCGTCTCGGCGCGGGTCGATTCGCGGGCTCATTTAAATGCAATCCCGCGCATGATGGACTCGTCCTCCGATATCTTTGTAATAAATATGCGAGATTACAATTTAATTTATGGCAGTTTATGCTAAAACTTAAGATAAAATGTAATATATTCTAACGTAAAAAACATTGTAAATGAAACCTTCGGAGATACTTGCTTGTAAAAAGGAAAGGATAATAAATATTTTTTATACTTTTGTAAATAACAATTTTTTGAGCCTTAATGTTGCAATGCGTGTTATCACTGTATTTTATGGAAGGTCTAATTAACACTCTATTAACTGCAACGGTGCAACTGTTTAAAAAAAGTCAAAGTAACAGTGTAAACAAAACAGTGACAAAGCTCCTAATAAACACTGTGAAGCGAGCTTTTATTCTTATCACTTAACCCTTAACTGCATGATTTTTTATTTTTCCGTGAAAAAAATCGTAGAGTTTGGAAATGATGTGTTATTTCAGGGAAAAATAATTAAAAAAATATTTTGTATATTTTTCATATGTTTTATAAGAAAAAAACAGAGTGCTACATATTGGTCACATTATGTAGTGGTAGATACATTCCTTTTAGAAATACAACGTAGCAATTGACTAAGGAAATAATTTTTTTTAAACGAAATAAAAGAGTGGTAGGTCTTAAATAGATCTTTATTGTATCAGTGGCAAAAATTACTTACAAATTCACAAAAATAATTCATTAATTGATTTATTTGAATACCTCCTAAAAGGGGTACTCTCGATAAAAATAGAAAAAAATGAAATTAAATTTAGGAATAAAAATTAAGATAAAATGGTAGTCAATTGTTCAGAATGCAAATAAGGACATACAGTGCAAGGATGACTTAAAATACGATACAATTATTCGTGGAATTTTATGAAGCAGTTATTCTTATTTGTCAGAGGTGCTCTCTGCTCTACCATAACTGCACTTAATACGAGATACACCGGTGCACTTTGGATATTTGCACCTCTGTCTGATCTCATGTATTGGCCAATGGGCGAACTCATCAGTCCTGATGTGAAGGGGCGGTGGCACATATTTGTTTGTCAACTAATAAATTTGGTTCTTTGGGAATGTTTGAAAATTTATAGGTCTCGATTATAGGTTTAATTTTGTGTAATTTGTCGTATTTATCATGATCTTTATCAACAATAGCAAAATTATCATTGAAATGGATAGTTGATTTTATTAATTCAAATTTGTTAATGGACAAGGCCGAGATTATGTTTTCTACACCGATATCAGGCCGCCAGTATGATCTCGTATAAGGCAATGGTACCACCGCCATGAATTGCAAAATTCCCAGGAATTTTCTGATATAAGTATTCGTTTTGTTTGTTAATGTTCCATATAAATTAGTTTTTTCGCATATATAGGAAATGAGATCTTCATCGATAAAATACTAGAAGAAATCCAATGGAGCCGTCGTTTTGATTATTTCATCTGCCAACTTTGAAGATCCTTTGAAATTCATCGAGTCTTCATCAAATTTTATATTCTTTTTTGCCCATAAAATCCTGGTGTTACTTATCTCTTTAGAATGAAATTTCAATGCTGGTTCAGGTTTTGGTTCAGGTTCTGGTTAAGGTTTAGAGCTTTGAATGATAGAACCCTCTTCATCATCAAAACTGTAGTCACTATCATCCCAATTTTCCATGATTTCCAATATTTCCTTTTCGGAAAATCGTTGATTTTTTTTATTCATTCTAAAAATATACGATAAAAATATAAAACAATTTCAATGGAACGTATAAATTGTCAAAAGTAGTAATTCAGTCACGCTTTGTAAATAATATATTAGGTACCACACAAACATAACGTGACCAATTTGTTACATAAAGAAAAATAACCATATCTCATAAAATACAAAAAAAAAACTAAATAGTAATAATGGATTATGAAAATAACTTACTTTGAAATGTTCAAATATTTTTTTCAAGTAGAAAAAAGATCTCCAATAATGTGTATCACTAGTTTATAAATCGCGTTTTCACTCAACCGCCAAAAATTGGCAAATGGCTTCTTGTAATATGGATTGTGTCTATTCTAGTGCTGTTAGTGGAAAAAAGTTGAACTAAATTACTTCGACAGGTACAAATTAATGGTTAAAAAATAAAATGGTTGATATCATGAGTTTTTATGGGGCTTTAAAAAAAGGTTTTACGGTTTGTGACCGTTCTGTTGTGAGATGCAGTTAAGGGTTAATCCAGTCCGTAATCACTGTTGACATGCACTCTCTCGCAAGAGCTTGTCAGGACACGAGCTGGCCTAATCCTGGCGCACACCCTGGGCGGGCTGGTCAGCATCAGGACCCCTAATGCCCAGGGAGCCGTGATGGAGGACGTTGGAGCAGCTGTCGGCGCCAGGCTCGGATTATCTCCATTTTGGTTGCTTTTGGCCGAGGTGATGGCACACTTTGTCATATAATAATGCATGTTTAAAATTTTAAGATAACGCAGCGTGTTTATATTGGATTAACTGTATAAAAAATATTGTTGACGTATAAGTTTATCAGTAATTATATAAATCCATTATTTTCACACATCGATTATACGCTTGCATACAAAGATTTTTTTTTTTGCTCAGTGAAGTATGGGTTCAAATCCAATGTCGCGTTGTCGTTGCCACGAATCTGCAGTTTACGTGAAAATCAAAACGATAAAATAAACAGTTCTCGCGAGAGGGTCGATGATCTTTCCTTGTTAAATATTTTTTTATTCAATCAGCGTTGATATTAAGTATCGTGCCGAACGTCTACGAACTTTACCAGAATCATGAAGTACGGAATTAGAAAGAACGCATTATATTCCACAAGAATATAACAAAAAGAGAGATGTACTTATTTTCGAGGAATATCGGTAGCCACACTAATAAAGCCCCATTGAGAAAATAAAGCTCTCATGCTGCCGTATTTTGATTCGACTCCAAAGAAAATCTGCCCGGCGTGCTGCGACGCGAGAGCGCACAAAGAGCTGACAAAATCGACAATAATCCGCGAGGCTCGGAGCCGTGAAAGAAAATCCGCCGGACATGGTCGTGACTCCTTCCGCCTTGGTCAGAGCCTGAATTCAAATCCCGCTGACAAAAGCGCCATATTCCTCTCATCACGTTTGGATTCGTCATAAGTATTCGTGGACCGTCGGGGCCCATTGTGGAGCAGCAGGCCATTGTCCGGTCCTCGCACGGCCAATGAGACGTCGACGTATCCCCGAGTCTCACAGAAGCCGTCGGCGTCGCTTCGATTCGTGTGCCCGGATTTTTCTATCAATTTTCCACCACTTACGAGGCTTCGTGGACTGTGCCCGCAACAATGGACGCTTTTGAGCGATTCGTATGTTTTTCTGAAGTCGTTTTTTTTTTGTGGGCGGATTGGATGAGACGGTCCGCTGTCGAATCGGCGAGCTGGGGAATCGATTCTTTCTCGTGAATTTTCGGAATGGGCTCTCGCGTTGGACTTGGCATTTGAAGCGATGACTTCTGTGACGAAAGTGGAGTTTGAGGTTAAAGGTGGTGATGGATTCCTTCCAGTGAGCCTGACACTTGAATAGATGCAGCTAAGTGTGAGTGACATGCTGTAGATAAAGATTTGAATCTTTTTTTTGGTATTCAGTATTCAATTGACGAATAAAAATCGAGATCTCCTCGGGCAAATCGGAGTGGTAATCATTTTGTATAAAGTATTTCATCAGTTTTTGCTTATTGATCTCAAAGGCGCGCGCCTTGGAATGCTTGCAATAGATTCGAAATAAAAACAGCTAATAAAAGAAGGAGGAAGAATTAAAAGAAGAGAAAAAAAAAACAAAACCATTATATATTGATTGAATGAATAATTGAAATGTTATAAAAAAGGCAGCAATCGTTAAACTTAGCAAATTATATTAAGATTAACAATTATTCCTGAAATCCAAAAAGTATTTTGACTCATAAAGTTACATTACAACAATTATTATTATTAATCAATCGTTTTCAAGTGTGACGTTAAAAAAAAGAAACACATTGAAATGGTTAAGTGAATACAAATAACATGCATACACAAAGTTTGTTCAGATATAAACATATTTTTATCAAACATTTAAAAAATATATAGATAGATGTAAGTTGTGAAAAATATCTAATATTAGTTTTTGTGATAATTTTATGCGAAAAATCACTTGTTATAATAAAAAAAATTATATAAGCACTAGGCGCAAAATCTGCGCGTTTTTGTAGATTGACTGTATTTGGGACATACTTTAATTAATAAAAAATAAGAGTATTAATGAAGTAGGACATGTTGTGTAATAGCTGTGTGTGTGCCGGTCCAGTCAGGTTGCTGCAATCTGCATTTATAAATAAACCATGATTGTATGTTTTGTAAACATCGAGAAAACTGCATAATCCTGCACTCGCCGTGTATAGAAGCAATAAAATATAAATTATCGAGTGATCAGTGACCGGCGTACATCACTTTTCAGAATCTATAAGTAACCGATGGAGTATTAATAACGTAAATCACATATCGAGCTGAGATTTATACAATGGCATCAATATGGGAATGAATTACATAATACAAACAAGTATTCAATTACCAGATTCAAATATTGAAATAAACACAGCAAAAACATGGATGGCTTATAAACTCGAATCATGTTTCTGATTTTGGTTTTGTAAGTCTCATTATTAATGATGCTTGATTGATTTTTTTCCTTTAAAATATTGAGTATTTTTGAGTGGCCGGATTAGCCGTGGATTATATGGGTAGAGATGGTCTATGCTTTGGATCAAAAGTCATAAATATGACAAGTGTGTTCGTTATAAGTACATAGCAGAGCCAAGTGCATCAGGAGGCTGCAGCGGCATTTAGCGAGCACACCTTGGTACTGGCTGATCCATGCCAAGGGTTAGAAATATAGGAAAGTATACTTGAAGTATAAGAAAAACTGCGATGTCACAATCTAACCGTACTCAAAAAATTAAAAAAAGCATATATGATTAAATATGGGTAGGAGATTACTGAGAGTGTAAGCACTTTCGCCTTTTTAGGGCTTAAATAACGGGAGGATTATTTGCAGCTTTTAAAGCTTGGTTTTTTTTTGTGAAAAGAATAAATCGTTTGAGAGATTGTAAAGTATTATTAAAAATTGCTTTTGACCAGAATTACACCAGTTTAGGATTCACTTGTCAGGAACCGTTGAACTCTATTAAGGCAGTTGCTCCAACCGGACACCAGAGGCAGTCCATTATCTGGCGAAATCGTGTCATTTAATTAATTTAATTGTCACTTTATTTTTCTATATCGAAAGTTGATTTTTTTACAGAGTACATATTGAAAAAACTATAAATTATATTTCTCTATTTTTTATTATTTAATTAACGTCAATTTTCAGGGTAAAATGAAATCTTGAAGATGTTGAAAAATTGGATAAAATGACGACTTTTCAAAACCAAAGTTTGTTTAAGATTTTATTTTTAAATTTTTTTAAATTAATAAGACGCACATGGTTTATATTTAATCTTTTAATTCCAATTGAAAAAAAGACTTTTAAATGTTTAGGATTCTTGGAAAATGTACCGGACGAATCACCAAATTCCTACACTTCAATCGGATAAACACGTATTTATCATATTAATAGTAAATTTATAAGAAATAAAAATATATTGTGTTCGGAAGAAGGGATGTATCAAACTTTTTGCATTTAAATATTTTTGATTGGTGCAGTCGATTTTTCGCAAAATGGACTAGAAAATGATAAAAAAAAAACTCGATTATGGGACCTAGACCTTTAAGGTTTGACTACAACTATGCTAAGAGATAACAATATTTCAGGAATAAAATAATTTAAGTTATAACTCATATGAGTCTTGAGAAATGTGGTCACTAGAGGCGCGTAGTCTGTATAAACAAAACATTTTTTGAATCCTTTAATAATAAATACTTATATTTTTGTTGCATATGTAATACACAACCCAATTAAATGATTTGTATAACATTGATATATTTGGTTTATGCACAGTTTAAATCTCACAGCACACAGCTCTATACTACCGCGAGTACCTATATAAAGATATATTCATCACTGTGATGAATAACGTATTAAATTTGAGTACATTGTCAGACACTCTATTGATATGCTTTCAGGAAGCCAGTATGAAAAGCGGGGGGGAAAAAAGCGCAAAGAGGCGGCGTTCACACCTGAGCGTATCATCTCACACTGAATGAAAGCCTTTCAAGTCGCCGCGGCCATTACGTGCGCCACTGAGCCTCGGCGACCAGCGTCTTCATTATATGCCGAGGTGACAATAAAAGCGAATTAACCGCCATAAAGGCGGCTAACAGCGGTAAGCACCGACGAAGAGCGCTAAGTCCACGCTCTTTACGGCGCGGATGTGAGCCGTCAACGATGAGATCTGAATTTTTCTCGTTGAGGTTATCCAGCTAGCTAGTAAATACTGAAATTATTCATGGCAACTTTTCATAGAAATCGTTGTACCTGACCCTCTTGATACATAAATATTACATATGTCTACTTTTTGATTAAACGTCAATCATATGCGTATTTATTACCCATTG
Organism: Atopsyche davidsoni; assembly: GCA_022113835.1. Classification (NCBI taxonomy): domain Eukaryota; kingdom Metazoa; phylum Arthropoda; class Insecta; order Trichoptera; family Hydrobiosidae; genus Atopsyche; species Atopsyche davidsoni. The sequence goes on along the minus strand of JAILWY010000006.1, from coordinate 703,989 downwards.
CGGGTTTATTATATTATTACTAATATGATAAGGCACATTAGTTCATACATAGAAGATGATTTAAAGAAACTCTCAGAAAAATATCATCGTGATTTGTGTGGGATTTGAACTCACATCCACAAATCACGCAGAAAAGATTTTTAATAATATCCAGATGGGACTAAAATCGCTTCACTTGTTACTTTGTTCAAAAAGTCCAGTGCTTGCAAATCGCTAAATATTGGTTGGCCTGGGCACATTGGTTCATATGTAGAGTATGAGTGTTAAAAATTCTCGATAAACGGAAGTGATTCGTTAGTACAAGGGTTAGTACACCGGCCATGTAAGCCAGGGGATGTGGGTTCAAATCCCACACAAATCACTATGATATTATTCTGAGAGTTTCTTTAAATCATCTTCTATGTATGAACTAATGTGCCTAATCATATTAAGAAATTCAATATTTTTGACAGAGAGTACTTGGTGGAATTCCATTTCACGTTGGCATTATCAAACTCTCTGTTTGATAATGCCAACGTGAAAGGTTGGCGAAACCGGTCACTAATAAAAATGTGGAAAATCACTTAAGTATTTTATTCAAAAATATCCTAATCATATTAGTAATAACATAAATTAAAAAAATAAATTATATATTCTTTTTTGAAAATGGCCCCAGTTGCATGGCCGAGAATTCAATTAAATAACAATGACTTTTTAAAAACCTGTGAAAACGAAACGAAAAGCTCCGTTTTATAATAGTGCATATCTATGAGTTAAATTGATGAAGAGGGGTCTGGGCGGTGAGGTGGTGATCGTGTGTCACATGTTAGCCGCGAGGCCCGCCTTCCCATGGCGAATCCCCGGTTTCCAATCTCCATGCGCTGTCGTCAGGCCCTGGCCCCGGAATTCCGTGCCCGCGATGTGTCGCATCATCTCGTCTGCTCCACAGACGTCCGTCGTATCCGAGTGTTTCGGTTTTTGTTTCGTTTTTTTTTTAATTTTATTTGTATCGACGGGTATTTAGAAAATGCTGCGCACGCGTGATGTGATGGCATTTCTTGTATCTACTTCTATTTGATGATTTATGTCGTTGGTGTGTAAAAAAAACGAAAATAAAACGAACCGTATAAATGCCCGATTTAAAATTAATGATTTCATCGCCAATTGCTTATTTTTACAAACAAATGCTTTGGAAGCTTTTTGGGTTGAGTTTATTTAGTATATGTGATATTTTATTATCGGCTATATTATTTTTGTTTTAATACGTAATATAAAGTTGCGAAACAAGGCAGAATTGAAATTGGCTAAATCGAAATATAAAACAGTCATATTAGTGCGTTTCAAAAACCATGTATTCTCATAGTGGTCTGAATCAACCCCAAGGACTTGATAACGATCTGCAAGGGGTACCGTCAGCACAAATATTTAAGTTTAAGTAATTGTGTTAGTAAGTATTCGCATTGAGGTTGCAGCAGATTAAATTAAAAGTTCATTATTATTTACATTGAAATTTTCCATGTGGCCAGTCTACAAAAACCTCTACAACGGCTGTCAAAAACACTTTTGAACAAAAACAATATTATGGTGTTTTTTTTTTACGACAAATAAATAAAATCAGAATGTGATTCTATAATTTGGGGACCTTTGCCCTTAAAGCATGCGAATGATATATATTTATTAAAAAAATAATGTTGGGATATACGATGCTGGGTCTTTATGCGTTGAAACAAGTACTAAGGTACTTAAAAATAAATAAAATCAGAATGTGGTTCTATAATTTGGGGACCTTTTCCCTTAAAGCATGCGAATGATATATATTTTTACTAATATGATTAGCCACATTAGTTCATACATAGAAGATGATTTAAAGAAACTCTCAGAAAAATATCATCGTGATTTGTGTGGGGTGTGAACCCACATCCCCTGACTTACATGACCGGTGTACTAACCCTTGTACTAACGAATCACTTCCGTTTATCGAGAATTTTTAACAATCATACTCTACATATGAACCAATGTGCCCAGGCCAACCAATATATAGTGATTTGCAAGCACTGGACTTTTTGAACAAATGTGCCTAATCATATTAGTAATAATATAATAAACCCGTAATGGGTAACAAATACGCATCTGATTGACATCCAATCCAAAAAATAAGGCATATGATATATATTTATTAAAAAAATAATGTTGGGATATACGACGCGCTGGGTCTTTATGCGTTGAAACAAGTACCAAGGTACTTAATAGCTAAATATGAAGGTAATAAATCACAGGGAAAGAAATGTCATAAAGTAGTGTGTTCAAATAGCAGCGCTCCTGAGCGGCCGTAAACAACGAATCTGAAGGCATTCGCCGTGAGTCAGCGGCGCTCGGGACACCTGGGCGGCGTGCCAGGAATGCTACTGCGCCGCCACTGAACTGACCAAGCACTCCGAGACCAGAAGAGGGAGCAAGGGAAGAACATGGAGAACCTTCAACTGACCCCACCGAACAAATCTACCATGATACTTAGAACAGCACTTGGAGATAGCGAGAAGAAGTAATCCACAGAGCTCCATGCATGTGCTGTATAAGATGATAAACTGTTCAACCAGTTTCAACCCCAATTTGTTGACCAGTCAAATATGTTTATTTAAAACCGTAATAGTTTAATCCGAACTGCACTAGATTAATCAGAAGGATATGTACAGACAGTCAAAAACCACGTTGACGCTATACCAATTCATAGCATAAAAGTAAGTAAATCTGAAGTTCGTCTATATTATATAAAATACTCATTAATTTAATTTAAAGCAAAGCGTTTGATAAAAATATTTGTGACAAATATTCACAGAAAGGTTTTTGGTTTGGAAATTTAGTGACAAGTTTTCAAAATACGGTTTTATTGGTTGTGTGAGGTCTCTGTATATATCTAAGGTACTGGTGCCATATGGGGAATGTAAAAGGAATGGTATCGATACGATTTGTAGGAATAAGTGGTGTGGTGATTGGGTTTTTATTGGAATTGGGACAAAAGGGTTTTTGGTTCCTATCGCGCCGGAGACTTCTTTTTGAGCATGATTCATCTAAAATGTACCCTCACGCGTATCTCTAACCGTTTACTAAGTATCTAATAGCAACTTTTAGTCTATCAATACTTTTACATCGAGTAATGTCAAGAAATACAGTTATCTTGGCTGGCTTACACGACACTAAAGATAAATAATTTTTTTACATTATTTTATAAATATGAATTAAAATAAGTAAATATAACAGTTCTCTGCATTGCAGGTTTTATAAATTCTTTGCTTGACGCTATACTTATGCTACACGACCCATTCATTGATCGGACCGTTGCATCCCTACTTCGCAATATCTCGCATTTGCGGTGAGGGTTTCCAAGTATTTATCTTCAAAATCCCAGAAAACAGTAATTACTTAAATAATTGATTTTGATGCGAGCAGACACAAAAAATATCAAACATCATCTTATACAAAACCAAGTTTGGTTAACTGTGTATAATGACGTCACTTGTGAGAATATCCCGTTATTTGTGATTAAAGTGTTACTGACAGAAGACGGATAATATCTTCTTACGATAAGATGATGTCTAAAACGTTTTTTTATTGAAAGGTCTAATAGCAGTTTGAAATCAAAATGTTAAGAAGTTAAAGTAATAAAATTATGCTAATATTGCTCTGGATAAAATTGCTTGGTAATATGAACATAGTGAGTTGGGTAATAGAATCTATTATAGTATTTACAATAGCCGATAGATTTCTCTCTGCAATTGGCAATAGGTTTGTTATTAAAGCCGAGAGAAACAAAGAAAGGAACGAAGCCATATTTCACCGAGATTGTTAAGAGTGGACGCAAATGCTAGTCTTTGTTTCTACAGCGGGGTAGAGCGACTCAATCATCGCCTGACCTTTGTGCGAAGCGGGCACTTCTGGCCAGGAAACGAATGAAAAGTAGAAAGTTAAGACACTCAAATGTCACCCCGTAGGTCCGGAACGCATCGATCATCAAACACGGTCAAGGAATACGAAAAATATTAATAAAATAAAGTACAGTGTACATGCATGCAAAAACAATAAAATATTGAGTTCTAAATACTGTTCTCTGAACAATGAACGGTGAGAAATATATATGTTATAAATATTTTATTGATCAGTTCGGTGTGTTTGTAAATTAATCAAAATTGAATCAGATACACATTTCTTTCAACAAAAAAACTTTCGAGCACCAGATTTTATTGGTATTTTACCAAAGAGCCTTCAAAAGCAAGTGAATAAATTAGATTGATAAGCCCAGAATCTGAGGAATTCCAATAAGCGATGAAGGTCCCTCGGAGTGGCACAATAAAAGCCGGTGACAGAATGCGAGGCGCCATGAGTCGAGGCCTGCTCCCCGAGGGGTGGAACACTCGCCCAGGGTATTTAATGCACATTTTATGAATAAAACCACACCATGGGTGCCTCAATAAGACTTTTTAATATCAATATATTATATGAGGTTGCAAAACGAAATATTTTTTTATATGATAAATTGTCGATAAGACAAAATTCATCGGCTTGGCAGATCGATACCACGATAATAATATACTGAGTAAATGATGAAAAATAGACTGTTGTAAAACGACGAAATCAAAAAAGGGATTCAAACTAACATTTGATGGCTATCATTGCCTAGTGGTGCTTTGATTTTGTTGGACTAAGCTTGAGCAAGCGTGGCCCAGAAACCTGTAAAATGCAGGCAAATGTAGGTAACATATCCTACATAAGCCTTTAATTACAACTGTTTATTTCGTCTATTTTGGAGTTTAAAAATAATTTATAATTAAAACATTTTTCCCGGATTTAAGCCCCAGTCTTTTTCCTGCTGATCCCTGGACTGAAAGGTTGAGTGTTAGAACAGTTACAAATAACAACAGAGGTAGGGCTCCGTCCCCGAGTATCCACCCAGTCCGTACCTCAGGTACTGTCCGCTTCGAGTGGTCCATTGATTAAAGCGATTGATTTATACGCGGAACAGCATTCGGGGCAATTAGCGCGTGGATTATTAGAGCGAATAAAGCTGGTGTACGGCTGAGGCGGGAGCGTGTGCCGGCGCATGTGAACAAATTTAGTGGAATGACCCGACAGCTGTGCGGAGTTTCGCTGCCTGCATGCGCTGCACACTAGGCAAGCCGATAGCATTCTCTTCAGCTTTAAGCAAAACCACAAAAAAACATCAACTGGTTCATTACCGATCGTATTACAGTTATTACATTGCGCAATCATTAAAATGAGAATATCTAAATACATTGCGTATCGTCGACACCTCCAGGCGTCCAGCTCTTCCTGCAACGCTTGCCGGATCGCGAAAATGGATTGGTAATTAAATAATCGATACAATGGCGGTTAATACCGTGGGGGTGTCGACCTGCGCTGAAAAATGGCGAACAGCAGCAACCAATTACTGAAGCCCGGAGTGATTGTGCAAGGGAGGGGCTGTCGACGGTAGATGGCAGTAACTGTGACAACTTTAACGGATATCCTTTGAAACAAATAACCATTATTTAGTTTATACAAGTAATTACATGTATAAATAGGATACGTCTATTCTTTATTGACTCGTAGTCTAGTGGCAAGCGCAAATGCTTGTAGATCGTAAGATCCTGGTTTTAAATCCGAGCGGAGAAATGTTTTTTTTTTTTAATTTTATTAAAACATATATAAATCCTGTGTGTTTCAACGGCAGTGAAATACTTAGAGAAAAAAAACTATACGAGCTAGCTATTTATTTTAACATCGAGACAAATGCTTATCAAATCAGAAATCATCTACTATGGTATTTAGCCATACGATGTTTACATCTAAGTTATATTTTGTGGTATTCCGGTAAAATTTTAAAACCAAATGGTATATGTAGACAGCTTTACTGAATTGCGTTTATTTATGTGTGCGCTACGTACCTACGCGAAGTTCAGATTTATGTCCTATCAGACCACGCGAACGGAGTAAGTCAAGTGTAACCAAGTCACGCGTAAAATTTATTAATAAGCCGATTCGATTGATTCATTCAACTGTATGGGTGTATAATGCTGATCTATTGTAAATTAACACAAATTTAACTCGATGTTTTATATTACTAATATAATTCGAAAACAAGAAAGCTATCAGCAACAGAGCGAGCCGCAAAAGCACAAATGATTATGAAATTCAGGTGTTCGCCGATTCTAGTCCGCAAGGTGCAGCGCCCGCCTCCCACGAGAATACCTGCGATATAGAACAAAAGCCCCACACAAATCAATCGCGACTGGAGCAGGTGAGCTACTCCGGGCCGCCCACCCGGGACACGAGCCGCGAACCTCCCGACCGGCCGAAGATAATTTAATTCTGTTTCTGCTGTTTACCCAATGAAACGGAGCCGGTAGTACAGCGACAAGTTCTGTGCGTAAATCACGCCTAATTCACTGCCTTAGATTAGATAATGCTACGCCACTCAGTTACTAATAAACGAATTATGTACAGAACTTATTACCTGTATTACGCCGGTAATACGCGTACGAAGTATCTTAAATCTAGTGTATATTTAAGCTGTGGAATTAAAAAAGAATTTTTCCCTAACCAAATTCTATCACCTAAGCCACTTATGATCGGTTTATATCGTTTTGTAAAACAGTCCTAAGAAATTATATAAATATACTAAATTAAAATAAAAGCTCTTAAAAGTTAATTTTTTTTAATCCCAAAGAACTTGTGATGTATGTTCATATTGAATTCGAATTGGAAAACCTGATCTGTTCAAAGCTGCCTCTGGAGTTTTAAAATTATTTTATTTTGTTAACACCCAGATATCTGCCTTATTTACAAGCTTGTTTTGTAATGAGATTAATTTTTTTTTTCTATAATAGTACTGTCTTATTTATTTGGAAGCGAACGTACTATTCAGATAACATATGGAAAACATTTTGTGTATATAAAAGTAAATAATCATTACAAATATTCGAAGAATTTTTATAGTGACGTATTGAAGTTGTATTCTCATTCGTTAAATGACTACTTGCTTCTCGGATATTCTTTAAACTAAAAATCAAGCATTATACTCTTGAAGACTGCATTTCATCTAAAAGTTTCTCAGTAAAATATGTACAGTACACATGGATCTGTATAGAAAGCTCGCGTATGAACAGTTTACAAATATCGTGGTACATGAGATTTGCATATCTGTATAGTAGCGAGTATTTATTACGGAACATTTCAGAAAATTACGGAACGCATCTCTATTTTTTCAGTTTGAATTTTTTTAAGGGTGGCATTCTGTAGAATGCATCAACCGCACAAAGCGAGGCCTGTTGTAAATGTTCACTCGGCACGCAGAATAAATTATAGGCAGCTACTTGCATTATGTAAAACAGAATCACATTGGTTTTATTGACCTATCTTATCGGCGATGTCATTTAAACGCGAAAGAGTAAAAAGACTGGACTGACGCTCGTACGGGCACTGCCCGGCCGGCCTGTACAGATTAAGACATTTGCCTGTCAGGAGAGAACAAGATTAAGTAATGCAATGAATGTAAAGCAAATGAATAAAACATTGCATAGGATATTTTGCGTACTAAATGCATCGCGCCGGGCAGGCGATGTCTGATATGTGCCGAGCTCTGCCGCAGCGGATATAAAACGTCTCAATGCGGCTTCGAATTAGCATAGACTTAACAAGCTAATGACGAATTAAGTAACCGACGTTAAACGACTGCTCAATCGGTTGGGCCTCAAAGTAATATTTTATAGCATTTTTCATAAATCTAAAATAAAGTATCACTGTTGAAGCAAGTGCAAAAATAAGAGCTTTCAGAAAACTTATTTCAATTTTTTTTACATCATGACGAGAGATATCTTGTTGTGTTATAGGATAGATAATTAAACATTTAGCTTTAAATAATAAATTTGCTCTAGGTTTAAGGAGACAAAAGCTATTTACGATTACGTTTTATGTAATTACTTTGTCTACAATTAAGCAATTCATGAAACGTAACAAGCCCAATACAACTATTTGTACCAATATACTAACCTAACCCAAAACGATACGCAATAATATTTTTGATAAAGCTTTGACCCCAATGACATTGTAGTTATAACGAGCACAGCTTTATATCAGTGACATGCGGTGAAGGCATGCAATGTACGTAAGGCTGTATGAGAATGTGGTTAATTTCTGAAACTAAGGGTTTTTTTTTTCTTTTTATTTAATATTTATAGGACAGAATCTCTTAACACACTTTAAGCGGGTAAACAAATTGACTAAAGTGATTTGCGTAGCGGGCAAAATTCGCGTAAAATTGCGCGTGTGAAATCTAGTCTATACACTCTTTGATTTTTTTTTCTTCCGTTTAGCAACTCCGAGTTAATAATGAGAATTTTGTAATTAAATTAAATGTTATTGTTATACAATAGCTTATATTATATTTATATTTTAAGCCGGTAACCAAATTGACTAAACTGATGTGCGTGGCGGGCAAAATTCGCGTAAAATTGCGCGTGTGAAATCTAGTCTATACACTCTTTGATTTGCATGTAGTCAAATAAATCGTTTCCTATAAAAAGTTGAACCACTTCATACACACTCTGCGGATTACTTGGCACCACAACACCACTTTGTCCTAAAAATTGTTCAATAATTGGAGGATTATCATTCTCTGACCTCTCCACTTCTTCATTGTCACTTTGTTCAGAATCACTGGACAGTATGGGTAGAAGTAACGTTGACGAGTCCTAAACAAAAACTACGAGCTGTAAACCTAAAGAGTAAAATGACCTTCTGCCGCTTTTAGCGTAAACACCCCGCGTTCAGACAGCAGTCCGCGAAACGGGTACCAGTACCCGCCCCGCCTCTAGTGTATTAATATCAAAACTATGTCATTATTATACATAGCTACTAACATGCTTGTAGATTTTCCCACATCATATCACACGCCGCCAAGCAGGCGAATGCTGTTTCGACTGCTTCCTTTGTTGCCGGCGGCACTACATAACTACACAAATAATACGTTGATACATAACCTACAACACCGACATAATTCAGTCGAGTACTGTACAATTTACAATTGGCGGCCCAGTTTTTTGGCCAGCCTTGACAGTCGCACAACAATGGGCGAGCATGTGGCCGCCGAGACTCGGCAAAGACCCGCGGAACTAACGAGGGTACATTCCTGACCAGATAAATCAACGTAATTTATTTAATTAAGCATTGTCAGGCGGGTGGGCGGTGGGCGACCGATATTTGCGGTCCTGTGTGATAACTGCCCGTTTGAAAAACTGTCACGATAGTTATCTGGCGAGCTAGAAGTTAAGTCGATATCGCCTGCAAGGCTATACTACTTGTTTCCAGATAAATTGCAGTGGTAATCTGTTTTTTTTTATATACGCAACACAGTGGAGCAATATCTATACAAATGTGACGCATGTCTTGTGGGCGTAATATAAGTCGTAAAAAAAAAAAGCACATAGAAAACTTGTATATCTATGTCACACGGATAATTTACAATATTATCTTTTAAACTGATTATTATAGCTCGGTAAATGTAGTTTTTTTAAAGTACTCGATTATGTAACTATAAATAAATAACAAGGTTAAAGATAATGCTGCTTTTTTTCACTGTGACAGAAAGAGCTTTTTCGCCATTCAAATGCATTGCCAATTTCTTTAAGTTTGTTTTACTTCGAAGTAATTTCGTGGATATCTAAAAATTTAAAGGTATATTTGTGATGTTTTATTCTACAAGAGTAAAAGGCCACAAGGAAAAAAAGGTAAATCACAGAAAATCTATATGAAAAGTTTTTCTTTCTATCGGAACTCTGTATATGGTATGTAAGCAACAACTGGGCCACAAATATAACGCTTTTTCATTACCTATGCCAAAGCATCTGAGATTATCTTTGTTAAATTAACAAAAGTAGAAATATTTTTTCTTTATACTTTTAAATATAACTTAAGAGTTAGTATTAAGTTTGAGTTTGGTTCAAACCTACAAAAACGTGATTTTTTGAATGTAAGAACATTGGGAGTTATATTTTAAAAAACAAGATTTTAGTGTTCATCTTATAAAAATATTTCCAGTGAGTAAAAAATATAGAAAACTTAATATACGATAAATTCGTCCGGCCATTCAAAAAATGTTAACAAACCTACAATTAATTTATGAACCGTATAAGAATATACAATATCAAGACATAATTAATAGTAAAAAAAAAAGAATAGTTGATTAGAAAAATCACAGATATAATTTATGGCACAGCAACACAATGCTCTACAATACTTGTATCATTATTCAGGCGAAAAAAAAATGTCAGCGAAATTAACATAATGTCATTGAACATAAATAAATATTATTTCGATTATTAGAACGGATACCGTTCCTTACAGTTACAAATATCACTCGATTTGTAGGCTACGATAACAAAGGCAAAAAAATATTAATGTACATTGGTCATTGTAGCCTACATTATCTGACATGTTGTGGACCACACGCGGACCGGCGTTGCGGAGCCGCTGAGGCGGCAAAGGTCCTATGATAAATGATTCTCCAATACGTGAACCAAACCGGAATGTACACAGCGACAAGTCAGGGTTCACAGGCGGCTTGCTCAGGCTGCACGAGATCTAGATCCGATACCTGCCACGGGCACTGCTGATTCAGAGCCTAACTAATTCAGCCAGACTCATTCCGAGCGGATAGCGTGGAGTTAGTGACCCAAATACAGCAATAAAAAATACTAATAAAACAATCAAGTTTGGTTTAAGTTAACGTTTTCGAGTTGACGACGCACTTACTTGAAAACCCCCGTAACTTAACTTTGCGGGTCCTGCAAGTCTGTGCATAGGGTTGATTCAGATAAAGACTCAAACACGTGTTCCCTGGGCGCCTCATTGTTGACGACTAATGCGGGAGTTTATTTTTATCATAGACACTAATACAATATTATGACAAGCAGTGGCTGGCCGTCCCTACACTAACCGTATAGAAGATTGCCATTACCTACTACATCACTCTTTAGTAGTTTGTAGTCAGTCACATATATTTTTCATAAATTTATATAAACATAATTTGGTGTTAACGTATTTTATTTGAACTATAAATTACATTACAGGATACATTAAAGCTTTCATCGTTTATTTCTGAAATTCCAAAAACCCTTCATTATTTTTTGGTTTATTATCTAAAAATCCACTGCACACTAATGATATTTTTCACAGACTTTCAATAGACTTTTCTTCAAATCAAACAATTGTGTTGCTTCCTGCTTTCGTCTGCATTATTTTTTTTCGTATTGTATAAAATAATAAGAATTTTATGTATTTGTCTCGAGAACTGTCGACAGTCATAAGTATTCAAATAGTACGAATACACTTAGACAGAATCACTTCAGTTAACACGGGGTGATTGTAGGGTTGACGCAGTTCTTGGATTGCTTATGACCAAACAACGAGATATACGTTTTTTAAGTCTCGTTTATTGAAATTATGTTGTCGTACATTCGTTACAAGCCACTTAACAGGAACTGGAGTTATGAGGGAGTATTTGCGCGCTGCGTTCCGTCGTTATCGCCGATGATCTCCCTGGGCTGGAGATAATCGAATTAGTCATGACACTAATGCTGCGGTGTCTCGTACTAATCGTGGGCCCAGTTGAATTATATTGTTTAGTATGGCAAAGATTTGTAAACTGGTCGGTAATTCAATAATTCAATTACTTCATAAAGTTCACCTGGCTAAAATTTATGGAGATTGTAGTAATCGTATTTAGAAATATCATCGGATTCTTAGATTTATGACTATATTTGCAATTGTAAAAATAATAATTTCGATGAATGAAATGCAAGCCATCAATTTGGAATTCGCCTATCAACACAAAGTCGGCCATTTACCTTACAGATCTTGCAAGTAGAAATTTCACGTATTTATAAAGTTTTGTTATGTGCAACGGTATATGCTTTTATAATTTGAAATCAAAGTTTTCAGTATTTTTTTTTCAATTGTGTCATATGTTAAGCCGATACGTTTGCAAACGTATGCCAATACATTTGATCATTGATATTAGCTCCGCTTTCAGTCTAGTTTACAAATAAATTTGATCCAAACATGTCATCAATATTTATAACCGTTGAGTTGCGTAACAGTATCAGTAAAAAAAAAACACACTTAGAGATCAAGCCACTAGGCCACAGAGTTTAGCCAAAAAATAATATTTTGCTCTCGCCGTTTTCGGTGTATGTTGTTGGCTTAAAATGTATGTATAAAAAAGATATCCTGGGATCTTTAAATCAATAAGAATATGCCGAAACAGCTGACAGATATGAGTACAGTAAAGTATCTCCGTGGATGTGGGGCGCCGCGGGGCAGGGCGGGCGGCGGACACTTTAGCGTTTAGCGGACAATGGGGGCCGAGTGGCGGAGCCCGCGTCCTATCTACCTCAGTCCGACTATACAGGGTGACTCACATACATGCAATTAATAAAAAAAATAACGCATAAAACAGAACGATCACTTAACGCTAGATAAGCGTGAAATACTGAAATCATAAATGCATTTTATGTCTCGCTGAAGAAAATATTTAAATTATGGTCTTTGAATACTAAAACTGAGAGACGTTTTAGAACAGTTACAGAAGCATCCATGAAAGGGTCTAAATCGTCATGCCAACGAAATGAAATATTTTAATGCTAATAGTAAATTACATTCACAAATATGTGATATTGTGAAAGTGTACATCACGATAATTGTTGAGCCAGTGCGTCGCTTGAATTAAGATATAGCAGTAAGTTAGATTTAAGGGTGTGTATATAAAAAAAATCACAAAAAAACAGACGTAAGTTTTATTTCGCATCTGAAGATGGCCAAGTTCTCGGCTCAAAACTAGTTATGCATTGAATTAAATACATACAGTCTATATAAGTTAAATACACTAACGTAACAAAGATGCTTGATTCTGTTACGGACGTCGCTGTATACAGGAATACCTGCGGGATTAGCTTTGAATCAACCCAGCTCCTAACGGGTCATGGAGTGATGAGAAGTTATCTCCGACGACACATGCCCTTGTGATGATATTACTCCACAAACAGTGATCCACCTTGAGGGTTCATGCCCCATCTTTGGCCTTCAGAGACACCACCTGGAGCCTCTGCCTGGATGACCTGAAGTCAGTGGCGAGACACCCACAGTCACTGGATGGTTTCTTGAAGCGTGTCATCGAAATCATAAAGAAGATAAACCGGGGGGGGGGGGGGGGGTGTAGCTTCAGTCACTCCCATATATAGCACAATTTCGATCGACTAGTTTGGAAAGTTTCCACAAATTGTGATGACAAACCTTGTACATAACAAGCAAGGTACCAAAACTATAAAAAAAAAATATTAAAGACACTAAGGCTTCGTTTTAACAATTATATAAAAAAAAAAACAATAAAATCGTTATGCTGAATTTACGTTTTTGAATAATCTGAATAAATTCAATATATATATTTTTAAACGTAGTGATGAGTGAGGCACCCAGTATCCGGACTGGGTGCGTACACACACGTCCCGGTGCGTGGTAGGAGGCGGCGCCGAAGCCTCGCGTGTGCTTATCTCAGCGCACGCATCGACAGAGGTCCCAGGCCGGAGTGCTTTATTGGGAGCTGGTCGCGCCGCTCCGGCCCCGGCACAACAAGCTCGCGTCTTGATGGATTCTGTAATGCCGGGCTGGTGAAATTGTCGAGGCGATAACGCACGCGTAGCGACAGCTGGATGATGGACGACGAGCGGAAATATGGACCATTGTACTCCCGTTCAAGGGCAACCGAACGATGTGAAATATATATATATTTTAATGTGACAAAAAAATATATTTAAAACATTAGAAAGTTTGATATTTTAACAAAACAACACATAGCAAAGCGTTTGAACGCATTCACATACAATTGCGGCTGTGTTCATCTTAATGTATCTCTAGGATCGTCCGTCATTTTGAACTTGTAGACAATTTATAATTTGAAAAGAATTGATAAAAAGCTTACTGCTCAACCCGGATTTGAAACCAGGACCTCACGGTGAGTAAGCTAGCGCATAAGTCACTGAATCACGAAGGGATTAAGGCTGTATGCTCTACTGAACAAATCCTACTAATACGATAAAGAGATAGAGTAACGACATGTTCTGTTCGCGCTTAAACTCAACATCTCTTTGGTTCATGAGATATGTCAATGATATAATGCAATATTTAATAAATATTATTACAGATATAGATAAGATTTATATAACGAGACCTTCAAAAAACTTGACGTATCCTTGTTAATAAATCAGAAATAGTTTATATTTCAGTTTGATTTATGTCTTTTTATGATAAAATAAAAACCTTGGCTTGTTATTAGTATACAATTAATAATGAATCGAAATATTTAAAAGACAGAAATTAAATAAAAGAAATACGTCTAATTTTGATTCATACGTTGTAAATATAATATGCCTTTCTATAGGAGGAATGAATTTAATAGTGAATAACAATATCGAGAGTGTTTCAAGGAGATTTAATTGACAGAGTATCTATCAGGAGAACACAAATGCATTCCATCTACATATTGTTAGCGAGAATTACGGCATGCGTACAGTAATAAATACCTGGAGATCAGAGGGGCAGCGGAGGGTCAGCATGTCGAAATGCATATTGTATGGACTTATACGGTCCGTCAGGCGCCGCGCTACCTCGCACACTCGGGGAGGTTCACCTGGTAATGCCTTCTAATATGACTCGGGTATATCTCAAGCTGTCTGATACGAGTATTATATATTATACTGTGATTATATAATAAACACGTGCAATTGATTTCTAATTCACGTGGCATGATACATTAGCTGTTTTTTTTTTTTTTTTAATTTTGGCAAGCTGTATGTTCAAACAGATCTTACACGCCTTTGGCTCGCTAAAATTCATTAATCACTGATAGAAAATCGTTGCACGTCTAAAAATTGCATTGTTTTGCTTATAATAAGAATCAATTACCGAAGTTAATTTTCATAATTGAAAACGGTATATTTTCGAGCCGCAGGACCTCAAAGCTAAAGCAGGTCCTCTTAATTGCAGCTAAAATAATAAAAGTCAACATATTTGCATACTATTACTAATATGATTAGGCACATTAGTTCATATATAGAAGATGATTTCAAAGAAACTCTCAGAAAAATATCATCGTGATTTGTGTGGGATTTGAACCCACATCTCCTGGTTTACATGACCGATGTACTAACCCTTGTACTAACGAATCACTTCCGTTTATCGAGAATTTTTAACAATCATACTCTACATATGAATCAATGTGCCCAGGCCAATCAATATTTAGTAATAATATAATAAACCCGTAATGGGTAATAAATACGCATCTGATTGACCAATCCATAAATAGATATATATATATATATATATATTTGCATACGTTCAATTAACTAGGATCTTTTAAGTTTATTTTTGTTTCCATCATAGTTTCAGAAAGAAACGTGAAGTTTATTTGACCACAGGACTTCGGCTTCGCTAGGGTCTCTTCTGAAGTCTATTTTTGGTAAGTATATAGTAAAAGTAAAAGGCGGAGTCTTCACACAGCTGTGCCGAGGTACAGGGAGTACATCTGGCCGCGGGTCTCAGCCAGGGGCGCACATCCCCGGCTAATTAGGCCGGCAGATTGGTGGCGAGAGATTGCGGACCGTCATTGTTTTGCTTTCGGCCTTCGAGTGTTGGCCCTTTCGTTAATAAAGATTTATTCGCGCCGGGTTAATTTCAAGAGACGCGACCGAGAGGACCGGCGCTTGCGGGAAACGCATATTTCAGCAAAGGAGAGGCGAATCCTGGATTTGGCTTTTGAGATCCATTTTTATTATTATCCTGTGTGTTATGTGATAATACACATAAGCAAAAAAAAAAAAAAAATTTCCAACATAAAAAAAAAAACTTTTAGATGTTTGCTTTCACTTTTTCGACATAGAATATTATTCTGTGTTATACAACGTGTATTAATTATTCAATTTATTGGATTTCAGGACAGGGACGTTGTATTTTTCCTACATTATTATTGCTGACTGCTCGTAAGCTCTTGTCTTCCTGGGCGCAAAGACCTCATCAGCTTCAATGCTTAAAAAGGCTCGCAAGTATTAATTAATTTTTTGTGTTGATATACTAAATATATATAACAATACTTGTTCTAAAAAATAATTATAAAATTAAATTATTGAACTGCTTTTTAATCGATTTTAAAAATACATAAACATTCAACGTTTTAGGCGTACGTTTTATTAGTATATAACCAATGGGTAGGCGTAAAAATATTATGTATTTTTTAAGAAAAATATAGCCGATTAAAAATATTTCTTTTGTGTATTATAATTAAAATATCTGACAGACATATACTCACTATGTATTGATATGTAAGCATTGAATTACGTGGTGTTGAATTAATTACAAAAGTTACAAATAATAATAGCGATATTATAATAATTGCTGTAAAAAAGTTTTCATTGTTTTTTTATCGATAGACTTTCTTTTAAAACACGGAATGAATAGAATTTTATACGAAACAAATAACGCTGACGGTGAATTATGTGGCCTGAAGATAAAAATATGAATTCAAATTACTACTAGATTAATACTTTTGAATAAAAATAATAATAATATTTATATTATTATATTTTGTACGCAGAGCAAACAAATAGTTTGTCAATGATCGTTTTGTAATTTATTGGGACATTGCGATTGTAATTGTAATATCTAGATTGCCTAAAAGTATCAATTAGATGAGATATATTTTTTCATTGTTTTAGACAGTATAAAAATTCGAATATCTTTTGTACGTACAAAATAAAATTATTGAAATGTTCTTACTAAGAAAAACTTTATTGGTGATTATTTAAATCACCAATGTAGATAATGGACTCCTAAGCGACTATTAATCTTGAAATTAATATTTGAAGCAGTGTAAAAAAATTATTCGGGCAATATGAATATTTAGGTTGTTATAAGTGTGTGACGTTTTCACAGAGATAGATATACGGTCCTGTGTTGTAATTAAAAATATGTATAAATGGACATCGTCATTGCCAAGATCTAATTTATAGTATCATAGAGATAGCGGTAGGTTAGGTGAGATTGGGTAATAATCGAATGAAAACAAAACGCAGACCAATATTTAATACGCGAGATTACGCGCCGCCTCTGGCGTGATCTATTGTTGGAGGCTTATCACCCGATCAGCGCAGCCTTCGACATAATGGGTAACAATGTCAGCAGGCAGATGGCGATCTCGGCCGGCCGAGCGGGGGTCTGACGAAACACCCACCGGGGCTCCGGGGCTCCAGGGGTCTCCAGGGGGCTCCAAGGGGCTCCGGGGACTCCAGGGGGTTCCGGGGGCTCTAGGGGGCTCCAGGGGGATCCGGGGCTCTAGGGGGCTCTAGGGGGCTCTAGGGGGCTCTAGGGGGCTCTAGGGGGCTCTAGGGGGCTCTAGGGGGCTCTAGGGGGCTCTAGGGGGCTCCAGGGAGTTCCGGGGGGCTACGGGGCTCCAGGGGCCTCCGGGGCGCTCCGGGGCGCGGGTCACTCCGAGTGTCGACAATACCCAGCGGAACTCGCACTTTTGGTTCGTATTAATACGATTCGTACTGTTTGTCATTGTAATAAATTGCTCTGATTAAAAAATATATTAAAATAACAGTAATAAAACTTTAATGTAGTTTGTTACTAATAGACTTTAGCTTTGGGTTTCATTTTTCGACTGATTTTCACTCTTGATTTCACCCGACACATATAGTATCCATTGTTTTTCTTTATACTCTGACACACCCCCTATGCAATTTGCCTATATATATGCACGTACATATTTCATAAAAAAAAACTTTTTAACATAAACTTTCAGGAGTCATCGTTTAAAACATACATAATGCCTTTAAAAAAACCTACGACAACAATATAAAATTCCGAATGAGACTAGTTATATCAAGAAAGCGTATTTACCTTTTAATGAAGATACAAGCAATTGGTTGATAATTTTTCCTACCTGTAACAAAGAAATAACATTTATAATAAAGTAATTATACAATTATAAATGATAGCAACAAGAAAGTGATCACTGAATTATTGAGCGAATGTATATAGGGTTTTTCAGAAACTTGCTCAGGCAGTTCTACTCTGCGAGCTTAGAGATACGAAACGCTTATCCCGAGGTCTAAGCAAATACGACTTCCCATACAGGCTTATCTAGATCGAATCTATTATAATACAGTTTACCTAAATGTCATTGCCTAATTTATTGCGATAACCTTTAGCCGGCAGTGTTCCGGCTTGTCGACAAGGAAGCAGGAAGTCTGCAGTCGCGGTAATTAAATGTCGCGCTATCGCCATCGGGCGGGCGGAGGTCGCGGCGGCTAATCTGCGCGCCGCGGGCCGGGTTATCATCATCATCCATCTCCGGCTGCCGCGTCGCGCGGTGGTTGGCGCGTCTGCCTACAGCGCGCGGGTCGGAGTTCGCGACCCGGCAGCGATCGACGGGCATTGTTCTCACAGGCTGTGCCGCATGAAGACATTGTAGGCTCGGATTTAGAAGCGACGCAATTATAAATCAGTTTGTTCAAGCGTAACGTCTTCTGGTGATTCTGAGTGCACGGTCTCCGAAAGGCTAATCAATCGATAAGTCATCAGCGCTTTATACTATTATATACACATACGAGGGCGGTGCGATAAGTACTTAGTCTACAAAAGTAAAACGAAAAGTGGCGATTTATTTTTTAAAATAGTCTGCTTTTAGCTCGATACACTTGACCCAGCGATGGTCCAACTTCTTTAACCCATCTGAAAAATACGTTTTCTCGAGGTCGTAGTTTCTCCGTGGCGGCGATGACCTCCTCGTTCGAATATTTTTGAATAAAATACTTGAGTGATTTTCCACATTTTTATTTTTATTAGTGACCGGTTTCGCCAACCTTTCACGTTGGCATTATCAAATACTCTGTTTGATAATGCCAACGTGAAAGGTTGGCGAAACCGGTCACTAATAAAAATAAAAATGTGGAAAAGTATTTCAAGTATTTTATTCAAAAATATTAAAATGGAATTCCACCAAGTACTCTCTGTCAAAAATATTGAATTCCTCCTCATTCGACTTAAATTTCTGCCCAGCGAGTGACTTTTTCAACTTTGGAAACAAAAAAAAATCGCACGGTGCCAAATCTGGAGAATACGGTGGATGGGGGAGCAGTTCGTGGTGCAATTCGACCAATTTGGCCGTGGAGACGTCGGAGGTGTGAGCCGGTGCGTTGTCATGGTGGAAGAGCACTTTTTTCTTCGCCAAATGGGGCCGTTTTTTCTGCAATTCGGTGTCGAATCGGTATAGTAGAGCCCTGTGACCGTTTTTCCCTTCTCCAGGTAGTCAATGTAGATCACACCTTGTGAATCCCAGAAAACGGTGGCCACCACCTTTCCGGCCGATAGGATAGACTTCGCCTTCTTCGGAGCACGTTCGCCGAGTGAAGTCCACGATTTCCCTTCCAAAAACAAGAATCGAATCACCGACCGATATTGCTCTTTTTCAATTTTTGTAAAATACGCGTACTCGTCCGCTTCCACACGCGGTCAAAACAAAACTACGAGTCCGATTCGGCTGAAATTCGTATTACGGAAGTAGTCGTCTATGAGAATGTACTACACAGGTGAGGGGGCGGTGAGGCTTATCTACTTATCGGACCACCTTCGTATATTCAGTATAAAAAGTAAATTGTTATACTGGAATTTGCCTGTATGGATCCCACGACACCAATACATTACTATGATAGATGTATATACTATGTAGTATGGATAAATTAATTGCAAATTTGTACATAACAAAATGACTAAGGCTAATCCTACTTGAAACCTGATTTTTTTGAACGTAAAAAAAATTTATTGTCATTAGATATAGCTGCGTTTTTAGATGACTTAAAATCGCACAGCTTTGTATCGCAAGCGTGTAATTTATCGGCACCAGTGAGCGAGTCCCGGCGCAGACGTCTTCATCGTTACGGCGAGCGGACGCACCGGCGAAGGCTTTATCAAAATATGAAATTGATCCGTCCCGGGATAGGCCGGGGAGGGCAGCGCGTCTTAACGGCCGTTGGAAATAACAAATAATCCCCGTAATAATTCACGGGCGACGCAGCATACCGGCCCGGCGGATTATCCGGTACTTATGTTTCAAATCGATGCCGGTAATGTTAAACCAACATGCAATTTAGAATGTACAAACATGGAATTAATGTATAAATCAGTCTGGCTCAGGGCTGCCATCGCAATCATACAGATTATCTGACGTTCTAATGCAGCCGGGGCGGCGCGCACGGCAGACGACCGCACGGAGCTTTTGAATGGCACGCGGGGTGTAAGCTCCGAGAGATGCATTTTCCCGAAAAGATCATTAATAGAGTAACGATAAATAATCAAAAATAATTTATAATACGCTAACTTCATAAACTGCCAGTAATGAAGCTGTCGTTGCGTTGTTAGCGCGCGAGCGTTCATGACATGTCATTGTGTTTATAAGTGCACTATAGATCATTACCTAAATTGGCGATAAGTCACAGTAAGCATTGGTTAAGTCATTTCCGGTAATTTAAATTTTAAAATTATGAGTCAATAAAAAAATTACAGAAAATATTTAGTTTGTTTGGCTGAGTTTCCATACACTGCACTCGGCACTGAGCACACTTGCACAGAGAGCAGGAGATTGTGCCTCGGCTTCGCGGACTTTAAGTGAGTCGAATATTAATGTGCTCTATGAAAGTTTGTTATGATGTAAAACTCTTAAAAAAGCGCATTCCAGAATTATATATTGCATCTTAATTAGCAATACTTAAATAAATAGTTCCAGCACGGGGGCCGAAACGTTGGAAACCTGAAAACTACGCAAGTCAACACCCATGAAACATTTTATTTTTAGCCGAGATAAAGTTGTTTTCAAATTAAAAATAAGAAGAGTTTGTAAAATGTGTGGGTGGGTTTTTTTACTAATAAATATTTAGGACATTTTTAAGTATAGAAAGGCACGCGTTGCTTTATAATACATATGGCATTTTAATGCAAATGAGATGAGCAAAGATGCGTAGCTCCCTCAATTACCAGCACTGCCTTGGGCGGGAGCCGACACCTAAACAATGTAAATCGAATATTAAAAAAAACACGTTTTAAACTTGCGTAAATTAAGAAATAATTTATTATATATTGTCCAGATGAACTAGATTTTAAAATGTAATTTATTTAAACACATTACATAATAAACATTCTATCTTTCCATTTGATACCAACAATTTAATGGTTAGGATATTTTGTGAGCGCTTTCGCTTTTCAAAGAAGTTTGACGAAGTGTAGGTCACGAAGTTCAGATAATCAATGGGTTTATAGATCACAATAATTAGTAAGAGCGTGAGTCTTTAAGGAAGAAAACAAGGGATTTCCTTTTAGAATATTTAAAAAAAATATATATTTAAATCTACATAAAACTCAATCACACTTGGCGTAAAAGCAATATGAAAGCGTACACAGTATTAACAAGAATGTTGTTTAAAAAATAGCAACTTTATTTTGAGGCTTCAAACCATGCAAGTTTTCTAGAAACGATCTCAAGCAAAGTTAATGTAACGAATAATTGTTTAAAATATTTAGCTTAGCTTTATAAGATTATATATATATATAAATTATTAAACTGGTTTGATTTGTGTTATACCGGAGGAGTTGAGTAGAAACGAGTATTTCGCTATATCAGAAATCATCGTTTAAATTTTAACAGTTGTTTTCGATTTCTTCTTCGGAAATTTAATTTCTGCGCCAGGAAAGTCTTGCGGGGCTGGCCAGGCGCTTCTTGTGCAAAACCATCCCACGCGGGTCCATTTGGGTCAAACAGCACCTTCGGAGATGCAATGCGGAGTGCGACGCAATCTCACCTCGGGCCACTCATAAAACTCACTTAATGCATATTAATGAGACTGTTCTATTTAATATCCCGCGAGTACCTGCGTACGTGGAAAAATTACAAATTACCCGGTTCAATTAGCCACCAGGCGCTTTACGTGTGGCGTCATGATATTCGGACGAAGGTAGGCTTTGATCATCGGAGACAACGCGCTTCTTGATTGGCACAAAAATAATTGAGTGTTTTAAAAATCTACTATAATAATAGCCATTGTGTGTGTGTATGTTTCATTTTTTGGTTCTCTATAGAATATCTTAAAAGATACAACGCTGATTTTTTGCACGTAAGTTTTTACGCAGTTATGTGCCAAATTTCAAGACGATAGGATAATATTTTCATTTATAAACTAATTAAATAAAACTATCAAATATGCTTTATGTACGAATTATATGATTCTGTTGTTCACAGCGAGAATTTCAAATTTTTACAAAAAAACAAAATATGATGCTTCTAAGAAATTTCCAGTTTATGTCAGCTTGACACAAGTACCAATTTTATTTTTTAGTTGCGTTAGAAATTATTAATCACATCATTAATAACTTAAAATGCCTCCTAAAAAAATAACACCGTTTAAGCACAGCAAACGTAATTAAAAAAGAATAGCACAATTGAACGTGATAAAGACTTCATCTAATAAAGAACAGTGCAGTGAAAGTGATTCGTTGTTTGTGACACGAAATGTGATATTTCCTAGAATGACTTTGCTTTCAAAATTAATATCCGGTTATTAAAAAAATATGTGTACAAAATATTCATCTAATTGTCAGCCAAACATGTGTTCAAACACTATTGCATCGTTCATCAAATCCGTAATTCTTTAACGGGCTACATTTCTAGTAAATAAATAATTTTTAAATGAGTCAATAAAAGCAAAATTTTGTCACGACGACCAATTTAATACGATTTCGCGATTCTAGACATTTGATTTGTATTGACAATTGTATTTGTCTGCTTTTGTTCGAACGAACAATAGCAATGCATTATATTGTTAGTTAAAATTGTATACACTAAAAATTTGTGTACTTAGGCTTTGTTAACAATAAAATTACTTGCAGTATCTTCCACTAACTTTTAAAGAGAAAAAAATAGCTTCAAAGTTTTTGTCAGAGTATGGATCCTAATGAAAGCACACGTTAATCGTGGCAATAATAACAGCATTTATAACATTTACCGCGTTATCTCGCATTAAAGTAAACACATAAAATCACAGCTAATTCATGTGATCCGCATAATAGCACCTCTTATTTAACCATAATCCCATTGGACAGGATACGGGCGCGGAACAGTTGAAGCGACGCGAGAGCCTACGAGGATGATTGATGCAAATAAATCGCGAGGGGAGGCGCCGCGCCGCCCACGCCGAGGCGTTGTAAATCAGCGCCTCTCAATTATTACCATTTCCCATGGCCGTATCACTCGGAACAATGGCCGATGATAAATCTGCGAGCGCTTCCCTCCCGCGTCGGCACCGCCGAGCCGCGACTCGCCCCAAGACGACGTCCACGGCGCAATGACGCGTTTGTCAAAGATGAAAAACTATTGCTCGTGTTGCTAGACAGCCTTCGTTTTCTTCCAAATTCGTTTTAAAATTATCAAAAAAAAAAATTTTTTTGACTATATAAATTTTCACTTTCAAGGAGTCCGCTAGCTCTACATTCCATTTGTAATATTTTTGAGTAAAATACTTGAGTGATTTTCAACATGTTCGTTTTTATTTGTGACCGGTTTCGCCAACCTTTCACGTTGGCACTATCAAACAGAGTGATATTTTATATAATAATAAGCAATTAGGTAAACAATTGTTATAGGGAGAGGTTGTTTGAAAGAGAGAGAGTGATTGTCAGGAGGTAAGGTCTAATGTGATTTTAATGTACATGACAAGTGGAGGAATTCTATATAATTGCAAATTTTTGTGAACAAATGTAAACAATGTGAACGAAAGGTTGGCGAAACCGGTCACAAATAAAAACGAACATGTGGAAAATCACTCAAGTATTTTACTCAAAAATATTAAAATGGAATTCCACCAAGTACTCTCAAAATTTCACAACGCAATAAATTGTTGAAAAACTGTAAAAATTTCAGTTTTTAGATATTACTTAAAAACTGAGTTCATAATATAAATTAAAAGACAAATAATAAATTTTGTGTTTTAGAAAAACAAACGTTACATCGTTGAAAGTTTTCTAATCTTGTAATATTTTCTGGAAGAAATTTTCTCCACGTTCCAATTCAATAACTCATATAGGCTTTATACCACAGAATTTCAGTGATGCACTGCAATTATGTGTTGCTAAACATATTATAAAAAAAACATCCCTAAAAACATTGAGTATAAATAAATATCAGCCATATTGAATGCTCTTTGGCAATAGCGAATACATTATAATGCATAGTTTTAAAACTTGACTGTACTGCAAAACAATGCAGGGACATAAGCGCACAGACAAAGCAGGATTTGTCCGTCTATTTAGTTCTACTTGAAGCCGAGAGCTCGACGTGGGAACCAAACTCATTCTGAATGTGGGGCAAGAGCTCGGTTTTTAGAACATATAAGTCTCGGAGGCGCCTTAAATCCTGTCCATCGTGACTCTCCGTCTCTACTCTCGAGTACCAGAGCTGATGATAAACAAGTACGGAAACTCTCCGTGCATTTGGAACTGAACATTCACAATAACGCTCAATTTTTATAGGGAGCTGTGATATTGTGTTGTGAATTAATTTATACATAACGGCGATTGATTTTTTTCTGTTAAGTGTGTGATTATCAATTAATATGATACAAATTCTATTTACGTAATACCGTAGTCGTATGTACAGTCATTTACATAAAGCAGGTCAGGGTAAACTGTGTTTAAATTACGTCATAGGGTGCTTCATGCTGTATGGTTGAATAAATTCTGAATGTATAAAACCGATATGAAATTATTAAAACAATACTATACTTAAGTTTGATTAAGCAAATTATTTTAAAACAATTTGTATATTTACTATGATTTAACCTAATATTTTATGGAAAGCATTTGGAGTAGGTTTTTGACGCATTGCCGTACACTAAAGTAAATTTAAGTCAACCACACATTAATGACGCCACATATCCGTTTTTCTTTGATAGTTTTACTGTTTTTTTTTTTTATCAAAAAGAAGGTTATGACGTCATTTAAAACCAAAACAACCTTATAGCAAATATTAAGTGCCTAAGTCCTATACTCGAGTTTTTTTTATCATTTTCTGGTCCGTTTTACGAAAAATCGACTGCACCAATCATACATTCCTTCTTCCGAACAGAATATTTATTCATTTCTTGTAAATTTACTTTTAATATGATAAATATGTGTTTTTCCGATTGAAGTGTAGGAATTTGAAGATTCGTCATGTCCCTGTTCTAAGAGTCCTAAGCCTAGTAGCAAGACCCTTAAACTGACCGAATAATCCTATTCAAGATACAAGGCTCTCTGTGTTTACGTATTGTTTAAAGCAAATCCTCATTTCCAATAGTATTTTCCAGTGAGTGCAGTGATGTCTATCTCGGTTTGCGCTGTAATTGTAACAACAAACGAGAATAAATAATTATTAAGATAAACAGTTATGCGTATTTTTAGACATGTTTACCTGCGGGGACTTTTATTAGATTCGCTCGCTGTTCATGTCATGCCTTGTACAGGTACAGATAAACGATCTGTCCGGACGGCATGCGGAGGCTGCACTATCGCCGGCGGAATCTTATCAACCAACAAAAAGAGACACACGAACAAGTCAATATGCCAGCCGGTGCATGTCATGCGTACAATCGTAGGACGCGAGTGTGCGGTTCTCTCTAGTGGTCGCCGCTCGCAATTCAGAATCAATTAAACGTCGGAAATCGGCTGTCAGTGCGCCGGGCCTGAGGACATAATTATTCCCCGCACATCCGACATTGCGCAGACGGAGATAAACAGCCGCATAAAGATGATATCTACAGAAACGTTTTGTATCTGACGTTCTGTATATTAAATAGATCAGAGAGTAATTCAGACAATCCTATGTACTCACTAGACTTTGCGACGGCATAGCCTGATTTATATTAAAACACACTTTAAGCGGGTAACCAAATTGATTAAACTGATGTGCGTAGCGGGCAAAATACGCGTAAAACTGCGCGTGTGAAATCTAGTCTATACACTCATTGATTTGCATGTAGTCAAATAAATCGTTTCCTATAAAAAGTTGTACCACTTCATGCACACTTTGCGGATTACTTGGCATCACAACACCACTTTGTCATAAAACTTGTTCAATAATTGGAGGATTATCATTCTCTGACCACTTCACTTCTTCATTGTCACTTTGTTCAGAAGCACTGGACAGTATTGGTAGAAGTAACGTTGACGAGTCTAAACAAACATTACGAGCTGTAAACTTGAAGAGTAAAATGACCGTCCCCGCTTTTAGACAGCAGTCCGCGAAACGGGTACTAGTACCCGCCCCGCATCTAATGTGTTAAATTAAAATAGATAAAAACAGACTATGGCGTTATCAAACCGAGCTTAACGCTGGTTTTGTAATCGACTCTACATCACGTATCACCTGAAATAAGCTAATTATTAAAATAGGGATTAGAGAGCGAAGGTAGCCTTACCTTGTGCTTGACAAAGTCCAGCTCCCTGATGGCCAGTGGTCTGCTGGCCACCTTGAGCTCCGTCTGCAGCACCTCCATGGTCTTCAGCTCCAGGAAGCCGGCTTGCGAGAGGGCGGCGCACGTGCGCTGCACCTGCTCTATACACGGGCTGAAGCCGCAGAACCTCCCACCTGGTGAAGAATGAAAACCATCACGATTAACACAATGAGTGGAGCGTGCTGCAAGCGCATTGTGGTAGGGCAGTATCAAATGATCGGCATATTTAAGTGATTAATACTACTCCAAGACTACCCTAACATTATACGTACATCAGTATGTTACTATGAAAAATAGTCAGTTCGCCGTGATTATTATAGTATTTCTCAATGATCACATCTCTATAATAAATATTTAATATAATATAAAAAAAAGCCATCATATGAAAAAAACACTATTTCAGTCAGTTTCTATCGCTTAACGCAGAGGTCAACCATTGAATAAGTATTATAGGCAAAATTATATACGACGCTATTTATATTGAATGGTTCGAAAGAAGTCCCTCACCGCAAGGCACTCGCTGGCGTATGGAGTGCAGTCGGCCGATGGTTTTATTGTTATGGGCTGTAATTCAACTAAGGCTTCCAATAGGAGAGGCATGGGATTGCCTTTCTGGCGGGCGATATGAAACAATGAGCGGACCTTTAAACTCCGCTGAGCTCTCCGTTTCAATCGTCAAAATAAATTACGCCGGATGAAATCCACGCCAGCGATGGCCAACCAGAATAGACGAAAACTAAAAACGTGATATTTGAAAAACACAACTGATGAGCCCGACGAGAAAAATCTTGTCAAAACTTAATCGACCTTTCACGTGTAAAAACAGATGTATCGAATATTCAACATATCTGTACATGCCAACGTAATAAAAATATGATTAAACATTTTAAAAAAAAGTGGGAAAAATACTCGTTTTTCAATATAGAGCATTTGAAGCAACAGATGTGAAAAAATAATCATAAAAAATATTAAAAAAATGTTTGCTATTCCATTTTTGTGTTATTACGGACGTTTTACAAATATTTTATAAAATATATTACTGCTGTATATTTTTTTCCAAGAAATTCCCTTTGTTTTTTTTAACAACGCTTCTCTATTTACGGTTTGGACTAATCGCTGCATCCCGCTGTGGTCGTAAGCGATCTCCGGACATATCATTACGTCGATTATTATATAATACGACCTACCGACCTTTCGAGAAGATTATATCAATGCAGCGGGCGTCAAGTACTTAGCGCGCAGTTCGCGAGGGCCGGGTTCGAGTCCCCGCGCGGCAATCGGCACAAGGCCACCGCATTATAAATATACAAAATAAAATAACCGAAGGCACTAATTTTGCAGGTGCCAAGTTAGATTGGAGCGTGGTTATGTTTGAAAACGATTAAGGTTTTGAAGTTATTATATGCAGAAGTAATTATAAGATGGTAGGATAAAGCTTGCCATGGACTATATGTTGCCCAGTGGCGTGCCGATGAGAAGAATGAATATACAAGATACATATATTGTAAGACTTGTTAGCAAAATCCACAATTTAAATTATTCTAATAAAAAAATATAAAAAATCAAAAAGAACTTTTATATATCTCCACTCTAATGCAATAGCGTGAAAGGAATGCTAATGGAATAAAAAATAAAAGAAAAAATTAAAAAAATTGGAACGAAATATTATTCTAGCAATTATATAACATTAATGGGTACGTGTTAAATATAAAAACGTATTTATTGAGTAAATAATCTTGAACTATTTTTACTCTAATACAGAATAAAAGCGTTCGCAAATCATTTGCATAGCAAGGCACACCAGTTTTACTCTGGTAAATAAAGCTGATTATTCGAGTTGGACGTTGTATGAAGTGATCACGCTGATATAGCCACAATGGTATAGGGTGAACTTTTTTTTAACTCGAGAACATATTTAGTTTTATTAAAGTGCTTAGGAAGTTAAATTAAAATTCTATAACTTTCGCATTATGCCGTGTACCTTCCAATCGTCCGCCGGTCTATGCCTAGCTTTAGTTCGCTGAATCATCGATAAACTGTTAGGTTTGAATGTCAGACCTTTTATATTATTATTATTTAGATATGTTTTAAATTGTAGGTTTGCATGATAGAATGCTGCTTTTGTGTGAAAAAAAGGTTGAATCTCTATTGATTGAAGTCAAAGCCAAATTATAAAAATAAGTATTACACCACCAAACGATTATCGCAAATAAAAGTTGCATACAAATACAAATATTTATTCTGCTTTGTATATATTTAGATACAAAACAATTATAATAGCATACGTTTTTAATAAATATATTTATTGCACGCGAAAATATATTAAGATATATATGTATTTCTGTTTGCAATACCAAGAGATGTGTTCAATGAAAATACGGATTTAAATATACGTTGTTTTGATCATAAGTTAAAGCAGTTTCGTAAAAAAAATATTTTCAATTACATTATTAAGTCTTAAATTGTAAGGTGGTTGTTGATATTTCAATAACATTGCAATAAATAAAACGAAGTAGTTAAAAAATCAATAAATCAGAAAGGTGATTTACCGTCTGTGAAACAATGGACGCCAGCAATAGTAATGGAATAAAGACATAAATATTTTAAAATTACATACATCTGAGTCGAAAGTAAGTATTATTTGTTAAATTACTTGTCAAACTGACTGAAATAACCCCGCCGGCCATTGCCGGACAAGAAACTGAAATTTCCACTCGAGGTCGGAAGTTTGTCGGTAAGGTATTTGAGTAGTTTATAGTTTTGTATAGAGACATGGCAGAGACAGGAATAGTTAAAGACTGGACATGCGTGTTAAAAAAAATATAGGTGTTTAGTAACGTCTGGAATTTTATGTGGTGAGAACAGGTAAAATACTTATAGTTTTTGATGTTATCGATGGGATCTTAAATTTTAAATTTTGGTATAAAAATTGTAGAAAAGTTAAGAATTGTTAGCTCGGATAAAAACTATTATATAATAAATTATATATATGTGTTAGGGCACGTAAACGCGCTTTATTAAAATACAATACCGATTTAGCACAATTAAATGAAATTTATTACAAAATCAATTCATTCGGTTAATACGTACATCGCTTTAAATTACCCCGGCATAAAATATGATTCAGCTTTCTCGATATATTATTTAAAAACCGGTATTATTTTATTAAGTCTGTGGGGGAAAATTGTTTCAACAGGTCCATAAATATTGAAAAAAACTTAAATATACCTTCAAGTACACGGAAATTGAGTTGGCAAGGTAAAATAGGCCGTACCGATGCGATCATGCGATGTGTAATTTACGATGTGAGAACATTAACTCGAGCGAATATGGCGTATAATATTTTTAACAGAGGGAGATCGGTCCATGAGCCTATAGCGAACTACTATGCTAACACGCTCTAGACTTAGTTACTGGCAACACCTTACTTCTACGAATGACCTTGAACACTTATCAAAACAAAAAAAGTCGTCTCGTGGTACAGTGGTTATCACAGCTGCTTACTGACTGAAAGTTTAAAGATGAAGCTCGGGTCGAGCCTTTGTAAGAAGTTTAAATTGTTGTTTCAAAATAAAGGAAAGGCATTTAAAAATGTTTCTGCATTCTGTAATTTGACATGTCGCGAACAGTAGCAATCGCTTATGATCGCTTTTTTTCCTGCCTCTATTGTGTGCTTAAATTATACATAAAGATAAGCGAGGTTGTCTTATTATTCAAAATATCTACGCTTGTTTAATTTCTGTAGTCAGTAATAAAAAATAAAATATAAATAATAATAATTCGTTAATAATAAAAGAATTGCCTAATAATATAAAGATTTTAATATATACTTAAGAAATAAAAAAAACCAGATAGTTTGAGATACTACTTCGACGATTCTTTGAGACATTGAGAACTTACTCAAGTTCAAGAGGCATTTAAAAATAAAGAGAAATGGTTCCTACTATCTAAGTAAAAAAATTGTAATTTTTTAAAGTTTTCGCAATATTTTTATATAATACGAGTATATATCTCTTGATAATGCTTAAGTACTTTTTTTCAAAAATTGATTAAAGAAACTCTTAGAAAAATATCATCGTGATTTGTGTGGGATTTGAACCCACATCCCCAAGCTTACATGGCTGGTGCATTACCAATTATACCAACGAATCACTAGTACTAAGCAACATTTTTTAACAATCATATCCTATAAGTGAAACAACGTACTTATTATGCCAATTAAATACTGTGCGACTTGCAATACTAGACTTTTAACCCAAAGTACTGAGTGAAGCATTTTTAAATCCGATCCGGATATTATTTTTAAAGTCTATTTAATTAAGCTAATACACGCACTTAAATATATTATTGATTTTTTGTGAAGACCGTCTCACAGGGAGTACGATTTTGCCTATACAGGTTTTATTGATTGATAATGATTGAGTAAATTTTTTCAAATATTGAAAATTGATTAAAGAAACTCTTAGAAAAATATCATCGTGATTTGTGTGGGATTTGAACCCACATCCCCAAGCTTACATAGCTGGTGCATTATCGGGTAAAGCTACAAGCATTTTGTAAGCTGAAAACACAATAGGAAACTGTCAAAATAATACTTTTTACGATTAATACGAGTAATGAATAGTTCATTACGGTAAATGCATCAAGATAAAACGATTAACAAGCCCAAGAAGTAAGATATTGTAAGCCCTTGAGAGCTTCGTATCTAAATAAACATATACGACACACAGGTCATTACGAGTTGCATTCAAACAGCTGGTTAAACGATGTGCGGCCAATCAGTGCATCATTAACTTCAACTGCAAGGGGAGTGCACATAATGCGGGCTAATCTACAACCTCCAATTGATTTAAATTGGCTAAAAAAACGTTACAAGCGCGCGGGAGTCCCCGGTCCGGTGCTTTCAGCAGATATTGATAATTTAACACCAATAAATAATGCAATCAAGAGCTCACGTAATACCCGATTTAGGTAAAGGCGATAGTAAGTCACGCCGGCCGGAGAGGTGTATTTAGTTTTGATATAAAAAAAGGCTTTTGCACGCTCGCGGGGTGATTTATGATACTTAATCATCGAGATCGACCCGCCGCTGACCCAAGAGCAAATATGCGGAGCGCGTCCTGGAGGAGATCGGAGCCGAGGGCGCGATGGCCATCTCGGGGCTTCGAATCCACGCCAGCATGCAACCGGCATGAGCTTGTGCGCGGCTGGAAGAACGAATGATTCAACTCTTTTTTTTTTTAAATTTTTTTTATTTTTATATCTACTGTGTCGTTTGATTACAAGGGCAACAGCTTCCGCACGTTACTCTGCAAAAATACTTATTTGGTTCAGTATATTATTTATTATTACCAGTGGCTTACACGCTTGTTACAGAGTTTCTGAATCAAACTCGAATGGAGAAATTAGTATTTATCATTCTGGAAAAAAATATGAATTGTTTAAAAAAACAGTCGCTATCAACTTTGATTTTTTTTTAACCGCTTGCCTATTTGCTACTTTTGCTTGTATTTAACTGTAGGATTGTATTATTTAAGAAGTAGAGAATAAGAAATTTAATATGACAGAGTGTACTTGGTGGAATTCCATTTTAATATTTTTGAGTAAAATACTTGAGTGATTTTCCACATGTTCGTTTTTATTTGTGACCGGTTTCGCAAACCTTTCACGTTGGCATTATCTGTTTGATAATGTATTTATTCAAAAATATTAAGTATAGATTAAACAGTCGAATAGGTTCGATTTTAGATCATCAAAATTGTCGTTTAGAAACATAAATAATTAACATATTATTTTATACACGTAAATAAATATTTTACGAATTTACAGCATTTTTAGCATACTTCGATGAACGATTAACCACATCTTCTAGTCAAATAGTAACACTATTTTATTGATAATTTTTTTTATACCGTTTGTACTAAAGTGTGTTTTACCTGAAATTAAACCCTCTCCAGCATTTCACGTGGCCTAGTATTTCAATGATAATGCTTGTTAGAAACTGCGTCGAGATAAACAGATTGATAAATATTACGAGCGAATTACACACGCAACGTCCAATTAAGGCAGAGCGGGTCTCGGGTTCTCGCCGGGGTCCCAGTTAGGGTCCCCACCTGATTGATCCATTTGCAGATGGACATTAGTGGCAACATTGTGCCCGTGTGCACACTTCACTGCACGCAGAAATAAGCTTTCAGCCATAAAATATTTTTTTTCATAAACCGATAAAATAAAAGGATAGTTTAGTAAGAAAAAAAACAATGTAGACGGTTTGTATTGGCAAACTTATTTTAAAGGGTGTTCAGTCTGAAGAATGGAGAGAACTTACAAACTGAATCTGCATCAGTAATTCTAAGGTTTGCATACACCGAGTCAGGGGGAACTTTCTTTACGAGCTGTTGTAGAGATTCTAACGCCACCAACTA
Organism: Atopsyche davidsoni; assembly: GCA_022113835.1. Taxonomy (NCBI): domain Eukaryota; kingdom Metazoa; phylum Arthropoda; class Insecta; order Trichoptera; family Hydrobiosidae; genus Atopsyche; species Atopsyche davidsoni. The sequence continues at coordinate 670,952 of JAILWY010000006.1, read as the reverse complement.
TTAGAAAATGATCGCGATACAATTTGAAATCTATTACGCTGGGATCTGAATAATGGCTGTTTGAAATTATATGCATCAACGTCCCAACTAACGAGAGGAGAACGGCTTATTTACTATAGAAGATCCGTGACATTTGCATAGCTCTGCTACCGCAAACGTGGCGTGTGTCCGCGGCCGCCCGGCCCGGCCGCGCGTGTAATTGACTTATTGATTTATAAACGCGGCAATGCGAATGTGATTACCCCGAGTGTGTGCAATTAATTAATTAAAGGTAATTCTGTTGCTATGCAAAGACTCGGGATGTGCACAAAGGAAACCTGATGCGGTGGATAGCGCTGGCGGATGCCGGGCTCTCCTGCTATCGGCGTTGGTTATCTATTGAAATTAGTCATTGTAAAGGTGAATTGATAAAGCAATACATTTAATTTCACTGCGAGAGATAGGCTTGGCTCGTTACACGGCAAATATGTGTTAAATGAAATAAGTTATTTTGATAGTGATATTTTCTCTTTTCACGTCAAATTATCAAACATTAAAAAATATACTTTTGTAACTAATTAGTATTAGCAAAGAATAAATCAAACGGATTATCATACATACTAATAATTAAAAAAATATAAGCTATATTATTAAGCCTTTTATAGATAAAATTTTTATAGTAATATTACGTATTAATGCGAGTTAAATACGTCACTTTTATGTAAAACTTGTTTAGCATTAAAAAGACCTTGAATTCAAAATAAACCAAACTTAATGCTTTTATTATTATTAATTATTGCTATTGTCACATTTATTAAGCCGCAAATAAAAAAAATACGTAAGAAATACGCGCCGAACAATAAAACCAAAACCTGTGCATAAATGCAACCCCTAAGGCAAAAAATATTTTAGTGTTGGAATCTCGGAGGAATCATAACGCATGGAAGGAAACAGCACAGCGGTTCAAAAAATATCTCAGTTTTTCACAGATTGAAAGTTAAAGAAGCGCGTTACTAAAATAGCAACCGGCGGTAAAATTTTTGCGTTGTTTTATAAAAAATAAAAAAAACATTTTAAATAACTAAGATTGCTATCGACAGTACATAAATTATTTCAGAAAGTATGCAGGCTTTATGCGGTTCAAATAACATTCTCGATTTTCTCGAATGATTATATTTTTTAATACTTAATTATTTTATAATAAATCATCACTCAATTCATCAAGTGTCAGGCAAATAAGCGATATGAGTTGTAGTTATGGTTGTGTGATGCTTTTTTTTTATGTATTCAGCATAGTGACTTTTGGTACTAGAAGAAATAACAGTAACCTTTTACCAAATCGGATTTTAATCGTAATCATTTGATTTTAATTTTTCGCTAATAAAAGAACGTTTATAAATTTTAGCTGTTTGAATATTTTAAATCTTTGAGGCACGATCTAATATAAAAGTGTCTCACCTTTTTGATGCCTAAATATGCACGGTGGGGTATTTTTAATACTATCTTAAAAAATACGATGGCTATTGGAACAAAGGTATACTTGTTAAATAAGGTATTTTATCTAAGATTTAAGTACAAGATCATAGTGAGTAATACTTTTTTTTTTTTTTTTTAATAATTGGTGGTTTTTTGTATCCATATGAAGATCACCAAAAGATGTAAGAATGAATCTATGGATATTTTTAAATAAATGTGTTAGGACCGCATTGACATGTATATTTCGCACTACCTCCACAGAGTATCATCGTATCGGGAAAGAGCGAAGGTCCGAAGTCTGCGAGGGCGGTGGGCAGTCCTGCGGGTCTTTATATGGCTGGAGAAATGGAGATGTGCGCCTATAAATCTGGGGGAGGGACCGAGGAGACCTCCTGCAGGCCGACGGATAGCGGGAAATGCAAATGTCGGCTGGAACACATGCCGGTGCAGTACGGCCGCGATAATAATCGAATTGATATTAACGATTATGATACAACCGCCTGTCGTCGGATAAGGCAACCGCGCCTTTAAAGCTGTTTCAAAAATATAGGAGTATTACAAGCATTCATACATTAAGGAGCCAGCTTCCATAATATTTTTTACTCGTATACTTATGATATTTTTTTTTCTTCACAGTGTGTCTCTCCTCCGAGGAGGTTGGCGACTATCTCACTGAACACGTTTGCCCTGAGCCAGTATCACTAATTCTAAGTTGTATAAATATGAAGTGTTACAAATTAAACCGCTTTGTCGCGTACAGAAGTTTTTGAATGAACTAAAATTATTTTAATTTCAAATGAAGGCGTTTCGTAGATGCATAGATAGTCCTCACACGCGGCGGGGCGGGGCGGATGGACGGTGTTTTAGGGGTTTTTAATGGCGAGACAATGGGGGCTGTTGAGATAGGCAGAGCAAATAAAGCAGAGCGCAGGGCATTCTCGAACGTTCCGTTTAGGCCCCGGGACCGGAGAAGAGAAGCACGCGTCAGGCCCGGATAAGGATCAAGTTTTTATTATCAATAAAATTAATAATACCACTACATTTATAAAAAAAAATATTAAAAAGATGTTTCTTGTCGTTTCGTGTGATTTTCGACTTAAATATGTTAGCGTGTTATCAGCAATCTTCGTTCCAGATTAGAAGAGTGCCAGCAGCGTAACGGTCACCATTTGGATAACATCATCTTTTCGAAATAATTTTCCATTTTGTATTCTTATAATCAACAATAAAAAAAATTACTTGATTAATAGTAGTTTTTGTTTTACTGAACTAACAAATACCCGATACTCTGTTTGGACACACTGTATTACATAGACAATAAACGTGTATAAGTGAAAAATCCAGATTTGTTAAAATATTTTATGAATTAATTTTGAGTTAATTAAAAATAAATTATTTCATTTTCTAATATATTTGCATACAAACTTTTTTAATTTATGAATAAATACGAAGATTCAATAAATACTCGAAATAATTAAAGACTAAAAAATTTGTTCAGATGAATCATCCTAAATCAGAATAAATTATTTTATTTATTTGGTCCGCTGTGTTTTTAGTATTTATATCGTACGTATTTTTGAAATATTTATATCAGTTAAAAATGTATTTTTAGATGAACTAATATACTTTGATGTTAAATATACAAACACTCAAAGCAAATGTATATAAATACAATATTTGTGATATTTCATACACTTTGATATATATTTTGTGAAACTTGCTCGTGTATTTTTAATGACGTTTTGTTATGTCATAAGCATTTCGGTATGAATTACAACAATTTAAAAAATAATTATATAATATACACATACACGTATTTTTTTTACGAATACGCATCTAGGATACAGTATAATTATTCAAATGACAAATATACGAAGTCCATTGCGGGTCTGGATAGGACAATCGGAGCATACTCTGGACTCAATTCTTCGGTCTTTCATTTTGGAAGGAATTCCATGAGGAATGTGACGCCCGGAGAGCCCTGGGGCTTGCAGCACGCGCGGTCCTGCACCTGACGATGTCCGACTGCTCTCTGATTGGTCGATATCGCATCTCATCATGCATCTACTTCGAAACCTCCGTGAAACTCCTTTGAAAAATTGAAACAAACTGAACAATAGGTTTTACGAATTTAAATATATTTAACCGTATTATTTATTCCTTTAAATCCTGTCATAGATTTTGATACTATAAAAACAAGTCTTACCGATTGAACCGATTTTCATACTGAAGATTGAACCGTTATGCCAAAGAGATCTCATTGAATAATCAATAACACTTGATTTAATTTTTCAAAATCCTTAGCATGTGAACGGTTGAAATTTTTGCTTTAAGAGGGTTTGGTTCAACAGGACTCCACGATAAATTGTCTCAAAAGAAACCGCTGCACTTCAGCCAAAAATTCAGCATGATGCCCATTAAACAATTCAACTAAATCAGGATATCACATTTAGAGCGCACGTTTATAGGCTTGACGGTACCATCTGTGAAAGTCGAGTGCCGCGGTACTTAGTGAAAGACAGGTAAAATAATGAGGTATGAACCTGGGAGTTATTTCCACCCGGGGCTGCGTGCCGAGGAAGTTGCAATCAACGCACGCCGGAGAGAGAACATATCAAATCATTAGCCCAATAAATCATCGCAACAAAAACTAGACAAAAAATCAACACTCCATAAACGTCAGGCTAAAAAAATATATAATATTTTATTTGTAACGAAAAGGCGTTTATGAAAGCTGTTTAACAAGATATAATTGAGATTGAGTAGGTATTACCTAGGGCAGTGGCTTTTAAAATATTCAATGCTTTGGCTCCTTCAAAATCTAGTTATTCAAAAAACGCTTTATATAAAAGAGCTTTCATACCACTATTAATTTTAAAAAATAAACATTATTTATATGCCTAAATATTGTCTTTGGATTATGTCCCGTTGCCATTAGATATATATATTTTATCAAGTTGTACTATAAGACCACATTTGTATTATTCAATGAAACAGTTAGAAGCGTTTAGGGGCATTCTGAGGAGTCACAAAAAACCAACCTAAAGTCTACCTCTTTGAACTTGGATTATATACGAATAATACGAATCAGCGATCTCATAGTTGGCGAGCGAGCGTGCCGGCCACCGGACCATGCGGCGGCCGGTCTAATTCGGCTGGGAACCACACTTTGCGCGGTGGCCTAGAAGCTTCGAGTGAAAATGCCATAAGTCTTCACCGTGCCGGAGTTCAATTAACGTCAGCAGCACGCGTCGGAGGCGAATTCTGAAACGGCGGGGGCTGGCCGCGGGGGTGGGCGGGGGATGGCCGCGGGCGGCCGCGCGCAGCTGCGGGGTGCGCTCTTTATTGAATCAATAAAAAATACCCCGGGCCCGTGGTCGTAAATAAATCACCAGACGTGCTCTAGTTTCGTCATCGCGTGAAATCGACTGGAATCATCGACGCTCTTGAGCAGCGCTCGGCGCCGGCGGGACCGGTATCCGATACCGCAAACGGCGACGACAGTACAAAAGGGCCATTGTTCAAACTTACAAAGTGCACAGAAAAAATATATTATGTTCATCACAATACTATAAATATAAATTTAACGAATTAATCTGACCTTGCCGCTTCTTGTTTTAGTAGTAAGTGTGTTAGCTCGCCGTTCAGATTTCGAATTAAGTAAATATTATTTTCTTCAGTTTCAAAGCGATGAAAACCCTTCTTCAATTAGTATTTTTTAAATGTTACAAGGCGCTGTAAATGAAATAACTCTGACACAGCCGCATTTTTCGTATTTTAGTTCTATTATCTTCTTTTGATTATCTAAGCATTAAACCACCCTTGTAAAACCAATACACAAAAAAATCAAATCTTTAACATTGAATGTATGAAGTATGTAGTATGCACATGTGAAAGTCAATTGAAAAGTATTCAAGATGGCTACAGGACCGGTAACATCTTCGCCCACCGCCATGGCGGCCTGCACGGGGGCGGAGCGCCCGCCGCGGGGCTGCGACGGTATCGCCCCCCGATGGATATCGCCCGCGACCCCGGGCGGCGGGCCCGTATCCAGCAGAGGATCTCTTAATAAAATCATTTGCGCTTGGGCCAACAGTGCAGCCTGCACTGTTGGTTATTAACATCTTACGGGAGTATAATAACTTTATTGAGGATGCAAAAAAACGTACATTTTTAAATGTGTTTATGGCACGAAAAAATTATTCTTTTCGGCCACTGTCACACAGAGACACGTATGTATAGATTTTGGGTTCAACTGCATTCCCTAGTCAGTATATATATTCTGATTCTCTGAAGGTGGTCCCAGTATCGTGATCTAATAACAATAGCTGCCAAATCTATATATATTACATAAGTAGTATTTTTTTATAAAATATTTCTTATATATAAGGTGGGTGGTGTGTAACTCAATCTAACCTATCCTAACAGCTGTGAAGTGAAGGAAGATGCGTAAGGCCTTGCCGGAGTCCGTTGCCGTGTCGTATCGTAATGTGCCCCGGCGATGGCGAGAGATAGCGCGGAGAGGCGCGTGACCGCCGCCCCCGGCCGGATTGCGGATTGAGATATTCCGAAGGTGATGCAGCTTCCCGACCTGGAGGAAGAGGCTCCCAGAGTGGCCAGTCACAAACTAAATCATACTAAAAAAAATTAAAAAAACCTCCGTGACCGTTAAGACGATTTCTAAAGGTGTCCCAAAATTAACGCAAGATTTGAATTTGTCGCCATTTTTGCAGTGAAGTTTTAAAAGGCTGCCAAGCTTTCATTATTTTTGAAATATTGTTCAATAATGAAAACACGTTGTTCTATAATTCGAATTATTTGTCAGCTGTCAAATTGTTTTTTTTTAAGTGTTCCCAAAACTTTACTGCAAAAATGGCGACAAATTCAAATCTTGCGTTAATTTTGGGACACTCTATATAACTACAAAACAATACACTGTTTTCGTAATTCGTCGATTTTTAATAATTTGATATTTTACGCATTTGGGTTCTTGGGTGTTGAGCTGGTTCATGCTTTCGGTACTACGACGATTTGAAACTCAAATCAACTCATAACGGCTAGTAAAAATTACGAATATTTCGATTTGGATCAAACTATTTATTTTTGCCATGAAAATAAAGTGAGTGTTCTTAATTTAGGAAATATTAAAAAAAATTATTGATTAATATTTAAGCTTCTGTGACATTGAGAGTCACTGAATATAAATAATACTATGTAGTACTAAAATTTATTTAAAAAAAAGGAAGGATTAGGTTGCGGATTAAGTTATTTAACAAAATGGTATATGTGTTGTAATGGATTTTATGGCAATTATCAACACGTGACCTTTTGCGGTAAATGCGTAAATATATGCAGTAATAATGCACGTAAATTAACATAATAATATGTTACTTAACATTTTAACACAAGCTTGGAAGAAATAAGCACCGAGTTTCCGCAGACACTAGAATGAATATGTCAAAATAAAGAAAAAAACATTCAGTTTAAAACAGGTGACTCAAGAGAGTTCAAATATTTATCTTGCATATACTAGATACATTGATTCTGCACTTGCATATTACGATGAAAATTTTCAGTTACAGATCTAGGGTAGTTACTATAAATTACTAAAATAAAGTGTGTATCGATCAGCTAAATAAATTATTGAATTAAAAGCCTCCCTGCTCTCCCATTTACATATGAGGCTATGCAAAGGATACAGAATAGAGTAGTGGATTTGAAATAAATTGGGAAGGGATGTGTTCTGGAAGTACCTAGATAGAGGGGTTCCTGGTATTGTTTCTGCAGCCTGCTAATATCAGAAGATATATCAGACCTCAATGCCAGAACGTTGTAATGAAAATATTGTATAGTAAAACTATTGGGCAGCAACAATTTACCCTAAGAAAACCATGAGCAGGCAAACGTTCAGTGAGATGGTTAATATCCAATGAGAAGAAGCACCTGAAAAAGGTAAAAACCAGGTGTCTAAAATTGAAATTAAATTCTATTTAAAGTTGATTTAGTGACTAGAAGGCCTCGATTTTCCGATGGCTCAAGTTAAAAGCCGACACGACAAAAGCTCGCCGCGAGCTGAGGATGAATGACGGACAATTACTTCATGAAAACCCGGCGAGTAGCGCGGAAAAAACTAACAGATATAAAAAATGGATTCCGGACGGTTTCTGTGAATTCGATTTACTGGGGCATCACTCAGCCCGGGTGATGATGTCATCAGAGATGCATCTCCAAAAGCTAAAGAGAAAGAGTCACTTGTATCTCAAAAGTTTTTTGTTAATTCTATTTAGAAGCTGGGATGATCTGTACCAGGAGTTTATAAACACTATGTAAAAGTAGGTGTCTGCTAGAAGAGAGACAGGTAGGAACACAATAAACGAGTATACTAACGTAATAATACACGTAGCGACAATACCGCTTTGCAGTTAGCTGATGAAGTCCTCTTTTTCATTATATACTAAGGTAAAAACATAAAAAAAACAGCCAGCGTTTACAAGTTGTGCTAACCTTTAAAATAGCCTTCAAAGAAACATTGCTTTTTAGCTAGCTTAGATTGCACGCCACTGCTTAACAGCAGTATCCACTTCATCAATGTAACAATGTTTTTTTTTTCATTAAACGCGTCTTTTTTTATACAAACATCAAAATTTCTGAATCGAATGCGACAAAAAGCGAGGCAGAGGCGCTGTGGGCGTGTGCGGCGGTGCGAGGTCATTCAACACGACGCGGGACGGCGAGTTTTTTGCCCATCAGGCGACCGGATAGAAACTTGTCGGGTAAAAAGGTGACACGTGCTGCGGACAATGCACGCGGGGATATTGAAGAATGTGGTGATGTGAGAAAAAAGTCACACCGAAGAGGCGGGTCAGAGTTAAAAAAAAACGCGGTACACGCATTCGATAAACTACAATTAAACTTTGGCAGTTAAAGAAATTTTATATTTTGATTTTTATTATTGCAGCTATTATTTATACACGTTCCAACTTTTTGGCTCAAGTACTTAGGCCATATACAAGCATCGCGTCAAATTTTGGGTTTATATAAGCTGAGCTCATCACTCCGAGGTCTACTCATGTAGACACCCCCAAGTTCTACGAGGACGCGTTGATTTAATAACCAGGCATTTCCATAACCTTAGGCAAAGTTGAAAGTATCTGTAAACTCAATTTATGTAGTAGTGCGCTTATCTATGCCTATGCCTAGACATAAAACTTTAAGTATTGGCTTCATTCATTGAGTATTGGTATCATTTTTATGCAGCAGAAATCGTTTTGGATCGTCTGATAATCGGAACTATCTCTGATAATTTCGAATCGCGTGCCTATCTGGCTTTAAGTCACAAGCTTCTACATTCAGTAAGAAGTGTGATAGCATAAAACTCATCGGGATTTAATTTAATTTAAATGTCCCGCTCACGTAGAAAAAAAAAAAATTACCCCCCCGAGAGGCGGTCTGAAGTTCTGCGATACCAAACCGTACCATTGTACTGGCGTGTTAACATTATCATTTACCCTATTAAAGATACAAGATATCATGTCATCATAAAATCATCCGCGTCATGTGCGCCGCGCCAAGTCATCAATCACGGCATCGGGCGCGTCATTACCTCGGCACGGGAGACTCGGGCCACTCGGACTCGTCCGTAATTAAATCATCAGACGGCGGTGATCATCGCCTTTGTCCGTCCCGAATGACTGTCAGATCTGGTCCCGCGATTGTCACTTACCGCCTGGATATTGAATCAGCGAGCGGTGTATAATTACCACTGTTGTATATAATCATGTTGAATGATTACCGACTGTCGGTGCAACTTTATGACTTGTAGTTTATATTTAATAGGCTGGATCGTAGCAGCTTAATATTTTTAGAGAAGCTTTATTTTATTTATTAAATTTAAAGCAAATTCATAAGCACTGACGTTTATTAACACACTAAAGGCGAGGCGGGTACTAGTACCCGTTTTGCGGACTACTGTCTGAACGCGGGGCGCGTATTAATACGTTTTTGAATGTGTTTACTCTAAAAGCGGCAGAAGGTCATTTTATTCTAAAGGTTTACAGCTCGTAATGTTTGTTTAGGACTCGTCAACGTTACTTCTACCAATACTGTCCAGTGATTCTAAACAAAGTGACAATGAAGAAGTGGGGCGGTCAGATAATGATAATCCTCCAATTATTGAACAATTTTTAGGACGAGGTGGTGTTGTTGTAATGCCAATTAATCCACAAAGTGGTTCAACTTTTTATAGGAAACGGTTTATTTGACTACATGCAAATCAAAGAGTGTATAGACTAGATTTCACACGTGCAATTTTACCCGAATTTCGTCGCGCTTTGCACATCAGTTTAGTCAATTTGGTTACCCGCTTAAAATATAAATATAATATAAGCTATTATGTAACAATAACATTTAATTTATTAATAGACGAGTTAGAGTTAGAGTTGCTAGACGGAAAAAAAAATCAAAAAGTGCAAATCAAAGAGTGTATAGACTAGATTTCACACGCGCAATTTTACGCGAATTTTGCCACATCAGTTTAGTCAATTTGGTACCCGCTTGAAGAGTGTTTTGTGTTTCGAAAGCGAATGTGATGTTGTTTAATTAAGTGTCGGCTTCGACCGATGTCATTCCGCCTTCCACCGCATCCGCCAGCACCTGAAGACCGTCCCAAAAGCAGATTAGTCCACCCTGACGCGGCGAGTGGAGGCGAGCCCCGCCGCGGCCAGCCCCGCGCCCCGCGCCGCGCGCCCGCGAGCCCTGCGCGGCCCCGCGTGATGGACACTCCCGCGCAGGGCTCGCGGCCCTAATGGCCGGTGACGTCGTGCAGCGTCACGTCACCGGCACAATGGGGCGCATTTTTAATTTCTTTCGCATTTAAGTGGACGTCCGCGCACAGGCCGGTGACACGAACAAGTGAGTTGTCTCCAGTGCTGCTCAAAGCGTTTACCCGGATAAGGAGCTGCTTACGCTTTTCGAGTTATAATATTTACTTAATAAAATTTAAAATAACAGATCTTTAGCAATGCTTGCCGTAAATATATTAAAATGTACATATTTAAACGTTTAGAACCATATTTTTGAAAGACGTACAATACACAAGTTATTTAATAAGTAATTTGAATGTTTACCTTGATTTTAGACTTTGGGCACAACATTATTTTTTAGTATAATCAAACACGTTTCAAAATGTATAAAGTGAAATATTTTTTATATAATGTATAAATTAACTAATAAAACCGTTTTATTTTACTATACGGTTTAATATAAATTTTATTTGGTATAAGTCAATTATATCATATGTAGTTGAAATTATCGTCATTCCATATGAAATTCAGTCTAGTTATAAAAATTATAATTTTTTAGTGCACTGCATCGCCACAAAATATTTAAATCGGTTATATACTCCAAACATCATAATATTCAACATTAAGTTTGATATTATGTGATATGGTAAATAGAGTCTATTTGAAAGTTGTAAAATATATTTTTATAGTATAAACAGTAAAATCACAAAAAAATATTCAGAAGGCTAATGACGGGTTGCTAAGGCCGTAGCACAAATGTTATGCTCAATTCCGAGAAATCATGGAATAAGGTAATATGCACATTTATAATCGAATCATTTATCGATATGCCCGGTAATAATGCAGTAATAGGCATGACGACAGTATCAAAGAATCAAAGAAATAATTATTTTAAGGGAAAATACATATTAAAAGGATTTAAAAAACTGATTTAGTTTTATTTAAAAATCTAAGATTAATAAGATTTTCAACAAATTAAAAGGTTAAAATACTGCAATCGGCCATTTTGACTGAAACACCAATCACAGCGCATGACGTCATACTGACGTCAACAACTCTATGGTATTCAAATTGGTCTATGGTCTTCAATGCAAACACAATGGCACGCCCGTATACAAGATAGTTAATGACGTCAGAGCGTCTAAAAAATGCTGCGATGACGTCACGCCTCGCGATGTCGCGTTTTCGCGCACTTTTGAAAAAATATTATAAAAATGGCTTTAAACATCGTTAAACTCTAGTTTTTTACCGAAATAAAGTTTTTTTCGTAAATAGTAAATGGGTACCCCCATTATGGAAGAGGATTTGAAAATCTTTCGTCATGCCTATTACAGATTACACCAACAATACAATTTACATCGCAGATGGCAAAACAGATAATCTGTTATTATCGTTCAATAAAATAGCAAATATAAACCATGGTAATATTTATATTAGCATAGGCCCAGGAAAACAAAGATAGTGTAATAATGCTACACCACGTGAGTGGGATCTGTCGCATAGTTAATCCGAACCAAAAATCTAAAATTGCCATGAAACTTTCAATGCAATCCCATATTTAATTTTTTTTAAATATTTTATGGTTACCTACATGAAAGTTTGTGTATGAAAAGTATTAGTTCCGATATAAATATAACGTGCATATATTTTTTAGTATTTTCATTACGAGTGATTTAGATTTGAAACAATCACACGTAGTATATTAAGTTTTTGATTGGATATAAAAATTACAAACTATTTACGAACTTTTATAACAAAAAATTATTATTTTGCAAACAATCTGTAAAAATATATTTGTGGAAATATATGTGAAGAGTATTCTCTAAGGATTGCTATTGAGGAATGCTAACAATGGCTATACATTTACTGACGAAAATCGCACTTTGCCCAGAATCATTAAATACTGTTACCATATTATTCAGAGTTGTTCATTAAATCATATGGAAGTAGAGGATAGTTTAATGACGTCATAACCGGATTTTTATTTAACGATTTTACAGCTTCTAAGTTAGAGCAGCTGTAAATGATTACGGTATTTTCAAACATGCTTTCGTGGAAATAATGGATATATTATTAAATGCACACGTTTTGAGCGAAAAACACTTGAAAAATGAATTTCGAATAGACTAAACATCAGGTTTAATATATCTACAATATTTAGATAGTACCGGGCTGCGATAGTTGTAGAGCATGGGTTCGAATCCCATAATTGTCATGAAAACAAATCGAGTATTCATAGTTTCATGCGTGAAACAATATCATAAATATTGTGAACAGACAGTGGATTAATTAATTATCAAGGCAGCGGTTGAGGAATATTATGGAATTTATGAAGTGTTTTATGCATTGGAATCGGATGGACTATACAGCGTGTTTGCAAAGTGTTCCTGATGGTGGGCTGTTCTGCAATTTGGTCCTGTTCACGGTGCCGTCGCCCGATTCACGCTGTTTTCCCTTCGGAGCCAGGCGTCTGGGGAAACAAATCAATCTGACATGGGTAATCTCAGTACTTCTCTATCGCCGTGCATGCGATACGGAGCATATGAGAAATTCATCGAAAATAGTTTATCGAAAAAACGATCATCGGATAAATCATTTACCGAATTTTATTGTTATACGATTTAAAAGAGAGTTACTAAGACATTGTTAATTTTAAGAATTACTTCAATATATTTTAATAAGTTGATTTTTTTATTTAAACGAGACATATAAAAAACTTAAAACTGAGATCTACAAGCTTTTAAAGTCGCGGAAGCGAGTAAGAAGATTAAAAAGCGATATAGCCGTTACGAAACCAAAATTCAATTTTTTGATAAAAAGGAAAATTAAAAATAAAACTTGTCGAAGATTATTTTTTAATCTAAGATCATCTTCTGGCCTTTTTCAAAATTCATAATTATAACACACTTAGAAAAAAAATAATCTTCACCAGGGTTCGAATTCTGGATCTTGTGCTTGTTAGCATGTATACGACATTTTTACATTCGACGGCTCGATGAATCTGCCATTCGATGAAATGTCTTTCAAAGAACTTGTGGGACCCTTGATCGATATGTATGTTTTAGAAATCGACCTGAGTGTCTTCATAGCTGAATTCTAAAATTTATACCGCAGGTAAATGCGCAAAATGCAGCAACGAGAATATATCTTCATGCAAGTAATGTGGACTGCATAAATAATGCACATGGTGCAGTGTTGAAATCTTGATAAATGTGACGATGCGAGCGGGGAAATCTCACATAACGACATGCCCCCGGCGACAGGCAAATAAAACTCGTGTAATCATTTTCATATTAGGTTGTATCATGCTTGCAAATATAAAATCCAAAATGGAGTTTCAACGTTAAAGCGTCAAGTCGGTCTGAAATTTTCAGTGTATGCGAGCGGCACACTAATTCAATCTAATGTATAATATCACATTAAAAAAATGATTTTCACTGATATTAACCTATTAAACGCAAGTGTAACATCGGTGTGACGCAGATTGACAGAAAAATCATTGACAATAAATACTCAAAATACGTATTTACCTTTTGTCTAAGAAACCAGTTTTGTCTGTGGTAAATTTGTATACCTGTAAAAACAGAATTTACTTCTGATTGCTAACTCATTTATCTATCGTCTATTTGTAGCGTAAATTTTGTTTTTATTGGTAAGTTAACACTAATCAAAGATTAATCGAATATATATAGTATAGTATTATGTATATTAAATTTTGCAATTTTACAGCATTTTGTGCTATAAAGCAGTGCACGAACTTAATAGAATAGTAATAAACGAAAGCATCGAATGTCATAAAACAATATTATTCCTCAGCGGGGTGAATGCACACGGCCGCGATATCCGATGATTCATTAAGGCGGCCATAAACCATTAGCCGGGCACATTCACACAATCGGCAATCGCGCCGCGCCGGAGTCAAATCCATTCCGCAGAGTTATTGTGCTGACCCGGCGACCGGCGCAATTTACACGAGTAATACAAGAAACAATAAAGATAGCGGTAATGGCGGCAGGGGAGGCGGGAATAAGCCCCGGCCGGAGATGCCAGCCCGCTCGGATGTGCGCTATGCTAATGCGCGACACCGCCCCGGCATGGCTAACGACAACGGAAGTCACTGACTAATTGACATCTAGGTACAATATAGTTGAATGACGTCATAAGACACAAGAGACAATCTAGCTGTGTGCTATGACTACAGCGAATGACAACGTTGATAGCGGTAGTTAGTAAAGTATGCTTAAATGACGTCATAGTCACGTTTTGGAAACAAACGTAGAGAAAGTACAGTTGTGTGCTATGGTAATGCGCGACACCGCCCCGTCATGGCTAACGACAACGGAAGTCACTGACTAATTGACATCTAGGTACAATATAGTTGAATGACGTCATAAGAGACAAGACACAAGAGACAATCCAGCTGTGTGCTATGACTACCACCGTCACAGCGAATGACAACGTTGATAGCGGTAGTTAGTAAAGTATGCTTAAATGACGTCACAGTCACGTTTTGGAAACAAACGTAGAGAAAGTACAGTTGTGTGCTATGGTAATGATGGAGAATCGCCTCATTATTGCATAGCACTCATAGCAGGAGTTAGTTATTATCAAATATATATATATTAGTTACTATGATACTTTCCTGCTTTGTAAATTATATAACCGATTATGGTGAACATGAAGATCGTGATATAAAGATATGAAAATGCCGATGAGTAAAAAGTAAAGGTTTTTGTAATGCAGAAAATCGCTGTGAATTCTTAGGGCTTATCCTCTGTGTTTCTCTACGGTGTCGATGAAGTGATTCTCTGTAGGTATTATCGAGAAATGTGACCATGGGGTGACACTCCCGGGTGGCCAGGTGTGTACACTCGTAAATAATAAAGGATATCAGTTGAATGTATAAACATGTAGATAATAGAAAGCAATACACACTTAGAATTTTCTTTTAGTCTCTGATAATATGCAGAGTACTCAATGCCAAACAAAAAAAAAATTAGAACAAGCATAAAATGGCAATGGTCTCTGTGTGCATGAATAAATCAATCGGTATTTTTTTCAATTAAAAATAAATGCTAATTTTCAAAGAAATCAATTTTAAAACAATCGCCAGGTAAATAAAGAGTAAACCGTATATTTACGTAAACAGATGAGGTTAACCTTTCTTGCTTTCTTTTAAAAAAAAAAAAATTAAAATAAAATTTATAAAAAACTTAGGGTATTTAGATTTAAAATGAATATGATGTGATATGCAGACGGTGAAATATTTACCGACAAAAAATCCAATATTACTTCTTCAAAATGAAAAAATATACTTCAAATCATGCACTGATTAAAATATACGAAAAGCGATAGTTTATAAAGATAAACGAGTACAGTGCATTGATTAAAACGTAATAATTGATATTCAAATTTTATATGATTTTACTAATAGTTAAAAATAAATATTGATATTATTTGTAAGTACTTATTTCGACGATAATAGTAATATTTACTATCACTGGAAACATAATACAAGAAGATTCACAGAAGTTAGTATTTGCGGAAGCGGATGGCTCGTGTGAGAGAGTGCATGTTCGGGCGCCGATATGCATCGTACAACGTTATTATTTATTATCTGTGTGACATATCCGAGCGGTTTAAGCCAACACGTTAAAATAACGGAAAGGTTTAACGACGAGTTTAAACTCTGACTTATCGATATATTAGTTGACTTTCCCTGTTGCGTTTGGAGATAAATTATATTTTAATTACCGCAAGCCCTGAGAACACGCGAATACTGATAGCTTCTATTGCGCATATAAACTGAAGTCAGAGTTCACACGTATTGTTGTTGTAAATAGATGATTCATGTAACATAACCGCCTTGTGGTGCAGTGCTTAACGCATTTGCTTACTGTACGTCTTAAAATAAAGTATCTTCAGGTTTACAAGGAAATAAATTGAATTAAAAAAAAATCCTTTCTGATGAATGCCCCTAACTAAATATGATATCATAAGAACACATCGTCGATGTTACGGCATTTAATCATATTTTGACTAATTAAGAAAAATAGTTTTGATGACCATATTTTTTATCTAAATTCTAAAATATTAATTTAATGATATTAAATTTCTTACTTCAACCTTTCAACATTCAAATGTAGCAAATGCGGTTATGCTTTGATAATTTTTTAGTAAGATGATGAACATGACTGGAAAAACCGTAAACTTAGCCATGAATAATGGAAAGAAGTTGATAAATTTTTTAAAACGTATTGTTAATACTGCATTTTTTTTTGTTTAATATTTTTAAACAGAAAGAGCTCATAGAACCAGAGACGGACACATGCTTCAAACAATTTTATAAAATAAAATCGCAGTTCATAATAATTTTAACTTTCTTATGGCCATCCGAACACTAATAAATAGTTATTATTTCCACTAAAAAACTGTTATTATTTCCACTGCTAAAATCTTATATACCAGGAACGGAATTTCACAAAAGATTTACTCTTAAAATCAATAATAAAGTTCATGTCCACCGTTTCGAATCAAAATGGCGTCCTTCGATGTAAATGTTCCGCATTGGCGATAATTTATAACGAGAGCGGACCCTTATCCTCGACACCGCCGCGGGACCGCAGATTTATTATGGGTGGAGTTATCTGTAGCGGGCTGGGTCCAGGGACGCTTGATGTGCTTCTTCCTCCCTGGGAGACGACTCCCTGTCCTACTGAACTACTGAATCAAACTAGCCTATTTAATGATGATGATTTCAGTCCGCCTGTTTTTCAGTGCTGGGATCTTCAGGAATTTCAACAGCTGCCTAAACCTACGAACGCACGGATGTTCTCAAACGAATCGAAATCAAATCTGCAGGCGACTAATTCATTTCCGCGTTTCCGGTAGTGTTGCCGTCGTCGCGGGGTATGTCGCGGATAAATCATGCCGAGGGGTCGCGGGGAGCGGGCTTAATCAATTGAGCGTGTTGAGTTGTGTGTGGCGGGGCGGGCGGGGAGAGTGGGGTCTCGCGGGCTCACGACTTTTTATAATTTATATTGAGAAGATCGCGGCCGGCTAAGTCTCATACTCCGCGAATCTGGGGGCGATAGATAAAACCACACTGCCGCAACAACACCTTTACTGGGAAAGCACGTAATTGATATTTTATGTAAGTGAAAAATAATGCCAATTTTTAAATGTTTCTATGGCACAAGACACGTACACGGATTTCAAGTATACTAAGTCTAAGATATCTCTAAACCACATAATCTATTATATAAAAGTACTCAGCAAGCGGATTTGATGCGATCATTATCAATGTCAATCGTTATTACTCATTGCGTTTCAGAGAAGTCAAAGAAAAGCAGAAATTAATAAAAAAAAATATCATTGAACACAGTTGTTGCTGCACATGGATTCGAGCCGGGAATTATTTTGTCGGCAAGCAATCATACACGTCATTAAATACGAAGACCTTTTTTACGTTATCTGACACTTCGATGTGTTTTATATTTTTAAGCCAAGCAGGCTTCTTGGAATATTCAAGCCCGTTGTGAATACTTATATCATAAGTTAGCACTATGTGATCAAAACGAAATATAATATATATTTTTAATAAGTTTATATGTGATAGAGTTAAAATCACGAATTATTTTGTAAAGACAAAATTGTGATTTATTTAGGGTGTAGGTGCAAAGTATTGATGGTAGGTGTGTGGCTTGCACTGCTGGGCACCCACTCAGATTTATAGTGGCATGTAAATAATCCAAAGGGCTAATCTCGTACACGCTCCTTACTAATCTTTATCACGGCCCTCGCGGCCGTACAACTGCCCGGCCGATGGCGGAGTAAGGGCCTCCAGGGCAGCCTTCACCTTCCCGACAGGGAGCTAAATATTTATAATTTACAGTAGAATATCATTTTAGAGCGTCATAGTCGTTAGTCATGATATCTTGACCATAAAAATGAAATCCTCATAGTATGATAATGAATACATGGCCACGAATGACCTTGTAAAGGCAACGAATTTTTCCACATTTTTCAGGATTCATCATTTCTGCACGATATTACTTTGAGGGTAGTAGTCTTACAACTCGAAAACCGCTATTATGTCATATTTACAAGGTCTTTTGTTAATTGTAAGGAGTATATCAATTACAAAATATTTATTTTCCTTTATCAAAATAACATGGGTTGACTCTAGCCTAGTCTGCATAAGGTTATGATAATTAATGACCTGGGTGTTGATCGAAACACGTTGGTATAATAAAATAAAGTAATTACTATGCGATTGATTGATTTTACTCATAGAATAAAAAAAGTAAAAATATATATCTGTTTTCAAAATACTACAAGAGCTCTGGTTAACTAGTAAACATATCAATAGTCTTAGTTCCCCAAACATGTTCGCATGAAATACCTCGAGTGTTAATTTTCAGTCATTTGACAGGTAGCCGATAAAAACTGCCCCAAGCAAAGAAAAAGACAACACACAATAACTAACACTGATTTAGTATTAGATTTATATAATTATTTATGTATCAATTCGATTTAGCCACTATGGCTCAACACGCGACGGGTAAAAGTCGAGTCGAAGCCGAAGTGTAATAAAAGTTGAAATGGACTAAAGTCTCTATATCCGTGTTAATTGGGAATGTTATATCTTAATTAATGCATTCACCTGTCTATTTAATAAAAACGAGAGGTTGTTTGAAATCGGCCGCGACACAAAAGTAAAAAGCTGTGTTCTTACTGTTTGTGTAGCGCGTAATGTATTGTGTATCGTAAATCAATACAAATCACCGAATGTAAGTCATATAAAATAAATACAAGGTTAGGTTGTCTAGTAAGACGGTTGTTTTTTTTATAGAATTAATGAATGAATATTTTTTTTAATATTTAAAAAATCAAAGAATTACTTAACGCAGTTGTACGATATCATTACGTATTTAAAAAATCAAACATGACTAGAACGTTTGATTGAATTGAACAATGATCTCTGATAAACTATCTACAATTTAGAATAATATAAAATAATCACACATCAAATCACAATCAAAAGAAAAAACATTTTATGGTGTCTGTATGATATGTTTATTAAATTGTTTGGTAATTGCTATTCAATGTAATAAACTTGTTACTCGAGAGTGGAATTTTAATTCGCACTAAATTTGTCAATAACATCAAAAGTTGAAGAAATAAAAAAACGTTGAATCATAAATAGAGCTTAGAAAAAATGTTCGCAAGACTTATTATTTTTAATTTTAATGTTTGAGGTTAACTTCTAATGCTGGGGGCTTTTTATTGCAAAAAAACTTTCTTTGATGTCCATCAATTGAATTGTTTTTTTTTGTTGCAAAGAAACGGGATGAATATATTTAGCCCTAATTTTGATGAGTACTCTCTAGATACAATAAGTATGAATTTATTAGGGAATATATCTATATTAATATTAAAAATTTTATAACATTTTTTATAGTAATTATTAAATCTACAATCTGTGTTAGAATCGTTGTGCCGGAAGTGGAGACCAGGGTCGCCGCCCCCTTCGCTCCTCGGAGAATCTCGCATCTCGCAGATACGGCCAGGATATATATCTGATAGTCCGCGATGAGGCAGACTCCCTGGAGCCGAAAGACCAGCAAACTTCACAACGAAGTAAATTAATGGCGGAGCAGCACCAAGTCGTGAAGATCCACTGGTATCCGATACAAAAGTGTAATGGGTACAAGCTTATATAAACTGTAGTGTCGAAGCGAATACATTTACTATCACTTCCTACAAATAGTGTTATGGGCATGTTATGTACACCTTTTGCTTTGGTTTCATTTATTAAATCTTACACTCGCAATGAATAAACTCGGTGTACTTAATTATACCAAATAATATTTAAACAAACACCTTGCTTTTAAATAGAACACTTTTTCAACAGCTTGTTAGTTTTATGATAATTCATTTATAAAAAAAATATGCTGATATTCAATATATATACCGGATAACAAGTTTGATAAAACTTGTGATAAAATCAACTATCATCGACTCTGACTTTCTTTTAAGGATAATTACATAATTACTGTAAATTGAAAAAAAAAAAAGTCGTATTATATATAAAAACTTCTCTTTCCTATAAAGGTCAGCTTTTTCCAAGCGAAATGTGATTGCATTTAATTTCTTTATCGCCTAATCAAATTCTCCACGAAAGTGCAACGGAATGCATCGACATACAAGCAAAGACATCTCCGCTTATCTGCGAAGTCGACGCCTGTATCTCCGTCCGCGCAGCCTGCAGGACAGGAGTCAAGGAAACTCCTCGAGTTGCGACTCAAGATCGACAGGATAAGGGGGATATTTCACCTTTCATCTTATTGTACCAACTAAAAAAAAAAAACCGAAATATTTATAATGTGAAAAGAATTAGTAAGTTACATCGATAGCAAAGTGGATGAAGAAAGTCAAATATTTGACAGGTTTTGGTAGCCGTTGTTTAACAACAATGTCGAAAGTCAAAAATCACTTAATAAATATCAAGATCATCTAAGCTAAGTTATCGTTGGGGTGTTGATTATTTGCCAGTGAAAATTTTTTTTGAACATGATTCCCAGTGTCGAAGCCATAATGTCATAAAAATAATTGAAATAATTTAGGCGTTAAACCTTATTTTTGTTAATTCACAAACACATCTAAACAATCAAATAGAATAAGACAAAAACGCTTAACAATTCTAAAATTAGTAAAACCTAAATTACAACTTTTTACAAAGACGAAAACACAAAAACTGCAAGTACATATTTAAAGTTTTACTTGTAAGCTTTTTTTTTGCAATCTGTTAAGTTTAATGTAATCTGTCAGAGTATTCCAGCGGGAGCGCCTGAAAAATGAGGGAATTGCAAAAAAGCGGACAGGCTCCATGGCGGCCTCCTGCGCCCTCGAGAGGGGCTCGGGGCGCTGGAGGCTTCAGAGGAGACGCAAAAAGCTGACGGATGGCGCCGTCCTTGGCGGGCGTGCTGCGAGATGAATCCTAACCAGCCTGGGAGGCTGTAGAGCGGCCACAGAACGACAGGAAGATATGTAACGCCGCACATTAACGAGTTTCTTTCGTAAATAGCATTAAAAAAATAAGTGTAGAGCATACTGATATATTTTTAATACTCTGTGATATTATTGCGCGAGCACACAGTGATTTACAATTTATCTTGTATAGCGTAAATTTTTACACCGACTTAAATATGGGAATCCCGCCAAGTACTTACTGTCAAAAATATTAAATACAATTCGCTATTCAACGGCCAGTTATCAGAATCGCTAACGACAGCGTTACGAGACAGTTGTACCGATCCGTATATCAGGTATTCAATAAACGATCCGACAACCTATCAGGCTATAATTCTGTTATCTCCGATCTCTCGGCTATCACAGCCGGCGGTGTTGTGTTGACACCCGACTGGAGGTAAACTGTCCTCCTGGGCCACATTATCGGCGCAGAAGTCATCGGCAACAGGACCTTATACAGCCCCCGGCACTGACAAGGATCTCTCTGCTTAAGCATTAAGCACTGCCGGACCTATGATAGTTTTAAGACGCAAGACGGCAAAAGCCTTTGCAGATTTGTAAATATAATTTTATATTCATTTAAATATATGATTTAAATGATAAATGATAAAGAACACTTTTTTAATATATTAACGATGAGATGTATATAAAAAAAAAAAAAAATTTGAAAAGCAATGAATTTTGAATTATATACGTTGGTATGGTTAATGAGAGAAGAGGGATAACAAGAAGGCATAAATATAAGTTTTTGTATATGATATGTATATATATATATATATACAAATAATACAAGGCGTATATACTGTGTTTGCACGTAGATACATTCACGGACTTGCCTCTTAAGTCCTGCAAGTGGTCATGGAGCGGCCAATCGAGATTCGGTCGGCGAAATCAAAGGGAACATCCCGATGTGTGAAATTTATGTGTAACGAAGAGATTCTATTGAATTAAATGATAAACGATCTATAAATGGTATCGGCATGTTGCGCAGTGTGAAGTGAATTAACGAGTCGAGCGGTGCGCGACGTGTCCACGGGAGAAAGATTAGGCGTCCAACTCAACGTGAACTCCAAAACTCAATAGTTGCAACAACAATGCATATTTAAGAAGGCAATGAATTTCAATCAAGCACAACACAAAAGTCTACAATCGACATAGACTAGAACTTTATTGATAAATGCAAATCGCATTCCAAAAAAATTACTATTGATCCTGCAAAATTGAGATCGAATAAATTGAAAATTTCTGAGATGCGCTCCTAATGAAAAATGATACATACAATGAGAAAAATATAAAAAAAAGACCTGTAACATTTGAGAGCAAATGCTATTAATGAAGGCGCTGAGCAGTTCTGCGACCTCACCCAACCTAACCCAACTTAACCCAATCGAGCCGCGGGCTTCCTTATACAGCCCGTCGGCGTTTTCAAACTGACGGGGTTTTTTTTCGCAATTAATTGCACGGATGCATTATTGATGGTCGCCGGCGGACATCTTGCGCGGCGAAAAAACGAAACAACACTCAAAATGGCGAACGTCACACGCTCTTATGAACGACAGCAAAAAGTGCATTGCTTTACAGATTTCAACTTGGCATTCCTCGGAGGTGTTGCGATGTATCGAAGATTGCACTTTTTGTGCAAATGCATCCACACGCGCGAGCGGCTGTTAATATTTGAGATTGTATTAAATTCAATCTAAAAAAGAATAATTATATAAATTTATTTTCAAAGAGTTGCATAAAATCATGTGTTGCATTTTAAATAAACCAGAAAGGAAACAATAATGCATCCTAACAAAATTAATGAAGTCGAAGGTTACGATCACAAAAATCGATTGTTCCGATATTCATAAGTGACAATTATCACCGAAGCGGGGAGTCGAACCGAGTGACAAGCCACGGCGAGTCACTTTCCCAACGCCATTGTCTCTCACGAGCAGCGTTTTTTTTTTTTTATCAAACTGTGAAGTGATTCAACAGTTGCGTGATCCACAAAGCCCCCACAGGGATTCGACCCGAGACAGCTGCGTGCGGCTGACACATCTAGGCCGCAACAATACAACGAAATTTATGGCATTCGTAAATGAAAACAGATTATGTATTTTGTTTAAAGTATATTTTAATACGCTCTGATTGCAGGAATTATGTTTCCAATGGCGGCTCACCGAACCAGCGAGCGAACGACAGCGGCATTTGTTTAGGGAAATAATTATTATTCTTAACATAGGCTTAATGGTGTAGTGGTTAGAACAGCGCCCTCCGCCCACAAGTCCGTGTCAAGTTATTCTTACTAAACATAGTTTTCTGATATAACTATACGCTATAGTAAAATCATTACAAATTTCATAGCTAATCGATGATAGACTTAAATACACATGTTTGGGATTCGAGCGAGAGAGATGTACGTAAAATATAAAAAAGGGAATCACGAAAAACCTGGGCGTATCATTGATAGAAACTAAACCAGAAGATGTAAAGAATATCACCAAAGAAAAGCATAACTACAGTAAAAAAAAATATCAATGCTTATTTTATTTCATATCAATAAAATGTTTCGACACTAAGTAGCATACAGTTACTTTTTAATATGACAATGGATTTAATTTTAAAAAATGGTGCATTTGTAGAGTTATGGTATTTGCGTTTTTGTTATGTAAGTTTTAGTGAAAATCATTTTTAAAAAATACTAAAAATATATTAGTTTATTGAAAATAGGTGGTTAGTATTCTATGACAGATTTGATGACTTTTAATTAAGCAAATTATTTTTTTGGAGTAGCTTGAAAGAAAGTTTTAAATAGTCTTAAAAATATTGTTGAGGGACAAGGTATTTGGTTTGTGAAGATCCATATTATTGATGAATGAAAGGTATTTTTTTTATACTTCACCTTCACGTGAAGTAGAAAAAATACCTTTCATTCATCAATAGTCTAAAAAAAACTAATATTGGCACTGAAAAATAATTTAAATTCTACTGTACACAACGAATTTGGATATCTATTTGCTAGGGCGGTTAGTATCAAAGTGCAGTATAAATCATCACTTATATAGACATTCAAAACATTAATGCCATCTATCTCAGAAATATACAGTAAAACAAAGCAGTCTGAAATACATACAACAAGATATTTAAATAACTCATAACAGACTGATTTAGCCTGCAACATTCTATAGTTAACAACTATTATAAATGGCTAGGAGATTAAGATAATTTTGTTTGTGAGCGATTTAGCTTTTCTAGTCAGAAAAAGCTTTTAAAAGGCGGAGGCGGTCACAGTCAAAATGATTGAAATCTTCTTGTCATTTATGTATTTATATATTTTTTATAAATATTTTAATACAGAAATACAAAGCAGTACTTTTTAATCCAAAATTAAAAGACATATATATATATATATATATAAAATACTACTACTTAAAGAAAAACTTCAATACATTCGCGTGTGGTTAAAAAGTATTCCTGAAATGCAGAGAATATCAAAATACTCAAATCAATATATGTATTAAACGGATCCTACCTCAAAAGTCTACAGTATACAACTTCGATTTAAAAAAATATGGTACAGCTTTATACAACCATATGCATTTTAAATAATGAAATACAGTCGTGACTATACATGTACCTTAAGAACAGTGTAACATAACAACTTACTTAATAATTATTAATTTATTAAATTTCATTCATTCTGTCTGCCGGAATTAAATTTACCAAGGCGTGCATTTTGAACATTAGGATTATTTAGTGAACTACACTTGGTTTTGTATATTGAAGTGTTATTGTGAATATTAAGTTGCCGGTTGTGAGTTATTAATATTCAACTCTGTTGCCTTTCCACTAATTCACTTTCTACGTCTCTATTTCCAGTTAACTTTGTTTACGAGAACAATTTGTATATTTCATTATTATTTCTGCCGGGCGTTTCCAACGTATGCAAGTAAGTTATTCGTATTTGTAAAGCGATACTTAAAATGTACTTAGAACACGAAATGCGCAGTTATACCGGAGCCACCCCAACCCGAGGCCGGAGCGAACGGAATTATCTCATATCAATGATAGATATAATATATTATAAAAATTGTATAACTTATTCAGATTTCAAACCGATAAGTAACACGTTTGCACGATTATCATCTAAAATAGCTGATGATTGTAATTTAAAGTTTTAGATTAAAATAATCTGTGTTTACGTTAGATACAATATTTATATCTACGAAAATTTTAATTTCCGAAATAAGTTGTTGTATTTGAGGTATATAGCAGACCTTTCAAAATGTGAGTTCATTTTCAGCTGTTCTGGCCTTTTACAGGGGTGGCTTTCGTTATAACGGAGAGTGTAGAATTGCAGATACGCTATAATAATAAATTTGTCTTTTACAAGCGACGTTAAGCTTAATTATTGATTTTAATACAAGGAACACTCATTACATGGGTGTTTTCAATACGAGTGTACTATTATATTCGCCATTGACGAAATTAAACAACACTCCGAGACTACCATTAAAGATTTTATGATTGACATTATCTAGTACGTAACTTGAAAATAATATAAAATAAGCTAAACAAAGTCTTGCATTAAAGTCAAACTTGCAGTAAGGTTATAAATAATATTCAATCTATTATGATAAATAATGGTAATGCAAGTTTTAAAAAAGTTTTCTAAATCTAAGAGTTCATTTAAATAGCTTGGATAAGTGTTTTATATAATTTCGAATACAATGTTTGTTCCATGTAAAAGAGATCGAGGCATAAGAATCAGAGTGAGAACTATGGCGGTATCATAAATCACACAATAGAAAATTAAACATTGCTTTGTCCGCCAAAGAAAGTTCCGCAGAAGGTCCGCGAGAGAGACAGGCCCGGGCGCCGCCACCCAAGAACAGACCTCGCGCCTCTCGAACAGCCGCTGGGGTTTTTCGTAGTGATGTGAAGAGCTTTCGTGAGCAGTGGAATAACATTAAATAAATAATAAAAAAAAAATTAAAAAATCAACGTCTTTAAGGTTTTCGTGACTGGGTCTTTCGATTGGGAATTTGCGCCAGTGGCTGGAGATCAGAAGTGCGGCCGAATTGGTGAGACTGGCCCAGGATAGGGATATGTTCGATGGAATGGTCACCAACCTCCTATGAGCGTAGGCATCAGAAGAATAAGTATTTCAATTTGGTGATACTCTCTTAAATCACGAACGGGTATGAATATTTGACGTAAAATATAATATAATGATAAAAGTAACTTTGTATTCTGTCTTCACTTGGAGTTTACTATATTTTTTGCATGACTAGTTTCGACCAAATAGACTAGGTCATCATCAGATGCATAACTAAACTGTTTAGTGAAGACAGAATACAAAGTTACTTTTATCATTATAATAATGGATCTTCACCAATCAAATGCCTTGTCCCTCAACAAGATAAAATATAATAATTTCGAAAAACACGTAATCATTGGATGTGATAAGCAAAAAAATATATGAGAGAGTTCTTCAAATATGAATTCTGCTCTAATTTTTATACGCATATCGACTATATTTTTATAAATATATTGAACATTAATTAACATTTCAGATCCTTTTTCTATAGATTACGAAAATATAGGCAAATACAGATTTTCGACGACAGACTAGTTTCATTTGTAATAACTTCATATTTACAAAAGTACAAATAGACAAATGACAAGTAAATTTTTCTAGGGGTTTTTTGAGCTTATGAATCCTTCGGAATACGAAAGCGCTTACCAACAAAAATGATCGTTATTGATTAAATTACAGATATATAGCAAAGAGCACACTTCTTGAGGTTGGCAGATCGTGATGCACTACTTTTACTCGTGAGCGTGAAGATTTACCAAGCGTCACGCAACCCTACAACATTGAACATCCAACAGAGCACCGCCGGGTACAGTACAATAGCCGACAAAAACTTCGATGACAACTAACTAATTAATTACGTGTGGCAGGGCCGCCTCGGGGGGACGGAAGTGCCCGCCGCGGCCGCCACGGGCACGGACTGGGAATTATTATATTAGCCACGGAAAATAAAAACATTTACATCACTATGTAAGCAATCAGTATGAATATACTGTATTTAAGAACCAAAGCGTGTTTGAATTGCTTCACATTAAAAGAGCGGTAAGCTAACAAATATGCTAGGAGAAAAGTGGTTACATAGGAGACGCATTCGATTTTTACAATCTTTATAAGCAAATGAATTATATTTTATATCAATGAATAAACAATTATTTACGTCGTATTCATATATTATTACTAATATGATTAGGCACATTAGTTCATACAAAGAAACTCTCAGAAAAATATCATCGTGCCACACAAATCACGATGATATTTTTCTGAGAGTTTCTTTAAATCATCTTCTATGCATGAACTAATGTGCCTAATCATATTAGCAATAATATAATAAACCTGTAATGGGTAATAAATACGCACCTGATTGACGTTAATCAAAAAATAGACATATGTATGCATATATAGTAATTAAGCTGTTAATTAACGTTTACGTTAAAAGCTGCCTCTTTCGTATTTGTTTCTTTCCAATAGTTTTTTCCTATAATATTCAGTCGTATTAGCCAGCTTTAGGACCCTGTTGATTATTGAGGCGTAGAAATACATATTCAAAGTCAAATTTACAAAAACGAAATATATTGTAAGCACTTACAAAAAAAATGAGCACAAAATACCTCAAAATAAATTCCTTTCAATAACACCAAAATAGCAAAGCTTTTCAAGAAATATATTTGTTTTTCGCCGTAGCGTATAAAACCCAACCAAAAACACACCATAACTTCATTGTTGCACGACCAAATAAACATTTAATTATATTCAATAATATATAAATACTATTGCAGAGGTAAGTAAGCAACACACACGAAGGAATCAGAACCAATTAATTGTGCCTTGCTCAATTCTCGATTGATCTTGTTTAGAAAAGTAAAAGAAATAAAAAAAAAAAAATGCTTATTTCACAACTCGGGACTCCACGGTTAGCAACTGGAGCTCAAGGAGGTTAAATATTGTACGCATTCTGCATTCATTCATGTATCCTCGCGTCGAGCTTTCACGCAGGCTGCACTGCCGCACGTGAGCTGGCGTGACGTGGTGTGGTGTGGTGTGACGTGACGTGACGTGACGTGGCGAGAACCGCCGCGGGCAGAGATGCAGTCGATAATGTACAACCGAATATATTTTTGTATAGTCGCAACAACAATGGCCTGCGAGACAAAGCCACATCTGGAGTGATTTCTTTTTGTAAGCTGAACGCGTATATTTGGAGTATGTTTATATAATCGTATTTGAACTGATTACGTTATTGAATTGAATTTTACTCAGTTTTATCGATGCATACGTTTTTGCAACATTGCAATATTTTTACAATTATATTTTAGTACAAGTTATTTTTTTCCCCAAAGGGAGGCACCACTACGAAATTTTCTAGTCACAATCTTCTTTACGATATACAATATTTATGTATATATTTCACTTTTTTTTTTCTTGTTACTATCTATACGCATTTGCTACAAACGCTTGATTATCTATATATTCAGCTAGCCTTTTTTAATTCAAAATAATAAAGCATCTTACTTGCACGTTCAAATAACTTAAAATATGTAACTATGGGTGGACGTAATTGAATCTTTGCTGTTTTATTATGATGCGACTTACTGTAGGAGATTTACGATCGAACATCTTAATGGGATACATAAATTATGTTAACATTGGCGTGTTGCAAACCTTCAGGATAATTAAAGTTTAACGTCTTTCTGGGAATAATGAAAATAACAGAAACAATAAAATTTAGTGCAATCATTTAGTGAATTAAATAAACATACACGGGAGGTCTCCACGTTCGCAGCTTTATAATAGAAGTTTACGAAGATATTTATTGAGTTAGTAAATAATCAATTTACCGGTACATTGCAAATAACCAATAAAATGCACTGAAAACATATACAAACTCAATGAAATAAACATAAATATTTTATAATACGATATCGTGAGTGTGTCTTAATTCATGCATATTCAAAAACAATATTAAATGATAACATTGAAATAAAATTCATGTACTATATATTTTAAAATATAAACATAATCAAACCAGTAAAAAAATGATTATAATATATTTATGTGATACCAAAATGACAATGGTATTACGATTAACTACTTTTATTACCGATTTTTTTTTCTTCTAATAATGGAAAAAGTATTTTTCTCTTTAATTAAATAGTCGGACGTGTACACTATAATCCTGCAATCTTCTGAAAAGTTTCAATTCATACTGAAAAATGTAAATGAATGGTCAAATCAGAAACCTAGATAATTATTAAACCTAGATTTTTCTAATGTTAAAAAACTTTCAAACACCGTGTATATTTTACAAGACAGCATTATTTTAGTGTTGAATATACGTTGCAATTGCTTTTATAATAAATTGCACTGTTAATGAGTTACTCTGCCAAGCCACACACGCGAGTTGCATTAGATCTGCATTTTGCGAATACTTCAGCTAAGTGAATGTCAGTGGAGATTTAGGATCAAAAACCATTATATCCGTAGAGACACCTCCTTTCTTTAAAATTATCCGTTTTAAATTTTATTTCTATAAAGCTTTCACCTTAAAAGCTTGTGAAAAAATAGGAAAAATTATTTCGCTGTATGAACTTGTTATAAAATTGAATAAAAATACAAAACATTACTCAGCCTGAAAAATAATCGCAAGCACATCTTAAAATATTAATAACACTTCATCTTTACTTATTAATAAATTAGCATTGCTCACCCAGACAGATGTATTTTTTAAATATTTTGGTAATCGATCACACGTTTAAGGGAAATAAAAATAACCTAAATATATATTTTTTGATATACTTATAAACTTTTAACAATAATACTTTATTAAAAAAAAAATATATATTCAAAAATTAAATTGACGGTTGGTCACCGCATGCTTCAGCTGTTTATTGATAGCTCTATATTTGTCGGTGAAATTTCTTGGCTTTAGATATTTCAAGCTGATTAATATCTAAAGCAGATCGTCAGTATTACAACAAAGGAGAAACTATAATGTGAAGAGAACATCATTTGATTTCTCTTATTGATTTGCTTATATTGAGAATAAAGTATATTTTTTATAAGTTGATCTAATTTCTTGGATGTTATGCTTTCTGGGGTATACGCTTCGGTCCTCGTGCTGGGACATTCTTCAAGGCCCTAGATTAACGCATATTTTATTTTAAAGTTCAATATGCATATTTTATTTTAATTGAGAAGTGTATTAAATGCAATTATATTTTTTAAAGTGAATGATTTTACATGCCATTGTTTCGGAAACAATTTATATTATAAATCGATTATTGTGGGCTGGGACAGCTTTTATTCTTGCTCCCATTGTCTTATTTTATTCACAATAAATTTCAAAAACATGAGATTATTTGGCTGATTAAATTAAAGTTACTTTTTACTGCCAAAATTCTGACTCATAATCTATTGCTAACACATTTACTTATATGCTTCAAAATAAAATTTTGCCTCCATGCTAAGTAGGAATGGTGAAATTGAAATAAGGCGAGAAATGACAAAGTCGATACCCATAAACCAGCGAAAAGTATTTAATATGCGTGTCCTTGTAAATAATATTTGAACTCTATAGATATTATTTTTTTAAATTATAGTTATAAAGCGTATAATATTTTAGCCGTTTAGACGAGTCGTAACATCGAGTACATCGGCTTACTCGTTTGTCTTTTCCAACTTTCTGCCTCCGACTCTTGATGAGCAGGGTGTTTAGATGCGTCTGACTCGAGGAGGATACGTAATAGAAAAACACGTGCCAATTCGCCTCATTATAGCGGCTAAGATGAAAGGATAGTTGAAGCTAATCAAAAACCATTATAAAACACTAGAGCGTCCTCTCTGAGATAAGCGATAGCCGGTCTCCCAAGAGCAATTCAGGTAACGCCTTTTTCAAGTCACACACATAATGAAATTTACAACCTAGGCGCCGTGAGCGGCTCGGCTCGTAAAGGCGGAAACACGCCGTTGCAGGCGACGAGCGATGCTTGCCGATCAAACTGAAGTAGATTCATAAACACTGCATTTTTATAGTGCAATTATATATATATGCGATGCTAGTACGTGAAGCTTTCAAGTTTGCACCACTAGCGATTCAATCATAATAAAATTTACAATGAGTGTTGTGCTCAATATGATGAGAGCTTAAAATAATACTGTCAACATAATCAGGTTTTATTTACACTTCATATTAATTGATTGCAAAGTAAATCGTTTTTTTTTTTAACTATTATGTAATCTCTCAAATTAATTTCAAGTCTTTGTATTGATAAGTAGAGGAGGCTTTAAATACTTAACAGTAAATTGCGATGTGAATAATAAAATTAATTCGGTAAAAAAACAATTCAAATAAAAAATCTAAACCCGTTGTAAGATATTTAACAGTTTATACGGAAATATATGCTGGAAGAACGGAGGAATCTGAATTGGCAATTAATATCGAGATCGATGGGCGCATTTGGCACGCATGTTTAACTTGATATCTGGAAGTCACGCGTTCAAAGTGACTAGATATAAAGCTTATAATGTATGCATAGAAATTGCATTTGTCGAGTGTATAGTATACAGGGTGATTCCAACCATCTTATTTAAAATGAAAATTGTAAATTATTGCGTATACATTCTAACTGTTTTTTTTTTTCACCAAGTTTCAAAATTTTTCCCGCAGTCAAACGCTTTGGCCGTTAGCCGCAAAGGTTATTCAAAGCTTCCGCCAAGGCTTTGCGGGTACATCCGCCGGGACTCGCGCCCTAACGACACACCCAATCAGCTGAGAGCCTCAATTATAAAACGATTCGTGATAGCTGCTAAATTCACGCTGTTCCCGTTAAAAAGTGCGTGGAGTGTGCGATAAGTAAGGAGTAATATCGCCCGCGTGGCGCGTGCTACAGTTTTGAGCTGATCGTAAATGAGGTTGAGAGTAACATAAAAAATATATACGCCTTTGCATAAAATATACATTTTTTGAATTCTCAAAAATTCAGGTTAACTATATAAAATAAATAAAATTTAGGTACAGTTAAAAATGTTATTGTCATCAGATAAGACAACAGCTTATTTTGTATTGTGATTTAGAGACAGGCATTATCAAACAAAGTCAGTTTTATCAGAGTTTGAGACACTGTTTGATAATGCCAACGTGAAAGATTGGCGAAACCGGTCACAAATAAAGACGAACATGTGGAAAATCACTCAAGTATTATACTCAAAAATATTAAAATGGAATTCCACCAAGTACTCTCTGTCAAAAATATTGAATTACATAATATTACTCAAGACTAATTTTGATATGTTCTATAGTTATGCTACCATTTTAACGTTAGAACAGAATTATTTTTTTAATAACTTGATATACATACATTATACATAATATTCTTTGAGTGAAAGCAATGGCCCTTATAATTATATTTAGAGCTTTTTTCATTCACTTTCATCAATTCTTACCTCAGAAACAAATTAGAAAAAAAAGCTATATCGATACAACGTTTCATTTCATTGGAAAGCCTCCCTGAAATACTGCCAAATAAACTATTATATATGTCAGCTTAAAAAAAATTACTGGTGTGTATAGATGAATTAATAATATTGACATATAATAAGTATTTATATTAAAATTCTCTAAGGGATCTTGGCGGTATTAATTGCCAGTATATCTAACGATAGCGCGTATCAGTATGCACTACGAATATCACCACAAATGAGCTTATATCAATTTAAACCATAGCGCCGAGAGTAGTCGACTAGCGTTGCTTGGCTTCTGACCTTTCGCCGGGTTGCTTTGCGCAAGCACTAATGTCCGGTGACGTCACGCGAAAGGAAAGCGACTAATCTGCTTATAAACGTGGCCGAAAGGTACGGCCATTTGCGGAGTGCACTAATGCCCGCCGCGCGTCCGAGGGAGTGTGCGCGGGCTTCGCCTCTAATTATTTGTCTAGGAAACGTATGAATTATATAAATGATCGCACCGGCGCAGGTAACGCGATTTGCGCGGTACGTAGTAATGATTCGGCGTTGCTAACTTGTTTTTGGGTGAAAATGCAAGCCTTCGCGCGAGCACGTGATTAGAACTGTTGTTGGCGAACGTGAGATATGAGAATCGCATTTGTGATTATTTAATATAACAAAGAGATGCAGCACTGTGCAATTAATAAAAACGGAAAATAATATGACAAGGTTGATGTTGGAGATTTATCAATCAGATTTTTTTGACGAAAAAAAAAAAACTGTTACAAGAATATGTGTTAGTTACAAATATGCCGCTTTGCAGATAATATGAAATATTTTAAGATTTTAACACATTGTATGCGGGGCGCTTGTTAAGTCGCTTTTGGTCGACTAATACTAGAGCGCGGGTCGCATATAAATGTGTTTTTTGATAGACTGGCGGTAGAATGCGTGTCGCTTGTAAATATGGTATACGTCTGTACGAACTGGCGCACTGTTTTTTGTTTTTTTATTTACTTACTACGGAAGAAGGCCCTCCTCAAGATCCAGGACCATCTACATCTACGGCCAGCAGACGTCGTGATCCCCCAGGAAGATTGTCCATGGATATGAGGAAACACACAGTCGAAAAACTCGTAGGAACGAGAAAAAAAAAACATTCAGAGACAATGTCGTGTATGCGCGGTCAGCAAAGTGCGCAGTATGACTAGGTTTACTTGTAAATTTTGCGAAGTTCCTCTTCACACAGGCAAATGTTTTGAAAGATATCACACCCTCAAACATTATTGATTCTTTTTATGTTTAGTTAAAACATTTTTTTCCGCGGCGCAAGTCGCCCGCATACAATGTGTTAATAAGCACGGAATTTTTATTTACGTACCATAAAGTCGATTTACAAATTATATCGTAATGGCGAATATTACACGCAATGGGCGAATAAACAAAATAGAACACAGAACCGGCGAGTGCAAATTATATTTTACGATTATTGTAACAATAACAATGGAAAGTAGGCACAGCGCGATGACAGTGCCGGACTGGCAGTTGCGCCACTAGGGGAGGCTCGTGGTCGCCCCCCGCCGCGCCGCCAATGCAATCCGATAACGGCAGGAAATACCCGCCAGGGACCCACTGCAGTCGGACTGTTTCAAAGTAGAGACAACGAAACTAGGCCGGAGTGAGATGGACTAACCAAACAGTATTCAGAGACACCAACTGGAGAGCCAATGCCGACAGGAGGGCCTGTGCCTGGATGACCTGAAGTCAGTGGCGAGACACCCACAGTTGATGAAGTCACTGGATAGCTTCTTGAAGGGTGTCATCGGAACCATAAAGAAGATAAAAAAAATTGTGATAACAAACTTTGTACATAACAAGAAAGGTACCAAACCTATAAAAAATAAAAAAATAAAAAAACCAAACAGTATTTCCGGTTTTCTCAAGGTCAAAACCTTCGAAACACTCGGACTTCCCCAAGACACTAAAGTCACAGTTCTATAGTTTCTTCGCTAGATCTTTTTGAACAGTAACCAATAGAGGTTTATTGATTTAAAAAGTGCAGTTTTTCGTGCTTGGCTATCATTTGTAACTATCTAAAAATAAGACGGGTCAAGGTCAATGACTTCAGCACATTTTTTAAAATATAAAATCTAAATTGTTGAATAAAGGTATTGCATTTAGCGATGTCCTCATGTTATTAATATTTCTGCCGATAAATACTCTAAAGGTATTGGGGTCAGCTATTTCGGTTTGATCGAATTATTTTGTAGTAACATTCCCGTGTCAGTACTAATTAATTAATTTAACCATGACAAGTCACAGCGTATCGCTTTGGTGTACATTCAGAACACTGCCTATTTTATCTAGCTTGTATTTTTTTTGGAAAATCCTTTCTATAGTATTGTATCGTTATTATACGAGCATACTAAAGTTTGTATAAAATATACGATAAAAATAAACTCCCGTCTGATTGCCAGTCGGCAATATAGAGGCTGCAAGGGAGTACGTATTTTGAGGTAATTATTTGAGCTTTCGTTTCTGGAAGTTAGAAGCAAGACAATATCTGTATGGACTTGTTCGCACAACACAATAAGAACGCATAAATAAACAGTGAAGATGGTGAGCCTAGCTGTCGATATAGCACCTAAAGGACATAGGCTGACTGTACACATACAATAAAAACTAGATCCGAACAAACAATTATACAAACTCCATTGTAGCTGAATGTCATAATCGGTAAGCCCAGCCTCAGGCACCTCGATGTCTTCCGAGGCTCCGCCTTCTCCAGCGAACTTTGGACTCACTCACGCCTTGCTGAACTAAACGAAATATAATATTAAATAAATGGTAATAGATTTAAGGCTTTCGAGAGCTTCATTAGAATGGCGTTGCATGTAAACAATGCAACGCTTTTTTATTGTAATTTATCATAGTCCGTAACATGATTTGAAAGAAGTCTCACTGAAAAGAAAGCGAAATATTGCCTGTGTAGTTAAACAAAAAAATGATTATTTTATTTTCACACTACAATAAAAAAATTGGTTTAGATTATAGTGTTTTACTCGTATTGATATATAAATCGATAAAACGTATTTCGTTGTTGTTGCAATAAATTTCACAATAAATTTAGACAGCTCATAACTTTACTTCCCAAGAATGAGACGTTGAATTTTTATACCCGCAAGCAAAGCTAACTTGTGGAGTACCTCGTTATATATCTCTAAAGAAAACTCAATATAGATTTAAAGATACCTGTTTATAAAATTAAATGTTTAAGACATTTAAAAAAAAAATATTATACTAGAGGAATAGATCAATAATAACAAATAATGATATTAATTAATATATATGTATATATAGTAAAGATTGTGATATCTATACCATATAATTATATTCAAATGTTGTATACGTACATTAATACATCTTAGATTATACGAAATAACACATATGCTTTTTAAACTTCTTTGAAATGGACATACCGATGTACATCATAAATGTCGTTTTTTAAGTGATGTAAACAATATGCATTGTGTTTATAAAAGAAAATGAAAACGATAAGAAATATTATACGTTAAGGCAAAGAAACTGTATTATTGTATATCGATGATTGTTTTTGAATCGAAGGCAGACAGGTAACTTTAACAGTCGAGCTTATATACCGGTAACGCACACATATTTACATTTACACATACAATTACACACTCCTGACATCGCGTATTCACAACTACCTAACAATATTCACCCATGCTAACTTTCGCCTACAAATAACCTACACGCACACATATTACCAACATCCATCCTTATGGTGAAGTTACTTGTTACCTACACGATGACACTTTCTTCCACCCACACATACAACACATACATACACATTACCCAATTAATTTTACTTACACGACTACCCCCACTCTCACCTGCAAGTCTATAAAATATGTACTTAAGTTTTAATATATCCTGTGCTTTATATCTATATATATATATATACATACGGAATAATTTAATGAAATCACAGCGGTTTTTAATGAAACAACAGAAACAATAAGATAAAACAATCTCCTGGGAATAACGAGCTCTCTGTCGGACACAATAATTGCCTCTGATTTTCCAGGAGCGCGAGAGCTGCCCGCCGTCACTCTGCGGGTGTCCCCGCGCCGAGGCTTATACGGACTCGGTATGAGCTACGAGCAGGGACATGTTCATCTGATGCAGCTCCTTGTATGGGGCTATTCACTTACAGTGAACGGGGAAACGTTTGACATCGCATAATTACCTGTCCACCTGCCAGTTTTCGGCGTATTTGCATACAAAACCGAACCGCAAAGACACAAAATTAGAACGAATGTGATAAAAAGCTCTTTGCGTAGATGTATGTAATACTAGATCGACGTAAACAGGTAAATACACAATAGGTTTCATTCGACTTTCTTGCCAGTTTTTGACGTATTTGCATATATTAGGGAACCACAAAATCAAGAACGAATGTGATAAAAAGCTCATTACGTAGATCTAATACTAGATCTACGTAAACAGGTAAATACACAATAGGTTTCATTAGATTTTCTTGCGTTTGCATATATTGGCAGGGGGACTAGTCTTAATACTATGAGGCTGATCAATTTTTAAAACAGGTAAGACATAGGCTTGTACGTTAGTGCACAATAGTTCTGGTGATAAAAGCACTATGGGTATTAAAAATACGATTACGCCTTAAGTGGTAATCAAACCGCTGCGTATATTGGTCGATTAATTGAATGACATCGCATAATTACCTGTCCGCCTGCCAGTTTTTGGCGTATTTGCATATATTAGGGATCCACAAAATCTAGAACGAATGTGATAAAAAGCTCTTTACGTAGATCTAATACTAGATCTACGTAAACAGGTAAATACACAATAGGTTTCATTAGACTTTCTTGCGTTTGCATATATTGGCAGGGGGACTAGTCTTAATACCATGAAGCTGATCAATTTTTAAAACAGGTAAGACATAGGCTTGTACGTTAGTGCACAATAGTTCTGGTGATAAAAGCACTATGGGTATTAAAAATACGATTACGCCTTAAGTGGTAATCAAACCGCTGCGTATATTGGTCGATTAATTGAATGACATCGCATAATTACCTGTCCGCCTGCCAGTTTTTGGCGTATTTGCATATATTAGGGATCCACAAAATCTAGAACGAATGTGATAAAAAGCTCTTTACGCAGATTTAATACTAGATCTACGTAAACAGGTAAATACACAATAGGTTTCATTAGACTTTCTTGCGTTGGCATATATTGGCAGAGGGACTAATCTTAATACTATGAAGCTGATCAATTTTTAAAACAGGTAAGACATAGGCTTGTACGTTAGTGCACAATAGTTCTGGTGATAAAAGCACTATGGGTATTAAAAATACGATTACGCCTTAAGTGGTAATCAAACCGCTGCGTATATTGGTCGATTAACTGAATGTCAGTTAATCGTGGCTGAGTAACCTGGCGCGGCGGGCCACACGTCGGATCGATTATTATCGGCAAATGTCACTGGGGAACGGCAATGCGTCACGAATATCAATGTCAATAGATAAATGTATTCACTAGCATAAAAAAATACACTAAAAATATCGCGAACAGCTATAGCAATGCTGTGGTCTGAAGAAGCCTTTGAAAGGCTAAAGCGTTCGGAAACAAAAATAATTCCAATATCCTACCCATGTCGCTTTTTATACTTGGTGAAATATGTAGTATAACAACTTGAACAAATCAAGTGAATATATTGAAAACAGCATATAATATATTTAATCAGTGGATTCTCATACTAACAAAGAAAATAATTGTGTTGCGCATGCGATGCATGTAAACATCGTCTACGATCAACAGCCTAAAGCCAATTACATTATATTAATACTCATCTGTCAGGACAGAGATCAAACCGTCGATTTTCCAGGCATTAGGAAAGCTCGTTAGCCGGATTTTAGACCAATTTTCTGGATTCCTCCGTCCAGTATTTAATTTTGCATTTATGCCGTTCTCTCGTGCCGAGGTGCATCAGAAGAGTGACAGGAAATTATGATACTTGGATATCGTAAGCGTGTTTGTTTATTGATAGATTAAAAAATATATATAATTTTTGAACATAAAATGAAAAAAAAACTTACAGTGAAAATATGCTTTAACCGCATTTCTCAAACACGTAAATATTATTAAGTATTTTTGTGCAAAAAATGTGATATAAATTATAAAAACGACGCGTAACGCGAAAAAATATCGTCTTTGAGTCTTGATTATTTCAGTCACTTTTTGTTGATCCATGCTTATTTGGTATGTTGTCTCAATATTATCAAATCATACTATTGACAGTGTGAAAATATTATCTATACTAGTGTATAAACAATAGCAGCGAAGTATACACACAGCTCTAATATCTGAGAGCCGTGTTAAGGTTAGTTGAGATGCAAAGCCCGCTCTGGAACTATTTCTAGCACTCGAGCTACTGTTTTTAGCGATGAATTTTATTTTAAATTAAAAATTATAAAGATGAAAATTAAAAAAAAAAAAACCAAATAGATTCTCTCAAGAATGATTCAAGAGGCTATTCAAGTGCTATTTTAATTGACAAATAAAATAACCAGAGCGGGTTTTGTTTGACGGCAGTTAAGCAGATGTCCCAGGCTGGCGGCGGGTGTGCTAGGGAGTGTGGGACGAAACGAGGGACGATCTGTGGGAAATATTGCAGAAATGTGCACTTTACACACTGTATGTGGGAGACGAATAAACTCGCCAATGGCGTACAATCACTGGAGTGCGGGAGCCGACAAAACTCGGCTTTTACAGATTAGCGATGCGCTGCGGGAAACGCGAAGAATCGAGCATTTGGCGAATTAAATAATATCCACAATGTTGTACTATGTATGTGCCTGATGATTTATGATGTGAGTTAATTATTAATAGGTTATTTAACATTCCAAAATCGGCTGCGTTTTACCGTGAGTTGACGTACGACCACTCGCAAATTGTGTTAGTTTAGAGTTATTCAAGACAACGAAAGACCGGACTGTGCAGGTAACTCTCCATACTATCCGGGACTATGTTGAGAGAATTATTAACGGACCTGCCTATCAAAAGTATCGAACTTCTGCGAATCATTTGAACAAACCACAAGGAGACAAAGAGAGGAGACGTGCCACAAAAATATAAAACTGTTTTAGGATAATTAAAAATAGCAATACATAACAAATGCGCTTATAATTTTAACATGAAACTTTATTGGAAACTATTATTAAATAATTAAAAAAAAATTTTTTTTACAGTATTTATATGTGCCTGTAGACTCATACTATGTTCATTTATATATTCATTTAGACTTTTTGTTCTTTTGCTCATAATTATTAAAGCAGTGAGTAGTCTTCTAATACGTTCCTAGCCCGTTTTTCATAAGCTTGAGTTTCAGAACGTACTTTTTATCAGGAGTAACATATTTTATTTTGGTTCGAAGCCGAGACACTATGGTTCTTAACCAACTTGATCACTATACCACGAAACGGTTAAATATTCATTTTTTAGACTTTGGGGCATATCTTATGCACAATCCAGAGATTATGCACTGCCAATTGAACAATGATCGAAACAGACGGAATATTAATTCCGTGCTCGGAACAAGACCTACCGGGCACGCGCTGCGGCTGGGGTCCCGGTGTGTGGATAATGGAGAATGCATCAGGCTGTCGCATGCCAGGGCCGGCTCTACTGCCCACCTAAAGTCGACCTAAAGACCTTCTGCTATATTTAGCAGAGTAATTAGCTAAACCAAGTGACCGTGCTTTCAAAGGTACCTGGTTTTATACTCGTACATAAAGGTTAATACTTTGGCAACGGTTAGTAGAAATAAAGTAGTGATAACGAGCTCGAATTCTAGTTGTGTCAATAAGTAACTCAAAATTATTGTTATATCAGAATTGTGTTTATGGAGGGTTGTGAAGGATCGCATATGGCTCCGCGGGCAGATTGATCGACCGCAGTCGATCTCGTCGACAACCTTGTTGTAGATCATGCGTGGCTCAGCGGCGGAGTCTGAACTCCGGCCGCTGCATTTAGGTTACCAGAAATTGGTTTTCCGCGAGTGTTGCACCGCCGATGTTTAAATTAGTTCACAGTTTCTGTGAGAGGGCAGAATGAGAAACGATGCAATAACGCACGTCGGCGCGCCGCCCAGCGCATACTCTGCATTCTAGATCAATCCTGAACGAATTGCTGTGGATTTAATGTGCTGTGCAAACACCCGAACAAAGCACCAGTAGATTTTTATAATATCGTAGATATTATAATATATAATACGCACCTACTACCGCTTAATCAATACAATATTTGTCGCATCTTTAAAGCATTTTT
This sequence comes from Atopsyche davidsoni, assembly GCA_022113835.1. Taxonomy (NCBI): domain Eukaryota; kingdom Metazoa; phylum Arthropoda; class Insecta; order Trichoptera; family Hydrobiosidae; genus Atopsyche; species Atopsyche davidsoni. The sequence goes on along the minus strand of JAILWY010000006.1, from coordinate 629,768 downwards.
TTTAAACAAAAAAATATATTTATATTTTAGATAAAAAATAATTGTTTTCTCTATTATTCACAATTGCTATTTATAAGTTTCAAATGAGTTTCAAAAAAGCAAGTTCCATCTTTACAAAAAGTATGAATGCAATAATTTCTGAATAAGTGAATTACCAAGCATTGCATTTTTATATGCGTCAACCGAACACTTAAGATATAATAAAATCTTAACGAAGAGTCAATAAACACAATGTTTATAGACTTTTCAAGGTCACGAACTGGAAAAAGCGATCAAGTACTGTTACGGCTGTATTTAGTATAGTTTTAAATAAAATAAAGTCAGTTGAAATACGTTTTCTTCCCTTTGAAGAATTGAAAAATATTTATTTTGCAGCATTTAATTATGTATTTAAATATAAGAAATCAATGGATTATTTAGGTTACGTCAACTTTTTTTTGAATTTGATGATAAAGGATGAAAATTCCCGCAGTGCTTGTGTAATGAATGTCAGTAGTTTTTTTATATGTAGAGTCAAACAAACTTGTTACTTAATTCGGAAGTATAGCAGGCAATCAAACATTCTTACCACTTAACCACGAGGCGGTTAAATAATTGATAAAGATTTTTCAACGGTGAAGTGTTCATCGCTACTTCAAGTAAGCAGAAAAAAAATATATACCGGATAATCTAGGAATACAGCTTACATGTGATATATCGATAAGAACAACAGCTGTTACCGCGGCTATGAGAGGCAATCATCTTCCTATACACGGCACTGACGGTGCGTTACTCATCCTCGCCGGCCGCGGCGGAGACACGTCTCTCCCTCGCGCGGCCAATAAATCCGCCACGAACAGCTGAGGTGCGAGGGAGAGGGGGGCATTTTATCGGCGGTGCTGCGCAGGTAGCAGTGCGGGTCCGCGGTTCACAATATGAATTATCGCGAGTGGCGAGTCGTATTTCAGAGTGATATGTTATGCTGTTTGCTTGAGTGGGTACGCGGGGGTGATTTACACGCGTCGGGGTAAGAAGTACGCTTTCTGTAATAAGCCTTGCTATTTAATATATCAAGAATACATTAGCGGCACTTGGAACCTACAAGGAGGGCGTAGACAGTACGCACAGTAGAAAAACCGAAATGAGACCGCTGGAACACTTCTTTAAAGGAGACTAGAACATGTAACGCTGATGATTATGAGCTAGCCTTGTATAAGAGACGAAGCAACAGAGATCAAACAGTGACTTGCAATTCGAGGCCAATCTCCATTATAACATACTATATACATAAGAGACGAAGCCACACAGATCAAACAGCGATAAGTCAAAGTCTGTTAAGAAAACTCAAAGAGTTTAATATGCTTCAATTAATTATTTATTGTGTCCCCTGACACAGTTTACCCCGGCGTCCCTCATGCATTATGACCCGCAATATCGGCCACAGGCACAACGGTGCGTTTGAATAATTGGTAGATTAATTGCGGTAAGTGTGAAGTTGCTACGTGCCATTTGAAAACCGTGCACGGAAATCGATTCACATTTCGTTTTTAAACGGTCACCCTAATTGGTCGGTAGCTGTGATCGATTTCCTGTACACCCATGAATACATTAAATGCAATGCATATTTCAATCATTCGCGACCGCAATAACTAAGAGTTGGGGCAATTATAATCTCGTTTACTCTATTGAAAACTGAGCATCATGCAATGAACTGACTATGACCATGCAATGAACACAAAGAGGTTATTTTACTTAAAGACAAACAAGGACTCGGAGATATTGGAAAGCCCTCGGATCTACCGAACTTTCTTTTTAAATTTATCAAAAACAAATTTAGAGACTCAACACGATATATAATATTATTTAATCTTAATTTAATCAGATTATTTATTACATAAATATATATGTAATAGGATGTAAATTTCAGCAAAAAGCAAAGAAACAACGTAAAGAGATATTCTAAGAATAAGCTGAATAAAGTGATATTTTGAATAAGAGTTTTAAGATTTTTTAAGATTTTTTAACCGTGAAAAGTAGGATGTTTTAAGATCATACGATAAGATAAAAGTACATATTTTTTTATTATTGTAACTAAATGAAGCATAAAAATAATATTGTCGAGAGCTTATTTTTAAAGGTTATTGCCAAATTACGAAAACGCGATATTTTGGAGTTGTCGATTATTTTTTAATAATATTTAAAATAAGTTACTTACTTTGTAAAATATATTTTTTACATCTAAGTTGTCTATGTTTTTATGACTTAGATGTTAATAGAAACGGAAAAGCTTTAAGTTCGTTAACTTCATGAGTCATCGACAGTCAAATAACCTGAACCTGGTTCTATTAACAATTCTAATTTGTTCGATTTGGGAGCTATAACAGAAATATAAATACTGGTGCTGTTTTCAAGTAGACTGCAGGACAGTTTGTTATATATAATACAACCCCATAAGAGCAGGGGACCGCAAGTGGAAGAGACAAGTAACTAAGCGGTTCTAAGCTTTTTTGGAAATGCTTTTAATGGAGTATTTTTTCTTAAGAATAAAAAAGTTAAGTTCTACCCAAACAACATAGATGTAAATATATAAAAAAAAAACAGTGCAAACACTACAATACTGATTCAATTTGAGTAACTCCACATTTAAACGAAAAATGTGAACAGTTAAACGGCTAGGAGGTAATACGCGTAATTTCTTAGCCGTTCGGCTATTCACGTTTGTTGTATACTGACAAATTAAAATGAATATCGGAGGCCGTTTAAAGGTGCAGGTACCGTTTGGAGCGCACAGCAGAAGCCCGGCTTCATTGTAGTGATATGTTCCTGGTGCGTAGGAGCCCCGCCATCTGGGAGCATTTGTCACGCCCGCGACTGCATTGTCTATTGGCCAAGGCAGTGAAGTATGCTCGTTGAGGCTTTTCCATTACAATCGGCGCTGTGGAGGAACGACTGCGGCGGTGGCCCGGCGCCGCTAACCACTATGCTGCTAATTAAGCACCTCCACAGCGGTACTGATTAAGGTGTGTAACGGACGTCAACTGACTTGTTCGTTACTTTGTATATCGTTCATTTGTATTATGTACTAAATATTGTGATACTTATAGTTTTGATTGTGCCGACGCTTACCAGTTAGAACATAGGTTTCCAAAGTGGTCAATATCGACCCCCAGGGGTCGATGACAGCGATAAATTAAATTGGGGGTCCATGAACTGTAAATGGGGGTCTACGAGAGTGCATCCCATTTAAGCAGGTCATCACCAAAATACCACAGTGGATTATCAATCCGTACGGTGACATTGAAGAATCGGAAGTCATACTACAAGAAGAACTGATCGGAATAAGCACTAAAGAAAGGGATATCAGCTTCAGAGAGACAAACCTGCTATTTATCCTGCATTATGGACTATCGCAAGAAGGTTTTTGATAGCTTTACCATCTCCATTCCTCGTGGAAAGGGGTTTCAGTGCGGTTGCCATTCTTCTTAAAAAAAAATATATATTGGAAATTACTGGGCGAGGAGATTTAAAGTTTAATCTGACTTATTTGAAGCCAAATATAGAAAATTTGCTATCAAAGCATCAGACCCATCCCTCCCATTAAAAATATAGATTTTTTTTAGTGAATGTTACTATATTTGCATTTTGTGTGTATATATTTATACAGTAAAACCTCGATATAACGGACTTCGGATATAACGGACAAAAAATACGATTAAATGTAAAAATTCAATATTTGCAAGGCAGGAAGTCTGCGAAAATCAGGAAAACTCGACAATGGGTCGACGGGACAAAAAGTTTGGGAACCTCTGAGTTAGAAGAAGACACCCTGAGCCAAATAAAAAAGAAACCAGCAACAACGGCCGTATAGACTTAAAGAATCTGTATAAAGACTATTGTGGAGCAGAGACCTGTCGATCTCTCCTCCAAAACACCCCATGTAGTCTTCGTTTATTACAGTACTTTAATAATCAATTCACACATGAAACGAAAAGATGAATTGTATAAATATTTTATACATAAAAAAACAAAGTGAATATTATATATTAATCAAATCAAAGCTTTAATGTTATTTAAAAGTAATACAAGAGTACTCCGTGCAGACAAATGTTTAAAATAGCTATCACTTTAAAACGAGTCCAATATATGCACATTAGTCTACTTTATAAGAGCAAGTGGTGCCGCAGAACCAGACCTGTCGGCGATCGGCCAGAATCCTTCATCATAAATCGGAGACGAGGACTGGCCGGACGTCTTCTCACGAGATGGTCCGATAGCGGACGCGCGGAGACAGGCGCTGATGAAGCAACCACGGACTGGCGCAGACGGAGGAGAATGGCGATCGTCTAAATCTCCGACGAAATTGTGCCGGTGATAATTCAGCAGGATCGGTATCAGTTTGACCGCGAGAAGAAGACTGCACGGTTGTGTTTGTTATAAGTAAAATATATTAAATTAATTTTTACAAAAAATACAAAACGTCCAAATAAAATATATAACTGAAATTTGTAGAATGTGTATATTTCTTTTATTGAGCTTAGGATTTTTTTAAAAGCATCTACTGCTATAATAAATCGTGGCACGATTTAATTTTCAAAACTTTCTTTTAACAGAGACCTGCATTAGATTAAAATATAGAAAAATTTAAATCAACCGATTAAGGGTGCGGTTGTCCATAAGATGACAGTAATTGGTCGAAGGCTCCGTAGAGTGGCCCTCTCTTCAGAGCGGCGGCCTCCGCCCTCATTAGGGGCGCATCAATCCGGGAGGTGGAAGCCAGCACGGAGGAGAGGACAATGGACATATGTGGCACCTCAGCAGGGTTGTGCGACCGCTCAGTAAACGAACAATCGAATATAGCAAGTGAATATTCTCATCCGTATTCCATTGGTCGTTTTGTTTCCGTAATTTGTAATAAAAAAAATCCGCAAAAAAGTTTTTTTCCCCAAAGATTTTTTCACAGAATCACTCGGATTTGAGCTCGGGATCAAATTGTATGGAAGCTAACTTGTTAAGCATAAGACTATGGGGGGTTGTATAGATTTGATGAATTATACTTGAGATGATAAAAAAAAAATACTTTACCAAAATAATGTTTCACACATAATTTCAAAAATGTATGTTTGTTTGTTTGTTTTTTTTATATTTATTTTCAACTTCAGCTGGTCAGCCCTGAAAGCCTGATGGACCCGAGGGTCGGTGAGTAGTGTGGGAGGCTCGCCTGGTCCGCGCCGGCCGGCTTGTCTATGACCCGAGCGGAAACTCAGCGATTGTCTATGCAGGAAAAGTCATCGGGCTTGAAGAAATGTGCCAACGAGCGGGATATTTACGCGCATGTGAGGAAATAAAACGCAAAAGCCGTGGAAATGAAAACAAAAGGGCTTTATAGCAGCATCGGACGCGCAGCGGCAGAGCAAGTGGGACCGATGAATGCAATAACGTAACAGAACAAGCTTCCGAATCAGCATCTTTCTGGTGCATATTAACTGCTTGTATTTAAACATCGATAAAAAGTCATCACAAGAACCACAAGAGACATATTCCTTTTGGACAGCAAAATACACTTTTGGAAGCTGACATTTATTTTTTTATTTCATAATTCATTTATAATGATATTCTATGCAACACAAAGCAACCCGGCTTTGTGTTGCATAGATATCTAACGAGTATTATTAAACTAGATCTTATTATATTTTTGAGTAAAATACTTGAGTGATTGGCATTACGTTGCTTCGCGTTGGCATTATCAAACAGAAACTCTGTTTGATAATGCCAACGTGAAGGGTTGGTGAACCCGGTCACAAATAAAAACGAACATGTGGAATATCACTCAAGTATTTTACTCAAAAATATTAAAAATGGAATTCCACCAAGTACTCTCTGCCAAAAATATTGAATATATTTAGTACTTTACGTTTCGACGAAGCTAGTGTGTTTACTTAAATGAAAATATCTCGCATTGATTACAGGAGGTTAAAATAATCCATCACGCATGCGATATCGATCTGATGAGGTTGAAACAAAAAGCAATATACAAAGAGCTTAAAAAACCGTCACCAGGGCAAAACAAAAGATGATCCAGTGACGCCACAAAAAACAAATGACACGCGACAAGCGTCCCGCGTTCCACTCTCGGATTCCTCCCCACTCCTCCCGCAGGCATGCAGCCTGGACATCTGCAGCGATCTGTTTATTATCGGAGATTGTGTGATAACGGACGCTGCAGGGGCGGCTTGAGACTTATAAAACAACATCACATCAAAGTACCTTGAAGTTTGTTTTTCAGGGTTTGAGGTATACTTTCCAGTGGCGTGCGGCCATTACCAAACAAAAAAAAATATACTAAAGCTTCAGATTTACGTACTTACATAGGCAGAGTGATAAATAAATACTTTGATTCAGAATTAAGTCATATGTATACACGAAAACGAAAAAAAATGAAGTGAGGATAACGAGGACTTCGAGAACCATTTCCAGCCTAGCGGGGCCGTCCTGGCACGCGAGTTATGAAACTGCATGCCTAGAGCGCCGCCGCCAGATAGCATCGGCGCTTATTTGTTTACAGATATCGCGCCGGACAATGTCCTGAACGCAGATATGTATCTGGTACGAATAAATGTCCGAACATGTCCGGTCGTGGTATTTTATGGATTGGATGCCGACTGTACTCGCTAAGATTGCTCGATACCGTTATATCACGATGAAACGAACATAATTAAAGGATTATCTATATTTATATATATATATATACATATAAATGTGTGTGTAGCACATATCCAGCTGGTACTCATGGTGTCACGTGTAATTTTTATGGGTGTGAACCTATAAGGACTCTCGCATGTACAAGAATGACCTGTTTTTCACGTCAATGTTATCTGTTTCGGTAAAATAGCATTATCTTATCAGTATGTGTTCCCACCATTATTATTATCTTTAGTGATTTAAAAATGCATATTCAACTAAAATCAATATATACATTATTTTGAATTATATAATTTGTTTTAATTTACAAGATTTATTTTTCTTTTGCAAAAAAACGCTAATGTCCAATGACGTTGCTCTTAATGACGGACAACTTGTCGGGCTTTTCGCATATTCGCCCTGCCATGGACTACGACGGACGGTGGGGGGCGGCGGCCATGGGGGAGGCCAGGGGGGTGGCAGGGGACCCCGTACGGCGCCGGGCAGCAGGACAGCCGCTGACGATGATGGATGGAGCCGAGGGGACCAGCGCCACATCCGAACCCCACGGAGAAACCATAAATCATCCTCTGTTTTAGGAACTCACCGCCGTCGTGGTAATACACCGATTTCGAGTTGCGGCTGAGCCGCTTTTCAAATATTATATTTAAGTGCTCAACTAAAAGAAGGTTCGATTGAATATTATATAAATCTATTCATATATACACAGAGCACAAATATTATAAATAACAAAAAGGCATGAATAATATTTACATTTTATTTTAATATGTCACAACACTTTAACACTTAAAGCTACGTATTAAATATTTATTGTTTAATCTCTGTTGTGAAATGCCGATGAAGATTATAAAATGCTTTGCTAATTTAAACGTCTTTGGACGAGTCACGGATATTAAACTTAATATGAATTGCCAAAAAAAATCTTAAGCATATTAAAATAAATAGAAATACGCGATGATGCATTTACGGTATTTTATAAAAAAAAAAAAAAAATTCCATCAACGGCCTTCCTAGTCAGAAAATATATTTTATTTACACAACACCGTAAAGATTTATTTAATTTACACAAAAAAAAATGTTCTACATTATTTTTAATTATTCGTTTACATTATATAGTTTTATATGCGAGTAGTTATTCAACGTCCCCCGATTGTTTCAGTTCACTAGCGTCCCACTAGCACATGGGAAAAAGTAGCACCAATCAATTAATTGATAATGGAGCTGAAATATAAATTGATCGCTTGTTTATTACTTTCATAATATAATATAATATCACAATTTTCGGTTGAAGTCTTTCGGAGATTCACGATAGCGCGATGCAAAGTTTTTTCCAAAGCCAGTTAAGGGGCAAAGTCGCATAATCGAGTTTTTTGACCATTTGCTTGTACCTATTGTGTAAAATCAACTGCACCAATCAAAAAAATTTAAATGCAGAAAGTTAGATACATCCTTTCTTCTACTACCATTTTTATTTTATTTCTTATAATTTACTTTTAATATGATAAATATGTGTTTTTCCGATTTAAGTTTCGGGATTTTTTAGGATTCTTGGAACAGGAACATCGCGAAACTTCAATCGGAAAAACACATATATATATATATATATATATATTATATTAAAAGTAAATTTTAAGAAATAAAAAAAAAAAAGGTAATACAAGAAAGAATGTATCTAACTTTCTGCATTTAAATATTTTTGATTGGTGCAGTCGATTTTTCGCAATAGGTACAAGCAAATGGTCAAAAAACTCGAATATGCGACTTTGCCCCTTAAAAATTGAAACGCACAAACATGGATGAGGTTGTTGACAATATTTTCGCACACATGGTGTGCTATTGATTACATGCAGTCGAAGGTTCAATGTTATTAGATTTAGTGGGAAGACCCGGATGCTACCACGGGCACATCGGAACAGGCGGCCGACGGTTCTGGTGCCGGGCGAGACAAGAAGCAATTATAGATGTCCCGGCGCAGATAGGCCGGTGTTTGACATCGGCGGGCAGCGAGCGAGTAGCGGCTCGTGGCGGACAAAAAGCCGGGGGATGAGCTCGGAGATAACGCGGTTATTAATAAAGAGAATCAATAAAGAGGGCTACTGAATGGAGATTTGTATCTACCAAAATGAGATACAGATAAAATGTTTTTTTTTTTTTTTTTTTTTTTTCATCGTTGAAACAGCTCGTACTTAAATAACGACGTTATCTTGATCGTGTATAATCTGTGTGCCTGTTTTTTTTGTAAATTTGATTGAGAGAGTTCATTTTAGTTGCAATCAATTATTTTTATACTTCGCTACAAAGGAAACTAATTAGGAAATATATGCATATAAGTAGATTGTTTAGTTAAAGTATATTATGTAGTTTAGATATATAAAAAGCAGGCAGGGCGCGCCGCCACTGCGGGCGGAGCGTTTTCCGAAAAATACAAAAGACAGTTCGCAATTAAACCCAGGCGTGTGAGAACGTGTGGGCGTCCAATGAAGAAAACGGGAGAAGCTTCTAGAATCTCCATGATCGATCTACACGGGGGTTTCTATGTGGCTCAGCGGCCGCAACCATCGACACTTAATAATTCCCGGTGATCGGTCTTCCGCACGGCCGCCATGTTCGTTTGTTATCTATGCCCTGTGGAACATGGCGGCGAGGCGGGGAAGCGAGGACGCCATAAAGAGAAGACACAAGCAAAACTTACAGTTAACACACTTTAGGCGGGTAACCAAATTGACTAAACTGATGTGCGTAGCGGGCAAAATTCGCGTAAAATCGCGCGTGCGAAATCTAGTCTATACATTAACCCTCTACAATCTTCTCCGAGTTAATAAGTCTATCAATAATTTACTATGCATACAATTTAAATTTAAAAAAAAAATTTAAAACAGGGGTGGCCGACCCAATTGATCTCGCGGGGCAGTACTAAAGTACCCCGCTTTTAGCGAAGCGGGTACTAGTACCCGCCCCGTCTTTAGTGTGTTAAGACACAAGTTTCTAGAATTGTCATATTTATAAATAATATATAAAATTGCGACAATAAATAGCAGTGTTCTATGATCTATGTGACTAGCACTTAATAAAAATGTATGGAAAATATTTTCAAGTGCAATTATATTAATGATTGCGAAATGTTTATATGTACTTGGAACATAAAAATATAACTTATTTGAATAAATAAAATGTTATCAGGGGATAAAAGTTTTTTTTAATAAAAATAAAATATCTTCCAATTAAATCAATACATTAATTTGTAATAAATAAACGACACCTTATGTCACTTGTATTTTAAATTTTATGCTCTAAAACAATGCATTCTTAAATCTGGCAAAAACATATTTTTTTTTTACTTTCGTTGAATTAACAAGAATAATTTTGTTTATTAACAGTAATATGGAATTTTTTAAATTATTTGAATAATTTTTTTAAACAATTTACAATTTATTTTCAGGCGAAAAATTAAAAACAACTTTAAGGCACCTCTCGGGAAGGCGTCGTCAAAGCGAGACGGTGTCAATGGGAGCGAGTATTTCCAGCCGGGAAAACTGCGTATTGATAATCTTTATGGCTGTTCAGCTGCGCAGATATTGATATAATAATTTAATGGAGTCGAGGGTCTTAATTAAATATTCGTAATTATTTGCGCTCATAATACGGATAAATAATCTCAGATTAGAGACGTATGCCGTGTAGTGACTCGGAGTACCGTTGCATGAATATATCTTGCAGTGGAAATGGGCGTTTATAAATTGATTTATTTGTGATATCTACAATGCCTTATGGCGATTCGCTTCACACGATATAAATGTCGAAAAGTGCAGCAATACACCATTTTACATTTAACCCCAGCTTCAAAACGATTGCTTAGAATAAGTTATAAAATATTTCTTTGTAGTCCCTAGTATAAGCTGTGGAGTAAAAAAGCACAAATCGTACGTAATGAATCAAGTCATGCATTTTTTATGCAACGGGTTTCTTAGTAATAAGCCGTAATTTAAAGCTGACATATCGCAATATTAACATCTGGTCGGACAGATCAGTCCACATGGGCAGAGCTGACATTTCTAGATCTAAATCATACGGCGATATACACGGTATAATTCATTACCAATCTGCGGACATGTTGGGAGGTGACTTTAATTATTATTTAGCTTCGAAAAAGGCAGTGGCGTGCTTCTTAAAACTTATTTATATCGAGACACACTGAAGGGATTCGAACCCATATATTCGGCTTTCGCGACCTGTCATCGTATCCAATACGACAATTATAACTTGCAGTTATAAATTGGCGAAAAGTTTGTATGTTTGATTCCGTTATCACATGTAATATTTCAGCTTAAATTTGATCAATATATCTACTCGTATAAAATATCTTATAAAAAAATCATTGAACTAAATAAATATTTAAAACGCCACCTACCGCAACTGGAATTCTGGAGGTATTAACAAGTAAAAGCAGGGTTAAAAAAAAACATATAATTAGATAGTAATCAACGAGCGAGATAGCCATTTGAATGGCGGCGTAATAATGCGTAGAGTTCATTTACTGTTTTACATGTATCATTATATCAATTACATTATTAGCACCATGGGGGGCAGGCAATATCCGGTAACCTAGCAATAATGAGTGCGGATATCTCAGAAATAGATCGCCGTACTGAGTTTTTTTTTCAATTGCAATACCAGCCATCAGAATTGACATTTTCGACAGCCATATAACGGTGAGTTTGAATTTTGAAATATTAAAAAAAAATAAAAAATCCGGTGTTAGATAAGTTAGTTAAGCTGGCACTCTCGCCATTGCATAACTGTCATTATGTGCCTTAAGGGTGAGTGGAGGATCGGTAATTGAGTAGTGGCCTTGAAATAATTGTGGAGGAATGTGTTCTGGAAGTATCTTGTAGAGGGAGTGGGGCTTCTTCTATTGTTTATGCAGCCTGTTGCAGACCTTTTCTTCGGTAGAAGGACTCGGGGACTACACTATTCTCCCTAAGTGAGATCGTCACCAACCTCATCAGGTGAGACACTTTAAGAAGAAGAAGATAAGCTAGATTTGTATCAGTGATTCAATATTGCTTCTCACATAAAAATTCATGCCAATTAATATTTGTTTAAACACAATCGATGCTACTAAGTCTGCTGGTGAAGCTTTGAAAACAATAGGGAAATCAACATTTAAGAAGAATATTTATGTCTTATTTTTTGGATTGGACGTCAATCAGATTACGGGTTTATTATATTATTACTAATATGATTAGGCACATTAGTTCATACATAGATGATGATTTAAAGAAACTCATAAGAAAAATATCATCGTGATTTGTGTGGGATTTGAAACCCACATCCCCTGGCTTACATGCCCGGTGTACTAACTAACCCTTGTACAAACGGATCACTTCCGTTTATCGAGAATTTTTAACAATCATACTCTACATATGAACCAATGTGTCCAGGCCCATATTAGTAATAAGAATATTTATATTAAATATAAAACACCGCGGCGGCAGTTTTCCGAACCGAAACAGAAGAGAAAAAAACGAAAAAAGGCAAAACAACGAGGCGCCATTCAAGCCGCCGAGACGGAGGATTCCGCTTGACATTTTATTCAAATCGCGGGCCGGCGCGCCTTCATTACTTACCGCATTATTTCCACCATTAGCCCGGCATAAATGGCGGAATTGCGAATATCAGTGTCAGGGGGCCGGCGATTGTCTCCACCGGGCCCGAGAAGCACACAAAAGCCGGCCTTCAAATATACGCACAAACGCCACGGACTCATCAGAAAAGCCATGCTGTTCCGAAACAATAAAGTTTGATCCTGCTTATCAAACTGCATTCAAGAAATTCAATATTTTTGACAGAGAGTACTTGGTGGAATTCCATTTTAATATTTTTCCACATTTTCGTTTTTATTAGTGACCGATTTCGCCAACCTTTCACGTTGGCATTACCAAAAAGAGTAAAATCTATGTTTGGTCACTCAAGTATTTTATTCAAAAATATTAAACTGCATTTAATATTATTATTTTATATTTGCCGGAATACTTTGTAAAAACTACATATCGATAGCTACAGATGCAATGTGTTTTAAGGTAATCGATTCAATATAGTAATGGCTAAAGTAATTTCCCGTAACTGAGAGAGACTTAAAATCGATGTGCCTCTTTCCTAGATAAATTCAAACCAGAAGATACAAACCTCCGAGCCGTTTAAAAACGCATTTCGCTTTATGCATAATTAAGTAATTATAATGCAGTGAAAAAAAAAACAAACTACGGGATCAGGTTATTAATTCTTTTTATAGAAAAAATCGAAAAAATCTACTAAAGAAAATTATAAAGGAGCAATAAGTTATTTTAAGTGTTAAGTAATAAATAAAGCTACCAAAAGAATGATTGCAAAATCGTGTGTTTAGATTTAGCTACTGATACTAAAAATATATAAACGCAGTAACAAGGTTGAGTAGTTTATGCACTTTCATTTATATATATATATATATATGGATGCAATAGAAGGCAAAACCATGGATCCATTACTTAAGTGAAGAGCAAAAGGCAGCGGGATTTTGTATCAGCAAACAAACGCAAACTCAAATTAAATTATTATTATTTATATTTCGATAGCACCTATAAATATCAATTTTTTTTTAAAATGGCGTCCTTTCCTCAACGGACAACGGACCGAGGCAAAGGTAACAAAAGAAAACTCGACAAAAAAAAAAAAACTCTTTAGACCGTTTCAATCAATCACACGGAATGCATAATCATTGTTGCATGCTCATTTTCAAATAAAAATGGCCCGACCCCGCCTGAACTTTGCGACTTGCGCAAGCCGAATTTCAAAACAGATATGCACATTGCCGCCTGCCCGGGAATGTAGATTGTTTAACAGCATCAGATCCGCGGATGACAAAGTAATCATTGCAGATAGCATCGTGGAGCAATGAATGATGGCGGAGACGAGAAAATTAATACGCACTTAATGTTTTAAATACACACATGAAGAGCTCCAACAAAATCACTGCGACACCACGTGTTTTTTATATTTTTCAGAAGTGCGGTTTGTTTTAAGGAAATACTAAATAAAGCAGCAGTCGTATCAAGATCTAAGCAACAGTAGACATTTATTATAGAAAATCATAATACTTGTAAAAGTACAACAAATTATATTAAGAAATTCAATATTTTTGACAGAGAGTACTTGGTGGAATGCCATTTAAATATTTTTGATTAAAATACTTAAGTGATTTTTCAAAGGTATTACTTTTAGATAATTACCCCATTAATATAAAAACATTTGTTCACAAATTTGCAATTGTATAGAATCCTCCACTTGTCAGGTACATTAAAATCACATTAGCCCTTACCACCTGACAATCACTCTCTCTCGTTCAAACAACCTCTGCCTCTAACAATTGTTTACCTAATCGCTTATTATTATATAAAATCTCACTCTGTTTGATAATGCCAACTCAAAACAAAATCACTCAAGTATTTTACTCAAAAATATTAAATTATATTACGTTGGATACATTTATAACACTACTCTGAAAAATTAGTAAAAACGACTTACTTGAGTATATTTTGATCGGTAAACAGAGGCCGCAAATTAAAGAGACAAGCAAGTAAGTAGTTCGAAGCGATTAAAGAAATCGCATGTCCAATGAGTGGTGGAGCCAGTTTATAATTTTATAAAAATCAAAAACAACGGATTCGACTGGACACTGGACGGAGGCCGAGTGGAGTCGGAGTTTAACTTCAACGTTTGGAGTCGAATCCGAGATCCCACGGCCGGCAAGCGAGGGCCTCTGCCACAGGGCGGCTCAGTCCTCAGTCCTCAGTCCTCAGTCCAGGTCCTGCATGCATCTCCATGCGTAATGCGCACATGCATCGCGGATGCCTCGGCTTCAAGGCCCCGAGAAGCCGCGGTACAACGAGTGGCGTTTGCAGCCGCCGCGGGATTCGGATTTAGTGTTATTGCCGAGGAAACGTAGAAAGTCGCGGTGATTTGTTTGATTGGCTCTCTCGTTAGAGCGCTCTGTTAACTACGCACTCGGAGCGAGGACTGCTTCGAAAGCGTTTAGGTTTTCGCAATACCTATAAAATGGCCGCCTGCCATGATAAAATTAACATTCCGTTTGTTTTGCTCTTGAAATGGGCAGACACAGGCGGACAGCGTTAAAGCCGCGCCGTTCATATTGATCGCAATGAAATAAAACGATACGTACACAGTGGTTTGAAAATTTAACTCTAATCAAACTCCAATATTTATCAAAACTACTGTTTAAATATAGTTTGCAGTATAAGTATTATAAAATATAAAAATTATATCCATTGATAAATTGTAAATTGGATTATGACTTACCTTCGGTCCTCAACGCCTTCACAGCATGCGGTACACCCAGCCAAGGATGCGGAAGATCAAGAAAAACTGCATCGGCCCTTCCGTCGAGGTCGTCTCCGAAGCCAGAGAGGCAAACGTCTCTGTGCCTCGCCTGAGACCAGAATCAAAAGCAATCGGCATCAGCATTCGATCAGATAAAATCAGTCATAATAATCACGAGTGCAAGTCAAATTTGTTAACGATATCAATTTGTTACTTCTCTAAGGAGTGGTGCAATAAACAAAACGGATGACATTGCACAACTCACCGTGACGAAGTCTGCCAGGCCGTGGTTCTTGAATTCCTCGGTGGCTACCTTGGCTCGGTTCTCGTGGAAGTCGAAGGTGTAGAGGTGACCCGAAGGCTTCACCGCCCTAATGAACGCGTGCGACAGAGAACCACTACCAGTTCCTGAAAAAAAAAAAAAAATAACTTTATTTACAGAACACCATTTTTCACTTGGCCGAGAACTGCTGTGGCCAAAATCAATCAGATTAATTTTTATAAAATGGTACAATTTCAATTCGTGTTTTAATATCACGAAGTTACAGTAATAACATACAAAATCTGTTTACTTCAATATTTTCAAGGTCAAATTAATTATCCACTAAAACAACTTTTATAATTACTACCGCACTGACATCGTAATAATTATTTTACCAACACGAAATGACGCGACGCCGGTTTATTGTTACAGTATTGATAGTGTTGTGTCGGGTTTGGTCACACGTATAATAATTATTGTCAAAAAAATATATTCAGCTCTTCATTTAACAATATTATAATATAAAAAAATCAAACGACAATTTCGTTGATTCACAGTAACCAGAATAAAAAGATGGTGCAATTTTAATTATTGCACCATTTTTTTTTATTAAACCACGCATGTATGACTATTTTTTTCCCTTTTGTGAAATCCGGTCACTATAAATCAGCGAAATTCTGCTTTGATTTTTTAAATATTATAGTTATACTTAAGAGTTAGTTTGATTGTAATATCGGCGACACAGTTCATTGTATTATATATTTCGATACATAGATATTAAATAATATTTTAACTACACAGGTCCAATTCGCAAATTACTTGTTCGACAAGAGCACAGCATATCTTTATACGACAAAGGATCGCGCAATTATTTAAATAACAAAATACAATTCATTATTATGAACTAATGAAAAACGTTAGTTAATTTTGTATGATGGGAAATATATAAAAGTCATTTACCTGCTTCAATAATGACGCTGCCGGGACATAGCTCTAATTGGAATACTATCATGCTGATGTCAGGAGTGTAGATAATCTGAGTTCTGTGCGGCAAGGTGACGGTCCATAGTTCAGGAGTGGGTTGCAGGACATGGGCCCAGCCTCTGGATAATTCAACCTGAGAGAGTAAATATGTGAGCTCACAAGCCGCGGGTCGTTTGTATGATTGTTGAAATCGGACATTGTTATTATGACCGATTAATGTTGACAATAAAGTACCAAAAACAAAAATTGGTTGACAATTATGTTTGACAGTAATATTTATTAGTTTACTGTTATATATATTTCCAATGCAAATCAGCGTTTTTACCTTCGATCCATATTTCTTGCCGATCAAACTTTTAACTTTCAGCGCTCCAAACATTGTTTGAAAAACATTTTCGACGAGCACTTCCTTCTTGTTTTTTATTTCTGGGTAAACGTCTATAGCGTGCATAGTGTTACTCATATACAAAATAACTGTATCTCCTTCATCTATCACTGATTTATTATTTGCGAAACTCATTTTGGATTTATTATTTTTCAATGAACACTATGTAAACATAACCTCAATTCGCGTATGTGAAATCTAAGCCGAAATTACGATTAACTGTTTGTCACTGTAGCGTAGAATACTTCAATTGATTGGGTTTAGTATTCTCGGCTAATTGTTGTATTTTATTTGATGTAAAATAATGAAATGCTTCACAAAACACAACACATTATTTTGACATGTCAAGCGTGCCCGAGAAGTCCTAGCCGGCGTGCTACTGGGCTAGTGTACCAACCTAGCGGACAAAAAGCAGAATACTCTTGGTCGATTTCGGTCGAATGCCACATAACCTACAATTATTGTGTTGACGTTTGTGCTGGGGGCTGGTCCGGACCGATTTTAAACCTTCAATCCGTTATTTTTAATGCGTTATAAGTGTAAATATTCCTTAAAAATGAGATCAGCAGTTCTTCGGTGATAAAAAATGAAATTTTCCGCTTAAAAATAAAATTATTTATTTACGATGCGTAAGCCCTTCGTCCTGTTGAAAATGGAAGCTTCTAAGACGACGAGCAAGACTAGCTCACTGAAGGCGCTTCTTTTGAAGGCGTGGAGGGAGCGGTGGACAGACCTGCAGTGGGGCATCAACATCAAGACTATCCTGCCGCGGGGAGTGAGCGGAGACGTGTACAACCTCGCCGACTGCATCCTGCAACAGGCCATGGTGGGCTGTGGAGCCAACCAACTTGTTATATCGTACCTGAGGCACTCCCTGAGTGCGCAACTTGTATCTTATGCAGCCGTGCTACAAAGAATTTCAAAGTTTGATTCATTTCACAAACCCCACTGTGTTGTGAGTTTACTAGAGTTTGTTGAAAATATATTAGATGGTGTTACGTGTCGTGGTAAATTAGAAGAAGGTCTCCTTGCCGCTTCGCTGCTCTCCATAGTTCATTGGCTTCTCCAGGTGTATCACTACGCATTGAGTAAGCATCCGTCTTCCCTTCCTACTCACTCACCGTTCTTGGAGCTTTTCGACAAGCCAGCTTCGCTGCTAAACACAATAATCAATTCAGATTTCTTAATTTCTATGCTTTATTTAGCCAAGCAAGACGATCAAGAGCAATACAGTGATCTTATTAAAAAGTGCCAGGAAATAAATTCCTTAATTATGCTGAATCCACAGTTCAAAGCTAATGTACCTGTAGAAGAAAATTTAAAGAAATTATGTAACTTGGAAGTAGATAAGTTTTCACCGCTGAATGAGAAGATTGAACCGGTGACCTATTGTTTACAAGCCTTGCTTGCTATTGAGCTGTTGGCAAATCCCAATGCAGATACTCAAGTATTTGTTAATGAATTGTTGATGGTGAAACGTATCAAAGGATATTCTATGGCTCGTTTATATTGTGAATTAATGAGAGCGTGCTTAATTTCACTTAATGATGTAAGTGGATGCTCTTCCAAACAGTCTATTTGGGGTGCTTTTACCTTTCTGAAAGTGCCACAGATTATTCACCAACTTCACATCACTGTTCGGATGCCTGATGATAAACTGGAATACAGTCCTGAGATTGTGGAAGCATTTGAACTGCTTCTGCAATCAACACCGTTGCTTGATATTCTAGATTCTAAATGGTCTTGTAATTGCGTGCAATCTCTTCTTGATGGTCTCCTTAAACTGTCCCTGGTGTCTGATCACCATTTTACATATTTTAGTCAGAAACGAGAAGTGACTAATACAAGACTTCAAAAATTAGAACCCACTGGGCTTCAAGGATCAATTCCAACGTTTATCAAAAGAGCAGAGCCAACCCTCGCTGGGATTCTCAAGACCATGAGCGCCGACTTCACTAAAATACAAGATGCTCTTTACAGCATGCTGTGCCAAGTACTTAGTGGCAAAAGTTTGGAAGTTATTTTAGCTGTTGCCACCGTTGAAGGAAAGCTTAAGCAGTTTGTTTCAAAGTTGATCAAGTTTAATGAATGTTCACTGCAAATGATCCCTGACATGGGTAAGGCTTCTCAGTCTAGAGCCTTATTATTTGATATATCTTTCTTGATTTTATGTGCTATTGTACAACAATATGGTGCTGAAGCTGTTTTAGAAGACGGAGGAGACTCTTTCTTTGAGCAGTGGGTCAGAGAGTGCATGGTAGAAAAGGGAGTGCCCAAGTCACCAGATCAAATGCTTCAAAAGTGTGACCCAGCAAAGATTGACATACTCCTGCGCCAGTTGAATTCAACTGACTTTGATTTCAAGAACAGCCAAATGAAATGTCACGATTTGTGTTTAAACGTTTGTGGAGCTATAAAAGAAGTACTGTTTGCTTGGGAACAAGGTTCTCTCTCTGCTACTGATGTCAAACGTATACTGGATGCTCTCAAACAAAAGATGGCTTCACTAGCTGTTTGTGCATCAGCTTGGTTATGCTCATACATGCACATTGTACACCAAGATGCCTTATTAAAACCTATGAATATGGTTCAGCAGTTCTTGACTCCACTGACTGAAGTTGAATTGGCTCAGAATGACAACTTCAAAGAAAGATCGGTTCTCATGATTCAAATAATACGGAAGATGCAATATGATGTCCACCCACCTACTGCATCCAAGAATAAAGTGTTGACACTCAGTCACAGTATTATATCTAAGCAACCCATATCTGAACAGTTGCAGACAGTTTGGGAAGTTGTCAAAGACAGGGGTTGGCTTCACATTGAATCAACATATATTTTTGAGAGTTTACTTAACACTGGAGGACCTGTGTGGTTTGTCACCAATCTGGTGAAGGAGGTGCTTAAATTTAGGTACCAGGATGATTTGGACAGGGCTGTTGATCTGGCATTTGCCATGTTTCACCTAAACATCGAGCAGTGCACCCAAGCACTACTATTGCAGGTTCTACCACAGTATTTATACAACAGTCGTCAAAGTGAAGAACTGGTGGAACCGCAAGCGTCTGTTTTGGCCAAGCTCTGTGTTTATTGTATTTATGCAGCATTGGAATTCAGCCATTCTAACCCAGCTGCCATGAGTTCTAAGAAGCGCGGTCGATATGAAGATGCTGAAGACATTGAAGCTCTGTGTCCCACAAATAAGGTTAGAAGACTCAATGACAATACAACAGAGAGTAGCACATTATTTGCTAATACATTACCGAGCCAGTCAACCAATCAAAAAACTATATTTTTAAAGGAACCTCTGCAGTCTGCTCTTCAAGATTTATTCAAAACTTTCTCCCAGTTAGTGGGACGTGACGGAGAAGTATCTCCACAGACCCACTTCATCTTCCAGTTTCTTGTATTCATGGTTCAGTGTGGAAGAGAAAGAGCCCGAGTCGTTCTGCAAGGAATGCCCGGGGACTTGGTCGGAACGCTGGTAAAATCCTTACCTGAACTCTTCAATATGGGTCTCTTACTTAGACTTTATGATGTTGGAACATTAGGCGGAAGAAAATCCACTGCCAGAGACTTGTGCATGTTAAGAAACATGCAACTTAGGCCAAATTAAGTAGATTATTCTCACAATAGTTTATAAGTATATGAATTTTTGTATATTTGCAACTTTAAAGTCGTACTTTATAAATTTTACGGTGGTATTGTTGTGACTTATTATTGTTTTTGATATCTTTTGATATTGTAATATTAAAAAAACCCTCACTAGGATAATGAATAATAGCATAATGAACACTGTTATCGACTTATTTTTTTTTATTATGTTAATTTGAGTTTACATAAATTTGCAATACTTTTTTTATCTTAAATTTAGAAAGGTAAATATTTTTTTGGATGTTCGAATAGTTCAGGTATTTAATGTATTTATGATATAAATTATAGAGTAGACTTTCTTTATCCTTTCATTTACAATAATGAATAGAAAATAAAAACAATTTGTTTGTGTCGGAATGAGTGATTTAAATAAAGTTTTTTAAAAACAAGTCAATTTGTTTTGATATTTAACACAAATCAACTTCTGGGAAGGAACACAGGCTATGCAATTTTTTATACTTTTCAATGATTTATTTTTTAATATACATAGGTCAAAAATAAATAATTCATATTACTTTTTTCTTACAACAGCTAACAATGAGTATCTATCAACTTAAAATAATACTGTATAAAATCTACAAAAATATATTAAATATTTCATAAATTATATTACCAAAATATGATGCCTTTTTATAAACACTTATGTATAATAATAGTGTCTACACTTATGTATTAATAATATATTTTAAAGGAACACTTTTGTTTCATACTCATCAGGAAGTTTCTGTGGATTGGCACATATTTGTAACATTTTCGTTCAACAGTTATAGTTATAAATTAATTGTCACTTATATTTAATAATCAAAAATTAAATTGAAAGCCCATTGGTATAATAGTAAGTATCTACATTTGTATAAAAAAAATCATATAAAATGTGTAATTTTCATTTGTATTCAATAACATTCTTATTCAGATATATTTTCATATTTTTTTCCATATAGATTATTTGTTTAAATGCTGATCTTGTGTTTGTGAGATTTATGTAAAAATATATTATTACTGTACAATCTATAAAATTTTCTATTTGCCTAAATTTCTAGTGAATGGGCTAGAAAATATTAAAAATAATACTTAGATAATGTATTTTTTCTATTGCACACACCAGCCAAAAGAAAAGTTACAGAAACAATACGGCACTAATTGAAAAAAATAAATTAATTCAACGCAGGGACGGAGAGAAAAGGTTACTATGGAAGTATAATTATAAAATTTATTTTATGTATTGTCAAATCGCTATGTGATATCTTTAATTTTTCAATAAATTTATTTGTATTTTCTTAGAGATAATAAATTAAAATAAATACTATTAAATATATGGTAAACAAAATTTTGTTATACTTATAATTTAACTACGGCTGATATAAAGACTTTTAATATCTTTTTTGTAACTTACTATACAGTGTAATGATTTTACAATTTCTCTATTTTTATTAAATAATTCATCACAGTTTATCCAGGGATATAAAACAAGGTCACCAGAGCCTCAGGTTATGATGACGTTGCAACATCATTCTCAGGAGATCTTGAACTCGAAGGATCTATCAGTAAATAAAAATGTCAATTACATTTATAAATGTAGTTTAAAAGAGGAGTAAAATACGAACTAAAGGACTGTGATGGTAGGTTTATTTATTATTGGGTTTATTAAAAATAGATTCCTTACCAGGTAATGAAGTCTCGCTTTCCATTTGTAAAGGAAGCAGCAATCTAGGTGGCGGTGGAGGCTGCAGAGGAAATAATCTATGGTCAGTCCATGGAGTCCCAGCTGTCTGATTTTCGTCCATCATACCAGCACCCGGATACTGTCCATGAGGAACATACTGCTCGGGAGACCAGTCGAAGTTGAAGGCAGCTTGCGTTTGACTGTGGTTGTACGTCCCTAACGGAGTACCACTGGGAGTGGGCGGAGTAGTCGTTACGTATGGACTTAGTTCTTGGTGTGAGAGATCCGGAACTTTCTGCAAGGTTGCTTCCGACCACGGCGGGCTCGGGTTCCACTGGTCGATGAAGTCCGCAGTATCTGAAGAAGTTGTCGTTCCGATCTTCGCTAAAGTCCGTCTTGTTGATGGCGTGGAGTGCGTCAGAGACATTAAAGTTCCTCCTCCAGTGTCCACGATCGCAGGAGACGTACACGGAGAGGTTGTTGCCAATTGTTGCAGTTTTGACTGACTCGGTGAGCGCAGCTTTCTTTTTGGATGCGGTTGCACCGGCGATTCTCTGACGTCTTCAGTGGGTAAGTGATGATACCTGGTGATCAAAGCAGGTAACCTTCATATCACACCTGAGACATGCGCGACTGCTATTAAAAAGTACAATGGGATTATATTACGTACCTCTCGTCAACAGTATGTACAGAATAGTCAACCGGCCCAGGGTCCATGCGTTCATATTGGAAGCCTATGTGTGTCAGCATGGGGAGAGATTGTGGAATCGGAGTTCCTAGATGCGAAGTCTCAAGAATTGGAGCGATGGCTCCAGATGGCGCGGAGACAGGAGCCAGGGGACCTGGTGCTCCAGGAGCTCCCTCGTATCCTCCTAATCCATATTGAAGCTTGCTCTGGGCAGAGTAGTACTGGTACAGCCATGGGTTAGCTCGCATTATCGCTGCTTCGTGATCACTGTAGACAAAGCAGACTATTTAGAATCTCATTGGAAATTTTTAACTAATACTAGCAGCATCATATTCTAATTCGAAGCTATATTATTATTGTAAGTTATGATAAAATATACTCATGCTAAACTGATGAGTAATATTTAATTCTCACATCGGTTAATTAACCAAATTTCATAGGTTATTTTCCATGTCATATTTTTTATGGTACACGGACTTATTTACTTCCAAATATTTAAAAAAAATGGTAACAATAATGAATATTAAAAATTGAAAGACTAAGGTAATATTAATTTGAATTTTATTGCATTCAGAAGGTAGTTATATTTCCAAAAATATAACTTGCATGATTCGATACGTTGATTATTGTTGAAGTTATTCTTACTTCGTGTATGATTCCATTGATTACATAGATCTTTCCTTTGTAAAAAAAAATTATAAAAACTAAAGATTTTACTGCCTATCATTTTTTTAATACGATTGAGTTGAACATTAATTTATGCCCGGATTTTTTTGAATATTCCATTATGTTTACAATTATTGTTACCCTTCAGGAGATATCATATGTACATATATCAAAAAGTATATTCCTTGATTATTCTGGTAGTAACTCTAAAATGTAGTCTTCTGATAAATCGGAAATTTTCATGCACTCGATCACCCAAACGAGCTTTGCAAAAACGACGGATGAAGTATGTCGATTTTTTGTGTTACAAACTGGGACAAGCGATCAAAGCACCACGGCCGGGTCTTCAACAGGAACAGTCACGGTAAAACCGGAACGCGTGCCAAGTCTATTACGAAGTGCACTCCCAAGAAAACCATAAAAAAAACTTATCGAATTTAAATAATACACATGCATAAATCCCACCACCCTACCACGTCCGGCAATCAAACTATTAAGAAATTGTTCGCGAGCGCGGATAGCTCTCACAATCGCGACGAATTATAACATGGCGGAGCCTGTATTTATGGCGGAATTATGCGATGATTGGTTTATGGGCGCATTACACGGCTCGGATGAAGTCGTACGTCAGCCGCCTGTCAATGGGCGGGCGTGGGCCGCGGCGGGGCTCAGTGGGCTCTATGCGCCGCGCCACCACTGTGCCTCGCAGTCCTCGCGCAACGCCGTTGCAATCTTAATTTGTTTGAGATAATTTTAATTTTATCCACAAGAGACGTTCACAACCTTTCAGCAAACGCATTGGGATAAAAATAAATCATCTTTGACCATATCAGAGACTAGGGGCGTGCAGCTTTAAAAGACAGACAAGCGGTACCACAAGGAGACGGCATGAAGCATTAAATAATTAAAAATCTTTACGCAAAGAAAAAAAAAAACATGAAAAACTCAACCGCATCGTCTTGAACTGTTAAGCTATTTTATTAATAGCGGAGTGCGACGAAATTGTGACGTCATGAACCTGTCTGCAAGAATTGGAAGATGTGCAGTTATGGAGGCGGTTTTGGGTATCACTTGTTTCATATTTTGACTGCTTTTACCTTTTATAGTAAAGATGTTTCAAAAATCAGAAGACGGAATATTTTTTTACATAACACTGTCACATGTATCCGAACCTTAGTTACTTGTATTGCGACTAGTATATATATGTAATATAAACATATGAAAAAATGAATGTCATTTTTATGAAATTTGTAAAAGATAATACTGGTTGTGTTGTTTTATCGTTTGTCTATCCAGAATTTTATGTCGGTAAAAACATAATTATAACGCGTCGAAAGGCTGATAGAAGATACCTATTGCTGCAAATTGCAGCGAAAGAAAGGAATTCGCAAGTGGGTTTTACTCGCATGGACGCCATGAGCACGTGTGTCTGGAGTCACGCTTGTTTACTTAATGAGGTAGACAGATAATATTGTACAGGTCTGCAGTTAAAACGTGTTAGATTTCGCGAAGGAAATGTGAGAATTGGCTTTTGAATCTTTTTATGGAGATATGAAACGCCTCCGCGCCAGCTGATGGGCGAACTGTGTTTATAGAGTAATAAAAACCATTAAAGGTAATATAGAAAACACGATAAGACTTTATAACGAAATAACATCATTCATTTATATCAAATACCTTATAAGCATTTTTTTTAAAACGATACAACATTGTAGAAAATACCTGGCCAGTAATCAGACTGATTTTGCAGCTTGCGCTGGGTTCAATAATCAATTCGATAAAATTAGTTGTATGTTATTTTTTATACTTCAAACTTGAATGGAAAATAACGCAAGAAAAACATTTAACCCATAGGTTATACAAATTAGATATAATTGGTTATATTAGATTATTTTAATCGAGGATTTTATTATTTTATAGTTGGTAAAAACTCCGTGCAGTCAGCGTGCAATTAACAAATACACAAAAGAAAATCAAAATAAATAAATATTTCTTCTCACAGTACTCACAACTCACACATGAAAAGGATGCAATCCATCAACTCTACTTCAAACACTCTCATAGAGTATCGTGTGTACAGACTCCATGTTCAGATTATCTGAGTTTGGGTATCATAAAATAGAGCCTGTGCAAATAAATGTCGTTTGTTATGGCTTAGGTTATAACAGGTTTTACTGTAGATATAATGGTGTTTGTTAAACAATTGAAAATCGTCAATATCCTTATTTGTATAAATATTGACAATGTCCGTGCTTTACGACGTTTCTGGAGCAGAGCTTTGCTCTTAAGCGTCCACGTGTCGGGCTCTGTGCAGATAAATTAGGTCCCAACGCAAATCTGACATTTGAATCTTGCACTCTCGCCGGTTGAACATTCCTGCTGTTGCGCGACTCATTGTTTTCTAAACAATTCTAACGATTTTATTCACAAATATTTTTGAAAGTTTTTTTTTTTAAATTGTTTACAAAAGACGTCCTTGAATCACCCACGCCGCTTTTGGAAATAATAGTCCGTAATTTATAACTACTAATATCTATGACATGCTTTATAAAAAAAAATTATTTTGATGTTAATGTGTGTAGGGTACAGATTTCTCTCTGCATTACAGAAATTTGCTCAGAACATATATACAATATCCAAAATAACCACTTGTGGCCCCTATTAACACACTGGGGCGGGTACTAGTACCCGTTTCGCGGACTGCTGTCTGAAAGCGGGGCGCGTATTAATATCTTTTTGAATGTGTTTACTCTAAAAGCGGCAGAAGGTCTTTTTACTCTTTAGGTACAGCTCGTAATGTTTGTTTAGACTCGTCAACGTTACTTCTACCAATACTGTCCAGTGATTCCGAACAAAGTGACAATGAAGAAGTGGAGTGGTCAGAGAATGATAATCCTCCAATTATTGAACACTTTTTAGGACAAATTGGACAAATTGTGATGCCAAGTAATCCGCAAAGTGTGCATGATGTGGTTCAACTTTTTATAGGAAACGATTTATTTGACTACATGCAAATCAAAGAGTGTATATACTAGATTTCACACGCGCAATTTTACGCGAATTTTGCTCGCTACGCACATCAGTTTAGTCAATTTGGTTACCCGCTTAAAGTGTGATAATATATATTCAAGAAATTATGTTCAATTTTTAAGAATGTGGGAACTAAACCAAACTCCTTGAAATAAGTTTTTACCCAAAACGATAGAATCTCGAGAGAGCGCTCTAAAGGTGACCGACTTCAAATCCGAGATGAAAATCTACCTACGCTGTTGGAAGCAAAAATTGTGAAAATCAAGCGAGCGAGATATTCTCACAGTAAACTCGATAAATCTGCCAACAATCCGAATACAAGCCGTAAATATAAATTTACAGAGCTTTATGATTCCGTCTGAGAGAAACTGCCGATATGGATCACTATTTTGAAATGGCTGAATGCTCCATAGACATTCGACTCTATGTTGTATTGTATTTTTATAGTTTTATGTTTCAATATAACTACATACTATAAAATGTAAAAAAAATATTTGATTTCATAACGAGTAACATTTACTCAATTTTTTTTCTTATTCCTAGCTGAAAATCTGCATTATTTGGTAATTAATCTCAACGAGGTCCTGGAGGTGGTCTCATATGTATGTATGTTATATACATTTGAAGCTTCATTGTCAAGTTGTATTAAAATAACCACTGAAAATTTGCTTCACTGCGGATTTAAAAAAAAAAAACTTTTAACTAAGAGTAATGTTTTGAAACATTCTTAGCTGTTACAAGCGGTGTGTAAAAATCAAACTGCTTTATTTGAAGTAAAAAGCTCGAACTGTTCTAACTTTTTTATTTAATTTATTTTAAGTCTACCTTGTTTCCAAAACTCAAAGCATTATTTAATGCAAAATTATTTTCAAAGCGTTAATTGTAAACAGTGCTGTATATTTTAACGAACGCCATATCGATTGATGGTGCTGAGCAAGATAAAAAAAAAAAATAGTTAGATACAAAATGTACTTTTTATTTTAAGAATGCGATAGTTATTAATTTATTACATGCACACAAAAAATGGACGTATTTCTAATTGCAAAATTTCACAAGTTCATTCCCGAGTATAAATCTCAAATATCAAAAAAAAAAACTGGATAAAAACGCCTGTGACCTCTGTTAACGACCATAGCTCACGGCGCAAGCGCACATTTGTTTTGGAACGTCCATTAAAGATCTATCGGAGATCCATAAAGATTTATCTAACATGATCTCCTCGACACAAATTACAGCGTAGTTTCGGCGCCGAAGACATCTTCATTCAATTACGAATATTAACCGAAGCCGGCGGGTCAGGCTTGACGCAATTCGGGTAACTCGATATTAATTTTGATGGACCTCTTACTAAACATTGTCTTTGGGATTCAATACATGGTTAGATTACCATAACAATGATGGTACTCCGTGCGACCTTGCGTCAGTGGACACTGCTTATTGTTTTAATAAATGGAAATAAACGCAACAACCCATCGTATAGATGTGATTAAATATTTAAACGCCGGTGTAATTGACGTCCTTGTGTGGGTCCATCTTGGTTAGGGCTTCACCTGAGACTTAGATATTCAATTGAATCCCACATTTATTTTTTTAATAAATAAAGCTTATCGAGTTACGTCACAGTGATCGAGCTTTGCCAACCAAAAAAATCATTTTTAAATATTTTAATGTGAAAAAAATCGGGAGCGATGAGTTTTCAATACGTAGTTAATTGAGCATTTGATCTGGTACACTTGAATTTTTTTTGAATAGTTAAAATTACACGCAACGACTATAACACAAACATTTTGAATATTTTTATATCCTCTGCGTGACTTAAGACGAAGATGTCCTATAAAGACTATCATTATCAATTTATAGATATTTTGAGGTCGTTTTTCAAAATTTATTATGGTGTTTTATTAAATTTTTAGTTGAATTATTGACATATGATTAGAAAATATAATCGTGTTTCAAATAAATTCAACAATAATTACAACAGCATTCAATAACATTTCACTTGAGAGAACATAACAGCTAGAATTATTGAATCAACTTGTACGTATGATTCAGCAAATAGCGCAATAATATCGATAGGATTATTAGCAAAACCAATAAATTGTAATAAATAATTTGACGGCCATAAAGTGTGCTCAAATATTCAGTCATCAGCTCAGACAGACATGTCAGCACCGCAAATAAACAACGGGTTGATGCAAAAGTTCGGTGCATTACAAAAAAATGGTTTGGAATGAAATTTGTAAAATATACGTATATTTTTTTGTGTTTTTCTGATTATTGATTTTTTAGATTGAAAGCTTCCAAAAAGCACTCACGATTCAATAGCACTTCATGTTATAAACCAAACACAATAGTTTATTGAGTCTAGTTAGAGTAACCGTTGTTTTTCCTATACTAGTCTTTAGATTTCGTTTTTCAAGGGACAGTCAAAAATGAAAAAAAAAATCATTTTGGCTTTTCATATTTTTTGTTCAAATAAAAACATAATTTCATTTAACTGAAGCAAAATCATGAAACGCCCCGAACTTATGCACCAACCCAAAACATCACCAAATTGATTTTAACGTTTTTCGTCTTCTAGCCCTGGAGGGGGTCGATTTACAATGGGTGCTTGGCGCTTCGTATTAAAATTTATTTTTATTGCGTACAACAAAGGTCAAGTGTCAAATTGTTCGGAGATGATTTAACGTGAATAGATACGCATCTTTATATCACGGATAAATACGAGCGTTATATATTGGCCTTTTCTTTTTCATGACATGTTTACTGTTTTTTTTTTAATGCTCATAGGCTGTTGCGAAAACTGACGTGATCTCTTTTATTAGTAGTTATTCTAAATTGCTTATACTTTCGCTTTGAAATTTGAACGTACAAAAAAAAAATTTTCCCTCAAAAAAAAATTATTTAAGCATATTCTACTAACACGAGGAAACGATAAAATCTACAAGCTTTTTTTTCATAGGAGGCCTAAAAAATATGGAATTGATCACTGAGCTTTGGTATTATGTATTGGGCGGCAGTTGTTCTATATAGTCTTTGTAATTTGTAAATTGTCTATGTAAGTGTCATTTGTGCCATTTTTGCAGTAAAGTTTTGGGAACACTTGAAAAAAAACAATTTGACAGCTGACAGTTTAGGGTGAGTAAAAATGGAGCGTTACACGATAGAACAACGTGTCTTCATTATTGAACAATATATGGTCGGAATAGTGATTTAACTTCGTCTCTCTTCGCTGTGCATGGTCATTAGGCTTCAGGTCTTGCAAGCATGGAGACACAGATTTTTAGTTAGTATACGCTGTAGAGAGCTTCTTGAAATTTGCAATTCTTGTCCACGACGCCAAATTGAAATTCCTGGATTGTCACCGACACTCTTACGCACTGCTTCGATATTGAAATATGAACGGCTTGTTTTTGGACGACCAGTGTGTTTAGCGTCTCCAACGAATCTAGTCTCCCTGAATTTTTCAATTAATCTCTTCAAACACTATTCCGACCATATTTTGTATGAAATTTTCGAACTGCGGCTCCCAAGCTTTCATTATTTTTGAAATATTGTTCAATAATGAAGACACGTTGTTTTTACGACATTTTTACTAACCCTAAACTGTCAGCTGTCAAATTGTTTTTTTTTTTTTAAGTGTTCCAAAAACTTTACTGCAAAAATAGCGACAAATTCAAATGTCAGTGAGCACATGTGCATTTGATTTCTTCCAGTACAAGACGAAGCCTCATACGCGGCTGGCAAACAGCCAGCGAATATAAATATATGTGCCGATGTGAAGGGTCTGCATAGTCATCATCATCACACAAGGACCCACTGTACTAAAGCCTGGGGTATAGTTGATTGTGCAAGTGACGGGATGCACTTGTCTGTCTGCTGCAGCCGCAGTTTGTCGGCTGTTGCGCAGGGCACGAGATATCAGTTGCGGTCCATTGTAGGACATTACGTTGATTGTATTTGCGGTCAGACCCGCGGGCGGCGTCAATGGAAGGCGCCGGCGCCTGCCGACTAATGGCTGCCTGTGGGACTCGCAGGGATCGGTAAAATAAAGCTGGCAAGTCTCTCCGAAAGGCTTTAATTTTTTTTTAAATTTTTGACGCATGTTTGCAGCGCCCCTGCTGAACCAGAAGGCACTGTTTATGAAAATTAGGAAATACTATGAAATTCTTGAAAAGTCAAGTAGACGAGAAATGTAGATAAATTTATCAGTAAAAACAAATTACGGATTGGTCAATCAGATGCGTATTTATTACCCATTACGGGTTTATTATATTATTACTAATATGATTAGGCACATTAATTCATATATAGAAGATGACTTAAAGAAACTCTCAAAAAAATATCATCGTGATTTGTGTGTGATTTGAACCCACATCTCCTGGTTTACGTGACCGGTGTACGAACCTGGAAGTGGAAGTGATTCGTTAGTACAAGGGTTCGTACACCGGTCATGTAAACCAGGAGATGTGGGTTCAAATCCCACACAAATCACGATGATATTTTTCTGAGAGTTTCTTTAAGTCATATTCTATGTATGAACTAATGTGCCTAATCATATTAGTAATAGTAAAAACAAACTCATCGTAAAATTTCTGTAAGATTTATTTCTGATGTGTGAACTTGTTTTAATTAAAAAATATATTATAGGCTCTCACCTGTCTTAAGATTGACAAGTGACTAAATAATCATGTGTATATAATGCTGTACAGTTAAAATAAAAAGCGAGTTGCATACTTTATTATTCGTTTTCAAAAGTTTTTAAATATATACGAATATGTTTAAGATATTCCACGGTAAAATATTGTTTTGTGAACATCCAATGCTCTGCAGTGGGCATCCAAACAGATGTCCCGTTTGACTTAGATCGGCGCAAGGAAAGGGCTCTGGATGGGGCGGTTAGTAGCCGGGCTCGCTACTCCTGGCGCCCCTGCCGGGGGGTGGGGGTCAGGGTGGGTGGAGGGGGTTGCGGGGAGGGGGAGAGGGAGTTGAGGGGTGAGGGTGGGGGTGGAGGTGGAGGGGGGCAGCCGCGGGGCCGCCCTGTCATCACGCCGGGCTCGGACACCTCCGGCCACTGCGGCGCTTCTGTGCGGGTAATTCCCCGCTTGTAATTGTTTTTAATTCGAAAATGTCCCTTTGTTTTATTCGCACTGAGCATAGCAATAATTCACGACAGGATTATTTAAAAATCCAATTAGTGTCATGCGGATAAAAAATATTTTTACGGTAGCATCACTATTGGAATAAATTGGAACTCACTGTGTCTACACTAACCCAGTTTGAAATAATTGGAGTCTACCGGAAGGAGCGAGCTTGAGGTATTATTCAGGCAATATGCGTTGTTATTTTCCGAAAATTGTGAATAAGATTGTACTGGCCGTGTATTTGTCAAATAACATCTTTTTTTTTATACTTTAAAAAACAAAAATAATTGAGTATTATCAATTAATTTTGAGATTTTGAGATACATAATTCTTAAACCATTCAGAAGAAACATCAAAACCATAATTTGTTTTTAAATGGTTGCATTTAATTTTTATGTATGTTTTTGATGTTCCATTTGAAAAAAATATTATTCAGATAAGCAATAATCAAAAACGACCAATCGACGAAAATAAAAAAAACATTGTATAGTAGAGGAAAAAATTATTATAGCGAAGTATAGAGCTAGTGCTCGAGTGAGTGCACACCTGAGTATCTGGTTGGTGCAGACGATGACGGGCTGCTGAGAGCTCTCCAGGTTGTCCTTGACCTGCAGGACGCTGTGCAGGTGGACCCAGTCTCCGGATCTCCGCTGCAGGCGCACCAGCATGATGCAGGACCGATCTTGCTCAGACTGGGTTACTGGGGACAAAATAACAAAAATTGAAAGTAATAGCAAAATATTTACATTTTTTATAAGTAATATTAAAATATCAGATTTAGCCTCATTTTTTAAATTTATTTGCCCACCCTAAAAATTGACAGGAATTTAAGTTATTATATTATATAAATGAAGCGAGACCGCTTTAATATTTGATGGCATATAAAAAAAAATAAAACTTTATTACGAAAAATTTTTTTTTTAAATAAAATATTATGTATATTCTTTTAGTTAGAAAAATCTTATCACGGGTTTAAATGTAAATATAATGGTTTTTTCACGAAAATAATAATACTTTTGTAAAAAAAATATCACCACAAATATCAATATTTGGTGTATAATGAAAAAACAATAAATTATTATTTCGACCGAAATGCATTGTTGCTAGAGCCGATATATTTTTAATATAATTTATAATATGAAGTAATTCAATTGCGAAATTCAATATTTTTGACAGAAAGTACCTGGTGGAATTCCATTTTAATATTTTTGAGTAAAATACTTGAGTGATTTTCCACATGTTTGTTGTTATTTGTGACCGGTTTCGCCAACCTTCACGTTGGCATTATCAAACAGAGACTCTGTTTGATAATATTATTTGATTCATATTTTTACTCAAAAATATTAATTCAATTGCAATAAAACAATTAAAGCCCACAAACTGCTCAGCTCACAACACCAGCTTATAAGCGGCGCGCATAAATCTATTAATCATATAAACATTTAAACAGATCCTGGACAGCGCAGGCAAAGCCTTCAGTGCGTAAATAAATAAATAAACAACTGTCAGAGTATAGGCACTTAAATCACGGCAGTTCCTGTCGCACGCGCAGGCTTTGGCGGACCAAACCGGATGTGCTGTTAAAGGCAACGCACGAGGCAAAACCGGGCGACGGATCAAGAGGGACGGTAGAATTAATTGTTGTCTTCAAATCGACCGGTCGATTTGCATTTTATGTGATTTAACGATGTGCAGTTCCACACCTCTCCATAAGCGTAATTGAGACTCGTTTAGTACGTGAACTACATTAAAATAATTTCAAGACTGGTTGCCGGTGCGTCCAACCCGATAATTGAGCGAGCAATTTGATGAGGTGCCAGAAGAAAAATAAGACTAGGAAAATAAATAGTAATATTTATTATAGTACTCGACAGCCTTTTGGTTGTTCAGCGAGATAGATCGAGCACACGAAGAAGATGCTTCATCTGTTTTATATAAGATACTATCCATACGAAACGAAAGTTTTCTCTTTGTTTGAAGATTATGTATAAATCGCTAAATATCTAACAAAAACGCTGGGCTGTTTATTATGATATTAAGTAGAATTTTTATATTATTATTTTATGTAAAATTCAGTAAAAAAAACATTTATCATAAAAATAAGAGCGACGATTTAAGAAGCTTTTATTATCTTTTTCAATACAAATCAGACAATAGCACAAATAATTTGTTACTGAAACACCTCTTCTACTTTTATAGAGAAGAAATAGTGAAAAGCGTATATACTTAGAGATACCTGAAATGTAAAAATTTTGATTAGACTTTGATATTTTTATCGCATTCTTAAAAGTTAATGATAATTATTTTACAGTATGTCTTTCATTAGATCCCATCACACCGAATAGCGAGTAATGTCGAAGCGATCACTTTTTTCTGGGTTGTTTTTGCCCCATTCCTCTGAATCTCCAGTTCGAGCACTGTAGTCTACCTGCTGTATTATTAAAACGTACATCCATCCTTACAGACCAGGCATTAGACGCTATTAACTACGGGATACTGTTAACCGTGTGAGAAATAAGCAGATTGTGTACTTATCCTTTTTCTACGTTATGGCTATGGTTTTAAATCACAAAAAAGGTCGTTAGTTTTATTATGCATACCGACTGTGTTGAAAGATAATTAAGTCATAACAAATTGATAAGTTTTAAATATATACATATATAAAATCTAATGCGTTCACATGTCCTCAAAAATAAAAGCCAAGTTTTATTGCAAAACCATTTAAATCGAAATTCACCAAATATGTCTTGAATGGATTAAAATGTGGTTAGATCAGCTGCTTACTAGTCGTTGGGTTATAGATTTGAACTTCCCTTTTTCTAAATCTTAAAATCCTTCGAGAAATAGTAATGTCTCACAACTGGTGCTTTTTCTGGGACTTGTTGATGTAAAATGGAGCGCAGTGGCAAAAAGTCTTTACGTGTAAACTTTTCCTTATTCGAGTACCATTTACCAACCCGTCTGGCAAGTGTGGTGAGTATATCGTGCTGCTATTACTCGTGGTTATTTTAAATACAAAATGTTATAAAAAAGGATAAAGTAAAATTTAAAATTTAATCCTGCTTTACACTCAATATAAACATACTGAAATAATACGCAAAGTGTTAGTTATTGAATTTTATACTTTGTAAAATATATTTACTGGAAAATGCGGATAGATTTTTTGATTTTTATATAAAAAAGTAAAGTAATTTTTTTAATGATTATTCTTGTTGTTCCATGTGTATATTTACCAATGGTATGTTTATGTTGACTTGAAAGTTTTATTAAAATTATTATTTAATATGAAGCTATTTATATTTGCAAAATAGCTGGCGTGATGGCGGTGTAGTTTAAGAATTTAATTTCTAAGAGAAAACATATTTTAAATGTTTATTTCTAAAAAAAATATACGGTAGAATATTTGCGTTAAAGCAAAGTTTCAACGTCAGTTAGAAAGCAAGGCTCGAGAAAAGACAGGGTTAATGTGGCTCGGCTCTGAGGGATGTATATTTATATTACAAGAACCCGTTTCCGTTGCAATTATCGATACAGAGCGTACGAAGACGTATAGGCCTGGGTAAGCCACGGAATTAAATGTAATTTGAAAAGCTAATAACATGCTATTAACCGGCCATCATTTAAATTGGGTAATGATGGTCTTTACGAAGGGTTCCTTTGGATCCAGCTGATTGTCTCGAAGGCCAGATACCTTGGAAGGACAAGGAAGTCGATCTGTATGGATGGTTGCTTGTAATAATGAACGTAATCGAATAATCGATCATGAACGAATGATTGAATTGCAAAAGAATTAATGAATCATTTAAAGCTTAAATCATACAAACAACGAAAATTTACAATAAATAAATAATATATTATTTTTCAGTGAGTGTTTTGATTTACTTAATGAATTAAAATTACTATAAGACAAATACTTTTTCAATTATTTTCTTTGTTGTATTATACATATTTGTCATATTTTATGATCTATTTCCAGCCTCTAAAATTTAAATCGCAGTAAATAAATTTTATTTTACAATTTTACTGAAGTATGTCTTATTTTAATCAAACAAAAAAGTGGATTTCAAAGTAGTTGAGAATTAGCGATTAAATAAAAGTACTTAAACTAAGTATAAAAAGTGAATTGAAAAATGATTAAAAATCGACAAATCTATAGAAAAAGTTAACTTTATTGAATCACAAAAGCTCAAAGTTAACAGGTTAGCGTAGCATTGTTTAAAGTTTAAACGATTCCACAAATCTTATTAACTGTGCTGTGGCAAGAGCTTCGGATTTATTTGTTTTTTTTTTACGCATTAATGATAAAAAAAAACTGTTTACAGTGCAGAATAAAATTACATTGATTCGTAAAAATTCGTAAAATTAAAAGATGAAATATTGTATTTACCATTGATACGGTGCAATAACTGTGGTTTGTTTGGAGCCATATATGTATTTATTTACGCTGTACTGTTCTTGTTCCTATCAAAGACATATTGTCTTGTAACAACTATATTGATTCGTTTCTACAAGTAGAACTCAAAACAGAATTTAAATTTTTTTTCAATGATTTTAACAATCTTCTAATGATATAGCAATTATAGTGAAACGTCAAGAGCTATACATTATTTTTATTATTAAATCTATACTTTGCATGAAACGTTCTTGCTCCAGTCGCCATTGTCCATCACAAATAACAAAGATTACCCCAATCCGTTTCTACGAGTATAAGTTTAAAAACCACATTGAATTCCAATAGCTCGGAGTTGAAAGGTCAGCGTCGCATCGTTACAATGATTCCACCAATCTTCTAATACGATAGCAATTACCATGGTACGTCCGGAGCCATGGGTTTGTTTATTTATTTACGCTATTGAAGTCTGGAATTCTCGGTGCGTACCTCCTCGGTGCTTTATTACTGTTGATACAAAATTGCCCGGCCGGTACGGTGCGCCAACCCTGTAATTACCGACGCACGGACCAGACGATGGGCGATCTCTGCGACCAATTTGGGCCCCGGGTTTCAGTGCCGAGGTCTGCGATCCGATTTTGGTTGTAAGTGAATTAAAAATGTTATTACTTTTAAATGTAAGACATTACTGGATTTTCCCCAATTTCCGCTCGGCTGTGTAAATTTCAATGCGCGCCGTTTTCGACTCTGCAAATAATCGGTCATTTTGGAAAGCCTGGAATGGTTTTTTTATGTTGAGTTTGAAGCCCCCTCAAACAACAAGCAGCTTTTGAAAATTCACATAATATATATTGATATAATATTTATCTCTAATATTTATATGTATCTTGAGACTAGGCTTGTCAACTCAAGGGCGTTCATAATACAGCAAGTAGCGGATTTCATAAATCTCGTATCATAGGACTTGCATATACAGATTTCAGTGTAACACTTTTATTTGTACATTGAAACAGAAGAGACAGCATTCCGAGTACATATCAACGTGTTCTTAATATTAATATCTTTTATATTGTTTAATTTTTTGTTATAAATAAGCCGTTGTCGTATCTACAGCCAGTTAGTTCCGTAAGAAATACTTGGTGGTGAATTATTTTTTTGAATTCTATATGCGGCTGCCTCTATGGTTATTCGACTTAACCGAGTCTGTGTGATTTATTTTGTTTCTATTAGCATTTTTAAACTATCTTTAGCGTTTTCTCTGGTCACCGTGGGACCTCTACAGCAGCCGAGTTCAGGGAACAGCGCTTGTTAGAGCAAGCGAACAAAGTGGCCTGCCCATAGAGGCTGGTGTTTTACGACCGCGACTTCAGCACCTGCGTTGACTTTGAAATCGGTTTGACAATTCTCTTCTTCGATTCATATATTCAAGTAATTATAACTAAAGCATAAATAGAAAAGGCTTGAATCAGTTGATCATGGCTAGAACTTAGTGGCGTACAGTGCGGGCATGTGAGGGTGTACGCAAGGCAGACTAGAAATGTGGTTATTTTCTGAATCTATGAGGTATGACATTATTTATTATTAATTCTACGCAACACATTGA
Organism: Atopsyche davidsoni; assembly: GCA_022113835.1. Lineage (NCBI taxonomy): Eukaryota > Metazoa > Arthropoda > Insecta > Trichoptera > Hydrobiosidae > Atopsyche > Atopsyche davidsoni. The sequence goes on along the minus strand of JAILWY010000006.1, from coordinate 592,248 downwards.
TTCAACCAAACATCACTATTTATATAATTCGTAACTACTTTGTTCAAAGTGAATAAAATGATATCACAAGAATACTTGTAGTTCAATAAATCTAACGAATTAAGAGATACATTTGAAATCTCGCATTTATCATCGGAAAGATTTAGAAGCCCTGGGTGAGAGTTAGCATTGTACTGCTATTGATCTTTGATTGGAATATGAAAATAGCAATTGGTTCGTTAGAGCATCTCCATAAGCTGTGTGCGAGTCGGCGATGCGACGTAACATGAAACTCTGTTTGTTCACATACCAGCGATGATTGCTCAATTTTAGGAGCAGTCGAACCAAAACTGCCCATAAATATCTATCGCTAAAAAAAATAGACCCGGAAATTCTTATCTACAATTTATTTATCCGATGATAATCACTCGACGAGAAACCTTTACGACTGAAACAAAATACCATGATGCGATTCAAAATAAAGTTTTGATATCAGTACCTATGGCTTAAATCAGTTTGTATTGCTTTCTAACTTGCAACTATAAAGCATTCTACACACGCTGCGATACAACTGACAAACGAATAGTAACAACCCAATAGTGTCCTATTTTGTGTTATTTATCAAGGCTAAATCATGAGACGCTATTGCGAATTGTGTCATTGCAAATATAGCGACTTAAATCAAGCTTACTATGATAATATTATTTGTTGATTTGAATAATAAAGAAATGATAAAATATTTTTTACTTGTCAAAGTTAATAAAATTATTATTTATGTATATTTTAAAAATAAAAACAACAAAAAAATTGCAACCCACAAATAATGACGTCAAAATGATATGCAGTTTATCAAAATTCTCACGATCAATATTAATGGTATAATTCATTCATTTTTTTATTTTGATAAACCTTCAAATTTTTCAAATCTCAGACCGCACGGATAATGACTGAAGTTTAAACACCGCTAATAAAGGATGAATAACGAGCCGCATTCATCCAAATTATATCTCCGGATTTGCCTTTCTCGAGACTCGCGAGGCAAGTCCTCAAACCACCCAAATCACATCCTAGTGATTATGAAAAACAACAACAGTCAATACAATCGATTATCAACCGATAAATTGTGTGATAACGTGTTATCATTGTAAGCGTTGTCGTCTAATTGCTTGCATTCTTTTCGATTAAGATATAGAAAAAAATCCAGAGGTGCGTATTTGTGTGGTGGCGTTTGTATGTGTGGTGGCATTTTTTTTTAAATTTTAAGCATCGAAATGCGAAACAGTAATAGCTTATTGTATATTGAGATCACAAGTGGTACTTCGCCAAAGCTGATGAATGCGGCGACGTCCACAGGCGGGGCGGCCCCTTTCGAACGAATCCTCTGCCGTTTGTAATAATTAATAGGATCTCTGTTGTTGCCGTTGTGCTGGATCTCTGTAATCCGAATTGTCGATCATGAGTGCAGGCTGTGGGAACGCGCCGGGAAAAAACTCTAACTCGGCGATACGGATCGGGAGGAATGCGGACTCCGAGGCGGCCGCTCGTCCGAATCGACGTTTGCAAGGCTCACATAAAAATTAAAGCCAATAAGCTGAGGAACTAGTAAATACTCTAAATAGTAAGTAGGGGTCTTACCAGTGGCGTGCAGCAAAAAAAATAGTTTTGCCAGTGCCACATTCTGCTCACATTCAGCCTTGCATACATTGCATGCATCCTTTACCTGACCCCTTACAATTCTAAATAATTTCATTAGCGATGATCGAGTCTCGCAGTAAAACATATATTTCAAATTATTTTACGGAAATTATAACCACCCTGTGGGTCTTAAAGAGTCTATTAAACGCAGTCGCGGAATCGACGTTTTGCAAGGCTCACATAAAAATTAAAGCCTATAAGCTGATGAACTAGTAAATACTTTGAATAGTGAGTAGGGCTCTTACCAGTGGCGTGAAGTAAAAGAAAAAAAAATAGTTTTGATATTATCAGTGCCACATTCAGCTTGCATACATTGCATGCATCTTTTACCTGACCCCTCCCAATTCTAAATAGTTTCATTAGCGATGATTGAGTCTCGCAGTAAAACATATATTTTAAATTATTTTACGGAAATTATAACCACCCTGTGGGTCTTAAAGAGTCTATTAAACGCAGTCGCGGAATAGACGTTTGCAAGGCTCACATAAAAATTAAAGCCAATAAGCTGAGGAACTAGTAAATACTCTAAATAGTAAGTAGAGGTCTTACCAGTCTTACCAAAGGATCTTGCCAGTGTCACATTCTGCTCACATTTAGCCTTGCATACATTGCATGCATCCTTTACCTGGCCCCTTACAATTCTAAATAATTTCATTAGCGATGATCGAGTCTCGCAGCAAAACATATATTTCAAATTATTTTACGGAGATTATAACCACCCTGTGAGTCTTAAAGAGTCTATTAAACGAGTCATCAATAAACCGGTTACTTCAGAAACAAAATGAACCATAGTGCCGCAGAAGTATGAAATATGGCTAATAGATGTAAGATGTGGGATAGCCCAGTGTTAAATGATTGAGTGGTATTTTTTGTATGGCGAGTAACACGACTTGTTCACGCAGCGGCGCCAGTCGACAATTTCACGATCAACTTAATATATGAACCTATAACGGTTTATAAGAAAATTATATTTAAATCATAGATGATTTTTGAACATTCAATAGATCTGCATTAAAAACAGGCTATGTTGGTTTGTAAAAGTGTATATAAAAGGTTTTTACAATAAATTCTAATATATTCATATATTTTTTTCAATTTGATTAGACTCAAATATAAAATGTGTTTCAATAAAACAACATTCTGCACTATAATGTTATTACACATATCAGTTACACATTTGTGTGTGACGATTGTAATTCTCGCTAAGTTATAGGGATATGAGGCATGATAATTGTGGGTTCAATTTTTTTGAGGAAGTTTATCGTTATTTTCGCCTTGCAGCTAACAGTGTATTTTTTTTAAATAGTAAAATTATTTATATTTACATGTATTATATTATTTACTTGAAAAATGGGATTTTTTTTCTTTACAATATGTTAATAATACTATGTGATATTAATTATTACAGCACTTTCATTTTGCAATTGTTCTTTCATACATGCAACATGTATAAAATATAATAAATAGAACATAGTTTACAAAACATGTTACATGAATTTATCAGTGGTGACGCTTAAAAGCCAAAGTGAAATTTCAAAATAAACATATGTTTATTTCCATAATCCATATTCTATGCACAGAAACGTTGTGTTCGAAATTCTCACTAATTTCCCGGAGGCTCACGAACCAACCTTTGAGAAGCTTGGAACAAGAAGCTCGCATCAGTTTTCACATACTAATGACGCATTAGTTAATGTATACGAACAAAAACACAATGCTTCTTCCTAATAAGTTTTTTTGGTTCACTCAGATGCATAAATCAATTAAAAACATTTTAACGATCGCTCTTTTGTTCCGCGTTTGTTTTGTTTTGTTTTTTATCCGAACCGTGAAACAAATTGGAAATTTAAACAATCCGGATATTGAATTGAAAGAGAAAGATATACAAATCCTTCACATTTTTAAATAACTCAACATTTATTGGTATCTTAGATTTTTTTTTATACTAAGCACTTATCGTTTTTGTGAATAATTATTTATTTCGTTCATTAGGAATAAATATAGTATTTATTTTAATTTTAATTAATCAAGGATAAGCGGCTTTTCTCAAAGGTAATACAACAGATAAAGAATTCAAAAATACAATCATATCTCACCGGTTTTTGAGTATCCGGGTACAATATAATAAAATAAGAAAGATGCAAGAATATTTACGATTATAAGTTTGTACGATGTATTAAGACACTCAGATTTAAGATGTTCAAGTATAAACTTACTGAGTCGGTGCTTGGATTGTGCCTCTCTCATGCTCTCCCAGTGGAGAAGTTGGTACCAGGAGACTCCTTGCAGATCGACTTTCTCCCATCCTAAGTGCCATTCCCCACTAGAACAATGAAAAAAATTAATGTTTATTAAAAAAATAATTCAATATGGCTTGGAGATTACAAAATATTTCTTTGTATACAGTTTTTGTTTTTTTGATGCTTTTTAATTTCGCGAAGCCCTCGAAAGGCAAAAATGCAAAAAGGCAAAGAGCAATATAATCCCGTCGGTAAATATGGATCTGATGATGTCCGACCACCCGGACTCTACCATTATTATGGTTGCTTACAATTTGTCTGATCTTTCTATCATATTTTCACTAGACCTCTTAGATCGGTTACATTAACAGTTAACGGTTTTTTGATGGTTAAATTTGTGAAGGCAACAGTGGTCATGAATTCAAAACGCAAAGTAACTAAATTATTATTAATAAAATAGCACTTAATATAACCTTGTTATGCATTTGAAAGAAAATAACTATTGTCTCGATCACCAAGCTGGCGTCATCGCTTCAAAAAGAAACAATATTTAGTGGGTGTGTGATACAAGTCTCACAATAAAAAAATCAGCAAGTAATAGCAGAAAACGCTGAAAACGTATTAAAAAAAAAAAAAAACTTCATACAATGTTCATGCAGTGTCTTTTTAGTGACTGGTGTCTTTATTTCTTAGAGCAGATGAGTGAGTATGAGAATTAAAATAGTGTAAAATGATCTATTGACGGTTGCAAGCCTCTGTCTGGTAGCTAAGCTTTTATATAAGATTTGAGCTCAAAACCCATTCGTAGCATAAGCATTAAAATATCACGAGCTGAATTTTTGTGTCATATTATATAAATATAATGATAAAAGTACCTTTGTATTTTGTCTTTACTTTGAGTTTATTATAAAAAATTGCATTACTAGTTTCGACTCAATACACTGGGTCATCATCAGATGCACAACTAAAGTCGGTTTAGTTATGCACCTGATGATGACCCAGTGTATTGGGTCGAAACTAGTAATGCAAAATTTTTAATAAACTCAATGTGAAGACTCATTATAATAATGGATCTTCACGAACCAAATGCCTTGTCAAATAATCAAAATTTTGAAAACAACTGGACAAGATAAGAACAATTTAAATGTAACAAACAAATTCTTAATAAAACACTTCTGGCACATTTAATAAATGCCTTCCATTACCAAGTAAGATATCCTTCCGAAGCATGGAGCTGCGGCTTGCATATATAAATACGAAATAATAATGACACAGGTGACTGAGGCGCCGTAGCCTGCTGTCGCCGGTTCGAGTCCCATTGTATGCTAAATAGTGAACACGCTCGCATGTGACGCTTTCGCGCTACCGCTCGCAACTCACCGAATTACCCGCTGATTGTTCGGCGGATTCGTCGAAATTATTCATCGCGCCTCTGCGGCCGGCTATAATTAGTTCTGCGGTCGCAAAGCCGGAGAAAAGAAATTAAATTAATGTGTTTGTTTCTCGGATAGTGTGCTGGGATAATGCGTTTATTCAGTCTTTGTGGAATAGGTACAAAATAAAACAGCAATTTATGCACGGATGTTATAATGAAATATTTACCTCAAAGGGAAAAAAAATGATTGAGTGTATTTTTATTTTAAAATATGTATAAATAATAAACCTGAAATCGCGATGGAGATTCACCAAATGTTATGCCGTCTAAGATACTAAGATATCATGGGTCCAAACGAAAGAGTCTTGCACAGAATGCGTAGAAAGTAAAGAAACGAAAGGTCTCCTATTTTGGACACATTTTTCGTAACAATAAGTAAGGCATCCTCCAGCTAATTGTTCAAGGAAAAACGGGCATTGGATGAAGGAAGTTTACGTGGAGATCGGAAGTGCAGTCTGATTGGTGAGATAAAAAAAGGTTCGAGAAAATGGTCACCAACCTCCTATGAGGAGAGGCAAAAGAAATAATTCTTTCTTGTGTGTATTAAATTAAATAGCCTTTGGAGTATAAAAAATAGGAAGATATACCAGAAGTAATCATTATCTAAATGAGTTATTACACTATGAAAAATCATTTTATAAATAACACAGCAATTTTAAAGCTGTTTTGATAACGGTTTCGAATAAAATTCGCGTAACTGCAAACCTCTAAAACAAATACACCGACGAAAAAAACTTATAAATCCGAACGGTCACTCCAAATAATAAATATGTAGTACTGCCCGCGCAGACACATCATTATGAGAGCCTTAAAAAACCACTTTGTTCGACCGACAGCCAAGTGGACCGCTAATGAGGGCTTAATGCGGCCATATATCACCCGAGAGGCTCCCCAGCCGCAAAAACGTATCGGGGTTTTTTTCCGCTCCAATGGCAACACTCCGGGCTTTGATTGTTCTAGTAACTTGGCGTCGGGCATAATGCGTGCTCGTGGTAGCGACTGAAACCGGAACATGTACTTTAATCACTCGTATGAGGAAAAAAAAGTGTTCTTTAGTGAATTTAGAATTGTGCTATTCTTTGTAAAATATCTAAGGGTCTTTAAAGCCCGGGTCAGGTAACAGTGCGTGAGGCTTTCATAAACTGATGTTGCGGAGAGCTTAGGGTCAATTTCAACTGTTTCAACTTTCAATTTCAACAAATTCAACTGCGGAGTGTCCGAAGTGGAGCAATGGCGACTCCGGAACAGCCTTGGCATCGTCTGGACGGTGGACGAGTTAGTGTCGTACATGTTCAAGGACCAGCGAGCTTGGGACGGAGTCGTCTAAGACCATGACCCGAAGGGAGGAGCTCGAGAGACAACGCCAAATACACTCCAGAGCTCCGACCTGAGGAGAAGCCCACGGACAAGACAAGAACGACGCTGAAGAGGATCGAGAGTTGAAGAGCACGAGACACCATTTTCATGCTTTTCAGCTTTCATGTTTTTCAGCGCATCAACCAACGGAGACGCTGTCTCCATAGATAGTAAGGGACGAATGTCAGATACGAATAGAAGGGAGGGGAGGCATACTGGGGAACAGCGAAAAGTGCGCTCCCTGGGAAACCCCCCCTCACGAATGAATGAATTGTGTATGATTATTAGATATATTGTATATTATATATAAAAAAAAACCAGCTGCCGGCACCCGGAAGTAGTACAAAAAAAAAACAGGGTGAATTAACTTACTTCTTGTCTACGTGCATGATCTTCATGTCCATGGAGTGGATAGTGGTGAAGACGTTGGTAGCACCCTGCACAACGCACTCTCGTGTCTCCGGCATGGCCACGGGTGAGCAAGCGGCCAGGAACACGGGCTCATTGCGGCTGCACAGAGGCAGGAACGACAGGAAGTGGCCCCGCACCAGCACTACCTGCCAAAGAAAAAAAAATTATCTTTATACAAACATGACTGACTATTTTGGCCAAATGCAGTTTCGCCAAGAATATCCTAATTTAAAATTAAGTGTGACCTTTTCTTCTTTCCTCTGAGTAACCTTCAATACTTGTTTAATGGTCAGTTTATCCAGTCTCTATTTTTAAGATGTCATTTTTAAATGATGATTGATTGCATTTTAAATTTGTGTTTTGCATACGCAAATGTAATAATAACACAGTTCATTGGATTAAAAAAAATCTTACACCGAAATTAAACGAAAGATAATATATTCAGATTTAAAATTAAATATGGGGCCCAATAGTAGTAATTTCTATTATTTCTACAGTTTATAATGTATTGATGCAGGAGAAATAACATAATATATTTAAATGAATGAATAAAATGTGGCACACACTCCGATCAATATAAGAAAAAGTATATTATCTGAGTATTTAATAATTTAACTTTTGATTAATTGATTCGAGTTAGTAGATTTAATTAGGAGTAACTTTCACACATATTGCAAATATATTGCTCATTAATTTTTTTTTTTACTCTATATTCACGAAGAACCGCTTTTTCGTTTACATTGCGCCTGAAAAATAATAAAATCAATAAATATTTAAAATGAGGTATTAGGCAAGTAAGCAAGCGATTAAAAACGTTCATGGGTTATTGTGACTGTGTCTTTTTTGTTTGATTTATAACAGGAAAATCATACAGTAGACAGCCTGCCCCAAAAGTGATGATGATTCAAATAGAAAATTTAAGGTGTCTCCTTGGAATAAATAAGTAAGCTTGTCATCCTCTGAACTACAAGGCGGTTTTTAAATTCCTTATACATAATATTTTAATAATACATATTAAAAGTGCAGCTTCGTTGATTGAAAGAACATAATTAAGTCAGTGTGAAAGTTATCCTTAGGATTAAAAAAACGTCGCGACGCCGTTACAGACACCTGCTGCCCGTTTTGTACATCCGGCATTACGAAACACCGTGTTTTAGATATATCTCAAAGATATAACTTGTAATTAACCAAAATCATACTTAACGCATAAGTAGATCAGTTTTAATTGCATTTATTTAGAAAGGTAAATAGGTACATGCGAAAATAAATAGTGGAGATTAGCCGGCTTAGGCTTGAATACAAACCGCAGCGGACTCGGCGGCGAGCATCAAAGGCTGTGTTGGAGGTTTCATAAATTGTCATCCATCAACAAAGGCTATTATATAAAAACACGAAACCCTGGCGTCATGTATTTGACTATATTTTTATTAAATTTACTGTTAGGTTTGGCGGTTAATGAAGCGCTACAATGCTAGGAATTTAGACTAATTTATTTTTTGCTCGGTGACTTTTACTTGCGTGATTTAGTTTGTTTTTTGCACGGTTTGCATCAGTTTTTTCTCATATTCTGTACTGGAGAATGTTTTAATATACTAAACGTTACAAGCTTATATGTTGTATGAGATATACAAACACATTAATAGGTATATTCGTAGGTTTTGGTAGCCATTGTTATTCGATGATTTTATGGTTTTTTTGGCGTAAAGCTGTTTGATGCTTTCCGTCCTCCAATGTTTCGGTGCCGCTGCTAAAATCGTTTTCAGGAAGTGAAGTCTATACTATGCTACGTTTATTATAATGTATGACTAGAAAATTACTTTATATTTTTGTAGCAAGCATTCACCACTATGATTTATTGAGAAAATTATTTTTTTTCCTTCTTCTTAGGGAATAAATAAACTAAATAAAACTCATGTGTATCAGAATGGATTGTTGCACTTGCTTTGATATCTTCCTTTTTTTGACTGCGCGCTGATAGACAATGCCTTACATAGACTTTTCAAACGTGAATTTGGGCAAGTCTATCAACTCTAATTACCAAATTATAAATAAACTAACTTTATTGAATAAACATATCTCATCTTAACCGTTCCTCCAGATAACTTTGCGACTTGCCTACTGGATATTGCGAAGTTGTGATCTGCCATGAGTCATGACGCGTTCGGTCAACAGCCAGACACACGAGCTTTTCTATTGATATATTTGTAAAGGATTTGCTACTGAATACGTATTATTTATTATCATTGTTTGAATACAGCACGTAATTACCTATCCTAGCACATCCGGTTGCTGTGAATAATGAATCGTTCAAGAACTGTTCAAATAAAAGTGATTTGGAGTTGCCGCTAAAATAATGGCTCATTATGGCGGCAGAGTACGCGCTGATGGTATAATCGATGCCACTTCATCAAACCGCTTTTTTATTTTTTTTATTGATGGTTTCGTTTTGATCTCGCCGCTCGGTGTATATAATTCAATATCGACCCAACTGGAGTAAGATGAAATAGATTTATCAATATCTAACAAATCGCATTGTTAATACAAAGGGATATATTCATAGCTCAGAAAGATAATAGCCTGATATAAAATGCATGCAATGAATGCTTTTGTGAAAGCAATGCCATGATATATTTATATACAAAAAGTTTTATTTTATTTTATTATTATTATAACTTTTTATAATAAGTATAAAATCATAATGAAGCATACATTTTATCAATTGAGGTAATTCAAACACACCTTTATTTAATGGCAGGTCAACAGAAATCAATAAATTGTATCATAAATATATTTTATGATAGGACTTATTAGGATTTGGTTTTTGAGTTATTGATAAAAAATAAGCTTGTAGTCTTAATCAATATGCTGCTTTCATTACGTTTTCTTACAAAGAATAAATCATATAAAGCAATCATGGGGATGTTTTAAACATACATGGCCATACTGTCATACACATAACATACATGGGAGTGAGATTCATTTGCCAAATAACCAATTATTAGAGACAACATTTTTTATGGTTTTTCTAATCAAAAGTTGTCACAATTTCTTAGAGGGTGAAACTCAATAGTTTGAGCTGTTATATATACACTATAAGGGCGCGAGACACTCAAGCTCAGATAAACAAAGTATTAAAAAAATTATGTGTTTTCCAGCTGTTGAATGTGGAGATGTACCATAGTTTTTATTTCTCAAACCCGGGACTCAATGGTCGGCAGACAGCCAAGTACCCCCCTCCTCGTGGGGTAAGCATTAAAATCCCACAGTCCTATATTTCGTACTTTCGCTTTCAATACGCGGGCACATCTGTGCAGAGTGGTGTTACAAAACAATGGATGATTACACATCTCGGCAGACGTCTTAATGACGCGTCTTCAAATGTAGAACAAGTCTCAGTGCTGGCGACACCTCGGCGTGCCTGCATGACGCCGTCGCCGTCGATGGCGTATCATTGTCACCGAATGACAGTGTTTGGTCGCCCTGAATGACGCAAGCGGCGGCGCCCCAGAAAGACGCGGACTCCTGGACGCGCTGTGAGGGCTCGGCTAAGGGCGGCAGACCTCAGGAGGTGGAGTTTTATGAAGTATGCTTCATATAAATTACTAATATGATTAGGCACATTAGTTCACACATAGAAGATGATTAAAGAAATTCTCAGAAAAATATCACATCCATTAATCGAGAATTTTTGACAATCATATGTCACTTTGATTAAAAAGTCCAGTGCTTGCAAATCACCAAATATTGGTTGGCCTAAGCACATTGGTTCATATGTAGAGTATGATTGTTAAAAATTCTCGATTAATCGATGTGGTTCGTAAGTACAATGGTCAGTACACCGGCCATGTAAGCCTGGGGATGTGAGCTCAAATCCCACACAAATCACGATGATATTTTTCTGATAATTTCTTTTATCATCTTCTATGTGTGAACTAATGTGCCTAATCATATTAGTAGTAATATAATAAACCCGTAATGGGTAATAAATACGCATTTGATTGACGTTCAATCCAAAAAATAGACATACTTTACATAAGTTCTTGAATGTTGATAATAACGCATTACTAGAATAAAAAAAAAAGCCATACAACACAGAAGAGGGTAGTTTTGATGTAGTGCTTTTCTACATACATTTTTAAAGAAATTTTATTGATACATGCAATATCCTACTCGCTCTCTTCATTCGGTTGCTTGTGCATGGCTTTTATTCTGCACCCTGAGCATGTGTAAAAGATCGGTAACGGATCAGTGGACTTAGAATGACTGTAGAGGGATGTGCTCTGGAAGTACCTAGTCGCAGATGGACTATCAGATCTAAACGCCAGAGTTTTTTAAGGAAAGGATTATATAACAATGCTATTGGGTAGCAGCAATTATAAAACTGCGGTGTAGAAAGACGCGGGGACCCACTACACTATTTTCCCCATAGAAAACCATGAACACTAGCTCAGCATGAGTATATGTTCAGTGAAATGGTTGCTAACCTCCTCTGAAGAGAGGCACTTGATGAGAGGCACTTGATGCGTCAGAATGAGGATTCAACCTAACTTTTGAGTCGTTAAGCCAAGCTTTTTTAAGTTTTCGGGTGCTTTTCTGCGTTTTTTGTGTTGTAACGTTTCGATCCCGGTACTGAGGCCGTCTTAAGAAAACTTTAGGTTCAAAGTCAAAAAATAAAATAAAACGCGGCACGGCACGTCTGAGTCCAGCTCTGCGAGTAATTGATGACTTTCCACCTCAGACCGGGGACAATAGAAGCAGTGCAGCGTCTCCCATCATCAGGCATGAATTATGGAGGAGGTGGCCCATATACCGCCAGCGCGGGCTGCAGCGAGGGTCCGCAGTGTCGCCATGCACTGCGCGCCATTATCTCCAACTAATGGTTCACTTTAATACAGGTGCAGCGAGATTATAAGTCATGCAGATTTGTATTATTATGCCGTGATGAAACGCGTAAATGTTACATTCAAATTGTTACAGTAATTAGCGGCAAGTTTTGTTACTTCCTCGTTTTGATTAGATGAACTCAAACGAACTAACGCGAAAAAGAAATATTTTTTAAAAATAATGCAATATCACGAAACCGACATAATGATTTAATTTTACAAAAGCTTCTGCGTTAAACTCATTTTAATATTAAAAATGCTTGTAATCTACTGTTTATTCAATCTTACAGTTTACTGAAAAATGCCAAATTATGTGAACATTTAACACACACCACTATAAAATAAAATGAAAATATTTTTATCTCTCTAGCAACACAAAAATTACAAAACAAATAATCAATATGTTGCTGTATCTTCTCGATAAAATTTAGATCGGCACATAAGATTTATCAAGTTTACAAAATCACGCTGGGGCTATTATCGCAATCATATTATTATATTTTCCCGTATGAGATTTACATGTCAGAACAGGGGTCGACCAGGGGAACTTTTGATCAATAAAAAACGGTATCAGTACTGTGAAAAATAACAAACTTTGATTATTTGATTAAAAAAAAAAATTATTTTATTGATACACAATGGTCCCACCCACAAAGAGCAAAGCTTGTTTTCGGGGGTGAATAATTTGTAAGCTTAAATTTCACATTAAATTAAAAAACAATATATTCGAATAGTTTAAACGCAATCCTGAATAAACAACACAATAGCCTGCCTTCCCACAACCTTTAAGCGTGAACTCGGCCGGGAGTGTTCCATATCGCATTTCAGGGCGCAGAAGTGATACCAATATGTTAATGGAACATCTTAATCCGGGCCCGAGCGGCCGCCCCGGCCCGCAATCAGATCCATTTACATTTCATACTCGCGCAGAGCAGGCATGGAGGCTGCTTTTTCGTTTTCGTTTGCATTAGTAAACTGCCATGGCCGTGTCGCTCGGCCTGCGGAATCCGCGAGCGGAGTTTTGGTATTCGACTATATTAATGTTTTACGCTCTTGGGTGCCTGTACACACTGCATGTCTTATGCAGTCATTTACTAAGTTACGGACTTACCAATCGAAGATTTTTTTTTTAGTTAAGTACGTTTAATGGCATTACGTAAGTGTCCGCACTGTCCAACTTATGGAGTCATTTAATCCGCGAGCGGAGTTTTAGTATTCGACTATATTAATGTTTTACGCTCTTGGGTGCTTGTACACACCGTATGTCTTATGCAGTCATTTACTAAGTTACGAACTTACCAATCGAAGATTTGTACTTTAACTGATATTACAATATGACTTAGTTAAGATCGTTTGATGACGTTAAATACGTAAGTGTTCGCACTGTCCAACTTATGGAGTCATTTAATCCGCGAGCGGAGTTTTAGTATTCGACTATATTAATGTTTTACGCTCTTGGGTGCCTGTACACACTGCATGTCTTATGCAGTCATTTACTAAGTTACGGACTTACCAATCGAAGATTTTTTTTTTAGTTAAGTACGTTTAATGGCATTACGTAAGTGTCCGCACTGTCCAACTTATGGAGTCATTTAATCCGCGAGCGGAGTTTTAGTATTCGACTATATTAATGTTTTACGCTCTTGGGTGCTTGTACACACCGTATGTCTTATGCAGTCATTTACTAAGTTACGAACTTACCAATCGAAGATTTGTACTTTAACTGATATTACAATATGACTTAGTTAAGATCGTTTGATGACGTTAAATACGTAAGTGTTCGCACTGTCCAACTTATGGAGTCATTTAATCCGCGAGCGGAGTTTTAGTATTCGACTATATTAATGTTTTACGCTCTTGGGTGCCTGTACACACTGCATGTCTTATGCAGTCATTTACTAAGTTACGGACTTACCAATCGAAGATTTTTTTTTTAGTTAAGTACGTTTAATGGCATTACGTAAGTGTCCGCACTGTCCAACTTATGGAGTCATTTAATCCGCGAGCGGAGTTTTAGTATTCGACTATATTAATGTTTTACGCTCTTGGGTGCTTGTACACACCGTATGTCTTATGCAGTCATTTACTAAGTTACGAACTTACCAATCGAAGATTTGTACTTTAACTGATATTACAATATGACTTAGTTAAGATCGTTTGATGACGTTAAATACGTAAGTGTTCGCACTGTCCAACTTATGGAGTCATTTAATCCGCGAGCGGAGTTTTAGTATTCGACTATATTAATGTTTTACGCTCTTGGGTGCTTGTACACACCGTATGTCTTATGCAGTCATTTACTAAGTTACGAACTTACCAATCGAAGATTTGTACTTTAACTGATGTTACAATATGACTTAGTTAAGATCGTTTGATGACGTTAAATACGTAAGTGTTCGCACTGTTCAACTTATCGAGTTATTTTATCCGCGAGCGGAGTTTTGGTATTCGACTATATTAATGTTTTACACACAGTCTGTCTTATGCAGTCATTTACTAAGTTACGGACTTGCCAATCGATGATGATTTTTTACTTTAACTGATATTACCATCCTAGTAAAGAAAGCTTAATGACGGTAAATAAGTGTCTGCACTATCCAACTTAAGGAGTCATTTAATCCGCGAGCGGAGTTTTAGTATTCGACTATATTAATGTTTAACGCTCTTGGGTGCTTGTACACACCGTCTGTCTTATGCAGTCATCTTCTAAGTTGCGAAATTGTCAATTGAAGATTATTTTTGTAGTTATATACTTTAACTGATATTATCATATGATTTAGTAAAGTATGAAGTCATTTACTAAATTACGGACATGCCAATCGAAGATTATTTTTTAGATTTTTTACTTTAACTGATATTACCCCTGGCTTAGTTCAGAACGTTTAATGACGATAAATAAGTGTCCGCACTGTCTAACTTATGAAGTTATTTAATAAGTTACAGAATTGTCAACTGCATGTATTGTATGTATGTATTGTCGTACTCATCGAAAATTATTTTTTCTCTATTTTAACCTACCTTCCCAGAAAAAAAAACTTGCGTGTGAATTTTATATTATATGTAAACATATTTTGTATTGGAATTTTTAAATATGATTAGGCACATTAGTTCATACATAGAAGATGATTTGAAGAAACTCTCAGAAAAATATCATCGTGATTTGTGTGGGATTTGAACCCACACTCCATGGCTTACATGGCCGGTGTACTAACCCTTGTACTAACAAATCATTTCCGTGTATCAAGAATTTTTAACAATCATACTCTACATATGAACCAATGTGCCCAGACCAATCAATATTTAGTGATTTGCAAGCACCAAAAAATAGACATACGGAATTTTTAAATTAAGTTATCAATATTTCAAAACATCAATATATGGTTAATTCTGTAATATATTGATAAATAACTTATAAACAATCATAATCATATATTAAAATCTACAAGCTATTATGCAACAGTCAGATATACTACTATATAATCTCCTATCGGAGTCACAAGGAGGTATTTCATACGCTGGCATCTACTTAACAGTTTTAGAGGTAGCCTGGATGGCATATTATTTACGATCCCTCGCTTGTATTTCATAACATTAATAAAACAGCTGATTACAGCAGAAGTCTATTGTTTCAGAAGCACCTGACGCTATGAAAATTACACGGTAGGACCTCCAGGTAAAGCTGCACCCGTTTTAGTAATGACATCACAAGTCGGAGGACACGGATGATTACATTGAAGTAGTCCAAGAAAAGCACTTATATTGTCTAGAAAAATTGCAAACAATATTTTTACGTATTGAATAAAGTAATAAGACTTCTTCGAATGCAATTACTAAAATGAGATACTTATTACTATAAAACTGATTCAAATGATTTTATCGATCAAACTTCACATTTACATCAAAACTATTCAAACCCAATATTTCATTATCAATCTTTTTTATTAATTTAAACTTTGAGATGACTGTTACATTTAAAAAAAAAAATATTATAGTATTAGACTACCGCTATAATAGTTTCCATATGCCAACATACCTTATTTTTAGTGTTCTGCCTCAATGGTAGACAAGGAAATTTATTAAACTTCTACTATTCATTTTTATGACACCATTTCCAATAATTATTAATAATAAAAAAATGCCTTCGATCGTTGTCAGAAAAACCGTGTGACCTCAAAGACTATAATATTTTTTAAATTTTGATATTCTAACAAAGTTTTACTTAATAGTAATTTTTGTATAATTAAATATGTACTTGTATATTTTAATAGAGAATGATTTTTATAAAATGCTATGCTATCATCTTCTATATAATCAGTTCTAAGAAAGAGGTGGGTGAGTGAGGTTTCCATCATCAATAGAGTAAAACTACTCTATTAATGATGTAATAAAATATATAAGCCACCTCAGTATAAATCTTAGAATTTTCAGGAGTTAATTTATGGAAGGAATTATAATCTTTTAAATGTATTAAATCTTGTTTAAAATCAATAAAGTGCATTTTTATGTAATCACTGCATAAGAATTATTATGCTGTAAACGCTTTATAGCCTTTAATGATTAAAAATTGTTTAAATGACCGTTGAATTCTTAAATAACTATATACGTGGAAAGTCACCGCTGAAATATGTTTGCACACATTTAAAATGGCATTTTACGGGCCCATAAATTATCATTCATTACAATTTTATTATTTTAGTCTGCCGATTATTTATGGCCGTTTCTGGATTTGCGTAAGATTTATTTCAAGGTGAGGTATTAACTCGCTTTTGAATAGTTATAAATATAGTATGAATAGGATGTAGGATTCGACTATGCTTGTTACCTGTATTTTGCAATGCACACGTTGCGCTACCGCAGGACAGATTCCATGTTTATTGCAATGCAAAATAATGTTCAACGAGGCAATGGGTTACTCGGCAATCAGCAATAAAATCTACGTTTATACCTCTATACTAATTCTTAAATAAATATTCTCGCTGTTGTCAATGCAACCAACAAGTGTTTACTAGCTATCATTGGGAGATAACGCGTTTACCAGTTAATATTAAATATTATATTAATTCGTATAATTAGTGTTTACGTATTAATTTATATATACAAGTATGTATAGTATATATATTCGATTCGCATATGATATGACGAGATTATAGAAGTAGTCGAAACCTCACTTGGCAATCGCAGTCTGGTGCTATATCCAATTCTTATACCGTAGCTTCGTAATTGAATCAAAACCGATGTGCCTAATTGTTGAATAAATAATTATCAAAATACAGATGCAAAATTAAGTCATTCAAATATTTTTATTTAAAGTTTTATTGATTGTTGTTAAGCATTAAACAAATCTGCATTTCTTGCCCATACAGGATTATTATCCATACAAAATATTTATGTGCAAGTGTTGTGAATACAATACATAAGATATATCGCTTTTCAAAATGAAATATAAAAAAAATAATTCTTTAGCGTGTTGATGTGTTAATGTTGATAGTAATATCGTGATTCTGTTATGGTTCGTAATTGAATCAAAACCGATGTGCCTTATTGCTGAATAAATAACTGTGACATGCTAGAAATCACGATTATCAAAATATAGATGCAAAATTAAGTCATTTAACTATTTTTATATAAAGTCTTATGGATTGCTGTTAAGTATTAAACAAATCTGCATTTTTTGCCCATACAGGATTATTGTCCATACAAAATATTTATGTGCAAGTGTTGTGAATACAATATATAAGATATATCGCTTTTCAAAATGAAATATATAAAAAATAATTCTTTGGCGTGTTGATGTGTTAATGTTGATAGTAAATATCGTGATTCTGTTATGGTTACTTCTTATTTTACAGTAGCAGTTTTATAGTGCGGTGCAGTTGGCATATTGAATATTATTGATGAATAAAACATGGCTATGATTTCTCATTAAAATATAAGGAAAATTACTTATCATCCTTCTTTTGAATTATATCCTGGTATTTGTGAATATGTGTATCGTAACAAATATGCTCAAAATTAAGTCAACAAGGTTGCTAGTTTTGATTCTCGATTACAAATATTTAATTTAATGAAAGCCTTTTATATCACGAGCAAATTTATTTGCAGGGAATGGTTGAAACACAGACCATTATAATAATTTATGCTTATAAATCAGATGTGTTCGAAAAAGCATTTTCGTTTGGATTACATCTTGCTGAAAGCTGGGCCCATTAAAATATATACACCAACTGGTGAGCAATGCTGTCTTTGCGAGACAATACATAATACGAGTAACATATTTCTATTCCAAATACGATCGCAGAGTTAAGACTTCTATTCTATTCAACCTTGGAGCGGAGCCGAGGCACAGTTGCCGTGTGAACTATGGTAAAAAATAAACTCCTTAGACATGTAGTGAATGGAAGATCCGGCAGTACCGCAGCAAGGCCAGGCTTGTACCATAAGACTATGGTTTGCATAAAGGTTTTAATCATATAACTAATTATACAACCGCTACATGTGATTTCGTTGTAACTTTTTGACGTAAACATAATAACCCGATATTCAAATGAGCACATTCAATCATTTTCAATTTTTTGATATATTATATTTGTATAAATATAATACATATATTTGGATAAAAAATTCAACGATTCGTTTGAAATAGCTACACAGCCATGCTTCTATTTTAAAAATGAGTATTTGTTATAATTAAATCCGATGATTCTGGTTGCGCTGCACCAATTTACGATTCTAAAATAATTGGATTTTAGTTAGAGGCATGCTATTAACAAGACGAATTACCTAGAGTTCAATTAAAGATTTTAATTAACATTACAACAATGCAAACGAAATAATATAAAACTTGCACCGATTTTTAAAAATATTCAATGTATTTAAACTCTAAGTTCGTGGATCGATTATGTAAGGTTTAATATTACTAGGGCAAATATTTGTATTATTGTGTACAAAAGCGCATTTTTCGGTTCGTGTGTGTTCCATTACTTAGCTGAGTAATGGTCTGCTTCGGTTGCTTGTCAGGAACTGTCTGTTCCGGCTGACAGGTCATTGGTCAACCATTAATAATGACATTCCCGGCATATCTTACAAATTATATTCAAATATCACCGAATTTGAAACGATATGATCTATATTAGTACATTATCAATCATTTTAATCTGCGATTATGAAAATCAGATAGTTTTTTTTTATATCGCAAGTTACGAGAAGTATACAGAAGCAATAGAATGCTTGATACGATAGAGTGATTGATATATTTACAGTGAAGCCCAATTTTAGAAAGAATTGAGGCAACAGGAAAAAGGATTATTTTCTGCAAATCAAACAAATTTTTCAGTTCAACCGCATTAAGAAAAAAACGTGTTTGTCTATTTCCTCAAATTTCAACTATGCAACCGTCCATGGAAAATTGTTGATGTAATATATAAAAAGCTTTGGTCTCTCCGGATAGCAGTACGTATAAGATAAAATCTCTTCTAGGAATTATTGTTTTCCTATATTTGTATTTTGATGTTAACTCAATACATAATAATCATGTTTGATTCCAAGATGACGTTGCTTTTTTTTTTTTTTCTTTATTATGGAATATATCATACCCAGGACAATGGCCTGGAAACAGTTACAAATAATGCCAATGGCGTTACAAGACCCTCTGAATAATCCGGAGCCGGGAAGCAGCATCAGACAGCTGCCCGGAGACTTACTCATATTTATGTAAATGCTTGCATACTTATTCGCAAACGGAACTCTTGGCTGCGAAGATCATGGCGGCTGGATAAAGGCCGTGGACTTCCATGGGAGACGAATAAGGAAATATGAAACGCGGTTGTTGCTTGCGAAAATGGATGAAATACTCTGTTTTTGTAACAAAGTGGTGAACACAAAGCCTTTTTTTTAAAATTATATATCACAAACATAAAACAAGTCCATGAAATATATGTTAAAAAATTCAAAATAATTATGAAAAATAGAGTTATGCATAAAGCTTTATAAATTCATAGTGAGATTGAGCACCTTTTCATCTAAAACCATTGCTACTCTATCTTTTATATCAGCCTTCATTTTACAGTAGTTTACTATAAATTTAAATAAATCTGCATTACTCACAAAAGTTCGTTATTTTTTAAACAGAAAAACAAAATAATATTTTTTATTGTTAAAGTTTGCTGATGTTTTTGTTGATGCTGATAAAAAACGTGTAATTTTCTACATGAGTTTGTATTTAAAACACAAAGAGAAAAAAAACACCCTAAAAGAATATTATAATTATAAACAAGACACGTGTGCATGATGAAAAGTGCTATT
Source organism: Atopsyche davidsoni (assembly GCA_022113835.1). Taxonomy (NCBI): domain Eukaryota; kingdom Metazoa; phylum Arthropoda; class Insecta; order Trichoptera; family Hydrobiosidae; genus Atopsyche; species Atopsyche davidsoni. The sequence goes on along the minus strand of JAILWY010000006.1, from coordinate 571,948 downwards.
CAATTAACCTTTGAGTTGTCCATTTGAAATCTATTGTATTATCTAAAATAATCGTCGAGTATTCTATTTATTTTATTGGTGACCGGTTTCGCAAATCTTTGACGTTGGCATTTGACATTGGTTTGATAATGAACTTGAAATGTCAAAATATTATAATGAAATTTCATCGAGTACATTCTGCCAAAAACGTAATAAGTTGATCATGTTTGGCAATAAACGGTTTCAGGAAAAATGCAGACCGACTCCGGGCCGCGTCCTTTTATTTCTCTCCCCCGCCCCATATCTCAATTTATTTATAAGCGAATTTAAATACACAACAAAAACAAAAGCTCGCAATCTGTACACCGAAAACACTGTAGCTGAAACAATCGAAACATAAAATAAAAATCCAAAAATAAACAAGTCCCGAGGAATAAGATACTCGCGGCCCAGTACGGCACGGAGCATCCGCGCGCTATGCATAGCATTCCTGACGGCCGCTTGCGATGCAAAGTTATTCCGTGTGACGGCCCCGGCCATCAGATGCTGCTGCCGGGGTGGGCGGGGATGCTGCTCATGAAAAATACCTGAAAATACGCGCTGCTGAGGTAAAGCGCACTTGATGCTTGTCTATGGAAAACAAATGTTCAATTTACAGTTCGCTTGTAAATTCAAATTACAATGTGTAACCCAACCCAACCTTACATGAAATATGTCACAGTATCGAGAAAATGGAATACTGATGTTTAAAATAATTAATAATTATTACTAATATGATTAGGGACACTAGTTCATACATAGAAGATGATTCAAAGAAACTCTCAGAAAAATATCATCGTGATTTGTGTGGGCCTGGGCACATTGGTTCATATGTAGAGTATGATTGTTAAAAGTAATTCGTTAGTACAAGGGTTAGTACACCGGCCATGTAAGCTAGGGGATGTGGGTTTGCACGATGATATTTTTCTGAGAGTTTCTTTAAATCATCTTCTATGTATGAACTAATGTGCCTAATCATATTAGTTATAATATAATAAACCCGAAATGGGTAATAAATACGCGTCTGATTGACGTCCAATCCAAAAAATGAATTATTCAATATTTTACTCATACTCATTCTGCAACAAGCTACAGAAATAATACCAAGAGTCCCCAAACCTCAATAAAGTACTTCTAGAGCACATCCTTCTACAAGCATTCCAAGTTCACTACTCCATTACCGATCCTTTACACACGCTCAGGGCACAGAATGGCAGCCATGCACTAGCAACAGAATATGGAAAGCGGAGAAGGACCCGGGGACCCACTACACTATTTTCCCCTTAGAAAACCATGAACACTGACCCAGCATGAATATGTGCTCAGTGAAATGGTCGCCAACCTCCTTTGAGGAGAGGCACATGACGAAGACGATTTTAATCATCATATTCATACATGAAAGGTAAAAAAAATTACCCCTGAAATGAATAATACAGATTTTAGAATACGTTTAATACATTTCTATTAATTGCATGTATTTTTGTACTTGTTAACGAAAATTGTGATACTTTAATCGTGATTTAAAAATGTATAAAAGTTTTCAACCATGTAGCAGTGGAAGGTATTGTTATTGTTTAATTGTTTTTGGTCTTCCGAAGTGTTTTTCGTCCTCAGTGTGAAAATCGCCATTTCGTGAAAAGCGTTTAAACCAATTTTCACAGGTAACTTACGATTGTGCATATTCACCGTAACTCTCCTCAAGCAAATGACGTGCTTCAGGTGCTTTTTTTCAAGTCAAAGCAAAGCTTTCCTTACATGCTGTTTTTTTGCCACAAAACTCGACAACTTATTGTTTATAGATGTCTCAACAATAAAAAAAATATAAGTTTAGACATGTATGTCGACTACACGTGTAGTTAGCGCCATCTACGTGGCAAACTTAAAAACTTAGTATAATATTATTTTTTTTGGGAAAACCAGTAATCGGGCGCTACTGGATAGATGCCCTCGCCAGTGGCACCTCGTGGCCGGCGAATAAATTTGCATCGATTGTAAATGACAATATTTCTCGCAGATAAGCGCGCGGAGCGACTTGCATTCCGCTTATCGCGGACTCGCCTGAGACTGTGCGCTTTGTCTCGCAGATTGCCAGCTTGTCCGCATCCTGCGAGCATCCGGCGCACTGTGCGCTATGGCCTCAGGAGACGAGGCTGCGACAATCCTACAGTATGAGTTTTAAAAAAAAAAAAATTGTTTGAAGGGATTTTTGAAGGGTGAAGGGTGCTCAGTTTTGAAAGCGAAGAACTGAAAAAATAATTAAGTACTCGTATCTTGTTGAGGGACAAGGCATTTGAATGGTGATGATCCATTATTATAATTATAATTATAAATAGTAACTTTGTATTTTTGTCTTCACTTTTGAGTTTATTGAAATTATTTGCATAACTAGTTTCGACCCAATGACCGGGTCATCATCAGATGCATGACTAATTTAGTCGTGCATCCAGATGTAAGACAAAAATACAAAGTTACTTTTTATAATTATAATTAAAATACTCGTATATTTCTATTACAAAATAGACTTGCGTTGCAAATATAATTAAGCTTTTTTGTGTATCAAAATGTGCAATATAACAGAGCTTTAGCATAATTGTGTATTGTATTTGATTTTACGATTAAAAACGAATTTTATTAATATAATTTTAAACTATTTGGTCATCATCTTTTATTAGCAGTTTAAAATTAATAATCAAGTTATACCCCAACAAACCCGTTTTAAGCTTATTTTGAATACTTAAATCGTTTATAAATACGTCACATTACTGATTATTATGCCTAAGAGTTTATTTTGAATAATATAAAAACTGGTTTGTGAAATAAGAGATTTTATAAAATTAACTACTCAATTTTTTTAACCGAGAGTACTTGGAGGAATTCCATTTTAATTTTAAAAATAAAATATTAATATTAAATATATTAAAAATATGTTTTTTTATATTATAACAAACTTTGTTGTTAATGTCTTATATACTCATAAACCCTTAATTGTTGCTGAAAGCAATACGAAATATCTACATTAAATAACTCATGGATCCTAACGCTATTTTGTGTTTTAAGTACTGCAGCAATGATGGGCTTTCTGTATTTGATGTGTGATTATATATTTAAAAATAATTTAAAGTTGCTGTACATGTGGAGCTAGTGGTTGATGTCGTAGAGCGACTGACTGGCGATCATATCTCGGCTGGAGTGAGCGACTGTGGGCGGTTTCCGGGAAAGGGGGCGGCGACGCGGCTGTGTGGTCTTAATTAACGTCCAGGGGGCCGCTGAGCAAGGAGCACCACCTTCAGCAGCATGCAACACTGCAGCGAAATTGCTATCTGCACAGCAAGTGCATTCAAAATATTTTTGCTTGAATAAATTTATTACAGTTCAATGATAGAAAAACTGCAATATAAAATAAAAAAAATATATTTATATATACGCAGTTGAAAGCTGAGGAAATTTATTTGTTTAAAATAATTATACAGTCAGATATATCGTTAGAAGATAATAAATTTATCATAGACCTATCCAATAGAACGGGGTCATTTTTGCTATGTCAAGGTTACAATGGGTGAAAGGATTAAGTCATCAGATGTAGACTTATACGACGTGAGTTTTATTAACTCTTTGTGTGTTTTTAGTGCAGAGTTTTTTTAATGTGTAATTAATACGATGTATTTTTTACAAATTCAAGTATTCGTTCGGTGTGAACCATTTCGGTCCCTGGAGGCAGTAATTGCTCGGCAGCTCGCGGGGACGCGAGATGCTCGATACTGGCAAGTGTCATTGTTAGCCGAGCGAATGAAGTCTTCAATTATGCTAATTCTGTGTCCTGGAAGGCGTGCCCGAGAGCACAGCGTTAGACTTCAATTAGACCAAAACGAACCACCGTGGGCGATGATTGTACCGTTCGAGGACTGACCTTTTGAATGGCTATATGCTGCATTAAAAAATATACTGAAAAAAAATTACAGAAGGAAAAACTGAATATCGCCATCATCATGATGTTCGGGGTTGATTCTAAATATAGATAGGTTTACTTGTATATCTGGTTCGTAATATTTTTAACCTATCGCAGAATTGAAGTTCACTACATCACTTATACTCGTAGCCCTGTTCCATGGCATTGTCGAGTACACTGGACTCGGCTTTGTTTTTTGTAGAGACATGCACATGTTAAACATTGGCACAGAAACCTCGATAGTGGCACATAAATAATAAGCGTTGCTCTGTGCGCTGATGAGAATGTTTTTTTTTTTTTTTTTTGTGTCCTTGGACTTGGATAATAATTGTGCACCGAGAATCGTACCTTATAATTACACAAACGGTAAGCCGTATTTTACCTTCTGTTTACATTTCATGTAATGATTTATTTACAAGATAACAACTTCAAATGCCAGTTATTGGTTGCTACATTTAAAATAAATTTTATATTTAAGCACGGTAAATATACGTTCATGACAAAGTTGACATTGATCTTGTTTATATTTAAACGTATATTTTATATTAATTTAAATATAACGAATGATATGTCTCTATTTATCTGAAAGTATAATTTTTTAAAATATAAATCTGTGACGTACCTTTTGGTCCCCGAAACGCATCTGTCTCCGGGCGTTCCGGGAGACGTTCATCCTGCAGAGGAACAGGCGCTCCTCCCCATCAGTCGGGGCGCGCGCCAGCTCGGTCTGCACCGAGGCCTGGTCCTGCTTGTCGATGATGTCGTACACGCTGTCTCCATGGATCAGCAGATCCTCCTGGTGATGAAAAACGATTGTTAGAATATCACCAATATCCCATAAAGACAAAAACATACGTAATACGCTCTCGAGAAGCAAGATTTATGCCAAAATTTACTTTATATATATATATATATATACAATTTAGAAGATTTTGTATTATCGGTTTATTATTTTTCGTAATACAATTTACTTGTTGAGGAACAAGGCATTTGTTTGGTGAAGATCTATTTTTTATTAATGATTTGAAATAGCTTTTTATAATTTCTTTACGTTGAGTTTATTTTGACATTTATGCGTGACTAGTTTCATCCAAAAAACTCGGTCATCATCAGGTGCAGAACAAAACTCAATTATTTTGTTAAGTTTTTTTGTTTACAGTATAGTACAGTAACACCTCCCTTATAAACCATGCTTACCGTCGTTATGTTTTACTTGTCATTAAAATTATATTAAATCAACTCATCGGCATTCCAATAACAGCATTTTTTTGTACAAACTTATAAATAAAATTTATAAATTAGCACAGTTTAGACATTCAATCTTAAATAAACAGCTTGATACTTCTCATTGAGATCATAAGAGAAGGTTTTTTCATGAGGAATGTTGGATCTAGAACCAGGGACTTATCGTCGGCGATCGGCTATCCTAGCCACTGTGCGATGGTGAGGTTTAACGTGTGGATTTATAATATAGCCTTATATTGTCTGTGATTATAAGAATCGCGTAGACGGGTTGCTTGTAGCGGTATAGCCAGTCCGCTGGCACTTGGCGGTCTCCTCCGTCCTCCCACGCCCGCGTCTCTCTACGACGGCTGCACTACACCAGACTGTGTGCGGCATGCAATTAACTGCATTCGTGTGCCTCAGTTACTGATTTTTTTCATTTTATAGTTCAGATTGAAACGTACACTGTTGTATAGTGCAGACTTGGCATATTATGCAGTAATTGATTCTTCATCTTATGATGCCTCTCCTCATAGGAGGTTCGTGACCAAACTCATTAATTTCGCATCTACGAGGGCGGTCCAATAAGTACTTAGCCTCACCGCCCGATAGAGCTAGTATCCCAAGAAAAATTTATTATCGTGTAGTACATTCTCGTAGACGGCTACTGTCAACCAAGGAACAGTCGAAACAGTGGACTTCACCCGGTGAACGTGCTCCGAAGAAGGCAAAGACTGTCCTATCGGCCGGTAAGGTGATGGCCACCGTTTTCAGGGATTCACAAGGTGTGATCTACATTGACTACCTTAGGAAGAGCAGAACGTTCACAGGGCTCTACTATGCCGAATTATTGGGCCGATTCGACGCCGAATTGCAGAAAAAACAAAGAAAAAAGTGCTCTTCCACCATGACAACGTAGCGGCTCACACCTCCACGGCCACATTTGTCGAATTGCACTACGAACTGCTCCCCCATCGCCCTATTCTCCAGATTTGGCCTCGTGCGATTTTTTTTGTTTTTTTTCCAAACTTGATAAAGTCACTTGCCGGGCAGAAATTTAAGTCGAATGAGGAGGTCATCGCCGCCACGGAGGCCTACTTTGCAGACCTAGAGAAAACGTATTTTTCAGATGGACTAAAGAAGTTGAAGCATCGCTGGGTCAAGTGTATCGAGCTGAAAGGAGACTATTTTTAGAAATAAATCTTTTCCAAAATTTTCGTTTTTCTTTTGTAGGCTAAGTACTTATCGGACCGCCCTCGTATGTAAGTTTCCACATTCCAATGTCTTTTTTTTTCTTGGACAATTAGCTGTAGAGCAATTGAATACGTGATCTTATTGTTTTATTGCGTATTATCGTGTAGAAGTAGTTAAAGAAATTGATATTCAAAAAAAATAATTAATAAGCCAATAAATTCTCCACCTTATCTATGTGCGCGAATATATATACTATATATAATAATATATTTCTGTGCACCAGTCAGTATTATATGAGAATTCTCATACTCAGCTTAAAAGCTGTGAGTAAAAACAAACGCACAACTTGACGTGGGATATGCGGAGTCAGGATATTATAAACAATATTGACCTGTAATTATGATAAAATTCCCGGGGGAGCGAAGGCAAATGTTGGTTTTCGAGCTGAAGGAGGGCGGCGAGTGAGCCTCTCGCCCGTTTCTGCAGATGCGAGGTTTTATTTTCGCTGGACCTCCGTAGTCGCGCCATGATGAGGAGCATAATGATACGGTGTCCAGCGCTCACTTTGAGGAGTCGCCTGCCATGGGTGGCTCGCGGGAGAACGCGAAGAGCGGACCCCAAGTCGGCGGAGGAGAACGGGGAGAATTCGGACAATTCATGGAATTTTTTTTGGAATCGATTTTTTTAAGTGTAATAAGTTTTTATTTTGTAAAATTTCATTTATATGTAAATAAAAATGAAGACAATATTTTTGTATAAAACAACAATAAAATGTTTAAATAAATTTTATGTTTCTATAGTAAAATATATATATTTCTGTGATCTTATATTTTAATAAAATTGATATGCTCATTCAAAAGTTTTAAATTATACATAAATAATTGGTTTTTTATTAAAAATATTAACACGTATGATTCACTTCTATTATATCCTACACATAATATTTTTCGTGTAAATCTCAATTCAAAAGTTGTATACTCTGTTAAAAATACATATAATAATAAAAATATAAACTGTATACATAACCAGTTTTATGAAAGTATAAAAATATTTATCATTTTAAGTTAATTTAATTGATTTAAATCAGCAACCAAACATTCCTGTTTTTATTAAAACATCAATAATAAATATTCTACATTAAATAATTACTTTGTTAGATAGTCTCAATGAGTGCCACTCTCCCCAAAGTATTATTTTAATATAAACCGAGGTGTGTACATACAAACACTTATTCCAAAGAGGCACATGTGTAAGAAATACATGCATAGAATTGGGATCGACTAATTAATATTAATTAAAGAGTATAGTCAATACAATGGGGCCTAAATGTTGTTTAAAAATCACCAATTAAAACGATATTAATCAAAAGTAAGACAAACGCTCCAAGCTACCTACATAAATCATTAAATCAAGACTACAAGGCAACGCAATAACATAAGTATATTAAAGGTACCTTTAAATTATTGATTTGGTTCTTTTTTTTCCCGAATGTACTATGCAATAAAAAAACACACTTTTCCCTAAAAATAAACAGCTGGAAGAGTAATATTTTAATTAATGGAACGGGTATTTATTTTGTAATACTCGTATATATTGTAGCGAGAGCTCTTTCGCCGAACACGGCAAGTTTTGAAGATGCCGTGTTCGGCAAAAGAGCTCTCGCTCAAGTGAAATAAACGTAGTCTCCAAAACCACTTGGTTTTTATTTTATTATAATATTTTAATTACTTGACTTTGTTAAAATAATATAGCAGCGTCCTGCGCAATTATGTCTGCAGTCTCTCACGGGCGGAGCGCACCCCCCGGCCGAGCCTCCCGCCCCCCACTAAGCCTCCCGCCCCCGGCCACCCTTCCTGCCACCCATCCACCCATCCACCCAGCCATCCAGCCACCCAGCCACCCAGCCACCCAGCCATCCAGCCACCCAGCCACCCGTCGGCCGCGGGCTTGCGTCATAATAATCCCATCAGGCTGGCACTAATAACACGCCTCACCCTCCGCGGCGCACTGTAAAGGCGCAGGGTCATCTCCGCGGTCACTGGTCACCCACTACAACCCCTGCTCATGTCCATGCCCTCTCTGGCAAGGAAACTACAATACACACTCTTTTGTCCGAATTCGAGACCTTCTAGTCTCAAATTGGGAGATCGACAGATTTGCATGCTCAAATATCAAATTACATCCAATTTGTGCCTCGTCAAAAACGTCAATCTAAATCACAGTGAAACTGTATCAGCGGGCACTTCTATGAAAGATTTTAATTATTTTTAAATCTGTGACAAGGCATATGTTTTGCTGTATGCAAGATAACGAAGCGGGTGTTTCATTACTTTAAACCAGTGGCTCTCAAACTTTTATGACCCACGGAGCCTACGGACCCTGGGTGAAAAACTACATAAATTCATATTATAGACTCTATTGCGTTCCTGTATAAACCTACCTGACTCACCGCGATGTCTGTTATTACTTGTATTTTATGCACCTGTCTATATTTATATTTTACTTAGGACGTAAAAATCGCTAATAATGTATTCATTGTTATTTATTTTAACTTCCATATTAATAAAAATGTGTCACAATTTTTTTATTTTATATTAAACCTTGCGCAAACTCCCTGACGTTGTTCAGGGACCCCCAAATCGATTTTAATTTTCTAAGAACCCCCTGAATGATCCAAGGGACCCCACGGGGTCCGTAGGGACCACTTTGACAAGCACTTCTTTAAACGAATGAATTCACCAATATGCAAGTAAACAGAATAACTAAAGCTGAAAAAAATGCTAAAGCGCCCCACACACGTACCAACAAATTGCACAAGGGTGTAGCCATATATCAGTGAATATCAGCGAAATATCATAAAAACTACTGGTATTTGGCTACACCCCTATGCAATTTGTTAAACGTGACAGCAATTTGTTGGTACTTGTGTGGGGCGCTTAAGACTCCAGAGAAGGCTTAAATAACTTATTAAAATAACACAACTTATAGTGCTCGTCTCCTACATTAGCCTGCTACAAATCATACAATTCAATGCATTTTAATAAATTATCACACTGACGGGATATATTTAATAGTTTTTCTACAATATCAAAACAATTCAAGACGTGATTCATCCCCAATAATGATATTTATTAACAAATATAATCTGGGTATTATTACTTTGTGGTGTACAGTTAACGCAAAGTTTTCCCTGCCGCGAATAGCGCATAATGAAGACTGCATTATTTGGAAGGTAAATTAATTTCTATTGAAGCCGGTTGATTGATGGCAGATGCATTCATACATTCTCTGTGAATTGACTGATTGATTTGATTGACCTTGCAGTGAATGAGGATTTTTATTTTGTGTTATTGAATACATGGCATTTCGATATTCTTGTTTGTTTGGAAAGAGATATTACTTGCAGGCAATTTATTGATTTTATTTTGTAAGTAAGTTTCTTTTTTTAATGGTCATCAGTAAGAGCGTACAAACAACAGTCATATTTTATTTTATTTAGATGCATGCCAAGGATTTTTTTCAACCTATTTTTTAACGTACATTCGTATTTTATTCATAATTATGGTATTTCAGGTACCATGGCTATAAACAAAGAATGAGAGGAAAGATAAGTAAAGATTTTTATTTCATGGTTTAGTTTCTTGGGTATTAAGTTGTTAAAAAATGTTTGTTCTCCAACGTTAAGTTTTCTGTATTGGCACCATCTCTAGGGACTCTATTATGCTCCATTCTTCCTTTTTTATTTAAGTGTTTTTTATATGGATATGATTTAAGTAGTAAATTCAAAAGATGAAGCTATTGGTCAGTTTGGCTGAAGCGTGTGTAGCGAGCTTTGAGCAATCGATTGAAATATTAACAAAAAAAAAAACAACAATGTGTAATCGCGTTACTTTATTACAGTGTAAACATTACACCATAATAAATACGTAAGTACATTAATATTGTGTATATAATTTAATAAAATAACCTCCACACCTTTGTAACAGATCGCAACATCATTAATCATAAAATCATCGTAGTGCTATTTACACACAAGAGCTTCGCATGAAGTGGCGATGTGTGTTTCAAAACCAGACAAAAAGTTCAAACAATGAGCACATTATGAAGAGTGTTCTACAAAATTAAAAGCCTGCATGTTACGCAACACTCCGATAGATATCCAATGCACGGAATGAACAGTACATTAGACCATAAAAAAATATACGAAATGATTGCACAATCATTGAGAGACCCACTGTCTTACAACAGAGATATAATGAAGGCATATTAAATTAATTCGGCTGAATAATTAAACGAGCGCCTTTGAACACTTTGAAAATGATATTAATATCAAATTGATATTCATCCGGGAAGTGGTTTTAAGGTTATATTACAAAAAAGTACGATTGTTCTGTAATTATTTTTAAAGAATTTTTTTTGCATATCTAACTTTTAATACTTAAGTAACGGATTCATAGTTTTAATTTATGTGTGCGTTTCAAGTTTTTCAATGATTTATTTTGTTGCACATCGTAGGACTTTTGAAATCTCTTCTTGTGATATAATCGAAATTTATGTACCATTTTTACAAAAGGTGCAATTTATCTAAAATTGATTAAATTTAGATTTATAAGAGATTAATAAGTAAGTAGAAATAATGTGGCAAGTATTAGTTAATAAAAGCATGTTTGATGTTAAGTAAATCTGGAATTGCATTACATGAAAAATTTAATTCAAAATACTTGCTGAATATTGGTTTTTTAGTGGATTTGATTTTATTTTAGAAAATATTATATAAATATTTGGTAATTTAAGAAAAAAAAACGTTAGATTAGTAGTTACATTGCATTGCAGCAAATGACAGGCAATAAAATATAGAAACGAATACAAAAACGTGAAAAACGATGTATGTTATCAATTTTATAAACATTTTCATATTATGATGAAATAAACTAATTGTATAATTGGCATAATATAAAGCAATATTATTTAAGATAAATGTGTTGTAAAACGCTTAAAGACATTTATACAATTTGTAAGTTTTAACAGTTGGCCAGCTGTTGACTTGCTTGAGATTTAAGATGAAGATCTCCCTGAAGATGGTCCCAGGACGGGGACTGAAACGTCGGAGAAGTAAAAACTCCAAGTAGCTAACACCCAAGAAACCATATCAACTCACTATTGTGAGAACAAACTATTACTGCTATGCTTTGTAACCTTTACAAATAGCTTCATATGCATTCATTCATCCAAAATCAAAATAAGCTTCCGTTAAACAAATTATTATATCATTTTCAGTTAATACACAAAAGCTTAGCTCAACAAAAATAAACAATAAATATAAAGAAAGCTCTCTTGTTAAAAGCCTCCGGGCATCTCCAGTAGTCGATGGCTAGATTGAATAAGAAGTCGAAATGAAAAGCCAGAAATCTTGGCCTCCAAACCTTCGTGAAAAATAAACGAATTACTTGGGTTTATAAAGACGGAGCCGATGCGTCTCGGGCATTAGGAAAGAATCACTTAGGATGATGTTTAGACTAAACTTTGTGCTTGTGGGAAGGTATCATACAATGCCACTAGATAAAATCAAATAAATTTTAGATGTAACATTTTTGATGCGTTGCTTTAATACAACAAAGAAAATGGTTTTTATAGATAACATATAGTAGAAATAATTTTTTTATTTTGCTGAACAAAAATTACTTAAATCTAAATTAAATTTCTAGTTAATTAAAGTTAGATGATTATTCCTCATCTAATGAAGAAAAATTTTAAGAACAATTTAAGAAAATCTACAACGTATTTTTGTTATAAATACAAATAAATAAAAACAGTAAAAGTTATTAAAATGTACGCATTTATATAAAAACACACATATATCTATAAGTAAAGCCAAAAACTAATGTGTTCAAATAAATAAATAAATTTGTGCCGTAGTGTATAAAAAATAGGATTCCGACTAACTTTGTTGATACATGATTTGAAATCAACTGAAACTTATCTAATAAATAAGTATATTTAAAAATTAATGAGATACCGATATTAGATATTTTAAATGTAATGTTGTGCCGTACAGCACGGCCCGAGATGTTCTAAGGCGATGATTGATGCGAGCCGCTGACACTCTCCTGGCCATCATCTGTACCTGGACTAATATAAGCAAGCCTTCATACACCTTCTTACACAGCTGACAATCCAACGATAACTAGCCAATAGAGTCCCCTTTTGCTTCACTTAGGCTAAACCACAAAACATCCAAGGCAATACACCCAAAACAAAGGGACGTTTTGGGCTAATTGAAAATCAATTGCTACTATGTCACCAGTCGGTTTTCAATGTAATATGTACATAAAATATTCATTAAAAGAAAAAAAAAAAAACTGCTATGAATGTGTGTTTTTTTTGCTTCAAAATCGTAGGTTGGATTTCTTAATAATCATTTTTGCACTTTCTCACATTATTATTACCATGTCTGTTTGTATACCAAAAATATTTATGTCGTCTAATGGTAAACAAAGCTGTTAAGCAACGTTTAAATCTGGCCGCAGATTTACAATAATACAAATTATTTTTGGCTTCAATTAAAAATAAAGCCTTCGAGTATAACCCATATTTCAATACAGAAAGGTTCAATAAACAATATACTACAGAAGTGGTTTCTAACAGCTTTGAATAGATTATTCTTTTGGGTCAAATTATACTTGAATTTGTATGTCTCCATCTGCCATAAAAACGGATTTTTTTACTGTCTCAAACAGCAGCACGCAAATTAAATGCAATGTTAATTATTCTCAGAAATCCACGCACGGCAGGTGGATTTGATTAAAATCTGTAATTACTACACAGTCTAACGGCCGCTGGGCTGAGTTCACTTAGTGAGTTTTACTGGAATCCTTTAGATTGACTACAGCTTAGAACATTGGTTCCCAAAGTGAGCAGGACCACTTCCGAGTGAGTGGTGAAGGCTTCTTAGGAGGGCGGTGGCGGACTTTGAAGCATTTTAGGGGCGTTCAAGCGGTGTGGCTCTTTATAATATTAAAAATAAATAGTTTCAATACCTAAAGACTGTTTAAACCATCAATTATTTCTTCACTTAAAAAATAATCATGTCTAATAGAAAAAAGTGTTTTTTTTTATTTATAATAAAAAACATATTCGTTTTATTTCAAGGAGGAGGGGAGGTTAAATTTAGCGTAAATATAATTTTTAAAAAAGGGGCAATAGGCCGAAAAAGTTTGGAAGCCTGTGGGCTGCACAAGACTCATTAGGGGCTAAATACGACTCGACGGTCCGCTCCGAAGCCGCGGTGTGGGGATGCAGGCTGAAGCAGTGGCGGTCCGTGACTATGAATTTATATATTAATCAACCATATGTTTTTAGCTAAACGATACACACAAAAGAAAGAAAATAATCAAAGCACGAACAGATACAGCCACAACTGCCTTCAATCGATAGCTCACCAGGCCATCTCGCTTGCGGCCACTTGATTATTATCAAGTAGTAATGACGGTATTTAATATAAAGTCTAGACACAAAAATGCAAAAATAAGCCCACAGGGATATCTTATAAGTTTGTATTGCATATTTAATAATCATTTCGAGTACACCACAAATTTCCCACGGATTTTTTCACGACACGTTTTTTTTTTTTACGATCATCATCAGCTAACAGCCTCCATAAGGTTACATAAAAAGAACTCATAAAAAAACTGGTCACTTATCGGAGTGCATATTATATGATTACTCCATTTACATCGCTCGTAGAATTATTCAAATCTATCGAAGCAGCGGGTATTAGAGCTATTAGAGCCGCGCGGAGGTTGGCTCGAGGCGGTCTTGTTAGATTAGACTGAAACGCGCTCTTATTAATCGGTATCAAAATGTCGCCTCGGGAATATTGACTCTGTTCCGATACTATTTACATGACCGTTTTTATGCGAGCAAAAAATATTTGCATGTGAGACGTGTTACCCACACCGACGGCGACCGGTTTTTTTTGGACGCATCTATTTATTTATGCTTTGGTTTTATCTGATGATGAGCAACGCTAGTAATGGCTTAAAATACAAAATTATGTGCTTGTACTATAGATAAACTAACAATGAAATTGAGGGATATCCATTAGGTAAGAATAATTAATCGATGGGAACAACATCAACACCTATCTGTACTGCATAAGCTACAGGTGTTGTACTTTCTATCCTGTAATTATTTTTCACCTCGGGCAGTAAAAAAGTGTATTACCCAGCACAATATAAATGAAATAACGCTTTTTCATGTACAAAGTGTAGATTAAAATAAATCATTAGTCTATAACTGGTCTCAAAACATCGCTCCAAGTATTAACAGCTTTTGGTGAAAGAACTAAAAATACCTCACACAGGAAGAGTAACTTGTTTGGAGAAAAATATAAACTGAAAACTGGTAAAACTTATTTTAAAATCGTAAAAATGTATTTTTTAAAAATTATATATAAAATGAGATCTTCTTGATTTGATTGCAAAGGTAAAGTAATATATGATAGTTAATCATTAAAATAATTTTCTTTAGAGAACTTGGTTTAATTAGACTTGTCAGTGTTTACGAGTCTTGTATTTACTCTGGTCCGGACAGTTGTGAAGTTGCTACTTAATATGCAAAACCACGCTCCAGATGGACCAGGGAGGGTGCATGAGGTCTGCATGACGCGGAGGCTTCAAAGGAGCCGTCCTCCACCATGAGAAGAGACACAATCGTACCGGTGCTTATTATAATTAGCTGTTTTTGTAAAGCCATATGGTGACTTGAGACAAACTAAATAAAAACGAAGATGATATATACGAAGTACATGCTCACTCAGTTAAAGTATATATTTTATAATTTATTAATAAAACTACTAGTGATTTAAGGCAGTTGCTTCCAGCTTTTCATTTGCCTCTGGTGTCCGGTTGGAGTCCATTACCTGGCGAAATCGTGTCATTTAATTAATTTAATTGTCACTTTATTTTTCTATGTCGAAAATTGATTTTTTTACAGAGTATTGATAAAACTATAAATTATATTTATCTATTTTTTATTATTTAATTAACGTCCATTTTCAGGGTAAAATAAAATCTTGAAGATGTTGAAAAATTGGATAAAATGACGACTTTTCAAAACCAAAGTTTGTTGAAGGTTTTTTTTTTTTTAATTTTTAAATTAATTTTCTAGAAAGGGTATATAATTAATATTTAATTCCAGTTAAAAAAAGGACTCTTAAATGTTTAAGATTCTTGGAACAGGTACATAACGAAACACATTTTTATCATATTAAAAATAAATTTATAAGAAATATAAAAAAAATATTTTGGAAGAAACGATGTATCTGATTTTTTGCATTTAATTTTTTTTTATTGGTGCGGTCGATTTTTTGCAATAGGTACGAGAAAATGATCAAAAAACTCGATTATGGGACCTAGACTCTAAAAATTACCCATGACAATTTTATTTGGAAGAAAAATAAATTGTTGTTAAAAGTAACAACCAAACACTAAATTTTATACTATGTACTTACACGTTAAAATTTGTTAATGAAATACTTGTTTATAGAAATTACGTAAAAACATGTTAATTTTATGTTTATGGAAAAAATATCAACTTGGTTCTTTGGTATAAATGAAATATCGAGTTAAAAGGGGATCGCCTAGAACTAACCGTTCTTTTATCAGCGTGAGAGATCTCACTGAAGACGGACGATAGGGCATGGAAAACGAGAGGCTGCAGATGGACGAGGGACCTGACAGGCCAGCTGATGGGTCGACAGGAGTCTAGGAAGCAGCATCACAGGTGATGGAGAAGGAAACGCCGCATCATCAACGTTTCTAAAGAGCCCACGTGCGTGACCAACTTGAGCAACTACCACGTGACTGTGTCGTGACTATCTTGTTTTATTTTTTTTTTTGGTATGGATTACTAGATTATAACACTTACTGTATTGAAATAAGTGAAAAAGTATAATAAAACAACGGAAATGAAACTGACAAAACAATTCATGTTTGCTTTGGTTCATGACAGTTAAAAAGTTGTTTACGTGGAGTTTATTTCGATATAAATACATTTATGTTAATATTGCGAAAATATAAAAATATGTAATGTTAATTAAAAGCTTTTAATTTTGAGAATTTATGTAATGCTCTTTCACATAATTATAATAAATAATCACGGTGCTATCTTTAGGTGTATTCTTTAATATTTTGCCGTTTGGTTAATACACATGTAAGAAAAAACTAAGTATTTAAATTTTATGGGAATGTTAGAGATGCAAAAGTATTATAGTTTTAAAAAGCCTCAAATTTAAAAAAAACCATTCAAATTTTTATTATAAAATATTAATTATAATTTTTTAAAGCCACAAATTCTATGAAAAAAACAGTTATATTTAAAAGAATTGCCAAAAATATCGATATTATCAGCTAAACTATTGAAAAAAGTAAACTGCCTTGCTTAACGAACTAAATTAAATTTAATTAAATTGTGAAAAAAAAACCAGTTAGACTATCTAGAGTTAAGTCCAGTAAAAAATCAAGCTATTTAAACATATCAGACAAAAAGTATGGTTATTTTAAATAAAAATTTTCCTGACATTTTGACTATTTGTGGTAATTTATTTATTTTCCAATAACATACTTCAATAATCAAAATTACATAATAACACGTGATGTCTTACTAGCTGTAAATCATTAAATATATGTTGATTTGTATTTACATAAAATTAAACGTTTGTATAGTTGATACGCTTAGTTGATATGATAAATAACGAACAATTATTAATTTGAATACAGTATAATTTACACGTCCATAATCGGCTGTTGACAAGGAGATAATCGACAACAGGTTTTGTTAGTAAGATTTACTGTCTTTTTTTCAGAAATATTATCCGACATTCATTATAATTTTATTTATTACTTATTTAGTATGGATGAGCCCTAATATTTCATTTCGAATAGAATAAGCTGCAAAATATTTAATATGTTACCGTTAAAAAGTTACACCAGTATTAATTAATATTATTTAAGTATGTTTTTTTTAAATGAAGGCAATTTATTTTTATTTATATCTTGAGGCTTAATTAAAAAAAAAAAATTATTCAGATTAAATTGCGCCTACTTTTTATAGTCATTGAAGCTGGAAAACTGTAAAAAATTATAACCAAAAGTTTGCCACAAGACATTGATATCTTAAACCTTGTTAAGTAAATGTTTCTGAATAAGACTGTAAGTGGTTATGACCATTTATTTGGCTTTAGAATTTAAACGTTTTGACGGTGAGTATTTATTAATAACCATCGGTAAAATTTACTAACCACAGTTATTAAAAACTGTAATAAAATTACTAAACGTCAATTATAAACACTTAACTACCACTTGATTTATATTAGGGTTCAGTAGTTAATGCGATTTTTTTAACGACGGGTTGCACAAAAATATATTCGCTTCTACATAATTATAAAAAAAATATCCAAACAAAACTTTTAAAATTAGAAAAAAATATATTCCACAACTAATTGAGTTTCACAAACTTAAGAAAACTTTCTTAGTCGTAATACGAAAGAAAAAAAAACATCAAAGAAGATTGAAAGCACAATAGCAAAGAGTAAACAAACCATGGAGTGGCCCAGGTACTCGGCGGCGTTGTCGGAGATGTAGAGCAGCTTCCCGTTCTGAGTCATCATCATCAGGAACCCGCTCAAGGCCTGCGAAGCAAAAAAAAAAACCACGCATTAGTCATCACAGCCGCGAGATTACCAAACGACAACTTTTTCGGCCATAATTAATACCGTTTTTCATTTGAATTTCTCAAACGTTCAGCCGTGAAAAATCGCCTAGCTCGTCGTTGCAAAACCTACAATTTATTAATGTTTTTTTTTCTCTATTTTTCTCTCGAATGTTGTCTTCTTTGTATGTTTGTCGTCAGGTTTTGTTTGCTTGCGTTTGTTATTTATGCAGAGATGTTAAACGTTGTTTATCGGTGCTGTTTGACTGAACGCATTAATTAGTGTCTGATGAATAGACCGGTGGTATTTTTGTTGTATTGACGCAATCACAATATTTGTAAACAAATTGCGATATTCTACGCACAGAATACAGTTATTATTATAACCGGTTTTTCGTTGGTATTTATTATAAATATTAAGTTACACCAATTTGTAAAAAAAAATGTAATTAATCACAAAAAACTTTTTAACAGCTATAGATGTATAATTATATGTATAAACATTATTGAAACAAAGCATAAATATATTTATAGTAGTACTTAATGAAGTAACATTTTGATCTTTAAAATTATAAACCAATTGATATGCCTATTCTGTTTTTTTTTTAGTTTTTATTTTGAATTATCAACCTAGCTTATAAATATGTTACATAGATTAAAATAAAATATTTTTTGTGAGAATCGATTTGTAAATTTAATCAAACTATTATGAACCATGCATTGAAAATACTATATATTTGATCAATAAATTTTGACTGCAAACTTTGCAAAAATTTTAATAGTTTTGATGTTGAAAGAAAATAATTTGATAATTTTAAAGTACTGTATAGTATTTATATATACAGCTCTCTGAATTATTGTAAGATAACCGTCCATTAAGTTCGATACGACAAAACACAAAAAAATCAGGAAACGAAAAAAACCTTAAACACATTGATCGAGAAGATAGTCACAAATTACGTGCATGCCCTCCGCGGGTACCCTTCAGGGGCGATTACAGTTATCAGAGCCTCCAGAGTGTGGAGTGTTCCTTTACCTTGCAGAGGGTCGGCTCTCACGGCTAATGAAATGGTTGCCTCCCTTAAATTTGTGGGCATGAAGGGTTAATAATTTGTGTGGGGCCATCTATGATTATTGAAATCTATCACATCGGAAGATACTGCACGTTGGGTGACCATAACGACCATTGACCATTGAGACAATATATCACTTTTAGAAATAATAAAAATAATGGATCTATTATAAATAGTAGGTATTCATAGGCAACAATGTTTTCAAACGCCTGATCAGCGACCATTTTATCAAAATAATATAAAGCACCGTTAGTTTTTTTAAATTAAACTGATATTGCGTTATAAGGATAAGTAATTCGCCGTAGTCAAATTTTAATGCCTTGTGCACTATAGACCGTGTATTGACCTTTCGAAAACTGTAACATCAAGTATGTCCAAATGAACCAAAAAAGCGGGCATAATCGTTTGCAGGTAAGCACCCTACCCATAATTCCCACGGAACAGGTGAGTAGGAAAAAAATCAAATAAAAAAAACCACAAACCAGCGGTACGAAAAAAAACCCCAGGATCCACCCCGTATAATCATCTGGCCGGTGATCGTAAAGCGGCTCCTCCACTGGAGAGTTTTGGCGCTTACGTATCTCCTCTTCTAGATAGTATAATGTATACATACCAGTAATAATTTTACTCGATTAGCATCTTGAGAAACTGTGCATTCTAATTTACAACAGTTTTATGATTAAAAATTAAGAAAAATATATTTCATCTACGCGTTTTATTAAACCTATAAAAAATGGGATTCCGTAAGCATTTTTATTGAACGATTAATAAATCATACATAATTTTGTTGAATTAATTTTTTAAATAAAAATTATTTATTGTTGAAGGTTCAACAATACAAGGTTTATAAATGGTTCGCCAGTGGGGACTCCGCCTTACATTTTTATCTCAATCGTCTTTCTATTAATACTAGCGGATCTTTGTATATCGAAACAAGAAGAAGAGTACTGAGATGAGGAATGATGTAATCTGGTGGTGGGAGGGTTAAAGGTCAAATAACAAAGATATTGTTTTAAAGGGTTGGATGCTATTCCATAGAATTCGTTCATATTGTTTCTTTGTGAATTTGAGATGAAGTATTTGTATAGTAAAAACAATGTAATAGATTAAACATTATAGTTAAAATGATATTTGTGCAATGCTGATTTTAAGTGCATAAACTGTTGGTGTCGATAATAATATTTACATTCTTTAGGCTGTTAGGCTATAATAAATATGTAAATAATTCATTACATTTTCAACAGCTGATTCAAAGTCGTCATCCTTTTCACATAACGATTACTTTGTTTTCAAATATGAAATCAATCCAAAGCAGCAATAATACCGAAATTCACACACATTTTTTCTGACAAAGGTCGTTTATACTGATAATAAATAAATAACCCAAATTCAGAGAACGCCATAAACAAAACGCCAACCAAAAAAAGTTTATTAAACAACAATAAGATCACAAAGGGAGACCGAACTCTGAGCGCACGTACAACGTTAATCATTTATTTATCAGCGGGCACAATTAATTCGGCCTATCCAATCAGTAGTGCGCGGGACAGAGGGCCGTGCTACACGCGTAAACCAGCTCGGGGTATTTTTATTTTCTAACCGCGAAGTTACCGCCTCTCATTTTGTTATGAGGAGAGCCGCGCTACACGGCGCGACCAGACGTAATTTTTATTTATAAAAAAAAAAAAAAACCTAGCTTAAATACATAACGTAGTAGAAGTTGATTTGCAACATGCAAATCATGATACATGCAATTATTTTTGGAGTAAATTGTAATAGGCATGAGGTTTATTAAGGCTGTTTATAAATAAATCAACGATCTTATCACATTTATGTGATTAAGCACATTTTTTCACACATTGAAAACTTAATCACATAAACATACCTGCATGGGTAAATAAAAACGCATTCTGATTGACATTAATCCAACTTAATATGATCTTATCACAGTTATAAAGTTAACTAACACATAAAACAATGTTTCTGCTTAAACGCTTTTCACTTTCGTTTACTTTTTGGAAATAAATTAAAATATATATATAATTTTTTTTTTTATTCAATACCAAGGCATATATATATTTTGATATCAAGTATAAACTGCCGTAATTTATGTGTATGTCTTATACTGAAATAAAATATTTGTAAAATGTTTCACTGAAGCAAGACAGCTTTTTCGCTCTCTTTGCTCAAAAACAAAAAGATTCCACTGTGAAAAAAAAAAAAAAAAAAACAACAATTTGGGAAATTCTTTTATATTACGTATCCATTTTAGGTTTCCAATTCAGAAATCTATATTTTTTATTTATTTTATAAGAATATTAAATATTTATTCGTTATTGCGGTAACAATATTTTTATTGAACTATTTTTATTACTAATATGATTAGGCTTATTAGTTCATACATAGAAGATAATTTAAAGAAACTCTCAGAAAAATATCATCGTGATTTGGGTGGGATTTGAACCCACATCCCCTGGCTTACATGGCCATGGCAAATCACGATGATATTTTTCTGAGAGTTTCTTTAAATCATCTTCTATGTATGAATAAATGTGCCTAATCATATTAGTAATAATATAATAAGCCCTTAATGGGTAATAAATACGCATCTGATTGACGTTTAATCAAAAAATAGACAGAACTACTTTTACGCAAAACGACGAGTTTATCTTCAATTTTTTTTAATGCACTACTGAATGGAATCGTCGGTTAAAGAGTTAGTCGTGTGTCTAAAAACATATTGAATACATAGCTTATTGATTAATTAACGCCTTCCCTGTGTGGCATAGCCCTGGGAGCTCGCATGAGGTCTCGGTTGCTAATTCGTAACCCTGTGCCGAATGAACTGTAAAGCTGAACCCATTTTCAGTGGAGTTAATTGCTAGATAAAAAAATCCGATACCGCCCTGTATAATAATGCCCAACTCCGGGAGGTGTGTCCGCGCTGGGAGAGAGATCTAATACACGTCGGAGCACCACTCACTCAGCACATCACATACCTCACCATCAGGGAGAGAACAAATATTTATAAGCAATATTTACGTAATAGATACATACATGAAACGACGAGAAAAATAATTATAAAAAATCCCCTGAAAAGGTTTGAACCCATACCTCCAAGCTACCCACCCTCTGTGGTGTGGATTGCATAATATGTTGGAGATATACCAATTTTCATATTGATATAGCATCTGCACTCATTTTTATATTTATATAACAAATATTTATTTTGCAAACGCATGTTCAGATGTTCATGTAAGACGAGGCAAATAGTAAGCTTTTAACGACACAGAAAACCTGCTTAAAAGAAATATTTTCTACAAGAGGTTTGTTTACCATCCCTATAATTTTAAAGCGCATTTAATAATTTTAGTAGGTTAATAAGCATGCAAGCCTCTGGAACATAAGACGCTTTATATCAATAGCACAGCGATGTTTATTATTTTTGGTATCAAAGAACATCACTGTTTACTTATTATTTCTTTGTTTTTAATATAAAACCATATTAATAACAATACTATGATGCTTGCTCTCACAGCACGCCACTGCTAGATATCGATGCTATTTAAATTATATAAGCAAACGTCCTTCACCCCATCAACGAATTATAAATAAGACCATCCGAGCAGTCATAATCTTCTCACACCGCTTGGCTTTTTTGTTCCCAGTTGATCTTTACAGCGGCTAATCGTAATTGGTGCGGGCCTCCCCGGACAATAAAGCCCGTAGTATATGGAGTAATGGTTGTAAAAAAATAATTAAGCCCATCCCACAGGGGCGCCCGCCAGAGCAGCCTCGCCAGACCATAGATACATCAAATTATACACCTTCTGTCCATGGTATTCACGTTTATTTATATATTTTATAAACATATTAATATATTATATTAAACATATAGAAATTCAACATAAGTGATTTCAAATATATATATATATATACCATAATTTCAAAAGTATCTTTTTTGTCTTATATGACGAACCTTTGTATTTTTATATTCAGTATGACATACTGACAGTATGACAGTATGAAAAAATTAATATTTCCATTTAATATTTATGGGTTCAAAATATTAAAATAGACCAACCTTTAGATAATATTAATTTATTAATAAGTAATATATAATACAATTAAATGCCTAAACCAATTTTGTCAATAATTCAAAAACTATAAAAAAAAAAATCTTGTAAAAAAAAGTGTTGTTTTACAGTTGTATTTGCATCAAACGATAATCAAAAATAAATAAACGAACACTCAAAAAAAAAAAGATTGAGCACGCCTGGAGTAATCGATCGATCCAATTCTAATAGGTCTCCGCGTCGGGCGGGCTGGAACAAGTTTCTAGAATGAGCCTTGCACAGCCTTTGTAATTATGAAATAAAAATGTATGCAGTAATTAATACATGTGTTCCCAGGCTCCTCCCCCCGAGTCGGGGTCCCACAGGCTACCAGAGGGTCCCAAGCCGGTATTTTCGATACTAGAAGATTTATTTAATGCATAATCTTTCTGCACAAGATTATCACCCGTATTAAAAAAAAAAACATTGATTAAAGTGAACAATCTCAAACACATAATATTATGAAAGCTTCGAATATTTTTACTACTTGTTGATACTACACCCGCTCTGATGTTCGCTTAAATTGAATAGATCTCAGCATGTGCCAGTGTTTTTTTTTAAATCGTTAAGAAATAATGTAGCATAAACGGTAGAGCACAGGTGAAAATAAAGCAAATCCTTAATTCTTTCCATTTAAGATATCCACGTGACGCAAGACGCGACCAAACACAAGCGGCCTGCGTCCAATTAACGAGGCCTGAAACGTAGCTGCGGTGTCAGCGGACAGGCGCTCTTATGGGGCACCATATACGCACAGTATGGTGGCTGGTAAGGGCCGAACTGGCAACCTTTGACCCCCTGCAATTATCTATAATATATCACTAACAGTGTTGGGGGGCTGTGACGTCAATGGGTCTCGCCAATTACTCAAAATAGAGAAAATAGAAAAATTTACTATGGTTTCTTATAAATTAATTATAATTTATTTTAACTTAAAATATTAAACTAATACTTGTCTTTAGTTAAAAAAACGTTCAATAAGACTTGTATCATGTTAATATAATATATTTTTTTTATCGAAATCGCTGTCTTCCACGTATAGGTAAAAATGTAGTTTTGCGTTGCGTTGCGGTTTTCATTACGTTTACATTCATTTTCTATATAGACCAGACGAAATGAATTAATATTTTAAAGGAAGCATTAAAATACAGATTCATTAAATGATACGGATCAATGTATTTGCAATCATTTTACCAAAGTTATTTTCAGGTTTTCCGGTTTCAGGTTTCAGCTAGCAGTAGATCGGGAGTGGCCAGTGCACATAATGGTTATGATTATATTTGATAACTTGTTTTAAAAGTAATTGTCCGAAGAGCCTTGCTGTTTGATACAAAAAAAATGGTCAACTCCTCGTGTAATTGAGGGGCGGTTCGATTACAGCCAGTCAATATTAAAGTGATTTTTTTCAGCATGATATTTAAATCTGGCGCCGTCCATCCTTTGGTATTTTTTGCTGCGGAGATTATGTGCTGTGTTTCTCATTGTGAGAAGAACTGTTTGTAGCCAATACTATTTGATGATTAATTTTTAAAATATAATTATATAAGGTTTTTTTTTTAAAAGATTAAAGAAATAATAATTTAAATAAAAAATACAAGACGTTTATTCAAAAAAATATTTCGATGAAGGTGATTATTAATTAGAGAATTTTTTTCTGAAGGAAATGAAATAGCAAATAAAAGGTTTTAAAAATAAACCCGAAAGCCCAGCTTGCTTACAATGTGCGAATATTTTTCACGTTTTTGTGATGTATGGTTTTTACTTTATTTGCTTGCTCAAGACCTATTTATTGATAAGTGACGATTTTAGGCTTTAAATTCACAATTGAGCATCAAAAATTAAAAAATCTAGATTAATTATTTAAACACAATTTTATTCTATTATCTAATGAAAAATTATATATTCTGGGTATGTTCAACGTTTCGGTCTCGGTACTTGGGGCATCTTCTTTGAAGATATCTCCTGTGGTAGAGCCAAAATGATGAATAAAAGAATAAGATACGTAGAATAGCACCTATGAATCCAATATAAGTTAAAAATAAATCCTGCGCACACATTTAATTATTCTCTAATAATTAAGCAGCAAATGAGTAGTCATTTTCTGTATCATACTTTTAATTTTTATTTCACTGAATAGTTGTGAACAATTAAGCATAATATAAGTGGATGTTATAATCCTTAAAATTATGTCGTCGTGAAATTAGCATTAAAGCACTGGAGTATCGCGGTCAATTTGCTTCATAATTAAATGAAATGACTTAGTAAAAGTAAGTAATTGATTTAAATTAAGCCCTGCTTGCACCTCTGGTTTAATTCCCATATCGGCGCGGGTTTTACATGCAATCAGCGGATGTTCCATGGCTATTGGTCGGCAAAACACCAGCGGTCATACCATCGCCTCGTCGGGAACATGCAGTTCTACGATAATTAATTTGATTCGCATGCAATTCAATGCATGTGCGCTAATCTTACTACGATATACTGTCTCGATTCTCAATGCAGTTTGTATGGATGGGGCAGGTTATTCGTTGCATTGGGCGCTGTTTGACTTAATTGTAATGATATTGTGTAATTAAGGATAAGATAGGTGTGAGTATATTATTCTACCCACTCT
Source organism: Atopsyche davidsoni (assembly GCA_022113835.1). Classification (NCBI taxonomy): domain Eukaryota; kingdom Metazoa; phylum Arthropoda; class Insecta; order Trichoptera; family Hydrobiosidae; genus Atopsyche; species Atopsyche davidsoni. The sequence continues at coordinate 546,055 of JAILWY010000006.1, read as the reverse complement.
CCCCATTATGTTGCATGTGCATAACTGCCAATTTAGTATCCTGGGGAGGGATGTGCTCTGGAAGTACCTTGTCAAGGTAGAGGAGCTCCTGTTATTGTTTCTGTAGCTTGCTGCAGAGGAAGTATCAGATCTATACTCCAGATCTACGTAAGAAAAGGATTATATAAAAATGCTATTGGGCAGCAGTAATACGCAGACTTTTCCTTCCAATATAAAACTGCGATGTAGAAGGACCCGGAAACCCACTACACTATTCTCCCATAGAAATCCATGAACACTGACTCAGCATAAGTAAATGCTCAGTGAGATGGACGCCAACCTCCGCTGAGGAGAGGCACCCAAAATTTATTAAACTTTAAATAATTAAAGTAAATAAATCAGCCGGTAGTTTCAAATTGATTTATCTGATAAAATATATGTCGAAAAACAAAGAGCGTTGAATTAGTAGAACGTATTATCAGAAAGTTACTTGGGTGTTTACAATTTGCGTTTCATTATGACTAAGCTGTGATTGAATGCAGAAGGTTAAGCGTTGCATATATCAAAGCAAGCCAATGGTATAGGATCGTATAATCCAGCAAAGTGATGAGGTAATTATTTAATTACGTGAAGACAAGCAACAGGTGGAAAATTATGCTTATAACGATAGGTTTTTTACAGCAGCCTTAAAATAAGACCGTAAATGTATACAGCGTGTTACATTAGCGGATATATCTTATTAAGGTATAAAATCATTACTTAAGAGACTACTTTTACAATGCCGGTCGTAAGTGTAAAGGTTAAACTTGTTAATTAAGAAACTAGTGTCGGAAAGGCGAAGCGTAAAAGAGATATTTCTAAAACATATTTTAATTTGTTTTCGTAATTAAATCAGTTAATAATGCGCAACATAGAATTATTCATACAGGAGTTTCATCGATAGTAATTTCAATGTACGTGGCAAAGAATGAACGATTTTGAAAAATTGCAACAATCAAAATTTTTCTTCGGTACAGTATCCAGTAGATATACGCAAGTTTATTTATTAAAATTGGTGTAGACACATTTACGAAATCATTGAAATTCTCTACATTATTTTTAAAAACAAGCTTAGGCGTGTTATAATAGTTCAAAGTGTGTTGATGTATCTTTAAAGTAAATTCATTTATTTAAAAAAAAAAAACAATTTTTAGTTATAAATACAATAAATGACCATCAAATCAAATCGAGAGACGAAATAGAACCGACTCGACATAGCATCCATATGCAACAAAAAATAATTATATCAAGGGAATCAAGCATTCATTACCGATTTAACATTTACACAGGTACGTGAGAGATTTGCCTCCACGGTAGGAATATTGCTCTCCCTAATCAGGCAGAAGTCGAACCCAAAGAGGCTCCGTTGTAAATGGCAGCACTTGATCCGACACGGCCATTGAATTGCCTTCTGCACAGGCGCCTCCTTAGGTGCTTCTGCACCAGAGCCGTCCCCGAAGCCTTAATTGAATATGGCTCTGAGGTGTTTCGGTACGCAGGTGTGGGGAACCTCATAGTGAATGCAATATTAGCAATGGACTAAGAAAATACGACCAATGCTGCTGCATTGACGAGAATAAACGTACTTGCGTAACACACAATTTATAATATTTTGTACAGTACAGTGATTTTTGACTGTGGATATTTCTAAACAGCTTGGAAATATTTTGAATAAATACTCACATTGCACGTCGCCCGCAGACAGCAATACAAAATATATATTGTAAACATCGCTAACGTTTAATATACTGTACATTTCGATGTATTGATTAAAAAGCACGAAACTGTTTCACTTTGCACTTGTCTTGATATTGCTCGCGGTAATTTATAGTTTTAGCGCGATTTAAATTCCTATCGCATTTGCGAAACAAGTTCAAATTCCGCGTGGCGTATTCGCATGCAAGAGCCACATTCTCGATGCAAATGCATGCACCTGCGGGAGACAGGCGAATGCTGTCAAAATGGAGGAAACCCGAGAACGCCGATATCGGCGAGCCGCTCTCGCATTTCGCACACGTCCCCGCCGCGAGAATTCGTACAACAATAATGTTTTCGCCGAGCCGAAACGGTAGAGCTAAAAATGCACTCCGCCTTCTCGCGAGCCCGACCACGAGACGCGCCGCGTTTGTATACCAATGCAACAATAACTGCAAGTATACACGACGTGCTCGTAAATAAATCAAAACAAACACCTATTATAAACGCTTTAAGTCAAATTAAAGACTATGAGGCAAAACGGTAGAGTCAAAAAATACACTCAGTCTTTTCGCGAGCTCGGCCACGAGACGCGCTGCATGTGTATACCAATGCAACAATAACTGCAAGTATACCAATATAATACAGCTATACACGACGTGCTCGTAAATAAATCAAAACAAACACCTATTACAAATGCTTTAAGTCAAATTAAAGACTATGAGCCAAAACGGTCGAGTCAAAAAATGCACTCTGTCTTTTGCGCTGCGCTTGTATACCAATGCAACAATATCTGCAAGTGTAGTCTAGTGTATTTGGCTTTATCGCGAAACAGGAAGATTTTCCTTTAGCGCCTTCAAAATGACTGGGCACTGTAAGTGTACCAATATAATACAGCTACATATGACGTGTTCGTAGAAAAATCAAAACAAAGACTTATTATAAACGCTTTAAGTCAAATTAGAGACTATGTATTAAAACGGTCGAGTCAAAAAATGCATTATGTATTTTCGCGAGCTCGGCCACGAGACGCGCTGCATTTGTATACCAATGAAACAATAACTGCAAGTGTACCAATATAATAAAGCGATATCTGATGTGTTTGTAAAAAATAACAACAATGGCTTAATATAAATGCTTACAGTCAAATAAGAGACTATTTAAAACGCATTACTTTGGCAAAGCACAATATAAAAAAAATAACCCAAAAGACTTTTTACTAAACTGAAATTTTCAATAACTTTCATGTTTATATAAATTAAAATATTTTTCATTATATTTAAGTAATCAATATTTTTGACAGAGAGAGTACTTGGTGAACTTTAAATTAAAAATTTTAACGTTGGCATTATCAAACTGAGATTGATAATGCTCGAGATTGATATGACTCAATTTGAAAATGCCAACGTGAAAGGTTGGCGAAACCGGTCATCAATTAAAATTAACACGTGGAAAACCATTCAAAATATTATTATTTTTAAAGCACAATATAATATTTTATTATCAGCAAATATTTTTGGTGCACAGGGAAAATTTATTCTACTTGCAACATCGTGTCTTTAATGGTGACAGTTTGCCGCGCGAAGTGTGTCTTTCTGATTCGGGCGAGTTTTTAAGTAATACTGTGAAGTAATCTGTGTATTTATTAACAAATTATTATTAGATTCATTTATTTTTTATTGATTGCTTATTATTTAGTAAAGTTTTTGTGTAAAATTAAGCTCGTAAATTGAAATATAACTGACAGATTGGTGACTAGTGGTTTTGTAAATTTAATTCCTTGTGTGATAGTAATAGTTTTCTAAAGCGTCTTTATATACACAGTGCATATATTAATGATTTAATTTGCGGTATTTCTAATGGATTGTATTTTATTTATTTCGTCGGGAGTGTCGCAAAGTGATATTTTGAAGAACGAAACTACAAGCGGAGCTTGCAGCCATTGCAGAGCATCGCTGATATTCCAGTAAGTCTTTTATAAAATTTCACCCGTAAATTTGCTATGTAACAATATCCACTACGACCATAATATTTCTTGTTACTATGTTATTTTAAAGTGTTTATTTCAATGAATTTCGTCATTGTAAATAAATATGGTGCAATCGTTGAGTGACGCGAAAAAGTATTGTTACAACCCGAAGAAGAATTTTTTCCTTTGAGCTCCGATACCGCGAGACTGCACACTGAGTGAATTTATCGTATGATATACGTATATTTTTTTCTCTCATCATTCGTAAAGCGTGATTTTTTTAATATATAATTAATAACTTGATGACTTTATTAATTATTTTATTTTGTGTTTTAAACAATTGCTCCCCTTTCAAAGGCATCTTAACTACCAAACTACAAAGGAACTCAGCGTCTTACATATAAACAACAAACAGTCTTCACTTTCCCAGAACGGTTGCACAAAACAAACATCCAACAAAAACGGCTGATCAACCCATTAATCACCGGCTTTTTGAGGCATTAATCTTGGTAATACATTCGTCCGCCTTCAGCGCGGCCGCGGAGGTGTCGCCCGGCGAGGACATTATCATTCTAGCCCCGTGTACGGAGCGGTGATTTACCGCCCAGGCCCCGCGCACTCTATTTAAATTTTAATTGGGCCTTGTGTAGGACAATTGGCAGTGCCGTGCATCGCAGCAGGGCCAGGTGAGGTAGGGGGGGGGGTGAGGGAAGGGGGGGGCAAAGGAGGGGTGGGGGGGGCAGAGAGAGGGGATGAGGTCGTCTGCCTCGCGTGCCACCCGCTTGTGACAAACGACACTACAAACTCTTAGTAAGAGATCTACAAATCACCTGTCGACATTAAAAACCCTTCAGCCACACGATTAGAGCATAGGTTCCCAATGTGGTCAATATCGACCCCCCAGGGGTCGATTCCGCCCTGCAAGGGGTCGATGATAGCGAAAAATTAAATTGGGGGTCCATGAACTGTAAATGGGGGTCTGCGAGAGTGGATCCTATTGAAGCAGGTCATCACCAAAATACCACAGTGGATTATCAATCCGTACGGTGACATTGAAGAATCGGAAGTCGTACTACAAGAAGAACTGATCGGAATAAGCACTAATGAAGAACTGAAGGTGCAGTTTAGAAAGGGATATCAGCAATTTTGGCTTCAGTGAGACATACTTGCTATTTATCCTGCATTATGGATTATCGCAAGAAGGTTTTTTATAGGTTTTTTGATCTTCATTCCTCGTGGAAAAGGGTTTCAGTGCGGTTGCCATTCTTCTCTGGGCTAGGAGATTTAAAGGTAAATCTGACTTATTTGAAGCCAAAAATTTAAAAAAATTGCTATCAAAGCATCAGACCTATCCCTCCCATTAAAAAAAATATTTTTTTAGTGAATGTTACTATATTTGTATTTTGTGTGTTTTTATTAAGGTATATAGTAAAACCTCGATATAACGGACCCCTGTTTAACGTATTCGGATATAACGGACAAAAAATCCGATCAAATGTAAAAATTCTATATTAGCAATGCAGGGTGTCTACGAAAAACAGAAAAACTCGACAAGGGGTCGACGGGTCAAACAGTTTGGGAGCCTCTGATTTAGAGTATCTCGGAGTAGTGCGCCATGATCTGCTTTTTAATACGTTGTATACTCAAAGTAACTCAGCACCCAAATGACATTTTTAATTATCAATATTTGTTAGAACTATTAAACATATCATTTGTGCTATTGGTTCAATTATTGACCGGTTTATATTGCTTTCTTTTAAACGAAAGATTACAGTTTCTATTTGCGTCGTGAATATGATCTCAACATATATTATTGGAATCGTGTCTATTTTGATTAAATGAAAAAAAATTGTGTGAAAATATATTTTTTTTTATTTACTTTGATGTATATAAATTCAATGTATTCACATATAGCTATTGTCCTTTCTTGATATGAAATACACAAGGACCTAACTACAGACATGTTAGAATACTGCGATGTTTCAATGTTCAACCCACACATCTTGGCTATCGCACCTAGTGATACATCGCCCTGTTTATATTCTGAGTAATGTATATTTTTCAACATAAATAATATGAAATAAAAAATATAATAAGCCTTAAGTTATATATAAAAAAGCTCTTTCTCTAGTGTGAGTTTTGTGATTCTCTTGTGCATAGCAAAAAATATCGGTAATGCAAAGTACTTGGGTCATCTCCGATTACCTTTGATGTTTTTCAGAGTTTTTTTCATATGTGTATATTTATAGCTTTTATAGAGTAGTGTCGTTTAAAGACTGATCGTTTCAATTTCACTGCAGTACACACATAAATGATAAATTGAAATATTTAGGTAAAATTTTTTGGTCTTACCTTAGAAAATCCAATATTTGGTGTGGGAGAATGATGACTGATGTCGAATCTCTTAAAAACTGCAACAAAGAAATAATTTTTTTAAATAAATAATTATATTTTTTCAAAAGTACATCATTAGAAATATTTAGCCGTCTATTTTAATAAATTTTCGTAACTCACAATGTCAAACACACGTGTAGCACGACACTGAATGTATGATTAAGTATGTTGGTTAAGTAAGAAGTTAGAAGGTTGCATTCTGTACAACTCCGGATATAATGTAATTGATTCGCAATCGGAAGCCAGTAATTAAAAGCTTAGGATTCAAGGTATTAACTTTCCAAATAATTAGTAGGTATAGTCGGACCACAGTCAGAATGGAGATTGCCGATATATTACAATTACTTATTTATTTAGCTGCTAATTACTTTGAATTGCTGAGACACAAAAAAATATTATCTCAAAGCGGCTTTGAGTGAAGTGTTTTTTTTGATAAACATGTAAACATATAGAAAGTCTAGAAACATGCGATCCAAAAAGCGATGGATATATTTTAAATCATTATATAATTTACAAATAAAATAAAATTAACATACAAAACTCTTAGTTAAAAAATTGTAAAGCATTTTTCTTAATCGAGAATGTTTTTATCGAGTATTTTTTTTAATCAATGTATTGGAAAATATTTTTATATTAAAAAAGCTGAAACAAAACATTATCGATAAGGTTTTTTAAAAATTAGTGTTTTTTTGAAAAATTCTGAAACGAGATTGATTTTTTTCAGTTTCACGAAAGAGAAGCTAATGAAGGTTTAACTTTCCACAAATCAATATTCACAATAATTCCCTGCATTAACAGTCAATCTTCGTATATAATAGTTAGTTAATTAAAAGAAACAAATGATTAAACATCTGTCTGTAAGATCCGTTTTGGAGACCCGCAATCATACGGGGAAAAAATTAACAGGTAGATTAAATATTTAATTAGGAGTATTTTGTATGAAGTTGATTGATAAACAAAACTGCATGGTGCCAGGTTCGAGACTCGGTACTTGTCTTACCAGCGGTTCCCAACATGTCATATATAAACTTTTAAAACATCAGCGGAAATAAATAAAAAACACTACTAAATATTCTTAAATTTATGTACAAATTAAGCATTTGTTAGGGTCAAAAATAATTGGTTTCTGATAATTCAATTGGAAGAAATGAAATTTACGTCATATTTGTTGGTTTATAGATTCAATAGTCCTGTGTTCTATTTGGTTAGTTATTAGAAGATAAACTTACACCCTTTATTAAATAATAGTAACTAATAGTACTGATCTAACAGTATGCCTTATGTTTGTTCGTTACATAATATATTTTTCAGTAATTTATAAACTGAAGTGAAATGTAAAACATTTTGAAAATTTCATATAAGTTTTTATAACCAAAGAGGCTCTAATTGGGCACAGTAAAATGGGAAACACAGCTTTAAATGTTTAAAATGTGTGGTTAATTACGTATTTGTATTGGCTGCAGACAAATTGATTTTTTTATTCTTGCAATGTGGCGCCTTTAGTTTTGGAAATTATATTATGGGCCAAATAACTGTTATAACATGTTTAATATACTTTAAATCTATATTAAGAATATTTTAATACGTATAATATAAACATTTCACATAGTCTATAATTTCTATAGATACAATATGAATATTCTTATAGAGTAGACGTAATATGTGAAAGATGCAGGTAACCAAGCGGTGTACAGTGACCAAACACAACTGAAGTTGTAACGGTTTGGCTACAGACAATTACAAAAAACAAAAGGTTACTGTTTTTATAAAATTTATTACTAAATACTTTAAATTGTTAATTTTAACATTTTCGTTACCATATTCATAGGAGTCATCCCTTTTGGATCAGATAGCAAAATGCAAGTCAGGAGGACACAAACTTTGATTAAAATTTTATTAGTTAAATACACCTTAATCATAAAAAATAATGAAATGCTTTCAACATTGAAATAAATAATATTTTACTTCTTTTTTTTTTCACCAGTTTGCAAAAAATTAAAGCTTAGAAATGTGTAAAACCAATAAAGTTAAAATCAACAATGAATAAAATATAAAATTTTTGTAGTTGTTTGAATTATGATGACGTTTTTATTAAAAGTTGGCCATTACTTATTCTATCAAGTTGGCTAGAGTTTTATATTTTTTATGAACGGTGTGATTTTCTTGTATTTTTAAAAATTCGTACAACTCAAAGTCAAAACTAAAATCAATCTAGTCTATGTACTTAGGACTAACTTTAACATTGCAAATAAATATTTTACGTATTATTTTGACAAAAAAATATGGTATCTATATACATTAGTATTCATATTTAAGATCAATACCCCTAATATATCAACGTATTAAATTTCTCCGATAATATCATATTATGCATTAATATGCATTTTTTGCCGGCTAAGATTTGCAACTGTAATCGGTTGCACATGACGATTGAAAGAGCATCTGAAAAAATGCAATCAATCAATTGGTTTTTTTTTTTTTTGCTACTCGCGATTTATTTCCATGTTGTAAATTGAATCTTTAAATGCCTGGCAGCAAAGAAAATAATAAAAACACATGATTGATTTCTCTTCAAGGTGAAAAAATAAAGTAAAATTAAAATAACTGAAAGGATTCCATGAAACTAGCCATGCTGCATTATAAAAGGTTTACACGATTAAAATTAGAAAGTGTTTTTTTTTAATGTTCAATGTATAAAATCATTTTCATTACACTTAAAATACTTGTTGATATTACAAGCACAAAAATTACGTATAGTATTTAAATTAAAATAACACTTTAACATACTTTAAATTTACTGGTTAGAAAAGGCGTTGACCACGTTTTATTGCTTTTATATAACAATTCAAATGCACATTTTTATTTTACTTAGGTTTTTCACTAAAATAAAATTATTTATGAAAACGCAGACCAGGTTTCCTTGTCTCTACACAATACTATATCAATTGTTATTCAATTGTACGCACAAAGACATAAACTTGGTTTTCTGCAGGCCCTACAAAGCCACTATACAGTAACGTACTTGCAAACTAAATAAATGCATTTCAGAGACAATCGCTGTTTGCTTTTTCTAATAATTGATTTGTTCTACTTTACAACACCAAATAATAGGCAATATTTATTACGTGAAAGTCAGCTAAGAAAAAGATAGCATTAACGTATATTAACTAACCAATAATATTTGTGATTATGCAATTTTTTATTCTTTAATATTTTTTCGTTTTAGAGAGAAGATCGATCTTGAAAATGGTTGTATTACAAAAAGTTTTTTTTTAATTTTAAGGGTACTTGTTTTTTATCCGACCACCAAAATTTTATAATGTACATGTACTCGCAGAGATAAGAATCTATCATATGACGATGAGTCCCGTTGTGGCGTTTATTTCGTTCATTGCAGATTTCCATGACCGCTCGATTCGTTGGGTTAGGTTAGGTACAAGTTTTTTGGTGGTCGGATAAAAAACAAGTACCCCAAATCAAAAAAATGTCTCCACATGATTTTCAATATAGCGAAAATGAGCATTGCTGTTTTTTTTTTTAATTTTGTACTTGATGTTCATTCTAGAAATAACTCTGTAACAGATCGCTATTGTTATATCATGGGTAATTATAATATAGAAACAGAGTGCCTGCACACCGGACCTGGTCGAAGGGGGTGGATTGGGGCGTATTCACAAGAATAATGGGTCGGCCAGAGCCGCGGGGCGCATGGGGATATCGACACTTGGCACGGGCGCGACCACCGAGGCGCTCCGCAAGCCTCGCACGCACTTATAAAACAAATTCTTGATAACTAATATGGTATTATATTAAAAAAAGAGTATATATATCTTATTTATTTCAGAAATCCACTTAAATCAAATCGATATCTTATTAAGTACATAAGGACTCGGGGATCCACTACACAAGAGTCCCCAACCTTTTTGTACCCAAGAGCACATTCTAGAATCCCGGTCGGGCGGCGGGCACCATTTATTTTTTCAAGGTATATAACTTGGACATAGTTATTATTAATAGCAACTTAAAGATGTACATTTATTGGTAAAAATTGCAAACAGGTTAGAATACAAAAAGTATCAATTAGGGTCCGGAATAAGTTCATTAAGATATTAATGCATTACAGAGACGGAAACAAACTAAAATTACATCCATAAGGTGCTATTTCAACAGGCTTATATATATGATTTTCTGACGGATTTCATCTCACTTTTATCAATGTAAAAATATCAGAGCCACTTTAACATAGCTTTCACCTCACTAGTCTTATCGTAAAAATATCATATAGACTTTCACATGGATTTCACTTCATTTTTATCAACGCAAAAATATCAGAGACACTTTCACATAGCTTTCACCTCACCAGTCCTATCGCAAAAATATCATATAGACTTTCACATGGATTTCACTTCACTTTTATCAACGCAAAAATATCAGAGACACTTTCACATTGCTTTCACCTCACCTGTTCTATCGCAAAAATATCATATCGACTTTCACATGGATTTCACTTCACATTTTTCAACACAAAAATATCAGAGACACTTTCACATAGTTTTCACCAAATCAGTCCTATCGCAAAAATGTTATATAGACTCTTACATGGATTTCACCTCACTTTTATCAACGCAAAAATATCAGAGACACTTTCACATTGCTTTCACCTCACCTGTTCTATCGCAAAAATATCATATCGACTTTCACATGGATTTCACTTCACTTTTTTCAACACAAAAATATCAGAGACACTTTCACATAGTTTTCACCAAATCAGTCCTATCGCAAAAATGTTATATAGACTCTTACATGGATTTCACCTCACTTTTATCAACGCAAAAATATCAGAGACACTTTCACATTGCTTTCACCTCACCTGTTCTATCGCAAAAATATCATATCGACTTTCACATGGATTTCACTTCACTTTTTTCAACACAAAAATATCAGAGACACTTTCACATAGTTTTCACCAAATCAGTCCTATCGCAAAAATGTTATATAGACTCTTACATGGATTTCACCTCACTTTTATCAACGCAAAAATATCAGAGACACTTTCACATTGCTTTCACCTCACCTGTTCTATCGCAAAAATATCATATCGACTTTCACATGGATTTCACTTCACTTTTTTCAACACAAAAATATCAGAGACACTTTCACATAGTTTTCACCAAATCAGTCCTATCGCAAAAATGTTATATAGACTCTCACATGGATTTCACCTCACTTTTATCAACGCAAAAATATCAGAGACACTTTCGCATAGCTTTCACCTCACTAGTCTTATCGTAAAAATATCATTAGATAAAAAGTATTAGATTTATATATATTCAGCAACTTTTCCTCCAATTGTCTGAATAATATCGTGAACCCATTACTAGAGGGCGTTATTACAGAGACAAAGACAAACCAAACTACTAATTTCTAATAAAACTAATTTCAACAGGAATATATATGATTTTCTGAAATGAATTATTATTTTGAAAATTATAACGATATCATTATTTTCGCTTATATTTCTCTGATTAAGTTTTTTCATAACATTTTATTATAAACTTAAATATTTTTTATCGTGGTCGCACAGCGGCTGGCATACGTAAAACGGTCGTTGGGCGTCATGGTGCCCGCAGACATAGGGTTGGGGACCGCTGCACTACACTATTCTCCCTTAAAAAACCACGAGCACTGGCATTTTCTTTTTTGTTTGAAAGCTTGAAATTTTTGTGTCATTGAAACACCGATATAAAATATATACTCATCACAAAATTCAAAAATAAAAAATATTGTCAACAAATATGAATATAACGTTTTTAAATTGTGAGCGCCTTTGTTTTTACAGTAATTTCAAGACAAAAAACGCTATCTGGTCCTGTTAGACTATATAATATATCATACATTAAACCAGGCTATCGTGCATAAAACAAGAGAGGTTATTTTTTGTATTGAGGTTAAGTTTCGGTGTGGTTGTTTTAAAATTAAAATCTTTAAAAATATTGAGTACTTCGAGTAGGAAATTCCGTTCTGACCCGCGGCTGCGTCACACAATGGCCGAGCAGAGGTGGTGGCCGCACCTGGTGACTTGCAGAGGTGGTTTCCTCACCTGGTGGCTCGCAGAGATGGTGGCCTCACCTGGTGGCTCGTCGAGGTGGTGGCCTCACCTGGTGGCTCATCGAGGTGGTGGCCTCACCTGGTGGCTCGCAGTCCGCCAGACCGGCCGCGCGTATTGATTGCCAGATCAGAAGTCCGATAACTTTGGATGGAGATATCATACGCGATGATGGCAATCTTTTCGTAGCGTTTATCATATTTTTTCAGCGGTGAGACATGGAACGAATCGCACGGATGAATCAATCACTCAGTGAATTGAAGCCGGTGAAATAAATCAATTTTTCAAGATTATACAGTATATAACACGAATTTTTTTTTTCAAATATTTATATACGCTGCACGCTTTTCATATACAAATGTATCGAATATCTTTCGCGAAGATTTAAAGTAAAAATATATTGACATATCTAACGACTAAATTTCATTTTTTGAATTATTTATTTAACCTATTAAAATTTTAAATTCGTCAAGCACAGTCTGTGGTAATCATTAATTTTTTTTATTAAATATTTCTGTGAATAATGGCGTGGTGCCTCAGTACCTGCCGACCACCTAGTGACGATAAACCGGCTGAGCACTATCATTACCTGGGTGAATCATTTCCCTTTGTTAATATTATTGAATCACCCACCGGACCAGGTAACGCGGTTTATCCCGAGCACATCTGCAGATGTCGATAGCACCTCCTCGACAGCGAGTTTTCTCATCAATTATTTTTAACACCTAGCTTTATTGTTCATGCTGTAGTTAATATCTTGTTTACTGTAAATATAACTGTTCATCATCGAAATGGGCCAACTTTTTTCCATCTCTTCTATTTATTCACATACTTATTAGTATTTAATGAAAAATGTGTTTGGTAATTAAATTTCACATAAATATTTTTCAGAAAATATTTAGTCTTAGAGGCAATATTTATTAACCTTACCGTAATCTATAAACAGTTCTTAAAGCTCCTCGTGGTTTAGTTTGAATTAAAAATCATCTTCAGATTTATTGCGAAAGAAAATTTTTGAGAAAACTCTATGCGATGCTGTATTCTGTGATTTTCTTACATACAAGGCAAATGCAAGAGACGTATCAAGCACATTTTCTAAATGCTCTATGTGCATATTTGCCACTTTTCTTGAAAATTGGTAATCGATATATAATGTCTCATGTCTTCAATGTTAAATTATAAAATATGCATTAGTAAAAAAAAACAACATACAAAGAGTAATCGTGGGTTTTTTAATATTTTAAAAGCGTACTAAATATTTATTAAAGTCTTCGAATAAATTAAATAATAAATAAAGTTTGAATATAAATTAAAATGTAAAGTGTTTATTAGCTGATGATGTCAGACTGGCATTCCCGGATTGTGAACAACGTAAGAGACTACAATTATATTAAATATTATTATTTTTATTTCATTAAAAACTACTATGATTTATAAATCGTGTTACTCATAATCCAAGTTATTAGTTTTGTGCCATTGTAGAAGCGTGATTTATATTTAGCTAAATTTGTATAGTGATATACATACCCATTTTTATAAATTCAAAAATACAGCTTGGAGGAGGAAATAAAAACACTTGATGTGTACTATTTGATTTGATGATGTCCCCTTATGCAAAATATTTGTTAATATAATAATTTTCCAAAAGCTTTTTACTAGAAATAACCAATATTGACTATGTGTTTTGCCTGGTATGGTTTATGTTAAATGTTTATGTTAGTAAGATCGTTCTCGTTGCCAAGGTGCTGCAATTAATTAATCTTGATTGAAACGCAGCAGGCGACAACAGAATGCATTGTTGGTTTTGAATGCACTTTGTGCATATAATTGATTGTTAATAATAATTATGTCCTCATTGTAATTCTATTCGATTTATTATAATATCCGCAACGAACAGGAGCTTGTTTGTTTTTGCATTATGATAAATTCTATTGAATTGTTTTGAGTAAAAATAGGTACACTAACTCATTGTTTACTTTGTGAAAGTACATACCCATATTGTTAAAGGACTTGTAGCATTTATATTCATAATAATCTGTGATTCACTATGGGTTTTACGTTATATTTTTAAAGCTGGACAGTTACGATTTAAAAAATAATAATTTGTTTAATATACATTGTTAGAAACCTCATAGTTTTACACAACTCAAAACATCTTTAATTTCATAGAAATTAATTTACACAAGTGTAATTTTTCTTATTGTTATTTAATATTCAACTAAATATACTATAAAATACTTTTTAACAAAAGCAAAGCACAACTGAATACGTTAGGGAAACCTTTGGTTCCAAAAAAATAATAATACTTAAAATATCTTTTTACTATAAAATTAAATCAAAAATATTAAATATAACAACACATGAACTTCTCAATTCAATATCTTGTCAAATCTTATATATTTTTTATTTTATGTCAATTTTTAGTTGCATGATTTGTAGGTTAATATTTATAGTCAGAAACATCCAATGGTTATTAAAAATATCAAATACCACATTGTTTGCCATTGCGCTGCAGGCTACAAGCTTATAAAAAGATCAGAAAAAACGTAGCGTGGCTCACTACTGGAGTTACCCGCAGTCCCTGCGATTTTCCGATATGCCGCACAGTGTAGCCGCGGGTTCTTTAATAATTTCGCATTCTGTCTTTAATAATTACGTTACGAAAAAATAAATAATTGACCTTTGTAAAAATAAAAAAAAAATTGCATAGCTCTCAAGACTAAAGCATTTCTACCTGTGAAAATATTGAATTAACTATATAATTTTATCATTGCCTTGTCAACAAATTCATGCCTTAGTATCGACTACTATTTGTATTGTTTGAAATTATATATATATATATATATATATATATATATATATATATATATATATATATATATACGAGGGCGGTCCGATAAGCACTTAGCCTCACCGCCCGATGGTGCTAGTATCGCAAAAGAGAAGAAGGCGAAGACTGTCCTATCGGCCGGAAAGGTGATGGCCACCGTTTTCTGGGATTCACAAGGTGTGATCTACATTGACTACCTGGAGAAGGGCAAAACGGTCACAGGGCTCTACTATGCCGAACTATTGGGCCGATTCGACGCCGAATTGCAGAATAAACGGCCCCATTTGGCGAAGAAAAAAGTGCTCTTCCACCATGACAACGCAGCGGCTCACACCTCCGCCGTCGCCACGGCCAAATTGGTCGAATTGCACCACGAACTGCTCCCCCATCCACCGTATTCACCAGATTTCGCCCAGTGCGATTATTTTTTGTTTCCAAACTTGAAAAAGTCACTCGCCGGGCAGAAATTTAAGTCGAATGAGGAGATCATCGCCGCCACGGAGGCCTACTTTGCAGACCTCGAGAAAACGCATTTTTCAGATGGGTTAAAGAAGTTGGAGCATCGCTGGGTCAAGTGTATCGAGCTGAAAGAAGACTATTTTGAGAAATAAATCACCACTTTTCCAAAATTTTCGTTTTTCTTTTGTAGGCTAAGTACTTATCGGACCGCCCTCGTATGTAAGTTTCCACATTCCAATGTCCTTTTTTTTCTTGGACAATTAGCTGTGGAGCAATTGAATACGTGATCTTATTGTTTTATTGCGTATAATTGATATTAAAAAAATAATCGAAACAATTAATACGCCAATAAATTCTCCACCTCATCTATGTGCGCGGATATATATACTATATATAATAATATATTTCTGTGCACCAGTCAGTATTATATGAGAATTCTCATACTCAGCTTAAAAGTTGTGAGTAAAAACAAACGCACAACTTGACGTGGGATATGCGGAGTCAGGATATTATAAACAATATTGACCTGTAATTATGATAAAATTCCCGGGGGAGCGAAGGCAAATGTTGGTTTTCGAGCTGAAGGAGGGCGGCGAGTGAGCCTCTCGCCCGTTTCTGCAGATGCGAGGTTTTATTTTCGCTGGACCTCCGTAGTCGCGCCATGATGAGGAGCACTCGCCGGGCAGAAATTTAAGTCGAATAGCCTACTTTGCAGACCTCAAGAAAACGTATTTTTCAGATGGGTTAAAAAAGTTGAAGCATCGCTGGGTCAAGTGTATTGAGCTAACAGATGACTATTTTCAGAAATATATCGGCACTTTTCCAAATTTTCGTTTTTATTTTGTAGGCTAAGTACTTATCGGACCGCCCTCGTATATAATTCCTTTCAGTTTTTAAGGGTTAAAAAACATTTCAGTCGAAAAGTCTACGGCAGTGGTCCCCAACCATATGCCCGCGGGCATCATGGCGCCCGCCGACCGTTTTACGTGTGCCCGCCGCTGTGCGACCGCGATCTCTAAGCTTACAATAAAATGTTATGAAAAAAAAATATATTTAGGAATTAAACAGAGAAATATAAGCGAAAACAATTATATTGTCATTGTTTTAGGAGTCCCCCGCCCGACCGGCGTCCTAAAATGTGCTCTTGGGTGCAAAAAGGTTGGGGACCTCTGGTCTACGGCGTTGCATTTTTTAGTGATTTAACTGAATACGAGTACCATAGAGATTGATGCGGAAGACATATCAACCTGACAGCTACCCATGTGGTATTTTTACAATGTTGTTTGTTTATTAGTTGTCATTCTAAATGTATTTGAGCTTGATTGCTCTGTTGTGAAAAAAATGTTAAAAAAACACCCTTATTAAATTAACGTCTATATGAAAATAGAGAACCGCTTTCAGGCTCATAACAAATAATACCCCAGCAGGCAGTTCGCGCGGGTGTGTTATTACGGAGTGTTGTTCGCACGTCACACTGGTTCTTCCCACAGCCGCTTCATTTGTCCGCCATTTGAATAATGGGTGTGTGCTCTGCGCGGAATGCGATGGTTGCTATGGGAACCCCGGCTTGGCACGCAAGCCACCGTGCGTGTAATTGCTGACCCGGGGATGAGGAATTGCGTTTTTTTTTTTTTTTTTTATTTCGGTTTCGATGCCCCCAATTTGCTCCCGATCTTGTTTTGACCTCGCAATTACTTAAAAAAGCAAAAATTACTTTATCGAGATCCTGGGAATGTTTGCGCGAACACAGATGGTCCCGGGATATTAATAAAGTAATATGCTTCGTTGTAAAGTGTCTGCTTTAGGTGATAGATTAGGCACGGATTTGAACTCACATCCCCTGGTTTACATGGCCGGTGTACTAGCCCTTGTTCTAACGAATCACTTCTGTTTATCGAGAATTTTTAACAATCATACTCTACATATGAACCACTGTGCCCAGGGCAACCAATATTTATATATACCGAGAGTTTCTTTAAATCATCTTCTATGTATGAAATAGTGTGCCTAATCATATTAGTAATAATATAATAAACCCGTAATGGGTAATAAATACGCATCTGATTGACGTCCTATCCAAAAAATAGACATACAGATAGATTAATTAATTAAATAATTAAGCGAAAATTGGACACGTTATAAAAATAGACAAAAATGAAATTATAACTTAGTATTATTGATTGAATCAGTTCATTGTGGATAGCATTATTTAAAAGCAGGGTTTAAAAAATATACTGAATATATCTTGTACGAAGAATTGAACTGTTTGAAATTTTTTTTTTCGCTATTACGAGTACCGTAATTTTTTTAGCGTTATATTGTATTTTACTTTAATCAAAATGTTTGTATAAATGCTTACAGCACAATACAAAAACACATTAAAAAATATTTTTTTTTACAAAAAATTTATTAAATATTGAAAAAAACAACGTCACAAGTAAATTTGTGAAAATATTAATGTTCTTTTAAAAATTAAAATGAAGTATTTTACAATATTTAAAACCAATGATTTTAGTCCGATTATTATTGCATGGAAAATACAATTTTTTTTTAATTATTGACTATAGAGATTATTTTTCCAAGATTCAGGTGTTTAAAGATCAATATTTTTGACAGAGAGTACTTGATGGAATTCCATTTTAATAGTTTTGAATAAAATACCGGTTTCGCTTGACTCTGTTTGATAATGCCAACGTAAAAGGTTGGCGAAACCGGTCACTAATAAAAACGAAAATGCGGAAAATCACTCAAGTATTTTATTCAAAAATGTTTAAAGATCCGCATATTCTTCTCAACCCCTAATTGCGCCATTCTCGGAATCCCCCGACGAGAACGCGGAATCTCCTCCCATTGGTACTTCGCGGCTCCAATGGCCGGGGAGAGCGCGCGGAGCATGCGCCAGTCCCACTGGGGGAGGCGTGAGACACTCCAAAACTGAGACAATAATGAAACCCATTAGTCGGCCTTCGGTGCGAAAATCCCTATTTTTAAAAATAAATAATGAATTTGTATCTTAAGTATATATTGCGATTGGGTGAAGCCAGTTGCAATGCTTTGAAACGCGAAGTAAGCGCTCCTCTCCGCACACGATGCGATAAATTAGCGTCTCATCCAACAAATTGTGCAATGGTATAGCCATATACTAATGAATTCGGCAAAATCTCACAAAAACTACTGGTTACGGCTACACCATTGTGCAATTTGTTTGATGAGACCCCAACTTATCGCATCGTATGTGGAGCGCTTTAAAAGCTACCAGAGCCGAGTTAGTTTTTTAGGTATCGAGCTGCTTGATGTTTTCTGTCTAAAGCATAAGTGGTAAAACCCATAGCCCGCGGAGCATATGCAAACATTTTTTTTTAATTGTATATAAAACCACCAATAGAATATTCCATTGAGCGTAGCTCGTATCATATCATATATACGAAAGTAGCCCAGTAGGAAATCTCATTTCTTTAATTTGGCCCGGCAGCTGAAAAAGGTTGGCCACCCATGGCCTAAAGGAAAACATCTTCAGGGATTGTAAATACCCTTAAAATGGTCCCAGAACGAGGGTCGAAATCTTGGAGAACTGAAAACTTGAAGTTGCTTAGAAACCTAATTATTTAATAGCAACGGCTGCCAAAACCTATAAACATATCTATCAACATTTCGATAAACTTTATGGAGGTTTTTCCTACACCTTTAGGGTTTATTGAAATCTTGAATTTTTTTGTAGCTGAATCTTGAATCTTGCTTTATGCTTACCTTGCTGGAAGTAGTTGGCCTTCCTGACATAGACGCAGATGAGGGCCATGAGCTGCAGCTGGGAGAGGCGCTGGCGCGTGGAGGGCGGCAGCGGCAGCAGGTCCCGCAGGTTGGCGATCTCTGCGTTTATGAGGTCCCTGCGAAGCTTGCTGGCGCCCTTTGTTGATTTGTTAGTGTCGAACCTGCAAAAAGCAATGAGCCATTATAAATCAACACAAAACCAATCACACATCTCCATTTTACGCTAAATTTTATATATCAAAATAATTGAATAATAAACACACGGAAAAATCAAATATACTATTACAAGTTTTTTTACTACTTGATGGAGTACACAACTCAGTTTGAAAACAAACAGAGATAAAGATTCACTAATAGATATTGAGCTTAATATCTACGTGTCGGCTTCTCGTGAAGGCTCTATTTGCTTTTTTTTCCCACAAGCGACACAACCTTTCACCCTCGGCCCGTTAGTTTCCTCAATAAAAGTGAAAATATATGACGCCTGTCGCCGGAGGCTGTACTAATTTCCGAGGCTCTAAACTTGTATCAGCGCTGGACCGACGCGGGATCGGAGCTTACTTTTGTATGCGACTCTACGGATATGGCTCTCACTAAATTAGATTGATGGCCCTTTTGACAATGTATTTGTTCTTCCATGAGTTAGAACTCCTAAAACGGAAATACTACCATAGTATACGTATCTTTTCGTGTATTTGATATTTATTTATTACCATTGTAAATTTCGTTGTTAATAACTATTTTTGGATGAGTATTAATAAATAATACTTTTTATTGCTTAGTGAGATTTTTTTTCATTTAATAACGTAATAATACAAATTTAAAAATAAATAAACCACTCAACTCCAGAATCGGCATAAACTTTACTATTTAATTCTAGTTTTTTTATTTCCATATTAATTTATTGAGTACTCAAAATTAAGTACTACAATGAGTGTTGTCCAGGTTATTTAAGATTGTGTCGGTCACTTAGAATAATTTTTTTTAATACTTTGATATATTTTTTAGGTTTTAGAATTATTGTTTTTTTTATATTTGAGGTTTCATATCTATAGTATATAAGACAAAGAAATCCAACGCTTTATCAGATATACACCGGGCAAACATACACTTAATTGAAATCCACTGGCAATAAAAGACTATCTACAGAGAACACCACCGAGGTGTGTGGGCCTGAAGGATTGTAAATAGATTAGATAGGGCATGTAATAGATCATGTAATTCCGATGTTTTATGGGGCATTAAATCATTGGCGTATATGGTCCAGAGTGGCTGCAGCGGCGCTGGAGGCAGCCGGCGCGACTCGCCGAGAGACCAAAGAAAATGAACGGAAACAAAGAGTCGAATTAACGTATTCGGTTTGAGTAAATAGTTGCCGCATCTATTCAACAACACCTAGAAAGCTTAAAAGCTCAAATAACTAAATTTTCATATCTGAGCGCTTTCGATTTGCACAAGAAAACTGCAGTGAATCTTTATATAACACAACCCAACCCATTTACTTAAAATTTAACCATTGATTTGTACGATGAGCTCCAATAACACACTCAAATAGCCAAAAGGATGGGAGAGTGTTAAATTTTTATTTTTGAACCCTTTCTTATTAAACCTGTCTCCCGTGTATTTTAGGTTGTATAAGTGAGGGTAATGAATAATAAAATAACTTAATATGATAATTATTAAATACATTTTTTCAAATATTCAAAATTGATTAAAGAAACTCTTAGAAAAATATCATCGTTCATCAATCATCATTTAATTGGCATAATAAGTACGTTGTTTCATTTATAAGATATGATTGTTAATTTTTGTTGCTTAGTACTTGTGATTCGTTGGTATAATTGGTAAGCTAAATAAGCTTGGGGATGTGAGTTCAAATCCCACACAAATCACGATGATATTTTTCTAAGAGTTTCTTTAATCAATTTTCAATATTTGAAAAAATGTACTTAATCATTATCAATCAATCAAACCTGTATAGGCAAATCGTACTTCCTGTTGATCCTTCCTCCATTAATATGAGTTAATGGAGTTTATATTCCATGTGTGTTATCCATAGTAGATAAAGCATGGTTGTGTTAGGTCAGACAAAGCACGGTTAGGGCATGGTCACATTGCGCTTTCCAATCGGCCGATTGCTGCGAGCAGTTTTATGACAGCGAATAACGTGTGTCTGGGCGGCGCTGCTCGGAGCGGTTCCCATGGCGACCGCTAATGACCGTTCCCAGTCGGATTTCTCGTACAGAGCCTTAACACGCCACGCACTTAAGTCCAGCGAGCCTAATAACAGCCGGTGTCGGGAGTCGGGCGCCTCCGCGGCTTTACAGCCATTGTTGGACTTTAACTGTGTTTACGTTGAACTTTGCTATATCGTTTAACTTCTAGATCTCTATACCTGCGGCCTCTTTTATTGTCTCGCGCAGGGGTGGCGAACCCCGTTCAAAGTGCTCATTTGCTCGTGCATAGTAAAAAAAAAAAAAAACACATCAACGGTTTGTGTGCTTTCAAGTCGCAGCATGTATAGATATGAATTTTTCGCCATTTTTATTAGTAGTTATATTTAATTGCTTATACATTAGCTTTGAATTTTGAACGTACAAAAAAAATTTTTTTCCCTCAAAAAAAATATTATCAAAGCATATTCTACTAACACGAGGAAACGATAAAATCTACAAGCCTTTTTTTTTTTTCATAGGAGGCCTAAAAAATATGGAATTGATCACTGAGCTTTGGTATTATCATTGTATTGGGCGGCAGTTGTTCTATATATCTATATAGTCTGTTTATGTAAGTGTTATATAGGTGTCCCAAAATTAACGCAAGATTTGAATTTGTCGTCATTTTTGCAGTAAAGTTTCGAGAACACTTAAAAAAAAAAAATTTGACAGCTGCCAGTTTAGGGTTAGTAAAAATGGAGTGATACACGATAGAACAACGCGTCTTAATTATTAATATTATTTAAAAAATAATGAAAGCTTGGCAGCTTTTTAAAACTTTACTGCAAAAATGGCGACAAATTCAAATCTTGCGTTAATTTTGGGACAACCTTTATATCCGATAGTGAAACCATTTTCAATGAATAAAATTTTAATTTTAATTGTTTCAGTGCCAGCAATAACATTTTTTAACTATTATTATAGCTTGACTTAACACTTACGTAAAATATGTATTTTACTGTCTCTGGGATTTTTCGATTTTTCACATCTGATCTAGTGAAATTTAAATAAAGTCATTTAATAAAGCCAATTGAAAGGCCAGGTGTTAATATCTTTTTTATACCTGTGCTTTTGTTATCAGTAAATATTTTATGAATAATAATTTTATAGCTACTGGCTTAATTCATATATGTTGAGTTTTCAGCGTAGTTTATGTTATGAAACAATATTATTTAAAAATAATATTCTGTATAATATTATAATTCTAAGTCGTATTTCGGATAACTAAAGGTGTTTTTTTAACGAGTTCAAAATAAATGATTCAATGTTTTTTTAATAGCTCATGTACCGATTGTTTACTACCCCTGCTGTCGGAAGACGTTTGTTTAAGTGTGTTTCGAACATATCAGTTATATTTTAAAGTATAAAATAAACACTTTATTTAAAAGTATTTAATTAAACTGTTTAAATTTTAAGAGCTGCGCGGTTAACTGAATTCGTTTATAACAATAAAGGATTGCGGTTTTATACTTTTGGTTATTTTACTATGGCAGAGATCTTAATATCTCGTTAATGTAACTCTGCTATTTATAAAGAAAAAAAGGTGATGTTCGTATTGGCAGTATTTTGACTTTTTTGAGTTTTTCTAACCGTTATAACTTAAAAGTAAAATGTAGTAACAAAAAAAACATTTATTAAAAAATTAGTTTAATTAACAGTTTGGAACAAATTTGATTCAGTATTACTTACTTTAAGACACAAAAGAAATAAATATGTGTAACACCGATAAAACTAATGTAATGATGATGGTGATATAAGCTTAAATCAATACGAGTTAGAAAACTGAATAAATTAATATTTACATATACTCCGGAAAATTTTCTTTGCAGACGTCTCAAGTCAAGTAGAAGAACAGTACATTTTCATGTAATAGATTTCACGCTGACCTTTTCAGTTACCGCAATTCAATTATGTTAAAGCACTATTATCCAATACACGCCGATTTGAGCTGCCGCAGCTTTAAGGTGTAAGTCTGAGAAAGTTCCACACCAATCTCCCAGACACACGTAGAATGCATGGATTATAAAAACCAAAAAATACGTGGTAATCGATTTTTCTAGATATACGTTTATATCTTGTTGAATTTATTTATACTTTCCTGAAACTTGTAAATTACAGCTAATATTACGATTACGTGTGTGAAGTATTTTTTTCTCATTTTGTAATATTTTATTTTGAGTATCAGACTCAAAAATAAAACGGTTACCCTGTAAAGACTTGCTGTTGTGAAAATGATTTTCATGCATTTTCTGTATTGAGAGTATTTTTTAATATTATTGAATTGAGTTTTACAGTGATTAGCTTAACATAGCATAATAATTTTTTTAGGGATTTTTAAAAAAGCCTTCCTGAAATATTTTCCAAAAAAATATTAAGCTTCAAAAGAAAACTCTGTACGTTTGAAGATTCAGTCTTGCCTCTTAAATAAAATAGAACTATAGCCTTTCTCACAGTAGTTGCTGCTTTCACTGTTTACGATCTGAAGTCGTTAAGGCAGCAGCCATCCCTGATGTTTATTTTTTCGGTCACGATCCATGGGACTTCCTCTTGGCCGTTTTAACAATCGGCAATTCCGACCATTTAAACATTCCCAACTAAATCGAAGTTAATACGACCTCTAGTCGGAATCCGCTCTGGTTCCAGCCTCGCCGGTAAATTAACGAAGCCACAAAATGCCAACAACTCGGCAAAGCACAGACAGCATTGTTTCATGTAGAAAGCCAAGGTGTTTTATCGTCATATACAATACATATATGCTATTCCAAATATTTTCATAAAAATAAGACAGAACTCAAGTAAAAAAAAACCCTCATACTACTACTTTGAAAAAAGTTACCACGTTCTAAACTATTAGAATTTTATTCTGCGATTAACATTAAATTTTTAAGCTTTGCTTATCTTTAATAATTATTTTTAAAATACGAGCAATACTAATTATTTCATATAATATTTTAACATTTATTTTTGGTATGCATTATACTCGTAGAACGATTATCATTTTATTAGACTTTCAGTTTTCTCACACAGGTGACTTAATTTAGATACTAAACTTGACTAAATAGGTGATTTATTTGGTTAATTAGTACATTATGTTACTCAATAGACGCTATTATCAGTAATCGATTTTAATTGTCTATATTTTATACTTGCTTACACAAATAAAAAAAAATTATGTCTTTAACGCGCATGAAATCTATTCTTACACAATATTTTTAGGTCTAGACACTAGAATGACGAGCGCATAATAATGCAATTCGTTAAATCAGATACAACTAAAAGTACAATTATCGTAACTAAGTTCTTTGAGTAATCCGATTGCAAATTACGAAAATTTAATACAACCTAACCAACCATTTGATATTGATTATTTATAGTGAACACGCTTAAATTCTTTTTAGTTTATTGACCACGAAACCAAAAAAACACATTTCAACATTTAAAAAAAATTGAATTACGTTTTTTTTATCAGATAAAGCAGTGTTCAAGTAAACGTTCTTTATAAATCTAAATATAATGTGATTAAAGTTTTTTATGAATAATTATTCTGAAAACAGTTTTTAGTATAAAAACAATATTAATAAAATATAAGTATGACAGTAAAAGTTGAAAAAAAATACATTTCGCCTTCAAATTAGCAAATCCCAAATACGCTTTTATAATTCATGAGTCCAGTTACTCAAAGACATAAAACGTAAACAAATATTGGAAAATTTCAAAATATTTTTAAATAAATACAAATATAATTTTCCTGCGCTTGTTTAGCGGGAAGGGACGCCACTGGAGATAGCCATCGGATGTTCCCACGCTCGATTTACGTGGCGAGATAGCGAGCCAGGCGAGGCGGCAGCGGCGGCGGGTGCCGGTGGGTGCGAGTAGGAAGCGAACGTTTCATATCGTATATTTATTTTATTACTGAAATAACACGTAATCATACATGTTCCAGGGTTGCATTTAGAGATCTAGAAATGATGACGTAAGAGCTTACTTCTATATATTTCAACTGCAACCTACAAAAACCTTTCAGTAAGTGCTATGATTTTTTACTGCCTCTAAAGCTAAGGATTTCATTAATTTCACTTATGGTATTATTTTTTTTTTAAAACAAGAATTAAGTACAAAAAAAGGATATACCTACAAATTGCATATAATTACGGGAATCATTGATAATACATATCAAAGTTAAATTTTGCTGAATCATAAAAAATATATAATTCTAGTTTTCTCAACTGATTAGAGGGATCGATAAGGTTTTGAAAGAAAGCGTATATTTTTATTTATCGGTCAAATACGCTCGGATAAAATTGTAAAAACGTGAGGCAAGGTTCTAAATCTGGTTTGAATGAATGATTGCTTGAAAAATAAAGTGCTATTTCGCTTATGCCCTGATCGTAGAAATGTCCACCAGTGGCTTCCAGCTGACTCACAAGGTGTTGCCTGCCGCTGGGTTTCGATTCATTAAGATTGCGCTCGTTCCAGGATCTGTGCGATCGTGTTCCGTATTGTAATTTATGGCTGTATTAAACACGCAGAATCACTTCATCTTTGAAAATTACCAGCGAAATTATTTAATGTATCGACTATCTGAAATGAAAGATTGAAACGGCTCGTCTACAGCAGGGCTGCCGTTTGGTGGTTGATGTTTGATTTTACTTTATTTCAGAAACCCTTTTTGAAATAACTGATATTGAAATCTTCCATTTGTACTATTATTATTGACAGTAAAAACAATCATTCTTTAGTTTTATCCTCATCTTTTTTGAGTTCCTCTCAGTGAAGGCTAGTGACTAGCTTATAACTCCCGACTGTCGCTAATTTTGATTCCACGTTGATTTTCTCCTTCCAATGCATAATTTTCCTTTGATTTTTCCTTTGATAATCATTATTAGACAAGAATCGTATTAACTAAATTTAACATACAAACATAAGTAGAATAATAAAAGGATTTTATTTATTTGATTTATCAAGAACACTGAGTTTTGGTTAAAATATAACGAGATAACTGGACATTACTTCACGATAGTATGATTTATTTTTTCAATAAATAACTAATTTTACTGACAACAAAATATTTTCCATTTATCAAAATGCCAAAAAAGGCTATCCTGTTTGTATTGTAAAATTTGAAATAATTTTTAATAAAAAGGCTTGAGAGATAAGAAAATTAAATATCACACTTTGTAAGTCAATTTATTTTAATAATATTATTTTGGAGATCGCAAGCTGGTGGCTATATCAAATCTGAAACGAAAACTAGGAGATATTTTTTTATATAAGGAGTTAGTAAAAAAAAAAACCCACTGTTTAAAACGTTTATCGTCTAATAAAAACAATTATATTTTTCAATTCATAATAACTTTGTAAGTAATACCCAAATTAAATTTTATTTGGATTTTTAAAATCATTTGGACCTAAAAAAAATATTCAGAATATTTTTAAATAAAAGATTGATTGCTAAATTTTAATTTCAATCAAATTTGATGGGGGTCTCTTTAAATTAGGAAATCATGGTGTATTTTCCATTGAGTAGATTTCGGAAACTTGCATCTTTGCCCTCCTTCATGTCACACTAATGTTATGAAGTCCTGATTTGTATATATACTGACCAATTCAATGTATTATACCATTATCATTTTTTAAGTGTTAAGTATTAATTGGATATTTCTATTAATTTATTCTTCATACATCTTGAGTCATCCCAATAAAGTTTATGGTATATTTTATACTTTGATTGTAACTGGCGCATCCTTGTATTTTAGAACACGTCGATGGTTCTTATCTCGCCGTTGCAAATACATGTTTATTTGTGTTTTATTGGGATAATCGCTGTTGCAATATCTGCATTGTTAAGAGCAACAAATAAAGCAGCCGATGCACTTGCGCAATCTCCTCCGGCGCAGAGTTTTGTGTGATTCTCAGTTCCCAGTACGTACCGGTGCTAGCAGAGCCTAATGGTTACCCAATGGGCCACAGTAATGCCTTTCTCGTCATGTTTACCGCCGCCAACTGATATTAACTTCCTCGAGGGAGCCTACGCATAAAGCACTGTGTCTATTCTCCTATCGCAAAAGCACACACGCAATTCAAACAAATGATTTTAACAATAATCATATAATACTTTCACAATTACATAATCTCATATCAGACACAGAATGATGAACATTTATTCACAAGAACGGAATATGCCTTATATTTATAAAAAAAATGTTTTCAATGAACATATTGCAATTTTCAGTTAATTGTACTAGTCGGTTCAACTCGTGACTGTAATATTTATGTAGAACTTTTAGTGGTATTCTGAATACACGTATTGAATTTTCCTGAAAGATTTACTTCAGTTCAAGAGTATAAGTTGAAGTGCTGCTTCAAATAGCAACTTAACGTAAAATACTTAAGTGGACTAATTGAAAATGATCAACACAATTCAAAAGGTGGTTTGTAAACTCGCAACTTATATTTAATTCAAGAATAATTCAGTAAAAAGTTTTTGATGTACTTTTCAAAGGGGTTATAACATATCACTCTTAAAATGGTTTGATCCTTTAAATTCTTTTGTACTGCATTTGATAGATTCCTAAAATATTATATAACACACAAAATCTTTCTCAAAATAAAATGAAGCTCTCCGTACGCGATTTTTAATAGAATTCGATTAACAATGAAGCATACGTTCCTTTAAAATTTAACTTTTTTTGTTATACATACACACACACACATATCACAGAGGAGGTGTGCTTTTCTGATGATCATGACGATAAGGCGTCGATTCCAATACATTATCTTAGCGGTCATTATTTTGATAAGTCTTTAATTTACGATTCAACTTATCAATATCTAACCGCACAGTGCGCTCTAAGTGTGTTAGTACTGCATTTGATAGATTCCCAAAATATTATATTATATACAAAAACGTTCTCAAAAGCTCCCCATACGCGATTTTTGATAGAATTAGCATACGAATGAAGCATACGTTCCTTAAAAATTTAACTCTTTTAGTTATACATGTACACACACATACCCATATCACAGAAGAAGTGTGCTTTTCTGATGATCATAACGATAAGGCGACGATTCCTATACATTATCTTAGCGGTCATTATTTTGATAAGTCTTTAATTTACGATTCAACTTACCAATATCGAACCGCACAGTGCGCTCTAAGCTTGTTATAAAATATCACTAAAACCTCTTGAAAAATAGTTTGCTCCTTTAAATTCTTTAGTGCTGCATTTGATAGATTCCCAAAATATTACATTACATACAAAAACGATCTCAAAATAAAAGAAAGCTCCCCGTACGCGATTTTTGATATAATTAACAATGAAACATACGTTCCTTAAAAAAAAAATTATTTTAATTATACGAGTACATGTACGAGTACATACACACACACACACACACATCACAGAGGAGGTGTGCTTTTCTGATGATCATAACGATAAGGCGTCGATTCCAATACATTATATTAGCGGTCATTATTTTGATAAGTCTTTAATTTACGATTCAACTTACCAATATCGAACCGCACAGTGCGCTCTAAGCTTGTTATAAAATATCACTAAAACCTCTTGAAAAATAGTTTGCTCCTTTAAATTCTTTAGTGCTGCATTTGATAGATTCCCAAAATATTACATTACATACAAAAACGATCTCAAAATAAAAGAAAGCTCCCCGTACGCGATTTTTGATATAATTAACAATGAAACATACGTTCCTTAAAAAAAAATTATTTTAATTATACGAGTACATGTACGAGTACATACACACACACACACACACACATCACAGAGGAGGTGTGCTTTTCTGATGATCATAACGATAAGGCGTCGATTCCAATACATTATCTTAGCGGTCATTATTTTGATAAGTCTTTAATTTACGATTCAACTTACCAATATCTAACCGCACAGTGCGCTCAGAGCGTGTAGGTTTTGCGGTAATCGGGCTGATCTTATGCCGTGTTCGGCTGCGGTCTAAATGGGTTTGTATTGATGGAGACCGCAGACCCTCGGCGCTCCTACTCGCGTATGAAGGCATTTTATGTAACTGCTCTCGGTGTAAAGCTCGCCCGCTGTTTGCTCAACAAGGCCCGGGAGTGCGGAGCCCTCTGAGAGCTTGTAATTGTGGGATAAGTGCTTGCAGACTTGATAAAAAGTTATTTATTACTACAAAAAAGTATTAATGCGTAGTTTATAAAAAAAAAAACTCAAGTGTTTTTCGCGAAATTAGCATTGGTACGTTACACACAAATACCAATTTATTATAAAATATTTTTTTTATGTTTGTGTTCATGACCTGATTGGATTATAGCAGAGAGAACCTAATCTATTTTTTGGTAGGTAAAATGTAAAATTATCTAATATATATATATATATATATATATATATATATATATATATATATATATATATATATATATATATATACATTATCAGATTATAGCAGAGAGAACCTTATCTATTTTTTGGTAGGTAAAATTATTTATATATATATATATATATATATATATATATATATATATAAACAAATTTGAATTATAGCAGAGAGGCTATTTTTTGGTAGTAAATTTGAATGTATGTCAAGTTATTAAAAAAATAATCTTTTGAACATATTATATTGTGTCCTAATGTTAAAATGGCAGCATAACTATAGAAAATATCAAAATTAGTCTTGAGTAATATTATGTAATTCAATATTTTTGACAGAGGGTACTTGGTGGAATTCCATTTTAATATTTTTGAGTAAAACACTTGAGTGATTTTCCACATGTTCGTTTTTATTTGTGACCGGTTTCGCCAACCTTTCACGTTGGCATTATCAAACAGAGTTTTATCAGAGCGTTATCAATCAGAGAATGTGGAAAACCACTCAAGTATTTTACTCAAAAATAGTAAATTTTACATTAAACTATTTAGCATCTGTTGTAATTTTACGTTAAAAATTAATGTAATATTAGTAAAATGTGATAGTTAATATATTGAGCAAAACCACTTATATTTTTAGTTAAAATATGCTACTGCTTCCACCAATATCAACAACACAAATTAGATAAGCACGTAATTACGTATTTATATTAATAATTATTGTGATATTATAATATTGATTATTTGTATAACACTTAAGTGCGAACTTACTAAAATTAATAAATGCTTGATAATGAGTCAGTGATTACCATTTTCATATCGCAGACATCTAAATAGTATGCAATTTATAAAACATAATTATTTTCCTTGACACAATCAGCCAGATTACAGTTCCTTTGTTTTATTGCATTTTATATGTATTACTCAATCCGTAAAAACAGGATCCCGAGATAGACCTTGTTACTTAGAGGTGCAATCAGTCAACATATCGCGCTGAAAGCCTATGAGGCAATTGCCGGGAAACGAGCTGGCATTTCGGCTCTGAATATTTAAGAGGTTATTTCAGCAGGTATTAACATTTATTTGTATTCCCGAGAACATGTTCTGGGTAAGCAGACTGCGTTTTGTCTGTAAACGATATTATTCAAGTGGGTCAGGCTTAACAGGCTGGCTGAACAGTAGTTACACTAGAATAAAATAATTTTTAAAACACGTATTTTACTTGTTGAATATTTTTATCACACAACGTGTTTTACCCTCACAGGCTATTGATAATCAGTTAGCATAAAAAGAGACGAGAAAAATCTTTGAAAAGTTTTTCACGATATCGGAAGGATTTCGAAGCATCGCGTCGTGGACAAACTTTTCGAAGTTTTTATTCATCGTTTCATGTAACAATCAATGCATATAAAGAAAATGTAAAAGATTAATATAGAAACCAATTTCAAATTCTCTTTGAATTATCAACAAAATATAAATATAATCGAACATTAGCATAATATAGTCAATTTTCATAGATTATAATACATATACTTATAAGATTCTAGTATTCGCATTAATGTATACGTACGTATTTTATACAGTGCTATTGGCGGTTTTTCCTCTCCTAAACGGTTTTCAGTCTATTGGGTAGTGTAAAATTTCCATAGGATCCAAAAAGCTTGAATCAGTCCATGGGGTATGTTTTTATCGGCGAACTTACTAGACATTAGGAGTTGTTATTGTTTGATATTTAAATGAATTTATAAAGCAGCCCTTAGCGCAGGGTCGGGACTATACACTCTAAACGTCTTTCTCTTGCAAATCCGTACAAATTGTTATCCGCCACAAAATCATTAAAGTCGCATTAGCTGTGAGTTACTCTGGGCTGGAGCCAACCAGCTGGCAGACAGCGAAGGTGCGTCCAATTTTGACACGAAACTGCCGGTGGGAATTGATCTTGCCCATTACACCTGATATAACCATTAATATATTCTCACTTGCTATGTTTTCTTTACCCTGAAATACTATTATAAAATATTGATTTCGAATGAGTAAATACAATATATTTGTACTGTAGCACTTGGGGTACATGCAAAGCAGAAGAAGTGTTTCAAGTTAAATTATTTGTTTGCACTTAGAATGCATTAGTCTTAGACTACGTTTATACCTTTATAAACATTTTTTCAAATAATATTTATTTTATAGATTTTTTAGTACAAAGATCAGTAACAACGTCACGTCTCTCGGGTCATATAAATAATAATCACTTTTCTCTACAGCCTACGATTCAACGATGAATACAACGTTCTAATGCGACATTAAGATAAGAATTACACGCATTTAATTTTAATACTTGTACGAGCTTAGTTATATAAGGAAACTGGACTTCGTGTTTGTATGCAATCACCATCCACGCAACGTGATGATTCCCACTGCATTTTAAAATAAAACAATTTCTACGAAGAATAAACAAATATTATAATTATACTGCAAAAGTTGCATAATCACATTTTTAAATACATATTATAAAATATAATGGGTATTTTAAAGCATCAATAACGAACGCACTTAAAATGTAAAAATCAAATAATATTTTTGTACCTTCAGTACTTCAAGACTAGCTAAGCTAAGATTTCAGTTCAATATAATTTTTTTCTTCTGTATATTAGCAATTTGTCTTATGCAAGTTTTATTAGCACTATTGTATACGTAACTAAAGAAGCATGGCCATAGTACCTTCAGAAGTACTTGGAGCTTGCAAGACTCGAAGGTGGATATCGATGGAGATCACCTCCCAGGTGGTGAGTTCCCAGGAACAGTTTGTAAGCGGACTTTAGCAAGAAGAAAACAAATAGAGATTCGAGTTTATCGGTTTGTTTACTTTTGTTCGCGTGAGAGCTTAGTTAGTTTTTAACGATTCTCGATCAAACACTTCTCGCCAATTCTTATAATTTATTTAAAAACACAATTAAGAATAATATTTTCTGATCAAAATTCAATGAGCTTATTAACTGTTTGAGTAATAGTCATTTTAATTCAGTTTTTCGAATAATAAGTAAGTTTAAATACGTTCAATTCAAATATACACTGAAGCAAAGTATACAACCCCAAAAACAAAATAAAAAAGACTTGTTTAAAAATATTTATGTGACCGTGATTATAAGATATGAAAACCATTTTTGAAACATTAAATATATATGACCCCAGAGGTGTTTACGCTTAGAAAGCCTCTATTATTTTCTCCAAAAGCAACAATAGGTTATTATTTTGTAATATTTAATGTTTGATTGTAAATCGTTTCCGTAGTGTCGTCATTGTATTTAAAAATTATTTATTGCTTGGTTTATTGAAATGTTCTTGTATTTATTTGAATGAAAACGGTTGTCAATTAACTTAGAAAATATTAGATAGTTTCTCCGTGACAGCTATCACTGTGTTTGGTAGATTTTTCACGACTTGTCCGCACCGGTTAATGTTCTCACGATTGTCGCCTGCACGATCTGGGACTTCCTTTGTGCCTTCAATTATCAATGAAATTTAACAGTGCGGATTGCGTCAATTCAGAGTGATTTAGACTCGAAACATCTTTATATAACAATAAAAGTGAAATTAAAAAGGAGTATTTCAGCAATAACACGTCACGATGATTTTAAAATCTATTTCCTAGATATTTGCTTGGGACATTCAAGATTTTTTTTAGATCTGAAAATACTGTAATTACTACATAAATAAACATGAAATCATTATTTTTATTAGAACGAATTTCTTTTATATTATAGTTATATAACAAAAATACATAGTTATATTTTTAATGGTTTATGGCAGTATTTTTCAATATGAAATGAGCTTGAGCATTTACAAAATTCAACATATAAAATTTTGTGTTTTTTTAAGTATTAGACTCAAAATTTTTGTTTTAAACAAAAAAAAAAATTATAAATTAGTAGCAAAATGGTTTATAATTCCTATGAACTATTAAGACATATATAAATTTATAGTACGTTTTGTTTTATAAATTATTGGCACTTGTTATACGCGTACTTTTATGAATAATATATTTAATAGAAATTGAAGTATATCATCGACATTTTTATGTATCCATGTCAAATGAGTCTAAGCTGGAGTTTCAGGATACTTTTGCATGAAATTATTATGAAACATTTTAATAAGAAATAAATATTACATAGTGTACTATCACGTTAATTATGAAATAACTTACATTGAAATTTTAGAATGACGCGCAATACTGTCTTGACGGCACAGATATAACGCTGTCAAAAAATGGTTAACCTTTTACACTCCATATTGAACAAACTATTTATATATATATATAAAGGCTATTCACCTCAAAAATCTATTACGATCGATAGCATAATAATACTCTATTAAATTAGCTATTTTCCAGTTTTAGAGCAGCGTTTTTCGCGATAGGACTAAAAAACGGTGCGGTGTATGACTTGAATGAAATCTGAGCAAAAAAAGGCAAAAGAAACGAAATCTATTGAAGGATCGAATATTCACATTATCCGATGTGAGATCGGGACAGTTGTTCGCGCTGGAATGCCGTACTAATTGCCGTTTATAAAACATTTAGACAAGTCTGTACTGGTAATGGATATCGCTACATATCTCCAGCTGTTCCATTCATAATCTGATCTCAGGAATCTCCGTACATTTGATCAACTATTCAATTAAATGGACCTGTTATTGAAACCACCTTGATATTATTGAACAAATATTGTAAATTACAGGCCGTTCCTCATTTATCATTATTAAACAAATGTTATGAATTAAATGTTCTCAGAGTTTCCAAAGTGCTATGCTACGTGGTGATTTGTGTATTCTAACTTTTCGGCCCTGCTTCTGGGCCATTATCAAAGATTTAATAACAACGGCTGCTAAAAAATTATAAATCATTTTTGGTATCATTTATTTCAAGATTACTATCCAAATGTATATTATATAATAAGAATTTTATATATGTCCATAAATTTACGGATATAATTATAAATACGATTAAGCAGTAACTTTTGACTTTTAAGTTTTCGTCTTCCATACACTCATTAAGATATCTTCGTTTGAATACTAAATGTTTGATTCATATCGCATTAAACCACACAAGATATTATTTTATTACACAATTCCTTCAGATCATATCTGCATTATAAGTCAGACAATGGCCGGAGCCCCTCACAAAAAAATATGCTAATCTAATCTGGAACAGATCTGAAAACCAGATCTTCTCCAATCTTGACCGCCGCCCGCAAAGAGGCCTGTATCGACCAGGATATCTCGATACTTCAAAGTGTCTAAAGATTTAGGAGTGCTGACTCATCGCCGAGGAACTGTCTTCATCGTCAGGTGTGCTGGGCTGGACGTTATTATGGTAGACCATTGAAGAGTGCATCCGAAGACGGTGATGCAACCATTGCTTTGAGAGAAAACTGCTTTTTTTGCTATTTAAGATGGGTAATGTAACTTTTTAAAAATCCACGTTTTTACTGTAACTAATTCATAACCTGAAATAAAAAATATATATTTGGTAATTACTTATAATATTGATTCAGGAATACCATGGAATTAAAAAAAAATATATATATATTTTAAAGGGCTTAATTTTTATAAAACAATATTGATTCAGTAGAAGATCATCCTATACGATGGTTATGAAATAATCATTAGGTGCTTGTAAGGTGATTAATTGATTTGAATAGTAATGAAGAGTAGATATTATTCAAAAATTAATAAGCCATAATGGCCCAATACGTGATATTTTTAAATGAAAAAATAAAGACAGAACTAAAACAATTTTTTTATTCAGTTCAGATTTCTTGTAATAATATATATATTTAGTACAGTTTTCACTTTGAAAAATGTTTTATTAAATAGTGTTGAAACGACACTATGGTTCGTTAAAAACAAGTTTTTGTCCTTTTGTACTATTGGCTATTGTAAAAATGTTCAGTTAATAGTGAGAATTTTTGATTTCACCATTTTGGTTTTGTGGTGCCTATGGCCGGCCGTCTCCAAGTCTCATTACCCTGCTCGTATTTATTGGCCCCATTAAATCTATCACTGGCGGGCCAGACGAGGCCGTAAAGGCGTAAATTAATAGTGAAAAGTCAAACAAGCGTTGATTTACTAGTGACGCAGGCCGTGGGGCGAGCCATTGTACCGGGACTGTTTACAGTGTGGGGAGAGAAAAGATTTATTCAGGCTTCTACCTGGAATAAATACTATAAGTAGTTAGGTGTTATTATTTTCTCATTGTTTTATCTTGGTTAAAAGTACAGTAAAGGTAATCAACTCTATAAGAAATATGTACTACTAAAACCGAGGCTACTTACGATTAAAAATATTAGTTGTTAACACACTTAAAATTATTTATACATTCGATACGGGAACTTATCTAAAACCATAGAATTACACAAGGCCCATTCTCTAATACGACGTACTCTCAAGTTAAGGTGCTGAGTGAGGAGAATATGGATTATCCAGTATCCATTATGTTTTGGCTTGCGGCTAGTGAGGTGTGTTCCCTCACACTTGAGCGGCTCGTACAAATTATCACAGCTTATGAGGGGCACAAGAAATAGCCGGCAGTAATAAATGCCCAGCGCTAAACCGTAGCAGCTGAAGCGACCTTTATATTGTTTTTTGACTCCACTTTAAATTAAAGTGAATTTTTTTACTCAAAGTGCATTTTTTGCTGGCGTTTTTAGTGCCGTTTTCACGGAGGTAAATTAGGGGAAAAAATGCGATTTAATCTGATTTTTTTTTGAGTTTGTTAAATATTGTTTAAAAGTACTGTAAAATATATATATAAAATAGTTCAACTTGAAGGATATTTGCGTGAAATAAAATTTTAAAGAATATATACTCGTATCGCATTATTTATATGTCATATTAACGAGTTGTCGTTTTACAAATAAAATTATGGTTTTCTGACGTCAGTTAATTTTCAGCATAATAACTATAAAACTTAAGGTTATGGCGTTATTAAATTTAATTTGATATAGATGTGCTTTAATGACTTTAACGTCGAATAACTAAAGCGCATCAGTCGTTTTGACACAAATAGTCTGAAAATAAAACCTTAAAAATATTTATAAATAATGGTTTAAATATTTATTTGATAAGTTTCTGGCATTTATTATACTGTGTACCCCTGCTTTCATCGTAAATTATATTAATTATTTTGCTTTTTTGTAATTTTACGTTTAGTTTGACTATTTAGTACGAATAAAAGAATGTTTTTAAACTCTGTAATAAATATCATTTGATTTTTATGGGTGGAGATGTTAACAACTTTGACTCAAAAATAAAATTTAATATAATCATAAAAGTCTTCATGTAGTATATAGGTACATTGCCTAATATAATTTATTTAATATTAGCTGGTATACTGCAGTTCACTTTTTGTAAAAGTTCGTCACAGATGACTGCGCAACGTTAACTGAGATTACCCAAAAACCAGCATGATGCATGTGTTGTTGCTCAAGGAGATTGATTGGTTTTTCGCAAGTAATTTCGTTACTTCTAAATACGCAAATATTTCTCAAAAATAATCGAAACACTGCTAACGGAGATGGTCTCGCCATTAAAGCACATAGAAATGCCTCCCCGTCCACACTCGGGCCGGAGTCGTGCGCCTCGTGTTACGGAGTACTCAAAAACTAGTGCCATCACTTAGAGTGTGGATGGATCTGCAATTATTTGTACTTCGAGACTTTTTTATTTGCCACGCCATTAGCGGCATAGCAAAAAAATGTAAATCTCTCTCACATTTGATTTCTTTAAAAATTATGTTAAATGGTATTACAAGAATACTCTGTGATTTCAGTTGAAGTGCTAAACCATACGCGCGTCCTTATGATACTTGTAAACTACCTTTAACATGTAAGAGGGCTTGGCATGAAAAAAAGCATGGTGAATCGTATGCATCTCGCTCTTTAAATAGCAATATTTCAAATTATAGCGGTCTGTCATAGGTTGTGCACATTTTTAGTATATTATTTTTGACGCAGTGGTTCGCTCGGCTATCAGATCTGCCTCGAGTCAAACGTCAAGAGAGGTTCGGTTAACGAGTCATCTGGAGTCTGCCAGTCGAGCTCACAGACACTTAACACAGGTGCTAACATTATCTGCGGACGGACCTGACGTTAAACGCTATTTATTGGAAAGCGAATTCATAGCCAAAGAATATTACGGAGTGTATAATTTATATCCTATTTAAATTACGATTAGTTTATGGAGTTGTTAGGTTGTGGTAATTAAATGCACGATGCAGTACGAGTACGTAGCAGAACGGTGAAATA
Source organism: Atopsyche davidsoni (assembly GCA_022113835.1). NCBI lineage: Eukaryota > Metazoa > Arthropoda > Insecta > Trichoptera > Hydrobiosidae > Atopsyche > Atopsyche davidsoni. Next base: position 507,940 of record JAILWY010000006.1, on the reverse strand, counting down.
TAGCAGTTAAGGAAAGATTTTCATTCTGTAGTTGGTATGCTCGGATAATATTTATTTTTATTCACGCTCAAGCTTATTTATAAGGGACGTGAATTTCGATAGGTAAACTATTTAATATATGAGATGCATATATTAATTTGTAGGTGGAAAATTGTGCCTTTGTAATTTAATACCAAAGTACTTGAAAAACGTACTTGAATATGATACAATTGTTGTATTTAAGCATATGTTATTTGTATATTTTGTTGGTTTCGTTTTGCATCTGATGATGACCAAGTCTGTTGGTCGTAATTAGTCATGCTAACTCAAAGTGAAAAAAGTATAAAAAGTTACCTTTATCATTCATTAAAAAATGGATTTTCACCAATCAAATTCCTTGTCCCTCAACAAGAATAGATTAACCTACTGTAGATTTTAGATGTGAGTCGTTTTTCAAATTTTTGGTTACTATACATATTACTTATTCTACTCTCGGTTTGTTTTTATTCTCAGAAAGTAGCAGTCAAAGCAAAATTCAACAGCAAATCTACTACACTGTGACTTCCACAAGCCATACGCAAATTAGCGAAATCAAGAATGAATATCTCCCAGTACTTTCGTTGCGAGGTCATTATCGCAAAGACCGTACACCGACCACACAAAGTCAAAATTAATTACAAACAGACAAACAAATACACATACTCTGCACTGATAATTAAATGTGATAGTACATTTCACACAGCCAGCACACGTGACGGGTTCGCTTAAGATCTCATCCGTCTTGCTCAGGCCTCGTTTGGTTACAGTTTTTGTTCGCTACGTCCTCGAGGTTAGTGAATCGCCGAGAAACAAGAGATATATGGAGATTCGGTCCGGCACCGCGGGTGTTCCCAGCTTCAAAACAGACGAGTTTATCCCAGGATGTCCATATTTGATCTTACGCAACTCTCGACTTATCTTATTCGGTTCAATTAATAAATGGCTTGGGTATTAGATCACAGCGTTGAATGATACTGATTTAAGTTCAATACGCATCTAATATAACGCAGAAGGAGTTACATATCTAAACGCACGAGCTTTGTAAGAAAAGGATTATACAATAATTCTATAGGGCATACTTTTCCTTCCAATATAAAACTGCGATGTAGAAGGACCCGGGGACCCGCTACACTACTTTCCCCTTAAAAAACCATGAATACTGGCTCAGAATGAGTATATGCTCAGTGAAATGGTCGCCATCCTCCTCTGAGGAAAAGCACTTGTGTCGCACCACGTGTAAAGAGCTTTAAAGTGCACTTTTTTGTTGATAAACTGCTCATAAAAGGATTTTTTTTTCAATAATTAAATTCAATTTAGTAAAAAAAATGAAATTTTAGTTCATATTTATTTAAAAGCTATTTAATTAACATTTTGTTTGTAACTGAAAAGTAAGCTTTAGAGTTAATCTGATAATTTATATTATAATATTCACTATTGAAATATTGTATTATAGATGTACATGATTAACATGCTTGAAAGGTTTGGTGCATTTAATGGTTCAAAAAAAATATTTTTAGCTTAGAAATAACGTATGCATTCATTTTTTCTTTTAATTTTCAACTACTTTTATAGCGGTGTTAGATGTTAAAAAAAGACTTTTGTAAAGACAATAAGACAATCAAAATTTTTATAACTTCATCGAAACAACTTATATTTTGATCCAAACGATTTCCCTGGGTTGTTTTAATCTTCGCTATTCATTTTGATTTCAAATATCTAGTAGATTAAATAATTTTTTCAAATGATATGTTTTGTGAAAACTTTTATTATAATAGTGGTTATTATTATACTATGACTTATTGTGCGGTACAAGATATCCTGTAAAAGAATTTCAACATTTGATCGCTCGGAACGGTTGAATGGCTTATTTAGCGATCGTTCTTATAATTTATACAGGCATTGTGACTGAAATCTGAACTTGACAGACGCTCACAAAGAAGCAGCAAAAAAAAACTTCAAAAAATAGACAGCCGTACCTTATGCGTAGTGTCAGGCGGCTCTGGTAAATACGGCATTGTTTATTGAACCCTTGAAGTTATTTGGATGAAACATCGACTAGAAATGTAAAAATTGATGTATAGTTTAAGATAATAAAGTTGGCACTTGGAGCCCTAATAAATTAAATACGTTATACGACTTTATGGCGTGATTCACGGTGGAGTATTTTCGCGTATGGTGTATTTTCCAGTAGCTCGGTCGTGATTGTCCGTATTTTTTGTTCATTGTGAAAGTAGAATGATTGAGGAAAGAACGGTAAAGTTCATGAGTTTTCAACGCATCCATCTCAATAAGAAGTGATCTGAAAGCCGGGGTTAGGCGCATTAGTAGCAATGGCTCCATTAAAGTCATATTAAAGATTTTGGTTGGCTTTCACATTAATGTTTTCATCGAATAAAAAATACAAGTAACTGTATTGTAATTGCACTATGAATTTAATGCAATTTTTGCTGGTACTTTAAATTTAAAATATTTAAAAATATATATTATTTGTTTGCATTAATTTATTTAGACGTTACACGTTGCTGCCGAAATAAACAAAAATACACGTTCTGTGAGATGGTCATCAAGCGTCTCTGAGGATAGGACTTTTAAAGAAAAAGATTATAATACCGATCAGAATAGTAATTTTAGGCGATGAAGTCATCGTTTTTAGGAAATGATGTTTGGAGTCTTCAATTCTTGCAACAAAATCAATCATAGAAATGAGATATCAATATGATCAAGGTTACTGCTACTTACGACCAGCAAGATGGACTATTACATTTAAGTAGAAGGTCAGTGCTTGAATTTATTGTGCATCTATAAGGAGGATCCTCATCCGAAATCAAATATATCCTATAAGGTGTAACAGCTATCTGGCGTAACCTTCCATATGCCGGTCCCGGAAATAAAATTAATATAAATTTAACAGTACCTAAAAAAAACAATCTCTGTTTTACTAAATTATAATTTTCATAAAGCTACATAAAAATATTATAAAAATCTATATCCCTATCCATGTATGAACTTTGTGATGTAACCAGTGAAATATTTGCTACAGATGTTTTGCCTTGTTATTTTTATCTTCATAAAAAAAAAAAATTTAATGATGGAGAAAATGCCTCCACGCGCACTGCGAGCTGAAACAAACAAACGCAGCCTTTTTTTCATGCCCGGGGATATAAATATCTAGTCATGAATCTGGGTGATGGACCACGGGGGTTATTCGGAAACGTCTTCCAGATGTTTCTGCTGGAAGTTGACGGCCCGAGAATGGACATCATGACGGAGGCGGAAGATCATCTCTTGAAGGCTGGACGGGTCTCGAATCTCAGCAGGATCGCAGTCGATACTCGAACTCTAATACCACGAGATAAAGAGAGATTGAAATTCATATTCATTGAAACAATGCCTAATGTATACATTATACCTCGCAACCATTTGTATGCTTATATACTAGGGATTGATTGAGTATTCTATTATGATTGACTCGTCAGTGCTCACAATATTTCGTATGCACTGTCCAGTTAAGAATCGACGTATGACGCAATCTCAATAACCCGCCGTCTTAATTAAATGCAAGTTATACGTGTTATTATCAATAATTATTCGGCTGTGAGATTGATGAAAATAAAAAAATATATAATCGATTATAATTTCTGGTAAAAATGGTTTTAATTATACGAATTGCTAATTGGTTGTTATTTAACATTATTGTTAAACGGAACCTTGAGCATGTCGATAGCGGATATTGACTATGGCCACTGATAATAAAGCTAATCAAAAAAGAAACGTAAGTGTTTATTTAAATTTATAAAGTTATGAGTAATAATTAAATTAACCTTTGAAGTACGTATTCAAAATTATGTACATTGAAATATTATTTTTATTAATAACATAAACGAAACAATGAAATAGGATTTGTATTTTAATCATCAAAAAAATATATAATGGCCTTTTAAAAATGATTTTTTTAATTGGATTTTAATTTTATTTTCAAAAAAATTAAATTTGTCTATTTTTGGGTATGATTACACATTTCGGATTAAATAAATTTATACATAATATCCGAAGAAACTGATTATCAATCAATTGAAAGATTTCATTGTTTTTCATTTATAATCCTATATTTTTTATTTTTAGTAGCACGAATGAAGTTCAAGATATTATCTTATAAGCTCATCAAGTTTTTTTAAATTTATTTATCATAGCATTTTATCCATCTATCGTTTTAAAAACATATACTTATTTATTGGTATTTTTTATACTCATGTGTTCATGGGTTATATTTATTGATATGTGTGGTAGTTTTGAAGTGTTTATAAAACTAGACAGCTATTACACCCAAGATATTAAAATCTTTTTTTGTTTTGAGTTTTTAAAAAACAAATAATTTTTCATAGTATTAGAAGAACTTGTTAATATTATGACTACCATAGTTAACAAGACTGGTTTGAAAATACCTATTAAACCAACAAGAAGTTGGGAATTCTTCATGTCTGTTCGCAGCGCACTTCCCATTTGGTCGAGGCGTACAGCACATATTCCGGGGTCACGGGTTCATTTCAAAAAGTAACTTACGCGTCCATCGATCGTCTTCATCTTCAAGCAGTCTATTTATGATGTAAAAATGCCTGCCTCGTTGCTTTTATGGGCTCTGACATGCATGGAATTACAGGCCCGGGACTGAGTGTCGTTACCTTAGTAGACATGTGCGATATTAATTCTTTATAATGGATGGTTTGATTTCCTTCTCGTAAAAAAACAAGCATAGATCTGATAGAAGGCGTATTTGTATTACAGACGAAGTATCTTATACAACTCATGATGTGTGTACTTTGTACGTATGTGATTACGAGGGACCATAGACCGGTATCAACCCAATTCTTTTATCATGTGCTGTATAAGCACTAAAAAGCAAATACACACATTTCTATATTGAGAAAATTTCACCAATAAAATTCACTGGATGGTTTCGGTTGCTTAAAACTGTGTTTAGTGTAAATATTTATTAAAAAGTTTTCGATTGATGAACGTCAGTCATTTTGCATTTACAGTCCCTGAACCAAATCCAATGATAAAATTAAGTAATAATGTATTATATTGAGTATAATAATCATTGATTATAAAAAAAGGGTTTGTTTATTATTTAATCTTTAATTTTGTTACTGGGAAATACGTTTGCGTGCGGTTTTTTCAGAATTCGATAACTTACTTTTTACGTTTTTATTTATACCGTGCAACGATTTTGGTAAAAATGAGCCGTCAAAAAATGTATCGATACAATGCTTTAGTTTATATCTTAAAATTCAGTTTTTAAAATATAAAGATACTAAAAAAATGTGGTATTCGTAGCTTGGGAAAATAATAAGGGAGCAATACAGACTTCGCTCTTAAAAGCTGTTTGCTGCTCGAGCACTCAATTTAAAATCTCAAAAATATTTTTTACGGTTACGCTCCTAGATAATAGTCATAAGCCAAAAACACTAGTTACTCCATCGGGAAAATTACTGTCTTTAAATCGGCTGACTGTCTGGACGAGGTGGTTACATTTGGATAAAACAAATAATAGAAGAAAAAACACCTCGGATAATAAAACGCTTCCACGGCCGACGCGAGGCTGTGATGACCCCATTAGGGGCAGACTGGAACTTTATTTTTGGTCTCTTTGGGCTTTTATGATTTGTTAATACCGCAAGCAGTTGTAATTTGATAAAATGGATTTATGATTTGAAGTTGTCGGTAACCATGAAGGAGCTTTGGCGCAAGAAATAAATATCGCCGTGTTTCACAACGACACTAACAGTAACGTAGATTATAGCAGAAAATTTAATAATTCAATGATGTAATAATACAATGATATTTTGCAATTTATTATACATATTAAAAATTAAAATTTGAACCATAATTTTTTAAAAGTTATTTGATGTTTACTTAGGAGAGTAAAATCGATAAGTAGGAACAGAAATGAGACAATAAATTCAAACATGAAATGATATCTAGAATCTGTATATTGACTAACAAAATCAGTCATTGCAAAAAGATTTTTTATGTATAATACAGTAGGGCATTGTGATGGGAAATTGGTTTTACTACTTTTCTTGAAGGTTGTCGATCTGCCTTGCCTGCAAGTACTTAAATGGCGTCATTAATGACAATAATGACGTTTTTGGGATGAGCAAGACATAGAAAAAATGCCATTATGGTTCAGACAATAAAAAAATATAATAAAGTTATAATGAAGTGTGTCTGACAGCCAACAATATGGCTTTTATAATGTTAAGAAAATTAGCAATATTAGTAGAAACTCAGCAGTCACCATCAATTTTTTTTATTTCTTTTGTTACTCCAGAAGTTTTTCTTTTATTATTAAGAAATCTTTGTCATTTTTTAAAACTTAATGGCATTCAGCGTAATTTATAATAGCCAAAGATAACAAAAAATATTTATGACCTAACCCGAGAAGCAAATACTTAACATGAAGGGTGTGTTTTTATTTTCTAGTCTAGACTTCCAATTCTACAATTGTTACTCAGCGCGTATTAACTTAATAATATATCTGAGATCGATTAAATATTGTAGCCCAAATTAGCGTAAAATTAAGTACATAAATCAAAGATTTATCTCAACTTAGAATTACATTCTGGACAACAATTTTTAGTATATACTGCATAGCGGTAAGTACCTACATAAAAATAATTGCTTTATATATTTCATAGAGCAAAAAATAAATTAGGTAGTCGCCATTATTCTGTTTAAAAAGTCTGTCTCGTGAAGTTAATTGACCCACTTCTGTTAATTCATAAATCTATTTCAGAGTACATCGAGTACCGGCCGTTACTGTACGCACCTTTTATATTAATCACCCTGTTAAATATAGTTCGTGCTCGAAGCGTATACATTACCAACTGTTCTCCTTGTATATTTAGTATTGTCGATAAAAATAATAATTTATTTGCCGCTGCCTTTTACATATTATGTAAAGCTATAAAATAATATTAATTTCTACTAACAATATCCGTTTGTGTTATGTTCATGATATATTTTTTTAATACAATTATTTTAGAAGTCATTAAACTCGCGTAGATTTACTACGTGATATTAACACCAATATGATAAATATTATTTTTAAATTATTACCATCTGACTCCGTTTGCAACTTAACGTCTGTGTGTTAAAATTGATTTTAGGATTAAATCGCAACATTTAAAAAAACACATTTTTCATAAATTAGCACACATTTTTAAAAAGAAAGAAAATTTATAGAGACCCTTATATCTGCTGTTGCATGAAGACCTTCCTATCTTTTTTATGCTTGATATTTGTGAATTTTGATTTTGTCATTAACCCATCGATACTTTGGATGAATGGTCTAATTTTTAAACGTTATTAGAATAAACAAAACAAGTTCATTTTGGTCTTATATTTAAGCATATGTTGGATTTAATAATAGTGATAAATTTTTAAGCGTAATCAAGTACATTTTGACTTTTGAACCTATTATATAATATATTATGAGCGCTGGTTTAGTAAGTGTGCGTTTATTTTTACAAATATCCCGGTTTTAGCTTGTGAGCGCTGACCGTAAAATTATCTCAATCTTCTTGCTGTTTAGCCGTTTCTATTTGCTGTTTATATTTGGACCAAAACAGAGTAGATAAATCATCTCAAAAACGTCATTATTGCCATTAACGACGCCATTTAAGTACTTGCAAGCTGGGCAGATCGACAACCTTCAAGAAAAGTAGTAAAACCAATTTCCCCTCACAATAGCTTACTGTACTATACATAAAAAAAATTTTACAGTGATCATTCATTTCATTCATATTTTGTTAGTCAATATACAGATTCTAGATATCATTTCATGTTTGAATTTATAGATAATGTAGGTAATGCAGATAGAGAATATACGTGTCGCGAAAACAGAGCGAGAACAGGTTCCCCTTTCATAGTACCCATTTGCGATATATTCACCAACTTCGAAAATCTGTAATTACAATCTGAATGCTATCGCAGTGAAGATATACTGGACATCAAGGCAAGCCCGGCTTGGCCTGGTCGGAGTCGGAGGAGAGCGGACAGTCGTGGCCTTGGCCGTTGCGCAGCCGGAACCGCGCAGTCTCCGCCCGCCGCTGACCGGAAAGTCAGCCGATCTGTATCAAACAAAAGCCTCCGAGTGATCTATGGGCTCGAAGCCTATAGTCTATGCGATGAATCATTTTAAGATATTGCTAAGTCATCTTTATGGATATAAATGTTATACGTCGCTTGTAAGTTAAAATGTTTCGTAACGCTACACCAAGAGTAAACTTTTTTTTACATAAATATATAATTTTTCTTTGGTAAAAAAAATACTAAAATTAAGCAAAGTAAATAAATTTTATAATTATAGTTTTTAAAATAAACGCTATAAAATGAGTCAAGGGTTGATAACATCAATTTTTCCTAAGAACTGACGACGATAAAAGGGTTATTTTTTATCTAAACGATAGCGCCAATATTTTTATTATAACAGCTCAATGCCATAAATCTTATTTATCTCAAAATGTGACGCTGTTTAAAATTTTGATTTTTACTATACTATTTTTTTTTTTGCAGAAAGTGTCCGAACACACAAATATATAAAAAAATCAATGCAAAGTGTTTTTAATGACGCCATTTAATTCATAAATGTAACTACAAACAGGGAAGTAAGAAAATATTTAATATAGAGCTTACTTATTCATAAACCTAAAAGAACCAAAACTCATGCCTATTTATAGTAAAATGACTTACCAGATCAATATTGTGATTTAAATATCTTTACACAATGGTTCATACATATTATATCTCTTTAATTAATAACTGTCAACAGCCTTTTCACTGGCTTGGCTTTAGACAACAACAAAAAATATCACACATTGAATATATAAACATCTCAAAGGCGTAGGAGGATCTAGTGAATGAAAAGTTTATTATGTTTTTATTATTTTGTCATTTATTTGAGAAGTATTCACACGGTTATGAGTCATTTTAAATTCTTTGCAGATTGCCTATTTACGACTGCTTGAAGCAGACGCTAATATGCTTAAACGAATCTTAAATAATAAAAATAATTATGTGTAATGGTGTGATATTTTTTTTTACATATAAAATATATTAATGTAACAAGTTAAAACTTTGATTAAAATCTCAATTTTTTTATATGTTTCTATTATAGATTTTTTTTAAATAAGGATATAAATTGGTGCTTCTTTTCAATATGTAACATTTAACATTATTTTGCATATAAGATCAAGATATATTTTTAAACAAAAAATATATTAAAATGCAAAATAAATAAGTGTAACTTAGTGCTTAATAATCAATCGTACCTAAAATATATTTTGGTTTTGTTTTTGTAATAAAATATTTAATTTTATTATAACAAGACTTTTAACTTTAACTAGCAGTATATTTGAATAGTATTGCTAGTAAAATTAAAGGGAGGAAACATGTGGTATTTGATGGTGTCAGCATTGAGAATATTTACCTTGTAAACATTTTGCAGAGTTGGCTCAGCTTCGCGGCTATAATGTTTGAATTATTTACACTTTGATATTATCCATAGCACCACAACATATTATTCACTTCACCATTACACATTATTTATTATGCGTTGCTTTATTTATTATCATCGCAAAGTGCGTCATAAACTTTAGCACACATTTATATTACCTGAAATATTTTTTTAATATTATTTTTTTAACACCTAGCAAATTGTCAAATAGAGTTACATATAATATTTTTTTACACCCTATATTTTAGGGGTTTATTTTTCATCATAAACAAATGGGTAAAAACTTTATTGAATAAACAATTTTTTCATGATCACAACATGATTTATGAGTAATGAAATGTTGAACCGTATTTTTATGAAAATAACTTAATAATTTTAAACTTATATGAAGATTTATACTCTGACAAATGCGCTAGCTTCTTTTATTAAGATCTCATTTATTAATCGTTGAAAACCGTTTTATTTTATCAATTTCGCAGACTATTCGAAGAGTACTCGGTTTATATTTGGTAGTTAAAAAAAATATTCACAGTATTTCTTATTTTTCTGGTCGATTTTTACAGCCTTCAGTCAAAAAAATAAACATTACTAAACAACCAACTGATATTCTAACAATTAATTTGAGTAATATAAAACACGTAAACCATTTGAAAAAAACTGAAAACGCTTTTCAAATATCTGAAAATTCAATTATAACAAAAGTTGAAGTTTAAGTCACTTTATCATTATTTCTTTTGTGTTCTAGTAAAAACAGATAAAAATATTAATTATGTTGTAGTTTGTTTTTTGATATCGACATTTTTTTAAGATAACTTACGAAGACTTTTAACAGTTGGTGTTCAAGCAGAGTTTAAATTTAATAATGGCCGAATGAGGATTGTGATAGATTGTGATTCTGGAGTTCGGTCTTGTATTTCGGTCGATTCCACGAAGAGGACAATGAACCTTTAATCAGGAAATCACGGATTGAATTAATGCCGAGTCATGATATTTATTTTCATAGAACAAACGATTTTCACATCGATTTATGAAGATTCATTGACGTATTTTACTGATTCGAATACTTTTTGACGAAGTTAAGTTAACTTATAATAAACGATACAAAACCTCAAATTTCAAATTTGTTAAAATATATGATGATTAGTAAATTAAAAAAAATTAAGTAATTTTGTCTATGTTTAAAATACCTTGTTTAGTCTAAATATAGCTCAATGAAATATATATATATATTTCACAACTGCATTTCTGAGCTTTATAATTTCAAAATATCAAAAGTAGTATCTATTTAAAAAAATATATAAAAACAGTATTTACAAAAAATACCAATTTAAATAAAATGATTAATAATTTTTTTTTCAATTAGATTATTTCCATAATTTTGTGCTTATTTAAGTTTTGGTATCTCGTAACGTATTAAATTAAATATAAAATCATATACGTTTGTGATTTTTCCACATATTTAATTTTATTGGTGACCGGTTTTGCCGATCTTTCTTTTTGACATTATCAAACCAAATTTGCGTTTCGAATCCGGTCACCAATAAAATTAAACATATGGGAAAATCACAATGTATTTTCAATTTATTTCAAATATTAAAATGGGATACCACTGTCAAAAATATTGAATATAATAATACATAAATTTAATATAAAGTTACAGTTCAAAAGATAAAAAGGTGCAAGGGTGATTTGTTCGCAGTTGTACACAATGTTAAACACCAGTGTTATTTTAAACACCCTTGCAAACTATTCATTTTGCAGTTGATATGAATCATGGTTTGACGCCATGTTGTTTTGCAGTTTACTGTTTAACAAATGCAATATACAAATCCCGCGACTCCTGGGAGAGAACCGCCATGACGCGGTCCATGGGAAGGAGAGGGAGCCAATGGTACCAACACAACAATACAAACTCCCCGTGAATACTAAGTGAGGCTGACCGCGAACTCAGTAGCGCACGCGGCGAGGGCGACCCTGCCTATAAATTATATCTTCATATTTATTCAAATAAAAATATATGTCTATGCACGACGCTTTAGAAACAAAACAAAAAACCCATGAGTTGACCTTGATTCTTGGTTATTGAGCTGCTTAAAATATTTGGTACTCCGACTTTAAAGCCTACGAACCTAATTTCAAATATTTATCATACTTATGGCACATCATCATCTCTGGGCTCTTAATACGATCATCGAAACCTACGAAACTGAAATCGAATCAATGTAAAAACATTAAACATTAACTATTAATAAAACTAAAGTTGAAGTAGCTGCTTGACTAAAAAGTCTAAATACCAGAATAAATTCACATGGTGTAGTAATGCGTCAAAATTCTGCAAGATTGAATTGCTAAAAATATGCATTATATAACCCAACGCAACCTTCTCAAATTATACAGTATTGCTTTACATTTATTCCGCATTGGATACGCCTTTCAACATACAAAGTTTCTAGAGTCGTCTGCAACGGAAGCCAATCCGAAATATTAACATTCAAAACCAATGCACTGCCACACATAATTCTCCGTGGCTCCAATACTTCAGCACGGGGGCTCGGTCGTGCTCGGCGGTCGTGCCGGGCGCGCTCCCCGGGCCTGCCAGGGGCCGCGGGCTCACCCAAAACCCACTAAACTGATCAAACACTTAACTTAACTGATTTTTTTTTAACTTGATTGTTTAACCTAAGAAAACTACACAAGCGATAGCGATTTGACTATCTTTGTGACAATTTAAACTCACTAAGTTGATCAAACACTATCGGATTAACTGATTTTTTTTAACTTGATTCTTTAACCTATGGAAAGTGCACAAGCGATGGCAGTAAGATACTCTTTGTGACAATATATTCCGTTTATTTTAACCGATTTAAACTCACTGAACATAACTGATTTTTTTTAACTTGATTGTTTAACCTGTGGAAAGTGCACAAGCGATGGCTGTTAAATAATTTTTGTGACAATTTATTCCGTTTAATTTAAACTCACTAAGTTGATCAAACACTATCAAATTAACTGATTTTTTTTAACTCAACTGTTTGACCTGTTGAAACTGCACAAGCGATGGCAGTTAGATACTGTTTGTGACAATTTATTCCGCTTAATTTAAACTCATCAAGTTGATCAAACACTATCGGATTAACTGATTTTTTTTAACATGATTGTTTAAGGTGTGGAAAGTGCACAAGCGATGGCTGTTAAATAATTTTTGTGACAATTTATTCCGCTTAATTTAAACTCATCAAGTTGATCAAACACTATCGGATTAACTGATTTTTTTAAACATGATTGTATAACCTGTGGAAACTGCACAAGTGATGACTGTAAGATACTGTTCGTGACAAAATATTCTGTTTAATTTAAACTCATTAAGTTGATCCAACACTATCGGATTAACAGATTTTTTTTTAACTTGATTGTTTAACCTAAGGAAACTACACAAGCGATGGCAGTTAGATGCTGTTTGTGACAATTTATTCCGTTTAATTTAAACTCACTAAGTTGATCAAACACTATCGGGTTAACTGATTTTTTTAACTCGATTGTTTGACGTGTTAAAACTGCAATAGCGATGGCGATTAGATAATCTTTGTAAAAATATTGCGTTTAATTCTGTACGCACGGGAAATATCTCAGCTCAATCAGTTTGAGTTAGTTTATAACCAAAAACCAGGTATTCAAGCAATAAGATGCATTTGGATTATTTTTAAAATGAGAAACTATATTTAGATTTTTTTTAAATTTCTCAAATTGGATTTAAGCCCGGAACCCTTTGGTAGGCAAGCAAGAGTGCTAACCATTGCACCATTAAGCTTTTAAACACATTATATGAAAACTTTTGTCTTTTCAATTGCCTTAAACCTGTAAAAACTTGCTTAATTGCAACGTGAATTGGATGAATTTATATAAAATCATTGTTGTCAACCTCTGAAGCTTAAAAGTACAAATAATATAATGCTGTTTACTGCTTGTTTGTGTTTCTTTGCAACGTTTTTAATGATATATGTATATCGTTATCGTAGATAATTAGAAACGATCATGGTTGCTCGTATTCTGTCGTTTTATTTATATCACGTTGTATTGTATCATTATCACTTATTGATTTTTAAACCGTTAAAATCGTGTCGATGCCGACAAAGATTATTCGCGAAACCGATCGCTTTATAAAATAAACAACGTAGAATAGTATTAACTTTTTTTTTTCTAGTTATAAATACATATTACAATGTAGTTGGATAAAGTATAAATTTTTTAAAAAGAGCTTCGAGTAGATTATATACAAATAATGGTAAATAAAAGCTTATTTTATTTTATTAAGAAATCAATTTATAAAGTGGATGTTGTATACTTGATAATGTAAAACATAGTTTTTAGTCAATAGACAAATGTTTTAACTTTGAATTAGAATTGTTATTTTTACTTTTACTTCAAAACTTACTTTTAATTTTAATAATTAGCCACAAAAAAGTGACCAATGTCCCAAAAACGGCAAATATTTTTATCCATATATAAACCTAAATATTTGAATTGGTTCAAGTGGGATTAAAACCCAGTACCTCGTGTTGTACCCATTAGCACTGTCCGTTCTCAGCCATCAAGGAGACTTGATGTCTGACCGATATTATCGTAGAAAGGAGTGCTGATTGCAGTTCATCATTTTTCTCATGCGTTTTTGTACAATTTTTTTGCACTGACAAGGTGATGATTTAGGTGCCAGCTCTTTGATGATTTATTAGCTAAGATTTATTGAGTCTATTTTCTCAACATTCGAGTTATATTCCTAATAATGAGTTTTTATATTTATTTAGAATTCAACAAAAAAATCAAATCAAAAATATATTTATAGTTTATAAATATATTATTACACTTATGAAAGAAAAAGAATATTCTAAGTTTATACAGTATTTCATTTATCATAGTTTGAAACAAAAATACTTAATGCGACATATGAACAACGTAAAAATGCAGATAAGCAACGCTGTGAAAAGCCAAAAAAGGCTTTGTATTAATTTTTCTATAATATTTTTAGTAAAATACTTGAGTGATTTTCCACATGTTCGTTTTTATTTGTGACCGGTTTCGCCAATCTTTCACGTTGAAATTATCAAACAGAGTCAAAATATTAAAATGGGATTCCACCAAATACTCTCCGTCAAAAATATTGAATTTCTTAATTTTTCTATACTTTATTAATCAGATAAGAGATATAAGCAAAACGAGAACTTTAATAAATTAATATTTTAGTTACAAATCAAATATACAAGTCTTTTTTCATTGTCGACAAGTCATGCATTTTTAATTATTTAAGTGATACAATGAAAAACTGATGAGGTTAGGTTAATATTAACCTCGCTACTGCCAAACACTAAAATTATCAATATTCACAAAACCTTCAATTATTTTGATTTGCGAATAGTCACCAACTTTTTCTGAGGAGACGCCCTTGAAATAGAAGATGATCTAAAGCAACGGTCTTATTTCAATTAATTTTAAAAAAATTAAATATTTTTTAAAGTATTTTCCATGGAGCTAGCCCTCGTGTCGCCTGGGAAGTCGTCAGGTACATCCCCTACGTCCAGGTTTGCTCAGTCTGTCCATACTTTGACATGAGAAGCGCATCTGTAGTGCTCTGATGCATGGGAGATGTGCTTGGCTACCGATCTGCGCTTCGACCGCATATTGCATGGGAAACGTGACGCTAAAGACTGCCTACAGGGGGGAATCAATGTATTATTCTATATTCCATATCTTCCATTCTTAAATATACCAATCTACTATAATAATATCCATTGTGTGTGTGTATATGTTTCATTTTTTGGTTTTCTATAGAATATCTTAAAAGAAGATTTTTTGCATGTAAGTTTAGTAAATTTTTCCGCAGCTATGTGCTGAATTTCAGTAATAATATTTTTATTCATAAACTAATTTAATAAAACTATAAAATATGCTTTAGCGAATTTCAATATGTACGAATTATAGGATTTTATTGTTCAACGCGAGAATTTCAAAATTAGATCTTTTAAAATAAAACAAATTTTGATGCTTCTTAGAAATTTTCATTTTATGTCATCAATCACATCTTAACAACTCAAAATGCCTCCGAAAACGTCATTCTGTGACGGGCAAAATTTCTAGTCATTAAATATTTTTCAATCAATTTGCATTTTTAATGCATATAGGTTTATAATGTTTAAAATATTTATGAAAAGTTTTTTTATGACACCTACTGTATTGAAACTATATATATATACTTCAAAAAGCTATATTTCAATATCGATAAATAAAAACTTAGACCTTTTATAAAAAAAGTAAAATAATATTTGAGTTGTTAGTTACAGTCTTCATTAAAAAAATGTATTATAAATAATTTTAAAAAAATAAATTATATCTTCAAAATTAGATATTTTATACGCGTCTTGTTAAAAGTCTTGTCAGTCACAAATAACGGCTTTATAAAAAATATTTAATGTTCCTAAAAACAACTTTCACTTGGATCCAAAATCTTTGACAAGTAAACTGAAATGGGAATAATTTTTTTAGTGTATTTTTTCTTTTTTACCACTAATATTGCACTAGTGAAAGTTTTATGAAAATACAACGTATAAAAAAATATTCAGATATTGAATTCAGTTTAAACTACTCTGAATTTTTTTTTTCCAAACTAGAGGTTCCAAATGAAAACTGTATTGAATATTTCATAATTACTTACAGTTGCACCAATAAATCAAATTCATAGATGCTTTATGATTATTACAGAATTATATTTAATTTATATTGTGATAAATTGTTTTATTTAGATCGGCTGAACCAAAACTTATCCTCCAAGTTTGCTGATGAGTATCTGCTTATATCATAACAAAATAATTTCCAGTTTTTATAAAAAATTAAAAAAACAAGAGGGAGAAGTGTTGCTTGTGTATTTTTGGTTTAAATCGCCATAAAAATATAAACTCTCACTTTTACAAGACTGCCTACTTAACATTCGTGCATAAAAAAAAAACCTGCTAATTTATAGACAGACATTAAATAATGTTTATGTATTTTGATTAAAACGCAGTATGCAAATTGATAAAATGATACAATCAATATAGTTTGTCATATAAAAAAAATACATTTAAAAAACGACAAGTCCGCTATCTCTAAACGCTTTAATATTTCATATCATATTAAACGTCCGTGATGACACTTTGAAAAATACACCAGGTAGTAAAAAGTCTTAAGTATTTATCATTGTCAGGTTGGCCAATAGTAAACGAATACACCTGTGATTAAGCTCTGGGCCAGTGGGGATAGGCGCTTATTGGTATGTCTAGTGATGGAGGAAGCTCACCCATCACGATAATCGATACGCAAACTCATTTTATTTACAGCACTTTTACTTTAAGTAAGATTGATAATTCGTTCAATTTATCAAAATCCAAAAAGGCTTCGTAAATTTTATGGTTAATTAAGTTTAAATTTATACTAAAACACAATGTTTGCATACTATTTTATTTAGTTATACTTCTGCTAAATGTTCAAATGAAGATATATGAAATCGAATTCTAGTGTGGGTAATCTAAAAATTATAAAAATATGAATAGAATTAAAAAAAACAAACATATGTCTACATCAGAGGGAAACTCAAATGTCATTTAACATCAATATATCAATATATATTGATATTTGATTTAATATTTCCAATATCTAATAAAATAATAATTCTAAATGGTCTTGATTATTATTGCTCTGCAGTACAATTTTTCAATTCTGCAGTTCCATTCTGTACCCTGAGTGTTTGTAAAGGAACGGTAATGGAGTAGTGGACCGGAAGTATCTTGTCGAGGTGGGAGGGTCCCTGCTGCAGAAATAGTATCAGATCTAAACGCCAAATTGTAATAAAATGATTTTATAATAACGCTATTACGTTAACGCAGAGTTTTCCTTCGAATATAAAACTGCGGGGAAAAAGGGCTTGGGGACTCACTACATTATTCTCCCTAAGCCTAAAACCATGATTACTGTCTCAGCATAAATATATGTTCTGTGAAATGGTCGCCAACCTTTTTCTGAAAAATAAAAATATATTATTGCTGCGTGTTATTATGTTATTGAATGGGTGGCATATATATTAATTTGTCTGTAGTGATTTTTAGAGACTATGCAATTCACGATGTTTTCACGTCCCTAGAGCGCATCGTTTTGATAAGCTCCGAAAGAGAGCCTTCAATGTGGCTAGAAAAATGTACGCCGGAGTTACAAATAAATTAAATATTGCGTCATAATACTGATTACACACATCGGCTGTCAAAACAGGCCGGCGGTGTCATCCGTCAGCGGCGCGCCTGCGAGATAACTGAAAAAACGCTAAAAAGACAGCTCGGAGATTAATTCTGTGATATAGTGGATGATGGGTGCTGGTCGCCCCATTCTACTCGATTATTCCAGCATCCGAGAACACCGATTAAAACTGCATATTTAAAATGAAATGTTTAAAAGTATAGCATATACGTAAAAGCTTTTCCTTACTTCCAAGCCACACTGTCAATCAATCGTTTAAAAATATATATAAATTTATAAAGTATAGTTTTGGCAAATTAAAAAATATTTGATAATATATTTTGTAGTCATATATGTAATTTAAAATGGCGTTTATCTAATTGCATCGTTAAGAACAGTCCTTAGAATATTAAAATCGATTTGGGAATCCCTGAACAACGTCAGGGGGTCAAATAAAAAAATTGTGACACATTTTTATTAATACGGAAGTTATAACAATATAAATAAGTAATAATGAATACATTTTTAAGTGATTTTTACGTCCTAAGTAAAATATAAATATATACAGGTGCATAAAATACAAGTAATAACAGGCATCGCGGTGAGTCAGGTAGGTTTATACAGGAACGCAATAGAGTCGATACTTGCACCAACTAGTCTATAATATGAATTTATGTAGTTTTTCACCCAGAGCCCGTAGGCAAGTTATGACTATGAAAGGGGGTCCGTGGGCCAAAAGAATTTGAGAGCCACAGGTTTAGAAGAAACCAGCCAAAACAGGAATCGAACGGTCTTTCCATTGACCCAACAAGCTAAGATTATTAAACATACATGTGTTGTAAAATCGCTTATCGATATAGGAATCAAACTGATAAACTTTTAGTCAAGATAAAATGATGTTAACTAGTCGTGTGTTTAATATATAAAATTAAGATTTATTAGAAAAACAGCCACCATTTGAAACAAAATCCATTTACAAGCGCACTTAATTAATGCAATAAAATTCAATAACTAATAGAAGCGATACCGGCCGAACATCTAATTGATTTATAGCTGGTATCAGATTAATAGAAAAGGTGATGGATTATTTTGATGTGGAAGGTATGGATACACGTCTAATCAGTGTTGCCATGTTAAGACGTATGTTGTTATTATGGGGAATTCGTTTGATTTTCTGACGCCAGTGATACTGGGGGAATTCTACCGGTTATTGGAGTCGTAATGCCTCTTGTTTTAACTTCGTTTAATTTGTATTTTTTTATTAATTATTTGTTACTGAAAACAGGTTTTAGAACGTAGGTACGTGAGAAAATTATTGAACTGCCAATAGCGATTTGAATTTATACGGCGAGTGTAATTGGTCTGATAATTTTATATATTTTATCTCTCCAGTTGCAATTTTGGACGAGTTTTTGTCTTGATTTTTTATAACATGAATCACAAATATTGCCTTATAAGTACAACTATAATCTCTTGTATCAAATTAACTTAAAAAATCATTATGTATACACAATATTTTGAAAACAAGTCAGAATCATATTAGTTTTTAGAATATTTAATAGATTCATTTTCTTTTTTATTTCGTGCTATTTTTTAATTTATTTCTTTATTTATGATTGTGTGCTGTTACGTATATCAAAAATTATATTAAATAAATTATGTTTTATTAACTTAAAACATTTTGTTTTACTCACTTTAATATAAATAAATATAAAAAATCGTTCACTAGCTTTATTTTAAAATCATACAATCAAAGACTTGTTTTTTTTTTTTTTTATGTTTTTATTATTATAACTACAAATTGTTTGTATTGCATATTTTATTAGCTAACAAAAAAATTGGTGAGTTGGCTTTTAAATATTTCATTTTAAAATAATCACATTTAGCTTTCTTATAAGATATGAATTCTACGTTGATGTAATCTTGAATTGTTAAATCATTGATTAAAAGTAACATTGCATTAAAAATAATTTTGATTAACGAAAACATGTACGAGTCCAATGCAAAGAGTTTGTCTGGCAAGTAAATCCAGTATTTTTGAATGCATTAGGACAATACAGATAATTAAATAATTTTTATGTGTGATAGAAAAATATGTACATGCCTATAAAACATACAATTTTTGGATTTTTGCTCGATTATTAATATGAATTAATCCTGAAGCTAGGTTGTATTTCTGGCACAGAAACTTAAACTTTCAACACTTTTTAAAAGTAATACCTATTTCGGTATGGCAAAGATTTATGGTTCGGTATTAAAAGCGCATATTTTTTCTTCTTTATAAAATCGGGCTTCGAGAAATTTGCGGTGGTCTAAATATTTTTTTCTTTCTTTGTGTAACTTCAGGTTTTTTAAAATAAATTTATGGCTTTAATTTAAATTATACAGTGAACCAACTGTTAACTTGCTACAATTTATGATAATCTAACGCGTACGTTCATAATTATATGTTCTACCGGACATTAAAAACAGACATGAGTAATGCTATGACAGGCTTTGCAAGTTTAGTTTTCACACCTTTTTTTGGCGAATGCTTTGGCCAATTTCTTAAGAAAATTTTAAAATAATGTCCAAACCAAATTACATTAAAATATATATAGCTTTTCTCTATTTAGAAAATACAATGGAACATTATTTGGTATATTATTAATAACCGATTCTTTATTTAAGAATTAAAATACACACAGAATGTATGTACTTACGAATATATAAATAACAAAAAAAAAAATAATTCAAATGTAAAAAAGCAAATGCGAAATATAAACATATTAATGTATTTTTAAAATGCACATGCATGGTTTTGATTTACAAAGTTAAAATCATCGAAGTTATTTAATATTAAGAAATATATTTTAAAAAATATAAAAAACTCGTGCGGATAATTACTTGAATATATCCTTTCAACAACCATGAGGTTTTTTTGTCCTTTTTTATGATAGAGCCTTGTGTGATTGGCAAAAAAATATGTTATCTCTTTTATTTGTTTTGTGTGTTCAACTTAAATAAATAAAATAAAATTTATGTTTTGAGTATGAACGACATCAGTTTTTCGAAAATAACAATCAATCGACTTCCTTACAATATCATCAGTTTTATTAAATCTATGAATTTTTTTAACAAAATAGTTCATTGGGAAGTTATATTATTATTTTAAAAAACGATCATAGATAAAATGTAAATAAATAATACAATGTTTTTTTACTCAGAATATTTTATCATTTACTCACAAATACATTTTATTATTTATAAAAAAAAAAAATGAAAGACACATAACAAGGAAAATAAACTTGGAATTAATTAAATCTATACGTTCTTTTCATAATATTATTTGGCCGTCACCCGTCGGGTTTGCGAAATTACCTACCGTTGAAAGCGCGGTATTAATCTATTTAAACTTTACAGTTATAAGTATAAAACCTATTTAAATACATTTTATTACTTGATCAAATAACTCAAAGTTAACCAACAAACATGTGTTAACTTCTAATATAATCAATTAAAAACAAAATGTAATTAAATACTCTAACTTTATTAAATCGTAAATCAATATTTAAAACTGTCTAACTGAAATAAAAATTACACCAAATATAATTTACTGCCCACATATTTTATGATTGAAATTAGCATACTTTCGTTTGGTTTTATTTTTGAACACTTTGCAAAATGTCCAGAAAAAACGGCCGTTAAATTGTCATTATTTTGAAAACAAACAAAAAATACGACTTTTTGCAACACAAGATTAAACACCCAAGTAGTACGAAATCAAAAAACCATTAAATTTAATAAAACATACACTGCCTTTTGAGTTGACAAGTTGCGGCATGCACCACCGTAATAATTAACCCTATTTCAATTTCATGTTTATCTGTAAATTTTGACACAAAAAACACTAAGCGATGTATTTGAACTTTTATCTGTGGATGTTTTTATAAATAATTAATTTTTGTATATTATTTATTTGTCGATTATTCCTTGTCACATTAATTCGATAATGTGTGCTAATTCTAGATATGCTACTTGAATTATTTAGGTTTAGCTTACAAACACTAGATCACTACTTATCAATTGAATATTATTTAACAATTATTTAAAATCACATGTGACAAGTCAGGTAAAATATATACAATACAATTGAAAATTTAAAAAAAAAACAATCTAGGTATATATATTCACTTTCACTTTCATATCCATCGATGTTTATTTAAAATAAAATAAAAGGTATACTTGCATTTTTAATACAAAACTGTTGAGTACGTTTTCATTAGCGACATTGAGTTTTTGCACAACTGCTTCATATACATTCGCAAAATCCGCGTATGCCCGAACATGGCGGGCGAATATAAAATTGTCAAGATAATAACAATTTGAGTGCTTGGTGTTTTTGAAACTGAAAAGTCTGCGATTTGGGTTTTGTACGCGAGTCGCGCACTGCTGCCGTCACAGTCACTCACTGGCACTCCACGTGGTTTTGACGTCGGGGGCGGGGAGGGCGGGGAGGGCGCGGGGGCGTGAGGGCGCGGGGGCGGGGAGGGCGCGAGGGCGCGAGGGCGAGGGCGAGGGCGCGAGGGCGCGAGGGCGTGAGGGCGCGGGGCGCTGGCTCTCTAGCCGGCCGGTAGGCGGCGCTAACGACCGCTGTGCATGACGGCCGTCGCAGTACTAACCGGCCGCGCAGCCTCCTCGCGAGGCAACCTTCCACTCTGCACTGCGCTGGGCTTAGATCTAACAACTGTAGCAGGACTGTAGCCAAAAATCTGTTCTACTGTCATCAAATTTTTTTCTAAAAAAATACATCACAAAAAAAAAAAAAATATTCGACGCAGAGCATATGTTATCAAAACCTACGCTAGGCATAGATCTAACAACTTTAGAAGAACTTTTTGATAAATGAAGCAAATCAATTCTACTTTCGTAAAAAAAATACGTCTTTATATGGGCAGTGTTTAGATAAGATCGTAAAATTGAGATATGCATAATATTGAATAATGCACAAAATGAATAAGCATTTTTGTTCAGACGTCGCTGGACTCTTTATTTTGTACGCAGCACGAATTTCATCAAAACCAGTTGCATGTACGAATGCTTTCGAGACATTACTAACTTTTTTGATTGTATAGAGAAATATATTTTTTTTACTAGTAATACATATTCTAAATTTAAAGAATAATTTTTTTCATTATCTTTTTGTATGTTTTAATTTTTTTTTTTGTGTTAAAACTGATTTTATATCATAGATATAAAACCTAGATACATCAAGTGTATCAAGTAATAAGTAATTTTAAAAAATAATAATCTAAATCAAAAACATAGTTTTTCAAGTTACTCTTTTCATTGTAACAATTTAGAAACAATAAAAAATTTAAAAAATTAAGAATTTTAAATGCATCAGATCTTTTTCTTTTTATTTATTTATTTTTTTTTTTTAACAAAAACCCTCAAGGTATCGTCTCTATAAATTTGTTTTTGTGCTTATATTTTGGGTATTGAATACAGGAACTGTGTTTTATAAAACAGCGTTTTATTTCATAGGTTTTTTTTTCTAGAGGTTTATAAGTAGTAATCACTGCCGTCTGAAAATAGATAAAGAATACGTCATCAAGATTAGTCATCACAAATCCAAACCATTGATAGAAAAAGTATTTTAACTGAATATTTAATTTAAATAGAACTATTATGTATTTTCGAGTACACTGTTACAGAAACAAACAAAAATAATCCTAAACAATATCAAATCTGCTTTATATATGTGGAAATACGTTTTTTTTCTTTTTGCAAAGTCACTATAAGCACCGTAAGTGATATATTATAAAACAAAAAATAAAGCAATAGAACGAGATGGCTGAATAGTGTACGCTACATTGTTGCTCGTGCTTTTGTTCAGGCATGTGATGCTGTCTCTTTCGGACGATTGCGGATGCTGAGATTTGAAATGATGCTTACCCAAAGGTTGTCTTATTTTATTCTGAATATAATCGGACCTGTATTCAATGGCTTTGATTTCAATTGTTGTTCTAACAAACGCTTATCATAAAAACAGTACGAGCCTTCGCAAACTGTTTACGTTGAAATCATCAGCGAATCAAGTATCATGCTGGGAGAATAATTTAAGATAATTTCATATACAATATTGAACTTATGTAAGATTATTTAACATATGATAAGCGACTACTTGAGATTATATATGAGATTATATTATCAGGTGAAATCAGTGAAAGCACAATAAAATGTTTAATTTGTAACACTCCATATTTGAAGAATAAATGTATAGTCAAACTTTCTGAAAATTGTAAGCCTTTGCCTTTACTCGTCATAAAGCACCGATCAAAAAATTTAACTTTAGGCTTGATTTTGTTCAGAGATTTTCTTGTCAGTTAAGTTCCGTGCCTTTTTACTATCTATAAACCCAGTAGTCTAAGATAAATGTAATATATATTATAATTAAAATCGAAAAATAGAATGATCCTAGCTCAAATATCTTTAAAAAAATTAAATTTAAATATATTTGTGACAACTTTACCTTTAAAGCGTTGGCAAATAATATGATATCAGTGCTGAAATTTTGAAACATTTTATTTACCAAAAGTAAATTCATCATAATGATGATTTTATAAAAATTATTGTATTTAGAAAAATAATATTATTTCAGAGGATAATGACGAATCGATTTCATTTTTTTTCAATTAATACATGTAACATATAATATTATTTTAATATGTAGATTCCAGTTTATCTTTTTTAGTGTGTTTATTTGAAGTCATTAAAAAATAATCTTGTTGAGGGACAAGGCATTTGATTCGTGAAGATCCATTATTATAATGATAAAAATACCTTTGTATTTTGTCTTCACTTTGAGTTTATTAAAATTATTTGCATTACTAGTTTCGACCCAATACACTTGGTCATCATCAGATGCATAACTAAACTTAAGTTACGCATCTGACGATGAAGAAAAAATACAAAAGTACTCTTATCATTATATTAAATTTATTGATAATGATTACGTACACTTTTTCAAATATTGAAAATTGATTAAAGAAACTCTTAGAAAAATATCATCGTGATTTGTGTGGGATTCGAACCCACATCCCCAAGCTTACATGGCCGGTGCATTACCAATTATACCAACGAATCACTTGTACTAAGCAATAATTTTATTATAAATTATATTATAAGAAATAATCTGTTTTGATTCGAGAGTCTCTGAGCATTATAACATTCGCGCGAATGCTCTACCGCGTGTCGACGCACGGACAAGCGCCAAACCCGCGCTGTCGATGCTGCTTGAATTGGAACGGAGCTGGCCCGGCCCACTGTCCCCTCTTTATTCTGCGCGATTGTCACCGTAACAGCCAACTTGCTCGCAAGAGAATTTATCATTGACATCTGCTGTATACGGAAGGCTTGCGGAAACAAAGCAATTCTAGAAAGATAAATGAACATGGCTGCTTCTACAGTATTTCTATTCATATTTTAATGTTACACAGAACCGATTATGAATAAGTATTTTTTTTATCAATACAATTGTGTATTTCAATATTGATGTCATCAAAAAAATTAAAAAGCAGAAATTCATAGTCCCATCTCCTTATTGTCCCTGGTTAAGCATTATTTACTATTTGATAAAAATCAATGTAAATGATTAGTTTTATAGTTGCAAAGATGATCCTAGCGATAGAACTTAAGTGAAGTTAAGGATGCTTACGAGTCACACATATTTGTCTAGTTATCGTCACGTAGCAACGCAACTGATAACTAAATTGTTAACAGCCAATAGCGATTGCTCCATCGTCTATTTTGGAAAAAATATAATTGACGTATATACGATCTAAATTTAGAAATAAATATTAGTTTTAAATTGATTATTGATAAATTTTAAAGTACAATGCTATTTTTTTACTACAGTATATTAGTCTTTACAGCCTCTGAGTGTAATTTTCTCTAGCGCTAAAAAAAAATTTTATAATTCTTGTATTTTTCGTTAAGTGTATTAGAATAGATCTTATATCTAATGTTTTGGTGGAGTGTTTAGCTATCCCCGTCCTGCGCGCAGGTTTCGGGGGTTTCAATGTGTGACTTACTGTGGTGGTAGCGTACATGATTTACTGTGGTTGTGATATTGTGTTAGGCAGGGAAAAACCATTTGCATGTGTTTATCTGTAGTAAATATATACGAACTGAATAACAAGGAAATTCTCTAGCGCTGTGCGTGAGGGTTGCTGGTGTGTCGCGCAGCTCGGCCGCGGACAGTAGCGCTTGTAAGTTATCCAAACAAAACTGTGGCTGGCGTGTGACTTGCCCCTGTAACCCTCGGGGTACGTGAGCGGGCTCGGTGAGTTACCGCCGGACCCGCCGAGTACAATGCCTTGTACTGGCGGCGTGGACAGTCGACGCACAGTGTGTCGAGGTCTGTCTACTGATTACTGTTCACGCGTTTGCATTACACCCCTGTGAGAATTAAATGATAAATACATATTTATCTATTTGAATGCTTAGTTTATATTTAAAAGTGTATGCAACAAGTACCACAAAATAATTACAACAAACATATTACGTGGCAAAAATTCATTCATCAACATTTATGCCTTTACTTATATCAATATCAAAACTGTCTTAGTTGTTTCAAAGTGCTTTATTGTTTATGACGCTGTTTATTATCTTTTAACAAACACACCAACTTACTCTTAATAATTTATTTGCTAAATCTTTACGGGATTTACATTTTTAACAAATGTAAAAAATATTTTTTTAATTATAGATTACGTCCAATTGAAACAATAGCTCTTAAAAATACATTATTTTGTTTAACATTTTATATTGTTATTACGAATATAATGTTTCCTTGTGTACATAATGTTAAAATTTATAAATGCCTTCGCGCGTTTATGCGGGAGCAGTTTGCGCAGGCTGTAGTGGGCAGTACATATTAGTGATGTGCTCAGTCAATTTATTTTCTTAATCGAATCAATTGAATAAATTTATTATCATTGTAAAATTATCTGGACTTTCATTTTGATAACTTAAAAGAATTGTTTAATTATATTTTGGTGTAACAAATAATGTGTACAAACAATTACAAAGTACACCTTGCAAAATGATTTTACACATGTTTTTGTTTTTCGTGGCCTCGTTGTTCTCCAGTTCATCGTAAATAAACTGAAGGACTTCTGTAGCTTGCTGCAGAAGGAGTAGCAGATCTTAACGCAAGAGCATTGTAAGAAACGGATTATATAATAATGGTTTTGGGCAGCAGTTATACGCAAACTTTTATTTCCATTATAAAACTGCGGTATACAAGTATTTTCCTTTTAGAAAACCATGAACACTGGCTCAGCATTAGTATATGCTCAGTGAAATGAAAATGGAGAGACACTTGATGAAGAAGATTTTGGATATATTCAAGTGTGTAGTTTTTTATATGTTGTGAGCAATTCGTTCGGTTTATTCGATTTGTTTATTTTATTTTTTTTCGTATTAGATTGTCAATCACCCCACATTCGTATCCATAAAAGTTCAGTCTCCGATGAGTAACTGTAAAGGAATGAATCGTTCCACGTGTAACGAGTGCAAACAATGCAATATTGTTCCACGTGTAACGAGAACCAACAACGCAATATTGTTTACTCATCGGAAAAGGAATTCGCGTATCAGCAGCCACGAAATACAAGCACATTCCAATGGATGTTGACCCTCAGTCACCTCTTTAGCACTCCTCTGGTATCTTCGACGTAGTAACTTCGTACTCCTAATTGTAGTTCCTGAATAAAAAAGAACATTGCAAATTATTTCGCCGCCTTCTGATTACATTCCCACCGAGATATTGAAGCAGTTGGTGGCACCTCAATCATTCCTGGCGAACCCAGCAAAACATCAACTACAAAGTCGTAATTGGTGACCCCGACGTGATCAACAACAACTAGGACGAAATCGGTATTCCCGACGTGATCAAACAAAAACCCAACAAAAGCGAAAAGATTAATCGGTTATTCCCAACACTAGCGCGCGGTGCCCAGTGCACACGGACACACGTAAACAGGAGGCCCGGCGACACGAGCGCGCACCGCAAATAAAACAGTCGCGGTGACCGGGTCAGGGCGCTGCCGAGCGGGACGCGCCGGGGAATGCGCGAGAGATGTTATGCGCATGTGTTATCTTTTTACTGCGAATTTCTCCCCCCTTTTGTATGCTTACAGAAAATTATGCGTCCCCCTTCTAAATGCTATTTGATCTTATCGACTCCGCAGACTTTAATGGAACCTCCAAATACACCAAAAATACAATCGAGATTATTTGTTATAACCTCACATGTAATATATATTTTTTCAAATCAAGGTACATGGGTTACATGACTGTTCATACGTAAATGCTTAAAAGTCTATTGCGTGATTAGAAGCTCAAAATCCCTCTACAGAGAAGTTGAGATGTATTGGATCTTATCGACTCCGCAGACTTTAAGGGAACCTCCAAATACACCAAAAATACAATCGAGATTACTTGTTATAACCCCACATGCAATATATATTTTTTTCAAATCAAGGGTTACGTTAGGGACTTTATTGACTATTCATACGTTAATGATTTAAAGGGTATTACGTGGTTATAAGCTCATAATCTCTCTACAGAGAAGTTTATGACATTATGTACATTATAATACGACATAATTTATTTGATCTTATCGACTCCGCAGACTTTAATGGAACCTCCAAATACACCAAAAATACAATCGAGATTATTTGTTATAACCTTACATGCAATGTGTATTTTTTCAAATCAAGATACATATTGACTGTTCATACGTAAATTGTTAAAAGGCTATTGAGTGGTTAGAAGCTCAAAATCCCTCTACAGAGAAGTTTATGACATATTGTACATTATAATACGTCATTGTGTATTTGATCTTATCGACTCCGCAGACTTTAATGGTACCTCCAAATACACCAAAAATAAAATCGAAATTATTTGTTATAACCTCACATGCAATATATATTTTTTTCAAATCAAGGTACATGGGTTACATGACTGTTCATACGTAAATGCCTAAAAGGGTATTGCGTGATTAGAAGCTCAAAATCCCTCTACACAGAAGTTTATGACATTACGTACTTTTACATAATACGTCATTATGTATTTGATCTTATCGACTCAGCAGACTTTAATGAAACCTCCAAAAATAAAATTGAGATTATTTGTTATAACCTCACATGCAATATATATATTTTTTTAAATCAAGGGTTACGTTAGGGACTTTATTGACTGTTCATACGTGAATGCCTAAAGGATTATTGCGTGGTTATAACCTCAAAATCTTTCTACAGAGAAGTTTATGACATAATGCACATTATAATACGTCATTCTATATTTATAATAGTCTCAAAAATTATTAGTTTCAAATAAAAATGAACAGTGAAACCCGTCTTTTCTTTTCAGTTGGTGTCATGAGTTATGAAAACATTCATAGTGTACATATTATTTCTGAGTCAAAGTTAATTCTAGTTGTGTGTCTTATTATCAGCCCGCCTTAATTTTTAAGAGCTCAAATGACGTATTTAAATTATCTTCCTGTGTTATGAAATAACATATTTTATAACGCTCATATATTACCATAAGTTTAAAGCGGTGAACCGTAAAAAACAAAGCTCGTTTATATAATATACCAGCACCTCAGGAAAGCTTTTATTGTGAGAGGTGTTAACTCGGACAGCTCCGTTTGCTTAGGGGGAAGTTGTAAAAATGTTTTAAATAAAACAAAAGCCTTGTTTGGTCTCGACTGAAATTGCTTTACAAACCAGATCAGGCCGGGTGTGCCCATATATGCCGTCATTCAGATGTGAATTATAAATAAAACGCGATTAATCACAATCAGCTGTGTATATCGTAACCTTGTTAAAATTTCTAAGAATGAATTGACTACGCAACTATGCTACCCAATTAAACTTACGTATTTAATTATGATTTTTTAAATATAATATTTGCAATCCGCTTATATAATTAAAAAAAGAACATGGCATTAATTATTAAAACATTTACGATACGCATATTATACATAGAGGTTTATTTATTATTTTAATACTAACAATTTATTTGGACTTTTTATTGCTCTCTACTCTAGAAAATGCGTATTATTTTTTAAATTAATTTCTGCTTGTCTCCTAATAATGCTTATACTAATATTTATTCTTTACAAATATTTATAATAAAGAATAAATTATCAATTCTTGTTAAATAAAACATACGCTTTTAATATTATTTTGCCCACTATTTGTTTTTTTACTTAAAATGATAAAAAGGTTAAAAAGTCAAACAATTCATTTATTAAAAATAGATTTTTTACAAAAATAGTTTTCAGCTGAAACATATTTTATTTTTATAATAATTACAAAAAAAACTGTTGGAATGTGTAACGGTTACGTGCGTAAAATATCAGCAGAAAATAATTTTCATCACTTGCAGGTGAAATTTCAAGTTTCACAACAGCTTTATATTTTATAGTATCGATAAAGACTAATCAAGAAGCTATCGACGGCTAAATGGGACATATATTAAAGTAAATGAATGCAGAGTGGCTGGTTGTAAAATCGGTTATACGGAATCTCTTGAGCCAATATTGGTAGAGAGCTACATTATGTATCGTTCACATCTTCAAGCGAATTTATTTTATTGTACATGTGCATTTGTGTTATATATCCAACCTGTAGTTATGTAAACTTTATTTTAAATGACAAATTTTGTAGTGTGTCTTATATATGCTATCGAGTTAATTTAAAAAAAATATATATAAATACACATTTCTAGAATAAAAACAGGATCTTATAATTCACTCAACTTAACATCTTCTATAATATCCAGAATCATTCAATAGCACACAAACAAAAAGTTATGTGACATTTTTACGAGTAGGAAAATAGTCTCCAACATAAGTCATTAAATTGAGTCAATAATTTCAAACGATTAATTTTACGCATCATGTATGAAAGTATGAGAATACTATAATATATTTTAGAAATTTCTGAACCTCGTTTCTGTCCTGAGAATCCATTTCATTTTATTAGTACTTGCTTCTGTTTATTGACAGTGAATTACTATTTGATATGAAACAAACGGTAGGTTCGGTCATTCCCAGTGCACCAGTAAGGTGATGGAGGCACCAGATGGTAGGCAAAAGCTGTGCCTTCGCAATCCAGAGAGGGACTGGCCTGGGATTCAAACTACGCTATTAAATGTCGTTTAATTCAAATAAAATAAATGCATCGGAAAATGTGCGTAAACCAGAGTCAGTCATATAAACTGAGAGCGTATGAAGAAAAGAAGTTGGTAAAGAAGCGAAAGGTTTCCTATTTTACAAAAAATGTAGCATCCTTTAACTGATTGTCTAAGGAAAAAGGGGCGAAGAAGGAAGTTTACGTGGATGCGAAATTCACGCCAGTGGTTAGCCAAATTGGTTGAGACTAGCCCAAGATAGGAATATTCGAGGAAAAGGTCACCAACCTCCCACGAGGGGAGGCAACAGAAGAAAAATAATATTTTTCTATTAACCGTCAATTCTTTTTGTACTTTTTCTTCTGGTGCCTCTTCTCAGAAGAAGTTGGTGACTACTTCATCAAATATATTTATATCCTATCACTAATTTGGCCGTACGTAAGTTCCTTCCTTTCAATGCCTCTTTTACCTTGGATTTTTTCTTATCAGCTGTTCAGACAATTATATGGTTTATTTATTTACTGTTCATCGTCAGGAGTTCTCTCGCATTTGAGACGCGGTGAACCTATGGTGTTTTCAAGATTTTCCCATAAAGCCACATTTGCATTGCAGTTACGTTTAGTTACATGGTTGAAAGCGTAAAAAACAGCTATCTCAGAAAAAAATTGATCTTAATTGTCTCCATCCCTCCATTTTTGCTATAATTGATAAACAAGATGGCTACCGCTGCGTCGGGGCTAGCTAGGCAAGAGGGCAGAGGGTCACAGCAGCCTCTGCCGGCAGGTCTCACGCCCCGACGAAACAATGGGGGCCTTCTGTCGGCACAGTCACTAAGAGCTTCACTCAATCCCATACTTATTCTGAATCATTATTGAACGTATACAGTGCATAGACTAGAAATTTGCACAATCGAATGTACATATTCGGATAATCGATCGGATTTAATCACTTATTTCGCAAAGTACAAATTTTCGCATAATAACGTTACAATTATTTGAAGTAAAAATTTAGTGATCATTTTATTCACGTCGTTCTAATAATCTGTTATTATCGTGAGGTTCAACGGTTTAAAATACTCTTTGTACCAATAAATTTTAAATTCAAGTGATTTCACAATGTTTAATTGTGTTAATTCCATATGCGTTATAGTATGCTGAGTAATATTGTTTAAAAAAAACTCTTCAATCGGATTATCTTTGCTTTTTCTCTCCCTTGAAAAATTAACATAACATGAGTCAACAAAAAGTGTGGTTGTTTAAATATATATCTATCTAGTATCGAGTATTTGTCTTGTTTTACTATTTTGATAGTCACAGTAATGGTAAAGTGAGTTCAACATAAGACGGTTCATGTCATGAATACTTTACATTAAGTCTCGTAAGTGACTTGTTTACTACTTGGGTGTAAAGGAAAAAGCAAAAATTAAAGTCGTTATTTGCATTCACGCAATCATTAAAACATCGATTTGCGAATGTTTAATAACGAAATGTTTCAACGCACCGATACTTAAACTAAAGCAATCGTAAAGCTTGATTATTTTAAAATTTATGCATTTTAATATCTGATAGATCCTCATCTTTAATATATTATTAATGAGCGTGTTAGAACTGAGGAAGTATCAGGGCAGAATTTTTTTGTATAGAATATTTTTTTTTGTTATTTTGTTAAAAGACTGGATAATGAAACTGCAAGTGTAAGATTTGAATCGTGACATAATACCAATACAATTTATTTAAAATTGGTATTATATATCTGAATAAAGCGTGAGCTTTAAAACATCAGTTTGTGACTAATTTTCCTGAGTGGGGTTCAATTTGCAGACTTCTTGGTTAATAATATATTCTATTCATTGAACCAATAATAATATCACTGCAATAAAAAAATACGAAAATCCGGGTTTTTTCTTTTTAGTAAAATCATGAAATGGCTAAAATATCATGGTACTTTTGAAATAAATAATTAAATAGTATATAACTAAAGGAAATACGTTTGAATAAGTCATAAAATTTAATAAAAAACATTTTAAAATAAAAAAAAATAATGTGTCTTTATTATTAAGTAAAAACTTCTAAAAGCTTTTAAAGTAATGTTTTGAGAGCTTTCGTAAGCTCCGTCTTAAGGCTCATGAATATTCATTATGTGAACTGAACTACATAGTACTGATGTATTTTATTATCTATGACTCAACAATATTTCGCCTCTCGCTGTTATATCGATAAAAAAACACATCTTTGTGAGGCTCTCACCACGAGCTTTATCTTACGGTCTCTCTGTACTCAATACGGCTAACACTTTCAAGATAAGCATTTGATAAACGCCGTGATAACGTAGTTTAAGTCTTCTGTGGAAAAATACATTTTTTTATTGCATAGTGTATTTATCAATCTACGAGATTTATAAATACGATTCCGCATATCTTATACTGTCAAACATAATTGCGAACAAATATTTTGTTATACAGCTAAAACAATCAGAGTTAACATAAAATAATAAAATATATTTAATAATTTTTCATTTTGTACACATACAAAGGGGTAGTGAGTACATTAAAAAATTTAACTTTGGAGAAATATTTATGAAATATTCTATAATGTGTAATACTATACAAAAGTTTTTAAATATTATATAAAGCCTAGTAAAAAGTGTGAAAAATTTAATTTGATAAATATAGAGACACTAGAAAGTACTTGTCTTTCATAAAAGGTGAAAAGATAAAGAACTACTGCAATGCTTAAATAGCGTTATAATCAAAATTATTTGATGAAACTTACTACTTGTGACAGTTTAAGGATAAATTAAAGAAAAAAGAGGCACTGAAAGAAAAAAATTACATGGGTTATAATGCTTTCTACAATGACTTTAAGTCGAAAGTTTAGCTGAACCTTATAGACTGGGCCAGGATAAAGATACTATATGTTCTGCATTCCAACTGAAGGGAGGCACATAAAGAAGAAGATATATATGTACATGTGTGTGTATGTGTTTATAATTTAATCGACATAATCTACAACCGATTAAATATATTTTTTTGC
The DNA here is from genome assembly GCA_022113835.1 of Atopsyche davidsoni. Lineage (NCBI taxonomy): Eukaryota > Metazoa > Arthropoda > Insecta > Trichoptera > Hydrobiosidae > Atopsyche > Atopsyche davidsoni. The sequence continues at coordinate 473,929 of JAILWY010000006.1, read as the reverse complement.
AAATCAATTATTAAAGAACACGGATGAAATTAGATGTACCCATTGCGCATCATTATGCCTCACAAAAAAAAATGTAATTTGTGAGAAGCGCGGCGCCTAATTGATATCAACAGCTAGGATATCAGAGTATTACATATAAATTATACCTGACGGTCCCTCGGATGAATAATTGGCCCCGCGCAGTGCTCTCCGTACCGGCCGCGGCTTCTTACGATCTTTCCCATACTAATCGCCTCGGCAGAGTACGCGGCTAGACACTTGTACTAACAACTAAGGGAATCAGCTGATTATTGAATAACGCAGTGCCGTCGCGTGGAAACTGCCTGCATGCTTTAATCGCAATTTAAAAATAATAATTAAAAAAAATATTTAATGCATACAATATTTTTGAATAAAATACTTGAGTGATTTTCCACATTTTTATTTTTATTAGAGACCGGTTTCCATTTTACCATTTTTATTTTTATTAGAAACGGGTCACTAATAAAAATAAAAATGTGGAAAATCACTCAAGTATTTTATTCAAAAATATTAAAATGGAATTCCACCAAGTACTCTCTGTCAAAAATATTGAATCTCTAATGCATATAACACAATAATAAATTTTATACAGTGAGCGCTTTATTTTGATACTTATAACTTTTACATACATTTGTTATGGAATTATATTTACTATTTTAATGTCGAACAACTCGCAATTAATTATTACACTTTTTAGGTTTATCCATGTATAGATGGTCTAATAAAATAAATTTTTTAATTTCAATGTTTATTGAGATATAATTGAAATATTTTTGTTGTTGTTGTGAGAATGAGTATTGTTTAACACACTAAAGGCGGGGCGGGTACTAGTACCCGTTTCGCGGACTGCTGTCTAAAGGCTGGGCGCGTATTAATACCTTTTTGAATGTGTTTACTCTAAAAGCGGCAGAAGGTCATTTTACTCTTTAGGCTTACAGCTCGTAATGTTTGTTTAGACTCGTCAACGTTACTTCTACCAATACTGTCCAGTGATTCTGAACATTCTGGAGTGGTCAGGGAATGATAATCCTCCAATTATTGAACAATTTTTAGAACAAAGTGGTGTTGTTGTGATGCCATGTAATCCGCAAAGTGTGTATGAAGTGGTTCAACTTTTTATAGGAAACGATTTATTTGACTACATGCAAATCAAAGAGTGTATAGACTAGATTTCACACGCGCAATTTTACGCGAATTTTGCCCGCTACGCACATCAGTTTAGTCAATTTGGTAACCCGCTTAAAATATAAATATAATATAAGCTATTGTGTAACAATAACATTTAATTTATTAACAAAAAACTCATAATTAACTCGGAGTTGCTAAAATCAAAAAGTGCAAATCAAAGAGTGTATAGACAAGATTTCACGCAATTTTACGCGAATTTTGCCCGCTACGCACATCAGTTTAGTCAATTTGGTTACCCGCTTAAAGTGTGTTTTAATAATAAATTAGGTAATGAGTTAACCCTTTGGATGCGCCACTGGCTGGTTTTATCGATACAAGCAGCTATCGCTCACTCAACGTCTGGCGGCCAATCAAAGGGGCCGCTCGTCCGCGGTTTTGAATTCAAAAACATCAAAACCTACACTGGATTATCCGGGAACAAATGAGAGCGACCGTGGATGATCCAGGGCTGCCCCAGGCTTTTAATTAATTAAAATATTAATATTAATCATGTGGTCACCTTGTAACATCTCTGATACATTGAAATGATTCGTGTTTTGTATCCATTGCTGGGTGCTTGCCTTTCTATGCAATTAGCTTCATAAAGTAAATCTCAATATAGACAGAAAATATTTTAAAACGCTAGTCTGAATAGAATACAGTTTCAATTTGTGACATTATTTTTTAACGCGTTCTCTTCTGTGAAAAGTAAAATTTTAAGCTCAAACTATTTTTGTAATGAAAACTTTAATAAAATAGATTAATCTTATTCCCATAACATGAAGCTTGTAAAAAATAGATTACACCAAAAAAATGCTATTAATGATTACTTGATAATAGTTCAATAAAAAAACGTATTCCTGATTTTATTATGCATTCATTGTATTATATTGAAACAATTTTTTTAAGCAATTATCTCATTTTAATTGTACGTTCATATTTTTATTTTTTTAATTTCTGGTCGATATTTAAATTCAATGAATCCGCTGACTTAATTCATTGTTGGTCACTTTCTCTTTCGAAATGCGGGTGCGATACAATACAATTTAATCTGCCTCTGGCAAGGTTACTGTAAAACAATGTCTAGCCTTTATATTATAATTATAGTAAATTGATATTTTAAAAAAATACTGAATAATTTAGATTTCTGATAACTATCTAATACATTCACGGATAATAAGTACCTTAGAAGGCTGTTTATAGGTGTTAAAATATGAGTTTTTATAGATTTTTTAACCTTGCTGAGTGGCTTATACTAATTTTGTTAATCGTATGATAATGTAATGTGTTGCTTCAGGATATAGTATAGTAAGCAAGTAAGTGTGCAATCTGCCAAATAATTTTTTTCCGTTGATCAAGGTCATCCAAGTCTCCTCATTCAGCAAATACTGGTGCATCTTAATTTTTGACTCCACGTAGTTGGGAAGTAAAACGCCATATATTTTTAAATTTTAAAAAATTATATAAAATATTTGTATCATAACACAGGGTTTTGTCGATTCCCTTTGCCTTTTGATTTATAATATAATATTTACGTGTACTTTTCACTTTTTTATTACTTAACTATAAATGCATATATTTAAAAAATAAACAAATTTATTTTGCCTTTAAACAGAAATAAAAAAATAAGATATTCATTAAGTATTTCTTATAATAAGCAACGTAAGGAGATATCAAATTGATATTTAAATTAATAGTAGGCTCTTTAATCTTTTATTTTGTGCATTATATATTTTTTCTCCTCCTAATAAATGTTCAATTAAACTCAACTAGCTACGAAATTCAATATTTTTGACAGAGAGTACTTGGTGGAATTCCATTTTAATATTTTTGAATAAAATATTCAAAAACAACGACAATTTATTTATCAAACATACCAAAAATATACTTTTGTATGTGATTCAAAGATCATTGAATTTTTTTTTAAATTCTTCTCCTTATTTTTTACAATATGCGACATAACGGTTTTTTATTTGAAATTTGTGTTTGAAAACACGATTAAAAATATTTTACACGCAAGTAACCTGTATCGATTAAAATATGGATTTATTATGTTTCCAGTTTTTTTAATTAGGATATTAATTTTTATCAGCCCTGTTTTTAAAATGAGTAGTAAGATAGTCATGCGCCGCTAATGGTGTTGTAGGCTCGAGCTCCGCAGAGTAGACTGGTTTTAATTTGTACATGTCATCTATTAAATAGTCGTTTGATTAATTTCTCCATGGGAGATGTTATGGGGCAAGGGGAAAGGGGCGCGGGGTCCCCCCTTCTGCGTGCCTTACCGGCAACTAATCTGGAGGCTTTGATTTCCATTGTGCCCCATTGTGCATTGAAAAAAAATGTTATTTGAATATCTGTATGCGATTGTGTTTAAATTCGATTTTAATTAGGGGCGTTGTGCTCTTTTTATTGGGGAATGTGAATTGTAATAGCAGTTCCCACCCATGAACTCGCGTCTATTTATGACATTTTGCATTAAAAAAACTGAGTGTTCAAACACAGTGTTTATTTATTATTTTATTTGGTGTATATCATACAAGTCCTCAAGTATCAAAACTTGCTACGACTTTTTTTTGAGTGTGAAAATATTTATTAAAAAAAAACCCTCTTTTAATTATGTTAAGGGATAATATTTTTGAGTCTCTCAAGATCCCTTGGAGAGTTTGAATATAAATACATACATAATATATGTCAATATTATTAATTCATATAAATACTCCAGTTTTTTTTTTAAGCTGACATATAAAATTGTTTATTTGGCAGTATTTCAGGAAAGCTTTCCAATGAAATGAAAACTTGTATCGATTGCATAAATAGATTTATTTTTTATTTTGTTTCTGAGGTTTAGGTAAGAATTGATGAAAATGAATGAAAAAAGCTCTTAATATAATTATAAGGGCCATTCCTATCACTCAAAGAATATTATGTATAATTTATGTATGTCAAGTTATTAAAAAAATAATTCTGATAATCTATTGAACATATTATATTGTGTCCTACGTTAAAATGGTAGCATTACTATAGAAAATATCAAAATTAGTCTTGAGTAATATTATGTAATTCAATATTTTTGACAGAGAGTACAGAGAATTATAGCAGAGAGTACCTAATCTATTTTTTGGTAGGTAAAATGTAAAACTATTTTTATATATAAACAAATTTAAATTATAGCAGAGAGGCTATTTTTTGGTAGTAAATTTTACGAAATTCAATATTTTTAACAGAGAGTACTCGGTGGAATTCCATCAAACAGAGTGATAATGCCAACGTGAAAAGTTGGCGAAACCGGTCACAAATAAAAACGAACATGTGGAAAATCACTCAAGTATTTTACTCAAAAATATTAAAATGGAATTCCACCAAGTACTCTCTGTCAAAAATATTGAATGTTACAGGATGATGAGATTTTTGTCGCAATTTTAGCTTCGCGTTCTATGAAAACTGTGTCAACTGTATATATCAATGTTTTAAACCAGATATGGTTTTTTTTATTTAGTTGAATGTTTTGTGATGATAATACACGTGAACATACTTAAACAGTCAGTATAACTTCTGTTCCAGCGCTTCCTTTACCTTGGATTCCACTAGTATAGAACCGTCGACCGCTTGCGCAAAAGCAGTCACCGCAGCCGGTGAGCCACATCGCCTTTATAATTGAAACGTTTTACTCCTTAAAACCTCACTATGTACGGAACCAATTTAAAATCGCAAGCCTTTTTTACCGCGGCCCGCAATAAAAAAATAATTGCATCGTATTCCGTGGCCGGCCACTACTGGTGCGGCTTCAATGACTTTCAATTACACGCCTACCTAAAAGGGATCCAAATTTCAACGCTCAATTTAAAAAGGACACACATTACCACGTCAGTTATACCGACCCTGCAAATCGAAACCTGCGAGTGACCGAACGTTCAATACTTTTTCTGCTCATTTATATATTCGATAGGATGGTCACCCTGTTAGTAACTTCGTTCTTAAGGCCCTCTACAAACTGCGACTTAACTTGCAACCGATTTGCAATTTACCAATAGTGTTCTATTTCGCATCATTAAAATATACAAGAAATTCAATATTTTTGACAGAGAGTACTTGGTGGAATTCCATCTTAATATACAAATATATTATTTTTTTTTTGTGAAGACCGTCTCATAGGAAGTACGATTTTGCCTATACAGGTTTGATTGATTGATAATGATTAAGTACATTTTTTCAAATATTGAAAATTGATTTAAGAAACTCTTAGGAAAAAAAATTGAATTCATTACAAATCCCACACAAATCACGATGATATTTTTGAAGTGTTTCTTTGGTCAATTTTCAATATTTGAAAAAATGTACTTAATCATTATCAAAATATAAAGCATTTGTAAAACGCTTAAACGACAATGCGTGCAATGGTGAAGATGATTTATTACAAGTCCAATGTCATTTGTGTGTAAACAACCAACAGCGAGCCCTAAATAGATAAAAATTGTTATGAATGTATAAAATAGGTTATATGTGTATTTTCTGGTGTCTGTTAGAATTTTTACTGAATAGCATCAAAATTATTTCATTCTTGCAAAAAAAAGAATCCTAACTTTTTAAGTAGCAAAAATGTATATACTAAAGTCATAAGTATGGGTTATCATGAAATTAAGAGTTTTTTAATATTTTCAATTGAATTTATAAGAATAAATGATAAGAACATAAATATTATTCAGGCATTTTTCGTAACAGTGTAATTTTTCATTTAAAAAATATGAATTTAATTTATAGTAATTTTTGTAAAAATACACGACTACAGTAAATAAAATTCAATATAACTTTATAATTAAAATTTAAATTTAATAATTAAAAAATAGTCTCTGTAGGGTTGTATTTTAACTCACATGAAAAAATAGCAAAGAAATTTGCTTAACAATAAAATATCAAACATGGAAAATTTGTTTATTCTGATATCAAAAATAACATTTTGTTATAGTTTTTTTTAAAGTTAAAATTTTAAATTACTTGTTTTGTAATGCTCCAACAATTGTATAGCAAAAAGAGAACTCCTCCATTGTCGTCTTTAGCCATGCGAAAATCCCCATTTTTTGTCAAACGACTTAGCGAAAGGACTTACCGCCATTAATCAAAATGTCCACTAAAGATTTAACATAAGAAATTTGCCATGTAATTTTACTGAGAAAAGAGCGGATAACGTTTTAAAAAATAAAATAACACACATAATTATTTACAAGCTCTCACAAATAAAATATTAAATTAAATTAAATATATTTACGTAAGTCTTTTTAACTATTTAATTTTACTGATGCCTTGGTACTTAATAGTTTCAGATGAGCTTAAAATATTTTTATTACTAATCAAATATGACAACATATATTCTAATTTGCATATAACGTTAAAATATTTTTATGCTAAAAAAACATTAAACGATAAACTTTTTTTATCAGTATTGAATAAAAATGTTAACAGTTAACATGTTTATTATAGAAACTAGTAAAATCAATATATTATTAAGAAAGTTAAATTGAAGCAAATTCATATTTTAATGTCTGTAAAAAAATTATATAATATATATTTTGTTATAAAAAAGTTTTTTTTTAAATTATTTCACCTGCACATTACGTATTTTAGAATATAAATTCATTTCTAACTTTTAATGAAAACCTTCAAAAAAAATTTTTATAAAAATTTTTGTTTTAAAAATCAATTTAAAGGTAGATTATTAAGTACATTTTTTCAAATATTGAAAATTGATTAAAGAAACTCTTAGAAAAGTATCATCGTGATTTGTGTGGGATTTGAACCCACATCCCCAAGCTTACATGGCCGGTGCATTACCAATTATACCAACGAATCACAAGTACTAGGCTAGAATTTTTTAACAATCATATCCTATAAATGAAACAACGTACTTATTATGCCAATTAAATATTGTTTTAACAATTTTCAATATTTAAAAAAATGTACTTAATCATTATCAATCAATCAAACCTGTATAGGCAAAATCGTACTTCCTGTGAGACGGCCTTCACAAAAATCAATAATATGTAGATGAGACTAATTCAATAAAACAAAAAATGTTACGATTAGCCTCGCTTTTATTTACGTTCCGGGTTTTACAGGAATCCTGTTCCTGTAAGAAATATGGAATTCATGAATTAATAAAACGGTGGTATATATTCATGTCATAATGTGGAACCGAGAATGCGGCAGGTCCTGTGTGGGCGATCCTGGAGTTCCTTTGCCACTCTCGTGTCTTTGACTTGGACAGTAGCAAAACTGTATAAGTACGCAAGGTGCATCAATCTGCTAACGGCTATATTGTGACAGGATAAGTAAATTGAAATCGTTCATTATAATCAGTATGTCATATGAATCACTCATTGATTATTGCAATATTTCAACGTGTCTTCTTTATCCCTTTCAAAAACAAGTTTTCATTTAAATAATTTAACATTTGCCTCACATTGAAAATAAACGGTCATTCTGCTCGTAAAGCAAATATATTATTTATACAAATTTTGATGTTAGGGTTCACTGCAAATTCTAAACTTCTGTGTTGCAATATTCATTTTAATTGTGATGTATGCAAAAATTTGTGTGCTTTTCGTTTATTTGTCAATTAATCAAGATTAAAATGAATACTATATGTGTTATTTATTAGGTCATGATAAGTTTTTCAATATTTTCAAAATACTTGTTTAAATTATAAAACAATATTGGTTTAAAACGTTTAATTGGTCAAAAGAGGTAGCGAATATGAATATTTTTTTTCCTTACTAACAAACTTAATTCAATAGGAGTAATATCATTTAATACATAATACAAAATAATTATATATGGTATTTTAATAGTTTTTTCAAAGCTCTTTTAAACATTTATGTGTAAAAAAAAATCGCAATATGCTTCAAAGCGCAATTGTTAACAGATTTCACATTGTAGTATATTTTAAAATTATTCACTTCATATAATCATTACTTATCACTTATCTCCATGTCGAGGTATATTATATAAATAAATAATAGAAAATTAATAATATTTAAATTAAATCCTGTTGTGTTGTTGCGTAACGCATGGGCAGAGAATAGCTGTAAAATTATTTACATCAAACATCCACACTCCCGAAGGAAGCAACTGCTCTGTGGTCCGTTCAATGGAAAACCTACTTTGCAAACAGGACTTACGCGTATGGAAACCATGCGTCCTGTACAAGTGCTTATTATTTAAATAAATTGCTCTAACACAGAGAAGCTGTGTTTATTTTGCAAAAAAATCAGACATACACCTTAGAACATAGACTATATCGAATATACATATATATTAATGTACAGAGGCTTTCATACATTGCTGAACTCAAGTCATCCAGTTTTAAATCGATTTTTTCTAGTTTATAGATGTAGGTAGTTTTTACTAATATAAAATAGGATACGTTTATACTAGCAGCACAAAAGTCAGCGAATCCTTAACACAAATTGCGTGTATTACAGGTTTGAGAAAACTATTAGTAATTATCATTTTTAGCTGCCATGTGTATTTGTGTTTTACCGTTGGACTTGGATGCAAAGTTTTCCCAGAATATTATTAAAAATACACTCTAAATAAACATTGACTGAATTATTCTAAAAACTTTATTAGTTGATATTCATTTCAAGAGAATCATGGTCACTTTGCGCAGGTAACATAAGTAGGCTTGCACGCACCTTGTTGCAATGCTTCAGTAGAGGTCTGTTTATCTGCTCTTTAGATACGCCACAAATATACATTTTTATTGGTCCTCTCTGTCTCCATTGTCCAGCTAAGAGCAGATAGTTCCCATAAAGCCTACTCCCGGCTGAGTTGGTGAGGCAATACTACGACTCGTAACATTTTGTACGCACGTAGATATTCAATAAAACCTACAAAAAACATGTGGTGTATTAAATTTTTAATATTTTCGATTACCACCTTCATAAGAAAACTTAACAAATTTAGCAATTTTGATTCTATCAGGATTTTTATCACACGTGAGAAAATATTTTGGTATTTTTTCGCGTCGTCTTTTTATACACTCTGAAATTTTGATTCATTTTCAGAATATGTTGGATACTTTTGATATGAAACAAGTGAAAAAAATATCGCTTCAAATGATTCCTGAAAAGCTTCTGAAGTGATAAATTCGCGTGAGATCGCTTGGATTGCTCGCTCTTTGTTCAAGAGCTTTCGCTCGAGTAAGTTTTGTTTACAAAATACGACAGCGTTAGGAGTTTTACTGGCGGCCGGCAGCCTCGCGAGTGTCGCAAAACGTTTGCACAACCATCCACTGGGAAGTTAATGCCATATCGGATGTGAGAGATAAGCCGAGGACACTATTTATGTACTTTATGGACCTACCCACTTAGAATACGTTGTTTATTACTTTCAATTTTAATCTATCGAATTATGTGGGTGGAAGGTGACTCCGCAATGTGTAAGACTTTGTATTGTAAGTTAATCGTAAAATCAAAAGAGACATGGTGAAGTATAACTAATTTTTAATACACGCAATGATGTTCAACAATAAATACGAAAACTTTTTAATGGACTATCAGACTGCTAAAGAAAACTTTCAAAATGAATATTTCAAAGTATGGTTAACTAAGCTATACACGTGTATGGGCGTTTAATCGGAAGTTGATAAAAAAAATTATATTTATTGGTCATTATGTATTTATCCTTACGATAGCCCAAGGGGGAGTACGACATGGCGGACGCTGTCCTGTTAAGGAAAACCATGTTTATTATGATCTCTACCCATGCGCTGCCGGCCATCCCGACTCGGCTAACCTCGTAAACTCTCAGCCGATATTACCTCCGTTTACCCACCCTCTCAGCTGATTCCTCTCTGAACATGCGAAGTGATACTTAGCATGACTCTATACGCAGGAGACTTAAAATATTACTGCATCAGTAATTACACGCCAGTGTAAACAAATATATTTTAATTACAACCAACCTGTTAATGGTTCATTTAAGTATACATATATTTAAAAGTAGCTATGGTCTTTGAACATTTTTGGGCTCACGTTGTTTTTTTCAGAATTTCAGATTTTATATGTTTTGGTTTAATGCAAGTCGGTTTAATATATCGTATTATTCCAGATCAACAAAAGTTTCAGATGTGTTTTGGTGGCGTATGGGCTTGGATGCATTCGAACCTTGCATAAATATCTTTATAAATGAAAGAGTTCAGATACCAGGACAGGTCGTAGTTTAAAGCCTACGTCCGTTTCAGGGGCCGCCTAATTTGCATACAGTGGGGTGATTTATGAAGACCGTGAGGACGTCCCGAGAGGGACTGCGCCCTCGGCCCCCTTGACCCCAAGTCCCAGGAGCGCCGACTGGGCGGTATAACACCTTCATGACCTCATCGAACCGTCGATTGCCTTTTACGCAAACTTTAAAGAAATAAGAAGCTAACTAATATAATTAGATAAAATTTTGTAGCTTTTTAAACGTCTCTTCATTTAAATTATTGACATCAATGATCGGATTTAGTTTGATTAAGCTTAAAGAACGATTCTAATTCGAACGTTCTTTGGTTCTGTTACGGACGCCGCTGTATACAGGAATACCTGCGGGATTAGCTTTGAATCAACCCAGCTCCTAGCGGGTCATGGAGTGATGAGAAGTTATCTCCGACGACACATGCCCTTGTGATGATATTACTCCACAAACAGTGATCCACCTTTGGCCTTCAGAGACACCAACTGGAGAGCCAATGCCGACAGGAGGGCCTGAAGTCAGTGGCGAGACACCCACAGTTTACGAAGTCACTGGATAGCTTCTTGAAGGGTGTCATCGGAGCCATAAAGAAGATAAACCGGGGGGGTGTAGCTTCAGTTACTCCCATATATAGCACAATTTCGATTGACTGGTTTGGAAAGTTTCCCCAAATTGTGATGACAAACCTTGTACATAGCAAGCAAGGTACCAAAACTATTTAAAAAAAGCTTAAAGAACGTTCACGACGGTCTAAGATCAAAAACCGCAAGGTCGACGAATCTATGCATGCTCGGAGAGGTGAAATACAGTTAAAAAATCATATTATTAAATACCCATTTCTTTACTTAAAAAAATATCGGCTGCAGATCTTTATAGGCATCGTAAATAAACCAAGTTCCAAAAAATATATATGAGATGCATATAAGTTTGTAAAATAAGATAAGGCATGGTCGGTCCTTAAAGAGAAGTTCATGTAGCCGTAATCTGGATACATATCGAGAGGATATTGTCATCGATGGTCGAGGGGCGATCGGTAGCCGGCGGAGTAAGTTTGAGCGACCCTCGTGTCGGCTGAGGGCCGCACGTACTCTCGCAAGTAATCCGACTCCAGTCAACAGATTCAACGGTCTTATATTTTATCCTAACCTTACCTTACCTTTCAACCAAAGTAACCTTTTAAACTGAAAAGCTCTCACAAATAAAAATTATCATCATTTAGATATTCACGGAGTTGAATCAGGCTGTTGTGGATAAACACAGTGATATTTTTAATTCAAAAAAATAAATTTATTTATCTCAGTCATTCATTGTAAATCACAAGGTACAACAAAAAAAATTTGCAAACATATTTTCTGAAATAAAAATATATTTACGTTTACGTCTTACTCAATACTTTTCATGAATGTTGATTTTAATTTTATTACTTTCGTGTTGTATCTTGTATATTTTTCATTATACTTTCTTTTGTAAAGTTTAAGTGGTTTTGTATGAACTCACTATATCAAAATATACCTACAAGCGGTGGAGCCTCCATTGTCTGCCGCGGGGCGCCGGGATCTGAACTCGCTTTGTCCTCGAAAGCCTTCTGAAATGCATTTGTTCGTTGTGCGGTAGGTTAGGCTGAAAACTTTTTATTTGTATGTGGAGATGTCGTCAATTGTATTTATACCTGTGTAAATAAATCCCAGTAATATGGTGAAATACATTGCATACCTTTTAATATATATTTTTTATGTTTCATTAAATATTTCTAAAAAATAATATTTATAACCTTCATAATTCCTACAATAAAATTTTTGAAAGTTTAAATCCAGATTATGGTGATCTGATGCCACAGTTTACAAATGCAGCTTAATTTTCTTCAATAATTTTCGGCTTGCCTTCTCAACTCTGTAATTACTTCAAGCGTGTACATAAAATCTAAGCAGTCCGTTCTTTTTATTATAATTCGTACATTTACGTGCATATTATTCATAATTAGGCCCGGCTCTATTACACATCTGCTTATATCGTACGAATAATTGTATCGAAGTTGCTGTCAGGAGAATACAAAAAACTCCCAGCCACGATCTACTACGAACCACGTACGCCTAATTTAGAACTTGAGGCCAAGTCCCGTACGGGGATGGATCGCTATACAGTGTTTCAAAAATATCAACAGTGCAAAACGTCAACATACAGTAAATCGTCAACCCTTATCAATAATATATAAAAAGACTCGGGAACCCACTACATTATTTTTATCTTAGAAATCCATGAACACTGGCTCAGCATGAAATGAGCATTTGCTCAATGAAATGAGAAGAGGCACAATCAATATTTTTTTTTAGATGCAGGTTTCAATTATTTCGATTCATTATGTATAGAATATTGAGGCAATCGATTTACACATATTACTCAAACAATATTTATGAAAAGGAAATAAAGAAAACAGGAATGAAATTTAAATTAGAAAAAAGTCTCTCTTTCACTCCAAGTATTGTTTTTATTATTATAAAAATATTTTTATTATTATTTATCTAACTAATCTGAAATCAAGGAGTTTATTGTTTGAGAAAATCTCTGTAACTAAAAATAATTATTTGTCTTAATTTACGAAGTGATAACTGAGAGTGTTGCGAAAAAAAAAAACAACCACAGCAGATGTGTTAATCCTTGAAGAATTAAAATACCTCAATTATTGATATTTATTTTTAGCAGTTACCACGGTGTAAAAAGCTTTGAAATTCTATTATGCAAACTCAGTATGATATTGATGGTATTCATGGGAAACGGATTGGTGTGGAGTCAGCACTGCGGTTTGAAACACTGTGTAGCACATACGGGCCGTCGTTCGACTGGTGGTTTAACTGTTATGTGTAACAACTTTTACTTAATACGGCTTATAATTTCTCCCCAGTGCGCCTCTAGTAGTATAGCCTAACCGCTCTACCATCGCACGACTCCTGGGGAGCTTAGAGTGCGGCCTTCACACTCACCGGGTTTTGTCGTACGGTTTGCAAAGAACGCATATTTGTAAAATTTAATCATTTTACAAATATTTTTCTCTTCAGAAGGGGTTGGTGATTATTTAATTGATCATATATCTCTATACTGCGCCAGTATTGTTATTTCGGCTGTACCCTCGACTTCCAAAGACTGTCGCAAATTTTATCGCCACGTTAACATCCTTCTTTCAATGCTCTTTTTTCCATGGATTTTTCTCTGGACAATCAGTTGCAGTGTGATATTTTTGGTACTATTGAAAATATTTCCAAAATAATATATTTGACGTTTTTTTTATGTCGTAGATATCGGGCCATATTAATAAGGTATAATAACTTATTTATAAACACCAAATACTTATTGCATGTGCATAAAATATTAACAAGCTTATAGTTGTTATATAAAATGGACTAAAAAAACCGAGAATAAATAAATATCAAACAAATTCGTGTTTTATATATTTTCTGAATTAATAGGTAAATAATCACTACTTACGCTTTTTAAGCGTATAAAATAAAAGGTTGTTTATTAAAACCGGGAAGTGTGAAAATACCCAATCACAAGAAAGAAGGTGAATCTGAATTAGATCAGTCGTATTGTGAATTGCGTAATTTATTTTGTCGTGACTTTCTCAACGCACTTAATGTGTGAAATTATTTAAATAATTTTACGGAAGATTAAATATTTTCAAAGTAATTATAGATAAAACCGATGATTGTAGCATATTTTATAATGTAAAAGAATAAAAATTGTTTTCGTTAATATTCAACTGGTATGTTTTATTATTCGGTAAATAAAAAAAATACCCAAAAAGATAAAGGAAATAAATGAATAAATGAATTATTAAAACAAAAATTTTGAATTTTAAACATTAAACGTGTAATGAAAACCCTTATATCATACGGGGTTGATTATATCTTTCAGGGACGTCAATAAGCAACATTCTCTAGAGGCACTGTCACACCTGACATTTAGCTTCGATGACTGCAGATAATTCCGCTTTGCATATTGTGAATGCAGCTTTATCATAATATCCTTGGAAAACAGCATTCAAACACGGAAATACACGGACTCGCACACCCAACAGCTGATAACAGGCCTCCAGTAATATCGCACAACTTTGTATTTATGAATGATCCCATTTCATTAGCATAATATATATTGTCTGGTCTGAGCTAAACATGCGAATTCCAAACAGTATAACAGTTTTTAACGTAAATCAAATTTAATTAATTTAATTGTCACTTTATTTTGCTATGTCGAAAGTTGAGTATTGAAAAGACTATAAATTATATTTATCTATTTTCTATTATTTAATTAACGTCCATTTTCAGGGTTAAATAAAATCTTGAAGATGTTGAAAAGTTGGATAAAATGACGACTTTCAAAACCAAAGTTTGTTAAAGATTTTTTTTTTCTAAATTTTCAAACTAATCCCAACAGGAAGATTTATAACTAATCTTTTAATTCCAATTGAAAAAAAGAGTCATAAATGTTTAGCATTCTTGGAACATCGCGAAACTCCAATCCCGAAACTTCAATCGGAAAAACACATATTTATCATATTAAAAGTAAATTATAAGAAATAAAAAAAAAAATCGTAGTAGAAAAAAGGATGTATCTAACTTTCTGCATTTAAATTTTTTTGATTGGTGCAGTCGATTTTTCGCAATAGGTACAAGCAAATGGTCAAAAAACTCGAATATGGTATCACGGCTCTTAATATACCGCATGTAATTGTTAATATCAAAAGAGGCATTTTAAAAATGAATATGCTATGCTATGAGAATGAATGATTTCGTTTTTGAAATACATTATATGTTTTATTAGCGATTTTTACTGAATATTAATTTTTAAAATATATACTTGTTAATAATACCACATCGTGAGAATAATTTAATAGCATTGTGATATGAATGCGTCGGTTTATCAAGCCTTAGAGAGGCGAGTTTTCGCCATATAGAGTGGCAGAAGTAAACATGGCGCCCCTCCCCCATCCCCCGCCCCCTCTGCGCCATCGCATCCATCTTTACTCCAGCCATTTTGTTGTCCGGCACTATGTGGCCGATGTTCATGTTTATGGGACAGATTCGCGGATACGAATGTGACTTACGATTCGGCCGCGCTGTGCCGCTGAAGGCATGCAGTGCAATGTGGCTTGTATGAATGAGATGACTTTATTTGGAAATGAAATGACCAAGCGTATTTAATCACTTGTATGAACTATTTTAAAATAAGGCAAAACTCGCAAATGTTTGTAATTACCGAAGTGCTCAAGAAGGGGGGGGGGGGGAGTTTCATTATAAAAATGTGATTAAATAATTTTTAAAAATATATTAAAAAATTATATACATTATGAATAAAAAAATATCTGTTTTTACACATATAAACCGAAATGTTTTTCTACCTTAACATATGACATGAAATTTTAAATTAGTATAATCGTATTCTACTCTACTCGTCAGCTCTTTTTGCTCAAACCCAATCCTTAATTCAATAGGGAGACGATACTTTATCAATTATAATATATATATAACAATTATTCTACCGATTATAATACAGTGCAAAAAATTATAGTTTGAACAAATATTAAAAGTAGGCGTATTAAAAAGAAAATATTACATTCAACTACTACTAGAAAATAAGGAATAATTAACAAAGTTTGATAACATGCAAAATGTCGTTTAATGTATCATTGGTTACAAAATGTCATATCAACGTTTTTTTTAAAAATATATTACATGTGACATTTACAAGTTGTTTTAACCTTTAAAAAATGGCTTTATTATTAATTTATTGATATTTAGTACTTTGCAGTACATTCGTGCACTGTGATCATATTGCTAAAAGTGCATTTTTATTGTGCCAACGTTGCATATAACCGCGATATTAATTTCCCATAAAACGCCCATCTAGCCTTGGCAAGAGAAGGCTTGATGGTGCATAGATGTAATTCTAATACAATATAAGTATTCTAAATTACAAATGCAATGAGCAAGCCAGTTTACTAACTCTGTGTTGTAGCTGTTAACAATACCCAGTAAATAAGCCATTAACAAGTGGTCGCAAAAATACTTGGAAACGTGTACTGATTATAGCCTGAGATTAAATGCTAAATAATAATCATTATACAACTATAAAGAACGAATTTGTATATATTAATAATAAATCTTAATATTTATAAAGGCTGAATTGAATGTATTCTCTAGTGATGGGAGTTGAAATAACAAGTTAAAATTTATTTAGTGTGCTAAAAATATTGCTGAGTTTTAAAACATATTTCTTTAAGAAATTCAATATTTTTGACAGAGAGTACTTGGTGGAATTCCATTTTAATATTTTTGAATAAAATAATTGAGTGATTTTCCACATTTTCGTTTTTATTAGTGACCGGTTTCGCCAACCTTTCACGTTGGTATTATCAAACAGAGTGAGATTTTATATAATAATAAGCAATTAGGTAAACAATTGTTAGAGGGAGAGGTTGTTGGAAAGAGAGAGGATGATTGTCAGGTGGTAGGGGCTAATGTGATTTTAATGTACCTGACAAGTGGAGGATTCTATATAATTGCAAAGTTTTGTGAACAAATGTTTTTTATATTAATGGGGTAATTATCTAAAGTAGTGGCTTGGTGTAGCAGCAGTTATCCTTATTTAAAAAAAAAATTAATAAAATAGCTTATTGATATTTTCTTTTACTACCACATACAGATATTCATAATTTTGGTGTAAAAAATCTCGCTGGCGCATTCTTACACTATCATAAATAATGCCTATAACGATCGCTTTTTATGCTGCTTTTATATTATTTCTTAATTTATTTGTAATAAAATATCATTTAAAAAAAATCAAAATTAAGTTAACAAGTAAAAAAAATAACAAATTGTGAATGGGAACATGAAGATTATTAAATTTTGCATTCACACAAGTAAGAATTCAGTGAAACCAATGTTTACAATCACACTTTAAATTTAGTTATAATATAATATTTTTAAATTATTAATTTG
Source organism: Atopsyche davidsoni (assembly GCA_022113835.1). Lineage (NCBI taxonomy): Eukaryota > Metazoa > Arthropoda > Insecta > Trichoptera > Hydrobiosidae > Atopsyche > Atopsyche davidsoni. The sequence goes on along the minus strand of JAILWY010000006.1, from coordinate 456,521 downwards.
TTTTTGGACATTTATGTTACTATATAGGCTGCATATCTCTAAACATTTCTAATAAATATCACATCATAAATAATAACTGTCCATAAGCCTGGGACCTTAGGCGAGAACACCTCAGAGTCAGGCAGTCCCACCTCCATTACGCGTTAGATATAGAGCACTCCAATAGCGGCCTGCCCTCGCCTATCATTTTACAAGAATACTGTGTAATTTTACTGTGATTTGCGCAGATAAGAAACTTATCGACTTACCTAATGACCGGCTCGGTTATTTAATAACAAAGTATATTTAATAACGCCGCGATATATTTTCTCCCTAACGTCGGAATTCCATTATATTTGCTCACGGCGGGCACTTCACGCTATTTTATCAAATGACTTACTGCATTTGTTAATATTCTTTACTACGTAAACACTGTAATTATAAGTTTCTACACTATACTAATTTACAATATTGTGCGTACTTTAGTAATTATTTGATTATTTTAACTGTTATTTGAAGTATACGTTTTTATTATTATTAACATATCACTTTTTTATGCACGTATAAAAACTTATAACCTTTAATAGATAAGCAACAAAAGCAGCCATTTCAGACGCAAACAAGAAACGTTGGCTGCAGTCTTCTCTCAATGCCTTCAAAATGAATTTACCTGAAAGTGCTTATGGTATTAATAAATATAATATTATTGCCGCTCAGTTCATACGGTACGAATACGCGTCTTATCTGAAACGCCTTCTCTGTAGCCGATATTCGATTGACTTGTTTCAAATATATAATTCAATCCGGGCGGTGCAGACCGTCGTTATTGTTGCATACAGCCTCCGCCAAAGGTAGGCTGTTAAGTTTTCATCAGCAGAAGTCATCAGGGCACGGACGCCCACGCACCGGGGACGAGAACCAGCGACATGCCCAGTACCTGCCAGCTTCCCGTATGAGATCAACGAGCCCCACCTTACATTACACAACTGAATAAATAAACACATCATTGTATTTTTTATAATATATTATTAAAAAAAATTTAAAAAATATATTCCTAAAAATATTTTTATAATTTAACAGTTCGACTGTGTCACTATAAAGCGGAAAAGTATTCAACCAATCGTTTCTAAAACTATGGATTAAATACTTAGTTATTAAATTGTTTTGTACAAATATATTTTTTATTAATAAAACACAGATTTTTTTATACAAAATTGAAAACTTTGGTTAGTTATTAATATTAAAATAAATAAATTAATAATTAAATTGAAATGGAAAATATTGTTTGTTTCTATAGATATCTAGCTCAGTGAATCTCATTTATTTTACTTCATATTCGTATACTGTATTGTTATATTGAAAATTCAATATTATATCATATTTTCTCGATGAGAAATTAATATTTTTTTACAGAGAGTACTTGGTGGAATTCCATTTTAATATTTTTGAGGAAAATACTTGAGTGATTTTCCACATGTTCGTTTTTATTTGTGACCGGTTTCGCCAACCTTTCACGTTGGCATTATCAAACAGAGATATGCCAACTCTGTTTGATAATGCCAACGTGAAAGGTTGGCGAAACCGGTCACATGTAAAAACAAAAATATTATTTTCTCGATCGTAAAGAGTAATTGATATTTTATTTATTTAGTTAATTTTACCAAATGAATATTTCTGTTGATACTAAATAATTGTCCGGGCAAAATAAAGTCCATGAATAAATAACTCCCACGCAGGTTTATCTGTAGATTACTACCAACGGTAATGAAACGAAGAGACACACTTATGCGGAGACTGCCAATTTGATTTTCAAACAACTGACGATTATATCTCTCCGCGGAGGAACGGGACGCCATACGGACCACAGGGTGATTCAGAAACAAATATAAAAGTAACAAATACATTTACTACAAATATTGGTCTTGAACGTCTTTACAAATATTATTTGTATAACATAAAGCCCGCGAAAAGCTATATTAGTAAGAAATGTGCTGGAGAAAAGACAAAGAACACAAATACCAATTAAAAGCTACGACTAGCTTGGGAATACGACTAGCTTTGGATTCTCCTTATTCACCAAAAAGAGTATCGGGTGAATTTGAATAGTGACCGTTATGGCCCAGAGTTGCAGGAGTTTCAAGGTTTCAACTCAAGAACGTGGTTCCAAAAAGGCTTGCCATACATCCAATCAATCAATTGAAGCTGTTAACGAATTATTCCCTAATAAGGTCATCTCACATAGAGGTAACATCAACTGGCCTCCCAGAAGCCCCGACCTTAGCCCTCTTGACTATTTCGCATGGGGATACCTTAAAAGTAGGGTTTATGAGAATAATCCGACGAACAAAACACCAGGTCAGAAATGGCAGCAATATCGAGGGCTATGTGTCAGCGTGTTATCAGCAATCTTCGTTCCAGATTAGAAGAGTGCCAGCAGCGTAACGTAGATCACTCTTTCAAAGTTTTTTTGCTAAAACTTTAATAATTAAATATTTTCCATCGGGCCCCAGTCCGTCCCTGGGCAGGGCCGCGGGAGCGAGAGACCTAATTAAGACCTCACTGGATCCTGCTTTCAATAGATGGCGATGCTGCAGAGCTCGAAAAATGGCGACCTGCAGTACCGGCGCGAGTACATCGGCCGCCAACATAATTGGACGTCCTCCGGCTGCCTCCATTGTCAAACCTTTTCTCATCGCATCGCGCCACAAGAAGGCTTCCTAATTCTGACAAACCGACTATACTTATATTCTAAAAAAATATTTCCAAATCACTAATGCTGTGATAGTCAGATTCGATCTCAAACGATTAATCTCTTATTGGACTTCATCTGAGTATAAATTTACATTAATTGAAAACCGATTAGTGACACTTACAATTATGTGCTAGTAAAGAAAAAGCTTATTTTACAAAGCTTTTCAACCTTAAAAAATACCATGCATTTTATTTGAACATGAGATACGTTATTCATCAGTTGTGTTAACCATCTTGACTGCGTAGTAAAGTGCACAGAATTTAAATTTACGCATGGTCACATCATCCAAAAAAAGTCTTCAAAGTGTTATTAGGTTATACGATAAAAGTTGCAGAATTGTGCTTCATAAACTGATGACGTCATAGTGAGCTTTTTAATTGCTATAATTTTGAAATCCTTTCAATTCTAAGCTCTGAGCAATATAGGACAGTTTTCGAAACCACAAAATAGTATTTTCGGGGTGTGTTGAATTTTGCGAACCCTCATTTTGAGAAACAGCTCCTCGCTTAAAGAAGTTGTCCGTTCGGAATATTTATGAGATCTAAGAAGTCGGAATATATGCTCGCTGGGGTCTCCGGTATACTGAATGAGGTGGTATAAACGAAGTGCCCGCGGAGACCCTAAAGTGCGCGATTTAATAGTTCACTTGGAAGAAGGCTGAGGAAAGCGGCCTTAATTAAACACGTACCTAATGCAGTCATGCAAGGCATCGCGTACTTATAAACTGCATCGGCCGTTCAATAGATGCATAATGAGACGATGCAAATTTTAATGGTATGTAATTAAATGCATTTTTTTAAAACCTATTGCAATTATTTACATAAAATGAAACTCATTTAATATAATGAATAAATTCAAAATCTGACTGTCGTAAAATATTTAACAATTCTAAGGTTTTTTTTAATACCTCAATGTGATTCAATAGTGTCAAGTACGTCTTTGTAAGTTGATGATTATCAGCAATAAATTTATAATTAAATATTGTAAGCAGTTAATCGAAGCACCGGTACAATGTTGTTACTTACGCAGTCCCTCACCTCCTTGCCTTCTGTTTTCTCTGGTAGAACATTGTTCGCAATGTGGGAGGTTTTAATACACCATACATCACACCATTAAACATTATTGAAAACCGGCGGCGCACCTGAATTAACATAAATATTAAATATATTTATCAAGCCTCGGCCTGAGCGACAGTCCTCGGCGGCAGGGACTCGCGGGAAGAAAGTAGTTCAAAGCCAAAAACCAAGCTTCTGAGATTTAAAAAAAACTCAATCTAATAATTTAGCTTGTATGATTTCCACGCATGATATTAAAAACGATAAAAAAATTAAACATGCATAATTAGACATTTATTTTCTAATTCAAGTGCCTCTACTCAGAGGAAGTTGGTGACGATTTCACTGAACACATGTTTGTCCTGTACTTCCGACTTTTAGCTTATAGCTTGTTAGCTTTTTTCAGTCCAATACCTACGAGTATATTCCTTAGATAACTTTAACATGTAATTCAATATAATATTTTTTATGACCAAGCGTTATGACCACAGGTAGATAATGCAGTACAACAATTTTTTTTTTTAAAACGTTTTAATCTCCAACAATTACTCTAATATGCTGATCAGGCAATCATATTTAAGTGCTTTTTTGTATTTGTTTCAGGAGTAGCAGCCCTCGCGCCGCCACTGCTCAGTCCGGTGAGTGGACATTTTGCGTTACCTAACAAACATAAAGCACGTCTTACACCGAGGTTTAACCCTTTGCACTCTTGTACTATTTTTTACTCACCAGCACCTTCTTAATTTATTACAAGATAAACACAATTTTAATTGTCTAATGTGTGGACAAGAAAAAATATTTCCACGTAGTAATAAAAATGTGAGTTGTCAGTGAAACGCAATACAACAAAATATCTCAACTGACAATGGTCAGTGACGTCCACTTCACGTGCGTGCAATCTTAGTAGACAGCTGAAATATGATTTAATTTATGTTTTAAAAATATCGTCGGTGTAAAAAATGGCATATCGAGCCACACTCGCCATGGGGGTGGTTAGGGTTAGTCATGGGGCCGCGGTCCTAACGCACTCCGCCTGACTGTATCTCAAATTATAATCTGACCAATAATGCAATGCGGCATTGTCACCTCTCACAACACTTGGCCGGCTCGACCACTTTCGAGTGACACCGCCTGTCAGCATAGCGGCTTATAATGTACACCAAACTTTACTTATAAATTAGTAACACTGTGACTACTTTTATATAATGTACGCCCAGCCCACCTGGGATCGCAAATATTCTTAAAAAACCCAGGGTACTTGTTTTTTATCCGACCCCCAAAATTTTATAAATGTATATGTACTCGCAGAGATAAGAATCTATCATATGACGATGAGTCCCGTTGTGGCGTTTATTTAGTTCATTGCAGATTTCCATGACCGCTCGATTCGTTGGGCTAGGTTAGGTTAGGTTAAAAAAAAAGGTTAGGTACAAGCTTTTTGGTGGTCGGATAAAAAACAAGTACCAAACCTAGAATACTTTGCATTGATAGTGTACTCACGCAAATACAACCGCAGTCACTGTGTGAAATGCGTATTTAGATACATAATCTTCATACAGATAACTCGAGCTTAGACGTTAGCGGAAATAAAAAAATACTAATTATACACTTAGCAGCCATTCACTGTTACACTTTTACGAAACAAGCACATTTAATGCAACAAGTGATAAATGCTCCAGCTTAGTTGAATTTAAGTACGGCAATAAAGGCGAGTAATCGAGATTATCACGCAGCCCCGGGGCCGGGTTCGAGTCCTGAGGAGTGATATCCGAGCGGAGAGGGCCGATCCCTCATTTTAAATATGTTATTACAGAGGTCATTTTTCAGTGAGGTCTGTTGGGGTTTCTGCCCGCCGGATCTCTGGGAGATACGAGCGCGTGAAACAACTTACAAATGGGAAAACCACACTATACTGGATCGGTCGTATCTCACTCAATAATTGAGATACAAGATGTGCGTAATAAATTATGATAATTTATCATTAGGTTATCGTTAAAGTAGTCGGGCTGGAGGTACGTGTTTCAAGGTGTAAGTCCACGACCCTACCAAATTATTCTCCTTTACAGAGTTATCATTATTTCTCAGAGTGTTTCGATGTGTTGAGTTGTTCGATTCTTTTACATATTTTGTGTTATAATTCATAAAATACAATTAAAATGGATAAAAGCGCCACAGAAAGTTAAACACAAGAAAAGAAAAACTTGCATTGAAAATATTCGCATAGCGGGTGGTTTCGTTTTTATTATTTTTATATTGTTTATAAATGGGTGTATTTAGTTTTCTAGTAATCATCTAAATATAAATGTATTGCTTTTCAAAAAAATTCTTTACATTTGCTCTATGTTCATTAACTGTAAGATTTACTCCAAATTATTACATATGTCTATTTGTTGATTAACGTCAATCAGATGAGTATTTATTACCCATTACGGGTTTATTATATTATTACTAATATGATTAGGCACATTAGTTCATACATAGAAGATGATTTAAAGAAACTCACAAAAATATCATCGTGATTTGTGTGGGATTGAAATATTGGTTGGCCTGGGCACATTGGTTCATATGTAGAGTATGATTGTTAAAAATTCTCTATAAACGGAAGTGATTCGTTAGTACAAGGGTTAATACACCGGTCATGTAAACCAGGGGATGTGGGTTCAAATCATACACTAATCACGATGATAGTTTTCTGAGAGTTTCTTTAAATCATCTTCTATGTATGAACTAATGTGCCTAACGTTTCATAGATAAGCTTTTCACCGAGTGTTTATTTTAATAATTTTGAATTGATGAACGGGTGTAATTTTATGAATTATCATAATTAACGTTGATTAACAAAAAAATTATGTCAGTATAAAATAATATATATGTAGTCATACATATATGTAAAATTGCACACTGAAAATGAATATAGGAGAAATTTTATATTTGAGAAAGTGACTAATGTGATAAGTTTTTTTTTTTAAATATATATTACAGTAAAATGTAAAATTCAGTCACATTTAAGAATTTCAATAAAGCCATAACGTTTGATGTTTTAAATGCTCGGGGCCGCAATGCATTTCATCTCCATATAAAGGCGCTGCCTGCCCCGCGCAGCAGGAAAGTTCACTAATTAATTACGAGTGTGCGATATAAACCTCGCCGGGACCCCCGCGGGCACGCCGGGGATTAAAACCTCCACCGATGAAGGATAAACTCCGCTAAGGAGCTGATAAAGCTGCGGAGACAAACTTTGACTGTCCTTTTGTGGATCACAAAAAAAAATTATGAAAAATACTTAGGGTTGATTGAAGTTTTCAGTTCTCCGATGTGTCGGTTTAACCATCTTCAGGGACTTTGCGCTGAAGAAATCCAACTCAACCCTTATAAAGATAATATCACCGTATTCAAAACAAATGAACTGATAATTCATATTACCAAAGGTTAGAAAATTTCATTAAATTATTTTAAGATTTGAGGATAAAAACGACCATTCACAAATATTTCTCGTAATCGCATAGTTGTTGGATTATGTTCATATATTTTAATACATTTTATTTGCACACTAAGCAATATTTAAATAAAACAACAAACAAAGTCGATTACTCTCAATATTCCAGTTTGTTTTACATTACTTTATAACTAAGTCTTATTTAAAGAAACTCAGAATTGTTTAAAATATCAGATTCAATCTTCATTGATAAGCAATGAATCAAAGGATTCTCAAGAAATTTGATGAAATTTCTCAGCCTAGTACTGGAGACAAAATAGCAAACACAGCATAGCCTGCGAGGATATTTTGTTGAAATGAATTGAACCTACTGGAACACGTTCACTATATAGACCGACAAATAATAATCACAACCCCCAAACCGACTCAAACTTCAAAGGCAGTTCGGATCACTCCGTTTCGTTTGCAGCAGCGTGAAAAGCCTCCAGGGTACTTGCGTGATAAATTATGCAGCAATATTCTAATAACGCCAGTTAGAAGTAGATCCGCTTAACACTCCCGCGGGCGCCTCCGACGTGTTACGCTATAATTGCAGATTTATCAGTGACTCACTTTATGATGGCTCTCACCTGGGAACACGCGCCCTTTGCCAGCGACACCTCTGGCTTAATGAGATGCACGCTACACCGGCGGGTGCCTAAGTAGCTACTTAGTCTAAACTCACCTGAACTTTTAGGCTAAGTACATTCTAATTAATCACGCTAGACCGGTTTAATTTGTAATTCTACATGCTTAAACAATCGAAAATGTCCAAACACCAGTAAATTTTTTGTAACAATTAAAATAAATGGCAATTATAATAAAAACATATTCAGAGCCTCTCCTATCGTCTTCCTCAGCAGACAGGCGAAGTGTCATGGCGGTTCTCGGTAAAACGCCATGTTTTATTTTATTTGCCACGGTTGTTTGCGAAGGCCTTGCTAATAAGGCTGTCATTCTGTTTATGCACGGATTTTAAATTCAAAAATATGCTGCCAAGCATTAAATTAACGCGAGAGATATTTTAAATAGCAAAAACATGCGTAAACTCATATTAGCTATCAATTTCATATTTCTTGTAGTATATGATCACAATTTTATATGCAAATATTAATTTTTGCGTGTTCATTGTGTAATTATAAAATTATTTTACACGTATTGCTTTCGGGACGGGGATCGAACCTGGATCCAAAGTCAGCGGTTTATTAAACCAACCAATTGAGAAGCATCAAAAAAATACGTTGTCAAGATTGAGAGACGATCCAGGACCAGTATTTTTTCAGATATGTGTAGTCAGCTTTTGTTCATAGGTTATTCTTCTTCATGGGGTTGGCGACCATCTCACTATGCATACATTTATACTTGATTGATGTTTATAGTGTTTATGTAGGTCTCCGGGTCTTTCTACACCTGAGGTTAATGGTTGAAATGAGATACTTTTACGAATGCCTCCAGCTATTTGTTCCCTTAGTATCATTGATATAATACAAATGAACGGATTATTTCCCTTGACGTGATGATAAAACACGCATCGTAATGCAGTCGCTTTCGAAGGCTGTATTTTCTGCCCTTTCTGCTAACTATTTCGTACTCTTGTAAGCACTGCTTAGCTGCCATTGTGGCTTATGTGTAATCCAATTAGCCGATAGTTTCGCACAGTATTAATTACTGTAGCGGTGTCCTTCTGCCAGCACGACAGGTTATGCCCGATGGTGGATGTTTGTTCGGCGAAGGATTCCTCGCACTCGGTACGTGACTAATCCGTTTATAAGTACAGTGCCCGCGCCCGTACAAATTATGTTTAAATCATACGTTGCGGATCATGTCGGCAATTAACTGCAGGTAAACTGGCGCGAGCGTGTGCCCGTGTTGCGGTCTGCTTCACATTTTTTATTTTTTTTTTAATAATTCGAAATCAGATCGAAGCCTTTTTGCAGAATAATTAAAATTCATACATTGCTATTTAACCATTGGGAAAGAAGAAAGAAGTTCAAAAGTAAAATTTACGCAATATTTAATATTCTTCTCACGAGTTTGAATTCCTTTCGTTTTAATAACTTTAAATGCTTAATTGATTGGCATGCGTGCCTGCAAATATTTTTTTTCGTGTGTCTAGCATATACTTGATATCTGAAGTTTTAAATTTATTTATATGGTGAAGTGGAAAATTACCGCAGAGCCATCAAATATATAAACGTCAAGAGACTTTATAAAACGCGTAAAAAATAAACTAATGTTATTTTTATACGATGAGCCAATAAAAGTAGTGGTATAAAAAAATCTGATTTATTTTATTGAGTTTCTTTGAATCTGTACAGTATTACCACATTCTGAAAAAATACATGACGTTTAGGTTGGCTTTTGTGAGTATTGAATCTGTTTTATTGACGGCATAAACGTATCTGACGAAGAGTTATTGTACGCATTCCCATACTGGAGTCCCGGCGGCCTCACAATGGCTCGGGCCGCTTTCATTCCCTCGTAACAGAAGCTGCGAGCCTCACAGGTAGCATCGCAAGAAACCAGGTAATGATACAATACATTTTTGCTCAATCATTATTCGATCGATTTTCAATCTCGTTTATTAGGTTTCTTCAGCTGCCAATTGGTAGCTCGGAGAACAGCCTGGTTTGGAATAAATGAGACTATATCCGTATCGTGGTTCAGTTTACTTGATACTCTCAAAGCTCGAGAACGAAAATATAAATTATTCGTAATATATGCATCTAATTTTCATTAACAGGTGCTATTTTTGGTATTAAATAAATTTGATTGATATAATAAGTAACTTTAACCCTTTTCCTATTTAACCTATTCTAAGACTTTATAATCGACTTTTCGTTTGCTAATGCCAACGTGAAAAGTTGCCGGAACTGATCATCAATAAAATCACTAAGGCATTTAATTTTATAATCATTACTAAGATTTTTTGGAACAAACGCACTGTTTCACAATTACCTGTTATCACATTTTACGTACAACGATTTTTTAAAATAAAATCTGTTTGATTATTCTGACATGTTATATTAAAATATTATGACATGAAATTGTTCAAAATATTTTTTTCTATCAACAAGTATATATTTTTTAGTTACTATAAAAAATTATCCATCAGTGTGATAACTTGTATAAATTGAATCTATCCTGAGGTTTTTTTTTACTTTGGTTTGTTTTTCTTAGATTTCCATGCATATGATGATGTGCTAATGGAGATAAATATTAATAAAAAATTAGAGAGATATTGGGCACCCTGTAGTCCCGTTAAATCGGCGTGATTTGCAGTAACACTTGCGTACAAGCGCACAGCGCACTGCAATTGCATTCACTATCTTTGTACATAATCAGATCAGGAACGCATCCTGATGCACTCGACGTAGAAACAGCCATTACTTTCCAAGGATATTATATTTAGGAGACTCAGCTTTGACACATCAGTATTTATTTTACTCCAATAACAGATACCTCCATTGAAACAGAATCTTCAATTGCCATATACAGCGCTTTTGAATAACAAGATGTGAATTATCATGTCAGTCAAATTTTAAAACCAGGCTCTCATTCGTTTTTGTTTGCTCGTATACGATTTGTATTGACATTGCAAAGTGGTTGTATTTAATTATAAAGCCTTTTCATGCTGTAGGTTCTGAAACACCTCTCGCTTGTACTCATATCTCAGAAGAATGGACTCTGAACGAGGCACCAAACTTGGCAGTAAGGTCCGATTCGAAATGATCCTAAATGGAAGGGCAGCGGTTGTATGTGATTCAATTACACTTCGGTGGGAACGCGAGGAACAAGGCTTTACACAATACTAGGCCATAGATCGCACAAGGTGTTATTGTAAATCTAAACGATATAAACTACTAACTACGGAATATGGACTACTAAGTTCATTTTCCTTTTACGTACTGGTTCTAGAGGCACTTCAAAAGGTTTTAAAAAAAACTGCATTCGTAGTAAAGATTCATATTATTTTATTTTATGGTTAAAAATAATACGTGTTAAGTGTCTGGTATCACCAGTTAAATACTATTAATATGAGACGTCCAAGGTTCTCGGTTATTTTTTGCAAAATTGTAAGCAATTGTTTTATCTCTCCTGAAATTTAATATTTATATGAGAATAGAGTTGGCGGTACTCATCTTTATTTGAAAAAATATGGCGTTTGAAACATTATGAACATAGGGAATTTTTACCATTAAGTTAGCAATAAAGTTTTATATATTGGATCCCAAATACCCATTTATCAAACATCTAGTTTTCAAAATTTTCACATGTTTACTATGTGGTAGATGTGATTAATGTACAAAATACTGGTAATGTTCAGTGCATAGAAGTGTTACATAAACGTACTGGGTGAACCAAAAAAGCTCTGGATGAAAAGAAACCTAAGTGATGATTTCTCGCATTCTTTGACAAGTCCACAGTAATTTCCCCGTCCGTCATTCAATGCCGCGCTGCCTTTTCTTCTGTCATCCATCTGACGCACTTTTTACGTACTCGCAATGTTGGTCGGCCGCACCAGATACAATGTACTGAGCAGGGATACTCAACCATTGCCAGTTATCAATAAAATTTATATATATATTATTTAATACATCAAACAGTAGTGGTAGTTGTAAGCACTAAAGAATCCAAAGGCCGACTAAATGTTTTTTATTTTTTTTTACTTTAACAGATTTATTTTAAATAATGAGGAATTTGTTAATCAAGCCATTTTCTAAGAGTCGATAACTATAGTAAAATATATATACATACAAAAAATTTCAAAATATTACGTATCAATATAATTTTAATAGTGGTTTTTTAATAGAATTAATATTTTTAATAGAATCGATTCAAAACTCAGACACCGTGGTGGTTAAGCAACTATTGCAACCCCTTAATAACAAGGTTATTAGAAATTTTTTTTTTTAATATTTACGTATTATTTTTAATCCTAAATAAATTTACATCTATGAAAGTCGGTGAAGTATGTGTGAATTTATAATAATTTATATTTTGTTTACTCTCCCATTGGCTGCTTCGTCTTCTGTTCTTGAGATTGTATTCATAAAATACAATAATTTAATTTTTATATTTTTTTGTTTGTTCAACTAACTCGAAATCTAAATAACGCGTTTAATATAACAAAGTGGTTATATTAAAGTTTAATAAATTATTAAACCTTGTATTGTGTGTATCGTGCTTCGATGGTTACGCAGCCCTGCCATAGAGACGCGGTGTAATTGTACAATATGGCAATTGGTCATGCAGTAAGACACAACGAAACTGGAAACATGAACGGCCCAGCCGGAATGTCGGAAACAAAACGAATTCAATCGGACTTTTTGTGACTGACGAGGTCTAAAGGATTTTAATTACTGCCACAAAAAATGTTCTGATTGAATAACTGTTTATTGTGTTGATCTAATTTGATATAGACAATGCCATGTGACCCCCGAGATAATAGCTACACTAAAGGAAATAGTTAAAAAATACAGTTCATACATGCAAATAACATTGCCTCATATTTAATAAAAAAATAACACTCAATTATTTGCATTTTTTTATATAATACTATATACACTCAAAATGATAATTCACTTGAATTTGACTGCAATAATAAGATGTTTCAGTGATTTAAAATTAGGTTAGTTTGAAGCTTCAGATTCCAAACCCACTGTACAGCACTGGCAAACAGCAAGTACTGGAGTGGTCCATTCTTTGTTTCGACTTCGGGTAACACTTCAATCAACGTCGATCTCGGAATCGAATCGACAGAAATGGGTTGATAATGCAAGTCTTTGTCGGCTTTTTTAAAACATTTGATACCGAGTGAAAACGGATATCGAAAATATCTCGTTCTAAAACGTCTACTGTTTACACCAATTTATTTCAAAACGTATTTTTTCTTCACTCTATTTAAATACTCATTGTATTCAATCTAAAAATAAAAAAGAGACGTAGATTAAATTTCAAAATAGTTATTAACGTCATGAGAAAATTAAAAAGAAATGACAGTTTTAGTAAAGTTCGTTTAAAAAAGTTTTAATTGAAATATCTGGTTCAATCGTATTGTGGGATTCTTTATTGAGTATATCTGCATCAGGAAATTTTCCGTGTATAAATAATACTCAATACTAAGTGTATAAAACATGTATAATATAATTTATTTTTTGTGTTTCAAAATACACATATCTCGACGAGCCTTCAAATCCCTGGGCAATCTATGCATATTTAAACTGCACAAAAAGTCCATTACAAGGCTTGTGTCAGGGTCAGACCCCGTCAGTCAGGGCCGCTCTTCTCGGGGCTGCTTCCCTCAGGACTGCTCCCCTCGCCCCGAGCCACACTTACTGTCCCTAACACCTTCAACGAAGCACTAAAACATATTATAACTTATTGAAAACTTAAATTTTTTCAATACATATATCAATAATACAGTAAGATCGAAGTTAAGTCTTTTGAGCATAAATGATATGGGTAACTTTTTATACTTTCTACACGTTGAGTTTATTATAGTTTTAGCATGACTAGTTTCGACCAACAGACTTGGTCATCATCAGATGCAGAACAAAACTAACAAAATATTCAAATACGTAAAGAAAGTACTCATATCATTAATACAAAATGGATCTTCACCAAACAAATGCCTTGTCCCTCAACAAGATTAAGTCTTTTTGACTTAACTTCCTCCTTCCAATGCCCCTTTTTCCTTCGATTTTTCCTTGGACAATCAACTGGAGGATGCTATATCTATTGTTACGAATAATTTGGTCAAATTCTGTGTATCTCAATTAGGTCAACCCATCGTATTTTAACGATTCTCCTATACAGCCACATTTCTGCCGCCTCAATTTTTTGCACAGTAGCTGTCTTGTGTGTATAAGCTTCGACTCCACAGACGACATAACATTTGGTGAATCTCCAGCAAGATTTCAGTGTTATATCTCATGGGCACAGTACTCTAACTATTCCTCGAGTTATTAAACGTACTGCGAGCTATCTCAATCCTCATCTTAATTCAACCAGCTGTCCAAATACTTTAATCTTTGAATTCGATGCTGATATTGAGTCAGACCATAATCTAGTGAATATAAAATTTTGTTTTTTTTTTTTTTGATGAATAAAAAGCTCCGTTTAACCTCAATCAGCCCCGCGCCACTCGGGTTGCCGAGAATTAGCATAAGCATATTTAGCGGCGGGCATTAGCAGCCGGCCGGGGTGTTTGCTTGACGCGCGGTTACTCGTCTCTCTCCCGCGGGACGTTTCTCATTTCCCTTTTTAAAAACACTTGTTATTTATTATATAGGGATGTTCAATAAGAAAACGCGATTTATAGTCTCACCGATGCGCCTGGTCGCATTCTCAGGCAGAGCGCGGCTCTATGCACTATTTACAATGAACAAAAGATAAATCACTTTCACAATTTCACAATTTATCACAATTTACCTTCTTGTTTTGTTGTGTTATATCTCTTAAACTTCCCCGCTTTCCCCATTCTGTTTCTTGTGCGTGGCTACCATTCTGTACCCTGAGTGTGTGTAATGGATAGGTAATGGAGCAGTGGACTTGGAATGATTGTGGAGGGATGTGCTCTGGATGTACCCATGAAGTAGTTTGATAGGAAAAGATTTGAATTTGTCGCTATTTTTACAGTAAAGTTTTGGGTTAGGTTTGATTGTTATTTAAAAAATAACAATCAAAAGACTAAAAACTGCGTTTTCTATTTAATTCAAATCTTGCGTTAATTTTGGGACATCCTTTATAATTGTATTGTATTGGGCAGCAGCAACATAAAACTGCGGTATTGAAGGACCCGGGAACCCACTACACTATGTTTCCCATAGAAAACCATGAACACTAATTCAGAGATGGTCGCCAACCTACTCTGAGGATAGGCACCCGATGAAGATGAAGAACCTCTTAAATATTTATCTATGTTATCTAGTCTTTAGGGTTTCTTTACACATAATTTTCCGTACACTATCTCAATAACCTGAATAAATCTTGTTACCTGAGCCGCACGTTGTGAGCACCATAATCCGGACGCACTACCATGGGAAGTATTGTAAATTAACAAAAAGGAAATAAAGAATCTTAATATTTTTTTACAAAGGCATTTGAGTGAAATGTACTTAAATAATCGACGATTGTATGAATTTACGTTTTCGACTTCAAAATATTTTTGAGACACTAAAAATATTTTTGTTCACTTATCAATATTAAACTCCAAATCCCACAAAAAAAGTCATCGAGTAATAAAATATTCACCCTAAAACAAATATGATATCCAAGCCTTTTAGCTATACACGCTTGCCGTTTAAATATGTAATAAAACGAACTTATCGAGGCTGTCGTGGATAATTCATAGTTTTATGTGAAGGTCAGATATTTCTATGGGAGTGTATGGTTTATGGGATTATTTGCCCTTCGCACGTGAACCTCCCCCTGCCCCGGTATCGCTCAGGAGATGGCTGGAGGGCGCGCACACCGGCAGGTCGGGTGTTGAGCAAAAATGCAATAACTATGTGAGTTCCTCCATCACAAGCGGTGTCATGTTACTATATAATAATATGATTATTATATTATTGCTTTATAATACATAAAAATAAAAAAAATCTAATTAAATAATTTAAACACCACATTATTGATTTTACTACACAATATTTATGACAAAATTATAAACACTTTACTAAGCTGTATATTTGAAAATACTATGACTCATATTACACCCTCAATCGTGGAAAGGTTCAAAAATGTATATTTTATATTATAATATGATTTGTTGGCATCAATGTGAATATATTGATTTTTTTTTTGGATTCTTCGGGGAGTTGCTAAAAAATGCACCGTCGGTATTGCTCCTTTGAGAAAAACGTGTCTCGCATATATATTTGTTAAATGAAAGAAATTAATTGTAGATATTTTAAAGTGCCTTCAAAAAACGGAGACATATACAATAGTTACAATAGTTGACTCACCATATTATAGCTTATTGTAATCCCTTGGACAAGCGGGTTTCTAATTTTAGTTGTAAATACATTTAAAAATAATGGGAATAAATAATACTAAAAGAGCCAATATAAGTGTGTTTATTATTAACAAAACAAAGAATACAAGGTTTGTAAGTAAGTTATACGTCTCCTGAGTATACGATTGAAATAGAACGTTATCTACATAGAACAGGATCTTCCCTAAAGTGAGACCTCTGAAGATATGCAGCATAGCAAAAGAGTAGGCCTGGTACCAACAGGGTGGTTAGTAAGCTAAACTAAGTATATTACAATGATATTATACTTATAAGACCAATATCTCTAATTGACCACATCCCCAATTCGTTTTATACATTTTTATTAAATGAACTAACCCTTGCTTGTATCTACACACACCCTATATTATACAAAGTTATTTAAACATATTAGACCACGATCACGTTAGTCCCGACCGATGTCGGCACTAGAGTGGTCGCAGCCTTAACCGCCAACTTGATAATGAAATCTAAGTTAAAATTACATTCATTATTCTTATACTGTAAGTAATCATTATTTCATTTGTGATGATATCCACGAAAATAATGTAAACATTAAGATTATAGTATAGGTTAGTACTAAAACGCGTTTAGTTCAAAACGGTGTTTTTTTAAAAGAGATTGTAATATTACATTATTTTTTAATAAAATAAAACACTTTAAATAATAACTGCCGAATGATGATTGTAAAACAAAATAAAAGCGAGCATAGTTTTCTTCACAGATCTCTTTATCGATGTTCGGAAAATCATTAAACAATTAACTTCTAACCTCGTCTTCATACTAAATACACGATATTCAAGATACAACATTTGTTTCAAAAACCCTTATTGTTTATGAAAAATGGTTCAATATTATATCCTAGACTTAAGCAATGATCAAACGCTATGCCATAAATGCGAAATGACCTTAACCGAGTTGATTGGACTGTACGATCCAATTAAAATATAACCATCTAAAAAAAACCAAAACTCTTTTTAAAATGCTGTGATTGTAGAATAATAATATAAAAGATTCGCCGTTTTATTTAACTACCATATTAAATGTAAAAAAAAACAATTATATAAAACAATAATGTGCAAAAAACAATTTGTAGTCAAAGTATTACTTAACACGTGCATAACTTGTGCAATCTCAAGTAGAGTAATAAGAAAGTTTATTTAAAGTTAAGTTGAAATAACGAAAAGTCGACAAATCCGAAGTGTTTACAAGTAATATTAAATATTCGATTAGCTTATATAAAAGTAACCCAAACGGAGGTGCAAACTCGAAGTACAATGAAGAAGCCCTAACTTAGAGTGTGATTATTTTTCTAATCTATATTTATATAAAATTCACAAACGTAAAGTAGATCTTCTATAGAAACAAACATTATGTTTTTTTTATAATATACATATATTTTGAGAAAATGCTACCTTGTTCGTATGAATAGACTTACAAAAAAAAGTTTCAATCTACAAATAATATCACATTTAAAAAGAAAACATAGATTATTCTATTTAAAATAGTGGAAGAACCTCAAATTTGTGATGCAAATTATTTTACAATTATAGCTTTATTCCTACTAAAATTATAAATTCTTCTAAAATGAGAATTATACAACTCATTTATAAATATCGTACAACAAAAGTTATAATTGTCGCCTACAAGCATGTATATATTTATATTTTCCAACAAAACTTTTTACTGGGCGCTACGACGTCAAGCAAAAAAATATTCTTTTTTTTTTTTAGAAAATTTTAACAAACAGCGCAATTATTTTTTATCACTATCTATCATTATTATCAATCCAATATAATATAATATTTGAGGAATATTATTATTTTTATTACATTATTATTATTTTTATCGTACATATAACTTTAAATTGAAACGAACATTTCTATGAAAACTTAACGTTTGTTATAATATTGGTGAATTTTTACTTCTTGTGTGGCGCTCGCGAAACAAACAGTGTTTACAGGAAGTTGCCTGAAAAACAAACAGATTCTATTAATAACATTTCAATACAAACTGTCACAAACTATCTTACGGTAATTATCATGAAAAAGTAAAGCGCCTACTCATTAAATATTATTTTAATAAAATATTCATTTTTAAACAATTATGTACAAATGCCATATTTTGATAAAAAGTAAGTAAACTTCAAATAATTTGTTTACAGAAATATTATAACAAGTGAAATAAATGAATGCATTTTTGTGGTTGTGACCTTTAAAAAGATTTAATATATCATTTTTTGTTTTGGAGCACATTTCCAACGCTTCTGAAAATCTTTCAAAACAAATACATGACTTACTTATGTACAATGTACATTCTTTACATAACAACGTTTCTTATATAAAATACTTACCACTTTATTACCTATTCAGTCCGGAGTTAATAAGCTTTCAATAAAAAAAAACTTCTGAACAACAAGTTTCTTACTTAATATAATTTACAACAATTCACGCTAGACAATGTCAATGATAACATTTAAAGCTTTTTAAACAATAACATCTGTAGCTAACACGTTTAACTAAATAACATCTTAACATTTATGTTACACCTAACATTTCTAAACGATGCAATTAACAGCAATAAACTCATTTTGTTTAAAACATTATATTAACTGTTCAGTACTTGTTGGTATTGTTTTGTCAGTATAGTAGTTGAAAAGTAAAAAAAAACATTCAAGGCTCGATCAAAAACTTGAATATTTTTATTACTTTAAAGTTAAAATATAATTTATTCATATTTTATATTTATAGAGTATTTTGTTAAGCAATAGAGGTTATATTTTTTTAATAATGGTTTGAATAATTTTGACTTCATGTGCGCTTTTTATACATATTGTAGGTCTCTTTTTAATATAATATATTTAATACCGTGAAAAATTCATTTAAAAAATACAAAAATAGTTATTAGTATTTTTAATTTAAATACAGTCTTGCTAGTCGCAACTATCTAAAGTTATTTTTATATTGGATTTTAACCTGTATTTTTTAACTCATACTCAATGAAGGAATAGGAAAATTGAGATAGATAGAAGAGAGTTTGACTGCAACCCTTCAAAATTGTGAACCATATTTATTTTACCTTTATTTAAAAAAATATTTTTAAGCATAGGTTTAAATACTGTCGAAAATAAATGGATGTCACGGTTTTGTTGTGCTTGCGCGTTTACTTCGTCAGTCGATTGTGTTTGGGCCTTTTGAACAAATTTTTTTCGATTTCGTAAAAAGGTTTTGAATGGATGTGGTTCACAGTCTTAGGCTTGCAGTCGCAGAAGGGGTCGTGTCACACTTACCGGCTTTAGTCGGCACTACGTCCGTTTTGTCGTTACCGTCCTCGGCCGAGGGCATCCCAATATGTAAGTCGCCCAAAGCCGCAGTGCCACGGTAACGCACTAATTCAACATTGCTTTTATATTGTCACCTGCAGGCGACAGAGCAAGGCGATGGAAGAGAATGAAAAAAAAAACGATCGGTGATGAGAAGGCACCGTGGTGTGACGTCACGTACCTAATTAAGAAACTTTGTGATACATACGAGAGTGTCCGTGTGTGTGAGTGATGAAAAGAATCATGTTTTGTTTAGTGACACTGTTTAGAATACCTTCTGTTTATTTGTAAATTTTTCAATTTCAAAAATAAAAAAAATACGTAAAAAATTTTTTACTTTGTTAGGCTCTTCGTGCTCGTGGTGATTCGGTGTTAAAAATTGTTTTTAGAGGTCCGTTAGAGGTCACACCACGTGATCTTTCGTCCCATAAGCTTAAGGTTAGCGAAGCGACGATATTCATAGAAACCGAGTATAAAAGTAACATGAATATTACAATAGACTGAACAAAAAAAGCATGACGAAGAGACAGAGAAATGGTCGACTGAGAATGGAAGAGTTAGGAATATTCACAAAACTGCCAACAAGTTGTTTTAAAACATTTTTTTTTCTAAATTATCATGCCTTTTAGCTTTTACACACATTTTTTGTCGCTAACTCTACTGGTCTAGTGATGTATTTTTTTACAGTATGAGTTGTGAAAGTTGATACAAGTTGATGTGTGGAAGTTGTGAATCGTTTTAAATTAACTTTTGTATGAAATTTTTATAATTTTTTCAGTAGAGAACAGTACAGTACAGATTGAAATATATTATGAAGCAGATATTACTGAAAATATGTATCATTACCTAAAAAATGTAATTTTATTGACATTAGTATCTGCGACCATCACATTTTAAAACAATCGTTTATTGAAAACACAGGTCTTTGTAAATATGTTTTAATAGCGTAATATTTTGCTTGGTAATTTTGTAAATAAGGCTGAAATCTATTAAACAATATGTTTAAGGCTGATATGATTTAAATTAATCATAAGAAAATTTAATTTTCTCAGAATAAAAATTATACATTAAGCTTTAAAATAACATCAAAATAAATGTACAGCTCTAAAAAATTATCCTTTATTTGGATTCAACGACAAAAGTTTACAGTTTTTTTTAATAAGATATTTGCACTCTTTTATTATAATTTCAAGGGTTTATTTTATTTTTATTTTGAATTTAAAAAAAAACGATAAGCTTTGAGATATGGTCAAAATCATAATCTAGTGCATTTAGTTCACAAATAGTATCTATTTTTTTTTATAAGAAATTCTAAATATTAGGCAGTATTACGACGTATAGATGAGTTTTTAGTGTTGACTATAATAACCGAGTGTGTGACGCCATTTTGTGACATACTTTTTATCTTTAATATCCATGCATTAGTATATTAAAAGGTGCAACGATCTTATTATATGGCGTGTGATGTATTTATCGTTGAAGGTATGAAAATGATAAAAATATTCGGATGATTTTCTATGATTTCTATTGTTACTTTTTTACTTTGTTTCATACATTTAACAACAATAAACATTATTAGTTACCCTAGAAGAGAAGTATGTTAGTAACATTGAAAAACACAGTATGAATATTTATATTGATTTGGTGAGAGTAAATACAGTTAAGTCAGTGCTATTTATTTCATTTGTGGTTTGTATGTAGTTTTGTAAGGATTGTTGTCTGATTTGGTTCAATATGTTTTTTTTTATATGTTTTTATTAATATATCCATGCAGTTGCATATTTGTACTTTAGGAAACGATTTCAAAAGATTTAAATAAGCTTTTGATATTAAAAAAATAACCTTAAAAGTTTAAAATTTCGTTTTTACTTCACAATAACAAATTAAGCCCAAATTTCGTGGTTTCTACGATCTTTCGAGTTTAAATTTAATTTAGATGATATGCATTATGTATAATACTTTTGATTATTTTTTTATTTAAAATTATAAACAAACAACCAGATTGTTTTTAGTAAGCGTACAGCATGTCTTTTTAGGAAATTGAGAGAAATAATATTTATTAAAAAGTCTACGAAATACTTGAAATCTGTGGAATGTTATTGAAAATTACTGAGAAATATATAATGATAAAAAATTAAAAATACAGTTATTTTTTTATTATACAATATGTCTCAAAATAGATATTGTGAAGTCAGTAAAATAATTTTAGCATTTTTAAATATATTAAATAAATATCATCTTTTTAAAATGTAAATTGAACAAGTCATCTTTCAATCATACAATAGAGAAATCACCCAAAACTTTATTAATGTTTTTAGCGTCATTTTATAATTTATAAAATTAAAACTTTTAACTAAAAGTTGACTTCCTCGTATCACAACACATCTGATAATATATATAATAGAATTGAATATTTAAAAAAAAGTTTTCAAATTAAAACTACGGTTAGCGTAAAATAAAAACTTAGCCCACAGCATGGAAATTGTAAGCGGTCAGAATTTTTTACGTTTATTTATTTTGCATATATTATGTATCCTTTCTATTTTATATATTATAAACAGCATACATATCAAAACTTTGGTAGATGATATTCATTTTCATATATAATTAGAAATAGTTTCCTAGTGTACTTATTAACGACTAGGACAAACACTTCACGTTTTGTCTATACTTTAGAACAGTCAGCACTCCTAATTCTGATAACAGTTACAGGACTTGTCCTTCTTCAGGAGAGTCCGCAGGCTTTACGACATTTTCCAGTGAGGTTCTATGACAGAGATGCTCACAATAGATTTACAGGGAAGGCTTCTAACAATACAAACGACAACAGTTCTCTTTTTTTCTGGCATGAAAGGGTCAACAGGTAGGCGGCTTTTTAAACTATGGAAAATATGCAACAATCAATAGAATTTAAATTGATATTATTATTTTGTACTTGTTTTTATAAAACATATAAATCAAATACACGGTTATTTGATTCAGATACAAATATTTATTTTAAAAAATTTTCTCTTTGTTTTACACAATTTATAATCTCAAAGTTTAAATTTTCTTTTGTGATTAATTTTGCATTATATAGTAAAAAAAACCACTTTTTATAATGCTTACATCTAAATATCATTATTTTAAATATATAAATAATATGAGATTAAATTTATAATAAAATTAGTCTCTTTTTTCTTGGTCATTTTAGAGTCTTTTTAAGACTGTTTTTCTATACGAATCGTAACTAGAAGTTAGCACCAATTTTTGTGGAATCGTTCACAAATTATCAATAGCCGTTGTTTATTTTTTTAAATTTAATTTTCCTTAGTTTAACCAGTCGCACACAAAGCAGATAGACATAGGCGAAGCACGGGTTGCCAGTCGGAACACTGATTATACACAGTCAGTAACAAGGATGCGTCTAGAAGTAGCGCGGAGGGAGTCTTACCGAACAGAAGGCCAAGGATGACGACACCGATCACGCCCATGATGATCATCATCTGAAATCATTAAGTCATGATCCTTAGTTACTTCCGTATTCAATAAATTACACAACCCGGATAACCATACCGCATAATTTACATCAAAGAAACATAGCAACACAGTCATTAAATGATTAAATGTGTTCTTACGTTTTGCAACTTTTGTTATTAGGACGCTGCATTTTTAGGTGTTATTAAATCTAGTACTGAGGAAATCTTTAAAGAATTATAAAAATGACAAAAAAACACCATACAAAGCGTTCTAGCAATCATTAACTTTTTTGATAAGATGAGAAAATTAATGTGCCGTTTTTAACGTTCAACTTCAACTTTAATAAAAATTTAAATAAAATGCAATAAAGTTTTTTTTTTTCAATAATCCTTTTAAATCATAAGCCATTTTATAAACAAACACTCATTAACTCTTAAAAATATTAATTTTACTGTTTATGTATTTTTAACTAGATATAAGCAAAAATAGCTTTAAAAAAAAGCATTTTGATTACCTTAAGATTCTGCAGCCAAAATTTGTTTTTTAATTTACCGGCCTGCTGTTCGAATTGTGACGCACCCTGCTGTAAGGCATCTGAAAATATAAATCATTAATTAAATTAAATGAATAGTACATTTGGCAGTACACCATGTTGTATAACCTTGTTTCAAGACAAATACATTTTATGGATCAGCAGCTAGCAAAACTAAAAAAAATTGGCAGTCTTTGGTGTCTGTTTACCTCTCGGGATGGTATTGATTTTCGGAATGAAACAGAATACAAAAAAATCTACTAGAAGAACAGATTATTTGTTTTTTAGGGGTATATTTTTAACCCAGATAAAATACGTTACTAATGGATGCGTATATATAGACTTTCTAGATGAAAAAACTCTCTGCAGTGACATCATATTTAAAGGTTAACAATTTCAGAGAAAATATTAGAAAATTTAAAAATCAAATACAAGTGAAAATCAATCAATACTCAATGATTTAAAATTTGGCCATGTAGGTAAATCTTCAGAAAGTATTGCATACGCATTAGAGTTCCATGGCATATCCTGAAAGAACGTAGCTGTATTCTAATTAGATTAAAATAACCCTCGACAATGTTTTTATATATTCTGATACTTATAGTAAATTATGTAAAATATAAAATTTATATTATTATATTCAAAGAAGCACGTTTACTTAAAATGTCGTTAAATGACGTCATAGACCACTTTCATCAACGTCATCAAATTGTATTTTACTTAGACCCCCACTGTTAGTCTAAGTATATGAAAAATCGCCAATATGATAAGCTTTTAAATAAAACCTTTGTTTTTTACCTGCTCTGTCATCGAGCTCTGATAATTTTTGATCTCTTTCTAGCACCTTCTCCACGTTTGTTTTCATAATATCCACCACCTGAAAGCAAAAGTTAAACATAAACATTAGTTAATACAAAAGAAAAATCCCTAAATAGTTCTTTCTGTCACGCCATGCATTACATTCTACGTAATATCAAAATCGATACTCTCCTAATAGCATCATATTTATATCACTCTATCTATACAATCTGGATGTTTTACTTTACTATTTTTGTATCAATGCCACAATCGAAGGACCAATGATATTCCACATTCACATTTGTAAAACACTTTTTATAACTTCTCTTATCGATGATATTTAGTAATTATTGTTTATTTCAGTGGATAATCAATTAAGTCTGTATTTTTCAATTTTTATTTTTGAGCTCTCAAATTCATTTTTCTGGAATAGTATATAAACAATACAAATATTAAAAAAGCATATCTTACAAATATCAATATATGTGTCAAAATTTTGTTAATTGATACACTTAATATATCTTCTTCTCTGAGTGCCTCTCCTCAGTGAACATTTCACTGAAAATTTTGTTTGTCTGTTCATGGTTTTCTTAGTGAGGACAGTGTAGTGGGTCTTCGGATTCTTCTACACTCGGATTCTTCTAAATGCCAGAATATTGATAAAAAAGGTTTAGATTATAATACTATCGAGCAACAGCAATCCGAAAACCTATCCTTCGAATACAAAACTTAATATTATATATAAATAAATATTATCCCTGGTTCTCATGTGAAAATTTAAGTATGTGTATTTTTATGTGATTTATGAGTTTTTTATAAATTACACTAGCTTTGCGAATAAAAAACAATGGATCAGATAAGTAAATGAATGTGTTGTACTTCAAGAATATAATTCTGAAAATGTTTTGGGTATTTAGATAAAGATAGCATATTTTGAACAACCTCATGCCTTGTCAGTGAGTCTTATTATATCAGTGTAAGATTTGCTAGTCAAGCCAGTTGTTGCATTAGTGAACTTTTTAACAGTAGTAGCAGACTTACGTCTAAGCAACAAGCTAAGAATTCAAGCTTGTGGCATCAGTAAAAAGATTTCAGAGTGTTATGGTGAAGGGTGTACGAGGAGTGGAAGGTTGTGCCCACAGGCTAGTCAAGCCATCAGTGAATTTTTTAACAGTAGTAGCAGTCTTACGTCTAAGCAATAAGCTATGAATTCAAGCTTGTGGCATCAGTAAAAGGATTTCAGAGTGCTGTGGTAAAGGGTGTACGAGGGGTGGAAGGTTGTGCCCACAGGCTAGTCAAGCCAGTCGTTGCATCGGTGAACTTTTTAACAGTAGTAGCCGTCTTACGTCCAAGTAACAAGCTAAGAATTTAAGCTTGTGGCATCAGTAAAAAGATTTCAGAGTGTTATGGTGAAGGGTGTACGAGGGGTGGAAGGTTGTGCCCACAGGCTAGTCAAGCCAGTCGTTGCATCGGTGAACTTGTTAACAGTAGTAGTAGTCTTACGTCTTAGCAATAAACTAAGAATTCAAGCTTGTAGCATCAGTATAAAGATTTCAGAGTGTTATGGTGAAGGGTGTACGAGGGGTGGAAGTTTGTGCCCACAGGCTAGTCAAGCCATCAGTGAACTTTTTAACAGTAGTAGCAGTCTTACGTATAAGCAACAAGCTATGAATTCAAGCTTGTGGCATCAGTAAAAAGATTTCAGAGTGTTATGGTGAAGGGTGTACGAGGGGTGGAAGGTTGTGCCCACAGGCTAGTCAAGCCAGTCGTTGCATCGGTGAACTTTTTAACAGTAGTAGCCGTCTTACGTCCAAGTAACAAGCTAAGAATTTAAGCTTGTGGCATCAGTAAAAAGATTTCAGAGTGTTATGGTGAAGGGTGTACGAGGGGTGGAAGGTTGTGCCCACAGGCTAGTCAAGCCAGTCGTTGCATCGGTGAACTTGTTAACAGTAGTAGTAGTCTTACGTCTTAGCAATAAACTAAGAATTCAAGCTTGTAGCATCAGTATAAAGATTTCAGAGTGTTATGGTGAAGGGTGTACGAGGGGTGGAAGTTTGTGCCCACAGGCTAGTCAAGCCATCAGTGAACTTTTTAACAGTAGTAGCAGTCTTACGTATAAGCAACAAGCTATGAATTCAAGCTTGTGGCATCAGTAAAAAGATTTCAGAGTGTTATGGTGAAGGGTGTACGAGGGGTGGAAGGTTGTGCCCACAGGCTAGTCAAGCCAGTCGTTGCATCGGTGAACTTTTTAACAGTAGTAGCAGTCTTACGTCTAAGCAATAGGTTAAGAATTGAAGCTTAAGGCATCAGTAAAAATATTTCAGAGTGTTGTGGTAAAGGGTGTACGAGGGGTGGAAGGTTGTGCCCGCAGGCTAGTCAAGCACTAGTAGCAGTCTTATGTCTAAGCAACAAGCTAAGAATTTAAGCTTGTGGCATCAGTAAAAAGATTTCAGAGTGTTATGGTGAAGGGTGTACGAGGGGTGGAAGGTTGTGGGCACCTCATCGACTTGGGCCTGCGTCTGTTGCAGTCGACGCTGCGCCGCGATCTGCTGTGGCGTGCGCGGCCCCCCGATGATCTCCCCATCCGGGCCTGTCTCAGGCGCGGCTGGAGCCAGTCCCCCTTCAGCGGCCCTGGAAAATAAGTCATAGACATCAGTTTATAGAATCATCATTGGGAATCACCGTGGCCGAAAGTATGGGATTAAAAAAAAACGCGGGTTAACTGTCAAGAATACAATATTTCTAAAACTTACTATATGAAGCTCTAGTAACATCAAAATACTACCAACAAAATAAAATATATAAATCGATAAATTAATGACACCATTTTAATATAATTAAAATATTTAACCGTTGAATGTAAAAAAAATCAAGTGATTATTTTATTTTGCTTCATCCAATAAAAAATAAAATAAATATCCCCTTTTATTTTGATGATCCATAATCTTTACAAATCCACTGTACGATTTTTGAGCTAAAATGTCACATCCGTGCATTTAAAGTTTCAATAATAAATATCTGTAGGTTTACATTGTGTAGCAACTAACACTCAAAAGTTGCAAGAATGGGTTTCAGCAATCTTTTCTTATAATAAAAAAATAATACATTAAATGATATTTTTCGTATGGATTCCAATTTGATAGAGGTTTATTCTGATTGAAACTATTTTTTTTTTTATAATAACAAAAACTTATTATTTTCATCTAATACGATATTTTACAAGCGAGGGATTTAATTTAGATTTATGCGTAATTAAATTTTGCATTAACATTCTATTATTATAGCTCGTCGCCCTTGAGTAAAGGTCTACACATCTAAAAATACTTCTTCAAGTTTTCTAAAAATAGACTGCATTTTATATGACAATATCAAAGGTATAGCTTTCTCCCCCCTTCAACCCCCGGTGCATTGGAGACTAACGTGGGAGGATTCCGCACCCCTCACTGTTATCGATTCAGTCTTGGCATTTAAACAAATCCACTATACATACTGGAAAATTCCATGAAAAAATTAGGCAATGAAACTTGATGCGTCACATTTATATTTAAATATTTCCTGCTGTCTTTTATATACTTCATATTGACATTTAGTATAGTTTAAATGATTTTTCTGTATAAACTATAGGAAGTACTTTATTTGGCTATTGTTTTAATTGAAAACATAAAAAAACATCAACGTTTAAAGCTCTCTCCCTTAAAAATATAATATATCGAAATATTGAATATAGAAAAAAATTCTTACATGTTTCAAGAAATAAGGCCGGCACAATTATTTTTTTATGTATATGTTTATAAGTAAGAATAAGTCAAAATTATATTCAACACTTTTCTATGGAAAATATTTAGAAGCTGTACGTTGATTCTACTTATTTATTTATAGCAGCAAGTCGGAGCGCCTATTTGTAGAGTGACGCACGGCCAGACCACGCCTTTATCCTCTCTAAATTGACACGTTAAACACCTCAATCGCAGCACAAAGCTGAGCTCTTTCATGCTTGAGCAATTGGCAGAGCCTCTGCAAGTATTTGCCGAAGGCTTCTTTGAAAAATAAAGCCTCGAATCCCTCCGTCTTTATCGTAGGTCGCGTGGTGTTTCAGATATTGAATGAGCCTTTGGTGTATGTGCCGCACGCACACTTACACGCGCCGCGATATACATGCACGTAGACATTTTCACGCTTGTGAATGGACTCATTTATTTAAGAAAAATACTTTAATGACAACAAAAAAAAAAACAACACTTACTTAAATAACCACACTGATATAAAATTTAATAAAGACTTGTTCGTATTTTTTTTTTTAAATTACGTTTTTAATAAAATATATATATTTTTAAACACTATTGATTTTAAGAAATATAAGTTTTT
Organism: Atopsyche davidsoni; assembly: GCA_022113835.1. Classification (NCBI taxonomy): domain Eukaryota; kingdom Metazoa; phylum Arthropoda; class Insecta; order Trichoptera; family Hydrobiosidae; genus Atopsyche; species Atopsyche davidsoni. The sequence continues at coordinate 427,771 of JAILWY010000006.1, read as the reverse complement.
TTTTTAAAACGAAATTTTATTTTTTCACTTAATAAATCACCTGTCATAAAATGGAAGATTCCATTTCTAAACAAAAACTCTAAAAATCAATAGACGTTTATATTAGTTTGCGAAACTACAAAATTTTAAGTCTTTATTAATATCGTAAGTTTTTTTTTATTATTTATTATGTATTCAATGTTTATATTAAATATCAATTTATTTTCTAGTTTGCTACAGCAACAGTTTCTTTATTGACCCAAATTACCGAGTAAAAAAATACAACTGCTAAAACGTGAAAAAATTATATTAGCTTATATAATTTTTGTTGTGATTTTTGAGAAACAAATAAAGACACATGAATCATTTGTTTTCACGTTACGTCACGTCTTTTTCAGTGTATCTCAAACACAAGGACGTTGTGGTATTAATATTCCGCATTAAAAACTATGCTTCCACGGAGCGTCACAAATCATAGCTCGAGCGCATCCGACAGGGAGTCCAAACGCCCAATACGAGCGTCCATAAACTTAGAACGCAATTGAAAATTCAATTCAGAATCAAATATAGAACGGACTGTTCCAAATTCGAAAATGGTCACAAACGGGGTGGTTTTGGGGTGTACTCACATTTTGTCTTATTGCGTGCGTAGGCGGGTAACGAGTTGTCCTAACGAAGCTTCCGCTCGGGACGGTCGCGACTTTTTGCACGGGAGTTTTCCACAAACTGTTCACTGGGTGTAGATCGTTAGAAGGCTTTCGCGGAGTCGGAACCGAGGGTGGAAATGTGAACACTAGCGCAGGGCGGACTGTGTGGAGGTGCTCGCGCGAAGGAACGCACAGTGAGACACCGAAAAATCGCACGGCGCAGGCGTGACTAGACGGATATATTCTCTTCCCTTCGATATCAATCCGTTGACCCGACGAAAGAACCCCCTTCGCTGTAAAATGAAGAAAATTCTACTGTAATTAAATTAATTTACAATAAACGCCTTAGTCTTATCAAATCTAAAATATTTTAATAAAAATATTTATATAATCAATATTAATGACAAAGAGCACTTGGTGAAATTCAATTTTAATATTTTAAATAAAATACTTATTTTTATCGGTGACCGGTTTCGCGCCAACTTTTGAAAGCATGGCGAAACAGGTTACCAATCACTCATGTATTTCATTTCAAATATAAGAATATTTATCTAATTAAACTAAATGCCACCATTAAAGTTATGTTGTTTTTCAATAAATAAAATAATACATCAAGATAGAAATGTCAGTTTTAAGCAAATTTTTTTATACATATATTTTTATTTTTATTATTAATTTTAATACCAAAAAGGCATCTGTAGAAATAAAAAAAAAAAATTTGCTATATGTACCTTGTGAATTTATAAATAAACTAAAACAGTAGTTATCCCTAAACTCATAAAACTGCTATGGGTTCACTTTTGTAGTTTCGAATTATAAGTTTGCAATTCAATTAATATGTGAGATGTAAATAAAGTACGCCCGGTGTACAAGCGGCGCGTCACGCGGGCGCGTGCGCCGTGCCCCGCGGCGCCCGGCGATCAATATGGACGCCATGGCCGCCATGGCCGCCCGCCCCCGCCCCCGCCCCGACCATAGACAGCGAGACCGAAAGGTTGTCTCTGGATTCTCGGCAGGACTCGGGGAAAGTCGCCGGCCGCCCGTGGCAACACTTCCGAGAAACACTGGCCGCAAGAACTCACATCCCGTAGTGAGTTTGGCTGTCGGCTCAGTGAAGACTGAAATCAGCTGATTTTCATGTTATATACCGCTTTATTATTATTTACACGCGAAAAATAATAAAATGTTATTTGGGTTCAAAATTAATTTAATTTTTTAATAAAAATGTAAAATTATCATATAAATCAGCAGAGAGTATATCATGGGTTTAATCTAGAGTGAATCTTTAACCTATATAATTAGGGTCTCTCGTGACTATGTACAAGGGCGGTCCGATAAGTACTTAGCCTCACCGCCCGATAATGCTAGTATCGCAAGAGAGATTTACTATTGTGTAGTACATGTTGTCAAAATTTCAGCCCAATCGGAGTAGAAACGGACGTATACGCGTATTTTAAAAAAATGTCGGTGATTCGATTCTTGTTTTTGGAAGGGAAATCGCGCAGCGAAATCAAAGAGCGCTTGGATGCTGTGTACGGTGACTCTTCTCCTTTGATGGTGACTGTCAAAAATTGGTTTAACGAGTTTCAACGTGGTTGCACGTCGGTTTTTGATGAGCCACGCCCAGGTGCCCCGAAAATGGCTACCACGGAGGATAACGTGACAAAAATCCACGATCTCGTATTGGCAGACCGCCGATTGAAGGTGCGCGAGATAGCTGAAACAGTAGGCATCTCAAAAGACCGCATGGGTCATATCCTGCATGAAATTTTGGGCATGAGAAAGCTGTCGGCGCGATGGGTGCCGCGTTTGCTCACTCCGGACCACTTCGGAGCAGTGTTCGACGCTGTTTGGACCGCCCTCGTATTTTCAGAACATTTGGTCATGCGTTTAATCTAGAGTGAATATTTTAGGCTCTCTCATGTGTATAACAAGTTTTTTTTAAAAATGCAGATGGAGAAAAAAATATTGATGCACCTTTAATACTAAATACATTTGTTAATAATATAGCTAGCAAAAACACATAACATTCTATTACAGCGAAGAATTCTGTACATAGTCTAGTGGTTTAAGTGTGCGGTTTTCAGTGTAAGAAAGGTCAGGCTCGGAAAACATGGGAAATTTCTTAGCTGATGGTCCGGACGCACGCAAAACAAGTGTTAGGCAGTGATCAGTCGACATGTTTCCTGAACTATACAAAAGCCTTAAAAATGTCCGTGTATAAAGAATTACCTCGAATGGTAGTTTTCATGATAAATAAAAATAAATGGTTCAGTATTCGTGTCTCAGCCATATCATTTAATGAAACGAAAAAAATGCAATTAGTTTTCTTATCGTAATATTTTACCATTTAATAACTTTTATTCTGTTATTTATATGTTTTCATCACAATTTATAATACTTTTCGTAAATTGAAAAGCAGTGGTTATCTTACTCTACGTGTGTTCTGAAAGTATTTTTTCAGCTACTAAACGATACGATCTTAATTATATTAGTTAAAATATAATAAAAATAGTATTCCTTCAATCAAAACCACTTTTGTCTATTTTTTAAAAAACACAGAATTTGTATGTGTTATTTTGGAGTTATTTCAAAATAGTTAAAACTTTGTTAAAAGGGTTTTGAAAATCATTTTTATACACTTAAAAAAATTTCAACTATTTTTATTGAAGTATTGAATAATTTGTTTATTAGTATAAATACATTTATTGCATAAACACATCACAGCTTTCTCAAGTTAATACCCTAACCATCATTCTAATGCAATTTATGCAATTTGATACTTTCTTCGTCGTTTCTCTCACCATCTTCTCGTGTAAAAGGAATCGAACCGCGGATCTCCGTTGTTCGGGGTAATTTTCACTCAGCCACATGCACACTATCAATTTAATGTACATAATAGAAATTCTACAAGAAGCTTGTCTGTTTAGTAAGTAAGTCTAGTCTGATTGTAACGTAGCTATTTTTAACTCTAGGTCAGGTGGAAACTAAATATTTTACTTATTCTATCAATAAACTTCTAAATTATAAACAAACAACATTTCATTTTTATCATGCTATGTTATTTTATAAGCCTCTTTTATCTGTAGAATATAAAAACGGCTCAATTGCATATTTAATATGACCTGTTATAAAAATGTTAAACCTTTACCCAAAAATTTACAGCAGTACTCAAATATTTGATTGGTTCGTTTAACAATATAATTTAGTTTTCACGGTTGTTCATAAAATTCACAAGATAAAGCAAATTATCAAATTATTTTACAAATACCTTCAATGCCAGTCCGTTGCTTCATCTTTTTGGATGTAAAAAAATATACAATGTTACCGAAAATGATGGGATTATCTAGTGAACGATCGACCGTTGTTAATAACAAGCTATGTGCTGTTTTGGGCAATTTTTAAAGAGGCTTCTCTAGGTGTGAGCCTCTGGAAGATAAGATAAGTGCTGAGTGGAGAACATAATCTCACACATTCTCTTTCTTAAAATATAACCTTTGGAGTACAACTGTAATAACCATCCGCGCGCTTGGAGGTAACGTTAGGATTCAACCTTTACTGGGGTTATGTCAGTCAATTTATTTTTATTGATACCATGTGCACTCTTAAATACGTCGATGCCACATGCAACACCTTAAATATATGTTTGCCAACGATTTATAATAAAAAAGAGATGTAATATCAATACTGGTTATTAAAACCGTCTTGTGAGTAAAAATATGAAAAGGACGCTCGCATACTGACTTCAATATCCGGGAGAAACAAAACTTTTATCAATTTTGTCGCTTGCGGAAAAGACATCTGTATTATAGACACATATGCAACAAGACAAATGCCAGAGACATACAAAATCAGATACAGATACTGGCAATAAGGTCACTCCCTACTTTTTCAGATTGCCTGAAAATGTGTATTTATACAAAATTTTATGCAATATCTTTAATCTACATATAAATAACTTTTACATTTAATAAATTCTCAATTCTGGGTTTGTAAGTATAACTTGTTACGATGTTAAAATAATCAAGCACGATAGCAGCGCAAACATCACCTTCTTTATCACGGATTGGTAGTAACAAATTAACTATCTAATTAAACTCGAATAATGTATATTTAGATTCAATATTAATCCATCATTATGATGCTATCTAGGAGATCGATCTTTTTCCAATAAGCATACGAGCTGTGAGTCTTAGCACCTGATTCAATTTAATGAATTGGAAATTCGGGCCACGTTTTCTTCTGTCACGTTCTTCTAATCGCATTGGTATCTGCGTGTTTATAACATAATTAAAAAAAAAAAAAAACTAGTTTTAAAGCAGTGCAGATTTTTAATTGGTGAAAAAAAGATAAGCATTTTGTTATTCGAGATTCAACTAACTAGAGAGTAATTCTTAGACGTGTATAATTTTTTTTTTGTCGATGATAACAAAGCACTCCACAAATTTACTGAAAAAAAAATATTAAATGCATTTATTTGATTTTTTCAGACGACAAACATTTTTTTTTAAGGCACAGTGAAATTTAAACCTGCTGCTATGTTTTTTCAACCGCTAAGCCTCCGTACTGAGATAAACATTAAATTATTAACTGCAAGTGTGTAATCAATTAATTTATTTGAATGAAATAAATACTGAATTTTTTCTGTGTTTAGAAAGCACCAAAACATAACTGCAGTTGCTTTTAATATTATATGGCCAACATTTGCTTGCGTCCTTTGACTCTCACATCATATTTTAGTCACAGACCACTTTTTATATAAACTGAGCTTATATTTGAACCCAAAGAACTAAAATAAGTAAAGCACAGTAAAATCAGAAAAGGTTAGAAAAATATGCATCAAATGCTTGATATAAAGATATATATAGAAATTGATAATGTTAAAAAATAATCGTGTGAGTAAAATATTTTTTTTTTTTAATTTTGGAGCTTACGATAGTCTGGCGTACTTTTGACGATATGTAAATATCATACCGCGTTACCTGTGTGGTTTTTTGCAGGTGTTGAAATCTGAGAAATCACGACGTGCAGAGTTAGCTTCGACCTTAAGCTGGTTTTTAGATCAGGCATCTTCTTCAATCTCTTATTTTTCAATCAGAAAAAAGTGATAGATACAGATCTGCGCTGAGAAAGCGTTCTGATTCTGATGTGCTGTTAGCCTGTATTATATTCAACGTACGAGTCGATCACATAGGTCAACTGCCTGAGTCGAATTTTAATTATTTTGGCAGTTATCATTACTCACAGCTCCTTTCAGAGTTATACTATTAGAAGTATTATGAGCAAATACGTAAAACATATTTGCTCACACATATGATTATTAAATGATTTTTTTAATTAATCTGCATTTATCAGGTAATCGATTCACACATGTAACGAAGAAAAAATCATTAAACATTGATTGGAGTACTGTAATACTGATGGAGGTGTGGGTTCGAATCCCATTGGGGTCGTGAAAATTTATTTTTAGGATTTTCCCTGTCATTTCATGTGTGATTTGATGATTTAAATATTTGGTGTCTTAACACGGTATTGTATTATTAAAGATAGAAGCAGTTATTTATCTTTATTTTTTTTCTTTACGAGTGTTAAGAAAAGAGTGTTAATTGTGTTAAGCAATTTAACAAAATGTTGTGTATGTATTATAAAAAATGGATATCAGCGCTATCATCTGATTATTCCATCTTTAATATTCATTTATATATTTTTTTAATACGTTTGCGTTAACTTTAAATTAATATTTAAAACATTTAAAAATATGACTGTTTCAAAACCAAATATTTCATAATGGAAATATTTTTCAAACCTTTTTTTATTATTGTGATAGTAATTGTGGACTGCGTGTTAGTCATGTACTGAACTCAATTTTCGCCGCTCTCCAAATCGCCACCATTACAAATGCATACATTATCCTTCACCTTGTTCAGAATAAAAAGACACCCTGTAGACTTAACTAATCACGTACAGAAAAATAAACAATTTTACAGCCGCTCTCCTCACCTGAGAGTGCTTTCCATTAATTAGCCCCCATACAGGCCGCCGTGAGATCTGGTCCGGTCGTGCGGGCTGCAGCCGCCCGCTCCCACGTGTAAGGTCCGTCATAACTGACGTCACTTTGATGGACTGTACAACTGTAAATTCTACAACAATCATAAAAAAACATGCTAGAGCTTTCATACTCCGATAACTTTCAGACTCCAAGAGCTTTCTTATACAAGCTGTCTCAAAAATCTAAAAAGGAGAGACAACATTTATTTATTTATTTAAAAAAAGCAAATTGAATAAATATTAAGATTCAAAACCTAAACATCTTGCGATAGTTAAAAAAGCACAACTTCACGATTCGGAAATAATTAATTGACTCAGTCCAATCTTTTAAAAAACATGGCGGTGGGTCTGACTTCTCCTTTCTTCGCAGATCCGGTTACAGATTAAATATGTTGCTACAATTACATTATACAAAATTATACTCAATAGGCGAAATACAGGTGCGTATAAAATCGTGCCGCAACTAATTTGCTAAACACCTTTTAATCCCTTGCTTCGGTAAAATCGAGGAAGAAAATCACGCAGTTCTGTGCGAGCTTTCATTTATTTTTTTGATATTTTGGTTTATGTAAAATGTTAAATCGAAAAATTATACTCAACAGAAATTATACTCTACACTACAGCTTCCATTTTGAATTGGCAGAAAAGCTTTTTATATTTTAACGTCAAGCCTTTGCACTCGTATTTACGGAGATCTTGCGGAGATCAAAGTACTTGCGGGTCTTTCACTTGCGCTAGTGTCGGATATAAATGATAGGCGGCATCAGCTTTTAATTGTGTTTTTTTTATAAATAAGATATCAAATAAAAAGCATGTAATGATTTGTAGTTACAATATGAAGTAATAAATTATTATTATTGATGATTACTATCACCTGGCCGCACTCCCCGGAGGAGTACGGGCTCGCTTGGCCGCCGTTACATTAAAAATCAAATTGCTCGATATTTAATATACAAGCTGCTTATTAAAAACCCGCTCTGGATCATTACCCGGATCTTCAACACATTTCTCATAGCTTAAATAATATTTTAATAGGTATATCAATAAATGTAATCACTCGTCCCGCCAGGTATGGCCTGCATTACGTGTAATTTAAAGCAGCTCGTATCATCACGAAACACTTTACCTGCGTATTATCTTTTCGTATAGAACAGAGCTCTTCAATAAACGGCCTTATTTAAAATAATAGACTACCGTAAAATATATTCCAAGGTACGCGTATGTAGGCAATAAAACAAAAATCCCGATGAAAGTTCTGGAGATATTCTTATAAATTTCTAGAATATCTTGAGAGTAAACAAAACTATAGTAAACCGACTATACAAGTACGTTTAAACTTCAAATGCAATAACTGACACCTTAGAGTGCAGAAAATAAAAACAACTTATATGTATATTAGATTCAATTCTTTTTTAATCCACTGCATAGCTCTTTAAGCTCTATTCAAAGTATTTTATAAAAATATATGCTTTATGGCTTTAACAAGACACGTTACAGTATATGAAATATTATTGTAGGAAAAATTGCTTCTCTTTAACTATAATAGATTATATTAAATTGGATTAATGTTAATCAGGATGCGTATTTATTTACCCATGCAGGTATTAGTATGTTTATGTGATTAAGCATATTTTTTCACACATTGAAAACGATTAAAGAAAACTCACGATGATATTTTCTGAGAGTTTTCTTTAATCGTTTTCAATGTGTGAAAAAATATGCTTAATCACATATAATAGATTAGTTAAATTATGTTTTTCTTTTTGTTAGTATATCTTTTGAATGTAATCCTAAACCGAAATCGATAACCTATTGTAAACTTTTATTAAAAAATAACCACTTTCTAATAACTTGAAAAGCATAAACATCTTATTTGACTTAGGTTTGTTTCCCCTGTTCATAATGTATGTTTACAATATAATTACACTTTTATGTGGTTAAAGATGAGAAATTGCATCTGCATGTGTTTTTTTCAGTATTATGATACTGCTTAGAGTATTTTCGTGAGTAATATAACCCAAATCTAGTTTAAAGTTTCCCGGTATGTTATTAACACCCCCAAGTATGCGCTCGTTATTGGCCGATTAAATATTTTAATAAGCAGCATATTCAATCATATTATATGATCGTGGGAACATAATTGTGACCACCTTTAAAGCTGATCTATTCGCATGTATTTTCCGTATTTACACCCACAGTGACATCTATTTGTTTATGAATTTTCGGGTATAAAAGTTACTCTTGTTGAGGGACAAGGCATTTGATTCGTGAAGATCCATTATTATAATGATAAAAGTACCTTTGTATTTTGTCTTCACTGTTTAATTGTGCATCTGATGCTGACCCAGTGTATTGGGTCGAAACTAGTAATGCAAATAATTTTAATAAACTCAAAGTGAAGGCAAAATACAAAGGTACTTTTATCATTATAAAATATATATATAAAAGTTACGTTTAAAAGAAACTTACGCATCAGAAAATCGCTAACTTAGTAAAAATATTATACTAGCATAAAAATTTTTGTGACATTTAGAGACTCTATAAAAAATATTACGTGCATTTAAAATAGGCTTAATTAGGTTGCAAAATATAAATATTATATTTTAGAATATAATGAATTTAATACAAAAAAATTCAAAGTATTCAGCGTTGCAAACGAAGTTACAGCGTGGACTTATGATGCTCGTCACAATTCACAAAAGTCAAGAGTCTGGCAAGCGCCAGTTCGAGATCTCCCAGCCTCATCCTCTCATGGACCCGCAGCCGGCGCCAGCTAAATTACGTTGCAAAAAACAAATATTATATTTTAGAATATAATGAATTTAATACAAAAAAATTTCAAAGTATTCAGCGTTGCAAACGAAGTTACAGCGTAGACTCATGATGCTCGTCACAATTTCACAAAAGTCAAGAGTCTGGCAAGCGCCATTGCGAGATCTCCCAGCCTCATCCTCCCATGGACCCGCAGCCGGCGCCAGCTAAATTACATTGCAAAAATAAATATTTTATTGTAGAATATAATAAAAAAAAATTTAAAGTATTCAGCGTTGCAAACGAAGTTACAGCGTGGACTCATGATGCTCGTCACAATTTCACAAAAGTCAAGAGTCTGGCAAGCGCCAGTTCGAGATCTCCCAGCCTCATCCTCCCATGGACCCGCAGCCGGCGCCAGCGGGGGGTAGCTGGACAAAGGGGCCGCCCTGGTTGAGGTCCGGAGACCAGCTCCGCTGACTAACGACCTCCTCCCCGGGATCTGATGCGACCGTTCACTGATGATGCATGCGAATTTTTATAGCCCGTAACGATGATGGTTGCTATTTGATTTTTATTTATAGATTTCTAATGAATCTACGATGTCATTATTTTTTTTTCATCATCACAGCAATTAATTAATAATTTATTTATAATTCAAATATGTTTCGGTCCATCTCAGAATTTTTCCATTTATTCGGCTTGTTTATAGAAAAGACTGGAATATACTTAAACTTGTTTTAAATATAAATTAATAAAATGCTGTAATAAATAGTCACGTATGTGATTAAATTTTATTACAGCAAAAAGTATCGTTAATATTTAATATACCGAATTCTTTGAGTTATAAAAAAACACTATAATGTAAAAAATTAAGTAATTTCCTAACCATTCTTACTGTGAGAGTGCCGGTCTTAAAAAAGTAAAGAGACCAAGTAATAAAACGGTTTTAATCTAATTTAAACTAATTGCAAATCTTGTATAGTCATAAAATTTAGTCTAAATACGTTTATTTTAGATAAGAATACCATCTATTATATGAGACAGGTTCATATAATAAACATGTTTAATTTGTCATTGATGCTTCCCACTTATAAATCTTTGAAAAAATATGTTTATTCAAATAAATTTATTTACACAACTTCTCATAATATCTAACTGTAAATGCCCTCATTATTTTTATATCGCAGTAAAATAAAAAATCAAATCGATTTGAAATGAAACAATGCGTCCAAATTACCGGACAATGACATAATGGTCGTAATTTATTTGTGAAGATTGTACGTTGCGGGTCCGACAGCGGAACTAGATTTGCTAATAAAAGATATTATAAGGACGATTGAGGTTTGAACCAATCGGATCATTGTCTATCATTTCATAAGGCAAGACTACATTGAAGCCCACTCTGTGTAGTATTATCGAGTTTTTTTATTGATGCAGTCGAAGCCGCATAAGGCGGATCAACAAATAATAAATTAACAATACATTTTTCGACTGACTTTTTTTACAAGTATAAAATAGGTGAAAATACAATACTAAACATTAGTAGTCAAAATAAAAAAAATGTGTTTGCTATCTGTAAATATTTTTTTGTCTTTTTTGATTATATATAATAATACTATACATACACAAACATCACACCCGTGGGACGCAATGTATGTACCAATATTTAGCACCACAATATAACATCCTCGAATGAATTAAAAAATAAATAATTTACGAGGTTTTAATAGACCATCAATCTAAAATAATTATTTGTTTCACGAATATTTGTGATATAATATTAATAAATGCTTTCTGCGCCATTTACGGATTTTTAATACTTACACATTATACAGATATATAAGAGAATTAACATTAGTTATTTTAGATGCTGAAATTACATAATATATATATTATTTAAGCTACCCTAATATGTGAGCTATTTAACATAAGGCCTAAAATATCGTCATTTGGCTTTATCATGTATAAAATATTAAATTTCTATTTTTTTGTGCGGCAGTGATCAAATTAAAAAAGACTCAAACAGGTGATTATTTTATGTTTGTAAATAAACGTTTTCATTTCTTTCTAATATCTGAACATTTAATAGGATGTTAAAAAATTACAAATTTCTTGTTAACAACGTTTATTTTTAAACATCTAATAGTCCAAAAAATATTTTTTATTGTGATCTATTGATGATGCGCCTTATTGCTAGGAATGTAGATGTACATTTCGTAAAAGCTGACTATACGTTAATTTGTTTCCAAACGATACAAACCCAACTGATTTCTCGCAGTACTCACTTAAAAATAGGCCTCAGTACGCAGGGAACTACTCCATGGCAGGGGTGCACAACCAGCCGGGGTCATCTCTAGTTAATTTTATTATATATTATACAAGATATTAAAATCAAAGGCTACGAAATTCATAAATATGCATAAAATTATTACTCACCTATAAATATCTATTCTTCTTCAGGCATATTTCCTCTGAGGAGTTTGGTGATCATCTCATTTAAGATATCTCTATCCTGTGGCAACCTTTATTTGTTCGGCTGGTATTTCCAACTATTAATCTATATTAACGACTATCAATATACAGATAATCATTTGATCTTTATATCGTATTATTGCTAAACTAATTTAATCCAAGAAAGTATGAGTTTTATTTATTTTTTAGTCACGAAAAGTTGACACAAGAGTTCATAAACGTATAACCCAATTATTCATTTTCTGGCATTTTTTTTTTGTAGATAATCAATGTATTGTTTTGTACTAGTACTTGAACCGCAACACAAAAAGAAAATACAAAAAATCAGCACTCAAAAATATTACGAACATTACTACACATGGCATACGTATACCTAGTAATTATTTTCTCACCTGTACGCATAGGTCATTAAATAAAACAAGACTGTGATGTCAATAAACTATACTGTAAATTGTTCAAGCTTGGCTTATCAAATTTTATTGAGTAATGCGTTAAATTTTTGCACTTTTAATTGTTACTAAAAATATCTACAGTTCCTAGTCCCGCTGGTTGAGCGCCCCTGCGCTCGGTCGGATCGGCCGATAATCTGTTGGCCGTGGGAATGCAGCGCGCGGGTCACGTGTTACACTGACCTTTACACCGCTCCGGCCGTCCTGCCAGCCAGCCAGGGAGTCCCCGGGACATGCATCTAGCCAATAAGCATCTAGCAAATAGTCACAAACCAAACGCCGAATGAATCATGCGCTATTTTGCTGATTTGCTATCTGCAATCAAAAAAAAATTATCAGTGTAAACAAAAAGTTGATCAACTTAATAGCGCACGCACAAAACTGCATCATGCTGTGAATTTTCATGGGACGTTTCTGCTTCGGTACGTGTGCTATTTTAATGATTTTTTTATAGCACTAGTTGCAAACAACAAAAATAGTGTATCACAATCTGTCTTCTAAATGTCTCAATATGTTTTAGCTAAATAATAATATATTAAATATGTTTTAATTAATTATGTCACATCTTAACAAACTGAATGAGGAATTGGGTCAATTGGGAAAAAGCTGAGGGTTACAATATTATTTGGATTAGATTGTTATGTGTGTCCAAGAGAGCACATCGCGAAGAAGTCAGATAGGTGTTAGAAAATTTCTCGTTCCGATGAAGCTATATTTGATAACTTTTTTAAGCAACTAAACAGAGTATTTTTAACACTCTCAAGTCATCGTACTCATCGCTTGAGCTAAAGAAAAATCACTACCAATCGGCCAAAAGTAATCGGAACAATATTTAAAATAAACAATTTTGCATTAGTTAGTGAATAGAGCGTTTTTTTTTTTACGTGAGTCGTGCGCAGCCCTGTATAATGACTCGAGTCGCCATTGCAGGGCATCCGTAATTGTCTATTGGGAGAGCACTTACCAGAGGGCCGGGCCGTGTTATACGCACTGCCCATCATCTGATGGGCAGTGCGTATAACACGGACCAGTGCGTACGGAGATGCTCCTCAACGTGTCTGCGCGTACCTGACCATTACACCTACTTACTTACCTTCCTACTTACATAGTTATTTAAAAAAAATTAAAAATACGAGATCGAAAAAAGGCAAAAATCAATAGTATCAAATTTGGGCTGTGGTTATTTGAAATATCGCCTAATTTTTACTAACGCTCAAATCTTATATATATATTTATTTCAAGAAAAAAATGGTGTGATAAGATGAGCAATTACTCGTAATCTTTACTATTTTTTTTACAATTATAGCCTAAGCAAAATAACAAGCAGAATACGTATTTAAAATGAATAGGTTTTATTAGTGTTGAGTTTCGTAAAAATGAATAAAAATACACTAATTATTGATATTTTGTTAGAAATTCTGTAATAAATAATATGACATATAAGATATAAATATTAGAATATTTAACAGAACGAATTAAAAAACTACACTTAATTTTATTTGTATTAAACTCATGGGTCTTCATTCATTCAGAAAGTGCAGAATTTACCTTCTAAGGAATATATTACATATTTGCTCTAAATTGCTCAACAAATTTAATTTAATAAATGTACTTTAAAGACGCATATTTATCATGAATAACGGTGTGTATTTGAACTTGCAGATTAACACCTGACGGTCACGTTTTACTTAACCCTTTCACCGCTAACGCCGAGTGGTAAAAAATTAACCGCCTATGTAACGAATTATGTACTTATTCGGAACCAGTTTCCTGAACTATTTTTTTGCGAGCATATGCTAAGAGACCGCCTGGGAAAGGCAACTCTCATTAATTATAAATTACGTACTTATGTTTAGTGTCTATAATTTCTATAAGGTACTTTATCTGAATTAAAAACTGAACCCTAAAAAAAATACAAGTTACACATCTGATTCTAAAATAATCAGTTTAAATTAAAAGTAAGCCACTTTTTAATCTTTGCAACTAATTATATATTACTTGTTAAATTGTGAGCGATTAAAATTCTTCGTAATCTCCTATATATTTAGCTATTTATATTTTCTGAAACCAAAGATAATTATATGCTACCTGTTAACTTATTTTGAGCGTCTATAAACATCATTTTGGATAACGATCAAGTGGGCAATTTTAATTTTTACAAATATATTTGTATTAAATATTTTAATCAGTATTTACCAAAAAATACTTACTTTAAAAATATATTTTTAAAATCTTCAATATTTATATGTGAAATATGCAAAGAGTCAAAAAATCTTTTGATTTATACAAAAAATATTAGTTAACCAGCTATTTTTTGGGAGTATGACATTCAAATGTTATAAATTATACGCCCGCGAGTATGTTGAGCTTTTATTTGTTTTGCTACAAAAATGGTAATCCATAAACAAATTTTAAAATGTATGCAAAAATCACCATTAAATATCTACATATTTATAAAAAATAACTCTAAAATAAATTATCGTGAATAAACTATACTAATATACACTGAAGTGTTGGTTCTTTGTGTTGTAAAGTTAGCAATCTCTTTTAAAGCGTCGTCTCCCAAGTCAACAGCAAGCCTGGTTTTAAATTTAAAATACGTATCTTCAGCAGTGTGGCAACTTGAAAACAATAATTTATTTAAGTTACCGCAAGTTGGGGTTAGCCTTTGAACTTGCATGCACGTTATGTCCGACAAATGCGATCGTGTGAAACAGCGATTATCTTTTAAAAGCTCGCTTCATTACCGAGAATCCCATCGGTCGTACGACCGGCTCGATGCTATCGCCGACCGCGCTCTCCTCCGAGATCCTCAAGAGGAGATTTGATGAATAGTGACGAAGAAGATCTATCTCCATACCGAGCCCAGCCCAGATGGAAAGATAAATACAATATAAAGCTCATTTATTGTTTCTAACGTTAGGAGTCTACTTAGTTATAGGGATGGGCGTGATCGATTCATGCGTTGATTGGAATAATTAAAACAATATCGTATCAAAACTCAAGTTGGTTTCTTGGACGTTGAATAGAGTTATGACGTTTTGGCCTAGTGCTGAAAGCAGCTAAGTAATTAACTGAAGGTCCATTTTGATGGGTAACAACAAAACAAATTAAAGTGTATTTGCT
The DNA here is from genome assembly GCA_022113835.1 of Atopsyche davidsoni. Taxonomy (NCBI): domain Eukaryota; kingdom Metazoa; phylum Arthropoda; class Insecta; order Trichoptera; family Hydrobiosidae; genus Atopsyche; species Atopsyche davidsoni. The sequence continues at coordinate 412,296 of JAILWY010000006.1, read as the reverse complement.
TAAAAGTTTTTTTTTATGTTTACGTGTTCTAGGTATAAAAATTCATGCCTCCATACTTATCAAGAAAATTGTTTCTGAAAATTCATTAAAATTTAAATTATTATATTAATGTTTTTTAATCAAATAAATGCTAGTTTGGCCCTGGTGAAAGACAATCCACATTTCTTCACTTGAAGCTGGAAACATCAGTCCCCGAGCAGTGCTGATTCCCAGTGCGGGCCTGGCCGGGGCGGCTGAGGAGGCTCAGACCTCCCAGGTGGCTGCTCCGGCCCTGGCCAGCCAATATGTCACCGGATATCCTCGTCTTTAGAATGGCAACAACTAAATAAAACAATGCAGCTACGATGTTTAATTATAAATAGTGAAATAAAATTAACACTCACCGCAAAAAAACTAATAAAAATAAATAGACGCTAAGTGGGTAATTTGGTACATCTAAAATAATATATTAGATTTTTTTATTTTTTATCACGTTTGTTTTGTAATTATTATATTTATTACACGAGCAGAAGACATATAAGCTTAGATAATTATGATTGCTAAGGGGCTTAGGCAGAAGGTCGTAGGAAAAAAAATACTGTTCCATCACCAGGCATTTTCACATCACATATTTAGTGTCATTTAACATACATCTATTGACATACCAAAATTAATTTTAGATTTAAAATAGTCGTTAGTAATAAGTATTGACTAACATCCTTAAGGAAATAATAAAAAAATAAAAAATATATATCTAATACCAAGTTTAAAAGACACAGGTTTTGAATTTTACTTATTTTGAACCTACTAACACAACAATAATAATGAAATTCATTAGTTAATTTTAATAGCAGTACTAATATTTGGCTATTTTGAATATTAAAAATAAATTCCTTGCAGATTCATAATACTATACTCTATTCAATAAAAATAAAACATTTAATTAGATTTAAATTTAAAAATTTACAAAAAATGTGATCATACTAAAGTAAATATGTAACTGATATAAATAAATTTTTCCATAGAATATTTTTTACGAAAAATTATTTATCTTAATTTAAAACACAGAATAATAAATCCAACACTTGATGTATATTACTTTTTAATAGTTATTTGGAGTCTTTAATTTTTTGAGTTTATTAAAAAATATACAAAAGTAGCAAGAGTAGAAATTACCAAATAATATAGAAAAAAAATAAGATAAAATAAACAATATATTTATTTGGCGTGAATCTCAGTGTCTGCTTGAAGAAACAAGTCGCATCAAAAAAAATATTTTTTTAAATATTATACTACATATATTTTTGTCAAAATTCAATATTCATCCGAGCATAAATATATACTCATATGATGCATGCACGCATTAAAAGTCTCGCCTCAAAAAAAAAAACAAATTTATTAAGCAATTGAATTAAATCAACAGTATCGGTTATATCGGTGATAAAATATCGTGTAATATTATCGAAGCAATCCGAGTCGATCACGCAACAAAATTTACATCAACGCTCCTAACCGAAGCACTTAACTTTGTATCGGCCTGAAGGATTCCGAGACTCACACGCGACGTCGCGCCGTCCCATCGCCAATTGATTGGAGATATTCAATTTCGCGCATTGGATATCTTTAAATAACTAATTACCTTTGCATCTCACCGGCGCGTCGTTACTCTCGAGACGATCCGTTCCACCTGCCCGGCCGCCATAAGTCCTGGGCTCGCCTCTATAAATCAGGCCGAGCTCACACCTGACAGCCGATAGACGCGGAGCACTCTCTCGACACAACTGTCACCGCTCTCAATCGACTGAAGCAAACTTCAAGTGGACTATTCAATTTATTCTTGCTGAGGGACAAGGCATTTGTCATTATTATAATGATAAAAGTACCTGTGCATTTTGTCTTCACCTTGAGTTTATTAAAATTATTTGCATTACTAGTTTCGACCCAAAACACTGGGTCATCATCAGATGCATAGCTAAACACTTAGTTTAGTTATGCATATGATGATGAATCAGTGTTTTGGGTCGAAACTAGTTATGCAAATAATTTTAATAAACTCAAAGTGAAGACAAAATACAAAGATGCTTTTATCATTATTGATAGTGGTTAAGTACATTTTTTCAAATATTGCATTACCAATTATACCAACGAATCACTTGTACTAAGCAAGAATTTTTTTAACAATTATATCCTATAAGTGAAACAACGTACTTATTATGCCAATTGTGTGACTTGCAATACTAGACTTTTAACCCAAAGTACTGAGTGAAGCATTTTAAATCCGATCTGGATATTATTACTATAAATTTTTTTTTTAAGTCTATTTAATTAAGCCAATACACGCACTTGTTAAATATATTATTGATAATATTTACATTTTATAACTTTAGGCAATACTCTTGAGCACAATTTTCATGACACTAGAACTAGAAAGGCAAAATATCCATGTTGAAAAAAAGTAATAAAAAACTGTTACGTTCATTTCAGAGAAACAATTAATGCTTATTACTCGAATGTAGCAGTTTTTAACACCTCCAGATTTATTTGCTCACCACTTGAAACAAGACTAAAACAGGCGAGGTGTTATTATATCAGTTTGGTATTCACGTGACAGGATGCGGAGACCTCTCGATCGTAAACGCTTTAATCAATAAACTAAAAGGCCAACCAACGAAAAATACATACAAAAATAAGCTGAAAATATCAGATTTACTTGTTTATTGTGTGTTTTGTTATGTTATATTTAGAATCATAGATTTTGACGAGGAATTTCAAAGAAAGTGGGGATAGATTGTCCATTGAGTTACCTGTACCAAAAGATTGGAAGATTCAAAATATAACGCAACACAATACCCAATGACAAAGTAAATTGAATAAATCAGCTGCTGAATCCTTTGATCACTGAAAAATATAACTATAAAAAAATATCGGTTAATTGCAAAGTTGTGGGATATTAATTTCAGATGTAAACGCAGCGCAGGGCGTCCTCTGCTCTATGGCCGGAGTTGCCATTGTGGAATTATTGTTTGAGCTCGCCGTAATGACTGCAGGCCGTGGTTTATGACCCGCCCGGGTATTTATTAATTGAATGTAATGACGCGAGTTCACGGACAATTTGTTGATTTCGCTTGGAATTGATTTTATCGGGGAAGCATCGGCCCCGGACGAGCGGTGGTCCACGACTGCTCGAACAATGACGCGGAACGGCGGATTTGTGAATTCGGAGATAACCAGCTTTATTTAATGCTCTCATAAATATTTATCGTCATTACGAACTTAGATAGAGATCATGACAATGCATTAATGTAAAAATATTCTATAGATTTGCATTTCAAAACATATTAAATGACAAAAAGCGTAAACTATAATTGGCGGCAAACGAAGACATAAAATTAACATTTTTCTGGTTACAGTGGCATTACTCTTAATATTAGATCAATGATGAGATAAAATATATACCCACCTCGCAGAGAAGCTGCGTCCATCGTGTGGAGGTATTGCTTCTGATATTGTATGTGTAGCTTTCTGCAGAAAAAGTATCAGATTAAACGCCAGAGCTTTGTAAAAAAAATATTATATAATAATGCTATTGGGTAGCAGCATTACGCAGACTTTTCCTTCCAACATAAAACTGCGGTTTAAAAGGACCAGGTGACCCACTACACCGGTGGTCCCCAACCCTGTGCCCGTGGGCACCATGGCGCCCGCTGACCATTTTACGTGCGCCCGCCGCTGTCCGACCATAATAAAAAATTAAAGTAATTAAACTGAGCGAAAATAATTAGATCGTTATAATTTTCAAAATAATTATTCTTTCCAGAAAATCATATAAAAACCTAATCAAATAGCATCTTATGGTGGCTGATTCCTTTGATTTGTCAATTTTTGAGTTTTTTGATAATTTTTTGCGAAAAATCTACTGCATCAATAGAAAATAATCAAATGCTGTTTTAAGGCACAAAATTCGACATCTTCATTGTCAATTGTTGGGAACCCCTGCACTACACTATTCTCCCTTAGAAAACTATGAATACTGACACAACATTAGTATATGCTCAGTGAAATGGTCGCCAACCTCCTCTGAGAAGAGGCACTTGATGAAGAAAAAGTATCAAGGTAGTTTCACCTTCTAAAGCTTCTAAACTTCATTTCCATGGCAACAAAGCTTTGAGTCTCTTTCTATCTCTGTATAATAATATAACGTTAAATAATCGTGTAAATACTGAGTACTACACAAACAGCTTTCCCGGTGAGCAGCATGAAATAAACAGGGTGATTATGCATGCAGCGGCCGGGAGACACCTCCTTCATTATCCGCGCTAACAAATGAACTTCTCGGCCACTATTCGTGGCCTGTCATGTTCCCTAATCGACCAAATGCGTTTTGCGCGGCGCGCATTGTGTTATCGCGAGCACCTCTCGAGCAGTACGCACGCGAGGCCGGATAACAAGCCTGACACCGACATCACTGGTAAAGCAACCATTGACGTAGCCTCCAAAGCACACTGTATTCTGAATTATTTTAAAAAATTATTAAAAAACCATTGATGTAACCTCTGAGGCACACTAGATTCGTTGGGTCAATTCGCGATTGGCTTTATACTGTTCCTTTCGGCTTGGCCCAGTGAAATTATTCTTCTACCTCGGCAACCATTCCCTAGAACAAACGTTTCACCAATCCGACTGCATTTTTGATCTCCAGTCACTGGAGCAAATTACGCATCCACGTGAACATTTTTCTTCCAATGCCCCTTTTTCCTTTGATTTTTCCTTGGACAATCAGCTATAATAATCAATTCATAATAGAGCACGAAGGAGTATTCAAAACATGGGAAAAGCATATTAACCGCCCTACCTACAGAACGTACGTTATACGTCTTCCATAGTGTGGCCTAATCGCAACAACCCGTATCACGTACGTCCAGGTAAAAAAAGATATATCCGAAACCAACAAGTCGTACATGGTTTGTCCGTTTGTTCCTAAGACCTCACGGTACATTATTTTATTTAGTATTTCAAGGGTACGTAAAAGAGTCTTAAATGAGTATGTTATGTAAACATTTCGTCCCGTATACGGTTTAAAAGCATTGTCCTTGAGACATCTTATGTAAAATAACCCGACGTTTTTTTGCCTACTTTTTAAAAAAAAACCTGTAGGTAGGGTGGTTAAAGAACTATTTGCAGACAATAGGTCAAAACATATAAATACTGTTAACAATAAAGAGGGAAAATATATATATTAAAAAATATAACATTTCCGTTTAAATTATTTTGTAAAATGCTACGCGTGCCACTGCTTTTTCAATTGATAAAAACGATATTTGCTATTCCACGCCAGTGTGCAGCATTTCAGCGTTCTAAGTTCGCCAATTGCAATAATTAATATTCTCGTTGCATATTAATGCACTGTGCTCGGCTCCCGGCGTCGCTCGTTTGTCGCTGGATTGTCTCCAACACCAGGAGCCTCCGCCCCCCGGGCCCCTTGCGCCCCACGCGTGGGCAGCAATCACACCAGACAGATGTGGCCACCGCTGTGAGGCAGCTCGATGGGTGATTGCTTTGTGAAAGCCTTTTATCCTCTGCTCTGTGCGAAGCATCCTCATCTCTACACGACAACAAGACAGAGAGGTTTTTTAGATGTCGAGTTTTTTGACATTTTCAGTACTATATAACGAATATTTCAAGCTGCTCAAAATCCAATAAACAGCATCAAATCCACTTAAAATACCATACACCTAAATCTGTTCAGCTTTCGTGCTTCCCTCGATGCTCGCGCCAGGATCACCCGACGCCGTTGATGATGATGATGGCTGATGGCCGGCGGGCCAGGGTAAGTGAGCACTCGCGGCTCGCAGGGACCCTGGGTCGGAGGTCAGCTGGTTTGACGTGCATGTGGAGCTGAACAAATTGAAATTCGTTCGACTTGTACATATTTTAAATGCCTCAGTGTTTCCCAAACGATGACGCGACACCAGCGGCCCCGTGAAAACAGTTCAAGTATTTTTTTTGCAATTTCGCAATCTGATGAGTTTTTATCCACGACAGTAAATCGAAACGACTATGAAGCTGTGGGCATTTAAACATTTGAGCGCTTCATGAGATTTTGATTAAAAATCTAAGCAAAGTTACTTGAGAGTACTTAGTGGAATTCCATTTTAATATTTTTGAATAAAATACTTGAGCGATTTTCCACATGTTCGTTTATATTTGTGACCGGTTTTGCCAAACTTTCACGTTGGCATTATCAAACAGAGTGAGATTTTATATAATAATAAGCAATTAGGTAAACAATTGTTAGAGGGAGAGGTTGTTGGAAAGAGAGAGAGAGTGATTGTCAGGTGGTAAGGGCTAATGTGATTTTAATGTACCTGACAAGTGGAGGATTCTATATAACTGCAAATTTTTGTGAGCAAATGTTTTTATATTAATGGGGTAATTATCTAAAGTACTGGCTTTGGGGTGTAGCAGCAGTTATCCTGTGTTGGGGTCTGTCCTGTAGTGTGTTTATCTGTAAATAATAGGTTTTTGCACAGTAAATGTTTTTTAAAGATGTGATTTATCAATAGGGAATAATAGTGGAGACTTATTGAAAATAACCTGGTCATTAAGCAGGTGCTCCGGTGTGTCATCTTTTATGCGATTGATCTCTAAAATCTCTTGGCGATCGAGTTTTATGCCTTTATTGTTAATATGCAAAATTTTGAGGTTGGAGTTCTGGTTAAAGTCGTGCTTATTATCGGCTTATTATAGTGCGAAACCGGTCACTAATAAAAACGAAATTGTGGAAAATCACTCAAGTATTGTTTTCAAAACACATATATGCAATGTCAATACAAGCCAAACTTAATTAGGCGATTCTCTTGTCACGACGGGTGTGGAGTCAATGATTAAACCGCCGACCTACAGGTCAACTATTTAAACGTATATTTTATCAGTCCAGGTTTGGCTTCAGTGCTTGTAGGCGTAAAAAGTTGCAGAAAGCTCGTCAAAAATCTATTTATTATTCAGCAAGTCGAGTACATCTGTCACGCTGAAGATTCACAATGCTAATCGTCCGTTTACCAACACTCTCTGAATACACCGGGAGCCCGGGGCGGTTTAAGTGATTATCCTCAGTCCAACATATTATACAGATATCGTGAGAAAATATTAGCTAAGGCTAACCGGCAAGATGCTATACATATAACCTCAATACTGGCCTCGCGCACTTTGCGTGGTTGTGTTCGTTGTATTTACATTAAATGTTGTGAAATAAGCGTCGCCTGTAATTTATTATTAGCAAAAATTGCGACAGCATAGACCCGGAAAGCTTTCTTTCAGCTAATAGTGATTATCTTTGCTGATATTAATCTGGTAGAATATATTTTATAGAAAAAAAATTATTATCTCGATCTAAATCTACTGATAGTTAAGAGTCTCTACTCTTCTCTGGTATTTTAATATTTACACTTTGTTGGCGTTCATAGTTGGGGATAAAGTCCAATGTTATCTTACATAATTTATACACACAAATAAATTATTGCTGATTTGATTATTTATAAAGGTTTATTTGTACAAACAGTTATATCTACTGCTTTTTAAACTCATTTTGAATGTAAAGAAAATTATGACTTAATCGAGTATTACACATGTAAAATTTTTAAGAACGATAAAATTGTTCAAAAAATTTACAGTTCTTACTATGAAATAACATTAATACTATCAGCTATTTATTTCATTTGACATTACTATTGAATCCTTTTATTTATCTTGTAATCTTAACCTTAAAACTTTAAGACAATTTATGTGGATGAGCAATTTCAGCCAGTGGCTGGAAATTGGAACCACAGCCGAATTAGTGAGACTAGTGGAAAAAAATTAGAACAAGAAGAATCATAAGCGTGTTTAACCATCAGAGAAATTTGATAATAAAATTTATATAATGTAAGAATATATAATACAAGTAACTACATTAAAGACTACTTCGTTAAAATATTCAACTCTTTCAAGATACGCTTGTTTGTTTATTTTACACACCACACCTCAAATCTGTCGCTTTACTTGCACTGGTACTTTTTTTTTCTTTGAATAAAGGAACATACAAGAGTTGACTTTGTGGTTCTGTTTTAAAAATACGCAGAGCTCTGAGTAGTCCAAACAGTATCGTCAGCGCGACGTGCGGGCGCCGTGCCCGGGACGTGCCCGGGACGTGCCCGGGACGTGCCCGGGACGTGCTCGAGACGTGCCCGAGACGTGTCCGGGACGTGCTCGGGACGTGCCCGGGACGTGCTCGGGACGTGCTCAAGACGTGCCCGGGACGTGCCCGTGACGTGCCCGGGACGTGCCCGTGACGTGCCCGGGACGTGCCCGCGCCGTGCCGGGGCGCGGTGGAAGAGCAGGCATCTGATAAGCGGCCGGCCCGCGGAGCGCCTATAACATTTTATTGGTTCAGTGTCTTGCACGGCAATAAGCGAAAGGTTAAATACAATAAGATTTATATCGATTGAAATACGCGGAGAGGCCGGCCGCCGGGGTTTTTTCCCTTTTTGCGAGCGTTAAATACCGCGCGGTGTGAAATATTGCGCGACCGACTCATTTGATAATGCCCCGGCGGGGGGAGCCGCGTCCTCGCTAGGGGGACGCCAACTCTCGGGTCAAACATATATCGTTAGCTCGGCTGGCATTAATATATATATATATATATATATATATATATATATATATATATATATATATATAATACAGCCAGACGGCTGGGAGGCTACGATCGTTTAGAACTGCGAGCGCCTTTGGCTTGTTGCCTAAACAAGCCCTTGAAAGGTGGAAGGGCTCACAATTAAATACGCCGTGATCTTCCGGATACTTGTCCACTCAAATTGTTACTTTTTCGATTCTTAAAAATATTACTTCTTCTTTTGAGGTTGGTGACCATTTCCTCAAGCATGTATCTTGTCTCACCAATTCGGCTGCACTTTCGATCTCCAGCCACTGGCGCAAATTCAAAAAAAACTACCACCACCTGTATTTTCCACCCTGCCAATAGCCAATTTTAATATTTTGATGGTATTATCATTAATAATTTTTAAGCAACTCAAGGGCTTACTTATTATCATTTATGTATTATATTTTATATCAGTTTTTTGGTTTTAATAAAAATGCATAATTTTAAAATATATTAAATTTTGCCAACCCTAAGACGTTGTTTAAATTTCAGGCAAAGAAGATGAACAGATGAATTCTAAGGGATAACCAAAGGGCGGTTTATGAACAATAGTTTTTTAAACAATTTTGCAAATACTGCATGTACATATTTTAGTAGCTGGTTTTTTTTTTATTTCAGTTAATGATTTTTTTATAATATTACTTAATAACAACTGTTCAATTCATACAAACTAAGTATCTTATTGCAATCAAATCCTCATTTTTACCTATACAAAATTATTGTGTATACAATATTTTGCAGGTAATTGTTTCACAGACAAAATCACGATAAACATCCTCGAATGCAATACGACTTTAACCGTTTGCCATACCAATCTCATTGATTTCCCAAGATCAATGAGATTGTTATGCTCTGCCTTCTGCAGGTGTGCAGAATAATATTTTTTTTTATTCTTCTTATTGCTAAGCTTTTATAGATAATGATCATCACTTTAATTATATGAATCGGAAGATTATAGTTTCCGCGCACCCTTAGCACACAATAATGCTATTTTTAAGCAAACAAACAAAGATTTATTCAGTTGTATTCAGTGTTTGGAATAGGATTTTTTCGAGTGCTCTGAGGGATCATATAAATTATTAAAATACTTGTATTATTTTTTTCTAGATACTAAAAACAAAATGAAAAAAAATAATACATTGATTATTCATGTTCCATGTTTTAATACCAAAGGTTTTTAATCGGAGAGCCTTGCTAATAGCACCTTTATTATGAGTCTCCCAAATTTATTCCGATTGATCAGCTCTGTGGAGTTTTTCGTTCGTTGTTTTATTCTCGCATAAAATAATAAAATACATAATGCACATCGCACTCCATCCTTGTTCATATTTCCGCCGACTCAATTTTAATGCAGTCTTGCCGAGCCCTATCAGATTCTAGTAAAGTGGTGCAAAATAATTAATGTAATTTAGTAATACCTCTTGTATATATTTAATGCGTGCGTATTTTAAAATAACAATATTTATTTGAACGGAAATCAAGATATTCTAGTTAGTCTTTTTTTTTGTAATATCTCGATCCGATTTTATAATATACTCCTCACGTCAGTAATGTTAATATCTTAATATATAAGCACATACTTTTTAGAAAAAATACATATTTAATTATCAAATTAAAAGTCTACTTTTTGTTTGTAGTGAATGCTTGGCTTATATCCGTGTTTTACCAAAAACTACAATTTATAATTAATTTGTTTGCAGGTAAGAAAACTATCGAGAATATATCAATGACGTAAGTTATTATTATTTTTATAATTATCATTTTATTTTTAATATTTTACCTGCGGTCTAATACTCTTGATTATGTATTGATATTTCTATTTTTGGAAATGTAATGACTCCTGCCAAAGATTTTTATATATTTGGATAATTTACGCCATCAATAATATTTTTTTAGATTTGATAAATACAAAAATAATACTTCAATACAAATGCTCTCTAAACATATTACAGATAATTTCCTTCTTCCCCCAATAATTGAATCCGTTCATTCATAACCATGCTTCCAAATAAACCTACTTGTACTTAAAAATAAAACGGCTCGCGGTCGTGTGGTCGTTTCCACTTAAACGAATTATCGCGTGATCCCCAAATAAAAGGGGAATTGAACAACAAACTGTGGGGCGCGCGTCGGCCCTAATCAGTCGCGACAACACGGGGACCGATTAACGCACAGGTGAGGAAACGCAGCTCTTTATGTGTGAGGAGGGGCCGGTCCAGTAAGGAGAAGAGGGGCGCAGCACGCTGCCGGTATAACAACATTTGCTTTAGCTGTTACTGCTTGTAACTAGACTACCGGAATTCATATTTGGTTAGAAAGCATTTTTGGATTAGGAAAGATTTAAGTAAAAGTACATGCACTTTATATACGTGGATTCATGGTTACATATATTTTTTATTATTTGTTTTTTGATAAATGTACTTTCATCTTTCATGTCAGGCTGATAAAGCTCTAGAAAAAGTTTCGTATAAAATATCGTTACTACTTATAACAATTTTTTTGCTATTGCATTGAACGATAAACAGCTGTAATCGCTGATCGCATTTTGGAGTGTGCGATTGAAAAATGATTTTTCTTTATTAAATTTGCAAGTGTCGAAAAGGCGCGACGGAGATTTTTTATGTAAATGTTCAGTCTGGTGGATAAATCCGTCGATTATTCATTCGGAGATGTTCGTTGTCGCCCCCCTCACTTATCGTCTGCGCCGGGAAAAGTCTCGACGCACGGCTAATGTTGTTAGCAACTATTTTCACTTAGCGAGGGGACGAAAATCACCCGCCAATGTGCACGCAAACTTCGCACGGCCGTGGCAAGTTCAAGAGACAGATGACGAGTGTCAACTTTGTGGGTGCGCATTTACACTTAAATAATAAAAATAAAAAAAACAATTATCGATAAATATATTTGTTATATTTTAAATAAAACACTTAAGTGATTTTTTTCATATTGTAATTTTTATTGGTGACCGGTTTTGCTAATCTGAGTGTATTAAAATGGAATTCATCAAAGTACTCTCAGTCAAAAATATTCATTACTTATATTTGTTATGCTCATAACTCTCAATATTTATCGATTATTAACATTGTTTTTTAAAAATATTAATTATGGAATGAAATACTATAAATAACGCAAAAAATCATAAAAAAAGTTAATTTAATAATTTTTCCTTTTCACTTATGTAATTACTTTAGTTGTTGCTGAAAATATTTTCAATTGAGGCAAATCTACTTCTGAAAGTCATACTCATAGAATTTTGCTAAATCATATAATATTTTAATAAACTATATACACAGAAATCTAGCGTTTATATTAAAAGAGACGATTTATATTCTCACAAAATTAAAAACACAAAATTCAAAAAACGGGGGTTCAAATATCACTTAAACACCATTAAAAATTTCGAGAGCTCTTAAATAAAACTAATTTATCACTCCTTCAAAGGTACTTTCTTAAATGATAATTATATCTTATCACAATAATTTTTTCAATAACTTTTTTAACTATTCGTAGATGTATCTTACTCATATTTTAAAATAAATATCATACATAAAAGCAGATATATCAAATGTTTGTTATTTACTAAATACGTTTATCATGGAGATATTGCCTCATATCTGAAATGCTTGGTTTTTTTTTTAAGTATTTGTATTTACAATGTATTACTCTGATCTACAAAAAAAAAATTGCATGATAAAAAGCGCCAAGTCTACACACCGCAGTGTTCAGCGGCGAGTTGGCTCGTTTTCTAGGGATAATTAAAGCCTAGTTTCCCTGTTAGCGCCTCCCAGCTGACAAAGGCTCGATAATTTCTCCGAGCAAGCAATAAATTCCCGCTACATCTCGCTGTCACTTAGTAAAGCTACAAACCAACACACCCAGCACCTCCGTAAATTGATTTACAGTCTCCCGTGTACTCACAAATCACTGATTTACTCAAAAGAGAACATTTTTATGGCTAATATATATAATTTTTCATTGTTTAATTTTTTAAATAATTTTATTGGCAGTACTCGCAAAAAACCATAATAACTCTTCACTATATCAATCCCACTACTAACGTCTATTAAAATCCCATAGCATCAACGATCTTGCAGTGATAGACAAATTAAGACCTTTTTCTATGGGATTTATAAAATAAATCATATTTCACCCTTGTATTTGTTTGTGTTCCAAAATGCAAACATTCGTACAGAATATAAAAGTTAAATGATTAGGAATATTTTGCATTAATACTCGTAATGCTTAAAATATATTAAATATATTTTTTTCATACGTAAAGCAGGACAAAGCAATCTTCGACCATATCACAACGCAGCTTTTATATTTTATTTTTTTTTGCGGATAACATAACAGTATTTTCAATGCAAGCTTTAGATTTTTTGTATATTTTTTACTGCATGTGTTGTATTTGATAATATAAACGTAGACTGTTTAAATATAAGTATGAGTACAACAACAATTATGTAGATTTACAAATCGCTCGCGCAATAAGCGCAGCAAGAGTTGCGGAATGTGATAAAACCTCTGTTCGATTCATTAACATACATTTCAGCGAGTAAGGTTTTCAGGTTCTCTCGCGTCGCAGGTACTTCGACCAACTCCCGCCACGTGCTTTCTTTGTGCTCCTCTATCACCTTGTTTACCTGCGCAATTAGCGTCTCCCCGGTCCTTAGTGCAGGCAAGTCTCGTTCTCGATGCAGAGCCGGACAAATGCAAGCAACAAAGCGAGGCCTGAGCGCCTGGCAACAGTCTGCTTATCATCACAGAAACAATCAGTGTGTTTCATTTAATTTTATAAAATAGTATATATAAAAACAAGGTTTGTTTAAAAGACGCAAAGTGTGCCAAGTACAACAATTAAATATTATGGCAAGGCATTTGATTCGTGAAGATCCATTATTATAATGATAAAAGTACCTTGCATGACTAAACTAAATTCAGTTTAGTCATGCATCTGATGATGACCCGGTGTATTGGGTCGAAACTAGTAATGCAAATAATTTTAATAAACTCAAAGTGAAGACAAAATACAAAGGTACTTTTATCATTATATATATTTGACTAGTTTGAAAAAATAGGCAACGCTTTTATTAAAATTTCCATTAGATAAACATAATATTGTAAACAAGTATTTCGCCCCTTAGTTGCGAAGGTGTCAGAAGTGTTTAAAATCATATGGATAAATAGTACATATGTTTTCAATTTTGAGTGTACTAATTCCACCCCTCTGTTGCGGAACTGCTAGAAAATTCTCGCTAAGTGATTTTAATGGCTTCTGGCTCCAATTTCAGGTGGAGCAGACGAAATACCTGGCCGGCACACTCGGTCAATATTGGAGGGACGTGATTGAAAGTTCAAACATCATTTGACTTTAGTTGCTAGATTCCATCTAAAACTGTTAGAGTATATTTCAGGTGTCTTACCTTCTTGCTTTGTGGTTTTAAACACTTATTATTTTAATGCCATGATGTGAACTCTGAGTTCATGGTACATTATTTATTGATTTTATAAAAGCAAAATAGGTTTTTGTTATAATTTTTGTTCCGTGCCCAGATTTGACAAGCTACTGTAAACCACCTACAATGATTTTTATTTCAAACTAGCGGATACCCGGCGCGTGCTACTACGCTAAATAAATAAATAAAATACTTTTTTAATTTATACATCCTAGCATTGCACTTTGAGATCCATGAGTTTTTGTTTGAAAACTCTAGCTGTCAGATCGTGTCTGTGATGCGATAACTGACCAGGCGATAGCAAATCTTTGATTTCCGACCAAGCAGGATTGTACGGAAATGTGATGAAAAGATCTAGTCGCAAACGAATGACAGATCTGTGTAGTTTTTTTTTGTGGGCAGCCTGCATTATCCGCGAACATGACATTTCTACGTGGCAAGTCGAAAATCTACTTAATTAAAAAACCGACTTTGATAATTAATTGTTTAATTTAAGTGGTTTAAAACCAATTTAGTATTATTGGCTTTCAAATGAAACCGGTTTGGGGCACATCGGTTGGATGGTACTAAAGCAGCCAAATAACCGCCGGTTTTTGAGTTTGTGTTTTATATATATAGAGTATGATTTGTTTATTTGGATTTTTTGATTGAATATCAAAGCTAAAATAAGCTTTACAATAAATCATGGCTTTTTTCGAAGGATCCTTAAGCGGTGCAACATTACACGTTACATCATAATCGACAGTGAAGAGGCTTCAGCGTCATGCCCCGGGGCCTCCCGCTACCGTAATACGCGCATTCCTTCACGCCACGTGTACGTACAACGTGCACCCCAACCAACACGTGCCTCATCTTCAAAATAATTGCAACCCAGGAATATATATATTTACCATAAAATTAATTAAAATTTTAAAATATAAATATAAGCAAAATTTTCGTTCTGAAAGTTGTCATGCATTTCAATTTCTTCGAAGATATTTGTAACCAACACAACAGCCTGATTTTTTTCAAAGTACTGGGAATTATAAAACGCCGCTTTTTTTATTAATATTAATTAATTTTAAAAATTATATTCTAACATATATGTAAAAATTGAGGTACGTTTTTCATCGTAAAGCAAATGTTTAATTTAGAGATTAAACATTTTTAAATATGTGTTATATTTATTTTAAGGGCCTAGTCTGCATAATCGCGATTTTTTGATCATTTTCTAGTCCGTTTTGCGAAAAATCCACTGCACCAATCGAAAAAATTTAAATGCAAAAAGTTTGATATATCCCTTTTTTCGAATAAAATAAATTTTTATTTCTTATAAATTTACTATTAATATGATAAATATGTGTTTTTCCGGTTGAAGTGTAGGAATTTGGAGATTCATCTGGTTCATTTTACAAGAGTCCTAAACATTTAAAAGTTTTTTTTTTAATTGAAATTAAATTATTAAATATAAACAATGTGCGCCTTATTATTTTAAAAATTAAAAAAAAAAAAATCTTTAACAAACTTTGATTTTGAAAAGTTGTCATTTTATCCAATTTTTCAACATCTTCAAGATTTTATTTTACCCTGAAAATGGACGTTAATTAAATAATAAAAAATAGATAAATATAATTTATAGTTTTTTCAATCCTCTGTAAAAAAATCAATTTTCGATATAGCAAAATAAAGTAACAATTAAATTAATTAAATGACATTACTCATTAATTAATGAGTTTACCGATAAAAGTGTTTTGCAAGTTGGAGACTGAATTATTTTATATATTTAGTCAAAGTCCAGTTTTTTTTTATTTACTCTTCATTCAAATTTACTTATTAACACTCTGAAAAATATCTGATGTGTAAAAATACACAAATTAGTAAATACGATAATTTTTAGCATATTTTCATGATTCATGAAAATATTCCACGTGCAGCATCGCGCAGCTGCTCAGATGCTTATCTCTGCGAGGCTCTACATAATATCAGAAGGAAAGGTTCTCACGGGTCAGTGCAAGATGTAAAAAACACTCAATTACTGGATGCCCCTTCGGAGCTCGCGCGGGTAATTGCCCCATAAATGACTGCAGCAAATGCAAAGTGCAGAGAGCTGCAGGAGCCGCGGGGATGCGCCTCGAGAGATCTAATATCGTACTGCACATAAACACGCTGCATCCAGTAACTAAGAGAATATTGCAAAGAATATGTTACGCTTTTATGTATGCAATGATGTGGAATCGATCAGCCTTGAATCGGCTCTTGTCTATCCACTGCTCGATTGTGACCTCCCCGGAACGGTATGTGTTACGATAAAATTGTATCTAACAGAACTGAAATCAGTGTAAACATATATTATTGATTTTTGTGAAGACTGTCTCACAGGAAATTCGAATCCCACACAAATCACGATGATATTTTTCTAAGAGTTTCTTTAATCAATTTTCAATATTTGAATAAATGTACTTAATCATTAACAGTGTAAACATTTCGTATTTTTCCAAACTCTCGGCTAAGAATTAGTATTTCTATCTCTTAGTTAAAATTATTCCACCTACCTTAACCATAAAGTTTTTAGATTTCACCTCAAGAATTATATAATGATTGTAAACCTGAAAATCGACCGTATCCACAATGATATTTACAAATGTTTTTCCTATTCTAAGCTATTCACTAATAATGTACTGCAATACTTCGTATACCATTTTGTTTAACTGTGTTTAAAAAAATATTATTATTTATCAATTTATTTTTCAGAAATGTGTAAAAATCTTTCTCACGTATATATTTTTAAAACACATACAAATCGTCTTATACCAAACACATCAATTTGGGATTCACCTGTTGTTGGAATCAAACCGGGGATCTCTCAACCAAGATTCGACGGTCTAACTAACAATCGTAAAATGATATAACTTGTTCAAGCTAAAAGTCTTTATATCAATTGCTTACACATTAACACAAGCAATATTAAAATCATAAGCTCAATGCCATCAATTTCGGATTCGCTTGTTCATCGAGGATCACTTGATAAAATGTCAATAGTCTAACCAACAATCCAATATGAGAGCTCGTAACTTGTTCGAGCTTATAGTAGAAGGTTTCTCGAGAAATTGTTCAATCGATTGCTGGGACAGAGAGGTATTGAATGGCTTTCAAATGATATTCCTTCGTCCAGAACGAACTGCGACTCGGCTTTGCATTCTACTGAACATTGCGGCTCACCTGCCCTCGGGCCTTAGAATACATTATGAAGATCAGGACCGTTACAGATTATTAGAAAATTTGCTTAATGTTGCCCTTAATGGACATGCCATTGTGTGCTCACAACCAAACCTACTTCAGATGTTTCTAGTTTAGATGATATTCCGATATGAAATATCATTTCATTTCCAGATATAAATATATTTTATGACCAATTTATTTGATACAAAACATCCCATATTATATACTATATATCTATTTGTTACTATACAATTAAAGTTTAGAATCAATGTTTTGTCTATACGTGTTTTGTTAATATAAAATTATATTTTATTATCAATGTACAAAACACAAATATTTATTCGTTTTGTTAGTATTTTTATTAGCTTACGATCAATGTATTTCAAAAATACGTTGAATTTAACTGGACCGCAAAAAAAACGTAATCTCTGATACATTGATATTTAAATCTTCTTTTTAAGATAATGTAATATTCTTTTTAAAATAAGATAAGATGAAAAGACATACTATTTGGTAATACACAGTAAATCTTTGTAAATGTGTATTTGTCATTTTATCATCGTAAGCACAGCAGGTATACTGATTAGGGTGTATTTATTTCAAAATTAAAACATCGATTGGTGGGTTGGTCAATTCCGAACTCACGACCCCAAGTGGACTGGAATATTAAGGAATGCAATTTGTGCCTTAATTTTGATTTGACAAAAAGCAGCTGCACGTGCGGCTTCATTGCCCTGAGGGCACTCCCACAAAGGGAGAGCGAGACGCACTGACAATCTGCATAAACGGGAGAATTACGGAGTGAGGGAGATGAAAGATTTAATTTTTTTTTTAAATACTGACATGAAAAAACTGAAGCCTTCCTTTCATGTGAAAATATCATAAAACTATGATGAATCTTAATATGATTTTTGGTCTGAGAATGTTCGAACTCTCAGAAGGTATCTTTTTCTACTTGTTGCTAAAATAAATGAAAACTTTCTTACGCGTATGCTTGCTATCTAATACCGATTCAGTCTAAACTCTAAAAAAAGGTTTCTTTTACACTCGCTCGTCATGTCCCGCGCTCTAAGACGCTTGTTCAAATTATCTGAATCTCTGATACCGGGAAATAAAAAATACCTCCATGCAAGCTCTCTGTAAGCAAACACACATTCGATCATAAAGTGTTAATTTACTGCGCCACGTCTAGGCACAGGGTCGAACTCGTCTTTTAATAATATTATTTACAAGTATTTTTTAAATTTATTCGCAAGCTCGAGTTTAAAATATAATTATTTACTCCTTCAGCACACGCAAAAATCTCATTTAAGTCAGCCACTTGATCTATTATATATGAATGATGAAAATTTTCTGGTTTGACTGGATTATTTTGTTTCATATATTAGATAAGTTATTTATTAACATTACCAATGAGTAATTTTTTTTCTTGCAAATATATTAATAAAATAAAACTCCTGAATCCATCGTCACTAAGCCGTACCTGTATAAGTATAGCATGTTTCGTTGATTTATATACATGGAGTTAAACTACTTTGATAACGTATCTCTGATTTGTATCGCCGTAAAGCTAAGCGATTATTTAATTGGCTAAGTTTTTATGGCAACACAGTCTAGATACCTTCCTCTCAAGAGGCATGAGGAGTGCGGGGTCCAGGGAGGAGGAGCGCGGAATCACTCCCTGAAAATGATTTACTGTGATCATAATAATGTTCGGTAATCACTTCCGGTATGTTTTTGTTAAATATCTAATCTAATTTCACACAGCCACCATACCGGAAACCATAAAATAATTACATTGATTAGATTTGACATTAATGGATTAATAATAATTAAATCTATTTAATATTATTTGTATCGGTTCATATGAATTTAATTTGGCTGCATCACGACATTTTCTAATTATATTTTAAGAGCTTGATAACACGGATGAAGTGATATTTTATTAGTCGCGCGTTAATTTCCCTCCTCATATATCATACAATCTATGATAAAAATTGCATTTAACTTTTAATTATGTACTATAAATATGTTTCAAAAATGTTTGGTAGACGTCAAATATCTTTTCAGCAACCTAGATACATTGGTTTCGCACATGCATATAACGATTTAAATTCTCACTCAGCTGTGTTGGTACTGTGGTTTAACTGGTAAGAGCTCGTGAGGGTGAGAAAAAATCTTTTTGAAGATTTTTTTGTTGTTTTATGAGTAAATCGATTACATAAACACAGTATGAAAAAATTACAGTTATATAATATATGTATTTAGAAATATACTCTAATAATACAAATTAGTCACTTAGCTATGTTGAAAGTAGATTTGCTATGTTTATAGTAGTAAGGTATAGATGTCAAAGTAATAAGTCATTTTAAGTTAAACGTCATAAGTTATACAAGATGTATCAGTAAAATATCTCCATTTCTAGTGCATTAATGGCCAGTTAGCTTCTATGGAAGCGAATGATTATTTCGCTCTGCAAAATCTCAGTTTAATTAAACGTTAATTAACGCTGCAAGAAACTGAATGATTCACAGTTATGAGCCAATTATTGCCGGACTCGGGGCAGGTTCATTGATTATCACACAAAACTGTTCATTATCCAAGTATTACGAGTGCAGCAAGCTCGCTTGCACTCGCTCTGGATTGATTTATCGACTAAACATTTGAATTATTGTCATCAATAACAGGGTTTCAGAAAAATTATCCACAAATGGCTTTTTTTATAACTATTACAATCTATATAATGTTGCATTTATAACTATAAATACATTTTGTTTTAAGGTTTATTTTACTATACCATGAATATATATTTTTTACCAACCAGATTGGATCATATTTTTCTCAGCGAAGCATTAAAATTTGTTAGTTTCGTTTAATTTTTTTAATATTATAAAAAAAATTAATATAAAAATTAATATTTGGTAATAAAACAGAGAAATATAAGCGAAAATAATGATATCGTTATAATTATCAAAATAATAATTATTTCCAGAAAACTTTTTGAAATAGTATCTTATGGGTGTGGTTTGGTTTATCTTCGTCTCTGTGTGTAGAATTCGACTTTACAGATGAACATCTTTATGATTGCTTACGAGCAGGAATACCATCATACTCCCCTAATTACGAAGCAATGGTCAATGAAATGCAATGCCAACGATCACATTGACTTTGATATTTCTCTTTTTTTATAATGAATTTTGATAATTGGTTCGACTTTGGGCAATTCTGATTGGTCAATATTTTTAAAAATCAGCCAATAAAAACATTAAAATTTAATCTTGTTGAGGGACAAGGCATTTGATAACAATATTAAAATTAAAATTAAATATTGTTGGTGCATTTAAATCTTAATCAGGCTAGTCCGGACTCTAATTGCTTTAATTTCGTATTCTATCCTGTTGTTTTCAATATTAATACATCTTATCTATTTTACATAAAAATATAAACAATTTTTTAAATATTTTTGTGCATTATATGTATTATGGACTATGTCCAACTATAAATATACCTTAAAAAATAAGCAAAAAGGTAGGGGACCTCTGCAATAGGACTTTAAAAAAATAACAGAACTAAAATTAAAAAAAAATCTATAAAAGATAACCTATAACGGTTTCTACGTAAAATATTTTAGAATTGTTCAAACTTGCCTTATACGTGTAAAAATAAGCAAATATTACTATTTAACAAATATTGTATAAAATATGTATTATAATATTTTTGTGCATTAAAATTACAAGAATTTGGATAACTTTATATGTACTTTTCAAATAAAACTGTTTAAAAATTTAATACAGAATCCCTTAAATAAAATTTTAACCCCGTTCTAATCACAAACGAATTTAATCACTTGACCTTGAATTCTTTCTTCGGTGCTTTTTAATCGTGATTTATATAAAACGTCGATCAAAAAAAATTTCATCAAACTATTTGTAACACGCCGGCCCTTCAGTCGTGCGCACCGCTGGAGGTATTTATTATCTTAAAAAATATTGAGAATTTTTAATTACCTGTGGTTCACGTAAAACAACGAAATCTAAAGCACACACATTTTAAAGACAAATTTATCGCCGACGCATCTTAATATTCCATCAAATTTTATTAACAATCAAATAAACGGAGCCTGCGCCGAAGCCGAATCCGAACTCGGAATTATTTACGGCCGCTTTCTAAGCCAGTAAATTTTGTTTAACGTTGCTGATAGCATTAAACCAAATTTACTATCTTAATCTAACTCTCCTAATCTAATAAACAAGCCCAACCACCTGGAATGAGACCGTTTTAATTTCCTATATAATTATAAGTTGTGAAATTATCTGTGGCGGCGCACAGGCGATAATTTTTATTATTAATTACTTGTGTAAAATTAGATTTTTGTGTTATTATTGAACGGCTCGTGACGGGGACGGGGTTTCATTTGGATGGCTAGAGGAAGAGATATTATCCTTGAACCTCGTATTATGCTGTCCCAAGGCGTGTTTGCTTATCTGCATTGAATTAAGGCTGTGTATTTGTTTGTTTATTACTGATTGCATATTATTTTTAGTAATATTCTTACATCACCTCAATATACAGCGTGAATCTATACTGCCTACAAAAGTTAGGCGCGAATAACGGATATCACATTTTTTTTGTATACAAGCATTTGTTTGTTTATTGGACTGCATAATTTACTAAAAAATATATCAACAATAATCAAAATATTATATTTTAATTAAAATTATCATCTGTATCTAAAACTGCATGTACTCAACGGCAGTGAAACTGATAAATCTAGTGAATCATATTTATTAAAAATTAAAATAAAATGAGAGGTCACTTTTTACTGCTGATTGTGTATTTCGCAAACCACAAGCCTTGGGTTATTTAAATAAATAAAAATTGAACATAAACACATCACGCTAAAAAAATAATATGCCTTCATAAAATATGCTTAAAACGCTAGTGTATATTTTATAACAAAACACAAAGCTTTATCAACTTTTCTCAGTTCTCCTCTCTTGTACTTGAGTGTTAACCTCTGACTCCATTTCATATCATATCTCATGAAGCCAATCGGTAACTAATTTATTAATATGTGTATCTTTGAACCAGTAAATCCAAAGTCGTTCCCAAACAAACATGAAAGACTCGCGCCGCTCTATTAATCAAACGGCTATATTGAGTAATTATTATAATCATCATAAAAATAATATGAGAAATATCAATATCTAGACTCTGGAACCTTCCACGCTTTCGGCTGGTCCGGGTGATGTATGGTCGTAACAAGCCACAAACAAATAGCTTTTTTTCTTTTAATTAATAATCCTTAGTTTAATAAATCATGAGTGACTTAAATGTAAAATGATAGGCACTTTAAATTGTATGTTTATTTGTAAAACAGTTTTTAAAAGTATACGAAACGTGTCAGTTTGAATATGTTTGCTACATTTAAGTGTGAGAGTTGGACTGCGATATATATTTCGATATATAAAAGAGTCCTCATGAATTTAATTTTGATTTAAGTTTACCTGAGGTGTATTTTATCGATTTGATTCTATGATACCTTATGAGCTTTTGGCACCTGTAAAACATCCTTGAAATTGACTGATAGATACTTAAAATATTTTATAAATTCAAAAATATGATAAGAGATGATAGTAATTGATATTTATAAGAAGTCAAATCGGCTATTGAGACCGATGTTATATTTTATCTTAATTATATTATAAAAATAATCATAAAAAAGTTTACATTCATTTAAATAATTCATAAATAATGATTTTTGAGTTTTAGAGATCGATATGATATTATTGATACAGGCTGAATAACATTATTTTTAAAACAAT
The DNA here is from genome assembly GCA_022113835.1 of Atopsyche davidsoni. NCBI lineage: Eukaryota > Metazoa > Arthropoda > Insecta > Trichoptera > Hydrobiosidae > Atopsyche > Atopsyche davidsoni. The sequence continues at coordinate 389,140 of JAILWY010000006.1, read as the reverse complement.
TAAAATGCCGAAAGAGATAATATTTTTTAAATCCTTGAAAAATGCTATTTAAGCATTTGAAATCGATTTTATATAAGTGACATTGACCATTTTAAGCGAATAATACAAAAATCCTGAAAGATATCACAGTATTTCAATCTGAAAATGAGACCAAAGGTTTTATAATCGATGCGATATTGCTAGGTATATATTATTACAAATGTTTAATAAGGTATAATGATATTTATTTGGCAATTAAAATAATTAACACTATATGGATAACAAGAAGGCTTTAAAATATATTAATATTTTAGTAGTTTATGTATAATATGTAACCTTAACATTTTGAATCGACCTATGTAATAATGTTTATATGGAAATCAAATTATCAACTATACATGGAACACAAGAAGGCTTAAAGAGGAAATAGAATTTTAGTAATTTCATAAAAATATACCATGCTTTTTTGAGTCGTCCAATTCAACAAGGTTTATATGGAAATCAATATTATTGATAATACATGGAATACAAGAAGGCCTAAAGAGGTAATAGAATTATAGTAATTTCATAAAAATATACTATGCTTTTTTGAGTCATCCAATTTAACAAGGTTTATATGGGAATCAAAATAATTGATAATACATGGAATACAAGACGGCTCAAATTAATAGTAAAATTTTTGTAATAAAAAAAATATGGCATGTAAGTTTTTGTAATCGTCTGATTTAACAGAGTTCATATGGGAATTAAAATAATTGATTATACATGGATTCAAAAAAGCTCAAAGAGATAATAGCATATTATTGATTTTTATGAAGACCGTCTCACAGGAAGTACGATTTTGCCCATACAGGTTTAATTAAATGCACCGGCCATGTAAGCTTGGGGATGTGGGTTCAAATCCTACACAAATCACGATAATATTTTTCTAAGAGTTTCTTTAATATATTTTCAATATTTCGCCAGGTAACGGACTGCCTCTGGTGTGCCGACCAGACACCAGAGGCAGTCCAATCGTGTCATTTAATTAATTTAATTGTCACTTTATTTTGCTATGTCGAAAGTTGATTTTTTTACAGAGTATTGAAAAAACTATAAATTATATTTATCTATTTTTTATTATATAATTAACGTCCATTTTCAGGGTTAAATAAAATCATGAAGATGTTGTAAAATTTGATAAAATGACGACTTTCAAAACCAATGTTTGTAAAAGATTATTATTTTTTTAATTTTCAAACTAATCCCAACAGGAGGGTTTATAATTAACCTTTTAATTCCAATTGAAAAAAAGAGTCATAAATGTTTAGGATTCTTGGAACAGGAACATCGCGAAACTCCAAACTTTAATCGGAAAAACACATATTTATCATATTAATAGTAAATTACAAGAAATAAAAAAAAAATAGTAGTAAAAGAAAGGATGTATCTAACTTTCTGCGTTTGATTGGTGCATTCGATTTTTCGCAATAGGTACAAGCAAATGGTCAAAAAACTCGAATATGCGACTTTGCCTCTTAATCATTATCAATCGAGATAATAGTATTTTAGTAAATTCATAAATATATTCCAAGTAAGCTTTTGGAATCGTTCGATTTAACAAGGTTTATATGGAAATCAAAATAATTGATAATACATAAAAAAATATGCCAAGTATGCTTTCAGAATCGTCCGATTTAACAATGCTAAAAATGCATTACTAACAGGCAGGAGGGTTAAAGCAGATAAGAGTGCTTTACTGATACGTAAAGGATGTCACATGGCCTCAGCAGGCGAGGGCGCCAGGAGCCGCCCACGCAGGGGCGGCGCGGGTCAGGGGGCCGGGAACAATGGGATTACTTATCTGCCCCGCGCCGGGCCGCTCCGTTTTTTTGTGTATGAATACTTTTCGGTAATAAATTGTCCCCATTGTCTATTGTGGCGATCGGAGTTATTCTCGATTGGGATTTTTGAGCGCGTGCGCCCGCGTGGCGTATTGTTGCGCGTTCGTTTTTGTTTTGCGTTTTTTTTTTTTGGATTTTATTGAATCTTGTTGGAATGTACTTGTATTAAAGAAAATATACGTTTTTGTTTTTATCGCATATAAATAAAACATCACATACCTTATTTTTTCATATATTATTGATTTTTGAGAAGATCGTCTCACAGGAAGTACGATTTTGCCTATACAAATTTGATTGATTGATAATGATTAAGTACATTTTTTCAAATATTGAATTTGAACATTGAACAATATTTAATTGGCATAATAAGTACGTTGTTTCATTTATAGGATATGATTGTAAAAAATTATTGCCTAGTACTAGTGATTCGTTGGTATAATTGGTAATGCACATTACCAATTATACCAACGCATTACCTTATTTTTTCGATAAATTTTCTCGGGCTTAGTCTGATTCGTGTCATCTGTACAGCTTTTAAATGAATTCGCAATTATATATTAATTATTTTTTACTTACAAATTATTGTAATTTCAATAGAATACATTGCTCACTTTGAAATTTTCAACGTTGTAGAGCCTAGTAAAATTTAAAAAAAATTATTATGAGTTACATGTTTGCCCAATGAAAATATGAATACTCTCTCTTTTTTTCTTAATACAAGCAACTATAGAAGTTAAATTAATTAAAAATTAATAAATTAATAGAAAATCCCTCGATTCTAAGTTCATTTTCGAGTCCCAGCAGTATTGCTAGCAGTACGAGCTAGAACCAGGCGTGGGAACAGACCACTTAACAGGTATACGTTTTAATTATCCAGGGCTACTCCGCCCCTGGTGAAGGGACGCAAGGGAGGATGCTGCCTGACGTCTCAATTAATTGATAGTTATATTTAATACAATCCCTTTTAAATTTACAAATACGTATAATTAAATTAAGTCCACCTTAAAATTCAATTATTTACTCTACTTTGATTAATTCTTTGAAAGAGGTTTTTGTATTCTATTTGTTGTTAGTTCCCTTTTTTGTGCTCTTTAAAGTTGCTAAATTTTAAATTTCATACTGCTCACAGAATTCATTATATATCCTTATGGAAAATTAACTTACAAGAAAGCAATCCTTGGAGTTTAAAATAACTTCAAATACACTTACAAATGCTCTGTATAATAAAGTGATGTGTAATGATTATCTTACCTTTACATATATATATATATATATATTTCGTTTATCCTTTCCAAAAAAGTTTTTGCTAATGTCCAAATCTCGGCTCGTGCAAATCTTTATTGTCTTAAGATTTATTCATCTTATGGAAGGGAAAATCAAAAATACCGGCAATTTTACGACGATGATAATAAAGGTTATAAATGTCTCTTATAATTGTTGCTAAAGAGTATAATCCTAGAAACACACACCCTTATGGGGACCATAATTAGATTAACTGCCTTATACTTATGATTTTTATTACTTTGTAAAATATTGCTAGTTGTTTTAACCGAAAAGTACAACAATCAAGCTCTCAAGCGCTTTCTTCAGTCCTTGTTTTCATAAAATATTATTTTAAAAAATTACAGAAAATTTATATAATTTTTTTAATTCGACTCATGCAATCTTCACGATCAGAATAAAACAATCAAAAGTAAGCATTTATGTACTTTGGAGCTTATTTATATTATGCGCACACACACAAAGGCATGGAAGCCATTGAGGTCATGACCCTGCTCCCTGCGTCCGAGCACGGCCTTCAGGGCGACCCAGGCACAGGAAAAAACCCATGGAGTCTCTACGGGAGCTTCTCCATGACTTAGAATTCACTTTGAATGCCTATAAGAGGATCAATTATTGTTTCAGATTGAATTAATGATATGATCAATGTAATATACTAAAAATATCCCTATAAGTAAGTTGAAAAGCGGGAGTGGAAAATACATACAAAAAATATTATTTTTCGTGTCATTTTATTTCATAAAAATAATATTTATTAACAACATTTTTCAGCACATTTATACATTCATTAAATATTACTAATTTACAATGTGACCTACGAATATTATAAAATGAATTAAAGTACGGAATAAGTACAATAATGGGCCGAAATAACGACAACTCTTGACTCCTAATATTTGGTACAAATAGTTTTAATTTGTCTTGCTTTGAAATAATTACACTACCTTACAAAATACACAACTTATAATTTACAATTAAAATAATTTAAAGACTCAATATAATTTGTAGCTAATATACATATTATATATATAGATATATATATATATATATATATATATATATATATATATATATATATATATATATATATATATATATATATATATACCCGTTAAAATTGCGTTCGTGCCGTTTCTAGAATATACATCGGAAAATATTTTTTTTATAAAAATAAAATATACCAATTTTATATTAATATTATTTATTGTCTTTTCATAACTACTAACTATATTGCAAAATCAAAGTACGAAGTCATTTATATTGCTTAAAATAAATAAAGGAGCTTTAATGAATAAACTGATTAAGGTTGAGCCTCGTCTAAACAAACACCTTGCGATTCAACCAAATCGATTAGCAAACACGTGTTGTACTTAATAATTTATGTGTCCTTGGTTTATGTAAAGGCACTTTAACATGTGTATATTCAACAACAATAAAAATATATTTATTTACACACGGTACCATAGTATGTTTTAAAAATATAATTATTTGTACCTTTTGTTTATTTTTTATAAATACAAATATATTCAATACTTAAAGCGATTTATTTTATTTCAACAAACTTTTAAAATATATTTATTCAAGTAGAGTCTTAAGTATTGGAGAAACACTAAGCAGCATTGCACATTTGTTATAAACTAAAGCGTAACACTAGGTTAGGAAGATGAAGCCTCGACGTTGGAGTCTGGGTTTGAGTTCTGCTGGTTCATTTGATTCTCCGCAGCTTCTGTGAGCCTCAGCTTTCTGGCCTCTCCGCTGTTGTAATTCTCGTCCTCCCTGCATACGATGTGAAGAACAGGCTGCGACACGTAATGCTCAGGGAGCCAGTCAAATGTGAACGTATTCTGCAGACCACCATAGCTGGACAGGGCACTCGGAGTCCCCGTCGGCGTCAGAGGGGCTGAAGATATATAACTGACCTCCTGATAGCTCAGCGGCACTTTCTGTAAGGTTGTATCCGACCACGGAGGACTGGGATTCCATCGATCTATGAAGTCTGCAGGGTCTTCCATACCTGGCTTGAGAGGGTAGCGTCGTATTTCTGCGGGGTGCAGAGCCAGGAGTGTCCCACCTCCACCTTCTACGATCACGTGACTCTGCTTGGATATCTGAAGAGGCTCTAGTCTTGTTAACGATTCGGAGTGTTTCCGCTTTCGGTGGTAACGGATGCTGGGGATTGCTTCACCCTCTCTTGGCCCGGAAAGCCGCACATCGATATCCACTTGGGGGACATACCTGCAGTTAAAAAAAATAATATTTACCCCAAGACATACAAAATAATTTGATTTTAAGATCGTAGCCTAAACCAGAATAGCCGATTAAAATATTTGGCAAGTTCATGTGCATTTTTTTATTTATTACATAGCGACTAGTTTTCATGTTTCACATGTCACTATCTTAATGTATTTTTTCAGTTCTAACACGTGCTCTTCGTCAGTGTTTTTGGTGAATTGTTTTTCAACGAATCCCAAACGAAAGGGTTTAAAACGCCATTACGGAATGTAAATTAATCACATCTCCGTACGATATCAATTAACACTTATGGACGTGTTCCGCGTGCTCGTGTCGAATCAATTTCATTTCTAATATTCTAACAATTATAATATGGCAAAAATGCTCAGGCAACACACTGCGCGGCACCAAAAAATAAATCGATTCGTGTGAAGCTTTTTTTGAGCTTAAAAAATCAAACCACTTAGAAAGTTAAGCTCACAGCAGGAATCGGAGGTAAAATCGGTTTTATATATTGTTTTAAAATTCAGGGCCTGTCAACACACGGTTTCTATGAATTTCATTCTATAACTAGCTATTTAATATTCACTTTTTTGCTATAAATTGTGGTCCATTTATGCACCACATATATTTAATTACTTGACTTAACAAAATATGACAATAGCGTCGTATGATGATTTTAAGCAATTTTTACGTAACCGCTTCAACTAAAGAACGAATTTATTCCTATTTATAGCATCACGTTACAGTACAAAAATTAAGATACTATCAATATATAAAAAAAATATTAATTTAAAAAAAATTATCATTATTTTTTAATTAGGTTCTTCAATGTCAATATAAAAAAAACTCGTGCTATTTTTCTTCTATATTTTAAAATCACTATACGTTTTCCATTCGGGCTTTAGATTTTTATTCAATTCAATTTAATGTTATATTTCAAATACTGTTACCAAAATAACCATTCTAAGAAGTCTCCACACTGATTTATTTTTTATATTTATTTGTTTATTAGCAACGCTTTAGGTCAAAGATAAGTTAAGTGAATTGCAATTGTTCTTGTTAAGTGCATGAAATATATTTTTTCAGCATTTATACGAGGTCGCACACTGACTACGTGTTCCAACCATGTAAGTGTAACAGATCAATAATAATATATGCATATTCATAATAGATTTCGGACGTTAGATAATCGTGGCTCGGGGGGCCGCGCCGGGCCGCGGGCCTCGGTATAAAAACCGATGTTCTAATCACATGCAGCCAAGAGACTTGAAAAAATAACAAATTCATCAAGACCTCCTCTCGTTAATGAATATAAATGGAGCCGACGCTTGTACGACTCGGGCCGCGCATGAGAAGTAATATCCGTCAATCACACCGCGTCTCTGACGGCCCATTGACGTTTTCAATATAACGGAGTAGCTTTTGAACAAAAAACCCCGCTACGTGATGGCAAATTGTTGCACCACCTGAGCGTACCGCGTTATGCCAGAGTAGCGTACTGAAATATTTAATTTTCTCTGCTTTCTGCTATTCATGCCGTGACTTCAGCAGCATCTTCAAAATAGCTTTTTGAATCGAGATGTATTATCAAAATATTTTGACAAATAACAAATGTCGAATTAATAGAACTTTGTAATATGTAAATATTATTTAATAAAAAATTTAATTTAATAATTCATACTCTTCCTTCGGGAAGGGTCTAGGTCCCATCATCGAGTTTATTTGATCATTTTCTAGTCCGTTTTGCGAAAAATCGACTGCACCAATCAAAATTATTTAAATGCAAAAACTTTTATACATCTCTTCTTCCGAACACAATATATTTTTATTTCTTATAAAATTACTATTAATATGATAAATATGTGTTTTTACGATTGAAGTGTAGGAATTTGGAGATTCGTCCGGTACATTTTCCAAGAATCCTTAACATTTAAAAGTCTTTTTTTCAATTGGAATTAAAGTATTAAATATAAACCATGTGCGTCTTATTAATTTAAAAATTTAAAAAAAATATCTTTAACAAACTTTGGTTTTGAAAAGTCATCATTTTATCCAATTTTTCAACATCTTCAAGATTTTATTTTACCCTGAAAATGGACGTTAATTATATAATAAAAAATAGATAAATATAATTTATAGTTTTTTCAATACTCTGTAAAAAAATCAACTTTCGATATAGAAAAATAATGTGACAATTAAATTAATTAAATGACACGATTTCGCCAGGTAATGGACTAATTAAAAGGCTTAACTAACAATTTAAAGGCTGGGAGCAACTGCCTTAAATGCTATTTAAATGCGATGATTTAAAGTGATGTGATTAATATGGCATGGTGTTGTATTTTCCGTGCGGATTTTTTCAGAGAAAAGTGCCGAGGATCTTACAGGTGTGAGATCGGTGTCACGGTTTGATTTTTAATTTGTTTATTTTAGATTTCATGCAAGGAGGTCACAATAGACAGACAGTTTACCTGCAAGGTATTTAATTGCCTGCAACGACCAGGTAATGAAAATTATTAGCGTGGTTGTTAATATTGATCTGTTAACATTTCGAAACGAGTATCTTACGTAGTTTGTTTAACATTTCTTATGGTGATGCTTCATAAGAGTAAATAAATTATAATAAGTAAAAATAATTTGTAATTAAGTTTTAGTTTTTTATACACAATATCTGGCTGAGTAATGTTTTAAACAAACAAAATTATACACCAAAAGATAATTGTTTTTATATGATCTTTTGAAACGGGTTTTTAATTAAAATACTTACATATTCATGTTTATCGTATTAATAGATTATTTTCCTGTGTATTGGGTAATAAAATAAATAGTTTGATTGCAAGTTTTTGTGTCGTAATATTTAAGACTTATTATTGAATGTTGTATTGTTCTTCGATATGCATTTTTTATGCAAAATCAATTTAAGGAACTTAGTAGTCAATCAGCCAGTACAGGTGATAGGCTGGGATTTTTATATCAAAATGCAAGGTTCTGATAAAAAGCAATCAATCATGAAACACATACATCGCCATTTTTTTTAATCAAAATTGGTATATATATACTTTCACTGTGGTAACAATTTTTTTTTTGATTTACCATAAGCATTCTGTTTATTCTTCTAACAAAGAACGAAAATTGTTCATCAATAAAAATAAATTTGTAAATAGTATCAACCATAGACAGGGCAGTAAATTACACCTCATTTAACCATCGAAAAGCTCTCGGCTCATCTGTATGCATGATTTAGTGAAAAATAATCAACGTGAACGTCCGAGACGTGCGCCGTACGCGTCCCGAGTATGCGGCCTCTAATAAATCATCGCCTCTGTCAAATATTCGTCATTATATTTGTTCGGGCGGACGTAAAAAATGGTTTCTTCGACAATTTGTTTGCTAAACTATGTATAAATTATACAAGAGGACCCCCTAAGGAACGAGCGCTCTACTCATTAAAAAATAAGTGTGTTTATGTATAGAAATGTGTGATATCGGGCCTAGCAATATTGAAGCTTTTATTCCGTGTTCGAACATCGTAACGAAACTAAATATTTATATAATATATATCTTCTATATTTTGACTGTTTATAAAGAAGTTTTTATTTTGATCGTTCTATTTTGAAAATTTTGTCGCCTCACTGTGTGGGGTTGAAATTAAAACAAGCATGAAAACAAGCGTGAACTCTGAAATCTGTTTTTTTTTAAATAGAAAATTGCATGTACGTTCAATAGTTTTAATCTAAGGATGTTTTAGTCTCAATAAAAGCGGTGGCACAGTTTTTAAAAAAATAAAATGAGTGACTTCTCACCGTTCATTGCTGGCGGCGTAGACTGAGGAGTGTCTCGAGTAGTCCACCGGCCCCCGCTCCGCCATGGACGCCTCAAACCCAAAACCCTCCACGCAGACCAGCTGCCCCCCGGAGTGCCTCAGCACGCTGGGCGACGTGCCTTGCCTCACAGCCTGCAGCTGCTGCAGGTCCGGATGCCCCCCGACCTGCCTCGGCCCTCCAGGCGAAGGGCCCTGCCTCGCCAGATGCATTTGCTCAGGGTGCCCCATCTGCCTCAGGACGCTCGGAGACGTCTCTTGCCTCAGCTGGTTCACGTCTATCATGCTCGGAGGCGAGCCTTGTCTCGTCGGCTGCAGTTGCTGCAGCACTCCAGGGGATGAACCTTGCCTCGTTACTTGCAACTGCTGAAGATCAGGATGCCCGCTGACGTGTCTTAACACCCCCGGTGACGTGCCTTGTCTCGAATGCAACTGCTGTAGCTCCGCGTGTCCTTGGTGGTGCTCTCCGTTCATGTGGTGGACCATGTCTTCGCTTGACGGTTGGGAGTACGGAGATTCCTGGTTGACGGTGTAAGGCGATGGCGAGAAGTTGCTCATGGAAGGGTGGTAGTAGTTTTGGAGTTGAGTGTCGTACGCCAGTCCGTATTGGAGCTTACTTTGAACGCTGTAGTAATGATACAACCATGCATTTGCTAACATGATTGTGGCTTCGCTTTCACTGCAAAAAATAATATTTTTTAAATACCCAGATACCACATAGATACGCAGATCATAAAAATTATTTAATTTCTTACCTAAGTACTTGGTTTGTACAGACGATAACGGGTTGTTGGTTGTTCTCCATGTTGTCTTTGACCTGAAGCACAGCGTGCACCCAAAGCCACTCTCCAGACCTCCTTTGTAGCCGCAATAGGAGGATGCAGGACCTCTCCTGCTCGGACTGTGTTACTACAATAAAATTCCATTCGTTAACATATGCACTGTTATCTGTTGAATTCAAAACTAATGAAATACTAAAAGCTAAGGAAAATAAAAATAATTAGACGTACTTAGTCTATGCTTAGACTGCGCCTCTCGCATGCACTCCCAGTGCAGCAGCTGGTACCAGGAAACTCCCTGGAGGTCTGCCTTGTCCCAGCCAAGGTACCACTCACCACTAGAACAATGAATATTAATTTATATTGAAATTAATAAAATAAAATTTAAATTATATAAAAAGTGGCACATCAGTTCAAATATATCAGGTTTTATCCATTTTAAAATAAAAAAATAATTATTCATTATTTTCACACTATCAGCTCATCTCGCTTGCGAAATATATGGACATAAGATGCATTGATATTAAGAGGCGTGAAGAATCAACGTATAATATGGAGCATAGAAAAGTACAATATATTTCAACACATTGAGGCGTGAGACTGTGCAGTGTTGCCAATTCAAATTATCTGATGATACGCCAGAATTGCTAACATCATTTCTTTACAGGCATTGAAATGGTACTTCAGAATAATTCTATTGCACTTAACTAGGCAACAAAAGATAATTTTAAATATCAATTAATTTAAACTGTGACTTTTATACCTTACGAAAAAAAATATCGAAATGCTGCTTTATAAATTTATATATTGTGGTCAACAACCATTAAAAATATTTATACTAGAAATCCATTATCTAATAAAGTAAGTTGGAAATTATGTCTATTGGGTTACAAATTACTTTTTGTTATCAATTTCACTCAAAAAAAGGTTGAGATGATCTTGTATTTAAAAGCACCCCAAAACAAAATAAAAATAATACTCGCATAGATAAAATGTAGTTTCTGATATCAAATCTTTTTTTTAGAATGTAACACTGAGGCTGGAGCTTACCGACAAAAATAATATAAGATGATTGATTTTTAAAAAAAATACTGCAACAAATGTGGTTCGTTATACTCGATATCTTTTTATTGAATTATTCGAGACATATTTGACTATTTTTGTATGGCTTTACGTTGAATATGAATATATTACCAAATAATTTCCGGTTTAAACTGAACGTCCCTTCGGCAGAGCTGATGCTGGAGCTTATAGAGATGTCAGTAAGTATTCCGTGTGAAAAGCCGTGTGTCTCAGCCGGAGCTCCGAATAATGTATGCAGGATTGATCGATCAATCGATTATAATAACGGAGGAGGTTTTTTTTGTTCCAGACCCCATAATATCGCTTTATAAATACCAGCGATTGGATTGCCACGTTTCATTGTTTACAAGTCATAATAATTTAAAGTCACCGTGATTTATGGGCTGTGTAATCTTACGAATCTAAGTCTTGTAATATATTGAATAGAATGCTCTTAAACTTTAACCGCCCAATGCAGAGTCGCTCACTAAAGCAGATCTAAATAAACGCGATATACTAGAGTGTAAAAATTCACGAGATACAATGTGATCTTCATCGTCATTATGAGTAAATACAAATATTTTTTTTAAAAAATCGGATAAATTATTTTGCAGATTTATTTAATAATATTAAGTATTCAAAGTTTGCTAAAATTTTTCAATAAATTTAAAATAATTGAAAACAATTTTAATTACATAAAATCAAGAGCTGAAAAAAAAATTAAAATTCATACATAAATTAAGCTTTGTAATAACATTTCGGAATAAGAACCAAAATATACAGACAGTGCAAAAAACATATTGGAAATAAATCACATCTCTTCGAGTACGTCTTCATTTCACGCCGGCCGATACAATATATGCACACGGACCTGGAGCTTTGTAATTTGGTTTTTTGGAACATAATATAATTTACCAAGGCGCTCGCAGGCCCGGACTGGGCGTTTGAAAAATGACATGGGCCCCGGGCCGGCTCGGGGAATAACACGTGCCGAGAGTCAAGCTAATGGATCGTGGGAAATCACAACACCTGGCCAGCCTAGCTCGGCTGCAGCGGGTTATTTATCCCAGGTAATAAATGTGCGATTATTTAAATGGCTCTGCCAAAAAAATACGTTGCTTTTGTATTAAATGAACTCTAGACTATTGTGATAATTTCCAAATTACTTACCGACCACTGAGTGGCGCATTCAAACCTTGGGTGTGCAATTCAATCACTTTGTATTAAACCAATATGCATGAACTGCATTTAGGTTCAGTAAAAACTTGTAACTGCTTAAAAACCCAAAAATCAGTTTTGACAAAACGTTAAAACTGCTTATTTAAACTTGCCTTTAAATTCAAATTTTTTTAACCATGTAGTTCGCATACATAAATACATGCAATATTCATGTAGCAATTAGAAACACAAGTTTCACAATTGTATGCGACGATTCAAATTCTCTTCTATGGAGAGACACGAGCGTTGTTAAAAATACGTTGTAAAAAGGTAATCTCGTGTAATCCATTGTTTGCATTGGTTCTCCCAAATATTGGATTCAAATTAAAATAGGTATAAAAAAACACATTAACAAATATTATTAAATTTAAACTAATTAGACTCAATATTTACAAAGCAATAGTTTATTAAAGCACTTGGTTTGATTTTGAATTGTGTATATAATAAATATAAATAATATTTAATCGGTATAATCTTATATAAGCTATCATTGCCGCATTCGAACCCGATTACTAAAAAACAACAAAATTTACTCACAAGCCTTGACATTCAAAACTTGCAATTTTAATCAGTAGATTTTCCCTATTTAAGTAGACTTCATTTTATTTTTATAATTTATATTGCAATAAATTACTAAAAAAGTTGTTTTTTTACAATATGTAGCATAATAAATGTACGTGAATTTTGTGATATTTTTCCTGAACAGAAAGAGTTAAATGTTGTTAAGTTGGCTAGTCATTAGAATCGTATTAGCGTCTTAAATGAAATATTGATACTTCACCTATGCAGAACCACTCTTAAAAAGTCTAATTAGGGATACTTAGTGCTTTAAGCTTAATTACTGTCTCTGTTACACCGACATAAGTGATTAAGTCAGTTAAACACGTGTTTTTTTTTACTTCTAACATGTGTATAGTTTCTATAAAAAACAGATTAGATTTTTTATAAATTTGAAAAGAAAAGCACTTAATACAAATATTTGTAGTTTTTTTTAAATGCTAATTTTATCCAAAATTTGAGAGGGCGTATTTTTTTTATTCCGAAGCTTTCAGTTTGTGAAGTACATTATTTACGTGAATTAATGCTTTACTACAGTTATTGAATAAGGCTATATTGAATGACAACCTCATCCTAAATATACTAGATAGTTGCATATTTTCATTTGGCATGGAACTTAAGGCTTTAAATACTTTTTTTAGGGGTGATGTTGTTTCTGTTTAAAAAAAGAAAAAAAAAAAAAAAAAAAAAAAAAAAAAAAAAGCCCTAAATGAGTTCGAAAAGTGAAAATTTGTGAACGCAATGAGATGAGTTGCAACTCACTTCTTGTCCACGTGCTTGATCTTCATGTCCATGGAGTGGATGGTGGTGAAGACGTTGGTGGCACCCTGCACCACGCACTCTCGTGTCTCCGGCATGGCCACGGGTGAGCAAGCGGCTAGGAACACGGGCTCATTGCGGCTGCACAGAGGCAGGAACGACAGGAAGTGACCCCGCACCAGCACAACCTGCCAAGGGAAATAAACAACTCAAATTATTTACCCACATAAGAATTGAGCATTTACAGATAAATTCAGTATATCGATCAGTGAATTTGTTAATACAGTAATACCCCGCTTTCCGAAAAAAATCGCGTTAAGTGAAATTCGCGTATATCGGGGTTTACGATTAAACATACACATAGTCAAAACTTCAACACTTTATACAGTATTACATGTTATTTTTACTGAAAAATACATCTATTGTCTTTTGGGTAGCGTTTCTTTTACGTTCTTGTAAAATACGTTCATAACACCCAACGCTGTTTTTAATTGTTAAGAGAAGTCAATGACTACATTACGAGTATGTTCATTAAAAAAGAAATTCGCGTAAAGCGAGGCATTTTAACGCAAAATTTTAAATTCGCGTTATAGTGAAACCGCGCATAACGGGGTCGCGTAAAGCGGGGTATTACTATATAGCTGTTAATGTATAATTTTTGTTCAATGTTCAATTCAACATATGATCATCACATACGACCTCACAGAGAGATCATCATAGCATAATATTGTACTTTGCACAAAATCGCGTATAATAAATCTAGACTTTCTCACAAACAAAATAAGCTGAAAATATTGTGTAATTTATTTGGTGTTCTAATGTAAATATTTCATTTACATCAGTTATGCTAAGGATTTAAATTATTCATAATTATTCCACCCCCAAACGTTATGGTAATGACACATGGTCGCCCGTAACGTCTTATTACGTGTCATTAAGGAACGGCTTGTCATTATCAATCCTGACATCAACAGGGAACGCTCTCCAGAGGGACGCAGTCCCGCCCCTTAATGATAAAGATTATGTTAACACTTTATAAGACGTGTCATTAGCTTCTTAAATACGTGTAACCGACACGCGCCATTATCGACGACAGGTGTATCGCTTAAAATGAGGACCCTCAGTAATACAAACCGCTTTACTTACAAACACGGTTAATTTTTTTTATATTCATTCGTTTTTTTTTTAAATATGGTAGAAATATATTTATAGAAGAGTGTATTTAATTTACATGTATATTCAATGTCGACTTCAAATAGAAAATATTCAAACCTGTTGAAGTATTTACCAAAATTGGTTATATTTGGGTTTTACTTTACTATCTAACCAAACTGAAAATAAAAAGCAGTTATTTATTTATTACATAGCTTACGACTTTGAACCCAAAATGGAAATACAATCACTCTAATGAAAGCGAGGTTGTGACATGTTTAAAAAAATTAAATTTACAGTAGTGGTGACCATTTCATTTTGAAGTTTTCAATAGGTTTTTTTTTTCTACTGTAAAAATGTGATAGCATACCCCATATAAGCATGAACTTTCTTATGAACTAGCATATGAAAAAAATTATAAACATGCCTTACTCATCGGCTCCATAATAGAATTGATATAATAAACGGTCATAAAATAAAGTTAAAAACGAATTGATCAATAGTTATGTACACATTGCGTAAGATAAGTAATGAGGCGGGTGGAGCGAGAGTGCGGCCGGGTCAGGGACCAGGCGTGGGACCAATTAAAAGTGCAATGGGAGGGTCAAGCATAAATTAATCCAGCACATCGGAGACCTAATGGTGGTCAAACGGTCAAAACATAATGTAAAATTATCAAAATAAAGCCTCGGCTTCCAATCGACGGCTCGCAATCCGAATCACAAGCCACTGATTTCAATTTTAGCTACCCACAATCGCAAACAGCTGTTTTGATTGGAAGATATCTAGAAATCATAAACAGCTGTTTTTATCATTTATCATCAAACTCTCAGAAAAATATCAAAGTTTCTTTAAATCATCTTCTATATATGAACTAATGTGCCTAATCATATTAGTAATAATATAATAAACCCGTAATGGGTAATAAATACACATCTGATTGACCGATCCATAAAATAGATATACATGTTAAAATATATAACAATTTTTTTTTGATTTTAGATGTTTCAATGTTAATTATAATATCGTTATTTCAAATCATTAATAAAAAAATGGATCTTCACCAAAAAAATGCCTTGTCCACCAACATGATAATATTTAAGTTAAACTTTTCCAATATGATATTAATTATTAACTAAAAGATCTTTAACTTAACATACAATTGGTAAGAGAGTTTTTAATGTTTACTGTGTTACTTTTAGTAGAAATTTCCCTTACTCAATTTTTGTTATAAAATAAAGGTTTAAATGCTATTCCGTGCATATATAAATCTTTCTGAATTATTTAAATTAAAATATCATTCATATGAACATAAACCGTCATGCTTTGATAAAATTACATTATATACATTTAACACATCATATTTTTCTCTTTCTTAAACTTGAAGCACTTTTTTTAAGCTTTTGGATACAATTATACAAAAAACTCTAAAAATTCCTTTTTTTTTTACTCAAAACTAGTTTTTACCAAAGTAATCTAATATATATAATAGCCATTGTGTGTTTATTTGTATGTTTGTATGTATGTTTCATTTTTCCGTTCTGTATAGAATATCTTAAAAGATACAACGCTGATTTTTTGCACATAAGTTAAGTAAATTTTTCCGCAGCTATGTGCCGAATTTCAAGACGATAGGATAATATTTTCATTCATAAACTTTAAAATATGCTTTAGCGAATTAAAATATGTACGAATTATATGATTCAGTTCTTCACGGTGAGAATTTCAAATTTAGAACTTTTACAAAAAAAACAAATTTCCAGCTTATAGTCCTCGCCACCAAAGAAGTCCCGCGGAAAAAAATTGAACTAAATTTGACAGCTCGGCCATGTTTTATATTATTAATTGATAGCAGAGCTAAGGAGAGCTGTCGTATTTTAATAGAAAAAGACGTTAAAAGTACTGTTTACTATGCCTAAAGTGATAAAAAGTGTGGGCCGAGAAATAATTCTCAAGGTAAAGCAGTTTTGTGAAGCGGAAAAGAAAAAAAAAATTTTTTTGATCCCAATAAATAATGTTCGCGCCCGAGTTTCTGCAATGACAGGTGATTATTTGGGGTTGCCATCGAATAAATATTTACCCGAACTTTGAGGAAAATAAGGAAATGCATATAAAATGTTAATGTATGTATTATTAATATTTTCAATAAAAATACTTGAGTGATTTTCCACATTTTTGTTTTTATTAGTGACCAAATACCAAACTTGCCTAAAAACTCGATTGTTGTAATGGACAACGCCCCTTATCACTGCACGCAAATCAATAAGGCGCCAACAATGGCCAGCCTTAAATCAGACATGCAAAAATGGTTGCAAGAAAAGGGATTATATTATGAAGATAGTTGGACAAAGCCAGTGCTGTACGCTCTAATAAAGAGAAATAAAGAACGACCTGTTTTTGCCAAACTTACTTGCCGAAAAAGGTCATGAGGTTGTAAAATTACCCCCGTACCACTGCGACTTAAACCCTATTGAGAAAATATGGGCTCTCATGAAAAGAAGAGTTGCAGAAAAAAATGTTGCACAACAACCAACCAAATTGTCGCATTGATGGAAGGTGCTTTTGCAACCATTACACCAGATGAATGGCGTAAGCAATGCAAACACGTACAGCGCCTGGAAGATGAATACTTTGAGGCTGACGGATTGCTTGATGTAGAAATGGAGAAATTTATTATTTCGACAGAAAGCGACAGTGACACAAATTCAGACTCGTACAACGATGACAGTGATGATAGTGATAGTAGTATGTCTGGTATTGGTCCATTATGTGACCATAATTATGCCAAATAAACATCCATAATCCATAAACTTACGCATTTATAGTGTTAGTAGGATGCAGGACGACTTTCTTCAAATCTATTTCCCAACTTCTGGCGTAAATAAATGAAATAACGTTGGCAACATTTTTCTAAGCGATAGCAGCGCCGCCTCCACGGGACTTCTTTGGTGGCGCGGATTCTATGTCAGTTTGACACAAGTGCCATCTTTATTTTTTCATCGAAATTGCATTAGAAATTATTTTTCACATCATTAATAACTCAAAATGCCTCCTAAAAAAATAACACCGTCTACCCACAGCAAACGTAATTCAAAAAGAATTGCACAATTGAACATGATAAAGACTGCATTAAATAAAGAACAGTGCAGTGAAAGTGATGGGTTGTTTGTTTTGGAAGGGAAACGTGAGGAGCATCTTCTTAAAATTCGAGTACGTGCATCGACCTCAAGACAAAAAGAAACTGATGCACAGCGAACACTGCGTTTGTCTTTAATGAGAGAGCGTGCATCGATAACGAGACAAAAAGAAACGGACGCACAGCGAGCGCAACGTTTGTCCTCAATGCGAGTGCGTACATCCACTTCACGACAAGAAGAAACGGAAGCACAGCGAGTGCAGCGTTTGTCCTCAATACGAGTGCGTACATCCACTTCACGACAAGAAGAAACGGAAGCACAGCAAGTGCAGCGTTTGTCCTCAATGCGAGTGCGTACATCCACTTCACGACAAGAAGAAACGGAAGCACAGCAAGTGCAGCGTTTGTCCTCAATGCGAGTGCGTACATCCACTTCACGACAAGAAGAAACGGAAGCACAGCGAGTGCAGCGTTTGTCCTCAATGCGAGTGCGTACATCCACTTCACGACAAGAAGAAACGGAAGCACAGCGAGTGCAGCGTTTGTCCTCAAAGCGAGTGCGTGCATCCACATCGAGACAAACAGAAACAGAAGAAACAATAAGACAACTCACACAGGAGCGTTTGATAGCGGCTGCTGTCCCAGAAAATATTACTGCACACAATTGCGGATTAATGAATGTGACCTGTCGATTCTGCAATGCTTTACATTTTAAAGCAGAAAAACCATCAGATGGAAAGTTCAACGATTGCTGTCACAAAGGTAAAGTGAAACTACCAGCAAGGCCTATTTTTCCAGTATATTTAAAAGATATTATGTCAAATCCAGAAAATATTTATAATGGAAATTTCAAAAGAAAAATAAGATCATACAATAACAGTATATCTTTTGCATCAATGGGAGCTAAATTAGCAGGTCCAGTGGCAGGATCAGGGCCATTCTGCTTCAAAGTTCAAGGCCAAACATATCACAGAACTTCGCACCTTCATCCAACTGATGGTAGTACGAGAAAATATGCTCAACTGTACGTTCTCGATCCAGCACAGGCAGTAGTAGAAAGAATGAGCTTGGCAGAGAACATTGATTGCAATCCAGTTGTAATGAGGGAGCTAGCAAAAATCATGCAGTCCAATCCGTTTGCAGCGGCATTCAAAACAATGAGTGAAGTAGAGCAGGCACAAAAAAAACATGCTCAGCAGAATCAGCTACCTATGCCAAAAGTAAGCATGGTCATACGGAGAGACCGTCACTCGGACAATCGACGCTATAATTTGCCGACGTCTAACGAAGTTGCTATGATCTTTCAAAATGACGAAGGGGAGCCACCTTTTGTTCGCGATATAAGAATATATCCACGAAATAGTGAACATCCTTTCATTAACATTAATATTCTCAGCCCAAATTTGGATCCTATGACATATCCAATTTTCTATCCTCATGGTGAACCTGGGTGGCAGCCCAATATTACAGCAGTAGGTTATTCTGGCGCAAATATTGGGGTACGAAACAAAGTCACCATGTTACAGTATAAAATCGCGCAGACTACAATTCGAAAAGGTGAATTCAATCCAATACTTCATGGAGGAAATTTAACGCAACAATGGATTATAGACTCACACTTGCAAGTAGAGGCAAATAATCTAAATTTCATCAAATATCAACAGCAAAAATTACGATCTGAAAACTATAATGGATTGATGGATTATGTCTCGAAAGGAGCAGCAGACGCAGGGATGCCAGCAGGGCGAGCCATTATTCTGCCCTCTTCGTTCCAAGGCTCCCCAAGAAATATGAGAGAGAGGTATAATGATGCCATGGCAATTGTGACGAGATTTGGAAAACCAGACATATTTTGTACTTTTACGTGTAATCCAAAATGGCCTGAGATTACCAGCAACTTATTTCCTGGACAATATACAACAGATAGGCCAGATTTAGTGGCACGCGTTTTTAATATAAAATTGAAATCACTCATGTGCGATATTACTAAGTTGAATCTGTTTGGAAAAGTGATTGCATGGGTGTACACTATAGAGTTCCAAAAACGTGGGCTACCCCATGCACACATTTTAATAATACTAAAAAACGAAGACAAATTAAATGATGTGGCAAAAGTAGACAGTTTTATAAGTGCAGAGATTCCGAGCACAACCAACAATCCAAATCTTTTCGCCATAGTAACAAAGCAAATGATTCATGGCCCATGTGGAACATTAAATCCCAAATCTCCATGTATGGTTGAGGGAAAGTGCTCAAAAGACTTCCCTAAAAAGTTTCAAGTGACCACAAAAATGAGTGAAGATGGATATCCATTGTATAAAAGGCAGGAAGGAGTAAGCATAAGGATTAGAGAAACACCTGTAGACAACAGATTTGTTGTGCCATATAATCCTTATTTATTACTTAAATACAATGCTCACATCAATGTAGAGGCCTGCACATCCATAAAATCTATAAAATATATTTATAAATATATCTACAAAGGGTACGATTCGGCCAATGTTACCATTGGAAATACGGAACAGAAGGGTGAATTTGTTTTGAATGAAGTAACAAATCATATCGATGCTCGATATGTTAGTGCCCCTGAAGCGATTTGGCGGCTAAGAGAATATAAAATGCACGATAGGTCTCATGCAATTATTCGACTAGCTATCCATCTTCCGCTCCAACAAATGGTCCGTTTCAGCGATGGAGAAGAGCACGCAGCACTTGCCCGCGCTGCAGAAAATGATACAACACTGACAGCATGGTTTAAGTTGAACATAATTGATGCAAATGCGAGACAATATTTGTACTCTGAGATTCCTAACCATTATGTCTTTTCAAAAGGGAAATGGAGTGCAAGGAAGAAGACCAGCGGTAATGTGATGTCTCGGATCTATACAGTTAGTCCGAAAGATATGGAGAGATATTGCCTTCGTTTGCTTTTACTGAAAGTAGCTGGAGCAATGAGTTTTGAAAATTTGAAAAGCTTCAATGGTACATTGCAACCGACATTCGTAGAAGCTGCACGGCAAAGAAATCTCTTAGCAGATGACCAAGAATGGGAACGCCTTTTAGATGAAGCTTCAATTTTTGAAATGCCTCGACAGTTGAGACAAATATTTGCTTTTATTTGTGTCTTTTGCAATCCAACCAATGCATCAGGTTTGTGGGATACATTTTCCAATATGTTGTGCGAAGATTATCTGATATATATGAGCGAGTTGAATGCAAAGAATAAAGCTCTGCATGACATACAGGACATTCTACTGTCACATGGCCTTCAGTTGGCATCATTTAGTTTACCAAACCCAGGATCAATTCCAGAACAAGCCATCGACTACATGGACATTCAAGCGGAAGCAGATCAAGCGACAATCAAAATTAAAACACTCAATTTACTTCAAAAACGAGCTTTTGATCTTATTCGTGATGCACTTGAAAATCCGGAATCGTCAAGTCGTTGCTTTTATCTCGATGGACCTGGTGGATCTGGCAAAACATATTTGTATAACACGCTGATGGCATACGTACGAGGAAAAGGAGAAATTGTTCTACCGCATGCGACAACAGGTATTGCTGCTCTTCTACTCAAAGGAGGCCGCACTGTCCATAGTGGATTCAAGCTGCCGATTCCGATATTAGAGAATTCAACATCCCATATGCGCATGGCGTCAGAAGAAGCTGTATCTTTACGTGAAGCAAAGCTAATTATTATCGATGAAGCAACCATGATGTCTTGCCATATGCTCCAATGCATAGATGTTTTATTTCGAGAAATACAAAAGAACAATATTAAATTTGGGGGAAAAGTGATGTTGTTGGGTGGTGATTTTAGACAGACATTACCAGTGGTTGTGAAAGGGTCAAGAACTCATATAATCGAAGCATGTCTTAAATCAAGCTTACTTTGGAGTGACTTTTTGAAATTAAAATTGAGTGTAAATATGCGATCAGAAGGACAAGACGTGTTCAATCAGTGGTTAATCGACATTGGAGAAGGCAAAACGCAACCAATAACTGATTTGCCAAGGGGTTATATCGAAATTCCTTCTCACATGGTTTGTGAAGATTCCATTATTAGAGCCATTTATGGGAATGCAATTATTGCCAGTGATGAACTAGCCGATAAAGTGATTTTAACCACCAAAAACAAAATATGTTTAGAGTTGAATCATCAAATTCTGTGCCTGCTGCCGGGAACTGATAAAATATACTATAGTGCAGATTCAGTGGTATCAGAAGATGACACCGATTTTACTTTTACAACGGAATTTTTAAATTCCCAAACTCCTTCGGGAATGCCCCCACACAAACTAATCCTCAAAGTAGGCGCCATTGTTATGCTCCTCCGTAACATGCAGCCGAAGCGAGGACTGTGTAATGGGACCCGTATGATTGTTAAAGTGCTGCATCACAATTTCATCGATGTGGAGGTGTTAACTGGAACAAATAAAGGAGACCGAGTTTTTATTCCAAGGATTGAAATTGCCCCCAGTGAGACCGGTTTGCCATTTATATTAAAACGCCGGCAATTTCCCGTCATATTAGCGTTTGCAATGACAATTAATAAATCGCAAGGGCAAAGTTTCAATTCAGTCGGCATTTATTTGGATGAACCAGTATTTGCACATGGACAGTTATATGTGGCATTCTCAAGATGTTCCAATAAAGACAATATTAAAGTGTTCGTGAAAGAAAGTCACCAGCAAGGCAAACTCTTTCAAGACAATAGAATTTTCACAAAAAACATTGTATACAAGACAGTCCTATAATAAAAAATTGGTATGTACCACTCATTTGTGATGGCTCATAGAATGGCATTGCTTTCGAAATTAATATCCACTTATTCAAAATATATGTGTACAAAATGAAAGAAAATATATTCATATAATTGTCAGCCAAACATATGTTCAAACACTATTACATCGTTCATCGAATACGTCATTTTATGACGGGCTACATTTCTAGTATATTTGATAATTACTTTGGAAGATTTAAAACCCCTGGCGGAAAGAATGTAAGTGGGCTGCACCCAAGGCCGTCAAATTTTGATTATAATTATCCTAATTTTAAAAAATGTTAATGATTTTTTCATTCACACAACAGATGTGAACAAAAATTAGTGTTGAACAAATTTTCGTAACAAATGACAAGGTCATAGATTGGAAAAGCGGTAATTTATTTATTACTTCGGTTAATTATAGGATAGGAATCAAACTGACAATGGTAATTAAAAAATATTTATTTTATATTATTGTATGTAATTAATGAAAATAATGGTGTTTTATAACACCTAAAGTGACCAACGCATAAATCATTATGTTCTTTGCTGGTATTTAATAAATCTTATTGACATTTTCTATTTTATTGTTTTTTTTATCCGTACCTTTGATAGCATGAATTTATTTGTTTTTTATTTTTACACTAGCTTTCGGGAAACACCAAAATAAAAAATCTAAAAATACTCGTTTTAAAAAACTCTGCAAAAAAAAAACAATGTATCCATAATTTTATTGTATAAGAAAAAATGAATCTGAATCCTAAAATTATACTCAGTGAAAATCTTTGATTAGCTTTTTCAGTTTTTTTGTCTGTATTTAATACTCGAAACAATTATTTTGCTTTTAGAGTTAAAGAATGAGTTTATATGGCCTTAACTACTTGTTGCTGGTTCTACAAAAAGTTCATCAATAATAAAAAATAGCTTCTCGATCCGAAATCGAGTTCACCAGTAAATCAGTTCACTTCCCTGCAGCGAAACAATTTCGAATAAAGACATCAAAATTTATGTACATGCCACGGCCAAACAAAAATGATATCTTGATTTACAAAAAACCCGACGTCAGTCAAACACTTAGCTTATCTCACCCACAGAATTCATACTGGCATATCAGAGACATTCTCTTTCATAATACTATATGAGAGAACATAATCATTGTATTGGCTATTGGTGGGCACACCACACGTTCTGATCTAAACGGGACTGAGCATATTTATTTTACAACCGTTCTGAAATTCAGCTTAGTAAGAAACAACGCGTTAATTCAAAGAATTATATAACCTGCTAAACTTAAAAACACTGTGAAGAAAAAAATAGATATATCTTTTAGGGTTTGAAAACATTTTGAAAAACTTTTGGTCTTATGTCAAATAATTTTTCACTCAGTTTTAAATGGTAAACTCTTTTATAGTATTTGTGATTGTCATGTGTGCATTTAGTACATGCTTGAGATGTATCAAATGAGACAAAACTGCAGTTTCCTTATTTTGCTTTTAACAGCAAGTCACTTGGCATTATTCTACTTTCGGTACTTAAGCATACGATTTAGAAAAATAAAATTTAAGTTTTAGATAGTTCCAGTTTCTCGTTGACATCTTGGAGAGCCTATTCCATGGAGATATGCGCTGCTAGAGTGTTAGGCAGACCGGTATCAGATGCTCGTAATATGTGTGGTATGTCTTATAAAAAATGATTGAATGGTGTTTGAGTTTTTATAAAATAATTGACAGATTATCGATATTTAATAAACAGCACGGCTGCATTTTTACTGGTCAGGATATGTTTAGCGTGATATGATTCAATTAGTCATACAGAATGACACGTTTTTTCATGGGTTGTTTCATAAACACTTTTTATAGAATTACAAGTGACCAGATGCATACGACATGATATGTTAGTTATTTATTTAGATAGATTCTATTAAACACATATTTTTTTTTATAAAACAACAAATGTTCTTCTATTGCTTTTACAGTGCTGTTTTTATAATAAATATTTCAAACTACATTATAAGTGACACTTGATATGTATGTGGTCACAAAAAAAACTCGAATCAATAACCTATCGAATTTAACTAAACGTGCATTCATAGTTTAATGCGAATATGTACTATAATAACCAAAAGTTATCAATTATATATTTTGAGTTATGTTGAATACGTAATATTAATTTATTCACAAGTAATCAATAAATCTCGAGCAAAAGTTGTTTAACCAGTGGTATAAATTAAAAACTATAATAATTTTAATTTGATTTAAATTTACAACCATGCAATTACTCATTGTTTCGTTTTATTTAAATTTTATTAAAGCTTTAACAAATATTAAAACACACTTTCATGGTTTCTTTGCTGTAAGTGTTTCGTTCAATAATTTCGTTCAACAGACTCAAACAAAAGGGTTTTTTTTTCAGTGATCACGAAAGATGCAGAAATCATGACATCATGTGTATTTATGCAATGAAAACGTTATAATATTTTTTAGAATAAATACGACTGCTTTTAAAACCATATTTTATAACTTATTAGAATCATTAGAAACAACCTTCATAATAATACAAGACACCCGAACTAATTTACACGTGTTTTATAACAATCACAAAATTTGACTATTAGGCACCCTCCAAATAAAAAAAAAATAGTACAATGGTCACTTTGACATATTGGCACTTATTGTTTCAATTCTGTCTTTGATTTATAAGGCCATTTCATTTGATTAATTATCCATTATTGGAATTAACATATGACTTTGACAGATTGCTCTGGGCGCCAGTACGTGTAGTTTTTTTTTTGGTTTATTTCTTTCATTCGCCTGACGGTGTTTGATTTGTGGCTCAGAACCAAATGACTCGGTCATTTGTTCAACTATGACCGGTTCATGTAAAAGACAGCCTCAGTCAAGGCTTAAGGCCGTTCCTGATAACACAATACTGGTTATTTGCAGGCGTGATTTAATTTATTCGGTTTGAAACGTGAGTCATAATATAACTATGTATTCACTTTTTCTGCTCGTAACTTCCCAGGCCAAACCACGTCAAGTTAAAACTCTACGACTGTGTTTTTATTAAAAAAAAATTAATGCAAAACTATCCAAAACAATTTATCATAAGCCCAAAATTATACAACGTTTAAAAATAGACTAAAAAAATTTATAAATCTTTTTTTTCTATCCATTCTCCTTTTTGGATAAATCCATGTCTTTTGAAACGTGGTTTATCTTACTTAGTAAAGTATTTAAAATATTTAATTTTATTACAATTATCTTCAAACAACAGTTATTTGATATCTTAATATTTTTTTTGTATATGCAGTCTTGAGTACAAATAATATTGTAATTAAATTTGAATTTATAAAAAAATTGGATGCACTGAAACGTCGAGTACTTTTAAAAATAAATATTGCAGCATTTAATATTTTTTATTTAGTTTTCATTTTATTTGACAATTACACTCTTCTGCATCTTTTAGCGAATAATATATAGTATAGGCAAAAAATAAAAATTATCTCACGATATGAAAAATAGAAGAAGTTTCGAGTAATTCCCGATTAATACAGAGAAAGAAAAAAATGACGTCAGTCTCCTTAAATCAGATTCGCTTTTTTTTGGTTTTATGATTTGTCGAAAATGATAGACCTGCGGTTCGAATGGATACGTGTTTGCTCGGAACAAATAACAGGTTTTTATGTTTATTGACACGCCTCTTTAACAGGATCTCGTGGCATCGATGACGACTTATCCAGGTAAGTTGATAATTATAGCACCTGCGAGGGGCGTTCTCCGAGTTATGTAATTAGTCCAGGCGAAGCTCGTACCTGGCCAGGTAGTTTCCTAAATTAAATAATAACAAGTATAACAGCCCGCTTTCATGACGGATATTACTTTTTATCTTTATTCGTAGAAAACAACGGTTTAATTGAATATCACGTCTTCCTTTTTTTTTGTTGGCACATTACCTGGTAATATTTTTTTCATATCAATAAATATAAAACAAAAAAACTTTTATAGACAGACGCATGAATAACAAAAAACTAAATGCTCCAATAGATATTTTTAAGCATTTGATTCATTATTTTTCCGGTCAAACTAATTTGTTAATTGTATTATTGAATGTCATTTTATATTTTTAAATCATTTTTTTAAATTTTCTTTAATGTTTACGGAATACGGAATCAATAAAACACGGGAAATATATCGGGTAAATAATAAAGGATAACGAGAAGATAAATAACGAATTTATATTTTTTTAATTATGCTTCAGTAATTTTGTTTCTTTTTATGTATAATACATGTTGTGGCTAAAATAAAAAAAATTGTTTTAAAAAAACGTCTTTGCAAAAGGCAATATATTGTAGTCTATTTTTGTTACTCTACAGTTAATTAATAAAGCATAGTAAAAGGCTTATAATCTTGTTTGTACATCTGATAATTTAAATTATTTTTTATATGTACAAGAATATTAATATGATACAAGTTATACGAGTAGTTTTTAAAGCCATATTTTTACATTCAAAATGAGTTTTTATAAATTTTCCACATAATTCAAAGCTCGCCTTCAAACAACCACAAATCAGCGTATTTTAAAAAATAATTTATTTTCTAGTAGTAAATCACGAACAGCATTATTATGAAATTTTACGCGGATTAAGCCATCATTCATTGAAGTCATTCTTCTCAATTAAGTGACTAATCGCCAATCAATATTAATCACCGATATCTGACCGCAAGGTAAAGTTCACGGATTCCGAGCACTCCGTCCTCGCCATGCTGAGTTTCCCGCAAAGTATTGTTATCTCGTTCTGTTATCAGTGAGTCAGCAGTGCATTGGTCGGTTCCCACAGATCCCTGTGATGTCATTGGCTAACAGTTCCGGCTCGCCGAGTATGCTCACCAATCGACAGGTGATTAAGCGAACAATGTGAATTTTAAATATCTATTATTTTAATTTGAAACACTTGAAGAAATATCACGATATCACGTTTCCCATCCCTGAATTTCAGATTTGCAGAAAAAAAAATATCGGTGTTTTTTTTACCAACGAAAATTAAAGATTCATAAATCAAAGAAAAACATTTTTTTTCCTATTTAATCTGCAATCAATTTATCGTTGAATTATCGGCAACCGTGAATGAAATCTTTATACAGTTACACTTTATTAATTTTTCATATAAAAAAATATCCGGGCACAGCATCAAGTAGTTTAAACAATTTTCTTAGATGTATCCAACGTTTGGTTTTATTTTATCTATATTAAAGAACTTGAACCGTATAAGATTTAGGCACGGTTACCCTACTGCTGATACACTCATAAAAACAATCGAATCACCTAAGCGCTGGTATAATGATAATAAAATATGTTTTAATCGAAGCTTATTGATCGAGTGAAATCATTAACGAGTTTTAATTATATGACTGGAGCAGGCTCGGCAATCCAATGAATAATAATGACGAAGAACTGTTGCATTTCATAACCATGTTAATATAACCCATCATTACTCACACCTTAGCTCATATGGCGCATCAAAGTGAACTCGAACTTACTCAACAACAAACTGCTTTAATTTTATAATAAATATAATCTTTGAGCTATTCGTATTTGATCGAGAGCCGTTCTTTTGTTCAAAATGGTTCCAACATATTTTAATACGAAGTAAATACGCGTTAAGGGTCTAGGTCCCATAATCGAGTTTTTTTGATCATTTTCTAGTCCGTTTTGCGAAAAATCGACTGCACCAATCAAAATTATTTTAATGCAAAAAGTTTGATACATCCCTTTTTCCGAACACAATATATTTTTATTTCTTATAAATTTACTGTTAATATGTGTTTTTCCGATTGAAGTGTAGGAATTCGGAGATTCGTCCGGTACATTTTCCAAGAATCCTAAACATTTAAATGTCTTTTTTCAATTGGAATTGAAATATTAAATATAAACAATGTGCGTCTTATAAATTTAAAAATTAAAAAAAAAAAAAACTTTAACAAACTTCGGTTTTGAAAAGTTGTCATTTTATCCAATTTTTCAACATCTTCAAGATTTTATTTTACCCTTAAAATGGATGTAAATTAAATAATAAAAAATTGGTAAATATAATTTATAGTTTTTTCAATACTCTGTAAAAAATCAACATTCGACATAACGATTTCGCCAGGTAATGGACTGCCTCTGGTGTCCGGTTGGACACCTTAAATATAAACTTGTTTTAAACAGATATCACTTGGTTTTGTAAACTTTTTAGATAAATACAAGTTTAATTTTAATTGTTTAAATGTATAAGTATTATTTTATTTCTTTACTTTTGATCAATGTAAAGAGGAAAAAAAACGATAATCAAAACGAGATATTCCTCATCTCATTCTAAGAAATATCAATGATTATTAATATGCGTTGTGTGTGTGACAAATCAATGCGATTGTCTTGTTGATTGTCCTTTAAACTCCATCTGTGCAAAGTGGTACAAATTTTTATGGGAATGCGGCTTGCGGGCGACCTGCCTCGACTCTCCCATAGCCGTGCAAATGTCAATGGGGCACTTAGTACTTAGTACTTAATACTTAGGATCGGCTCATTGCGAGGGGCGTAGCGCCGAGTGGGGCCCTCAGGGCGTAGGCCTTCTCGATGGGTGGATCATGACAAAGATGAGACGTCATACTTTATATATTGTCGCAGAATTATACCTTTACCATGTTAAATAACTAATAAATAAAAATAAATTATTACCAGAAGAATTGTTTAAAAAAAATTGTAACATCATCTAATATTTTTATCGTTCACAAGTTTTGCTAGATATCGTCTGTTTAATTTTTTTCAACTGTGAGTAATGTTTTTAAGAGCACGCTTTTTAGTTAGCCTGTAATTTTTTTTATGAATATTGTATTTCCAAAATAGCTAATATTGTGGCTGCTTGTGATGAAACCTTCCTTCTCTCCGAATATGGAATTGAAATACAAAGTTTACATTTTGGATGCCCAAAATAATATGCAAACAATCCGAGACAATGTGTTTATTCTGTTAGTTAAATATCTGTGAATTCTCGATATGATTTCTTTTGTTCGGTGTTTTCTTTCATCTCCGATTTTGTATCAGAAAGGGATGTTCGCCTCGATCAAAGGTCTAACATTGTTACCCACTCGATAACAAAAACCATCTGTTTAAATTCTGTCGGTAATGTTGTTGGTTTCGCTAACAAGATATCTTTTTTGTTATTTCCGCTGTGTCATACAATGAAATGACAATAATTTCTTAATTAGATGAGGGAACGACCTCCGAAAGTATTAAATCAATGGACGATTCGATGCGCATTGACATCTGCACCAAACAAAATGCTTCAGAAGTCCCCGCGGCACCCGAGCCACTCTACTGATTGGCACGCACTTCATAAAGTTTATCTTTTGTGACTGCATTTTTTAGACAGCTGCACATGATAAATATTTACTTTGCATTAAAAAACCGACACATGTTTTTAATTTAAATAATATTTTTTTATATAAACGTATCGATTAATAATTGTCATGGTTAAATTTTATTCAAGATAGAATTCACACAAAATCTTCTCTTAGTAACAGAGAAATAAAATGCTGCATTGAATTAATGATACTCAAAAGACTTTCTCACTATTTGAAGTGAGTAACGTTAATGAGGAATTACTGCATTCATGATGTCATACTTATAATTCAGTGAAGTAGAATATATTTTTCTTTCAGACTTCTATCTCATATATTGTCTACCACAATAGTACATTAATTATTACCTAAAAATTAATTCAATGACCAGGCTCAATTAAGCACTAAAAGCTATAATAAATGCAATGACAGTCTTTTGAAAAAGATTTTTTTTTTCTTGAAAGGCTGTTATAATTGAAGTAGCCTGTTAATGAAACATCAGTCAAGAAAAGCCTTATTTTATAACATTTATTTTAGACATAAAAAAAATGTCATACTAGTATAAATAACACTTTTCATAACTGTTTATTTCTATCATTGGTTTTCAGTTTTCAGTTTGTTTTAGATGTATCAGTGTCAGTATAATAACAAGTCCATGGTGTATAGTAAAACAACAGCAATTTAATATTTTACCAATAAATAATTTGCCAGGTGTTCCACAACAATGGTGGTTTTCAATAAGTTGGTTTCCTAGGACTAGGAGTGTCCGCGCTTTCTCACACACCCCTGCAGTTCTATATAAATCACAAAACGGCCCGCGTCCCATGCAGCTCACAATGCAACAATCGCATTGCATACATCACATTTTCTATTGCAATTCAATTATATGCAGTCGCGAGTAAAGTCCGACAAGAAAATGATGGCTGCAATTCAAAAAAAAAAATATTTTGTAAAAATATTATTGTAACTCCATTTTTTTTAATTCGCACAATTCGTGTCATTTAATTAATTTAATTGTCACTTTATTTTTCTATGTCGAAAGTTGATTTTTTTACAGAGTATTTAAAAAACTATAAATTATATTTAACAATTTTTTATTATTTAATTTACGTCCATTTTCAGGGTAAAATAAAATCTTGAAGATATTGAAAAATTGGATAAAATGACGACTTTTCAAAACCAAAGTTTGTTAAACGATTTTTTTTTTTTTTTAAATTTATAAGACGCACAAGGTTTGTATTTAATCTTTCAATTCCAATTGAAAAAAAGACTTTAAAAAGTGTTTAGGATTCTTGGAAAATGTACCGGACGAATCTCTAAATTCCTACACTTCAATCGGAAAAACACATATTTATCATATTAATAGTAAATTCATAAGAAATAAACATATATTGTGTTCGGAAGAAGGGATGCATCAAACTTTTTGCATTTAAATATTTTTGATTGGTGCAGTCGATTTTTCGCAAAACGGACTAGAAAATGATCAAAAAAACTCGATTATGGGACCTAGACCCTTAAGGCGTATGCAGTAAAATTAGTAATACATATTTTACGCTTTTGCCTATCAGCCGCAAAGCTAGAAGCACGCACTGAACACAAATGTAAACATAGTTTTAAATTAATATATTTTTAAAAATGTAGAAAAATCTACTGTTTAACGATTTAAGGCTTAACTTTAACTGTATGTGTGTGAAGTAATATTTTTTAAATTTTTTTTGCCCGCCGGCTCGGCCGCAAAGCTCTCCTCGCGACTGTGTACTTGGCGGGCGAAATGCCTGGAGTGATATTAAAGCAAGCGACGTGACGTCAGCGGGCGATACCTCATGCAGGCGGCCGGAGATTATTGTTTTGTTCCGCAGATGGTACCGGCGCAGAGACAATCGTTTCCCCGTAAATTACACCGCTAGGCCGCCGCTCTCAGGGAAGGACCGACCGACGGAATCATAACTCATGGGACCCATAACGTTAAAATTTATTGGTATTCATGATATTACAACAAGTTTTTTATTGAACGGTGTTATAACGTTTGGAGTAGTGGACTTTGAATGATTGTGGAGGGATGTGCTCTGGAAGTACCTTGTCGAGGTGAAGTATTAGATTTTAACGCCAGAGCTTACAAGAACCCGGAGACTACACTATTTTTCCATTAGAAAACCATAAACACTGGCTCAGCATATGTATATGCTCAGTAAAATGATCGCCAACCTCCTCTGAGGAGAGGTACTTGATGAAAAAGATAACGTTTCGATACTGGTAGTGTCAGTCATTAAGATTTTAGCGCATCACTTCGAAATTTATTTTGTTGGGTATATTATATATATGTTATATGCAAGTTTTTAATATTAATTTTGTCTTTTCTTTTCCAATGCTGAATTTTTAATTAAAATATATATTATATCATTTATGATGATAGCATACATGATAATCTGCTAGACAGGTAATTAAACATAAACCAAATAAGTTTACCAACGCATGTAGTTAATATTACAATTTTTTTAAATATATTTCTTATTAAAAATAATTTATAATCACATCCCTTAGAACACGATTCAGGTACTTCATAATGAGAAATTAATACGTCTAGTGCACAGCGCAGTAAAGAAACATTATCCTAAGTAATAATTATTGCAAGCAAGTGATCGTACCGCACAATTATAAGCCAATATATGTTTAGCGATAAGTGCAGCTTGTTTATTATGCAAATTATAGAGATCTGCACAGAACATAGTTTCTAGAACTAATCTAGAAGATAGCGAGGGTTATTTTCAGAGAATGTCAATATAAATAGATTAGCTTTAAAATACGTTTTTTATGCGTTCACGAAACGCGCAAGTAAATGTGAGAGTTGAAGACTGAAAATACAATTTATAGTAGATTGCATAGATTACAGTTGGTGGTGTAAAAGTTTCAAAAAGCATTGTTTTTTGTGTTGTATATTTATTATGTATTAGGCTTCAAATCTGTATGTTTTTCAAGATTCAAGTTGTGACGAATCAGGTATGGAGGAGGGTTTTCCTACCTTCTGGTCTCCGAAGCGCATCTGCCGCCTGGCGTTCCTGGCCACGTTGATCCGGCACAGGAACATCCTGGAGTCCAGGGCAGGAGGGGTGGCTGCAGGAGTGGCAGAACGACACAGCTCGGCCTGCACAGCCTGATGGTCCTGCTTGTCTATGATGTCATACACACTGTCACCATGGATCAGCAGGTCCTCCTGTTACGGACAAATAAAGGCGTTTTATAAATTACCCACATACAACAAAAACATTCGCCATACCGGCATTATCGGCGTCATAGTCTGATAAAATTCCGCTATATGTTTTATAGACTTAGCACAATATTTTCAGGTGTAATGGTTGTATTGTCATAACGCAAAACACTTTAAAAAAGATTACGCAGATTTGTGAAACAAGTCTCATATTAACCACGGATTCTCGACGTCATAGTCTTGAGCCTCTGTTTGATAATGCCAACGTGAAAGGTTGGCAAAACCGGTCACAAATAAAAACGAACATGTGGAAAATCACTCAAGTATTTTACTCAAAAATATTAAAATTGAATTCCACCAAGTACTCTCTGTCAAAAATATTGAATTTCTTGAAATACTTTGGCAAAAACTGTTCTGGTGTAAATTGTGTATAAACAATTACAAATATAACGGTTTGTATAACTTAACATACTGAAAATTTTATTTCTTCTGTAACCATTAAAAAATAAGCACAGTGTTTTAAAGGTAAATTTTATCATTAAATATTAGTAATGAGTGATTTTTAGTAATCCTGCTGCGGTTTTCAGACCTGTGCATATTAACACACTGCCAATTTCTTATCACAATTCCAAGAAGTTTGCGTATAATTCTGCAGACCACCAGAAGAGACCCGAAGTAATATTCAGCTGACAGTCAATCAGATAGGGGACGTCCGGCAGCCCAGGGTGGTCA
This sequence comes from Atopsyche davidsoni, assembly GCA_022113835.1. Lineage (NCBI taxonomy): Eukaryota > Metazoa > Arthropoda > Insecta > Trichoptera > Hydrobiosidae > Atopsyche > Atopsyche davidsoni. The sequence continues at coordinate 355,194 of JAILWY010000006.1, read as the reverse complement.
GTGACAATGGCAAATCATTATTCAATACAAAGAACGCCTACTACTTTGATTATTTAATATTACTACACAGTAATATTATCACGTATTATTCGTTCATATTAGAGATTTGAAGATTTCTTGGAAAGCATTTGTTTGGTTGTTTATTGATCTGACCAATTCAAATTCAATGGCAAATTCAGATGAATACATTAAATTGCTGACGTCATTTCTATGTTATATATATCTCGATTAAAAGATATTACGTAATATATTCAGTATGCCTCTATCTGCACGTAAAATTTTTAATATTACATATTCGCATAAATAATATCTATGAATATAAATATTTTTAATTACTCACAATAAATTTCAGCTTGGTTTGATTTTTTAGATTCATAACAAAATATATTATTTTAACCGTATTTTTTTATTTTTTCAGTGTATTTGTACTAAACGCTTACCTATCTTCCAGAATGCAGTTTTTAATTTTATTTGTTTAATCGTGCTTCCAGAGCTTTTAATTTCTTTTACTCAATCAAATAATAATATTTAAAAAATATTCCTTGTCAAGGGAATTTTTGCTTCGTACTTCCTTTAGTAATTATATATTATTCGTCGCAGTCAACTTGCAATAGTATTTATTGTTAATATAGTGATATGGAATGGTTTAGAACAATATAAATTCAATGTTTTTGACTGAGAGTACTCGGTGGAATTCCATTGATAGTACAAACGTGAAAGGTTGGCGAAACCGGTCACAAATAAAAACGAACAGTGGAGTGGAGTGGAAAATCACTCAAGTATTTTATTCAAAAATATTAATAATATAAATAAGAAGTCCTCACCATGGAGTGGCCCAGGTACTCGGCGGCGTTGTCGGAGATGTAGAGGAGCTTCCCGTTCTGCGTCATCATCATCAGGAATCCGTTGAGAGCCTTTGAACATGTATTTATTCATTAATTACTGCGGACGCCTGGCTGGTGTACAAATGTCATTATCAATAATTCATCCTCGTGCCTGATAGGCGCATGATCCCACCTAGTCTACCTGCCGTGAAACTCTAATGCGTCCCGTCAACATCCAAACAGACCAATCTGCTCCTCAAACACTCTGACGCCAGAAATCCACTACTGGATTTTAAATTATGTACACTCAAATGTTTACTATTCAAATACAAGGCTATGAGAAATAACGCGCTTTTCTTGTATATTAAATTCTGTATTAGTATTAGGAATAAAACACTCTACAATAGAAACGAGTACAGAATGGTTATTACCTAATAGATTTCCATTATTTGGTTTTTTTTTTTTCATGGTTTTGCTAAAGAAAAAAACCCATGTACAAACATATATTATCAAATTATTTTTTTAAATATCACATTTTAATTTAGTTAAAACCACAAATGATAATGTAAGCGTAACATTCAGTTTTCATTGAACGTATTTCATAAAGAAACACGAATTCCAAGCAGATATCGTGAAAGGTTTATTAGATTTCATCTAGGGTGAAATGTAAAATAAAGCCGTGGATTATTGTGCACCTTTAAACTTTACACATGAATGCCAAACCATCCGTTTTCATTATTTTTTTTTTAAGTTATCAATATCATATTACTTTTTTCAGTATCATTTCATAAGAACTTAATTATAATATTTGCGGATTAAATTTTTTTTTAGTACACTGATATTATGTTCAAAGAGTCCTGAACTATATATGTGTGTTATTATATTAAATAGCTGCATTGATTTATTTGTTCTATATGGTGTGAATACAACGTTTGTTTTAATTGAAAAAATAAAGTCTTTTTCTTTAGTGCCACATATGATCTCAAAGAATTCTTTCTGACCGTGGCGTTTGTATCAAAACTGTATTTGCCAGTACGAATGATTTTAGAAATATTTTCAATCACCAAAGGCGTTTGTATCAAAACTGTATTTGCTTGTACGAATGATTTTAGAAATATTTTCAATCACCAAGAGCAGCTTCCGAAAAGGTTACCGAGCCCACAAGCTAAGCCCTTTACGTGCAGTTTATAAGCGGACCTTTTTAGATGCGCCCATAACAAGTCAGCAAACGGGCCAATGCACGGACTGATTGCATTTCGAACAAAGCCTCTGGAAGTGAATATTAAAGAGATTGAGATCAAGGCATTGTGCGGGTCACGTGACCTGGACTCGCTGCCGCAGCGGTCCAGAGTGGAATAAATCGCTCTCGTTGGCAGGGCGACTCGCATGATATATGTCTGCGGTCCGGGAAACTGTGAGAAGAGCCCACGAGGTATCGAAGGTTGTAATTGAAATATAATATATTGTGGCGAAGCCATTTGAATCAGAAACACTGTACTATCCAATGATTAATTAAGCTTTGCAGCATAAACGATCTGATCATTTTTGTTGCTATTATCATCTGTCTATTAATAATTGAAATCTGTCAATCTATTGTTTAACTGTTGTGTCGAGGACTCCAAGCGCGGTGGGATAGTATTTATATTTTTATTCAGTAAAATATGAGAAAGAATTATTACCATACCAGACATTCTTTTGCGACTCTTATAGGGCAATGCTGGAATAAATTAGGACTACCTGAGCTTTGAAATTACCTTCATGGAGATAAAATCTCATCTTTTGAGCAAATTACGTGGTATTTTTTTTTTCACACATAAATTTATTTCAAAGTTGATATCTTGTAGAAATTATATAATAACTACGTTTACCTTGAAATGTTTTAAATCGCATTTTTTAAAAAGGCATAATTTATTATTTTTTTAGTAACACTATTAATAAATAATATAGCAAATAAAATTTTATGTTGCATAAATACGTGACCGTGTTTAATACATTTTTACAAAATGTAAAAAAATACACATAAAACTACAGCAATCGTTAGCTCTTATGAAACTCATTAACTCACATCTATAATATATTCAGTAATGAACATTTCAATGCTTTTAAGGATGTGATCAATACTTAAATTATTTTGATTTTTATAAATAATTAATTATCCCTTAATGAATACTTAACGATAAATATAAACAAAACCAAACGTTTAAAGAGATTACTGATTATTTTAACTCTGATAGTAAGAGCTCCTCGCCAATATTTTTTTAATGAAAAAGTTAGATGGGTTTTTTAAACCGATAGGTTTTATTTATATTTAAAATACTACAAAATAGTATATATATTCTATAATTAAAACAATTATTGGTACTGACTTTTGAAAATCCAATATTTGGTGTCGGCGCATGGTGGTTGTAGTGATGAGTGAAGTCGTGACACTTCAACACTAAAACAAAGAAAAAAAAACAACAAAGATAACAAAAGCGAAAAATGGACATGTAACAAAACAAATGATATTTATATTGCTACTCATAACATCTACCGAGGCAACTTCGTGCGAGACGAGTAAAAAGAAAAGCGTGCATCCGGAGACAATAGAAACACCATTATTGTCTTTTTATGCATCGTTAATGCATCCATTATATGACGGGCCGAGCGGTGTCGCAACGTAGTATCTGTGATTTCTTATCAGAAATTCGTCCAGAATCAAACATGGATGCACTCTGCAGTGAATTATTCCATACAATGCGTCCTTAGGATATCGTTTCAAATATGAAACGATGTGAAAACGCCTTGAAGCTTTATACGCGACACGCGTGAGATTCAAAAAAATATTTAAGTAAATTTATAATAGTCCTATAATGACTATGCTTATAGCATGGTGTGTGACTATCACGTGATCCTGCGCATAGGTTATGGGGTTTACAATGTGTAGCTAAAGTGGTAGCGTACATATATTTCTTTATTTTCGTTTTAAAACCCACACCTTCACAAGTATCACGACCCTATTATTGGAGCTTTTCTAGGTTTTCGTAACCGTTTATATCTATGTGGAAACTGACTTCAGGAACGAATTACAAATCCGAAATACAATGGAAATGCTCGTACCATGTAGTTCTTCAATCATCTTCTGAACATGGATTTAACATTATTCAGAGATCGTCAACTCGTTAATGTTTATGGGGTAGGGAGTATTTTTTGTTAAGTACCTTGTTGAAAGTAATTTTCTTTCCTGACGTAGACGCAGATGAGGGCCATGAGCTGAAGCTGGGAGAGGCGCTGGCGCGTGGATGGCGGCAGCGGAAGCAGGTCCCGCAGGTTGGCGATCTCTGCATTGATGAGATCCCTGCGCATCTTACTCGCCCCTTTGGTAGACTTTGTCGGCTCGAACCTGCAAGTCAAAGCCTTCTTTAAACACATATTTATGAGACTTCCTCCTAGTCTTATCGTAGATTCGTTTACCTAACCATGTCTACATAAACACATGGTTTATTAGCAACACAGTTTCGTCACACCTTGCTTCGTGTTTTTATAAATACTCAGTATGTATACATGTGTGATAAGTTCCGTTCTCTTTGAATTATTTGCATCTCACGTACAAAAAGAAGTGAAAAGACCTCTAAGCGTTTCACACGTCGCCATTTCTAAATATAAAGAATCGTTTCAGTATTAAAATAACTTTTACAAATACATGCATATATCATTCAAATCGGGGAAAAAAAAAATCCGTGAGAACGACGAATGTCCGTCGCCCCCAGTCGATCGTCGGGGCGCAAACATTTAATGCACAATATAACACATTCCAATCTGCCGAGAGATCTGACTCATTTCAGATCTGGCGAACGAGCCATTCACTGACGCCTCTGAATCGAATTTTAATGCAAAAAATGTTTTAATTCCCTCACGTACCGGGCGTCTGAAAATTGTCGCAAAAATGAAGAAGCAGCTCCATTAGTCAGGTTAGATGGACGCTTGTCATGCTGAGAGAACCGTCTGCCTGGATATGTCCGATCATGTACTGTGAATATTTGCATTTGTCTTATTGATCATAAAGGCTTGAATTTGTGTCTCCGGCAGGGCTGAGTCTAGAATTTGCAGTTTTCAGGTTTAATAAAAAAAATAATAAAAAACGTCTTTCGTGATGAATCCTCATCTTGAAATTTCATGAAATAATTTTGCAAGTTTATTGAAATTGTTTTCATTGATTACGTCAGCAATTATATTCAAGTCAATATGTTGTTTGTAATGAAAAACTGATATACGGTTCCCTTGAATAATTGATTAATAAAGTCATCGACATGAAAAAATATAAATTTTTTTTCAAGGATTTTCAGTCATTTTTTCGCAAATGCTTCATATTTAAACAGAAAAAATAAATATCGGAATAATTGGTAACCTGAAGGAACCAAATTAATTTTGTAGTTAATGTGAAGCTTATGAGCACAGTACTCTGTTTGTAAAGACAAACAGTAAGAAGTAATTAAAAGCAATTTTTGTTGTTTGCGTTATTGTGCGTTCTGCCATTTTCCTTGTTTTATATAGTGAAATAGCAAATTCTGCATGGAAATGAGACTTAACGATTTCTCCTTCGTATAGTCTGATGCAGTATATATTTTTTTACAGCCAACTAGCATTTAATCTCGCCACTCCACTGTCGACTAGCAAGCGTATTATACACTCTACTAAAAATAAAACAATAGGGCTTTGATGAATGTTTGATTAACGAAATGATTGCAGGCTGAGATGTTATTATTTAATATATTTGACTATGAATTAATTTAATTAAATTTAAGTAATTTGGCACACACTCAGTATATTTGATGGCTGAAATCTGACAAGACTCAGCCCGATGCCATCTGCGATACCGTATCGGCGAGGATGTGCCGCCGACTCGGGCTAATAATGAATAATTCGTTTCTCAGGCTGGTGAGACTGCGGGCTTTACGTGCGACGTCTGGTCGAAGGACGTTCCCAGAAACACTTGCTATTCAAGGGACACCAGGCTTTATCTAATCTTGTAATGACTACCCGACAGGAATATTAACGCGCTTTAAAATCATTTGTCACTGAAAGAAATACTAAGGGGCGTTATGATGCCTTAAGTGTTGATTATCAATAGATAATCAACTATACAATGGGTATAAAAATATATTCAAGATTTTTTATATTATATTATATAAAGAGCAAATATAATTACGCGTGTGAGTATAACGATGCTTTTTACTTTATTTGACTTTTAATTTGCCCCAATAAATAACATGATAAATACATAAGAATCCATCATCTGGAGGTTTCGAAAGTCATACATTTAATTGTATTATAAATTATATTGTACTGCTTAAACTGTAACTTAAACTGCTCAAATGCTCTTTAAAGTATACATTAAAACCACCAATATCGATAAATGGATAAAAATACAAAAAAAGACACATTGAAAAAATGTAATATTGCATTTAAATTAGATATTATAATGAGTTTACTGTGTATCAGTGAATTTCAACTCAATTTAAATTTTTAAAACCTTAATCACTGAAAAACTATGTACAAATCTAAATATTATTCAAACTGAATATGTTTCAGATTTAAAATTGAGTTCTAGAAAATTGTAAATATACCTTTTTAACCCTCTTAATTTTTATTTTTATAAAAAAATTCGCAAAAGTAATTTTAACATTTTTATTATTGTTTAACGGGTATTTTATAATTATAAAAGATGAAGTTAACGAAATGATGTTAACTTCTTTTTTTTTTTAAATTTGTACAAAATGGTTTAAGTTTGTGTGATCTAACTATTCGAGCCCTGACCTGTATTTAAAAATTGAGGAAATGCTATTCAATCACTGGGTTTAAGATAAACCGATAAAATAAAAAGGTGATTGACTGTCTTAACCTGTGTTGACCTCTCTGAAGTTGTCTACGTCAAAAATAAAATCACATTTAAGGTCACATATTCATTCTATAAAATAAAAACACCTCTTTTAATTTCAATCAGAATTTTAAACGCTTAACGTAGTCAGCAATCAATAAAAAAAAACCGTCCAATACGAAGACACGAGCGCAACGTCCAAACTATTTTATGTAAATTCCAATTTATATCACATTCATTATAAAATCATTTTTAATTTTATCCAATCGTCAAATCATCAATCAACCTTGATTAATCATAAAACCGGAGATTAAGTGCAATTCCAATCGTTTAATAGACTTCCATTCGAGGCAGATAGAAAGGTATCTCTTGCGAACACCCTCCGTGAATGCCAGGTAATCTGAACCCAGCATTAATCAAAACATTTTAGTGAAGACATAAAAAATACCATATTAAGTATAGAAGAGACAGAACCCATAAAAAACCATAGTCACGTTTCCGACACAAGTCATTTTGCATAACATCACAAGATTTACTCCTGTGCTGACAGGTACGATTTCAATACTTTATGTGCTAAAATCTTCAGTAAAATTCAGTGGGTTGCTTACTATAGATAAATTGCGGCAATATATATTTTAACTTTTTTTCGACATGCTTTTAAGATAATCGACAGATGGAGAATTGGATATGTAACGTGGTGTGTTAAATCATGTACAAATATAAACATGTGTACATAAGTGGTGTGGGTTTAAAATCTATGATCATTAAATGATTAATAAATATACAACTTATTCATTGATTTTGTCGCCTCCAGGTTTAGACTTTTCTCCTAGATTATAGTTTAAGGCTCTCTGATCAGATAATTGATAATGATAATGTGCAACAGCATTTAAAAAAAATAATTAAATATAATAATTTGTTATAATCAGCAACACAAATGATTTCCTGAAAAGACGCTCGTCAAATCGAAGGACTCTGGTTCAGTTCCTTGTGATGCAGATTGAGTACCGCACTTATAAATATGCACAAAATTAATTTAAAAAATTGTTTTAATATTAACAAGGCCAAATATTTCAATGCAATTTATATACGTATTGTTATTCACAGATTTTAAAAATAGCTTATCACTATTACTATGTATTTTTAGTGCAAATGAAAAATAAATTATGAGTAATAGCTTTTAGAGTCGTGTGAAGTAATTTATTTGTTTAACTGATTTATAGTTAAAAAACAAGATTTATACTATAGAAAATCGATTGACTGAAGTCACTACTAATATATTTTTTACATCAACATTTTAGGTGGTAAACTTTTTCACAGATTTTATTTTAATCTAGTTTAGTTTCTACTTTTTGTGATCTCTTAATGGATTTATTTAAAAACAATAATTTACAGTCTAAGCTACTTGTTGTTCTAACAAGTGACCTTTGCTTAATTTGTCATAAAATTCTCAGTAAACTTACTTTACCGAGAGCTTTTAAACTTATCATTGCTTAATCTCTGAGACATATAAAAAATACTCCTAAATAATATTGATAAGATTTTTTATCAGTTACTTGAGTGCTAAAAAGGTAATATATATTAGCTTCCAAGAAAGCTTTTAAAATGATTTGGTGTTTATTAAGTACACCCACATATTTTATATTAAATAAACTGAAACTAATTTATCCACTTATAGTTATAAAAAATCTAATAAATCAGTTAACTGAATTTTCGATTCTTATTCTTAAATCATACAGAAAATATATAAAACTGGTTTTGTTTTTAAATTCCTAAAAATTTCATTTTATATCTTTAAGTAAAGTTGTACGGTTTTAATTCTCGAATTATATTTATACTTAACGATAGCAAATAAAATTATATTATACTTTTAAATACGCTGCTTGTCGTAGATTAACCATTTAGCTAATGATTTCTGTTAATAAAATCCGTTCAAATGGACGATAGATTCTGATTTACAAGAAAATCTTTTTACTCATTGTTAATCGATATTTTTATTTTGCACATATAGATAAAGAGTTATTGTAGTTGTGTGTTTTAAATAAAACTGTTTATATCAATTCAATGTTAATTTTATCTTTTCATTTGAATATTTTCAATACTTGTACGATTAATAGAAATTTTAGTGTCTTCACAACAAAACGAGTTAAATAAATGAACTCAAAGATTCAAAAGCATTGTAGCTATATATTATATATTAGGAATTTCTACAATTTATTTTCTGAATAATAAAAACTTAAGAATAACTGCGGAAAACATCGTTTTGTAAGCAAACTATTCAACATTAAAAAAGGATGAATTTTTTCACATATTTAAAGAAATACTTTGAAAAAAAAATAAAAAAACCAATTAATTTTTTTAGATGTAGTTTAAAACCGTTTATTTGCGTCTACTAAAATATACTCACATAGAATTTTCAAGTGTCTATTTGTGTCCGACCATAGATCGTCCTCGCCATGGTCGTGATGTACATAGTATTAAATTTAATATCTCTTGCCTAATATTTTATTACCCAGATCCATTATTGGAATTCAAAGCGCTACACCATATATTAAGTTTTATGAAGAAGACTCCGTACAACTACATTTATTAAAACTACAACCGGGTGGAATGTTTTCCATGCTTCTCTCACGGAGCGAATTAAAAACCCATAAAACCCGCCGGAGCCTTCTTGAAATTCTGGTCATAATCCATTTTTTCACCGATGATTTGATTTCTTAGATTTTTACGAGTTAGATTTATTGGTAACACGTCGGACAATACTTATCGTGACAGAATCTTATGTATTGTAAAACTTCAAATTGCTACTTAATATTTCTATGAATTTATATGACTTCATAAATTATTCAGACTTATTGTCACGTTTTCGCAACATGCGCTGATAATGCAGACTTCAGAGTTTTATCTAATGTTAATGCGGTAGTGTGTTTAGTTACAATAGCAAATAGATACTACCAAGGGTTCCATTAAAAAAATATATACTTTCAGTACTATCAAGCATTTTAACATTCGCGATAAATACGTGAAAACACGTTTTAATAAAAAAAAATTGTTATTGAGAAAATGAATTTATTTATTTGTATTTTTTACTGTCAAGGCGTTTTTAATATCAAAAACAACTAAAATGTGATAATACTGTAAAACGCTTATTAGCTTTTTTATTAATTATAACATGGTTTAATCGTATTTCTTAGAATATCCGTGCAACTAAAAATACTATGTACATGAAATTATTAATTCAAAATAATATAGTACAGTAAATAATTTAAAATTATGTTTACTGATACTTTCACATGCATATATTAAATAATATAATATAAAGCAACCAATTAGGTTGAATGATTAAAGATATTTTGATTTCTGTCTAAAATTCTACAAGTTAAATGCAAAATAACAGGTTTTGATATCTTTATAGTTTTCAGTTCAAATTCATTAAACTCACTTTTGTCAAACTTACTTATTTAATGTTACTCCAAAAAAATCACCGATTCAATTTTCAATAGTTATATTAAATATAAACATTTTTATATTATCTTTTAATAATAGCATAATTTGTATCTACCATTGCACATACATAATTTTTATTACTCGCGCACTGCATGACTTTCAGAACATCCATTCACATGTTCCTATTATCACAGCTTTTCACACAAATCAAAAAAAAAAAAACATAAATTACAAAAACCCAAATCCAATAAAACACCTACAAAAACCACAACCCGAGATCGTATCGGGCCGTGCTTAATACGCGGCGCAGGCACTTCATTAGAATTAGATAGAAAAATTAAAAGGGGGATGTTCTCATTATGGTCCGGGAATAAAATTCGATTAAAACCGAAATTCTAAGGCGGACCGGTACACCACGGTGGGCGGGGCGGGGCCACAAAGGGCCCGCAAGAATGCAGCAACAGCCACACACCATAAACGTGGTTCCCGTGACCCGAAATCTTATGGTGTTTACGCTGACTACACTAGGCACCACACTATCAATGACAAAAACTAGATGTATCCACTAACTATTGATTAACTGCGTATTCTTTCGAACACTCCAGTGACAAATATTTTATCAACTTTAGTTTTACAATTTATTACTAAGTATCATTGGGTATAATAAATTTTATTGTAACTAGATCGTTATTTACATTTAAGTCTCTAAATTTTATAAATATTCGATTTGTAAGTAATATGGCATATTTTTACGTGTTGAAGCTATCCTCAGAGACTTGGAATCAAAGAATACCTGAAGATGTTCCCAGTACCAGGATTGAAACATTGGGACATTAAACAAACAATAAATAACATAATACACAAGTGCTGAATATTTACTAAATATCTAACATAAACGTATTGATTTCTATGGTGTTAAGCCAGATAGATTTTTATATGTGCTATATAAGGATAGTTTAATATATATATAAGGATTTGTTTGGGAAGATGGTCACATCAAGGGAACCGAAACTATTAAACAGCAATTAAATCAACTTGCCTCTAGAGCTTTATTCAAAAAAGTATTTTTTCAGTATAAGAACCAAAACCATGAAATGAAACAAATATAACTCACAAAATCTAAAATAAGCCGATTTTTGTGAACATATTTAGTTCAATAGCGTTGTTATATTAATCAAAAATAATAATACTCTGAGTTATAATTGTGGTTAAAAATAAATATGTATTAAATTCATGCAAGACAAGCTGTTATTGCAAAATACAGGAAAAGCAATATTTTTGTTATGAAATACAATATGCTGTCTTTTGAGGTTTATATACTGCACAATGCTTAAATACAAATTTAAAAAAAAAATTATAAGTTTTCGATAAAAAAATATATTTTACCTTTTAAATTAAGATGTTTCACTTTTTTGAGTAATTTTTCTATGATCTTTAGGACATTTAACAATATATCGCGCTTCTTCTTATTGAGAGAAAAATTATAAAAAAAAACTAAAAAAGAAACCACATTACAGTTTCTTGTAGATACATACTTTAAATTATTTAAAGATTTGTTTAAAGATTATTTATCACTTTGCAGTGGTTTTAAAATATTATCCATTGCTGTTAATAAAATCAAATTTTGTATGTTCTAGTTTTGTAACTGTATACATGTACCAGAAATACTATAATAAGAAAAAAATAATAAAATGATTACCATACCTTTTAAATAAAAAGATTGAGGGTTTATAAAAAATAGGCGCTTATCACTTACGTTTCTCAATGTTTTTATTTTTTAAGTTATATCAACCCACATATCAACAATAGTTAATTAGTTGTTAACATAAAACAAAAATAACGTTTGTAGCTTATTATCAGTCGTAATCAGTTTATCTTAATAAGTTTATTTTAAAATCAACAGTCATCTAATTTAAAAAAGCCATATTTTTTTCATTTCAACACATTTGATTTTTAAATGAAGTCATTATTATAATTTGTTACATAAGTAGGTTCTAAGATAACGAATAGCCATGATTATTCTAATGGATTTATTTTCTGGTTTGACGTGAATACTAATATGTAAATTTAAGGTAGACAATATATCACATTTTTTTCCCAGCGCCTTTGATTTCGATGAGGACCGGGTTTTATGTATTCCCGTGCGTTTAAATATTTACCAACAATTTTATAGTATTCAAAATATATATTGTAAAGTGCTATTTATTTATTATGAATATCTGTCAAATAAAACATACCTTGTAAACATTTTGTCATCTAATCCTGTCGCCGGTTTATCCATGCACAATAAATATATTCACTCAAACAAAAAAACAAAAAATCATCTCATCACATTCCACGAAAATCTGACGTCAAATAAAACACAAAAAACACTTGAAATAAAATATACCACATTTAACTCCAAAACACTTATTATTTTTAATATTTATATTAGTAACTGTCACTTTGTTATTTTTTTTTTTTTTATGCTTTATTAAATCACTGCACAATCGTGGTGTTGAATAGTCATTAAAAAAAAAAAAAAAAAACGTAGCCCTTCGGGCACCTTCGTCACCGGCTGACAACCGGTAAATGACAGATTGCCGAGATTCACCCTTTAGGCCCCCGATTTGGAGCTCGGCACGGGGAAGACTCGTGTGGTTTCGGGGACCCCCGGAAGGACGCGATCTATCCCGACCACGGCCGAAGTGCGCACTGAAGGCTCGATCCTTGTATGGGGTTCGTATTTCGAGCCGGATCGCTCCGCTTGAGGACGGAGCTGCGAGCCGTGCACTCGCGGCGCCTTCTATTGTATTTATTATCCGCTCCACTGTGGGAAAATTCTCTTGTGTGAAATTATCTTTGCATACCGGCGGAGTGGAATTTGCATAATGCGCCTGTATTCTGCGCCGTGTAAAACGCAACTGACGTATAATTTAGTTTTGTGCGAGGTTTCTACGTTGAATTAAAATTTGACTTCACATTCACGTTGTAAAAAAATTGTAAAAAAATATACATATAATTTGAGCAAATATTTTAATATACATCATTGTTCATTAGAATATATTTTTGGTAGCAAAGTTTACAAAATTTTTGAATTTCATGATTTTTAGTGTATGGACTTAAATAGACGCTAGCGCAGAGTGCAGAGTGTGGAGTGCGGAGTGCGGAGTGCTAGAGCAGGACGGCACGTGCCGGTGGGTCTGCAGTGGTGGCCCCGCCCCCTCGCCCTGATTGGTCGGGCGGCGCAGAAGCCTCCGGCCCCCTCTCCCGCTCCCCGCCACTGCTCGCGGGGATGTGAGCGAAATTTGAATTTTCACCATGTCTATTGATGGGTTAAGAATTCGCGCGACACAAAATTACTACTCCAAACCAAACACATCTCTTATAAATATGGATTAATACAAATTAAACCGGCATATTCTGATTTACCATATCACTCTTAGCACACTTTAAGCTGCTACCAAATTGACGTAAAATTCGCGTAAAATTGCGCGTGTGAAATATAGTCTATACACTCTTTGATTTGCAAGTAGTCAAATAAATCGTTTCCTATAAAAAGTTGAACCACTTCATACACACTTTGTGGATTATTTGGCATCACAACAACACCACTTTGTCCTTAAAATTGTTTAATAATCATTCTCTGACCACTCCACTTTCTTCACAATCACTGGACAGTATTGGTAGAAGTAACGTTGACGAGTCCTAAACAAACATTTCAAGCTGTAAACGTAAATAATAAAATGACATTCTGCCGCTTTTAGAGTAAACGCATTCAAAAACGTATTAATACGCGTCCCGCCTTCAGACAGCAGTCCGCGAAACGGGTACTAGTACCCGCCCCGCCTTTAGTGTGTTAATACAATAGCGATATAATATATTACATTGTTAAAAAGAGCATGTTTAGAATTCACAAAAATAACGTAGCATTTTGTCATTCATTATAAATATTTTAATTGATCGCCTGTAATAGTTATATTTGAAAAGAATGAAAGCAATTACTGTTCACTAAACAATATGTTTGTCATTATAATTATTCGGAAATTTTTATTTTTTCAGTTGTTAAAAAACACAAAAATTAAAATGATTACTTATTTGCCTGTTCGATTGAAAAATTAATATAAAAACAGCACGGTTGATAGCTCAAGATGCAATTCATAAACTAGTTAGCCTTTATCTTAAGACTGCCTTCGTAGAGCTAAAGCAATCACCCTGTCAGAAATATCAGTAAAATATAAATCGTTTAACCAATGCAGAGGTTATTTTAACATTTAAAACTGAAAGATCAGTCTTGTAGACATACTGCACGCCATTGGTGTACTTTTGGTATATTTTTTACAGAAAATCAGTTTAATTAATTTAGAAAATTGAAGCTTGCATTCATAAATTTGTGCATTTCCCATTAGCATGATAGCAAGTGCCTATCCACCCAGGAAGAAAGGAGCGCTCTCCTCTCTTGCTTTCCATTCTCAGCTCTCTACTTTTAGCTCACCATTAAAGCTGTCTGCTCACGCTGCGACACTTAAGACACTTAAGACTAATCGGTAACTTGCCAACAGCATCTTCTTTTGAAACCTAACTGTCAACCGATTTGAATCTAACCAATAGCGTTTCTATATAACCTAACTTTGAGTGTGTATTAGTTTTGCCTAAGAGAACAATTACTTCAGCTATCGGTTTGGCTATAGCATGTATAGGATAATTTATGCAAAACCATAAAAGCTGCTACACAATTATCCAATAGCATCCCTTATTTTGGGTGTTTAAGAAGATGATATCAGCTAGTTACCAGTCGGTTATCAGTTGTGTCACAACGTGTATAGAAGGCTTAGGAACACAAAAAAAAAATGAGGGCGCTTTTAGCTAATTACCGATCAGTTGTTGGTTGTAGTACAACGCGTGCAGGCTGCTTCACTACTGCAAAGAGGGCCAAAGGCAGACTACAGCTCCAGGAGTGTTGTTATGTAAATGCAAATGGGCGCGTGACCCGGGGGCGGGGGCGGAGGAGCTGTGGGAACATTCCTCCGCCCTATAACTGCCTTACTGCCCCTTGAAGTCCCCCCATCAATTGGGAAACATAACTTCTTACAAAAAAAATCAATTGCTGAGTTGCCAGCATCATCGATTTCAGTTTGCTAAACTGAAAATATTCAAATAAATACTCAAAATGCATATCGATTCAAAATACCTCATGTCATTTATAATCACTGTAAATCTGCTCTTTTGAATAATTTTCAACTGAATAGCAAGCTAGTATATTTTCAGATCGATAAGGTCAAAAAATTAAATTTAAGTTTTAACAACAATGCTTATTTGTATTATGTATATTTTCCTAGCTCTCGATTATTTCAATGATTTAAAGAAGGTGTTTCTCAGATTTTAAAAGTGTATTTATTTAAGAGATTTTTACAAACTTTGTGTGGACTTGAAATAGAAGTTATTCTTTATCTAAATTGGTGAACTCAATATCATACTTTAAAATGTTAATATTTTTAAAAAAAATTGCATTTTTACACAAAAATAGGACTTAAACCCACTCCTCAGCTACCTACCCAATGCACTAGCCAATAGAAATATTGCAGCTTTATAGCAACAGTGTATGCATTCTTATAAAAAAATTTATATATATACTAATTCAAGCAGATGAGTTTATTAATATGAATATATATTTTTTTCAAATCAAAAGGTATTTTTTAACATTTAAATGTTATTTAACTAAAAATATACAATCGCACACAAATTAACTGCTACGCTTTTAATTAAAAATCATTAAATGCTATACTTCGTATTCGTGAATTGACGTCATTAAATGATTACATCAAAACGTATTTGATTTATCACCAAATAATGTTGCCTCACTTGTTAATTATAATTAAATTGTATATTATAAAACTGCCGGCGCCGAGTCTATTGTAAAAAAAATAATAGATAGTGTGGGCAGCTTGTAGACGAGTATTGAGATTATCCCATAAAGTATGAGATTACTTCAATAATAATAAATCAAATATCGTAAGCGACTCAATGAATGGAAATTCGTATCAGTGGGATGATTATCGCTTTGCTGGAAGATCTATTGAAATTTATGTGATTCAAGTTTTACAGTTATTCTTTGTCAGCTTGTAAAGTCATTGCGATCAGCGATAAGTTAAATTTTATAGTAAATAATACGACAGCACAATGTATATTCTCTCTATAGAATATTTAGTTCCAGCAAATATTTTTTTGATCCTCGAGAAAATCTGTATTTAAACTGTTTTATTTTTATTAAACATGAAATCACACTTCATTAAAAAAAACTGGAGACTTTCCAAACACAGTATTTGCAGTAATGAGTACAGGCTTACCATATTATTATTAAATATTAACTACATGGTAACACAATCAGAAAAATCCTCTCGATTACTTTGCAGAATACATATAACAGTACTATCGCGAATCAGTGATTTATTAAATAGATCACCACTATTTAAAAGGAATTTAGCTCTAGAGTTAATAAGCTTATAATTCGGTTTCTTTGGTCACCATATTTCATCTACTGAACAATAATTTTGTTTCAGTCCGAACCCTTGTTTTCAGAAAGCAAATATTCCAGCTTCTATTGGCAGAAACACAACCTTCAACTGATTCACAATGACCCAATAACTTCCCTTATTTCCTATGATTTTTTCTAAGTAAACAACCCAATCAGCTGTGTCGCAGCGTGTATAGCAGGCTTCAAAATTCGTCAGTAAAAAGATGCAATAGATGATTATATATGCATCTCTTGCTCTGCTCTTGCGGGCGGCGAGGGCGAGGGCGGTTGCGGCAGCGCAAACAATCCAATCACTGCAGCGGCCCATTACTTTACCAAAACCCACAATTAAAACGTTAGCCAGCTCTTTGTAAAGTGTCGATTGAACACAAAGTGCTCGGGCGCAACAACGTGAGGGCTGGAAACAACGTGGAGCCTATTAAAAAAAAACTCCGATATATTATTTCACTCTATTGAAACTTAGACACAAGCTTGAAATCAACAATCAAATAACCAAAGCGAAACTTCAATAATGTTTTAAATCAATGTTGAAAATGAATATGAAAAGTACGTGCAAGTTTCTTATGTGTGGTAGTAATGGATTTGAAATTTTATGCTTTTAGGGATTGTTACTTTAAATATGCCGATCTAATAAGATTTAACCAATCTTATCTGAGGTGAGCACCTAAATAAGAAATATATTCCGAATCTGGAATATGTCTTTTAGTGTGATTTAGAAGGCTGGAGAGTCTTGAGTGATTGCGCTATTGCTACACGAGTCTGAAACACATTCAAGGGCAGTGAAGATTTTTTAAGTGGCAGTTAACAATTACGAAATTTAATGGCTTAATTGCAGCGGTTGGCAACCCTGTTAGTTATAATTACCAGGTATAAGTTAGGCCTCGCTCCTCCCCCTTCTTACGGGTGTGCTTTCATCTTGTACGAATCACGTGAAATACTCTACATAGTCAATACGTGATGCGATCTTATCTCACCCGCGGTATTTATGTTTCATTGTGTTGTTTATTGGACACAGCCTTACGAAACAGGTAATTCAATTTGTGGATTAAGCTCCAAACTTTGATGTGAGTTAAAAATAACGGCGGTTATAATCTGAGGCATTAAAACTTGCTCGAGATTATAATGAGTTTTTTTTTCTAGTTAATTAGATTTTTTGTTGTTTTTTTAATCGTTGTGGGTATTATAAGTATTGTTATCTGTTATTAATCAAATTCTATGACCGAAATGTAATTAGCTGGGTGTGGAGGAAATCGTTTTGTGACATGTGCTCCGGCGTTTATTTATGGCTGTTTTTGTGCTGTTCGAAACACTTTGTTAAGATTAAATATCACACCTGCAAGGATTTTGACATAAAAAACTAAGCATAGTGGCCGTATATCAGTAATTATAAGATTTTTATGTAACTTTTGTAAAAAAATATTGTTATATCTTACCTAAGAAGTGTTAACAGATTTTTTATTATTATACTACATTTATGTATGTTGTATAAATTCATGTGTGTGTGTGTGTGTGTGTGAAATGAACAAAATAATCACCTCTAAAAACTGCATCATGTTAATAACAAATCACTCACATCCTCTGAAGTGGATCTTCTCAAGGCTACATTCTTAACGAACAGCTGATCCTGTTGGCTTGTTTTTTCTTGTGCTTACTCCGAAGTGGAAATTCCTCAGGGTCCAAGGATTAGCTGCGGCTGCCGGTCCCTGTGCGGCACTCTGGCAGCTCGCCTGTCCACAAAACACTCGGTTTTCTACGGTTGCAGGTAAAAAATGCATCCATCAATTCCTGATTTATTGGTTGTTTTTTGTTTAAACATTGATTAGTAGTTATATTATTGCAGCGTATATCGTGCTTTGTATTATTGTTTAAAAAAAGCACTGTGTATGTTCGGATAGCAGCCGACTCTACTTATGAGCAAAATGAACAAAATTCTCAACTTATTATAAAAAAGCAACATGAGTGGCGAACAGTCTTAAAAATGCCTTTATATACAAAAGCGAAAACAAATTTTATTAAAAATATCACTTGACACGCAATTCGGTTTTTTAATTTTTTATTTTATTAGAAGTGTTAATTGATATAAAAATTAAACAATAAATTAATAAATGTATTAGTCACTTTTACTTCGAAGACTTAGCCTCGCGCGTGAGAGCCTCACTCTTGAGTATGTAAGAGCAGCCGTAAATGAAAAGTGCTTTGAAACAGCGCGCCATTCGACACGTTCACAATTCGAAAGAATCCAGCATTCGAAATTCAAACTGAGACGTGGTTACGGAAATTCAAATGACTCCTAATTCGGCTCTGATTGGTTCCCATTCCGCGGCCGGGGGCGGCTCGGAGGCTCCGAGGCGCACAATGTGAGTGCACGTCCGCGTCCTAACATGCGTAACGTAATTCGAGGGTACAAAAACCACGTAGGCAGTATTTAATTTGAGTTAATTTAATTCGATGTGATTTACGTGATTTCATTATTTCATTCAATTAGATGTAGAACCTACCAGAAGGTGTGAAAGTTGCCGAGCGGTTGGGAAACGCGCTGTGTGCCCATCTTCTTTTTTTTTTTTATTGTTGTTTTGATTTGCCAACGCTCTCTGTTTCTTTTTTTACGATTTCATAATTATTGTGTTCTGACAAATAGCCTGCCGTTATGTCTTAAAAGAAAAGTGTCGGACTAGTGGATACTTTCGATTTTAATTTAAGACTTTTCAATCGATACGTCGCGTTACCGCAGACCACGTGGTTCTGATTATTAGCACTATAAAATAAATAACCTATTATAATCAAGCAATATTAAAGGTAGTCTTATATTATTCCAATACAAAATAAGTGAACCAATATTTTTAAAGCAATAAAAACTAATAAATCTCCACACGCTGAAAATTAAAATGTTTGGTCGATATTACCAAATTCAAACTATTTCCCTATTTCAAACCCAAGACATATTTTAATACATATGTCTATTTTTTTATTAAACGTCAATCAGATGCGTATTTCTTACCCTTTACGGGTTTATTATATTATTACTTATATGATTAGGTACATTAGTTCATACATAGAAGATGATTTAAAGAAATTCTCACTCCCACACAAATCACGATGATATTAAAGAGTTTCTTTAAATCATCTTCTATGTATGAACTAATGTGCCTAATCATATTAGTAATAAATTTATTTTAATACCATAAAAATAATTTAATTAATATTTAATTTCATATTTATTTTCTCATGGATTAAAAAACGGATTAATTGATTTTTTTTTTTATAATCACTGTACTTTTTTAGCTTTTCCTCGCTTACTGCTTCAGATTATTTTTGTCTGATGCTTCACAACTTCTTAGATTACTTCCTTCACATAGGGTTTGAAAAAATATTTGATCAGCATAACATTTATATTTTTTTTATTCTAAGGATGAACATTGTCACGATGTCAAGTTTTATTGTATATTATAGGTATATGAATATAAATTATCTATTGACTCGCAGTGAGTGCTCCATCTTAGTTTGTTACCAAAGAAGAGTATTGTAGTACTTGATAAAGCCAGCCGTGTGAAACGCCTCAATTAAATGTAATGCAAAATATTTTTCTAGCGGTAATATTAAAGATGCTCTCTGTTCCCACGAATTGCACGGAATCGACACAAAAACGGTCCAGCGCTGGGGTGACCACACCAAAACACAATTAATATATTTCAGCGGGCTGAAATTATCCATCTACTATATATTACCATCATTTTTATCTTTGCAAAGAATGATTTTAAGAATCACCTTATCTTAAGATTTTTTTAAGATACAAGAATGCTTTTTAAAAGTGCGTCCACAATAATATTTATTACTTGATTATGCTCAGCTGATTTTAATAAACTGGTGTTATATTAAAATGAATAGTCTGAAGAAAATTTCTTATTCATATTAGCTCTTTGGCTTTAAGGAGTACAAAGTCATTTGGTACGTTATTTATACTATTTTTTTCTCAAACAATTATGGTCACCCCACGTGCTCTCGTGCAGTTTATTACTGCCTCCTTTATGAAAACGTACCGCTAAATAGACCCCTTAAGAAGGTGCTATTACCGAGCAGATTCGCGGAAACGACCCTTACGCCCACCTCCCAAGGCCCAGTTTGGACTGTAGACCCAAACACGCGGAAATCTTCTTTCTCGTACATTGTATATAGATTCCCATATAAGGAGAGCGGGACGGGTATAATGACGCAGTTAAGGCTGTTGTGCAAATCGCCCGTCATAAATAGATATTTTTGTAATTTGTGCATTCGTATTCAAATGTGTCATTTCTTTGGTTTTTTCTCCAAAAAAAAAAGTGGAAAAGAGGACAGTATTGGCTAGTTACCATTCGGTTGTCAGTTGTGTCGCAGCGTGTTATTTATTGTTGCAAGTATTTTTCAATGTGAAAAAAATTATTCGTGAAATCCCACAATCGCGCGGCATGCGGTGAATCATCAAAAAACCTCGTAAAATAATAAAAAAAAGAATGTATTCGGATTAACGATTCAAGCTTGAGGCTCTGATCTTCGCATGCCTCTGATAAACCAATATTAGCCGTCAGGTGTGTATAATTTGGCGAGGAGCTCGGCTACCGTCCTGCGTGGGAGCGCGGGGAGCCTGCGATTAGGGAGCCTGGGAAGGTCGGCGGATGGGTCCATGGCATGCGATGCATATACGAGCGAGACCAACTGCGTGTCGCCCGCTGTGTTGTACACAATGCGATGGGGCGAAATATAAAAAGTGAAGTGACCACCAAAAAACTTGTACCTAACCTAACCTAACCCAACGAATCGAGCGGTCATGGAAATCTGCAATGAACGAAATAAACGCCACAACGGGACTCATCGTCATATGATAGATTCTTATCTCTGCGAGTACATATACATTAAAAAATTTGGTGTTCGGATAAAAAACAAGCACCAAAGTGAATATCGAGCCCGATACAATATTTCTTAATATCAACAAAAAAGTTATTTATTAGAATTTTAAATATTTTTTATCACACGTTAAACTAAAAATATAATACGTTATTATTCATTCTCAATAATGAATAAGGATGCTGAAAAAATTACTTGTCCTGCACTGAAACTTATCGCTCGGCATCATTATATACCTTCAGTATCTGTAAATTTTCAATTTAGATTTTGTTCAAACGGTTTATTGAAACTGAAATAAGGTAATGCTGCTTATTCCGGTATAAAATATTCCGCCCCGGCTATCGCCATGGAGATCAGTTGTGATCCGTGTTAAGTGTCTCGCTCTACCCGCCTGATTTATGTCTGCGTAGTTTTACTATAACACTTTCAAAGCACAGATTTCATTACTCGTGATATCAGATTTATTGCAACCTTACCTCTATAATTTTATTGTCATTCACATCGAATCGATGTGTTAGTGTGTTTTAACATGAGTTCAGTCGGCGCAGAACTGACAACCGACCGAGAAACTCAAAATACCCATTTAGTAGAAATCGAGAGTTTAAATTTATTTGTTTATGTTGCTACGTGGTGAGAGCAAGCAAGGTGCCAAAATCTTAAAATTTAAACAGTTTGATTTTAATCAAAAAAAATCTTGCAATCTATGTTAAACAAGAAATACCAGGAACAAACCACAACATCATTCACCTTTACGTACATTGCTTGCTTTCTTAGCACGCCACTGAAGTAAACCGCGATGTATTTTATTTTATGATATTACAGCTTTTACTCCTGATGATGAGATATATCAAATAGCCTAAGAATATAAAAAAGTCAATACACTTCTTCCTTTTCACAATCCTTTTTAATAACAGCTGGTGTGTTGAGGATACAAAAAAAATATTTAATGTTTATATATTACAAATACATCGCATTTTGGGTGCATAGTGCATTTATACTAACGACAGAAGACAAACTTATAAGTGTATAGCGTTTAGCACAACGCAGTGGCTGGTCACGATCCCCAGAAACGAGACACCCGAAAGAAAAATAAACATCAGTGTATAAAACGGCAGACATCAAATTAAAATACCGCTATCAGAAAAAAAAACCGGAAACAAAAACCAAACACGTGCTTAAAACAACAAAATATCTGATAGTCATAAAGAAGCGGCTTCGGTTGTAATGGCACGCGTCGGCTGATCTCCGACCGGAGACAATCGAATCCAAGCTGAAGGAACCGTTAGTCTGATGCGTTGGGGAGGTCTATAGATAAGCGGCCTGAGTGGTGTGAGGGGAATCGTCTTCCGAAGCCGACACACCTGAAAGCATAAACAATAAATACAGAACACGAAGGTGCCACCAGACAATAGCCCACCTGCTATTTTTTATCAGTTCAAAAGTCGTGGGCTCTTTGATTCTATGGACACGTATTGAATGATAATAGTTGTTGCTACATGCAGCGACACATCTTGCAGCCGATTTGCAATTAGACAATAGTGTTTTTTTTATGGTTTAGCGCATAGTTTCCCAAACTATTTTGTCCCGTCGACCCCTTGTCGAGTTCTCCTGTTTTTCCTTGCTAATATTGAATTTTTACAAATTCATCAATTTCAAACATATTTTTGACATCTTACATAGAACAACTCACTTTCATGTACAGTAGGTTTAAAGTTAATTATACCTTTATTAATTAAAAACACACAAAATTAAAATATAGTAACATTCAGAAAATTTTTGACAGAGAATACTTGGTGGAATTTCATTTTAATCGTAAACCCTCATTTACAGTTCATGGACCCCCAATTTTATTTTTTACACCACCAGTTTATCGACCACACCTGAGGGTTGATATTGACCACTTTGGGAACCTCTGGTTTAGCGCAAGCAAACAACACAAAATAGGACGCTATTAGCTAGTAATCAATCTATATTACTTGTAACTTTCGGTCTTAAATATATATAACTTGATGTTTTTAAACGCTTTTTCTATAGGCCGGGATTGAGAACATAGAAACCATCTTTCTTTACTCGCGAAAAATTTGCAAGGTTTTTTCAATATGTGGTGAAAATATTGCGACCTTATTATCTTTGTTTCAAGAGTGATATGCGATTGATTAAACCCATTTGCAGAGAGGCAGTATAAACAAACGGCAATATTATATTTACCAACTAACGAATGAATTACTCAAGTATTATTTATATATATATTTAAATAATTCACGGATGAAAACTTTGAATTAATCAATCATTTTGAACCCCGGCACGTGGCCGATGTTGTGTTTGGATAATTTGATTGGGCAGTCATCTCAGCTCTCTGTGGAAACGGTACTTTTGATATGTAACGGTACAGGAGGCAGCAGGAAGTAGGGTGGTTCAATATGCACCCCACGGTGTGATCCTTTGAAATGATGGCGATAGATGTTGCCGCATCCGAGAAAGACACCTGACGAAGGCGGCGAGACTTCAAACATCATTTTATTTGATTGAAACCTTAAATATATAAATATTTATAAATCTTATACAATTGTTTTGAAAAAATATTTTTCTCGTAATTTTGTTGCTTACAGTTTTGATTCACCTGAAATTCATTTAACTTGATGATAAAAATATCAAAAAAGGGCATTTTCTTTGGACTGACCTTTCATGATATTTAAATGTAATTTTCGGTTCACCAACTACTCATATGAGGTCAAAAAAATATATCATATGCTTATGTAAAAAAAGCCTTGAAATTGGTCAAAAAATTCATGACTAGCTTTACTCTTCATAAGCGGGGGTAGTTAAATTCTTAAATAGATTTATGATACAAAAAAAACAAGGTTCTGAATCAAATACATGCTTTGTTATTATATAATAAACTCCACGCTATCAACACAAAAAAAAAATTAGACAAATGTACACTTTGATATGGTAATTTCGTCAGTTTTTTTTACGGCATGTCAACTAGACAATTCTTCAAAAACCCCAACAAACAAGCTCATAACTTCATAAGCTCTCAACAATGGAAAAGCTGGTCAATCTTGTATGCATCCTAATTATGATAAATACTTTATATGACGTCACATCCGTTCTGCTTTTTATGTTCATATTAAAATAAAGCGCTCGGGTATTTTCCTGACAGCCGTTTAAATTCAGATTAATTTCGGTTCAGGCCGAGCCACAGAAAGAGACCTCCACTACAATATGTAAGCTGATATTGTCAACTTGCATTGTGCTCGAGCATAAAGGAGGATAGACCGGGTTGTTGAAGCCTCGCCGGTATTGCTTGACGACTTCATAACTTTTGAAGGATAAGAGTATGACAATAGAAAGCGTCCCTTGGGATAAATGTTTATAATACATCAAAAAAAATTGATTTATACATTTATAAATGATTTAAATTTTTTTAAGCTTACATTTTTTATACTTAAGAGCTTTCATGAGCAACAAAACACTACATATTTTTTTCCTCTGAAAAACGATTTAACAGTCTTAGTATTATTTTTCAGTCAAATTACATACATACACAATTTACATTATTTCATTTTTCAAATAACATGCATCGATGATTTATATTATTTTTTTCCAATTTGAGACATCAAAAGAGTTAGTAAATTTACGTTAATATTTAATAAAAATATTTACTAGAAGTTACTGAAAAATCTATTGAAGCTTCATTTCATTTGCTCATCAAGGGAATCAAAAATACCTTTAAAAAAATTGAGTTTCTTATAATGATAAAAGTAACTTTTTTGTATGACTAGTTTCGACCAAATAGACTAGGTCATCATCAGATACATAACTAAACGTTTAGTTATGCATCTGATGATGACCTAGTCTATTTGGTCGAAACTAGTCATACAAAAAATATAATAAACTTAAAGTGAAAACAAAAATACATAGTTACTATTATCATTATGAGTTTTTTGATACGCTTATTTGTTTCAAGCATTCTTTAAATCTATACAATGTTTACCTTTACCTTATACATAAAAACCTATTTAAATATTCAGCATAGATTAAAAATAATTTACCCTCTTATATTATAGATTCAGTGGCGTGCGGTTACTTCACCGCACCAAGGACAAAACACCGTACATTTCTCGCATGAGGCCTTAATTCCGGGCCCTGGATCATAAAATAAAAATACACTTACTTAAAATTTTAATCTAGAGGTTACATAATTCTGCTGCGAGTCAGCCGAAGTTTAATTTTAGCAGGTGAGAGCGTCGGTTTACTCGGGGTCAAGGTTCACGGCTTATTCTCGGCTTCGGTATTTTTTTTACAATTTTACACCTTGCGAATAAGTTCCTTCACTTTTTCACGAAACTTCGGTAACAGCGCAAACAAAACACGCGCTCCTACTGCTAATAATTATATATTTAAGTAAAGAGTTACAACCATTATGTGTATATATATTTTTTACATCGTGTTTTTTTTCAATATATATTTTGAAGAGTGAATGGACGCGCATGCGATGAACTGTGCTAGCAGCATATTATTTTTTATAAGATTTACGTGGTGTGCGTATATTTCACAGTATTGTTATTTTTTGTGCTATTTTGCAATTTCAGGCAATCGATTCACGTGTAAAACTGTAAATAAAATCTATAAAAAATTTACGAAACTTGTGGGATTCGAACCCACATCTTCACGGCTGTGATTAAATAAACGTGTAATTAAAAACATTGATATTACTTTTTCTATTTTTTTTTAATGTTTAAAATCACTACATCAATCATCATCTAAGTCTATATACAATCAATTATCATTTGCTAGTTTGTAGATAATGTATTCAATAATTTGAGGAAAGTTTTATGCTCAAGAGACATATTCCTGAAATCTCGATGGAGATTCTCTAAGTGTTATGTCGTCTCAGTTCTCCTTTATGGAGTTGAAGCCTGGACACTCAAGACTGCTACTTTGCGAAGAATTGAAGCGGCAAAAATGTGGCTGTATAGGAGAATCCTAGAGATACCATCAAAGAATGCGTAAAGAAAGGGAACTCTTGACGTCGATGTATGGCATCCTCCAGCCGATTGTCCAAGGAAAAATCGAAGGAACAAGTGTTACGCCAGTGGAAGTACTTCGGAAGTGTAGCCGGACTGGTGAGACTGACCCAAGATAGAGACAAATTCAAGGAAATGGACACCAACGTTCTATGAGGAGATGCAACGAAAGAAGAAGATGATATCTATTTATGGATTGGTCAATCAGATGCGTATTTATTACCCATTACGGGTTTATTATATTATTACTAATATGATTAGGCACATTAGTTCATACATAGAAGATGATTTAAAGAAGCTCTCAGAAAAATATCATTGTGATTTGTGTGGGATTTAAATAGGTTTTTATGTAAAAGATTTGCTAGAGCAAATGAAGTGAAGCTTCAAACAAGTTTCTAGATAGATTTTTCAGTAAATCCTAATAAGTATTTTTTTCTCTTTTGATTTCTCAAATCATCCCCCACAGATCACGATGATATTTTTCTGAGAGTTTCTTTAAATCATCTTCTATATATGGACTAATGTGCCTAATCATATTAGCAATAGAAGAAGACGATTTAAATGCCGACACAGGAAGTTGGCGAAAGTAGTCGCGAAAATGACTTTTAAATAAAAAAAATATTAAAAATGGCTGCAAGACAGTACTCGGTTCAGATTTTATTGGAGCACAGATAATTGTGTAATTTATTATTCCCTCCCTCCCTGGCCGCCCGATGGCTCGGAGGATAGACGACCGCCTTCAGTGCAGAGATCGGCGATTCGATTCGCCGGAGGGACTAATGTAAGGTGCTAGGGCTCTTTTGTTATCTTTTCAGGTATCCTTTTGTATTATTTGTGACTGTACTGTCTGGTATACAACGCTTGTAAATAAAAGCTTTGGTCAAATTCTCAATTCTCGAAACTGCAGTCGTTTATTGAATCACAAGTAAAACATTGTTTCCGTAATATATTGCGAACGCAAACCTCCACCGCTTGTTCGAATCATTATATGCGAGTGTGAAGCCGATGTTAATTTTTTTTTATGTAAACCATGTGTTTTTTTTATGTATTGGCAAAACCGGTCACCAATAAAATTAAAATATCGAATGCAGTTTGAACCAATGTTTGAAATTATAATTAATCCACATTTGTTGCTGTGGTATCCAATTTATTTTCGTGTAGTTGGTAAATTATCATTTTAAGAATAATTGAAGGAGCCACAGTGATATTTAATATAATTTTGATTTTTATACTCATTGTTCAAAACTAACTTTATAAAAATACTGTTTGTTTATATTTATCAGATAGTTTCACTGTAATGGATTGAATTTTTATCATATAGGTGTCCCAAAATTAACGCAAGATTTGAATTTGTCGCCATTTTTGCAGTAAAGTTTTAAAATGCTGCCAAGCTTTCATTATTTTGAAGCTGGTGTTCCCAAAAACACTTTTGACCGTAGTAAATTATTATTTTTTATTTAGAAAATATAATATTTAATATCAGCACGAAGGTCACGTTACTATATTATTGATTTTTGAGGCAAATTTATTCAAATACGTTTTAGCATATATGTTCAAATGTATTATATGGCAAGCAATGCTTTTTTGCTTTGATAGACCACAAGCCATCGATATATATATATATATATATATATATATATATATATATATATGTTCGAGATATTGTTGAGCAGTTTGCTGGAGTCGCATGCACTATTATCACTGGCCGGGTGATAGCGATTCCTGGGATCCTGGCCGGAGTTCTTACACGAGGCGAGGGCTCCAGGAGTTACCAAGTCCGAGGAGTACGCATCCTTATCGGAGATCGCGGCCCACCTCGCTCCGTGCTCCAAAACTGCTCGCCTTTGCAAAGCGATCCTCAACATGTTTAACGTTTAAGCACGAACAAGTAAAGCCTACATTCAAAATATTAGATGGGATACTTGTTATGTAGGATGCTGGCCATGTATGGTACCAATCACATCATATTGGGTACTCATCATATTATTTACATGTTATATTGGTTACTCAATATATTGTATACCTGTAATTTGAGTACTTGTCATCAAACCTCCATACTAGAGACGTACCAAAACTATTCGCCTTTGAAAAGTAATATTCAGTATCTAATAAAAAATCTACTGATAATTACGTCCACTTATAAATAGTCGATATATGTGGATTGATAATCAATCAATTAAATAAACATAATAAAAGAATATCGTTTGAGAAACACTGCAGTAAAGGCCCAGCTAATCACCTCCGCAAACACCAACAACAACCCGGGAACATCAGATTTATAACATAAGAACCAGCGATAAAGATACCTTACCTCTTGAACTCGATGTATAATTTATTTAGCGTTCGAATTATATTAAATGCTATATCATTTCAGTAAATATTGTAATAAAAATCATTTGTACCAATATCGTTAAATCAAAATTTGTTAAATTATAAGCAATACAGCAACCAGCAAGTATTTTTAAGCTTATGTCTGAAAAATTAGAAAAAAGGTTGTTTCATACCCCTGCTCGCTAGGTAACTCCTGGATTAATACATTTTAGAAATAACCGAGCAAATAAATTTTCGCTGTCTGTGCCAGATATCATCGTCACGGGCGTACGACGCTTTTAATTACAGGTAATAACCTGTTGCGATATTAATGAAATTCAATCGGAAGCTGTGACCCCGTTTTAACGAAGTGCAGCAAGGACTCGAACCCCGTCTCCCCGGGACTTATCCGGGAGCGGAATCTTGAATTAGCGGCCAGGCCCGCAGCGAGGAGGTCCCGCCCGATCGCTGATATGACTCTATCACCGACTTATCCTGGGGCCCATCTCCTGCACCAGGACAGAATTTGGGAACCACGACACTGACACCCCATCCTTTCAGGATTTCAATGATCCACAATGCATACAACCTTAAATACCCCCATACATTTTCATTGAACAATCATTCTATAGTCTCCATACGCATGTCTTTAAAACACGTTTTTTTTCTCCTCCGAGAAAAATACTTTGAAATTATTTTCAGGAAATATCATGACATGGTATTTTGAAGCTTATAAGCAATGTTATTTTTGGCAATCTGAACTGGCTCACACGTCTCAATGAGTAAAATATTGGATTAATAAAATATCAAAGTCATTATTCTTTATTCTCAATTGATAATTAAGACTTTTTTTTTATGGACATAGGTACTATGTCGAGTTCGGTCCTGTATCTCTCGCAAAAAATCTCAATTCCTGTTAAAAAGGTTTACCTCCTGCGACGGCCTAGTCGCCCGATACTTTTTTTTTCGTTTGGGGATCCTTAAAAAACTGCACTCTTATATATAACATTGTTATGCAATCACTGCTATCAGAAAACCTTAACAATTTCAAAAGAAATTTCTTTCCCAAATTCCAACTAACAAACGAATAGTTATTATCAGTAAGCTAGTAATCATTCGGTTGTCAGTTGTGTTGCAGCGTGTGTATCCAGCATTATTTATAGTTCAAAAATTCTCAGTTTCTCTAAGCTTTTTGAGATGTACTTTTAGTAATCTAAATTTTACTACTTTGTTTTAAAAAAAAAAAAAAAATTACAAGTAACATTCTTCATATCATATTTCAGGGGCTATAAACGTGGGGCTTCTAAAAATTTTTAGAGACTTTTAATAACTTAAGGATATTATTAACAATCTACCATATATATTTGAAGAATTATTAGTTTTTTATTTTTTCAAATCTAGTGTCTTATTCTTAGCTGTTTTCGTTGTTTCCCCGAGTGATACTCAAGGTCATCCCCAGTGCAAACGAAGTTGCATGTATAGTATTAGAACAGTTAGTAGGTGGGTTAAGGCTCTATTGTTGCTTGGGTTATCACTGTTAACCCCCCGGACCATGGCGGCTGATCTATGACCACGGTAAATCCCGACAGTAGGCACAATAACCCATTGTTTCTGACGCTAATGTCCGGTAATGAAGCCTTTCAGGCAGCCGGCCAGGTCGATAGCACTCGGATTATTTTAATGTGAAAATATTCTGAAAGAACTGGATCAGATTACGTGAGATATTTGGATCAATTTATTGTTATGAATTGCTTCTATGGGCGATCAATTATCATTTGTACGTTAGAGACAGTGGCGTGCGGTCTATACAAGCTTAAAAGCAGAAAAGTTTAAAAACGAAACCTAGGTATTATAATTAATTTTTTATTTCTTTGACAGCTTTTATGCTTTCTTTCAATAACAGCAACATTAAATTCAATTCAAATTCAAATAAAAAAAATATACAACCAGGGATCTCTCGATCAAGAACCCATAGTTTAACCACTTTTATTTAATTTCAAAGTATTGAGTAAAATCTTTTTTTGAAATACTGAAAAAATCAATAAAACTAATTCACCAAAAAATAACTTATATTTTTTTCAAATAAAGCAAAAATACTTTTTATGTTGTATAATATGATAAATTAATAAGTATCTTTTTTGTCCTAAAAAAATCAGCACACGGTTCATACTCAAGGTGATAAAAAAATATGTACAATAATATTTAATATCGACGATTTTAATCAATTTCCATAATCAATATCCATTGTTTAAAAATCACTGAACGGATATAAACCATTTAATCGTTACTAGAAATTGAAATAAATCAGATATTTTATTTCTTGATATATTATCGAATAAATTTCATTGGAAACAGTAATGGCATTCATAAATATTTAAATTAAAATATATTCACCATGTTAATGCTTTATATCTCTGTATTAGACATTAAGACAGGTTTCAGATAAAAAATACTTGCCGTTCTTCTATTAGTTTTAGTAGCTATAATTTTAATAAATACTTATTGAATATTTATAATAATAATATATTGAACACTTTATTTAATTTTATATGAATTATTGTGTTTGAAAAAAAAACATAATAAATATTACTTAAGAGGTGACTGCAAGTCAGCGTATATTTTAATTTAATATTTTTTTTATATATTATAAATAAATAAACTTTTTTGCCTTGTACATAAGCATTTAACCCTAAAACATAAATATTGCTAAAATATGACTATTTCCGCGACAAAATATATTTTTTGAATTTGATAATACCAAGCTTCAATTTTTTTTCTGAATTCACATAGAGAATAATGATTTTGCATCTACACATCGATTGTATATATATTTTTTATATGCAGTAGTTTTTTTTAACATGATTCTTGATTTTATTTTATGTTAATTTACAATAGTTGTTAAGGCTATGCTTACACAGTGTTTGGCGCAGTTTATGGGGTTTACAAGATGTTGCTTAGATGGTACAGTACGTGGATTCTCTATTTTCATTATTGAGATTATATGCAGTATATCTTCTATATCAAGTGCCCCTCCTCAGAGGAGGTTGGTGATCATTTCACTGAGCATATACTCATGCTGAGCCAGTGTTCATGGTTTTCTAAGGGAAAAATAGTGTAGTGGGTCACCGGGTCCTTCTACACCGCAGTTTTATATTGGAAGGGAAAGTCTGCGTATTGCTGCTGCCCTATAGTATTATTGTATAACTAGAAATGTAGCCCGTCATAAAATGACGTATTCGATGAACGATGCAATAGTGTTTGAACATATATTTGGCTGGCAATTAGATGAATATTTGATTTCATTTTCTACACATATATTTTGAATAACCAGATATTAATTTCGAAAGCAAAGCCATTCTAGGAAATATCACATTTCGTGTCACAAACAACGAATCACTTTCACTGCACTGTTCTTTATTAGATGCAGTCTTTATCACGTTCAATTGTGGTATTCTTTTTTAATTACGTTTGCTGTGCGTAGACGGTGTTATTTTTTAGGAGGCATTTTAAGTTATTAATGATGCGATTAATAATTTCTAACGCAACTAAAAAATAAAATTGGTACTTGTGTCAAGCTGACATAAACTGGAAATTTCTTAGAAGCATCATATTTTGTTTTTTTGTAAAAATTCTAAATTTGAAATTCTCGCTGTGAACAACAGAATCATATAATTCGTATATAAAGCATATTTGATAGTTTTATTTAATTAGTTTATGAATGAAAATATTATCCTATCGTCTTGAAATTCGGCACATAACTGCGAAAAAACTTACTGAACTTACGTGCTAAAAATCAGCGTTGTATCTTTTAAGATATTCTATAGAGAACCAAAAAATGAAACATACACACACACACACACAATGGCTATTATTATAGTAGATATTTTACTTACAAAGCAGTATATATCGAGCTTTACGTGTAGAAGAAAGTATTCACCAGAGATGAGCGCATTCCGGCACTGAGGACTGCGTGACGCACATATCGCTTTATTGCTTCAAATCTCCTTTACGCAGCGATCTCATAAATGATGCGTCTCAGACGAGGACTCGCCGCCAGTGGTGCCGTCAAAGCCGCAGATGTATCTCGGGAGATACGAGAGAACTCCTCGGCATGTTATGTTGCCTCGGTGCAACAATCCTGCATTCCCCGAGACCATTGTCCGCTGTCGCTTGACAGAATTATGTCAGAATACATCCACTGTGTGTGGCTGTGCCTATGAGACGTTCCGCGTCTTGCAACCCTTCACTATTTAACTTAATTACGGTTTCTACACATGCTGCTACACAACTGACAACCGAACAGTCACTACGGACTATTGGACTAAACCAATCATGTTGGTGGTAAAACTAAAAAAAAAAACTGCAAGGTATTACTTAGATGGTAGCGTACATAGATAGTTGAAACCAAAACAAAACAAGAGTGTTAATCTGAGTGAATTTATTGAGTTTATATAAGTATGTCTATTTTTTGGATTGGACGTCAATCAGATGCGTATTTATTACCCATTACGGGTTTATTATATTATTACTAATATGATTAGGCACATTAGTTCATACATAGAAGATGATTTAAAGAAACTCTCAGAAAAACATCATCGTGATTTGTGTGGGACTTGAACCCACATCCCCTGGCTTACATGGATAAACGGAAGTGATTCGTTAGTATAAGGGTTAGTACACCGGCCATGTAAGCCGGGGGATGTGGGTTCAAATCCCACACAAATCACGATGATATTTTTCTGAGAGTTTCTTTAAATCATCTTCTATGTATGAACTAATGTGCCTAATCATATTAGTAATAAGTTTATATAATGCAAACATCCTATTGTTATTATAAAAGAGCAGCAACTACCTTAGGTATACTTTACAACACATTGTTTTTTGTGCTTTTTCAGTGCATTACCAGCTCGTCTTAAAAAACCATGAACACTGGCTCAGCATGGGTATATGCTCAGTGAAATGGTCACCAAATCTTTATGAAGATGAGCAGTTCGCCTGTATTTGAGTGCATCAAGAATTTATTAATATGATTAGGCACATTAGTTCATATATAGAAGATGATTTGTGTGGGATGATATCACGATGATATTTTTTTGAGAGTTTCTTTAAATCATCTTCTATATATGAACTAATGTGCCCAATCATATTAGTAATCTACTATAATAATAGCCATTGGGTGTGTGTGTGTGTATGTTTCATTTTTTGGTTCTCTATAGAATATCTTAAAAGATACAACGCTGATTTTTGGCACGTAAGTTCAGTAAGTTTTTCCGCAGTTATGTGCCGAATTTCAAGACGATAAGATAATATTTTCATTCATAAACTTAATAAATAAAACTATCAAATATGCTTTATGTACGAATTATATGATTCTGTTGTTCGCAGCGAGAATTTCAAATTTAGAATTTTTACAAATAAACAAAATATGATGCTTCTAAGAAATTTCCAGCTTATGTCAGCTTGACACAAGTACCAATTTTATTTTTTTAGTTGCGTTAGAAATTATTAATCACATCATTAATAACTTAAAATGCCTCCTAAAAAAATAACACCGTCTACGCACAGCAAACGTAATTAAAAAAGAATAGCACAATTGAACGTGATAAAGACTGCATCTAATAAAGAACAGTGCAGTGAAAGTGATTCGTTGTTTGTGACACGAAATGTGATATTTCCTAGAATGGCTTTGCTTTCAAAATTAATATCCGGTTATTAAAAAAATATGTGTACAAAATATTCATCTAATTGTCAGCCAAACATATGTTCAAACACTATTGCATCGTTCATCGAATACGTCATTTTATGAGGGGTAATAAATACGCATCTGATTGACCGATCCATAAAATAGATATGCATCAAGAATCAAAACCTAAGAGCACATTACAATGGTAAATTAAAAAAAAAAAAATGTACATGCATCAAGCACCCATTGACCTACATCCGGCCACAGCTCAGCGCATCATAAACGCATAAAAATTAAAAAATCTAATTAAACCTCAAGTAGCCCGGGCGTTCTCGCTCCGAAAACCGTGTAAATACCCAAAATCACCTTAAATGCCCCCCCGAATAATTACGAGGGACAAAACGGTAAATTGAAGAATATCCATTTCTCTGTGTTGTTTTTAATTGGCGATGGCGCACGACACGCTCAGCATGCGCGTCACAGCCGGCGGCCATGTTGCCTGAGATAATTTTGCGTGAAATGAGTGACTGAGTATGATGACCATTGTTCGAGTCCCGGCTCGTGCCGCATTGACAAGAAAGCGAGAACTTCGTGATCGTGTAGTGATTTCGGATTTCAATACAAAAAGCTCCCGAGCATTCTGATTGACTGATAATCCGGCTTTGTATGCGCATATGATTAAAGATATATGTTTTTGAATCTTTAGATCGCCAAATCTTTTGAGGCGATTTGATGAAAACTGTAACTCAGGAAGTTCGATAACTTCACAGTATATGACAGTGATGGAAAACCTTTTGCGCTTCTTGTATTTGCACACTTTGGATTTGCTCATTTTAATTTTACATTATTTTTACACCTGACTTTCATTTCAGAGTCGTTATTATTTTACATACAGTACATCGATAGCCACAAACATTTCTGTTTAATTATATTATTAGTATCCACCGTGTTTTTCGTCATAAACGACGTTAATCGTAGTAAATTTTAACAAACGTTATTTCCGTATCTTTATATAAGCTAAGAACGATCGTTCGTTTATTATTTCATGCATTGTGTTATTGTTGCAAGCCGTTATATATGGCGAGTAAAAATACTGACAATACACAAATAAAGACACAGCTGCACATTTCCGCTGTCGCGAAAATAAGGACGTTTCTTGCGGTAGCATTTATGGGCACCATTTGCGAGCAAATCGCCATAAAGCAGAATTAAAAAAATGAAAGGCACTCTGATTCTGTCGGCGGACATCTGAAATCTGAACCGCCGCACTTCAAACAAACTAGCTTGAAAACATAGTGGCCTAGGGAGCTAAGCGCAGAGCGACGAAAATTTACACATTAAGGGTACAGCATTTAAAATTTAAAATCTCCCCGCTCTCCTCATACTGTTGCTTGTGCATGGCTGCCATTTTATACCCTAAGCGTGTGTAATTGAATGATTGTGGAGGGATGTGCTCTGGAAGTACGGGGGGGGAATCTGATATCAAATCTAAACGCCAGACTTTTGTATAGAATGGATTGTATAATAATGCTATTGGGCATCAGCAATACGCAGACTTTTCCTTCCAATATAAAACTGCGGTGCAGAAGGACCCAGGAACCCACTTCACTATTCTCCCATAGAAAATCATGCACACTGGCTCAGTATGAGTATATGCTCAGTGAAATGATCGCCAACCTCCTCTGAGCAGAGGCACCTGATGAAGAAAAAATTAAAATTAATTTAATTTATTGAGAGTTTATTTTCTTTGAATATTTTCTATCGTGCAAAAATATTGTTACGAACTATTTAGTTTTTATGATGGCAACGTCATGTTAATAGTTACATATGTAAATTGCGAATCAAACAACTCAATTGGGTATAAATTATTCACATACAACGAAGCAATAAAAACCGACATCTTTATTCATCAAAATTAAACGCTTTAATCACGTACGATTCATAAATGAATAGCCTATATTAATAATTTTATGTTTAATTAAAGCGTCCTGTTCTATCAACACACTAAGCTAGAAACAAACGAATTAAAAATATAAGTTAATATTATATAAGTATTACTTAATTTTAATTGGCGTGACGACAGTATCAAATAATCAAAGAAATAATTATTTTATGGGAAAATACATATTAAAAGGATTTAAAAGACTAATTTAGTTTTATTTAAAAATCTGAGATTAATAAGATTAAGACTAAAATACTGCAATCGGCCATTTTGACTGAAACACCAATGACAGCGCATGACGTCACGCCTCAATATACAACTCAAATTGTAAACAAACTTCGATGCAAACACAATGACATGCATGACAGTTGAGATGAGGCGTGACGTCAGAGCGGACGCCATGACACCTGCGAGCTTTTTCGCGCGCTATTGAAAAAAATATTATAAAAATGGCTTTAAACTTCGTTAAACTCTAGTTTATTACCGAAATAAAGTTTTTTTCGTAAATAGTAAACGTGTACCCTCATTACGGAAGAGGATTTCAAAATCTTTCGTCATGCCAATTATATTGCATACAGTTCGACCAAGTTTTATGACTTCTAGACACACATATTGATAGCACGCTAAAAAAATGAGAACCTTTTTTTTTTTATCATATACCTATTTTTAATTTCACGATGACACCTAAATCCAGCGCCACAGTATTTTTGCTCCATTTGCGTAATACACCAATTATTTAAATAATCTAAATTGAGTTTGAAATCAGCCACACCTCACTCGCCTCTCTCACCGGCGCTCCACTATATCGGCGGGCTAGAGCGGAGTCTCTCGGGCTGTGGTGCTTCAGAGGGGGGCCTTTATCCTGTCCGCTGGCGGAGGACACCTCCAGGACGTCACCGCCGCTTGGACGGACAATGTCCTCCGTCTCCGACGCATGTTCGAGCGACCCCACTAATGTAGATTTCTCAAGGATAAATCTTGCGTAGAACAACCAACTCATTCTAGTATGCAAAGCGGGATGCTTTGAAGCTGCTACGCATGCGAACATATGTTTGATGCAAAATTCAATGAATAAAGCTATTTTATCATTTCTACAACCATAGAGGTTAATATTTTTTTTATTATTATATTTCAAAGCAATCACCACTAATTTGGTTCAATGATATATTGTATCTTACACTTAAAGGTTAAGGACCAAATTCCCATACTCGAGTTTTTTTGATCATTTTCTGGTCCGTTTTGCGAAAAATCGACTGCACCAATCAAACAAATTTAAATGCAAAAAGTTTGATACATCCCTTCTTCCGAACACAATATATTTTTATTTCTAATAAATTTACTATTAATATGATAAATATGTGTTTTTCCGATTGAAATGTAGGAATTTGGAGATTCGTCCGGCATATTTTCCAAGAATCCTAAACATTTAAAAGTCTTTTTTTGAATTGGAATTAGAAGATTAAATATAAACCATGTGCGCCTTATTATTTTAAAAATTAAAAAAATATATATATTTAACAAAGTTTGGTTTTGAAAAGTCGTCACTTTATCTAATTTTTCAACATCTTCAAGATTTTATTTTACCCTGAAATTGGACGTTAATTAAATAATTAAAAATATATAAATATTATTTATAGTTTTTTCAATATTGTATAAAAAAATCAACTCTATCAATAGAATAATAAAGTAAAAATTAAATAAATCAAATGACACGATTTCGCCAGGTAAAATGGTCCTTCATTTCTGGCAGACCGGAGATGGACACGAGGCGGCGATGATGTCAGGTTTTTATGATAATGCATTTATCTTGTGATATTTCCCGATTGTAAAAGGCTTTCATTTTAATATTTTTACATCCAAAAAATATATATATAATTATTTTTAGTTTATTAATTATTATTGGCAGTATTGTCTTGAATGTGGTGCTTCCCAGCAGAATGAAGTCCCCCGAGAGAAATATATCAAATGTCAATACAGAGGAGCGCCGCCGAAGTGATATATCTCCCAAAGCTCAGCTGAAGACACTCCGAGAGACCAGGAAGTGGAGACAGGGCTGCAGCGTGGACTCCTCATGCATGGAGACGGAAGACCCTGCGTGAGCCCCATTCCAATACTGCAGACTATTGTTCTGAAGAGATAAACGCAATCATTATTTCCAGACTGTACAACGATGCATCTCGATGTATGACGTGGTAAATAATAATTTACATCAAATTAAATAATAATATTCATCCACCTAGCAAACCTTATAAGTATAAAATTAAATAATTAAAATAACTACGATAGTACAGTCAGCCTTTAGTTGATTAACAGTACACATAATGCAATGAGTCTTTAATCTGTGATGTGCAAAATATTTCACTTGATTCTTTGTATTATTTTGAAGTAATAATTAATATTTATTAAAAATTTATTCAATTTTAATTGCATTAAGAATATTTGCTTTAATATACTTCACATTTCATTCAGTAGTCGAAATCATCAAATGCTTGGTAAAAATAATTCCGTTTAAAAGCATCATTAAGATTTTATACGAGATAAAGTCCGTTAGTAATTAAATTAATATGTAAAATCTTGTGTTTTTAGAATTAAAATATTTATGTATACTTCTTTTATTCTTGATTTTTTTTTTATAAAATATACATAAAAGTGTATAACAACGTTTGGATACTTCGTTGAGAACACCTTCCTGTTTTATTTTATTATAAAATATCTGTGAATCAAATAGAACCGCAAAAACGTTTTTTTTTCTTACCGATAGTTCAATTTAATATACCCTAAATAATATATATACAGCTGCATACAAAAATATTTTTAAAATAACACATGAACACACACATCCTTTTATACTTAAATAATCACCTTATCTTTCCCATTCTAACATAGTCAAATGAATTCCTTGTTGCTTGTGCATGGCTGCCATTATGTACCATGAGCGTTTGTAAAGGATCGGTAATGGAGTAGTGGACTTGGAATACTTGTTGAGTGATGTGCTCTGGAAGTACGTGGGTGGGATATGCAGCCTGCTACAGAAAAAGTATCAGATCTAAACGCCAGAGCTTTGCAAGGAAAAAATGATATAATAATGCAACAATACCCAAAACTGCGGTATAAAAGAACCCACTACACTATTCTCCCTTAGAAAACCATGAACACTGGCTCAGCATGAGTATTGAGGAGAAGTACCCGAAGAAGAAGACTAAATTAATATTTTAGATACTCATTAATACAGTGTCAAGTATTACTAATATGCTTAAGCACATTAGTTCATACATAGAAGATGATTTAAAGAAACTCTCAGAAAAATATCACCGTGACTTGTGTGGGATGATATTTTTCTGAGAGTTTCTTTAAATCATCTTCTATGTATGAACTAATGTGCCTAATCACATTAGTAATAATATAATAAACCGTAAATGACAAAAAATAAACATACAGTGTCAAGTGTTATCCGAACTACGAAGCAGTTCGGATGATCAGCGCACGAAAGGCAGTGGTGTACGCCGTATGATTTTTTACGTGGAATATAATAAAGGTGCATTGTTTCAGTGTGAGATCGGTACGAGCACAGACAAGTCCGCCGTAATAGGCTTCGGAGGCTCTTATTCCCTCGACAGTCGGCACTGCAATACATCACTCGAGCCAGTCAGCCGCCCTTTGGTGCTCTCCTTTTAAATATCAGACATTCCCACAATAGCCCGTGAACTATAGGACCTGTCCGAACGGTAA
This sequence comes from Atopsyche davidsoni, assembly GCA_022113835.1. Classification (NCBI taxonomy): domain Eukaryota; kingdom Metazoa; phylum Arthropoda; class Insecta; order Trichoptera; family Hydrobiosidae; genus Atopsyche; species Atopsyche davidsoni. Next base: position 314,980 of record JAILWY010000006.1, on the reverse strand, counting down.
ATCTAAGCCACAGGCATTAATATTATTTGTCTTATTTATTGCTCTGCGTCCGTTTTGTCGGGAAGGCGTACATTTCTATACATTGTGTAAAAATGATTTTATTGGTAATTGGCTATAGTTGCTGGGAAACGGATTTATCCTTATCGAGTGGTTCTTCTCAGAGGAGGTTGGTGACTTTTTCATTGAATGCATATTCATTCTGGGGCAGTCTCACTAATTCGGCTGTACATCCAACTTTCGCATCCATGTGAGTTTCCTCCTTCCAATACCCCCTTTTCCTTCGATTTTACCTTATAGTAAGGCTTTATTATATTACGTTTTTCTTTCAAGACTCTTTCATTTGTGACGCGGTCAACCCATGGTATAAAAGTATCTTTGTATTTTGTCTTCACTTTGAGTTTATCAAAATTATTTGCATTACTAGTTTCAACCCAATACACTGGGTCATCATCAGATGCTTAACTAAACTGAAACTCCTCTAAAGCCACTTTTCTGCGGCTTCAATTTTTCGCATTGTGTTCAGGTCAAGTTTTATACATTGTATTATTTTTAAAATATTTTTAATATCTGGAATGGGATAATTGCCAGTATAGATTTCAGATTTATCCTTTTAAAAAACACCCAAGATTATTATTTTATATGTTAGGTTATGCTTACAATACAGTATGTGGCTGTCCTCTTATGCTGACACAGATTGTGAGGCTTACTATGTGTGGCTTAAGTGGTAGCGTTCATGGATTTCACTATTTCCGTTATTGAGTGTTTGTAAAGAAAAATATGTGTAAAAAAACCTTTTTTGCGTAAGTTGAAGAATAAATTAAATAAATAAGTAAGGATTTAATAACAAAGATAAATATTTAAGAGATAAAAACTAAACTGAGTGATTTAATGCAAGCATCATATTATTTTTATACAGGAGTAAAGATATATCCTTACAAACGTAGCAAGCTTACATTTTAATTTTAACCACTTAGCCGTTGTTTTTATATCATTTAACCCTTAAATGCATGACCTTGTTTTGACCTCTTGAAAAAAAAATATCTTGTAAACATGTACATTGTAATGCAGGGAGACATAGATAGAAATAAAAAATATATTATTTTTATACTATTTTATTAAAAAACCTTATGTTGCAGATATACCATCACCATGCATTTACTAGACATTAAGCCGTCTTAGTGGTGCGTTGCAGTTTTACGTCAATATGCATTTAAGGGTTAATCAATTTATTTTAGATGAAACTAGTTTTTGTTATTTTTACTGGTCAAGTTTGAAAGTCTATCGCTCATCGCTCGCTGGCGCGTGACGTCAGACGACTATATTGACAGCGACGTCTGTTATCCAGCCCCGGGGCTTATGTCACTCGCTTTGTCGGTCGGGGGTCTCGTTGTCGCTTCATCCCAAATTCAATTCTTCAAACACCGAGTCACCTGATCGAGATGCTGTCAGATGCTGGATGTGCGACATGCTGATACAATCAGGGTGACCACGGCTCATCCATCTTTACGAAACCAAATTTATTCCTCTTTTTTATCATATCATATCACAAGTGCTGAAAAAGCGTGAGGCTCCCTATTTTTGACATATTTTTTAAAACAATAATCAATGCCTACTACAAGGAAAAATCGAAGAAAAAAGGGGCATTGGAAGGAGGAAACATGCGTGGATGCGGAATTTACGCCAGTGGCTAGAAGTTGGATGTACAGCTGAATTAGTTCGACTGGCCCAGAATCAATATGTATTCAACAATATTGTCACTAACCTCCTCTTAGGACAAGCATTAGAAGAAAAATGATATAATAAAATATGATACATGAAGAATGAGTCTCATATATGCACTTTGACTTTTTTCTACACTTTCAAATACAGACAGCATGTTTCAAGCCGAAAAATTAAAATAATTTAACATTAATTAATAATCTCATGAGATCATACATCAGCTGTTAACAGTTGAGAAAAAAATCAAAACAGTTTATTCACAAATAAAAAATTAAATAGAATAAATAAGTAACAAATGACACAGCCAATTGATCAATGTTGATTTATCCTATAATTTTTAAGCTTTAAGCAAAACACTATAGACTTCCCATGTGACATGCTATGAATTATATTTGAACCTAGTGAATCATGGTGATCTCAGGCTTTATGGAGCAATCCAGATATGGATCACGGCTATTGATGACCAGAAAATACCTCGGAAGACAGGCCTACATCATCTCAGATCCTGCACCACCTTTGTTCGGAGCGAATACCACCTCGAAGATACAAACATAACTAAAAAGAAACATCCAAAGTATTTTAAAACCATTTATTTTTTTTTAATACAAAGTGTCATCTGTGCACTCACTGATGAAACTAAATGCACATGGGACTTGAAAATGAATGATCAATATTTATTCATGAAATTGAAGATATCTCAATGCTGATTCAACAAGCCACCGTGCCAATCAAGACATGCAAATTTCTCGTTTACTTAAATAATATATGCATAAAAAGCATCTCGTGGTAAACACATTACGTAATAACGAAAAGTGCGATTATTCTTCAGTTTTACTTGAATTTTAAATCGGTGATGTTTACGCCTATTGATTTACAAAAAAATATTACAAAAATACCTACTCTATTGACGCAAGTGTCTTTAAGAAGTTTATAATAGTTCCTTCAATACTATAGGGCAGGGGTACACAACTTTTGATCACTACGGGCGACCTATTTTTATACATGTGATCATATGAAAGTAGCAATTCAATACCAAAAATAAGTTTAATTTTAAAATTAAAATAAATAATATCAAGTTTTTTGGATACGAATAATTTTTTTATTTATTCTCACAATGGGGAATGTGTACATAATAGTTACGCGGTCCAAGCTTTGGCTACCCCTGCTATATAGCAATTCATTCGGGTAGTGTTGGGCATCCACAATAATATAATATACCATATAATAATAAAATAATTAAATGCCCCTCAATTTTATACAAAATTGGATATTTTCCTCTTTTACCGTTCAACTTGGGTTTTAAAATAAATCTTAAATTTTTTAAATATTTTTTAATCAATTTAAATTTAAATGTTATTGCACCACTCTAGCGTTTTATATTAATATCAAATCACATTCAATGAGTCCCATGAGACCGTGATTTTTTAAATTTATTTTTATTTTTTTAAATCTTTTAACTGTGGATCTTTGACAAAAAACACTACTCTGAATAAACCAAATATTTATATATTTATTAAATTAAATTATTAAATTGAAATATATACAATGGAGAAAAATTAGGCGTTGAAATCGTATTTCGCGAATAATATTTTTTTTGGTTTTTTTAAAGATCGATATTTAATGCAAGTTCGATATTATTACTATCGATATTAATTTTACATCACTAGTGCAGCAGGCCACAGCTGTCAAACAAGAAATAACTGAGTACGAAAATAAATATTTGACTTAACCTGTATTCGTAAAGGATTTTGATACAAAAATATAGTATAATATTACCTCAGGTATGTGCGAGCCTCTCGTGACCATTAAATTAATTTCATGTACGTACTTTAATAGAAGTTTAAAAAGTTAGCACAGAAAAAGTTTACACCAGGCCATAAATAGAGAATCACAAAACAGCTGACTGTATCTCTCTACTTTGGTAATTTATTGTTAATTTCGCTTTTAAAATTTGTTATTACTTTATTTTTCTGCCTGTCGTTAGTATTCAATTTAAGGTTATAATTATTTGTATTATATCTAATATGCTAGGTGGTATAGTTTTTATTTCGAGAAATCAGGTAAACTCACATCATATCTGCTGTCATTTATCTAACCGCTAAAACTTGTTTACTTTCAGGACACGGAAGATAAGATTGTCAATATATTTGGATTGATCGTTGTAATAATATTGCAAGTCATTTTTGTGGCAGCTCTGCCTTGGTGCTCGTTGATAGTGACATGAAACCTTAAATAGTTAGCATTCGTCGAAGCCATAAACATGAGTTCCTACCAAGATGATGATACTTCTTCTGATGAAGGAGCAGTGGTGTTTCCTCAGACGTATGCCGTTATTAGATTCTCTGCTAAGACTAACGACAAAGTTGTAGCTTGGTTTATTAGCAAAATCAAAGGCAAACGCCAGGACGGTGGTGCAGAATTACTCGTACGTAGACAACCCTACAAAGAAAATGAGGTTAGTTATTATTTTCTATGAGATTATCTAAATATAACATTGTAACAGATAATATTATATGGATCGTAAAACATACCAGTTCAATGCTTTTTAGATAAACACCTTTTATCTATAGGGTAATGTTCACTGTGGTTAACATAATGTTACTGTATCTATGTTTGATAAAAATAATGCTGATAAGAAACCATAATAATAACATACATTATATGTTCCTGCGTCAAACGAAACTTATTTAAAATTGTATTTATTTTTAATTTCAGGGTTTAGTTCTGCACATCTCAGCTTCAAAAATAAAATTTCTCCAAGTTGCCGAAGAGATTGAAATAGTTAAAAAAGATCATTCGGGTATTATAAGAGAATTTGTTGTTAGTCAATTAGAAGAATTTATCCAGGAGGGCATGCACGTTGATGATTTCTTAACGACAGCTGAGAGGCAGACAATCGTGAGGCACGAATTAGAAAATATAAGAGCTCTCGCCAATGAACCCTCCGTCCCGGGATGTAGCAACGTTACTTTATACCAAGGAAAATCCCTTTTGCAAGCTTACATGCATGAAGGGTTTATAGAAAAAATATATGCTTTACATGATGAGGAGGCTCTTAGAAAATTGGGTGCCGAATGGTTTATGGCATTATTTAGCAAACAACCTTATGGTAAGAAACACAAATAAATGATAAAATTGAAACTTCAGTATAATATATAAATAACCAAATGTGAGGATCATAAAAATATGCTACGTTAAATTAATTTTTTGATATGAATGCATTAGCGTGTTATTGACTGGCCTTTTTTCTTCAATTTACGAAGCTAAAGTGATGGTACTGTCAATAAAATCACAGCTGTCCAAATAATTCCTTAAATTGTATTGAAATCGATTACTTTTCTTTTAGAGGAAATAAGATTGTACTTCGGAGAATCTGTGGCTCTCTATTCTGTATTTATTGGATTCTACACGACTGCTATGATATGTCCTATGATCCTCGGCTTCTTCCAGCTGTTTATGAGTCATGAAACACTTGCATTTTTCTGCGTTTTCAACGTTCTATGGGTTATCATATTCCTGGAGGTAATTTTATAATTAACTTTAACTCGCTACGTTATTTACTTAGAAACATTACATTTATTTGTTATGTTTTTTATCAGCTGTGGAGGAGAAAGAGTAACGAACTGGCCTTTAATTGGGGGACTATAGGCATGACCAGTCTTGATGAGCCGAGGGCTAATTTTCGTGGAAAGATGGGAGTGGATGCAGTCACTGGCAAAGCACAGCCTCAGGCTTCACGGTTTAATACAAATCTCAAGGTAAGGTTATTGTTTACTGATGCCTTGATGCATTCCAATGAAATACAATATTCTAATTGAATTATACTAGTAAAATTCACAATTGTTCGGACTACAACTTTGAATTCAATGTGATGCTTTGCAAATCTCATAATTTACCCTTCAACGATCCACACGTACATCTTCAGTACCTTTAACTGTCCTATTTCACCATTTCAATATTTCAAAACTAAAATACTATTTTAGCTATTATGAACAAAGTCTTGTGACAGTAGTTGAGATTTCAACACATTCAATGGTGACAATAATCTATTTGAAATAACTTGGTTATAATAAATATACACAAGGAGTTATTTGGCTAATCTAAAATGAGTTGTATTTACACTACAATAAAAATATTTGATTCCTGTTTTCAGATGTACTGTGTCTCTCTACCGATTGTTTTCGTATGCTTGTGTGGAGGCTTCGTTATCATGCTTTGGTCTTTTTGGGCTGAAGATGAGATGAAGGCCCAACTGGGAGCAGAAAGCTGGTGGGTCATGCTGCCGAGTGTTATTTATACAGCTATTGTATACATTGTCAATTTAGTCTACAGAAGTTTTGCCACATTTTTGACTGAGTGGGGTAAGAAGATTATTTCATAACCTTCATTATCATATATTTTTTTTATAAACTCACACCTTTCAAAAGTATCTACTAAATAAAGTTGATCTACGAAGAGTATATTGCAACTGCAATAGCTCTAGTATAAAGGCTATGGTGGTTTTTGGACTTTCTTGGGGGTTTTCCAGTACTAGCACTGAAGACAAAAACACCAAGCAGAAATCCCAAAGTCATTGAATATCAACGGAAAACCCAAAACCTACCAACATACTTTATGATATGTTCAAAATACAGTTTAATTTACGTCTTTATTGCATAAGACAGTAAATGTATTATCAAACGGCAATCAGTTTTATGTAATCAAACAATTCATGAACAGTATCTTATTTCATTTTCTGTTTTTATTTTTTTTGTAGAAAACCATCGCACTCAATCACAGTATGACAGGCACAGAGTCATTAAGCTGGTACTCTTCGAGTTTGTGAACAACTTTATGTCACTGTTTTATATTGCTTTTGTATTACAAGATCCTGAAATGCTGAAAGTACAACTGGCAACTATGCTTATCATATTACAGGCCATAAATCATTTTCAAGAAGCAATTTTACCTCTAATTTTACGTGGCTCACTTAGCAAGGTTTGTAAAATAATACAACTGTTAGTCGAGTCATAAATCGTACTTAAAAAAATAGACTCATTAAATCGGAGTAAATATAAACTAAGTCTTTCTTACCAAAGTATTAATGCTAGATTTCTAATAGAGTTTATAGTAATATTTCTATCTACTAAATCTGAGTGTGTTAAGATTATCACCTTATCGTAACAATTGTATGAAAAAATAATAGGACAATTATTTTTAGGTAAGGTTAAAAGAGATATCAGAGTTAATCAGTGAAATATCTTGCTTAGGTCAATATAAAAAGAGGCAGCAATATGCAAGGTTATAAATTTACAAAACAAAACTTAGCACATAAAATTTACATTATTCTTATGCGCTTTAAATTAATCAATAAAATTGAATCAATATTAATGTGAAAAACTCTGTTTAAACTTGCAATAGTCATAACGCAGATATATTTGAGTTATTTAATTAATTGTATTGTTTTTACAGTGGGGCGACTTCAAAATGCTAATATCTGGAAAGAAATATGAACGCTTACACAAAAGAAGTTTCTCTTTTAATGAAGATATCTCCATCCTGCCTGTTATTCTTCAAGATGTGGAGTGCCTAAAGTATGATGACCTGCGCATAGATCAAGCCAATGCTGAAGCGTTAATGGACGAATACGAAGGCACTTATGATGACTACCTGGAGCTGTTTATCCAATTTGGATATGTCGTAAGCTTTTATTATATTTTTCATAATTACATATACAGTAGAATACTACCAGAAGATCTCCTATTTTGTTGGCATCTCCTCGACAATCTCTGACCTTTTGATCTGAAAACATTTTTAATTATATTTTCTTCATAATTTTTACACTCATCAGCTGCCTGATACGAAAAATAAAATATTTTATCTATGTGGCAATAATAATACCAAAAACTAATAAATATTTGAGGCTTTAAAACATGTGTAACAATAAACAATAAGAGTCAGAAAACGGCAGACCTGTTCACAGAAAATCACTGTCTTCATCTTTTTTAAGTGGAATTGAAAAGCATCTTTAAATGACGATTATTTTATTTGCAAAATTTTGTTTCAGGTGTTGTTTTCGTCAGTCTATCCGTTAGCAGCCTTTTGGGCCGTTGTGAATAATGTTTTAGAAATACGGGCCGATGCATTCAAGCTATGTAAAGTGTACCAAAGACCAATGACAAAGAAAGTCAAGGATACGGGAGCATGGCAGGTAAACTAAAATTCGTCACAATGTTTTAATAGAAATGTCCACCAATGATTGTGAAATGTTTCAGAAGTCCTCATTCTTTACGCAGGCTTATTGCGTAAAGTATATGTCAACACAATAAGCCAGCATGTGATGCATTTTATAACATTACGTGATCATATGTGTATGAGACATCACTGTTGTATAAAACTGGCTTTATATAACTGTGAAAATATCTCCCGTAAAGAAAGCCGACATCAGCATGCTAACTGTTGGCTCTTGCCAAAATGAACAGGAAGAAAACCTGAGCTACGTTATTTCCATCTGAGACAATATGTACTCAATGACTTACATCGCATCTTATATAAATGAAATCAATTTCTCCTTTATATGTTTATATTGTGTGATAATTTTTTTTTTAATCATTTCCAGAGATCATTTGAGGTGGTTGGCGCAATGTCCATAATGACAAACTGCGGCCTTCTGTTCCTGTCCCCCCAAATCAAGAACTACGGCGAAAGCTGGAACCTGTCGGCACTGGATCTTTTCTTCTGCTTTGTTGTCTTAGAGCATTCGCTTTTGGGTGTGCGATATGTTCTCCACCAAGCGATATCTGATAAACCAGAGTGGGTCCGAGTTGCACTGGCAAGGAAAAACCACATTGCCAAAATGGCTCTGAAAAATGAGGTATGACTTTGCATTTCGTATTACTTCAACTCTTTTATTATTATTATATTTCACATTTTGTCTGATCTAGAAAAAAGAAGTGGTTTTAATATAATATTACTTACACGCTAATGTTCTACTATATTGACTGAATTTTGTTTATTCTTTGTGAAAAGTCTATGGATTTCCAATAACCAATTGCTCATTTTTATTTTCAGAGATTACAAAGAAGTACGAGAGTCCTTACCCGAAAATACAGATCTGTTTATGGTCCAAGCAGACTGAGAAGAAGCTAAATATTATCCAAATGAATATTTATTAATTCAACGAGGCTTTTCACACATTCATGGATGACTATACATATCCTATACATACTGCCGTATCTACCAATATTTAAGCTCGGGTAACTATTTATATTGAAATGAAGTGGCAAGCAGTCATAATAAAATCTAGAAAAACTGCATGTATAATAAACTTAGCATATATTGCTGTATTAATTTTTTCACTGCAATGTTTTGCAAGCCATATTCATGATTGTATCGTTTTGCATGTCCTTTAACTTAAGCTCATTGAATAGGATTTTCTACGATAGACAGTAGTATATTTAAACTTTAAAAATATAGTGTCACATTATTAACGCCTACCATTTCATAATAATTAACGTAAAACAATAATCAATAATTTTATAGGTCTAATTGATACGTCGGAAAATTTTTTATTTATATGTTTAAAAGAAAAAGCGCCTAGTTCAATCTTGTACACTATTTATTTTAAAGATTTAAAGTGGGCCGTTTTCTGCTCGGATATATAAACAAAAAGACTGAAAGCGAATTACGGATATTATCCATGAATGTGTTAAATTAAATTTTTACTTTTAATCTTGAAATAATACAATTGGTTATACAATGTCCATTCATTTTACTATACTCATACTATCTATGGATAAATGAAGAATAATGTCCCTCTCATATATTGACCGCTGTACAAATCTTGAACTTGCGAGGTTCCTTGCATTAAATATCACCGGGCAACTAATTACAAGTAAACGGGTCCCAAAAAATATAAACCAATAGTAAAAGAAATAATACCAAATCATTGTGGGGTACTTGAGAATTATATGCCAATATTTGTCATACAATCACTAGTCAGTTAATTAATAATTATCTTTCAATGTACGTTGTAAAATTAGCATTGATGACAAAATATTGTAGTTAGAACCTAGCAGAATATATTTTTAGGTATGTTTTGATATTCAGAAAGGGCTCACAGCCAATGCATTCAATTATCAATCGTAAACCGTAAACAGATAAATAATAGTTCATAGCTAATCTACAAAGCCAAAATACTACCTCTTTCAAACAAAAACTTTGCATATATTGTAGCAATGTGCTGTCTGATAAGTAGTTTTTCAGATGCAAGAGTCTAAAGTTTTGACTCCAAATTTCAATCATCTGGAAATATTTCTTTCCCAAATTATTTCAAAGATTTTAAGCAAAAACGTTGAAATCCCATTATCAAATATTTTAAATCTTACTGATAAAAAATCTTAATTAATTTAATCATCATGTTTATTATTACCACTGCATGGATATTTCAGTATATTGTTTAAAAGCTAATGGTAAAGTTAACTTTTTCAATTAATTAATTAATGTTTGATTAATTCAGAACCAAACCAGATACCTTTTATGTTTACTTGTTGAAGCATTTTTGCAAGTCACATAAAATTTTATATTAATATTTTTATTATATAAGTTATGTGACTTGACTTTCCAAAATAACGGAGTAAGGAGTTATATTGTTGTACTTATTAGTTTTTTTATTGTTGCAATAACTCAACTGCTCGTGAGTAATAAGTTTGTAAAATATTTGAGAACATCTGCTTTATAATAAATTAAAGTTGAACGTACTTCGATACAACTTTGTGATAAAATAAAATGTATTGAAAATACTTTACTTACATAATGTGCTTGGGAAAATTAATATATTTTGAAATATTTACAATAAAAAACATGTGAAAATAGAAAAGGCACAATTATCTCCATTTTTATATAAATTTCCTTTTTATAAATTTTAACTCACAGGAAATTTTATAAGGAGTAAACCGATATTATGATTATAATTATTAATTTTTTAAAGATATAATCAAATTTATTTACTTTTAAATTGTCAATCTAAATTTATATATTATTAATGGTGGATGTTAACTTAAAAATTAATATTTTTCATTTTTATGATTTATTATATTTTAAAAAAAACTACTGTGTGTTGTGATTAATTAATATATTTTAATGTTATACCAATTTATGCCTGCTATATAGTATTATTGTTACACGAAATATTTAAACATGTCATTGAGTCAATATATAAGAATAAAGCCTGTATTTACTAATTGTTTACGAGAATGTTTGTAATTTTATAAAAACTACTTATTACATGTTAAATATACAAATATATACTATAAACTTTTATCAATTTAAATAGGTGGCTAAACAGCAGTGGCACAGTCTATACTAGCTGAGAATTGAATTTCCTTTTGAAGATTGATGTCTTTTGAGACAAGACATCAATCATCGTTACTGAACGAAACACAAGACCTGTCTCTTGAGACTTCATATTCTTAACCAGTCTGGTCTGCACGTCTTCTTCGCATGCATTGCTAGATACGAATTATAGAATATAAAACAAATCTTATTTGGAGCACTATAATTGTTTATTTTCAATCTACAATCAATTCCTTAAAGAACACAATTATATTGTTCATAACTTTAAAGTTAGCAAGTCAATATAATAAGAGCATATAATATCCATTGAGATTATGAAGAATTCTTGTCCAAAAATGCTTTACAACAACGCGTTGCCTGTACATAGCATTTTTCAAAGCCATGCGTGTCATCATCCTGTCGAAAAACATTCATACATTAAAAGACATACAAAGGAATCCAAATTATTATTATCAAAGGTTAATACACTATGTTGTGGAGGTGCCGGTTTTCTTTCACTACAAACACCAGATTGGCCAGCATATTTTACATTAATCACAATAGGTGTGTGCTAAGGAAACAAAACACATCTGTGGTAGTATCTTAGACAAATTTAGACTAAAATAATCACATCTGAAACCAAAATATAATTTAATAATGACAAATCCCAGCGGGGAAGTATGGTAACAAATAAAACTTACATAATAGGGATCTCTAATGATACGTTCACCTTCCGGATCAAAGTCTCCGAGAAGAAGTAGTTGGGCTTTGCTATTTTTGGGAGACCGGCGCTTCAGTTCCTTCATATTGTCTTCATCCATACCAAAGATAAAGTCATAATGGTGGAAGTCGTGTTCTTTAATCTATAAAAATAAATAAACATTAAATTAAAATAAACTGTATTGCAAGAGAGAAATTTTAAAAACTCTGTTGCCATGTGTGGTCTGTGGCTCTTATTCATTACCTATGGCTCATGCTCCGCCTTAGTATAAATATCACGATGCTATAGTGACAGCTCTCTCTCAAATGTAACACCTACCCACAACAACAATACAACAATCTGTTTTGGCCAGAGTCCGTAGCAACTACAGCAGCGACCGAGAAGAGCGCGAAAGCTTCGGAGAAAATCACAGCCATAGCAACCAAGATGGATGTCAATGGCATGCGCCAGCAAAGCAGGCCAATCCGGAAATGGCCAAGCAGGTGTGAACATGGTGTTCCAGAGGCCGACGACGCGGTGTGGTACTTTGCGGGCAAGCAGCGCTAAACAGGGCTTCTATGGGCCAACGACGCAGAGCAGGGCAATCTAGAAACCTGGGGCGAAGAGTAGGATGCTTCAGGGGCACAGTGATGGTGGCATCAGTCGTTTGATCGTATTGGGTTTTAGATGGGTTAAACTTGCACCAATTGTTCAATTGTACTTCCTCGATTATACCAATCATTATTTTAATTTTGTTTTATGACAATGTATTCTGTGGGTAGATCGTACATATTCTATGATTGGTAGGAAGGTACGAATAATGCGATGGCCCTCGCGACTATTGACGCAATGTGATTTCTGCTGTCAAAATGTGCTTTGAATGTCAGCATGAAGAATAAGTTATCGCAGGTTCATTTTTATGCAGTGAAAAAGTGAGGCTTGCGGTCTGTGGCTCGTATTGGTAACCTATGGCCCATGCTTCGCCTCAGTATAAATATCATGACGCGATAGTGAAAGCACTCTCAAGTGTAACACCTACCCACAGCAATAATACAACACTGTGGAAGTTTGATCAAAATTAGGCTCAGGCTAAAATCAAAGTCCAGGGAATTAACAATTTTAAGGCCAAGTTTGAAAGATATTTTTACACGCTTATATCCATTATCTGCTTTCTGGAACCAGATCTAATAGGAATTAGCAAATGTGCAAGCTTTCTCATGATATTTGCAATCACTTTTGCATCTTTGGACAGCAAATATTTGAGGACGAATTTGAATTCACTTGATTAACCTTATCACTGCTAATGACATGTGAACTACGTAAAACAAAAATATTGATTGAATTTGACCCGCAGTTGGAAAAGATAGCTTCATTAGTAAAAGACTTAAAGCGTGTTTAATTTAAATTATGTACTGTGCAGGAAAAGTGTACGTACTTGCCTAGCGCGATTGCTATAATTGACATGATGTTTCTTCATCGTGTCCAGGGCTCTGTAGTCGGGGTGGTTCCCCACATGCCAGGACCCCAAGCCGGCGCTGTCTATCTCCCATTTATCAGCTTGTCCTGAGTCCTTCACAGTTTTTATGAAGACTCCTTCAGCTATGGGAGACCTGCATATGTTTCCTAGGGAAAAGAATCCATTTTAGAATCGTATTGTAGAAATCATTTAATGAATGCATGTTTAGTTCATATCATGAATATTATAAATATTGCCAAAAAAATCTAGAAAACATTTAATGCATCTTGAAATGAAATATTAAAATTCTCTTCTTGTGAAAGAACATCTCTCTTCTTTGTGACTAGAATTTTCTTTATATTTAGTTTATTGTATAGGAACGTTTCACTTATGTAGGTAGCTAAAGCATTTTTTTAAATATATATTGAAGAATTTTTTAAATTAATTATTAAATAGGTCAGTGCTTAGTATCAGCATTATATAGATTTACAAATTATTTGATTTCACGGATTAGTTATATTACAGCCCTTTTTTTTTGCAGCCCTCAGGTGAAAAATAATGTCAAATGAGCAGACATATAAATTATCATTCCCCAGTGCCAGTATTCTTTGGCTACAACATAAATTTGGCATAGATTCAGGACATAATATAAAATATACGAGTAATTTTTAATCAATATTATGACACGCGTTGACGCCGGAAAGAAATATTTAAGACAGAAAACTATCGATAGAAAAAATAGCCACTACCCACTGCGAACAGCAATGTAACAATTAGCAGCGATAAGTAATAAAATATTCGTCTATATTTGACATTGTCAACGCAATGACAGAAACGCGTCTTGACAGATAACTTTGCACATGTTGTTTACGTGTCTATAAATAATCTAGATTTATCCACTTACCCAAGCAAATAAACAGTGCCTTCTTCTTGTCCGCGGATGCCATAATTGAACTTGCAATTGAATCGGAGCGGTGTCGCGCGGCCGAGCGAGAGCGGCGGCGGTCGCGAGGAGCGGCGGATTAATTTTATTCGGGAGAGCGTTGCGGATATCGGAAATGCGAAACGTCAAACGTCAAAACAGGTCGGGTGTTACCAGGCCGGGGAGCCAATCCATACGAGGGGCCGGAGCATCCGCACTGCGCACTCTGCGACGCCCGCGAGGGCACTTTGTCGCATTGGGAAAAACATTTCGGATTTGCCACGCAACATTACAACAATACAGCGCATTCACTTCACGCCAAAGACAAGATGTTCGCGATGTTCTTTTGTTCGATACAGCGCACAGTTCTGGGATGATTTTTTTTTTTTTTTGAATTACGAACATTTTAAAATTAGAATAGTAACGCAGTACACTTATCCATCGATTTACACTGAAGCTAGGTTTCTTAGAAAACCGTGTAAATCGAAAAAAAATATTAACATTCGCATATATCTTGACTTTTCTTCTTCGAAACCATTTCACTGAGCATATATTTAAGTTTCAAGGTGGAAAATTCCCTAGGTTGAGTGAAGCAGGGTACAGAAACAATAACAGAAGCTCCCCCTCCCCTCCACCTCAACAAGGTACTTCCAGAGCACATCTCTCCACAATTATTCCATGTCCACCCTTTACACACGTGGTACATAACGATAGCCATGCACAAGCAACAGTTTACTATATATAAAAATTAAAGTGAGAATTGAGACTTCACGCAGCACATTCAACTATGCTGAAGAGACATAACACTGAAATCTTGCTGTAGATTCATCAAGTGTTATGCCGTCTCAGTTCTTCTTTATAAGTGGCACAAGCAAACTGAATTCAAAAATTACTGCAGATTTTTTTTTTTTAATCCCGTATTTTAAAACGTCCCGTAGTCCAACAGATCAGAAAATACATGAAAAACCTTAAATTGAATTGAACAGCGGAATGTTTTGCATAACAGAAGGACTTAAATTAAGTATTTAGACTTGGTTGAGACAGAGGACAAGGAAGGAGAAACTCGACAATAGGATTCTGCAGTAACATTGATAACGGAGACGTCCGCCATCAATTACGAGAGGTGGCTTAAACTAGCACACCCAGGACTCGTATTTATTATAATATTTAGAATAAGAAAGGAGGGAAAAAAGAATAATTCATTTTTATTAAAAATATGTAATTAATATTTTATAACATAATGAAGACCCTGATAAAAAATCACATAAAAACACTAACCAACCGTCCTGTATTTCAAACAATATCTCTAGACTATGTATTTATGTTTGATCTCTGATTTTTATTCCGATTTGAATTTTTTTAAGATAGACCACATTCCCAAATAAAAAAAATACAATATACAGGCAAGTCGATGAAATTAGTACTATTGCCTTTAATAACACACGTAGAAAAAGAAAATAAGACACACAACAGAACAGTTTGCATCAACCATTGATCAATACTCAAAGGCTATTTGTGTCTTATGACCAATTGAATGTAAAATTATAATACCTATTTGTAAATTATTAAATACTTTTGGTTTTAAATGTTTCTATAACAGCTTTGGAGCAACGCGTTGCTTGGTGAAAACACTTTTCAAAGCCTGACGAATCTTCATCCTATAACAAAATTACATCTTATTTTTATCACAAAAAGGTCACAGTGAGAAATATTTTCAAACAAATCAAGAAAACTTACAAAGAATGGATCCCTTATAATCCTGTCCCCTTGTGGATCAAAATCTCCAAAAAGAAGGAGACGTGCTTTTTTGTCCTCGGGAGCTATCTGTCCCAGATGTTCCATGTTGTACATATCCATCCCAAATATTATATCAAAATATAAGAAGTCTCTTTCACATATCTGCAAGCGAATTAAAAAATAACATCTGAACATGTTTTAGGTGATCGTTATTTTCACACATCAACTATGACAACCTGCACAATGATAGCATGTAGTCTAATCAAAGTGATGTATAATGATTAGTAATATTCAGAGCATTTCTTACTACAAATTAATAAAGTTTAGTTTATTTCTGAATATACAGTGCAAAGTTTATACAATGTTCTGATTTAGTGTTGCACTTGGTAAAATCACATGCCGACTGCCAAACAAAACAGTAAACGAATGAACCAGTGCATATTTTTTTATGTAAAGTAAATATAAATATATGATGCTGCTTGATAAGTTGGAAATAAGTTAAATGTATTTTGTTATTCCAATATCTGTATTATTGGCACCACTAAAATACAATTGTAACCTTGGTATATATATAAATATTTATTTTAAAATCTACCTTCATTTTTAAGATGGGTATGTGTGTGGTGATTAGTAGTATATTCACTTCAGCGGTGTGATTTATGGGGTTCTGTTTTAATGCATGATCAGCAATAAAGCATTATTTAAGTAACATACTTGTCTAGTAAAGTTGTTGTATGGTATATTATATTTTGTCAAAACTTCCAAGGCTCTGGGGTTAGCTGGTTTTCCAATGTACCAGGGATAGAGTCCTGCGCTGTCCACCTCCCATTTGTCTACTTCACCTGCATCTTGCACAGCTTTTATGAAGACCGCTTCAGCTATTGGTGACCTACACGTGTTTCCTAAAACATTTCTCATGACTATTGATAAGTAATAAAACTATCTGTTAAATAAAAAAAGTTGAGTTAATTAAGAATGAATAATACATTATAAATACAATGATAATGTTTTTCTCCAGTAACACACAAGGTTGAATTTTTGGCAATGATCTGATGACCCTTCAGCTCTTGAAGAATAAAATGTGATGTTTGAATGGATGCCTCAGCAGATCCATATTATCATATTTAAAACACTATATCTAGATCACATAGATTTTCTTAATCTTTTTGACCTTGAAGGCCCTTGTTGAAAAAAGAAAGACGCAAGCATTTCGACTGAATGTACATTTTGTTTTCTTAAAAAAATCAACTATTCTTCAATATTCTGGCTAAGCATTAAGACTAATATATTTAGATTATGTGCCAACGCCTACCACTTTTAAACCACCGAATCAAGACAATACGTCTACTAACTCCGCCCGCAATGTTATTCATTCGGAAATCATAGATCTGATAACTTTTGCTTTTATCAATCTCAAGATCTATTAGTATCATGCTATCAACCTTCACACACTGCAGCAGTTTCAACTGTATTTCCTTTCGTTGTGATAAAAACATTTTCAAAGCTAAATTATCATAATCTGAATTGAAAAAAAAACATTGCGTAAAATGTTTATTCGCCCAATGCAAAATTCATTTCAAATACGTACCCATGCATATAAACAAAACCTTTAATTTTGAGGCGAAATCCATTGTTGACTTTACTTGTTGAAAAATGACATCAAAGAGGTTATGCCTGAAACACCCGCACATCGCAAAATAATAATATACATAGATATTATGTCCCTTTAATGTGTTTTACATATTAAATAGATTATAGCATATTTCCCGGATATAAGATGATGTCATTGAGGTTTCCCGAGTGAAAAATTTCCTATGATTTTTTGAACCACCATCGACAATAGGCAAAGCAACCAATTCATAGATATAAATATCTAGACGTCAGAAAAAGCTCAGTAATACCATATGTAAAAAATCTATATGCAAATAATATTAATTATCGATGAAAACTGATATTAAATAATAACAAAGGATTGAATACTTACTGAATTAATTACAGTCACCAATTATTTTTTTTTTTTTAAATACTGATACAAGGGGGTTAAAGCAATTCCCACTAACTTATTAACATTATACAAAATCACACCTATGTGATAACAACCCATTATGAAATAAAAAAAATATTTTAAGCAACTTCAAATGTCACATGATTTCATTACTAACTCAAACTATTAATTGGTTGTTGCTATGGAGATATAATTAGGCATTTCCATGATTGCGACTCAGTCAAAAAAATTTATTCACATAAATATCCAGATTTCAAAACAAGATCAGTAAAACTATATGAAAATTTGATATTCACAAAATATTTCAATGATAATAATTAACGATAAACATTGATATTAAAATGGCGCAAAAACAATACTGATTAAATATAATGCATGTTATGGTGGAAAAGTCTGCTTAATACATCTTTATGGTAAAATAGTTGAATCATGAGGCTATCGTAATTGACTGCAATAAATATATTTTCAGTATTTTATTTAACAATTACTTCGATGCTTCTGTTTTCATGATTTCTTATCCCTTGCTTTTTATATTTTATACGACCTCGTTAAATATGGTACAATTATAGTTTCTCAAAATTGAAGATAACATTCAGAACCCATGGTATACCTTCAGTAACAATTCCTGAAAAGCATAGTATAAAATATTTGAGGCACAAAAATAAAAACTTCTTGAATTTTATTACAAAAATTTATATAAATGTAAAAAATAAATAATATAACAAAACCTCTTACCAACAAGACTAAAAATATATAGATGTGCACAATATACTATATTTTAGCTAGGTATTAATTGTTTTATGATAAATTATGCTTAAAACAATGTAAGTATATTTTAAACATTACAATAACAAAAATAATGATTCTAGCTATCAAACAAAGTTCTCATGTTCGTAGAAAGTTAAAAAATTCTTCAACATTCAAATAACTAGTAACATAACATAAATTTTAACTATTACAAAAACAAGAAATATAAATTTATACTAAGCCTCAGGGATATTTATTATCCATTTTATTTTTAATCAAATTTTAATCATGATAGTTAATCCTTCTTTCTCAACTTCTGGCTAGAGATTTCAATTGCTTCGAGCCAATGGGTCAGTTCTGGAGGGCATGCAGGCTTCTTCTCTGTGCCTTCGAGCCCTTTGAAGAGGGCCTCAACCTCCACACCAATTATATTTTGCTTGGAGAGAATGATGGACCTTACGAACTTATCACCCAGAGTGATAAACTTCTGTTCGACATAAATCGCTTTGTCATCCCAGTAGACCAACTGCAAAATAAGATCATCATTACAATCCTGAACACCCACAACTTTAAAACAACCAAAAAAATTACCCGGTTTTATAATTTTTCAACATGACATACATTTAGTTAAAAATTATATTTACAATTACTGGGTACTTCATTATGCAGCAGCATACTTAGAAAAATAATAACTTAACATAAAGTAGAAATATATTATATATATATATACATAACTACTCGATTTATTCATTTACATAAACAATTTTTAAAAAATTATGCTCAAAATCACATTTTGTAACAATAACCCATTACGAAAATAAAATATTTACAACTTCAAATGTCACAAGATTTTATTACTACCTCCAACTAGAGCTAACTGGTTGTTGCTATGGAGGTAATAAAACCAAAAACGAAATTTATGATGCATTTGAAATATAACTAGGCATTTCCATAATTGTGGCCCAAAGTCCACAGTAATCAATAAATTACTTTACCTTAGTTTCAACTTTGTAAGCAGTGAAAATAGGAATTGTCCTCCTGTATCTGATACTGGAAGCACCTTGCATGGCATGTCCGTTGACTGCTTTGATATTTTTGTAAATTCCGGTTCTGTCATAGAAGTGGAACCTCGCAAAGTCAAGCTCTCTCAAATAGCGAGCGTTATTCATGTGCCTCAAAAATATGTCCACGTCGTTTGTAGTGCAGAAACCTTTTTGTTAAAAAGACAATAAATATAATTAACAAAAATACATAATTTGAACAAATATTTTTTTATTGGGTGCATAACATACATATATTTTTATAGTGGGCATAAAAAAAAACTATCTCAACTTAAGATTGTGTACTTCAAAGAATGCAATATTAAATAATATGTATATCAACAAAACTATTGTTTTGTTTTTGTAAATTAAAATATATAATATATGTTAGAACAACGGTTTGTTTTAGGTCGATAATAAAACTACAGCCCAGAGGTCTAGAAAATTTTAAATAGGACTCACAAAGATAATACTGACTGATAAAGATAATTTTAAATAGGATTCATATATTCGATACATATCAGAAAAAATTATAATATAGCTTTTGGCAGTGTGTTTACAATAAATATTATTAACAAAAATTACACCGTCTGTTTTAGATACTCAGTATTATTAGTTTTAACCTAACTTTAAAATGTTATTTTATGTTTTCGGTGAGATTTACATTTTAGTAAAGATTAGCCGTCAATTGTAATCTGTACGTATTATCTTTTATTTTCATAAGCATTAATAAAAGTTATAATTCCTTCTGTTATCAAACTTCGGTGCGATATTGTATTTATTCATTCTATTCATTTTCTCATCGCATTCACTATATACAAATAATGCAAATTTTATTCTGACCCGAGGGCACAATAGTTCAACTTTCCTGATTTTTAATCAATGACATAAAGAATATTTTTCAAAGCAATGAATATTATTACCTATTATAAAACAATGTACAATATTTTGTTTCAATACCAAAGTAAATAAATAAACTTACCGTAAATTGTGGAGGCCTCGTTCAGTTTACATTTCTTGTCCAACAGTCTTCCCAGCCCAATAGTTACAAGGATTCTAATGAAATAATTTACATCCCAGAACATGTACATGAGGGCAACAACCACGGCCAGAGCGCACAACATCTTGAAAGTTTACTTTTCTTTTATGATGATTACAGATTACAGCCTTCGCGTGTGCTATTTTGGAGGGTGAATAAGATATTTTCTCGCTTTACGTAGAGGAAAGTTTGTACGTGACAATGTTAGCATTTATTTCACAGACACCATTCACGGTCAATGTCAGCGATCCGTGTGCTGTGGGTGAGCAACCAGTGATTACAAAAAGTTTTAAAACCGGTACCTGTAACGATTTACCGTGCTCGGTGACGTATCACAATATTCACGACACGGCAATTCTGTGGCTCCCAAGCTTGTTAATGCTTATCGCAGCTTGACCGCGATAATATCTAAAACGATAAAGGTTTTCTAAAGCCTGACACAACTTGCAATCAGCCAATGGCGTCGCAAGCCCTTCACATGCAGCGACACGACTTGCGTCCCTTTATTTTGGTTGTTTTTTTATTTTAATTTTATGGTTTTTCATTAATAAAAACACAAAAGAAGACATTATTGACTAATTGCACTTTGTGTACAGCCATAACCATAAAAATATCTAAAATAAAGAGACGCTACGACTGATTACAGATCGGTGACAAATCACGTCGCGACGGCCTTGAAATGTCATGGCGATTATACTCCGTCATTGTGTACGATAACAGACAATTTTTAATTGTTTAAAATATCTAAATTATCGTATAATTTGATTAATCGGTGCTTCAACGTAAAAGCATTACATGCCCAAAAGTAAACGTAGCGTTTTTTTTAAAACTTGTGTATAAATTGCTGCGACAAACAGTTTGATATTCCTTGATCTTACAAATATGAAGATACCATTAACTCTTTATGCTCTGATGCAACAGGTTTTCTAAAATTGGCTTTATATTTACATTTCCCCTAATGACAATGATACTTTTTGTACTCGAAAGATTTTGAGAGTTTTTCCGCATGAAAAAAATGTGAATAATAATTTATTATTCTATAACAAATGCGTAAAAAATACATCTCTGCAAAAAGCGCAAGATTTTTTAATACCGTCGTATTATGTCATTTTGTTTTTATAAAAGGATTCACTTAACAAATTATGTATATTCGACGTAGGTATTTATAATATTTTAATACAATACAAAAAGATAGTAAAAACATTAGCGTGATTAACAATTTTTTTAAATATTTGCACTGCACAACAGAAATAAAATATTAAATTATTTACTTTTATCCTTGCAAGGTGGTTAATTTTAGACCAAAAATTATATATTCATAATTTTCTTCGGTTTGATTTATTATAGACAGTAATGCATATCTAGACGGTTTAGTAATTAAGTATATAATGCATGTACATAAGCCAAGGTATAAATAAATTTTGGTTAGTTCGTATTAGCATGTTCCGATATGATTTTTGCTTTATTTCATATAATAATATCACCACAGCAATACTTTATAAAAAATGTACTTAATGAAATTGTTTTGTACATATATATATTATTTAATATAATTGTCGCTTCACCTGGATTTGAATCAGGGACCTCAAGAATGGCAATCAAAGGTGCGACGATCAGACTACTTTAAGGAAAAATTATAATAATAAACATAATTATATCAATAATAATCATTTTATTATAATAATTTTCATAATACACATTTAAGTTGGTTTATACATTGTTCAAATACTTATAAAACAGACAAAAATAATTGAGGAAATAATAATTGCACTAGCAGAAACATTAGTTATTAAAATAGAATACATTTGCTGTGAGAAAAATTAAATAAATAATAAGCCTCAGTAACAAAAATACACAATACTGTATTAAATACCTATAAATATTTATTAAATTATTTGACGAAATATTTTTGGAATAAAAAGTAGTAAATTATAACAATTTATTTGTAAAAAAAGAATCATATAAATGGAATGTACAACAGTAGTGGAAAAAAAAAAGTAAACGTATATTTTATATGTAAAAAAATAAAGAGAAATAAGTTTGTGTATTTTTACAACTGATATGGTTGGTGGAAAGTTTATCACAAATAAAAGGAACAGTTGATTATTATCCTAAAACAAAACTACAACAACAATCGGCCTTTGAGGCTAAAGGCAAACATTAAATCACAGTTATAACTATAAGTAATAATACAATCATTTTAAAAGTAAAAGCAAATTACCAACTTCTTTTCGTGTTGCGGTTAAACAGGATACAATTTATCATTAAAGTGAAACCACACAATCTACAGCTTTTCCAAGGCAACAATTAGTGAATAAATTGTGCAATATTAGATTTCTAAGTTATTTAAAACACTAGAAATTCGAAAAGTACCGATGCAAATTTTAAGAGTTTCAAAGAAATAAATTAAAATCTTACCCATACATATTTTTTACATAGATAGTGTACAGTAAATGTGACTAGATATTTAATGTCAGTTTTTTTAAAGATTATCACATTGTGACAATAATACTTGAAATATAAAAGGTTTATGATAAAGTAATACCTCGCTTACCACAATACTGGAAAAATGAGTTATAGTTGTCTGTAATAAACTTCTTATGAAATTTCAGTTTTGTGGATTGTGAGTTACTACTTTATTACGAGAGAAATAAAACAGAAATTGCTCAGGTTGTGAATTTTTTACATCTGTAATATTTTTGTAAGTATTTTAGATTTGGACGGTAGTAGTAAAAATATACATCCAAATATGTATAAATGAAATCATTTAATTTTTATATTTGTACATAGAAACATATCAATTTAAATAAAAATATATTACGCAAAACCAAAATGTATTAGAGTGCAATAGATTGAGAAGGTTATACCTCAGTAATATTATCATCAATATACTAACTTTCTACAATTTTTGGTGTCTAAAAATGAAAAATAAATAGTTTGCAATAAATAAAAAAGTATGAAAATACCTTTTAAAAATATTATCATTATTTCATTAGTGGGTGAAAATAATATTTAAAAATCTACGGATCACTCTTTTTTTAGCAAAATAATGTGTAATACATCACATTTCACATATGGGAAATATTAAATAAAACTATAAAAAAGTCTATAATGTAATTTTATCTGAGAATGCATGCATTCTGCGTGTTGACAAAAATATTTTACGGTGTTTGAAATATTCCCCTTTCCTTCATGTAGTTAATAAATTAATTATCTTTACACCTCAGAATAAGGGTGGTTTTTCAACATGTATTTTTTTAAAAATCCTATATCTAAATAAGCCTTTTTGAAATCGTAAGGGTATTTATGATCTATAAATTTACATGGTACGCTTGCATTAATTTATCGACTAAACACCGATGGAGAGGAATATTTATATGCTTATGCATTTAATATTAGTACAAACATACATAATACGGTGCTAAACAAAAACTGTGGCTGAGTCGTTAATCACGACCCATGTTTCGGTGCCAGTCTTTAATGGTCTGTGGTGAAGATGCATGAAAAAAAAAATATCACATCAGAAATATTATATCATAATCTTTTACTATATATTGTGCAATAAAATCTATGGGAAACGTGAGGTTACTACATCAAATATGTATAGTATATAATAGCGTAAATATCTCACTTGGTATGATTTACAACATGTTTTGGATTTGCATTAAATGGCATAATTTTTATACTAGACTAAAAGCGAAACCTTCATCGGTTTCAAGGATAAGTGACAATATATTTTACTAATAAATTTTTATAAAATATATTTACTGACAATTCTCAAAATAACACATTTTAAAAAGAATGCAATTGTTTCCCTAACATAAAAAAGCATATTTTAATTTTTAGTAATTCATTTCCAGTGGTTAGTGGTATCATTCTGTGAATATTTTATTATTTTTACAATTACTTTTAAAACATAAGAACTACAAAATTTTCTGCGTGATTGAAAATACCAGTGAAAATAAATAATATTTTACTTATTTAATAAAAAATAAAAGATGAACATATTTACGAATTCCGCGTCCTTTAAGTATCTTGTCTACGTTGCATCTTTTTAACAATCAAAAACACAATTTTGAAGAATGACACCACTATATTTTTGTAAGTACACAATAATCATTGTAATTAGCTACAGATAACTCCCCAAGGTTAATTTTTTACTATTCTTTGCTGCTGTGATATTAAATTTATAAATTAAACAATATATTCTAATAAAATGCACTTAGCCCACCACTCGTCACACTACTAGCTATGCTTTGGTAACAATAAAAAATGTTGCAATAATTTGAAATTGCTAGTCTTAAAAAATAAAGTGTTGCCAATTTTGAAAATCTTCCAATTGGGACGACTTTAAAACCCTTGAAATTGGGAATAAATGTGTTTTTCGCGCTTCCTATTAGTGATCCTGAGTATGAGAAAAAACCTGTTAGTATTTTTATAATTAACTCACAAAATATACAAATAAAGATATATATATATATTAGTAACAATATACAAAGCGGTTTTATTCAAAATCTACAAATAATATTGAAAACTATATTATCACAAACAAGTTAGTATTCTTGTCACTAAAGTTCACCAAAAGACTTTTTTTGACATTCACCAAAAGACATTTGACTAGACAACTTTATCCGTTTTACTGTTGAAAATATTGCAGTAGTTTTTTTTTTATCTACGGTAACCTTGAAATGCTGTTGTCTGATTCATCAGAATTATTTTCTCAAAAATCTAACCAATCACATTAAAGAAAGTCGAGCATTATTTTTGTCTCACTTTCAAGATTTTATTGTAAGTACCACCGAATAAAATTAATAAAGCCTGAGAAAAATTTATAATCAACCTGGCTGCACTCATCATCCAGATAGAATTAATTTACTTACTAGGCATAATATTAAATACTATTATGTACTTTGCTTTTTAAAGGCAACACATTCTGTGTATTAACATTAAGTATCATTATTTCCTACAGTAATGTTAAGATTTCTCTATTTAATATAATTTACTGTTCATAACAGTAGGAGAGCTCTTTGGCATTGTTATCGTATAAAAATATCCAATATCACTCCTCACAGTATATTAAAAACGATCCTTCATCGTAACTTCAAAGTTAAAAAAAATATTCACTATATTTTGAAGAGTTTGCTTGACGCCACTCTATAACATACAATACCTACTAAAAATATATTCAATCTAAAATGTTTCAATTAGGTAATCCATACATATGTAAGATTCTATATTATTGCAAGTTCTTATACATTATTCTGATGATAATAGCGATGATTTTTTCTACCACTAGATTGTGCCGTTTTGAAATATCTAAATCTTTAAAAAATTATAACAATGCGAAAGCTTCATATAATTAAAAATATTTTCTCACAGAAAACAAAATCACGCAGGTTTCATGTAAAATCATATTTTTTTATTGGATATTTGTTGTATGGGATATATGAGTACTACATCAGTGTAGCAACAATGGTTTTTTATTTTATTAAAACTACTAGAAACTGTAAAAATAATTTGTTCTCTTTAACTATGTGCGTTTTTAAGAATATGATTATGTACAATGATTACTTCAATTTAATGATTAGGCTAAGGATTTAATATATTTTAGCATGTGAAATACCTAATAACAAATTCAAGATATATTTTTTAAAAATAAGTCTGAATTATGTGTAAAGATAGGTTACTTTGATTAAATCAGTACTTATTTATCATGATTTTGAAGTTCACTAATAAAAATGAACTTCAACATAAATACAAGCCTCATCTTATCAAATTTAAATACGAGCTGGAATGTATATAAACAATAAACTCATCTATAAATGAAAAAAATGAATACCTCGAAAGATAAAAAAAAATAATTAAAATATCTTTACACATGGCCGTTGGTTTTTTCTGCAGTATCGTTAGTCTGCTGTGGAGGTTCTTGTGAACATAAACATTTTTCCACTCCACACTTGCATTTCCTAAGTTTGGCTGAAGAGATATCGTTGGCTTCGACCCAAGCTGCAATCTGCGGGGAATTATGCAAACACAATTATTTTTAATTATAAATATATGGGTACTACTACCAAAAAGACTCTCCATATAAAAAGGGATCAAGGTAGAGTCCACATTCAGTAAGAATTAATAATATTGTTTGAGTGATAGGAGTGATGCAATTTATTATTATTAAAGATCAAAATAAATGGATGTATCGACAAGGAGGTTGTTTTCCAGCAGTGACTGTACATGGTGATTATTTATATGCACTCAATATGTTTTTCAGTTTGGACTGCTTTCCATTGGTCTGTATCTATTGTAATTAAATGTTAATCGTTCAAAAATTACATTTTAAGCAATATTCATCTAGTTAGTTACAATTAAATTTATTCACCTCTGGAGGTATTTCTGTCGGCGCAACCGCTTTGCAAGTATCACCGCAGTTAACCTGATGAAGGAGATTGACTACGCTGCCAGCTTCACATCCGATGACTCTCTGTCGGCAAGTGGCGACAGCATTCACGAAACCATCGGGCGACACAAACTCATGATCCATGAAAATTGTTTTATCATCCCAATATACCACCTGAAAACATTGTAGAACTGAAATGAACTCATTTGAATTTAATAAACCTTAGTCAGTAAAATAATTTGTATATTTAATCATTTATTAATGCTCCTTTGAGACTGAGCAGAAACATACTATCAGAAAAACAAAAAAATATCACAAAATAAAATAGGATAGGAATATAAATATAGGTCTAAAAATTGAATAAAAAAAGAAAAGGAAAGTATTGATGCTGTTATAGATATTGGTAAGGTTCAGTCTGTATAATATATGCAATCGTCATCAAAGTTAAGACTAAGTAAAGTATGTGCATTTAGGTAAATTACCCATGCAGATGTTCTTGATGAATATGAAACATACGAGTGTGTTTGTGCTCTGACAGACCCAGTCAAGATTGTGTTAGGTACATAGATGCTCTGATGAATATACAGTGAAGGAGTGTACTGATGGTGAGGTGGACTGAGTCAATAGTGTGTTGGGTCAGGTATAGTCTATAAATGCTTTGAAGAAAATGTAGCGTAGGAGCGTGCCGATGAGTTAGCAGACCTTAGAGGTAATGTTGAAGGTGGACCGAGTCAATATTGTGTTGGGTTAAGTATATGAATTTAGGTAAAATCTATAGATGCATTGATGAATATGCAGTGTAAGAGCGTTCCGATGGGGTAGCGGACCTTAGAAGTGATGTCGAAGGAGGACCGAGTCAATATTGTGTTGGGTAAGGTATATGAATTTAGGTAAAGTCTATAGATGCATTGATGAATATGCAGTGTAAGAGCGTTCCGATGGGGTAGCGGACCTTAGATGTTATGTCGGAGGTGGACCTAGTCAATATTGTGTTGGGTAAGGTATATGAATTTAGGTAAAGTCTATAGGTGCTTTGATGAATATTTGATGGGTAGTGGACTTTAGAGGTGATGTCGAAGGAGGACCGAGTCAATATTATGTTGGGTTAGGTATATGAATTTAGGTAAAGTTTATAGGTGCTTTGATGAATATTTGATGGATGGCGGACCTTAGAGGTGATGTCGAAGGTGGTACCGGGCTTGAGGAAGCGGCGGTAGCGTACGGTGGAGGCGCCCTGCACGACGTAGCCGCCCGCGCTCCTGATGCTGGCGTAAAGAGCGCTTCTCTCGTAGAACTCCGCCCTGGCGAAGTCCAGCTCGCGCAGGTAGCGCGCGTTGTTCATGTGGTACAGGAGCGTGTCGATGTCGTTCAGAAAGCACCATGCTGAAAATTCGGAGCCAAAATATAAATACTATACGAGCGCGTCGTCGCAATCGAACGGACGAGATAAAAAAATTCGGCAATATTGGGCATGGATTGGGGTGGTGCTTTGGGAACATACGAATGGATATACGCCTGGCAATAAATTTGTTGCGTAATGTTTAAACGGAAAATTTTATTATTTTTTAGTAGAATGCGATAAAAAGTATAATATAACATTATTTATGAAAACTTATCCCGGACTCGGAAACATCGGGAAGGTGATACAAGAATGCGTCGTTTGTGGGTAGTTTGAATTTTAAAGGTACCACGGCTGTTTTATATCTCTAAAAAAATAATGATATAATAGAGCAGACAATCTAAAGAATCTCAACACTTTCCAATCGATCTATGTATTTTCCAACTGAAAGAATTCGCTCCTCTGACGTGAAAAACGCTTTTGCACATCTCTCGTACTAATCTGATCAGCAGTAGATATTTAGATATAAGAGCAAAACATATGGAAAAATATGCATTCATAAATTAGTTTCCTGAAGATATATAAAAAATACAATATCAGTTGTCAAACTCAGCAAAAAAACTTTCAGCTATTAAAACAAACTGCCCCCATTGCTGCAAACGTTTTAACTACTCCATACTTAATTAAGATTTTATATCAAATCCATATATATCAATCCACCTACAATAAGACGTAATTAATACGTAATTCATTTAAAATATAGCAAATATTTTCTAGAAAAATGTCGCACTAAGAAATTTACATTTTCCCTTCATCGTATAAGCTTCGTTTTGATAATATGACTATAAATAGCAGAGAGAGGATAGCGAATTGGATTGCTCTTTTAAAAATATATATATATAAATTTTATAAAAGAGGTTTTGTATATTTACTTCAATAATACTAGCTACTTAAACAAACTCTTGTTTCGGGTTTAATATACCACGAAATGCATGGCTTGATTGTTTATAAACAATCAAAAACGTGCTAAATACACCTTCGACCGACACGGCTCTGATAGTAAGTTAACAGGTAACCGAAACAGTTATTTAAATATCCATTTAAGCGGTCTGTTATATTATATAACATCCAGGTTTATTGGTAGTAAGAATTTAACGGAACTTGACTTAGCTTTTCGGGGGGTTAAAATCGATTTGAGAATAGAGAGATCAGCAAGTAGTGATGGGCCGTAACATCGGTAACAGTTTTTTCCTATTTTCAATACTAAGAAGCAGTTCTGTTACTTTATTTGATCATTAATGTATATAGTTAGAATCTCTATCACAACTACTTGCACAAAACCCGAGATGAGCAAGTCAAATGTACAAAGAAAAATCGAACAAGTATAGCATTTTAAGACATCAGCAATTTAAAGATATTTTTTTATCGAAATATAATTTTTTTTACACATAAATAGCAGATTAAAAGCGTCGTGAAATTGTATTCGATAAAGCATTCGCCCCTTCTCGCTGTACAATACAATAAGCATTCCGTACAAAAGAAAAGGTAGATATAATAATTAGATCCGTTTTGTTCGGACAGGCGGGCAAGTATGACAAAAAGAAGAATGAATCCATAGAAACAGAAAATTGGAAAATCTATAATGAGTTTTTTATTCAAACAACGAGGTCTTAAAACAGCTCATAGAAAATTACAGGCAACCCCTAAATTATTTTAAAAAAATAGCTACTATCGTAAATTTAGTTATGAAAACATAAACAACAATAATTGAAAAAAAAATCAATAAATATTGGACAAGGGCACTGGGAAAGCAATTTAATCAAATAGAACCTTTAGAAGTATCAGTTATATAATATTTTTTGAATAAAATACTTGAGTGATTTTTCACATGTTTTCCACAAACAAACACTCTATTTGATAATGCCAACGTGAAAGGTTGGCGAAACCGGTCACAAATAAAAACGAACATGTGGAAAATCACTCAAGTATTTTATTCAAAAATATTAAAATGGAATTCCACCAAGTATTCTCTGTCAAAAATGTTGAATTTCTTATCAGTTATATATTTAAAAAAACAACAACAACCGGTAAATGATGCCTTACTACTTTTTTTACTTTAATTATTAAGGTAGTCAAATGTTCTCTACGGTAGAAATCAAAGGAGGGTCGCTACTTTATTGGTATTCCTTCTGGGATTAGACCCTGCCACATCCCCAATACGGATCCTGAAAGGAAGCGACTTCACCGGGAAATCCAATGAATCTTCAATGCACCCTCTCGAGAAAAAATACGTAGGCGTTTTCATAAGGCTTCCACGTGCGGTATCCGAACACAATATGTAATGCTCGGCACCAGGGATTATGGGGGATCTTCAATATATTATACGTACGGGTATATACTTAGTCATCTTTACAAAAATACACGCTTGAGATATGGAACCGTCGATATGAGGAATCCACGCAGGGTAGCATAGCAAAAATGTTTTTCAAATCTGCGGAGTTAGCTTCGAGTCGACCCAGTTCCTCGCGGGACAAGGGGTGATGAGAAGCGATGACTCCACGTCACAAACAGTGATCCATCTCCGTGCCCCATTCACAGCTTCCGCAGACACCAGCTGAAGAGCTTGTGCGGACGGGAAGGACACAATTGATGAAACCGTTGAACGATTTCAACAGGGAGTGTGAATGGCAAGTGTGATAAGATAAAATCAGAAATGCCGAATGACGATGGACATATCGGAAGGGTCTCATTCAGGATCCTCGAATAACGAGGTCCGACTCCTTCGACAAGGTTTCTATGGTTCCCTTGAACTCCCCACCAACTCCTGTTAGATTAAAATCATCCATTCAATTGTTACTCTATCTACTTTGTTCATGAATGCAAGGTCCCTAACCTTAAAAAAAAATTATATATATACGAGTTTACTTACTACCTCTTATTCTTACAGTCAGTAATATCATCGGTCGTGTATCATCTCCAGATGACGGTGTAGTTTGCTTTTCTACCTTGTAGTGCTGACGCTTTGTACTTTATCGACCCATCTTGGTTTACACCTCAGCATATGATATTGAGTTGAACCAATTATAAATACATACAGACAACGCTATCTGATCGTAGTTCAACAGGCCACTCTCTTTCCTACTTTTTATTGTCATACAAATGCAACAAAAAAAAATTGCCTTACAGAGATTTTTTTGACGTGTAAGTAAAATTGAATCGAATTATATGAACGCATCGCTTTTATTAGCCAAATGGTTAGGAGATAACGAACATCTGTGTTAGTGTTCACTATCGTCTATCACAGGCTTCTTTGGTCGCATTGTGTTGTTATTGCTATGAACAACAAATTTATATTGTACGCTATACGCTGTCTGTAACTGTAGAGAAAAGTAAACTTACCTATTATAAAGTGTTTTTTTTTTACGACTTTAAATAAATTATTGTATGCAATATTAAAAGTAGATTTTATCACTTTTGAATTGGATATTGCAATTATCATTTTGCAGTTGGTTTTATTTCCTTAAGTAGATTGTGCAAAGTGCATGCTACAAAATTATAGATGTACAGTAAATACCTATGGCACATTTTCAGATTTTTCTCTTTCATTTAATCATATCAACTGCTAAAGTATGCCCTTAATAAAAACTACCCCTGTTTGTGACGTATTGAAATTAGTAATCGTGTCGTATTTTTAGCTGTTTTTTTAATTACGTTACAACCGTTACCTGTAAAGTTTTACTAAATGATAGAAACATCAGCAACGTTAACGTCTCCATCTAACACATTAATCGATCAATAAACCGGTAACATCGTAAATACAACGATTAGTTAAAAGGGTGCACGTATTAGGTATATTTTTCATAAAATGTAAAGCTTTGCAAGGTCATTCATATAATCTATTATTTAAAGTCAGAGCGTTTCTGGTTTTAAATAGAATTACAAAAGGGGCGTTAAACGTGCGCGCGCTTCCGGCTTACAGAAAATCCTATTTCTATAAAATAAATACTTTTTAAACTATTGAAAAATATGACTTGTTAAAAAACACGTGCTTTTGTATAGTGTAAAATAATATTTTAGAAAACAATATTTTTTTAAAATATATGCTAAAATGTTTCCCAGTTATCAAAATCTTCCGATTAATATTTAGGGTGTCATATTAGCATAAAGAAAAACAATTTAAAAAAAGTATTGCGTGTTTGGAAAACTTTAATCCCATTTACGGTGCTTGTGGCCGTACTAGATAAGGAAAAATGCTTCATAGGATGTGGGCACTTCATACGAAAGGTCAAAAGATCTGCACGCAATGTGTGTATTGGAAAAATCTTGGGAATCGCGAAAAGCAATTATGTAAGCAATCATTGGTGAAGCCATAGAGTTTTTATTCAATCAGAGACAAGAACGGAGCGAAAAGTTTCACCCTGACAACAACGATTTTCCGGACAACTAGGATATTGATATTGCCGACAAAATAAACTGAGTCTGCAATATTCGTTGATTTTTTAACATTTTCTTTAGAATATAAAATACACGCGGCTATATAAAAAAAAAAAAAATTCTTCCGTGAATTATGTATTCGTAAACCAATATGTATAAAAATAGACAATTATTATTTTTTTATGAAATTATTTATTTAATACTATATTTATAATACGTTAAATTATTTAATATATATTTGCTTTTATGTTTTATAAAATAAACAGCCTAAGGGCTAAGAAAAAAAAATGGCTCCCCTCCCAAAGACAAACAATGCCCAAATACACGTGGTAAACAATAAAAAAATAGATGACCACATACTTTAGTAACAAATAAATTTAAAAATACATATAATTATAAATAAAAATTTTGACTCACATTTCATTTTCGTCTTCTCCAAGATGCAAATCTTGTCCTTGAAATATCTTGCCCTCAGAATTGTGTACATCATCCTCACAAAATACGCCACATCGAATAATAAATATAGCAACAATAAAACGAAAAGTGACACGACAAGCCATAGCGGAGGACCGCTCCCTTCGGACATTGTTTAAAAAGTTATTAATTGCCTAAAAAACCTAATATCCTCCTACTCGGATTAATTACCCTCGGCTTCACCGCGAGAAGTGACGTACATCGCTTATATTATTAATCGCACAATCGATCTTGAATAACTTTAATCAATTGCATCGTAAATTTAATGCGGACGATTTTCAATAATGAACACGCTCAAACTGTAATAAAGTATTCAAAATGTCAACATCTGAATCATCTATGATTGCTACACGATTTATAACAATTGTTGCGAAATCGCATCGAGGTCGACTCCAATACCGAAATGAGCTGCTAAATTTGCAATTATTTTTTAAATGCTCTACTTAAATAAAGTACGCCTGTCATTTATTGGCGCTGGGTCCAAAAATTAAATATCACACGGGGATCAATATTCAATTTTCTACCGTCAAAAGTAAACAGATATTTCAAAAAGCTGCCCTCAATTGTGGCGCAAAACGACGCGAAATTCACTCGGAAACGCGTATCGATCTGAATCAACTGCATACACTACGAAAAATCACAAATAAAACGTCTTATAACGGCACAGTTTTCATAACCTCAAAATCGTTCCGCGGGCGAAGGGAGAATTGTCACTCGAGATTATTGACGGCATCGGTTAAGGTCGGGCTCTTCGTTTGGGAGGTTCTAGAAGCCCTCCGCGGCCTCGACGGCGGGGACGAGATGGCGATCGCGGTCGATGCGACGAAAAGCCGACTCAACTGACATTTTGCCGAGAAAGTGGCAGTTACTCCGTTCAACTGCGGCCGGCGGCGATCGATAGCTCCTCCGCCACGCGGCCAGCGCTAGGGGTGCCGGAAAATCCCACTGCTAAAGGCCTCCGCACACGCCGCGACACGCTCGCGACCAGCCCATAGCGTGCCTTTATTTCAACCTAACCTCACCTAACACAATAATATCATTTTTAAAAAATCATGTACGCAACCACCTAAGTCACACAACCTGCGCGCAGGATCAGGGGATAGCCACACACCATAACATAACACCACACTAAAAACGATTGTAAATTGAATTAATTAAAAATAAAATAATTTTTAAATAAATATATTTTTTTGCAATAGTAACAACGCAAAAAAGAATGCTTTTGGCTAATTGCAAGTCGCGGTGTGTGCAGAGGGCTTTATGGTTTTGCGTAAACTCCTATAAGCACGCAGGGAAACGATTTGAGGCAGACTTGCAATCAACCAATATTGTCATTTTATATTGGGCGTTTTTTTATGGTTTGCAGCCCAAAATAGGACGTTATTGTGTAGAGGGCTTTATGGTTTAACGATTTGAGACCGACTTGCAGTCAACCAATAGTGTTGATTGCAAATCGGTCGCAAGTTGTGTCGCGACGGGTGCAGATGGCTTTAATCCCACTATGCGATAAATTTTTAATGTCTCGTTTTTTTTAAGCCGTTCAATAATGTAAAAGATTTCAAATACGAACTCGTATGAGCTATGGAGTGAATCAACAACTGACTCAAAACATTTTATATATCTGTATATTATGTGTCTAATAATATATGA
This sequence comes from Atopsyche davidsoni, assembly GCA_022113835.1. Classification (NCBI taxonomy): domain Eukaryota; kingdom Metazoa; phylum Arthropoda; class Insecta; order Trichoptera; family Hydrobiosidae; genus Atopsyche; species Atopsyche davidsoni. Next base: position 280,012 of record JAILWY010000006.1, on the reverse strand, counting down.
TCTCCAGCCTGTTGCCATTTCTTTCAAGCATATTGACACGAAAAGATTTGTTTGTTTGTGTTTTGCGAAAGATACCTGGATAACATACATTATCTTTGGAAAAATGCCATCGATTTCCAAAAATGGATAAAGCATCTGTCAAATGCATTTCAACGTTTATTTATAATTCTAACATTTTTAGATTGTAAAATATTTTTAAAAAAATATACGTTTAAACAATAAACTCTTAAATTAAATGAAAAGTGTTTCGGATCATAAAAAAATAATTTAAAATAATATAAGATTTACGATATATATGTTTGAATCTCCCGCTACAAAGAAAAGTCATTGATTTCCTAACGTCAAACAAATGAACTAGACTTGTCATGTTTCCTATTGGCCAATATTTCACATGGCCAATGAGGCGACCGGGCAGGCGCCAAGCCCGTATTACACGCCGCGATGCGACTCGCGACTCGCGACTCGCGACTCGCGACTGACTTGCAGTCACCCAATACGTCCCTATATTTTTGCTTTTTTTTTTTAAGGTTTTGCCTATGTAAAAAAACACAAAATAGAACTCTTAAGAAATTCAATATTTTTGACAGAGCGTACTTGGTGGAATTCCATTTTAATATTTTTGAATAAAATACTTGAGTGATTTTCCACATTTTCGTTTTTATTAGTGACCGGTTTCGCCAACCTTTACGTTGGCATTATCAAACAGAGTGAGGTTTTATATAATAATAAGCAATTAGGTAAACAATTGTTAGAGGGAGAGGTTGTTGGAAAAAGAGAGAATGATTGAGACAAACCCCAACACAGGATAACTGCTGCTACACCCCAAAGCCACTACTTTAGATAATTACCCAATTAATATAAAAACTTTTGTTCCCAAAAATTTGCAATTATATAGAATCTTCCACTTGTCAGGTACATTAAAATCACATTAGCCCTTACCACCTGACAATCATTCTCTCTCTTTCCAACAACCTTTTTTGCAACAAATTGCTTATTATTATATAAAATCTCACTCTGTTTGATAATGCCAACGTGAAAGGTTGGCGAAACCGGTCACTAATAAAAACGAACATGTGGAAAATCACTCAAGTATTTTATTCAAAAATATTTAAATAGAACTCTATTAAAATGATTATTGCACATCACCTCTAAACCTTACCTAATATAGCTACTGTTCTTTTGTAATAATAAAATGTTTGCATTATATAAACATAATAAATTCACTCAGTCTACTCTCTTGATTTGTTTTGTTCTATTTTTTATATCCTTGTTATTTAGTCCATACATATTTATACAACTTATTTTTGCAGAAAAGGGGTGTACGCTACCACCCTGTGAGGCCTACAACTGCGCGCAGAGTCAGGGACAGCCACACACCGTATTGTAACCAAAGCCCTAACAACTATTATAAATAAACATAAAAAAATAATAATTTTGGAATTATGAATTATTATTTTTTATGAAGCTATTGATTAATTGCAAGTCGTGTCGCTTCGTGTGTAACGGGCTCGGGTAGTGTTGTCTGGGTTGACAGGCCAGTAGTCGCGGTGAATATTTTTTCATATCATCATTCGGTTTAATACCTTTCCCGGTAATCTTTGAATTCGCTTTCTCTGTGTGAATATGAAGACAGTGTAAATTGGTGAGTTATTTTTACCTTGTAAAATCTGTATCATTGCTGTTTTATGTTCTTAAAGATTATAATTGATTTTGAGGTTATTGAAATACTGTGCCTTTTGTTACTACGTGATGGATTTTTGGATGCAACGCGTCTTTTAAGAATTTTGCTGTTTGTTATTTATTTACCCATAACTTTGAAAATAAACAAAACTGACACTTACATAGATATTATTTAAATTATATACTCGTATATAATTTCACCACTTTATTATTTTATGTATATGCTTGCATATATCCCTTGGGCACACATCCTATTTAATTTATAAACAGAAATAAGTAACAATTTTATAAATAGGTGGGACGTACTATTTTCGTTTTATAATAGAAACAACAAATAAATAATTACCAAAAACTATTTGAGAATGCATATTTTTAACAATCTACGTTTATCAAGGGTAATTTATTCGTGTTGAAACAACTTGATAAGATTGTTTTCTCAGTACTTATTTTTTATTTGTTGGAGTCAAGAGTTGATTTCTTGAATGCCGGACCACTTGAGACTGGAATAAGTAATAAAAAAAATGTTTCTGTTTACTATTTACCAACTTCTAAATTTATCTCGGAGTAAATGTTCGCCAATAAAAACCTGATTTTGATGATCCCACGCCCAAAGCGAATTCATCAAACTTACTTGCCCACTTTTTTAAAAATAAAATATAAAAACAATCAGATATATTTAACATTAAAGAAAAAGTCGAAATTTTGATGCTTGGTATATGATTCATGGTTTCGTAGTCTTACAAGATTGCATGTTTTATAAAAAAAAATCCAAGAGAATAATAATTAATTACGCCATGCAATAATCTATTCTACTGTCGTATTGTCAACTATTTAACCTGCTCATCTTTGCAATGAAGTTTCTTGATAATTAATTAATTAAAGTAATCCTAGGATCATTTTAACTAATTAATTCTCTACTGTGTCTTTTGCAAGTAGCGTAGAGCTGGTCCCAAACCAAACTTTTTTTAAATTAATACTGCATTTTGTAACGCGTCGGACCAACGCAAAGGTAACAATTTTTTCGTTACTCACATCTGGATCTATTTCTGCCTCCATTACACTTAAATCCTGTTGTAAATAAGCTATTTTTAGAGCTGCAGTGGGTTTTGTACATAACATCACGAGCCACAACTGAGAATCAAGCTTCTTCGATTTCCGACGACGTGTTGGCATTTTACAATTGCGGTACCGTAATCCGATTATTTCACGCATTCTCTAACGTTTTTTATACAATATTTTAGGCAGTCAATTCAAACACGTAACGATGAAAAAATCCTCGGAATTTTTTGGCACACCTTTCAGTGTACGTTCTAATCCCACAGGTGTTGTGCGGGAATTTTCTCGTCGTTTCATGTGTGAATCAATTACCTGAAATATTGCAGATTTATTAAAAATATTCAATAATAATAAAAAAATTTAAAAAATTATACTTTCATAGCTGCCTTACTAAAAGAACTTTACTCTAAATTTGAGTAGAGTGATAAATTTATTTGGTGGAGTTTTATTTAAAATTTGACGCGACTTAACACCCGAGAAAACGATTACGCCAACAGCGGCCGTCAAAACCTGTTAACATAGAGGCAAACACGTTCCAGGTAGATGAATAATTCTTGATTGACGATATGGTAAAAGTACTAGAACATATCGAATAAGGGCATATCTATTATACATTATATGAGCATAGAAGGTTTCGTGGCATAGATTTTCCGCTGTCGTGATTCTGTGAAAATGATGCAGTGTTCGTAATTTTTTATGGCCGTTGTTATTAGAGCGAGTACCCTAACGATCAGAATTCTCAAAAACGCGGCTTAACACCCAAGAACATATCGTTTTTGGGAGTCACTGAGGCTTTCTCATATTGCGCACAGTAGTCGGAGGTTGTGACGATGACTCGTTCCCAACCAACGGGATATAACAATTATTTTTATTTTATTCAGGTTATCCGTTTTTTTTTATACTTTTGACCCCATTATCTTCCCAGCTCGGAATTAACTAGACTGAGCAAGTTAAGGAAAGGTCAGATTTTTTTTTAACAATATCATTTGAGAACTGTACAAACAAGATTAGGCATTTTTGTCTACAATACTTGTATCTTAAAATACTTTAGATATTTATTATGAGAAAGTAAAAAAAAAAAATAGTTTATCGAGGGTTTTAAATGTTTATATTATTGTAACGTTTTTTCTAATAATTATTCCTGTAATAATATTTTCGTGATTTTTCCACTTGTTAATTTTATTGGTGACCGGTTTCCCGGGTATTCCTGTAATATGCATATTTGTGTATGGACGTATTTTTATTAATTCTTCGGGAAAAAAAATTATGACACCATAACTTCTTTTAGCTTATTTCTAATTGCCGAGGTCTAAACGTGCACACTCTTGCCGTTGGCTTTTCCTTGAGCGTTAAAAATTCTTCGAAATTTTCAAGGTGTTTTGCCGGATTTTAATTTATCATAATGCGTCCATCCATACAACGGCTTCTAAAACTATTTGCGTCCCTGTTATCTAAATATTTTTTTAAATATTATACCATCCATAAATACAGTACTGTAGTAAGAACCGACAGTTCACTTGGTCTAATCATTAGACAAGTGATTGATCCATTAGTCTCTAATGGATCAGTGATTCAAATCAACTTCTATAGGATTAGTTAAAAAAATTAAATCAGCTGTGTTTGTGCATAAATGTCGATTTAATAATCACCAGCAAAATAAATTAATTTCACCGAAAATTAAAGACAAAGGAAATTATTAAAATGTTGGCCTCGAGTTTGGCTTTTAAACACTCGTCTCTCAATTTGGAAAGTACTGATCTGTTCATTGAACGATAGAGCTAACAATGTTATTAGGTACTTCTGATAAGATACGTATTTCCAATGTCAGTGATTCATTTCCGATTAATACAATGCAGGCACTCGATAATAAAGAGATATTGTACGTGATTGGAGCTTTGATTGATACACGCCGTGCTATATTTTTATACTTCTAACGGTGCATGTGTCCATGTCAACACATAAATACTGTAGTGCTGGCTTCTCATTGTATTATTGAAATCTTACAATAAAAATTATTAACAAAACGTTGCGATTAAATGGTATTCGATCAAAAATAAGTTAGATATACTTTTTTCTTCTTAAAAGTTTGCCACTGTATCTTTGATTGATTTCTCGTGACGCATTCGATAAGTGAGAATTATCAATGATATATGTATTCTAGTAATCTTTCCTATCTTTGTAAATTTTATACTAGTTTTCGTTGTTTTGAAATCATAATCGATTCACCCGCGAAACGACGAGATATAACTTCATCAAATGATCTTTGATCAAATGACAATGAAATGATGACTCAAAGGACAAGAGAGGCAGTCCGAGTCCAGATTCAAGCAATGTATTTTCAACTCGGCAAATATTTTTTGCTCATCTATTACCGATACAAATTAACTCAATCCATGACCTTTAATCAAACATGGATCAATCCTCTTCTTTCTTTTTAGGATTTTATCAAAAAATATTGGAGTAGAATAGATTTTTTATATAATTTTAATTTTGGCGGCTTATCGGCTATTGGATATGGAATTTCACCTTTTGTTATTAGCATATTATCTCGGTCTTTGTACTTTAGACCTAGACGCATTTAGATAATGCATTTACATGTTTAATGCAATTGTTAACCTTTCGATCGAGCGATGAGCTGTATAGCATATAAGCGACGATACTCAAAAAAAATGTATTGATAAACAAATGTGTGTATTGATATGTTGCAACAATAAGTGTGGTATTGTGTAGGTATCATTGAAAATACAGATCAGTCGACAGCAACGAAGTATGACGATAGAATCGTATCTATTATATATCAGACCTGGTGGTCGATATCGATAATTTTACAGAGAAATCGTTTTTTTTTTAAATATTCATAACGTAACATGTTTTATCATATTAAAATTGCATGGATTAGGTTGCAACGATAACATTTTGGTACAATTTATATATTTTTTTAAATAATTATCATAATTTAAACTACGATAAAATCATACACAGTGTCATCGACCTTTGACTTGGGTGCGCAATAATGGAAAAGTACATCACCATACTATTTCTATTGATGCATGAACGATATATTTTTGTCTATATAAATAAATAATAAAAAATAAAAAAATAAGTACATAAAAATAAATTTGACTATCGTAAATATATAATAAAAAAAATCAAAGTAACTCTATTGATTCAATTGATATTTTCGTATCATTCACAGGGTTACTAACAAAACATAATTTTCTCGTCGTTTTTAGTTTATGCCATATATTATTTAGTGAAATAGTGTAGGTAGATTTATTTAATCAGAATATTATTGACTAAAATAGTGTAACTTTAATTTTAAGAAAATATTTCTAATATAAAAAATCCTAAAATTTCATAAATCGCATAGAAAAATATCATTAATACTTAATTTTAATATTGAGATTTCTTTTGGTTGATTTTTATACAAACCTTGAAACTGTCATTTAATAATCACTCATTTGCTATTTTTTCGTTTCCAGGAGAAATGGATTTCTTCTTTTGGTTAGGTCTCTTGGTGCTGCTGTATTATGTCGGATATATTATTATCCTGTGCTTGTCCGACTGTGATGTTGCATTAACATATGCTGAAAAATTTGGCACGCCATTATGTGAGTACATATATTTAAATTACCATCATTATCTATATCGTAATGAAACTGTTATAAGGATCCAATCTCTTCTATTGTATAAGAAAGTTTATTTAATTGAAAAAGTAGCCAGGGTTACTAAACTCTATAAATAATTAAGATAGGGTTGACATGTCCTCTTTTAATAAGAAATGTTTGCATCTTGAGGCTGTAATGTCTGTTTGACTGCATTCTACATATTTTTTTTAATTATTAGTAGATAATATAATAGAAAAAGCAGAATTTAATTCAAAGGAGACATTTTTCAAAAAAACGTTTGTCAAAAACCAATTTTAAGACTGAAGCACCGGAGAGAAATAAATCTTAGTAATATTTTTACTAATTGAATTTTATTATAGCTGCTCTATCCGGAAAAGTTATTTGGATAACCGGAGCCTCAAGCGGCATTGGAGAAAATTTGGCAAAAGCTTGTGCTAAAGTAGGTGGCAAACTCGCGCTGTCTGCAAGGAACCAAGAAGAACTAGAGAGAGTCAAGCAAGAATGCATTAGTAAGAAGTTGATTTTATATATTTAATTTAACATTTATTATACTGGAAATTTAAAAAAAAGACAATTTTTTTATTTGCAATTAATTAATTAAAAATAATTTCTTTGAATTTTTATTTAGCTTGCAGAAAGTGTTCCATGATTTTATGAGAATTTTGGAAGCTTCGATGAAAGTTTTTCTTGATATAAAAATGCTATGTTATTTTTCTCAATCACTAGTGTGTTTATTTATCATATTATTTTCTTTCCAGAACTCTCTAATGGAAAGTTAGCAGATGAAGATGTGTTAGTGCTTCCTTTTGATATATCAGACATTGAAAAACACCAAATACTTTTCAATCAGCTTCTGAGTCACTTCTCAAAATTAGATATTCTGGTGAATAATGCTGGGCGGTCTCAACGCTCTGTGTGGGAAGACATTGATATCAGCGTTGACAGGAGTATATTTGAACTGAATGTGTTTGGGCTGGTAAATTTGTCGAGGATAGCCGTCAAATACTTCTTGGAAAGAGGAGAAGGCCACGTTGCTGTAACTTCCAGTACGGCGGGCTATATGGGAGTTCCGTATTCTGCTTCCTACACAGCAACGAAACATGCTATTCACGTGAGTAACATATAAATAAATATTTTGACAGTGGTTAAAAGGATGGAATTTACCAATAATAATGCTTAAAGTGCTAACGTTAATTTAGTAAATGAACATATGAAATACTTTATAACTTAGTGATGAAAATTGATACATTATTAATCTTTTTCAGGGGTATTTTGATTGTTTGCGGACAGAAAAATTAGCCAAGAACATAGTTGTGACTGTCTTCTGTCCAGGGCCGACAGTCAGTAACTTTTTGCAGGAAAGTTTTACTGGAAAACCTGACGAAAAATACGGTCAAACAGTCCAGGCCAGCGATAAGAGGATGTCTGGAGAGAGATGCGGCCACTTGTTTGCTGTTGCTCTGGCTAATAAACTTGATGAAGTTTGGGTCGCCGTGTTTCCGATAGTGCTGCTATCTTACCTGTACAGTTATTTCCCCAATGTCCTCACAAGGTATGTAAATATAAAAATAATAGGAATTAAAAAGACGGTAAAATATATTTAAGATTATTTTTTACACAATCTTTCTTACCGAAATATCTTTAATCTCAATTTCTAAATTTATATTTTCTTATTAATCAGAATTTCATTAATGTGAATTTCAGACTGATTGTATATAAAAATGATTTCAGGATTATCAAGATTCTTGGACCCAAGTATTTGCTGAAGTTAAGAGACAGCAGAGTATCTATGAAAGTCAATTAAATTTTTATAAAAAAAATGCATTCTTCATTGCGTGACATCATAAAATTATAAATTGCCAGCAAATAGACGGGTTTTGAAATCAAATAATATTTTTGATATTATTGTATGGATATTTTTATAAGTGTTTTTTTGCATTTATTATTAATGTTTTATATTTATTAACAGGCAACTCTAGAAATGTAGGTTGATTATTAGTAGCGTGTAAATTTTATTGAACGCTTACTGTAGGATTGTTATCCTCATTTCAAACAATTGCACAGGTGAAAAATCAACAATTGTGATTTAATATTTTTAAGCTAACTAAAACGCACATTGTGGTTACTGACTGAATATTTTAAGTTCAAATATTGCCAAAATATTTTTATTGCAAGTCATTTATTATGTACTCTTTTTTATAAAATAATAAGCTTCCTATTTGTATATTATTTTAAATCACAAACTAATTAAAAAAATTAAAACCATACCTTCCAACACTTGTTATTTAAACTTACATGACTTTGTGAAAAGTTACAACTTATAAAATATCAATTTAGGATAATAATTATTAATTAGTAAATATGTCACATGGAGTGCAGCGATAAATTGCAAGAAACAATTGCATCTGTCCAAGTTTGTCTTCAGAATTTTTCATGTGTACAGGCAAGTCACAAAACCTGTATCAGGAATGATTTTCCTCAATGGGCTCTCTTTCACTTATGGTCATCATCAGTATTTGTTCACACAACCACAGTTAATCTATTTTTTTTTTGATGCTATTGCAAGATAATAAAAAAATAATTTTAGCTTAAAGTTTTATTAAATAATATACAAATGAATTACTAATATCTACCGATGTCTGTTAATTTTCTCCCAAAACTTTTTTTCTTTCTTCTTTTCCTCGCATTATAGCAGTCTTGAACAATTTACAATACAGCTCAATAGAAACAGGAGAGTCATCATTACCAGGTACGGGATACGTAATAAGTTTTGGGTCAGAGTTAGAATCAACGATTCCTATGGTGGGTATTAACATCTTAGCACTATCTCTTATGGCCGTGTGAGCAGAAAGAACAGTATTTAGAGTGGTTGTAAAAATACACAGATCTGGCAACCTTGTAACGGCCTGAAACTGATGTCTGGAATTAGTAAAGACACCACCTCTCCAATATCGTGTGTTGGAATATTCTCCACATTCTTTGGCAGTCTTCTCAACAATGTATGCATTCTGTGCACTTCTGTGAAAGAAGAGAATGATGCCTCCTCGATAAGCAACGTGTGCAGTAAAGTTCAGGGCATGTCGAAGGTGTTCAGCTGTGATGTCCAAATCAAATATAATATGGCTCATTCTTGAACCGTAGATATAGGGCAGCATCATCTCATTCAATGAACCTTCCTTGTGACCGAGGTGAACGCGGGCATCGAATAAATCTTTTACAGTAAAAAGATTATGAACATTAAAATAGTCAGGGTGCTGGATAGGGTCAATTGCAGGCATAGCCACTAAAATATAAAACAATAATTGTTAAACTTGTTTGTTTGTAAGTAATAAGTTAATTTCAAAATTCTAAAAACATATTTACTACCTTTATTCTCTGGGGTCTCAGGTACTTTTACTTCAATTTGGGTGGAGAAAGATTTGTTCAAATAAGAACTCACTGGTACTCTTAAGAACCGCGGCTTCGTGACTGAAAATACGATTTGGATTAAGGTATATAAACAATTTACTTTTTTATTCACATTAATAATAGAATACAAATTAATATCTATTTGAAGAACGAGTAGCAATGTTTATAAAATGAAATTATATATTTACATTATATGCAAATATCAATGGATGAAAGAAATTATTTGTGAATAAAAATAAACTTACACAGCAATATGGCTTGCATTGACATTTTTACTGTTTAGTATTCTCACTTACACTTAAAAATAAATCGACTGAAGACAACAACTAAATGAAGTTAACCTAAAATATAAATATGGTTTGACATAACATGTTATATGACTAGTGTTGCCCACAACTTACGAATTTAACAACATCTAAAATAAAATAATTATACATATATATAATTATTTTCGCAAACTTGTAATAAATAATTGCATTAAAAATACGTACTATGCGTAGTAAGGTTATTGTAAGTTTTTTAAATTACATTTTGCGATTTGCTTTCCGCTATTGCAAATATAAAAATTACGTCACTTGTAATGGCAAATTGCAATGGCTCTCAAAAATATTTATAAATAAATGTTTGTTTTATATTTATCGTACAAAAAATTAATCTAATGTAATACGTGATATTATTTGAAATAATAATTATAATTTTTCCTTGAATATTATATAAGTCCCTGATATTTTCAATTGGCAGCCCGTGTCGGCGATGTGTTGATAGTTTCGTGATATTGATGTGTTGGCCACAAGTTGACAGATGATTTTTTGCAACTAAAGACACATTGGATTTTTATGAGGTTGGAAATTGTAATATTATTATCAAGTTGGTGAAACAAAAACAGCAAACATGGTGTTAGCAGACTTAGGGCGTAAAATTACGTCCGCTTTACAATCCTTAAGCAAAGCGACAATAATAAATGAAGAGGTTGGTTTTTACTGTTTTTTGAAGAACATATGCCTTTTTATGTATTACTCATAATTATGTATTTTGAGTGCAATAAGTGGCTATTTTGCTTTCTAGGTGTTGAGTTCTATGCTAAAGGAAATATGTGCAGCATTATTGGAAGCCGATGTAAACATTCGCTTGGTGAAAAAACTCAGAGAAAATGTAAGGGCTGTTATAGATTTTGATGAGATGGCAGGAGGACTGAACAAGAGGAGGATGATTCAGTCTGCTGTGTTCAAAGAGCTTGTAAAGGTTTGTTCTCAATAAAATACTATGCTTAACATGATCATATCGTTTACACATGTAATGAATAAGGTCACGGTCTAGGTGACACATTTTACTTTCTGGGATATTTTTTAATGTAAATTTTATTATATTCGAGAGTGCTACTAAACTTATTCTTTTAAATTTTAACATGCAATTTGATGACACTATCCCTTTTAATTTTAAAGTATATACAATGTCCGTAGTCATTTCTTTTTTCTTTTTGGGTTTTGGCAGTTGGTTTTCATAATATTTTGATTCCAGCTTGTAGATCCTGGAGTGAAACCTTTCCAGCCGGTCAAAGGAAAACCCAACATCATCATGTTTGTCGGTCTTCAAGGATCCGGTAAAACCACAACTTGCACAAAGCTGGCTTACCACTACCTGAAGAAGAACTGGAAGTCTTGTCTGGTGTGCGCTGATACATTCAGAGCTGGAGCTTACGATCAAATTAAACAAAACGCCACGAAAGCCAGAATACCTTTCTATGGAAGGTATTATACAAATAATTTTATACACTACCAAAATACAAGTAGAATCCAATATCGTTTCACATTTTCCTGCCGTAAATAAGAAAAACAAAAACCTGTAGTAAATATACCTTAATGTTATCAATAGTATAACAAGTTTAAAATCTGAGCTAGTAGCTTTATTCGTTGGCCAAGAATAAGCTTTATATATTTAAGTAAAGAAAAAAAAACATGTTAAATATTACCACCATTGTATTATGTTTTTCTCGCATAAAGAAACAGCAATGCTTTATTGCTTGCATACTTCCTTATCTTTTTTCCATTGTTATGCTCCGAGTTTAACTATTATTACCTGGTTCATGTCTTTTTTATTATTTCAGTTATACAGAAGTAGATCCTGTTGTTATTGCTCAAGATGGTGTCGAAATGTTCAAAAAAGAAGGCTTTGAATTCATCATCGTAGATACTAGTGGTCGACACAAACAGGAAGATTCTCTTTTTGAGGAGATGTTGGCGGTTTCAAATGCTATTGTAAGTCATTTTGAATTCTTTAGCTTATTTAAAACAAATTTACTTTTCAATTACTGGCATTTAGTAGTATTAATTCACGCAGAATTTGATCTGCTTTTAACTCCAATTTTCTTTCTGCACAAGAACCCTGATTTTCACAATATGCCTGACTTCAGAAACTTTCATGACATTTGAGGTCCGAATATCTTTCTTTTTCATTTGATGATAAAATATCAGAGCATTCACCGAGGGTTTAAACTATGTTTTTTCCGATTAATTAAATGATAGTTTTTTTTTTCAGAAACCAGATAATATAATATTCGTAATGGATGCAACTATTGGTCAGGCTTGCGAGGCTCAAGCTAAAGCCTTCAAAGAAAAGGTAGACATTGGTTCCGTCATTATCACCAAATTAGACGGTCATGCAAAAGGAGGAGGTGCCCTTTCAGCGTAAGTGTAAAAGTATATAATTGAACAATTAAATATTTAATCTCCTTTTGTCTATAGTTGTTTTAAAGATTTTTATTGCTGGTGGATTCAAGGATTAAAAGAGAGCACGCAAGCGCACTGAACTTTAATTAAAAAAATCTGTGTAATCTTTTCAGTGTTGCTGCCACGAAGAGTCCAATTATATTTATAGGAACTGGAGAACATATAGATGACCTTGAGCCATTTAAAACAAAGCCTTTCATCAGTAAACTGTTGGGCATGGGTGATATTGAGGGCCTCATAGACAAAGTTAATGAACTAAAATTAGACGATAATGAACTTTTGGAAAAAATTAAACACGGACAGTTTACGCTTCGTGACATGTACGAGCAGTTTCAGAATATCATGAAAATGGGACCATTTTCACAAATCATGGTAACGTCTTGTATTCTATACATTTGTGAACAACCTTATGATAATTTTTAATTCGAGTTACTTGTAAACTTACATGTCAAAGGCTTAAATATTTTTGTTTAACTAAAGCCTCTTATCGATTTCAAAATTGACACTGTAAATGTTGCGTTGACAAGAAAATTCTTTTAAGTACAGTTAAATAACTGTCATCTTTAGAAAATCCATAATCCTTGAAAAGATATTATATATATTGAATTTTCAATAAAATATAACTTGTGGAGTTTTTCATTGGAACTATTTTTAGGGCATGATTCCTGGTTTCTCCCAAGATTTGACATCAAAAGGCAGTGAACAAGAATCAATGGCTCGTTTAAAACGACTCATGACAATGATGGATTCCATGAACGATGCTGAGTTAGACAACAGAGACGGGGCCAAACTATTTTCAAAACAGAATGGAAGGGTCATCAGAGTGGCACAAGGAGCTGGAGTAACCGAAAAAGAAGTGAAGGACCTCATTTCGCAGTATACCAAGTTTGCTGCTGTAGTCAAGAGAATGGGAGGCATCAAGGGACTGTTCAAAGGTGGTGACACTGCCAAGTATGTCAACCAGACGCAGATGGCGAAGCTAAACCAACAAATGGCCAAGATGATGGACCCCCGAGTCTTGCATCAGATGGGAGGGGTGTCGGGACTTCAGAATATGATGAGACAGCTGCAGCAAGGCGCCGGTGGCCTCGGGGGTGGGCTGTCTGGGCTAATGGGTGGCAAATAGAAATAATTACAATAAATGAGTGAAGGGTAATGATTGATTTTAATTACATTTTCATTTTTGTAAAATAAATACTATCAGTAAACGAGTATTGAAATTGATTGCAAATTATCTCATATGATTTGTGATATTTATATTTGTATATTTTGATTTTTTTTAAGAAAAAGTTCCACAAATGAAGCATATTTCTTCTGTATTATAGTTTTTTTGTTTTACTTAGCATTTGCTAGTAAATATTATTGAATTGTAATACTTGCAGGCATAATATTAATGACTTGTAAGACTTCGTTTTCGGTAAACGAAAACCAAAAAACCGATATTTAACTATGTGAAGTCATATGTTTAATTAATATTGGAATTGAACTTTTGTATTGGGAAAATATTATCTTTATTTGAACGTAGGCTATAAATAAAATAATTCTAGTATATTGTGCAGTTTTATACAACAGATTTGATAATAAATAAATAATACTCTTTAACGCCCATAATCTGAGAATGATTTGTTTTGGTGATTTCATAAAAATCGTCTTAATTTGTTCGGGCTTGAATCTATGAATTATAAATCACTGTCCAAATATTTTGTTTGGGCATAGGTTTATGCAATTTTTGTATTTTATAACCCTAGTAATTCAATTATTATTTTACACCTGTAAATATTATACATATATTTAAAAAGCTTGCATATGTCAATTAGTTAATTGATTGCAAAAAATATGTTGTCAACCTGCGATTGGATTTTATTAATCCTTATTAAGACATTAATTTTCATATTTTAGTTTCTAAATAAAGCGATTATGAATATAATTAAACTTTCTCCTGTCTGTATAAATGCCATCCTGTCTGTATAAAAACTTTATGATTTACAAAAATTGAGAATGTAATAAAGAATTCACTTTAAAATTACATGATACATTTATTCTTTTCAAGACATGTATTTTTATTATTTAACAAACTTTACTTTGCTCACAAATAGATTTCATGAAACACCATTTTATTTCATTTTTAATTATTTGCTTTGACTGGCAGAATGTAAGTTAAAGTTGATGAGACAAGTAGGATTAATTTATTTGTTTGTCATTATCGATTATAACTTAAGTCAGTCCTGTATTTGTTACTGTTATGTTTTCCATCAGGTTTGATCACGGCGGGTACAAAAACAACAGAAATCGTGTCATATCTTTATTGAGTATAAAATGAGCATATCAGAATTGTTTTACCAGAAAATAAATAAGTGTCCAAATATTTACCATTGCACAAGAGGTGCTGCATGCTTAGTGACAATCGGAGAAGCGTACGCGCCATACGGGCTATAGGAGTAAGGAGCGGTGTAAGCAACTTGAGAGTAGGCCGGAGCAGAGTAAGCTAGAGGAGCGGCTACTTTAGTGACAAGAGGAGAGTTGAAAGATTCTGTAGTAGCATAAGAAAGAGGTTTGTTCACATAAGAAGTATAGTAGGGAGCTTCATAGGCGATCGGGCCAGAGTAAGCGGGGACACCGCTTACATATTGGCTCGGGTAGGGTGCAGAATAAGCCAGCGGAGAAGAGTAAGAGACGGGGGCGGACTGGACAGCTGTGTACGAAGGGTAAGATTCATACGTGGGGTAAGATGCGGCCACATACTTAACGGGAGCGGGAGCAGCATAACCGGAGGCTACGTATTTAAGAGGAGCGATGCTCTGGACGTCGGTCACGACTGGTGTCTGCACTTCAGTAACGACATGGGGAGCCACAACAGGTGATGGGACGTGAGCAACAACGGGGGAAGCGATGACTTTGGTGCCAATGGGCTCGCGCTGCACGACAGCGTTGAATCCATTAATGTCATCAGCAGTGTAGTCTACGGTTCTCTTGGTGCCGTCAGGGTCGACGAGGGAGTAGGATCCCTTGACGACGTCCCCGTAGCGTGTCTCATGCTGGCTCTTGAAGTCTCCGGTGCTGGCGTCTTGGACGTCGTAGGCGTAGGCGTAGTTGGGCGGACTGGGGTCGAAGTCGGCCCTCACCGCGGCCAGGGGCGCTGCGTGCAGAGGCACCACACTCGCCCGCGCCGCGCTGACCAGGGCAGCGACGATCAACAACTGCAACAAACCACAACTTAGTACATAGCATTCAAAACTTTAAATGATGGTGTATGGTGTATGTGTCCCTTTTTATTTTTTTAATCGCACGCTTTGTTGCAACAATCCACGCGAATTTTTCAGCCAATGGGGTGAAGGCATTGTTTGTTACAATTCCCGCGTTGTTTCCGTTTTCCATCTTGAATTTGTGTCGACGCCGCGCTATGCTCGCTGTGGTGATTATGTGATGTTTTTAAGTGATATTTTGAATGTTATTGTGTAATTTATAGTAGAGACATTCAAGTGATTAGTGCTCTTGAGTGTTGGATCGTTTGTAAAGCTGCAGATGCTCGCGCCGTTTAGAAAAATAATGCACGGAGTATCGGTAAGGTTTACGATTATTGTATTAATTCTACCGCCTGTGCTTATAAATTAACATTTATTTGGGGACTAATCGCACGCTTTGTTGCAACAATCCACGCGAATTTTTCAGCCAATGGGGTGAAGACATTGTTTGTTACAATTCCCGCACGGTTTCCGTTTTCCATCTTGAATTTGTGTCGACGCCGCGCTATGCTCGCGGTGGTGATTATGTGATATTTTTAAGTGATATTTTGAAAGTTATTGTGTAATTTATAATAGAAACATTCAAGTGATTAGTGCTTTTAAGTGTTGGATCGTTTGTAAAGCTGCAGATGCTCGCGCCGCCAAGAAAAAGAATGCACGGAGTATCGGTAAGTTTTTCGAGTATTGTATTCATTCTACCGCCTGTGCTTATAAATTAACATTTATTTGGGGACTCTAAGATTGTACTCGTATATATCATCATTATTGTCAAATTTTATATTTAATTATACAATACGACAAATTTACTTTGAAAATGGCTTGATTCCGATTACGACATATTGTGCAATAGTTTTGATACATTATTTTTAAGATCTTTGTTTTAGAAGTTTAAATTAGTATTACATTATTTAAGTATAATTTTCACAATGTATTTTTGCAATATCGTTAAGTACTTCTATGATTTTGATGAGTAAATTTTGACTATGCTCTTGACGTTATATATTTAAAACAACGCATTATGAAAAACTTATTTTTTTAAAATTATTTGTTTATGAAATTGTGCATATTGAAATATACACGTAGTTTAAAATTTAGCTGTCACACAAATTAAAAAATATTTTAAAAAAAATCACTTAAATAACCACGAAATTTTTTGCACAGAATTTAGTAGCACTAAAAAAAAACTTTTTCAGAGCAGCAACACTCAAAATATACAGGAAGTTCGAATTTCAAATCGTCGCCAACGCGGTTCGTCAGAACTGACAGCCCTAGTAAAGCGCAGGAAAATGTTGATAATATCAAACAGTTCCGCAGAATGTTATACCTTGAATGCCATTCTGAGTCAGTCGTGTCGTTACAGATCTCGAATGATGCTTTTCCAGGCTGGCACTGGACTTTTATAGCGACTCTCGGGTCCAAGTTTGGCGAGCGACCGCCTTCCTCGGGCCGCCCACGCCGGCGTCCTTGCTCGACAAAGAATTCGCGGATGTCGAATATGGACGAAAACGACGATCATTTATTTACGCCGCACGAGGATGTATAAATTAATATTCCGATTAATGTGACTTAATTGCTGTGTGCATCCGGATCGCACGTTTACCTGCAATGGAGACGGTGACGATTGGACATACTGACGCTTCTTCATTCATTCGTTTTTCTTCGAGCATTATGAATATTGATTAACGGTGCAGTGAACGTTTAATTATAATTAATTAACATGTTTATTAATTTTACTTATAAACTGAGTAAATCTTATTGCAGGTGATCCTCACTTGTCGGCGTTAAACATAAATTATTTATTTATTTTTATGGAAATTGCAAAGATCGTGAAGAATTTGATATTTACATTATAATGAAAATGTCTTTTTTGGGTCAAGATTTTGACTTCTCTCATTGCTTCATTTAAAAAATATACACCAACTTAGAAAGCGATGCCGTTTATTGCATACTTCATATGTGTTACGATTGTTTCTTTGGTATTTTTACCTGTGAAGAAAACTCGACTAGTGATGTGTATTATTTTACAAGAGCAATTTATGTTATGAAGTATCGGTAAAAGAAAACCATTATCCTAAATCATAACTCTCAAGATGCTCAACACGGATTCATCTATAGTTGATACTTAAAAGTAAGTTCATTTAAGGTTCATTTAACGTATATATATATGTGTTCTGTATGCAGTACATGCATTACATGCCTACCTTTGACAGGCTTGTGTATATGCTATAATAGGCTTGCATGTAAATTTATATCTGCGTAAAACGTCGTATCTACCTGCCCCTATTTATATTTGCGTCACAGCCAAAAAGTTAATTGAATTATAATATACGAAATAATTTAATTTTAATAAATTAAATAAGGTATCCCAGAAGTGTATTGAAGCAATAGTTTAGAGTGGTTTTGTATTTCATATTCGTAATTGCAAAAAAATGGAATGAAGCACCCAAGTTTTTTGCACCAACGGTGGTAAATTAATTTGTGAAAGATATTGTTTGTACACAATTATAATGAAACGAACCTCACTTATTGAGATAATAAATTTTAATGAAGATAAAATAGGCGATCCTTTTTCTAGTATTTATTACATAGCATTTGAAAAAATAAAATAAAAACTGTCACAAGTCACTCCAACCAACTAATTTAACTAAAAATTAAAATACTTTATTGATTTGGAGCATGGATTAAATTGATTTTAATTTTTAATTATTTGTCATCGGATTGACGCTTTTTTAGGTGCTCTAAAACTATGAACGTAAATATTATTTATTTATTATACAAAAATATTATGATTTTGCAGCGTGTTATTTTTTTCAGCTTAAATAATAGTTCGTTTATGAGATACGATTTAGTCTACCATAACAAATTTACCTTCTGCGTTTCCTGGCAAACTGTCGCATTTCCGGATTAAAAATATAATTATTGATTAAAATAAAATATGATTGAGAGTTTAACAACTTGAATTATGATATTCTCAGTTACGTAATATTTATACCGATTACACATTTTCACTTTCTGCTTTCGTCTAATCTGCGGGGTTTTGGGACGTCATCTTAGTTGCCTAATAGTTTTAGGATGCCTGTAGATTAAATATTAAATTAATTAATCATAATAATTAAAAATCAATATCTTTAGTGTGGAAACTATGAGTAGTATAATTTGTCCCTTCTGATGATATCCATCATAGTTCCCGTCATCCGCTAATGCCCTTCCCTATAGTAACCCGAGTTTTACTATCACCATTAATCAAACGGACAAAGTTCGAAAATCGAGTGCCGAATTCGAAATTTAAATTTTTGAAAAATTTTGAAAATTGTTCCAAATTTGAAAGTATTTATTAAATATTGTTTTGATATTTAAATGCAATGTATTTTTTTTTTGTTCCGTGTATCCTCCCCCGCGAATATTATAGTAGAGCAAACTTACTTGTTTTACCCATAAAGCATGAATTTTTGATTATGTAATTTAGGATTTTTATGCATTATCGTGTAGGAAGGTTCATTATATTTATGGGTTAATTCTGTTTCTATTCCCCCACAATAGGTAATTCTGTCATAAGTATTCCCGAATGAAATATAAAGCAGCGTTGCATGTTTTTTTTTTCAAAAGAAATATTGGGTTTTCCTGCCGTTACTCTCAAAATAAATTACGAATAAGATAATTTTGCCTTGCGTTAAAGGTTATTTATTCATATTGCCAGCTTCTAGACTCCTACGAAATATTAAAATGTGAAAAGAAAAGCCATAGCATTTTCAAATAAATAACATTTTGTATTTTTTTCTTATTTACAAAATGTTTTTTATTTACAATTCGAATGCACGTGAAGCAATTATTGAATTTTATTTTATTTTTTTATTTTTTACCACGTATAAATAAACATGTTTTTTTTCGTAATTACATGTATGTATATAAATAATCAATAGTACTAAAATTATTCTTATAAAGTAAGTAATAAAGTCCACTTTATATGATTTTTTTTTTGTAATTTTACTAATACGCATTTGATGTTCAACAATTAACCTTAAAAATGTAATTCAATATTTTTAAAAATTATTTTGATCAATTTTTTTCATCTTCAGATGCCTCTCCTCAGAGGAGGTCGGTGATCATCTCACTGAACATATTTCTATGTCTGTTCATGGTTTTCTTAGGGGGGATTGCGTAGTCCTCGAATCCTTCTACACCGCAGTTTTATGTCTGAAGAAAAGGTCTGTGTATTGCTGCTCCCCAATTGTATTATTAAACATTTTTTTTTCTTCGAAACCTCTGGCATTTAGATCTGCTATTTCTTCTGTAGCAGGCTGCAGAAACATTGGTAGCAGCCCTATAGCTCGACAGGGTACTTCCCCTTCCACAATCATTCCAAGTCCACTACTCCATTACTGAACCTTTTACATACGCTCAATAATGGCAACCATGCACAAACAACACAATGGGAAGAGCGGGAGGATGAACGATTTATAAGAATCATTACACAATTTAAGTTTAAAATTTTGATTTAAACTTGCCTTTCTACTCAGTTGCCACCTGTCAGCCGATATAGATATAACGTTTACTTTAGCAACAGATAGTTAAAATAAATTTAAAATTGTACCACAGTTACTTTGAGTTATGCTTATGAATTGAATGTGAAAAAATACGCGTGTAAGGGAGAGCAGTAAACCCAATTCGTTGACCTGCGCCACACACCAAGTTTTTGTCTGTTATTTCTCATTTAATTCAAGTTATAGGAATTCACATCATATAAGCTTTGAACCTGTTTAAATAAATCCAGAATCTAATAAATTCACACTCCGATCTTCGCCTAGGGCCGCTCAATCACGAGTCCAAAAACCGATATTTTAATTTGCGAGTTCAATACTGTTTGAAAAAATATATTCGTACCCTTATTGTTTATAAAATATAGATATACGCTATCAAAATCTAATATAAAATCAGTAATATCTATTTGTAAATTTTGCCTAGTTTTAGTAACATTTAAAATTCGTTTTAAAATGTCATACAAATGAATCAGCTGTGTCAATAAAAACACAAATCTAAGAACGTAAAAAAATATTTTTGCAGTATATAATGGATCGATAAAGCTAGATGTTTTTTTATGTTTGCAATTTTATAACCCCAGTCAGTGTTGGCCAGAAACTCATTCATTATTTTCTTTATATATACGGTGTGTGCATAAATTTTTTCAGATTTTTTCGTGAAATTGGAGTTTTATTATAAAAAATTGGTACAATATATTCTATTCAAAGTATTGTCCATCACTAGCCACTACTTTTTCCCACCTTTCGGGCAAATTACGGATTCCATCCCAAAAGAACTGTTCGTCTTCTGAAGCCAAGAAAGAATCAAGCCAATTATTGATACCCCGTTCGGAAGTGAAGCGTATTCCAGAAAGGGCATTCTGCATCGATTGAAACAAGTGGTAGTCGGAAGGGGCAAGGTCTGGGCTATAAGGCGGGTGAGGCAGAACTTTCCATCCACTGTTTTCCAAATAGGTTTTAACCGATTTAGCAACATGTGGCCGAGCATTGTCATGATGGAAAATTACAGACTCGTGATTACGATCTTAAGAATTTATTAAAGCCGTATCTACGCTTATTTACAATTGGTCCTTTCATAGAAAATAAATAGCAAACGACAGTATCGCCAGGGCGAGATATTTATTGCCGGGCTTAGTGATCTCCGCCCGCGCGGCTCGCTGTCCGAGATGAGATCATTCTCGTTTGTCAAAAGAAAACGAAAAGTTATTCTCGGGTAATAATTCAATATTTATTTTTGTTTTCAAATTTCGCGAGCGACAAAGGATCGTTTTACACGACGTTAAATCAAATCTGATATCGCGGACCGCACTAACTAGACTCGCGATAATTTACGAGTGGGATTTCATTTTGACGTAGCCATATTTTTAATATTTTCGAGTGATACAGATACTTTCGATCATTCTGCTTATTTATATTAATAATCTCACACTAATGACGATGGGTTTTTTTTTGTATTTCAAAATTTAATTTATTGCTTCTTAGTATGTAAGTCGAAAAAATGCAGACGTATGTTTTATTTGATTTATAGTTATGCTTTTGTAAAATATAGATTTTATGTTCTACGTGAAAAAAGTTTGATTAGTGTATTATTAGATACAAGTAAAACTTTACACCGTATAACTGGGTCCTATTTGTCCTATGTCCTGCAATTTCAGTTATCACCAAAAGTAGCATCCTTCGCCAAAGAATCGTCCAAAGCGCACGATACGTTTTTATCAGTACTGAAAAATGCTCTAGCTTTGTCAAATGACATCATTTATGGGGTATTTTCTGTTATTACCAAGAATTTCACCCTTGCTTATCGGACAGTATCGGTGAAAACGGATGGTGTTTTTTTTATATTGATTTTTCAAATAAGCTTTAAATATTCAGAATAACATCATTGCAAGACGATGTTATATATATATATAAATATGCGATGTTTTTGTCATCATGAACTGCATCTTTTGTTATAGTTCCTGTAAAAACGTATTTTAATCCGGCTATCCCCAAGAACTGTATCATTCAATACAGAACTGGTAAAAACGGTGACAGTAGAAATATTTGCGGAAATTCAATCATTGCTTAGATAGAAAATGTAGGGGAAAAATTTCAGGTGTTTTTATGAGGAAATTGACAGAATTTAGGTGTTAATTTTTATATTTTTCACACTACGGAGGATGTGGGCGGTTAACCTTTTCCTTTTGACCTTTACCAGGAGCCACGCCCGCTGCAGGTCCTCCAGTAAAAGCGAATCCATGTTGAACACAAAAAGTTCCCTTGTGCTTCCAAACTTTCTGGATGATTGTACTGTAATTGCATACTAGCCTGGGAAGCTTTAATTTAATTTCCGAGATAACAATGTGCATGATATATATACTCGTATATATAAATATATGTAAACAAAACTATTATATCCTTTCACAAGTCAATGCCTGCGACTTTGCTCTCTCGATTTGAAAATATTTTTTTAAAATTAAATACATATTTGTACAAGAAAGAAAATTAATTCGAGTAGTTTGACAAGAGCAGGTTTTCTATGCGAAATGTTAAAATTTAAAAGTATTGATTTAATATTGCCAAATTTGAAGCATTAATATTTTGTTAATAAATTTGCTCAGTATTCTTGATTAAGACTCCAATTTATAAGACAATATTGAATTTGTTTTATTTTAAAATGAATGTAAACTTTGTGGAGTATTGTTAGTAAAATAACGTTTATTCTGTTAAAATAGTTAAGTTTTCGTACGATTTTTTTTGTATATATATATTAGGGAAAATAATTATTCATATCATTAAAACTATAATTCAACAAATCTGTGATCAGTAGAAATACATTTATTTTATGTTTTGTCAATAAATAGTTAATACAAAAAATAATAGTATGCTAATAACCATGTTTTTAATAATAACACATATGGGTAGCCCAATAGCTAGGAGATTACGATATCATTTTGCTATTTGGTTGTATTTAAAATTAGTTATCTGAAATAATAACCAGCAGGTGTTCTATCATTCAGTGTTTATAAAATATAATTATATTTTTTTCTTTAAATTGAATTTGTATATCTATTTATGGATTGGTCAATCAGATGCGTATTTATTACCCATTACGGGTTTATTATATTATTACTAATATGATTAGGCACATTAGTTCATACATAAAAGATGATTTAAAGAAACTCTCAGAAAACTATCATCGTGATTTGTGTGGGATTTGAACCCACATCCCCTGGCTTACATGGCCGGTGTACTAACCCTTGTACTAACGAATCACTTATCGAGAATTTTTAACAATCATACTCTACATATGAACCAATGTGCCCAGGCTAACCAATATTTAGTGATTTGCAAGCACTGGACTTTTTTGAACAAATTAACAAGTGAAGCGATTTTAGTCCCATCTGGATATTATTTTTAAAATCTATTCATTTAGCCAAGACGCGCACCATCATATAATTATGTCTATTTTTTGATTAAACGTGAATCAGTGAACGTGAATTACCCATTACGGGTTTATTATATTATTACTAATTGGGCACATTGGTTCATATGTTGAGTATGATTGTTAAAAATTCTCGATAAACGCGAGAGTTTCTTTAAATCATCTTCTATGTATGAACTAATGTGCCTAATTATATTAGTAATAATAAATCAAAATCATAGGAACCATTATAAATTTTTTCTTTAAATTGAATTTCATATGCTATTCTCGCTTCACGAGTAACTCAAAACTATTGCTTCCTGTTTGTTATACGCATCGTTATTACAAAGTTACCGAGAACATGTTGCAACCCTTATCATATTCTCCGCCAGCTCCCTCTCGATAAGGGAAGTTTTCGGTATATTAATGGCAGCGGATTATAACCGGGGCGGATGTTGAACTTTTTGCAACATGCCTTCTTTGCGGAAGTTTGTCGCTTTGAAAATGAAATCTTGTTGCTTTTTCAGTCTCATTCTGAAGTTTAAACAAACTCCCCCGCCTCGCTTTCACCTCTGGGAAATCCGAGACCGTGGACTGAAAGCTCTCCGAGACGGAGCAATGTTATTCGGATAAGCGTACTTTATTGTATATAATAAGGTTATAAGTACACCGGTGAATATAATTATAACTTTGTTTAGTTTATTGCGGTTATGGGCAGTAAACCTGAATTGAGGAGAGCTGATAAGAATATAAAAACAAAGCACTCATCGATGTGTCCGTGCGTGGGTCGGATCGGCCAGGTTCTACTATAAAAGGTGATAAACGATTTTTTTAAAAATATATACGTAAATTTTTAAAACCGTGTTTATAACATTGGTTTCTTAGGTTAAAAGCCGTGTCGATTAATTTTTATTTTGTTTCGTAGCATGGCCTGAAACCATCGCTACCTTTTGGGGACGCTAAATGGCTAAAATTAATTTAAGCATTACAGCTTTGTTTTAAGCTCAGCTTTTGGTTTGAATCTTGCGAAGCATCATAAATATTTAATATTTAAATTGTAAATACACACTATTTTTAGCTTTGAAAGGAAGCAAAAGGTTAAAAAAATATAGAAAATGGCATTATATTTTGATCGAACCTCTATTATTATTTTTATTAAATCTGTTAGAGAAATCAGTCGTCTGTCAAAATAAACAATCTTTAGTATCGTTGTAGTTTTCATATATAT
Organism: Atopsyche davidsoni; assembly: GCA_022113835.1. Taxonomy (NCBI): domain Eukaryota; kingdom Metazoa; phylum Arthropoda; class Insecta; order Trichoptera; family Hydrobiosidae; genus Atopsyche; species Atopsyche davidsoni. The sequence goes on along the minus strand of JAILWY010000006.1, from coordinate 255,102 downwards.
ATTTTTTTCAAAATATTATTAAATAAATTTGATGTTTATGAACAAGGAAGTAGGAATAAGTCCATAAACTTGGAAAATATATTTAGAATTAATTAAAACGTTTCGTTGCTGCTACAAACAATACAGAAATATCCGCGGGTGTATTTTTGATTAATTTTATCGTTTCCTAAATAAAGAATGTAACTGTTCGCATTACGTAACATTCATGCCAGAAGTCCACGCATATTATAATTATAACCATGACTAATACTTTGATATCATATTTAATGAATAATATATTTCAACTTCACAACCTTATGTGTAATTCATTTCATTATAATAAGCCATTAAAAACTGAAAACTGAAATTAATTAAAATTTAAGAGATAGTGATTTAACAAAAATAATACACGGATCTAATTAAAAATTCCTTCAGATTAACCATACACCAATTTTATGTTTTGTTGAATTTATGTAATTTTTCACCCAGGGTCCGTAGGCAAGTTTTGACTATGAAAAGGGGTCCGTGGGCCAAAAAAGTTTGAGAGCCACTGCTCTTAAAGGTCAGCACTTCCGCTCTTTTGAAGAAGTTCAAAATTCGATCGATTCACGGATTGCATCAAAAGACACATCGTTTTTTCGACATGATATCCAAAAATTGCCAGAAAGATGGGGAAAAGTAGTGGCCAGCGACGGACAATGAACTTGTAACAATTTTTTTCACAATAAATCGTCAAACTTGAAAAACAAAATCCTTGAAAATTTATTTGTGGAGGTAATATATTATGTCGTGGAGAACAAAACGAAAATCAGCCTATGACGCGTCATTAAAGCAGTGGCTTCGCACGAGACGGGTGATACAATTTTGTGTACGCCGCTCACGTGGTCGCAGCGTCGCATTACCTGTGTCGCAGTCGCAGTGAGATTTATGCGACAGGCCATGTTTGAACCAGATCGGGAGGCAGTAGAGGGTCATTGCCACGGCGCGGGCGTTATGTAAGACCGGCGAGGCTGGCAGGGACAACCGCCGCGAAGCTCCGGGGACTATCCGCCCCCGCGTTTCAAAAGCGACACTCGAGCCCGAGGGCCACATTGTTAGCAGCGGCGGCGTCAGCGTCTCGATACACAAAGAAAATTAATCTGCATTTTTTCGAATATTTTTTTCGTCGCTCGCCGGTGGCAACCATGTGGCTCTCAGGTGAGATTTCAGCGATTTGTATTTATACTTTCGAAGCGAAGCGAAGCCTGCTCGACGCCCACGGCCACCGCGCACAGCGACTGCCTCCAGCCTTAAATCACAGTTCAAACGTTCATGTTGCTCGTAAGTCTTCCATAGAAAACAGAGCCTCATTCACACAGCCTTATTCTATATCAGTTGGTTTAATTTTTCGGGTGTTGAGCTGCTTGAAGTTTTCGCCTCTCCGATGAAATGAAATGAAATCACAGCTCCCAAAATCTACTTTAAATACGCTAGACAACAAAAAAAAGTATTTGTGTAGAAATCTTCATATAAAATACCTCAAAAAAAAAAAAACTACTTATACGTGTATAAAAAAGGTTTCATCTTTAATTATTTCTATGATATAGATATCCTTAGATTATCCCATGTTCATATTAACTTGGGTTTTGATTTTTTTTGCTTATAGAGAGACGACTATTTTGCCACTTTTTTTCCCATCTGTATCGTAAAAATATTAAAAATCAAACTTACAGTTTTATTAGTACAGTTTAAAAAATCGTTAAATATAACGTTGCTATTGTTTTGGGAGTATTTTAGATTCTACGGTGTTAGTAAATCTATATGGATATTGTGGATTGACCTTTAGCTTAGACTGTGGACGAATATTATCTATCTTTATATCTATCTATCTATTGTTTCGAATGGAAAGATTTGCATTTGTTTTGTTAGTATTGTCACCGGTATAAGTTATCGGAGCGAGCAAACAGTCCCGAGAGAAGTAATAACAATAAACAACTCCGCATCATTACGGAGGCAGTATAATCGTAGGCACACTGCCTCCTTACATTCGGCATATTTTAAACTGAACTTGAACTGAATAAAATATGAAGACATGTTTATAACCGCCAGCTAAATAAAGCAGTTTATGAAGTCGATAAATATTTGGAAAATAAAACAGATAATTAAATTATTTTGCATTGTGAGTTTTGCAGTAAAGTTTTTTATTGCTTCAATAAACCTATCGTTATTCGAGTCGCTAGTTGATTTTTATTTAAACTCATAATCTGTGTGATAAACTCACAAACTTTTGGGTGGAAGCGTTCGTTAACTGCTATTTTATTATTGTGTTGTTTTTGCAAGTATTTATGTGAATTTTGAATGGTATTAAATAAAAATATCAATTGCCATATGTTTTCAATCACTTACATGAGGTCAATATGGAATTCTACTGATTAACTGATTTATATTTTTTTATAATTTGGCCTTTACATTATTGTGACTGCAATACAACTCTGTCTTAAGCCCTTGATTTTTTTTCTTTTGATGGAAGACATAGTATTTAATACGTTAAATTAGCAACGATCAAGAGATCTATGGTTTAAACATTCAAAGGACTTTTTTTAAATAAGAATTAATAATGGACGTTTATTAAGGTTTAATTCAATATTAAATCTTTGTTCAATTACAGAAAAAGCATTCACTGATGCATATATTTTAATATTAATACAATAAGGTTGCAAAGTTCGTTTCCTATAAAGTTAGTTACATTTGTACAAGTTAATGGCTTGGAGAATCCAGCGGGGTTGATGCTAAACTTTATTTAACTGTGGTAATGCTTTAAAAGTCGTACTACCCTTTATCTTATTATTATGAAATTTCCCATAAATCTTCAGTGCTAAAAAAAAAAATATTTTTGTTTATTTAATAAATTGTGGCTGTCTTTACTTTGAAATTAATATAACATGCACTAAGGTTTTGCCGTTTATATTTATAAGTCATTTAATTCATTATTGCCTCTAGACCAATTTTCCAAAATTAACCGATATTTTAAATCAAGAAATTATTGACTTTACATTTTTTCATCGCTTTCTTAGATTGCAAAAAAATAATAAGACTTAAAAAACTCCACTTTGCGTCAGTTATGTCACAATAAGTAATCAGTATTGTCAATTTTATTTGGATTTATGGCGCACTATTTTCATTTAATGATTGTATTTTTGTTTAATGTAAAGCTTTCGTTATTAATTTAATTGATATTTGTGATAGTCGTGGCTTTTGTGATCAATGCGTAGTCTATTTAAAACGTAATCTCAATGTCAACGTTGTTAAATGCTGTAAACCAAAAAACATTATGTGAAAATTATATAATGTCTTCATAGTGTAATTTTTAATTTTATTATGAAGCTGAAGGTATTTTATGTATTTTTTAACGAAACAAAATTTTTCTCAAATATTCCACAATAATAATTTGTTAGTGAGGGTAATAAACACAAGATACGAGATATTTTTATAAGTTGTTTTAGTTTTTGTAGTCGCGTCCAGGAATCGATAGAGGCAGACATCGTCTTATTCAAGGCGAGTACACGTGAAAATGATAGCAATAAATGTATTTTTTTTTCAATGATAATATATATGATGTTTTTTTAATGATATGAAACGTCGCTAATGGTCGCAAGTTGCATTTCTGTTCTCAGACGATTTCATTAAGAAAATCTAGTCACATTTTACTTGCAAATGTCCCGGCTTCTTGGAACTGTTCTCAGATTTATGGAAATATTCGCAGGTTCAGCTGGGAAAACACTTTACAAATTAGTTCTTTGTTTCCATTCGCTGAGTTTGCTTTGAAAAGAATACTAATGAATAAAATTCTTACGTAACTACTCCTTATATTTACTTTATTCATTTTTAAGTTTGAAATAACTGAAATATTTATTTTAAATTTAAAGTTAACTCTTCAGCGTAGCTTGTGTTTTTAAAGAACTTTTTTTTTAAATTACGCTTTTTCACTGTATTTGTGAATTTTAAAAATAAAACTTACTTTTGAAATGTCATCAGATTGTATAGATCTGAATATTGGAGAGCCTTGTAAATTATGCATTATGAGTTAAATAAAAAAAATAACTAATATTTTGTGTACACACACACATTATTTAAAATAACTATTTTTAGTCAAACCAACAAAACAATACAAAACATCTTTTTTCTCGTGTCATGGTCGTTCCGAACATATGTAAGTAGGTTAGGCCGAAGCAGTCGCTTGCCAAAGTGTTTGCCCTCAAATGTATGATGATATTCTGCAACTACGTACATCGTTTTGCTCAACCACCTTCCCTTTCATTATCGTTTGTAGTAAACAACGATTTAGCCAATTAAAACTTTTAATGATTATTGGTATGTTCGTATGTGTGTTGTTTTCTTAGGTGTTGAACTGCTTGAAGGTTTCAGAAAAAAAAAATATTTCAATCAGCTTGATACACGAGAAACCAAATCGTCAATTTATTGACAATAAATGTGTTTTTGATTATAATTGTCAATTTTTGTCAAAAGCTAATACATTTTTATAAGTAAAAAATATTTTAATTGAACCAATTATCTCTTTCTATTACTTCATCACTTACCTATCTTTCTCTATACTTAGCCATTTTTTTAAGTCTCATAAATGTCAATTTGTTAGACAAATCCAGATAAACCTATAAATTTTATAGTGAGCTTTTTTATACCACGTTTGTTTCTTTTCGTAAATGCTTTGTGTTTAACTTTTATTTTAGAGAATATATAGAGAATCAAATAGTTTTCAAGTGAAGTTATTGCAGTGAATATTAACATAACTTCACAATAAAACAAGCATTGTATCCTGGTGTACCAATGCCATCTAAAAGTGAATTTAAAATTTATGTGTTCAAGTAGGCAGGCGACACTATAAATCCTTTAGTTACCTTATTGCTTGAAGTTTGTGCTGTTTTTTGTACTTTTGGACTCCTTCAAAGTCAAAGTCAACAGGACTCCGAGCAAGCAAATCTCCATTAACATTTCGTTGATATAAAGTGTTTTACCTTTTTCTGTAGAATAAGACCGAACAATAAAGGATGTCGTAAAGTTCATTTTCTATTTTTGTAAGGCATTTTCAAGTCTTGGGTAAATTATATAAAATGTCAGATGTATTCAGTTTTTATATAAATTTGTATTTATTATTTTTACACATCTAAATAAAATATGTACAAATACATTAAATTTATGTTGACTGTTGTTTAATTTTAATAAAGTGTTTTTTTCTTTTTTTACAGGTATGTGATTCCTTGTGTTTTTGCTGATTCAAACATATTATAGTTGGTGAGTGTATTTAAACTATGATAAAAATATACTCTTAAACTTGACTATACACTTTTGCATTACTAAGATAAAATTCAGCTCACGAAGAGTTCTTTGAGATAACGTAAACTATTTAATAATAATTTTATTTATATAATGTCTAACTAATAAATTATACTATCGGTTTAATTATCCCCGACAAACTCAATCAAATATTTGGGCTTCACGCCTGAATATCTGAAATATGAGATCGCATAAATCGAATATGTCGCTAGTAACTAAATTACGCGTTTAATCTATAAGCACGATGTTTTGTGTAATAGGTTTAAGTTTACATTAGTGAGAATATAAATCGATAAAGCGTGTCTGTATTTCGTTAAATAAGCAATTGGATGCCTAAAACTTGACTATGAATCATACAGTTAATACATTGAAATCGATCGACTCGGCCCACTTAATTCATTTCCATATAACTGTCGCAGTTTTACATTAAACCGGTTATAATTATAACAGAATTATTGCATATGTAAAGATATCCGGAAATTAAATGCTGTATGATCAAGGCTTTAGTAAACCTTCACTTTCTCATATATGTATCACTTTAAATCGTTAGAAATAATAACGGAATAAAATATCTGTGCGAGCACACTGAAGCTGAAGCGAAATAAAAAAAGTACGTACAGACCTGAAAATATACTTTTAATGGTAGAATAGCCTCGCTTGTTGTATACGAGACGGATTATGGAAGGATGTAGGATTTAGAAGTTGGCTGGGTTGAGAAGAGGGTGATTCAATGGGGGTAGCCAAGTATGGGAACAGTGGGGTTGTTAGACTACAGCCTACGTTGAATTTGAGCAAAAACATATAAAAATTGATCTAATTTAAACATTTCAATTATGTATTCTTTACAAGTAAAATACATGTGAAAAATTTAAAATAGAATATAACACACACACTCAAGACACTATAAACAAAAAATCAATTGCAAATATTCTAGTCAATAGTCCTTCAGGGTTTTTTCCGTTTCACTGATCAAAACTTAAATGCTTCGGTATACCATTGTATAATAAAAAATACCAATATTTGACGTCAAGTATAGTTGTTTTAATTTTAGATCTAGTGTGTGCTGATCTCGTATTATTCAAGTGAATGTCTTTGTTTAACTCGACGGCTTTTGACCACGCAATGTGCGGTTCTTCCGTGAAATTTTTCATTCCTGATATAAATTAACCCACGCACAAATGAATACAAGCGGTTGTTAATTAGATCTATTGTACTATTTTTTATTTGTCAGGACATCTGTTGATCTGTCTTTTTACGAAAGCTATTTTTAGAATCAGCAGGGCAGGGCATTTAAGAAAAAATACCTCAAGAGATATAAAATATCCCTCAGAAACAACACTGACTTCTTGCTGTTTGTTATTCAGTTGTTTAAACTGTGATTAATTTAATTTTGTGGATATTTAAATCACGTCATCGTTCAATGTCAGATTACGAGTAGGTGCATTATATTATTTTGTATGACACGGATTCGGCTTATGATTGAAATCTTGTGCAGTAAGTGTATGTAAATTTAAAAGGACACAACAAAACAAAACATTTTATTGTTATTATGCAATATAGATTTTCGATAACATTTCACATGTGAGATAATAATAAAAATAGTTTTTTTGGGGGCACAGATATTGACTATTTTCGCTACCGTTGTTCTACTACTAAGCAAGTATTTTAATCGTCGTATACAAGCTTAGAATCGATGTACTCATGCTTGCAAATATTCTTGACTTTAATGCTTACAAATTGCAGCATATTTGTATTTTTAGTAACTGTTATCGTTGTTCGTGTAATTACCGAATAATAAGTTTGCATTTATTTATGCAAGTGTTAGTAAGTTTAAACACCTTGTAAAGGTTTTTTTTGTCTTTTTAAAACATGTTATTATTTTTTAGGTAAATTTGTGAATACATTTGATAACCGAATGTTAATATATTTGACTGTAACATTTTATATGCTTTATGTTCTTCACCGGATAAATTCTCGTCTTGTCTATTAAAAGGGAAATATAATTCACCTTCGAATGGTTTCGATCTTTTAGTATATTGATCTTCTTATCATCTTCATGGCATTTCCTATTATGTTTATTAAGGGAACTTCTAGTTGTAGCATATTCTACTTGTGTGTGTCTGACTTATGGACTGCTGTTGGTGGGCGAGTTTTTACCACTCAACTACTGGTCTCTCCATACAACTTCCCACTAAGTGCTTGACCAAAGGACTTGGTTATTCTCAGTTGTACGAGAAACAAAATAAGATGTCAATTTGTTTATTAACCCATACTAATATCTGAATTAATTCGCTGTTTTCTATAAGAAATAGAAAAAAATAAGTAATGATCAATAATTACGATACGTTGAATTTTTCTGAGTACTTTCTGGTAAAGTGCTTATAGGTTTTGTGTTGTAGATTCTAGTTGATTTATGAACCGTGCTTTTTTTTTACAAAGGTTGCCCAAGCCTTCAAAAAAGTAGTTACCGATTGTAAAAAAGCAAGGTGGTTAATATATCTGTGTTCAAATAATCTGAGTTTGGATTTCTCCCTTTTAAGAAAATACCTTAAATTTGCTGAGATACGGTTGAAAGGAAGAAAACACTTTATAAAAAGGTTTTTATAAAAAAATCTACCTGCTTCGGCTAACTAACGCTGAATAAACAGTCGATAAATTTAATATATTTTAACTTCAAATTTAATCATAGTGAAATTAAACTGAAATATTTATCAAATAATTTTGAATTCACGGCATATTAACAAGTATTTTAGGTATCGAGCTTTAATAATCTTATCAATCAGATTTTTTTTTATTGAATAAACCATTTATATATTAATTTAAGTTCATATCGTATAAACCAGAATTAAGTCCCCTCGGTGTAAAGCTTTCGCTCGAATGTCTATAAACCCGCTTATTATTTATATGCTGAAATGCTCTTTGTTCGCCTGGATTGTAAGAATTGTTTGTTTGCTCGTATTCTCGGATCATTGTTGGAAAAGGTTTTGTCGTTTCATAAAATTCTCGAACCACTGCACTGGGTTTGGATACACTTTGGTTTGTTTTGTGTTAACTGAAATTCGCGGATTTGCTTTATTTGATACAAATATTCCCTTTTAAAATACAGGATATATATTCTATAAAAAGTTTTGCTTGTAATTTTTCAATCAACTATAACTTATCACGATTTTTAAAAATTAATTCAACCCTTCTTACTTATTTAAAAAGGACGTTTCCTGACTATAATTTGCAGATCTTTTAAAATCAAAAGTTCTCATACTAATTTTTGAAAATCACAATATATAGAGTGTCGTCTATTTTTCAAAAGAAAATTAATAGCTACAAATTCATAGCCTTATTTTTCTCACTTGTACCAACATTTTCTTAAGTGGTATTTGTAGAATCTCATTTGTCTTGAGCCTGATTATCTACTTGAAAAATATATGCGTAGGTGTACTTTAATTTAAAAAATATATAACAAACCTCTTTTATACGTATTGGACTCCGTCCTTCGCGGAAAAAAATACATTTGCTCTTTTTTTCAATTAGGCGTAAAAGTTAGAACTACAAAGTTTATAATATCTTGTGTAAATAATAAATTAATAATATTCGGATGATTATATGCGACCATCTGTATGCTTTGATTTATGATCGGAAAATTATGGGTTGGGCATTTAAATTTACATATTAATCATGATCAAATATTAGTTTATGCCAGTGCTTACTAACTACACACAAACCTTTTGCAAGAAATTTCATGCTTAACTGGTTGAATGTTTGAGCAAAACGTGAATAGGTTGATTTTAATTGGTAAAAGTGGAGACCGTAGAGTCAACTCCATGATTTTGATAGATTATCACAATAAACTTAATTTTAATAATTTTATTTTGATATTTTGGTATATTTTGCTGCAAGATTTAAGTAGCATTATTTATTTTAATTGTAGATCCGAAGATTTCACAAATGTCTATTATTTTTCATTGAAATCAATAAGAGATTTGAACAAGTGTTCACAAGATTGCATTAAAAATTTAAAAGGACTTCAACTAGATGAATTTGCATTTAAATCTATCAAGCTTTATAAATCTTTGCGCTAATAATTATGATGTTTAAGATGCAAAAATTATTTGGCCTCGTACGGACCGCAATTCGTTATTTGATCAACGCTGGAATTAATTCTTGGATCTAGTCCGGTTTTGTGATGTAATTACATAATATTATTTTAGATTCTGAAATAGATTCAACAGTACAATTATTGTGAACTTGAACAATATGGCGTTCGCCCACTTAGCAATAAAAAACAATGCATCTCAGCATGTGGGACTTGGTACGATTTATGAATGAGCAACCACAATGGGTTTGAAAGCCAGCAATAAAATTAACAATCTGGGATTTTAAAATTATTACTAAGCATTTATTGAAGCTGAAAAATAAATACACATTTCTTTAATTCACCAAAACTATTATTCACACAATTTGAAAAAATTAAGTCATAGATAATTACAGTGTCTAGTCTAGTTTTTCTCATAATAAAAGGCAATCACTAAATAAGCTTTATTTATTGCGTAGGCATTTGAAAGTAATTGGATTCAAAGTATAAATAATTGTGCATTTATTTTTTTTTAGAAAATTGATAATGAAAAAAATGGGGTATAAAGCGAAATGTCGATCTTAATGTTTTTTTTAATAATAAGTTAAAAATAATTCTTATATTTATTATTATCAAAGGGCAATTAACTTTTATACTTTATTTAAGAGTGAAAAATTAGTTTTGATTTTTTCAGGTGTTAGAGTTTTAAGGTTTTTAGATAGTATTTTGCAATATGGTTTTTATAACTGTAAAAACATGTAATTAGTTTAAGCTAAATATCTTTCTATCTTAAATTGTTAACAACTCGGTTTTGTTATATACCTTGCATCTTTTATTCATATTTACTTAAATTTTCGATTCGCTGTGTTCTTTTGAGTTATTTTATCAGAGTAACGGAAAGTTTTTGGACTAAAAAATTATTAATAAGGATTTGCATATGTTTAATACTTAAAACTTATTCTAAAGTTTTAAAATAATGTTTAATATCCTTAAATTAAAATTTGAACTCTATAAAACCCGAAATTGTATGGCATAAAGAATTTTCAAATAATTGAAATTATATTTTTGAATGACTACAATTATAAGAAAATTAAAGTGTGGTACATAAAATATAAAAGCTACGCATTCAAAGAACTTTTTATCGCTTTGAAGCTAGAATTAATTCATAATATTTACTGAACTGAAAAAACTAATTTTTTTCAACATGATTGAACCCAAATTAAACTCAAAGTAAAAATATAAGTACCTTCGTCATAATTATAGGAAATAGTACCTTCTTTGAATATAAGACGAGTATAAGTGTATTAATACACTGTATATATACAATACCTAAAATCAATGTAAAAATATCACCATTGGTGAAATTTGTATTTTAAAATACTAAAATATATATAATTTTTTTAGAGGCATAGTATTCGAACTTACACCTACTGATCTTCTTGACCACCACACCAAGGCCTTGTAGATAATTATAATCGTTTTCTGCAAGTGTGTAACAAATGTATCTATTAGATAAATACTTATTTGATGACTCGTGAACATATATGGATACAAAATACATCTTAAGTATTTATTTGAATTAGAAGAAATAAGAATATGTATTGTGTATTGTTAATACAAGTAGTTTTAAAAATCTGTTGATAAATGTTAGATGAGTTTTCTAGTTGTTCCACGTGGGAATCGATCGTCTAAATTCGGTGTAGAATAGACCTTTATTTTAGTAATTATGGATAGGTCAGGTAAGGTAAGGTTGGGTTAATCTTTAGTCACAAATATGACGGCTAATCACCGGTTCGTTTAGCTGATTAAGCTGTCTGTTGTATTTCTTTTGTGCTCTTGGCCATTTTGCACGCCGAGCGTCGTATTGTTCGCGTAACCCTCGACTGTCCCCGCATTCCACAGTATTTCTTCACGAACCGTTTAATTCCCAATTTCGAGTCACACGGTTGTGCTAGAAAAGCAAATGTACTTTCCTCTTTTATGCGTAGCGGGACTGTTGAACGCCACAACGGTGTACGTCACATTTGAAAATAAAATTATATATTTTTCTTTTAACCGTAAATCGCGCCGCCAACTTGCAAGATTTTTTGATACGCGTGTAAGAGGCTTTAATAGAGTGTTCAGTGCACGAGTGAAATCAAAGCTCATGTAATATGAATGAGAAGTTTATAAACGACACAATTAACCTGTTAACCAGGCGGGACGTATAAATACGTCCAACGTAAGGTAGGACGTATGAATACGTCCTTGAAATATGATGTTGCGCCCTGAAAAAATATATACGTAGATGAATCTCTTTTATTATGGAAATTGAATTTATCTTGGAAACAATATACGAGTATATCTACTAAAAAGAGTGAAAGCCAATCTGGATACGTACAAAATAGAGTCGTTCGACATGTCCTAGTTGTATGTTGCGTAATTCAAAAGGGAACTTCCCGGTCAACAGGTTAAGAAGCTGCAAGTGGAAGAGCAGAAGCGATGACAAGTATTTTTGGCATGTCATGTGTTTAGTATTTTCCTTGTATTAAAAAAATCTGAAAGTATAAATTTAAAAAAAAATACTCATAAGTAGTGATGAGATTCTTTCTTTTTGAGCTTGGAGACAGTTGATATGAATTATAGAATTAAAAAAGTCAAGTACGTGGTTTTGCCCCTGTGCGCGGGCCTTGAGCGCGCTTCTTGACTAATAACCGTACGTAATTGCCTGGAGGGCGTTTGTTTTCTGTCAAACTCCGTACCCATGTACATACATAATCAATACGTCGGAGGCTTCTCGGAAGACTCGCTGCAACCGAAGTCTGTATAAGCTAGGGAATATTTACGCGAAATACTACAGTGCACTTTTTGAGCAAAAAACACAAATTAATCTTCATCTTTTAGTGCAGTGCTTCTCAACGTGGTCCCTGCGGACCCCAGGGGGTCCTTAGAAAATTAAAATCGATTTGGGGGTCCCTGAACAACGTCAGGGGGTCTGATATAAAATAATTAAATTGCGACACATTTTTATTCATATGGAAGTTAAAATAAATAACAACGAATACATTATTAGCGATGCTTGCGTCCAAAGTAAAATATAAATATAGACAGGTGCATAAAACACAAGTAATAACAGGCATCGCGATGAGTCAGGTAGGTTTATACAGGAACGCAATAGAGTCGATACTTGCACCTACTAGTCTATAATATGAATTTATGTAGCTTTTCAGGCAAGTTTTGACTATGAAAGGGGGTCCGTGAGCAAGTTTTGACTATGAAAAGGGGCCCGTAGGCCAAAATAGTTTGAGCCACTGTTCTAGTGCCTCACTTCATAGAAGGTTGGCGTTTCATCGAATATTTATTTATCCTGGCCCAGTCTCACTAGTTCGGCTGTACTAGTTTTAAGACTCTTTCAATGATGGGTATTTCATTGTGCATGCATAACCAGTTAAATGTTAAAGAATCTCACAAAACAAACATAAAAATTTCACTTTCTCAGCCGGAGTACTTTCAAAGATAATCTCAATATTTGTATTAACAACTCATATTAACTTATCTCTATAAAAATGTTAATAACATGTAATTGACTGTGCAAGAACAAACGATTGCAGTCCAAAAGTACTATTTATCACATTTCGCATTAATATGTGCTTTATATGAATAATCACAAATTTGTGCAATTTAGTATAAATTTTGATAAGCCCAATTAAACATTCAGCTATAAATACAGTACCGATATTCATATTATAAATACAGCGGTATGTGGAGGACGGAACGTTGCAAACAATCATGAAATATAACTATGTCTGGTATGCTAATAACAACCTGACATTTATTCAATACAGGGTGGTTAACACATCATTACAATAGAATTTATGGATGTATGTATATATAATATATAAAAACTTATTTATAATTTTTTTTCAGTTTAATTTTTAAGCTCATGAATATTATATCTTAAAATTCAAATTGAATATTATAAATTCAAATTGTTACAATAAAACTTCTGTAAATACTTATTTATTATTTAGTAACCAGTTCTTGCTAGGTAATCATATTATTGACCAAGAGTATGGATTTAATAATTTTCAAAAGTCCGAGATAATAAAACACGCATCTAGAAATAGTGTTTATTTTTATTTAAATATGTTCAATTCAAGTGTTAGTTTATGAAACACCCTATTGTCGTATATTCGGCATTATTCATAGTCGTAGCACATTATCTTTATAACATTGAATGTGAAACTCCAGTAGTTGTTGTTTGGTACTGGGAATTCCAGCAAGATCAACCGTTAACCTCTGTGAGGTTCTGCAAACTATTAATAATACATGCGAACTTCGTTCGAGATCAAGTTTCTACATAGCGATGAGATGGAAATTTGCTGTATATTCTGATAATACCAGACATTTCAACTACGGCGATGCACTGAAGCCGTTTCAGCACCAAGTTCGACAATTTTTATTCATCACCAACATTGAAATATTTTACTGCCTCCAGGGTCAGCACTTTTTTTAAATTTCAGCGCATCCGTTTCAGTATCAAATCGATTTGAATACTTGTCCATTTCAGTACCAAATAATTACCATATCCATTTTATATATTTATATAATAATTGCAATGAAAGCATTAATTGATATTGAATTAGTTATAGGGTTATATTTATAAAAATAAAAATCTGATTATTTCGCCAAGTTTAAAGATAGACCCAAAGTTTGTTAACAACTAAATTGTGAAGCTTTTTTTTTTCATACCATTATCATCATCAATTAAAAACAGTTACGTTTAAACAAAATTGCTTTAAATAGTTTTTGTTTTAAATTACACACGTTGAAGAAAATAATATTACTTGCGTCTGAGAGATAAGATTAACCCTATTTTTTTTTATTTCTTTGTTGTTATTTTATTTACTTTTTATGATTTGAAATAAACGTAACTTGAAACTGAGCCAAAGGCACTTTAGAGACATCATTGTTCAAAGTAGATTTTTTAAATTATTAAGTTTGAAGCTGAAACTGGGTTCTGAAATAACTGTAAAACAATAGTGCTGAAACGTGCCAGACCCAAGTTACCGCTGTGATGTTAAAGTTCACCCTTTGTAAGTAATATTGGCAGCTCATATCCAGACAATAGTGAATTGGTTATTCTTGGCTCTCCCTCTAAGTTGTTGGAGAAGTTTCGATCGAGGAATAATTCCGAACTTAACCCTAGAATAAAAATACAATGACGTGGTAAAGGTGTGGGCGTACGAACCTTGTGCGTAGGCGATTTGCGTCATATCTGATATCTCTTTACGTTTCTATCTGTAGATATTTGTTTCTACGTATATTTATCTAAAAATCAAATGTGTTGTCAATTTTTTATATTTATTCTGGAAGCCGAAGACTCGAAACTCAATAAAAAAAAATTTCAAGGCACTTTGTCGAATTTTGTCTCAGTGGACTGGTATAATATTTGTAAATGTAAAAGTTTTTTGTATCAGCAATAAATAAAGAAGATTTAAATTAAAATAAGTATTTTCAACATAATTGCTTTGTGAAATCCATAAATTGTATATATTGTAAGTTAATTGTAGCACGAAGGTTCCTTGGCATTTTCAACGCATCGATAAATATAAGAATTTTATGAAAACTTGTTTGCATTATCACAAATCAGTTCGGATCGTGCTTTTTACTGAAGCCACATCTACACAAGGCCCGAGGGAGTTTAGAGCTGAGTAATTTATAATATAGAATGTAAATTAACACTACACTAAGGTTTATGACAAGAAATATTTTAATGAACTTTCTAATACCTTTTTACAAGTATTTGGATGTTTTCTGTGTTTATTTTGAATCGCATTAGGATCTAGATATTAAAAAATTATCAAAAGTCCACATCATCTAAAGAAATCTTGGATTTCGAAGTTCAATGCCTCCGGCGTTGTGTATGGGTGGCTCCGATGGTACTCAGAACCAGATTTGCAAATGTGATGTGAAAATCAAGAGTAAATGAACTGGATCCGCGTTCTTAGTACATACGTTCAGGACTATCCCCCATCGTTGTTATGGTCATATTATGGTTTATCATGTACCCGACCACGCAAGAATTGGGGCGTACGTCACTAGTGGGTTTTTCTTTTTACTATTTTTTATTATTTTTTTTATCATTTATTTATTTTAACCCACAATTCAATGTAACACCGCGAAAAAAATAGCTGATCGAGGGAAAAGGGGAAGATAAATATTATCAATGAATCATAAGTGTTTTAGTAATTGTATTTAAAGAGATTTTATTAACGAGTATTCTTCACGCACGTTGTATTTATATATGTCGATATTAATTTTTAACTGACTTAAGTAAGTGTGACTATATATTCAATATCATTAGATTTATATAAAGTATGGTGTCATCAGAATATACCAACCTTAGCTCTGTTAATTGCCGAGACGTAGATTAAGTGATATTCAAAAAAATTCAAAGCCTACAGGCTTACTATCTACTGCTTATTAAAAGTAAAATTAAATAAAAAAAAAAACTGAAAATTAATGTCGCAATTCGCGATAACAGCGTTAATTAAAAACTATTATCTTGGCAATAAAACAAGTAAATAACGAGAAAACATTTATATGCAAACGTTTTAAGTAAACTAGCTCGTATTTATATTTGCAAAAAACGTAAACATTGTTAGAATGCTTGTCATATAGATTGCGAAATGTAGTCGATTCCATATAAAAGGAAATTTATGTATGTGCCCAGCCGATGGTGTCATTAAGTAGGATATACGCTCTCGAATATAGCAAATTTGCATGGCAACCCTGTCGAGCAACGTCTTATGGCGGAGGATGGACCAGTTAATAGGATTATACGACTGAGAATATGGGGGCAGGTTCAGCTCGGGTGATGGTCCTTGCGTGCTTACGAATATCTTTATCAGAGCTGTTCGACTTATCGTCTCCTGCATTTATATTTTATATTCCTTCAAACGGTATTTTTTTTTGCTTTTATTTATAAAAGTTGTCTCCAGGTGGATTAAGCACTTTCAAGGTAATTTTGTATGACATGTAGATTTTTTCTTCCTATATTAAACTGCGGTGGGACCCAACTACACTGTTTTCCCCTTAGAAAACTATAAAAAATGGCTCAGCATAAATATATGCTCAGTTACCTCCACTGATGGCTTTCAATTATTGAAAACATTAATAAAAAAACAATTGTCTATTAAAACTTTGTATGCATGAATTTACTTTGACGACAAAAAATAAGTATATATCGTGATAAATGAAACATGAGTAAAATAAAACGGTTCCACAACAATTGATTTCACTTTATATTGAAAGTAAGAAAATTTAGATTACAAGGTTTTTTTGTAAGATAACTTATATAATATATAAATATAAACGAAACATTTCTTGCATCTGAACATCTAAAGTGATTTGAATAAAGCATAACTCAAACCTGAATGTTATTTTATCCAATGTAAATCGTTGTGCTGAAAGCTGTGTTGACAGACAAAAGCAATTGCTGAGTTATCTTTTGTTAAGGGTCGATGACCTCTCGATGATAACCATCTGTAACAAAATGTAATTCAGAGATTGGAAAGAAAAAAAAACAGTTTTATTCTCACTCAGTAGATGTGTTTACATTATATACCAGTTATAAAATTGTATATCAATATTAAATCATATATCATGTTTCATATATATATATTTATACTCATTACAGATAAAATCACTGTAACACCGATAACGATTGTTCTATGATTATTTTTTAATAATTATATCTTACTCACTTTGAATTTTATAATTGCCATTCCTTTTAGAAAGCGATCGATGATTTCTCTTATTAATTAGTCATAAATAAACACTTATATTAATATTTAAGAAAATCCATAATATCACGTGGCGCCATTAGCGCATAAAAAAATTTATCGTCAACTCCAATTCCGGATGTGTTTTATATGAGATTTGCCGGTCACCTTGAGAGTTGATTTCTGCTGTCGTTTGCGCACTTCTCTGGCAATCTTGATCCAAAAGATACAGTTTCCGTCACAAAATAGACAATTAAGTCGAAAAATAATTAGTCAAAAAACATTTGGAAATAATAAAAAAACTGTGGAATTTTAGATAGGCGGAGTGAAATCGACAGCTTTGCCAAAAACGAAGCATAATTTATTCAGATAATTTTTTGATCGTTGGGTATTTAAATTAGCCTCGCAAGTAGTTAGTACGTTTACTTGTTCGGGCTCCGGTTTAAAGTTTGAGTTAATTTTTTTTATAACTTTGTATTCAGATATTAAATAACGAATATCTTCTTTTTTTTTTTTTTTCTTAATGCGGATTGTTTTTTTATTCGTATTTTTCTCAATCGGAAACGTGAAATTGTCGTTTAGTGCGTCCAGCTGTTTGCTTATCTGCCTCTTTACTTGCGGTCTTCTATTTTTACAATAGGGTGCGGTTTAAGACTTAATTTTCTCAGATTATCTGAGCGCGTGTGTCTCAGTCGTAAAATAAAAAAAATGTTAAGATACGTGATATTTTTGAGTCGTATGTGACTTGAGAGATGTTTTGCTGTGAAAGAAGCCACTTGTTGTACTATTTTTGATATAATATTTTTCAGAGTTGTTAGATGATTAGGTACGTTAATTAAAAATATTAATACATAAATAGTGTTTTTAACTAGTTTTGGTGTGTGAGTTTGAAATAAATCAATACACATTTTTCTTTTGATTAAATTTAATATTTGACAAATTAATTTCATTTAAATGCATAAGTCTGTTAAGACGAGCTTTTTTTTATATAATATACTGCATCTTTGAGCGCCAAAGCCAGAGCATACGAGGAATTAATGACGTCACAGTCGTGCCATAATCCGCTTTTCATCTTATCGTTTTAAAGCTTTTGAGTTTAAGAAGCTGTATAACTATAAAATTAAAAGCAGCTTATAGTGCCATTAAAACAAAGCTTGACTAAACCTGCATATGAAAATGGCTTTGCAAAATCGATAGTGTTTTTCGTTGAACCTTGTGTATACCAAAACTATTTTTTTTGTAGACTTCCGTTAAATATTATATTAATGTATCACTAAAAAAATGTGTTATTGTCACATAAAGGTGCTCTAGGTCTTGATACGGATAAGTAAGCGCATCGTATCGCTGATCTTCACTAGCGTGTAGTAACTAGAGATCTACCACTTTAATTTTTTAAAGTTTTTATAAGGGTTAATGTTTAATCATATAAAATAATCAATTGTGCCCCATAACGCGATATCACTTATCAAAGAGATCCTTTAGGAATTCATACAAAATAATCATGTTTTCTATTTGACGGAGTGCAAATATAATACCATTTATTTACTATTTTATATCAACAGGAAATATGAAATAATACGCAGAGATATTGTTTTTTTAAATATTTTTATGATATGTTCTATACATTCAGATGCATGTTTTGCTAAGTATTAATATTCAGTTCAGTCAATTCAGGCAGTGTAGTTTTTTTTAGATAATATGCTTATTTACCATTGGGAATAGGCAGCAGGGACTCTATAAGAGATGGGAGAAGCATAAGCTAAAGGAGAAGCAAATTTAGAGACAATTGGAGAAGAAATGGCAACAGGAGCAGAATACGAAATAGGAGAAGCTACGCTAGAAACAGCATACGGGGCTGCTGCGTACGGCAAAGGGGCAGAAACTTTAGTCACAAGCGGCGAAGCATATCCGGAATAGACAGGAGCCGAATAAGCGAGAGGAGCTGCTACGTTCGATAATAAAGGGGCACTGTACGAAGAAGTGGCTGCGTAAGACAGAGGAGCAGGACCAGCCAAAGCAGAGTAGGCAAGAGGAGAGCCATACGCAACGTTGGAAGCATACGCGATGGGACTAGGAGCAGAGTATGCCACAGGAGCTGGAGCTATAACTTGGGCAGGGGCTGCGACGATGGGGGCACCGATCGGCTCACGCTGCACGACGGCATTGAAGCCGTTTAGTGGGTCAGCTGAGTACTGGACGGTGCGCTTGAGGCCATCAGAGTCCAGCAGGGAGTAGGAACCGCGGACGACGTCGCCGGAGCGGCTCTCCTGCTGGTTCTTGTAGTCTCCGGTGAGCGAGTCCTGGACGTCGTAGGCGTAGCTGTACTGCGGACTAGGATCGTAATCGGTGTTCACAAAAGGAACCACACTGCTGCTGGCCACCGCCACGATGCAGGAGACGAGGAAGAACTGAAACCAGCATACAATGATTCGATTATGAATGATTAAATATTCTTGATAATAACTGACAATGTCTTATGTTTTCTTCATCATCAAGTGCTTCTTCTCAGAGGAGGTTGGCGATCATTTAACTGAGCATATACTCATGCTGAACCAGTGTTCATGGTTTTTTAAGGGGAAAATAGTGTATTAGGTCCCTGGGTTTATCTACACAGCAGTTTTATATTGCTGCTGCCCAATAGCATTATTATACAATCCTTTCTGGCGTTTAGTTCTGATACTCTTATGTTTTAGTCCAACTATTTCTAGCTAAATTATCGTGAATACAAATTTAAAAAATTCAGTAACCTTTCCGTAGGTTTTTTTTTTTAATAAACCCTAACGATTTCATTTGTGTAAGAATTATCGTTAGCTTGACAGATTTGCACCATTATTGGAATTAATGCCCGGCGATGGTTTTCGTTGCGTTTACGCATTCTTCACAGAGCCGGCCTCTTTGCTAATTCATTTTCCTCCACCCAGAGGTCTCGGTTTCATTATTCCATTATTCTGAACGAAATTCGAGCTTACTGAATTTACTGAAAACGTGACCGCGATTGCGTCGCGACTAGACGTATTTTGGGATTGAAAATTCTACCCTCACTGACGTCAGACAAAGTGTTATTTTCGGCATTTTTCTCTCGCAAGTAAAATAACGCCTAAGGGTAGATTATGAAAAACTTTCGTTGTTTCACTATTATTAAACGAATTTTTTTTTGTCAAATTTATAGTATGATGTGTTATAATACATACTACATACATTCAAATATTTTTACGAATAAATTCATATTAAATATGATTGAAGAATTGCTTAAAAATCCATGAAAAATTATGCCATGTCGTTATATTATATCCAGGAGCACTTATGAGGTTTAGGATTGAATTTTAAAATTAAAGCATAAACAAATCAATGTTTACTTTATTAGTCCCGTTTTTTACACAAACAAAATAATACATATTTTTTTAACGAAATACAGCTTTTTAGAAACGAAACATTTTTTATGAATACTCCATTTTTAATTATTTTTTTTATCCGTGAAATTTGTAACAAACATGTTTTTGTTAAAATTCTAGGAATGCCCAATTTAGAAATACTGCTTCCACGCATGTGCTTTAAAATATTTAAACTGAAATAAGTAGTCAATTTATTTTCTAATGTGGTACGGAATATGGGGTACAGATTTTAAGCTTCAAATCCACAGGACGTAAATTCAAAACTAAAAGGGTTAAAACGGCAGGCCCTCGCATATATTTTATAAATTTAATGCTGGCATTTTGAAATTTATTTATGTGATTAACTAAGAGGGCTTAGGGCTCTAGGCGTATATTCCATCTACCCTATCTTTTGTATATTCTATTAGTAATAGTATATTTTTAGTTGTGACCAGATTTAATATTTATAAAAAATATATATTTTATAAAATAATGGATTTTAAATTAAACTTTTTTGGTATAATAAAAATGTAGTAGTACAGCATTATAGAAGCAAATTCATTCCGACAGTGATTTTTTTGACATTATAATACAAATATATTATTTTCAAGTATAAACTTTAAAATATATTTAAGTATAAATATTTTTTGCAAATGGTAAGCATAATTACCAGTTATAGCAAAAACGTTGATTCACAATGTAAAAACGGATTTTAGACACGCAATTATATTTCTTGACAATTTTTAATATTTTTAACTCTTGTAAGTTTATTTATATAGCTTAATATTTTGTTGTTAGAAAATACTCAAAGGTGTTTATAATATTACATGAAAGTGATGTCCACTGGTTACAAATATCTTTGTATTACAGAAATGAAAATAACTAATGACTAATGTACTTTTTCGAAGCGTTTCGTATTTCTATTTAATCTGTGTCTTGCGTTTATTTTTTTATTATTTTTAAATCTCTTGTGCGATTTGATTTTTCATTGTTATGTTAGATTTAAACTCATGCCGAAGAAGTGTCGCTTTGCAAAGCACTTGGTGGCCGTATTATAATCAGCTAATTAGCATTACAAAAACAGGTCAAAAATGACCATGGCTTTAATGTGTCTGACAAATGTAGAACAAGAGATTCGTTATGACTTGCTAGACTTTGAAGATGGATTGATTTTAGGCATGCTATTTTTCAAAACAATATGAAATTTAAAACTGTGTTTAAACTGAAATATTTTTGGGAAAACCATATTTCAGCATTTTTAAAATGAAGCGTTTCAAAATATAAAAAAAATATTCGGTATATATTTATAGGTTTCATTTGGAGTGATTCCATGATAACATGAATTGAATCTTATTTAAAAGATAAAGACTTTGTTTGGTTAATTTTTATTTTGACTGTGTTAAAAAGGTATTGCTCTTAATTTGACTTGTTTCAAGTCTATTCTTACAAAATAGTTTTCATTGAAACTAAATAAATTTTATTATTTATTGAAGATATGTCCAGTTTTTTTTTAATCTTTGTCGGAAGGCATTACTTTTATAAAAAATAAATTTATTAAAATATTAATTAGATGTATTAAATAATCATCATACGTTTAAGATGATTAATGTATGTTTGATCATAGAAAAAATCTAAATTAACAAAGTAAAGCAAGATATACAGTTTTAAGGGTAGTTAATACAATATTTGTCTATTTTGTGGATTGAACGTCAATCAAGTGCGTTTTAATTACTTACTTATATGATTAGGCATATTTTTTCACGTATTGAAAATGATTCAAAGCTTCAAAATTTTACATATTGATTGTCTTGGGCACATTGGTTCGTGTGTAGATTATGATATGTTAAAAATTCTCGATTAAAAGAGGTGACTCGTTAGTACAAGGGTCAGTTCACCGGCCATGTAAGCTTGGAGATTTTTTCTGATAGTTTCTTTGAATCATTTTAAATATGCCTAATATTAGTAAATACAAAATTTGTTAATTCCACGTACCTTAAGCGCCATGTCTGCAGTGCTACCAGTACAGCAAGTGATGTGACAGTGTCAGGTCAGTCCTGACTTCCACCTTATATACTCTGCAATTACTCACAGCACTTGAGCATAACTAATCGAAGGTCTCACAACAATCAGTAACTATTGAATCATTATTGGCACAAGTCCGTCAGTCAGTCAGAGGGCACGTGGAGATCCTGTTTCTACGAAACGTGGTTCTCAGAGAATTTTATGTCAATTAATATATACACGTAATTGCGTCATATTTTTTTAAGCAAGCTTCCGTATTTTAATAGTTTTTTTTAACCAGTACCTAGTTTATATATAAGGTTTAATTGTTTTATAAAAAAACCTGTAAAATATTTATTAGATATATACACATGCGTCAGTGTATAAGTTTGTAATTTTGCTTAAAAAAATGGGCGGTTAATTTTTGAATATCTTTTTTTTAACTGCTGACTGTCATACTGTAGAAAATATGCGGAAAATAAATACAGTAAACAATTTATAACAATGAATATTTGTGAGAATATCATTAGAATAAAAATTCGTTAATAAAAAATGAGAATGTACAATCGTACGAGCGTCTTTATACATATCCGATAAGGCTGTGCGATGTTTTCCTTTAATTTTGTTTCTTTGGCATTTCTCGTGTTACCTATTTGTGGACAAATATCTCTTTCTCAAAGGAGTAGAACATCATTTCGCATATTTTTACAAAGCTTTAATATTTTTTTAAACTTCTGAACATAATTTTTTTTGATAAATTACATTTGAAACAACGAGCAAGCAAATCACTGTTAATACAGATGATTTATTTAAATTTTATACGTAATAGTGACATTTTCCTGTCAAAAATATTTTTGAACTCAAAAATAGTTTGTGTATTCAAAAGGTTCATGAAATTCAAGTTATCTTTTGCTCGCCTGAATTGCAATTTTTAGTTTACTGTAATCACTGTTTCTCACTGGGAAATTTTTATCAAGATCTAAATCTAAATATACTTTTATGACAAAAGTGGCAATTTTAATAAATGGTTCAATGAAAGTGTTTTACTATTGGATCTATTTATTTATTATTTCACAATTATTTCTAACAGTGACGAAAAGTGTAGAGTTAAAGAGTAATTTTATTGCCATCAACTAAGACGGTTTCTTTTAGTATCAAAAGTGTTAAAAATATGTTAAAACAAACAAACAAAACAAACTAAAATTACAAAATCATAAATTTTGTCAAAATGTGTTGGTATTTTAAAAATAAACAAATTAAGATTTTTACATACTAATCTATTATTAATTTAATGTAATTTACGATTATTGCCACCTTGGTAGAGATAACATGTGTTGTCCATTGATTGAGCCATGTTGCTTATCGATTTTAATTAATTATACCACTAAATTATTTATATTGGTTCTTCATTATATTCGGTAAAGTATGCTATATCGATTAAATATTTTCCGCATTCTCAATTTAATCGAGCAGTCGATGGGAAACTCTTTTACTTAAAAAAATTGACACATCATTTGCAGATATTTAAAACTTTTTTTGTTTAAATACAACACATGAGAAGACATTTGCAACTATTTTAAATTATATTAAAAAATTGATTTATTTAGTAAGGACTTGCGACGTACATATTTAAGGCCGTATTAGAAAGATTTCTTATATAGATGTAATTTATAAAATAAGTGATATTTTTTTTCTGTTTTTCACTGTGAAATATGCTATTATTTTTTTGTCTAAATGTAAATAAAATGTTTTTAATATTAATTTATGAAATAATAATTCGCCTTCACCACTGTTCTGTGACATTTAATTCTCCGATATTCAATGTCATTCGGTTCTTTTAAAGGAAGTGCGTTAACTATAATACAAAACACGTTTAGGCACAAGTTTAAATACGAATCGACCAAGTGAAATAACATCACAGTTATGACAGAAATAAAATGCGCAAATGCATAATTTTATTGAATATTACTAATTAATTAAAAAAAGCCACCCAAGCAGTGAAAATAAATACGTTAACATTAATTTTAACTGCAGTCTTCCAACAAGCGATAACTGATGTTTTTTGAAGATAATATTTGCATTCTGTCAGTCTTCATTAAGTTGTATTCGATATAGACCTGTCCTTTTTTATTTCTGCTTTTATTTATGATGGAATTTCTGCCTCTTTAAACATAGTAATTACTTGTCATCTTTTTGGCAGATATATCAGTCTCTTGTCTTACATGTCGTTTAGTATCTGCCTGTAGTTCTGACGAAACTGAAGGTCTATGTGTGTTGAACTTTATATACCTTGTCCCTTTATTGATTAATCCAGTTTGTTCATTAATATTTACACACATATGATATTTATTATGCGACGTGTGTTTTTTTATGTTATTTTTCGTGGTACAAATTAAAAGGTCTTAAAAACTAAGCTTCGTAATTAAATTAAATTTGATTTAATGACAGTATTGCCATATAAGTAAGCGTTTTGTGACTGGTTTTCAGCTCTATAGGCTTTAAAATTATATGAAATTAAAAGGCAAAATGTGAGATTTGAAACTGTTATTTTTCTAAAGTAAGTAAGTAATTTAGTAAAGTAAACTCTGTGTTGAATTAATTAAATTATAAAATTGTTTATAAAAAAAGGTATGCAAACCCATACTTTTTTTAAAATACCTATATTTATAGATGTTTAAAATATATATTAAAGATTCAATACGTAAATAATAAAAATGTGTGTTATTTAGCATGAAAAGAATGCTTTAAATAATGTTTTAGTAAAAAAGCAAATCTTGGAAAAACTACGAGTACAAATATTTTATTGTCTGACTCTACTGAAAATTTCCTAAATTCAAAACTGACTTTAAAAAGTAAAAAATAAAGCCATTAAAAATACTTTAAATGTTAATGTGACTTTTCAGATATGTTTATTTAAATAAGTAATCAAGTAAAATTCACAGGTAGGGCGCTTTAGCGGTTGAGGTACCTGAGTTATCAAATATCCATAAATTGTTTCCAGTTTTCAAATTACTTAATCAAAGATCAAACCCAACAGTTGACATTTCACATAATTGACGATTGAACGCAATTTTAAAACGCTCCTAATCTGTTAAACTCGGAATTTATTGCCTCGACTAGGCCCAGATATAGATTTTGACATTTGCAGAATGAATCACTTGTCTGGGAACATTTTTTATTCTCGCAAGCTGTGATCTATATTGAAGTGTTTTTTACTAAAAAAAATATAATAGATCCTACCGTAAACAGGTTGTTAAGATCCGCCTATGTGAAAATCTAAGTTATTAAACATTCCTGAGTGGGAGAGCAATTAAGAGGTAGGTTGACATGTGTTTCTTCGTACGAACGTTGTTAACACCCCAAAAACTTGATTTTAGTTATATGTAATGTTTTTTTTTTTTTTTTAATATTTAGTCATTTTAAACTGATTCGAAGATTTTTTTATTTATTAAATACACACTGGTTAAAATATTCAAGACTCACTGGTTAAATTTGTAAATTATAATATATCAAACAAAACACATTGATTTATAAGTAACTAGGAGATCGTGGTAATATATAGTTTTAAACGTTTTTGCCTTTTAAATCAAATGCTTCTGAATATCAAAGGTTGGGCCCTTAATATAGGCCCATAAAAAAACAAAGACATTAAATACTTGAGAGTAGGCGAGCACTTAAGATTGCCTTAACTATGTATAGAAGTTATAATTTACGATTATATAAAAATAATGGTTTTGCTGTTCTCAGATTTTAAGTATTTATATTTATTTAGATTTTTATCAAAAAATTAAAATACTCAAGTAGCTCTGGATTTAGTTTTTGCAAGGATGATTGTTTCCAATGTACTTATAGGCTAAAATTCTATTTATGATTGATTTAAGTTAGTTAAAATCTTCATGTGTTGTAAATATTATAGTAAATGCTCATATTTGTCAACTAGTATCGAAAAAACTAATGATAGTATTAAAAATTTAAAAAAATTAAATTTTGTATCAAAATTAAATTAAATATTTTATTAATTGATATACATATATTCATGCTGCTTGATGCACGACAAACTGGTTAAATTTGTAATTCTCCATATTAATACAACAAACATGAATAGCCAATTAGTTGAGTGGTTACGAACATTACTACTTGTGAGTACTTTCGCCTTTCAGGGGCATTTTCAGGTTGGAGTATAGTAGACGTGCACACGTAAATCTGTATAAATTCCTTGGATTAACAATTGCATAAGTAATCGAGTAGAGTGACGTCACGCTCTTCGTGCAACAATTTCACCAGAGCAAGCCGTGACCGGTCGAGTTAGTTAATATTCTGCAAGTAAACAGCAGTGTAAGTATTCTGGAGGGCGATTTTCGACCAAAACGGCGAATCGTAAATCGGTCATTTGTCATTCGTTTATGGAATTTGGGCGCTCCTCGCCAACAGGGCTGTCACAAAATAATCGCGGAAAGCCTTTTATTATTTTTTTTTTTTTTTAAGGTGTCACCTATGAAGGCTTGTGATAAATGTTTTAGAAGTAAAATATGAAACAATGCCACTAACAGTGAGTTCTTCACTGTGTATTTATTCAACAAATATATACCCTAAAAATTTTTTTTTTTTTAAATTTAAACTCGTAAGAAAATTTGTACGCGTGTTGAATAAACAAGAATTAAAAAAACAAACTGAATAAAAATAAAATTGTAAATTTAACTAAGTACATTTACATATACAGTTGAAGTTAATATGATATCTTACAATTGTTGCAAAATTAAATACAGAATTTTTTTAATTTTAGTTGAAACGTATGTCCAGTTGTGTTGAATTTATTATTGAAGTATATATTTAAAAGCAGCAATTCATACGATTTTTTAGTTCAGGCGTTTTTTTATGTACAGCTACAGTTGCAAACTATTGTTTTAAATAAAAGAAAGGGAAAATAAATGAACTTTTTGCATTTAAATTTTTTGATTTGTGCAGTAGATTTTTCACAAAAAAAACGAGAAAATGATCAAAAAAACTCGAACATTTTTTATTACCTGAAAAAAATTATAACTATTTTGCGCAAAGGGGGGGCGTTAGAAATTTTTTTTCTTGTCAAGGGGGGCGTTGAAATTTTTTATTCTTGTCAAGGGGGCGGTGGTCAATAAAAGGTTGGGAACCTATGTATTAAAGTATTCAATGATGTGAATCCATGATGTGTAAGTGTGCCAGCGAGGTGGCAACCCTGTCAGCCAGGGCTACCGCCGGCCTGACCAGCATGCACAATGTCGTTCAACCAAAATTCAATACAACAGGACGACTCTGGGCGCGAACACGCGACACGTCACTCGGCAGACGTGACGTCCTATTATCGAGTCTTAGTTCTCGTCAGTACATGCCTTCAAATGTTTATTTGTTTCAATATATATATATTTTGCTTAAGTATGTGCATATCGTACATTCATATTAAGGCAGTTCCTTCCAGCCTTTTAATTGCCTCTGGTGTCCAACCCAGACACATTACCTGGCGAAATCGTGTCATTTAATTAATTTAATTGTCACTTTATTTTTATATATCGAAAGTTGATTTTTTTACAGAGTATTTAAAAAACTTTAAATTATATTTAACTATTTTTTATTATTTAATTTACGTCCATTTTCAGGGTAAAATAAAATCTTAAAGATATTGAAAAATTGGATAAAATGACGACTTTTCAAAACCAAAGTGTGTTAAAGGTTTTTTTTTTTTTAATTTTTAAAATAATACATCGCACAGGGTTTATATTTAATCTTTTAATTTCAATTGAAAAAAAGACTTCTAAATGTTTAGGACTCTTGAAAAAGGGATATGACGAATCTCCCAATTCCTACTCTTCAATCGGAAAAACACATATTTTTCATATTAATAGTAAATTTATAAGAAATATGAATATATTTTGTTCGGGAAAAGGGATGTATCAAACTTTTTGCATTTAAATTTTATTGATTGGTGCTGTCTATTTTTCGCAAAACGGACAAGAAAATGATCAAAAAAACTCGATTATGGGACCTAGACCCTTGCACTCACCGCTGAATGTTTGCAATCTATATATTGTCTACATTGAAACAATATTTTCTTTGATTATTTACTGTGAAAATAAATTTTATTTACGCATTAAACGTTGATAACAATTTAAAAGACGTGAGGCGTAATTTATGAGGCTGGGAGTTTTTGTTTAAAAAATAATCCAACCAAACCAAAGTAAAATAATCCAACTGTTCTATCGTACTTTCAATACTACTAATGTTCGTATAATGAAAGTCAACGAGTTTTTACAAGTGAGCTGTGCAAGTTAATCAATTAATATATTTTAAAAATAATTGGATACAAGCGAAGTTTTTCGATGTCCTCGAGCGGTGGACATCGTTCTGTCTCTTGCGTAAAAAGCTGGCGTCGAAAATGCCAAGGTCGCCTGGGGAGGAAGTCGCGAAGCCTTGCACCCTCCGCCCAGGAATGTGGATCAAAGGACCCGCCCGAGGAGGCTCGCCCACTCAAGCTGCCTGAACACGTCGCGACACAACCGACTACCGAACTGTGACTGGGCAATAACGTCCTCTTTTGTGTTGCTTTCTTTTAAACTCCTTTACACATGCTGCAGCACAACAAACAACCGAATTGCAACAAGCCAATATATTATTATTTTGTTTTGCATCATTTAAGAAATTCAATATTTTTGACAGAGAGTACTTGGTGGAATTCCATTATAATATTTTTGAGTAAAATACTGGAGTGATTTTCCACATGTTCGTTTTTATTTGTGACCGGTTTCGCCCCCTGTTTGATAATGCCAACGTGAAAGGTTGGCGAAACCGGTCACAAATAAAAACGAACATGTGGAAAATCACTCAAGTATTTTACTCAAAAATATTGCATCATTTACTCAAGCTCAAACATAAAAACATACCAAATAAGACAACGCAATTGGCTGATCACAATTCGGCCATGTTTTGTACGTGTGTAGATTGTTTTTTAATGGGAACATCATAAAATTCGTTCACGAATATCTTTGTTTAATAATAATATTAATTAAAAAAGCATGCTTTTTAATAATTGTACGAAGATTGTCCGCAAGCATTCAAAGTATTTTTTATATTTTTTAATTAATCAAATTGAGTGCCGTTTACAATCACAAATCACCTTCAGTACAAAAATAATTTAAAAATAGATTTGAAATGAAGAAAAAAAATTACCATCACTTATTTTCCATCAAATCTTCCTACCTCTATTTATAATAAAAGGACCCGCCCACTGCCACTTAGACTTATTATTTCTCAAATAATTTTGATCATTATCTGAAAGCCGTCTTTATTGGACATGTGTATAGTTCTTATTTATTATGTACTATTCATCGCTAGGACAGGTTTTTGCATACTATTTATAATATATAGCATATCTTTCCGGTCAACATATCCTTCATACGAACTAAGATTTCAATCTATATTAGTTTATTTAAACAAATTTATGAGTTCAAAGTATAATTTTAAATGTACCAATACTTTGTACTGAATTATGATCTTTTATATATTACACCCATTAGTATTGTTTTATACTGATTGAGTGCTTTCCAGGTTGATTTAGTTATTAAGTAATTTAACTCTATAATGGTTATTATAATACTTGAATTCATTGCCGTATGAAATTTACTGAAGCAGTATTTTATTTATGTTTCTGGTTTATATACTTCAATCTGCTTTCTTGGAAATAGTCCTTAATAATCAGTCCTAAATAATCCTTATTGAAAAAATAAATCACTAGTATTGTATGGAAATCTTAAGGTATCTTTTAAAAGAATTTATTTCTTGTTAAATTATACAGAAATAGTTAAACATATTCTCAATTAAACTAAGAAAAAAATAGTTAATCAATAAATCACCCAAACCGACAAATCGAGAACAATTTAATCACACATATTAATCAGTATTTTGTCGTTTTTGTTTTAATGAATACATCTGAAAATCAAATCCACACATTTGCGTTTTCGTGTCCTGGTAAATCCATCTTTTCTCCCACCGTTGCTCGGTTATTAAATAAAAATATTAACCGATATGTACATATGCAAAATTCAATAGGAATCTATTCTAATAAAATGATCATATAACAGACAGATTATGTATTCTATTATGAAACCGTATTTTATTTTTTAATTGAATACACTGTCTGATTTTTTCTTAACATAAAAAGTAGTTAAAACATAAAATGAATTTCTTATATTTTATTTATTTAAGTAAAGTAATTAACTTTGACAAGATGAAAATTAACAAACTTTTTATGATACTTTTAAATTAAAAAAAAGATTCATATTAAAGTATATCATAAATTCAAGGGCGTTGGTTTAATTTAAATGTTTGTCAAATATGTTTTTTTGAATAGAAATATAATTTTAAAATAATTATACTAAAAAAGTGTATTTCTTATCTTAAAAAGTTAACTCAATTGGGAAAGGTAATCAACATAAGCACGAAAAAAAAACCTATTTTTTGTTTTATATATATATATATATATATATATATATATATCATTCTTAAATAAAGCTGTCCACAGACGTTGCGAAACAACCGACACAAACGGTTACTCCTGTATTATAACGTCCTCTTTGCGTTGCTTGTTTAGGCGAAACTTTATATTTGCATGGAGATCGATGAGAACGGCTCGTATTTCTTAGGTATTGTGCAAAATAGCTTGTTACTTAAATAGTCAACTCTATAAAAAAAATATTGAAAGTCCACGCTGTTCCTCGTCGCTGAAAGTACACAAGTAAATTGTGAAAAGCCCCCGAGCCTTCGTTAGAGCTTTTCCGCCTAACGAGCTGCTGAGACCGGAGATTGCAACCGAGCCGATTTAAACTGAAAAAAAGTCATTCGGATCAGAACCTGCCTTGGAAATCTAACCATGAACACGAACTTACTTTGCAATGATACAGTTTTTATTTCTCATTGTACACAGCTTGTTACGAACGTTGCAACTGCCATTTCTATAGATGTATTAAACATAAAAAAATCAATTAAAATTATATTGGAAACTATCCGAAATCAGGAGTAATAAGTTAGTTGTGACTCTATTAAAATAAGTATGACGTCTGTACTGCGTGCTGATTTCTCAGATATGTCAACACACTACACATAAATATACCGAATTAATCAGTAAGAGTAAAGCAAGCAAGTGGATTCAATGTAATTTAGTCTGTTTTCAAACATCTCTTTGAATTAAGACACAATTTACATTTTTATACAAAGTATAGCTTTAAGATATATAGAAAAGAATTTTAACTGCCAGTCTACGGCTTTATTGATTGTGGTTTTTAATATTGATAGTAACATAAAAGTATCAAAGGTTTCCTTAGAAGAATACAGGTTCGTGAAAGTAATAAGTTTGGTGGGACGTCGCATGACGTATCTCTTCTACTTGCTAAACTACGTGGCCTCTGCGTCAGCCACGTACATTAATTAATTAAAAGTACACGTTCATATAGACGGAACTATCTCCCTGTTCTTAGAATTTCCCCAGAAAAACTCCCCTCGTGCGACACAAAGTTTACTGATATAAATCCACGTAATGTATCTTCATGAGACTCCGACAGAGAGGTTCAATATTATATGTGAGATAATAGATAAATTTAGTGAGCGGTTATCAATTCAACCAGTGCTAAAAAGCTCTATCAAATCAGATTATTTTATATATGGATGTAAAACATATCGACAGGCCTTTGATTTGTATTTGATGTAGAATAAATTAATCACCACAGCATTGCTATCACAGTTTAAATAATAATTTATTCACTAAAGAGTTTTCATCCGCTGGTGACATTTTTAAAAATATTACTAGCACTTAAATTGCTTGATTTGTATTTGAAACCTGAAAGCAGAGGAGTAATAACACAAAGCGACAGCTGCTTTCAGAAATCCTGGGAACAATAGATATTTTTCCAGAATTTAAAAACACTTAGTAAACACGATCAAGTTGAAGCTTATTTTTCTCTAAGCATTTTAAGTTTCACGTCGAAACTGAACGCTTTTATCCAAATATTTTTTCAGCCGATGGTTTTAAGTTATTCTATTTCTTTAGCATCTGGAAATTGAAAATATCAAAGGTCACCTTTGCCGACAGCTCAGCCCGGATCCACTCCAGCTGTTATCTTGTTATTAGGTTTAAGACACTTCTTGCGGTGAGTGTTGATTCTTCGCGGTTATTTCAAATCACTCCCTGAAAATTGAACACCCTTCATATTTTGCTTTCGTTCGTTTTCTTTCATGGAAGTATGAACTTTAACCTTTGGCCCTGGGGGCATCCTGGGTCAATAAGCATCCTTATTTTCGCTACCCTTCTTTCCTTATTCAATTGCGCACTCGTCTTCAGAGTAAAAACATATTTGCTTACCACGAGATTGCGTAAAAACAAAAGCAAAAAAATAACAACCCGAGAAAGCTCACGAGTTTATATTTATATTATCATACGTCATAAATCCTGATAAAATTAGTCGTTATATACAAAATAGCTTTGTATGCTGGATGAAATTTTGTATAAAACCGTAAATATTTTTATAAACTCAGCGACGTATTAAAGTCTTTCTATTTGTTTCTGAAATGTTTAAAATAAATCATTTAAAAATTCAACGAAGCTCAGGTAATACTCGAGACCATATTCCACGAACTCGGTGCCGACGGCTAGCATAAAAAAAATATTTTTTAAGTAATAGATTCGCATACGAAACATCATTATTTTGATACACGTATGATCCAAACTTACACCTGGATGCCGCGATATCCAGGTGTGTAAAATTATAATTGGTAAAATAATGATTGAGTGGTATGTGTGACTTGCAAGTATTCTTGACTTTACTATACGAGTGTTATAAATAAATTGTTTTAAACGGTCTTCAAGTCTCGATTTGATGTTTCTAATTCGTAGCAATAATTAGAGAAAGTGAGTGATTAGCATAATGTCATAAAATGGTTGTACTGGTCTCACGTCTCTGATGCGATTTCACGCATGCGACTATTCGTCTACCAATGTACTGAGGAACGCGCAGTGATGATGATATATCGTAATATAATTGTAGGTATATATTCTAGCCACGTCGTTTTAGGAAATCTAATAGTCAAAATAAGTCAAATCGTGAAAATAAGAACTCACAGGCAGCAAATAAAATATTTTATAAAAAATGATTTACACATGAAATTACAAGTAAAAACCCTTTGAAAAATTTATATGTGACTCTCAGTTTTTTTTAAATTTGTATTCTCTCCGTGTATATATATGTGAAATCAATGTATGGTGAACTTAACATATTAAAATCGGGGCGGGTACTAGTACCCGTTTCGCGGACTGCTGTCTAAAAGCGGGGCGCGTATTTAATACCTTTTTGAATGTGTTTACTCCAAAAGCGGCAGAAGGTCGTCATTTTACTCTTTAGGTTTACAGCTCGTAATGTTTGTTTGGGACTCGTCAACGTTACTTCTACCAATACTGTCCAGCGATTCTGAACAAAGTGACAATGAAGAAGCGGAGTGGTCAGATAATTATTGAACAATTTTTAGGACAAAGTGGTGTTGTCGTGATGCCGAGTAATCCGCAAAGTGTGTATAATGTGGTTCAACTTTTTATAGGAAACGATTTATTTGACTACATGCAAATCGAAGAGTGTATAGACTTAGATTTCACACGTGCAATTTTACGCGAATTTTGCCCGCTACGCACATCAGTTTAGTAAATTTGGTTACCCGCTTAAAGTGTGTTTTAATACGTCTTATAGGCTGTGTTCCTCCATGGGAAGAGCATGGTGTAGGTGGGTCGTATTGTCGAATGCGAGGCTTCTTCAAGCACAGCTCGTCAGGTTCCTGCGGCGGTTCGAGCCAGACTGACGCAATGGCGACCAATTCGTGAAATAGTTCTTAGATTGATCTAGTTGGGTAACTAGGAGTGGGCAAGCCGCGTCAGGCGGTCAGGTTTTGGTGTGCGATGTGTGGGAAGCCAATCTGGTTCGGCGCGTACTGTATGACATATAGTTGTAGAAAAATGGGCGACTACTGTGAATCATTCACAAATAATCTAACCTGACCTTAATTTAAACTTTCATTATTTTTTATCTTTAATAAACAAGCAGGAAACGTCTGAGAGTCTATACCTACACTTCTCTGTAAGAGTAGTTCACAAGGAAAAAGACAGATTGAAAAACAGCCAATAGTGGTTGTCACTAACTAAATTACTCTAGTGTTTGCTTTGTTCGTTTTTATTATCACCTAAAGATAATTATTTATTTTGGGTTTCAATATAATAGAAATATCTTTTAACATCGAAAATCAAATTAAAATAGCTATTCAACTAATGTCAGTTACACAAAACTAAATAATCTTTTTTGATAATATTTTTATTTTAAAATATCTTTATTTCAGAAAATTTCATAAAAAATGCTAAAATAATCTAGAAGGAGGTACACCCCTATTTTATCCCCAATCTCACAGCACCAACATAAAACTATATATTTAAGCATATGTACAATTATCGATATAATATATCCTATAAAATTATCCCTTTTGGGATAAAGCTATTTAACTAATCACATATTAAACTTGAATGGTTATCCTATTTCTATTACCTCACCGTGCACTAAAATAATTATTTGATTATTAGCTAATACTTAAATTTTGAATATTTAATATTTTTGACAGAGAGTACTTGGTGGTATTCCATTTAAATATTTTAAATATAATAAAATACTTGAGTGATTTTTCCACATGTTAATTTTTATTGGTGACCGGTTTCGTCAACGTGAAAGGTGGGGTTTTTTTTTAATTATATTTAAAATATTATAATTTTACTTACGTACATATTCCGCATATTTATTTTATGAGCTTGATATGATAATTAAAAAAACAAATTTGCTGGGAGTTTTTCTTGAGACTTTGTTTAGCTGTTGCTTAAGAAAAATATCTCGTGATATTCATTTCATCTGGAATCTCATTGAAATGATCAATACATGTTTTTATTTTTGATATTCGTGAGATGAGAATTTTCGAAGTTGTTTCCTGAGCGTATGAAATTAATTTTTGATTAACACCTGATATACTTAGGCTTATACATTATCAGTTCACAATTAAAGTTGTAAATTTATTATCCTAAGAAATGAAATATCAATGAAAATTAAAAAGTACCACATTCAAAATAAGCCCTAATAATATTTTTACTATGCTTAAAATTAAATATTGATACTAACCAAATACAAGTGAGTGCCTTGTTTGTTAAAAAAAAAGTAATTTATTCATTCAGATTCTTTAAAGGACCCGTAAAACCATAAATAATAATTCAAAACAATATATTTTTTCTCATTTCACAATAGCAGCATGTTCCGAGCAAATAT
The DNA here is from genome assembly GCA_022113835.1 of Atopsyche davidsoni. NCBI lineage: Eukaryota > Metazoa > Arthropoda > Insecta > Trichoptera > Hydrobiosidae > Atopsyche > Atopsyche davidsoni. Next base: position 219,224 of record JAILWY010000006.1, on the reverse strand, counting down.
ATTCATAACTCTGGTTGTTTTGGGCGACATAATGACAACATTGTGGCGCGTTTTAAATATCAAAAGCGGCGATTTGGTTTGTTTCGCATGAAATATACTGCTCAGAGACAATTCCCTCCTCCATATCTGTAATTTTTTTCCAGTAGATATATATCGCAGAGACAGTCCACTCCTCCGTGTCGGCAGTTGCTCCAGTAAATGCCACCGTGACCTCATACTGTCGTCTGTTAGGACATCGATCAGAAACCCAGTCCAGTCGTCTAGCCGGTCATCAAGGACTTTGCATGCAATGACGCCGCAATCGAATCCGGGATGAGGAAATCCTGATAATTAAACGCCGATGTCCTTTAATGGAGTCGCCGTAGATTTTATCATCACACACAGCTTCTTAAAATTCAAAGGATCGCCTGCAAAAAACTTGAAATCATTTTTTGATTATTATCAAAGTTTTTTTTTTGTGCTTCATTGTTATATTTGACATCTACGAATGATGGATATCTTCACTCAGATAATCCATGAAATGGGTTTATTATACCGTATCTACGTTTATTTGAGGGATATACTCGTAGAAGTATACACGCATTTTTATCACCTGAAATAAATATTATTATTTAAAGTATTATTATTGCTACCATTAAGGGCCAAACTCTCATATTCGAGTTTTTTTGACCATTTGCTTGTACCTATTGCGAAAAATCGACTGCACCAAACAAAAAAAATTATAATAAATAGAGTCATAAATGTTTAGGATTCTTGGAACAGGAACATCGCGAAACTCCAATCCCGAAACTTTAATCGGAAAAACATATATTTATCATATTAAAAGTAAATTATAGGAAAAAAAATAAAACTGGCTGTAGAAAAAAGGATGTATCTAACTTTCTGCATTTAATTTTTTTTGTTTGGTGCTGTCGATTTTTCGCAATAGGTACAAGCAAGTGGTCAAAAAAATCGAATATGAGAGTTTGGCCCATAAGAGCGTGTAAAAAATAAAACTCATTCTTGTTCTCAAATTTGCTTTCTATAGTTGAAAATATTGAAATATACCTGCCGGATTAAACTTTAAGTTATTAATAGTCGGCAAGGTGAGGTAAATTGGTATTTGATTATCGTTTGCTAAGTATTAATTTATATTTTCAGGCTTACACAAATATGAAAGCTTTCGATTGTGAGCGCTGATGGGGTCGGTCGGGTCGACCTGAACCGGGAATAGTTAATGTTAACTGCCCCTCTCGATTCTCATCACAGCGTCTAATACATTATGGGGCAGTTTACAAATTCACTACCCTTATCCAAGAGGTGTACGCCTGAAAGACGGGGTAGTTACTATTATCGGGAGATTATCTTTACGAACCTGGGACCTTGATAAATATTACCAAATGGAATATCATGATTTTAAAAATATTACTTTTGCTTTTAAAAATACTTTCATTCATTGGGTTTGGCAACATTTTGAATATTCATAGAGGTGTTCAGTTACTATGAGTTGAATAGCCAACAAGTACGCTTCCATGTTATCTAGCTCACACATGGCCGGTTACTTTAGTCTTTAGAGTATTCTACAAAATAGACTGTTTACAATGTATATTATTGTGTGGCTTTATAGCAAACTGTTCAGTGCACGAAAAACACATTGTCGGCTTTGACTTTACATAAAGAGTACGTTTTAGTATGTTACTATGTTTTAAATAAATTTTCAAAGTTTTATTATAAGATTTCATCGACATCCTAAACGATAGAACTCGTGCTAGATTATTTATTACCTTCTTCATGAAAATAAGCCCTTTAACGCTTTTTGCTCTTCTGCTTCGATTCATCTTTGCTCTCCCCGTGGCCCTAGACAACATCCTCTTAGCAAGCTTTCAATCTTCTAGATAAAGCAGTCAATGCAGTCTAATCCTGGTATAAATCTCTAAAAAATCATACCACATAGAAAGAGATCAATAATTTTTTTAAAAACAGTAAATTAACGGTTTTGTTGACATACTATTATAAAATACCTTTCATACATAAATATAGAATTTCTTAAAAATATATTTTGATATACCCCATTTAAATCAATAATATACACTGATACTTCTCAGTTCAGATTTGTCGTGGGCAGTCTTAACTCGCTAGGCAGTAAAGTCGCATACAACGATAATTCATCGACCACTAAACATAAACATTGTGTATACTACCAGCCGAGTTGCATTCCCAGTCTATAAGTTGATGATATTTATGAGATCCTTTGTTCCCCGGACCGCAATCGCAATGTTTCCTATATTACTCGCCATATTAACCCCAGCTGGGTAAATCCGCAGTGGCGGCTCGGGAGAACTGGACGACCGAGTATTATTATTATATATTTTAATTATAATAATTTTCGGACATCGACTGTTGATAAAGAGATTTTTGGGTCAATCCTCGTCTTGGCAAGGAAAATCAAATTGATATCATCTCTTTCAGTTTGGTCCTATGAGATTTGTATTGAAATTGTATGTGCTGATACAAATAGTTTTTTTTACAATTTTGTGGATTAATTTATTCAGCATTTTGGCTTTTGCTGTTTTAAAACTTCCGGTAGACAGGATCCTTTTTTTCCGTCCGGTGCATCCCCCTCGCAGGCCTTGCCGGACCCTCGTCGGAGCAAATTGTAACAGCCTTGTCCTTTGCAGCACCACTTCCCGTCTGGGGGAGCGACATTGTCGAGAGCAGCCTGCGGTGAAGGAAGATTCGCAACCTATTTATGGCACTCCGCATTTTGCAATTATTTTTAATTGCCTTAATCTTCTGGGTGTTGTTTTTGTACTTCTGATATGAAAAAAAAAAAAAAAAAAAAAAGTAATGATGGGTTATCATCCTTGGAAATAATTATGTCCTTGGTTTCATAGTGACCACGTCTTATTTTGTCTTTTTGATTTAGTCAGCTGTTGTCATCATAAAAGAATAATCAATCTTGAATTGACACTTATGTTAGTACATATATAGTTTGTTTTAAACACTGATGTTCAAGACATCTCTACTATTTTGTCCCAAAAAGAAAGCGTTTATGCTAATAAAAAAATACGTTAAAAAAATATTAATACAATCTACAGATATAAAAGTATGCATTCTTGTATATTTCAATATTAATATTTTGTTTTATAAATTAATTATTACTAATATGATTAGGCACATTAGTTCATACATAGAAGATGATTTCAAAGAAACTAGGATTTGAACCCACGTGTAGAGTATGATTGTTAAAAATTATCAATAAACGGAATTGATTCGTTAGTACAAGGGTTAGTACACCAGTCATGTAAGCCAGGGAATGTGGGTTCAAATCCCACACAAATCACAATGATATTTTTCTGAGAGTTTCTTTAAATCATCTTCTATGTATGAACTAATGTGCCTAATCATATTAGTAATAATATAATAAACCCGTAATGGGTAATAAATACGCATCTGATTGACGTTAATCAAAAAATAGACATAGTTATAAATTAATGTTGAACATTGTTACAACGAATAATAATTTTGAAAATACATTTCTAATCGTATTTAGAAAACCTGAAGAATAATACAAATTTCAACAAAATTCATATGTTTTTAGTGTACTTTAATAAGCTCAGGCAATCTTACTTCATTGCTCCGCGGACCAGTATTTGGGAATCATTGATTTCAGAATGGATCGCGAGTCACAGACTCAAATAACACTTGCAGATGTGGGCAAAGCAAAAACGAGGATCGTCGCTCATTCCACGTTATCCAGGATGCACTTCTCGCAGACCCGGTCTTGGCTGCAGGCGCAGTGCACTCGGACATTAAGATCAACATCTATCCAGCGCGATGGCTTATTAATTTCTTTCTTGACATTTACCCCGAGCAATTGCATGCTTCGGACTCGGTATCGACTGCAAATATCACAGTCGGCCCGTGTGAGTGACGTGTGGTATGCGTTGAACTTACGCGTGTGGTATTTATTATTTACTGTGTTTTAAGTATGCACATCGATTGCCTGGAGAATGCGAAAATTATGCGTTTTTGAAATATTATTGAATATCGATATTTTTCATACTGTTGATTTGTTACTTGCATGAATCGTATCATTTGTGAATCTACCTTTGTGTCAGGTTTTTGAATTATAAATTATTCTTCTTCTGATGCCTTTCCTCATGGGAGGCTGGTGGCCATTTCATCGAATATATTTTTATTCTGCGCCAGTCTCAACAATTCGGCCGCACTTCCGATCTCCAGCCAAAAACTCCAATTCCCTTTTTTTTTCTTTAATTTTCTCACATTTTTAGAAACAATAAATATAGCATCCTACAGCTGACTGTCTAAGGCAAAATCGAAGGAAAAAGATACATAGGTAGGAAAAAACTTACGTGAATATATTCGATGAAATGGTCACCAACCTCTTATGATGTAAGGCACCAGAAGAAGAAGAAACATACCCAAGTAGGCTTGAAATTTAAATAAAAACATTAACCAATGAATTTAAAAGTAATAATTGAACGATTTAACTATATCGCAATACTTTAACCTGATAAATCACGCGCAGTTGGCGGACTTGTAAGTCTCCCGTGCTCTTGACATTGGTTGTGGGAGAGACGGCGCCTGCATGGGAGGCGGTTCGGCCCACGAGCGGTTCGAACCGGTTACCGGATCCTTCTTCAGAGAGTCGACGGATGCATAGCACCGGGCCTATCTGCTACTCGACGTGTCGCTCACGGATCATTCTTTACTATCAGCTGCTCTCTGTGAACATGCAGCGAAGCTCTCGAAGTTAGACAGTTACAGAGATATGGCTTTTGGATCTACCAGCGTCTATACGCGTTCGTAATATATGGTCGTAAATCCGCGAACGAAAATAAATGTTTGTACTGGAAAAGCGAACATGACATTAATTGCCACATGCTAACATTAAACACAAATAAATTCATACTTGAATGCATCAAATTTTATGTACATTACTGCTTTTAAAACTAACAAGCTTTGTAAATAAAACATTTTTAAGAAATCGATTCTCACACAAATGACGACAATAATCCAAATTTTTTTTCGAGACTCTTGGTATTTGAACCTACACCTCTACCTACCAAAATTAACTGTACACGTAATAAACATGTATGGTAAAAAACCAGATTTTTTAAATATTTGATATAATTCATCGATAAGGTGAATTTAGTTGGTTTAAATTATTTATTGTTATATTGTTTCACTCTTCCCGCCACTGCATAAGGAATAAAATATTTATGTATGGGTCGTAAAACGCACTACGGTGGTTTGTTATAAATAACACCGAGTGTCTTTAAAATGTAGAAAATTTAATTTATTCAAACAAAAGTAATTTGAAAACCGGATTTCATATAAATTTACTCTGTGCACTTTTAGCTTTTTTTTATGCATTTCTTGTCCCGAACATAAAACACGGGCGATATCACTGGTACACGTAAAAGCGATATCTTATAGAGAGTTTTATTTTCTTTCATCCATAGAAAAACCGCAGGAAGATTGTACGTGCCACAGTTAAAAGTAGAAATATGAAATTTAAATTCCTGATGTTCAAATGCACGTAAAAACACAGAAAATTTATAATAAATGACTTTTGGATCAAACAAAATTTTGTGACAATAGTATAGACATGAATGCTATATTGTAAAAAAAACGGTTTTTTATAATTTCTTTAAACCAATATTATGTCTAGCAATAGTTGAAGAAATTTATTTAAATTTTAAATATTTTATATACTCTCCACGTTGAAAGTAAAAACACCACATTTAAAAATTCGTACTTATAACTATTCTAAGTTTTTTTCCCCCTTGAAAAGCATACTAATTTAAAGAACTACTTAATATACACTGAGCAAACTCAATTATCAAATAGGCTGATTGTACTTTATGAAATCGGATGCTGTCTTTTATGAATACAGTGACGTATTGATATATATTATTGATGGGAGTATATTGTTTGACCTCTAGGAATATCTATGCTTAGGGGATGAATTATTAAGATAAAACTTTAGAGAAGTGATACAATACTAATTTCTAATTGATGGAACTATCAGAGCCCGAGAAGATTTACACACTAACCCACACACACACGCATATATATATATATATATATTTATATATATATATATATATACATATATATATGGGGATTCACTTCACCATCAGGTATCCGTCGTCCACTATTTTGATATTTTTTTTACCACTGTAACTTCCTGGTTGAGATCTTGAAGCTTCATTCTGCGACTTCTTCAGCAGATGTTTCAGTATTTATTAGGTTTCAAATAACAAACGAGCGATAAATCGCATCGTCGAAACACAATTTAACTACCTGATTAATTCGATTATTTTTTTGGCGATCCTTTGTAGGCTCACAACATTAATTTCACACTTCTGTAACAGGAAGGCGTTGATATATGAATAAAAAAAAAATGCCATTATTCTCGAACAATTTGTAACTGAAGATTTAGAACTGGTTTTTAACTTTTTTGCTTCGGAAAACGAGAGTATGCGGATTAGAGTTCGTTCCTTCGCATGGGTGTCATTGTGAGTTAATCATTCCGTTCCAAGTTATTGCGCAACATCAATCAAGTGAGATATGCCCACGTTATGGCTTAATATTTGTGAAATATTGATCAAGTTGTAAGGATATTCAATTAATTCTAGAAAAATCTTCGTTGATATTCTATAATCTCTGGTTTTTCTCTAATGCCTTGAAATACGATGGGAATAAGACTTACTTTATTTATGTGCACGGTTTTTTGTATTTTTACAATTTTTTTATAAACAGACGGAAAACGAAGATTTTTATAATTATTTTATATGTAAACCAATCACTTATAATATTTTTTAATCGTTATAAATGCGGATTTGTATTCGGTATATATTTTTGTTTTTCATATTATTGATTTCATAAAACGACGTTGGAAACGTTTGCATTATTATTATTGCTCTTATACTATCAGAAAAAACGAAAGTAAATAATAAAAATATACTACTGTGCACCCTTTTTTTTTTTTTTTTTTTTTTAGTATTTAAGACTATTATATGGGAATGTCTATACGTTCTAGGAAAAATTAGTATTTCTATATAATTTTTCTCGTTATAAATATTTTCATATAGGTCAATGATTACATAATTAGTTATTCAATTTATAAAAAGTTCAATTAATCTTCAATTTTTAATAAGATCTCTCAACTATTTTTGAGTGAAAAAAAAGACATCATTCATAAATACTTGCCTACAGTCTAATAGCAATAAAAAAATATTACTTTTAAATTGACTTTTATATTGGAGATTAACTGTGTTGTATTTAATTTAAATATTATCGCAGCTTATTGTCTAAACATTATGTTTTTTTTAATGAGATTAAGATACATTAAACCTCTGTTGTAATTTTATAGTATTAGACAAATGATGTAACAAATTTGGCTTTATCACAAGGCAATAAAATACTTTTGTGGGAAAAGTTAAAAACGATTTTTAATAGCAAAAATATAAATGCTTAGAATGAACCACAATTAAAATTTACTTTTATTACAGTATCATCAATAATGCACATAATTTATTATTATTAAAAATATACGTGGTGTCAATATTCAATTTTTCCATATTTTGAATAAATAGATTCCCATATCAATGGAATTTTAATTTGTTCAAAATTAGTTCACGAAACCTGTTAGTAAAACAGTTCTCAAGCCTATTTTTAATACTCCTTCGATTTTTTTATTACTACAAAGCTTATACTAACGTTAAAAACTGTGATAACCATAAATACAGTATATTTATTCCATTACGCGAAAAGCTCCAGTTCTCATCCTAGAATAGTATTTTTTTTTCCGTGTAAGCCTGAAACCTGAAGGCGTATCGTATGTTCTCGCCTGCACTTGCCCTCGACCTTATAAGTCGCGTGGCTCCAAGTGGGTTCGCCCATATCCTCCGCGCCTGAACTTCAAAGCTGGTCCAGTGTTCCGAAGGCGGCGAACTCCTTTCAGGATGCACTGCCTGCAAAGGTCTACAAGTAATTACCATCTTTGAGGTATATTGGCATTGGCGTCACTTCTACAGTGTTCATAAAAAAAACATATTTATATATCGCGTAGTCTAGTAGTGCTAACACGCTTGCTTGCCGATCATAAAAGTACAGATTTGAATCTGTATTTTTATATCAAAATCGTGGACACTTAGGACAGCTCTATTGATATTTTGCACATGAGATACACAATTGAAAAAAACACCATTGCTCAACGCATTTCTATTAATCGCTTTGAGGTATCGACCTCTATCGCTCGGCTCGCGTGTAATCAGAATGCCATCGACAATTATGCGATTTCACAAATTAAAACCTTAAAAGAACCTTTGCCATGCCGATTGACCGGAGAGAGGCGTGCTGGGAATAACCAGGCCCGTCCTCAGCCTGAGAGAATAATGTATGGACGCCGGTACACTGTGGCAGAATCCGCAGGCCGAATTTCAATTACTTTTTTTTTGCTTTGACTCCTCTACCTCTACTTTTATTCAATTATTTAAATTCTGCCTCATCTGCTACTACTAAAAAAAATTGAATTACGTATGCCCGCTGTGAGGTATTTTATGCATATTATTAAAACATTTTTAATTGTTTCTCTTGGAAATAAATTTTGAAACCACCCACGCTCTCTGGCTTAAAATATCTCCGGGTTGTTGTTGGGAGAAGTTTTTTTTTTTAAAGCTTTTTAACCTAATGGGGAAATATTTTTCCGGGTGTTCGGCGATGCTAACTTTCTTTCCAGTTGGTTAAAGACATTCAATAAGATATCTAGTCGTAATACTATTCTCGAGAACTTTTTTATTAACCAACAAAGAATGTTCTAGATTCTTCTATTTCATTAAATATATCGTATTACGTGAATTAATTTTCAATTCAAAGTCGCACCGTTAGTGTAACAACCCTATTTTTTAAAATTATTGGCATTTTGCTAAAATTCATCTCATTTTTTCAAATATTTCTCAGTTCCGATTCAGTTATATGCCAGACGGCGCAATAAGCTCAATTTTATGATTACTTCTGTAGTAGTTTCTAATGAAACTTCTTCTATGAAAGCGTGAATAGGAATCCCACTAACTTTCTACAAGTCACCGCAGGGAGGATGAAAAATACGGGGTGCGAAATATTATTACGAGAAAGTGGCAAAAAGGGTGTCATTGAAGCACCGAGAGCGCCTCAACCCCTTTTGTCGTAATCCTATTTTTAAAAAATAAACTTCACGTACTATATTCATCCCCTGCTTGTGCCTCAAAAGATGCTTACAAAAGTACAGCTGCCTTTTTTTAAGTGAGCCTACACAAAATACCTGTAAGAAAAATAGTTTACGTCCAGTTCGACACTGCCTCTTAAGAATCATAGATTCTACCCAAAATCTCGATGAAAATAATTGTGGTTATTTTTTTACATATTTAAAAATAAATTATTTATATGTCGATTTTAAAACGTTTTAATTTTAATGATAAATTTAAATATATATAAATAAATTTGTGTTGTAATTTTACATTTTTGAGTTATATTTTTGCATTTATTATTTTAAAATTATATTATCAAACAGTTATACTGCCAACAAGTAGTTTAATTTTATAGCAATGCTTGATTTTATTTTATCTGAACCATTTTTCATAAATGTGAAATGATATTTTCAATAATGTCAGGTAATCTTTTTTGCAGTTATGAAATCGTTAAATTAACGAGATCGCATTAAAGGGTCGTTGTGCAACTGCTGGTTTTGAAACAATGCCGCATTAGTCTGTGTCTGCTCTGATGCCTGCTCTTGATTTGGGACATTTATCCCAAATGTCAAATGAACAACCGCATTACGAAAATCCCAACCATAATTAAAAATGCCAAACTCCGTGACTAGGACGGGAAGGTGGCGAGAAGATCTTACTGCAAGGTTAGTCGTCAGATATAATCTGTTAGACAGTTAAATATCTATTCAATGACTCGGTTTCTTGGGTGTTAAGCTGCTTAAAGCTTTCAGTCCCCTCCAACGCTTCGGTCCCAGTGCTAGGAACCATTTTCAACGATGATTCTTCTTCCATCTTCAACCATCTTATATATCGAATCTTAAGCTGTAACAATGACTTAAACGACATAACTAATTTTTTACTCAAAATTAATTTTATTTTATGAATAACACAAATGAATTTAAATTGCCTTTTTTTTAAAACACAATTCAAAGTGAAGTAAATTATGAAGCTGTTGGAAAACTTATGGCGTATTTTTACATAAAAAATAATTATTATTACGCCAACAGCAAAATATTACCCGATCAATTAAAAAATGACGCAAGCTTTAGCTTTTAAGCTCAAGAAGTCGTTCTTGAGTAGCGATAGTCAATCTGTGTAATTAAAACTTAACAAGTCGTTATAAAATGAATCAGTGAAACACTTATGCAACGGATCGTCTTGCTGGCACTGTAAAAAAGATCAAAGTTTATTTGTCCGTTGCTCTAATCCCAACCCTTTTGTGGACCTCAAGAATAGATTGATCATTTCAGATTACAAATCCATCTCTATTATTTCGTTTTATCAACGTTAAAAAGCTAATTCTAATTTAATTTCCAAAATTATTAAAAAATTAATCAAAATTCATATGAGTACTCTCTTTGTTGACTCTCGTTGATTCTCGTTGTTGAATCTGGTTTTGCGACTCGACAAATCGAATAAGTGTGAAACAACGCGATGAATGTGTAAATTCATCGCGTGGTACACATTTCATACAAAAAAAACTACCTCGATAAAGCTTGGCACAAGATGGAGGTGAGATGGCAGGTTTTTTCATCATTCGGGCTGTTCAGTGTATTATGGCATTTTTACTTCGGACCTTTATGATGATTAACTATAATAAGATTTTTACCGACATCCTTCCGAGGCGAGGTCAGACTCCCTGTATTTTTTACTGTTGGACATTTGAAAAGCAGTCACTTTTTTTCAAGCAGTTAACTTTTATACTGATTTAAAAATACCTTAAGAAACTATACATTAATTACCTTGTCTTCTAGACATAAGACTCTTCAGTATTACATGCTCCAGACTTAACTTTGGAATTATAGTTTTAACACTGTCCTTAGAAATCATTTGGCTGTTGTGTTGTACTACCCTTTTTAAATACTTAAAAAAATGATACGCTGTCGTAACTTAATTTATAATGCAGATAACCTGAGGTTCTTGAAATGACTTGAAAGCTCAGCGTTATAATATTAAATCAAAGAGTCTTCAAAGTTGAGTACTAAAATGAAACATTATCCATAGTGAAGCCTTTTTGTTACCGTACAATTATTTCAGTTATTGATATCTGAAGGATTGAAATATTATAATGAGTAGTTTTCGTTGCAGCAGTAGAAAACCTTGTTTTTAGGTAAAGGTTAGTCCGCGACAGACTGGTTTGGTGTGTATTACTCCATATTGTCTAAACACAATTCTACTTGTTTTAATCTTTGAGTAACTAACTAATATAGTTTTTTAAAATTAATTGTAAGTATATATAATATAATCCGCTGAAATTGTAGCTTGACGCGACTGAAGAAGCCCTTGATAGGCTCCCACCCATTGGGCTATTTATACGTTAAGGTTGGGTTAGGTTAGCATCTGGGTCCGTCGCATCGTTTAGGCATACACAATGCAGAGTTCAGGTCGGCCCACATTTACGTCATTGTTACCAACCCGATGGTAGATGTAGTTTCCTATAAGTTAGATTTCAATCTAGATATGATCTGTTATTGTTAACGTAATAAACGGCCGCCAAGTCAACGCCCTTTTAGTAAAATATTATGTTTAAAATGGTGAATTCCCGCGTATGTCACCGCATTGGAATGCGATCGGAGAATTTTATTATTTTCTTCCACGTGTAGAGGATAAACATCCTAATCAATTGAAAGCCGATCTCATGGGACTCTTGAGAGTCGCCATATTATAATTCATTTTTAATGATTTACACATGCGAGTAAGTCGATCTGTTTAAACTAGAAAAATAATTAAGAATATCAAATATTAGTGTTATCGTTAGAGTCTTCGAATTACTAATAGTATTTTTGTCAGTTAGAAAAGTAGTTAAGATAACCAGGCGTGAGAACAGGAAAACACATCCTTTTCTTTGTTCTGAAAACGTATATAAACCGTATGGACGCCCTACAAGGGCTAGTGTGTAAAACCAAGCGAGTACGCGTGAAGCGCACGCTCGTGCACAGAATATACGGCCGCGAGTCGGCGTATATTGGTGGCATATTTGCCACGTGCTAATCACTCCGGCAATTTCTGTCGTAATTATCGTTGAGGGCCTTACAAACCCCAATGAGTAAATATACGGCCGCGAGTCGGCGTATTTTGTGACATACCTGTCACGTGTTAACACCTCGTCAGGTGACGTTAGCTGCCCTGTCGTAATTGTCGTGGGAGGTCTTACAAACCTCAGTAATATACCGCCGCGAGTTCGGAAGTATATAAGTTCGCGATAAAAAGTGAAAGTGTTAAATTACCGACCCGGATGTCGGTTTAAAAGTGTTAATTTACCGACCCCAGTTATCGGTTAAAAAGTGTTGTAATTACCGACCCCGGTTGTCGATTCAAAAGTGTTAAATGTAACATGTCTGGAAATCATATATTATAACAAAGTTTGTAATAAAGTTTAAATAAAAGATTACGCAAACAAAGTGTTTGAAATTAACCTCTATACAGTCCACTGAGGGCTCATGAACTTTGGCGATTCGTGAGTCAACCCCAAAATCAACGTACGATTACCAGCGATCTCGAAACCGAGAACAAACCTGGTCGTCGCTCGCCAAATCCTAATCAATTGAAAGCCGATCTCATGGGACTCTTGAGAGTCGCCATATTATAATTCATTTTTAATGATTTACACATGCGAGTAAGTCGATCTGTTTAAACTAGAAAAATAATTAAGAATATCAAATATTAGTGTTATCGTTAGAGTCTTCGAATTACTAATAGTATTTTTGTCAGTTAGAAAAGTAGTTAAGATAACCAGGCGTGAGAACAGGAAAACACATCCTTTTCTTTGTTCTGAAAACGTATATAAACCGTATGGACGCCCTACAAGGGCTAGTGTGTAAAACCAAGCGAGTACGCGTGAAGCGCACGCTCGTGCACAGAATATACGGCCGCGAGTCGGCGTATATTGGTGGCATATTTGCCACGTGCTAATCACTCCGGCAATTTCTGTCGTAATTATCGTTGAGGGCCTTACAAACCCCAATGAGTAAATATACGGCCGCGAGTCGGCGTATTTTGTGACATACCTGTCACGTGTTAACACCTCGTCAGGTGACGTTAGCTGCCCTGTCGTAATTGTCGTGGGAGGTCTTACAAACCTCAGTAATATACCGCCGCGAGTTCGGAAGTATATAAGTTCGCGATAAAAAGTGAAAGTGTTAAATTACCGACCCGGATGTCGGTTTAAAAGTGTTAATTTACCGACCCCAGTTATCGGTTAAAAAGTGTTGTAATTACCGACCCCGGTTGTCGATTCAAAAGTGTTAAATGTAACATGTCTGGAAATCATATATTATAACAAAGTTTGTAATAAAGTTTAAATAAAAGATTACGCAAACAAAGTGTTTGAAATTAACCTCTATACAGTCCACTGAGGGCTCATGAACTTTGGCGATTCGTGAGTCAACCCCAAAATCAACGTACGATTACCAGCGATCTCGAAACCGAGAACAAACCTGGTCGTCGCTCGCCAATATTGGTCCTTCGAGCCGGATATGATACCGGAAGTCAGCGAGAATTCGCTACACTTAAAATGGCAGACAGACTGCAGATCATCCTTGAAGCAGAGGATGAAAAAACAAAAATCAACATTAGATACCTCAAAGGATTAGCAAAGGTGCAGGAAAAAATGGCCGAGACCCCGGCAGAAAGGGTAAAAATTGAAAATACACTCCTGGAAGAAATAAAAAAAGTCTATTCAAAAACAGAAGACAGAAAACTACAACTGAAACTAGCGCTATTGGATGCGCAAGCGGAGATGTCAGTACAGTCAGAGAAAGACCCCTTGGCGGCACCCCCGATCGCCGCTCAAGTCGTCAAACAAAATGCTTCGTCTAGTAACGAAACAAGTGACGCAATAAACGCACTCGCTCAAATAATGCAGAAAATGTTACCGCCGGTGACTCCGCGAATAGCTGTCGGCCGGGATTTACCTACTTTCAGTGGGGCAACTTCGGAATGGTTGGCCTTTAATACCGCCTACCAAGAAACGTCGATGTTGTATAAATATACACCACGTGAAAATACGTCTCGACTACGGACGTGTTTGAGTGGAGCAGCCAGAGACTCAGTTGGGGCTCTGTTGTCTGCCTGCTGTGATCCATCAGAAATAATGAAAACGCTAGAGCGTAGATTTGGAAACCCACACGCACTAGTGGCAGACCAAATAGAAAAAGTTAGAAGAATGCCAAGAATGATAACTGGCAACGCGGAGGAAGTATCGATATTCTCATGTGCCATTCGCAACTGCGTGGCTACATTACAACAGTTAAAGTTGAGCGGTCATATCTATAATCCAGATCTGATCTTTTCAATATTAGAAAAGATGACCGCAGTGCAACGCAGAAATTGGCAAGAATTTGCCAGAGATAACAACGTAATCCAATCAAATATGATATTAATATCACAATTCCTTGAAGTCGAAGCCGATCTAGCTTGTCGATTCGGCTTAAATGTAAGCCAAACAAACAGATCGCATCCCGCACCGTTACCAAATTATCGTAGGAATTTTACCCGCCCTACGCCACACATGGTATATACAGCTTACGTATCAGATATAAAACCATATACTCAAGTGGTTCATACCCGAGAAAAAATGATACACTCAGCGCGTGCCACAGGCCAACAAAAAATAAGGGCCGATATAACAGTTATCTGTGTTTACTGTAAACGCACAGATCATAACATTATTAAGTGCGACAACTTTATACAAAAGTCGATTTATGATCGCAACAAATGGGCGCGCAAGGAACACGTTTGTCTTTGCTGTTTGAAAAAAGGTCACACTTGTAATCAATGTGAAAAACCGCCCTGCGGGATAGACAGCTGCAAGCTACCGCACAACCGATTACTTCATATGGAATATGCAAAAGAAATGCGAAAACCAAATTCAACACTTCTCGAAGCAGAGCTTGAAGAATTACAAACTGAAAGCGCTCTTCGAGAAAATGTAAACACAGACATCTCGACACCCGAGGAGCTGCTCCCTCACGAAAATGGGTTGTCGAGTGAAATAGCGGAATGCGTAAAGATTCCGCCCAAGCCTTTGCATGCTGTGCAAATGGCCCGAAGCGTCCCGGCGCAGCACAAACCAGTGCGCCGCGATGACATAATGAATAAAATCTCGACACCCGAGGAGCTGCACCCTCACGAAAATGGGTTGTCGAGTGAAATAGCGGAATGCATAAAGATTCCGCCCAAGCCTTTGCATGCTGTGCAAATGGTCCGAAGCGTCCTGACGCCGCACGAACTCGCGGGTCGGGGCGCCGCCACTGACGTCACGCCAGCCGGAAAGCCGCCGCCTGCGCCTCTTCAAGCTGTGCGGGCAACCCGAGGGGTTCTGACACCGCACAAACTAGCGGGTCAGGGCGCTCCTACTGATAACATCGTGCCAGCCGAAGTGTCACTGCCCACGACACCGCTCAAAACAGCGCGACGCGAAATCACCATCGCAGAAATCCCGATGGCTGAAGAACCGCCCCCCACGCCGCTGCATAAATTACAGCCGGCCCGAAGCGTCTCGCCGCCCAGACCCATGCGTCGAGACGCCCCAACGAACGACATCTCGACAGCCGAGGAGTTGCCGCTGATGCCGCACCCTCGAGAAGGTAGCTGGTCGAAAGATGTCACAGAATGCTTAAATATTACGCCCACACCTCTGTATGCTATACAGCCGGTTAAATGCATTCCGACGTCGCCTAAGATAGCGCGTCGTGTGAATGTTATAAATGAAATCTTGCCCGTGAAAAAGCCATCGCGAATGCTTCACGATCAAGAAACTGACGGGTCGAACTACCCCATGAAAGGTGTAGATGTTTCGCCCGTGAAAATGCAAAGATTGCATTTGCCCGTAAATGTTACGAGGCCGCACGAGACCGCGTACGATAAAAACGCATTAAGTGAAGTCTCGTTTGGGAGTTCGTTCGAAAAGTTAACAAAAAATAACTATCGAACAGCTGATGTCGGGTTCAATACCCCCGACTGTGCTCATGTCGTATCACAGCCGAAAGGGCTCGCGCCTGAGTACAACACAATGCCACCACCACAAGACAAGCCACCCCCAGACACGAAAGGCGCCTGCTGCACTGGAATTGGCTCTGAAAATAAATTGCGAAAAATACGTAGACCGGGTACAGGATAATTGTACCACAACAAAGCGCACTGCACAGAAAAGGGAGATGTATAAATCTCGCCACTGATAAAATATAAACAGACTGCACAGCTGTGAGTTGAATAACCTTCGAGTATAAACAATTGGGCCACAGCTGATGCGAGTCGCAGATGACAAACCTGCATCTGTCATCGGCGACCCCCCGCGCACCCCGCTCCTACCCTCAGGTCGAGTGCCCGATAGCAAATATAAACAAATGAGTCGAAGCCACTTGAGACTCAGAGACGGGACCACGGGATCTGTAAACAAATGACCAGACCCCGCGCCCGCACCCTCAAGTCGCGTGCGCGACCGAGTTCAATAAAAAATAGGCCAGTCGAGCCAGAGCCACCTGCGAGATCACTAGATGTTCTCTTAACTGTCAAAGTGATTGACGTTTGCACACATATTCAATGTTGTGTTGCCGCCAAGCATCCCGCTGTCGCAAGCTACCTGCACTCTGCAGTGATGAGTGCACATCACGAGCCCGGCGCCCGCTGAACGCGCCCGGCTCCTGCCACACCGAACGCGGTTCTGGGCCCCGCCCCGCCCAGACGCGCCGCCCTGAAACCCGCACCCCAGGCCTTACTGCCTGGTCGACCCACGTCCTGAATGCGCCGCCCTGAATGCGCCGCCGCCGCTCTTATGCCGCCGCCGCCCTTGTGCCGCAGCCGCCTCTGCGCCGCCGCCGCCCTGTTGCTGCAGCCTGAACCCAGCCGCCCTGCCGCCTAGGCCCCGCCTAGGCCCTGCAGACCCAGGCCTTACCGCCTGGGCCTCACCACTCCAGACCCGCTCATGCCTTGTCGCTTGGGCCCTGCCGCCCTGAGCCGTGCCGCCGCCGCCGCCTTTGCGCCGCCGCCGCCCTGCTGCCTCGGGTTGTACTGCCCGAACTTGCTGCCCTAATAAAGGGGACGCCACACCCGCCAGAACGAGACAACCAAGAGCGTTCGATTGAATCGAACGCCACTGCGCGACAACGCGCCGTCCGATCGAGCTAAGATCTTTGCAGAGAAAACTGAAGACATCTTGTGAAGTTCGGATAGTTGAATCGTGTTGGCAACCAGTATTTTGGTAAAAATAGTATTTTTACGTGGGGGGGTATGTTACCAACCCGATGGTAGATGTAGTTTCCTATAAGTTAGATTTCAATCTAGATATGATCTGTTATTGTTAACGTAATAAACGGCCGCCAAGTCAACGCCCTTTTAGTAAAATATTATGTTTAAAATGGTGAATTCCCGCGTATGTCACCGCATTGGAATGCGATCGGAGAATTTTATTATTTTCTTCCACGTGTAGAGGATAAACATCCTAATCAATTGAAAGCCGATCTCATGGGACTCTTGAGAGTCGCCATATTATAATTCATTTTTAATGATTTACACATGCGAGTAAGTCGATCTGTTTAAACTAGAAAAATAATTAAGAATATCAAATATTAGTGTTATCGTTAGAGTCTTCGAATTACTAATAGTATTTTTGTCAGTTAGAAAAGTAGTTAAGATAACCAGGCGTGAGAACAGGAAAACACATCCTTTTCTTTGTTCTGAAAACGTATATAAACCGTATGGACGCCCTACAAGGGCTAGTGTGTAAAACCAAGCGAGTACGCGTGAAGCGCACGCTCGTGCACAGAATATACGGCCGCGAGTCGGCGTATATTGGTGGCATATTTGCCACGTGCTAATCACTCCGGCAATTTCTGTCGTAATTATCGTTGAGGGCCTTACAAACCCCAATGAGTAAATATACGGCCGCGAGTCGGCGTATTTTGTGACATACCTGTCACGTGTTAACACCTCGTCAGGTGACGTTAGCTGCCCTGTCGTAATTGTCGTGGGAGGTCTTACAAACCTCAGTAATATACCGCCGCGAGTTCGGAAGTATATAAGTTCGCGATAAAAAGTGAAAGTGTTAAATTACCGACCCGGATGTCGGTTTAAAAGTGTTAATTTACCGACCCCAGTTATCGGTTAAAAAGTGTTGTAATTACCGACCCCGGTTGTCGATTCAAAAGTGTTAAATGTAACATGTCTGGAAATCATATATTATAACAAAGTTTGTAATAAAGTTTAAATAAAAGATTACGCAAACAAAGTGTTTGAAATTAACCTCTATACAGTCCACTGAGGGCTCATGAACTTTGGCGATTCGTGAGTCAACCCCAAAATCAACGTACGATTACCAGCGATCTCGAAACCGAGAACAAACCTGGTCGTCGCTCGCCAAATCCTAATCAATTGAAAGCCGATCTCATGGGACTCTTGAGAGTCGCCATATTATAATTCATTTTTAATGATTTACACATGCGAGTAAGTCGATCTGTTTAAACTAGAAAAATAATTAAGAATATCAAATATTAGTGTTATCGTTAGAGTCTTCGAATTACTAATAGTATTTTTGTCAGTTAGAAAAGTAGTTAAGATAACCAGGCGTGAGAACAGGAAAACACATCCTTTTCTTTGTTCTGAAAACGTATATAAACCGTATGGACGCCCTACAAGGGCTAGTGTGTAAAACCAAGCGAGTACGCGTGAAGCGCACGCTCGTGCACAGAATATACGGCCGCGAGTCGGCGTATATTGGTGGCATATTTGCCACGTGCTAATCACTCCGGCAATTTCTGTCGTAATTATCGTTGAGGGCCTTACAAACCCCAATGAGTAAATATACGGCCGCGAGTCGGCGTATTTTGTGACATACCTGTCACGTGTTAACACCTCGTCAGGTGACGTTAGCTGCCCTGTCGTAATTGTCGTGGGAGGTCTTACAAACCTCAGTAATATACCGCCGCGAGTTCGGAAGTATATAAGTTCGCGATAAAAAGTGAAAGTGTTAAATTACCGACCCGGATGTCGGTTTAAAAGTGTTAATTTACCGACCCCAGTTATCGGTTAAAAAGTGTTGTAATTACCGACCCCGGTTGTCGATTCAAAAGTGTTAAATGTAACATGTCTGGAAATCATATATTATAACAAAGTTTGTAATAAAGTTTAAATAAAAGATTACGCAAACAAAGTGTTTGAAATTAACCTCTATACAGTCCACTGAGGGCTCATGAACTTTGGCGATTCGTGAGTCAACCCCAAAATCAACGTACGATTACCAGCGATCTCGAAACCGAGAACAAACCTGGTCGTCGCTCGCCAATAGTCATAATTAAGATCGGTCTCGTTTTGGTTGCCGCAGCGGAGGTCCGGTTTGGGCGACCTTTAAAGGTTCCCAGCCTGTGCGTGGCGACCACTGCCAGGGGAGCTGGCTGATCGACCTCATGTATTATATCTGCCAGAGAGGAATGAGCATGCTCTAAATGTGTCCGCAGATTCTGGCAGTTGTTATTTTTAGATTTTCGTTGTTATTCGGCGTTGAACTGCGTTAAGGGTCTAGGTCCCGTAATCGAGTTTTTTTTGATCATTTTCTAGTCCGTTTTGCGAAAAATCGGCTGCAACAATAAAAAAAAATTAAATGCAAAAAGTTTGATACATCCCTTCTTCCGAACAGAATATATTTTTATTTCTTATAAATTT
The DNA here is from genome assembly GCA_022113835.1 of Atopsyche davidsoni. NCBI lineage: Eukaryota > Metazoa > Arthropoda > Insecta > Trichoptera > Hydrobiosidae > Atopsyche > Atopsyche davidsoni. The sequence continues at coordinate 199,308 of JAILWY010000006.1, read as the reverse complement.
ACTATTAATATGATAAATATGTGTTTTTCCGATTGAATGAATGTCATGTCCCTTTTCTAAGAGTCCTAAACATTTAAAAGTCTTTTTTTTCAATTGGAATTAAAAGATTAAATATAAACCCTGTGAGATATATTATTTTCAAAATTTAAAAAAAAAAATCTTTAACAAACATTGGTTTTGAAAAGTCGTCATTTTATCCAATTTTTCAACATCTTTAAGATTTTATTTTACCCTGAAAATGGACGTTAATTAAATAATAAAAAATAGATAAATATAATTTATAGTTTTTTCAATACTCTGTAAAAAAATCAATTTTCGATATAGAAAAATAAAGTGACAATTAAATTAATTAAATGACACGATTTCGCTAGGTAATGGACTGCCTCTGGTGTCCGGTTGGACACCAGAGGCAATTAAAAGGCTGAAAGTAACTGCCTTAAAAGTCGGTCCTGGTACTGGCGTCATAACAGAGATTTTTCTTAAGGGCGATGAGAGGAATGAGTATGCTCCAAATGCGTACGTAGGTTCTAGCAGCCGGTTTTTTTGTTTGCTTTGAACCGCATAATATTATATACCTTTCGACCTGTCAGTCCCGGTGAGTATACTTTAAATGTTTTCGTTGATTTTGGCAGCAGTTATTAGATTTTCTTCGTCCTTGAGTATTGTAGTGCGTTTAGTTTTGGATATTCCATGGATATTGGGACCGACACGTAATATTTAATCGGGTAATATTTAAATATGAAAACACATATAAAATACAACTGTGTATTTCTTTAAAATACTGTAAATAGTATATTTTCTTAGCTTCAAAAATCTAAGATATTTTAAAAAATATATAAATATTATATTTTAACATATAACATTAAACACATAAATAAATTGACTGTCTCATCCTAATCGTATTATTTTAATATGAGTTCGATTAATTGGTTGATTTGGTGAATTGATAGTACTGTTAGTTCTCTTCGGGTATCAAAGACCAAGCGTACATGTAACGTCCTAAAAAGCATTAAATAAACTTATTATTATGCTATGTAAATTTAAATATTTATTACAAAAATCATATTTGAATGCAGAGCGAATAGATTGTCAATAAATTTTATGTAAGCAATACCATGAATTATTTAACATTTTCAGTATAGCGTTAAACCATATTTTCTGAAATGGGTATTACTCTAAAATATAATACATTTATTATTTCTGCTGTACACTTTGCACTATCAAAATATTGATTGGGAATAAAACCAGCATATTTCCATGGAGGGGTTGAAAGTCACGTAAATTCTGAAAAATATTACCAGTAATAAAATAGTATTGACGATCAACACTTGGGGTATCGATAAACGACATTTTTTAAATATATGCAATTTACATGAACATATTCAGTATTTATAAATTGTATCAATAAATCAACAAAATTTATAACCAGAATAAAATATCGCAATCTCGAGATGGAATAACAATATTCACATACAGAAAAAGCATAATTTGATATTCAATATCGGTGATTCAGGTATTAATATTGGAAGAAATCAAACTTATTTCCTCCATAAAAAAGGCGATCTTTAAAAAAGGAGTTCAATTTTAGTTTTAGCATTTAAAGAATATCGTTTTGAACTGTGAATATTATTTATTTTTATTTTTCTTGTTAGTTCAATGAGTATATCAAAATTATCTGTAAACAGGCAGAGGTGACCAAGCTATACCTAAAAAATCTTTACATCTCTGATATTCTCTTTATGCTACAAGCATATAGAGAAACCACAGAATCGTCTCTGAGGGTTTTATTTCGAAGCAACAGAGTGCCTTTTAAAGTAAAAAAATCTTTTCAGTAGATAAAATGCTATTTATATTTACGGATCCTATTTTGCAAAATGTAATGTAAAAAAAAACAATTGGCATATATTTTATTGATCTTTGGTGTTTCACCTGGATATAAATTTGCATTTTTTTGTTCAGTTGTATCAACTACTCATTCATAATGACAAAATGAAAAAGAAAATCAAATAAATATAATTTTATATGCGAATTTTAATATAAAAGTTGTCGATCTCTCCCCTCACCTGCGATTCTACGCACCACAACCAGGCTAATAATCCCTTTATTCCACATGACGGATGCTTCGTCATCAGACTTGATTAACTATTTATTCAAACCGATTTAAATTACCTTTTCTGATATTGTCATATCGAACATAATAATATTAAAATAACGAACAGCAAATAAAACCTCTCTGCTAAGGTAATTAATTGGCATTCGCGCACAGATTTTAACATTGGTATATTACAGGAATGGATCCAATTTCGATAGCAGTTACTGAAAATATTTATGAAACCCTTATAATTCATAAATGAACAATCACAAAATAAACAAAAAAATGATGGTTTGTTATAAAATTTATTGTTTTGTTGTTTTTATTATTTTGACAAGCATTGCGAGTATTTATTTTTTCAATAAGTTCAAAATAATAAACCCATCTTTTTATATTTATCTGTGGGTTAATTTGTTGTATACCATATCCAAACGACTGGTTGTTTTTTTTTAGATTATCGGTCAATTTTGATACCGCAAATTGTTTTTTATAGTAGAATATCATAGTACATATGACTTATTCACGAACATCTATGTACCATTGATTTCTTAACGTACACTCACTGATTAAAATGACATTAAAAACTTGAGAACATCCTGTAAGTGCGAAAACATATTTTCAGCAACATTGAAAATATGCAAATCAAAAATATAAAACAGGTAAGCTAACCAATTTAATTTATTGCTTTATTAATAAATAATTAACAAAATCGTTTAGGAATTCGCAGCAGTATTATCAGGCTGATTGGATATAAATAAATCATAAAAGAGAGATGCAAGAAGGAAACTTAATAATAAAAAAAACGTGATCTATATGTTCACGCATAGGGCAAGGACATCGAGAGTAGAATTCCATCAATCTTCGCACTCCAACAGAAGCGATCTAGGCCGGGCCGCTTGAGGCATTGCCAAGAAGCAGTGCGTTATGAATTCTCCGTGCGACGCTGGCGGAGTGGGTCGCCGGTTGGCCAAGCGTCTCCCTGGGCACGTCTCCCATTGAGGGTTGGCCTTGAGGCCGGCTCAGGTGGTGGAGGCGCCGGCCGCAGGTATAAAAGCCCCGCACCCGCTGGGGTGGACATCATTCGTCTCACAGCGATCCTCCAACAGCAAGCGCAATGGCATTCAAGGTGCGCTCTCTCCGCCGCCCGAGCTGGAGTTTTGAATTTTATATGTGAATTTTTAAATTTTATTACTAAGTGTGTAATGAGTGGTTTTATTCAGTGCCCCTTAACGTGAACCAATATAATAAAATTATAATGGATAAAATAAAAATCACTTTACAATTAAAATGTGCCTCTTCCACGACACGCCGCTGACTCTTGTTTTAACAATCTATTACAAGAGCCTTTATCCTCAAAACGAGTCGTCTACTTTTTTACTAATACATTTTTATTCAGTTAAAAGTATTATTATTTTAATTTTTTTTTTACTGTTTTTATATGAAACATGACAATAAGAGCGTCTCTATTATTTTCAAACTGTGAACTTTCAAACTTCAGTGTTACTATTATATTATAATCTGGTATATTTTTGTAGGTTTTCGTAGTATTGGCAGCCTGCGTGGCTTGCGCCTGTGCCGGAGCCATTGCTCCCCTGCTGAAGACGGTAGACTCAGAGTACGACCCTCATCCCCAGTACAGCTACGGCTACGACGTCCAGGACGCCCTGACCGGAGACTCCAAGAATCATCAAGAAACCCGCAACGGAGACGTGGTCCAGGGACAGTACTCCCTGGTCGACCCCGACGGCACCCGCAGGATCGTCGACTACACCGCTGACCCAATAAACGGATTCAACGCCGTCGTACGCAAGGAAGCCCTGACCGCTCCCCTGGTGGCTGCAGCTCCGGCCCCCATCGTCGCTGCTGCTCCAGCATCAGTGATCGCCACTGCTGATGCTCCAGCAGTCATCGATGCCCGCTCTGCCCCGCTCGCTCGTCTCGCCGCTCCTGTGGCTTACTCGGCTGGAGTCCATGCCGCTCCTGTGGCTTACTCGGCTGGAGTCCACACCGCTCCTGTGGCTTACTCAGCTGGAGTCCACGCCGCTCCCTTGACCGCCTACTCTGCCGGAATCCACGCCGCTCCCTTGACCGCCTACTCTGCCGGAGTCCACGCTGCTCCCTTGACCGCCTACTCTGCCGGAATCCACGCCCCCGTAGCCGCTTATTCAGCTGGAGTCCACGCCCCGGTAGCCGCCTATTCAGCTGGAATCCACGCCCCGGTAGCTGCCTATTCCGCTGCTCCTGTCGCCGCTTATTCTGGTGCTCCCGTCGCCTACTCTGCTGGAGTCCACGCCCCGGTAGCTTACTCCAACGGCCTGCACCACGGATCCGTAGCGTACACTGCTGGAATCCACGCCGCTTCTCCCCTGGCCTACTCTACTCCTGCCCACCTCCACGCCCCCCTGGCGTACTCCGCCGGTGTCCACTCTCCCCTGGCTTACTCGTCTCCTTTCGCTAGGTTCGCATCCCCTCTGGGATACTCCACCCCCGTTGCCAGGTACTCTCCCTACACCACCGTCTACTAAGAATCCCCCGAAACGACCGCATTGCCAAAATTGCCACTGAATGATCGAATATGAGATAAGATCACCGAATCGAATTGTATTATAGATCAGAAATTGTGCCTGAGACCGTTTATGCAATACTTGTACAGCTAGTAATCGGCCCAATTTCCACTGTATCTTCGAGTCTTTTTTTTACATTGATCATGAAATAAAAAAAAACATATAAATAACCTTTTCATCTCTTATTTCATTTCACCAAACTAGAATTCCTTGAACCCAAGCCTCTGTCCGCAAACAATCAATCACAGAATTTTCTGTCTTTAATTAGGCAGCATAGCTCTTCACCATTCTCTCCCCGGCGGTATTCCTGTCACGCAGTGGCGTGCTTTGACTACACACTGGACGTGTTTACAAATGGATGGATATGTTCCAATAAGCAATCAAACACTCCACACCGTGTCGGTCTGCAATCGTTCAATGACACATGCTTACGTTTTGAGTGAAATGGATGACGAATCAATCCTACTCTGTAATTAATAAATTATTATTATATAATATTTATTTTAGATAAAAACATTTATTTTTTCTATTCGTTTTATGTATTATTGACTACTTAGTACATATTTTTAAAACATCATTTAATTGGTTAAAAACCATAAGTCTCTTTATATCAACAATCAATGTTTATTCCAATTTATGAGGAATGCTAGCAGTCTAGGTCTATCAATGTAAATATATGTAGATATTAAAAATCAGTATTTGTTCACAATTAAATATTAAATCTATAAAAAAACAAAACCAATGAAGTACAAACTCGGAATATGGTTTTGACAATTTTATGTTACTGTTTTTATTAAAACCGTATACCGGTTTATTTTGTAACACCTCACATTTAAAGGGAAATACAATTAGCCAAATGGCTTGGATATTACTTTATTGAAGTAAGCGTATTAACCTTTCACGCGTGTTTTGTGTGTAATAATTAACATTCACATCTTATTCATTTAGCCGTATAGCTATGAGGTTACGATATTATTTTTCACTGAGCGTTTTAAACTTTTCTTGGGTTTAATTATTAGACGACAATAACCTTTTTATAATTTTGTCCGACGAAATTGTTTAGGGCTGCAAAATTATTAACATATTCTCTGTTGCCTGAAAAGTACAATTTATTAATAGTGACGGTATTCAAAATAAGGACCATTAGTACTATAATCATTGTTAATTATTATAATTACGGCAATCTATCAGTGTATTTTTAAGAACATATCTAATTTAGATAAAACATAATATATACATAATATTATAATATATATATCAGAAAGTTAGAGAGATTATCACCTTGGAGATTAATAGCTATAAAATGCTGAAAAATCTGTCTAGTAATTTATATATTCTGTATACATAAATATAATAAAATAAATTTCACAGTGTCCCTTTAGACACAAGGGCGGAGGCAATAAAAAAATATTTAAGGACAGAGTTTTTTTTAATTAGATTTTTGTGTTTTTCTTTGTTTGGAAATTAGACACGACCGTAGTTATATTAATATATATCCTTATTGTTTATATATATTCTACTTGTTTGCAATTTAAAAAAAAAACACGTATATGTGTAGTTTGATATCAGTGTTATAAACTTTCACGTCTTTGATGTTATGATAGCATTGTCACCAAGTGCATTTGATGTGAACTGATCTCTAATCACGATTGCTTAAAATATCAATGCATTTAATAAAATACAGGTCGGTCCATGCACCTTTACGTCGATTGTTTGGATTAGAATGCACGTCGGTCAGCTGTCGTGGCGACACAGCCTGCAGGTGACATTGCTGGTCGTTGCATAAGGGTACATCTAGACCAGTGGCTCTCAAACTCTTTTGGCCCACGGACCCCTTTTCATAGTCAAAACTTGCCCACGGACCCCATTTAATAGTCAAAACTTGCCTACGGACCCCTTTTCATAGTCATAACATGCCTACGGACCCTGGGTGAAAAACTACATAAATTCATATTATAGACTAGTTGGTGCAAGTATCGACTCTATTGCGTTCCTGTATTAACCTACCTGACTCACCGTGATGCCTGTTATTAATTATATTTAATGCACCTGTCTATATTTATATTTTACTTAGGACATAAAAATCGCTAATAATGTATTCATTGTTATATATTTCAACTTCCATATTAATAAAAATGTGTCACAATTTTTTTATTTTATATTAAACCTTGCGCGGACCCCCTGACGTTGTTCAGGGACCCCCAAATCGATTTTAATTTTCTAAGGACCCCCTGAATGATCCCAGGGACCCCATGGCGTCCGTAGGGACCACTTTGAGAAGCACTGATCTAGACACACCTCTGCTGGCACATTCGGATGTGTGCAGTTATGAAATGAATCTTAGTATTGCCACAAACCTTGACGAAATACATATGAAATAATCAATTATGAATACATTATTAGTTTAAAATAAAAATGTTTCCGTTTAAAAAGCCATGTCTGGAATACTAAGCAATGAAAGTAAAACGTATTAAAATCCACTTTTATACAAGCTTGTTATCACCGCACGCAATTTATTTATACATTCCAATATTTTAAGGTAAATCCACATTTCGTAGGATCTTATTTTTTTTGTAATTTATGTATGAAAAGTAAAATATATCTTTCCATGATAAATTAATTAAAAGGCTCGTTTTAAAATGTGCTGAGGGTATTTACTGCTCGATGATGAAAAAATTAATGGGAATTTTATTACCTGTAAATTTTATTGAAAAAAAATAACGAATGTAAATAATGTTATGAAAAATTTTTATTAAATAAAAAAGAATCCGCATTTTTACCTTTACAGGCTTATTATGCAAACAATATGGCTTTAATTGATTAATTGAAGGTAGAAAAATTATTTAAAAAAAAAATTCAAGACAGTTGGGATGGGGAATTAGCAAATGATTGAAAATTGCAGTTGCAAGTGGAAATAGTTGTGATATTCGGGAAGCATAGGTTCGAATCTCATCTGTGTCATGAATTTTTTTCTTGATATTTGACTTGACAATTGAGTCGATTACTTTAATACATATTGTTTATTACATTATCACGATCTTAAACACTTATTACAATATTACGGATTCAGAGGAACTTACTTTTAATGTTTGTATCTTTTCTGATAATTTATCAATGACTGATAATAGTTCTTGGTGTTGCGTTTCGTATTTCTGGACCACCATGGTCGTGCTCTCCTTGGACTTATTGAATAGGTCCAGAAGTTGCTGATGCCTCTCGGTATTTGTGTTCTCAATCCTTGTCGTGTCGTCTGCGAATCTCGCAATATTAATGTCGTTCTTCTTCCCGCTCTCCATAAACTTCTCTACCTTGGCCATAATCTCACTCATTTGCTCTGCAATATTATCCTTGATATCTCTTTTATTTAGGTTCATATAAATAGAGTCCACTATCTCTTGGGGTATCTCGTTAAGTGATTTCCACGATGGGCTTCCTGGGAACATGGAGATTTTGTCTTGCACCACCCATTTTTTAAAGCGACTCTTGATTCTTTGCTCTAAAAGTATGCTCCAAGCCAGGACTTCAAGCGTCCCCATGAAGTCCACTTGTTCTGCTAATCGTTGTATTTTGCCTTCCGTCTGAAGGTCTTTTACGTCACTTACCGCCAGGGCCAACACTAAGTTCATCATCACAACCGGAACCAGTACGATGAATATGATGAAGAAGATCTGAAGGACAACTTGATCAGTCAAGTCTTTTGGGTTCTCGAATAGGGAGGAGTAGTCTAACTCCGATGTCATGACGATGGTCTTGATCAATGCGTTCCACGGGGTGGTGAAAGGCTCTTGAGAGCGGAACAGAATCCAGAAGACCAAGGAGAAACCCACCACGAGAAAACAACCAAACAACCCCACTACCTGTTAACATATCATATGAAAATATCACGTTAGATTAAAAAATATATATAATTTATTATAGAACACTGGAAAAATTACAAACAAATTCAGCTGTATCGCAGATATCGCGTCACTGAACTCTCGACAAAGACTCTACCCCAAACCAAGAAGTCGTATCAAACAAAAAAAATGATTCAACTTTCCAGAGCTATAATAAAGATGTCTTATTTTTTGGATTGAACGTCAATCAGATGCGTATTTATTACCCATTACGGGTTTATTATATTATTACTAGTATGATTAGGCACATTAGTTCATACATAGAAGATGATTTAAAGAAACTCTCAGAAAAATACCATCGTGATTTGTATGGGATTTGAACCCACATCCCCGGGCTTACATGGCCGGTGTACTAAATTTTCTACTAGTACTAAAAATTCTCGATAAACGGAAGTACAAGGGTTAGTACACCGGCCATGTAAGCCAGAGGATGTGGGTTCAAATCCCACACAAGTCACGATGGTATTTTTCTGAGTTTTTTTAAATCATCTTCTATGTATGAACTAATGTGCCTAATCATATTAGTAAGACTATAATAAAGACATAACCAAGTATGGTTTTAATAGACAAATACGGCGTAGTTACCTTCATCAGCCTCATGGCAACCGTGGAGAACATCTGGAAGTAGAAGCCGAACATGGGGATCCTCGACAGCAGCATGATGAGCTCCACCCACGCCAGCAGTATGGCCGAGGTGGTGACGTAGCGCGGCCACTCCGTGCCAGTTGGCCAGCGGTAGAGGACGACCATGGCGACGGCCAACACGAAGGATCCCATCTTTATCCAACTCTCCAGCCATTTGAAATACTTCCACCCTTTCTGTTTTATGAAAAGCAACTGAAAGAAATGCAACATATTATATAATATCATTCAAAACAAATTTGGCCAAGTATGTCCCAAATTTAAAAAAAATTATATTCGTCGTTTGATTGGTGAATAGTTTATACCAGTGCTTCTCAAAGTGGTCCCTATGGACCCCAGGGGTTCCCTGGGATCATTAAGGGGGTCCTTAGAAAATTAAAATCGATTTGGGGGTCCCTGAACAATGTCAAAATAAAAAAATTGTGACTCATTTTTATTAATATGGAAGTTAAAATAAATAACAATGAATACATTATTAGCGATTTTTACGTCCTAAGTAAAATATAAATATATACAGGTGCATAAAATACAAGTAATAACAGGCATCGCGGTGAGTCAGGTAGGTTAATACAGGATCGCAATAGAGTCGATACTTGCACCAACTAGTCTATAATATTAATTTATGTAGTTTTTCACCCAGGGTCCGTAGGCAAGTTTTGACTATGAAAGGGGGTCCATGGGCCAAAAGAGTTTGAGAGCCACCGGTTTATTCCCAAAACATGTTGTGATGTTTGATTCTACTTTATTTATCATATTTTGTCCAATGGCTAAAAAGGTAATTCTCTAGAAAAATAACTCACCTCGATCAAAGCTGTAACTGCGGTAATAATTAAAATTCCGATCCAAAGATTCTCATGCAATTTTGGTTCCTCAGAAGTGTCTTTGCTATCTTCACCAGATTTATCAAGGTCCTTGTAAAGTCTCACTGCAAACAAAGTGGTTAAGATAACAAACAGCGTATACAAGGTAAGTATACCATAGAAGAACCTCTTCAGAATTTTCCACTTGAAGTATAAGAAACTTTCAATAAACGGGTGAAGCAAAAGCTTCTCTTGATCGTACTTGTTGCCTGTACTGAACAAATCTACGATGACATTCATTTGAGTAAAACTAAAGTTTTCATCGTCTTTATTTCCCATTATCATGGAGTAATCGACCGTCACCTCGCAAGTCGGCTGATCCAAGTCATAGTTGTTGGAAGTTATGCAAGAGTTGAAAAGGTCGTGCAGGTATTCCGAAGACCTCGGCATGTTGTTCGTCAAGACTTGAATTAAAGGGAGCAATTTTCCTTTTTCCTGAGGAACTGGCTCCGAAAAGTTGGCACCGTTCTTTAAAAATAGCGTTGAGCTTTTTCTGTGACAGTTGAAAATAGCAGTGTGCACGGGAAGCCACCCTTTTGCATCCTTTATATTCATGAGAGATCTGTCCATCTCAATCATGACTTCGACGACCTTTGCATTGTCTTCGCTTGCTGCTACGTGAAGAGGCGTAAATCCGTGAAACTGTCCTGCTTTTTCGATCATTTTTTTAGAATCGCAGCCATATTCCATAAATCTTCGCACAAAGTGCGGTTGGTTTTTGTATGCTGCCCAGTGCAAGGGCGTCATTCCATTTTTTTCGTCAGGTTTTTCGCGGAAATCGTTAATGTTTTCCGTTTCAAGAAGAGCTTCCAGGACTTCGATCTCTTCAGTTTCGACAGCTTTATGTAAAACAGTAAATCCATTGATCGTTATCCCGTTGGAAGCTCCGCTGTGGAGCAGGCCTCTCACGCATCTTGCGCGCCCGTTGGCTATTGCTTTGATTAGTGGAGTTTCACCGGCAGCATTAGTTGCGTCTATATAATATCGAATCTTGTCATTGTGCCATATCAGTTTATCTAATAAATCAATGTTGCCGGTTTCCGCTACTAAATGAAGTGAATTTTCATTCTTTTCATTATCGCTACTCAAAACATCGGCACCTGCTTCCAATAGGTAGTCAACGCCTTCCTTCCATTCTATCTTGACTGCCATCTGGAGAGGCGTGTATCCTTCCTTGTTCTTTAGCTCTATAGTATTTTGTTCACTTTCTGAGGAGGCATTTGCCAGGACCTTGAGGACGTTTGAAGAGGAACTTCTCTGGAGGACGGCCAGATGGAGAGCGGTCTGCCCGTCCTCGTCGTGGCTCGCGACGTCCCAGTCGATGGAGAGAAGTAGCTGAGTCGCCCTTCTGTCCTTGAAGAGGACGGCTAGGTGGAGTGGGGTTGTCCTCGGGACAGGGTGGTTCTTTGTGTGCAATTGCTCACAATCTATGTTGTGCTTTTTGCTGAAATTTATGATTGCCTCGATCGTACGTTCGAATCTGAAAAGATAACAAATAACTTTAAATACTAAAATAACTTGATATATTGGGTTATCATTTCAATTTAAATATGGTTTATTTATTTACAATCAAAGAGAAAAACTTTTTTTTTTGTTTAGAAAATTTATTTCACCAAAAAAAACGTATCGTAAAAAAGCTTATTCGTTTATTTAATTTGTTGAATCCTATTCATGTTTGTATTAATTTTTAATACTTTAACAAAATAATATTACAATTTTATTTTATTAATTATGAAATGAAACATTTATCTTTATGTTGGGTGATGTATTCAACGTCCCGAAGCAACTGTGATTTCTCGAATTTATTAAATACCTGAATTAAATCTAACATTCTGACCAAGAGAATTCGGAAATAATTCAATATTTTTTGTTAAAAAAAGTTATCGTTCTGCCTAGACCAAGTCCATAACTCTATTATTTGCAAAAAACGCGCTGACCACCGGACAATATACCTGGTTGTGTGGATGGAATACACGGTTATACATTGTATCGGCTCAGGTTTCAATTAAGCCAAGAGGAATGGACCGCGTCCAGCACGGTCACAGGCAAATGCAACCCCATCCAATCAATTCCAATTATCTCCCCTGGTGATGCATTGTGTGACAATCACTTCCCATTGTCAACAAGCACTCGGTGCTGATTGCATTAGGCACAGTGAATTAGACGTATCTCGTGAGATACAAAGAATGTTACAATTATTAATATTTTTTGTAGATTTATTAAATACTTATAAAAATCAACAAAGTACACCAAGTGTATTCATTTAAAAATATCAAATTATGATTTCACGATTTTAAAGTACGTTGTTTCACTTATAGGATATGATTGTTAAAAAATGATTGCTTAGTACTAGTGGTATAATTGGTAATGCACCGGCCATGTAAGCTTGGGGATGTGGGTTCAAATCACGATGATATTTTTCTAAGAGTTTCTTTGATCAATTTTCAATATTTGAAAAAATGTACTTAATCATTATCAATCATATTTTATAGTTTAATTCAATTAGTTTATGAACGAAAATATCATTCTATCGTCTTGAAATTCGGCACATAACTGGGGAAAAACTTACTGAACTTACATGCAAAAAAACAGCGTTGTATCTTTTAAGATATTCTATAGAGAACCAAAAAATGAAACATACACACAATGGATATTATATAGAGTGTCCTAAAATTAACGCAAGATTTAAATTTGTCGCCATTTTTGCACTAAAGTTTTGGGTTAGGTTAGGTTAGGGTAGTATATTTTGTATGAAATTTCCGAACTGCGGCTGCCAAGCTTTCATTATTTTTGAAATATTGTTCAATAATGATGACACGTTGTTCTATCGTGTAACGCTCCATTTTTACTAACCCTAAGCTGTCAGCTGTCAAATTGATTTTTTTTAAGTGTTCCCAAAACTTTACTGAAAAAATGGCGACATGTTCAAATCTTGCGTTTATTTTGGGACATCCTTTGTGTATTCGATAGGAGAGCTCACGCCTTTGGCTTGACGGTGTGCAGGTTGAGCAGGAAGGCTGTGCCGCACACGTCCAGGGGGGTGAGCCCCTCGGAGTCCCGGGCGTCCGTGCGAGCCCCCGCAGCCAGCAGCAGCCCCACGGCCTGGACCTCCAGGCGGGCGCATGCCACGTGCAGGGGCGTGCACTTGTCCCACACCCTGCTCACCTGAAACGGAACCGTATCCATCTTACAATGCGACAAATTCAAATTCAATATTTTTGACCAAGAGTACTTGGTGGAATTCCATTTTAATATTTTAAATAAAATGTCAGAGTCAGTTTGATAATGCCAACGTGAAAGGTTGGCGAAACCGGTCACCAATTAAAATTGACACGTGAAGAAATCACTCATGTATTTTATTAAAAATATTACACAAATAAAAAAATACTTTTGAAGTTGATTTTACTCTCATAAGCAGTATCTGTTACACTGTAAAATCTTTTGAAACAAGAAGACAAAATCATCAGTTAAGAACCACGAATTATAATTTTTTGACTCATCATGGTTTTTTTTCTTTTTTTCTTAAGAGATTATTATGTCTATTTTTTGATTGGACGTCAATCAGATGCGTATTTATTACCCATTACGGGTTTATTATATTATCGTGATTCGTGATCACCAAATCACTAAATATTAGTTGGTCTGGGCATATTGGTTCATATGTAGAGTATGATTGTTAAAAATTCTCGATAAACGGAAGTGATTCGTTAGTACAAGGGTTCGTACACCGACCATGTAAGCCAGGGGATGTGGGTTCAAATCCCACACGATGATATTTTTCTGAGAGTTTCTTTAAATCATCTTCTATGTATGAACTAATGTAAATTTTTAAAAATATTTTTACAACTAATACGCATGCAGTGTTACTAAAAAAAATTATTCTCTTGATATTCTGGTGAAATTTTTTAAAGTTATCTGATCATATTTTCATTGATCGATATTACTACGTGGCAACATTTATTGTTATGGCAGAAAAAAAAATACACACTTATATTAAACTATACATGTATGATACAATCTATAATTATTAGAGATTTTACATATTTATTTTTGTGGGTCTTTCCATTTCACTATATATTTTTTTCGTTGTACTTAATTTTTGCTCTAAATATTAACGAGGCACACACATATTGATGATATTATTATTGTTCGAGAAATTAACCATCAAATTCGTTTTCAAAGCTTTTAATAAGTAAATATGAAAATTACTTGCTTTGTTATTTCAGTAGTCAGAACTTTGATCGAGAGTTCTCTAGTTTGATCCTACGGTCCTGACAGGTTTCCAAATTTAATGTTATTAGGCTCAAACTTGCTTCAGTTTGGTCAAACACGATAATATATTAAGGCATGTATGTGACTAGATATTTAAAAAAATAAATAATATGCGTTTAAAAGCTGACTTTATCGGTAGTATAAAAAAACCCTGGAGTTTATCGATGAATTCGAATAAACGAATTTTTTATAACATAAAATAACGTCGAGGTTTATAAAATGAATGTAAATTAAGTTGACTCACCCTGGTAGTCACAAAAGTGCAATCATGGCCGAAATCACACACTTGTTTTGTCTTCACTTCTTCTCCTTCGATTCTATCAAGCAGCTCAGCTCTGGATTTTTCTGGCTTCCAGCTGCCTTCGGGAAGTTCATCGTCTATTTTGTCCCACTTGCTCAGGGAGGCTCTATCGTCCTTGGATAGGCCGAGGACTACGGCGATGCAGCCGAGTTGTCCCTTCCAAGCTGCAAAGTGCAGGATTGTCCTGCCACTCTTATCTCCACGCCTGACAAGGTCACCGTTGCGATCGAGGATGTCTTCCAGAATCCCCTCCATGCCGAAGAAGGCGAGGAGATGGCAAATTGAGATACCATACTCGCGACAAGTGGTTTCTGGACTTGCTCCATTCGATAAGCAACTGGAATATAAATAAAAATGTTCATTTTAAGTAAAATCAATAACAACTTGTAATTTGTAACGAACGCACAAAATTTTATTTTTATACCCTCATCAGTTGTTTTAACTTTATATCTAGCACTAAAAATAACATTAAAATAAAACGTACATACTATGCTTAAAAATTCAGTTGTATTTCAAAATTTACTTCATAATTATTAATGAGAATTAATGTACCAAAAGGTGAAAATGGAATTATAACACTGTTTATCGGTTGCGAGTAGTGCATTGGTTTTGCATAATATATGAAAGCTTTCTACAGGAATGAGCGTGCATGTAATTAGTCCATACTAGTAATAGCTGCGAACAAAATCAGCAACCAGCTAAAATAGGTACATGTTAAAAATAATGTGCAAATCCGACTTATTATATTGATCGAATATGTACAAACCTGGTGGACTATTTTTTCACCTTTTTTTTCGATTATAATACACCACAAAAAGCTGATCACTTTAAATAACTCAACCCTTTCAATCCACTAGAAATTGAATGGATCAGTTAGATTTATATAAAAAATTAAGGTTATAAACCTTTGATGTATCAAATGCAATTGATTATGAATTACACGTTATGGATATAAATATTTGAGACGCATGTATCAAATACAACCAAATTGTTTAAATATGACGTTGACGTGTTGAGGATAAAACTGATGAAATTCAGCAAGAAAATTATGTTTAATTATTATGTCCAACCGGACACCAGAGGCAGTCCATTACCTGGCGAAATCGTGTCATTTAATTGTCACTTTATTTTTCTATCTCGAAAGTTGATTTTTTTACACAGTGTTGAGAAAACTACAAATTATATTTATCTATTTTTTATTATTTAATTAACGTCCATTTTCAGGGTAAAATAAAATCTTGAAGATGTTGAAAAATTGGGTAAAATGACGACTTTTCAAAACCAAAGTTTGTTAAAGATTTTTTATTTTTTTATTTTATTAATTAATTTTTTAGAAAGGGTATATAATTAATCTTTTAATTCCAGTTGAAAAAAGGACTCTTAAATGTTTGAGATTCTTGTAACAGGTACATAACGAAACTCCAAATTCCGACACTTCAATCGGAAAAACACATCTTTATAAGAAATTAAAAAATCTTCGTTTTGGAAGAAGAGATGTATCTAACTTTTGGCATTTAATTTTTTTTTATTGGCGCGGTTGATTTTTTGCAATAGGTACGAGAAAATGATCAAAAAACTCGATTATGGGACCTAGACCCTTAAGTATTTCTAATTTTAGCATATTCAGTTAGAATACCAACCGCTGAGCCCAGCTTATATCTCCGACTATGGCGCTCTCGATGAAGTTGGAGTTCAGGGCTTTTATGTCGTTGGCCAGCACGGACGCCCTCCGACTGGTCCTGATGTCCACAAGAGACTGGGGAGGCTCCTTCTCCCTGACTTCTGCGTATTTGGGCTTCACACCGGCGAGCTGCTCGACTTCCGGTGCCGGCTCGGCCAGCGGCATCAGCGGCACGAGCTCGCAGTCATTTCCGCTCGTAGAGCCCGAGAACTTGTCCATTTTCGACATCGCGATTAGTTTGCAAAAAAAATATTTTTAAATGTATAAAAAAATCATTTTTACACAAAAATCGCTGTATTAATCTAATACTTATATTTAAACGACACTTTTACTAATTTACACATTTAGATATTATTTTGTATTCCCTTCAATTAATGCTCCAAATATTTCATTTTAAAAAATATTGCCGAAACGTTATTTTAAATTACGACATTATCGTGAGCTAAGAGTATCGATGAATTTACGCACATATTATACTTGAATTATAGTCATATCACGATTCATCACTTAAATTATTTGTAAAACAACTTGTACTATACTATTTTTAACGTTTATTTCTTTCTCAATACACAATAACACACTGTGATGCCAATACACCGTGAATCACTAAGTTACAATATTAATCCTAAAATAATTTATCATATCGATACCGTTGATAATTCGTAATCATATTGATAAGCGCGTTGATATATGATAAGGCATCAAGCGATATAATTTAAAATATATATATATACATATGATATATATTTTATATATTTTGGCTGAAATACATAGAATAAACACGTTGTTGTCAATTATAATACACATTCAGTTGTGTAAAGTTAGTCGTACATATATTACAAGGCGGGCATTGTAAAATCAGCTAACCAAGTGAAAATTCGATTCACATGTAAATTCTCTGCTCTATGTAAATTGAAGTAATTACAGTGCGTAACGCACAAAGATTTGGTTGCTGAGACGCGAATGTTATTCTAACTTGGAAACTGTGCTCTCCGACCTATTTGCGCCAAGCAAGCATGATCGAGTTCACATATTTATAATTAATTATCTAATCTCGGTTTCAAAGCTGTGATGTATGCGATGTGTAATGACTACTCTCTTTTTCTTCGGGTGCCTCTCCTCAGAGGATGTTGGCGACCATTTCACTCATGCTGAACCAGTGTTCATGGTTTTCTAAGGGGAAAATAGTGTAGTGGGTCCCCGAGTCCTTCTACACCGCAGTTTTATATTGCTGCTGCCCAATAGCATTATTATATAAAACTCTGTCGTTTAGATCTGATACTCCTTCTGCAGCAGGCTACAGAATCAAAGCAGGAACTCCCTCACCTCGACAAGGTACTTCCAGCAGAGTACATGCCTTCACAATCATTCCAAGTCCACTACTCCGATGCCAATCCTTTACACACGCTCAGGGTACAGCATGGCAGTCATGCACCTAAAGAAGTTAAAAAATAAAATTTTAGATTTTGGGAATAATATTTTTTATGGTATTAATGACTCTTATTATAAATGGTTACCATCTACAAGCATAATTCTTAATAATAGTTTTTTTCGAGATTTTTATAAATTATACGTTTTTTAATTAACTTTGATCTTATACGGCACCCATAAATTGCAGAGATAGTATGAGGTCTATCCACTTTATTACAAAGTCCTCTTCACATGATTATTATTAAAGTTACCGTGGTGGGCGTGATTTTCCGCCTCTTCATTTCCCATCCCGCGGAGCTTTCTCCGGTGACGTCATGCATAAATGAACTTCTCCGTCGTCGGGGCTGGAACTTGTCACATATTTATCACAAACACCCCCGCCATTCCCTGTCGACCATCCATTCAGAGCCTTTCCGATGAATGGAGACATTTAAATGAATAACAATTACTTATCAATATTGGTAAAGGTTTGCTTTAAATATAACTTATCACATATAAAAATAGGCAGTTAGTTTCGTAGTTTAAAAAAGTAAAAAAAACATCCAGGCTAAGTGGTCTGAGAAAAGTAGGCATTACCACATTAATCTGTAAAATAATGAGACCTCAAAGGAAAGGCAGATAAACAAGCTGTTAGAAAATACGAAGATGCAATCGCGGATGTGTCTATCTCACCAACTTAAAGTTTCTCACAGCAGTGTCTTTCATATAAAAATCTCCATGTTTAGGGACTTAAGAAAAAAGTGTCTGCATATTGACTGACTCATGAGTCGTAAATCAGAAAAAAAAGTACTTGAAAGTACAACGAAGTTATCAAGATAAGATATAAGCGTCTTTGATGTAACCGTATTGAGATATTTCATAATATTATTTTGAAATAGATGTGAATCAATGAGAGATTGATTGTGTCTAATTGATAAAAATAATAACTCAAAGTTATCAAAGGAATTTGCCACCAGCATCTGCAGTCATATCAGTTTCATGAATATACATATTAATATTTTATTTTTTTGACTTTTCTTGTGTAACCGATGTACTCAGATATTTATATTGCTTTAAAAGGCAGTTGCTTCCAGCCTTTTAATTGCCTCTGGTGTCAGTCATTTACCTGGCGAAATCGTGTCATTTAATTAATTTAATTGTCACTTTATTTTTCTATGTCGAAAGTTGATTTTTTTTACAGAGTATTGAAAAAACGATAAATTATATTTATCTATTTTTTATTATTTAATTAACGTCCATTTTCAGGGTATAATAAAATCTTGAAGATGTTGAAAAGTTGGATAAAATGACGACTTTTCAAAACCAAAGTTTGTTAAAGATTTTTTTTTTTAAATATTCAAACTAATCCCAACAGGAGGGTTTATAATTAATCTTTTAATTTCAATTGAAAAAAAGAGTCATAATTGTTTAGAATTCTTGGAACAGGAACATCGCGAAACTCCAATCCCAAAACTTCAATCGGAAAAACACATATTTATCATATTAAATGTAAATTATAAGAAAAAAAAATAAAAATGGCTGTAGAAGAAAGGATGTATCTAACTTTCTGCATTTAATTTTTTTTGTTTGGTGCAGTCGATTTTCCGCAAAACGGACTATAGAAAATGATCAAAAAAACTCGATTATGGGACCTAGACCCTTAAAGACACATATCGTTGTTTCCATGCAAAAACATTTTAACAATATCAACTTACTTCCTTACAATATTTAATAAATATTTTTACTACTAATATCAACAATTTAAGTACAATAAATTCTGTAAAAGGTAAGTCATGCACTAGACAGCAACAGCGCAATGTCACAGCAGCCGCGCGCGTAGAGCCTCAGCCGGCAAGCTAAATAAAATGCCGTGTCGCGGCTCGGTTTTTTTTAAAAAAAATTTGTATATAATTGTTCAGTGTCTATGATTGCACATTTGTGGTTTTATTCACACCGGGTGCGACCTCGCCCCCGACAACGCGCTCAACGTTGCCCTAGTTTCGCACGCGCGGGAGACGAACAATCCCGGCCGGGGGTGTTGCGTCCCTCGCCCCCGTAGCGCGGCGTCCCTCTCGCCCTCGCGGCGTCCCTCTCGCCCGCCGCGGCGGCCGCGCGCCGCGATTGGCCGCCGGATACGTTGGCGCTAATTTCCCGGCCGGGGGTTGGTCGGGCGGCGGTGACGTAGCGCCGGGCCGCGGTATAAAAGGGCGCGCGGGGGCGAGGCGGCGCTCTGTAGCGTCGGGAGTCTCTCGCGGCCCCCACGTGCGCCGGCAGTCTCAGGTGTCCTCCTTGCGGCGCTCGACACTGACTCGCAGGTGAGCCACCCCCTCCCCCCCCACCTCCTACCCCCTTAACCCACCGCCTCGCCACCCTCTGTATCAATTATTCCTGACGCTCTCTCTACACAGCGGGATTTGTGATTTCGCTCTTTGTTGCTTTGCTGCGAACGGAAAATATTCATACATCTATTTTTTGGACCGGATGTCAATCAGATGCGTATTTATTACCCATTACGGGTTTATTATATTAATAATAATATGATTAGGCACATTAGTTCATACATAGAAGACGATCAAAGAAAAAAATATTATTCTGAGAGTTTCTTTAATCGTCTTCTATGTATGAAATAATGTGCCTAATCATATAAATAATAGGAAATATTCAGCTTTTCCGATGCTCTCTTTTGAAAAAAATATATATTACACGACGCGCCAAAGACTTTTTTTTTTTTTTTGATCGTAATCAATCTCATTTACAAGGCTTGTCTGACAAGTTTTATTTCACATTAAGAAAAGAAAAAAAACCAAATGCACTAACGCTTCATATAATACAACATTTTGTAAGAACACAATGAAAAATGTATTTAATTTACTTATGTAGTTCTCTTTTCCTTAATGAAACGGTCTACTCTGTACTTGTTTTTTATTATTTCTAATAACGTTAGGCTAATGCTAATGAAAATAAGGTCCTCAATCAAAAGGGGATAGAAAATACCAGCACATAATATTTTCTATTTATATTAAATTCGATTTTTTTCTTCACATTGAATTTAGCTAGAAATATTCCGATATGAATTTTTTTCATAAATTTTAAACATTACATTGGGTCATAATTATGTTTAATTTGTGTCTAAGTCATCATATTTAAATACAAAGAAAAATATTTTATTAAGCTCTGTTTAATTTTACTCAACTCAAATGGTTTCTCATAAATGACCAGACTAAATAATGCGAGCTAATAACAATTTAAGCTTTTGCTTAATGTTACGCGGAAAATCCTTTTGTGTTCGTAGACAGATCTCGTTATTTTGGAACTTTGAATTAAAATAATTTGACAACTACGCTAGGCTTATTTTTTATTACATCTTTTTACAAGTTTTTTATTAGATCGTTTACAAAAGTATAGATTTTCTAACAGTTTAATTCAATTTATACGTGCGAACGTTTTTTTTAGCTCTTCCATGAAACGAACACAAATTTAATCAAGCTTTTCGTAGACTCCCGAAATATTTATTCTACACTTTGGTACTTTACAAAAATGATCACTTACGCAAGATATTACGCATTTTTCCTTAAATAATATTCAATATTACGCTGTTAAAACAGCTATACTTTATCTGCTTGGGTCGATTACCCAAGATTAGCTAAAATAAAATATTCTATTTTGCTTAAAACTACCGCTATCACGTTAAGAGTCTCTTTGTGAATTATGCACTTTTATTATGTTATTTTGATGAGTAAATATTTTTTAATTAGAACAGACACTGGTAATTTTAAAAATTAATAAATATTTTTTTAGGGGTGTTTTTTTAAATTGTTTTTGGTTCAGTCGTGAAGAATGAATGAATGGACTTCGAATTTATGACTTCTTATTTCTAGTATGATGAATCGATCTTGTTCATTTCGTGATATAATTTAAAGTGTATATCTTTTGGTTTTCCCTCTACAGAGCTTAAAACATTTAAGTCATATTATCTCGTATGTTTTTTTTTATTCTACCCCTGACTAAGGGTGGTTTTTGTTTCCATTTGCATGCTCGGCTCGGCAGCTGTTGCACTGGCTGGAGCGTCCAGCTTTTCCAACAAAGCTCTCGTGAAGGTTTGCTCCAAGCTTTTAATTAAGCCCGATGGCGTGTTCGGGAACAATGAAACTATTTCACTGTGTGTAGTTAATTACACGCGGCGTATACGTTTTATTTTATTATTTCTTCGGTTAAACAAAGAATGCTTTCGTTCTGCTATTCCACAGGTTGCTTGATATAAAATAAGCCTTCGTATAAATCCAATATGAACTTCACTAAATTAAAACTTGACAGCTACCCAAGGGTTGTTTTTTAAACATGTTGAATTTTCCCGCACGATACGACCCTTAACCGATGCTCAGAACTCAGTGCACGTCATTCTGTCGACCCAGTGAGTGCGCTATCGATCCTTTACCAATTAGCAGCTTAGATTTTTTCAAGGCTTCATGAAAATGCATGCACGTGCATGTGATCATGAAGATTATCATGTTATTACCCTCCGAATAGAGATAATTATTGTATATATATTAAATAATGATTAACGTTTTCAAAATGTCTTTATTTCTTGTCGATTGGTGAATCAATTAAATTATATATACGTTTATTTAGATCATCTTCATTGATTTTCTTCATAAATTATCGTGTATAGTTATCAATATACGATTGTGAAATTTATCAATTTGTTAAAATTTAAAAGAAATAATATACATATCAAGTAGTTACTAGTGTATAATAATACATTTTTTGAAAGCTTGGTGGCCTTGATAATAGTGAAATGGTTAAAACCTAATGGCTTTGGTTCCCATCCGTGAATCTTGAGCTTGCGTAATTATGTTCATACCTCATGTGTTTTTAGAAAATAAAAATACCTATAAAATATAACATTACCTTGCTGACAGAAAATTTATCAGCCTTTGTAAAGAACTTCCCCAATTGGTTTTATTTTTATTGTACTATATATGACAAAGTGCAATACCATTCGTCAAAGCCACCAAGTCAACTGAAAACAAGAAATGTATAGCTCCAAATTGAAAATATGAAAAATGTCACATTCATAAATTCCCACAGCCGGAATATTTCATACACCGGAAGCCCCAGACATACGTTTCTGGGAAAATGGAAATATATATTTTCCTTCTGCTACAATCGAATAGAAAACTTCTCTCACCTTTTCTAAGTTTCCCACTCCAAGGGGAGGGCAGTAAGTTCGCTGCGTGCAATACCGGGGAAGCCCTGGGGTCTGCTTCAATTTGCTTAGTTTTCCATTTAATATGTTCGAAGCTCTCGAAGAAAACGAATATTTACTCAATGTCGCCCCGTGGGAGTCCGCGTTTACTGAATTGTAGATAAATTACAAAAGATTTAATTTCTTCGGGATCGACCTTTTGTGTTTCTCGGAAAGGTCGCGTACTTTTACCCGTAACCTTAATCGTGTAAAGATTACAAACACCCTTAAAATAAAGTCTTAAATGGAATCCTCCAGAAACGAAATCTAGTGTTTTTTTTTACCTGTTCAGATCTAATGTGTTTACAATAGATCTACAGGTAATCGATTCACAAATGAAATAACTACCGGGATTTACTCCCACTGCTTTTATAGCTATCATGGCCTGGTGTTCTGTTTATTATATACCCATAATGCTATCAGTATTATGGGTATATAATAATATTAAAATAAATCTAGCCTTATATTAAACCTAGTCATAATTATGAAACTAGCACGTTTACGACCGACAGTGGAGATCTGAGTTCGAATAATCGGAAAAATCTCTCGATGCCGAGTTTCTGTAATTCTACAATATTGCTAGATAAAATTAGTGGTTTGTGTCTTCCGATGTTTGAATTCTGGTACTGGGATCATCTTGAAGAACTTAAAATATGGAAAGTCGAAACGTCGGAAGACCCAAGTACTTAGCAGCATAGCACTCATGAAATCTAAAAACCATATTAAAACCTACGAATACATGTACAATGTTACTAAGCCTTCTTTGCATATTCTTCACTTTACTATAGTTTAAGCATAAATGCGGTCATATTTTATATTTATGGTACTAGTTCAAAATCAATTTCGTTTATCAATAACTTTGAGGTTTTATTTTATGGCTGAAGAACTAATTGGTAGTTGTGAAGACGATAAACCATGACTCACGCCATAAAAATAGCTTAACGCTTCACACACACAAAAATACATTTTTCAGGCTGAAAGCTTTTCATATATTCTGATTCTAAATATTCTGGAATGGACTTTTCTAGAGTTTGTTTTCTCTCACCTATAGACAGGACGAAATATCTTGTGAAGAAATATCAAAGAATATTTCTCTACCTGATCGCTTCCCTTCTTTACTACCACAATTTTTTTAGGGCGAGATCTTTACACCCCTACCACAATTTAAATGAACATGGATGTTGGCAGTTTATTGTTTATCATTATAAATACGTTTTAAAAATGTTAAACAATTGACGTAATGAATCAACGTAAATTATTTCTAATTTTTTTACTTAAATATGTATCGTTACATAAATGAATAGTATATATAGTTTTTACGATATAACGACTGTTGTTAGCACATCCTTTATTTTTAAATGTAGAAAACTACATATTTCTTAGTTTTGAAACAACGTTATAAAACAATAATATCAACTTTAATACCGCCATGTACAGAAACGAATAGTTTATGGCACAAGTTAAAGACGTTTATCTTTCATATCTAAACAAACTTTCAAACAAACACCTGGAGTTTTAAGCTTCAAGAAGTTTACCTTTCTTGTAAAATCTATATAATCTATATATCTTATTTGTTCGCTTGATGCAAAAGCTCTAAGATAAACTCGCAGCAAGGCCTCCAGGTGTGTTTTTATTTGCAGTTGAAATAATCATATTTACTTATGGAAAGTCAAACACATCCGGGATTTCTTCGCATATCTCCTGAAAGCTTCAGACATCCGGGTTCTGAAAAGAAAAACTTGAAAAAATAACAATAAATTCAACCGATTTTGAAAGCCTAAAAGCTTTGCGGTTTTTTTAAGTACAAGGACTGCACTTATTTTTTTTCATAACACTTTTTATAAACGAAACGTTCGCAATAAGATACATTTACGAAATAAAGTGTTTTTTTAAATATTTTTAAAATCTTATTGTTTTCTTTATATGTATAAATTTGAAAATTGGGAAACAAACCACATCGCTTCAAAAATACTTGTAAAATTATCGTCAACTTTTAAGAGAGAAAGCCTGTAAAATTAATTCATCAAAACAGTTCTTTAGGTTGTGAAAGCCTGTTTTAAAAGGTCTATTTAATGGGTAGTTAATCAAGATTTATAAATGGTTTTCTCAGTTTGACTACTCTATTCATTGATTCAATTTACAGTTTACTTGTTGACTTAGAAGTTAGACCTTTGACTTAGATAGAGATATCTCCTAATCGGTCTCCGTCTTGATGAAATATCCCAATTAAAGCAATAAGGCTCTCGCCTGTCTTGGATTGGATTTGATTTAAATTATCATTGTAAATTTTGTTTTTTTACACTAATATATAGTTTGTTATGCAAGTTAGACTCGGGAACCATTTTATTTGTTGTTTGATTAGTTATACTAAGCATGACTCTTATAAAACATGTACTAATATTTGTATCTAAAAACCTGGCACAATATTAATTGCGTATACAACGAAAAAGTCATGCAAATAAAGAAACAAAGAAAATTTTACATTATTTAAATTTCTTCTTTAAATTCCTCTTTGTGAGAATTCTTTGCGGCTTTCAGAATATTTCAAGTATTATATCTCAAATATTTTATTGTTATTTATATACGCGGTGGGAATCTTTAAAAATTAAGTGTATTTAATAGCGACGACTTTGATAAATTTTGTCAAAGTAAAATTATTTAAATGTCTTACTTTCCATTTTCCAGTTCCTAAGTGCTGTTTTTCAAAGTCATCCATGTGAAAAATATTTTAAAACATCTGTTTTGCGGTATTTAAAATAAATTAAAATAATTTTTTTTGTGATGTTCTACGAGCACAATAAAACATTCATTGAATAACGTTGTATCTGTATGGGCAGTTTTTTTTAACAATATTCTCATTATTACTTTAGTTCGCAGTTCTACTGTAAAATAATGACACGAAAATGAGTTACACACTTACATACGACGATTGAAGTTATCGTTTGGAAAAAGGATACAGTGATAATATGGACTAAGTGCATAACCTATATGCCTAGATTTTTTGCTACCTGGGGCAGTCCGCGTTTCAAGGGTCAGCGTGTATTTTTATTTACTTAAAATATTCATTATATTAACTTCAACATTATTACACCACTATTTATTCGTTTTCACGAACATTAAACAAAGATATTTTCTAAATGTCTCCCCAATATACGTGCCGCCTAGGGCGGACACCCTCATCGTTCCCCCTGGGACGTCTCAGCTTATTTGATTTTTTTTTTTGAGATTTTTCTCTTTGCTTTGAGAATCACATAAATGGTTTACTCTTTTTAAACATATTATAATACTGTAACATCGAAAAAAAAAATTCAATTCTCTTCACATTTCACAGCTTGCAAAGTCATAATGCGTTTTTGGATACAGAGTTGAAGTAGAAGGAATTTACTTTGAGCGATTGTTTCGTTCGGAAAATTTTAGTGCCTGTTCAGTCCGTAATAAAAGTACTGAAAAAACGTCACACGCTGTGCTGAAACGGGCGAGATTGCGGTTCAGTACAAGCCAATCTGACCATTAACGATGCGGGACGCGCGCCCCGCCAGTCTCTTAATCAAAATTTCATTAAGTCTCAGTATCCCTTGTCTGGGCGTCTTGTGACTTATAAATTACTATATCCGGACCTGAATTTATGGCGTCGGTAAAGGTTGCAGCACACTGTTGTATACATTATACCACGTAAGCCGTATTCATGAACATTAGGGACAAACACTAAATCTAAGGATTATTATTAAGCTATCGGTTTAGCTTTAGATACCAAAATGCAAACAATAGAGCTTTATGAAGCAAGAGAGTTTATTTTCCTGAATAAAGTGACATTGGCTTAATACATCTTAGCTGTCTTTTAATACATTTATATTGAAAACTTTTATTCTGATTACCACCTTTTGGTGATGCGTTAGTTACGCCATGTACCAAACGATTTAAATTATTGCTTTGTTAAGAGTTAAAATCAAGGATTTTACCATCATTTCGTATGTAATCAATTTACTATAAATTAATCAAGTAACGTGAGTAAACCCATTCGTTAAAAGAACGTGCTTGGCAACATATCAAATATATTCGCAATATTTCAGTTGCAAATAGTATCAGTACATTTAAATGTGATATTTTGCATATCAGTAGGGTAATGTAGGCAGTTAATGGCAGCTTATATCCATGTGGATAGTTCATACGATATCTCTATCGCGCTGGCTCATGCTCTAATGAGGTCTGGCGTATTGTAACTCAGCCAAGCAATAGGTCGCCCTAACGATTTTTAAAAGCCCAATTTCAGCCTGACATTGTGTTAGCTGGAATTGGTCGCGAGGGGGCCATTACACGCCCGATTACCCCACCCACGGCGAGACATATGTCTATAACGACCACATACAATTCTTATTTAATTCACTTATTGAAAAAAAAAAATAGGGTATTAGAAATGTTGAATATATTCGTAGTCTCAATATTAAAAAAACTTTTTCTTTTTTGAGTGCCTCTTATATAGAGTTGATGCCTATTTAATTAAATACATATTTATCCAAGGCCAATATCATTAATTTGGCTGTACTTTTGACTTTCAGCCAATGGCATAAATTCCGCATCCACGTATGTTTCCTCCTTCCCTTCTTTGATCCATTCTGCTATATTGAACCGCACCTCATAGTTGCATTTTTTTGTCTGCTATATAATTTATAAAGTAGCATGGATACACATGGTCAAAATTTATGTTCATGGCATAAATATGATTAACTAAACATTCACCCTTTTAAACATATCGAAATTGACATTTTGTTAAGTTTATTTTTCAGACTAAAAGCCTCGAGTCACGTCATTCTGTGACGCCTGACTGAAAAGTTATCGTTTACACCCAGAAATTTCCCACACTGGATATCGCTTTCTTAATTACTCGTTAATTAATTAAAATCCATTTTTAAATTGCTTTATGAACAAGGAAAAATTCATTTCAATTTCGGCAAAATTAAGTGGATCAACTCATCAACTTATAACTTTAGTTTTTTTTTTTTAAATGCTTGGATATCAAATTATAAAATTAATTGGTTCTATTCTAAAAACGTAATAAAAACTATGGTTTTTACTATGAAAAAATTGAAACGCAGCTGAGTTTCTACTACAAGTTAAATTTATTGGATATTTAAAATTAGATCAATTAATAATCAGTATTTTTTTAAAGTTTTAAATAACAATTTTCTCAATTATGAATAAAGGTATTGTTTGTTATATAAACACCCTATATTTAATCGGATTTTCCAGCATAATTATTCTGATATAACTTCACAAAATAAATGTTATATTATTGGTACATGATTATTTAAGTTAAATAAATATCCTATTTCATATATTTGTATTGAAAAATCTTCTCGTTTAAAAATTACATTATCAATTACTTTTGTGTTATAATAAAACTAACGTATCGTTATCATTTATATTAATTTATAAATTTTTAACGGATGTTCGCAAAAATACCACAGCAGGTGATTTAACGATCTAAATAGGTTGATTTGATTTTTTATATATTTCAGTAATAGCTTTAAAGTGTATATACTAAGAAATTTAATATTTTTGACAGTGAGTACTTAGTGGAATTCCATTTTAATATTTTTTAGTAAAATACTACCGATTTCGCCAACCTTTCTGTTTGACAATGCCAACGTGAAAGGTTGGCGAAACAGGTCACAAATAAAAACGAACATGTGGAAAATCACTCAAGTATTTTACTCATAAATATTATTTCTACTAAAACAACACACAGAAAATCCTTTGCTTGAATATTATCTATAAAATGCAAGCACAGCTTCTCCAGTAGCATATTCGTTATTTTATACCCACGTGTAGATTTTGCATTTCCAAATCCAGTTAGTAAATTTTCACTAACGGATTCTGCAAATTGGATACTCCGCTTCAGATAGTTTTCTCGGTTCCAGCACTTCAATATTTGCATTTGAGAAACTCGCAAGACGTCTGCGGCAAATTCAAGCAAATCCCGACGAGAAAATTCACTCAGCAAATAAATCTGAAAGAAACCTTCGCGACGAGATTTAATTACATTTTTAGTTCCGCGCTAAATAGAACAGCAATTCTGCGAGTAAGCCGCTTGATTTTCTGGTCTCGAGTTTAAACATCACTTAGGCGTCGCTTAAGCCGCGCTTAACTTTCCGCAGAGAAATTGGACTTTTGTTCTACAATAGTAAACCCACCCACAAAGAGCACTGTTTAAAATACGGCTTTTGCAGTCAGCTTGCAGGATATATTGCGGTCGTAGCTTACACAAAAACTAAATGCATTCGTATTTATTATAGCCATGAAATGCATTTTCCCTGTGCGTTTATTGCACATACATGAATAAAATTGTTCTAGGGTAGTATTTTTATTTTCAATCAATTCAGTCGTGAAACAAAACGAGAAATATAATATCGATTACTGAACAATATTTTTTTTTTGTTACGGCGTTTTATTGGTGTTACGTGCACGTTCTATAATATGTATTTTCGGGAAAATAAAACACTTTTAATAAAGCTTTCAATATCTCAAAAATGTGTATTTTTTGGGAGGAGAAAAAATATTATTCTCGTGAAAAAACAAACAAATTTCCCTTTATTAACTGTTTGTTTTTATTCAAGCCTGAAATATGGACAAAGTTATCCGTGTTGTGAACAAAGAGCGAAACACATTTTTTTCTAGCCATTTTGCTGTCGGAGCTGATAAACCACAAATAGAGTCACACCTTGTTGTACAATTTTTATTTATTAGAGCAGTTTTTCAGGTGGTTATAATCCTTACGCGTTTGAAAATTATTATTTTTAAATAGATCAATACGTTATGTAAAATACTAGTGGATACCCGGCGCGTGCTACTACGCTAAATAAAGATATAAAATACTTTTTTTTATTTGTTCGAAAAAAAAAAAAAAAAGAAATTTTGTTTATTTGTTAACTTTTTTATGTGTGTAAGCATAAAGATTTTTCAGCGTTCTGACCCATCTAAAATTGAGTGAATTCATCGTTTCGATTTGAAAGCTCAAGCACTGTCATGTCACTGCCTTTGTTAACATATTTGCATATGTATCTAATGGATTTCACGGAGTTGCAGTATTCCACATTGATGTATGTTTGAAGTGTTTTTGACAGTATTGGACTATATGGAACAATCCATCTGCTATCGATGTCAATATCAACGTTTTTTTTTTCTTAATTGAATGGTGGTGGTGAATCCTCCATCTTCTGGCATTCGTCGTCTGGTCGCAAATGAATGACAGTTCTGTGTTGTTTTTTTGCAGCCTGCATTATATAACGGAAACGTCATACTGATCTTAAGGGTCTAGGTCCCATAATCGAGTATAACATAAATATGTGTTTTTCCGATTGAAGTGTAGGAATTGGGAGATTTGTCATGTCCCTTTTAGTCCTAAACGTTTAAAAGTCATTTTTTAAATTGGAATTAAAAGATCAAATATAAACCCTGTGCGACATATTATTTTAAAAATTAAAAAAAAAAAATTTAACACGTTGATTTTGAAAAGTCGTCACTTTATCCAATTTTTCAACATCTTCAAGATTTTATTTTACCCTGAAAATGGACGTTAATTAAAAAATTAAAAAAATACATAAATATTATTATAGTTTTCTCAGTACTCTGTAAAAAAATCAACTTTCGACATAGAAAAATAAAGTGACAATTAAATTAATTAAATGACACGATTCCGCCAGGTAATGGACTGCCCCTGGTATCCGGTTGGACACCAGAGGCAATTAAAAGGCTGGAAGCAACTGCCTTAACAAACATCAAGTGTTTTTTTGTTGGTAGTCTGCATTATCCGCCAACATGACACTGTTCTATTTTTGAAAAATAGAACAGTGTCATGTTGACACTGGTCATGACCGCAAAATGTTGAAGCTTTTGTATTGGAAATGTCGAAAATCAACTTAATCAATAAACCGAATTTGATTACTAATTTTTTAATTTAAGTGGCCTAAAACCAACTTAGTATTATTGGCTTTCAAATGAATTAAAATGAACTTTTTTTTTATCGTGATTGTTGTATGCTGCATATCGGCCATGGTGAATGTCATTGTTAATGGTGGTGTGTTGCGACAGGCATGGCGGCCCCCCAGCCCCTGGCCGCGGCCGTGCTGTTGGCGGTCCTGTGCGCCTCCCTCCCCCCGCCCGCCCTGACCATCGACCTCTCCCGCCTCTACGGACACACCAGCGCCAAGAGAACAGGTAAGCCAACCTTTAAAATAATAACTCACCCCACACCACAGGGAAACGTTCCACCTCGTACATTCTGATTTAACTACAAAATAAAAAAAAACTCATATTCGCTGTAGAGATACACGCTTTGCGATAACTGGTTCGGTTGTTGAAACAGAATTGAGCTTTGGTATTTTATTAGTATTTAAATTTCATATTCACTTTAAAACTGTTAACTCATAATGACATGGGATTATAGTTCTTTAAAAATGTAGAACTTCAGTGTTTGATATGGTTTATAATTACATGAATAAACCGCAGTAAAAAAAAAAACCAATTCCACGGTCTGGTTTTCCCCTTTGACACTGTTCGAGTATGGCCAGGGTCCCTTTGTGGAAGTGAGCCGTATTTCATATATAAATGCTACCCTTGCGCTACAGCCCTTCTCACTTTTCAGTATATAAAACAAATTTATATTTAGCCGGAGTAAACACATTTCTTTGTAATATTACGCCCTCGACTTGTAAGGCCTTGTTTACACTGTATGTTCCGTATTTTTTTTTAACAACACGAGTATTTTATTATTCTTTTGTGAATCTAAAAATATGTAACTAAATTCGTGTACCGGTTCGCTTTACCTATTTAAAAATCAATGCATAAATTACGAACCTTACTGAAAAATTTTGAAACAATAATTAACACCTACCTAGATAATAAATCCCTATTAGTATTTTCAGGAAATATATTTTAGCATATCATATCATATATTTGAAAGAAAACTTTTGATGAAATAATAATTTTTCACAAACATAGGAAACGTTGATCAAAGTGATTACAATATAAATTTTTTTCAATGATATTACTTATAATTTGAAATAAAATATCATTGTGCTTTTCATCGATATAAGTATACATATAATGTATTTAACGGATAAGAAAACTTGGGGGAACTGTTTAAAAGTTTAATATTTTTGATGTTCCTGAAAATTCAATAACTTTAATGGAAATTACATATTCTTTGCGAAAAATTACTTAACTTGCTTTCTTGAAGGGAGGGAGGCTTTCGGCTCGCACAAAGGATGGAATAGCGAGGGGAAGTAATGGTTTTTTCATTTTTTTTCGATAAAATTAACTACGCGAACTAATAACAAGTTACAATGACGATGCAAAATAAAATTACCCATGAACGATATTTTTTTAGGAATAGAATAATAATGAAAGTACCGTCCATTTATTAAAAAATTACCATTTTTTATAACTTTAGCTTTAAAAAGGCCTTATTAAATTTAAAGCAAACATATACTTAAAAAATAAAAAAGCAGCGAATAAGACCATAAGAGTGAAATTGGAAAAAGAAGAATATTTAAGTTGCTTAATATAATAACTTTATGAAAGTTCTACCTTAGGGTTTTTTATTTTTATTATTTGTCTTTTCCGTTTTATAGAACTTTTACATTTATAAAATGTAAAAGTAAATTTCTTTCATTTGGCCACGTTAAAAAAAAAATATTTAATTGAAAATTTTGAAATTTTTTAATTTTAAATTTAAAAAAACCCTGGTTTATTGTGACTTTTCAATCAATCAAAAGCTATTAATTAAAATAAATTATATGTATTGTACAAATATAGCAGTATTTCTGATGATTCAAAATAAACATTGTTGGCTGTTCATTTGTTTGTCCTTAAGTAATTTCTTAAAAGTGAATTCAATAGAATTTTAAATTAAACAATGGTGTGTGTATGGCGTGCGCCCGTCGCCCTTCTATGGTGAATGTTTGTACAGAAAATAGCCCGAATCGATAATGGCCTTAATTGGC
This sequence comes from Atopsyche davidsoni, assembly GCA_022113835.1. Classification (NCBI taxonomy): domain Eukaryota; kingdom Metazoa; phylum Arthropoda; class Insecta; order Trichoptera; family Hydrobiosidae; genus Atopsyche; species Atopsyche davidsoni. The sequence goes on along the minus strand of JAILWY010000006.1, from coordinate 166,344 downwards.
AATTATACAACGACCAACGCAAATTAGCGTAGGAATTTACAAATTTCCTTTTGACTCTCTCTCTCTATCCACGCATACGAGTTCGATTTTATGGTTGTTGAGAGTTAAATAATGTGTTTCTATTTGTATGTAAACTTTGAAGCACTTTATGCCGAGGTATTAAAATTAAATACTACATATTTTTTTAATTCCTTTGATCAATTTGTATATATTTTCTACTAAAAGCTTTGTAGTAATTAATTTAAGCGTATGTCGCTCGATCGACAAGCCAATAGTTAACTGCGTTTTTTATATAAAACTCAAACCACTCTTTTTCAATTGAACACACATACTAATAATAAATAAAATGTTTCTTTGAAATATTATTTAAATATATAATAACATTATTGTTATTAATCAGAGATATAATAGAATTTTACATTGATCGGTTTAACGCAATTATTTAAGATGCCAAAAAAAATTCTCATTGTCTCATAATTTTATAATTAGACACTTGTTGTCTAGCTCTTAGCGCTTAATGCCATTAATAATACTTTAAAAAAATTGCGTATATTTTTTATAAATTTTAAGAAACTTAAGTCCAAAGACCTCAGATAATTTTAAAACTATACGTTAATAATTATTAAATTAATGGGGAAAAAAGTTACGTGTCACCGCATGACGTGCGTCAGATATCAATAATTCTCCCCATTAGTGCTGTCCCCCAGGGTCAATATTTGGCACAGCACTAGTTAGTAATTAAATGTTACTTATAGAGACGTCATACACGTGGATAATAAAGGAATAATTCTAACCTCTTTTCTAAATACACTCTCAATAATTAAATTGCTATCTGCTTGCCATTTTTAAAAAAAAACATTAAAAGCCTTCAACACAAATATGATCTACGTTACCCTGTGTAAATGTTAGATAAAGAGTTAAATAATTAGACATGTGAACAGACGCATAGGATATATTATTAATTTTTCATTTAATTATACATAATAATATCATTGTGAATAAGGCTTGTTTATTTCTGCTTTACAAATTTTTCAGACAACAAATAAAATACTGAAAGATTTCATCGCTAAGGGTGAAATATCATCCACAATTCTAAAAAATATCTAAGCTTTGTTTGTCGTCGTTTATCGCACTCAAAACCTTCATTTTATCCATTTTTTTAAATAAAATAATAACTAAAAACTCACGATAGTACAATCACTTTATTTTTAACTGTTAAAAAAAATTACTGTACTAAAATTTGTCCCAGAGTTTCTTGCTTTTTTATGAAATGCTGTAAAAGTGCGGACATTCGTTTCGATAAAAATATCTCGTCTTAGTTTGAAAAATTACTTTTTCTGACACACAAAAACTTATCACCTCAATTTGAGAAATACGATCTATAACTTCAGCTAAAGAAAGACCGCGAATCGATTTGTCAAAAATACTTTTTTTATTCAGTCAGAATGGCATTTTTAAAACGTAGCTTGGTATAAAATTCCAAAAATATATTTAGTTGAAAAAAAAATTTATTTGTATATTTTGTATTGAAAATGTTAATAAATAATGATATATTTTTATTATAAAATAACCTTTTTTAAGGCGTGTTTAGAATTTTCGGGTTGTGAATTATATAAAAAAAACCTTAAAGTGTTAAACTACAGCTACCCAAGTTTTATTTTTAATAAATAAATCCCATTCGTATATTTTTCATTTATGAATATTCTCATAGGATAAATCTTTAGGAAAAATTATTTGATATCCATGGTACATCTAAGTTGAATAGTTCTACCTTACTTTAATATTGTTAATATAAATTTTTAAAATTGAACACTGGGTAATAGCTTATATTTATAAATTATTATATCTGATGTTTGAGCTCAAGCTAGACAAGAGACATATTCATTGTTTGTTAATCAATTCAAACAAGCAGATTGGAAATGATTTAATTTTTTTTCGATGTTGATAATAAACAGGTATCTATTTGAAAATTCTTTAAAGCCCAGAAGAGAAAACTTAATTATAATAAATAAGACCTGAAATGTTTTTATTAAAGCCTAGTATGGACTACGGTTCAGATCATAGGATTTTTTTCGTGATTTCTTCTCTCACAATAACTTAGTTATTCATCATATTTGTACCAAAATAAAAATGTATCAAACCATACAAAACATATTTTAAATCAATAAGTCTGAGTTTTTAAAAAAATTAATTGTTCATTCTGTAATACAGCGAGAAAAAAATTAATGACGCACTTAGTATTTTTTGGTAACTGATTTATCAAATACATGACATAATTCTATTATATTTAATTGATTGACACATTAAAGCTTTTATTTATATTTTTATACATTTAGTATACAGCAGCTAGTCATAAACTCTTTATTGCGATATATAAAAAAGTCCCCTGCGTGGGTTTTCAATCATTTTATTACTGACTAACTCTTTAATACTTTTTGATTCATACAAATATCGGTGAAAACACGATCTGATATTAATTATTCTATTCACTTTGGATGTGTTTGATATATTATATCGATTGGAAATTAATGGATGGAAAAGTTTTTGCTTTGGTTAGTTACTTTCATTAAAGTGAAAGGTTCGAAATGAAATGCGATGAAATATAATGAAAAACTACTTTTCACCGATATTATATCACCATATTCATGATAATTAAATGGCGAAAACAATTTTGTGTTAGTTTTTATATTACAAATAACTGGTATCCATACCGTAATTAACGACCTTATTTTAACATGTGTTTACTTTGTATTTAATTTAAAAAATTAAAAAATGTACTCAGTATTATTTTGTTAAAATTTTGGGGTTTAAAATGAAAAAAAAAAAAACAAAGTTAAAAGCCTTGCGATAAATGAATATTATATTAAAAAAATTATTAATAATTTAATTCTAGCTAAAAATAAAATTTATTTTTGGTCTGGTTATACAAATATTTGAATGATCCTAAAGAAATATTAATTAATGTATACTCCATCGATTTTTCATGAAACTTTAAGCTATTTATATTTGCAAATTCAACTTTAATAATAAAGAGAACAAAACTAATCCTTGACATGCACGCAAATTGGAATGGAATTCGTTTATGTTATGAAATCGATTTTTTTTCCAAATTGAATGTCAAAAGCAGATTATGCAACATTTAAGCAGCCTTATTCCACCGTGTTTCAATACAAAATATATATAACACTTTTAAACAAGCTACAAAGTTATTCAATTTAAAATAACACAACTATCCTTAGACATCAATCGGGATCAAAAGCTTTTGATAATAATAATTAATAATTAAAATATATGCGTATGTCTATTTTTTAGATTGAACATCAATCAAGTGCGTATTTATTACCCATTACGGGTTTATTATATTATTACTAATATGATTAGGCACATTTGTTCATACATAGAAGATGATTAAAGAAATTCTCAGAAAAATAAAATCGTGATTTGTACGGGATTTGTACCCACATCCCCAGGCTTGCATGGCCGGTGTACTGACCCTTGTACTATCAAATCACATCCATTAATCGAGATTGGTTCATATGTAGAGTATGATTGTTAAAAATTCTCGATTAATGGATGTGATTCGTTAGTACAAGGATCAGTACACCGGCCATGTTAGCCTGGGGATGTGAGCTCAAATCCCACACAAATCACGATGATATTTATTTAATCATCTTCTTTGTGTGAACTAATTTGCTTAATCATATTAGCTATAAAATATATGCGTGCGCACAGTTTAACTTCTCTAATATAATAATGTTTTAATTTTATAATAACACGTCTGATGAAATTATACTCATAAAGTTGATAATTGAATCGATGCTCTATTTTGATCATTTTTGTATTTATTATACAAAATTTCGATTGCGGAATCTATAATCATCAACACATGCGGAAATAAATTAAATAGCTAACGAATAAATAAAAAAGCTTCGAAATGCAATGAATGCGGCTGTAGAGTGAAATTGTGTTATAAACGACATCTAAAAAATACTATCAAAATAAAACATGGTGGATTCTTTCGGTAAGCTCTCGATGAAGCACTTTGCGTGCCACGGTTTAGGAAGCTCTGCAGACTAGGCCAGGGTGTGTCGGAGCTTTGTGCGGAGGCTTACTCGCTCAGGACACGCGATCCCCGGCGAAAACGAGTCTCGCCCCTAATTACCCCCGACACAAGGGCCAAAGTCGATTAAACCCTCCTACGCCGACTGGGGGATGCGGAATGCAAAATTTGCCATTATTTTAATTTGATTAATTTTACTATGCCGGCGCAGCCCCACACATTAAAGGATTCACTCTGCTTTTAATGTCTTGGTAAAAAATGGTCGACCTGTGTAAATTGTGTGAACGCCACAAATTATCGTTTAATACGATACGACGGGTAGCACCGAATAGTATGAGGCTTTGAGGTTTTGTGGCGTAATGAATATTCAGAGTATTTGTATGTAGTCTAGTCGTTACTTTCATATAGTTAAAAATAATAATAATTTACGAAGTTAAACGTAAGAATACTTTTTAAATTCTCAGTAACTCATCTCCGAAATGAGAAATAAAAGAGGATACACTGGCTCCACAGATTTTAGCAATCTGAAATATGACTACCGACCTTCACAAACTACCCCTGAAACTACCGAGCGTGTTATATTCCTGGGGGAGGTAAAAGTATCTCAGCTAGGCCTCGTCTGGACGCGCCTTCAAAATAATCACGACCGCCGGGATGAAATAAATCCTCTACTTGTATCCCAAGATTAATGCTGTTCTCTCAAAGTTTTATTTTTCTTTGTAAAAACTTGATACTTTAACACTTTTTTAAAAAAAAAAACTTCAGTATTTAAGAAACAAGAAAACCTTAATTGCAAAAACTAAGCAATAATGACAACGCAGTTTGTATTATTTTAATATGCAATAGGCCTAGGTAAATATATAATTTGCTATGTCTACTTTCACAATACAATAGTATTTGCGATGTTTTAAAATGTTTCAATAGAATTTGATTTGACTAACTATTATTAATTTATTAAAAATTTTAGAACATCGATAGTAACATTTAACATTTTTCTTCTCAGTTCTCAAGGAGTCGATATTTTATTTCTGTTTTTTCAGCATTTTTTCAGCTTGACAGCACGAAGCCTTTATCAGAGCAACTATATGGGAATAGACTGCGTAAGGTCGTGTATTTGCCATTCTATCTTATTCAATAGTCGCCGCTATCCGATCTCCTTGACAGATGTCTCGTCCAACAGAGTTCACCCTGTCATGATTTTTCTGGTTCTTCCGGTTTATGTTAAAATCTTTTTTTATATTGAATCACCCCATGAGTTAATTTATTATGAATAGATTACATTTGCAGATTTTATTCTAGTTATTTTCCAAGTGTATTACAGTCCCATTTTTTAATGGTTACTTGTACGTCTCGTGTGGGATATTTCAACTCATCGTTTGATTATTTTGGGTCTGAATAAAGTTTACACATAGCTATTGAAGCTTTGAATAAAAAGGTCGTTAAAGTTAAGGATATTTTTATAACTATGTACTATCTTTTGCTTTGATAAAAAATTTGTTAGTTTCAATACCGTTATAATGACTCGGTAAAAGTTAAGCCTGAAAAAAAGCTTGATAAAGTAATTAGAACAGTCCTGAAAATACGCACAAAAAAGATCTTTTTATGAAATTATTTTTGAGGCTACGTATAAATTTGATATTCTGTGTGTAGAAAAATTAGTACAGCTATTTTCACTTTGTCGTTTAGATGGTATTTGGAGCTCTCACAATCACACGTTATTTCAGTCTCTATTCGACGTGAAATTCTCGTGGCTTTGGAGTCGTAGACTCGGGCTATGGATATGACAGAAATAATAATCAGGGGACTCGGCTGAGTTTGGTTTCACTGCCTGAACCACGAAATGAGCACGAGAAGGCTTTCCTTTGAAATAACTCTGAAATGAATTGAGTCGAGATCTTTGCTTATAATGAAGCTGGCTGCTGAAAGAGATATTCGTTATTTTTGCTCTATTCATTGCTGATTATTTTCAAAATAATATGAAGAAAGTTTTTCTAGCAAATTGTAATATAAAAAATATTTTATTCTGCCATTTTTTAATTGGATTTGCTATCTTTTTTTACGTACTCCGTAAATGAATTACATTTACATATTATCTGTAAATCAAAAAGGTGTAAATTTTTTAGTAATTTAAAATAACGACTACTTGTCATATAAACAAACATGATACAGCTTGTACGTGGATATAGCAACGCCTTTAAAGCATTAGCCTCTGTAACTCCGTTACTTCATTATCGCAAGAAGACTTTTAAGTTTAAAGTAATTTATCACAGTCTCTTTGGAAATTCTTTCACGCTCCTGAATCCATTATCACCTGAAACTCACATAACTTCGTTTGAATTAATTTCACCGGCTGGTAAATTATGAAAAATGTGAAGTTTGGAATTACGTCTGAAAAACTAACGCCGGGTAATTTCATAAGGTTTCCATTTTATGTCTTTTCTAAAAAGGGGGTTTCAGTGAATGGGCCTTTTATGGCCGAAGTCGTAAAACTTATGTTTATTCATACGCCGTTAAATTTGAATGCTTTTTTTTTTTTTTTTGCGATACAAACTTTTTCGGTTCCATCGAAAAATCATTTTATTTTTTTGCAAATATGTAATACTATTAGAATCTGAAACCTGTTGTTTTTATTGTCATGTTGTTAACACTTATTAATAGTATAAACATGTATTGCAAAAAATTTTTTTTTTTTAAATTAAATATAAAAATCAATGACTAAGTCAGGGTTAACTAATAGCATCGGTCACAAATGTACAGTAGTTTATCTGGCTAAAACATCGAGCTGTGAAAATTTTGTAGATGTATGTTCATAAAAAATAATTGAACAGTTTCGTGGATCGATAGATAAAACATAAAAAATACTTTTTATACAAGCAATAGAAAAACTAGAATGACGTTATCATTATCCAGAATTTTCATAAATTTAATGGCACCACAATTAACGGCTGTTTATAGCTTTAAACTATAAAGAAATGTTTAAATATACCTTTGCTGTATATATCAGGTGAACGTTGTGAATTATACAATAATTTCCTTGTAAATCGGACTGTTACATTGGAAAAAGTGTTACGCCGTAAACATGTTTCCTGTTTCCCGGCGGCTTCCGTGTGCTGTTGACTGGTATAATTCCATATCTAATCGCCGGCACGCCTCTTTCAGGCTTCGATTCGTCCAGGTGCCCCCTCCCCGTCCCCCTGACCCGCCGTTTCCGGCCGTGACCTACCGAAGTAGGCCGCGATCAACTAGTTGGTCCCGCTTCCGGGTCTGCCGCCAACCCTTGTATGCGAATATACGGAGCTAGCTCAAAAAAAACCTTTGTATTTAATACTTCATAAAAATAACATTTTCACTAAACTAAAGTGTATTTTATATATAATTTGTTTATATATATATTATATATATATATATATATATATATATATATATATATATATATATATATATATATATATCAGTTTTGGATTCTGCAATTGCATGTAGCCTTTCTAATTCTTGCTCAGTCCATACTAGGCCGTTATAGCCCTAAAGGTGTATGAATATCTTACATATAAACATATTGCTGTTACACAAATTAATACTATTTAGAGTATATTCTGTAACAGTTAGTTTTAATTAGTACTCTACCTTGCAAATTTAATCATAAACAACGCAGTAATGAAACGACTTGTTCATTTTATTAAATAGCAAAGTTTGCTTATAATGCGGCGTGCGGATCCATTTAACAACTCCAAGAGTAACTGTAGAAAGAAACTAAAAAACAATGTTCTTCACATTAAAGGCCCCTTCGCTTATTCCACCGAGCTATGGATACAACGTCCTTAACCTAAAAACTTTAAAGCAAAGTACAAAGTTTGCAGTGCAAGACAACATGCACATTACCGATAATGCAAAAATCAATACTCTTCGCATTTCTACCTGCAAAAATGATTCCAGCAAACCTCGTTATCGTATAGTAAGTCCATAATACATTTATTTTTATTTCGAACACATCGGTCGATACATTGAGGTCTGCTTATAAGTATGAATATTTATTCAAAGTATCATAAGGTAATTTGATTTGAAAAAATGAGCTACAGGTGCAATAAATTTCCACTCTCTCTATATAAGCAGGGTAGCAAATTATATCGCACATAAAATATTGTTACAAATATTTTATCACAGAACACATTGACCTGTTTAATATTTTCTTATAATGATACTGGGTCATCATCAGATGCATAACTAAATGCATGCATGAGTTTAGTTATGCATCTGATGATGACTCAGTGTTTTGGGTCGAAACTAGTAATGCAAATAATTTTAAGAAACTCAAAGTGAAGACAAAATGCAAAGGTACTTATATCATTTTAATAATGGATTTTTACGAATCAAATGCTTTGTCCCTCAAAATAAGAATAATATTTTCTTCGCTGCCTCTGAGGATTAATTTCCCCGGGTGTTATAATATTCCGTTAGCGCCTTCGTGGAGCGTCTCACACTTGCTTCAGCAGGGTGGGTCGTTCAGTTCTGAGGTCTGTGTGGCTTGGAACTTCAGCCGAAGTGAACACCTCCCCTAGAACCTCTGCATACATAACAAATAAACTTAACCAAATTTTGATAACGGTATGCTTTTAGAGTGAGGGCTGAATTGTTTTTCAGCTTGTTTTCAGGATTGCTAGACATGAATGACTGTACAATAGATTCATATACCAAAAATCATATAAATGGATAGTGGAAAATTTTCAGGTAATTTATCATGGTTTTCTAGAATAGCTGTTATGGCTTCAATTATTATACTGCGGACTTCTCCCGGCGTTTTATTTTTAACTTTTAATGAAATAATAAATTTAATTATAAAGTTTAGAAGTATAACTGCAAAGCACTACCGCTGTTTTCAATAATCTTAGCACAGCTTTTCCACTGTGCTGCAGGCACAGGTATATTTTTTATGAGCTACGTGCAATTTAAAATTAAAAATCAAGGGTTTTATTCAGGTATTTTCACGGTGACTTATTAATTATTGAGTAAATATCTTATTAAAATAACTTATAATAAATAAATTGAACAAAAAAAAAATGGTCAATAGAATTAGTATATAAAAACTTTTCACGTTTGTCGCTGTTTAATAGAGGTTTTATCTACACTTGCGTGTTAATTTCTCTTTTAAATGCCTCATTAAAATTTCAACGTGTTTTTATTACCTTCTCATTATATATATATTTTTTATTTTCATTGAAAAATTCAGTTTCACTTTTTCAAAGGCTTTCGCTCGTACTACGGCACTTGTAATAGCCTAGAGCTGAAATCCCGAATGAAAACACAAAACATGACAGTAGCATGATAAACTAAGAAGTTTAAATATATTTAATTGTTTTTACAACATTTGAAGCATGTAAATAAATCAGCAAAGAGCAAAGCCAATTATTTGACAGAAATTACGGTAAATACAATTATTTAAGTATTACCTTTGTTGGGTATTTTTTTCTGATATGCCTTTAATACTGTTTCACCTTTGCGTGAAACTCGTGTATACTTAAAGTAAAATCTTTCTTTAATATTTGTATAAAATATAAAATCTCGCTACGGTTCTGAGCTCCGCACATATAACTGGGGTTTAAAAGGTCTAGCACATAAAAAGATCTCCGTAGTCATCCAATATCCATTCCACGTATCTTCCCTACGACCCACTGTGCATTTTCTGAAGGCTTCAGGTGTGGTCACCTACACCCCCGGAACCTTCCTTTGTATGCCCCCGTAACCGGGTCGATACTTGCAGGCTGTTATTAAAACCATAGCTTTAGATTTCTCGGCACTTTTTGAAAGGGTATAAACCAAAGACGAGATGAGCTTTTCTGTCGTTTTATATTGGCGTACTTTTTTTACAAAAAACATTTACGATCTTTGAAACCATGATAATATTATTATTTTTTTTTTTTTTTCAAAACTTTACCTGAAAAGCTTCACCATAGATATGCATATTATTTATGATTGTAAAATATTTTTTTTTTCTTTAAAATATATATAATTTAAAATTATCACAATATTATATTTTTATTTGTTCGTATTCTTCGTAACAAAAATTAAAGAAAATATTTTTTATTAGTTTATTTGGAAGACGTAGCTTTCAAAATGTTTTAACTTTTAAATTATAATTTACTTGTCTTGAATGTACGTTTTCATGCTTGATAAAAATTTGTTCTTCCAGCCAATTATCTCGGTCTCGAGCAACATGGCAATAGAAAAAGCTCGCAAGATGCATGAACCATGAAAAATTAATTTTCCTCTGAGAAAACAAAATCCACGCGAAAGCTTTTGCTTAGTAACATTTTCCCAAGGGATTGGACAGCTTTTCCAAATATTATCGTTTTTCGCTCAACTAAAGACAACGCCGAACGAAAGCTCCGATTCGATTTGATTACTGAAATCCCTCAACGAGGGAAAATGAAACGATTTATCAATAATGAAATATGTTTTTAGTTTAGAAAAACCATCCCCTATAATTTCACAACTAACGTTTACAATGACGTACATCCGACACGTTATTAATAAACGCTTGTGATTTGCAGTTTTTATCACATAAACACAAAGCATTTATAAAATAGTGAGCAGGAACTTTTTATTAAAAAATATTTTTGATTAATCTAAAAAAAATTTGCGCAGTATATATTTTTAAGTTAGTGAGGTTTTTTGTTTCAATATTTGATTTGGCCTGAAATCGGAAATATAAAATACGAACTCTTTGCTAGCAATTTATTTTATATGCGATAAAATTATTTGAATTATTTATAAGTTTACCCGAGAAAGATGTTATTTTTATGATTGCATAAAAATGCGAAAGGCAGATTTTGAAGAAAGCGGATCATAAAAGAATATATTCCGAAAGAGTGACAGAAAATAAATCACATACATTTTTATGGACCTGGTTGGAAAGCAGGGCTTTATTAAATATAAAATATCTACGTTATCACTACTGTATATAACTATTATAATCACATCTTGGGAAGGTTGTTAGTATGATTGTCTATTCATTATGTCACATTGGGCTCGATTCTAAATAAAACATTTTTTAAACGTATTTGAAACTATTTAAAAATATATATGTCTCTTATGTCTCGTAGAATTACTTTTGATTGCTAATAACCACTAGATCATTCATTTATCTAGTGAACGTTTTTTTGATGTTGATAGTTTAAATCTTAGTAAAAAAATATTATTTTTTAATATTTTATACAACACAATGCCAAGAGATTCAAATAAAATAAAGATGCATGAATTTGCTGGTTGGTTATATTTTCATCAATTATATACGCACAATAAAAAAATAACGGAAACGTTATAAACCTAACTAAGCTGTTTAATGTCGTACTCTTTCTTATATCTTTAAATTTTTAAAGAGCTTTAAATGAAGTTTCATAAAAATTATCATTTATTTATTCACGTGGACTTTTTTTGAAATTGTATGTTGATAATTAATTTTTGGAGAATTTTTACCAGCAACCCTGTAGACTTATTTTTATTTTATCAATCTCCTTAAATGTCATACGTTTCAAGAGACAAGTCATCGTCTTGATGTTGTCAACCCATCTAATTATAAGCGAGCTTTTTCTACCTTCGCTAACTCATATGCTCTCATCGAGTACTTACTATAAAGATCCATTTTAATGAAAAATAAAATAAAATACATACTACCTTTTTCAGGGAAAATATCCGCATCGCTAAATTTTGAATAAACGAGAAAATAATTGCCAATCCCGCTCTTAGCAAAGTTTTATTTTGCTGTTATTTTAAGTGATAAAAATAAATTTTTTAAGTAATATAAATAATAAATATTGTTCTTCAACATTTCTGGGAGACTGGTTTAACCGCATTTCTAACGAAAACCATACAAAACATTTACGCAGGGAAGATATTTATTTATATTAAAAATATTATAATAAATATACCTCACCTTAATATATCTTGAGATGCCATTAATGATATGTTTTAGAATATACAAACAATGCTTGAAAATAAGCTTACAACTGATTTTCAAAGAAACCAATTTTTTTGGTGGTTCACAGTGCAAATGATGAGAATCTCATAATTCGGATAATCACATGAACATTTTCAAAAAACAAAACGATACATTTTTCTAGAAATGCAAATCCACTTGTATTGCACACAAATGCTTGAAGTGAATCAAAAGATGTTGATGTTTGAAATATAACCGTAAGCACGATGTTAAATAATGTCTGATCCAAGGGACGCCCACGCAGCCTCTCCTCTCCTTGTGCAGCCTCCCAGTGAGCACTAGGAGAGATTTATCTCTAAAATTTATGTTAACTATATTCTGGCCTGCAGAGGTGGAGTGTACCGAGTCCCTTCGCAGCACCCACTCCAGGTTGACTGTACTCACTGCCACTCGCTGCCAGTTAATTGTACCGTATGAAAATTCAGACGTGATCATGTTTGATATTCACAAGAAATGTAGAGCTCACGTGTTGCTTAAGAGGTGTTTGCTTGTTGTACTTTAGTTGAAAATATTACGATACATAAGAAATTCACACATGTGAATATTATCAAATTTGAACGATTTTAAAACATAATTGAAACAAAAAAAAATATTTACTTACCAACTTTTAAAACGGGGGTGCCTTATTCATCTGATGTAACGGTTGATTGATAGTTTGTCAAATTAAATTAATGTATTTATCAATCACAATGGTGTTTTATACGATTTCCGATAACCGTAAGTAAAAAATCATAAATGTTAAAAATAAGTTTTGTGATGTCTTTATATTAAAAATCAGTGGCGTATTTTTTAAGTTTTTTATTTACTATCTCAAATTAATTATATTTCGGTGTTTATTCCTTACATTACTTTTAGATTATAACAAATCTTTCTTAATATTTCGTTTTGAGCAAAATATATTTTGTATTGCATTAAATATCTCAGACTCGTGGACGTCGTTAGCCCACGACATGTTCAAAAGTTTTGTTGTCACAAAATTAACATTAGAAGCAGTGTGTACTGCTTACAAATAACCTCTGGATTCAAATTGAAGTTGAAATTTCATTTAAACTGCCAAAATTGTACAACAAAAGTAAAGCAATTTCATTTTGTGTTTTTAAATCAAATAAACGTAAGGCTCGTGCCTAGTTATCCGTAAAGCAAACCTTACATGTTTATTTTTATGAAAACAAAAAGGTCAACGCTAATACGTTATTTTTACAGGGCATTTCCTCGAGAATTTTTTACACTAGAGATTAAATAAAGAAGGATAAAAGTTACTGATCAAAACGAACAAAAGCCTTTTTCTCTCTTGTACAAAAAAAATAAATTACAAGCCACTTGTTAAAACACGCCACGAGTAATAAAATGTCTTACTGGAGTACGAGGATCATATTACACAGGATCTAATGGAATGGGCGGATCCCGGCATGTGGGGCCAAAGAAAACAGGTCATTTCACTTAATATGCCACAGAAAAGGTCAAGTAATGGCTAAGAAAATATGTACATTGCAAAACAGTTGTTTCATGTAATGTTTATTTATAAAATATGAATTTATTTGGGTTTGGTACATCAAAAACACATGAATAATTCAATTGAAACTGAGTATATCTTAATAAATTTTAATTAAAAAAAAACACTGTGCTTACGAGCATTAATTGGTATTTCTTTAAATCAAATCATACCATATATAATTAATAATATTTTTGTATTTTTGTAACATGATGTTGGTATTAAAAACAAACGTTGATTAGAACACAAAAAATATATTAATTACAAATACTGCAACCTTTTTTCGAAATTTCAATATAAACATTAATGGCTGTTAATGTTGTTTTTTTTTCTTTGTTCACAGGTATGTTATAAACACTTATTCATCTTGCTGTTATCAGAACGTTTAAGCTGGTATGTCATAATCATTTTATACTATCTTTTAATATTATTTAAAAATACAATATAGTTAAAATTGTTGAAATTCCCATTTAAAAACTTATGTCTAATGAATTGGGTATATGAAGTCCTAGTAAGTACTTGATTTTGTATACGAATAAATCGAGTTGTCCATAACACAAATTCTCATAGAATTTTGCTCAAAACTACCACAGACGTTAAAATTATTGTAGACTAACTCATTTAAAAATAATTTTTACGTCAAAAACGAAAACTTAATAAATGGTTTAATGATGTATCATATTTTGTAGCTCAGAGTTTTGTTTCAAATAATTTTAAAAGATCGCAAATACGATGGATTCAGTCACCCTTAAATTTTCATATAACAATTTGAAAATTTATATCTTTTTATAAAACAGTAACTAGATATCTCAGGACACACTGCCCATGTATGAATAAATAATTATAAACCTGGTAATATTTTTTTTGATTTAAAAAAGTTTTCTGATCAACTATAGAGCCTGTGACTCCGTGCTTGGAAAGCTAGCGTTTTAATGTTCAACTTGGCTTTTCAGCAAGTACACATTTTACCTGGAAAAAATCTAAGGGGACAATTCCACGAACGCTCCTTTATGGGCTGAAGTTTTTTTACTGCAAGCCAAATTAACACTTTCGTAGAGGATAAACACAGGTTGTTATAGCTTTCCGTGGAATCTGCACGAGGCGCGGCGTATGTGGAGACATTAGCAAATTGTCGTATATATGTATTTTATAGAGCGATCGCTTGTTAACGTCTCCCCTTAATGCGTCTTCCATACGTGTTTATGAGTGTTGCTTTATATTCTCGACCCGCTGCCTTTACGCCAATGATTCACACGCGAACGGACTTTCTGAAAGCGGTGAATCCAAAAAAAATAAATTACATTCAAATCAAATTAGATTATATTAGATACGAGACTTGCGTATAGAGATTTCAATTCTCGTTTAGTTCCAGAGCCACGGAAGTCAAAAATATTACCTAAACCGAAAAGTTTTTGTTTTCGTAGTATACCTTGAGATCATCTATCGAAATGGAAAACACTTGAAAGATATACTAACGCAAGTTTTTATGCGGCTTTAACGCAGAAAGCGCTTACAAACAAATATGTATGTAATCTTCTAACAATTAGTCTATTCATATTTGAAGTTTTAACCCTGTCTCGTGATTAAATTTTAAGCGGATATTTGAACTGTAGATGTGTCTACTGTCGGCCGTCTGCCCGGCGGAAGTTTCGGCTCCCATTAGGGGATGCGACACCAACCCCCGTGGAGCTGTCACTCCCTTTGTAAACAGCCTTTCATTACAGTCCGTTGTGAATTTTTAATACATTTATAAACCCTTTTTTTTCCCTTTTTGCTTGGACGGAAGTTGTACCGAAATATATGATGTGACAAAGGCAAACCTCTCTAGCATTGAAGAGAACGGGAAAACTACTATGAAAAGCAACATTTAAAAGCTTACTCGGTTCAACTCAAGGCACGTCAATTTATTTAAAAAATATATTTTATTTAACAATCACGTACTTCCATGAAATGAAAAATCTTCAAGCTTGTTTAAAAATTTACAAATCATTTTCATTTTTCAAGCTCGCGTCAAACAGGTAAACTAGCTTATGCACCTGTCTCCTCTCTCGGCACACGGTAATATACGAGGATCCCTACCCCGTGCGGACGCTTTCAGAATGCCCTGCATATACTCACACCCTCGGGGCCCCTGCATGCAGCAGATGTATTATTAAGTCGCACTCACTCCAAACGACCTGAACTCCCCTCGTCTGGATGTGCTGACAGACTGGCTTGCAAGTCCCGAGCAAGCAGCACAGACCCCATTAACTCTTATTACTTTGACAGGCATTTTTTAAAAGTAAAACTTTAAAAACGTAGAAAAGCAACAGGGTGTTTATTTATTTTACATTCTTTGTATCTGAATTGATAAATCATAACAGTATAAATAAATCTTAAATGAACAATTTCACTACATTGACAAATGACTCATGTTTAGCTAACTCAACATCTGAGCGTCAACTTGAAACTAAACAAAAATATTTTTCTTACTTTTTAAGTAAACACATTAACTGAAGATAAAAAACACACTTTGTAAGCTACAGCCGTATAAATTATATTCAGCAAATGAGCAAAAAAAATTGTTGTTTCCTCCAGGGAGCTTGTTAGAGGGAGCAACCTCGAGGGCTTTCACGATCAATCGGAACAACCCAGTGATTAAAGCTTTGCCGTTACGCAAAAGTTCTCGCTGAAATAATTAACGAACAAAAATATATTCAATATACGTACTCCAATTAACAAAGTTCACGTGAACTTCCTTAAGATCAACCTCGGCGGGTCTCTCTGAACTAACAAGACAAACAAATTAGTTTAGCGTTTATAATAGTGTGGAGCCTTAATATTTGCAGCACGCCATTGAAGCCAAGCGCTCTGAATGCAGACTTGTGACAATGTGACTTCTTAGCTGATTTCCTCTGGGAAATAAGTTCATCTTTGATGTTCATCATCGCCGGCATTGTGTAAGGAATGACATTCATAATTAAATTTAAGAAAAATATATATATTGTTGAGGGACAAGGCATTTGATTGGTGAAGATCCTTTATTATAATGATAAAAGTAACTTTGTATTCTGTCTTCACTTGGAGTTTATTATATTTTTTGCATGATTAGTTTCGATCAAATAGACTAGGTCATCATCAGATGCATAATTAAATCATGCATCATCAGTTATGAATCTGATGATGACCTAGTCTATTTGGTCGAAACTAGACATGAAAAAAATATAATAAAATCCAAGTGAAGACATAATACAAAGTTACTTTTATCATTTTAAATATATATATATATATATATATATCATTTCATGGTTTTTATTGCAGATAATATTTTATTTTTCCAATTGAAATTTAGTTTTAATACACAGTACATGAAAATAAAATTCGTTGATTTTTTTAATGGCAGAGAAATTTTGGATGTTAAAGACTTTGTTTGAAGCTGATACAAAATTATAACATCCCCAGAGGTCGCCTTGTCGTATTTAATAATTAACAGAAAAGCTTTATTGAAAGGGGAATTTTTTAATAAGAGATAATTTGCTATTCATAATTAAGCATATTATACTTTTTTTTATATAAAATCCTAAAGTGTGTTAAGCCTAATAATTTGAGTACCTTCAAAAGTTATAATAGTTTGGTATTAATATCAATAATAAGTAAAATATTCACTACACGCCTTTAAAATACTTTTTACATATTTGAAACACAGCTTATTTGTTATAACAAATAAATTTAAATTCCTTTAGTATAAATAATTCTTATAAACAATTTTTCTTTTATGTGTGTAATTTCAAGCTTCAAAACAGTGACCACAGGATCGTTTATACTAATTAAAATCAATACAATCTGCCTTTATTATAGCTATGATTGCTTTGCCTTCCATAACTTGAGCCAATTTGAAGTTTGCAATTTGCTTTCGTATACAATTTGAAACATTACTATGTTTGCTGTCACGAAACTTTAGTTTGTAATATCAGTTAGGATCACTTACGTATAAAATGTATTAGATGACTAAGCAAAGTATGAAATTTTAACAATATTAATTAAATTTTTGTGATTTATTACTGTTTTATATATTTTAACAAACAACCATGAATTCATTTAACTACCAGCGAATAAATATATTTTATATTAAGCCAATGTAATAGATATACCCAAAATATTTTCTCCCTGATTTAAAACTTATTGAATATTGACGACAACGTCTACATGTGTTAAAGGGTAGAATCGTCTACATCCTGAATTGCATCAAACTTATGTTAAATTAATATTTACAGGTGTTGTTGGAATGTTTAGCCAGAATAACGACTTGGCTGTTCAAGCTAAGAGTCTGCAAAATGTCTGTGAGCTCTTACCGGGAAGAAAGAAAACACCGTTTTTGTTCATGTTGGCAATTTGTACTTGCGTCTCCCACAGGTGATAACTCATCCCGCTTTATTGCCAGGTGTCGATATTTCATAATGTATATATTATGTGAGAATATAATATCAAATATCTGAAAAATTAATGGTGTGAAATGAAGCTTTATCGCAAAATAACAAAGCGTCAAATATGATATTTTACTACTTCAACAAAGACCAGTATAAAAATTCTTTGTATGTGATACTTTTCGGGTTGAAACAAACAACACAATTAATAAAAATTTGTAGACTTGATTCAGCTAGTCTCTGTATAATACAATGAGTATCACGGTGAATGAATGCATGTTGTAAGTAATTATTTTTTTTACCGTATAAGGATAATGTGCATTCAAAGATATTTCGCGACCATTTAAATTACATTTATTTGTAACCTCTCTCACACATACTTTTATAAGCATTTTTACAATATTTTTGAATAAAATACTTGAATGATTTTCCACATTTTTGTTTTTATTAGTGACCGGTTTCGCCAACCTTTCACGTTGGCATTATCAAACGGACTCTGTTGGCGAAACCGGTCACTAATAAAAACAAAAATGTGGAAAATCACTCAAGTATTTTATTCAAAAATATTAAAATGGAACTCCACCAAGTACTCTCTGTCAATAATATTGAATTTCATTTTTGCAATTATAATTTATTTTCGTAAGCTTTTTGATCAGTTTATAAGACATTCTTTTAAAATTATTTCATCATCTTGCTTCATTCTATAGAAAAATTTCTGAAAATATTGTAAATTTGAGGGAAAATATCATAAGGCTTCGCCACGGCTCTTGCGAGCTGCCAGTTTCAATTACGATCGAAACGAGATCGCCGACTCGATACCTTAATTTTGTGAGCTGCAGCGTAACCGGATATTGGATCTGCCAGACAGGAAGGCTATTTCTCGACTTCCGTTTATTGTGACAAGACACTTTTAAAACAAGATGAAGAAAGCTCGTATTTACTAACGCTATTAAAAAATAATGGTTACAACGCTTTCATGTTTGAAGTGATTGAGTTATTAATAAATAAATTTTACAAAATAATATATTTGCTAAACAATTGTACGCGTTATTAGTTATTTTCAAAATTCCAAGCGCCACGTCATACAATAAACGTCTCCATATATTAAACAACAAATATACGAAATTCCTTTGTATTGTCAAAAACAGACATTTTGTAAAATATTTTCGCGGAACGAGACACGTCCTGGCATTGTATAAAAGCCAGAACCCTGCACGGCGCAGGCAATAAATGCTGAAGCTCCCCCTGAATAAAAATCCTGAAACAAAAGTAGTCGTGGGCCGGAGGGGGAGAGAGGGAAGAAAGGGACACAATCCACCCTCGGAGCTGCTGAAACATCGGAAAAGCCACGCAACAAGTATGAATACAAGCCCATTCTTTCGAAAAGTAAATATTTAATAGGCCTGCATTAAACACCGAATAAAATGAAGAAAAAAAATCTTTTCGTATAAGCATCATAGTAATAGTTTTTATTCATATTTATATCGTACTTGTAAAGGTTTTGTGATCCATATATCTTCGTTGTCATATTCTGTACAAATGAGTAGAAAAAAAATGATGTATGGATCGTTAAGGCAGTTGCTTCCAGCCTTTTGATTTCATTACCATTTTTCGCATTACAAAGTGTCATTTAATTAATTTAATTGTCACATTATTTTTTCTACATCGAAAGTTGATTTTTTTACACTCTGTAAAAAAATCAACTTTCGATGTAGAAAAAATAATGTATACTCTATTAAAAAAACTATTTTTTATTATTTAATTAACGTCAATTTTCAAGGTAAAATAAAATCTTGAAGATGTTGAAAAATTGGATAAAATGACGACTTTTGAAAACCAAAGTTTGTTAAAGAGTTTTTTTTTTTAATTTATAAAATAATATATAGCACAGAATTTATATTAAATATTTAAATTTCATTGAAAAAAAAAAACTTTTAAATCTTTAGGACTCTTGGAAAAGAGACATGACGAATCTCCAAATTCCTACACTTCAATCGGAAAAACACATATTTATCATATTAATAGTAAATTTATAAGAAGGGATGTATCAAACTTTTTGCATTTAAATTTTTTCGATTGGTGCTGTGGATTTTTCGCAAAACGGACTAGAAAATGATCAAAAAAACTCGATTACGGGACCTAGACCCAAAATGCGTTTTAATCTTTGGTATCATTTTTATTTATGTATAGAGTACACGCTTATTTGGTTTTAGGCATATTTTTTAATACCGTACTTTATTTATTTTTTGCGTAAGTTTTTTCTGTGAGGTTTATTGACTGAAATTAATTCGTTTCAAAGTTTATCGTAAAACTTTTTAAACATTAAGTTATTATTCAGTATGCCAGAAAGATAATAAGTAGTATTTTATATATACATTAAAAATATACAAAAGTAACAAGTCGAAGCAATCCTAAAAATAAGAATCAAATATACAAATAATCATAATTTTATTTCGTTTATAATTTTTCACAGCTCAGTACACAGAAGAACAAATATTTTTTTATTTATCCAGTTACAAATTGAAATGTTTCAATTACTGTATTACTGGTTGTATTGATTGATCTACTCTTTTATTGGTATTTTTATTTATACATTTATTTTGTATTTTTACGGAGTTTATCTGCAATCATCGTATCAATTTTTCAAAAGAGCTTTCACTGTTTAGTTATATTTTTTCAATATTTAATACAAACTAGGGCAGCACAAGTTTTGCTACCTCTCCCCTTCTTGAGGCAAACTATAAAATGCGGATTCTTAGAGAGCTTTCAGAAACGGTGACTTATTCCGTAAATTGTATAAAAGGCCGTATCCACGGAAGCTTTTACGGCCATTTGTAAAACTTATTTTTCCTTTTACGGCCATGATTACGCTTGATCATCCACATCGCTCATAAGCCGCTGCTCTACCTGGGATCTTATTACCTGGAACTAACGTCGTCTGCTGTAACACATTTCAAGAAAATATTTATCTTTATACCATTTTTTTTTATTTTTACTTTCAAACACTAAAAAAAGGTACTTCGTATTTAACTTGTTAAATAACAATATTCTAAGAAATCTTTTTAAATACTGGTAAGTTTTTGGATAGATCGTTTTTTTTTCTAGATTCCATAAGGTAATAAATATTCGAGGTTGCCTGATTTTATGTGATTCTCTTCATTCTAACGAATCAAATGCCAGAAAAAAAGTTGAATACATCTGATTTCTTAATGCTACCAATTGTTTACTACAGTCCTTTTTTCTTGCGATCGTCTACTCTTAAAAAGTAGTATTGTTTGTATTTGCTATGTGAAGATAATCAAATTAAAAATCTTTTGCTCGTCTTGCTAACAATAAAAAAATGACAAGATGTAAATCTAGATTTATAAATCAATAAGTACTGATATTTGTTCTGTTTAATACGCGACGTAAAAAAACGTTGTACTTTATTACGAGAAAAAGTTTACGTGTCAAAACATTTTCATATAATAGGGTTCAATTCACCGATTCATAATTTTTCTTTGATGTCACAACTTGCTATCGTACCGTCTGGCTTGCTTTTATATATTTCTGTTAGTTTTCTAAGCATAGTAAATATATTTGTAAATTATTTTATTTTTATTGGAAGTTAAATAACTCACATTTTAAAAAAATATCAAAAAATAAACCTTGTGTACTTTGGTACTGTGTATATATTTTTACAAAGTTTTTCAGTTCTTAGGTTTTATTACAATAAATAATCAAACTCTTAGTTTTTATTATTAAAATAATATTTTATATAATATTCAGGTAACGAAAAACATATTTCTGGAATTATTTTTTAGAGATAAAGGATATTTATTGTTTATTTTCATCGTGAAGCAATTGTTAATTGTCAAACTCTTCTGGTTTTTTTTCCTTTTTATATATGATTCAATAAATAATGCTGTGGAGTATATTTGAGTAAATTTTATCTAAAAAACTTCCTGGAGTAATAGCTACCTTCCGTGACAAAATTAACGTGAACTTTTTAACAATTAATGGGTTCGTATTAATTAATCTTTATGCTCTACGTTTGGTTAAATAAAAATCTTTTGTATGGATTTTTTTTACACTTTTCTGAAAACAAATGAAAATCTCATATCAAATATCACATTTTCTAATATATCGACTGAAATTAAAAGGAAAAAAAAAATTAATACCAAATGATTAATATCTCTTGTTTCACAATTCAGAAGCCGCCAGCGTTGAGTCATAAATTAATTCAAAATCAATTTCAATAAAATTGAGAAAAATAATCGCAATTTATATTCAATTGTGGCTTCTTGTAGATACAAATTCGAAGAATAAAAATGAGTTATAAATATGTATGTGTTGTGCTAGAAATTCGCTCAGCGACACGGGAATATCGCCGGGTATTTGTATTACGACGTAATGTTGCAAAATTCAAACGAAAAACGGGAGAAAGTTCACGTCGGAAAATTGAAGTCTCGGCCGATTTCAAGAAAAAAACTACAAAGTACCTTACACGCGGGTACACTTCACGTCAACTCCAGCATACACCGTGCACATACTGTGCTAGAATACACTCCAGAATGGACCGAAATACAACACGTATTACTTTAAATGGCCTACTGAATATATCAGATCACGCGAAAGCCATCTATTCTAAAACAGTTTTTACAGACGCAAGAGGGACTTAGGGATTTAAGTTTATTTTTATTATAATTTGATGGTCGTTTATGTATTATAAGTGTAGCCTTATATGAGTTACCTAGAGAATAAAGTTATACTCATTATCTTCGGTAGGTGTGTAAACATAAAGTATTAAAGCACGCAACATAACAGGAATGTTGCGAAAAACAGGATTTTGTTATGTTCTTAGCGATTGGCCTTGAGCCTTGTTGATAGTTATGGCAAAAGCCGGACGCATTGGAAACTGTATTCGCTTGAAATCGAAGGGCAAATCGATTGAAATCATTGGAATTCGTGGTATCAGCACATCTTCTCCTTTACATTTGGCGCTGATGATTGTGGCTTCGATTAACTTCTGCGATATTTTTTTAACAGCACAATTTAGGTGGATCTATGTTGCGAATGAGCATCTATGGTGAACCAACTTTTAAAGTTATGATGTGTGGTGGCATTCCAGATGGTTCTAAAATATTTTACTGGTAATATGTATAGTATAAATACTTTCGTTATGTAGACACGTACAGCTTGGGTGACTTTTATTTTCAAAAATTACAAATGGCGATCGCACGTCGTGAGCGCATTGTGTATTTAAGAGATTTGTCTTCACGTCACGGCAGGTGATTTCCCTGAAAGTGCAAGACAAGCTTTTCGGATCTTCAGGCCATCTACGATAAAGACACGGCCGCTTAATGAAGTCTCAGTGTTTCGAGACGACGTGGCGAATTGCACAGTGAGACGGCGACATGACTACAAAGACAGTCTCTTCTCTTACCACAGTAAGAGAGGAAACATATTTCTCTAAAATGCAAAAGCTCACAAAGTTCAAATGACGCCATTTTATTACAGCGTTACAAAGGTTTGCATAAAGCGCACCTTTACAAATTTTCATTTTCATAAACTCAGACTGAAATAAATTCAAGGAACGCGTTTAATCTTTTCTGTCGAGAAAATTAGTCAAGCGTTGTATTTGTGGATATTTTAATGTACAACTGTACTTTTTAATTATTTTGACGCGAACTTACAAAAACATTTACATGTAGATCCTAGTAACCTTAAGACTTTAAAAACACTTATAATATCATAAATCTTATCGCTAAGTGAATACCTAGTCTAACCTATTATTGCTTTATGAGAAAAGCCAAATTTTATGTATTATATTTTTTTTGTAAGCATTACTTAAAAGAAAGATTTATTGCGTGACATTTACAAATTAGACGTAAAAATTTGTAAGCGAACAGAAATACTGTAACCCTTAAGTTAGGCGAGGTACATGGAACTTCTTCTTTTATGTCATTCTTTTCTTGACGGAGGTCAGACCCAGCGGTGGAATCCATTTTTTTCAAGAACCAGTTACCCTTTTCCCCCCCCTTTAGATATTTTTTGAGTAAATGTATCATGATATGCCATTATTTCAAGAAAAAGTTTCACTGCTATTTTAATATCTCATAAATTTATAATTCAAAGGTTATTTTGCGTTTATATATTTTCGGTTAAGAGTATGTCTATTTTAATACTTATGTCTGAGAATATTCTGCAATGACTGAATATTTTCTTAAAATACTGTAATATCAAATTGATTTTTTCGAAATTCAGTTACACCTTTTTTCTTTCATCGATAGCAATTAAGAGCGGAAAAATAACATTAACTTTTGATTGAAATTTTCTTTACACGTGGTAAAAAATTGTAAAAATGTATTTTCATATATTACAAGTGTCTGATTATTGTTTTACAGCTTCATGACTTTAAAGAAGATAACTAGGAAGTTTTATTTTTATTATTGCACAAAGTGATAAATATATATATAAGAATTCCTGTATTCTTTTCATCTCTCTGCTTCTTCTTCATTTTCTATTTTTCAAGTGCTTTTAAATCAACGTTATAAATTCTGAGAATGTACGTAATAATAATAAATCTCATTTTGTGATCAAGTTTCTCATCTAGCGCAAACACTCGTTCCTTTTAATTTATTATGAGGTGTCAGTATTTTTCTTGCAGTGAAAAACGATAGCTTAGTTTTTGAGAAAAACACCCCCAAGAAGCTGACGAACAAATGAGAACATGTCCAATTTCAATTTATTTCAGAGAATTCGATTTTCATTGAAAAAGAATTTCATTTCACCCTCGTACAATTTCAGATCAGATTCTTACTTCGAATTTGTAAAAAAAAAACGTATTGACTCTCAGATCAAGTTTCATAATCTCGTTTTTCTCATAATCACTCCGGATAAATAAATTAATTGGATATTGATTTTTTTGTCTTGCGTTTTGGAACTGATAATTTTTGCCTTTTTAACATCACGCATCTTAAGAGCCGTGATAGCAATTATTTTAATTGTCACTTTATTTTGCTATGTCGAAAGTTGATTTTTTTACAGAGTATTGAAAAAACAATCAATTATATTTATCTATTTTTTATAATTTAATTAACGTCCATTTTCAGGGTAAAATAAAATCTTGAAGATGTTGAAAAATTGGATAAAATGACGATTTTCAAAACCAAAGTTTGTTAAAGTTTTTTTTTTTAATTTTTAAACTAATCCCAACAAGAGGTTTTATAATTAATCTTTTAATTCCAATTGAAAAAAAGACTCATAAATGTTTAGGATTTTTGGAACAGGAACATCGCGAAACTCCAATCCCGAAACTTCAATCGGAAAAACACATATTTATCATATTAAAAGTAAATTAGTTAGTAAGTTGGTTTTGAAAAGTCGTCATTTTATCCAATTTTTCAACATCTTCAAAATTTTATTTTACCCTTAAAATGGACGTTAATTAAATAATAAAAAATAGATAAATATAATTTATAGTTTTTTCAATACTCTGTAAAAAAATCAACTTGCGAGATAAAAAAATAAAGTGACAATTAAATTAATTAAATGACACGATTTTGCCAGGTAATGGACTGCCTCTGGTCTCCAACCGGACACCAGAGGCAATTAAAAGGCTAAAGGCTACTGCCTTAAGGAATAAAAATGTGTAGACATCATTACAAATAAAACTGATGTAAAATGAATAAATAATACATATAAAAATACTATGATTTCGAAAGAGTACATACTAAAATAAAATTTAAATTTTGAAACGCTTTTGCGATTACTTTTGTACATAAAATATGTTTAGCGTGCCGTGATGAAACCCCTCATTAGCCGAGTGAAGTGCGAACACTCTCGGAGTAAATTGTAAAATTCGTTCAAATTAAATACTAAATAGTAATTCTCTCATTAATTTTCTCAATTACGTATCCTTTACACGAGGCGAGGCTCTGAGTGTCTCTAAGGGCGATATTGCCTTGCCCGGCCGCGGATATTCCGACCGCGAGCCGCAAGCACCTTCCTGAGCAAGCCGCGGACGAAAATACGCCTTCGCGACTGCTGATTTATGACAGTGTTCAAGCAAGAGACTACAGAGCATCTCACAATAAAGTGTAATTTGCTGCAAACAATGCCTCTTAACCATTTAGCATATAAAAAACATATTTTGCTTAAAATTGAGAAAATAATACCTGAAGATACGGTTTACTGTAGGTTGACAAATATGCTCCAAAATCTTATGTCATTAATCGGATGCGCTTCGATCGAGTGTGTTTAGTTTTTATAGTTTTTATTTAAGCCTCAAACCAAGGTATTTCAGAATCATAAATAATAATGACAAAAAAAACAATTAAATTTATTGATAATGATTAACGTATGTCTATTTTTTGGATTGGAAGTCAATCAGATGCGTGACGAAAATACGCCTTCGCGACTGCTGATTTATGACAGTGTTCAAGCAAGAGACTACAGAGCATCTCACAGTAAAGTGTAATTTGCTGCAAACAATGCCCCTTAACCATTTAGCATATAGACAACAAATTTGCTTAAAATTGAGAAGATAATATAATGTTGAAATAAAACCGTAGGTGCACGTAATACCTGAAGATACGGTTTACTGTAGGTTGACAAATATGCCCCAAAATCTTATGTCATCAATCGGATGCGCTTCGATCGAGTGCGTCTTGTTTTTATAGTTTTTATTTAAGCCTCAAACCAAGGCATTTCAGAATCACAAATAATATTGACAAAAAAACAATTCAATTTATTTATAATGATTAACGTATGTTTATTTTTTGGATTGGACGTCAATCAGATGCGTTTTTATTAACCATTACGGGTTTATTATATTATTACTAAAATGATAATGATTAAGTACATTTTTTCAAATATTGAAAATTGATTAATGATCCCCAAGCTTACATGGCCGGTGCATTACCAATTATACAAACGAATCACTTGTACTTAGCAAGAATTGTTAACAATCATATCCTGTAAATGAAACAACGTACTTATTATGCTAATTAAATATTGTGTGACTTGAAATACTAGACTTTTAACCCAAAATACTGAGTGAAGCATTTAAATCCGATCTGGATATTATTATTTTTAAAATCTATTTAATTAAGCCAATACAATAATCATTATCAATCAATCAAACCTGTATAGGCAAAATCGTACTTCCTGTGAGACGGTCTTCACAAAAATCAATAATACAATTTAATTTAAACAAAGGTTTTTTTTTTATAAAATAATTTGGGCTATTATGTTAAAATTAAGTCCAATTCTAAATAAAGTGTTGATAATTTTATTTATTTCTGCATATAAAATTTAGGTACTGATAAAATATAAATTTTCTCTGGCGAGACGTCAAAAGGATCCTTAGATGCTAGTTATGATCAGTTTTTGGTCAAATTAGCAAGTAAAAAAAATTACGTATAAAGCTGCAGTTTATTGTGATCATTAAAAAAATTTATGCATCGGTTAGTGCAAATGAATAGACTTCTTTATGACCGTGCAATTATTGTACAAGGCTAAGCTTGCATGAGCTATGATGTCCCTGTGATGTACCTGTCTGGGGGTGAGGGTGGCTAATGATAAGGGTGGAGGTCGGGGAGTTAAGGGAGGCAGCCGGAACGTATGTCAGCTGATGAATTTATCACCCAGTCTTATTGGGTAGGGCCGGAGCTTGCGTCAGCTGCGCCGAGCGCAATTACCGGCGTAAAACAGCCTTGCGTCAGACGCA
Organism: Atopsyche davidsoni; assembly: GCA_022113835.1. Taxonomy (NCBI): domain Eukaryota; kingdom Metazoa; phylum Arthropoda; class Insecta; order Trichoptera; family Hydrobiosidae; genus Atopsyche; species Atopsyche davidsoni. The sequence goes on along the minus strand of JAILWY010000006.1, from coordinate 138,687 downwards.
GATACGCACCCTCCACCCTGGAGATATTGGAGCCTGAAGGTCATGATGTAAGGCTTTACAAATTTATCAAGCAAAGCAAAGCCTTAAGTTAATTGAAAAACTTACAAGGGCAGTAAGGTACAGTGAGGATGAAATTTTTGGATTTATTGCTACAGCAACGTGACACTGAGGCGACACAAATATATTACATTCCTATTTTATATTGTGGATCACAATAAGTTAATGTATTTTTACGATAAAAATTTATAAATAAATACTTAGTTAACAATTTGGTTTTTATTTTTAAACATTCTTTTTTTAAATTATAATTTATTTTTTATTAAAATCTAAACTATTATTTGAATCATTTAAGGGTCTAGGTCGCGTAATCGAGTTTTTTTTATAATTTTCTAGTCCGTTTTGCGAAAACGATTTGACTGCTTCTGGTGTCCGGTTGGCACACCAGAGGCAGTCCATTACCTGGCGAAATCGTGTCATTTAATTAATTTAATTGTCACTTTATTTTGTTACATCGAAAGTTGATTTACAGCGTATTGAGAAAACTATAAAGTCGGTCTACTTCATATTTTTTTTAATGACATCTCATGCGGAAATGGAGTTCGAGAACTCATGAAATATTGTAACAATTTTTCCTCAGATATTTAATTTGTGTTCTATGTACAACAAATATACCACAGGTTCAACAAAACTAATTTGATAATATTTATGATAGCAAATTTGTTTTGTCAACATTAAAATTGAATTTAGTAAAAAAAATTTTTTTTTGCACTCTCCGCCGCTGGATAAAAACGGACAATTAATTAAGCTAAGCGACGGGAAGTGAGCACAGAGGCGCGCTTGGCGGGGGGGGCTTCCAGCCAGCAAGGGAGAGTAAAACTCACTACAGTACTTCTGCCTTGCGCTGGCAGTCCATTAGATCACTGCCTAAATTAATTACCCCACTCGTATTTTTAGACACCGATATAATATTCATTCCTTTACTCAGAAACTATTTTTTTTATTACTAATATGATTAGGCACATTAGTTCATACATAGAAGATGATTCAAAGGAACTCTCAGAAAAATATCATTGCGATTTGTGTGGGATTTGAACCCACATCCCCTGGCTTACATGGCCGGTGTATTTTTTTAAATATATAGATTTGGTACCTTGCTTGTTACTAGGGTGGTTTGATAAGTCAGTGACTTTTTGAATTTCCCGAGCAGTAACTTTGAATGCAGCACTGTTCCCGTCAACTACCATCTATCGATAGACTACTGTACAATTTTGGGCAAGCTACGCCATTTAGTTTGTGTTTGTGTGAAAGCAGACTACCTCGTGAATTTTGTGTGCTGATTAAGCATTTTTTTTTTGCGTAAAAAATACCATCACCGAAACCAAGGCAAAGCTTGATAAATACTATGGGGACTCTGCACCGTCAATTTCAATGGTTAAGAAGTGGTTTACTGAGTTCCTTTGTAGTCGTACCACCACAAGTGACGCCAAACGTTCAGGTCGCCCAAAAGAGGTCGTCACGCCAGAAGTCGTCGATAAAATCCATGGAATGATATTGGACGATCGGAGGATAAAATTGCGTGAGATTGATGAGGCTGTAGGCATCTCAACTGAGCGGATACATCACATTTTACATGAATATTTGGATATGAAAAAGCTATCCGCGCGACGGCTGCCGCGATTGCTCACACTCGACCATAAGCGCAATCGTGTGATCATCTTAAAGGAGTGTTTGGCGATGTTTAGCCGCAATCCGAACAAGTTTTTGGGCCGTTTCGTTACCGTAGACAAAACATGAATCCATCACACCACGCCAGAGACCGAGAAACAATCAAGACAGTGGGTTTCTTCGGGTGGACGTGCACCAAAGAAGACAAAGGTGGGTTTTTCGGCCAACAAGGCCATGGCCACAGTCATTCACATCGAATACCTTCAAAAGGTTATAACGATCACCGGCAAATATTATTCAGAGCTTTTGGACAGATTCGATATTGATTTGAAGCAGAAACGACCGTATTTAGCGAAGAAAAAAGTGCTGTTCCATTAGGACAATGCACGGGTGCACACGTGTGTAGTCGCCATGGCAAAATTCCATAAATTGGGCTACGAACTGCTACCCAATCCCGCATATTCACCAGGTCATCCTGGCACAGGCCCTCCTGTCGGCATTGGCTCTCCAGTTGGTGTCTCTGAAGGCTAAAGATGGGGCATGAACCCACAAGGTGGATCACTGTTTGTGGAGTAATATCATCACATGGGCATGTGTCGTCGGAGATAACTTCTCATCCCTCCATGACCCGTTAGGAGCTGGGTTGATTCAAAGCTAATCCCGCAGATATTTCTGTATTTCCTGTATTCCTGCTGTTCCTGTACTCATAAACTATTAAACTAACTGGGGTAGTAATATTTAAAAAAATATATTACTACCCCAGTAACTCCATCTGAGCTTCACACCTCCAGCTGGTTTCAATGCTATTCAGCTTGTGATTGGATTTATCGGCAAAACAAACCTCGCGTGTGCAGAGTTGATAAATACGACAGTAAAACACGCAGAGCTCAACAATAAATGGTATCTTCCCTGCACACGTGAGATAAGTCCGTGCACATTAATATTGATTTTCAAATTTTTTAAATAAGGCTTTTTTTATCTCTTTTAGTCTCTTATAAGACTTTAATGACGTACCAAAAGTTTAACTAAAAATAACGAGAGTATCAATTGCTTACTAACTAAATACTACAAGAACCAAAGCCAAAGGTACTTTGTATGTATAGGAAAAGAAAGTTAAATCCTTATACTGAGCTTATACTTCCTTAACTTATCTTATACTCCCTTAACTTATTGCTCAGGGAACCAAGTCAGCAGAATAACCGTGTTATCGCAAGATGTAAAATCCATCACTCTCTTTGCTCACTTTGTAAACTCGTATTTTTATGGAATTTAAAGATATTTTTTTATAATTATATTTTTATTTTGAATTTAAATTCAATGGGTTTTTATATCAGGTTTTAACAGTCAGATGCTTGGTAGATTGCCACCGGTTTTTTTTTATTGATGACAGCTTTCTAACCAAGTCTTAAATATTGCTTAGTTATCAAGTAAAACAAATTAAGCCAATCTGTTGTGGTTTACAGTGTTTAGTTGAGGTCTGTTACATAAATGATGGTATTTTCTTGTAAGGTCTTCCCCCTTCATCAGTTACAATATTAATACTCTCCGATAGGTCAACGCCGGACTTGTCACTCAGTGAGAGTCTCGGCTAACCTTGCGGGTATTATACCTCAAACACTTGTTAATAAATTCAGGGGGTGAAGCGTAAAGGTGAGAACATTGATTTTCAACCCCTTTGTTGTTGAGGAAGGCTTGCCTTACTAAAATGAAATCTTCTGTTCACTTAAATTAAACAATTCTTTGAAAATTAAATTAATTAAAATATGTCTTATGACAATAAAAAAATATATTTTTGTTAATATCACAAAATAAAAATTCAATTAACCACTAAGTAATTTAATATGAAATTTCAATTCTTATATTAGAATTACTAGATTTTCAGTTAGAGTTTCTTTTATAAGGCAGTCTTCGTGAATTTTATATCTCACCTTCGCGGATTGATAAAGTCATTTACATTTGTATGAGTAAATTTCTCGTATTGTATTTATATATTTAAATTCACTCTTGAGGCTTTGTAAAAAAAATTGACCCCGCTAAAAAGCAGACTTTTCAGGTACATAATACATTCCATCACGCCAGAACTCTCCGAGGCTCTCTGAAAGCATTATCTTTCAAAGAGAGCATCGAAGCTTTTAATATAACAACACTATGAATACAGAAAAGGAGCATTTCTCTCCTCGTCGTGCGGAACATGACCTTTTATATTATTTATTAAATTTTACAAAGCTATGGCTTCATCCACATTGTTGAGCCTGGAATTTTTCCATCTAAATGATTGATTTTATTATGAATAGAATTGAATAGTTTATCTAGAAAATATGTTTTTCTTTTTATAGTACAAATATGTATCTACTAGTATATATTTATTAGAGGTTTCAACGTGCTATATAGCCTTTAAATTTCGTGTTTTACCTTTAACATAAAAAGAAGATTGCGTTTTATCCAAATACTTACTATATCAAATTCACTTCGAAAAAAATTTACACTTACCAAAGTAGTTTAGTTAGAACTTTGCTTATGTATAAGAAAATTATAGTGTATTTGTGATTTTTATAAATAAATTAAATAAAGCTATTTTCTCCATAAATCAAAATAGATACCAGTCTCTTTTTTTTGGTGATACAATAGCTGTTTCCAGTCCCTGGCACTGGTAAGCAGTTAATGAAACTAACTTAGTTCCCAGCTTCTACGGGATTTATTTTGCGGTATTTAGTTAAATTAAGAAAAACTTTGAGAGTCTGTATGGTACTATAAATAAATAAACCTCGTTAGCATTCTCATTGAATAAATAATATATAAAAACAACTTTAACAAACTGATAAATAAACAAACAAAAATGCCAAAGTAATACAATGTATTTTATATTTAGTTTCAAAGGAAAAGCGTTCTGTTTAGAAAATAAATAAAACTTATACAGTTATAGAAAAACTTCATCGGTATATTTGTCTTAAAAATAAAAGCAGCGTTGAAGAACAAATACAAAACTTATTTATTGAAGTATAAATACGGAAATAATTAAATGATACAGAAAATACAACATCGTTTTATTTTTATAGACAACGTCAATCTATTATATTATGCTCTTATGGAAATAGCGCATTCAAATGAAAAATCAGATCCTTATGCATGAAAGACGTTTAATAACTTGTAGCTCGCCTCAGTAGCTCAGATTTACAAAGTTTATATGTATCATGGGAATTGAGATAATAATAGCTTTAAAATATGGCTTACATAATAATAATAAGCTGAATGTGCATTGTTGATTCATACTGAGAGGGGCTCACGGGGACTCAGGGAGGGAGCTCCGACAGTAAATATCCAAATCTAGGGAGACCCCATTCACCTGTCGGAGGTGATAGAAGCAGGTGTACCGGCACACGCTTCTCCATAAAACATGCCAGGAGTGATGGATTCCACGATCAGGGACGAGTATTGTCGCAGACGCAGGTGTTCTCTTTGATAAACATCGCGTGTTTCAGGCTGTTGGATTGAAAAGTAGAAATACAATGTCGGTTCCGTCACTTGAATAACGTCACAGTTCATTTTATGTATTTAGAAATAAATATATATTGAAATATAATCTTCGCTTTGAATATTCAGTCACAAATATGAATTGTATGGCATGGAGTAAAATTAGCAATTTTCTTTTTACTATCCTTCACACGCATGTAGCCATAAGATATATTCGCATAAACGGAACATGTCCGCTGTGCTAATTTTTTGTTGTAAATTGAATAGAATATTATGTGGACAAATTTGTAATGAATTACCTTGACTCTATTGTAGGTAGGTATTTGTTTTATCTTTCATATTAATGTTTAAAAAAATTAACTTTTCTCAAGCAATTTCGCCCTGGACTCGAATCTGAGAGCTATAAACAGATTAGCGGATTTTTTTTTCATTCCCTGAATCGCCTTGTATATTGTTTTAGATATTTTATGATTCATAATATTTATAATAAATAAATAATGTAACAAATATCATATATTTTTTTGTGTATTGGTTTAAAATACAGGTATTTTTACTTGTAGTAGATTTAAAAAAAAACAACGATTTTCTTCTGGTTTGTGCTTTTCTTTCCGCTAAAAGCTAAGTCAACATCTCTGCTTGTAATCAGAAAAGCCTTCGCCCGTACAATCCAGGCAGCGTCTAACAGCATTAGAACCTTATTTCCGCTTTCCTGTTCAGCCAATGTGTTTACAAAAACTTTCAAGATAGCGTTAATCTGATGCCTCGGAGGTATTTCTGCACCAGGGACTTGGCATCAAAGAACAATTCATGCAAGGGATGCACCTGATATTTTCTTATTATTAAAAAGCTTTATGAATCGATTCGTCCGTATTTGATTGTAAAAATAATACTTATCTTTTATTGTAAATGTTTTTCTTTGAGTTTATAAAAAAACACAATTTCTATGTACTTTTATTAATAAAAAATAAAACACAGGTTCGTGTATTTCTATACCTTACAGGTGTGTTTTTAACCAGAAATAATATCTTAGAAACAATACTTACGTAAAATAATATAGCTTGTTTCATCAGTATAAAAACTTTTTTTGGTTGGTAGTAAAATAACACTCAACTTTCAATGTAATAATAAGTGGAAAATCAATAGCCTTAAATTTTATTTCATAAAATACACGTATTTTCATCTGATATCTTGAAGTTAATTTTCAACCAGGAAACCTAACAAAAATAACACCAGTATATTTATAAAGTTACAGCTATATTTTAAGAACAAATATTAGCTTTTATAGTATTTGGGGAAACATAATATCCTTTTTTCATTAATTAAAAACAGACATTTCCTGCACAGAAACTACTTGACTATAAAATTAAGTTTCTGTATGGCAATAATATTATAGAATATAAGACTAAATTAAAAAGCTTTGTGTTTTCGAAACGAGCTTATGAACATGTTTATTTATTATAAATTACTTTGATAATAAAACATTTATAATAAAAATCCTAGATTTTAAAAATATCTTATTATTCACATTAATTAATTGTTTATTTAAAAATATAATATAATTATTTTATATAAATGACGTGCTTTTATAGTGAAACGTGAGTTGTTATTATTTTTGCCAAAATTAACATAAAATTTTGTTTTTACCAAGCACGCGATGGATAGACATAAATATACAAATTAAACTCATTTACTTCACATAAATTAAAAATATTAAAAAAATATTCTTATCAATAAAACAATGTGCGTTTCATTATTAAATGTGAATATGTATATATTAAATTATATAATTTGTTAAATGTCTTATTTTATAATTATTTATATTTTATATTAAGCTCGCGATATAAAAAGTCCAGTTTTGAAAATCAATTTAGTTTCGTTGATAACAGATATCATAAAATATTACAAAATAAATAAAAGGAAATTAATATTTATCTCAAATATTATCCGACTTGATCAAACAGCTAATTTGAAATTTAGTTCAGACATTTAATTAAATTCTATTGGCATTTATATTAGTCCGGCCATTTATATTATTGAATTTTGTTTAAATATATATACGAAATGCAAATGCAAAGTTCTATATTAAAGGCCAAATTGTCACTTTTGACAGGCCTAATTAATTTTCTAGTTATAAGTTTTTAATTAAAAGCGTTAATGTTTCGATTTCAAACGCAACAGTGCAATTAATTTCTTTGGATTGTTAAGTCCGAATAGTAATTATAATTTTGATATAACATTTTGGAGTATGACAGACAAAAATATACTCTCATTTATTTATATATGATTTTGTTTAAAAAATCACCTAATGATGAGACAAATATACATGTAATATTTTGATTAATATCCCAATCAAACTTTAACTGTAATACCAAAGACTAGATTTTTTTTTAATGAGTTTGATGATCAGGCAATTTATATATATATATATATATGTATATATATATATATATATATATATATATATATATATATATAATAGAAAAAAATATTATAAGAACGACGGGTTTGCAGTTTTAATTTGCCTATTCAGATTTAAAAAAACAAATAAATGGAAAAAAGAAACAAGAAATGACAAAAAAGGAAAAGGATATATTAAATGGTAAATTATGTAAGAAGCTTTATCCAGCAGTGGAAAATACAAGCTGATTGTGATGGAAAAGCGTTTCTTTTTTTTTAATATTCCTTAAATAAAATCCGTCATTCAGGTGTAACCCAAATTGAATATCGAAATACATTCCTCGCACGGGGGAGGCATTTTTTCCCACAACCTCTCAGTCAGGCTTCCATTCGCTCAATCAGAATGGCGGCGAATCATAACAAAAAAATGTCCTTTCCTGTCATACGCAAAAACAAAATCCCAGCTGGAAAATCTGCCTGAAATAAGCGAAGGGAACAATGGAACGCCGACACTGAGAGCCTTGCTCACCAAACAGCGACGCGTCATCGCAGCAAAGCCCCGATAACTTGGCGGAAAATTATTTATCAGAAGAAAACTCAGTTTTTTTTTTTTTTTTTTTTCTTACATTTGGTGTGATTTATAAAAACCACAGCGTGCTTTTTTTTATCATATTTTCACTTTTATTTCTTATCGTGTTTTCAGAAAACAACTTGCTTTGTGTGTTGTTGTAATACGGTTGGAGTGATTTTGGCAGGCACTTGAGATAGGTGATTGATTTAAGTATGTAGAATTCGGCATCTCTCTACTTCATGCAAAATATTTATTTTAGTCCGCTTCAAAAAAATATATAAGTGCATTTTTTTCTAATAGGTTGAAACACATTTTCAGTAACAATGTATACTTTCTTTCCATGTAAGCTACTAACGATTGTACTAGAGTATATTTGTATTATTTAGTAACTCGTATTTCATAAAAACTGATATATGCATAAATCATTTGAGCCAAATTTGTTTTTGATACTGAAAATAATCTAAATAGGTTTATATCCCGCTTGAAATAAAAAGGGATGCAAACAATTCAAATTTATCTCTGCTTAAAGTTTTTTTTACATGTATTTATGATTTACTTTGTATGCGAAATAATATCGTTAAAAATATAAACCGTATTCAATATCCTTTCTTTTGTGGGTGTTATTTATAAAATACGACATATCTTATTGGTATTAATTATAAATAATAAATAAATAAAAAGAAAAAAATCAACACGTGCTGTCTAGTTACATCGGCTCGGTCGTATATTCACAATCCTTTGTTACAAAATATGTTTGTAATTTGTGTAGCTCCCCCCCCCCCCCTCCACCTCACCCCCCCCCCCCACAACCCCCCCCCCCCCCGCACCCCCCTCCTACCCTTCGGCTACAGATAAATGTTCGAGAATTTTTCTATGAAAATGTAATGATATTCTCGTCACGTGGACTTTGAAAAGCCGCAACTCGTTTCGTGACGCCTATCGCGATATTATCCATCGAAAAAAAAAAAAAAAAAAAACAAAAATGATACCGAAGTATTACCGCTTTATAGATTCTAATAGCGTGTATTGAATTTTCGAGCAACCGTAATTTTTTTCGTCACATAATATTTTCGTTTGGCTGAAATACATTACATTCATAATTCAACACATTGTCTCGTGTATCCGAGCAAGGAAAATAAATAAAAATAATAATTAATGATACTTATTGTTATAAAGTAAGTATATTTTTTAATGCATCAGAACATATTATTTTTTATTAAAATCTAACATAGCCTAACCCCTGAAACAATTTGTGGAATTCATCAAATACTGAAATGTTTTATATCTTTATGTATTCAAATCGAGACATTTCTAGGTATGATTTATAAATTATGTATTTATAATTAAATTTTAAACCTGCTACCTTATTTTCTTCGTTGGGGTGCTTCAAAATTATTTCCTAGCGATTTCCACTTCAACTGGTCAGATAAATGTTTCTGGTGTCTATTTCTTGATTTCATATTATAATCAGTTTCGTGGATGAAATTGGCAGAAACTTTGGGATGGAAAGTTAATTTTCTACATACAGCGAAACCACGTCATAAGCAGCCCAAAAAAACCTTATTTCAAAATCCAAACTTATCCGTTTTTATTTCAAATTCACCCAACAAATCCCGGCCAAAGTTTCTCGAGCACGTGAGGCAAAATGCTATTTGCGTTTTAAGGCTTGCGAGCTTAAAGATTTCAGACAAGTTAGGACACGTTATTTCAAGTTCAGGTATCATGTTTCCCGTTTGACATCAGCTTTGTGACTGCTTTGTGGCGTGTTTCAAGCCTCATTACTGACACAGGTGCTTCCACCCTTCAGTCGTGCTATACGAACCCTCTGCAAGTTTACTGACAAGTATATGTAATATAATTATGTTCAATGCGAGACTTACAAGTTTGTGAGTAAATTATCTCCGACTTATCTTTGCTGTGTATAAACCGTGATTATTATTTGAATAATTACTTGATACATAAAATTTATCAGATATTTTTGCATGAAATTATATTGTTAAAGTTATATGAAAGTTCAGTTTGATATTAATTCAAAATATTTGCAAGTTACTTGTTAACAAAAAATATATTTAATTTGACACCTAAGCCTTTCAATTTTGATCTTAATTGATAAGGATCGCTTTAATAACATACGATTGCCATTTATATTTAGTTAATAAATAATACAGCTGGATATAATATTAAATTACAAGGCTGTATAAATAATAAGAGGAAAAAAACGCCAATGGTTAAAATCAAATAATTCATAGAACCGAAAGGTTTTTGTATAATTTTTTTTGTTTAATTTGAACACAGTTAATGTATTTATAAAATTGGTGTTTTGTGTATCTAAAATAAACATTTTTTTGTGATATTTATTCTGTTCAATTATATTAACGATACTTTTAAATATATACGTAATTTCTTACATAAACAAAATATCTATAATGTTAATAATATCAATCGTTTTCAGGGTATCTAACTTGCTTAAATTACCATTAAAATTTAATAATTGTTTTTGATCATATCCTATAACCTCAATCGGTTTTCTTGTTCATGTTATAACCTTTGATTTGTGGAACAATCAATATAGCTTTGGTTTTCTAATGTACCCATTCTACTGGAATGGTAGTATATTCACCGTCTTGGAAAACCTGAAACTGAGTCTGGGTCAACATTTTCATAAATGCGAAGCTTTGAATAAATTAAAAGCCCGGATCGCAAAGCAACATTTGATAGAAATCTTCAAAGCAAGCCTCAGTAACGATCTTAACTTTGAAATAATTTCTCTTCCAGTTTAATATCAAACGATTATGACGTCAGACACATTTGCCCTTAAATTTCCAATTTACCATGTTACTGAATCGGAAACCGTTAAATTCATTTAACAATTTTGTTTTCTAGTGTTTTATTACAGTTGATTAATTAGCATGAACTCTCTTGCTTGTATCCAAGAGAAGTGATTTTATTTTTCAGTACATATAGTACACAAAAAATAAATACCAACTACAGGTCAACATTTAACCATAAAATGTATGTGGAAAGAAGTCTTAACATGTCCACATTGAAACACTTAAAATAAATGCCGCCACTTATTTATTTATTATTTTAAAGCTTAAGTTTGTTCAAAAATATTTAAACTATTCGTGTGTATTTACGTTATGAATATTTCATCAGTTTTTTTACATAAAAATATCGATAACGTTATTATAATAGAGAGCTTTCATTTTTTTATGCTGAGTTGTTAGCAGTAACGATCTTATATAAAATTCGTAACAATATAAAGCTCTGGCTTTTGCTTAACATATTTACTGGTAATACAACCTGTATTAGTTTCACGTTAGAGATAAGAAACTACGATCAATCTTTTTGTTGAGATTTTAATGTGGCTTCAGCAGAAACGCTGCAAAAGCTTTCTATTTTAGCTTTATTAGTAAAGGAAATAGAGAAACTACTTTTAGATCAGTATTGTTTTAAATTAAACTTAAAATGCCTTGTATTTATTTTTTGCAATTACTGCCTTAAAAATAACTATTTGTAAATTACGAATGCTTTGTTTGCATTCCTTTTGCAAAGCTTTATTGCCTCTTTAGCCATGAAAGCTTTGCAATCTAGCTTCTATGAGTATCACTAAATTTGCTTTTCACAAGATAAGATTTTAAATTTAATCATGTTGTTTGAATTTTTTAAGATACAAAGCTACTCCACAAAGTTAGTAAAAATGGATTCAAAACTACAAAAACTGGTAAAAATACAGTTAAAAATTGTCTAAAATAAAAAAAAATATTAAATGTGATTGATTTTCAGTTTGTGAATTTGCTGAAAACCATAATAGTAATATCATGAAAAATTCTATTATTTAAAGATTTTGAAGCCAGAAAATTGAATAAGTAAATCTGTTTGTGGTGTATTCTGTCAAAATTATTATTTTTAAATAAAAAAATTAATTGAAGAATCAAGATATATAATATTTTTTCAATCAAATGAACTAAATCCTTGTTTTTTTTTTAAATAGCTGAACTAGTTCTTCATTTTTTTTTAAATAAAGAAAGAAAAAAATATTTTGTGATATAATGTTTAATTACAATAAAGCATCGTTTCTAATGCGACTAAATAAATAATAGTTGTTCATATTTAAATAAAATATGGCAAAGCGTTTGATGTCAAAAGAAATTCCAAAGAATTGAATTCATGCTTAATTTTTTTTTCCTAAAAACAATTAAAATCAAACGATGGGATTTTCAACGAAAATATAATTAGTAAAAATACTTGAGTGATTTTACTCAAAAATATTAAAATGGAATTCCACCAAGTACTCTCTGTCAAAAATATTAAAATTATAATTATCAAAATCCGTGCATGATTTTCTTTTCCAAAACGGATTAAACAACGTTTCATCGCTATTCAAAGAAAATAAAACGATGAAACAAATCTGCCGTTTTGATAAATTGAAATTTTGTTCATAAATACGGGTTTGACCATCGCTCATGAAGCGGCCGGGCGGAAGTAATTTCCCCGGCGCGTGTTTCACTACAGGCTGTATAGCCGACTGAAAATACCCGCTGAAATTTGTTTTCGTCCATCCTTAATATAAACAGAGTGTCATGAGAGTGACGTTTCCAATCTCCCGTCAAACGGGAGAGCCGCTTCTGCGGCAAAAGCACATTTCTGACATCTGGCGATTCCGTGAAATCGATAGAAAGGCTCCATCAGGATTTTTACTCCCCTAAAGAAGAGATTATACGCGTAGGCCATTTGTCAAGTTTTTTTGCGTTAGAAGTAATGTGAAATTTATTGAGTTTTTTTTATTTTATGTCTCCTTCAATGAATTCTTACTATGTGTTCTTTTAAAATGAAATTCACACTTATTTTGTATACTCGCCTCTCGGAGAAGAAAATTATTTTGCGCGCTTTGTTATTTACTATATATCGGTGGACAATTTAATAAAGCGCTTAAATAGTACAAGAAGTCTCACGCATTAAGTAGTACATGTGATAATTTAACGTTTTAAACTAGAACACGGCAAAAAAATTCCATCGGGTTATTTCTATCTTCTCTCGCGAAGGCGCTCGGAAGTCGGCAGCACAGAAACCCTTAATAATTCATGCTAACAAAAGGCAAACGAGAAAGCAAAAAGGTCGTGGATATTCAATCAGCCTTACAGGGCTCTTTAATGAGGAGATGGAAGCCTTTGAGGGTAATAATTCTGAAGCACTTCCGGTGTTGAAATGGATTCAATGTGATTTCCGGGGAGAATGATGCCGAATGGATTACAAGAAATCAATTTCACCAGCACGCGAAGGATAAGATATTTTCTCTTTAAGAAGTGTTATATCTTATATTTATTCATTTATTAAAGTTTTACGCACTATTCTTTCCCATAATATTACTCATGAGAAAAATACAATTCATAATAAAACATTTTTAAAAATTAAGGGATATATGAGCATATAATTTTACATACCAATAAACTTAATATGTTTGTGGTTTCTTGGGTATTGAATTGCTTGAAGTTTTCAGTTCTCTGAGATATCGGTTCTCATGGAGACCGAAACGTCGGAGGACTGAAAAATTTTGCAGCACAAAAGCCATGAAACCAAAATACATTTAATTCTTGAATAAGTTAAAACATACAAAAATGTATTGAACTGAGAGCACGTGATGTTTTCTAATAAATTAATTCTAAATTTAGTACTATACCATGCAGAAATGCGAATGAGTTATATGTTTGTGAATGTCTTTTGGGAAATTTTGGGTATTTTTATAATGAAAGTATTGATACAATATAATATATTTTCTACGTGAACCCAATGCCCTATACTCAGCAACGCAATTCACCTATAATTATAGAGTTACTAGAAATCAATATTGATATAATCCCCCACGCGTGTTTGTATAACGGAGGTTGATTGGCATGCCTTTCATAATGTCAGAATAATTATCCTCGCCTATTCCACAAAGCCCTGGGAACATACTAATTAAGAGTATCTACACATCAGCAGTACATGTCTTTCTCGTGCCGTGACGTACTGTCAGGGATTCTCAAAAGTTCAATCGATATACGCTTCTAAAACAATATTACCTTCAAAGATTGTCGTTTCAATGTTGGCGCTATTATTATTCATATCTGGTATAACATCATCTCAAATCAACGTGGATACATGTCTATACTCGGAAAATCGCGGCTTGTTCAAACTGTAAAATGTGGGGACTGCCGCTTAAGCGACGCCGGTGTGACGTATATCTCAGTATCTCATGACGAATGAATCGAATTTATTTACAGCGATGTTCTGTAACAAATTTAACTTTACACGCATACCCGTTTTTATTATTTTATATATTATTTCTTATTTAATATGATGCTTGTAAAATTCTAAAAGCACCCAACGTTACACACTCATCCGTATAAAAAAGATTTGATCATGAATGTCAACATAAGGTTAAGATCACATCCAAAATGTTTTTAAACAAACTAAATACAGGAATTTAATTAAATACACTTGTTCTAAATTAACGTGAAAGTTGTAGATGAAAACAAGTCGTTTTGACTGAAAAACATGTTAAAAATTTACTTATGTCTATTTTTGGATTGAACGTCAGCCAAGTGCGTATTTATTACCCATTACGGGTTTATTATATTATTACAAATATGATTAGGCACATACGTTCACGCATAGAAGATGATTAAAGAAATTCTCAGAAAAATATATTCGTGATTTGTGTGAGATTTGAACCCACACCTCTTGGCTTACATGGCCGGTGTACTGACCATTGTACTAACGAATCACCAATCATACTCTACATATGAACCAATGTGCCCAGGCTTCGAAACATTGAAACAGGCAAATAGTGGTTGGCCTGGGCACATTGGTTCATATGTAGAGTATGATTATTAAAAATTCTCGATTAATGGATGTGGTTTGTTAGTACAATGGTCAGTACACCGGCCATGTAAGCCTGGGGATGTGGGTTCAAATCCCACAGTAATCACGATGGTATTTTTCTGGAAACTAATGTGCCTTATCATATTAGTAATACAAATTTGAGTGAGTATTTTATGTCGATGTGTTATTTTCCAGTATTGGATTATCATTATGGAAAATCCTCGCATATTCCAATGGCTTTTCTAACTGAAACCCATTGCAATGCCATCACGTAGAGTGGCTACTTGGAGTCGTACGTGATACGCCTGAAGCTCGTTGTACAGGTGCAGCCGATTGAAAAGCCATGGAGGCGGTGCGGTTGGATCCGCTGCATTTGCATTACCGTAATCCTGTTTACCAAGCTGCACATGCAGCCAGTCAACTGAAAACTTAACGCATAGCGAGTTTGCACAAAATATGTACATGCATCAAGCTCACATACTCCATTTCAAAGGATATTCTTTTCAGATGTTTAAAATATTTCTAAAAATATATTTCATAAAATAACTATATACATCATAAATAAATACGCATATTTCAGCGCCACAAGTATTTTTTGCATACAATAAATTATGACGTAATCGATTCACACAGTGTGATTACAGGTTTATTATATTTATTACCCATTACGGGTTTATTATATTATTACTAATATGATTTGGCACATTAGTTCACACATAGAAGATGATTTAAGAAATTCTCAGAAAAATATCATCATGATTTGTGTGGGATTTGAACCCACATCCCCAGGCTTACATGGCCGGTGTACTGACCATTGTACCAACGAACCACATCCATTAATTGATAATTTTTAACAACCATACTCTACTTGATTGACGTTCAATCCAAAAAATTGGCATA
Source organism: Atopsyche davidsoni (assembly GCA_022113835.1). Taxonomy (NCBI): domain Eukaryota; kingdom Metazoa; phylum Arthropoda; class Insecta; order Trichoptera; family Hydrobiosidae; genus Atopsyche; species Atopsyche davidsoni. The sequence continues at coordinate 122,819 of JAILWY010000006.1, read as the reverse complement.
CGTATATGATGGTGCGCGTCTTGGCTAAATTAATAGATTTTAAAAATAATATACAGATTGGATTAAAAATGCTTCATTTTTTTACTTTGTTTAAAAAGTCCAGTGCTTGCAAATCACTAAATATTGGTTGGCCTGGGCACATTGGTTCATATGTAAAGTATGATTGTTAAAATTTTTCGATTAATGGATGTGGTTCGTTAGTACAATTGTCAGTACACCGGCCATGTAAGCCTGAGGATGTGGGTTCAATTCCCACACAAATCATGATGATATTTTTCTGAGAATTTTTTTAATCATCTATGTGTGAACTAATGTGCCTAATCATATTAGTAATAATTTATTTATTTGTCGATATTTTGGAATTTTAGAGTTTATTTTATGTTTCTACTGTAATGATCTTAATTTTGTCGGCAAAATTGTTTGTGTTTTCAATGTTCGTCTAATTTTTTATTTAATGCTGGTCAGCTTTTATAGAGTTTTAATAAAATACACACGTAATCTAGAGTATAGTTTACTGGCGCATCACAAACAATCTATCGATAGTCACGCAATACGTATGTGGTTCCAGGTACCTGCTAATGTCAAAGGTTACCTGTATAACATGACGACAATATACCGGTAACCTTTGGCATTTAAAATTGTGCGACACAATGACTCCGTGATTACAAAACTTTATAAATAGTCTTTCCAGAATTGCTATAAACTAAAAAAAGACAAGTTAGCGTGATTTCGCATTATACATATATATTTCAAAACAGTTTCTTAGTTTTAAAGCTTGTAAGAACTTTTGGTTCTATCTATCAAGTATTTATTTATTTTAAGTTATAACTAGTGGTTCACCTATTAGTTAAATATTCTTCATGTTAATTCTTAGAATAATTAAATGGAAGATACTTACTCCGCTCAAATAGCAAAAAAAATAATAACTCGCCTTTTCATGTTATAAATCTAACCGCTGTCTCATTATAATCATAGTTTATTTGATATTTTAAATATAAATATTTTTACGCATAAAACATTACTTTTTATAAGCAATATCATACAGTGACATTTATAAGCTATGAAAAAAAAAAAGGTAAATGCTTATTTTCTCAATGACTTCAGTTATAAAAATAATATAAATATCTTGAATTAAGTTCCGAGATTTGAATAAAAAAATTATTTGATTACGTACGAAAAAATATCGTTTTACGAATTGTGAATTTCAAAACAATTTTGAAAAGTTAATATGAATGAACAGAATAAGTACGTCTAAGTAAGCTTTATAATTTTTAAGTAAATGTATGTGCTTTTTTTTAACTGAATATTGGACTTTGTTGTGAAAAGCTTGCTGTCCGTCATTTAGTTCCGAGCACAAACAGCAAAGCTTCCCGGAAGGGACGGGGAGCTTACGACTGCTCCGCTGCACTGTGTTTTGGCTGCAGACGAATGGGGCACATTAATACACATGAGCTTTTACGTTTCATAATGTTTACAAACCGCCGCCACACTAAAGTCAACTCTGTTGGCATTATTTTAATATTCGTATAAAAGCTTTTAGTTTCAATGCCCTAATGCAAAAGGATAGCAATGTGAATGGTAAAAATATTTTCTTAAAATTTAAAATACAGAATTCAACACACACGTATATCGCTTTATGAATATGTTATTAATAAATAAAATTCTGTTTTAAAAATATGGAGAACTGATACGTACCATGAAAATTAAAGAAATTCTGAAAGTTGTATATATTTTGGTATTACAGATCTCTCCTGTAAGTCTATGTATGTATTAATATTTTACTCAAAAATATTAAAATGGAATTCCACCAAGTACTAGAGAGTACTTGGTGGAATTCCATACATAGAAATTCAATATTTTTGACAGAGGTCAAAAATATTGAATTTCTATGTATGTATTATGTTTTCTATTGTCTTGACATTTCATATGAATATTCCGGGCAACGCAAAATTACAGTATTAGTATATATATGCAAGAATTAAATTTGATAAGCTCGTTGTCCATTGTTGTCTCGCGCCTGGATTATTGCAATATCATCTACACCGCACAGTCAGCGAGCACTCAGGACTGATTGTCCCGTGTCTGGCAGTTATTCCGACATCACATATTCTGAATTCACAGATGCAAACAAACAAGTAATTCTGCTTTTAGTTTTAATAAATGTGATACATTGCGTAAATAGAGTAAACTCTATATTTTGAGGGAGCTCTGTGAAATCAATCACAGTGTCATTAGTACGATATTTTTTTGAGTTACTGGCATCATTCGACAATCATACCATCGCAGTGTCCTTGTTAAACCCAAGCTTTATATAACTCATTATTAAACTGTACAGTGGAAATTCATTTAATATGCTATAGTACAAGCTTTGCCTTGTTTCTAAGGTCTTGTTTTTATTCATTTTTTACTCCTCAGAAATCAATTTAAATGTAATAACAACATTCGAGCAGTAAACAAAAAAACTACGAGCTAGAATATTAAATTATATACTTATTAATATGAGAATCACTCTTAAAACACGAAAGGCTAAATATTTTTTTTATGTGTTGAAATAAAATCAACTTTGTATGTCAGAAAAATTATTAAAAAAACATTTTATCGTGAACATTAAAATAATTTTTTTTCTCATTTACTAAAACTAACAGTCTGAAAACATTAAGTACTTGTATATATTTTGATTTCTTTGTTGAAGTGCTTTTCTATGTATTTTTACTTAAAAGAAAAGCTTTTCCTTGTTCATTTATGCTGACTTCTATCAATTTCGCATGATTTCGAATGCATAAAATATTTTCTGAGTAAATCTTTTATCATATTCGCATCTGCGTTGCTATATTTAGTCTGAATCTTTTATAAGACAAGTTATATGACATATAAGTGACGTATCCCTTATTAGCTCAAGTAAATATAAAAGTAAAAAAATGTCATATCAGATATCAGACTGATGATAGTAATGATCGAATGAAGTCTCATTATTTATTCCAAATTTTATCAAAACGTTACTAATATTCATATTTTAATATATTTAAAAAAAATATATATATATATTTCTAACGCAACAACCACAATAATAAAATTTCATATGAAAATAACGCGTTTGATATGTAAATTGTGAATTTAATAAAATAGTATAATTTAAATTATAAAACGTACTGTAAAATTGATACTATGAATTATAATAATTGTTATTATTATAATTCACTTTACATGCGAGTTTTTCAAAATGTGGAAAGCTACGTTTCAAACGCTTTTAAATTTAAATATATTTTTATCAAATTAATTTATCATTAAAACTCTTTAAATATACAAAGCAAATAGATTTCAATTCAAACTAGTTTACCGTCCCTTGTTGCATTGTTTGTTGTGTTTACTGAAAGCAGCATTTTAAATTGAAATCCTTTGAACTAAGGATTCCTATTCATGCCTTAGTAGGTTTCTACCACAAATTTGGTCCTTATTCTTCTGAAAGAAATATTTTTCTTTACAGATCTTTAAAAGTTTTTCCACGTATATAAATTTTATATAGCACTAGCTTAGATATTTAAAAAAAATACAGACTGACGTAACCAGAATCAATCAATTTGTAGTTTTTGTTAAATATGTCAAAGATTTTTCTTTGATTATTAAGATAATGGAAAAACTTTAAAATTATTGGTTTTTAGCTATAAATGAACGTACAAATAAAAGTTATCGTTTTATTATCAAATGTAATTTAAATTAATGCAACATCAACTGTTGTGTCACTAGTAAGAAATATCTGAAAAATTGTAATCTGTATGAAAAAAATAAGAAATACCTGCTGGCCCCTTAAAATGGTGGTAATTAAATTTTATGATAATTATCAACACCTATCAAAGCTGTATACTTTGTTAACGAATTAAATAAATACGAAATGTCATTTGTTACGTTAATTTATCTTCCCTTGCTATAAATTTATTATCATTCAATTTGTTCTCGAAGCTAGTTTATTTATGGCACGCCTTAAATATTCACGGCGCCTTTCTTTAATGTGGATTAAAATGTCGAAGTATAAATGATAAGAATTAATGGCGATGATAAACCGTTTCATTTATAATTAATTCAGATCCCTGTTGCCTCGAATCTAAAGCATTTACATTTTACTGGCATCCTAGGAAGACCTCTATACAAGAAACATTAAAACATTAATTTAGCACAGTTGTTAATACTATTTTATAAGAATTCAGTACGTATATGAAATGTTTAAAAAACCCTTGAATTGTTTCTTAACCTTAAAAAAAAAAAAAGCATTACATTTTGAAATTTTCATGTAAGATAAAAAAATTGGGAAATGTTAAAAGGAATCTCGAATAATTACATTTGTTTTTTTAAAATAAATGGATTTAACGTTCATTTTGAAATGGTATTAAAATAGATTTTGAAAGTAAAATTTTAATTTGAAGACTCAAATAATTTCGCATTTCATAATAAAAGTATAATTTGGTATTCATCGCATCCTTTTCAATTATGGAGTTTATGAAATTAACGATCTATAAAAATGAAAAAAAAATCCTTCAATTTCGTCGTGGAATAAAACGCCTCGTCAATCTCCCGGAGTGATTATTTTTTTTGTGTTTTACTAATTAAATTAATTAAAAAATTACGACTGCACCCCTGGAGCTCTTCCTTTGCGCCGAGATTCCTGCATGGCGTATCATCAATAAATTTATATCGGCAGTCTCCAGGGAGGGGAAGTCCGAACAGTAAAATTAATTTAATATTCAAACCCTTAATGACGTTTTTTGTTGGTTTTTTTTTAATAAAAGGGATGAAAGCTACATTTTAAATGTTATTTTTAAAAAACCTGAATACTCTTACAATGATTTTTACTATTAAAATAAATATAAATTACAAAGTTATTTTTTATAAATGTATGAGCTCAAATTTTAAAGGTTTTATTAATTTGTTATTTAAGTACAGTATTTGATTTCATAAAAATATGACTTTTTTTATTACGTGTGCCTTGCACTGTATATTATAGCAATCTCTTAAGGCAGTTGCTTCCAGCCTTTTAATTGCCTATGGTGTCCAACCGGACACCAGAGGTAGTCCATTACCTGGCGAAATCGTGTCATTTAATTAATTGTCGAAAGTTTATTTTTTTACAGAGTATTGAGAAAACTATAAACTATATTCATCTATTTTTTATTATTTTATTAACGTCCATTTTCAGGGTAAAATAAAATCTTGAAGATGTTGAAAAATTGGATAAAATAACGACTTTTCAAAACCAAAGTTTGTTAATGATTTTTTATTTTTTATTTTTAAAATAATATATAGCACAGGGTTTATATTTAATCTTTAAATTTCAATTGAAAAAAAGACTTTTAAATGTTTAGGACTCTTGGAAAAGGGACATGACGAATCTCCAAATTTCTACTCTTCAATCGGAAATACACATATTTATCATATTAAAAAAATATTCTGTTCGGAAGAAGGGATGTATCAAACTTTATGCATTCAAATATTTTTGATTGGTGCAGTCGATTTTTCGCAAAACGGATTATAGAAAATGATCAAAAAAAACTCGATTATGGGACCTAGACCCTTAAAGACACATATCGTTGTTTCCATGTAAAAACATTTTAACAATATCAACTTACTTCCTTACAATATTTTTACTACTAATATCAACAATTTTTAACTACCATGTGTAGGAAATCATTTCAGCACAATAAATTCTGTAAAAGGTTATCTACGATTATCTAACGGCGCACGTTACACAGCCTAATTCGGGAATAACGAGTTAATTCCGAGTGGCGTATTATTTATGTACACCCTGTAGAGACAGTGGCCACCACCCCCTCCCCCTCCCCCTCCTCTACCCATTGCCTGATTTGGTTACGAGACGGTCAATATTGAGTTTGACTCCCATCACGGGCAGTTCCGACGCCGACAGCGTTTCCGCATCGATTAATACTTGTCAGCTGATACGATTTCCAATGAACACGTATTATTTCAGGCTGTACAGTACACCAAAAAAATTATCTTTTATCCACATACTGTAGATTCCTATTCCTACTGAAAAAAAAACATCATCGCTCTAAAGTTCGTTTACGTAGCTTTTTTTTATGAATTTCATATTACATCTGCTTACTAAGCTTTTCAATAATATTTTTTTAAAAACGCATTTACTGACAAACGTTTTTCCACAAAGGCTGTTTTTATTTATTAATTTTAATAAAATAAAAAAATATTGTATTATACATATCCCACCAAATATTTATTAATCAAGACGCTTATCATTTGAAGCGAATTCAAAATATTTGTAAATATCTTGTAACACGACCGTCTATTATTTTTCTGTAAAATAACAAAGTTTATTCGAAATGTCGGATTATAACTTCCATTCGCAGATATTGTTGAAATATTATACATTAATATCATATTACTGAAAAGCTGAAAGGCAATTTTACCGGGTAATGGAATATTATTTTTTGTATTACAAATAATTATATTATGAAGAATATTTGAGATTTTGTTTTTCATTTTAGCGTAAACAATGTACAAAATAAATACTAAAAAAAAGCACAAACTTAATATTAAAGTAAATGCTCGGAAAATACAACAGGCTTTCTAGTAATAGAGCACATTTATTTGAAACTTTTATTTTACATGTTTTAGTAAAAATAATAAAACAAAATTACTGAAAAAAAATTCTGATTCTTCTGAAAAATTACATTTCACAAGAGAGAAAATTTTGGAATTAAATTTTAAATTAAATGTGTAATTTTAATTTCGAGTCAGTTTTATTATTTATTTTATTTTACGTCTCAGCAATTAATAAGGAATGTCGTTGTTTTTGTAATTAATTTTATTGAGTTTTTTTATTTCGTTATGACCGTATTGTTTTAAAATATTAAAACAACCCAAATTAATTTTTATTAAGATTTATTAATCACTGAATACATTTCGTATTAATCTTTCAATGTTTAATTTACACGTATATAAGTAAGAGATAAAAAAATAAAGGCTTCCAGAATTTCTGCGTATAGCATTTCATTAAAATTCTATACGCAGAAATTTATATTATTAACAAATAAATCAGAATATAAATAAAGCAGTTTTTGTTAGATAAAAGCAGCAATTAGGATAGATAATAGTTTAAGTAATGTTTTGATCTTCAAGTTTTACGTTGTAATAAACTCTCTTATCTCCATAGCTATCATAAATTCTAAGATAATAACTGAAACGCCACAGAATAACTAACACAAATTTAAATGCTTTGTTTCTGTAGCACGAATAAAATAATATTTATTTAAAACAACAATTAAATTGACAATCTGTAAGATACACAAAGAACTTCATGGTTTGAATTGTATTTATTTGATCTGCTGAAATTGGACCTTTTGTTATGTGTCGGGGAAGAAATCAGAAGCGGTGGGTACTGGTTAAGACACTTTTATTGTTCACTGGTATATTATAATGGTTACAGTGTTAAGTTATTATTTCAAAGACAGGGAGACTACCGCTCCTTCGGTGGTCTGTCGTGATCTGTCCTGGGCGAGCTATCTTCGGAGCTCTGCAAGACCATGTGTGCAAGGGTCAGAGTATCGCACAGGATACGAGAACAATGGCGTTTCATCCCTTGTTCTAATTCTTAGAACTATAGTCGTAAGACAAATGGCAGTGTTCACTTAAACAACAAAAGTATCGCACAGGATACTAGAACAATGGCGTTTCGTCCCTTGCAATCATAAGAACTATTGTCATGAAACAAATGTGTGCGGGGCGGGCCATAACACCTCCCCATCGAAAAAAAAGATAGTACATCTAGATTTACTATCTTGTATTATTTTTTACAAGAAGAATATTTTTATATAAGTTTAAAGTTCAAATGATTTTTATACATTTTTATAAGTTTAGATGATTCTATATAAATTTTATACATTTTATAGGTTCAGATGATTTTTATACATTTTTATAATTCAGATAATTCTATATAATTCAAAAATTTATTTAACATTACAATGTAACTTAATTATAGGCTTTATTCAAGAGATTTACATGATTGAATAAATTTTCATTTTTATGCTACCTATCTGGTTATAATAAATTCTATGGGAAGATTGAATTTCGGTTCAATTAATATCATTTGAGGCGACAGTTGATACAATGCAGAGCTTTATGAAGAATCTGCAACTATTGCTTTAAGTTATTGGAGTATGATAATCTTTAGATGTTGACGAGAAATAAGTTTTATCTCTGTGTCTGGGATCTATTTCCGTTTTATGAATTTCCGGATACCTATAAGATTTTGTGAATCTTGGAATTTTATATTTTTGAGATGAAGTATTTATCTCGTGGATTTTTGATTTTGTTGACTCAGATTTTTCCCTCTGATAATTAGGAGTGTTGTTGATATTGCGTATCTTTTGTATTGGAATTTTAGATATCAAAGATTTATAACAATTAGAATATTTTGATAATTTCCTAGGCACGTTGGCTTTAACAACTTTGGAATTAGTAATATTAATAAGATTTCCTTCAGAAATATCGACAGATTTCTTAGTCGTGGTAATGGGTTTTGATTCGTGATTAACGTTTGTTATTGATTCATTTTTATGGTCGATTTCAGTTTCTGTTACTATAAACGCAGTGATTTTTTCAAGGTTTAAATTTTTACTTGTTTTATTATCTAGTGACGAATTAAAATTTCTTTTTGGATCTATTTGTGTGTGTAACTCGCGCGGTTCTCGCTTTACTTTATATTTGTAACAATCGTTTATAGTGTGACCATTCCGTTTACAATATGAACAGATTAGTGGATCTCTGAAATTATTTTGTCTAATATTTGAGATTTGAAAATTTTCTTCACACGATGCGAATTGCGAAGCTTCTAAAAATGTTTTAGGCTCTTTTAGTCTCAATAATAATCCATACTGGGGTTTTACGCCTGTTAAAAATGCATGAAGTGCTATTTCTCTGATTACGGCACTTTTACCAATTAATTCTTGTGGATCTATCGTTTCGGCTTTTGCTGCCCTCGAAAGGTCCGCATAACATTTTTCAATTTTTTGGGTAAATTCTAAGATAGTTTCGTCTCTATTTTGTCTACAGTTTTTAATTTCGTTTAATAATTGCATAAATGTTTGTTTTATTGAAAAATTTTCTATTAACGATTCTCTGCAACTTTTCCAGTCGTTAATTTGTCTACACGATAATATGGCATCGGCCTTTCCCGTTATCCTAGTTTGTATGAATTTAAATAGAACATCTACTTGCCAATCATTAGCTAAGCTCATAGCATAGTCGCAATCTTTTACGAATTTATTTAATTGGTCCGATTTTCCGTCAAACTCTGTTACAAATGTACTTAAAAACGTTATTGGTACTAACTCTTGATTGTTTGTTTTGCTTTTTGCCATGATTAGAATTTTTTAGTTGATTTTTAACAAATGCAAAATATATATAATAGATAATTGTCACTGTGAGAAAAAAAAAATATAATACACTTACAAAAATATCTTGTCCAGTTCCGTGTTGCTTTGATTTTCTTTTTTCTTTCCCCAACTGTCTCCCGATGGCACTTGATTTCGGCGACGTTGTCTCTCCGATGTTGCACCAATCGATGACTTGAGTTTCTTGAAGATCTCTTCCTTGTGCTAGCGACGTAGTCAGCTAATTGCACTGTGATGAGGTACTTGAAGATCTCCTCCTCGTGCCAGCGACGTAGTCAGCTGAATTGGCACTGTGATGAGGTTCTTGAAGACGATTTAGCTTTTTCTTCGAGCGTTGCTTTGGGATATTTCAAGGATATCCCGCTTCCTTCTGACACCAATTTGTTATGTGTCGGGGAAGAAATCAGAAGCGGTGGGTACTGGTTAAGACACTTTTATTGTTCACTGGTATATTATAATGGTTACAGTGTTAAGTTATTATTTCAAAGACAGGGAGACTACCGCTCCTTCGGTGGTCTGTCGTGATCTGTCCTGGGCGAGCTATCTTCGGAGCTCTGCAAGACCATGTGTGCAAGGGTCAGAGTATCGCACAGGATACGAGAACAATGGCGTTTCATCCCTTGTTCTAATTCTTAGAACTATAGTCGTAAGACAAATGGCAGTGTTCACTTAAACAACAAAAGTATCGCACAGGATACTAGAACAATGGCGTTTCGTCCCTTGCAATCATAAGAACTATTGTCATGAAACAAATGTGTGCGGGGCGGGCCATAACACTTTTACAATATTATAAGGGTTGGTGCGGTAAACCGAAGGCAAAAATGAGAGGTCCTTTGAGGCTCGGGATTAAATATTGGGATTGTGACTGTACTTGTGATTCTATAGGGGTTGGGCAATCTTTTTGTTAGGTACTTTGTTATTGTTGTATAACGCCTTTGCTGGGATTTTTCTGTTCTTATTGAGCCTTTATTTACAGTACTTTAATAAAGATACAATTTTTCTTCTTTTTGTGGGTTCTGATTTGAAAATTGGTAATCCTTTTTTTTGTATGTTTAGAGACGACTCGTAGCAATCAATTCAGAAATGTCAAACCTTTCACTAGTAATCTCTTCTTATTAATCAAATTCAAAATTTATAAGCCTTTTTGATAATAAGAAAAAAACGAGCGGTAGACATGCAAGCAAAAACACACATACGAGTAAAGGCAACAGTGGTTATATCTAAAGCATTGAATCTTCAGCATTTACTTGTTTGTACAGTTGAATCATGGTTAACTATACATATTTTTTAAACAAAACTATATTATTTAATTCTCAAATAAATAAAAAAAAAATTCTTCTAGATTTGAGTCCGATAACTAAGATTATTTGGCATAAAATAGGGCTGTATTTTTTTTTTTTGTAGTAATGAATTTTCATCGGGGCAGAAGATATCAATCAAATAACTGAAAAAATATTTTTTCTGGCACAATAAGTCTTTTACATTTCACAAAAAAATTAATCATATTTTGTTCGTAATTGCTTTTATGCGAAAGTGTGTCCAAAGAGAAATCTATTAGAAAACTGTGATTATTTTACTTAAAGAAAAAAATAGCAATGTCTTTATAAAAATCAATATTTGAATATTCTATTGTATATTTTTCATACAAAATTTTTGTGAAAAATTTCAGCTTTGTAATATCTCTATCGCTCGGGCAGGTTTTTTTTCTGGAATCGTATTCTGTATAAAGGAATATCATTTTCATTTTCTAGAAACAATGCTGATAAATGATGGTTGATTCATTTTTGAATTTTCAGGTTTTTTCAGCAAAGGATTTGGATGACATTGATAAATCACTTATGCGAAATATCTGCCAAAATTTAAAACTATTATTTTATCTTACTATGAATGTATTCACAGTGATATTTAAAATAACTTTAACGTTAAGTTGTGGATTTTTTTTTATTATGTCGCAGTTGTTTTTAGTGGATTTTAGTTTACGCTAACACATTTTACATTCGCAGTTAATTTATCAGTTCTACGCTTTTTTAGAATTCACGTTTTTTCACTTCTTTTTAGTCGGTATGTCGTGTTGTAAGAAAAATTATAAGATTTTTAATTAGTCTCTGATATCTGATATCGCACTGATCTCTCGTTAATTTATATTTTCTTTGATTAACAATAGTATTCAAATAACTTTATTTTGTTAATACACATATCAAAGTTCTTCTTTTTTATTTGCCTTTTCTTATCTGCCATTTTTTTTACTCTATAATATTGCGCAACGTAAAATGAAGAGATTTGGAAATATCAAACCAGTTTCCAAATACTAATTTCGAGACAATAACATTTTTTCTTCTTTTATATTAGAATTTCCTTACAGTCGAACAAATCAAATAATTTCTCAATTAACTAAAACACATTTTGTCTAAAGTAAAATTTTAAAAGCACAAATATTTTCCCTCATTTTATTTTGATTACTATTTATAAAAACATGTTAAAATTTATTAATATTTTAATTAACAAACAAACAAATTATTTACGGAAACTTATTAAGCTGATAATACCATGAAAATAATTTACACCTTTGTTTAAATTTGCCTTGTTTAAATGATAAAACTTTTGTTTAAATTAAACCTTTATATTAATTATTTTATTCTCAGATGAAGTGTTTTATCTGATAATGAATTGATTGTGTACATATTGTATTTTACTTACGTAATTTGAAACAAATTTATTTTTAAATAATAACTACTTAAAAAATCACACAAAAATGTAATAGTACACTAATTTATAAAAGAGCTAAAAAGCTTGTAAAATGGATAAAGTAGCAATTTAAATCTCATAACACGTGTTAAAAGCAATAACTAAAAAATACATTGTAGTGTAAACTAAAATTACCATTTAACACGAAAAATAAATTTTCTAATCTGCTTACAAACAATTTTAATGGTGTTCTAGTATATAATTAAAAAAATTGCAGGAATATTTTAGCTTATATAATCTATTAACCACATTACTACACAATAAGGTTGGCTTGCTTGCCTTTTGGATATTCTCTTTTATATTTTAGTTTCATATTATACGTGTCAATTCAAATTGTTTGGTTTAAAAATAACTGTTGTTGTCATTTTTTATCTAATTAAATAATCGTTAACGTAATTACTTGTTGCTTGCTGAAACTTACTAAGCTTCTAAAGCCATGAAATACGTCGGCAACTGCATTTGGCTCCTTGAGATATTCGACATTAGCCAATGATATTTACAACAACGATGCGAAGTTAACTTTCAGATATTACAGATTGAGTTCAACTCTGGATTTAACAGTCAAAAAATAAGTGTACTGTTCTCTGTAACATTATTATTGATTGATCGAGCGGACCGATAAGTACTTAGCCTACAAAATAAAAACGAAAATTTTGGAAAAGTGGCGATTTATTTCTTAAAATAGTCTATTTTCAGATACACTTGACCCAGCGATGCTCCAACTTCTTTAACCCATCTAAAAAATACGTTTGCAAAGTAGGCCTCCGTGGCGGCGATGACCTCCTCATTCGACTTAAATTTCTGCCCGGCGAGTGACTTTTACTAGCGTACACGTCCGCTTCCACACGCGGTCAAAACAAAACTACGAGTCCGATTCGGCTGAAATTTTGACCGCCCTCGTATGTGATGTTTGGTTTTATTAAGTTCACGTGTTTCGGTTTCAGGAGATGCCTGCCACCCTTACGAGCCCTTCAAGTGCCCCGGAGACGGCAACTGCATCTCCATCCAGTACTTGTGCGACGGAGCCCCCGACTGCTCCGACGGGTATGATGAGGACTCCAGGCTCTGCACAGCTGGTAAGTACAGCACCTTACGTCTCATTTCATCCAACCCCATAAAGAGGCTCTGTTTTCAGCTGAATCCAAGCTGGAAACCAAAAGGCACGCCTGTACATTTTTTTTTTTTTTTTCAAAAATCGTAGATCTTGTGATCAAGACTAGTTTTTTTTTTATAATTTATTACTGTTGATATTTTGTTTTAAATAAATAAAATTTATTCAATATTATTTGCTTTAAACAAAAAAATCTGTATAATAAAATATATATGTTTTCATACAATCATATTTGATACACCGATACATATTATCCAAAAGAGCCAATGACTCGCTTATACAATGAAGCGTTTAAAAAATAATTACGTGTACTAAAACAAATATTGGATATTTAATAAAGAAAATAAAAATATATACATTGTGTCAACGACATACGAATATTAGTTAACTGGTAATTAATTTTGTGACAGCTCGTGGCTTTGCTGTCAACAAAATGCTAAATCGCTTTGCTGATAAACATATTTTGGTTATTAAATGGTTACATAAATTCTTTATAAAATACAAATTTTAGTAAAAACAAAATATTTCAAAGTACCATACAATTTTATCCACTCAGATAATATGACTTCTTTTACTTCAGCTGTCTCGTGAGGTACTATAAATGAGGCTCTAAAAAAGAAACAATTCTTACATCTACAGCTTGAAATCTTATTTGATGTTTAATAAGCAAACAAAATCGTGTCGTGGCATGTTTTTGCTATCCCAAAATTAAAAGACACAGCTTTATGTGTACCACAGGTGCTCCACAGGTAATTTAATGCCTAAGGCGAAGTCACGGTTCCGTTAACGTCCAACCCATTTTTCGTTGACTCAAATAACTCCTTTACTATAGAGAAAGTTAAACAATGAAACGCAAACACAGCTTACTAGTATCAAGTAAAATAATATCTAATGGGAGTCTTGTTCCATCTAATGTGAGTTAATTTATTAACAAATATATATATATTATATCAGTATTTGTTTTAATTAGAGCTTAGTACTAATTAAAACCAAATGTGGTTAGCATTAATTAATCTTCATGTATCATATGTTTTGTATCTTTGAAATATCAAAGAAAACAGTATTATATTTTATAATAGTAAAACCTCCGCAATACCAAAATACTTACTAAAGCTAAATAAGACTGCTTCGACGTCTTTTTTTGCTTCCCTTTGGTAATCTTATATCTTGTATCAGATATAGTAAAAGATGATAGAATTCACGTTGTTAGTTTACACCCACAATTCTTCTTTGCTTCTAATAAATCTGAAGAAAAATATTAACATTTGATAACAGAACTTTATAGCGTTAATTAATTTAGAACTACGTAGACAACGTAAAATATAAGTAAATTCTCAGTTTAAGCACTTATGGCGAACTTACCATTTTTTTTCCCTGAATAATTTTCAGCAGATTAAACGATCCCTCAGGCAGGATGATGTAAATTAATTAAGATTTAATTGTTATGTTACACCGGCGTAAGTTTCAGGATAAATCTGGAGTTTCCAAGTACAATTTGTAGCAAAAGTTACCTCCAAGACAATTAAGCGGCTAAAAATAGACCTCACGCTCCTCGCAGAGCATGAAATGTATGAAAACTTAATGGGCGCTATACAAGCCGGGATTGTTGGCCCCGTTATTGCGAAATGCTTGTAAAAAATTCAAAGCGATTCATACGCCCTAATATATTTATGATTTCAGTAAATTATACCTGTGGAAATTGAAAAGTCGTTGAAAGTCGCAACTGTACACTTAAGGGTCTAGGTCGCATAATCGAGTTTTTTCGATCATTTTCTAGTCCGTTTTGTGTAAAATCCACTGCACCAATCGAAAAAATTTAAATGCAAAAAGTTTGATACATCCCTTCTTCCGAATAAAATATATTTTTATTTTTTATAAATTTACTATTAATATGATAAATATGTGTTTTTCCGATTGAAGTGTAGGAATTTGGAGATTCATCTGGTCCATTTTACAAGAGTCCTAAACATTTAAAAGTCTTTTTTTTCAATTGGAATTAAAAGATTAAATATAAACCATGTGCGTCATTAACTCTTAATGACTTTTGTTCAATATTTTTTAAAAATCTTAAAAGTTTTATTAGGCTCCAGTGCCACGTAGTCAAAATAAAAATCAAGGGTCTTTCTTGTTTCGTGTGTAGATCGATTACTTAAATTCATTGGCATACAATTTTTTTTGTATTATATGAATTAATTAAGTTTCCAATGGACCGCATAAATATTATAACAATTTCATATAAATAAAAAAACATTTACGCTTCCTATTTAAGGTATAAAATAATAACACAAGGTAGATCACGTTTCATAGATGTACATGCTTACGCAATTAAGTATGGGATTAAAATAGACACATCCATGAATACAGAAGGATTTGAATTAATCTTTAGCTTAAACAAGAAAGTGAATTTGCATTGTAAATAGAATACGGAAAATTATATTTATTTACCTTCGAGGTAAGAAAGTTATTAGTTAAAAATGATTTCTAGAATGATTTTCTATGATTTTATTTAAAGGGACAATATCTACATTGCCCACAAGTATTCTAAACTTTTAGACACTTAAGTATATATAGAAACCAAATACTCAAAAATGATATGCATATTAACAATGTCATGTAAGGTTTGTTGTCACATTTGCTTTTTTATCAAAGGAAAATATTTTTTTGAATATTCAGAATGAGAAAAAAAAATTAAAATATTAACATTTCAAAGGTTGTTGTACGTATTTACTCTTCAACTGATATTCAAACTTTATTTACACGATAAATAAATATCGTTTCGGAAAAATACGACCTAAAAAAAATTATACCCCAAAGGAAAATATAAGTTTTATTATTCGCGTCTACCGCCCAAATAAACAGGATCAATAAATGAATATTTCATGACAAAACTTTACGACGAGTCTTGGTAAGACCAAAACCAAAGTAATTATACAGAGACGTCTACTGCGCCATTTCAGCGAACGAACGGACGAAACTTCCGTAAATAAAAATAAATAAGTAAAAAATACTCTTAATAAATTGATTCAATTAAAGACTAGATGCACAAACGTTTCTGCTACCTTAAATACAATGTCGATAACAATACCGTAGATAATGAGTCAATAAAACATATTTTACAATTTCCGCCTGCCTTTATCCCGGGGGCATTTATTTGAGAGGGCTTTCAGAGTTTTCCTGAATAAATCAAATTGCAAAATTTTTACGTGAATTTTTAATATCTCACTTCAAATTTGAACTTTTAATTTGAGAGTATTAGGTATTTTAAAAACTGAAGCAATGCGAATAATTGTACGAAATTTATGTGTATTAAAATATATTAGCGCCATTAAAAACAATCAGTAAATCGTGTGAGGTTTTCAATTGTTTAAACAAGCTATAAATGTAAATCTGCAATTTTTATGATTTTCTAATTCATTGAGAAGAACTGACCTAACAATAAGCTATAATGAGTGTTGTTTTCTGTCAATTCAATTGTAATTTTACAATCAAATCAGGCAGTCAATGATCCGATGAAAAACCTACAAATCTGCTAGATATTAACTTACCTACTTAGTGTGTGTCCTATATAACGTAACCAAGATTGTATTTGTATAATCAGTCATAATATATTTGATTTTTCACTCATTGTGGAATCACCCAGAGCTCCAACAAACGTGGCAAATATTCAGGGAATGTGTGTATTTATAAAAGACTCGGCAAGCCTGAAAGTTTTAACACCGGTTTAACAAACCAACAAATCATTATAACATATCAGTATTTGCTCTCTGAATGCTGTAAGGTTCCTTGAAGATTGCTCGGTCCCTCGTCCCTCTTGGGCACGGAGGGTCGTTAGTATTCATTGTGTTTGTGTTTAATTCTCTTTTAATAGCAGAAGCGCTTTTGTTATTTCAGGAAGCCGGGCTGGCCCGGGGTGTGTTTTCAGAGGAGGCGTGCACAAAGCCACTCCGGCCCCGAGATGTGCTAATGGAATTTGATGGTATTTTTATCTTGCGGATACGAACGTCGTCTTAAAATCATGAGTATTAAATCAGTTGATCTACTTTAAAATATAAGGCGATTCCGAGTATGTTCACAAATCTTTCAACCTTCGTTGAACATTATAAAAATCGACCATTTCCCAAAACCCATTGAATTTATAGAAACATTAGCACGCAGAAATTAAGCTCCTTGAGAGTAGTTTCAACTATCACGCTAGTCGCCGATCTTGATGTTGTAATGACGTATTAAGGTATAACAGCGCGCAAAACAGATGCCACGTTTATTATATTAGTGTATTTATAAGTGAATCGACTTATTCAAAATGACTTTATCATCAGAGATAATATTTCAATGACCTTATTTTAGGTAGCCTTTTTTAAAAATCTTATGAGATTAAATATTGAAAAAATATTATTTAAAAGTAAGGTGTAGATTTTCAGTATAGGTATATGTTTGTTTTAACCTTTCTCTGAATTTCAAAATATATTTATAAATATATATTATTTAAACGTAAGCTAAGGTGAAAAATAACGTATGGTTATAAAAATATTTTAAAATTTAAAAGGTGATCGCGTAAATTTAAAAAAAAAACAAATCTTTGATAGTTCGAATAGTTAGTTCGGTAAACAAATAAATATTTTTTAATATTTATTATTTTACATTAGTAAAATTTTATCCTTCACTATTTTTGCATCCGAATATGTTTTACATAAAACGCAAAAACAAGGCGAATATTGGCTGGCCATTTATATTCCATATCAAGAGTCGTATCGATCGTGTGGATTAATATATAATGTGAAGGGCCCTTCTGGGAAGCTTCAAAATACCCAATCGGGATTTCATAATATCATGTGAATTTAATACATACTATGTACTTTCGAATATAACTGAACATATCTCGCACTTTTCCCATTTTTATGCATGACGCATAAAAATAAACCTGTTTTGAAATCATCGAGAAACTCGCCACTTTATCTTTAAATCAAAATGATGAAATATATTAAATAAATCTTAAACCAGATAACTCGTAATAATATTTATAATGCACTTTCAGTGATATCAAAAAAAAATTAGTAATATTTATTATGAAAATAATACCTAACAAAGTACTAGCTTTTGTACTCTATTCGTAAAGATAGTAATTTTATAATATATTATTTTTGTAACTCTTTATTATACACACGTTGCTTGAAACGTTAGCCTTTTCTGCCTGTGAAGTATTTGCATAAAAAAAATATATTGCATTTTACCATCTGCTCTGAACTTTTATTAAAATTTTACTCAAAAAGAGATGCGAAATATATACACATATATGTACAAAACATCTCATCATATAAATAACAAGGAAACCCAAATAAACACCGACATCGAGGAGTATTTTTTTATCAAACACATTTTGACAGAACCGCAACACGAAAAAAAACCACACATAAAGAATGAGCCCGCTAATAAATCATTCTTTTAACACCTTTCATAAATATTTTTTCATTCCCGAATTGAGGTCTGAAAATCCGAAACCTCCCTCCCCAGCTCTGCTCCCCGGTTGATCTTTTATATTTTTTTATTTTTGGCGAATCACTCCCATTTATACAACTGGCTGGGGTCGTTTATCTGAGCGGACCCGCGCGAGAGTTTTTATGAGAAATTCCAGTCAACTCGCAAATATAAATTCTTAACAAAAAGCAACAGGGAAGGCACGAGAGATAAAAGCTGCCGTCGTCTCTTCTAGTTACCTGCCCCACCTGTGGAGAGCTTTCAAACCTTTTGTTACTTTAAAAGCTCCGTGAACTTTTGGCTGTTGTTTTTTTTTTTTTTTTTTAATGTACTCCCATTGTTATTATTTTCAAAACAATTCTTGCTTTACAATACCGTATGTTCATAAAAAAATTCTGATAAAATTTAGCGTTTAATTGAATTAATGTAAACAGTTTTCTTTATATATTGTGGTAGTACCTTTTTTTTACAGAATTTTACGTATTAAATACACTACGTCGTTAATTGACTAATTTTGTGTGTTATTTAACAAAGAAGACATTATTTTTATATATTTTACACTCCACTAGAGTTATGAGAAAAAAAAAATTCATCGGATTGAACATAATTTACGTATTACGTAAATATTTAAATTGATCTTTTGAAAAAAAATATAATCAATAATGTGAGATAGTGACATTTTAAAACTATATTAATTAAATGTCAAAGTGAAAAGTTTATATCCGATTGGTTTCTGGTTTTTATGAAGAAAAAAAATCAATATTCTTACAACATTTTTTTTTCGGTTTGTTGGAGATATTATCGTTCAGCAATCAACTAATGTGTACAAATAAGATATGTATAAAATAAAAAATTAAGCCTAAATAAGGTTTAAGTACAAAGTCTATTATTATAATACATGTTATCCTTTAAACAATCCCACGCACAGTGGCTTATCAGCAGTTTGAAGTTGGTAAAAGACATTAACTTTAATTCAAAATAAAGGCACAGAATCCATTAAAAAGTTCATAAAGAACTTATAACATTACGCGTTCTTCATTAGAAACGTAATCACAGCCGAATGTCACCGAGCTGACCTTTTCCCTTCAGTGAAGAATTGGCTGACCTTTCAGGCCACATTTCAGTCACCTGGTGCACAGTGGGCACAATCATCAAATTACAACTACCATTCTCTAGAGGTTTATTTTTTAACATAACTCGGAATAAATTTATGCTTTATTTGCGGTGATATTATGGAATTTTTTTTTTAAATTTATTGTATGGTAAATATAAATCTTTAGTTTATAATCACATTCTTCATTCTAAACATTTTAATTGGCATAATAAGTACGTTGGTTCACTAATAGGAAATGATTTTTAAAAATTCTCGCTAAGTAGCGGTGGCTCGTTAGCATAATTGGCCATGTAAGCTTGGGGATGTGGGTTCGAATCCCACACAAGTCACGATTATATTTTTCCGAGAGTTTTTGTAATCATTTTTCAATATTTGAAAAAATGTACTTAATCATATCAATCAAAATAAAACCTGTATAGCCAAAATTGTACTGACTGTGACGGTCTAATTTAAACTATAAAACATAGCTCTTAAATTTAGCTTTTCGTTTTTTTCTTTTGCAAACAATATTGTTATTTAACATTGCTCAAGTAATATTTTTGTGTAAAATACTTGAGTGATTTTCCACATGTTCTTTTTTATTAGTGACCGGTTTCGCCAGGAAGGTTTCCCTTTCCTCTGTTTGATAATGCCAACGTAAAAGGTTGGCGAAACCGGTCACTAATAAAAACGAACATGTGGAAAATCACTCAAGTATTTTACTCAAAAATATTAAAATGGAATTCCACCAAGTACTCTCTGTCAAAAATATTGAATTTCTTAACAATTGCTCAAGTACTTAAAATTTGTAATTTTGTGCACGTAGTCATCGATCAGAGCTTATTACATTATGACATATTATTTAACAGAAATAGGCCGGAAGCTCTAAAATATTTCTAAATGTAAATGTCTTGATTATTTAAAAATTGCTTAGTGTATTTCAACACTGGATTAATATATTGATAGTGAAATAGTTCAGATTTATGATAAGTTATTTGAACATCTCACCTTTTTTTTTTTTTTTCTTTTTTTCCCTCCGTACCTAGGTTCACATACTAATTTCTCTAGGCTACGGGGGCGTCTCTTTTTTTCTTGAACATCTCACCTGTTACGCTAGAACTAAACGAACGAACCGCTCAAAGCCAGTGTATCTTATTTAAAACACAAAGGCACACTGCTCCGTAAGCGATGGTGCTCCTGGAGCACTGTGCTGGGCGCTTGTCCCCGCCGCGCTATTTCCGGAGGCGCTGTCCGGCCGGAAACTCCATTTGCCGGCACTAATGGCGTCTGCCTGAAACAGCACCCCCGAGTTGTTGGAGCCACACTGCGTGGTATAATCTGCTCGTAAGCTTTTAGACGTTTCAGTCCCGGTACTGAATCCACCATCAGGGATTTTGTTTCCATGAAATCCGTCTCCACAAAACCCTTGAAGATGGGCCCAGTATCGGGGCCGAATACTCAAAATATGATACAGCGCAGAACCCGAGAAGTAAGAAAATCTTCTACTTGACTGGTTGCCAATCATTCTTCTGATTGAATATTGGTAACATCTTCGAATCGTCGCGTTTTAACTCTATGAGTTAAGTGATTGTTCAAATCAATTACAAGTCAAAAAAACTATTCAAATGTCAAACATATTTGAACTAAAGCAATATAAAATATTATTACCTGCCTTTGTCTCCCTGCGGATATATCGCAATGGAGTCACGTTCGCGTATCCAGTTTCTTTTCAAAAACCACTTCAATTGAAAATTCAATCGATAGTACGAGACTGAAATGAATTAACAAGTTTTGAACATTGAACCACTCTTTCTGCTATGAATTTTAAAATTTCGTCTGGTTGCCGAGACTTTAATCAGCTGAGAGTCACTATCGCAATAATAAACTGTATAAACTGATATAAAACACTGATCTTATTATATAACTGCGTTGTTGTGCGACGTCAATAATTTAATAAGTTTTAATGTAAAGTTCTGAAAAATTACAATTCCAAAATGCTCTTGGAAAAAATATGAACTTCTTTATTCACCTTTTTTTCCTTTGGTTATTCACTACAAAGGCTTTTATATCGTTTTAAATGTTTACACAACCCCACGAGTCTTAATGTAACCCATGATTTTTTATATATAAAATATTTCAATTATTTTATATTAAAAATATAATTGTCTGGTAATTTTAATATGCAATAGGTAAAAGAAATTGAAACAATAGAATATAATTATTATTTGTTGAACTTTGGAGTATTTTTAAGAGGTCAAAATTAAATTAAAAATAAATATTAATCATCATTTTGTATTGATTATAATAATGGATTTATAATCAGTAATTTGTTTAATTGACTATTAATATATACTAAAAACAATAAATTACAACTATGCACTTATTTCATTTTAAGGAGATAAATACATATTTTAATTTCTCTGTCTCATCCTTGCTCAATTTTTACAGCAAAAGTTCTACGAATTTAGTATTTTTTTTTTCTTTACCAATGTCGATATAAAAGTTTATATGGATCCAATTTAATTTTATTACATAAAGCTGAAACTCAGTATACCTGAAATATAATATGTTATCATAGTCATTATTATAAATAAGGCTTTATTGTATAATTTATATTGAATTGAAAGCTTCGCGCTTTGAGCTCATTTTCCACTAACAAATTATCAGCTGACACTTTTAAAGTAAAAGAGATGTCGCGTGACAATGCCATTTGAATTCAGCTCTTAGTAAATCGTCTCAGGTGAGGATGATTAAGTATAGCCATGGTGTATAAAGGGGTATAAATAGCAACACTCCTCCACCCTCTTCTCTGGGGTCCTTGGGGTGTCTTTCAAATTTATAAGTTATTTTTGTTGACGGCCCGATATATTTAGAGACGACCCAATTTTGAAGTCTATAAACAGGTGATGGAATTGAAATCACGAATAAACGCGTCTATGATTATCTCTGCGTGCTTAATATATGGTTAATTAAATTATTTTCATTCGAATTCATATTTCTGCGGATATTTATCAAATTTTGCACGGAATTTTAACCTGATGAGGGAAAAAAATAAGTGAGAGTATTATCTTGTTATTAATGCAACACGTTTGTTGTTTTGCAAAATATAATATAAACAGCGGTTTCTCTTGCAGTTTAATTATTTTTAAAGTAAAAAATATAAATAAATCTAGGTAAATAAATATAAAAATGGGATACAATGATTTAGTTATCACTAATATCGCGGTAATTTATTTGCTTATTTCAATTGGAATATGATTTGATTAAGTAAAAATTATTACAAATCATTCATAAAAATAAGTATGTGTGATATGCACACCGACGCATAAATTTATCAAATATCAATTTTATAGCAATATATATTACATGTTTACTCAAAAGTCAAAAAAGTATTTAAATTTAATATAACCTTACTATAAAAGTGTTATCATAATTTAAAACGCCTATTTGTCATCATTTGGTTTACGCAAATCATCGTTTAATAGAAAGTAACAGGAGCTTCCCCCACGTACTTCCAGAGCACATCCCTCCACAATCATTCTAAGTCCACTACTCTATTACCGATCCTTTATACACGCTCAGAGTACATAACGGCAGCCATGCACAAGCAACATAATAAGGGGAGCGGGGAGGATATAATGCATAGTTTCCCAAACTATTTTGTCCCGTCAACCCCTTGTCGAGTTTTCCTATTTTTCATCGACCCCCTGCCTTGCTAATATTGAATCCTTACAAATTCATAAACTTCAAACGTATTTTTGATATCTTATATAGAACAACTCACTTTCATAGGGTTTACTGTACAGTGGGCTTAAAAATGAAAAAGTTAAAATACATCTTAAGTTAATTATACCTTTAATAAATAATAACACACAAAATGCAAATATAGTAACATTCAGAAAATCCATATTTTTGACAGAGAATACTTCGTGGAACTCCATTTTAATATCTTAAATAGAATAAAATACATTAATTAAAAAGATACAAAATATTTCTACGCTTCAGGGCTTCGATTCGTCACAAAGTACATAGGTGCAATCCGTGTTTGGTGCATTATGACATTTACGAAATGTCTAAATTTTGGTGATGACCTGCTTAAATGGGATCCACTCTCGTAGACCCCCATTTACAGTTCATGGACCCCAAATTTTATTTTTCGAAATCGACCCCTGGGGGTCGATATTGACCACTTTGGAAACCTCTGATATAATGTATACCAATGCATAATATGTCAAGTACACATAAATATATCAAATGTTAACACACTAAAGGCAGGGCGGGTACTAGTACCCGTTCCGCGGACTACTGCCTGAAGGCGGGGCGCATATTAATACGTTTTTTTAATGTGTTTTCTCTAAAAGCGGCAGAAGGTCATTTTACTCTTTAGGTTTAAAGCTCGTAATGTTTGTTTAGAACTCGTCAACGTTACTTCTACCAATACTGTCCAGTGATTCTGAACAAAGTGACAATGAAGAAGTGGAGTGGCCAGAGAATGATAATCCTCCAATTATTGAACAATTTTCAGGACAAAGTGGTGTTGTTGTGATGCCAAGTAATCCGCAAAGTGTGTACGAAGTGGTTCAGTTTTTTATAGGAAACGATTTGTTTGACTACTTGCAAATCAAAGAGTGTACAGACTAGATTTCGCACGCGCAATTTTACGCGAATTTTGCCCGCTACGCACATCAGTTTAGTTTAGTCAATTCGGTACCCGCCTAAAGTGTGTTAATTTACTAATAACGTGTTGACTTTGCAATAATGGCAACCTATCTGGAGTGATTTCACGTGGCACGTGGCATTTGTTGAGGAATGTTCCACATTGGGTATTCCTCGCGCGGCCCCGCCCGGAACAAAGGACGCCGCATTGATCGGCGGCCAATTCAATTCCGTATTGACAGAAATAAAACAGAAGGAGATAAAATATTTACTTAGCATAAAGGGTCGCGTAAAACTACTCCGGGCCTGGCCGCACGCACGTAGCTTTATACACTCGTGTATTATAGATTTTATACCTTTTTTCAAATGCTAAGTGTGACTCCAACGCGCGGCTTCTTAAAGAGCAATCAGCGTGAAATATTTTCGATCGGATAGTATGTAAATTACACAGGTTCTGAAACAGCTGATTATCTATCTACTCGACCATTTATTTTTTGATCAGCCTTTGCGCAGAGGTATCAGTAAAATTGTAGTCACTTGCGGTTGTGAGCTGATTTCTAACTCGTAACAGCTAACAGTTAATTTGACTGTGTGTTTATTGTTAATTATTGATGTTTGTTTAATAAGCCACCGCGTTGTTTTAGCAGACTTGAGTACCATGCAATCCCAGTTTCGAAAAAGCTTTCTCGATTGCTTGTCTTCTAAATGGGGAATGATAATTTTCACGGTACGATTTATATTTGTTATTTAAATTTTAACAATTGTAGTGTACTATTTATAGAAAAAATGTATTAACATAACGTTAAACGTATGTCTTGAAGATTAATTAGCATAATTTTTTTTTTATTTTATTGACCACTTTCAGCTTAAATAATGTTATTATGGACTCAATGAAATCCAAAGGCACCCTCCCGAGGGGCAAGCCGTATATAGGAGAACTGAAACTATTATATACCTCTATAAAAATGATCACAAGGTAAAAGGTTGCCCGGGGTGGCCGGTGGGAACTTTACAGCGGCACTCCCGGCTGAAACCTGTGGGGTAAAGCACCTGATAGATGGCCGGCCGCATTATTTATTCAACGGAATGGCTTAATTTACTATCATTGGCCTTCTAAAAGAATTTCTTGTGTAAATCTGTTACATTTGAACTCCACCAAGAAATATAGTCAGTCGATTTAGTTTTCAGATTCTTTATAAACTATCGCTTTTCTTTATGAAAATTTTGTGTGTTTTTTTTTTTTTACATTAAATTATATAAAATTGATATTTTATCATTTTTGTTGCATATTTATGTTACAAAACAATTTTATAAATACCTTTATGTAGATCCACACCTGCGCGAGCCTCCTCAGGATGAACAGTCACATCATTGACAGTCGTTTATAATACCTTTTACCCAAATATCACGTGGTCTTAATTTAAAGCCATTTTTTAATTAACTCCAAGATATTTAACAAATTATTATTTTTAAACTAAGCAACATGTCATTTGCAACTAATTGATTTTATATTTAAATCATAAGATATATTTTTTCTTAAAATTAAAATTCTCGGATGTCGATCGTCCTACACATCATTATGAATATCCTCAGCGGTTTAATGGCTGCTCCTGAGAGATTTTTCAAAGTCTTTTTTCTGATGAAACTACCTTCCAGTTACGCTCGCCCAGGCTTCCACCGTAACTTTAGCCTCCCCAGACTGCTTCACCTTTTCAGTTGAACCCTTTCACCTGAACAGCGTCCCTGTTTCCCGGCTCCAGATCTTTCATCTAGTGCAGGTGCTTTAAACTTCTTTTTAAACTTTACTTATCCGGTATCTCAATGCAGAGGGTATTTGATTTCTTTTCTAGCCATCTCAATATATTTGACGGCCATAAATCTTTCAGTATTTCAGCTGCTATGGTACAAATTTCTTGTTGAGATAGAAATATAAATTAGTTATACATAATTGTCTTATTAATATCTCAAGAATATACCTGTCATGAACAAGTCGCAAGAGATAAGCTATTAAAGAGAATATCATTAAAAAGGTATTACAGCGCGACGACAGGTAGTTAATTACTTATGTATATGACTTTAGTAAATCTGTTTTTATACCTTACTTAGCAATTACTACAAGTCTTGTTAATGCAATAAGTTCCCGTGTTATATCAATGTAAGCTATTTGAATACCCATCACAATATCTAAAGCCTCTGCAAAGTTCACATCTTAGAATACGGTATGTGATGTTACATACACCTACACAATATGAAATAATGCAAAACGATAAAGCCAGTGTGAAGGTTCTAGAACGTTCCCAAAACTTCTTAACGAGATTCCAAGTAAGTTGCAACCCTTCTGTCGGGGAGGGACACTACATTTATACGGAGTATTATCATATTACTGGGGCCGTAACGAGCCCTCCCTTCTGAAATAACCCTTAACTGTAAGGGTGTGGGACTGACCTGCCCGATGCTTCGGTTGACCTCTGATACCTCAGGGATCGCACAATGGAACAAATGGCAACAAGCAAACCTTTAAAAAAGTTAGAGCACGACCACAATATATATATAATAAATACAAAACAATAAATTTTTCAGACAAATCCAGTAGTTTATATGTGGAATAATTTTTATAGATTTTTTTGTTATTATATCAAAATTATTGGTGCCAGTATAATAATGAGTTAGATATCTAAAAATCTACATGTAATATATTAATTCAATTATAAATTCGAAATATACATATATAAGAATAAAAATTGAATAATATAGACGAAAATATTTAGTGTACACTTAAGGGTCTAGGTCCCATAATCGAGTTTTTTGATCATTTTCTCGTACCTGTTGCAAAAAATCAACCGCACTAATCAAAAAAAGGTACTTGTCTTTTATCCGACCACCAAAAAACATTGTCCTATTGTTTTGGTTTTTTTGTTAGCAACAGTGTCTATTTTTTGCTTCTTTTGTTGGCAACAGTGTCTATTGGCGAGAAAACACGTATTGTTTATTTATTTAATTTAAAGTATTAACCTAACCTAACCTAACCTAACCGTCAAAGATAACCGTTTTTTCATTGCTTGTAAAATATATGATACAAAATTGAAAAAAAACTTTCATTTCTATGACGAGACTCGCTGTTGCCAACAAAAGAAGCAAAAAATAGACACTGTTGCCAATAAAAAAAAGCAAAACAATAGGACAATGTTTTTTGGTGGTCGGATAAAAGACAAGTACCCAAAAAAATTTAAATGCAAAAAGTTAGATATCTTAAAAATTAAAAGTTAGATATCAAAGTTAGATCTTCCAAAACGAAGATTTTTTTATTTCTTATCAATTTACTTTTAATGTGATAAAAATATGTTTTTTCCGATTGAAGTGTCGGAATTTGGAGTTTCGTTATGTATTACAAGAATCTTTAACATTTAAGAGTCCTTTTTTCAACTGGAATTAAACGATTAATTATATACCCTCTCTAAAAAATTAATTTAAAAAAAAAAAAATCGCCAGGTAATGGACTGGCGAAATCGCAATTTAAAAGCTGGAAGCAACTGCCTTAAATATGATGATAGCTTAGTTATTATAGTTTGTATAATCAATGTCAGTAAAACTATTCGGAACTAAAAAAAATATATTATGACAAAATATACCGCAATAATAAAAAAAAAGCGTTCACATCAACAACAAAAAAAATTCCTCGAATTTTATTTCGAAAAAAAAACTAATTTAATTTGGCCGAAAATTAAGCCTATTGTTATCCCGTACTGCGGCACTCGGCCCCACCGTGCGGGGAGTTCCCCGGCGGGTCCCGTAACTCAATCACCCGGTCCGGGGCCTCCCCGCTACCAACTTCACTAATTTACAAGAAAAAAGCGCCCGAAGTAACGGCGGGCGTTTCCGCCGGCTGCCGTTGGCACTCCTGAATGTTTGATTACGCCCGCCATGGCGGAGGCGCGCAGGCAGGCAACTTGACGGGCTGATTTATATCCGACTGGCTCGTAATTTGATCTCATTAGTCAAACACCGGATACTGTATTTTACCTCTGGGATATTGACTTTGTAATGGAAATAGTAACGGAATCGATGAGCGCGCTTTGCCGCACTAAATTAATATTTTTTATTTTTATTTTTAAATACTGCTGATATTATTACGTTTGGTATCAATTATCCATGCTTGGTGCCCATCCCCCGTCTGCCACAAAAAAGTCCGTTTTACCAGGCGAAATCGTATCATTTAATTAATTTAATTGTCACTTTGTTTTTCTATGTCGAAAATTGATTTTTTTATAGAGTATTGAAAAAACTATAAATTATATTCATCTATTTTTTATTATTTAATTAACGTCCATTTTCAGGGTAAAATAAAATATTGAAGACATTGAAAAATTGGATAAAATGACGACTTTTCAAAACCAAAGTTTGTTTAAGATTTTATTTTTAAAATAATATATCGCACAGGGTTTATATATAATCTTTTAATTCCAATTGAAAAAAAAGACTTTTAAATGTTTAGGACTCTTGGAACAGGGACATGACGAATCTCTAAATTCCTACACTTCAATCGAAAAAACACATTTTATCATATTAAAAGTAAATTTACAAGAAATAAAAATATATTCTGTTCGGAAGAAGGGAACTTTTGCATTTAAATTTTTTTTGATTTGTGCAGTCGATTTTTCACAAAACGGACCAGAAAATGATCAAAAAAACTCGAGTATGGGACTTGGGCCCTTATCTGTTTTACGTGTTTTATCTGAATTAATAATAAAGCAGATAATATTTCAACTACTCCATCTCTTCATAGAAATATAAAATTTCCCACTGACTACCAATTTATTCGTGTTTTCAAATCGACTC
This sequence comes from Atopsyche davidsoni, assembly GCA_022113835.1. Classification (NCBI taxonomy): domain Eukaryota; kingdom Metazoa; phylum Arthropoda; class Insecta; order Trichoptera; family Hydrobiosidae; genus Atopsyche; species Atopsyche davidsoni. The sequence goes on along the minus strand of JAILWY010000006.1, from coordinate 93,490 downwards.
GAGTGATCGAACCGGTAAAAGTACTGCATATTATTTTTCGATAGACTCTGGAGTAGCTTATTTCTTCAGACCGCATTGAAACATGTGCAAGTGACTTTTTTTTGTTTACTTTCTGCATATTTCCCACTTTGCGTCAGTAACCACCAACTTTAAGCTGAATGCAATATTACGAACAGTGATATTTGAATTCGAAAAGTGTGACTAATTTGACACCGGTTCGCAAAGCGACAGGGCAATTTCCCGTAATGAATGTCACTTGTCGCCAGTCCGACTCGCTGAATTTCGACGTAACGACTTCCTCCGGCGCCAGCCAGCGTCCCCGGCTTCCGGCGCTTAAACTCGGGCCGAGATGCCTCCGGCGACATGGCGGACTTCAGCGACACAGCTTCAGGCGGTCTCCAGGGGTCCCCAGGGGTCACCAGACCCTGGCCTGGGAACCCCCGCACCTTCACACCTCACACCCCGCACCCAGTCGCCTCCAGTGATCGGGCGACTGAAATAACTGTCGAGTGTAAATTCTTAACGGCTGAAAACTTTACAGCACCACTGTACAGGCGGCGTCTCGGTCGAGATATTTTAACATCAGGTTGCATATATTAAGGGACGTTTATAATGCAAATGCTTATTTTCAGTAAGTTAGCTGTGAAAGTTGAGGGTACTTTCTGATACTACTTTGACCCTTTGAGCTTCGGACTTTTTTTGTTTGTTTTTTTTTTAATTCAACAATGTGAATACGTCCGAATACTTTGCAAAACTGACAAAAAGGGTTTATACCTGCTCTAATACGCACCTAGACTTCTTATAGGGTGAACAATAAAAGGTGCAATATGGCGACCTATAGTCGCCAACGGAGTTACAAAGGAATTTACCATACCGACACATTGTCGGAAAGGGTTAAAATCTATTAAAAAAATACAGATGATCCTACTTTTTAAAACTGCAGAAAAAATTATTAATATAAACGTCATTCGAAATAGTTCTTTGTTCGTGTATAACGAACTATGAAGTCATTTATTTAGAAATTGAGCCTATGTTAAAGTATCACACAAAAGAGAGTAACACTCAAATCAATTATTTATAGTTAAAACGTAAGTTTTCTATATAAGTAAATTGTATATAATCAGTAAAACATTAAATTCACAAATCAATATACTAGCTATAACCCTTTTAATGAATTCACGTGGCTCTATATAATTTTAATTCAAAATATCCATTTGTAATTTTTATTTTTAACTACTACTTACTATTTATGTAACAATAATATTATTTGTCAATGTATTGCAAAGTTTGATTTAAAAAACGTCCCAAAAATAGTGAAAAAACTTTTTTTTTAATTTTATGGGAAAAATATGTTTATTTTACGTTTCAAATCAAGTTTAAATTTAAATATATAATAATTTCAAGTAGAATCACTCGACTGCCTCCGAGCAACTTTCACGCACGGAGGAGCCCGTAAGCCTTAAAGTGCTGTGAATAAGTTTAAATTAAACGCGAAAATATTCAAATCATTTACAATACACAAAACAACCGAGTCAATTAACAAATCTCTGCTGAAATATTCATTCAGAATTTCAGTAACTAGTGATGATTAAAACATTTCGAATTGCTCGAGGTTTCGGTAATCTTCAAAATTTATTCGCATACTGAAGGGGATTTCGAATATTCCCGAAATATATTTTTTTTTAAATGCTGGAGTTTTTAATTTAATATTTAAGTCCTTCTGCGAATAACGGGAGTCGTTAGTTAGTATTTAAATTTGTAAATTTTAATTAATATTTTCAAATAAATTATTCCGTTTTTGAGTACTTTTGTAAATAAATGGTACAAAATTATTGGAAAGTCTTGTGTTTTCATGAAAAAATGCGTATTTTTAATGTTTATTGTTGGGGGCTTTTTTTATGTAAAATGCTTTTGTATGAGACAAGTTTTCTTTACATTCCCTTTTGTTTTTGATATTTCTTGAAGCAGATTGTGATTGGAATTGAATAAATGGGTGAAAAACTTTTTTAAACGTTAGTAAAAAATATATATATTGAAACGTTACTGCTTTATTGAACATATACATGTTTTCATGTAAATTTATTTGTTGCTGTTTCATTATAGAATAAAATAAATATTCATATATGTGGATGTATTTTCAATTTCAATATATCAGACTGATCAATTGGGTTTAAATTTTTTTTTTTTTTTTTCAAGTATCAAATGTGCCTCTTTTAAACAATTTAAATACGCTGAACTGTTTTCTGAGATCGTTACCGCAACTAACCTATTTTTTTTTTATTTCCACAGCCAAGCGCCCTCCTGTAGAGGAAACGGCGTCGTTCCTGCAGTCCTTACTGGCCTCTCACGGCCCCAACTACCTGGAAAAGCTGTTCGGGAGCAAGGCAAGGGATGCTCTGGCGCCCCTCGGAGGTGTCGAGAAGGTCGCCATCGCCCTCTCTGGTAAGCAACACTCTAACTTCATCTTCAAACATTTATACAAATCATTTTTTCATCAAAACATACACAAGGAAATATTTTTACTTATTTATAAATTTTCTCCTCTAATTAAAATCACCTGGATATCTATAGATTCATTAATCACTCAATTATCTAATGTCTATTTTTTGGATTGGACGTCAATCAGATGCGTATTTATTACCCATTACGGGTTTATTATATTATTACTAATATGATTAGGCACATTAGTTCATACATAGAAGATGATCAAAGAAACTCTCAGAAAAATATCATCGTGATTTTTCTGAGAGTTTTTTTGATCATCTTCTATGCATGAACTAATGTGCCTAATCATATTAGTAACAATTATCTAATATCTAAAATTATCCATATATCGAATTTCAAGCCAACCAAGACAATAAACAAACAACTGCTGTTACGCAACGGAGTCTACCGAATGTCTGCCAATACAATTGAAGACAGCTGTTATCTTTACGCTAGATTACAAGAGATACCAAAAGTACGGCAACAAAACGAATGGCACGAACTCCCGATTCGATAATCACATTTAGCAAATGCCTTCCTCAAAAATTCAAGCAATCGATAAGGCGCCTTCGTTCGGCAATGGCTTTCAGGAAAAGTTCACGGGGAGGTATTTTCCGTTTTATCAGCAATTGCAGAAATTCACAGGTAGATTAGACGAGTCGAGAAAAATTTAGAAAGTAAATTGCTAAACGACGCTACCTTTGGAACAGTCATTTTCATGATTTTCAGTAATATGAAGATAACAGTTTAAATATCATGAATACGTATTTTAAAATCATAGTTATTGGAGATGTCTTGCAATATAATATATAATAAATAAATAGCGTTAAATTTGGTATTGGAGTATATAATATTCACAATCTCTGTTTATTTAACATTATTTGTGTGTGTAACATTGTTACATTCATAACCTCTGTTTATTTAGAAATTTCAAAATGTTAACTAAACAAATATGTATTATAAATACTTGTTAAACTTATAACAATTCAATCAAAGCAAAATTGTAGGCAATATATTTCTTGTAACGATTCACACATTAAAATATTATAATTATACGACTTTAATAAAACAGCAATATGAATTATGAAAACGATGCTTTTGTCTGTAAAACACGGAATAAAATTAAAATTATTTTATCATGATAAACACGTTACATTTACTTTGAAACTCAACCCTTTGAAAAAAACTGAAATAATTAAAGTTCAGGCATTCCTATTACGCTGAAAAAATCCTCAATTTGAATAGAAAGTACTATGCAAAGAAACGAGTCCAATCATGAATATTCATTACAATTTGCCTAACATTTATATTTGAAATTCCGAGGATCCTTTGTACCGCAAAACCACTCCACTTACGTCGTATATTTTTCAGGGGTTTATTTTATAAGAGAATACTTGTACATATTCTACCATAACAAAAAAAAACTTATTTACATCGTCCTACCAGGTATAAAATAATACAACACGAATATCAAGCAATTGTTGCGTCTTATACAAAACCCAAATAATGATTTTGAAGAAGCTTATTGTGTGTGTTTTTCCTTTCTTTTTGAGTGGATAGAAGAGAACTTTGCAAAAGGTTTGTCCTTATTTTAGTTTACTTATTTGTCTCTGAGATTTCCCGCAGAAAGGGATTGGCATTTCTCGGCATATTCGTTTTTTTTTTTTTTTTTGTCTCTTTTGTCGAATTGGTTCAGTATTTTTATTCGCTGAGTAAATATTGAATGGGAAGTATTCTATTGTCTTGTATGAAGGCGCCTTCACCGCATTAGCTGCTATTCCTCTCTCTAGACCGTGTGATTGACGTGGATTATTCTTAGATCTAACATTTGATTCACACAGATCTATACATCATAAACGCTGAACGATAGAATATAAAACAAAAATCTTATTTATATAAAATATCTAATCTGTCATAATCAAATGGCTCTCCGTGAAGTCAACGTCTGTTCCCTTAATCCTAACTAAAAGATATCTTGGTTAATTTCAATTAGTCAGGAGAAATCCTAAGTTTACTTAATCTATACATACATGCGTGTACGTTTATAGGTTATGAACAATACTCGAGGTTTCCATGGATTTATGCGAAAATTAATTCATGAAGTTGAGTAATGTATTTGCTTCAATAAAGACTACAGACTATGGGTCTTTAACATAATAATAACGAACATATAACCCTTGGATATTTTTTTTATAAAACGCAGAAAGGAATCGAACTTATGCCTTTTGAAGATCAGGACAGAAATACTTTTTAAAATTCTTTTCTATTAAATTATTTTGATACAACTTTGTGTTGAAATGTTTATTCGAAACGAATTGTTTTTTTTTTTTTTAGAAAAAAAGATATATGTGAAATTTCTTCAGTATTTACACACGTGATATATGTCTCTGAAATAAAATATTCTTGACAAGAACTGGACATCTTATCAACCCTGACAGTGAGCACTAACCACGTGTGGAAATGTCTCGGATAATTTATGTACCCGTCCCGCAGGCTATACATTACACAGCGGACGGTCTTTCGACCACAATAGCGATATGAAATAAAATATTTGAAGAAATATTATTTGCATTGTTATTATCTTTGCTGACGCCCAAATGTATCATAATTCAATTGAACTAAAATAATCCGATTTCAAATATGTCAAGACGGAAATTGAGTTGTTGAAACTCCTTTATTGAATCAATCCTCAATCGCTTGAGGATTGATTCAACTCTCTATAGGCGAATAGACTCTCTATAGTCCTCAATGAACCACTTCAAATAGTTAGCAGAGCAATGAGTCAAAATGTATTTACACTGTGCTCGCGGGATGTTATCCGACTCTAGCTATCACAGATTCAATTATTTTCCAGAATCGCAGACCATCGAGGACTTTGGAGCCGCCCTGCACCTGATGCGCTCTGACCTCGAGCACCTCCGCTCCGTGTTCATGGCGGTGGAGAACGGCGACCTCGGCATGCTTAAGTCCCTGGGCATCAAGGACTCCGAGCTGGGCGACGTCAAGTTCTTCCTCGAGAAGCTCGTGAACACGGGTTTCCTCGACTGAATAGCGCCCGAGCCTGCTTCCGAGTACTTCTTCCACCCCTTGCCCCACACCCCCATCAACCGAGGCTTCTACAGCTACCTCCCCTATGATACCTACAACTACAAGAAGTAGACACCCTGTCGCTGAAAACACCAACTGCAAACTGTCCAAGTTCAAGTGGTCTAAAATACAACAGTATACTTAATTACCCGCCGTCTCAAAAAATCATTGCATTACAAAAAATGTATACTCGATTCGTTCAATTCAAAAAAAATAATTAAATAATTCAATGAGATAAATTTAACCGTACACAATATCTATATTAACACTTGTAGTGTCTCAATTTAATATTGCCTGAAAATAAAAAGTTTACTGAGTTACAATATCTCGAGTATAAAAAACGTGGACTTGGAAATTTGTATTTGGTGGAATTCATTCCAGTGACGCTTTTTACTAAAGTGGATCACTGCGCAACTCTGACTTAACGCGTACTATTTTAAACAGCAACTCAAATACTCAAGTATCTAGATTGGCAAGAAAATAAATACAGCCGTTGAGAAACATCTGAGAAATTCCAGGCAGCTTTCGCGCCCACACCAAAAGAAGTACGGAGTTATTTATACTCTCTAGCAATCGACTTAAAAGAAAGTCGGTCGATAAGCAAGGATTTTAAGATTTGGCATTCGTGTAATAAAAACTCTATTGATGACTTGTTATCCAGATCGAGGATATAATACTTAGTCGTAAAAGTAAATATTTACGAGAAAATATGTAAAATGCATAGAAGTTACGTAAGAATCGTTGTACGCTTTATTTCATAGTTGCTCGGCGGTCCAGCCGACCACTCTTTATCCCCACACCCTCTTCACAGTCAAGTCGTTTACTGGTGTAATTCTGAAACAATCAACTCCACCTGAAGTGTCTAAAGTCAGCAGTTACTATGGTTTCTAGTACGTATTGGTTATTTTGTTCATACGCAAGGCATAATACCGAACACGCCACTCGGTCGTCTCATACTTCGTCACCAATTGAAAAGAAACGGAAGGTCAAGATCGGAACGCGTGAAAGACGCTCTCGCCGCGAGGTTAATATTGAGTCCGAAGGAAAAGTTAAGTCTGATATTTTTTATGTTTATTACAGAAGAGGAAGGAATATCTAAAGTGATGAAGTTAACGGAGAGAGTTCACTTTGAGAATTGTATATACAGGGTTAACGCACGAGTTATCCCACGATAGACCATGGAAGTATCGTAGAACCCACAGGAGAACATTTGATATATAAACTAGACACACCGCACATTTGATATCGACGCAATGATTTTTTTTTGAGACGTAGTAGCGTTTTGTTCGTGCATCTACATTAGAGGCGAGCACAACACATGAACACAAGCGCAAGTGATAGAATTGGTGACATTCTTTTCCGTTGTTAGAAGCTTGCTTGTATTATCTATATATAAGAAAGCCACCTCTCGTAGTGTGATTTCCATATTGATACGTTTTTTTTTTTTTTTTTTTTTTTCAAACACGTAGTGGAGATACGGTAACTGTAGTGCATAATCAGTTTGATAAATTAGTGAAGTACGTGTAAGTAAAGTTCCTTTGCTTCGTTGGTGCAGAATTAGACGTAAATTCCCGGATTCCACTTTAGTTCCCATTTCCAAAATCTCCCCCCAAATACGACAGTTTTTGAGACTCTTCAGTTTTCGTTGCCTTCAGAGATCCCACGATGAACAATTCGACGTAAATCTATTTCGGAAGCAGGATTCGGAAAAACGTATAAAACATGTAAAATAAAAATATCGCATATTGGATATTTAATGTATTAGGTGGTTTTAATAAAAAAAAAATAATCGGAGATTATAAAGTATCTGGTATATCTCGTTAAACTTTTAACCTCTAAAGACATTTTTTATAGAATTTTAGAAGATGCACAGAATAATGAGAACTTTCTATTTGGAAATACTCGGCACTTTAAGATATAAGCGAACACCAATAAGTTACTTAGTCACAATAGTCAAATCATCATTTCTCGATCAAATATATATTTATGTATTAACGCGTGACGTCACGCCACTCGAAGCAAACTGCGCTTTGCCTGTAAAGGTCTCTGAGGAATCTTGTGTTTTGTAAATAAGAGAACCAGGTCCATCTCGACTGTCCGTGTTTCCGGCTTCCGTGGTTAACTTTGCTTTGCGATTTCTAGAACAGTCTAATGGTATCGCCTCGATATGCACCGCCATTTGTGCGAGAATTCAACAATTCGCAAGTGAAACGATCGCCGGGTCATCCCATACAGATTCTATTGAATCCCTTCCCAACGAGGATGGCCGAGTTGTCCCGGAGTCTTGTATTTCCTGTATTTTAACGACGCCTAGATGTTTCCACGTAGCATTTCTTCCCTATGTGTAATATAAATATATGTCAAATCAAATACATATCAAAAGTACTTTTGAGATCAATGTTGTGCAAACTTTTCCGATGTTTTAGACGTAGTAAATGTTTATAAGATAATGATGATATTTATTATCCAAGAGTTACTGTACCTTATATTAGAGATTAGCGGGGATGGATTCAACCCACCGAGGCGGGATCATCTCCGACGTACTTGTAATCGTAAGGTAGGCTGGGTTGGCTGACAGGACAGAGTGAATGCTGAAGTCGACTCCCCCTGAAGGACGCGGCGTCTCGAGGCTTCGACGAGTCCGTTCTGACGATCGGACCGTTCGAGAGGACGTCTGTCGAAACTATTCGACCAAATTGATAGTCTATTAAAAAATGACAGTATTTTTTGAATCTTTAATTGTTAGTCTAAATTGTAAGTACAGCTAAGTCCTCCTACTCCGTTACTCAAACGACGCTTGCTGATTTTACGGAAATTCAACAAATTGATAGTTCATCTGGGACGACGTGCAACTGGCCAGATTTTTTTGATTATATTAATATCATGTTGAGTTTCCGCAAAAAAACAAGTATTTCACATGAATTTGTGTAATAGTTTTATAAATAACCCACTTCTGAGGCTCAGTTTCATTTATGACAACAACAAAAAATAATTAACCTACAGACATGGTGACACGATTATCAAAATTTGGCTGTTTACATTCCCTGTACTAAAAAAATATTATACAATGCTCCAGTGACGTATTATTGATTTTAAACAAGGCTTTCTAATCAAAATATAATATTTAAACATTGCTTAAACATTTTTTAAGCTGTGTAGCATATATTGAATATACATTCACGCATAAAAATTTCAATTATTAAAATCTAAAAAGCAGGTTGGGTCTTCGTTTAATTCACGGAATACAAGTCGAATTATTGAAAAATGCGCATATACCTGTGATGGTTAAGGAAGGTAACATTTTGTGGTTGTTGATGTTAATTTTGATATTCTTGCCCTCGGCTGGTCCTCAGAAGTCGGAAGTCAATATTTTCGCACTCGGTGTTTTACATCTATGTCAATTTAATATACAAAGCAAAACATATCGTACTTTTATACACAGTCTTCGTTGGTTTTTTGTAGAACTGTCTTTGGAATATATACATTTGTTTGGGAAAATTAAAAGAAATCATGAATCGTCCAGATCAGAAATATAAAAGGGTGTGAATACATATCAATGGCGGAGAAATTTGCGTAGAATTAATGAATGCTTTTTAAATTATTTATGCATAATAAATGCCATGAAAATTTTTATATATATTTAATAAAAAATATGTTCGCTTGAAATTTATATATATATTATATCAAAATCAAAATGATTATATATGTGCTGTGTGATTTCTTTTTTATTTGTATCATACAGCACTTATACCGAAAATAAATATAAATTTAAAAAAAGGTTTTTATGTAGAGTTTTGGTGCCGTGTGATCGTTTTCAGTCGAGATTTCAAACGCCAGCTTGGCAGCACTTTCTCAGTATATATATATATATAATAGCAAAGCAGTCCGAACGCACGGCACCAATTCCTAAAGGTAAATTGAGCTGTATCCAATTCTCACGATAGAATATTCATTTTTTCAAACAGGGCCGAAAGAATGAACATTCTCATATAATTAATATTTTTATATGTTCATTGTATGATTTTCATATGTATGTATGTATGTATTTATTATAAAATTATATATATGACAAAATCAGGCTGTAAAACTAATATTAAACGCTATATTTTTTTCGACTTTATAGTTGCTATTTAAAATTATATAATATATATATTTACATTAATTGTTGAAACTATTTTGTATAATACGTTCTTAAAGAAATATACACGCTACGTTTATATATTATATTTGTATAACGCTGTTAGAAAATGTATTTTTTTTTTTAGAAAGAGACAGAGTGATGAAGGAGAGAGGAGCTCCGCATTCTGACACAAACTCCATCTTTAATCGGAGCACTCTCCACCCGAGTCACGATTTTTCTTTCTGGCAACATTTGATTACTTTATGGCATTTATATTGGCATGTTAAGTAGATTCGCTTTCAACGAACAATCTCATTACACCTTCTGCGACATCCCAAGACGCCAGTGTTTTATGAATGATTTTAAAATAAATATATAGTTATTCAATTGATGTTGATTTGATTATTTAGAAAATCGTAAAAAAATAGGTGTTAAAAATACATATCAATATATATAGAAAATAAAAAAAAATGTATTTGGAACTTTTGAAATGCCAATACATTTTTAAGATATAATACTTTTAACTTAGCATCGTAAAAATTAAAAAAAAAAAACATACATATCAATTGTAGAGAGTAAGAATATAAAATTAAATCAATTTTACTTTGGTTTAAAAGTTACACAATATAATTTTGTATGGAGCAAATTGTGATTTAAAAAAAAATTTAAACCGTGCATTTATTTCGTTATTTTTACTGAAACTGTTTGAATTGAGTTTATGCCCTGTTTTTTTTTTTTAAGGTATATTAAAATGCAGAAGTGTTTATTTTTCGCGAAGCATGCGATTGCCAAAGGTCCCAAAAACCATGCAACATACCTGACGCGTTATTTTTATAATTGTGAAACTGTTTTATTAAACGTATTCTAAGACATGTACAATGATATATAAACTAAGCATGGAGCCATCATATGGAAAAACTATGTACGACATGGACAATTATATTTAATAAATGAATTTTAAAAGATTGCACATTGTATTTTTAATTTATTTCCTAGCCTCTATCGTCTCCCTGAAAAAAAATGGTACACAAAAAAAAGTTCAGTTTCAAATCCAAGTGTAAAGATTTTGAAAAAAATCCTAACTATACAAAACTCTGATAAGTTTAGGATATGTAATTAAAATGTAAAATAACATTAATAATTATGGATCGCCATTGATGAAACAGGATCAAGAAAAATGAATTTTCAATGAAGCGGTCAAGACAGGACACAAATTATTTAAATCAACCAATTTTATGTAACCACAAATGGGACAGCTGCAGCATTAGTAAATAAAGTTATAAAAATTTCCATCGAAAAAATAAATAATATGTCCTTTATTAATTATTAAATCCGTCAAGAAAAAAAGGTCTAAAAGGTCTCTCGTATTCTAGTAGATACATTTCTATGGATAATCATAAAAAAGTGAACTATTATTTAAATAAAATTATTAATTGCGATGTGATGCGAACAGTACTGTAAAAACGTAAATTCAGTAAAAAATTTATTTATTTAAGAAATTCAATATTAAAGATTTTTATTTTTGATTGTATGGCAATAAGCGATCGTTCATTAAAGCAGCCCACACGCGTAGCGTCACAACCGGAACTGAACGTAACCAGGTAATACCGAAAAAAGGGAGGCGCCATTTGCTAATTAGCGATTGTCGGTCGCGCTACAATGTGCGTAGGCAGCTTATTTGCTTACACGCCCAATTATTCCTATCCGTAAGCAAACAACGAGATATATATATATATGATGAGTTTTTTTTTTTATTACATAAAATCCGATCTATTTAAAACAAAAATAATTGGGTCTTCTCTTATAAATGTACTCATAATATTAGCAGATATTTGAAGAATTTTTTTTTGTGAATATATAAAAATGTATGGCAATTAGCAAGTTTCGCACAAAGAGTTCATTATGTGCTTGCACGTCCCAATCATCCTCGCCCATGGGCCCCAACTGTATTTGTTGAGCATTATTAGGGGAGGGAGGCAAAAAAAAAATTTACAGTATGACGACGCCGGGGAATTGAATTTTTAACAAGCGCCGTAGTTTCAATTCGTGTTTACAATTCGCTTCACGGTCCGTCGCCCGAAACTGATTGGAAAGGTTTTTTTTTATTAAAACTTTGGGAAAATATTGGCGCAATTTTAGTTAAAGCTATTGTTGTATCGTTTTTAAATTTAAAAATAAATTAAATTATACTAAATTGGAATTCATTGTAATGCATACAGTGTGCCTCGTCTGGAACAACCTTACGGGGTGAAAAGGTTTGTTTTATCTTTTTTAAAGGTCAGGTCGGAAATAAATTGTTTAAACAAGTCAAAAAAAATTATTATTTTTTTTTTTTTTGCAAAATAACACAGCGTATTAAAAACAAATAATCAAATAATTTATCAAGTTATTTAAATGCTACCAATTGGTTTATATCCAATACTACTATAATTACCTCTAATATGAATTACTGAAATCCTGTGGCGTGCGATAATGCCACGTTATATATTTAATAATTATTTAAAAATATGTTTAAACAATACTCTTAAATAACGCAGTCATTGATGCATGGCTGACTACATTATTGAAGCTGTAAATTATAAAAAAACAATTAGTTAAATCGGTTGCGACTGTGTCTGATAAATAACGCTTTACAAATTTCCCCCCACAATAAATATTTAAAAAAGAGCTTATTAATGAAATATAGTATCAATTAGATATTATTTACATTTCTTATGTAAACTTTCATATTTTTGAAAATCTAAAAGCTTTTATAAGTTAAAATTATTAATTAAATTCTGAGACGCTCCGTTAAGCGAGTTCGACCCTTTGGTCGGAAGATCGCTTGCCAGTTTCGAAGTTTTTAATATTCACAAAACAATTTTGCACAGATTAAAGTTTAAATTACAATTTATATTAAAATACGACATGCAAAAAGTTCTCCCCTGTCAGTTATTATGTACTTACATGGAAATTAATCTTCATTAGTTCTCAAACTTCGCCCCACACTCGGGGAGCCTCTCTACTGTCAGACGCGACACAAACTTTAGGAAGCCTTAATCTCACCAACTTGGGGAAAAAAATTTAATCTCCAACTAGAATACAAATATAGTAACCATGCGAGTTTAAAAAAATTATCGTGGATTAACAACAAAGAAGAAAAAATTTGACATAATAGAAACATCATAATTTTTATTTTATTCTGTTCCGCGTAAGAAAAAGTGTGGAAGGAAGATTTTGGTCTGTTAATAAATTACGAGTGTGTAACAAAGGAGATGTTTTATCAACATTTTCAAATAAACTAAAAATAAAAAATATAATTATCTTTATTAAAACTCGCGATATTCAAAATACGTACAAAAATCATAATACATATTGACTAAATAAAATACACAAAAATATATAAATATTCAAAAATACAAACCAACGTGGCGTGCAGATAGCGCATAAAAAATGCACCGCATGCCCAAAAACATGTAACAATAAATATAAGATATACTTGTTTATTAAATGCCAATATACTTATGCACTTAATAAATCTGGAATGATTAAAAATAAATATTTTTGTAAAAATCATAGTTGATTACTTTAACGAGATTCAATAGTTTCGCGATTGGCATTTATATATAACCAAATTGAATGGTAGCATATAAATTAGTTTATGCAAATCTGTTGAATATTTACGTGATTCTTGTATGTTTATTAGTCAGCCTCATCTATTTCATGTCTAATGATCAATATGATGGTCAGATGATCAGACCAGCGAGGGCACGATGTACGTGCCGCCGAACACGATGATCTGCGTGGTCTTCTCGATGATGAGGTAGAAGAAGGGCTTGTTGGCCACGAACTTGGGGGGAGTGTTCCTGTTGGAGAGCTCGCCGGCTGGAAGAACAAACGTGAACACATTCAAAATCCAATTCATCTGACAATTTGGTCGCCGCCACGTTGCAACTTCACTTGTAACGCTGCGTGCCCCAAAACTCGAACAGGGGATGTATTTTTTTAGTAGCGAACGATTATCAATTGTAAGACCGCTATAATACGCGAACCTACTCGAAGTGGTTCGCTCATTCTTGGTGGAGGTGTCCTGCATAGTTAAAGCTATATATACACACTTAAGGCAGTTGCTTCCAGCCTTTTAATTGCCTCTGGTGTCCAACCGGACAGCAAAATCGTGTCATTTATTAATTTAATTGTCACTTTATTTTTCCATGTCGAAAGTTGGTTTTTTTTACAGAGTATTTAAAAAACTATAAATTATATTTATCTATTTTTTATTATTTTATTAACGTCCATTTTCAGGGTAAAATAAAATCTTGAAGATGTTGAAAAATTGAATAAAATGACTACTTTTCAAAACAAAAGTTTGTAAAAGATTTTTTTTTTAAAATTTTTAAATCAATAAGACGCACATGTTTTATATTTAATCTTTCAATTCCAATTGAAAAAAAGACTTTTAAATGTTTAGGATTCTTGGAAAATGTACCGAACGAATCTCCGAATTCCTACACTTTAATCGGAAAAACACATATTTATCATATTAAAAAAATATTCTGTTCGGAAGAAGGGATGTATCAAACTTTTTGCATTTAAATACTTTTGATTGGTGCAGTCGATTTTTCGCAAAACGGACTAGAAAATGATCAAAAAAACTCGATTATGGGACCTAGACCCTTAATATATTTTTAGTCTTCCGTAACAAATTCCCTATATTTAAAACATAACCACGGGATCCCAGAGTGATGAGCATGCTGTTACCTGTTACTGCCGAAGCAACAGTTCCCTCCTCGTTAACTTCTATCTGGGCCTTATGGATGACCCTGGAGAGGTACATGCTATCGTCGGTGGAGAGCTTGGAGAGGTCTGCATACGCGGGGTCGAATACGTCATGGATACCCATCTAAAATAAATACAAAAAACATTCGTCAGGTACATGCTAAAATGAAATATATTTGCACACTGATATGTCTTTGCTGCAACAAGATCCGTTCTATTAAAATTTGACACGTGTCAGTAAGACAGTAAGCTTACGTTGTTGAGGATGCCGTTCATGGTGATGTCGGACTCGATGTTGAACCTAGGCAGCCAGAGGTCCACCTCGTCGCTCTCATATTCCAGGGCGGCGTTGTCCAGAGCATCGAAGATGTCCTTGACCTGTTGCGTCACGAAGTTCGTGTACACGGTCTGCAGCGGCACATCGTAGTGGGGCACCATCACCAGCATGGACAGGCGGTTCTCCTGGAATCATGTAAGCTTAACGTGAAGGTCAGGTACAGCAATTACTATATAAAAACGAGAAACAAACCTGGAATGTTAGAGCCCTACGTGAACCTGAACCTGATATCTCGCATTGATTTTTTTTATTTAAATTTCTCACTGTGTGCACCATTAAGGTAATTTTGTAGCTCATTAAAAAAAAAAAGACTTTTACTCGCTAATTATCGGCAACTAAAGCAAATGAATTTTATAACAGTTCATATATTAACGCAAGTTGCGAGATGGCAAAGCCAAGACATCTAAGGATTAACTTAAGTCCTTATTTTTACACGTGAGCTCAATTCTCTAGATCTATAACATAAAACGGTTAAATCGACACTGACAAAAATTATATATTCCGCGTTGAATTATTTATTTTTTAGTTCATCGTTATTTTTATCTTTATTTTACACATTGCAAAGGCTAGCCCCTGACCGGAAACTACGGATCTTCCCTCGGGAATAGAACGATTACTGGGTCGGACGATAACTGCGATAGTGAATTTTCGATTCCAGCTAACTATTAAAATACATTGACTATTTTGACTACTGCTTACCGACAACTCGACAATGCTGGTGAACCTTTATTGAAAGTCTGAAATGATGTAAAATTAAATTTAAAAAAAAATTATAAATATTTTATAATATGCCTTTGTTGGCCAAATATTTTAAAATTTAAAAGAAATAATTTTCACATCACTAGCATGTTCTTTACTCAATGTGAAAAAGCTGCAATAGTTTTCAGTTTTTATAAACCATCGTAATAAATGTATACGATTAAAACCATGAACATATATTTACGTTCTAGCATAAGAAAATATAAATTCATATTACAAGTAGTTACAGCTCTATTATACGAATTGCTACAAAAAATGCGACATGGATGACTTATCGTCTCTGATAACAATTTATTTGCTAACAATATTTATATTTATATTTTTTCCAATCTCATGGATAATGAAACGCGATAAATTATCAAATAAACATTAAAAAAATGAATGACCATCAAAAAAATTAAATAATTTTGTACAATATTCCCATTTCTCATTTCTGTGAAAAAACTATGTATGATGGTACAATATATATTTTTTTGTTTATGTTTAAAAGAATAGTGTTTGACACAATAACATTTTTGTTTGAAAACAAGCATTGAATAAATCATATAAGTAGACAAACAATTAAAAATTATAATATCAAATTTTGATAAAAAATACTTTCAAATTCAATCAATGACACAGTAAAATCTATTATTATTTTATAAATGGAGATATCAGGTTTGATTTAATACATAAAATGTAAGAGTTACATTAATCTTAGTTTCTAAATTAAATCTGACACATTTAGTGTTCTGGTGGTTACTTACATAATTGCCTCACTGTAAATATATACAAAACAATCATATTACTACAAACAATCAGTTTATACAAAATTAATCAAACTAAAAACAAACATTCCCTCCACCACAACAACCGCCACCAAACAAAACAAGCCGAGCTCAAAATGAGTTCTGGAACAAGGCAGAGACAGCCGAGCGCAGACACGTGCGAAAAGAAAGCAAAATCACACCCTCTACCCACGTGCGAGGAATAAAGGTCGACTTCCGGAAAAATCAATCATAAAAAATCAAATTTGTCATTTTTTAATGTTACCTGAAGATATTTCGTTGATTTCATAGTATATCAAGTTTAAGTTTTTCCACGTAACGAATGTTTTTTTTTAAATCATTAAGTGAATTTATTTTTTTCGAATATTTTTAAAATAAATAAATTACCCAATGAATAGGTTTATAATACAATTTGTGAGAAAAAACATAACCGTGTTATCGTTGTTTCAGGAAAAAGTGGGACGTGAAATCCGCCCCCGCGCATATAAAACGCGGTTAATATCCCCGCAAAGCGCACTTTCCCCGTTACGCCCCCGTTTTCGGGGTAAATGAGTGAAGCTACATTTTGATCATACCCCATAAGGACGCGGCCGAGAGTTAAAGTTCAAAAAGATTACGAGACCCGTTTACGAAGGAGCGTAAAAAAAAAAACGCGCATAAAATAGTGAAGGTATTGAATTTAAAAAAAAAAATCCCGACATGCTTGTGATGTACAAAAATAATTATTTTTAATCAAAATATTTGCGTTTTTTATTTTTGGTGTGTAGTAAAAATATCTAAGTCGTTGATCAAAATACTGAAAATCTTTATATCCCACTTATTTGTAATTAAAACAGCGAGTATATGTGATTATCGACAAAAGATAAAAGAGGTTAAATATTTTCAGTAAAACATAATAATTGAGAAATAGAAAAACACACACTCAACATAGATCAAAAGAAAAGTCATAAAAAACCAACAAATAAGTCATAAGAACCATACATTTACATTTATAGACCACCAAATAAAACCAGAACGAGTATATGGAAAGAAGTTTTAACAGTTTCACTGCTATAATTAAATTTTGCTCTCTTGTTATCTTACCTGTTATATCTGATGAAATTAACATTCAACGACAAGGATTCGAACCTCCAAAGCCAAAGTATTTTTTTAATAAATTATCTGTTGGCACATTTGACTTTAAAGCTATACAAAGACCTGTGGATGGTTGGAGGCTGGTTCATGGCGAACAAGTGACAAAGCTCCCATGGGTTGATATTTCCCATAGGGAATGTATATTTAGCCTCCATCACTCGAACGTCATTCAGAAGCTTCCAAACATACTCAGGTCCATATTTATGGTCCAATACGATAAAGCTGCCGAATCATACCCCATTGCTTGCCAATATGGCGGAGTGCCATGTCGAATGTAACTAGTTACGTAACCGCCATATTGCCAGCTAGAGACTTGGTACGGCATTTGAATCGCATATGCACTCAGAAGAAAAATGGTTTTCAGACAAAAGCGATAAAAAAAATTAATAAAAACACAACGGAAGAAGTCGTCCTTTAAAAATCATGATCGTGTACTTTTCCATGCTTTGTTTTGTAGAACATAACATAGTTCTTATCTGACTAAAATATTTTTTTAAAACATAACATAAATTCCAATATTTATATAAGTCTAATAGGTAATACAGTTTTTCATTATTTTTAAATCATAAAACGATATAAATTTAATGTTTTTTAGAATAGCAGAGTTTTTGAGAAAAAAACATGCTTCTTGTTATTGTTATGATTTACACGAATATAAGTAAAATCTGTATATGTTTAACTCATATTTTCTTACACATACGTAGAGTACGAGACACTATATGCATTTATACTATTTCATTGATGTCATATATTGGTGTTTATACATTTAAAATATAACTTATTCTTTATCCAACTAAAAATGTAACGCAAAAATGACTAAGCAAATAACTGTACAGGGCTATGTTTGAATCATCATAAGGCCTATTTTTCAGGGTGATCAATACTAAGCATGTATACAAGATACTACGTTCGTACGGAAAAGAGTTCACAACCACGAATTTAGGGTAAAGGGGGGTGCAGATACTGCAGAGTGGTGCAAACAAAGCTCAGACGACACAGTGGCGCGACAGAACCGGCTTGGGGGGCAGCATCACCTTTTTTCCGCCGACCGGCTTCTCCTCCTGGCACTCGTCAGAGTCGGCTATATAATTAGCGCACTTGTCCTGCTGTGATGGGGCGAGGTTAAAAAAAAACATCATTAGTCGGGCAAGCCGTACATTGGGTTAAATCGAACGGTTAAAAAAATTTATCTAATGGGTTAAATCGCGGTCGGATGTTCGGTGTGCTGATAATGGCGTCAATGAGTTGAACTGGGCAGATTCCAGGTTGTAAAAAAATAATTAATTTCTCTTGTGACGCTATCATCATTTTTTTTTAAATAACATAATCCTATAAATTAAAATTATTTTATTTTGCAATCAGTTTTATGACTTTCACCCTGTATATACATTGAGCAAAGTAGCTACTAATTAACTACTAACTACAATCCAACTACCCAATATTTGTTATTTAATAAATATTGATAACCTTCACATACTCAAGCCCTCCTTGCATGCAATTAAAAAATATATGCTTAAATAATAAACCATGATTAATTTACGTATATTTAAATACATAAACATAAGCAGCCGTTTATTTGTCCGCGTGCACATGCTTTTAGCTTTTATTTATGCGGGTGTTAATGTTAACGTACGTTTTTTTTTTTACAATGGCCCATCTTCCCTAAAGCTAGGCATGGACCGGATGATGTTTAGAAGCTGCCATCAAAATCAGGCACTGTTGGACAGTAACTATTCAAAGTCAAAGTTGACCCGACACGCTCGTTCGTGTGACAATACCAAAACTAATGAATATTATTTCATGTTAAAAAGAAAATTTCGGCGGCTAAGCGACTGCTGCTTTCCAGCGTCGATGCGATTGAATCGAAGTGCTGGCAGTCTGCTTCAGCCTTGCGGCCCGTGCCCAGCGTTAACGATGCGCACTCAAGCTTACACGGCTGGCAACATTAAGTCGACATTATAGCATTTTCTCGCGTGGCAACACTAACGGACATTTTATTCCACTCCATGCAACATTCAACTCACGGACTAACACCATAGTAGTCGTAGTCGCATTTCGCGAGGCCCACAGACCCGCGCCCCACCTGGGGCACCTGGGGCACCTGGTGCACCTGGTGTACCTGGTGCACACGGATCGTGTTGTCACCACTAATGTACTAAGCCATTTTAAAAAAATCAAACTAATTTACATTTTAATAATACGTTCAAAGTACACAAAAAAGGCGTCACAGATAATCAAAATATTTACATCAAATACAATACTGAAAGTCGTTAAGCGTTTAATTAAGCGTATACGTTTATTTGTACATTTAAAATTCTCGCTTAGTTACAGAGCCGCGGTAGTGCAAGGGTTATAGCACCAGGCCGCACCCATTATTCGTGTACCCAATAAAAAAATCGACATAGTTTGAGAGCATACGTGGAAGTCTTTGCCCGAAGAAGAGACTATTTTTTAAACGTTTTGAAATTGGATCTGTAGCCTACGTTCGCCCTCGGATGGTCTTAACGGGAAGTAACGTGATGCGTACCTTTCCGTAGGGCAGCTCGACGACGTGGGCCTGGAAGGATTTCATGTTGACGTAGGGGAAGGCGCCGCGCTGGTACATCATGTTGACCTCGCCGATGGCCCGGTTCTTCTCGTCGTAGAAGGGCTCGCGCTTCGTGAGAGACCTGTTGAAGGGCATCGTCCACTGGCCCTTGAAGAAGATGGCGTTCGTCATGATCATCTGGGCGTCTCTCAAGTCGTCTAGAAAGAAACAAAAACGTAACTTAGCTTACTTAATCTAACAATTTGCATTTTAGTATAACGTTGTATATTTTAAGAAATCGACAGTCGCAATTATCCTTATAATTTCTTATATCAAGTCATAAATCTGCGTACACCTAAAAAGGTCATTGACATGCTTTTTTTTACAATAGTTACTAATGGTCTCGCTTGTTGATGAAAATTAAAAAATAGTGACTCCTCACCAGCGTTGACGATGTCCTTGATCTTCCCGCCGGTGGACCTCTCAATCTGCGTGTTGATGACCTTGGCAGTCCTGGCGTCCAAGAAGTTGACGGGCAGGATGTCTGTACTGTACGTGTCTCTGGCCAGCTCTGCAAATTCTCGACGAATCTAGTGAAAAAATATATTCATAAATAAACTATCCTAATGATATTTCTGTTGGCTGGGCGAATTTTTTGAGGGTGTTTTGTTAGTCGCTGGAATAACATACCGGTTTTCTGGTGTCGCTGAAGATGGCATTGACGGTCTGCAGTTCAATGGTGGGGGTCTTGACGGTGAAGTACTTCTCGATGGTGTTGTAGGCGCTGCGCACCAGACCGGGGTTGTTCTTGGGATGGCGAAGGACCTCGCTCATCTGCTGGAAGGTGCCTCCGCCAGCCCCCTCGGTGAGCAGCGTGAGCATGGCCCACACGGAGAAGGGGCTCACCACGGAGTTCTGGCCGGGCTGATCGATCCCTGCGCGCTGGAACATTACACAACCATTAATATACGATTAAAAAAAAACCCTTGTTTTTCCCTTGAAATTATATTTTTAAAGACTCTTAGATACCTGAGAACCTTTCCGTGTAACCAAATATGTATAATTTTTTTTTTATTGTGAGCACTTTTGTATTAAAACCGTTAATATATTTTTTGCGTAAATTTACTGTGTAAAAATTTACAGCTGAATTACTCGTGTTATTGTAAAATTAAAAGTGTAGTTTACACTCGACGCTCATAACTACTCCGGCTCGTTTTCTTTTAGTTAAGTCCGCGAACTTATTAAAATTTTAATTACCTCGGAGAAGAACTCCACTGTGAAAGTCGCCGAGTTTCCCGAGCCGATTAATTCAAAAGCCGAGCTGAACAATCTAAATAATATAATTACCAAGTTGGTCTCATCGTGAGAAATGACATCACGGGCCGTAAAGTAAAAGTCAACTCGCAAAGAAAATAAACGTCAGAATGGAATATTTAAGAAATGGGGTGATTATACTAAGCGAGGTCTGTCTCGCGAGTTGGTGCTAATTAATTGCACTGCCTTGGGTGCACAGAGGCAAAGGGATGAGATCGCTCCTTTGAGATGTCACGCTCGAGAGGCAAATTGAGACATGCTTCAACTTGCAAACTTGGTACAGTTCCAAACTCCAGCTTGTCAGCGGAGATATTTTCAAAACTATGCTTTTGTACAATGTACAGGGCAGCTTCTCAGAAGCTTATTATTGGATAAGCTTTCCAATATGCACACCGTACGAGTTACAATTTTATGCGACTCGTTGAAGTAATGTTAGTTTTAATATGTTTACTTAAATTTTGTGATGTAGAAAAAATTAAATGATTTTGAGCAAAAACTTGTTTTTATGACACCGTTGAAGCAACGATCAGCAGTAGGAACAAAACGCAAAACATCTAGAACATAGGTTCCCAAAATAATTTGTCCTTGTTGAGTTTTCCTGTTTTTCGTAGACCCCTGCCTTGCTAATATTGAATTTTTAAATCTTCAATCATATTTTTGACACCTTATATAGAACAACTCACTTTTATAGGGTTAACTGTATAGTGGATTAAAAAAAATAAAAGTTAAAATAAATGTCAAGTTAATTATACCTTTATTAATTAAAATACACAAAATGCAAATATAGTTCTATTCACAAAAAAAAAATCAATATTTTTAATGGGAGGGATGAGTCTGATGCTTTGATAGAAAATTTTTAATATTTGGCATCAAATAAGTCAGATTTAAGCTTAAATCTCCTCGCTCAGTGATTTCCAATCTATTTCTTTTTTTTTTTAAAGAAGATTGACAACCGCACTGAAATCCCTTTCCACAAGGTATGTAGATGAAAAGCTAACAAAAACCTTCATAATGCAGGATAAACAGCGTTATTATGTAAGTACATAGGTACAATCTGTGTTAGGTGCATTATAACATTTACGGATTGCCCAAATTTTGGTGATGACCTGCTTAAATGAGATCCACTCTCGTAGACTCCCATTTACAGTTCGTGGACCGCCAATTTAATTTTTCGCTATCATCGATAGCTTGCAGGGCGGAATCGATCCCTGGGGGTCGACATTGACCACTTTGGGAACCTATGATCTAGAATATCACGGTGGTAAAAGTAAGCGGTGTAGATAGAAGATTCAACATACCAAGAGAAGAGTCAGGGAGAACTTCTCGATGCCGCTGCTGAGGGCCTGGACCGTCTCGTTTGAGGGAGGGCGCGGAGGGAAGACGGGGGCACGTGGGGGAGGACCTCGCCTCTGAGCCTCCGCAGGACCCATCAGAGATGACATCACTGTCACCACTGCCAACACGAGTATGCCTGCAATACAACACACTCAATTAAACCCTTGCACAACAAGACACGCAATGAATCTGAAAGAAAGACATGCAGGTAAATAAAATGCTTCACACACGAAACTTAGATCGACTGTTAACCTGTCCATTTCCATTTATTCTCCCGACTCCTTATGGGGAAGTCATAGTCTATTTCGCAAATTTCAACACACTTAGTCACATTGGGCATACAAGCCTGAAGCTATATATATAAAAACGCTTTTGCTAATAAAACAACATACACTGACTTAAAAACTCACCGCACACCACTAGAGATAGATAAAAACATAAATTCAACTGTGACAATGTACAACTATTTTTAATTAAAAAGCGTGTTTTAGTTATTGATATGTATCGATGCAGAGTTTCCGTTCATATTTCCTATAATCCAATTACAACTTCTAATTGGGATTCTGAAAAACTACTGCATTATAAGTTTCGAAGCCCGGGTCAGAGCAAAAGTTATAATGAATGCCACGTCCAAGTTTTAAAAAAAAAATAGGAAAAAAAACAAGTAAACATTAACCACGATCTTAGAATACTTCAAATACTGTGAATACAAAAATAAAAACCCATTAAAAATTGTTCATTTTAACTATATTTCTATAATTACAATCGGATGATCTTTTCAAACAATTTATCAACTTATGCTATGTGTGTATTATTATCTACATTTATGAGACTAAGCGTTTGCATATATTTTCATTGTGACAATATAAATCAATTAACACTAAAATATTACAGTAGTTTTATACAAATATATTAGGTTAAGACCTTAATTATATACAGCGGCGCCGTTTGGAATCTGTCTATAGTGAAAAAAACACTTATTATACAAGGGTGCTTTCCGTTACTTTTGTAAGCTTCATTGTTAATTAAATTAGGCCACTAGCTTACTTTGAGTTACAAAGTAATTTTACAATTCACGACAATTAACCTCAGCTCGTATAATACTATGAATTACTTATTATTCCACCATCTAAAACTCGGACTGTCTAAAATAGTCGCGAGTTTATTTTAATTATAATGATATTAAATAAGCTCATGAATTAATTTATATATCTTCTTATTGTTCAGATAAACGAGAATTGTAGTCGCATTTGGGTAATAAATGTATACTGAAAGAATAACTCAGTTTTAATAACCAAGCGAAAATTAAAAGCACACAAAACAAAAGGACGTTATTTGATAATTTTTAACTAGGGCATGAGATAATACTTCAACGGAGGTTATCGTTTTTTTTTTTTTTTTTTATCTATAAGCTCGTAAAAGATAGCAAAGTATTTTATCAAAGCCTTACTAGGTCAACAGGCTTTTATTTCTCGGAGACTCAACCTTAGAAAGTAGACGTGGAGGAGACTGGCTGCATTCACAATGCTGTACTTTGCAGGCCCGCCGGGGATTCTGTATGCCGACATTGAAAGCTTTTCATACAAAATACAAGTAAGAAAAAAAAAAAACAGGGACGGCAGCTAAGCCGCTCCACAAAGAGTTTTATAGTCAATTAAACTGGAAGGCTAAGCTAAAATATAATATTTAAGTCACTAAAATTTTCCTGCCCTGGACAAAGCGACCAAAAATATTTTTTTGATTATCATACTTTCTTAGTATCCTTTTATGTAAAATGATCTCAAAATATATATATTTTTTTAAAAAAAATTCGAGTTTATAATTAAATGTATTGAATATACATATTTAGAAGATAAAATGCAAATAGCATTAACCGAAAATAAAATAACTCTTGTAAAACAATATATTTTTAAGTAACCAAAAAATTATCTGAAATTTTGAAAAATAAATTCACGCCCTTAAATCAAATAAAACCACATAATTTTTATCAATTTTAATGCGAAATTCAATATCTTTGACAGAGACTACTTGGTGGAATTCCATTTTAATATTTTTGAATAAAATACTTGAGTGATTTTCCACATTGTCATTTTTATTAGTGACCGGTTTCGCCAACCTTTCACGTTGGCATTATCAAACAGAGCGATATTATGAACTCTGTTTGATAATGCCAACGTGAAAGGTTTGCGAAACCGGTCACTAATAAAAACGACAATGTGGAAAATCACTCAAGTATTTTATTCAAAAATATTAATTTCAATGCGATCAAACATTTATTTTTACGATACACATAAACATTTATTTTTACGATACAATATAAACCCGTACTTTGCGCCTGGCAGTCGAGCAAATCACTTCGCAACTGCGCCGAAAGCTTGCGGCCCGACAGGCGCAATATACTTTCTAAAGATATCTAGTATATTATATTTTTCCCTATACAAATTCAATAACAAAAATATAGAATCCATCTGGGCTACACCTTGTAAGTCCCACAACCTGAGAGAATAGCCGTACACCGCATTGTAAGCACACCCTGTATAATAATAATTTAAGTGTCTGTCAGAGATAAAAAAAACTTTCAATACATCCCTGTAGACAAAAATAGACTTAACGTCAGCAAAGAGGTTGCTCAGCCCTGATGTATACGGATTGTCTTTTTGTCAAAGTCTTTTTTTGCCCGCTGGAGAAAAGGGGCAGAATTGCCAGCGCCCGTGGCGTGCCGCGGCACATTAACTCGTCACGCCACATTTGTTGAGCCGAGCTCGGCGCGGGCATTTGATAGATAACGTGTGCCGTGTCCGCCGGAGGCTGCGAGGGGCGATCAATCTCCACCCTGACTGATCTCCGGCCAGGTCGCTTGTTTATTTGATAACTGGGATCATTGTTCGTATGCATTGTGTTGAAACAATGAGCGATACAAATTGACTTTGAAAAATAATTTTAGATAAAATG
This sequence comes from Atopsyche davidsoni, assembly GCA_022113835.1. Taxonomy (NCBI): domain Eukaryota; kingdom Metazoa; phylum Arthropoda; class Insecta; order Trichoptera; family Hydrobiosidae; genus Atopsyche; species Atopsyche davidsoni. The sequence goes on along the minus strand of JAILWY010000006.1, from coordinate 67,916 downwards.
ATATGACTATTCGCAAAGCTTTTTTGACAGTATCAATAAATTGTATTCCTTTTCAATGTTCATAAGGTTGAACCATACTGTACATGCAAAATGAGCGAAACCAAAATTTCCAAAATTTATACTAAATATAACACAGCTAATTCAAAACACTATTAAACTATAAACAGCGGAATTCCTAGTAATTTTAACAAAAAGCAATATGAAACACGAGGCAAGGAGAAATATCTCAAAATATCGCTGAAATAACAGACACGTGCCCATTACAACCTCTAAGAAAATTCATTATGAAAAATTCTAAGTATAAACCTTTGTTATAAGAAAAGCTAAAATATATAATACATTCAATACGATATTAAAGAATACAGTCAAAGATACTTGCAAAGACGATTTACTTTTCAAATATTTCGTTACAATGAATACTAATATATATTACACAAAAAGTACACATGCAGTTTTACTATGTTAATATTTTCATTTAAAAGTATAATGTCAGTGCACCCAGAAGACCGACTTAAGTGTATAAAGTAAAAGCACTTTTAGTGTTATCTATTCTAAACGAAGTTAAGACGAAACTTGTATTATGAAATGTAAAATAAAAAAACGTACATTTAAGTAAAATTTAAAATAAAGAAACTAATATTGTGCTTCCTGCGACCTAAATGAAAAAAATACTTTCGTCATTAATTTATTTTTATTATAACACAGGTGTGTTACATGCAAAATATATTTATAACATATGTTATTATTCAGTTATATAATTATTTTTCCTTAGATGACTCGATCAAAAATTTAACTGAGCAAAGTTTTTTTCAATATATTTTTTCAGAAAAATATATACTATGCTATAGTAATGACGACTGTTTGAAACGAGAGTCACTGAAACAAATTGGAAAAGTACCTTTTCAGGACGTGCTATGTTTTTTGCTGTTGTGAAAAGTCCGGTTATGAACTTTCGGTAACATCAAATTACAGAGCATGTAAAAACGGGGAACACAATAAGCCAAAGGTCACAAGGCGGTAATCAAATTCTCCAGATCATTATTCACATTTAAACTGAAACCTTTCCTCATTCTCGGGCAGGTCTGAGGCTTGAATGATAAAGATAAAACGTAGTCACTACTAGGGGTGGGGATGATATACGACCCCCGCCCCACTTAATGGAATGAAAACTTAACAGGGTCGTTGTATATCCATTCCGTGAGCACTACAGACATTATGTTACTCGTGTGTGTGTGTTTTTTTAACTGTGAAAAATAGTACAGTTACGAAGAGTGAAATTTTCGTTTTAAATATTTAATCTGATTTATCAAGTGGGTAATTGTGATCTTTAACACAAGCAATTTTAAAAAAATATTTTAATTAAATTGTGTTACAAGCAATTAATTAATAGAATTGATTAATGGATACTGAAAATATTTTGCTTCTCTTGAGCACTTTTCCTTCTGCAAGAATATTACCAACTCTTTCCAGAACTTTCTGAGAAGATTTTCGTATCTTTCTAATTTATCCAAAGCGTTTATTCTAAGACGATGAAATGCCCTGGTTTTTTATACAAAATCTTTAAAAAAAATTACGTTGTAAGATTGCAAATATGAAATGCATATCTTACAAATACTTCACACCCAATAAACCTTTAATAAAACCAATAATAGGGGAAAAGTTTATCACTATGCCGCAAAAAAAACAAGTAGTTTTGAACCCAACATTATGCTTTTGTTAAACCGTGCATTAAATGGTTATTGTATCCCATCTTGTAATTTAATATTATAACTAAAACTATGTAACAATTTCTGTACATAGTTCATAAAATGATGAACATTTAAGATTATTCCCACACAAATCATAGCTGAAAAGACAGGAAGGGGAGAGGGACAAGAGGTGGGAAGTTTCCCAGAAGATACTGCTGAAATACAACAGCTGTAGTTAGACATTATAACATTCCAAGTATTGTTTAGAACCTCTCCTACATAAAACCGGAGGCATAAAAAATTTGCGTTGAATTTGTACCTAATTTGTTAACAGGTTTTTTACTAGCAGCAGATGGTTCTTATTTACTACATCGCATCACGATTTTTTATTGTTTCCGACGTTTCATCTCAGATACTCTAATCTTTTCAACAGACAGTGTTATATTTTTAAAAAATGTATTGATCAATGAAATTCGAAATATATACGTAAATGCAAGATATTTCAAATGAGTGTGTCGCATCTCGGAGTGCTCACTTTTGAGACTCGCATTTCAGATATCCTATGTTTAATCTGTTATTTCTTTAATGGTGATGGTAATTAGCTACCTTCGGTACAAGTTAGGGGTGGTTTAGATACACCCTTCTATCATCCTAACATATGACGTGGTGTTGAACAGCGTTTTACGTACAACGCCCCAGAGGTATCTCCAGCGAGTAGGCCCCAAGATTAATCAAGACGGCTCACAAGAAATAATCGAGATGTTCCTGTATAATTATAATGGTTCTTAGTTTCAGACTATGCATCAAATACCTGAAACTAAATTACACAGCTTCGTTTACACAATTAAATCTTGGTTTTGATAATTAAATTTTAAATCAATACTGTATATATTGTTTTACAAAAACACAATATAAGATTTTTAAAAAAAATCCTACAATCTAAGGATGTCTCATAATTTATAAAATTTTCAAAATAAATCAACGTTTTTCTTAAAAATATATTTTTATACGCTTTCAATATAAAATTAGCCGCGGTTAGACATTCTTACATTTCATTTATTCACCGCAAAATCTACTGTGTCAATGACCTAGGATGAAAATCGGCTTTCGATATTTTTATATATTTTTTAAACATTAGTAACAACGCGAAAAATGATTTGTGGAGACATGACTAATTATATTATTCCTGCTGCTATCGATTTGGGTTTTTTTTAGGGACAATACTTTTCCACAACAAAGCTATTTTTGATCAGCCTATACACGTTGCACGTTTTTACACATTACACATTTATTACCATACTTTTAGCTTGACATTTATGTGATGTGAACGGGTTATTGTGCTTGTGCACCTTAAATTTACGTGAGGCAAGAGTTGCTCTATCATAAATATAATTAACTGGAATCAGGTCCGACAGTAGTTTTGCAATGCAAGCAGAAGGTAAACCGGCATAGAGGATTCCCAGAAACGACAAATTATGGAGTGGCTCTATCTATTTTTTTTTTATCAAAAACTTGTTTTAGAAAACGATGGGTTTTTACGTGATAAGTATTTTTTACTTGATACATACATTATGGCACACGTATATAACTATATTTTGTACATCTATTTATATACGATTAAAAATTAAGAAATACCCAATGGGTTGGTATGTACACAAATCTGTTTTGGTTGAGCCATTTTCTTAAGTGATTCGATTTCGGTTCGTTGGATTCGTTACAAAGCTGGCATCTGCATTGTGGAAACCAAATAAAAAGACGAAGCAATCTCTTTTAAAAAATCTGTGCAATTTATTTTTGGAGGAGGAATTTTTTATTGTGCCGCCGGGAGCTGCGCTAAAAATATATTCCTAAATGATATCGTCCGAGACCAGTTTCATTTTCTAAACAAAAAAAACCGAGCGACGACAAAACGTAAATATTAAAGTTGCCTACGCAGCCCCCAGATAAGGGATGTAAGAAGGGGTGATGGTTATATTTTCTTGTAATGAGACAACTTTTACGAAAGCCTACTAGACAGGACGATATAAATTTTTCAAATTACACTCTCAATTGTGAAAACTTTATTACGTTGTTATTTTTTACTTATTTCTAATACATTTACGTATATAAAATGATTAAAATACATTGCTGAAAACACGACCACATATGAATCGATACTACAAATTAAAAAAAATATTTGCTGTATGAAAAAGATTTTTTACTATTAATATGAAAACTGAGTTCCCGATAAATATTAATAGTATAAAAAGAACAATTTTTTTACTTACAGTGTTATTGTTTCATGCCATTTTTCGACTAAAGCGAAAATGTAAAAAATAGATTTGATTTTCGTTTCGGAAGTTTTTAAATTAAAAAAATTACAATGTGCACAAAAACCTATTGAACTTTTCAGCGTCAGAAACATCCGGCGGGGTTTGCACAAAGGATGTGACAGTATTTTGCTCTATACAATATTGAAGCAGAGTTTTTCCGGAACACGAAAAAAATATTGAAAGCCGTGTACTCACACTTCCTCTCTCAACGGTAAAAACTCTACATTTTATTAAATGTTGTAGGAAAACAAAAAAAAAAAAATTATACATGGTGCTGGACATCACAATAGTTCCAACCGATATACAGTTTCACTCAAACCACGTACAGATACAAAGTAGAATATTACTAGTAAAATAAAACCAATATACAGGGTTTTATTTATTTACTGTGAAACCTGAGAACGAATATTTTGTTTTACACCTGAAAAAACATGTGTATTTCCAAAAACTAAGAAAACAATTAATCACAATTGAAAGTGCAAAATATTATATTATATTAATATTTCTGTGTTTGGGCCTTAGTCGGGTGATATTTCACAAGCCTCGCACTTTTTTATTAACTTTTATTATAAAACAATATGCAATGTTTTAATCAACAACGGATTAGATTTAATTATTACATAACGCTCCAGACTTGCGTTTTCGTTGCGCCAGAATGCAATAAATATTATATTAATCAAAAACACTCACGATTTTCTATAGCAAATTACTTTATCGCTGTTTAAAACTTGTCACGAAATCGATTGAGACGTCTTTCTCGAGTACTCAATATATAATATTTTTAAATTAGCAAAAAAAACTAGACACGTCTCAACACTGTCGGTGGAATGAGCACAGGACGGAGTTTAATTCTTTTATATAATGTATTTGGTTCCTTAAAACCTGTTGCATCCGCCCTTGTGGTCACTTGCAATATTCCCTACGGTCTGGAATTCCGACATTGTATTATGCGCAATTAGGAAATTTCACAAACAATATACCGACCACATTCATTGACGTTAAGACGCTATTCAAGTTTAAAAAATAATACATGAACGAGATATTTTCCTATATATTTAATCTTTGAATCAAAGTGTAGATATTTTATCCATGCTAAAACACCGCTTCAGGACACGAGATTCATCCTCGAAGCTTATCTACAAATCATCCCCCTCGCATAAGGAGTAAGACTGCTACTTTGATTCCTCGACAGATTGGAAAATGGTTAATAGGAGACGATGATTTAATTTTTGTTCGCAATCTTCAATATGTACGTTTACATTGGTTCCGACGGTCAATAGAAGCCACTGCGACCGGATTTCAATCCCAGGTCAATTTAATCGAATTGCTTTCAGTGTAATTGCCGGGAGTAAACCACGGCCAGGACGTGCGAGCCTGGCTTTATTGAATGTCCTGACTTTACTTCGTTAAAGTCTCGGTTATTTTTAAATAAATATAGTTTAACTCACTATACAAAAGTAGCGATGGCATTACGTTCAAAGCAGGAAAAAAAGTTCAAAGTTTAGTCATGCATCTGATGATGACCCGGTGTATAGGGTCAAAACTAGTTATGCAAATAATTCTAATAAACTCAAAGTGAAGACAAAAATACAAAGTTACTTTTAATCATTACAATAATGGATCTTCACCAATCAAATGCCTTGTCCCTCAACAAGATCAAAGTTCTAATTAAGTCGTACAAATAGTACTCAAAAAAATTATGTATTAAATAGTGAGTAAATTTGTCTATTTTTATACACAACGTGATGTTTTTTTATAAATAATAAATCGTTGAATAAATACTGCGGAAAGGTCGGTATGATTCAAGTGCGTTATTTATTGTATTCACTGATTATTCCCGATATACATATATAATAATAAACAAGGCGCGTCAGAAAAACATTTAAGATTCAAAGAGCATACAGTGCGGAATTCAAATACGCAATAAGGATAAAATAATAAACCAATGAATATTAAGAACATAATAAAAATAAACATACAATGTGTTTTTAGGATATTCATCTAGCAATTATGTACATCGGTTTTTCACTTGAATTTGTACATCGTATTTAAATTCTCGTCCAGTTAAAAAGCGTCAAGGCTCGAACTGAAAACGATGCCGTGTTTAAAAAAAAACTGGCCAGAATAACGAGGAACTTAATACACGTAGGATAAATAATCTGCAAATGGATACTGTAAACAAGTAAAACTGAAAATAAATCAGCAATGTCAAATAATTACACGCGAAGGACTCGTTAAGGCAGCCGAGGCCTCGAGGCGTAAGGCTTACAAATATTTATCTTTTTTAAGCAATATTTACAAAAGAGAAAAGAGAAAACATGTTTACACAGTTAAACCAAATACGCGCCAATGCGGGTTACCTGTACATGTCCACAGGTATTGAACAATACAAGGAAAGACGACCTCGTTTTAAATAAAATCCCGACGTTGATTCAGAAAAAATACAGGACCTCGATGTACCCATCATCTCTGAAGGCCAGCTGATAAGGAGTCTGAGGTGATAGCAATGAATTCGGATAATCCGTAATGTCGATTCTAAAAATGTCCCGGTTTTAATGAATTAGTTGATGGTGACCATAATTACCCATGATTTGAGCGGCATGTGCCTTTGTTTGCTTTAAAGCATGGGTGTGACCGATCTTAGAGTCACGCTGCTAATCTGGGCCAAACCCACAGCCACTGACTCATCCTGCATACAGGTGAGTCGAATTAACCACCCGATGTATGTTCTTACAATATTGAATGCCCCTAACCGTAATATACACGCTATGGCTTGCCAACGATTTTTAATAAATCGTCTGACATTTTCTATATAACATTTTACATATAAAATCAATATGAACAAAAAATAATGAATAATTACTATGTTATAAAAATAATAAATTTAAACCTTAATTTTTCTTCGTTATTTAGTTGAGAAATTTTTTTTAATGAACTTGTAATCAAATATTATCACGACAAAGTTTCTTTGATAAGTGGGAAAATTTACATTTAAAAATTTTGCGAGTCCAGGATAGACAAAGTTTTAAACAAAAACTTTTCTCAAGTATAAGCCTTCTTAGAAGGCTTTTACAAAATTTTAATAATAGTTCAAATTATTAAATTATATAATACACAGCGGTATGTTTTTTTTTTAGAAACGATAAGAAAATACATTAAGATTGACATTATCATGTAACTAATTAATTTGTTGTTAAACACTCTATAGTTGTGTAATTTTCCAGAGATACCAGAGATCAATAGTACTTTAAAATATACCACAGACAACAGGAAGTTTATCTCAACATGGCGGATCGATCAGTCAACGCTTGTACCTTTACATGGCGTCTCTTTTGTTTGGTTATTTTGTATTTTGGTCTTGTGCAAGACTTTCCTGTAACAGGTACTGTTTGTTTTGTATCGTATAGTGACAACATAGTCTTCAGTACTGCTCAAATAAATTATTAAATTTAATATCAAAAAATACTTTGATTTTTGATTAGATTTTATAATTCGGTCAACTACCAAAGAATATTAAAAAAATAAATTGTTTTTATTGATTGTATATTTTAAAAGTAAAGATAAACACTGTGACATGTGACAAAACATTTGGCATGTCACTACAACACATAAATCCTAAAAAAATATGTTATCCATCACAGATCGTCGATGGGCAAACAGTCAGCTGATCAGCAGGTATTTCCAGGTAAGGGTAGACACTCGATATATTCCGCACCCCTCTAAGTGTACATTTCCACACATGACACGGGCACGTGCGCACGTGCCCCATCCATCAGGAGCTTCACCACGTGGCCAGGACTCACAAACACCGCAGGGTTGCCAAAAACTTCCCAGACTAAAACCGGTCTTTGTCTGATAATTGTATAATTGTAATCTACATAATTGTTAAAAAATTTAATTGAATTCATAATGTGTATATCATGAGCACATGAGAGACTTTTTCGCTTTTTCAATAAAAATATTTTTTGAAGAATATAATCAATTCGAATTTTTTTTTTTTTGATTTTAAGGACATACCGTGATTTTGAGCAAACCTGTAAATCAATGTTAAAAAACGGTAAATTAACATGAATCACTCTGTATACTCCCTAAAATCCAGACTGGAGCCCCGGGCTGCGACCCTGTGAGCCTGATGGCAGCTGATTAGAGTGCCCTCTAACCTCCGGGGCCCTCTCCAGCCTCAAGAGCGATTGCTGTGTTTGTTGTAGCGACGGCCGAAATCGACTCGAAATCCGACAATTCGAAAATCGACTTTTAATCGATTTATATATTAAGCAATTTCTTTCTAACTATTTAATTCCGTCCTATCAAATTTAAAAACCAAAGTAAATTTAAATTTTTTTTTTTTTTTCCCCACTAATCGCGAATAGTTTCGCTAACATACCAGGTTGGGAACAACGCTAAATATCAAATTTTAATAAAAAATACTATGATGGAATTAAAAATATTATTAACCGATTCTGATATGATCCAATTATTCGTTCAATCGAATGAATCGATCATTGCGGAAAGTCGATTATTCGAGTGCGCAGCCCTGGGAGGACGTGCGCGGACTCCGATAAACTACTGTCCTCGAATCCGCCCACATCCGCCGTTTGCATGATTTACATTTTTAACCGCAAAATTAACTTTGCAAATTAAACGTATGTAAGGCTGTTCACTAACGATAAGCAAGCCATTTTTACAACAAAAAAAAACCAATGGGAACATTCGGATCGATAAGATACGTGTACAACAAACATGAATAGCTACATGGCTAGGATAAAGCGGTCGTTGATCGATGATCCTATATTTTCCAACCGGTTTGGTTATTCATATATGTTTCAATGTGAAGTAATAGAAATTAAACCGGTCAGTCGTGGATAAGATTTAGGTAATATGATGAGCAAAATGATAACAGCAGAGAGCAATAAAAATATTTTTAAATTAACAAAGGTAATTCAGGTTGTTTTAAGGAATCCCTACTTTTTACTTTATTTGCCAGGTTTCTTAGAAAAAATGAATTGCTTAAGTCCAACAAAATTTCAAGGCATTAATTTGTGTTTTTAGCGGAGAATTTTTTGGGTAGATTTTTTTAAAGTTCTGGATATATATAGAAAATGGTGTTTTTTCCCATTGATAAATTTTATAATTTATTTTTCTTATATTAATATGTAACATATTTAAGGGTATGGTTTTCAATATATATTTTTTATTATTGTTTAAATTTAGTATAAAATCGTTAAATTCATTGGTCATTTACAATGATCTTTGTATCTAAAAGTTAAGCTTACAATCCCACGCTGTATACTCCGTATATGATATAAAGTATTCAGATCGGGTCATTTCGAATTTAAGCTATCGAAAAGTGATTGAAATATTTTAAAATATTACTTTGGTACTAAAACAAATATATTAAAAATAAAACACAAGAAAATTTACTAGAACACAGAACATAATATAAAAGCTTTGTTTTAAAAAAAAAAAAAAAAAAGCAGATGACCAAAATAATTATGATAAAAATCTTATCTCGAAAATTTTTAGCTATGATGATATTTAAAAAAATCAAATTAAAATAAACTTTGACAAGTTGTTTAGAATATTCATTAATTTCAAAAGAAAATAGCGATTCGCGTCTTGCTTAATTTAAATATATAAATTAAAATTGTACGTTGTGATATAAAAAATATTCAATTTCATTTTCCAAACATGTTTTTGAACATTGACAAATTATCGAATATTTAAAAAAAAAAAAAACGTTAGCATAAACGCGATGTGTGTAAATAACGGTTAATATTTCTTTGTGTTGTGGGATTGCTCAACAGGTCGCAAAATCTATTTTTCACGTGGAGAATTTTTCTTTGCCATATTATAAAAAATATTACCTATGAATTTTATGAATTGCCGTTTAACTCACGTAATTCATTTTGTTGCTAATGCGTGTTCATTGTTAACAGAGAATTTTCCCACATTCATTTACAAAAATACTATAAACTTCTTATTGGTCTATAATTGTTCACAATTCGAGAGAATTCAGTTTTTTACATTTTTTGTAATTCAAGGAATCGAACCTTGCATCTCTTGTTGAGTAATAAGCTCTTGTATCAGCGCTGACCCACAAACTAAATCTGTGAAATATTATTACCTAATTCATATAGTTATGCTAGTAAAATCAATTACCAAACATAATATATATTTTGTATCGTTTTATGTACACAACTTAATAATTTTGAATTTTTTTACATAACTCGAATAGTAGATATTTGATATCACTTCTGAACCACCAAAAAAAAAAAATACAAATAACTAATTTATTTTTTTTAATTACAGGACACGTGTATAGTATCCGAAAGCAGATTATTTTGTGGAGAAAGTTGTGGTAATTAAAACAGACACGGATCAAAATTCATCGAAGCCCAAGCTAGTAGAATGAACAACACCTCATGTATATTTAATATCCAATAACCATTAAGGTGAGCCAGCCTAAAGGGGGGCATAAACCAGGATGGACTCCTGGGCTTTGGTTAACTTATTGAACCCCGTTTTCTTATGGGATGACCTTTTTACCAAAATGTACCACATAGCATTTTAAATGTTGCCAATACCACGGAAGGATGTCATCACTGTTGTAATAATAATGATATTAATCACCATACTTATGTTATTCTCTTAGAGTAAAATGCTAATAATTCACACGTTTCAAGTCTCCCGTGGTGCGAAAACTAAATTAACAATAGTAGGTATCATTCTAACAAAAAATACTAATTAATGATTCATTTTTGTTGCCATATGAAACATTTGTATATAAAATTAAATGCATATCAAAGAATTATTACAAATCTATCGAAAATGTTATCTTACGTCACGGTTCATTCAGTAATCAATCTAGGCGGAGAATCCGGTTTGGATTCAACTGCCGGGGTGATTCCCAAGATGTCATTCGAAACAGATCAGGAATTTCCCGATGTTTATCAAACATGAAACATAATCGACATTTTTCCATTCCAGAAACATGTTGGACATCCATCACGCTTGCCCGTGAGAGGTTGAACGGAAAGATTTTGCCCGACTTGCTGCATGTACAAAAATTTCTGCCTTAAAAAATACAGAAAGACACGGAAAACATGTTGTAGTTGTTTTTACTTGAAATTTAATCCATGTTATAAGTTATATAATATTCTTAAATAATTAATATTACTCCTCGTATATTTTAAAAACTCTATAATAAGCACCTGTACTTAAAAAACAAAATAATGTTTTTCGGTTAAATAAAAAAATAGGCATTATAGTCTTTAAATTACCTAAGACAGGCGTGGTCTAAATTGGATCAGTTCGGAATTCATGTGCCAGAGTTGGAAGCGAACTGGGAAATGAGTCAACTGTCCTACCGGCAAGATGAAGCGGTCTGCCCCATGACAGCTCCCATCCCGCTGCCGGTGTATGGCCAGCTTTATTTTATCCAGGATAAATGTGGTACTACCAGCTGATGATCCCGTATTCTCTCGGGGAATCCCAAAGTTAAGATGACGTCAGTCGAAAGAAAATAAAATGTACGGATAGGGTGCGCGCACGTGAGTTGCACCTGTAAGCACAAAGCTAATTTCAATCAGGTTCGAGGCATGCATTTTAATGCATTCCTGTAACGAATAGAACTATTTTCTGATTTGTTTATTTTCAATCAAAAAAAAACTAATAATGTGGTTATACATATCGTCGCACATTATGATAAAAGTTCCAATGAAATGTTGAAAAATAACCACAGATTGAACGTTGAAGTTATTTTATAAATATTACACCCACCCTATAAGAATATCACATATTAACTTTCGCTTTACCATTATTGAATTCAAATATTACTAACATCCGCGGTAAGGCTTTCTTGTTATAATATTTAGTTTTATCGCCCGCATTTGCGCCATTTTCCCCAGGTTTTCGCAACTTTGTACATTCGCATCGCGAGGAGCGGCGTATTTTCACATTTCCGAATGTAGGTTAGATAAATCCTCGGGGGGTGTTGCGGCAGCGGCGGAGGTCTGTTTAAATTAAAATAATGAATTTAAAATGCAGCCTCCAAAACAGACGCGGCTGCGGGACACTCGGGCGCCTCATCAATTTTAATATTGGGAAGTCCACGCGTGACCGCCATTGACAAAGCATGGCGTATAAGGAAAAAAATATTTGAAAATGGCGCCGGCATTAAGGCAGTTGCTTCCAGCCTTTTAATTGCCTCCATTACCAAGGCAGTCCATTACCTGACGAAATCGTGTCATTTAATTAATTTAATTGTCACTTTATTTTTCTATGTCGAAAGTTAATTTTTTTTACAAAGCATTGAAAACACTATAAATTATATATTTTTATTTTTTATTATTTTATTAACGTTCATTTTCAGAGTAAAATAAAATCTTGAAGATGTTGAAAAATTGGATAAAATGACGACTTTTCAAAACCGAAGTTTGTTAAAGTTTTTTTTTTTTTTTAATTTTTAAATTAACAAGACGCACATGGTTTATATATTTAATCTTTCAATTCCAATTGAAAAAAAAACTTTTAAATGTTTAGGATTCTTGGAAAATGTACCGGACGAATCTCCAAATTCCTACACTTCAATCGGAAAATCACATCTTTATCATATTGATAGTAAATTTATAAGAAATAAAAATATATTGTGTTCGGAAGAAGGGATGTATCAAACTTTTTGCATTTAAATATTTTTGATTGGTGCAGTCGATTTTTCGCAAAAAGGACTAGAAAATGATCAACTCGATTATGGGACCAAGACCCTTAATAAGTGGCGTTCTATATTTTAATATTAAATTTTAAATTAAAAAAAAAAAAAAACCACAATTTTGAATTGAAAACTCGATTCGTCGGCAGTCGCTGCTTTCGCTGTGGAATCCAATTATGGATACATTCCTTCAATAGATATTAAATTATAATTTTAGTAAATTAACTATGAGTATGAATCGAATAATCCATTCAGAGAAAGAAATTATTCTATGAATATATCATAATGTATTCATGTAATGGTAATATAATTGAATATGGTGTTGAATCGCAGCATATCCGGTTACGTCGTTTGCTAAATTTCACTTAAAATTTTGCAAATGAAATTAATTCCATTGCATCAGAGCAGATTTAGATCGCTTTTTTTTTAAGAATGACCGAACTTCGTTTCATATTCGTCTACTGAACTTCATCTAGTTCCCCAAAGCAAACGATACCACTTCTTGGTGTATACTGACTAGAACAATCCGTTAGGGTTTGCTGAGGGAAATAAAACGATCGTATTATAACATATTATACAATTCAGTAGCTATTAGAATTTTTACTGTGTATTATAAGAATGATGCTGTTGGAATCCACGATTGAGGTTTAATCGGAGATCAGACCCTTTGATAGCTTCTGCTCCGCGAAGTTCAGCAAACTTCCTGGGAGGGGCCAATGCTGAACCCTCGGCAGTCCATCGAGACTGCGAGACGCTGCTGTGATAAACTGGCCGAAGTACGTTCTCGTATAACTTGAGCACTTGATCCCTCTCCATTATCAAATCGTTATCAAACCAGACTTGCCAGGAGGAGTATTATTTTAAATTTATAAAATAAATGTAAACCGCGGTGCGTTAGCAAAAAAGCAAATACTTTTATCGAGTGTTTATTTCATATTATTGGCAACATTTTTTATTGTATTTTAGGGCGTAGATAGAGATATAAATACTGTTGCATTTGTCTAGAATCACTGGCGATAATCAAGAATTTGCGATGAGCTACACGCTACAGCTGTACAGATATATCGGCTCACTTTTGGTTTAAAAGAATACCCTTCATCTCATACATGACGAAATAAAGAAAATAGACAAAACATATATTTTTCACCCACAAGTACAACCTACATACATACAAAAATCAATTGTGTACTCGTATACAATGGATGGATTTTTCAGCACTTTACCGCCGTAGAGATGTTAGAACTTGCGTTAGTATATGACGTCAGCATTTAACAATCCGTAAGATTAATAAAGTTGCCTTATTTTGAAGCTCGTCATTGCGATTTTCATCCTACCGCATTTACCGCAATCGGACATTTTTGTTGGTGTGATTGAGATTTCATTAATTTTAATTATATATTACATTTAAAAAAATGTGTGCGCACATGTATAATATTTACCTCAAATAACTTACACATTCATAAAAATATATGAACCGTACTAATCGTCAATTCAGACGCTTCGTTTATAGAAACTGAAACATTAATTCGAAAAAGGTTGCAAATGGTGAAAAAAAATATCATTTAACATAAGCACATATTAGTTTTTTTTTTAATCAAAAGTTTTTGTTGTATCAGTAATTCTGTTGTATAGAAATAATGAAAATGTTGTTAAACGTCAAAATATCAAATTTAAAATAAGAATAAAACTCTGTGGTGAGCATAGACTAAAATGAAAATAGCATTTCCATTCTCAGATGTACCAACATGTGCGCATCAATTATGAGTATGTTCAACGACCTGGCTGAGAAGAGAATTAAAATTAACGAGCGATAATTCACGGCCACCAAAATTTTTCACTTTGTATTTTGGCTAGCCTGTCTGGGAAAGAAACGCATTTGTCTATTATTCAGAGAGTACCAAAATTAATTATATCAATTAAATGATTATCTTATTACGGATCAATTATGAGGGATCGTCATGTTTGTCGAGTGTTTATACCGCGGCGGCCGCGACGCTCGTAAAGGTCAACCGCTGACCAGTCCGGCGACGACTGCCATAAAGTTGGCAGCACTGAGGACCATTTTATTGTTTATGTAAATATAGAGTAGGATAACAAGTGCGCTGGTCGAATGAGAAAACCCAACACGACGTGTTTTTTTAGGACCATTTACAGTATTTTGGGTTTTCGGAGTATTCTATTAATAAAAGTGAGAAGGGTGTATCAATCAACATATTCAAGATTAAATTTGCTCAGTCAAAACAGATTTTCAATAAATATTATAAGATTTGCGAGGAAGCGCTACACGAGCAAATGAAAATAATTTTATTAATTCGTACTACGAAATACTTGATCAGATGTTGATTCAATTGGGAATATGTATAATAAAACTAATATTAATTATTCGCTGTATTTCATAGACGTTTATTCAAACATCGTTTCAAATTAATCGAAATAATATAAAAAACCTTCAAATGGTTGTGTACTTAAGTCGTTCTGTGAAATGAAATACTCCTATGAGAGTAATCAAATGTTTCATATTAATCATAATAAAATATTATGTAGCATATAGCTCAAATTGTATATCTTTGAACGTGGTATATTTCGTATAAACGTAACAATATTGTATGATTCGGACTACGTACTTTCTGCAAAATATTGACACCAAGTATTATTGTAACAAAATCAGTGCAAGATTATGTAAAAAAAATTGACTATTTAACGTATATGACTATCTATTAATATTAATAGCTTACAAAATTGGACAATCAACGAGTAATTAACATACATAAAATTATTATCACCCAAAAAATATTCGGTTGGCGTGTGTGTCGCTGCCCATTCGGAGATACGACGCGTCTCGGGTACGCGATCGCTTCTTAATAACGATAAAATTGTTGACATGACCTTACCAATATCAACTCCTCAAAAGTAGGCTCACACAAAAATGTTTCTAAACAGGTTTAAGTTTATCTCGTACAAGACTTCGACACTATCACAGAACGATCGACAACTCCGTGAACCGTCCTGAATCTGACATCGCGCTCTCGCGTACACAATTAAACATTTATAACATACAATAGCATTATCAAACCGGCAATCACAATTAAAACGAGCAACATCGTAAATAAACCGACCTGTTATATGCATCTCAGAAGGTGACAGTTGATGAATCTCAAAGTTACTAACAGTCAACAACAACACTGGCACTGAATATACTACGCGGACAGAACACAAATGATGTAATCAACACGTCCGGCGTTCACAAAGCAAAGAAAAACACACGGAACAAATCACGTTTGATAATAAAAAAAAGTAGCGGAATCACGGGAAACGAGCCACCAGTGTCGCGTCGCGGACGCTGCTTGTTTTGAATCGAGCGGCGTGGCCGAAAAGAACTTATTTATGTAGTGGCAGCACTCGCTGCACTTATCGCTGGCGGCTGTCTCTCCTAAACAACATACGAAGAAGACGTGGCTCGACCAAACTCTAACGAAAAAACCTTGTTTATATGCTCAATACGTTTTTTTTCCTGTGCGTATATTTTGTTTATTATTATAATAACTTATTACTTATTCACACATAAATATGAAATTCATTATTTTTGACAGAGTACTTGGTGGAATTCCATTTTAATATTTTTGAGTAAAATACTTGATGATTAGGCACATTAGTTCATACATAGAAGATGATTTAAAGAAACTCTCAGAAAAATATCATCGTGATTTGTATGGGATTTGAACCCACATCCCCTGGCTTACATGGCCTAATCATATTAGTAATAATATAATAAACCCGTAATGGGTAATAAATACACATAAAATCGACATATGTAAAATACTTGAGGGATTTCTCTGTTTGATAATGCCAACTTGAAAGGTTGGCAAAACCGGTCACATATAAAAACGAACATGTGGAAAATCACTCAAGTATTTTACTCAAAAATATCACAAATAAATACATAAAATAATTAAATTTTTAACAATATGCTAATTTTTCATACTCTTTAATGCCAGTGTACAATATTTTGGAAATCGATTCACACATTAAACGATAAGAAAAAAAATGGATTTTTTTTGTTACGACACTGGCTGTATTCGAATCCGCAATCGATTACTTTAGTATTATATATACAGTAAACCTGTATGGGGAAAAAATGCGGATAGGATTGAAAATAATCATAGGTTTAATAATATAACGGCATGGCAATTATTATTTAAATGGTTTTACTCATTTTTGGATGAGATTTTACTTTGTGTAATACGCATACTCACTCCCATATTTATTTTACTTCTCAAAACACACTCAGTTTAATAAGTTTTTTATATATTAAAAGTCAGTATGTATATTATAAAACAAACAGTCGAAATATACAAGTTATCAGGCACATTGTGAAAGTATTCTAATTAATATTGTTTTTATGGGTAGTCAACTTTTTCCAAACAAAATCGAAAAAATCCAGCTTACTTTTTTTGGATTCTTCTATTTTCTACATCATTTTTGTAATAGTTAAAGATATGATTAGGCACATTAGTTCATACATAGAAGATTATTTAAAGAAACTCTCAGAAAAATATCATCGTGATTTTTGTGGGATGTGATACGTAATGGGTAATAAATACGCATCTGATTAACGTCCAATCCAAAAAATAGACATAATAGTTAAAGGCTGAAATATGTTCACTGAACCCACTGATAAGTATTGCATTAATATATTTTTTAAATAAATATAATTGTGAAAATAATAGTTAAATATTTTGTGACTACAATAGTAATATCGATTTTTCATTGAAAGGTTACTTAATTAATTGTTGAAACGTTCTTTTACTTTTGAGGCGTCTCTCATACACTGACTTAAAGGCCATGAGCGTCGCTGTGATTGGTGAGACTGACAACACTCGACACGCCAAACTTTGATTCGCGTATTCGTGAAAAATACAACAAAACTTCTCAATTTAACGACACGGGATGTAAACACATTGTGCTGTGACATTGAATTTTCCGTGAATATTCGAGTTTTATAACAAGCATTTAACTAAATGACAGTGAACAAGTTAAAATGTTATTTTTGAAGATGTGTTTCATTGTCATGTTTCCGCCATGAAATAAATCGTAAGTTCGTAATATTTACATTCCTACCATTTTATTTTCATCGAAATTGCTACCTACCGGGATTTCACATTTATGATTATTCTTACATGTTGTAGATGTTGATGAGTAATTCGACTTGTAAAGAAATAAATGCACACGTATCAACCTATTTATTTGTAGGTATCAACATATAATAATGTTACCATTTCTAGACAGCAGCTCTTTGCAAAGAAATTATTTATAAATTAAATTTACAAAATATTTTAAAGAATCTTGTTTAGTTAAAATACGAAGTGAAAGTGCGTTAATCATCAACATATATAATTATTTTCAAATATTATTAACATCGTTGAATATCTAACCTTTTAATTTTATAAAATCTGCATGTTTAAACATAATGTATATCTGTATCTTCGAATACTTCTGGTTAAAAAATAAATTGTTATAAAATCTGATAAGATCAATAAAAAAACGTTTTATTTGTTTTAAATGGCTTGATTCGATACCAGCAAATAATCCTAGCAAGTTATCTATTATTTGTAACAAATTAAAATAAAAAATTGATATCTAATATTTTGTTATGGTTCCTGATAAATTATGTTTGAGAACCACTGGCCAACATAGGGATTTTTAAAACTTGTACTGAACGCTCCCAGTAATGAGCTGGCTTGGTAATTAATGTGACTCACGAGCTTGAGGACAAACGAACAAAGCCACCAACACTCAATCGTAGTTTTACAACCACGCGATGACGTCACGAGAAGCAATTCTTTCTTCACTCTTAAAAACTATTTCAGCTGACAATAACATCTAAAAATAACAGCTTTCGCTTTGTTAAGCCATTGTTTCGACTCGTCAAAATAAAAATATAGTTAAATCGCTTTTCACTAATACAGAATCGTACAAACTAAAAATACGGTTCATCTGGATTGTTCTGCTGTTTGATGCATACGTGTGACGTTTATTTCACAATAATGGATGTTTATATCACACATGACGTGAATAAATTAACGAAATAAAATAGCGCAACTCACGGTGCAACCGCATTATCTTGTGTGCTTAATTTTATCTTGAAAAATTATATTTAAAATAATACAAGCATTAAAGTCATCGAAAACTTTTGCAACCTATGCGTGTAAAGAAGAATTCGTGTGTCGAAATAAAACTTGATAAAGCTTTAATCGCGAATTTAATCAAAAAAATACGTAGTTCTGTATTTCAAGGTATACAAGGCTTACATGATTAACCTTCGATGTTAATTAACTAATGAGACGAGTGTTGTACGTTTGGTAGTTTTCGGAAAACACTGACTAGCTTCGCCAGCTCTTCATATTGTTAAATAAATATAATATATGAAATCAATATATCACATTACAATATTTTGGTACTGCAATACGATAATGGTGCAATTATATTATCTAAAATCTATATTATGAAATAGCAATTATAAAACTGAATATTGTAGATATACCCGATGGCAATTAGAAAAAATCCATGACGTCACATTTCCAGTGCTTGGAAGGAAAGAGACGGAACTATACGAGTGAGTGAAATGCAACCATCAACGATCACTACGCCTTTATACCATTCGCATACAGATGTTTTTTTTTTAGAGTACTTGGTGGAATTCAATTTTAATGTTAATTTTTATTGGTGACCGGTTTCGCCAACCCTCCACGTTGGCATTGTCAAACTAAGTGAGAAACCGGTCACCAGTAAAAATTAACACGTGGAAACATCACTCAAGTATTTACATTTTCCATTTATTTTATAATTGATGGTACATACAAGCTATTGATATATTTTCTTACCAAGACTGGATGTTAAATTGTAAAACAAATATTGATATACTTGCTAAGTAATTTTTATGAATTTTACCATTATTATTAAAACGGTAGATTTACTTTCTAAATACTTAATGTGATATTGTATAAATGTTTAATTCAACCCATGCAGCTACATTATATTTTCCTGTTTTATTCCCGATTCCAATCTTTACAGCATCATCGCGTTCGATATAATACATTCGTTCTGCAAAGTGTATTAATCAATGGATTTTCCCAATAAACAAAATATTATCCCCAGTTAAATAATTTATACAATTCATGCACTGGGGCTACGGAGAAGACAGTATCGGCTCACGATTTCTTTTATGGTGTCTTCAACTGACATTTTTTACGATTGTAAATTCCCAGATAATTGCAAATTTACAAGTAATATATTAATTTCATGCTCCGAGGCTTGGAAGAAGACGCCATCGGCGCACAATCTCTCATCGAATATTTTAAACTTACTTTTTTTCACATTTATATACTATAATACAAATGTACACCGAGAGTAAGCCATGGCCGCATAATTCCGCTGAATAAATTTGCATTTTATTATTTCTAGAGAATTAATACAAATAAGAGATTTATTTCGTGATTTGAGGTTTGGGACAATACACAATCGGCGCACGATCTCTATCCTATTATATTCAGCTGACATTTTTCACGATTGAAATTCCTAGAATCCTGGCTGCCTTCGCGAACTGATCTCTTAAAAATCACAATTCTGCAGAACACAGTCGTAATAATTTATAACGCTCCGTGAATAATTCATATTTTACTGCATGAAAATTTCATACTAATCGTGGCTTTATCTCAATCTATATACTTTACTATAAAGAACAATATATTGTTCAGCACAGCCTCTCAACCTGTAGCTCGCGGACTCCGGTTTGTACTCTAGTAATTAATTTTTTTTTTTAAATAAACTTCATCGAACTTCGTAATGAATCTCCCAACTCATTTTCCACGTGTAGAATTTAATTTGCATGTTTCTCTCCGCGTTGGCTTCTAGCGCCGCTGGCGGCCGCAGTATTACAGCAATGTGGCCCTCGGTCGAGACTTCAAGGGTAGCATGGAATGGCAGTAAACCACCTTCTTTTAATAGCTGCTGTCCAGTCCTCGGCAGCTCTGCTCCACACTCCGTGGCCTTCCCTCTCTCACGTTTTACCTACTACCACCTGAGATCTTATATTATAATGGGTTTACGATTGAATCATTCTTACAACTTTTAAAAAGCTGCAAGTGTACTGAACACATTGAGAATTTTTACAAATATATATTTTTTTGATCTTCATCAAGTGGAGACTGTTTCACTGAGCATACACTCATGCTGAGCCAATGCTTATGGTTTTCTTATGGAGAATAGTATACACCGCAGTTTTATATTGGAAAGAAAAGTCTGCGTATTGCTGCTGCCCAATAGCATTATTATATAATCATTTCCTTACAAAGCTCTGGCGTTTACATCTGATACTTCTTCTGCGGCAGAGCACATCTCTCCACAATTATTCCAAGTCCACTACTCCATTACCGATCCTTTACACACGCTCAGGGTACAGAATGGCAGCCACTCACAAGCAACATAATGGGGAGAGCGTGGAGGATTATTTTATTTAAATAGATTTAATTATAAAAACTCGTGATTTTCAATCACCCCTCCCTCCTCTCTCCAGGTGGCTTACAGACTCCTTAAATTATCTTATTTTGGATGTCTCCCGTTCACGGAGATAACACAAAACGCTATCAACTAATTTTTTTTATGGTGTAAATTTTCGATTCCGACCCTTAATAGCTTATTGAACTGGTGTTTTTTTATTTAATGAAATAATTTTACTCGTGTTCATATAGTTTTCTTTTTATTTACCCACACGAATAATGAGTCACTGTAAAGCTAAGATATATATTGCGATAAGGTGCATCGACTCTGACGTCATCAGACCTATCGCAGTCTGCTTCGGAAATGCCTGCTGGCTCACGGATGACGTGGGCTGCATTTGGTAAAGACTAAAGAGTCCGTCATTGCATGCACAGCAAACACGGAGAATCCCCTAATTCTTAAAACCATACCTTGAAACCCCACGTCGGCGTTGAATTACCACCAAACCACAGGGCCAAGTCGACCCCATGAAACGGGAGAATAATCTGAGCAACCCGAGATTGACTTATAGCAAATATTTCTTGCTGAGCAAATCTCAGTGTTTTCTGAATCTCAGTGACTTTAAATTACTTAAAAATAAATCGCCTTCAGCGGTAAAACAGGCGTGAACCTACTCGGAATCGAATCGACGAACTTTTGGTCGAATAATCCAGCTGAAAAAAAATATCTTCGTACGAAAAATTACGGCCAACCGGAAGCCAGGTTTCTGACTGAAACTGAAACTGATCGATCCCTGAGACTAAACCAACAAGCCAACATAGCATAATCCATATATTTATACTAATTTACTTGTCGTTCGGATAAACAAAAAGGCTGGCCAGGGACTCGTCTGGCTGAAGAGTCCGAATCGGCGAGGCCTGGCAGAGAAGCCACTCAGAAATCACTCAGCCAGCTAATCAAATTATAAATATGTGCATAAGTTTTATAAAATGACCTTAATATAATTGTACAGAATAAGCTAGACTTTATTATCATGATGATCCGTAATGTTAAATTTTTGAATACACAAATGAAAATTGGCGGATTTCCTGTACAATTATGTACTTCCCATAAAAGGCGTTTTTTTAAAAAATAATTTTTATCATAATTACACGCTGTTAGTGTATATAAATTTATATTTTGTAGGAAAACCAAAGTGTAAATAAGACGTCAAGTGTGGGCTATTTAGAGATAAGCATGGAATAAATAAATAATTAATCATTGATAACTAATAAAGGTAATCTCAATTTTTATACCCAGCAAATAACCCAAGTACCGAGTACAAGTTCGGTGACTTGTGCACCCGCTTTCAATTGCAATTTTTTTTATTAATCTAAGTGTTGTAATCAAAGTAAAACTGACGATGATAACTTTTTTTAATTTGATGTTGATGATGAATATTTTTTTCCATTCATTAATTAGTACTTTAACCTCGAAAACCAGCAGGGCTACGAGGAATAAAAGACAATAATTTATTTTTACTTTTACAATGAACCTCTGACAAATCATGAGTCTGTTTTGTTCGAGTAATAAATATTTTAAATTATCCTCACAAAAATAATGAAACATTGTACTTCTTACACTTGACTATATCAACATTTCATGCTAATAGGTTATTTAATTAACTGAAAGAGATTAGAAAATATGTATGTGTGTGTGTAGTCAGATGACTGCATACTGTGATATTATTCTTCTTCTTCTTCTGAAGCCTGTCTTCATTGAAGGTTGGTGACCATTTCCTCAAACATATTCTTATCCTGGGCCAGTCTCACCGATTCGGTCGCACTTCCGACTTCCAGCCACTAGCGTAAATTCTGCATTTACATAAACTTCCTTCTTCCAATGCCCCTCTATGCTTCGAGGATGCTATATTTACTGTTACAAAAAATGAGGCCAAATCAGAAGACCTTCCGCGTCTTTAACAACGTCAAGAGTTCCCTTTCTTTGCGCATTCTGTGCAAGACTCTTTCATTTGTGACGCGGTCAACTCATGGTATCTTAAGGATTTTTCTATACAGCCACATTTCAAATGCCTCAATTCTTCGCACAGTAGCTGTCTTGAGTGTCCAAGCTTCGGCTTCACAAAGAAGAACTGAGACGACATAACATTTGGTGAATCTCCAACGAGATTTCAGGGTTATATCTCTTGAGCATAGTACTTTCCTAAAATTATTAAATGTACTGCGCACTGTCTCAATCTTCACTTTAATTTCCTGGTCCGGATATCAGTTCTCAATCAACCAGCCGCCCAAATACCTAAATCTTTTAAGTCTTTCCACTACTTTGTTGTCTATGTAGATATTAAAGTTATAGTGATATTATTACAATTGTTAATTTAAAATGATATAAGAGAGACTGCACGCCCGTACGCATCATTAAAACGTCACGCTTTTATTCCTGAGAAAGTTTAGACATAAATATATCTTTTTATTACGAGATAAGATTGTATGCGACATAAGAAATATACTATGAAAAGTATAAAACATGACGAACGAATGTGTGATAACATAGCCTAGACCATAGGTGGCCAACCCATGGCACGCGTGCCACGCGTGGCACGCGGGCGTTTATTTTTGGCCCACTGAGCATATGCAAACATTTTTTTTTTATTTTACATAAAACCACCATTAGAATATTCCATTGAGCGTAGTTCGTATCATATCATATATATGGAAATATCTCAGTACATTGATTCAACTATCGTGGCAATTTCTTTGTGTTAACAATCACAAATTTAAGCTGATTTTAAAAAGCGAGCACGTCGATTTCGCGTAGATTCTCGTGAGCGTGAATGCGGGATACCGTGGGGAAGGGAGGGAGGGGTGCGGGGCGGGTTGCTGGGCAATCCCCGGCTATCGTGCAAAGTCCAGTTCGCAGGTAGCTTGCAAAGTGCGTGGTTGTTTATTTAGGCTTAGTTAGACAGAAATGGCGTCAAATAGTAAAAACCTTGGACCAATTAAGAGAAGATTCACCGAAGAACACAGAAGTTTTCAAGACAGATGGAGTATAAACTATTTTTTCGTGGAATTTAAATCAAAGCCAATATGCTTGATATGCAATAGTTCTGTTTCTGCATTAAAAGAGTATAGTATTAAACGTCATTACGAGGCTAAGCATGCAAATAGGTTTGATAAGTACGAAGGGCAATTTCGACAAGACCAAGTTAATTTATTAAAAAGAAAACTTTTTGCACAACATCAGACATTTACTAATATGACTGAAAACTCAAAATGCTATGTAAAAGCTAGTTATGCAATAGCCACGATACTTGCAAAAAAATCGAAGCCATATTCAGATGGTGAAATTGTTAAGGAATGTTTGGAGAGTGCCGTTGAATTTATGTGCCCAGAAAAGAAAACAGACTTCTCAAAAATAAGCCTGTCTCGTCAAACTATTACTAGGCGTGTGGACGACATTGGAAAATATATTGAAGATAATTTGAAAAATCGAGCATCCAAGTTCATATTTTATTCTCTAGCATTGGATGAAAGCACAGATCTAACAGATACCGCCCAAGTGGCAATATTTATTAGAGGTGTTGATGTCCATTTTAACAAAACAGAAGAATTAGCGGCACTGTATCCACTTAAAGACACCACTTGCTCACAAGATTTCTTAGGAGCTGTTACATCGACATTGAATCGTTTATCTTTACAACTCGACAACTTATCGGGCTTAGCAACAGATGGTGCTCCAGCAATGGTTGGTAAACACAATGGCTTAGTAAAATTGATTGAAGACGAGGCCAGGAAAGTTGGTAATACTTCGATGCTAAATTTTCATTGCATTATTCATCAGGAAAATTTATGTTCCAAGTCCCTTAAAATGGATCATGTCATGAATGTGGTCATCAAAACAGTAAACCTTATTAAGTCGAAGGGGTTGAATCACCGTCAGTTCCAAGAGTTTCTTAAGTCTTTGGATTCAGACTATAATGACGTTACATTTTATGCAGAAGTAAGGTGGCAGACCCGTGCCAAAATGTTGAAAAGAGTTTTTGCTTTGAAGCAAGAAATACAATCATTCTTCGCAACCAAGTCAAAACGTATCCCGGAATTTGAAGACAAGGAGTGGGTTAGAGACTTTGCATTTCTGGTCGATATAGTTAGCCATCTAGATATTGTTAATACTCGTCTACAAGGGAAAGATCAACTAATCAATAACATGTATGATCATATTTGCGCATTCCAAATGAAACTTGGGGTTTGGGAACAACAGTTAAGGGCAAAAATCTACACTCATTTTCCTACATTATTATTGGAGCCAGACGTCACACAAATAGCGACTGATAAATACGCTTCGTTGATATCAGACTTGAAGCTGGAATTTGAAAACCGATTTCAAGATTTTAAAAAGCATCGCATGCTTTTTGCTGCATTTGCAACGCCATTCTCCGTAGATGTGAATTCATTGCCAGGATTTTTACAAATGGAACATTGTGAAATGTATTGTGATACACAGTTAAAGGAGAAATTCAATCAAGTTGGTTTGGAAGAGTTTTACAAAACATATTTGGATAAGGAGAAATATCCTGTAATATATAAACATGCTCTTTTGATGATTTCGCTGTTTGGAAACACTTACACGTGTGAACAGCTTTTCACTAGAATGAAGCACATCAAATCTCATACAAGATCACGCATCACTGATGACCATTTGGAAAACTGTTTGCGTGTAGCGACAACATCAATCGATCGATATTAACATTGATGCACTTGCTCTTGACAAACAAAATCAGACGTCTCATTAAAATGTAATATATTTTGTTTATTTTTATATACAAATAAAATTGTATCTTCTATAAAAACACTATATTTCTTGCTTGCTTTTTATATTAACACGTTGACTGCCGCTACGAATTATCTCATCCTTGTTTACTTGCCATTTTTGTGCAGCTACGATTAAACTCGGAATAGTGCTAATATCGATAGATGGCCTCTGGGAAATGAAAAAAAAATCAATGCTGGCTTGCATGAACAGAAAATTTTGCTTTTTGATGATAACCATGCACTAAAATGAGAGTTTTTAATAATATAATGCCAATCAAATTGTCATTTTCAACCAGATTTTTGAAAATTACAATGACAGTCAACGTGTTAAATGAAATTTTGTCGTCCGGCCCAGTAGGCAATCCCATTTCTTCAATTTGGCCCGGTAGCTAAAAAAGGTTGGCCACCTATGGCCTAGACGTTTATAATCTCAACCAGCAACATTCAAGGATAGGCCGAATCAACTCCTCAAGCTCTCACTCCACAAAATTTTTCTTCATTGACAACTTGAAAGCATGTCTTTGTGTATTTTTTATTGATCTATTAGATATGTAGTATTCTTCGTAATATCCCTGCATACTTATGAAAGAATGAATTACATTGTCAATGTTCAGACAGCTTTCCCCGCTATGTATCAGTGGCATGCAGTAAACAAAATGCAAAAACCACCGCTTGCTTAAAATATATTTTCTCATATTCTGTTTAAATTTGTAGTAAAACACAACTTATTTTATATCCTTATATTTACAGTAAATATATAATTCTTTGCACTCTACTGCTACATATGACCTTGGTCCTTTCCCCCATGGTCAATGGTTCACTTTTATGAGAATTTTACTAATAATAATACTGAAAATAACATCTAATCATCAATGAATATTGACATTTGCTATCAATCTTTATTGCTTTGTAAATATAAGATGTCTGATTAAGATAAAAATGTAGTTTTTGGTTGTAATGACAAACAAAGTGGCTTATCTACATCCTGATCTTATTAAACCAATACTGTGAAAAATAATGAGGTACATAGAGGACAGTTTGTTTATTTTATCCATGTATGGGAATTCTTTATGCGTCATATAAAAGCAAAATATACATTGATTACGATATTTGAAAACGTCAATTTCTTTGAGTTATTTTTCATATAAAATTACTACTCAAGTTTTACGCCTTTTACAAGAGTAGTGCAGCTAATAATGAAAGCATCACAACCGAAACATCTGAATAACACACGGGGGTGCACATTTTTAACAAATCACCAAAATTTTACAATGAATTTTAATACAACCACATTCTCTTGTGTATCAAACTATAAATGATAGGAAATAAAACAATAATTTCGATTAAGTCCAATTTATTGCATAAACACAGATAATTACAGTAATAAATTATGACAGTTATTAGTTAATCGCTATTTTATACCAATAAGCTGATTCGGCCTCGTTCAGGAACTTCCTAAACATCAATGTAAGAATACTAAATCTAGTGATACAAGTCAAACGGAAACCTTTGTATGTTCCTTACAATAACCATCAACAGTTGTGTCTCAAAAGCATAATGACTACTGACATACGCAGCGCTCGGTCGCTGTTCACTCATGGAATGACTTAAACCAATGGATATTCTTAATTCATACTTTACTGTGTAGTTCTAGGTTAAAGTGATTGACGCGATGGTCATGCAAAAACTAAATCCATACGAGAAACAGATTAAACTGATTCACTTACAAATCAAAACCTGGCTAGTTTCAATGATATTTGAGACAATATTAAACATTAGAAAGTATAACTAATAAATCTGAACAATAATTTAACCAATCACAAAATATATCACGGATTTAGAATCCAAAATAGCGGCAATATGCTAGTTGCATTGTGTGATTTTATAGAGCAAATACATTTAAATTTTTAACAAAATTTTATATTAATATTATGTTATAGTTACATGTATCTAAGTGATTTAAAATTATACATTTCTGGCATAAGTGACGTTGATAAGGATATTTTTTATAATGAGCGAAAAGACAACTGAATGCGGATTTATTTTTAATATTCATCAGTTAGTTCAGCCGTATATTGATAAACCTATGATAAGTATGCCTACAATTATTTCTACTTCGTGAACCACAGAATGCTTCGTTAATAAGAATAAATAATCGTCCCTCGTAACCAATCCAATATTTCTGCTTGTAAACCAATCAAACAATTAAAATATACAAAAGAATATACAAAACTTAAACTAATTGAGGTATGTACAGTACACAATGGAAAAAATCTTGAATAATAATAGTTTTCGACCAAATCTAGAAGGACTCTCAAATTATGGCCGCATCTTAGGCTTTGGAGGTCAAGCAAACGACTGCCTTACACGAAGTCAAAGAAAAGTCCCCATTAAAACTATCCATCCATAGTTGTAACGAGGACTCTTTGATTCTAGCGAACACTTGCAAGGAACAGTTCTGCCGTCGTTTACTTTTCAGAGCCCTTCAATAATGAACGTAGTATTTTATATTTTAAGCCACTTGCAAGAATTAAGTTCTTTAAACCTACTTAACCATGGAAATTTTTTATTAGACAAAGGACATCTAGAGAAAAGATTACACGTATCAAACAATAAATCGAGACTTGTTAAAACTTTGATGTAATTGTAGTTCGTGAGTAAACATTATTAAAAGCATCACTAAAGTTACCGGAGGTACCAATCCTAACATACAAAATCTTTTTGAATAATTCATGAATTTAAAAAGTGTTACATTACAACGATAGTACGAAACCCCGTTTAATGTCTCTACCTTTAGAGTTCGATTTTACAATTCCTGCTATTCTAGAATCTGCGGTCTGGGAGTTGGCTTCGAACGCGCTGGAAGTCTCCATCTATTTTCACTAGATTACAGCAACTAGTCACTAATGAACATGGATTTAGCATGCTAGTATCGAGGACCAACTCTTCCAACAGATCGAAATAACAGTGAATTTGGCTAATAACACTGTGCCGTTGATTGAAAATGATACCTACTATTGATTACACACAATGCTAAGATTTCTAATCCATATAATAATGATATAAAAATATTCACTACTTTAACATCGACTACAGACTCGACTCGCCTTTCCGCTCCTCGAGTAAGTTGACGTCCAATGTATAGACAGGTGGTATGAGTATTCACAGTGTTACTAGCCATACAAATACGCATTAAATTAGAAGCACAGTTTCTTAATGAGAATCGGACAATACCGCAACTTCGCAAACACCCGGCTGGATTCCAAGTATCAATTTAACATTAATAAAAATAAACGCCTCGGGGGCGTACCGAACTTTAACCACAAATGTATACAAGTAGACAAATTGACTTTTATGGCTAAATCTATGAGAACAGAGACAGTATCAAAGTTTCAGACCGTCCAAAAGGGATTGAAATTTTAAAAATATATTCTGAATATGCGAGATTGGAGTATCCCTCTCGAATTATTGCAGAAACAGCCATCAGGGATATAATGGTTAACACGGTGCTATATTCTTGAAATATTCTAATTGTTATACACTCCGGGTAGAGTCCCGCTCGTGCTAGATGATCATACCCGTTTCGCAGATGAAACTCCCGTCTCCTTACTCTTTATACAATATTTCGTAGGGTGTGAAATCACGGAGTACCTCGGGGACAGCGACTATCCCGGTGAGAAGTAAAGTAACCTTATCATTATATAAGTATAGTATTAACTATCAACAAGCTAGATTACATATTAAGTTAATATAAAATAATATATATGAAAAAAAAACAGCAACAATATTTAAAAATAATTCGTAACAATAAAAAAATACAAATCAATAAAAACATTGTGAAATTTGATAATGTTGAAAATGCTATAAAGATTTAAAAACTTCTCGGGTTATGGACTGATTTGATTGTTGGAAAATCCATTAAATCAAAATCAAATGTTAGCTCATACTATTGCGCAAGTATACGATTTCATATCTAATATTAATAAATATTTAAATATGCACTAAATATGCTATTTTTCAGTTATTTTATGACAAGTCTGGAGGACAAACGGGTCACTGAGGCAGCTATAGTACAAAATATGAGATAATATATTTTTAAATTCAGTAATTCTGTGAACTTTTTATAAAATGATGGATAAAATTTAGATTGCGAATACAATAAAACCATATTATGCATAGCAAGTGCTAATACAATACATAGTATCATTTAAACAAAAAAAATGAAACAATACAACATGAGATCTTTGAACAATCTCATATTTTACTAAAGAAATTTCAGATCAAAAACAACCAAATAGAAAAATTCGCATCCTCTCGGCTAATGCCGGGGGATAAACATATCACTTATCACTTTACATGTTTTCGAGCACAAAAATTATTTCTAAGTTGAAAAATCTTATAACATCTCCGAACATAATGATGACAATTCAGAAGGATTGTCAGGAAAGTAATACGAGCGAACATTTGAATGAACTTTTTTAAATCGATTTGATAAAGATAGTCGGGAAGGAAGAAGCTCTCCCCTAGGGTGTGGAGAACCGACTGATCCAGATACATGGTGATGGTTAGGTACACGGCTAGAAAGAATAACATACAGAAGGAAAGAGGGTCTGCGGGGCCCACAGCGCGGGGGAGGGCCACGAGTAGCTGGAGCGCGGGCAATCAGCGGAGATCGGGGTTGTCGTTGATTTGCTTCTTGATGCGGAGCAGAATGCTCGTGTACCACTGGTCCAGGCGGGAGATGCTGTCGTACTCCTTCACGGCGTCAGTAAAGCCCTCCACGTTCTGCTCCTCCAGGTGCTCGATCAGGACCTGAAATCGAGGCATCGGCAAATTACGATTACACACTGCAAAGCTTTACAAAGCATGTGATTAATTATTTAAATGTGCCAGAAGTTGTGGTTGAGTGCTGATAAAAAATACTTGACCAGTATTTTCAGATAAGAAATGTACACTAAAAAGATAAAGCATTGATGAATCGCTTTCTTTAGTCATATATTATAAACTTCATTTTTTTAAATACTATACAAAAGTATATTTTCAGCGTTTTCTAAAACTATATAAGTTATAAAATAAGAGTTAATATTTCAATTTAACAAACCAAGATACAAAGTTTAATAATATATCATAGGTATATTGTCAAAAGTTGGTCATCACACCCTTTTGCGAAATTTTGTAAGTTGGTGTGGTATCTTCAGAAACTTTTAATATTTGGCATGGATTGGTAGAACTGACCAATGACATGTACATTTAGCAGACACCGGAGACTAAGACCATTACCTTAATGAGTTTGCACTCCCGAGAGTCTTGGAAGGCGAAGTACTGGTTGTTGTAGCGCTCGATGGCGTGCTGAGCATTAAGGGAGTCCACGCACAGGTGGCACAACGCCGCCCTGAACATGTACTCCTTAGCACTGTACTTCAGCAGGGAGCTCTCCAGAGAAGATGACGCTACCTGGAAAGTCGAATTTACTAAGTTTTAACTTCAAATATTTAGTATGGATCCAAATATGATGGAAACAAGAAAAATATAGACGAACTCCAAGGGAGTTGAGCCACAATATGGATGTCATTTAATCTAGCAAAGTCTCCTTCTAGATTAATTGAGCTTTTAAAAGATAGTTTTAACGAAATTAATGTTGATAGCATTGCTAAACCATAAGGGATTTTATTACTTGTTCATAGATCTGAATGGCCTTGTCGTAGTCCTCGAGCTGAGCTGCGTATTGCGCGACCTTGAGCATGCACTTGTTGGCGGAGGAGTTGCTCTCCTCTCCCTTGAAGTAGTCGGCCGCCTGCT
Source organism: Atopsyche davidsoni (assembly GCA_022113835.1). Classification (NCBI taxonomy): domain Eukaryota; kingdom Metazoa; phylum Arthropoda; class Insecta; order Trichoptera; family Hydrobiosidae; genus Atopsyche; species Atopsyche davidsoni. The sequence continues at coordinate 36,106 of JAILWY010000006.1, read as the reverse complement.
CGTAGTGCTGGACTGAGCGTGCCAGATCCACAGCCTCCGACTCGTACATCTCCGCTATGCTCTGTAAGCATTCATATTCATCATCAAAACCTATCTACCTGGTTAATCTGCTAGATTTATTTATTATTGCTAATACATGGCACTTGAAGTCTGCTTTGTTGAGCAGGTTGTTTATAGAAATAATCTTAATAGTTTAAAATATATGACTGATTTTATCTCGAAACCACGTCGGTGCAAAATAGTATCTTTGTGAGACTAATTTTGACAAGTTAGGTGTTAATCATAAGACTTAGAAGTATGTACTTTTGTTAGCACTTGCAGCATTAAGTATAATTATGCTGCTAATTGCAAAAGTTTATTATCATTGTACAATAAAGTCTTAAAAATGCAATATAGTAAATATAAAAATAGTGTACCTGGTGGTGCTTGGCAGCCATGGTGAACCTCCCCATGTCCGTATAGATTTCAATTGCCTTCAGAAGGCAAGACACGGCCTCTGAAAAAGTATTTCAATAGCCAATAAATACCTTGTAGATGTAATGTTGTACTAATTAGAGATAATACCTGCTAATTACAATACTGTGTAATACCTGCATTTGGCACCCAGTCCATAAAAGTTTACTGCATATATTACATATTCCTTATCAAATTTGAAAGTGCATGCTTGCGTTTTGTGCATTTTTTTCAGAAAAGTTAATTAAAAATAGATGATATTAAAGATCTTTAGATAAATAAAAAAATAAAACACAAACCTCCATTTACTTACATAAATTAGCAATGGATTGTTACAAAACAAGTGCAAATCTCACTTTCAACCCTATCATCCTGGCAAAAGTAATTAGAATCCAGTAAAAACCCTTCTAAACAATCACTATTCGACACTAGATACATTAATCTCCATATAAAAAAATATTACTCTCTTGTTGTACAAAGGTATTGTGCCAAAAACAAAGGGGGGGTGTCAGTTCCTCACCGTTAGGGTCACTCTTCTTGTAGCAGTTGGCGGCGTCAACAAAGTTGGTGGCTGCATCGTGCCGGCTGCCTGCCTTGGAGTGCAGCCCCGCAGCCTCGCAGAAGGCGCCTCCAGCCTGACTCCACTTTTTAGCCATCTTGAAGAGGTTGGCCGCTCTCTGGTAGCAGTCAACTGCATCTTCCATCTTCGAAGATCCCCTGTAAGTTTACAGCAACATTATAATAAATATTTGTGTATCTTTCACCGTATTCAATAGAAGTTCGCTGGTAGTAAATTCTCTTAAAAAAAATTTATTTAAATATAAATTTTTTGGCACCAAACTTTTACGATAATTAATAATAAATACATTAGCAGAATTCTAAAATACTCTTAATCTGGTCCCCCTGTAAGAATTTTGCTAGTGTGCTAGAAGCAAACCGAACAAAGGGGTTAATGACCTCGAAAATCCCTTTTTTTATTTTTTAAATATGGGGCAGGATGTTATAGGTTTTATCATGGAATTTGATATTACTAATAAAGATAGGTAGGTTGATGCAAATCTTATCAAGATAGTATTGATGCTGAAAGCGGAAATAACCTAACCTTGAAAAATTATTTTATTTTATGTTTTTTAATTATATATAAAATTTAAAAATTTATTACATGTCTACTTTTGTAAAATATGTTAAAAATAGTGTCAAAATCATTTGTAAACAAAATACATCTTTGGGTAGTCTAGCTCCATGAAAGATGTACATTACTAACTAGCCATCTTGTCTTCTCTGTGTTATGAAACAATATTGCATAGGACGTCAACTAAATCTATGAAATATGCATTGTGATACTTATGGTTTTATAAATTGTGTAGATGATCGTTAAATGAAGATGATGGCAGGTTTAATTTATCCCGGCCTGCTAAAGAACAAAGGAACTAGCTTACTAACGAAAGAAAGACTGTCGAGATTTCATTAACCTGTACAAATATTGTGTAAGCCATTATTTGAACAGTACTATGAATTTGGTTGACCTTGGCTAAATTCGATGCTTATACATTAAATGATAAATTCACTTGCACCGCAGATGATTTTCCTAACCACTTCATATATGCATGCATCCTGTGGTGGATGATAAATGCATTCCATTTTTTTTTTACAATACACATATAAAATTACTTAACATACAATTCTTATAGTCTTAATGCAGCAACAGTTTGATGATGCCTTTGAAGGGTGAAAGAGCTCTCCTTCTTAAGTAGGAAATCTTGAGTGCTTAATGTCAGAATTTGTCTTATGCAATATCTAACTATTGTTTCTTTATTATATAAGCATCTTATTATCAATTTGATTATTAGTAGTAGTGAATGAAATATTAAAAAAAAAAAATAGTAATATAAAAGAGTTTAATAATAATATTTTTTATAAAACCAAATGGTAAAGAATTAAGTGCTTGTTTTATTATAGTGAGTTAAAATGTTAAAACTTTCAATGGCATAAATAAATTGCTCATTTTTCTTGTTATGGTGTGTCATTTTTCAGGGTGTGCATTTATAATTACTTTCTCCTACAAGTTTGTTAAGTTAAGGCGGGCTGGTATCCGACCACCTCATAAATAGTAATAATATGCTAATTTAATAACTCTAATCACAAGACCAATAAGAGAGAAAGCAAACCAAGGCCAACCTATATATGGCCTTCAGAAATACCTTGTTATGTGTTTTTCAGTGTGGATTATTAAAAAAAATAATTCAATGTTATAGAATTGTTATACAATGTGCAATCCCAAAAAAATAATTATACAATTTTTTTTAACAATAAATATAGCAATATACTATATGAATGTTTGTACAATCCAACAGAAAATGTTCCCTTTTCATAAACTTTTGTTACTCGAGTGTTTGTTAAAAGGGGATTTTAATAATACACACGATAGTTTATTTTATGTTGAAAACATTGTAATGAATAATAATTTTCATTAATAAAAATATATTTTAGTTTATTATAGAATTTTAGTTTTGAATGAACACTTGTAGTTGCTAGTATTGTAATATTGAGGTAAGAATAGATATCTGCCAAAGAACAGAAACTAGGGCAGGTGAAATTAAAATCTTCCAGTAAATATTGCAATGCATTTAGAAATTCACATCTATCACTGAGTTTTTATTTAAAAAAAAGTTAATTACAATGGTTACAATTTTTCTAAACACGGATAACCATGTGTAGGTATAAAATAAATATATTCATGGTAACGCTCCACCATTACAAATGATGATATAATTCCACCTATTATAAATGAGAAAACGCTCAGGTGACCTTGGAATTGAAATGCATTTATTGAGGGCGGGCATATTTCAATATTTTAAGTCAAATAAACAAGTATATTATTTATTGACATACTTGGAATGTAAGAATATATTTTTTTTAATTTAGAAAACGAAAGTGATAATGAAAATTCTATGTGTAATGAAGTACTGCAGTTTTTTTTTACATTAATTAAAAAAAAAATACTTTAGCATAAAAGTAGAAACTGATAAGCGATTAAAAAAATGTCACTATAAAAGAATATTAGATCCAGATTTAAAATGTACATAAAAAATCTTTAAGGATTTACAATGTGTCTTTATGTAAATGTAGTCTCTGATTTTATTTTCAATTAAGCACAAAAACAAGTATTATAATGAAAACATGTTTTTCATGAAAGTTGTTTTTAAAGTCACATCGAATTGTGAGTATAGATACGATATTCAGAAAACTGTTTTAAATAAAGCTGCAATTAGAGATTGAAGTATGTAAAAGTGTTGGATTAAGAATAATATAAAATACAATGGTAAAAGTTTAGTACGTCAATGATTCAAATAGGTTTTAGGCAAAAAAAAAAACAAATTTGTTTGCTTTACAAATTACTCAAAAAAAGAACCCGTAAAATAAATTAACCAAAAAATTTATATAGACATATTGAAAAAAATCAATTTATGTTTTGAAATAAAACAAAAACATTTGTGCAAATTATTGGATTGAATATTTGATGTGGTAAACACACTATTAACTGAAATAATTAAATATCCTACAGCCATGCATCTGCTCAATGTGAGTATAAATCTGCACATTTTTTAATTACTTTTATGAATCATATGCTATTAAAAATAATACAGAATTCAACAAATGAATCACATATTATCATAATGCAATTTTATCAATTATGATTCTTTGCAATAAAAAGCTATATATAACAATTGAATTGTGTTATTTTGAAGTAGAAAGCGCAATATTACGGAACAAATATCTTTAGAAAGGGTAAATAATACTGGCTGGATTGATATGAAACTCAATGATGCAATTGAAAACAAAAAATAATGTCTGACCATGTCTGAGTCATGCTTGTTTTAAATTTACAATGAAACACTGCATAAAAATTGTTTTGTTCTGGTATAAGAATTGTGCAATCATTAAGCGTTACTCTTCGAGAAAATTTGTAAATAGTGCAAAATCGGAAATATAAACGATAAAAGTGTGATTAATTATTTCTTTGTTAAATACTTGCGAGAAAAAATGAATAAGAAATGTCATATGAAACACTAGTAGCCGTAAATTTGATGCAACCCCTAATTGAAGTAATTAATAAGAAAATTCAGTAATTCAAGTGCAGCCTCATTATTGACTGTTGAGCGTGAAAAATAGCTAAATCATTAGTCGATAACTTTGCAAGAATACTCACCCAAATAATCCGAAAAACCCTTTAGAAGATGTTAACTTTCTTTCGGCTTCCGCCATAAGTTGCAGCGCTTTTTGCTCATTATCTGACATGGTTATTGTATTTAAATTAACTCCAACAAATATTAAAACTGTCTGTCAAACGTTTCACCTTATTGACAAAATGTCTTCACTGAACTCCACTAGGGTATGTTCGAAATTTACTAAATGTTACTTTAAAAAAAAAATCACCGATGTGACATCATGAACACCTTTAAATATATTGAAAAAAAGTTTCATCTAAATAAATCGACATTGAATAATATTGATAAATATTTCAGTCATTTGAAGTTATTTTTTTTAAGGATACAGATGTAACATTTCAAATAAAATATTTTTGTGATTTTTTCCACATGTTTAATTTTATTGGTGACTAGTTTTGCAGACTTTCATTTTCTTAATGACTGATAAAGCTAACGTTTAAAGCTGTTGAAACCAGTCACCGACAAAATAAAACACCTGGAAAAATCACAAAAATATTTTATCTAAAATATTAAAATGGATTCCATTAAGTACTCTCTGTCAAAAATATTGAAAATGTTATAAGATATCTTAAATTATACAACAATTATTTATGATTTATTGGAAATAAAAATTATGTTATTTGGACTTTTATGAAAAATGACTTAAAGGTTTTTCATGTAAAATTTGATTTATTTTTTGACACTTGAAATTAAAAAAATTATATGTATTTTTTAATCTTATCTGCCAAAAACACTATAATTTAATAAATATTTGTTACCATTACTGAACACACTTGAAAATCAAGCGTACAAACTTAATAATGAATAATTTTTAACATGATAATGTGTATAAGCAAGACAAAACATGTGAGATCGATTACTTGTATACAAAATTTGTATCGGTAAGCGAGATGGCATATTGTAAAAATCTCCTGAAAATTGTCTACTAATATTTGTACGTCCGAAATGTTGTACGAACGTCATGTTGATGTATGGTACCAACATAAGAAATGTTTGACATTTGTGATGTGTCAATTTTGGGTGTATAGAATTTTATAATTTTGTTTTAAATGGTAGATAATTTACAAAATATTCAGAATGTCCAAAGACAGCGAACCATTCACGCTCCCACCAAGCCCCAAAGGGCTGTGCTTCGATAAGAATCAATTTCTAGGGGCAAGTACTACTATTGTTAATACAAATAACCTAGTTTAGTCGGTTCACAAAAAACTTATATCGTAATTTATGTTATTTCTATTACAGACTACTTTTTCTGTTGATACTTTTCTTCATGACCACAGAAATGCCGGGTCATTGGAGACAATGCGAGACGACCTCGGAATGTATCTTAAAGTTTTAAGATCTGCTATGATAGAACTTATTAATAAGGACTACGCAGACTTCGTCAATTTATCTGCTAATCTGATAGGCCTGGATAAGGAAATAAATAAAATTCAAGCACCACTTGGACAGCTTCGAGAAGAAGTGTTGGTAAGTTAAACCAGACGTCCACTTTATTTATAATATTGTTATTGTTTTTCTTAAGATTTCTTTGTTATATGCATGAAAATTTACTTAAGAAGTGTATAACTATCAATTTCAATTATCATAACAACCCTATAATTGTTGATGATTTTTAGCATGTCAAAGAATGTCTATCGGAAGCAATGAAAGAATTAAATGGAAGGCTAGAGCAGAGGAAATTACTGAGAGAAAAAAAACGAAGCCTTCAATATCTCAGCCAAGCACAAACGTCTTTACAGAAATTATCTTACATACTTCACATCGATTCTCAGTCACAAGAACCGATCACTTCAGAACTAATTGAACGAGCATCATCTGAATTCAATAAACTTCAATTTACCATCACGAAATGCAGCTGCTACATCACGCCGGAGCAACGTGAACTGACTTCTAAAATAGACAAGATCCTCCAGACCACGCTAGGCAATATGTTTATACAAAGTTTGAACAACAAACAAACTGATAAGATACAAAGATGCTTACAGATATTTTCCACGTTAGATAGAATAACCGATGTTGAAAAAATTCTTCGAAAGGAAATCATTTCTCCGGCTATGCATGATATAATAAGCGAAGTGACTCTGCAGCGACACCCTGCTGGACTAAAAGGAGTTTATTCCAACATTTTAGGTTTCATCGATGATAAGTTGAAGGATTTGCTTATGATTACTCTAAGATATAAAAAGTCTCCTTCCGTGGAAGGCTACTGTTTTCTTCTGAATAGTTTCTGGCCAGAGGTGGAAGGCAGAGTAGAGATTCACATGTCTTCCATATTTGCACCAGGAAACCCTGAGTTGTTCTACTCGAGGTACAGCGACAGCATGGAATTCATCACAAAGTTTATGGAGCATTTTGAAAGTCGGAAAACTGTTGAGAAGTTCCTTGTCCACCCCCAATACAAAAGCTTTCAGCACAGATGGAATCTCCCAGTTTATTTTCAAATAAGATTTCAGGAAATAGCAGGTATATTAAATTGTTACTTATTTTTTATTTTTCTATATGTGAAATTTCTAAATGGTATGTTTATTTTCAGGAGCATTAGAAGCAGTTTTATCAGAACCTATTAGCAATAAGAGCATAATATCGCAAGGCAGCAATGACTTCCATTTAAAATCCACCACAGTGTGCTGGTCATCACTACTGTTGTGCTGGGCACAGGGAGTTTTTATTTTAGCTTTATCACACCGATTTTGGAAACTCAGCCTGCAAATATTGTCTAGATATTCCACATGGACAAATGTAGCTAGCAAACAGGTATGTTCTCAGGAGTTTGTGAAAATTGGTTATTAGGTGTTGTGCTATCTCATTTCTGATTTTTTTTTACTTCCGATGTTAGAAATAAAAGTCTCTAAGGAAGACTAATATTTGACCTTGGAAATATAATCGATTTTTAGGTGATGCGTGTTTTTCTTATAATTGTATAACTATTATGTGATAGTTGACTTTTGGATCCTTAAAATATTTAAAAACTAACTTTTTACTAATACATTATTTTATAATTACCATAATCTTATTGTCCCTCAGTTTTATTGCTATTGTTTTTTAGACTGTTTTATTCTTAAACATTGTAAACAGATTATTAATACCAATACCTTGCTTATCAAAGTACAGCATGTAATGCAATAAGATGCATTTATGTATTTTCTAGTATAAAGTGTAAGCTCTCTTTTTAAACATTGATTCAATACTGTTTTTCAACACTGTAACTCTGTCCATTTTTCATAGTTTGGTTTTAATTTATATAAACAAACCATCACAATTTTCTAAATCATTCACGACATTAATTGAAGAAATATTCAAGTGCTTTTGTTCCATTCACTTTATGCAAAATGAAAAATCATAACATATATAGATTACCATACAATAATATGCCTTTTTCTTTTCAGAACTGGCCAAACCAGGGAGATCAATCTAGTTCTGGAATGGAATATGATAAATTAAATGGGGATAGGATAAAGTTTTTAGTACTTCTTCAGGTGGACATTACAAACTTAATAGAAAGGCTGCCCACTTTTTTAGAAGTAGCCAAGACTAGACTGCATCCGTTAAAGAGTCCAGAGGCTTTAGAAAGCAGCTTGCTCGATTCCAAGACACTACTTTCATCGAAATTGCCACAAATTAAAAAAACTGTCATCCTCGAAATAAGTGCAGAGAGCATTGTACATCTGAAACAATTAAATGACATTCCAAGATTATTTAGAAAAACAAATAGAGATATTCCTACCAAACCATGCGCTTATGTCGCATCTTTGATAAAATGTCCCTTAGATTTTTGTAAACTATATAAAGAGAGAATCGGAGAGGTACACACTATTGACTGGCTGGAAGGCATATTCTCCATTATAACGACACAGTAAGTAATCATCTGTGAATCTGTGATAAAGTTACAAAAAAATCTATCCCGACAACGCTTGGGCTAAATACTCTCAATAAGACGAAACGAGTTTTGCCCGAGCGAGATTCATACTTGTCAATGAATGATCAAAATCCGTTCATTCTTTCAAGTGGTTAAGAATAGTTAACAGATTTCACAAAACTGATAATGTATTTCTATCTCCTAATATATATAAGCTGTAAATCATATTTGTACTTTTCAGATACTACGTAGCAGTGGATGATGTATTGACATCAGTTCAAAAGACTGAAGAATCACTGAGACGTTTGAAGCAAATAAGAGATCGTTCAGCCCAACAAAATACAGAAAGAGCCGGCATTTCCGATGATGATAAAATTAGGATCCAACTCAAGGTGGACGTTGATGCGTATTCACAATCACTAACAGCAACTAAAGTCAATAAAGATAACATAGAGAAATTAAAAGACCTTCTAGATTTGGTAGAAAAGGCTGCAACCTCTAAAAGTTGTAAAACTACTCCTTAAGTGCATTTATCCTTTGCGGTGCCTCATTAGAAATCTATTTTTCAATAAGTGTTAAGGCCAAAGATTTGATTTTTCAAATGTGTAAAAAGTTGATTATTTGTCAAATATACACATTGTTCACTGCGGTTATTGTTTTACATATTATATTTTTGCTTGTTATTTTAACTTTTGAAATCTAATTAATTATTCTGGTGGCCATTTTTCAGTAAAATAGTATTGCTTATTAAATAATTTTACGATATTAAATGTGGTTGTTGACGTCCTATACTGAATTCCTGAAATTTAATATTATTGTTATAAATGGACATCATTTGGTTTTGCATTCTGATTTTTTTCATAATGCATTTGTTTCTTTATGAATAATTGAACAGCTAATTGTAATTAATCAATTGACAAAATAATTGTAAATACCATGTTGGATTGTAAATACAAATTTTTAATGATATTATGAACTGTAAAGAGAAATACATTTATATTTGAGAAAAAAATATTTGTTATTTAACTATACATTTCATTTGTATCGACAATAAAAAATTGCATTCATACACCAATGAAGTGAAGCAAGATGTATTTAATTTAATGAAAATAATTAATCTAGCTACCAGAAAATATACTTTGAATTACAACAATCATTAAATTAAAAAACAAACAAACAAAAATAATAATAAATGAATCATCAAAATTAACAATAGTTGCAGGAGTGGTTTAATCTGTTTTAACAGTTATATAAGTAAGTATTATACGAAAAAGATAAAAGAAACTTTTGATCTGAGAGCTAAAAAAATTTGAGAAAAGAAATCTATTAAAACTTTATATAATTATTTGAAGTTATATATACATAATAATGCTTCACTTATAAAATTTTCTTAATAAGTACACATGCCTTCATTCCGCAGTGCATTTTCATTATTCTATGACGCGGGTTTGAACTGGGACTAACAGATGTCGCTAGTAGTCGTACGATAAGTGACATCTATTGACATGTTGAAATACCTCTTTATGATTTACGACATGATAAATTCGTAACGCTGCCTTCATTCCACAGTGGATTTTGATCATTCTATGACACGGGTTTGAACAGAGATTACCAGATGTCGCTAGTAGTCGTACGGTAAGTGACATCTATTGAGATGTTGAAATACCTCTTTTTACTTTTTATCACCTTTTTATTTTGTTGTCTCTTTTCATCCTAGGGAATAATTGCAGTTTCCGTCTTGCCACCTGTTTTATCGGCAGAAGTTATGTTCTGTGTCAGTTTGTGCCAGTCCGCAACGTACTCTGGTGTGATTCACCATGACAGACATCAAGCAACAGCAATTGGCTGTTTTTATTTATCACAAAGCTGATATGTTCTTATGAATACCTATTTTATAATAATTTTCGTATATTCAGTTATTTTTTTTTGTGTTTTATCATTTCCCGCTTCAGTTGTTTATTTAACTCTAGTGACACCTTTTTACTCTTTATCATTGAATGTTTTAGAGCTGTTTCTTTGTTTTGTAAACTTAAATTCATATTTTTACATTGGTCTTAGTTTGATATTATTTCAAACCACAAATTCAATCTGTTAAATATTTACCGTTCAAAAGTTATTCTTGGTTGTTTGTAAAGCATTTATCTACGCTTTCATACCATTTTTTTTTATAACTTGTTATGTTTTTATTAGTTTTCTCTTATCATTTCGTCTCGTAGTTTGCCTTTCTACGGATTTTTTTATTTTCCCCAAAACCAGCATGAGGCTACTTGCATGTGAAGTTTCAGATTTTATTGCATGTGAGCTCTTCATCCATTGAAATAAAAAGGATTCTCAGGTAAGCTTTATGACTTTTACTATTCAACTCATAATTTTTAGCATACTTTAAATTTGTTTTACAATTGTGTTTTGAAATTTCAAACCTTCATATAATTTAAACTATTTGCTGATGTGTAACATTTAGTGGTGTTTATCATACTTTATATGTGACCATGCGATAATTTAGTTTGGTAGTATTGTTTATTTCTCTCTATGTGAAGTGAAAACTAGATTTATTTATAATACAATAAAATGGTTTTTTACCTTTCAGAACTGACAGTTCAATCTAAATCTGAAATGGCATATGATTAATTGATTGGGAACGGCATAAAGATTGTAGTAATCGTTCATTAAGATATTACAAAACTAATAGATGGGCTTGCTTCTTTTTTTAAACGGCCAAGACGAGGCTATAGCAAAGCCTCTGGAATGTAGCTTTCTCGCTTGCAAGACACTGCTTTCATCTAAATTCCAATACATATATATTACCAAAGAAACTTTCATCCTTGAAATAAGTATTGAAAGCACCATACATTTGAAACAAATAATTTAATTTCACTCATTATCAATGTTATTAAAAGAAACTATTTATATATATATACATATATATATATATATATATATATATATATACATATATATATATATATATATATATATATATATATATAAATATACATTTATATAAACACTAAACGTACCAGCACTCGATATATACCTATTTCTACCACAACCGGTCAAAAACTTTTCAAATCAAAAAAACTTTTTTTTAAGAATACACTGTATGTATTTAACAGTAAATGTACCAGCACTTGATATACACCTTTTTATACTACAACCCGTCAAATGACCCGTCTTTATGTTTTCTATGGAATACGGATGTAAGAAGGAAATAAACATCGTAACTTTATTATAATTAAACAAAAGTGTATATGAACGATTTTTATTACATACACAATTTTTTTTTTTTTTAATTCATTGCTCATAGTGTATCATAGTGTATCATAGCGTTACAATAACCTATTTGACACTTCTTACGTTGATAAGAATCTGTAGTAGATTTAGGCAATGTCCCTTTCGTATTTGTTTCTTCTTTTGGTTGTGTACAAGCTTCTTGAAAACCGGCAGCAAGTTCTGCTGCTAATTGGAGTAAAAAATTTTGTCTCGAGATATTTTCTCCTGTTGTTTGCTTGTACAAAATCCAGGCATTTATGCCAGCTAAATCAAGGATATTAAAAAATACTTGGAGAGGCTATCTGCAAGACTTAGATTTTGTGGTATATTTCCCCGCCATTTGATCGGTCATGTCTACACTCAGGTAAACATTTATCATTGTTATCGACTGTTACTGATTTATGTTTAGAACTAAGTAAAAGAACTTTTTTTTTTTGTTTACTTTTATAGATTGTAAGAGTACATTTATCTGTTGTGAACATTTTCATCTTTCTTTTGCTTCGCAATTATTGGTAATTCCCTTTTATTTGAGCGGATAGTTTCAAGTAACGTTGTTTTTTTCATTAGCAGTTGTGTTGCTCGGGATTTGCTTGTAAAGAAGTTATCTGTGGTTACAGTTCTTCCGCAACCCGTAAATGGTTTCATGAGTTTGAGTACAACATATTCAGTGAGTGGTACTGAAGAGAGCCTATTTTCATCTTTTCCTAGATATGGAATTGCATTTATGATGTATTTGCTATCGACGTCCGATGCTAACCAAGATTTGATTCCAAATTTATCAGGCTTGTTAGGCATGTATTGCATAAATCTACATCTTATTTGAGTTGTTAATAGCTGTTCGTCTATGTCCACAGTAATATTAGCACCCGATTTATAACAGTTTAGGTGGCTGTTTTCAATGAATTATTCCAAATCATAGATATTATGGCGAATTTGTCTGTTTCAAACGTTGGCTCCGTTCACTTTTTTTTTATCAAAACGGATAAATTTGAGAAAATCTGTGAAATTATTTCTGCTCATAGTTTCTGAAAAAAATTTAGACATATATTCACAATATTTTCCTCTTCATGGTCAGTAACTGTACATTCAAACTCTTGTCCAATAGATTATTTTCAACTTGTGTATCTTCATTTTCACAAAAATCATCTTCATCAATTTCAGACAACTCTTCGTCTATATTACTTATATGTTCTAAGAACTTGTACTGTCTTGATTGTTTCGACATTTTTCTGGGTAAAGAGTAACCTGTATTAGTAATGGAGTAAAGCTATCAAAATAAAATAAAAGCTACCTACCAATGCTTTTAGTTTTTGTTTCCTATTATCTAAACAATATTTCGTCAGTAATACATCATAAATTCAATATCAATATAATAACCAAATAAAAAAAACATGGGACTAGTCAAAAGATTAGAGAATGTAAGAAGTAAAATTGTTATATTCATACAAAAACTTCTTCAAAGTCAAAGTCTTCTTCAAATTTAAGTCCCATGGGAGACAAAGCAAACCCCTTCAGGTGCAAATCAGGAGAGACCGGTCAAAAATGAATGTAAAAAAATAATATTAAAAAAACCGTCCAATGAAGGAAAGCAGCATGCTGCGGAAAGCATTTTTGTAAATTTAACAAACTACCAACGTGAACTAGGCCCTAGGAACGAGGATAGCAGTAAGAACGGTGATATATAGTCAAACACAACATGCTTAACACAGGCAAATATAATAGGGAGGTAGAATGAATAAAGAGATATATATATATATATATATGTTTTATAATTCTTATTAATGTATCTGGGAATTCTTTGGGAGATGTTTTATTTTCATAATAAACACAATTCTTTACAGGAAATAGCCTTTATTAAATAGAAAGTGCAGCTCAATAGGAATTTTAGTAAACGCAACCTGCCCGACCCAGACAAAAATATTAGGCTGGCAGAATGTATGAAGAGATATTTAATTTCACCCCAACTATGGAGTTTCGATGAAAATGTCGCAGTTCTTTCATCGAAGCTCCATAGTTGGGGTGAAATTTTTCATATATATATATATATATATATATATACCCGTTGGAATGCTCTCAGCAGGGCTCAAGGGAGTAGGCAGTGCTGGGCGGTCCCATGCGGGCATGGCTTGCGGGCTGGACGGCACTGACAGAACCGGGGCGTCTGCCATCTCTGCTGCAAAGCCGGTCATCGCTGCTCACTGCACAGGCCCTGCAGGACGTCTTCTGGGAGCCTTGGCTGAAAGATCTCACGAGTGCCGCAGAGTTAGTTCTTTATAAACATTTTTTCCACATACACGATGTAAAAGAAAATGTTGTGAATTATATATGTTATAATACAAAATCGTATCGTAATTTTCATTTAAAGTTGTGCCTAGATTTTGTTTAGATCTGTTAGATTTTGTCGATATTTGTTTCAAAAAGACAAATTCCAAGCGAATATAAGGAATCTGTACATTTTATCTTTTGTATGATTTATAAAGATTTATTCATTCCTCAACAAATGTCTCAATAAGTTTTTACTTAGCGACATCTGTTGGTTTTTGTTGATATTTGTTAAAAATCTGTACATTTTTACTATTTTATGATTTATAAAAATTCGTTCATTCCTCAATAGATGTCTAATAAAGATATTGCCTAGCGACATCTGTTGGTTTTTGAAGCCTATAGAAGGAATCTGTACATTTTATCTTTTTTTTTGATTTATAAAAATTCGTTCATTCCTCAATAGATGTCTAAATAAAATTTTGCTTAGCGACATCTGTTGGATTTTGATGATATTTGTTTTAAAAAATGAGAAATTCCTAGCATATAGAAGGAATCTGTACATTTTTACTATTTTATGATTTATAAAAAGTCGTTCATTCCTCAATAGATGTCTAATTAAGATATTGCCTAGCGACATCTGTTGGTTTATATTTGAACTCTTTTTAAAATGTGTCATAAATCACTGACAGGACCGACGCGTCCGCTGCTCACTGCACAGACCTGCAGGACTTCCCGGGATTCTTGGCTGCAAGCTGTCACGCGAGCCGCGGAGATAGTACTTTATTAACATTTTTTTCTACGTACAGGATGTTAAAAAACCGAATTAAAGGTCGTAAAAATGTCGTGTAGCCTAATAACACAAAATCAGTATCCAATATTTAATGTGTTTCATTACTTGAGAGTCGCGCAGCCCTGGTCCCATGATAGAGTTGCTGGAGACGTGGACAGGAAACGTTCTGCCCCAGAAACTGTGGCTTTTGTTGCAAGGAGCTTGCTGGTATGTAACCTACTTAGTTTACAGATGATACTATTGTACTCTATAGTACTACATAAATTAACTTTATATATCAACTAGAGGTGGTTCCTTGCTTGTACTAGTTCTAATCTGCTTTTTGCTAGTGTTTAACTTTTAATTTGCAGACAAATGTCTTCAGAGACATTCCTTTTTATTATGAAAATATACTCTTAATATTAAACATATCAAATCAAAATCAATACGTGTGTGTATTATTTCATTTATTTAATTTAGTATAAATGCATTATTATAATAGGCACTATCAAATAACACAAAAAAACTCAAAAATTATATAATATAATCAAATAGTTATATAAAACCAACCTAATTTGTATTTTTATTGTTATTTGTAGTATTATTTTACAATTATTGATTCATTGTTATTTGAAACATGTTTATTTAGTGATAAAAGTTTATAAAATAATATAATAATAATTATAAAATATATGATTTTGCTTAAACCATAATACATTTGATTGAATAGTTAAATGACAAATGTGTGCTTTTCAGGTACTTTACTGGATGAGAGTGTGTATCCGTCACTCTGCTCACGGCTGGTGAGGGCAATGGCTCTGCTCTGTTCTGCTGCGTCCATGGGTAGGCGCGTGGGCGCTGGCCCTGCCGGCCTTGGCGCCCTCTCATACCCTCCCTTGTCTTGAAGGGTGCATGCAGGCTATTCCCGTTGAACCTGATTCCAGCCTTACAGGTTAGCTCACTGACTAGTTTCACATATGATACATGTTGAAAATAAATCAAAATAGAAAATGAGTTGACCGTCATCCAAATAATCATATTGATAGTTGGCCGCAATGATTACCTGACATCATTAAGAATGGCCACTAAAATTTATTTTTTCATGTATAAAGTCTATAAAGATGTCTATGGCACTTTTATTAGTATGGTTTTGAATGTTTCTTTTTACCTTCTGATTATGCTTAATTGTGCAGAGTCTTGGGGACTGGTGTGCCAGCTGGGAACAGATTCTGGGAGCAACCGTGCTAGCGGGAGCCCTGAACCGAGCACTTCAGCCCCGCTGGCTGTGCTGACCATGTGGCTCAACTGCTGACCGCCTCATGCGCACATTTTTTCCCACTACAGCTCCTGAAAGGTATGTCATGCTATCCTTATTTCTCACCAGGCAGCCTCAGCTTGCCAGATTTCACAGAAATCCAGATTATGTATTTATTGAGTTAATTAACATAACTGTTAATCAGGTATAATCAAGACCGCTTGACTTAGTTTAGAGGGCTTTAACACTATAATCATTTAGATTTTCATGCTTTGGTTTATGTCATGTTTCAAACAATATAAGTAATAAAATATTTTTTTATTTAGATTAACCGATGATATTATGATAATGAGTTTGTCTAACACTTTTTACAGTTATATTTTCGAACAGTGCGTACTCAATGTGTGTCTGGCTTTTGGTTATAATAGAACGGTTCACCAAAAGTTCGCCCTCCCACCATGATTTGAGCTAAAAATGGTTACGCCTTTTATTATAACACTAGAAATGTAGCCCGTCACGGAATGACGTATTCGATTTTTATGTTTATATATTCCTACGTTGTTTATATATTTAAGTTTTTATTTAATATTTATGAAATTTCTATCCTCTTGTGGTAGTAATAGTAATTGTTTTTAAAATCTCGGGATTCAACCATCGGGTCAAGGGTTGATGAATGTGCTGTAGTGATATTAAAGGAACAACATTGGTTGTGAACATTAAATAATTTTTTTTTTTTTAATGTATATATTGTCTTTTTCATTCATTGCACAACCATGCTACTCACCACTCGATCACAACACAGGAAGTTGTAGTGATAGTGAATATGAATCTATTGAACTTTTGTGAATTTCCATTTCCTCTAAATGTCTCCATATCTGAAGGTGGGGCCAGGGCTTGTTATTTGCAGCCACTACCAAACCAATTACCATACAGTCCTTATGAAACTCAGAGCTGCCATTAAAATATATAGTCAGTGCTTTACCGCAGTGCTAGGGACAAGGAAAGAAAAGCCACATAAAATAATATGTTAACTCTCTACAAGATCAATTCTTATGTTCATATTGTGTGTGGAAATTAGAAATGGGTTTCTTTACATTTAATATCGTAACTCAAATCAAGTTAATTTGAGTACAGTAAAGCCTCGATATGACGGACCAATTGGGAGGAGAGGGTATCCGTTAAAGCGGAATGTTCGTTATATAAAAAAAGTTTTAAAATAAATCAAAAAAACTTTTTTTTAAGAATACACTGTATGTATTTAACAGTTAATGTACCAGTACTTGATATATACCTTTTTGTACTTCAACCTTTCAAATGACCGGTCTTTATGTTTACTATGGAATATGGATGTAAGAAGGAAATAAACATAGTATCTTTATTATAATTAAACAAAAGTGTATATGAACGATTTTTATTACATACACATAGAAAAATAATTTTTAATTCATTGCTCATAGCATTTTTTACATATACAGGGTGTCTCCATTGTACATTTTCCGCAAACATTTTTTTGACATTTAGAACAAATTTGATGGTTTTATTTTCGTTATAATAACCCATTTGACACGTCTTACGTTGATAAGAATCTGTAGTAGATTTAGGCAATGTCCCTTTCGTATTTGTTTCTTCTTTTGGTTGTGTACAAGCTTCTCGAAAATCGGCAGCAAGTTATGCTGCTAATTGGAGTAAAAAATCTTGTCTCGAGATATTTTCTCCTGTCGTTTGCTTGTACAAAATCCAGGCATCTATGCCAGCTAAATCAAGGATATTGAAAAATACTTGGAGAGGCCATCTGCAAGACTTAGATTTTGTGGTATATTTCCTGGCCATTTGATCGGTCATGTCTACACCAAATTTAGTTTGATTATAATATGAAACGGTCTTAGGTAAACATTTATCATTGTTATCGACTGTTACTGATTTATGTTTAGAAATAATTAAAAGAACAGTTTTGGCTGTTCTCAGTGAATTTATTCCAAATCATAGATATCATGGCGAATTTGTCTGTTTTTAAACGTTGGCTCCGTTCACTTTTTTTTTTTTATCAAAACTGATAAATTTGAGAATATCTGTGAAATTATTTCTGCTCATAGTTTCTGAGAAAAATTTAGGCCCCCATATGTTATTCCACAAAAAAGATACTTTCAAATGATTTGCTCCATATGCACCTCGTGCATATAGAATTTGCAATAAATGCATCTAATTTATCTTGAGATAAACTCCAATTGGTTCCTAACACTCTCTTTGCTTCTTCTATTGTGCATATTCTTATATGGTTCATAACACGGTGGTCAATTACCAACGAAAATGCAGTCTTAACTTTACCCTTCATAATATGACGTTTTGCACATCCTGTGGGGACTACTTCTTGCCTGAAAATGCTATGAAGTGGTGATCTTCCAGGTGTGCCAACTATTTGTATTTCTTTTCAAAGAGTTCCACCAATCGCAACATGCTACTTTGCATGAAATGCTACATTCAATCTAAAATTTTAGTCACATTCTTGAATTTCTGATTCACAGTTATCTTGATTGAACTAACTACGCAACTGTCTTTCCATAAATGTGCATCTAACTGAATACAATATGTTGAAAACGCATGTACATCATAATTTCTGATCCGATAACCTTATAAAGCAATAAATTGTTCTCCCGGTCAATTGACCGGTTGTGGTAGTAATGGGTATACTACAAACATAACTCAAAAAATTCACAATACAAAAAAAAAAATAGAATATTACTTGTGTTTAATAAATAGAAAAAGTCATGAAGTCAAATGTGCAAAAAAGATAAAATTATATGCGCGTTTTCTTTATCAAACTGCAAAAACGGTCCTTTGACCGGTTGTGGTATGTTTGGTGTAAGAAATTTCATTTTAGAAAATCAATTTTTTGGTTTATTTCATTACTCCGTTCAATTGATGTCTGTTATATCATAGTTTTGCTGTTATTACAGCATTCTTTCTTAATAAACAAATTATTTTTGTTTCTAGCAAACATATTTCCCCAATTTTTTAAAGTTTTTTTTAATATTTATGAAATTTCTATCCTCTTGTGTTAGTATTAAGTAAGTAATTGCCATGCAGTGGCGTGCCGCGACTTTGGAACAGCGCAAGCTAGACAGAAAATCTCCATTTCTTCTTCATCGGGTGCCTCTCATCAGAAGAGGTTGGCAACCATCTCACTGAGCGTAAATTAATATTGAATCAATGTTCATGGTTTTCTAAGGGGAAAATAGTGGAGTGGGTCCCCGAGTCCTTTTAAGATCCCCATAGCGAACGTTTTTATATACTATAATATTTTCACAGCTTTTGAATTTTGCCTAATATAAATGCTACATGATACTTTTCCTTGGGATTTATACATACTTGTAGACAATGGTGCGCTGATATCTGCTATCAATATCTGAGTCGTAATAAGTTTACTATTTTCATCAAACTAAAGAAACTCGTAAATTATTTTTGGATAAGCACGAGGTACGATGTACTAGAAAGGTGTTGTATTAATCAATATACTTGTTAAATCTATTGTACCTTTTATTTGACTGGCTAGCTGCTATATTTTTCAAAGCATTAGTTTTTTAGGAAATAATAAGGCGACTTATTTAGTTAAATGAATAATTTATTTCGGATGAAAAAGTTGTGAATAAACACATGACTAACGAATGCATGTTTTGTCAAATAGATCATTTTAATTTGCTACATTATCTTCCAAATCCCAGATAGAAATGCATAGTATTCAGTTTATACGTTCAGAGTCCAGTCACTGCTTGCATGCACCAACTAATCTTTTTTTTACAATATTTTAATTTACATTCATAACTTGCGGCCTGCTTCTCTTACATAGTGGCGTGGTATATATATTAATGTATGAAAATAGGCCCTTGAGTATATACAAAGTAGGAGAGCAGCATGGCACAAGAGATATTTTTGAAAATATTTAAATTCGCCTGACGACATCTGTTTTTTCAAACATCAATGATAGAACCGGCGCGTCCACTGCTCACTGCACAGGTTCTGCAGGACATCTTCTTAAAATATATATTTTTGCTTCATGTATACTTCAAAAGCAATGATACATAATATCAATATATGTGTTGAATCTACTGTCATCAGGAGGAACACTCGCTGGGCTCAGGGGAGTAGGCAGTGCTGGGCGGTCCCATGCGGGCATGGCTTGCGAGCTGGACGGCCATCTCTGCTGCAAAGCCGGTCATCGCTGCTCACTGCACAGCCCCTGCAGGACGTCTTCTGGGAGGCCTGGCTGGAAGATGTCACGGGTGCCGCAGAGTTAATTCTTTACAAACATTTTTCCACGTACACGATGTAAAAAAAAAAATCCTATGAATTATATATGTTATAAAACAAAATTGCATCGTAATTTTCACTAAAAGTTGTGCTTAGCGACATGTGTTGGTTTTTGTTAATATTTCTTTCAAAATGTGATGATTCCAAGCCTATAGAAGGAATCTGTACATTTTATCTTTTTTTTAATTTATAAAAATTCGTTCATTCCTCAATAGATGTCTAAATAAAATTGTGCCTAGCGACATCTGTTGGTTTTTGAAGCCTATAGAAGGAATCTGTACATTTTTACTATTTTATGATTTGTAAAAAGTCGTTCATTCCTCAATAGATGTCTAATTAAGATATTGCCTAGCGACATCTGTTGGTTTATATTTAAACTCTTTTTAAAAAGTGTCATAAATCACTGACAGGACCGACGCGTCCGCTGCTCACTGCACAGCCCTGCAGGACTTCCCGGGATTCTTGGCTGCAAGCTGTCACGCGAGCCGCGGAGATAGTACTTTATTAACATTTTTTTCTACGTGCAGGATGTTAAAAAACCGAATTAAAGGTCGTAAAAATGTCTGTATTATGTCTGTATGTAAATAATTTGCTGACAAATGTCTTCAGAGACATTCCTTTTTATTATGGCAATATACTCTTAATATTAAACATATCGTGTGTGTTTTATTTTATTCATTAAATAAATAAAAAATAAAGTATAAATGCATAATTAATATAGGCACTATTGAATAACACAAATAAACTCAAAAATTATATATTGTAATCAAATAGTCATATCAAATCAACCTAATTTTGTAGTGTTATTGTAATTTGGAGTGTTTTTTTTTACTATTATTGATTCATTGTAAATTGAAACATGTTTATTAAGTGATAAAAGTTCTCAAGATAAAGATACACGAATCACTTCTTGACCGTGTTGACATACTAATATTTCTGTATATTAACTATCTAATTCTACCGTTCAATGACAATGTATCTCCACACAATATATTAATGTCAAAAGATAATTTATTACACATGAATAGTTAGTTAAATTTAATACATTTTTCCAAAATTAGCAATACAAGATTCAGTCATAAATATCAAGAAAAAAACTTCTTTGAATCGCTAAAATTCGTAAACTCTAAAATATTATTATAATAATCTAGAATAAATAACATTAAAATATTAGTTTAGTGCTAATTAATACAGGTAATATAAAATTAGGAAACGGGTTTGAAAATATACATAGCGGTGATCATTTCATGATGGTCGTTGATTTTGGTTAGCAATTTAAGCTGCAAATGTATTTCAAACACATCTCCAAGCATAAATAAGCTTTTAAGCAAAAACTAGCACCAATATAGGTGTAATATTTAAAGTCAAAATGGTAGTATACAATATTTAGTAATAAGCATATTCTTCAAATAAATTAGTCGTAATATTCACACATTCCATAGAAAAAAAAACATACAAATCCTAAAGACAACAAAAAAAATATGGCAAAAATATATTTTGAATAAAAATATAATAATAAATATAAATAGCATAGACGACACGAAAAGAGTTAATTTCTGGATGTTAAGCAGTCAAGTATTTTTTTCAGTTTTTCCAGTACCAATGTCATTTTTAAATAATCAATAAAGATATCAAAACTTATAGATAAATTAAAAGCAAACTAGGAAAAATCCAATATTAATATATATATACACGGCAAAAAACTAAAAGTATTTTATTACTTCAGAAATATTGAATATGTTAAAAAATCATCATTCGAAGTAGACACCATCAAAGAGAAAGCAAAACTGAGATTCTGAAAAATGCAACGGGAAAACCCATGCCTATTGTAGAGAGTGAAAAGAAGAAATAATGAGTAGACGCTTGACCGATGGTTTATGATAAAATGTGTCTGCATTCTTTTGGTAAATAGTACAAATTTGAAGCTCTTTATAAACAATATATATGCAAGAGATCCACAAAAAATATTTATTATCTTAATATATTAATGTACGCCTCAGTAAATTATCTAATTATTTAATGGTTTACTTTTGTATGTGAACATTTAAAAAAAATTAGATTACATCTTCATATAAATCCCTTGTAAAAAAAAATTGTTTAGTTTCTGCGAGATTGGAGGAACATATGTGTTTATAAAAGTCAATTCCATTTAACCAAATCTCTTTGTTTTAACAAATAAACAAAAATATACTAAATAATTTTAAACTAGTTTTAAGTTTAGTATAGTTTTTGAATAATTTAGTTTTGTTAAACATATTATTCATATATATATATATATATATATATACACAGTGCTTGGAGTCTCCATTCATCTGTGCTGCGCTGCCATTGGCATGGTTGGAAGATTTAGAAAGGCCGAGAGACTTGGACACAGATGATAAAAGACTGGAGGCTTGCTTGAGCTCCATCGTACGCTTCTTCAACTGGAAACATAAACACATGTTTTTATGTACAAAAATCACAATCTTCGTTTCAAAATAAACATATGTAATAAAAAAAATACAATACCTCTTGCTCCTGCTTCAAACGCTTCTCTCGCAGCCTGGTTCTCAGCCTGGGCCTCAGAAAGGGAGGTCAGGAAAGCTTCCAAGGCTCCGAAGAACTCCTCAGGCTGGCTTGTAGCCGCATCTTCTCCAAAGAGACGCACCGCTCCCTCAAATCGGTAATTCATGTCCTGCAATATTTAAAAGAATTAAAAAAAGACCTTTCATAAGTACATTATTTTCATTTTCAACTAAACCGGTTCTAGTTAACTACTGAAGATTGAAAGAGATAAAGACTCATGCAATCCCAAGTCTTCGTGAAAGCCCCTATAGACTTATAAGAAAGTCTAAAACAACTAACTTAAATTGCATGCTAGTGGACTACAAAGCTATATCTTATGGTATAATAGGACATTAAACAATTTATTTAATTTTACCTAATAATCAAATATAATGTTTTGTTTCCAATGAACTGTTATTTCTACAAAAAAATGTATTTTTAATAATATTTAAGAGAAAATCTGGGTTTGCATAGAGCTTCAAAAGAGTCGAATTGATTCACTCGAATGAATCCATTGAATAAAGTCAAAACTATAAAAGAACACAAAGACTTAGATTAAAGACGTGAAGAGCAAACATCAACTGACCTGGAACTGATCCTCGAGCTCGGTGAACTTGCTATTGGAAGGCATCGTGGGGAGCTGAGTACGCTGGTAGTCCATCTCGCGGCGGGTGTCTCCCAGGCCCACTCGCAAGGTGGCCATGTCCTTCTCCGGCTGTCCCAGGGAAACCTTGGATGCTTCAAGCAGGAGCACAACCTTGAACTATTGAAATTTTATCAATTAATACATGTAAATTTATTTATTGTAATTGCAATAAATCATGTTTTATGTAAATATTAAATATTTTTAACAGAAAGTATTCGGTGGAACTCTATTATAATATTTATAAAAGTATGACAATAGTCATATAGACAATAGACGATACTGAGATGTGTGCTTTCTTCAACCGTTTCACGTAGAGTATAAAAATGAAAAATTTGAAACAATCACAATTTGATGCAAATGACTTAGAGTTTGTTGTTACCTTGGACTCCAGAACCTGCACGAGGTAGTGCAAGAGAGTGGTGTTACGAGCCTGGCTCGACTTTGTGTCAGCCAGTCGATTGAGAGATGCTGAATAAACCAAAGTTGAAATCATTATATTCAATTCATACAGCATAATATATACAGAAATTTATTTGTTTTAAATTCAAGACATATTTATCTTGAAAATCAATCAGATATATTTCGATATTTATAACAATCGATGGTAAATTACTGCACTTTGCAGTAATAAAATACTAGGGACCAATATTTCAACAACTCAATTTCATTTAATTACATATAGCTAAACAGTTTGAGGAGTGTCAGAGATGATTTGTAGAGTATACACAATTAGAGTATACACAGATAAAGTAAAACACAGATATTGCAGATGCGAAAGGGAGGGAACGTTTATAGAATAGGTGTTATTCTAAAGGGTTACGATTTTATATTATTTTTGACATTTTATCACACTACAAACTGGAAAAGCCGCTCCACACCCTCAACGAGGAACTCTGATGGCGCTCTGAAATCTAAACAATTTGATTTTATATGTTCAAAGTACAAATAAAGTGTTTAAAAATGTTTCTTAAAATAATCATTTGAATCTACGACCAACCAAAGAAAGTGTGTTTTGTTTGTAACATATTTATGAAATTTCATTTTAGAAATCATGAACTTATATATGAAAATCAACTATTTAGTTTCCATAGAGCTATCAATATATATATAAATGTCACTCTTCATAAATCTGATCAATTTCCCGCGCACTTTACTTTTACGATAGAAATTCAATTTTATCATTTGACATATGCGAGTCTTCATTCTGTAAAGTCGATCAAAATTAGCGACATCTGTTGGTTTTTGAAGCCTATAGAAGGAATCTGTACATTTTATCTTTTTTTTTATTTATAAAAATTCGTTCATTCCTCAATAGATGTCTAATTAAGATATTGCCTAGCGACATCTGTTGGTTTTTGAAGCCTATAGAAGGAATCTGTACATTTTATCTTTTTTTTTATTTATAAAAATTCGTTCATTCCTCAATAGATGTCTAATTAAGATATTGCCTAGCGACATCTGTTGGTTTTTGAAGCCTATAGAAGGAATCTGTACATTTTATCTTTTTTTTTATTTATAAAAATTCGTTCATTCCTCAATAGATGTCTAATTCAGATATTACCTAGCGACATCTGTTGGTTTATATTTAAACTCTTTTTAAAAAGTGTCATAAATCACTGACAGGACCGACGCGTCCGCTGCTCACTGCACAGCCCTGCAGGACTTCCCGGGATTCTTGGCTGCAAGCTGTCACGCGAGCCGCGGAGATAGTACTTTATTAACATTTTTTTCTACGTACAGGATGTTAAAAAACCGAATTAAAGGTCGTAAAAATGTCGTGTAGCCTGATAACACAAAATCAGTATCCAATATTTAATGTGATTCAGCACTTGTGAGTCGCGCAGCTCTGGTCCCATGAAAGAGTTGCTGGAGTCCTGGACAGGAAACGTTCTGCCCCAGAAACTGAGCTTGTGCCTCGCCTGGCTGCCGCTGCTGCCGCCTGGGACTATGCCTCTGCATCACTGGGTACTGCCCTGACGTGAGCTTGCAGGTATGTAACCTACTTAGTTTACAGATGATACTATTGTACCCTATAGTACTACATACATTAACTTTATATATCAACTAGAGGATGGATGCTTGCTTGTATTAGTTTTAATCTGCTTTTCACTAGTGTTTAACTTATAATTTGCTGACAAATGTCTTTAGAGACATTCCTTTTTATTATGAAAATATACTCTTAATATTAAACATATTGTGTGTGTATTATTTTATTCATTAAATAAATTAAAAAATACAGTATAAATGCATAATTAATATAGGCACTATTGAATGACACAAACAAACTCTAAAATTATATAATGTAATCAAATAGTCATATCAAATCAACCTAATTTTATAGTGTTATTGTACTTTGGAGTGTTTTTATACAATAATTGATTCATTCTAAATTGAAACATGTTTATTAAGTGATAAAAGTTCACAAAATTATAAAATATATGATTTAGCTTAAACCAGGCTGGCATAATACATTTGGTTGAATAGTTAAATGACAAATGTGTGCTTTTCAGGTTCTTTACTGGATGAGAGTGTGTATCCGTCACTGTGCTCGCGGCTGGTGAGGGCACTGGCAATGGCTCTGCTCTGTTCTGCCGCATCCATGGGCAGGCGCGTGGGCGCTGGCCCTGCCGGCCTTGGCGCCCTCCCTTGTCTTGAAGAGTGCATGCAGACTATTCCCGTTAAACATGATTTCAGCCCTACAGGTTAGCTCACTGACCAGTTTCACATATGATACCCGTTGAAAATATATCAAAATAGAATATGAGTTGACCTTAATCCAAATAATCATATTAATAGTTGGGCACAATGATTACCTAACATCATTAAGAACGGCCACTACAATTTATTTTTTCATGTATTCAGTCTATAAATATGTCTATGACACTTTTATTAGTATGCTTGTGATGGTTTTTTTTTTTACCTTCTGATTATGCTAAATTGTGCAGGACCTCGGGGACTGGTGTGCCGGCTGGGAACAGATTCTGGGAGCACTGAACCGAGCACTACAGCCCCACCGGCTGTGTGGCTCAACCGCTGACCTCCTCATGCGCACATTGAGACCCATTACAGCTCCTGAAAGGTATGTCATGCTATCCTTATTACTCACCAGGCAGCCTCGGTTTGCCAGAATTGACAGTAATCCGGATGAAGTATTTATTGAGTTAGTTGAGTTAGTGAGTTGGGTATAGCACCTAGATTGCAGGACTTCCTTGTAAGATTTATTTTAATTTCATAATAAACACAATTCTTCAGAGGAAATAGCTTTTTTCAATAGAATTGCAGTTGCATAAGAATTTTAGTAAGCACAACTTGTGCAGCACAGGCATAAGTTTTAGGATGGTATAATGTATGAAGTGATATATGATAGTGAAAATTTCGGTGAATCTTAGGTTTTGTATGAGGGTAGCAGTGCAGAAGGTGTCTTTTTTCTTCAAATTTAACATCCCAACTAGGTAAATAGTACCTGCAATGCAGATTGATTGAGGAGATAAATTATTTTCTTATCCAAGCAAATTACTTTAGATAATCACGTTATTAGTAGGAATTTGAACATTTTCATAATTAATATTAATACAGATGAAAATAGCACCGAGATTGCAGGACTTCCTTATAAAAGGTTTTATTTTCATAATAAACACAATTCTTCAGAGGAAATAGCTTTTTTTCAATAGAATTGCAGTTGCATAAGAATTTTAGTAAGCACAACTTGTGCAGCACAGGCATAAGTTTTAGGATGGTATAATGTATGAAGTGATATATGATAGTGAAAATTTCGGTGAATCTTAGGTTTTGTATGAGGATAGCAGTTCAGAAGGTGTCTTTTTTCTTCAAATTTAACATCCCAGTAAGGTAAATAATGCCAGAAATTCAGATTGATCGAGGAGAATAATTATTTTTTTATCCAAGCAAATTACTTTAGATAATCGCTTTTTTAGTAGGAATTTGAACATTTTTATAATTAATATTAATACATCTGAAAATAGCTTCGAGATTGCAGGATTTCCTTATAAAAGGTTTTATTTTTATAATAAACGAAATTCTTCGGAGGAAATAGCTTTTTTCAATAGAAAGAGCAAAAGTATGTATATGGATGGTTGAATGTATGAAAAGACATATGAAATTGAAAATTTTGGTGAATCTTAGGTTTTGTATGAGGATAGCAGTGCAGGAGGTGTTTTTTTTCGTTAAATTTAATATCCCGATTAGGGATACCGGGTAAATAGTACCAGCAGTGCAGACTGACCGAGGAGTTAAATATTTGATTATTCAACTAATTTCGTATGGAAAATCACGTTTTGATTAGGAATTTGAACATTTTTATATTTAATATTAATAGATATGAAAATAGCACCATGATTGCAGGACTTCCTTATAAAAGGTTTTATTTTCATAATAAACACAATTCTTCAGAGGAAATAGCTTTTTTTCAATAGAATTGCAGTTTCATAAGAATTTTAGTAAGCCCAACTTGTGCAGCACAGGCATAAGTTGTAGGATGGTATAATGTATGAAAAGATATATGGTAGTGAAAATTTCGGTGAATCTTAGGTTCTGTATGAGGATAGCAGTGCAGAAGACGTTTTTTTTCTTCAAATTTAACATCCCAACTAGGTAAATAGTACCTGCAATGCAGATTGATTGAGGATATAAATTATTTTCTTATCCAAGCTAATTACTTTAGATAATCACGTTTTTAGAAGGAATTTGAACATTTTTATAATTCATATTAATACAGATGAAAATAGCACCGAGATTGCAGGACTTCCTTATAAAAGGTTTTATTTTCATAATAAACACAATTCTTCAGAGGAAATAGCTTTTTTTCAATAGAATTGCAGTTTCATAAGAATTTTAGTAAGCCCAACTTGTGCAGCACAGGCATAAGTTTTAGGATGGTAATATGTATGAAAAGATATATGATAGTGAAAATTTCGGTGAATCTTAGGTTTTGTATGAGGATAGCAGTTCAGAAGGTGTCTTTTTTCTTCAAATTTAACATCCCAGTAAGGTAAATAATACCTGAAATTCCGATTGATCGAGGAGAATAATTATTTTTTTATCCAAGCTAATTACTTTAGATAATCGCTTTTTTAGTAGGAATTTGAACATTTTTATAATTAATATTAATACATCTGAAAATAGCACCGAGATTGCAGGACTTCCTTATAAAAGGTTTTATTTTCATAATAAACACAATTCTTAAGAGGAAATAGCTTTTTTTCAATAGAAAGTGCAGTTTCATAAGAATTTTAGTAAGCCCAACTTGTGCAGCACAGGCATAAGTTTTAGGATGGTATAATGTATGAAGTGATATATGAAATTGAAAATTTCGGTGAATCTTAGGTTTTGTATAGGATAGCAGTGTAGGAGGTGTCTTTTTTCTTCAAATTTAACATCCCAGTAAGGTAAATAGTACCTGAAATTCAGATTGATCGAGGAGATAAATTATTTTTTTATCCAAGCAAATTACTTTAGATATTCACGTTTTTAGAAGGAATTTGAACATTTTTATAATTAATATTAATACATCTGGAAATAGCACCAGGATAGCAAGACTTCGTTGAAAGATGTTTAATATTCATAAAAAACACAATTCATTAGAGGAAATAGCTTTTTTTCAATAGAAAGTGCAGTTTAATTGGAATTTTATTTAGCAAAACCAGTGCAGCACAGGCATAAGCTTTAGGATGGTAGAATGTATGAACAGATATATGAAATTGAAAATTTCGGTGAATCTTAGGTTTTGTATGAGGATAGCAGTGCAGGAGGTGTTTTTTTTCGTTAAATTTAATATCCCGATTAGGGATACCGGGTAAATAGTACCAGCAGTGCAGACTGACCGAGGAGTTAAATATTTGATTATTCAACTAATTTCGTATGGAAAATCACGTTTTGATTAGGAATTTGAACATTTTTATATTTAATATTAATAGATATGAAAATAGCACCATGATTGCAGGACTTCCTTATAAAAGGTTTTATTTTTATAATAAACGAAATTCTTCAGAGGAAATAGCTTTTTTCAATAGAAAGAGCAAAAGTATGTATATGGATGGTTGAATGTATGAAAAGACATATGAAATTGAAAATTTTGGTGAATCTTAGGTTTTGTATGAGGATAGCAGTGCAGGAGGTGTTTTTTTTCTTTATATTTAATATCCCGATTAGGGATACCGGGTGAATAGTACCAGCAGTGCAGACTGACCGAGGAGTTAAATATTTGATTATTCAACTAATTTCGTATGGAAAATCACGTTTTGATTAGGAATTTGAACATTTTTATATTTAATATTAATAGATATGAAAATAGCACCAGGATTGCAGGATTACCTTGGGAGATGTTTTATTTTCATAATAAACACAATTATTCAAAGGAAATAGCTTTTTTTCAATAGAAAGTGCAGTTTCATAAGAATTTTAGTAAGCCCAACTTGTGCAGCACAGGCATAAGTTTTAGGATGGTATAATGTATGAAGTGATATATGAAATTGAAAATTTCGGTGAATCTTAGGTTTTGTATAGGATAGCAGTGTAGGAGGTGTCTTTTTTCTTCAAATTTAACATCCCAGTAAGGTAAATAGTACCTGAAATTCAGATTGATCGAGGAGATAAATTATTTTTTTATCCAAACAAATTACTTTAGATAATCACGTTTTTAGAAGGAATTTGAACATTTTTATAATTAATATTAATACATCTGGAAATAGCACCAGGATAGCAAGACTTCCTTGAAAGATGTTTAATATTCATAAAAAACACAATTCATTAGAGGAAATAGCTTTTTTTCAATAGAAAGTGCAGTTTAATTGGAATTTTATTTAGCAAAACCAGTGCAGCACAGGCATAAGCTTTAGGATGGTAGAATGTATGAAGATATAAATGAAATTGATAATTACAAGCAAATGCCTTTGGATAATATCGTTTTTAGTAGGAATTTGAACATTTTTATAATTTCTATCAATACATTTGGTAATAGCACTTAAGTATGGTAGAATGTATGAAGATATAAACGAAATTGATAATTACAAGCAAATGCCTTTGGATAATATCGTTTTTAGTAGGAATTTGAACATTTTTATAATTTCTATCAATACATTTGGTAATAGCATTAAGTATGGTAGAATGTATGAAGATATAAACGAAATTGATAATTACAAGCAAATGCCTTTGGATAATATCGTTTTTAGTAGGAATTTGAACATTTTTATAATTTCTATCAATACATTTGGTAATAGCATTAAGTATGGTAGAATGTATGAAGATATAAACGAAATTGATAATTACAAGCAAATGCCTTTGGATAATATCGTTTTTAGTAGGAATTTGAACATTTTTATAATTTCTATCAATACATTTGGTAATAGCATTAAGTATGGTAGAATGTATGAAGATATAAACGAAATTGATAATTACAAGCAAATGCCTTTGGATAATATCGTTTTTAGTAGGAATTTGAACATTTTTATAATTTCTATCAATACATTTGGTAATAGCATTAAGTATGGTAGAATGTATGAAGATATAAACGAAATTGATAATTACAAGCAAATGCCTTTGGATAATATCGTTTTTAGTAGGAATTTGAACATTTTTATAATTTCTATCAATACATTTGGTAATAGCACTTAAGTATGGTAGAATGTATGAAGATATAAACGAAATTGATAATTACAAGCAAATGCCTTTGGATAATATCGTTTTTAGTAGGAATTTGAACATTTTTATAATTTCTATCAATACATTTGGTAATAGCACTTAAGTATGGTAGAATGTATGAAGATATAAACGAAATTGATAATTACAAGCAAATGCCTTTGGATAATATCGTTTTTAGTAGGAATTTGAACATTTTTATAATTTCTATCAATACATTTGGTAATAGCACTTAAGTATGGTAGAATGTATGAACATATAAACGAAATTGATAATTACAAGCAAATGCCTTTGGATAATATCGTTTTTAGTAGGAATTTGAACATTTTTATAATTTCTATCAATACATTTGGTAATAGCACTTAAGTATGGTAGAATGTATGAAGATATAAACGAAATTGATAATTACAAGCAAATGCCTTTGGATAATATCGTTTTTAGTAGGAATTTGAACATTTTTATAATTTCTATCAATACATTTGGTAATAGCACTTAAGTATGGTAGAATGTATGAAGATATAAACGAAATTGATAATTACAAGCAAATGCCTTTGGATAATATCGTTTTTAGTAGGAATTTGAACATTTTTATAATTTCTATCAATACATTTGGTAATAGCACTTAAGTATGGTAGAATGTATGAAGATATAAACGAAATTGATAATTACAAGCAAATGCCTTTGGATAATATCGTTTTTAGTAGGAATTTGAACATTTTTATAATTTCTATCAATACATTTGGTAATAGCACTTAAGTATGGTAGAATGTATGAAGATATAAACGAAATTGATAATTACAAGCAAATGCCTTTGGATAATATCGTTTTTAGTAGGAATTTGAACATTTTTATAATTTCTATCAATACATTTGGTAATAGCACTTAAGTATGGTAGAATGTATGAAGATATAAACGAAATTGATAATTACAAGCAAATGCCTTTGGATAATATCGTTTTTAGTAGGAATTTGAACATTTTTATAATTTCTATCAATACATTTGGTAATAGCACTTAAGTATGGTAGAATGTATGAAGATATAAACGAAATTGATAATTACAAGCAAATGCCTTTGGATAATATCGTTTTTAGTAGGAATTTGAACATTTTTATAATTTCTATCAATACATTTGGTAATAGCACTTAAGTATGGTAGAATGTATGAAGATATAAACGAAATTGATAATTACAAGCAAATGCCTTTGGATAATATCGTTTTTAGTAGGAATTTGAACATTTTTATAATTTCTATCAATACATTTGGTAATAGCACTTAAGTATGGTAGAATGTATGAAGATATAAACGAAATTGATAATTACAAGCAAATGCCTTTGGATAATATCGTTTTTAGTAGGAATTTGAACATTTTTATAATTTCTATCAATACATTTGGTAATAGCACTTAAGTATGGTAGAATGTATGAAGATATAAACGAAATTGATAATTACAAGCAAATGCCTTTGGATAATATCGTTTTTAGTAGGAATTTGAACATTTTTATAATTTCTATCAATACATTTGGTAATAGCACTTAAGTATGGTAGAATGTATGAAGATATAAACGAAATTGATAATTACAAGCAAATGCCTTTGGATAATATCGTTTTTAGTAGGAATTTGAACATTTTTATAATTTCTATCAATACATTTGGTAATAGCACTTAAGTATGGTAGAATGTATGAAGATATAAACGAAATTGATAATTACAAGCAAATGCCTTTGGATAATATCGTTTTTAGTAGGAATTTGAACATTTTTATAATTTCTATCAATACATTTGGTAATAGCACTTAAGTATGGTAGAATGTATGAAGATATAAACGAAATTGATAATTACAAGCAAATGCCTTTGGATAATATCGTTTTTAGTAGGAATTTGAACATTTTTATAATTTCTATCAATACATTTGGTAATAGCACTTAAGTATGGTAGAATGTATGAAGATATAAACGAAATTGATAATTACAAGCAAATGCCTTTGGATAATATCGTTTTTAGTAGGAATTTGAACATTTTTATAATTTCTATCAATACATTTGGTAATAGCACTTAAGTATGGTAGAATGTATGAACATATAAACGAAATTGATAATTACAAGCAAATGCCTTTGGATAATATCGTTTTTAGTAGGAATTTGAACATTTTTATAATTTCTATCAATACATTTGGTAATAGCACTTAAGTATGGTAGAATGTATGAAGATATAAACGAAATTGATAATTACAAGCAAATGCCTTTGGATAATATCGTTTTTAGTAGGAATTTGAACATTTTTATAATTTCTATCAATACATTTGGTAATAGCACTTAAGTATGGTAGAATGTATGAACATATAAACGAAATTGATAATTACAAGCAAATGCCTTTGGATAATATCGTTTTTAGTAGGAATTTGAACATTTTTATAATTTCTATCAATACATTTGGTAATAGCACTTAAGTATGGTAGAATGTATGAAGATATAAACGAAATTGATAATTACAAGCAAATGCCTTTGGATAATATCGTTTTTAGTAGGAATTTGAACATTTTTATAATTTCTATCAATACATTTGGTAATAGCACTTAAGTATGGTAGAATGTATGAAGATATAAACGAAATTGATAATTACAAGCAAATGCCTTTGGATAATATCGTTTTTAGTAGGAATTTGAACATTTTTATAATTTCTATCAATACATTTGGTAATAGCACTTAAGTATGGTAGAATGTATGAAGATATAAACGAAATTGATAATTACAAGCAAATGCCTTTGGATAATATCGTTTTTAGTAGGAATTTGAACATTTTTATAATTTCTATCAATACATTTGGTAATAGCACTTAAGTATGGTAGAATGTATGAACATATAAACGAAATTGATAATTACAAGCAAATGCCTTTGGATAATATCGTTTTTAGTAGGAATTTGAACATTTTTATAATTTCTATCAATACATTTGGTAATAGCACTTAAGTATGGTAGAATGTATGAAGATATAAACGAAATTGATAATTACAAGCAAATGCCTTTGGATAATATCGTTTTTAGTAGGAATTTGAACATTTTTATAATTTCTATCAATACATTTGGTAATAGCACTTAAGTATGGTAGAATGTATGAAGATATAAACGAAATTGATAATTACAAGCAAATGCCTTTGGATAATATCGTTTTTAGTAGGAATTTGAACATTTTTATAATTTCTATCAATACATTTGGTAATAGCACTTAAGTATGGTAGAATGTATGAAGATATAAACGAAATTGATAATTACAAGCAAATGCCTTTGGATAATATCGTTTTTAGTAGGAATTTGAACATTTTTATAATTTCTATCAATACATTTGGTAATAGCACTTAAGTATGGTAGAATGTATGAAGATATAAACGAAATTGATAATTACAAGCAAATGCCTTTGGATAATATCGTTTTTAGTAGGAATTTGAACATTTTTATAATTTCTATCAATACATTTGGTAATAGCACTTAAGTATGGTAGAATGTATGAAGATATAAACGAAATTGATAATTACAAGCAAATGCCTTTGGATAATATCGTTTTTAGTAGGAATTTGAACATTTTTATAATTTCTATCAATACATTTGGTAATAGCACTTAAGTATGGTAGAATGTATGAAGATATAAACGAAATTGATAATTACAAGCAAATGCCTTTGGATAATATCGTTTTTAGTAGGAATTTGAACATTTTTATAATTTCTATCAATACATTTGGTAATAGCACTTAAGTATGGTAGAATGTATGAACATATAAACGAAATTGATAATTACAAGCAAATGCCTTTGGATAATATCGTTTTTAGTAGGAATTTGAACATTTTTATAATTTCTATCAATACATTTGGTAATAGCACTTAAGTATGGTAGAATGTATGAAGATATAAACGAAATTGATAATTACAAGCAAATGCCTTTGGATAATATCGTTTTTAGTAGGAATTTGAACATTTTTATAATTTCTATCAATACATTTGGTAATAGCACTTAAGTATGGTAGAATGTATGAAGATATAAACGAAATTGATAATTACAAGCAAATGCCTTTGGATAATATCGTTTTTAGTAGGAATTTGAACATTTTTATAATTTCTATCAATACATTTGGTAATAGCACTTAAGTATGGTAGAATGTATGAAGATATAAACGAAATTGATAATTACAAGCAAATGCCTTTGGATAATATCGTTTTTAGTAGGAATTTGAACATTTTTATAATTTCTATCAATACATTTGGTAATAGCACTTAAGTATGGTAGAATGTATGAACATATAAACGAAATTGATAATTACAAGCAAATGCCTTTGGATAATATCGTTTTTAGTAGGAATTTGAACATTTTTATAATTTCTATCAATACATTTGGTAATAGCACTTAAGTATGGTAGAATGTATGAAGATATAAACGAAATTGATAATTACAAGCAAATGCCTTTGGATAATATCGTTTTTAGTAGGAATTTGAACATTTTTATAATTTCTATCAATACATTTGGTAATAGCACTTAAGTATGGTAGAATGTATGAAGATATAAACGAAATTGATAATTACAAGCAAATGCCTTTGGATAATATCGTTTTTAGTAGGAATTTGAACATTTTTATAATTTCTATCAATACATTTGGTAATAGCACTTAAGTATGGTAGAATGTATGAAGATATAAACGAAATTGATAATTACAAGCAAATGCCTTTGGATAATATCGTTTTTTAGTAGGAATTTGAACATTTTTATAATTTCTATCAATACATTTGGTAATAGCACTTAAGTATGGTAGAATGTATGAAGATATAAACGAAATTGATAATTACAAGCAAATGCCTTTGGATAATATCGTTT